>OY728165.1:924383819-934383819 GCA_963277665.1 Viscum album
TACTATAAAGAAATAAATTAAACATTAATATGAAAAAATACATTAATAAAATATCAATTTTTAATAAAAAAAAGACACATTTCGAGTTATATCAGTCACACCATGTGTCATATTGAGGTGGAATTTATTCCTACACATCAAAAATGAGTTATGGATCCTTTTCAGAAAATATCAAAATAATTCGAATATTTTTTCCCAGTTTTGAGTATGTCACTTATTCTTTTACTAAAATTAATATCAATTTTAAATAATGACACATTTGGAGTTATACTGGTCACACCGTGTATCGGATTGAGGTAAGTCTAATTCCAACCTATCACAAATTACTAATGGATTCTTTTCCTAATGTATCAAAATAATATGACTGCATTTTCGTGGTTTTCAGTATGTCTGTTTTGTTTTTTTATTAAAATGTCATTTCAAAGTGGAAACATGGATTTTTAGTCATGTCAGTTGTATCGTGTATCGGTTTGATGTAATACTTATTTATACATGTCACAAATAACTTATGAATCACTATCCTAAATTATCAATACAATTGGAGCATTTTTTCTTGGTTTTCAGTGAGTGGAGCGTTTTGAACAAAAATGTCAATTTTAAACTTATAACGGGTATTTTTAGTCATACCAGTCACACCGTGCGTTGTATTAAGGTGTGGTTGATTCCTAAACAACAAAAATGACTCATGGATCATTTTCCTACATTATCAAAACGATATAAATGTGTTTACTTGGCTTTCAGTACGTCACTTATTCTTTTTTACTTGAATTAATGTCAATTTTAAATAAAAATACACACTTGGAGTCATAACGGTCACATCGTACATCGGATTGAAGTATGGTTGACTCTTACACGTCAAAAATGACTCATAGATAATTTTCCTAAATTATAAAAATAATCCAAATGTATTTGATCAGTTTTCAGTATGTCACTTTCTCTTTTTACTAAAATTAATGTCAATTTTAAATAAAAATAGACACTTTGAGTTATATCGGTCACACTGTGCATCATATTGAGATGAGGTTGATTACTACACATCAAAAATAACATATAGATGGTTTTCTTGAAGTATCAAA
The DNA here is from genome assembly GCA_963277665.1 of Viscum album. Taxonomy (NCBI): domain Eukaryota; kingdom Viridiplantae; phylum Streptophyta; class Magnoliopsida; order Santalales; family Viscaceae; genus Viscum; species Viscum album. Next base: position 924,384,896 of record OY728165.1, read on the forward strand.
ACAATCTGAAAACGTTTTCTAGTTTTCAGTATGTCATTTGTATTTTTTACTAAAATGTCATTTCAAACTAAAAACACACATTTTGAGACATATCGATCGCATCGTGCATCAGTTTAACATGACACTTCTTCCAAAACATCACAAATGAATTATGAATCGTTGTCATAAATTATCAAGAAAATATAAGTTTGTTTTCTTAGTTTTCATTGAGTGACACATTTTGAACTAAAATGTCAATTTTAAACTGATAACAGACAATTTTAGTCATACTGGTCACACAGTGCGTCAGATTGAGGTTTGGTTGAGCCCTAAACATGAAAAATGACTCATGGATTGTTTTCATAACATATAAAAACAATCTGACTGTGTTTTCTCAGTTTTTAGTATGTCACTTATTATTTTTATTTAAATTAATGTCAATTTTAAATAAAAAGACATACTTCGAGTCATAGAGATCACATCGTGCGTCGAATAGAGGTTTGGTTGACTCATACATATCACAAATGACTCATGGATCATTTTTATAAATTAACAAAATAATATGAATGATTTTTATTGGTTTTCAGTATGTCACTTGTTCTTTTTACTAAATTTAATGTCAATTTTAAATAAAAATGGACACTTTGAGTGATACCAGTCACACCGTGCATCATATTGATGTGCGGTTAATTCTTACGCATCACAAAATACTTATAGATCGTTGTCCTAAAATATCAAAACAATACAAATGTTTTTTCTTGGTTTTAAGTATGTTACTTTTTCTTTTTACTAAAATTAATGTCAATTTTAAATAAAAAGACACGCTTAGAGTTATAGAAGTCGCACCATGCTTCGGATTGAGGTGAGGTTGATTCCTACACATCAACAATAACTTATGAATTGTTATCCTAAAGTATCAAAACAATCTGAATATTGTTTCTTGGTTTTAAGTATGTCACTTGTTATTTTTACTAAAATTAATGTCAATTTTAAATAAATAAAAACTTTAAATTATACCGGTGACACCATGAATCATATTGAGGTGTAGTTGATTCCTACACATCACAAATGACTTATGGATTGTTTTCCTGAAGTATCAAAATAATCTGAATATGTTCTCTCAGTTTTCAATATGTTACTTATTATTTTCACTAAAATTAATTTCAATTTTAAATAAAGACACACTTAGAGTTATATGGGTCACAATGTGTGCCGTATTGATATGAGATTGATTCCTACATGTCAAAAATGACTTATGGATCGGTGTTCTAAAGTATAAAAACAATCTGAATGTGTTTTCTTGGTTTTCAGTATGTCATTAGTTGTTTTTACTAAAATTAATGTAAATTTTAAATAAATAGACATACTTGGAATCATACTGGTCACACAGTGAATCATATTGAGGTTTGGTTGATTCCTACACATTTAAAATAACTTATAGATCATTTTCCTAAAGTATCAAAATAATTTTAATGTGTTTTCTCGGTTTTCAGTATGTCACTTGTTCTTTTTACTGAAATTAATGTCAATTTTAAATAAATAGACACACTTAGAGTTATAGAGGTTATACTGTGCATCTGATTGAGGTGTTGTTGATTCCTACATGTCACAAATGACTTATAGATCATTATCTTAAAGTATAAAAATAATCTGAAATCATTTTCTCAGTTTTTAGTATGTTAATTGTTCTTTTTACTAAAATTAATGTCAATTTTAAATAAATAGACACACTTTAGTCATATTGGTCACACCATGCATCATATTGAGATGTGGTTGAATCCTATACATCACAAATGACTTATGGATCATTTTCCTAAAGTATCAAAACAATACAAATTTATTTGTTCAATTTTTAGTATGTCACTTGTTTTTTTACTAATATTTATGTCAATTTTAAATAAAAAGAGACACTTTGAGTCATACCGGGCACATTGTAAATAATATTGAGGTGGGGATGATTCCTACATGTCACAAATGACATATAGGCCGTTTTCTTAAAGTATAAAAATAATTTTAATAGATTTCCTTAGTTTTGAGTATATCGATTTTCTTTTTTACTAAAATTTATGACAATTTTAAACAGAAAGAAGCAATTGGAGTCATACCTATCACACTATATATTGGATTGAGCTGCGATTAATTCCTAAGCATCCCAAAGTCTCGAAACAAACCTTAACTACCAATTTTATCACAATTTTCATTGTTTTTCTTTTTCAAATAGTCAACAGTGCATATTGACTTAATGTTCTAATCTGAAAATCTGTTCTCGTTGTTGAAAGTTATGAGAGTGGAGGAAGTTCATGTGCTCATTATATCATGAGAATTCATCTCAATGAGCACATGATCTTCCTATACTCTTATAGTTTTCAAGGAGAAGTTTTTAAGATAAATAATATCGATTCTATGCAATTTTGTTATCTCGATAAAGAGAAGCAATGTAAAGCGTAAAGATCTGTGAAAATAACTAAATAAGTGTTATATAAAAATGATAATGAAATTAACTTACAAATAGTAGATAAAATGATGAAAAAATTAATTAATTAAGTATTAATAATTCACCTTTTCATGATGGTTGTATACATTCTTTCTCATTTCTTTGTTGTCATTATCTCAATTGTAGCCTCGAAGCCCAATCTCTCACGAGCATGAGCAGCTTCGAACAAACCACCCCAACTCGAACAAAGGAATCCAAATGTATAATAAAACAATTCTTATGTGAGTAATAATAAAAATTATTAAATTAAACATAAATATGAAACAATCTACTACTTCTATAGAAGTCACATCTTCATTTTATTTGTGTGCATTCTTCCATCAGATATTCTACCCATTCTTTTCTAAGAAAATCTATATTGTCTTGTGAATATGAGTCTTTTTGACAATCATAGTAGTATGGAAAAAATATAAATACACAAAGTATTAATAAATATTTTAAATGAAATAGTAATTATCTTTAAAGATACATCTTCGGGGATGCTAGTTTTTTCATGTAATATGACCTCTCTCGTAAATTTACAAACATAATAATCACAATATTTTATTTTATTTTTGTTTTGGACACTACTGAAACATTGAGGAGAATAAGTAAATTTTTTTTATATATGTTTGGATAGTGAAATATTATTATATATACCTCTATACTTGTCCATATATAGAACTTATCTAGGTCCTTATGCTTAGCCCCTGTCCTCATTCCTTGTTTTTCACAATATTGATGCACTGCCCTATCATAACAAAATCCTCATAAAAAGATTATATAAATTATATAACTTGATATTTAGTTATAAAACATTAGATGTAGTGTATTAAAAATTGACAAATTCTATCATGTGTGGTCCGTTTGTTGGGTATCCATGTAGTGAATCCAGGAAATAAATCTTTGGAATTTCCAAACTAACCACAGTGAGCATCCAATGTTACCTAAAAACACAAAAAGAAATAAGTAATGAATGAAATTAAAATATATTTGATATGATTAAACTGTATAGTTTTACCTCTACATCATTGGTGTTAAGAAGAGTTTTTCATCTGAAAGTTTTCTTTCAAACGATTTGACCAACCTTGCCACTATTTCATCATTTTTTTTATTCTATTTTTGTTTGTTTTGTAGAGGTGGTGTGAGGACTAATGAATCCAAAAAAATCATGGGGAAATAACTTCAATTGTTTTTTATATATACATCTACCAAAAATATAAAATGAATTTAGTCATAATTAACACAGTATATCAGATTTTAGAAAATCAAATCATGAAAACATACCTCATGTATACATTTACAAATGAGGCATCTATCTAATCATAGTTGAGAATTTCATTTACATTCTCAACACCAATATAGTCTCCACCTTCCACTCCGTACATATTTTATTCAAAATCAACTATGTGAGTACTACCATTTTTTAACTTTGTATCCACATAAACCTTCAATGTTAGTAAATACGGATATGGAATGGGCGTGGTAAAGTTGTTTTTGGAAGATCTTTTGGATCGGTTGGTTGATCCTTAAGATGTATTTGAGTCGGTATTTCATTTCACCCTCTTTCCTTTGTCCGTCTGTAATAACATCCATTGGTTCAGACCTTTTTTCATTAATTTTTAAAGTTTTAACTTGAAAAATAAATTGGAAGTGAATATCTCATTGTCGACATGTTTTTTACAAGATTTGATGGTCATGAGATGAATTTTCCAACAACTCGATCAACTGTATGAATATCATCATCATCAAGTGGAACAGGTAGTTCGGCACTCAGATCATGAGCTACGCTAATCGTCACTCTCTCATGGCTTATTGGAAGTGTTCTGTTGTGTACATTGTTGCCTTGGATATTGAACAATGTAGCCCTCACTATAAGAAGATGGTGGGTATTGATAGATATAAATCACATTTATTTTCACCCTGTAGAATATTAGTGCAGGAAAGGTATCAGGGTTTTTCTGATTCACATTTCATATAAAGAATTATTAGAATATTTATTATCATGACTAAGACAACTCTTTGAGGGGAATGGCTCACCTCAAAGCTGGTGGGGTGGGGTGGGATCTTCACACAATGGTTGTTCTTGAGTTTTTTTCTCTTTGCTTCCCCCCATAAAAGTTACTAGAAACTCTCTCTATCATTGGAATTATTTTTCAAAGGTAGTTAGTCTTTATTTCATCTGTTTCATTTATTTATCTTTATCCTCTTGTTTTTTTTCTCAAAATATGTTCAAGGTGTCACCTCAAAACCCGCACCTTTGATGCGACCATACTATTCTGATCGCTTCAAAGCAACTAATAGTAGGTGTACATCTGGTACGAGTGTTGATTATTCTTGTGACTATGTCGAATAGAAAATATAGGAAAATAAGTAATCATTGTTATTTAATGGCAATTTAAAGAAAAAAATTTATTATGTCAAACTTACACATGTTTCCCACACTTTTTTGTATTTTCATCTATTAGTATCTTATCATTATTTACATGTGTATCCTTCCATAGCACATGGAGTGGGATGGAAGTGACTTTTGGATTTGGAGTCATCAATCTGTATATAAATAGAGAAACATAATTATGTTGTTATTTCATGTCACATAAAAGTATTACGGTAGATTTAAAATACGTACGAATTTTTTTCAAGTGAAATGTACCTCATCTTTGCTTTACGGTAAGGGTATATTGGTTTTTCTACTCATTACTTATTTTCAGCACTCATTTATTGTTTCATAAATAAAAAATTATCAATCAAAGTGATGAATACACGCATCATGAAACAACGTATTATTAGGAAAAATGTACCTGAAAAGACACATATGTGGGATGACCAGTAAACGCATCTCACACTTCTTGGGTTATCAGGTGTTAATAGTTAAGCGGTGGATGCAGGTTTATTTTCCCTTCAACATCTTTAAGATGATGTCTTGTTAGAATTGTGTGAAATCCTTTGTGAATCCTTCCATAAAGCATTAATACATATTTCTTGTGGGTGTTATCTACTATAAATGTGCTCTGTAAGGGATGATGAAGAGTAATTCAATGTTTCACAAATTTATTTTTTAGTAAAATAATGAAATGATATCATAATGTTACTGTAATCTCTTCCCACAATAGTTTCTTAAGAACGGGCACAACATGGTGCTACAAATCTACATCAATCGGTGCCCGTTTCCAAGTGACGATGTCAATGTAACTACTGAACAAGATCTTGTTGGGGTTAACATGCCGGACCCACGCATTCCATCCGACCTAGTATTTGATGCCTTTGATTTTTTCCTTAATGATTTTTACTAACACCATCAAACTATGACACTAGTTTGTCTGCATTGTCGATCCTTCATCACATACCATTTCCTCAGATTCAACATTGTCAATATGTTATTCCTCTGGAGCAATATTATCGTCATGTGCAAATGGTCATTGTACCTCTGCACTGGGAGCAGCAACAGGTTGAGAAACCTGTTGTTCCTCAAGATTGAGAGCATCAGCATGTGTAGAAGGTCGTTGTTCCTCTGCATTGCGAGCATCAGTAGGTTGAGAGACCTTTTGTTCCTCAGGATTGAGAGCACCAGCATGTGAAGAAGTCATTATCTATAGAATTGGTTTAAAATTTAATTTAGATTACATAAATACAGCAGCAAACATATAGTAACATGAGGTAACAAACTGTATATTATAAAAAATAACCTAATTATTGAACTATATTTTTTAATACTGAAGGGATTAGACCCCTCTATCGACTATCCAAATCTCTTCATTATGATCTACTTTGAAAAAAAATGTCGTCTAAATTTTGAAAAGTGAGAATTGATTGTGACGTCCCAATGAAAAGGTCATCCTCGGTTGAATTTTCATCTGACCCTTCAGTGGTTTTGGTCGATAACATAACAATTAATCACTTTTGGTTTGTGGTAACTGGAATATAAAATACTTGTAATGTCTATCATTCCATTATAAATGATTCATCTTTATAACCTTCTTTACTAAAATCTATTTTCATGGATCTCAATTCATCTATTTTAACAGCACTCATGTCATCAACTCACTTGCATTGAAAAATCGATACTTGTAATGTTGTATAATCCAACTCCCATATTTGTTTGATGTTGTCAAAGTATGACATATTTGCATAAATTGGAGTTATTTCCTTAGTACTAGAACCATGCATCGCTTCAGCCACAGATGTAAATTCACTATTTTTCATGGTACTGTCTTCATCATGTTCATTTGTATAGAACGTATCACAATTAATTACACAACCATTGTAAGATAATGCATACACATTTGATCCTATGGATGGCCATTGAAGTCGTTCTAAAATTGAATCTAGATTTTCATCTGAATCCTTAAAAATATGGATGCAAAACCGTCCTATAAACTGTTGATTATTTGTATTTGATATCCATCTTTCAGCCCCTGATAGATTCAAATGCCTAAGAATTTCTTTATGGGTTTCAACATATGGAGAAACCTCTAAACTGTTATGAAAAATGTAAACGTGGGTCTGCTCCAGATCTGTAATATTGATTGTGAAAACATCTCTTCCAGAAATCTCTTCACCCGCAAGACGCCAAGTGTGACAATATTTTGGTGGACCAATGCTTTCCACACCGAACAGGTATTCGGTAAAGAATTCAATTGTTTCCTCAACAATATATCACTTTGCAATACAACTCTCTTCCCAACTTCGATTTTTGGCATACCCTTTCAAAATTTGCATACACCATTCAATGGGGTACAACCATCTATAGTGTGCAGGACCATATCGGCTAATATCTCTCACCAAATGAATCATCATATCAAAGAATACTGGCAAAAAGAACATTTTAAATTCACATAATATGATGACAATTTCTCTTTCTATAGTCGTAAATTTCATCGGATCTATAACTTCACTGCATATAGCTTTGAAGAAAAAACAGAGCTTGGTTAATGTATGATGGACATTCTTGGGCAAAAAAACAACATGAAGCTATGAGAATTAGATCTTTTATCAAAGCATTATAGTCATGTGATTTCATACCCTTTTACATTAAATCGGTCATTGACGCGATATTCTTGATATTTGATGAATACCCCTCTGGAACCTTTATATCATTCAATAAGTTGAAAAACTGATATCTCTCTGTCCTGAAAAGAGTATAAGCAGATGGAGGAAGAAAATTTCTTTTTTCACCCTTCACTGGTGCCAACTCTTCTCGTATTCACATGTCAACCATGTCCAACCTACCCTTAATTTTATCCTTTATTTTTTGGGGTGCATTTAACACCTTGTCGATGACACTATCACATGCATTTTTTTCAACATGCATAACATCAAGAAAATGTCTGACATACAGACAATTCTAATATGATAATTCAAAAAATGATCTCTTTTTTCAACCATTTTTTTTAGGTTTTTCGAAAACAGATTACCAAAAGAAGTGTCTGTATATTTTACTTTATCAAACAGTTGATCACCTGTTAGTGGAGACAGTGTTGTACGTTCTTCTGAACTTCCATCGAATGATTTTTTCCAAGATCGGCACTTATACCATTGTGGTAGAAATATGTGATGTCCTAGAAACATAGTTTTTTATGAATGTTTCAACCTAATTGACTGTATACCTTGTTCACAAATGAGACACCCTTGAGTTCATTTAATTTTATATCCTGAAAAAATTTCATTAGCAGGAAAGTCATTTATTGTCTCATACAACATGGATCTCAATGTGAAATCTTCATTTTTGTAAGCATCATACAACGTAACACCTAAATCCAACAATAATTTTAAATCCTCGATCAATGGAACTAAATAGACATCAATATCATTACCCGGTTGTTTTGATCCTGATATAAGCATAGATAACATGATGTATTTTTATTTTATTCATAACCACGGTGGAAAGTTATAATTTACCAACATAATCGGCCATGTACTGTGAGTGATACTTTTAAAAACAAAAGGATTCACTCTATCTATAGATAACGCAAGACGAAGGTTTCTCGACTTGTTTCCAAATTCAGGATACTCATGATCAATTTTATTCTATTGAGGAGATTCCATTGGGTGATGTAGTTTCCCAGATTTATTTTTTGTATCTGCATGTCACGTTAATTTCCATACAGTATCCTCCCTTCCATATACGCACCTAAACCTTGGAACGATTAGAAAGTAACATACAAATTTTATATGAACGGATTCATCTTTCTTTTATCAAGAATCACCACACTTTGGGAATTTTGTAAGTGATTTGTGGTTCTTGCGAAACAGTATACAGTCATTCGGGCATACGTGTATTCTTTCAGATAGCATACCCATCGAGCATAGCATTCGTTTAGCATCGTATGTTCGGATAAGGAGCTCATTATCTTCTGGGAGCATGTCATTCAAGAGGGAAATTAGTTCTGTAAAACTAGTGTCACTCCATCTGTTTCCTTTTTTCAAATTATACAGCTTCAGTATGGATGACAATGTTATATATTTAGTTCAACCAGTATACAATGGCATCTTTACACAACTCTTTAACTTCTCAAACAATTTTGGACAATCACAAAGTTCATATTCAATTGTCTTTGTCATTTTCTCAATACGGTCTTTGTTATCATTCACATCTGTAATCACATCCTTAATATGGTCTTCTTCATTTTCCACATTTGTAATCATATCAGATGATCCATAAAACGTAGTGATATCTCAGCCACTAGTTACATTTTCTTTTTCCCCATGTTTATTCAAATATTTATAACTTCGATCTATTCCATGACAGATCAAGTGTTCTTCCAACTCCTCTAGACTAATTAGTCTTTAATAACAATAGTGTAAACATGGACAAAGGATTTGAGAAGGTTCATATGCATGATCTTTTGAAAACTTGATGAACTCTTTCACTCCATCTTCATACTCTTTTTTTAGAAGATTGGCATACATCCATTCTTTATTCATATTCATCCTATTTGATTCGGTAATATTAATGTTTAAAAAAATAAATACACAAAAAAAGTTCAACTAGGGTCACCATCCAACCATATATCCCTCTCAGAAGATCCAAAGGAAGCGAAACAAACCAGAACAATCCTAAACCTATAAAATATAGGCATGATCTAAAAGTACAGTAAGTCACCACAACCTACCAAATATAAGAGATCACTTTTGTATTACATCCTAAAAAATCTAGTTTGAAATACATTAGAAAAATAAACATTTTCTATAAAGTTTTACCAAATAAGTAGTAACACATAAAAGTGTGTTAAAACTCTTTTTCTAAGATTTTCATTAAATGAAAACAATCACTTGGAAAACATTTTTCCTCAACCAATACCTCTTGGTCAAATCACATTTTTACAATATGGAATTAAACTATTTCATAAACACCTATTTTTGAAATACACATTTCAAAACTCAAAGAGATTAGAAACTATCATATAGTATTCTAAAACATGTTTGAAAACCAACCATTTCCATAAAACTAGACATGGTGGCCTAAAACCCATTTTCAAAACTCACACATTTTTGGAATTTCAAATACAGACCATTATAACTTTTCTCATTTTAGAACACTTTTCAAACATGTTTTAGAAAATAGTATGATGGTTGGAAACCTCTTTAAGTTTTGAAATGTTTATTTCAAAAAATTGGTGTTTATAAAATTGTTTAAAGTCATTTTTTTTAAAGATGATTTGAGAAAGAGGTATTGGATGAGGAAAAAAGTTTTCCAAGTGATAGTTTTCATATAATGAAAATCTTAGAAAAAGAGGTTTAACACACTTTTATGTGTTACTACTTATTTGGTAAAACTTTATAGAAAATGTTTATTTTTCTAGTGTATTTCAAACTAGATTTTTTAGGATGTAATAAAAAAGTGATCTCTTTGATTTTTTAGGTTATTGTGACCTACTGGAATTTTAGATCATGCCTATATTTTATAGGTTCAGGTTTGTTCTGGCTTGTTTCACTTCCTTTGGATCTTCTGAGATGGATATACACTACTGGAAAAATACCCTATACCAACGGTTTGGAGAACCATGGGCAAGTAAGCCATTGGGATAGGTCTATACCAACGGTTTTGGGAAAAACGTTGGTATAATTAATATGAAAATATATACCAATGGTTCCATAAAACCGTTGGTATATGTATTTCAAAAAAAACATTTGGTGGGATTTGATCCGAGGACCTCTAGTTTATCTTTCAACGACCTAACCACTAACCTAACATGAATTTTTTGAACATAATTTCATAAATATATTTATATATATTATCATAATTATTTTAAATTTTTATTTATATAATGTTCTCGGTAAGAAGATTAGATAAAAAATCAAAGGACCTATACCAACGGTTTTGACAATAGTTGGTATAGGTCCTTTGATTTTGGGGGCGACGTTGCTATATGGGGGACTTTTCCCAATGGTTTGGCCAAACCGTTGGGAAAGCCATACCCTTTCCCAACGGTTTGGCCAAACCTTTGGGAAAAGTGTCCACAAAGTACCCTTTCCCAACGGTTTGGCCAAACCGTTGGGGAAAGTGGCCACAAAGTGGACTTTTCCCAACGATTTGTCCAAACCGTTGGGAAAGCCATACCCTTTCCCAACAGTTTGGCCAAACCGTTGGGAAAGCCATACCCTTTCCCAACGATTTGCAAAACCGTTGGGAAAAGTGACCTCAAAGTGGGATTTCCCAATGGTTTGGCCAAACCGTTGGGAAAGGGGACCTATACCAACGGTTTTTACAAACCGTTGGTATATAAGCATTGAGAAAGGTGAGATTTCCAGTAGTGATACAGTTGGATGGTAACCCTAGTTGAATATTTTTTGTGTATTTATTTTATTAAATATTAATACTAATGAAACAAATAAGATGGATATGAATAAATAATGGATGAATGTTAATCATCTAACAAAATAATATTAAGATTGATTGAAAGAGTTCATCAAGTTTGCAAAAGATCATGCATATGACCCTTTCTCAAATACTTTGTTCGTATTTACGTTGTTGTTATTCAAGACTAATTAGTCCAGAGGATTTGGAAAAACACTTGATTTGTCATGGAATAGATCGAAGTTATAAATGATGGAATAAACACGGAGGGGAGTTAATATAGCTAGTAGTTGGGATAACACCACGTTTTATGGATCATTTGATATGATTACAAGTGTGGACAATGAAGAAGACTGTATCGAGTATGAGATTACATATGTGAATGATAATGAAGATTGTATTGAAAAAATGACAAGGACAGTTGAAGATGAACTTCCTGATTGTCCAAAATTGTTTGAAAAGTTAAAGAGTTGTGTAAAGACGTCATTGTATGCTAGTTGCACTAAACATATGGCATTGTCAGCCGTACTAAAATTGTATAATTTGAAAGCAGGCAATGGATGGAGTGACACTAGTTTTACGGAACTATTTTCTCTCTTGAATGACATGCTCCCAAAAGATAATGAGCTCCCTGACCGAATATACAACGTCAAACAAATGCTATGATTGATGGGTATGATCTCTAAAAGAAGACATGCCTGCCCGAATGGATGTATACTATTTTGCAAGTACCAAAAATTACTTATAGAATGCCCAAAGTGTGGTGTTTTTTGATACATGAAAGATGAATCTAGTCCTATGAAAGTTGTATGGTACTTTCCAATCATTTAAAAGTTTATGTGGTTATATGGAAGTGAGGATACTGTAGGGAAATTAAAGTGGCGTGTAAATATAAGAAATAAATATGGGAAATTACATCACCTGAAAGACTCTCTTAGGTGAAAGAAAATTGATCATGAGTATCTTGAATTTGGAAACGAGTTGAGAAACCTTCGTATTGCGTTATCTACAGATGGAGTAAATCCTTTTGGTTTTCAAAGCAGCACTCATAGTACATAGCCAGTTATGTTGATAAATTATAACTTTTCACCATGGTTATGAATGAAACAAAAATACATCATGTTATCTATGATTATATTAGAACCAAAACAATCAGGTAATGATATTGATGTTTATTTGGGTTCATTGATCGAAGATTTAAAATTATTGTGGTATTCAGGTGTTATATTATATGATACTTGCAGAAATTAAGATTTCACGTTGAAAGTCATGTTGTATGGGATGATAAATGACTTTCCTGATTATGGAAATTTGGCATGATATAACATTAAAGGAACCCAAGGGTGTTTCGTTTGCGAAAAAGGTACACAGTCGATTAGTGTCACGACCCGACCCAACGGGGCTCAAGCCGCGACTCCCCAATCCCACCTCCAATAGGCCAGGGGCTGGCAACTAGTGCCGAGTAGGCTATCACACGCACATGGGAGGCATTAGCCTAAGGTACCTGTACACACGCACCCACAAACACCTCCATGCAACAGTGAAGAGATATATAAAACTGAAAAGAAAATGCATGCATACATCTATCCCAAACCAGAGTACAGTAGAAGTACAAAAGGGAAAAATAGGGCCCACTAAAATTAAACTACAAAAGTGTTTCCAACCTGCTCTGAAGAAGGGGAACGCTGCCACAAACACCCGCCGGAAATATCCCTCGGCATCGCACCGGCAAACACCCCGGTCAGTCTCGCTCACTCAACTCTGCCTGCTTCGGGTCCTCCTGGGACTCCGTCGAAAGGCCTGTGGTCTGCACAAGACACAAACATGTGCAGGCAAAGCCTGTGTAGGGGTGAGTATAAACATACTTAGTAGGCACCCCAAAAACCCAAAACCAAAGAGAGAAACTGAAAGACAACAGTCCGCTCATCCCAGCCAGAGGGAACCCAGATGAGAGAGAAACTCCATCTCGTGACCAACCTCAGCTAAATACAACTAGTCATCTCAGCTCAGGTGTATGCCCATACATACACCTTGAACAATCCAAATATACCTAGCTCACGCGACAAGCCTCCTGAGGTACCGACCTCATCACCAGCAACTGTCCACAACCAGGAGAGTACACTCCACAAACATTGTCATCCCAGATGACGCACGCCCGAGAGATACACTCCATCGGGTCCCAAGCAAACATCTCGGATGCTCACCCGAGAGACCACGCTCGTCGGATTCTGTCACTAAGGAAACCTCACTGAAACAACAGAACCACCAAATTCCTCGGATAGGGGATCGCTCCTAGGGTCCGCTAGGAGATACCAGAACCCACTCCGGTATACGAAGCTCACAGATAGGGGATCACTCCCAGGGTCCACTGGGGGATACCACGACCCGATATGACATACGTAGTTCTCACAGATAGGGGGATCACACCCAGGATCCGTTGGGGGATACCACGACCCGATCTGGCGCTCGACAGAAGCACGTCACTAAGATAGAGGATCATCGCCCATATAAAAGTGGTCACGACGATACCGGAACCCTATCTGGTATAACTCGCGATGTAGGGGATCGAACTGACGATGCTGCAACCCTACAAAAACCACGCGCTGAGTAGGGGATCGCATAACCAACGATACCGCAACCCTACTATACACCTCATGCTGAGTAGGGGATCGTATACCCGACGATGCCACAACCCTACTGAGTACAACCCACCACGTAGGGGATCATAATCCTGATGATACCACAACCCTACCGGGTTAACCAGCTAGATAGGGGATCGCCGCCCGTGGAGAAACGGTCACAGTGATACCAAGAACCCGATCTAGGGCAGTGATGCTAAAGAATCCCACTCCGGCACACCGGAGGGATACCACAACTATAAAAGATTAAACATCCCATCGAGAGGATCACAAACCTATACGGAGGTTGTGATGCCTCACGAACCCTCGTGGGAACGAACCAAGGGAGTACCCTCAACCACTGCTGGTTCAAAACGTCGCTAACCCGAGTGACCCGCAACAACGCCATACTGCGCACCTCCAAGGAAAAAACCGAGGCCACCATCACGATCTATGCGGAAAAACACGCAGGATAGGCTGCTTACTCACCCAAAACGGAGCACCGGTGAAAAATGAACTATTCACCGTAGCTAGCTCGTGCGGGGCCCACACAACGATCCCTAATCCCATCGAGCGGACCATACCATGGTGATCCCCTCGGAAAAACAAGCGGAATCAACTACTCGTTCGTCCAAAATGGACACTCGGTGAAAAAGGCATTATTCACTGAAGGCCAGCCAAGGTGGGGCCCACGCCTCGATCCCGAAACACATCGAACGGATCTCATCATTGCGATCCTCTCGGAAAGACACACAGGATCGACTATTCATCCGCCAAAATCGGACTCCTGGTGCGAAAGCTGCGTTTCTCCGCAAACGCCAAAACCCGACCTCGTGGGGCCCGCACCCTGTTCTCAGTCCCAACACCCAAAAACCAACTCAAAAAGTTCTCCGTACCACCGGGGTCTCAACGTCACTGACGGCACGTCATTCGGACGCTCCGGGTAGAAGTTACAACAGCCCGAAGTCGTAAAATAATAAAATAATATTATTTTATACGACATTTCTAACTCCCGGGCCACGATCCTGAACCCTTAAACCCTCGAACCCACACCGAAGGGTTTGCCTCTTCATCAGGGTCGCGTCTCCGCAAATGGAACGCGAATCTGACTCCCGGATTGCAAGATACGGGGGTTTAAAGACCCCCGTATAACAAAAAGAGGCATAGACCGGCCCCGACCGGCCGTCGCCGCCGGCCCGCCCTGGCCGGCGGCCCTCCGCCGCACGGCGCACAGCGCCGCCGCGCTCCCCGGTACGCCGCCGCGCTGGGCGGCCGGCCGCCGCTGGCCGCCGTGCTCCGCCGGTGCCACGCCGGCGGATCTTCCGCGAACCGCCGGGGGCACCCCGGTGGTCCGTTTTGCAATCCGGAGGCGTCTACACGACCCTCGGGACCCGATCTACACTTCTACGGCTTCAATTTGCAGAAAAACGCAGCAAAAACAGGATCGGGGGTTAAAACTCAAATCTGCCTACCTCGCGGGCGAAACGCCAACGTTCTGCCTTAGATCCGCGCTCCAGAGCTTCCGCTGCACGCTCCAGGAACGTCCGCCGTCGAAATCCGAGCCCGTGGGCGCTTCGTTTGCTCGATTCGGCAGAGCGGCGGTGAAGAACGGCAAAGAACACTGAGAGGAATTAAAAAGGGGGGGTGATGATATTTATATCGGTCGCCCGCCGACGCTAAACCCGCCTCGGACCCGACGCCCGATGCGAACAAAGGTAAGGTCACCCCTAGGGTAAACGTGTCGTTCTGAATGCAACAACGGACTCAGATTTTCCATCCGAGATTCCATTTAGAAGTTATTCAAGCCAACGCTCGCACACTAACTTTTCCATATATTTACGAAAACGTTCATGGTGGTGTTTCTCACCGTAGGCCTGCGCCCGCAAAGTTTACACCTCGCCTAGGGTAAACGGAACGTTTCGGACGCAACCGTGCCCTCGTAATCCCGTTCTGAGTTACCGTTTAGGAGATATCACACCCCCTCCACGTGTATAGTGTAAAAATACTTAATATTTTTATAAAATTAATTTTGGGCACACCGGGCCTTGGAATCATACGCCGTCTTTGCGCCTAACTCTGGAATTATTCATAGAAATATTCCAAAGTCTGACATGGCCAAAGACCTGAGTCGCTACAATTAGGTTGAAACTTTAATTGAAAACTGAATTTCTTGGACATCGCAGATTTCTACCCCGACAACATAAGTACTAATCTTGGACGACATCATTTGATGGAAGTTCAGAATAATGTACAACATTTTCTTCACTAACAGGTGATCAAATGTTTGAGAAAGTAAAATATGTGGAAACTGCTTTTGGTAAACCATTTTCAAGAAACCTTACAAAAACCAGTGGAAAAAATATATAAGTTTTTTTTTTTGAATTATCATACTAGAATTGTCTGTACATCAGACATTTTCTTGATGTTATGCATGTTGAAAAAAATGTATGTGATGGTGTCATCGGCATGTTTCTAAATGCACCCAGTAAAACAAATAAATGAATTAAAGATATGTTGGACATGGTTGGTATAGAAATACGAGAAGAGTTGGCGCTAGTGAATGGTGAAAAATGAATTTTTCTTCCTCCAGTTTCTTACACTCTTTCCAGGCATGAGAGATATCAGTTTTGAAACATCTTGAATGATGTAAAGGTTTCAGATGGGTATTCATCAAATATCAGGAATATCCTGTCAATGACCGATTTAAAGTTAAAGGGTCTGAAATCACATGACTGTCATTTTTTGATGTAAGGTCTAATTCCTATATCTTTAAGTTTCTTTTTTTCCAAGAATTTCCGACATAAATTATCCAAGATTTGTTTCTCCTTCAAAGTATATGCAGCAAAGTTATAAATCCGGCGAAATTACTGATTATGGAAAGAGAAATTATCATCATATTATGTGAATTGGAAATGTTCTTCCCACAACCATTCTTTGATATGATGGATCATTTGATGGTTCTCTTGGTGATAGAGATTAGACTATGTGGTCATGTACATTATAGATGGATGTACCCCATTAAATAGTGTTTGAAAATTTTGAAAGGTTGTGTTAAAAATCGATGTCAGCCCGAGGGATGTATTACAAAGCAGTATATTATTGAGGAAATAGTTGAATTTTTTACCAAATACCTATCTGGTGTGGAAAACATTGATCTACGGAAATCTCATCACACTGGGCGGCTTGAGTGTGAAGGAATTTCAGGAAGATATGTTGTTACAATCAATATTGCAAACCAGGAGAAGGTCTATCTTTACGTTTTGTATAACAGTTTAGTGGTTTCCCCATATGTTGAAATACAAAAAGAAATTCTTAGGCATTTGAATCCATCAAGAGTTGAAATATGGATATCAAATACACATAATCAATAGTTTATATGATGGTTTCAGGACCATATTTTTAAAGAGTGATGAAAATCCAGATTCAATTTCAGAACGAATTCGATGGCTAGACGAAGGACCAAGTGTGTATGTATTATCTTACAATGGTTATACATTCTATACAAATGAACATGGTGAAGACAATGTCATGAAAAATAGTGAAGTTACACTTGTGGCTGAAGTGATGCATGTTTATGGTACTAAGGACAGAAATCCAATTTACGTGAATATGTCATACTTTGGCATCATCAAACAAATATGGGAGTTGTATTATACAACATTTCAAGTGCCGATTTTTCAGTGAAAATGGGTTGATAATAGGAGTGCTGTTAAAATAGATGAATTGGGATTCATGAAAGTGGATTTCAGTAAGGAAGGGTACAATGATGAACCATTTATAATATAATCACAGGCAGTACAAGTATTATATGTTCCAGATCCCACAAACCGAAAGTGGTTAATTTTTCTGTTATCGACCAAAACCACTAAAGGGTCAGATGAAAATTCAACTGAGGATGACCCCTTCATTGGGACGTCGCAATCATTTCAC
The DNA here is from genome assembly GCA_963277665.1 of Viscum album. NCBI lineage: Eukaryota > Viridiplantae > Streptophyta > Magnoliopsida > Santalales > Viscaceae > Viscum > Viscum album. The sequence continues at coordinate 924,402,693 of OY728165.1, forward strand.
AATGGTTCCAATGTAGACAACATTTTGTATGTCAGAAGAGACCATAATGAAGGGATTTGGATAGTCGATATTGGGGTCAAATCCCTTCATCCTTTAAAAAAAAGTTCAATAATCCTGTTATATTTTTTTATGTAATATACATTGTGTTACCTCATGTTATTATATGTTCACTGCTGTATTTATTTAATCTAAATTAAATGTTAAATCGCTTATGCAGATAATGACTTCTACACGTGTTGGTACTCCCGATCCTGAGGAACAAAAGGTCTCTCAACCTACTGCTACTCACAGTGCAGAGGAACAACGACCTTATGCACGTGTTGGTGCTCTCAATCTTGAGGAACAACATGTTTCTCAACTCGTTGTTGCTCTCAGTGTAGAGGTACAAAGACCATCTGTACATGTCAATGTTACCGCTCTAAAGAAACATGATGATGTTTAATCCAAGGAAATGGTAAGCGACGAAGAACCGACGATGCAAAAAAAAAGAGCATCGTAGTTTGACGGTGTAAGAAAAAATCATTAAGGTGAAAATCAAATACATCAAATATGAGGTCGGATGGAATGCATGGAGCTAGCTTATTAACCCCAATAAGTCCATGTTTAGTAGTTACATTGGAATCGTCACTCGGCAGCGTGTGTTGATTAATATAGATTCATGACACCATGTTGTGCTCGCGCTGAAGAAACTGATGTGGGAAGAGATTATAGTAACATTATGATATAATTTCTTTATTTTACTAAAAAATAAAATAATGAAACATTGAATTACTCTTCATCATCCTTTGCAGAGCGCATTTATAGTAGATGACTCCCAAAAGAAATATGTATTAATGCTTGCTGGAAGGATTCATAGAGTCTTTAACACAATTCTATTGATACGTCATCTTAAAGATGTTGAAGGGAAAATAAACCCGCATCCACGGCTTATCTATGCAAACCTGATAACCTAAGAAGCGTGGGATGCGTTTACTGGTCGTTGTTCGGGTACATTATGGTTAGTAATATATTGTTTGACGATACGTGTATTCATCACTTTTATTGACAATGTTTTATTTATGAAACAATAACTGAGAGTTGAAAATAATGAACAGACACCAAAATCAACATACCCCTATTGTAAAGCAAGGATGTGGTATGCTTTACTTGAAAAAAAATTGGTATGTAATTTAAATTTACCGTAATACTTTTATGTGACATGAAACAATAACATAATTATATCCCTCTGTTTATATGCAGATTGATGCCTCCAAATCCAAAGTCACTTCCATCTCACACCACGTACTATGGAAAGAGGCATGAGTAAATAAAGATGGTATACTAATAGATGAAAACACACAAAAAGTGTGGGAAACATGTGTAAGTATGACATAATAAAAAAATTCCTTTAAATCGTTATTACATAGCAATGATTGTTTATTTTTCTATATTTTCTATCCAACATAGTCATAGGAATCAACAACACTCATACCGGATGAACACCTACTATTAGTGACCTTGAAACGGCCAGAATAGTATGGTTGCGTCAGATGTGTGGGTTTTAGGGTGACACCCCGAACATATTTTGAGAAAAAAACAAGAGAACAATAAAGATAAAGAAATTAAATAGATGAAATAAAGACTAGCTACCCTTGAAGAACAATTCGAATGGAAGAGAGAGTTACTAGCAACTTTTATGGAGGGGGAAGCAAATAGAAGAAACAACTCAAGAACAACCATTGTGTGAAGATCTCGCCTCACCCCCCACCAACTTTGAGGTGAGTCATTCCCCGCAAAGAGTTATCTTATTCATGATAATCAATACTCAAATAATTGTTTTTGTGAAATGTGAATCAGAAAGACACTGATACATTTCCTGTACTAATATTATACATGGTGAAAATGACTGTGATTTATATCTATCAACACTCACTCATCGCCTTTTAGCGAGGGTTGTGGTGTTTAATATCCAAGACGACAATCTACACAACAGACTGATTCTAACAGGTCATGTAAGAGTGGCGATTAGCGTAGCTCATGAGCCGAGCGTCGAGCTACCTGGTCCACTTGATGATGACGATATTCATATGATCGACCGAGTTGTTGGAACATTCATCGCATGACCGTCAAATCTTGTAAAAAAACATGTTGATAAAGAGGTATTCATTTCCAATTTATTTTTGAAGCTAAACCTTTAACAATTAATGAAAAAAATGTTTGAACCGATGAATGTTATTATAGACGGACAAAGGGAAGAGGGTGAAATGAAAGACCGGCTCAAAACCATATAAAGGATCAACCAACCGATCGAAAAGATCTTCCGAAAGCACCTTTACCTCAGTCGTTCCATATCTACATATACTAACATTGAAGGTTCATGTGGATACAAAGTTAAAAAGTAGTAGTAGTCGCATAGTTGATTTTGAATAAAATATGTTCGGAGAGGAAGGTAAAGACTACATTGGTATTGAGAATGTAAATAAAATCCTCGATTATGAGTGACTAGCTGTGTCAGTTGTAAATGCATACATGAGGTATGTTTTCATGATTTGATTTCCCAAAAGCTAATATATTGTGTTAATTATGACTAAATACATTTCATATTTTAGCAGGCATATATATCAAAAATAATTGAAGAGATTTCCCCATAAAAAAAATAGACTCATTAGTCCTCACACCACCTCTGTAGAACAAACAAAAATAAAATCCAAAAAAATGATGAAATAGTGGTAGGTCTGCTCAAATCGTTCGAAAGAAAACGTTCGGATGACAAACTCTTCTTAATACTAACAATTCAGGGGTAAAAATCTACAATTTAATCATATCAAATATATTTTTATTTCTTTCATTATTCTTTTTTGTGTATTTAGACAACATTGGATGGTCATTACGATCAATTTGAATACTCCAAATATTTATTTCCTGGATTCACTGCACGGATACCCAACAAACCGACCATATATGATGGTGTTTTTCAATTTGTAATACACTACATCCAACGTTTTAAAACTAAACATAAAGTTATATAATTTATATTATCTTTTAATGAAGATTCAATTATGATAGAGCGGTGCATCAAGATCGTGAAAAATAAAGAATGAGGTCAGGGGCTAAACACAAGGACCCTAACAAGTTCTACAATAGAACAAGTATCAGGGTATATATAATAAGATTTAATTATCCAAACACATAACAAAACAAATTACTTATTCTCCTCAATATTTATGCAGTGTCCAAAACAAAAAAAAATGGAAACAATTATGGTTATTATGTTTGTAAATTTATGAGAGAGATCATATTCCATTAACAAACAATCATCCCTGAAGAGGTATTTTCGAAGATAATTACTATTTCATTTAAATTATTTATTAATCCTTTGTGTATTTGTATTTTTTCAATACTACTATGACTATCAAAAAGACTCATATTCAAAAGACGATATAGATTTCCTTAGAAACGAATGGGAAGAAAACTTGATGGAAGAATGTACACAAATAGTATGGAGATGTGACTTTCATGGAAGTTGTGGATTGTTTCATATTTATGTTTAATTTACTTCTTTTTAATATTACTCGCATAAGAATTGTTTTCTTATACAATTGGATTCCTTTGTTCTAGTTGAGGTGGTTTTTTCGAAGCTGCATGGTCTCGTGAGAGATTGGGCTTGGAGGCTGCAACTGAGATAATGAAAACAAAGAAATATGTCAAAAATGTATACAACCATCATGAAAAGGTGAATTCCTACTACTTATTTAATTAATTTTGTCATCATTTTATCTCCTATTTTTAAGTTAATTTCCTTATAATTTTTATCTAACACTTGTTTAGTTTTTTTCACAGATCTTTACGCTTTCCATTGCTTCTCTTTGTCGGGTTGTCAACACTGCATAGAGTCGATGTTATTTAGCTGAAAAACCTTTCTTGTTGAAAACTATAATAGTTAAGGAATCTCATGTGCTCATTGCGGTGACTTCTTGTGATATAATGGGCACATGATCTTCCTCCACTCTCTTGGATTTCAACAACGAGAAAGGTTTTTCAGCTAAGAACATCGATTTAATATGAAGTGTTGATAGTTTGATAAATAAAGAAAGTGAAAATCATGATAACATTGGCAGTTGAGGTTTGTTTCGAGACTTTGGGATGTGTAGAAATCAACCTCACCTCAATCTAACACATGGCGTGATAGATATGACTCCAAGTGCTTCTTTCTATTTAAAATTGACATAAATTTTAGTAAAAAAGACAACTAACATACTCAAACCTGAGCAAACCTATTCATATTGTTTTGATACTTTAAAACAATGGTCCATAAGTCATTTTTGACATGTAGGAATCAGTCACATCCAATTTGATACACGATGTACCCGGTATAACTCAAAGTGTCTCTTTTATTTAAAATTGACATTGATTTTAGTAAAAAGAACAAGTGACATACTAAAAACCGATCAAATAAATTCAGATTGTTTTAATACTTTAGGACAACAATTCATAAGTCATTTGTGATGTGTGGGAGTCAACCACACATCAATATGATGCACGGTGTGACCGGTGTGACTAAAAGTGTGTCTGTTTATTTAAAATTGACATTATTTTTAGTAAAAAGAACAAGTGACATTCTGAAAACTGAGCAAACACATTTGGATTGTTTTGATACTTTAGGACAACGATACATAAGTCAATTGTGACATGTATAAATCAACTACACTTCAATCAGATGCACAGTGTAACCGTTATAACTCTAAGTGTGTCTATTTATTTAAAATTGACATTAATTTTAGTAAAAAAACAAGTGACATACTGAAAACTGAGCAAACACATTCGAATTATTTTGATATTTTAGGACAACAATCCATAAGTCATTGGTGACATGTATGAATCAATCGCACCTCAATATGATACACGGTGTGATCGATATAATTCCAAGTGTGTCTATTTATTAAAAATTGAAATTAATTTTAGTAAAAAGAAGAAGTGACATACTGAAAACCGAAGAAACGAATTTGGATTGTTTTGATACTTTAGGGCACTGATCCAAAAGTCATTCGCGACATATAGAAATCAACCTCACCTCAATTTGATGCACAATGTGACCGCTATAACTCTAAGTGTGTCTTTTTATTTAAAATTTGTCACGACCCATCCTCGGGGCCCGTGTCGTGACTATCCCAAGCCCGCCTTCCATAGGCCAGGGACTGGCGACTAGCACCAAAGGCGTAAATCTCGATAAAGGGAAGGCATTGCCTTAAAATAAGTAAACAAACACCACATAGTACACAAGCTGAAGTAAACACTAAGTAAACTGAGTACAAAAGTGAGTGCTGGAAAGTAAATGGGTCAGTAAACAAACCCAACTGAAAGTACAGTACAACTGAGAAAAGAAAGTACAACAGCTGAAAAGTATAGCAGCAACCACCAAGACGTCCTCCGGAACTCCCACCTGAAGGGTGAGTACAGATAGTCTCGTCGGCTCCTCGAGTCTGGTCGTCCACTCCGTGTACGTCCCGCCTGATAGTCCACCTCCGGGTACCGTCCCGCTCCACAAGCCTCAACCACGATCAGCGATGTTCATCGTCTGCAACCAATACAACGTAGTGCGGGCATAGCCCGTGCAGGGGTGAGTATACGATACTCAGTAGGGACCCCGAGACTCCCAAAGGTCTCCCAGAATCCACGAAAGATAAACCACAAAGGAAAGATACAATCATGAAGTATCAACCAACTCTACTTAGGTATATGCCCATACATATACCTAAGTCATCAATTCCAGTTCGGCTCCAACTTCCGAGCCCAAGTTCAACCCAGTCCACACGGGAAAGTACAACCCAATCCACACAGGAAAGTATAACCCAATCTACACAGGAAAGCACAACCCAATCCACACAGGAAATCACAACCCAATCCACACAGGAAAGCAAGTCAATCACATCGAAGATAATGATTGAAAGTCAAGACTCAGCTCACACAGGTATACTATTCACGAAGAGGGGTGGAGATGATTGATGTAGCCTCTAAATTATCTCCTCTTCCGAACCCACGTAGGATCCAAGAACAGTAGTCGTCGCTGCCGAACCCACGGAGGATCCAAGTACAGAAGTCATGGAGGATCCAAGTACAGAAGTCATCGTCGTCGAACCCCCGGAGGATCCCAACACGGTAGACATCGTCGTCGAACCCACAGAGGATCCCAGTACGGTGGACGTCGTCGTCGAACCCACGGAGGATCCCACTATGGTAGTCATCCTCATCGAACCCACTGAGGATCCTTATACGTAAGTCGTACTCGTCGAACCCACTGACGATCCTTGTACGGATGTCGTCATCTTCGTTGCAGCCAGCTCTAGGGTTCCCGCACACAGCATGCTCAATTCCGGGAGGGTCCGCTCCACGAGCCAAGGGGTCGATACATCAACTGTCACGAAGTCCAGAGTTGATGTATCACAAAGTTCCGTCTTGTCAATAGGAACTCAACGCGACAGACGGCGCGTCAATCGGACGCCCGGTCTGAGAGATATTGGATTTTCCGTCGAAGGGGCCCGGTTGGTTTTAAGCTAAAACCAACCCAACCGTACTCCAGCTGCGTCCAAACTTTGAGCGGAGTAATCCAAAAGAACCGTCTCACTAAGAGGAATCCAACAAAGTCAACGGCACGTCAATCGGACGGCCGGAGCTTAAGTTATAAGCGTTTCCGCTCCTAAGGCCCGGTTGGTTTCGTGTTCAAACCAACCCGGTCGTACCCAAAGTTCTCTGAAACCTTGAGTGTAATATACCGAAACGACCGTCTCGATCCAAGGATCGCTACGCAACTGAAGGTGAGTCAATCGAAGGTTCGTAGCCCAAGTTATGGGTTTTTGAACGGATCTGTCCGAAAATAGGGGGTTCGGGCCCGGTCGGACCCGGCCCGATACCCCCTGGGTCGGCCCGAACCGGATCGACCCAACCCGGGTCCGGGTCCGGCCCATTTGGGCACGGCCCGGCCCGGCGCTGGTGGCCCGGCCCGGCGTGGGCGGCCCGGCCCGGCGCGGGCGGTCCGGCCCAGCGCGGGGCGGCTCGGAGCTTGCCGAGCGGGGCGCAAAGGGGGGCGCCGCCCCTTGCGCTGGCCGGGGGTTTCAACCCCTGGCTTTTCTAGAACGGCCGGCCATTAAGGTCGGCCTTGTGTAACCGCGGGACCCGAGGGGGTCCTGCCTCCAGGTGGCACCGGCGGCCGGCTGAGCCCGGTCGCCTCCTGCTGAACCGCAGCGGCCTAAGGTCGCAGCTCCCGTCCAACCGGCGCAGCGCTATGGCGCCGCGCCCCTCCGCCGCAGCCCACTCTTGGTCGCGGCCTCCTTCGGCCACACCGGCGCAGCGCGACGGCGCCGCGCACCTTCGTCGCGGCCCGCCTCGGTCGCGGCCCCTTTTTCGTTCCCGCACGGTGCAACGGCACCACGCCGCCGTTGTCTCAAGCTTCAACGATAAACAACAATAGAAGGGGAGGGGAATCGGCCGTGTTTGTGCGGTCCAACCTCCTCCCGTCATGTTGATAACAAGCGTCCAAAAGAACGAGTATTATCAATGACAAAAAAAAAGCGCAATTTTAATTAAATAAAATTGAACTTAACCCCTACCTCGGCACAAGTTATCGAACGATGATTGTCGCGGGAAACGACGTCGCGGGGTGAAGCTCCTATACGTCGACGGAGAACGTCCAAGGAGGAAGCGGTGTCTCCCTTCCTTTGACGTAGAGAGAATATTGAATAGCGTGACGTCGTTGGCGAGTTTCCATGCCGGTGCCTCCTCCTTTGTCGTGGAGGAAGAAGAGAACGGAAGAGACCGGGTCGCCGAGTCGTTGCTCTTCCTCAGAGAAATAGTGTTCTTCCTTGAAGTGGGGACGTTCTTCGCCGGAGAAGATGAAGTTCTTCCAAGGGAAAAGAATACTCAAGAGCTCTCCCCCCTTTTCTTAACACAACAAAAGCCAACCAAAATAAAATAAGGCTTTGCCTTATTTTATTTACCCATGCAAGCAATTCAAAACTTCAAAATTCAAACTCTTAATTAAATTAATTGAATAGATTTAATCAATTAATTTAATGTGAGAGTTGGCATGCAATAAAGAGGGAGAGAGGGTGAGATACAAATTAATGGGGGAGGTTGCCAACTTTAAGAGGGGTTAGAGGAATTTGAAGGGGTGGGGCTCGTGTGGGCCCCACCTCACAAATATCCTAACAAGAGGAGTTAGGATCTAGTGGGTCCCATCCCAACTCTCATACTTAGGATAAAACCACTTAGGTTAGAAGTAAAATTTGTTCCACAAATTTTATTTACTTCACATTTAATCCTCAATTTTTAATAACTCCTCCCGAGCAAACGCACCTTCAGAAAATCTCCTCTTAAGCAAAAACCACTATTGTGGTTTCATCGGTGCCCTCAGATTTCGATTCTGAGTACTGGTTCAAAAGATAAAAAAACCGCTCGTTCGTTCACTAAATGTACCCGAGTTAAACTTCAGAAATTGATTACGGGCACACCGGGCCTCGGAATCAGGTGCCTTCAGAAACTGCGTACTCGTAAAATCCCAAAGAAATTAAGAGAAAAAAAATTCCTTGAAATTTACGGGTCTATACATTACTCCCACCCCAGGGATTTACGTCCCCGTAAAGATACATCACAAACTAGGAGAACAAATGATGGTACTGTGCACGCATCTGAGCCTCCCGCTCCCATGTGCTCTCCTGGAGGTTCTCGTGCTGCCATCTGATGCGCACTAGAGGAATCGACCGTCCACGTAGGACCTGCTCCTGTCGATCCTCGATCTCCATCGGGACCTCTGCAAAAGTCGCCCCATCATCGATGTCCAGCTCCCCGTGATCAAAGATATGTGTCGGGTCATGCACGTATCTCTTCAGTTGTGATACGTGGAAGACGTCGTGCACCCGGTGCAATTGAGGTGGAAGTGCCAAGCGATAAGTCACCTCGCCTATCCTGCTGAGAACCTGGAAAGGTCCGATGAAGCGTGGAGATAACTTGTCGCCCCTGCCAAATCTCTGTAATTCACGTCGAGGTGAGACCCGTAAGAAAACGTGGTCTCCATCCTCAAACTCCAGTGGTCCCCGCCTCCTGTCAGCATAGGACTTCTATCGGCTTTGAGCAGTCCTCATCCACTCCTGGATGATCTGCACCTTCTCCACTGTAACCTGAACCATCTCTGGTTCTGCACGTACTCACTCCAACACTATCCACAAAGAATATCTGAAAATGCAGCCAGCTGTTGTCTCGCCACTCCTAACAATTGAATGCCCGATCTCCTACTAAGAGCATCTGCTACAACGTTCCCCTTCTTAGGAGTATAAACTGTCTCGATGTCATAGTCCTAGAGGAACTCAAGTCATCACCGCTATCTCAGGTTCATGTCCTTCTGAGAAAAGATACACCTAAGACTATTGAGTTGATGAGAACCATAAACCGTTCGCTCGACGAACAATGGGTGAGACTAGCCATTTGTAAGAAATCAACTCCACCCTTCTTCGTCTACGATCTACAAGAGCTGCTGAGATTCCTCCTCTGTCGAAAAGAGAAATCAGGTCTCATCCCCTGGATGAACCACGACCTTTGCCTAATACAGTCAATCCTGACATGAATGGTACTATTTTATGTCATGGATGACGTCGTAAGGCTTCGACGCTACTACCAAGAGATCCAATTGTTACTCTCACCTCCAAAGGTCGAGTCACACTGTCGGCAGCAGTGTGTGGTCACTAGGTCTCCTCCAGTAGGAATCTCGAAAGTGAGGGTCAAGTCAACGGTTTTAACCGGAACCTCTCAGTATCAACTACATAAAAAGGACAGGGAAGAAAACGTCACAAGAATAAGTGTCTTTTATTACTGCAGCTCAAGGTACAAAGACACAAAGCATCCACAAAAAAAAACATCAACAAAGCAAGAAGCATCATGAACAAAAGCCTCCATGTTTGGAGCTAGTCCTGCTCCTTTCCGTCTGCTCCCGGAGCTCCATGGTCGTAGGCCTCAACTGCCTGAAGCTGAGCTCTCCCATTTCCACCTGTTCCTTGCGGTTGGGGTGGTCTTCCTGGTGGTGGTGGTGGTGGTAGGGCCTCAAAGCGTCGCACACCACCCGTTGCTCGGCCAGCTCCTCTGCCTCGTCCGCCTGTTCCCTGCGGACCGCCATGGTCGAGCCTCTGCCTGGGAGGTCCCTCTACTGCCTGCTGCTCATCTGCATGGCAGGTCGGGTAGTCTCGAGCCATGTGATCATGCCTATCGCATGCATAGCATTGTCTGCTCCTCGTGTGGATGGCTCTGTTTCGTTTGCCTCGCACAACCAAACTTGTTTCCTGAGATTGCTCATCTGATGGTCTAGCCCGCTTGGTCCTCTGCGTCATCTTTCTACTGCCGGCTGCAGAAGACTCCGCTGCGGGTCGTCCTGCGAAGGGTCTCGCCGCTGGTGACTGCTCAGCGAGAAAACTCTCCACTAGAAGGGCTCTCTCCAGCACCTCCGCCTGCGTCGGGATGTTGAGGGAGATCATCGAAGCCCTGATCTCATGCCTCAGTCCCTGCTCGAAGGTCCGAGCCCGGAAGAACGAGTCCCGTACTATATCTGTGGAGTAGTGCGAGAGGTCAGTAAATCTCGCCGAGTACTGGGCTACCGACATGTTGTCCTGCCACAGCTGCAGTAACTCCTGAATGTGCACCGCACGGAGGGTGGCTGGAACGAACTCCGAGCGGAAGAGGCTCTTGAAGTCCGACCAAAGGAGAGATGCCTCGTCGTGCACCTGGAGCATCAGGCTCCACCATCTACCTGATGCCGCGTGCAGGAGACTCGCCGCAAGGATCACCATGAGGTCAGCTGGTGTCCCTACCAATCTGAAGACTCGAACAACAGCCTCCAGCCAATGCTCGGCTTCCTGAGGGTCCGTCTCTCCGTGTAACCTGGGTGGTCTCTGACGCTGAAACTCATGCAGTGCACTCAGGTGACGTGCACTCTCAGCTGTTGGGGCTGGGGGCATCGATGGCTCGACGGGTAGAGGTACCGCTGGTGCCTCCGCTGTAATAGGGCCCTGTACCGAGGCCTCGTCACTCGGTAGGTTGTCGTCTCGCACAAAGCTCGGAACCCTAGCTGGCTGCCGTCATGGAGCCATCCTGAAAAGAAACAGGTGTGTCACGGTCAATACAGTATACCTTGTGAGCTGACACAAGTAATCACAAAGAAAACTTTGAATCGCACATGCAATCAATGTTTTCGTGCACTGAGTCGGAAGTCAGGGTCCTGGTGTGTGGATACATCGGTCGTCGCACCAACACTGGACTCCCTGGACTGTTAACCACACTCAATACCCTTAACACTATTGATTCACATAGAAGAAAGATCAGAGTCCTAAGTTCTGCGGTAGAACCGAACTCCTCTGATACCAATTTGTCATGACCCGTCCTCGGGGCCCATGTCGTGACTACCCCAAGCCCGCCTTCCATAGGCCAGGGGCTGGCGACTAGCACCAAAGGCGTAAATCCCGATAAAGGGAAGGCATTGCCTTAAAATATGTAAACAAACACCACAGAGTACACAAGCTGAAGTAAACACTAAGTAAACTGAGTACAAAAGTGAGTGCTGGAAAGTAAATGAGCCAGTATACAAACCCAACTGAAAGTACAGTACAACTGAGAAAAGAAAGTACAACAGCTGAAAAGTAGAGCAGCAACCACCAAGACGTCCTCCAGAACTCCCACCTGAAGGGTGAGTACAGATAGTCTCGTCGGCTCCTCGAGTCCGGTCGTCCACTCCGTGTACGTCCCGCCTGATAGTCCACCTCTGGGTACCGTCCCGCTCCACAAGACTCAACCACGATCAGTGTTGTCCGTCATTTGCAACCAACACAATGTAGTGCGGGCATAGCCCGTGCAGGGGTGAGTATACAATACTCAGTAGGGACCCCGAGACTCCCGAAGGTCTCCCAAAATCCACGAAAGATAAACCACAAAGGAAAGATACAATCATGAAGTATCAACCAACTCTACTTAGGTATATGCCCATACATATACCTAAGTCATCAATTCCAGTTCGGCTCCAACTTCCGAGCTCAAATTCAACCTAGTCCACACGGGAAAGTACAACCCAATCCACACAGGAAAGTACAACTCAATCCACACGGGAAAGCACAACCCAATCCACACAGGAAAGCACAACCCAATCCACACAGGAAAGCAAGTAAATCACATCGAAGATAATGATTGAAAGTCAAGACTCAGCTCACACAGGTATACTATTCATGAAGAGGGGTGGAGATGATTGATGTAGCCTCTAAATTATCTCTTCTGTCGAACCCACTTAGGATCCAAGAACAGTAGTCGTCGCTGCCGAACCCACGGAGGATCCAAGTATAGTAGTCATCGTTGTCGAACCCACGGAGGATCCAAGTACAGAAGTCATCGTCGTCGAACCCACGGAGGATCCCAGCACAGTAGACGTCGTCGTCGAACCCACGGAGGATCCCAGTACGGTAGACGTCGTCGTCGAACCCACGGAGGATCCTACTACGGTAGTCGTCCTCGTCGAACCCGCTGAGGATCCTTGTACGGAAGTCGTCCTCGTCGAACCCACTGAGGATCCTTGTACGGAAGTCTTCATCTTCATTGCAGCCAGCTCTAGGATTCCCGCACACAGCATGCGCGATTCCGGGAGGGTCCGCTCCACGAGTCAAGGGGTTGATACATCAACTGTCACGAAGTACGGAGTTGATGTATCACAAAGTTATGTCTCGTCAACAGGAACTCAACGCGACAGACAGCGCGTCAATCGGACGCCCGGTCTGAGAGATATTGGTTTTTCCGTCCAAGGGGCCCAGTTGGTTTTTAAGCTAAAACCAACCCGATCGTACTCCAGCTACGTCCAAACTTCGAGCGGAGTAATCCAAAAGAACCTTCTCACTAAGATGAATCCAACAAAGTCGACGGCACGTCAATCGGACGTCCGGGGCTTAAGTTATAAGTGTTTCTGCTCCGAGGGCCCGGTTGGTTTCGTGTTCAAACCAACCCGGCCGTACCCAAAGTTCTCCGAAACCTTGAGTGTAACATACCGAAACGACCGTCTCGATCCAATAATCGCTACGCAACTGGCGGTGCGTCAATCGGAGGTCTGTGGACCATGTTATGGGCATTTGAACGGATCTGTCTGAAAATAGGGGGTTCGGGCCCGGTCCAACCCGACCCAATACCCCCTGGGTCGGCCCGAACCGGGTCGACCCAACCCGGGTCCGGGTCCGGCCCATTTGGGCGCGGCCCGGCCCCGCTGGCGCGGCCCGACCCGGCCGGCGCGGCCCGGCCCGGCGCGGGTGGTCCGGCCCGGCGCGGGTGGTCCGGCCCGGCGCGGGCGGTCCGGCCCGGCGTGGGCGGCTTGGCGCTGGCCGAGCGGGGCGCCGCCCCTTGCGCTGGTCGGGGGTTTCAACCCCCGACTTTTCTGGAACGGCCGGCCATTAAGGCCGGCCTTGTGTAACCGCGGGACCCGAGGGGGTCCCGCCTCCAGGTGGCGCTGGCGGCCGGCCGAGCCTGGCCGCCTCCTGCTGAACCGGCGCGGCCTAAGGTCGTGGCTCCCGTCCGACCGGCGCGGCGCAACGGAGCCGCGCCCCTCCGTCGCGGCCCGCTCTTGGTTGCGGCCTTCTTCGGCCTCACCGGCGCGGCGCGACGGCGCCGCGCACCTTCGCCACGGCCCACCTCGGTCGCGGCCCCTTTTTCGTTCCCACGCGGTGCAACGGCACCGCGCCGCCGTTGTCTCAAGCTTCAACGATAAACAACAATAAAAGGGGAGGGGAATCGGTCGTGTTTGTGCGGTCCGACCTCCTCCCGTCATGTTGATAACAAGCGGCCAAAAGAACGAGTATTCTCAACGACAAAACAAATCCCAATTTTAATTAAATAAAATTGAACTTAACCCCTACCTCGGCACGAGTTGTCAAACGATGATCGTCGCGGGAAACGGCGTCGCGGGGTGAAGCTCCGTATACGTCGACGGAGAACGTCTGAGGAGGAAGCGGCGTCTCCCTTCCTTTGACGCGGAGAGAAGATTGAATAGCGTGACGTCGTTGGCGAGTTTTCGCGTCGGTGTCTCCTCCTTTGTCGTGGAGGAAGAAGAGAACGGAAGAGACCGGGTCGCCGAGTCGTTGCTCTTTCTCAGAGAAATAGCGTTCTTCCTTGAAGTGGGGACGTTCTTCGCCGGAGAAGATGAAGTTCTTCCAAGGGAAAAGAATACTCAAGAGCTCTCCCCCCTTTTCTTAACACAACAAAAGCCAACCAAAATAAAATAAGGGTTTGCCTTATTTTATTTACCCATGCAAGCAATTCAAAACTTCAAAATTCAAACTCTTAATTAAATTAATTGAATAGCTTTAATCAATTAATTTAATGTGAGAGTTGACATGCAATAAAGAGGGAGGGGTGAGTTACAAATTAATGGGGGAGGTTGCCAACTTTAAGAGGGGTTAGAGGAATTTGAAGGGGTGGGGCTCATGTGGGCCCCACCTCACAAATATCCTAACAAGAGGAGTTAGGATCTAGTGGGTCCCACCCCAACTCCCATAGTTAGGATAAAACCACTTAGGTTTGAAGTAAAATTTGTTCCACAAATTTAATTTACTTCACATTTAATCCTCAATTTTTAACAACTCCTCCCGAGCAAACGCACCTTCTGAAAAGGTCCTCTTGAGCGAAAACTGCTGCTGCGGTTTCATCCGTGTCCTCGGATTTCGATTCCGAGCACCGGTTCAAAAGATAGAAAAACTCGTTCGTTCGTTCACTGAACGTACCTGAACTAAACTTCGGAAATTGATTCCGGGCACACCGAGGCTCGGAATCAGGTGCCGTCAGAAACTGCGTACTCGTAAAATCCCAAAAAAAAATAAGAAAAAAAAATTCTTGAAATTTACGGGTCTTTACAAAATTGACATTAATTTTAGTAAAAAGAACAAGTGACATACTGAAAACCGAATAAACGCATTCAGATTGTTTTGATACTTTATGACAATGATCCATAACTTATTTGTGACGTGTAGGAATCAACATCACCTCAATCTGATGCACGATGTGACAGCTATAACTCTAAGTGTCTTTTTATCTAAAATTAACATTAATTTTAGTAAAAAAACAAGTAACATACTAAAAACCGAGAAAACGCATTCGAATTGTTTTGATATTTTAAGAAAATGATCTATAAGTCATTTGTGACGTGTAGAAATCAATTGCACCTCAATATGATGCACGGTGTGACCGGTATCACTCAAAGTATCTCTTTTTATTTAAAATTGACATTAATTTTAATAAAAAGAATAAGTGACAAACTAAAAACCAAGCAAACGCGTTCAGATTGTTTTGATAATTTAGGAAAACGATCTATGAGTCATTTGTGATATGTATGAGTCAACCGCACCTCAATACGATGCACAGTGTGAGCACAATGACCCCAAGTGTGTCTTTTTTTTTAAAATTGACATTAATTTAAGTAAAAAAAACAAGTGACATAATGAAAACCGAGAAAATACATTCGGATTGTTTTGATACTTTATGGAAATGATCCATGAGTCATTTGTGACGTGTATGAATCAATCACACATCAATCTAACGTACGATATGACCGGTATAACTAAAAGTGTTTGTTATCAATTTAAAATTGACATTTTAGTTCAAAATGTGTCACTCACTGAAAACCAAACAAACATGCTCTGATTATCTTGATAATTTATGACAATGATTCATAAGTTATTTGTGACGTGTATGAAACAATCTCGCGTCAAACCGACAAACAATGCGACCAGTATGACTCAAAAGGCGTGTTTCTAGTTTGAAAAGTCATTTTAGTAAAAAACACAAGTGGCATATTGAAAACTGAGCAAACACATTCGGATTATTTTGATACTTTAGGACAACGATCTATAAGTCATTTGTGACGTGTAGGAATCAATCACAGTTCAATATGATACACGGTGTAACTGGTATAACTCAAAGTGTCTCTTTTTATTTAAAATTGACATTAATTTTAATAAAAATAACAAATGACATACTGAAAACCAAGCAAACACATTCAAATTGTTTTGATAATTTAGGACAAATCTATAAGTCATTTGAGACGTGTGAGAGTCAACCGCACCTCAATTTGAAGCACAATGTGACCACTATGACTTCAAGTGTGTCTTTATTTAAAATTGGCATTAATTTAAGTAAAAGAAACAAGTGACAAAGTGAAAACTGAACAAACCTATTCGGATTGTTTTGATGCTTTAGGACAACATTTCATGAGTCATTTATGGCATGTTGGAATCAACCACACCTCAATCTGACGCATAGTGTGACCGGTATGACTAAAATTGTCCATTATCAGTTTAAAATTGACAATTTAATTTAAAAAGTGTCACTCACTGAAAACCAACCAAACACGTTTTGATTGTCTTGATAATATAGAACAACGATTCATAAGTCATTTTTAACGTGTATAAAGCAGTTTCAGGTCAAACCGACAGACGATGCGACCAGTATGACTCAAAATGCGTGTTTCCAGTTTGAAGTGACATTTTTAGTAAAAAAACAAAAGTGACATACTAAAAACCGAGCAAATGCATTCAGATTGTTTGGATACTTTAGGACAATGATCCATCATTAATTTTTGACAGGTAAAAACCGGTAGCACCTCAATGCGACGCGTGGTGTGACCGATATAACTCCAAATGTATCATTGTTTAAAATTGACATTGATTTTAGTAAAAGAACAAGTGACATACTTAAAACCGAGCAAATACATCTGGAGTGTTTTGATATTTTAGAACAATGATTCATAATTCATTTGTGACATGTCGGAATCAACTTCACCTCAATACGGCACATGGTGTGACTAATATAACTCAAAATGTGTCTTTTCTATTAAAAATCGACATTTTATTAATGTATTCTTTCATATTAATGTTTAATTTATTTCTTTGCAGTATTACTAACATAATATTTGTTTTCTTATATAGGCGGAATCTTTTGCTCGGGTTAAGATGATTTGTTTAGCAACTGATACCATGGACATATATTTTTTAGAGAATATTATATGCGTCAAAATATGAAACATTAATGTTTTTAAATGTTTGTTGAATAATTGTAAATGTAATTATATAAAACATTGTTTGAAATGTATATAACAGTATTTTTTTGTATTCATGATGTCAAATTTATTTCAATTAAATTATATATTTTGCGTTGACAGGTTACAAGTTATTACTGGGTGTGTTGTTATATTAACATTATCAATGCTATTTTGAACGTAGATAAAGTCTCCCTTTTATCAGCGTCATTTAAAGCACTGATAAAGAGAGTTTTTATCAACACTAAAAATAACATTGATAAAGGGTGGACTTTATTAGCGGTAAAATAGCGATGATAAAAGGAGATCTTTATCAATAATACTTTTTTTAATACGAATAAAGGACCACCTTTATCAGCGCTGTCATTAACAACAGTTTTTTAACAGTGTTAAAAGTTTTTTTACATGGTGTAAAAGAGCATATCTGTAATAGTGATTGGAGCCAACTTCGAGGTCATGGAAATAGACAATCCAATAGAACCCATTGGCAAACTAAGGCACAATCATGTGATGCATATGGGTGTCATATCACATTCTATTCATATAATTTGATTTGATAAGCGTCACCTAATAACCTTCCCATCAATTTTGTCATTAGAACGGTGGTTTTAAGGCTTCGTTTCATGGAAATTATTGAAAACTGTTGATATCACTCATCACTTAACATAATATCATAAGTTTTAAAAAGTAAAAAACTGTATGTTTCGTTTCTGAAAAAATAATCACACTTAAATTTTGGAGAAAAAAGCACCCAAGTAAATTGTATAAAATCATTTTTAAATAACCAAACTAAAAAATATAGAATCATTTATCACACCTAAAAATAAAAACCGGTTCTAGAATAATACATGATCCATTCGGCTTCCAAAACTGCAATAAAATAAGATAATAATGATCAGGAATAATTAAATAATTGAGTATTAAGATGTATATCTGGCGCTCCATATTTTATACATGGTAGACAAAATTGCAAACATTGCCTTGCCTGTTTCTTCTCCATACTTTTAGCTGGAAAGAATCATTCCATCCCTCTGACGCCAACAAGCTAACCGTTGCAGCACCATCCACAAACCCATAATATAAAATGCCATCACCACCAAAAATTTCTGATGCCAAGCAACAATCATCCATCAGAAGAATATCAAGAAAGATGGATATATATCATGAAAATTCAGAAATTTTATGGTGACCAACAGATACAATTATTTGTCCATCCCAAAATTCTCAATATTTTATGGTTTTGAAGGGATTTCTGAGTAAAAAAACAAGGGAAAATGACGATCAAGGATCAAAACAAGCAATTAATTCTTGAGACAAAAAACAGGACAAAATGTCAAATGAGGACCAAAGCGATTATATATTTTCAAATTAAATTAGATTTTACTTTGATCTAAAAAGAAGCTGGTCTTTAACTGGAATTATGGGCATGTTTTGATCCTTAAACATCATTGCTCCTAAAAGAAAGATTAAGAAGAAACAGAAAAATCCAATGTACCGCACATGGCTGCATTGATATGTTTTTGAAGGAGATAAAGGAGGGCAAGTTGAAGGCCTCGCATCCACAAACAATGATGAGTGATGCGTCCTTTTCATTCAAGATTCAACTAATCATCATCAACCAACAGTCACAGAAAATCAAAACCACCAGACAGGGGTCCCCACCTTGTCTCGTAAGGGACAACTCATCACTCCAATTTTTGGACAAACCCTACTGCAGAAACAGATAATTTGGTCCCCCAAAAATGCTTCCCCACAACACAAAACCCTAAAGATTCAAAAATCATCATTTTTTCCCCAACCAAACATTTCAGGAAGACAATCAACAACCAAATTCAAGTTATTCTAGCAAATAATTCAGTATACCTCCGCAGTACAACAGTGGCAATTGAGGGACCAGCACCCTGTGCTTGGCGGCAGACAGGACACGAACAATCAGCTGCTTCCGATGATTAAAAAGCTGTGATTGACTTTCACGCTAATGAGCCAGGCCTGGGCCAGGCCCATGCCGCAAAACCAGGCCCCGGCTGCCTGATCAAGCCGACCCAAACCGGGTCCCCACCAGGATTTCCTAAAGGAAAATTGCCTTTTTAATCAAATAATAATAATTAGAAATCATGATAATCTTAGTAAAAGAACTTAAAGTTGAGCATGATGAGGTGGATTCCACGATAGCATTTGGCTCTAAGGGTAACTTTGATCGGGTGGGTTTTATAAATCCCTCAAAGATAAAGGTTTTCAATAATAAAAAATCAAAATGGTCAAACCGAAACATGTCATTGAACCATTCTACTACTACAGAATCACGTTTATTCAACGCTACACTTTTTATATACTATATTTTTTTAATGTTCGATAGAATTTTAGTTTCATTTAAGAGACTATTCTTGTCTTTTTTAGTGAGGGCTGAATTTATTATCCAGACTTACATTTATATGGATATTATAGTGTTCAAATTTTATCAATTTTCATATTATAGTTTTATTTATAATTAAATACATACATACATATATACATATATACATATATATATATATATATATATATATATATCTATTTGTATATATTTACATATAAAAATTTAATTGTATAAATAAATATTTAGACATATTCACATATAAAATATCTTCTTAAATATATAAACCATATGTAAATAAAAGATAATAATTCTTTTTTTACCATATAAAAATGTATGAATATGTACGTACTTATACAAATGTAAATATAGTGTTTATATATAGATATGTGTCTGTGTGTGGGTGTGTAATAACAAACATGTATATATTTATTCATATATTCTAATATATCTAAATGAATGTTAATATATAATATATATAAATATATTATATATATACAAACACAAACATTTATATATATATATATAAACACACACACACACACATATTTTATAAATGTATTTAAAAATACTTATATAAATATATGGATAAAAAAGATGTATCTAAATATATATAAATAAATAGATATAATGAAAAATATAGAAGAAAACAAGATAGAGCAATGGTAATGACATTTGTTTTGCACATGGAGGTCTCACATTCAAATCCAAGCACGTGTGGCTGAGCAGGGGGTGCATCACGCATGAACAAGAGGGGGTTTTGGGTGGCAAACACTGATAAAGGTGGGACAACTGACTTTATCATCGCTTAGCACATCAGCGTTGATAAATGCCTCTTTTGAGCATTGATAAATGACATTTATGTAGCAGTGATTCCATCTTTAACAAAAAAAGATCAATAAATAAATTCTGATGGTTATAATTGATCAAGAATAGCGTAAATGAATGATACCATTAGTTCTCGTGCTAACACATATGTTGAATTTTCACGCTTAATTGATTTACAGATGAAACTAATTACTTATTGGTTTTCTGTTTATATTGGCTTGCGTCACATGTTTATAATTTCGCACGTTGTATGTTTTTTTTCATTCAGTTTATTATGCTTATTTTATTTAATCCTACATGAGTTGCCTGTTAATATTACACGAGACTTACTCAACTCTTGTGTAGGTTGGTTCATTCCTACGTGAGTTTTTTGCCCTACTAGTGAACCATGCATGTCCCTTATTCAAGGGGTTTTAATCTTCTATAGATATTGTGCGTGTTTGTATAATCTTACACAAGGTTGTTTAATCCCACATGAGCTATTTAACTGGTGATTTAATTTTATGGAGCCAAGTATTACTATCCTTATGCGACAATGGTGTTTTATTCTTACATGTGGTGCTAGTTTTGTGCTTTAATATTACATGAGCTATATGTGCTACAATTGAATCTTACTCTACATACAGAGTTAATCGCACATAGCCTTGGTTTGTTGCGTGTCCATGCTTAGCTGTCATTGGACCAAAGTTGTTGCAGGCGATTTAATCATGGTCGTCCACCTGTTCTAAAGTTGTTACATCGATGCCTCAAGCATTGATCCATCATTATTACCAGAATCTTTATTCTTCGGTGGATCGATTCATTCCACTCCATCTCAAACATTTACTTTTAGAGAAAAAGAGAGAGCTTGAGAAGGGATCGTCAGAAAGGAAGCTTTCCATCCTAGACAGATTGTGCCTGAAACCTTGTTATTATCGTGCTAAGAACTTTCTGGTGTCGTAGTCCAGTGGAGATCTGAAGTTGGTACATGCGAGGGGCTCATGTTTAGTTCTAATTAGCAATTTCTATATGTTAAAGTCGAACCAAATAATCATCGAAGTTCTTCTGCATCCAAGAACTAGTCGGTGGTAAGTTCGATTGTTCTATAAGTTCTCTTGTCTCTGATTGTTTTTCTTATTTAAGTTATTGTGCTTTATATTACAAGATCCGTATGTTGTATGTTCTTCATTGCATCTCTTGTACTCAGTTTTTTTGTTTGACCAAAAACATGTGAGTAGTGCGGTGTTCTTGTCACGCACATAGGATCAAACATATCTGAAGCACGCTAAATCCTTCTTGCCTATTTCACATCTTTCTTTCTTTTTATCGCTCATCATGAATCATCATTATTGAGCTTGCTAATTCTTTTGTTATTTCTCATCCTAGTAATCTCATATTCATGAATGTATTGAAAATCTACTGAGTATACAACATCCTTGACCATTAAATACAGACTACCCCGCAATGCGGCTTACAAAAATTGGTATCAGAGCCTATTGTATACGAAAATGGAATCCAATAAGTATGAAATTGATAAATTTGATGATGAAAATGACTATCCTATAGAGACTCAAGATGAGAGCAATTTTAGTCCAAGAAAGACTGCAAGATGCACTTCATAGACATAAGAAACCTATTATTAGCGAGTCCTTTGATGGATAGACTAAGACCACCTATACTAATATCTCTCCCAATGTATTAATGAAATCACATTGTTCTCTTACACTATCACAGGGTGAAAAAGTCATGTATCAAGTTTCTTATGAAACTCATGTTACTGGAATATCGACCAAACTTGAAGAATTATACCTGAATACTTCTTTAGTTGGGTGTTTTCATAAGAAATAAAAACTTTTTATTTTTTAGATGCATCTTGTGATTCTAATTTCGGGCACATGTTGATGAATTCAATAAAATTATACTTGACCTGACTAATATTAACGTTACAGTTACTAATGAAGACCAAGCTTTGATTCTTTTAACCTCCCTTTATAGCTCTTATGAAAATAGTGTTGATGTTGTGATGTATGGAAAGATTTCTTGGATTTAAAGGAATTTCAATCAGCCATGCTTTCACAAGAAATCTATGGTAATCCCATGGTTAAGACTGAGGTTGAGGGTTTAACTATTAGGGTTCGATTTGAGTTTTGAGGTAAGAATAAAGGTAAAGGAAAAAAGGAATGGAAAGAACCATAGTTTTTCTAAGGATAACTATTCTAGGTCTAAGTCCTAAGATATTACATACTACCATTGCAGAAGTCCCAGACATTTCAGTCCCAAGTTCCTGAAACTAAAACCTGGTGAGAATTTAAAAGAATCAGGTGATCCATTCTTATCTATCAATGCATGATATGATAGTATTGAGGTGTTGAATGTTTCTATTCGAACGATTCTAGAAGAATGGGTTATGGGGATCAGGGTTTTCTTTCCATATTTTCCTTGATAGACATTCCTTCTCTAAGTTGGCTGAGAGAGTAGAAGGAGAGGTCGTGTTAGGTAATAATAAGAATTGTCAGGTCATGGGTAGAGGGTTTGTCTTGTTGGATCTAGATGACTATTTTACGCTTCATTAGAAGTGAGAAGGGTACCTAACCTACATAGAAATTTCATTTTAGTAGGAGTTTTATATCAAAATAGATTTA
This sequence comes from Viscum album, assembly GCA_963277665.1. NCBI lineage: Eukaryota > Viridiplantae > Streptophyta > Magnoliopsida > Santalales > Viscaceae > Viscum > Viscum album. Next base: position 924,425,563 of record OY728165.1, read on the forward strand.
CCTTAAAATTTAAATTTAGTTTCCTTAAGATCTCTAAGAGTTCTATATGGTCATTAAGGGATCTATAGTTAGTTGGGTCTATGTTTTGAATGGAAAGAATCATAGTGACAACACTATTCTCTGGCATTGGAGGTTAGGTCACATAAGTTCCAAGGGTCTTGAGAAGTTGAGTAGACATAGGCTTTATACCTAAGTTACACTGAGAAAATTACCGTTCTGTGAATACTGTGTTCTTGGTAAGTCTAAGAGAGTCAACTATCATAAATATATCTTTAAGGTTAGTTACCATCTTGAGTATGTACACATTGATCTGTGGGGTCCTACTAAGACTACCTATCATTATAAAGGCTCATACTTTTTTCATTCATTGATGACTTTTCCTGGAAATAATGGATTTATATTTTTATTAATAAGTCTGATGTATTTGAGGTGTTTAAAACTTGTAAGTCATCTATTGAAAACCAAACAGGGAGAAAGTTGAAGGCTATGATAACTAATAATGGTATCAAATACCTATAATTTTTTTATTGAATTATTTGAGGATGAGGGTATTGTTAGATATCATACTGTGAGTAATACTCCATAGAAGAATTGTTTGACTGAGCATATGAACCATGCTATTATTGAGCAGGTCTAGAGAATGCTTGCATGCTCAAAAATTCCCACAACATTTTTGGTCAAGACTTCCACTATGAAAGTCTACCTCATTAACTCGTGACCATTATTTGGTAATAAATTTAGGAATGTAAAATAACTATGGAGAAACTAAACCCCAAATTATAGACATTTAAGGGTGTTTGGATGCACTGCCTAGGCCTGTGTCAAAAATGATAAGCTCAAACCTAGGGTTGCTAAATGTATTTTCATAGGTCATTCTGAGGGAATGAAGGTTTATAACCTTTGTATTGATAAAAATTGATTTCATAAGTTTTTCATTAGCTAATATGTGGTGTTCTATGAGTTATCTTTTCCTTAAAAGAAACCTCCCACTGATGATAGTGATAATACACCCTAAACTAGGGATGTTGAGGTTGAACCTCCAAATGTGTTGAATCTCCTGTCAAAACTCCCACACCTTCTCCTCATCCCATGAATTAATCTATATATGAGTCTGACACTACACCTGATAGTGAACCCCATACCAATACTTATAATTACCAACTTATTAGAGATTGAGTTAAGAGGCCCATTAGACCTCAAACTTGATCTATCCATGTTGATATGCCCACTTTTTCTTTTAATATTTCCCCAGATCTGAGTAATGAGGATCCATATACATACAAGAAGGATGTTAGTTACTGAAATTAAAAACATTGGATCATCGTTATGGATGATGAAATAAATTACTTAAGAAAGAACCATACTTGGTCAATTATTGCTAAGCCCCCTAGTGCCAAATTTATTGGTTGTAAATGGATCTTTAAAAGAAAATAAGAAAATAAATTAGAAAATAAAATTAAATATAAGTATATATTTTTAACCATGGGATTCCTTCAAAGTTAATGTGTTGATTAATAAAAAATAATCACCCCTATAGTTAAACATTTATTTATTAATTTGTTTATTCCTTTTTCTTCTTACAACGATCTTTATATAGAACAACTAGATGTAAAAATTGCTTTCATTCATGGTGAACTAGATATAAAAATTTACATGAATCCTACTGATTATTTTGTTAATGAATTTAAACCCAACTAGTTTTATTTTATAATTAAATATTTATATAGTTTGATACAATCCTACTAACAATGGTATAAAATGTTTGATTTATTTTTGTTGAAAAACAATTTTAATAGGAGTAAATTTGATGCATTTATATATTTTAACATTTTTATTTTCTTCTTTATGTTCATGATATGATACTCATTTGTAGTGATATGAAATTGATCACCAATGTTAAGTTCCAACTAAAAATGGTTTATGAAATGAAGGATATAGGTTTTTCTAGGTAAATTCTTTTCATATAAATTATAATGGATTGTAAAAATATACTTCTTTATCTATCTCAATATTCATATGTTGTTAAAGCACCTTAATTTTTTTTATTATTTAAAGCCTGTTAGTACCTTTTCATGGAATTTTAAAATTTACTTTTCTAAGCTCCTACCATTGTTGATGAAATTGATTATTTGTGTAAAATACCTTATGACATTGCTATCAGACGCATTATATATGATATTATATATAACCATTCAGATGTTTCCTTTTTTATGTTTCTACTTTGAGTATATTTATGGGTAACTCAGGTAAGCCTTGTTGGCATGCTATTAAGTGGTTGCTTGGGTATATAACATTTACTGCCATATTAACCTTATGTTATGGTAGATATGTGAATTATAATGAGGTTGTGACTGGTTATATTGACTCTAACAATACTGGAAATATTGAAACTAGAAAATCCATCACCGGGTACATTTTTACTGTTTGTGGAGGACCCATATTCTAGAAGTATAATATGAAATCAAAAGTGGCTCTCTCAACCACTGAACCCAAATATATTTCACTGACTGAGGTATTTAAAATCTATTTATCTTAATGGTTTTATTTATGAACTATCCTAATGCAATTTTGGTATTACTATATATTATGATGGTTAGTTAAATTTAGTTTTGTATAAAAAACCAGTATTACATAGAAGGACTAAGAATATAGACATTAGGATGCATTTTATTAGAGAAGTCATTGAATATGGAACAATGTGCATCAATAAGATAGAAAATGATGGAAACCTGATTGATGGTTTGACTAAGGTTGTGACTTTGTCTATGTTTTGGCATTGCTTAAGTTTACTAAACATAGTTATAATTAAATGACATGTGAAAGGACATCACCGTTAGTTTCCTTTATAAATGGTGGAGATTTGATGAAATTTCATGCTTAATTGGTCTTAAAATGAATTTAATTCCTTGTTGGTTTTCTATTTTTATTGGAATGCTTCACAGGTTTATAATATTCCATGTCATGTGGTTTTGTTTTTATTTAGTTTTTCATGCTCATTTTATTTAATCCTATATAGGTTGTCTTTTAATATTACGTGAGACTTACTTAATCTCATGTGTAGGCTGGTTTATTCCTACTTGAGTAGTTTTCCCTACCAGTGAATCTTATGTAGCCCTTATGCATGGGGATTTAATCTTCTTTAGTTATTGTAATTTTTTTTAATCTTACATGAGGTTTTTTAATCCCACATTAGTCTTTTGGTTGGTGATTAAATTTTATGTATTAAGTTATTGGTATTCTTACATGGAAGTGGTGTTTTATTCTTACGTGTGGTGCTGGTTTTGTGGTTTAATATTATGTAATTTGTATTTGTTGTGATTGAATATTATATTAGAAACAGAGTTAAAATTTTGTAGATCTGTTTTTACCGCATGTATCTACTCAGACACTATTTGATCAATGTTTGTATACATGATTTAATCATGGTATTCTAATCATTCTAAAGTCGTTACATCGATACCTTGAATATTGATCCATCAATATTAGTTGGCTCTTCATTCTCCAATGGATTGATTCATTCCATTCTCTCTCATCCATTTTATTTTAGAGAAGAGTGAGAGCGTGAGAAGGGATTATCAAAGCCAGAGATTGTTGTCCCTAGCAAATTTTGTATGAAGCCTTATTTTTTTCATGCCAAGCTCATCCTGGTGTTGTAGTCTGGTGAATATTTGAAATTGGTATATGTGAGGGGATCCAATTTAATTTTTATTGGATATTTTCAGATCTTTAATCCAAACCATATCATCTTTGAAGTTATTCTACATCCAAGAACCGGTTGGTAGTAAGGTCAACTAGTCTTTAATTTTTCTTATCTCTAGTTGTTTTGATTTATTTAAGTATGTATGCTTCATACTATAAGATAAGTTCATTTTATGTTCTTCATTGCTTCTCTTGTACTCAGTTTCTTGTTTAAGCATTAATAAAATGTGTGATTGTGGTGGTGTTATTACTGTGAACATAGGACCAAACTGGTCCAATGAACGTTAAATTCTTATTGTCACTTTTATAAAATTTCTTCTTTTTATCGCTCATCTTGAATCACCATCATTGATATTGCTTATACTCTTGTTATTTCTTGACGTAGGAATCAAAAATTCATAAACGTATTAGAAATCAACCAAGTATAAAGTTTCCTTGGATGTTGAATGTGGACTACCCCACAACATAGGCCTCAATAATATATGAGATAATATATAATCAAATAATAACTCTTATATTAGTTGTTTTATTAGAAACTATCTCTATATGACTACCAAAGACCATTGAATTACATAATAAATATGCATACAATAACTCTCACAATAGTTGTATCATTAGAAATTTTTTCCTCATGGCTAATCAAGACCATTGAATCTGTAAAGATTTAATGAACATATTTTTATAGGTCAAATCATCAATAAATCACCCTCCTTGCATGTTTACAACTACCCTATAAAGTACATTTTGTAAATATCATTATCTAAGATATGTCTCAAATTGAGGATAAGTATTGAACCACATCAGGTTGGGTCTTGGCCAAGAAAAAATTATGTGTAGGAGTTGTACATTGTTTATGTCTTATGATGTATCTTTTATAATTTTTTATAAATAGTATCTCACCTTTCATCAAGGTATAAAATTTCATCACACGTATATAAATTATTTTACATTTCTTGCAATTTACTTTATACCTAACTTAACAATTGTGATTAAATCTAAAATTAAAAAATTATATATATATATTTTTATATGCTCTCTTTAACTAATAGGGACAATTTTTTATTTTTCATATCTTATTTTAAAGTCAATTTTGTTAAATATTATATATGTATTGAATGAATACAAAAGTTAATTTTTTTCCTAAAAAATGAAATTATAAAAATCAAAAAAACAAATGAAAATATTAAAACTACAAGGAGAAGATACAAATAGTGAAGATTAATAACATAAATATTTAATAATAACAACAATTTAATCTTTAAATGGATTAACATCTGGGTATTATAAAATTCACAAGTAGAAAACCATTTATCATACTTGGTGGAAGAAGTATCGGTGGGGACATTAATATTTTAATCATTCATTGGAGATTTATTGAAAAGTAACACTTTAATAAAAGGGATTCCACTTAATTTTCATAAAATGAAGTTATTTTTACCCATTTTGACAAAAGTGAAATCCATGTAAGTAATCAATCAAATTTTCAACTTTCATTTCTCTAATTCTAAAATCTAATAAAACAACAAGCTAACGAAAAATAAGATCAACTTCCAAAAAAACCAATACCTTTATAAATCTAGGCCATATATTACAAGTACAAGAAGAACATAGAAAAGGAAAATGTATAAATATATTTTAATTAGGTGAAATTGGGAATGAAAAAAGCATACAACACATGATAATCAATACTAAAATTAGTCTTCCTTATTTAATCTGCATGTAATGAATGATGCTTAATTTTTTCAATCAGGATTTTTATAAAAGAATGTTTGGTGAGAAAAATGGATATAATCATTAAAAAAATGTTTTTGATTATTAAATTAATCATAATAAAATACAGGGATCATGTTTAGTTAAATGAAAAATATTTCCAAATAAAAAATTAAAAGTTGTACCGTAATGATGTTTAAACATTCTATTTTACTATTTTTATTATTTTGAAAATAAGGGGGTACAAGCCTGAGAGGTTTATTAGGAATAATTGAAATACAATTCAAATAAAGAAAAAAAATGCAAAAAAGGCAATTTGTAGTAATTTTTTAACAAGATTGAGGACTATAATTATTCATGTAAGGCTTCTTTTCAAATATTTGAACCACATAGTTTCTCACAAAATTTGATCTATAGATGTGTTAATCTACTAATTATTCATTTATGGACTTCAACTAAATTTTTTTTGAAGTTAAATCCACATTTATAAAGCATGAGAATCATCACTTCTATAAGAAAACAATCAATAAATATAGAAATATAGATAAAAAATCTCTTACCATAGAACCCTTCAAAAAAAGGAGAAGAAAATAAGTTTTTAAATAGAACTTTTATTATCCCTATGTTTTCCCAAGACAAAAAACTAAAATATCAAAAAAAAATAAAACTTGAGTTATACCTCTCCAAAGAAATTAATGTGACTAAACTATGGAAAATAAAAACAGTCTGAGAAGATTAATATTTTGACTACTAGTTAGACATAGATATGTATCACTTCAATAGATGACAGATAATTATGAAATTACTAGCCTTTAACATCATTAAGGGTTTCCACACAAAATGATATTACAGATTCATTTTAAAATGAAAACAAAATAAAAGGAAAACATTACAAATATAGCATCTAAGAAGATAGCTTTTGGATTCATCAAGAACATTCAAACTTGAACTTTTATCCTCACTAACATTACGAGTATCATTTACTTTTAAAGTTGTAAGATATATTTCAATGACTTTTATAGAATAAATTAAGGATCTCACATCTTTAGTTGCTTTCCAATGACTAATAGATGAAAAATTTTAAAATAAAGAGAAAATATGTTCTTGGTAATATTTATATATCTCTTAAAAAATTAAAAAAACATAGATCGATGGTTTTGGGAACCACATTGATCAGATAACTAATAATTAACCTAAAATATTCATAATTTGAGTCAATAATCAATGTTTTTTTTGATATTTTAATTGTTAAATTAAACCGACTTAAAGAATTCACTTCAACCATGGTATATTTTATTATCACAAACAAGTAAAGATACATTTGAATCATGGAATGTAATATAGGAAACAAAATGTTATGTAAATTTAAATATTCATCCACAAATATGCCCAAATATCTATCTTCAATTTATCATTACTGCCAGGACTCGTTTTTTATGATGGAAGAGTATGTGATGTAAAAGGAATGGTAAATGAAAAAGGTAAAGGAAAACATGAATGAAAAAATGAGATGAAAATGTTGTTTAAAATAATTTTTTGCATAAAGAATTTTTTTTATAGAATCTGGAGTTAAAAATTTGAAAGGAAAAAATGCCCCTATCTTATAGTAATAAACTTGTAAATATAATATTAAAAATAAATAAAAACAACAACAACAACAAGAATAATAATATTTTTAGATCCATGGGGCGTAACCTAGTGGTCGTTCCCCTATGGTGGCAAGAGGGAGGTCTTAGGTTTGATCCTTCTTGGGTGTGTGTGTGCACGCATGTTTGTGTATATGTGTGTGTGTGTGAATTTCTTTGTATCCTTGTACCTAAATCCCTAAATATAGTACAATTATTATATATATATATATATTAAAATAATAATATATTTAGAACTATAATATTAATATTATTATTAATAAATTATTATTATCATTATTGATATTAATATTATTAGTATTATTATGATGATAATAATATTATTAATATAATAGTACTATTACTTTCATTATAATCGTTAATCTATATTCGGTAGAAGGGATTATAATTAAAAAATACACATGCACCCAGACACCTCAGTGGGTCAAGATTCATCCCTCCCCATGAGGATTGGCAGGAAAACCAAAGGATCTATTTTATTACATATAATTGGCCCAAAACCACAATTTTTAGATGACCTGAAATCCCAGATGAGTGTGCCCCAAAGTCCCCTCAAGGAAGACCTAAATGCCCAAATAAGCAACCTGCGTCATACCACGACACTGGTCTTCGCCCCCCTATTGTTTTTCACTGCAAATAGCCACACCACGTCAATTATCATACAATCACTCCACACAATGTGCCAATGCATTGTAATGTCAGCCTCAGTCATGTCATGCCGCCTTCTGTCGCATCATGGTAAGGCACCCCTCCGTCCCAAATCAGAAATCCATGTGGGTGGAGAGACAGTTAAAAGGTGTCAGTACACTCATCTCTCTTTTAAGTCGCCCACCCGATGAAACATGTGTGGCACCATACTGCACCGCCTGTTGTCTACCCATAAGTGGCTGATTTTTTTTACCATTGTAGATAGTAAATTCCCTGCAAAGGGGGTTATCTATATTTGATCCCCTGACTTGATGCAGGATTATAAGGTGACTTTAGCACTCAGGTAAGCCAACAACTACAATTGTTTTTATCCTTAATAATAATAATAATATAAATAATAATAATAATATTTTATTAATATTATTATAATAATAGTGTTATTATTATTATTACCACTAATAATAATAATAATATTATTATTATCAATATCATCATCACCATAACCATCATCATCATCATCATCATCATCATTAATATTATAATAATTATTATTATTAGGGGATCAAAAATCCTGACTTCCCTTAGGGGCATTAAATTAGGAACTAATTAGCTTCCACAATGGTTGTGAATTATGGAGAAATGAAACATTCATGGGATTGTGCTGTTTGTGAACAGATCGAAAGTAAGGTTGATGTGAAATCACTGGCACTTACAGGATGTAAGTACCTGACATTATATGTCTGATGCATGCATGTGACACATAACACATACTATGATATAATGTGACCCATGATTAACATACATATATATTGGACCATTTTAGATGAATATTCATTATAACTCACAATAATACATGTCTGAGAACCATATATGTTTAGCGTCTTTGTAAACGAGGATATATAAACAAATTGTTCATAAAAATATGTATCATATCCCACTAATATCTTCACATATCTAGTACTATTGTTAGGAATAAAATACTTAAAATCATTCTTTATAACTGAGAGAAAGGGAAATATATAAAAGGCTAAGCTCAAAGACACAGTAATGGAAAACTTGTGAGATATTTATCAATGATCACATGTGATCATAATATAAACGTAAGGGTATGAGAACATTATCATAACTTATGAAAGTAATCCCCAATCAATCATAGATCATAAATCTTGGTTAATGGAATAAGAATTTTTTATAACAAAAGAAAAAGTTCATAAGAGTGTGGAATCATTAATAATCATTCATGAGTAATGGGAACATATCATAAGCATAAGACAACAGTTTTTGGAACACACATAAGCATAGAAAATCATTTACTTATTCAAGGTTTACATCCATGACTATCATTTTTTACAAATTACCATAATGTAAATACATAACTAGTCATTTACAATATCCACTTAAGAGTAACTTCCATCTAGTTAACCTCATCATCTCTTAGGAGTTTATTAACTCTGTCGTCTCTTAGGATTTTCTAAACTCCATCACCTCTTAGAAGTTTTTCAACTCTATCACCATTACCCAATGCATTGGAGGGATATAAATAACCCACACATCATCATGATCTATATCAAGATTATCCATCACATAATCATAAAAATCATTCATAAAATGACATTCTTGGGTTAACCACCCATATAACTTCTTTAGGCTTGGTCTAATCACGAGTGTACCCTCTTTTGGGATTGAGATAACTTACTGTGTTCCCTTTGATCTTATAAAAATTTATCATTAAATCATAATGTAACCCATGGAAATGAAATGATTTTCATCAGTATATCATCATCATAATCATAAGTGCATTCATCATAGATTAATTAATATATGGAAAAAATGGGTTCCATGTCAATTTCAATGTCATCATAAACCATACAAATAATGAATATAGATGGTATCATAATAACATATCATCAATTAAGTACAAAAAAAATCAAAGGACTTTGACTTAAATGATAAATTCCATTAAAAATTCATTTAAACATTTCTTTGAAATCATGTGAGAATATCCATTTCATTTGATATCTTTAAAACTAAAAATTCCCAAAATATTGAGAAAGTTATTTTCTTTAAAAATAACCATAAAAACATGTAAAGTAATCTTAAATGAAAATAAGGTTTGTGATGGTGGGAAAATCCACTCATGTCTTGTATGTTTAAAAAATATTCTTTTCACACACTGGTAAAAAGTTAAAAAGTGATTCATTCAGAAAATGTTAAGAAGATTCCTTGTTTTATTTTTGTAAATAGTCAATCATAGTTAAAAATGACTTGAAACAGTCATTGGACCATGGAAAATAACATTTTTAAACATTTTAGATAAATATGAACATGGAAGAAAAATATTTCTGACCATAAAGAGAAATAAGGCCGTTTTTACTTAAAAAAATTCCTTAGGTTCTATTTGAGAACCAATGAGAGGAAAAATATATAGAATCATGATAACCCCAGAAATAAATAGAGTATAAAAAAACATAAGGTGTTTAATAAAGAGAGTTAATATAACTTCCTTAATGTAAATTTAATCATAAACAATCCTGATAAAATGAGAGATTGTAACATAACCGTTATCGCTTTGGTAACTTTTGAATCATAATCATTATGAAATAATCACTTCAAATAACCATTAAATATCATTAATATAAGGATATTAATGATAAAACATGTAAAAAAGGGCTATATATACATCTTATAAAAGAAGATAGGTGCATAATATAATATATGTCACAAAGAAGACAATTTGAGATGATAAACTCATACCTAGAGTCTCACCCTGCTTAATACATGTTCAAAAATACTTTATAATGAATATAGATTTATTATTAATATATTAAAAAACCATATTCATACCATACATAACTCCTTTATAATTTTCAATTACCCATTTATTAATAATTCTTTATTAAAATCATATTTTGAGTGAAAACTGGTCTTCTTAGGTCAGAATGATAATGACGAAGACTAAGACACAAGGGGGGGGGGGTTAAACTTTGAAAGATTTATAAAACCTCTCTTATTGTGAAATTAACCTTTCATTCTCTCTTAAAGTCGAGTGAGTACTAGAAATAAATAAAGGAAATGAACACATCTATGTATAGTGGTTCATGGCACAAAGATACCTTAGTCCACTCCACCAACTCTCAACTTCATGAGAATGGTGATTTTCACTATGTCCTATTATCTAGATACTTTTAAATAATAACCGAGTATAGGCAGTTGAAACCTTTATAATAAGGCTTTATAGATCCTTCTAGTTCTTTACAAGAAACCATAAATCCACATCTTTGTGTAAGAAGTTGAAACTTAACCATGAATTAGTCCGAGTAGTCGAAAATCCACCAAATCAATTGAGATTTATTTTTAGGATACAAGTTAAACCTCACAATTTCAGTAAAAACTGATAGATGTATTCAGATCTTCAATAATGCACAATAGTAAATAGATCTTCAACTTCACATAGGTTTTCTTCAAACAGTGGTAGAGAAAAACACCAAGAAGTTGTTTAAACATGTATGTCTGTAAAGTTTATCTCTGAAAAATACTTCATCATTCTTGCTGAAAAAGATATAACAATAAAGTGTAGTATTAATAAAAACAAAAATAGTGAGTTGATAGATCAAAACATATATGTCTCCAAAGTGTATCTCTGAAGGAGACAACAAATTAATTTTTATGTATATCAATTTTCCTGTATATTCACATACATATTTTTTTTGATGAAGAGTGTCTTGATATTTATACTATTGGTATAACAACTTCAGGTCAAACTAGCTCCAGAATCACTACATAATAAATAGTAAATATTTGAATTAAAAATCATTAAATAGAGGTCGTAACTTCCCTTAGAAATAAGAACAATATACTCCTTTAAATAAAATTATTTAAAATAATCATAACAAGCCTTTGAATTAGTCATAAAATTGCTTTGAAAATATATTTAGTTTCATCAAGACCATTTCATAAATCTTAGATAATATCATGGATTTAAAACTCCATCATTGAATAGTCAAACGTAGGGTTCCTTCACATGAAGAAAAAACACTAAATGTAGTGTTGACAACATACGGTAGATTATAGATGTAGGGTTTATGTACTATACATTTTTTTCCTCAAACGTAGGGTTCCATCCAAATATAGGATTTCTTAACCATACTTTCTCAAGATCATAGGGTATATAATCCATACGTGCTGATCCAAATGTAGATTTAATTCCTTACGTTAATCTTTCACACATAGGGTATGAATAGTGTTTTTAGAATATGCTTAAACACATCTAGAACACTTTAAAAAATATTCCCTACAGAACAATGACTTGAATATATTTCCAAAATAAATATTTCCATGAATATTAATTACCTGAAAGTCACTTAAAAGAAAATTTATTAGTAACAAAATGTGGGAGTTTGTGTGCATCAAAACCAAAAATAAATTAACAAATTTTTTGAATCAACACATGCTAAAAAAATATCCCCATTTTTTATGATAAAAAAACTCATAACATAAATAAATAGATTTTTTTTTGAAAAATCCAAAATAAATTTCTCCCCCTTTTTCTCTATAAAATATACTCCATTATAAAGATTAAAACTTTCCCCATATCAATTTCTTGATAGAAAACTTCTCCCCCATGAAGATAAACATGTAAAATAAGAGTATAAACTATAAACTTTTCCCTTTATTATCCCTTTATATAATTTGTCTTTTTCAGGAAAATTCTCCCTTATGATAAGAAAATTAATAAGAATAATTTTTTTTTCAAAATTTATAATCATTATAATAACATTATTATTTTTAAAAATTCTCCCACATAAACTTCTCCCCCTTTTTGTGACATAAAAAATATAAGAGTAATAAAAATAACTCCCCCTAAAATTATGATTTCTCTAAAAAGATATAAATATTTGAAAAAGGAGCATATATAAGATATTAATGAAAAAAACAATTTATTTTCTTAAAACTCCCCTTAAATTATAAAATATTGAACTATTCAATGAATTAAAACATATAAAATTAATTTTTTCATAAGTAAAATAAAACAAAAATTGTTACTTACAGTTATAAACTAATTTGAGAGATTATTAAAAATTAAGTTCATGCTTATGTAATAAAAATAATAAAAAAAGTAAAAAATAAATTATGAAGAAAATCATAGTACTATTTTCACTAAACAATATATTAAAAACAATATATATAACATTTATAAATAATCATAAAATAAAAAAAGGGTTAAGAAGGAGTAGACTATTCATAAGAACTTTACAAACATAGAACTCTTTCACTTAAATTAGCCAAAACTCTTAATAGTTCTTCTAATTAGTTTTGAAAATGTAATTTTATTTGATGAGATGAAGGCAAACACTATTCTACCAGAAACATCTTTAGTTTATCAAGATAAAGATTTGTAATAGCTTTATTTCTTAGTAACTCCATTTGACATAACATTTCTAACTTGAAAGCTTCAAAGTATTCTTTTGAGATCACACTATTATGATATTATTTTTTCAATGAAACAAAAATAACTTTTGATATAGATCCTTTCTATAGATCATAATAGGAATTTATAGATGAATCCAACTAAGCATGAAACTTAATTTTTTATTTATTCAAAGTATTGATTTGAACAGAAGCCTTTCATAAGACATTTTGGAAGAAGATATTTCTAATTCTTCTTGAATATGAACTTACTTATTTATTCCAAAATACATTTCATATGAATCATAAAAAAACAAAACTGATTGTTATTTCAATAGATTAGAAGGATTACCTTTGGTCCTTTTGTGAGAAATATTTTATTTTGAAATTGAAGTACTTGACTGCTTCATCTTCATAGGACTGTTTTTCAATAGTTGTTTGAACAAGAGATTTCGAAGAAGAAGAAGAAGAATAAGATGATGGAAAAAATAATTTTTTTAAGAAGAAGATGAAACATTTGGTTCTAACAAAATTTAAATGAAGTTTCATTTTCTTTAGTCGAAAAATACAAAACAATCATTAGATATTTTAACTTTTGAGAATACATGTTATGAAAGATGTTTTTTTTAATTACTTAAAAAAACGAAATTTTAAGAACACAAAAAATAAATATTTCAATAGGATTAATGATGTAAAATATAATTTTTTTATAATTGAAACACGTAATGTATTTATCTAACGAATAAAAAATTCTTAAAAAAGTTTGAAATTTTTTGTTAAATAAATTATATAATAAAAATTAACTATTTATTTAAATAGTAAATAAGATTATTTATATATCACTCTTTCCCTATAAAAAAATTTAATGAACCATAATTATATAGTTATAAAAATGAAATACTTCCTGGATCGGTGTTTTTAAAACTAAGGATTTTTTTATAATGAACCACTTTAAAGTTGTTCACTCTTTTGGTATAGAATTTCATATATCAATCGATCAACCACTTAAATATTTAATGATACAAATTAGTGGTATAATCCTAAAAAACAAAAAATTCAAGTGCTTTTTGGTACCCATATGCTTTTGGGTCCAGTAGTGTTAGTAGTTAAATTTTTATGTAACCAAACTTTTTTTAGTAGGAATTATACCGTTCAAGTTAAAAAATTCTTCTGAGCCATAAGAATTTTTGAAACAAATTTTTTTAGGTTTTTTAAAGACAAAAATAATTTTCCTAATTTCCATTAATACTGTAATAAAAATATTTAATAGTAGACATGTTTTTTCTATTTATACCAAGAAAAAAATAATTTTTATATAGTTTTGGTTTTTCACCATTTCTTCTTATTCAAAATCTTTCTTTTGGTATTTCATTTTTTCCAAAGATTTGATTAAAATATTTTTTTCCTTTTTATCAGCATACTAGAAGATTGTTTTAAATTAGAAACTTCAACTAACATTTCTTTAATATTAGTATCATGAATATTACAAGATTTTTTTTGATGAATCCTATTTTAAATCTATAATATGTTTTGAAAATTTTCTTTATCTAATAGAATAATATCATGATATCTCTTAATTTTTATATGGTCATTCTTTAAAGATTCATATTTTTATTTTAGCATAATTAAATAATTATTTGATTCAGCATACATCAGTTTCTCACAACTAGAGTCTTGAGAGTAAGAAGATTTACCTCATAATCAGTATGGTCCATAAGATATACCATTTTATTTTTATGCTCAGACTAAGAATCTGTATAAGATTTATCATGTGAGACAGAAGTATTACTCCAGGTAGCCTTTAAAACATTCTTGAATTTTCTCTTGTAATCAACTTTCCTTTGTGCTTTGATTAAAGGACAATTTTACTTTGTATGAACTTTTTCCTTATGCTCGCAATATCTACTTTTATCAGTCCCTTTATTTTTCTTTCTATATATATTTTAAAAATTATTAACGAGATTTGATAAGTCTTTATCTGAATATGGATGATTTGAATTATATGATTCTTCTATAGTATTTTTGAGATCATCTTCTTCACATTTTATATGCTTTTCAGCTTCATCCTACATCTCAATATTATACATCATTTAAGTCTCAATCAATTCTTTTATAGCTAAATTTTTCACTAGTGTAGATTGTTGTACAACTATAGATATTCTATTCCTCTTTGAGGGTAACACTCTGAGTACATTTAACACTTGTTTATCCCGAATGGTCCGAAGGCCTGTTTTTTATTTTATTATGGATAATCCCCATTTTAAGGGTTGAGGAGGAACTCGTACATGACCCGTAGGCCCAAGGGACAAGGCCCGACTGACCCGCAATACATGGCCCGAAGGCCCAGAGGCATACAATGCCCAATACATGACCCGTAGGCCCAGCCCACTTGAACTGACCCTTCCCAGCTTCTGCATCATTGATAACCTAGATCCCACCTTGCATTGCTGATTGGCTAGCATTGCCCCATACAAAGATCCACAGTGCCTGGTCCCGATGGTGGTTGCCATACCCTCTCATTCTTCCAATCCGGTTAGATTTTCTTCTGGTGGCTGCTAATCTTGTTGCTCTGATCCTCTTCTAGGGCCTATTCTGTGTGAACTGGGCTACTCCATGGTCTACATGGCCCGAAGGCCCTATGGCTCGAAGGACTTTGATGACTCGAAGGCCCTTGAGACCCGTAGGCCCAAACTGGTGGCCTGAAGGCCCAAATCGGGTGAATAGTTCCGACTACTACAGTACCAAATAGTAACTGCTACAATGAATACTACAGTACTACTACAGTACCCCCGTAAATTTTCCACCACCCAGTTTTGAACCTGGGTCTCTTGGATGCCAAGCAGGAGCCCTTACCACTTGGGTACAGGCTCGTTGGCCATTTAACACTTGTTCAGATTGTGAAATTAGATTTCCCAAAGTAGCAACATTGTTGAAAATCTCTATCAATCTTCTATTTATTTAAGTGATAGTTTCATATTCATTTATCCTGAATGTATCAAACTTTAGTTTCACATTATGTACCTCATTTGTCTGATATTTTCAATTCCTTCATAGGAAATGATAATAGTATAGTACATGTCATATGTAATAGGACATTGAGATACTCGATTGAATTCATCAGTTCCTAAAACACAAAAAATAACATTCATATATTTTTAATTAAGATCATATTCCCTTTCCTTTTCACCATTCCAATCTTTCAAACCTTCCTTAGGGATCTCATAGGGTTTAATAGCCTTTATATAAACCCTTATTCTATGATTTTTTAAATAAATAATCATACATACTTTCTAACATCCATAATTATCACCATTAAAATATGGATTACAGATCATCGACATACCTTCTCTAGAATCATCCATTTCATGATGTCTTTGTCTGAATCTTTAACTCAAGCTTGTTAGAGCTAGTAAATATTTTATAGATCCTTTTGATACCACTTTTTGATATCAAATAGATCAAATAAAATATCTTAGAATAATTCAAGACTTTTATTTTGATTGTCAGTATAAAATAGATCCAAAAATATTTAAGGATTTCCAAAAATATAAATATTACAATAGAGGACTTCCTTTGATGTCAATAGTTGATATCAGATAGGAAAAAAAACCCAGGAAGAAAATATACTAGTATATCCTTACCTATGATGCTAATTGTTAGGTATAAATGATAATGATGAAGACTAAGACACAAGAGGGGGGGGGGGGGGGTGAATTCTAGTTTTCAAAACTTTGACAGATTTAGAACACCTCTATTATTTTGTAGCAAACCTTTCCTTTTATCTTAAATTCGAGTGAGAAGTGAAAATAAATAAAGGAAATGAACACATTTATGTATAATGGTTTAGGGTACAAAGATCTATTATTCCACTCAAAAAACACTCAAATCCATGATCTTGGTGATTTTAACTAGGCCCTCTTATCCCGAGACCTATAAAAAAACTAATTATAGGTAGTTGACATCTTTATAATAAGGCTTTATAGATCCTTCTGGTTCTTTTACAAGAAACTGTAAATCCACAGTTTAGAGTAAAAAGCTGTCACTTAACCACTTCTAATTATAAGAAGTTTAAACTCTACCAAATCAACAGAGATTTATTTTGTTTAGGATATTGGTTAAACTTCATATTTTTAGTAACAACTGATGGATGTATTTAGATCTTTAATAATGAACAAAATCCCATAAAGATGTTTAAACATGCATGTCTCCAAAGTGTATATATGAAAAATACTTCATTGTTCTTTATAAAGAATATATAATGGTAAAATTTAGTATAAATGACAACAATAATAGTGATTCAATAAATCAAAACATGTATGTCTCCAAAATTTTGCTCTGAAGGCAACAACACATGACTTTTTATGCATATCACTTTTCCTGTATATTCACACACACACATATTTTTTATGAAGATCATATTGATATTTATAATGTTGGTTGAATAGATTCAAGTAAAATAAATATATAAATATCATATAATAAATCATAAATATTTTAATTCAAAATCATATCAGAGAGGTCATAACTTCCCTTATAAATAGGAACGATTTACTCTTTTGAACACAAGACTTTAAAATAATCATCACAAGCCTTTTAATCAGTTTAAAAATAGCTTTTAACAGGTCTTTACTTTCATTAATACCACTGCATAAATCTCAGATAATATCACAGATTAAAAAACCCTTCATTTAATAGTCAAACTTAGGGTTCCTTTACATGAAGAAAAAACACCAAATGTAGGGTCGACAAAGTACAGTTGATTACAAAAGTAGGGTTGATGTACTATATGTTTACTTCCTCTAATATAGTGTTACATCCAAACTTAGGGTTTCTTAACTATACCTTCCTAACAACATAGAGTATATGATTCATTTGTGCTGATCTAAACATAGTGATGATTCCATACGTTATTCTTGCACATGTAGGGTATGAACAATATTTCCAGAATATGCTTAAACACATCCAGAACAATTTAAAAATATTTCATGTATATAAATGACTTAAATATATTTATAGAATAAATATTTCCATGAATAATAAATTATTAAAATTTACTTAAAAGAAAATTAATTAGTAACACAAATGTGGGTGTTTGTGAGCATTAAAACTAAAAAAATTAACTAAATTCTTGAATCAACACATGCTCAAAAAGTCTATTTTCCATGTATGTTTTGGTTTGATAATTCAAATACATGAAACATGGTAAATGTTTAATCATCTCTAAAATAATAATAATTTCATAATAATCATTTTTATTCATTATATACACCTTTACAACTATCTATGTAATGTGGTGATGAAAAATGAATTACATCACTTCGTGGGGATGATAGTTCGTATGTACACACAAGTGATGTTTCCATTTTTCGATAGATTAAATATAATAATGTAAAATAAAAATAATCAATTCTAAAATAATTATTTTATCATATATATTTATTTTATATATCCATATGACCATTCATGTAAGGAGAAAATGAAAAAATAATCACATCGTGTCATGAAGGTGGTACACACATACACATGAGCAACATTATCATTTTTTAAAAGAAGAAAATGAGATAGATAATGGATATAACATTAACATAAAAACATATAAATATATTAAAGATACTGATTTCATTATTTCATGAGGATTATAGAACATTTGGAGTGGTTTTAAGGGGAAATAGACATGAAAAATATTGGTAAGAACATATTCCTTTTATTTAGGTTTCTAATTTATATATATTCTTAAAGACTATTGGGATGGTATTTTAAGAATACCAAAACCTCCAAAACGCATCTATGGAATTTATAAAGAGAATTAGTAAGATTTTTTTGAGATAATTTTCTCAATAAGGAGTGTAGAAGAGAGGATATGAGGTTACCTTTTATAAGTGAGGGGAAGGGCACTCTTATAATTTTTCAAAAAATTAAAATATTATAAAGTCACATTCACATCCAAGTGGTACCAAAATGGATTAATTTCGAATTAAAGATTCTATAGAGAGGAAATAAAATCATCCCACATTATTTAGATAAGTTTTCAGGTCATTTTAATACTTATTTCTTGATTTTAGCACCCCTCGTTAACCTTTTTCCTCCTTAACCGCGATAACATATTTTTCAAAAATTAAAGGTTATAAATTTACTTATAAGGTAAAAATTGGTTGATAAATGGTCCACGGTTAAAATTTTTAACCATTTCCCATTCCACCTATCCTCTTTAAATATTTCTATGATTTTTAAATCAACTAATAAAATAATATATAACATAAAATATCTAATTGTCATTTTTGGGACTATTCATTTAATTTTACTTTAATTTTAGGGAGAAAGTAATGAATTTAAAATATAGAGAAAATAAACATAATATTTACATTATAATTACCCCTAAAATTCTCAAAACACCAAAATTCATCCCAAAAATATTTATTTTAGTGTCTTTAAAATTATTTAGTAATTTTTTTACTACTTTCACAAACATTGTGTTGACGTTGCGTATGAATTTAAGATAATTGTACCATCACTAAAAATTAAAAATAATTTACTACCACACTTTTTTTAATATTAAAAATAACTATTTATAATTTACCACTACCTCTTTTTATCCCCATGAAAAAATATTAGTGTTTTTAAAAGAAAAGAGATTGACATTTTTTATTTTATTTACTTAAAAAATAATATATGTCATTATAAAAAAAGGAATAAAATTTCAATAACTTTGAATCTTGGATAAGTATGGTAAAAAATTAATCATAAAATATATTAAAAGAAAGTTTTAGGGTTATTTTGAAGTCTTATCCCATAGTTTTAACACTAGTTTACTCATTTTACCCTTATTTTGGTGATAATATTTTTACTAGGGTTACTATTTATAATGAACAAAAATAAAAGGGTCCTATTTACCAAATTTCAACGTCCTAATTAAAAATATTGAATCAATTTTTTAAGATTAAATTTCTAAAAGTGGTAGAAATTAATTTTAACATAAATGCGTACAATGAAATGAAAATGAATTTTTAGAAAAAAGTGTTTTTATGCATAAAAATAAACTTATATCAAAATCATGAATATATTTGATTAAAATGGAATTAATAAAATGAATAATCTGTGACTTTAAGAAAAAAAATTCAAAATAGAATGGGTATTTTAAATTACATTATTTAATAAAAATAAGTGGAAATATTTGAAAATTCTATATTAACCAATATTCAATGATAATCACTAATTTTAGAAAAATCTAAAAATTTCTCCCAATTATAATTTTAATACAATAATTTAAAAAAATGATTCTCATTTTATAAAATATAATTTCTAATAGGGAAAGAAATTAATTATAATTTTCATATACAATATGCAATAAAAGTCATTTTTGAAGAAAATGCATTTTTGAAGTATAAAATGATTTTTCTAAAAAAACCGAGTGCTTATTTCCTAGTAATAAATTAATAAATTTGTATTAGGGAAAGGAATTATAAATATATTTTATAATGTGATTAAAACTATTCATACCCACCAATAATAAAATCTTGGTTATAATGGTTATGTAAAAATAATAATATATTATAGAACATCATTGTTTTTTAAGCTTGATGTTGCATATAAAGAAAGCTATCAAATACTTAAAATTTATTTAAAGAGAATATATTGTAAAATATTAGTGTGTTAAATTATACCTCCTTAAATAAATTTAACCCTTATAATTTTAATTATAATTTACTATATAAAATATCTATGGGTATCCACAACATTGTCATGAGTCATGATATAGTTTCTATTAAGATATAAACCTTAGTATCTTAGGTAATAATAATAAAATTAATAAATATTTTTAAACGAATATATGTATCATTGTTATACTCATACTAATTAATGAGTTTCCTAAAAACAAACCTAGATAGATTAGTGATAAAACTTAATAGATACATCGTCCTATTTCTTGAGTTGAGGAAATATTTTACCAATGAGATAGAGAATATGAGATAATATAGTTATATGATTTCATTCCCAAATTTCATCATTCTATTGAATTTAAAGAAATTTTTTGTCTCCACTTCATCTCATATTACATATGATAAATAACCCTAATGAATTTTTCATTCTTGAATAACTAAAATTAACTTTCATTAGATAATAAGATTCATAAAGTGATGATACATTACTCCTCTTATTTTTATCTAATAACCAAAACCAAAATGTTTAGCACAAGTTAAGATAATATTCAATATGAATAATCCTTCCTATATTAATCTCTAAAACCTTAGTAATAACACCAAAAGTATAACTTAAATCTTTCCTTAAATAACTAATCTTATCATTCTTCAAAAATATGAGAGACCAAATTGAAACCCAAATATTGGATCACATATTATTTCAAAATCAGCATATCATTTATCCCCAAACAATATTAATCAATCATAATATTTAATACCAAAAAATTTATATTACCTAATCATACATTCTCTAAATTAAATCACCATAAATACACTATAAAATCATATAGGCTTCCAAAATTTATCTTATCCTTTATTACTCAATTAACTTCCCATAATGTCTAATAGTATCCCCTTTACCTTAATCATATAATGTTCTTAATATAGTTAAATTATTCAAAAATAACATTAATCACTTTTTCGAAAAATATATTTTCAATCCCATGATTATGTATATGATAAAATACATCCATAAAACCAAATAACCCTTTAACCATAATTATATCAATGATCCTTTAAACATTAAAGGTTATCAATTCCTTCCAACTTATGTCCAAAAAATTTAATTAAATTATTCCTTATGTAAAATTTTCACATATTAAATTTAAGGGTTAAATATACCTCAATCATATATTCAAACTCAAAAAAATGTCTCCCAAAGTATTCTTGATCATCTTTAAGTCCCATCACCTAAAAATTCAAAATGGTATCAATGCCTTTAAACTTATGATCATTTGTAAAGCTGATTAATCCTTAATTAAAATATCACTATATCAAAACATTCTAATATAGATATTTCAATCATTAAACTTCCTTCTAATAATAAAAAATATGAATCATTTCCTAATATTCATTAATCTCAATTTAATAATGTTTTCTAATTTAAACATAAGCAAAGATATAAACTGTACCTTTTATATCTCATTTGTAGTTTCTTTATCTTTAGCATATGAACTTGCTAAAAATTTATTCATATGATATTTCTAATTCCCTTCATGAGATAGGGAATCAATTTTCATAATTACCATACTCCCCATAATTAAAAAACTCAATTTATACCTTAAGGATAACTTTTTCCCCTTATACATAGTTAATTGAGCACTTCATTTTTTCTTGGAAACTTATTACTCTATTCTTTCTTTTAACAGATATGAAACATCTCCCTACTCAATTTTAACATTTATTTGGATAATTCTTCTAACATTATTATAATAAAGTAAATTAAATCTTCTTTTCCTTATGGTATTTATCACAATAAATTTCATAAAACTCCATTTTCTCTTATTAGGTGTTTTAGGAGACTCGCATAAGTTCAGGTTGTTAATAATAAATCGATATAGTTGGTTAGGAATATCCACAATAATTTTCAATCCATATTTTATTCTGGTTGGTTGGTCATTAAAACAACCATAATAGTGTACTTAAAACCCATTTTTAATTTGGTTCCTTCCTATTCTAGCCATTTAATAAAATCAAAAATCATATCGTGAGCAATAATAATTAGAGTGAACAGTCATATAATTTTGAAAATCATAAGATATCTAAATTGTAACACTTTCCTTTCAATATATGACTCCCCAGGTTTAACCTAGGTTATCTATGATATTCATATTTTCAAATACTTTATAATAGTTTATAATGATTATATGAATTAACCATAGAATATCCACTGGGAGTGTCTAACTAGGTGTACAGTTATTCCTCTTTATAGTGCACTAAGTGATGATTGAGTTATTACCCAATAGACCCCTTTTTGGGTAATTACCCCTAAGTACATCTCTATCAGATCCCGAATCCACTTTTAAATATATAGATAGGTATTTAATTTATAGAAAATTACACACTCTTTCTTTAACATAACATATGATATTCTCATTTACTTAGGCATAACCTTAGGATTTTTGTTAATTTTTTATCATCATAGTATCCAAAAATAACTAAAACTTTCTTTGATACCAACTATAGTGTCCTAAACATCACATACATTGTTATTCCATCATTTTAGATGAATATTTAATACAAATGACAATAATAAAAACCCAAGAACCATATAGGTTTAGTGTATTTGGAAACATGGATACAAAAAAACTGGTTCATAAAAATCTATATCATCTATAACTAAGTTCTTCACATATAGTACCCTTATTAGGCGTAAAACCCTTCTTTATAACCTAGTGAAAGAGAAACATAATAAAGGGTGATCTAAGAAGCTTATTAAGGGGAAGAATGGGAGATATCTATAAATGATCATATGTGATCATACGATAAGAATAAGGGTGTAATAACATGATCATAACTTTTGAAAGTCACGCCAATCAATCATAGATCATTAATATTGGTTCATGGAATAATACTTTTTTATAAAAAAATTCAAATTCCATAAGTGTTCAAAACCATCAATAATAATTCATAATCCATGAAAACATAACACAATCATAAAATATAAGTTTTTAGAACACACACATATATAGAAAATCCTTTCCTTAGTCAAGGTTCACTCCCATGACTGTCATTTTGGAAAAGACCCATAATAGAAATGAATTCCTGATAATTTACAACATTATATTAGGAGTAACTTCCATATATTTAACTTTATCATCTCTTTGTATATTATTAAAATATCTGACTCTTAGAATTTTCTACAAACTGTCATCTATTAGGATATTTTCAACTCTGTCATAATTAACCAATTCATTGGAGGGATATAACACACCCAACCTTTATCATGAGCTATATCAGGTTCACTCATCCGATAATTATAAAAATCTTTCATCAAATGTTAGGATTAGGTTAACCACGCTTATAACTTATTTAGGATTTTTCTAACCACCTGTGTATTATATTTTGGGTTTGGATAACCATTTGTGTAAACTTTGAGTTCATAAACATCTATCATTTCATTATATTGTAACCCATGGAAAATAAATGGGTTTCATCAATCTATTATAATCATAATCACAAGATCATTCATCATAGCTTAATTAACCCATGGAAATAAAACATATTTGATGTAAATTTATATATCATCATAAACCAACCAAAGAAATAATATAGATGGTATCATAAGAACATATCCCTTGTAGAGCATAAGAAACATCAAATGATTTCGAATTTGATTTTTTTAAAAATAACATTTAAACATTTTTTTAAAAATATGTAATATTATCATTTTCTTTTGATATCTTTAAAACTAAAAATTCCCAAAATATTGAGAAAATTATTTTATTTAATAAAAACATTTATTTTTTTTAATAAATATTCAATGAAAATAAAAGTCTTGATGGTGGGTAAATCCACTCATGCAGTGTATGTTTAAAAAAACCCTCTTTTCACTTTGGTAAAAAGTCTAAAAGTGCTTCGTTTAAAAGAAAATAAGAAGATTAATTTTATTTTTTTAATAAAAATTCAATAATGATATAAAATTAACTGAAAAAAAAAATTTATCATAGAAAATAAATTTCATTAAAATATTTTAGAAAAATATGAACATGGAAGAAAATGATTTATGACCACAAGGAGAAATTAGGCCGGTTTTCCTTAAAAAAATTCTTTTGGTTATCATTGATTACCAAAGAGAGGAAAATTATAAAGAATAATGATAAAAAAATAAATAAAAAAGGATAATAAAACGTAACAGGTTCAA
Organism: Viscum album; assembly: GCA_963277665.1. Taxonomy (NCBI): domain Eukaryota; kingdom Viridiplantae; phylum Streptophyta; class Magnoliopsida; order Santalales; family Viscaceae; genus Viscum; species Viscum album. The sequence continues at coordinate 924,450,513 of OY728165.1, forward strand.
GAGATAAGGGTGATATAATTTTCTTAATTAAAATTTAAGAATAAACAATCCTGATAAAAAGAGATATTGTAACATAACCCTTAACACTTCGTTAATTTTTGAATCATAAGCCCCATGAAAGAATAAATTCGAATAAAACATTAAATATAATTAAAATAAGGATATTCATGATATAACATATAAAAGGGGATATATATACATATCATAAAATAATAATGGTGCATAATATACCATATGTCCCAAAGAAGACAATTTGAGATAATAAACCATTACCTCGAGTCTCATCTTGCTTCATACATGTTCAAAAATATTGTATAATAAATATATATTTATTATATATCTATTCCAAATAAATATTAAAAAATATAATTCTATAAATAATTCCTTCATAATTTCCAATTATCCATTTGTTAACAAATCTTCATTAAAATTATCTTTCAGCTGAAAAGTGGTTTGTTTTCCATGTATGTTTTTGTTGGAAAATTTTGATCCATGAAACATGGTAATGGTTTCATCATATTAAGAATAATAATATTGTGTCCAAACCTGGGGATTCCCTTAAAAAAAGAATTATAATAATTTAATAGTAATAAAATTTATTCATTATATATACTTTTATAACTATCCCTTTAAGGTGGTGATGAAAAATGAATTACAACACTTCATAGATATGGTAGTCCATATGTATAAACGAGTGATGTTTACATATTTATATAGATGAAACAAAAGAAAGAAAAATAGTAATTATACTTAAAAAAATCATGATTATGTCCTATTTATAATATATATTTATTAAATATATCTATATAACTAGTCATGTAAAGAGAAAATGAAAAAATAATCACATAATTTCATGGAGGTGTTAGTCCATACCTGCGCACGAGTGACGTTATCATTTTTCAATGGATGGGAAGGAGTTATAAAATTTATATAAAACTAAAATAACAACATATAATTATGATAAAAATACTTATTTTATCATTTTATTTTGGTTATACAAAATTTGTAGAAACTTTAAGGAGAATGAGACATAAAAAAGATTGGTAAGAACATATATCTTTTATTTGGGCATCTCCTTTAAATCTCTTATTATGGACAATAAGGATGGTATTTTAAGAATAAAAGAACTTATATAACATGTATAAGGAATTTTATAATATAATTTGGTAGTTTTAGGTTTAAATAGTTATCTCAATAAGGTTTTTAGAAAATAGGAGAGGAGACACCCTTTTATAAGCAAGGGGAGGGGCACTCTTGTAATTTTTCAAAATATTAAAATATTATAATGCCACATTCATGGAAAATTGGTTCCAAATTGGATTTATTTTGTTTTAAATATTATATATGGTTGAAATAAACCCAACTAATAGGGTTTATACATGTTTTAAGCTCATTTAAAACCTTATCACTTTAGTTTACCCTCCCCATGTTAACCCTTTTTATCCTTAACTACGGTAACACATTTTTCAATAATTAAATGTTATAAATTAACTTATAATGTTAAAATTGGTTCATAAATGGATAATGTATCACATTTTAAATCATTTTTTACTCTGATTGTCCTCTTTTAATATTTTCATTATTTTTAAAACATTTAATAAAATATTATCTAACATAAGATATCATTAATGTCATTTTTAAAACTATTTATTTAATTTGACTTTAAAGTTAGGAATAAAGAAATGTATTTCGAATATAGATCCTTTAAAAATAACTTAAAAACTATTACTAATAATAAAATTATTGGAACAAAAAAATCATCCAAAAAATATTTATTTTAAAGTTTCAAAAATTATTTAGTAAATTTTTTAACTTCTCGCAAAAGCATTGTATCGACGTTGTGTAATAATTTAAGCTAATTATACCATCATTAAAAATAAAAAATAAATTAATATCATAAAAATAATTTATTAATATTAAAAATAACCATTTATAATCGACCATAACCACTTTTTTATCCCCATTAAAAAATATTATAGTTTTTAAAACAAAAGAAAGTGATATTTTATATTTTTCTTTACTTAAAAAAATATATAATTCATTTTCAATGATAAATGGAAAAAATTAACATAAGATAAAGTATTTGATGATGGTGTTTGAACCCCATTCATTCAATATATTTAAAAGATTTTTAGAGTTATTTTAAAGTCTTATCTCATAGTTTTAACCTTGTTTTACTCTTACCATGGTGACAATATTTTTACCAGGGTTACTATTCATAATGAGAAAAAAACAAGAGTCCTATATACCAAATTTTAACCAAATTATTAAAAATAGGGAATCAATTTTTTAATTTTAAAATTTATAGTAGTTTCATAAATTAATTTTAATATAAATTCATAAATTTTTATGGAAAATAATTGTTAGACAAATGTGCTTTTAAGCCTAAAAGTTAACTTATATCAAAATAATGAATATTTTTGATTAAAATATAATTAATTTTATGTATAATATGTGAATTTATAAAAAAATACAAAATTATAAGTATAATTTTAAATTAATTGATTTAATGAAAATAAATGACTGTATTTGAAAAATCAGTATTTTTCACTATTCACTAAAAAATAAATCATTTTAAAAAATCCAATAATATCAACCTAGGATAATTTTGATATGATAATTTAAAAAATTATGTTCATTTTATAGACTGAAATTTATAAAAGTTTAAAAAAATAATTTTAATTTCCATGCACAACATGTAATAAAAATTATTTTTGAAGAAAATGCATTTTTGAAGCATAAAATGACTTTATAAAAAAAATTGAGTGATTAATTCATAGGAATAAATTAATAAATTTGTATTATGGAATATATATATATATATATATATATTTCATAATGTTATTAAAACTATTCATACCTTTAAATATAATGGATAAGTTATAATGGTTATGTTCAAATAATAATATATTATAGTGTATTGTAGTTTGTTTAAGCTTGATGTTGTGTATAAAGAAAAATATTTAATACATAAAGTTTATTTAAAGATAATATATTATAAAATATTGGGGTGTTGCATGATATATGACATGGCTAATAAGAAAAATGGTTTGACTACATTTGAATTCGGGAGGTCGGTGGACTAGGATAACACAAGGAAACAAACAGCTTCACATGGATCACTTCAAGTAGGTGTGGAGAAAAAAAATAAAGGGTAATTTAGGTAATTTTAGTTTGGAACTTTGGGTCACTTAACATATATCTAAGTTAGTTTGAAGCAGGTCTGTTCTTGGTGGGATGGGTGAGGCCCAACTTAGTTTTTCCTTAGCTGTGTGTGTTGTTTTGTTGTTTTGTAGTCCCTTTATACCTATTTTGATTATAATTAAAATTATTATAAATATATTATTATTCATAAATGTATTTATATTCATAAATATTTTATTATAATGTATTTTAGTATTAATATATTATAATAATGTATTAAAATATTATAATATTATTAATAGATTTTTTAATTATTATTAATTTTAATAATAATAACAATAATCTATAATTTTAATATTATAAATATATTATTATTAAAAAAATTATTTTTATTCATAAATATATAATAATATGACTATTAAAAATATATTATTACTCATAAATATAAACAATATTGCACATATATATTATTAATATTTATTTATGAATAGTTATATATATTATTATTAAATTATAATTGATAAATAAATATATATATATATATATATATATTATTCATACATATATTATTACTATATTAATATATTATTATTCATAAATATAATATAATATATTAATATTTATAAATATATTAACAATAATAATATTAATATATTGTTATTCATAAATATAAATATAGATTATAATTATTATAATTATTTATTATTATTACCATTGTTGTTAATATTCATAGAATAACCTGGTGGTTATAAGAAAATGAAATAACAAACACATCCTTGGGCCCTCAGGGACATGGAACACCCCCTCCAAGGGCTGACCCTCTCTATAAAAACATCATTACATTGATCGGCCCAAAGGCTCAGTGACCCAAAGACCATTACATGGGTTTTCACCCTTTCCCGCATCACTCACGTATCACTGCTTTCCCGCATTAGTGCATGTTTCACCGTATGCATCATAAATCTCCCATGGGGGATACTAGGATTTGACCCTTGGTCTTTTGGTATGAGATTTTCATTTCTTTTAGAAGCCCAACATTTCCTCCCGATCAAAAAGCAATCTGAATTCCATCATATGATTGAATTTTTTATTCCTTAGAATCATTTTTCCAGTCTAAAAAACATATAAATACATGATTCCTTCTCCTCCACCCTTTATGTGTCCCGGTTTCCCTTGTACAAAACAGAATTATTTTATAATATGTAATTAATTACGATATATGCTCATCCTATCATATTTTCCTTTAGATTAAGTTTTTTTCCAATTTCATAAATAACAGTTTTTGGGCTGATTCTTTTTTACATGGTATCAGAGCATCAATTAAACATTGTAGCCTCTTATTCCTCTCTCTACTCTCCTAAAACCCAAAAATTATAAAATTAGGGTACCCATATCCAATATATCTCACTAGAAACAACAACAAAAACTGTTGTGTAGATATGATTCATATAGATATACTGCCTCAAGTATAGATGTGTCACCCTTGTAGATATGTCCATATCTACCCTTCAAATATCCTTATCTCTATGAGTTCCCAGAACCCTTGCATCCCCTGATCAAGTACCACACTCTACAACCAGGTTGTGTGTCCTTGTCACGACCCGTCCCAGTGGGGCCCGATCCACCACTCCCCAAGCCCGCCTCCAATAGGCCAGGGGCTGGTGACTAGCACCGAGTAGGCATGCTACTAACATGGGAGGCATTGCCTATAAACATGTACACATGCACACACATCTCCAAGCCCACAAAACTGAAAAGTAAAAACTAAAAAAAGGGAAAGATGCATGCATACGCTAAAACCCAACCAACAGAGTATGACAGGAAAGTAAAGTACAAGAAAGTAAAACCCTGAGCCAAAAGTACAATCCCACCAAAAGAGAGTCTGTAACAAAGTCCAACCTGTAAAGAAAGGTGTTGGGACAGCAGTCTGTAGCCGTAGGAACACACCTCAGCCTGTCTGGTCTCACTGAGTACTGTCCGGTCCTGGTCCGCCTAGAATACTGTCAAAGGCTCGCTCGTCTGCACAAGACACGACACGTGCGGGCAAAACCCGTGCAAGGGTGAGTATAACAATACCCAGTAGGACACCCCAAAACCACAAAGGAAACATAACAAGGGAAAAATACCACAAAGAAAAGATACAGTCAGCTCTACACAATATATGTCTACTGAACATATAACAAGAATATCCAGATATACTCATGCACGTTCGACTATCGCGAATACCACCACTAGGATCCAACTCTAAGGTTCCACTAAGCACATAACAAGGAGAACACACTGCTAGGTCTGAAGAGAGAGACACGAATTACTCGTTCAGGGAGAACACACTCCACAAGTGCTATGAGAACATGATGCTCAGATGAGGATCACGACCAAGTCATGGGGTGATTCTAACAACTCAGTCTGAGCTAATCTGCTAAACAGAGGATCGGCGCCCGAATAAAGTTGGTCACGTCGATACCAAGAACTCTACCTAGGGTTCTAGGAATGAATAGAGGATCCGGCTCTAAGTCTCATAGAGGGGATTCCAACAACTCTATTCAGGAGGTCCTGCAGAAGGGATCATACTTCTGTATGTAGGAAATGATACCAGAAACCTTCATGAGAAAGACCAAGGGTACGGACCCTAAGAAAGCTAGTCCAAGCCACAGAAGACAAGTGGCTCAAGCCATGAAGAAAAGGTTACACGGCGTGTAGTATGGTTACACGCCGTGTTCTTTGACCCCGGGTACTGCCCGTGTAAACGGCCCGTGTCATTCGTCCAAGCTGTGTAAAACTAAACTACATGGCGTGTAGAAGAAGTACACACCGTGTTCCTTGACCCTAGGTACTGCCCATGTAACCGGCCCGTGTCATTCGACTTGTCAGATAGAAAGAAACTACACGGTATGTAGTATAATCACACGCCGTTTCCAAGCACCTAGGCTTGTTCCGTGTACGCTGGCCATGTGCCCGTACACAGTCTCTGCTCGTGTCCGTGTCGCCTGCCCGTATACCAGTACACGGGGTATCTCGTGTATCTGGTCGGGGAGGGGTATACACACCATGTCCTTGGCCGTGTACCCAAACCATGTCCGTGTACTCTCAGAGTACACACCAGGTGGTTCACCGACGAACACATGCCGTGTAGCCCATACTACACGACGTGTAGTCGAGAAATTTCCAGAAACCCCGTCTTCTTCCTCGCACTTCGACTGATCTTCCAGATCGTGTTTCTCTAGTACATTTTCTGCGAAAGTCAAGATCAAGGGTTTCCTCGACGTTGCAATGCCAGATCCGTGGGTTTCGGGCCTTCGATCGGCTCCAAAATCCGATTCTGGTCACCCGTGCGGAAATCATTTGAAGAACGATATCTTTCAATCCACTTCGATCCGTCCGTCGCCACTGCAGCCGCACCTCCGTAGGGTTTTACCGACGCTAGATCTTCAATTTGGGATCGTTGCATCACACAACAGGTGTGCAACGATCTGTTGTTCATATCCCCATGAATAATGCGTAGAACGCAGCGAAGAACGCGAGAATTTGGGGAAGAAGAACACAACAAATCGAGAGGGACGAACCTCGATCGATGTTCGTGTCGATCTTGGTCTATCACCATTAGAAGGTTGAACGAAACCAAACAATTTCAAGAATCAAATCCCCACGATTCCCGCAAAATCCCATCCCGAAAGAACGATCAATCCACGGTCTAATATGTTCGTGGATTAGTCCGCGTTTTTCGTGGAAAACAAAAACGGGGAAGAAATCATCAAACAAACATCCTACCTAGATCTGCGGCGTTCGTTGGTGAAGATCCGGTCGCTGCGTCGTCGTTGCCGGTAAATCTTGTCAAGAACACCGTCGCCGTGTTGGGAGGTTTTTCTCTAGAGCCTCCAGAGAGAAATCAGGGTTATGGGAATTTTAACTCTGATCCCTCATGAAATCTCTATTTAAAAAGAATAAAAATATTTCGATGCAACAGGGATTAATAAAATATTTTAATCAGATATTTTATTACGGTTACGTCCAAAAACCAGATTTCACCACCGACCTGCGCCAGCCGATGTTAGGCCTTGCCTAAGGTAAAATATCTGCTCTGAATGCAACAGTGCCCTCATATTTCTGATACGAGCACCCGTTCAGGAGTTATTCCACTATTTCAGGAAAACCGCACACGCACATTATTTAATTATTAAATTAAATTCAATCATTTGTTTCGGGCTCATCAGGCCTCAGAACTGCGCACTGTCTCAGAGCCTGGTCTCGAAATAATTCTCATATAATATTAAAATAATACATGGAAAAATCTGGGACATTACATCACACCCACCTGAGGGATTTTACGTCCCTGAAAATCCAAAACAAAGGCTACTCAAAAAGATGTGGGTACTACACGCGAATCTGAGCCTCCCGCTCCCACGTGCTCTCCTGGAGATTCCCGTGCTGCCACCAGACATGCACCAAGGGAATAACTCACCCATGAAGGATCTTATCCTGCCGATCCTTGATATCCACTGGGTACTCAGCAAAGGTCGGTCCATCATCGATGTCCAGCTCACCCTAGTCGATGATGTGCGATGGATCATGCACGTACCTCCATTACTGTGACACATGGAAGACGTTGTGTACCCAGTCCATCTGAGGAGGTAGAGCCAATCAATATTCCACCTTGACAACTCTACTCAGAATCTGAAAAGGGCCAACGAACCTCAGAGATAGCTTGTCGCCTCGGCCAAATCTCCGTAATCCCCGCCGAGGTGAGACCCAAAGGAACACACGGTCTCCTTCCTCGAACTCTAAGGGACTCCGCATCCTATTGGAATAAGACTTTTTCCGACTCTATGCAGTCTTCATCCATTCCTGGATGACCTTCACCTTCTCTATAGTAGCTAGCACCATCTCTGGGACCATGAGTGCTGACTCTACTGGGTCAGTCCAGTAAAGTGGTGACCTGCAAGGTTGCCCGTACAAAGCCTCGAATGGTGCCATACCAATAGTGGAATGATAACTGTTGTTATAAGAAAATTCCACCATTGGTAGGTGATACTCCCAGCTATGACCGAAGTCAAGTATGCAAGCTCGAAGCATATCCTCCAGAACCTGAATGGTCTGCTCTGTCCGTTCATCAGTCTGGGGATGAAACGCTGTGCTCAAGCGTAGCTGAGTCCCAAAAGCTTCCTACAATCCCTTCCACAACCGGGATGTGAAACGAGAATCACGGTCTGAGACGATCATGGATGGAACTCCATAAAGTCAAACTATCTCCTGCACGTAGAGGCGTCTCAAGCTCTCTACTGAAATCTGATCCCGTATGGCTAGGAAGTGGGCCGACTTGGTGAGTCAATCAACGATCACCCAGATGGCATCGTTCCCCCTGGACGTACATGGTAAACCCGTCACGAAGTCCATAGATATCCCGTCCCACTTCCACTCTGGTACCTCAAGGGTCTGAGTCAAGCCTACTGGCACTTGGTGCTCATCCTTTACTTGCTGACAAGTAAGGCACCGAGAAACAAACTCTGCCACACACCTCTTCATTCCTAGCCACCAGAACTGATGTCAGAGGTCCTGATACATTTTTTCCACTCCTGGATGCACTTCCAAAGGGGATGTATGGAACTCCCTTAGAACCTCCCACAATGTCACTGGTACTACTGTACGCCCTCTAAAAAGAACAATGTGCTCCCCACCTTCTGAATATCCATCGGCCGTAACAACTGTGGATATCTGGGCACGTAGAGCCTCACAGCTAGCATCCTCGCGCTGTGCTTCCCTGACTCACTATAAGAGTGGAGGGGTAACAACCATCGACTGAAGGTAAGATCACTCATCTCCATCCACAAAGGATAACTATAAAGAGGTCAATTGCCTCATTGCCTTATCCAGCAACTGCGAACTGAATTTCCTGCTGAGAGCATCTGCCACAACGTTCCCCTTCCCAGGTGTGTAAATGATCTCAAAGTTGTAATCCTGGAGGAACTCAACCCATCGTCTTTGTCTCAAATTCAGATCCTTCTGAGATAAGATATATCTTAGACTCTTGTGATTAGAGTAGACGGTAAACCGCTCTCCCATTAGGTAGTGCCACCACATCTTCAACGTGAAGACTACAACTGCCAACTCAAGATCATGGGTTGCATAGTTCTGCTCATGTGGACTCAACTGACGTGAGCCATAGGAAATCACCGCTTGCCTCTGCATTAGGACACAACCAAGCCCAGTTCCTGATGCGTCGCAGAACACTACATACTTGACACCCTCCTCCAGTAATCTCAAGATCGGGGTGCTCGTCAAACTCTATCTCAACTACTGGAAAGCCTACTGGAATCTCTCGGTCCACACAAAAGGCTACTCATTTCGGGTCAAGGCTTTCATGGGTGCTGCAATCCTGGAGAAATCAAGGATGAATCTCCGATAGTAGCCTGCCAACCCAAGGAAACTCCGCACCTCCGTCATGCTCCAGGGTGGCTCCCATGCTAGAACTGCCTCTACCTTGGCTGGGTCCACTACTACACCATCTGCCGAGATAACGTGTCCCAGAAAGTGGACCTACTGTAACCAGAACTGGCACTTCGAGAGTTTCCCATAAAACTGGTGTTCTCAGAGTGTGTCCAAAACCATCCTTAGGTGTCTCTCATGCTCGTCCTCGGACGCATAGTACACAAGGATATCATCGATGAATACTACTATGAACTGATCAAGATATGGCTGAAAGATCCGGTTCATGAGTCCCATGAACACTGCTGGGGTGTTCGTCATGAAGAAGGGAATTACCAAGTACTCATAGTGACTGTAGCGACATATGAACACCGTCTTTGGTATATCCTCATCCCGTACTCACAACTAGTGATAGCCTGATTGTAGATCAACCTTTGAGAACCATCGTGACCCTCTCAACTGGTCAAAGAGGTCATCGATCCTCGGTAGTGGATACCGGTTCTTCACGGTCACCTGATTCAAGCGCCGGTAATCCACACATAGCCTCAAGATCCTGTCTACCTTCTTGGAAAATAGAATTGGGGTCGCCCAGGGTGAAACACTGGGTCTCACAAAGCCCTTCTTCTACAAGTCTTCCAGTTGAACCCTCAGCTCACGAAGCTCTGCAGGAGCCATCCGATATTCTGATGCTGATATCAGTGTTGTCCCGGGTTGCAAATCAATGCAGAAATCTATATCCTGATGGGGAGGTAGCCTGGGGACATCCTCCAGAAAGACGTCCTCGTACTCAGCCACTACTGCTAGAAACTGGAAACTCGTAACATCTGCTGCGCCAATGGCTAGGCTAGCTAACTGATGTGAAATCGGTTGTGCCTTCCTATGCACGAGTCCTTCCTGCGTTTCCTAGGTCTCTCTTTCACCGAAAAAAGAGAACCTCATTCCATCACTGCGGACACACCACACCCTTCACCTAAAACAGTCGATCTGGGCATGGACTGTGGATATCCAATCCATACTAAGAATTACATATTAATGCCTCGACGCTACCACCAAGAGGTTCCAACCAAAACTCTCACATCTAAGGGTCAGGCCACACTATCTACAAAGTTGTGTGATATCTGAATCTTCTCCAATCGATGTTTCTAAGAGTAAGGGTCGAGTAAATGGCTCAACTAGAATCTCAAGGTCTCGAACAAGATAAGTAGCCAGAAAGGAATGACTAGAACCTGTGTCTATCAGTACGGCAACTAAAGTAGAGAAGACACAGATTGTACCTCTAATCATTCCGGGAGTACCTGGGTCATAAGCCTCTGCCGCCTGTAGCTGTCCCTGCCTCTGTCCACCAGCTCCCTGAGACCGGGGTGGACCTCCTGGGGGTGGTGGTGGTAAAAGGTTGAAACACCAACCACCTCTAGCTACTCTCCCAGCTCCCCTACCTCATCTACCGCCCCGCGGATCTGTCTTCTCCAAACGTTGCCTCTGCCTCGGTGGTCCATCCACTGCTCCTGTGTCAGTAGTATGGCAGGTCGGACAATATCGAGCGAGATGTCCCCTGCCATCACATGAGTAGCATCGACTCTCTCGAGGCTGGTTGTATGTGCCCTGCGAAACCTGTACGGAAGATCCCCTATCCTGGGATCTCCTCTGAAAACGTCTCCCACGCCTAGGTCCATGATGTTGGCTCCCTGCTGCCGAGGTCTCTGCTCCAGCTCGCCCACTACCGACAACTGCCAGCTGTCTCTGCTCTACCAAGAAGCTCTCGACCACCAAAGCCTGCTCGATCACCCCAGCATAAGTATGAATTCTCATAGGGATGATGCTAGATCGGATATCTCTGCACAAGCCTCGCTCAAAAGTCCGAGCTCTAAAGTACTGATCTCTGACCATATCCATCGAGTACCGCGAGAGGTCGGTAAACCTCGATGAATAGTCAGCCACCGTTATGGTCCCCTGCTGGAGCTGAAGAAACTCCTGTATATGTACCGCTCTCAGGGTAACCGGTGAAAACTCATATCTGAAGAGACGCTCAAACTCCGACCATGCAAGATTCACCTCATCGTGAGTCTGGAGAACCAAACTCCATCATCATCCTGTCGAGCCCTGCAGAAGGCTCGCTGCCAGGATCACCATCTGGTCTGCTGGTGTCCTGACCAAATGGAAGACTCTGGCCACTGTCTCAAGCCATTCCTCTACTTCCTAAGGTTCAGGATCTCCTTGAAACTTGAGGGGACTCTGTCTCTAAAACTCGTTTTGTGCGCTCAGTCTGCGCTCCTCCTCCACTAGTACAGTAGGCACTAAACACTGCTCCACAGGAGGCAGGATAATAGGCACACCACCTGATGGTAAAACTGGGGGATCCGGTCCCTGTATCGGGGCTTCATCACTGAGGGGGTCATCCTCATGATCGAGCTGCTGGATCCTAGAGGGTGCGCGTCAAAGAGGCATCCTGTTAAAGAAACAAGATGTATCTCAGTCAGTGAGTATATCCGGATAGCTGACTAAAAAAGGACATGGAAACCACAACCCATTCCTATATGATGCATGTACCATTATTTTCCCCCTGCAACTAGTGTTCTCATGTTCTGAGTCGAAAATCAAGTTATCAGAGTCCTAGTGTATGGATACGTCGGTCGCCCGCACCAACATTGGGGTCCCTGTCCTGAAAGACAAACTCGAAACACTTAACACTGTTGCCCCAAACCAACTCATAGACTCTCGGTCCTAAGGTAGAACCGACCAACTCTGATACCACTCTGTCATGACCCGTACCAGTGGGGCCCGAGCCGCAACTCCCCTAGCCCACCTCCAATAGGCCAGGGGCTAGTGAATAGCACCGAGTAGGCATGCTACTAACATGGGAGGCATTACCTATAAACCTATACACACGCACACACATATCCAAGCCCACAAAACTGAAAAGTAAAAACTAAAAAAAGGGAAAGATGCATGCATACACTAAAACCCAACCAATAGAGTACGACAGGAAAGTAAAGTATAAGAAATTAAAACCCTGGGCCAAAAGTACAAGCCCACTAAAAGAGAGTCTGTAACAAAGTCCAACCTATAAAGAAAGGTGTTGGGACTGTAGTCTGTAGCCGTAGGAACACACCTCGGCCTGTCTAGTCTCACTGAGTACAGTCTGGTCCTGGTACGCCTAAAATCCAGTTAAAGGCTTTCTCATCTACACAAGACACGACACATGCGGGCAAAACCCATGCATGGGTGAGTATAAAAATACCCAGTAGGACACCCCAAAACCACAAAGGAAACATAACAAGGAAAAAATACCAAAAAGGAAAGATACAGTCAGATCTACATAGTATATGTCTACTGAACATATAACAAGAATATCTAGATATACTCATGCACGTTCGACTATCGCGAATACCACCACTAGGATCCAGCTCGAAGGTTCCACTAAGCACATAACAAGGAGAACACAATCCTAGGTTTGAAGAGAGAGATGTGAAGTACTCATTCTGGGAGAACACACTCCACAAGTGCTATGAGAACATGATTCTCAGATGAGGATCACAACCAAGTCATGGGGTGATTTCGACAACTCAGTCTGAGCTAATCCGCTAAACAGAGGATCAGCACCCGGGTAAAGTTGGTCACATCGATACCAAGAACTCCACCTAGGGTTCCAGGAATGAATAAAGGATCCAGATCTAAGTATCATATAGGGGATTCCAATAACTCTATTCAGGAGGTCCTGTTGAAGGGATCACACTCCTGTATGTAGGAAATGATACCGAAAAACTTCAGGAGAAAGACCAAGGGTACGAACCCTAAGAAAGCTAGTCCAAGCCACAGAAGACAAGTGTATCAAGCCATGAAGAAAAGGTTACACGGCGTGTAGTATGGTTACACGCCGTGTTACTTGACCCCGGGTACTACCCGTGTAAAAGGCCCGTGTCATTCGTCCAAGCTGTGTAAAACTAAACTACATGGCTTGTAGAGGAAGTACACGCCGTGTTCCTTGACCCTGGGTACTGCCCTTATAACCGGCCCGTGTCATTCGGCTTGTCAGATATAAAGAAACTACACGGCGTGTAGAATAATCACACACCGTGTCCAAGCACCTGGGCTCACTCCATGTACGCTGGCCATGTGCCCATACATGGTCTTTGCCCATGTCCATGTCGCCTGCCTGTGTACCAGTACACGGGGTATCCCGTGTATCTGGCCAGGTCTGGTCGGGGAGGGGTATACACGCCATGTCCTTGGTCGTGTACCTAAACCGTGTCCGTGTACTCCCGAAGTGCACTCCAGGTGGTTCATCTACGAACACATGCCGTGTAGCCCATACTACATGGCGTGTAGTCGAGAAATTTCTAGAAACGCCGTCTTCTTCCTTGCGCTTCAGCCAATCTTCCAGATCACGTTTCTCTGGTCCGTTTACCACGAAATTCAAGATCAAGGGTCACCTCGATGTCGCGATGCCGAATCTGTGGGTTTTGGGCCTTCGATCGGCTCCGATATCCGATTCTGGTCACCCGTGAGGAAATCGTTCGAAGAATGATATCTTCCAATCCTCTTAGATCCATCCATCGCCACCTCAGCTGCACCTCCGTAGGGTTGTACCAATGCCAGATCTTCAATTTGGGATTGTTGCATCACACAACGGGTGCACAATGATTTGTTGTTCGTATCCCCTCGAAGAACGCGTAGAACGCAGCGAAGAACGCGAGAATTTGGGGAAGAAGAACAAAAAAAATCGAGAGGGAGGAACCTCGATCGATGTTCGTGTCGATCTTGGTCCGTCACCATTATAAGGTTGAACGAAACCAAACAATTTCAAGAATCAAATCCCCACAATTCCCGCAAAATCCCATACCGAAAGAACGATCGATCCAAGGGATAATCTATTCGTGGATTAGTCTGCGTTCGTCATGGAAAACAAAAATGGGGAAGAAATCATCAAACAAACATCCTACCTGGATCAACGGCGTTCGTTGGTGAAGATCATGTCACCGCGTCGTCGTCGCCGGCGAAGCTTGTCAAGAACATCATCGCCACGTTGGGAGGTTTTTATCCAGAGCCTCTAGAGAGAAATCAAGGTTATGTGAATTTTAACCCTGATCCCCCGCGAAATCTCTATTTAAAAAGAATAAAAATATTTCGCAGCAACATGGATTAATAAAATATTTTAATAAAATATTTTATTACGGTAACGTCCAAAAATCAGATTTCACCACCAACCTGCGCCAGCCGATGTTAGGCCATGCCTAAGGTAAAATCGCTACTCTGAATGCAACAGTGCCCTCAGATTTATGATCCGAGCACCCATTCAGAAGTTATTCCACTCTTTCAGGAAAAACTCACATGCGCATTATTTAATTATTAAATTAAATTCAATCATTTGTTCCGGGATCACCGGGCCTCGGAACTGCACGCCGTCTCAGAGCCTGGTCTCGAAATAATTCCCATATAATATTAAAATAATACATGGAATAATCCGAGACATTACAGTCCTTATCCAGTATAAGAATTCCATGACTATATGCTATAGGCTTTTGACTAATGGTGAGGACCTAAAATAGTCATAGAGAGACTATGCTCAAAAAAATAAATCCCAAGGTCCATGCTCGAACCTACCAAAAATTTGGTATGACCCATTTGTATAATGAGAATCCCAAAATCTATGGACAAATAAACAAGGGTCCAAGAGGTTCCCCATAGTTCAGAAAATAAATCAGTAGACTATCTATACGATTCATAAAAAAATAGATTAGCATCAAATAAACATGAAATCATTATATAATAAAATAATGATACACTGGCCAGTACACATGCTGAATAATAACTAAAAAGTATACTACATAGCCTACGACCCTACTCACATAATCCAACTTGTTGAATGCTAAACCTCTAAAAACTAATAAACCCAAACCATGTGTCTATATCTAAGTGATATATCTTCCTGGAGAGAAAAAATAATGTCCAACCCACATACATTTAAAACCATGATGTGCGCATGGGTTGGGGCGAGTCCAATGACCCAGTAGGAATCCAAAATCCTTCATTCATACTGAGTGATGATATGATTAAGTGTATGTTCATGTAATATATATAATGTGTACCAATTGTGCTTCTGTAACACACCCAACCAGAAATATTACACATGGTGCACATACAAGAATACATGTTAGGTCGTTGTGTGCTAACCAGGCCACCACGACACCTGACTATACCCGCTTCAACTCTATGCTGGTAGGAAGGGAGTCACCTCATACCACAATCCCAGACCATACTTGAACACTTTGGGTAGGTATTATATAAAATTACATTGGTTATCCCTACTAACAGTTGATTCATAAAATAATTAACCTAGACTATTTTCCCTAGGTAAGGACTTACTAAATAGTATATAATCTATGTCCCCCATTAAGTAAGGCCAAACTGAAAAGAACCCAACCAAATTCCACATAGATAAGGGTTTATTAAATATATTCCAACCAATTCCATCATAGAGAAGGTTTAATTGAAAATTAACCATCCCAATTCCCTTTAAGAAATGTCACACTATAAGGCCTGATCCATCCCCTCCTCTGTAAGGGAATTCTTCTATCCATATCTAGTTATACCCAACCACTACCTGTCAATGTAGGTTAAGGTGCACTATATAGATTCCAACCCAATCCCCTTATGAAAGGGAACATTTTATTCTATAGGGCTTAAACTTATCCCTTGAGGTTTTCTCATCCTCCAACCCTATTATCTATCATAAACACATTCAGTACACAAAAGAAACAAAACTAGGGTATTTATCCCATTTAACAAAATACCAACACATCACCAGGGTACTAGTCACTCGGGACTTGTCCTCATAAAAATCATTATCCATATATCCCCATAGGGTAAAAATCCTCATATAGTCTTATTCTCAAATGTACGCTTAAAATACCAAGCCTCTCAACATTATCATCTCACCTATAAGGGAATCTGTTAGGGTTCTTCAAACCAATCTATTCCCTATAAGGGGTCAGTATATCACCATAACTTAACCTGATCATTGATACCAAAAGCCAAAAAATATATGTCAATACAAACAATCATACATAATCATACAATAATATCTTACCACAAGGAAATGAAAATCATGGATCACATCAAGGAAACTATGCTTTAGAAAAGAGGGAATTTACCACCTGAGACAAAATATACCAAAATAATTCAACAAAGACCTTGGATTTCCTTTAAAAACCAAGATAAAAATTATTTATAAAGTCATAAAATGAATTCTTACTCATGGTTTTACCTTGGTCAATATCTCATCAAACATTATTTAGAAACCCACACTTTCATTTTGTAATACCATTTATAAATTAATCCTTGAAATCATCCCATTTTCTTTTAAATCCCATTTATAACAAACCTATTTTTGAAATCACATAATAAATAGGAAACATATTGAATTTAAAATAAAAATAATGAAACCAATAAAACCATAAATAGGGCCACCAAAAATCATTCAACCAAGTCACCACCATTGGACTACTTAGCAAGTTATGTGGTCCATGTTGACAATTAGGTCAACGTGAGCCTATCCCAATCTTTGGTGATAAACCACACAAGGAATGCAATAAGATGATAATAATAATTATTATAACAAACTAAGAATTTTTAATATTAAATAAATTTAATTCCTTATTATTATTCATTAATTATAATTTATAGATTTATATTCATTATAATAATATTAGGAATTTTTTCCATCAAAATGAATAAAATCATTATTTTTAACCAAATCGGGTTTTCATGCATTATATGGTTTTATTTAAAAATATATTTTTATACATTTTAGACTTTTAATTTGAAAAAAGTATATAATTTTTGAATTAATAATATCAAAATTATCTTAGGTTGAAATTTTAATTTTTTCTAAAAATATTGATTTTTCATTGAATTATGAACATACCATTTTTTTGTAAAACTTCCATTTCTTTTCATTAAATAAAGCAGTCTAAAAGTATCATTTGATTATAAAGTATCATAATTATACTTCAATTAAAAATAATATAATTAATTATATAGTATTTATCATTATATTATATTTTAGTATAAGTTAATTTATTGGCTTAATAACACATTTAAAAAAAAACTATTTTTCGTTCCATTTTGCATTTTTATATAAAATTAATTTCATCCTCTTATAGAAACTGAACAAAGAAATATAGATTATTTAATTTTAATCATTAGGTCCAAATTTTTTAAATATGTAACTTTTATCTTTGGTCATTATGAAAAGTAAATGTGGTCAATACTTATCACCTCGATAAGAGTAAATCAGATAATTAAGGCTAAAAATAATATGATAAAGACTAAAAATAACCCTAAAACTTGAATATAATAAATTAAATGAGTGTTTTTATACCATACTCATATATTATTATAATTTATTTCAATTTTGTGGAATTTTTATTTAAAAATTTTCTTATATATTATTTTAAGTAAAGAAAAATTGAAATTGTCACTCTCTTGATTTTAAATTTCTCGTATATGTTCACATAGGGATAAAAATAAGTTGTGAATGAATTTTAAAGGTTAAATTTATCATCATTAAATTAATTTTATTATTTTATTTTATTTTTTATTTTTAGTGATGAAATAATTACCTTAAATTCTTATGCAAAGCCAATATAGTGCTTCTGCATGAAGTAGAAAAATCAAGTAAATGATTTTAAAAACTCCAAAAGAAACTTTTTTGGGTGATTTATATTGTACCATGAATTTTATAGATATATATATATAAAAAATATTAGTTATGTTTTAAAATCCTATATTTGAATTCCATTGATATCATGTAAACTTTAAAGTCAAAGTAATTGAATAGTTCTAAAAATGACATTAATTATATTTATCAATAAAAAATATTATATTAAATGATTTAAAATTCATAAAAATAATATCTCAATAAAATTTAATCTGATATGGTTTAAAATATCAACCATAATTCATTTATGGGTCAATTTATCTTTTATAGTAATTTCATGACCCCTAAATAGTAAAAAACATTAATATCACGGTAATCAACAAAAGGGTTGGGGGGGGGGTTAAAAGAAATAGATATGGGTGAAGACATCGCATAAACTTGTAAAAATTTTATTAGATGAGAGGATTTAGAATTCATAATTTTATATTTAAAATATTTCAATATGGTTCCACTTTTCCCAAAAAAATTAATTTATATTAATCTAATACATTAATTAATTCCAAGAGTGTCCACACCCTCACTTATAAAAGGTAACATCCTCTACTCTCTTCCTGACACCTTTTGGGAACTCTATCTCAGCTAATAACTACAAAAATAAATTCCTAAAATCCCTATAAAATTCCTATAGATGTCTTTTTGGATAGAATACCAACCTTAAAGGTATAAATGTTTAATGAAAAGGAGGTTTTCCGAAGAAGAGGTATAGATTCTAACCGAATGTTTTTTTATTTCTTATTATACCTACTTAATTACTCTTTTAACCATTATTAAATAATAAAATATTAATATTATATATACTTATATTTTATTATGTTAATTAAATAACATATATCCATCTCATTCTTCTATCAAATGGGAAATGAAACCATCATTCGTGTGTATGGAGGACTATCGCCTCACAAATCGATATAGTTAATTTTTCATCACAAACTTTTATAGATATTTATAATGATGGATTTAATGTATATATATTATATTCATGAAATAATTATCATTATTTAAATAAAAGGTATCATATATTTTCTTACCTTTCCATCCATTGAATAATGATAACATTATTCATGCATACATATGTATTACCAGCTCTATGAATTGATGTGATTATTTTTTCATCACCACATCACATGGAAGGTATATATAAGTGTATTTAATGATATAATATGATATTTATTATATAATACCAATTATTTAAATATAAAATAATACTTTACTTCTTTCCCTCATTTTCATTAAAAAATAGAAATGTTACTCATGTGTATGTACGGTGTACCGCCTCCATGATTGTAACATAATTCATTTTTAATAACCATATTATATATTTGGCTATAAAAATATAATTAATTTATAAAAATTATATTTACTTCATTATTATTATTCCTTAAATTATGGAAAAAATATATCTTTGAAAATGTTCAATATGTCAATGTCGTTTTTAATTATGAACCAAACATCCTCAAAACACCTGATATGGACTTAACTGATTATGTAATTAAATATGTTAATAAAATAAATAAAATTAATGGTTAAAGTATAAGGTAGTATTCATGGAAAATGTTATTAGTATATTAAATTATTTATATAAGTTTATTATACAAGTGTTAAATGACATACATAGGAAGTTTGGACTTGAGGTAAGAGATTGATCTCAATTTCACTTTATTGAGGTATGTTTTAATGATATAGACATAATTTCCTTTATATAGTTTATATAATTCCATTTTAAATGTAATATCATGAATTCATCATAATTCATTTTATTTTATTTTATAATTTAATTTATTTCAACCAAGGGGATTTGACTTGAAAGTTACCAAGTGATAAGGGCTTTCATAACTCAATTTCCTTTCATCGGGTTATAACACTTCTTGATTGACTTTGTTATGAAATTATTATGTGTGAATTCAACTCTAATTTTTATTATTATTTATTTTAAATTGTTTTATTTGTATTTATATATTTTCATATAATAACTTCTTGGATTAATTACCACTTCAAAAGTTATGATCTTTACAAGGTATTTCTTTGTCTAAATCTCATTTTTGAGACATGTATCATATCATGCCACATGATTTCCTTGTATGTTGTAATTACTTACTCATGAATGAATTTTAACATATTAATACCTTAAATTAATGATATTTACATATCCATATCATATTTTTTTTATTTAAATGATTTTTTAATCGAAAGTTACCAAAGCAGTAAAGGCTTTATGTTACAACCTCATTTTACTTCGAGATTATTTATGTTCAAGGTTCCTATGGGAGAAATTTTATGATATTAATTCCTTAAACCACATCTATTTTCTTCTTCCCTTGTTATGATTTTTGTTTACATGCTTAGTTTCCATTTCCTCTCTTATTTATTAATAAAATATCACAAAGTTATTTTGTAAATGACATTGATCTTGTATCTTATTTAAGATAGAGAATATTTATATTACATATCCATGTTTTATAAATTTTTTAAATAATTTTATTTTATAAACATAAATTATTTAAAATTTTTATTTTACATGATCTTTGACCTTTTTTTAAATGTTTTAAAAGGAAATTTCTTATCGTTTTCCACATGGGTAACTTTTGACTCTCTTTACAAAGTTTGAAAATAATGTTTTCTTAACATTTATTACATGAATAGATTTTACCAAAATCATGGAAATTATTTAATTTAAATATTCCTTTATAATATTACAATTATATTTTCAAATAAATTAATTTTCACAATATTTCTTTATTTTTCATTTTTAAAAGTGATTTTTAAAATGAAAAGGGTATTATCCTCTATAATGTTTTAATGATATTTTTATGGTATTTATATTCATCAATTAAAAAAACACATTATTTTACATAAAATAAACATTAGGTATTTTTTAATGATACTAAAATTATTCTTTATTAGGATGGATTATGATTTTTTGAAATAGATTTTCATTGAATCCATTTCTTTTATACATGTAAATCATTCTATGAAAGAAAAATGGTTATTGTTCTATTGAAAAGTTACATATTTTAATTATGATCATGATATGGTACTTAGAAATCATTGATTGAAATGGGATTGGGGAGTGAACTCAAATACTTTAGGGAATTTTTCTAATAAGTTACAGGTGGGTATGTTGTAGCTCTTTAATCTATTGGGTAATGATGATGGAGTTGACTGAATATAAGTAACTCCTAAGAGATAAAAAAGTTAACCGATTAACAAGTTACTATTAAGAGATTATGGGTATTAAAATGGTAGGTTTATCTTATATATAAGGATTATTTTAAAGGTTCTATGAAGATAATTTTCAAATATACCAACATGTTTTCTCTATGCTTTCTATGAGTTTCTAATGGATCCTTTTCTCATGGATTGTTTTCACATGACTCATGACTATTGAATTATATAAATATTGTCTTATGATAAATATTTATGATATGATATATGTTTTCATGGGAATGAATTATCTTATTTTATGTTCATACAATTATAATATGCCATCATACCCTAATTATCATCTTATGCTCACTGATGACTTTCAATTGTTAATGTTTGTGTTTAACCTTACTTTTTGTTTGACCTCAACCTTATTATGTTTCCTTTTTTATAGGTATTAAAGAAATGTTTTAAGTATTTTATTACTAAGAAGGTTAATATATGTGAATAAAACAGTGGGTTATAATTTAGATGTTTATGAACTAGTTATTTATGTGTCCTAGTTTCTAGGTTAGAGTTTGTCCTAATTATCTAAAACTCTAAACCTAAAAAGTCCTTGGGTATATAAGTGATCCAATTTTTTGGGTTAGTGTAATATGTTTTAAATGGTAAAAAATGGGTTATGATTATCTATATTAATGTTATAAATGTAAAGATTATGTTTTAGCACCATATTAGGGAGTGTGAGTTGGGAGGTGTTATAATAATGATGGCACACAAATATAAAATCACCAAATAAGCAAAAGAATCAAAAAAATAAAAGTCACCTACCTCATATGGTGATCCATAAATCCATACCAATCTCACACAAACCTACTATAAGTCCAAGATAACTTATATAATCAATAAAAATCCTTTAATTAATAAACCAAATAATTAAAACCAAAATTCTATGATGGAATTATCGACACCAAACTCACTGGGTGACCTCATAGTGTCAAAACCACCAAAAATGGGATGTAGTCCACTGCCTACATGAATATTAACCTAATAAGAACAATGTAAAAATATTAAACATTCAAATAAATGGTTAATTTCACAAAAAAATTACAAAAAAACCTAAATAAATATATGGGGAAACATACCTCATGGAGAATAGTGAATGATAACTTGAATAACTCCTCTGAGGAACTCCTTTATAAGAAAAACATAAAATACCTATAAAATATGATCATTTCACCATGACCTAGTGAAATAATCTCTTAAAATATCTAAATGTTGAACTAAAAATAAATATATGGAAAGGGGGAAAGAACAATATGAGAAGGGCAATGATCATAACTTGATTATACATGGGGAACCACTCCCAAATAACCTAAAATGAAGGAAGACTAGGGGAGGGGGTTTGGAAATACAAAGAGTCAATTTCCCTCACTTTTGGTCAACAAAATCGAGGGGATCCAAATATGGTTCCAAATAAGAGACCCTATAAAAATTACCAAATGCCCCTAAAAAACTAGCATGCATCTAGGTCACAATATGATTAAAACCCTGGAATATGGGCTACCTCTCAACCAAGAACCATCATGGTGAAACCCATATAGGTTACAACATGAATTCCCTAAATAAGTTGTCATGATCCCTCTGACAACACTATTGAAGTGTGACCCTTATGAGTCATGGTGTGACATGCCTCACCCAAGAGAGCCCCAACCCTTGGGAGAAACCCCCATTTATCACAATGCGGTTCTTAATTCTCTTAGCAGTGATTCCTCCCTCATTGCAGTTCATCATAGTGTAGTCTAAGGGTTTTAGTGCAACTGTCTACCAACATCCAAAAAAATAAAAGGGATGGGGTTACCCCAAACCCACTCTAATGCCCACCCGAGGGCCCAAAAAATCTCATAGGCCTTGATCCATATCCAAAAACATCTCCTAGATAAATTCAAACCATTGAATTCTCGATCTGATCCCCAATTCACAAAACATTTCCTACTTTAGACTAAAAATTAAAATTTCCACAAAAAACAACAACCAATAAATTTGTGGGTCATTAAAAACTCTCCATCATAACACTTATCATACTTGAGATTTCTTTCCTTCCAATAACCATGAATCTTGACCTAAATCAATGGTCAATTCACTACCAACACACTACATCCTATCTCTAAATTCCCAATATGTTTTCTTTATGAAACTCCAAATAGAAAGTGGAATTTTAAACAAAATTCAAGTTACCTTCTCAAAAATGTTCCCACAACTCCATCCACCACTACCATCACACCTATGGTATCATTTTACTCTCTAATATCCATGATT
This sequence comes from Viscum album, assembly GCA_963277665.1. Classification (NCBI taxonomy): domain Eukaryota; kingdom Viridiplantae; phylum Streptophyta; class Magnoliopsida; order Santalales; family Viscaceae; genus Viscum; species Viscum album. The sequence goes on from OY728165.1 coordinate 924,474,256, forward strand.
TCTCCAAAATAAACCCTCCTTTAAAAAAAATCTCTAATAAATTATGAAAATAGATTATCTATGTTTTGAAAAACTCCCATGGAATGTTTCCCACCTCACTATGTCTATTACTACCTAGAATATTCTATTAGTATTCATTTTAATAAATTTACTAAAAAATACATGGTCACACCTACTGAAATATATCCACCTCTAGATCAAGATTTATTAACTCTTGGAGGCATAATAGAATTACCTAAACACTTTCACTGAAGTCTGAACCTAAAAATCAGTGCAATTCCATCATTATATACTAAAAAAACAAAATCCCCACTATAATCCTCTCAGAATTACCAACACATCATTTATCCAAATCACTCTTGTGTTTTACCACTTCTATGACCACAACCCACATGAGGGTCATGCACCCAAAACCAATTTGAAACTCAACACTATAACTGTATCCTTTTCATCCCCTCATTGCACCAAAATTCTCAGTCTCAAATACTCTTGTCCTGTACATTTCCAAACATAATGATTGAACATCACCACTTTGCTTATATGTGAGTGTTAACACAAAAAAATAATCACCAAACCCCAAGATGGTTCTCAAATATACCAATTGAACCTTTGAAACCAAAGTGTTGAACACTAATTCATCCTTAGGATTATGGTGATCCCCACCATATGACTTTTATACCAGTGTAAAATTTTAAAAAATGGCACTTCTAATTTTATGAATCACCTATCATGACCAAAATCAATAGGTCCAAACCATTAAATCATAAAAACCTCACAACCATATACTTGATACCAATATGAAACATCCATCCAATGATCCTAAAAACATTACTCTATAAAAAGAACTTTCCACACCCACTAAATGAAAAATCCAAACATTCTGGTCACCCCTGGTCCACCATTGAAACATAATAAAACCCAATATATACAGACACAAGTTAAATTTTCCCAAACACCAGACCAAACCATGTCCATACTGACCAACCTCACTTGGTGTTTTCTAAACAAACACCACATACAAATTGAGAACACAATTCAATCAAATGGGTTTCTCTTTTCCGAAGAACTAAAAAAATAAATATGATTTACATAAGAACCAATTTATTATTTTAAAACAAATCAAACCATTTTACAAACCCCAAAACTCACATGAGTTTTCAAAACACCCCTTGTAATATAAGAGTTTTTACTAAAACTGAACTCTCAAAATCCCCATCCTTTCCAGCCTCTCTCCTAAAAACCAATCATATTTTCAAAGCCATTTTGAAATCACATTTCAAAAAATATTTTCCTTATATTTTCTAAAATCTAAAAAATATATATAATTTCAAGTTTACCAGATCCATGATCTATTTCTAGTAAAATAAACTTATAAAATCATTTCATGCACACCTCATTCCACTACATGAGTTTTCTTTTCAAAACTAATTTTTTATAAAAAAAACCAACTATCCTAAAGACCATTTACCTATGGTGGTCAAACAATAAAAATCAAATTAAATCTATCAAAAAATCCTCTAAAACACATATTAACCTAATAAACACTTATAATATAATTTAGAAAACACTGATTATATAATATATTTATTCAATTAATATTAGTTCCCAATGAGAAAAAATGGAAAATAAAATCATTCATAAGAATTTCCACCAAGAAATAAGCATGAAAATTTCATAATTTCTGAATAAATCATTAGATCCCAACTAATCCCAATAACTTATCTTGAACTTCATCCATCCCATATTGGGATTTATGGTCCAATAAAATAGCTCACCCATCTTAGAGTTCCTAGTACCAACACTGGACATCCCATGGAAACATGGGTTTCAATTGATGTTTGTTTTCATAGTAGGAAAGATGGTTGAATGTTCAAGAGGTATTGAATTAACCTTTTTATCAAATTCTAAATATTTATCAGAATTAAGAAAATTATATAGTGGAAAATAAAATAATGAACACGAGTATTTTAATTGTAGTTTTAATAAAATTCACTTACATATACTATTCACACTCTCAATGTGAGAGTATAGAACTCACTATATAGTTAATTGACTTTTTATGGTAATTCAAAACCCATTACAACTAATTTTTGCACACTTGGAGTCATGACCCAACTAACTTTTCTTTTCTTACCTAGAGAAACAACCTAAACAGTTCTTATATATTTTAACTTGGTGGAACAACATAATAATGATGGTTTTTTTACTTGGAGTCACAACCAAATATGTACCTTTTTATGGGTATTATAACCCAACATTAAGGTATTTTTTTGAATAAAAAATCATAAACCAAAATAATATAAAAAATATATAGGAAGAATATATCACTATAAAAACCAAAAAATTAGGCAATGAATTTTTAAATGTAAAGTTATTCATGATCATGATTTGAGTAGTAGTGTGTTAAATAATGAAATACATAAAAATGACTACACTATTAGTGATTGTAAAGTGTATATGAAGGTTTAATGGGTAGACATACACCTCGGTTTTTCATGTTGTATAGCTCATGTATCTCTAGATAGTTCAATATCCTGAACTAATTCTATTAAACTATATTTATAGAGTTTATTTATACATTTTATTTTCAAAATATTTCTCTCATTCATAAAAACTTAAAATGTTTAAGTAATTTAAGTTCATATTTTTCAAATTAGTAGTTATGGAGGTGAAAATAACAAACTACTTCAGAGTTGTTCAATACTACATAGTGAATACATAATAAATTTTCAAAGGCTACATATGTTCTTATTTCATAAATGAAAAAATAATATCCATGTGGATTATCTATTAAATTATATTTGATACTCTGTAAAATAAAAAAATAAGTTGTACAATAGAACTATTTAGAATGTGAGATAACCTGAGACCCATACACCCAAATTCAGTGCAAAAAACATATTCATTACATGCTTGATACCCACTAAAATGATCCAATTTTAACCATCCATAATTACAAAATCAAAATACAACATTGAGTCACTTACACACAAAATACCTTTAAGTTTTATAGTTTTATAGAATTAGGAAAACCCTTCATGTAACAAAACCCATGCATTTCTCATTAAATGGGAATTTTTACCATTATACCTCGATTTTATTATTCTATAATAAGACTTCGAAATCTTTAACAAAATTCTACCCAAATGGTTTCCTTCTAAAAAAATCTTATATAATATCATCATTCATAACCTGGAGAAATGTAAACATAATAAATAGTGATATTAGATTCTCAGTAAGGGTAAATATAGAAGATATCAACCAATGATCACCTATAAGTATAAGATAAGCATAAGGGTATAAAAGTATAATCAAATTTCATGAACATAAGGCTTTAATAAGATTTATATGAGTCAATAATCATGAACCATATGGAAAAAATATTATTCAAATGAGCCATTAAAAATCATATGATGAATAAACTGTGTTGGTAGCTTGGGACATCATACTCTCATCATTGAATCACCTAAACAAGATAATTCCAATATTATTTAAAGAGTAAATTATATCCAGTTAACTTTGTGTCTTATTATTAGTTAATTATATTTAGCAATGTTAATCATATCTTATGAGTAACTCCAATAAAATTAACTTCATCACATTACCCAATGAATTGGAGAGCTATAACCGGCTCACCCATCATCATGAGCTATATCAGGCTGTCCCATCATAATAAAAAATTACCAAAAACCATAACATGAATAAAGTATATAGATCTTTAATTTCATTATAAAACTCATATAATCAACTATCATTACCTTAATAACTTTATTAACCTATGGAAAAGAAATGAGTTTCATAATGATTTCATCATAAATTAATTAACATGTGGGAAAGTATCAAGTTTCATACAATCGTCCTTAAAACATCATCAAGATAATCCATCCGGAGTAATAAAATGGATGGTATGATAAGTTTATATCCCCAATGAAGTGGAAAAATACTTATAGGATGTTGAAATAGATGAAAAATACCTCTAAAATAAATTTGGAACATTTCCTTGAAAATAGGGAAAATATATATATTTTTATTATCTTAAAAAACTAAAAATTTACAGAATATTAAGGAAAATATTTCCTTTGAAAATAAACATGGATACATATAAGGTAATCTTAAAATAGAAGAATTTTTATGACAATTGGAAAATCCTTTAATGTCATATGTGTTAAAAAAATCATTATTTTTACACTTTTATAAAAAGAAAAAAGCGATTTGCACATAAAAATTTGAAAAGATTATTTTTAACCATTTTTAATGAAATTAATTGGTAGTAAAAATATTATTTCTCAAAAATTTATCTATTGATAAAAAATTTCATAATTTATTTTTGAAGAATATGGACATAGAAGAAAAATTTATCAGTCAAAGAGGAAATAAGAATGATATTTCTTAAAAAAAAATTCTCAATCATTTTAAGTACAAAAGAGTGGAAAATATAGATTTTAATTGAAAATTAAATTATTAAATATAAGATAAGAAAATATATGGGTTTTAAAGTATAAGGATCATATAATCCTTCTCAATGTAAATTTAACATAGACAACCCTCAAAAATGAGATTGTAACATAAACCCTTAATGATTTGTTATATTTTGAATCTGAAACCCCTTAAAATAAATTACATAAAATGAAACTTAAAATAAAATTAATATAAATATATTCATGATATAATATTTCAAAGGGTAAATATATACACCATATAAACAAAAATAAGTGCATAACATGGATCGTGACTCAACAAAACAATATCAATATAAAGAACCCTTACAGTTTTTGAAATATTTGAATCAAAACCTCACAAAATAGATGAAATTATATATATTTTTTAATATCCATAATTTTCATGAAATTCATTATAAAATACATCTATAGTTATTATATACACTAAATGAAATAAACAATCAGTGAATATGGCATATGTATCATAGAAATAAAAGTGTGACGAGAAACCCTTGCCTCAAGTCTTAAATTGCTTCATACATGCTCGTAAAATCCTATATAATAAATTTAAAATTTATCATAAATCCATAAAATAAACATATTTATACTTATCATACCATATATGATTCCCTTATAACATCTTATTACTCATTTATTAATACTTCTTCATTAAAATCATCATTCTTGGTGTTAATTGTATTGTTTTTCATGTATGTTTTGGTATGGTGGTACTAGTCCATGAAACTCAGTCATGGTTTAATAATATAATTAATCTTAATAATTTCATTATTATCATATTTATTCATTATATACACTTTTATGACCATTCATATTAGGCGGTGATGAGAAATGAATTACATCACTTTATAGAGATGGTAGTCCGTACGTATGTATGAGTGATGTTTCAAATTTTTGTTGGATAGAATTAAAGAAATGTGAATATTAATTAACCTTTATATAATCATAATTATATCATATATATCATATATATTCATTAAATTTATACTTATGACTATTCATATAAAGTGGAAATGGGAAATGGATCACATCAGTTTGTGTAATTCGCACATACACACAAGTAGTGTTATCATATTACAAAAGATTAAAGAGTTATAAGGTGGATAATATTTTATATTTAGATAATCATAATAATTTTATAAACACATTATATAATCATTAAATCCATATATATAACCAACCATGAGAGGCAATTATGAAAAAATACATCGATTGTGGAGACGGTAGTTCGTATATATGTATGATGACGTTTTCATTTTCCATTGGTAATGATGATAAATAGATAATGGTTATTATATTAACATAATTTTTTTATTAATATAATGATACTTATCTTACTATGTTAATATATCTAAATAATATTTTTAGGAGGTAAAAGAATAAATAAACTTAAAAGTATTTAGTGAAGATGGTAACCTCTTCTTTGAGAAAACTCATTTAGATACATTCTTAAGAACCCTTGGGTTGATATTTTGATAATAAAATAATATATAGAAAATGATTAGGTAAATATATAATATTTTTTTGTAGGTTTTGGTTAATATTAGTGGCTCAATAAGGTGTTTACAGTAGAGAAGATGAGGTTCCCCTTTATAAGTAAGGTGGGTGACAGTCTATTAAATACATGAAATATTAATATATAATATGTGTATAACTTGTGTAAAATGGATCCATAGTTTTATATATTTGAATATAAATAGGTTAATGTCTAAATAATTTCATTAAATAATATTTATAAAATTTTATGTGGAATTTGTAATCTTATCACTTAGTTTAACCCCATTGCTAACCCTTTTAACCTTAACTATGGTAACAAACTACCTAGTCTTTAAGGGTAAATAATGTCATTAAAGAAGGTAAAGTAGATCATAAGTTGGAAATGGTTTATATTCTAGGTCATTTAATATTAAATTTAAATTATATAATATTTTCATGATTTTTAGAAAAATTAATTAAATATTGTTTTACATAAAATATCCGTAAAGTCGTTTTCAAGACTATTCACATAATTTGACTTAAAAAAGATCAATATTATAATGTAGTTAGAATTTAAATATTTAAAATATTAATTAAATTCAATTTTTATCCATATATTTTTTAAATACTTTAAATTAACCAAAATATATCACTTTTTTTATACTTTTAAAACTATTTAGTTTGATTTTTCACCTTCTTTCGCAGGCGTAGCATCAACGATGCATAAGAATTTTAAGTATTTATAACATTACCAAAAACTAAAAATAAAATTACTACACTAAAAATAATTTATTAATATTAAAAAAATTATAACCATTCATAACATCTTTTTATACTTATAAAAAAATATTATAAATATTAAAATAATGGGAGTGATATTTTATAATTATTCATCACTTAAAATAATATAAAAGTCACAATCATAAGAAAGTGGAATTTTTTTTCCATATTTTAGAATTTATGATGATTATAGATGAAATAAACACATCCAATGAGATTAAGAAAAGTTTTTGAGAGATTTTGAAGCCTTATCCCATAATTTTAACCCTATTTATCTCATTTTACCATTTACTGTGGTGTTAAACATTTACCATGTTTACTATTCATTATAATAAAAAAATTAAGTTTAAATTATTAAATAACATTAATCATGTTTATTAAAATTATGAAATTTATTTTATAAGATTAAATTCCTATAAGTTGTAGAAATCAAATCTAATATCCACGCAACAAACACATAAAAACCATTTTTAGAGAAAGTTTATTTTTATGTGTAATGAACCTACCTAGGTCACCCTAAGAAAATAGTACCCAAAAAAATCTAATAAATACTTTTAGGGAGTTACTAATACCAATGAGATAGTGGCAGACACCCGAACATCTAACACAAATTGGAGGGAATGATTTTGCCCTACCTAAAATAAGATACATGGTGCATATACACAACACATTGAAACAATAGAAGAAATAACCAGAAAGATATATTCCATAAATGAAGAAAAAAAGTGGCAGTGATATAAACCAAGATAAGATAAAAAACTCCAAAAAACATGTACAATTGCAAGGGATAAAAAAATAATAATCATATACTCCATGCGATAATGTGGGTAACACACCACCATCTCAACACCAGATACCCATACCCAGCTGACATAAACCTCACCGCCTCACTATGGTGACTTTCCTTTTGATACATCAAAATACAATACAACATATATACTCCACTATTGGGGTGTTTAGAGTGTGGGATAAAAAATATCAGTGGGATCTCACCCTGGTGTTTTATATCAAGTCTCTGTAAAAAAATCCCAATATGCTCAATTTACTGAAAAACAGGGAATGATAAGAAGTAAAGAAATTATATATCGAAATCATGGTAAAATTATCCCATTTTTACACAATTCAAAAAAAATCTAGCTAAAAATATATTCAAAACATTAATTAAGTAGACCATTTCCATTTTATCAAAAAACATATATATCAAAGAATCTATACAAAGCCAAAGAAAAGAATAATGGTAAAAAAACCAAGGAAAATCCTACCATTAGGTTATCTAGGTCACTTGTACATCGATATAACTTATGTGAATTACAAGTCCCTATAAACCATGAATCAAGGTCTAGGGAACATAGGAACACCCCAAAAAGTGAACCCTCATATAATATCAAGTTACGTCCTCAAGACAAATGCATATCGCTCTAGGAATGGGTGGACACCCAATATAATGAATCACATTATAATACACAATAAAAGATGATCCCCAGTACCACACCTTCACCAATGTACCCAAGTCTCCCATGTTCTATATTTATAATAATTTTAATGGGCTTACACATTTCTCAATACACTTTCAAACACCATTTTTCCATCAAGACCTTATTTAAAAACCCATTTCACAATCAATTTCACAATGATTTGAAAATAATATTTCTTTTAGGAAAATGGGGGGAAAACCATATTTTCTTAAAATAAATTTATACACACAAATCCATATTCTATTATCAAGATAGTTCCTTTAGATTTTTTTATAAAACAAGAGAAATTAATGGTCCACATAATATAGGATAGAGATAGAACTACCCACCTCAAACTCGGCCGCACACCTAAAGTGATTGGATCCCCACACTAGAAGGAATAAAGAATAACCAAATGAGGTCCTATCATCAATTCTAACAACTTATAATTGAATTCATAAATGAAATGGTTGGAAGAGAGGATAGATCAAAACATACCTCAAGAAATGAAAATGTTATACCATAACCAACATGATGAATGGCCTCTAGAAGAAGATCACACAACATATCTAGAAGATATCAAAGAAACACCATTACATGATCAATATATCCATAAAAAACCCAACACCACTACCAAATCCAAGATAAATAAAGAAGTAGAAAGACCACACGCACCCAGAGAGATGCAATGAAACCAAACTGGGGATAGAGAATCAAACTAAATGATATGGAAGGATTGGAACCATCCATCATTTCCTAAAAGAGAAGTTAGGGTTAAATAGGTGTAGCTATAAAAAGTTAGAGGAGGAGTTACAATCAAGAAGTTCCTATGACCTACTAGGTCTAAGGGATTTATGGAGTAAAAATAGGATTTACACTATAAATCCTTTAGATTATATATCGACCAAAAAACATGTTGCCTCTAGTTAAATAAAATCCCGAGTGAAAAAATTACAATATAAGAGATATATTTAAAACACAAGTGGGGTTCCTAGACCAATTGGTTTTATAGCCTATTCCTATGAAAAATTTACACTGTATGACAAGGATTTATTCCTTAAGATATGGTTTTATGCTATAAATTATTTCTAAGGCATCTGTTTAACAACAAAACCCTTTCAAAAACTCTATAATTCATCGAACTCAAAAAAAATGAACCTCAAAACATAAAATAGAGAATAAATTTTTAACTAGGATGTTAAAATACCATAGAACTTCCCATCCTTGGGAAGTCATGTAGAAGAAGGGTGATCTAGAAAGAGTTGAGTCCACTGCTCCCTCACCAACAAGTCATACTCCCAAGTCACATGATTATCATATCCATGTCACCATAACACTAAAAAAAATATATTAGAATTTTTATATAATAATTTCACCTCAGAATATACTAGTTTCTATACCATTGAAAAATCTATCTCAAACTCAATCTATTCCCAACTCATAACTTGAGACGGACCAAGATGATGCTTCTGAAGTTAAGATATGTGGAAAACATCATGGAAACTTATCAAGTAAGATAGAAATGAAAAAAATATACAACCTATTCAAGATTCTCAGTGACCTAAAATGGTCTAACATATCTCAGAGCCAACTTCCCCTCTTTTCAAAGATGATGATGACCGAACTGAGGATAGATTTTCAAGAAAAATAATTCACCAATGGAAAAATTGAAAGGACAATGTTGACCATCTATATAAGATTTATGATGACTCTTTATTGTAACCATATTCTAATGTATATCACGAATCCTTGAAAAAATATCCTAAATAAGACTTAGTACCATAAGAGTGGCTTATACCACCTCTTCCCAATAAATAGTTGACTATCACAGGTAACCATAAAAAGCTTTAAAGGGTGATATTATGATCGAATATCAGTAAATATTTTTATAAGAAAATTCAACTGGTACTAGATTATTATCCCATAATCCACCAAAAGATAATATGTAGGCATAAAGAATATTATCTAGGATCTGAATAGTATGTTATGTCTGACCATCTGTATATGGATGCTAATCTATACTCAATCTGACCTAAGTCCCCATTGCCTCTGATAATATCTTCTATATCCAAGAATTAAACCTGAGATCCCTATCCAAGATAATGATAGAGGGAAACCCATGTAACCTCACAATCTTCATCACGTACAACTTACCTTGATCTTAAACCTCAGTGGTTTCCCTAATGAGAATCAAATGAGTCGATTTAATCAACCAATCAACCACTAACAATATAGGATTCTTTCCTCAGGGAGTCTTTGTTAATCTAAAAAAAATTCTTTGGACACTCCATCCAATTTCTAGACCATCAATGAAAGAGGCTTAAGAAAACATGAAGGATTTAGGTTCTTTACCTTTATCTATAGGAAAGTGTAACAATAAGACACATAGGTAGCAATTTCGTGATTCATTCCTTGATAATAAAACTTCTATCTCATTTCAAAATACATCTTAATAGAGCCTAGATGAACGAACCACAAAGAACTATGAAAATAATGAAATAGTGAATTCATCATATATGTTGGGATAAAAACAGATTCTTGAACCATAAAATACCATCATAAGGGAGAGACCAACTAGAAATTCTCTCCCCACCATATAAGGTTTCTCTAATTCCTCCAAACTCATTTTCCTACCACTATCCCTATAGAATAAACTCAAGGAGGTATTATGATAATTGAAAACTATTCAAAACCATACCTAAACCATACTCCTATGAATCTATATAAAAATGAGTATAAAACCCCAGCAGTTTCCACTCCTCTTTTGATTTCAAGATTTTATACAGTATAACTCTCCAACTAAGAGAATTTAACATGAAATTATCCTTCCCCAAGGTGTAAGAAATGTCAAAATCAAACATCTAAATGTATTCCATCCATAATATCTATCTGAGATTCAATTATTTCTTAGAAAAGATATAAATAAAACTCTTATGGTTAGAAAATACCATGAACCTCTCCCCAAAAATATACCACTAACATTAAAGTGCATGAATAACTGTGGAAATATCCAAATAATAACTTGGGAAATTATTTTTGTGAGACCAAATATGATGAGATCCAAAGGACATAATGCGATCATCCAAAATAATCACACAAATAATACCAACACTAGAAGCATCATAGTATAAAACTCATCCCTTATAGAGCTTAGGTAAGATCAAAATAGGTGATGATGTTAGAATTATTTTTAACTCACCGAATGAATTTGAACACTTAGAACCCCATTTTAATTTCACCCCCTTATTGGTAAGAGCATTGAAATGTTACACAAGATTCAAGAAATCCATGATGAATCACTAATAGTATCCAAAAAGATCTAATATGATTTATATATCAAAGACATTATGTGGCTCTTCCCATTATAATAAATCTTTCACATTATTAAGATTGAATGATATTCCATGTTATAAAATCACATGCCCTGATAAATTCACTTTCTAAATATAGAAACGATATTTTGAAATATTTCCATAAATTTTCTAGTTTCTCAAGATTTACAAAACTATATTTAGATGGTTGTCATCTACACAATAAAAAACCTAAATAATGAGAATATCATCCACAATTACAACGAAAGAAATTTTCATGATACTTTTGTAATATTTGGTTCATCAGATCCATAAATATTGTAAAATAATTAGTTATATCAAAAGGAATCACAAGATATTCATAATAGACATAACTACTCTTAAAAGAGGTCTTTGGAATATTGGACTCCCCAAACCTGATCAGCTGACAACTTGACCGATGATGTATTTTTGAAAACCACTTTACCCCCATTAAATTATAAAAAAAATCATCCATATAGGAAAAATGGTTCATATTATTATCCATTGATCGGTTCAACTTCTGATAGTCTACACACAAATGAATTGAACCATCTACCTTATAGGAAAATAAAATGGGTGCAACCAATGGATAAACACTAGGGAGAAACTGGATCTTGAGATCTTTCATATCTATTGGTTCCATATAATAATAGGTTATTGAGATAATCTATATAATTATTACCAAATCAATTGTATACTCCACCTCTCTCTCTAGAGGAAGACTATAAAAGTGATTTGGGAATATATCAAGAAAATCCCTAAAAACCAAGGGAAGATCTCTAATAGAATAAATTTCATTGGGCTCAAATGTAATGGTAGACAAAAAACTCATCAAATATGGGTTGGGAGGTCCTACATGGCCAGAACTCAGATCCCACTCCCTAAAACACATTATAGATCCCATCAGTGGCAAAGAACAAAACTCACCAATGATAACAATCAATACCAACATGATGAGTGACAAGTAAATCTATCCTGATAATGAGGTCGAATAGACCTAGATCGAGTACAAGGAAATCCCATACTAACTCCACATCATATATCGATATAGAAAAAGATGGACATAAAAACCCCAACTCATTATTATTTCCAATAGGTTCCGCTAACTCTATAATGAAGGAAATGATATCCATTGGTTTTTTAACACATAAACAAAATGAATAGTTATAAACAATTGTGAGGAAAATGTATGAAGTAAAGAAGTTTCTGTAGAATATGAAACAAAAATGGTACCTCTCAATATCACTATTCCTATGTCAACATTTATAGAAAACTCATCCATTGTGTGATGGTGAATCACTTCTGAGGCCTATGGATGGAGCCCTATATAATTTTAAGTATTTGATTGTGCAGTAGTAGCATTTGGAACTAAAGAACCCTGACTATAATGAGGAACAAACATAGCTTGAAAGAACCTCTACATATGGCCTTGGAGTCCATAATCATTAAAAATCATATAGGGTGTAGGATAATAATGTTGGGTGTGCCCTACCTTGAAACACTGATATCATGTTAGGGGCACACTTCTTTCTGTTGCTGATGGTGTGGAGGAAACCTAGAGATGTGAACCACCTCCTCCACCCTTGTGACTATCCTTCCACTTCATCTTACTTCATATAACACCAATGAATCTACCACTATGTGGAAGAGATAGATCATAGTAACCAATATTACCCATCATATCCATCTCTACCATCATAGCTCTGTCAAATGTCTCTACATCGGTAGAAATATTCAACATATACACCTGCGATCGAATGTATGGTTGAAAACCCTAAAAGTATTTCCGAGATTTAAACTATTAATTCATCACCACTTATGAATCAAAATAAAATAATTTTTCAAATCGATTGGTGGACTCCAACACTGAGCACTCTCCCTACTGAAAAGAGAGGAACTCCAAATTTTTCATTATCATCAGAGACTCTAAGCATAACTATTGAAAGAATAGGGTATCAAAACCTTTCCAATATAATCCCATGTGATGATCCACCAGTACCATGGAATTCCTCCATCACTTACTAGGAACCTCAATCCTGAATGATGTGCATTTTACCTTGTTATCCATAAGTGTCTTCAGGACATTGAAGACCTAATCGATCTTGTCCATCCAGTCCTCTGCCTCTTAAGCTTCACTTGTACACTTAAATAATGGGGGATTATCGTGTAAGAAATATCAATATTAGTCCCTTACTCATTAATCTATTGATTTCAACTAAAAAACTAGATTTTTAACCCGTGGTATAGTCGAATTCATGGTGTGAACTAGACATATGATATCCTCTAAAAGATTCTGTTCCATAGCGAGATTCTCTTGAGAAGAATCTCTTGTTAAAACCTCACAAGGAACCTATAGAAGACAAATAATATGTATATTTTTACATGACAGGAACAAAATAAACAATCATAAAATAGGATACTCTCATTTTATACCAAAAAATTGTAGGCAGAAACTAAGATTAAGATCTATAACTCAACACATGAGGCACACACCCCAACATCCCATGGTAACTTGAGATTCATCACGATAAGAGCTATCCGATAACTCACTAAAACCTACTAATAAAGTCCAAAAAATCCTATATTCTATCTAAAAGAGGTCCCAAGAAAATGAATATTGAAGAAAGACATCCCTCTAATACCAATTTGTATCAAACTGACCCAGTTTACCCTCTAAAATGGGTACCTGACCCGATGCTTTACAAACATGGTGGGCATTCTCGATCACCATAGTATGGTGACTTGTACATAAGAATAAAATAAAAACTAGGGGTAATTATTTAACCCAACTTCAAATAAGATACATGGAATATATACACAGTGGATAGAAATAATGTAAGACACAACTAGAAAGGCATATTCCATAAATGAAGAAAACCAATGGCAGCAATAAAAACTGAAAGAGGCTGAAAAAAAATCCAAGAACATGTCCAACTAAAAAGAATAAAAAAAATAACCATATGTACCATATGATAATGTGAGAAATGTTCCATCATCTCACCACAATCTACCCATACCTAGCTTAAATAAACCTCACAACCTCACTGTGGTGCCTTTCCTTTTCTTGTATCAAAAATAAAATACCAGGTCTACACATTGCCAGAGGGTTGTTCAGGGTGTGAGATAAACATGATCAATGGGATCCCACCCATGTGTTATATACCAAGTCTCAATATAACAATACCAATATTCTCAAGTTATAGAAAAACATGGAACGATAAGTAGAAAATCAGTTCTATATCAAAAGAATCATAATTTTTTTACCTTTTCTGAAATTCTAAAACAAGATAAGTAAAAAAATTCAAAGAAGAAATCCTACATACCATTTTCATTTTGTAGAAAAAAGGTATATGAAAGAAAAATTAGTACAAAGACAAAGAAAATAACAATGGTAAAACTCACCAAGTATAATCTTACTGTTAGGTTAGCTTGGTCACTCATGCATCAATATGACTAGTTCACACTAAAAGTCCCTAAAACCCATGAATCAAGGTATAAGGAATTGAGGAACACCCAAAAAAGTGATCCATCCTACAATGTTAAGTAAATACCTTGAGCTAAATGAATCCAACTCTAAGAATGGGTCGACCCCCCCACCCATAATGTGAAACCATATACAATACAAAATAAACATTGATTCCTAATTCCAAACCTTCCACCTAAGTACCCAAGGCTCACATGTGCTTTATTTAAAATCATTTAAAAGGGATTACACCTTTTAAAATATAATTTAAAACAACAATTTTCCATCAAATCCTTCTATGAAAACCCATTTGGAAATCTATTTCACAATTCTTTGAAAATAATATTTCTTTTACCAAAAGGAGGGGAAAAAAAACTTTTCTAAAAACCCATTTACAGAAAAAATACTAAAATAATTATCATTAAAACTATTTAGTACAAAATTAAATGAAATAAGAGAAATAAATAGATCACATAATATAGTCTTGAGATGGAACCAGCCACATCAGACTCATACGCACACCCAAAGTGTATGGATCCCCACACTAAAAGAAATGATGAACAACAAATTTATTCCTTACATCGATTCCCAAAATGTAGAATTGAATTATTAAACAAAAAATTTAATGGAGAGGATAGATCACAACATACATTATAAAATTAAAACTCTACACTACAACCTACATTAAGACTTTTTTCCGAAATAATATCACATAACAGATCCAGAAGAGATCAAAAGAACACCATCACATGATCAATATATCTATAAACATAACCCAACACCACCACCGCCACCAAGTGAAATGAAGAATTAGAAAGGATACACTCACCAAGAGAGAATCAATACAACCAATCAGAAGATTGAGCACTAAAAAAATGATCCTGATGGAGTGTAACCACCCAAAATCACCTTGAAGATAAGGTAGGGTTCAAGATGTACAACTACACAAAGTGATAAGATGAGTTACAAGTGAGAACTGCCTAAAACCTATTGGGATGAAGGTATTTATGAAATAAACATAGAATTTACACCACAAATCTTTTGGATTACATGTATTCTGAAAAAAAATCCCATCATATTAAATAAAATATCAAGTGACACTTTTATGAAGTAAGATACATATTTACATCGTAATAAGGTTTTACAGACTAAAAGGTTTTACGTCCTATACCCAAGACACATTTACACCATAAGATAGGGAATTAAAATGTAATATAGGGGTTTATTCCATAAATTCCTTATATATCCACCACTTAACAAAAACCTCCTTTCAAAAATTCCATAATTCCTATGAATCCTAAAAACGA
Source organism: Viscum album (assembly GCA_963277665.1). Taxonomy (NCBI): domain Eukaryota; kingdom Viridiplantae; phylum Streptophyta; class Magnoliopsida; order Santalales; family Viscaceae; genus Viscum; species Viscum album. The sequence continues at coordinate 924,490,525 of OY728165.1, forward strand.
ACCCTAAAAGCTTAAAATAGAGAATACATTTTTAATTAGGATGTTACATTACCTATAAAAATGATTTAATTCTCATTCCATGTATAGTAAAAACCATTAGAAGAATATTAATATATTTTATTGAATACAATATCATCATATTATATTAAAATCATCCATCAATAGTGATTAATTTAATTTCCTATGATAAAAAACATTACGCACATGAAATTAGGTTGTTAGAAAAACATATATTTTTACCTTAAAATTAATTTTTTATTTACAACTAGTTGATAACCAATGAATTGATTTTATAAATGTATAAAAAATACTTGTAAATAAATTAAAAACACTGAAAAAATTTCTAAATAAAAAATATAAAACAAAAATAATGTTTATAAAAAATATATTTCAAAACAGTTCTTCAGGATCATTAATATTTTCTAAGTGAATTTTAAATTATTTTTGACAATTCATAAATATTTAAATACCATATAACATGCTTCATTTTATAATATTTTATCATTATTAATATAATTTAATGGTTACATGCTTCAAAAGATATTCTAAACATTGAATTTATTAAAGAGAAAATATATTCTAAAATCGATGGGTGTTATTAAATGATAATACAATAAATTCAATAATTAATACACCATATAATCTAGATATAATTAAATTAGAATCCCCTAATAATTAATGTTAAATACCCATTAATCTTTCAATGAATTTTTGAATTCAAAATATATATTTCCAAAAAATATCATTAGTAATGATTATAAAAAAAATGTTGTAAAAAATTAGATATGCTCATAAGGTTAAGGTTACCATATGGTTCATTATCTTAAGGTTCATTCACATATGGTTTATTATATTCATATGATTCAAAAAATTAATATGGTTAAACCCATTTCCAAAAATCTAGTATTTTTTATCTCATAAGTTTGAAATAAACTCCATGTAAGTTTGTGACATACTCATAAGGTTCAGACATTCAACATGTAAGGTTAGAATAAAGAGTTTTAAGGATCAAATAAGTTGATCATATGATTAAGAAAAAGAGTTTTAAGGTTAAGAATCATAGTCATAATATTAATAAATACTTTAATGAGGTTTCAAAACATTTTCAAAAGGTTTAGAAATGTTTTTTAAGGTTCATACATAAGGTTGTAAGGATTATACATATGGTTGTAAGGTCTTGACAAGATAACAATAAGGTAAGGATAAAATTTCAGTAAGATATTTAAAAAATACAATGAAAAATATAACCAGAATAAATTAATTAATAAAAATAATAAAATAAATAATAAAGAAAAATTAACTAGAAACTTTTTATTTAATTTATTTAGTGTATGAGTCATAACTCAACTCACACAGATATATGGTTTTCTCCAAAATTAGTTCATAAGAAGCATAAAAAATGTAAATACTATATGAAAATAATAATATGATAAATAATTAAATATTAATCTTTAATTTTATCCTACAAGTATCATGATCTTAAAAACTCATGTTTAATGGAATAAAATGAGTATTTTTTAATTATTAAAAAAATAATTAAGTTAAATGTAAAAGAACCACTAAAAAATCGCTCCCTTTTTGGTAATTAAAAAAACAAACACAATTGAAACCCTCTTTTATAATTATTCAAAAACATTGAAAAAAAACTATTAAAACATGTCTCCCCATTTTTAGAAACAAATTTTTAGCCAAATAATAACGAATTTCCCCCCTTAGGTTAAATAATATAAAACTGAGATTTAGAACTAAAGTTTCAGTGTGCTTAATAATGAAAACATATTCAAAAAAAATATTATGAATTGTAATAACTTATCTTAGTTACCCATAAATTTATCCATCCTAATAAATAGATACCAGATAATGAATTAGAATAATAAATAAGGATATAAATAATAAAAATAACGAGACTCCCCATTAATATAATATTTTCTCCCTTGTTTAAGCAATGGATTCTTTAAAACTCTATATGTAGATTTAAATATATTATTTTATAAAGGGGTGATAAATACTAATTAAAAATAATATAAAATCCACAAGTATTCATGAAAACATGTGAAAATAATCATGGAATCATATAATGATATGAAATGAATTAAATATTAACCAAAAGTTAAAGTATATGCTAGTAAAAACTATAATAAGACATGATTTACATGCTCATTGGATATAATCAGAAATAAATTTCTGTATATATTAGTAAACCATAACATAATAGGAGATAAAATAAGATTAATAGTAAAATCTAGAATCATTTCACATAAATGATGGAATTTTTTAGAATGAGATCTTTCCCAAAAGGACAAGTCCCCTTTATTGAATAAAAACAATATCACAAAAGTATGAATGGATATTTTTTACAAAAATCATTTTCCAAATAGAGAAAATATCATCAGGAATGTTGTTGCACCATATAAAATTAGGAGTAGTAACCCATTTTTTTATCAATACCACCATCCAAATAGGTTGCTTCACAATAAGTATGTGTAATGATATAATTCACGGATAAAAGAACATTCAAGTAGTTTCTCCATCTTGTAGTCAATTTCCCTGATAGATGAATGATACCATTTCTGATAGCATTAATAATAGTAGTGGATTCATATGCAAGAAAAAATTGAGATATCCTTGTAGCTTTGAAATATACACCGTAGTGATAATACTGAGCATTTCAACATCAAGATATGTGGTGATACCATAAGGTCCATTAAGAAATACCATTGCTTCACCACAATGATTTCTTAAAATCGAACTATAATCAGAAGGGTCTAATTGACTCTTGATGCATCATACATGTTTCATTTGATCTAGCCCAAAAATGGAGGAATCTACATGACTTACAAGGACCTAGAAGGAAGGATATATTTACCCGTAATTCAAAAATGCTTAATAATAGATGATCAATGTCTTCTGTATTCTAATTACAGAGTGTACATCTAGATCAAATACTAATACTAACACCCTACAAAAAATCATTAGTATAATGTTTATAGTACATGACACTCCAAGTAATAGAAAATATAGATGGTATAATAAAAATTCTTCTCAAAGACTTAGCCAAATTGTTGACATGCCCTTTCATATCCTCATAGTAAAAATATTTTGATAAAAGTCTCCCATTGGAGGCAGGTTCCCAAAAAAGTGTATCATCACCTTTAATGAAATAATATCCATGATTTTAATAGGAATCACATCCAAGTAATTTTCAAATTTCTCTTTGATTGACACGTTTTTGTCAAAATAAGTATTACAAGAGTTAAAAAAGTTGAGAAGAGGCATGCCTATCCAGTTATCTAACAAAAAATTTAAAGATGAATTGATGTTTCACAACCAATGAGAATTAACTGAGATGATGGAGAAAGAGTTATTGAGAGCATTCCAAATAGAAAAATCCACATAATTTAAATTCCCAACTTTGAGCCTATTTAAATATCTGAATCTCAAAAAAGAATGTGTATCTGACTTCTCTTTAATATGTATCCACATTAAAATATCATACAAAGATTCAATGAGTTTAGAGATATTTTCAATGCCAATACTAACATGATAAATTGGTTTACAACATTGATTCCAAGGAACTGTCAAAATTTTTCTCTGAAGAATGATTCCACTCTAGAATTTTTTTTGATAGAGATATTGATACTCCTAATAAGGGAAACCATACATTTATAAAACATGAAAGACTCAATAAATTTTGAGACAATCATATCTTTCACATGGATAACCCTCCCAGTAATCAATATTATATTTACCTTCTAGGAATCTAGTTGATTTATGACATGGATAAAAATTTAAGAATAATGGATGACACATGGTTTCTCCAAAAACATAGGTAAATCAGGATAAATGAAATAAAACACACCCTCTCTAATTCCTATCTTTCCAATGATGTCAACTTTTCTAGCCGAAGTGATATTTTTTCCAAAGTTTAAGAATGAATTATTACAACTTATCTCATACCCCGATACTATATCATAATAAAAGATAGGGGATTTTATGTTCTTGATGCTTCTTTTGTCACCTAAAGTGATTTCAGCATCATACAATAAGTGACTGGGTGAAACAAGGCCTCTGGAAGATCTGATGGACTTTAGTTTATTATCATTTTTCATGTTGACAAGGAGACTACTTAAGTAATCTTCAACAGTGGGGAAAATAATATATGATAAAGGATCACCTTACCTAAAACCTATGGTACATGAGAAATATAACTTAGAGGAGCCATTGATAAGTACCAAGATATGTTTTGATCCTAGAAGAGTTCTAACCCAATTAATAAAAATGTCATCAAATCCAAAATTTCTTAAATCCTTACAAATGAAACCTCAGTATAAAGTATCAAATGATTTTTTACATTAATCTTGATAGAAATATTGATGTATTTCTTAAGAATATTGATGTATTTAGAATTATTAATAAGAAAATCCTAAATAGTTTTCCTTTGATGAAACCAAAATGGTTTGGAGACACAATATTGTTGGCAATACTAGAGAGCCTATTGGAAATAATTTTACCAATAATTTTATAAGTAGTGTTGAAAAGTGCCACAGGTCTAAAAAGGTGGATCTCATTCACATAAAAAAATTATGAATGAGTTTAATAAATTGATAATTAATGCCTTGTCTTAACTGTCCACCCTTGAAAAAATGACTAAAAAGTCTGCAAACATTAAAATAAATAATCTCCCAATAAGATTAAAAAATGTGTTTGTGAACCCATATGGTCTAGGAGAGCTTAAAATTTTTAATCCAAAAATAGTACCCTCAATATCAAATTCAAGGGGGATCAAAATAAGGTTTGATTTGTCCTCAACATTGATAATTATGGGACTAATACCTTCGATAATATAAATACTAGAAATAGGCCCATAAAAAATATTATTGTAGAAAGAAACAACATGTGAATCCAAGTATTATACTTTATCCAGAAACACTCCATTATCATTAAGAATATTTAGGGGTATATTGAGATTCCTGATTATTTTAAGAGTTAAATTTTTTGTGTTTTGATCACCTTCCTTAATGCATTTTACTTTAAAATCCTATATTTTCAGGAATTACTTGAGGTTTACAATATTATTGAGATCCTATATATTCTTTTTATCCATCTCAATACCTACTGAAAAATCACCACTAGTATCAATTTCTTGAATGATATAAAGCAAGGATTAATGATGAGTGATATTTTCCACCAGGTGGCTAAAGTGACCATGACTCCAAATTACCAATCTTTTCTTAATCACTTTGTGATTAAGAAAAAATATAAGGCATAATCGTTGTATTTTAAAGAGTTTCATGTGTCTTGAACCACTTTTTAAAATTCAGGATGCCAACTCTAGGAATTATTGAATCAGAATGGAAAAGGTGGATTAACCTCTCTAGTGAAAAGATTTAGTAAAATAGGATGATGAACAGATTTAATTATTATAATAGTGGAGTATGAAATTGATACCTAAACATATAGGGACACATCTTTAACAAAATAACTATCCAATATACTAGCCACCATTTTATTCAGGTGCTTCCTGTACCAAGTATATTTAGAACCAACTAGTTTGAATTCATACAAACTGCTATCCTCTATACATGCCCTAAATTCTCTGATTGAATTAGAAGAGCTAACCATGAATAATTTTTCATCCAGATTGATAATAAAATTGAAATCTATAAGAAAATCCAAGAATAATTCATTGTGATACTTAAAGAAAGTATATTCATCCATATATTTCTTCTTTCTTGATATCCATTATAAGAAAAAATTAAGGAGAAAAATTGTGTCATTCCCAAAAAATTATAACTAAGATTAACTATATGATATATAGAACTACTAATTGAGACACCATCAAGTCTCAAATAAGAAAAATCCCAAAGTCTTTTTGTGCCATTACTGGACTGATTAGTGATGACTAGCTAGTATCCCATCTTGTTAAGAGATGAAAACTTCTCAGAAAAAACCCTATAGGGATCAAAAATATCTAGAAGAGCTAGCTTGTGATTATTTATAAAATACTAATAGATCTAGTTATTTTAGGTTTAGATAGTACCTTACAATTCTAGAACATAATCCTCATTTAAATCTGTGTTTTTGAGCTAGATCTCCCTTTCTTCTAACCATCATAATTTTTATTCATGTCTGATCTCTTGATTTCAACTGCTTTCTTCCCATCCCTACTTGGAGTGAAAACATATTCCTTATATGAAGTTTTTATATTGGTGAAACCCAATACCTTTCCTTGCTCTGAAGAAATTATAATAGAAATTCAAGGTCCCTTTAGACTTCCCTCAGAATTGGGACCTAAACTGCCATTAACCTAATCAATGCTATATGAATTAAATCCATCTAGAATTGAGAGACCAACATTAATGTCAACAGTGTTAGAAGAATCAAAAAATTTCCTCAATTTTCCATTAGGTTTTGGATCATATTGAGATTGAGAAAGAGCAGGACTAACCATATATTGTATGAATCTTCCATTAGATAAGGCATTGGCATTGTTAATAACTCCAGTGTAATTCATTGGATGTACCTACTCTAGTATATCATCGTTTTTTGGAGTCTTCCCAAGCCTGAAGATAGAAATAATACTAGAATAATCCATGGTTATTCTAGTATATTCCATAGTATCATTGTAAAGGGTTTCCCAATTCTTCTATACAGATAAAAAAATCTAACAAGTATCAGTCTAGGAGAACTCATGCATGAAAAATATACTATTGAAGTTCTCATCCTGCATAGATTCAATACTAATCTTAGTGTATTGGGAAATTTCAATATAGATGGATTCATCTTCACTATCAATAATTCTATTACCTTCCACACTGCCACTAGCTAGTTCCTCAAGTTTATCACTATTAAAGGGAGACTCATCTTCTCCCTCATCTAGAAGGACATCCCAAGATTTTCCACTACAATTATTTAATTGAAAATAACTAGATTTTTCACCCATTTACCATGTTCAAAATTTCTTACAGGCCCACCCTTGTCAATAACAAAAAAAATCCTTTTTTTATTTACCTATTTATATTCATTAGCATTATCATAAGGTTTTACTTGTTTTTGGATATATCTGCAATAAGAAATGGCATGCCCAATGATCCTGTATACTTTACAAAAGGGTGGAACGTATTCATATTAGGCCTTTACCTCATTTTTATGATCATTTTCAATGATTTTTATCAAATCTGGTAGTTTTGTGTTAAAGTTGGCATCAACCAAAACTCTATCATATAGAACTAACTCACTATTAAGAGTAAAATGATCAATTTTCAAGGTCACACCAATGTAATAAGAAATATCATTTAGGATTTTAGGATTCCAAAACAATCAATTTAGTTCATATAGCCTAACACAAATTTGAGTTTTCGAATTCCCATGATTGAAGGGATTGAAAATCATATCCCATTCAGAGATCCTTAAAATTATAGGCTTCATATGAACATTTCAAATATTTTGGACCCAATCAAGATCATTTTGATTATGCATAATGATATAAAAGAAGCCTCTTCCAATAAAAATCATCTTCAAGTAATTCCTCCACCCCAACAATGTGAAATACTAGATTTTAGATTAGAGTAATACCATGGATTATCCCCCTTTGAGTATGCGACATTCCATAGAATATATAATTTTTAAAAATAAAGTCTTTTTATAGATCCTATAGATTTTAAACAATCTAGAAGACACTATACTTTATTTTTTTTTGAAAATAGGTGGTCTAGGAAACTCATCCTTATAATATTCCACACCATGAAGAGCCTCCAAAAAAGTGATTCCCTTGATATTATAATTCTGAGATACCCCATCACAAATGAAAGCATTATGAGAAAAAAATTTATCAATGAATTTATAGTTTTCACTCTAGTAAAAACATATCCAATTATTCTATCCATATGATGATATATTTGTGATTTATAAGATTTTTCATGTAACTAACCAACCTGGATAGCCACCCAAACCGGCGCCCAACTCAACCCGTCACATACCCGAAGGGAATTCTTGATCCCCATGGGATAGTGAATAGAACTCGATCATCAACAAAAAAGAGATATAACATTTTAGCCCTACCTGAAGCAGACAACATTGAATATATATATTTACATAGTAGGAAGAAATAGAGGAATAGAAAAATAAGATATATATACCATAGAAAAAAGTAAACAACATAAGTAATACAACTCAAAAGTAGCTAAACATACTTCAAGTTATGAGTCCAATAATAAAGGATAAAACTAAAGAAGAGAAAAAACTATTCCATGTTATAAGAGAATATTGTACCAATATCTCAAAAATAGATACCCAACCCAGCTGATAGAAACCCCACCAACATACTACGACTCCTTTCTTTTTCCCTACATCGAATTAAATAACAAGGTCTACACCCCACCGAAGGGGTACGTATGGTGTGAGCTAACAAGATCAGTAAGATCCCACCCAGGTGTTCCATAACAAGTCTATTTATAACAATACTAAAAAACTTAACATTAAAGAAAACAAGGAATTATAATAATTTAAACAATTTTTATATCAAAATCATAGTAAAACATTCCACTTTTCCATAGTTTCAAATAATCCAAGTGAAATAGTTTCAAAGCATATCACATATATCAAAGCAGGAAATCAAAGCCAAGTAGTATAACTCAAAAGAATAGGTAACATCATGTCCAAGATCATTACAAGTTAGGCTAGATAAAACAATCGTACTCATATATAGACAATCACATGAATTTACTCTCTAGACATATGCATTGAGTGGATGAACACCATAGAAATTGAAGCTCCCAAAAATTTCAAAAAGTCCCTAGAACAATAAGACTAGGGAGAAGAAGAACACCCCATGAGTGAACCCCCTAATGGTATCAATGTAAAAAACCTATCAATACACCTTCCACCTAATCACCCAATTATTCCCTTGTACTATATTTTCCAAAACATTTAATCAAACCCTACTTGAAAACCATTTCATAAAACCATTTCACAATACTTAGAAAATATATTTTCTTTTACCAAAACAAGTGGAAAACATATTTTCTCAAAATCCTTTTTAAATTCACAAATAAAAAAATTAATCAATCCTATCATTTTATTTATAAAACAATTTATAAAACCAGAGCAATCAAGGTTCATCCAACATAGGCAAGATATGAAACCAACTTCCTCAAACTTGGGTCACATATGCCTGTAAATAGATCCAAAACCACTGGAAGGAATATAGAACAACAAATAAAGGACATACATATGATTTCCACACTTTAGAATCATAATCTATAACAATTGAGGTTGTCAGAGAGGTTAGGTCACATATACCTTAGATAAAAATCACCCAACACACTGTAACTACAAAAGATCTGCCACCAAAAGAGGACCATATAGAAGATCTAAAAAGGATCAAGAAGAAAATCACCCAAAGATCATTAAATATGAAAACATAATGTAGTGATTCTACTACAAACAATGAAAATGAAGAAAAAGAAAGATAACCTATTCAAAGAGACGCAGTGTATCCAACATGAAGACCAATGGATAACAAAATATTAAAGGTGTATATGCCCCCAAAATCTCATGGGAGAGATCCTAGGTTTTAAGATATGAACTTTTACATTAAATGAAAAGAAAATATTAAATGTATCATGATTAAAATTTATGGCCTTGAATCATCCATGATGTGAAACCCTTTTATGATGTGAATCTCATGATTTACAAGATACACTAAGAAAGAATAAAATCGAATTAAAAATAACCCTGTTCAACATTTTCAAAACATGAACCAATTTCATAGATTGTAAAATTTTCATGATTTAAACCAGTTCACAATATCTTTTCAGTAAGAGATTTACATCTTGTAACCATTTCATGACTTGAAAGTGTCAATCAGACAAATCATCATCTAGATTCTATAGAAGAAACCCAAACCACCTATGAATATTTCTAAACACATGAATAACCCTCGAAATAAAATGTAAAATTTATACCCATAATCCATTAATTTAAAAAAACATACAACCTTGAAATTTAGGTCATTTTATTCAAAAAATTCTCTCCATCCTCAAAAGGCCCATAATACACCCAAATAAAAATGGAAAGGAAAAGTGGGATGATAAATACTTGAAGAAAGGTAAATTTATGTTACAAACTTCTGACCACATGACATTCCATCCTTAGGTAGTCATGTGGAAGAATAAATCTATATAAATATGTGATCCCACTACTCCTTCGCAAATTATTCACACTCCCAAGTCTCATGATAATTAAATCCATGTTTCCATAAAACTTTGACCAACTGAATAGAATTCACATACAATGATTTCACCTGAGAGTCAAATATCTCCACTGGATATTCCATCATAGAAACATGTGTCTATAACCCAATCTCCTACCAACTCATAACTTAAGAGGGATCAAGATGATATTTCACGAGTTGAGATATATAGAAAACATCATTAATACCTATCAACTAAATTGAAAATTCCAATCAGCAAGAAACCTGTATAAGTCGATCAGTGACCTCAAATGGTCCAACATATCTCAGATTCCATGATGATGGATACCCAACCATGGAGAAACATTCAAGAAGACCTAGTCACCAAAAGAAAACTACAAAGGATGATTTTTACGTTCTATATATTATATCTGCTGACTCTGAGATGAAACCAAACAGCAATGTATATACCAAATCCTCACCGACGTCTCCTAAATGCGACTCAGTCCTACCAAAGATGAATCTCCCATATTTACCCATTAAAGAGGTGATATGTATGGAAAACCATACAAAGCATCAATGGGATCCATTCTAATCGATGAATGATAACTGTTGTTATAAGAAAACTCAACCTATCCTTGATGGATATCCGATGATCCAAAAAAATAAAATATGTAAGCATAGAGAATATCCTATAGGATATGAATAAGATGACCCATCTGATTATTTTTCTATGGATGGTAAGGTGTACTCAAACTGAAATGAGTCCCCATCACCTCTAAGAGACTCTTCCAGAACTCTGAATAAATATAGGATCACTATCCAAAATAATGGCAGAGGGAAACTCATGTAAACTCACACTCTCTTGTACATATAACTTACCTAGGTCCTCAACTTTATTGGGTTCCCTAATCATAATGAAATGAGATGACTTATTTAACAAATCAATCACCATCCCAATAGTATATTTACCTCAAGGATTTTTTGGTAATCCAAAAAAATTACATGAACACATCATCCCATTTTCAAACCGGCACTAAATGAAGATATAGAAAACCAGAAGGTTTCAAATGCCTTTAATTTATCTATTGGAAAGTGTAACAAGAGGGAACATAATCTGAAATGACATGCTTCATACCTAGAAAACAGAATCAACGTCTCATGTCATGATACATCTTCATAGTCCCTAGATAAATAATCTATAAAGAACTATGATATTCAAACAAAAGTGATATTTTCATGGATTTTGGGTTAAAAAAATAATCCCCAAAGAATAAAATAACATATGAAGGAAGAGACCAACCAAAAATGATCTCCCCACAAAAAAGGGTTTCTAGAATTTCTATGAACTTAGTATCCTACTACTGACCTTGTAGAATAGATTCAATGAGATGTGATGATAACTGGACACTAGTTAGAACCATACTTGAAAAATCATCTCAAGCATCCAAATGAAACTGAGAAAATATTCTTGTAATGTTCCACTCTTACTTTGATTCTAGAAAAATCTATAATGGTACTTTCCTACTAAGAGCATATGTGAGAACATTCCCCTTCCCCATGGTGTAGGTGATGTCAAAGTCAAATGTCTGAAGGTATTCTACCCATTGTCTCTATCTTAGATTCAAGTATTTATGAGAAAATATATAGGTAAAAATATTATGATCAAAAAATACTATGAACCATTCCCCAAAGAGATAGTTACTGCAACACATAAGTTTATGAATAACTAAAGAAATATCTAAATCATGAGTGGGGTAATTATTTTTATGAGGTCATAGCTGAAGAGATCCATAATCCACAACATGATCATATTATATTAAAACACAACACAAACCAGTACTATAAGCATCATAGTACACCATATACCACTTACCATGCTCAGGTAAGTCATAATAGGAACTAATTTCAAACATATTTTCAACTCATTGAAAGAATACATACATTTTGCATCCTATATGAATTTCACCACCTTTCTGGTAAGAGAAGTCAAAGGTGACACCAACTTTGAGAAATCCTTGATGAACTGCTGATAGTATCCAGAAATTCCAAGGAATATATAAATCTCAAAGATGTTTTGTGGATCCTACCATGATAATAAAGCCTTTACCTTCTCAGGATCAACTGATAAGCCACATTCAGAAATCAAGTTCCCTAATAACTTCACTTATTAGATTGAGAAACAACATTTTAAAATATTTCCATACCAATGGAGACCCCTCAGGATTTCCAAAACAAAACTCAAGCGATGATCATGATCACACTCAGATCTTGAATAAACCAAAATATATTGCATGAATACTACCACAATGGCGTTAAGATACTCATGGAATATCTGGTACATCAAATCCATAAAATTTTTAGGAATTTTCTTCAAACCAATAGGTATCACAAGATATTCATAATGGCCACACTTTATCCCTAAATATGTCTACGATATATTTGAATCCTAAAATCTGATTTGATGATAACCTGACCAAATATATATATTTTAAGACCATATTTCCCCCTTTAACTAGTAAAAAAAATCATCCATGTATGGAAATGGATGATAATTCTTAATTGTCACCTGATTCAACTTCTGATAATACATGCACAATTGGAGTGAATTATATTCCTTCATGGAAAATGGAACATGGGTTTCCCAAGGAGAAGCACTAGGGTGAATAAAACATTTTTATATTGGTTCATCCAACTGAATCTTGAGCTCGTTCAACTATAATTATTCTATATGACATGAGGGTATTGAAACCAGCTGCCTACTTGGAACCAGTTCAATTGTAAAATCTACCTCCCTCTATAGAGGAAGACAATATAAGTAGTATGGAAAAAAGTCAGGAAGGTTCCAAACAAGAGTGAGAATATAAACAATTGAAGGAATGTCATCAAGATCAATAACTACAACAAATAACAAACACCTGAGCTCTAGGAGGGAATGTCCTTCACGACCAGACCTCAGATCCCACTCTCCCTGAAACACCTAAGAGACCCCATCATCATCAAAGAACAAGAAACACCAATGATAATAATAAATATAAGAAAAGTGAGAAATAATTCCATATATATCGATGATGACATAAAAAATATTCAGATAGAGAATGATGAAATCCTAGACTAACTTTGTATCAGCTATTAACAATGAACAAGGAAAATGAAAACCCTACTATTTCCATTTGTCAAGAGGTTTTTCTATTTCCATAAAAAAGGACATGAGATCTTTTTGATACTTAATCATATAAAAAAAGGGAAGAAATAAATGAGTGGGAGGCACTTGTATCAAATAAAGCAGTCACTATAGGATATGAAAAAATATGGTGCCCCTCACTATAGTTGGTCCTTCATAAAACTAAATCAGAAAGTCATTTACTACTTGAAGGTTCTTTACTACTATGTCCTTTGGCTGTATCACTATATTCCTTGAATCATTTGACTACACCATAGTTTCCTTTGGAACTAAAGATCCATAACCATAATGAGGCGTAGACGTAACATCAAAAAATCTCTACATATGGTTGTATTGGACAAAAACATTACACATATTTTTAGATATAGAAAAATGATCCTAAGTGTGTTAGACCTTGACATATTGATATCAATTTAGGGGCATACTATTGACTGTAATTGATGGTGTGAAGGATGACCATTGCTGAGAAATACCTCCACCACACCTACAGTGCTCATGCAACTTCCTCTTCCTTCCCTGCATGCCATTCAAGCTACTATTGGGTGGAATATAAGGGGAAGAATGTCCAACATTTCCTACTATATCCATATCTTTCATCATAGTTCTTTCTACCATATCCACATAGGTAGAAGGATTAATCATAAATACATGATATTTAATATATGGTTTCAAACCCTATAAGTAATTCTAAGCATTTTTTGATCATTATTTACTACCTATGGGAAAAAATGAACCATCCTTATGAATCAATTGATATATATTGACACTGAATGATCTCCCTATTGCAAGGAGATGAACTTAGATAATTTTCCATCATCAGAGACTTTGGAAAAAACTACTAAAATAAGAGAGGCTTGAAAACCTTCTAGTCCAAGCCCATTTGTATATCCTCCTATACCATGGAATCCTACCATCACTTGTTGGTAACCTTGAGTCTAAAAATTTTGAACTTCACCTTTATATTCTTAGGTGTATCTAGGAAGTATGAGATATGATCAATCTTTTCTAAATAGTCCTTTAAATCTTGAGGCTCATTCATACCACTTATGGATGGTGTATTTTTTCATAAGAACTCCCGTGATCGACCCCTTCCACTTGTAGCTCCTGAATGTACAAAAAAAAATTGTGTCATCTTCTTGCAGTACATTTTGGTCCATAACATAAACTACTTGTACAATAGTGTCTATAAGATTATCATCCAAAGTTAGATTCCATTGAGTAGCATTCACTACAAACTCTTATATAACATGTGGAATATTTCTCAGAGGCATATCACTACACACAAAAAAATAGAAGAAGCGATCAAACTATTGGAAAATTTCAGATCAAACTAGAAAACCATAAGAATAAAACAATATTAAGACCAAGAACTCAAAATAGGATATGCACATCTCAATATACCATGGTAATTTGAGTCTCATCATGGTAAGAGATGGCCATGAACTCACCAAAAAATACCCTTCAATTCCTGAAATCCCATCTCCAATTTACCAACTTCTAAAAACTAATCACTATAACTTTCTATGATACCAAACTATAACAAACCAACAAGGATACCCTCCCAAAATAGAACATGACCCAAACAGTCTCATACTTGAAAGGCATTTTCGATCCCTATGAGTTGACGACTAGCACCCAAGCATCAACAACAACCAAAGGGAATGATTTCACCCAACCTGATGTAGAAAACATGGAATATATATACTCAGTAAGAGGAAACAGTGGAAGATAAAAATAGTAAATATATTCCTTAGAAGAAAGGAAAAAAAAATCAATACAACCCAAAAGTAGCGAAACAAAATCTAAGGTATCAGTCCAACAACAAAGGACAAAACCAAAGATGATAAATAGATACTCCATGTGATAAGTTGACAACATAAAGCTATCTCACCACCACCTACCCAACTCAGCTGATATAAAACAAAATACCTCATTTTAGTGCCTTGACATTCCCTATATTGAAATATATAACAAGGTATATTCACTATGAAATCCCTTCTTTTTATTACATAACTTTTCATTAGATTGTACAAAAATAGAGGATATTTTAATGTTTAGTTTCTTGGAAAGAAGGTACATAATACATGAAAACATAAAAAATTACTATATTAAACTTGAAAGGATTCTTTAAGGTTCATCATAATTATATTTATTTCTTCTCATAACCTAAGGACATACATAAAAGGAAAAGTTGAGCATAAGGCCTAATAAGGGACTGACTGAAAATTACCATTTTTATTTATATGAAAACACAAATTAAAAACCACAAACAACAGAACATATTAAGGTGGCCTAAAGTAATGGAATCCCAGCACATCATTGACTACAAATCTCAACCCCATGCTAGGAAATGAACCCAAGTCAGAGAAATAGAGCATACTGCGATCTGGAGTTTCCATGGACGCCAAAAAATCAGCCACCATATTACCTTCCCTCCAAGTGTGAGAGACCACCGTATGAGACTCCACTAACTGATTTCACCACCTAACCGTGTAATCAATAGCCCATGGAATCCTGCCCTTGCCCTGTAACGCATTATACAACACTTGGGAATCCGTCTCCGCCCAATCTAGATAAAAACGCCTGAGTACACACATATGAAGACCTGTAGCGAAGGCTAGGGCTTCAGACTGTAGCGTGTCACCTCTTCCGAGCCACCCAGTGAAAGCAGCAATAACAGATCTTGACCAGTCACAGATGACCCCCCCACCGTGCATCTCCCCTTAGATCACCGACCCATCCGTGTTAAGCTTTATCCCCATGCTCAGAGGACTCCAACAAACCCATTGAACCTACCTTGGAGATCCATTCCAAAACGCTACAGTGAGGATGGAGGTGATGGCATGCATAGACGACACATTTCCGCACTCAGGACACAGCCTAATCAAATCTTGAAAGGTTTTCTTCCTCTTGAATAGAATGCTAACCAGCGATCCTGAAGCATTTCTGTGTCGGCGATCGTTCCTAGCTTTCCAAATCATCCAACACCCTGTAAGTAAAATGATAGCCCTTGATTTTCTTTCAGCTCCATGACTCCCAGCTCCCCTAAACCAGCTGTTAAAAAAATCCCCATTGCTCCCATCAAAACCTCTCCACCTGAAGAAGGACCCAAAAGACTGCCAGACACTCATAGCCCATTCACTCTAAAAAAATAGATGTCCCACTAACTCCTGATTGGTGTCCCTACAACACCAGCATCTAGAGGCCATTTTAATTCCCATTCGCTGCAAGTTCTCATCCGTAGGTAAGGCCCTGTACCTCATGCACCATAAAAAAAATTAAATTTGGAGGGTACTTCCTTGCACCACAAAACCTCCCCCCAAATATCATTATCTGGGGAGACCCTTGCAACCCTAACATAATCCTTGATGGAAAAAGCACCCGTAACAGAACCATTGAAAAAAAGTTTATCATCCTCATCATTAGAAAGAATGTTGTTGAAAAACTCCAATTGACCCTCATCCAAAATAGCATGCACAAACCTAGGATGACTACTTTCCTCCCTAAAGGTTATATAAAGGATAGGGTAGCCCGAAAACCACAACTTACCCACCCCCACTCTTTTTTCCAAAAGTTAATATTTCCCTTTCCCACGATCCAACGAGAATGCTGTTGAATATCCTCAAGGTATGAGTGGATCATCTTCCAAATTCTAGAAGGCTGATTCCTTTGAGAATTCACATTCATATCGTAAATCCCCTACATTATTCTGCCCCAAAGAGACCTGCCCTCCAGAGCTTCCCAAGCCAGCTTCGCATGTAACCCTTGAATAGTTGAGGAAACACTTCTTATATTAATGCCCCCTTCTGATAGAGGCCTGGCCAGCCGATTTCCTGAGGCCCAGTGATGCCTACCTTCCAATTTCCCATCCCATATGAATGACACCATAATCATCTCTAAGCTGACCACCCCACTCTTGGGAACCTTAAGAGTTTAGAGGATATGTATAGTGATGGAAACCATAACACTGTTCACCAAAGTGATGCGACCTCCAAAGGATAAGAACCTGTTTTTCCAGTTATAAATGCGACCCATGATTTTGCCTATGAGTTTATCAAAATGGTGCACTTGAAGAGAAAAGGGACTAACTGGTGCTCCTAGATACTCCATAGGAAAATACCCCCCCTTCTCATGCCCAAACGGACACCCATGGCCCTAGACCTTCTCTCAGTGATTTTCCTGGAAGAAAATAAGAGACTCTTCTCTTTATTCACCACCTGACCACTCCACTTGTAATATTACCCTATGATTCCATTCAACCCCTGCACTGACCGCCTTCTACCATTAGTAAAAATAATAGTGTCATCCGTGAACATCAAGTGAGTGATCCCCCTTATTCCATGCCTAATATGATAAGGTAGGATTGTACCCCTACCAAGACCCTGATTAATATAAAGGCTGAAAGCATTTTGGGCAATAATGAATAAAGTGGGGGACAAAGGGTCGCTTTGCCTGAGAACCCGACATGCCTTAAAGAAACCAAACTGTTTGACCATGAAGGAAGTAGAGATCCAAGCTGAGCTGAAGCAGTAAAAGAGGATATCCCTGGACCAATTAGAGAAACCCATACTAGCCAGAAATTTTAGGACAAAGCCCCACTCCAACCTGTCATAGGATTTGTTCATGTCTAGTTTGACCACCAAATTACCCCCAAAGGTTTTATTATGTATTCCACTGATCATCTCTTGGCCCACTCCAATCGCCCCCTGAATCGATCTCCCTATGATAAAACCAAGCTGTTCAGAGTTCATCTAAGAATCCAGATGTTCAGACAGACACTTGTTAAGAATGATAGCCAAAACCTTATACAGAAGATTTCACATACTAACGGGGCAGTACTGATCAATATACTAGGGGTTAGTCACCTTGGGAATGAGTACCATATTTATTGCACAAGCTATACACAGTAAGTTATCTCTTTGAAAATAGTCATGCGCAACACCAACCATATCCCCCTTGATGATGTCCCAGGTCTCCCTGTAGAAGGATCCAAGAAAACCATCAGGCCCTGGTGCACTATCCGGATTCAGAGTCCAAACAGCCTCTTGGACCTCATCCTCCTCCAGTTCTCTCCTCAGGCCCTCATCAATGGCCTCAGTAATGATATTTGGAATGCCCTCAATGATCTCAGAAATAATGCTCGGATATCCCCCTTCCAACATAGGGTTGGGAGCCACTAGAAGAGCCTGAACAGAACTATTTACCATGGCCCCCACCTCATCTCTATCCGAGGAGGAGGACCCATACTCCCTTCTAATATTAGGCCTTTGAACACGTCGACGTTCTCTGATGCAAGCATGGAAGTACCCCGTGTTTCGACCTCCCTCACAAATCCATTTCACCCAAGCTCCTTCCCATGTAATCCTTTCCTATTTCAAAAGGCAATCAATTAAATTATCCTTCTTAATCTGCAGATCAGAAAAAAAAATTTCATCCCAACCCTGTTGCAGGAAACCCTCCAAATGGTCCACCTCCATACTAAGCTCAGACACCTCCTGATCCCGGAAAGGAATCACCTTCCTCCAAGCCTGAAGACGAGACTTGAGCCTCCTCAAATTTCTGTGAAGAACACTCCACATAATAGAAAAACTATTCTTAAAAAGGAAATGATGGAATAGAAATTTTATTCGAAAAAAGGAATTACATGTTAAGTTAATAAGGACATGACAGATAACCACGTATAACACTCGTATATGACCTAAGGATAAGGTGTGAGATGTTGATAGGCACTTGGGGTGGCTCAGATAACATTGCTCAAGTGGTAATCTTTACTATATTGAACTTCTACCATAGAAAATTTCGTTCGATCTTAACATGTTGAAGCTCGAAATGGACTTGGTCAAGAGCGAAGCCCAAAGATTCTACCTCTCTCCCATGTTCTAACAAATGTTCTTCATATGTCACAAATCTACTGGATAAGGCCATAAACTCTTCTTTCTCCATTAATTAATCATTATCATAACTATTTACAAACAATAATCATAACATTAAGAGTACAATTTCCAAAGGTCATATTAACCAACGATCATAATTGACCAATGGTCATATAATGGATAAAACCCGATGGTCACATTAAAATATACTTAATTCATTATTAATGAGATATATTTTTGATGTGTATGATAATATAACACACATTTTTAGTAAAAATTATTATTAAAAAGGTAAGGTCATTACATTCTTCCTCCCTAAAGAAATTTCATCCCCAAAATTTCCACTTGCCCTCCAAGTTGAGAAGAGATGTGGGTAATTATACCTCATTTTTTCCTTCAGTTCCCATGTCGCTTCTTCATATTTGTGGTTCCTATACAAAAATTTAACAAGGTTTGTATTCTTGTTTCATAAAAACTTGTCTCTACGGTCCAATATCTCTACCAGCTGCTCCTCATAAGAGAGGTCATGTTCCAATTGTACTACCTCAGGATTCAGTATATGTGAAGAGTTAGGTATGTACTTTCTCAAGAGAGATATATGGAAAATGTCATGAACTTGTGCTAGATTTAGAGGAAGTTCAAGCCGATAGGCCACTACTCCTATGCGATCATGGATTTCATAAGGTCCAATGTACCTAGGGATGAGCTTTCCTTTCTTTCCAAACCTCATGAGTCTCTTCCAAGGTAAATTTCAAAGGAATAAATTTTCACCAACATCCAAATCCAAGTCCCTTCGAAAGTTGTCAACATAACTCTTTTACCAACTTTGAGAAGCCTTTATGCATTGTTGGATGACATGAACCATTTATGTCATCTCTTTTACATGATCATGCCCAAGAATATTACTCCCACCAGCTTCATCCCAAAAATTTGGAGTTCTACAACACTTCCCATATAGAGCTTCATAGGTGCCATTTTAATGCTTGAATGAAATATTTTGTTGTATGACAACTCAAATAATGGGAGATGTTGATCACATCCACCTTTAAATTCCATTGAGCATGATCTCAATATTCCCTCAAGTGTTTGAATAGTCCTTTCAAATTTACCATCAGTTTGAGGGTGATGGGCCGCACTAAATTTCAATTCAGTATTAAGAGAATGTTTAAGACTTCTCTAGAATTTTTATGTGAACCATGGATCATGATTAGATACTATAGAAAGTTGAACTCCATACAACCTTACCACTTCCTTTATGTATATCTTGGAGATTTGGTCAAGAGAGAAATCCTCTCTAATAGAGATAGAATGGGAAGTCTTGGTGAGACATTCCACTATAACCCATATCAAATTGTTTCCTTTGGATGTTTTTGGGAGACCAGTGACAAAGTCTATAGTGATATTATCCCACTTCCATGTTGATATGGGTAGTGGTTGTAATACAACTTTAGGAAGTTGTTGTTCTACCTTCACTTTTTGACACACGGAGCAACTTGTAGTGTAGTCAACAATCTCCATTTTCATGTTATCCCACCAATAATGATCATGAAGTTACCTATACTTTTTAGTGATTCCATTATGTATATATAAAGTAGAGATATGAGCTTCATCCATAAGATTCTTCTTTATTTCCAGATTAGACATAACACATAACCTTGTACAAAATTTTAGTACACCTTCTTGATCAATATTGAACTTAGGAAAATTTCCATTCTTCATAACCTCTATCTTTTTCCATAAAAAGGATCTTCTCTTTAAGATTTCTTGATCTTCTCTTGTAATGATGGTTGAGAAATAATTTGGGATATGGTTGATGATGCCCCTTTTTTTTACGATCCCCATGTCCATTTTTACTTGGTATTTGATCAAAGTATCTCTTTGAATCCTCATCATTACCATCACAATAGGGTCCTTCCTACTTAATGCATCAGTGATTTGTTTTTCTATTTCGGGATGATAATGAATTAAACAATCATAGTATTTAAGAATTTTCAACCATATCCTCTGTCTCATGTTCAATTCCTTTTATGTGAAATTATACTTCAAACTTTTATGGTCCATTTATATATCACATATCTCCCCATAAAGATAATGCCTCCATATCTTCAGAGAAAAAAAAACCACCACTAACTCCAGGTTATGCATATGATAGTTATGATCATGAGGCTTCAACTATTAATATTCATAAGCAATCGCCTTGTCATTTTTCATGAGGAAGCACCCAATCCATTTTAGAGATGCATCACTAAAAATAAAAAATACTTATTCGATAGAGGGTAGAGTTAACACAAGTGCGGTAACCAATCTCTTCTTCAGATATTGGAAGCTTTCTTCACACTCCTACATCTAGATGCACTTTACCCATTTTTGAGTTAACTTGGTTAGTGGATTAGAAATGTGTGAAAAGTTTTTCACAAAACTCATATAATATCTCGCTAATCCAAGGAAATTATGAATATCAGTTACTTTTGTAGGATGAGGACACTCCTCCATAACCTTTGTCTTTGTAGTGTCAACTGAGATTCCTTTATTGGTTACAATGTGTACTAAGAAATAAAATTTTTGTAACCAAAATTTAAATTTTCTAAACTTTCCAAATAGCCTCACCTTACTTAGAGTTTTCAATATAACTCAAAGATGATCCTCATGATCCTCATGAATTTTGGAATATATTAAAATGTGATCAATAAAAAATACCACAAAATTATCAAGGTAGTCCTTAAATATTATATTCATAAAATCCATAAAAATATAAAGAGAATTATTCAAGAAAAAGGTAATAAAAACAATCTCATAATGCTCAAATTTTAATCTGAAAGTGGTCTTTGTAATATCTTATTTCTTCACCCTCAATTGATGATAACCAGATCGAAGATCAATCTTGGAGAAGAATTGAGACCCATGAAGCTGGTCAAATAAATCATAAATTCTTGGAAGAGGGTACTTGTTTTTCACTGTGATCCTGTTAAGTTATCTATTATAAATTCATAACTACATTAATACATCCTTATTATTCACAAAGAGAATAGTTTCTCCATAAGGAGACACACTTATCTTGATAAACCCCTTCTCTAAAAGATCTTGGAGTTGTTTATTTAATTCCTTTATCTCCACATTTTCTATTCTATAAGGGGTCTCTGATATCAGCTTAGATCTAGGAATAAGTTCAATGGAGAACTGTACCTATCTTTAAGGGAGAAGCACATGTAACTCCTTAGTAAATACATCAATATATTTTTAAACGATGGGGATATTTACTATTCATATACTTTCATTTCCTTCTTTATCTTCACCAATAATTTTTGTAAACAAGGATAAAAGTGGTGCTTCTAGATAATGATCAAGTCAAGATATCTCTCATTTGAAAACAACTGTAGGTTTCCCATTCAAGACTACTAAGATTTAATTACTTTTGTATTTTATCTTATCATTATACTTCGAGATACATTCCATTGCTAGTATAATTTAAAATTTCATCATGGGAATGACTACTAGATTTTCTATGAGATAATTCTCACCAAAGTGAATAATAAAGTTTCTATACACGATTGATTCTTGGATAATCCGTATATGAGTCTTGAATGATAACTCTACTTATAGAAGTTCATGGATTTATTCTATATTCGTTACAAAATTGGAAGAAATAAAGGAATTCATCAAACCAGAATCAAACAAAGTACTTACTAGCTTTGAGAGAACAATGAGAGTACCTTCCACCACATCATTTGGAGCTTCAATTTTAGCCATCATGAAAGAAAAAGCACAACCTTGCTTCCTGTGCCTATACTGAGGTTGATGGTGATTCCCCTATACTGCCCTCATATTTAGATAGTTATTGGAAAAGTGGCCAATTTATCCACACTTGAAGCATTAGAATTCAGAAAAATCCTTCACTATCTTCCCTTTATCATTTGTTTTTAGAAGTTGAGGCTTCACTTCACTACGACAGTTCCAAGTGATATGACCATATCTTCCACATTTGTAACACTTCTCACTCCTAATAAGGTAGTTCTCAGAATTCTTATTCCCACATTTTTTTAATGTATAAAGTTTCAATTTCTTTCCTCTTCTTCTTTGGTCAAATATCCTCCCCAAGTTTGGCTCCAAAGATCTCTTATTTTCATTTGATTTGTGAGACCATTACATCTCACTGAACTCCAGTTCAACTTTTATAGCACTTTTCACTATTCCTCATAGATTTTATCATCTCGATTGACAATATTCTTCCATAGATGGGGTATTAGTCCACCGAAGAATCTTTCAACCTTTCTATTAGGATCTATGAAAAATCTAGAATTGTAGTGAGAAAGTATTGTGAAGTTTATCTCATAGCTTCCCACATATTTATTTTCCATCTATTTCAACTCTAATAATTCCTTTTCCATTTTTGTTCACATTGAACAAGGGAAATATTTTATGAAAAATGTTCCCCTGAAATCATTCCACTCTATAGATGTGATATCCCCTCTTCGCTTCATATTTCTGATTTTTTCCCAAAACTGATAATCTTCTGCCTCTAAGGGGTAAATACCCAGGGAAAATTTCTCTTTTTCTAAACAAACAAATTATAGAAAATATATTTTCGATAGAGCTTATTCACTATTTAGTAATCAATGGGTCAGTAGATCCACTAAAAGATGGAGGTCGTTGATTCCTAAAGGACTCAATGGAAAGTTGTTCCATTTTTGGTGAATCTAGTCTCCCATATTGATTGAATTTATTGCTTAAACTTGAGTAAGTTGATTCATCATTCTCATGAAGGTTTCCATTATGGATTTCATTAGAAGGATATCAATGCATGGTCTGTTGCACTCACCATTTACACAGTTTATCCTATTTTTATCCATTTTATAAAATAAGAAAAACTTAGTGAGAAACATATTTAATTTAATAATATTATAATTATAAAGTAATTTCTTATATTAAAATATCATTCTTAAATATGTTATTCTTAAATAATAGTTAAATTTTCTATAAATACTTCATAGTGGTTCATAAAAATCTTGTGATTAACCAAACATATCCCCTAGGAGTGTCAAAACTAGAGTACAACAAGGCCCATTTTCATGCACTAGTTACCATTCGAGTCTAGATCAAAGTGGTGTTTTTAGGTTTTAACCCTAGAAATATCTTTTCCAGAGCCACATCTACTTGTTCATATTGAGACTAGGATTTCTTTGTTCGGAAACCAATTACTTAATATTTCACCAAAATACCAAGAAGTTTTCCTATATTTAATTTTTTTCTAGGTTTATTCATAATGTTTTAAAATACTAATTTCTAGAAATATATAAAATTTCCTTTGATACCAACTATTAAATCCTACCTTTTTATTATATAACTTTTCATTACATTATACAAAAATAGAGGATCTTTTAAAGTTTAGTTTCTTGGAAAGAAGGTATAAAATACCTGAAAACATAAAACATTATTCTATTAAACTTAAGGGCAATTCATGGTTAATACTAAGTACGTTTATTTCATCTCATAACCCAAGGATATACATCAAAGGAAAGAGTGATCATAAGGCCCAATAATGGGAAATAAGGGAAACAATTTACTTGTGATGTTGAGGAATATCAATAAGAACTTTAAGAAGTACATAAAGGTATGGGAAATGGAAAAAGAGGAATATAATAATAAAAATAACATGATTCATAAAATTGAAATGTGTATACAACATTTAATTGGTTCATTAATAATCATATCACTAAGCTTTGTCACTAAGGTGTCATAAAAATTACAAAGGTTATTCACCAAGGTATCGTAAAACTTATCATCTCTAGAGATTAAATTATTTACCCAATGCATTGGAGAAATATCAGGTTTAAACCTTAATATATATTAATTAATGTGATCTGCATATATCATAATAAAAAATTTCATAAATAACCCATAGAGAATAAAATAAAGGGATTTCATATCAAAATCATGATGTTTTTAAGATGTTCTTACAGAAAAGTTCATTATGTATTTTTAAAACCCATAGAAAAGGAAGGTGGGTTTAATGTATGTTAATAAAAGAATGAAATATATAATTTTAAAATATATGTGAATACCCCTGATGAGGAAATAGGCTTAGGTATTCAAAAATAAAATAAAATAATTTTTTTAGAAAAAGAGACAGATTTTGAGAAGTAAAATCGACAACATAACAGGTATGAAACAAGGTTTTTTAAAACATTAAAAAGAGATGGGAAAATGGTATCCCATTAATAAAAGACTCTTAATACAGTAAAGAGATATAATAAAATAGATATAATATCATAATATGTAAATTTGAAAGTCATACCACATAAAAAGAGCACTTTTAAGGAAAAGAGAAGTTGAGATTTCCCTTACCTTGAAGAGTTAATCCTAAAAATTTAATATCGGGACCTTGGGGGATTGAGGACACCTTGGTAGGAATTATTGGGAGGTAATACTATAATATATTTATGGATTATAAATTTTTAATTAAAGGAAATGAATAAATGGGTGGGTATTTATTGAAAAAGTGTGATATTTTTTTATTAATTTCCTTGGACACCTCAGTAGTGGTATTTGCAAAACCATGAGCTTGACCATGGTATTGTACAATTGGGAAATCTATTACATTATTTTAATCCAAATTAGTCGATAATAATTTTATAATACTAATCAAATCATTACGACATAGTTATGATTTCATTAAACATACTGAAAAACTTAAACTGTAATTTTACTATTCTTGAAAAGCTAAAGTATTTTATAAAATTCTTATAAATTCTCCATAACATAATATCGACATTCTAATTTAAAAAATTAAATTTATTTTATTATATTAATTATATAAATATGATAAATTTTACTTTTAACTGTAAAAATACTTATTTATTAAAAATAATAGTGGATAAAAATGCTTAGTAAAATGCACAATAAAATTTGTGACACTTGAAAAAAATAAAATTATTTTATCATTTATAATTAAATAAGAGTGTTTTGAAAATACTATTTAATTATAATAAACATAAATAAAACCTTATTTTAATATAATAATTTATATCTATATCAAAATTACAATTTTTACCTGAAAAATGAATTTATAAAATTCCATCTTAATTTTTAAGAAAAACTGTTTTTAAAACAGAAATGATGGGATTTTTTTTACTTAAAAAAAGAGATTAAAAATTAGTGAATATGTACTTGACACATAATTTAAGAACCTGGATGTTTCTATAAAAGACTTAGTAACTTTCTTGATGTTATTTCAGAACAGCGCCTTCAGACGGCGTGCGATTCCGAGCCCCGGTGTGGCCGGAATTAAATTTTAAGTGTGTTCGCACCGGGCATGCCAAATAAATGAAATAAATCTTAAACAGTTGCTCAGATGGGAAAAATTATGGAACCGTTGAGTTCAGAGCATGCCTTTTACCCTAGGAGGGGTGTAATTTTCGCGGGTTCGGGCCTTCAGTGAAAAATGTCACCAGGGGCATTTTCATAAATTAGCGGCCTCGGGCGTTAAATTTTATAACTTTAGAATGGGGCCTCAGATTAAAATTCTGAGAAATATGTTGTAATCGGGATGTGGTTTTTACTCTAGGTGTGGCCTAACCTCGACTGCGCCGGAGGTTTCGGACGCGGGCTTATTTTGGGAGGAGTTTCTTAATTAATGGTTAAATTTTATTTAAGTTAATACCCTTATCCCTCTCCCCTAATTTCATCCACATGGAGAAACCTCCTCTCTTCCTCATGCTATCCTATCCCACCCTCTCTTCCTCCTTCCTCCAATCAAGGTTCTTGCGGTGACGACGAGGCTCGACGAGCGGTGAAGCTTCGGGCTACGCCCTGTAAGGTAGGTGGTTGTTGTTTTTAGTTTTTAAATCCTAAACCCTCTTTAAATCCCAATTTTAGCATTGTTATGGTATCAATTTTATGATAGATTGTTGTAGATGCGTAGGGGATGATCCAAGATTCCAGTATCTATTTTCAGATCTAAAATTTGAGTCCTGGGGAGTCCGGGGTGGTCCGTTGAAGTTTTCCGGTGCTTTTGAAGCTTTTCCGGCC
This sequence comes from Viscum album, assembly GCA_963277665.1. Taxonomy (NCBI): domain Eukaryota; kingdom Viridiplantae; phylum Streptophyta; class Magnoliopsida; order Santalales; family Viscaceae; genus Viscum; species Viscum album. The sequence continues at coordinate 924,517,799 of OY728165.1, forward strand.
GGATTTGGGAGTTCCGGCGGCGGTCCAGCGAGCAGCAGGTAGACCAGGTAGCGGCAACTCCTTCAGGAGGTTAGGCGGAGCAGTGGTCAGCTCTGGAATGAGGCTCCTCAGGCGAACGAGCTGGAGGTGCCGGGCGAGCGGGCTGCGGAGGCGCCGGGCGAGCGCGGCGGCCGAGCGAGATGGGGGCAACGTCTCGGAGGCACCAGCTAGGGTGCGCGACGCGAAGGACTTGGGGTCCTCATGACCCCGGTTGGAAGAAACGACCCACAAGGGGCGGGTCTCAATGGAAGGATGACCGGACCGGCTGAGCCAGTCCTGGCGAGGCGGGCCTGCCCGTGCGGTGAACTGTGGGCCAGTTCAGGCGGGGTGGGCCGACCGAACCGGCCCGACCCACCTCGTTTCGTCCAATTATATTTAAACGCCCCTAAAATTCAAACCGTAAATCGGATTCACGTGCCGTCAGCGGCGACACATTACTTGGATAGATAAAGACATTTTGAGATGGTCTCGGGAATTTTTAATTCCCTAGACGAGGGGCTCGGTGGCACGACACGTACGTTAAGTGGAATGACGTTTTTCTGGGAGTTCTTGTTTTGGATGGCGCAGACACATCCGATGTCCGATTAGAGTGCCGTCAGCGGAATTGAGACACTAGTGCCAAGGCATAGATTTAAATGGTGTTTTTCGGTGTTGAAGCTGGAGTTGAGGTGTGAGACCCATGGCCTGTCTTTTAAGCTGCGAGCCACGTTTCACAACTTTTTCATCGGATGTCGGTTCGGGGCGTGCGAGCAGTCAATTCTGGGTGTTTTTCCGAGGGCATTGCAATGGTACAATCCACCTACTTTATTTTTGAATAGTGGTGCGGCCCCACGAGGGCTATTTTGGGCATTGACAGAGAATTCCAACTTCTTCACCGGGTGTCCGTTTTGGTCAAGTGTTTACTCAATCTTGTGTACTTTTTCGAGAGGATCTAAATGGTGCAATCCGTTTGTAGTGCTTTGGGACCAGGATGCGGGTCGCACGTAGCACCGATCATGTGTGGTATGGCGAGATGTATATTTTGCTCCGGAAACCTGTTCCACGCAAGTAATTAGTCAATTTGATGTGTCTTTCTGAGGATATTGCAATGTTGCGATGTGCCCGACTGTTTTTGGGATCGAGGATCAGGACCACGGGACGCCGTTTGGGTGTAAAACAGTGTTGAACGACTTTTACGTCAGATTTCTGTTAGAGGTGAGTAAATAGTCTATCTCGCGTGTTTTTCCATGAGGATTACAATGGTACAATCCGTCTGGATGTGTGGAGACTCATTCGAGATCTCATTTAATGTGGAATCATGAAAGGTGTACCAGTGGTGGTTCTTCCTGCGGTGTTTGTAGATAACCCTTGGTGTGTGATCGCGTTCAATCTTGGGAGAGTGAAGTGAATTCTTAAAGAGATGTGGTTGGCCATGATAGGTCCATGGAGGAAGTAGGTTGGAGAAGTTATGTTTACGCCTTTTTGCATTGACATTGGGTGCTGTGTGCACGATAGCCCTTGGGCTGGCAATGTGGCATACTCTGGGAGTATACGGGAATGCTTGGAGGTACATGTTATAGTTTGTACTTGAGAACGTTTGTGCACTTGGTTTAGATATGTGTTTGGGCCACACATCGTGTGGGCCTCATGTGTATGCCGTGTTAAACTTTACGTACCTTTGACCTCTCGCGACGTAGAGGGTCCTCCTGTTCTCGATGGTTTTGACCAGCATGGTTGAGTGGGTTTCCCTCTGGTCATGTTCACGATGGTTTAGACTAGTTGGGTTGAGTGGTTTTCCCTGGTTCTGTTCGCGACGATTTGATCGACGGAGTTGTTTGGGTTCCCCTTTCTCATTTAGCTATGTGGGATTTTAGTATCATGTCCCTTCATGTTCCCTGGTATAATTTTGAGGATTTTTTGTGACCAATACATCACACGGGCACCGATCCTCTACCCGGGTGGTTGTTTCCAGTAGGGATGGCCAGAACAGTTCCGGGTTTACCCTCCAGCGGGGCTGGGTAGTGGGTTGCTCATCGAATTCTTCGGGTTTACCCTCTGGAAGAGACTGGGCAGTGGGTTACCCAATGACCTCTTAGGGTTTACCCTCCATCAGAGACTGGGCAGTGGGTTACTCAAGGACCTCTTAGGGTTTACCCTCCAGTAGAGACTGGGCAGTGGGTTACCCGACGACCTCTTAGGGTTTACCCTCCAGAAGAGACTGGGCAGTGGGTTACCCGACGACCTCTTAGGGTTTACCCTCTAGTAGAGATTGGGAAGTGGGTTAACTGACGACCTCTTAGGGTTTACCCTCCAGCAGAGATTGGGTAGTGGGTTACCCGACAACCTCTTAGGTTTTACCCTCCGGTGGGGTTGGGAAGTGGGTTACCCGATGAATTCTATCAGACTCAGTCCTTTCTACTAGGCTAGTCTATGGATTTTCTCCGTGACTACCAGAATGGGACCCTTGGTTGTACGGGTCAGTGATGTGACAACTTGACTTTGAGCAAACCTCTCGACTGTGTGACACTGACGAGGTTTGGTTCGACCTTCCCAAAAACTCTCAAGTACGAGGGTCACTTTCCCCACCAAGATGCGTCCTTGAGACGCGACCGAAAACCATGCAGGCGAGTCAGTTCCACCCAAAGCAGATAGTGTCAAGGTGCATTGATTTGAGCCCCTTGACTTGTAGTTCAGGGCAGACGGGTGGGATGCTGGGCATCGATGGTGTTTACTTCTGAGACTGTTGGCTACTCACTTTCTTGGGCTGAGCTATGGGGCGGAGATCCCATTACGATCTTGTTCGGGTTTCTTGACATAGAATATATATATGTATACCTTGTTCCAGTACCCACTCCTTGTGTTTTGGTTACTCTCCTTCTAGGAGAGGCGAAGGCGCGCGGGGTATGCCATGTGCGTTCCGTGTCTAGCTTCTCGTGGTTGAACGAGTCTACTCTCCTACTATAGGTAGCGAAGACTCGATGAGAATTCCATCTTCTCACCGATCCTAGCTCCTTGTGTTTGGATGAGTCTAATTCCTTCCTCTTGTTGGGATTGAGTTGTACTCTTTACTGCACTCTCGGTTGTACTCCTTTACTTTCCCCAGTTAGATCTACTGCTCACCTCTTCAGTACCTCCTTTGTTGCTCCCTCAAGCATTCGAGGAATCCTACTGAGTATTTTTATACTCACCCTTACTTGGGATTTGCCCGCACTTGGTTTTCCCTTGAATACGACCGACAGGTTAGTCATGACATCAACAGAGCATAGGAGTTCAGGATCTTGGACCACGTACGGTGGTCGTAGTTGGGTTCCAGGTGTGGGACTCTCCCAGCTTTTTACTTTTGTTTACCTGTTGCCGGGTTGTGGCACTTTTTTGGTTAGTCATGTGTTTTTCCCATTTTATTTCCGGTTTACGTTCAGTACTTAATTTGTACTGTTTAGAGGTTGATGCACTCTTTGTGGTTTTTTATAGCAGTTGGTACTTTAATTTCTCTTTTACTCTGCACTATTTCATTGAGTGGGCTGTGTGTGTGTGTACAACTACTTAGGAAAAGGCCTCCCTGAGTTGTTGTGCCTTCGGTGCTGGTCGCCAGCCCCTGGCCTATGGAGGCGGGCTTGGGGTAGTTGCGTCTCAAGCCCAGGTAGGGTCGGGTCGTGACAAAGTGGTATCAGAGGTGGTTCATTCCTTGTGACATTGTTTGGGCGTCCCTAAAAAGGAATTGGTTTGGATTTAGGGAAACGGTGTCAATGTGTCTCAAGAGTGGCTCTCAGGCTAGGGAATCCAGTGATGGTGCGGCGACTGACGTAACCATTCACCAGGACCATGATAACTCGCTTGTCGACTCGGCATGCTGAGACACTCGTTGTAGGGAAATTGGTTTGTGGATCACATAGTATTGAGTCTTGACTGTCCTTCTTGAGTCAGCTCCCCATTTTTGTTACTATTATATACATATTTGATCATCTGACCGTGACACTCCTTGATAACATTTAGGATGTCTCCGCGAAGACAACCAGCCAGGATACCAGCTTTGGTTTGTGACGAAGACCCTATGAGCTACAAGCCCTCAGTCCAGAACCCATCATGCGAGCCCCTTTCTCTAGGTGGGCCGGTAGTAGCACCCCCACCTAGTGAGTAGTAGACATCTCTTGTAGAGCAGATGGAGTTTGAGCGCAGGTTGAGTGTGCTCCGTGATTTCCAGTGATAGAGACCACTGAGGTTCAGTGGTGAGTCAGACCCTGAGGCAGCAGAGGGTTGGCTCAAGACAGTGGTTTTCCTCTTTAGTCTTGCGCAGACACCAGCAGATCTTAGGGTGGCTTTGTCATCCAACCTTTTCCACGGAGCAGCTAGGCATTGGTGGATTCCGGAGACTTAGTTACTTGATGAGTCTTCACTTTCGTGGGACAACTTTCAGCCGCTGTTTTGTGAGGAGTTTTACCCCTCATTCTTATGATCCATTCAGATCCAGGAGCTCCTGCAGTTTCGTCATGGAGGGATGACGGTGACTGAGTATGCGACTAGTTTCTCAGACCGTGCACACTTTTACCATGACTTGGTCCATGACGCCAACTTCTGAGCACAGAAGTTAGATCAGGGTCTCTGCAGAGAGATTCGTTCCATCATAGTACCCTTGTGCATTTCCACTTATATCGAGGTGCTAGAGCAAGCACTGGTGACAAAGAGATTCCTGTCACGCTCTACAGTTGGTGGTGGTAGAAGGCATGATGGATCCGAGATGTCTGCCACAGCTAGAAGGCGCCAGATGACAAAACCCTGACGCAGGTGGCCTTCCCACCAATGGTTTTGGAGACGTGGTCATGCACCACTATGGCGGCAAGGCGCAGGGCCTCAGCCAAGGAGACCCTTCTGTGAGTGGACTCTGGGACGTGTTCCTACACCACCGTGGCGCCAGAGGGCTCCAGGGTAGCCCAGAGAGCACCAGTGCTATGATTGAAATGGGCAAGGTCACTTGGATCGGGACTGCCCGACCAGACACGGTGATAATATCAGGTAGGAAGTAGGTGCATCACCGCGGCAGAGGTAGCACCATGATCTGAGTAGCGCCCTGAGAGGTGGTGCTAGTAGAGGAGCGTGGGGAGATGGAAGTGGGGGATGACATTACGAGGTCTTCCCATCACCACTAGGTGGTCCACATCAGGCTCCAGGAGCTGACAGTTGGGACCATGGACAACCGCGAGCTTTGGATGTCTATGATCCTGAAGAGCCTGAGGTGATAAGAGGTACGCTCTATATCTCTTCTACTTTTTACAGTAGAATTGGTAGACTCTCTGTTTGAAATTATTTTCTCCTTGCTCCTTGATTGAGTTGATACCAGGGTGACACTGGGTGTTGGTATAACCCTGTGTTAGTGGAATAGAAGGCGTGAAACCTTTCTCTTTAGTCGATGATAGAGACTCCTTCGCCTTTCAAGCATGTAATAGAGTCTTGGTTGTGAGACATCGACTGCAAAATATTTCGTGACCAGATATCCTTGGGTGTTTCACCATATGGAAATTCTGAATGAGGGAATCACCAGGCTTTGTCCCAGGTCTAAACGGTGATTCAAATCACGACGTGCGATGTAGGGGTTTGATCAGGGAGGCGAGTTACCCCCGAGGGCCTTTGGGCCATTTGAAACCGTGCGAAGGGATGGCGAGGTTGTCTACCGCCTTTCCCTAACCCCCCCAAAGTCTGGAGTGGGTGCACGACACCTCTCACGTGACATACCTGAGGAGATGTGTGCGTGCTCCTATGCACGTCATCAGCAAGGGCAGACCTCATGTGAACATATCAAATCCTTTGGTCTGTGTACGGTGACTTGGGACTGTGCAAGAGTTTTTTGGGTATGGGAGAGCCAGGTGTGGTCTTAGTACCCTGAGTTGTTCCCTAGTTTTTCTTTTCAGGGACAAAAATCTTGAAGGATGGAATGATTCAAGAACCTTGTTTTTTCTATAATAGACTTTGGAATTTTCTTGATGTTATTCCAGAGCAGCGCCTTCAGACGGCGTGCGATTCCGAGCCCCAATGTGGCTGGAATTAAATTTTAAGCGTGTTCGCATTGGGAACACCAAATAAATAGAATAACTCTTAAAAGGTTTCTTGGATGGGAAAAATGAGGGCACCGTTAAGTCTAGAGCATTCCATTTACCCTAGGATGGGTGTAATTTTTGCGGGCGTGGGCCTTCTGTGAAAAATGTCACCAGGGGCGTTTTCATAATTTAGCAGCCTCGGGCCTTAAATTTTATAATTTTAGAATGGGGACTTAGATTAAAATTTTGAGACTTCCATTGTTCTTGGGAGGTTGTTTTTACACTAGGTGCAACCTAATCTAGACTGCGCTAGAGGTTTCAGACACATGCTTATTTTGGGAGGAGTTTCTTAATTAATGCTTAAATTTTATTTAAGTTAATACCCTTCTCCCTCTCCCCTCATTTCCTCCCCCTGGTGAAACCTCCTCTATTCCTCAATCTATCCTATCACACCTCCTCCTCCTCCTTCCTCTGATCAAGGTTCTTACGGCGACGACGAGGCTCGACGAGTGGTGAAGCTTCGGGCTACGCCCTGTAAGGTAGGTGGTCGCTGTTTTCAATTTTTAAATCTTGAACCCCTCTTTGATTCCCAATTTTAGCATTGTTATGCTATCAATTTTCTGAGAGAGGGTTGTAGATGCGTAGGGGATGATCCGAGATTCCTGACTCTATTTTAGGATCGAAAATTTGAGTCCCGGGGAGTCCGGGGTGGTCCGTTGAAGTTTTCCAGTGGTTTTGGAGCTTTTCCGGCTGGATTTGGGGGTTCCAGCGGCGGTCCGGCGATCGGCAGGTAGATCAGGCGGCGGCGGCTCCTTTAGGCGGTTTGGCGGAGTGGCGGTTGGCACTGGAAAGAGGATCCTCAGTTGGGAGAGCTGGATCCATTGGGCGAGCAGGCTGGGGAGGCGCCGGGTGAGAGCGGCAGCTGGGCAAGATGGGGGTGACGTCTTGGAGGCGCCAACTAGGGCGCACGACGCGAAGGACCCGGGGTCCTTGTGACCCTGGTCGGCAGAAACGACCCACAAGGGGAGGGTCTCCATGGAAGGAGGACCGGACCGGTTGAGCCGGTCCAGGAAAGGTGGGCTGGCCTGCGCGGTGAACTGTGGGCCGGTTCAGGCGGGGTGGGCCGGCCGAACCGGCCCGACCCACCTTATTTCATCCAATTATATTTAAACACCCCTAAAATTCAAACCGTAAATCGGATTCACATACCGTCAGTGGTGATGCGTTCCTTGTATTGAGACAGACATTTTGAAATGGTCTCGGGAATTTTTAATTCCCAAGACTAGGGGCTCGGTGTCACGACGCGTACATTAAGTGGATTGTCATTTTTTCCGGGAGTTCTTGTTTTGGATGGCGCAGACAAATCCGATGTCCGATTTGAGCGCCTTCAGCGGCATTGGGACCCTAGCACTGAGGCGGAGCTTTACAAGGTGGTTTCAGGTGTTGAATTTGGAGTTGAGGTGTGGGCCCCATGGCCCGTCTTTTAAGCTGCGAGCAGCGTTTCACAACTTTTCATCGAACGTCCGTTCGGGGCATGCGAGCAGTCGATTCTGGGTGTTGTTTTGAGGGCATTGCAATGGCGTAATTCACCTACTTTATTTCTTCTCAGTGGTACGGGCCCCATGAGGGCTGTTTTGGGCATTGACGGTGAATTCCAACTTCTTCACCGGGTGTCCGTTTTGGACAAGTGTTTAGTCAATCTTGTGTAGTTTTTCGAGAGGATCGCAATGGTGTAATCTGTTCATAGTGCTTTGAGACCGGGATGTGGGTCCCACAAAGAACCACTCATGTGCGGTATGGAGAGATACATATTTTTCTCCGGAAATCCGTTCCATGCAAGTAAGTAGTCAATTTGACGTGTCTTTATGAGGAGATCGTAATGGTGCGATGCACCCGACTATTTTCGGGACTGAGGCTTGGGACCACGAGACGCTGTTTGGGTGTAAAACAGTGTTGAACAACTTTTACATTGGATTTCTGTTTGAGGTGAGTAAATAGTCTATCTCATATGTTTTTCCGTGAGTATTACAATGGTACAATCTATTTGGATGTGTGGAGACTCATTCGAGATCTCATTTAATGTGGAAGCATGAAAGGTGTACTGGTGGTGGTTTTTCCTATGGTGTTTGTAGGGAACCCTTGGCGTGTGATCACGTTCACTCTTAGGAGAGTGAAGTGAATGATTAAAGATATGTGGTTTGCCGTGCTAGGGCTGTGGAGGAAGTAGGTTGGTGAAGTTATGTTTACACATTTTTTCATTAACATTGGGTGCTGTGTGCACGATAGCCCTTGGGCTGGAAATGTGGTATACTCTGGGAGTATATGATAATGCTTGGAGGTACATGTTGTAGTTTGTACCAGAGAATGTTTGTGTGCTTGGTTTGGATATGAGTTTGGCCCACACATCGTGTGGACCCCATGTGTGTGTCATGTTTTACTTTACGTACCTTTGACCTCTCGCAACGTAGAGGGTCCTTCTGTTCTCAATGGTTTTGACCAGCAGAGTTGAGTGGGTTTCCCTCTGGTCCTGTTCACGATGGTTTAGACTAGCAGGGTTGAGTGGTTTCCCCTAGTTCTCTTCGCGATGGTTTGATCGGCGGAGTTGTTTGGGTTCCCCTTTCTCTTTTAGCCATGTGGGATTTCAGTATCACGTCCCTTCATGTTCCCTGGTAGAATTTTGAGGATTCGTTGTGACCAATACATCACACAGGCACCGATCCTCTACCTAGGAGGTTGTTTCTAGTAGGGATGACCAGAGAAGTTCTGGGTTTACCCTCCAGCAGGGCTGGGCAGTGGGTTGCTCATCGACTTCTTCGGGTTTACCCTCTCGTAGAGACTAGGCAGTGGGTTACCCGACAACCTCTTAGGGTTTACCCTCCAGCAGAGACTGGGAACTAGGTTACCCGAAAACCTCTTAGGGTTTACCATCCAGCAGAGACTGGGCAGTGTGTTACCCAATGAACTCTTAGGGTTTACCCTCCAGCAGAGACTGGGTAGTGGGTTACCCAACAACCACTTAGGGTCTACCCTCCTGCAGAGACTGGGCAGTGGGTTACCCGACGACCTCTTAGGGTTTACCCTCTAGCAGAGACTGGGCAGTGGGTTACCCAACGAACTCTTAGGGTTTACCCTCCAGTGGGGCTGGGCAGTGGGTTACCCAACAACTTCTCTCAGACTCAGTCCTTTCTACTAGGCTAGTCTGTGACTTTTCTCCATGACTACTAGAGTGGGACACTTGGTTGTACGGGTCAGTGGTGTGACAACTTGACTTTGAGCAGACCTCTAAACTGTGTGACAGTGATGAGGTGTGGTTAAAATTTCCCTAGAAATCTCAAGTACAAGGGGTGATTTCACCACCAAGAGGCATCCTTGAGATGCGACCTAAAACCGTGAAGGCGAGTCAGTGCTACCCAAAGTGGATAGTGTCAAGGTGTGGTGATTTGAGCCCCTTGACTTGCAGTTCGGGGTACACGGGTGGGATGCTAGGCATATATGGTGTTTGCTTCTAATACTGTTGGATACTCACTTTATTGGGTTGAGCTACGAGACGGATATCCCCTTATGATCTTGTTTGGGTTTATTTATAGAGTATATATATATGTATACCTTGTTCCAGTACCCACTCCTTGGATTTTGGTTACTCTCCTTCCAGGAGAGGTGAAGACGTATAGGGTATTCCACGTGCTTTCTGTGTCTAGATTCTCATGGTTGGATGAGTCTACTCTCCTGCTATAGGTAGCGAAGACTCGACGAGAAGTTCATCTTCTCACCGATCCTAGCTCCTTGTATTTGGATGAGTCTACTTCCTTCCTCATGTTGGGATTGAGCTGTACTCTTTACTGCACTCTGGGTTGTACTCATTTACTTTTCCCTATTTGATCTACTGCTCACCTCTTCAGTACCTCCTTTGTTTCTCCCTTGAGCCTTTGGGGCATCCTACTGAGTATTTTTATACTCACCCCTACTTGGTCTTTTCCCGCACTTGGTGTTCCCTTGCAGACAACGGATAGGTTGGTCGTGACTTCAGCAGAGCTTAGAAGTTCAGAAGCTTGGACCATGTACGATGGTCATAGTCGGGTTCCAGGTGTGGGACTCTCCCAACTGTTTACTTTTGTTTACCTATTGCCGGGTTGTGGAACTTTTCTGGTTGGGCGTGTGTTTTTCTCCTTTTCTTTTCGGTTTACATTCAGCACTTACTTTGTACTGTTTAGAGGTCGATGCACTCTTTGTGGTTGTTTATAGCAGTTGGTACTTTACTTTCTCTTTTACTCTGCAATATTTAATTGAGTGGACTGCATGTGTTTGTACAGGTACTTAGGCAAAGGCCTCCCCGAGTTTTTGTGTCTTCGGCGCTGGTCGCCAGCCCCTGGCCTATGGAGGCGGGCTTGGGGTAGTTGCGGCTCTAGCCCGGGTAGGGTCGGGTCGTGACACAAAAACCCTTATAACACCCATATAATACCTAAGGGTAAGGTGTTCTATAGTGATAAACTCTTGGGGTAGATCGGATAACATCATCCAAGTGGTAATCTCTACTAACTTGAACTAGTCCCGTATGCGATTTCATTCAAGATTAACATGTTGAAGATCAGTTTGGGATTAGTCAAGATCAAATCCAAAAGACACTACCCCCACCCATGTTCTGACAAAAGGGATTCATACGACAAGACTTTACTGAATGAGGCCATCGACTCTTCTTTCTACATTAATTAATCATTATTATTTCGATTTATAAACAATAATCACAATGTTAAGAGTATAGTTTCCAATGGTCATATTGTATGACAATCATAATTGACCAACAATCATATAACGGTCTAAACCTAATGGTTACATTAAAATATACATACTTTATTATTAATGAGATATAGTTTTGTTTTGTAAGATAATATAACACACATGTTCAGGAAACAATTATTATTAAAAAGTTTGGGTTGTTATACGCACCATTGAAGGGGTGTGTAGGGTGTGAGAAAACAAGATCAATAGGATCCCAACCAATTGTTCCATAAAACGTATATGTAAAAAAATATGAAAATGATCAAATTTAAAGAAAACAAGGCCTAATAATTAGTTAAAAAAAATTTTAAATCAAAATCATGGTAAAAAATTCCTATTTTACCACAATTTCAAATAATCAAGGTGACACTACTGAATTATGATCTATACCAAAAAAACTATCCCAACAGTTTCATAAAACAATTTGGATAGGTCCCCTTTACCAATAGTTTTTTCAAAACCTATAGTAAAGGTAATTTTATAGTAGTTTTTCCCAACAGTTTTTTAAAACCCTTGGAAAAAGGGCTGTCAAAATATGGTGTTCCCAACGGTTTTTGAAAACCATTGGGATACACTATTCCAATGACAACAGTTTCAAATAACCGTTGGAATAAAGTTATTATAATCAGTCTATACCAATATTTTTTAACAACCATTGGTATCAATCATATATCCCAGTGGTTTTTAAAAATTGTTGGGATAGGTTTCCCCTAAATACAGTGAGACCTCCTCCCCATTCTATATGTGATTGAGTTTATTCCTATAGCAGCACTGCTCTCTTCCCAACCGGTGATGACTCCTCCTCACAGGTGATCCATCCTAGTTTAAATCATTTAGTTTCTTCCACTTAAAATTGCTGAGTTTGATTTATATATTTAGGCTAAATTTATTTTATATTTGTATATACCATGTATATTTTATTTCTCCATCAGGTTATAATATCTATCATTTAGGGTTTTCATTTTATTATTCTTGAATTTGAAATTGGCATGTTCCAAATACTTCAGCCTACACATTGAAAATGAATGTCCCTTTTTGAACCACTACCACTATCTCTAATTTTTTCCACGCAAGTTACACAATATTAGTGTTTTAAGGGAACTATATTTTTCCCAATTAGTCTTATTCACATTCATATTTTGAGATATTTTACCTTGAAAACTAATTCCTTTCTTCAAAAAGGGAGTTCTGATAATTACTTATTGAATTTTTTATGTAATGGTGTGGTTTTTAAGAGATAAATGGAAAATAAATTTTTTACTAATACCATTGTCTTTATTCCTATATAATGAGGCATTTAAGACATAAAAATGTGTAAAATGTTCTTAAAAGAAAATAATTATTAATCTATTAATACCAATTGTCCTTTTGGATATGTCTTGACACACATTTCTCATTTTCATTTTCATTGATCACCACACATTCACAAATATCAATAGTGTCCTTGATTTTGTTTCATATTACCAATATTCCCTCTTTTGTATGTTTTTTTTCAATTTTTTATTTTTAAGATTATCCATGTATGTTTGACATGTGGGTCACTTGCATGTTTATAAATTGTGATGTCTACCCGATGGTACCCACCTATAGTTACACTATTTTGGGTGAAGTAAATACACTATTCTCATAACTCATCAATGCATCCCTTATATATGAATTTAAATGATTGATTACATAATGGGAATTGAATTCCAAAAGAAATTAGGGTGAAGTTATATGTGCGAGTCACATGAGTAACCTGTGTGAGGCTTGTTGGTGAAGTGACCTATGGGATTCATTTGGGATAAGTGACCTGTGTGAGGCACTTGGTATTAATTCATGAATTTTCCAAATTCATGTCTAACTCTACACAACCCACTTGAGATGGAATTAACCCAACTTTGACCCACGATATCCTTTACTCAATGATACATTAAAATAATTACATTGGTACTAATAAAATCTTGTATGCCTACTTTCATACTTCCAATGGCTTAGAAAACTATTTATATTTTAGATGAAGATGTTGATGCATGAATATATGAGATATTGGATATTTTTGTAACATGATATTGCCTATTGTATAACCCCACACTTCTAAACCTTGTGAAGCATTTGAAGAAGTAACATTTTTTTATCCTAAGGGAGAAAAATTACTACTATATGACCATAGAGTTATAATAAAGCTCTCATCCTAAAGTGGGAAATCCCTTGAAAATATTGAAATGTATTAGATTAAGGTAAATATAACATATTGGGGTATACATTGAAGTCCTTCAACCCTTCAATAACTCATCTTGCTGAATTTATATCATTTTTGTTGAGTACCTACATGTTTCTAGTTCATGACACCAAGATGGATACCTTTTAAATAGCATACCCTATAAGAAATATCATTGATCACTAATACTATAATGAAACCATTGATTATAAATATATCATTAATTATGAAATACAATAATCTTTATAAATTTAGACTTAATGCCAACTGTTATCTCATAATTATCCTAGAGAGATCATTCTTTATAAAATGATTTTTTATCACATCCACTATGTTTCAATTCAATATCATGGTTTTATATTTATAGTATTTTGTTATATATATAGTATTTTATTGTCTTTCATATTATTATTCTCATATAGAGTAGTGTGTCAGTTATGATTTTATATAAACTGAACAATTCTCATTTAATTAAATATATTTTCAATTGAACTTCAATATTATTGAATAAATTTCACGCAATGAATTATTACAATTTTTTACAGAATGGATAGAAGTTGGTAGTATGAAACCGATCAGATCTCAAGTGATTTTCAAAAAAATTTGGATAGATTTTCAGATTTTTCATTTGACAATGCTTCAGATAGTGGTCACATACATTGCCCATGTTATAATTGTGTTACAAGACCTTGGTTGAGCCGCAAAGAAGTTATCTGCCATATACAAAAATATTGTTTTCAAATAAACTACTATGTGTGGTATCACAATGGGGAGAAAATGGAATCTCAAAATGCTAATGATCCAAATGAGAGGACTAGATTGGAGAATTTATTATATGACCGATTTCTGTTTATTCGTCACCATGATAGAGAAAGGATACCAACCCAAGAAGACTTTGATATGATCACACATGATGTGTCTAATGAAAATGATGATGTTGACAGGGTGAAAAAATTGAATGATGCTACTATGAATCCAGTATATCAGAAATGTGGTAAAATTAAAATCTATAATTTTTAATCTGATTGTTTCATAGGAAGACCATGTATGGGAATTATAATACTACCATCGACTAATTTATTACCTTCTTGAAGGACCTACTTCTAGATGATACAGATATTCCCTGAAACCACTATATGGCATGGATGGTAGTTAAAGAACTTATATTTTTAAAAAACAAAATTCATTCTTGCCCAAAACATTTCATCTTATTTTGGGAAGAAACTACTGAAATAAATGATTATATAAAATGTGGAACATCCCGATGGAAGCCAAAAACTAATGGAACACCATCCCGTGTTCCATATAAAGTAATGTGACACTTTCCATCGATCCCCATACTCCAAAATATTTTCATATCTAATTAAATATAAATAAAAATATGATGGAATGATACCGAGAGAAAGAATAATAATAAAGAGTTGGTTCACCTTACAGATTGATTTTCATGGAAAAGATTTTATGCTCGATATCTGGATTTCTTAGCTGATGTGCGTAATGTCAGGATGGGTCTCTTATGTGACAGTTTTGATCCGTTTGGGCATATTCTTACTTCCCACAACACATGTATAGTTTTAATACACATTTATAACCTTTCCCCATGGTTGTGTATGAAAAAACACATCACTTCCATGAGTATACTCATATCGATCCCTTATGATCCTGGAAATGATATAGACGTATACATGAAACCTTTAATAAAATAGTTGAAACTTCTTTGGGATATGGGTGTGCACACATGCGATTCATGTTCGAAAGAGATATTTTAGATGCATGTTGCGTTTATGTGGATGATCCAAGATTTTCTTGCTTATGCAATGATGTTTGAATGGAGCATGAAGGTAAAACTATCATGTATTATTTTTATAAAGAATACTCGATCCAAAAGACTGAAATATCACCGTAGTTTTAGTTTTATGGGACATCAACGATTCTTTCCAATGGACCATCCATATATAAATAATCGTCAAAGATTTGACAATACCATGGAGGCCGACGACCCATCTCAGTATATGTTTGGAATTGATGTGATTAATGAATTCCAAAATTTCAGTTTTTCATTCAGGAAGGGTCAAATGAAATCTAGAAAGCGGAAAAATGTTTCCAATGAAACCTATTACAATTAGAAGAAAATGAGTATCTTCTTTGAGTTACCTTATTGGTCAACCAATTTGTTATGTCATTTCTTAGACATAATGCACATTGAAAAGAATACATGTGAAATGTTGCTTTTGATTCTTCTAAATGTCAACGGAAAGAAAAAAATATGATATACGATCTCAACATGACTTGCTGGATTGGGGGATTAGACTAGAATTGAATCTTGTGTGTATTAGTGAAAATAAATGGAAAGTTTTATGTGCTTATTATGTGATGACACATGAAGAAAGAAATCAATTTTTTGAAGTACTATAGACTATTAAAGTTATTTATGTATATTCAAGAAATATATCAAAATAGGTCAACATAAGAGAGTTGAAGTTGAAATCTTTGAAGACTCATGATTATCATGTTCTTCTGCATGAGTTGATTATAATAGCAATCTATAATCTTTTGTCCAATAATGAAAGGGTTATAGTTATTTAGTTATTCCATTTTTTAGATATCTTTGTGCTAATAAGTTTTCTTAGTCTTTCTTACAAAAAATATTGGGAGAGACACCATTAATTTTGGGTGAGTTAGAGAAAATATTTCCTCCATCATTTTTCATATGCATGTTGCATCTGACTATGAAACTTCCAACAAAAATACTTCTCGAAGGACCTATTTATTTTCATTAGATTTATAAAAATGAATGAAATATGTACACATTGAAATATTATGTCTAGAATAGGAATCATCCTGAAGGTTTTATCATGAATAGTTACTAGTCTCAAGAATGTATAGATTTCTGCTTAATGTATTTGTCTGATCTTACTACCAGAATGAATAGACCAATGAGAAATTAAGAGGAACAATATGAGAAAATTGAACCCAGTTTTCTATCACTTCCTCAAACAATAGGAATTCACAGATCATATACATTGACGACATTAAGTCTTGAATAGTGAGAGATGGCACATCACATAGTATTGTTCAACTTGATTTATTTGATGACTACATTAGGTAAGTAAATTGAATATATATATATATATATATATATCTTATCTCATCTCTTGTAATTTTACATATCTGTTAACCTATTTATAATTTTATCTATAGAGAACAAAAAGAAATAATAAATAGAAAGCATCATTATTTATCTTTGATAAGGAGAGAGACTTTTCAAATGAAAGAGTTTTCTGCTTTGTTGAAATTGAAGGTAGAAATATTATTGTAATAAATAAATAAAATCAATATTTAATTAAGTTTAATATTAATTTATATTTCAGGTATCATGTTTTCCTACTGACACTATCTATGAAGAAATAAGATCTTTGGCTTTTGGTCCTAATACCATGGTTAGTGAATAAAAATCAATTGTGATCAATGAGTACAGATTTATTATCACTAATCGAGAAAATAACATGAGAACATGACATGATGGTGTTATGCTAACTACCAAAATAGACTGTTATGCCAGTTCATTGGATAATAGACCTCATTTTAAAAATGTAACTTATTATGGAGTAGTTGATAAAATAATAATATTGGATTATTGATCTCATGGTTGAGTCACTATGATGGAATTCTAGTGGTTTTATTTGATGACAAGGAATGGAAACTTTATTTATGATTGTGTATTTCATGTTATTTACATGACTAACACTCTCTCTACTAATGAACTATATGTATTGGAATAAATGGAAAAAAAGTTTTTTATGTCAAATATCATCTTAGACCTAAATTCAGTGTCATTATTGAAGTAATCCCAAGACACATTTTTAATGATGGTGATGATGGAATTGACACCATCACTATTCCCATTGGACCTGATCCATTTATTACTTATGATGACTCTAATACTTTAATTTCTAGAGATGATTGCAAACCTGATGTTGTGGTGGGAAATATATAGAAGAATTCATATGTGTTCTCAGTTCTTTTGGTTTAGATTGACTTCAGTTGTTGAGGTTTGTGCTATAAAAATTGATTTCTATTGATTACAAATATTTTGTATCGAACTAGACCTTCATGTTCATTTTCAATATTTACTGGTTTCATTTTTCTTTGAGTTTGATTTTATAAAATTTAATTGAACTATATTCAAACCTACCAAACAAAAAAAACTGAAAGAGATAAATTGTATAAAAAAACAAGATAAACGGAATTGGACATATTAAACTAATTGATATGAAAATAAAAACCAATGAAAATAATGACCTAACCAAAAATATGAACCAAATGACCTAAAAAAATAAGTCATGTCTCATATTTTTTTTTGGTTACATGGTAGTTATCCTTTTATAATTACTTACATATTTGTATTCGAATGAAGGAAATGATTGAGGAGAAGTAAAGAAGAAGGATAACAGAAAACAATCGCCGAATGACTGACATGAGAATTCCTCCATCAGTTCCTGTTGTGATTATTTTATTTCCATTATATATATCAATAATATATAATGTCATGTGATTTATTTTTTATACTTTTATCCAGGATCCACCATTTAGGTTTCGGTTATTCGATGAGTAGCCTAATAGTCATCCCAGTATGCAGGCTGGTGGTAAGAGGGGGGTGGTATGAGATCTAGGTGCTCTAATCAGTATACCTATTTAGAACCTTCCCCTCCCACTAATGTACCATATTGTACACATTCTGATCCCGCTGTGTCATTAGGGACACACGATATATTTAGGCCTCCCATGTTTTCACCATCCTTTACATATAAGCCTCCTCATCCATATTTATAGTATCCCATTATGATTCCCACTCCTAATCCATATTATACAGTTGGCTAACCATCCATGCCATTTTCTTTACCATATACTTATTTTTCTCCGAGCTTCTACATTCCTTATTCAACTCCTAATCTGGAACATTTTGTGCCTACAGAGTATTCACTAGGACCCACTCCACCTATATAGGGTGATTTTCCTTCAGTTCCATTAGATCTAGTAGATACCATTGAGCATACTGTCATTGGTATATTTTTGAACCCTAACATTTTTTTTACCATAATTTATTTTCATTATAAAATATATTGATATAATATTTGTTTTTATTTCATAATAGATACATACACTGATAAGTGGGGGGGGGGGGGGGGAGGGGGTACATGCATGCATTCTTTGTGGAACCGCTGCATGTAGTTTATGGTGGACTATAATGAATGCAACCAAATAATCAAAAGAACATGGCAACAATGTTCGAGTTTTTTGGCGACGGTTTCCAAATACTATAACATCATTCCTGTAAGCCCACTAACATGGAGATAGTTTCAAAATGAAGCCAAGGATAATTATTGGGCACAAATATGGGTAAAAAATCTATTGGATTTAATGTCATATTATTTTTGTATTTATATGAAGTAATATTTTGGTGTCTGCTTCAGTTTAATTTTCCCGATAGTGAGGGTGCACGAATAGCATATCTAAAGGAATTAGGTGAGTATTGGAGAGACTATAAGCATGAGTTGTATATTGGCTGGTGTAATAGAGTTGGCATAGATTTATAGGTGGTACCTATCAAGAATGATTGTCTGATAGTATAGTATTGGCAAATGATTACTCATTGGATGACTTCCAAGTTTAAGTTATTAATCACATTTGAGGTTTTTAAATACAATTTTCATGTTTTGCATTAATAATATATTTTTTATTATTGAATTTTATTTAAGAATCATCTGAAAAAAAATTGATGTTAAAAAATACCTCCACACTTTTGGGAGTACTACGATGTTAGATCATGAGAGGAAGCAGGTACGACAGTTTATAATTTTTCTTTAGGAATTGAACTTTCTATTGTTTCCTCTATAATTTATTTGATTTCTAAAGTTTTGATATAATTTTACTTATGAAATTCATTGTTGGTAACCTATTTTAAATTATGGTTTCCTACATTCAATTTCATTGTATAGGTAGATATGGAATATTAAAGGACACGTTCCTTGAGCAAAATTATTTTTCTTGAGTAGAAAGTAAAAAGATGGAAGTGCGGTTAACGAACCGACACAACAACAGATTGTAAGTTTTACTTTGTTGATTTAAAATTTTAATATCTATTTTTTAAACATAATAATATATTTATATTTTTAATAGGCTTCTTTGGAAGCCCTTTATACTTAGGAACCTGACAATATATGGTCAAATGATAACTTACATCAGATGTTGGGAGATGAGTACCCTGGAAGAGTATGTTGTTGACCTGGGAAGAGCATAGTACTGATGAGGTATTTGACCTCTTTAGGTATCAGTTATAGTATCAATAAGTTGGAAAAGGTTAATTCATGGGAATAACATTTCAAAAAATGGGTCACACAGGTGGAATAAAGGGTTGACAGAGCAAACACTGAATTTATGAAAATGATGAAAGTTTTATGTCCATCACTTTCACCATAGGCCAGTGCATCTTATGATGAATATATGTCATTGATGCATTCATTATATAGTGCACCAAGTATTAGTCCTAGTGGTGGTTTAGATTATGTTTTTTATAGAGATTATGATGGTGAGGAATAGGCTGAGGAAGAGGATGCTACTGAGGCTGTGGTGGAGACCAAGGCGGAGGATGAGGATGAGGATGAGGTTGAGGATGAGGATGGGGATGAGAACAGGGAGGACGATGGGGACAGAGTTGAGGATGATGATGAGGCTGATGATTAAGGTGATGATATTGATGGTGATGAGGGATAGATTGATCCATTACATTTTTGGCTGATATTACTGACATTTGATGTTTGATGATTTTCTGTGACTGAATATATGTGTGATTAGGTAGGTCACATTATGCTTGACTCAAGTAGACTAAATAATATATAATTTTAATCATAATACCTTTTACCAATGTATTGTTTATATTTTTTAATAAAGTAATTAGGGTATTTAGATATTTAATATATGATTCAATATTCAAAGTATTTCTTAGGTCTGTTATCTTACTTGTATCATTATTTCTTTATCTATAAATGAATTTTATGAATTATATTTTTACAAGGTATAAAAGATATTTCATAACCCTACCAATCCTTATCCATGAAACCCTCCCGAACTCACCACCCTCATTTCCAAAAACACCCATGTCCACGAACCCTCCTAGTATCCCCTTCCATGATATCTCCTCACCAACCTCTCCCCTCCTACTAGGTTCACTTACTTTCCCACCCCTATTGATGTATCAGCCTCTGACTGTGTTGTGTGAGACTAACAAATTTTTTTAAAACACACCTTCTGACTTTACTTGAACACTTTTTTCTGATATTCCAGTTATTCCATACCAATATATATTATTCATTAAAATTTTATTTTTTAGTGATTTTAGTATCCTTTAGTGCCATAGAGGATTCTTCCAGTCTTGAGGGTATGAACCTTGATTATCATTTGGTGGTAAATCCTCCCTATTTTCTTTTCTTAATGGGATAACTTTCAATTATGCCTCCACTATGATAGATATTCTATAAATCCCAACCACAATCAAGATCTCATATTTCTATAATCATTAATATTATTTTGGATCCTATTGTAGTTTCTGTATGATAGATCATAGTTCCATGACATCTTTTCAAGGACATGGTGGTGTGTACTATTCCACTAATCATGGAATTTCATGTGGAAGTGTCCATAGAAACATCATTTTACAACATTATGGATAAAAATTAAATCACATTGACATCTATTATACTCTCAATGGATGATCAATATCCATTCACACTACCCAGGAAACCTTCGGTGAGTCACAAGGACATAATCTTTTTGAGTCAACCCAATGCCCAAAAGTAATAACCTTCAGACCATTTTTATATCACTTGAAGTCACACAGTAGAAATAACCAAAAAAAATTTACAAAACCACATGTCATCATTCTAATATAATCTTTTTAAGTCAACCCAATGCGCAAAAGGAATTACTAGAAGACTTATTACATGTCCCACAATCTTCCACATACTCAAACACCGTTGGTTAAAAGGTCAAAATCTCAAGGCATAATGATATTTGTTCTTCCATGTCATATCCCATCAACCCCAATATAGTAGTGAGACTTAGCTTCCATATGACGGCCTCACACACCACTAGTCATGGCCTTCTATGCCAAACACATTATCCATACACAGGGTCAACCCCATCTCTTATGTCACATAATCTACAGAGGTGTCCACCTAAAATGAGTGGTCAACACCACCTCAATGGGTTGTATCCTATGTACACATGAGCTGGATGGCTATATTGGCTAACCACAATAACATGCATCACAAAAATCTTAGTCTACACATTTGTAAAACCACATTCACCACCTGTGAACCATTTTTACCAACAAAAAATGGTCAAAACCATCTACCTCATCCTAGAAAACCATGTCACCTCATTTTTAGTGATTATCATCACCCATAGTCACATGGACCTTTCCCAACACATTTATATAGAACAATATCAGTGATCACATCATGAAACAATTTCCATACCCGACATCATCATGCCAAACTAACAATAGAGTAATAAATCTCACCTAACATTCCATAATTGGTTCCACTATACAATTTCACACTTGATAATACCTTCTAGCGTTTCCTAATAACTATAAAAATCTTAAGAAGATCATGAATGGTCTCACCTAGATCATCCCTCTCACACCTATTTACCACACATCACATAACACAAATATAAATTTAGGAGAAATATATACAACACCTTCCTTATAATCATAGATGCCTACTCATATAAGACTGAACATTAATTTGATTTCAAATAGGAAGATTTGAAAAGGCATATGAAAATATAAAAATAGGGCATAATATTCATAAATACTTTAACACCTCAAGTAATTGATATAAATCATAGAATAATGGATATATAACATTATACTTTCTCTAAGATACTTATTAATTCTAGTTATTCCATCATCTATAAAGAAAAGAGTGAGGTCCCTCACTTAGGACTTAGAATGAAGGAGAAAGAGGAGTATGCTGCTAACTCAACTGAATGGACAACCATAAAACCTCATTTTAATATCAAAATAAACAACCTTTTTCTTTCTCTTAGAACTATTCATAGTGTGAACTATATGTTCATTCCAAGGGTCATCAGGACGACCCCCACCTCTTTATATCTATTAAATTCCATGGAAAATAGTGTCATACTGTGAATGGATATATAACAACATGATTATCCCAAACCTCTTCCTTGTACACTCCTGACCCTCAATGATTTTAAATTTATGAAAAATACACACACCTTTCCATATACCCAACAAATAGTAGCTCATCCCTATTCTATTTTGGCTATACACATACCAAAACTCTCCTCCTTCTCAGGTGCCCGATCTTCATTATCCCAGAATTTGATATGAAATTGAATGCAGATGTATCATTCCCACATGCCCAGAATACCCCAAATACTTAATATAATTAATCGATCCCTTCTGTGGGAACTCCCCCCAATAGGAATTACCTACCCGATCGCTTCTTGACCCAAGGTCTCAATATCCTAGTGGTTCCACACCAACCATCATCCCATAATAGCCATATTAGAACCATCATACACCCTCATTTCCCATATCCCATCATATTGTCATTTCATAATCACACCATACATGTTTCCCATAAAATACCACATCACACTAAATGCTCTTACAAGTCATGAATCACTCAGGATTCCCATATATTAACCACACTATGTTAATTAATTTATCACAAATACCCCTCATGTACCAATTTCCATATTAAAAAACTAAAAACCATATTCACATGCTCAATATATAACTCTAACTATCATCGTCTCTTTGAAAGGTGAGTTGTCTCTCACTATTTTGATCTAGTCTTGTGGGACACCATTTTGATCTAGTCTCATTACCACTTTCCAAAGGTGAGTGGTATCTCACCATCGGGGTGATGATGATGGATCCTTTAATCTATAAATTCATGGATGGTTTCTTTAATCTCTCTTTGATTAAGAATTCTACTCAATTTCATTACAATAATTCATTTAAATACGTCTATAGAAATTCGTACCAAGAATCAAGAATCTATTCTAAAACATCATTCAACTTTTGTAAATACTAAACTCATCAATCAATAATAGAAACACAATAAGGATGTATAATTCTCATATGGAAAGTAAAAGAGATTTTCTACCAAAAAAATGATCAATTTTCATGTAATTTTTAAAAAAAGAAGTTTTAACTATGTCATGGTGTAGTAGATAACACACCATAGTGAAGAATAACAAGGATTTATTCTTAGAAATGAGAATTTTTTAGTGTGTTTATGGGTACCAAAAATGGCGTTGACTACTCCATGATAAAATATTTGTGACCATTTTGAGTAAAGTAAAATTTTTGAGATGTCTGAACCAAAGAAATTGAAATGGGTTAGTTGGAAGAGTGGTTGTCATATGAATATTGAAATGAGGAAATAATATGCTGTGGTACATGCCATGGTTTGAAGAGTCTGCTATTTTTATGTTCTATTTCAGGTGTTTTTTTGTGCTATTTTAAGTGTTACATGTAGGTGTATGCAATGTAAAGGATTCTGGATGGTTGATGTGTATACTTCTAGAAATACCATATACCAACGGTTTTAAACTATTGTTATAGTGTTTAGAAACATGTCTTTACCAATGGTTTATCAACCATTGAGAAAATATTTAATTATTCTATATACCAATGATTCTTTTGAAACCATTGGTATACAGAAATTTACACTACCCTATACCAACAGTTTGGGAATAACCATTGGTATAGGCCTATCCCAAAGCTATACTACCCAACAGTTTGGAAAAGCATTGGTATATGGTATACCAATGGTTTGAAACTGTTGGTATAGAATGAATTTCCAATAGTGTGAAATAGTTTCAAAAAAATATGGAATATATAAAATAAGGTAATAAAATTCAAGTTGTATAACTCAAAGCATAGGTAACATCACACCAAATATCACTACAGTTCAATATAGTTTGAACACTCATACTCAGAAATAGTCAATCATGCACATCAACTCTCTTGACATTTGCCTTGAATCTAGAGAGAATAGGAACACCCCAGAAATTGATCCTACCAATATTGTCAACATGTTCCTAGAATTTTTTTTTTGGGAGCATAGGAACACCCCATTAGTGAACATCTTGATGGTATCAAGAGATGCAGAATATTGCTACAGCTTCCACCTAAGTACCTAAGGGTTACCACATGCTACGTTTCCAAACCATTTCATCAAACCTTGTTTGAAAATAACTTTGAAAACCCATTTTATAGTGATTTGAAAATACCATTTCATTTACCAAAATAGGTGGAAAACCATATTTTCTCAACATCCCATTTATAAAAAAACATCAATCAATCAATCATTCCATTTTATTTATAAAATAATTTATAAAAATGGAGAAATCAAGGTTCATCCAACATAGAGTAGAGACGAAACACCCTATCACAAACTTGGGTCACACACACCTATAACTAGATTAAAAACCACATAAAGGAACACTGAACAACAAATTAAGTCCCTACCTATAATTTCTATACTTTAGAATTATATTCCATAACAACTATGGTCAGAAGAGAGGTTAGGTTACACATATCATTGAAAAAATACACCATCTATACCAGAACTACAAAGGACCAACTCCTAAAAAAAAATTAAACAATAAATCTAGAAAGGATCAAGAATAAAAAAAAAATATCCTTGGATCTGAAAACACAACTTAACAATGCTACTATGACAAACATAAGTGAATAAGAAAAAAGATCACTTACCTGGAGAGATGTAGCACATCCACCATGAAGATCAATATCCAAACAAAATGATCCGAAAGGAGTGGAGGTCCCCAAAATTTACTGGGAGATCTCCTAGGTTTTTAAGAGATAATCTTGTATATCAATCCAAAATAAAATCATATGTGCAATGTGGTTAAAATCACTAGCCTTGAACTATTCATGACATGAAACCCTTTTACAATGTGAATTTCATGATTTACAAGATACGTTGAAAAAGGAGTTTCCTTAGACTAAAATTAACTCATATCAACCTTTTCATGATGTGAACCAGTTTCACATTTTGTAAAATTATTATGCTCTGAACCAGTTCATGGAATCTACTCAAAAATAGATTCACGTTTTGTAACCAATTTAGGGCGTGAATGTTTCCTATGGATAGATCATAATCTAGATTCTGTCAAAAAAACATGAACCATATATAAAGCATTAAAAACACATAGAGAACCCTCAAAATCATTTGAAATAGTTATAACAAAAATACATTAATTAAAATAAATATACATATTTAAACTTTAGGTTATTTTCCCCAAAAAATTCTTTCCATCCTCAAAAGGCCCAAAACGTACCAAAACAAAAAGTTTTATCTTTTAATTTAACATGTTTAGACTCTTTGTCTCCCATAGTTATTTTTTATAAACATTATAGACTTAAATAACATTTGAATATCGTAAAAATATAGCTTCATCAGATTTTTCATCGAACATATATAAATAATATTTGGTGTTTAGAATAATAACTTTACATCCAAACACTCCAAAATATAAAACTTTATGTTTCTTACCTTTCCATAATTAATAATGTATTTTCTTTAGAATAAGGCTTAAAATAATTCTATTAGAAACATAGTGAATAGTATTTATAAATTATACACAAAAAATTTATCTGTTTTTAATTCATTTTAAAAGGTTCTACTAATTTTATATAATGTCCCATTTCCCTTTAAACAGCCCTATTTTCTTTGTGTTTTAGGGGATGAAAAAAATTAATAAAACACACATTTTCTTTATTTTTTTGAAAATTATAGTTCTAAAAGATCTCTTACACTACCAATTTTAATTGATAAAATTAGATATCCTTTATCATTTTGAAATAATTTATAATAAGAAATACACTTACATAAGGTTTCAGATTTATGAGAAAGAAATTAAACCCATGTAGATCTACTAATGTCATCAAAAATAACAAATACATATAATTTTCCACCCATACTTGGAGTTTGTACAAGTCCAAATAAATCAATATGAATAAGTTGTAAAGGTATTATAGTTATGACTTATTTGATAGATCTAAAATGGTCTCTATGTTGTTTACCTTTTATGAAAGAATCAAAAACATAGTTGTTGTATAATTTTATTTCGAGCAACTATAGAATATGGCGATTCTTGGAAAATTTGTTCAACAACCTCAAATTAGCATGTTTAAGCCTCTAATTCAAAATATTATTGTGTAATTTTATTATATTTAAGCTCTTAACATCATTATCAATTATTTTAGTAAAACAAATTGAATATATATTTCATTTTTGGATTAAATAAAACAAAATAAATTATTCTGTATAAACAATAAACTTATCATTTTGGGATTTAACAATATACCATCATATAATAATTGAGAAATAATTATTATATTATGTTCAAAACATAAACATATAATAATTTATATATAATGATAGATTTAGAAATTCCAAATTCCCTAAATACTTTTACCTTACATTTTGATTGGTCACAAAAAGTTACATTACCTCATTCACATCTATTGAATTATATAAAATTTTGTGCATATGTCATCATGTTTATGGAGAATCCATAATCTAGGTACCATTTTTCCTTTCCAAAATCTCAAGGAATATATCCTAAAAAGTAATATTTAGGGTTGTTTTGGTATTAATGAAAATGTAGGTCCAGTCAGGTTAAAAAAGTTTTATTATGATCCCAAACCGATTTCAAACATTAATTTATATGAAATATAGTGGATAAAGAATTATAAATAAAGGTTTTAGTGTGTCTAAGTGATTATGTAAATACCAATGAACACTCATTTGAATAATTTCCTTTCATCACACACTTAAATCTTATAGAAATAGATACACCTGCTTTTGATCTTTTAAAAAAACATCTTGTGCATTTTAAGTAATTGATTATCATAACCAATAATATTTTTTTTAAAATTATCATTTTATAATAACATTAAATTCCTTAAGTAAATATATATAGATCTATTTTCAAACAGTAAACTTCATTTTGGGGATTTTTTTCACCTAGAATAACTTTAAATTTTCTTTCTTTAGACTTATTTTTTTAGATGATAACCTTTGAGTTCAAGATTTTATTTTAGAATAATACCCAAATATATACAGATTTTATCATTCATGATAAAATTAGTACGCCTTAGATTTTTATTTTATTCAAGAGTAATCTTGTTTCCTTAATAAGTTTCTTTTTATTCTTATCCTTTAATTATTTGTATAGATCAAAAATTTTAAAAATATCATTTTATAATGTTTCAATTTCACAATATAGATCTTCAATTATTGGTTTTTTAGAATTATAATCACTTGAATCATAATCATAATTAATAACCTAATTTATTGAATCCATGAGACAAAAATTTGTTGATTCTTTCTTAGTTCCAAATTAATCACTATAATCCAAGTCTTTAGTAGAGCTCCATTCCTTAGTAAGGGATATTTTCTCTATCATATTCATACACTTGTTATTTCTTGTCAGCTTCAGTCATTCAGGTTTGATATATACATTCCTTATGTATTATAACAGATTATTTTAAAATAATTTTTCAAAAAAACATTACCTGTTCTACTACCCTTTAAATCCTCTCTATTATAATCAATTTTATTCCTTCTTGAGTAGCCTTTATTTATTCTATAAACTCCTTTTGTAACTTGAGAAACTTCTTTATTATTAGTTACTTGTACCACATAATCAGATGAATAAGTAGTAAAATTCATTTTTTATCTAATAAAACATTTTTTCTTTTAGTAATTTCTTCATAAGATATATTTTTGGGTTCTAATTCATATTATAGAAAAGAAATAATAAGTTCACCAAGTGTATATTATTTAATGTTATTACTTTCATCAATAGACACTTTTTTAGCATACCATTTATTTGGTAAGGATATACAAACTATTTAGACATGAACCATATTATTATAATATTATCTTAAGGAACTCATTACATTTTCAATACCAGTAAAATGATGAAAGATTTGATTAACAGTTTTTTCATCACCCATCTTAAAATTTTGATATTCATATCTAAGAATCCCAAACTTTTTTATTTTTTATTTATCAGTTACATAATGGGTAACTTGTAATATTATATAAATATCATGTACATTTTTTATTTTTGATATATGATGGAAAATATTTATTTTAATTTCATAATATAAAATATTCATCACCTTATAGTTTAAGTGTGATATCCCTAAATATGCACTCCCAGATCTGGTTCTAAAAACATGATCTTTACAATTTTTTATTTGATACTAATAAATGTGATGCAATTTACACCATACAAACTTACAACATAAAAATTAAATATTATATCACTTATGTACTTGAATTTAATTTTAGTTTATAGTTTTATAGAATCTAGACAACTCTTACATGACCACTTAGGTGTATAAAAAACCGGCTAATAAAAATATACATAATCTCCCACTAATTTATTCATATATATTAACCTTTATAGCCATAAAATACTTAAAAACTTTCTTCAAAACCTATGGAAAAGGAAATATATAAAGGGTGAGCTAAAACACTCAATAAGGGTAAAAATCAGCATTAAAACATGAATGTTATCTATGAGGATAATATGGTTATAAGGGTGTGATGAAATAATCAATGTGCAAGAGCATAACATATGATAATTCGTACCCATCAAAATATGGATCATAAAACTTTTTACATGGAATAAAGATTTATCAAAGGAAATAGTAATGAGAATCAATAATCATGAGCCATGTAATATTGATATTAATCAAATGAATCATTAAAAACACATAGAAATTATAAAGAAAACATATTGGTGTCTTATAAAATCATCTTTATATCCCTATTAAAATCAATCATCTAAGTTAAATAACTAATATTTTCAACTTAAAACATAATTATCCAGATAAAATATTAATTACTCAATGCATTAAAGTGATATAATAGATCCACCTATGCTTTAATTTCATTATTAAACTGTGATAAATAACTATTATTACTTTCATAACTTTATTAACACATGAAAAGAAATGGGTTCCAACAAAATCTCTTTGAAACAATAATAATCCATCCCAAGAAATAATAAGTATTATATCATTATAATATACCCCAAGTTAAACAAAAGTAACATCAAGGGTTTTCATCACTGATAAATAAAAATACCATTAAAAGATCCTTAAAAAAATTCTTGATGAAAATACCTTTTCCAGTTTAAAAATCACTTTTAAAAAATAAAAATGCACAAAATATTGTGAAATTATTTTTCTTGGAAAATAAACTTTGAAACTTATAAAGTAAACTTCAAAGAAAATAACGGTCATGATGGTGGGAAAATCCATCATGCTTTTAAATGTTAAAAAAATAAATATTCTTTTCAAATTTATTTAAATATATTCAAAATTGACCCATGCGGAAAATTTTAAGAAGTTAAATATTAAATACTTTGAAAAGAAGGTTTAATATCATAAAAAATAACTTTAGTAAATCATTTATGTTTATAAAATTATATTCTCGAAAAAATATTAGAAAAAATGGGCACAAAAGAGAAATATTCTCAATCTAAAAGAAGATACAAGATCAGTATCACTTATAAAAAACATTCATGATGTTTAATTAACAAATATTCTAGGAAATAGAAACTAAAAATATAAACCACATTAAAAAACAAAGGATAAGAAATGATATGTGGTTCAATAAAATAAAATAATTTTTTCCCCTACAAAAACATGAGTATAAACAATCCCAAAAAAATGAGATTGTAACATAATGATTTAACCGCTTTGGTATATTTCAAAATAAAAATTAATTAAAAGAAAGAATATGATATGGATGTATAAATCCCATTAATTTCATTAATTAATATGTCAAAAATAATTAATAAGTTAATCAATACACTATTAAAGGAAATCATGGTGCATAGTATGAATCATGTCTCAAGAAAATGATATTGAGACAAATAAAACCATTGAAAAGATCATGTCATTGAATTGAGAATTAGTCAATGGAGTGATTATATGTAAAAAAATTAAATAAAAAAGTGTAAAAATAACATAAATCAATAAATTTTAAATTCACACATAATCATGACATAATATATTCAATAAAGAAGTGATATAACCAAATGAAAGAAAATTTGGTTAAGAAACCCCTTACCACTTGGTAATTTTAAAGTCAAATATCCTTGGATGAAATAAATTTAATTAAACTTAAAATACCATGAAGTATGATGGATTCATCATATAACTTTTTAAAGTGGAACTATATACACCATATAAAAAAATTGGGTTCATAATATTAAAACATTCCTCAATGAAGTGTAATTAAGATGAAATCCCTTACCTCAAGTCTAGACTATACATGTATATCCTTTAAATCACTTTTTATAATATTATATAAATTATTTTATTTAATAATAAATTTTTCAAGTAGTAATAACTTATCATTAAACCATTTATATCATTTATTTTTATGACATATTTAAATACTTAATCGATTATGTCCACATCGATTATTTTTTGGATGATCAGTTCATAACATCAAAAAAAATTCGGTATGTTGAATGTGGTCATAAGGGGAAAATGTTCCATCATATCCAGAATAATAATAATGAAATAATTATAATTTATATAGATAAATTATACTTTAAAACCTAACCATGAAATATGGTTATGAAAAATTAACTACATTAAAATCATGGAGATGGTAGGTCGTACATATGTGCGAGTAACATTTTCATTTTTAATGAACATGATGGAAAAAAGGTAAGTATTATTCTATCATTAAAAAATTATTTTTATATAAAAAATATAATATCATTTATCTAAATATAAATATATATATCATCCATGTAATTTGGTTATGAAAACAAATCACATTGTTTAATGGAGGTGGTAATCCACACGTACGCACGAATGACATTATCATTTTTTAATGGATTGAAAGGTAAGAAAATAGATGATTTAATATCTTTTAATAATTATAATTATGTTATGAATATCATAAATATAAACTAAATCCATAATATTAACCATTCATGAGAGGCATAGATGGAAAATGAATTTCATCAGTTCATGAGGTGGCAGTCCGCCAAACACACAAACAGTTGATTCATTTCCCATTTGATGGAAGAAGGAGATGGATATTATAGTGACCCATACTTCCCATACATAAATATTAAATATTAATAGAATAATATTCATTAAATAACATAGTTATCCATGATAGAATATTTTAGGTATAGTGCCTTTAGAAACATGGAAATATAATAAAATAGTTTATAAGAATTCTAAATTATTTCCCACTTAGTTCATCATAACTAGAACCCTTCTTAGACATATCATTCATTATAGTATTCTTCAAAACCTGAGGAAAATAAACATAATAAAGGGTGAGATAATATGATTATTAATGGTAAAAAATAGATATATCAATGATCACATAAACACAAAAATAGCATAATGGTATGAGAACATGAGTTTAATATTTTAAAACCATATCCTCTATATCATAGATCATAAATGTGAGTCATGGAATAAATCTTGGAAGTTAATAATATAATAATAATAAAGTAATAAAATAAAAATATCCATGAGAACCTACCCTTTTCATAATAAAAAGATTTTTGGTATACACATATGTATAGAAAATCTATTCTGTAGTAGTCATGACTCATTTCCAGGACTAGAATAGTGGATTGTGTTCCCTCACAAACCATTGTAGTAGTAATGGTTCACTCCCATTACTATCATAGTGTATTGGGTCACTATATAAACCATCTTAGTAGTCATGGTTTAATCCCATGACTATCATAGTGGGTAGAGTCCCTTACTGAATTGGGTTTACTCCCCATTCCAATCATGTTTATCTCATGAGATATCAATATTTACTCGATGCATTGGAGGGATATATAGTTCCCACCCATCACATAATAAAAATAACACATAGGTATTACACAATATCATAAAACATTCATCATATTATTACCTATGAAAAGAAATGATATTCATAAAACATTCATCGTATCAGGACCCATGAAAATAAATGTGTTTCAGAAAACATTTCATCATAGCATAACCCATGGAAAAGAAACAAGTTTCATAAACATATTATAATCATAAACATTAACCATATAGAGAAAGAATAATTCTGTTATCATTGGATAATATCCTTAGAAAAGATAAAGTAACATTAAAGGAAGTCATCTTAGATGGAAAGTGATTTTGAAAGATCACTTGGATTATTTCTTGAAGAAAACTCCTCTTAACTTTGAAATAATTTATTTAAAATATAAAATTTTCCCAAAAATTAAAGAAAAATTTTCTTTGAAAAGAACCTTTAAAAATTATAAGGAAATCTTGAGATCATTTTGAATTAATGATAATGAGAAATACTGTTCATGATGTGTTTATTAAAGCAATGATTCATTTCACATTTTTAGTAAAATCCAAATGGGCCTTGTTTAGAAAATGACATGAATATTATGTTCAATTTTTTTTTGAAAAATTAAAAAATTGGTAAAAATTTATTTAATAAATCCTTTAGATAATTTTTAAAAAATATTAAAACATTTTTATAAAACATGGATATGGATGAAAAAGGGTTTTCAACCAAATAGAGAAATAAATTTAGTTTTATTTAAAAACATTATCTTTGAATATTGAGTACAGAAAGAGAGTAAAATGAAAGGAAAACATGTATTCTTAAGAAATAACCATGGGAGAGTAAAATTCCAAAATTTATAGAGTTAGATTATAATATATCATCATGATAATCATAAACATAAACAATCCTGATAAACGATGACATTGTTTCAGGAACCCCTTACCACTTTGGTAACTTTTGAATCATAAGACCCATGAAAGTTTAAAAATAAATTAAACATAAAATATCATTAGAATAAATAAATTCATGATATTACAAGTAAATGAGGATATATATACACCTCATAAAATAAGATAGTTTCTTAATGTAATGTATGTCCTAAAGAAGACAATTTGAGTTAAAAATCCCTTACCTTAAGTCTCGACCTCCTTCATACATGTTTAAAACTATTGTATAGTAAATTTATATTTTTATAAATCTATTAAAAAACTATAAATAAATAAATATATATATATATATATCATACCATATATGATTTACTTATGACCTTTTATTACACGTTTATTTACTATTTTTTGTTAAAATCACGTTTTGGGTAATAATTGATTTGTTTTTCATATATGTTTTGATTTGGTATTTCTGATCCCTTTACTTTGATCGTGGTTACATCATAAAAAATTTAACCATTATATTAATATCATATATATTCATTATGAATTTATTTAGTGTAATCTACAAAATTTAGATGTAGAAAATGAAATACACCATTCATGATGACAATAGGCCATATCTACACATGAATTTTTTTCAATTTTCTTGATAAATGAAATGAAATAAATTTGAATAATATATTTCTAATATAGAATCATTTTAATGCCATATATATTACATATGTTAATTAACTTCATTCTTATTACCTTTCACATAAAGCATATGTGAAAAACGCATCACATCGCTTCAAGAGAAGATAGTCCTCTGTACACATGAGTGACATTATCATATCCAAAAAGAATTAAAAATAAGAATAAATATGAAATATAATGATTCTAAAACCATAATTATGTTACAAATCATAATTTCATAGGTTTTTGGAGTGGGTCGAATTCCTGGCGCTTTTTGAATTTTCATAGTTTGGTGGGTATACCAACTCTTTTCATGATTATCAAAACCTAATTCTAAGAGTTCCTTTGACCCAAGAACATATTTTTGTATGTTTTTAGATTATTTAAAAATTAATTAGTGTTTTTTTGGGTTTAAGGTGCATCAAAGTCCAAAAACTCATGTTTATGGGGTACACAGATTGGGGTGCACAGTTTGGAAAAACCGTACAGCCTCCCAGGTGTAACTGTGCATCCCTACAGGTATTCTGGACATGGTTTGTAAAACTATATTTGAGGGGAAACATTACCATATGAAACCTCTACAGTTTTCAGTAGAGTTGATTCCCATGGTTTCTGCATGATTTGAAAAACTATGTAGGTGAACCGTGAAAGGTGCCCCTTTGGGCAGTGACTGTCGCACTGTTGGCACATAATTAGACAAACCGTGTGAGCCAACCGTGTACCTCCTTAAGGAGAAAAAATTACCATTTTAAATCCCCTCTATTTATTACATTTTCTCCTCCTTTCTCCTCCTTCACTAGATTACAATAGAGGATATATCCCATCTTATTCCTCCCCTTGGTATTGAGCCACATTCTTCATCTATGGTCCATTATTCTCACTGTCAGGTGTGTTGGAACTGCATCAGTGAGTAATTCAATCCTCTTACTTATCTTTTAATTTTCTATGACCATAAAGAGTGCTAAATCCATGTGAGTTTATTTAACATATTTTCAAGGTTTTCATCTAAAACGTCAATTTATTTTGAATCAGATCGAGTTAGAGGCTAAAATCAGACATGTGAGTGTCTACCAACATGAGGTAAGTAGTGATTATTTTTCTACATGATTTTTAAGTTTTTTGGGGATGTGGATTTGAGTTCTCCATTGTGTTGGTTTATTGTGACCTTATTAAATTAATGGTTTCTTTTAAAATTAATTAAATTATTTCAAGAGATGGCTATGGGAATTCGCTTCCAAGTCTACAAATCATTTAAGACAAATGAGAGGATTTAGACCTTAAGAAGCTTAGGTTAGGGTGTGTTATTTATTAAATTGAATTGTTTATAATAAATTATATTGATTGGATGAATTCCATGGGAACTAGATAGGCTTGGATTAAGGATTGAGATGGTTTTGGCCATCTAGAATAAGGAGATGTAATCTTCAGGTTGGGAGATGCCTAGATTCTATGAGTGACGATGATAACATGTTGGGTGACTTGATCATTAGGATAAGGTGAAAATTTCATTAGGTTGTAGGAATGGCCTGATTGATGTGATATGGTGATGACCATCAGGTTGAGGGGCATGGTCGTAGTGGAAATATGTGCCGAATGATGTGGCTTAGGGACTTATTTGGTTATTTTTGCTTACATGTGTTGGAAAATTCACCGTTTGGAGTCATGTGAACATAGTAGGACTCAGATGATGAGGTGGTATAAACCAATTGTGTGAGTATTAGTTATGTATTAGGATAATGGTTATAGGTGCTTTCTATAAAAGACATAAGGATGATGAGGAGACATCAGTTGGTGGTGTTGAGACCATTGGCTAGGGGCTGGGGCTCGCAGAACATGAGGATGTTGTGAAGGGACTATTTAGGAGGACCGTTATTTCCATTCTTGAAGACTTTGGATATTGATCTGACTATGTTATTTTTTGGAGGACATGTATCACTGTGCCTTAGACATTGTGTTTTGAGCCAATGGGGTTTCATTTTAGCTAAGGTCCTTGGGACTAGGAACTTAATTGGGGAATGCCTTCAAGACAACAAATATTGTTTAGACATAAGGTGTCAGTTGGCATAAGGTGTCAGGTGATTTTATTATAAGTGGAACTTGAGGAATCACCTAGACTAATTTACATTAGGGGATGCCTTGGGATTTGACTAAGGATCCTCTCCACTACAATTACTAATGATGACCGAAGCAGGTGAATGCTTCCTTGTGGCTGTTGATCACAAGGGAAGAGGGTCATATATATAATGTCACGTGTTGCTTTATTTCTTTTAGTATACACATGAATAATCACATATGTAATATATGGACACATTGGTGGTGGCCCGCTGAGACTCTTCCTCAAACACTACATGGGACCTTCAGGGAACCTGTAGACTTTATGGATTTTTGTTTAGGTAAAGGTTTAGGCTTAGGATTTGGACCTTAGTAATTGAGTTATCATGGTATGGAAGGAAAGGAACCATGGGTTATTTCCTTAGATGGAGTTTCCTTTTTGAGTATTCTTTCTGAATCCGCATTCTATTATATATATGTACTGATGTTGGCGGTTAGAGACCCTTCCTATTAATTTATATATGACCTGTTTTAGATGCATGTTTAAAAAATGGTTTATTATGATGTTTAATTTCTTCAAATGGTTTTTTAGAGCTCATTTATTATTATTACTTCTGCTGCTTTTTCTTATACTTCTGCCAAGGGTGGGTTACAAGTCTGAGTTTGGTATTTCTTTTCCACTACTCTATATTTATATTAGACCATTATTATATTATCACCAGATGGTATATTCTCTCTAATAACACCTATTTACACCCCCATTTCTATTTAGTATCCTTTGGCATATAAGGAGGTTCCCCTAAGGACCAGTGGCACTTAGCCCAAAGCACTATTCGAGTGGAAAATTGGGTAAGGGTGCTACAAATTGTATCAAAAGAGTTTTATTTTACCTTGTTTTGGGTCTTAATATTTTGTATACGGTTTAAATGAGATAAGGATATTTTTTTAACTAGTTTTAGAACTCATTTTTGGGTGCCTGCAGCCCCATGCATGGGGGACAGACCAAGTTACCAAGGGTGGGAATTTCTATTCTTCTTTCTCTGATTATAGTGGATTTTATTTACACATCTATTGGTGAACTTGGGTGTGATTATTACTTATTGTGATATGTGACCCTTGACTTGGTATAGTTATATAGATGATTTACCCATATCCTGACATAATAAGGGAGTTTTTTCTATGTTTTTCTTTATAGTCAATTAGGAATTGATTATGTATGAATGTTACATGATAAAAAAATGATTTTTTTATATGTGATAACTATAGGTATAGTATTGGTTATTATAGAATCATGTTAGTATGATAGTATGGGGTGATGTTGATCACCAGGTTGGGCGATGAGGTCATCAAATTGAGGTGACCTGGTTTGTCTGGATGGTCATATCCCGAGGCATATAGGGGTGAAATTCTTAAAATATAAAAAACAAAGCTAATAAGTTTTTTATTACCTAGATTTTCTTTGGTGGAAATTTACTCAACCACCTTGGACTGATACATGATGCTTGACTTCGATGTGGGTAGGTGAGGGGCCATGAGGCTAGATTTATATGTGATACCTTGATATGATATAGGCATGTAACATGACAAGAGGCTAGATGTCATTGGACAAGGTTGTGATGGGGGAGAGTAAGGGTAGTGAGATTTCACTTCCTATTACAACTTTCCTTATCTTCATTATATATATATATATATATATATATATATATATATGTGTGTGTGTGTGTGTGTATGTGTGTGTGTGTATGGTTTTATGACCATTATATTGGTTTTTAATGTGTTGCAACTTGGATGACTTATGATGGAGCATCAAGTGGGTGGTGATATGGTGGCATGTGAGATTACATGGGTTAAGACCCTTGAGGGTAAGAATGAGGCCTTGAAGGGTTAGGTAGATCATGATCTACAGGTACAAGATCCAATTTAGGCGAGGCAACCGCCAAATTTGACAGCTTCTTGGTCGTGTCTTGATGACAAGCTCTGGGAAATTCTAGTACATGTTATCCAAGGGATTTACATGAGATCTTAGGGAGTAGAGCCTTCCATGGATTAATTAACTAGGTATTTATAATCAAAACATCCACCACTATTTTAGGTTGAGGGTGTTCCACAAGCAACATAGAACTTGATCAAGTTGATACAGATGATCTTCAAGTAGTTTGAGACACCTCCAGGGAGGAGGGTGAAGCTAGTGACGCATGTGCTCAGAGGATTGGAAAAGGCATGGTGGGATTTGTAGGTTCAAGTACGTAAACATGAGGGACTATCCTGGAATTATTTTTAGGCCAGGTTTATCAAGAACTTATTTTCAGATACACTGAGGGTATATATATCTCTTGATTTCTTAGGACTATAGTAGGGAGACATGTCTGTCATGGACTACACAACTAATTTCAAAGATTTGTCTCGTTTTTCACCCATTATGGTGGGTTATGACACCTTGAGGGTGAGGCACTTCAAGGATGGTTTACGACATTCCATTTAG
This sequence comes from Viscum album, assembly GCA_963277665.1. Taxonomy (NCBI): domain Eukaryota; kingdom Viridiplantae; phylum Streptophyta; class Magnoliopsida; order Santalales; family Viscaceae; genus Viscum; species Viscum album. Next base: position 924,555,871 of record OY728165.1, read on the forward strand.
GTACAAATAAACAGCTTCAAGTTGGCCTCATGCTCAGATGAGGTGAATTAGGAACTCATAACTGAGGAAAATTTAATGGATCTATTTTATTTGAGCTGGGTGAAAACTTTAGGTGATTTTAGTGGGAATGCATTAGGTATCAAGAAGAAAGGATGATATAAGTTTTAGTAGGGAATTTGGGCCAATGACTTGAGCATACCACCTCAGAGTTGGTCATCAACATTGTGCTTCTAGTGTGGGATTCTAGGTTATGTGCAGATGCAGGGTGATTGGGAAATAGAGGAGTGTTGAGAATGAAGATAAGTCAGGAATATTGAGAGGTTTTGCAGGAATCATCCTTATATTGATGATATTAAGGGACCATTGCATACTCAGGGTTATAATATTAGACTATTGGAGATACCAGGATATGGTAGATAAGATTCAGCTGCACACAAAGGTGTTAGAAGAGAAAGTGGGACCCAATATAAGGTTTAGTAGCCGGTGGGTGGTGCAACACCATTGAAAGTCTCGGAATCAGGTATTTAAGTATTAGTCTAGGTGAAAGCTATCGAGGTTTCATGGTCAGAGTAGGCTGGTGAGCCTATAATGGTTAGAGGTACGCCATGGGAATCACCCTACTTTTGTTTTATTTTTACATGGCCCTTTTTTCAGGAATTTTTGTTTTGGGTGCAAGATATGCATAGGTTATTTTTGGACTAACCATATGCTGGATGGTAGGTTGGAATCAACACAAATATGTTATATATATATATGTGTGTGAGGTATATGACACCCAAATTTATATGTGAGAATCAATGGATGCATGGATTTTATGAGGTGTGTTGGCATCTGGGAATCAATGAGATGTGGGTTTAATTTGAGGTGAGAGGCACCATGACTTATTTTGGGAATCTAATGAGATGTGGGACCTTATAAGATTCATGTTCATCATGAGAAAGAGGCGTCCATCTAAGGAGATATGACACTAGATGGGTTTTAAATGTGACATGGGTATGATGTGAGAACCTGATAAGGTTCATTAGTGACAATATTTCAAGGGATATCTTTGAGTATAAGGATGGTTAGTGGACTATAGATTTTATTTGAGTTTTGGTATAGGATGCAATATGGGTAGGTAACTCCTACAGTGGGGAGTTGTTGAGGTAGTTGACATTCTGGGGTAGGATGGGGTGTTTTTAAAGAGATAGGGATGTTCGATACCATCTCATATTTATACATTATAGATCATGGTTGATCTATGTTATTGTTTGGATATTGCAACGCACCAAGTTTTTTGAGTGGGTTGAATTCCGCAACTATTTTGAATTTTTAGAGTTTTGTGGGTAAACCAACTCTTTTCATGATTATCAGAACTTAATTCTAACAGTTAATTTGACCCAAGACCTTGTTTTTGGATGGTTTTATATAATTATAAAATTAATTGGTGTATTGATTGGTTTTTAGGTGCATCATAGGTGAAAACCCATGTTTTTAGGGTGTACAGATTAGGGAAAATAGTTTGGACAAATTGCACAGCCTCCTAGGTGTAACTGTGTGATCCTACAGGTCTTCTAGAAATGGATTGTCAAAATATGATAGAGGGGGCACACAACCATGAAATACCTTTGTTTTTCTATTAGAGGTGATCCACACAATTTCCACATGGTTTGGAAAATGGTACGGGTTAACCATGCGATGTTCCCCTTTGGACAGTAGGTGTCGCATGGTTGGCACATGGTTAGCCAAACTGTGTGTGACAAACATGCACCTCCTTAAAGAGGAAAAATTATATCATTTTCCACTCCCATATATTTTTTCTATTTCCTCCTCATTTCTCCTTTTTCACCCATGTACAATAGTGGGTAGATCCCATTTTCTTCCTTCCTTAGGTATTGAATCATACACTTTATCCTAGCTCTATTATTCTCATCATTGGGTGCATTGGAAGCACATCAATGATTTATTCAATCCCTTTACTTATCTTTTAATTTTCTTTCACCATAAAGATCTATAAATCCATGTAGGTCAATTTACACTATTTTCAAGGAGTTCATATAAAACACTTATTTATTCAAAATTTCCTTGAGTTAGAGGCTAAGATCAAACATGTGAGCGTCTACTAATACGAGATAGGTGTTACTTATATTTATCCATGATTTTTTGATTGTTTTGGGGGTGAATATTTCAGATCTCCATTGTGTTGAGAGCGAGAGAGACCTTGTTAAATGAATGGTTTATTTTTAAATTAATTAAATGATGTTAAGATATGCCTATGGTAATACTCTTACATGTCTATAAATGGTTTAAGCATAATGAACAGATTTGGACCTTGGGAATCATATGAAGGGGTGTGTTATTTATTAAATTCAATTGTTTAAAAGTAATTATATTGATTAGTTGAGTTCCATGGGAACTAGATGATCTTGACCTGAGGATTAAGACGACATTGGCCATCTGGACCGAGATGATATAATCATTAGGTTGGGTGTGGTCCAAATTTTATGAGTGATGATGATCATAGGTTGGGTGACTTGGTCACCGGGAAGTGGAGACATTGTCATTAGGTTGTGGGAATGGACTGATTGATACCAGATGGTGATGAGAATTAGGTTGAGAGACACAGTCATAGAGGAACAAGGTTCCAGATGTTGTGTCTTAGGAACTTATTTGGTGATTTCTTCTCACACGTGTTGGCCAATGTGCCATTTGGAGTCATGTTCAAATAGTATCACTTAGATGCTGAGGTTTTATTGACCACTCGTGTGAGTAGAGGCCTCCATTAGTTTCATATTAGGATGATGGTTGGAGGTTATTACCATATAAATCTATAAGGATAGTGTAGAGACATTATTTGAAGGTGTTGAGACTATTTGTTGGGGGCTAAGGCTCACTGTACTTGAGGCTATTGGGTCAGGACTATTTGGGAAGAGAGACATAGCCATTCCATAGGACATTGACTGTTGAGCTGATGATATTATTATTTAGAGGATAGGTACCATTGTACCTTAAACATTGTGCTTTGAGATGATGGGGTTCCTTATCATATGAGATCCTTCAGACTAGGTACTTAATTAAGGCATGCCTTTAAGACATCATATATTGTTTGGAAACAAGGTGTTAGTTGGCATAAAGTATCATGTGATTTTATTAGAGGTGGAACCTGAGGGTTCACCTAGAATGGTTTACATTAGGGGACGCCTTTGGTTGCGGCTAAGGATCCTCTCTACTATAGTTACTGGTAACGTTCGAAGCACGTGAATTCTTCCTTGTGGATATTGAGCACAAGGTAAGCGGGTTATATATATGATGTGATGTGCTACTTTATTCCTTTTAGTATACACCTGCATAATCACAGATGTAATACAAGAACATGTTAGTAGTGTCCTATCAAGATTATTTCTCACACCCTACATGGGCCCTTTGGTATGAGTGTAGAATTTATGGATTTTCATTCAGGTGAAGGTTCAGGATTAAGAGTTGGATCTTAGTGATTGATAAAGCATGGGATCGAAGGAAAGGGACCATTGGTTCTTTCCTTAGATGGAGTTTCCTTTTTGAGTTTTCTTTCTATAACATTATGATATTATATGTACCTACTAAGGTTGGACATTGGAGACCCTTCTGTTTATTATATGTATGAATTTTTTTGGATGCATGTTTTATAAGTGGTATGTTGTGATGTTTAAATTCTGCATATGGTTATTTTGATTTCATTTATTATTATTTCTTCTGCTTCTTTTCTTATACTCCCACCATGGGTGGGTTACAGGTCTTTAGTTTTGTCTTTATTGTCTCCTGATATATAGTTATATTAGAACATTACTGTATTATCACCATAGGTTATAGTCCCCCCAATAACACTTCTTTACACCCTCTCTTCTAGTTGCAATCCTTTGGCGTATAGGGATGCACACCTAAGGTCCATTGGCACTCATACTGAAGCATTATTTGGGTGAAAAATCAGGTAGGGTAGCTACACACATATCATATATATAATTTATATCCATAGTTACACCAATCCATGAGAAGTATTTATGGAAAATGAATTAAATCGGTTTGCGAGGTGGTAGTCCACCGTACATACGATGGATAGTTTTGTTTCCCATTTGATAGAAGAGGAGATGGATATAGGTTATTACATTAACATAATAACAAATCAATATATAGAAGATAATAATATTATTATATCAGCATAGTTGAGGAATATTTTAAGGAGTTGGAAGAATAAATAAAATTATAATGCATGGTTAAGAGTAATACCTCTTTTTCATAGAGCATCATTAGGTTTATACCTAAAGCTTTCATAGAAGGGTTTAATTATCAAAATAAGGCCTCTAAGAAGCGAGGAGGGAAGTAAGGAAGGGTTTTTTAAGATATTGGGTGGAATTAAAGTATCTTGAATGACAGAGAGGAGATAAATGGAGAGGGCCTTTTATAAGTGGGGATAAGAACCAACTAGGAAACTACTTGGAAATTTCCCAAAAAAATCCCAAGAGATAAAGTCATCCCCAATAAATTTTTTCAAATGACCATAGTTTTTAAATTGTGAAGTATAATATTGAAATATTTATAAAAATATAATTTAGTCAAGTTTTTATGTCAATATTACCCTTATCTTTTTAGTTTAACCCCCGATAAACCCATTTTATCCTTAACCACAGTAATTAATGTTTAGTGTTTATACTATTCATTTTGAAAAAAAATTATGTTGAAATTATTATATGATATTAATTATCTTGGTTTCAAATATGGAATAAATTTTTCCAAATTCTATTCATATTATTGTCAAAATTTATTATAAAAATAAACCCATAGATGTGACAAAAAAATAGTTTTCCAAAGAAAAATACTTCCAAAAGCTTAAAGAGTTTTTATATCAAAATTAAATATGAAATTGATTCCAATGACATGAATTGAATTGTTAAATATATAATTGAAAGAATTTTACTTTTAAAATAATATTAAATTAAAATTTATCATGTAAATTCTTTGAATGAAGAGGACGTTTTTAATAAAAATCTGTATTTTTTCACTATTCATTAAAAAGTGTATATTTTCATAAAAATCACAAAATTTCACAATAAGATATTTTTTACATCTATATTATAAAAATGAAATTCATTTTTTTGAATAAATTTTCAAAAATTGTAAAATTTTAATTTTAATATTTATCACCAAAAGCAAGAAAAATCATTTTGTTGAGAAAAATGTATTTTCAAAGCATATAAATACTTTACTAAAAATTAAGTACTTATTTACTAATATATTTTATTTATATAAAAACTTTATAATTAATTTTAAAAAAATGGTTATTCCTATTCATACCTTTAGGTTTAATGGGTAGGTTATATGGGTCAAGTTTTAAATAATAATATTAAAAGTATATCCCAATTTTTTGAAACTCAGTGTAGTGTATAAAGAAAGATATAAAAGAAATTAAATTTATTAGACTAAAAATATTACATAAAATATTAGTATATTACATTATACCTCACTTTAAATTAATTTATCCCTCAAAATTCATCACTCCAATATAAAAAAATGAGGATAATTCATCCTTATTGCATCCTCAGGTTACCACATAGCTTCTTCAAATTGGTGGTTTTTCCACAAAACTTTGACTGGGTGACTGATCATGTTTCAAAGAAATTTATATATATGATCCAAAATATACAACTATTATTCCTTAAAAGAAATATCATGCTCTAGTAGTATGAACTCTAAGTTCAGTTTATGTGATGGATCAGGTGTGTACCTCCTCAGGATAGATACACGGAACACATTGTGGACTTGGTATAGGATAGGTGGGAGTGCAAATTGATAAGATAAAATCATGATAAAATCAAGAATTTAAAATGGAACAATATACCTTGGGCTTAGTTTTCCCTCCTTTATGAATCTCATTACCTTCTTCCATGGAGAAAACCATAGAAACTCCTTGTCACCAACTTCAAATTTCAGATCATGCGAGTGATTGTCCACATATCTTTTTTTCTGACTTTGTGATTCCCTTATGTGTTGCTAAATACCTATAACATTCTATCCTATTTATTCAGGTTTACCAGGTTTCAACTAATTTCCTTCTCCAACTCTATCTCAGTACATTGGAGTCTTACACTTATTTCAATAGAGTGTTTCTTAAGGAGACATCTGAATGATTGAGTGAAAGCTATTGTTGTATGGATAATAAACTAGAGTAATGTGTTGATAACAACTACATTTTAAATCCATAGAACAAGATATCAATATATCCTCTAGGGTTTAATTTTTCTCTTAGAAAAACCATCTATCTAAGGATAATACGCAGTGCTGAAACTCAGTTCGGTATCAAGGTCTTTCCAAAGACTTCTCCAGAACATGGAGGTAAACCTTGGATCCTAATCAAATAAAATATAATGTGGTACTCCATGAGAACTTACCACTTACTTAATTTATATCATGGTAAGATAATCTAGAGATAAATCTTATCAGATAATGATAAAGTGTGATGACTTTATAAGTCAATCAACTACAACCCATACAATATTATGCCCTTTAGAAATTTTGGAATGTACAATGATAAAATCCATAGTTATGTTTTCCCATTTACATTCTAGTATGGGTAATGGTTGTAATATCTCATTATAATTTTTTAACTCCACCTTAACATGATGACATACCAAGAACCTTGATACAAACTCTGTAATATCTCTCTTTATGCCATCCTACCAAAAATACTCTTTAAAATATATATACATATTTGTACTTCTAGGATGAATAGATAATGGAGAACTATAAGCCATTTATAATAGTTACTTATTCAAATAGGGTATGTATGGAACACATACATGGTTCTTTAACCTTACCATTCCATCATAATCAAGGTTGAACTCAAGAAAATTTCTCACCTTCTTCTGCAACTCCACATCTTCCTTCTGCACCTGTTTAATCCTTACATGGATAGATTGTTGAACACTTATTTGAGAAAGATAAGATTTATAACCTTCCATAAATATTTCAAGATACATAATTTATAGATCTATAAATATTGGATCTTTTTTATCCTCATCATAGATAAGCTAACATGATCCCTTCTACTCATAGCATTGGCCACCTTGTTCGGTTTCCCATGTTGTAATGCATTGAGAATTCATAATATTTATTCATCTCGAACCATTTTCTATGGAACATATTCAACTCCATATATGTGAATATATAATTTTAACTTTTGGGATAAATATATATATCACACTTTTCTCCATAAAGATAATGCCTCCATTTCATTAATGAAAAAAATAATGCAGCTAACTCCAAATCCCGAGTTGGTTAATTTTTCTCATGAACCATAATTTTTTGTGACACATAAGCTATCACCATGTAATTATGAATAATAACACATCCTAATTACTTCTTTTATGAATCAATATAGATTATAAACACTTTTCCACTGTAGGGTAGTGTAATCATAGGTTCAGTGACTAAACTTTTCTCTAGTTCCTTAAAATTTTATTCAAATTCATCTATCCAAAGGATCTTGGATCCCTTTTGAGTTAAATTGGTGAGTATATTGGATATGTTTGAGAAATATTCTATAAAGTGCTTATAATATCTAACCAAACCAAGAAAACTTCATATTTCAGCCATAATGGTTGGTCTAGGGAAACATTCAATAGCCTCCATCTTGGATGGATCCACCTATATACCCTCTCTTGAGATTATATGACCTAAAAAATGTGTCTTTTTTTTATACAAAATTAAAACTTAATAATTTTTCCATATAAATTCTCTTTCCTTAGGGTCTTCATCAGAATCATTAAATGATATTAATTCTCTTCATTTATCTTTGAATATACAATGATATCATTTATAAAGACTACCAAAAAATTGATCAATGTAATATATAAAGAATATATTCATTAAATCCATGATGATAATAGGAAAATTAGTAAGACCAAATGGAATAAATATATATTCAAAGTTTCCATAACTTGTTTGTAATGTTGTCTTAGGGATATCCTCCTTCTTAACCCTCAATTGATAATACCTAGAACAATGGTCAATATTGGAAAATTATTGAGCATTGTGAAATTGATTAAAAAAATTCATCAATATGAAGTAGAGGATAATTATTATTGACTGTGATCTTGTTAAGTTAATGATAATCAATGTTGAGTACCATTTATATATATTTATTCTAAAAAAATAGGTGCACCCCAATGTGACATACTTGTATGAATGAATACCTTTTCAAGAATTTCCTTTATTTTCATATTTAATTTATATAACTAGAATAAGGATATTCTATATAGAGTATTTGAAATAGGTGAAGAACCATGTATAAGTTCAAAATAGAACTCAACTTCATGATTAAGTAGAATACTAGGAAAATATTCCAGAAAAACATATTAAACTCCCTCATAATAGGCATATCATCGATTTTGAGTTTTTACCCAACTATATGAGACAAACAACCTTTTTGAATGGGAATCAATACCCATACAATGGATGTGATATCCATAAGAAGTTAATATCTATCATCTCCTTGATAATAAACCATTTTTTGGTATGAAAGATCAAATGTGACTTCCCTTCCATGGAAATTGATGCGCGATTTATGTAGAGAAATCTAATCCATGCAAAAGATAACATAAAATTAAACTAGGGAGAGAATAACGAGGTTTATAGGGAGAAAATTATAATAAAATTAAACAAGATAATAATTATATAATTAATATGAATTCATCACACAATTTGGTGTTTTTATTGTTAATTCAAAATATAGTCATTAATGTTAAGAATTAACATTCCTTGATACTTTTAATAATGATCAAATAGGGTACTTAAATATTGGAGAAAACCTATTACTACCTCAACATGATAACTCTATATTAAATCCTTTGGTAAAAGAAAAAATGGCTAACATGACCATCTTGCATCTTTAACAATAAAAAATTACTCATAGGATGTCTAAATCATGAAACCTTATTTTCAATCCATGGAACCATCGGTTTAACCTAGGTCATTCAAGGTTATTATCTCTTAAAATCATTCACGATGGTTTGTAAAGAGAATGTGAATTAACCAAAGAATATCCATTATCAGTGTCAAACCAGGAGCATAGTAAGGCTTGTTTTCATGTACCAAGTAATGCTCAAGTTAGCCTGAAATTACTTTTTTAGAGTTATTACCCTAATGTACATCCGTCCCATAATCAATTCCACTTTTAATTTCTAGAAAAGAGTTTATTTCTAGGTAAACCATATAATATTTTATTTACCAAAACTTTAGGATGCTATCTGATATATAGGCTTATGCAAATGGTTTTCACTAAAGTTTATAATCCTTGTTTCCAAAGCCTAACTAAATCCAGCTCTGATACCAACTATAGTGACCCAAAATTCTCATGCATAAATATTAAATCTTAATATATGAATATTCATTACATAAAATAACTATCCATTCTAGAATCATTTAGGTCTAGTGCTTTTGGAAACATGGAAACATAAAACAATGGTTATAAGAGTTCAATATCATCTCCTACTCCTCTAACGGCCCGAAGGCCTTCAAATATTTTTATTATTATTGATAAACCCCCTTTTATGGGAAGAAGGAGGAACCCAAATGACTTCATGGACTTACGACAATCAAAACCAAAGGACAAAGAGTGAAAACAAAGATGAAAACCAGAGAATCCCCTCCCCAACATAAAATCAAGTTGAAGCACTCCAACGTTGCAATGAAAATCGGCAAGCAAGTGTCCTGTGTCAAAGCACAGGCCCGATCTGATGGCTGACGCCATACCCTCTCAAAAAACCGAATCTGAAAAGCATTGAAAAGTTAAAACACCAGCTCTGAAACCTCCTAGGCCTGTTTCAAGTGATCATGTCCAGCTGCACCAACTTCGCACCTCCAGGAACGAGCCAAACAAACAAAACAACCTCCACTGAACACATCAAAAATCCGAAACATGCCATCTTCAAAGCCTTAACAGCCATCCAAAGTATGAGAACCAGAATTCGACCATTCTAAATTGACAAATTCAACATCTTAGAGACAAAATACCATTGGAAGCGAGACCGGCAGAACCTCATCGCGACCACAAGGCACCCATCAAACATATCCGCAGGAGCCCGAAAAATAGGAAAAACCAAAGAGTATGAGGCCAAATATTCTTCACCCAGGACTTGGAAGATCCAGCAGCATGTCGATGGAGCATCACCGAAGAGTGGAGATGGGCAGGTCAGAGCCATCAACGCCGCTCTGGGCTAAAAACGATCAGATCCAAGGCACGGAAGAACCCACCTCGGATTCCAAATCAGAAGAACCACATGAGAAGAAGGGACCTGTGGAGAGAAAGAGGACCCTCTGGTGACCACACCTCTGTAAGAACACCAAAATCACACCACAAACCAAATAAAAAATCCAAAATAAAAAATCCCTCCTCAGATTCAATTTGGAGTAGATGCCTAGCCTTACCGAAACTCACCCGAAGCCGACAGTCAGCCGAGACAGAACCCGAGGCCAGAAACCAATGCCAAGATGCTCGACGCATGCTGAAGCAAAGTGGGACCCCGAAGCTGGAAATCTCACTGGCTGATACCAATCTGCAGAAGCTGACGCCGAAACGACACCTCAGATTCGAGATCTGGGTGACACCTATGCCGAGCGCCGCCACCTCCGAGACGAGAACAAGAAAAGGCCGACGCCAAACCGCCGAGCTGTGCCGGGGGAGGGAAGGAGGAGCCTCCTTTGAAGAGAACCCTAGATGCACCAAAAACCAGAAACCCACCTCTCAGAGGCACTTCAATATCATCTCCCACTTAGTTCATCATTACTATAAACCTTATTAGACATATAATACATAATACCCTTCTTCATAGCCCACAGAAATGAAATATAAGAAAGGGCGAGATCAGATGATTAGTAAGGGTAAACAAGGGAGATATCAATGATTACATATTCATAAGATGAGACTAAGTTTATGAGAACATGATATTAACATTTTAATACCTTACCCTGCATATCATAGGTCATAAATGTAAGTCATGGCATAAATAATAGTAGTTCATAAAAAAATATTCATAAAGTAATAAAGTAACATGATCCATAAGAACATAACATTGGAATATGAAATAGATTTTTGGAATATACATAAGTATATAAAATCATTTCCTTAGTATTTAAGGCTTATTACGAAGACTATTATAGTAGATTGGGTTCACTCTCTAAACTATTGTAGTCATCAAGGTTCACTCCCAAGACTATCATAGTTGATTAGATTAACTCCCAAAACCATATTAGTAGTCATGGTTTACTCTCATGACTATCATAGTGTATAAAGTCCCTTACTAAACTCTGTTTACTCTCCATTCCAGTCATGCTTATTTCATGAGATCTCAATCTCTACCCAATTCATTGAAGGGAGATGTAGGTACTACCAATAACATAATAAAAATAATATATCTTTGTTCCAAAATATCATAGGAATTTATTTATATTAGAACCCATAAAAATAAACGATTTTCATAAAACATTCAACATATCAAAACCCATGAAAAAAATGGGTTTCACAAAAAAAATCATCATTGCATAACTTGTGAAAAAGAAATGAGATTCATAAAAATATTATCATCATAAAAATAAACAATAAATGGAAATAATAATGATTATATCATTGAATCATATCACCATTAAAGATTAAGTAACATCAAATTATTTCTTCTTAAATAGAAAATTATTTTGAAATATTAGTTGGAATATTTCTTGATGAAAATACCTTTTCACTTAGAAATAATTTATTTAAAAAATAAAAAATTACCAAATATTAAGGAATAAATTTTCTTTGAAAAGAAACTTGAAAACATGGATGGGAATCTTGAAATCATTTAGTGTTCATGAAAGTGGGAAATACAATCCATCTATTTACATTAAAACAAATATTCCCTTCACATTTTTTGTAAAATCCAAACATGCCTTGTTTGGAAAATGACATGAATTTTCCTTTCAAAAAATTTTATAAAAATTAAATAATTGGTATAAATATTGTTAATAAATACTTTAGATAATTTTAAACCATTTTTATTTTTTTATGAAACATGGATATAAAAGAAAATAGGTTTTTTACTGAAGAAAAAAATGTAGTAGGTTTACTTTAAAAAATTATTTTGGAATATTGAGTACATAAAGAAATAAAATGAAAGAAAAACATGTATTATCAATAAATAAACAAATTATAATAAAATTTATCATTTTATTTAAAGGTATATAATAATATTTAATCATTATAATTATAAACAAAAACAATCCCAATAAATGATGAGATTGTATCATTAAACCTTTACCACTTTGGTATCTTTTTAATCATAATCCCCTTGAAAGAATAAAATTAAATGAAACTTAAAATATCATAAGAATAAATAAATTCCTGAAATTAAATTTCAATGGGTTGGTATATACACCTCATAAGAAATGATAGGTACATAACATAATGTATGTCCAGAAGAAGACAAATAGATACAAAAATCCCTTAGCATAAGTCCCAACTTCCTTTATAAAAGATTAAAAATCCAGTATAATTAATATAAGTTTATTATAAATATATTTTAGATAAGTTATTATATATATAATTAAAAATATTATTTACTTATGACCTTTTATTAACCATTTATAAACAACTCCTTGTTAAAATCAAATTTCGGGTATAACTGCTTTATTTTTCATGTATGTTTTGATTTGGATTTTTTAGTCCTTTTAATTTGATCATGGTTAAAAAATATCAATAATTTTAACCATGATATAAATATAATATATCTTCATTATATATATATGGGTTAATCCATAAAATTTATATTTAAAAAATGAAATACACTATTCATAGAGATGATAGGCCGTACTTATGCATGAACACTATTTCAATTTTCTCGATGAATGAAATAAATGAAATTAAAAAAATGGGAATAATATATTACCTTTACATACTAATTTTTATGTAATATATATCTCATAGTTTCATTATATTTATCCTTATTACCTTACATGTAAATATTAAGAGAAAAATTTATAATATCGCTTCGCGAGGTGGTAGTCTACTGTACACACGAGCGATGTTATCATATCCCCATGGGATGGGAAGTAAGAAGGAATATGTGATATAATGATTCCAAAAGCATAATTATGTTAAAAATATCATATATATATATATATATCTAATATTCCTAATTAAACCTATCCATTATAATTGGTTATGGAAAATCAATTACATCGGTTCGTGCGGTGGTAGTCTACCATACATATGAATGACAGTGTCATTTTCCATTTGATGAAAGTATATATTAATATAGGTTATTAAATTGACATAATAAAATATTATTATATGGTATTTATTGATTTTATTATATCATCAAAGATTAATAATATTTTAAGGTGATGGAATAAGTAATAAAATGATAATACATGGTTAAGAGTTATACCTCTTCTTGAAAGAACCTCCTTAGGTTTATACCTAAAGCCTTCGTAGGAGGGGTTCATAATAAAAAATAATTCCTATAGGAAGTGGTGAGGGAATTTAGAAAGGGTTTTATTTAGGTATTTGATGAATCAAAATTATCATGGATTGTGGATTAGATAGTAGAGGAGAGGTCCTTTTATAAGTGGGTAAAGAAACCCTCTTGGAAACTACTTGGAAATTTCCCAAAAAGAATCCAAAGTGATAAAGTCATTCCCAAGAACAAAGCTTCAAAACGACCATAGATTCAAACTTGTGAAGTATAATATTTAAATATGTCCATGAAATAGTATTTAGACAAGTTTGGATGTAAATAGTACCTTTATATTTTTAGTTTATCACCCTGATAAACCTGTTTTTACCTTAACCAAAATAATTATTTTTTATTTTTTTTTCAATTCATTTTGAAAAAAATTAAGTATAACTAATTATATAATATTAATTATTCAGAATCCAATTATAGAATATTTGTTTTTATAAATTTCATTCGTAAAATTGGAAAAATTTAATTTAAAAATACACATACAATTGCGATGAAAAAACAGTTTTCCAAATCAAAAAACATTTAAAAAATAAAAAGAATTTTGAAATTTTGATTCAAAAAATGGATTTAAATTTTCATATAAATTTTATAAAATTGTAAAAAAATATTTTTATATTTTTTTCCCAAATATAAATAAAAAAAAATTTTCCGAGAAAAATGTATTTTCAAAGCATATAAATATTTTACTAAGAATTAAGTAATTATTTATAAATATATTTTATTTATATAAAAACATTATAATTAATTATAAAAATATGGTTATTCTTATTCATAGATCCAGGTTTAATGGCTCGTTTATAAGGGATATTTTTAAATAATAATTTTAATAGTATATCGTTGTTCATTGAAACTCGGTGTTGTGTGTTACACAAGCTATAAAATAAATTAAATTTATTCAAAAAAATATTTCATAAAATATTATGGTTTTATAGAAATAGGTTATTTCATTAACATAAAAACATATCAGTATATTGAAGATATTATTTTAATTATTTTAGTATGTTTTAAGTAGATTTTAAGGATGCATAAGAATAAAAATTAAACTAAAACATTCAATTAAACGTTATAGCTCTTCTTCATACAACCTTTTTTTCATTAAACCTTAAGCCCTATAAGGTTAGTATTCTTCCCAAAATAAGACCTATATAACATGGATAGGGATTTTATAAAGAAATTTGAGAAGGTATTGTTTAAACAAAATGGATCTTAAAATGCATAGATAAGAGGAAAGGGATACCATATTATAATGAGGGGACGAGAACTTTTTGATTTACCCAAATTATTAAATAAATATAATTTAATTTTCAACAAAAAAATGGTTAAAAATTGAATTAATTAGAATATAGGATGAGTATTAGTTGAAATAATCTCATCTAATAATATTTGGACATGTCTATATCATGTTTTCACCCTTATCACCTTATTTTAACCCATATTAACCCTTTTGACAATTATTGAGTTACCAATATTTTTTACTCTTTTGTAGTCAAGAAAGTTAATATAAAAGAAAAATGAATATTAAATTGACCATGGTTGATATTTTCAACCATATCCAATTAAATTTTCCAAAATAAATTTTTTAGGAATTTTAATTTAGTTAATAAAACATTATTTATTATAAAATATAATTAAAGTCATTTTTAAAAGTATTCGTTTAATTTGACTCTGAAAATAACAAAAAATTAATTAAATTAGAATATAATCAATTAAAATATTCCTAATAAGTTATATATATCTATAAAATTCATGGTATACTATTAATAACCCAATAAATATTAATTTTATTATTTTTAAAAATTCTTTACTTATTTTCTACAATTTTCACGATCATTGAGTCAACATTGTTTAAGTATTTAAGGTAATTATTTCATAAATAAAAATTAAAAATGAATTAACATGATAGAAAAATTTATCTTTAAAATGAATATTTATAATAGAACACAATTTTTTTATCCCTCTCACAAAATTTTATTTATATTAAATGCAAGAAAGTGAAATTTTCTACATTATATTTACTTAAAATAATATATAATATATTTTCAAAGTAAAATAACATAGAATTTTTAAATATTTTAATCTTGTATGTGGATGGTAAATAAAAACTCATAAAAAATATTAAATGTTAGTTTGATGTTCATTTTTAGTCCTTATCATAATATTTTTAACCTAAATTACCTGATTTACCCTTACTGAGGTGAAACATATTTACAATGGTTACTATTCATATTTACTAAAAATAAAAAGAAACTATTTTCCAAATATGGACCTCCTAAGTCAAAATATTTGATCTATTTTTCAATATTTAATTTTTATCATTGGAAAAAATCAATTTTAATATAAATTTATAAAAAGCAAATTTTTTTTCCAGAAAAATGCGTTTTTAAGTTAAAAAATGATCATATACCAAAATCAAGTATAATTATGAATTTTTTTTAATTAATTAGATTATATGTAATTAAAAAATAATTTTTTTACTTTAATATCAAATGAAAATGATATTTATACTTTTAAATAAAAACAAAAGACTGTTTTATAAAAATTGGTATTTGTCACTATTTACTGAAAAATCAATATAATTTTGTTATGTTTATTTAAAAAATTATATAATTTTTATCAAATAAAATTTATCAATGTTCTAGAAAATAATTATATTATTATCTCACAAAAAGTAATGAAAACCTTTTTTGAAGAAAACATATTTTTGAAGCATAAAATGAATTTACTAAAATATTGAGTGCTTACTTACTATGAAATAATCAAAGAATATTTTTTTATTCATAAGTATATATATATATATATATATATATCATAATGAAGTTAATCCTATTAACACCCTCAAATTTAATGTCTAGTTTATAAAAATGATATTTTTATATTAGTATTTCATGATTCATTTAAGCTCAGTGTTGCATGTTGTATTTGATTTTGAACATAGAATCCTTTTAAAAATATTAGTGTTTCACATTATCCCCTAATTAATTAATTTAATCTGTTAAAATTTAACATTAACTTGATAATCAAGAGTTTTAAATTTTAAAATACCTATGTTGAAATCCCACATAGTTAAAAGGGTTTTTAAAACTTCATCTTGAAAAGTGAGAAATGGAAATATGAATGTCATCTGGAATGAAACATAAATAGTTTTTCAAATTACAGAACATTAGTGGGAAGTGAAAATATGGAGATGGAGGAAAAATTTAATGTCCAAATAATTATACAGAGTAATAGAGTATATTGATGACAAGAAAGTAAATGATCCTGATAAAGTCAATGACCACAAAACCATGGATCAATGAGGTGTGAAAAGGTCCATCGATTCATAAAAAATTAAAGTAATAGATAAAGTTTTTATTCCAAGATTCTTTTAATAGAGTTGGGGATTTACTTTACCATATAGAATAATAAAATAAGGAAATATACTTGAAAAGTATAATTTCATAATTTAATCATTTTTCACTAAAATCTATCTTTTTCCCTAAACAATGAGTATTTGAGATGATTTTTTCATTCCTAAAGAATTAAATTAAACATTTAATATATCATAGGATCCACAAAAGATAATATTTTATACCTCATGTATTTATATATTAACCAAAACTAAAATGGTTAACAAAAGTTAAGATAATATCCAAAATTTATAAAGCATCATATGAATAAATAATAAATTAATCTTCAGATTTCTAAAAAATAGAAAAGGTTCAACATAGATCATTCCAAAAATAAATAACCTTATATCCCAAATATACACAATAACCTAAACATTAAAGAATTTTTTAACCTCAAGGGTTATATAATACTCTTCATGTTTAATTTCCTAAAATGTAATTTCATTCTTCTGAAATAATACATCACATTAACCCTAAGGGTTACATATACTTCTACCCAATGAAAAATCTCAAAAAATATCCGTAATGACCTTGATAAATCACTATATAATCATATAATATAGTGAAATTCACTAATATATCATGAATAAAATTTAGATACTGACATGAAAGGTAATCCTTAGTTTAACAATAAATATCTCTGAATGTATCTCCTTGTCAATGAATCACTTTTTAGCTATCAATATTCCATATATAAAAATATTCAATAGACCATAATTAACTTAATATCAAATAATATACTAACTAAAAGGGTTATTTAAACTTCAATAAAGTATTATTTATAAACACGAGTAAATGTTTCAAATCATCTCAAAATTCCATCACATAAAACCTAAAAAGGCGGTGTCTACATTTGAACTTATGATAAAAAATAAAATTATAAAGAAATTATGTTATCTTTAAATATTAATTTAGCCTTTCATGAATTAATATTATTCTCAAAAGTTTTTAAAACCCTATTCTGATAGAAACTGTAATATTCCTGAATCCAAAAGCCCAAATTCGATGATAAAAACATAATATTTACATTTATGGATTTGATATCTATAAACAAGACCCAATTTTAACCATCCAAACTTACTACATGAAAATACAATATTGAATCACCTATATACCCAAGGAAATTTTTTATTTTAGAGTTTTATAGAATTAAGAAAAATCTTATATAAAAATTTAGATGTATAAAAAATTGGTTCATAAAAATATACACCATATCCCACTAATTTCTTCACATATAGAAATATTCTTGGGAATAACATAATTAAAACATTTCTTCAAAACCTGGGGAAAATAAAATATAGTAAGTGTGAGATCGGTCACTCAATAAGGGTAAACATAATCATTAAAAATTGAATGTTATCAGTGATCATAAGAAGAGAATAAGGGTATAATAAAATAAACAAAGTGAATTAGCATAAGATAAGAGAATTTATACCCATAAAAACATGGATCATAAAACATGTGACCTGGAATAAAACTTTATCAATGGAAAGAGTCATGATAATAAATAATCATGAGCCATGTTATATCAATCTTGATCAAATTAATCATTAAAAATTCATAGAAAACATAATAAAAAATATTGGAATATTCGAATATCATCTTCATATCACTATTATGAACTCAATTACAAGTGTAATAACTAATACAATTTAATTCCAAAATAATTTTCTAGAGGACATAATCATTACACAATTCATTAGAGGGATATCAAGAACTCACCCACCCTTAGTTTATAATGTCACCACCAATCCTTAGTTTATAACATAAACACCCATACTTGGTTTATAATGGAAAAAATAGTCATTATAAAAATTTTCCAATAACCATAACATGAATAAAGTAAATAGAGGATTCATTTTATCATAAAACTCAGAGAAATAACCATTATTATTTATATAAATAGATTGACCCATGGAAAAGAAACAAGTTCCAAGAAAATATCTTTAAACTAAAATAATTCATCTAGAGAAAGAATAAGTATGGTTTAATTTGAAACTACCCCTAGTTGATAATAAGTGATATCAAGGGTTTTTGTCATTCAATAATAGAAAATCCATTAAAATATCAATGAAAAAAAATTCTTGTATAAAATAAACTTTCCACTTTGAAAACCACTTTTAAAAACTAATAAATCACAAAATATTGTGAAATATTTTTATTTTAAAATAAACATGAAAATTATAAGGTAATATTTAATTAAAATAATGTTCCTAATGGTGGTAAAACCCCTTCATGTTTTAAATATTAAAAAAACAAACATTCATTTCAAACTTTTGTAAAGATAGTTAAAAGCGACCCATGTAGAAAATGTTTTTAAATTTCCTTTTAACGTTTTTTAAAATAATATCCAAGATCATGTAAAATAATTTTATTAATTCATTTATGTTTATAAAATTAAATTCTTGAAACCATTTTAGTGAACATGTAAGTGTAATAGAAGGATTCATGATCTAAAATAAGATGCAAGATCAATATCACTAACAAAAAATTCATGATGTTTCATTAATCTATAAGGAAGGAAATGGAATATAAAAATGGAAACCAAATTCATAAATATAGGAGAATAAAATATATGTGGTTAAATAAAATAATATCATATGATTTCCACCAATGAACCTTGAACATAAACAACCTTGACAAGCAATGATAATGTAATATAAAACCTTTGCCGTTTGGTAACATTCAAAATAAAAATTCATTGAAAGAAATAATATGATATAGATATATAAATTCCATGAATTTAATGAAGTAATATGTTCAAAAATAATTCATGATAAAGTAATTAAATTATTTAACTAGATCATGTTGCATGGAATGAATCATGTCTCAGGAAAATGAGATTGATACAAATAAAACCCTTACAAAGATCATATAATTTAATTATGGATTAGTCAAAGGAGTGATTATGTGTATCAAATTTAAATCTAATAAAATAAAGTGTAAATAAAAAATAAATCAATAAAAGTTAATTACACACATAATATTATCAATGACAAATTTATATAAGTCAATGAAAGAAAATTGAGTTAAGAAACCCCTTACTACTTGCTAATTTTCTAGTCAAATCCCCTTGTATAAAATAATTTTAATTTCAACATAAAATACCATGAATTATGAATTATTCGTGACATAACATGTAAAATAGTATGTATATAAACCATATAAATGAAATTAGGTGCATAATATTAAAACATGCCTCAATGAAGAGAAATTGAGACCAAATCCCTTACCTCGAGTCCAGACTTGACATGTATATCCTTTAAATCATGTATAATAAACTTATATAAATTATTTTATTTAATATTTTTTTATAGTATTAATAAATCATCCTTATACTATTTATTCCATTTTTTAATGTCAAATTTAATTACTTAATCAATTATGTCCACATTGGGCGTTTTGAGGATGTTCAGTTCATAACTTCAAAATGGATTCGGTATGTTGAACATGGTTAAAGGAGACATTATTATTTAATATCCAAAATTATAATCATTAAATAAATATCATTTTTATATATCAATAATTCTTTTAAAACTAACTATGAAATATTTCTATGAAAAATTATTGACGCTATAATCATGGAGAGGGCAGTTCGTATGTACGTATTAATAACATTTTCATTTTTCAAAAAAATGATGACAAGAATATAAATTTTATTTTATCTTTAAATAATGATTATTATATAATAAATATAATATAATTTATTTTAATACACTTATATATACCATCCATGTGATGTGGTTATAAAAAACAAATCACATCGCTTCGTGGTGGTGGTAACCCACACAAACACACGAATAACTTTATCATTTATCAATGGTTTGAAATGTAAGAAAATAGATGGTATTTTATATTTATAAAAAGATAATTATTTAATTAATATCATATATATAAATTAAATCCATAATTATAACCATCCTTGATAGGCGGTTATGGAAAATAATTTTCATCGGTTTATGAGGCAGTAGTCTGTCATACACATGAACGATGGATTCATTTCTTATTTGCTGGATGAAGGAGATAGATATAGGTTATTACACAAACATAAAAACATATAATTATATGTAAGATAATTTTTTATTATTTTATTATGTATTATTATGATTTTAATGTGGTATAATAAGAAATAAATTGAAAACATTTGGTTAAAATCTACATCTCTTCTTCGAACAACCTTTTTTTCTTTACACCTTATGTTCTCTAAGGTTGGTATAATTCCCAAAATAAGACCTATAAAATTTGGGGAGGTATTTTTTAAGGGATTTAGGTAGGTTATTCACTAAAAAAATCACTCTTTTAGTTTATATAGAATATGGCATGGGGTTCTCTTTTATAATGAGGGGTGGGGAACTTTCAAATTAATTAAAGTATAAAATTTTTATAAATTAATTATCTTGAAAAAATGACTCAAAATTTGAAATAATAAAAATATAGGATTATTTTGAGCCTATATAGTTTCATAAAATAATTTTTTTACAAGTGTAGATTATTTTTTCACCCTTATCCCTTTGTTCTATGCCCTGTTAACCCTTTTGACTATTACCACGATATCAATGTTTTTTTAATTAGGGGTCAGAAAAGCTATTATAAAAGGGAAAATGATATAGAAATAGATCATTGATGATATCTTAGACTAAATCCCATTCACTAGGGTGATTTTTTTATGAATTTTAATTCATTTAAAAAACATTATTTGTCATATAATACCATTAATGACATTTTTGAAACTATTCATTTAATTTGACTTTGAAAACAACTTGATAGAAATAGAGTTCAAATTTAATCCATTAAAAAATTCATAATATGTTATATATATATATATATAATTTTTTGGAAACTATGAATCACATAATTAATATTACTTTTAGTGGTTTTTAAAATTATTTACTAGATTTTTTATTGCTTGCACAAGCATTGGGTCGGCATTGCGTATACATTTAAGGTAATTATTTCATCACTAAAAATTTAAAATAAATTTACATGAAAAATATAATTTATTTTTAAAATAACCATTTATAACTGAACCTATCAAGTCTTTATCCTTTTCATAAAATTTTATAGATACTAAAAGTAAGTGAGTAACATTTTTGACTTTATATTTACTTAAAATAAAATATAAGTCATTTTTTTTTTTTGAAAAATTGCCATAAATTAGAATATAAGATTATGATATTTTAAACCCACTAATACAATATATTAAAGGTAAGTTATAGTGTCTTTTTTAGTCTTTATAATAATATTTTTAACCTTAATTACTCAATTTACCCATACCGAGTTGTTAAATATTTATTACGATTATTATTCATAATGACAAAAAATATAAGGGTCCTATTTACAAAATTTAGACCCATTGATTCAAAATATTAGAACCATTTTTATGATTCAATTATTATAAGTGTAAGAAGTCAATTTTAATATAAATGCAAAAAACACAACTAAAATCACTTATTAGAAAAATGTGTTTTTAAGCCCCAAAATGAACATATAATAAAATAAATTATGCTGATTATTAATATTTAATTAATTATATTATATATAATTAAATAATACTTGTTTTAATTTAATATAAAATTAAAATCATAATTATAAATTTAAATGAAAATAAAATACAGTTTTACAAAAAATTTTATTTTTTCACTATTCACTAAAACAACCATATTTACAAAAAAATACCAAAATTTGACCCGAAAATAATTTTTATATTATGATTAAAAAATGGTATCCTTTTTTTCAAATAAATTTCAAAAATTTATAGAAATTAATTATAATATTCACTCCAAAAAATCATTGAAAACCATTTTTAAAGAAAACTTATTTTTGAAGCATAAAATACCTTTACTGAAAAGTTGATTTATTATTTCATAAGAATTAATAAATAAATTTTTATAGAGTAGGAACTTCATATATATATCTTAATTTATTTAATTCTATTCATACCTTCCAATTTAATAGCTAGGTTACAATATTCATATTTAAATATTAATATTTCAGGATTTGTTTAAGCTCGATGTTTTGTGTTGCATATAATTTTGGACATATCATTATTTTAAAAATCACAAGGAGTTACATTATCCAACCCTTTAATAAATTTTAACCTTAAAATTTCAACTTGATCTAAAAAATCAAGAGTTCGATATTTAAAAATACTAATTTTGAAATCCCAAACTATAAAAAGGGTTAATAAAACTTCCTTTTGATAAGAGGGAAAAGGAAGTATGAAGAACATCTGGAATAGAAAATAGCTATGTTTTCAAATAAAAGATTATTAATGGGAAGTTAAGATATGGATATAGAGGAAAAATTTAATTTCTAAATAATGATGGAGAGTGATAGATTACATTGATTACAAAAAGTGAATGATCATAAGAAAGTCAATGACCACAAAACCATAGATCAATGAGGAGTGAAAAGACCATCGATTCATCTGAAATGAAGATAATATGATTTTTTTTTATTTCAATATCCTTTTTCTATATTTAATTAATTTCTTTCTCATAAAAACTAATAACATAAGGAAATATTCTTACTTGACATGTACAATTTCATCATTTAGTAAATTTCTACTATAATCTCATTTTCCCCAAACAATCAGTATTAAATATGAATTTTTAATTATAGAGGCACTAAATTAAATATATAATGGATCATAGGATCCAAAAAATATAATAAGTTATTCCTCACACCTTTAGGTATTAACCAAAACTAAAATTGTTAGCATAATGTAAGAAAATATCCAAAATGTGTAAACCATCATTTGAAGAAATAATAAATTAATCTCCAAAATTTACACAATAAAACCAAAGGTTCAATGTAGATAATTACATAAATAAATAAAAATATATCCCAAATAATAATAATAACATCAACATCAAATAATTTTCAAACCTCAATGGTTATATCATACCCTTTAACATGCATTTCCAAATATTTAATAGAATTATTTTTAAATAATTCTTCATGTTTAACCTAAGGGTTATATATACTTAAAACCAACTGAAAATCTCCCAAAAATATATTTAATCACCATGATAAATAAAAATATAATATTATAATATAGTGAAATTCACTAAAATAGCATGAATGAAATTAAGATACCAACCTCAAAGGAAATCCTTAGTTTGACCATAAATATCTTTAAAAATATCTCCTTATGAATGAATCACTTATAAAAAATAAATATAATCTATATCCCATTATCCAATATACCATGATTAACTTAAAATAAAATAATATACCAAACTAAATTGTTATTTAAACATGAAAAGTGTATTCTTCCTAAAACCTAGTTAAAGTTTCAAATTATATAAAAATCCCATCAATTAAAACCTTAAAAGTTGGTGTCTATTACATTGAACTTTTGATCAACATTAAACTTATAAACCCATTATGGTATCCATAACTATTAAGTTAGTATCACATTGAGTCATCCTAATATCCAAATACTTTTTAACCCTTCTATAATACTAACTGTAATAGCCTTGAATCTACACTCCCAGAACTGATTCTAAAAATATAATCTTTACATTACTGGATTTGATATCGATAAATGTTACCCAATTTTAACCATAAAAAACAAAACATCAAAATAAAATCTTGGATCACATATATACCCAAATAATTTTATAGAGTTTTAGATAATTAGGATATCTCTTACATAATAACTTGGATGCATAAACAACTCATTAATACAACTCTACACTATCCACCACTATGTTTTCACATCTAGTAACCTTTTTTGGAATAAAACACTTAAAAACTTTCTTTAAAACCTAGAGAAAAGGAAATATAAGAAATGTGATCTTAAACAATTAGTATGGGTAAACATAAGAATTAACAATTGAATTTCATCAGTGAGAATTAGATGAACATATGATGAGAATAATTGTATGATGACATAATAAAAGTTTATGAGAATAACATAAGATAATTTATACCCATAAAAATTTTATCATAAAACATGTGACATATCATAAATATTTATTAAATTCAATAGTCACGATAATCAATAATCATGTGCCATGTGATATCAATCTTGATAAAAGGAATCATTAAAAATTCATAGCAAGCATAAAGAAAACATATTCCTTTATTGTAATATCTTCTTAATATCAATATTAAAATCAATATTAAAAGTGTAATAACCAATATGGTAAACTTACAACATAATTATTAGGATAGCATAATCATTACCCATGCATTGTTGGGCTATAGCAGAACCACCCATCCTTAGTTTATAATCTAACCACCCATCCTTGGTTTATAAAGAAACCACCCATACTTAGTTTATAATGGAAATAATCATCCTTGTTTTTAATTAAAACCACCTATAATCATAAATAATGTACAAGAACCATAACATGAATGATGTATATCGAGCCTATATTTCATCATAAAACTCAAATAAACAACCATGATTCATTTCATAACTTGATTAACCCTCAGAAAAAATGGTTTTCATGAAAATATCATTGGAATAATCATAATCTATATAGAGAAAGGATAATGATGGTATCATTAAAAATTATCCCCATTGGTTCATAAACAACATAAAGGGTTATTATTGTTGATGAATAGAAATACTATTAAAATATCAAAAACATTTTTGTAGAAAATACCCTTTTCACTTTGAAAATAAATTTAAAAAAAATTCAAAAAAAAAATGAAAATAATTTTCTTTGAAAATAAACATGGAAAATTATAAAGGAATATTAAATTAAAATAATAGTCATTATGGCAGGAAAATCCATTCATATCATAAATGTTAAGAAAACAAACATTCTTTTCAAACTTTTGTAAAGATAGTCAAAAGTGATCCATATAGAAAATATTAATAAAATTAATTTTAAAACATTTGAAATAAAGAAAAAATATCATTTAAAATAACTTTATAAAATAATTTATGTTTAAAACATAAAATTATTGATTTTTTTTATAAAATATCGATATGGAAAAGAAATATTCTTGATCTAAAAGATGATACAAGATTAGTATCACTTAGAAAAACATTCTTGATGATTATTTAATTAATAAGGGAGGAAATGGAAACTAAACATGTAAAAAATTTCATAATAAGAGGAGAATAAAATAGATGCGGTTCAAGAAAATAAGAGCATATGATTTTCCCCTTAAGGAACCCATAATATAAATAATCCCAAAAATAAATGAAATTGTAACATAAATCCTTTATCGCTTTGGTAACATTCAAAATCAAAATTCATTGAAATAAAGAATATTATATGGCTCTATAAATCCCATTAATTTCATAAAGTAATATTTAAAAATTAATTCATGATGTATTAAGTACACAATTATAGGAAATCATGGCTTATTATAAGAATAATTTTTCAGGTAAATCAGATTAAGACAAATAAAACCCTTGAAAAGATCATATCATTTAATTGAGAATCAGTCAATAGAGAATAATTTTTTAAAAATTTAAATCCAAAAAAATTGGAAATAAAATATAAATAAATAAAATTTCATTTCACACATAATCATTACCAAATATAATCAATAAATAAGTGATATAACCTAATGAAAAAAACCGTGTTAAGAAACCCCTTACCACACGGTAATTTTAAAGTTAAATACCATTGGATTAAATATTTGTAATTTAAATTTAAAATAACATTAAATATGAATTATTCATGATAAAATATGTAAAATTAAAAGTATATACACCATATAAAATAAATTAGGTTCATAACATTAAAACATGACTCAATGAAGAGAAATTGAGATGAAAACCTTTACCTTAAGTCCAGACTTTCCATGCATACCCTTTAAATCTTATATAATAAACTTTTATCAATAATTTTATTTCATAATAAAATTTTAAATTATTAATAACTTATACTTAAACCATTTGTCTCATTTTTTATAGACATATTTAATTACAAAATCTATTATTTCTAAGTATGGTGTTTTAAGGATGTTTGGTTAATAACTTCAAAACAGATTCAGTTTTTTTATCACAATCAAAGAAGAGAATTGTTTCATCATATCTAGTATAATAATATTATTTATATAATTATAATTTGTATAAATTAATTATACCTTTTAAACCAACCATAAATTATTTTTATGAAAAATGAATTATGTTACAATTATGGAGACGATAGGTCGTTTGTACACATGACCAATGTTTTCATTTTTCAACGAACATGATGGAAAGAATATAAGTATTATTTTCTTTAAATATTTATTATTATATCATAAATATCATATAAAAATTTTAAATAAACTTATATATATCATCCATGTGATGTAGTTATTAAATATGAATAAAATCGCTTTGTGCAGGTGGTAGTCCACATGTACGCACGAATGCAGTTATCATATTTCAATGGATTGAAAGGTAAGAAAATAGATGATATACTATCTTTAAAAAATTATAATTTTTTAATTAATATAAAATATAAACACTAAATCAATAATTATAACCATATGCGATAGGTGGTGATGAAAAAAAAATTTCATCAATTCGTGAGGTAGTAATCTGTTGTACACAAGAAAGAAGGATTAATTACCTATTTAATGGAAGAAGGAGTTAGTTATAGGCTACTAAATTAACATAAAAAATATCATAATATAGAATATACTTTTTATTATTATTTAATTATGTTTTAATAAGATTTTATATATGTAGATGAATAAATAATACTAAAACACTTGGCTAAAATTTATACCTCTTCTTCAAACAACCTCAATTTATTTAAACCTTAATCCCTCTAAGGTTAGTATTATGCCCAATATAATACCTTTAGAATATGATTAGTTATTTTATAAAGGGATTTGTTCAGGTATTAGGTGAACCAAAGAGATATTTATTCATGTATGGAAGAGGATAGTGGGTTCCCTTTTGTAATGAGGGGAGGGGTACTTTTGGAATTACTTAAAGTATTAAATTTATACAAGTTAATTTTCTTGAAAAAATAGATCCAAATTTAAATAATTAGAATTTATAATGAGGATGGATCTAAATCCTCTCATAAAATGAAAATTTGACTTGTTTATATTATGTTTTGACACTTATCTCTTTGTTTTAACCCCCCATTAACCCTTTTAACAATTACCTGAATATTAATGTTTTTTACACTATAGGGGCCAGGAAAGATATTATTAGAGGAAAAAGATCCCATAAATGGGCCATGGTTGATATTTTAGATGATATATAATTAAATTTTATAGAAAAAATATTTATTTTTATAATTTTTATTCATTTAACAAAACATTATTTATCATATAATACCATTAATGCCATTTTTGAAACTATTTATTTAATTTGACCTTGAAAACAACATGATAGTAAGGAAATTCAAATAAAACGCATTAAATTCCTAATATTTTATATATATATAAAAAATTCATGAGAAACTATTAATCACCCAATAAATATTACTTTTATCATTTTGTAAAATTATTTATTTGATTTTCAACTTATTAGAGATGCACTGAGTCATCATTATGAAAAAATTTATAGTAATTATCTCATCACTAAAAATTTAAAATAAATTTCCATGATAAAAAAATAATTTATATTTAATATAAATATTTAGAATCAAACATAAATTTTTATCCCTGTCACAATTTTTTATAGATATTAAAAGTAAGAGAGTGACATTTTTGACTTTATATTTACCTAAATAATATATGTCATTTTCAAAGAAAAATGGAATTGTTTTCAATAAATTAGAATATTGGATTTATATAGTTGAAACCAACACATAAAATAGATTAAATTAAAATTTTAGGTTCATGTTTACTCTTTATCATAATATTTTTAACCTTATTTACCTTATTTACCCTAATAGAGGTGACTAATATTTGCTATGAATTATATTTATAATGAACAAAAATAAAAGGGAATTTCTTATCACATTTAAAAATATTTATTCCAAATATAAGATCAAATTTTTAATATTCAATTCCTATAAGTGTAAGAAATCAATTTTAACAAAAATGTGTAAAACACAAACAAAAAACAGTTTTTAGAAAAAAATGAGTTTTAAGCTAAAAAATGAACATATACCAAAAACATGTTTAATGAAGATTATGACGAAATTAATTATATTATATATAATTAATGAATACTTTTGTCACATTAATATAACATTCAAATCTTAATGATACTTTTAGAGGAAAATAAAATATAATTGTACAAAAAAAGTTATTTTTCACTACTCAGTGAAAAATCAATCATTGTAGAAAATATAAATATTTCGCCCTAATCTAGTTTTGATATACTTATTTAAAAAATGATATCCTTTGTTTCAAATAAAAATTATAAAGGTTTCATAAATTAATTATAATATCCTCTCACAAAAAATGAAAACCATTTTTAAGGAAATCCTATTTTGGAAGCATAAAATGAATTTACTAAAAAATTGAGTTCTTATTTACTAATTAATCAATAAATTTCATAAAATAGTTAAAATAATCTATACCTTACAATTTAATGGATATATTATGACATTATTATTTAAATATTAATATTTTATGATTCGTTAAATCTTAGTGTTGCATGTTTTATACATTTTTGAACATATCATTCTTTGGTGTTATATAAGGATATAAATAACAACATAATTACATGTTAAGATCTCATTAGTTTTAGTTAATTTGTATAGTTTTACCATATGGGTCTAACAATCAATTATTAACTTATTAAGGTAATATTATATCTTTTATTTCCAAAAACCACAGTTAGTACCATACAAAAATGGCGGTCTCTATAAAATCCATCCATCATTAGAACTTGTTACTTCAATCTCAAATTGTTCTTTTCCCTTGGATGGTTAAGTCTAAGATAAAAGTTAACAACAAGATATATATATATGTATATATATAAACTAAAAATCTTTATAAGGACTAATATTCGATAGAAAATGTTTTCACATTAGGAAATATGGTAGAATGTTCAAGGGGGGGTGGGGGAATTGACCTTTTAATAGAATATAAAATATTTATCAGTGATAAGAAAATTATATAGCGAAAAATTAAAATATTAACATAGGTATTTTTATAGTAGTTCAAGTCAAAATATTCTTATTTTTATGCGTCACACGATCAACATGAGAGTATGTAACCCACTATAAAGTGACATAACTTTTGAATGGGATTCATAACGCTTTACAAAATAATTTTTCACACCTAATATCAGAACCAAAATAACCTACCTTTTTCTTCCTGGAGGAACAACCCAAATAGTTCCTTCATTCTTCTACTTATAGACATAAACCAATAATCCCTTCATTTTCCCACATAGATGTGTTACCCAATATGTACCATTTGATGGATAGTATAACTTTACACAAAGTCCCTTCTTTTAAATTAAATATCATAGATCAAAAATAACATACACTTAAACTATAGGAAGAATACACCACCACATAAAGTTAGGATTGAGCTTTTAGAATTAGTGTATTGAATTATAATATCAAAAAAAATTATTACACCAATGATAATCAGAAACTATATAATAAGGTTCTACATGTAGAAGAGAACCTCTATTTTCATGTTGTACAATTCGTGTATCTCTAAAAACTTAAATAACTTGAAATGGTTCTATAAAACTCTATTTATAGAGTATGTTTATGAAATAAAACTTAAAAATATTCCTCAAATTCATAAAAACTTCAAATTCTTTATCCATTATAGTTCCTCTTTTTTGTAGTAATTGTGAATGTGAAAATAATGAACTGATTCAGAGTTATTGAACACTTAACAGTGAATACTTGATGATTTTCCAGATTCTTCATGTGTTTTTCATTCATAAATGACAATAATAATATTCACATTGAATGTTTATTTAATTATCTTCAATACTCCATAAAAAATAAAAAGTTGTACATGAAAACTCATTAGAATGATAATAAAACAAATTGAATAATTAATACTTCAAAAAACTATGCTTTAATTTCATTAAAATCATCTAATAATTCATGTGAAACAACCTTTGATTTTCCATGTAATTTTTGAAATAAAAATATATATTTACATAAAATATCAACTATAATGAATATAAAAAATACCATAAACTTATGATAATCTCATAAGGTGAAATTTTTTAAAATGTTCAATCTTATAATGTTTATTTATGTGAGGTCCATTATCCTTTTAAGGGTAAATAATCTCATAAGGTTCAACCATTTAAAGAAAAATCTCATATGGTTCATATCGTAAGTTTGATAAAAACTCATCATATGGTTGAAATAGACTCTTACGGTTCATATAGTTAACACATAAGTTTAAGAAAAAGATCTATAATGTTCAAAAAAACTGATTATAAGGTTAAGAAAAATATCTGTAAGGTTCATACACATATTCATAAGGTTCATACATATAGTCATAAGGTTCAAACATGTTGTCATAAGGTTTAGAAATTTAGTTGTAATATTTATAAATATGGTTAAAAGGATAAAAAAAGATGAGTATATGGTTAGGATAAAAATTCAGAAAGATATTCAAAATATACTTAGTATAATATAATCAAAGTAAAAGAAATAATAAGAAAAAAAGTAAATAATAAAGAACAATTAACTAAAAAAATTTCAGTTAAATTATTTAGTGTATAATTCATAACTCAAATCACACTAATATGGATATTTTCCCTAAATCAGTTCATAAGAATAATAATGAATGTAAAGATTATGAAAAAATAATAAATTTATAAATACTTAATAATGAATCATTCTTTTTCTTATAAAAAACACAAGATTCAAAATTCATTTTTTAGGGAATAAATTGAGGGTTTTTAATCATCAAAACATTATTAAGTGAAGTGGAAAGGAACCACTCGACAAAATAATGATATTTTTGAATTTACTCAATCTACCTATTAAGTCATAATAATGAAACTCCACATCTAACTAACACTATCACATCCCAATATACTTTATGATAGAATTTTTTATGACTCACCTCGAATCACCCAAACTTCATCCTACATGGGTTCATAACTTGACCTTATGCACACCTCTTTATATGATAGAGGTATCCACCCACTACGGGAAAAAGGGATATTTGTGACGGGTTATTTGCGATGGGGATAAATCCCGTCGCAAATAACTACTTATTTGTGACGGGGAAAGCTAACCCGTCGCAAAATATTTGGCGCACAATGCGCGCCAAATCGCGGGAAAGTTATTTGCGACAGGGGGTTACCACCCGTCGCAAATAACCAGCGGTGGTAAAAAATATTTGCGACGGGGAAAGCTCACCCGTCGCAAAAGGTTATTTGTGGGAAAGTTATTTGCGACGAGGGGTTACCACCCATCGCAAATAACCGGCGGCGGTAAAAAAATTTGCGATGGGAATATACCCCTATCGCAAATAGAATGTCGGCAGATTATTATTTGCGATGGGACCCGTCACAAATAACTATTTAACCATTGACCGTGATAAATGCAGACTAAAATATTTGCAACGGGATACCCGTCACAAATAAGATAACCTATAAATACCCCCATATCTTTTTTTTCATTCATTCTCAAACTATATCTTATACTTCTCTCGAAACTTTATTTTTAGAGTTCAAAGTTTCTTAAGTTTAATTTTTATTTCCGGAGTTGATATTGAAGTCTTCAACAACGATCAGAGATCAACCTCAGATCAATTTTAAAGGTATTTATGTTCATTTTAATTTAATATTTATTTTAAATTTTTTATTAGTTTTAATTATTCTTAATTAGTTGTAATTTAATTATGTTTAGATTGTTTTGTTACTTAATAAATTTAAATATATTAGTATTCATTGTTCATAGTTAATGGTAATTAGGAATAATTATAAATAATTAGTCATAATTAAGAATAAATACTAATAATTAGTAATAAATACTAATAATTAGGAATAAATAGTAATAATTAGTAATAATTTAGAATAATTAAGAATAATTAGGAAATAATTAGGAAAAATTATGAAAAATAAGAAAAATACGAATAATTACTAATAATTACTAATAATTACTAATAATTATTAATAAACCTCCCCCATGTGCGCATTAACCTTTACAACTAAGCCATATCATTTTTTATACATTTAATGATCTATCTATATATATATATAGTTATATTTATTCATATATTAATATAGATTTACATTAATATAAATATATTTTGTTATATGAATAAATATATATATATATATATTTATTCATATATTAATATATATATTTATTCTTATATTAATATATATTTATATCTATATATATATATATATATATGTAGTTATAAATTTTTATTCATATATTTATTTGTATATTAATATATATTTATGAACATAGTTTTAAATAAATTTATAAAATATGTTTTTTATGTGTATTTATAAATAAATAAATAAATAAATACATACATATATACAACACACACACACACACATATGTATATATATATATATATATATATATTTGTATAGTTGTGAATGAATACATAGAAATGAGGGGGTAAAAATCCATAGAGAATGTTAAAATGGCTATAACTTCTAATCCGTAAGTCCGTTTCAACTCCAAAACCAGTCAAATCGAAGAACATTAAATGATCTTCGATATGATATGTGGTATAGGCTAAACGGACATCCGGATCGAAAGTTATAGCCATTTGAATGTTAAAACGACCATAACTTCTAATCCAGGAGTCCGTTTCAGCTTTACAATTAGTCAAATCGAAGAATATGAAACGAACTTTGATATTATATATGGTATAAGTTTATAGGATATCGGGATCAGAAGTTATAGCTGTTTGAATGGTAAAAAACCAAGATACCCCAACTAAAAACTCAGTTTTAGAGGCCTTCTGGGCCTTTTTTTGGCTTTGAAAAAACCTTTTACGGGTTCCACTAATCCATAAGGCTGTAGAGATCGTCGCAGGCTTCGATTTGATATGCTGTAGAGATCAAACGGAGTCCCGGATCAAAAGTTATGGACGTTTGAAGTTTGGGTTTCATTTTTAACTTATTTTTGATCTTTCATTAATTTTTTTATTTTTTTATATTCAAAAAGTTATTAAATGACTATTAATTGATAAAAATTACATAATTACTAACTAAAAATATTTTTTAATTTATTTTATAATCATCTTTTATTAAATATATTATAAATTAATATTATATTTCCATAGATCCTTTCAAAAACATATTTATAAAATAAATATTATATTTATATCATTTTAAATTGATTAATATATTTAAATATTAATATATAATTTTTTAATTTTTTTTAATTTTTTTTAATTTTATTATTATTATTTGCGACGGGACCCATCGTAAAAAACTCTTCGAAGAGACTATTTGCGACAGGAAAAGGGCCCATCACAAATACTTTGCTGCGACGGGCCCGTCGCAAATACTTTGTTGCGACGGGCCCATCGCAAAAAAATTTAGTTGCAATGCCGTTTTCCGCAATGGGTCATTTGAGACGAGGCCCCATCGCAAAAGTCCATTTGCGACGGGATCCCATCGCAAATGCCCCGTCACAAATACCTGTATTTCTAGTAGTGACCTAGTGGCGATAGCCTAAAAAATCATTGGGAAACTATTCCCTCAAAAAATAAGGCACAATGATCATGATAAAACCTACCAAAAATTTCGTATGACCCATTTGTAAAACAAGGATCCCAAAACCTATGGACAAATAAAAAGGGGACAAAGAGCCCTACAAAATTCTAGAATAGAAAT
The DNA here is from genome assembly GCA_963277665.1 of Viscum album. Lineage (NCBI taxonomy): Eukaryota > Viridiplantae > Streptophyta > Magnoliopsida > Santalales > Viscaceae > Viscum > Viscum album. The sequence continues at coordinate 924,590,439 of OY728165.1, forward strand.
AATTAAACTATCTATATGATGCATCAAAATATAACAGTGTAACAGTAGATTAACATGACATCACCATACAATAAAACTATGTAAGATTGTTAAGTACACATGTTGAACAATAACTAAAGTAAACTACATGAACACTAACCCAACTCACATAATCTAGTATATCGAATTCCCGACCTATATAAAATACTGGAACCAAAATTTTTGTCTAGATCCTACTAATACCTATAAATTAATGGAAAACATGAATCTCTTCCCACATACATTAAAACCTATATTGTGTGTGTTGGTAGGGGTGAGTCTAATGATCCAGTAGAAATCCCCATTTCCTCAATTATATTGAGTATTATTGTGATCATGTTTGTGTGAATGAAATACATATAAGGTGTACCACTCATGCTCATCCCACCTTGAAATATAAAACACAATTCACATACAAGATTACATTTCAGGTTATCTTGTGATAACCATGCTATGATGACACTGTTACATACATGTTTTGGATCTATGTCAGTATGAATGGATTCACCTTATACCATAATCCTGACCCATACCCAAATACTCTAGGTAGGCCACACATAAATTCTCCTGGTCATCCCTATTTACAGTGAATTCCATAAAATAAGTACTCTAGTATATTCCCCTTAGGGAAGTATACCCTAAATAGTACCCAAATTGAGTCCCTTGTTAGGGAAGGCCACATTAAAAAGTACCCAACCTAATTACCCATAGGGATGGTTTCATTGAATATATCCCAACCCATTCCCTCATTGGTACATTCTTATTGAAAAGTAACAAAAAAAATACTACTTAAAAAAAGGAATTCTATAAGGCCTATTCCATCCTCACTTACATAGGGGAAGCTATCCACCTATATACAATCATACCCAGACACTACCTATTAATGGATGGTAAGGTGCTCTGTATAGTACCCAACCTAATACCCTTGGGAAATAATTTATTGTAAACCTCAATGCATAAAATTCTCTCTCAATATTTTCAAAAACTCTAGTCTTTTAATCCAACATTGACACATCCTACACAAATAAGAACCACAACCAAGTCATGTAGCTCATTTCATAGCTTTCCATCTCATCACCAGAGCACTAGTCACTTAGGACCTATCCATATACAATCATCATCTATATTTATCCATACTATAAGCTTTTCATAACATCTCAGTCACACATTCCTGACATCAAGAGCCTATTAACACTCTCATATCACTCATAAGGTAATTTTCTAGGGTCTTTCAAACCCATCTCTACCATATAAGGGGTTAGTATGTTACCTTATCCCAACTATGAATTTGATACCAAAATCCAAACATCATAATCCAATATACACAATCATAAATTATCATGAAATAACATCTTACCATATATAAACCATGATCAAGGAGCACATCAAGGTAAAAATGCTTTAAAAAACAAGGAATTTCTTATATAAGGTCAAACGAAGAAAAAAAAACTACCAAACACTAAGTTTTTTCTTTAAAAACCAAGGGAAAAATTATATATAAACCATTTAAAAAGTAATTAAATTTTATCTTACTCATGTTAGTCCCATATCCAAAATCCCATCAAACATTCTTTAGAAACCCAAAATTTAATTTTGATATAACATTTAGAAACCCATCCTTGAAATCATCCCATTTTATTTTAAATCCCATTTAAATAAAACCTCATTTTAAAATAAAATTATAAAAAATAAACTTCTATATTTTTTAAATGAAACTCACATCACCAAGAAAACCATAAAGTGGGCCACCAATAGTCATTCATCCAAGGCGCCACTATCAAAGTGATTAGTAATCTATACAGTCCATGTTAACTATTAGGATAACACTATCCCTTCCCAATCTATGGGGAGAAACAAAATAAGGCATGTAATATACTGATTGTAATAATATTGATAGAACATGAATATAAAATCACTATTTTAGAAATAGACTCAACAAAAAAATTCCTCCTACCTTAGTTAGTGATCTATAAATCAATACCAAGTTCACATTGAACTCCTCTAACTCCATGAACACCTTTTTCATGAATAGAAAACCTTTAATTAATAAAACAAAAAAATTAAAACCAAAATACCATGATGGAATAACATACTCCAAACTCAAATATAAACCTTATAGAATTGAAACCCTGAGTAATAGGGTGAGATCCACTCCCAACATACACTCTGACCTAATCCATGAGTCATCATCCCTTTTTGAGTTTAGAAATTCTGGGGGATTATGAATTTTTAGTTTGTTGGAAATTTTGTTTTGAAAACCAGAATTTTGATTGATAATTTGAGATTTCAAGAATCAAAAGTTTATGTTTTGCAATAATATTTTAGGCTTAGAGGGTTCCTTAGGTTCTCTAGTGACCCTCATGTGCTTTTAATCAAGTTTAAGAGTCTTTAGATGATTTTTTCCTAGTTCTCAATTTGGATCAGATGGTTTATGGAAAAACATGTAGTAACCCTTTCGTATCAATGTTTCAAGTTAATTTTTTTATCGTGAACAATTAACGTATGGTTTAGGGAAAATCATTTAGATCTCATAAGAAATAACGTGAGGTGTCTTTGACCTAGTTCTAGGTGCATAGTCACCACACAGTTGTAGAAAAACCATGTGGTCATGCAATTTTGGTCACCGAGGGTTTTTCCTAATTGGTACATGGTTTGGAAAACCATGAAGCCAAATCATGTGTAATAAAATATTTTAGATATTCTATCAACATGTTTATAAAATGGTTTGTAAAAACATGCGTATTAAAAAATTAATTAAAGTGGTGGAATTTAACATTTCACTTTCTAGATTTTATCCCCCATCCTCCTCTCTTCTGCTCTCATGCGTTCGCGAACCAAGGGACTCCCCTCCCCCATTCTCCTTCAACTCCACCCCTATTTTTTGTGGGGGTTTTTGTGTAATTTCATGGAAGATCAAGGTGAGATTCCATTTTTCCTCTTATTTATTCTTTATCCTTGGTCTCTATCCTATTTTGATGATTTTGGTTTATGTTTTTGGTTTTGATTCCACTAAATCATTCTGAAATCAAACAATAACAATGGGGATGTTGCTCAGTATAGGTAGAGGATGCCCTAAGTTAGAATCTATATGTTGTAAAATGTCATTTAAGTGAAGGTAAATCACCATATGAATGTATTTAGGGTTTATTCCTAAATTGGATGAAATTTTATATTAACATGGTTTTAAATTTTACGGAATTTGAGCAAGGGTGTTCCAGGAGCATGCCATGGGACATTGGCATGGCATTGGTTACAATTTCGGTGCAACACAGGTGTCTAGTGAGATTTTGGATGTTATCCATAGTTGAGTTAAATTGAAAATTAATTAAGTTTTTTTATAAATTAACTGAATAATTAAATATAATTAAATTATAATTAATTATTATTTTTATAAGTGTGAGTTGGGTCCTTGGGTTCTAGGGTGACGGTTGTTGGAATTGGATGAGCTCTGACGAGAGATTTCGTTCAGTGATTCAAAGGGAATAACTCCATGATTAACTAGGCTTGTATCATGTAAATTACCTATAGTATTATGATATTTATTTATGGTATGTGGTATGTGGTATCATCACTAAAGGTGATTGACACCTTTTATTTAAATTAAATCTTTAAATTAAATTGAAATGTTTGTTTGAACAATGTTCCAAGGGACACTATTGACCCTTGTGCACTGGATTGATTACCTTAACCGAGGACATGATTATGATTATGTGTCCCATGTGACTCTTATACCCTAAGGGGTGTAACAGAAATGAACTGAGTAATTTTAGTGGCCTAGAATAGGTTCCTTAGCAACCTCTGTGTAGAGGGATGTGACATAACGAGAATGAGTGGCCTTGTTAGACCTTAATGGACCCTTAAGATACCCTAGATCAGTCTGTCTTGTGAGATAAACATATTTTGAGTGTTACTAAATATCTAAGACATTATTAACTATAACATACCAATATTTTATAATACATTTCTCTTTAGAAAATTCAATTTCTTTGATATCTCATGTTAAATGCAACAATGAGTTTAAACAAACCATGATGTACTATTAAATATTATTATTTAAATGTGACTATTATTACCTAGATGTTAAAATTGGAGGTATAAATTGGAATAACCAAATTACAAGAAATATTTATAAGGGTTATATATAATAAAAATTTATTTATTGAATCGTAATAAATAAGTACTCAATTTTAGTAAAGTCATTTTATTCAAAATTGGTTCTTATTGAGTTTATATTATTATTAATTATAAAAATTATATAAATTTAATTTTATAAAAAAAATATCATTTTTAAATCATCATTTAAAAATTATATTTGGGTTAAATTTCGTATTTTTTTAGAAAATATTGATTTTTCAGTGAATAGTGAGAAATTCCATTTTTTAAAATTTGCATTTCATTTAATTGAATAATCTTCAGAATTATTTGAATTTAATCCTAAATTAACATAAGAATATTTTTGTTATAAATAATATAATTAATTTCATTTGAATAATAATTTTACCTTATTTTGATATAATTTTAATTTTAGACTTAAAAACACATTTTTCTAAAAAAATGATTTTTTTATAATTTTCATTTTTATCTTAAATTAATTTCATCAGGTTATATGAATTAAATTTGATAAATTTTGTTTAATATTTGGAATCATGAGGCTCAAATTTAATAAATAGTTCCTTTTTATTTTTTTTCATTATTAATAGTAACTTTAATAAATATTTGTCACCACGGTAAGGGTAAAACAAGTAAAAAGGGTTAAATATTTGGGATAAGAATTTCAAATTTATATAAGACTTTCCTTTATCATATTGAATGAATTTATTTGTTATATGTACACTGAATTATTGAAAATATGGAAACTTGGTTCTATTTTTCTTTGATATTGACATTTTTATTACTTTTAGAAAAGAATAAAAACAAAACGTCACACTCTAGACTTTAATAACCCTAATATTTTTCCATAAGGATAAAAAGATTTTATATTTGGTTTTAAATTTTAATTTTAAACATTATTTTTTGTATAATGGTATTTATTTAATTTTTATTGATTGAATAATTACATTAAATTTTTAATAAACACCGACAAAATATTTATTCAATTAATTGATAAGTAAAAAAAAATATTTTTTAAAATATTAAAAGTAATACAATTTGTATATTTTATCATGCTACAAAAATTTTATAGATTAAAATATTATATTATGGATGTTTGAAATCATTATATTCTAATTAAATTTTTTTTTTCATGTCTTTAATATCAAATTAAATGAATAGTGTAAAGAATGACATTAATGACATTTTATGAAAATAATATTTTATTAAATTATTTAAAAACCATAAAAATATTGAAAGAGGAAAAGGGGTATATTATATAATCTAAAATATCATCCCTTCACCATTTATGAGACAATTTTCACCTTATAAGAAAAATTACAACCCTTTAATATTTATGAAGTTAGTACTATGGTTAAGGTTATAATTTGTTAACTAATGGGTTAATCCAAAAGATAAGGTTGAAAATGATATATAAAATTATCAAAATTTGATTAGATGACTATGTTAATACCATATAATAATTTTATTATAATATATTCCATTTTTTGAAACCATTTGGCTTGAGTTATACACATATTTTATTATAATATTTCATGAATGTCTAAAAGTGCCTCTCCCCACACTTATAAAAGGACACCCCTTCTCTATTTTCTTTACATATTATTGACCATACCAACTTAACCAAACCACTACAAATTATCTTATAAACTTATATATCCATTAATTAGAGGTTCTGATATTCTTAAAAGACTGTTCCAAGCGTATTTAATAAGTGATCTAAAGGATGTATACCGAAGAGGTGGTAATTGTATTTACTGACTCTTTCAAGTTAATTTCTTCTTCTAATTACAATAAATATGTTATAGTGATACTAAAATAATAAATAAATTATCATAAATATACTTAAATGTTATTTTTTATGATACAACCACTTTCCATCTCTTTTCTATCCTATAAAAAGAGAAAATGTCGCTCAAGCGTACGTACGGCTAACCATCTTCACATAGAGGTGTAATTCGTTTTTACACACCAATTTAGTTAGATGGATACATAGATGGAACTAATTAATAAATATGATATTTATGACACAATTATTCTTCTGAAATTAAAATATTATATTTACCTTCTTACCTTCATATCCATTGGAAAACGATAATGTTGCTCGTGCGTATATGTGGAATACCACCTACATAAAGAAATGTGATTAATTTATGATTTACATGAATGGTAATACATATATATTTCATTAATATATATTATATATATAATATAAATTTTGAATTATTATTTACCTTTCTTTTGTTTCATATGTAAAAAAAGAAAAAATAGCGTTCACGCGTACATACGACCTACCATCTGCATCAATGATATAATTCATTTTCATTATATATTAAATATTTATATAATTAATATAAATTATATTTTTATCGTAAATAGAATTATTAAAATTATGGTATTGTGATCAAATTAAAAGGACAAAAAATACTGAACCAAAGCGTACCTGAAAAGGAAGCAGTTATCACCTGAAATGATGATTTTAATAAATAAATTTTAATAAACGAGTGATAAAAGGTTATAATTCATATACTGTATTATATATATGATTAAGGTTTAGTAATATATGTAAAATAAATATAAATTTATTATATAGGAGGTTAAAATCACTTATGGGGAAAGTTGAACTTGAGTTAATTGGTATCAAATCTCAATTTCATTCCATTAGGTTATATTACTTCTTCTTTGTATTTTATATGCTAGTATTATGTGTGTAATGAACTATTATTATTTTATGTTGTATTTAAACTTATTTTATGCATATTTAAATTTTTTTCACATAATAACTTCATTGATTAATTCTCACTTCAATGATATGATCTTTGTAATGGTTTCTCATCACACTTTTGTTTCCTTGAGACATTATAAATTCACCACTTGTTTCTTTCATATGGTGTATATAATTTCCGATTGAAATGATATATCATGATTCCATTAATATTTATGTTATTTAAAGTTTCATTTCAATTTATTTATTTCAATGTGTTACAATTTAAAAGTTACCAAAGAGGTTATAATTTATTTTATAATCTCATTTTTTGGGATTGATTATATTTCTCATTTAAGGAATATTATGATATGTCATTAATAAACTTTTAATATTTACTTATCATATTGATATATAAGGATTTCCATGTTTTCTTCCAACTTTTCCTCTATTAAGAACTTGAATTAAATAAATATATGTTTAAAATAAATGATGACCTCGTTTCTATTTTTGATTAAGTAATTTTTTCTACCATGTCCATATTTTTCAAAATTATTTTACAAAAGTATTTTTATTTACAAAAATAATTTATTGATAAAATTTTAAGTCCTCTATTAATTTTAAAATAGTTTGAAATGAATCCTTCTAATGTTTTCTTAAAGGGTTATTTTAAACTATCTTTACCAAAAATAAAAAGGAAGGTTTTTATAACGTATAAAAGCTTAGTGTAATTTTAGCCACCAAAACCATTTTATGATATTGTTTCATTTAAAAGATGAGAAAAAATTTCATTACATTTTAAGACCTAGTTTCTTTCATAAATTTGAGTTTCATTTCAGTTTTACCATTTTTTTCATTCAAAATATGAGAACAAAATGGCTTGACATATGTAAACCTTATTTCTTTTTTAACTATGAGTTTCATGCCCGGTTCAACATTTTTGTTTCCATTAAAATATGAGAACAAAATAGACCAATTTATGTGAAAATACTTTATTTTATAACTCCATATTTCACATTAGGTTCACCATTCTCATATATCATAGAAACTCTTAATAGTTTTCTCATCCATAATCAGGTACATGCCTACTTTCCAAAGGTAGGAGGTCGATTGGGGATCTAGACCCAACATTGCTTAGGAACTCACATTGGCCGAGAGGATGGGAGGACGAGATCATCTCATCCTTTTGTGGGGAATTATTTCATATTTTAGGACTCTCTTATAGATTTAAGATATGTTAGTGAATCTATTCTTAATCCCAATATGGATATTTTTACCCTAACAAAATGGTCTAGTGTTGAATGATTTTTTATGTAGAGGGTGGGTATATTAATTAGATCATCTGTATATATTTAAGGTTATTCATCCATTTCACATTATTTATTTGAAATGGGTAGATATTTATATTTTAATTATGTATAACAATGAACTATAGAGTTTTATACCATCAAGTGAGGTGATTGGTATTTTGATGATTGGATTGAACCTTAATGAGGCATCCTACATATCATTTTAATCACAAGAATAAAAAACCATGTAGTTTATTTAATCCATGTAGTTTATCATAAATCATAAAGAAAATATATGAGGAAAACATAAGAACCAGGTATTGAGCTCAATACATAGGAAGTAATCTTATGTATCCCATTTATAACAGGAATCAGAGTCATCACAGTTCGATCTATATTCAACCTATTGATGGGTGGTAAAAATTAACTAATTCTCATGAGGGTTATTTTATTAGGGTTTACTAATATGGGAATACCTTCAAGATTTATACTGAGATGGATGCCTTTAATGGAAAAAATGATACCGTGTCAATAAATGTGGCTTATACATAATGTCTCCCTAGTTTGGGGAAATTCATGATGTGAGTGATATGATCATTGAAAATCCTTAAGCCCACACGAGCCCTAATCAGTGTGGAAAGAAGGGATAACAAGTGACCAGTCTCACTACATATGAATACAAGAATTATGCATTAGGTAAGCACTAATGGAATGTTTGACATGGACCTTGGGCCCTAAGAAGTGTATTATATATCTTTTTTATAGTGGGAATTAGAGTCCTCATAATTTAATTCATCTATAACCTACTGATGGGTTTGAGGTACTTGATGGAATGACTCAGGATTACACATAAAGGTATGTTCATGTATAATACCACTTCTCATCCACTGATGGATGATGAAGGATGGTAGACTTATAGAATAATTGAGTACCATGAGTAAAGAATATTTGAGATGTGGAGGGACTTACACCAGGGTGGATTCCAATTGGATCCTGGGGCTCAGGAATGCATCCTACATATCCTATTTAGATATAAATATGTGTTTTCATAGTTTAGTGAGATTTTAAATCCACTGATGGATGAGGAAGAATGATAATCCCATGAGAGAGTTTGTGTTTTTTGGGTTAGAATGTTTAAAATTTGGAGGGAATTACACTGAGGTGGATGCCCTATTGAACCTCATGCCTTATGAAGGCATCCTATGTATCCTATTTATAGTGTGGATTATAGCCCTTGTAGTTTAGTTAATCCATAACCTACTAATGGGTTTTAGGTACTTAAGGACATGGTCAGGGATTACACATAAAGTATTCCCATTTATTAGCCCAATTCTCCACTACTGATGGAAGAGGAAGAATTGTAGACTTATGCAAGAATTCAGTCCCACGAGTTAAGGATATTTTTCATATGGAGGGACTTACACCAGGGTGGATTCCTATTAGAGATTGAGCCTTAAGAAGGCATCCTATATATCATGTTTAAACATGAATAAATATTTTCATAGTTTAATTTGGGTAATGTATGAATATGTATAATAGACAAGGTTTTGTTTCCATAAGGGGTTTTCCTAACATGCTTGATATATTAGAGGGCCTATGCCTAGCATGTTATGATTGTCCTTCTTTCACCTTCAGAGTGTTTTCTCAAAATGTCCGGATTTTCTATTTGAAATGTCTTGAGTGCCTATCTAGCAAGGTTAAAAGGTCTTAGGATGCTTCACATGATTGAATAAGACATGTCATAGATCTATCACATGACCTGGATGAAATGTTCATAGGAATGCCACATAACTTGATTGAAACATTCGAGGGTCTTCACGTGTTAAAAAAAGACACATCCAAGGGTGTCACATGACCAAGGATGATATTCTAGAAGGATATAACATGATATGACTAGCATGTCTAGAGGGATTCATATGACTTGGATGATATGTATCAGGGACTTTGTGTGACTCAGATGACATGTCCAAAGGAATACATAAAACTTGGATGATATATCTCGAGGACACCATATGGCTCAGATGACATGTCTAGAGGACTTTATGAGTTTTGGTCGACATGTTTGGGTATTTTATCATATTCTAGATAGGTCATGTGAAGAAGATGTTGCCTTTTCATGAAAATCAACATTTATGTATTCACATATGTATTATGTCTTCTTAAAACATTATTCAAAATATTCCTAAATGTTTATCAAGAATTAGATTGTTGAGGTTTTTTATGACTAATTTGACATGTAAAAATTCCTTAGAATAACTTGTCTCGCACACCTAAATTCCTTTATGTGATTAATAGAGTGATCATGCGAAGTGAATATTCATGAAATGTAATCTCTTAGGTCATTCCTATTGAGTCAAAAGTTTTTTGATGACTTTTCTCATTCCTTTATGTTTTGGAAATCACAAACACATATTCTTAATAATAATTTTTATCTATAAGTAAATTTATATGTAACACATTTCTTTACTAATTCTTTATATTTATAAGGAAATTTATATCCATGTTCTTTAAATATAAGTATAATATTTTTTAATACAAAATAGCTACTGGAAGAAATTAGATCCTTAATAAAACTCAGAATCCTTCACTTCCTCAATTCTGAATCATCTAGAATTTTGAATCCGATTTATGTTTCTAAATTCCCATTCCTTCATAATTATGAATTTGATTCTCTCAAAATCTGAATTCTGATTCTTCTTTTTCAAATCCAAATCACATAAAAAATCGAATCAGATTCACTTTCTCAATTCTCATTTTCTCAAAAATGTGATTCCGATTATACATTTATCAATTCCAAATCATCCAAAAATTGGAATCCAATTCATAGTTCCTTAAATTATGATTTAATAAAAAATAAAAATCCAATTCACAGTTTCTCAATTCCAAATCATCAAAGTTTTTGAATCAGATTATCACTTCTTCAATTTTGATTTTCACAGATTTGTGAATCTAATTTACCATATCTCTCAATTCTGATTCTCAATAATTCGCAGATCCAATTTTATAACTTTCTTACAAGTTTCTCTTTTATTTAAAAATATGACTATATATCTTTCTTAAAGTTACTATACTTCTTTAATGTAAAATTTTATATCTTTGTTAAAGTTATATATTTCTTTAATGTAATGTCTTCATATATTCAGATTCACACATACTTAATTTTTCTCATGATATTTTTTTATATCAAAGAATTTCATCTAATCTATTATTATATGACTGTTGTAAGTGACATCTATACAGGTACCTCTGAAATTTCATAAAAATATGATCATTGGAGGAAAATTTGACCATTATAGGTCATGTTTATAAATACCAGGTCATTTGGATGAGCTCAATACACATAAACACTTTTGGATTTTGGAGACACATGAGAGATCTACCAAAATTACTTTGTCTGAAATCTTTGAAGTGGTTAAGTTGTGAACATCTTGTTCAACATACTTAAAATCTTAAATAAACTTTGTTCTGCTTAGTGATTCACCAATCATTGGTGATTACAATCGAGGGCTTACATGTTAAAGGAAGACATAGGTGTTGATTACCTGCTTAATCAAGGGATTCCAGCTAAAGGAATACAAAGGTTTCAATCACCTTACAGATCAATGGCTTGCGGGGATAGCAATACAAATACCGATATTCTTGTTGAGAGATTACCTTGGTGTGGGTAAGACAGACTTTCGGGAAAGTATAAATCAAGGGATCTTTATACAAGGTGTTTTGGATACCCTACAATTTTAGTTAAAATATTTTTACACATTATATGTACATTAAATTTACACTGCAATTTGTAACAATTAGAAAGTATTTCTTATACTTTCTCTTTTTTATAACTCTGATTTATGATTATATATGCGTTTAGGTAGAATCTTGTTTAATTATACTTGTGTACATATTTAAATTTGATAATCATATTTATCAGGATGAAATTGTTTTCCTTAATCTTATAGAAGAGGGGTTAAGAGAATATATTTTTTTAACCTTGTAAAATAAAGTTTACTTAAGGTTAAAAACAAAAGTTTTTAAACTTAAAATTCACCCCTCTTGTAATTGAGTATCTACATCTATATTTCGATCCTATAATTGGTATCAGAGGAGGTATCTGAGATACCGATGCTTACACTTAGTATCAAAGGAAAAATTTCACTACTTAGTTTACTTAATCTTTTTTTACTTCTCTAAGTTGTTTAATTTTTTTTATAAATTTTTTTATAATTATTTTCTATACTAACTTCTGTTGTAGAAAAATAATTATTGTATTACTTTTAAGATGGTAGGAATGAATGTCGGATCCTTAGATAATCTAAACCCTATAAGACCACCTATATTTGATGGGAATGATTATGAATACTGGAGAGATAGAGTGAAGATTTTTGTTATAAACATTGGTGTGGATAACTTTGTTATACTTACTATAGATGATAAAATTCTAGATAAGGAAGTTAGAAATTTTACTAATAAAGAAAATAAAGAACATCAGCTAAACTATAAAGTACACAATAATCTACTTTTTTATAAGACTAGGAATATATACATACAAATATCTTCTTATGAAGTAGCTAAAAACATATGGAAAAAACTTGAAGTTACACATTTTGGTACTTTGAAGGTTTTTGAAACCATAAGAGCTATGCTTAGAGAAGATTATCATGGTTTTGTTTTTTCCTACGAAGAACCTACAGTTAATGTTCTACAAATATTCATGACTATTGTAAACAATATATAGTTAATGGGAGAAAAAAGGGCTAGATAATGAGATTCTTGTAGATAAGATTATATAAATCATTCCCAATGAATGGGAATCGAAGAGAACTCATATTGATGAGTCAAGGAATGTTGCAACGGTTACTCTTAATGAATTATTGGGAACTCTATTATAGCATATTAATATATTAAAAAGATATGATGAGAATATAAATAAGAAAAATGGGAGTGTTTATTTTATAAATAATTCAAATCAAACGAAAGACAAAACCTCATAAAAATTTGTTAAGTCAACAAAGACTAATAAAGTTGTAGTTTAGTTAGATTCAAGTGATACTGATCACTCAGAAAATGAATTAGCCAATATTGATCGATGGATGAACAATATTGTTGTAAATAAGGATTTACAATATAGATATAAGAAGATGGATATGAAAGATAAGAAATATTCTGAAGTCACATGTTATGAGTGCAAGAAAGCTGGACATATTAGACCTGATTGTCCTAAGCTAAAAAGAAAAGACAGAAAAGATATAAATTTTGAGAGGAATCATGAAAGATATTACAATCCTAAAAGAAATAAATTATTGAAGGAAAATTATTCTTGGATTGAAATTTTTGGAAACTCATCTGATGAATCTTTAGATAATGAATCTTTTGGAAAAAATAATATTGGTCTTATTGCCAGATTACCTATTAAAAACCAATGTTTCATGGCCAAGGTACACACTGATAAATATTTAACTAAAATATCCTTAAGTTCTAATTATCTTGATCAAAAAAAATTTATATCCTCAGATGAATAATCTTCTTCTGAAGAAGATAACTTACCTTATTTTGAAGAAGCATCTAGGTTTTCCAAGTTGATTGAAAATAAAAATAGTAAGATCAAAAATAAACTTGATAAGGAAAATTATAGAATCAATGTTTTAAGAAAAGAAGTATCATATATTTCTAAAGATATTGATGAAAAACCTTTTGAAATTGTTTCTATATCTAAAAACCTTGATAAATTTTATTCTAAAAAGGATAAATTTTTTAAGTATTTTGAAAATGTTATTTCTAAGAAAAATATTTTAGAGGAAAAATCTAATTCTAAGACCAACAATTATGAGGATAAGAATTTAGTCATTAGACTAAAATCTGAAATATTTTTCTTAAATAACCTCTTATAAAATTTTTCTTTTGGTAAAGATAATTTTGATAATATTTATTCAAAAAAAATTCGTCCTAGGAATAGTTTTGGATTTGGTTATTCTCACTCAAAACCAGTTCTCAATAACAACTATTTTGTTCCTCAAAGTGCCCTTTTTGCACTAAGTGTCAAAGTGGTGTAAACTGGGAGGAAACTTATACTTTTAATAAAATGAAATCCTTAGGATTTCAGAAAGACCAATTTCTTAAGAAAATGTGGATTCCTAATATTTTACTTTCTAACATTTTCAGATCCAATAATGTTTGGATTATGAAAACCTAACAATATTACTTTTAAGAAAACAATGGAAGTACCAACAACAATACATGGTACATGGATAATGGATGTTCCCAACACATGACTGATAATAAAAAATTCTTTGAAAATATTATTAATATCAAAGGAGTAAGAGTAACTTTTGGAGATTATTCGCAAGGAGAGATTGTTGGTATAGGTAACATTGTTCTTCTTGGAAAAGACTTAATTTCAAATTTTTTTGTTTTTGAAAGATCTTAAGAACAACCTTATAATCATAAGTCAATTATGTGATGAATGTTAACTTGTGAATTTTAGGAATGAGGAATTATTAGTACACAATTTCAATGATGAATTCAATCTTTCCACCCATCTGCTTGAGAATGTTTATACACAAAACTTAGAAGACCTTAGGAGCCAAGAATTACCATGACTTAGTGAAATGGAGGAAAAATATTGGTTATGGTATAAAAGACTAGGACACTATAACCTTAGGAACGTATGTAAACTATCTGTAGTGACTCAGGTTTTTCCCTATAAAACTTTGGAATATTTTTATGAATAATTATAGAGATAGGAATGAAGACAATGTGCGATTCTGAGGCCTGGTGTTCCAGGAATTAATTTTATAAAAATATTAAATATTTTTATACTATGCATGTGGTGGAAACATTCTATCTCTTAAACAGAAGATCAGATAAGAAATCAGTGGCCATAGTTTCATCCAGAGCATGCCGTTTACCCTAAGTGGTGTGTAGCTGTTGTTGGCATAATCTTTCTATAGAAAAATATATTCGGGATGTAATCATCATTAAAATAATTAAATTCAATTATTTTTTTGGACACACTCTCGAATAAAATATGAACGGAGTCTCAGAATGAATTTTTGAGACCTCGGTTTAGTTCAAAATGTCGGGTTTACCCAAGGTGTGACATAATTTTAGTCAGCATCAGGTTTCGGGTTGGAGGTGAGTCTGGACAGGGAGGATGGAGGTTTTAATTTAAAAAAAGAAAAAGAAAATACCTAATCCCCTCCCCCTTTGGTGTGCGCTCACAGGATCCCTCTCCTCTACTTCTTTATCGATGAACCGAATGCCAAATCGATGAAATAAAGCACCTTAAATCTCATATTTTGATGGAGGATGCTCTCGGACCGTGAAGTAGTAGCTCCAGAGTGTAGATATGACCTCGAAGCTCCGACATTTCACCAACAAGGTAGGCGGTTTGTGTTTTAACCTCATAACCCTCTTTTTCACATTGAATATTCTTTGAAGCTTTGATTTGAGGCCATAGAAGTGTATATAGGGATATGAGGATCCCAGATCTTGTTTTATATATGAATTTGGAGCACTGGGGTGTCCCTAGTGGTCCGTGAAATAATTCTGGTGAGGTTTCATCCAACGAAGGAGCTCCGGCAGGTAGTGCGGTGGTTTCTGGTGGGTGGCGCGGTGGTTTGCAATAGGCCACAGGGAGACGCAGTGGTTTTTGGAAAGAGGCTCAAAGGTTTCCAATAAGTAGTGGCAGTTTCTGCTAGCGGTGATTTCCGATGTGGGGATGGCGGTTTCTGGTGGTCCGGCATGACCGGACTGGGCCGGTCTAGCCAAAATGAGTTGGGGGTTCTTTAAACCCCCGTAACTCACAAATCAGGTGTCTGATTTGTGAGATGTCTGAAGTGATGCGATACTTGTGTCAAGAAGGATCATTTGAGAATTATTATGGAATTTTATGAGTTGGGTTCATTTCCCGAGTCCAAAAAACATTGAAATAATAATAATATTCTATTATTTTTCAACTTTGACCCGCCATTACTTCTACATAGAGCGTCCGATTGACGTGCTGTCAGTGGAATTGTGACCCTAATGGTAAGGTGGTTGCTTCCAGATAAATTTCTAGTGTTTAATATGAAATCGGGGTGTGGGCCCAATGAGGCCCGTTCTGGCCACTGGCAGTGAAATGTGCCCTTTTCACCGGGTGCCCATTTTGGATGAATGAGTAGTCAATCCCACGTGTGTTTCTATGAGGATCACAAAGGCATGATCTATTAGATGAGAACCAGGATCACTCCATGGGCCCCATGTGACCCGTTTGGGCTTGCTATGCTGATTAGTTCCTTTTCACTAGTTGTCCGTTTCGGGCAAGTAAATAGCCTATCCTGCATATTTTTCCATGTAGAACGCGACGGTGGACTCGGTTTGGGCCTAAAAGGTGCTCAATGTGGTGATTTTGTGAGTCACTTGGGTTAGCGATGTTTGGACTAGAAGCGGTTGAGTGAACTCCCATGCTTAATTCCAATGAGTATTTGTGTGGCATTACAACCCCAATACATGTTTTTGATCCCCTCAATAGGATGAGTTTGGATAGAGTTATAACATCCCTTCAGTGAGGCTGGGGTAGGATCCTCTATCTTTGTGTCCCTAGATCAGGTTCTTGGTATCATTCTGACCACCCATACATGGGAGGCGATCCCCTATCTCATAGGATAGCCCTGAAGGGTTTGTGACATCTCTAGGAATATGATCCTCTACGTAGTGGGTGGTAATAGTAGGGTTGTGATATTGTCGGTTATATGATATCCTACTCAGTGTGTAATTTTGGTAGGGTTTGTGGTATCATCAGGTGTACGATCTCCTACTACACAAGTTATCCTAGATGGAGTTCACAGTATCATCATAACCAACATTACACGGGTGACGATCCTGTATCTGAGTGATATGATCTTTGGGATGTTAGATTGAGTTGTGGTATCCCCTAGTGGATCTTTGGTGTGATACTATCTATAAGAGATCATGGGAAACTAGTTAGGGTCGTGGTATCCCTTATCGAATCCAATGAGTGATCCCCTATATATGGAGTTGTGGTTTATGTTTTTCCAGTAGGGTTTGTAATGTCCCCCAGTGGATCCTGGGAGAGATCCCCTATTTGAGGATCAAGGTACGCTGAGTTTTAGCATGTCATGATTTGTGGTGATATCCTATGAGCATGTTCTCTTGGATATAAATTTCCTTAGAGCCTCAAGTAGGAACCTATCATAGGCTATGAGGTCAGAACCTCATAAGGCTTGGTGCATGTGACGAGTATCAGGTGTTCTTTCTGGGTTTCTTGCGGTGTTGTCCCTTCTGGGTTAAGGCACTATGTGGTTTGATATTACTAGTCATGCTTAGCCATGGAAGGTCTTGAGATAAAGTTTCTCTCTCATTGTTGTTCACTCTGGCTGGGATGAACGGACTGTTTCATTTCAGTTTCTCCTTTTATTTTTGGATTTTTGGGGTGCCTAATGAGTAACCTTATAGTCACCCATTCACGAGCTTTTCTTGCACATGTATTGCATCTTGTGCAGACCACATGGATTTTGAAAGAGTCCCTGGAGGACCAGGAGTAGGCAGAGCTTAGTGAGATAGACCAACTGGGGTGTTTACCAGAGTGGGATTGAGGAGCTTTCCGACAGGGGAATTTGACAACAATCCCATCCTTCTGAGCAGGTTGGACGATTTTGTAGTTTTCTTTTGGTGGGACTTGAATTTTCCCCTTTTGTACATTTTCTATATTCTGGTTGGGATAGTTGTATTCATGCATTTATTTTTAGTTTCTCTATATCTCTGCACTGTTTCATGGAGGTTTATGTGGGTTTTTATATACAGGTATCTTAGTCTAAGGCCTCCCATATGTGTGATAGTCTACTCGGTGCTAGTTTCCAGCACCTGGCCTATTGGAGGTGGGCTTGGGGAGTTGAGGATTAATCCCCATTAGGTCAGGTCATGGCAGAGTGGTATCAGAGTGGGTTCCACTTTGAGACTATAGTCGTGAGCTTGGTTTGGGTTGCATAACAATAGTGTTAGAGTGTTTTGAGGTCGGATTTTTGGCCAGATACTCTAGTGTTGGTGCGGTGGCCGATGTATCCATTCACCAGGACTCTAATAACCTTCCTTTAAACTTGGGATATTAGGACACTAGTTGTTGGGAAATAATAGTGCATGCATCATATATGATTGGGTTTTGGGTTTTCCTTTTCCTTTTTGAGTCATCTCCTCAGATATACTCTTTTAATGTGGTGCGTCTTGATTGTATTTTAGGATGACTCCATGAAGACATCCATATAGGGTTCCACAGTGGTATTGTGGTGATGATCTGCCCTAAGTAGATGATTTGGAGAAGGGAACAGGTTTTGAGGCTGGACCTCCAACTGGTCCTCCCCCTCCACCGGTCGACCAGCTAGTTATGCCAGAAGTGTATGATGAGGATGAGCGTAGGTTGAGTGCATTGCACGAGTTCCAGAGGCAGTGACCTCTGATGTTCTGGGGTGATCGAGACCCCCAGGCAGCTGGTGACTGGCTTGAGACAGTCACCTGAGTTTTTCGATTGGTGAGGACACCTCCAGATCAGATGGTGGTCCTAGTGGTGAGACTTCTGCATGGTTCAATCGAGTGATTGTGGAGTCTTGTGAAGCAGTCCCACAACGAGGAGACTCTCACTCGGACAGAGTTTGAGAGGCTCTTTATGGAGTAGTTTTATCCGGTCATGCTGATATTTATGCATATCTAGGAGTGTTTGAAGCTTCGGGATGAGGGATTAACTATGTCAGAGTACGTAGTTAGGTTTACAGACCTATCATTCTACTCCCTGGATATGGTTCAATACCTATTCTTTAGGGATAAGACCTTAGAGCAGGGCCTATGTAGAGATATTCGGGAAGGTGTAGTTTCCTTGTACCTGCACACCTATGCTGGAGTGTTGGAACAAGCCTTGGTGGTGGAGATATTTCTTGCTGAGAAAACTCTGACCATCAGTGCTGGGCACGCCGGAGTTGAGACCTCAATAGCTGGTTCAATAGCTGGTAGACAATGATAGGCTCAGGGGTCCAAACGTGCATGCCGTTTTAGGAGGCGACCCCAGGACAAAGTATCTAAGGCTCAAGGCTCTCATGCCTCTCAGGTTGGGTTTGGTCAGCTGTAGGAGAGGCGATGTTACACTTGCAGTAGCTGGAGAAATCTTTCTAGAGACTGTCTGACCCACAATTATGGTAAGAGGGAGCTAGTTGAAAATCCACCTAGGCAGAGGTAGCATCTCGAGTATGGAGGTCTATAGGGTGGAGGACATGGTGACAAAGATGGTATAGCCGGAGGAGGTGGGAGGTGGTACGAGTTACCACCACCACCACCCCCATGTGGTCCATGATAGGCTCAGGGATATGGAGGATGAGGGCAAGGAAAAATTCAGGCCTTAGAGGCTATTGACCCAGAGGCTCCACAGATGGATAAATATATTCTCAATGTCATTTCTACTTTCAGTAGTAGTTTTGATAGACACTATTAGGAAGTACTCTTTCATTTCTATTTCCTTCCCAAGGTTAGTTCATGGTGTTGGTAAGACCCTATGTTGGTGTTGTTCAACGTGATCCAAATGCATGAGGAAGAGGTATCCCTCCCCCACTGAGATTCATTTTTTGACTTGATTAAAACCGTGCGGGCGAGTTAGTGCTGCCCAAAGAGGATAGTGTTGAGGTGTGATGGATGCATCCCTATGACTTGTGTTTTCGGGGTAGGGTTGTATGTTAGGGAGTTTGTGTGGAAGGCCTTAGGTTCCCCAGAGTGTGTTCTAGTTGGCAGCACAAAAACCCTTACTGGATTTTTTGTGGTTTTTGATGAACTCGCTGGTGTGGGAGACCCAGTCTAGTGTTCAGTTTATTTCTCTTGTGATTATAGATTTTTAGGGATGAAAAGTCTAAATGTGGTGAGGTTGTAGTGACCCATGTTTTTCTATTTCTCAATTTAGAATATTCCTACGAATAATTCCAGAACTAAGTGCAAAGATGACGTGAAATTCCAGGGCCTGGTGTGCTCAGAATTAATTTTATAAAAATATTAAGTATTTTTATACTATGCACATGGAATAAATAGTTTTATCACTTAAACGGTATATTATATCCGAAATAAGAGGCCACAATTGTGTTTGGAGTGTGCTGTTTACCCTAGGTAGGGTATAACTATAGCGAGTGCAGACCTGTTATTGAAAAAGTTATTCGGGACGAACCGTCATTAAAAGAATTAAATTAGATTTATTTATTTTGGACATCAGATTGAATAACTTCTGAACGAAGTCTCAGAATGAATTTTTGAGACCATGGTTGAGTCCAGAATGTCGTTTTTACCATAGGCGTGAAATAATTATAGTCGGCATCAGGTGTCAGGTTGGAGGCGAGCTGGGACCGGGAGGACGATGGTTTTAATTTAAAAAAGAAAAAGTAAATACCTCATCCCCTCACCCTTTGTGCTCTCAAATAGGAGGCCTCAACTATCCTTCTATATCGATGAACCAAAGTCCAAATTGATGAAATTAAGCTCTTTCAGTCTTGGATTTTGATGGCGAATGCTCCCGGATCATGCATCAGCAGCTCCGGAGCGCGAATCTGGCCCTGAAGCTCCGACGTTTTCCCGTAAGGTAGGCGGTTTGAGTTTTAAGATCATACCCCTATTTTTTTACATTTAATAGTCTTTTATGCTTTGATTTGAGTCTATAGTAGTGTAGATCAGGATATGAGGATCCCAGATCTTATTTTGGATATGAATTTGGTGCATCGAGGTGTTCCTGGTGGTCGGTAGAAGTTTTTCGGTGAGGTTTCACGCGGCGGTAGAGCTCTGGAAGGCAGCGTTGTGGTTTCCAGTTGGTAGTGAAGTGGTTTCTGGTAAGCCTCAGGGTGTCACAAAGGTTTCTAGTGGGCGGCGGTGGTTTTTTACAGTTTGGCATGGCCAGACTGGGCCGATCCAATCAAAATGAGCCGAGGGTTCTTTAAACCCCTATCACTCCCAAACCAGGTGTCTGATTTTTGAGCCATTTGCGACGATGAAATCCTTGAGTCAAGATGACCCTTTGAGCATAGTTTGGGAATTGTATGAGTTGTTTTACTATCTTGGGGCCACAAAACTTTGAAATAATAATAATATTTTATCATTATTCAACTTCGACCCACCATAACTTCTACACGGAGCGTCTGATTGATGCACTGTCAGTGGCATTGTGACTCTGATGGTAAGGTGGAAATTTCTAAATAAATTTCAGTTGCTTAATCCAAAATTAGGTTGTGGGTCCAATGAGGCCCATTCTAGGTGTTTTTGGTAAAATTTTTATTTTTCTTAGGGTACCCATTTTAGACGAATGAGTAGTTGATCCCGTGCATTTTTCTATGAGGATCACAATGGTGTGATCCGTTTGATGAGTTCTGGGATCGAGGTACGGGCCCCACATGACTTGTTCGGACTTACCATGATGAATAGTACCCTTTCACTAGTTTTCTATTTCAGGCGAGTAAATAGCCTATTATATGTGTTTTTCCATGTAGAACGTGATGGTGGCCTCAGTTTGGGCCTATAAGGTGTGCAGTGTGGTGATGTTGTGGGACTCTTGGGTTAGTGATGTTGGACTACCAACAATTGAGGGAACTCCCTTGGTTTGTTCCTATGAGGGTTTGTGTGGCATTACAACCACAATATTGGTTTTTGATGCCCTCAATAGGATGAGTTCAGATAGAGTTGTATCATCCCTTTGGTTAGGCTGGGGAAGGATCCTCTAGATTTGCTTCCCTAGATCGGGTTATTGGTATCATTGTGACCACCCATACAGGGGAGGTGATCCCCCATATAACAGGATAACCCTATAATTTTTTTGGAATCATTGAGAATATGATCCTCTATGAAGTGGGTGATAATAGTAAGGTTGTGGTATCATCAGTTATACGATTCCCTACTCAAAGTGTGATTTCGGTCGGGTTTGTGGTATCGTCGGGTGTACGATCCCCTACTACATGATTTATCCTAGATGGTGTTCTCGATATCATCATAACCAAAATTACATGGGCGAAGATATTATATCTGAGTGATATGATCTTTGGAATGTTAGATTGAGTTGTCGTATCCCATAGAAGATATTGGGTGTGATTCTCTCTATGAGAGATCATGGACTATCGATTAGGCTCACGGTATCCCCTAGCGAATCTTAAGAGTGATCCCCTATCTGAGGAGTTTCGGTTTACGGTTTTCCAGTCGGGTTAATAGTGTTCCCCAGTGGAGCTTGGGAGAGATCCCCTATCTGAGTATCGAGGTCTGCTGAGTTTTAGCATTTCATGCTTTGTGGAGGTATCCTAAGAGCATGTTCTCTTGGTTATACGTTTCCTTAGAGCCTTGAGTAAGAACCTATTATTGGATATGAGGTTCAAACCTCATAAATATTGGATCCCGTGATGAGTATCTAGCGCTATTTATGGGTTTCTTGTGGTGTTGTCGCTTTTGGGTTGAGGCACCATGTGGTTTGAGCTGACTGGTCATGTTTAGTTGAGGAAGGTCTCGAGATGGATTTTCTCCCTTGTTTGGGTTCCCTCTGGTTGGGATGAGCGGACTGTTGCCTTTTAGTTGATTCTTTTCTTTTGGGGGTTTTGGGGCGCCTACTGATTATCATTATACTCACCCCTACATGGGATTTTCCCAGACATGTATTGTGTCTTGTGTAGACCACATGCCTTTTGATTGAGTCCTAGGAGGAATCAGATCTGATAGAGCTTAGTAAGCTAGACTGGATGGGGTGTTTACCGAAGCTAGCCCAAGGACCTTTCTGGCGGGTGAATTTGACAGTGATCACCTCCTTCTAAGACGGTTGGATACTTTTTCAGTTTTCTTTTGGTAAGCCATGTATTTTTCCCTTCAGTACTTTTTCTGTATTCTGGTTGGGATAGTTATATTCATGCATTTCCTTTTAGTTTTTCTATATCTTCTCACTGTTGTATGGAGGTGTATGTGGGTGTGTACATACATGTAACTTAGGATAAGGCCACCCATGTGTGTGATAGTCTACTCAGTGCTAGTTTCTAGCCCATAGCCTACTGGAGGCGGGCTGGGGGAGTTGTAGCTCGAGCCCTATTGGGTCAGGTTGTGACACTATCTTAGAAAGGACTCGTTAAGGATCTACCAGATATTGGGTTTGATTCTTCAAAAATCTATGACCCTTGTCAATATTAAAATAAACATAAATCAAGATTTAAGTCTATTTGTGAAGTCTCAACTTGTGATGCATTGTATTTAGTGCACATGGGCTTTTTCGGTCCAACACAAACTAGAAGTATTTAAGGAAAATACTATGCATTTGTTTTAGTTGATGATTACACTAGATTTACATGGGTTTATTTTCTAGAAAATAAATGTGATTTTTTTTATTTTTTCAAATATTTTTCATCCAAAGTTAAAAATGAGAAAAACCTTTCATTGATATCTATTCATAGTGATCATGGTAGAGAATTTGAAAATTTAGATTTTGAAACTTTTTGTAGTAAGAAAGGCATTACTCATAACTTCTCATCTTTAAGATCTTCTCAACAAAACGGTGTTATTGAAATAAGAAATTTAATTCTTCAAGAGATAACAAGAACCATTTTGATTCAATACTCAATTTCTAAATATTTTGGACAGAAGCTATAAGTACTACTTTTTATGCTATAAATTGAGTTTTAATCCGACCATTTCTTAATAAAACACCTTATGAGTTATGGAAACATCGGAAACCAATAGTTTAATACTTCAAAGTATTTGGATGAAAATTATTAATTTTGAATACAAAATATAACCTACACAAATTCACACCCAAATCCGATGAAGAACTTTTTTTAGGTTATTCCACTACCTCTAAGGCTTATAGAGTTTTTAATAAAAAATCTTGTACTATTGAGGAAAGAGTACATGTTAAATTTGATGAAACTGATCCTCTTGTTTTTGAAAATCCCAACCTACATCTTTGGATGTGTTTTCAAAAACCGATTATCAATCCTTGATGGAAGATTCTTTTAATCAGGAGAATGCTCAAGAAAATGTTTCTAAAGTTTTCACTCTATAATATTTTCTCCCTTATATTGGTGAAAAAGTTTTACAAAACCAAATTAGTTTCTTCATATAAATCAACCTAGTGATAGTATCATTGGTGACGTAAATCAACCTATAAGGACTATAATTTCTTTAATAAATGATGTATAACACCTATCATTTCTTTCCCAATTAAAACTTAAAAGTACTGTTGAAGCTTTAGGTGATGAATATTGGATAAAGGCAATGCAAGATGAACTAAATGAGTTTTAAAGAAATAAGGTCTGGACCTTGGTTGAAAGACCAATTGAAACTTCTATAATTAGAGTAAAGTGGGTTTTTAGAAATAGATGTGATGAAAATGGATTCATTGTTAAAAATAAAGCAAGATTATTTTCTAAAGGCTATAATCAACAAAAATGAATAGACTATGAAGAAACCTATGCTCTAGTAGCTAAACTTGAGTCTATTCAAATTCTCTTTGCCTTTTCAGAATTATTTAACTTTAAACATTTTAAAATGGATGTGAAGTGTTCTTTCCTTAATGGATATGTTCAAGAGGAAGTTTATGTTTAACAACCACCTAGTTTATAAGACACAAAACACCCTAAAGATTTTTTTAAACTTAACAATGATTAATATGGTCTTAAACAAACCCCTAGAGTCTGGTATGATAGACTTACAAGATTTTGTTACAAAAAAATTATGTTAAGGGAACTACTAATACAAGCCTTTTTATAAAAAAATAAAACAAAAATGATTTAGTTTTTCAAATTTATGTTGATGACATTATATCCGAATCAACTCATAAATCCTTAATTGATTCATTTGTGAATCTTTTAAAATCTGAGTTTGAAATGAGTATGATGGGTGAGTCAACATTTTTCCTTTCTTTTAAAATCTATCAAAAACGAGATGGAACCTACATATATCAATATAATTATATTAAATATCTTCTTAAAATGTATGGATATGAAAATACTAAGAGTATAAGTACTCCAATCGGTACCTCAAATTCCCTTAATCTTG
Source organism: Viscum album (assembly GCA_963277665.1). Taxonomy (NCBI): domain Eukaryota; kingdom Viridiplantae; phylum Streptophyta; class Magnoliopsida; order Santalales; family Viscaceae; genus Viscum; species Viscum album. Next base: position 924,615,576 of record OY728165.1, read on the forward strand.
ATGAAGCCGGGAAACGAGTAGATCAAACATATTTTAGAGATATGATAGGAAGTTTACAATACATAAAAGCCCGTTATCCAGAATTAATTTTTTTAGTATCCTTATGTGTAAGATCTCAATGTAATCCAAAATAATTCCATTTAAAATCATTGAAAATAATTTTTCTCTATTTAAAGGGAACTATAGATTTAGGACTTTTCTATTATTCTAGAAATTATTTTTTATTAAAATGTTTTTCAAATTTTGCCTTTGGTGGTTGTAGAATGGATAGGAAAAGTACATCTAGAACTTTTCATTTCTTAATAGATTAATTATTTTCTTTTTCATGTAAGAAACAACACTCTATATCACTTTCCACTGCAGAATATGAATATATGGCAGCTAGAAGTTGTTGTGCTAAAGTGTAGTAGACACAACACACACTCACTAACTATGGAATGCGTTTTACTAAATCTTAGATACTATGTGATAATACTAGTGCCTTATCCTGAATAAAAAACCATGCACATCACTCTCGTACAAAGCAAAAATATATTAGGCATCAATTTATTAGGTATCACACACATAAAGTATGTATTATTTTAGAATTCATCGAAATGCAAGAAAAATTGCTGATATTTTTAGAAAATCATTACATTGTCATAGATTTTAATACATTAAACAAAATTTAGGAATGATAACTATAAGGTAATTATTCATATATACTTTTTTTAAACTATCTAATGACAATAAGACAATCCTTTTCATATGGGGAGTACACTTGATTTCCTTAAAATTGTTTTTAGAACCAAATAATTTTTTTGGAACCTAATAATGTTTTTCAAAACCTAACCACAGTTTTCAAAACCTATTTATGGACTCTAATAAATATTTTTGGAATATATTATTTTTAATAATAATCTTATCAAACACTTAAAAATCTTCTAAGAACTCTAGAAGGTACATATTCTTACTTATTTATTCTTAGTTTCATTTTTGTTTGTTGGTATTTGAAACTTGGTTTAAGAAAAACTTCAATGGATTCATCATTCCTTAAATCCATTTATTTCCTTATAACCTCAAAAGATCGAAATCTATTAAACTTTATTTAGATTAATATCAACTTTCAAATCACATTCGTTTGTTTAAAAATGTTGGATTAATATTCGAAGCTAAACTATCACCGTAATGAAAATACAAAGGAGGGGACCCCCCATGTCCCACATCAAATTCCAGATATTTTTTGCCCGAGTTGCTGCCACCCTTCAAAGTCTATGTTCTGTTTTCTAGATTTCTTTATTAAGTTCTTAATATCTCTGCCAATCTCCTATCAGACTTCAATGCTTGAGAATAATGAACTTAAAGGTTGGTCAATCTTCAGAGAAAGGTTAATAGATTATGATTTCTTTCGTAAGTATGATTATTTAATAAGAAATATCATAATGTTTTAAGGATGGGAAAATATTTGCATTTCAATAAATAAGGGAGAACAAGATCCAGTGTATACAGACTTGGTAATCGAATTCTATCAATCAGTCAAGTTTTTCAATAATGGTGGAAATGATAAGTTTCAGTTTAAGAGTTATGGGAAAACTTATTCTGTATCTTATAAAAAATCCAAAAATATTATAGAGATACCATATGATGGTGAAGCTTACTATAGCTCTAATAAGATACCATATTCAGAAGGTTATTTTGAAAAAATCAAGGCTATTGATCTCTTTGGTCATATGGGAGTAAAGAAGCCTAAACTTTTCAACCTTTCAGCTAACTACAGGATCATGGAATTATGGATTCAAGGTCTTTTAATACCAAGAAAAGAATAAAAGGACACCTTGAAAACAATATACATCTTCATAGTGGATTTTATCGTTAATATAAGGAAGATTAACCTAGTCAAGCACATATTTATCACTATCAGAAAGATAAAGGATGAGTCAATAAAATATTAGATCCTGATGTATCCGAAAACCTTTTCCAATATTCTCTTAATTTTTTTGAACTTATGCAATGTTCCTTGCATATCAAAGAAAAAGAAATTTAATATAATTCTTGTAAGTGATTACACACTTAAAATAATGAAATGTTATTTTAGTGATAAGATAAACGAATTTGTTGACTTATCTATAAAATTAGGGGAAGTTGGAGAAATTTCCAAGAAATAGTTAGTTGAGACTATGAAAATAAAGTCTCAAGCTTTAGAACCACAAAAAAAACTCAAGATTCAGAATCACTAAATTCAAAGAAACAAAAATCATACCCTGATGAAGCTGTAGTAAAGTGGAGACAAGACAAAGAGATATGGAAAAAGGAGATGCAATGTTTGGGATAGATCCAGTAGAAGCTAAAGCATTGAAAATCAGATAAGCTAAAGATATTTTAAAACACAAAAAATAGAAAAAAATAAGAAAAATTTAACTAAAGCTGAGATAGTTCAATCCCTGTTGAATGACACTGAAAGAACCTCATAAAAATTTAAGTTTTGGGATATTTTCTATAAGAAACTAAACTTACTCAACAATCTCAACCAGTTTCAGAAGAGATTACACAATAAAAAAAAGGAAATGAATTTGTTTCTAGATCAGTTCTTACTATTCATGGACAATCTCAAGAAGAAGAAGAAGAATAAGTTAACAACCAACATAAATAAAGTGACAAAGAGATGAAAAAAATTAAAGAAACTTAAAGGTAGAGTCAATATTATAAGTTATCAATAAAAACTTATCAAGATTCATCTTATAAACTTGATTTAGTAGAGAATCGAGATCATAAGTACAATGTTGTAGAATGTGAAGTTCAAAAACATCCCTATGATGACGAAGATGATAATGATTATGGTGGAAATAATGAAATTCAAGAAGATGATGATGGTGATGATGATAACATTATTAAAGTTTCTAATGAAAGGAAAGTAATTCAGAAGTTAGACAAATTAAAATATAAGAAAGGTAAAGTCAAGAAATAATATGTTGGCACATCTAAGCAAGTTGTATCGGAATCAGAAAGGTCTTCCTCATACTTAAGAGAAGACTTTGTTGTTCAGTCTTTAAATTAGTTGGTGAATTCCATTCTATACTTTCCAAATCTTGAGTCAAAGTGTTGGCTTATTCAATAATCCATTAATCAGAAATCAGAATCAACAACCCTTTTCATAGAGAAGCTCATAAATCTTGATGTTGAATTCAAAAATCTTCATGTAGAATTATGATTCTCATTGGAAGTCATGCAGAGAGGTGCCAATGTGGTCAAAATAGATCAACTGTGATCTTAATGTTTTTGATGATATGTTTGAATCAGTCAAGAATGATTTCAAATAATTAGAAGAGTCCCTCAAAGAGCTTTCAAGAAATTTTTTAGAGAAGATGAAGGAATATAAAGGTATTCGACTTCAATAAGATAGATATTTATACGGGAAACTAAATTCTCTAGATCAATAATTCAAAAGAGCGAAGGATTATAGAGAATAGGTGGATGAAACTATTAAGTATCAGGAAGAAATGATTAAGGCGTAGTAATAAAAGATTCGAAACCTTGAGAATAAGCTTCAGGATTAGTAAGTTCTTCTAGAAAAGTTTCAAGATGACCACAAGGAGTTAAATAAGTTGAAGGCCACTCTCAAAACTCTAATGCTGAAGAAAGATATATTTTATTATATATCTGATCTTTTTTTATAAAAAACATTATCAATAATAAGCAATGTTTATATTATTTCTTTCGTGTAGTTTTTTTCTTACCTTTGAAGTACATTATACTTTTTCCCATTATTTTGTAAAATCAAAAGGGGGGAGAAGAATGTTCTAAATAGAATATTAATCTAAGGGAAAAAATGCAAGGAGGATAATTCTTAAGGAATACATCCTTAGGTAAGGGAGAGATATTTCCTTAATAAAGGATGAAAAATATATAATGTAAAAATGAAATCCTTAGGGGGATTTATTAACCTAATGGGGAGATAGTCGAATTCAAATTGATTCATAAACTAAGAAGGAGATAAGATTTTTCTTTTAAAGTTAAAATATGGAGTCTTACAGTCTTAATATTATTTTCTTAAATCAATTTTTTGTGCTTTATAAGAAGGGGAAGATTGGTGAGTCAAATATTTTCTTAAGAATTTTCTCATTCCATTGTGTTTTGGAAATCAAAAACACATTTTCTTAAAAATAATTTATATATATAAGTAAATTTATATTTAACAAATTTCATTAAGAATTCTTTCTATCTATATAGAAATTTATATGAATGTTATTTAAAGCTAAGTCTAATTTTTTTAAGATATAATAGGTATTAGAACAAATAAGATCCTTAATAAAACTCAGAATCCTTTACTTCCTCAATTCTGAATCATCTAGAATTTAAAATTTGATTGATGTTTCTAAATTCATATTCCTTTATAATTATGAATCCAATTCTCTCAAAATATCGATTCTGAATCATGTTTCTCAAATCCAAATTGCATAGAAAATTAAATCCAATTAACTTTCTCAATTCCTATTTTCTCAGAATTGTGATTCTGATTCTATATTTCTCAATTCTGAATTGTCAAAAAATTCAAATCCAATTCATAGTTCCTTAAATTATGATTCAATATAAAATACGGTTTCAATTAATGGTTTCTCAATTCCAAATCATCAATGTTTTTGAATATTATTCTCACTTCATCAATTATGATTCACACATATTTTGGAATTTGATTTACCATATCATTCAATTTTATTTTCAATAATTTTATGATTCAATTTTATATTTTTTTTAAAGTTTTATCTTTTTTTAAGAATTCGATTGTCTATCTTTCTTAAATTTATTATATTTTCTTAATGTAATATTTTATATCTTTCTTAATGTTACTATATATCCTTAATGTAATGTATTCATATATTCATATTCATAAATGCTTAATGTTTCTCATGATATTTTTTTATATTAAACAATGTCATCTAATCTGTTATTATATGACTGTGGTAAGTGCCAACTGTACAATTTCCTCCAAAATTTCAGGGAAAATATAACCATTGGAGTAAAATTAGATCATTGGAGATCATTTATATAAATAACAAGTCATTTAGAAGACCTCAATACACATTCATACTTCACGGGAGCTCTTCCAAAATTTCTTTGTACGAAATCCTTTAAGAGGTTAAGTTGTGAACATCTTGTTCGAAATAATTAAAATCTTTAATAATCTTTATTATGATTAGTGCGACACCGATCGTTGGTGATTACGATCGATGGATTCCAAGTTTAAGGAAGATAAAGGTGACTATTACCTTTTTAATTGAGATATTCCAGCTGAATGAAGACAAAGGTTCCGATTACCTTACAGATCGAGGGTTGTAGGGATATCAAGACAGATACCGATCTTCGTATCGAGGGCTTACCCTATTGTGGGTAAGACAAAATTTCTTGAAATTATAAATCAAGGGACCTTTACCCAATGTTTTTTTGGATACCCTAATATTTTGGTTAAATGACTTGTACTCTTTATATGCACTTTACATTTCTACTATAATTTGTGACAATAAGAAAGTATTTCTTATACTTTTTTTGTAAATATGATTTATGATTCTATACTCTTTAATTTAGAATCATGTTTAAGTATACCTGTGTACTAAATTTCACTTTGATAATCATCTTTATCGGGCCCAAATTATTTTACTTAATCTTATAGAAGAGGGTTTAAGCGAATCTAATTTGTTTAACCATATTAAACACAATTTTCTTAATTTTAAAAATGAATGTTTTTAAACATACAATTCACCCCTCTCTTGTAATTGTGTATCTAAATCTATATTTTGATCCTAAAATTCCCCTAATTTTACCCTTTGTAAGATCCTTGTGATCACATGTATTTATTTTATGATAATTTCACTATTCCACACTCTTATGGGTGTAGTAGTCATAGTGCATAGTCGTATTTTTTTTGTGATGGGGGGGGGGGGGGTGTTTAGGCCTTTTCACCCTAGTTGTACAATTCCTTTCATGGTTCATATATCATAGATATGGGCTTCAGTTGGTGGAGGGAGTATTTCATCATGTGCTTTTTATAATCCTGTCTTGGGTTGTTCATACTGTCATCTCTACATCGCATGATAAACAATAACCATGCGAACACTCCATCATTAGTATATTTTTTGGACCCATGTCTTGTCAAATGAATTTATTATTATTAGGTAAACATGTCAAAGATCCTCCACAAGATCAATATGACATGTATATGAGTCGTTATGAGATCATGAAACTTATTAGAGAGGCTTTCTTGTGGTCAATGGAGACATGTTTGAAGCCTTTCACGATACCAATTTGACTTGTTAGAGGCCACTCCTAAGATCAAGATATCTTGTTTAATACTTTCGAATGATAAATGGTGAATATACAAGGTATGTAACCATTTTTAATGAAAATTAACATATCATTACATTATGAGAGGCTTCCACATTTCCAACATTTATTCCTTATTTTATAACACATATTTTCTTTTTCCAATTGGTTTTCCATTAGGGCATAAAATTATTGGTAGAGGAACTCACATTAGTATGAAAGTGTTATAATGTAAAGTCACTCTACTTTTCTATGATGTTCCACATTATTAAATTGACCTGACCAAGGGTTTATGAAATACAAGACTGAAATGTCTGAGGGGAATAAAGAGATCAGGTCACCTGTCGAGTAGGCTTTCACATGATCAAGGATACTTGTCCTGGGCCCTTTGTGAGATCAATCTGACTTGTAAAAGAAATTTTATGAGATCCAGAATGCATGCTAAAGGACCTCTATGTGATTGATGGTGATCAAAGGAGGCATAAAACCACTTCACATAAATATTATCATGATTCCAACCACATGAAGACTCCTCATTTTTAGGTTTATTTACTTATTTTATGATGGTATTAAGGTTATTTTCAGGCATCTATCAACTAGTATATCACATGATCAAAGAATATTTCCAAGAATCCTTTGCATGATCATAAACACTTGTTTGGACACATTCTCAATAATAAGAGGTCTTGTCTCAGTGGATTTGGATAATCAAATGGAATAACCAAAGGGGAAGTGTGCGATCATCTATAGATGATGACAAGTTCATGATTAATCTATGTGTTCTTCCTTGGGTAATGTGATTCATGATCTTTATGTTGTCATAATAATCCTTCCTTTGTCTTGTGGAGAAAATAATTCTCATTATTCGGGTATTTCTTTAATTTTATAACCGACGATGATCATTTAGAGGGCATCAATAAATTCCACCCCTTTAGAGAAAGTTTTATAGTGACAATGAATCAGTTCTTAGGAGAGTAAATACCAGCCTAAGTTCTTTAGGCATCCACTGACCAGTGTCTTGAGAAGTATTTGGTCTTTGAGGTGACCATTGGTATTCCACATGACATCCTATAAATAGGTGAGTGAGGGGGGTGTCTCATTACACTGGTTACTCAAACTTCCATATCTCTTGTGATTTTTTCTATCATGTGACTTATTTTCAATAAATTACATCAAGATCTATTTCACGAAACCTATTTGTTGTACATCTCGTTCCCCTCGTTGTTTGATTTTCATGATCACAATCACCTTCTTATTTATCTAATATTGTGTTTTAAGTATTGTGGATGATAGGCAAGAGATTGCCAAAGGAATGGCCCAAGAAAGCATCTCAAGTGGACTGAAATTCAGTCCACCGGCCAACCGGTGTGATGGCACTGGCCAGCCGGTGGACCTGGCAGAGGCATTGCCCACTGCCAGGCTCCACCGGTCAGCCGGTGGCTCTGCCACCGGCCAGCCGGTGGCCCCTGGACAAGAATCCTATGCCTTTTTGCACACACCGGCCAGCCGGTGGGACTGTACCGGCCAGCCGGTGGATCCAGTCAAACTATCCGTTGGAGCTTTGACCAGGCTGCTCCACTTGCCTCCCAACGGCTCCGAAAGCCTTTCCAACGGCTCCAAAGGCCTCCAACGGCCATATGAGGGTTCCCCCTCTATAAATAAAGGACCTTGAAGCCCCGGAACAATTTCCGGACCATAATTAAGCATTGTGAAGCCAACGAACACAATTCTCCTCATTTGGCAAACCTCCGGAGGATTGCTCCAAGGGAACCACAACTGCTCCAATCCAATTCCACATCCAAGGAGCACCACCATAGAAGCTTGGGAGTGCACGTCTTCAACTCCATTCAACCCTTGGCGCCCAAGGCTTCTCAACAATACGGTTTTTATTGTTTTATTTATTTTGAGCTTTAAATTTGGGTTTGTGCCTACAAACCCCAACCTTTTCTCATCCTCCCCTTCTTTTGGGTTCTCACACCACCATTAAGGTGTGAAGAGGTTAGTCAAGCCTTTCCTTTTAAAAGGCTTGAGTTTTCGGTGAGCTAGCCTTCACCCGTTAAAAAGGCTAGTGGGTTCTTGCTAAACCATCAAAAGCAAGTGGGTTCTTGCTAAACCACAAAAAGCAAGCTGTAATAGGTCCTAGTGCTACCTCAAAGCCTAGTGGGTTTCTTGCTAAAACCATTGAAAAGCAAGCGGTAGGAATCTCTCAACGGTTGAGTTGGGAGCAGAGACGTAGGCCGGGTTTTGGCCGAACTCCGTTATCAATTTTGTGTGTCTTGCCTCTTTTATTTCCGCTGCATTTTTAACTTTGATTTTAATTTGTCTATCATTTTTTTAAAAGGCAATTCACCCCCTCTCTTGCCATCATTCCCGTTCTCTGTTCCGATCTAACATTTGGTATCAGAGGGAAAATTTGAGTAATACCCTAACCCGGTTTCAAATTCAAGATCCATTAAGATGGCATCAACCTCTTTCGCCCCCGAGGGCCTCTCATTGGGTCGGGCTCCATTTTTTGATGGGACCGACTATAATTATTGGAAAACCCGCATGACCACCTTTCTTAGAAGTATAAGTTATCCCATTTATAAAATAGTCATGCAAGGTTACACCCTCTCCTCTCCCGATGAATCCAAATGGACCCAAGCCGACATTAGAAATTTCGAGCTTGATGGCAAAGCCATGAATGCTCTCCATTGCGGCCTTGACCGAAACGAGTTCAATCGAGTTTCCACATGCACCTCCGCACATGAAATCTGGAAACTTTTGGAGGTTACCCATGAGGGGACCAACAAAGTAAAGGATACTCGATTGGACATGTACCGTCAAGATTTTGAGTCATTTTCAATGCATCCAAATGAGTCTATTTCCGATATGTTTACTCGCTTTACTGACGTGTGCAATGGAAGGAAATCTCTTGGTGATGATGTTTCAGCCGAGACGATGGTCAAGAAGATCTTATGGGTCCTTCCGAGCTCATGGGCACCAAAGGTGACGACGATCCAAGAAGCTAAGGACGTCAAAAATATGCCGGTAGAGGAGCTCATTGGATCCCTAATGACCTACGAGATCACGATGAGGAGGCAAGCTCAAAAGGAGGGCACACCAATCAAGACCCCAAAGAACATCGCCCTAAAGGTACAAAAAGAAGTAAGCTCCTCCTCATCCTCATCTTCCTCATCTCCTTCATCTTCAAGCGGCGACTCGGAAATGGAGAATCTCGCCCGCCAAATGCACAAGTTTATGAAGAAGCATAAGAAGAAGAAATCCGGCAAGCACCGAAAGCAAGAACCCACCGAAAAATCCGAGGCCAAGGTGAAATGCTACGGGTGTGGCCAAAAAGGGCATTACAAGCCCGATTGCCCACTCAACAAAAAACGGGCCACGCCAAAGGAAAAAGGAAAGAAAAAGGTCCTCAAGGCCACATGGAGTGACACCTCCTCATCATCCTCCTCCTCCTCGAGCGACCAAGGTACAAAATGCCTAATGGCATTCCATGAGGTAACATCATCCGACTCCTCCTCTTGTTCTTCAAATTACAATTCTTTAAATCATCTTTCCTATGAAGAACTCTCACATGCTAGAGACCAATTAGAAAAATGTTTTCATGAGCTATCGTCAAAATTTGTTGCTTTAAAAAAGTCTTTCAAAAAACTCTCTTCCGAAAAAGAACAACTTCTTAAAGAGAAGGAAGAGTTGACCCTTAAAATCCAAAATTTTCCAAATGTTGATTCTATGGAATCAACCATCAAAGACCTAAGGGAGACCCTAGCCAAGTTCACCCAAGGTGAACAAAATTTGTCCAAACTCTTAGGTTCTCAACGAGTATCTAGAACCACCAATGGACTTGGCTACACCAACCAAGCTTCCTCCTCCCATGCACCCACTATTTTTGTAAGGGGGAGCTCCGAATTTAAATTTTGTAACTATTGTAAAAAACCCGGGCACCTCATTTATGAGTGTAATTGCAAAAATGCCCGGTACGGTCAACCCAAATCCATTTTTTATTCGGACGAATTTTATAGGAGAAGACCCGCTATGAGACAAGTATGGATTGAAAAATCCCTTCTTGCGAGTCTCTCCGGGCCAAAATTTATTTCCTCTCCCCAGTGATTTATTGTTTTTATTTAGGGGGAGTTAGGATCTTTTTTGTCTTTTTTACTTTCAATTCAAACTTTCAATTTCAACACTTGGTATCAAAATTTTCATTTCAAAATATTCAATTGGTTTTTGATTCAAAACTTTCAATTCAAACTGTTATTCAAATTTTCATTTCAATTTCAAAAATTCCAATTGATTTTCAAATCCCATCTCTTGTTTTTCAAAATTCCCTCAATCAAGTTTTATGCCCCATTCTATTTTGATAATCACAAAGGGGGAGAAATTTCTTGATTGATTGGGGGAGAATCCTTTTCATCATGCTTAGCATTTCCTTTCAATTTCAGTTTTTTACATTGATTGTTTTGGTGATTGTGATCATCAAAATAGGGGGAGATTGTTGTACATCTCGTTCCCCTCGTTGTTTGATTTTCATGATCACAATAACCTTCTTATTTATCTAATATTGTGTTTTAAGTGTTGTGGATGATAGGCAAGAGATTGCCAAAGGAATGGCCCAAGAAAGCATCTCAAGTGGACTGAAATTCAGTCCACCGGCCAACCGGTGTGATGGCACCGGCCAGCCGGTGGACCTGGCAGAGGCATTGCCCACTGCCAGGCTCCACCGTTCAGCCGGTGGCTCTGCCACCGGCCAGCCGGTGGCACCCAGATGAACAGTGAGACCTACTGTCTCACCACCGGCCAGCCGGTGGCTCTGGCACCGGCCAGCCGGTGGCCCCTGGACAAGAATCCTATGCCTTTTTGCACACACCGGCCAGCCGGTGGGACTGTACCGGCCAGCCGGTGGATCCAGTCAAACTAGCCGTTGGAGCTTTGACCAGGCTGCTCCACTTGCCTCCCAACGGCTCCGAAAGCCTTTCCAACGGCTCCAAAGGCCTCCAACGGCCATATGAGGGTTCCCCCTCTATAAATAAAGGACCTTGAAGCCCCAGAACAATTTCCGGACCATAATTAAGCATTGTGAAGCCAACGAACACAATTCTCCTCATTTGGCAAACCTCCGACGGATTGCTCCAAGGGAACCACAACTGCTCCAATCCAATTCCACATCCAAGGAGCACTACCATAGAAGCTTGGGAGTGCACGTCTTCAACTCCATTCAACCCTTGGCACCCAAGGCTTCTCAACAATACGGTTTTTATTGTTTTATTTATTTTGAGCTTTAAATTTGGGTTTGTGCCTACAAACCCCAACCTTTTCTCATCCTCCCCTTCTTTTGGGTTCTCACACCACCATTAAGGTGTGAAGAGGTTAGTCAAGCCTTTCCTTTTAAAAGGCTTGAGTTTTCGGTGAGCTAGCCTTCACCCGTTAAAAAGGCTAGTGGGTTCTTGCTAAACCATCAAAAGCAAGTGGGTTCTTGCTAAACCACAAAAAGCAAGCTGTAATAGGTCCTAGTGCTACCTCAAAGCCTAGTGGGTTTCTTGCTAAAACCATTGAAAAGCAAGCGGTAGGAATCTCTCAACGGTTGAGTTGGGAGCGGAGACGTAGGCCGGGTTTTGGCCGAACTCCGTTATCAATTTTGTGTGTCTTGCCTCTTTTATTTCCGCTGCATTTTTAACTTTGATTTTAATTTGTCTATCATTTTTTTAAAAGGCAATTCACCCCCCCTCTTGCCATCATTCCCGTTCTCTGTTCCGATCTAACACTATTCATAAGAACCGATCACAATATTGCTTCACAAGACCGCTTCAAGAGACTTGATATCATGATATCATCATGTGACTTCTTTGTATCTGTACTTGTTCAAAGGAACCATGAATGAATTATCAATAATTTTTCTTATCCTTAATACATGATTTCATCTTCATATTTGTATTGTGGGATTCATAAGATACACTAGCTCGATCATGTGATCAGTTAATCATTACGTAGTTCATGTGACCATATCTGGGTCACACAATCACAAATATTATAACAAATCATTCTATCACACTATGATCCATGGGTAATGTGATTCAGGAGACCAATATTACGTCATGTGATCAAGACTCCTTGTATTTTTCGTGCTATTTTCATGATGCTATCTGAGTCATACACCTCTTTTGGAAAGTTTCCTCGCATATCTGAAATGTGATTCTTGTTTTAGTATATATGGATTTAAATTCTCAGACATATTCAATCATGACCCTCTATAGGAATATTATTGATCAAAATCAAAATTAAAACCCTCGATATCATATGCTCCCTAAAAACGAGGTTTTGAAGGGGCTTATCTCACATGACCTTTGGATCTATCCTCTATCACACAAAATTCCTTTCTATAGATACAATATGATGGATAATGTTGTCATTCAATCATCTAATTGAAATATTCTCTTTTTGGTTGTTCTATTCCCTTGACTGTATTCAAATGACAATATCTAAGGATAATTAGTTAGTTGTTTCACCACTCTAGGTATATCTGAATGTGGGATAACTCCCCTTGGGGTCCATATGGTTTCAATCTCTCATGTCTTAAAATTTCTCAGAGCTATTCATTCATACTCACCTCATTTTAAAATAATATGAGAATTTGTTAGAGCTCAATGTTGGATATGGAACCTAACGAAAATTTCTTTGATGAATGGACAAGACCATTATGGGTTAGGCAGATCTTCTTATATCTCTACATCTAGTTACTTGATATTAATCTTTATGAGATGATATGGACTTCAAAGTTTGTCATGTATCGTTAGGAGGAACTTCTCAATGATCTGATTAGCCGGTGGTCTCCTGTTACTAATTCCTTCCACCTATCCTAGAGTGATGTAGGGATCATCCTTTGGGAAATATACTAACTGGGCGTAATACCCCTTCTTAGGGAGATGTATGACAAATTTATTCATATTGCAGATGTTTGGGATAACCCCACACAAACTACAGCCTTGGAAAGGGAAATTATCAACATCTTGTAGGATAATTTAAGGAAGTAGTTAAACCTATTCCAGCTCATTTACTTTAAGGAAATTATGAAAATCTTCATCTACCATAGTGGGACTCTGCCAACTGTTGTACACCATCATTTATGCCCTTCCCAACATGTTTGAAATAGTGAAGGATCCTATTGGGAAATCCTTAAGGCTGGTGAGTATGCCTCATTAGGATATTAGGTGAGACTAGATGTATCCACAAGACTTCAAATAGTATTATCTTTAGAAATGTTTTTAACAGATGGATTTTCCCAATCAGGGATGAATTCTTGGGGATTAGAGTGGTCATGTTGGTGCTAGAATATCTATTCGCAGAGGGGAGGCCTCTTAATCTTCTCATACTAACTATTTCTTTCCTTTACCATATCTTTTCTCATATTTGGTAAGAAAAAAATAACAAACCATATTGGAGGTCCCTTCCAGTTATTATTTGACTAGATAGGAGAGCATTTTCAGTGCTACAAATATCATGAAACTACTATAATCCCTAATAATTCATTCCATCCCAAGTTGATTATTGTTTTTAGGGTTGATTAAATTTTACTAGGTCCTGATGAGGTTATTTACACATTGAGATGATATGATCATTTCAGTATCATACTTTATCCAACATCAATCATGATAATTATTTATAATGGTAGGGAATCTATTGATGAGAGGTCATATAAAATCTCTCTTTAGTATGGAGTTCTTATGGGCCATGTATAAATCTGATTATTTATGAGCCATGTACCTATTATTGTTTATATTTCTAATTTGGATTTATTCAAAGGGTTTATCCACTCCCTTCAGTTATCATGTGGGGACAACGAAATCCTGAGATCATTTTATGATTTTGGATCATCTTGGAACATGAAGACAAAAATGATGATATTTTTTTCCACCAATATATTCCCCTATCTTCATGTATTATGAATATGAATAGGCTTGGTTGGAATCCTACTTAGGCGGTGTATTAAATGGATCAGTCTTCCAAAAGAAAAATCCCCATGCTTTACTGAACCCCTTATTTTTTGGCAGAGATGGAGTTGATTTAAGACTTTGGAGATTCTCCAAGGAAGTTCCCTCATCATAGTGTCAAAATTCCCAATAGTGTAATATGGTTTATTGAGTAGTCTAGAACTTTAATAATAAAAAAGAATGATACATTGATTGAAAGAATAGAAAATGAAACTTCTTCTTTTCCCTCTTCATAATCTCAGAAAACCATTCCTCTACCTGATATTCCCACCATAGTGGATATAGAGAACCAAATACCATGAAGGAAAATATGATAGTAAAACTATGAATTGATTACCGAGACTCTCTTGGAAGAGTTTTTTGTCCAAGAGGAACACCTTTTCCAACTCTTTCTTGATCTGGGGGTAGGTGGATTCAATTTACATCCATTGTATGGTATCATATGAAACTTTTTCCTGAATCAGAAACAATTGGATAGTAATAAGGTGGACTGGTGTAGTTTGGATGATTGGAATCCCTTGGTCGAATTAATAAGGGAATATTTTCAGGTACTCAAACAAATACATTGGATAATATCTTAGCTACACACCCAGATGGATGACTTGAATGCAAAAATAGAAAAATAGGATGAGATCATGGAACACTCAAAGTCTGATCATTTTACATAATCTTCCTTATTAGTGACTACTAAGAAAGGATTTGAGGAGTTGTCATATTTTATAAAAAATCTCTATCCTTGGGTAACAATAGAAGAAGATGGGAAGAAGACACATCAGCACTCAATAGACACTTATTTACAGACTTTAGATGATTTGGAAGATTCATCCAATTTAATTTTATTATATCTTGATCACAAATGTTTTTTGATGGAATCCATAGAGAGGATCTAGAATGTTAACATTCATCTATTTGAACACTATCAATGAATAAATATTTGATACTTAATATTTAATTGTACAACTTTCATTCATTCATGATGTGTATGAAATTTTATTAAACTGATATCATATGAATCATCAATGATACATATCCTTTGTATAATACTAAGTAAACCCAAATTCTTGTATTTAAATTCTTAATATACATCATATTTCTATTGAGAATATCTCATGAACTCCCACCAACATGAAATTCCTCTTTGATGTATCTAATCTAGCTGTATTTGGATCACCTGGTTTTAAAGGATAATTTGGATAAGATATGTCATGGAGGGAAAATGATCAAATTTATACCAAATTTAATGGACCCAGGGAGCATAGCTTGATTTTTCTAGGGAAAAATAATAATCCCCACATGTTCTTTTATCTTATTCTTTTTATATTTCCCTAACTTTTTCCTATGTTTAATATGGGGAATGCTTAGTGGGAATGAACCCATATTTTTCTCAGGATGACCTCTTATGAGTTTTAATCCTAAAAATCTTTATGTATTTTCTATTTTACGAGTGCTCAATATTTCTTGGATCATGAAAAGTACTTGTACATTGATTAGAGACTCGATTTTTTAATAGGGTTCCCTTTTGGAGTTTCAACCTGGGGAGAATTATATCTTTTTCAATTAGTTATTTAAGGCCTTTCAAATTAGATTGTTGTTGTGTTGTTTTTTAGATTCTTCTAGCATGGACCTTTTGCTACTATAGTTTAAGTTCTTCTAACTCATACCTTATACTGCAATAGTTTAAGGTCTTCTAGATTGGAAATTCTATTGGCAGTGAGTTATGGGAATTAATTAAGGGTTAGAGGACCCTATATCCTGATGAATGTGTGTTCATGAGGGGTTCTGATACCATACATTCATAATTGATATTCTTAAGAATGAATGATCATTAAGGGCTCTAAAACCATGCATTATTGTATAAAATATATCGGATGAATGTTCATGATGGGTTGTAGAACCCTTCATCCTTACCTTAAAGGTCATTGTTGGATGTTATAAAATACTAGGGAAGATGTTTCCACTTATATATTTAGAATATGGGTGGTTTAAATAGTATCCCAAAAGATTGAATCAAAGAATATGGAATGGGTCAGACATACCAATGATGACCCAAAACACCATAATGTGTTGAGTTCTTCCATGTTGTTACTGAGGTTCATGAGGATTATAGTTCCTTTCCTACAAGGAATATTCAAAAGAACTTATGCATGGTACTATGGGGATTACATGAATGATCAATTAAAGGGGATCAACACTCTTTTCCAGGGGCCATAAAAGATTTTTGGAGTCTCAAATTTCTAGAATATGATGTGAGTTATAGAGACAAGTGCTTTCTAGAAAGGGATATGACACCATAGGGAAGTTTAGATATTGTTTGGGAGGCTCAAGCCCAATTCCATGTGGTCTTGAGTTATGTGGTGTGGGCCATAAAAAGGTTCATGAATGGAGAGTCACATTCCTTCTTTGAGAAAGGTTATAATACACATTGACGTAATGTCGATGATTTCAAATTGACTTGAATAGTTTGGTTATGGGGATTTTAAATCATGGTCGAGAAATATGTGAGTTAATTGGAGGTGGGAATTGGTAGGTATAGGTCAACCATTAGTAATGTTGGAAGCCTATATTCCATAGGGTTAGGAGAATAACACCTAGATTTAAGAGGGTATCATATCTGGTAACAATCCTCTGGAAAAAATCTCATTGTTATGGTGTCAATTATCTAACAAATACTTATGGGGTCCTTCTAAATTAGCCATTCCCTATTACCAATTTGGTATAGGGAATAAATTGGATCATGGGATCCCAAGGTCCATGGGGTTCTAAGAGAAGGGTAAAACTCAAGGAAATGGTTGGGTTATCTCATAATTCGAAGAAATGAAGATGGTTTATGGAAAACATAATATTCAATAAGGGTTTCAGCACCCTAAAAGTTTTTTCACCACCTAGGGAACATGTTACTATGGAAAAAAATGTGAAAAAACATCAATCAGACATTTTCTTGGACTAGGGGGACTAGTGAGAATGTATTAGATTTTACTAGGGACACGAAGTAGAACCTATGATCTTTATTATTGTAGCAGTACTGTAGTGTACTGTAGCAGCGAGGACACTGTAGAAACGGTGGGAACTATAGCAGAGGCATGTCACTGTAGTGGTGGCACAATACTGTAGTAGCGGTGGGTACTGTGTAGTACTTTAGCAGCACAGGTACTATAGAAGTACTATTCATAGAATGGGATTTGGGCCAAAAAATGTGCCTACGGGCCATGTAATGGGCTAAATTCCCATTGGGCCTTTGGGCTATGTAATGGGTCTCCCCTTACCCAGTTAAAGAGGTATTTTCTCTGCTTTAATAATAAATGAGGCTTCGACCCCAACCTTAAAAAATAGGGTCTTCCAATTTACACCATCAATGGATAAATATTAAGGACATGCAAATTTGACTAAAGTGCATGATGTTTAAAGTCAAGATGCATATGGACCTGGTATGAGGGAAATGTTACAAAAAATCCTAATTAGGATACCCAGGGTCAGGATTAATCTAAAATTCTCTTAAGTGGGTGATGAAAATATAGTAAACCATGGCTCAAGGTTCTTAGGTCATGAATAATGATATGGGACAATCATACTAAGGATAAAATAAAAACACCCTATGGTGATGAGTTCTGTCATAGTGACATCAGGATCACAGGGATCATAAATCCCTTCCTATAGGGACAATATTCCTCTAATTGGTAGGTAAAATCCCATAGGTAGATACACCTCTTTAATGATCAAATAAATATATCTGTTCTCTTTTCTAGGGGTCGTGAACGGTTTGTGTAAACCCAAGGTTCTCAAGACATGAAGCATGATTTATGGGTTGAGGTGATTAAAATAAGAAGAAAGCACCCCATACTTTGATTGATTACGGTTAGGAACTTTCAGTCGTTTGATAAGTAATGGTAATGAGTAATGTTCTAAACACTTAACATCATGTAGTGGGGATGTATTTGTTGTGTAGTTTAACATAATGCGATAAGAACATTTTCCTTGTAGTTTGAAACCATGCAGCAAAGAAGTATGAAACGATGTGAAGTTTTACAATATATCCTTGGGGACATTTTCACTATTCATAGAAATTTATATATAAAAATAACCTTTAATCCATTCAAAGTCTTTTTTATGGCTATCAATATGTAGGATCCCTTCTTGCACAGATGTATCTTGTGTGCAAGAAATCCATACATAGATCTGACTCATGCATAGGTAGAGTGAGTCTATATGACCCAGACCTATTTAAATAGAGGTATATAATAATTTAATGACTGGGTTTTCCTAGAATTACCTATGAATATTTTAATGGAAAGAATCATTCCATAATCATCTCCATTAAGGATATACCTTTGCATAGATCTAACTCATTCTCTGGGGAGATGGGTGAATAACTCAGAGCAATTGGGTCTTCAAAAAAGACGCATACCCTGAAATGGAAGGGTATAAGGTTATGATGTTATAATATTACTTTGATAATGGGTATGATTCATGTATTTTTAACATCAATAGTATCTAAATACACTTGAATAGTTTGGTTATGGAATGTATAAATCATAACCTAAGAATATCTGAGTTAATTGGAGGTGGAAACTAGTGGGTACAAGTCAACCATTTATAACATTAGAAGCCCAAATTCCACATGGTTAGGAAAAATAAATCCTAGATTTAAGGGGGACTCTCCTTTATGAAAAACCCTCTCCTAGGCACAAGCTCTTTAGCATTGTGAAATTCTATAGTGAATCCTAGTGGGGTGGTTTTTGATTAGTCAGTCCCTTTTCCAGTAAGCTATAGGGAAGAACCAGGATCAAGGGATCCCATGATCCATGGGGTTCCAAGAAAAGGATACCAACACAAGTAACTAGTGGTGATGACTCAAATATTGAAGATATAAATTTGGATCATGGAGAACATAATATTCAAGAAGGTTTTGAGCACCCTAAAGGATACACCAACATGTATTGAACAAATTCTGAGGAAAGGGAATAAAACGTGTGATTCTTGGGTACACAAGCATCACAGGGGATTATTTTTTTAATATGAAGACCTTTTTCCATGATATTTAACGTCATTAAACTTGTATGTTCCCCTATATTTTAACATCATGTGACTAGGACATAGTTCTCAATCTGAGATAAATCTTAGTTGTGTTGGCTAGAGTGGGTTTTTAGGTTCCCTAATATCACATGATCCATGTTCAGTGTGGGAAAAAAGTGATGACTGGGCATTCAATTAATCTACATGAGAATGGGTCACAAATGGTTTTCTTCATTGGTCTAGACCATATGCATTTAGTGGTGTAGTTTTATCATTCTATATATTATAAATTGAAACAAGATTTTATATCCAGGTGTCATTACATATAACGTGATAGAAAGAATCAAGATACACATAGTTCTCACATGAAATATCCCTTCACGAGTTTGAATCATACATAGAGAGGGGGGGATTTTTATTTTGTTGTTGGAACCAATATTTGAGAATTGGGCATCACTATATATCCCATGATGATAGAAATACAGACACATATTATTCTTGAATAGTAAATTCTCTATGTGGGTCTAACACACATGTAAAGAAGGTTATCCATTGGTATTGTTATTTGACCCATGGTTTGAGATCTAGGAATCACTACAAATTATGTAATGGAAGGAATCAAGGTATATATAGTTCTTGAACAAAAAACTCTCCACATGATCTTGACCCATACACAGAGGTGGGAATTTGTTCTGTTAGTATGGAAGTTGGACCCGAGATTTGAGAATCTGAGTGTCAATATGTATCATATGATATTAATAATCAAGAAACATGTAGTTATCGAATGAAAAAAATATCCACATAGGTCTGAACCACATGCATATGGGGGTATTTTTTCTATTGTTATTATGGATGGACCTAGTATTTGAGATCTAGGTATCACTATATATCCTATTACAGTAGGAATCAACACTCAAATTGTTATAAAATGGAAAAATATCCATGTAGGTTTGACCCATACACATAGGGGTTATTTTTAAATTGGTAATACAGGTGGATCCTAGATTTGATATCTGGGTGTAACTTTGTATCTTATTATTGAAGGAATCAAGACACATGGAGTTCTTTAAAAGAAAACCCTCTATGAAGTTCTGACCCATATGTACAGGGGGAATTTTTTCCATTGGTATTGAAACTAGAACCAGGATTGGAGATCTAGGTTTCACTATATTTTATATTACGGTACGAATCAAACCACACATAGTTCTTGAATGGAAAACTCTCCACATAGGTCTGACCCATACATAGAGAGGGAATGTTTTTGCATTGATGTTATTACTAGACCAAATATTTGAGATCTAGGAATTTATACATATCCTGTGATAATAGTAATGAATCCACACATAGTTCTTGAATGTGAAACTCTTCATGCATGTTTAACCTACACATAGAGGGGGGAATCTTTCATGTTGATATGGTAGATTGACTTAGTATTTGAGACCTAGTAATCAATACATATCATGTGATGATATAAATCAATTCATACATATTTCTTGAATGATAAAATCTCTATATAGGTCTAAACCATATTAATAAGGTAAAATTTGTTCTATTATTATTATAGCTGGTTCTAGGATCAGAGATCTGGGTGTCACTATGTATCTTTTGATTGTAGGAATCAAGTTACATGTAGTTATCTAATGGGAAAATCTCCATTTAGGTTTGACCCATATGTAAAGAGAGGCATTTTTCTCATTGATGTTGTAGCTTAACCTAAGATTTGAGATCTGGGCATCACTACGTATCATGTGATATCAGGAGTCAAGCCACACATAGTTGTTTAATAGGAAACTCTCCACAAAGGTATGATCCATATGAATAGGGGGACTTTTTCCAATTGATGTTGAAGTTAGACCTAGGATTTTTCACATAGATATCACTACATATCCTATAATGATGGGAATCAATCCACATGTAGTTCTTGAATGGTAAAGTCTCCATGTATGTCTAACCCATAGGTAGAGGAGGGAATTTCTCCCATTTATTGTTGCAGTTGGACCCATGATTGGTGGTCTGGGCATCACTACATATCCTATGATGGTAGGAATTAAGTCACACATAGTTCTTAAATGATAAATTCTTCACACAGGTATAATCCATATGCAGAGGGGGGTATTTTTCCGATTGATGTTGTGGATGGACCTAGGGTTTGATATCTAACCATCAAAATATTTCCTATGATGGTAGGAATCAAGACACACATAATTCTTGAATTGTAAAATCTCTACGCATGTATGACCCATATGTAGAGGGGGAAATTTTCCTATTGATGTTGTGGTTGGATTCTGGATTAGAGATCTGGGTGCCACTACATTTCTTGCGATGTTTGAAATTAATCCAAACATATTTCATGAATGGAGGTGTGGTGGGAGACCAATACCAAGGATAGTGGTCCTCTCGGGTGAGGGTTATAGTAATACACATTTTTATGTCATGAAAGAGACATCAACCATGAAGTTTAAAATTACGTGTTAAAAAATTATGGTCTTCCATTTAATATCTTTCATCTATGACCATGATAAACCTGACATGAAATGATATGTCTTGTTCATGCGGGGAATCCCATGAAAAATCATAATCCCACATGAGCTATTGTTGGTTTGAGAAACAAGGAATGAAAAAGGTTTGAATCGCTACACATAGGCGATTAAAATAAATTACATTGGAATTTTTATCATGTATTGGTGGGTCCAAGATATATTATCTAGGCATCTCTATCTATCTCATTGGAATAAGAATCAAGTTGTACGTAGTTATATGAAACCATGTAGTTTAATGTCATATGGTAAAGATGAACGATTTATTGTAGTTTTAGGTCATACAATTAAGACTAATCATGAAGTTTAACATCATGAGACCAGGAAAAATCATGCAGTTTAACATCATGTAATCAGGATGAATTATGTTATTTAACTTCATGTGACTATGATGAATCATGAAATTTAAAGTCATGAGAACAAGATGAATCATGTAGTTTAATTTCATGTGACAAAAAATAAGCATGAAGTTTAATTTCATGAAACTAGGATAAAGTTTAACATCATGGAACTAGGTTGAATTGTGTAGTTTAGCATTATGCGATCAGGATGAATCATGCAATTTAACGTAATGAAACCGGTATGAATCATGTAGTTTAATGTCATGCGGCCAGGATGAATCATGCATTTAATGTCATGTAACCAGGATGAATCATTCATTTTAACATCATGAAAATAGGATGAATCATGCAGTTTAACATCACGAGACTAAGTAGAGTTATCCTTGGTGATAACTAGGAAAATTAATTATTTAAAAACCTCTCTTTGGTGGGGGAGTGATAAGTTCCCCATCTATTGTGGCCAATGAGTAAGCTAAATTAGAATAGACCTTATTTATGGTGTAAGGAACTTCCTATTTGAGATTCATATTTATAGGTTTGTTTCCTAGTATCATTTGGATTTTTAGAGCCAATACCAGTTCTCCATGAAGGAAATAGTATAAGAGAACTTTTTGTTGAATGCACATATGATCTGATTCTAATAGACTTTGAGGTTGTGTAGTGTTCGTAACCTTTTCTCATCGAGTTTTTCCAACTCATCCAACATATTTTATGATTGATCTTCATTTGAGAGTTGTTTGTAGATTACTATTAGGAGATTGGGCAACTATACCTCTCTGGGAAACACCACTATAGTCTAGTACACTAATGGATATGGAGTCTCTTGTGAAACAATACACCTGGTGGTATGTTATGCCCATAAATCCTGAAAGAGCTTATTTATCCATGAATTATTTTCTTTTTCTACCATATTCTAGAGTATATTTCATATATTCTTATTAAAGGCATATATTTTTCCATTTTCTACTTCATAATAGCTAGATTAATGTTTGGATTTGATTTTTTAATCCTAGTATAAATTCTTAAATTTGGCATAGTAGAAGTTGATTTTGCTGGCTATTAATATCATGTGAGGGACATCAAATTGAATGATGATATTGGACATTATGAATTTAATTATATTCTTCATCCTAACTACCTTGAGGAGTATTAACTCTTCCCATTTAGAAAATAATTTGATAGCCGTAAGGATGTAATTAAACTATTTATATATGGCTGGGGGATAAGGCCACAAAACATCCACCCCCATACAGTAAATGGACATGAATAGTTATCTGTATGTATAAATTCTAGCGGTTGAAGTACAACATTTTCATGAATTTTTCATGGATGAAATTTCCTAGTGATTTACACACAACCTTATGTCATTGTTTTCCAATGGTAACCAAGCATCTAATTTTGGTAGGAGTGTCTAGTCCTAGAGTGATGAGTGCCACATGATCCTGCATGGAATTCTTCCATGATGATGAGAATATCTCTTTCCCCATGTATATGAGGAGGATTCTATCAAATACTTCTTTGTATAGGGGTTTTTCTCATTTATACCATACTAAAGAGTAAAGGTCACCGCTCGGTGTCAATTCTGTTCCATTCCAACTCAGTCTAAAATGAGGGTCCTATTTTGGAGGTAATCGACTATAGGCTCCATCCATTTAGGGGTGGATATTGGTTCATCATCATCTAGGGAAGCTTTGATCTGACTGATTTCCTACATGTCACATATGATGACTGATAAGACCATTATTCACTACGTGATGTGGAAGACCAAATCATCTTTATTTGGGTCACTCCATACTATGGCTGCATTAGCCAGTGTGTCAGCATGATCATTTTGTGATCGGGGTCCATGATGCAATGTTGTATCAAAAGGTAACTCTTCCATCAATGCTCTAACATTGCTGATGAGAGGGTCCAATTTTTACTTCTTGATGGAATATTCAACACTAATTTGTTTTATCACTAGCTCTAAATACGCTTTTATGTTCAGGTAGGCTATTTTCATCTATAGGGCTAGTTCCAAGATAAAAAAATGAGGTCGTATTATTATGCCTTATTATTAGTGAATATTTTGGACAATGAGAATTCGTAGGAAAACATTTCTTTATCTGGAGAAACAAATACAATCCCTAGATCCTCCTAGTTAAGCTTCAGTGGTTTTATACTCTTTCCAATATAAATTTAGGAGGCACTATAAAAATACATCTCCCATGTTTGGGGAGTTTCATGGGAATGTAAAACCTCTTCTTCTGGAATTTCGGTGTCCACTTGTGTGCTTCCTAGGGTGGAATATGCTGCATGGAAATCATCCAGGGATTTCCCCTTAAATGCCTTTTATGACATCAACTGAATGTTATACTATTGCAGACTAACTATCCATCAGAAAAAAATCTCAATCAAACATATGGAGGCCATGTATATACTTTAGAGGGTCATTATGATATACCAAGTGGAATTCTTTATGCTTCAAGTAATGTCTCATATTTTTCACTAAAAATATAACTGCAAGGTAGTTATTCTCGACATCAGAATACCAATTCACATCACCTAGTATCATTCGACTTTGGTAATAGAGACTTTTTTCATTCTCGCATCATTTCTCTATGTGAGTAGAGCACCAAGAGATCACTCCATGGTGGCCACATATATGATAAGTGTATTTCATTCTAGTGCTAAAATCAAGATGGATGGATGCAGTAAGTACTTAATGATATTCTCAAAGGCTTCTTGTTAGTCCTTATCCCATCATCAGAAAACTCTTTTCTTCATTAATTTGGTGAAGTTGAGATATTTTCTAGTCAGGTTAGCTATGAAACGTCAAATTCAAGAAAGGTTCCCTTGGATCCCCTAAGTTCTTTGAGATTTTGAGGGGGTGAAATTTCTAGGATTACACTAGTCTTTCTAGGATCAACCTTGATGTCACATTGGTTTAAAACAAAGAAAATTAATTTTCCTAATGTTACCATGAAGGAAGACTTTAGCAGATCCATCTTCAAACCATGATACTGCAAGTTATTGAATATTTCTTGAAGATCCGTGAGGTGATCACACATCACTGTTGAGATTTAATTACCAGGTCATCGACATAACATTATATTATTTTTACCAAGAAGTGATTACAAATATGATACATGGAATGTTGTAAAGAAGAACTATCATTATTCAATCCAAAGGGTATGAACCGATAGAAAAATATACCTTAAGGTGCTCTGAAGGTGGTGGATTCGTCATATTCATGGGCCATCTTTATCTTATTATACCATTAATAACCATCCATAATGGAATGGTTTTATAATCCATTAGTTTCATTGATAAAAATTTCTATGATTGGCAATGAGAATTCATCCTTTGGAAAATATCAATTAAGGTCCCTTAAATCAATGTAGACCCTAATCTACTTATTCTTATTCTTAATGTGGATGATGTTGGAAATCCATTTAGGTTATTTTACTTCTTGAAAAAAATTTGGATTTGATATATTTGTCAAATCGTGACTCATTTGTTGGAATGAGAGGGGTTCATCCTCCTAGATACCTTCATGAAACCTCAATGATCATAGAGTAAGGATAGGTGGTGTGTATCCACATAGGGGTTCATCCCAATCATTTCCATATAATTACAAGTGAAAACATACTAATTTTTCTTGAGAAATGTAATATACATCTCCTCCCCGAGAGGCTTGGAAGAACTAATACATGTTGGTCATGAGTCTTATTCTACTATGAGATTCATCTGCTTGAGCTCATTGATGGTGGTGGAGACGCCTTCCTAAAGGGGGGGGGGGGTTCTTGAGGTCATCCTATTCTTCATCTATTTATGAGTTCATGGAGGCATTTTCAGACATGGTAGGTAATCCAGGGGAATACCTATTATTATTGAGGCAATAAAGGACGTTGGAAGAGACATTGTCATCCTAAACTTCTGAAGTCATTAGAGAGAGATTCTAGAGATAATTGTTTTCTTTAATCATGTCAATAGGGAAAAGAGGATCCTGAATATATGGGATTATGTCTACTTAATAAATCAGATTCATGGGTAGTTACTAATCACCATTGAACATAATCCAGGGATTCATTGGGTTGGTCCCCAATCCATTGGGGTTTGCAACCTACATATCGTTATCCACCATTGGTTTTTTTCATTCCCTTTTGTAAAAAAATGACTCATCATATATGGATTCACAAGAATCAAAAAGGGAACTATCATAATGTAATATTTTTAACTTCCTATTGATGGGGTATTTCAAAAACTGATCAAATGTTGAAGGGACCACCACATGGATGTGATGAGAAAGTCTTCCAAGAAGGACATTATATGCTCTGTCTTACTGGATAACCACGAAATCAATGTTGGATGTGAGATACCCAAATTGAGCCTTGAGATTGATCTTCCTGAGATAAATTTTCTTACTATTATCATAACCTTAAATGGTTTTATTTTTAGGAGATAAGTCTCCCTTACTATATATCAAAAATTGGGGTGGGGTCCAAATATGGATGAGGTTGATCTTGAAACAATTTTCAATCATATAACTTCATATGTTGATATAGTCGAACTTACCTGAAACATATAGGGGTATGATATATCCCTTGATGACTTCTTCCTGATCTTGTTCTATGAATGAGATGGTGACATGGAATTCTAATGGAATAGTCTCCACATAATAGACCTCATATATAGATACTTCTATATCAAACTCCTGTTGGATCTGGAGGGCCTCGATGAGTATCGCTATAAGTTATTTTGAAAGGTGGAGAGCATCCAGAATTGAGAGTTTGGTTGGGATAACAGAACATTGTTTCAAAATGTCATATTTTTTTTCAAGGTATTAGATTATTGATATGAGGTTACTCACTATTATGTATCTTAGGAGTTATGGTGTTTGAGGTAGATGATACTGGTGCTTCAGTAAAGGTTGAAAGAGTATCTACTACCAGTGGTTCAGGTTTCCCCAATCTTCCCCTTTTTCCAGGATGATTAGACAATCGAACCCACACTAGTCAGTCATGTAAGATGACAAGGCCTGGATGATCACTAGAGAGATATAAGGCTCTACATGTTTCTTTTTGGCTTGATGGAGTTCTTTCCCACATGTATAAGCTGTATATATGTCCTCTATAGTGATATGTATTAAATATTGGGTTTGACCAAGCCTAAACCACCCCCTATATCCTCATCTCCTACCTTTTCAGCATCTATCCCCCAATTAGGTATGTTGAACTCATACTTTGAGGAATATTCATCATTTGATAAGGGATATATTAAGTTAACTATGCCAACATAGCTAAAAATGAGCTCTTCATATGATGGGGATTCTGTTTGGTGGGGCAGTTCTTATTCTTAATATATTGAAGGGAAAAAGTATAAAAGATTCATAACATGCGTGGGATCCAAATATGACTCTTACTCTTCTATATTTTCTTATGTCTGAAGAATACATCTAATTTTGGGAGGTGTATTCCATGTCTCCATCCTAAGTGATGGGACTATTACTGCTTTGTGAAGATTCCCACTCAGGGTGGCATGAGCTCAGTCAATTTTCATTCAAGTCATCTGATTTTTGAACTTATGTCCACACCTGGTCAAAACCTCTTTCCATCCACCCTCTTCTTCCAGTTAGGAAATAGTTACAAAAGTCACCTATGCTATAGAATTTTACAGCATCACCTATCCAGAATCAACCACAATTTAGAGAAAAAATTTGAAAACAAATAAATCGTGAATGGTGTAACCCAACCTTCTACAGAAATGGAAGAAGTTAGGACAATTAGTGAGGTGGACGTCACTAGGGTTATTGGGATGAAATATCTTTAAAAGGTTATTTTCCATAGCTGCATGGAAATAAACTGGGTCTTACTCATTTCAAAAGGAGTAAACATTTTTCATTTGTTTCTAAAATTTTAGGCAAACCTAATCTATTTTTTCTTCTGGCCAAGGTTGATTTTTTTTTCTAATTCTATTCCATGGGAGGAACCCAACAATTCTGGGCCTTCCTAGGTGCTTGAACAAGAATTTATACTAGTTTGAGGGTAAAAATAATAGTTTCTAACTTACCAATCCTATTTTCCTATACCATGGGCATGGGATAAGACTTATCTCAGGTCTATTAAATGGAATCTTCTAGGAGTTACTCTAATTCTACAAACTCATAGAATCCTTCTAGACATTTCATCAAGATCAAAGGTGTTTGTAGCTCATTTTTAATATTTTCATCATAAAGTTTCAGTAATTGATATTGTAAGATAGGGAGCTGAGTGAATAAGTTAAACATTTCCATACTGCAAAGATGTTAGAAACCCTCTCATTTTCATGTTGTTTTTAGTATATTAGTTCACATTTTTCTGTTTTTATTAGCATAGAGGTGAAATAATAAAGAAATTGATGATAAAGGACTTCCCATCTCACAATGGATCCTTCTAGAAGGTTGTTGTACCAAATGAAGGCTGGGCCCACCAAATTTTGTACAAAAAATCAAATCTTGGTTTCCTATTACCGATCTTGAGGGCCCATCGTTAAGCCACATCAGGACACAAAGTGCATTGGATGCTATTCTGGATCTCTAGTGTCATAAAATGTTGATATGGTAGGATTTTTGAAATTGGGTGGGAGAAAAGTGTCATCCAACTATTTAGGATATGGATTCTTCTCGGGATACTTGGGTGCATACCACCCTTTCATGTGTTCCATTTGAGCTGCCATGGATTCAATGAAATTGAGTAGTTTTAGAGGTACCGCTATCTGGGATGCCTCCCATCTATTGGGAGTGGGTGGGCCTTGATGATGTGGAACCATTTTCTTATCATGCTGATTCTCAATATGTGATAGGACTAAATAATCACCCTGGTAGGGGAGAAGCTATCACCATAATAGAGGAAATTCATGATCATCATCAACTTCATTATTTATATATATTAGATTCCTATATCCTGAGCTAGACTGACCCTCACATTTCACTCTTTCAAGTGTATTATCTCTCTATTGATATGTAAGAGGATGGATATTCATCTCCATCTAAATATGATACCCAGTGGGAATGTTTCCCATGAGTAGCTCCTCATTGATCTTTCTAAGATTTTGTATCTCATTCTCATATTACACCAACCATTCCTTCGTGGTGAGAATTTCATCTATTCTAGATGGAGAGTGGGAAGTAGGAACAAATTTACTTTTATCCTTAGTAGTATTCCACTATAGAGGTGTAAATTCATTATTTGGTGGGGCTTTTTAGCTCCTCCTCTGATTCTACATACGTGCAGGCTCAATTGGTGTATCTAGATCATCCACCTCTTAGGGTATGTTTCTGGTACTGACTCTATATGTATTTGAATCTTTATCCACATAATCTATTGTGTTTATGGTTACATCATTCACTGAGTTATATTAATAAATGTTATTTATCCCATTAATATCAATGTAATAGGGTGATTCTACACCACTTACTCCTCCTTTGATGGTTACATCTGGGTCATTTATCCGACCCTTGGACATATTGGTCCATTTTATCTTATGAACCTTATGTGATTTTATTTCATTTACCACATGTTCCTCCTATCATAGTCTATGAATAGTTACCTTAAGAGAGTTTTTGGTCATGTTTTCTGAATGAGCTATAAATAGTAAAGGTTTGTCTGGGAGTAGGAGGAATGGATGGGATGCTGAATTTCGATATTCGCATCCCAACATCAAGAAGACTAATTCCTTTTGAGGTGATGTTAATGATGAAAATACCACTATCCCAGAGGGATACATATGATTCAAGGCCACTATTAACACATTTAGATCATGTTGTCAAGGTTTTATGATACCATTTGAGGATCTGATGACCCATAAGATGAAAATTGAGATATAAATTCCCCCATACCTACTAAATGTGGTTGATTTAGAACCACGATTGATTTCTCTAGGACCCTCTTAGGATGTGACAAACTTGGTGATGATTATTGAGAAATAAATTCCCCCATCCCTATAGGTTGTGGTAGGTTTGCAAAAACTGCTGATATGTACTAGATCCTCTAAGTTTTTGATGACTCGAGGGGTGGAGGTGGTGGTAAAATTTCCCATATCCCTATGGTATGGGTTCATTCATGGATAGATTCTATTTCATCTGATATTGTGATCCATTTGATTTGGAAAAATTATTCTCGTGTATGATTTGGGTGCAATGGATCCCCAAGATAAGAGTAATTTTCTATAGAAAGTTGTCTGGTAGGCCACAACTTCACATTATATGACTAAAATGTGTTCTCATTTTTCTGTGGTGACTAGATTATAAATATTTTTAGATCCATCTCCCTCTGTTCATGATTTATTTTCATATTTAATGTAAGGCTATTCCTTTATATTGATCGACTGGACCACGCATTTCTAGGTCCCCTGAATTCTCCCATGGATTTGAAAATACATGGTGATACATTTGAGGATTTATGATATTCTAGGGATGTAGTGAGGTGAAACACTCAATACCATCCTTATCCTTGGATATAGATACCAGAGAATGCTTTAGTGATTGGTTTTCAAAGAGTTTTGGGGTAATGGTAGAAAGCATGGTGTAGATTTTCATAGGGCTTTTCTAGTCTCAGGTCCCAAGACATGGAGATGAAAGCTAAGTCTATTATAAATTAGATTATATATATGGTTTGAAGGTGACCCTTATATCTTGGATAAGGTAGGTTTATATTCCTTAACCATTGATGACTTTCACACATATTTTGGTTTATGTAAGCCATTAAATCCTTCTCTAGCTTGTATGTGATCTAATGTTCAGAAGTGGTGATGGGATAGACCATTATTGGAGGGGGGGGGGGTTATAGCTGAAAATATCCATATATCCATGTCGGACTCCTCTTAATCAAATTTATATACCTCCACATGGTCATAACATAGAGGTCATTTCTCTGGATCGCCTGTTGACTGTGGTGGAGTGCTGTTGATAGTTGATGGCTAACTATATATAGTTAACCCCATGGTTTCTAAAAAATCTCTATATAAATTTGTAAGAGTTTTTAGAAACTATATATATAATGGTTTCTTTGATAAGATATTATTTCATTTTTCTAAAAGATATGTCACTGTAGGAGAGGTTGACCATGGAGGATGTTAGTAATAGAGTCTCTACGATCCATATATGCACTAACACGAGGAGTACTATCATGGTAATAATCACAGTATGCTTTGGTTTAAGAGTCTAAGGACCCTTGAGGTGTTATAGATATGCTTAAAACAACCTCAAAGACATTGGAATTTAGTAGATTAGGGATATGAGCCTTAGTCTATATCATGGAAAAAATATACTGACCTGCCTTTTGGGGTTGAGTAGGGATATGATCCTATTACATGAACGCTACCAAAATATATTGATAACTATCTAGTTCTATGGGGATGTGAGCCCATGGATGATAATTGAATAGATTATATAGGTGATATTATATATTTCTAGCAAGGATATGGCCCTTCCTAAATTTGGTTACTGTAATATACCAATCAATCTTAGCTAAAGTGGGGATATGATCCCAGTTCAAATATCCATTCCCCATTAGGATATGTCAATGAAACTATGGAATAGGATAAGGTATATAAGAAAATATCTTATATATCATTTTAAGTATGATGGTGAAATCATTCATCAGTTGAAATGGGAATATGATCCTATCTTCCATGATCTACTAGAATAAGTAGAATAACTTTACTAGAAGGGATTTGAGCCTTCTCTGAGTGTATTCCCATATTTCCCTAAAAAATATCAGTTGGAATGGGGATATTATCCTAGTACAATTCCTTTAGAATAGGTCATTGGTATTTTTTAATAGTAATATGATCTCGTCCCAAGGCATGTACCACTTCCACTTTGTGATCCCTAGCTGAAACAAATATTTGAGCGAGATCCTATGACTTTGAAGTATGCCTCTTGTTATTTTCAATAGTAATGTGTTACTATCCTAAGGAATTTTCCAAAGTATGTTTGTGAGCCCCATTTGGAATGAGGATATGATCCTGGTCATGTGCATCTCCCTTTACCAGGACATGCCTATAATATTCTTGTATGGGAGTAAGAATGTGAGATTATGCTACATATTCTTACTGATCATGGTGATATGTTTCTATGGATGTTGGGATAGGTATGTGTTCATGTCCTTGTACATGTACTAGTGCAAGAATATTCTATTAGAGTTATTTAGTTATTGTTAGAATATAGTGACACTTTAAAAAAGTGTGTTAAAGAATATAGGACAACACATTTTCAGTCTCCAATATGTATCGATAGATATCATTTATTGAAGTAAGGATATAATACCACTCATTTCCTCCTTGTTCCATCATAATTTTATGATTATCTTTATTCTTAGGGGCAGCGATATGTGCCTCCCCCATGCTTGTTACAGAAATATGCATGTAGAAATGATCTGAGTGAGTAGGTATATAATCCTTTCCACTAGATAAATCAAGAATATGCTGATGAGATTCATCAGAAAAAATTGGGATATGATCCCACTCCCATTTATCTGTAGATTTTTTTCACCCGGAGTGACTTCCTTGGTATCCATGCGTGAGTATTTTGGGGTGGAAATTTATCGGGTGATGTTCTCAGTAGGTCATTAAGGGGCACTGGCATGATGATACTGGTGACGACTATTAACCGCATCCCTACTTGGAGGATCCTGAACAAGGATGGAACCATAGTCTACTCATTTATCCACCTTATTCGTAAATGGATGGTGTTGATTACCATTCTCTAGGGATAAGATTATAAAGAAATTTATGGTGGTGATAGGTTCCACTGTTTTTATTGTAGATTTACCAAAATGAGGTGGAATTTATGGATTTAGCTTTTGGAGACCCTTTCATGCAACCTCGAGGGTCGAGATTGTACCATGTTAGTTGTATTCCCAAACCATTACATTCACCACTCGAAGCAGATGGTGACTGGGGGGTGATTTGGTTTTGTGATAACCAGAGGCTGCAACCAAAGATGAGTTTACAGAACATTCATTTTTTAAGACAAGATCACAGGGTAAGATGTTAGTTAGAGAAGTTTCTGGAGTCATAAAGACAAAAAAGATCAAGTTCACCTATCATTTCATCATTGAAAGTGTGAAAATTTCTCAATAATCTATGCACATATTACATAATTTTCCTTTATTGTTCATGGTTTTTCCATTTGAATTGCTTGGAAATTTCAAAGTGATATGGCCTATTTCATGGGAACCCCAGTTACACTTTATAAAGGGATTCCAAATTGGGTGTACCATTTTCATTTTTGTAGGAGATGAAAAGAAAAATATCCTGATACATAGTCAACTAATTGTTTTTATTATTTGATAGATTCAGGTCTGGTTCACCACTTTTGTTTTTTTTGAATTATTAAAAAATAATGGCCTGATGTATGCACTAGTGTAAATAATGTTTTTAATGTTGGAGAAATGATGTCAGTTTTTTTTAAACCGATGAAAAAAGTATGCACGAGATAGTTTTAGAATCAGTTTTAATAAAAACTGATGCTGAGAATTTTTTATACGCTCTTTTGGGGGTCAATTTTTAGTAAAATCGACCACAAAAACCATGAAAGAATTTATTTTTGGCATTGATTTTTTACAAAATCGATGCCAAAAATAAAAAAAATATTTATCGTGTCGGTTTTTACAAAAAACAACAATATTTTTTTTTTAAAAATCACATCAGTTTTTGTAAAAATCGACGCAAATTTTTTTGTCTCAGACTTTTCGGCATCAGTTTTGTAATAACCGATTCCAAAAATCTTAAAAAATTGTTCATTATCAGGAAAACCCCATTTTTTTGGATCTATGAAACCCTCCCGCTCACAATGAATCCCTCCTAAATCGCAGTGACTTTGAAGGACACTCAGAGACCTCGAACTCCATTTTTGTTGATTCTTTAATTTTAATGATCAGTGGTCTCCATTATACATCTTCTTTGGTTACTTAATCATCTCCACATTATTTTCTTCTTGAAATCCTATTTCTGACCTAAATCATGGTTTTATTTTTGTTTTTTTTTCATATTTAATGTACTTTTTTACAATAAATTTCGTTTATATCTTTCAAGAAATTTTTATTCTTGCAACACATTCAAGGGACGAAGATTGGATTTAGGACCGGGGATAATTTGAACTCTGAATTTTGTTTTTTGTTTTTTTTAATTTGGGGGAATGTGTGATCATGAGTTTTACTAGATCATTCCGTGGTTTTAGATGCTCATTTTAAGTAGTAAACCTAATAAAAATCAATTTTTCTTAATGTATTTGTTCCTTGATGTTTGTTTGGTTTGTGCATATCAATCTTGTCATTCACTTTAACATGTTTTAAAATTTTTTGATGGAAAAATGTAAAAGGAAGTGAATTTCTTGATTCACCCCCTAAAAAAGTATCACTATTTTTGTGGAACCTTATTACATATATAATTCCATATGAAATACTAAAACTAAATAAATCCACTATATAATTCTATGTGATATATTCATATCACTTTTGTGACATAATAATTTGTTTTATGGCACCCATGTTTTGGCATGTTACAACTTGCAATATGATTAAACGCTCTTTTCAATAAATATATCAATTGGTTCTGCTTCAGTCATGATATATTTTATCCCATGATATCTCTATATAGTCATGAAAAATATAATATTTTATAGTGTAGTATCTTTTATCACCCTATGTTATATCTTTGTTATGTATATACAATTTATTTAAATCTAATAATCCTACGAATCTTCATTGAAGTGGATTTGATTATATTGATGGGTTTTGTAGATATAAAATAGGTATAAATAAAATTATTTTCCTAATATAACTCAAAACAATCTATGGTAACATATATTATAAATATAAATGTAGAACATCCCTTATTGTTAATACATAATTTCATAGTGAATTTGATGTGGTTATGTAACACCCCAAGATTTTATAGTGTGTTATTTCTTCAAAATAATTCAATAACTTTCACTACACGCAACACCAAGTTCAATCGCACCATGACTTACCAAACAAGCTGTTCAAAAGAGGTTATGAATAGTATTAACTACATTTTGAACTTTATATAATCCTTATAATTTTAGAATCCCTATTATGAGTTTCTTAGTCATAATGCAAGAACAGATTCATTTTCAGTATTTCACTTTTATCAACTTCTAATAGTGAAACCTTTTTAAATACAATATTTTAAACTTTTTGACTAAATGGGGACATCAAAAATATAAAATGAAACATCCCAAGCTTCCGCGGTACGCTTTCCTTTGAATAAAACAGTAGCGTGTGTTGTACGCAACTTCGAGTTCTAACACACCGTAACCAATCAAACTAGCTGTTATGAATAGTAATACCTACTTTTTGAAGTTATATATATTTTATATTTTAAAATGGACTTCATTTTTGGATTCGGAATATCAAATTTAGCCTAAGGTGAAATTTTGGTACTTTTCGGATAACTTTCATATTTTGATGAATAGTGAAAATTACTAAATTTTAATTAAAAACAACTTTTTTAATCAAAATAATTAATAGTGATAAATTAAGAATATTAGTGGTTTTAAAGTATATTTAGAATATATTTTTACCATTTAATATAATGTTGGTCATTGGACATAATTTTACAATTAAACCAAACATAAACAAGTGTCAATCTTTTGATAGTTATTATCTCTTAAAAACACGCTTTTTGTTTTGACAGCGGGAATTAATTTTAAATTAATTTCTGCCACTTCTGTGTTTTGAATTTAGAAAAATGGATTCCATATTTGGAATCAGGATGTTCAAATTGTGTAAATAGGTAACTTTTATTTTTAGACATTTTGAATAATTACTGCGGTAAATATTTTATTTACCGTGGTTAAGGGTAAATCCGGTAAATAAGGGTTAAAAAATAATATTATAATAATACAAAATTACCCTAAAACGTGTCCTAACCTTATTTGTGGACACATACCCGACCATGGGCATCCTTGGGTCAATTTGGGGACCCCTTGGAGCCACTTGTATGTGGTAGGGACACATTATATTAATAAAGTGAAAATAAAAATAAAAATGGCATAAGCTTACATCTTTTATAAGAACAATTTTTACATAGGGTTATACATGTTGGATTTTCGATTATAAATATTCATTAGAAAGATAAAAATATTTCCTACATAATGATGTTTTATTTATAATTTTTAGACATTAAATAATTTATTTTATTTATGACACAATGATGATGCAGTAATTACTATAATAGTGAAAAATTAAAATAATTGATATTATAAATACCCAAATAAATATAATATGAAACTTTTAATGAATTAAAATAATTTTCTAGGATAATATGATATATTAGGATTGATTTAATGGACTTTGTTCGAAGTAATCAATCTGTTATGAGTTTCACAAAAATCAACTATTGAATAGTGTCAAAATTGACATAAAAGAGTTCTTAAAACAAATATTATATTATTAATTGATATTAAATTCCTAAAAATATATGGTTCGGCCAAGAGACTTATATTATGATAGGTTAATCATTAATGGACCACTTGGGGGTCGCTTGGATGTATATAGTAAGTTTATTAACCATATTATATAAAAATACAAAGAGACATTGTAAAAGTGAAACTAATTAACTTAGAGTTAATACTTAAAGATAAGGTTAATATAAGTACCCAAACCTGTCTAAATTCTATTGGATGAGTTGTTTTCGACCTATCCCTACCTCATCCTTTGAATAGTCAACTTTGGAGCCTTTGGAAACCGAATATGAATTTATTATAAATTAATATTTCTAGCTTTTCCAAAGGTGCCCCTCACCCCTCTTATAAAAGGGCACTCCTCCTTCTCATTTCTTCACACCTTCAAAGCCTTTTGGTTCGGCCAAACTCTGCCCAAATACTCTCCCAACATCCCTCACTACAACCTAGAGGCCTTAGTTTGATCAGAAAGCCAACCTAAGGAGCCCTTTTGATCAAATCAAAAGGAAGAACCCGAAGAAGAGGTAATGATTTCACCACCCTTTTCTAAGTTCATTTCTTCTTCCACTTCTTCTTCCTTTGTTCTTACCATTCTAAAATAATAACTCCAGTATCTCAAATATACTGTGATGTTATTATAAATATGGTACAATCATATTCAGTATTCTATCCACCCTTTGAATAACATGTCACCATACGTGCGTACGTACGGCTTACCGTCTCCACGTCGTGGTGTAATTGTTATTCAATATAATATTATTTGGATGGGTATAATAATGATGTGTAACTCATGTAAATAATAAATATAACATGTTAATGATTCTGTATATATGATATACCATACATTTATATATTATTTTAATATCAAAAGAATGATATTGTCGCTCGTGCGTACGTACGGACTACCGTCTCCACGAACACGATGAGATTCATTCTCCATCGTATCCATTCAAGTATAATTATCATTTGATGATTTAAAAATGATGTTTAAGGACTGGATATCATTCTGGATATGAATAAGATACAACAACCATGGTTTATGTAACAAAACATATAAAAGAAAATGAGTAAGTTAACTCCCGAAACGACGATAATTCTAAGATATTATTAACAAATCAATGTTAAAAGATCATATATGATATCATATTAATATATATGATTCTTGTATAATTTAATAACAACTATTTCACCATTATACAGGAGGTTAACCTACCCCAACCAAGGAAAAGTACAAGGTAAGGGTTTATTTCACAATCTCTTCATTATCCGAGGTTGTTTATATGTAATAATCTACTGGGATATCTTTATCATCCACATCCATGTTTCTTAAAAATGTATTTCAAAACATTTTTACTATTTACAAGAATATGGGTTAAAGTCATTTATACCCTTGTTTGAATTTTTATAAGAGGTTTATAAAGGAATCTTTCCGTCGTTTTCAAAACAAGGTCCTTTTTAACCTTTTCGACAGAATTGAGGTAAGAATGTTTTTTTTAACTTATACGGCGGGTGCGGTTACTTTCCGCCGTTATAAAATCGCCGAATCTTTCCTTACAAGCTTATAAGAATATTTTCAAAGAAAATGTTTTATTTTATATGGATCTTAAATGTTTTCAAAATAAAAGGAGATACTTCTTTTAAAAGAATTTTGATTTCATCTATGTCAACATCCTTTGATGGATTTTAAGATTATTTGAAGTTGATTTATTATAATACAAAACTTCTATATTTTATTGAAGGTTTTGTAATATGTTTGAATGTGGATGTGCTATTTTATACCATTCATAGTTTATGGTGAAACTATTGACATTTCGTATGCTAGTTTTAACCCAAATGTTTATGTTATATTTCAAACTTTTCTTCAGATGAATGTGATAAACAAGTATGTTCCGGGTTGGGGACCGGTAAAAGTAAGCCCTCCAGGTTGGGGACTGGTTAAAGTAAGCCCTCCAGGTTAGGGACTGGTAAAAGTAAGCCCTCCGGTTTGGTGTCCGGTTATTAGAGGCACTCCGGGTTGGTGTCCGGTTATTAGAGGCACTCCGGGTTGGTGTCCGATTATTAGAGGCACTCCGGGTTGGTGTCCGGTTATTAGAGGCACTCCGGGTTGGGTTCCGGTTAGAAGTAACCCCTAGGTCTTGGGATGAGGCCTAGACAATGAAATTAACGTTTGACATTATGCATTCCATAATTATGAAAGTGGTTATTGATATTGCATGTGATTATTCGATTAGTAGAATATCCATGTGAACAAGTAAATGGCATTATTTCATTTTACTTTTTCCATACTATGTTGAAGTTCAATTTTAAAAGGCTTTTGTTTTAGTAATTCATTGCCTTAAATGTTTATGCTTATTTTGAATGTTCCGCTATATTGTTATCCTTACTGGGCATTTGAGCTCACCCCTTTTCTATGTTTTATTTTTCCCAGGTAGTGAAGAAGTAAATTATGAATGACTTGCAGGGATATTATGAGGGGTTAATAGTGTGGATATGAAGACTTTGTTGTTGTAGTAGTTTTTCACTTTTAAATGTAATGTAAAACTTTATGATTATATCTAGTGTTTCCAAGGCTACTAAACCAATCGGTCTTTCGGGATTTGATCTTTCTTGTGATCATGCCAATGTTATGTAATAATGCACCGACTCTGGGTAGCTGGGGTCGGGGCGTTACAGGTTACTTTAAAAATAGTCAAAGAATTATTATTTCCACTAGTAATCCACCACCTATAGAATCACAATTCATAATTATAAGAACTCTATATATTTAAGAAGTGTGTTATAACCCCTTTTAAATAATCCAATAAGAGATAAATAGAGATTAATTTATAAATTATAACACTAGTATGTTTGTTTTAATGAGTATTGGATCACTTTATATAGAACATTATTTAATTAATAAGGTTAAAATATTTCATGGATTTTATCAACTCATGGTTGATACCCAACATAATTAATCAATATGTTATAATATATACAAAAATAATACAAGACATCATAAATTAATTTAATTCTACAAAAATTAATGAAACATGTCATAAATTATTATAACCAGGACATGATCTATTTTCTTAAATATACTATGTGGTATATTTAGATTGGATGTATATGCGATTTATATGTATAAATTTTTATTGTAATAGAATTATACTTCAATGACCGCCGGTTGAACAACAAAATGGTATGAATGAGTATGTAACATCATATGTTGATATAGATCTTATTGTTATAGTATTACATCATCCTGATCAACAGCTATGTTAGAGTATTAATGATGTTTTTCAATCTATTGGAGGTACATTTCTGAGATGTGATAATTCCATATCTATTATTAATAGCGAGTTTCACTTGTAACATAACCTACTTTTTAGTAACAACTATGTAAAATTAACTAATAAATTAATGAAATCTTGAACAATTTTGACACATGAAACACCAAACTAATGTAATAATTGTGTAAAATGAACAAATAAATTTTAGATGATTGAAAGTAATTAAATTATAATATCAATAAAACACATGTATATAATATGAAAATATAAAGTTTACTATTTTTAATTGTGTTTCATATATTAAGTTATCTATGTGATTATCAACAGTTTTTATTAAATGTGTTTCTATTTATAGTTTATAAATATTTATATATATATATTTTTAAAAGTTTATATGTTTTAATATATTCACCAATTATATTGTGATATCAGGTATTTAATGGTTCGTAATTAGATAATTTTACGAAGAACCACTGATGAATATGAAAAATGAGTAGATTAATTCTTGGAATTTTCTAAATTAAATCTTCAAAATAATGATTTTATTTTCTGTCCATGTGTGGAGTGTTTGAATATGAGAAAGTCAAACTCTAGAAAAATAAATGATCATATAATTTGTTATGGTTTTAGCCTTAATTATACATGTTGGATCTGGCATGGTGAAATAACATTAAATTCAATAGATAATGTTGATTAAAATATTCATAATGTGATAGAGGATCATATTGATGATTTAATTCTTGATTTAGGTGTTGAAATCGTTGAAAAAATAGTAAGTGTTGAGAGATTGTATGGAAATTCTGAGAAACCATTATTCCCAGGTTGTAGTAAATATATAGTGTTATCACCCATTTTGAGAATGGTTAACTCGAATGAATGTAATGGTCATAGTGATAAAAGTTTCTCTAACTTACTTGTGATTTTAAAGGAGCTTCTTCCAGAAGGCAATAGGCTTCCATATTCCAATTATGAGGTGAAGAAAATATTAAGACCAATGGGATTGGGGTATAAAAAGATATAAGCTTTCCCTAATGATTGTGTGTTTTATAGGAATGAATATGAATTTTTATCAAACTGTCCTACATGTGGAACATCACACTATAAGATGGATGAAAAAGTCAATTCAAATTCATTCTCAGGTACCGACATACAACCTCATGCTAGATCAAATAATATCTTCCAATAATCCCTTCATATAATTCTGATAAATTAAGTCTGATTCTTTTTTAGGTACCTAAATACAAGCTCCTACTAAATAAATTTCATACCTTCAAATAATTCTTCATTTGAAGCATCTATATTCAAATTCAATTGATGAAAAAAGGTTAAGATGAAATTCATATGAACATATCTTTGACGGTAAATTACATCACCCTTCTGACTCATCAGAATGGAATAGATTTGATAATCAATTTACTAATTTTGGAAGTGAAGCTAGAAATATCAGAATGCGAGTGTATACATATGGAATGAATCCATATCAGAGCTTAAGTATCCAATACAGTTTGTGGCCTGTTTTGTTTGTAGTTTAAAACATATCCCCATAGATATGTATGAAGAAAATATATATTATGATGATCTTGATGATTTATGGACCAAAACAGTTAGGAAATGATATTGATGTGTATCTTTCACCATTTATTGATGATTTGAAACTTCTATGGGAGGTAGGTGTAAGTGTTTTTGATGCATACAAGAAAAAGTATTTTCTTTTGCGTGTAATTATAATGTTCAGTATAAATGAATTTCCTACATATTGAAACTTATCTGGATACAATGTTAAGGGACATAAAACTTTTCCAATTTGTGAAGAAGAGACTATATTTTATCAATTGCAGGACTACTGATGTGGCCTCAATGGAGGTGACTTCTCCTGTTACTACAGAGAAATCAAGTTCTCAAGTTGGTAAACGTACTATTACACATTTACCAAAACTATCATTTTATAATGGAGATGAAAGATTACCTATTCGTTTTGATGATAATAATAATGAAACCGACCCAAATTCAGTTTATTTTATCAGTTATATATCAATGAAGAGCCATTTATGGATTAATATTTTATATTCTAATTGGAAGTCCATGGATAGGATTGAGAAAGATCATCTTTGGGAGGCTCTAATGGTAAAATATCTCAATTGATTTATTTTATATCATTTTTTGAATATTAAATATTTTAAATGATGTATTTAATTTATTAAATTATAGATGACATTAAATTTTGAGGAAACAAATGAAATTAAGAAAATAAATCTCACTTTAGGGGGGGTTTGATGGAGTGATTTTAAAACAAACCTCAAAAAATTATGTTTTCAGAAAGAAAAATATTGAAAACCAATGACTTAAGTATCTATATATAGATGCAGATATATGGAGGAAATTTGTTGACACCCATCATGAATAAAAATTTTAGGTATGATAATTATTTTATATTGTAAAATTTATTATATATTTATCTAATTACTTATTAGTTTATTTTTATGTAATAGGCCTCTAGGAGATCTCATTAAGATATCCAGTTGAAAAATGTATACCCTCATACTTTATCATATGGTGGGTATCCATATTTAGAGAAAAAAATGATTGAAGAAAAATTTGAAAAATTAAGTGCTCGATATAGTAGTGGTTCAGAAGATGTCCATTTTGGTCCTCCATCACATCCCACACACCATAAAAAATGGAAACGAGCAAGAAGAAATAAAAATGAAAAGTATATTACAGAGGAAGCTTAAAAAGTAGCTGATAAAATTGTAATTAAATATTATTTTTTTTTCATGAATTTTTATATTTTATAAATTATAAACACTAATATAACCTTTTAATTTTTCATTTCAAGATGAAAATTAGGAGCAAGATGCATATGGCTCTTTTATTGCTGAGGGTAAGATAGACATCCTAGTCACTCCTTTAGAAAAGGCAGAACACCCCAGCCGTGTTAGAGGATATCAGGCGGGTGTTAGTATTTGGAATGTTTTTGGTCAGAGTAAGAAATAAAATAAACCAAAAATAGAATCCTTAAAATCCAAGATGAAAGAGTTGAAATAGTCTATGGGTGATCAAATTCAAGCAACTGTGCAACAGGCTTTGTTAGAACACTTGGCAAGACAGTCACAATCAGCACAATCTTCCCAACCTCCCTAGCCTGCCTAGCCTGCTTACTTTAATCCTCCATCACCATCCCAGCCTACCTAGCCTACCCATCCTATTTAATTTGATCCTCCTCCTCCATATCAGTCGGAATACCCTTCCCAACATGCCTACTTTGATCCTACACCTCCTCGCTCAGACCAAACCATATATTGTGAGTTGTTTGCTGGAGATCCTTATATACATATTGTTGTGTTATGACTTGTATATTTTTTTGGGAGATTATTTACATCACCAATATATGAATATGGTTTAGGTTAGAGTATCAATACTTGATATTATTGATCCTAATACTCTACTAGAAATTACTACTACAGATATTACGAGAGTTTGGGATTCTCTGGGTCATTTTTTAGTTTAAACAATTGGTATTATTCGTTATATTTTATATGAGTTATGCATTATTTTAAATATTAATTATATATGATTGAAAATTAATTATAATTTTTTCAGACATTTAACTTATATAGGATTATCAAAATGCAAAATAAATTTCACAATTGAAACAATATGTTCCAGAATAATCGACCGTAGATACTTCTAATATTTCTTATGTGATACAAAGATTATATCAGGCTTATTCTTCCTTGAATAATATATATGTGTTTTGAATGAAATTCGTTATATGTGAAATAGATTACCATTGAGATTAGTCAAAGAAGATATCATGAATCTAGTTGAATTTGAAGATCTTGGCCGGAATTTTTTGCAGTTGTTTTCGATATAAGTAAATTGATGTTTGAATTTTTATTTTTTTAATAAAAATATGGTTTAAATTGAACAACTATATTTTATTTTTAAATTAGGTATCTACACATGATTCTTGGACAAAATGATATCACAACCATTTAAGATTTTATAAATCCAGAATACATTTCCATGGAAGTTCAATATGTGAAGAATCCTAGTAGAGTTGCATATATATATATATATGAGAGATTATCAAATACAGAGATTGGATGTTGTTTTTTTTCCATTTCTTGATAAATAATAATAGAAACATAATTATGAACTAATGATAATTATAATTTCATTAATTGTGATATTTTTTTGTATTGTGGGGGTCATTGGATGTTAGTCGCATTTTTCCCAAGTGAATGAACCTTATATTGGTTTTTCTATTTATTAGGGAGTGTTCATAAAAGTTTTTACACCTTATCAGATAGGTAAGTTTTTTTGTTTTTCATAATCTCATTATGTTTAATTATAATTGTTCACATATGTATTATTAGTTTATATATATGAAAATGATGTCCATGGAAAAAATTTAACAAAGAACACATGTCGATAATGAAACCAAATGCAATCAATTATGTGAAAGTAAAGGTAATTATTTTTATATTAGATATTGTTATAAATTTTTGATATATATATTGGTTTATATTATTTGGTAAATTTTTTATAATCATAGTGTCATCATCAACAAAGACATGTTGAATGTGGGTATTATGTTCCACGATTCATGTATGAGATAATCACAACTGGGGTAACTACTGAATTTCATAAGGTTAGTTATATTATTTTTTTAATATCTCTCATAATATTCTATTTTTAATCTAATATCATTCCATATTATTGTATACATTCAACGATATAGAGTCTTACACCCAAACTGAACTTACCCATCTTCAATCTTTGTTTGGGAACTATTTGTTGAGTCTAATTACAATTTGAGGTATGTATATTCTATTAT
Source organism: Viscum album (assembly GCA_963277665.1). Taxonomy (NCBI): domain Eukaryota; kingdom Viridiplantae; phylum Streptophyta; class Magnoliopsida; order Santalales; family Viscaceae; genus Viscum; species Viscum album. Next base: position 924,660,301 of record OY728165.1, read on the forward strand.
TTATGAATAATATATTACATTTTCTTTATAACATGTGTTAAGAAAGCTAATTATTTTTTAATAATAGGTTTTTTAACATAATGATATCAAATGAATGCTTCAAAAATAATGAATAATGAGAATTCTGAAAATTTCAAGTAGGTATATATAAAATCTACTTTAAAATAAAATGCATAGATAATTTTTTGATTAACTAGATAAAAGGAAGTAATTTTTTTTAGTTTTTTAGTTAATGAGTACTACTATTTTATTGTTTTATAGTATTTTTTTATTGGTATTTTGATTATTTGGGAAGTGTAATATTTTGAATTTTTTATTTTTTTTAACTTTCAGTGTCGGTTTTCATAAAAACCAATGACAAAACATTAAAAAAAATACTATTGGGGTTTTATAGTTTTTTTTATGAAAACCAACACTAAAAAATGACCCCCATGTGGGTTTCAACATCAGTTTGAATGAAAATCACCACAAAAATCAAGCACTGACTAATTTTCGGAGTCAGTTGATATAAAAACCGATGGAAAAAACCGACCCGCATGTGAGTTTCAGCGTCGATTTTACTAAAAATTGACACTGAAAAGTGAGTGAAGGGTGGTTTTCAGCGTCGGTTTTTAAAAAACCAATATTGAAAAGTAATTTTTTACGTCACCATTAAAGAATTCGGTTAAAAACTAATGTAAAAATTAAAATAAACCAATGTTAAATCTAGTTTTTTCACAAGTGAAGTAAACCAGATTTCTTTTGTAACATGAGTTTCACATCAATTTAATTTATTTTGTTTCATTTTAAAGATGAGAATGAAATGGATTGATGTGCTTAAACCTTATTTCTTTTGTAACTGCAAGTTTTTCTTCAGGTTCACCATTTTTGATTTGTTCAAAAGATGAGAACAAAATGGACTAAAGTACATAAAAATTCTTTCTTTTGTAACTATGAGTTTCAAATTGGTTTCAATATTTTCATATCTCATAAAAATTCCCAATGGTTCCCACATCCATAACTGGGTACTGGACTACTTTCTAAAGGCATCTGGTCGATTGGGGTTTTAGAACTAACGATGGTTAGGAACTTACATTGGTTAATAAGATTGAAGGTTAGGCTCATCATACCTTTTTTGGTGGAACTATCTCTTATTCTGAGAATCTATTATAGATTTAAAATATATTCATGAAAATCTTCAAAATCCTGATAGAGAACTGGTTTTCCTAAAAAAATGACTGGGTGTTGAATCCTTCTATGTGTGTGTGTGTGGGGGGGGGGGGGTATATTAATGAGATCATATGTATGTATCAGGTGTTCTTTATATGTTTCTAGTTATTATTTTTCTATGGGTAGCTTATAATATTTTTAAGTCATATAACTAGGAACTCTAAAGTTTAATGCCATCTAGAGAGGCAATTGGTATTTTGAGGATGGGATTGAACCTTTTTGAGGCATCCTATGTATCCTTTTTATAACAGGAATCAAAACCCACATAGGTTGTTTAAGCCTTGCAGTTTAAAATCATGTGAAAAGGATATATATGTGGGAACATAGGAATTGGGTATTGAGATCAAGACTTAGGAAGGATTCCTATATATCCCATTTAGTATAGGAATTATATTCATCATAGTTTGATATATATTTAACCAGTTAAAGGGTAGTGACAAATAATTAATTCTAGTGAGGGTTATTTCCCCAGGGTTTACCAATATGGGAATACCTTCGTGGCTTATACCGAGATGGAAGACCCTGCATGGCAGAAATCGTATCATGTCATTGAATGGGGATTAAACACTAAGGTCACTCTAGATTGGAAAACTTCTTTACACAATTAATATGATAAATGAAAATCCATAAGGCCACATGATTCCTGATCCATGTGATAAATAAGGGATAACAATTCATCGGTCTCACTGTATATGGATACAAGACTTATTCACTAGGGTGGACCTAATAGGGAGTTTGATATAGATCATGGGCCTTAATATTGTGTCCTACATATCCTTTTTATAGTAGGTATTAGAGTTCTCTTAGTTCAATTCATCTCTAACCCACTGATGGGTTTGAGGTACTTGAGGAAATGGATAGGGTTTACACATAAAGGGATGAACATGTAAAATACCACTTCTCATATACTGGTAGATGATGATATATGGTATAATTATGGGAGAATTTAGTCCCATGAGTTAAGAATATTTGATATGTGGAGGGACTTACACTAGTGTGGATTCCCATTAGATCTCAAGACTTAAGAAGAAATCCTACATATCTAATTTGTATAGGAATATGAGTTCTTATAGTTCCGTGAGTTATTCAATCCCCTAATGAACAAGGAAGAATAATAAACCAATGAGAGAGTTTGGGTTCTCTGGGTTGGAGTGTCTGAAATATTGAGGGTCATACAACGAGGTGGATGCAGATTTGGAAATCAAGACTTAGGAAAGTGTCATACGTATCCTATTTATAATTGGAATAAGATCCTTTGTAGTTTAGTTTATCCCCAACCTGTTGATGGGTTTGAGGTACTTAAGGGAATAATTAGGGATTACACATAAATGGATGCTTGTGTATTATCCAATATCTTATTTGATTATAGAGAAGGAAGGATGGTAGAATTATTGGAGAATTCATCCCCTTGAGTTAAGGATATTTGAGATATGGATGGAATTACACTAAGGTGGATTCCTATTGTATCACAGGACTTAATAAGGCATCCTACATATCTTGTTTGGAAGGGAATCAGATTTTTTATAGTTAAATTTGGGCCATGTCCAAATATGTCTAATAGAAAATGTTATCATGTCTTAGGGGGTATTCCTGACATTATTTACATGTTGGAGGGCCTATTCCTGACATGTCCTAAAATTTTGTCTAAAAAATTCTAATTTTCTGCTTGAAAAGTTATGATTATCTATTTGAAATTTCCTGAAAACCTATCTAGAAAGGTTGATATGTCCTAGGATTGTTTACATGATTGAAGCATATTTATTGGAGGTCTGTCATATGATCTGTCTAACATGTCCAGATTACTTTCACATAACCCAGTTGACACATCCATGGGTCTTCATGTGATAAAAATATACACATATAGGGGTGTCGAATGACCAAGTCTAATGTGTCAGAAGGTTGTCACATGATATGGCTAGAAATTCTGGAGGGATTCACAGTAATTGGAAGATATATCTATAGGACTTTACATGACTCGGATGACATGTCCAGAGGATCCTGAGAGACTTTCCTAATATTTATGGAGGATCCCTATGGCTTGGATAACATGTCCAAAGGAATTCATGAGTATTGTATGACATTTTTAGGCATTGTTGCATTATCTGGATTGGTCATGTGAAGTGCATGATGCCTTCAAATGAAAATTTGTGTATTCTTCTTAGTGTAAGTCTTATGTCTTTTTCAGACTTTATTATATATATTCCTAATTTCTTATAAATCATTATAATTTTGAGGTTTCATATGACCAAGTCAACACATAAGAATTCCTTCGTATAATCTCACTGATGCACAATAATTATTCCACGTAATAAATAGAGTGATAATGAAAAGAAAATATTCACTCCATGTAATTAATTAGGTTGTTCCTCAAATTTTACTTGGTGGATGATCCTTCTGATCACTTGGGTTTTCACTCCAATAAGTTGGATCTTCCTCTCTCCCTTGGGTGTAGTAAACTTAGTGTGTAGTCATCCTTTTTTTATGGGGGGCGGGGGAATTTATAGGCCTTCCTAACCCGGTTTTACACTTCCTTGTATGGTGCATATATCAAAAATATGGGATTGAGTTTGTGGAGGTAGTATTTCATCATGCACTTCATATGATCCTGCCATAGGTCATGTCACGAACCAAACCGGGTCAACCCTGAACCGGTCACCCGAGCTGGTCCACGACATGCCCCGAGAGGTGTTCCCGATCCTCCCGGGCTGGCGACAAGCGCCAGGGCATCAACATAGGCTATGGGAATGATTTCACCCAATATAAATAAATAAGACTGCAAGATAATATAGAGCAGTGCAGAAAAGATAAACCCCAAAAAGTGACTAAACAAGAATAGAAGAAAAACAAAACTGACCAAACACGACGTCCAAACAAACTCCGTGTGACCTCGCGGGTCGCTCTCTGACTCAACGATCAAGCGTCACCCTAGGTGAGCTCACTCAAGCTATAGCCTGCACAAACACTAAAAACAGAAAAGAGCTATAGGCATGAGTATTAAAACTCAGTAGGCTAGCCCGATATCTATTCCCAATGCACTACCTTTAAAATAAAAGAAACATAATTTCAAGTTTGGACTACAATTTATAAAAGTATGTCTTTCTAAGTATTCTACTTAAAAACAAAGTACGAACCATTCCCCTTTACCATTTCCAAGTTTGGGTTCATTTAATTAGTGTCAATGGATTTTTAGGAAAAGGGAAAGTGATGTTTATATTTTCAAATTTTCACAAAGACGATTAAACACTTTCATTTGAAAACCATTTTTAGAATCTTGATCAAAAGAAATTTACCACTTTCCAAGGAAAACAATACACCAGAATACACAAAGTAAAGCACACAGCAAGGGCAATGTAGGTATACATGTGAGCATCATAATCACTACTGCAAGCAACAAAAGCTGAAAAGACATGGGTGAACCTAGGAGATCGTGAATAAACAAGAAGACACCAATACATGAGAAATCATCCTTATCGACATGTCACAATGAAATCAAAACGCACAATACGCTCGACCATCCTCTCTCAGGTAGGTCTAGGGAAAATCCCATAGTAATAAACCCAATATATCCACCTACTATGGGCCACTGGTCAGAACCATAACCTACCAGTGCAGCAATCATTCTTAGAATATTCTCTCAATATTCCAGATTCCCATGTATCAAGTGCTTAAAAAGGGGGTGAGCGAACCGATGCCAACCGAGCATCCAATCAGATATATCTATATATAAAGCACAACATGCATCACCCCGAGTCACTCCATGGGACAACCTCTTTCCTTTAACTACTCAAGTACCCGGGAGCCTCTAAGCGTGGCCTCCCAAACAATCAATTACAACCAAGGCATGAGTGTCGTCCTAAGAGGGTTTTTATAAAAACATTTTCATCGCTTTCCATAAAGTGCCAAACGGGCATTAAATACATTTTACAATCACTACTCTAAAAAAAAGTGAAACTTCTTTACAAGACCAAACCCAGATTAAAACCATTTAAAGAACCTCCAAAATACTACTTCACAGGCTGAAAATATTTTTATAAACCAAACCAAACCAAACCATTTTATTTTTCCAAATAAACTTCAAGAGCCAACCAGGAAACTTCTCAAAAGAACCAAAGTACTTGTTCACGCTTCAAAAGAATTCATTTCTCATTAAACCAAAAATCTATTTTAAATTCTGTGAATTATGTTTAAAAGCCAAACAGTCATTCTTTCATTATTGGGTGTCCGCTCGTCAAAAAAAATATTTCAAGCATCCTGTATAAAATAAACGGCTCTTTTTACACTAAATAATCATTTAAAGATTAACTATCTTATATTAAAAATTAATTATCGTATATTATCTCACATTATTTATAATTAATAAAATATTTATTTTGAACAATTAGTGTGCGCAAATAGCAGGAAATAATGTAACTTAAATTTTAAAAGTAGTGCAAAGGGAAACTACCTCAAGATCAAGCGTGACGACAAAACAACATCGGAACCAAGGCGCGATGACACAACGTGTGTCCGAAACCACGTGATAAAGTCCAAAAATCTACGTAAACAATATCAAGGACTCAGAAACATACAAAAAACTCTCTAGAGCACGCGAAACCAAGCGGTGGGAGGAAACACTCACCTTGAAACTAAAGCGCGGCGACGACGGAACCTCAAAAACAAGGCACGACGATGGCGCTCACTCGGAAACGCCCTGCACGGGTCCTAAAAATCCTAAACCTACCAAAAACAAACATAATTTGATAAAAACCCCTAACAAAGCAAAGGCGAAATCAAGAGTAGTAATAATGATAATAATAGTAATAATTATAACAATAATAATAATAATAATAATAATAATAATAATAATAATAATAAGAATAGTAAGAATAATAATAAAAATAATAAAAATAATAATAATAACAATAATAGTAATAATAATAATAATAACACTAATAATAATAATAATAATAATAATAATAATAATAATAATAATAATAATAATAATAATAATAATAATAATAACAATATTTACAATAATAATAATAATAGTAATAGTAATAATAAAAATGAGGATAATAATAATAATAATAATAATAATAATAATAATAACAACAATAATAATAAAAATAATACAAATTATAACCATAATAAGAAGAATAATAATTAGAAAAGCACAAATAAAATAAATAAAAGAAATCTTTAAGGAAGGGAGCTCATGGGTTGAGGGTGCTGGCCAAAAACAGGGGAGCTGGGAGGCTGGTTGTGCGGCGGCGGATAGGGAGCAGAGGTGGCCAGCGCTTGCTGAGGTAGAGGGAGAGCTGAGGCCGGAATCCCGGAGGGAGGCAAGGGAGTGAGGTTGGCGCTGTATGAGGTGGCGCGGCGGGTAGGGGTCGGACCAGGAGGGGAGTGCCGGGAGTCCTGGATGAAGGAAGAGGGCAGAAGCAGGGGAGGTTGAGGCTGGGTGTGCTGAAACGGAAAGCAGGAGGGAGGCCCGGGGGGCTGCGCGTTGCACCAGGAGGGAGGAGGAGAGGAAGTCGGGCACCGGGGGGTCCTGCTTGTGCTGCACCTAAGGGAGGCGAGGTGTTGGGGGAGGCCACTGCAAGCAGGGGGATCCGTTGGCGTGGAGGCGGGGCAGTAAGAGAGGAGGAGAGATGGGAGAGGAGGTTCGACTGCTCGGCTGTTGCGCGGCAAGGAGGAGAGGAGGGTGCAACGGGCTGGCGGCACTGCAAGGGAGAAGAGAAACGAGAGGGGGGGTGGCGGCGCCAAAGAGAAATAGGGCAAAAGGGGAGTCTGCGGGTAGGGTTAGGAAAAAGAAGAAGAAAAAAAACAATAATAATAATACTAATCATAATATTAAAATTAATTAAAAAATTCATTTCATTTATAAGATTTATAATAACAAAATAATAATCATAAATTTTACAATCTTATTCGTAAAATTTAATAACGATAATAATAATGATAATTGAAATTCCAATAGCTTAATAATAATAACGCAAGTGGTCGCACGGGTACCGGGCTTACTGCACGGCTCCTGCTAACTGTGCGGTGCCCACACACCGAACTAAATGATAATAACCATAACCACATGATGATAAAAATTAAAAATAATAAAAGTATTTATTTCATTTTTATTATAATAATAAAATTCTTAATAGTAAAATTTTTTAAACGACGCAATAATAACATTTATTTTTAATCGCAATAAAATATAAAAAAACATGTTTTAATTTTTCAAAGATGAACAGGGCGTGCAGTGTCTGGGCGAAGCCGCGCGGGGTCCTCAAATGCGCTCCGGCCAAGCGCCAATGACGTCAACCCAAAACACACACTTTTTAACATAAACTCAAAAATATCATCCGAGACTGAACCTGAAGCCCAAAAATAATATTTAAAGCCAAAGAGATCATAATATAAAATAAACAACTGGGTCAGGGTGTGACAGGTCATCCATAACATCATCTTTGCATCATATGAAAAAATAGACCACAATATCACTCGTTCATTAGCATATTTTCTAGACCCAAGGCTTGTTAAAGGGATTTCACATGATCATATAGATGTCAAAGAGCCTCCACAAGAATAATACAACATGTCTAGTAGTCTTATTGAGATTAGAATGACTATCAGATAGGATTCCACATGATCAAGGGAGACTCGTTTGATACCTTTCATAAGACCAAATTGTCTTTTTAGAGGCCCCTCATGAGATCAGGATGTATTTTCAAAGGCCTTTGCATGATCAATGGTGATCATACGAGGTGCATAACCACTTCGCAAGAAAAGTAAAACACCTTCCATTTATGAGAGGCTTCCACATTTTTCATATTTTATTCCCCATTTTACAAGAATTACACTCTTTTTCCATTGATTTTCCATCAGGATGTCACATGATCGGTAGAGGATCTTATGAAGGCAGTGAGAATCATCATGGATAGTCCCTTTGCTTGTCTGCGATTCACCGTATGTTCAAATTGGAATTCCAAATGGTTTTTGAATGACTGTGATGACATATCTAAGAGGCTTTGAAATACTAGGCCACCTATCTAGGAGGATTTATCATGATCAAGGATATGTGTCTAGGGCCCTTCGTGAGATCAATTTGGCTTGTTTGAGAGATTTTGTGAGACCAAGATGACATGACAAAGGACCTCCATGTGATCGATAAAGATCACATGCAGCACACAACCCCTTTACATAAATATTAGTATGACTTTGACCAAATGAAGCCTCCATATTTTTCAAGTTTATATATTTATTTTACAAGGGGCGTCTAGTGATTTTCAGACATCTATCACCTACTAGGTCACATGATCAGAGGCTCTCTTCATGAAGCCTTTACATGATCATCAGCACTTGTCTAGACCCAAATACAATAACATGAGGTATTTTAAGGTGATTTTTATGATTGGAGGGACTCACCAAAGGGGATTCTCATGAAAATCCTTTGATCTTTTGAAGCACATGATTCTCCCCTGTGTCCTTCGTAGGGTCATATGATATTGTTTCATCCCATAGATTATATTATTCACATGATTCGACCACCTTGTCATTATTTATTCATACTACCACTCCATTTGTCTTATAGAGAAAATAATACCCAGGATTTAGGTATTTCTTCAATTCTGGAACTGATGACGCTAATTTAGAGGATATCAATAGATATTCAACTTATTGTACAATTTATCAGTGTTTTTAAAAAGAAAATTATTTAATGAAAATTTAATTTAAATGTTTCTATTTTATTTCTTTTATAATCTAAAGACTTGATTTTACTAAAAAATATAAATTTATGACAAATTAATGGTTATATATCATATCTTAATTAATTTTATGGTCATTTTATTTCAGCTGAAACATTCAATTTCCTATGATCCATTTTCATCAGACATATACATATTATTTTCATCACAGAAATGATTATTTTCAAATCCATATACCATTTATATATACAATGTTTTACTACTTGATTGACTGGAGAAATCCTAACATTCCATATTATTTACTCAATATAGATATTTATTGATAAGGTATATTGTTTATGAGTTAAATTAATCATTAAATATATGTAGAATGAATTGTACTTAGTAAGTGATGGATTGGAATCATTATACCCCCTTGATGTATCAGTATGTATCATGAGACTCACTAGTTTGAGTATTTGGTCAAGACCTTACCAATTTATATAAGATTTCTTGGCATGTAGCGTTTATGGAAAGTTTAGGATGTCTGAAATTTGGCATTATATCGCTATGAATGTTGATATTGATATCCATGTGATTATTTTAATAGTTATTATATCGATGGATAAGTTTCATGATCGTGGGATTATTTAATCATCATTTATTATTATCACATTATTATTCATGCTCAAGTTATTGATCAAATGACATGTGTTTTCATTTATTAACCTCTCCATATGTATTATTTATTCTATGATATCTTCCACTATATATATTCCCTTATGAATCATCTTAGCTAACCACTTTCTTATGTTTCCTTTCCCTAGGAATCCAAGAAGTGTATTATGATTGATATGCAAGGATATTCTAGAGTGAATAATGATGTTCACAAAGAAAATACTATGTTGTATTTTATGTTTTCAAATGTAATAATAGGTCATTATATGTATCTAGTTTACCAAGACTATTAAACTATTTTGTGCTTTGGGATGCGATCACTTTTATTCTACTACCAATGTAATAAATTAACCACCAACTCTAGGATACTATTTTTGGGACCTTTATAGTTGGTATTAGAGGAAGTTTAGTAGAAAACTTAAGATCTAGATTTAAGAAAACATATATTAAGGAACATAACCCTATTAATGAATTTTAGTATAAGTTTAAGTATAGGATAATATCTGTCAGTTTGGGTAAAATAGAGTTTATGTGGTTTTCCAAGAAATAAATCCCTATATGGATACTACAAGTGGAAGTTGTTTTAAAACAAATGAATCTATTGGTAATAACTTTGAAAAGAGTTGGTTGACTATATCTCAACCACCATTTTGGTTAATAGTGAGTGTTCCCTTACCATTCACTTAGTTTGACACTCTGAGGGATATGTGTAAGAACCTTGATCTTCATTTTAGGTATAGATCATGTTTTTTTGGGTTGTTTGAGGAAAAAGGAAGAAAAAAAGATTTTCTAAGTACACACCGTGTACTTCTGAGTACATTCCATGTACCTATCTTGTCACATACCACTGTGTTCTAGCCATGTAACGGCTAAGTACATGGCCGTGTGGTGACCTGGAAGACCGCTTAAGTCGGGGGCCGGTTAAAGTACTACCCAACATGTAGTTTTAAAGAACATGCAGTGTAATTTTATTATTAATTTATATATCAGAGCGGGGTCACGTCTCATGTCCCTAAACGACTTATTCTTCTCGTGTTTCATACAAGAGTTCTCAGGGATGACGAACAAAGATCAAACCCCCTATTCTCCATCCAAGCTCTAATTAAGACACCGTTGGGTGCGTTGAAATCCCACCAGTGAGTTATCGAATCTACTAGAGCCTTTCTTCCGGATTTTTACTCTCTCATAAATTATTCAAGGATTGTAATATTTTACATTTTTATAGATATATGCTGATATAGTCCAATTTAAGGGCCGACATTCAAGTATATCGATCGTATGACATTGATGTAGGTGGTTTGTGCCTTTCATTGTTCGTCTTTGGATTATATATGCTAAAAGTTCCGTATAACCATGATTGGGGTATTGATTGATTTCGAATTTAAACCTATTTATTACTTTATATGGTTTGATTTATTGATAAAGGGTTGTTTCTTAGGCTTAAGGTTAGATAACTTGTTACAGGACACCCCATGGGTGTGTTTCCCTTGATTGATTGTTTATGGCCATTTGGTCTAGGATGCCTATTAGGGTTGACTTGTTTTCCATGAATTGGTTGATTAGGATGGGGTTTGATTAATTATATGAAATGCATGTGATATGATTGTGAATTATTATCCATGTAGTAGTTTTAGATTACATGAGCAGATTTGATATTATACGCACACTAAATTTTCAATGGACCATGAGATCCTTGGACCAGGAACACTACAGGGAAATTCAAATTATTTACAAATGACCATGAGATCCTTGGTGTAGATGATTGACCCAGGGGTATTGACAGTGAGAGCTACCCAAGAAGTCATTTATAATTTATTGAGGTTATGTTAACCCAGGGGTGTTAACCATGAGAGCTACCCAGTAGGTCGTTTATAATTTATTGATGTTATGTTGACCCATGGGTATTGACCATGAGAGATACCGTGGAGTTTGTTTATAATTTATTAATGTTCTGTTGACCCAGGGGTATTGAATGTGAGAGATACCTAGGAGGTTTTTTATAAATTATTGATGCTATGTTGACCCAGGGGTACTGACTGTGAGAGCTGCCCTAGTGGTCATTTGTAAATGATTGGTGCTATGTTAAACCAAAGGGTTTAGATCATGAGATCTTTCCCAGAGGGTTGTTTATGAATTATTGAATAATTTTGATGAGTCTTCCAATCCAAAGCACAAGCTTGGACTTAGTCTTACTTGATTGTTTAGATGGTCTTATGAGACATCTATTTTGTTACTATTACACAGGGGGATATAGAGATTAGGATAGATCCCGAGATTAAATGATTCAAAGGATGAATAATAAATGTAAATGAATGTAATTCAAAACTATAGGATGTTTTACATTTGATTACTTCATAGCTTATTGCCTCATTTCTTCATATTACCTACTATATATATTCACTGACATTTAGGCATAGATCTTTTAGTGGTTTCCTACTGGTTTTTGTCTCACACTATTTGGGACATGTTTTGGACCCAAGAATATTATATTATTATAAGTGTCGATAAGTTCAAACACCCTTTTTCATTAGGTACTTGATTGCTGTTGGAGTTGGAGAGCATGAGACCAAGAAGAGGCTTGCGATGCTGCTGGAGTTTACTTGTTATTTTTTACTTTGGTTTCTGTATTGATTTCCAACATTGTCACTTGTTTGGATATTTTAGTAGATTTATATCTTATGAATCATATATATATATATATATATATATATATGATTCAGTTGTTTTAGTCTCTCATGGTTTACTTCTGTTATATGGTATTACTACTTCTGCCATTGTAAGTATTAGTTTTCTGTTGTTTTTAATCTGCCAATGAGAGAATATTTTACTCACTATCACACGTTAGGCCCTCATTGCTAGTCAGAAGCCTCTGGCATTTGGGGAAATTCACTTGAGGCCATGTGGCCAACTAGATATAGGGTACCTTTGGGCGACACCCAAATCTGAAATGTTACTAAGTGGTATCAAAGGGTTTCTTTTCTGCTTTGTGTTACTATTTGGAGAAAATATAATGGTATAGGAAGGAATAGGTAGTTGGTAATAAGCTATGCTCAGGAGTATCTAACCCATGTACATGGAAAAGAAAAGTTACCTCGAATATTGCAATTTTTTCTGGTTTTTCAATTGTTACAGTTGATTTGATTTCACTGTTGGGTGATTCACTTTTTTGTACTGTTATGATTGATATAATTATGGTTCTATTTTTGTTACAACCTGATGAGATGAGGGTATTCCATCTCATACATTATATAGGCACTTTCCATAGATCACATTTCATTCATTATTGTCATGCCATATAGGGTGCATTACTGATTTCATGTTGTTGTGATAGATGTTTTGATAGATATGCAAGATGTTGTGATAGATTTCATGATAGAAATACCTTCTATTTTGATAGAGTATTGGTATATGTAAAGTTTCATTTGGATGGATTCCCATCTTTGGTTCCTGAGGTGTTATGGGCCCTCTTGGATCATAATTTGGTGGACCTTGTTTGAACATGAATTGAATTCTGTTAAAATATGATTTGAATAAGGATGACATACTTTGATTCGTGGGGATTATGTGATATCACATATCGGAACATGTCATGCCTTGGACAAATTTTAAGATTTTGGGGGTTTCAGAGACGTTTCAGAGGCTTACTATCTAGAAAACCTAGAAAACATGGCATGTGATTTTATGAACACATGCCATGTGTTCTCCTGTTCTGAAAGAAATGACTTTTTCTAAGTACACATAGCATACCGAATGTACATTCAGTGTCGCTGTTAACTATGTGACTGACTGTGTGAGCTGATACACAAGGTTTGTAAACTCTTGGTAGAACATTCCATGTACTAGGAGTACACACCGTACTGAAATTGACCATGTATCTGACCGTGTAACTAACGACATGGGTGTGTGGAACTTTATTTGTACATGCTGTGTCTAGGGTGAACACGCCATGTAGTGTTACACCAGTAGAACCATGTAGTTCTATACACGTAGAAGTACTAGGACAAAAGGGAATATTCAATTACTTTCTATGTCTTAGGAGGAACATACCGTGTGTATGGGGTGTTACATGACTTGGTTGGTAGAGGTACACACCCATGTTAAAGCTTAAGGGAACACACCGTGTAGTGAATCTACATGCCATCTAACCATATTTTTGAAAAAATTGGATGTTTTCCTTAACCTATTCGATAATTACACATTGGAGTTGTATTTCTATTAATCTTGTACTAGGGTGTGTGCTTGACCTTATAGAGTCATTCCACTAAGAAGTCCTCTATTTATATTCCAGATGCAGGGCGATGATCAGACATCAGAAATGGTAGATTAGGGACTACTAGAAGATCCTCCCATCATGACCATCTTGGCACAAACTGTTATACCAGACATAGGGGTTGATACGAAGTTCTGTGAAGGATTTGTGAGGATGATGCATACTTTTTTATAGAGCACCACATCCTACCCCAAATATAGAGGAGTTGACGCATGTGTTCCAGCAGCAGCATCCTCCCACTTTTTTAGGGGATGGAGGACCACATGCTGTATAGTCATGGTTGTAGGCCATGATTTCTATCCTCAAGCATCTGGATATGCCTCTTGATATGAGGGTGAAGATCAAAATGTACATGTTACATGATTATTCCAAGATATGGTTGGATGTTATCTCACAGGAGGGATGTCAGTAGGAAATGGCTTGGGAAGAGTTTTAGAGGACCTTATTTGATTACTTCCACCCCGAGACGTTGAGGGACAACCGAGCCTGAGATTTCATGAATTTGGAGAAAGGAACTATTTCTTGTGATGGATTATTCTTCTTGTTTTACAGAGATTTATCACTTCACACATGTTTTGGGAGGTTATGAGTTATCACTGGCTAGGTGATTTGAGGATAGTCTCAGGTACGACATCTAATGGTAGGTTAATGTTTTTATGTTGACTTCGGCGAATGCTATAGTAAACCAGGAACTAATTACTAAGTGAAATCTGAGGGAGTTTGGAGCTGTGAGCCATGGTGGTTCAACATCCTAGGGTGATAATCCTTCGGCCGATAGGAGGAAGCACCATAGGGAGTTTACATGTAGTGGTTATTCCAGTAGTAAGGATGTTTTTTCAGGTATCCAAGTGGTGTGATACCAATGTGGGAAGAATGGGAATATGATACTTCATTTCCTAAGAGACCTAGTTGAGTGCTGATCTTGTAGAAAGAAGGGTCATCTCTGTGTTTTTAGAGGATGTTCTCACTAGCAGAAAGTGAGAGGGGATCTGTTATGACTCCACGTTCAGGATAAAACCCACCAGTTTCTCATTAGTCAGGGAATTGGAGTTCTTTAGACCATTCATGCAAAGGAGGTGGTCATGGATGTGGTAGAAAAATGGAAGGTTTTCAGAAACCATAAGGTGGATCAGCTTAGGGTAGAAAGGAAAGGTCTTAGGGTCGCGGTATAGGTCAAAATTTTGCGATGGAGAAGACCCAGTAGGATTAGGATCCCAGACCCTCTACGATTAGAGGTACAATTATAGTTTCCTCAGTTTTAGCTTTTTCTATTTTCGATATGGGGACTTACCATAGTTTTATATATGTTGCCATTGTGGAGAGCCTCATGCTTTGTGTCTTTACTTTAGATGATGTTATGAATCTAGACACTCCATTGGGGATTAGGACGACTAGTGTACGTTAGTGCAAGGATTTCTCTCTTGAGGTCGGTGGGTTTCACTTCTTAAGGGACCTATATATCTTAGAGATGACAAGATTTAATTTCATTCTTGGAATGAAATGGTTGGTCTCCATTCAAGTCTTTGTTGAATGATATCACCGTAGGCTGAGTTTCACGTAACTAGAGGGTGAGTTCTTTCTAAACAAGGGTGAATGGGATGTCCAAGAGATCAGAGATGGACCCGAGCATCATTGGTTATGAGGAATTATATCCCATATTTCTAGTTTATATCTGGATGACCCGGGGACTTCATAGATGTAATTTCCTCCAGTGGTGGATTGTTTCAGAGATGTATTTCTAGATGAATTTTCAGGTTTACCTCTAGAGTGAGAGGTGGATTTATCTATTGATCTTGTTCTAGGATCATCACCAATTTCCATTCCTTCATATAGGATGGATACACCATAATTACAGAATCTCAAGAATTAGTTAGAGGAGTTTCAAGAAAATGGTTTCATCCGACCTAGTACTTCTCCTTGGGGTTTACCTGTCCTTTTTACGAAGAAGGCAGAGGGTATACTTAGACATTGTGTGGATTATTAGAAGATGAACCAGTTGACTATCAAGAACCGATATCCCTTGCTGAGGATTGATGATCTCTTTGATGAGCTTGGAGGATCACTGGTGTTCTTGAAGATTGACTTGAGATATGGTTATCATCATTTTCATGTTAGGGCATCAGATATACCTATTACAACCTTTCAGAGCAGGTATGAGCTATATGAGTATTTGGTTATGCCATTGAGTCTCATGAATGTGCCATCAATTTTCATGGAACTGATGAACCGAGTGTTCCATCCTTACTTGGATTCTTTTGTGGTAGTCTTCATGGATGATATCTTGGGGTACTATCACACTCGACAAGGCCATTCCATCTATCTTTAGATCATATTGATTACACTGAGAGGGAATAAATTATATTCTAATCTCTCAAAGTGACAATTTTGGATAAACCTATTTCATTTATTGGATCATGTCATATTAGAGACAAGAGTATCAGATTACCTAGAGAAGGTGAGAGCAGTAGTTTTCTGAGAGAAGTGGAAGAAAGTCATTGAGGTATAGAGTTTTCTGGGGATGGATGGTTACTAAATGTGATTTATTCAAAAAATTTCACTCTTAGAAGCACCACCTATGTGCCTAAATAAGAAGTGTACAGATTACTTGTGTATATAATATTGGGATTCATCCTTTCAGGAGCTAAAATGTAGATTTAATTCAGCATTGATATTGATTTTTTGGAGCCAGGAAAGATTTATAGCGTTTATTGTGATGCATCAGGTATCGGTTTGGGAGTAGTGATTATGAAAGGGGAAGGATTTGTTGCGTATATGGGTCTAAAGTTGAGGAAACATGGGAGGAATTAACCAATGCATGATATTGAGTTGGCTGCAGTAGTGTATGCCTTGCGCAGTTGGATACATTATCATTTGGAAGAGAGTTTTGTGGTATACACTAACCACTAAATCCTTAAGTATATAATAACTCAATGAGATTTGAATTTGAGACAAAAAAGGTGTGCTGAGTACCTTTAGTCCTTTGACTTTGAGCTTGCCTACACTCGAGGGAAAGACAATGTAGTGGGTGATGCATTGAGCAGGAGGACTTAAAAATAGGCATTTCAGGAGGCCAAAAGTGAGTGGAAGCTTATGTCTCTGTTATATAGGATGCATTTGAAGGTGCATAACAATTAGGGTTAGACATTTATTTATTATATAGCTATTAACTTTACTATATTGGATCAAGTGAAAATGAGACAGCTATCAGATTCTAAAGGTCTAGTCCTACGGGGGAGTTTGTTAGGAAAGGACCCCACTCCTAGGTGGACCATCGATGAGGATGATGTTTTATGTTTTCATGAGCACATATGGGTGTCAAAATACATACATGAAGAAATTTTGTGAGATTTTCAAGCCTCTATATTGGCAGTTTATCCTGGTATTAGCAAGATGTATCAAGAATTACATCATCAGTATTGGTAGCCAGGCATGAAAAAGGATGTAGCTGGTTTTGTTATGTGATGTTCCACCTGTCAGCAGGTGAAGTCCGAGCATCATCGATCAGAAGGGATATTAAATTAGTTACCAATTCTTGAGTGGAAGTGGAATGATTTCATAATGTATTTTCATGATAGGTTTACCAAGGTTGCCTCAAGGGAATATTGCTGTTTGGGTTTTTATCGACAAGATCATGAAGGTTTCACAATTTTTGTCGATCAAGGAAACCTTCAGTGTGGATGATATTGGAAAGTTTTAAATCTTATATATAGTGTATTTTAATGTGGTTACACACTCTATCATATAAGATAGGGATTCCCGATTTACTTCTCGTGTCTGGTAGAGACTACATAGGGATTTGGGTACATAGGTACTTCTGAGTACAACTTACCATCCTCGGAAAGATGGCCAGTTGGAGAATACGATTCAGGTTTTGGAGGACATTCTTCGAGCATGTGTTCTGAATTTCAAGGGCTCTTGGGAGAGACACATACCCTTGGTGGATTTTTCCTACAATAAAAGTTTTCAGCCAACGATTTAGATGGAAACGTATGAGGCTTTGTACGGTAGGCCATGCTGTCACCCCTATGTTGGATGGAGGCTTGAGAGTTATCTATTCTAGGACCTCATCTTTTCCAGGAGACCATTAAGCAGGTGGAGTTGATTTAGAAGAGGATGGATACTACACAGTCTCGGTAGAAATCTTATGCTGATCAATAGAGATGACCTATGAAGTTCAAGTTTGGAGATCATATTTTCTTACATGTGACACCTAGGTTGGGACACATGAGGATTATGAGATAAGGGAAGCTTTCACCAAGATAAATCAGGCTATCTGAGGTTTTTGAGAGAGTCAGTTTGGTTTCCTATCAGTTGTAGTTACCTCATAGGTACCCATCTATGCACGACGTTTTTCATGTTTCTCATCTATGATGTTACTTTTCAGATCCATCTCAAAATTTTCAACTTGAGGATGTTGATTTAGAGGTGGAATCATCATTTGAGGAGCACCCTATTCGGATTGTGGATCACAACACAAAGGTTCTTCATGGCCATTCTATTCCTTTGGTATGGGTGCTATGGCATCACAGGCAAGTAAATGACAAGACTTGGGAGAGGGAGGCCAACACACGATCATAGTGCCCAGAGTTGTTTGAAGTTTCTTATTCACCACCCTTGGAAGGGAAATTTGGGGATGGATTGCTTTAAGGGGGGAATTTTGTAAGAACTAAGATCATAATTTTAGGTATGGATCTTGTTTTTCATGTTTTTGGGAAAAAATAATGAAAAAAGGATTTTCTATGTACACACTTTGTACTTCTAATAACACACTGTGTATATAGATTTCCATGTACCACCATGTTCTGGTCATGTAATGGTCAAATACATGGCTGTGTGGTGACCTGGTAGACAACTTAAGTAGGGGTCTACTTAAGACCACTACATAACATGTAGTTTTAAAGAACATTCCATGTACTTTTATTTTTAATTAATATATCATAGCGGGGTCATATCTCATATACCTAAAGGACTTATTCTTCTCATGTTTCATAAAGGAGAGATCTATAATGATGAATGAATATCAAACCCACAATTCTACATATGAGCTCTGATTGAGAAACCGTCAGGTGCATTGAAACCCCACTAGTGTGTTCTTGAATCTTCTAGAGCCTTTATTCCTGATTATTCCTCTCTCATGAATTATTCAAGGTTGGGAGTTTTCACTTTTTTGTAGATCTACACTGATCTAGGACAATTCAAGGGATGAAGTTCAAGTAAATCGATCATACGACATCGAGGTAGGTGGTTTGTTCCTTTCATTGCTCATCTTTGGATTATATATGCTAAAATTTCCACAAACCCATGATTGGGGTATTACTTGATTTAGAATTTAAACCTATTTATCACCTGTTATGGTTTGATTGATTGATAAAGGGTTGTTTCTTATGCATAAGGTTAAATACCTTGTTACGGGACACCCCATAGGTGAGATTCCCTTGATTGATTGTTTATGGCCATTTGGTCTAGGATTCCTATTAAGATTTCCTTGTTTTCCATGCCTTTATTTATTAGGATGGAGTTTTATTGATTATATGAAATGCATGTAACATGCTTCTAAATGATTTTTCATGTAATAGTTTAATATTACATGAGATGCTTCAATATTATATGTTCACTGTTTTTCCAAAGGACTGTGAGAGCCTATGATCAGGAAGACTGCAAGGACTTTTACTTTATTTACATAGGACTGTGAGAGCCTTGGTGTAGATGATTGAAATAGTGGTATTGACTACGAGAGATACTCGGGAGGTCGTTTATAATTTATTGATGTTATATTGACCCAGGGGTATTGACTGTGAGAGCTACCCAGGAGGTCGTTTATAATTTATTGATGTTATGTTGACTCAGGGGTATTAACCATGAGAACTACCCATGAGGTTGTTTATAATTTATTGATTCTATGTAGACCAAGTGGTATTGACCGTGATAACTGACCTGGAGGTTGTTTATAATTTATTAATGCCTTATTGACCCAAGGGTATTGACTATGAGAGATTTAGAAGTTATCATTTATAAATGATTGGTTATATGTTAAACCAAAGGGGTTATACAATGTGAGCTTTCCTAGAGGGTTGTTTATAAATTATTGAATGATTTTGATGAGTCTTACAAGGCAAATCACAAGCTTGAAATCAGTCTTACTTGATACTTTAGATGGTTATATTAGACATCTATTTTGTTACTATTACACATGGGGATATAGAGCTTTGGATAGATCTCAAAATTACATGATTAAAAGGATTAATAATAAATGTAATTCAATGTTATTTAAAACTATAGGATTTTTTACTTTTGAATACTTCCCAGTTTATTTTTTCATTTCTATATATTACCTACTATATATATTCACTGAAAGTTAGGCACAGATCTTTTGGTGGTTGCCTACTGGGATTTATCTCACACCCTATTTAAGTCATGTTTTGGACCAAATAAGATTATATGATTGCATGTGTAGATAAGGGAAAGTACCCTTTTTCATCAGGTACATGATTGTTGTTGGAGTTGGAGAGCATGGAACCAAGATGAGTCTTGTGATGCTGCTGGTGTTTACTTGTTATTTTGTACTTTGTTTCTATATTGCTTTTTCGAATTTTGACTTGTTTAGATATTTTCATAGATATATATTCCATGAATCCTATATATATATATATATATATATATTCTCTAGTTGTTTTAGTCTTTCACTGTTTACTTATGTTATATGGTATTACTTCTTCCGCTATTATTACTATTTGTTTTCAGCTATGTTTTCTCTGCTAATGAGGGCATAATTTATCAACTATCACACCCTAGGACCTCACAACTAGTCGATGACCTCTGAAATTTTGGTAAATGTGCTTGAGGCCATCTGGGAAACCAGATATGAGGAACCTTTGGGCATCTCCTAGATCTGGGATATAAGAACCCGAGTTTTTGGAACGGGTCAAAATCCCGACCCTGTTTGAATTTTTGACCGGTTTTTGAGGAACCTGGAGAAAATGGGAAGTTTCTAGAAATTTCCAGACTACACGCCGTGTACTTTAAGTGCACGTTGTGTATGTGTAGGCGAGTGACCGGCCATGTTCTCACCGAGTACATGCCGTGTGATGACCGTGTAGTAGTTTCTTACTACACGACGTGTAGTTTTGAACACGCCATGTATACCCCCGACCGTGTGAGGCCATACATGGCGTGTAGGACTGTTGGCTAGGTAGAACCAGGGACACGCCGTGTTCCCTTTGTAAATGACGTGTAGCCTAGCCGTGTATAAGGGAAACACATGGCGTGTGGGTAAGTCGGCGAGGAAAGGAAGGGGAACCAAGTACACGCCGTGTACCCCTAGGCACACGCCGTGTACTCATGTCGGAAGGTTCGGAAAGTAAGTCGGTAGAATCCTACCGTCTTATGAACAATTAAATGAAATATAAATGACGTGTAGTCCTAAAGTACACATAGTGTACTTTCTTTTTTCAATTAAAACGGGCAGTAGCCTCGTTTTGAGGTTTTGGACAGAACCCCCTCCCCCAAGTCGGCCGAATCTTCAATCTTCTCCTGGTTCTTTGTCCGAAGTTGGATTTGATCACTGTTGGATGCGTTGGAACCCCTCAATAAGGCCTCGATTCATCTTTGGCCGTTTTTTCTGATTTTCATTCTAGAATAAGTTATAGGTGTTTGAACGGTATTGAATATTTTATATATTTACCGCGTTTTATACTGAATTGGTGGCTGTTACAGGAGAAGTGCATCATACGAGTCTCATGTAGGTGGTGCATACTTATTTTTGTGTTTTAGTGGTTGTTTGGGTAACACGGCCTTCGACACGTTTTTGGGTATTTCGAGCGGGACCCGTTTTATCTTCTTTTCATACTGTATTGCATATGGGACCTCTGGGATACTTTTGGGTATGCCCGGTTACCAGTTGGCATGAGCAGGGCCGGGTGAGGGGCCGTTGCTCGTCGGGGGCATTTTGGCCGGGGAATGCCAAAATGGTTTTAATTGAAATGTTATTGTTATAAACTTTTAGTTTAATTTATTGATGTTTGATATAAATTGTCGGAGGCATTTAAAACCTCAGTGCTGGTATGGGACACCACCTGGTAGAGTGCAATTCAACTGTTTAGTTTGTTTTTTCAGTTTCTGTTTTCTTTTTGAATATGTTATATATGCAATTTCCGGATTGCATCTGCAGGACCCCTTTGGGTTGTGTTGGGCTTGGCCCGGTTACGCTTGAGTGGTGCTGATCACAGGTCGAGGCTTTTCCTGGGTTACTTTTGGTGGTTTTTACCATGGGATTGGGCGTCATGGACGTCGGCTTGAGGCAGTACGACTATCAGGTTGGGCATGGCCCGAGTTACTAGGATGGAGATGCCATCGGACTTGAGCGACATGGTTGCAGGGACACGCGGTGTCAGACGTATTGGTGGCTTAGGTAATATTTTGGTGATTACTGCTCACCCGGGACTATGAGTAGTGTGAACACAGAGATACTCCGTGATGAGGTGGTTTTGACCACTCATGTGGGTAGAGGCCCCCGTAGTTGCGGTTAAGTATTTTGGTTGGGGGTTCTTGCCGTTGAAAGCCACGTGGAAGGTGAGGAGCCTTAAGGGGATGGGAGTGCCTTCGGGACGTCGGTACTTGAGATACGAGGTGTCAGGAGGCACATGGTGTCGGGTTACTATTCTTGGGTGTGCCTTCAGGACATCGGTACTTTAGGTACGAGGTGTCAGGAGGCACATGGTGTCCGGTTACTATTCTTTGGCATGCCTTCGGGACATCGGTACTTGAGGCATGAGGTGTCAAGAGGTACGTGGTGTCGGGTTACTATTTTTGGCATGCCTTCCGGACGTCGGTACTTAAGACAGGAGGTGTCAGGTGGAATATGGTGTCGGGTTACACGACAGAGATTCCGGCGTTGGCCGAAGTAGGTGACACTCCGTGGTGGCCGTTGAGCACTAGTGGAGTTGATGTTTATTCGTGTACTATACGGTTTACTGCTTTCCTTGTAAATTCATGATTGCTTAAACACATATATTTGGTACGCACCGTTGGGTGGTATCCTACTGAGATTTGTCTCACACCCTGCACGGGCCCTTCAGGACGTGTGCTGACTTTATGGATTTACGTTCATGAAAGAGGCCAGCTTCAAGAGTTGGGTTATGTTAGTTATTGCATGGAGATGGTATGGACCTTGTGGTCATGCATAGCTGGAGTTTAATTTTTTTAGTTTTTACTTTTTGTATCAGCATGCTGACTTTATTTTGTAGCTACTGCTGGTTAGCCATTGGCACCCTTTTTACACTCAGTTGTGTATGACCTGCTTTGGATGCATGTTTTACTGTTCAGTAGTAGTTACATGTTATCTGCATGCTGTTGTGTTCATTTCCGCTTCTATAGTTATATTCACTGCTTCCGCTGTTTATCTATACTGACTATACTTTCGCTCTACGGGTCTGGTTCGAGTCTGTTGAGTATTTTAAATTCCATAGCATCCTTACTATTATACTTGGACCAGTACCCTTACTATGATCCTCCGAGAGGGTATAGCCTCCCCACTATACCTAACCGACCCTCACTGCTAGTCGGAAGCCTTTGGAATTCAGGTGAGGTGTGCCTAAGGTAGTAACACCCGACCCGTTTGGCACTGTTCGGGTGACTGGCCATGTCCGGGTCATTACAAAGTGGTATCAGAGGAGTTCTTGACAAGGATTTAGTAGTAGTGTTTTTCTGGCTACTAATGATATTGATACTTCTCTTTTTATTTCTTCTAGTTTTACTATTTGGGATATGGTAGGCTGGAGATAAGTTGTGGTTACTTGGACTGGGTTTTTCAGTTTGTGCTTGGGTGCCTGCAGCCCGAGGTACGAGGGATGGACTTAGTTTCCATGGGTGGGAATTGCTGTGCTTTTGCTCAGATTACAGTTTATATGATTTCCACCTCGGTGGCTCACTTGATGTGTGATGTTTTTGATTGTGATATGAGACCCTTGACCTGGTATGGTAAGGGAGAATTGGACCTTGGGCCGGTATAGAAAGGCTAATTTGCTTGGCTTTTGATAGGCACAATTTTAGGGTATTTCAATTTCATAATTACACGCATGCTTTGTGAAGTGATAATACCATGTGAATAAAATCAATTTCCATGCTTTATATTCTTTGAAACGTGAATTGGTGAAATTCCTAATATAATTGCTAGTTGTGCAATGTGTATTCCATGATTTATATTTTGTAAAAAAATTGCATGTTGCAGGATATTTGGGTCTGACTCTTGTAAGAGTAGAAAAGTACTATGACTAAGGCAGTGTAACTGTCAAGATTGGGCGACTCGGTTGTTGGTTTGAGGCAACGTGAGTTGTCAGGACGGGCATGACCCGAGGTACTTTTGATACTTGGCTCTGTTGAGCGGGTAAGGAGGCCATGAGGCCGGGATGCCGTGGGGCATGGGTTGCGGTGAGGGGGAGTAAGGGTAGTTGTTATGCACTGCCTTTTACTACTTTCCTTATCTGCATCGAATATATTGTTTTATATATGTATGGGATGTCTGGCCATTTATGGTATTCAGCGGGTTACTCCTTCACGACTCGATGGAGCGTCAGGCAGGAGATGGTATAGTGCCGCAGGATCAGGGTCAGAATTCGGTACAGGCAGAGCACGAGCCGCAGGTACAGGATCATAGACATGATCAGTTTCAAGATCCAGTGCAGGCAGGACAGCAGCCAGGTTTGGCATCATTCAGGCCGTGGATCGACGAGCAGCTCCGAGCGAGCCTGGCACACATATTGCAGGGGATTGACAGAGGTGCGCAGGGTACGAAGCCATCTATGCCATATCTGACGCGGGAGTTCTAGTTGCAGCACCCGCCACCTTTTCAGGGTGAGGGTGGTCCGTAGGCAGCTGAGAACTGGATAGAGAGCATGCAGATGATCTTCAAGCAGCTCGAGACGCCTCCAGGGAAGAGGGTTAAGCTGGAAACATACATGCTGAGAGGACCGGAAAAGCGTTGGTGGGATGTACTGGTACAGGCTTGTAGGCACGAGGGACTAGCATGGAAGGACATCAAGGACAAGTTATTTGAGCACTTCTACCCAGAGAAACTAAGGTCAGAGAGAGCTCGGGAGTTCTTGAGTCTTCAGCAGGGAGACATGTCCGTTATGGACTACGCAGTTACTTTCACAGAGTTGTCTCACTTTGCACCTCGTATGGTGAGCGATGATGCAACTAGGGTGAGGTTCTTCGAGGATGTCTTATGACACGCCATTTGGGTCCAGGTGAACATCTTCAGGCTGGGTTCTTTCTTCGAAGCGGTGAATCAGGAGCTCATGGCTGAGGGAAATGAAAGATAGAAATCTCGCTTGGTCATGGCGACAGCTTCAGGTGATGGCTCAGATAGCAGGAAACGAGGACGGGACGATTTCCAGCAGGGCAGTCAGGCCAGGGATTCAGCTAGACCACCTCATGGGAGTTCTTCGGTGATTTTCTTCCAGTGTGGACAACCGAGAAATATTCTAGCACAGTGCGATAGGCCTCCAAAGGAGTACCGAGCATGTGTACAGGATGGGCATCTAGAGAGGTTCTGCAGGCAGCCTTCTCAGATAGCCGGCAAGCAGGGACTAGGACAGACTGCAGTGTTTGGAGTTGGTTCAGGTTTGGTAACTGGAGATGGTAGTTGAGGTTCAACTATGCGCGGAGGTCATGACAGAGACAGTGGGACCTAGCTGAGGGGTTAGTGGCCGGATACTGGAGCAGCATCGGAATGTCAGGCGTTAGGCAGCCGTGTTTCAGGCCAGGTGCACGCTGTGGAGTTGCCAGATGCTGAGCAGGCTGGTGAGCCGACGATGGTTAGAGGTACACCACAGTGTGACCATGATCTCCATGTTTCCTTTTTGGAATGACCTATAGAGGTATGTCTATTTTGAGTGCACGTGGTGTACATGATCTTTGTGGACTGACTAGATGCTAGTCAGTGAGATTGGCACCATATCAGGTGCGTGATATATATATATATATATATATATGTATGAGATGCGTAGCATCAGGGCATCGAGGATGTGGGTTAATTGAGGAGCCGTGGGCATCGGGGCATCAAGGATGCAGGTTACTTGAGGTGCTCAGCACCAGGACCTCATGGAGGCGGACACCGATGCGGTGAGGGATACGTTGGGTGTCGAAAGCGACATAGGAGCACCAATGGGGTGCAGGGGTGACAATGTGTCACAGGAGGACTATGCGTCCAAAAAACAGGTTAGTAAACCCTGTTTTCTTTACATTTTGTTGGGTTGAGACTGGGTTAGGCGGTTCCTAAGGTGGGGATCCCCCCTTGAGGAACCTAGCCGGGACCTTTGCAACAGGGGAAGTCCGGGTTAGTTTGATGGGGGTGGTATGTTCGGTGCCATCTCTGGGTTTTGTTTGGTAGCTCGGGGACGAGCTACGTTAAAGTGGGGAGTTTGTAAGAACCCGAGTTTTTGGAACTGGTCAAAATCCCGACCCTGTTTGAATTTTTGACTGGTTTCTGAGGAAACTCGAGAAAATGGGAATTTTTTGGAAATTTCCAGAGTACACGCCGTGTACTTTAAGTACATTCCGTGTATGCGTAGGCGAGTTACCGACCGTGTTCTCTCTGAGTACATGCCATGTGATGACCATGTAGTAGTTTCTTACTAAACTTCGTGTAGTTTTGAACACGCTGTGTATACCCCCGACCGTGTGAGGCCATACATTGCGTGTAGGCCTGTTGGCCGGGTAGAATAAGGGACACGCCGTATTCCCTTTGGACACGCCGTGTAGCCTAGGCGTGTATAAGGGAAACACATGGAGTGTGGGTAAGTCAGTGAGGAAAGGAAGGAGAACCAAGTACATGCCGTGTACCCCTAGGTACACGCCGTGTACTCATGTCGGCAGGCTCGGAAAGTAAGTCGGTGGAATCCGGCCATCTTATGAACAGTTAAATGAAATATACATGGTGTGTAGTCCTAAAATACACGCTGTGTACTTTTTTTTCCGCTTAAAACAGGAAGTAGCCTTGTTTTGAGGTTCTGGACAGAACCCCCTCCCCCAAGTCGGCCGAATCTTCAATCTTCTACTGGTTCTTCATCCGAAGTTGGATTCGATCACCATTGGATGCGTTGGAACCCCCTCGGTAAGGACTCGATTCATGTTCGGCGGTTTTTTCTGATTTTCATTATAGAATAAGTTATAGGCATTTGAACGGTATTGAATATTTTGTAGATTTACTGCGTTTTAGACCGAATTGGCGGCTGTTACTGGAGGAGTAGCGTCGTACGAGTCTCAGGTAGGTGGTGCATACTTTTTTTGTGTTTTCGTGGTTGTTTGGGTAACGCGGCCTTCGGCATGTTTTTGGGTATTTTGAGCGGGACTTGTTTTATCTTATTTTTCATACTGTATTGCTTACAGGACCTCTGGAATGCTTTTGGGTATGCCCAGTTACCAGTTTGTGTGAGTAGGGCCGGGTGAGGGGCCGTTGCTCGTCGGGGAATTTTGGCCGGGGAATGCCAAAAATTTTTTAATTGAAATTTTATTGTTATAAACTGTTAGTTTAATTTATTGATGTTTGATATAAATTGTCGGAGGCATTTAAGACCTCAATACTGGTATGGGACAACACCTGGTAGTGTGAAATTCAACTGTTTAGTTTGTTTTTTCAGTTTATGTTTTCTGTTTGAATATGTTATATATGAAATTGCGGGATTAAATCTGCTGGACCCCTTTGGGTTGTGTTGGGATTGGCCCGGTTACGCTTGAGTGGTTCTAATCACAGGTTGGGGCTTTTCCCGGGTTACTTTGGGTGGTTTTGACCACGAGATTGGGTGTCATGGACGTCTGCTTGAGGCCGTACGACTGTCAGGTTGGGCATGTCCCAGGTTAGTAGGATGGCGATGCCGTCAGAATTGAGCGAAATGGTCGTAGGGACACGAGGTGTCAGACATGTTGGTGGCTTAGGTACTATTTTGGTGATTATCTCTCACCCGGGACTTTGAGTAGTGTGCACACAGAGATACTCCGTGATGAGGTGGTTTTGACCATTAGTGTGGGTAGAGGCCCCCGTAGTTGCGGTTAGGTATTTTGGTTGGGGTTCTTGCCATAAAAAGACACATGGGAGGTGAGGAGCCTTCAGGGGATGGGCGTGCCTTCGGGACATTGGTACTTGAGACACGAGGTGTCAGGAGGCACATGGTGCTAGGTTACTATTCTTGGGTGTGCCTTTGGGATGTCGTTACTTGAGGCACGAGGTGTCAGGAGGCACATGGTGCCGTGTTACTATTCTTGGGCGTGCCTTTGGGACGTCGGTACTTGAGGCACGAGGTGTCAAGAGGCACATGGTGCTGGGTTACTATTTTGGGCGTGCCTTCGGGACGTCGGTACTTGAGACACGAGGTGTCAGGTGGCGCATGGTGTCGGGTTACGCGACAGAGATTCCGGCATTGGCCGAAGCAGGTGACACTCCGTGGTGGCTATTGAGCACCAGGGGAGTTGGTGTTTATTCATGCACTGTACTATTTACTGCTTTCCTTGTAAATGCATGACTGCTTAAACACATATATTTGGTACACACCATTGGGTGGTATCCTACTGAGATTTGTCTCACACCCTGCACGGGCCCTTCTGGACGCGTACAGACTTTATGGATTTACGTGCAGGAAAGAGGCCAACTTCAAGAGCTGGGTTATGTCAGTTGTTGCATGGAGATGGTATGAACCTTGAGGTTATTCCTAGCTAGAGTTTACATTGTTTAGTTTTTACTTTTCATATCAGTATGATGACTTTATTTTGTAGCTACTGCTGGTTAGCCATTGATGCCCTTTTTATAACCAATTGTGTATGAATTGCTTTGGATGCATATTTTACTATTCAGTAGTAGTTACATGTTATCTTCATGCTGTTGTGTTCATTTCTTCTTTTGTATTTATATTCACTGCTTCCACTATTTATCTATATTGACTATGCTTCCGCTCTACGGGTCTAGTTTGAGTTTGCTGAGTATTTTAAATTCCGCTGTATTTTTAATGTTATACTTGGACCAGTACCTTTACTATGATCCTCCGAGAGGGTATTTCCTCCCCAATATACCTAATAGATCCTCACTACTAGTCGGTAGCCTTTGGCATTTAGGGGAGGTGCGCCTAAGGTAGTAACACCCGACCTGTTTGGCACTGTTCAGGTGACTGGCCGGGTCTAGGTCGTTACATGGGACATTACAATATTCTTGTGTTAACTTAAATTTTATTTACAAACCATTAGGATGAATGAGAATATTGAACCTACGAAAACCTATTGCATTCCATTGTGATTTGGGATAAACCTAAAGTGTATTGGATTGATTAGTATTAGGTCAATAATATTTTTAAAGACATAGATACACCTTTTGAGGTTATATGTGATGTGATTTTAACATGATTAAAGAGATTTTGGGATACATTTATGGAAATCCAACCCTTTGGTTCTGTATTTGTTTTAGTGAAATGTTTTTTTGATGAAAAATGATTTTATATTTTTGAACATATGTTTGAAGTTATTTATAAACCTTTGGGTTAATATGATCATTGATGTTTGGGTAATTATGTTTTATTAGAGAGAAAGATCCAGTATATTTTTGGAATATATTGTATAGATATCCATGGGATTGAAAACTGATTTAGTGATTATGTGATTAATGTTAAGTATACTATATTGGTAATATTATATTATTGAGATGAACATAATTTTGGGGATGAATATAGACATAATTTATCAAAGAATATATGATTTTATTAATCATTATGGTGATTTAAGATATTTATGGAAATTATTATCATATTTAGAGGAGTATATGACTAAGGTATATACATTTTGAGTATGTGACCTAATGATAAATTGATATTATTTAGAGATAGTTGATATTATTTATTCATTTTTGGATTATGTGATCCATTAGAAGTTCATTTTCAGTGCTTCTAAAATAAAAAAGTCATCTTGAATACTCATTATTTGAAGAAAAATATGATACTCTAGTGGAAATTGATTAAAGGATGAAATTATACTTTTTAAGTAAGTATATTTCCTTATAATCCTATTCTAAAATAATTACTCAACTATAGGAAAGGGTCTTGAAATAAAAATGTCATCCTTTTATCATTATTTATGATGAATTGATTATCTTTTAACCCCTCACTGATTTATGGGTTTTTTGTTATAAACTTTCTCATAAACATGGCCTATACCACTCTTTATTAGTCTGTGGATATTAGTTTTCTCATCCATGTATGTATTTTGAATTACCATGAATGTTTTCATTTTATGGGAAACCAAATATATGATATTTTAGATTACCTTTATGTTTCCTACTTCCCCTTTTCAAAGTAATTTTTATCATCCCTCTATACAATGTGGGTTTTAAACAGAGGTTTAACCTTTTATGACCAAGATAAAATTTTTAGGGCACAGTTAATTTAAGGGTGGTAGAATGTGACATCTCAATATTTCAAAATATATTTATCTTTAAATAAATTAAATTTCTTTAATAGCTTATGTTACATGCAACACCAATTTTAAATGAACCATGATATACTATTGAATATTATTATTTAAATATGACCATTATAACATTTTCATTAAAATTGGTGGTAAAATAGGAATAACCACATTATGGAAAATATTTAAAAAGGTTTTATATAATCCAAATTCATTTATTAATTCATAATAAATAAGTACTTAATTTTTAGTAAAGTCTTTGTATCAACTATAGTTTGGAAAAATTATTATTTGAATATTTCTACACACATATATAGATTTATTATTGGAGTCTGTCCAGTTTTTGGGGTCTTGGTACCCTAGAATTAATATATTAATAATATTAATTAAATTAAATCACATGTGTGCATTATTTTTTTTCCATTTTTTGGGACCTCATATGGAATATCTGAGACCAATGTTGAATCCAGAATGTGGGGTTTACCCTAGGAGCGATATAAAGTTGGTTAATGCAAGATGTCCAGTTGAGGAAGTTATTGGAAGTGTGTTTAATTAAAATAAATAAATAAATTTAATTATTTTATTTTAAATTATCATGAACTAAATCCCTCTATAAATACCATATTGTGTAAATACTCTATGGTTAGCCACACAACCTTGTGAGAATTGAAAGGATACTTGGATGTTCTTCATTTCTGGATCAAGATCAAATGATGAACGACTATTAGATTGAGATGGATCGATAGGAATTGAAAAAAATAGATCAAATTCATCATGAGTGAAGGAAATATTCACCAATTATCAATAAAAACTGAAGTAGGGATCATTAATAGTTGATCATACCCTTTTGATTAAGTGATTTAGCATGTATTTTATTTTCTTCTTTTGATATGTGATTATTTATCCCTTCTCATGAGACCAATCTAATAATTTAATTTGTTGATTCTAAGTTATTTTTTATGAATTTTAAAAACCAATGAATCTTCCATTTATATGATCTTTGGATGTGAAAACTTTTCAAATGATAATTTCACCCTTGTTCTTATTCTTTTTCCCATACCCGTTATTCACGTTCTTCATCATTGGACCATGGGGTCACGATTCAACATTGTTGGGATGGGTTTGAGCAATGTAAACCACTTTTATTCACATTGGTTACATGAATGATGAAAGGATTGGCGATTTTTTTATGCATGGGTTGATTTCTGGGCGATTCTTCATAGATTTGGGATCTGGATCGATGACGATGAAAAGAGGCACTACGGGGAAAACAACAAGATTCTTATGGGTAGATGGATTATGATTTCTAGCCATCAGAGGGATAAAGACAAACCCTATTAGTTTTTTTTGTGGTTTATCTATGTTGAAATAATTGGATATGAAATATATGGAAATTTTAATGAATTATATGGAATTCTATAAAGAAACCCAACTACACACCATATATTGTGAAAGAACACATGTTGTGTACTTCCTTTTCCATGACAACTAGGGTTTTCAATTGAGTTCTGGATCACACATCATGTGGAAAGGCCCAAAATCCATGTGACCTTACCTGGGTAGCCAAGTTGTGTTCCATATCTACATGGCCCAGGGCCCCATGTGGTCATGAACACAATGTTCCCTCATTGACACACTATGTAGCAGAACGTGGAAAAATGAGTCATGTGTCAGGCATACATTCCGAGGACCTATTATGGACATATATGAAATGTTCCATGATAACACACATTTTAGTATCACATTTCTCATTGATTTATGTCTAGGGGATAACACGTGCAGGGGATGAGGTTTGTTCACACATCGTGTAAACCCCCACACATGTCGTATAGTTCTCCTAGATACTTCATACTATCGTATCTCCTTCTTTTGGACTCATATTTTAGGCCATGAGTATCCTATCCTATTTTTTTATGTAGAACGTGATGGTGGTCATTGTTGTGGCATATGAGATATGATGTGAGGTGTTATAAGCATGAAACTTCTTCTAGCGATGCTCGATGATGGAAATGATTAGGGAAGGATCATTTGAGAGATTCCAGGGTTGGAATCCCTCCTATCGTAGTATGGTGTGGGTACCCTATATTTCTATAAATCTACTGAGGGGTACCCTTTGACACACTAAGGCGTGGTTTCTCTATTTACTGAGTCTCACCCCAATGACTGACCAGGTCTAGGTCCACTTCCTATAGAGTGTAACCCCTATATCATTCTAGGGTGAGGGTAATCCATTCACTAAGTGGAACCACTAAAAGATTAGGGTGAATGTCCTCTATCTATCTATTTAATGAGTGTTACCTCCGATCATACTAGGGTGTATGTACTCAATTAATTTGATGTCACCCCTTGGTCACACTAGGGAATAGGTCCTCTATCTACTAAGTAGAACCCCCTTATCATACTAAGGCATGAGTCTTTTATTGGATATTATGCTTCATCTGGCTGCGGATCAGTGTTGAGGTGTAGGTCATCCACATTGATTTCTTAGAAAGACACACAAGATGTTTTGAATCATAGATAGACTATTAGAGTTTTAGATAGACTCATCATCCTAGGCTGAGATTTGAGAAGGTGATCCCCTTTCTCCCTTATCTAGGTTTCTTTATGACCATATATCTATCATGGGTTTCCTTTACCTTTTATTATGGGTTGAGTTGAATTTTATTTTGTCTATCTATTTATCCATTTTTTTAGAGCATCCTACTAGGTATGTATATACTCACCCCTACATTATATTTTCTCACACGTGTCATGCATTATTTAAATAATAGATAGTTCAACAGTGACGTTGGTGGAGAACATTGACACTTGGGTGCATAGAATGTATATAGTGGTGAAACATAGAGATCATGAATAGGGGAATATCACTTTTCCTTTATCCCAATTGTTTTCAGGTTGGGTCTTCATTTATTATTGGTTGTCTATTTTGACCCTTCATACTTTGGTTTTATTATGTTGTACTCCGATGAATTCCCTAGAAGGTATTAGATGCATGGTTTTACTCAAGATTTCCCTGTTATTTTATCATTCCTCTTAAATATTATATAGAGATATTTGTGTGTGTTCATAAAGGTATATTATGCAAAGGCCACCCATTTTAGTTATTCCTTCTCGATTCATATCACTATACCCTAACCTATTAGAGGTGGGATTGGGTTTATGGTATATCAACCTTCCACTAGCCAGGAAGGTCCTACAGGATCGGGTTGTTACATAGTGGTATCAAAGTAGTTCATTCCTTGGGAAGGTTTTAGAGTTATCCCATTATATTTAATTGGTTGGGACTTAGGGTAATGATGTCAGAGTGTCTTGAGTAAAGTTTTCTGGCCAGGGAACCTAGTGTTATGGCAGTGACTAATGTATCCATTCATCGAGTCTTTGATTACCTACTTGTTCACTTGTCATACTAAGACATTGGTTGTAGGAAAAAAATTATATATAAATCATATAGGATTAAATACTTTTATTA
Organism: Viscum album; assembly: GCA_963277665.1. Lineage (NCBI taxonomy): Eukaryota > Viridiplantae > Streptophyta > Magnoliopsida > Santalales > Viscaceae > Viscum > Viscum album. The sequence continues at coordinate 924,694,028 of OY728165.1, forward strand.
TACTTCTTGAGTGAACTCCCAGGTATATGTACTCCTCTTACCATGGTACATCTTAATTAATTTAAGGATGCCTCCATGATGACATCTAATAAAGTTATTGATTTAGGATCATGATGACGATTCAATGAGTTATGAGGTCTCAATTTATGCTCCATCTCATGAGGTTTTTCCTCTAGGTCAGTAGGGAGAATAAATCCTACCTATTGTGAAGTAGAAAGAAAAAACAATTTAGGTTGATGATATGTATAGGCCTAGCGTGCTTTGTGAGTTCCAACATCCGATACTGCTAAGGTTCTACAGAGAACCATATCCCCAAGTAGTGGATGATTGGATTGGGTTAGTGATCGAAGTATTCATACTTGTTTGGACTCTGACTAATCATATGGTTGATCTAATAGCCAACCTTTTTCACAGAGCAGTAAAGTGTTGGCGGAGTCTTCTCATGCATACTCATAATGAGATTATACTCTCATAGTCTGAATTCGAACAAAGTTTTATAAAGAGTTTTACCCCTATTTATTATGATCAGTTCATATCAAGGATCTTATTGAGCTATATCGATGTATTAAAATAGTTTCTAAGTATGTATTTAGGTTTAATGACCTTACACAATACTCCCTTGACATGGAACATGATGGGTACTTCCAGGTGAAGAAGTTTGAGAAGGGTTTCTATAGATAAACCCATCCTAGTGTGGTACCCTTGTAAATTTACAACTATTTTGGAGTTATAGATGGTCCCTGGTGAAGGAAATATTCCTATAATAGGGACTTTAGATAGTTGGAGTTGGTAGTTGGTGTCATGGGGTTGAGTCATCTACAGTAGCTAGTAGGCTCTAATTGATATTGTATCAGCGTAGGATACCCAATCATGGCTAGAATAAGATAGTTGGACATGAATTATTGGTTTTTAATAGAGGTTTATATCATTCTAGAGTGGTGAGATTCTATGATTGTGATGGAAGTGGTTACATGTCTCACAATTGCTTGACCCAACCTACCATGAAGGGAAGACATGTAGAAAATGGGCCGCCACAACAGAATTATCACTATGATCAGGGAACTCTCAAACATGTCTAGGGTGGCCCCTAGGAAGGAAATGTTTGGGTAAGAGTAGGTGTAGCTCTACAAGGATGAGAAATTCGTGGCTGATAATGCTATAATCTACTCCCACCACCCCCACCAGGTGGCCCACACCAGGATCAAGGAGCTGGCAGTTGGGGCTATGGTCAGTTGATGGGTATAGAGGGCTACGAACATATTTTCTATGAGATGATCCAAGGTGCGATAAGTGTTTATTATAGTATTTATACAGTATTTATAAACAAAGGAGTGAGTCATTCCTTCATATCATTAAACCTGGTGTGAGATTTGGAGCTTCCAGTTGAGTCCTTAACCCTTTTCCTTTTTCTACAGGTTCCTAAAGGGTTCAATTATTTGATATCCCTTATACATAGGCAATGTGTGATAGTTCTTGGTGGTGAGAGTTTCTCATGGTACCTCTTGGTTTTCATTATAAAACCTTATGATGTACTTTTGGGTATGTGCTGGTTGTCTATTTTTTGGGCCTAGATTGACTATCATCATTGATGAGTTAGATGAATTTAGACTAATGGTATGAGATTATCCTTTTTGGGTGAGATAGATCTCATGGAAAAGTTAATGGGTATTGTGAGTAAGAAACTACAACCCATGACCCATCAATTGACAATTTTTTCCATTGGATCAATAGGTTCTTCAAGAATTTGGATTCCTTTGGTCATGGAGGAATTTATTTATGTCTTACCGGAGGACATTTCAGGACTACCTTTGAGTTAGTAGATGTAATTTTTCATTGAATTACACTTTGGGACCACATTGAAATCTACTTAAGTGTATTTTATGGACTGTAATGAGCTTTAAAATAAGAGGGTGTAGTTGGAGGACCTTCTAGAGAAGGATTTACTTAGAACTAGTGTGTCCCCCCGGGCAGCACCAGTTTTGTTTGTGAAAAGGAAAATGGTAGCTTGAGGATTTATGTTAATTATCACCAACTAAAACAAGAAACAATAAAGAATGAATTCACCTTTTCAAGGATTGAAAACCTCTTTGACTAGTTTTGAGATGCGAGTTGGTTATAAAAGATCGATCCTAGGCCTTGCTACCAGCAGTTGAGTGTTCAGAAGGATGATATTATAAAGATGAAATTCTGATTTAGCTATAGACACAATGAATTCCTAGTAATGCCTTTCGGTGTGACAAGTACCTATGTAGTGTTTTTGGATCCAATTAAATGGATCTTTCACCTATACTTGGACTGGTTTTTAGTTGACTTCATTGATGAAATAGTAATTTAATCAATGTTAGAGAAGAAGAATGCATAACATTTGAGCATGGACCTAGAATTACTTTAGAAGAACCAACTTTATGATAAGCACTCAAAGTTTCATTTTTAGATTTGTGAGGTTCAATTTATTTGATATGCCATTTATGAGCAACATTGGACTATGAACCTGATGAAGATTGATGCAGTGATTTATTGGGATCCACTAATGATAGTGTTGGAGGTGAGGAGTTTTCTTAGTTTGGTGTGGTATTATAGGAGGTTCATGCTTGAATATCTTAGAGTATAATCCCCTTTTACTTCTCTGATGAATCATGGGAATATTTTTACCTCAATTGAGTAGTGTCAGGGAGAATTTGAGTAATTGAGGCGGAGGTTGACCAATGATCCTCTGTTGAGACAACCAAAGGAAGGTATGTAGTACTTAGTGTTTTGTGATTCCTCTAGAAACTGGGTTCGAGTGAATGTTAATGTAAAGGAAAAAAGTGATTGTATTTGTGTCAAGGAAGTTGATAAACAACAAGAATAACTATGCTACTCATGACCTAGAGTTGATAGTTATAGTCATCTCAATGAATATTTGGTGGTATTATCTTCAAGGAGTGCTCTTTATTGTATACTCAAACATCATAATCTCGGGTATATCTTCACATAGAAAGAGATATGAATCTGAAATAGAGGTGTTGGTCAATGTTACTATAGGAATATTATTTTGAGAGAATCAATACTCTTGGGAAGGGAAATTTCACGGAAAATGACCTTAATAGGAATCCCTTCTCTCACTTGGTGGAGGAGGTGTTTGAGAAATAGAATTATTTGTAGCTGAACTGGGTATAGGAGAAGGGTGAATCTTTTCTTCATTCGATGGTGGTGACTTATAAACTTTTCCATCTTGTGTGGTCATCTTATTTGGGAGACATAGACTATGAAGTTGTACATAAACATATATCCCCAAGACATTCATGAGATAGATTCTTTATAGGATGGGATCATTACATCCACTTCTAGGGACAAATAATTGTTCCAGTCACATTGAAAAAGGTGGTGATGAGGGAGTTTCACACTCCACCCTTAGCTACAAATCATGGTGTGGAAAATATATGCAAGTACATACAATGAAATCTTTGGTGGTATGGCATGAGGTGGATCATAGTCAAGTTCATCTGTTAGTGTATCACATATTAGTAGGTGAAGGATGAGCATTGGGTTCTTGAAGGTTTTACACAACCTCTTAATATGGGATAACATATCAAGGGAATTTATGATGGGGATTCTATTTATTGTGAGAGTCTATGATTCCATCTATCTAATAGTTTACTGATTAACTATGTCATCACACTTCTTTTATACTAGGGAGTATAGTTCAATAGAGATTTTGGGGATGTCGTACATGTGGTAAATCATCTAGATTCATGTGGGTAACCTTGGTGATTGTATCTGATCATGATGTGTGGTTTAGGTCATGGATGAGGGGAGTCTTGCAAGAGGTCTTTGGGACCCAGTTGAGGATGATTATAGTGTTCCCCCCCAAATGGACGTGAATACTGAGAAGACTATCTAGGTTGGAGGATATGCTGAGAGCTTGTGTTTTGGACATTGAATGGGGCTAGGAGGATCACTTTACACATGTATAATTTTATTATTATAATATCTATCACTCTACAATTGACATGAAACCTTTTGAGTCCTTGTATGAGATACCCTATACATCACCCTTTTTCTAGAATTAGATTGGTAAAGTATCTTCTATTGGGCCAGAGACGGTTCAGGAGATGATGTAGAAGTTTTTGGTGATCCGTGAGTGGATGAGGACAACCCAGAGCTGACAAAAATATTATAAATATTGATTCCATAGAATCTTGGAGGTCAATTATTGAGACTATGTTTTTTTGAGAGTTTAAAAACCTGAAGTTTTGAATAAATTTTTTTTCCTAACTCTTTGTGTTATTTTATTTTATACTCAACAAAAATATTTCATTTAATAAAATGAGTATAACTGAAATAAGACCGTTGGGTTTCGACTGTTATATGACTGTTGGTCAATATGACCGTTGGAAAATAAATGTTGCGATTATTGTCTATAAATACAAGTGATCTTGATTAATTAATATAGAAAGATGATTCGATGGCCTCATCTAGTAGTCTCGGGCCGATTGAATCCCATCTGACAGAACTCAGGATGGAGGTAGCACCATTGGGATTTGTTCTGGACCAAACTCAAGCCGAACTTCATCATGTGAAGCTGGAACAGAATCGTCTTTGCGAGAAGTTCAAGCTGATATAAATCACTAATCGGGAAATGTTAGCCAAGTCGCCCCAAGAATCTATCACCCTATCACACTTTACTCTTAGGTGCTATGCCGGTGTTATAAGGGTCTATGCAACGAGACCGTAACTGCCTTGTGTAATCCTTTGATTTAAATAAAAATTGTGCTTCCTTCTTATGTTGAAGTTTGTGAATTTTCAAATGTCTAGATAAATATAGTATGCATATTATTGATGAATTTTAGAAAAAGGATATTTTAAAAATATTTATGTAAACCTTAAATAATTAATAATGCATAATGTTTTTAAAAAAATGGTCTTCTATAGTTATGGTCAGTAAGAAATTTAGAGTCTAATAAGATCAAATTAATTTTTAATGAATATTAAATTATGAATAGTGATTTTACGCTTATTATTAGTAATGTGGTCAAATGGATTAAGTAACTTCACTTAAGAAAGTATTAATATAATTTAGGCACCTTGATTAGGTAATGTGATTCCATAAAATAGGTATATAACTGTTTCAGAAATTATTGGTTAAGTATTAGTTTTTTCAGGTGAATAATGTTTTTTATTTAAAAATTAAATTAAAAATATTTAGAAAATTATTTTCATAAAATGGAGTTCATTTTTGAAATCAGAGCATCGATATTTGGTTAAGGTGAATTTTTGGGATTTTTCTGAAACAGTTGAATTTTCAGTGAATAGTGTTTTTATTTAAAAATTAAATTAAAAATATTTAGAAAATTATTTTCATAAAATAGAGTTCATTTTTGAAATCAGAGAATCAATATTTGGTTAAGGTGAGATTTTGAGATTTTTTTGAGAAAGTTGAATTTTTGGTGAATAGTGAAAATACAGTTTTTGAGTTTCGGGTGATTAATGACGTCATTAAGGATGTAATAATTATGAAATAATTCTGGTCGACTTATGAATAGTAATATAAGGTGTGAGGTGTCCCAAGTGGCCAATACCATGGGCAAATACCATGGGCAAGCCCATGGTTTTTCCAATACCACTGATGAGGTGTCCCTTGGCAATTAATGCTTTGTCCCCTCACTTCTCATATAAATACCAAGCCTTTCCCTCATTAATTTCATTTCAAAATCATCCTGAACAATTTTATGGTCTATTTACCTCCCAAGGAGTCCTCCCAAGGTTCCCTCAAGCCTCCCAAGGTCCCGACCTTCAAGCTTTCGAAGTTACTCTTCAAGGTAAGGGATTCTTTCACCCTCCTCTTTTAAGTCATGACTTCCTTTATGTTGTGTCTTATATTTTACATCTCTTTATGTTTAGGGTATGTTATTATATGTTCTTATTACTATCCATTTCATGTCTAGATGATGAGATACCCATTATTCTCTCATAAATTTGTTTTCTGAATTTTTATGTGACGCCGTTAGGCTGCCGAATTTCTCATAAAACGAATCACATCTTCTCTTGTCATTCATGTTTCTTTTTCATGTGGTATGTCATTAAAATATCCATACCATGATCCTATTCAGTACCCATACTGTATTATGAATTTTTTATGAGTGGGTTACCCTTGTCCCCTCTCTTTTCAATGTTTTCTAAAACCATGTTATATAGCTGTTATGCTGCATAAATTTCGTCTCAAAATTTCTATCTCTTTCTCTCAAGAAATCCCCTTGTTTATTTATGTGAATACCCAGACCAATTTCGTTTCTATAGGTGTTCATAAATATATAAATATGATATATTTGATTCTGTAATGGACATACATATAACCATCACTCCCTTTCCATGGGTTATAAATGATATAATGATCTTATTTTTAAGAGCTTTTAAAACGTCACGATTTTGAAATGAAACCCATTCCTTTTATTCTTTATGGGTTATTTATGAACTGTTTGATTATGATTTATGTGGATCACATGTAAGTAAAGACATATCAAGGGTGTTCCCTGATAGCTCTCTAATGCATTGGGTAAAGAATTAATCTCTAAAGATGACATGTTTTACGATATCTTGGTGAATAACCTTGGTAATTTTTATGACACCATGGGGATGGACCTTGGGGATATGTTCATGAATGTATAAACAAAATGTTATATCCACATATTCAAGGTATTATTCAAGTTCTTTTCATTATGATATGACTATTTTTTTATTGCACATATCTTTATGTTTTTATTCAATTTATTATTGATACCACAAGTACATTGATTCCCTTGTTTACCCTTACTGGGCCTTCTGTGTAGAGACCCGAAGCTTAACGTACATGGACATTACATTACTTTTGCGGAATACTTAGTACATAACAAAAACACACACACAAGGACCGTAATAGTTTAGTGTCACTGGAAACACGGAACATAATCTTCTAATCATGGTGAAAGATCTTCAACATCTCCCATAAAGATCTTCCACTTTTTGTTTCCTTACCTAAAACCTTTCTTTTAATCCTGGGGGAAAATAAAACATAAAAAGGGTGAGCTCAAATGCTCAGTAAGGGTAAGCATGGATAAAATAAAATAGACCATATACATTTGAACATAAAAACATGAACATAATGTTTAAACATCAAAAGATTGAGAAATGACATAAAACATGGAAGTACATAAAGCATAGATCATAAAGAAACATTAAGAATGATAAAATAGCATGTGAATAAAACATGTAATTGTGGAATCCATTAAGCACATGTAATGATTTCCATATTAGCCAAGGCATTTCTTCCAAGACCATCTTAGTGGACAAAGTCCCTTTCTGAATCGAGTTCACTCCTCGTTCTAGTCCTGTATTACTGAACCAGTTTAACATGCCGTTCCAACCATGTCTATCTCATGAGATATAAATCTTTACCCAATGCATTGGAGGGAGATATAGGTCCCACCCATCCCATAATGAAATCATTCTTACTTGTGCCACAAAATAAACTTAAAACATTCATCAAAACCCAAAGAATAAAATGGGTTTCATAAACATCATTCCATCATAACATAATCCATATAAAACAAATCGATATCATTTCATCATAAGAAAAGTGAAACCATTTAAATAATAGAGACATTATACTTGAAACATACACATATGAAATAATGTCATCTTAGATGGAAAATGGTTTTGATAAAACACTTGAAATGAATTCTTGAGGAAAATGTCATTTCTTCTTCAAAATCATTCTCTTTTTACAAAATGTCATGCAATTTTAAAAGAAAAGGATTTTTTTGAAAATAGTCATGAAATATTTTGGAGGAGGATTCATAAAAATAAGGCTTTATAAAACCGTAAAACTCCATTCGTGCCGTATAAGTTAAAAAAAACATTCTTCTCGTACTTTTACAGGAAAAGTCAAAAAGTACCTCGTAACTTAAACAAAAGAAAGATTCCTTACATACCATGTAGTAAAATTAAAAATGTGTAAAAAGTACATTAAAAATACATAAAAACACTTTTATAAAACATGGACATGGATGAAAACAATAACCCAAGTAAATACTTACGTATAAGCAATCTCGGATAAAAAAATGTGATTTGCAAAATATCCCTTACCTTAGGTCCGATATGCTTCGTATGGATCCGAAACTCTTGTATAATGATTTAAATAATGTCATTGAATTATTACATAATCATATTAATTGTTATGATATCATATATGTTTCACTTATGACTTTATATTACCTGTTCTTTTGTAAATTCAATGTAAAAAGCAGCGTTTTGGGTAAAATCATTTCATTTATCGTATGTGTTTCGACTTGTCGTTCTTGATATTATTACTTATATCCTAATTTACATAATCCCAGAATGTAAAACATTATTTATATATAATAAATATTCATCATATACATATATATTATAGATCAATAAAAGGAATTAAATACACCGTTCATGGAGACGGTTGGCCGTACGTACGCATGAACACTGTTTTTGTTTCCTTGTTGAATTGAATGAAATTAAATAGATGACATAAATATATATATACATAAATACAGTAGAATTATTATGTCATATATTTCATTATTACTTATTATATATAATTTATAATCATTCTTGAATGGTTATCATGAAGAGTGAATCTCATTGCGTCGTGGAGACGGTATTCCGTACGTACGCACGAGCGATGATATCATTCCCATGATCGTGGAATTGTATTAAAGTGTATGTATAATATTACAGAATCAATATCACTTTAAAATAATCATATATATTCATTAATTTCACCATTATACCCATCCATGTAATGTGGTGGTGGAAATTAGATTACACCACGGCGTGGAGACGGTATTCCGTACGTACGCACGCGCGGTGATTTCGTTTTCTGCAGGATGGATAGATGGTGAAATATGGTTGTTTCATACTTATAATAACATATCAGTATATGAGTGATAATTATGTTATTACCTCATAATGAAACAAATAAAAAAAGAAGAAGTGGAAGAAGAAATAAAGTTGAAAGAATCGGTAACAGACATTACCTCTTCTTTGAAGCGCCTCTTTGAGACCTCCTCTTAGGGTACTAACATTGGTCTTTAAAGAAAACCAGGACCTCTAGGATGTTTCTAGGGAAGTGGATAAGGGAATTTGGCAGGTTTTGGCCGAGCTTGAAGGCTCAAAGTGGTGTTAGGAAGAGAGGGAGGAGGTTCCCTTTTATAAGGGAGGAGAGGGGCACCTTTGAAAAAACTAAAAATATTATTTTATTATAAAGCCATATTCAGTTTTAAATAGCTCCAAATTGATTTATTTCTAAGCTAAGGTGGGGATGGGTCGAAATCCTCTCATCCAATAGAATTTGGACAAGTTTAGTTTACTATTTTATCCTTATCATTTAGATTTAACATTAAGTTAGATAATTTTACTTTTACCGTGTCTTTTTGTGTTCTTACACTATAAGGTTAATAAACTTACTATAAGAAGCCAAAAGAACCCCAAGTTGTTTATTATTAATATATATAACATTATATAAGTCATTTTTCCTAACCTTAGATTTTTAGGAATAAAATATCAATTAATAATATAATATTTGTTTTAAAAACTATTTTATGTCAATTTTGACACTATTTGGTAATTGATTTTTGTTTAAACCATAAAAGAATGATTAGTTCAAAATAAATTAATTAAATAAATACTAACATGTCATATTAACATAGAAAATTATTTTAATTCATAAAAAGTCTCAAATTACATTTATTTGGGTATTTATAACATCAATTATATCAATATTTCATTAATAAGATAATTACTGCATCATCATTGTATCATAAATAAATTAAATTATTTAAGTCTAAAAATTAAAAATAAAATATAATTATGTATTAAATCTTTTTATATTTATAATTAATATTTATAGTCTAATTTATCTTATGTATAACCCTATATTAAAAATTATTTACTTATTAAACATTGATTTTAACTATTTTAACCATTCTTTAAATAAATTAATATTAAATGTCCTAATCTAATCCAAGTGGGCCTAAATGGTCATATTTTATTACTAAGCTTGTTTTTGGTCGAATTACATTTATCCAATAGAATTATAACATGTGTTAGGGTAATAATAATATCATTTTTACCCTTAATTACCCTATTTACTTTTAACCGTGGTAAAAAAAAGTAAAAAGTTACTATTCCCCAAAAATTATTTTCATCTCATTGAACCACATTTTAGTCCTTGATATTAACCGTGTCTCTTGGATTTTAGAAATTCCACTCACATAAGCGGTAAAATTAAGTTTTATGAAAATTCAGTTTTTTTAACTACCACTTAGTGGTTTCACTATTCATCAAAAAATGAAAGTTTCCAGAAAAATATCAAAAATTAGGTCTAAGCTATATTTGATATTATGAATTCAAAAATAATTTCTATTTTACCAAATTCAAAACATATCACTTACATTAACTAATTTAAAAATTAATTCCTGTCGTCAAAACAAATAGCGTGTTTTTAAGAGATAATAACTATCAAAAGATTGACACTTGTTTTTGTATGGTTTAAATGTGAAATTACATCCAATGACCAACATTGTATTAAATTGTAAAAATATATTCTAAATATAATTTAAAACCACTCAAATTAATAATTTATCACAATTAATTATTTCGATTAAAAAAGTTGTTTTTAATTAAAATTTAGTAATTTCACTATTCATCAGAATATGAAAGTTATCCGAAAAGTACCAAAATTTCACCCTAATATAATTTCGATATTCCGAATCCAAAAATGAAGTCCATATAAAATTTCAAAAAGTGGGTGTTACTATTCATAACGGCTAGTTCATAATAATATTATAATAATACCTCGTTTAGTGAAAATCGGTATTGCGTACTACACACGCTATCGAGGAAGGTCGCGATTGCGTGTAATGCAAGGCAAGTCAGGGATGCGTGTTGTGAAAACTCCTTTTGGTGTAGCGTACAACACAAGACATTAATTAAAAATAATACTTTTCATAAAATCTCGGGGTGTTACATTCTACCCCCCTTAAAATGAATTTCGCCCTCGAAATTCGTCGGGGTTATAAATGGTTTACTAATCAAAAGTTTCTTTAATAAAAACCCACATCGTAAAAAGGAATACCAAAACTTGGCTTTAAAAACTAAAGTCTGAAATGTAACAGTTACCCAAATTAACTAATCACTGGGTTTCTACATAGGAGAACATAGGTGAAAATATGGATACGGAAGAGAAATCTAACCGTCATGTTCTGATGGAGAGTGGTAGAGAACATGGCTATGAAAAATCCATCAATCACAAAGCCATAGATTTGTGATCATCTAAGGTACAATCTGATTCATCGGATATAAGGGAACTAGGACAAAATTTTTGGTTTTCAAGATCATTTCCCTAAAGTTGATGAAATTGGAATTAGAAGAAATACTTTCGTGATTTTAGTACAGTCGCACCGTTTGTCGTTCTTTGGACAATTTCCACTTCATCTCTTAATGAAATGATATTGAATGTGTCATTCCTGAAGTGTTAGCAGATCATGTGATAGAATGATAGGTCATTCCATCTGTCTCAAACAAAAGGTTATAAAAGTTATCAAAAATACATAAGTCCATCTATAGTGAGATTAATCATATATGGTTCCTAAAATGGACTTATACTTCATATATCATACTACTTAATATAATAAAACTAGTTTCTACTAAACATGGACTTCATGTAGGCCATTGGTATGTGATAAAGGCCAGTTGCACTTCGGTTGTGGGTTCGATTCTCACAGCCTTGTCCGACGCGATGGGTTGTCGCCCGTCCTGCAGGTTCTCCTTTTTCTAAAACTACATTACTATAACATCCCATCAATAATATCAAAAAAAAAATTCTATCCTTAAACAATAATAACTTATGTCCAACATAATCCATTCCAATCTTTAGGCTTATAAAAAATACTTCGGTCCAAGCTCATAGCATAAAGAAAATGATTACTTGAAATGTCATCAACCAAGCATGTGAATACCATCATTTATCCACCATGTATCTTGTTGGTCACATTCCAATCATGTGAATACCTTAATCATGTATTCTCTTGAAAAATGAATACCCAATAAACCTTAGTGAAAACATGAATGCTGTCAAAAGTTAACTCTTTCCACATACAAAAATCCAAAAATTCTATATACTCAAACCATGATATAACCTTCTCCTTATATTAGTCATGAGCTCATGAATGCTGTCAAACATTTAATTTTCTCCTTATCCCTTAATTATGTGCATTTCATCTACTTTCCAAAAATATCTGAATCACTTTTCATGGTTACCGGTACCATAAAATTATTGAAATCCACAATAGACTAATATAGAAATATTCTAATACACCATAAAAGTACCTCAACAACATTATTCTTGAAAACCAATACATAAACACTTCAATCCATCCTCTTCAATGATTGTCCTGGAATAAGTCCTTCATTGATTTAGAAGTAACTTTTTAGGTCAGGGCATTGAGTTGGGTAATGACCAAGTTATCCACAAATAAGACATTGAACTCCATAACAGTCGGTCACTCTATGTCCCTTTTCTCCACACAGATAACATCTGTCCCTCCATTTGAGGTATTCCTCAAGGTTCTTCTTCCCTTCTTTAGAAATCTTAATCTCCCTTTCTCTATGCTCCTCACTATGTGAACATGCATAAAATTCCATCTTCCTCTTATTTGATGACTTAGGAATACCACTAAATTTCACCTTGTTAATCATATATCGTGATGACTAATTCAGCATAATCACAATTTCTTTCTCTCTAGGCATTACAAAATTTCATTGCTCATAGTCACCAATTTGTCCATTGGATTCAATATTAACCAAATTCCTTCTGGTTCCCTCCATTGACTAAAACATAAAAAGAATTATGTGAGAGGAAAAAATCATTCTTGGGAAAACAACATTGTAAAGGTGGAGTACCCTCAATATCTAACATCTTAGGTTAAATTCTAAGATCGTTACCATATTTCTAGGACTATATCCTATACGTATAATTATCCTTAGGGACATCCCTAGACATACCTTAGAAATATCTCTAGGGATATCACTAACGTTTTCGCATCCTAGTTTCCAAAGGTTGACTAAACCTTTCCTCTGATACCAACTGTAGAGACCTGAAGCTTAATGTACATGGACATTACATTACTTTTTTGGAATACTTAGTACATAACAAAAACACACACACAAGGACCGTAATAGTTTAGTGTCTTTGGAAACTTGGAACGTAATCTTCTAATCGCGGTGAAAGATCTTCAACATCTCCCATAAAGATCTTCCAATTTTTGTTTCCTTACCTAAAACCTTTATTTTAATCCTGGGGGAAAATAAAACATAAAAAAGGGTGAGCTCAAATGCTCAGTAAGGGTAATCATGGATAAAATAAAACATACCATATACATTTGAACATAAAAACATGAACATAATGTTTAAACATCAAAATCTTGAGAAATAACAGAAAACATGGAAGTACGTAAGGCATAGATCATAAAGAAACATTAAGAATGATAAAATAGCATGGGAATAAAACATGTAATTGTGGCATCCATTAAGCACATGTAATGATTTCCATAGTAGCCAAGGCATTGCTGCTAAGACCATCTTAGTGGACAAAGTCCCTTTCTGAATCGAGTTCACTCTTCGTTCCAGCCCTGTATTACTGAACCGGTTTAACTTGCCGTTCCAGCCATGTCTATCTCATGAGATATAAATCTTTAGCCAACGCATTGGAGGGAGATATAGGTCCCACCCATCTCATAATGAAATCATTCTTACTTGTGCCACAAAATAAACTTAAAACATTCATCATAACCCAAAGAATAAAATGGTTTTCATAAACTTCATTACATCATAACATAATCCATATAAAACAAATGGATATCATTTCATCATAAGAAAAGTGAAACCATGTAAATCATAGAGACATTATACTTGAAACATACACATATGAAATAATGTCTTCTTAGATGGAAAATGGTTTTGATAAAACACTTGAAATGAATTGTTGAGGAAAATATCCTTTCTTCTTCAAAATCATTCTCTTTTTACAAAATGTCATGCAATTTTAAAAGAAAATTATTTTGTTGAAAATATTCATGAAATATTTTAGAGGAGGCTTCATAAAAATAAGGCTTTATAAAACCGTAAAACTCCATTCGTGCTGTATAATTTAAAAAAACATTCTTCTCGTACTTTTACCGAAAAAATCAAAAAGTACCTCGTAACGTAAACAAAAGAAAGATTCCTTACATACAATGTAGTAAAAGTAAAAATGGGTAAAAATTATATTAAACATACATAAAAACACTTTTAGAAAACATGGACATGGATGATAACAATAACCCTAGTAAATACTTACGTATAAGCAATCTCGGATAAAAAAATGAGATTTGTAAAATTATCCCTTACCTTAGGTCCGATATGCTTCGTATGGATCTGAACCTCCTGTATAATGATTTAAATAATGTTATTGACTTATTAAATAATCATATTCATTGTTATGATATCATATATGTTTCACTTATGACTTTATATTACCCGTTCTGTTGTAAATTCAATGTAAAAGCAGCGTTTTGGGTAAAATCATTTCATTTATCATATGTGTTTCGACTTGTCGTTCTTGATATTATTACTTATATCCTGATTTACATAATTCCAGAATGTAATACATTATTTATATATAATATATATTCATCATATACATATATATTATAGATCGATAAAAGGGATGAAATACGCCGTTCATGGAGACGGTAGGCCGTACGTACGCATGAACGCTGTTTTCGTTTCCTTGTTCAATTGAATGAAATTAAACAGATGACATAAATATATATATACATAAATACAGTAGCATTATTATGTAATATATTTCATGATTACTTATTATATATACTTTATAATCATTCTTGAATGGTTATCATGGAGAGTGAATCTCATCGCATCGTGGAGACGGTATTCCGTACGTACGCACGAGCGATGATATCATTCCCATGATCATGGAATTGTATTAAAGTGTATGTATAATATTAAAGAATCAATATAACTTTAAAATAATCATATATATTCATTACTTTAACCATTATACCCATCCATGCAAGGTTGTGGTGGAAATTAGATTACACCACGACGTGGAGACGATATTCCGTACGTACGCACGCGTGGTGATTTTGTTTTCCGTAGGATGGATATATGGTGAAATATGGTTGTTTCATACATATAATAACATATCAGTATATTAGTGATACTTATGTTATTACCTCATAATAAAACAACTAAAAAAAGAATAAGTGGAAGATGAAATAAAGTTGAAAGAATCGGTAACAGACATTACCTCTTCTTTGAAGCGCCTCTTTGAGACCTCCTCTTAGGGTACTAAAATTGGTCTTTGAAGAAGACCAGGACCTCTAGGATGTTTCTAGGGAAGTTTAACAGGTAATTTGGCAGGGTTTGTCTGAGCTTGATGACTCAAAGTGGTGTGAGTAATAGAGGGAGGAGGTTCCCTTTTATGAGGGAGGAGAGGGGCACCTTTGAAAAAACTAAAAATATTATTTTATTATAAAGCCATATTCGGTTTTAAATAGCTCCAAATTGATTTATTTATAATATAAGGTGGGGATGGGTCTAAATACTATCATCCAATAGAATTTTGACAAGTTTAGTTGACTATTTTAACCTTATCATTTAGATTTAACTTTAAGTTAGATAATTTTACTTTTACCGTGTATTTTTGTGTTGTTACACTATAAGGTTAATAAACTTACTATAACAAGCCAAACGAACCCCAAGTTGTTTATTATTAATATATATAACATTATCTAAGTCATTTGGCCGAACCTTATATTTTTAGAAATATAATAACAATTAATAATATAATATTTGTTTTAAAAACTATTTTATGTCAATTTTGACACTATTTGGTAATTGATTTTTGTTTAAATCATAAAAGAATGATTAGTTCAAAATAAATTAATTAAATAAATACTAACATGTCATATTAACATATAAAATTATTTTAATTCATAAAAAGTCTCAAATTACATTTATTTGGGTATTTATAACAACAATTATATCAATATTT
This sequence comes from Viscum album, assembly GCA_963277665.1. Taxonomy (NCBI): domain Eukaryota; kingdom Viridiplantae; phylum Streptophyta; class Magnoliopsida; order Santalales; family Viscaceae; genus Viscum; species Viscum album. Next base: position 924,710,133 of record OY728165.1, read on the forward strand.
CATTAATAAGATAATTACTGCATCATCATTGTATCATAAATAAATTAAATTATTTAAGTCTAAAAATTACAAATAAAATATAATTATGTAGGAAATATTTTTATCTTTCTAATGAATATTTATATTATAATTTATCTTATGTATGACATTATATTAAAAATTATTTACTTATTAAACTTTGGTTTTAACTATTTTAACCCTTCTTTAAATAAATTAATATTAAATGTCCTAATCTAATCCAAGTGGACCTAAATGGTCATATTTTATTCCTAAAGTTGTTTTTGGTCGAATTAAACTTATCAAATAGAATTATAACATGTGTTAGAGAAATAATAATATCATTTTAACCCTTAATTACCCTATTTACTTTTAACCGTGGTAAAAAAAAGTAAAAAGTTATTATTCACCAAAAATTATTTTCATATCATTGAACCACATTTTAGTCCTTGATATTAACCGTGTCTCTCGGATTTTCGAAATTTCACTCACAGAAGCGGTAAAATTAAGTTTTATGAAAAATTCAGTTTTTTTAACTACAACTTAGTGGTTTCACTATTCATCAAAAAATGAAAGTTTCTAGAAAAATACCAAAAATTAGGCCTAAGATATATTTGATATTATGAATTCAAAAATGATGTATATTTTACCAAATTCAAAACATATCACTTAAATTAACTAATTTAAAAATTAATTCATGTCGTCAAAACAAATAGCGTGTTTTTAAGAGATAATAACTATCAAAAGATTGACACTTGTTTATGTTTGGTTTAAATGTGAAATTACATCCAATGACCAAAATTTTATTAAATTGTAAAAATATATTCTAAATATACTTTAAAACCAATCAAATTAATAATTTATCACTATTAATTATTTCGATTAAAAAAGTTGTTTTTAATTAAAATTTAGTAATTTTCACTATTCATCAGAATATGAAAGTTATCTGAAAAGTACCAAAATTTCACCCTAAGCTAATTCCTATATTCCGAATCCAAAAATGAAGTCCATATAAAATTTTTAAAAAGTGGGTATTACTATTCATAATGGCTAGTTCATAATAATATTATAATAATATCTCGTTTAGTGAAACTCGGTATTGCGTACTACACACGCTATCGAGGAAGGTCGCGATTGCGTGTAACGCAAGACAAGTCAGGGATGCGTGTTGTGAAAACTCCTTTTGGTTTAGCGTACAACACAAGACATTAATTAAAAATAATAATTTTCATAATATCTTGGGGTGTTACATTCTGCTCACCCTTTCCTTTGATGTCTATCTCCAGGATATGAGATGCAGTAAATGTACATAGGATGAACCTATGATGAAGCCTTAAAAGTGGTTTAGAAGAATGTTTTATGTTGTTTTCAGGTATTATGTTCCTGATTTCCAAGACACTAGACTTTAAAGATCCTCTGTATGTAAAATGTGATGAAATTTTATGTAATAAAAAGGCGGGATGCTATAGAGAGTAACCTCAAGATGAGTACTGTAGAGGTTTTTTCAGGGATGAAAGTTATACCAATGGTTCATCGGGACATTCAAGATCCTGTGGGGGGGTTAGTGAGGCTACTTACCACCCAACCATACCCCATGTAGTTGGACTGGGTGCATGACATCATCCATGTATCGTAGATAAAGAGATACATGCATGATCATACACACGTTATTGACTTGCGTGAGTTAGAAATTTATGATAGAGGACCCTTCATGGAGTACCTAGTGGAGATCAAGGATCATTAGGAGGGGATCCTATGAGGACGGACCATTCATTTGGTTCATGTGTCGTCCTAACATAAAAGTGTGTATAAGATCTCCTAGGAGTGATTGATATAGATACAGACTCAGTACCCATACCTTTTTATTAAGACTGTGCTTTTTGGGGAGAAAATCCTTGAAGGAGTGGAGAATGTAGTGACTTTAGATTTTATGGATTATCCTTTGAATATTTCTATGAATTTATTTGTATTTATCATCAAGTTTAGTGTGGTGTTTTCGTGTCTCGAGACCCAATAATTAATATGTTAAAAATATTAATTATATTATATCACACATGTTCATCATTTTTACAATTTTTTTGTACTTAATATTTAAAATATGATACCATGGTTCAGTCTAGAATGTGGGATTTACAAAATTCATGACCAATGGTTTTTCAATGCTGGATGTTTGACTGAAGCAGTCATTGGTAGTGTGTTTAAATAAAATAAATAAAAAAATAAAATTATTTTATTATAAATGAATGTGACCTAAATGACTATATAAATACACACTTATAAAAATTCTCTAGGGTTATCCCCATAACCCTAGGATAATTGATATAATCCTTGGATGTTCTTCATTGGAAGATTGAGACCTGATGACAAATGGTGATCGAATCAAGGTGGACCAAGAGGAAATGGTCAAAACGAATACTATTTATTAATGGTGAGTGGAATCTTCAACAAATATTATTCCAAATCAATTTAGGGCTAATAAATTTCGATTTATTACATTTTTATTAAAATATTGAGCATGAAATTTACAATCTGCTTTTGATATGTGATTATTTCTCCCTTAACATGAGCCCATTCTATTAAATTAATTTTTTGATTCTAAATTATTTATTATTCCATGTAAGCACCCATGGATTTCCCATTTATGTGATCACTGGAAGATAAATCTTGGATAATTATTGTTACACCCTTGTTCTTGTGATTTACCCCCACCATTTATTCATTTTATTCATCGTTGGACCACTTAATCATGATTCGACATTGACGGGGTGGGATAAATGATGATAGAACACCCAGATTCATAGTGGTTTAATGAAAGATGAAAAAATTTGTGATTTTGGGATGGATCAGGATGGTTTATGGGTGTTTTTTTATAGATATGGGATTTAGAGTAGAAATAGCGATGAGAGGCGCTATGAGACATGCAATTAGCTTCATACATGTAGTCTAATTCTGATTTCTTGCTACCAGAGGGATGAAATCAGTAGCTGGAGATGACACCTATTGGTTTTGTGTTATAAATCAATGATTAAAGTGTTAGTGAAGGCATATATGAATATTTACATGAATGATATGGAATTATATGAAAAACACGACTACACGCCATGTAATGTGGATGAACACACACCATATATTTTCATTTTCTTGATAGATAGGGATTTTAGATATGTTAAGGATAACTAGCCATGTGGATGGTACCACACATCATGTGAACCAAAATAATTAGTAGAGCCATGTTCCAACTGCACACACCTTAGGACACCAGGTTTTCATACACACCATGTTCTATCATGGACACACCATGTGGAGGTACTTGGAAAACTGAGCCGTTTTCCAAGTTTACATTCCCAATAACCTAGGTGGACATACACACTATGTTACATGAGTACATGACATATATTATAACATGGATATTCGAACCATTTATAAGGTAGAACATGAACATGTGATGAGGTGGGGTCACATGCCATGTGGAGCCTCATACATGCCATATATTTATCCCCTAAATTCTTTCCTCTCTTATTTACTTTCTCAAGAATCAGATTTTATCCCATGAGTAGCTTATAATAAGTGATTTTACACATAGGAAATGATGGTGTACTTTGTTTTAGAATATGATATATGATATGAGGTGTTCTGAGAATGATCATTTTTCAAGGGAGGATTTATGATGGTAGTGATCAGGGTAGGATCATCTGAGAGATACCGAGGTTGGTGAACCGCCTTATCATACTAGGAAATGATTCCTCTACATTACTCCCTATATACTAAGTGATACCTTGCTAATTTAATAGGGATTCGTTCATCTGTTTAATGAGTGGAATCCCCCATACAGACCAGGGTGTGGGACCTCTACCTACTAAGTGGTACACCCATATCGTTCTTGGGTGCGGTTCCATCATTCATTAGATCGTACCCCCTATAGCACCAGGTCATGATTCCTCTATCTACTAAGATTAACCCCTTATTTTTATAATTCATGAGACTTATATTGGAGATTGTGTTCCCTTAAGATATAGAGTAGTGGAAAGGTGCGGGTCCTCCACATGGATTTCTCAAAAAGACACATGAGATGTTGGGCATTAAAGATGGACCTTTTCAGCTTTAGGTAGACTCATCATCCTAGGATGGTATTTTATATGGATATCCACTTTCTCTTAGGTCTAGGTTTATTTATGATAATATATCTACGATGGGTTTCATTTCCCTCTTGTTATGGGATTTAATGACCTTCAATTGTATCTATCTATTTCTCCCTTTGCGATGTTTAGGGTTTTCTACAATGTATGTATATACTCACCCCTACATGTTATTTTCATAAACATGATAGGTATTATGTAGAAAAAATATATTTCAGAGGTGACATTGGTGGATCATAGTGATAATCTGATGCATAGACTTAGAAATGGTGGTCAGACTTAGAGATCAGAAGTCACGATCTCTTCATTTTACTTTATACTAGTTATTGTCACGTTGAGACTTCATTTCTGGTTGAGCATGTATTTTTTCCATTTATGAATTGGTTTTATCTTGTATTACCCTGATGTAATCCTTAAAAGTAATTTCATTCAAGTTTTCACTCTATATTTTATTGCCTTTTTTATCATTCCTCTCCACTCTTGCATGGAGATGGTTGTGTGCTTGCATAAAAGTACATTAGGAAAATACCTCCCATTTTGGTTATTCTTTAGTTATTTTCTCTATCCCATATCCTATTAGAGGAATTCTTAGGTTATGGAAGCCTAACTTTCTATCGGCCAGGCGGGCCTCGGAGGGTTGGGTCATTACAATCATTTTATTAAAAAAAATTTCTTATTGAGAGAATAATATAATTAATTTCTCGAACTACTTGAAATTTTATTTGATAAAAATAATATCATTTTTAAAATCATCACTTCCAAATTATATTAGGGTGATTTTTTTTCTGAAAAGATGGATTTTTTAGTGAATAATAAAACACACTATTTTTTTATATAATTTTCATTTATTTTAATTAAAAAATCTCCAAAATTATTTGAATTTAATACTTAATTAAAAAAATCCTCTTTTTTTTGAATAATATAATTAATTCTATTTGATCATCATTTTCCCTGATTATAGTACATGTTTATTTTTTTGACATAAAGACACATTTTTTTTTAAAATTGTTTTTCATTACATTTGGCATTTTCATATTAAATTAATTTATTCCACTTATATAGAATTAATTTTATAAAATAAATTTTATATTTGTAACCAAGAGGTTTAAATTTGGTAAATATTTTTATTTTATTTATGAATATTAGGTTTTGTAAATATTTGTCACCTCGGTAAGGGAAAGCGAAAAAAACACAATTAAAACTTTGGGATAAAGATTTATAATTTCTATAACAATTTCTTATATTTGTTTGGATGAATGTATTTTGTCCATTTTCATCAATATATTTAAAATATTGCCACTTTGTTCCATTTTTCATTGATATCGACCATTATATTACTTTAAGAAATGAATAAAAAGAATATATCACACTCCTGAATTTAATAACTCTAATATGTTTCTAAAGGATAAAATGATTTTATGATTAGTTTTAAATGTTAATTAAAAATATTAATTAATTTTTTTTATCATGGTATTTATTTTTAAATTTTAATTATTTTATAATTATTTTAAATGGTTATACAATACCGACACAATATTTATCCAATTAATAGAAAAATAAAATAAATTATTTTAAAAATATTAAAAGTAATAAAATTTATAGAAATTAGTGTGTTATATAAATTTTATTGATGAATATATCATATTAGGTATTTTTTAAAGGATTATATTCAAATTACATATTTTCTTGATGTATTTAATGCTAAGTTAAATGAATTATGTCAAAAATGACATTAATTATATTTTATGAAAATAATATTTTATTAAATCATTTATATATTAAAAAAAGCAGGAAAAGGGGGATAATATATGGTCAATAATTTCATACCCTAGACATTTATGATCCAATTTTCACATTATAAGAAAAATTGTAACCATTTAATATTTAAAAATTTATTATCACAGTTGAAGTTGAGATTGGTTAACCAAGGGGTCAATCCAAATGATAAGGTTTAAAACAATATATAAACCAATAAAAATATGATTATATTAATACCATATCATTCTTATATTTGAAGATATTTCAATTTTGGACCCCTTGAAATTATTTAGACACATATTTTATTTTAATATTTCATGAATATATAAAAGTGATCCTCCCCTCACTTATAAAAGGAAACACCTTATATATTTTCATTAAAACTTCTTGAGAAGATAATATAAAAAAACTACAAAATTATCTTATAAACTAACATTTCCATGAATTATAGGTTTTATTATTCTTAAAATACCATTCTAAGGGTCCTTTAAGAAGGGATCTAAAGGTAGTCTACACAAGAAGAGGAAATTGTCTTTACCAACTCTTTTAATTTTATTTCTTCTTAAAATTACTCTAAAAATATTGAACCCATACTAAAATAATAATCCAATATCATCAATATATTTAAATTTTATTAATATTATGGTACAACCATTTTACATCTCTTTTCCTTCCTTTGAATAAAAAAACCTCACTTTTACGTATGTATGACTTACCGTATCCTTGTAATAATGTAATTAATTTTTAATAAAAAATTTACTTGGATGGTTATAAATAAGGAAATAATGAATATATATAATATTTATGACATAATTATACTTCTGAAATTATAATATCATATCTTCTTTCTTACCTTTCACTCCATTAGAAAATGATAATTTCACTCATGCGTCTATGTGGACTACCACCTCCACGAAGTGATGTGATTCATTTACACTTTAAATGGATGGTAATAATTATATATTTTATGAGTATATAAGATATATAATATATTTATTATTCTATAAAGATGAATTATTATTTACCTTTTTTTTCCATTCATCAAAAAGTGAAAATAGAGTTCATGCGTACGTACGACCTACCATCTCCATGAACGATGTATTTCTTTTATATCTTTATCTATCTTTCATATATGATAATAAATATTTATGTAATGAATATATATGATATTTATATTATAAAAAAATTATGGAAATGATGTAACCATGATAAAAGTACAAGTACCAAAGTTACCTAACCAATACATACATGAAAAAAAAACAATTTTCACATAGAACAAATATTTTGATAGTGTGTTGTTAATAAATAAGTGATGAAAGGTTATAATTAAGTCATATATTGCATTATATACATGATTATGGGTTTTTAATATATTTATAATAAACATAAATTTATTTTACATTAGTTTAAAATCACATATGAGGAATTTTGAACATGAGGTAAGGGGTTTCAAAACTCAATTTTTTTCTTTAGGATATATTACTTCTTCATTGTCTTTGATATGATAAGATTATGTGTGTAATTACATATGATTATTTTATATCCTATTTCCACTTATTTTATGTTTATTTCCATTTTTTTCTTATAATTAGTTCATTGATTAATTCTTATTTGAATGATACAATCATTATAAGGGTTTCTCATCATAGTTTTGTTTCCACGAGACATATTCCATACTCACCACTTGTTTCTTTCATTTTATGTATATGATATATCATGATTTAATTTATATTCACGGTTTTTAATGTTTCATTTAAATTTATTTTTAGGGATTACAATTTAAAACACATCAAATAGGTAGGAATTTATTTTATAATCTCATTTGTCTGGGATTTCTTATATTTTTCATTGAAGGAATATTATAATCTATCATTAAAAAACATCCTTTATTTTATTATCTGATTTATATTTTAGGATTTTCCATGTTTTCTTCCAAATTTTCTTCTATTTTGAACTTGAATCAGGAAAATTCCATATTTAATTTTTTTACAAAATCCTTTTTATTTTTAAAATGAGTTTTAACAGTTTATGTTATACTTGATTTTTTACAAGGTTTAAAAGGAATCATTGTAATTTTTTCTGAAAGGGTCTTTTTAAACTTTCATTACAAAAATTACAAAAGAATGTTTCTTTTTAACATATAAACCATTAAATAAATTTTTCAGAACCACATCCGTTTTACAATATTTATATTCTTATATAAGTTGTCAATGTATTTATAAAGAAAATTCTTGAATCAAAATTTATTTTAAATATTTTTATTTGATTTGATTTTATCAAAAAAAGAATTCATTTTACTATAAAATCTATTTTTGACGAATTAATGGTCATCTATCATCTCTTGATTGATTTTTTGGTCAATATGTTTCTCATGAATCATTCACTTTCTTATGATAACATTTCATCAAACATATCAATATTATTTTTATCATGATATGCTTATTGGTTAAACCATATACCATTTCTATATATATTTTTTGATACATGATTTATTGGTGAAATACTATTATTCCATATTATTTAATAAAATTGGATATTTTTTAATGAGGTATATTTCTTATTAATTAAATTTATCATTCAAAATTTGATGAATGAATTGGACTCAGTAACTGATGGGTGTGGCCTGTTATAGCCCTTCAGTGCGTCAGTAGGTCTCATAAGGAAAACTAGTTTGGGTATTGGGTTGAGGCATTACATTTTTATATAATATGTATTGTATTGAGTCCTCTAAAGTAATTTTAAGATGTCTGAAAATATGCATTCCACCATTTTGAAATTATTTATTGATGTCCATGTGATTATTTGAATAGTTATGATATCCATTGATAAGTTATGAGATCATGGGATCATTTCTATAAGATTATTTGATCATTAATTGTACCTACCATATTATTATTTATGCTCAAGTTATTTATTAAATAGAACAAGGTTCAGTTATTTACCTTTTCATATTGATTAAGCCTTATTTATTCTATTATATATTATACTATATATATTCCCTTACTGATCATTTGAGCTCACACATATATTATGTTTACTTTCCCTAGGAATCCTGGAAGTGTATTATGATTGATAAGTAAGGATATACTATAAGGAAGAATGATGTTCTCAAATAAAATATTGTTTTATATTATGTTTTCAAATATAATGTGAGATTCAATTATGTATCTCATTTAACAAGACTACTAAACTATTTTTTCATTTGGGATGAACCACCAACTTTGGGATACTAGGTTTGGAGTCTTTACATCACCTGGGTGGGTAGAAACTATGGAAATCAATGGATAGGTTGGGTGTGAGGACTAACATAGGGTAACTTGGAAAGGTAATGGGCTTGAGGCCATCTCTATTATGTGGCTTATCTTAGGACACCAATCATGACTCAATGGGATTATTAATACACCTATGGACATGATTCCCTCTATGTTTTGGGCTCAAAACAAGTGTTTTGAATAGGATAAGGGAATCCATGATGGGTTTTTTCATCTACAATGAGACCTAAGGGACCCAGTGGGTGACCTAATAAGATATTGACCCGGAAAGGGTGTGTATGGGAAATGGGTATGGATGATTGTGAGTGTATCCAAATAACATATATCTGTGATGTAATCTTGAGGAGTCTTTGGTTAAACTTATGATATGATTTGGGTGGGATTATTTTCTATAGAGCTGTAACGAGATACATGGGATGAATAGGACAAGCTCTTAGGATCCAACCTTCATGCCTGATATTTATTTGGAATGCCTAAGTTATTCTCATAGGATTAATATGGTGGGATATATAGTCCACTAAGATAGTTTTCGTGTAGAAATTCCATATACATTATCCTTGTATTAGATTACTGTTTTTAGGTTTAGAAATTGGTCCCCCCATAGGATTTAAGATTCCTTGGTCATACTCCATTGATTCAGATGTGATATATTTTTCTATGCCTTGGAAACACTCCTTAGATCCATAGGTTTGGATGAATAGTCAACCAAGATTGTTTTCTAGATTGGAATTCCTTGGACATGGTCTATGGATTTATCTTATTGGTGTTTGAGTTGGATTTCCTTGGATGACCTCCTTGAATGACTCATAGGTATTTGGGTTATAATACATGGACATGTTCCTTATATTCTACTAATGTATATTGATCTATAATTCATCTGAAATTCCTCTAAGAATCATCCATGATCCTGATATTGGTAGGAATGGTTGAGGGACATTCTCAGAGACTCATCAATACTAGCAAAAGTAATATTGGTTCAATCCCAGATTCAATAGAAGAACCTGAGGATTTACAACAGTTACTTATTTATGATTTTTAATATTTTTTATTAATATTTTTATCTCATAACATGTGTAAACTAATTTTATTGGTTATTTATGGGAAAAAATTGGTGGTTTCCTAATAAGTTTTACTCACACCCTAATCGAGTGTCCATGACATTGGGTGTAAGATCATGTGTCTGTAGAGGTAGTAAATTTTAGAAGGATTTTTAATTTTCAATTAGTGGGTGGGAAATGTTTTGAATAGGGCATAAAAACTGAATTAAAAATGTTTTAAACCCTCAAATGAGGTATTTTGGATATAGAATGGGGATTGGGAGGTGGCCTGGAGGGATTGGGTTAGTGTTAGTAATTGTTTGGGTGGCTTACCAGTAACACCTACAATCTGCAGTTGTCCACTGACCAATTGGTGTCCCACCGAAAGACTAATGATGCTTTTAAAGGGGAGAATTACTTTATTTCACCCTTAAAATTTTTAGGGGTAATCCCCTCTCTCCCCACCTGTTTGTGTACTTGGTCGTGGGTCTCCCTTTCCATTTTATCCATTTAACCACCACTATTCTGAGTGGTATTTTTGCATTTTTTTCCTCTGATTCAAGTTACATTATTTTCTTCATTTTTCTTCAAATTCCTTATTATTTTTTACTTACTTTTTATTTATAGTTTTGGGTATTTGGTGTTGATTCCACTGAAGTAAGGAAAAATCATCTGATTCTCATGGGGCTTCTATTCTTCCTTTTAAGAGGATAAAATGAGATGATGTTTAGGTGTTGTTGATCATCGATCCAATAAAGGTATATTCTCCACTAAAATTATTATGGGTTTTTAATGGGTCAAATTAAATCACTAGGTGAATTTTTGTGGTATATTTTGGATTTTACTTGGTATAGGATTGGGAGTGTGCAATGGGTCCTTAGAGTAGTTTTGGATGTAGTTTCGGTGCGATGGGGTGACATGGTGATCTTCCCACTAATTATTACTTATTAGGTTAAATTTTATTAAATTGTTAAATTAATTATGATATAATTATGATTAAATATTTTAGTTCATATAGAGGGATATAGGTCCTCAAGTGATGTTTCGGTCTTGGTAGGGCATGGAAAAGCCTTGTAATTAGTTACTAACCATTAGAAAATTTATAGAAAAATATTAAAAATAAGTAGAAGGTGCTTGATACTTTACCTGTGGAATTTATGCTCTATTTATGATTCATGGGAGGTTTGGTCAATTCACTTAGGCCATTAATGTATTTAATTTAAAATTTTTATTAAATAAATTTAATTATTTAATTTAAAATGAGAAACCATGGGATGAATAATGTGCTAAGTCCACTGAGGACCTTGTGATCGGGCATAATCCCTATTCCACTATTGTTTGAGGTCTGGTTATAGTGTTTACCTAAGATAACATAGAGTTTTTAGTCTCATAGAGTTGGGCTGTGTTACCAGACTGACCTAGGATGACCTTGGACTTGAAGAGGGGTCTCAAAATATCTCTCAAGACCACTTCTTGTGAAAATAACCTATGAGGTCTGAGATTCCATATTATATTTATAAGGATATCATGGGGTGTGACGTCCTTCAATCATTGGATGTTGACCTTGAAACTAATAGGAGAATGAGGATACTAAGTTGGATTCCTCTTCTTTAGTGAATACCATGGGGACCCTTAGCAGATGTATGTGAATATTGGCAGAGATGGTTGCATGTGTAACTCTACAACCAAAATCGACGGTTAATCCCAATGGATCTGCGATCATATGTTTGAGGATTAGAATTCTTCCATCTCTTATTATGTTTAATTTTATTTATTTATGTATATGATATGTCATTTCCCCAGATGTTTGGGAATCGATTGTTGGGCTTGGATCTATAAAGATTACATTGAATACTCGAGAATCAACTATTGAGATAGATGAGACCATGGTATTTTATGTATGTTTGGGATCCAATCTCATGGTATATTTGGGAAGGATTCTTAGGTTAACTGTCATCCAGTATGTGTGTGTGATGATACATCCATGGATTTCTAGAGTTGATTCATAATATCAAACATCAAAGTTGATAATAGCATGGGTGAAAGAATTTTGAGGAATCCTAGGATACTTTTGATATAATGAGACCATTTAAAATATTTGTGGTTCAAATGGTGATAACATTTGAAAATTTTGAATACTGGGACCTATGGGATTCGAATGGTGTTGTGAGGTGTCAGGTGGGAATATATCACTGAGCACATATGTTGGGAATCCAAAGGGAGATTTTAGAATCCCCTCAATTGATTCCTAATATACCACCTATGATTGGGTGGATGTACCAGAGATGGTTTGGATAAGGGGCCACATGATATGAATGCATGGGGGATTGATTATGGGACCAAATAAGGTATTCTATTCTCATTTTAGGTTCGCCTAAGAATTATTCATACCAAGTCATATTGGATTTCCTAGGTCATCCCCCCTTATACGAATTAGACAATGGATCGATAGTGAAAAATGATCAGAACTACCATGGGGTTAAACTAAAGGGATTGAGGTAATGGGATTACTTGTAATTCCCTAGTAAGTTTCATTACTCATCATGATGGAGAGATCGGGATCCCCACGATGTGTCCAGAGGATCCTCAAAGGTGGTTCTCATACTCAAAGATACCTTAACACTGGCTGAAGAAAGTATGTTTGATCAAAATAATTTACATGGGGATCAATGTTATTTATTGGTGTTGAATTTAGTTATACACGTGTGACCTTAAAGAGATGGTGATATTTGGAGGTTCATTCATTTTGATGTTCTCATAGTCATTTTGGAATTGGACCAAAATAGGAAATTCTAGTGGTTTATTTATTTAATTTTGTCATATAATTTATTTATTGATTATAGTGAGCATGTCACATGCACATATCATGACATTTTTGGTTATTTATGGGACCAAATTGGTGGTTCCCAATAGAGTTTTTTACTCACACCCCTCTCACATTATCATCACAATTAGGTTACTAGGTATCTCTCACATGATTATTGTAGGAATATGTCCAATAGACCCTTAGGTTTTGATCACCGAGAAAGATAGTTTGGACTCTATAGATATAGATGAGGTATGGCTTAGAGTTATAGAAGAACCTCACATATTTATTCTTTTATTTATTTTATTCTTGTATATGTGATCCTACCAGTGGGATATTAGTCTTTTATGGCCATATGTCAGAATTTTATTTTTTATAGAATGATTAATTTATTTATTTATTATTACTATGTAATCTAGAATAAATTATGATTTATTATTTACTTATGATTATGCACTCAAATAAATGGATGGTATATCCTTCACACGGTACCTCCTTAAATGCGTGCTGTTACTTGGTGGCCTCGAGAATTTGGGGTGGTTATATTGAGGTCACATGAATATATGGATTGATTACTATTTAAAGTGAACTAGGTTGGGGTGTTATTAGGTGGTATCATAGTGTTTTTTTTTGTTTTTTTTCATACTATTTGGATATAGCAGACATGAGATATTGGAATATTTTGAAGCCTTTGATGGATATCAGGATGGTATGTCATTAACACATGTTCCATTATGAATTATAGGTTTTCTAGGCATTGGATTTACATTCTTGATATATTATGATACATTTATATTATTTTGACACCAAGTTACCCACATGGAGTTTTTATATTTCCTATTTATGAGTTAATTTTTGGTTCTTACCCATAAAGAAAAGATATATTGGTGAATGCATTATTATTAGCATATAGTATTCACATGACATGTAGGGCCCTCCAAGTGTTTTTTATCACTAAAGAGAGGTTAAACTATTTAAATTGTCATAAACTACTCATATTATGTTTTACCATTTATATACTTGGTGGAATTATACTCATCTATATCAACATGTTTATACATTTCCTTCTGACGACAAGTCATTTGGATCATATGGCATGATAATTGATGATGGTGGTAATGATCCATTCCCTTGGTGCTGGGGACGTGTGGTGACCTAAGTAGATTAATAAAGGAATTTGATTATTTGAAAATGAACCCCATAAGGGTGATTATTTTATAGGGATGACTATTTAAAGTACCAGTAACAACCTATATGGTGTTTTCCTATATAAATTTGAATGAAATTCTACTTAATCGAGCCTTGTTACTATTGTTTCTTAGCACATATCTTCTTAGATGATTTCATTATATATATGTGTGTGTGAGAGAGACTATTATTGATGAGATCATGATTCTCAATGGGCTAATCTAGTATATGGATGCTCAATGAGAATTAGTTCCCTTGTAGGGAGTTTGACATGATATTATATTGTATATGTATATGAGACCCTAGTGTTTGTGTTGAAAGATATGTTTCCTTGGATATTTATATTGGAATAAGATTTTACCATGAGTTATGGACTTGTAAGATATTTTAATTTGGCTAGGTGGGAGGACCTAGTGACCCTAGAGACACAGATCAACATTTTGGTGAGCCAATGACTAGTGACATGTGATTGAAACCCTAGAGATGGGTTGGCCAAGGTACCTTTCTTCCTTAGATGAAAAATTCATGATTAGATGTGTTTTATTCCAAAAAAAATCATGGAAGGTGCTATCGAGTATAATTCGTAGTGACGTTGTATCCTTAGAATTTATTACAAAATAACATCAAGTTATAGTACCTTTGGGATGTGAGGAAATTTTAGTGACATGGTATTGAGTTTTTTTAAAGGTTAGGACCATTATAGTTCCTAAACCTATAAAATATGGATGTGTTTTACTATAAAGTTATAGTAAAAGTAGATTCTCAAGACTTGGAATGGAACCAGAGGGAGGCTTAGTGTGTGGTTGGTCATGACATATGGGCTTTTGATGAGAGCATCTATAATGTCTTTGATTGAATAATTGAGATTCCATATATAGATGTTATATATTGAATTCGGTTTGTGAACCTAGCATAGACACAAATCAATTCACTGGATTGTGTGTTAGGTTTCAATGAATGGATGGTATGGGAGCAGATGCTTATTGTGAAAAAATTTAATTGAGGCCATATGTTCTCATTAATAGTAGTGCCTAATAAATTTTAAAATCCTTGAGAGGTCATGTATGAGTTGAGGCAAGACTTGAGTTGATGTGATGTTTTCGGGCATGCTAGAATAGAGTTTTAATGAGTATTTTATGCGTAACTCCGTGGTATAGGTAACACTAGATTTGGATTTAGCATGATGAAATAAAATATCTAGGATTTGATCCTTCTTAAGAATTGAGTGGGTGGTGATCATGGATCAAAAGGAGTGGAACATGTCTATTGGTAATCAAAAGTGATGAGGTTGAGTTGTATACTAGATTAAGGGCATGACCCTCATTTTAGACAAGTTTAATTAAATTTTGAATGATTATGTTTCCATAGGATGGAAATATGTTGCACGATGATTCTTCTTGTTAGTGCTCAGTTAGGAGTGGGGAAACCACATCCATTCATCATGATTGGTGATTGACATAGAGTGGGTCATAGTGATTGTGAATTCAATTCAATAATATGATGATATGTGAAATCCTATTATGGGGAGCATGATGTTAGTCATAGTGATATGATCCTCATGTTAGAGGGATATTAGAGGCGTGATACTGGTAATTGGATGGTCGTTATTTTATTTTGATGAAAATGGGTAAGTGGATCCAAATACATTGGTATACCTCGGTAAATTCATGGTATAAAATTCGGTTGTAATATCGGTCAGAGTATGACTGTTGACCTCAAAATTGGATGGTTTGAGGTGATCTGAATATGATTATCTCAGAGGTGTGTTGGCTCTCAAGGTATGGTTGGGCACGGAAGCTCATTTTTACTAGTTGGGGATTCAACCATGGAATTTAACTTGAAGTTGGGAATGAACTTTGGTGTGGGTTTTGAAATGATCATGAGAGTACCCTCAGGATATAGGCATTGTGATCAAGTAGTTTAGAGGCATGTAAGCTACTGAAGCCATGAATTTTCTAGGTAAGTCAGCTAGAGGGGGTATGACAGGGGTTTTTTCAAGGAATTAGATGTGATAAATATAAACTGCATCAAGTAAATAATTTTGGGCATAAGAGACACATTTTAGGAGTTTCCCATGATATTTCAAGTGAAATACATTATGCTCATGTTATGCTTGGATGGTCGAGGAACACCCATTTTCTATTGGAAGTGGAAATTGAATGTTAGAACTAGTGTTTGACTAGATCTACCATGTGGGTTAAGGTATGATGTGTTGGGACCATACTGACTGGGTTAGTGGACCACTGGGTCTATGGTTCCCTAGTAAATTCTAATAGTAGGGAGGCACCGTGGTTTAGAATTGGCCTTCATGAGCCCAACATTATCATGGGGAAACCCATAGTCTAGATAATCAATTGGATGATGAAACATGGGTGTATTAATATATAAGGGTTATGAGGAGTGTCATTATGGATTTAGAGAAATAAATTTGAGGAGTGTCTCCATTTTGGACAGGTTGAGAACCTTCTATTGGTGTTACTATTTATAGGTACATTGAGTGCTATAAAATAGATTATGGATATTTTTCTTTATGTTGGTGTCCTAAGTGAGTCATGACTAATGATAGAAAGTTTAACAATAATTCTCATGGATTATAAGTTCTATAGTGGGGGATATTATAATATATCATGTCTATAAGGGCTATAAATTACTAAAGGAATTTGGATTTTCATTTAGTGGATGGTCCAAACATTGAACCAAGATTTGCAATTGAATTCTGAAGGTTTGAAATCTAAGAAGTAGGTATTTTAGACATGAAATGGGGATCTAGAGGTTTCCCAAAGGTATATAGTGAGTGTTGAATGTGGTTAGGGTGGCCCAACAATATGACCTGTAGTCTTCAGAGGGGGAAAATTTATTTATTTCCCCTTGGGTTTTTTGAGGAAAACCCTCCACCTCTTATTTGTGCATATGGTGGAGGGTCTCCCTCCATATTTCATCCTTTGAAACACCCCCATTTTTGTCATATTTTGACATTTTTATTCCAATTTAAGTAATGTTATTTACTCAATTTTTACCTTCCTTCCTTATACAATATTTTTATTTAATTTCAGTTTCTGAGTATAGGGATTTAGTGATGATTCCATTGAAGCATGGTGGAATCAGATAATTAACATGGGGATTTTAATCAAACTTATGAGAGTGAATCTCAAGTTCATGTTCAAGTATCATCATGAATCGATTCAACCAAGGTATGTTTTTCAGTGAATTAATTACAACTTTTGAGTGATATAAATTAAATAACTGGTTGAATTTTTATGGTGTGTTGGGGTTTTTCCTAGTTTAAGTCTGGGTGTGTGTGACGAGACCTAAGAGTGTAGTTCAGTGTGATTCCATTATGATACAATGATGTTGTGATACTTTCACTGATTATCTATTATTATGATTTTTTATTTTTTTAATTAATTATAATTTGGTTATGAATAACTATTTTGGTTCATATGGAATGAGATAAGTGTTCATGTGATGTGTCGAGATTAGTGGGGCATGGACAGGATTTGTTAGAAACATCTAGGATTTGGAAAATAATATGGAAATCATCAAAAGAGGCAAGTGTTCATTGATATTTCCCATATGAATTTTATTATTTTTTATGATGCATGAGATGTGTAGTCACACCACTTAGAGATTTGATGAGATTAATTAAAAAAATTATTAATTAAATTTATTTCTATAATTTAAAATGAGAAACCATGGGATGAATAAAGTTCTAAGTCCAATGGATACCTTGTTAACTATCCTTGTGCCTAAGAATTCAATGTTCGAGGGTAAGTTATAGTGTTTCCCAATGATACCTTATAGTGGTTAGGATCACAAATTTAGGTTGGGTGGGAAGACCAATCAAGGATAACCCTATACTTTAGGGGGTTCCAAATCCATCTCTCGATACTATTACCTATGATCCATGTACTATGATTCCCGAGAGGAAATTTTATATTTATGAGGTTTTAAAGTGATTTGACTTCCTTCGAGCGTGATATGTTTACATTAAACATAACAGGAGACTGAGGATCCCATTTGGGATGAATTTTCTCCAGTGATGAACTTAGGGACCCTAAAAAGGCATGTTGATATGGTTAGAGATGGTTGTGGGTGTCACCCAAGAACCTGACCTAAAAGTTATTCCCTATGGGGATGTAATGATAAGTTTGGGCATGGGAGTTCATCCAATACATATTTTGTTTAATTTTTCTATTTATGGATATGATATGTGATTTCCCAAGAAACCTCAGAAATGGACATTGGTCCTAGAACTATAAGGATTTCCCAGGATGCCCAGTAATCACCTTTTGAGATGGTTGAGACTCTAGGATTCCTAGTATGTATAGGATCTAGTCTCATAGTATACTGTTGTAGGATTACTAGATTATCTATCATCAAGTTTGAATGTGTGATGATACAATCATGGATTCCTAGAGGTGGTTCCTAAGATCCTGTATCAGAGTTTGTGATGGAACACATGTAGGAATGTTCATGATTCTTATGATTAATTTGACATAGTGAGGCCACTGTAAATTTCCATGGGTCAATTTGAGATACCATTCAGCCATTATGAATTCCTAGGACCTATAGGATTTTAATGGTGGTGTGATGTGTATAGTGGGTGTATATCCCCATAAATGGATGTTAAACATCCCAAGGAACACTGTTGGATCCCCTAGATTTATAGAAATGATACCCAACAGATCATGTTGATTCTGGAGTTATGGTTTTTTTGAAGATCTGTGAGATTTGGATGCCTGGGTGAGTGACTACAAGATCCATTAGGGTATTCCATTTTATTTCATGGGTTACCCAGGAATCAATCATGAAAATAATTATAGGATTTATTAGGTAATACCCCCTCCAAGGAATCTGGTGTGAACCTGACAGTTATGAATTCCCAGGTAATCCCAGAGGGTTCAACCTTAGGTATTGATAATGTGAATGTTTGGTGATGCCTCAAGGTCCCCTAATCATTATGATTGATACATGAGTGTGGGGTCCATGGGGTGAAGATTAGAGTTACCTATAGGTGAATCTCAATCTCATAGACACCCTAAAAAAAGAAGAAGTAGGTATGGTTGATCACTATCACTAATCCATGAATCAATTTTGGTTATTAGTCATATCTATGGTTATACATGTCTTCCTTTGGTGTGATGGTGATACTGTGGAGGTATGATCATCATGACATGCTCATATACATTCTGAAATCTAGACGAATTGGGAATTGATGGCGATTTATTTATTTATATATATTTTATAATTTATTTACTGATTACAGTGAGAAAAATACATGAATATATTACATCATTTTTAGTTATATATAAGTCCATGTAAGTGGTTCCCTACTGTGTTTTTTACTCAAACCATGCTCTTGCTACGACTACATTTGGGAATACGGGAAGCTCTTATAAGGTTATTTCAGGCACAAGTTAGGAAGAAGCTTATTTTTTTATCATCAAGAAGGATATATCAGAATCAAGGGATAAATGAGGTATTAATCATATTAGAATCATATTTTTGTATAATTATTCTTTTAGTTTTTCTATTCTGTTATAGGGGACGAACCTATTGGTTGATCAATATTGTATGTCCATGTGTCATCATTTTATTTTTCAATAGAATGTTTAGTTTATTAATTATTTTTAATGAGTAACCTTTTATGAAAAATACTTTATTAATTAATTATGATTACACAATCAGATAAAGGGGGTATAATATCCCTTAGGTAACTGAGCAGCCTTTACTCTTGATGGTTTAGGTTGGACAGAGTCCAGATGTACCATTTGTTGGAGTTGGTGTCTTGAGACTAACTATTTTTACTTTCATTACATGTATATTCAATGATTTGAATATTAATAAAATATATTATTACATATTTTTCCTTATTCTACATGACTTTAATGTAAAAATGACTTAGATTATATATCATATTGATAAGTTCATAAAAGTTCCCCACTATGATGAGAACTTTGAAATGACATGATTATATTCTTATATATAGTTATATGGTTGGGTAACATTCCATGAAATGAAATATAAAACATGAATTTCAGGTGTGATTACTCATAAGTAGACGAGACTTCTTCATAAGAAGTTTTCACTTAGTAATCTCTAAGATAAGAGATTATAAGAGAAGACCCACCAATATGAATTTCACATATTTTTCATTTCACTAGATATCCTTATATGTGATCATATGTAATGGTATTTAGACTTTAATAATTTTATTAATGCAAGTTAAAACTCACACACTTTGATTTATTTTGAAATCCTTGATGATACTATTCATGGAGAAGTTGGATACATTGGGTGTGTCATGAGTAACATGTTTTTAATGAAAAATTTGAGGAAGGGTTTTTACTACTCCATATTTATGGAAGTTGATATCTAAAACCTTTGATTGGAATATAATAATTACATTAAATTCCATGTCCACAATGTAAAATAATTTTTATTTTAAAGATTCAAATAAATACATATCAATAATATTGGTTAATGATATAGATGTGTAACCCACTTGATGAAATATTATGATAAATGGATTATATTACATAGTTTTAATTCATATATAGTTATCGATGTTGCAACATTATGTTATTTCTATTGGGTTCCTTGACCCATTATTAGATAGTTAATGTTAGAAATTAGGAAAACCAACATAATTCCAAATTAGAAATAATCCTAGAGGGTCACACACTAATTATTTTAATTGATATTGATTAAATTAAATTTCAATATAATTTATGGAATTAATATTATTCTCATGACTATGGAATGATATTTTTCATGATTAATCAATAAAAAATATTTTACTTAAAAATGAAATATTTAATTAAATATTTATTCAGGTATTTAATAAATGTCATTAACTTTGAACAGACCAAGACCATGTCCGGTGATAAATATTAATTTAAAAACTGGTAAAATAATGTTTATTATTTTGTAAGTTAGTGTGTGTTCTATAAAATAACATTATTATTATTATGCATCATGGGGTTTTATAATGTTTATAATATCATTTAAGGGCTCGTATGAAATTAAATAGTATTTTAATCTAAACCCTAGCTATATTAATAGATGTCTATGTCTATTTTTTAGTGTTAAATCAAGAATTTACAATCATTGTGAGCAATATAATTCTTTCTCAAATTCCCTTCCCTCTTCTCTAGAATGATAATAACTCCTCCAAGCACGAAATATCATATAATGACCAATATTATCAACACAAGATGATTTGATTCAACATGCTAGAAATCAGAAATCAATTGGTTTCAATCAGATATCAAAGAAGCACATGTGAATCACCTCCAGAGGGATTCTACACTTGAATACTCCTAACAAAATGAAGGTAATATGAGAAATGATTTTAATAAGATCAACATCATCATTAGGGAAATTTACATAGATGAGGAAACCATTTATCCCAATTTTAAATAAGTTAATTATATGTATAATGTGAAACATCCTCTCATAGTTCTGAGTTTTATTTATGTCAATATTTACTGGTAAAATTTCATTGGTCATGAAATTCATGTCATTGAAAATATTGTCAATGATATATCAGATCTATAATATTTTATTTGTTTCACACCCAAAATGTTTCTTGTTCTACACTTACAACTTTCAAGTGGTATCAGATGGGTCTTGTTTCAAATTTATAATTATTTATATGATTGTTGATCTATGGGTGAAATATTTGTTAGATATTTCATTTCAATGATATTCATTCTTTAATCAGATTTTAATTAACATATTTTTGACATATTAGTCATTATCATTCAGAGATTAATTTTGTAAAAAGACTAAGTACAGATGAAGAATGAGTTAAGATACTATTAGGAAGTGCCGATGATACTGTCTAGGTAACATGGGATTACACAATGTGTAGCCATAGAACACGCCATGTATTCAAGTTCACTTCACCTGGACATGTCATGAGGTACATGACGTACCAAGAAATAACTATACACAATACATTTATTTTACACAACATGTAGACAAGGCCAGCCAGACATACAACATATGGGATTACATATTGTATAGATAGTGTAAACGCTATGTAGTCTACATAGATTAGCAGTGAAATTCATGCAACTATGTATTCATATACATGGCCAAACCAACATGAGACTTCCATCTTGGTGAAATAATGAAATACATGACTTTTAGTCATCATAAAAAATGTTTAGTGCATTATTTCCCATGTATTAATTACACATCGATCCATTAAGATATACAAATAGACACATGATAAGCAATATTAATGGCGTGTAGTTAGATTGTAAAAATTATGTAGTCCCACATCCGATGAATACGTCGAGTCCTTGAATGGGCTGCATGGACACACAAAATTCAAACGACATGACATGTATCACGTTAATATACATCATGTAATTTGTTGAGATGTTTGCTGAAGACCAAGGGGTGTATCCCAGGCTCATGAAAAGTGGAATACAAGACATGTAGCTAGTTTGTACATGTTGTTTATTCTGGACCAGGTTCATTCCAAATCCCTAGGCGTGTATCCTAAGTACATGGAAATTGAGGTACACACTGTGTAGATCATAAGTACTCATCATTTAGTGTACCAATAAATGATAGAATTAAATTACATTAAATTAAGTATTGTATCATTATAAACTTATTATATTGATTGACACCTATTGAGTTTGAAAATTTTATAATGGTTATAATAAAAATTTAAATTCCAAATTAATTTATTGGAATAATCTATCGTTATTGGTTCTTACATTTATTTTCCATGATTACATTGAATTATGGTTATCTCCAAGAGAATTCAGATGGTCATTAAGATGAAATAAAATTAATTAATTAATTAATAAAAGTGAATAATTATTAATAGTTAAGAAATAATTGAAATAAATGTCATCCTATATACTTTTTCAAAATAATTTCATGTGAATGACCAATGATGATCTTGACCAAGGCCATTGTATGTGTTGGAATGAATTAATTTAAGCTATTACATGGATTTCCAATTATGTATTATTAAATTAAATATTATGTCCTATGATCTATCTCTCTATCCTTATTATGTAGGACCTATGTGTTCAAGGTTATTTTTGTAATCCCCCTTAACTAATCCATTAGTTCGACTCACCTATGTGTGAGTTATAAATAATTATAATAATGGTGTATCCCAAGGAATAAGGAGGCAGTTCAAGGAACAACCAAGTTGATGCCAACCTAGATGATGCATATGTAGATAGGTGGAATGATGTAACTTTTGGAAAGACTGGCACATGAAATTTTCCCCTAGGTCAAAGGTTGATGCAATGTCCGATCAATAAATCAACCATCATATAAGCTCATGACCAGTTCATTTATTTTTCTATTTCTATCTTATGAAATATTTATTTTATTTATGCATTTCTAAAATCACATAAATAAAATAATTAATTTGAAAATATAGAATATAAATAAATGGATTATGTGTAAAAGTTTTATCAAAACATAGTTAATCAATTAAGGAAAATCCACTTAATATAAAAAATCCATGCAAAATATAAAGCAATAAAAAAATATACGCATAATAAAACAAGATTACTCATGTAAATATTAAGTCAGCAATCCTTCCATCATCTTAATTAATAATTACCCATAGTTTTAGTGTTATTTCATCCTTATTTGGGGGAAATTTTAATTATCGGGATGTCTTAACTTTGAAAGTGGGATGACTTAACGGGATATATATTGGATTTAATGACCTTTATCTATCCAATAAAAAATTGGAGGAAAGTGTTGAGGAAATATGAGTTAGGGTTTATCAATTGGGGAGTCAACCCAACGGATCAAAGAGATATAGTCCCAGAGTTGGAAATAACACACAACTAAATAATTTTAAATAATTTTGAATTCCTCCAAATGGATTATAAGAAATTAAATATGGATAATTTAAACTATAATTTAAAATCAACGAAACATTACATGTTTAATGGACAAGGTTATTGAGACTTGATAAGATAGTGGGAGAATTAATAAAATCAATTATTACTCTTTCTCAAATAATTGGTAATCAAGAAAAATATTAATAATATAATCTTTTAAATTTTAGAATAAACAGAAAGATAATAATCCAATTTATCCCTATAAATTATATTAGAGAAGGACCATCTCCCCATTGGCAGTTTCTTCTAGGAATAGTTCAGATTCCTCCAGGTTGTGTTCTTCCATTAATTGAAATCAAACATGCCAAAATCCTTATTACCTAATCTGCCTACAAAGGAGGCGAGTGATAAAGTGTACCTTGTCTATGAAAAACATTTTAATGACACAGTCGATGTTCAATGTTGGATGATACAATAGATTTCTAGTGAACTTATGATGTCTCACAAAAACATAGATGATTATAGCATGATCGATCATATCCATGGTATTTACTTGGAGAGAGAAAAATAAGAATGGTTTGAGATCTCTAATGCTCTTTTCCAGATCATTATTAGAGAGGGTTCACCAGCTGGACCTTGAGTAGTCAAGATCATTGGATACATTGATTGTATAGAGGTTTTAACATTTAAAATTCTTAATGAATTATGTATAGATATCATTATTTAACCAATACCTCAGAGATTATATAATTTTTTTGTAAATTTTATGATAAAAACATTGAGAAGTGTCCCTTAGATCTGTTTAATGTTTTTCACCAAGTAGATAAGGATAAAAAGAATACAAATCTGTTCATCCTTATAGTGAACAAATGGAATGTCCAAGGGAAGATCTCTAAGCCCAAATATTCTTCATAACTCCCTTCCAAGAAGATAAATATCAATGGAAAATTAAGGGAGTAGGGTGCAGTCTATTTCACATGTGGAAAGACAGTCCATCAAAAGAAAAACTACATCCAACCAAATAATAAAGGGGGACCTTCATGTGTATTTTTTATTGAGTACAATTTATTTGTTTCTAAAAATTATGAATTTGATATATATTTTGGTGCTCACATATATATTCAAATACAAGAACCAATTTTATTAAAAAACATTGACCACAAGAAGCTAACAGAGCTAAACTTGCTGTTATAGCAATTGTTGACCACCACCTCATGTTTCTAAAGAGAATGGTCTTGGAATTGAATGTTTATCATTAGATAACATCTGTTAGCAAAAAAATAATATCTATATCCATACTTAATGTGGATGGATTTATTTTCATGTTAGATAATAAATGTTACTTCTCTTATAAAAACTACATTTCTTATGGAAAGGCACATTAAAATAATGGTCTTTATTTTTTGGATTACAAGAACCAAGTAATGAAAATTGATAACAAATCTTCTTCGCAAGACTCATACAAAAAAACTATGGAATAAATGGATTGGTCATGTAAACAAAAATCAATTAACAAAATTAAAAAAAGATGGATATTTATATTCTTTGAAACTAAAAACACTTGTTATATGTCATGCGTGTTTATAAAGAAAAATGACCAAATACCCATTTAGTGTAAAAGTGGAAGGGATAATAAAAATATTGAATTAGTTTGTACCAATTTCTAGTTGAATCAAGGGCTGGGTACTCATACTTCATAAATTATACTAATTATTTAATTAGATAAGTATATTTCTACTAGATATTGTATAATTCATATTCCGTTAAAAAATTTAAGGAATTCAAGAATTATGTTGAGAACTATATTGGTAAGAATATTAAGAAAATATAATCAAACTACAGTGGAGAATATCTTAATCAATATTTTATTGATTATTTATGGTATTTTTGGAACTTATACCAAATAAATTCTCCATATACACCTTAGTGGAATAGTGTAATAGAAAGGAGAAATCAAACCTTATTGGGCATGATGAGATCAATGATGTTTTATGTGAGTCTTCCATTATATTTTGTGGGGATATTATTTACCAATTATAGCATACATACTACATCAAATTCCAACTAAAGAGTAATATAGTATTCTAAACCAATTACAGAATGGAAAGAAACCTATGCTGTTATACTTAGAATTATGGGGATTTGAAGTATTTGTTAAGGTTTTTTAAAGTAACAGACTTACAACCCAAAGTATAAAGTGTATCTTTATAGGAAATCCCAATAAAAAATAGGATACTACCTTTACATTCCTTCAGACCAAAAGTTTTTGGTTAACAGACATCCCATATTCACTGAGAAGGATCATATCTCAAAAATTTATTGTTGGGGAGATATAGACTTATATTAAGTCCATTCTCATGTACACAAGAGTTGGAACAAAAAAAATTCAAAAATTACCCATGGAGGAAGATATTCTAGAGACACAAATACTGAACAGGAGGACATGAGAGGTTATAGAATCGGAATGGCGTGATTTTCTAATCACTGAGGATGATGACTCTGTATTAGTTTGTAATAATGATCCTATAACATACAAGGAAGAATTAAGTGGAACAAAAGTTACAATGTGAAAATAATCATTGAATTCTAAAATGGATTCCCTAAACCAAAAACTTTGTCTTTATTTTGGTAGATCCTCTAGTGGATGTAAATCCTGTTTGTTATAAATGTGTATTAAAGAAGAAGCTATGCATGGATAGGAAATTAAATACCTATGAGGAAAATCTGGTTGCCAAAGGGTTTAAATAGAATTAAGGTATTGAATAGGAAAAACCTTTTTCCAAAATAAAATACTAAAATTAATCATAATTATACTTTCCAATCCTTGACTATGAGATTTGGAAAATGGGTGTAAAAATTACCTTCCATAATGGGAACCTTTATGAAGATGTCTATATTCCACAACATAAAAGGTTTGTGACTCCAAAGAACTCTGAAAATTATTTCAAATTGTTAAAATAAATTTATTGATTAAATAATGAATCTAAGTCATGGAAGATTCAGTTTGATGGCTCCATAACCTAATTTTATTCATAAAGAATGAATGTGATCTTGGTGTCTATAAATAGTTTAGTGGGAGTGTGGATATTTTATTTAATAGTATATATTGATGACCTATTACTAATTTGAAATGAAATACCAGTCTTAAAGTATGTTAAGGACTTATTGAATAAATATATATCCATTAAGGACTTAGGAAAAGAATCATATATTCTTGGGATCTAGATCCATCATGATAGATCCAAAAGGCTGCTCAACCTAAGTCAAGGTACAAATATTGATAATATACTGAAGAGATTCAGTTTGGAACAATCAATGATGGTATTTTGTCTAGTGTCACATGGAATTCATCTTTCTTGGAAAAAGGTTTCATCATACACGTTAGGAAAGACAAAAGATGTCAAGGATTCCAAACACATCAGCGATTAGAAAAACCATGTATGTTATACTATGTACTATCCAATATGTTGCATATGCCTTGAGTTTAGTAGGAAGATATCAATTTTACCTTAGTTAACTCCATTAGATGGAAGTCAAGACAATCCTTATGTATCTAAGGCATACTAAGGATATTTACCTAGTCTATAGAGGAGATGATAAACTAGTCATCAGAGGATATGAAGATTCTAATTTCCAAATAGTTCAAGATGATATGATATCACAATCCGGATACATATTCATAATGAATGGAGGTGAAGTGAGTTAGAAGAGATCAATGCAGGCTATGGTTTTAGAGTCTACAACAGAGTTAAAGTATATTACAGATTCTATGATAGAAAAAAAGTATTATGGATACAAAAATTCTTCCAAAATCTTAATTTGGTACCAAACTATAAAGATCCTATCATACTCTATTGTGATAATAATATAGTGGTGGATCACTCAAAAGTTCCTAGGTCCCATCAGTAGACAGAGCATGTACTTCAAAATTATCATATGTTGATGTATTTTTATAAGAGTGGCAAGGTTGTAGTAAAAAGTTATTTGATGGAATTAAATGTGGAAGACCCCTTGAATAAAGCCTTAACTTAGTAAAAATATGATTATCATGTGAGTTTTAGCATATTTAAAGTCATAAGAAGTTGGGTATAGTCCAAGTGGGAGTCTTTCGGAGCTGGTGTCCTAGTACAAACTATTTTTACTTTTATTACTTGTATATTTTATTATTTTAATATTAATAAAATATATTATTACGTATTTTTTTTTGTTTTTCATGACTTTAATGCCATAATGTTCAAGAGTATATGTTATATTGATAAGTTCATATAAGTTCTTAGCTATTATGTAAACCTTGAAATGTCATGATGATGTTATTAAATATAGTTTTAAGGCTGGATAATGTTCTATGATGCGACACATAGAATGCGACTATTAGGTGTAATTAATCACAAGTTAATGAAACTTTTTCTCATGATGTTCGTACATGGTAATCTCTAATATGGGAGATTATGAGAAAAAACTCGCCAATAGGTATTCCACATGTATTGGTGTCATTTAATATTATTATCTATGAGTGTGTGTAATGGTATTTATACTTAAATATTATTATCAATGCATTTTACAAATCATGAACATAGATGTATTTTATAAACCTTGATGATACAGTTCATGGTGAAGTTAAATATGTTGGGTGTATCAGCAGTAAAATGTTATTAATAAATAAGTCAAGGAAGTATTTTTCCCTTCCATCTTTACGAATGTTGATATCTTGACCCTTAGATTGGAATAGAACTATTTTATTAAATTCCAAGGCCATGGTGTAATGACATGTTTATTTTAGAGATTAAAATAATTACATATCATGTATATTGGTTGATAACATGAATATACAACCTGTTTGATGAGATATTATTATAAATTGGTTATATTACACATATAGTGATTGTATGTGGTTGTCTATATTGCAAAATTATGTTTTTTTTCATAGGTTCATTGACCCATTTCTAGAAAATAATATTTTACTATAGTCAAGTCCACCTAATTCCAATGAGAAACAATCCTAGAGGGTCACACACTAATTACTTCTGTTGATCTTGATTAAATTATATTTTTATTTAATTATTGGAATAAATATTATTCTTAATACTAAGGAATAATCGTTTTCATGGTTTATCAGTTGTAAATATTTTATTGGTGAATGAAATAGTTAATTATATATTTATTCAGGTATTCAATAAATACTGAGGAGTTCGAATGGATAGAGATGATGGCTGGTGATAAATGTTAATTTATAAGATGTTAAAATAATATTTACTACTTCGTAAGTTAGGATACACCATAAAATAATAATAAAATAATTATTATATGGCCGGGGTTTTGATAAATATTATAATATTATTTAAGGGATAGTATGAAATTAAATAATATTTTAACCTAATCATTAGCTCTAAAATATATGGTTATACCTATTATGTAGGGTAAAATAGATAATTGATAATTGGTTTGAACAATAGATTTCTCAATCAAATTCCAGCTCCCTCTTCTCAAGAATGATAATAACTACTTCAATCCTAAATGATATTAGAGTGATCAAGATGAGAAACATAAGATGATTTCATTTATCATACTATCACCCAGAAATAAATTGGTGTCACTCATTAAACAAAGGATCATGTGTGGATCACTACTAAAGAGATTTTTCACTTGTATCCTCCTAACATAATGAAGTTAATCTGAGAATGTTTTTGGGAAGATTAACATCATCATCATAGAATGTTCTTAAAATGAGTTAACCATTTCTCTTGATCTTAAATAAAATAATTATTAATTTATCTTGTAAAGATCCTCTCTAAAATCTATGTTTTCTTATGTCAATATTCATTGAAAAATTTCCATTTTTCATAGTTCTCACATCATTGACCATATTCTGAATGATCCATTGAATCAAAACTCTTTTATTTTTTCCATGCCCATAAGGGTGATGCCTCTTCTTCGTGAACCTTTAGCATGATTGAGTGGGATAAATCAAATGACATTATAGATTGGAACTAGGTGAGTCTTGTAGATGGATGTAAATCATCAGTTTCGTTTTATTCTTGAATTTGTATTATATATATGGCAATCTTAGTGGGTGGCCAATGACTTTGTATGACTGTTTTTTGCTACATTTTATTTATTATTGGTGGATGAATTATTTCTTCTATATAATCTAATGTTTATTATTGTGGATAAAGTTGCATTTATTTTTTATTTTATCATACACTACAATATGGGGGTATAGTCTCCCATGGTACATTCATAGACCCCCTATACTAGTCAATATCCTCTAGAATATAGGGAGGATCACCTGAGGACCATTGATGACTCCTCTAGTTCAATCACTATTTAGTGGCCTCAATGTAGGGGAGGATGTTACAAACTATTATCAAATATTATGATACTGATATCACATAGTGCATCTGAGTTTTTTATTTTACCTTACTACTTGGGGAGATGGTAGAAAAGTGACATGGGGAAGTGTTAGAGATTATGGTGGATTCAGACTGGGGCATTTTGAATATGGAAACCCAAACCTAACTATCTGGTATTTAAATTAGTTAATGAAAGTATTTCATTACATACATTCCCAAAGCCTTTTATGTTTATAGTTTTGGTGATTTAGGAAAAAATATTGAAAGAAAAATCCCATGTATTTTCCAACAATCTAATATTTTTTATATTATATAAGTATCTACATAATCCATAACAATTATTCAACATGTCACATAAATTTTCAACCCAAGATAATATTATATACATACAACACATATTAATTTCTTTCATTACTCAATGAAATGGAAACATAAGAAGTGGTGTTCTCTAATACTCAATAAGGGTAAACATAAGAGAAAATAATCAAAGTACCTAATTTGGTATAAGATTAATATATAGGCATGAGAATTTAATTACAGAACATTAATATAAAATATATAATTCATACCCAATAAAGAGGATGATCATAATAATGAAAAAATGATATACGGAAAAAATATCATAAGATATTGGAATCATGGAATATTTGGAAACAAAATAATGCATGACATGATAAGAATAATGTAACATCCATGATCTGAAAGACACTATAACTGGTGCACTGATCTGGGTCGTCACACGACCTCAGGTGAACCTCCCCATATGCCAAAGTCTACCAACTAGTAGCATGGGTCTAAAGAAAAACTTTGGGATATTATAAATTCTTATCAGAGTGAAGACACAATATAAGAAACAATAATAGAGAAAAAAATAACCAATAGAAAAAATAGAAAACATACAGAAAAAATGAATATGCAACCAAGTACACAAGATATAAAAAAATATAGAAAATACACTACACATTAGGAATACATACAATATAAACCAAGACCCAACTATCAAAAGACATTGGACCCAAACCTAAGTCTCAACTAGGTTAGGATCTCATATTATACAACCCATAATCTAATATACAACCAAAAATGAGGTCCCTATCCTAAACATGTACCTAAAAACAAGTATCATCTTCTCAGGTACCCAAGTGTCATAGCGGCCCGAGCAGGGTGTGAGTACAACTCAGTAGGACACCACCAATGGTGTCTAAAGTAATAACCAATCTATACAATGGTGTATGCAGGTAACAAGTGTAATAAATAAAAAAATCAATGAGGAAAGCATTTAGGTATTTATCCATTATGTATTTCTTCCATTAAGTTCTCTATATGAACTAATCCACATGACTAACTCAGGTCACACTGATAATCTATTCCATGGAACAAGGGGTTATATACACTTTTACCAAAAGGGGAGTTCACTAATCAAAAACCATCACATACCCATTAGTTAATAATATTCACTTCAATAATTTACATAATTTTTCCATTAGTTTTGAATTTAAATTATTTACTCTATGGCCTAAGCCAATCCATTACCATGTATGAGGGGATAAGTCAAGTTCTCTATCTCACTAGGGATAACATTTCATAAATAATTATAACATAATTAACATTGAGAATTATTCTAGCTAACCAATTCCACTTAACTTATAGTATCATACCAAGTAGTCTCATCCAATGCAACCATTAGGTGTTTAAAGCATCAGTCTGACTCCCTAACCTATGCATTCCAGGGTGGGTTTAGAGCCTCAGTACAACCCGACCCATGGGAGGAACCTTAGTCCTTTACCCCACACCACCAAGCCATGTTCCCATGACTATTCATCCATTTATCACATATAAAACATCACAAATCAAATATAATCAAAACAACAATACATTCACAACTTATATGGTTCACATATAACTCAATATCAACCCATTACCCATTATCACATTTACCTTTTTCATCGCATAGCCCATTTAACCCATTTCAAATAATTCATCAATTCACAAGACTTAATCCATTTACACCATCTCATTAAATATTCATTTTCCATTTTACATGTTCGTACAAATACATTTAACCATTTCTCACATCATTCCAAACAATCATTTATGCCCTTGGAAACAAGTATACACATTCATCATTTAGTTCATTTCATAACCATGACAACATTCCAACCTAATCTCTAGGAGTCCTATCTCACTAACCCACAAATCAAGTCAATCAATAAGGTCAAAAATACCCTTATAACCACATCATGGTATAAACACAATTCAAAATAATTATTTAAAATCATCTTAAATCCACCCTTTTAAAACACATGTCTTTCCCTTTGAAAAACTAAAATATTTCCAACGGCATTTGTTTCTATTTCAACCATCCAAAACTCCCATTAAACCATTTTCACAAAAAGGGAACCTTGTTAACATATCAAACAACATTTGTAATATCTTTAGAAAACTCTTTTTTGAATCACATTGAGGTAAAAACCTCCTTTAAAAACACTTCTCACTTTAAAACATCATTTTCTATCAATAAATCTGCAATCAAGTCAAAGCCCCAACACATACCATAAAAAACATTTCAAAACCTCAAAGAATTTACCGAAACCAACTTATAATTGTTTCAATTAATACATTAACCCTACCCACATACCAATCAAATTTTTAAAACCCATTCACTCTCTCAATACCCCATTCTAAATGTTTACCAATTTATTTACTATTCACAAGGGTTCAACATACCCCATCGGTAACCCTAGTTCTAGTATCACATCATTGAAAAACCCAATGAGGTATGTAAATGGTATCCCACCTAAATATAAGGTACAATCCACTTCCCATAACCCAAGACACAAAAATGTAACAAAACAGTGGAATAGAAAAGCTACATACACATATACCAAATCAAGATTGTGGGAAAAAGTTTTACGACCACCTACCTCATGGTCATTGATGAAAACTTTATTAACCTCCACATTTGATTCAACCTCCAAACCCACTAAATCCCCAACCTATAATTTTCTATAAAAGTTATGGTTTTATGTATTTTGAATGAGAGAAGAGATTCTATAAGCCACAATCAAGAAAATAGAGAAAAGAGGAGTGTTAGACTCACCCAGATCTTCAATTTTCACCCAAATGCCTAATAATCGATGGAGAATCACCTCTTAGAAGTATTGGAGGGTGTAGTTCATAACCCATATTTTAGGAGAGGGAAATAAGGTAAAAAATAAATTAAAAGAAATAGAATCTTAAGGGAAAGAGAAATTTTCTACTTTTTAAGGGCCATAAAGTTTGGCCACATAGTTATCCAAACTGTGTGCCAACCATGCAGATCCCTCTGTCAAATAAGAGCCAAGCAGCACAATTTCCTCAGGTCACCTACATATTTTTTCAAATAATGTGGTAACTGTGTTCTAGCCACTGTCTGAATGGGTCCACAACCAACACGTTTTCCTGGCCTATTAACACGGTTTACGCAGACCATGCGCCAACCATGTGTTATGCATTGTTTGAACTATTTTCTCCTTTATTTTTCTGCACCCTTAGAACACTCCCAAAACTACCCAAACACCCATGAACCACTTCATTGTCCATAACCAAGGAGGTATAAAAAAATTTAAACAATAACATACCTTCACAAAATATTGGGATCTTACAACCTCCCCACCATATAACAACTTGTCATAGAGATGTACCCCTAAGCATTCCTGAGTCTTCAAAACCAAAAAGTTAGACCACATCCTACCAACAAACCAGCACCTCCTAAGTTTCTCCCTAAACTCAGACACTTCATAACCACTCTCGGACTAAGGAAATAGTCATACCCAATTTTTTCCTCCGTTGTGATCCATAATCACAACCCGGAACTCCTCAAGGAACATCTACCTCAACCCGTCATTACCATCACTAGAAACAAAAGAATGGTCTAGTTAAAGCCACTTTAGAATTGTATGAAAGGATACTGACTAGGTAATACTTCACTTTGGAAGAACTAACTGAACCACTCTTGATCTGATCCTATCCATTATTCATGACCCAAATCACTTGGTTCCATCTCATCCAAATTTATTTGAATCTCTAATGGCGATCCAAGCCCGATATCACCAGAGGAAACGTCCAAATTATAACCTCATCTTGCGACCTACCCAGGTCTATAACTTAAGGAACAAAAGTGATAGTTCATGTTCGATGATCCAAAATCATAACCCAAACATAGTATTCATCTTGAAGTACTCAATCAGTCAACATTAAATCCAACCCCTTCCACTAAAATTAATACATTAAGATGGGTCCCACTTGATTCCATCCAACTCAAACATCCAGTTATGTCATTAACTGACCACTTGACCATTATGGTACTTCCCACCACATGATTTATCCTATAACCACCCTCTTTATGATATTAAGCACTCCTATAATTGAAAAAGAGACAAAAAAACCCCAACTCAACTTCAAAACATACCCAACACATTTTTACAACTCACTACGCCCAAACATTCAAAAGAGAACCATCCAACATTGGTATTCTATCTTCTATCTAAACAACTAGAATTGGACACCTCAACTACCAATACCCATATAAGGGTAACTTTGATCTTCCTCAGGACCCATTTTCATTACCAAAACATGATTATCCTTCCAATGATAACCGGAGGTGGATTACCAGACACCACATATATTCCTTTTTCCCAGTCGAGTTAGGCCATTCTTGGTTGACTCGATCCATTGACGCCCAACTTACACTATTGGAACATCACCACCTTATCTGGTCACAATACCCTTTTTCACTTGAGGCATACTTTCCTCATCCACACGAACCTATCAAAGTCATACCTGACATCAAGTAGAAGTCCACCATCATGAAATTCTCTAATATTCAAACCATTTTCATTCTCTACATCAAACCTCAACAAATTTATAATGCAATCACTTTGATTTACCTTAAAACTAGCCTGAACATAAATCTATAACTCAGCTCGATCGACCATCACATCCAAGGCCAACCTAGTCTTTTGAGAAGGAACTTGAACATGCACCTCACATGTTTCTCATTAGAGTCTCAATTTCACCACATCCATTTCATATCTTAATCCACACATCCATGACTAACATAATGCTACCCACTGTAGGAGTGTCATTATCACCACTTTCGTCAAGAAATTTTGACCTCTGTGGCTCATGTTCAATCAAAAGTTGAGAAAAAAAACTTGGATATAGCCTTCTATATTCCACTATAAGAAAAAAATAACCCACTACTCATCTCTGTCTCCTGAGAATGAAACCCTTGGAATTCATTGATTTCTAGTCTATATTGGGGAAATCTCTCATAACCAGCTGATGGTGTGTTTCCCCACCAAAAGGCTCCCACACACACACCTCTCCTTAGACATATCCTTCAAGAGGATTTATTCCAATCAAAAACAAATTTTAGTAGCTATAAGTAAATCCATAGATCTCTTAGCATACCTGAGATTATGTCAAGGTATGGGGTGTGATCATTATTAGATAAAAGTACACTAAGAAGTCATCAAATAACACAAACAAAAACTATCTAGAACTATCATCACCTATTACTAAGGGGACACCTAAATCTGATGAAGGTCACACGATTACCTTCCCGCTAATGTCTTATTCACCATTATCAGCACCCCAACAGAGTCCTTCTTGCATGTTACTAATGATCACAAAATATATGCAATGATTATTCCCACCAGTCCAAAACCAACAAGTCTCTCACACTACTAGGTCCTCTTCACTTTGATTCCATGGAAGGAATGCACACTTACATCCAACCCACAATGTGTAACCCCAAGGATGGATGATCATGAGAGGAAACCCTCACTGAGTGGCAACTGGGTTGACCTATCTCACCCAATAAGATTGAAAATTTTCTCATATGATGCTCGACATATCTTCTCTCCCTAGATTCTAAAGGACACGAATAATGTTCGGGTTATTGAAGAATAGATCAATATCTTCTCTTCCTCTAGTATTCCTACTGGTTCATTTGTATTCCTGGAAAATTGCATCCCACAACATATTATTCAAGTGGGCTCTATAGCTCATGTGTCCTATTAGGATGGTGAAATCATGAAATTGTTAGAACTTTTCAAGAATTCCTTCATATATTTTATTTCTCTTTTCAAAGGAATTCCCCCCTTGTAAAGTTTATAACCTTGTTGCCCATATTTCTAAGATCTGGGTCTTTAGTGATTTTAAATGTGTCTCACTGGGGATGGTTTTATTCCATTTGCTGTTTCCTTCCTCTGAATTTAAATTTTGTTCTTGGGGATTTGGGTTGGTAAACCTCAAACCAAGAACAATTTGGATCTACAAATGGAACCCAAATTTTAGACTTTAGGAATTTAAGGACACTTTTGCACAATTTTGGATCAAGATATATGGTTTAAAAAGGGTTTTATGGCATTATAGAATTCTATTTGATATTTCCTTTGCAACAGGCATCCTGATCCGTATAGAACAAGCCATTGAGAAACCTACCTTTGGCCATTTTGCAAGAATTTTAGTTGAAGTTGATTTAAGATCTGTTTTGATTGAAAAAGTTGTTCTCTCAACCTCTAAGGATGAAATCAGTCTGAGAATTGTGTATGAAAAATTACCATTGTTTTGTGAAATATATTGCATGATATGAAACTCTAGATCCAATTGGTGATTAGGTACAAAGTGTAACAAATGCATGATGAGAGGACACGATGAATCTCAATGTAAAAGGAAGGAGGAACTAAAACCCTATCAAGGGAGTTATTCTCTTCTGAATCAACACCCAGGTGAACCTCCAATTCCTGCTGGTCAAATTTTTACCTCTAAAATTACTTAGAATGGGCGGCCTCTGTCTAAGATAAAGACTCCTGGTCATCTACCAATTCAAATATTTCATTTGGAAAAAGGTGATTCTTTATACCCTCTTCTGGATGGAGAAATGAAAGGTAGCTGTGATGATATTGATGAAGGGACTAAAAAATATTAAGGAAGTCTATCATTTAAATATTATTTGTTAAAATTCACGAAATATGAATAAAATAATTCGGACTCGAAAGATAGTAAAATAGCGAAGGAACTCTTAGCTCAAGTAGTGGCAGATGATAAAGTAAGGTAAGAGATGCATAAATTAAAATGGAGAAAGGGAAATATTATTCTAGATGATGCAACCTTAGAGAAGGTTAAGCTCAATTATATAAGGATAATAATAAGCATCCCTACTAAAATTGAAGGTGGAATGCTCTATTTTCCTTCCAATTCTCAAAAATCATCTAAATACCCTATTTTTCTAGCACAAGGACAAGGTGTACACACTGACTTTGCACCCAAAACCTTTCACTTTCATGAAAAATCCTCTCCCATTATTGGATAGAGATATTATGTAGCCCAATAAGGCCAACGACCATGAATTTGAAACTAGGAAAGCCTCTATCAGCAAAGAAAAGGTGACTTAGTCCACTAACATGTTGAAGATGGATAATACCGATGACTTTCAACCAAAATAAATACTAATTCCAATTAAGAACATCATATCTCCATGTGAGAAGGTACTTTTCAATGTTATAATTTATAACACTTTTGATATGCTCACTACAAATTGTAAAGCAATTGGATCAAAGAATGATGATCCCTCTTTGTCTACTCCTATTTCTATGGAAGGTTCCAAGGATGATGAATGTGGTGTATGGATTAATGAATAGGCTAGGGAGGGAGGCCGACATCCACATGTCAAGGGTGGGTGAATGCCCTATCAAATCATGAGTACCCACTCTAGAACTCGGTAAACTCTTTTGCTCTATTTTTTGATGTTCCTTATAGTTTTATTTTATAACCTCTACTATAATTTTTTTCTATTTTAATAAAGAGGAAAATGTGCCTCAAGCTTTAAAAAAACATCCAACCCACATGGGAATATATCCCAAAACCATCAGCTTTTCCACTTATCCCGCTACGTTAATCATTCACTAGAAAAAAACTTCGTGTTCCACTGCCAAGGTCCAAAATTTCTACATGAGAAACCCAAA
The DNA here is from genome assembly GCA_963277665.1 of Viscum album. Lineage (NCBI taxonomy): Eukaryota > Viridiplantae > Streptophyta > Magnoliopsida > Santalales > Viscaceae > Viscum > Viscum album. Next base: position 924,748,525 of record OY728165.1, read on the forward strand.
TCCAAAATAACCGACACACTAAATGACCTATCTCATAGGTCATCCTCAAAATAAAATCAATACCCACCCCCAAAACTAAATCCACATGAAGAAAAGTTCACTTGATCTATTTCAAATCCATAGAGATCAAACCTCAAATTGATGTCTACTCACGATTGTCATCCTACACCTGTTTCAAACTCACTGAATCTAACACACTAAACAACCATTTAATCTTGGTTCCACACCAAAGATACTCACAAAAATACATTGGTACGACAAATTGAACACCCACTATAGGGTCTAAAACACAGATCACAAGTTTTAAATCCACAAGAGTTTCTAAATTAACATTAACTAAAGTCATTCCCCAATTTCAAGGTCACAACCTAACTAAGGACATAACAGATAAAATTCCATTAATTGACACACCCAACTCATAGAAGTCTCACATCCTATAACCTGAGGCCTCAAAACTATGTCACAATCACTACCCATCCACCCGTTCATAGGGTAAACAACCAACATAAGGGATAACCACCACTGGTATCCCTAAAAGCTCTATTATTTTTCAATTTCCCTTCTTAATTAGACTTCACCATTTAAACCAACTATTTCAATTTTCAAAACTTTTCATTTTCAAAACCCAAGAATTTACACCTTCAAAAAACTTTTTGAAAATCACATTACAAAGTCAAATTTCAAAATATTTCCCCATTTTTTGAACTCAAGTATTTACATTTCTCAAAAATATTTTATCCCACCTTTCAACAACCACCATTTCATTCAATTTTAAATTTTATACAGGTTTAGTTTATCAGTTTTTCATTCACAATTCAATCACATGAAACATATGGATGACCAATCCATCCTATGTGCCAAGAATGATGCATGATCTCAAACACTCTATTTTTACGCATCAAGACAAGCAATAAAACCTCCTAAATCAATAACATCACATCTAAGTACACCACCATAGGTGGAAATATAAACCAACTATAAAATTACAAAACTAGACATAATTTATCTCCCCTGGAAACTTGGGTCTTCTCTTATAGGTGGGGCTACAAGTACCCAGGCATAAGATCATTACTAATTTCTAAAAATATACTAGTCTCCTTTCTACAATGAAAAAATAGTAAGATGAAAGAAAACCTACCTTTGATACTACTTTTTAACATCCTAGACCAAAAATACACTATAACCAATTCCCTAAGCCAGGTCATCACAAGATGTTAGCCATGACTCCTTGTACACCAGAGGATACCAACTAGCAGAACAGGTCTAAAGAGAAACTTTAGGGGACTATACTCACTTAACAGAGTGAATCCATCATAGAAGAAAAAAAAAACAGATAAAAAATAACCAATAGAAAAAATAAATAGACAACATAGAAAAACCCAATATGCAACCAAGTACACATGCTATAACAAAATCTAGAAAATACACTACATGTTAGGAATACATACATTGTAAACTAAGACCAATCCATAAAAAGACTCTGAACCCAGACCTAAGTCATAACCTGGTCCTAATAACCCATGCTCCAAACCATTATCCCATGCACAACCAAACACACAGTCCCTATCCTGAACATTTACCTGAAAATAAGTAGTATCTGTCTAGGTACCCAAGTGTCATGGAAACTTGAGCAGGGTGTGAGTACAACTCAGTAGGCCACTACCAATGATATATAAAGAAAAAACTAATCTATATAAATGTATATGTAGGTAACAAGTGAAATAAATAAAAACGACAATATGGAAAACATTTAATTACTTATCTTTTATGCATTTCATGCGTTAAGTTATCTAGAGGAAACTAATCCACATGACTAATTGAGGTAACACTGGGAATCTAATCCAAGGAACAAGGGGTTACATACAATTTTACAACAAGGGGATATTCACTTTAATTATTCTCCTCATTTATTCCATGGGTTAGGAATTTACATTATTTACTCTATGGCCTAATCCAAACCATTACCATGTATGACGAGATAATTTTAGTTCCCTATATCACTAGGGATAACATTTTATAAATAATTATAACATTATTACCTCATAGCATCAGTCTAGGTAACCAATTACACTTACCTTAGAGCAAAAATCCATGTAGTTTCATCTAATGAAACCATTAGGGGTTTAGATCATCAGTCCGATCCCCAAATCAATTCATTCAAGGGTGAGTTCGGAGCCTTAGTTTTACCCGACTCATGGGAGGATCCTCAATCCTTTATCCCACACCACCAATCCATGTGCACATGCTTATTCATCCATTTATCACATATAACACATAAAAAATAGAATATAATCAATACACATTACATTCAAAATTCATATCATTCACATATAACTCAATATCAAACCATAATCCAATAACAAATTTATATTTTTCATCGCATATCCCATTGAACCCATTTCACATAATTAATCAATTCACAAGCCTTAATCCATTTAAACCTTCCCATTACAAATTTATTTTCTATTTGACACATTCATACTAATACATTTAATCCTTTTTCAAATCATTTCAAACAACCTTTTATGCCCTTTATAACAACTAGACACATTCATCATTTTTTTCATTTCATAACCATGACAATATGCCAACCTAATTTCCATGGTTCCTATCTCACTAGCTCATAAATAAACTCGATGACTATGATCCAAACTAACCCTTCACATTATGGTATAAACACAATTCAAAATACTTATTTTAAATCATCTTGAATCCACCCTTTTAAAACATGGGTGTTTCCCTTTGAAAAAAATATTCTCAAAGGCCTTTGTTTCCATTTCAATTATCCAAAACCACAACTAAACCATTTTCACAAAAAGAAAACCTTATCCCCATATCAAAAATAAATTTAAATATATTTGGGAAACCCATTTTTGAATCACATTGATGTCAAAACATCCTTTTAGAACATTCTCCACTTTAAAATATCATTTTCCATCAATAAATCTATAATCAATTCTAATCCCAAACACATACCGTCAAAAACATTTAAAAACCTCTTACGAATTTACCAAATCCAACTAATAATAATTTCAATAAATATATTAACCCTAACCACATACCAATCACATTTTTTACAACCAATTCACTCTCTCAATACCAATATCTCAATGTTTACCAATTTATTTACCATTCACAAGGGTCTAACTTACCCTATAGGTAACCCTAGGTTTAGTCTGACATCATCAAAAAAACAAACAAGGTCTATGATAGGTATCAAACCTTGATCTAAGGTCCAACTCAATTTCCATAACCCAATACATAAAAACATAACATCGAAGAAGAATAGACCAAATACATACACATATAAAACATTAAGACTATGAGAAAAATATTTAAGACCACCTACCTCCTGTTCTTTGATGAACGATTTCTTAACCTATACACTTGATTAAAAATAAACACCTTATAAATTTAAAACCTATAATCTTCCAAAAAAGTGAAGGTTTTAGGGATTCATAACGTGAGAAAATATTCTACAATCCATAATCTATAAAATAGATCAAAGTGGAGTGTTAGACTCACTAAGATCATCGATTCATACCCAAACACACTCAATATGCCTATGAATCGAAGGAGAGTCACCTATTGAATACCTTAGAGGGTTTGGTTTTTCACCATGCTATAGGAGAGGGAATAAAGTAAAAAATAATGGGATAAATAAATAGGAATTAATGGAAAATGGGAATTTCCCTCTTTTTAAGGGCCACACGATTTGGTTGCATGGTTAGCCAAACCGTGCACTAACTATACGACTCCCTCTATCTAAGAGGGGCAAAGCTGCATGGTTTCCTAGGGAACACACATGGTTTAGAAAACCATTTCGTAACCATGTGCTAGCCTCTTTCTTAATGGGTCCTTAAGCCACATGATTTTTTCGGGGCACCCACACGGTTTGTAAAACTTGGTGGTAAACATGCTATAGCCTATGTCCGAATGGGTCCTCAAGATGCACAATTTCTTAAGTCTGGGTTTGGGTTTACACTAACTATGTTCCAACCATGAGCTATGCACTGTGTAGCCAAATTTCTCCTCCTTTTGTGTCCCACATCCTTAGAACACTCCCAAAACTCTTCGAACACACAAGAACCACTTCATTAGGCATAACCAAGGTGGTCTAACAAAAAATTTAAAAAATAACATACCTTTATGAAAGATCAAGATATTAAACATAAGATATAGCTAACTACCAAGACATTCTTAGTGTAAAAATACCCATGGTGTATTGGGTTCACTCACCATTCCAATATACATAGTGGGAAAAGTCCCATATTTGATTTGTTTCACTCCTTAATCCCTTTACATATCACCTAATGTGATATAAATTTTTAACCAGTGCATTGTAGAGCTGTGTAATTTTGGGGCCACACCCCACATAATATATCATTCTTAGGTTAACTTCCTATGAATAATAGCTAATATCTCAGGATATGGAAACATTAACCAATTCATTATTAGGATGTATAATTATGGTACCAGCAATCACATAATGAAATTCATAATACATATATGCATATGTTTTCCATGTGAGGAAAATAAACCATATATAAAGAATAAGAATGAAAAAATCCCTAAGAAAGAAGTGGGTTTTATAATATTTCCTCAAAGCACAACTAAAAGATATATCATAATTAAACCAATGAGAAGAAATAATTAAATCATTTTTATGATCATATTTTAATAATGAAACATAGGTCTTGAACATTATGTGATAATTTTAAAAATGGTCATAGAATATTTTAAGGAAGGAAATAGATTATGATTTTTCTTTAGGCTATAATTAAACTATAATGGTTTTCTATAAAAAATGAGATTTTTAAAAATCCATTCATTATGATTTTTTTTATGTGGTGACAGTTGTGAGGAAATTAGAAATTGGAAGGTCCCCTTTTATGTTTTAGAAAAATATTTTTTGAAATCTCACATCATAAAAAGGATGATAAAACTTTATTTTTAATATAGGGTAATAGAAATATTAAGGTCACATGAAAAAACACATATTTTTATTTCAATTAATAAATAAGGACATTGGATGGAAGTGAAATTATGGGCAAGGAGGTGAAACATCGATTTAGATAATGGGAATTTTTATTAACATAGTTATATTTTAAAGAAGGAATATAACTCATCAATAAAGAATATTTTAATGAAAATTTATCTCATAAGATTGAAACATGGTATACTATAATAAATAAAATATGAAGATCAAGGAGAATCATTATAACTCAATAAAGCAGATTGAGTTATGAAAAAACACTTATATTTTAGAGAAGATATCTGTTATATCCCAAAATAAGGGAGATCTTGAATTGAAGTTATGTTTCCAATTTTAATAATAATTTATAAAATTATAAGTCATAGGGGTGGTAGTTACACAATAAAACTATCATTGATTCATAACATCGAAACATGCCTTAATGAAGGGTGATTGAGATGAAAACCCTTACCTTTTATCTTTATTTACACAAAAAAAATTTAAAATACTATATAAAAAACATAAATATGTTCGTTAATTATTTAATAAAAATAATCATAACTATTACCATTTGTAACCCTTATTTATATTTGTTATCTACATGTATATTAAATAGTTTTTACCTATTTCTAAAAATCGAGTGAGAGTAATCTTGATCGTTTTAAATAGTTTCATAATAAAAAGATCCTTTTTTTAATTTTACAAAATTTCATCATTACTATACAATTAAATGTACTTTAATTTATGATTTATAATTATTTATAATGTTATAATTAAATTCTATGGTATTTGTAGCTATGGTCCTTGAAGGTGAAATCAACGATGAGAATGTTTTGATGATTTTAAACAAACAAATGATGGTATCTTAATTAATGAGTTTAATACTAATGTTATCATTAAATAACCAAAATAAATTCAGTATTTAATAATTTTTATAATATATTATTATTTATAAAGTTTTATAGTCATCCATGACATTATTTTATAGTATTGATTAAGTGGGTGGTGAAAAAACCCAAAAAAAAGACCATAATTTAATGGATGGTTATGAAGTGATTAAGTTGTAATATTACTATGAGAAAAAAATAATTCGATTACATAGTGTTTATAAGTGTAAAATATAAAAAATTAAAAGATTTATAAAAATAATATAATTTATATAAATCCATTTCTTATAATAAAATTATTTTTCCCTAAGTGTGCCTGTTTTAAGATGGTCAATTTTGTAATTACTGTTCATTGTTTATATACTTAATAAGTCATTAAACTTTTCTTACCATAAACTTAAAAATTACATAAAAAACATATTTATCTTCTAAACCCATTCAAAAATATATCAATTAAAGTTATTAATGAAAAATATAACACATTGTTCCATAGAGGAGGTAATACACATATATGCATGGATAGAACTTTTATTTTCCATAGAATTAGAGAAGGGAGTAGTATTTTATATTATTTAATAATCCTAAATAAGTTATAGTTATCATAATTATGTGTTAAATTAGATTTTTAAACCATAAATGTTAGTAAGTGAAGGAAAATGAACATGTTACTTTATGGATACGGTAGTCTTTACATACACATGGTTCATGTTTTATTTTTTCTTAATGGAAAAGGGAAAGGTGGTTAATGATTGAACCATAATTATAATAATAAAAAATTACGATAATGATAATAATTATATAATTTTAATATGGTGTAATGAAATTTTACAAACAATAAGTGCACATAAGGAAATATAAATGTGGAATGAGTTGTTAGATGTTTATACATCACTTCTTGGGTTATCTCATTTGAAAAGGGGTTAATCCCTTAAGGGATGGTATTTTGAGAAGAACATAACATATTGAGGGTGTATAGGAATGTGGAGGATATTTTGGAAGGAGTTTTGGAGGAATTAAAGGGGTTTTAGTTTTAGGATAAATGGAGAGATGATTGCCCCTTTTATAAGTGAAAATGGATGAAATTTTTATAAATACCCAAACATTTTCAATATGGGAAGTCACTATAAAGAGAATATGCTTCAAATTTGAGAAATGATATTTAATTGAATATATAATTTTGATCAAGTCCTGAACCATCCATTCCCACATGTGTTTAAATTATGATTTTAACTCATTACCACTAGATTGTTCACTTTATCCATTTTAGTTTTTGTTGAGATAAATAGTTTTTACCAATGGTAATTTATCATTTATACCCAAATATAAAATAACCCTTATTACATAAATAATTTTGACATTTATAAATCTTTTTTTAATAAGAAATACTTGTCCTTCTTGGCTAAGGGAATTTTAAAAAAATCACCCTTATTACATTATTTGGACACACTAATTCAAATATGAAATCTGATTCATTTAGTTAAATTTATAAAAGTGATAAAGACTAATTTTACAATACTAAATGTATAATGTATAAAAAATATATTTTCTAAAATAAAAATTAGGTTCTAAAATTTGAAATTTGTGTTTTTAAATTAAAAATAACAATTTTAAATTATAAATCCTCTTATAAAAAACAATTTTTTTTAGAAATAGGTTTAAAATTTTTCCAATTCATTTTTTTAAAAGGAAAAGCCATATGGACTAAATAAATAAAAAGGTTACAAAAGTCAAAAGGTAGGAAGAGTACATTTTTCACGTTTAAAAATCAAAAGCAAATCATCTAGAATGACAGAGTAGAAGATGTTGGTCCCTTCAGTTACTCTTTTATTAGCAAGTAAGTTTGAAAGTTTATTTGCCTCATGATACATATGAGTGATAAAGTATGTCATGGAGGTAAGGATTTTTAAGCATTTGCTCCATTTATTCATGCAACTCTAGGAAAGATGAAGTTGATTCTTCAAAACAGCTTGGACAATGTTGGTTGAATCACACTCTAACCAGACCTTGTTTCAGTTTTTCTTCCGAGCATGATCAACCACTTTTATAAAAGAATAATTTTTAGCTTCTATTGTAGTGGATTCTCCAAAAGGACCATATTAACCTCTCAGGAAGTCTCCATTATGATCTCTGAAGGAAAATCCTTACCCAATAGGGCTGAGGTTTCCTCTCAAAGCGCCATCCAAATTTCATTTAATCCAGTTAATAAAGGGAGGATTCCAGAAAACTTCAATAGTGGAAAGGGGTTTGGGAAAATTACCTTTAACTTGAATTTTTTTCAAACTGATAAGATCAGTGACTAAATTGGAGCATCTGCCTTTATGTTGGAAGTTTTCATTATGAACTTTCAGGAGGATCTTTTGAATGGAAGAGTTGTGACTAATGATTTTACCTCCTTGTAATCCTTGTTTATTTTGTTCCAAATGATATGACACATTTTTTCATAAGCAACAAGTAAAAGAATTCGTACCTGGTTGGGGAACTGAATGGAAAGGATGCCTTGCACCCATTGGGTAATGTTCATGTTTTTAATCTAATGCAACTCAAAGCAATTGAAAATATAATTCCATAGTGCAGTAGCGGTATTAAAAGAGATAAACAGGTGGTTAACATCTTCATGATGTTGAAAGAAGAGGGGGGATCTGGAACAAAAGGATACACCTACCCACTGGAGGTTCTCCTCAAGAGGGAGTTTACCAATGTGAATCCTCCAAAGAAGAGTGAAGCAGGAATGCATCAGCTATCTTTTTATAAAATTATCCATGAAAGTTCTGTCACCATGGGTGAGATAGTTTTAGTAATCTTTGTGATTTAATCATCCATCCGTAGAAGTTTCCCAAACAAGAATATCATTATCTTCTAGAAAATCATAGTTTTTAACTATTTGAGAAATGTTATTGGGGAGAAGATGTGGTGTTTCCAATTGCTGCTTAATAGAGGATTTTAGGTCCAAATTGGAATTAGTAGTATCAATTTGATTAATCAGGAGACTTCCAGACCAATTTTGATTCCAAAAATTAAGAGAGGAGCAATCATTAATAGACCATCTGGCATTATTGTTTATATATTGGAAGATTCATTTAAGTCCGAACCAGATAGAGGATTGCAGATAGGTCATCTTGCCCTTAACAAGATTTTTAAAAAACCAATCTCTAAAAAATCTTAGGGAATTATCCTATTAATTAATGAGACTCCAGATGAATTGGGAAAGGAGAGACAGATTTAAAATTTTTAGGTTTTTAATTCCCAGGCCTCCTTTTGAGAGGGGTAAACAACAGGTTTTCCAAGAGACATGGAAAATATTTTTTTCAATCGTGATACCGCTCCACACAAAGTTTCTCATCATAGTGTTTAGTATTTTAAAAACAGCGGCAGGCCAAGAGTAGACCATGAAAGAGTAGAAAAGTTTGGTAAAGACCACATGTTTAACAAGGCAGATGTGACCCACCATTGGGAGGGTTTTACCTTTCCCGGAAGAGAGAGTTTTTCTGACTTTGCTGACAGTATCAAAAAAGTTAGATGCTCTTGTTCTTCCAAGGAAGAGAGGCACTCATAGGTAGTTGAAAAAAATATACCATCTTGTATACCCAAGTAATTTATAAGATAATCTTTTCTAGGGTTAGGAATATTTTTACCAAAGAGAATGAAGGATTTATTCTAATTTATTTCTTGTCCAGAGACCGACTCATAGTGATGAAGACAATTTTTAAGGTTCTAGATATTCTTTTTGTGACCTTGAGTGAAAATGATAATGTTGTCAGAAAAGAGAAGATGAGAGGGAGCGGAGACACCTCTAGAGGCTTTGATAGTAAGAAGCTCACCTGTAGAGACCATTTAGGTGAGCATCCAACTAAGATAGTCCTCAACAATGGAAAAGAGAATGGCTGAGAGGGGATCACCTTTCCTAACACCCCTAAGACATTTAAAGTATCCTTCTAGGGATCTGTTAATAAGAATGGAGATATGAATAGAGCTAAGCATATCTTTAACCCACTGTATGAACTTGGTGTGAAAACCAAACTCTAGGAGAATTCAACTTATGAAGTTCTAGTCCATTTCGTCAAAGGCCTTTCTAATGTCAAGTTTAAGGGAAATATTAACTCCCCTAGTAGTTTTATGCAAAATATTGACACAATCAGAAGCAATGAGGAGGAAATCTTGGAATTTCCTACCTTTGATATAACCAAACTGATTCCAAGAGATAATATTCTAGGAAATATCAGCTAGCCGGATAGCCAGGATTTTGGTGATGATCTTATAGATGGTATTGACCAGAGCAATAGGTCTGAATTGTGAAAGTTCACTAGCATTGTCAACCTTAGGTATGAGAGTTAAAAATTGAGAATTGAAACAATGAGTAATAGAACCGTCTTTAAAAAATGCTTAACCAACTTACAAACATAGATTTGGATCACATTCCAGTGTGCTTGAAAGAAGTGATTAGTGAAACCGTCTGGACCTGGAGAGCTATCCTTATTAAGGCTAAAGACAACCTTTTGGATTTCACAATCAAGGGGAGTAGCAATCAGATTCAGATTATCATCATTGGTGACTAATCTGGGAATAATTCCCAACAGCATTGAAAAGGTTCATGTAACAAGACATGATGTGTTTTGCAAGGATATGACTAGTGTCAAGAATATTTTTTCCATCCCTAAGGATAGAAAGCGGTCTGTTAGTTTTTCTAACCCTCTGTAGAGTATTGAAAAACTTAGTATTACAGTCACCATCATTAATCCACTGCAGCTTAAAGAGATTTTTCTTTATATTTTACCTATGATTAATCAGGTTAACCAGATTAGAGGCTATGCGATTCTCTTTTTAAGGGTCACTAGTGAATTCATCAGGAGTATTAGACTGCTGCAAAGCATGTAGGGAGTTTTCCAAAGTGTCAATATACTGATCTATAAATGAGAACTTTTTCTTGCTCCAGAGTTTTAAATTGATTTTGAGAGTTTTTAGTTTGGTAATGCAATCGACAGGGTTATTGTCTTGGTTGTTGGAAGTCCAAGATTCATTGAAAATTTGAGAAAATTATTCAATAGAGGACCAAGAATTATTGAATCTAAAAGGGATAGGGAGATAATCCTTTTTATTAATTAAAGTAGTCAGGATAGGGTGGTGGTCAAAATTATATTTGGATAAGGTGACATAGGAAATATGATTCCAGAAAGTAAGAGTTTTTTTATTCCCAAAGGCTCGGTCAATTTTTCTATCCCTCATCCCATTAAGGTGTCTACGATACCAAGTGTATTTGGCACCGATCAGGTTAAATTCAAACAGATTATAAGATTCAATAAAGTATTTGAAATCTCTTATAGAGATGGAACTATACACGTGTCCAAGTTTTTCATCTCCGTTGAGAATGGAGTTGAAGTCACACATAAAAATCCACGGGTCCTTGATTGAGGTGGATAAGACCTGAATCTGATCCCAGATAGTTATTCGAGTGATGTAGTAATTAGAGGCATAAACAAAGGATTAGAAAAAATTATCCTCAAGTAAGATAAGCTACAGGTGATGATTTTCTCATCTGTCTTGAAAACCAAAGGCTGGTCAATAATATTGTGGGAAAACACACAGATTCTATCTTTAGAGTTGGTGTACTGGAAAAGACATATAAGAGTATAAACATGTTTTTCAAGGGGATTTTTATTATTAAGACAATTGTTTCTAGGTTCTGAGATACCAAAAATGATAGGTTTATGCTTATTAACCATGAGCCGGATGGAACCAAGGGTGATAGGGTTGGAAGACCCGACAGTTCTAGAATAATATTTTTAACATTTATTACAAGTGGGAGCAGTTCCTCCATTCCCTTTTCATTCAGATCTTCTCAAATCTAGCTTGATATTACTGTTGTAGGAAGTATATTGGGTTAGAGTGTTGGTGGTTACTATTAGACTTGGGTCTTCCACTCTCTCAACTGAGTGGATGTTCGGTTGGTCAACAACAGGAGACTGGGGCCCTTTTTGATCCTGAACTGGGGTGTTAAGGTCAAGGTGAGTTACAATGTGTTGAATACTAACTATGGTAGTTCTATTAAGATCACTCACATTATCTGATAACTTAATGAATATAAAATCTAAGGTGTCTTCCTCAGATTGGAGATCAAGAAGGAGGGAAAACATATCATCAGCCACCTTTGTTTGAAAGTTTTCCATTTATTATATGATATTATCTGTTATTGTGGAGGAATAATATAAGTGAGGATCCCTACCATTATTATGGTTCTCCTCATCAACTATATCAGCCCATTTTTGGCTAGTTCCTACCTGTGAATCCCATGTGATAGTTTTGGAAATTTCCTTAGATTATTTTTTGACATACACTTTAGTGTTCACTGGGTTGCTTTTTGGGACTACTCTAGGGACTGTAGGAATAGATTTGGTATATTTTTGAACATCCCTACAATTGTCTAAATCATTTCCAATTATTCGATATTTTTTGAAAAATCAAGGTAAGTTTTTATAATTTATTTATTTTAAATAAAATCATAAAATATAAACCAGAGATTATTTTTATATAAAAATAAGTTTTAAAAAATATTAGTTGACCTTATTATTAATTTTAATAAAAAACTAACAAATAAATAATTAATCAATCAATATTATATTTTTTGAAAATCACAATTCAATAATGTACTTATTTCTATTTACTAAATTTTATAGCACCTAAAAAAAGATTCTTAAATACAATAATAAATTAAGTAAATTTTTATAAAATAACCATTATATATATTAATATATTTCAGAATCTAGTAACTCTTATCCATTCCTACTAATTCAACGACTATGTTTTAATGGTCTAAACATATTTCATTTTTGTTCTAGTTCAGTTTTTCATATGGATAAAGTTATCAAAAATATTTTACTTAATTAGAGGAAAATTTATTAATATTTTGGGTTGTTACATTACCCCCCAAAATAAACTACGTACTTTTAATTTTGAAGCTCATATGATGGGAGTAATTTCAATGGGTAGATCGTAATTAACCATACACTGGTAAATTATCATTGGTTAATTTTGGATATGAAGTGATATTGTTCTTTATGAAATTTTATATGATCCCTTTATAAAAATTGATAGTTCATTCCTAATAGAATTCTTATAAATGGAATAGAGATAAATTCACAAGAAGAAACTTCCACAAAACTTGAATATAATACTTGTACTGTGGATATAATAATTATATAACCAAATGTTTTTATTTATAATTTGATATCTAATAGGATAAAACTTACATGACATAAGAGATACGAAAATATGGAGTAAGAAATCACTTTTTTACTTTAATTGAAGTGATTTTTTTAGGATTTTGCTTGTTATCATGGTATAAAAGGTTATTAGTGCCTATTTCCCCCATTAGACCTTAGATTAGGGAATACATTTTCATAATGTCAATTTTTTAGCAATTTAAGTAATAGATTTTGGTAGACTCTCTTTCCATCAAAATTTTGAGTTAGATGACCTTCATCCTCCTAACTACAGCATCTACCCATCCTATTAAGGAAATTTACCCATGATTTCATTAATATTTTTGACATTTAGGGAATTGAATCATACTTACTTCATTATTATTATCACACGAAATTCATCTAGACTCTATCCATATATTCTTTAATTTTCTTGGGACTTCCACTATGTTCAAATTTTTAATCATATTTCATGATAGCTCATTTTTTCATAATCACAATGATTCCATCTCCAGATCTCATCCATATACATTTTTTTAAGGTAATCTCTACATTATCACTCAAACAAATGGTTTTATATAGTTCCATACATTATTAAAACCAAAATGGGATTAAATGAGTGATTAGTTATTAGTATTTTAATATTTTTTATCATAAAAAATATTTGAAAAATTTAACCACAATATATCATACTTTATGAAATTATCACGTTAACCTACAGTTCTTTTAGTTTAACCTATCTCAATCTTATTTCCACTTATATCAGTATTGATTCAACATGGATAACTTTACGTATAGTTTTTCATACTTCTTAACCAAATCCCATAAAATAATTTGGTAATAAATTATTCATAGTGGGTTTTGAAGGGAATATGATGAACCAAAGCATATGACCCATGCATCACAACCCATGTGTGTAGTTAATCCTCTTTTTCATGTACCAGGTGATGGTCAAGTTAATACTCAATCTTCCCCTTTTAGGGTTATTATGCCTAGGTAAATATTTTTCAGAGCCTACATTCAATTACAGTATTCAGACTAGGATTTCAATGCTTGGAAAAACACATACTCAAAACATGCTAAAATTTTATAATTTTATAAAATACTTAGACATATCCCTAGGGGTTTCACTAATTTTCTATCATCATAATCCTCAAAATATGAAATATTTTCTCAAATAAACTAACCACTTATCTATACAATTGAAATTTTGATCAATCTTAGCGTATCATCCCTTAAAAGATCCTCAACTAACATCATAATGTCTAAAGATATCTAAATAATTCCTTGATACCAACTATGATATACCAAACCTAAATATTCTATAATTACATGTATTAATTAAGATATTTAATTATATACATTCCTAGTAACTTTTAGGTTTAAAGTTTCAAATAATTAGTAAAAAGTTAACTAAAGAAACCCATGTATTTTTCAAATAACATAAATGTTTCAACTATATAAGAATTTTTTATCCATAACAAGTCTTCAACACCCACCAAAATTTTTCTGGAGAATATTATCTTTTAGTTATATCACACTTATTAATTATTTTCATTACCTAGGGAAATGGAATCATAAGAAGGGTTGATTTCAGGCACCTTATAAGGGTAAATATAAGTGATAATGATCAAATATCATAAGTGGGAATAAGATAAACATATTAGAATGTGAATATAATAAAATAACATGAAAATTAAATATATAATTTATACATAGTAAAAATGATGATCATAATCATTGAAACATGACATAAGTGTATAATACCATAATATATTGGAATCATGGAATATGTAGAAAAAATATCAGACATGAAATCATAAACATAATTCAAGGATCACTTCTAAGATATTCATAGTAGTAAATGTCCCATGGTGGATTGAGTTTACTTCCCATTTCCATAAATATAGTTAGAAAATTACCATAGCATATTATGTTCACTCCCACATCCAACACATAACATCTCAAGAGATAAAATTCTTTACCCAATATAATAGAGGGATATATAATTATAGTCCCACCCATACCATAATATAGTGTGCTAAGGATAACTATTCAATAATGACACATGAAATTTCAGGATATTTAAAAATTACCCAATGAATTGTAGGGATATATAATTTTAGTACCTCCCATCACTAAATGAAATTAATAATATGTAATTACATGCATGTGCGACATGAGGAAAATAAACCTTACATCAAGCATAATCATGATAAAATCCATGATAAATAAGTTGGTTTCACAATATTATCTCAAAGAATATCTGAAGGCTATATCATAATTATTCACAAGAGAATATGGAATGAAACCATTTATTATGTTCATATTTTGATAAATAAATACAGGACTTGAATATTGAGTTTCAATTTAGTAAAATTCATGAGAATGATCAATGATAAGTAAGAATAAAAATGAACCACATAGATTCAAAATGAGAATAGGTTATTTTAAGTAAGTAAATATATTATAATTTCTCTTCATACCAAAATTTATATAGGATGGTTTCTTTAAAAAATGATGTTATTCAAAAGGCCTTCATCATGAAAACACTTTACAGAGTTGACACTTTTAATGAAAAAACAAATCAAAATCTTACATTTTTATGTTTTGAAAACACCTTTCTTGAAATTATAATAAATAAAAGTAATGATAATTTTTTTAAAATATTGTTACAGAAATAAAAAGGTACAATTTGATAACACATAATTAGTTTTCCAATTATAAATGTGAACACTGGAAGGAATAGAAATTTTGGACAATGAGGGGAAAATATCGATTAAGAGGATGATAATTATTCTTAACATAGTTTCATTTTCAAGATAGAGGATAACTCATAAATAATAAAGATTTTAATAAAAATTTATCTCCAAATATATAAGTATGGTATACTATAAGAAATGAAATATGGATCTCAAAGAGTAATAGTATTACTCAAGAAAGTTTATTGAGTTATGAGTAACCATTATATTTTAGGGAAGATATCAATCATAGAGCAAGGAAATTCAGAGCATGAATGGAATTTAATTATCCATGTTTAATAATAATTTATGATATTATAAGTCGAGGGGTAAGTAGTGACGCCGTGAAAATTAATATTAGTGAATAACATCAAAGCATGCCTCAACAAAGGGTGATTGGGATGAAAACCCTTTCCTTTTATTTAGATTTCCTTGAACAAGATCTAAACTCCTATATAAAAAATGAAATATATTAATTAATTATTTTATAAAATAAACATAACTATTATTATTTATAAACCTTGTTTATATTTTTTATCTACATGTATATTAGTTAGTTTTTACCTATTTTAAATATCGGGTGTTACTAATCTTAATCATTTTGAAAAAGTTTCATAATAGTGGGGTCATTATTTATTATTTTACTAGAGTTAATTATTAATCAATAATTAAGTTATATTTATTTTATTCTTTATAATTATTTACAATGTTATAATTAATTCTATAGTAGTTTCAGCTATGATCCTCCAATTTGAAATCAACGTCGATCAAGTTTTGATGATTTTTAACAAACGAACTCTGGTTTCAAAATTAATGAGTATAATATCTATCTTATAATTAAATAGCGAAAATAAATTTATTATTTAATAATTTTATCATTTATTATTATTATTATTAAATTTTTCATAGTTATCCATGACAATATGTTATAGTATTATTTATGTGGGTGGTCAAATCGACCCAAAGAAAGAGATACCGTAATTTAATTAACGGTTACAAAGTTGTTAAGTTGTAATATAACTATAAAAGAAGAGTACTGATATTAACTAGTGTTTATAAGTTTCATATATCCAAATTTTATATAATTATAAGGAGAATATAATTTATATAAATCCATTATATAAAATAAAAACACCATTTTCTTTTTAGTGTGCTTGTTTTAAGATGGTCCATTTTATAATGATTATTTATTATTCATATCATTAATAGATTAATAAAATTTTCTTAAAATAAAATTAATAATTATATAAAAATCATATTCGTCCTTTAAAACAATTCATAAATCCATCCATTAAGACAGGTAATGGAAAATTGAACACACCATTCCATGGAGGCGGTAATATGCTCATATGCATGGATAAGGATTTTTTTCATGGAATGGGAGAGAGGAGTAATATGGTTTATCATTTATGAATATTAAATAAGTTATATTTATAATATTTTTATATTAAATAATATTTTTAAAACTATTAATGTTAGGAGGTGAGGTAAAAAAACAAATTACTTTGAGGAGGCCATAGTTTGCACGTACACAAGATTCACATTTTCATTTTTATTAATGGAAAAGGGAAATGTTGTTAAGGATTATAAGATCATTATAATAACATAAAATTATACTAATGATAACAATATTATATTTTTAAAATTTTTTAATTGAATTTTATGAATAATAAGTGCACATAATGAAATAGAAATGGGGAAGGAGTGGTTAGAAGTTTATACATCACTTCTTCGAATACCTCCATTGAAAAAGAGTTTATCATTTTTGGGATGGAATTTTGAGAAGAAAAAAACGTATTTAGGGTGTATAATAATTCACATGAGAGGATTGGGTAGGTTATTGGATAAACTAATGGGGTTTTGGTGTGAGGGGAAGTGAGTTCAGGAGTACCCCTTTTATAAGTTAAAATAGATGACATTTTTATAAATACCAAAAATATTTCAACAATGGTATGTCAATAATGATTAAAATAAAAGAAAAAGTAATAAATAATATATTTGATAAGATATGAGGTTGATAAAGTCGTAAAACACCCAATCCTAAACATGGGTTAAGTATTATTTCAACTCATTATGATTAAAATTTTCACCATCACCTTTTAAATTTTTCCCTTGGTAACTAGTTTTTTGTTAAGGTTACTTAATATTTCCCAAAAGTAAAATGGGCATCATTAAATAATTTGGAAAAAATTATTAAAAAAATTTAATCCATTTTTTGGTTAAATTTCTAAATGTGGTAAAAATTAATTTTAAAATACTAAATGTATAATGTAATAAAAATAATTTTTTGGAAAATATAATTTATGTCCTAAAATGTAAGATATTAATTTGTAAATTAAAAAAAAATTTAAAATTATAAATTCACCTACACAATACATATTTTTTCTTAAAAGGTTTAATTATTTCCAAATTCGTACTTATATACTAATGATATCATAAAAGTAATGATATTTATAAAGATTGTATTTTTCACTATTTACCTAAAAATAAATATTTTAGAAAAATATAAGAAATTCATAATAAAATAAAATTGACATTATAAATCCAAAAAATAAGTTTATTGTTTATAATTAAATTTATATAATTTTATATTCTAACTTTTAAATAAAATCATAATATTCAATGAGAATTTTTTTTATTAGAAGATAAATTTTCTAAAATATTATGGGTTCTTATACATAATTTCTCTAAAAAAATTATAGAGATATAATTAATCAATAAATATTATATTTTATTAAAATAATAATTTAAAAATATATTTAGTTTTATTTAATTAAAAGTACAATGCATAAAAAGATAGATTCTTAAACACCATAATGAATTAACTAAATTTGTATAAAATATCCTTTATGTATATAAATATATATATTAATATATTTCATAATTTAGTTCTACTATTCATACCCACTAATTAAACAACTACCTTTTAATGGTCTAAACATATAAAATTTTAATTTTAGTTTGGCGTTGTGTGTGGATCAAGATATCAAGCACATTTGAATTAATTATAGAAAAATATGTGTTAAAATGTTGGGTTGTTATAGTGGACACCCTTCCTGATAGGATTTATAGGATACATGGGTATTGGGATTGATATTGTTGGTTTTTGATTTTAGGGTTTAATTATTTTCACCTAGCGTGATGCACATGGGGTTTGATATTTATGATTTATGTTGGTTTTGGATCTTGGCTCATTGAAAAGAGGCATTTGTACGTGCATCATATTTAGAACATATGATTCACATGAAATATTCATGTATGTGCATGATTGATATTGATGACGAAGAGGGTTCATATGTTTAAATTTTCTAAAAAACATATATAGTTTCTCTTATATAACTTGGTGGTATAATTATACTCAACTAGACCTCAATATATATTTCTTTTGATGATAGTTCATGTTGATATTAAACTGGGTTGATTTTGGATGAGGATTATACTAACAGTTGATTCAAGGGAGGTATAATGGTCAGTACACGCTTTTCATTCCTTAGTGATAGAACCCTTACAAGATATTATTTTACTATTTTTAAAATAGAAAATATAGTCAATTATTTAAAATTAAATTTACAACATATATGTGTTTTTACAATATAGCTTGGTGGTGTCATTTTATTAAACCAAACCAAATGATAATGGCATTCCTAACAATGAATGTGGTTGGAAAATTTTGTTATATAAATGTATACTGATAGATTATAATATGATCCTCGAGGGGTAGCTCCCTTATGTAAAGGCCCTCTGAGGATTATCTTGAGATTGTGATTCTTGAGGGTGTACTCTTGTATGTGAATTCTCAGTGAGAATTATTACTCTTGAGTATGTTTATGAATTGGAATGTGATTCCTAATATATATGTGTATGTGAGACCCAAGAGTGTTTACGTGGGAAGGTAAGTTGTTTGAAGATATTGATATGAGAACAAATAGGCGTTTCCATGAGTTATGACCTATGTTGGATATGACACGTGGGATAGTCAGGAGAGCCCGTTTCTTTTAAGATACAAATCAGGATATTAGTGAGATAGGTGATGTGGATGAGATGAGATGTGATATATAAAGGTAACTCGTGAGAGGGGTTAGCCTTAGTTTGTGAGTTCCTTATAGGTGAGAAGCTTGGGTAGATGATTTAGGTTGAGATCGGGGCACATGAAGTGTGACATGGTATATGGTACATACATGGTGATTCCTTATGCTTCTATGATGATGAATACCTTGAGTTCTAATGCTTTTAGTATCAAGAATTTTTTTTTATGGAAATATCATTTTAATTTTTAGACTTGTATAATTTGGATGATTTTTTTGGGGTAATGGTAGAGTGTGGATGGGTGCTTGTAATTTTGGAATGATACACGGATGGTGGGTGACCATGAAATAGATCATGGAATAGGTGAAATACTATATTCTATAGAGGAGGATTGAGGGTGATTCTTGATATATGATATTTACATGTGGTGGGGAATGGTAATTCGTGTAGGCATGTGAGCCTAGGTTAGGTGAGATACAACTCATGGGATCATGATTCATATTGTGAAACTATGTGGCATGGGAGAGTACACCCATTATACTTATATGATATCATGAAAATACATATTTACTATGTTTAATTCCATTTAATCATGGATTTATGGGAATCTATGTAAAAGAAAAGGACAAATTTAATTTGAGATATGCTAATGGGTGTGGGTGCCTAAGTTTTGGTGAAATGATAAATTCCCCCAGTGGTGAGGCATATCATTAGAATTAGATCAGGTGTGGTGGAATGATCAACCCATGGTTGTGCCTTGACATGTATTGTAGGGAATCCTTGGTGTTAGAATTGATAGTAGGTTTTCATGGTTTGGGAGGAAAGATATATGTATGATATTGAAACTTGTTGATGTTGTTATCATGGAGTGGTATAAGTGAATTAATATGGCGGGGAGCACACCATTGGTCATTAGAGGGCGTGAACCTCATTTTAATTATAATTTCATTGGATGATGAGGATAATATTCCCATGAATTGATAATGGGAAGTGATTGATGTTTGTCATTATCAATTAGGTATGAGAGGTATGAAACTATACAATCATGATTTTTGGTGATGGAGAAAGTTTGGGCCATGGAGGAATGAACCATGTGAGTATGGCTAGGTATTCTTGATATTGGTTATTGGATGGTCAATGTGGAACTTGGATGTTGGTGAAAAGGTGAATCTAATTATATTTTATTCAAATTTAAACACCATATTTGAGGTTTAAAAGTGCTGTTGGATGGATTCTCTGTATTGGAATTGGGATCTGAATGGTTTTGGATGTGATCCAAGGGCGAGTCAGATTGATGGTTCATTGGTGATTGGGTGATATCATGAATTAAATTTATTTTTCCAAGGATGGAACCATAAAATTATAGTGGAAGTTGGTTTTAAACTATTTCATGGGTGTTAGATGACCTTGACATGTCGACAAGAGTTTAAGAATTATAATTTTATGATGAGGTTGTGCATCAATGGGTAAAATCTAATGTTTTTGAGAATAATCATCCATAAGATGTCTAAATGGTATCATTGTATGATTTTGGAAGATACATAGTGGAAACCACATCAGGGACATCCTTAATAAAATATGGTTGCATTTTGAAAATTGTCCCGGTCTTTTCATGGAAAATCTAATGTACTTGTAATTTTTTCATGGAGGATGGGGGATCATTTGATTCAGTTTCAAATTGGGATGAGGGATGATAATGGGTTCCAAACAATTGTTTTGTATATAATTGGGTTTGGTGAGATAGAAACTACCCTGAATGGGTCATTGGACTACTAGAAGTGTTCTTTATAGACAATTCAGATGGTGGGGACCACATTGGATCAAAATTGGTGGTTATGAGATGATTCTTATGGTGACGATAACCATAAGTTTTATATTTAATTGATTGATGATTCCGAGATGTCTTGGGATAGATAGGTGTGGTTAAGAAACATATTTTTTATTTGGTGGTGGTGATGAGTGGTGGATCAATTTTTTACGAATAGTATTCCCTGTGTTTAGGGTTTCACAAAAAACGATCTTTCGACTTTCTGAAGTAGAAAGTAGTGAAATGGGAATGGTTTGTATACTTGAGTAGGTTTATATTATTTATTAAAATATTAAAAATACTTCTTGGGGATGATAAGTGGCATGACATGGTGATTGTAAAACATAGTTTATATTTTGGTTGAACAATTGAATCAAAATTTTATTTTTTAGTTTGGTGTCTGGTTTGTTTTCATAACAGAAATTTAGATCTATAATACAAGATATTATGCATCATTAGTTGATATTTTTTAAATATTTTTTGAGGCCTAAGAGGTGACTCAGTTTATTAGGATAGTCTCAAGAGCTTCAGGTAAAGTTTTGTTTCTATGAAGTTTTCCTAGGTACATGATTTAGATCCCATGATTTAGGATAAATCATTTGGTTACCCTTTCGTTGTAAGGTTTCTAGTTCAATTTTTATAGCACATAGTTATCATGCATGGTTAAAACATGATGAAAGGGAAACCATATAGTTCCCATAGAAAATCACGTGTGGTATCTTGGACATGGGGCTTGGTTCATTATAACCACATGGTTTTAGAAAAACTATATGGGACCTATAATTAGAGTTACAGATGGTTTGGCATGGTTGATGAAGGGTTTAAAAAATCATGCAACCAAACTAAGTGAGATCAATTTCTTGAGATAGTGTCATTCATATAGTCAGAACATGGTCTAGAAAACCATTTATCTAAATTCCATGTACTTATATAATTCTTCAAAGTGGGGGATTTTACATTTTCACACATTAGTATTTTATCCCCCATCCTCATCTCTAACTTATGTGCATGTGAACCATGGGACTATTGCCCCCTTTTCTCATTCTATTCTCTATTATTTTGGGTGGGTTTTGGTGAAATTTAATGTCCTATATAGAAAATACCACCATATTCTCCCTTACTTTTTCTTACTCCATGGTTTCTATATTATTTGGATGATTTGGGTTTATGTTTTTGGCTCTAGTTCCACCATATCATGGTGTAATGATCGAGTAACAATGATGAATTTACTCAGCATAGGTAGAGCATTTCCCAAGATGGTATCTTCATGTCTTCACACATTGTTTCTGTTAAGGTACATTATCGTATGAATTTATTTAGGAATTTTACTAAATTGGATGAAATTATATATTAAATTATTATCAGATGTTAAGTATTTTTAGTGAGGGTGTGTCAGTTTCATGCCATCTCAGGTTGGAATAACATTGGTCATGGTTTTGGTGTGATTAGGGGATCCAATGATATTTTGGTAATTATGAATAATTTATTTAAATTGATAATAAATTATTAATTATTATAAAAGAATTTAATAATTATTTTATGAACTATCTTAATTAATTATTTGTTTCATTAGGATGAGTTAGGGCCTAAGGTGCTTGGGTGATAGTCATTTTACATAGATAGGCTTGAGTAAGATTTTTCTGAGTAGTTATTAAAAGGGGGTAATTCCATGATTGAGGTGGGTAATCTATCATACATTCCCTATATTATTATGTTTTTTTATTTATGTCATATGGTATGTGTTCTCATCACTAAAGGTGATAAAACTATTTTATTTAAAAAAAATTGTACAAGTTTAATTGAAATTCCTGGTTGAAGAATGTGTCAAGTTCCATGATTGGCCCTTTTGCAATGGCTTGATTAACTCAATCACTAATGGTTGAGGCCTTGATTATGATTATGTGTTCACTATGACACTTAGACCCTAATTGGTGTAATATAAATAAAAACAGAAATTATAGTGGGCCTAGTATAGGTTACCTAGTGACCTCTAAGTAGAATGATGTGATATGATGAAAATTCCTGGACCGAATATTCCATAGTATACCCTTGCGATTCCTTATATCCATTTATATTTTGATTTGATTATGGGGAAAGAAATCCTACCTCATTGAGACATGATTACCTGGGTTGGTATACCCTATCGAAATTTATGAATAGTTTGGTTGTAACACCCCAATATTATAAATTCTCTTAAATGAATACTATGTTCGATTTCTTATACCATATTCATCCCTAATCTTAAATGAACCATAAAATAATATTATTTAAATATGACTGTTATAAACTAGGTTTTGGATTTGAAGTTATGAATATGAATAACTAAATTATGAAATTATTTATAAAGTGTTTTCATAATACTAATAATCAATTAAATCAAATAAATTTACATTCATCTAATTGTTTTTAAAAAGAAAAGTATAAGAATAAATTCATTTTATACCATAACAATACATTATTCATAAAAATTGTTTTTAGGTGTTTTGTATATGAATAATTATAAGTAATTGATTCTATTTTTAGAAATTTTATTTTAAAAAATGATTTTTTTGTATATTATTTTCTCAAAATTATATTTGGGTTAATTTTTTATATTTTTCTAAAATAGTTTATTTTTGGATGAAATATGAAAATACGGATTTTACAAAAACTAGAAATTTTATGAAATTATAATTAAATAAGAATAACTTTAGAGATTATGAATCTTTTTTATAGAATATATATATATAATAATTAATATAATTAATATAAAAATATAATTCTTAACTTAGAAACATATTCTTAACATTTTGTAAATCTAAGTAATGTTTTTGGTCAAATAAAAAATGTTTTTAGTTATTCGATTTCAATAATCTATTTAAAATTTTTCTTTAGGTTTTGTTTTGGTTTTAAAGATAAATAATTATAAATGGATTTAAAGTTGTCCAATTAATTCAATTTTAATCAAAATTATACAATTTTTTTTCGTAAAATCCATTTTATGATTAAAACAAATATTTTTCTAAAAAAAGTTTCGTTGAATTTTTTAAACTTATAGTAGAATTAATTTATAACTCTCATAAAAATTTAAAATTATAAAATGGTTTAAATATTTTTAATCATCATAATTAATATTAGGTAACAATTTCAACTTATATTTTGGTCATAATAAATAGTAAAAAATTAAAATTTATTAACACTATTAGGGTTAAACCGGTTTATTAAGGGAGTTGAACTAAGAGATAAGAGTAAAAATTCCCTTTAAAAATTATAAAAATATTTTTGGAGGTATATTTATAGACCATATATTATAAAAAATTATAATTCCTACCAATTTTATTCTCGTTTCATAATAAAAAGACTTTATATTATTTAAATATTTTAGGTAATTCCGTGTATGTCCCTCCCCTCACATATAAAAGGAACCTCTTTTCCACCCTTATTCATAGACATTGATCAATCTATCTCAGAAAATCCCTACATAATAACATTCCTTGATTCCTTCCCTAAATTCTTGATATTTTTTTTCTTAACCTAAGTCCATCATAAGAAGTCTTAAGGTGTAGGTTAAAGGAGGTTTCTCAAAGAAGAGGTAATTATACTTCTAACTCTTTCAAAGTATATTTCTTCTTATAATTCATATCAATATATTTTATGAAATTTAAAACACTTAATATGGAATAATAAATATATTGAGTAGTTTTTATGGTTATGGGAAATCCATTTTCCACCTCATTTCAATCAAATGGGAAATTAATGTACTGCATGTGTGCACGTGTGGACTAATACCTCCACACAGAGATATGATTTTTTTTCATCACCGCCTCACATTGAAGAATATAATTATAGATTTAATATATATATATATTATATTTATGATGTAATTATGATTATATAATGATAAAATATTACTATCTTTAGTTCATTTTTTTAATTAGAAAATGGAAACAAATTTCATGCATACGTACAAACTACCATCTCCATGCACAATATATTTTATATTAAATGTATGACTTTGATAAATGATTATAAAATTTTATAGAATAAATATATCTATAATTATTATGAAATTAATAATTTTATATAATCATTATATTAATATTATACCTTAGCACATTATTACTCATTTGGTATTTATAACACCCTCTTGTTTTGGTCAGTTTTCCAACCTACATGAATGATCTTATAATGTTTATGAAATGGATATTTAAGGAAAGGTAAATATTAGTAATGTTATGAAATAATAACATATGAATGAAATTATTAAAATTCTATAGATTATTTAACCCGAATTAATGTTCAAGGACTTGAAATACTAAACCGAAACATGCATAAGAATGAAACAGTTATCACCTAGAACATAGAATATAAAAAATTATTAATAAAAGAGTAATATGATGTTATAAGTGGATCATATATAATATTATATTTGTTAATATTTTTATTTAATATAATTATAATAAGTTTAAATTTATTATATAAGAAGTTAGAAGTAACTTATGAAGCAAGTCAGTCTTAAGGAAATAGTTTCTCATCACACTTTTGTTTCTATGATCCATATTTTATATTTACCCACTGTTTTTAATGTTTTATACATAATACCCCTTTTATATGATATATCATGAATACCTTTATATTAATTTCATTTAATGTTTTATTTGAAGTTATTTCTTTTATGGGGGTTATTATTCAAAAGTGGCCAAAGTGATAAGGGTTTTAGGTCACAATCACACTTTTTACCTACATTATTTTTTTTAAAATTTATAATGATTAAATCATTGTTATATCTCTTATAAAATTATTTATTTTATTAACCAATGTTTATTTATAGAAATTAATTGTTTCTATTTCATTTTAATTTCCTTAAGTACTCAAAATTTAGAAATAATATTTTTAAGGAAAAATAATTTTTTTTTCTATTCAGTTGGGGATAATTTTCTTCCATGTCCATATTTTCTTTGAAATATTTTCATGAATTTGTTTACTATTATCCAATTATTTATTAAATTAATTTTTACCCATGTTTTAATTTCTATAAAAAGTTTTTAAATGAATCTTCTTGTTGTTCTTTGAATGAGTTACTTTTTACCGAGGGTGTGAACGAAATATTTTTTAATATTTTTCACCTGAATGAATTTTCCATCGATCATGACTATTTGTTTACTTGAAGATTACACTATTTGTTTCCTTAGTAAATTTTAATGATTTTTTCCTAATATTTTTTTTTTATTTTAAATAAGTGATTTAAAAATGAAATGGGTGTTTTACCTAATAAATATTTCATTAATATTCAAAAATTATTTTCATATATGTAAATATCCTTTAAAGAATATTATTATTCATTAGGAATATAATCTAAAGACATTATCAACATAACTTCTATGGATTTCTTGTGATCATGTTATTCTATTTATTTACTAGGGAAAATATTAACATTTCATATACTAGTTTTCCATATGATTATTAGTATTGATTATGTATTGAATTAGTAATTATTTATTTCATATAATGAATGAATTGGACTTAGTAAGTGATGTGTGGGGACCGCTATAGCCCATTGATTCATCTATAGGATTCATGAGAAAAATTAATTTGGGTATTTGGAATGCACATTACCTATTTTTATATTATGTCTTGGAATTGGGTATTGACAGTAATATTATGATGTCCATCATTATGTATTATATTATTATGAAACTCATTTTTTATCCATGTGATTATTTATATTTTATTTAATCCATGTTTTTATTCTAATTTTTATGATACTATTCATATAGATTATCTAATTATATTCTATCTCTTATATATTATTCAATATTTATTTATTCTATTATAGATTATTTTATATGTTTTCCATTAATGAGTATTTTAGATCACCCTTTATTATGTTTTCCATTCCCTAGAATACCAAGAATATATTTATGAATGATTTGAGGGACATACTAGAAAAAATGGTAATTTTATTACTAGAAACAGAAGTTGTATTTCATGTTTTCAATGGTAATGTGAGAATCATGTCTGGATCTTGCCTCCCAAGACTACTAAACTATTTAATACTTTGGATGTGTTCTCTTGTATCTTGTGACAATATACTAAAAGAACTGCTATCTTTTGGTTACTGGATTAATGGTGTTATATATGGTGAATTGGGAAGGGAATGGTCATGAGGACTTCTCCTTTATTTGAATTATCTTAGAATTCTATTGACTACTCAATGAGATTATGTCAACACTAAGGTAAATGAATTACTTTGAGCGTTAGGTTTGAACCGAGTAATGGGAATGTGATAAGGGAAACTACAAATGGTTTATATGGTTATGATTATAGCTAGAGGAATTAGTGGGAATCCTAGTGATATATTGACCATGATATTGTTCATATGGGAAATGGGTAGTGATGATCATGAGTGTCACCTTATAACACAAATCAATGATGTGATCCTGAGGAGGTTGTGTTGATTCTTATGAGATGATTTTGGGAGGGATTACTTACCCACCAAGATTTATTGTGAAATATGGTATTCCTAGAATATGTTCATAGGATCTAGCATTTATTCTTGAAATAAGTTTGGGGTTCCTTAGATACACTCCTTGGATCTCTATGGTAGGATACACAATCCATTGAGATTATTTTAGGGTTGTAATTCCTTATATACAATCCCTGGATTTGGTTAATGTGTTCTAGGGTTGGACTTAGGTTCCCTCATCGGTTTTGGGATGCTTTAGATATGATCCTTTTTTCTCTGTTCGATATTGTTTGAGATCCCTTGGATACACACCATGGATCCTTATAGTGGTATGCACATTCCATCAATATGGTTTTCATGTTGAAATTACTTGGGCATAGTCCTTGGATTTTACTCATAGGGTTTTGAGTTTTAATTCCCTAGATGAGATCCATGGATTGATCTAATGGGTGTTTATGTTATAATTCCTTAGAAAAATTCTTTGTATTTAACCCATATATAATAATATGGATTTACTTGGAATTTCAATAGTAATTTTCTATGGGCTTGATATTGGTAGGAATAGTTATGGGATGTGCTCATATACACCTTGACATTGACTGAGTAGGTTTGGGTTGATCCTAGGTTCAATGGATGAACCCAAGGATTAATAATGTTTATTTATTTACACATATGTATCTATTTTATTTATATTATGAGAATATTATATGTGCACACTGGTTTTTTCTTATTATGTATAGGACCATGTTAGTATATACCTACTTAGTTATACTCACATCCTACTTGAGTGTCTAGGGAACTTGGGTACCTGATTAGCCTTCATTGTTGTAGGTTATTGTTAATAATAGGCCTTCTGTATCATGATCAAGTGGGATAAAATGTACTTTATTAGATAATGCAATGATGCGAGGCTGGTAGATAGTATTTTAGCCTTAGTTTTTTTATTCATGTATTCATTTGGTATATGTGGTCGAACGAGTGGGTGACCAGTGATTCTATAAGACTACTTTCCTACTACATTTCATTTATTATTGATGGATTTGTTTTTTTATTTTTTATACTCAAATTTTTATAATTGCAGATTATGTTGAGATTATTTTTCTTATTATTTCACACTCCCATATTGGGGTATTTTCTCCTCAAAATACTACCCTAGACCCCCATTACTAGTCGATAGCCTCTGGAATACGAGGAGTCACACCTGAGGTCTAGTGGTGAATCCTTTAGTTTGGAAACCATTTAATGTTCATGTACCAGGGGAGGAATTTACATAATCCAAACCAAATATCCAAATTAAACACCTGGATTTATTTTAAATTTCATAAAAAAACAAAAATAAATTCATGGGAAAAAATACCTCAAGGATAATGATGAATTTTTTCTTTAATACAACATCACAAGACCTTGTATACAATATTCACATGAATACCCCATCAATACAGATGACTTAACCATGCTCTGGTGAAATCATCTATTCAAAACCCAAACTAGTGAATGGAATATCAAGAGAAGGTAAGAGGGAAGAACAAGAGGAGGTGGTGAGCAATCCTACCTTGATTCTATGTGGAGAACAACTCCCTAACAACCCTAACAAGAGATATACAATGTGAGGGTATTTGGAGAGAAAAAAAAGGCTCTTACCCAATATTTAAATTGACCCAATAGAAGGGAGCCTTAGGGAAATTCAAATAAAAGTCCCATGAAAATTAATAAAAAGGATTTTTAAAAAACAACAACAAATAACTAGATTATTGTGTGATTATGAGGGTTTATATGTGATCAAACCCTTTCCAACAGGTCCACCTCTTAGCTAAACACCATTGTGATGTGACCCAACTGGGCCACGATGTGCCTACCCCTACGTAGTGGGCCTGATCCATTAGAAATGTCTATCATGGCATAGCCCCTATGTGTCACACAGTAACACACCTATCCAAGGTGAGGCCCAAACCTTGGGTGTGGCCTCCCATATCTCCCAATAAAATTCCTTTTTATCATATCCAATATGTCTCCATTACTACGGGCCTTCATGGAATGACCTAAGGGTCATAGTGCGACCGAATCCCTAAAAGAAAAACAATATGGGGAGGGGTCACCATTACCATACTACAACACCAAAATAACCACCCAAAACAAAGTTAATACATTGATCCACATCTAAAAATATCTTATAGAGATGTTCCAACCCTCAGATACCTGATCATAGTTGTAATACATGAATCTTCCCATAATCTAAACAAAAAATAATATTTTCCCTAAAAAAATGACCTATAAATCTATGGGTCATTGCACCATCCCTTGTACTGAATATAGTTTTACAGTATTTTTATTTTATTTTATCGTTTATAAATATATTTAAGTATTTTTTTGGTTGATTTTTTTAGAATTTTAGAATTTTAGAGGAGTTTTTTAGGGATAAAAGGTTTCCTAGACTTGGTCTTAATTGCATGATTATTAGAAATATAGTGGGTAGAAATGTAACTCAAATGGGTTGTATATATGGTTCTTATTGGATCCTAGTTGGAAACCAGGAATCTGGTGGGTCACAATAACACCAATGGTTTTACCAAACTCATTTATAATGATGGTATTTTTTTTAATTTTTTTATGATATAATCTCAACCTTCTATTTTTCAAGAAAAATTAATAGTACCTACATAATTTTCTCTAATTTTTATCTCTACTTGATTTATCACCATTTTTTTAATTATAAATGAAATTTCAATCCTTTTATTATGTTCAATTAATCCATCCAATATTAATGTAAGAACTATTGTTTTATGTGTAATTATTTTACTCTATTGTTGGTTGATATGATTTAGTATTTTTGTTCTAGTTTAAAAATTATTGTATTTTGAATAATCTATTAATGAATATTCTTCACTTATTTGATTTAAATCTCATTTTGGAATGTGTTATGTGACGTCTATAATTCCTTGTATTATTGGTTGTTGGTGAAATTTTGAGATAAAAAATTTCAATAGAGTGAAATCTAAGATAAATTGGAAATTTTGAATGTGGATCATAAGTAGGAATATTTTAGTGTCTTGGGGGTAATTTATATATAGATTTTTGAAAATTGATATACTTTTGGAAGTTTCCCAAATTAATAATTATAGGTGAAATATAAAGGGGGTTTTGATGGGTTGGAACAGAAGCCACGATAACCCCAATTGCAGTACATAAGAGTTATGTTGGGTTGGATTGTACAAAACCACATCCCCTACTACTGAGATCTCAATGGTCTCACCAAGAGTCTTTTTTTGGAGTAATCAAACCCCACATTTAAGTAGGGAAATGATCAGAATTTTGGATAGGAGTTTTTTTATAAATATTGACCTCTCCTCTTGCTCTTCATCATACTGACAATAATCATGCCCCACCCTTTATCCCTTCCCTATAATTTGACTAGTTATATCCCAACTTCTCATATATCATTATATTTGAGAACAATCGGTGGTGTTGGTCCTCTATTGTCACCACTAAGATAATACACTATTTTTTTTTTATGTTTTCATCTTTTTTTATTGGTTTTCAGTATAAATTTATAAATTATGTTTTTAGGTTTTATATTTTATTTTGATTAAGGGTGAATCAACATATGAAATTGTATAGGTTAACTTCTATTTATAAATGTTTGGTGGGACCTAATTTATTAAGTAATTATTTTTGTTTTTTGTGTGTTATGTGGTATGAGGGAATGAATAATCATGTTGGGGAGACCCAAATAAGGATTAATAGGATTAAAATTTATGTGAAAAAATGTAAATATTTTATTAGGGAAAAAATAATAAATAGATTTTAGGGTCACTAGAAGACTATATTGATTAGTGATTCAAGTTCTAGTTTGCTGATTTACGTCCATAAAAGGTGTATGGGTAAGATATACATCAAGGGGGATCTAGGTTTGATTCTAATGTGTATGTTAGTCGGTATAATGAGTGTATATAAGATTATTAGTGGTTCGATTAAATCTTTTCATTGTGGATTTATACGAGTAAGGGGGTGAGATGAAGTTAAATGACTTTGAGATTAAAATTAATGATTTTTAAGCTTGTATTGATAAAAGGAATTGGAGGCCTTATGTGACCATAGGAAGTGTTTTGTTTAGGGAAGTGAAACCTCTTAATTTTTCTTGTGTTTCCATAATTATTTTCAATGTTTAATGATCTTAATCTTTACTAATTTTTGTATTTCTAATTATTTATAGAATAATGGATATTGAAATAGAATTTAGATATTTTTGAAGAGATTTGAGAAAAATTAAATAGAAATAATGGAATATTAAGGAGCTTCATTGAGAGATTAGATGAACCCAAATAAGAGTTTTAAGAAATAGATGAAATGAAATGGAAATCAAAATTTATGAATCAATAATGAATTATGTATGAATAACATGGGGAGATTATGGAAGGAGTCATTGCTCCATGAAGAGATATGTTTCACCATAATGGAGCTACGTAAGAATAAATTGATGACATTATGTAAGAGTAACTTGGAGGAGATACTTATTAATAACTATATATAGTTGTGTAAGAATAACCTAGAGGAGCTAATAATATATGTTTATTTTGAGGAATGTGTTCACACTAAGATGTTTTTTCAATCAAAAACACACTTATATGATCAATATATGATCATTTGACGATTGACACATCTCATATCAAGATCTGATGAAGGAAAATAAAAAATAAATCCTTAAGAATCACATAATATTAGATTATTATTTAATTCTATGATTAGATAGAGATAGATTAGAAAGGATAATATCATGAATGAATATAGTTTCATTCCATGATATCCAGAAGATTCGGATTTTGAAGAAGGAAGATATTAGTTTCATGATGCAACTTCAATCATTGCACTATGATGGAGTTAGTTAAGGATAATAGATTGGATTTATATCTTTAATTTTTATATTTTCAAGCCATGGTGATTTTAATCACAACATGGATGATAAAAATGTATATAAATAGAGCATTCTATTAAAATATTAATGAATTTTAGACTTTTTGATTTTGGTTCTAGATTTAAATTCTGTTAGCCTCTATGAGTACTTTTTCAGATCCATTCATTAATTTTAGTAAATTAGTTGGTTTCCAAATTTATCTTAGTTAAACTATTTCTCCCTTAATCACATATTAATATGTTGGATTCAAATATGATTGAGTCTCCCTCAACCATAAATGGATAATGAGTTAAGAGGCGTGAAATCCATAGTAGAAGGATGAATGTTTATTTTTTTTTATCAATTTCATTCATGAAGAATTTTTTTAATTAGAAATAACATAGATACATATAATTTATTTCATTCCACAATATATATTCAACTAATGGACTTATTAATGGATAACTCATAAGGTAATTGATAAAATTAAACTATTATTAATAGTTTAGGATAGTCCTATACTTTAAGATTGTGCTTAATTAAATTACGATCATTTCACTAATAATAAGTTTTAGATTAAACTAAGAAGAATTATGGGACTTAACCATAAATAATTTTGAAATATTAGAATAATATTATATAATATTAAATAAACTCATTAACTAATGAAGAATATAGACATCTTTTGTGGGACCATCATTTGAAATTGGTTCCTTACTTTTATTTTAATTATTTTCTAAGTATCATTTAAATCCTTGGATTTAATTTATATTCAATTAGTATTTTTATATGAAACATAAATTTATTAATAATTCATAAAAAATTTATTTGGTATCACTATGTAACACCCCTATATTTTTTGAATTATTATTTTTCGAATTTATATATTTATTTTTGATATTTTTCACTACATTAAACACTGAATATAGTTTTTTTATAAAAGAACTAAGTTTGGATTATGTTTTATGAAAAACCAAGTAAATATTACACCTCAAGAAAAAATTATATTAGATTTCAGAAAAGGAAACACTATTTTCGGATAGTATTACACACAATACTGAATCCCTTTGATAGGTCGTGTTATACGCAATACCAAGCTTTATGGAACTATAATATACTATTTAAAAGATTGTTAAAATATTGTTATAGCTTCTACGTAGCCATTGGAAAAGAATTTTTGAAAAATATCAACTAAATTGTGAAAATATTATTAACACACACATATAAAATGAATAATTTTCTTATCAATTAGTATCATAGAATCTAAAAACTATGTTAAAATAAAGAAATAACTTTTATAAGAAAACAATTTTCATTTATAAAAACATTATTTTATCTAAATAAATTAAACAAACCACTTTTGATTTATGATTTACATAAAATTTATATATTATATAATCAATAAATATTTTTTATACTCATCCAATAGATTTGATAGGTATAGGATAATGATAAATACAAATCTATGAATAAAAAATGTATTTTTTTAAAAAGGTAATTTTACCGCCTTTCAATAGAGAACCCACTTTAAATATTATTTTTTACAATTTAATAATTTTTATTTGAATGAATATACTTAATTTTTGAAATCAAAAATTTACTTTGGGTGAATTTTTCTTATTTTATGAGAAATTTATTTTTTGATGAATAATGAAAAAAACTGAATTTTAATTCAAAACTTCTTTTTCATATAAATTATTTATAAGGTTAAATCATATTTTTTTATTTTAAGAAGTTAAATTAGATCAATTTTTAACCAATTAATCCAATTTAGTTCATTGAAATCAATTTTACTTATAAATTGGATATAAAAACAAAAAAAACTTTTGAACATTTTTACTTTAAAAACTCGCTTTGTCATCCCATCTGTAGGTTTAATTTTAAATTAATTTCTGCCACTTATGTGGTTGGAATTTGAAAACATAGATTCTAATTTTTTATTTATAATAATTTAAAATTATTTTTTCACCAAAAATATTTTTGAAAGTGATTAAAATTAATTATAATGATTAAGAGATAAATTAGCTTAACAAAGTACAAAACCTTAAATTTAAGGCCTCAATTGACCTAGAAACTTGTCCAAATTAAATTTTATATTAATATTTATAGTATATAATCCAATTTATATAATTTTTAACATTATTAGATCAAAGTTTTATGGAAAAAAGATGTCTGGAATATCCTTTTAAAATTTTTTCATGAATGCCACACCGCCTCAACTATAAAAACACATTCACCCCTCCCATTTATCCACACACATAAAATAATTTAGATCTAACAAAATATACTAAATAATCCCCCAAATTTCCTATATTCATATTATATTTCCTACTTTGTGTATAAATCCATCCAAGGAATACTTTTGGTGCAAACCAGAAGGAGTTACCCAAAGAAGAGGTAATATCTTTGCTCAAGCTCCATTGTTTTATTTTCATTCTCCACCGCCTAAATTATTGTTTTTACATTATTTTATAATAAAATAATTAACCTAAATATACTTATATATTTTTATTATATTTTTTCTACATAAATTACACACACTTCCATATAATGGGTAACGAACTTACCATTCTTGTGTACGGCGAACAACTGCCTCACAAAATGATGTTGTTCATTTTTTCCTTTACCACCTATCATGGTTATGAATTATAATAAAATCTATTTTTTTATGATATATATGATATTTTTGATATATTTATTATTATATAATTATTATATAAAACACAACTTCATTTTTTCTATTTTGTGTAAATACGATAATTTCGTTTGTGGACGTGTGGACCACCGCCTCCTCAAAGTGATGTGATTCAACCACACATTACATGGAATGTATTAAAGATGGTTTCATTGAAATTATATTATATAAATGACATAATAATTCAAATTTAATGATATATATATTTAATTTTCTTTTTTTCTTTCAATGCGATAATAAAATGGAAATAACGTTCATGCTCATTACGACCTACAATATCTATGAGTGGTGTATTCCATTTAATATTTATATATGTTATATATTATTATAAATACATAAAAAATTAATATATTTTATATTTATATCATGATTTAAATTCTTTAAATAAGTAAATCGTGATCGAAGTAAGAGGATCAAGAATAACAATCCAAAACATATATGAAAAACAAAGCGGATACTACCCAAAAAATAACATTAACCTAGAGTTGTTAAAAATGTGTCATATAAAGTCATAAAAAATGTATATATGGAATTAAATATAATAAAATAGTTCTTTGGTAGACTTATAATAAAATTATATTTTTTATAAATGAGGGTTGAATGCGTACAAAGAAATTCAAGACTTAAGGTAAAGGTTTTCTCCTCTCACTTTTATTTTCCGCGAGACACATGACATGTTCACCTTCTATTTATTATATGTGATGTGTATAATACACATTGATGTATTATAGTATTATTATAATTGAATTTATTTTTATTTTAATATACATTTTATGATATTTATTTTATTGATTTTATGTCTAAAAAGTTACCAAATTGGTAAAGTAGTTTTGTCTCAATTTTCTTTCTTTGAGACACATGCCATGTTATGCACCTATATTTTTATATGAGATGTATATAATGACTTTGACATGTTATATCATTAATATAATTATTTTAATGATGTTTTAAGCTACATTTAATGTTATTATTTCCATTTTATTAATATTTAAAGATACCAAAGTGGTAACGATTTATTGCTACAATACCATCATTTATCAGGGATTTTTATGATTATTATCCCATTGATTAAATATTAGGATCTATATCTCAAGAAATATCATGTATTTTATTATATTATTGTTATTCATGTTATATCTAATAAATGGTACCATTTTAACACTCTTTGGTACTTTAAATAATTAACAAAATATTTTTATGATAATCAGACTTTATTTTACCTTTTTGTTGAAAATCTGCGTTTTTTCAAAACCAAGGTTTCTAAAAATGTTTTCAAAAAGTTTTTGATATTATAATATGATGTTTAAAATAATTTTTTATCCATGAATTCAATTTTTAAAAATAGTTTTAAAATTAACCTTCTTGTCATTTTCCTATCAATTAATTATTCGGTAATTTTATGGTGTAAAAGGAATGTTGGGAATGTATAAACTTACCTGTAGTCATGACCATCATCCCCTTGATGCTTACTTTGTATGTTTACAAGGTTATTTTTTAAATAATTGTTCTTTACTATCATTATAATTTATTTTTAAAATGGGTTTCACTAAAAATGATTTGTCAAAAATTGTTTTACATTTTACATTTTTTAAAATGCGTTTAAAAGCTTCCATTATATGTTTTCAAAAGGTTGTTTTCATTGAAAAAGATTTTGAAATTTTTATATGTTTAAAAAATTTATTTTACAAGAAAATTTATGGTCCAAGTGATTTTTCAAAATCCTTCTCTTTCAAAGATGAAATACTTGGTTATAGTTTTTTCTTTGCTAGGGATATGATCCAAGGACAC
The DNA here is from genome assembly GCA_963277665.1 of Viscum album. Lineage (NCBI taxonomy): Eukaryota > Viridiplantae > Streptophyta > Magnoliopsida > Santalales > Viscaceae > Viscum > Viscum album. The sequence goes on from OY728165.1 coordinate 924,785,970, forward strand.
CATTTATGTTATTTCACTAAATGGTATATATTTTGATAGATTGATGTTTGTGAAACATGTTTCTCTTCAATAGGTTATATTGTGATCAATTATTATGAAACCCTCATCATTTAACAGGTTATTCTAGGATTAAATGATTATCAAACCTATATACGTTACATAGGTTATGATATGATCAAATGTTTACGATACCCATTTCATTTCATTGGTTATGAATTTTTTTATGAAACCCATATCTTTTTATGGGTCAAGATAATACGAATGTTTTATGAAACATGTTAGTATGATTTCATTATGAGATGGGTGTGACCTATATATATCTACAATTCATTGGTTAATGATTTATATCTCATGAGATAATTATGAGAAACAAGTCTACGGGCATAATCCATAATGGAAAAAAGGTGTGTCCTAGTCCAAAATGGGAAACGAGTGTGTCATTATCCACTATGGGAAATATGTGTATCTTGATCCACTATGGGAAACTGGTGTGTACTGATCCACTATATTGATGGTCTTAGTAGTTAACCATGAAATGTGAAATTATTTTCTAAATGAATGATGGTTCCATACTTACATTACATGTGCTTATGGTTCATGATTAATATATAATGATTTATCACCCTTACCATTCATGTCTTATTAACTTCAAATATTTATTCCACGATTCATGTTTGTGATTTTTGATATTCATGGTATGATCTTCTAGTATCATGATCACATTATCATACCCTTATTCTCATGTTTATTCTTACATATCTCCCTTGTTTACCCCTGATGAGTATATGAGCTCACCCATTTATTATATTTCCTTTCCCCAGTTTATGAAGAAGTGTTTTATGTACAATTTATAAGGGGGAAGATCTTTGTTGGAAACATTGTAGATATTTCAATAAGTTAGAGGATTTTTTCTAAGTTTCCAAAGACACTAAACTATTATAGTCCTTGGGAATGTATTTTTTTAATGTGATTGATATTCATATAAAATTATGTAATATACATCTATGTTATGATTGGGTAACTATACACTCGTATTCCTTGTAGGACTATTCTCAAAATCACACAATTATTGACCTTAGTACTATAATGAAGGATCGAGTACACTATTTAATTATAAACATGACATCCCATGGGGAGTATATTTTTCATTGAGGTGTTAAAATGTTTATCATCATTATGGGGTGGTATATTAATAAGTGTATTTATTAACCAACTCTATTCCTCCCATCTTTTTTTAAATTTTTATTCTATTGTACGTGGGTTGTGTTTTTTTTCATGATTGAGGATCAATGCATGATTAAGTGATCGAATAATCTATCTAGGAGTATTAATTCATGATAACCACTAGAATATAATCATAATATTGAGCGTTTCCCCATATCTCATCGATGATCCACCATGGAAATACATTATATCATACTGAAGAAAATAAAAAATTCTCCAACGAGAACCAATAATACATATTACCAAAAATACACATGGATAAAACTGACACTGAATACAGTCTACTTTGTATTTACAGAGATACCCTAATAATTTTAGGTCATCATATTAAAGAAAATAATTTTTATGTAAAACCGAGTCTCATACAAATGATCCAAAATATTGGGAAATTTAGTGGATTAAAAAGTGAAGATCCACACACCCACTTGTCCAGTTTTCTGGAAATATATAATATAATAGAAAATAATTTATTACACTAGGATATTATAATATTGAGGGGTTATCAATTATCACTTCTAGAATGTGTAAATTATTGGTTAAAGAGGCAACCTACATGATCCATTACAACATGGGATGAGCCAGTGAAGTGATCTATTAACAAATAATTATCTCCTTTAAGAACATGTAATTTAAGAGGATACTTATATAATTTTTCCAACATCAAAATAGAATAATTTTTGTAATTTTGTGAGATTCATTGAGTTTCTGGGGAAGTTACCACATCACTAACTCAACATTTAGGTACAAATGAAAACATTATACTATGGTTTATAGATTTCAAATCGTGCAATTATTAATTCTTTAGCTGATAAAGGATTTATAATTAAAACTCAAGAATCCATATGAGACATTCTCAATGAGATCACAAAAAATTATTTCCTATGGAAATGTTAAAGAGGTCCACTAATAAGAAGAAACCATCATGTTTAGGAGACTACACACTTGTCCACCTAAGTGGAGGCATTGAGAAAGAAGTTGGATAGCTTATAATTTCACATTGAATCAACTCAACCGTGTAAGAAACAACCATATACATATAAAAAAATAATATATTTTGAGATGTGTGTTGGAACTCATGCATATCAATAATTTTAGGATGGATCAATGTAAAATAATCCATTAGATTATAATTACATTAGCTATAACTAAGCCCCTCAACAATATTAAAAATTCATATAATTGTGGGGTCTTGTTTAGCATAATATGAAACCTAGTCCATTATGGAACCAATATAATACTAGAAAAAATTTCAATTGAAACCAATTCAATCTAACATTCACACACCTCCCTCAAAATACTTGGCTATTATAACTATTTCCACCCCTTGAGCTCAGTTAAATCAGATTCCATAGAAATTTCATTCATAACCAACATCCCAACCTCTAAAACAATCCCCCCATGGAATCCTCAATTGTTACATAAAAATTCAACCATTTTGGTGATAACTCAAAAAAATTCCTTGATGAAATAGTTATCCTCTCTCTACAACCATGACCATTAAGTGATGAAAATATCTTATACTATATAGAATAGATTAACTAGTACAATATTGATTAACATTGAGAAAAATAAAATATAAGAGTTCAAAGTTGTGGAATTTATAGCGGGTGAGAGTTGGAAGAGAATAAGTAAAAAAAGTATAAGAAAAGTATGAATAAAATGATGAAATTGATGAAAATGAAAACAATATGAGAAAAAGGAAGAAGAAAGGGTAAATTTGTGGATATAAAATATAAAAAATAATTTTAAAAAATGATGAAAATTATATGAATATAAAACCATATGTACCCCATTTACTATCCCCAAAGAGGATGATAAAATGGGGAGTCAAAAGCCAATTTAAAAAATTTTTGAGAAATTTTTTAAAAACTTTTTATAAAAATCCAATTCATGAAATATATTTAAGAAATTTGGGATTATATGAAATTATTAAATGATTTTATATAAAAATAATTATGTTTTAGGATCAAGAAGACATATATATAATTGAATAATGTTTAGTAGTAGTTCAAATAAATATACCTCAAAATATATGATATCTAAAAAGTTTTTACATCCCAGGTATAATTGGTTTTTTCACAATTAGGTAAACACTATGTAATTTTTTAGAAAGTTTAAATATAATGCTCCTAAGTGTGTTTTTATTTATAGTGTTTGATGAATCTAAACTAACATTGGTTTTACTCTAATTTTCCGACCACTTAGTGAAGTAATCTTGAGGAATTTGAGAAGAAGTTATTATCGATGAGAGGAAGTTTATCTTCCCCATTGGTTTTTCAATCAATAAGATGGAAGTCGAAGGAGATGTTCCCATCATTAATGGGAGACTCTTCATATCCATTAGAAAATAAATAACTGACTTGAACCAAGAAATAAATATTTTATAAGTTGGTAATGAACAAGTCACCTTTGATCCTATGAAGTTTGTGAATCACATAATTGATTCAAAGGAGTTCCATGCCATATTCTCTACTTAAGAATACCCATTCATTATGAGTTTACAGTAAGAGGAAGATAAAAACACGATGAAATAAGTTTTTTAGATGGTATATAGAAAAGATAAGGAAAATAATTATGAGTATACATAAGAAGCTGAATCTATATAGTGGATAAATCACTTATCTAGAGATCCTTACCCAGGATTGTTCCCTTTAATCATCAATCCACCAATGCCTATGTTTAATCCACTACCTAGTATGTGATGATTATCCTTTTTGGGTGATAAAGATACTTTACCAATGATCATTAATACATTATTTATGAATCATAAATAGGAAAATTAATTAAAAGTTTTTAAGAATAGAATACAAGTGATCACTTGGGGAATTTTCAACATCAATGGAATTAAAAAGAATTTGTACACATAAAGTATTGTGGGAAGAAGTAACTAAGCCATGTAATCAAAAATAATATAGACATACACCACTAATGATTTAGGTGTTCATGAAAGTAGTTCTCAAAATATTAAATTTTGGTATCATCTTTTCAATTTCAGGTAGTGAATGGGTGAGTCTATTGGCAGTCGTGCAAAAAAAAGTGAAACAGACATAATAAAGAATTAATAAAATAATATTATCCCTAAAAAATCAGTAACAATATGAAGAGTGTGAATAGATCACATAAATTTAAACATAAAAAAATGAAGGAAAAATTTATAATAACATTATAAGATTAATACTCAAAATGTTAACCAAACATGGGTTTTACTATATTAGATGAATAATTTGTTTATAATAAAAAACTAGTGGATCCATCTTATAAATCAAGGATGACTTTTACTTATCTATAGGTTACATTTTACTATTATTAAATGTAATTCAAAAAGTGTAATGATATAGTAAATTTTCAATGGTATATGATGCATACATTTCATGATATGGTAGAGGAGTTTCTAGAAATTTTCCTATACAACTTCATAGTATATGGATGTTATTTTGAAGAATTAGTGCACAAAATTGATTTTGTTCTAGAAATATGTTAAGAAAATTGTTTAGTTATTAATTGGAAAAATTTAGACTTCATTGTTCAAAAATGTATTTTTCTTGTATAATACATTTTATTTATTGTGTGACATAAGTAATATCACTATAGGAGCTTCCATGGGAAGTTTTTTGACCATATATTTCAACCAATATATTATATAAGCCTCACTATAATTGAATACTAAATGAATTAAACTACCATGGAGAAGGAACTTAAAATAGTGGTATTTTTTTTTGATATGTATAGATGATATTTTGTTATCTTTAAGGTGAATGTATACACTAATCTTGATAATCTATAGTACTTTTTGAATAAAAATGTTATGAATCCATGGATAATTAAGTGGATCATGTTTAGATTAGGTTTTTCATATAAGGATAAAAGAAAAAAAGAACTTATAATACAATGATTAATCACTTATTATGGTTTTAATTAAGAAATTTTGAAGAAGAGTAGGACATTGACATTGATAATGAGTTCTAGTATGAGAATTAATTTTATGCTGATTTACATGCTCATTTAGGGCTTGTTGATATTGCACACTATTTGGACAAAGGGAAACTCTATACAAACATAAATATCAATAAAGAAAGTGGGTTTTACCAAAACAAAACACTATTTAAATGATTAATACATACTATTCAAACAATTTAGAGATGAATTAATATAGTGATGCATGCCTAAATACATATTAAAAATAGTTCTATAATTTTGACATTCATCACCAATCTAAGGACACCATGGACCTAATAAAATAGTTTCAATGATCTTACCAAGTAAACCATTTTCAAAGTTACTCCACAAATATGCAGTAGAGTTGATAATAATTTGTGATCTGTGCCTAAAAATAGGTAGCAATGAAACAATTTAGGAGATACCAGAGAAAAAAATTCAAAAAGACATGAATTAATTTCATAGGACCATTCTAAATCTCTTTTCTAAATGCATAAATCCACATATGTGTGGATTATATTTCAAATGGGTACAAGTTGAGGCCACATCCAAAAATCACTACCAATGATGTAATAATTTTTAAAGGAAAAAAATAATTCCATGTTTTCATATTCCCTGAATAATAATTAGTGATTAAGGAATTAACTTAAACAATCACTTTTTTGAGTGTATTTATAGAAAAATATAGAGTTTGATACAACACTATTACCCTTTATCATTAAAAAATAATGGGAAAGTATAAGTATCCAACCATAATATCAAGAATTTTTTCCTGAAAATTATGAGTTGAAAATATAAGGATTGAAGAAATAAATTAAATGATGCTTTGCTGGAATACAAGACAGTGTTTAAAACATCAATTGGTATGGCCCCATTCAGGATTATCTATAGAAATCCATTCTATTTACTAATGAATATGAAAAAAGTGCTCTTATTAGACTATGTATAAATTCAACAAGGATTTAAAATATGTTGGGGATAACAGACTACTGTAACTAGATGAATTAGAATAGATCTAAAGAGATTCTTATGATAATGATAAAATATACAAAGAGGAAACCAAGAAGTGGAAAGACTGATGTATCAATCAAATAATATTCACACACAAAATTTTTTACATAATGTTTGTGATTATTTATAAGTAAATTTAATTAATTTTTGTTATGACCCTTAATGATAATAAAAACCTCCCCACATAGATATATTGAGATTCAAATAGAGAATGAAAATTTGTTAAAAGTTAACAAAAAACATTTGAAGGTTTTTATGGAAAACTTCTAAGTGAGATGTATTATCAGTATTTAATTTTATTAAACATTCAAATGTATGTCTATATATAGACATTAAATGAAGTACTAGATGTCCAAAAAACCATGTATGTGTTATCTTTTTAATTTTTTATTCTATTTAGGTTAGTGTATGACTTTATTAGAAAAGGTATAGTATAAAATATGAGGCATTCTCCCCTAATCGTATACTAGAGTTCTCAAGGAACAACATAATGGGAAAGATGAATATTAATTAATGGAATTATGAGCACATAATAGAAACTAAGAAAGCTTTAAATGGAAGAATTTCATGGTCCTAAAATTGAAACCATCATGAAATAGAGTTCCAAACCAAACTGTGAGGTATTTGAATATTATAAATATTTTAGTGACAAACCCTAAACCCTATTGAGTTGTTTTATATGACCCTCATTTGGAGCACCGCCGACCATCCCTTATATCAAAAAAATACATATTTGGCCATTTTATTAGGGAATGTTAAACCTTTTTAATCCTCTCCCATTTGATTTTCTCACTCTCCATTCACAACCAACTTACCCACTACACCATTCCCAACAAATATTCTAAAACAACTAAATATGTTTTTAAATTAAAACATCCCTTATAAACCATTCTTAAAACCCATCCATAATCATTTCCAATCCTCTATCCATTCTATAATGGTCTAAACCAAGACAATATACCCCATGTATATGCCTAAATACTAACGAACCCAAATACCAAAAAATATCAAATAACCCCATAAAAAAGAAAGGGGATAAATCACCTACACCACCACCCAAGCCTTTTCAAGACCCTCAGCTAAAATTTATTTATCCCTACATCATACCCTAATCTAATATGACCAAGACACACCTAGTTCATCTTTGATTGGGGATTCCTCCCAGTAGAACCTTTATCGATTATTATATTCTACAAACCAAAACCACTATAAGAGGATAGTAAAAATTCATATAAGGTTCATTATCACCTAAAAGATCATTGATATGTGTATAATAGATCATATTAATATGAGAAATTATGTTATGGAGGCCTTGAGATCCATGAATATTGATAATATTATTCAACTCTCAGAGGCCTACATAGATCTTATTTTGAATTTTTTCTCTATATTGGAGCTAAAACTTGAGCATATTATGTCATGGATAGGCCACATGTTTTAGATAATTTTTAGTGGAGAATGCAGTTTGAATTGAATATATAGCATTGAGTCTGTGAATTAAGTAACCAATGCTAAGATAACATTGGATCCTAACACAAATATCTCCCTTCATCACTAAATAAACCTAGATGATGATACATTGAGTTGACTTTACCCAAACATAATAAAGATAATTCAAATATACATATTCCTTATGAGGATTATTCATTTCTCAATCACTCAAAAAAGTTTATCCAAAGGAGAGTAATAGGGATCCATGATCATTATTGATGTTATTATTTTTTTCTATTACTTATATATTAGATAATATATCAACAAGGATTTGAAATTTTCACTTTACTTTGAGGGGTATATAAAAAAGGTAAAAGGTATAATTTTGGGAGGAAATTTTAACATACATTTTTTTAAACATCTTGTATTTTTTTACAACCCATTGAACTTATCTTCACTAGGGAATATGTATCTCATCAACCCCATATAATTAGCAAAAATGGGCCTAATAAAGTGAGAAGGAAAAGTGCATTAGTGGGAAGGTGAGTATGAATATATAATGGGGAAGGATGGGACCAATAAGGGCCACTCCATGGATACTTTACCTTCATGATCAGCCCATGAATCATGAGGAAGAGTAGTCATTGAGTCCACTCAAGCATCGCCGCCCTTCATGTAACATCCCGACCCAGTAGCCACTAAACCGGTACTCCGAGCCGATTTTAAACAAGACCTCAAGCACGCCTCCACATACGCCAGAGGATACTGAATAGAAGTAGGGGTCTAAAGGTGAAACTGTGTGGAGACTATACCCACATATCAGAGTGCACAACCAAAATTATATAACCAAACACATACCGAAAATATAAAGTATAAGAAAAAATAAACTAAAACTAAACCTGATGTAATAAAATGAAACTACAGAAATGGACTAAAAAACTGTGTCATACATAAAACCACAATAACCCATTAGGCCGAATATATATATAGAAATAAACAATTTAAAAGTAAAAAAAAATAGTCCCCACTATCAATATTGTGCCGTAACACATACCCGGTCTGCAATACCCTGTCAATCTACTCCAGCCCGACCAATTGACTCCAGATGATCATCCCACTCAACCATAAAATCCAAGGCCTCTACCCTATCCATTGTGCATCCTTTCTCAACCTATAAATAGATATAAGGTCTATATACAAAATGGAGTGCATGTACATGGGGTGAGAAATAAATCTCAACAGGCCACCCCCAACGGTGAACCTATAAACATCTATCATAATTGCATGCTCATGATATTTATGAAACCTAGTTGATATACATTAGAAAAAAATATAAATAAAAAAATTTCAATATGTAGGTCCAATAACTCCATCCACCATACCAACTTTAGCCAGTACCAGAATATATCTGAGCTCATTTCAAGGACCGTGCATCCCAAACAACCTGCAAGCTCCATAACCCTAGAGGCCCTAACCAACCTAAAAAAACCAGAAACCCATCCTGCAATAGTATTGTAAAATGAGATACTAATCTAAGATATCCCATACCGTGATCTCATAACCTAGCTTTGTCTCATACTTGCATCCTCAACACATCTTTCACCATTACCACACAATAGTACTACTAAGACCATACCTTTAGTGTGACATCTATCTCATGTATCATAACCACAGTGCACAAAGCATCATTCCGTCACATAAAACATACATATATCAAATCGACCATTCATATAGAATCAGTCTAGAATATTAACCATAATTCACAATGGTCAATGGTTGACACACAAGGAGACTTAGTCCAAGTGCCCAACTAGGATCACGTACACCGTGTTTGGCCATCCCAATCACTAGGTCACAAGTCATAAAACATAGAGAATCAATCCATGAATCCAATGGAGACTCAAAACTCCATTTCCACCCATCCCAACCTTGATGTGGAATGTGACATCCATACCCTTGGGGTTTAAGAGAATTAGTCTTTCCCCCCAAAACCACAGTGCACTATGGAGTGGAGAATCAGTCCAAACTCCCAAAACCATTAATCACACGTCAAAAAACATGTTTCATCGGTCCATGAATAAAACTAGGACTCAAAATTCCATGTACAACAAACCCCAAATATTCCATACGTAACATTAGTGGTTCCTAGAGCATCAGTTTGGAAATGAAACCAAGCTATAAACTACACCTACCCGAAGCCTCAGTCCAGCACCAAACCATATACATGTGACTTCACATCCACTGTACTCAACGTTATAAATCATTGTGCCTGGAACCGTAGTACAAGACTCAAACCATAAACCATCTATCGGTATCGATACATAACCTTAGTCCAATAATCTAAATCATGGATATTCAGAAACATACCCATGGATCATCTTTCCATTTCTCTCAACCACCACTACCCCTACTAGTAAACCAGGTTCCAAAAAATGGAAACCCAACTACATCAAACTGCCCCATGGGAAGAATCCAAGTCTCATCCTCAATAAGTAAAACATGGAAATGGATGGTTATAAATCCATCTCAACCAGTATCATCTTAGCCGCATCGACTCATACATCATCTAGGGTCCCAAAGAACACCCATAACCTAAATAAATCATCACATGTACCCTCTCAGAGTCATCCTATCAATCTGCCCCACACAAGACCCTCTGGGTCCCCACATAGATAGAAGAATCACCCCTTGGATCCTCAGAAATATCACTCATGAAAATGAATGATTCCTAAAAACTGGTGACCACCATAATATCAAGACAATCCCTTATATAGGAAATATCCTGAATAAGTCCCCAATGACCTCCAATCAATCCTTGATCAATGACATGCACCCAATGCATCTAAAATCAATTCCACTCTATACATGCATCTCAACCGTTAACCACAACATACAATGATCACTTAACTAGAAACCTACCCTCGAAGGGAACCATTAAGATCACCTCAGACTCAACTTAGTACCACAACATCACTCTTCCATAACCAGAATCCTATGGTGTGAACCTAGCTCCAAAGTCCCCATTCACCATGATCCTTAAATGTACAATCTAAACCTCAACTACTCTAACCTCGATTCACCTGTTCCGATTCACATGGACAACAGATCATCAAATAGATACTATTAAAATCCTATCATTTGGGATTCATCCAAGAAACCTCATGAAAAACACCATAGTATGCTTATTCCAGATCAAACACTGAGCTCCCAACCCTCACCTGGGTCTCCCATCTCAAAACATAATCCACTAAAGGATTATGAATAAAAACCTCAAGGAAATCATATTTATAAATAAAATTTTCTAGAAAACCTTTTAGAAGAACTCTATATGTCCAAAGTATCCCACCATTGTGATCTACATAGAAAAACACTCAGAATACACCACTCATACACCGAATTCTGACTTCCAGGGAAAAATATACCCAAATGATCTAAGATAGAAAAGGTATATGGGATGTAATTTAGAGTATATAGTGTATACTCTAGTTTCTCATCCTGGCCATGTACTTTTACATTTCCATAGAAAATGGGGTCTGCCTATGTAAAACTACACTGCATATACCCAAAGTACACAATGTGCACTTTCCAAAAACCATTATTATATGTCTTATTTTTCACATGTCTAGACACACGACCATTTAAAACTACAAAACATGTACTCTGAGTATATGATATGTAATTTTGATAATTCATTCTTCCCCAAATGAGAAGAACACATGGTGTATGTTCATAGAACCATACACCATGTTGACTGAGTCTCTGACATGAAACCCCTCCAAACCCCCCCCCCCCCCAAACCCCCGTTTTCACCATATAAGCATAAATTGACATCCATGGGGCCCATAAAAATAATTATAAGACACTAAAACTTGAAAAAAAATATTCTATGGGGATTTAGGGAATAAAAATAAAAACCTTACTACCTCGTGGTGTAAACACCAAATCTTCGGGTCCAAATCCACTCCTGGAAGCTACCGCACCTTGACCTCGTGCCGATTTACCCCAAGGATGAAGTCCATTAGTATCTTCTCTCCTCATTCTCTTGGTCAGGATGTCACATGTGAGGGAGGAACCCTAATCTATCCCATTGTACATAAGAAACCCAAAATTGGTGGGGGATACTCCTTTAACATAATTAATTAATTTATTAATTAATCCCCCATTTCAAACTTGTCCCGATATCCAGAACCCGAAGCAAGTTTGTACCTCAACTAGGAAATACCCCACGTTTTAGGTTCAACTGTGGAGTCAAAATCTCAATCCAAAAATCTATTCTATAGATACATCCACCTAAAATCACCTATCTAATTTAATAATTAATTAATTAATTATTATATATTCAGCCAAAACTCCAACTACTCATAATTCCACTAAACTCCTAACCTAGGGTAAACAACCTATTCCAGAACAAATATAGTAGTTAGGAAAGTTATCTAAGATCATATGATATGGTAAAATGACCATTTTACCCATTATGAGAACTCAAGAAAAAAATTCAAAATTTCTGCTCAAATTTCAAAATCTAGAAAACTCATGTCTCTACAACCTCTCCACCATAAACCTTCTCATCCCTGAGAAGCCCTGGTGGTGTTTCAAACACACATCCTGACCCACATTGGCATGTAGAAGAAGATCAACTTGTTTCATTTTACTGAAAGACATCAACCATGTTTCTAGGTATAACTTCAAAGAGAGGGTATACAAACCATAAAAGGTCAAGACACCTACTTCCACCATTAACAAACCACTAGGACAATGCTTAACTACACCTGTCTATATTGATATTCAATATCACCATTTAAAACTCATAATTACACTCATGCTGCTCCACACTATATAACTCAATCCACATTTATCAATTCTGATTCATGATGCTTCCCATCATGGAATCTGCCTTTCATAACACACTCTCATTGGTCCATAGCCCACTCAACATGGCCCTTACTCCATCCTCAAACCTACTGTCACTAGGGTCACCCCACCATACCTCGTATGGTACTTCCCATCACAGAGGTATCTTTATTTTTTCTCATACTAAACATCTTTTTCCTGACCCATTCCCTGATCTCGGCCAACCACGAGGCTCGACGTGGCCACATTGCTCCCACTAGAGCAACAAAACCAAACAACTACTATTGTATGTCACCAGAATTTGACAACAGCACCCATGTTGTTTATAGATATTTGACACACCATAGGTACCTCAATAATAAAAGGCAGATGTTGCACTCACAAATATGTAGTTTTAAACACATTGTTCCATTAATAAAACCTCATAGGAGGCCCCTTATCATCCCAAGAAAACGTCTATATAGTATGACATAATACCAGTGTCTTCTTAGTATACTCAAGAAGATGCCAAGATATTGGGAATGATCATCTCTAATCTTTGAGTATACTAGGATGTCATTAATGAATACCATCACAACCTCATCCATCTGTTACATCATAGTTCTATCCCAAGGTCCCATGTCACCATGACCACATGCCTCTCATCACACTGGAAACAATTCCTCAGCCCACTTACGGCCGCCGGCCCAACTGTAGCACCTCGATCATACACTATCAGAATGTCTAATCCATAAACCAAACAACACATACCATAAATAGTGATTTCATCTCCAAATATACTCTATCAAATAACCATAAAAAACCCTTGTGTAATCTAGACACAGAACCTGCTCTAACTCCAATGAGACACATCTTAGAAATAATCAACTCACAAGCCATAAACAAGAAAACTCAAGAATATTCTATGCTCTTGATCCAACCCAAAGCCACTAGGATTAACTAAAATATGAAAAAATTTAGTAAAAATCCATCTGAATGAAATTTCAACCTTGAAACCAACCACTAGGCATAGATACCATAACACAAGCACACCATATGAAAACAAAAGGAATCCATCAAGCCTAAACATCAAACCCAGATACACCCTTCATCCACCAATTTAAAGAGTCCAAAATATCCATATGTACCTTGTACACATGATGGATCTCATATATTGGTATTCCCATTTCACGATTCGACATAAAAAGTCAAACAACATTGAATCTTTTCTCCAGAGTCACATCATATGGGCCACTAGGCTCTCCCACCTAGCCATGCCGATCAAGTGTCACATCACGACATTAGGTCCAAAAACCTAGGTATAAGCCAAAACACAGAAGGTCACAACTCATGGGCCATAAAAAGGAACCCATCTCATCATCTAATGACATAAACTAGAAAAAAACATCTCTAGGTTCCCCACACCATAAAGGTGTCACATACCAACCAACTGCCCACAAATAGGGCTTACATCCTCTCTGAGCATCGGAACATCAGACCACTTCTTGGAGGACCCAAATATACTACTAAACTCAAACAAAGTCTTCTAAAAGGGGTCTACATCCCTAAATTTATACAATAATGACCCACCAATTTCACTACACCAACTGCACAAAAAACTACACCAGTATCCTCACCACCGAGAATCTCACCGTAGATCCACAAAACCTACCATCAGAAGAAAATATACAACTTCACAAACTAGTAGGACTACAACATGGAGATCCTACACACCTATCATGATGCCTTAGATGCCTCTTTCCTCTATAGGACAAGAGTCAAAACCAACACACAAGCCTCTTTCCAATGGGACAAGAGCCTTAAATCCATCCTGATTCCTAAAATCCAAAAAAAATGTATATGTATTGAAGTGAAAATCATATACAATTGTAACATAAAAAATATAGAACATCAATCCTAGTCCCTAGTAACTTGGACTTCCTACAATAATAGGTGTTCATGGCGCACTAGCCCAATATCCATTGAAAGCTCTGACACATTACTATATCTCTTATCTACCATACCCCATGTAGTGAAATATCATGAAAGTAACTCCTTTGATACCACTATGTAAAATCCTGAACTGGTAGACACTAAACTAGTACTCCGAGACGGTTCACAAGAAGACCTCAAGAATTCCTCCTCATATGCTAGAGGCTACTGAATAGTAGCAGGGGTCTAAAGGTGAAACTATGAGGATACTATACCCCCATATTAGAGTGAACAACCAAAAGTAAAGAAACAAACACTTACCTAAGAGATAAATCATAAGAATATACAAAATGAAACTAAACATATTGTAATAAAATGAAACTCTAGTAAAGGCCCAAACAACCATGTCATACATATAACCATGATCTACCATTAGGACGATCATATGTAAAAAAATAAAAAACTAAAAAGTAAATACAATAGACCCCACTGCTAACACTGGGCCATAACACATACCTGGTCTCTAATACCATTTTATGATGCTCTAGCCCAACCAGTTGACTCCACCCGAGCATCCTGCTCAACCGTGAAATATAAGGCCTCCTCCCTATCTATTGTGCATATTTTATCAACATGAAGATAGACATATGTTTTTTACACACACCAAGGTTCACATATAAGGGGTGAGAACTAAATCTCAGAAGGCCACCCCAATGGTGAACTTATAAACTACTGTCATATGTGCATTCTCATGAAATATTCACAACCTAGCCGACATACAATAGGAAAAAATATAAATAAAAACCCATTGATATGTAGGTACAATACCTCGATCAACCATACCTTCTTCGAACAATGATAGAATATCTTTGAGCTCATCTCAAGGACCATGCATCCCAAACAACCTACATGCTCCATGCCTCTGGAGGCCTCAACCAACCTAAAAAACCATAATGACATCCATGTATAGTCTTGTCAAACATGATACTAATATAATCTATCCCATACCATGATCTCATAACCCAACATTGTCTCATACTTGGAACATCAACACATCTGTCCCCATTACCACACAAGAGTACTGCTAAGAATAGGACTCCTGTCTGACGTCTATCTCATGTATCATAATCACAGTGCATATAGAATCATTACATCCCACAAACCATACATATATCAAATCAACAGTTCCTGGAGAATTAGTAAAAAATCTTATCCATAATTCACAAAGGTCACCAGTTGTCACAAAAGGAACCCCAGTCCAAGGGTCCAACTAGGTTACTCTATGCCATGTCTGGATATCCTAACCACTTGGTCACAAGTTAGAAAAATGGAGCATGAGTTCATGAATCAAACCCGGACATAGAAGGCCATGTATGACCATCCAAACCTCAATATGGAACACAAAGTCCATACCCTTGGGTTTAGGACCATCAATCCTTTCCTTGAAAATCATGGTGCATTGGGGAGTGAACCATCAGTCCACACTACCAAAACCATTAATCACAAGTCAGAAAACATGGAGAATCAGTTCATGAATCCAACCGGGACTCAAAACTCCATGTACGACCATCCCTAAATATTCCATACATAAAATCAGTGGTTCTCAGATCATCAGTTTCAAACTTAAAGCTGTAAACTACACCTTCTCAGATCCTCATTCAAGCACCAAAACATATACATGTGTCGTCACATCTACTATACTCAATGGTATAAATAAATGTTCCTGAAACCACAACCCAAAACTGAAACCATTAAACTTTTACCAATATCGACACAGAGACTTAGTCTAACAATCTCAATCATGAATATCCAGAACTATACCCATGGATCATCTTTCCATTTATCTCAACCTTCACTTCCCCTACTAGTAAAATGGGTTCCAAAAAATTGAAACCCAACTATATCAAACCACCCTATGGGCTTAATTGAAGTCTCATACATAGTAAGTAAAACATAATAACATATGGATATTCATCCATCTCATCCAGTAACATATTATCCCTATCCACTTATGCATCATTTGGGGTCCCAAAGAACAAACATAACCGAACTACATCATTACATGAACCCGCTCAGGGTCATTCTATCAATCGATCCCACACATGACCCTCTGGGACCACACAAATATAGAGGCATCCCCACATGGATCCTCAGAACTTCACTCATGAAAATGAATCATCACTAAACCATAGTGACCACCAAACTCTTCCGACAAGACCTAACAATGGAAACATCCCCAAGTAGTCCTCAATGGCCTCTGATCGATCCTTCATTAAATAAATTCAACCAAAGAATCTAAAAACAATCCCATGCCACATAGGAATTCTCAACCATCAACCATGAAATACAATGTTCACTTAACAAGAAACCTTCCCTCCAAGGGAACCATCAAGAGTACCTTATAATCAAATTATGTCCACAACATCACTATTCTAGAACCACACTCATATGGTATGTACCTAGATTCAAAGGCCCCATCCACCATGATCCTCAAATGTAGGATCTAAAACTGAACCGATCTAATTTCGAGCCACTAGTCCCAATTAAAAAGGAAAATAAGATCATCACATAGATAATACTCAATTCCAATATTTTGAGATTTATACATGAAACCTCATGAAAAAAACCATATTATTTTCATGCCAGATCAAACACTGAGCTAACAACCCTCACCCGGGTCTCCCAGCTCAAAACTCAATCCATCGAATTATTCTGAATGTAAACCTCAAGTAAATACTCTTTTTAAACCTAATTTTACTAGAAAACCTTTATATATGACCTATATATGTCAAAAGGATCCCACTATTGCTATCTACATGGAAAAAATATCAGAATGAACTACTCAAATGCCCAATTTTGACTTCTAGGGCACAAATTACCCAAAACCACTAAGCTAGAAAAAGTACATGGCATGTACTTTAAAGTACATGGTGTTTACACTAATTTCTCCTCTTGGATATGTAAATTTATTTGTCCATAGCAACAAGGGGTCTATATTTGTAAAACTAAACGGCATGTACCCAAATTACATAGTGTTTACTTTCCAAAAACCATAATTCCATGTTCTTTTTCACATGGATGGTCACATGACCATGTAATAATACACAACATGAACTCAGAGTACACAAAATGTATTTTTGAAAATTCATTCTTCCCCAAATGGGACGAACACAAGATATGTGTTCATAGAACAATACACCTTATAGACGAAGTCTCTAATCGGAAACCCCTTCAAACTCTCTAGAAACCCATGTTTTCACCAAATAAGCATAGATAGAGCCTCATGGGGTCCATAGTAGTCATAATAAGGAACTAAAACTTAAAAACAACTAATATGTGGGTATTTGGTGTATAAAACTCAAAACTGGCCTACCTCATAGTATAAACACTAAATCTTTGAGTACAAATCCACTCCTGGAAGCTGTTGCACCTCGATACAGTGCCAATTTACATCACAGATGAATTCCATAAGAATATACCCTCCTTTTTCTCTTAGTCATACCATCACATGAAAGGTAGGAACCCTACCCACTCTTATTGTGTGTAGTAACCCCAAAATGGAGGGGGAATCTTTTAACTTAATTAATTAATTTATTAATTAATACCCCATTTAACACCAATCCTGAGTCCTAGAACCTGAAGCATGTTTGTATATCACCTAGGAAATGACCTTGTTCTTGACTCAACCGTGGAGTCATAATCTCAATCCAACACTCTGTTTAAGAGATACGACCACCCAAAATCACCTAACTAATTAAATATTCTGTTAATTAAATATTAAATATTCATCCAAAACTTCAAATACTTATAATTCCACCAAACTTATATACTATGGTAAACACCCTATTCTAGGATAGATATAGTGTTTTTAAAAATTATTTGAGACTATATACTATGGTAAATGACCATTTTACCTATCATGAGTACCAGAGAACAAAAACTAAATTTTTTTCTTGAATTTCAAAATCCATAAAAATTGGGTGACTACACTTCATTTCTCAAGAGTAGTGAAATAAATATTTCTATGATGGATTCTAGTATATTATCGACCATCACACTTTGTACCAATTCTCCGGGACACCATTCCTAAAACCACATATTGCATCACATTCTCTAACACCACTCATGTATCCTCCACCATAGTCATCCCAGAGGGTACCTTATAGATTTCTACCTACTCCTCATTTTGACTCCTAATAGACATAAAAAACCATTTCCCATATCACTCCTCCAATGATAGATTTTACATATAGGAGAAAACCTAACCCATTTAGGATCATACCACATGAAATCCTAGAATTTACTACATATCTGGTCATGAGACGTACATATGATCTATTAAGACAAAGAAAGGGTATGGGAATGATGACTGAGACTCAAGAGTAGTTTCTTATTATTGATATATATTCTCACCACTCAACCACCATATTAATTAGATAGATTCCTAGTATAAAATATGCTAAGAATGCCTTATTCTCACTAATTTAACCTTGATTATAGTAGACCCTTCCATTGATACACATGTAATTTATAATAGAAGTAATCACATAAAGGTAGATAATAAGGATCCCCTAATATACATGGCTAGGTATCTGTGATTTCCATATCCATACCACTGATCTAGGAACCATAATTTACTAGAGGGTATTAATGAACTCATAAAATGCATCACTAATAGAAGTATCACTTTATTCTTATCAAATAATGAGTAATTTTATTAAAAAAAAGATATTATTGAGGCCCTTATTTTTAAATCATTTTAAAATTGGACCTACCCTACATATGACTTCTTTTAAACATGTATAATCTATGAAATACCTTTACTATAAATCCATATTATAATTTGATATATCCTTCCTACCCCATATTCTTTGGTATAATTTCATTATTTTATTTTAGTCTTCATGAGGTATATTAATGATACATGGAATTTTTAGTTATAATTCCATGTAATGAAGGATGTGATGTTCTCATTAGTGTCTGGGAATTTGATTCAATGTTATGTTACATTATAATTTTGTGATTCCTCTCTTATTTTGGAAGGAAAATTATAATAATGGACATCACCTTAGAAATTTTTAGGATCCCTCATACTCAAACAATGGTCATGATAACACTATTGTAGTTAGTTATTTGGGGATATAAAATAAATGTATTTTCATAGGTGTGAGATTTGTTCCTTGTGAAATTTCCTATAAAAAATCAATGAAAAAGAGGAACCAAAATTCCTTTCATTGTGTTTGAATGTTCAAATTTAGGAATCCTTAAAGGGAGGAAGATATTCAGGGGATCCGGTGTATTTTTAAAAATAGGAGGAAATTTTTCATTACACATAAATATAGTATCATTAATTGTTCTTAAGTAATTAATCTCCATTTCAAGCCTTTATCTTCAATAATTACATTATGAACTACTCACCTTTAGCTTAAGAGTTATCAAAACCTAATTGAAAATTATCTCTTCATTGGTGTGGTTCAATTTTTATAATGTCGAGATTAAGATATTTTGAATCCTCATGGGTAGAGTGAATAAATTTGATATTAAGAAAAACTATTGTTTTATACTATTCATGAGTGTTGAGGGATTTGTTTTCCAAAATGGTAGATCACACCAAGGGAATTGATGTCTAAGGAAAGTCTAAAAATTAATAATTAAAGGGAAGATACAATAGAGTGTGAACTGAATAAGGAATAATTATTGAATACCTAAGGATAATGAGTATGTTGAAGTTTGATGATTTTTATTGAATACTTTATTTCATTAACATTCTTGGAATTGAATCTCTCTTGTTGATGGTATGTTTTCCATTGAAATACTGGTTGAGATGTTTTTCATCGAGGATAATAAAATGTTCAAATGTGGTGGAATTTGAAACCTACTAATTATGCATGAGTTTTCATCATTATTTATATTATTTAATGTACTTAATACTATAATATTTTAAGTATTTCTTATGATTTATGTAATAATGGAGATTGAAATTGAAATCAAATATTTTTAGGGGTTTTTAGAGAAATTATATCATAATAAAGAAATTTTATGTTGTAACCAGTTGATCATATATAAAAGTGTGAAAAAATGAAAGAAACTTTGGCATAATATTAATTTAACATTCCATAATTCCTTATGTATTAATAAACTAATAATTTAATAAGAGGAGTCATTATGTCGTGATGAGGGATGTTGCACCACAATTGACCAATATAAGAATAAATTGATGAATCCTGATAAGAGTAACTAATAGGAGAAATATATAAATAACACAATTGGATTGGTTCAACAATATCCTAGGGAAGCTAAGATGATACTATGTTGTGATGGATATGTTCATATTTTTATGGGTTTTCAAGATAAAATACACATGGAGGAGCTTTATGTGACCATGTTGTAGTAGACACCTCTTTCGTTGTAATTTGATGAAAGAATATAAATAGAGAAATCTTTAGGAATTAAGTCGAAAATGATGATTATTTTTTATTTTATTATAAGATCCAGATAGCTTGGAAAATATAAGATCATGACCAAAGACTTTAAGGTTTCATGTCATGATATAAAAGAGATTTTGATTTTGAATAGGAATAATACTAGTGCCAAACCACACAATCATTCATCATGTCATGATCAAACCATATGAGGATAATAAATAAGAGTTATATCATTCATTTAAAGTTTTTTATTCTATTGTAATTAGTATCTCATCACGAAAAATAAAAAAATTCAATAAATAGAACATGTTAGTAGCATTTTTGGGGACCATTGACTTTTATAATTTTGTCTTCTAGTTCTTGTTTGAAATTACCTTAGCCACCTTAAGTACATGGTCAATAAATTCATTAATTCATCTAATATAAATAGTTTTTAAATTCATTTTAAATTTATTCCTTCTCCCTTACTCACTTCTTAATATGTTAAGGTCAAAGATAATTTAGTCTCCTTCCAACATGAGTGGAAAATCACATAAGAGGTGATGTATTAAAATCATAAGTATGGCTATTTAATTTCTTCTATAAATTTTATTCATGGATAAGAATTTAAATTATAAATTACCATGATACATAATCTCTATTTCATTATTAAGAAAAATATTTAACCAAAAGACTTATTAAGGTATGAACTACATTATAATAGGTAAAATTAAATAATTATCACTAATTTAAATTTATCTTATGCTTTAAGATTAAGCTTAATGTGATTAAATTAGTTTATTTACTCAATCAATATATATATATTGACCTATGTAGAATAGATGCATTTGAACATTAAGAAGTTGGTAATATTAGAATGATCTTGGATAAAATTAGTTTAACTTATTCATGAATGAAGGAGGAAGTAATATTTTATTGGAAAATCCTTTAAAATTGATTCTTTTCTGATAGTTTGACTATTTATTTGAATAATCATTTCAATCCTTACATTAAATTTTTATTTTTTCCCATTGCTTATAAATCATAGGATTTAAAATAATCCATACAATTGTATTGGGTATAAATCATATACCCCATGGGATCGACCACATAATCACACTTTTTTGGGCCTTAATAATATAGCTAAGGATCAATGACACTCTTTAAATGTAAAATTTTAACTCATTGGAATTAGAGACATTATAGGGGTTTAGGTTGATTATTTAGCTAGAAACATAGTGAGTTGTATTCCTTGGTAGGGGTGGGGGTGTTTCTAGTAAGAATTGAGATAAGACCTTAGGGCTATAAAATCATCTTGTTGGTGATTAGATAGATGATAATTGACTATGTGAGGTTGTAAGTGACTGAGTGAGATGAACTATTTATGGTAATGTGATAAGTTGATCATTTTTTATTAGTCTACTTGAGAATCAAGATGTAGGAATTGAATGTGATGTATTAATATACTCTTTATTATCTGAGAAATGATCATTGTGCATAGTGAGTTATTCTTGAAATATTTGAGATCTAAGAAAAGTGTATTGGGATGATTGATGCATGGTACGTGATGGTTGTGACCTTGATGCATATAGGTATAGAAAAAAATGAGATTATATAATGTATATGTGGGGGATATGATTTTAGGTTGTGTGATACTTTATAGTTGTTTTTTTTATCTTGAACTATGAAATTATGTGTTACTTTGACTAGGGAGGTGGTAATATGTCATTAAATATCATGGTGAGGAGGTTACTATGATAATAAGGGTGGTGGTATGACCTAAAATCCTACAGTGTGGATTTAGATAGAAATATGTCATAACATCCCATAATTTGGATATTACTATGATAATGGGTTGACATGTATGTTTAGACACCCAGTGATGTGATGTTACCATGAATATGGGACTTTTAATTATTCTACGCTACTACCCAATGTGGATGACGACTGATATGGTTATTGAAACTGGTCAAAATAGGCAGGGTTGAGAATTATGATGATTTGATAGACACATGATGACTCAACAATGTTGTTTTAGGATGAGTGCTATATATATATATATATGATATTACACAATAACTCCCATATACACATTGTGATATATTTTAGGGGTTTTTATGTGGGGTTCTACTAAGTTTTATACTCACTCCCCACACATGAAACTTGGTGGATGTTACACCCCATGTCTTAGTTACATGTTAGGTAAAGGTAATGGTTATAATACTATGAGACTAAGTAGCTTGGAAAAGATAAGGATATAGTTCTAAGGCCAGGATGAAAATCCTTTTAGAGATAATATTTCAGGTTTTTTATTTTTTTTTATTTTTCCATCATATCTTGTATATAATTTAGACATTAGGGATAATCCTTTTTATGCATAACTGGTATGTTATAGTATGAGTTCATTGATTATTTAATAGTGGGTTGTGTTATTTTTTATGGTTGGATTTCTACTGTTATTCTGTAATATACTAAATTTTTATATATTATAGTTGTTTACTATATATCTTTATTGGCAGATATCAGATGGTGTTTATATTATCCTCATGGAATTAATCAAACCCTCACCATAAATCAACACAATCAATGATATGAGGGTATTAAAATAATGTTATATAAATTTCTTGGCTCAACTCTGGGTTTCATGCTTGTTAAATGACATTAAAACATTGAACTATTTCTATGATTTAATTGTTATTTTTCCTGTAATTTCATTTATATTATTTATAATTTGAAATTAGAAATTTCAAAAAAAAAACTTTGGAAGGTTTAAATTTTGATAAAATTAATTTTGAATATTCTTAGGTTTATTAGGATTGATTTACATATGATAAAATTAATTTATGAGGTGTTTTCCATAAATATAGTTTTATTGAAATATGGATAAAGGGAGATACAATATTCATTTTAAATTAATAAAAGTTAATTTAAAAAGTTATTTTTATTATTATTAAATGTTGATAAATGCGAGTATGTTATATAATATGATTTGGTAAATTGAAAATGTTTATAAAATTATTTTTATATATAATATTCATATATTATTTTGTAAATTACTTAAAAACTACTTTGATTTGTGATAGAATTATTTATTGAATATATGTGATATAAAATGACAATGATGTAATATAATCATATAATTTCCCATTTATTCATGCCATAATATAGAGTATAATAATCCAATTCACCTCTTTATGGTGTAATATAGTCCATGAATGGTTATTTTATGCCATGTGAAATAGGGGAATTTTATGGTTATGTTTTGACAAAAGTAAAAGGGAATATAACATCTATATTAAACCATGTGTGTATGTAAATGTTATTTTTGAAGGTATATGTTATAACTTATGTGTGAAAGTGTAAAAGTGAATGGTTATGTTAATAAATGTATGAATGGTGGAAATTAATGGTGAATCATATGAAATTTTAAGATATGGTGATAGATTTGATATTTGATTAAGAAACATGATATTTTTTCTATGTGTATATGATTTATTGTTTATGAATTAAAATTTTAATTTTCATTGTTTCCTTACTAAGGGGTTATGGAGGGATGTATAGAATCCTAAAAACAGAGGAAGTAAAAATTTTAAACACCACAAATCCTATAATCTATCTATACATTTGGAATGAAAAAAATAAAAAATGATAAGTACGGAATAACTTACTCTAGTCAATCTAGTCTATTGAATCATTTTATAGTAATTTGATTGAGATGACTGAGAATTAGAATAAATAATCCATACCCAACTGGTATCCATATATTGTGGGAATCACCCAACACCAAGGTATAACCTCTCTCAATCCATGGTATGTTAAAAACATGTGTTTAAAGGTAGTATAGAATCGTTATCTAAGCGTGATCTCAGTTATGAGGAGTTATAAATTGTATTTTAATAGAATATATTCAAACCCAACTTATGAGGATTGAACTAAATTATATATTAATCATGTAACTAAATTTGTTTTTCTTATATTGAATGAAAATTTCAAAAAATGATCCAAAAATCAAACTTTTGAAACATTTATATTAAATCCTCATAATGATCGTTTAAAGTTTAAAAATTATTATCATGTGATCAAACATATCATAATCATTATCACATTATGTTTATAGAAAATAATGATAATTATGGAATATAATATAGGTAAACCCAAAGATTATCATACAATATGATAATCCCTTTGTATTTCCACCATGTCATGGTCTAAACCATCATGTCATTATCATCCTTTTAGTGTACATATTAAACAATATCCCACTTACACTAAAAGCCTCATATACATTGAACACTTTCACCTTATGTTACATCATATAAAATAAATCATGAAACCATATCCCAAACTCCTTTTAGATACTTACAAAGATATTTTTGGAAAAAGATATCATCAATTCACCATGTATCAAATCATATGAAATAAATTTTGAATATCCATCCTGAACTTATTCTAAATACCCTACGAAACACTTTTGGGGTATCTCTTAAAGTTTCATAAACATGATAATAATTCACAAGAATTTTATGTGTGATCCCATGAGCCTTTAAATCATTGAAAATAATTTTGAAATCCTAAATCCATAAATGTAATCAAGTATCAGTCACTAGAAAAGTATCAGTGCTACTCAAGATATATATGGATTTGTAATGATCTATATCAAACATATGTATTTATATAATTATTTTCACTAGATATACCATATAAAATGAGGAATTTTAATATGATCCCTTTACCCAAGATATCATGTAACAATGGGAGATGGAGAATTTCAATCCCATATATCTTCTCATATATTTTTTATTCTCTAAGCATAGACTAACGAAGTTGATAAAAACATCACAACTAATTAACCCTTATAGATGTTTTAAACACATTAACCTCACCCCATAGATAATAAAATAACATATATTATCTTTTTATGGACATACACTTTTTTATTCTATATCAAATGAGGGCCCATATGTCATAATAAACAAATGGTAAGACAAATCCCATCTTGGTTAGGATCTGACTGATGGAATGATAAAAAACCCAATATCCCACAAATGAGTTAAGCCTAAAAGCATGTATAATAATGGTATAAATGTGGGAAGTTTCTCATACTAGGTATCTCACCAAAATCAGGTATGAGAAATTGAAGATATGAAACATGGATCCCAAGTATAACAAAGACATAGTTCATGACACTCCAAGTGGTATATACTTGGGGGTTCACAAAATGAAAAAACTTTTTTTGTGCCGCATGAATTTTTTTTTAATTGTGATATGAGATTCATACTCAGAAAAACCTTAAATTGTCATTACATCCAATAACAATCATTGATAAACATCAATTTTGGATAACTCTAATTCATACTTTGAGTGGTTAATTCACATAATATATCAAGCCAATGTGAAACATGGATAGTTTATTTTGTATTAACATAACACATTTTA
The DNA here is from genome assembly GCA_963277665.1 of Viscum album. Taxonomy (NCBI): domain Eukaryota; kingdom Viridiplantae; phylum Streptophyta; class Magnoliopsida; order Santalales; family Viscaceae; genus Viscum; species Viscum album. The sequence continues at coordinate 924,812,174 of OY728165.1, forward strand.
TATCCTTATAATATGTAAAATCATTAAATAATAATACATAAGTTCATACCTAATCATATATCATGTGATAGACAACCAGATCGGCCATACATTTTCTTAACATTTAAGGGTTTGTTAAATTAATTAAATATCTATTTAATTATTTCCTCATCTATATGTGATCATTTCAAAAAATAATTCCATTAAAACCATTTAGGGAATAACATCTAAAAGTAATTTGGTTTGAATAATGGTGATACTTAGGATTCATATTCATAATATTCATTTATTTGAATAGATATTTAAAATCCATTAATTCATAAAATCAAATTTTACTATCTTAATAACGTTTATTTTCTACTTAGAACTCTTTCTATTTTTATCATCATAATTATTATTAATAACCTTTATTTTCATTGAGATTATTTTCTTAAGTAATATAACTCTTTACATTACTTCCATACCAATACAACATAAACTTCTTTATAAAATAAAGTGATATTACCCTATTTATGGTGTCTAAATGTACTTATTTACATTTATCTTTATTTTCATGCCCAAAACTCTTTTGGGATATTGAGTATCATTAATTTTGAATAATTAATTCCATAAATTTTTTTTCATTATATTTGAACTTATCCATGTCTATAAGATACTACCACTAGCCTCCTAGAAAATATATTCATTTAGTATATCATTCTAAGATTCACACACTATTTTGTATTTAGGAAATAACATTTATTTTTATAGATTTGGAATATTTAGTAAATAAAATATTGATCACCATATAATATACGTTATTATATATATTTTAATTTTTTAAAATAAATATTTTACTCTTTAAAAAATTGTATGGATGGTGGTGGAATCATATTCCTCAAATTTTTAAAAAAATAACATGGATAAATACTTTATCCTAGATAAACCTCATTTTATCATTATTATATTTTCAAAACATGTTATAAATCCAATTAATCATAACCCATGTGTATAAAACAATCATATCAGGTATTCATTATAGAACCATCATTTATATGTATCACTTTTTCAAAGTAGAAAAAAATTGTGATCCAAAATACACATTATCTATTAAAACTCTTCTTGACTTTGAAGAAATTCTTGTATCAATGACCTTAATGTGTTAACTCTTTGATCCATTAATTAAAAGTAAAATTCAATCATCTAATATTTAATCTTTATCAATATTGATATCATGTATATTTACAAAACATATAAAATATAATGTTGGTAGTATATAAACTGTTAAAAATCTAATAATTGATTTCTATAACATAATATATGTCATGAAATCTCTAATGGATTCATTAAATCCCTTCATGTTCTCTATAAAATTTTTCCTCTAGTTTCTAAGAATTACATAATATAAACATTCACATTTATCTTTGACTCCAACATTATGTTTCAAAGACTTTGACTAGATATCAGAATATTCACTCTTTTACTTTCCAAAATATTTTTTATTCTTAATGTTTCAACTTTTACCACCATGTATTGTTACTATAGCACATGAAAATGTAACTTCCATTCTATGCCCAGTTATCCTTAACATATTGAGTAGCTAGGGTAAACTTCTTCTAAGTTCATCTATATTATAATTTATAATGAACTTATGAAACATTTATAGTTATAATTCAAAATGAAATTAGTATATAGGTTATGATAAAGAGGTGGGACAAATATCTACAAGTCATTTAGATACCCAATTGTATTGAGTACATAAGTTGTGACTGAAGTACCTTCTTTCATCTTATATTGAGAAATTTTTTAGAAACTTTATATCATTCATGTCTATCTTGTCCTTGATATAACTTTTTCAGGTTATAAATCATCCCATAAGCAATGATAGTCTCATGTCCCTTTTAAAGTTAAGGATCTATAGAGACAATCATCAATGGTTGAACAATAAACGAATCCCTTTTATATTTACAATAAAAATTTACATCTCTTTACATAATTCATTGGATGGTGTTTCCTTGGGAATTAGTTTCTATAACACATAGTATTTATCTTCCTATTTTAGAACTATTAGATTTTTTTGTACTAGTATATGAAGTGTTTAGAATTTAGCTTCTCCTTTTAAAATATTTATTTCAATGTCATATTATAAGATGATGATTCCAACTATATATACAATATAAGCTTTTATCAGACGAGTGTCACATCTTATAATCATTTAATAATAAATTTTATTAAAATGTACTACTACTAAAATAATAACCCCTTTTAAAATATTTATAACCATTAGTAGGATAAGATATATATTTAATCATGATTTACACTAGTTATCAAATAAATAATCCAGGACTATATTTGGTATAAAAAAATTTAATAATATCATATTTGACTCTTGGATGTTTGAGTGGATTAACTCTTTATCCAACCCATAATATGAATAAACTCAATGCCATTCCCCTGATATCCTTCTTAATGGTTTTAAAACTAAGTGTAACAAAAAAATAAAAAAATTAGGAAAACAATGGTTAGGGTAAACTCACTAATTTATTTCCTTACATAAGATAATCTACAGGTACCATCTTTTCCATATCTTTCCCAGTTAGATGATCGAGGTCTTGACAAGTGTCTCTTTAAAAAGAAAATAACACTTAGTATTTTAAAGGGTATTTAATCTCAACATCTTATCACATGTATTCTATTATGTATTCATGTTTTTAATTATTTATATTTGAATCCTTTACCTTCCCCCAAATCAATATGTTGAAACCATATTGATGTGTGACCTTTTAGTCAACTCACAATTTTTGATACAAACCCAAATAAAAATTCAATAATATTCATACATATATAAATATATCTTATCCATAATGTATATGGAATAATTTCATGTGATTATGAAATAAATAATCCACACATGAGTACATTTGGATATACAGATATTGAACCCTAACTTTTATAGACATATAATAAGAATCCAATTCAATGAGTAGTCTGACCCAAAGTTCCTCTACCCATAGATACTTTACTTAAGAAAGACTTCAATTATATCATAATTATAACACTTAATATGTATAAAATATAATTTTATACTTAATTCATTATCATAAAATATTACAAGAAAATTTCAAGTCATATTAGAACTAAATCAATTTTGAGACCTATCATGTAACTCATTAGATGCATGTACGATAGTTTGGAAGCAATTTAACTCTTTAAACTAAAGCATTAATCAAAATTCATAATAAAACACATTATATCTTTGAATAAATTAAGTAATTTATTATAAATTGAAATAGGATAATATTAATTTTTTATATTACAATATTCATGTGATTCAATGTTCATAAAAACTTTTACTAGTGAATTTTCCAATTCAAACTTCATTTCATATCATGTTTGTAATTCCTTTTTAAAAAGCACTATTACATGGTACATTTTTAAACACCTTGTAAACACCCAATGCTATTGATTTTATTTTAATATTTAATTTTAAATTATCCTTTGATTTATAGAAAATTACATCCTTCTAGGATATTGGATATTATTTTTTGATGATGACTAAAGTGGGCCTTGAACCTTGGAAATTCTGGGTGAAGTGCACTGGAAAACAACCTGATAAAATAACTACAACATTAATGGTAAAAAACCAATGATTATAAAATTTTAAATTTAGATATATTAAATCATGGGGAACATTTAATTAAATATTTTATAGGGATAATTATAAAATTTTAATGGGAGTTCTAGACATCCCATTTTGAAGTAGAAATTCTTGGCCAGATTTTGTGTCCCACAATAACAATCCATGACTTCAATAATATCTAAAAAATAAAAAATGAAATTAGGCTGAAATTTTTTAGTATTTTAGGGGAAATACGGAGCTTAAATTTCTTATTATATATTCCTCCCAAATTTATCCATATAAATTTTCATTCTATCTCTTATGTTGGGTTGATGCATTCTAGTTATCATTACATGTCAAGGGTAGAAAATTCTATATTCCAGAAACATTACACCACCCTAGGCCTACCATAATAAAGTGGGAATCCTTTTAATATTGGTGGATTTACCCAATATCCTTTAAATTTATATTAAATGTAGTTAAAGTGATGTATTTTGAGATATTATTTGGTTTAATTTAATTGTAATGTTATGTTGTTGTTTTTAATTTTCATGTTTGTATATTCACATGTAAGTTGTTCTAATTCACTTTAGTTTCTTAATAAAAATTATCCATATCCTATTATTATGTTCTTGTTAATATCATGTTGATATATTTACCTCAATGTGTAAAATTATTCACACCAACACTTGTAAATTTTTTCACACAATGGTGGATTGATGGTTATTTCACGATTTTTTATTCAATTAAATACTCATGAGTCCACTCTTATCTTCCATCGAATAATTTTAATAAATGGAAGGTTAAACCTCTAATGGTTTTATCCAATAGAGTATAAAGGGATATTATTAGATGTTATTTCACACTCATTATTTTTTTTAATGATTTATTTTTTTATTTTTTCATTCAATTTTTTACGTTATTCATATTCCTTATTAAATTTTATCACCAAAAATTTAATTTTCTAATAGGATTCATTACCTTAGAGTGAACATAAAAATTGTCCTCCAAGTGTATAGGTTGATTATCGTTTGTTTTTAAGATATTAAACCATTAATTTGTGAGGAAATGATGATTTCATTGAGTTAATCCTTCTTGTGTTAATGAAATTGAAATTGTTAAGACTGATTTCATCTAATCCACACCTAATAATAACCTAGGATAAACCCTTTCTCATAAATTAAATTCATTCAGGTCACATATTTTAAATTTTATCCATATCAAAACAAAAAAAAATTCCAATTAATGGCTAAATATACCTCTTATAATGTATGTTTCTTTAGGGTTTTCTTAGTTCTTTGAGGATTCAACAACTCTGGATTGACTATAGGTGAAAACTTCAACACTAAAAACTAGGGTAAATTTGGCAGAGGAAAAATTTTGGTTCTATTTATGGGTACCCATGTAACTCAAACATGAATTAATTATATTCTCCCCCATATATCTTTTTTCAAATCAATTTATCTTATCTTAACCCTTATCTTGTTTTCCAAATTTCTTGGTGCATGTCCACCTATAGTCATGACCCATAAAATCATCATGTTTGGGTGGATGGTCTTGGGGTTGGGGATTCAAGAAAGCATAGGAGTATATTAAAATTAGATCATAATATTCTTAATACTATATATTAAAAAATTTAACCCTTCTCAATGGAGGGTCTTCAATTAAACAAAGTCAAAAACCTGGGCGAGAACCAAAATAGAGACCCAAACTAAGATTCCCCAAACTTAGAGAAATGTTATCAATCAGACTTGGAATGAATACCTCACACATTCATTGGAAAATTCAAAAAATTGTATTATAAACTATTACCTAGAATAATTACACAATATTTAAAAAACTAAATTCTTAAACCACCTTCAATCCTTCCATGGGATGGAGTCAGAAATTCCATACCTTCTTGTCAACGAGTTCAATGAAATTGTTGAAACCATGTTCCCAACACATCAACTGGATTCAGCTAAGATGATGTTATTTACTTTATCACTGAAGGATCGAGCCAATAATTGGTTAAAAAATATTATAACTACATTAATCCAATATTTGGGACAATTTTGAAGATAATTCCACAAAAAATACTTCCTACATCACAAAACAATTTCACTTAAAAATATTATCCAAAACATTTTATAAAAAGAACGAGGTTTATTTTTTGAAACATGGGAATGGTTAAATGACATACTCAACATGGTACCTACCCATGTTTATTAAATCCCAAATTTTTTTTAAATATTTTATGATAGTTTGGGTTAAAAAAAAAACAATTCATCAATTTTATGTTTCATGGAACCTTCAAAATTAAATCCCCAAATGATGCTTACAAGTATCTAAAAGGTTTGGCTGAATAGATCCAAATATGGAGGAGATAAACTTACCATGAGAAGCCACCAAAATATAGTAGCATGAACACTCATAGGGAAGAATATTTTATTAGGGGAAAATTTGCTCCACTCACAAGGAAGGTCATGGAGATCAATCTTAGGAAGGTGTAAGAAATCCAAACTGTTGACCCTATCTTCATAATTTTTGAAAAACATGACCAAAAAACCAATGAATTTATATCCATCCACTCCATAAATGATGTTATTTTAGGAGGAACATAAGAATATGTCAATGGTTTAAACCATAAAAATCTACAATACCGAAACACTTTCAATCCAAGGTATAATGGAAATCCTAGATACCATTGTAAAAATAAACTACAACCCATAAAGTAACTTAATTAGCCACAAGATTAAAACCCCTACCATATATAGAATTTTCAAATCCCTAATTAGTTCCAAAAAAAAAATAGTTCAATACCAATATCCCTCTATCCAATAACAATAACTCATTCAATATCCAATGTATCCTCTTAGGATAAACCAACCAGTATAAGCCCCTTCCCAATCTATCCCTCTCCAAATCCTTGAATAGTTGGGTAAAAAATGTAGAAAATGAACTTAAAAGTATAATAAATTAAAAATTAATTAAAAACCATAAAAACTAGTAAAGAACCCATGCCTAATCAAGCTGTCTTATCCCCATCCTCGAGAGGATAATCCAGTTACACACAAACCTCTCATGAACAAATAAAAGTAGCGATTGTCTTGAGAATTGTAAAATCATTTGAAAACCCTAAAAAACACATTCCAAAATAATTAAAAGATTAAACATCACATAAAAATGAATAAGGAACACACTAAAATTATTAAAGAACTAATAAGAATTTGAATGAACCTAAACCTCACCAAAAAATCAAACAATATGCTCCCTTCCCTCAATTCATGATAGTAAAATACAATCCTAAACTAAATGAATTATCAGGGGATATATTCTTAGAAGTAAAGATTAACATACCCCTTATCCATAAAATTGAATACATTCTTACATAGTCAAAGTACTTTAATGACTTGTACACTTTTAAAAGGTGGGTTTCACACAAAAACCATGTCCTTTTGGTTTCTAATGTGAGTACATATATACATGGAAAAATTACTCTAAAGTTAAAATACACCAGTTTTCCATACATAAATATATAACTAGAAGAAAATAATATTGTCAAATCCCTTTTTGATCTAATATCTAGTGTAAATCTCATTCTATGTACAGTGTATTCCCAATTATGGATTAAGGACCTCCATCCAATTTTTTTCACACTCTCACTTGCTGATCACTATGTTAGGGTTCCTAAGGGAATCTTAAAGGATGTTCACATGAAAGATAAAAACATAATATTCCCTTAAAACTCAATTTTAATGAACAGTAATCCTAATATTGGCACTATGGAACAAATTTCAATCATCCTTTATCACCTCTTCCTCTTAAAAATCAACTCTACCATCCTAGTATGGAATGGGAACATGATTATAACCTTTGGAAACATGACTCTTGGCCTAAAAAACTGTAATGAAAAATCTAAAATTTTCAAAGATGAGGAAGTTAATGAAGTGAATTGAATAGGAAGTGTTTAAAGTGAATGAGTGGACCATAAAGAAAATTTTAACTGTGCTTAAATCAAGATGATAATGATTTTATTTGTTCACAGGAGGTAAATTTGTACCCATTACTTAAATCACTTTAAGATGGCCCTTTTGATGATTTTTCAGGATCACCAATCAATGAAAACATTATAGAAATCAGAAACATTGATTACATGCCCATTACTAGCACCAACATGTCTAATTAGGTGGCCCAAAAATATCTTCATAAGGAACCATTTTCGTTGAGAAATTTGAAAAAAGTAACTGAGTTTGATAAAAAGACTCATACTTATTTTGAAAGTGTTAACAGACATGATCTTGAATTAAAGGTCCCACCTTCATCACTTAAGTAAAAATTCCATGGTGTAAATAAAACACTTCCAAATATCACCTCTTCATCTCTCTAATCCAATCAAGATAGAATGCTTCTGGATATCTCGAGTTGGAAAACAAATACAATTTGATGGACCCTTTTTGATATTAGTTGGATTATTCCACTCATCAGAAACCATAGTATTATTAGAGAATATAACTCTAATCCATGTCTCCAACCTTAGTGGATAATAAATCCAAATATCATTGATTTAGTAAGGAAATAACTTCTATTTTTTTGAAATCTAGTATTATATACCATATTGCTGAGAGTGAGAAGTTTTGCCCAATCCAAGTGGTTCCTATGATGGTTAGAATTATCATGATCTATAATGGGAATGATTATATTGTCCCCACAAGGGTCTGTATTGTATGGAGAGTGTGGATTGACTATAGGATGTTAAAATTATGCACTAAGAAAGACCATTTTCACTTTCCCTTAGTTGATCAAGTCTTTGACCGAGTGGCATGTCATGAGTTTTGTTGCTTCTGAGATGGATTCTTAGGGTATACTAAAATTGATTTCACTTTATAAGATCAAGGGAAAACAGCCTTCACCTATCCATTTGGAACTTTTTCCTTCAAGATAATTCCCATTAGTTTATTTAATTCCCCTAGTAACTTCCCACTCTGCATGATGGGAATATTCTCTCATATGGTGGGGGGGGGGGATTTAGTTGTATTTATGGATGAATTATCCATATCTAGGGATATATTTTAGGTATTCATTGTAAATATTGAAGGTTTTTTGTGGAAATGTGAGGATTATAATATCATCCTAAAATGAAAAAAATTCCATTTCATTGTAAAAGGAAGGAATAGTTCTGGACCATCTGGTCTCTGATAGTGGGATTGAAGTTGATAGAGATAAGGTTGATATCATTTTCACCATTCATCTATAAAAAATAACAAGTAATTCAGGTCCTTCTTACGACAAACTAGTTTCTATATAAGGTCCATTAAGAATTTCATCTCCATTTACTAACCACTTTATGCTATGCTGCTAAAATATGCTCCATTTTTTAAGATATAAAGATATAAAGAATCATTTTTGACACTCATGTCATCTATTTTTTCTCCACCTATCATGAAATGTCACAATTCTAAAATTCCATTCAAAATCTTGTGTGATGTGAGTGACTTCTATAAATGAGCTATATTAGGAAAACATCATAATAAAACTCCATGATTCATTGCCTATAAAGGTAAATCATTAAAAGATGCAAAAATAAAATAAACTATGACTGAGAAATAGTTTATTTCTGTTGTATTTTCTATAGAAAAATTTATGTCCAATCTGTTAGGATCACCCATTATTATCTTTATAGATCATTCAACTTTGAAATAACATTTCCAAAAAACATAATTCCAAGTATAGATTTATTATGTGGATCCTTCTTTTTCAAGAGTTTGATATAAAAATAATGGTTAAAAAGGGTTTTGAAAATGTTTTAGTTTATCACCACTCTAGGATAGAATTCAAATACAAATCACATCACCTTTATTTGTATGATTCATTTCCTTATGAGGGACCATATTCAATGAGTGATTATCCATGTTATGCTGATATAAAAAACCACTCGGTTACAAGTTTCATTCCAAAATTATTCAAGACCCAATATAAGGAGAAGATACTTTTTTAGGTCAAAAACTATGTGTTTTATGATCCATAACTATTCATGTAATATCCTGATCAGTTCATTAGGAGATGTGTTTTCAAGTATGATCAAGTGTCTATTCTCAAATTATTTCATCAGGAGGCATTTGGGGGCCTTTTTTCCACAAATAAAACCACTCAAAAGTTCCAATAAAGTGTTTTCTTATGGCATATCATTAGTAAGTATTCCTAAACATTCTTCCAAATTTTTCCTCAATGTCAAAAATTAGGTTCCATAACCAAGAGGAAAAAAATTCCCCTTACTCCTATTCTAGTTATAAAAATATTTTATTTTTGGGGAATTTATTTCATGTTACCCTTCCAAAACTCTATGGTATATCAGTAAATCATCATAGTGGTTTATTATGTCTCAAAATGGTTATAGGACATCCCCATAATGTCCTATGACCACCATGTTATGATATAATTCTTTAAAGAACACATATTTTATAGACTTGGAATTTTTCGGGATATCATCAGGGATCATGGAACCCATTTCTTCAATCATCCCTTCTCAGAACTAATTTTTAAGTATGAGACTTCTCAAAAAGTTTCCACTTCTAACCATACTCAATCAAATGGTCAATTTGAGTTGGAAAATATTGAAATTAAGTAAATTATTGAGAAATTTAAGAATCCCTATAGAATGATTTATCTGAGAAAGGCTTGGATTCCCTTTAATTATATCATTATATGTAAAAACATATACTAGTAATGTCACCACATAGGTTAGCTTATTGGAAAGCTTCCCATTTACCTAGTGAAATTGAACATAAGGACTTCTAGTAATTAAAAAAAATGAACATTGACATTTATTTAGATGAAATAAAGTGTAAATTAGACCTTAATTAAATTGGGGAACTTAGGATGGAGTCTTATGAAAATTCAAGGATCAATAAAGATATATTCCATGCCTAAAAATATAGGATTATCAAATTCAAACACATTAAACTATGAAATCTATGATTTTTTATTGTTCCAAACTTCATTTAAACATAGAAAAGTTATGGAATATATGGTGAAGGCCATACACAGTAAATCATGTGTACCTTCAGGGTGGTAGTATAGATTCAAGACCCTACTAATGGTCATATAAAAAAATTCAATGGTATTTGTTTATAACCATTCATTGATTCATTCAATAAACATAAAATAAAGGAGGATTTAATTGATCCAAATTATGAACCAGAAAATATCTAATAGCTTTAGGGTCCGTATAAAGTTTCCAACATTAAACTAAGAACTTTATAGGAGGAAACATGGATTTTACCAGTACCTTGACTCTATGTTTGGTGTTACAATGTAAATAGGTACATTTTTTCCCATACCATTTGTATTTTTTTGGTATTAGTTAAGGAAACCTCATGGGGTTTCCATTATATTCTAATTTTATTGCTGTGTAATATTTAGGGGATACTAAGATTGATTTATTTTTAATAAAATCAAAATTATTTTAGGTGTACAAACTCAAACATTTATCATTTTTGAGTCTTCTATGAGTAACATGGAGATATAGGGATTAAATGGAAAAACATGAACTTATACTTAAACCCCCATGTGACTTCATTCCACAATTCTCATTATCAAATTTGACTTTAGAACTCCTCTTAACTTCCTTTACCCCTTTATAAATTTTATTTTCTTTAAACACTGGGGAAAATGTTTTTCAAAGTTATGGGGGAGGGGGGAGTATAAAGGGAAACAACTAGTGTAAAAGAAATTTTTTTGTGCATTAATTTGATGAAGAATTTCTTTAACCATGCTCATGATAATACAAATTGAAAACTTTGAAATATAAGATAAAATATTTTTTTATGATTTATTTCTAATTTTAATCCATGTTTAAGCTCAAAATAATATATTATTGAAATTGTGTCTATCTAATATGATTTTTCAATGTTTATATTTTCATTCATTTTATGAAAGAAATTCACAATGCACATCCTTTTGATTTTGGGGTCTTTGTGTGAATTCTTGGTTTCCTATAATAAATATAATTGGTTTGGTGATCCTTTTAATTTTAACATGAGTATTTAAAAAAGAAATATAATTGTAAATAAAAAAATATAAATTTATCCATAGAAAAATGGATTAATCTAATGTGTGGATTTAAGCACTTGGGGATCATGATTCTATATTTTCTACCCTAGAGTTATGAATTTTATATCTATTGTTGGAATTTGAATTTTATTTATTGACATAACTCAATATGAGTTCTGATTATGTGAGATTATGTAGTACCCCTGGTTTCTATCATGTAATCCTTAATTTATTATTTTCATGGTTTTAAAGTTAAGAGTGTTTAATGGAAGAGTCGGAAGAACTTGGAATGATGTTTTGAGGAAAAGGGGAAGTCGCACGGGAGGCGCACGGTTTGTCTAAACCGTGAAGCCAAACCGGGCGTAGTGGATCATGGAGGCATTGGCTTCCACACGGGTGGTGCACAGTTTCTCTAATCGTGTGTCCAAACTATGCGAGAAGGGTGGCAGTAGCTAACACACAGTTAGCGCATGGTTTGTCAAACCGTGTGAACTAACCGTGCGACCACTTAAACGAAATCCTATAAAGGTGGATCTCATGCGGTTTTGACTCTATGTAGCTCTTTTTTCCTTTTATGTGGCCCTAACTCGGGATTTTGGTACTCCTATGGTCAAGGAGGGTTCTCCCATCAGTCCCAAGGCGATCCGAAGGCTTCTCTTGGCGAATCGAAGCTGGATTCTTGAGGTATGTGATCGTTCTTGTTTAGTTTCTTAGATATACTTAGATATACTTATCATATTCTCTCAGTTTCATAGATCTACACCCGTTATGGGTAGATCTATGTGTGTGGATGCCAAATATGATGAGATTTGGTCTTGGTTGTGTTAGGAGAAGAGATCTAAGGAGTATTCTTGGGGAATCGACCCGATCTTCTTATGCATTCTCCGTTTATTAGGGTTTTCATCAAAACCTTTGAGGTAGGAGGCTTCAATCTTGAGTCCTATTGTTAGAATTGATTGGCTTAGTTTCAAATTGGTTTATTTGAATGGTTTTGATTGTGAAAATCATGGAATAAATCGTCTTTAGTGATTATTTATGGTTTTTCTGTAATTGTGAAATATTGGTGAACTGTTGTGCAAAGTGATTTGGCTTCTTGATTTTAAAATGTTGATTTTAAATTATTGATTTGCTGAAAGTTTAAACGGTTTGAAGAAAAATGGGTTTTCAATAAAAAAGAGTTTTATTGAAATGGTTTGAGATTGAAATGACTTTGATTGAATTGGTTTTCAATAAAAAGAGAGTTTTATTGAAATGGTATGTAATTAAAGTGGTTTGGATTTGAAATGGATTTGATGGAAATGGTTTTCATTAAAAAGGTGTTTTTATTGAAAGGGTGTTTTGGCAAGATTGATTGGAAATGTGCTGTGTGTTCATATTTCATTCGGGATGGATAAGGGTTAGGAGTCTCCCCCATCAGTGTTGGGATGGATAAGGGTTTGGGCTCTCCCCCATCAAACATTCATATTACATTCGGGATGGATAAGGGTTAGGAGTATCCCCCATCAGTGTGGGGATGGATAAAAGCTAGGGATCTCCCCCATCAAGCATTCATGTGCATTTGGGTTGGATAAGGGTAAGAAGTCACCCCCATCATGGTTGGGATGGATAAGGGTTAGGGATTCTCCCCCTTTTCTTGTAGCATGCATGGTTAGTTGCATGGGTTTGTAGAATGGTTTGTTATGCCAAAAAGGAATATTTTTGAAATGGTTTTTAAGCTTGTTTGGTAATTTTTCTGGAAAAATAACTTGCTGTAAAATTTGTTTCAATTTCTCTTGAAGTTCCTTTGGTTAAGAATGGTTTTGGAAACTTTTTTATATTTAGTTATAAACTACTTTTGAGAAATTTTTTTATATAAATTGTTTTTATATAAATGTTGATAACTCTTCTATCTTAGTGGTGTGAGTAGGGAAGTCATTGGGGAAAACATACTGAATTTTATACTCACCACTTCTTTGGCACGTTGGTGATTTTGCAGATGTCATATTCCGGGACACAGGTAAAGGTAAAGAGTTTTAATGCCAGTGACTTGTGGTGATTCTTGGGAGATGTTTTGGATATTGGAGCTTTTGGGCCATGGAGTTGTAGTGTCTTTTGAGAGTCTTGAGTTTTTCTTCCACTGTGTACTTTGATGCTTAGTTTTTTCTTCCACTGTTGTTTAATTTGATGTGTTTTGATATAAATGATGTTGTTTATTGGTCATTTATTTGTTCATGCATCATATAGTGAATTTTTGGGTTATGGTTGGTTTATGGGTTTATTTCTTAAAGGGTAAATTGTCCCCCACTTGTACTTGAAACCCTTCGGAATTTATTGCTAGCCTTTGGTGCCTTAGGGATGTCACTTAAGGCCTAGTAGTGACTCATGGTACTCTCAAGCCAATGATAATTGGTGGGTCATTACAAATGGTATCAGCTTGTTCGGTCCTTTCCTAACAAATGGTCATCAATGTTCTTGGTCTTGGAGTTGAAATTCATTCTTGTCTATTCCTTGGGAAATCTTAGACATGAGTAGGATTGTCAGAACTTGAAATGTATTGCATAAAAGGATGTAGCTAAACCGTTTATTCTGAAATTCAAGTTACCAGGGTGTTCGGTACATAAGTGTTTTGGATACACTTCTAGAATGTTGGAAATCTCATTGTCATGAGTTTAGCCAATGAGATGAGCATGACATGCATCATAGGGGAATGAATTCCCACTAGAATTTTATATCTCATTGTGAGGAATGAGTAAGGATTTTGTGCAAGGTGAACTTTTTTGAAAAATGCAGAAATTGTTTTCAAGTAAAAGATTTTGAAAATAGGTTATTTCGTGTATTTTTAAAACATGTTGATTTTAAAAAAGGCATGAGGAATGTTTTAAAAAATGTTTGAACATGGGAAAAAGGATGTTTTGGAAAACAATGTGGTGATAGATGATGTGATAGAATTTGAAATTCTAAGACATCAGTTGCTAGAGAGTTAGATTGACAGAGGTCGTTGTTGGTTTAGAAAATGGAACCCAGTAGGCGTCGTCGAAACCAACCCGAAGAAGCTACGGAGAATGTGGTTGCACTTGAGCCACTTGTGAACCAAGAGCTGGTTTAGAGTAGCGTCCAAGCTTTTCAAGCTATGGATATGGGGAACTAGAGGAATGAACCAATGCATGTGGATCATACCATTCAGTTCATGAAGTATAATTCACTGAACTTCTAGGGTGATGTTGAACCCGAGAAGGCAGAGGTGTGGATAAGTAGGATGAATCGTATCATCGATTTCATCGACACACCAATAAAGATGAAACTAAATTTGGTGACGTATATTCTTGATGATCTTTCACGTTAGTTGTGGGATTTAGCGGTGCAGTATAAATTGAATGAAGGCCTTACCTGGGAGTATTTTGAAGAATTGTTCAACAAACAATTCTATCCTCACACGTTCATGATCCAGAAAATGATAGAATTCTTCAGCTTGAAACAAGAGAGTCTCTCTGTCATAGAGTATGTGACTAAATTCACTAATTTAGTTCGTTTTGCACCATAGTTTGCAGAAAGTGCATCATTGAAGGCACACATCTTTGAATCGGGGCTAAGCCAGGAGATTCGATCGAAGATTGCAGTACTCTATATTACGGATTATACAAAGATAGTGAACGGAGAGACTATTTCTGAACGTGATATCTCAGGTTCAATAGGAGGATGAATGTTCATACCTACAGGAAATGGTGCGAACTCAACCTCCGGGAACAAGAGGAAAAGGGAAACCTATTTCCACGGTGCAAGTAGAAATCAGAACTAGACGGCGGGATCAGTGAACCTTCCTCCATGACCCTAGAGCAAAGCATGTTTCTTTCAATGAATTACGTTTGACCCCAAAATGCGAGATTGTACGGGAAAACCTAGAGCATGTCACAATTACAAGCAGATGGGGAATATACAATGTTATTGTAGAAATTCTCTGAGGTCGGGAGCACGTGACACTTCTCAGGCGTCGCAAGCATCATATGCTTCGACATGACGAGGAAAACAGAATCAATCTCGTTATCATAATAGATCTAGCCATGGTCATTCTCGAAATACCATGAATCCTCAACCAGGGAAATCTCAGTAAGGCAACAAGGAGAACAATGCAGTGATGAAGCAACTATATGGAGCTAAGAAGATGATGGTTGATGATCAGGCTGGACCATCTATGGTGAGAGGTATGATTCTTTTGAATTCTACCCTTATACAAGTGCTCTTCAATATGGGTGCATCACATTCCTTCATTGCTTCTCGTGCTATTGACTTTCTATGATTAAAACTGGAAATGATGCCTTCTATTTTGAAACTAAAAACTCCTCATGGTGAAAGATAATGTCAAGCCTTTGTGTGTAGAGCATGTGCTATAACTATTGATGGAGCTGAGTTAAACTGGAACTTCTCGATGTTGTAAATGGATGTCTATGACATAATCCTGGGTAGGGATTGGTTGACAATGTTTAAGGCTCACATTGACTGTTATAAGAGAACAGTTAGTTTCAAGACTGAAGACGACATCGACCATCTCTTCATAGGAGATAAGATAGTAAAGAAAGGTGCAAAGAGCTTGTTGGCACCAATGGTGGGAACGATCTCTTACCAACTGGCAGCATTGACTTTGGCATCAATGGAAGAGATTGAGGAAAACAATTTTCCAACTGTTGTGGATGAATTTCTAGATGTCTTTCCAAAAAACTTCTCAGGGTTTCCACCTCTAAGGGAAGTGGAGTTTACGATTGATCTTCTTCTAAGGACTAGTCCTATTTCCATTCTGTCATATAGGATGGCACCAATAGAGTTACGGGAATTGAAATCATAGTTAGAGGAGCTGTAAATCAAGGGTTTCATTTGACCAAGTACATCTTCATGGGTATCACCAGTTTTGTTCGTGAAAAATGTAGATGGAACTCTTCGGTTGTGTGTTGATTATCGTAAGATTAACCAAGTTACGATAAAGATTCGAAATCCACTTCCACGCATCGATGATCAATTTGATCAATTAAGGGGAGCTAAGTGGTTCTCCAAGATTGAATTGCGATCAGGATGTCACCAATTATGAGTTCGGAAGGAGGATATCCCAAAGACAGCTTTCAGAATTATATATGGCCACTACGAATATTTAGTCACGAGTTTTAGTCTAACGAATGCACTAGCAGTCTTCATGGCTTTGATGAATCAGATATTTCAGTGATATCTGGTATCTTTTTTTGTGGTGTTTGTGGATAATATCTTGGTGTATTCAAAGGCAAGGTGCACCTTTCTTTTTGGGAGCCTATCTGATTAGAACTTCACAGTTAAGCATGCTTGGCCTGGATTAGTAATCAGGATGGGTGTTCTTCTAGGAAGTTTCCAAGGGTGTGTGTGAGTGAGGACAAAACACACTGAAAGAACATGTGTTGGCCTGTGGGGACAGTCATTGGTCTGATAAGCGACCCTAGTGAGTAATAGCCTATGGTGTGATGGTAATGAAACAAAGGTATTATAGGATACCCATGGGGTCAGATGACAAGGTTCATGGCGTTGAAGGTGCAGTTTTGAAGCAGCATGAAAAGGAAGGTGGCTGGGTTCATCTCACAGTGCTTAACTTGTCAGCAGGTTAAAGAAGAGAATTAGAGACCAGCTGGTATGTTACAATATTTACCTATCCCAGTGTGTAAATGGGATCAGATAGCAATGGATTTTGTTACAGGTCTTCCAGGAATTGTCTAGAAACATGATGCCATTTGGGTGATAGTGGATCGTCTAACCAAGTCGGCCCATTTAATCCCTATTCGTGAAACTCATAATATAGAAGATCTTTCAAAAATATATATTTGAGAAGTGGTAAAGAGGCATGGTGTACCAGTGTATATCATCACAGATAGAGATCCGAGGTTCACATCTCGTTTCTGGAAATCATTACACCAAGCCCTTAGGACTCAGTTGACTATGAGCACAGCGTATCATCCTCAGATGGATGGGTAATCCGAGTGGATGATACAAACTTTGGAAGATATGTTGCAGGCTTGTGTAATGGATTTTGGTGGCTCATGGGTGGAGCATATACCCTTAGTGGAGTTCTCATACAATAATAGCTATCAAGACTCGATACGCATGGTTACGTTTGAAGCATTGTATGGGCATCCTTGTCATTCTCCACTATGCTGGGTGGAAATTGGTGAAACTTCACTAGTTGTGCCGAGCCTTATCCAAGAAAGAACAGAGAAGATTCAGATGATTAGAAAGAGGATGGAGATGGATCAAGTTCATTAGAAATCATATAAAGATCACCGTCGAAGACCGTTGTCGTTCGTTGTGGGTGATCATGTCTTCTTGAGAATCTCTCCAAGGCTTGGACATCGTCGTTTCAGGAAGCAGGGCACATTATCTCCTAGATACATTGTCACTTTTGAGATACTGGAACGGGTTGGAGAGGTGGCATATCGGTTGGCATTACCACCACAGTTTAGTTCGGTGCATAATTTTTTCCATGTTTCTCAACTGAAAAAGTATCAGCATGATCCTGACCATGTGATAATATGGGTTCATGTTGACCTAGAGCCATATGCTTCATTGATAAATATCCCGGTACGGATTGTGGATAAGAAAGAGAAAGTCTTTCATGAAAAAATCATTGGTCTAGGGCGGGTTTTATGGAAGAATGGTCAGATTCAGGAAGAGACTTGGGAACGTGAAAAGGAAATGAAAGGGTAATGGCCCGAACTCTTTCAGCTGGGTGAAGGTATTCTACTTTCTGAGGACAGAAAGACCAAT
This sequence comes from Viscum album, assembly GCA_963277665.1. NCBI lineage: Eukaryota > Viridiplantae > Streptophyta > Magnoliopsida > Santalales > Viscaceae > Viscum > Viscum album. The sequence continues at coordinate 924,830,532 of OY728165.1, forward strand.
GTTAGGGAGAATGTAGTACCCCCGGTTTCTGGTATGTAACCCCTACTTGATTCTTTTCATGGTTTTAAAGTTAAGAGTGTTGAATGGAAGAGTTAGGAGAACTTGTAATGATGTTTTGAGGCAAAGGAGAAGTCACACGGGAGGTGCACAGTTTGTCTAAACCATACGGCCAAACCATGCGCAGTAGGTCTTGGAGGTAGTGGATTCCGCACGGGTGGCACATGGTTTGTCTAACCGTGCATCCAAACTGTGCAAGAAAGGTGGTCGAGGCAGTAGCTAACGCACGGTTAGCACACAGTTTGTCAAACCGTGCAAACTAACCGTGCGACCAATTAAACAAAATCCTATAAAGGTGGATCTCACGCGTTTTTGCCTCTATGTTGCTCGTTTTTCCTCCTAAGCGGCCCTAACTCGGGATTTTGGTTCTCCTAAGGTCATGGAGGGTTCTCCCATCGTTCCATAGGTGATCTGAAGGCTTCTCTTGGCGAATCGAAGCTCAATTCTTGAGGTATGAGATCGTTCTTGTTTGGTTTCTTAGATCTACTTAGATCTACATCTCACTTCTCTCGGTTTCTTAGATATATGCCCCTTATGGGTAAATCTAAGTGTGTGGATGAAAAATATGATGAGATTTTGTCTTGGTTGTTAGGAGAAGATATCTAAGGAGGATTCTTGGAGAATCGACCCGGTCTTCTTGTGCGTTCTCCATTTGTTAGGGTTTTCATCAAAACCTTTGAGGTAAGAGGATTCACTCTCGACTCATATTGTTAAAATTGATTGGCATAGTTTCAAATTGGTTTATTTGAATGGTTTGATTGCGAAAATAATGGAACAAATCTTCTTTAGTGATGATTTATGGTTTTGCTGTAATTGTGAAATCTTGGTGAATTTTTGGGCAAATGGATTTGGCTTCTTAAATTTAAAATGTTGATTTTAAATTATGGATTTGATGAAAGTGTAAATGGTTTGATGAAAAATGGGTTTTCAGTAAAAATGGTGTTTTATTGAAATGGTTTGAGATTGAAATGACTTTGATTGAATTGGTTTTCAATAAAAATAGAGTTTTATTGAAAAGGTTTGGAATTGAAATGGCTTGTCTTTGAAATGGTTTTTATGGAAATGGTTTTCAATAGAAAAGTGTTTTTATTAAAAGGGTGTTTTTGCATGATTAATGGGAAAATGTGGTGTGTGTTCATATTGCATTCAGGACGGATAAGGGTTAGGAGTCTCCCCCATCAGTGTTGGGATGGATAAGGGTTAGGGCTCTCCCCCGTCAAACATTCATATTGAATTCGGGACGGATAAGGATTAGGAGTCTCCCCCATCAGTGTTGGGATGGATAAGGGTTATTTCTCTCCCCCATCAAGCATTCATGTGCATTTGGATTGGATAAGGGTAATAAGTCTCCCCCATCATGGTTGGGATGGATAAGGGTTAGGGATTCTCCCCCTTTTCAGGTAGCATGCATGATTGGTTGCATAGATTTGTGGAATGGTTTGGTATGCCAAAAAGGAATGTTTTTGAAATGGTTTTTAAGCTTGTTTGGTTATTTTTATGGAAAAACAACTTGCTGGAAAATTGGTTTTAATTTATCTTGATGTTCCTTTGGTAAAGAATGGTTTTGAAAACTTGTTTATATTTAGTTATAAACTTATTTTGAGAAAATGTTTTATATAAACTGTTTTTATATAAATGTTGCTAACTCTTCTATCCTAGTGGCGTGAGTAGGGAAGTCATTGGGGAACACCTACTGAGTTTTATACTCAACCCTGCTTTGGCACATTGGTGCTTTTCCAGATGTCGTTTTCTGGGACACAGGTAAAGGTAAAGCATCTTATTGCCAATGACTTGTGGTGATGCTTGGGAGATGTTGTGGATATTGGAACTTGTGAAGCATGGAGTTATAATGTCTTTTGAGAGTCTTGAGTTGTTCTTCCACTGTGTACTTTGATGCTTAGTTTAGTCTTCTGCTGTTGTGTACTTTGATGTCGTTTGATATAAATGAAGTTGTTTATTGGTCTTTAATTTGTTCATACATCATATAGTAAATGTTTGGGTTATGGTTGGTTTATGGGTTTATTTATTAAAGGGTAAATCGTCCCCCACTTGTACTTGAAACCCTTTGGCATTTATTGCCAGCCTTTGGTGCCTTGGGGATGTCGCTTAAGGCCTAGTAATGACTCGTGGTACTCTCAAGCCAATGAGAATTGGCTGGTCATTACAGCTTCACTTGGTACCATAAGGTCTTTGATCTTGGGAGTCATCAATGAAGTCTTGAAACATGGGTTGGCTTATTTGAATGAAATTTAAAATACTATGTAAAAATTGAAAAAAATAAATAAATGAATACTCATATTATGGTTAAAATGTGATTCCACCTAGCACTTTCGTCACCCCTTGAATAAAAATGAACCACCATGTTTACTATGATCCACAACACATCATCATGATTAATTGAAATTGTATAAAATGTGTCAATGATTTTGAATAAAGTATTTGTAATGGGAATGGGATATTCTTATGAACGTATATTTTTTTAAATTATTTTTATGGGCTTAATAATTTTGTTGGCATGTGATATTTTGGTGGGAATTTAATGTTAGAATGTTTTTTGGAAAAGGGAATACTAATTTCATATTTTTGAGATACATTTTTCTTAGGACTAGTAAAACTCAAGTGGTGGGTGTTATTAGAGGCTAAAATAGGATAATATTCACTTTTCATATTATAATATTGATGTGATTAAATGTTCATAAACAATTTTTCTAATAAATTTTAAAAATTGAACTTATTTTATTATCATTTTTGAAATTCTTTCTTAAAATGAACTATTACAAGTTAAATTTTTGAACACCTACTAAGACACCCAATTTTCTTGATTTTATTTAAACATTTCATTTTCTGGTTTCCCATGCTATTTGGAACATAATAAACTTATGGAGTTACTAGATATTCATTTGGGATGACGACCAAGTGTGCATTGAACCTTGTAAATTCTGGGCGAAGTGAACTGGGTAGCAGCCCAATAAAACTATTTTATGGGACATGATACAATCATAATGATTATAATATTTTAAATAGAGATAGAGTATATCATGGGAAATATTTAATTAATTAATTTTCAGAGATAATTATTTTTAAGGGAGTTCCAAGAATACCAAGACGAAAATGAAATTTTGGGCTAGATTCTATGGCCCATAATCACATCCTGCCATTTCCATCATATTTTAGAAACCAAAAAAATAGGCTAAAATTTTAGAGGCTATTATGGTACATGTATCAAATAAGTTTCTTCTTCTATGGACCACCCAAATTATTCCCTCTAGAGTCTCATTTTGGGGGCTCTGTTGGGTGGATGCAAGGAGGTTCCCATTTCTAGCCAGGAGAGGAAAATCCACATTCCACAAACATTCCACCACCCTAGGCCAACCACAATCAACTGGGAAGACTTGGAATATTGGGGGATCTACTGAGTCCTTTTTATATACCTATTTAAGGAAGTTATATTGAATGATTTGGGGTATGCTTTGGTTTATTTCTATTTAAATATTATGTTTCAATCTTGTATTCATGAGTTTTTTTAATGTATGTTTTTTAATTCACTTAAGTTTATATATAAAAGTTCTTCATATCCACTTATTATATTCTATTTTATATCATATTGATACTGTTTCTTCAAGGTGTTAACCTATTCACACCAACACTTGTTAAATTCTTCAAACAATGGTGGAGTGATCGTTATTTCACTGTTTGTCTTCTCCAATTCTGCCATAATGTGTCTACTCTCATCTTCTATAGGAATATTTACATAAATGGAAGGATATAACTCTCTTGGGTTGAAACAAGAGTGTATATATGGGTATTATTGGTTTTTATTTCTCACTCTTTAAATGTATAATCATTTCTTTTATTTTAGTTTTTCATTCAATGATTTACTTTCATTCTCTTCCTTATTGAATTTTATTGCCACACTTTTCATGTGATAATAAAATCCTTTAGCTTTGAGTGCTTATGAAAATGATCCTCTAAGTGTATATGTAATTATTATGTGTTTTTGAAGGTGTTAAACCATTAAGTGATGAGGGTAGTTTTATTTCATTGAGTGAATCCTTCCCCAATTAATGAAATTGAAATCCTTAAAAATAATTTCATCCAAATTCACCCACTATAATAACCTATTATAAACCCCTTCTCATAAATTTATTTCACTTAGTTCTATTAGTGTTCATATAAACCATATCAGAACAATTCAAATTTGGAAACATCATATCCTAATCTCCTTCTTAGAATATAAGCGTCTTTTGGTTTCTTATTAGGTTTATGAGGATTCGACAACTCATACTACACTAAAAGAGACCAATTTACCTCTAAAAACATGGGTAATTTTTGGTGTGACCAAAATAAATATATAAATGAAAAATTCATATATTTAATAATGAGGTAAAAAATTTATGAAAAAATCATAAATAAATTTTAAACACTGTATAATTTAGAATAAAATTGAACAATTCAATTTTATCTAATTTAAATAATTAATATTATTATTTACATGGTTTTGGAATGAAATATTTCATATTTAAATTATGAGATATTTTATATACACATTTATTAACTAAGAATAATAATTTTATATTTTATATAAAAAATTTACATAAATTAAATATCACATATTTTATCTTATTTAAACAATTGATCAAATTAATATCTAAAGATCCTTTTAGAATGAATTAAATATTTTTCAAATAAGTCCTTAATATAAACATTTTATATTTTCATTTATAAACTATTCATAAATAAATATAAACAATTTCATATATTTTAATATTTAATTTATAAACACTTTATAAAATATTTATTAAGTAAATCCCCTTTAAACCTAGATCAAATCTGCCAAAACATTTTTTGTTCTATTTAAATCCCCCTTGAATTGAACATGGGATCAGAGGGCATGTGTCTGTGATGTTTTTTTAAAATATTAACAAAAAAAGTAATTTTATTTTAATTTTTTTCTAATATTTCATTGAATATGGTATATTTTCAAGCTATTATGTCCTTTTAAAATTCCAGGATCCATGAATATTTTGGTGTTCATTCTAAGACACCATGTAGTTTTATGTCAGGGTAATACCATGATTACAGGTATTTTATCCAGCAAAATCTAGTACTAGGTATGATTAATATTTGTACTAAATAATTTTAATTATATGTATGATTACATCTTAGGAGGAATTCCTAAGTAATAAATTTCTAGGTCTACTTCATGGTGGAGCTAGATTTTGGAACAACCCCCCATACCACAATGTATAGAACATCCTATGATTTCCTCTTTTTATACATTTTCACCAATTCCCATAAAAATTATTTTACTTGGAATATGTCATGGTATATTTAAATCAATAATATAAATTCCTATTTTTAAAAGGAACATGTCGTGGAACTGAATTCTCAAGAACTAGAACTAGTGTTTTGTCTTGGGCTATGTTATGGGTCTCGGAAATTTGTTTTTACTATTTACCCATCCATTAAAAATTCAAATGAAATATGGGTAGATTGTATTTAATAACACTAAATATATTAGGTCAAATATATAACATATAAAACATAGTATAAGTAATACTAAAAGACACTATAAATCCCAAAATTTATCTATACGTTTGGAATGAAAAAACAATGAATAATAATTATGACGTATCTTACATAAAGTAATCCAGTATGTCAAATACTCTCACAAGAATTCGACCTAGATCAATGAAAATAAAAAGAAGGAATAAATATTCAAGATTTATCCACAAATCTTTTTAATGAATTTATTATTGGGTAGAACCTCTCTCATGCCATGGTTTTATACAACTTTATGTTCATATTGCGAGAGTAGGTTCCCTAGAACCGACCGCTCTATGTACTTCTATTACCATTACATATATACATATACACAAACACACACAGATATATATATATATATATATATATATATATATCTATGTTTGTGTGTGTTTCACTTATAATTATAGTTATATTAATTCTACATGTACCGTATATATGGTAATTTTATTATATTAAATATTATATCAAAAGGTTATAACAGTTTATAGATTTACTGAGAGAATCTAGATAATATGAAATTAGTCTTTATCGATGTTATATGGTTTAAATAAATCAGTATAAAGGGTAAAAAAAATGATATTCTACTATCAGGTGTTGGAGGCTTATAAGGATTGAGGATTCTTCTGATGAAATTCAAACTTGGGGATCCCTATTTCCTGATATCGTGAGGATTAACCTGTAAAAAAGAACACCAAATGTTCTAGGTGTCATTGGTTATTATTATCCATGAAAATATGTATTAGTCTCCATAATTGAGATTATTATTAATGTATTTTATTGGTCATGTACATTTATGAATAATGAAAACCAAGATAGTGTATGTATTTTTCAAGGTTGAATGAGTCATGTTTATGATTGATAATATGACATTGATTGAATAATAAATAAATTATTTTTTACTTTTGAGTAAAAGATGTGATATATTGATCTTTGTTGATAGAGATTATAGTACCTTCATTAAATCAATGGAAATGGTATAATTAGTTAATACCATCCGGTGTGCTCAAAGAAAGAATAAATAAAGCATGTGAGGATGGTTACAAAAGAGATGAATCCTACTATATGAGATATCATATATCAAAGAGACAATAATACATGGTGAATGTTTGTAAGATACATTATTATTTTTATGAACTAATATTATCTTTTTAGGGTAGTTCATGTGTTGATATAAACTACTCCTAGTGTATTAATGTTTTTTTAACAAACCCCTTAAATTCAAAAAGAAAGAACTCCATTTGAATTCTGGGAAAAAGGAGGAACCCATTACAAAGATAGATGAAAAAAATCTTAAACAACAAGGCACAAGGACAAACAGGGATCCAAATTCTAGAAAATAAACAAAAATCATGACAAGAACAAGCCATAAATCTCTTCGCCCCCCCTGTCTGCAAATGAAATAGTGAAAGCTAACAAAGATTATGTGTCACCCCCGCTAGGAAGAATTGTGTCGTGCTGGAAACACAATAAAGGCGAATAACTCCCCCATCTCACATAGAAATATGAGGGGAGGACCAGATGATAGCATCCAGAACAGCTATATATCTTTCAAGCCGGCCACCTGATGGTGCAAGCGAGAAACTCACTGCACAGTCAACCTGATGCATCACAACATCCGCCAAAAAACCCCACACAGAAATCAAAAAGGTTGACCATCCATCCAAAAAGTTAGGAAAGATGGATGAATGATGGGTGTGAACACACCCATCCCTCTTTTAAGGTCGCCCACTTGATGCAATTTGCAGGAAACAGAAACACTCCAACCAAATGCTGAGAGAGAAAAAATCAATTCCCACCACGACATTTGCATCTCATCGACACTCAGATGCAAAAAACAAGAGGAACACATGACATCCAATCCATCTGGAACACCATCATCCCAATATGCCTCAACACGCTGAAAAATTTTTAATAGCCACGAGATGTATGAGAAACAATGAAGCAATAAAGCACATCATAGAAAAAAACCAGAGCAACCAAAGGTGCATCACATAGCACTAGAGTAGTCAAATGGTGCATCACTATTGACGAGAATGACTACCGTGAAGTAGACAATCCATCCCCAAAACACAGTAGCCATAAGGCACATGAGCAGCAATGAATCAACGAAGCACATCATGGAGAAAACCAGAGCAGCTAGAGGCACATCACGGAGCACCAGAGTAGCCAAGCAGTGCATCACTGTGTCAAAAGTCCTAGAGAATCGGTTCAACCACCATGCATCCACCTCCTCTAAAAAAGAAACCATGAATGTCTCAATGAGGAGACCAAGTCGAGGGACCAAATCTACAGGGCGGGAGATCAGAGAACCAACAACAATGGGCATCAAGCAAGGCACGAAGCTCACATCGCCAAAGCCACCGATGTCGCCAAACCATAGATGGAAAGATCCGAATCAGGCTGTAAAAGACAATAAATCGGTCGACCAAGGGAGATCAAATCCGGGCAGAAGTGTGAAGCACAACCCATGGCCATTGCTCGACAAGGACGTGGAACTCAAGAATCCGCAACGAAGATCCACATGGATAGGAAACTAGAAATACCCAACAATAGGGGTTGGATAATGTACAAGTGTTAAAAATATGAAGAAAATAAATAAAATCAATAGTATAATAGTTTAGGATAACCAATATTGAATTAAGTTAAGTAATCATAAGTTATTAAGTGAATGAAAATGAAAATATTTTACCAATGAATAATCATTATTAATGGTTTGTTAAATATTATTTGGGTGAAATATATCATGTTAATGGATCATATTTTATCGTGTAACATTATATTGATTTTTTCATGTAATTGAAAACCTAATTATGAGAATTATGAAATGTTTACTAGGTCATAAATGTAATATATTGTTAATTTAGAAGGTTAAACTAATTAAAGGACAAAAGTAAAATTTTAATATGTTTCAACCTTCTTATAAAAACTAAATAAGAACAAATTCTTGGGTACTGTTGATATCAAGAATTTGAGTGATTCTTCCTCATATAACCCTTTTTTATAGTGATAAAGGACAGTTTTGATCACCATGTTCCAAGATCTCCATCTTAAATAAAGTAATAGGTGCTCCGGAGATCGCGAGTATATCTAAAAAGCATCAAATATTTGTACTATCACCTAATGATTGTATATAGACACACAGAAAAGATTATAAAGCATGTTTAAATGATCTATAGGGTTGTTACTTTGGAACATTTGAGTTGTGATCATTGACAATGAGTATAATGTGATGACATTGAAGAATTGTTTGAAATAAATATATTTGATTTAGTTTGAATAATTATCCAAATTATACATGATGCTCATGTTGATAAATACTTTCATATAAGATTTATTGTTTATACATAGATTCTATATAAAAAATTTAAATATCCCTTCTTCCATTCTTCTCCAGCACCCTCGGTACAAATAAGTTATAACAAAGCAGTCGTGTTAGTATATATCTAAGTGAAAATTTAACTTAAAAAAAATACATTAGAGGGCGTCGAAACTGTCCAAATTTCATTAAAGGAATGTCAATATGAGGTTGCGTTGGCGTCATATGTCCATATGATGATCGATTACATTTTTAGGCCTTAAAAACAGAATCAGATATATAGATATATATATAATATTTGATATTAAGTAATAGAAAAGGATCATCAGAGTGTCATCAGTGGTCTAGCCAAAATCAAATGAGGGTGAGGCGGTTCATCTATGTGGGTCAACAATATCAAATAAAAAAAAGAAATTATAAAAAATATTAAAATGGGAGTATATTTTTATCTGTGTAAAAAACCTCACACCCCCTGCATGTATTGAGGGGGGATTGAGATTGATTCCCATTTTTAGTGTCCCCCTGTTTTGTAGTAAAAAAATCAGGGCCACCCACATATGGGGGTGGATATTTAGAACATGGATGACTCCATTGGGGAACCACCATCTCAACCCCATGAAACCAATATAAGGTATGTCACTGGTACCCAACTCAGATCCTGATTGGGTTGGGATCTACCTAAATCACCATGAACCCCTTAGGAAGATTGTAAATGCATAGAAAATTATTACAAAAGTTACTAAAAATATTTTAAATCATAGGAATCATATAAAACAATTAGTGAGATTTTTCAACATTTATATTAAAAACAAAAATTAGTTTAACTTATTTTAATTCATAATAAATTCCCTCTAGTGGAATTTGTTACGAATTTAATTTTATTATTTGAATTTAATACATATATATTGATCATGAGTTAGACTGATCATTATATTTTTGGGATTTATTATTTATTTATTTAAAAATGTAATTTTTGTAAAAATTAATTAATAAATAAATATATTTACATCTTTTCTTGACCTCCATATATGTATAAATACCTACATATCAGTAGGATAGATTATTTATATTCATCTTGTATACCCAAAAAGCCCTCACCAGTGAGGGAGTATTATTGTATAATAAATAGGATGAAGGAGATGTGGTTATCATCAAGAATTGGAGAAACACCAAATATGATATGGATGTATTGGACATGGTGAGTGATCCAACTCAAGTCGAATATGACCCAAGGAGTTTCACATAAAATTTTTATTGACCCATCATCACCTCAATAGATCAATAATTAAAAAAATCTCATCATCATGTCATTTATTTATTATACAAAAGGTTTTTTTGTGTATGTTCATTTTATAAATGATTAAACAAAATAATAAAAAATAATGCATAAATGAAAATAAAGGGTCACGTGGTGAATTTTTTCAATTCATACATTGTTATATTGAGAACATAATAAAAAATTAATAAGAATGATGAATAAAAATATATTTTAATTGATAATAAAATATAATAAATTACAAAATTAAATATTAAGTCAAACATATTCCATTACTTGAATTAAAAAAAAACAAAAGTTTGAGGTGTTCATCAGCCATAGATGAGAGTGACTCCAATTATTATTGATTTTTTTGTGATAGTGGTGAGTATTATTAACTAATTTTCTCTTTAAATTAATATCCATAGATATATTTTTGAACCCTTGAAGTCAAAGCATTGATTTAAGCCAAGGTTAATATTTTTATGAGTTGGGAATCCACTCAACAGATCAAGGAGTCATGAGTAAATATGTTTGGCCAATAAAATTCCAAAATTAAAACTCTATAATTATTGGCATAGCCATAAATTGTAATTTGATGAGATGTTTTAATGGTCCTTTCCACTTGAATAATCTAGGGGATGAATATTCTTAATCAAATAGTTGGGGGCTAAAAGAATCTGAATTAATAATGGGATACATTTATTAATTTGTAAATAGATAATGTTTATAATATTGGTAATCAATAAAAAGTATTAATATTAATAATTTATTCATTATAGATCAAATTATAATCACTACCACCAATTAATTATAAATGTGATCAATTCTAGATAAAAAAATATCCTGATTAGAAATAACTTCTTGGAGTGGTTCATGCACTTGTGCATGGTACTTTACTATGGAATGAAATTGTATGTTCTGGAGTCTTGAATTTCTATTTATCCTCCTAGAGAGAAATTAAGGTATAAATAGAAGCCTATAAGATGGAAATTGATGATTTATTGGATATCCAGTGCCACATGTTATCATCTATGTCCATTGAATAACAAGAAATGTATGAGAAAAATGATGAATACAATATTCTTACTCATCCATAAGAATTATAATAGGATAGGGAAAGGAAAGAAATGTATGAGATATATTGTGAACTATATACATGAAATTTAGCAGAAGGAAACAATAAGAAACTCATGTGTTCAAGATTACTTGGCTGATTAAGTGACTAAAGTCCCTAAAGCCCAAACTAAATCAAGATCAATTTACAAATATTATAATTATGACTTTACTAACTAGGTTATTAACATTTATTGTTTTCTATAATATAAAAAATATAAAGAATCCTCTTCCGAATCTGTTGGATTTGGTATATCTAGCTGATAATTGTATGAAAAAAACTCGTCAATCTTTATGGTGAACAAGAAATGTAAATAAAAGAAAAATGAATCTGTAGATAAATAATATTTAAAGTAACCAATGCACCATCTCTTTAAAAAGTCAAATATATATATGGAAATTAAAAAAAGGAAGCTTTCTGATTTTTTTGTGGAAAAAAGGGACACTAGAGAACAATTTTATATCTAGGAAGGAGAATAAATGCGATGATTCTATTTTATGTACATTTTTCATTGTATGAAATCTGCATATTTATATAATTCATTTATTGGATATATATTGTTGCTCACAAATTTGTATTCATGTAGATTTAAGTAGATTGTAAGGGGTGAGGTAGATCCCTAAGCATCAAATGATGAAATAATGAAATCATTGGTATTTGAGGATTATCATTTTTATTTAACTAGTGGTTTGGTTATTATGTTAAATAAATTTTCATTATGTAACTTATATTATCGATAACATTATCACAGTATCTAGTCTAGATATAATGAGATTTTATTTTATGTTCAAATGTAATTTGTTTATTTTATAAGGATGAAATATGTTATGGTATTGCAGATTGTAAAAATGTCTTAAACATACTTGAAATCAAAAAAATTAATAGTGGAATATACACTAAACTGAGTACCATATAAATCTGTAGTGAAATATACACTAAACTGAGAACCAACTAAAGTGACATATGGTATTTCATATGAGTTATGGTATGAAAAGAACCCTGGTATATCACAAATATGTGTACGGGGACAAGATACAATTTTCAAGACAATATTTAATGAAAAACTACCATCTTGAAGAAAATGGTTTATATTTATAAGTTATCCAAATTAAACTAATGTATATTAGCTATGTAACCATTTAAATAGAAAAGTTATTTTGGAAATAAATGTCATATTTCATAAAAGGAAACACATTCCTAATTGAACTAGTGTATTTATGATTGATATTAATGAATTTGATGCTCCGTTTGGATATGAGTTGGTAAGGGAACAAACTGTAGAAGAGATAGTGGAAGTAGATGAATTTACCAAGACACAAGAAGTTCATAGGTCTATTAAATAGGATAGATAACCAATCAAATATTTTTTTTCATGTCACTGAGTCAGGTGACCCATTATTCCTCGATGATAATGAAACTATTACTTATAAAGAATTATTAGAAAAAAAAGATACTGATAAATTGAAAGATTCCATGAATTATGAAATTTATTCCACATACCATAATCACGTTTAGGCTTTGGTAGACGCACCAATTAATGTAAAAATAATTGGTTGAAGATGGGTATTTAATAAAAATTTGGACATGGAAGAAAAAGTAAATACCTTCAAGGAATTATTGGTTATTAAGTGTTTTAGAAAAAATCATAGAAATGAATATTATGAAACATTTTTACTATTCACAATGCTAAAATCTTTTATAATATTTCTTGAAATTTTATATTTATAGGATTATAAGTTCTATAAAATGGATGTGAAAACCATTTTCCTAACTTGTAAGTTAGTTGAAGGTTTCTATATGACAAAAAAAGAAGGGTTTGTAATGTATAAAATATCAATAAATTATTTATGCTTTATTTGTCTATTTAAGGATTAAAACATGTATCATGATCATGGAATTTTTTTTTGATGAGGTTAATGTTTTTTCTTTAATTACGAATGAAAGTGATCCATGTGTCTATAAGAAATGTAATTGGAGAACCATAATTTTCTAAGTATTATATGATGAGGATATATTATTAATAGTAAATTAAGAAAAAGTATTATAGTCAACATGATACATACATAAATAATTTTACTATTCTTGGAAAACAAGATGCATACTTAAATCATATATTAAAATTTAAATCATAAAATATAACATTGTATTTCCTTTTAGAAAACCATTATTATCATAGATTATAATTTATTATCAACCCTAATATACATCTTAGAATCATGTGAAAAAATAAACAGAAGAAAAAGGGTGATATTAGATGCTCAGTAAGGGTATGCATATAACATATGATAAATAATATGTGAATAATATGGAAGAAAATAAATAGAAATCAAATAATTATATAATAACATGAGATAAAAACTTATCCATGGTTATGATAATTAATGAAACAATCACATGAAAATCAATAACTAATATCATAATTAAGGAAATTCATAATTCCAGACATTATAAGCATACTTCTGAGGCCTCATGTGAAAAAAACATACATATATGGGTAAAGACTTAGCCAATACTAAAGATAGTATATCTAATGAGACCTGTCAATATATCAAGGGACTATAGCTACCCTTTATATAACTTACTAAGTCAACTTAATTTCCCATATGAAATGGTTGAATCAAAATTAAAAACAAATTTTTATTTAATACAACATATGAAATGCTAAAAATTTCCCCAATAAATAAAAATAATTATAAACCATCCAAAGCAATATAGAAAATAGTTAAAAATAGTACATCCCTTGTCAAATAGATGGTAATAAATCTAGAGAAATAATAATTATGGAATCATCATAACATACCCTCATTGGATCATAAAAAAAATAAGTGTTTTTGTCATTGATTAATATAAATACCATAAAAATGTCTTTAAAAATATTCTTGAGGAAAATAACATTTTCACTTCGAAAATAACTTTTTAGAAAAAACATTATAATCACAGAGGAAAAAATTTAATTCAAAAAAAACTTTTAGAATTATAAATTATTATTCAAATAAAATATTATTAATTGAGATAGTAAAATATTTTCAGGCAATATAATTTAAAAATCAATCATTTCACACCTTTTTTTTTGGAAAGTTGAAAAATATCTTATTGGAAAAATGACAAAAATACTTCTTTCAAACCGTTTTATGAGAAGTTAAACATGGGTAATAATGAATTTAAAAAATAATAAAAGAGTATTAAAAATATTATTTTATAAAAATATATAGAAAATATGGATATGTAATAAAAATATTCCCCAATAGATACTTTAGCATCAACAATCTTGAATATTAATGAGATTGTGAAATAAACCCTTACCTCACGTCTGACAACCTCGATACATGTTCAAGACTGAGATATAATAAATAGATATTTATTATACATATATTATAGAACCAAAATATTACACATAATACCTTTTATTATGTTCTTATAATCATTTACCATGCATTTATTATCAATTATTGTTAAACATCACTGTTTCATTTTTCATGTATGTTCTGTTTCAGTGGATTCAGTATTTATACTTCAATAAAGGTTCACAAATATCAATAATGTTAATAATTATATTAATATAACATATTTTTATTGTATATGTATTTAATATTATCAATTAATTTTAGATTTAGAAAAATGTATTACATCGTTCATGGAGACAAAATGTCATATGTACACATGAAATGTGTTTTTAGTATTCTATGAATAAAAATAAAGAAAGTTAAATAATAATTATCATTTAGAGAATAATTATTATATCATATAAATAATTTTTACTAATCAAATCCACAATTATTACCGACCAATTAAAATTGGAATGAAAAATGAATCACATCACTTTGTGAAGGTGGAAGTCCACACATACACATGAGTGAGATTATCGTTTACCAACGGTTTGGAAGGTAAGATGGTAGATATGATATTATTATTTAATAAGTATAATTATTTTATAAATATAATATATAAATATCAATTCTATCATAATTACCATCCTAAATATTTTTTAACAAAAAATTAATTATACTGTTACATGGAGGTGGTAAGCCGTACGTACGCACGAGTGATACATTCACTTCACCTTTGATGGGAAAAAGGGTGGATATTGGAGGTTTTGTAATCATAATAAATTTTAAATATATTTAGGATACATAACAGAATATTTTATGAAAAATTTTAGAAAATTTGAAAGGGTAGAAAAAGGAATAAATTAAAAGTGGTTGGGTAAGACAGTTACCTCTTCTTCCAGATTCCTTATTAAGATCCATTATTAAGGGAATTAAGGTTAGTATTTTTGGATGAAAAACCCCTCAATATAATGAATAAGTATTTTTAAAATACAAATATCCATGTATTGGTTGATCTATGTGGATAAATGTTATGTAGATAAGTGAAGGAGGAGGTTCCCAATTATAATAGAGGTGAGGTGGATTTTTGGAATTTCTCAAAAGATTAAATTATAAAAAATTCATTCTCCTACAAAATAACTCTATATGGAATTTTATGAGAATATAATTTTGTATAGGTTTGTAATACCACAAAAAAATATAGTTTAGATAAGTTTTGGTATCATTTTAAACCTTATCATTTTGAATAAACCATAGTTAATAAATTTTAATTTTAATTATGGTAACAACATTTTCTATATTAAAGAGATGTAATATTTAAATATAAGGTTAAAATTTGGCCCATAAATGGCCAAGTTGTGACATTATAGACCATGAAATCTTAAATTATTTCTATTTCAAGATTTTATGTTTTTTAAATAATTTTAAAAAATATTATTTTTATAGAATTTCATTTTTTCAATTTTGACACTATTCACTTATTTTGACTTAAAATACATCATGAAAATGGGGGAATTAGAATAACATGATTTAAAACCCATATAATATTTTATATAGATCTATAAAATTTGTTGGAAACATTAAATCATTTAATTTTTATAAAAATAAATATATTATAATAACTTATTTTATTTTAATGTTAATTCAATAAATACTGTATTATCATTTCATAAGCATATAAAGAAATTTTATAATTTATTAAAATTAAAAATAATTTTTTTTAAAATAATTTTTTAAGGTGAAAATAGACATTTAGGTTCATTCATATCTTTCTTTTGTCCTTATGTGGACACATAAGAGATATTAAAAACAAAGAGAGTTACCTTTTTTAAATATCTTTGATTTATATAATATATAAGTCATTTTCATTGAAATGTGTCAATTAAAAAAATAAAATTAAAAAACTATTGTGTTAGGGGACTAATTATATGAATCAAATATTAATTTTTATGAAAATTTTCAGCCTTACCACTTAGTTTTAACCTATACTAACCCGATTTACCCTTTACCAAAGTGATAAAATTGACCATGGTTACTGTTCATAATATCCACAAAATGAAGGGTCCAATTTATTAAATTTGAGCCTAATAATTTCTAATATATAATTCATTTAATCAAATTTAATACCTATCAGTAGTATAAATTAATATTAAAATAAGTAAGAAAAATTTGATAAAAACCACATTTTAGAAAATGTAATTTTTAAGAATAAAAATGGATTTATTCTTATCCCAAGCATCATGAAAATATTATTTGAATTATAAAAAATTTTATTTAATATATAATATATAAATTTATTTAAATTCATCCAGAAATTGTGAATAATTAATTTTATTATGCTATATATATATTTCACGCATAGAAATAGTTTTTCAGAAAAACACTTCTTTTAATTTTTTTAATATTTATTTGAAATCAATTTATAACCAATGAATTTAGTTTATAAATATATAAACAATATATTTTTAAAAAATTAGTCAGTCGTATTTAGACCCATAAATTTAACAACTAAGTTATAAAGTCCATATAATAATATATCATAGTTTTTTTTAAACTCAGTGTTACATGACACACAAACTATCGAAGAGATTAAATTTATTTAAAATGAGACATACTATAAAATATTGGGGTGTTAAATTCTTACCTCTATCAAAAATTTCTTTGTTGAAATTTCCATAATGTCACCTCTTAAATATATTTTTTAGTTCTTTATCATAATTTCTTCAGGTTCCCACATCGCCTCTTTTAATTTATGATTTTTCCAAAGTACCTTTACTAGTAGAGTAGTTCAATTCCACAACACTTATTCTCCAATGCCTAGAATCTAGATATGATCTTCAGAGTAAGATTAATCAGGTTCAAATTCTATTTTTTAGAAGTGAGAACATGCGTTGGTTATGGAATTTACTTCATTAACAAAGATACATAAAACACATTATGTACTTTAGAAGGGATAGGTAGAATTTCCAAACTGTAAGTCACATATCCAATTATCTCATAGATTTCATAAGGTATGATCTACATGGGACTCAATTTTCCATTCTTACCAAATCTTATAACACCCTTCCATAGATATACCTTCATGAAAACATTATACCCTATTTGAAATTCCAAACATTTTCTTCAGTTATTGGTTTGGATATTTACCTACTTTGAGATGATTTGTTATAGGTTTTAAGAGTATTTACCTTTTATATTGTTTCTACTATAAGTTCTGATCGAACAAGATTATTTTCACCAACATCATCCCAAAAAGTTTGTGGAAAAAATCTCTTTCCATATAACTCTTTATACGACTCTATTTAAGTACTTGAATTGAAGAAATTACAATAGGTGAATTATATGAAAGGTAAATATTGAGCCCACATACAATCAAATTAATGTGATTAGGACCTCAAGATGTCTTCTAAAGTTTGGATAGTCCTTTCCATCTTCCCGTCAGTTTGAGGTTGATAATCGGTGGTCAAATTAAGCTCAATATCAAGAGAGTTTTGAAGATTTTTCAAGAATTTTTATTTAAATTATTGATCAAAATCATACACAATTGAAAATGGTTCTCCCTGAATTCATACAACTTCATAAATATAGGGTTTATGAGGGCACTATAGTGGTAAATATTCTCTTATAATGAGGAAATGAGCAAATTTCGTAAGTATATCAACAATAACCTATATCACATCATTCTTTCATAGAGTCTTTGATAATCCAGTGACAAAGTAAATAGTAATGTCATCGCATATCAATGTATAAGTTTGTAGAGGTTTCACTAATCCTCTCTGGTGTTTTCTCTCAACCTTCACTTGTTGAAAAACAAAAAATATTGATAGATAAGTAGCAATTTTTTTCTTCATATTATCCCAAAAAAAATTCTCCTTTAAATCCCTATAAAACATGGTTCTACTTGGGTGTGTACAGAAATTTGATATATAATCATTGTCCAATAATTCCCTTTTTAGCTTAGGTACAGAGTGGACCCAAATCCTCTTTCCAAATTTCATAATTCCATACTTATATAAAAATTCATCTAATTTCACATCATTAATACCTTTAATTTTATTTTGAAAACTCTCATAATTTGAATACCAACCATTGATCTTTTTTAATAACGATTGTTTGGAAATCATTTGAATAAGGCGTGATGTTTCCCATTCCTTAAGAATTACCATATCCACATTTACTACATACTTAAAAACAATATCCCTTTAGACCCTCATTTTTTCACAAATCCATGACCCTTCCTACTCAATGCACACGTTGCCTCATTTAGCATCCATGGGTGGTAGTTTTTTAGGAAATCCTAATCCTTGAGTAACTTGACCCATCACATTTTTTTCATTTTGAATTATTTCTATGATAATATATATTTCAAACTCTGGTTATCTATATATATCTCACATATTTTCCCATATAGATAGTGTCTCCAAATCATCATAGGATAGATTAAGGATACCAACTAAAGATTTTTATTTGGATAGTTCTTTTTATGAGTTTTTAATAACCTTTATGTGTAGGAAATAACTCTCTAATTATATATATAGAAACAACCAAGTACCTTCCTTAACAAATCACTAAATATCTTGAATCCACTATTTCTCAATAGTAGATTCATGAAAAGATAATTAACCAATATTTTATTCAATTATTCAAAAAATTCTTCACATTACTTTGTCTAAATAAACTTAACCTCTTTATGAGTAAGCTTGGCTAACGAGTTATCTAATGAGGAGTTTGTTTTCAATAAATACACAATAGAAACATACCAAACCAATGAAACTACATACCAATGTTATGTTAATTTGTATAGGCCATTCTTGGACTGACTTTTTCTTCACATGATCAACTGGTATTCCATCCTCAGAGACAATATAGGCAATGAAATAAACTTTTTGAAGCTATAATTAACACTTGTTAAATTTATCACAAAAATACTTTTCTTATAAGAAGATTAATAATGATATATATGTGGGTCCCATAGTCCTCATAGCTCTTGGTGCACACCAAGAAATCATCTATAAATATCATAGAAAAATTATCAAGATATTCCTTGAATAATTTTTTAATTATATCCATAAAAAAGTTTTTATTAGTCAATCCAAATGGAATAAATGTAAACTTGTAAAGTCCAAACATCCTTCAAGACATTGTATTTATAATATCAACCTTATTTACTCATAATTGATGATATCCAGATCAAATTTTAATCTTGATATTTGGATTATGTATATAGTACGTGAAATGCCTTGATAACCATAAATGGTTGGATTTATACTTAGAAACATTATCATCCTCCTTTTGTCTCAGAATTAATAATTATTTTTCTATATCTACCCATTATTTGTGGGGAATAAATTTTTCCAAGATATGTTTCTTAAAATCCTTCCATTCCATGAAATATATTCCCCACTCCTCCTTATTGCTTTGAATCAATTACTCCATTTAATCTGCATCTCCCCCGAAATGATAAAAATCTATGAAAATATTCTCTCTTTCATTACTTCATAAAGTGAGAAATATATTATCTTTTGAACTTATCCATTTATTATCTATAAATGGATTTCTTATTCCATTGAATGATTGAGGTTTTTGATATAGGTATCGGTCTAACATTGTTACACCAAGTTGTGGATCATAAGGATTATCCATAAGGGAAAGGTTATTTCTCATAATTAGAGCTAGCTATCCAAATATAGTTATAATTTGTTCAGCTCCACCCACAGCTCCAACTCTAACATCATTATCTTGTCTAGGAGAAAAATTCCTACATATATTAAGTGCATTGACACATTTACCATTCCTTTCACTAGGAACCATTTTTATAAAATAGAATAAACTATATAATATTATGAATCATAATATATAATTTTGAAACTATTAAAACACTTAAAATAAATTAAAATTTCATGTATAACTAATCTTAAAATCACAAGCTTTGTTTCTTTAGGAATACACTCAAATTTTGTTATAGATTTATGTTTCTCTTATCTATTTTTTCCTAAATCTAGATCTCAAGGTTTATCATAACCTTAATTTGATACCAATTGTAATGAACCCAAACCCAGTAGCCCATAGTCAGTGGTTATTGTATAACATCAGAATTTTATACAAATAATCACATCCATTGGACTGAATTGTTTAGTAGTATTTTTTTTAAAAAATATACTTGAATATAACATTACAATTGAAAACCTAAAATAAAACATAGTATTTCCTTTGAGAAAAACATTATCCCCCTTTCTTATTCATACTTATAAATAATAATATACTTCTTGGCATTCTAGGAAAAAAATAAACACAAGAAGAAGAGTGATCTTATATTCTCACTAATGGTATGATTGAATCAGAATCTAAATAAGGCATAAAAAATATGGCATGAAATAAATTGAAATAAAAAAATTCCATAATCACATGTTCTTAAAAAATATCAATTGATATCATAAATAATTAAATAATCACATGGAAATTAATAACTAATAACATAATAAGGGGGATAAATAATGTTGGACATCATAAACATATCACCGAGACCTCATTCCAAGACATCTTATATAAATGGTTAAGGCCTCTGCCAATACCCAATATAGTTTTTCTCTTAAGACCTATCGATGCATCAAAGGGATATATTAGGGATCACCTGTCAATTACTAAGTCCAACAAATTCCTAATATAAAATGGGTGAATCATAATCAATATAATTTTTTTTATTGAAACTAGAATACAAAATGTTAATAACCTCCCCAATCAATAAACATAATCACAAACCATCCTATGTAATATGGAGACTGTTATCAAAATAGTATATCCCCAGTCAAACTGATCATAAAAAACCTAGAGAAATAATAAGTATGGTATTATTATAATATATCCCCAATGATGAATATTAAAAATAATGGCATTTTTCGATGATGAGTAGAAATACCATAAAATTTATTTAAAAACTTTCTTGAGGAAAATAACATTTTCCTTTTGAAAATAACTTATTTTTAAAGAACTGTGCAATTATAAAGGAAACACTTTTATTGAAAAATTTACTCATAAAATTTAATGGAATATTAAAATATAATATTATTAATTAATGTGGTAAAATCATTTCATTCCATATATTTTAAAAACATTCCTTTTACACTTTTGTTAGAAAAGTCGAAAAGAACCTTATTAGGAAAAGGAGAATAAGATTCCATTAAAAACATTTTGTAAGAAGTAAAACATGGGTAAAAATGACATTGAAAATTCATATGTGGTTAATAATAATATTATTTAAATTATTTACTGGAAAATAAGGATATGGAATAATAAAATTACTTAATAGTTTCTTAAGCATAAATAATCCAAAATATTGATGAGATTGTACGACAAACTCTTACCTCAGGTCCGACATCCTATGTACATGTTCAAACCTACTACATAATAAATACATATTTATTATAAATATATTTTAGAGCCATAATCATATATAAAAATACCATTTATTACATACTTATATTATTTTATTACCCCTTTTTCAACAATTCCTTGTTAAAATCTCTTTTTTGGGCAATAACTACTTTGTTTTTCATGTATGGTTTTGTTCAGTAGTTTTAGTATTTATAATTTGATCAAGTTTTAATCATATAAAGAATTATAATAATTATATAAATATAATATATATTCATTATATATGTATTTAAAGTAATCCATTAAATGTCTATATAAAAAATGTATTACACCGTTCATGGGGACGTTAGGCCATACATACGTATTAATGCTGATTTCATTATTATATGGATGAAAATAAATATAGTTAAATAACAATAATTAGTTATAAAACCATCAGTATATCCAATAAATTACATATATTCATCAGAAATATCCTTATTACCATCCAATTAAAATATAAATTAAAAAAATCACATCGCTTTATAGAGCTGGTAGTCCACACGTACGCATGAGTGATGTTATCGTTTACCAATGGCTTGGAAGCTAATAAGATATTTAATAATAATTTTATTTAATAATTTTAATTATTTAATAAATATGATATATAAATATTAAACCTATGATAATTACCACCCATAAATTATAGTAATGAAAAATGAATTGTATTGATACGTGGAGACGGTCAGCCATACGTATGCATGGGCGATACTTCTAATTCTCATTTGATAGGAAAGAGGGTGGGTAATGGTAATTTCATGATCATAAAAACAATTAATTATATTTATGATACATAATTTATTATTGTTTTTTAACATCAAAATATTTATAATAGGTATAATAATGAATAAATTTAAAGAGGTTCGGTAAGACAATTTCCACTTCTTTAGACGACCTTAATTAGATCATTTCTTAAGGGACTTAGGATTATTCTTTTAGAAATACCATCACCTCAAGAACTTGTCTATCAATTTTTATACAAGACATGTTTTGGGATTGGATGATCTAGATAGATCAATGGGGAGTGAATAAGTGAGGGAGGAGGTTCCCTTTTATAATTGAGGGGAGGGGCACTTTTGTAATTTCTCAAAAGATTAAAATATAATAAACCTATTCTATAACAATAGCTAAAGATTTATTTTTATTAAAATATATTATAGGATAGGGTTTTAATACCATAAAGGAATTTAATTTGGACAAGTTTTGATTTCATTTTAATCCTTTTAATTTTGATTAACCTTTAGATAATCAATTTTAATTTTAACTATGTAACAAGTTTTTCAATATTAAAATTTTATAATTTTTATGTATAACATTTCAACATGACCATAAATTGAAAAGTTATGAAATTTTAAAACATATAATACCCAACATGTTTTATTTCATTATTTTATGGGTTTGAAATAAATTAATAAAATATTGATTTCCTAAAATATCATTTTTGCCAATTTTGACACTATTCATTCAATTTGACTTCAAATACATCATTACAAATGGATAATTAGAATATAAATATTTCATAACACTCTAATATGTCATATATATCTATAAAGTTAATTGTATACATTAAATAGTTCAAATTATTTCAAAATTAATGTTTTTAAATAATTTATTTTAATTTTATGTTAATTAAATAAATAAAGTTTTAGCGTTGCACACGCATTTAAGTTAATTATAAAATTTATAACAACTAAAAATAAATTTAAATAATGAATTTTTTTAAGATCAACATATAAATTTACATTCATTCATATCTTTCTTCTATCCTTATGTGGGAAGATAAGATTACTAAAAACCAGGAGTGTGATATTTGGTAACTATATTTGATTTAAATAATACATAAGTCATTTTCATGGAAAAGTGTCCATTGAACAGATCATTATAAAACTTAAGGTGTTAAATTAGGAAACCCATTCATCCAATAATAATTTTCATGAGAACTTATGGCCATATCAATTAACCAAGATTAACTCAATTTACCATTTACCAAGGTGATAAAATTTACCATGATTACTATTTAAAATTTCTAAAACTAAAAGGGGAATATTTACTAAAAATAATCCTCCAGATTCCAAATATATAATCCATTTAAAAAAATTAAATAACTATACATAGTATAAATTAATTTTAAAACAAGTGATCAAAACACGATAAAACCTGCATTTTAGAAAATGCAGTTTTTTTGAATAAAACCGGATTTATTCTGATCCCTTGCATAATAAAATAATTACATGAATGTTAATTTTTTATTGATTATATAATATATAAATTTAATTAAAATAAATCACTAATATTTAATAATTCAATTTATTATGATAGAAATATATTATCTGTACAAATTTAGTTTTTCAGAAAAACACTTTTATTTTTTAATTTTTTTGTCCTTATCAATCTACAACCAATGAATTTATTATATAAATGTATAAAGCATATATTTTATCAATATTTAGTTAGTTCTATTTATACCCACCAAATTAAAATTTAATTTATAATAGTCACATGATAAGAGACTACTCTTCATTTGAACTCGGTGTTGCGTGCAACGCAAGCTATCAAAGTGATCAAATTTATTAAAAAATAGACATACCATAAAATCATGGGGTGTTATAATTTGAGAGGTAATAAATCTTTACAATTTATAACAATCAAAGAGAATAATTTTACCAATGTCATATGGAGTTAATATCTTAGTGAAATTGTTTCCACATATAGAAGAGAAGATTAGTATAATGAGTAGGGTTCTTTATGCCTTGATAGCAGGATCTATAATATATTCCATTCTATGTACTAGATTATATATTTCCTATTATTTTATCATGGATGGTATATAACAATATAATATTGGATATATGCATTGGGTAACAGTTAAAACTATCCTAATGTACTTTATATATGAAAAGGATATATTTCAGGTGTATAGGGGAGATGAGGAGCTAGTAGTGAGGGGATACACTAATGCTAGCTTCTAGATGGATAAGGATGATATTAAATCATAGATACACTATTTATTTCCCTTTAATGGTGGTGTAGTGAGATAGATAATCTTGAAGAAACTTATGGTCATTGATTCAATAGTACAATATGAGTATATAGAGGCTTATGATGTAATTAAGGAAACCATTTGTATATGATTCCTTGTCTATAATATTTTAATTTTTCCTACCAGAGGTGAACTTATTTCTATATAATATTAATATTATAAAATGATGGCTCAATATATAAGGAGTTAAGGTCACACCAAAAGAAAAATCATGTAATTAAATATTTCATCTCTTCAAATATTTTACTCAGAGAGGTGAAGTCATGGTTAATAGAGTCTCCATGGAGGATAATATGGAAAACCCCCTACTAAATAAATATATCAATATATTTATGACTCTCATATGAGATATATATGATTTAGGGTTGTTATAAGTATACACTTGTGCAAGTGGGAGTGTTTTGAGTGTGGGTTCCCTAGAACAAACTCGTATGTGTACTTTTATTACCATTTCATGTATACAACTTCATAAATACATGAGTTTTACTTACAGTGATAGTAATATTCCTTTTAAATATAATAAGTATTTATTAATTCTTTTTAAATTATATTTCATGTTAAAATGTTATAGAATAAATCATCTATTATGAAAATCTATGGATACTATGATTGTAATCTTTAGCATATGCCATATGGTTTGGATACAACATTATGAAGAGAAAAATATAATGTTTGACTATTAGTTAATTAGGAATCATAATAATTGATAATTATTCTAATTAAGTTAACACTTCTTTATATCGATGACATATTATCGTGAGTGTAACAACATGAGATTTTATGATATAATTATTTTTAAATAAATTTAATTTACTTTATACCTTGGGATATACGTGACCCCGAGTCTAAATGAATCATAATATATTATACAATTATAAAATACACATTAAATTGATGGTATGAATAGTAATAAATTTTTTTTTAAAAAATTTATAAATCTTTTACATAAAACAAATACATGAGTAATCAATTTTTAACAAATTCATCATATGTTTTAAAAATATAGTTTTACTTAAAAATGTTTTTATTTCTTTTTGTGAAATATTTTTTCACTTTTAAAATTTTAATTTAAAAATATGAATGTAAATTTTTAAATAAACTTGTCAAAATTATCTTATAGTGAATGTTTTAGAATTATATAAAAATATTGATTTTTAATGAATAGTGAAAATAACTGATTTTAATTGAAAACTATATATTCCTTTAAAGAATAAAAAAATTTACATTTTTCATAATATGGTTTTAAAAGTTAATTTAGTAAATTTATATTATTAATAATCTAAATATTTTCATGTGAATTAGTTTTATGTGGATTTCGGTATAAAAATATTCTATACTTAAGATGACATTTTTTCTTGAAAACCGTTTGTAATGTATTTTATAAATTTATTTTAAAAGTAATTTTTGAAAATTATAATGATTTAATGTGATAAAATGGATTTAATATTTTTAATCATAGTTTAAAAATTTGGTAATTATTAAACGTTCATTTTTTTTCATAATGAAAAAAAAGTAAAAATATATCAGCACGGTTAATGTTAAAATAGATTTATTGGTGTTTATACCAAAATATAAAGGTATGTTTACCAATTAAATTTATATAAAACCTATTTATAGCCATTTTTATACCTAATAATATCCCACATTAAAATCTCTATCCATTTGGAATCAATTTTCTTAATAATTACATATTATATTTTATTTTTTGAAAAATTCCATGTGTAACACCCCAGGTAAATAAAGAATATGACATTTTCATATTTATCCATATTTGTGAATAAAATATTAATATGACTTTAAAGGGGACGCTATGCTCGATGGCGTACCCAACACGCAACAAGAGTTTCTTGGGAATCTTACATTGCACTCTAATAATAAAATAATATTAATTTAAATGGTAGTTAACATGTAGCCGTTGTATTGGCGAGAATGGATATAAATAACTAAAATATGATTATATATGTTTTTAAACGTTTTTACATTTATCCAATAAAAGATAAAGGCTTAAAATACGGAAGGAATTCAATTTTAGGCGTATATTCCCTAGTTTTCACTAAAGGTTCACTTATCACCTTTTGATGGAAAACCCTCTTTAAATATAGTTTTGGTCACTCTTACACATTCTCTTGGACCAAATAAAATCCTTCTTTATAATTGGGACATCAAAATTTACTTTGTGTATGTTTTTGTTATTCTTCCGATAAAGTTCATTTTTTATGAATAAGTGAAAAATGTTGTATTTTAATTCAAAACCTCTTTTAGTCTAATTTATTTATATGATTAGATTATCTTTTTAATTGGTTTTAAAGTGAAACCATAAAATATTTTTACCATTTTATTCAATGGTGGACTTTGGAATTAATTTCACTTTGAAATTCGACATAAACAAATATCAATCTTTTGATATATATTGTTTCCTAAAAACATGCTATTTGTTTTGACAGCGGGAGGTAATTATTAAATTAATAAATTATACTTATATTATTTTAATTAGGTAATATAAAAATCATTTTTGAATTTGGAATATCGAATATATCTTAGAGTGAATTTTTGGTAATTTTCTGAAAAACTCCAATTTTTGATGAATAGTGAAACCACTAAGTTGTAATCGAGAAAACTGATTTTTCAGTTAAATGAAAGTTTACCACTAATGTGTATTGAATTTTGAAAATCCGATATACATGGTTGTCATTAGTATGTAAAATGTGGTTCAATGGGATGAAAATAATTTTTTGGTGAATAGTAACTTTTTTTCATTAATCGCGATTAGAGGTAATTAGTGTAATTTAAGGTAAAAATGATATTATAAAAATATGAAAACACCATGACACTTGTCCTACCCCTATTGGATGAGTAATTGCCAACAAAGACAACCCATGGGTCGATTTAGGGGACCCTATGGAGCCTCTTGGGTGAGATAATGACTTTAATGCCTTTTTTTAAATAAAGGTGAAAATGACACTAACATAAATTGTTTTACTAAAACAATTTTTAGAAGGGGTTATACTAATAATATTTTTGTCTATAAATACTCTTTGGAAAGATAAAAATATTTCCTACATCAGGATATTTTTGTTATAATTTTTAGACATTAAATAAATTAATTTAATTATGACATCATGATGATGCAACGATGACCTCATTAATGAACAGTTTAAATAAAATGAAACGATAATATAAAATCTAAGACCTAAACTTGTCCAAAAACTATTGGATGGGAATATTTCGAAGCCTTATCATCTTATCTTAGAAATATATCAATGTGGGACCTTAGAAATTCGAAACACTTTTGAAAATAAAATAATAGTTTCATGATTTCCAAAAGTGCCCCTCCAATCCTCTTATAAAAGGCCCCCACCTCTACCTCATTTAACACACTCCTCAAGCCTTTGGCTCGGCCATACCCTGCCCATTTACTCTCTCCACATCCCTATCCTCATCCTAGAGGATTCCCTTTGGGCAGAATCCTTTCAAATGAAGCCTTTAGGCTCAAATCAAAAGGAGTTACACTTTTAAAGGTAATTCATTCTCTCATGTTCATTTGTTTTATTTTGCTTCTCCAACCCCCTAAAATATTTTTATTTACTTCTTTTGTAACAACACCAGTATCATCAATATACTAGGATGTTGTTATAATATTTATTCGAGCTACACTCTCACACAACTACATAAAATGGTTAAAGAACATACGGTTTCCGTGGATGGCGAAATTCTGCCTCCCAAAACGGTGATTGTTCAATACTGATTTAACACCTTCAAAGGTGGCCATTATGATGTCACTATTTTTATATATGATATATATTATGTTTATTATTTCCTTAAGCTTCTGTATTTTTCATTTATGGAATTACATTATTGTTTCCATTATGGGTATACACGATATCTTCATTTTAGGAAGTGCGGACTACCGCCCCCTCAAAGTGATGTGATTCGTTAATGCCATACGTGGGACGTATAAAGGATGGATTTAATGTTATTATATATGATGTTATACTGGAATTATAATATAACTATATATCATTATTATTTCTTTCCATTAATGTATGAGATATAAATTAAAGTAGCGTTCATGCGTACGTACGGCTTACCGTCTCCATGAACGGTGCATTTCATTTCTTATCCCCAAATGTAATGTACTATTATAAGTACATGTATATAATGGATATATATGATTAATGATACATATAAATGATGAATATAATTCCGGAATTAAAATATACATACCTCTAATTTAGTTTTAATTCCATTAATATGACAAAGAAATGAAAGTAACGTTCTTGCGTACGTACGGCTTACCGTCTCCATGAACGGTGCATTTCATTTCTTACCTCTAATTGATTATGTAATATTATAATTAAATTTATATGCTGGATATATATGATATATATGCTATCCAAATCAGGAATGTCATTCTGGATATAAATAACCTTTGACCACACGAACAACATGTAATTGTAAGAAGTCCACTTTCGACTTAAGAACCAAATATCGACAAAACAAACATTATTAACTTAAATGATTACATAATGTTTATAAAATGACAATAAGTGATATAAAAGGAATAATAAACTAGAAAAAAGGTTCTTAATAAAGTGTAAATTAACTCAAGTTTATTATTCAGGACGTTAAATAATGATCGAGTCAAGTCGGACCCGAGGTAAGGGATCCTACACCTCTCTTTCTTTTTAAGTACACTCTTTTATGTCATTCCTTTTAAGCTAATATTTCTTATGATTGGGATGTTATTTTATATTAATCCTACTTTAATTATTATGTTCATATTATTAGAGACCCTATTTTCCTCTCATCAATCCATTTTGGATGTTTTGAGTGGCGCCGTTAGGCTGCCGAATTTTCGTAAGAGATCTAACCCCTCTCTTTCTCTTTAAGTACTCTCCTTTATGTCACTTCTTTTAAGCTCCTCTTTTTTATTATGGGGGATGTTATTTTATATTCCTCTTTCTGTACATTTTATTTTAATGTGATGAGATACCCTATTTGATCTCATCAATCCATTTTTGGAAGTTTTAAGTGGCGCCGTTAGGCTGTCGAGTTTTCGTAAGGGATTTTTCATCTCACTTTTATTCCTGTGAGATTTATGCTACATTTGCCACAATTTCTTTTGAGTGGTGTATTTACTGACCATTATTTTACTCATTGTGTAATATTCTTTAATTTATGAGTATTTACATCAATGTTGTATTGTTCTTCTTTCACGGGGCGTATGTTTCGAAAGATACCCATGTCGGTAAGGGAACCTTTCACCCTCCTCTTTTTAAAAGACTTCTTTTGTTGGGTCTTTTATTTTACATATTTTTATGTTGGGATATGTTCTCATATATCCTTATTGATGTAAATTTTATGTCCAAGTGATGAGATATCCTTTTTTTTATCTCTCATCAACTCATTTTGATGTGACGCCGTTAGGCTGTCAAGGGAACTTCTTAACCCTATTTTGATTTCTTTGGGTTCAACATGTAGTTATTGAATATGTCATCCTTTGAATATGTGTGAATGAACTTTTATTATTTTACACTTAATATCCACTTATATTTGGTGTATTCGTTTGTCACACATAATTATGTAATTGATTTATCCTTAAACCAAGGATACTGTCTTTGTAAGGGACTTTGTCTCAATCTCCTTTCATTGAGGCATATTTTGTTTTATGCACAACCTTCTTTTATACGGTGTATAAACCCCTTTGACTTTTACTTTTATCCAAAAGGAATCTTTTTTATACGAAGCGTTTTACTAAATGACAAAAGGGAATGTTTTTGTCGTACGTATGCGGCGACAACGACTTCTCCGCCGCCGTGACCGTTATTTGAGTTTCGGCTTCCTCTACAAGCCATACCTTCTTTTTATAAGAAAAATAAATACCATGTTTTAATTTTATTTTATTTTGGTTTTGAAAATGGTTTTCGCAATGTTTTTATATCAATGTGTTGTATTGATATCTTGTGATTGAAAGGTGGAAATGTTATGTTTCCTTTATGCATGTTTTATGTGATACGATTATGTTAAGGTTCTTGGGCATTATTATGAAGCCGGGTGGTTCCGTGATAAACTAAGGGCAGGTGAGCCCGATATAGCTCCCCAATGCATTGGGTAACATGAAGGAGTGAAACGTTAAGGTTTCTCTGAAGAGATTTAGGGAATATACTGTGATGGGTATTCCAAAACGTAACCAAGAGGGTTACTCACTACGTAAGAATGTTATGAATGCCTCAAGTTACCTTTATGTCTTATGATGTCTTTGATTTATTCATGGTTTGATGAGGTATGTTAAAGTGCCTATGTTTTATGGGTAAAGTATGATTTCATTCTTATGTATATATGAACTCATGTTTCCTTTCCATATTTTTATAACCCTTACTGAGCTTTTTATGCTCAGCCCAAGTTTTTGAAATGTTTTTCACAGGTCAAGGGAAAGGTACATGATGTGATGATAGTGTCAAGGATGTGTCAAGAAAGAATCCGTGTTTTATTTTAAATATGTTCCCGTTGATGGGAAGAATGAATATTGTCTTTTATGTAACCACTTTGTTTAAATGTGGAATGTAATGCAACTTTCATGATCTAATTCTCTAAAACTCTAAACCTGAAAAGATCCTCAATGTGTAATCTTGTAATAACTCAAGATTAAGTAAGGTTTAAGGCTGGGGCCTTATAGTTGGTATAAAAGGTCGGTTTAGATAACTTTAGAGGTTAGGGTATTCTCTAATCATAAGTGACATTACCATAATGGTTAGGATTTCAAAAAGAGTCCTAGTTTTAGATAAAGTGAATGAGTAATTATATCTTAGTGTTTACCTTCCTCATTAGTACATGATGGTTTTGTTGATATACTCACAGTGAAATTTCTGTTTTTAGTGAATGGCTGGATCTCGCAGGCACCAAAGTGACAATTGGTTTGAAGGAAACTGTGGTGGTTCTTTGATTAAGAGACTCGATGAAATGGGGTATTCAATGAGGAAACTCGTGGTTGTTCTAAAACAACTATCAAGGAGTCATGATCAACCACGTGAACCTTGGTATGTTCTATAATGCATCATGTACGAGATGACCAATCGATGTGGATGTTTAGATAATAATTAAAAAGGTAACCATTAGGGTTTATATGATCCTTACTTTTGAGGTAATTATGGGTTATTATATGTTATGATGGAAAATGAAAGGCATGAGATAAACTTGAGGTTAAAATATGTTATGTTTATTTTTGAAGATTTTATCTCGTTCTGGGAAATGTTTTGAGAATTATATAGTTTTGGAAAAAGGACAACACGCAGACCGTGTTACAACCCATCGCGTCAGACAATGTTGCGGGAATCGAACCCACAACCAAAGTGCGACTGGTATTTATCTCCTACCACTGGACTACGTGAAGTCCCTGGTTAGTTTGACTGATTCTTTCTAGTTATATGATTTTATGAATTAAGAGTAAGTTGATTTTGGGTTATTTATGAAAATGATTAACCTATCATGGAGGATATGTGATTAGGTTAATTACTTTTCAATACGAGACTTTAGGAGCAACTGATGCTGTTTGGAGATAAATGTTACGATTTAACTTGGAAGACTATGTGACTAAATCTTTCAAATATTTGGGTTTCAATCTTAGATTGGTTTACTGTGAAGAATTTTATGGACAAATTGTTTATCTAATGGTCCTCTTTGAACTTTGGGTTTTGTTGGACAAATTTTGGAGGTTAAGAATAGATTTTCTTTTTATAAAGGGTTATCCTTTTCTGGATTATCTGGTCTTGTACTAGCCTTTTTGGTTTTGGTTTTGGTTAATGTATAAATAATTGGGAAGTATATAGTTCTCTTTTTTGGATTAGGTGATTCTCTAAAAGTTGATTATAGTACTCTTAATGTGAACAAGTCTTCCTAAATACTCACCTTTTGGAGAAAATATGAGTTTGTGTAAGGAATCTAATAAAAGTTGAAAGTCAACATGATAAGTGATTATGTTTCCTTATAATGAATAAATTCCCCAATAAAAAGTATCTTAAAACAAAAATGTTGTCTATTAACTTTTCCTACCGGGGAATCGAATACCGTTTAACCCATCACAAGTTTGTGATTTTCTTATGGTTAACTTTCTCCTAAACATGTTTTCTTATCACTCTTCATCAGAACATGACCCTATTTTTTCTCCTCCATGTCCATGTTTTCATAATTGGAATCCTAGTATGGGTTAACTCGGGTGACCTTTGTACTTATCTTTCTTTATTTTAAAGTGATTGTTTTACCGACTCTTCTTCCGATGTGGGACTTTCAAGGGTGTTTCCAAGCCCAATTTTAAAATTGCGAGGATGAAATTCCCAAAAGGGGGGAAGGATGTAACACCCCAGGTAAATAAAGAATATGAAATTTTCATATTTATCCATATTTGTGAATAAAATATTAATATGTCTTTAAAGGGGACGCTATGCTCGATGGCGTACCCAACACGCAACAACGAGTTTCTTGGGAATCTTACGTTGCACTCTAATAATAAAATAATATTATTTTAAATGGCAATTAACATGTTGCCGTTGTATTGGCTATAATGGATAGAAATAACTAAAATATGATTATATATGTTTTTAAATGTTTTTACATTTATCCAATAAAAGATAAAGGCTTAAAATACGGAAAGAATTCAATTTTAGGCGCATATGCCCTAGTTTTCACTAAAGGTTCACTTATCACCTTTTGATGGAGAACCCTCTTTAAATATAGTTTTGGTCACTATTATACATTCTCTTGGACCAAATAAAATCCTTCTTTATAATTGGGACATCAAAATTTACTTTGTGTATGTTTTTGTTATTCTTCCGATAAAGTTCATTTTTTATGAATAAGTGAAAAATGTTGTATTTTAATTCAAAACCTCTTTTAATATAATTTATTTATATGATTAGATTATCTTTTTAATTTGTTTTAAAGTGAAACCATAAAATATTTTTACCATTTTATTCAATGGTGGACTTTGGAATTAATTTCACTTTGAAATTTGACATAAACAAATATCAATCTTTTGATATATATTGTTTCTTAAAAACACGCTATTTGTTTTGACAGCGAGATTTAATTATTAAATTAATTAATTCTACATATATTCTTTGAATTAGGTAATATAAACATCATTTTTGAATTCGGAATATCGAATATAGCTTAGAGTGAATTTTTGGTAATTTTCTGAAAAACTCCAATTTTTGATGAATAGTGAAACCACTAAGTGGTAATCAAGCAAACTGATTTTTCAGTTAAATGAATGTTTACTACTAATGTGTATTGAATTTTGAAAATCCGACATACATGGTTGTCATTAGTATGTAAAATGTGGTTCAATGGGATGAAAATAATTTTTGGTGAATAGTAACTTTTTTTCATTAATCGTGATTAGAGGTAATTAGTGTAATTTAAGGTAAAAATGATATTATAAAAATATGAAAACACCATGACACTTGTCCTAACCCTATTGTATGAGTCATGGACGACCAAGACAACCCATGGGACGATTTAGGGGACCCTATGGAGGCTCTTGGGTGAGATAATGACTTTAATGCCTTTTTTTAAATAAAGGTGAAAATGAAACTAACATAAATTGTTTTACTAAAACAATTTTCTTAAGGGGTTATACTAATAATATTTTTGTCTATAAATACTCTTTGGAAATATAAAAATATTTCCTACATCAGTATATTTTTTTTATAATTTTTAGACATTAAATAAAATAATTTAATTATGACATCATGATGATGCAATGATGACCTCATTAATGAACAATTTAAATAAAATGAAACAATAATATAAAATCTAAGACCTACACTTGTCCAAAAACTATTTTATGGGAATATTTCGAAGACTTATCGTCTTATCTTCGAAATATATCAATGTGGGACATTAGAAATTCGAAACACTTTTGAAAATAAAATAATAGTTTCATGATTTCCAAAAGTGCCCCTCCTCTCCTCTTATAAAAGGCCCCCACCTCTACCTCATTTCACACACTCCTCAAGCGTTTGGCTCGGCCATCCCCTGCCCATTTACTCTATCCACATCCCTCTCCTCATCCTAGAGGATTCCCTTTGGGCAGAATCCTTTCAAAGGAAGCCTTTAGGCTCAAATAAAAAAGAGTTACACTTTTAAAGGTAATTCATTCTCTCATGTTCATTTGTTTTATTTTTCTTCTCCAACCCCCTAAACTCTTTTTATTTACTTATTTTGTAACAACACCAGTATCTTCAATATACTATGATGTTGTTATAATATTTATTCGAGCTAAACTCTCACAAAACTACATCAAATGGTTAAAGAACATACAATTTCCGTGGATTGCGAAATTCTGCCTCCCGAAACGGTGATTGTTCAATACTCATTTAACACCTTCAAAGGTGGCCATTATGATGTCACTATTTTTATATATGATATATAATATTTTTATTCTTTACCTAATCTTCTGTATTTTTCATTTATGGCATACCATTATTTTTTCCATTATGGGTATACACGATATCTTCATTTTAGGAAGTGCGGACTACCGTCCCCTCAAAGTGATGTGATTCGTTAGTGCCATATGTGGGACGTATAAAGGATGGATTTAATGTTATTATATATGATTTTATACTGGAATTATAATATCCCTATATATCATTAATATTTCTTTCCATTAGAGTATGAGATATAAATTAAAGTAGCATTCATGCGTACGTACGGCTTACCGTCTCCATGAACGGTGCATTTCATTTCTTATCCCCAAATGTAATGTACTATTATAAGTACATGTATATAATGGATATATATGATGAATGATACATCTAAATGATGAATATAATTCTGGAATTAAAATATACATACCTCTCATTTAGTTTTAATTCTATTAATATGACAAAGAAATGAAAGTAGCGTTCATGCGTACGTACGGCTTACCGTCTCCATGAACGGTGCATTTCATTTCTTACCTATAAATGATTATGTAATATTATAAATACATGTATATTCTGGATATATATTATATATATTCTATCCAAATCAGGAATGTCATTCTGGATATAAAGAACCTTTGACCACACGAACAACATGTAATTGTAAGAAGTCCACTTTCGACTTAAGAACCAAATATCGACAAAACAAACATTATTAACTTAAATGATTACATAATGTTTATAACATGACAATAATTGATCTAAAAGGAATAATGAACTAGAAAAATGTTCTTAATAAAGTGGAAATTAACTCAAGTTTATTATTCAGGACGTTAAAGAATGATCGAGTCAAGTCGGACCCGAGGTAAGGAATCCTACACCTCTCTTTCTTTTTAAGGACACTCTTTTATGTCATTCCTTTTAAGCTCATCTTTATTATGATTGTGATGTTCTTTTATATTACTCCTACTGTAATTATTATGTTCATATGATGAGAGACCCTATTTTCCTCTCATCAATCCATTTTGGAAGTTTTGAGTGGCGCCGTTAGGCTGCCGAATTTTCGTAAGAGATCTAACCCCTCTCTTTCTCTTTATGTACTCTCCTTTATGTCACTTCTTTTAAGCTCCTCTTTTTTATGATGGGGGATGTTCTTTTATATTACTCTTTCTGTACATTTTATTTTAATGTGATGAGATACCCCATTTTATCTCATAAATCCATTTTTGGAAGTTTTAAGTGGCGCAGTTAGGCTGTCGAGTTTTCGTAAGGGATTTTTCATCTCACTTTTATTCCTGTGAGATTTATGCTACAGTTGCCACAATTTCCTTTGAGTGGTGTATGTACTGACCATTATTTTACTCATTGTATAATATTCTTTCATTTATGAGTATTTACATCAATGTTGTATTGTTATTCTTTCACGGGGCGTATGTTTCGAAAGATACCAATGTCGGTAAGGGAACCTTTCACCCTCCTCTTTTTAAAAGACTTATTTGGTTGGGTCTTTTATTTTACATATTGTTATGTTGGGATATGTTCTCATATATCCTTATTGATGTAAATTTTATGTCCAAGTGATGAGATATCCTTTTTTTTATCTCTCATCAACTCATTTTGATGTGACGCCGTTAGGCTGTCAAGGGAACTTATTAACCCAATTTAGATTTCTTTGGGTTCAACATGTAGTTATTGAATATGTCATCCTTTGAATATGTGTGAATGACCTTTGATTATTTTACACTTAATATCCACTTATATTTGGTTTATTCCTTTGTCACACATAATTATGTAATTGATTTATCCTTAAACCAAGGATACCGTCTTTGTAAGGGACTTCATCTCAATCTCCTTTCATTGAGGCATATTTTTTTTATACACAACCTTATTTTATATGGTGTACAAACCCCTTTGACTTTTACATTTATCCAAAAGTAATCTTTTTTATACGAAGCGTTTTACTAAATGACAAAAGGTAATGTTTTTGTCGTACGTATGCGGCGACAACGACTTCTCCGCCGCCGTGACCGTTATTTGAGTTTCGGCTTCCTCTACAGGCCATAACTTCTTTTTATAAGAAAAATAAATACCATGTTTTAATTTTCATTTATTTTGGTATTGAAAATGGTTTTCACAATGTTTTTATATCAATGTGTTGTATTGATATCTTGTGATTGAAAGGTGGAAATGTTATGTTTCCTTTATGCATGTTTTATGTGATACAATTATGTTAAAGTTCTTGGGCATTATTATGAAGATGGGTGGTTCCGTGATAAACTAAGGGCGGGTGAGCCCGATATAGCTCTCCAATGCATTGGGTAATGCGAAGGAGTGAAACGTTAATGTTTCTCTGAAGAGATTTAGGGAATATACTGTGATGGGTATTCCAAAACGTAACCAAGAGGGTTAATCCCTACGTAAGAATGTTATGAATGCCTCAAGTTACCTTTATGTCTTATGATTTCATTGATTTATTCCTGGTTTGATGAGGTATGTTAAAGTGCCTATGTTTTATGGGTAAAGTATGATTTCATTCTTATGTATATATGAACTCATGTTTCCTTTCCATATTTTTATAACCCTTACTGAGCTTTTTATGCTCATCCCAAGTTTTTGAAATGTTTTTCACAGGTCAAGGGAAAGGTACATGATGTGATGATAGTTCAAGGATGTGTCAAGAAAGAATCCGTGTTTTATTTTAAATATGTTCCCGTTGATGGGAAGAATGAATATTGTCTTTTATGTAACCACTTTGTTTAAATGTGGAATGTAATGCAAGTTTCATGATCTAATTCTATAAAACTCTAAACCTGAAAAGATCCTCAATGTGTAATCTTGTAACAACTCAAGATTAAGTAAGGTTTAAGGCTGGGGCCTTATAGTTGGTATCAAAGGTCGGTTTAGATAACTTTAGAGGTTAGGGTATTCTCTAAGTATAAGTGACATTACCAAAATGGTTAGGATTTCAAAAAGAGTCCTAGTTTTAGATAAAGTGAATGAGTAAGTATATCTTAGTGTTTACCTTCTTCATTAGTACATGATGGTTTTTTTGATATACTCACACTGAAATTTCTGTTTTTAGTGAATGGCTGGATCTTGCAGGCACCAAAGTGACAATTGGTTTGAAGGAAACTGTGGTGGTTCTCTGATTAAGAGACTCGATGAAATGGGGTATTCAATGAGGAAACTCGTGGTTGTTCTAAACCAACTATCAAGGAGTCATGATCAACCACGTGAACCTTGGTATGTTCTATAATGCATCATGTACGAGATGACCAATCGATGTGGAAGTTTAGGTAATAATTAAAAAGGTAACCATTAAGGTTTATATGATCCTTACTTTTGAGGTAATTATGGGTAATTATATGTTATGATGGAAAATGAAAGGCATGAGATAAACTTGAGGTTAAAATATGTTATGTTTATTTTTGAAGATTTTATCTCGTTTTGGGAAATGTTTTGAGAATTATATAGTTTTGGAAAAAGGACAACACACAGACCGTGTGACAACCCATCACGTCGGACAATGCTGCGGGAATCGAACCCACAACCAAAGTGCGACTGGTATTTATCACCTACCACTGGACTACGTGAATTCCCTGGTTAGTTTGACTGATTATTTCTATTTATATGATTTTATGAATTAATAGTAAGTTGATTTTGGGTTATTTATGAAAATGATTAACCTATCATGGAGGATATGTGATTAGGTTAATTACTTTTCAATACGAGACTTTAGGAGCAACTGATGTTGTTTAGAGATAAATGTTACGATTTAACTTGGAAGACTATGTGACTAAATCCTTCAAATATTTGGGTTTCAATCTTATATTGGTTTACTTTGAAGAATTTTATGGACAAATTGTCTATCTAATGGTCCTCTTTGAACTTTGGGTTTTGTTGGAAAAATTTTGGAGGTTAAGAATAGATTTTCTTTTTATAAAGGGTTATCCTTTTCTGGATTATCTAGTCTTATACTAGCCTTTTTGGTTTTGGTTTTGGTTAATGTCTAAATAAATGTGAAGTATATAGTTCTCTTTTGTGGATTAGGTGATTCTCTAAAACTTGATTATAATACTCTTAATGTGAACAAGTCTACCTAAATACTCGCCTTTTGGAGAAAATATGAGTTTGTGTAAGGAATCTAATAAAAGTTGAAAGCCAACATGATAACTGATTATGTTTCCTTATGAATAAATTCCCCAATAAAAAGTATCTTAAAACAAAAATGTTGTCTATTAACTTTTCCTACTAGGGAATCGAATACCGTTTAACCCATCACAAGTTTGTGATTTTCTCATGGTTAACTTTCTCCTAAACATGTTTTCTTATCACTCTTCATCAGAACATGACCCTATGTTTTCTCCTCCATGTCCATGTTTTCATACTTGGAATCCTAGTATGGGTTAAATCGTGTGACCTTTGTACTTATCTTTCTTTATTTTAAAGTGATTGTTTTACCGACTCTTCTTCCGATGTGGGACTTTAAAGGATGTTTCCAAGCCCAATTTTAAAATTACGAGGACGCAATTCCCAAAAGGGGGGAAGGATGTAACACCCCAGGTAAATAAAGAATATGACATTTTCATATTTATCCATATTTGTGAATAAAATATTAATATGACTTTAAAGGGGACGCTATGCTCGATGGCGTACCCAACACGCAAAAACGAGTTTCTTGGGAATCTTATGTTGCACTCTAATAATAAAATAATATTATTTTAAATGGAAATTAACATGTAGCCGTTGTATTGGCGAGAATGGATAGAAATAACTAAAATATGATTATATATGTTTTTAAATTTTTTTACATTAATCCAATAAAAGATAAAGGCTTAAAATACGGAAAGAATTCAATTTTAGGCGTATATGCCCTAGTTTTCACTAAAGGTTCACTTATCACCTTTTGATGGAAAACCCTCTTTAAATATAGTTTTGGTCACTCTTATACATTCTCTTGGACCAAATAAAATCCTTCTTTATAATTGGGACATCAAAATTTACTTTGTGTATGTTTTTGTTATTCTTCCGATAAAGATCATTTTTTATGAATAAGTGAAAAATGTTGTATTTTAATTCAAAACCTATTTTAATATAATTTATTTATATGATTAGATTATCTTTTTAATTGGTTTTAAAGTGAAACCATAAAATATTTTTACCATTTTATTCAATGGTGGACTTTGGAATTAATTTCACTTTGAAATTCGACATAAACAAATATCAATCTTTTGATATATATTGTTTCTTAAAAACACGCAATTTGTTTTGACAGTGGGTGTTAATTATTAAATTAATTAATTATACTTATATTATTTGAATTAGGTAATATAAACATCATTTTTTGAATTCGGAATATCGAATATAGCTTAGAGTGAATTTTTGGTAATTTTCTGGAAAACTCCAATTTTTGATGAATAGTGAAACCACTAAGTGGTAATCAAGCAAACTGATTTTTCAGTTAAATGAATGTTTACCAATAATGTGTATTGAATTTTGAAAATCTGACAT
This sequence comes from Viscum album, assembly GCA_963277665.1. Taxonomy (NCBI): domain Eukaryota; kingdom Viridiplantae; phylum Streptophyta; class Magnoliopsida; order Santalales; family Viscaceae; genus Viscum; species Viscum album. The sequence goes on from OY728165.1 coordinate 924,871,529, forward strand.
ACATGGTTGTCATTAGTATGTAAAATGTGGTTCAATGGGATGAAAATAATTTTTTGGTGAATAGTAACTTTTTTTCATTAATCGCGATTAGAGGTAATTAGTGTAATTTAAGGTAAAAATGATATTATAAAAATATGAAAACACCATGAAACTTGTCCTAACCCTATGTTATGAGTCATGGACGACCAAGACAACCCATGGGTAGATTTAGGGGACCCTATGGATCCTCTTGGGTGAGATAATGACTTTAATGCCTTTTTTTAAATAAAGGTGAAAATGACACTAACATAAATTGTTTTACTAAAAAAATTTTTATAAGGGGTTATACTAATCATATTTTTGTCTATAAATACTCTTTGGAAAGATAAAAAGATTTCCTAAATCAGGATATTTTTGTTATAATTTTTAGACATTAAATAAATTAATTTAATTATGACATCATGATGATGCAACGATGACCTCATTAATGAACAATTTAAATAAAATGAAACAATAATATAAAATCTAAGACCTACACTTGTCCAAAAACTATTGGATGGGAATATTTCGAAGACTTATCATCTTATCTTCGAAATATATCAATGTGGGACATTATAAATTCGAAACACTTTTGAAAATAAAATAATAGTTTCATGATTTCCAAAAGTGCCCCTCCTCTCCTCTTATAAAAGGCCCCCACCTCTACCTCATTTCACACACTCCTCAAGCCTTTGTCTCGGCCATCACCTTCCCATTTACTCTCTCCAAATATCTCTCCTCATCCTAGAGGATTCCCTTTGTTCATAATCCTTTCAAAGGAAGCCTTTAGGCTCAAATAAAAAGGAGTTACACTTTTAAAGGTAATTCATTCTCTCATGTTCATTTGTTTTATTTTGCTTCTCCAACCCCCTAAGCTCTTTTTATTTACTTATTTTGTAACAACACCAGTATATTAAATATACTATGATGTTTTTATAAGATTTATTCTAGCTACACTCTCACAAAACTACATCAAATGGTTAAAGAACATACGGTTTCCGTGGATGGCGAAATTCTGCCTCCTGAAACGGTGATTGTTCAATACTCATTTAACACTTTCAAAGGTGGCCATTATGATGTCACTATTTTTATATATGATATATGATATGTTTATTCTTTCCTTAAGCTTCTTTATTTTTCATTTATGGCATACCATTATTGTTTCCATTATGGGTATACACGATATCTTCATTTTAGGAAGTGCGGACTACCGCCCCCTCAAAGTGATGTGATTTGTTAATGCCATATGTGGGATGTATAAAGGATGGATTTAATGTTATTATATATTATTTTATACTGGAATTAAAATATACCTATATATCATTATTATTTCTTTCCATTAAAGTATGAGATATAAATTAAAGTAGCGTTCATGCGTACGTACAACTTACCGTCTCCATGAACGGTGCATTTCATTTCTTATCACCAAATGTAATGTACTATTATAGGTACATTTATATAATGGATATATATGATGAATGATAAATCAAAATGATTAATATAATTCTGGAATTAAAATATACATATCTCTCATTTAGTTTTAATTCCATTAATATGACAAAGAAATGAAAGTAGCGTTCATGCGTACGTATGACTTACCGTCTCCATGAACGGTGCATTTCATTTCTTACCTATAAATGATTATGTAATATTATAAATACATGTATATGCTGGATATATATGATATATATTCTATCCAAATCAGGAATGTCATTCTGGATATAAAGAACCTTTGACCACACGAACAACATGTAATTATAAGAAGTCCACTTTCGACTTAAGAACCAAATATCGACAAAACAAACATTATTAACTTAAATGATTACATAATGTTTATAACATGAAAATAATTGATCTAAAAGGAATAATGAACTATAAAAATGTTCTTAATAAAGTGGAAATGAACTCAAGTTTATTATTCAGGATGTTAAAGAATGATCGAGTCAAGTCGGACCCGAGGTAAGGGATCCTACACCTCTCTTTCTTTTTAAGTACACTCTTTTATGTCATTCCTTTTAAGCTCATCTTTATTATGATTGGGATGTTCTTTTATATTAATACTACTGTAATTATTATGTTCATATGATGAGATACCCTATTTTCCTCTCATCAATCCATTTTGGAAGTTTTGAGTGGCGTCGTTAGGCTGCCGAATTTTCGTAAGAGATCCAACCCCTCTCTTTCTCTTTACGTACTCTCCATTATGTCACTTCTTTTAAGCTCATCTTTTTTATGATGGGGTATGTTCTTTTATATTCCTCTTTCTGTAAATTTTATTTTAATGTTATGAGATACCCTATTTGATCTCATCAATCCATTTTTGGAAGTTTTAAGTGGCGCCGTTAGGCTGTCGAGTTTTCGTAAGGGATTTTTCATCTCACTTTTATTCCTGTGAGATTTATGCTACATTTTCCACAATTTCCTTTTAGTGGTGTATGTACTGACCATTATTTTACTCATTGTGTAATATTCTTTCATTTATGAGTATTTACATCAATTTTGTATTGTTCTTCTTTCACGGGGCGTATGTTTCGAAAGATACCCATGTCGGTAAGGGAACCTTTCACCCTCCTCTTTTTAAAAGACTTCTTTTGTTGGGACTTTTATTTTACATATTGTTATGTTGGGATATGTTCTCATATATCCTTATTGATGTAAATTTTATTTCCAAGTGATGAGATATCCTTTTTCTATCTCTCATCAACTCATTTTGATGTGACGCCGTTAGGCTGTCAAGGGAACTTCTTAACCCAATTTAGATTTCTTTGGGTTCAACATGTAGTTATTGAATATGTCATCCGTTGAATATGTGTGAATGACCTTTGATTATTTTACAATTAATATCCACTTATATTTGGTGTATTTTTTTGTCACACATAATTATGTAATTGATTTATCCTTAAACCAATGATACCGTCTTTGTAAGGGACTTCGTCTCAATCTCCTTTAATTGAGGCATATTTTGTTTTATACACAACCTTCTTTTATACGGTGTATAAACCCCTTTGACTTTTACATTTATCCAAAAGGAATATTTTTTATACGAAGCGTTTTACTAAATGACAAAAGGGAATGTTTTTGTCGTACATATGCATCGACAACGACTTCTCCGCCACCGTGACCATTATTTGAGTTTCGGATTCCTCTACAAGCCATACCTTCTTTTTATAAGAAAAATAAATACCATGTTTTAATTTTCTTTTATTTTGGTATTGATAATGGTTTTCACAATGTTTTTATATCAATGTGTTGTATTGATATCTTGTGATTGAAAGCTGGAAATGTTATGTTTCCATTATGCATGTTTTATGTGATACGATTATGTTAAGGTTCTTGGGAATTATTATGAAGACGGGTGGTTCTGTGATTAACTAAGGGCGGGTGAGCCCGATATAGCTCTTCAATGTATTGGGTAACGCGAAGGAGTGAAACGTTAAGGTTTCTCTGAAGAGATTTAGGGAATATACTGTGATGGGTATTCCAAAATGTAACCAAGATGGTTACTCCCTACGTAAGAATGTTATGAATGCCTCAAGTTACCTTTATGTCTTATGATTTCTTTGAATTATTCATGGTTTGATGAGGTATGTTAAAGTGCCTATGTTTTATGGGTAAAGTATGATTTCATTCTTATGTATATATGAACTCATGTTTCCTTTACATATTTTTATAACACTTAATGAGCTTTTTATGCTCATCCCAAGTTTTTAAAATGTTTTTCACAGGTCAAGGGAAAGGTACATGATGTGATGATAGTGTCAAGGATGTGTCAAGAAAGAATCCGTGTTTTATTTTAAATATGTTCCCGTTGATGGGAATAATGAATATTGTCTTTTATGTAACCACTTTGTTTAAATGTGGAATGTAATGCAAGTTTCATGATCTAATTCTCTAAAACTCTAAACCTGAAAAGATCCTCAACGTGTAATCTTGTAATAACTCAAGATTAAGTAAGGTTTAAGGCTGGGGCCTTATACCATGTGTGTCCTCTCCCCCCACTTATAAAAGGAGACCCCTGCTTTCTCTTATTTACACCACTTAGCGCCTTATTGATCGACCAAAACCTACCCCAAATACCCTCCAAAAATCCCTATACATTAATTGGAGGTGTTTTATTATTAAAGTATCATTCCAAGGGTCCTTAAAAAGTAATCTATGTGAGGCCAAGTGAAGGATATGTAATCTTCTTGATAGAACACTTTTAATTTCTTTGTTCTTCTACCACATCTAAATATATGGTATTTTTTACATCCCATATTTTAATACACCTTAATTAATTAATTATTATATAAATATACACATAGTACAACTCCATAAGATCATGAGTCCTAGTATATTTTTGGAAATTATGTATATAGAACATTAAATTCTAGCATGGGTACAATATCATTATTTATTAACTCTGAAACAAACCTATATATTCATAGGATCTTTTAAAACTGCATGGGATAACTTGGGGATTTACATAAAGAAGGGGTGAGAAATAAATTTTATTAAGGGAATAAATAAAACCGAGAATAATGTAAATAAGTACATGTGATCCAAGTGGAAAATCAAGGTGACATAAGATATATGATTATCATAATATAGAACAAAAATGCATGATATCACATTCTAACATAAATTCAATATAGGAATGTGGAAAAAACATAAAACATGACATCACAAACATAATTAAATGATAACTAGTAAGATAACATAACATATGGTTCTTCGGGTAAACTATTTTTCACCATACATGGAATGTAATGAGATAAAAACATTACCCAATTCATTTGAGGGCTATATAATTTCAGGATCACCTATCACTTTCATATCAGGTACATATATAAGTATCCCACATAGATCATACAAAATAAAAATTCATTTCAAAAATTTTAACCCCTTGATTAACTATTTTGGGTTACATACATGTAAATACCTAAAAAATTAAGTATAGGTAAAATTAGATGAATACCCTTGATTGGAAATAGAGTTGGGTGTTCATAGAAAAATGTTTGGCATGAAAAATCGCATGATAATTTCAGCAGCATAATGGGTGTACATAATGGTTTATAAAAGTGTATAATGAGAGAAAAATGGTTCTATAATAAATTTTTAATAACAAATATTGTAATTGGTATATTTATAAATATATTCCAACTTTGAAAATTGTAAATCAAAATGCATGTCATAAAAAATGTGCTTGAATAAATATGAGAAGGAGATGATCCCTTACATTGAGAGGTTGATTCATAAATAATGGTAATAGATTCTTAATATATTGGAGGCACCTTGGGAGGTTTATAGAGAGGTAATAATAGAGTAACTTCATACTATAAGAGTATTGTGTGATGAATAATGGGAGTTAGGGTGGGTTTATAGGCCAAAAGAGATGAAAAAACTTTTTTAACTTCCAATGACAGGGTTTTGACTCTCTATGATAAAGTAATCAAAACCAAAAACTTTCCTAATGTTTTTAACATATTTTTTACCAAAAAATATGTGTTGTAATTATTTTATAATGATAATAAATGAAAATATTGAAATAATTTCCTTGGTGACGTGGAAGTCAGTCATGTTTATAATGATTGATTTTAAAAGTTTAAAATACAATATATGTTCTTGAGTATTCATTAAGGTTTTATAAATTAATTAAATAACCTCAAAAAAATATATTTCAAAGGTAAAGGATAACTTTGGTCATTTAATACTCTTTATAGTATTTATTACATCACTTCTGAGATTTTATGATGTCATGATGGATACCGTATAATTATATTGTATTTAATTTTTAAATAAAAATTTTTCTATCAAAAAAAATTATGAAAAAATCACAGTTGGATAATTTAAATGTTCTGATTTCAAAAATAATATTTAATTTATCAAAATAATTCTCTAAATATGATAATTGTCACTTTAAAATAAAAAATCTTCATTTACTGAAAAATACTGGTTTTTTTTACAAAAATAGTTTTATGACCTATATATGAAATAAATTTTACTTCATAAAATTGTATTATTATTTATATATAATAAATATTATTTGATAATAATTTTTTAAATATTATTTATTTAAAAAATTATTAAAATAACTAAAAATAGTGTCTTACTTAGAATGATATATTTTCCAAAAATACAATCTTTGTTTCTTCATATCAAAATATTATTATTTAATCAATTAAAAATTAATATTAAAAGGGATAAATAAAAAACCATTTTGAATTAAAAATAAAATATAAAAATTCATACTGTTAGGGTTTAGAAACATGAATCTTTATAACCTTGGTGAATTCCCAAAGGGTAAGGTGTGTGATGGTGAAATTTTCATGTGGTGGTTCAGTGAACATGTTTTGGGTCATGATCTCAATGAGATTAAACTTATCTTGTAAATAGTTTCACACATTCTTTAGTTATTGAATATTTTATGGGAATTTTTGAAGTTAAAAACCCTCTGATTGTATATCCTTTAAAATATCCAATAAATTGGATTTATAGGGTTTGATACAATGGGCGAAGGCCATCACATCCCCTAACTGTTTCAAATGGACCTTATCATTACCCTTAATATTCTAATAATGATGGTCACTCTAAAATTTATATATTATCAATGGTTATGATACTTAATGGTATATTAAATTTTACAAACCATAAAATGGTCCAAAATAACTAAATTTCTACATGAGTTTTCTATAGAATCATTTTATAATATATAATTTACTCAATTGTAGAATGAATTTCATTTATTAAAGTTTAAGTTGTTACATTATTCCTCACTTCAAAAATTTCACTCTCAAAAGTTTCATTTCATAAAATAAAATGGATAAAGGTACTTTTGTTCCATCACCTCTTTCTATTTCTGTGTTGGTTCTTCAAACTTGTAGAATCACCACAATATTTCTACCAAGTGAGTTATCTCCTTTCATATAAATTTTCCTATATGATATAAGATCTTTACTTGATACTCCTCATATAAAGGATAATTCTTCGATGATACCACCTCTAGATTCAGTACATGTGAGGGGTCATGTATGTACTTCCTCAAGAGGGATACCTAGAACACATCATGTACTTTAGAAAGGATAGGTAGGATTTCTAGTCGATATTCCACCACTATGATGTAATCAATGACCTAAAAAGGGATGTTTTATCTAAGACCAATCCATCACTTCTTCCCAAACCATGGGAATTTATTCCATGGAGATTTAAGATGGTATACTTTATCATTGACTAAAAACTCTAGGTCTTGTCAATGATTTTTTACATAGATTTTCTATTAACTTTATGAGAACTTCATATGATACTAAAGGGTTTGATCCTTATCTATAATATCTTAATAAGACCAGGTCTCATCATCTTTCTCTCTTCAACATTATCCCATCAGGCCAGATTCTGACTACTCTTCCCATAAATAGCCTCATAATGTTCCATTTTAATGCTATAATGGAAACTATTGTTATATAAGAACACTAATATGGGAAAAAAATATTACCAAAATCCATTTAAATTTATTTAACATGATTTCGGAATATCCTCCAGAGTTTTAATAGTCCTTTTAGACTGACCATTCATCCAAGGGTGATAAGAAATTGTGAATCTTAGTTTTATATCCAATACTTGATCAAGGATTCTCCAAAACCTTGAGGTAAACCTAAAATCTCAATAACATACAATAAAGAGTGGAACTCCAAGAAGTATTACCACTTACCTTATATATATCTTGGTGAGTTTTTCAAGAGAGAAATCATCCTTAATAGTAATGAAATATAAGGAAATGACCATAAAACATTACATAATTTTTAATTAAATGAATAATTCACATTGACTATATTTTTAGGTTAAGAGTTTTAGAGAATTAGGCCATAACTATTACATTATATCTCAAGAATTACAAAGTATAAAATTCTACTCAGTTCACATTTTTTCATAAAATAAAAACTCTATAAAAAAAGAGTTATGTCTAGTTCCACGTTTTAGACAACATGACCTTTCCTTGATCCAATCATTGTCCCTATTCATTTTTAAGTCCTATGAAAAACATTTCAAAACTTGGAATGAGCATAAAAAGCTCAGTAAGGGTTATAAAGAAAAGAAAGAAAACATTAGTTTATCAATAAATACATAACATAAGATCTTTATCATACCTCATGAAATCATAATATTTATGAATAACACGTAGAAATCATAAAATCATAAAGTTATCTTGGGGCATCTATAACATACTTTTATTTCAGCTATCATAGTTACGTAGGGAGTAATAATTGGAATACCCATTAGAGTATATTCCCAAATTCTATTAGGAGGAATATTCAGTCTTACCTTCATCACATTACCCAATGCATTGGAGAGCTATCTTAGGCTCAGCCGCCCTAGGTTTATAATGAAACCACCAATATGTGTAAACAATGCTCAAGAACCATAATGTAATCATAACACATAAAACAAACATAAAGGAAAGATAAAATTTCCACATTTCAATCACAATATATCATTTAAATATATTTACATAACAAATCCATTATCGAATCTATTTTCAATACCAAAATATTGCAAAGAGTATATGGTATTTATTTTCCTTTTAAAACACATTTTGGCTTGTTAAGGAATCCAAAGATCAAATAATACTTGCAGTGGAGGAAAGGTCGTTGTCACCTCTTACATTAAAAAGAAACATTCCCTTTTTTGTCATTTAGTAAAATGATATGTAGAAAAAGATTCCTTTTGAATTAAATGAAAATTCAAAGGTGTTTATACACTATATGAAATAAAGTTGTGTATAAAACAAAATATGCGTCAATCAAAGGAGATTGAGACGAAGTCCCTTACCTCATGTCCGACTTGACTCGATCATTCTTCAATATCCTGAATAATAAACTAAAGTTAATTTATACTTGCTTAAGAACCTTTTTTATGTTTATTATTCCTTTTATATTTACCTTGTTATAACAATTAGTTAATTATTTGAGTTCATATCAGACATTTTGTCGATGTTCGGAAATTGAGTTAAAAATAAACTTGTTAAAATTATAAATTGTCCATGTGGTAGAAATTAAATTATCTATAGAATTATATTCATGATTTAGATATCATATATATCCAGTATATATATGTATTTATATTAGTACATAACATTTGGTGGTAAGAAATGAAATGCACTGTTCATAGAGACAGTAAGCCGTATGTATGCATGAACGCTACTTTCATTTATATTTAATTTTTAATTAAATGAAAACATAATGATACCTAGATATATTATAATTCTAGTATAATATCTTATATAATTTCTTTAACTCCATCCGTTATACATTCCACGTATGGAATAAACGAGTCATATCACTTTGAGGGGGCAGTAGTACGCACTTCCTCAAATGAAATTTTATAATTGACCCGCTATGGAAACCATAAAGGTATTATATAAATGAAAAGTAAAGAAGAATAGAAACAATATTAATATAATATATATCACATATAAATATATTTCCATATTAATAGACACCATAATAGGCGGTAAGAGATAATTGAACAATCATCATTTCGTGAGGTGTTAGTTTGCTATCCACAAAAATAGTATGTTCTTTACTCATTAGATGGAGGTTTGTGTAAGTTTAGTTCAAATACTTCTCATAAAAACAACCTATTTAATTTATGATACTGGTTTTGTTATAAAATAAAGTAATAAAAATATTTTTGGGGTTAGAGAAGTAGAATAAAACCAAAGAATTTAAGAGAAGATGCTACCTTTAAATCAGGTAACTCCCTTTGATTTGAACCAAAAGGTTTACATGATGTACCTTATGCCTAGGGAAGGCTTCTCAGAGGATGAGAAAGATGTAGAGAGCCTAATTGGGCAGATTTTGGACAATCCAATGGTCTTGATAAGTGTGAAAAATGGGTTATAAGTGAGATCTTTTTATAAGGGGGAGGGGCTCTTTAGGAAAGTTTAAAAATATTATTTTATTATATAATGATTTTTGGTTTCTAAAGGTCCAAAACGAATTAAAGTCAATGATAAGATGACCCATGTTCTAAATAAAACAATCCAATAATAATTGGATAGGTTTTGGATATTTTTTAAATATTAATAATCTTATTTATTTAAATCATTCATTAATGAGGTAAACACTGCATCATTATTGTGTCATAAATAATTTAATTTATTTGATGTCTAAAAATTATAAAAGAAATATCATGATGTAGGAAATATTTTTAGATTTCAAATGAATATTTATTATCAAAGAGATATGTAACATCCCGATTCCGGAAGCAACCTAGAGGCGCCCCGTACCCGGTTGGTCACATGGCCTCAAGCACATTTCCCCAAATGCTAGAGGTTGCTAACAACCAGCGAGGGCCTTGGTGTGATAGTGGAGAAATTATGACCTCATTGGAAGAGTAACACAGTGGAAGGGAAATAAATACACAATAGCAGAAGCAGTAAATATACCAACAGCAGTAATAACAGAAGACTGTAATAACAAACAACAGAAACACAAATATAAATGATGCATGGTAACATGTGTCTAGGAAAGAATCTAAAAAAATCACAATTCTGGAATAAAAGTAGCACTAAACCAAAGTACAAAAGAAACAGATGAATAGATCCACAGCATGACAAGCCAAAGTTTGGTCCCATGCTCTCCGGCACCAAATCTAGTCAAGTACCTAAAGTACAAGGGCACTTTCCCTTGTTTATACCTGCAACAATATAATATATTTGGGTCCAAAAGCATGGCCCAAACATGGTGTGAGACTAAATCTCAGTAGGTAACCACCCAAAGATCTGTGCCTAATAGTCAGTGAATATATGGCAGGTAAAAGTACGGAGTCAATAAACAAGAAAGTACTCAGCAGAAACAATTACACATATAAAAAACCAGTAATCAAGCACATTAAACCTCAAGGAAGTACACACAGCCCATCCCCTCTAGTTCAGTTATAAGAATATATAAAGACTCTCTAAGGAAGTTCTCACAGTCTATTCCCCTTATTGTCAGAGGAAGCTCACACAATCAATTCTCTTTATAGTCTATGGTAGTCAAGGAATCTATGAGGAAGCTCACATGGTCAATTACCCTTATATCCCCAAGGTCAAGGACTCTCTAAAGAAGCTCACTCAGTCAATTCCCCTCACAGCCCAAAGTCATTCAGGTAATTCAAAGTCTCTCTGAGGAAGCTCACATGGAAAATTCCCCTTATTGTATAAAGTAGTCAATGAATTTCTGAGGAAGCTCACTCGATCAATTCAACTTATAGCCCAAAGTAGTCCTAGGATCTCTGAGGAAGTTCACTCGGTCGTTCCCCTTTATATACTAAAGTGATTAAAGAATCTCTGAGGAAGCTCACTCGGTCAATTCCCCTTATAGTGTACTACACTAGGTTCTCATGACCCTGTGTAGGTCAACAACCATAATAATGCAATCTGGCCAAAGTAAACCTACAGGACTACTTGGATAACCAGTCTACAATATATCAAGCATGTCATAAAACAAACTCTCCACCCTACAACAATAGGCATGGAAAACAGGAAAAGTGTCCAAAAGGATAATTAGGACCAGATGATGGTAAATAGAACACGCTTGGTAAACACATCGAAAGCCTATCAATCAACCCTATTCATATCCAATTAACCTCTACAGAAGCATACAAGCATAGAAGGAAATCAACATGGGTAAAATGGTAAACACGCAATACCATGTTCAAGGGTATTGGTCAAAATTGCACATAATACTCAAATACATTCAACGGAAAGGCACAAACCACCAACCTCGGCGTTGTGAGATCGATATACTCTGGCGTCGGCCCTTGGATTGACCTATAAAGTGGTAGATCTACAAAATTGTCTAAAACGTTCAACGTAGGTTAACTTGAGGAAGAAGAGGAAACATAAAATGATGTTCATGAATAAGGGAGAGCTTACCGAGGCGATCCCAACACAATCTACAATGGTCGAATCAGAGATCATATGGAGGCTCGGGGGCTTGGAGAAGGATCACGGTCGTACAAGTTCTCTCAGACAAAGAAAAACTAGAAGAATATGGATCTAGCATTTAGACATGACCCCTGAGCGTTTAATGAAAAAAATAAAGAAAGTACATATCATGTACTATTATTTTCTGTACTCCACTTTAGGCAGTCTCCAAGTCACCCCCACATGGCCGTGTGCATATACACTACACAACTATCACCTGGATACCTGCGGTAATAGAGTACACGACATGTACTTCAAAAATTTCAAAAATTTCCTCTTTTTCTCAAAAATGACTAGAAAAGAAAAAATATACCTAAAAATAATATACAGGTTCTTACAGACTTCCCACTTTATAGAAATTCATTCCCAAATTTCCCTAGCGTGGCGTAGAAGATGAAACCTCAAAGAGTTCTGACCACTGTGCTCATACATCAGCCTTCCTCTCCCCAATCTCATCCTGTAACCGCCCATTCTACCATAGCACTCATACCAGAGGAACATACTGGCCATGAAGAACCTTTGTACTACAGTCAACAATCCAGATAGGATGCTTCTCGAATGACGCATCACTTCGAGCTCAACCTCCTCAGGTTGAAAGGAATGAGATGAGTATGAAAAGTAATGTTGGATCTGAGAAACGTGAAAAGTGTCATGCATAGCCCGGTACATCTTGGGTAACTTCAACCGATAGGCAACCGACCCAACTCTCTCTAACACCTCAAGCTAACGGACGTACCTCAATGAAAGCTTACCCATTCTTCTAATACTCTTGTGTCCCAACCTTGGTGTGATTAATAGGAAAACCTGTCCCCAAACTCGAACTCCAGAGGTCGTCTCTGTTGATCAGTATAATATTTCTATTGAGACTACACAGTAGCCATATTCTTCTGAATCAACTCTATCTGCTCTGTGGTCTCCTGAACAAGACGAGGTTCCAGCAAAGATGCCTCTCCTTCCTGCAACCAACATAAGGGTGATCAGCATGTCCTACCGTACAAAGCCTTATAAGGTGCCATCTAAATAGTTTCTTGAAAACTATTATTGTAGGAAAAATCCACAAGAGGTATATGTTTCTCCCAAGAATTGCCAAAATCCAGGATGCATGCTCGGAGCATGTCCTCAAGCACCTGAATCGTATGCTCGGACTGGCCATCTGTCTGGGGGTGGTAAGCTGAAATCAAAAGTACTTGTGTACCCAAAGCCTTCTAAAGCCCCTTCTAGACCTGAGAAGTAAAACATGCATCCCTGTCTAAAAAATGGAGTGTGGAACTCCATGCAGTCATACAATCTCTCAGATGTACAACCACCCTAGGTCATCAAAACTAAAGGTCTCCTTGATTGGTAAAAAGTGGTAAACCTTTGTGAGTCTATCAATGACAACCCAAACTGTATCATCCCTCGAGGTGACCTTGGCAACCCTATTAAGAAGTCCATAACGATGTCATTACACTTCCAATCGGGAATGGGTAACTACTGTAAAAGTCCTGCTGGCTGCTGATGCTCTGCCTTCAGCTGTTGACAGGTGGAACACCTCATAACAAAACCAGAAACATCCCTCTTCATACCTGGCAACCAATACTGGGGGTGTAGATAACGATACATCTTGGTGACACCAGGATGAACTTCCCAAACTAAGGAATCAAAACCCCAAATTAGCTCCTCATGTATATATACTGGAACCCATACGCGCCCCTGAAAATGCAAGATCTCATCCTCGCCTATGGTCCATACAGGAATTAGGTCCTCTCATGACACACTCTCCCGTAGGACAAGGTTTTCTGAATCTGATAGCTGCCTCATTCACACTCGATCAAGAAGAGTAGAGGTAATAGATACAGAATAAAGAAACATCTTCCACTGACTTTCGTGCACTTCCAAATGCATCTTAGAGAACAGAGCCATAAGCTACCACTCACTACTGGCCTCCTGGACTTCATGTATTTGAGTATTTCTTCTCAATGCATCATCTACTGCGTTTCCCTTCCCTAGAATATAGGAAATATCAAAGTCAAAATATTGAAGGTACTCAACCCACATTCGCTATCTCAAATTCAGATCACACTGAGTGAAAATGCACCTGAGACTTTTGTGGTCGGTGAAAACCACAAAATGCTATCCCATAAGATAATTTCTCCAACAACATAAGGCATGAACAACTACATCCAATTAAAGATCATGCGTCGTGTAATTACTATCATGTGGCCGCAACTACCGAGACCCATACACAACGACTCCATCTCCCTACATAAGCATAGCTCCCAGCCCGATACCTGATGCATCACAGTAAATAGTATAGCTCTTTCCCGGCTCTGGCCAGACTAGTATCGGTGCTGAAGTCAACCTCCGTTTCAGCTCCTCAAAGGCTGACTCACATGAATCTGACCACATGAACTTCACCCCCTTCTTAGTCAGACCCATCAGTAGTGATGCTAAGCGTGAAAAGTTCTATATGAAATGTCTGTAGTATCCAGCCAGCCCTAGAAAACTCCGCACCTCAAAGACGTTCTTTAGCTGCTCCTAAGAAACTACTGCTCTCACTTTCTCTGGGTCTACTAATACTCCTGCCTCTAAGATAACATGACCCATGAAGTGAATCTAATCCATCAAAAAGTGGCATTTTGAGATCTTATAATATAACTGATTCTCTGTCAGTGTACTCAAAATGATCACAAGATGAGTATCATGGTTGTGTCGAGTGTGAGAGTACACCAAGATATCATCCACGAAAACCACCACGAAGGAATCCAAGTATGGATGGAATAATCGGTTCATCATCACCATGAAAACTACTGGAGTGCTCGTGAGATCGAATGGAATAACCACATACTTGTATAGAACATACCCACTTAGGAAGGCTGTGAGAGGTATATCTGATGGTCTAATGTGCAACTGATGGAAACCGGACCTCAAGTCAATCTTCGAGAACACCTGGGATCCTTGAAGCTGATCAAAGAGATCATCAATCCTAGGTAAGGGATATCGGTTCTTGATCGTCAACTAGTTAAACTTTCGATAGTCCACACAAAGCCTGAGGGTACCATCTGCCTTCTTTGGAAACAGGACAGGCGAACCCGAAGGAGAAGTACTGGGTCGGATGAAACCCATTTCCTTCAACTGCTTCAACTGCTTCTTGAGCTCCTGAAACTCAGGTGTAGCTATCCTATAAAGAGAATGGACACCGCTGCCACTCCTGGAACAAGATCAATAGAAAAGTCTGCCTCACGCTCTAAAGGCAAACCTGAAAAGTCCTCTGGAAATACATCTCTAAAATGGTCCACCACTAGAGGAAAGTATAAATGTGAAGTCCCCTGGTCATCCAGATATAGACTAGCAATATGGGCTATAACTCCTCCCAAACCATGATGCTCGGGTCCCGCTCTGCTAGCCTGGACATCCCATTCACCCTTATGAAGAAAATATTCACCTTCTGGTGACGTGAAACTCACCCTGCGGCGATAATAGCCGACGACTTCCTGGAATGGAACTAACCAGTACATACCTAAAATGACATCATATCATGTCATATCTAGGACATAGAGGTCCAATAAGAAGTGAAACCCACCAACCTACAGAGGGAACTCCCTGCACTGACGTACACTAGCCATTTTAGTCCCTAACGGGGTGTCTAGAATCAAGATATTAGTAGAAGAAAATATGAAGAGATCAAGGATCTCTTAAAAATAAACAGATATAAAGCTATGGGAAGACCCAGTATCGAAAAGAGCAGAAGCTAAAACCAAGGCTACTAAGATCGTACCTCGAAAAGTAGAGGGTCTGGAATCCTGCTTCTACTAGGTCTGCTCCACTACAAAAGGCTGGCCTGTACCGCGGACCTGTGACCCTGCCTGACCACTCTGAGCTGATCCACCCTGATGTCGTTGAAATCCCGGTGACTGAACACCATGGCCACAACCTCCACCTTGGCTTGAACGGCCGAAAGAACTCCAGTTCCTTGATTGGTGGGAAACTGGTGGCACTGCTCCTGAATGTGGAGTCATAAAAGAACCCCTGTCACCAGCTTCTGGTGAGAAGATCTAAAAGAAGCACTGAAGGTGATCCATCTTTCCATATAATCAGCACTCCAATGGGTCTCTCGAGCAATGTGGCCTCATATGCCCACTCTTCCCACACTGCTAGCACACCACCTTGCTACCAGAAGATGCATCCCGCCTACTATGATATCCTCGTGTAATCCCCCTATGGCGCTTCCTGCAATCAGCTAGTGGAGTACTAACTTTGTATGCCGAACCGCCATGGCTCACAGTTCCAAAATCCCTCATATTATGCTCTATAATTAGCACTTGGTTGACGATAGGGGATATCAAAGTCAACCTTAATATGTTCACCTAAGATCAGATGTCGTGCCTCAGACCATCCTCAAAATTATGTGCAAGGAATAACTCATCACCTCTAAGAATAGGCATGAAATTCTTTAGTTCTGTGAATCCAGAGGAATAATCCATAATAGTAAGAGTACCCTGATCCAGAATCATGTGCTCTCAGGCTCGATCAGCCATCATGGTCTCCAGATAGAAGTAATCATAGAAGATGTTCCGAAACTCATCCTTAGCCATTTTCTTCTGGCGTCCCGTCTGTGAGATCACATCCCACCACCTCTTGGTGAAGTCTTGAAGCATGTAGGTAGCGAGCTTCACCCTCTTCTCTGAAGGTATCTCTAGATGATCGAAAATCATCAGCGTGGCTTCTAGCCATGACTCAGCAGCCAGGGGTCCTCCATCCCCTGAGAAAGTGGGAGGATGCTACCACTGAAAGTCCCACGTCAATTCTACCATCGACGAGGTAGGAGGCGGTGCTCCCTGAATGGTCTGAATCATTCTCAAAAATCAATCTCTGAACTGTACATCATCACCTATGTCGGGTATAATGACTGGTTCCAAGACTGGAATGACAGGAGGATCTGTGGGTTGTCCCTAATCAACCATGTCCGATGTCAAATCACTGCCTAGAAACTGGCGTACAACTGGAGGACGTCTCAGTGACATGAATTTATAAGTTCAAGCACACAACTTAAAAAAAATTTTATCAAGTACTGAAAACTAGAAGTGTGAGAAGGGAACAAGATAAAGAAATCACTCATGTTTTAAAAAATATGACTACACGGCGTGTACAATTCCTAAACGGCGTGTTCCCTTAAGTCATTTACATGTGCATGTACTTCTTCTTAAACTGTTCCTATAACACCCCAAACACACGACGTGTTGTCTTAACACACGATGTGTACTTGAATCATATTTCCCTGCCTAAGTCCTTATATACAATTAATCCACACATCTCTCCTAAGAGAAGACTACACGACATGTTCACGGTAGACACGACGTATACTAGAAAAGCTTCACCTGGCCCGTGTTGTTGGTGACACAACCTGACACATGGCTCACACTACATGACATGTTCAAGGTGGACACGGTGTGTACGTGAAAGGATAACACCGAACCATCTTGTTAGTGACACGGCCGGGTACCTGGTTCAGACTACACGACGTGTTCGATCCTAACACGGCGTGTATTGCTTTAAGGATTATCCGTACGTGTTGTTAGTTACACGGGTGGACACAATGTCAAAACTACACGGAGTGTTCCCACAAGAAATTCCCTATTCCGTGTCTCTGACCCACATGGCCTATGACATAGTTAGATACTACACGACGTGTATATAGAGTACACAGCGTGTACTTAAGAAAAATAGTTTCTTCCCAAACAGAAGAACACATGGCATGTACTTAACATTACAAGACGTGTATTCTGGGTTTTTCCAGATAGTAAGCCTCAGAAACTACCTTGGAACCCAAAAAACACTAAAAAAACATTTAAGGTGCCAAATCTCGATCTGTGAGGGCCCATACTCCCCACAAATCAAATTTTGTCTTCTTATACATGTTATAACATGGAAAACAAGGCAATGATCCACCAAATTCCAGTTCATGAGGGCCCATTACACCACAAGAACGTTTGGTGTTCATTCAAACAAAACCATACACAATAATACCCTATCAAATAGCAGGTATTTTTATCAAGGCATCTATCACAACAACATTCATATTCTACACAACATCTATCACAACAACATGAAATCGCTAATGCATCCTATATGGTATGGAAATAATGCATGACATGTGATTTCTAGCAAGTGCCTATATGATGCATGATATGGAACACCCTCATCTCATGATGTTGCGATAGAAATATAACCTCAATAACATTAACCGAAATAACACAAAACATGTGAATCACCCAATACTGAAAATCAAATCAACCGTAAAGTTTCAAAACCATAAAAATTTCATTAAATGAGGTAGATTGGATTTTCCCTATACCTGGGTTAGCTACTCTTAGGAATATCTCATTACCAATTACATATTCCATCTTATCCCTGGATAAAGGATCCAAATAGTAAGTCAAGAGAAAATAATTCCTCTCATACCACTTTGGAACATCTCAGTTCCGGATGCCACCCAGAGGCTCCTTGTACACGGTTGGTCACATGGCCTCAAGTGAATTTCCCTAAACTCCAGAGGATGCTGACTAGTAGTGAGGGCCTTGGGTGTGATAGTGGGGAAAATATGCCCTCATTGGAAGAGTAACACATTGGAAGAGAAATAAATACACAATAGCGGAAGTAGTAAATATACCAACAACTGTAATAATGGAAGACTGGAATAAAAAACAACTGAAAAACATATATAAATGATACGTGGTAACATGTGTCTAAGAAAGCAGCCAAAAAATCACAATGCAGGAATAAAATTATCACTAAACGAAAGTATAAAAGAAAAAAATGAACATCTCCTCATCATTGCAAGCCTAAGCTTGGTCCCATGCTCTCTAGAAACACAACAAGTCAAGTACCTAAAGTAGAAGGGCTATTTACCTTGCCTATAACTGCAGGAATATAATCTATTTGGGCACAAAAGCATGGCTCAAACAGGGTGTGAGAATAAATCTCAGTAGGAAACCACCCAAAGATCTGTGCCTAACAGTTAGTGAATATATGGCAGGTAAAAGTATAGAAGCAGTAAACAAGAAAGTACTCAACAGAAACAATTCCACATATCAAAAACAATTAATCAAGAATTGTAACCCTCTATGAAGTAAACACAACCTATCCCCTATGGTTCAATTATAAGAATATATAAATACTCTCTGAGGAATCACACACAGTCAATTCCCCTTATAGTCAAAGGTAAACCAAGACTCTATGAGGAACCTCACACAATCAATTCCCCTTATAGTCTAAGGTAGTCAAGGAATTTCTGAGGAAGCTCACATAGTCAATTCCCCTTATATCTCTAAGGTCAAGGACTCTCTAAGGGAGCTCACTCAATCAATTCCCCTCAAATCCCAAAGTCATTATGGTAATTCAAAGACTCTCTGAGGAAGCTCACACAGTCAATTCCCCTCATAGTCTAAAGAAGTTAAGGAATCTCTGAGGAATATCACTTGGTCAATTACCCTTATATCCCCAAGTGGTCATAGGCTCTCTGAGGAAGTCACTCAGTCATTCCCCCTTATAACCTAAAGTGCTCAAAGACTCTTTGAGGAAGCTCACTCAGCCAATTCCCCTTATAGTCTACTACACCAGGTTCTCACGACCCTGTGTAGGTCAATGAGCATAGTAATGAAATATGTCCAAAGTAAACCTATAGGACTACTTGGCTAACCAGTCTACATCATATCAAGCATGTCAGAATACAAACTCTCTACCCTATAGCAACAGGCATGGAAAACAGGCAAGGTGTCCAAAAGGCTAAGCAGAACCAAACAATCGTAAACAGAACATGCTTGGAAAACACATCCAAAGCATATATATCAACCCTATTCATATCTAATTAACCTCTACAAAAGCATACAATCATTGCAGGCAATCAAAATGGGTAAAATGGTAAACACACAGTACCCCGTTCAGGGGTATTGGTCAAAATTTCACATAATACACAAAGACTTTCAATAGAAAGGCACAAACCACCTACCTCGGCATTGTGAGATCGATATACTCCGGCATCGGCCCTTGGATCGACCTAGAATGATGTAGATCTACAAAAATGTCTAAAAAATTCAATGAATGATAGCTTGAGGAAGAAGAGGAAACATGAAACGAAGTTCATGTAGAAGAGAGAGATGACTAAGGCGATCCCAACACAATTGATGACAGTCGAATCAGAGATCTGATGGAGGCTCAGGGGCTCTGTAGAGAACAAAAGCTTAACGTACATGGACATTACATTAATTTTGCGGAATACTTAGTACATAACAAAAACACACACACAAGTATCGTAATAGTTTAGTGTCTTTGGAAACTCGGAATATAATCTTCTAATCGTGGCGAAAGATCTTCAACATATCCAATAAAGATCTTCCTTTTTTTTACCTAAAACCTTTCTTTATATCCTGGGGAAAAGAAAACATAAAAGGTTGAGCTCAAATGCTTAGTAAGGGTAAACAAAATAAATATCAATCACATCATATTCATAAGAATATAACATTTTGGAAATCATAACTTGCAAAAGAGATCATAATATCATAACATGGGATAAATCATAGTAGTGAAATGTAATCCCAATAATAATAACTTAAAACATGAAACATTGTGGAATACACACATAATCATAGAGAACCATTTCTTATTAGTCAAGACTCATTTCCAAGACTATCTTAGTGGACAAAGTCCATTTCTGAACCGAGTTCACTCCTCGTTTCAGTCCTGTTTCACTGAATCGGTTTAACCTGCCGTTCCAGACATGTCTATCTCATGAGATAAAAAATCTTTACCCAATGCATTGGAGGGAGATATAGGTCCCACCAATATCATAATGATACCATTATTATGTGTGCCACAAAATCATAAACTATACACCATAGCATTACCCATGTAATAAAAATGGGAATCTTAAACATCATGACGTCATAAAACAATTCATATAATATAAAGGAATTAATAAAAATATTTCCATCACAACATAATCATATCAATGTAATAATAGGGATATAAACAAAACCCTATATTATCTTAGATGGAAAATAATTTTGATAAAACACTTGAACTCCATTCTTGAGGAAAATATCCTTTCTACTTCAAAAAAACTTTTCCTTTCTTAACATGTCATACAATTCTAAACTAAAACAAGTTGATTAAAAATAAACTTGAAATCTTGTAAAGGATGCTTCTTGGAAATAATGTTTTAAAAATCCATTCATGCCGTATAAGTTAAAAAAAACATTCTTCTCGTACTTTGGTCTGAAAAGTCAAAAAGTACCTCGTACGAAAAACGACAAAATATTCCTTTCATATCTTTTACTAAAAACTCACCGAAGGGTAAAATTGGATTTAAAAAATTGTAGGTGGATGGAAATAATATTACATATTGAGGAAACATGGATGTGGATGATAAAATACACCCTAGTAAATTCCAAAGTATAAACAATCTCGGATAAAAATGAGATTGTGATATTTCCCTTACCTTAGGCCTGATTTGCTTCGTAAGTGTCCGAACCTCATGTATAATGATTTAAATAATGTTATTTACTTATTCCAGAATCATACTCATTGTTTTGATATCATATATGGTTCACTTATGACTTTATATTACCCGTTCTTTTGTAAATTTCATGTTAAAGAGCGTTTTGGGTAAAATCGTTTCATTTGTCGTCCGTGTTTTCACTTGTAATTATTCATATGATTACTTAGATCATGATTACTTAATTCCAGAATATAAAACATGATTTATATATAATATATATTCAGAATATACATATATATAATAGATCAGTAAATGGAAAGAAATACACCGTTCATGGAGACAGTAGGCCGTACGTACGCATGAACGCTGTTTTCGTTTCCTTATTGAGTTGAATGGAATTAAGTAGATGACATACATATATATACACATAAATACAGTATCATTATTATGTAATATATTCAATTATTACTTATTATATATACTTTATAATCATTCATGAATGGTTAACGTGGAGAATGAATCTCATCGCGTCGTGGAGACGGTAGTCCGTACGTACGCACGAGCGATGATATCTTTCTCATGACCGTGGAATTATATTGGAGTGTATGTATACTATTTCAGAATCAATATCACTTTACAATAATCATATATAGTTATTATGTACACCATTATACCCATCCAAGTAAGGTGGTGGTGGAAAATAGATTACACTACAGCGTGGAGACGGTATTCCGTACATACGCAGGCGCGGTGATTTCGTTTTTCGTAGGATGGATAGATGGTGAAATAGGGTTTTTTCATACTTATAATAACATATCAGTATATTAGTGATACTGATGTTATTACTTCATAATGAAACAACCGAAGAAGAGGAAGTGGAAGAAGAAATAAAGTTGAAAGAATCGTTAACGGACATTACTTCTTCTTTGAGGCGCCTCTTTGAGTCCTCCTCTTAGGTCACTAATATTGGCCTTTGAAAAAGACCAGGACCTCTAGGATGTTTCTAGGGAAGTTTAGAATAGAATTTTCCAGGGTTTGGCCGAGCTTGAAGGCTCAAATTGGTGTGAGGAAGGGAGGGAGGAGGTGACCTTTTATAAGGGAGGAGAGGGGCACCTTTGGAAATCTTAAAAATATTAATTTATAATAAATCTAACCCCACTTAAAAACCTCAAAAATGACTGATATTCGAATATTAGATAATATAAGGTTGTAATATCATCAACCAATAAAATTTAGATATGATCGGAATTTATTTTAAACATTATCAACTTGATTTATCCTTATTTAATCAATTTAATTTTATTTGTGGTAATAACATTCTAAATTTTAAATTATAACAAATAATTACTTATTTGTTGTGAATTGTCCATAATTAGATACTTAATAACATTTTAAACCATATAAATTTAAATTTATAATTTTTAAATATTTTTGTGATTTTTAAACAATTTTATAATATGTTATTTTTATAAAATAACAATAGTGTCAATTTTGACACTATTCATTTATTTGAATTTAAATAAAATAAATACAGAAGATATGTTCGAACTAAAATCTTTAATAGATTCATAAAATATCCTATGTGTCTTGAAAATTAGTGGAGCACATTAAATATTTAAAATAATATTTATTTTATTTTTTTAAAACCATTTATTTGGTTTATCTCTTAATAAAATAAATACTACAACATTTTTGTATAATTATTTAATATACTTATTTCTTGCATAAAAATTAAAAATAATACCCTATGATGAAGATAAATCAATTACCTTTCACAATAATACTTTTACTTGAATTTATCATCTTAAAATCACAATATTAAAATTATTATACTTATTAAATTATGAAGGTGACAACTTTGGGATCATTTAAAATAAAATAATATAAGTGTCATAATCAATTTTATAAGGCTCAAAATGGTCAAATATTCGACCATTGGATTATTTTGGTTTACATTTACATGACCAATAAGTTTTGGTCAGGGTTTTGTGCATTTTATGGTCACTATTAGTTTAATAAAAACTATATTCTTGATTTTTCACTAGATAAACAATTTCTGCATCACTATTGTGTCATAATTAATGATAATTATTTAATCCCTAAAAATTATAAATAAATTCATATGATGTAGATAATTTTATTAGGCTTCTGTAGAATACTAATTTATGAAGTTTCATGAAGTTTATCACTAAATTAAAATTATCTTACTTATAAGATTTAAGAGAGTGACATGTTGTCACTTTCTTTGGTTTTAATAATAATTAAATTATTTTCATGGAAAAAAGTCCATTAAATGAATCTAATATGACCCTTACGTGATATGGGTCGACTTTTAGTCATCCAATAGAATTTTGGCATGTGTTAGGGTAATTTTATAATATTATATTTACCCATAATTACCCGATTTACCTTTAACTATGGTAAATAACATTTACCGTAATTACTATTCATAATTTCCAAAAATAAAAAGCAGCCTATTAACATAATTTGGACCCACTGATTCCAAATATGGAATCCATTTTTCGAAATTCAATACACAATAGTTGAAGAAATTAAATTAAAATTAATCTCGTTGTCGAAAGAAAATGGGTTTTTTTTAAAACATTGTAAAAGATTGAATTGATTTAACCTACGAATTCAAGGTAAAATCAATGATAGTTACATACATTATATTAAATGTTAAAAATATATTCTATTTATACTTTAAATACATTCAATATTATAATTTAACCATATAAATTATTGCGATGAAAAAAGTTGTTTTTAATTAAAATATAGCGTGTTTTTACTATTTATCAAAATCTGAAAGTTACCACAATAATATGAAAAATTTATCCAAAGTAAATTTTTATTTATTGATTCCAAAGAAGAATTTTATTTTGTCACATTGAACTTATAAACATGTCAAAAAGTATATTTAAAGTGGTTGTGCCATCAAAAGGCGACAAAACTGCATTTTTTTGAAAAATACTTATTTTACCCGAAAAATTTATTTTGTTCTTATACCATGTTCTAGAAAATGTGTAAGATGAATAATAATGTTATAAAATTAAAAATTTAGTTAATAATATTCATAACGACTAGTTCATAATAATATTATAATAATATATCGTTGTTTAGTAAAACCCGATATTGCGTACAACACACGCTATCGAGGAAGGTCACGATTGCGTGTAATGCAAGCCAAGTCAGGGTTGCGTGTTGTGCAAGAATCCTTCATTGTTTCATATAACATAATCCAACCATATTTCATTTATACATTGAATATATATATATATATATACTCAATGTTGCATAGAATAACTATTATCAAAATTGTGTGTAACACGATCCAAGAATAGTGTTGCGTATACTACAAGCTAATTTGGTGTTACGTATGGCGCAAGGTAATCTTGGGGTAGCATACAACACAATAAATTAATGAAATTAAAAGAATATTTTTCATAAAATCTCAGGGTGTTACATTCTACACCCCTTAAAATGAATTTCTCCCTCGAAATTCGTCGGGGTTATAAATGTTTTACTACTCGAAAGTTTGTTTAATAGAAACCCACATCGTAAAAAGGAATACCAAAACTTGGCTTAAAAAAAGGAATGAAATGTAACGGTTACCCAAATTAACTCATCACTGGGTTTCCACGTAGGAGAACATAGGTGAAAATATGGATCAAGTTCTGATGGAGAGTGGTAGAGAACATGGCTATGAAAAAGCCATAAATCACAAATCCATATATTTTTGATGACCTAAGGTACCATCAGATTCATCAGATATAAGAGCATTAGGACAACATTTTTTGTTTTCAATATCATTTTCCTAAAGTTGAAAATTTTGAATTAGAAGAAATACCTACTTTATTTCGATATAATCTCACCGTTGTTCGTTCCTTGAACAATTTACACTTCATCTCTTAAAGAAATGAAGTTGAATTTTTCATTCGTGAAGTGTTAGCAGATCATTTGATAGAATGATGGGTCATTCCATCTGTCTTATTCAAAAGGTTTGCAATAGTTATATACATAATTCCATCTATCGTATATCGTTCCAAAATGGACATATAATTCATCTATCATACCACTTAATAAAAATAAAACTAGTTTATACTAACCAGGGACTTCCTGTAGGCCAGTGGTAGGAGACAAAGTCCAGTCGCACTTTGGTTGTGGGTTCGATTCCCACAGCCTTGTCCGACGCGATGGGTTGTCGCCTGTCCTGTAGGTCATCCTTTTTCTAAAACTACATTACTATAACATCCCATCAATAATATCAAAAAAAGTTCTATCCTTAAACAATACTAACTTTTGTCCAACATAATCCATTCCAATATTTAGGCTTATCTAAGATACTTCGGTCCAAGCTCATAGTATAAAGAAAATGATTACTTGA
Source organism: Viscum album (assembly GCA_963277665.1). Taxonomy (NCBI): domain Eukaryota; kingdom Viridiplantae; phylum Streptophyta; class Magnoliopsida; order Santalales; family Viscaceae; genus Viscum; species Viscum album. The sequence continues at coordinate 924,897,353 of OY728165.1, forward strand.
AATGTCATCAACCAAGCATGTGAATACCATAATTTATCCCCCATATATCTTGTTGGTCACATTCCAATCATGTGAATACCTTAATCATGTATTCTCTTGAAAAATGAATACCCATTAAACCTTAGTGAAAACATGAATGCTGTCAAAAGTTAACTCTTTCCTCATACCAAAATCCAAAAATTCTATATACTCAAACCATGATATAACCTTCTCCTTATATCATTCATGAGCTCATGAATACTATCAAACATATAATTTTCTCCTTATCCCTTCACTATGCGCATATCATCTACTTTCCAAAAGTATCTGAATAACCATTCATGGTTACTGGTACCATTCATCATACACTTTCAAAACATAAGGAAAGACAACAGTGTAACAATCCTTAGATGTCTCTTTATTCCATAGTACCATGAGATTACTTATATAACATTACACTTGATAAAAATGTAATCATTCCACTACATTCTTAAACCATTGACCGAGCTTCAACAATTATTTCATCTCACATATCATTTGTAGTCTCTTCATCATCATCAAAAGAAATACTACCCATACGGCCATACTGATTCTCTTCATGAGACTTTCCCTTATGGAATTGGTTTGCATAATTCCCGTACATTCCACATTTAAAACATTTAACCATTTTTGATGTTGTAGAAATATAATTATACTCATCCATGGTGTTAACTGAACCTTTTCCTTTGCACTTACTGGCTTTGTGTCCTTCTTTTCCACACCCAAAGAATCTTCCAGTTCCTTTGAAACAATCTCCCCGATGCCTCTTCCCACATGATTTACATGAGGGAAATTGAACTTTCTTTCCTCTATGATCATCATGAAACTCCATCTTTCTCTTATTATCTGAGTCGGGAAACATACCAAAGTTGAGAATATTGATCATATTATGAGATTGCTTATTAGGCATAATAACGATGTTTGGACTTCCAAATCCCGTTTCATTTGGTTTCTCATGAATAATATCATTCCATTGTCCGTCATATCCTCCATTATCATGAATCTTCCTATTTACATCCATTTTCTAAAACCCAAAAAGAATAGTGTGAGACGAAAAAAATCAATCTAGGGAAAACAACGTAGTAAAGGGGGAGAACCCTCACTATCTAACATCTTAGGTTAAATTCTAAGACAGTTACCGTAGTTCTAGGACTATATCCTATATGTATACTTATCCTTAGGGACATCCATATACATACCTTAGAAATATCTCTAGGGATCTCACTAACGTTTTCGAATTCTAGTTTCCAAAGGTTGACTAAACCTTTCCTCTGATACCAACTATAGAGACCTGAATCTTAACATACATGGACATTAGATTACTTTTTCGGAAGACTTAGTACATAACAAAAACACACACATAAGGACCATAATAGTTTAGTGTCTTTGGAAACTCGGAATATAATCTACTAATCGTTGCGAAAGATCTTCAACATATCCCATAAAGATCTTCCTTTTTTTATACCTAAAACCCTTCTTTATATACTGGGGAAAAGAAAACATAAAAGGGTGAGCTCAAATTCTCAGTAAGGGTAAACAAAAGAAATATCAATCACATCATATTCATAAGAACATAACATTTTGGAAATCTTAACCTGAAAAAGAGATCATAATATCATAACATGGGATAAATCATAGTAGTGAAATGTAATCCCAATAATCATAACATAAAACATATAACTTTGTGGCATACAAACATAATCATAGAGAATCATTTCTTATTTGTCAAGACTCATTGCCATGACTATCTTAGTGGACAAAGTCCATTTCTGAACCGAGTTCACTCCTCGTTTCAGTCCTGTTTCACTGAACCGGTTTAACCTGCCGTTCCAGCCATGTCTATCTCATGAGATATAAAATCTTTACCCAATTCATTGGAGGGAGATATAGGTCCAACCCATCTCATAATGATACCATTCTTATGTGTGCCACAAAATCCTAAACCATACATCATAGCATAACCCATGTAATAAAAATGGGAGTCTTAAACATCATGATGTCATAAAACAATTCATATAAGAAAAATGAATTAATAAAAATATTTCCATCACAACATAATCATATAAATGTAATAATATGGATATAAACAGAACCCTATATTATCTTATATGGAAAATAATTTTGATAAAACACTTGAACTCCATTCTTGAGGAAAATATCCTTTCTACTTCAAAAACACTTTTCCTTTCTTAACATGTCATACAATTCTAAACTAAAAGAAGTTGATTAAAAATAAACTTGAAATCTTGTAAAGGATGACTCTTGGAAATAATGTTTTAAAAATCCATTCATTCCGTATAAGTTAAAAAACACATTCTTCTCATACTTTTGTCAGAAAAGTAAAAAAGTACCTCGTACGAAAAACGACAAAAGATTCCTTTCATATCTTTTACTAAAAACTCACTGAAGGGTAAAATTGGATTTAAAAAATTGTAGGTGGATGGAAATAATATTACAAATTTAGGAAACATGGATGTGGATGATAAAATACACCCCAGTAAATTCCAAAGTATAAACAATCTCGGATAAAAATGAGATTGTGATATTTCCCTTACCTTTGGTCTGATTTGCTTCGTAAGTGTCCAAAACTCATGTATAATGATTTAAATAATGTTATTGAATTATTCCATAATTATACTCATTGTTATGATATCATATATGGTTCACTTATGACTTTATATTACCCGTTCTTTTGTAAATTTCATGTTAAAGAGCGTTTTGTGTAAAATCGTTTCATTAGTCGTCCGTGTTTTCACTTGTAATTATTCATATGATTACTTAGATCATGATTACTTAATTCCAGAATATAAAACATGATTTATATATAATATATATTCAGAATATACATATATATAATAGATCAGTAAATGGAAATAAATACACCGTTCATGGAGACGGTAGGCCGTACGTACGCATGAACGCTGTTTTCGTTTCCTTATTGAGTTGAATGGAATTAAGTAGATGACATAAATATATATACACATAAATCCAGTATCATTATTATGTCATATATTTAATTATTACTTATTATATATACTTCATAATCATTCATGAATGGTTAATGTGGAGAATGAATCTCATCGCGTCGTGGAGACGGTAGTCCGTACGTACGCACGAGCGATGATATCTTTCTCATGATCGTGGAATTGTATTGGAGTGTATGTATACTATTTCAGAATCAATATCACTTTACAATAATCATATATAGTTATTATTTACACCATTATACCCATCCAAGTAAGGTGGTGGTGGAAAATAGATTACACCACGACGTGGAGACGATATTCCGTACGTACGCACGCGCGGTGATTTCGTTTTCCGTAGGATGGATAGATGGTGAAATAGGGTTGTTTTATACTTATAATAACATATCAGTATATGAGTGATACTGATGTTATTACTTCATAATGAAACAACCGAAGAAGAAGAAGTGGAAGAAGAAATAAAGTTGAAAGAATCGGTAACAGACATTACCTCTTCTTTGAGGCGCCTCTTTGAGTCCTCCTCTTAGGGCACTAAAATTGGTCTTTGAAGAAGACCAGGACCTCTAGGATGTTTCTAGGGAAGTTTAGAATAGAATTTTTCAGGGTTTGGCCGAGCTTTAAGGCTCAAATTGGTGTGAGGAAGGGAGGGAGGAGGTGACCTTTTATAAGGGAGGAGAGGGGCACCTTTGGAAATCTTAAAAATATTAATTTATAATAAATCTAACCCCACTTAAAAACCTCCAAAAATGACTCATATTCTAATATTAGATAATAAAAGGCTGTAATATCATCAAACAATAGAATTTAGATATGTTAGGAATTTATTTTAAACATTATCAACTTGATTTATCCTTATTTAATCAATTTAATTTTATTTGTGGTAATAACATTCTAAATTTTAAATTATAACAAATAACTACTTATTTGTTGTGAATTATCCATAATTGGATTCTTAATAACATTTTAAACAATATAAATATAAATTTATAATTTTTAAATATTTTTGTGATTTTTAAACAATTTTATAATATGTTATTTTTATAAAATAACAATAGTGTCAATTTTGACACTATTCATTTATTTGAATCTAAATAAAATAAATACAGAATATATTTTCTAACTAAAAACTTTAATGGATTCATAAAATATCCTATGTGTCTAGAAAATTAGTGGAGAACATTAAATAGTTAATATAATATTTATTTTATTATTTTTAAAACCATTTATTTGGATTATCTCTTAATAAAATAAATACTACAACATTATTGTATAATTATTTAATATACTTATTTCTTGCATAAAAATTAAACATAAGACCCTATGATGACGATAAATCTAATACCTTTCACAATAATACTTTTACACGAATTTATCATCTTAAAATCACAATATTTACATTGTTATACTTATTAAATTATGAAGGTGACAACTTTGGCATCATTTAAAATAAAATAATATAAGTGTCATAATAGCTTTTATAAGGCTCCAAATGGTCAAATATTCGACCATTTGATGATTGTGGTTTACATTTACATTACCAATAAGTTTTGGTCAGGTTTTTGTGCATTTTATGGTCACTATTAGTTTAATAAAAACTATATTCTTGATTTTTCACTAGATAAACAATTTCTACATCACTATTGTGTCATAATTAATGATAATTATTTAATCCCTAAAAATTATAAATAAATTCATATGATGTAGATAATTTTATTATACTTATGGAGACTACTCATGTTTGATGTTTCATGAAGTTTATCACTAAATTAAAATTATTATACATATAAGATTTAAGAGAGTGACATGTTGTCACTTTCTTTGGTTTTAATAATAATTAAGTTATTTCCATGGAAAAAAGTCCATTAAATGAATCTAATCAGACCCTTAGGTGATATGTGTCGACTTTTAGTCATCCAATAGAATTTTTTCATGTGTTAGGGTAATTTTATAATATTATATTTACCCTTAATTACACGATTTACCTTTAACTATGGTAAATAAAATTTACCGTAGTTACTATTCATAATTTCCAAAAATAAAAAAGTAGTCTATTAACATAATTTTGACCCACTGATTCCAAATATGGAATCCATTTTTCTAAATTCAATACACAAAAGTTTCATAAATTAAATTAAAATTAATCCAGTTGTCGAAAGAAAACGGGTTTTTGTTTAAAACATTGCAAAAGATTGAATTGATTTAACCTACAAATTCAAGGTAAAATCAATGCTAATTACATACATTATATTAAATGGTAAAAATATATTCTATTTATACTTTAAAAACATTCAATATTATCATTTAACCATATAAATTATTGCGATGAAAAAAGTTGTTTTTAATTAAAATATATCGTGTTTTTACTATTCATGAAAATATGAAAGTTACCAGAATAATATGAAAAATTTATCCAAAGTAAATTTTTACTTCTTGATTCCAAATAATAATTTTATTTTGTCAAATTTAACTTATAAAAATGTCAAAAACTATATTTAAAGTGGGTGCGCCATCAAAAGGCGACAAAACTGCATTTTTTTTGAAAAATACTTATTTTACCCGAAAAATTTATTTTGTTCTTATACCATGTTCTAGAAAATGTGTAAGATGAATAATAATGTTATAAAATTAAAACTTTAGTTAATACTATTCATAAAAGCTAGTTCATAATAATATTATAATAATATATCTTTGTTTAGTAAAACCCGTTATTGCGTACAACACATGCTATCGAGGAAGGTCGCGATTGTGTGTAATGCAAGCCAAGTCAGGGTTGCGTGTTGTGCAGGAATCATTCGTTGTTTCGTATAACAGAATCCAACCATATTTCATTTATACATTGAATATATATATATACACTCAATGTTGCGTAGAATGACTATTATCAAAATTGTGTGTAACATGATCCAAGAATGGTGTTGCGTATACTGCAAGCTAATACGGTGTTGCGTATGGCGCAAAGTAATCTTGGTGTAGCATACAAAACAAGACATTAATGAAATTAAAAGAATATGTTTCATAAAATATCAAGGTGTTACAGGCTCGGTGAAGGATCACGACCATACAGGTTCTCTCGGGTGAATAAAACTAGAAGAAGATGGTTTTGGCGTTTAGACATGACCCCGGTGCGTTTAATGAAAAAAAAAGAAAGTGCACGACCTATAATTTTGAAGTACACAACATGTACTTTCTATTTCTATACTCCTCTTTAGGAATCCTCCAAGTCACCCCACATGGCCGTGTGCAGGGCCGCTACACAACCAACACCTAGCAACCTATGGAAACTGAGTACACAGTGTGTACTCATAAAGTACACGACGTGTACTTTGAAAATTTCCAGAATTTCCACTTTTTCTCATAAACGACCAGAAAAGGAAATTCATACCTAAAAATAAGATTTTGGTTCTTACAAGATAACTTATATAGCCCCATGTAAAAATTAATTAACTAAATGATATATATTTATGTCATTTTTGTCTTTACATTAAATTAATTAATATAAAGTGACATTATCACTCCCATGTGGCTCCTTGAGGTCCCAAAATTGACCCAATGATACCCATGGTCGGAAATGTATCAACCAAAAGGATTAGGACACATGTTAAGGTAATTTAATTTTATTATAATATTATTTTTTAACCCTTATTTACCAGATTTACCCTTTAACCATGGTAAATAATTTTTTTACTGAAGTAAATACCCATAATGTCTAAAATTAAAAGTTACCAATTTACAAAATTTTGACATCCTAATTCCAAATATGCAATCCATTTTTAAAAATTCAAAACAAAGAATTGGTAGTAATTAATTTAAAATTATTTTTTGCTGTCAAAACAAAAAGTGTGTTTTTGAGAAATAATAACTATCAAAGGATTGACACTTACTTATGTAATATTTCAATGTGAAATTTCTTTCAATGACCAAAATTCAATTAAATGGTTAAAATATAATCTAATTAAACTTTAAAACAAATTAAAAATATAATCTAACCATATAAATAAATTAGATTAAAAGGTAGTTTGAATTAAAATACAATATTTTTCACAATTCATTAGGAAATAAATTTTATCAGAAAAATACCAAATATTTACCCAATGTAAATTTTGATGTCATGATTATAATAAAGGTTTTTTATTTTTTCAAACAGAACATATAAAAGTTACCAAAAATATATTTAATGAGGGTTCTCCATCAAAAGGTGGTAAATCGATCTTATAATAAATATTAGAGTATTTATGCATAAAATCAGATTATTTCTTATTTTAAGCCTCTAAAATTTATTGGATAAATGTAAAAACATTTAACAAACATGTATATTCATATTGTAGTTAGTTTTTCCCAATATCGCTAATATAACAGCTAGGTCTTAACTACCATTTAAAATAATATTATATTATTATTTTTTGGTATGACCCAACGTTGTGTGCAACGTAAGATTTCAAAGAACCCAGTTGTTGGGTATCGTGTACACCATCAAACATAGAATACCCTTTTAATTAAAATTAATATTTAATTCACAAATATTAATAAATATGAAAATGTTATATTATTTATTTACATGTGATGTTACATCCTTCCCCCCTTTTTGGAATTGTGTCCCCGTAGTTCTATTCACTTATCAAATAAATGGGGGTATTTATCACTCATAGCATTTTCAGATTCTCACATTACCTCTTCAACTATATGGTTTTTCCAAAAAACCTTTACCTGATTAATTACATTATTCCACAACACTTACTCTCTTCGGTCAAGAATCTGGGCAGGTTGTTCCTCATAATGGAGATTCTCTTTCAACTGGACTACCTATAGGATCAAAACATGAGATGGATCTGGTATATACTTTCTCAACATTGAAACATGAAAAACATTGTGTACTTGGGATAAACTGGGAGGTAAAGCCAATTTATAGGAAACTGATCCAACTTTCTCCAGGATTTCATAGGGTCCAATGAACCTCAGACTCAATTTTCCTTCTTTCCAAAATGTATCACACTTTTACATGGAGAAACTTTGAGAAATACATGATCACCAACCTCAAAAGAAAGATCATTCCTCCTGTTATCTACATAACTTTTCTGCCTGCTCTGAGATGTTCTCATGTTCTTCTGAATCAACTGAACTTTTTCTACCGTCTCTTCCACCAATTCTGGTCCCATCAACTTCCTTTAACCTACTTCATCCCAAAAAGTTATAGTTAGACACCGCTTCCCATATAATGCCTCAAATGGATCCATCTATATACTGCAATGAAAACTACTATTATAAGAAAATTCAACCAAAGAAATATGTTGCTACCAACTTCCCTGGTAATCAATCGAGCAAGCACATAACATATCCTCCAAGGTTTTAATTGTTCATTCAGACTGCCCATCTGATTGTGGATGAAAATCTTTACTAAAATTTTATTCAGTACCCAATGACTTCTGAAGGCCTTTCCAAAAGTTAGAAGTAAACTTGGGATCATGATCAGATACAATAGAAGGGGGAAAACCATGAAACCTTACTATCTCTTTAACATACAATCGAGAAATTTTATCTAGAGAAAATGTATCTCGAATAGGAATAAAATGAGTAGATTTATTCAACCGATCAACAATAACCCAAATTGTATTATTACCTCAAGATGTCTTTGCTAATCCCACAACGATGTACATGGATATATTTTCCCATTCCCACTCTGGAACTGGTAAAGACTAAAGCATCTATTTTGTTAACTATCACTCCGATTTAATATGTTGAAAAGTCAAACACTTCATAGTAAAATAAACAATTTCTATTTTCATTCCATCCCACCAGTAATACTCCTGAAGATCTTTTTACATCTTAGTACTGCTAGGATGAACTGAAAACGGAGAACTATGAGCTTCCCATAACAATTCATTCGTCAACTGCGAATCACAAGGCACACATAATCTCTTCCCAATCCTCAAAACACAATCATTATCAATGTTAAAATCAAGAAACTTACACTTCTGAACCAACTATACCTTTTTCTGCAACTCACTATATTCCCTATACGCTTTCTTAATTCTATCTGATAGAGTTGATTTCACTGACACCTGAAACAAAACAGAGGAATTTCTTACACCAACAACTTCTATGCCAAATTTCATCAAATCAAAAACCAAAGGATCTCATTCCAAACATATCATGGTTAATGAAGAATTACTTTTTTCAACTCAAAGCATCATCATAATTATTTTATTTTCCCGCATGGTAATTGATCTTTTAATCATAATCGTTGATTAATTCCAACCATCTCCTATGTCTCAGGTTTAATTATTTCTGAGTGAATATATACTTAAAAATATTGTGGTCAGTATATATTTCACATTTTACTCCATATAGATGATGCCTCCAAATTTTTGAAGCAGAAACAATAAAAACTAATTCCAAATCATGTGTAGGGTAATTTAACTCATGAGGTTTCAACTGATGTGAAGTATAAGAAATTACCTAATCATTCTTCATTAAGACACAACCATGTCATTTCAATGAAGCATCACTGTAGAAAAAAACTAACCATTTCTGGAAGGCAGTTCCAAAACTGGAGTATTCACCAATCTTTTATTCAATTTCTGAAAACAATCATCACATTCTTTTTTCTAAATGAACTTAAGACCTTTTCGAGTTAACTTAGTCATTGGGATAGATAACTTTGAAAAATTTCCAACAAACCTTTGGTAATAACCTTCTAATCTAAGAAAACTATGAATCTTGGTTATATTTTTGGGTCTTGTCCATTCTTTAACAACTTTTGTTTTCGAACAATCAACAATGATGCCATTTTTTGAAATAGTGTGACCAGGGAAAGAAATTTTTTGTAACCAAAATTCACACTTGATGAATTTCATATATAGTTTCTTTTCTTTTAAAGATTGCAAGACAACCCTTTAATGACTTTCATGCTCCTATTTAATTTTAGAATAATCCAAAATATCATCAATGAACACAACCAAAAACTTATCCATGAACTCATGGAAAATTTTATTCACAAGATCAATGAATACAGAAGGTGCATTGGTTAACCCAAAAGGAATAACTACAAATTTATAATGGCCATATCCAGTATGAAAAACGGTCTTCATAATGTCAGATTCCTTTACTTTCAACTGATGGTACCCCGACCTAAAATCAATCTTCGAAAAATACTAAGCTCCCCAGATCCGATCAAACAAATCATTGATATGGGGAAAATGATACTTGTTCTTAATAGTGATGTTATTAAATACTCTATAATAAATGAAAAGTCTCATTAAACCATATTTCTTTTTAACAAACAAGACAAGAGCACCCCATGGTGGTGTGCTAGGTCGAATGAAAACTTTATCTAATAACTCATGTAATTGCTTCTTTAACTCTAAAAGTTAAATTTGAGCCATTTGATGAGGGGGTTTTGAAATTGGATTAGCATCAAGAACTAAGTCAATTGTAAATTCAAATTCCCGATCAGGTATAATACCTGGAAACTCATCCGAAAAAACATCAAGGTAAACATTTACCACTGACACATCATTATTATAAAGAGTTACTTTTTTTCCACAATATGTGAAATGTAACATTCATTTTCATCTTTTACTAGTTTATTAGCTTCCTGATATGTTATAAAAAGTAAGGGTTCATTCTTCTACTCAAACTGAAAATATTTTGGAAAAGAAACCTCTTTAGATCTACAGTCAATCTTAGCATGATAAACAGAAATCCAATCCATACCCAAAATAACATCAAACTCTACTGGAGGAAAAACAATAAGGATTGTAGATATATTATTTTCATACACAAGGACAGGAAGGTTCTTATGTTTTATTTTTGTCTCAACATTTCTTCTTGGTGTTTCACTATAAGTTCATGATTCATATCTTGAAGTGGAAATACCAATTTAATAGAAAACTTCTTATAAATAAAAGTTTGTGTAGACCTTTAATCAAACAACACATTGGCATAATCTAAACAAAAAAACAATCTACTTGATACTACTTTATTTGATGGTCCAACATCTTCTGAAGTAGTTGCAAAGGATTTACCACCCCTTTCTGCTTTTATTTTTGCTACTTTTCCTCAGTTGAGTTCATCGTTGGACACTCATTTTCATTATGACCCATTTAATTGCACTTAAATTTTTTTACTAACTGTAAATCAGATTTTGTCTTACCATTTCCCTAATCTTTTTTAAGTTCTATTACGAGAATTATGTGCCATTTTACCACATCAGTAGCACTTACCAAAATTCAGAGGACATTCCCAAACAAGATTTTTACCACAGTTTTCAAAAACTATAAACTTAAGTTTCTTACCTTCAGAATTTTTTGAAGAGTTCTTCCCTTTCGTCAGCCACCTTGGCCTCTTATTCTGTTGTTTATTGAAGAACACCTGATCATCAGCAAACTCAATTTCCACCTTCTCCACACATCCAAAAAGTTTTTCATAACTTTTGAACTCATGAGATGCTAAAGCCCTTTGATACTTTGGCTTTAATCCTAATTAAAAATGTTTGATTTTACTATCAATATCACATATGAAATTTGGAGCATACCTTGACAGTCGAGTGGATTTTGCTTCATAAGTAGCCACAGAGTCATCCTCTTGCCTCAATTCTAGGATTTTTTTGTCTATCCTAAGAAGAAACACCATAGAAAAATATTTCTCAAGAAACATACCTTTGAATTCATCGTAATCAAGAGTATCAATTTCCTCACTATCCTTGATATTTTCACCATCGACAACCACTGATCAGCTTCACCATCAAAATGGTAAATAGAGAGACTACCCTTTTGATGTTCTGAACACCCCATAACATCAAAAATCTTCTCTAGTTATTTAATCCACCCTTCAGCTCACACAGGGTCAAATGATCCACTAAATGATGGGGGATGCTGCTTCATTAAATGATCTACTACTGACATATTCCTATATAGTTGTTCTGGATGATCTCGTGCATGGATACCACCACCACTTATAGCCTAAGTCAACTGTTCCATAACTACAACAAACTGTTCAGTTCTGATTTCGACCATCTCAGGTTGCGGATTCGGAAGGTTGTTGTCCTCCTAATGTCATCCCATTATAGCTGCTCTGTTTCCTCTATATAATACCATTATGAACAAAACATATCTTAGGGGAAGAAACATGGTAATATGTAAATTCTATATCGTTTCAATCATTACATAAACTAAAAATAATTTATGGATATTAATTTAGCAATATCTTAACTTCAAATGTTGTCTAAACTGACCTTTGATACCAACTATAAGGACCTGAACTTAAAACATTACATAATCTTGAATTAAATGAATAATTAACATTGATGATCATTTCCGGAGTAGAGTTTTAGATAATTTGGACAAAACTATTACATTACATATCAAAAATTACAAATTAGACAATTCTACTCAGTTCCAATTTTTTCATAAAATAAAAACTTTTGAAATAAATAGTTATTTCTAGTTCCATGTTTTAGACAATACGACTTTTCCTTGATCCCATCCTTGACCCTATTCATCTTTATGTCCTGTGAAAAACATTTCAAAACTTGGGATGACCATTAAAAGCTCATTAAGGGTCATAAAACAAAGAAAGAAAACATTAGTTAATCAATACATACATAACATAAGCTCTTTAACATACCTTATGAAATCATAATATTTATGAATAATAGAACGAAATCATAAAATCATAAAGGTAACTTGTGGCATCCCTAACATACTTACATTTTAGCTATCACAGCTACATAGGGAGTTACATTTGGAATACCCATCACAATACATTCCCAAAATCTCTTTGGAGGAACATTCATGCTTACCTTCGTCACGTTACCCAATGTATTGGAGAGCTATCTCGGGCTCACCCGCCCTAGTTTTATCATCAAACCACCCATATGTGTAAACAATTCTCAAGAACCATAATATAATCATAACACATAAAACAAACATAAAGGAAAGATAGAATTTCCATATTTGAATCAAAATATATCATTTAATTATATTGACATAAAAAATCCAATATCAAAACCATTTTCAATACCAATATATGTAAAAGACTATATGGTATTTATTTTTCTTTTAAAAAACATTTTGGATTATTAAGGAATCCAAAGATCAAATAATACTCACGTTGGCGGAAAGGTCATTGTCACCGTTTATGTTAAAAAGAAACATCCCCTTTTTGTCGTTTCATAAAATTCTACGTAGAAAAATATTCCTTTTGAATGAAAGGAAAATTAAAAGGTGTTTATACACCGTATAAAAGAAATTTGTTTATAAAACAAAATATGCCTAAATGAAAAGAGATTGAGACGAAGTCCCATACCTCGTGTCCGAATTGACTCGATCATTCTTCAATCTCCTGAGTAATAAAATAAAGTTAATTTATACTTTATTAATAACCCTTTTCAATTTTATTATTCCATTTATATCAATTATTACCTTGCTATAATAATTAGTTAATTATTTGAGTTCATATTGGACATTTTTTCGATGTTTTGAACTTGAGTAAAAAATGAACTTGTTATAATTATAAATTGTCCATGTGGTCAAAATTCCATTATCTCCAGAATTATATTAATGATTTAGATATTATATATATCATATATATCTATTATATATATTTATTTATAATATTACATAATAGTTGGAGGTAAGAAATGAAATACACCGTTCATAGAGACGGTAAGCCGTACGTACGCATGAACACTACTTTGATTTATATTTAATTTTTAATGGAATGAAAACATAATGATACCTATGTATATTATAATTCTATTATAATATCATATATTATTTCATTTACTCCATATTTTATACATTCCACCAATGGAATGAATGAGTCATATCACTTTGAGGGGTGATAGTCCGCACTTCCTCAAATGAAATTATCGCATTTACCCACTATGGTAACCATAAAGGTATTATATAAATGAAAAATACATAAGAATAGAAACAATATAAATATAATATATATATCACATATAAATACAGTTCCATCTTAATGGCCACTATAAGAGGCGGATGGAGACAATTGAACAATCATCATTTCGTGAGGCGTTAGTTTTCAATCCACATAAACAATATGTTCTTTACCCATTAGATGGAGGTATGTGTAATTACAGTTAGATTAATTATCATAACAAAAACAAAGTATATTTAGGATACTAGTTTTTTATAAAATAAAGGAATAATAAAAGTTTATGGGGTTGTAGAAGTAAAATAAAACTAAATAACTTAAGAGAAGACGTTACCTTTAAATCGGGTTACTCCCTTTGGTTTGAACCAAAAGGTTTACTTTAAGTGCATTCCACCTAGGGGAAGGATTATAGGATGATGATAGGAATGTAGGAAGCTTAATTGGGCAGAGTTTAGATGAGACACATGGCTTGATAAGTGTGAGTAATAGGTTAGAATTGGGGGGTTTTTATAAGGGGGAGGAGGGGCTCTTTAAGAAAGTTTAAAAATATTATTTTATTATATAATTATTTTTGGATTCTAAAGGTCCAAAACTCATTAAAGTATATGATAAAATGACTCATGTTCGAAATAAAATCATCCAAAAAAAATTGGATAGGTTTTGGATATTTTTTTAAATCTTAATAATCTTATTTATTTAAATAATTCATTAATGAGGTAAACACTTCATCACTATTATGTCATAAATAATTTGATTTATTTGATGTCTAAAAATTATAAAAAAATATCATGATGTAGTAAATATTTCCATATTTCAAAATAATATTTATAGTAGAATATATAACTTATATAACTCCATGTAAAAATTAATTTACTAAAAGATATATGTTTATGACATTTTTGTCTTTACTTTAAATTAATTAATATAAAGTTTCATTATCACTCCCAAGTGGTTCCATGGGGTCCCAAAATAGACCGAAATATTCCCATGGTTATAAATTTATCAACCAATAGGATTAGGACACATGTTAGGGTAATTTATTATTATTATAATATTAGGTTGTTACCTTTATTTACTAGATTTATCTTTTAACCATGGTAAATAATTTTTTTACTAAAGTAAAAACTCATAATGTCTAAAAATAAAAGATATCTATTTAAAAAATTTATACCTATTGAATCCAAATATGGAATCAATTTTTACAAATTCAAAACATAGAAGGGGAAGGCATTAATTTAAAATTAATTCCCACTATCAAAACAAAAAGCATGTTTTTAAGAAATAATAACCATCAAAAGATTTACACTTATTTATGTCCAATTTCAAAGTGAAATTACTTTCACTGACCAAAATTGGATTAAATGGTAAAAATATAATCTTATGATACTTAAAAAATGAATAAAAAGATTATCTATCCATATAAATAAATTAGATTAAAAGGCAGTTTTGAATTGAAATACCGTATTTTTCACTATTCATTAAGAAATTAATTTTATCATAAAAATACAAAAAATAAACCCAATGTAAATTTTGATGTCCCGATTCTAAAGTATAATTTTATTTTTTCAAAAAGAACATATAAAAGTGACCAAAACTAGATTTAAATAGGGATCCCCATCTAAAGGCGGTAAATCAACCATTTGATGAATATTAGAGTATTTATGATTAAAAACAAATTATTTCTTATTTTATGCCTCTAAAATTTATTTGATAAATGTAAAAATGTTTAAAAAAATGTATATTCATATTGTAGTTAGTTCTGTCCATTCCCTCCAATACAACAGGTAGGTGCTAAATACCTTTTAAAATAATAGTATATTATTATTTTTCAGTATGACCCAACGTTGTGTGTAATGTAAGATTTCAAAGAACCTCATTATTGCGTATAAGGTATGACGTCGAACATAGAATCTTCTTTAAAGTAAAATTAATATTTAATTCACAAATATTAATAAATATGAAAATGTTATATTCTTTATTTACCTGGGATGTTACATAAAATGTACCATCTTTATAAGGTTATTGACTACCACCCATATAGAGTTATTGTATTTATGTGTCTTGGGTAGTCCTTTGAAGAAATACATGGTTATTCATGCCATTTCCATATTAGTATGAAAAATGATTGAATCATACCCTTAAACTTCTATCATTATGCATTGACTTGTAGCTATACCAAGCATCGAGATAAAAAATACAAAATATCCTTCTATATGTTATCCCACTAGACGTTTTTATTCAAATACATATACAAATTAGATCATCATATATGAATAGATAATGATGATCTATTAACATCATAAAAAAGATCCATTTTCATTTTTGGTTTTGATGGGACTCATATCCGTGTTCGGAACCTAAATGCTCCATCTTTAGAAAAGTTGAACTCTGAAATACTCGCTACCTTCTTCTATACAAACTTATCATATTTCTAATCCTTTTGGATGTTATCAATAATATATGGTTGAGAAGTTATTTGAGAAATGTATTATGAATATTCATTTATTTTTCCCATATCCATCCTTTGAATTTATAAGAAGATTGGATCACTTAGAATCCTCATTTTGGATAGGGTTGTGGTATCCTTTATACTCAGAGAATTTACCACTTTGTTTTCTTTCCTAGGATAATAGTGGATTGAAAAGTCATAATACTTGATTAGATATAACCAACTATATTTTCACATATTAATACCCCTTTCTATGAATATATACATGAGGATTTTATGGTCTATATATATGTCACACTAATCCCCATAGAGATAATATCACAAAATATCTAATGAAAAGATCACCGTAAATAATTTTAGATTAAGTGTTGGTTAGTTATAGAAATGGATCATTCATTGGAAAGAGGTATAATATATGAAATTTCAATATTTATTGAGTACTCTGATGGTTTAGGGAATTATGTAAGCATGTGTAAGTGAGCGATATATTAAAATTTTCTTTTAATAATCATTGCCCGAAACTAAGAGTGAGGATGTTGAATGTACAATTTATAATTAATTAATTTAATATTTTAGAAATAAATTCAATATCTTAGGAACTTTCTAAATTGGTGAATGTTGATCATATGAAAATACCATTTCAGATCTCCTTCATTTTCCTTTGAGGATCCTAGGATTGATTCCCTCTAGCGATGATACGCACGTGATCCTATGATCTCCAAGAAACACTACTTGATATCGAGGTTCCAGTGTGGTGTGTGGAATTTATTGCATTATTCTTTTTGATTTATCATTACTTGGTTTTGATAAAATATCTCTTTCACTTCTCTTTCTTGATAGGGATAGAGAAGGAGGAGTTGAGAGAGAATTTTTTGTGGGAAAGAATTTTCCATTCTCAGTTTTTGGAAGCTCTACACAATAGACATAACCATCTATTTATAGAGTTATGATTTAAGTTAAAATATTATTTAATTTCACACTAACTTTTAAATAACATTTGTTAACTTTTTTAAACCACATTCCACATAATAATAACTATAATATTATTATTATTTAGTGCATGATAACTTGGACAATAAAATTTTTTATGCAATGGTCCAGTTAATTAATATTTATTACCAGACTTGGTCTTGGTCCATTGAGAATCCTCTAGAATTTATTGAACAACCAAATAAATATTTTATTCACAATCTTACAAATAAATATTTATTAAAATATTCAATTTTATAAAATAAATATTTAATTCACAAGATGAAGAATAAATATTTATTTAATTTATGTGATCAATATAACATGAATAAAATTATTCCTCGAACTTGAGAATATTTTTTTTTTCAATTAGTTAAACTAAAATATAATTTATTTGAGATTAATGAAAACACTTAGTGTGTGACCCTCTAAGATTCATTTTCATTGGCATTCATCGGGCTTGCCTAAAGTATAATATTACTATATAGAAATGGTTTATATAACCCAAGAGAACGAGCTTAATGTCACAATGTCAAAAACCACATACGAATGCACACAAGTTAATATAATCCTTTTGTCATAGTAGCTCATAAATAAGGTAAAAAAACCATGTCAGAAAACTATATACTTGATATGCATTTCTTTGACTATCTAAAATTAACACATCATTATACCATGGCCATAGAATTTAATGTGACGATTCTACTCCAATAAGATGGCCAATATATTAGATTTCATAAATATGGAATGGAAAAATCCGTCATTGACTTATTCATTAATGACATGTCAATCATGACACACCCAACGTATCCAACATCTTCATGAACTATAATTGTCATGGTTTAAGAAATAAATATATGTACATGATTTGTAACATGAATTTATAATAATAAAAAAGTCTAAGAACCATTACACACACTCATAAATATGAATATCTGATGACACCAAGACATGTATAATTCATACCAAATACTTTGTTCTCATAATCTCACATATTGGAGATTAAAAAGTGAGAAATTCATGAGAAAAAGAATCACCTTCTTATAAGTATTTTCACCTATTAGTCTATGTACTAGGTTTCCAATCATAGTAAGTTATCCAAACTCATAATTTTTTTTGAGAATATTGCCATAGAACATCAAGGTTCTCATCATAGTGGAGAAATGATATGACCTTGTCAACATGACATATACTTTATGAAATTATTACATTAGATTCATGCATAACAACCAACAATATGTAATAATAGGTATTATTAATATTAAATACGTTGAATATACATGTAATCAAAGTACAAATAGTTTGTCCTAGGAAACCAATTCTAAACATCTCCCACTTGGACTACAACCAACTTATTATGACTTTCATTATTCTAGACCTCACATGATATTCATATTTCTATTAAATCACGACTTTAGTCAAGGGGTCCTCTACGTTGTCTTACAGGGAAATACTGCTCACTGCAACTTCACCACCATAAGATATATCCCCCAAGGGATGATACTTATGAAGTTTGTTCTTCATCCATTGACGTGACCTTAACTCTTTTGAAAGATCCACCGCCACAATATTATCATAATATAGTGTGATATGATATTTATTTCTAGATACAACACCAAGATCTTGGATGATGTTTCAGATCTATATAGCTTCTTTAGCTTCCTCAGATGCTGATATATACTAAAACTCTTCAGTTGAATCGGAAACCACAACCTTCTTTAAGTTATTACATATCACAAGACCTCCATTCAAAATAAATATGTATCCCATTTATGAATTCATGTGATCTTGGATAGTTTGGAAACTAGCACTTTCATATCCTCTGAAGACTAGTTCCTCATCTCCTCTATAAAATATGAATATATACTTAGTACGCATTATATACACAAGGACAGTATTGACTACCATCCAATGGTGTTCACATGGACCATATTGATATCTTCCTACCTCAAAAAATGCATAGGGTACATCTAGCATAGTACATAGAATAACATATATGACCGACCCAATAACTGATGCATATAGAATCCTTGTAATTCTGTTTCATTCCTTATGTTTTTGAGGACACATTTTCCTAGAATGCAGAATGCCATGTGACACTTGAAAAAATACCATCTTGGATTGTTCCATACCGAGTCTCTTTATTATCATATAAATGTGTGTTCTTTAATTTTGGCTGAGAAACATCTTGGATCTATCATGATAGATCTTGATACCAAGAATATATACTGCATCACCCAAGTCCTTTATAGAGAAGAATTAATCAACCATGCCTTAACAGACTGTAATATTGGTATTTAGTTTCAATTGAGTAATATGTCATCAACATATACTAGTTGGAAAATGATAGCACTCCCACTAAACCATTTATAGACACACAAATCACATTCATTATTTATGAAACCAAATTCCACTATAGCCTAATAAAAATGAATGTTGCATGACTTGGATGATTTCTTTAATCTATAATTGTATCTTTGAAAGTTTCATACCTTTTTGGAATCCTTTAGAGTCACAAAACCATTGGGATGTGTCATATAGGAATCTTCCTGAAGGTTACCATTAAGGAATTCTATTTTGAAATCCATTTTCCAAATCTCTTAATCATGGAAAGATTTAATGACATGTAAAATTTTGATGGATTATATAATTGAAACCTATGAATAGGTTTCATCATTGTTAATTCCAAGATTCTGTTTAAACCCATTAGAAACCAGGTTCACCATATAGGTACTAAATTTTTATTCTATGTTTAGTTTCTTATTGAATAACCATTTGAAACAAATGGGATTTACATCTATTGGAGGGTCTACTGAAATCCATAATTGGTTTTGGTATGAGGAAATCATTTTATAATTCATCGATTCATGTCAATTAGAATCATCTAGGACACTTAATTCTTTTTTGTAGGTTATACGATCCTTATTATCAACTAATAATGAGTCACCATACATTGTGAATAGGAAGTCATATCATTTTGGTTCTCTAACATTTCTAGTATTCCTACATAGTTATTGTGTATCTGGAACAATTTCTTATTTTATAGGGATTTGTGTAATTTTTTCTTGTGCCAACTCGTGTGTATCATTATCCTAGACTTCATCGAATTCTATCTCACTCCCACTATCTATTTTAGATATATGATCCTCCTTAATAAATTTGGTACGTCTATCAACCACAACCTTTTTTCTGAAGGATTTTATAAGGAATATCCTTCTCTTTATTTGGGATATATAATGAAGATACACATTTTTCCTTGATGTGAAATCATGTTACCTGAATAGGTATTAAAAAATTATAATGAACCCCAAACATGTATGTAAGAAAAAATAAGTTTCATTCCATTACATAATTGGTATGGTATAATGTTTGTTGCTCTAGTTGACACTCAGTTTAGTAGGTATGGTACTATTTCTAAAGTATATCCCTAAAAGGATAATAGAAGACTCAAATGACTCGTCATTGATCTCACCATGTTCAAAAAGGTTCATTTCCTCCTTTCTCTTACACCATTCCACTAAGAAGTATAAGGAAGAGTGATTTGAGATAAAATCTAAAACACCTATAGATTATTAATTAAGTCTTGATTTAGATGTCATCCACCAGGGTTTGAGTGAAGGTTCTTAATATTCTTACAATGATGGTACTCAAATTCATTCTTTTAGTCTTTTAATTTATTAAAAGAATTTTACTTATACCTCATTAAGTAAGCATATCCATATCTACTAAAATCATCAGTAAAATTTATGAAGCATGAGTACCCACCCCTTGCTTTAGCCAGAGACCGTCCAAAAACATCAGTAACAACTAATTCAAGAATCTCATCAGACCTTTCACCTTTCCCACTAAATGTGGATTTAGTCATTTTTACTTGTAAACATGCATGACATAGAACAAGTGGTTTTGGTTCAAAAGAATATAAATATACATCATGATGTAATCTATTCATTATCTTTCTATTTACATAACCTAGATAGCGATGCCAACATTCTGTGCGGTATGAGTCATGTAATATAACATCATTATTGATTTCAATTACTTGGTTCATGTAATACAACAAATAAATACAATTATTTTAATATTCCTTACTATAATAAATGATTTATTTATCAAATAAGAAACATTTATTCCCAAA
Organism: Viscum album; assembly: GCA_963277665.1. Taxonomy (NCBI): domain Eukaryota; kingdom Viridiplantae; phylum Streptophyta; class Magnoliopsida; order Santalales; family Viscaceae; genus Viscum; species Viscum album. Next base: position 924,918,804 of record OY728165.1, read on the forward strand.
TTTGAAAATAAATCCATCAGTATCATGTATGGATATAAAAATAATGTTTTTGGTAATTGAAGGAAAATAATAAAAACTCTTTTAAACCAAGATTATTCTAGTCAACAATATGAGGTGTTAGCCCCCAATAGTTATAAAAGTAAGTTTATCTCTGTTGGATACTCAAAGCTCTACCTCTATTCAATCAATATTTCTGAATCTACTTGGTTCATATATTTGAATACAGTTGTGAGAAACACAAGATATATCTAATGTTGAATTTGTAGAAACATAAAAATTGTACTTGACAATAAATGAACATATAGGTTCCCCTTGCATATTTGGATGGGTGTATTTTTTCTTCTAGTGGCACTTTTTCCCACAGAGAAAGAGAAAACATCCTATTCCCTTGTTTTCCCCTTGTTATTATTATTCATGGAAGTTTTTGAATAATATTTGAGATTAAATATCTTATCATTCCATTTATATTATTTCACCTTCATGATGGAAAGTTTTTTCATTCTTATTATCCTTATCTACTTGGAAAAGAAGAGTTAAAAGATCTGTAAGAGACTTCTCAATGCTATTCATATAAAAATTCACAACAAAGATGGTGAAGATCTAGGGGAGTGATGCAAGAAAAAGGTTGGGGCCCAGTTATTTGGGGGGTTTAAACCCTAGAACCTATAAGATCTTAATTTAGACATTAATATTGAATATGGGAGGACAATCTGGGGCACCCTATCCAAGAGTTTTCTAAAATAGAACCTTGTAAATATCAAACGATTCCGGTATATCTCTCCCTTGGTAAATACCATAGATGTGCTCAAGCGAGCTATACACATCCATGTTTTAGTGAGACCTAATTAGTTTACTTAAAATTGATGATAGAATCAAACATTTAACATCTACTGTGTCACTCAAATGGTTTTTATAAACAAGTAACTCTTCATCGCTCACCTCTTTAGCAGGAGAATCAGGCATTAATGATTCTAGCATGTAACATTTCCATTTAGGGAATAGAAAACCTGATGGAATCTAAACCAATCATGGAAGTACTTCAAATTAGAATGTTATCATTACCTAATATTGATTATTGGGATAGTGTGGATGATTATATCTTCATTTTATTCTACGATTTAAAAAAGAAAATTATTACTAATTTTCTTGATTAAAAAATAAGTGATATATTATAAATTAAAAGTTTAATTTATTAAATCTCCCAGTATTTTTGTAAGTCTCATTATCCCACACCATTAAATTTAGAATTTATAGTTACTTTAACATTCTAGTGTAAAGGATACCCATTACATTTATTAATGACCCATAATTTATAAATTAAAACCATAGGTAGGAAACCTTTCCAATAGTGAGCATGCAGATGCTTGGTCTATTCTATGAATTCCCCTTTCATGAAATCCCGACATGGATTTCCTCAACACCTGCCTCCAAATTTGAATTAGACATATTTTATCCAATAAAATTGATACAATTTCAGTTATGTTAACCTTGAACTCTCATGATAACTCCATGATAAAAGTATGTTTCCAAAATTTTTCCAAGTACTACACTTAGTTATATGGTTTCGTTCCTAATCAACTAATAAAAGGTTTAGTCTAACATATTATTTAAATGAGGGATTTTAATTTATTATGCATAAATTTTATCTTGTTTTATTCTTTTCATGTCTTGTTAATATTAAGGGGATGTTACATAATTAGATAACAATTTTGGATAAAACAGTTACACAGAATTTATTTATTTTATTCCCATCTTTGAACATTAATTTATTTATTTATGTGACTGCAAACTAGAATCTAAAATGTAAATAATTTCATAGACAAAAATAATTAAAAAATTAAATGACCCATTCATGATATTTATCTAAAAAATGATTTAATGGGATAAAATTAAATAAAACATTGAACTATAAGGAATAACTTTTATTATCGGTTTTGGTATAAGTTACAACATTCCACATATCCAACTATGTGTCACCTAAGTTGGCATCGTTATGGTTCGTCCATCAATCTCCTATATACACTTTGGGATGCACCATTAATTAAAAATATTTATTACTCACACATAGGTGATAGGAACCAATAGATTGGTTAATGGTTATTACCTAAATATCCTTGCATACATTGGTCCTATATAATAATGGTGGGAGGGATGAATCACATATCATCATTTAATTTAAAATTAAATAATTTAAAATTCGTTGAAAAAATTAAATTAAAACATCCAAAACATATAGAGGTCTTGGTCAAACTCACTAATGGCCATATATGAAAAAAATACACAAAAGTTCATGTCTAGAATTCATTTCTTTATTTGTTCTTTTATTATTTTAGATAAACATGATTGCATTAATTAATTCCCTTTTGTATTACTAATCATCTGGTCTTATATGAAGATATCTATCATTAATGGAATTAATTTAAAAGAAATATTAGAACCAATAATGACATATTAATTATAATAAATTAATTGAGCATTTAAAATTCTTTAAAACCATTATTAAATTATCAATCACATAATGGTGTTCCAATAAATAAAATAAGGTTTTAAAGCTATAATTTTAAAATTTAATGTAATTTTAATTTTTATCCATTAATGGGGGACTATAATGTTTGTACATTAAAATACATTAATTTTGCCTCAATTTTAATATATTCAATTCAATTTCATGAGGTTTCATCATGTTGACTCGGCTAGACTACACGGTGTGTACATGCTAGCTACACATACTATATCATCTTTCCATGTGCCCCATTAGACTGGTAAACATGTGATGTGTAGTAAGAGAACTATGTGTAATTAATTTCTTCATGCATCAAGATACATTATGCATGGGTATATTGATTTCGCTGTAGCTATATATCATGTAACTCAGTATTACCGGCCAATGATTTGGCACTTCCTGATGGTATTTCTGATTATTCTTCAATTGTTCTTAGAACTTTAATAAAATGAAACACTGAGTGAACATGATTAATATGTTGATAACATGTTAATTTAAATCATATTAAATAATGAATAAATTGAAATGAAAATATATCCAAAATTTCATATAGATAAAAAATTAAATAAAAAATTATAAATATAAACATGACTACATTGATATCACTTGATGGTTCTTGGCATAGTAGAAACATGCGTATGAGGGAAATATATTAAAAATTTATTTTAATAATAATTTTTTGAAACCAAGAGTGAGGATATTACATGTCAAATGTATAGTTAATTTATTTAACATTTGAGGAAATAAATACACAGGCTTAGGAACATTCCTTATTTGTGAATTTTGGTCATCCAAAAAGACAATTTCAGATTACCTTAGGTGTGGTGTGAGGATACACTGATATAATCCCTCTAATGGTGATCCACATGTGCTCTTATGATCTATGAGGAACAACACTCAATCTTTTGGTGCTAGAACAAGGATTCAAATGTATTCTATTTTTTGTTCACGATCACTTTTTCTTCATCCTAGAAGAAATCTATTTTTCATTTCTCATTCTCGAGAGGGATAGAAGAGGATTTTATAGAAAATTCATCATGGGAAAAAATTATCTATTCTCAATTTCTTGATGCTCTACACAATATACATATCCTTATATTTATAGAGTCATGATTCAAGTTAAAATATTATTTAATTTCATACTGTCAATTTAATAACATTTATTACCTTTAATAAACCTCATTCCACAAAATACAAATTATATTATTATTATTTTGTGTTGTGTTCCAACATGAGAAACAAAAAATATTATGTAAAAATCTTGTTAATTAATATTTTTCACAAAAAAATGTCTTGGTTCATTCGAACTCATATAGCATTCATTGAACAACAAAATAAATATTTTATTCATAAATAAATAAATTTTCAATCTAGCGAATATATATTTATAAAAATATTCAATAAATAAATAAAATATTTTATTTACAATCCAGAAAATAAATATTTCTTTAATTTAAGAGATCAATATAACATGAAAAAAATAATTCATCAAACTTGAGAATAATATTTATTACATCAATTAAACCCATAGAGAATTTAATCAAGATCAACAAGAATAGTAATTGTGTGACCCTATAGAATTATTTATTATTAGTATTAGGGGGCCTCCCTAAAGTCTATGATTACTAGATAGAAAAGGGTCAAGGAACCTAAGAGAAATAACTTAATTTATCAATCTCAAAAACCACATACGAACACTTAGTATGTAATATAATCCCTTTATCACAATATCCCATAAAGTAGTTTGCACAACCATATCACCAACCTATATGCTCGACATGTATTTCTTTTCCAATATAAAATGAACACATCATTACCCCATGGCCATGTAATTTAACATGAAAGTAATATTATAATGAATGGGATGAGATACCAGCTTCTATAAAGTTTAAAGGGACAAATCGATTACTTGAATTATTCATTAATGACTTGTCACTCATGAAACACCCAATGTATCCAACATCCCCATGAACTGTTATCATCATGGTTTTCAAAACACATCTATGTAAGTGATTTTTAACATCAATTAATAGTAATATTAAAGTCTAAGGGCCATCACACATGCTCATAGATAGGAATATCTAATGATAAAAAAACATAAATCCTACTAGCTAGTCTATTATCATAGTCTCATATCTTAGAGATTACCTAGTGTAAACTTCATGAGAAGAAGCCTAATATTATTACGAGTAATCACACATGATATTCTAAATACGATGTGTCCCATCATAGTATATTATATAACCAGAGAATATTTTTTTATGAATATTATCATAGCACATGAAGGTTATCGTCATAGTGGGGAACTTCTATGAACTTATCAATGCGACATATACTCTATCACATTATTACATTGGTCATATGAAAAAAACAAAAAATATGAAATAATACATTTCATTAATATTAAATATATCGAATATACATGTAATTAAAGTACAAAAAGTTGTTCCTAGGACATGAACTCCATAATACACAACCCATGACCTTTTTGGACACATCATTGTAGACCATAAATCTTTCCCCGCTAGTGGGTAATGTAAGTATAAGTGCATGGATTAGCCTCATATTCATCTCTTTAAATCATTATTCACATTAATTTTTATAGAAAAACATGAATAATTTCATATTTATCATGGTTAGTGTTCTTGAAAATCATCATAAGTTTATCACAAATCAATGATAGTATCCAGATAATCCAAGAAAACTATGTATTTTCATCACATATTTTGGTCTTTTACATCCTAAAATTTCCTTAATTTTCGAAGCATCTATGTATATCCAAATTCTAGTGATAACACACCCCAATAAAGATAATTTCTCCAATAAATAATCACATTTAAAATACATTAAATATAAGTTTTCAATCCAAAAGTTCTTTGGTATAGTATTTAATTTCTATTCAAGTTCCTCCTTTATTTTGGAGTAGATAAAAATATCATCTATAAATTCTAAAACATATATGTCAAGGTAATCCTTAAAGACTATATTCATTAATTCCTTTAATATTTTTATATGATTAGTGAGTCTAAATGGAATCACCGGGATTATATAGTGCTAATTTACTATAAGAAAATTAGTCTCCTGGTTATCCAAATTCTTCACTATTATATGATAATATCCTGACTGAATATCCACCTTATATAAGTACTAGGATCCACATAGATGATCGAATATGTCATCAATCTATGGTAGAGGATACTTGTTCTTTATCATGATGTTTTTGATCTCACGATAATAAATGTAGAGGTTCATTGATCCATACCTATTCTTGATGAAGAGGGCTGGTGAACCCCATGGGGATTTAGTTGGACATATAAACCTTTACACATATTATCTTATAATTGTTTCTCCATGTCATCATGTTCAACAACAACCATTCTATATGAAGTTATGGATATTGGAAGAGCGTTGGGTATGATTTCAATTGAGAACTCAAACTCACGACTATGATGAAGAGAAATAAATTCATCAGGAAACAAATTAGAGAATTACTTTATAATAGTAATGTCACAAAGGATGAAATTTTCTTTGGTCTCAATCATTTGATCTAGATAAACTTACTTACAAAGAAATAATTTCCATAATTCTGTTGTTGGTACCAAAGAAGAATCACCAACCTCCTCTAACTTAAATAGAATTGGGGGGAGGGGGTGATTTGTGATAAAGAAGGTGATTTCATTCTCTCTGAAGATTATGTCATCTTTATACAAGGAAATCTAATACATTCCATAAATATCATTGAATTCCAATCAGGGATGAATCGTATGTTTTGGTGGAAACTTTAGCCCAAAAATTTGGATAGGGGATTGTTTGTATTCTTAAGATGAAACAATTGACCCATTTTTTATCCCCACCTATAACTATAAATTAATGTTTTAAGGTGGTGTTATAATACTTTTACTAAACTTATGTGATATTAATGATTGTATAGAACTCGAATCAAATATTATTTATAATATTCTTGAATGAATAACTAGTGTACATGTCCCCACTTCTTTGTTGGGATCCACCATAGTAGTTGTGATGACATATGGTATCCCTTTCTCTATAGGAATTAGATGTTATTATCATCAATTATCATTGAAAACCCTTAGGTTAGGGAATTGAGTCACATATTTTTCCAGTTCCTTACAGTTTAAATATTGTATGCCAGGATAAGGGTTTACTGGATAATTCCTTTATTCCATAACATTGGTGGGTTTCTCCCATCCGTAATCACTAACTAGGTGTCCTTCCTTCACAAACCTAAATCATTTCCTTTTCCACTTCAAGAAATATTCCTGATGTTTCTTCCCACACTACTAAAAATTGGGATGATTCTCTATCTTACCCACTGGAGTTCTTTCCATCGCATTTCTAGAATTAAAATATATTCCCCATTTCTTTTCTCCAATCCCAAGAGACCCCTAAGATTTTTTGATATCTATTTCAACATTGAGGTCACATCATAAAGTTTCATTATAGCTATCAAATTATCGAATAAAGAACATTTTTATTTTTTTTAGATTTATCCCACCAAATAAGAATTCAAAATTACATTTGAGGGTAATGAAAAATCCAATGGCGTGTTATACAAGTATTGTGATGTTTGATTCATATACCCCAATAGATTTATCATAAATTTGATTGAGGCTAAGGAAATATATCTTCATTTTATGTCGGAAGGTATGAGGAAGATATTTTTTTAATTTTTTTTCTAAAATTACATCAACTACATCACTCTGATCTCCTACTCAAGCTTCATATTTTTGACAAACATACACCATTCTTCAAATTCTCTCTATATATAATAAATATATATCATTAAATTCTATTGATTAATGCTTTTATGTATGGATAATATCATTTCAATGGATTTGATAAATTTTTATGTGATTAAGTGATCGAAGGATACACTAAAATTAATAAGAATTTATAACATAAAGGTCAATATTACAACTTTGTATTTATTAGGGGGATTTGGGTGTTCCTATTGATTTATGTTTCTATTGAAAACCTAAGTTTATTGATAAAGTACTATCGTGATATTTGTGATTCCATACCCTATTAGGTTTGGCATCTCAATTGGGTAGTCATCACATTTCCCCGCACATTGGATGTTGACTCAGTTCCTCATATTTCTAGCCACTGACTAGAAATAAAGGGAAAATTATAGTGAGAAACTTGTAAATATAAAATATACAAATGAAAAACAATGAAAATTAATGGGATAACACATAAATGATATATTTTATTTAAACCATCAATTTCTAGGTTTCTATAATGGACCATAATTTACATGTAGATATTTATTTAAAATTTTAGAATATTTATTTCATAACATAACAAAAACCACACAAGGACTGTATAGTTTTATTGTCCTTAGAAACCGGGAAACATATACAACTGATTCATAAAACATCCACATTGTATCCCACTTATTTCTTCAAAACAATACTCCTTTTTGACATATCTTACTTAATACCCTTCTTCATGACCAGGGGAAAATAAACATTTGAAAGGGTGAGCTAAAATGATCAGTAATGGTAAACAAGGGAAATATCAATCATATCATGATCATAAGAACATAACATTTGAAAATACTATTCAAGATCATAATATCATTTCGTGGGATAAATCATAAATGTGAAATGTAATCCCAATAGTAATAACACAAGACATGAAATTTTTTGGCATACACACATAAGCATAGAAAATAAATTTATATTAGTCAAGGATAATTTCCAAGACCATCATTGCAGGAAAAGTCCATTTCTGAACTATGTTTACTCCCCATTCTAACCTTGTATTACTGGACAGAATTTACTTGCTTTCCTAGACATGTGTATCTTATGAGATATATATATTTAACCAATTAATTGGAGTGAGATATAGGTCCCACCCATATCATAATGAAACCATTCTTACGTGTTCCACAAAAACATAAATCATTTATCATAGCATCACTCTAGAAATTAAATGGGTTTGTTAAACATCATTCCATCATAATCCATATAAAATAAAGTGATTTAATAAAAATAATTCCATCATATACACGATAAAATAAAAAGTAATAATATGGATAAAACCATAACCCTATGTCATATTAGATGGAATATAATTTTGATAAAACACTTGAACTTAATTCACTAAGAAACTATCCTTTCTTTTTCAAAAACATTTTCTTTTCTCAAAATTCCATGCAATATTAAAAGAAAATAATTTAGTGGAAAATAATCCTGAAATATAGTAGAGGAAAATTCCGAGAAATAAGGTTTCATGAAACTATAAAAATCCATTCATGTCGTATAATTTAAAAAAACATTATCCTCATACTTTTTCCGGAAAAGTCCAAAAGTACCTAAAATCGAATAACAAAAAAATATTCCTTTAATATCATTTAATAAAAATTCACAAAAGTTTAAAATTAACATTAAATTTTTTTATAAGAATATAAATAATATTACCTAATTAGGAAAGATGGATATGGATGATAAGTACACCCTAGTAAATTCTTACGTATAAACAATCTCACATACAAATGAGATCGTAAAATTATCCCTTAACTTAGGTCTGATATCCTTCGTATGTATCTAATCCTCCTATATATTGATTTAAATAATGTTATTAACTTACTCTAGAATCGTAATAATTTTTATTATATCATATATGATTATATTATCATTCATTTGTTAGTAATATTTCATTGTCACTCATTATTCAGATATTAACTACTTTATTTTCTTATGAACGACTTGTTAGATAAGTTCATGTTACACTTCTTAAGCTATAGTTAAATCATTTATAGAATGATATTAGTATAATATATATCATATTTTTTAATTCAATTAATGTATATAATCATGGTTTAATGAAGATTATATAAAATGAATCGCATCGTATCGTGGAGACGGTCGGCCATACGTACTCACAAGCGACGATATCATTCCCAAAATTGTTGATAGGTATTAAAGTGGATGGTGTGTAATATTTCAATATTAGTAAAATGTTATAAAAATCATATATAATTATTATTTCTATCATTATACCCATCCAAGTAAGGTGGTCGTGAAAAACATATTACACCATAGTGTGGAGACAGTAAGTCGTACGTACGCACGCACGGTGATTTCATTTTTCATAGGACAGATAGAAGGTAAAATATGGTTGTTTAATATTTATAATAACATATAAGTATACAAGTGATACTGATTTTATTACTTGGTAATGAAACAACTAATTAAGAGTAAGTAGAAGAAGAAATAAGTTTGAAGGAATCGGTAGAAGATATTACCTCTTCATTGACGTGCTTCCTCTAAATATTTTTTTAGAGATTGAGAGTCTATCTTTTAGGATTACTAGAAACTCTATAATTAAAATAATGAAGTTGATAAGGAAAAAGGGCAGGGGATGGCCAATATTTAAGGCTCAAAATGAAAAGGAGAGGTGAGGTAGAAGGTTCCCTTATAATTGAGGTGATGGACACTTTTGGAAACTCCATAAATAACAATTTATAATAAAATCAAACCATACACAAAAACCCCAAAAATATCCCAATTTCAAAGAAGAGATGAAATTGTTTTTTAATATCATAAACCAAAAATTTGTGGAAAATTTTGTTTGTCATTTTGAACCATATATTTTTAATTGATACCTAGTTATTCGATTTAATTTTAATTGTGGTAATTAAATTCTAAATATTTAATGGTTATAAATATTCAATTATATGGTGTTAATTATTAGTAAATTGATATTTTAGGAAATATTAGACCTTATAATAATAACTTTGTAATTTTTAAATATTTTTATTATTTTAAAAAATTTAATAAAATGTTATTTTTATTAAATATCAATATTGGTAATTTTGACACTATTTACTTATTTGACATTAAAAGAAATAAGAAAATAAGATAAATTCAAAAAACAATATTCAACACACTTATAACATGTCATAGTAACCTAGAAAATTTTTAGATAACATTAATTAGTTCATTTGATTTTTCTAAATATATTTTTGAAACCATTTATTTGATGTTTCTATTAATTAAATATTTTTTACATCACTACTGTGTCATCATTAATGGTAATTATTTAATCTCTAAAAATTATAAATAAATATCTGTTATGTATGTAATTATTTTATATTTCCAAAAACTATATATAGTACACATATTCTCATAGTTTTTAATAAATTAAAATTAACATAATTTTATAAAATGAGATTGTGACATTTTGTCACATTTATGAGTTTTTATTACATTCATGTCATATTCATAGTTAAGTGGCCTTCAAGTGATTCCATTTCAAAACATAAATTACAAGGGTTGAATTTATTCGTCAAATAGAATTTTTACAGGTGTTATGGTAATTTTATATTATTATTTTTAATATTAAATACCCGATTTACCTTTAACCATGGTAATGCAAATAATTACCAAAGTTACTATTCATAGGACAAAAAATAAAAGTTGCCTACTAAAATAACTTGGAACTAATGATTTAAAATATGGAATCCATTTTTCAAAATCCAAAAAAAGACTTATAAGAAATTATTTTAAAATTAATCTCGTTTTTGAAATGAGAAAACGCGTTTTAAAAGTTAAAATATTGAAAAAGATCGAAAACTTTTTACATCTGAATTTAATGTAAAATTTATGCTAATTTCATAAATTATATTGAATGATAAAAATATATTATATTTAAACTTTATAACCATTCAATATTATAATTTATCCATATAAATTATTTCAATGAAAAAAGTTGTTTTCAATTAAATGTTTTAGTATTTTTACTATTCATCAAACATGAAAGTTATCAGAAAAATATTAGAAATTCTTAAAAAGTAAATTATTATATCATGAATAAAAATAAAATGTTTATTTTTCCATATAAAACTTATTAATGTTTCAAAATCTTAATTTAAAAGGGGTTCTCCATTGAAAGGTGTAAAATTAAACTTTTTTAAAAAAATAGGTTTTTATACATCAAATAGGGTTTTATTCCTAACATATGACTAAAATATCCATAAAAAATATTTTATTAAGTATATAAAACATAAATATCACTTTAATTTCATTACCAAAATTAATTCACTCAAAAATATAAATATCTAATTGATTTATATTTTTCATAAATACGTGATAACCAATGAATTCACAAGGAATTTTCGTAAGTTAGTTATAATTATCCCGGATGACATAACGACTAGGATATAATGGTAATTTTATAATAATGGCATCTCTTTGTTCTTTTAAACTCATGATTTCATGCAAATAAAGCAACTAAAAAATAAAATTTATTTTAAAAAAATATTTCATAAAAACATCTGGGTGTTGCATTCTACCCCCCTTAAAGTGATTTTCACCCCTGAAATTAGTCACTTGGAAACAAACAGATGAGGATACCTCCCCCTAATCATATCCTCAAGTTCCCATGTAGCTTATTCAAATTAGTGGTTTCTCCATAAGACTTTAACCAAGCGAGTGGTCTTGTTTTATAGAACTTTTTCGCTACAATCTAGAATCACTATTGGTTGTTCTTCATAAGAAAGATCTTGATCTAGTAGCGACGCAATGCGGGCTTGCAGCCCGCAGAATTTGTGGGTATGAGGCAGATGTGGGGTGGGGCGGGCCTAAAAATTTTGACCTGTTAGAGTACGGGCCAATGCGGGCGAAGCCCGCGCGGGTGCGGGCCAATGCAGGTTGAGCCCGTGCGGGTGCAGACTTGCCCATGAGCCTCATTAAAAATATATATATATTATTTTTAAAATATATGTTTCTTTAACATTTTAGTTTTTTTTAATAAAAAATCATGATTAAACAGTGATATGATTTCTCACCACAATGATCATATTAATTCACCATTTATTTGTTTTAATATGATATTATATGGTTTATATAGTAATTATTAATCATATTCACATGGTGTGTCAACCCATCTCTCGAAAAATGGAACTCATCGCTCCTGCGCATGGTTTCAATTCTATAAGAGTTATTATAATCATAATATTTTTAGGTCATTTTAATTTTGTTATTATTTAATTTTATTTTGTTATTAAGAGAATTGGATAAAACCTCTTGAAAACCCTAATAGCTTCCTCTGAAACTAATAATTACTTGGAGAGACTTCATTCATTCACATGTTTAGTTGTTCACATCACCACAAAACCAATATTATCATTCATCACCCATCACCGATCATTCACCTACTCTCCATCGCAATAGTTCGCCACCACACCGGCATTACAACATGCCACCATTAAGCCACAAAAAATGTTCTATCACATCCTTTAAAACTCTAGTTATTGTTAATTCATACTTCTCCCCGCAAATACCTTTAGGAATGATAAAAAATACAGTATTTAAATGATTATAAATATTTTTTTTGTAAATGTGGATAATCCTGCGGGCAACCCGCGGGCAACCCGCGGGTTAATGCGGGGCCGAGCGGGCTTGAAATATTATGTTCAAATTATATGTGAGCTTTTGTGGACAAAACCATGCAGGCTCAAACCCATGCGAGCTTGGCCCACCCCACCTCGGCCTACCCGTTTCGCATTACTATGCTCTAGTGATACGAATTCTGAGCTTAGTACATGTGAAGGATTGGGTATGTAATTTCTCAGAAGAGATACATGGAAAAAATCATGTACTTGAGGTAGATTCAGTGGAAGCACCAATTAGTAAGCTACCTTCCCAACATGATCCAAAATTTCAAAAGCACCAATATACCTTGGGCTCAGCTTTCCCTTTTTCCAAATCTTATTAATCTCTTCCAGGGAGATATTCATTTAAACCAATTATCACCCACTACAAAATCTAGGTATTTTATTAAGTTGTCATCAGAAAGATTTTAAATTGTCCTAGTTTTTAAGCAGATAAACGTGAAAAATTGTTGTGAAGAGGTATATATATTGGATTTTTGGTCGTGGGTGTTTAAAATAAAATAAATCAATTTAATTACTTATTTAAATTAAACACACCTCAAATGACTGCCGAAACTGGATGTCTGGTGCTGACCAACCTTAGCTCACACCATTGTCAAACCCCATGTTCTGGAATCAACCATGGTATTGGATTCATAATCCATCATCTATTTTTGACTTGATCCATTATTCCCAAAAACAACATGTGTATGATATTAATATATTTAATAGTTTTATAATACCAATTCTGAACTCACTAGGCCTCAGAATCTCACATCATCTTATCACCTGGCTCCAAAAATATTTCTTAAAATATTTCGAAGTATTAAAATAAAAAAAATAAGTTCACTGCATTATTACCCATTTAGGGATCTTTATCCCAAAAAAATAAAATCTTAACAAAAAGGTGGGGATACAAAGCCCGCATCTAGCTCTCTATCTCCTAAGAGTTCTTAGGAATGTTACTATGCTACCACATCAGATGAACCTTGAGAATGGTCCATCCTCATAGGATTCTCTCCCTCTGATCCTAAATCACCAACATATACTACATGAAGGTGGATCTATCCTCGATTGCCAGTTCACCCCAACCCATCAAAGAAGTAGGATCATGCATGTATCTCCATGCCTATAACACATAGAAGACATCATGCACATGACCCAACTACGGCGGAAGGAATAAGTTATAATAAATCTAGATAACTCTTCATAGAATATCAAATAGACCAATGAACCTTGGGGATAACTTTCCCCCTAGACAATCCTCCATTCTCCTCATATTGGGAGACTCTCTGAAAACATGGTCTCTTAGATTGAACTTCAAGGGCCTACATCATCGATCTACATAAGATTTTTTTCACCTCTAGGATCTCCTCATATTATTTTATATCACGTGTACTTTATTCACCATCACCTAAAACAAATCTGGACCAACTAGAGATGTCTCACCAATCTCAGTCCAGCACAAGGGTGACCTACAAGATCTCATGTACAAGTCTTCCAAAGTTTCTATGATAATCATAGAGTGATATATGTTATTATAAGAAAACTATACCAATGTCATGTGATCCCCCCACCTCTAGAAATTTTTTAAAACACAAGATCATTGCATATACTTTAATACATGGATAGTGCACTTAGTCTTCCCATCCATATGAGGGTGAAACACAATACACATCCACAACTAGGTCCCAAAATCCTCATGTAGGCATCTCCTAAACTTTGATATAAACCACATGCCTTAGTGAGAGATAGTGATTGAGGGTTCCCCAGGGAGCCAGATAATCTCCCATACATAAAAATGTCACAACCCCCCCCCCCCACAGAACTTTGATCCCTAAGGGTAAGGTAGTGTGCTCACCTTTCAAGTTGATCAACTATCACCCAGATGGAATCATTACCTCATATTTTCCATGGAAGCCTAATCACTAAGTCCATGGAAATTCTATCCCACTTCCACTTCAGGATATCAAGTGGTTGTCTCGAACCTACCAAAATCTAATTCTCACCTGTCACCTACTGACATGTGAGATACCAAGAGACTAGTTTAAAAACACTCAACCTAATTCTAGTCCATCAAAACTTCCATGGAAGGTCCCTATAAATCTTCCCCAATCTGGGATGTATAGACAAAGGAGAAGTGTGGAAAACCCTGATCACCTCTTATTATGTCGTGACAAGAACCACCATCCATTCATGAAAAATTATGACATGATACCCTACATATGAAAATGTATATAGTGAATCTACTAAAGATATCAGATCCAGGAGAAACTCACATTCAATGTCACCCAAAGGAGCCTCCCTCACACACTAAGGGAGAGGAGTCAACATCAATGACTAAAGATAATTTTCTCCCCTATCCTCCACTGAGGAAAACTATATATAATACAAGTTCTTAGATTCCTCCTCCAAAAAACAAGAATGATATTTACTGATAAGGGAATATACCACCATGTTTCCATTCTCAAGAGTATATAATTTCTCATAGCCACAGTTTTATAGAGAATCTAATATGTACCTCGATCTTGGGTTCAGATCTCTCTATGCGAAGATATACCTGATACACCAATGATTTGAGTAAAAAACTATGTTCTATACCAGAAGATATTTTCTCCACATCCTTAGAGAGAAGACTACAACTACCAACTCTAGGTCAGGAGTTACATAGTTTTTTCCCACGTAGTCTCTACTACCTCGACCCAAATGTGATCACTACCTACCTCTACAACATCATGTATCAAGAACATATTCAGAGGAATCAAATTACACTATGTACTCCTCACCATCCTCTATTAGTCTCAAAATAGAAGCAATGGTTGAACTTAGCCTCAACTAATCGAAGGATCTTTAACACTACTTGTCTAAAGTAAACAGATCCCCTTTCAATGTTAGAGTTGTCAAAGGGGCTTCAATGATGGAGTAGTCCATCATGAACCACCTATAATACCTCTCCAAGAAATTAAAACTTTTTACCTCCAACACACTCTTGGGTGGCTAAAAAACAAGAACTCCATCAATATTCACAAGTTCCATAGAAAATCCATGTTCATAAATGATATACACTAGGAAGTGAACCATGCAGATCTAGAATATGCACATCAAGAGAATGCCACAAAGATGGTGCTCTCAGAGAAATTCTATTACCATACTTAAGTTATCATCATGATTATCCTCTAATTTGGAGTATATGACTATGTAATTAATGAATGAAACCAAAAATACAAAAATGTATTGCTGGAAGATATGGTTCATCAAATCCATAGACCTAGTGGGGGAATTCATCACACTGAAAGGAATCACTGGGAACTCATAGTGTCTATAGAGACATCAGATATCTAACTTTGTAATATTAGCCTTCATAGCCCTCAAATTGTAATATCAATACCTAAGATTGATCTTTTATAACCAATTCATTCCTCGCAACTAATCAAAGAGGTTTTAAATCCTTTGAAAGTGTCACTTTTTATTTACATTGAAATGCTTTAGGAAATGATAATCCACACAAAGCCTGAAGATCCCATCCACCTTTTTCACAAACATAATAGGGGATTAAATGGGGGACACATCAGTTTTGATAAAACCCTTCCCTCCAAGGTCCCCTAACTACACCCTCATCTCTTGGATCTCAATAGGTTCCATTTGATAAGTCGGAAATGATATCAGTATAGTCCTCGGGTGAAAGTCAATCCAAATGTCCATATCGCACCTCAGAAGTAGTCCCAGAACATCCTCTAAGAATACACACATTAATTACTATATTAAATAAGGAAAACATATTTATAAACAGTATGATATTCCAAGTACTACACTGACTATCTGATTAGGTAAGGTATATAACCTCCTACATACAAGTCCCACTCATTCCACCATGAGGTCTCTCCAACACACAAAGCAGAATCTTGTCCCATCTATCTAAAATAATCTCACCCATCTAGGATGATAGTAAATTTAGACTTGATCCATGGAAAACTAGTCTATTACAATGATTATTTCGTAACTTTTTATCATGATGAACAATACTACCCATGCGTACTCTCTCCACCAAGGGAAAACTCACACTGATGGAAGGAAAGTGATATCAAATAATTAAACCCAATTGGAACCTCTAAAAAAATATACTGGGATGGGGTATCAACTAGAAGATCTAGCTATCGTGACAGTAGTAAGGATATAAAGGAATGAATTGAACATGTGTCTACTAGTACTAAGATAAGAGTAGAATAAACACATATAATACTGCTTACCATCTGAACTACATCCAATTCATATCCATCCATGGCATGTAACTTCTATGAAATTGATTTCCATCTCCAAAATCCTGAAGTGGGATACCTAGTGATATTGGTGGTAGGATCTCAGAATGTCACCCTAAACCAACTGATCCTACCTCTAGAGTTTCTCATAATATTTTTTACCATATACTCCCTAAGGGTCACCCTAAAAATGTTAACAGATTGATGATCACAACAATGACTCTATCATAGAGGTTCATACACTATATTCCATTTCTAATTAGTGAGAAAGGTTGAGAAATCATGAACCATGTGACCATACCCCTCAAAACCATACAAAAAACCCCTCTATGGGTAGACTAGATCCCCTATAAAATCTATAAACTACATACCCACACATTGAGTCAAAGATTTACTCATCTACTAAGATCATAATGTATGCCACCTTGTACCTACTGTAGATAACCTATCCACATGTTTCCAATAGCTCTCTCAAACCATCAGAGTCACCTTTTATTGGAATATATTAGTATCTAGATCTTGTTCTATCACTCCACCATAAGTGGGCATAAATATGGAGACCACACTTTCTCGAATGTCTCTAGGGAGACCCTAATCAAACTTCCTCACCTGGAAGAATCTATCTCATACCATATAGAGGTAGTTCCGGGTAAGGTCAGTAAACCTCACGACATACTCAACTACCATCATACTACCCTTTTTTAGAACAATAAGCTCTATGATTTAAATATAGAGAAATAATGATGGGTAATAATCCTCATGAAACAATTGCAGGAAGTCAGAATACGAGTCTAATCTCATCATGGGTATTTGTAACAAAAATCCACCAATGCCCAACTAATTCTTGGAAAATATTGGCTTCCATCACAACTATCTAATTTTTTATAGTCTAAATTAGACTAAAGATATAGATCACCGAGTCTAACCAATCCCACACTTCCTAGGGAGATGGATCATCGTGAAACCTCATAAGACTCTTGCACCGGAACTCATAGAGTGCACTAAGATTGCACGTATCCTTGTCCTGAACATCTAGCATTAACTATTGATTGAAAAGTGAGGGTGTTACTACCTACCCACCTGGAGGAAACACATCATGGGATATCCCCTAAACTAAGGATTTATCACTCATCAGATTTTCATCATGATATTAAATTTGTAACCTGGCCAGAAATATTTGTGGAGGAATATTGAAATTAATGATTATGTATCATGGTTATATGATCATATATTTATATATATATATGGGTATATGAATAAAGTTGGTCAATAAAATGACTCAATACAGTATGATTCACGTTCTAATGTTCCCTGCAACCAATGTCTTAGAATGTTAATTTGATAAGAAGGCAGTTAGATTGTAATGACCCAATATTTTTCAATGAAAATTCCTTTCTTAAAAATATTTCATAATCACATGAAATCACAACATAATTAACTACTAATGGCTATGTGACCATTAAAACAAATTTTTTTCACATCTGTGATATGAATTTTGAAAATATGACATACTCGGTAGCGACTAGTAAGTTATTTGGAGACAAATAAGAAAAACTTAATTTTTGGTAAATAGTAACCCACCCTTAGTAATAGTAACATACCCTTATTAATAGTGATATAACCTAATGAATAGAAACATTACCTATGATAGTATATAAATAATATTCAAGTGAAATTACAATATACCTATGCTTTGGAATAAGTAAAATAATGTTTAAAAAATGTTGTTTTTAGAATAAATTATGATTTTAATTCAATATTAAATTAATCATATTTAGAAAATTATTTTTAAAAAAAGGACTTCATTTTTGGATTCTACATGTCAAAAAATGGTTGGGTTGAATTTTTTGGAAATTTCTGAAATACTTGAATTTTTTATGAATAGTGAAATACCATAATTTACAAAATAAGCTAAATAAGCTAATTATAGAGTCATGCATGATGTTTTGTTGATGATAGCCCAATTGGTTCGGTATCACATGATAAAATTACTATTCTTGGTCAAGTAAGACTCACTATTCCTTGTATTGAGGGGAAATAATAAATTAATTAATTTTATATTAAGAAATCCACTCTCCCCTCCACTATAAAACCCCCCTCTCACTCCCTCTTCTCTTCACTCCCCTCAAGCCTTGTTCCTTCTCAAAATTCAGTCCAAATATCCTCCCAACCTCCTTTCCCATGTCTAGAATGCCTTTGTATTATAAAAATACTAAAACCTCTCGCTTAAGGAGGCTCTCAAGGATGTTTGGTTCAAGAGGTAAATTCCTCTTTTAAATTCTTTGTATTTATTTTAAAGTTCATTTTTTTCTTTTTCTATTACCTCTCCTTATAAATATTTTGTGTTGAATACAATACCTTATATTTATTTTAATGATTTCATGATAGTATAATAATTTATCATCATCTATCCGTTTTACCTTATTTTATACTAGTAGCAAGAACACCTTCCAAGATGTGTCAATTTTCCACATTCAAGGACGATTGGATTTTGATTTCTATTATCATTCTCAATTCTGGTCATGAAACCATTATTTTTATGGTTGAACCAGATTATTATATATGTAATAGTACCTATTTAAGATTATGTAATCCCTTTTGTACAAATGGTATTAAGTTATAAAGAATAATGAGTTCGTTGTAATCAAAACCCACAAATTAACAGAATCAATTATCATTAAATTTATATATAATAATTCATCCTCGTTCCATGTAACCAAGTTATAAAATGACCAATAAAATCAATTTATGTTAATAAATAATATATAATTTCAATTATGGAGATTTACATCCATTCCACATACTTGAAAACAAGGGAACCAAATATAAAAATAAAGAAAATGAACACTCCGGAAGGACGAAATTTAATACAATAACTTATCAATAAAGACGTAAATAAACTAACCAGAATTATGATAAACTAAATAAATTTCTAATAGGTTATTAAATAAGTTTTTAATAAGTATAATATCATATTCCATGGGCTTAATTTTGAGAGTGGAACACGTTCGGAGTTAAGGTAAGGGGTTTTTCACCCGAACATCCATTTCCATTTGGGTTATTTTCATTGTCTAATTACATCAATGAAATTCTTATGTATTATTATATACTCATCATAAATTATGTTTGAGTGTTATATATATGTACACAAACCAGAATACTTCTTTATTTTATGCATATTTACATGTTTTAAAAGGATCTTTCAAAATTGTTTCTGAAATACAGGCCCGATTCAAGGGAATTTTTCAAATTCTTACCTATTTTCCAGGGAAATATCTAATCTGTTTTTGGAAACCATTATATTTATAAAATCAATCATTTTATTATTAAAATAATATCTTACTTCACTTGGGGTTTTATAAAAATGTTTTTCCAAAAGAACAATTCCTTTCAAAATAAAAGAGTATTTATCTCAAGATTGCTTAATGATTTTATAAGAGTATTTTCGTTTGATTAGACACTATTGTTGTTTCTTATGTATTATTGGGCTTAATAAATTATGAATTTATATACCATACTTGATTTAATTGTTTATTAATAAATCTATTTTGGATAATCAATCCTAAAACCATTCACCATATTACTCAGAATGGTTAGTGTTTTCGGTTTAATGATTGGGGATAGATAGGTACATTTCATATGATAGTTTCAATATGAATGTATATGTTTTTTATGTTTATCCCCACTCATATTAGGAATTCATTGGACTTATTATGTGATGGGTGGGGCCTTCTATAATCCCTAGATGCATCGGTAGGTATCATAAGACAAACTACGGTCTTGGCACAAGGCCTTGACAAAATGATTATTTATGGTCCAGGCACGAGGCCTGGAAGGTATGGTTATGATGTCTTCCATATGCAATTACCCGATTATGATGCCATTATTTGAATTTTATGTGGTTATTTGAATATTAGAATACCCATGATAATGTTTTATTATGGAATTATTTAATCAGCTCATGTTCATGCCATAATGTGTTCAAGTTTATTATAAAAGGCATGTGTTTTCAATTATTCACCATGGCTTATGTTTATGCTATATTCCACTATATTTCTTAATCTTACTTATCATTTGATCTCAACCATTTCTTATGTTTCATTTCCATAGGGCAAGAATATTTTTTTTGAATGACATTCTGAAATAACCTAGGAGTTATGAATGTTGTCAAAGGAGTTTCTATATTGTTTTTCATGTCAATTTGTAATGATGAACTTATGTACGTATCTTGTTTCCAATAATACGAAACTACTCGATCCTTCAGGATGCTTATTCCTGGTTTTTATTCCAATGTAATCAATAAGGAACCGGCTTCGGGCAACTGGGATTGGGTCCTTAAAGTTGGTATCAGAGGAAGTTTAATAGAAAACTTGGAAACTGGATTTAGAAAATGTGGATTAGAGAAGAGCCCCTAAGAGAGTTTTGTGGATAAACATACATAAACGTCCTGGTATCTTAGTAAGGAATAAATTATGTGGATATTTCAAGCAATAAATCCTTGTCTAGATACGAGCAGGTAGATGTAGCTCTAGCACATATGTATCTTGGGGTAAAACCCGAAAACACCCATTTGAGCTAGACTCGAACGAGAAATGGTGCACGAAAATGGGCCTTACTGCACTCTTGGTTAAGACACTCCATGGTGGATATTATTAGGATATTTTACATTTTCTTTACAAGTCATTATGAATAATTTAAATGTTAAATTTTCCTCAAAGAAAACATTTTTGTGATTTTGGGATTATCCATGCCTAGGATTTAAATTTATGCGAATTATTTTATTAAGTTAAGATTATACATTATGATTCATAACCTAATCTAGTGTATGCCATTATCTAAAAATGGCTCCTAGTGGAAGGAATCGAAACCGCACGAAGCTCGTGTCCCCTGTAGAGATTTTCCTTCGATGCAAGACAATGATGTTGGATCTGGTGCTTTGACTTGTGTTGAGAAACTCATAAATATACTAGGAAAATGTACTCATGTTATGAATAATAACCTTACCCATATGGAGCATCTGGATCCACCACATGGAGGATCTATGCTAGATCGCTTTATGCAACAACAACCTTCATCATTAAATGGGACTTCAAACCCATTTGTAGCGGAGTAGTGGATAAGTTCTCTCGAAAATATTTTTCATGCTTTGGGATGTAATGAAAGAGAGAATGTCATCATGGAAGTTTATCTACTATCAAGAGATGCAGATCAGTGTTAGTCATTAATCCAAAACACAAAGGAGGAAAAAATTAAAAGATATGGAATGGAGAGATTTTAAAGAAATATTCTAGAGAAATACATTCCTCATGAAAAAAGAGAGGATATGGAGAGGAAATTATTGAATCTGAGGCAGAAGGAAGATGAGAATGTTGAAAAGTATGAATCTAACTTCACAAGGTTAGAAAGACATGCTGTGGACTACATTGGAAATCCAAGAAGCAAAATTGACCGATTCTTTGATGGCCTAAAGCCATTCCTCCAGTAGGTACTGGTCTCCCAAAGTTTTTCATTATATGAGGATATAGTTTCCTGTGCTATCAAGACAGAAAATGAATTTTCTAATTCTTATAACCTTAAAGGAAAAAAGGGGAATAATATGGCTACCAAAAACTCTGGAAAGGGTAATAAGAAAATTGGGAAAAAGGGAAGTGTTGAATTTCCACCATATGAAAATTGTGGGAAGAAACACCCCGACACTTGCCCGAAGGGAATGAGAGTCTATTACAAATGCATAGAAAAAGGCCACCTAACTCGGGATTGTAAGGGGAAGAAAGAAGGTTCCAATGTTCAATGCTATAATTGTCAGGAGATGGGACACTATGAAAATGATTGTCCAAAGCGAAAAGAAAACACACGACAGAAAATTACAAGAGAGTAGGGATAAGCTTATGCGGTCAAGACTGCTGATATTGAAGTTCCTAATGATGTGGTGGTAGATACTTTCATCATTTCCTCAAACATAGCCAATACTTTATTTGATTCTGGATCATCACATTCATTTATATCTTCCCAATTTTCCAAGAAAGTTAGATATGTCCAATTTGATTTAATAAAGGAGTTATCAGTCAAAACATCTAGTGGATGTATCATTGCAACAAAGGCGTGTCGATTAGTCCCCATAGTGACACCTAAACATGATTTAGTTGCTAACCTTATCATCATACCAATGTTATACTATGATATAATTATTGGTAAGAATTGGCTTTCAAATTATGATTCTAAGATCTATTGTAAGAAGAAGAAAGTTACAATTTTTGAAAATGGTGTAGAATCCCTTATTTTTAGAGCTAAAACCTTGCCATTTGATTCTCACCTAGATCCAACCATAGTGTCTCTACTGAATTAAATTACTAGAGAGGACGGTAATGAAATAAATGGGGGTAAGGAGAAGAATGTTTTGATAGAGGATGTACCTATTGTGCAAGAATATGTTGATGTCTTTCCATAGGATTTACCTAGACATCCTCCAGAGTGAGAAATTGAGTTTTAAATTGACTTAATTCCGGGTTTAAGGCCCATATCAAAGACCCCTTATAGAATTTCCATTGTGGAGTTAGTGTAACTAAAGAAACAACTAGAGGAACTGAGTGATAAAGGATTTATTTGACCTAGTGTTTCTCCATGGGGAGTCCCTGTTCTTCTCGTTAAGAAGAAAGATGGGTCTATGAGGTTGTGCATTGACTACAGGGATATCAATGCTATTACAATAAAGAATAAATATCCTTTTCCATGAATTGATGATTTATTTGATCAACTTCATGGATCCCAATATTTTTCTAAGATTGATCTTCGATCTGGATATCATCAATTGCTTGCGAGAAAGGAAGACATTCCAAAAACAACATTTCAAACCAGGTATGAGCATTATGAGTTTATAGTAATGCATTTTGGACTCACTAATGCACCATATGTCTTCATGGATCTAATGAACAATGTTTTCAAGGATTATCTTGATGACTTTTTACTGGTGTTTATTGATGATATCTCGATAAACTTTAAAATCTATGAAGATCATGAAAATCACTTGCGCACTATTCTGAAGACACTTAGAAGAAATAAATTATATAGGAAGTTTAAAAACTGTGATTTTTGGCTCCAATCAGTATCCTTTATGGGCTACATTGTCTCTAAGGATGGAATATATGTAGATCCTACGAAGACAAAGGCTGTGCAAGAATGTCCTACTCCAACAAACGTAACATAGATATGTAGTTTTATTGGTTTAGCAGGTTATTATCGGCGTTTCATTCATAACTTTGCCTGTTTATCCAACTCAATGACCAATATCACACGAAAAGGGGTTAAGTTTGTATGGAAAAAGGAATGTGAAGAATATTTTGAAGAATTGAAGAGGAGGTTAGTGAATGCTTCGATCCTAACCCAATGATCAGGGAATGATGGGTTTATTATCTAAAGTGATGCATGAAAGAAAGGACTTGGTGGTGTCCTTATGCCGAATGATCGAGTGATTTCCTATGCATCTAGGCAGCTAAAAATTCATGAACAAAACTATACAACTCATGATGTTCAATTAGTAGTATTAATATTTGCTCTGAATATTTGGAGACATTACCTCTATGGCGAAAATGTGAGATATCTACAGATCATAAGTGTTTGAAAGATATATTCTCACAAAAAGAACTCAACATGAGAAAAAGGGGATGGATTGAGCTACTCAAAGATTATGATTGCATAATGCACTACCACCCTGAGGAAGGAAAATAAGGTAGCAGATGCTTTGAGAAGAAAAGATCATGGAGTTCTGAACAAGATGAGAGTTGAAAGGGATCCTTTGTCCATGGATCTAGTTAAGATGGATATGGGAATTATCAGGGAAGGGAACACATCACAACATTATCAAATGGTTGCCAAAACTTCTTTACTGGAAAGAATAAAATTTCCTCAGGCTGATGATGAGGAGTTTCAAAAGAAAATTAAGTCCATAAATGATGGGAAGTTGACTGAATTTGTATATGATGGTGGCATTTTGAAATTCAGGAAGATGCTTTGTGTTCCCGCTATTCTTGAGTGAAAGAAGGAACTATTCGATAATTCTCGTAGATCTAATTTTTCTGTACACACTGGTAGCACAAAGGTTTATCGAGATCTCTGAGAAAAAATTTGGTGGGACAATATGAAAGGATAGATTGTTGAATATACATTAATGTTCCTGGTATGTCTACAAGTGATGGATAAGAGGAAAAAGTCTAAGGGGATGATTCCACAACTACCCACACCGTCATGGTAGTGGAAAAAATTACCATGGACTTTGTCACTAGACTTTTACAAACATCCAAAGAAAACAATGCTATATGGGTCATTGTGGATCATCTTACAAAGACGACTCACATTATTGTGATTTGAGAGGACTTCTCATTGGATCAACTTGCAAGGATTTAGATCAAAGAAGTGGTAAGGCTACATGGAGTAACACTATCTATTGTATCCAACCATGATCCTAGATTCACCTCTTAGTTCCGGAAAAGTCTGCAATATTCTCTAAGTAATAAACTAAACTTCAGCATGAACTATCATCATCATACGGATGGCCAATCTAAGCGGACTATTCAGACACTATAAGACATGTTGAGAGCATGTTCTATGGAATTCAAAGGAGGATGGGACCAACATCTTCCAATGGTTTAATTCTCCTACAACATCTGCTTCCACTCGAGCATCTGAATGGCACCATTTGAATCCCTTTAAGGGAAAAGGTGAAGAACGCTGACATGTTTGGATGAAGTCGGTGACAGTAAGCTGATCGGACCTAAATTGGTTGAAGAAATGGTGGAGAAGGTGAAAACCATTCAGTATCATATCAAGACAGACCAAAGTCAACAGAAGAGTTACACAGATAACCATCAACGAGACCTTGAATTCAACGTTGGAGACCTGGTATTTCTACGCATATCTCCATGGAAAAAGGTCATGAGGTTTGGGAAAAAAGGTAAGCTAAGTCCCAGGTATATCGGCCACTTTGAGATCCTTGATCGAGTCAGAGATGTGGCCTATCGACTCGCACTTCCACCTACCATGTCGAAGGTACATGATTTATTTCATGTATCCCTCTTAAGGAAGTACATACCAGACCCTTCACATGTACTCTCTTTAGAGGTGGTATAGTTGGAGGATGATCTTTCCTATGAGAAGCTGCCAGTGAAGATCTTGGATTGTTGAGACAATGTCCTACTCAACAATACTACTCATCTGGTCAAGGTACATTGGAAAAAACATAAGTACGAAAAGGAAACATGGGAACTGGAGAATGTAATGAAGGAAAAGTACCCCCACCTATTTTTGGACAAGTTTTTAAAATGAAATACCGAGGGAAAATTTAATGAAGGGGGGAATAATGTAACGACCCAATATTTTCCATTGGAAATTCATTTCTTATAAAAATGTCATAATGAAATAAAGTCACAATGTAATTAACTAC
Organism: Viscum album; assembly: GCA_963277665.1. Taxonomy (NCBI): domain Eukaryota; kingdom Viridiplantae; phylum Streptophyta; class Magnoliopsida; order Santalales; family Viscaceae; genus Viscum; species Viscum album. The sequence goes on from OY728165.1 coordinate 924,945,401, forward strand.
TCAGTGCTATGTGACCCTTAAAACATATGTTCGTCACTTCTGTGATGTGAATTTCAAAAATCTGACATACATGGTTGTGATTAGTAAGTTATTTGGAGACTAATAAGAAAAAAATAATTTTTGGTGAATAGTAACCTACCCTTATGAATAGTAACATAACCTTATGAATAGTGATATACCCTAATTAATAGTAAACTTACCTGTGATAGAATATAAATAATATTCAAGTGAAAGTACGATATACCTATGCTTTGGAATAATTAAAAGAATGATTTAAATATGTTGTTTTTAGAATAAAATTTGATTTTAATTAAATATTAAATTAATCATATATAGAAAATTATTTTTGAAAAATTGACATCATTTTTGGATTCTACACGTCGAAAAATGGTTGGGGTGAATATTTGGGATTTTTATGAAATACGTGAATTTTTTATGAATAGTGAAATACCACAATTTACAAAATAAGCTAAATAAGCTAATTATCAAGTCATGCATGATGTTCTACTGATGTAAGCCCAATTGGTTCAGGATAAAATGATAAAATTACCATTATTGGTCAATGAAAACTCACTATTCTTTGTCTTGTGGGAAATAATAAATTAATGAATTTTATATTAAGAAATATCCTCTCTCCTCCACTATAAAACCCCCTCTCACTCTCTCTTCTCTTCACTCCCCTAAAGCCTTGTGACTTCTGTAATTTATGTCCAAATACCCTCCCAGACTTCTCTCCCACTTCCAGAAAGCCTTTTTCTCATAAAAATACCAAAACCTCTCCCTTAATGAGGCTCTCATGGAAGTTTGGTTCAAGAGGTAAATTCCTCTTTTCAATTCTTTGTCGTTCTTTTCATGTTCATCTATTTTCTTTTTCTATTACCTCTCATTTTCTAAATTTTGTGATGAATACACTACCTTATATGTATTGGAGTTTTTTCATGATAGTGTAATAAGTTATGATCATACCTCTCTTTTACCTTCTTTTATACTAGTAGCAAGAACACCATCTAAGATGTGTCAATTTTGCACATTCAAGGACGATGAGATTTCGATTTCTATTAACATTCTAAATTCTAGTTATGAAACCATTCTTTTTATGGTTGAACCAGATTATAATATATTTAATATAACCTATTTAATATCATTTAATCCCTTTTTACAAATGTTATTAAGTTATAAATAAAAATGAGTTCGCTGTAATCAAAACCCACAAATTAACCGAAACAATTATCATTAAAGATCTATATAATAATTCATCATCAATCCATGAAACCAAGTTACATAAATGACCAATAACACCTATTTGTGTTCATAAATAATATATAATTTCAATTCTTGTGATTTACATCCATTCCACATACTTAAAAACAAGTGAACCAAATATGAAAATAAAGAAAACAAACACTTTGAAACGACAAAATTCAATACAATAACTTATCAACAAGGACATAAATGAACTAACCAGAATTATGATAAATTAAATACATGTATAATAGGTTATTAAATAAGTTTTTAATAAGTATAATTTCATATTCCAGGAGCTAATGTTCAAGAGTGGAACACGTTCAGAGTTAAGGTATGGGTTTTTCAACCCGAACATCCATTTCCATTTGGGTTATTTTCATCATCTAATTACCTCAATGAAATTCTTATGTATTATAATATAATAATCATAAATTATGTGTGAGTGTTATATATATGTACACTAACTAGAATAATTCTTTATTTCATATATAGTTACATGTTTTTAAAGGAGCTTTCAAAATTGTCTCTGAAATACAAGCATGATTCAAGGGAATATCTCAAAATCTTACCAATTTTCAAGGGAAATCTCTAATATGTTTTTGGAAACCATTATATTTATAAAATAACTTATTTTATTATAAAAATAATATCTTACTTAACTACTAGTTTTATACAAATATTTTTCCAAAATAACCATTCTTTTTCCAAATAAAAGTGTATTTATCTCAAGATTTCTTAATGATTTTACAAGAGTATTTTCATTTGATTCAATACTCTTGTTGTTTCTTATGTATTATTGGGTTTAATAATTTATGAAGTGTCTACCATATTTTATTTAATGGTTTTGACTAAATCTATTGTGGGTAATCTATCCTAAAACCATTCACTATATTACTTAGAATGGTTAGTGTTTTATGTTTAATGATTGGGGAAAGATTGTTACATTAAATTTGAAAATTTCAATATGAATATATATGTTGTTTATGTTTATCCACGCTCATATGAGGAATGAATTGGACTTATTATGTGATGGGTGGGGCCCTCTATATCCCCTAATTCATTGGTAGGTCTCATGATACAAACTACAGTCCTAGCACAAGGCCTTGACAAAATGATTATTTATGGTCCTAGCACGAGGCCTAGACAGTATGGTTATGATTTATGGCATATGAACATACCTCATTATGATGCTATTATTTGACGTTCATTTGTTTATTTTTAAAAGTATAATACACATGATTACATTTTATTATGGTATTGTTTACTCAGCTCATATTCATGCCATAATGTGTTCAAGTTTATTATTAACGCATATGTTTTCAATTATTCACAATGTCTTATGATTATTCTATATTCCTCTATATATTTTACTCTTACTGATCATTTTAGCTCACCCATTTCTTATGTTTCATTTCCATATACTAAGAATAACTTTATTATGAATGAATTGCTGAAATAACATAGGAGTTATGAAAGTTGTCTAAGGAGTTTCTATGTTGTTTTTCTTGTCAAGTTGTAATGATTAACTTATGTATGTATCTTGTTTACAATAATATAAAACTACTCGGTCAATTAGGATGTGTATTCCTTTTTTTTATGCTAATGTAATCTATAAGGCACCAGCTCTGGTAAACTGGGGTCAGGTCCTTATAGTTGGTATCAGAGGAAGTTTAGTAGAAAACTTGGAAACCAGATTTAGAAAACATGGATTAGGGAAAAGTCCCTAAGATAATTTTTAGGATAAACATACATGAATGTCCTGGTATTTCGGTAAGGAATAGATTGTGTGGATCATTTAAGCAATACATGCCTGTCTGGATACGAGCTAGTAGAGGCGGCTCTGGTACATATGTATCTATGGGTAAAACCTGAAAACACCGACTTGAGGTAGACTCGAATGGGAACTGGTGCACGAAAATAGGCCATGATGTACTATCGGTTACGACACTCTCATGGGATTTTCTTAGGATAATCCACATTTTATTTAATAGCCATTATGAAGGATTTAAATGTAAAATTTTCTTCAAAGAAACCATTTTTGTGATTATGGGATTAACCATGCCTAGGATTTCAATTTGTGCAAAGTATTTTGTTAATTTAACATTATATATTATGATTCATAACTTAATATAATGTATTCCATTATCTAGAAATGGGGCCTAGTGGAAGGAATGGAAACCGTACGAAAACACGTTTCCCCTATAGGGAGTCTCCTCCGATGCAAGATAATGATTTTTGCTCTGGTCCAGTGACTAGTGTTGAGCAACTCATAACTATACTGGGACAACTTACTCAGGTTATGAATAATAACCTTACCTGTATGGAGTATCCAGATGCACCACGTGGAGGAGCTATGCTAGATTTATTTATGCTACAATAACTTCAATCATTCAATGGGACTACAAACCCATTTATAGCTGAGAAGTGGATATGTTTCCTCGAGAAGATATTTCTTGATTTGGGATTTAATGAAATAGAGAAGGTCATCTTGGAAGTTTACCAGCTATCATGAGATACGAATCAGTGGTGGTCATTAATCCAAAACACAATGTAAGAGGAAGAAATAGAGGAGTTGGAGTGGAGAGATTTTAATGAAATATTCTAGAGAAATACTTTCCTCGTGAACTGAGAGCAGATATGGAGAGGAAATTCTTGAATTTGAGGTAGAAGGAAGATAAGAATGTTGAAAAGTATGAAGCTAACTCCACAAGGCTAGAAAGACATGATGTGGACTACATAAGAAATCCAAGAAGAAAAATTGATCGATTATTTGATGGCCTAAATCCATTCCTCTGGCGGGCACTGGTCTCCCAAAGTTTTTCATCATATGAGGATATAGTTATTTGTACAATCAATACAGAAAATTAATTTTCTAAGTCTTATGACATAAAGAAAAATAGAATAATAAGAGGACTGGTGAAAAATCTGGAAAGGGAAATTAGGAAACAGGGAAAAAGGGAAGAGTTGAATTTCCATCATGTGATAATTTTGGGAAGAAACACCCCGAAACTTGCTTGAAGGGAATGGGAGTTTGTTACAAATGTGGAGAGAAAGGCCACCTAAATTGGGATTTTAAGGGGAATAAAGAAGCTTCCAATGTTCAATGCTATAATTTTCAGAATATGGGACACTATGCTAATGATTGTCCAAAGCGATTAGGAAAACTGCAACAAGAAAGGACAAGGGAGCAGGGACAAGCTTATGCAATTACAACAGCTAATATTGAAGTTCCTAATGATGTGGGGGTAGGTACTTTAATTGTTTCCTCATACATATCGAATGATTTATTTGATTCTGGATCATCACATTTATTTATATCTTCACAATTTTCCAAGAAAATTAGATATGTCCAATTTTATTTAATAAAGGAGTTATCTGTCAAAACTCATAGTGGATGTATCATTGCAATAAAGGCGCATTGATTAGTCCCCCTTATGACACATAAATGTGCTTTATTTTCTAACCTTATCATCATACCAATGGTTGACTATGATATAATTCTCGGTATGAATTGTCTTTCAAATTATGATGCTAAGATCTATTGAAAGAACAAGGAAGTTTTAATTTTTTAGAATTGTGTAGAATCCATTAATTTTAGAGCTGAAACCTCTCCATTTTATTCTCATCTTGATACAACCCCAGTAGCTCTACTGAATTCAATTATTGGGGAGGAAGGTAATGAAATAAATTGGGGTGATAAGAAGAATGTTCTGATAGAGGGTGTACCAATTGTGCAAGAATATGTTGATGTATTTCCAGAAAATTTACCTAGACTTCCTCCAGAGTGGGAAATTGAGTTTTCCATTGATTTAATTCTTATTTCAAGGCCCATATCAAATAACCCTTATAAAATGGCCATTTTGGTGTTAGTGGAACTAAATAAACAACTAGAGGAATTGAGTGATAAAGGATTTATTCGACCTAGTGTTTCTCCATGGGGATCCCCTGTTGTTTTCGTTAAGAAGAAAGATGGGTCTATGAGGTTTTGCATTGACTATAGGGAGATCAATGCTATTACATTAAAGAATAAGTTTCCTCTTCCATGAATTGAAGATTTATTTGATCAACTTCAGGGAGCCCAATATTTTTCTAAGATTGATCTTCAATCTGGATATCATCAGTTGCCTGTGAGGAAGGAAGACATTCCAAAAAATGGAATTTCAAACCAGGTATGGGCATTATGAGTTTACTGTAATGCATTTTGAAATAACTAATGTACCATATTTCTTCATGGATCTAATGAATATAGTTTTCAAGGATTATCTTGATGACTTTGTAGTGGTTTTTATTGATGATATCCTGGTATACTTTAAAATCAATAAAGATCATGAAAATCACTTGCACATTATTCTGAAGACACTTAGAAAAAATAAATTATATGGGATGTTTAGAAAGTGTGATTTTTTCCTCCAATCAGTTTCCTTAATGGGACACATTGTCTCTAAGGATGGAATATCTATAGATCCTACGAAGAAAAAGGTTGTGCAAGAATGACCTACTCCAATGAACGTAACTGAGATATGTAGTTTTATTGGTTTAGAAGGTTATTATCCACATTTTTTTTCAGAACATTGTCCGTTTAGTCAACTCAATAACAAAGATCAAACAAAAAGGGTTTAAGTTCATATGAAAAAATGAATGTGAATAATGGTTTAAATAATTGAATAGGAGGTTAGTGAATGCTCCGATCCTAACCCAACTATCGGAGAATGATGGGTTTTTTATCTATTGCGATGAATCAAAGAATGTACTTGGTTTTATCCTTATGGAAAATGATCTAGTGATTGCCTATGAATCTAGGCAGCTAAAAATTCATGAATAAAACTATCCAACTCATGATCTTGAGTTATAAGTGGTAATATTTTCTCTGAATATTTGGAGACATTACCTCTATGGCGAAAAATGTGAGATATATACAAATCATAAGAGTTTTAAAGATATATTCTCACAAAAATAACTCAACATGAGATAAAGAATATGGATGGAGCTACTCAAAGATTATGATTGCACAATACACTAACACATGAGGAAGGAAAATAATGTAGCAGATGCTTTGATCAGAAAGGATCAGGGAGTTCTGAACAAAATGAGAGTTGAAAGGGATCCTTTCTCCATGGATCTAGTTAAGATGGATATGGGAATTATTAGGGAATGTAACACATCAAAACTTTTCAAATGGTTTCCAAAACTTATTTACTGGAAATAATAAAATGTTCTCAGGCTTATGATGAGGAGTTTCAAAATAAAATTAATCCTATAAATGATGGGAAGTGGACTGACATCGTATATGAATGTGGTGTTTTGAAATCCGGGAAGAGGATTTGGGTTCCTTCTATTCTTGAGCGAAATAAGGAACTATTGGATAACTCTCATAGCTCAAATTTCTCTATACACCTTGGTAGCACAAAGGTGTATTGAGATATCCGAGAAAACTTTTGGGGGGACAATAGGAAAAGGGAGATTTTTGAATATACATCAATGTGCCTGGTATGTCCACTAGTGAAGGATGAGAGGCAAAAGTCTAAGGGGATGATGCCACCACTACCCATACCATCCTGGAAGTGGTAGAACATTACCATGGACTTTGTCACTAGACTTCCAATAACATCCAAAGGAAACAATGCTATATGGGTCATTGTGTATCATCTTACAACGACAGCTCACTTTATCACGATTCGAGAGGACTTCTCATTGGATTAACTTTCACATATTTACCTCAAAGTAGTGGTAAGGCTGCATGGAGTACCACTATCTATTGTATCCGATCGTGATCTTAGATTCACCTCGAAGTTCTTGAAAAGTCTCCAAAATTATCTTAACACTAAACTAAACTTCAATACGCCCTATCATCCTCATACTGATGGCCAATCTGAGCGAACTATTCCGTCACTGGAAGACATGTTGAGATCATGTTCTATGGAATTCAAAGGAGGATAGGACCAACATCTTCCACTAGTTGAATTCTATTACAATAACACTTTCCACTCGAGCATCTGAATAGAACCATATAAATCCATTTATGTGAAAAGGTGTAGAACACCTGTGTTTTGGGATGAAGTTGGTTAGCGTAAGCTTCTAGGAACTAAAATGGTTGAAGAAATGGTGGAGAAGGTAAAAATCATTCAGCAGCATATCAAGGTAGCCAAAAGTTGACAGAAGAGTTATGCGTATAACCATCTAAAAGACATTGAATTCAATGTTGGAGACCCAGTATTCCTACACATATCTCCATGGAAGAAGGTCATGAGGTTTGGAAGGAAAGGAAAGCTAAGTCCCAGGTATATCGGCACCTTTGAGATCTTGATCGAGTCGGAGCTGTACCCTATCGATTTGCACTTCCACCTACCATGTCGAAATTACATGATGTCTTTAATGTATCTCTCTTAATGAAGTACATACCAGACCCTTCACATGTGATCTCTTCAGTGGTGGTACAATTGGAGGATTATCTTTCCTATGAGGAGAAGCCAGTGAAAATCTTTGATTATAGAGACAAGGTTCTACGCAACAAGACTACTCATCTGGTCAAGCTACTATGGAGAAACCCTAAGTATGAAGAGGAAACATGGGAACTGGAGGAAGTAATGAAGGAAATGTACCCCCACCTATTTTGACCTAGATTGTAAAATGAAATTTTGAGGGAAAAATTTATGAAGGGTGGAAGAATGTAATGACCCAATATTTTTCAATGGAAATTCATTTCTTATAAAAATGTCATAATCACATGAAATCACAACCTAATTAAATACTATGTGCTATGTGACCCTAAAAACCTAATATTGTCACTTTTGTGATCTGAATTTCAAAAATTTGACTTACACAGTTGTGATCAGTAAGTTATTTGGAGACCAATAAGAAAAAAATAATTTTTATTAATAGTAACCTACCCATATGAATAGTAACATACCCCTTTGAATAGTTATATACCATAATGAATAGTAACCCTACCTGTGATAGTATATAAATAATATTCAAGTGAAAGTATGATAAACCTATGATTTAGAATAAGTAAAAGCATGTTTTAAAACTGTTGTTTTTAGAATAAATTATGATTTTAATAAAATATTAAATTAATCATATTTAGAAAATTATTTTTGAAAAAATGGACATTATTTTTGGATTCTACACATCGAAAAATGGTTGGGGTGAATTTTTTGGATTTTTTTGAAATACTTGAATTTTTGATGAATAGTGAAATACCATAATTTACCAAATAAGCTAAATAAGAAAATTATAGAGTCATGAAAGATTTTCTGCTGATGTAAGACCTATTGGTTCGGGGTCACATGATACAATTACTATTCTTGGTCAATGAAGACTCACTATTCCTTGTCTTGTGGGAAAATAATAAATTAGTGAATTTTATATTAAGAAATCCCCTCTCTCCTCCACTACAAAACACCCTCTCACTCCCTCTTCTCTTCAATCCTCTCAAGCCTTGTTCCTTCTACAAATTCCTTCCAAATACCCTCCCTACCTTCTCTTCCATGTCCTGCAAGTCTTGGCTTCCAAAAAAGTCCAAAATCTCTCCCTTAAAGAGGCTCTCAAGGAAGTTTGGTTCAAGAGGTAAATTAATCTTTTCAATTCATTTTCTTTCTTTTCAAGTTCATTGGTTTTATTTTTCTATTACCTATCCTTATAAAAATTTTGTTATTACTCCATTAAATTATATTAATTTTAATGTTTTCATGATAGTGTAATAAGTTATCATCATCTCTCCCTTTTACATTCTCTTATACTAGTACCAAGAACACCATCCGAGATATGTCAATTTTCCATATTCACAGACGACAGGATTTCAATTTCTATTATCATTCTCAATTGTGGTCATGAAACCAATCTTGTTATGGTTGAATCGGATTATTATATATTTAATATATCCTATGTAATATTCTGTAATCCCGCTGGACAAATGGTATTATGTTATAAAGAAAAATGAGATCGTTGTAATCAAACCCCACAAGTTAACCGAAACAACTTTCATTAATGTTCTATATAATAATTCATCCTCATTCCATGTAACCAAGTTATATAAATAACCAATAAAACCTATTTATTTTCAAAAATAATATATAATTTCAATTCTGGAGATTTACATCCATTCCACATATATAAAAACAAGTGAACCGAATATGAAAATAAAGAAAACAAACACTCCGGAATGAAGAAATTCAATAAAATAACTTGTCAATAAGGACATAAATGAACTAACCAGAATTAAGATAAACTAAATAAAAGTCTAATAGGTTCTTAAATAAGTTTTTAATAACTATAATTTCATATTCCAAGAGCTTATGTTCGAGTGTGGAACACGTTCTGTGTTAAGGCAAGGGGGTTTTCACCCAAACTTCCATTTCCATTTGGGCTATTTTCATTATCTAATTACTTCAATGAAATCCTTATGTATTTTTATATACTCAAAATAAATTCTATTTGAGTGTTCTATATTTGTACACCAACCATAATACTTCCTTATTTTATGTATAATTACATGTTTTAAAAGGAGCTTTCAAAATTATTTCCGAAATACAAGATCGATTCAAGGGAATTTCTAAAATTTTTACCTATTTTCAAGGGCAATATATAATCTGTTTTTGGAAACCATTATATTTATAAAATCACTAATTTTATTATGAAAATAATATCTTACTTAACATCTGGTTTTATACAAATATTTGTACAAAAGAACTCTTCTTTTCAAAATAAAAGAGTATTTATCTCAAGATTGCTTAATGATTTTATAAGAGTATTTTCTTTTGATTCAACACTCTTATTGTCTCTTATGTATTATTGGGTTTAATAATTTATGAATTCATCTACCGTATTTGATTTAATGGTTTATGACTAACTCTATTTTTGATAATCTATCCTAAAACCATTCACCATATTACTCATAATGGTTAGTGTTTTATGTTTAATAACTGGGGAAAGATAGTTACATTTCATATGATAGTTTCAATATGACTATATATGTTGTTTATGTTTATTCCCGCTAATATGAGGTATTCAATGGACTTATTATGTGATGGGTGTGGCCCACTATATCCCCTCGATGCATCGGTAGGTCTCATGAGACAAACTACGGTCTGGGCACAAGGCCTTGACAAAATGATTATTTTTGGTCCTAACATGAGGTCTGAACAGTATGGTTATGATGTCTGGAATATGAACTTCCCTTATTATGCTACTAGTATTTGAATTTCATGTGGTTTATCGACTTGTAGATTACCCATGATTATGTTTTATTATGTAATTATTTACTCAGCTCATATTCATGCCATAATGTGTTCAAGTTTATTATTAAAGGCATGTGATTTCAATTATTCACCATGTATTCTATTTATGTTATCTTCCGCAGTATTTCTTACTCTTACTAATAATTTGAGATCACCCCTTTCTTATGCTTCATTTCCACAGGGCAAGGAAGATTTTATTTTGAATGACATGCTGAAATAACCTATGTGTTATGAAAGTTGTCTAAGGAGTTTCTAGGTTGTTTTTCATATCAAGTAGTAATGATGAACTTATTTATGTATCTTGTTTCCAATAATACTAAACTACTCGGTCCTTTGGGATGCTTATTACTTTTTTGTATGACAATGTAATCAATAAGGCAACGATTTCGGTTAACTGGGGTCGGGTCCTTACACATATTCCTAGTGTATGGATACATCATATGCCGCACCATTATTGGTTTCCCTAACCTAAAATCCAAACTCAAGACACATTGAAGCTTCTTCCCTAAGTTACTAACAAAACAAAATAAGGATAAAAAACTCAAAACACCATCCCAAATATGAAAAAATATATGATACCACTCTATAATTGTCCGACCTAGTGGGGCCTGCCTGGCCTGTGGAAGGCTGATCCATTAGAACCCCAATACTTTCTCCATCAGGGGTTGGTGAAAATCACTTAAAAGAAATAAACAAAAAGTGATTCCTTTTCCTAAATTACTTTTATGCACACACCCTACAATCTTTTTACAGATATACAAATGAACAATAATTAAAGACAAAAACATCTTGATTAAAAACCATGCACGTAATAACCTCTATGGAATATACAATAGTATAAAGTGTAATAAAAAATGTAAATGGGGAAAATTTAAGTGCAACCAGAAAATATGTCACAATATTACAACAAATGGAATAAAGAAAGATGAGAGATATCGACTAGTAATCTCCAAACTGGACTATAGTATGCAGTCAATGCACCTTGTTGTCACTATGATCCACCTCAATCATCATTGATCTGTCTATCTTATACATATGAAAGGACATGTGTGGGAAAATATAATGTTGGGGTAAGTACATACATACCCAATAGGATGCCCCAAAACCGAAACATAGATATAATGAGATACAATAATTGTCATCTCAAAGCAATAAAATTGGGAAAAAACCGAACATATACACTTATATATACTCATAAAGAAGTATAAATGAGATATAATGGTTATTTCCATCTAACATATTAGAAAAATTAGATGATTAAGCCCATAACACTAGATGTCAATAAATTATTCCCAACGTGAAACATAATCTCACCATAATATGAATAGAGGGTCCCAGACCTCGCAACTGTTATCCATAGCTGATATAGAATATATCTCCTATGGAGGACCTAAAACACAATAGAGCTCGAAGATGAGGGAGGAATTCTCTGTAGGTAGGGAACATGTTCCCTACAATAGGGTGAGTACCAACCCAACCAATATTAATAAATGGGGAACCAATGACCTAGTGTTATAGGGGCATACTGACCTCAATATCTCTTTGATATCCTAAGTAACTCACACCCTATTGTGATAGTGAAAAAACGACCTCATATTCTCTCTAATAGAGTGGAGAACCTATGATCTACAATGACAAGGGTGTATTGACCCCAATATCTATATGATGATCCCATTTGATTGTAGTCATCATATAACATCATATGAATAATCATCATGATCATAACATCTTGTGTCATAACTCAGGAGCAACTATGAAGGCCACAACAGCATTCTATATGAAAAAACACTCAATATTGGATACTTTGTGATAAAATCCAAGTAACATCCTGAACCATGATCCACTTAACCTGTACCCTGAGTTGGTGGGTCACATGGCCTCAGTCACCCATCACCGTACGCCAAAGGCTTTAAACTAGAAGCAAGGGTGTGAAGGTGTTATAGTGGGGAGAATATAACCTCAAACAAGGTGACATATATGATACAATAGATGAAAAACAACAATAGAAGCATATATACAGGCAGACACAATAATGATTAGACCAGTAACCCACTGTAGGAGAAAGAAAAATATGAAAGATATAGTAAAAAAATGTGGAAACATAAATAACTAAGGAACTATATAATAATATAAAAAGGCTTAAGGTAGTTTTTATACATGGATTAATGGAATGTTAAAATAAAAAAAAGGGTGAATGGGGACATGGATATACAACATGCTATACAAAAAATAACACAAATAAAAAAAGCTTTTGTACTAGCACCCCAAGCATATGATCAATCCTTAGATTCTATGATCCCATTATAGGTGAACAAAAATAAAGAATCTATAATAGGGTGCATATCCTAATCCATACATATAGATAATGAATATACTCAGGTACCGAAGGATGCTCGAGTGGGTTGTGAGATAATATCCTAATAGGCCACCACCCATAGTTTTTAGATGTAATCCAAGCATTGTACATAGAAATAGTAGTGTGCAGGTATAAATAGAATAATAAAACAATTTTTAATAAATAACCATCCGACTTAAGTTAATTAAGAACCCATGGTGTCTCTACTTGCTTCTTCTCATGGCCTGTAATGAGGGTTTGATCAGTCACCATATATATAATAATAATATATATATATATAGTATATTTATATATTCCATCCACCTATATAGATGAAGTAAATGGAAACTTATGTAGCCATATACCTAGAATACTAGGTTGTGGATGGACCAGGGTATAACTCAGTCATCTATAACTAGTATGAATGAGTCTATAAGATCAACCAAAATGGTACATTCTATATATCTCATGATGAGTGAGATAAATTATGCTCCACACTTGAGATGTTGGGAGAGTCATCATGTCAACAATTGAAACAAGGGCTGTGGTGCATCATGCCTACTATCCAAATAGTGTTAATGGTGTGAGATGTCATGCTCAACACCTGATGTTAGGAAAAGTGAATCTACATTCTCAATAATTCCCTTAAACATCATTCCACATCCAATATTAATTGAGTAATCATATATATAATAATATCGATGATTCACTACCTATCATTTATTATATTCATCAAGCCTAAATATAACAAAGGGATATTCAATTCACATTTTATAAAAACATAACAAGAGGAATGGCCTTTCTACCCATTGAAGTTTAATAAATTAATCCATTTAATTCATTTAGGTAGGAAAAAACTCATGAATCAAGCCATTAAATTAAATAAAATATATTTAATTAATCAATACATGGAGATTCAATTACAAGGTTCAACATGACACTTAGAAGGTGATATTATAAATTAGGAAATTACTTACAAGTGAAAATACAATTTATAAGTCAATCTAAGAACATAGAAGGTGATTTTGTTCAAAAATATTTATACAACAATTGTATATTCCATTTATAATCCAATGAATTCTTATAATGAATTTTGGGAATTTAATCATTTAATTATGAAGGGGAAATTAAAGTCAGAACACAAAAGGGGTGCCTACAATTGAGGTTGACATCCTTTAATTATTTAGCAATGATCGCTGGAAGTATAACAAGCTGCATATATAAAATTATAAAGAAGAAATCAATTTTATGGGAACATGCAGAAAAAGGTTGGTGTGCGACACAATGAAATGGATATGAAAATACCATAACTTTTGAAGAAAAAGGGACCACCTATATTATGGATATAGATGAATCCTATCTTAAATGTTGCCCTAGATTCTATGTAGATTAGAATAAATCTAATAAATGGTCCAAATCCTTGAAAATAAGGACAAATAGATGGTGCCAAAATAGTGAAACAAACTGGAAGATTAAGATAGAATAGAATCAATATGAATTGAGATCTTACCCAGATGGATTAGATGCTTCCAACAGATCTTGATTCAAACTTCGGATCGAGAAGTTATCTAATTACCTATGTCAGAAAAAATGGAGAGCCACATGAGGAGAAAAAGTGGGAGTACACTAGAAATTGAAGAGAAGAAAAGAGAAATTAGGGATTTAACATTCATTAATGAGAAAATGGACATTTCACCCTAGAAAAAAAGGATGCACAGTTTTTCCATGTGGTTTTATCAAACCGTGTGTAAACTATTCTTAATTCACTCCCCAAGAAGAAAACCCACATGGTTGCATAGCACAGTTTCTTTAACTATACACAAAAAACGTAAAAGGAATCTATCAAAACTCTATTGCTTTTCACATGGGAATATTCCTGGGGTCACAATATTGTCAAAAAACCATGAATCCCTCCACTTTCCTCTATCACACCCCACACATTTAGGAGAGATTGTGTGGTCTGGACTGTATGGATTCTACTAACCATGAAACCTTGTCTATTTTTCAAATTCTCATTTTTATGGGCTCCGAACAAAGACTGTACACCCCCATGACCTCCTTGAATCCACTGTGTAACATCATAAGCATTGTTTAAATGAATTTAAACCAAAAACTAACAATACATACCTTTATGGAGGGATGGGTCTTTAGAATATCCCCTCCTTAAAGAAACTTATCCTTGAGTTGTGATTTTGATGGTAAAGTGGAGTCATCAGCAAAGAGATCTAGCCACTATTCTTCTATATTAGCTTCCTTCTCCCATGTCTCATGCTTTACTAGACCATGCATCCAAAGCACCCATAACAAAGAAACTTACCCGCATGGGATTTTATTCATGCTCTAGTCAACAATTCAAATTGGATACTCTATAGAAGAATAATCTCTATCCAACACAACCTCCTTTGGCATAAGGACATGTGAAAAATCTAGGAAATACCGACTATGTTGAGATACATGAAAGACACTTAGATAGACCAATTTTCCGAGCAAGTTATTTCTGGTAATCCATTGGTCCAATCTATTTCATAACATCGAAGGGTCTAATGAATCGAGCTAAGTGATTAACCTACATCCGAATAGGCCCCAAAACTACAAAACTTTCCTTTAACATCTTAATAAATGGCCTTTATTAGTAATATAAAAGCAATGAAAACATTAGTGACATTAAAAGACCAGGACTTTTATCAGTTTTGAAAAAGCACTAAAAAGGGAACATTTATCTGTTATTTTATTTAGCATTGCTAAAAGAATAATTTATCAACAATTTTATAGGCATTGATAAATGATTTCTTTTTTAGAAATCTAGAAGCGCTGATAAATTATACCTTTATCACCTCTTTTAGAAGGGATGATAATGTGTCCTTTATCAGTTCATTTAAAAGTGGTACAAACTGTGTTATTTATCAATTATTTTAAAAGAAAAGATAAAGGGCCATATTTTAGTGTGTTTTAACCGCACACTTTAGCACTAGAAACACTATAAAAATACCAAAAAACACACTAGATATCAATAAAAACAAGTCCAAAAACATAATTTTAATGAAATAAAATTTTAAAAAAATAAATACATGAAAAAACTATATTATAAATATTTCAAACATTGGTTTATAAGATTACATAAATAAAATATATTACATACATTGATAAACCATAATAATTGTCAATGATACCATGATTTCCACTGACTTTCTTTGTCGAACTGCCTACACTGCATGAGTAGATTCAAAAAAACCACATCAACTCAAAAACACAATCCTCATGTATAAGAAAACAATTATTATGCATAATACAAAAAAATTAAACATAAATATGAAATAATACATTAATTCTATGGACAATGATTTTACTATGAAAATATCAAGATTACCTTTTTAATTGATTAGAGGAAGTGGCGTTTCTCTTCTTATAAAGGAAATGGAGAGAACATGACAGAAAGTGATAAATGAAACTCTCGAGGGGTGAAAATTTTCAAAGAGAGAAGAAGCATGAAAGTAAGATAGAGCACCCCAACTCAAACAAAATAATCCACCTGTATAAGAAAACAATTATTACATGAGTAATACTAAAATGTAACAAATTAAACATAAATATGAAACTATGCATTAATTCTATGAGAAATAATTTTACAATACAAACATCATGATTAACTCTGTGATTGAGCAGAGATCGCTTCATTTCTCTACCTACAAAAGCATGACACATTGAAAAAAATCTTCTAAAATAAATGAACTCTTCAAGGAATAATGAAAAATAAATAAACATTTCATTATATAATTTTTTGGTAAAATAGTGAAAGTATATCAAAACATTACCTTTAAATCTTTCCAATGGGTTTCTTTGGTCCAAATATAAGCTAATAACAAAATGAAGGATTCTCTAAGCACTTCACTACTGTTCAATAACTAATGCTTAGTATAACAACTGACCTGAACTTCCTACCTAAATTCCCTATTATGATCTCATCCCACACACACTTGCCACCATCTTTATCATATCACCATTCAACATTCACTTTTCCTTCTCTTGATTCACCCATTTACTACTTATAAAGATGCATGATGCATGCAGCTACATGCATATAGTAAATGGGTGTAGGAAGAGAAGGAAAAGTAAATGTTGAATGGTGATATGATATAGATGGTGGTGAGCACGTGTGAGATGAGAGCATCATGGGGACACTAGGTAGGGAGTTTAGATCAGAAGATCTTCTAAGTAGTAGTTAACCAACAATAGTGAATTTTATAGAGAATCCTTAGATTTGTTATTAAATTTATGAGTGATGCACAACCAATCCATGTTTTGGATTCATTGATCAATAGTTCCAAATATACATCAATATTATTCCAACACACTACATGAGTAGAAATAGCAACAAAAATTATGAAAATACATAATATAAATGAACCCGCACACAAGGCACAAAGAGTGATTTCCAAAAAATAGACATATTCAAACAAGCACGATAGAAATAGGGGAACTAATTTCTGAAAGGATATAAACATAAATTTTCAAATTCAAAAAAACAAAACCATTTGAACTAAACAAGGATAATTTCATTAGAAATTTATAATGAAATATGAACATACAATAGCCACAAAAAAGGAAACTCCGAACGTCTTCACCTCAACATGAGAGACAAGAACTGAGCGAATGTTTTTATGCTTATTTCATAAAAACTCATTGAAAAATTATTCATCCACCAACTTGTCCAATTGAATATCCTTGGAGTAGAGCACTCACTCTTTGATGTATGGATAAAGACCCCCAATGAATAGAGAAAATTTTAATAGATCCTACGACAACACCTCTGGAAAAAAGGAAACCAGCTCTTTGAAGTGTTCAATATAAGCCTTCACTATCTAATGACCTTACTGGACACTCATGATCTCTTCCCTTTTCTTCATCTTCACCTCCTTAAGTATAATCCATCGGACAAAGGGGGATATAAAATCTTCCCACATCACCCCAACTGGCATCTTTGGTGTGGAAAACAACTACCATTCTTCCAAATCATCCCCCCATGAAGACCAATAAAAGCATGAACTCTAATTGCTTTGGGAGTTCCAAACACATCGAAGACTTTCTCAACTTCCTCAATCAACTTCACTACCTCTAATGAACCTCGATTTTCATAGAAGATGGGAACTGACTGAAGAGAACCAGAAATAGGTTGATATCCACTAGAAACTCTAGGTACCTTTCTAGACAACATATTCTGAATAAAAAAAATCTCAAAATTAGGTTCGTAATAAATTTGAAGCAAAGCCGAAAAGAACACCTCAAGCCAAAACAATTGTCTCAGAAGCCAAATTTCTGAAAAAAAATTATCTCTTCAAAAACCACTACTTAATTTTCAATTTAAAACCACCTTCTTCTAAGGGAACTTTTGACAACATAATAACCGACATTTTTAAATCAAATCCAATTTCGAAAATCATTTTCCCCTTTACAAAAACCATTTCGAAAAAAATAGGTCAAGATTATCCACAAAACAAAGCATGAACATTGGCCATAATAGATGATGAATGAGTCAAAACCCATAATAATAATACATTTATCATTAAATAATTTGAAAAGTGGTCATGAATCACCTCTCATGATGCTTCTTCGATGTTAAATTTACCAAACTCATCCTCGAAGAATGATGTTAAACTGCATAGTGTCTTGAATCCCATTTTCCTGATATTAAACTGCACAAATTCATCCTAACAACAATGTGTTAAACTACACACTATATATCATCCTAGTTATAGGATATTAAACAACAAAAAATTCATTCTATAAGAAAGATGTTAAACTTCACAACATCTCTCATCTTGGTTGCATGGCATTAAACTACACAAGTTCATCATGGAAGTAGGAAGTTAATTGCATAACGTCTCTCATCGAGGTTGCATGAAGTTAAATGGTAGATATTTAGGTTGTCAACAAAAAATTAAAATGCTCAGGGGAGTCATGCCGGTAACAGTGAGGAGATGAGATGTATGTTCTTTCAAGGTTAAGAACATCGCAAAAAATGAAAAATGTGAAACCCAAAAGATCAAACAATGATATAACAAAAAGTAGATGATAACATACATTTGATTCTATCCTTGATTCGTTTGATGGATCATAGTGGAGTCATGCTGATAGCATAGGTGTTTCATGAGAGCTTAATAATTTCATTGAGTCATTACCAATTAGGGTTATTTTAAATAGGTTGGGAACACATTTAACAACTCTTTCAGAAAATGACGATAAAGAACACTTTTATCAATGTTAAATTGATAAGCACTAATAAAAGGAATCTTTATCAGAACTAAAAAAGAGCTAATGAATCTCAAGATTTATAATCACATAGAAAGAACTGATAAAAATATTTTTATGAGTGCTAATATTTTATCGTAGATAAAAATTATTTTTTAACAACACTTTTTAGCACTCATAAAAAGTCTTTTTAACAGTAGTTTTTAGCACTGATAAATATAGACCTAAATCAGTACTTTTTTAGTCTTGATAAATGATTTATTTAAATAACTTTATTATAATTATTTAATTATTAAATATATATAAATTTTTATTTATAATTATATAAATACCTATTTAAAAATAATAATTATTTATAATAATTATAAATATAGAAATTTATAAATATAGTAAATATAAATTTTTAAATATATTTATTTATAAATATTTATTTACAAATATATGTTTAACACTATTAGCGGTTATATAATCCTAAATAAATGAATTTTAAAAAAGGGTGAAATTGAATAAATCAAAATGGGTGCACTTAAAAAATATTGAAAAAATAGATAAGTTTTACTAATTAAATATAAATTATTAAAAAAATATGAAGATATATATATATATATATATTGAAGTAAATATGAATACCTATTGAAAATACTAAAACAAAATAAATAAATAAATATAAACAAATAATAGAAAATGATCAAATTCAAAAATTAAATAAAAAATAATAAAATAATAAAAATAGATGCCCTAACTATAAATTATTAAAAATAATTAAATAAAACTGACCAATTAAAAACAAATTAAATTAAATATATCACATTAATAATGAAATTCTAAAATATACTGAAATTTGAATAAATAACATAAATATTAGGTGTATGTGTTTCTATATATTGAAAAAACTATATTTGTGTGTGTTTTCATATAGACTGCATTAATTACTCACACACAAACACATATATATATATATATATGTAAAATATATGTAACACACGACATTTGATATATGTTGAATTGAAAAATAGGACAACATTAAAAATGAACAAGACATTAATATGTCATTAAATATGATTTTATTCATTATATATATATATATATTTAATATATATTATTTATTACTTTTTATAATTAACAAATATACATATATTAAACTTATTCATTTTTATTAATAATTGTTTCATTAATAAATATTTAAATAATTTTGTAATTTATTCATTTTTTATGTATATATTCATTTATATATCTATATTTAATATATACTATTTATAAATATTTGTAATATATATATATATTAAATTTATTCTTCTTTATCTATAATTATTAAATTAATAAAATGTTTAATATTTTTATTAATTTACTCATTTTAAATGTTTAATTATTTCATTTTATTCATTTTAGATATCTATATATTTAATTTATTCTATTTGTTATTTTCTAAAATTTATATATATGTTTATTCATTTTTAACAATAATTATTTAATTAATGAATAAATTTTATTTTATGAATCTTTATCAGTGCTAATAAAGAACTGATAAAGGTTACCATTTATCAGTGCTTTACTGTTAGCACTCATAAAGGTTAACTTTTATGAGTGCTAAAAATAAAGCACTGATAAAGGGTAACTTTATCAGTGCTAAAATAAAGTGCTGATTAAGGTGAACTTTTATAAATGATAAACAAAATTCACTAATAAATTATACCCTTTACCAGAAATTTTATTTAGCGCTAATAAAGATGGACTTTCTAAGAACATTTGTTTTGAATTATTACATGTCAGCGCTGTTAAAGGCCATTTTTGTAGTAGTGTCTATAGCTCGACCTGGGGAGACATGTAAGAAACATCGATCTCTAATTTCAAACTCTTGAGGTCATCAATGTCAGTTGGAAAATGACTACGGCCTAGATTGAGATGTCATAATGCACTTCCTAATAAAATGGACTTTCTCTATAGTCACCTGAATGAGATGTGGTCCATGAAAATCTACCTCCCATTTCTCAAACTAGCACAAAGGTGAATGAAAAGGCATATCATATAAAATATTTATAAGGATCTATCTCAATGGCAGTCCAAATTATTTTATTATAAGAAAACTCAACAAAAGGAATGTGCTTCTCCTAGGAACCCCTAAAGTTAAGGACACATGAACATAGCATGTCTTCTAACACTTGAATCATACACTCTGTCTGTCCATCAATATGGGGGTGATAGTTCATGCTCAAAATCACTTGAGTACCTAATACCTTCTTAAAGCCCTACCAAAACCATGATGTAAAGAGAGAATCTGTATTAGAAATGATATATTGAGGAGATCCATGAAGACATACAACCTCCCTAATGTAAAACCTCCACAGCTCGTCTATTAATAAGGTCTGTTTCCCAAGTAATAAGTGTGATACATTATTCAAATGAAAAAAACCCACATTATATAATTTATATAAGGTGATCTATATAATACAGTCACTAAATCCATCAAAAAATCACCCCATTTCCACTTGGGAGTGGACAACGACTATAAAATCCCTACAAGTCACTGATTTTTCACCTTCACTTGTTTATAGGTGGAACAATGAGTTATAAACATGGAAATCTTCTGTTTCACACCTAGCCATCAATATTGGCATATTAAGTCTTGATACATCATTGTGAAACCAAGATTAATGGCCCTCGCTAAGGCATGAAATTCCTACATCATCTCATCTCTGATATCTCCTAGGATCCATACAAACTCATGGAATAGTAAATTATCATTTCCATCCAAGTTCCAAACTGAATATATATCATTATCTTAGATTATTTCCCGCTAGAAAAGGACATCATGATTAGAAGGTTGTCTCATTATCACATATTCTGGAAGGGTAGAGGTCAATGCTAAGGCTGTGAGGATAGTCTGACCATGATCCTTTTAAAACTAAATTTTCATCTCTATGAATAAATCCCTGAGTTTCCACTACCCGCTAGTCTTTTAAACTGCATGTATCTATGTATTGTGACTCAAGACATGAGCTAATGAATTTCATTTACCAGACATATAAGAAATCATAAAATCAAATTACTACAGTTATTCAACCCTTCTATACTACTTGTTATTTATATAACACTATACAAAGATGTACTTGGGGATTTTTTTGATTTTTGAACACCAAAAAATTCTATCCAAGTAAATAGTGTTTTGAAAAACATTGATCATGAACTACAATAGCTATCTCGAAATTATATGTTGCGTAATTTCACTCATGAGGCCTCAAATAATGATCACTGTATGAAATAACTAACTTGTCCAGCATCAGGACAACTCCAAGACCGATACCTGATGTGTCACAATATATAGTATATATCCGACCTAGATCTAGAATTATCGGTATCAATAATAAATTAAAACTACCATTCATCTCCTGAAAGGATTCTTCATAAGATTCTGAACAAACTAATTTCACACATTTCTTTATCAAGCCTATAATCAGTCCTACAAGACTTAAGAAATATTGGATGAAGCATCTGTAATATCTGGATAGCCCAATGAAATTTCTTATGTTAGAAATTTTCCTAGGATTCTACCAGGAAACTAAATCCCACACATTCTAGTGGTCTACTAAAAATTATGAATCAAAGATAATGTAATCCAGAAACTGCACATTGTCTATCAAAAAGTGGAATTTACTAAGCATAGTATATAGATGATTCTCTCTCAGTGTATTCATCAAAATATTAAGATAATTTTCATGGACATTTATATAATGATAATAAACTATGAAATCATCAATAAAAGATTCAATGAATGAGTCAAGATGCGGTTCAAAAACCTAATTCATTTGAACCACGATGACTATATGTGCATTCGTGATTCTGAATAGCATGACCAGGAACTCTTATAGACCATACATGCTCCTGGAAGATATCTGAGGTATTTTTGATGATCTTATACACACATGATGATATCCCATCCTTAGATATATCTTAGAACACAAATTATCCTTAGAGATGATCAAATAGGTTGTCTACTCAAGGAAAATGAAATTTAATCTTTACTATAAGCTAGATCAATCGATGGTAATACACAGTGTGTCTGAGGGTATCGTATGAATTCTTGGAAAAATTAATCCCTGAACACAAATGAGAAGTGTTAGGGAATATAAATCATTTATCATCCAGATCCTCTATTTTCTTCTCGAGTTCTAAAAGTTCCCTAGGTGACATCCAATAAGGAGGAATGATCACTGGTTCAACTATTAGTTCTATATCAATGGTAAAATATTCCTCTCACTCTGGAGGTATTCCATAAAATTAACCAGAGAATAAATCCTAGAAATGATTAAAAATATGTGGGAAACCAGAAAGTTATAACCCCTATTCATCCAAGAAAAGACTGGCGATTTGAGCTATCACACTATACTACATCAACTATTAGAGTATTTCTTGAGTTTCATGAACATACCATTCTCCCTTATGAAAGTTACTACCATCCTCTGGTGATGTAAGAATCATCCTTAAATGATAGAAGTATATACATTCTTGATAGGGAAATAACCTCTCTTTACTAATGATTAAATCAATTCCCATCCTGTCAAGGACAAAAGGTTCCTTGTTAAGATTTATCCATCTATCATAGGTGGAAAATCTATATAATAATGAACACCCTTTGATCAGATACCTAACAGGGCATTAAGCATAATAACATCATAAAAGTGTTGAATCTCGAGGCCTAGACTCGCCATAATAGTCTCAAGTATAAATGAGTGAGATATGCTTGTGTTAAATAAAGAAGACACTAAAGTGGATGCTACTAAAATAGTACCAAAAACTGTAGAATGTCCGAAGCTCTATTCCTATAGGATAGGTTTCACAACATGTCACTTTCCTGCACTACAGCCCAAAGTCACTACCTAGATACCCTACAAAAGTCCACTCTATTGGCATATGGAATCATGAGTCTGAATACCTCTTCCTCAACCACAACCTCGTTCTGAGCATCTGGTGGCATTCCAACTGCCTTCCTGGTGTGATCTACTATCCCTACTCCAGAACGTGGGGTAATAGTAGATTGCCACTCTCTAATCACTAATACAGTGGTCGTACAGAATCATTGGATATGCCCCATCCTTCCATAGCCTCAACATTTCACGATATCCCACAAGAACTTATGTTTTTTATGTCCTGGATTCTCACACTGGTGAAATAAAAAGAAAATTATTACATGAGGATCCTAACTACTGCTACCCCCACAAGAAACCTTGATGTAATGCTTACATCCACTAGGAGAATGACTAATATATTTAGGTGCTGAACCATCCTTATTTTCACTATCTTATTTCCTCAAATTTCTCCATGTATTAAGTGTTTGGTTGACTGTATTATAAATAATAGTCAACATGAAAACATTGACCTATAATCATATGGAGTATA
Organism: Viscum album; assembly: GCA_963277665.1. Classification (NCBI taxonomy): domain Eukaryota; kingdom Viridiplantae; phylum Streptophyta; class Magnoliopsida; order Santalales; family Viscaceae; genus Viscum; species Viscum album. The sequence continues at coordinate 924,969,857 of OY728165.1, forward strand.
TAGGCCTAACCTCATATCACCTGGTGGGCTTAAGATCATGTCCCTCTTGAGATGGTGTGAACCACTTCTGCTTAGTAAAGTGAGAAGAACACTCCATGAAAGACATAGAACCTTATGGTTGTTTCATAAACTCTCCATCTTGATCATCCCTCAGAGTAAGAAGAATGAAATAGTCATAGAAGATAGTCTAAAAATAATCCCAAACTATATTATAATAACAATCTACCTGGATAATAACATCCCACTATCACTTGGAAGAATCACAAAACATATAACTATCATGTATGACCCTCCACTTTAGAGACATCTCCATATTATCTAATATATAAATAATATCTTCGATCCATGAATCAACAACATGAGGCCATCCATCCCCCGAAAAGGTGGTTGGATGATGCTGGTGGAATTCCCAAGTCAACTATTCCATAGTTGGGGTAGGCCGAGAAACACCTTTTATAGACTGCATAATATGTAGAATGCCCTCTTGGAATTGGCCTTCAGTTCCCACATAATCAATAGGAAGAGGTTCCATAGGTAACACTGTAGGAAAGATCAATAGTGAATCAAGGCGCACCTTCTCAGATGAATGCTAGTCACCACATTTAGGTTATACGACCATAGGGTGTCATTGAGGCATGTGGAAACAATTACAAATACTAACATTAGAAGTAATCTTAACAGTTGAATGAATTATAGATAGATAACTTGTACATGTACATATACATCCTATAGAAATGATCAAACCTATGTTTTTACTCTAATATCTAGGTCTATGTGGTAAAAGAGACCATAATGGCCATATGTCTATAAAAGATACACTACTACCCATTACTATGGTTGGGTTCGGGTCTAGGTCTCTATTTCACATGTATAAGACAATAATTTATTTCTAAAATTGATATTCTTTTTTAACTCTATACTCATTATGTATTTAAATATCTTTAAATGGTTGAATTTAATGGATCTCCAATACCGATCCATAAGTTCCCATACTCATGAATAAAAATACGATATCCACTTAATCCATACCATAATATGTTTCATCCCATGTGACCAATGGCTCATGGATTAAAGTTACACTACTAACACCATAAGAAATATTCTTTAACCTATTCAAGAAAACACTTTTAGATTAAGGTATGAACTTTAAGTGTAAATTATATTTTCCAATCCCCTAAAAGAAATTTCAAAACATTTCAATACATTATCGAAGCACTAATAATATAAAACATGAAGATTCACACTGAAAGTAGACATCACATGAAAAAATACATGGAATATTAGTCCTATTGTGCCTATAATGATTCATGTAATGAAACACCATCATTTCATTGAGGTAAGGTAAAATAATTCCCAGTTTAAAAATATCAATATCAATAACATCATCAGACTTGTGTTTCACCCAATGGAGAATTCATATCAACTATAAATGGCATAATCAATAACTATAATTTCCCACCCCATGTAATTTGGGATTCCACTGTACATGGGTTAGCTACATATATGCACAGGGTCAATTCCAAATCCCATGAACTCTTAGTCTCCAATATAATACCAAAATAGTAAGACAATTTTTTTATCTAATACCACTTTGTAACATCCTGATTAAGGATCCAATTAACTATTTCCCAAATATGATGGGTCACATGGCCCCAACCACACCTCCCCATATGCTAAAGTCTTACTACTAGCTACGATAGTGTAATGGTGGTATGATGGGGAGACTATGCCCACATATTATAGTGGCACAACATACACAATAGATAAAAAACAATAGAGGAAGCATATATATAAGAATATATAATAACGAATAGACCAGTAACCCACAATAGTAGAAATCAGAATATAATAGATATAGTAAAAAATTTTGGAAATGTAAATAATTGATAAATTGAATAATAATATAAAAATAGTCAAGGAAATATCTTTTACATGGATGGATGATATGCTGGAATACAAAATAGGGAACATGGGACGAACATATACTAATTGATATAAAAAAACTACCAAAATAAAAAAGGCCTCTCCACTATCATCTTGATAATATGCTCACTCCTATTCTCTTATGATCCAACTATAGGTTAATAAAATCAAGAATTTGTAATATGGTCACTTCCCTTATCCATTTGTACAGACAAGTAATCTACTCGGGGTACCAAAGGCATCCCGAGTAGGCTGTGAGATAATATATCAACAGGCCACCACCAAAAGTTTCTAGAATTAATCCATGTAGTGTACATACCAACAAAAGTGTTCAATTATAAAAATAATAATAAAATAATTATAAACAAATAACCAGCCTGCTTAGGTTCCTCAAGGACACCTGGAGGCTCTACTTACTTCCACTCAAGGACGGTAATGTGTTTTTGATTAGCCACTATATATATAGTTATAATATATATAGTATCGTTATATATATCATCCACCTATATAGACCAAGTACATTTGGATTTAAGTATCCATATACCCAGAATAATTGGTGTTGGTTAGATCAGGGAATAACTCAGTCATCCATAACCAGTCTGAATAAGCCTATTAGATCCAGAAAAATGGTAAATTGCCTACATCTCAAGATGAGTGAGGTACATCATGATCAACACTGAATATGGTGGGTGATTCATCAACTAAACACCCAAAAAAGGGACATGGTGTGTCATTCCGACCTTAAAAATATCAGCAGTGATGTGAGATGTCATGCTCAACACTCGATGTAAGGGTGGAAAATCATTATGCTCAATAATTCCCTTAACCAATGTTTCACAACCAATATCAATTCCATAATCATATTTAAAATAGTATCCATGAGGGATTAACTCTCATGCATTATATCCATCAAGCCCAAATATAACCAAGGGATATTCAATTCACATTTAATAAAAACATAACAATAGGTATGGACTTTCAACCCATTAACATTTAATCAATTAGTCCATTTAATTCAATTAGGTAGTTTTCCATCATGAATAAATCCATTCAATTAAATAAAATCTATTTAATTCATCAAAACATGGAAATTCTATTATAGTGTTCAACATGGAACTTAGGATATGCTATTATCAATTTTGAATTACATACATGGGGAAATACCATTTATATGTCAAGAAAAGAACACAAGAGGTTCTTTGGTTTAATAAAAATTTATATAGTAAATGGGAAATTACATTCAAATTCTAAGAAGAATTCTTTGAATTAATTTTAGGAATTTAATCATTTAATTATAAATGGTAAATTCTAACTAGAACACCCAAGAGTTGTCCACAATTTAGGTTCACATCCTCTAACTATTTAACAGTAATCCTAGAAAGTATAATAAGGCGAACATATCAATTTAGAAAGAATAAATAAACTTTAGGGTTTTCTGTATAAAAGGCCAACATGAGGCACAAAAAAATGGATTTAAAAAGAAAATAAATATTTTTTAAAACATTATGACTACCTACTATTTGTGCATAAAAAAAATCCTCTCTTAAAAGAGGACTCATATTCAAAGTAGATTGGATGAAATCCAAGAAATAGTCCAATTCCCTAAAAATTGGGAAAAATAGATTACACCTAAATAACACAATAGATGAGAATAAAAATTATAATGGAAGTAAGAAGAATGGATATCTTACAAATATGGAACTAATGCTTCTTATTGATATTGATTTGGACATCAGATCGAGAAGTTATCCCATTTCACATGTCTAGAAAAATTGAGAGTTACTGGAGTAGAATAATGGCGTATCCACTGGAAAATTAAGAGGGTAAAATAGAAATTATGGATTTAAAATTTATTATGGTAAAAATTGACATTTCACCCTAAAATAAGGGGCACATGGTTTAAAAAAATCATGTACAAACTGTGCTTAAGCCACTACCCAAGTAGAGGCCCCGCACCGTAAAGGTGCATAGTTTCTTTAACCATGTGAAAACCATGGAAATAGCCTATGTCCAAACTTTATAATTTTTTTCATGGAAGTATTCCTAGGGTAACATGATTATAGGAAAACCGTACATCCTCCAAATGCTCCACTATCAAACCCCTAACTGTTCGAAGAGATTGTGTGGGCTGGGTGGCACTGTTTCTATTAACAGTGTGGTACAATATATTTTCCAAATTCTTAGGGTTCCGATCTCCGAACAATTTCCAGATAGCCACACAACATTTGGGACTCTAATGGGTAACATCTTAAGGGTTGATTAAAGTAATTGTAATAAAAAAAATGAGTAATACTTTTTTTTTAAAATATGGTTCATTTCAAAACAAGTGAAAACAAAGGTGATATGAGAGGTAGAAATTTTCAAAACGGATAAATGACATGTAAGGGAGACCGCACAACATGTGGCACCAGAATAATATATGGTTATGTTCTACATTGGACATAAATAAAAGGCCATTTCATCATATAAAATGTGTAAGGGGACCATATGGTGTGTCTCATTCACTCAGGGCTGACACATGTGCTTCTAGCCATGCTCATGTTCATCATGATATGTCCATGTACCTTGTCATGTACCTGGAAATGCTTAGGTACTGACCCCATGAATTTATACTCATAGAGTACATGATGTGGGCAACCACATGGGGTCATATCCATGTGTAGCTAGTATAGGGCTCATCAACTCAGGAAGTTTCAAACAACATGTGCACCCAGCCATATAATGTGTGGTCTTTAACTTCTGCAAAACCCTTATATCACAGCTTAGTGGCACTACACGATGTGTTCTCTAGAATACAAACCATGTAAAAGATTTTTTTAAAAAGAAACTCATGTTCATACATCTAGTTTCCAGATGCATTCCCTTTTACATGAATCATTCCAAAATACTACCTAAAATTGGTGGGGTCTACCTCTGGCCGTTGATTCTGGCCTTCTGTTGGCCTAAAATCAGTGAATTCTCATTCTCATAAGGCATTCACATCATCTGCCATTCGATCCCAACATTGATCAGAATACTAGATCTAAAAGGAATCACCCATAACCTGAAATACATCCTGGTCCATCCTTTATTTTCCAATCCATTCATAAAATGTGAAACTATTGTGAATTTGGGGGTTTGAGTGCACTCGAAACCAGCCAAAAAAGTTGATCTGTGACTACGTAGGACAACGATAAAGATAATGAAGAATAGAGGGGATTAAGAAAATAAACATAGTGAATATGTCATTTGAAAATCAATATTATCCAATGATTTTAGATTATGGATTACCATGGGTGATTACATGTGCAATAGGGAAAAAATTATACTAGATCAGTTTAATCAATAAACTAGGGGGTTCATGCAAAGAACATTATCAAAAATAAAAAGAAGATAAAATCCATGCACAATATTGTAATCAAAACATTTTAAATCAAATTGAAAATCTCTACCTCTATTTATGATTGATCATTGTCAGAGAATATGTTCTGCATTGATGTGGGGATTCCACTATGTTCGCTACCTGCCGATCCACATCGATCTGATCAAACGTCATTCTTCGACCATGATATTCCAACGAAATTTGTAAGTGATCCTATCAATTGTCCCTAAGAATAAATAGATAAACCTAGAGAATTATTATAATGAGGTACATTTTGAATATTTTAGGTCATGGTTATTTAAAAAAAATAAATAAATTAAATTATTTATTTTAATTAAATGCACTGCCAACAGTTTCCATAACCAAACGACTGAAGATAAACAACCATAGGTTGTTCCATGGGTAAAAAACACATTCTAGAATCAATAATTTTCATAGATTTAAAATCTTTTTCTCTATTTGAGATCTATTGCATTATTCATAGAAAACATTGTGTTGGAGAAATTAATGTATTTAATATTTATATAATATCAATTCTAGGTTCACCATATCTTAGAATCTCATCATGTCTTAGTTCCTAGCTCCAAAAATATTCCTTAAAATATTCTAAAATTTTAAAATAAAAATATATTGTCACTATAATTATAATAAATTTAAATTTATTATATAAGAGGTTATAGAACCTTTGAACAATGTCAAACTTGAGGTAACAGATTTATGATACAATCTCATTGTTTATCAAGATTGTTTTTATTGGTATTATGATGTTTAAATTTAATAATATAACTTTCAATAATATCATTAATTTTATTACCACTGGTTATTTTTATAGAATACATTTTCTATTTCATTTTAATCTCTCTAGTAGATCAAGAGATTGAAAGAATGTTTTTAAAGAAAACTGTCTTTATTTATCTCATCAATCAAAAAAAAATTTTATATTGTGTCCATGTTATCACTAAAATATTTTGAAGAATTTTTTTAAATCCTTCTATGATTATTTAAATTATTTTTTACCAATTTTTTTTAAAATGAATCTTATTTAAATATTTTGAATGATGTAATTTTTTCTTTTATTAAAACTATTAAAGGAATATTTATTTTATCAAACATGGGATGAACAGAACTTCACATCATCATTAACACTCAATTATTTTAAGTGTTGTTTAAAAGTTTCCTTTTCTATTTTCCAAAAAAAATATTTTCCATATTATTTTAGAATTTTTTATATTTTGATGAAGTGATTTAAAAATGAACAGATTATTTTACTCAAGAAATATTCTAGATATATTTTTAAGTTATTTTATTTTAAGATGACATAATTTGATGTTAATTATGATTTACTTTGGATATGATCCAATGATATCATGTACTTTCAATATTTGGATGGATTATGATGATTATGATTGAAATATATATCTATGAAACCCATTTATTCTCCAAGAGTTAAATATGTTATGAATCTCTTTAATTTTCTATGGGTTATGCTACAACAAAATGATGAAATGTTTATAAAACCCATTTATTTTTCATCGGTTATGATTTGATGAATTATTTACGATCAAGTGGCACAAAAATATGTATTATTTTCATCATGTGATAGGCGTCTCAAATTATATAACCCTATAATGAATGTGGAAAAGACAGATATCTCACGAGATAATAAGGAAAGGAATGGGAAGTGAAAATAGTTTAGTAAGGTATGTTTTACATTATAATAGTCTTGGTAGTGGAACTTGTTTAATATGATGTTTTTTGAGTGAAACTAATCAACTATGATAGTGTTTGAAGTGAATCTTGACTAATATGGAAATGATTTTCTATGATTATATGTATGCCACAAACTTATGTCTTATGAAAAGGTTATACAGTCATGGATCATGTTGTTTGATTACATTATAATTCATGTATTATGAGCTAACAATATTTATTCTAGGATTTAATATTATGATCCATGATATGCTAGGTATGGTTTTTAAAAATATTTTGGTGATATTATCATACCCTTATGATCATGATATGATTAAGTGATCATTGTTATCTCCCTTGTTTAATCTTACTAATAATATGATATTACCCTTTCTTATATTTAAATTCCCTATATAATTAATATGGGTATTAAGTATGATATGTATAAGAATGGTTCTAGTTATGAAGAACATAGTGGGGGATGATTCAGTTCACTTATGAACTAGTTACTTATGTATCCAAGTAATCTATGTTTTCAATGGTACTAAATCTATATGATTATAGTGTGGATTGTAATGTTATGTAATGGATATTCATCTAAAAATATGTGATATTTATGCATGATAATTATGGGTCACTATTGTGAAGAATGACCCACCAATAGGAACACAACTTGTTTTGAGTGTCATGGGTTGTTCATATCTATGAACATGTGTATTGGTCACCGGATTTAATATTATTATTAGTGTATATAATTGGTCACCTAAATTGATATATGATTAAAAAGATGAGAATTTATTTATATAGTGAGTTATGATTCATTGGTTTCATTATTAATGATATTACATTGATTGAATAATTAGAAAATGATTTGTCACTTCTGAATATAGAATGAGATATCTTCATTCCTATTGATAAGGATGTTACTAACTAAATTAAGTACATGTCTAAGTTATAAGAAGCTAAGACTATATAATATGGACAAAGAAAGAGTAAATTAATCATTTTGTTATGGTTAAGTATGGTATACATCTAGCTTTATGTTATATCATATGACAATTAGATTATATTACATAATGAATTTTTATAAGAGAGGTTTTCTTTTCTATGACTTAATCATATCTCTTTAGGGGATTGGACATGCTTCTAGACCTTGAATCTAGTCAATGAATGACATTCCATACTATTTAGATATGTTCCCAGATGTTTTCACACTATGTACATTCAAAAAAATTCCAAATCTAAGGAATTAGGGTTTTATGAAAGAGTGTGACCCATGTAGGGGGTCTAGTAATGTCCAAGACTGAATGATTACAATAAAATAATTAAATACAATATTATTCAATTTTAGAATAATTAGTATTGAATTTTTTAAAGTGATCATATGATATTATGCGAATACAAAGGAAAACATTTTATGAATTAATATTAATTATTCAAGGTTTATTATATATTATAAAGGAGAAAAAGTCAAGTTAATGACTAATAATTTAGCACGTAACATAATCATGGTATTGAAAGTACGCAATTGAATTAATATGAAAATCTTGATATGTTTACTAGTTCATTAGTGTAATATATGGTCTATTTAGAATTATAAATTAAATTTTCATTTTAATAAGTTTTATCCTACCTATATAAGTTAAAATAAGTGCAAATTAGTGGGTACTATTGAACCTAAAAATTAGAGTGATTCTCCCTCATATATACCATTTTCTAGAGAGAGAAAGGAGAATTTGGAGCACTTTGATCCAATATCACCTTATCATATCATTAATAATTTCTTCTCTGATCATGATTACATATAATGTCACTTCTAATATCTAATATGGAACATAAAGTTCATATATTAATGTATTGGAATGATTTTGAAGCATTTGTGGATGATATTGAGGGATCATACTTTGAATCATTATGAGATGATTTTCGGTGACAAGAAGAAAATGATTACATATTAGAAACAAATGAGGTTTTATTTAGATTTAGTTTCAGTGATTATTTGAAATATAAAATATCCTAAAATTGATAATCAAGTACTTCCGCATAGGCTCTAATGTAAGACATAAATCCAATGTAAAAAAAATAAATTTACTTGAGTTTACACTTTAGTTGCAGAAACAGTACTAATTAGTGGTTTCAAATCACTCATGAAATTCTTTAAGATGGAGTTTAAATTAAACATAAAAGAATTTAGTTTGAGGTCACGAATAAGGTCCTAATGAGACTAACAATCCATCGATCCAATATTAGATTTCTAATATATGTCCATTCAATAATTGATATTAATTTTTTGATAAAAATAAAATTTTAAAAATACACACACACTCACACAGATATATATATATATATAAATATATTAATATTCGGTTGTGGAAAGTTTTCTTCAGAGTCATAATAGAATACAGGGAAAGGATTGATGTGGGGGGTGTAGAGGTTCTCAGCTTCGGCTTGTGACAGTGATGGATTCCGTGCCGGTCACTCTCCCTCCGGTGGAGGAGGGACCTTCATCACCATTTTAAGAAGCCTAATCTCGATATATTTTCCCTCTTTTTATTCCTAATTGTCTTCCCTCTTTCCCATAAATTTCTATATTCCCTGAGGTTCTAGATCTCTTCGGTGGTTTTCCTCAGCTGTCGTTTTCTTCTTCAGAGTACACCGAGGCTTCTTCTCTTCTTCATTTTATGTTGGTTTCTCATTTTAAGAAACGCTTCCCTTCGGTGGATGCCTTCAATTGATGGATCTTTGGGACTTGGGGTTTGTAGGACCAGGCTACGGTTGGTCTTCTTGATAAGATAAATCTGATGATTCGGTTTTCTTCTGAGGATGACATGATCAGGGCATGGTCTAGTGCCCCCGAAGCTGCAATGACCTTCACTTCTATCCCTTTTGGTGGTCTTTCAACTTTCACATGAAACGAGACTACCCATCCACGATGATATGGGTAAGTTTCCCTAAACTTCCCTTACCATTTCAAAATCCTGCTATCTTGAATTTGATAGATAATTTAGAGGGAAGGTACTTGTTCTCGGATAGTAGAACTTGATCAGTTTGTCATCCAGTAGCTCCTTGAATATGCATGGAAGTTGATGTCTCAAAATTTCCAACTGAGAATGTCTGGATTTGCATTGGGGAAGAGTTTCATTGGAAATAATTCATGGAGTTTGATACATGGTTCAATTTCTACTCTGCTTTTAAGAAAATCAGTCATACATTGGAATTCTGTAGAAATAGATCCAGACAACGTGACGAAAAGGCGACAGTGGCTTTTGAAGATAGAGGCAAGGGACAAGGGCCTATAGAAGGTACAACTGGGAAGAGCCATTTGGATGCTAGTTCTGACACAACTTTGACAACGTTTGTTCAATGAGATTCTCTGAAGAGTAATCCCTTGGTCTCTAAAGTTGTCAACTACTTGAGGAGGGACTTGGGTACTCCCACACCTATAGTGCAAGGTCCTTGGGGACAAGTGGAATCTAGTTTACAAATATTGATGATGTAGATGTTTTGGCCCCTACTAATGGTACTAATAGGGTTTTGGAAACACCAATGGCTGTGGAAGAAGGATCAAAGGCCCTCAAAGCTTCTTCTTATGTGGAGGTTGTGATTACAGAGCCTAATAACACTGGATGTAAGGGGGATGAGCCAATTCCAGTGATCAGGCCAAGCCTGAGAAGAGGGTTTCCAGCTATTAAACTGAGTAACCTATTTGAGTGATTAGAGAATGGAGGTCCCACCCAGGATTCATACCAGAAAAAACATCAATGAGGATTAAGGTATTCCGAGGGAGGTTTTTGGGGATGATTCATCTAGTCACTTTTCATGAGGCATGGCTCAAGATTTTCATGGTAGTGACATCTGCAGTCCGAGGAGGAGGAAGGGCCGGTGAGGCGGTAAGAAAGGCCAAAAGGATTATTCATATTTTCCTTCACCAATGGAGACATGATCTGCCAGGAAGTTGAAGGCCCATGTGATGGAAGGTGTTCTTAACATTAATGGAAATGATTTTTGAGCAGAGGCTATAGACTACGGGGTTGATCCCATTTGTAATGTATCACAGAATTCAGGCATGGATGTTGTGCAACCATTGGATCTTCTACTGTATTCTAGAGAAGAAATGGAGGAGGAATCCCTTTTGATTAATTCTTCAACTGAAGATGGTGATAAAATGATGGAAAGGACCATTCGGGTGGACACCAATAAAGCACAAAGTGATTGGATTTACAAGGATAATATTATCTTGGTAAGAGGTTTTTATACAAGGAAAATCAACCAAGAGGAGTACATGGAAGCTTGGGACAGACAGGTGCGTCGTTTTGAAGACCTTATAAAGAATGATCCAGAAACATCGATAACTTCATTCTCTTTACAACTTTATATGGATAAGATGATCAATAGGCTTAATTTTTCTTTTAATAACTCTGTATTCTCTGAGAGTTTATTACTTTTTCCTTAAAAGTGTTTTTTTGGATTATAAAATGAAAATAATGATGGAAAGTGGTTTTTAGAGAATAGATAAAGGTCTATCCAATACAAATCAGGGGATGGGACTCGTTACACTAGTCAATAATATCAAATAAAAAATAATTGACTTTGGAAGATTTTTCCACCCATGAGGAAACTCCCCCAGTTGACTCGGGGTGACAAATTGACACCAACACTAGAATTTAGAGGATGATGAATTTCATTAAACATATTATATAGCCAACTACTTATGTGAGTGGAAAATAATCTCATGGGAACAACTATCTCAGTTATGAATGCCTAGTCTGAGGTGCATCACTTGCACCACACCCCACTCCCAACATGACTAGGATAACCTCATCATCCCATCAAGGCCAAATTTAGACTTTAAACCCGTTAGAGATCCATTATAAAGAATTTAATTAAACATAAAATTGGTAAAAAAATCCTAAAAATATTTTCAACTTTTAGTAATTTTATAATGACATTATTGGTGCTGTTAAACATATTTATTATCAATATAAATTATTTTTATTTATTTTAATTTATAATTAATTCCCTTATGCATTATTATTTTTAAATTTTATTTTATTATGAAATATTACTTCATGTGAAATGATAATGAACTATACTGACCAATTTATGTTTTGTTTTTAGAAATCAATTATTTTATTATTATAATTGTGAATATTTATAATAATTAATTCAAAAATAACTTTTTTTGAATCTTCCCTTGGACTCATTTTGTGTATGGGGGCATTCTTTTACATGAGTATATTAATTATATGTATCACACATCATCAAGAAACCCTCTTCATGGAGTAAGATTTTTTTAAAATGATAACGACAATGGGGACATAGTTCAAGATGAGGCTTAGAGAAGCATCAGATAAAAGATAGATTCATTGGATACGGTGAGCATCATAACTCAAGTGGGATACGAATCAAGAAGTTACCCCTAGGATATTAGTTGATCAATCATCTGCTCGATAGACCAACTATTAAAAACACATCATGATCTTGTAATTTATTTATAATATGAATGGTTTATTATTTTTTGGTAAGTGTATGTTATACATGGTTACATAAAATAGTAAAAAAAATGGATATTTAAAAATAAATTTTCCTGAAATGATAATTTTCTATTTATGTATGGTAAAGTTATGATTGAGATTATATAGTAATAAGAATGATAAATAAAACCAAATTTCATTCACTAAATTTTTTAATAAAAACCTTAATGAAATATTAATTGAAATTCATTCCATCCCTTGAATTTAAACAAAAAATTAATCATTATGTGATTATTCACCGTAGTTAAGAGTTCCTCCAACTATTTAGGATTTGATATGAAATTGGTGGGTCAAATTTACTAAATATTTATTCAAGGAAATATATATAAATAGCTTGTTTTAATTTTTGAGATAATATGTTTATCAAATATAAGGATGGTATTTTTAGGAGGTGGGAATCTACTAAACATATCAATGAGGTATGAGTCAATGTAGTTGGCCAATCAAAATCCCACTTTAAGACTCTCTAAGTAGTGTTATATATATGGATAAAATTATGAGTATGATAGTTTGTCTACATTTGATAATAAATAATTTTATTGTGTTAGTAATATTCCTGATTATATATTATGGATTTTTTTCCCTACACTGATTTTATGGAATTTTTTAGTTGAAATAGAAATTACTTTTTATAATAAAAATTTTCAACATAAATTATATAGTTTTATTTACAAGTTAAATTTCAAAATTTTAGGAAATTAAATTGTTAAAGTAGAATTATTTTTTATATAAGAATATAAATTTTATCCCGGGGAAATTTTTTGAGATTGTTTTTGGAAAGATTTATTTTTTGGTGAATATTGAAATAATAAAGATTTTTAAATAACGGGAATTTATTTTCAAGTATTAAAAAACAATCCTTATATTTTGGACTTGTTTTAATGTAATATTATTCCCTTTTTATTAAACATAAATCTATCAATTCTAAATTAATTATTATTGCACTTAATTTTGGTAAAAATTCATTTTTATCCTTAAAAACACATTTTTCTAAAAAAATATTTTTTGTATAGTTCTTTATTCTTATACTAAAATAAATATCATCCACCTTTTCAAATTTAATTCTGGAAATTTCATGTCATATTTTAAATTAGGATTTTAAATTTATTAATGAGTTCAATTTCATATTTTGTTCAAAATGAATAGTAACCATAGTAAATTTTTATCGCTATGGTAAAGGTTAAAAAAATTGAATTGGGGTTAAAACATTCTGATAAGGTCACAAAAATATAACATTTAATCGTATAAGATGATATTATATAAATAATTATCACATTATCTATTAATATTGATTTATTCAGTTCCAGTTTCCCATGAATTATTCTTTATGTTATTTAAAAGCATTGAATAATTACAAGAGTGTCACTCCCCTCTCTTGTCAAAGGGAACCACCTTTTATCACTTTATCACATATTTTTATCGATTTAGATTGAAAAATATATAATAAAATATATTATAAACATCACCCCACATCCTAGAGGGTCTGGAATCACCAAGGATTGATCCAATAAGTATTAAGGTGTAAGTAAAAAGAAGTTTCCCAATGAAGAGGTATAACTCTTAACCTAGTGTTTTCATGATTATTATTATTTTAACCCATTAAAATATTATTTAGCAATGTTGATATTGAAAAATAACTATTTTAAATATATAGAAATTTTATTATGTTTCTAGTTGAAAATCTTTTTCATCTCCTTTTCTATCCTATGGGAAATAGAAACCTTTATCATGAATATGTGTGGACTACCACCTTCATGAAGTAATGTGTTTTTTTCATCACTGAATTATACAGATATCTTAATTATAGATAAAATGAGTATATATGATATTTTTTACATAAATAAAAATATTTTAAAAAAATATATTAGTTACATACTTACCCATCCATCCTTTGGAAAATGATAAGGTCGCTCTTGTGTATGTGTGTACCACAACCTCCATGAAGTGATGTGATTTTTTTTCATTACAACATCACATTGATGGTAAAAAGGATTTTATTAATGAATAAATATATAATTTATATAATATTTATGAATTTTTAAAAATAAATTATTATATAAATTATTTATTTATTATCAATTAGAAAAATAAAAATGTCGTTCACACGTTTATGCAGACTACTATCTCCATAAAATTATGAGATTTGTTTTTAATGAACACCATACATGGAAGATTATAAAAGTATATTGAATGTATAATTATAATAGTTATAATATATTTTAGACTATATAGATGATCCAAAAATAAAAAAATTTACCATGGACAATGCAGGGATGTTATATTGAGTCTATGAGACAAACGACCTAAAAATGTCTGATGTAAACTGAACAGATTTAGTAACCATAAAAAACGTGGTAATAAATGTGGAAAATTGAATAATGATAATATAATTATCATGAAAAAGTTTCTTAAGTAATTAATTAACTAATTTATTTTAGTCATTAATTATTTAGAGAATGTACGAAGCTAAAAGATACTTATTATAATGACCCTAGTTGTTTTAACATATTCTTTAATGTTTTTAATTATAATTAACCATAAATTACTATCCATGTATCACAAATTCTAGTGTATTTTTAATATTAGATACCTAATTAGAAATCATGGATTCAAAATAAAAAAAACTTCTATTTTATCATCATAATGAGATCCTAAGTACCTTTGAGCCCTTATATCTACATAGGATAACTTGGGGAATACATGAACAAAGGGATGATATAAAAATCCCAATAGGGGAATAAACATATTAATAAATCAGAACACATGTGTTAAAATACATAACAAGATGAAATAAAAAAGGATAAAAATATGGAATCATATCATACAGAACATGGGATCATGTAATCATAGAATCATAATAATGTGACAGAAACAGAAAACATGACATAAGAATTAGTTAAGGCTAATTTCACATGGAGGATCACGAGTCATGGCTAACCACTAAGACCATTATAGATGGATCACAAGTCAAGCCTAACCACTAAGACTATTGCAAATGACGTCTCATGAGAATAAACATTACCCAATGTGGTGGGTCTCTATCTAGGAGAACTCATCATAACATTTTCATGAATATGTGTTCCAATTAAATAATCATACAAATGGAATCAAACAGAAACACAACGGTTACCCATGGAAAGAATTGGGAATCATAATCTTGTCAAAATTCATATCAAAAGGGAATATCATAATTTTGTCCATGAAATAATGTATTTAAATCAAACATAGAAACTAATAAGGGAAATTATGAATAATTCATGATATTTTATTTCAAACTGAAGTCAAAACCAGTAAAAAGAGTGTTTATGGAACTTTATAGATAAAACATCTTAGTGCAACTTAATGGACAATTTTCATGATTCGTTAAAATGGAAAATAAATAATTGTTTTTATAAAACCAAAAATTTAAAAAGTTGTATTTTCATTTAAAAATGAGTTATTATATAAAAGTAATGGGGGATTTAAAAATATTAGGTAGTTAACTTAGAAATGGGTAAGAAATTGAGAAATTCCCTTTAATTGGGCTTTCTTATTCGGAAGAATTGGGAAGGGAACCTTTTTAAAACATGTATTTACAAAAAAATAAGAATGTAATGATATTGATAAATGATATTGGAACATATATAAATTATTTATAATAATTATATAAAAATAAATAAGATTTACTTTAGGGTAATGAGATTGAAATCATAATTCCGAGGAAAAATAGAGGTTCAGAAATAATCCATTATCTTCTATATGAAACAGTTCTTTACTTGTACTTAAGGTCACTAATAATAAAATTTAATCCATTAATTAATTAATTTAAGATCTTTATTACTTTTATTTTTTTATTATAATTTTATTAAGTTAATTTATAGCATTTTTTGATTAGTTTTAAGATATAAATTCATTATTTGGAAGTGTTAGTCTCCTTGGTTTTCATGATCAGTTTTCTTGTATATGAGTGTGGAAGTTTATGTAAAATGGGGATAGTTATCCATAATTGGAGATATATGATATTAATGAGATTAAAGGTTATTATTTGGTCTTATATATCACTTGGTTATATATGATGAAGAATTATAATGATTTTATGACAATAATATAAGGAATTAATTAAAAATGAAAACATGTCATCAATGAAGGTGGTGAATCAACACCTCATAGATGATGTTTTCATTTTTTAGAATAAAAGGTAGAGAAGAAGAGGTTTGAGGATGAATTATTCCATTAACATGGTAAAACTAAAATAAATATAAGATAATATAGTTTTTATGTCACTTTAATAAGGGGATGTTATGAGTGACTAAGAAAATAAAATAACATGAAAAGACATTAAATGAAAAAGAAAAAGGATTTTACCTCTTGAATTCTCGTCCTAGAGAACCTCCTTAGAGAAATTGGATTTGGACATTTTTTAAGACTATAACCTCATGGAACTGAGGAAGGGAATTGGGAAGAGTAATGTATGGAAATTTTACATGTTTCAGGTCTTAATAGGTGTGAGGGGAAGAGGTGGAGAGGGGTGATATTTATAGTGGAGAATAGGGGCGTGTTCTCATTATTATATTCATTAGTTTATTATTTTTCCATAATACTATGAATTGTTTAATAATTACCACAAAATATATTAAAATAATAAAGGTAAATTCTATTTTATCCTGATTACATCAAGAATCACTCAAGAAATAGTATATTTAACTTATAATGTATGTATACCATAAATTACCATATTTTACTAATCACAAAATTCAAGTATTTTAGAAAAATATCAAAAAATCACCCTAACCAGTTTTTTGATGTCTATAATTAAAAAAATCACTATATTTTATGAAAATATATTTTTCTAATATGATTAATTTAATTTTTAATTAAGACCATCATTTACAAAAAATACAAAATTTCAAATTATAACTGATTTTATAACACTTTGAAATATTAATTAATGTCTCAAAAATATATTTTATAATAAAAAAAAATATATGTGAATAAATTTTATTAAAACACATTTTATTTTAAATCATTATATTAAATATAAAATTTAAAATAGAAATTAATGTTTTATAAAGAATATCAACACTTGATTAAAAATTTATAAAATATTTATTTACTTATACTATGATATAATTTTATCATATTACCATTAATAAGATACCAAAATTGTATTTATAGTTTTTTTGGTGAGTTTACTATTCTATAGGTTGGTTTACTATTCATAAGGGCCACTTTACTATTCCAATGGTTAAGAAACTATTCCATTGTTATATATTCCTTAACTTCTAGAAATACATATTATTTAATCCATTATTCATTTATAAAGTTTATATTGTGTTTTCAATGCGATTTAAAGTGATTTATACTATATGGAATAATTGTAATAATGGAATTTCCATTGATATAATTTCAGGTTATTACATTCTTCCCCCCTTATAAAATTTCTCCCTTGAAATTTCGTTTTAAAAACTAAACATGTGAGGGCATTTCTCCTTCATTTATTTCTCTAGTTCCCATATTTCCTCTTCGTACTTATGATTCACCATACTACTTTGACCATGTGAGTGTTCTTGATTCGTATAAAATTATTTCTATGATCCAAGATCTTCAATGGCCACTCCTTATAATAGATATCATTTTCCAATTTTACCACCTGTGAATTCAGTACATGTGAGGGAACCAGTATGTACATACTCAAGAGGGATATGTGGAATACATTATGTAATTGAGACATATTAGGTGGAAGTTATGTTAGATATGCCACTAGTCCAACACAATCAATGATATCAAAGGGGAAGATGTGCCTAGGACTTACAATTCCCTTCTTCCCAATATCTTGATTCTCTTCTATAGATATATGTAGAGGAATACCATGTTTACAACCTTAATATCCGAGTCTCGTTGATGATTGTATGTATAACTGTTCTGTCAACTTCAGGTTACATGAATATAATACTGAATGGTTTTCAAAATTTTTTACCATTTATTCAACCATATCAAGTCCTAGAAGCTTATGATCATCGAATTTATCCCTTCATATTGGTGTTCTGAATCTTTTCTCATAAAGGGCTTCATATATATAGCCTTTTGGATTCTAAAGTGGAAACTATTAATGTAGGGGAAATCAACCAGAGGAATTTGTTGTTCACACACTCTATTGAAGTCCATAGAACACTCTCTCAACATGTCTTCTAATGACTGAACAATTAACTTAAATTGGACATCATATTGAGGATGATAGATCTCGTTGAAGTTTAGGTCAGTGTTTAGATAATTTTCAAGATTTTTCTAGAACATAGAGGTGAATCTTGGATATCAATTGTATAAAATCATTAGTGGTACTCCGTGAAGCCTTAAAAATTCTCTAATGTATATCTATGCATGTTGATCCAAGGAGAATTTCTATTGAATTTCAATAAAGTGAGATATCTTTATAAAATGATTCACAACAATCCATATATCATTTTTTACTTTGGATATCATCAAAATTCAAATGACAAAGTCCATGATGATGTTTTCCAATTTCCATATTAGTATGAGTAAAGGTTTCATCATCCCCTTATAATGTTATCTTTAATCCTACACTTGGTGACATACCTGGAACTTTTCTGTAAATTCAAAGATGTCTTTTTTCATGTTTTCACACCAACAGTTCTCTTGGATATCTCTATTCATCTTTGTGATCCCTGGGTGGATAGATAAGGTTTATCTATGTTCATAATTAGAAGATTTTTCTTTATCTCTATATTAGATGGATCACATAATTGTGACCCATATCTCACGACTCCTTCCTCATCTATTTAGAAATATGAAAATTCCCATTTCTAATAGCCTCTACCCTTTTCAAAATTTCTCATCATTTCTTTAGAAATAATTTATTTTATTTATAAGGTATTTTTGAAAAATCATTTGATAATGGGTTTTTTATGTTCCTTCCTTAATGATTCCCATGTTCATCACTTTTAGGTTAAGAAGGATGGATCCTTCTCAATTATAGTCATTGTTAAATATGAATAATCCATTTAACTTAGAGCATCCAGAACCTTATTTTATTTACCCGAATAGTAGTGGATTGAGAAGTTGTAATCCTTGATGATCTCTAACCATCTTCAATGGAACATATTAAGATCCTTGAGTGTGAATATTTTTTTTGTATCTTATGTTCAGTATATATCTCACACTTCTCTCCATATAGATAATGCCTCCATATTTTCAGTGAAAAGATCATAGCTACTAACTCTAAATAATATATGGGATAGTATGACTCAAGAATTTTGAACTTCCGTGAGGTGTAGGCTATTAATTTATCATTT
Organism: Viscum album; assembly: GCA_963277665.1. Lineage (NCBI taxonomy): Eukaryota > Viridiplantae > Streptophyta > Magnoliopsida > Santalales > Viscaceae > Viscum > Viscum album. The sequence continues at coordinate 924,989,653 of OY728165.1, forward strand.
TGAACTAGTATACATCCTAAACCATTGTCTATATCATCACTATACACCATAAAGAGTTCCCAATTTTTTAGGAGTGTGAGTACTGATGAAGTGATTATACTCTTTTTCAACTCTTTAAATATGTCTTCACATTCACTAGCCCAGAATTTTTTTTATCCCTTCTGATTCATATGATTGAGTGGGTTTAAAAATATTGATAATTTCTTCACAAATCACTAATAATACCAACCGAAACCAAGGAAACTACAGATCTCTATTACATATGTCGGCATGGGACACAATTAGATTACCTTTGTCTTGGAAGGGTCCATATATATCACTTTATTGGTGATAACATGTCCCAAGAATGATACTTCTTCCATCCAAAAATCACATGTACTATACTTTTCATATTGTTTTTTCATTCACAAATACTTTAGCCCAATATTTAAATTCTTCTCAATTTCCTCCTTTCTCTTGGAGTATATCATAATATAATCCATAAAGGCTACCATAAACTTTTCAAGGTAATATATGAAGACACTATTCATTAAATCCATGAAATTTTCAAGTGCATTAGTGGGTCTGAAGCGAGTAATTATAAATTCATAGCTTCCATACCTTGTAGGGAAGGTTTTCTTAGGAATATGTTCTTTATTCAACTTTAGTTGGTGATATCCTGACCAAAGTTCCACCATAGAGAAATACATGGATCCACATAGTTGGTTGAAGAAGTAATTAATCTGTGGCAGGAGATAATTTTTATTTATCATGATTTTATTGAGCTCACTATAAAAAATACAGAGATGAATTGATCTATCTTTCTTCTTGATGATGAGGACTGGTGCACCCCATGGTGAAGCACTTGATCTTATAAAACCTTTATTTAGAATCTCATATAACAGCTTCTTCAGTTATTCCAACTCAAAGATGGCCATTATATAATGTTTTTTTGATATAGGCAGATATCCAAGAATAATTTCAATTGAGAAATTAACCTCTCAATAAGGATGAAGGATATGAAACTCTATGGGAGACGCATTAGTTTACTCCCTCAAGACAAGCATGTATTTGAACATGATTATCTCATTTGTGTCAATAATTCGAGCTAGATATGATTTCTTATAAAGAAAAAATATACACAATAGATACAATTATTTTGATAGATATTAATACTCATCTTAACACTTATATTGAATTAGAGGATACCTTGGATGTGAAGAGTGATCTCCCTTTCCCAACAGTTGATGTTGGATTTGTATAAAGATATCAAATCCATGCTCAATATAGCCTCAAACTCCACCAAAGGAATTAAGAAGATATTTTATGGGAGGAACAGTCCAGAAAAATTAACTAGGGAGGAGTTTTATACTTTAGATTCACTAATTACCCCATTTTATATTATCGTACATAACTCAACCTCCATATTTAAAGGTAGTCATTGAATAGTTCTACAAAACGTGGAAGATATGAACTAATGTGTAGAACCAGAATCAAATAGTGTGTTCTCCATTATTGAATGAAAAAAAAGTGTACCTATCACCAAATCATTTTCAGGATCCACCTTAGTAATAGTGATATCATATTCCCTTCATTACTGCATTAGATGTTTTTCTTATTGATTTCATCCAATAACCCTGAGCTTATGGAAGCGGTTTTCATAATACCCATGTTCCATGTAGTTGAAACACTGCACTATTGGTTGAGTGTTGATCAGATACATCCCTTTTTATTCCAAATAAGTGGAAATTTTCATATCATATCAGCAATTATTTGGGATATGCCTCATTATTCCACATTTGAAGCATTTCTTGGTTCCCTTTTGATAGTTTCCAGGATGCTTATTCCCATATTTCGACATGTGGGATATTGGGTTTATTTCCATCATGAGATTTATATATTGATTCACCCATATTAAACTCCATTTCCCCTTTTTATATCAAGGCCCATGAGACTAACAAGATTCTATTATCTCCATTTAAACCTTAATGTCACAATAGACAATCTTCTCATAGCTTTCAAAGACTTTAATTTCCAATATTTTTTAATGAATTATTACAATATGCTAAAGAAGCCATCCACAATGATTTTGGTGTTATTGAAAATGATGGAGGCATATGATGAAAGTATTGTGAAGTTTTCTTCATATGTCCCAATAATATCATCTTCCTTTTTCTTTAGATTGAGGAACTCCCTCTCTATCTTAAGATGAAGAGTTTGGGGAATACATATATTTTAAAATATTTTCAAAATTTTCCCATTCCATGGAATGAAATTACTCCTTGAACTTCATGTTCATGATCAGTTCCCACCAATGATCAGCTTCCCCATCAATACGATAGACCTCCAGCACAACATTCTCTTCTTCTGAGCAATGTAGGATAGATAATATTTTTTTTCAATGGAGTTAATCCACTATTCTGCAAGGAGGGGATCATAAGATACACTAAACATGGGAGAACTTTTTTAATTAAGTATTATGCTACAAATTGATCTTTATTAGGATAATTAGAGTGTTCCACATGATTCAAGTTACTATTCATAACTTGATCCAGTTCAGGAATCACTATCATGATGTTTTGAGCATCTCTTCCCATCATATTTGGAATTTCCCTAGGAAAATTATCACATTTCATATCACTTTTATTGTTGTAAGGAGTTATACTATTTTCAACCATCAACCAATAAAAATAATGTAAAAATAGGGGCCTTTAATACTTACATAAGAAGCCTATAAAAATAAAAAATTGAAATTAGAAGGATATACTTTTAAATGAAAATTATATGCTAACTTGTGATACCCTAAGGATCAATCTAGGTTATCCATAGTGATAGAATTATACCTAGGGTTCTTAATAATGTGCTCTAGTCCTAATCTCCAAATATAACTGAACCTTTCTTTGATTCCAAAAATCACTTCCATATCCCTTTTCACATATTATCATATTATTTTAATTATAATTAACCACCAATTATAAGCCAGGGATCGTAAATTTTAGTGACTTTAGAAGATAAGGTACATAATAAGAAAGAATTAAACAAAACTAAAAAAATATTTTATTGAATATTCATAATGATATCCTAATTCCCTTTGAGCCCTTAAATTTTCATAAAAAACCTATGGGATACATGAACAAGAGTATTAGATAAAACTCCCAGTATGGGAATAAAAATAAGACTAAAGCATAGCACATGGGTTAGAAGGCATAAAATGATGACATAAAACGAAATAAACATATATAATAATAAAATATAGAAAATGGTATCGTGTAATAATGAAATAATTATAATGTTGAAAAAACATAAAACATAACATAATCATGAATCAAGTCTCATTGGACATGGAGGAGCATGTGTCAAGGCTAACCATCAAAACTATTACACATGGAGAACGGGTCAAGGATAACCACAAAGACCGTTGCACAAGATGTCTCATGGGAATAAAAATTACCCAATGAATTAGAGAAATATCTGGTAATACCCATCATAACTTGTTCATGAATATGAATTCCACATAAATAATCATACAAAAGGAATCAAGCATAAACATATGGGTTACTAATGGAATGAATTGGGGTTTAAAATCATGTTATAAGGTATATCATAAGGGAATATCATTATAGTGTCCATGAATGAATGGATTTAAATCATACATGGACATTTACAAGGGAAAATATGAATATATCATGATAAGTGATTTAAAAAAAATTGAAAACATGTAAAAAGAGTGTTTAATAAAAATTATAAATAAAATATTCTAGTGCGGTTTAAGGGAATGTTTTCAAGATTCATTACAATAGAAAAAGAATAATTGTTTATATAAAACCAGAAATAAACCAATATTTTTTTCCATGTTAAAATTAGTGATTTTATAAAAATAAGGATGGATTAAAATAGTGTATTGGTTGCTCTTGTAAATGGGTAACAAATCAGGAATTTCCCTTTAATTAGGCTTGATTATTGGGATGAATTAAGAAGGGAACCTTTTTAAAACATGTATTTCCCTAGAAAATAAGGATGGAATGATGTATATATATGTGTTTGAAAAATAGTAACAGAATTTATAATAATTATATAAAAATAAATAAGATTAACATTAGGGTAAAAGTAACATTAGGGTCAAGTGAAAGAAAGCGTAATCTGAAGGGAAAATTGAGGTTCAGAAAGAATCCTTTACCTTATGTTTGGAAGGCTATTGTAATTGTATTTAATGTCTTGAATAATCAAATTAAATACATTAATTAATTATTTCAAAAACATTATTATTATATGTATTTGAGTTTTTATAATTTTATTAATTTTATTTAGGGCCCTTTTGATGAGTTATAAGATACAATTTTATTGTTTGGAAGTCTTTGTTTCCTTGGTTTTCATAATAGGTTAGCTTGTATATGAGTATGGACATTTATGTAAAATGAGGATAGTTATCCCGAATTGAAGTTATATGTTATTAATGAATTTAAAGTTTATTTATTCATCTTATATATCATTTTGTTCTATGATACGATGATGATTCATTAGATAAAAAGTTAATGATAATAATTATATTATTTGGCAGTTCATGGATCATCACAATCTAGTTTCCTATTATTATTTAGTATTATGTGCTTATGTTACTTATAGAACATAAATCAGGTTATAAAATCAAATTTAAATTTTATTTCAACCATTATAATGTTTTATTACCATCCTTTAATGTGGCAATGAAAAATGAAAACATTTCTTCGATGAAGGTGGTGGATCGACACCTCAGAGATGATGTTTTCATTTTTTTTGAATAAAATGAAGAGTAGAAGAGGTTTGATTATGAATTATTTCATTAAAATGATAAAAATATAGTTTATATAAGATAATTTTTTTTCACGTGACTTGGATAATGGGGGGGGGGGTGAAGATAGAATATGAAAAGAAAAGAACATGAAAATAAAATAAATGAAAAAGAATGAGGATTTTACATCTTGAATTCTCCTCCTAGAGAATCTACTTATGAAAATTGGATTTGGTATTTTGTTGTTACCAAAACCTCTAAGATAGGGTAAAGATACTAGGAAAAATTATTGGGTAGAAATTGTAAAATCTTGATGGCTTAAGAGGGGTGAGGAGAAGAGGTGGTGAGGGGTGGTATTTATAGTGGAGGAGAGGGGTGTTTTCTCATTATTTTTTTAATCAGTTTATTATTTTTCCACAAGACTATGAATAGTTTTGGAATTATCTATAAATATATTAAAATAATAAAAGAGAGTTATATATTATTGTTATTAAATTAGAAATTAATTGAAGAATAGATTATTTAAATTATAATGTATATATACATAAATTAACACATTTCTTTATTCATAAAAAAATCATGTATTTTAAAAAAATACCAAAAAATAACGATAACTATTTTTCAATGTTTAGAATTAAAAAATGAACATATTTTTAATAATTTTTTTTATTTATATGATTATTTTAATTTTTTTTAAAAATCATCACATACTTCCAAAATTACAATTTTAAAATTATAACTGATTTTATAACACATTGAAAAATTAATTAAGGTATCATTAAATTATGTTATAATAATAATACATCAAAATATTAATTTTTGAATACATGGCACTATTCATAATGGTCATATTATTATTCCAAAGGTCAAATAGCTATTCTATTGGTATAGGTTTCTTAACTTATAGAAAGATATGTTATTTCATTCATTATTCATTTATAATTCTTGTATTGTGTTCTCTATATGATTTTAAGTGATTTATACTATATTTAATAACTACAATAATGGAATTTCCATTGATAAAATTCTTGGTTATTACACTTATATTAACGTATTTTTCTTTAAAACATTTGTTAAAGTATTCCTTTAAAATATTTCTCATCCATATACATGTTCTTGAAAATGTTCCAATAATGTTCTTTTTTATACATAAAATATTATTGAAATCAATTTTAATACATTTTTTAAATCATTAAAAACGTTTTAAATGAATATTTTTATCATTTTCTATATGAGTATTTTTAACTTTTTAACCAAAGTGAAAAATAATCTTTTTTAATGTATTCATCTTGAACGCATTTTCCCACCATTATTCATTATAATTATTCATATAATTTATTTTTCAAAGAAGATCCTATTATCATTTTATAGTAATATTCTTTTTAAATCATTTTCCATATAAAAAGGTATATTTATTCACATTTTTATGTGAAAATGAGAAGTTCTTTTCTTATGGGTTCAAATGAGTTTTCAAGGGTTAATAATGAATGAGTGAAAGATTAAAATTGTTTTTTTCATGATAAAATACATTATAACTATATATAATGATGGTAAAACCTGATATATCTCATTAATATGGGTGAACCTGATATTTATCTCCAATATATTGGGTAATTATTAGTCTTCTACGGTGAAAAGTTAAGGAGATAACCAGGTAGGTAACTCCTACGTAATTAATTGGGATTTAGTAATTCTTATATGGGTTAAAAAAGAGGGCAATTTTTTTGTAAATATTATGCTCTAGGATAGTTTTTTCATTCTTTATAAGGTATTTTATGAAAGTATTTTTATTTAAAAGGTAAATAAAATTTTATAAACTTTTAAAGGTGAATGGTCTATTTTTCAAGGAATGTTTTCATGATTTCTCTTATACCACATGTTTTATTCAAGATATTCTATTCCTATAATGGGGTTCAATGGTTTTATTTGATAAAAAATTCATTTTATCATATATATATGTTTTATTTATGTGATCAATGTTTTTTTGTGAAAATGGTAAAAATTTTAATGGGTTTCTATGTTTTTCACTATACTAATGATATTACATTATTTTTTATATCCCTTGTTGAAAATTATTTTTACCACACAAAGTATTTAATTTTTTTTCATATGTATAAGTGTAAGTATAACCAATAGAAAGTTTATCCTTTCTACTGTGGTGAATCATCTTAAAAGAATAAAAAGTGTCTTGAATGAAATATATTTGTAAATTTAAGAACTTGTTTTTGTAGAAAGAGTTTATGCTATAACATCCCACCTTTCTATAACATAAACTTTTATTACATTACACAAAACTAAGGATCTTTAAGGTTTAGTGTCTTGGAAACCATGAACATAATACATGAAAACAACATAAAACATTCTTCTTAAACACTTGAAAGGCTTATCCTTAAGTTCATCCTAGGTTCATTACTGCATCTCATAACCTGGGGACATAAATCAAAAGAAAGGGTGAGCATAAGGCCCAGTAAGGTAACAAGAGAAACATTTAACATGTGAACTTCAGATATATCAACTATGTCATGAAAAAGAACTTTAAGTCATGAGAAAGAAATCATGTGGCATATCATAATAAAAATAACATTTTTCATAACTTTAATATGTGGCTACATCATTTAACATAGAAAATCATGAACATATCACCAAGGTCCATCCCCAAGGTGTCATTTGAAAATTACCAAGGTTATTCACCATGATATTGTGAAAATTGTAATCTCTAGTGGTTACATCATTACCCAATTCATTGGAGCGCTATCTGGGCTCACCCTTGACATGTATTTATTACCATGTGAGCCACATATATCATCATCAATAATTTCATAAACAACCCATATAGAATAAAAGAAATGGGTTTCATTTCATAATCACAACGTTTTAAAAACTGCATTAAAGACATGATCTTTATGTCACTTTAAACCCACGGAAAGAGAAAGAGGGTTTCATGTATGTAAATACCAGAATTTAAAATAGAACATTTTGATATATATGTGAATACCCCTGTATAAATAAGAGCTTTGAGTATTCACTTAATAACATAAAATAATTTTTAGAGAAAGAGAGAGGCATTTTGAGACGAAAATTCTGCAGCACAACAGCTACGTTACAGGGTTTTAGAAAATGCTGAAAAGAGAGGGGACATGGGTCAAACATTCATAAATGACCCATAAAACAGTATAGGGGTAGAATATAAGGGATTTAATAACATGGTAATGAAATTAAAAATATACCATATGAAATTAAGAACATGAAAGGAAGACAAAAATAAGATTTCTCTTATGAAAACTCGGCAGCCTAACAGCGTCACAGAAACTTCAACCAAAAATGAATTGATGAGATCAAATAGGGTATCTCATAATATTAAAATAAAATATTAGTATGATAGATATAGAGATCATACCCCAACATAATAAAAAGGGAATTGCAATACTTGACATGGAATTAGAACTTTGAAAAAGGATAAAGGTGAAAGAACCACTTAAAAATTCGGCAGCCTAACGACGCCACTTAAAACATCAAAATACTGAATTGAAGAGATCAAATGGGGTCTCTAATCATATGATCATAAAATATCAGTATGATATATATATATATATCATACCCCAACATAATAAAAAGGAACTTTAAAGACTTGAAATGAAAGTAGAACTTGAAAACGAGAAGGGTGAAAGAACCACTTAAAAATTCGGCAGCCGAACGACGCCACTTAAAACTTCAAAATACTAAATTGAAGAGAGAAAATGGGGTCTCTCATCATATAATCATAAAATATCATTATTATATATATAGATATTATAACCTAACATAATAAAAAGGAACTTGAAAGACTTTACATGAAAATAGATCTTGAAAAATGAGAAGGGAGAAAGAATCTGTTACAAAACTTTAGGCAGCCTAACGGCGCCACTTAAACATTCATAAAAAGAAATAATGATAGTAAAAGGGAATATATAATTATATTAACATAAAAATAAGTAAGAGGAATATAAAAGAACATCATTTAACATAAGAAAATGGAGCATAAAAGAAATTACATAAAAGAGATTACTTGAAAAGAAAGAGAGAGGTCGGATCCCTTACCTTAAAATGTAACTCTTAAAACCCAAAGGTTTGGACCTTGGGGGATTGGGGGAACCTTGGGAGGACACCTTGGGAGGTAAGGAGACCATAACATCGTTGATAATTATTTTGGAGTCCAAAGGATGAGATAATGGCTTGGTATTTATAGGGAAAGTGAAGGGACAAGGCATTAATGGCCAAGGGACACCTCATAAGTGGGTTTCTCAAAACCATGTGCTCTCCCAAGATATTTCCCATGAAGTTAGGAAAAATGGGGACCCAATACAATAATTCATCACCTTTGGTCGGCCAACCCATAAAATATCTCATGACATCATCATGACACATTTATGATGTCATTAAACATACCGAAACCCTAAAACTGTATTTTTACTATTCACTGAAAATTCAACTTTCTTAGAAAAATCCCAAAATTTCACCTTAACAAACTATCAATGCTCTAATTTCAAAAATGAACTCCATTTTATAAAAATAATTTTCTAAATATTTTTAATTTATTTTCTAAATAAATACACTATTCACCGAAAATTCATTTTTTTTCAGAAAATACCCCAAAATTTACCTTAACATAATATCGATGCTTTGAGTTCAAAAATGAAATCCATTTTATAAAAATAATTTTCTAAATATTTTAATTTTTAATTTTTAATTAAAAAAAACTATTCACCCAAAAAAACTAATATGTGAATAATAATATATGAAGCCGTTATTTAACCATTTTATTGAATCACATTACTTAATCAAGGTGCCTAGATTATATTAATACTTTCTTTAAATTAGATTAGTAATCCCTTTAGTCACATTACTAATCCTAAGCATAAAATCACTATTCATAATTTACTATTCATCAAAAATTATGTTGATCTTATTAGACTCTAAATTTCGTACTGAACATAATTGTAGAAGACCTTTTTTTTGAAAATCATTACACATTTTTAATTATTTAAGGTTTACATAAACATTTTTTATAATTTCCATTTTCTAAAATTCACCAAAAATATGCATACTATATTTATTCGGACATTTAAAAAGTCATAAACATCATCATAAGAAGAAATCCCAATTTTTATTTAAAACAAAGGATTACACAAGGCAGTTACGGTCTCCTTACATAGCCCCTTATCACACCAGCATAGGACCTAAGTGTAAGGTGTGCTAAGGTGAGAGAATCTGAGGGAGGCTCGACCAACATCGCATGAGTAGTAATTTCTATCAGTTTGACCTTCTCGCGAAGGCGATTCCGTTCTAACTTCACACGATGAAGTTCGTCTTGTGTTTGGTCCATAGCAAATCCCAGTGGTGCTACCTCCTTCCCAAGTTCTGTTAGATGGGCTTCGATTGGTCCAAGACTACTGGGAGAGACCATCAAATCATCTTTCTATATTAATTAACCAAGATTACTTTTATTTAGAGACAGTAATCAAAACGTTTAGTTTCCAGCGGTCATATTGACCAATGGTCATATAACAGGCAAAACCCAATGGTCTCATTTTAATTATACTCATGTTATCAAATGAAACTTTTTTGTGAGTATAAAAATAAAATAAAATAACACACAAAATTAGGAAACAAGATTTATTCAAAATTTCGGGTCGTTACATATGCTATGTTGAAATGTACACTTTTTTATGTAATTGTTTTCGTAATTATCTTAAAGTATAAAATTAATAGATCCTGAAATTATAATAAAGTGAACCCCTTCGTATGAATCATGTTATTATAGTTTGATTATGTTACAAGGCATTATAATGAGTAGATGTTTTAAGGATCATTTCCCTATAATATTTAATAGATTCAAAATTCAAAATCTATTAGTAAATGTCTATAATTATTTGATAAAATAGATATATTTAAATAAATATTATTAAATACATAATATCTAGAATATATTTAATCAGTAAAAATTACTAATTTAATAAATACATTTATTGTAGATAAGATGTAAATCACTACCATAAACTCATTATCATAATGATCAATTTTGGATTTCATTAATATCATGGATGAAAATAACTTCTTGGAGTGTTATAAGTGTTTAATCGTATTACTACACCAATAAAGTATGATGTATGTGTTGGTGTCTCAGACTACTATTAAGACTCTTCAAGGATCAATCATGTTGGAAAAATAATCTTTTAAGAATCATATCATTGATGAACTGAAAATCTAGTGTGTCATGATATCATCTATGTACAATGAATTGAAGAAAATCAATGGAAAAAATTATGCATAAACAATACTTAGTCACCTTTAATAATTATATCAGGATAGAGCAATGAAAAGAGGATATGATATCTTTATCTCAATATAAAGGTGAAGGATAGAACAAAGTAATGAAGAAATACATCATGTGTTCATGATTATTAGGTAAATTGATTGATTAGTGACCTTTGGGTTAAAACTAGATCAAAATGTACAAAAAGCTCTCATACTCACATCTTGAATATCCATAATCTTGACCTTCATTGTAATGTATAATTTAAAAAATCTGAATAAGATGCTTGTTGATTTAATGGATTTCATTTTCCAATATAATAAATATATTAGGAACAAAAAATCTTAAGTATTTTTTGTGAATAATAAAATCAGGGATAGGAAAATTCGTCTATAGATAAATAAAATCCAAAGGCCCTAATGTATCATCCATCTAAAAATAAAATGATACATAAGGAAGAAATGATTTGAAAGATGTTTACATATCATATGCTAATATATGACACTGAAAAAATAATAGCATTATTGGGAAGAAAATTTGAAGTGATTCATCTTTTTCATGTAATTTTTTTAATGAATGAAATCCATCTATTTATACAAGTTGGGTATTGGATACATCTTGTGGGTCACATATTTGTATTCAAATACAGGAACCATGTATATTGAAAATCATTGAAAGTGGTGACATGGATCTCTAAGAAGAAAATAGTGAATGACCCACCAAATTTACGATTAGGGATTATCATCTTACTTTACATAGTGTTTTGGCTCCAGTATTTGAAATTTATTATTATATACCTTTCATTACCATGAACATTACCTTAATGTCAATTCATGGAAATTTGGGATTTTATTTCATGTTAAAAAATATTTTGTTTCTTTTATAAATAATATATATATTATGGTATGGAACATCTTAATAATGGTTTATACTTAAATGATCTTGAAAAACAAATTTTATAAATCAAAAAAAATCTAGTGAGAAAGACTCATGTTCATCAAATCTATGGAACCTAAATCTTGGTCATGTAATTGAAAATAATTTAAATAAACTATATTAAGATGGGTATTTAGAATCGTTTGAGTTAGAACCCTTAGATATCTATAATGATTTATTATAAGGAATCATTACCAGATCACCTTTCTATGGGAAAGAATAAATATATATAGAACTTATATTAATGATATGTTTTTATTTATGTGGTCTATTTCTAGTTTATATGTGTTATGGGATTTATTACATCATTAATTATACATATGAATTTAGTTGACAAGAATATATCTAATTAATGAGGTATAGGTCATATTTCTTTATCATGTTTATGGAATATCATAATGATGTATAGAATTATCTTGGTGAGAATACCTAGAAGATTTTATAATACCATAGAAGAGAATATGTTATGCCAGAATTCGTTGATCACTTAATAAGGGTGTAGGATATTTTCACAAATCACTCCACTTTATAAACCTCAATGGAATGGAGTTAGTGAAATGATGAATCAAAAATTTATTTATATATTCATATTGTTTATGATTCATTCAACTTTACATTTATAATTTTAGGGATATAGACTAAAGATGGTGGCATATAAACTAAACTTTGTACTAAATAAAGCATCAAACGGGAATCTATACGAGTTACTATATGAAATGAAACTAAGTCTGTCACACATAAATTTAGTGGGGTGTGAAGAATTTATGAATACAATACCAAATTAAAAAATATCTTCTTGATTCCCAAAATGATTCTTTATAGGTTATCCTAAGGAAACTTAAGGATATTACTTATACAACCCTTCAAATAGAGAAATTATTTTAGAAATACATGCCATATTTATTGAAAGGGAATATATATATATTGTAAATAGTTGGATAAAGATGGAATTTTATTATTTTGAAGCTCTATATTAGAAATATTTGGTATGGGGAAAAACACCACAAGTGATAGTGGGATTAAATACAATTATAGAGACATAAGTGCTGTGAAGGATTATAAGTGAGGTTAGAGAACTAGAGAGATATAGATATCTTATAACCGAGTTATGTGGCACATTAGTTATTGACGATAATAAAAATTTAACCAAAAATATAGAAGTATATATATAATATATATCAAAATATAAATAATACATTAATTGTAAAATAAAATAGATATACTAGAATCATTTTTAGACATTGGAAGAATCAATAGCCGATATAAAACTTAATGGGTGAAAATGGCTATTCCAGAAAAATATATACATGGATCATAGAGTAAATACATAAAAATAATTATTATATTTAAATGGATTAAATAAAAATCTTGTATTTACTATAAAGAAACATTCTCACCATTTTTAATGATAAAATCTATTAGAATACTACTTTTTATAATAGATAGCTGTGATTATGCGATTAGGAAAATGGGTGTAAAAGTTTAGTTTATGAATGTGAAGTTTGTTAATGGAATATATATGAAACAAATAGTGGAGTTTTTAATGTCTAATAATTATAATAAATTAATTAATAAGATAGATATATTTGTTGATTAATGTAGGTATCACAATCATGGAATGTTCATTTTAATGAGGGTATACGAAAATTTGTTTTTATTAAGAATTCAAGTGATCCATGTGTCTATAAGAAAGTTATTGGGAGTGTAAAAATTTTAATATTATTATATATTTTTGATATATTATTAATAAAAATTGAATTAAACATCTTATAGTCAATAAAAACATAGTTAAGTTATTGTATGTATATTAAATACTTAGTTGAATTGGACTAAATTCTATGGATTAAGATATATCGAGTTTGATCTCAATGGATTCTTAAACTAAGTAAAAATAAAAACATTAAAAGGCAGTAAAGAGGTGGAATATGAAAAAATATAAGAGAATATTATTACCAATGTCACATTCTAGTAATCTATTTTTAAAAAATGTCTCCCTAAACATAGGAGGATATAAATATAATGAACATAGATAATTTTTCATTGGATGTGGGATCTATCATGCATGACATGTTATGTACTATGTTTGATTTTACCTATTCATTAATCATTATGGGAATATAACAAGTTAATCCAGGAGAATCAAATTGGACAACAGGTAAAACTATCCCAAATTACACTACATGTTAAAAGAATATGATCTTGTTGTATGGAGTATATGAGGAGCTAGTGGCGAGGGGATACATTGGTTATAGATTCAAGATGGATCATGATAACCTTAAATCACATACAGGGTTTTTATTTTACCTTAATGGTGGTTTAGTGATCTGGAAAATCACTAAGAAACCCCTAGTTTTTTATTCTATAGTAGAATATGAGTATATAGTGGGGTTTGATAAAGATAAGGAAATAGTTTCTATACATATTTTTTTTTGGATATTATAATTTTTCCAACAATTTCAGACCATATTATAGTATACAATGACAAAAATATAGTAGTGGTACTTTCCATAGAGCCTAGGTCCCACTAGAGGAAAGACAATATACATAAAATGTTTCACCTCCTGAAGGATTTTACTCAAAGAGGTGAAGTCCCCGTTAGCAGAGTACACATAGAGTATAACATGGAAGAGCCACATGACTAAATCTATATATCAAGAAAAGTATGATTGTTATGTGGGAGTAAGTGGAATCAATGTTTTTAGAATTTGGTTTTAGTGTAAGTTGGAGTGTCTTGAGAGTGGGTTTACTAGACCAATCTTATATATATATACTAATATACACATATTTTTCACTTTATAAAGCACCCAATTTATCAAGAAACATTTTAAACAATTTTTAAAAATTGTGAAATGTTTTTAATGAATACAACCATTAAATTCTTTATTTATTAAAAATGTGGGAATTTATAATTAAAGATCAAAAAAAAATTAAAATTTTTATTATTAATGTTTTTTAATAAAGAATACTTTATAGAGATTTACTAAGTGTTATAAAAAATTTTGGGTAAACAATTAGCCAACTCAGCTATCCCTCAAGTAAAACGGCCATAATATACTTAGCTAGCCCTTGAAGGGTCGAACAACCATACAACCTAACAAGGAAGGCATGCCGAGTGGTAGGGGAGTATATTCAATGAGGGGAATATCCCATTAAGAGGTTATTCCAAGGCCCATGTGGCCATGTGCATTTCAGCATAAGCCCATGTCGTGTGTGTGATGGTGTATTTTGGATCCCATCAATGCATTATGTTTCCAAATGATGGATGGAACATGTTTTCATTTATACATGAGTAAAAACCAAAAAATACTTCAATGTGGGATAGACATTGATGTGATGAAAATTTATAATAACAAAAATTTCATAGTTCTATGCTTCAACCATACTCTCTTTTCTCAGATAGATGCTTTTACCACTCTCCCCTGCCTACCTCCACTCAATGATGACTGCATCACATGTAGTCATTGTGAACCACCATGGTCACTACCATGGAATCCTAAGATCAAGATTTTAGTGATTAGTTAGGCCTTGTTCTATCATGGATCACCTTTGGGACCTCATCCAACCTTGATGAAGACCTTAATGAATATAAAATAAGGCTTTCATGAATTGGATATCGACCCATCTTGCCACTGTGAAAGCTAGATGAAAGAAGGTGGAAACTTGACACTATTAAACCCACTATTGTGTCACATACTCACCAAGGGATTTCAATTTTACTAAGTAGCTACCATGAAATAGATACATGATTCCTAAATATTAGAATCATCTATAGCACACTAGTAGGAAGATTTTTCCATGTCACACTCATGGAGGAGTAGTGACAGTAGATGCTCCTAACATAAAGGAGAACATATGGTATCTTATGAACAAAAGTACCATGGAGAGTGAACTAACGGTTGATGGATTTTTATCATATTGTGTTCTACCATAATTATAAGGGGTGGTATATTTTGTTTTACCATCAAGAGAGATGGTAGATCCCTACAGTGGTAAATCATGAATACAATAGATGTTAACAGTGGTACTAGGGAGAATATAGATATTAGATGAAGAAATAGTAGATGTGTTATAACATGGAGGGGGAACTAACAGTGGATATTGAATGGTGGAACTAGACGTACTACCATTGTGTAATGATATATATACCACCATGGTCAAGTGCAGTATGAAAGTGGATGTGTGCTACCATGGTTACATAATTAACCATGTGAAAATTGGGGAGGAGACAACCAATTGAGCTAGTGAATATAACTGGTCATGTTAAACATGAAGAAGAACCATATACATGAGACAATGCATAAAACTATCTACATGAGTTATAATGGGTTTGGATATGTTGTACACATTGAAAACTATCTATATAGGGAGAGTAAGGTTTGGTTATGTGTTGAAAATAGGTATAATTGGCTATATGAATTGTGTTTTCATAGATACAGAGGTACATGAATTTTCTAGAGTAAAATAAAGCACATATGATAATTAAATGTGGAAAAAATAGATAGATATGTATTGGGTTAACCCAAAAGTAAATATATTGAAATTTGTGGAGATAAGCATCCTATTATTTCTTACTTGTACTAAATGGGTGGATTCACACATAATTGAAGAATGAGTCAACACTAAAATTTGAAAACAACTCATATATGTATAGAGATATAAAATAAAGATACACTCATTATCTAAGATAAATACGAGATATAATTAAATGATAAAAAACAGTGGATTCCACCGTTTATAAATAAAAGGGTGCCGCTGCCACAAAAATGAGAATCATAGGATTAGGAGTTGACTACACTTGCTCTATTTTCATTATGTTATAATTAAAATTTTAGTTTCCTTTTATGTTTTTCTATAACTTCATTAAATATGTTTAAAGTACATTTGCCACCTATTTTTCTTACCAAATTTCATTCTCTGATTCTTCTCTCTCATTATTCTTATATTCTCCTCAATCTACTTCCACTGTGACCTCTTACTTCTTATAAGGAAATACAAACCTGAGGTTAGGACTCTAGAGAGGATATGCATTTCCTCTAATTCTATACATTCAATTCTTAATTAATTTTATCTATTTTTAGTTGGTCACAGTAATGTGTTGGGGATTGGTGATTTTCCGCTATGAAATGAATCTTGACTTTACATCTGCTTTTTATTTAAATATTTTCCCTCCCTTCTAATGAAAAAAATATCTTCACATAATGACGTTAATTCATTTAATGGATGATAAACATATGATGGTGTCAGGTCCTAGGATTTTTCATATTACCAACTTAGGTATGTCAAAATCCTTTATTATTAGAGGAGGTGGAATTATGTTTTACTAGGTTTTCGATATTTCACAACCAATAAATAAACGGATGGTAATTAAAGAGTGATATTTTGTAATTTGGATACCAAACTGAATTTAAAACAACCAACATAAATAATGAAGGAACCCTAAACATAACCCATTTCCATGTTTATTCCCTCTAGACTAATCTTCTATTACATGTTAAGATAGTTTTACCATCCTTTTCAATTTAAAAAAAAGTAGTTTCATTTTTTTCATAACATTTTGAAAAAACAAAAACAGGTTTTTAGGTGAATTAGAATTACTAAGTGAATAACTATTAATATTATAAAGTGAAATGACCATATTTATCAATTATCCAACCCTAGGAAAAAAATAATAGCTTTTCCCAGACCCTGTGACATGTTTTCATCAAAACTTGAATCCATTTTTGGGGATCAAATAGTTTTTTATTTGCATTTTCATTTTTTAATATAGATTGTTTTTTATGTATTTCATAAAAACAAAAACTAAAAATATATTACTATTATTATTATTATTATTCAATGAAATATAAAAACATACCATATTATTATGCATGGAAAAAATATTCTTAGGTGAAGGAACAAGAGAATTCTTTTCACAATGCCGAGGAGGAACTATAGTAAAGGGTTGATGATCTCATGGTACTATTCATTAAAATTTCAAATTTCTAAGATACATGAATATCACCTCCAAAATTTATATAAATAGTCAATAATGTCCAATATACGTATCAAATACTGAATGCCATAAGGGAAGCATCACATGACTTTCATGAGTTTACTAAATATGTCAAGAAGGTTGAAGCCAAACATGAAGAATATCTAAAACACAACCATCTGAAAGATTATATCCAGACCTTCCATTAAGATCTTGAGTGTATTCATGATGAAGAAGAATTTCCTACTGACCTACATTTGGGGGATGAACAAGATATGAAAACATTTTGTATGGTGTATGAATTGTAATATGATCTCCCCATCCATTAAAGTGTAGAACATCAATAACTACTCTATTTTTTTTTCTATATTTGGAAGTGGAAGATACCAACTAAGTGGAGGAATTTGAATAAGAGATAGAGGATCCTAACTACCTGCCTCTGTTTAGTGTGATCCATCTCTAAATACTTTTACGGTTGAAAAATATATTGAATCCAAACCAACTCAAGTAGTTGATCCTTTCTGGAACTCCCACCTTCTTCTTTTTTTATATCATAATAGAGTAATAACTCCTACTTTTTTAAATTTTAATATTTGGATAACTCTTGAACTGTCTTGGGGGATGATTGAAAAGAAGAACATACACACGCTGAAGGACACATGGATATTCCAACACATATTGAATATGAATATAAATAATCACACGAAGAATTCCAATTGACTATTCTTAGGGAAATAAAGATGAAGCCTTCTCATAGTAAATGGGATAATTTCTAATTTGATTCTACATGTTTAAAATCTCTTCAAGTGAAATTAATTTTTAACTCCCTTATCATACAATTCATGCATCCCACATTGAGGTGAACAATACAAGAAAGGGGAGGTCAAACTACTATAAACCAAGGAGTATTATCCATACATCATCATACCCCCACCATGAAAGATATAATCTTTTTAAGGGGATAGATTCAATGTACTCTATACATGGATTCATATTAACTAACAATGTATAGGTGTAAGATATAGAAAAACCACATTTGAAGATTCAAATCTAACTAGATCTACCAACCTATAGATTGTGGATGTAAAATTTAACTTCCCCTCTATAGGTAGTAAAACTCTATACCCTAATTAGGTGATTAAAACAAGAATTATCTTTTTTTATTTTTTTTCTAATAATTTTAATCTCTTTCTCAGTATTTCTTTTAGGAAGCTTCTTAATCCATTTATTATTTTTTTAGATTTATTGACAGAGTTCTTGTGTTTTAATTTACTAAATAAATTATGTAGGACCTTGATGGAATAAGTAAATACAAAAACATTGAAAAATAAATTATACTTAAGTTACACGAGAAAATGAAATTTATTCTCACATTATTTAAATAGTAAACTCTCTGAATCTTTCTAAAAGAAAGATTTAAACTAAAAATTCTAGCAATTATGTTAAAATGTAAATTTCATTACCAAACTTTTAATTTATGCTTTACATGACTTATATTGTAGACATGAGTTTCTTAGGAACACAATGATTCCATGTAATAGATTTAAATTATAATGATATTGAATGATAATAGTAGTGAATTGAAAAATTATAGTGAATAATGTGTGTTAATTTGTTGAATAATGACATTTAAGGAATTTTCTGATTCATGTAAATAAAACTTCCCTAACTTATTCCATTATTGGAATTTCTAAAATTAATTTAGACTAATTTATTATTATGATTCATGGCATAAGTGATTTTACAGTATCATATTTTCAGTATTCAGAGGATTTACAGTCCAAACACTCCCTATATTATCTTGAGAATATTTCTTCAGTGATCTTGGGGTAGAAAACAAACTAAAACTTGCATTGGAAGTTGTTAAATCTATCAAAGGGTAAATCCACATTAAAAATTATTGAGGAATAGTTATTGATAATTCCTTATACTTGAGATAACCTTATAAATTAATCCTTATTTTCCCATAGAGACCATCTCTAAACTTGTTATGAATAATCCAAATTTCAGGCCTTTTGTATACATTCATACCATATTCTTAATGTTTTGAATGATTTTTTAATGTTGAAGTATGTGGTTATGGAATTCATGGCGAAACGATGCACTAAATTATGAATAACAAGTGTGGGGGTGCTATTTTTGGGTTCTAATAAAGGTTATTGAATGACTCATTATACTTTATTATATTACCTTCTTGGGAAAAAGTGAAAAAAATAATGGGATGTGAATTTTATGATTAAAAAATAACCATTAAATTACTAATGATTCTTATCATATGTAGTTTGGTGGTGTATGTGATTTTTATTCCAAGTATGACTTTTCAAAAATTAAAAAATATGATAGGAAGTCTGAAACGAGGAAGGGAAAAAGTAAAAAAAAGTTGAGAAAATTGAAGAAAGATAAATTAATTCATCATGATTTTATTATACATAAACTTTCTTTAAGATTAAATGTGTTAGTTTTCATTTTGAAGGAGAGATTTTCATTTCAAATTTCTTTTGATATAATGCCTTATAATTTAAATTTGACCTCCTCTTTGAGCCTTAATGTTTTTTAAATCAATCCCTATGAATCGTAAAACATAGAATCACTAGATCCATAATTTCAAGACCTCTTGATTTTATATGAATTTTTTCTATACAAAGTTGAGATAGTAATTCTTTTTCTTGTTTATGAAAAATTGATCATGTACTCCTGATATGAGAATTAATCTACTTGAGTTTGAATAATGAGTGAAGAAATAAATGATTAAAAAAGGAGGTAGAACAGTACATGTCATGTTTGATAATAATTAATTAACAATCCTGAATTAATGAAAGGAGAAGTTACACTATTTTCAAAAGAGATAATGTAAAATTATTGGGATAATTTTTTCTTTGAAAAACATTGATAAGTTAAATTGATGTTTTATGTGGAACTTGAAATTTTTATTTACATTGAAAACCATTTGATTTTATTTCTTTGAGATTTAAATATTGGTGATATTATTTCCCACTAAAATTCAATATTGAGATTTAATGCTTGAGTATAGGAATAATTAAAGTGTGGGGATATTTGATGCGCATAATTAATCAGTAAAAATTTTAAATTTTTTTTAATAATTTTGAATGGTTTTCAATGAAAACATACTTGTAATTATTTGTTTACAAATAACCTGGGAATTTATAATTTTGGATCTAAAATTAAATAAAGTATGTATGCTTAATTTTTTATTTTACTAAAGAATATTTTTTTGAATATTTTCTTAGTGTTCTATGCTTTTTAGTTATGAAATTAGTCTACTTGGATATTCCTCAACCCAAAGGGACACAAGACACTTAACCCACGTATGGAGGGTCGGATGGCCATACAACCCAATAGGGAAGGCCAGTTGAGATACGGGGGGTATAATCCACATAGGGAGGATCCCATGTAGAGGATTTTCCAATGATAAAGTGGGAATGTGCATGTCAGCATGGGCCCATGTCGTGTGTGTGAAGGTTAATGTGGGGGCCCATATTTGAAGCATATGTGTGAATGATGGACACCACACATTTTAATTTATAAAAGCACAAAGTACAACTAAACTCTAGATAAAGAATGGATAAGGATGTGGGTATTTTTATTCATAAAAACATTATTGTTTTTTGCTCCATCGATACTCACTATGTTCAGATAGATCCATATTCCACTCTCCACTACCTACCTCTGATCGATGGTGAACACTACCACCTATAATCATCGAGAACCGCCACCATCAATGCATTAGAAGATATAGATCAAGGTTGTGGTCACTTTGTAGTCCTAGGACTACCATGGATAACCTCTAAGATCTTGTGTGAACTTGGTGAAGAACTTAGAAATGAAAAGAAAATCCATGAATGAATTAGAGATCAACCCATCCAACCACTATGAAGGATGGATGTAAGGATGGAAAAAATGTTGTTCCACCCCCCATTTTTTCGTGGACTCACCAAGAGATTTCAATTTCAATAGGGAGACACAAATAAATTGTTACATGATTCTTGTATATGGGGATAATCTACATCACAATAGAGGGATGATTTGGCCATGTCCATCCTATGGAGGAGCAACGACAGTAGATAATACTTCCATAAAGTATAAATGGTAGTAACTTATAAATGGATGTACTATGGAGAGTGAATTTATTGTAGATGGAATGGTTGCTTAAGATGTTCTACTATAGTAAAGAGTGGGTTTAGATGTTGTGATATCATGAATAGTGAAATAAGATCACAACAAGCGTGGATAATGGAGATGATAGATATGAATGTTAGTACCATAGATAATAGAAATGGTATATGATGAAATAGAATATGTGTGATTTGATGAAAAGAGAACTTGTGGTGGATAAGGGACATTGCAACGATATATACTACTATTGAGTAATGGTAGACGTACTTCCATGTGAAGGAAAAATAAGGTGGTGTATGTGTGCTATTATGGTTGTAGAATCATCCACATGAAGCTTAAGGAAGAACCAGATATATGAGCATGTGAATAAAATTGGACGTGTGAAGCATGAGGAAGAACCAGTTATATGAGTATGTGAATAAAATTGGAAAAATAAGGGATAATGGGTTCATTTGCATTTCACGCCATAAAAAATAGATACAATGGTAGATGATGGTTTGGATACATGATTCCCATGTGTAAAATTAGCAATGTAAACTGGGATGGGATTGAAATATAGATACATGAATTTTATAGATTAATATAAACCACGTATGAGAATTCTATGTGGAAAATATAGGCATAAAAAATTAGGTTAACACGAACATGAAGTTATGGTAATTTTGGGTGATGAGTAACCTATTATTTGTCACTCTTAATAAATGGTTATATCTTCAAAAAATTAAAGAATGAGAAAAAACAAAAATTTGGAGACACCCAATATATCTGTATAGATTTAAAATAAATATACATTTATTGATAAAGATAAATATACCAGATATTCAAATGAAGGAAGAAGAGGGTATATTTCCCTCTATAGATATAAGGTTGATTCTACCACAAAAATAAGAATAAGAGTATCATTGGCGTATTTTCTACTTCTCTGTTTTCATTGTTCTATAGTTTAGATTTAAATTTTATTTCAGTTGTTTCTGTAGCATCATTCATTCTTTTAATAACAAGTGTCCCACCCCTATTTCTTCTACTATTTCATTCTCTCATTCTTCTATATATTTCTTCCTATATTCATCTCATTATTCTTCCATTGTGACCTCTTACTTCCAATAATGTAATCCAGACATTTGTCTTGACATCCAGGGAGCATACATGTTTTCTAGTATTCTGTGATTTCAATTTTTAATTGCTTTGATATGCTTATGACGGATGTGTGTGAAGTGTACAATGTGATGATATTCAACCATTACATGAATCCAAACTTCACATCTATTCTTTTATTTAATTATTTTTCCTCTCTTCTAAAAAAATATCTTTACACGGTAGAGTTGATTCGTTCAATGAATTAAATTACATATCATAGAGCCGGTTCCTGGAAGAGGTCATACTCTTGATTGAGGCATGTCGTCAACCTTGATTATAAGAGGATGTATAATTAAGTTTTCTTAGACATTAAATAATCCACAAACAAAAAATAAAACGATGTTAATTTAATAGTGAGATTTTACAATTGGGTTTTGATACTGAATTTAAAACAACCGACATGAATAATGAAGGAAGCCTAAAATTAACCCTTTTCCAAGTTATTTCACTCTAACCATATATTGCATTAAATGTTAGGATAGTTTTATCATGCATTTCAATTTTTCTAATAACCAAAACTTATGATTCATATTTTTCATAAAATAATATAAATATAAAATTAAATAGTTTGGAGAATTATTATTAGTAAGTGAATAACTATGAAACTCATGAAGTGAGATGACCATGGTCAATCATTTTGTTTCACTAGGAAAATAAAAATATTTTACTCTTCCACATCATGTGATATGTTTGTGTCACTTACCTTGATAATAATATTAATTTTTCATGTATATATACATAAATTCATTTATATTACATCTTATAAAAAATCGTTTATAAGTTTCTAGTTATAATGAAATCCTCTAGATACTATATAAGTAATATTTATCATATTTAATATGGATTTAATACATCATTATTAGGGGAAAAGTTGATATTTTACTACCAGGTGTTGATGGATTATAATCATTTATACCTATTCTATTTTAGTTCTAATTTTTGATCCTAAGTAGATGAGATCATGATGTCTAACATGCTAATAGTAACACCATAATTTTTTTCATCCTTTGTTGTTCTATAAATGAACATGTGTATTATTCTCTAGACTATAGAGTATTATTATTGTTTATGATTTTTCATGTACTTTAAATCATGATGAAAGCTGTGAATTTTTTTTCTTTGGTGAGGTTCCATGTCTCAGGTTCAACATTGATGATATGAAATTGATTGATGAATCAAGAAATTATTTTTCACTTCCAACTATAGGAAGGGATATCTTAGGCCCCATTGACCAAGATAATATCAACATTATTAAATCTATAGATGTGGTAAAATAAAGTAGGACCATATGGTACAATTGAAGATGAAATAAATACATCATTTTAGGATGGTGACACAAGTTATTCATATAGAT
This sequence comes from Viscum album, assembly GCA_963277665.1. NCBI lineage: Eukaryota > Viridiplantae > Streptophyta > Magnoliopsida > Santalales > Viscaceae > Viscum > Viscum album. The sequence goes on from OY728165.1 coordinate 925,014,224, forward strand.
TTATGTGATATCATATGACAAAAATATTATATTATTTGTTGAATGTTTGTATGAGAGGTTTTTACATCGATGACTTAAAAATATCTCTTTATGGGACTTGATTTGTTTCTACAGACCACCCCTAGTATATAAATTATATTCATCACTATCAATATTAGGTCTTAGAGGGTCACACACAATGTGATTTCAAAATATTTTCTAATTTCATTTAATTGATGTTTTAGGACATAGAGGGCCCCAATAAGGGTGGCAGGTAATGTTTATGTATGAAAGATCAAGATAAAATAAACAGATTGAAAATTATTCAACTTTAGAATAATTAAAATTTAATTTATTAAAGTGATCACAAGGTTTTAATTAAATATAAATGAAAATATTTTACAAATGAATATTCTTTTTTCAAGGTTCATTAAATCGTTTATGGGAGAAATGAGTAATAAATTGTATTTTACCTCATAACATAATATTTTTGTTACAAGTAATTAAATAATTATAAAAATTATGACACATTTACTTGGTCAAAATTATAATAGATGGATTATTTAGAAGTTTAAATTTATTAAATGACTAATGTTTAATTGTAATAAGTTTTAACCTATATATTGACGCTCAAATTTGCCCAAATTCTTAGGAACTGTTTTTCCTACGAATTTGAGAGCTTCTCCCTTATCTCTACAATTTAATTAAGTGATAAAGGAGTGTTTATTTCACCTTGATATATAATCTCCTCCTTGGTTCAAGTAATCAGTGCTTCAGTGATCATTAGTACATTGAGAGTCACTTCAAATATCCATTTTTCCACCCAAAGATTTTATATCAATGTATATAAAAGTTTTTTTATGAATGTGTGGAAAATATAGAGGGTTCCTACATTATATACTCTTAAAAACAATCATAATTGATGATTAAGTCATGATAACATCATAAAATCAAATGAGGTATCGTTTTTATTTATTTATCATGTCTATTTTAATTTCACAAGATCCTCATATTGATATCTAGTTCTTACGAAGATAAATATGATGTTAAGAAATAAATATGGAGTAAAAAAATTAAAATTTACCTACATTCACACTTTTATGACTCACTTGATAACAATAGTTCATAGGAAGAAGATAATCAACCACTAATAATGATACTAGATTCATGGAGTTCTACATAGTATCATGATACATTGGAATTGAAACTCTCTTATGCAGATTCATCCAAATTATATAGGAATCCAAGAAATTAAAACATTTGGCCTATATTGAAGGATCTTTTTCCAAAACACATAAACATTTCATCTTTTGTAACATCTATATTTAATCCTTATGAGTAATTTTAAATGATTAAACATTCATTTAATGTGTTCAAACACTTCAAAATCATGATCACATGATGGATGTAATTGAGAATGATAGCTAGAAAAAATATGGTGGTCAAATAAAGGATTACTATAAATCATAATAATCCCCTTTTATTTCAACCATAACATAGTGTCTCATACTATGTTGTCAGAAATATATTGTTAGAACAAGGAGAGGTCTAAAACACCACACAATGGTTAGCCTTTTAGTGCACATATTCAACAGTTACATCATTACATATATGGACACATTATATTATAGGGATTTTTTGGGTCCTTTTTATTCCATATTACTAGGTTTATACCCACACATCCTATATATAAATATTTCATATACATAAAGATATTATGTAACATGATTTAGGAAATGGAAAAGGAAACATGTGAATACTTGATTTTGGATATGTCATGGTGTAATGGGAATTAAATACTTAGATAATTTTATAGAGTGACCAAAGATATATTTACTTTCCTATTTTTTTTAGTCTTATATATGTGAGAGGTGTAATTTATATTCAAATTATAAGTTTTTTGTTTTTATGATATTTATATAAATATGGATATTATTTTGAATTTATTATATTTATGGTTATGATGTTTATTTTATGGAATATGATTATTAGTGGATTATCTTTTAGAGGGTAAATAACTACCAAATGAATTTTATAAAACCATCGACACTAGTTTCTAGCCTCTGGTGATCAGAAAGTTCACTTGAATCACATTGAGGTTTTTTCTAAATAAAAACATCACATTTGGGTGGTATTTTGAAGAAGTTCAATTTATATACAATCATGTGTGTGTGGAGAGTGAGTATAAACTTGGTATTATTCCTCCAAATAATATATTCATTTTTATTCATATATAAAATCAAACAAGATAGATTGAAAAAAAATCAGTAAAAATTTTAATTGATAATAAGAAAAATTATAAACAAAATGAAGGATTTTCATCGACACTCACAAAATAAATAGGGATTCAAAATAATTATAATCCACATAAACACACTTCCAAAATAAGTAAAGGCATCGTAGAGTAAACCTTTGGGATATAGAGTTTCAATGTACACCCCAACTCAAAATGACCATCCTACTTTATTTGGTGTGATACTATACACCTCAACATGACAGAAAAAAGCATCATCAGGGGGGAAACTAGCTAGAGTGTAATTATATACTATTTAAGTACATGTTACCACTTATGAATCCATTGTTTTCTATGATGTTTCAAACAAAGGATCAATATAATCAAATAAATAATTTTATAAAATTAATCTTATGAATCAATAATTCCATCTTTCATAGAAATGTCCAAAAAAGATTCCATAAATGACCACTTTATTCCATAAATATCAAATAATTACATATCAATTCATTTCAATATCTCATAGGTGATTAATATAATGGTATAAATCCAAAAAATGTTATTTATTTCAACCAAACATGCCTTTACACTTCAATGTTGAATTTGAATCCATATAAATCATCTTTTAATGATCAACTACAATCCATATAAAAATTTATAAAAAAAATTTAAATAATGAATCTCAATCTATATATATTTAGACATTTCAAAAACAAAGTAACATAAAAATTATATTTTAGTTGCAATACACCTAATAAAGTATTGATAACATGTGTATTTTTCAAATAAGAAAGAGAAATTTCACACAAAACTAAAACAAATAGAAGGAAAACTATTTATTTTCAAAACCCTAAATAGAAAGTCAATCATATATAATTATATAGTGAATAGATAAGGTAAAACATAACCTACCAGAACCAAATCAACCAAAGTGATTCCAATAAATAAAAGTAGATCGAGTCTTAGGAATGAATTCAGATACTGTAAAACATATATTTTTTAGGGAATCCTTGGCCATCAAATCAACCCAAAAAGGGAGATTAGGGAAAATAAAATTGAGAAAGAGAGAAAGAAGGTATATATATAATGAATAATAGATACATGGTATTTATATTTCAGCAGTTAAGAACACAAAATCAAGTAATAGAAGAAAGAGGAAGCATAGAGTCACCACATAGACTCTTCAAACAAAAAATGAACACCATATAAGAAAATGAGAGGTGGAAAAACTAAAAATGAGTTCTAGAGATAAAATTATAAAACTTATAAAATTATTCATAGCTCGAATTCATGGTTTTTCTAACCATGCCCGAGATAGTGAAAACCCCCTTGGATTTCCCCTAGCTTTTAAGGATCCAAAATGCACAATCTACCTGCTCATTCTTCATACAAATGTATTTGGAAAAAAGTTCCATATTTTTCACCCAAAATCAATGAAACTCAACAAAATAAATAAATAATTTCTTAAATACATAAAAATTCCATCATTGACATCACACTAAAAATATTTCCTAGAAATATTATGTAAATTGTTAGAGTAAGACCCTACTTAGGAACTCAATAAGAGGTGGGGATAATAATTTAAATTAATGAAGAAAAATAATAAATCCTAAACAAAACCAATGTGGGACTCTAAATAAATGAAAATAGGATAGGTCTAATCTAAATTTGTTATAACACTCCCTGTAAATCCCTGAACCAAGATGTTCTGAGTCGGTGTACTATTTTAAAACATTGGCACAATTATAAGGAATCAAATCCTGAAGGACTGATCAATTGACCAATCTTGGAAAAATAGATTACATACATGGAAATTATATTATAATTTCCAACATAAAATAAAACTTAGATAATCCTTTTATAACCCCATTATTACACTATCCTAACCTAGCATGTCAAACAAAAAACATTTCTTGGTATCATGGGAAGAAATAAAACATAAGAAATGGGTGAGATCAGATTCCCAGTAAGGAGAAACAATATATATTAAGCTATCATAAATAAGAATAAAATTTTTAGGCAACGTATAAAACAAAAATACAAGCCTTTTAACCCTAATAATTATCATAACATGGAAAGAATAAATCAAATAATTCCATTTAAACATTCAAACGGATATTCTACTAGTCAAATAATCTCATGAAATATCAATAAGTAATCTTATAATGAGGTAATACATTATACCAGACATCATAACCACAACTTTAAGGCCTCATTCCAATACTATACACAAATACACCATCAAGGCCTTGTTCCAAGACACTAGTTTTTCTCATTAGACCTACCGATGCATTGAGGGGATATAAAGGGCCCCACCCATCACATACTAAGTCCAATTAATTCTTCCTATCAAAGGGGTGAAAAATAACATAAACATCCATATTAAAACTATCATACTAAATGTTAATACATTAACCATAAACCATGAATGGTATCAAAATAGAACATCTACAATCAATCATATCATAAACCCATCAATAAAATATGGTATCTTGTATCATAATAAATCAAATTCAAATTAGCATAAAATAAAACAAAGGATGTTGACCTAGATGAAAATAAATTAATAAAATCATTAAAAATATATTGATACAAATACCCTTTTTTCTTCGAGATCTATTATCCAAAATCTGTGAACTTATAAAAGAAGACATTTAAAAAAGTGATTTTCGAATCAAAGTGTCCCAAACTAGTTTGAATATTTTGATAGGATTTATAATTTTAAATCATTAATTTCCATTTAAATAAATCCTTAAAACCATTTTTAAAACATTGAAATTAATGATAATTATTTATAAGAATAAATATTTAAAATATTTAAAATGATGTTTTAGTTTAAGAGCCCTTTAAATAAAAACAGAAAAATATTCCTTATGAAAACATTTGAATAGACATAAAATGTTATTTATAATTAAATATATATATATATAAATAAATAAATTTTTATGATAATATCAAGAATATTCAAATGGAGAAAGGAATAATTATTTAATCATTCACAGCATCCCATACCACTTTGAACAGTTATATCATAAGTAAGATATCATAAAATGAATCTATAAATACCATTAAGATAAATTTATTAATGATATGAAATATAATAGGGACTCTATATACACTAAACACAAGAAATAGGTGGTGAACATTTCTTATATATCATGAAAATTAAATGTGAGATGAATTTCCCTAACTTAAGTTTGATACTTTACATATGTGTCTGAAACTCCTGTCTAATGGTTTTAAACATAATATTAACTTGTAACAGAATCCTAATAATTTTTATGATATCATATATGATTCATTTATGACTTTATATCACACGTTTATTCATAATTTCTAAGTTAAAGCAACATTTTGGGTAATAATCGCTTTCTTTATTGTATGTGTTTTGACTTGTTATTTTTTATCGTATTACTTAGATAATAATTTACATAATTCTAGAATATAAAACATGATTTAAATAACATATATATTACGTATATAATTATATATAATATATTGATAAATAAAATGAAACCCACCGTTTATGGAGACAGTAGGTCATTCATACGCTTGAACGCTGTTTCTGTTTTCTTATCGTATTGAATGAAAGTAAGTGAATGACATATATATATAATCTCGGTAGAATTATTGTGACATATATTTCATACTTATTAATAATATATATTCTTATAATCATTCTTGGATGGTGAACATGGAAAATGATTCTTATCGCATTGTAGAGACGGTACGCCATACACACGCACGAGCGACATTATAATTTCTTTATTGGTTAAATGGTATTAAATTTCATAGAATATGAATTTTACAGAAATGATATAATGTTATATTTATTTTTCAAAACCATTATATTAATTTTTATACCCATCAAAATAATGTGTTTTTGAAAAACAAATTACACCCTGACGTGGAGACGATAAGCCATACATACGAACACTTGGTGATATTGTTATTCGTATGATGGAAAAAATAAGGAATATGGTTTTACAATAATTATAATAACGTCTTAGTATTTGTTTGATACTATAATTATTACATTGATATGGAAAAAACACATAAAGAGGAATTATTGGAAGAAAATAATTTTGAAAGAGGAGATAAAACAATTATATCTTTTCTGAATATCTCATTTCGATTTGCACAAAATGAATCACTAGGATGGCTTCCTTCCAAAACTTTTTACTCTAGAATGAATTTATAATTTTTTTTAGAGGAAATGGATAGGTTCTTTCTGAGCTAAATGGATTTATATGTGTGATTAATAGAGGAGTGGTTCCCTTTTATAAGAGAGGGGAGGGGTATCTTTGGAAATACCAAAAATATTGAATTAATATAAATTAATTTTTAAATAAAAAAGGATCCATAGTGAATTATTTTGAAGATAATAAGAGTATGGGTCGAAATAATCTCAAAAAAAATATATTTATACATGTTTTGATTTTATTTTAAACATTATCATTTTGATTTATCCTTATATAATTCATTTAATATTAATTGTGGACATAATTTTACAAATACTAAATGGATATAATTATTTACTTATGTGGGGTAAATTTTTAATGATTGTAAACTTTATGAAATTTTAGACCTTATAATTTTCACTTAGTAACTTTCAAATATCTTTATGTTTTTAAATAATTTAATAGATTACTATTTTTATAAAATATCAATAATGTAAATTTTAACACTATTTGTTTAACTAAATTTAAATAAAATATAAATAGAAAGATAAATTAGAAAAAAAGAATTTAATTGTCTTATAACATGTCATATTAATATATAAAATTCACGGATGACATAAATAATGTCAAATAATATTTATTTTAGTATTTAAATATCACTTATTTGATTCTTTCATTAATAAATCAATCAATATATAATCTTTGTGTCTTAAATAAATTTAATTATATAAAGTCTAAAAATTATAAATAAAATACAATGATGTAGTAAATAGTCTTATATTTATAATTAATTTTTATAGTCTAAGATATCACTTATATACACCCATATTAAATTTTTTTAATAAGAAGATATATGTTTATTCCATATTTTCCTTTACATTAAATTATAAGTTTTAAGTGTCATAATCACCCCCAAGTGGATAAAAGAGGTACTAAAATAGACCCAATGATTCTCATGGTAATAAATATCTCATCCAATAGGATTATGGCTCAGGTTATCATAGTTTTATATTATTATAATATTATTTTTATCCTTATTTACAAGACTTTCCCTTTAATTGTGGTAAATAAAAATTATTACTAAAGTTACAATTAATAATGCCCAAATCTAAAAGTATCCTATTATCATAATATTAACTCACTAATTAAAAATATGTAATCCATTTTTAAAAATTTAAAACACACAATTTTTAATAATTAATTTAAAATTAATCCCCGTTGTCAAAATGAGAATACAAAATTTTTAAAAGTAAAAACCATCAAAATATTAATGTGTGAATATATCTAATTTAACTGTGTAAATAATTCCAATGAACAAAATTATTTTTAATGATAAAAATATAATCTAATTATTATTTAAAACCATTAAAATGTATAATTTAACACTATAAATTATTTCGTTCAAAAATGTTATTTTCAAATTAAAATTTATTATTTTTCACTATTAATCAAAATATGAATGTTATTATAAAAACACCAAAAATTTATCCAAAATAAAATTTGATTTCATTATTCCAAATAAGAAGTTTATTTGATTCAAATTTAATATATTAAAGTTTCAAATATTATATTAAAAATGGGTGCACCATCAAAAGGTGGAAAAATTGCATTTTTTTTGAAGAATACTTCTTCTGTCCAAAAAATTGAATTTGTTCTTATATTATGTCTAAGAAATACATAAGATGAATGATAAAATTATATGGAATATATAAAATTCAAAATATTGATAATAATATTCATAACCTCTAATTTAACAACTAGGTTATATATCATATTAAATAATATTATTTTATTAATATATTGTTGTTCGATAAAACTGGGCCATGTGTGTAATGAAAGCCAACTCATTATTGTTTGTAGCATAAGCTTAACATGGTGTTGCCAAAATATAAATAATTAAATAAAATTCATAAATGAAAATATGGTAATGTCTTGGGGTGTTACATTCTCCCATCCTTCAATAAATTGTGTCCTCGCAATTTGAACTCAGAATCGAAAACTATGGTTGGACTTTTAAAAAATATCCTTATTGGAATACCACATCAGAAAATGGATTAAGAAGACCACCATTTTGTGATAAATAACTGGAATTTTTGAGATCACATGAGATAATTTATTTTATTGTTCCATGTATGAAATCATGTACATGAAATAAAATTTAACCATCAAGTAATGTTGCAGAGTGATTTAGAATATTATTAGGAGAAAGTTAACAACCAAAAGCTATAAATATATGATAATCCAAGGAAACATTTGATTGATCTCAAAAGAAAGAACTCAAAAAACATTTTCGGGTTTTCTGATAATTTCCCTAGTGTTTAAGAATTAATTTAATTCATAAACTAAGAGCACAATAAAGCATACTTAATTGACATGTAGAGTTTCATCATTTAACTAATTTATTCCATGAACTCGTATTTCTCTTCAAAAGATAATAAAACTCAAAAATATTCTTTTTATATTAATCTTATAAGGTTCTAAATATAAAATTAAACCATTTAAATAAATAAAACTATGTTATTATAACTAGGGACATCATGTAGGCCAGTTGTAGGGGATAAATCCTTGCCGCACTTCGATTATGGGTTTGATTCTCATAACCTTGTCCAACTTGATGGGTTGTCGCCCGACCTGTGTGTTGTCTTTCTATTAAAACAATATTAATATAACGTTCTAGAAATAATCTTAAGAAATATTATAACCTTAAACAGTATTATCAAATATCAAATTTAATTCATTCCAACCTTTAGGCTTATCAAAAATACATCTCTCCAAAATCACAGTCCAAAAATTTATAAGGAATATCACTAAATTTATAAAATCAAAATAATATAATGAATATATCTTTTTTTCACATACTAAACATGTGAATACCTTCACCATATATTATCCTAAAAATGAAAATAACCTAGATTACCATAAAAACGTATTGAATACATTCATGCTTCCTTATTCTTTACGTAAAAAAACAATATTTGATATACTCTAATAATGTTGTAAACTCTAATAATGATGGAATAATCAAACCATCAATGAGTTCTAATGTATTAAATAATATCCAATATAATTTATCCAAATCAATCATCTCTTTATTCTAACATCATTATATTAGTATCAAAATCACATTAAAGGTTATCTTTCCCTCAACCATGTACTTTTCAAAAAGTTTAACATGAAGCTGTATCACTTTTATTGGCACCATAAAATATCAAATCCTTAATGAAATAGTACTATAGGACAATCCTTATATACTCAATAATTATTATAAACTGTATATTACTAATAAAATTTTCAAATGACATAATTCTTGAATAGGAATATTAATCATTCCTCTTTATCTGCGCCAGTATCATTACTTGATCATTACCCAATAGCACCATCTATGATATATTCCTTTAACGATTAGGAAATTGATTCGAATAGTGTCCCATGTCCTTGTAGTTGAATAATTGTACATTGGAAACCTTTTTCATTCCCATAAAATCATGAAATTGGTTTCCTTTTCCTCCATAATTATAACAAACTCCCATTTCCTTCAAGCATTTACCAGGGTGATTATTTCCACAATTATTACATGTGAGAAAATCCTTATTTTACATATTCCCTTTATCTATCTTTTCCCTTACATCCTCTTATTATCTTGCTTTCCTTCAATATAATAGGACTCAAGGAATTATTTACTTATCTTATTAGAACATGATTCTACTTCCTCATATGATGAGAATACATGGGAGTCTATTTACCTTCAAAATTTTGTCATCAAACCAAGAAAGATATGACCCGTCTTATTCTTTGGATCATGTGCATTGGTGGAGTTATTATTCATTATAATAATAACCATTTCTAAATGACAACATACACTAGGTTAGAACATATTGTGATGTATAATCCAATAACTAAAATAATTCATAACTTAAATTGAATATTTACACGTATCTAGTCTCATAATCATAAAAATGGAATATTTGGGTAAATATTTATACATAAACCCTTCATTAAAATTTTTAAAGAAAATTTGAATTATACTAAGCATATCCCTTGGGAGTGTCAAACTAGGTGCATAGTAAGGCCTATTTTTATGTACTAGGTTACGCCGAGTCAATCCCAAAACACTTTGTCAGAGTTATTACTCTTAGGTACATATATTCCAGAACCGCATCGACTTGTAGTATCCAGAAAGGGATGTATTTTCTAGAAATGCCCACATATTCTCTATAATACCAAAATTTAAGATATTACTATATAATTATCCTCAAATTATATCTTAGGGTTATGATCCCTAATCTACATTTTCTAAATCTATTTCCAATGTTGTTACTAAACTTCCATTGATAATAACTATAATTACTATACCCCAGATGCTCAGAGCGAGTGCATTATTTTAATAAATTGGAATTATTATAAGGAATAAAATCCCTAAGGGCCGATCAGTTTAGTAGTGTTGGAAAAATCCATTAAATACATGAACATTAAATTACAATTTATAACATAAAATACAACATAGAGAATCCTTTTATAACACCATTATTCCCTTTTCTTAAACCTACATGTCAGACATAAAACACACCCAAAAATCATAGGAAAATAAAACATAAGAAATGGGTGATATCAGATGCTCAGTAATCATAAAAAATACAGAGGAAGAAATAAAATATAAGAATAAACTTTTTAGGAAAGGTATAAAACTAGAAAAAAGTCCTTTTAGACATAATCACTAGAATAAAATGGAAAGAATAAATCAAATAATTCCACTTAAACATTCACAAGGATGTTATACTAGTCTAATAATCACATGTAATATCAATAAATAATCTCATAATGAGGTAATGAATAATTTCGAACATCATAACTACAATATCAAGGACTAGTTCCAAGAACATACACAAATATACCATCAAGGCCTCATGCCAAAATACAATTTTATCTCAAGATACATACCAATGCATCAAGGGTCTATAGATGGCCCAACCGGTCCCTTACTAAGTATAATGCATCCCTCTTATGAATGGGTTGAAATATAACATAAACATTTATAATAGAACTAACATAAAAAATGGTAATACATTAACCATAAACAATTAATGGTATCAAAATAGCACATCCATTGGAAAATATATCATAAACATTTCAATACAATATAGAATCTTGTATCATAATAAATCATCATCAAATGAGTATAAAATCCAACAAAGGATGTTGACTTAGATGAAAATAAATTAATAAAATCATTCAAAATATCCTGACATAAATATCCCTTTTATCTAAAATAAATTATTCAAAATCTGAGAACATAAAAAATAATACATTTAAAAAGTGATTTTCAAATCAAAGTGTCACATTAAAATTTGAAAATTTGAAAGGATTAAACATTTTAAAACATTAATGTCCATATAAATAAACCCTTAAAACCAATTTTTAAATATGGACATTAATGAGAATGATTTTTAAGAATAAATCTTTTAAACATTTAAAATGATGTTTAGTTAATGAGTCCCTTACATAAAACAATAAAAATATTCCTTTTGAAAAAAATTGAATAGACCTAAAATATTATCAATAATCCTTTATATATATATAATTAAAATTTTATGATAATATCAAGAATATAGAAATGGAGAAAGGATTAATTATTTAAACATTCAAAGCATGCAATACCACTTTGAGCATTTAAATCATAAGTCTAATATAATTAAATGAATCTTAAAATACCATGAAGATAAATTATTTCATGATATTAAAAAAATAGGGTATTTAAATACACCACATGTATGAAATAGGTGGTAAACATTTTTTGTATCTCATGAAAATTAAAAGTGAGATGAAATTCCATTACCTTAAGTCTGATACTCTAAAAATGTGTCCGAAACTCTGGTATAATGGGTTTAAACATAATATTAACTTGTAATAGAATAATAATAAATTTTATGATATAAAATATGATTTTTTTAGGACTTTATATTACCCATTTATTAAAAATTTACCTGTTAAAGGAAGGTTTTGGGTAAAAATCGCTTTCTTTATCATACATGTTTTGACTTTTTTTATTTTTAATCGTATTACTTAGATCATAATTTACATAAATACAAAATGTAAAACATGATTTATATATCAAATATATTATGTATATAAATATATATAATATATATATATAAATAAAATGGAACAGAATGTTCATGGAGATGGTAGGCTATATGTATGCATGAACATTGTTTCCGTTTTATTATCGTATTAAATGAAAGTATGTAAATGAATATATATATAAATATATCATACTAGTAGCATTTTGATGTCATATATTTCATACTTATTAATAATATATATTCTTATATTCACTCTTGGATAGTAAATGTGGTAGATGAGTCTAATCACGTCATGGAGATGGTAAGTCGTACGTATGCATGAGTGAAGGTATCATTTAATTAATTGTTAAATCATATGGAATTGGAAAAAATATGAATTGTAAAAAAACAATATCATATTATATTTATTATCTGTATCCATTATATTCATCGTTATTCCCATCCGAATAATGTATTGTTGAATAACGAATTACACCACGATGTATAGACGACAAGATGTACGTACACACACATGGTGATATTGTTATTCGTATGATGGATAAAATAACGAATATGGTTGTACAATGATTATAATAAAATACCAGTATAAGTTTTATATTGGAGTAATTACTTTGATATGGAAAAAAAATTGAAATATGATGTATAATAAGAAAATTATTTTGAAAGATAAGATAAAACAATTACCTCGTTTTCAAGTATCTTCTTTTGATTTTAACAAAAGGTCTCCTTAGGATGGATTTATGCCCAAATTGGGGAATCTAAGATGAATTGATGGATGTTGGAAGAGAAAATGGGCAGGATTTGGATGAGACAAATTACTTTATTTGTGTGATTAGAAGAGATGGAAAGGTGCCCTTTTATAAGAGAGGGGAGGAGCACCTTTGAAAATACCAAAACCACTATATTAATATAAATTACTTTTTAAATTAAAAAGGCATTAATGTGGATTATTTTGAATATAAGATTGTGATGGGTCAAAATAATATCAACAAATAAAATTTAGACATGTTTTTTTATTTTAAACCTTATCATTTTTATTTATCCTTATTTAATTTTAAATATGTTAATAATTTTCAAAATATTAAATGATTATAAATATTTACTTTTATGGTGTCAATTCTCTATTATTGGGAAAATAATGTCATTTTAGACCTTATAATTTTAACTTTTTATTTTTTGAAATTTTAAATTATTTTTAAATATTTTAATAGTTTATTATATGTAGAAAATATCAATGATGTCAATTTTAACAATCTTCATTTTATTGAATTTAAATAAAATATAAAAAGGGCGATAAATTTGAAAAAAAGACGTTTATATTATTATAACATGTCATATTCATCTAGAAAAATCATGGATGGTATAAATTATGTCAAATAATATTTATTTTATTATTTATAATATCATTTATTTGATTCTTTCATTAATAAAGCATTTAGTACATCATTATTATGACATAAATAAATTAATTTTTTTAATGTCTAAAAATTATAAATAAAATACCATGATGTATGAACTATTTTTATCTTTCTAATTACTATTTATGGTTAAAGATATCACTTATATTAAACTTTATTAAAATTGTTTTAGTAATAAGATATATGTTTATACCAAATTTCCTTTACATAAAATTAAAAGGTATAAGTGTCATAATCACACCGAAGTGGCTCCAAGGGGTCCAAAAATTGACCCAAGGATTATCATGGTCGGATGTACCACTAATAATAGGATTATGATAGGTTTTAGGGTAGTTTTATATTATTATAATATTATTTTATACCCTTATTTCCCCAATTTACCCTTTAACTGTGGTAAATAAAAATAATTACTAAAGTCACTATTCAAAATTCTTAAAAATAAAATTATCTTATTATCATAATTTGGAATCACTGATTCCAAACATATAATCCCTTTTTAAAAATTTAAAACACATTATTTGAAATAATTAATTTAAAATTTATCTCTGTTGTTAAAATGAGAAAACATGTTTTTCAAAAGTAAAAACCATCATAAGATTAACTTGTGTTTATATCTAATTTTAATGTGAAAATAATTGAAATAAAATAAATTAAACTAATTAAAAAATATAATCTAATTATAATTTTAAACAATTCAAATGTAAAATTTAACATGATAAATTATTTCAATTAAAAAATTTGGTTTTAATTAAAATTTAGTATTTTTCACTATTAATCAAAAAATGAAAGTTATCAAAAAAACACCAAAAATTTATTAAAAATAAAATTGTATGTCCCAATTCCAAATAAGAAGTTTATTTTATCAAATTAAATATATAAAAGGGTAAAATAAAGTATTTAAAATGGGTGTGTCATCAAATGGTTGCAAAACTACATTTTTTTGAAACATTCCTTTTTATCCAAAAAATTTGAATTTGTTCTTATATTATGTCTGATAAACACATAAGATGAATGTTAAAATTATATGAAATATACAAAATTTAAAATGTTGTTAATACTATTCATATTCTATAATTTAAAATCTATTTTATATATTATGTTAAACAATAATATTTTATTAATATACTGTTTTTCGGTAAAAATGGGCCTTGCAAGTAACACAAGACAACTCATTGTTGTGTGTAGCATTAGCTTAACATGGATTTTCAAAAAAATAATTAAATAAATAAAAAAATTCAGAAATGAAAATATTATAATGTCTTTGGGTGTTACACTCCCCATCAATCTAAAATATCAGCATCTTGGAATAGGAATCCCATAAAAAACAAAGGAAGAGAGAAAAGATAAACTCCTAACAAACTCCCCCACATGTTGGGTCATAGTTGTTATTAATGAACATATTTGTGTAGAGAAAGATTACTCAAGTACCGATATGGAATTTAGTGATGATTTATTCAATCTAATGAGTAGAGGGAATTTATCCAAAGGTTATATATTTTTTTCTCAATGTGATGGTGAATAAAGTAACATTCAACATCAATATTCTTTGTGTGTTCATGAAATACTGTATTAAAATAAATATTTATGGTTGTCTGATTATCACACCTGAGAAGAGTGTGAGTATGTAGTGGGAATCCAATTTCATGAAGGAGTTTATAAATCCATTTAATTTCAGTATTGATAGTTTTGAAAAATGATATTCATATTCAATACTAGATTGGGAGATAACATTTTTGTCCTTCTAGGATAAGAGATTAAATTACCTATAAAAAATCATAATCATGGATGTATACTTTCATGTAGATAAGAATCTATCATAGTAAGAATCAAAAAAGTTATCAAAGTTTATATTATTATAATTATAACAGAAACTATAACATAAATTCTTCTAGTTAATGTATTCGATGATGTGAAGAACCATATCGCAATAGGATTTCCTTAGATAATCCATGAATTGACTGATCTTGCTGACAATGTAGATAGTATTAAGATGATTCATCATGAGTTAATTGATTTTTCACATAAGGCAGTGATACTTATCTAAAATAGAATACATGTCACTCGTATTGTGGTGATATCTTCCCCTATATTTGAGAGAATTGTTGATTGTATTCATCTGAGAAAACTATAATCCAATAATATATTTAACACATATTTTCATTTTCAAGGAAATATTTCTTCTAGATAGTGGGACACATCAATTCCAAAAAATATATTTTAAGGGACCCAATTATTTGGTATCAAATTATTGATGAATATAAGACTTGATATTGTTAATTTTCTGTGATTTTTTATAGGTAATAATCATATTATAAACATATATAACCAAAATAATGCTCCTCGATGACATTTGATGATGAAATAATGTGATCATTCAATCTTGGAGAAAGTTAAAATATAGTGACTATGGTGAAAAATAAACCAAAAAAATAATGAGAAGACTGCATAAGTCCATAAATAGATCAATGAAGTCAATAAATGTGATATTTTTCAGATTGATAAATAATGTTATATTTGTTTGCAGATTAAATTCCTCATCAAGAAAACCAGGCAGTAAATAATTATTAACATCATATTGATAAAAATTCCAATGAAAAAATATTCATGGGTGATAAATAATAATATAAATTCCTTTTTATAAACTACATATAGTGTTTTTAAAAGATCAACAACATAGTGTAAGTATAAAATTTTTCCACAATACAAGCTTTAGGGAAATAAAGAGTACAATCATCTTTTAAATCGACTATAAAAATACATTTTCTCCCAAGGACCTATTTACATGTTTTTAGGGGGACAAGATACTGTTTTAATTACAATCTAATAAATATAATTTATCTTTCATTTCTTTTAGCTGAAAAGGGCGATATTTAGCCTCAATAACTATATGAGGTATAAATATCATTATAAAATTAAAGAAGTAGTGTTTTTTTGGAAGAGATATGCCATTTTTTGGAATGTATATATATAGTATTCGACTCATAAGAGTGTGTACTATTTTATAATTCAATAGTAAATAAATATATGTTTATGGAAATATATATAGGTGATTTTATGGGAATGAAATAATTAGTCAATGTGGGGGTATATTCAATGTATAGTGAGAGTAAACGCGCGCAATGAAACAACCACCATATCTAAAAAAAGGGTAAATGTGTGGGTGGATTGTGGGAGGAAGACATTTATTAATAGGGATATTTAAGAAGGGAGAAGGTGGAGGTGATTTGAATAAATATCCCTAAATTAATAAGTCATAATCATAGATGACACAACACCTTATGTTGGGAGATAAATAATGGCATCTATATTGGGGATACGGTATCGCATAAAAATTCAATGTAGGGCTTGGAGGGAATTTGAAGAGACTAGGATGAGTTTCATAAAAATAATAGATACATTTAAATATAAGTATAGGAAGAAGGTGATGAGGGTGAGAGGGATATTAGTAATGAAAGGGACTCTTCCATTAAAGTATAATGGAAGAAAGAAGATTTAAAAGATACATGGTGGTAAGAATAGTACCACCCAAAAAATTAATAGGGACTTGTACATGAACTAATATGGACTAAGTTATTTCTAGTATATAAAATGTTTTTATTGGACACAACATTCTTTTGAGGGGCATAAGTTTTAGACATTTTATGAAGGACACTACAATCCATGAGAAATATCTGAATGGAAGAAGGTAAAAATTCTCACCCAGTATCATAGAATAGAAATTTACTATGTATAGAGAAATGAGTATTAATTCCATGTTAAAATGACATGAAATTATTTAATAATTATGAACAATCACGAAGTAAGTAAAGCTAAGTCACTATAGAAAGATCATCAATAAATATGATATAATAATGTTAACCTAACTGACATGGGACTATATACGAACCCCAGACATTAGAATGGAATAAATCAAAAGGATTAGATGCACATTATAAAATTCAAGGAACATAATATGTTTGATTGTGTTTTTAAAATTAATAGGACTCATAGTAGAATGAAATATGAACAATGAGATGTGAAAAAAGATTATGTACATTAGAGTAGGTGGATAACCATGGAAAAATTAAAATTATTGATCATAGAAGGAGGTAGATGAGAAATTTATTGGGCATATATTGTAACAACAATACTCTATAATAAATTATGATTTTGATGCTCACAAATACCCTTGTTTTTTTTCTAATGAAGTTTTTATGAGTAAAATTTTTAGGAATTTTGTTCATATCAAAGGAACTCAAACATTACGAGAATTACTCTGGAAACAATGTTTCCATCCCTATGTTACACTGCTGTGAACAATGCGCATATGGATCATTATCCCTACGCTATGTTGAAAAGTTTATGTTTCAATCTTACAGTGAACAATGTGCATATGGATAATCATTTCCACGTTATTCTAAGAAGATCACATATGGATCAGCAACCCTACGTTGGAATCTGAAAATACTATTCATAAACCTTACATTCACGAAATATAGGAATGTATGGTTCATCAACCCTGTGTGACATCCCTACATTATGAAGATGAACATATGGAAGATGAATGCTATATTCCATTCCTACGTTACATAAATGAATGTATGGTTAATAAAGCGTATGTTGATAAAATAACCATATGCTACGCAGCTTAACCCTTTGATGTGTTCTCAACAGTAGTGATCTGTGAAGCCATGTTGTTTATTAAAATCAGGTGGAATGATTTAATTAGAGTTAATGACTTATTCAAATATCGTTATGATCTATTTCGAAGAACCATTTTTCTCATAGAACCTCTTTGATTCTTAAGGGAATTTCAATTTAATATTTGAATTCCCATGATTAATCAGGAAAGAATTTCAGATATGGAAATATAAAAGGAAATCACTTGCTCTATTTATTTTTTACAGAGCCGAGAAAAATTAAGAATTTATGTTTGTGTGAATAATTGTTGATACTGATAATTTTTTAAGTGATGTTATTACCGTTGATCGTATCTCGATCATCTGCAAAAAAGGATAATATATCAAAGTACTGATCATTCTCAACCTCATTTTTCTTACACGATGTTTCAATTTTATTTAAGATATTTATTAAACAAGGATCTCTTCAGAATTTTTCTCTCTCAAAGAAATTTGTTTATGAAAAATAAGATCTAACAATTGTTAGTTTCATACTGCTGCAATTGTAAAGATCAACCTTACTATTTTACGAATCATTTCCTATTTATTGGATTTTAAATTTCTTGTACTCCCTTATGGTGGACTATCAGCTTCTCAATCTAAGATGTGGATATTGGTTCTTTATTACAGAAGCAGACGATTTTTTATTTTCGTCTTATTTGTAAAGGTTTCGACTGCCTACACTCAATTGTGGATTAAAGGTCTTGTGATAAGAGGACCTATTCGAGTCAAATCACCAAGATCACCGAGAAAGTGATTGGTGGAGTGGACTAGGGGATCTTTTTCCCCAAACCACTATAAAAATATTTGTTCTTTACTTCTTCATATTCGTTGCGAATTTTCATACAGAAGAACAACACTTCAAATCATTGTAGTTTTTTAGAGGGATTAAAAAACCTGAATTGTGGAAGGTAATTTGAAAGTACACAATTCACCCCCTCTTGTGTTTTTTTGTACATTCTAACCTAACAATCTGCATTTAATGAGAGATTTTTGGATAAATATATAGCAAGGTGAAGAGTATAAGATCTGTACAAATAATATGGAAATGACTAATCCTAGAGAAGGAATGTCAATGGTGTGTGCTTCATATTTCAATGGTGAAATCCATGGATGCTAGAAGTCAAGGATGATTATATATCTAAATAATCTCAGATACAAATGTTTTTCAAAAATCATATATCATTATAAGATTCCTGAGTAACCAGAGACATGGGATGCCACTATTGAAGCATCTTATGATATAAATTCAAAAGCAATGAATGCTATTATTTGCGGTCTTAGACCAAACGAACTCAACCATGTATCGCAATTAACAATATCTTATGAAATGTGGAAAATGATTACAGAAGCCTACAAAGGTACTGACAATGTTAGACAAATGATAAATGCAACAACAAAATTTAAATTCGATACTTTTAGAATTTTTGATGGAGAGATCATTATACATATGAATGGAAGGCTGGAAACAATTGTTAATAATGTTACATACTTTGGTGAGGTTATCATTCAACCTGATCAAGACTTGAAATTACTTAGAGTACTACCCATGAAATGGAATGGAACATTAACTACAATTCAAGAAACACCTCCTTTCAAAAATTTGACAATGAAATAATTAATTGGGACTCTGATGATGTATGAAGCAGAAATGAAAGAAAAAGCTAAAGATCATAAAGTTATTAAGAAAATAGAGAACACTACCTTGAAAGTGAAATATTATAAGCAAAACAGAAATCCAAAATAAGAAAAAATAGAGAAGAATTCAGACTCCCCTGATTTTGAAATTGAACTAGCTCAATTATCCAGAAAGTTCAGCATGTTCTACAAAAAGAAAAGAGGCTTTAGAAAACCTTACAAGAAGGATGAGAGAGAATCAATATAAGTTTGATGCTATGAATGGAAAATATTGGGACACATCAGACCTGATTTTCCTCAATTAAAATAAGAAGGAAAAAGACCATAAAATAAATATCAAAAAAATAATGATTATGAGAAAAAAGGGGGACGAGTAATGAAGGCTACATGGAGTGTATCTGAAGACTCCAACAGCTCATCAGAAGCTAATTCAGAAAAAGAACTACATAATCTAAAAGTTGACATGTCCTTGAGGGATAAAGAATAGATATAGGTACAATCCTTTTATTCCTCTAATTTTGATTCTGGTAGTTGTTCAAATGAAAAGTTAGTTGTCTATTCCCCAATTCTATAAAATAAATACGATTCTTTACTAAATAAGAACAAATATTTAAAGAATATTCACAAAGAAGTATTAGGATAAAGATACACTTTACTCAAACAATATCAATAGGTAAATAAAAAATTCAATTCATAAACTAAAAACAATATAGATCATGAAATTAGGATCATTGCTTTACAAGATAAAGTAGAAACTTATAAAAGTGTTTCTCTTTTTTTTACTAATAGAGAAAATATTTTGAATGAAATTCTTGGAAAGAATGTAATAAAAAAATTGGTATAGTAAGTAAGAGTGAAAAACCTAAGCATTATAAGAATTATTTTGATCCTAACTTAGAAAGTGTAACTTGTAATTATTATGGAAAAAATTCATATATCAAAAAACTATGACTTAAGAAATCCTAAGATAATTGAAATTAAATGAGCTTTTGTTTCAATAAGCATATTTGAAATAAATTATATGAGTTAAGGGGAAAAAGCATATATAGATTCCCAAAACACTGCTATCTAACACTACTGGACCCAAGATGATGTGGGTACCAAAACAAACTCTCATCTAATTGACTTTGTAGGAAACAGGTCATAGAACCAGAAAAGTTGTATGGTACATGGATAGTGGGTGCTCAAGGCACGTGAGTGTAAACTCAGAAAAATTCATTACACTGACTCAAATATATGGGGGTCTAGATACCTTTGGCGATAATGTCAAAGTAAATATAATTGGACTTGGAACTATTAGTGATCCAAAAACGTTCTCAATCAACAAGGTACTATATGCACAAGGGCTAAAGCACAACCTAATAATTATTTATATACTCTGTGATGATGGATATTATATTGATTTATCTAAAAATTATTTTTATATATTTAATGATGATATTCTTAAATTTAAATCACCTAGAACTGTTAATGTTTATAATTTGGATTTAAATTCTTTGTGTCAACAGAAAGTGAATTGTTTGATTGATAAAATAAACGTGTCATGGATTTGGCCTAAAAGACTTGTTCATTATGATATATATGATTTATATAAATTATCTAATATGGAATTAGTTTTTGATTATCATAGTCTTAAATTCGATAGTGATAGATTCTGTGATTCATATCAAATTAGAAAATACAAGAAGTCTTCCTTGAAATCAATTAACTAAATTGATACATCTAAACCTTTATAAGTTATCCATATCGATTTGTTTGGACCATCCATAATAGCTAGTTTGGATGGTAAATTATATGTATATGTTTTAGTTGATGAATGTTCAATATTTTCATGGGTTTATTTTCTAAAACTAAAAAGTGAAGTGTTCACTGTTTTTTAAATTATTTTCAAAATTATTCAAAATAAAAAGGGTATTAAAATAATTTCATTAACAAGTGATCATGGTGGTGAATTTGAGAATGAGGAATTCAATTACTTTGGCTCAAATCTAGGTATTAAACACATCTACACTGCACCAAGAACACCTAAAAAAATGGAATTGTTGAAAGAAGAAATATAACTATTCAAGAAATGTCTTGGACTATGCTAAATGAATATAGACTTCCTTCATACTTATGGGAAGATTCTGTAAGCACAACCTGCTATATAATTAATAGAGTATTAATTTGACCATTTTTGAAAAAGAAACCCTATGAACTGTGGAATAACAGAAAGCCTAAAGTAATACACTTTAACTTTTTTTGGATGCAAAATTTATATCCAGAACACCAAGGATAATATTGGTAAGTTTGATCCAAAATTTAAAGAAGGAATGTTTTTAGAGTATTATCCCACTTCTAAAGCTTATAGATTATTCAGTAAAATGTTATGGATTGTTGAAGAATCACTTCAGGTGAATTTTGATGAAATTGAACCATTCAATAAAGAAAAAGATCAAACTAATGAAATTACTAACTCTAATGACAACATTAGACTAGAAAACCTGAATGATGATTTTGAAAATAATAAAACTCAGTCCAGTTTAGAAGAACATGAAAATAATGAACCAATTAGTGTTTTACCTAGATAGACTATAACCCAAAAGAATCATCCCTTAGAAATAGTTATAGGAGACCTAGGCATAGGAATTAGAAATAGAACAAGTTTAGTAAACATAGAGAAATTCTATTCCATGTTATCGCAATTAGAACATAAGTCTATAAAAGAAGCCTTAAAAGATGAAAGTTAGATTTTTCAATGCAGGAAGAGATAAACTAGATTAAGAGGAATGATGTTAGAATGTTAGTTGAAATACCTTTAAATTATCTAGTTATAAGAACTAAATGGGTCTTTAGAAACAAAGAGGATGATTAAGGAATAATAACTGAAAACAAAGCTAGATTAGTAGTTAAATGATACAATAAAGAAGAAGGTATATATTATGATCCAAATTTTTCCCCTATATCTAGATTTGTATCCATTATAATTCTTTTAGCCAATGAATTTCATATGAAGTGTAAATTTTATTAGATGGATGTAAAATCTTCCCTTTTAAATGGTTTTTTATTAGAGGATGTCTATTTTGAACAACCTCATAGTTTTTAAATTTCTCAAAAACCAAATTCCATTTTTATACTTACATAAGATCTCTATGGACTTAAACAAGAACCTAGAGCGTCGTATAAAAGTTTACGTTATTTTCTTTTGAAAAATAATTTTACTGTTGGACTAAAAGACCCTAAACTTTTTAAGAAAAATGTTTATTCTAATATTTTATTTGTTAAAATATATGTTGATGATGTAATTTTTGGTCCAACTAATAAAAATCTTTGTAACTATTTCCCAAATATTATGCAAAAAAATTGAAATGAGTATAATTGTAGAATTGAGTTTCTTTTTTGGACTTCAAATTTTCAAAAAAGTTTTTTGAAATATTTTAAATCAGATAAAATACATTATTTATTTACTGAAAATGTTTGGACTTGAAAATAGTAAGACATACACCACTCTTATATGTACTAATGTAAAACATGATTTGGATGAAGCTGGAAAACCAGTGGAAAAAAAGTTATATTGAGGTGTGATTGGTAGTTTATTGTATCTTACTGCTAATAGGACAGATCTTATGTATTCATTATGTCTTTTTGAAATATTTCAATCAAATCATAAAGAATAACATCTTACTACTGTTAAAAGAATTTTTAGATACAAAAAAGGAATTGTTTTCCAATCTATTATTTAGCACAAAAAATATGATTTTATTTTAATTTCATATTCAGATGATGATTTTGGTTGTCGTAGATTAGATAGAAAAATCACATTAGGAACTTGTCGCTTTTTAGGAAAATCACTAGAGTAGTGGTAAAGTAAGAAACAACACTCATTTTCTCTATCAATAGCTGAGGTGGAATATGTATCTGTAGGTATTTGTTGTGCACAAGTGTTGTGGATGAAAAAAAATCTACTGAAATTTGGACTAAGATATAGTAGTACAAGTATTTTATGTGATAATTCTAGGGTTATAAATATTTCAAATAATCTTATAAGTCACCCAAGGACTAATAACATTGATATAAGGCATTATTTTCTTAGAGATCATGTCCTTAAAAAATTATATATCTTTGGAATTTTTTAATACCGAATGTCAATTAGATGATATTTTCACAAATCCACTTCCCATTTCATGTTTTTATTTTATTAAGGGGGAGTTAGGATTATTTAAATTTAAGTAAATATTTACTTTTAGTTAGTCTATTTTTAAGTGATCTTTTATTTTTTCTTTAATAGACTTTAAAACTGTCTAGATATTTATTTATTTAATTTATTTAATTTATTTTTGAAACTGTAACATTATTTTTTTAATAAAATAATAAAATAAAACATTTTTAAAGTAATTAGTACCACCGATATTGGTTCGAGAAAACTATTTGCATTATTCAGCTCTCATTAGTCTCTCCCACACATCACGTTAGTTAATCGAGCACACTCTCTCTTGAAACCCTCTTGAAAATCCTTCAAACCCTAAAACTATGAATATACAAACCAGAAACCTTCAAAAGATGGATAGATCAAGGATACCAGATTATGCGGAGTTGGATCTCTCTCTATCCACAAAAGAAATCCAAAATAATTCTTACATGAAAGGTAACCAACTTTACCAGTCTAGATTTTATAAATCTATCTATCAATCAATAAATAAAGTTTCAAGTGATAGAGTTTATCTTTAGATAAGACAAAACACTAGTTGTGTATGATCTAGATGTTAAGGAATTAGGTTAAAATTCTTATTTCAATTTCAGTTTTGAGGAAGATACAGTGGTTTCTAAAATTCATGACAAAGAATTCTCTTTTTCATCAGTCGAGATAGAAGAGGAAATGTATTTTCCATATGAGGGGAATTCCATTTCGATTTAAATAATATTGGTGATGGTATGTATCCCTCATATGATATAATGTTTTTATTATTTGGAATAAGAATAATCAAGAAGATCATATCCAAGGAACTGACTCCAGATTGGTGAGTTATGATGAAGTTCATACAGTCAGCTATACTGCCCAGGATGGTAGAGCTAGAGATGGTTCTATATCTAGATATGTATATGATGTTTTTATTTTTGAATAATATCATGTTCAATTTCTATCTGTTCATGTTGAGGTAGTTAAGATATTGCTGTCATCCGGAAGAAAATATGGAATATTATCCATATGGAAGAATTATCTTTCTTCTTTTAAGGAAAAAAGGCAAGCTGGCCAGTATGTTTTGTGCATAGAGGTGCCAACATTCAAATACATTGACTTCTAGGGACATAAAGAAGTTGGGATTTTTATGGAATAATTATTTAAAAATCTTATTACATGTTGGTGCTAAGGAACAATAAAAGAGGTTGGCTGCTGCTCAGGGGGAGAAAAGAATGATTCCATCGGTTGGATTTGTGAGACAGATACTAGAGGAGGCCAGTAGATCAATACCATAAGAATAATTAATTCATTTCAAGCGAAGAAGAGCATTATTTGTTATACCAGCTGTAGTAGATGAAGTGGAAGAAGTACCAAAACTTGAGGCTCAACAAGGTGAGTAGGTTGAAGAAGTTGAGACAGAGGCTCAAATCCATGAAAATCCAAGGGAAGTTGTCCCAAACCCAACTGATCTTTCCATGATTATTCCAAATTCAATAGCCATAGGTGAATCTGTTTAGAGGACATGTACTGAAGAGAATCGAGAGCTAAGCCTAGCTGTGCCTGGTTCTGAACACGCAGGAGAACAATATGAAGCTTATGATTCAGAGGCCAATGCCTAGGTAATCCATATTTAGCTATTGGATGCTCATAATTCCTTCTTAAGGGAACAATTAGAAGTAGAAAAGAAAAATTTTGATCAATACAAATCCACTGTAGTTCCTCGAGTATATTTTAAATCTCAAAAGCTTTACTTGGATTAGTTCAAATAAAATCTCATTTCCGTGGGAGATCTTAGGGAAGTCATACAGATTATATCTGGAGAGATATATTCTATAAAAGGTGAAGCTGTGAAGAAATATGAGTTTGAAGATTTCATGAAAATGAAGGCGAGGAAATTTCAATCTCTTAATAAAAGTGCAAGTGCATCTTTTTAAGATCATCAAACCCCTCCAGATCTTATTAGAAGGTTTGAATCCATTACAGTAGTGTTGACTGATTTTAATGATAGAAGGCACACTCTTCAGTGTGATAGTACACCTTTGAATGTGCTGCTTGACAATCAATGTCACCTAGTGAGCCAGCTCACTTCAACCGATTCATTGATGGGCTCAGTGGTGTATCAATTTAAGGACAAGTTGAATTATTTCATTTAGTCAAAGGAGGAAATAAATGAATTAATGACGATCAATATTGTTGAAAACTTTAATGTTGGCCTCGACTCAAAGAAGATTCTTCAGCAACGAAAAGAAGTGTTCAACAACCACTTACAGATTTGTTGATGAATATCATAGAGATTACCAGTACTGCTGAATCCATTTCTCACCCACCCGCTGAATCTACAATGACTAGAGAAACTAATGAAATCCCCTCATTTTAACCCTCTCTTTGCTGATCGTGGATGGTACATAAAATCAAACATTTTTTTACTGTTATAATTTTATAATTTTATTTGAAAATGTGATGATTTTCTCTACTTTCAATTATTAACTATGAATCTTACATTTATTTATCTTAATAGATTTAGTAACTATTCATTTATTGTTCAGTGCTACATTAATGTTGTACATATCCTTTGTTATATCAAACCTTCTTTTTGATATCACAAAAAGGGGGAGATAGAGATGAAATGGGGAGATAGTTGGAAAGGTGAGATGAAGATAGATATGGGAGATGAAGATACAGATGTGAAAAGGATCTAAAATGGATATCAAGTTATGTTTGCAATGAAAATCAAAAAAATATTTACAAAAATTGCTAGAATATTTTATTTAATTCAATGGTTTATTTTATGGGACTTGTGATCATCAAAAATGGGGAGATTTTTGGGCATGTATTTTCACAAAAATACTCTATAATCAATGATTATTTTGATGTTCACAAATACCCTTGTTTATTTTCTAATGATGTTTTTATGAGTGAGTTTTTCAGGAATTTGGTTAATATCAAAGGAACTCTATCATTACAACATTTACTATGGAAACAATTTTTCCATCCCTATGTTACACTGCTGTGAACAATGCGTGTATGGATCATTATCCCTATGCTATGTTGAAATGTTTCTATTTCAAACATACAGTGTACATTGTGTGTATGGATCATTGTCCCTACACTACACTAAGAAGATCACATATGGATCAAAAACCCAATGTTGGAATTTGGAAATATTGTTCCTAAAACTTACGTTTAAAAAATATATGAAAGTATGGTTCTTCAACCCAATGTGACATCCCTGCATTACACAGATGAACATGTGGAAGATTAATGCTAAATACCATCCCTACGTTACGCAAATGGAAGTATGGTTAGTAAATCGTACGTTAGTAAAATAAACCTATGCTACGCAGCTTAACCCTACACTGTGTTCTCAATAACAGTGATCTGTGAAGCCGCGTTGCTTATTCAAATTAGTGGGAATGATTTAATCAGAGTAAATGAACGATTAAAATATGGTTATGATCTATTTCCAAGAACCCTTTTTATAAGAGATCCGCTTAGATTCTTAAGGGAAGTTCCATTTAAGATTCGAATTCCAGCGATTAATCAGGAAAGAATTTCAGATATGGAAATATCGAAGGAAATCACTTCCTCTATTTATTATTTACAAATTTGATAAAAATTAAGAATATATGTATGTGTGAATAGTTGTTTATACTAATAAATTTTTTAGTGATACTATTATATTTGATCGGATCTCAATCATCAGCAAAAGAGGAGAAGCTTTCAAAGTACTGATTATTCTCAAACTCGTTTTTCATACATGAAGTTGAAATTTTATTGAACATCATTGTGAAACAAAGATCTCTTCAGACTTTTATCTCTTAAAGAAATTCATTTTTTAAGAAGAGGATCCATCAATTGTGAGTTGCGTACTTCTGCAATAGTGAATATCAACCTTACTATTTTATGAATCAATTCATGTTTATTGGAGTTTCAACTTCTCATAGTCAGTTGTGGTAGAGTTTCAGCTTCTTGGTCTAAGATGTAGATATTGGTTATTTGTTACAGAACCAGAAGACCTTTTTGTTTTAGCCTTATCTGTAAAAGTTTCAACTACCTGCTCTATGTTTTGGATAGAAGGCCTTGTGATAAGGGGACCTGTTCTCATGAAATTACCAAGATCTCAGAGAGAGTGATTTGTGGAGTGGACTAGGGAATATTTTTTCCCTGAACCACTATAAAAATATGTGTTCTTTACTTCTGAATATTCATTGTAATTTTCCATATAGAATAACAACACTAAAAATCTTTGTAATTTTCATAGGGATTCAAAAACCTGAATTGTGGAAGGTAATTTGAAAACACACAATTCACCCCCTCTTGTGTTGCTTTGTACATTCCGACCTAACAAATTCAAGTGATGTTGGGGAATTGAACATGTAAACCTCATCATAAATAACACCATTACCATTATTGAAATTCTTTATCCACTCATAGAAAAAAAACATCAAAGGATGAGAAAACAACATCACAATTCAAGTCCTGTATAATATTAATAGTACATAGTTGATTGAATTTAGTTAGAGTAACACGAACCACTATTGTCATCTGATTATAATGATTCAATGATAAAGTTTCAAATCACATAATTAGAATAGAATATCATTCATTAATAGTAATATTAGTTCCCCCAATGTATAAATGATAGCTAGTAAGAATACCTATATCACCAGTGAGATAATAGGAAGAACATAAATGAATTATATAGGCAGTTAGGTTATAGGAAACATAGACTGTAGGGACACCAGTCTGATCTATACGAGCTGAGGAGGAAGCAAGCATCAAGGATTTTATATAGGAGTGAATGAGCTCCATCTCATCCATTGATAGTGCTGGATTGGGACAGAGGTTGGATGGAATTTGTGATGAGTTGACTAGAGATACCTAAGATCTCTAAAGTGGTTATGATAGGGGACATGGATATCCAAATAGTGAGGAACCAAATGTTTAAGATTCCCATATATCTGACAAAAGGGTCAATTTGGGCCCCCACTATATCCATAATTATGAGTACTAGAAAAACATCTACCACCACATCTTATAATTACAGTATCAATAGTTGGAGGATGGATATTATGAGATTTACTAATGTGATGGTATACCAATGGAATATCAATATAATATGGATTTTATTATATCTCCTTCATGGTGGTTAAATAATCTATTTTGGGGATATAAAGAAAACTAATGAGATATAGTTGACCCCCCTAAGTCAAAGTAGTCTATGGTGTCAATGGAAGTGAAAATATCTCCAGTAAATTATCACATAGAGAAATCTATTTAGTGAAATGCATTGTAAAATGATGATTTTTTTGATGGATGGTTGAGAAGAACTAAATAACATCATTAACTAACGATATATTATTGGTTTTTGAATTCATGATATTCAAGTAGTTCCAAAGTTCCTTAAAAGTGTTCATGGTTTGAGTTTCATCTTTGATTGAACATCCCATTTAATTGGCAAAAAACGAAATATATTTTTTATTGTTAATCTTATTGGACTTTTTTACTAGATTAGATACCGATGGTGGAAAATAAACATGGTGAAAATCTAGATACATGTAAATTAGAGACATAATCTAAAACTTGAAAGAGATGTTGGTGGCATCAATCATCTCATCCAAAAGGTATGTATAGGTAATGATCAATTGTGAATGTCCGAATAAATTATAAGATGAATTTTTGATAATATGAAGGATGTCAGGGACGAGATGAAAGGGTTACCAAAATATAGCTGATGTTTTTAGAAAGTGAGGATACTTTTAGGAATATAAGAACATGGTGAGGAAGTTTCACTTAGTAGGAAGAGTGGGGAAGTAGAATAGAGAAAAGGAACAATAGAAAAGCATATTGTAATAGAAAAATAAAGACACTAAATTAATTTATTAAATGGAAGGTCTAGTAGTGAAATAGAAATTATTTGTTTAGTTATGGGAATCACGTGTAATGGATTACTATATTATGGTTAGTTAATGTGTTATACCTAGGAGGTAGCGTATGTACGAGAGGAAAGAAGTCTAAGAGGAGATGTTTTGGGTGTTGTATGATGGAAGGAGGAGGGTGTCATGTGTCATATAGGGGTGCATGATTATAGAGGAATGACTCCAAATCCATGTGTTCTAAGGAATTACGATACATTAGTCACACTCACCTAGGAGACATGACATGTTTATCATGTGTGTGCTCTTTAGAGAGGCAATAAAACCATGTTATTTTTTCTTAGGGTCCATGTGTTTCTGGGATTTGAGATGATCGCATGAACTAGATCCTAATAGGGTGGAGGAAAAGAAATGTTCAATGTCCGAAAATTGAGGTATAAGGTGGATGTTATGGATATGGATTGGTGTAGTAGATATATGGAATTGAATCATGGATCTATGATACCATGTAGGAGTAAAACCACACTTTCTTCTTCAATAAATAGTGTATTTAGTTTTTTTATAGATGTAGATTTTAATAAAACATAGTGAAACTAATATGGAACTCTACATGCATGACACTGAGCTAATCCCAAACTAATCTAGGTAAAACATAGATCAACCAACTATTACACAACCATTTTAAATTATATTTCACTCTAACATAAGTCATTGAAAGCCTTCTCAAATTATAAAAATGAAGTTTTTTAGATTCACATATTCGCTTAGAGCCTACTCATCATGTCTTTTGTCCACTTGTTCACAAATAACTATGATTCATATGTCCTTTAGACATGATAAAAAAGAAAAAAATAAAAAACATAATGTGGATAATTATTCTTCTATATTCTTAGTTGTCTTCAAAATAATATCCTCTAATTACAACTAGAGGATCATGATATCAAAATATCTTCATGGTGAAACAATTTATATATAATAATGAGGAAATTTGGAACATAAAATAGTGTAAATTTATAAGTGTAAAGACCCTATGATTATCCTGAGTATTGAGATGGGGTGAATCGATTCTCCTTATAAACTTTTTCATTTGAAACACTTTGTAAAATAGGGATATCACTACCAGTAAGTACAAGATGGATCAAAATGTTGATGCCTTTACATTGCAAATATTGTTTGTATTTTTATTAAAAAATTAGCAATAAGAAATAGATGTGAGAGTTTTAAAAGGCTCACCACCCATGATGGATAGATATAACTTTGTAAAAAACCAATCCTCATGGTTGATTATTTTATGCCAAATAAGTAATAACATCAGGGAAATTGTTCTGTAAATTTATTCTCAAGAGTCACTTTATAGTGTGAGAATATGTAGCACCAATCAAAATAATGATTTATCAGATGTTGAGTAGGGGAGAACAACAAGGATGAAATATCAAGTATTAATGATCTATCCTAAAATAAGAAGATAAAATTCACACTAAATAAAATAATAAAACTATTCACCATAGAAGCACTCTCACATTTCTTTTCTACACCAAGAATGATGTATGATGAAGAATAGTGAGTAACAAACACCAATCACAAAATTCTTCTTTTCATGAATGATTTTTGAACTCAAATAATCACTAAAGTATAATAGTGATTCTAGAAACTTCAACTTCATTATAGTGTAGTATTTACCATGTGTAGTGAAACATGGATCATGTGTGAAATATCTCACATTATTCAACAGAAAACCCTCAATAATTATAATGCTCTTCTGCACACTCTCAACTTTATTACACTGTCATTTTATAACCAAAAGTCATACAGTGATTAAGGTATGAGATAGAGAATTCTTATACCTAACTTATATATAATATTTGATGAAATACCTTAAGTCATGGATCAATGATCTCCCCGACGCTTCACTAATAAATCAAGTGACCTATTTTAGTAGAAAGTGTCATTTATGGAACCCTTTAGAAGGCCAAGAAATTTTGGGGAATAAATAATCAATCCTAATATGAAAAAATCTAAATGGGATTAATTGAAAGAAATTAGAAAAAAATACCATAAGAATTCAATTGGAATTTACTATAATTCTATTCGTCATTTAGTAGAAAAAATATCTCGCCTTTTTTAGTAAAATGAACATAATATTTGACTCAGAACATTGATTAAGGTTATTATGATATTACTTATAAAGACAACTTCATTGGTCTTAATTTATTATCAATAATAGAAACCATTTTTATGTTTTTATGATTCTCTAAAAAATCAATCATTATAATAGAATGAGAATTATTTCTACAAAAAACAAATGTTTGTTAAAAACAACTTAATATTTTGGTCATAAAAAACATCCCAAAACTTATTCTATTCAGAAACCATGCTCCAATGGTCTTAAAATTTCCTTAGTCATGAGAATAAAAATAGGGAATCTTTATTTCATTCAATTCAGTGTTGATGAAATATTCCATCAATTCAAGTGGATGAAAACGTTATAGATAACTCATGCCTTGTCCACCTTGTCCAATGAAATAATTCATACACAATGATCTTGTATGAAATACTCAAATGATTCCAATCCAGCAATAATAACATTTAAATAAATACAAGATGAATCCTAAAAACCATATAAAAATTATAAAAAATTAAAGTGAATCACATGATATCCAATAGTTCAATATAAAATGGAAGAATTTCAAAACCTTCTCACATATTCAAAAAACCATTTTAAGAGATCATCTTATCTCGATGAAAATTACTATAGAAAAATTGTAATGTGATGGTATAACTCAAGAATGATATCTTAAAATATAATATTGTTTAATAATTATATGATCCTTAGGGATAATCATTATATGATCATTAAATATTTTTTTTATAATATCATTAGGGTTATGTGGTTTTTGAGGTATGATATATAATATATGATCAATAATGTATATTTCAAAGGGAGGTTTCAAATTATAATTTTTATAAAATTTCTTTTAGAACTATTGTAAATTGATAATGGTGATTTATTACTATGAATGAATTTAGAAGACATGTCATTGATGAAAAGGTAAATTTGTTACCTTATACATGGAAATAACTTTTAGGTTACTGAGGAAGTATATAAATGACATTGATGATACTAGAGTCTCATGATGCTCATGGAAGATCCATAGAATAGGTGAAAATAAAATATCTATTGGAGAGATACAAATAGTCACTTTAATAGATCTATATATCATTTTCATCGATTTTTAAGAGGTTTAAATGAGGTTGAATATATCTAGTGTCAAGATAATAAGGATGAGCTGTGTTCTAGAAGTTTTAGAAACAAACCATGAGGGGAGCACAAGGTTCACATCATGATTGAAGTTCAGAGAAGAATTATAAATTCATGGATATTATTGAAGATATAGAGTATTTTAGGTGATGTGTGATATCATAAAGGATATAGATGTTTTTAAAAAAAATAACATCACACAATAGTAATAACTCATATCACATGCACTTGGGTCACACCGTGACTGGTTGGAAATGAAAATGTTGAGAAAGGGTTACTAACATATTATGTAAGGGTTGATTCATATATAGAATATTCGAAAAGTGTTAAACTAAACTAGAATGAATAAGGGTTGGTCATATGTTCTTTAAAATGTAAAATTTATAGATGTAATTTTTTATTAGTATGTAATATCCTTTTTTCTATAATAATGGAAAAGGGTTGAACTACGCTTGCATACGTTAGGGTTCTCGGGAGAGCATATGTAAGGGTAGTTTGAGAGGGACCTTTATGCATAGCATTTATCGAATTTCACTACTTAATGGTATAAAATGAATACCATGGAAGGATGAGGACAATATAAAAATCCATAGACGTTTGTCAGTGGTACAACCTATTTTAGGATTCCCACGCCATGGAATAGGTTTATACTTCAATAGTTTTGAAGAATAAAAATATTTTTAATTTGATCACACCACGATTCAAACTCCATTACTTAATTATATAAACCATATAGTTATGTATTGTCTATGTTGATAGAATTTGGACTATGAAACTTATTCTATAGTTTGGATAGCTAAATAAATGAATATCTTTCTATGATGCAATAGATCATATTATGAGAGGTTTTGTGATTGAGAAGTGTTTGGGGAGAAGGCAATGATATTTAGATTATTTGAATATAAGTTATTGATGATATTTCATGTATTAGGTTTTTGGTAAGGAATCATTTCATGAAGAGTGATATCACGTCATAACTAGGAAGAGGAAGCAGATGACTATTTTATGGTGATAAAGTCACATTTTGAATAGGATTTTTAAATTTTATATAGTAGATTCAATTGGAAATTAAAATGTTGATATTTTATAATGTTTTTGGTAAATGAATCAGAATAATTATTACATTGAGTCAATAATAAAATAAACAGTATACTTATTATGACCAAAGAGAATTATAAAAAGTAGGGTAGATATCAACCATTGAATCAAGGGTTGGATGGATATAATTGTTTATAAAAACTAATTAAATTATTATTAGAGTATGTAGGGGGGGAATTAATAGATTCATATGTATAGTTTATTGAATAAGAAGTCAGGAGATCCACCAACTATTCTCATTGACATGTATAGATCATTCAAGAGAGAAGTCTCAAATATGGAGTTATACCTCCATATCTCACTATCAAAGGGGGGAAAATTTATTATACAAACAAGGATTAATATTTATTAGGAAGAATTATTTTTGGTGTGTGTTTGGGGAAAACATAGACTCAACCCTCACATTAAGGATTTGATTTCATTGAGAATTAAAGAAATAAATCAACGAAAAAGGGATCTTAATGGAGAATCTATTTGGAGATGAGGATGGAAGGTGTCCTAAAGAACTATACTAATCTAGAAGTGAACTTTATTTATTTATAATATTTAAGAGACTATCACATATATAAATAGACTATTCCTTCACCAAAATAGTTCATAGAGGACAAGAAGAGGGAGTGGCCCTTGGATCAAAATTGTGTCATTTTTATGCTTCTATGTGAAGTGCACTATGGCATGGAGTTACAATAATCTAAATGAATATATCTATCTAATGTGAGTATATTAGATTATGGTATACTATTAATTTTTTATGAGTATTCTCCTTGGAATATTCTATAGTTGTTAACCAATTCAAATCCATATGTCATGTTTATGCTTTACATGTCTATATATGTGTTGAATGATTCAGTTACATTAACCATGAGAGTTTGTGATATTGATTTCATTATTTCCAATGATGGAAAGAGATCTGTATTTCCTAGGGGAATAAAAGGAGAGGAAATTTTTTAATTGAAGTACACATTATTTCCCCCACCCTATAGGGTGTTTATAGTCAGTTTGGTCACAAATATTGGTATCGAGGCTAATAAGTTTTAACTTGGTGTTCGATATCAAAATATTACTTTTTATATATTATGAAACTAGATTTGTTAGATAAAGGGTTTTAAATTACTCCCTATGGTTTGGGACATGGGAGGAACAACCATACTTTGATGCTTCTAGGCATCATGTTATGACCCCAATAGTTCATTCCATGATATTGAGTCTCAAGTCCCACACGGGGAGTGGGGAGCACCTTATGATGATATATATATATATATATATATATCATATAGTATTTCTACCTATAAATAAGGACATTTAAATCCATAAGTAATTGAACCAAAATGGGAAATACCATGTATCAAGGTATGGAAAGACCTATAGATAGTATAAAAGTATATTGCATATGCTTGAACAACTTTGATTACACCGAGGGGGGGATTTTTGGATCCAGGTTTTTCAATGTTCCCCGAGGTTCGTGAAATGGGATTAAACACTTTATAGTGATGTTTTCAGGTGTCATTTCATGACCCCATTACGTAATGTCATGAGGCTATGTCCCATTTCCAACATGGGATTATGGGGAGTTCCATATGGTGATATATATATTAGATAGGAATTTTCCCATTACATGAGTCCATTAAAATTGACAAGGAAATAATCTAGAAATGATGGTGTCATATATGAATGGATATCAATTCATATAATTTCCTAATTGATTAAAAATTTACTTTTTTACTATCAAAAAATTTTAAGTAAAAAGTTAGAACCAAAAGCTCAAGAATAAAAGGACATAACCAAGACATTAAAGAAAAATTTGAGAATATCATATCTAATCACCCTAAATAATTTCCACAAGATTTAGCTAATCTTAGTGTCTATTTCATCCTTTAAAAGACCCTAAAATAGAAAATTTCAACTTTTTTATTTTGAGGAATCTAAAATTTTATGAATATAATGAAAACATTAACTAGATTAACAAGAAATATTTCATTTTGACTCACAACATTGATGAAGTAAAGTAGAACATGGAGAAGTATATAATTACTTAGGATAATATGGCTTCCACTTTCAAGGATAATATTCAAATTTATATGGTTTTGGATAATTTTCAAATTTAGGATAGCCTTCATAGGGTTAATGGCTTATATAATTTAAAATTTGTATGGGAAAGATCAATTTTTTCATTGATGTCTAATATTTGGTGTATGATAAATTTTAAATGTTCTTATTTTACCACTTAAAAGTGGATTTTCTAGATAATGTTATAAAAATATTTTTTTTGAGAGAGTTTGAGAAATATATTATTCCCAAATTTGTAGGTATTGGATGTTATCCTGGAAGATATTTTTTTTAAATAAATGAATGTTATTAACCTGAGAGATGTGAGAATGATTTTTTGTACATTTAAGGAACCAAAATTTATGATTTTCTCTATTCCATATGAAGTAAAAGAATATAAGATGGTTTTAATGTAAATATGTTTTAAAAGTAGTGAACCATGATGTTTTTCTTGTATTGTAATTCCAGATGTTTTTTTGGATGTAGGGGTTTAGGAAAAACATTTACAAGTTGTATCGGATCAAAATCTAATTGGATATTCATAAGTTTATCAAAATGTGATGGTTTTCCATAAAAAATTTTAAAAGATGATTTCACTAGCTGTTTAATAAGTAGTTGAATAACTAGAGGTCCATTGGTTTTATTAAAAAGGGTGTATTTGAAGTGAAAGACCATACGTTGAAATATACTTAATATTTATAAAAGTATTGGAGAATATTTCAAGTGATGTAATATCCTCTATAATGAAAAATAATATATTTTATTGGAGAATTTTGGGAGATAATTTATAAAGGAACACAAGATAAAAATAAATAAATAATACATTAATCTCATGGTTTAATTATTACATCCATAAATAGTCACTTAACCCAAGGACCTAAATGTTTTGTGTCTTGGATACTATAAAAATAAAAACAGTTATTTCACATGTTTTGAAAATTTATACATAATCTAAATCAACACATAGACTTTCCATGAGATATAATCATGATCAAATCCTAGTGATGAGAAATCATAAGAAATGGTTGAGGCCATATTGTATGTAAGTTAAAACATAAAAGAGTCTATAATGGTTAGATTATAATCATTTGGAAAATCATAAATACAAAAAACATATCTACTTTAAAAGTATAAAATTCATCAGGTGTTAATCATATGAATAGAATCTCAAAAAAAATTAATTTTACCGAGAAATGAGACACTAAAACATGAAGCATATAAAAAAATCCATGCAACATAGTTAAGAAGACAAGATAACCATAAACATATGATTTTATATCTTTGTAAACTTGGCTATATGTTAACCCTTTCACTCAAGAAATGTTTATCCCAACTAATAACCATCACACTAACCATTTTTTAAACTAGTCTCTTTTTAACCCATTCATATATAATTTCAATATTTTGAAAAATAAATATTTACCCAATCTATTTTATGTTGATATAGGTCCAACCCCTATCACAATCCATACATTAATGTTCCACTTAAAAAAACAATCACATCAAAAAATAATCCAAAGAATGAAAATAGGTTTCTTGAAATTTCCAAATCCTCAAAAAAAGAACCCATGGAAATAAAATGGGTGTCATAGAATATCAAAAATGAAAATCCTTAAATTTTCATAAAGAACACATGGAGAAAAAATAGGATTCATAAAACATATAATGGATATAAAATAACATCATAAACTATATCATTTTATAGGATATAGTCTCGATATGATCAATAATTTGAAAGGGACCAATATACCTTGGTCCTAGTTTTCCCAAATTTATTCCCTAGAGAAATTCATAGAAACAAAATTTCACCAACTTCAAGTTCTATATCACATTGATGAATATCAACATAAATTTTTTGTCAACATTTGGTTTCCCTTACATGTTTCTTAGTTTTTCTAACCTTCTCCACCATCTCATCATCTTTCTTAGGTCCCAATAAATTTCCTTCTTCAACTTCATCTCAGAATGTTTGAGTTATACACTTATTTATATAAAGGTATTTATAAGGATCTATATGAATGATAGTGTGTAAGATATTATTGTAATAAAACATAACTAGGTGATATTGTTGATCCAAATCACCATTTGAATCCATAGAAAAATATATTATCATATCCTATATAGTTTTAATTGTTCTATCAGATTGATCATCTGTTTGAGGATGATACATAGTGTGGGAACTCAATACTATATCAAGAGATTATTAAATAATTCTTTAAAAGTTCATGGTAACCATTGGATCCTGATCATATTTAATTCAATGTGTTACTCAATCGAACTACACCACTTAAATAATTTATATTCTAAAAAGGGTATCTAAAGATAAATATTATCTGATAGAAATGAAGTGTGATAACTTTATAAGGTGATATAATATAACCCATAATTACCTCAATATGAAATATCTGATAAAACCTAAAGGTTTTCGGTACCTATAATCATATTTCAACAAAGTGTAAAGATTTTACTACCAAAATATATTTTTCACTATAACATATAAAAAACCAAAGGGTTTTGTTTCTATAAATGTCTCTTAAAATATCCTTTATCTTGATAAAGTATCAAAAAAAGGACAAAATGGGTGTCAATGATTTTGACCATCTGATAAACCTTAAAATCATAAACCCATTATGGTATCCATGAAACTGATATAAATATTACATGGATACATATAATCTTAAAGAAGATAAGTCACACTTTATTCCTTATATAGGCATTTATATTATACAATATAAGTTTCATTTGAATCTTGTGTTCATCATTGTACCGATAGAATATCAAATGTTATTTCATTATTCATGAATCAATGAACATTTATATAAATACATGAACTCTAAATTAATTTTGAACAATAAGATTTTTGTATGGAACATAAATACAAAATCAAATATTAAATTCTCAACTAAGGAAGGGTGGATAAGTGTACCCCAATTCTCATGATTCAATACTTTTAATATACACATGACCAAGGTCTATAATATTTTAGTGTCATTGGATAACAAAAAAAGTATTCTTATTTCATGAAATATCATAAATATCTTCCATAAAGAACTTCTCATATAATAATCCTATAATAAATACCATACCAAAACATTTCATCATAACTTAGGGATGCAAACATAAAAAAGTATTAGCTTAGATTCTCAGTAAGGGTTAACAAATGGGAAATAAATCTATGATCATATTATATCATAAGATATGAATAAAGGTATGTGATCATGATCATAACATATAAATTTCATAGACAACCTTTCATAGATCATAAATAAGATTTATGGAACAAAACATTATCATTTCATAAAAAAATGGTCCATAAGAATGATAAATAATCATAAATAAGACATTAATACTAATATCATTTCATAAAATTGTGGAAAAATAATAAATATGTAAAAACCATTTCATATGTGAAGATTATCTACCAAGTAATTTAATGTAGTGGATCAAGAATTGTCACATGTTTCCCATTATGTGTCTGGAAGCACCTATTTCCCATAGTGGGTTATAAGTCACCTATTTACCATAATGGTTCAAGCCAAATTATTTGTTTCCAATTTTTATCACATGATATATAATGATTTTCACTATAAATTAGAGGTATATATATGTACCACCATTATTATAAGGAAAACGATACTTATGTGCTCCAAAATATCATAAAACATCTATTATATCATCACATCATAACATATTTCTAGAAAAAAAGTTTCATAAATATTTCATAAATTCACTAAATCATTTCCCATGATAAATAAATGGGTTTTATAAAAAAATCATCAATATAACAATTAACTATCCACATAAATAATAGGGATGGTATAATTCAATATTATACCTAATAAATCTTATGTAACAACAAAGGATATAATATTTGATGGAAAATGAGTTTGAAATATCACTTGGTACATTTTTGAGGAATAAATCCTTTCTAAATTGAAAAAAATATAAATAATTAATCATTTTCAAAATCTATTTCCTTATAAATAACCCTTTAATCATATAATAAAATCTTTAGAAATCATTTAAAAACATTTCAGGATATAATATAATTTCAATTTTAAAAATCATTTCTTAAAAAAAATAATTAAAAAAATGATTTAGAAATAATTTTCTTTGTAATTAAACTCTTAAAATTATAATGGAATATTTAAAACAATCATTAGGTCATTACATAAAAAAATATCATTCATGTCGTACATGTTTAAACAAATATTTCATTCATATTTTCGATAAAATCCAAATATGAATTGTTTGGAAGACAACATGATGATTACTTTATAAACATTATATAAAAATGTAAAAAACCAGTAAAACATTCATTAAAAAATTATTTTTGGGATTACATAATATTTTTGAATTGTTTTTTGGAAACATGATTTTTGTTGGGAAAGTTTTTTTGGCTGAAGATAGAAATAAAGTTGGTTTTCTTTAAAAAATATTAATTTGAACTCTTGAGAACATAATGAGTGAAAAATTAATTAAATACATGTATTATAATATCATAACTATAGGATAAGAAATTTCAATATTTTTTTAATAGATGGATCATAATATTTCTTTATCGTAATCATAATCATAAACAATCCCAATTATGGATGATATTCTATCAAAAAACCCTTACCACTGCTAATTTCTGTACCATAAAAAATATAAAAGAGATATAATAAAATAGATATGTAAATAATAAAAATTATCAGGATATTCATCATAAAATAAATCCATGGTAAATATATACAAAATAAAAAATATTCCCATGGTGAATATGGCATGTATCTCATAGAAAATAAAAGTGAGATAGAAATATAATACAATAAGTATCGACATCCTAAGAAAACATTATAAAATATTATAGAATAAATATATGTTTATTATAAATATATTATATAACCATAATTCGATATATCATACCATATTTTGTTTACTTATGACCTTTTATTACATATTTATTAACAATTCCATGTTGAAGAACGTTTCAAGAAATATCTTTTTTTTTTGTATGTTTTATTATTTTTATTTTTGTACCTATTATATTGATCATGGTTCCATAATATCCATAATATTTACAATAATAAAAAAATAATATATATATTTTTTAGTGATCCATAAAATATATCGATGAAAAATGAAATCAACCATTCATGGGGATGGTAGATCATACACACACATGAATGTTGTTGATATTTTCACAAAAATAAGAATTACATTAAGGTAAATAAC
Organism: Viscum album; assembly: GCA_963277665.1. Lineage (NCBI taxonomy): Eukaryota > Viridiplantae > Streptophyta > Magnoliopsida > Santalales > Viscaceae > Viscum > Viscum album. The sequence continues at coordinate 925,056,066 of OY728165.1, forward strand.
ATATTACTAATATAGAATCTCTTTTATGTCATATATATTAAATATTTTCATTAAATCTATAATGACCTGAATTTTATAAACAAAATTCATTTTTGACAGAATTAAATGTTATATTATAGTTATATAAAACACATTCACTTCGTTAGTTTTATTATATCCCACTAGATTTAATAGACTATTAAGAATCATAGCCATGGATAATATAGTCATTGAACATTCATCATGTTATTGGTATAAATATAGGGTTTTGATAAATCCAATTGATAGGGACAAAGTAAGTAATGACCTCAACCAGAAAGATCGTACCCTATGAAACCCATTTATCAGAGTTTCTGAGGGAGATATAATCATTGTAATTTTACCTTGACAAAGACAAAGTAGATATCTAATAAATAAAGCATGATAAAAATTATTTACGGGAGAAGTTCACGATTATTGAGATCATGACCCAAACCATATATGTCGAACAACCCTATGAAAATATCACCATTTTACTTCATTCTATCAGTGCATTTTATGGTGTAATAAAGTTATTTATTTCAGTACTATAATAGTTTGAATATTTATATTGTATATTGAAAATAATAATTGTCATATTTACTTCTTATTTTAGTCACTTCATTTGTGATTTTGACTTTTATACAATAAAACACAAATTGTATTTTTGGGTAATATGAAATATTAATTAAGATATTCCTTTTGATGAATTCAAAAATTTAAAAAAATGACATTTTAATAAAATAATAAAAATTTTAAAATATAATTTAATGTAAATTATAATATATTTTTTATGAAGTCAAATGTAATTATTATAAAGTTTCAAAAATTATTATTCTTGAAAAAAACTAGCATTTCTCAATAAATATTGATTAATGTTTTAAAAGTGAAAAACCACATATTTAGAAAATTAATTTGATAAAATAATTATTTTTTTTGGAATCACCACATCAAAATTATCAAACATTTGTTTTTCCAAATATTTTGAGAGAGTCAAATTTTCAGGTAAAAATTAAATATTGTGTAAATATAGGGTGTGTATTATGACAATATAATGATACAAAACGATACAATAAATGATATAAAGGGTATAAATGAACAAATATATGTTTAAAATTTTAAATAATATTATTTTATGTTTATTTTATTAATTTTAGAAAACTTGTATGAATCCTCTAAATCCTATAATATATTTTAAGGTCCTAAAATCATTTCTTTACAGAAATGAATCTCTTCTACATCACCCGGGGTAATGTTTTTATTGATTTTAGATCTTGAAGGTATAAAATGAAGAAAAATATAACATTTTTTATAATCCCTAGTATAAAAATCAAGGTATGGTTTGTGTTTTTTATTATTTTAATATATAGATTCCAAAATCTATGTTTGTGAAATAATAAACAACCTCATTCTCTTTTCCTATATAAACCCTCACAAAATCCCATTATAATTCACTAAAAAACCTATTATATTTTCTATACTCTACTCTACAATCTCTAGAGTCCTCCCAAGGTTTCCCAAATATCTCAATAACCCCATCCTAAGCTTTGGGAATCACCCACTCAAGATAAGGGATCCACCCTTTCTCCTCTTAATTCAGGCACCTTATTTATGAAATTCATATTGTCTTCCAATTAATATTGATGGGTTATTCTTTTCCCCATTGCTATTAACGAAAATATGTTTAAATGTAATGATTTATCCCTTTCACTCTCATTAATACCTTTCATGATTCATAATGTACCATCATTATGATGCAGAAATTATCCTCCGATTTTCAACACTATGTTTTTTCTAAACATGCACATTGTGTTATTCCTATTAATTCATATATTTTATTGTTATATTATGATATCAAATTTCCCTAAAACATTAAATTTTAATTAAAAGTGACCATAGAACCATTTATCTCTCATTGAATAATTTTATTAATTTTAATGTGATGTATTTATTTTTCCGAAATGTCAACATAATTTTCCTGGATGAAAAATTCTAAGCTATATACTCGTTCCCATTTCCAATAAAAATTATTCTCAAAGTTTTACCTAGAATTTATTTATTTGGGATTTATATGTATATAACCCAAAATTCTTAACATTGGGATTAAATGTGATGAAATTATTCTTTTTTTATATGATCTATGTGGAAAACTAATAAAATTACCTAACATGAGTATGATTAGTGTGCCCAAATTGTGATCTGATACATTGGGTAATGTTTTAATCTCATTAGATTAAATTTATGGTACACGGGAGGTTATCCTAAGCACATTGTGTTATTATTTATTGGCAGTTAACCTTTAATTATGCTTATAGGTTCATGTTTAATGTTATTTCTATATTCCCATGTCTCTTTTATCTTATCATGCTACATCATTTCTCATTATTATTGTAAATGATTCTAACCCCTTTTATGTCCTATTGAAATTCCTATTGTATAACACATAATACTTTCTTCATTTTATTATTTTTTATTACCTTGCTAGGATTTATAGATCACCCCTTTCTTATGTGTTTCCAAAAGTTACCTCATATATTTTTAAGAATAACGGAAAAATATTATCATGCTAAGGAATTTTTCAATAATTCTGATGTACCCACCTATTTTATGTTTTTTGGTAATGTACCTAATTACCAAAAGACACTATAATTATCAACAATCATTTCTATAAAATGTGTATTAGTTTGTAATAATTCATGAAATTATGTGTAATAAAGACAAGAGTTTTCATAAAACCCATCAAAATTACCTTGCATGTAAAGTGTGAACAAATCACATTGCTTCGTGAGGTGATAGTATGCCTTACACACGAATGATGTTATCATATTCCCAAGAAATGTAAGGTAAGAAGGTACATATTATATAAAGAATAAATAATTATAATAAAATCTTAAATATTATTTATAAACTATAAATTCATCATTATATCTATTTTTTAGAGACGGTAATGGAAAATGAAAAACATCAGTTCATGATGCAGTAGTCCATCATAAACACAAATGATGATTAAATAACCCACTTTAATAGAAGACGATAATTATTTTGGTCATTAAAATAACCTAATTTCATCTCATTAGAATTTAGATACTGATATTATTATATCATATTTCTTTAACAATAATTAAATGAGTTGGTGGAAGAAATAATACAAAATGCTCGTTTAGGGACATTGCCTCTTCACTAGACAACTTCTTTTGGTTTGCACCAAAATGCTTCTTCGGTTGAATTTCTGATTAAGATAAAGAATCTAATATGATATGAGGTAATTAAAGAAGTTAATTTTTTTATATATTTATTTAACCAAAAGGTTTTTAATTGTGAATAGAAGAGGAGAGGGGTGGCCTTTTATAAGTGAGGTGAGGGGAACACTTTTAATTTTTGAAATGAAAAGGGGTACCCAAAATTTTACCATGAAACAAAGCCAGAAAGGGTCTATTATCAAACCTATAAGATATAACATCATAATATATTCCAAGAATGGGTTTTGGACAATTTTTGGATAATTTTTAACCCTTAACGTTTTAGTTTAACTGCACGATAAACCCATTTTTTCCAAAATCACAGTATATGATTTATATTGTTTTTTCTATTAATTTTGGGAAAAAATTAATATGATATAATTATATGATATAAAATATTATTATTAAAAATATTTAAACCATTTTTTTAAATCCCATTCACATAACTGCAAAATTTTATATTAAAAATAACCCTACTGACACGATGAGAAAGTGAATTGTTATAGAGAAACTGTTCAAAAATTTAAAACGTTTTTAACTATAAAATTAATATGAAATATATTACAATGATATAAATTATATAGATATAAAATTTAACTAATTTTTCGAATAATACCTTCTTAAATAAATTTTTATTTTCAAAAATGCTTTAATAGAAAAGAAAATTCTTAATAAAAACCAATATTTTCACTATTCATCACAAAATTTATCATCAAAAAGAATTATAAAAAATTAAACATAAGATAAATTTGACATTATAATTTCCAAAAAAAATTTATTTCATAATTCTTTTTAATACATTTTAAAAAGTAAACATTAAAATAAGATCACATAAGGCAGCAAAACTAATTTTTAGAAAAATAAAGTTTTAAGCAAAAAATTGGATTTATTCTTATCTCTTGTCTATAAAACATATAATATGAATGAATAAATTCATTAAATTTATATAATATATAAATTTCATTAATATTAGCATATATAAGTAATATTTTTAATTCATTGTGGTAAAAAGTGATTGTGTTCATAAAAAATATTCATTAAAAAAGAATTTATTTATTTTCAAATAGATTTTAGTTTTTATTTCTAATTAATTCGTAAAAAAAGAGGTAATTTTATATACATATTTAAACCATATATTTTAGTAAATTATTTAATACTATTTACACTCACCATTCCAATGGATGGGAGACTACATTCATATTAAATAATAATGTTTAAATAGTATGTTACATTTCGTTAAAACCTAGTGTTTCATCTAATGAGATATAAAATCCGTATTGCATGTATGAAAAAATATAAAAAAGATTAAATTAATTTGGAAATATAAAAATTTTATAAAATTTTATGGTGTCACATTATACCCCCTTAAAATGAACTTTTCCTGAGAAATTCATCACTTTGGTAACAAAAATTGAGGATACTTTTACCTCATTACATTCGTAGGTTCCCACATAACTTCCTAAAGATAGTGGTTTTTCCCCAGAATATTGACCTGGTGTGTATAAGTATTTCGTATAACTTTTTATTTGTGATCTATAATTTCTACTTAGTATTCCTCAAAATAAAGATCGTGGTTTTGTTGTATGACATATGAGTCCAGTACATATAATGGACCAGGTTTGTAATTATTTAAGAGAGGAATATAAAACTCATCATGAACATAAGATAGGTTCAGTGGAAGAAAAAAATGATAAGATAAAGTATCTATAGGACAAAAAAATTCCAAGGGACCGATATATTTAGGTTTTAGTTTTCCATTATTTCTTCCATTGATAAATTCATAGAAACACCTTATCACCAATGTCAAATTATAGATCACATTGATGATTATCTTCATAAACATTAATTCAAATTTTTACTACCAATACATGTTACTGAATGGATATAGCCTTCTCTTTTTCCTCCTCATCTTCTTTAGGTCCAAATAGATTTCTTTCTGCAACTTCATTCCAATACATTAGAGTTCTATACTTCTTTCCATAAAGGGATTTATAAAGAGACATTTGAATTATCAAGTGGGATATATTTTTTAAATAAAAATAAAGAATAAAAAGGTGTTGATCCCAACCACCATTGAAACCTATAGAACAATATCTTAGCATATCTTTTGGGTTTGAATTGTTCTCGTAGAAATACCATCTGTCTGATGATGATACACAATTTGTAACCTCAAATATATATAAAGAACATACTAAACACTTCTCAAAAACATTGAGGTAAACTTAATGTTCCTATTAGATAAAATTTTATTTGGTAATCCATGTATCCTTTCCGGTTAAATAATGTATATTCTGGAAAGAGGATCTAGAGGTAAATCTTCTCTAATAGAAATGAACTGTGGTGACTTCGTAAGGCAATCAACTACAATCCATAATTTTCTGAACATAAAAGATATGATAAACCACAATGGTTTCCAATACCTTTAATTAAATTCCCTATAATGTGTAAAGGATTTCCTCCTTAAATAATTTTTTCAATAAAAATATACAAAACCAAATGGTTATACATCCATAAATGTTTCTTAAAATATGCATAAACATGATAAAATGGCATCATGTAAAACCATAAAAGGGGTGTCAAAGGCTATGAAATTATGATCAAATGTAAACTCATTAAACAATAATGACATCTATAGCTCTTAAGTAAATCTTAAATAAATAAATTTATAATTCCAATAGTTAATTCACCTTATATTCCAAATATATGTTCTTATCTTACACAAAAACATCTTCATTGGAATATTTCATTCATCCATGTACTGATATAATATCAAATGTGATTTCATTATTCCAAAATCCATGTAGAGGGAGATAATTAAATGAAATTTCACTAAATGATAAATAATAATATTTATATATGGCTCATTTATACAAAATCAAACTTGAAATTCTCAACTAAGGTGGAAAGGATAAGTGGTACCTAATTATCATGATTCACACCATCCATTTTGACTTCCTAATATTTCTCTTCTTAGCTTTTATTTAGAGGATATTTTGTATTATCATCCAAATTAACCCTTAGATTGGGAAATTGATTCAAATAATGCCTGAACTCCTTCCACTTGATACCCAATTACATGGGTGGTGAATTAATTGGAATCCTCTACTGCTTTACTGTATTAACATGACCATTATTTTCAATTCAACATTCAAGATATTTATGACCCAAATTTCCATGTTTAAATAACCTTATAGGTCTATTCAATAAATCACATTGATTCTTCTTTTCATTTTTTTTTCATTTGGATGGATGGAATTTATTTCTACTATTTGAGTTTTTAGGATCCTCAATATTTATTTTCTTATCGAAACCAAATTAATGGTGGGAATATATAATTTTTATTTCCAAATTTAGTGAATATCTAATTAATTATTTATGGATACTAAAGTATATTATAACTAAGTAAATTTGAAGAATTCTTTTCAGTCAACAAGATAATCGATCAATTTTTTAGGAATGATGATTAAACGAGTAACGTAATTTGAAAGTCTTATAAAATTAGCTTCATAGTCACCAATAGACTCATTATTTGTTTAAGATTAACTAATACATTCTTCATATTTTTTAAGGAATATTACGCAAGTAATTACTGATAAATATCCTTTAAAACTCTTTTAATTCTATAGATTAAATTTCGTCTTATTCCCTCCTATTCTTTATAAGAGTCCAATAATGATCTGATCCTCCTTCCAAATGATAAAAAGAAAAAAATGACTTTTTCATACTCCAAACACCAAAGAATGGAAAATAACTTTTCATTGGTATTGATCCATTACTCATCAACTAGTGGATCAGTGGAACCACTGAATGAAGGTGGAAGTTTCTCCTTGAAGGACTCAATAGAACATTGGTCCCTCTATTGGTTATTTGGAAGTTAAACATGATTCACATCTTAAGAATGTTTTGTGTGAATAGAAATAGAATTTTTCATTATAGTAAACATTATGTTTGGATTCATTGGATGAAAATAATTGCATCGTCCATCCCACACAACATTAACATAGTTCTTTTAGGTTCTATACATTGACTAAAACAAGAAAGCATAGTGTGAGAAATACTAATAATTGTAGAAAAATGAATATTATGAAAAATAATTTATGGGATGTATAAATAATGAAACAATAGTTTTACTATTGGAAACATTTGGATTAACCAAGGTTATTCATGGTCATTATTTAAATCCTTCTTGATGGTTCTTAAGAGGTTTGTAAATTTCCAAATAATATCCCCCAGGTGTGTCAAACCATTTTTGTGGAAAGGAATGTTTTCATGCACTAGGTTATTATTCAGTCCATAGAATTTTTTCCTTTTCATGTTTATCAGCCCTGGATACTTCTATGTTAGATACACATCTACTTATATCATCTATACATGTATGTAATTTCTTGGAAACCACTTGATCTACCCTTCACCAAAATTTCATGACATTTTACTTTATATAGAATTCCCCTTAAACTTATACATAGAGATATAACTAGACATATAATTAGTCATATTCATAATTATCTCACTGATATTTTTCTAATACCAATATCCAAATATTTATGAAAACTTTTACTGTGATACCAACTATAGAGACCTATATTATATACATAAATATCACATCTTTTTAGATAAATATTAAATATATTTCATAATCTCACCTCAATGACCATAATATTTTAGCGTATATGAATAATAGAAACCGATATTATTATCTCATGAATGATATTCAACATCTTCCACAAATATCTTCTCACATTGTACTTCTATTAAGAATACCATACCTAAACATTTCTTCATAACATGGGGAAGAAAACATAATAATGGGAGGGATCCAATGCTCAGTAAGGGTTAAAATAAGAGATATAAATCTATTATAACATGTAATCATTTGACAAGAACAATTTTATGTGATCATGAACATTACATAAGAAGTTTGTACCAAACCTATCATAGATCACATACATGATTCATTGAATAAAAGTTTATTTTTTGAGAAAATATGTCCCATAAGAGTGAGAAATTATTATAAATCAACCACTATCCATAATATCATTTCATAAAAGTGTGGAACCATAATAAATATAGAGAAACCATTTTATATGACATGGTTATCTACCAAGACCATACTTATAGTGGATCCGTACTTATAAAGTATTTCCCCTTATTGATCAGGACACACACATATCCCATAGTGGATCAACAACATCAACTTGTTTCCAAATTTTATTTGATGAGATATAAATCCTTACCCAATTCATTCTAGGGATGTATAGGTACCACCAAAATCATAATGAATGTCACACTTTTATTTTCTGCAATATCATAAAGTATTTATAATGTCATCACATCATAACCTGTATAAAATAAACAAGTTTCCCAAAAGTTTGATCAAATTAAAATTTCATAACCCATGAAAAATAAATGGGTATTATAAAAATTTCATTAAAATAAAAATTAACCATCCAATAAAAAAATAATGATGTTATTATTCAATATTATCCCCAGTAAAGCATATGTAACATCAAAACATGTCATCTCATATGTAAATTGATTTTAAAAGATCACATGGAACATTTATTGAGCAATCTATCCTTTACACTTTGAAAAACACATTTTAAAACAAAAAAAATTCAAAATCATTTTCTATAAAAATAACCTTGTAAACTTATAAATGAATCTTTAAAAATAATTTAAAACATTTCTTGAGGAAAATATCGTTTCCATTTTGAAAATAAATTTTTAAACATAAAATTTAATAAAAAAGTAATTAAATAATTTTATTTGAATATAAACTTTGAATCTTATAAATCGATCTTTAAAATAATTATTTGGTCATGAAAATGAAAAATTCTGTTCATGTCATAAAAGTTAAAAGAAATATTCCTTTCACATTTTTGACAAAATCAAAAAGGACATCGTTTGGAAAATGATATAAAGATTACTTTATTTTTTTTTGTAAAAAGGTAAAACATGGGTAAAAATATATTTAATAAATATTTTTTTGTATTTAAAAATTATTGTTTTTTTAAAACATGATTTTGGAAGAAATAATATTTCCTTGGAAGAGAGAAATATAGTTGGTTTTCATGAAAATCATTATTTTGAACTATTTAGTACATTAAGGGCTTAAAATGAAGGTAAACGAAGTATTCTAATGACATAAAAATTGGAATATAAATTTCATTTGTTTCTTGAGATAAGGATCATAATATTTTATAATTGGAAGAATAAACATAAACAACGTTGATAAATGATGATATTGTGTTATAAAAACCTTACCACTTTGGTAACTACCATACCATAAACACTAGAAAAGATATATCCTAAAATGGAAAAGAAAATCCCAAAAAATTTCAAGAGAAGAATCATAAAAAACATTTTTTGGTTTTTATATACACCACATAGAAGTAACACATGGTGAATATGGAACACGCCTCACATAAAATAAAAGTGGGATGGAAATCCCTTACCATATGTTTTGAATTCTTTTATACTCATTAAAAAATCCTTTATAATAAATCTAATAATTTTTTATAATTCTATTAAATAAACATAATTATATATATAATACCATATAGTATTTACTTATTAAATATTATTACCTATTTATTAATAATTTCAGTTTAAATTCACGTTTTAAGAAATAACATCTTTTTTCATAAATGTTTTGATTTTTTGTTTTTGGTCCTCTAAATTTGATCATGGTTAAATAATATACATGAATTTAACCATGAAATAATTATCATATATATTAATTATATATTTATTTTGATAAATCCATATAGTTATAGTTAAAAAATAAAATACACCGTTCATGGAGACAGTATGTCATACATATGAATGAAAATTGCTTCCATTTTCACATAGAAAATAATAAAAGAAGGTAAATAATATATTAATTTTATATATTAATTTAATGTTATATATATCTCATATTGATATTAAATCCATAATTTTTAACATGCATTTAAATCCTGAAGAAATCTCACCGCTTCACAAGGTGGTAGTCTGCTGTACACACGAATGACGTAATTATATTCTCACAGAATATAAGGTAAGATGGTACATGTGATATCATGATTATAAAATAATAATAATATCATAAATATAATATATAAATAAAAAATATTTCATTATATTCATCCATGAATGGTTTCGATGGAAAACAAATGGCATCGGTTCATTAGGTGGTAGCCCACTATAAACATGAACAGTGATTTCCTAACCCATTTGATAGAAGCGGAGTAAGATTTAGGTTATTAAATTTAAATAATATATATATATATAATTTTTTATATCATAATGTTTTAATATTAATTGAAGGAGGTGGAATAAGAAATAAAATAAAATGCTCAGTGAGGGACATTACCCATTCTTCGGAAAACTTATATTGGTTTTCACCAAAAGGATTAATTTGTTGGATTTATGAACAAAAAATGATTATAGGATGATATGAGATAATTAAGGAAGTAATTTGGGAATTTATTTCTTGAAATAAATTTTTTTGGAAGTTTTGAATACTATATGAGAGGGGTTGGGCATTTATAAGTGAGGTGAGTAAAACACATATTATTTTGGAAAATAAAAATGTTTACCCAGGTTATTCACATGAGAAAAGGCTAAAGAAATGATTTATTATAGAAAATAGAAGATATAATGTCTAAATATGTCCTACCAAGGTGTTTTTTACATGTTTTGGATTATATATTTTTAATTATAACTCCACATATATATTTTTCAACCTTAATCGCGGTAAATGATTTTTACTATTTTCAATATTAATTTTGGTAGAAAATTATGTCAAACATATTAAAAAATATAAATTATTCTGATTATAAATATGGAATCCATTTTTTTAAATAATATTTACATAATTTTAAAATTTTAATTTAAAATAAATCTTATAGACGTGATAATAAAGTTGTTTTCGAAAGGGAGAATGATCAAATGTTTTAAAAAAATTATATCCAAATTAAATTGGAAATTGATTCCAATGAACTAAATTAGATTAATATATATATATAATTGAACTAATATTTCCTTTGATAATAAAGTTTTTTTCGAAAGGGAAAATGATCAAATGTTTTAAAAAAAATTATATCCAAATTAAATTGGAAATTTATTCCAATGAACTAAATTAGATTAATATATATATATAATTGAACTAATATTTCCTTTGAAACCATATTATATCAATTTATATGTTTTTAAATTCACTAAAAGAAACAAAAATTCTTAATAAAAAACATTATTTTTCACTACTCATCGAAAATATTTTCTTCCTAGAAAATTATCAAAACACTCCCTATGATAATTTTTACATTATTTTTAAAAAAATTTATTTTATTTTTTCAAATAAATTTTCAACAAGTTTAAAAAATTAATCTTAACATAACTGTAAAAAATTAAACAAAGTGCTGTTTAGAATAATATATTTTTGAGCATACAATTTTATTTATTCTTATATCTTATCTAGAAAACACATAATATGAATGTTAAATATTTTATTGAATATATAATATAAAAATGTAATTAAAATTATTCAATATAATTTATTTTTGTAATTTATTGAGTTAAAACATGTTTGTGTTAAAAAAAATAGTTTTATAAAAAATATTTCATTTATTTTCAAATAGTTTTAAATTTCATTTCTAATTAATAAGTCACTAAAGAATTCCAATTATATACTTGTAAAAACCATATATTTTCATAATTTATTAAATAAAATTGAAAAATTATATTCCAATGGTTGTGACACTGATATCATATTAAATAAAAATATTTTAATTGTATGTCGTGTTTCAATAAAACATAGTTTTGTGTGAATACTAAACTCTCTGTTGTGTGTAATGAATAATATTAGAAATATTAGTTTTATTTGAAAAAAATTATTTCAAAAAATGTAAAGGTGTTTAAAAAATGTTCTTTAATATCAAAATGGTACAATCTATCTAAACATCTATCTAATGTTGGAATCATGTGTTAAGGTGTATCTTAGAGCCAAAAACACACTTAAAACCACCCCAAAATCAAGAGGTAAAATGAGAATTCTGATCAGAGATGATTGTACTAGGAAACCCATGAAACTTCAATTTCTCATCCATATAACATCTTGTTAGACTTCCATAAAACTTGAATCCTTGATCAATAATAAATAAGATAAATTTATCAACTTGTAAAAAATAAACCAAATTAGTGTCACATCTCCCATAAGCTTAAGGAAACCCACTGAATAAAAATCCACTTCAATATCCTCAAATTTCCACTTTGGGATATCCAAATATTTTAAAAGAACCCCTTGGAACAGAATTAATTTCTTTAGCCTATTAATATACCCATCACCACAACACATACTCTATTATGGATTAATTCATCACTAACCACCAAAACCAAATCCTCAAGGCATGATACATCTTAGATATACCAGTATTCAACTCCAAGGGAAAGATAACAAACACATAAAAAAATTATCTCATAATGTTTATGGAAATGACAACCTCCTTTTTATGAACAAATAATGTTGACCATCCCCTGAAAATACCTCTAGAGTGTCACCATTAAATACAGGATTCTGGGGGATACCCAAAAAAATTTCAACATTAAAGGGGGACACCGAAAAAGCAACTGAAACTGAAGTTATTGTCATGTAAATATTTAGATTTCATGTTGGAAAAGATACATAATATCTATGAAGGTTACTCAAATGTAAGATAGGCTAAATTAAATTTTCCTTAGAACAAGTATTAAGAAATAAGCATGCATAAAAATTAAGGTTTTAATGCATTCTTCAATTAGTTAAATGCTATTTTAGAGGATACACACATTTTGAGGAAAAAACTTGATAATGTGAACATATTCAAGGGTGACATGATAATATTTCCACCACTATTTAATCAAAAAGGGATTATGTTTCATGAAAAATATCTAATGGACCAAGTATTAGATAGTATTCATAGAAATTATTTTTAATATGAGACGAGAAATGATGACATTGTTTATATGGAAAAAGGAAACTCTAAGGAGGTCACGTTAAGGGAATTGGAGAATCTCAACATGGAGGATATCAGAGAGGTGGAAGAGTATTATTAATTCATTTCACTCCTTTCCTCAAATATTAATGTGGGAGGGGAAACTTTCAATCACATGTTTTTAATGTAGAAATATTGGACACCTTGTAGAAAAGTGTCTTAAGAGTTTTCAAGAAGATAATGAGGATGGTGATTTTACCATAAACACATATTTAGCTAATGTGAATTTTAGGAGTGATAACAACCAATTTTTAAAGAAGAATAACCAAAATTCACAATAGAATAATACATCATAAAAGATATAAGAAAAATAAATGAAATGAAAATTCGTGATAAAATATTTTCTTATGGCTATTGTGGATAAGTCATAAAAGAGGTAAGTCAACAATGATAGAAAGGTAGAGGTAGAAGCAAGAGTTGATCTAAAATAAGAGTTAGAGGTATTAATTTACATAATAGATGTTTATAGAGACAAAATTAATAAATACAATGGAGTATATTATGATTCAAATCTCTACATATAGAAATGGAAATAATAGATGTCTAAGTTGATAGAAGAAATTAAAATACTAAAATATGAGAATCTAGAAATCTAAGAAGAGGTTGTTGTGTATAAGGCTAAGATTGAAGATCATGCCGAAATTATATATAGTTTAACTAACATGGTTACATATTGAGTAAAATGTATCAAAGATCTTATGGACGAACTCATAGGTAGGTATTCAATAATAAAATATCATGATATATTTAGTAATCTGATTTTGAAATTGGGGAATCAAATAAAAATGGGATACATAAAAAGTAAAATAGAACCATATAGGTTTAGAAAAACATGTATTGTTTTTTACTAAAAATAAATATATTAATTATAATGAAATATTTTTAATAGGGCTTGATCATAGACAAAATTTAGTGTTGGTTGATGCCAATCCCTAAGCCAACAATAAAAATTTAAAGGTTGATTTGGGTGTGACATAAAATTAAAACACTAGAATCATCCAAAAGACCAACTGAGTTATAGTGAGGACACACTATATTACACCAGAAATCAAGTGATATTTTTTTGGAAAGATGGTTCACTCTCAAAATTTGTGTTCCATATCCAATAGATACTAGAGGTTATTAGAGCAAGAAAATATCCACGTGGAGTTCAATATTAAAGGTATGCATATAATGGAAACTAATTATATTTTGGTGGATTTGGTGACATGGATAGGTATAGATCATTGATTATGAATATGAGGGATCCTATGTATACAAGATTAGGCCATACACAGTACCTCAAAGAATCATCAAATAGGGTGAAAATGAAAAATCAATTTTTAGATTTTCTAGATGAAAATTTTCTATCATATTTGAAGGAAGATCAAACTTGAAAATAATCACTGGGTGTAAAGAAAAATACATTAATCAAAAATAAAATAGATATAAAGGTATTGTTTATATAGATTACCATTAGAGAATCAGACCATGTTGGTGTATGGAATCTTGATAGTGAAGCTACATTCCATATTATTGGATACAATGATCTAATCGTAGACATCATGTAAGAAAAAGAAGGTTCCATAGAATTTAGAAATGATGAGGGGTTCAAAGTCATTGGATTATTAAAATTAATATTTAAGGGAAAAGACATAATCTATGTGGAAGTCTTGGTAATTGATGGTATTTTTAGAATATACTGAGTGTAAGATAAATTTTTGGCACAAATTATAAGATTAGTTTCAACGATAATAATTGTATCATCAATAGAAAGGATTATGGAGTAGTGATGAAATCAAAGTGCACAAAGGGAAATATTTAACTCTTCAATGGAGAAAAACGTTTTTGTTTTATATTAAAGGATGATGAAAATAAATTGTGTTATAAATAACTTAGTCACTATATCCAATTTTATTTGGAGGATTTAGTGAAGAATGATATAGAACTCGATATCCCTGAGCTTTCAGAAGATAAAACTCACAAATGCGATGTTTATCAAAAGGGAAAGATTATTCAGAATACGTATAAGTTGAAAGACATGAAGTCGATAAGGGTTCCTAAATTGGGGTTTCTAGATTTTTTTATATCGATATAACAAAGATCCATTAATGGGAAGAGATATTTTATTATATTTATTAATGATTATAGTAGCATGGTATGGTTGATGCTCATCACCCATAAGTTATAGGTATTCAGTTTCATTACTCATTATTTAAATAAGGTTAAAACGATGATCGATTAGAGGATTATTAAATTTTGAAATTTCAATGGTACAAAGGTTACCAATATTTATGGGGGAGGAATATCTTAAGAAGCATCAGATAAGTCACCAACTGTCAATAATGAGAACTCAAAAAAATATTTTGGTTGAGAAGGGAAATTAAATTTGAAAAAACAGGTCTAGAATGATTGTTATTGAGGAATATAAACCAGAGAAGTTTTAGAATAAATATTTAATGAGATAGGTTTTTTGGTTCATAGAATGGATAATTGAAAACTCAATGGGGTGTGTAGGTGAATTAAGTTCCTAAAATTTTTCATTATATAAAACCTCTCTCATTAAGGTATATGAGTTTAGATATTTTAATTAAAGAATAGATGGAATATAAATATAAAAGATCAATTAAAATAATTTACAAAAATAATAATTATGGTGGTTTTGGGGAAAAAATCTCTTAATCCAATCTACCAACATTCTACTCCATAATTTTTTCATTTACACTATTAAATTCCTTTTTGTGGGTAATCACATTCTAGGATAAGAAACCATCACTAAATACACAGATATAAAAGTTTTCAACCCATATCTCTCTATATAAGACATTTACATGACCTTAACACACACTCTTATAATGATTGTAAAAAAAATATGAATGAATTTTTGAAAACTTATTACAACACAAAGTTTAAAGAAGAATATGGTGGTAGTTTAAGATACATCATGAGAACATGATAGTTTTCAAGGAAAATATCTTTATAATCTTTAATGAAAATCATAAACTTGTAAACAGATTATGATCATTTTTTTGATCATGTATATCTATAAGCATTCATTATTACCATTATTACAGTATTCATATATACATTCATTATATCCTTATTCTTATCTATATCATCCATTCAAAAAACTAACCCTTCCTTTTATATCTATTATTTGATTCTAAACATATGTAGCAAGATAATTATAACCATCGAGTTTATAATCCTTCAAAATTTGATACAATTGGCTATTAATTGTATGCTTCCATTTATTCAATATATGGTGTAATCATATACAATATAACTATCAGAGATATTATTCTTTGGATTTTTTCCATTAAAAGAAAAATTACATTTTATAAAAAATGATATTTTCTTAAATATAAGATTAATTTATGAAACATACAAAAAGTATAATATTAATTATCAAGAGATTATGAATATAATCATAAAATTCTAAATAATATATATTTCATTATAAGATATACAAGTAGAAAGACTATTCCTTATAAGATAAATTTATGATAGAATTTATAAGAAAAAAAACATATCTTTTTCTTCTTAAATGGGTAAGATAAAAATGATTTTAACATTATATAAGATACTTATTTGGAATAATATAAATATGTTAAAGAGGTATGATACATGGCTTTCAAAACTTCATTTGGTGTTAGTAATATAATTTTATTTATGAATATCCTTTTCTTAATAAAAATACTTCTCATAACTTCATTCTGGATAAAGGAAAAAAAATTATTCATAAGATAATATCATACGTAGTTAGATAAACATATAGCTTGGAATTCTTTGATTCTGAGTAATTGAAATACAATCTTCAATTATAACAAGATATGATACTTTTTCATGGAATAAATATTTTACATGGCATGAGGTAATAACAAATAGAGTTAGAATATGATAAATTATATTGATAAATATAATCTAATACACATTAGAAAAACTTATTAGAATAAAAATATGGATTTTTACAACATCAAAACACATAAAAACTGAGATATTTTGGGGGGAAAAAAGCTTTTCCAACAACACCCACCATTTTTAATGATCACAAAACCCATTTAAAAGAAATAAAAATCACAAAAGGATATATAAAAAAGTCTTTAATGTTTTTAATTCTTCTCCTCGTAAAAATTTTAAATCATGTAATCTTCAGTTTTCTTCCTGAAATAAAAAATTTAAAAACCTTATATTTTTTATTCTTCTTTTCCTTCTCTATGTATTTGTGATATAAAAATGATGTTGGGAAAAAGGATACAATCAATATTGCACAAAAACATTGTTAAACAGTTGATGACAAAAATTGTGAACATAATTTTTCATAAAATTTTATTAAAATCAATAATCAATAGAGATAATTAAATAATAATAGATAATAGATAATAAGAATAGAAACATATTGAATATTTAGATAATTAAATTTAACAAAAAGGTTATAACGTAATGAGAGAAATAAATAATAATACAAGATCAATTAATAAATGATGAAGATAATATAGAATCATATTGAAAAAATTCATGAAAACTTTATTATAAAATAGAAATAAATTAAAAAAACGAAAAATAATCATTTAAATTTTTTTAAAACACCATTAAAAAGTTTAAATAACATTATTAAAATGTTTATGAAATTCCCATCCACTGATAAACCCATTATAGAAACTGGGAAAATGTCGGTGTATTAATTCTACAACATGAAATGATTGTTTGGAGTAGGCTTCTATAAATTTTTAGTATGGATAGTGGTTAAAATGGATTAAAGAAAATTAGTGTAACATGTTTATCCAAAAAATAACCCAGCATCATTAAATATTCTCAATGTCCCACTTGATCAATTTTAGAGATCCTTACTGACGTTGATTGGATGTTGAGAATAGCTTACTGGGCTTTCCCCATTTCAATGTTTTATGCATGTAAAAAGAATTTTTTTAAAAAAATTTGGGTATAGGAAAAGTGTATTCTTTAGAAAACCTGAGATTTGACAATTAATAAATATTTGTTGGATCAAATATCACTTTTAGACTTTTCAAAGAAAAATAATGATGATCAATAATGAGAGGTTCAAGAAGGCCTCTCCCCCTAATATGAAATAACAAAACTACACTAGAATCAAAACTTTTAACTGTTTCATTCTTCCAATGGAATTAATGCATAATAAATACATTCCATATTCGCGATGAAAAATTTTCATTGATGTTCTGTGCATCTCTATTTTTCATGTAACTAATTATTAGCTTCTTTAATGATTCATTTTAGTTATCTAACATACCTATCGAATGAATAATCGATGAAAATTATTTTCCTCTTACTGATACTTGTATTTCCAGAGGCTTAAAAAATCATCATACTGTTGTTCTTTATATTTAAAGGATTATAGCTTCAAAATTCTGACAACGATTTAGTGTAAATCATCGATAACATTTTCTAAGACTTGGAAGTCATTGGATAGGGATCCGTTCATCTTTTCTAATCTACTGATGATGAAAATTACAAAATTTTTCACATAAGAAGTCAAATGTTGAACTTCTGGAAATTTTTCTTGTATCAGGGTTCTTTTTCTTTATTACACTAATAAATTAGAACAATATAATTTTGAGGAAACACATGAATACATTTGATTTCAGCTATTATACAACTTTAAATATCTTGAATATAATCTTTCGGTAATATGTCAAACTTTATAGAGGTAATTGTAGAAGTTATTATGTCAGTATCCACAGAAACTCCTTCAAACCCTTAGGAAATATCAACTTGATTTGAGTCTTATATAGAGGGTTCCACTAAATACTTCTCAAATATAGAATAAAGTAACAAGTTTACATCTTTAACATCATCTCATGAAATAAAAATTAACCATCAAGTAATGCTGGAGAGTGACAGAGAATATTATTAGGATAAAGTTAACAACCAAAAAGCTATAAATCTATGATGACCCAAGGAACCATTTGATTGATCTCAAAAGAAAGTACTCAGAAAACATTTCCTGTTTTTTGATCATTTCCCTAGTGTTGAAGAATTAATTTAATTCATAAACTAAGAGAACAATGAAGCATAATTAATTTACATATATAGTTTCATCCATTAACTAATTTATTCCACAAACTAATATTTCTCTTAAAAAGATAATAAAACTCAAAAATATTCTTTTTATATTAATTGTATAAGGTTCCAAATATAAACATAAACCATTTAAATAAAGAAAACTATGTTATTCTAACCAGGGACATCATGTAGGCCAGTTTTAGGGGATAAATCATTGTCGCACTTCAATTATGTATTTGATTCTCACAGCCTTGTCCAACTTGATGGGTTGTCGCCCGACCTGCATGTTGTCTTTATATTAAAACAATATTAATATAACATTCCAGAAATAAAATTAAGAAATATTATAACCTTAAACAGTATTATCAAATATAAAATTTAATTCATTCCATCCTTTAGGATTATCCAAAATACTTCTGTCCAAAATCAGAGTCCAAAAATTTATAAGGAATATCACTAAATTTATAAAATCAATATAATATAATGCATATCTCTTTTTTTCACATACTAAACTTGTGAATACCTTCACCATGTATTCTCCTAAAAATGGTAATAACCTAGATTACCGTAAAACCTTATCGAATACATTCATGCTTCCTTATTCCTTAAGTAGAAAATACAATATTTGATATAATATAATAATGCTGTAAACTCTAATAATGATAGAATAATCAAACCATAAATCAGTTCTAAGGTAGTAAATAATATCCAATATAATTTATCCAAATCAATCATCTCTTTATTCTAACATCATTATATTAGTATCAAAAACATATTAAGGGTTATCTTTCCCTCAACCATGTACGTTTCAAAAAGTTTAACTTGAGAATGTATCACTTTTATTGGCACCATAAAATCTCAAATCCTTAATGAAATAGTACTATTGTACAATCCTTATATACTCAATAATTATTATAAACTGTATATTGATTAAAAAACCTTCAAATGACATAATTCATAAATAGGAATATGAATCATTACTCTTTATCTGCGACAGTATCATAACTTTATCATTATCTAATAGCACCATCTTTTATATATTCCTTTGACGATTAGGAAATTGATTCAAATAGTGTCTCATGTCTTCGTAGTTGAATAATTGTACCTTGGAAACCATTTTCATACCCTTAATATCATGAAATTGTTTTTTGTTTCCTCCGTAATTATAACAAACTCCTATTCCATTCATGCATTTACCAGGGTGATTATTTCAACAATTATTACATGTGAGAAAATCCTTCTTTTACATATTCCCTTTATCTATATTTTCCCTTCCATACTCTTCTTATCTTTCTTCCCTTCAATAGAATAAGACACAATGAATTATTTACTTATCTTATTAGAACATTATTCTACTTCCTGATATGATGAGAATACATGGGAGTCTATTTCCCTTCAAAATTTTAGCTTCAAACCAAGAAATATATGATCCGCCTTATTCTTTGGATAATGTGAATTGGTGGATTTCTCATTCATTATACTAATAACCATTTCTAAATGACAACATACACTAGGTTAGATCATATTGTATTGTATAATCCAATAACTAAAAAAATTCCTATCTTAAATTGAATATTTACATGTGTCTAGTCTCATAATCATAGAAATGGCATCTTTGGGGAAATATTTATATATAAGACCTTTATAAAGGTTTGTAAAGAAAATTTGAATTATCTTAAGTATATCCCTCGGGAGTGTCAAACCAGGGGCACAATAAGGCCTGTTTTTATTTACTAGGTTACCCCGAGTCAATCCCGGAACACCATGTCTGAGTTATTACTCTTAGGAACATCTATGCCAGAACCACATCCACTTGTAGTATCTAGAACGTGATGTATTTTCTAGAAATAAACACATATTCTATAAAATACCAAAATTTATGATATTACTCTATACTTATCCATACATTATATCATAGGGTTATGATCCCTAATCTAAGTTTTCTAAATCTATTTTGATTGTTGATACTAAACTTCCATTGATACTAACCATAACGCCTAGACCCCAGATTCTCAGAGCGTGTGCATTATTTTAATACATTAGGATTATTTTAAGGAATCAAATCCCAAAGGATCGATCAGTTTAGTAGTCTTTGAAAAATCAATTAAATCCATGAAAATTAAATTACAATTTCTAAAATAAAATACAATATATATAATCCTTTTAGAACACCATTATTCCCATTGCTTAAACCTACATGTCAGACAAAAAACAGGTCCTGAAATCTTGGCAAAATAAAAAAATAAGAAATGGATGATATCAGATGCTCAGTAATGATAAAAAATACAGAGGAAGAAATCAAAAATAAGAATAAACTTTTAAGGGAAGGTATAAAACTAAAACACAAGCCTTTTAGACATAATCACTAGAATAACATGGAAAGAATAAATCAAATAATTCCTTTTAAACATTAACATTGATGTTACACTAGTCAAATAATCCCATGTAATATCAATAACTAATCTTATAATGAGGTAATGCATAATTTCTAACATCATAACCACAATATCAGGGACTCGTTCCAAGAGCATACTCAAATATACGATCAAGGCCTCATGCCAAGAAACAATTTTATCTCATGATACATACCAATGAATCAAGGGTCTATAGATGGCCCAACCGATCACTTACTAAGTCTAATGCATCCCTCCTATGAAAGGGTTGAAACATAACATAAATATTCGTAATAAAACTAGCATAAAAAATGGTAATACATTAACCATAAACCATGAATGGTATCAAAATAGCACATCCATAGGAAAAAATATCATAAACATTTCAATACAATATAGAAGCTTGTATCATTATAAATAATCTTCAAATGAGTATAAAATCCAACAAAGGATGTTGAAATAGATGAAAATAAATTTATCAAATCATTCAAAAATATATTGACATAAATATCCCTTTTCTCTAAAGTTAATTATTTAAAATATGATAACTTATAAAAGAATACATTTAAAAAGTGATTTTCAAATCAAAGTGTCACATACCAATTTGAATATTTCTAAAGGATTTAACTTTTTAAAACATTCATGTACATATAAATAAATCCATAAAACCAATGTTTAAATATAGACATTAATGCGAATGATTTTTAAGAATAAATCTTTTAAACATTTAAAATGATGTTTTAGTTAAAGATTACCTTACATAAAAACATAAAAATATTCTTTTTGAAAAAAATTTAATAGACCTAAAATATTATTTATAATCCTTTCTATATATATATAAATAAATTTTTATGATAATATAAATATTATTTTAATGGAGAAAGGGTTAATTCTTTAAACATTCAAAGCATCCAATACCACTTTAAACATTTAAATCATAAGTCTAATATAATGAGATGAATATTCAAATTCCATGAAGATAAATTATTTCATGATATTAAATATAGAAGGTTATTTACATACACCACACGTAAGAAATAGGTGGTAAAC
Source organism: Viscum album (assembly GCA_963277665.1). Lineage (NCBI taxonomy): Eukaryota > Viridiplantae > Streptophyta > Magnoliopsida > Santalales > Viscaceae > Viscum > Viscum album. The sequence goes on from OY728165.1 coordinate 925,078,779, forward strand.
ATTATTTATATATCATGAAAATTAAAAGTGAGACAAAATTCCCTAACCTTAAGTCTGGTAGTCTACAAATGTGTCCGAAACTCTAGTATAATGGGTTTAAAAATAATATTAACTTGTATAATAATCATAATAAATTTTATGATATAAAATATTATTCATTTAGGACTTTATATTACCCTTTTATTAATAATTTACCTGTTAAAGGAAGGTTTTGGGTAATAATCGCTTTCTTTATCATACATGTTTTGACTTTTTTTTTATTTTTGATCATATTACATTGATCATAATTTACTTACTTCCAAAGTGTAAAAAATTATTTATATATCACATATATTCTGTATAAAAATATATATAATAAATAGATAAATAAAATGGAAGACAATGTTCATGGAGATGGTAGGCTATATGTATGCATGAACGTTGTTTCCATTTTCTTATCGTATTAAATGGAAGTATGTAAATGAATATATATATATATATATATAATAACAGTAGCATCTTGATGACATATATTTCATACTTATTAATAATATATATTCTTATAAGCACTCTTGGATAGTGAATGTGGAAGATGAGTCTTATCACGTCATGGAGACGGTAAGTCGTACGTACGAATGAGTGAAGGTATCATTTTAATTAATTGTTAAATCATATGGAATTGGAAGGAATATAAATTTTAAAAAAACAATATCATATTATATTTATTATTTAAATCCATTATATTCATCGTTATTCCCATTCAAATAATGAATTGTTGAATAACGAATTACACCATGACGTGGAGATGACAAGATGTACATATGCACACATGTTGATATTGTTATTCGTATGATGGATAAAATATGGAATATTATTGTAAAATGATTATAATAAAATATCAGTATATGGTTTATACTGGATTAATTACTTTGATATGGAAAAAACATTGAAATAGGAAGTATTAGAAGAAAAATATTTTGAAAGATGTGATAAATCAATTACCTTGTTTTCAAGTATCTTCTTTTGATTTTCAGAAAAGGTCTCCTTGGGATTGATTTATTCCCCAATTGGGGCCTCTAAGATGAATTGATGAAAGTTGGGATAGAAAATGGGTAGGGTTTGGATGAGACAAATTACTTTATTTGGGTTATTAAAAGAGATGTAGAGGTGCCCTTTTATAAGAGGGGAGTATCACCTTTGAAAATTCCAAAACTATTATATTAATATAAATTAATTTTTAAATTAAAAAGGTTATAATGGGGATTATATTGAAGATAATATTATGATGGGTCAAAATACTATCACAAATAAAATTTAGACATGTTTTTTTATTTTAAGCCTTATCATTTTTGTTTATAATTATTTTATTTTAATTATGTTAATAATTTTCTAAATATTAAATGGTTATAAATATTTACTTTTATGGTGTCAATTTTCCATTATTGGTAAAATAATGTCATTTTAGACCTTATAATTTTAACATTTTATTTTATAAATATTTTAATAGTTTATTATTTGCAGAAAATATCAATGATGTAAATTTTAACACTCTTCATTTTATTGAATTTAAATAAAATATAAAAAGAGCGATAACTTAGAAAAAAATAATTTAATAGTATTATAACATGTAATATTAATCAAGATAAATGATGTATGGAATAAATAATGTCAAATAATATTTATTTTATTATTTATAATATCATTTATTAGATTCTTTCGTTAAAAAAGCATTCACTACATCATTATTATGACATAAATAAATTAATTTATTTAATAAATAAAAAATAAAAATAAAATACCATGATATATGAAATATTTTTATCTTTCTAATTACTATTTATAGTCAATGATATCACTTATATTAAACTATATTAAAATTGTTTTAGTAAGAAGATATATGTTTATAAAAAATTTTACTTTACGTAAAATTAAAAGTTATACGTGTCATAATCACACCCAAGTGGCTCCAAGGGGTCATAAAATTGACTCAAGGATGATCATGGTCGGATGTACCTATTTTAATAGGATTACGATAGGTTTTAGGGTAGTTTTAGATTATTATGATATTATTTCATACCCTTATTTACCCAATTTACCCTTTAACCGTGGTAAATAAAAATAATTACTAAAGTCACTATTCAAAATTCTTAAATATAAAATTATCTTATTAGAAAAATTTGGAATCACTGATTCCAAATATATAATCCATTTTTCAAAATTTAAACCACATTATTTGCAATAATTAATTTAAAATTTATCCCTGTTGTTAAAACGAGAAAACATGTTTTTCAAAAGTAAAAACCATCATATGATTAACATGTGTTTATATATAATTTTAATGTGAAAATAATTAAAATGTACGAAATTATACTAAATGAAAAAATATAATCTAATTATACTTTCAAACCATTCAAATTTATAATTTAACATGATAAATTATTTCGATTAAAAAAGTTGTTTTTAATTAAAATGTAGTATTTTTCACTATTAATAAAAAAATGAAAGTTATCATAAAAAAACCAAAAATTTATCCAAAATAATTTTTATGTCCCAATTCCAAATAAGAAGTATATTTTATCAAATTTAATATATAAAAGTTTCAAATAATGAATTTAAAATGGGTGTGCCATCAAATGGTTGGGAAAATACATTTTTTTGAAACATAGTTTTTATCCAAAAAAAATTGAATTTGTTCTTATATTCTTCCATATAAACACATAATATGAATGTTAAAATTATATAAAATATATAAAATTCAAAATGTCATTAATACTATTCATATCCTCTAATTTAAAAGCTATGTTATATATTATAATGAATAATAATATTTTATTAATATACTGTTGTTCGGTAAAACTGGGCCTTGCAAGTAACACAAGACAACTCATTATTGTGTGTAGCATAATCTGAACATGGAGTTTCATAAAAATAAATAAAGAAAAATATTCAGAAATGAAAATATTATAAAGCCTTGGGGTGTTACACTCCCCATCAGTCTAAAATATCGGCATCTTGGAATAGGAATCCCATAAAAAACAATGGAAGAGAAAAAAGATAAACACCTAACAAACTCCCCCACATGTTGGGTCGTAAATGTTATTAATGAACATATTTTTGTAATGAAAGTTTACTCAAGTACCGAGATCAACTTTAGTGATGATTTATTCAATCTAATGAGCAGAGTGAATTTATCCAAAGGTTATATGTTTTTTTCTCAATGTGATGGTGAATAAAGTAACATTAAACATCAATATTATTTGTGTGGTCATGAAATACTATATTAAAATAAATATTTATGGTCATCTGATTATCACACCTGATAAGAGTGTGAGTATGTAGTGGAAAAAAATATCTTGAAGGATTTTATAAATCCAAATAATTTCAGTTTTGATAGTTTTGATAGAATGATATTCATATTCAATACTAGATTGGGAGATAAAATTTTTGTCTTTCTATGATAAGAGATTAAATTAACTATAAAAATCACAATCATGGAAGTATACCTTCATGTAGATAAGAATCTATTATAGTAAGAATCACAAAAGGTCTCAAGGTTTATAGTATTATGATTATAATAAAAACTATCACAAAAATTCTTTCTAGTTAATGTATTCGATGATGTGAAGAACCATATCCCAATAGGATTTCCTTAGATATTCCATGAATTGACTAACCTTGATGACAATGTAGATAATATTAAGATGATTCATCATGAGATAATTGAGTTTTCACATAAGGCTATGATACTTATCTAAAAAATAATACGTGTCACTGGTATTGTGGTGATATCTTACCCTATATTTTAGAGAATTTTTGAGAGTAGTCATATGAGAAAACTATAATCCAGGAATATATTCAACACATATTTTCATTGTTAAGGAAATATTTCTTCTAGATAGTGAGATACATCAATTCCAAAAAATATATTTTAAGGGACCCAATTATTCGACATCAAATTATTGATGAATATAAGACTTCATATTGGTAATTTTATGTGATTTTTTATTAGTGATAATCATATCATCAACATATAAAACCAAAATAATGCTACTCGAGGACATTTGATGATGAAAAAATGTGATCATTCAAACTTTGAGAAAGTTAAAATATAGTGACTATGGGGAAAAATATACAAAACCAATAATTAGAAGACTGCATAAGTCCATAAATAGATTAATGAAGTCAATAAATGTGATATTTTTATAATTGATAAATTATGTTATATTTTTTTTCCAGATTAAATTCCTCATTAAGAAAACCAGGCAATAAATAATTATTAACATCATATTGATAAAAATTCCAATGAAAAAATATACATGGGTGATAGATAATAATATAAATTCCATTTTATAAACTATAGATAATGTTTTTAAATGATCAACACCATAGTATAAGCATAAAAGTTTTTCCACAATACAAGCTTTAGGGAAATAAGTAGTACAATCATCTTTTAAATCGATTATAAAAATCCATTTTCTTCCAAGGACCTATTTACCTATTGGGAGGGGGAAAAGATACTTTTTTTAATTAAAATCTAATAAATATAATTGATCTTTCATTTCTTATAGCTGAAAAGAGTGATATTTAGCCTTAGTAACTATATAAGGTATTAATATCATTAAAAATTTAAAGAAATAGTGTTTTTTGGAAGAGATATTCCTTTTTTGGAATGTGTATATATAGTATTTGACTCATAAGAGTAAGTATTATTTCATAATTCAATAGCAAATACATATAGGTTTATGGAAATATATATAGGTGATTTTATGGGAATGGAATCATTGGTCAATGTGGGGGGTCTACTCAATGGATGGTGAGAGTAAACATGTGCAATGGAACGACCACCATATCCGAAAAAAGGGTAAAGGTGTGGCTGGATGGTGAGAGGAAGACATTTATAAATAGGGGTATTCAAGAAGGGAGAAGGTGGAGGTGATGTGAATAAAGATCCCTAAATTAACAAGTCATAATCATAGATGACATAACACCTTAAGTTGGGAGAGAAATAATGGAATCTATGTTGGGGATAGGGTATCCCATAAAAATGCAATGTAGCGATTGGAGGGAATTTGGATATATTAGGATGAGTTTCATAAAAATAATAGATACATTTAAATACAAGTATAGGAAGAAGGTGAAGAGGGTGAGAGGGAAATTAATCATGAAAGGGAATCTACCCTTAAAGTATAGTGGAATTAAGATGATTTAAAAGATACCTGGTGGTAAGAATAGTACCACCCAAAAAATGAACCGGGAAATGTACATGAACTAATATGGACTATGTTCTTTCCAGTATATAACATGTTTTTATTTGACACAACATTATTTTTAGGGGTATAAGTTTTGGACATTTAATGAAGGACACTACTATCGATGAGAAATATCTGAATGGAAGAAGGTTAAAATTATCACCCAGTATCAGAGAATAGGAATTTACTATATATAGAGAAATGAGTTTTAATTCCACGTTAAAATAACATGAAAATATTTAATATTTCATAACAATCACAAAGTAAGTAAAGCTAAGTCACTAATGAAAGATCGTCAATAAATAGGATATAATAATGTTAACCTAACTGACTTGGGACTATATACAAACCCCACACATTAGAATGGAATAAATCAAAAGGATTAGATGCATGTGATAATATTCAAGGAATGTAATATGTTTGATGGTGTTTTTAAAATTAATAGGACTCGTAGTAGAAAGAAATATGAACAATGAGATGTGAAAAAAGATTATGTACATTAGATTAGGTGGATAACCATGGAAAAATTAAAATTATCGATCATAGAAGGAGGTAGATGAGAAATCTGTTGGGCATGTATTGTAACAACGATACTCTATAATCAATTATGATTTTTATGGTCACAAATATCATTGTTTTTTTTCTAACGATGTTTTTATGAGTAAAACATGCATGAATTTTGTTCATATCAAAAGAAATATAACATTACTGGAATTACTATGGAAACACTGTTTCCATCCTTACGTTACATTACTATGAACAATGTGCATATGGATCATTATCCCTAAGCTATGTTGAAAAGGTTATGTTTTAAACGTATAGTGAAAAATATGCGTATGGATCATCATTTCCACATTATTCTAAGAAGATCACGCATGGATTAGCAACCCTACATTGGAATCTGAAAATACTGTTCATAAACCTTACATTCAACAAATATAGGAATGTATGGTTCATCAACCCTATATGACATCCCTACATTACGCAGATGAATGTATGGGAGATGAATTCTACATTCCATTCCCATGTTATGCAAACGAAAGTATGGTTATTAAACTGTACATTGGTAAAATAACCAAACGCTACACAGTTTAACCCTATGATGTGTTCTCAACAGTAGTGATCTGTGAAGCCATGTTGCTTACTCAAATCAGGTGGAATGATTTAATCAGAGTAAGTGACTGCTTCAAATATCGTTATGGTCTATTTCGAAGAACCCTTTTTCTCAGAGAACTGCATCTATTATTATGGGAAGTTCTATTTAAGATTTGAATTCCCTCGATTAATCAGGAAAGAATTTCAGATCTGGAAATATAAAAGGAAATCACTTACTCCATTTAATTTTTACAGAGCCGAGAAAAATTAAGAATTTATGTGTGTGTGAATAGTTGTTGATACTAATAATTTTTTAAGTGATGCTATTACCGTTGATCAGATCTCGATCATCTGCAAAAGAGGATAAGCTATCAAAGTGCTGACCATTCTCAACCTCATTTTTCTGAAATGATGTTGCAATTTTATTTAAGATCATTGTGAAACAAGGATCTCTTCATAATTTTTTTCTCTCAAAGTAATTCATTTCTGAAAAAGTATATCTATCAATTGTCAGTTGCGTACTGATGCAATTATGAAGATCAACCTTAATATTTTACGAATCAATTCTTATTGATTGGAGTTTCAATTTCTTATACTCAGTTGTGGTGGACTATCAGCTTCTCAATCTAAGCTGTGGATATTGGTTCATTGTTACAAAACCAGAAGACTTTTTTATTTTAGCCTTATTTGTAATGGTGTCAACTGCCTACACTCAGTTGTGGATTGAAGTGCTTGTGATAAGAGGACCTAATCTTGTCAAATCACCAAGCTCACCAAGAATGTGATTGGTAGAGTGGACTAGGGGATCTCTATGCCCCAAACCACTATAAAAATATCAGTTCTATACTTCTTAATATTCATTTCTCTTTTTCATACAGAAGAACAACACTTTAAATCATTATAATTTTTAGAGGGATTCAAAAACCTGAATTGTGGAAGGTAATTTAAAAATACACAATTCACCACCTCTTGTGTTTATTTGTACATTCTGACCTAACAATCAACATTGAATGGGATCTTTTTGGATAATGATATAGCAAGCTGAAGAGTATAAGATATGTACAAAGAATATGGAAATGACTAATCCTAGAGAAGGAATGTCAATGGTGTGTGCTCTATATTTCAACGGTGAAATCTATGGATGCTAGAAGTCAAGGATGATTATATATCTAAATAATCTCATATACACATTTAAAAAATATATATATCATTACATGATTCCTGAGAAACCAGAGACATGTGATGCAGCTATTGAAGAATATGATGATATGAATTCAAAAGAAATTAATTCTATTAATTTTGGCCTTGGACCAGACAAACTCAACTATGTTTTGAAATTACCAATATCCTATGAAATGTGGAAAATGATTGCAGAATCCTACTAAGGTACTGAAACTGTTAGACAAATGAGATATGCAACAACAAAATTAAAATTTGATACTTTTAGATTGTTTGATGGAGAGATCATTACACAAATGAATGTAAGGCTAGACGAAATTGTTAATAATGTTACATCCTTTGGTGATCTTATCATTCAACTTAATCAAGCCTTGAAAGTACTTATATTACTTCCTGTAAAATGGAATGGAACATTAACTACAATTCTAATATCATCTCCTGTCAAAAATTTGACAACGAAAAATTTAATTGGGACTCAGATGATATATGAAGCAGAAATGAAAGAAAAAGCTAAAGATCATAAAGTTATTAAAAAAATAGAAAACACTACATTGAAAGTGAAATCTTAGAACCAAAACAGAAAACAAAAATAAGAAAAAATAGAGAAGAATTCAAACACCCTAGATTCTAAAATTGAACTAGATCAATTATCTAGAAAGTTCAGAATATTCTACAAAAATAAAAAAGGATTTAGAAAACCATACAAGAAGGATGAGAGAGAATCAAGAAAAGTTTGATGCTATGAATGAAAAATATTGGGACACATTAGACCTGATTTTCCTCAATTAAAATAAGAATGAAAAAAACCATAAAAGAAATATCAGAAAAATGATGATTATGAGAAAAAAGGGAGAAGAGTAATGAAGGCTACATGGAGTGTATCTGAAACCGATCCTCAGAAGATAATTCAGAAAAAGAACTACAGAATCTAAAATCTGAAATGTTCTTTAAGGATAAAGAATAGGAAGAGGTACAATACTTTTATTCCTCTATTTTTTATTCTGGTAGTTGTTCAAATGAAAAGTTAGCAGTCTATTGCCCAATTCTAGAAGATAAATATGATTCCTTACTAAATAAGAACAAATCATTAAAGAATATTTACAAAGAAGTATTAGGATAAACAGTCACATTACTCAACCAATATCAGAAGGTAAATAAAAAATTCAATTCATAAACTACAAACAATGTTGATCGTGAAATCAGGATCAATGCTTTACAAGATAAAGTAGAAACTTACAAAATTGTTGCTCTCTTTTTTACTGATGGAGAAAATATTTTGAATGAAATTCTTGGAAAGAATGTAATCAGAAAGGAAAAAATTGGTATAGGAAGTAAGTGTGAAAAACCTAAGCTTTATAAGAATTATTTTTTTCCTAACTCAGAAAGTGTAACTTGTAATTATTCTGGAAGAATGTCATATATCAAAAAACTGTTACTTAAGAAATCCTAAGATAAGTGTAATTAATGATATTTTGTTTCAAGAAGAATATATGAAATAAATGATAAGAGTTATGGGGAAAATCATATATGGGTTCCCAAAACTCTACTAGCTAACACTACTGGACCCAAGATGATATGGGTACTAAAATGTACTCTTGTCTAATTGACTTTACAAGAAATATGTAATAGAACCAGAAAAGTTGTATGGTACATAGACAGTGGGTGCTCAAGGAACATTAGTGTAAACTCAGAAAACTTCAGTACACTAACTCAAATATATGGAGGTCTAGTTACCTTTGGCGATAATGTAAAATGAAATATAGTTTTACTTGGAACTATTGGTGATCCAAAAACTATCCCAATCAACAAGGTACTATATGAATAGAAGGGCTGAAGCACAACCTACTAATTATTTATCTACTCTGTGATGATGGATATTATATTGATTTTTCTAAAACTTATTGTTATATATTTAATGATGAGATGATTAAATTTAATGCACCTAGAACTGTTAATGTTTATAATTTGGATTTAAATTCCTTATGTCAACAAAAAGTGAATTGTTTGACTGCTAAAATAAATGTGTCAGGGATTTGGCCTAGAAGACTTGTTCATTGTAATATATATGATTTAGATAAATTATTTAAGAAGAAATTAATTTCTGATTTTCATAGTCTTAAATTTGATAGTGATAGATTTGGTGATGCATATCAAATTAGAAAACACAAGAAGTATTCCTTCAAATCAATTAACCAAATTTCTACATCTAAACCTTTAGAAGTTATCCATATTGATTTGTTTGGACCATACAGAATAGCTAGTTTGGATGGTAAATTATATGTATATGTTTTAGTTTATGATTATTTAATATTTTCATGGGTTTATTTTCTAAAAATAAAAAGTGAAGTGTTTACTATTTTTGAAAGTATTTTCAAAATTATTCAAACTGAAAAGGGTATTAAAATAATTTCATTAAGAAGTGATCATGGTGGTGAATTTTAGAATCAGGAATTCAATTCCTTTTTATCAAATCTAGGTATTAAACACATGTACTCTGCACCAAGAACACCTCAAAAAAAATGGAATTGTTGAAAGAAGAAATAGAACTATTCATGAAATGTCTAGGACTATGCTAAAGGAATATAGACTTCCTACCTACTTATGGGAAGAAGTTGTAAGCATATCCTGCTATATAATTAATAGAGTATTAATTAGACCAATTTTGAAAAAGAAACCCTATGAACTGTGGAATAACTGAAAGCCTAAAGTAAACCACTTTAACTTTTTTGGATGCAAAATGTATATCCTGAACACCAAGGATAATCTTCGTATGTTTGATCAAAAATTTAAAGAAGTAATATTTTTAGAGTATTCTCCCACTTCTACAGCTTATATATTATTCAATAAAATGTTATGGATTTTTGAAGAATCAGTTCATGTGAAGTTTGATAAAATTGACCATTTCAACAAAGAGAAAGATCAAAATAATGAAATTACTAACTCTAATGATAACATTAGACTAGAAAACCTGAAAGACGATTTTGAAAATAATAAAACCCAGTCTAGTTCAGAAGAACATGAAACTACAAAACCAATTAGTGTTTTACCTAAACAGAATATAACCCAAAAGAATCATCCCTTAGAAATAGTTATAGGAGACCTAGACATAGGAATTAGAAATAGAACAAGTGTAGGAAACATAGAGAAATTTTATTCCATTATATCGCAATTATAACATAAGTCTATAGAATAAGCCTTATAAGAAGAAAGTTGGACTTTAGAAATGTAGGAAGAGCTAAACTAGATTAAGAAGAATGAAGTTTGAATGTTATTTGAAAGACCTTTAAAGTATCTAGTTATAAGAACTAAATGGGTCTTTAGAAACAATGATAATGATTAAGGAATAATAACTATAAAAAAATCTAGATTAGTAGATAAAGGATATAATCAAGAAGAAGGTATAGATTATGATAAAACATTTTCCCCTACAAATAGATTAGAAGCCACTATAATTCTTTTATCCTATGAGTTTCATATGAAGTGTAAATTATATTAGATGGATGAAAAATCTTCCTTTTTAAATGGTTTTTTAATAGAGGTTGTCTATGTTGAACAACATCATGGTTTTGAAATTTATCAAAAACCAAATTCTATTTTAATACTTAATGAAGATATTTATGGCCTTAAACAAGCACCTAGAGCCTTGTATAAAAGATTACGTTATTTTCTTTTGAAAAATGATTTTATTGTTGGTCTAGCAGACCCAACACATTTTAAGAAAAGTATTTTTTCTAATATTTTATTTGTTCAAATATATGTTGATGATGTAATTTTTTGTCTAACTTGTAAAAATCTTTGTAATGATTTCTCAAATATTATGCAAAAAAAATTTAAAATGAGTATAATGGAATAATTGAATTTCGTTTTAGGACTTCAAATTTTCAAGAAATATTTTTGAAATATTTTAAAAAAAATAAAATACATTATTTATTTACTGAAAATTTTTGGACTTGAAAATAGTAAGACATACACCACTATTATGTGTACTAATGTAAAACTTGATTTGGATGAAGCTGGGAAACCAGTGGACAAAATGTTATATAGAGGTATGATTGGTAGTTTGTTGTATCTTACTGCTAGTAGGCCAGACCTTATGTATTCATTATGTATTTTTGAAATATTTCAATCAAATCCTAAAGAATCACATCTTACTACTGTTAAAATAATTTTTAGATACCAAAAAGGAATTGTTTTCCAATCTATTCTTTACCACAAAACATATGATTTTATTTTAATTTCATATTCATATGATGATTTTGGTGGCCGTAGATTGGATAGAAAAAGCACATTTGAACTTTTCACTTTTTAGGAAAATCATTAGAATCATGGTAATGTATGAATCAACACTCAGTTTCTCTATCAATTGCCGAGGTAGAATATGTATCTGCAGGTAGTTGTTGTACACAAGTGTTGTGGATGAAAAACACTCTACTGTACTTTGGAATAAGACTTAATAGTACAAGTATTTTATGTGATAATACTAGTGTTATAAATATTTCAAATAATCCTATAAGTCACTCAAGGAATAATCACATTGATATAAGGCATCATTTTCTAAGAGATCATGTCCTTAAAAAAGGATATATCTTTGGAATTTGTTAATACAGAATATCTATTAGATGATATTTTCACTAATCCACTTCCCATTGCAAGTTTTGATTTTATTAAGGGGGAGTTAGGATTATTTTATTTTAAGTAAATATTTACTTTTAGTTATTCCATTTTTAAGTGATCATTTAGTTTTTATTTAATAGACTTTAAAATGGTCTAGATATTTATTTATTTAATTTATTTTTGAAAATGTATCATTAATTTTTTTTTTCAATAAAGTAATAAAAACCCAATTTTAACGTAATTAGTATCACCTCAATTGGTTCGAGAAAACCATTTGCATTCTTCAACTCTCATTAGACTCGCTCACACATCCTGTGAGTTAATCGAGCACACTCTCTCTCGAAACCCTCTCACAAATCCTTCAAACCCTAAACCATCGAATCTATAAACCAGAAACCTTCAGAAGATGGATCGATCAAGGATACCAGATTATGCGTAGTTGGAGCTCTCTCCTTATCCAAAAAATAAATCTGAAAGAATTCTTACAGGAAAGGCAACCGACTTTACCTATCTGTATTTAACAAATCTATCTATCAATCAAGAAATAAGGTTTCAAGGGATAGAGTTTATCTTTGGAGAAGATAATACACTATTTGTGTATGATCTAGATGTTAAAGAATTCTGTTAAAATGCTTCTTTTAGTTTTAGTTTTGAGGAAGATACAGTGGTTTCTAAAACTTATGACAAAGAATTATCTTTCTCTTTGGTTGAGATAGAAGATGAAATGCATTGTCCCTATGAGGGGGAGTTCCATTTTGATTTATATAATATTGTTGATGGTATGAATCCCTCATATGATATAATTTTTTTGTTATTTGGATCAAGAATAATCAAGAAGATCATGTCCAAGGAACTGACTCCAGATAGGTGAGTTTTGATGAAGTTCATACAGTCAGCTATACTGCCTAGGATGGTAGAGCTAGAGAAGGTTGAATATCCGGATATGTATATGATGTTTTTTGAATAATATCATGTTCAATTTCCATCAGTTCATTTTGAGGTATTTATGATATTTCTTTCATCATGAAGCAAAGATGGAATATTATCCCTAGGGAAGAATTCTCTTTCTACTTTAAAGGAAAAAAGGCAAGCTGGACAGTAGGTTTTGTTCATAGAGGTTCCACCATTAAAATAAATTGACTTCTGGGGACATCAAGAAGTTGGGATTTGTATGGAATAATTATTTCAAAATCTTATTACCTGTTGGTGCTGAGGAAAAACAAAAGAGGTTGGCTGCTACTCAGGGGGAGCAAAGAATTATTCCATCGGTTGGCTTTGTGAGACAAATTCCAGAGGAGACCAGTAGATCAAGACCACAAGAATAATTAATTCATTTCAAAAGATGAAGAGCATTAGTTTTTATATCATATGTAGTAGATGAAGTACCATAAGTACCAAACCTTGAGGCTCAACAGGGTTATTAGGTTGAAGAAGTTGAGAGAGAGGCTCAGAGACATAAAAATCCAAGAAAAGTTGTCCCAAACCATACTGATCTTTCCAAGATTATTCCAGATTCAATGGCCATAGGTGAATTAGTTTATAGGACATGTACTGTAGATAATCGAGAGCTAATCCTGGCTGTGCCTAGTTCTGAACATGCATGAGAACAATCTGAATCATTTTACTCAGAGGACAATGCACAGGTAATCCGTATTCAGCTATTGGATGCTCATAATTCCTTTTTAATGGGAACAATTAGAAGCATAAAAGAAAATTTTTGATCAATAAAAACTAACTACAGTGCCCCAAGTAGAATTTAATACTCAGAAGCTTTACTTGGATCAGTTCAAAGAAAATCTCATTTCAGTGGGAGAACATAGGGATTTCATTAAGATTCTATCTGAAGAGATATATTCTATAAAAGATGAAGCTGTGAAGAAATATGAGTTTGAATATTTCAATCAAATGAAGGCAAGGGAATTTCAATCTCTTAAGAAAAGTGAAAGTGCATCTTACAAAGCTCAGAAAACATCTCCAGATCTTATTAGAAGGTTTGATTCCATTACAACACTATTGGCTGATTTTAATGACAAACTGCACACTCTTTAGTGTGACAGTACACCTTTGAATGTGCTGATTAACAATCAAAGTCACCTAGTGAGCCAGCTCACTTCAACCAATTCATGGATGGGCTCGGTGGTGACTCAATTTAAGGGCAAGTTGAATTATTTCATTTAGTCAGAGGAGGCAATAAATGAATTCATGAAGATAAATCTTGTTGAAAACTTGAAGGTTTTCATGAACTCAAATAAGCTTATTTAGCAATGGATAGAAGCATTCAACAACAACTTCCAGAGTTTGCTGATGAATATCATAGAGCTTACTAGTGCTGTTGAAGCCATTTCTCACCCACCCGCTGAATCCACAAGGACTAGATATCCTAATGAAAGCCCCTCATTTTAACCCTCTCTTTGCTGATCGTGGATGATACATAAAATCAAACCTTTTTTACTATTATAATTTTATAATTTTTATTTTCAAATGTGATGATTTTATCAACTTTCAAGTCTTAACTATGAATCCTACATTTATTTCCCTTAATAGTTTTAGTAACTATTCTTTTATTGTTTAGTGCTACATTAAAGTTGTACATATCCTTTTTTATATCGTACCTTCTTTTTGATATCACAAAAAGGGGGAGATGGAGATGAAATGGGGAGATAGTTGGAAATGTGAGATGAAGATAGATATGGGAGATGAAGATACAGATGCGAAAAGGATCTAAAATGAATATCAAGTTATTTTTGCAATGCAAATCTAAAACATCTTTACAAAATTTACTATAATATTTTATTTAATTCAATGGTTAATTTTATGGGATTTGTGATCATAAAGAAATGGGGAGATTGTTGGGAATGTATTTTCACAAAAATACTCTATAATCAATGATGATTTTGATGTTCACAAATTCCTTTTTTTATTTTCTAATGAAGTTTTTATGAGTATATTTTTCAGGAATTTGGTTAATATCAAAGGAACTCTAACATTACAGGATTTACTCTGGAAACACTTTTTCCACCCATATGTTACACTACTGTGAATAGTTCACGTATGGATCATTATCCCTACACTATGTTGAAATTTTTCTATTTCAAACAAACAGTGTACAGTGTGCATATGGATCCTTTTCCCTACGCAACACTAAGAAGATCACATATGGCTCAGAAACCCAATGTTGGAATTTGGAAATATTGTTCATAAAACTTACATTCAAGAAATATATGAATGTATGGTTCTTCAACCCTATGTGACATCCCTACGTTACGTAGATAAACATGTCGAAGATTAATTCTACATGACATCCCTACGCTACCCGAATGGAAGTATGGTTAGTAAACCGTACGTTAGTAAAAGAACCCTACACTACGCACCATAACCATTCACTGTGTTCTCAATAGAAGTGATCTGTGAAGCCACGTTGCTTATTCAAATTAGTGGGAATGATTTAAGCAGAGTAAATGACCGATTCAAAGATGGTTATGATCTATTTCCAACAACCCTTTTTCTAAGAGAACCGCTTCGATTCTTAAGGGTTGTTCCGTTTAAGATTTTAATTCCCGCGATTAATCAGGGAAGAATTTATGATATGGAAATATTGAAGGAAATCACTTTCTCTATTTATTATTTAATGAGATGATAAAAATTAAGAATGTATGTATGTGCGAATAGTTGTTGATACTCATAATTTTTTAAGTGCTGCTATTATATTTGATCGGATCTCGATCATCAGCAAAAGAGGAGAAGCTTTAAAAGTACTAATTATTCTCATACTCATTTTTCATACATGAAGTTGAAAATTTATTGAAGATTATTATGCAACAAAGATCTCTTCAAAAAGTTTTCTCTCAAAGAAATTCCTTTCTGAAGAAGAAGATCCACCAATTGTCAGTTGCGTACTTCTGAAATAGTGAATATCAACCATACTATTTTATGAATCAATTCATGTTAATTGGAGTTTAAACTTCTCATAGTCAGTTGTGGTGGAGTATTAGCTTATTGGTATAAGAAGTAGATATTGGTTCTTTGTTATAGAACAAGAAGACTTTTTTGTTTTAGCCTTATTTGTAAATGTTTAAACTACCTGCACTAAGATGTGGATAGAAGGTCTTGTGATAAGAGGACCTGTTCTAGTGAAACCACCAAGCTATCAGAGAGAGTGACTGGTGTAGTGGACTAGGGGATATTTGTACCCTAAAACACTATAAAAATATGTGTTCTTTACTTTTGAATATTCATTGCACCTTTTCATATAGAATAACAACACTGCAAATATTCATAATTTTCTAAGCGATTCAAAAATTTGAATTGTGGATGGTAATTTGAAAATACACAATTCACTCCCCTCTTGTGCTACTTTGTACATTCCGACCTAAAAAAGTCAAGGGATTTTGGGGAATTGAACATGTAAACCCCATCATAAAGAAGGCCATTACCATGATTTAAATTCTTCATCCACTCCTAGAAAGAAAACATCAAATGATGAGAAAAGAACAACACAATTCAAGTCCTGTATAATATTAATAGTACATTGTTTATTGAATTTAGTTAGAGGAACACGAACTACTATTGTCAGATGATTATAATGATTTAATGAGAAAGTTTAAAATCACATAATAGGAATAAAAGATCTATCATAAATAGTAATATTAGTTCCCCCAATGTATAAATGATAGCTACTAAGAATACCTGTATCACCAGTGAGATAATAAGAAGAATTTAAATGAAGTATATAGGTAGTTAGGTTATAGGAAACATAGACTGTAGAGACACCAGTCTGATCTATATGGGTTGAGGAGGAATCAAGAATCAAGGATGCTATATGGGAGTGAATAAGCTCAATATCATCCATTGATAGTGCTATATTGGGATGAAGGTTGGATGGTAGATGTGATGAGTTAACTAGATATACCTAAGATCTCTAAATTGGTTATGATAGGGGACATGGATATCACAATAGTGATGAACAAAATGTTTAAGATTCCCATATTTATGACAAAATGGTCAATTTGGGCCCCCACTATATCCATAATTATGAGTAATATAAAAACATCTATCACCACATCATATAATTACAGTATCAATAGTTGGAATATGGTTATTATGAGATTTACTAATGTGATGGAATACCAATGGAATATCAATAGAAGGTGAGTTTTCTTATCTCATTTATGGTGGTTACATAATGTAGTTTGTGTATATAATGAAATCTAAAGAGACATAGTTGATCCACCTAAGTCAAAGTAGTCTATGGTGTCAATGTAAGGGAAAAAATATCAAGTAAATTATCACATAGAGAAATCTATTTAGTGAAATGCATTGTAAAATGATGATGTTTTTGATGTATGGTTGAGAAGCACTAAAGAACATCATTAACTAAAGATATATTATTGGTGTTTGAATTCATGAGATTCATGTAGTTCCAAAGTTCCCTGACAGTGTTCCTGGTTTGAGTTTCATATTTGATTGAGCATCCCATTTAATTGAAAAAAGATGAAATATATTTTTTATTGTTAATATTATAGGACTTTTTTTATTGGATTAGATACCGATGGTGGAAAATAAACATGGTGAAAATCAAGATACATGTATGTTAGAGACATAAGAACTATATTAAACTTGAAAGAGATGTTGGTGGCATCAATCATCTCCTCCAAAAAGTATGTATAGGTAATGATCAATTGTGAGTGTACTAATAAATTAGAAGATGAATTTTTGATAATTGGTTGGATGATAGGGAAAAGATGAATGGGTTACCAAAATAGAGAATGAAGTGTTTATAAAGTGAGGATAGTTTTAGGAATATATGAACATGGTGTGGAGGATTCACTTAGTAGGAAGAGCGGGGAAGTATAATAGAGAAAAGGAACAATATAAAATCATATAGGAATAGAAAAAGAAGAACACTAATTTAATTGATTAGATGGAAGGACTAGTATTCAAATAGAAATTAATGGTTTAGTTAGGGGAATGAGGTGTAATGGATTACTATATTATGGATAGTTAATGAGTTATTCCTAGGAGGTAGCATGTGTACTAGAGGAAAGAAGACTGAGAAGAGATTTTTTGGGTGTTGTATGATAGAAGGAGGAGGGTTTCATGTGCCATATAGGGGTGCATGATTATGGAGCAATGACTCCAAATCCATGTGTTCTATGGAATTGTGATACATTAGGCATGCTCACCTAGGAGAAATGACATGTTGATTATGTGTGTGCTCTTTAGAGAGGCAATAAAACCATGCTATTTTTTCCTAGGGCACATGTGTTTCAGGGATTCGAGATGATCTCATGAGCTAGAGCCTAATAGGGTGGAGGAAAGGAAATGTTCAATGTCCTAAAATTGAGGTATAAGGTGGAATTTAGGGATATGGATTAGTGTAGTAGATATATGGAATTGAATCATGGATCTCTGATATTGTGTTGGAGTAAAACCATACTTTATGCTTCAATAAATAGTGTATTTAATTTTCTTTATATATGTATATTTTAATAAAACATAGAGAAAATAAATATGTAACTCTTCATGCATGACACTGAGCTAATCCCAAACTAATCTAGGTAAAACATAGATCAACCTACTATTACAAAACCTTTTTAAATTAGATTTCACTCTAACATAAGTCATTAAAAGCCTTCTAAAATTATAAAATGAAGTTTTTTAGATTCACATATTCTCTTAGAACCTATTCGTCATTTCTTTTGTACACTTATTCACAAATAACCATGATTCATATGACTTTTATACATGATAAGATTGGAAAAAAGACAAAATGTAATGTGGATAATTATTCTTATATCTTCTTAGTAGTCTTCAAAAAAATATCCTTTAATTAAAACTATAGGATTATGATATCAACGAATATGAATGGGGAAACAATTTATATATAAGAATGAGAAAATTTGGAACAAAAAGAGTGTAAATATATTAGAGTGTAAAGCCCCTATGATTATCCTGAGTATTGAGATGGAGAGAATCGATTCTCTTTATCAACTTTTTCATTTGAAACACTTTGTAAAATAGTGATATCAATACCAGTTAGTTCAAGATGGATCAAAATGTTAATGCCTTTACATTTCCTATATTGTTTGTATTTTTATTAAAAAATTAACAATAAGAAATAGAAGTGAAATTTTTTAAAGGTTCACCACCCATGATGGATATCTATTACTTTGTAAAAAACCAATCCTCATGGTTAATTATTTTCTACCAAATAAAGAATAACATCAGGGAAATTGTTCTGTACATTTATTTACAAGAGTCACTTTTTAGCGTGAGCATATGTAACAACAATAAAAAGAATGAATTATCAAATGTTGATTAAGGGAGAACAACAAGGATAAAATATCATGTATCAATGATTTATCCTAAAATAAGTAGATAAAATTCACACTAACTAAAATAATAAAACTATTCACCATAGACGTACTCTCACATTTCTTTACTACTCCAAGAATGATGTATGATGAAGACTAGTGAGTAATGAACACCAATCAGAACATTCTTTTTTTAATTAATGATTATTGAACTCAAATAATCACTAAAGTATAACAGTGATTCTAGAAACCATCACTTCATTATAGTGTATTATTTACCATGTGTCGAGAAACATGGATCATGTGTGAAAGCTCTCACATTATTCAACAGAAAACCCTCAATAATTACAATTCTCTTCTCTACACTCTCAATTGTATTACATTGTCATTTTATAACCAAAGTCATACAATGATTAAGGTATGAGATAAATAATTCTTAAACCAAACGTATATATAATATTTGATGAAATACCTTAAGTCATGGATAAATGGTCTTCCCTACGCTTCACTAAAAAATCAAGTGACCTATTTTAGTGGAAAGTGTCATTTATGGAACCCTTTAGAAGGCCATGAAATCTGGGGGTGAAATAATCAATCCCAATATAAAAAATCCTAAATGGGATGAATTTTAAAGAAATTAGAAAAAATTCCATAATAATTCAATTGGAATTTACTAGAATTCTATTCGTCATTTAGTAGAAAAAAATATCACCTTTTTTTCAATAAAATGGACATAATATTTGACTCAAAACATTGATTAAGGTAATTATGATATTAATTATAAAGACAACTTCATCGGTCTTAATTGATTATCAACAATAGAAACCATTTTTATGTTTTTATGAATCTATAAAAAGTCAATCATTATAATATAATGAGAATTATTTCTACAGAAAAATGTTTTGTTAAAAATAACTTAATATTTTGTACATAAAACACATCCTAAAACATATATTATTCATAAAACATGCTCCAACAGTCTTAAAATTTCCTTAGTCATGATAATAAAATTAGGGAATTCTTATTTCATTTAATTCAATGTTGATGTCATATTCCGTCAATTCAAGTGGATGCAAACATTATACATAAATCATGCATTGTCCACCTTGTCCAATGAAATAATTCATACACAATGATCTTGTATCAAACACTCAATTGATTCCAATACAGCAATAATAACATTAAAATAAATACAAGATGAATCCTAAAAACCATATAATAAGTATATAAAATTAAATTGAATCACATGATATCCAATAGTTCAATATAAAATGGGATAATCTAAAAACCTTCTCACATTTTCATGAAACAATTTTAAGAGATCACCTTATCTCGGTGAAAAGTACTATAGAAAAATTGTAATGTGATGGTATAACTCAAGAATGATAACTTAAAAGATAATATGGTTTAATAATTATATGATCCTTGGGGATAATAATTATATGATCATTAAATATTTTTTTATAATATCTTTATGGTTATGTGGTTTTTGAGGTATGATATCTAATATGTGACCAATAATGTATATTTCAAAGGGAGGTTGCAAATTAGACATTTTTTAACTTACTTTTAGAACTATTTTAAATTGATAATGGTGATTTATTACTATGAATTAATTTAGAATACATGTCATTGATGAAAAGGTAAATATGTTACCTTATACATGGAAACAACTTTTAGGTTACTAAAGAAGTATATAAATAAAATTGATGATAATAGGGTCTCATGATGCTCATGGATGATCCATAGAATAGGTGAAAATAAAAGAGCTAGTGGAGAGATGAAAAGAGTCACTTTAATAGATCTATATATCAAAGTCATGGATTTTGAAGAGGTTTAAATGAGGTTGAATATATCTAGAGTCAAGATGATAAGGATGAGCTATATTCTAGATGTTTTAGAAACAAACCATGGGGTGAGCACAAGTTTCATATCATAATTGATGTCCAGAGAAGAATTATAATGTCATGAATATTATTTAAGATATAGAGTATTTTAGGTGATGTGTTATATCATATAGGATATAGATGTTTTTAAGAGAAAATAACATGACACAATAGGAATAAGTCATATCGCATGCACTAGGGTCACACCATGACTAGTTGGAAATGAAAATGTTGAGTAAGGGTTACTGACATATAATGTAAGGGTCGATTCATATATGGATTATTTGAAAAGTGTTAAACTAAACTAGAATCCATAAGGGTTGGTCCTATGTTCTATAAAACATAAAATTTATAGATGTAATTTTTTATTAGTATGTAATATCATTTTTTCTATAATAATGGAAAAGGGTTGAACTACACTTGCATACGTTAGGGTTCTCGGGAGAGCATATGTAATGGTAGTTTGAGAGGGACCTTTGTGCATAACATTTATCTAATTTCACTACTTAATGGTATAAAATGAATACCATGGAAAGGATGAGGACAATATAAAAATCCATAGACGTTTGTCAGTGGTACAACCTATTTTAGGATTCCCACGCCATGGAATAGGTTTATACTTCAATAGTTTTGAAGATTAAAAATATTTTTAATTTGATCACACCACGATTAAAACTCCATTACTTAATTACATAAACCATATAGTGATGTATTGTCTATGTTGATAGAATTTGGACTATGAAACTTATTATCTAGATTGGATAGCTAAATAAATGAATATCTTTCTATGATGCAATAGATCATAATATGAGAGGTTTTGTGATTGAGAAGAATTTTGGGAGAATGCCATGATATTTAGATTATTTGAATATACGTTATTGATAATATTTTATGTATTAGGTTTTTGGTAAGGAATCATTTCATGAAGAATGATATCACGTCATAACTAGGAAGAGGAAGCAGATGACTATTTTATGGTGATAAAGTCACATTGTGAATAGTATTTTTTAAATAATATATAGTAGATTCAATTAGAAATTAACATGGTGATATTTTACAAGTTTTTTGGTAAATATACGAGATAATGTCTAAATATGTACTACAAATTTGTTGTTTACATGTTTAGGTTCATTTCTAACCTATATATTTTTAATTATAACTCCATGTATATATTTTTCAACCTTAACCACGGTAAATGATTTTTACTATTTCACTATTAATTTTGGTAGAAAATTAAGTCAAAAATATTAAAAAAATATAAATTATTCTGATTATAAATATGAAATCAATTTTTATAAATCATATTTACATAATATTTAAAATTTAATTTAAAATTAATCTGGTAGACGTGACGAGAAAGATGTTTTCGAAAGGGAAAATGATCAAATGTTTTAAAAATAATTATATCCAAATTCAATTTGAAATTGATCCCATTGAACTAAACTAGATTAATATATATATATATATATATATAATTGAACTAATTTTTCCATTAAAACCATATTATATCAATTTATATGTTTTTAAATTCACTAAAAGAAATAGAAATTCTTAATAAAAAACATTATTTTTCACTACTCGTCGAAAATATTTTCTTCTTAAAAAATTATCAAAACCCCCCTAAGATAATTTTTACAATATTATTTAAAAATATAATTTAATTTTTTAAAATAAATTTTCAACAAGTTTAAAAAATTAATCTTAACATAAGTGTAAAAAATTAAACAATTTTCTCTTTAGAAAAATATATTTTTTAGAATAAAATTCTATTTATTATTATCTCTTATCTCAAAAACACATAAGATGAATGTTAAATATTTTATTGAATATATAATATAAAATTTTAATTAAAATTATTCAATATAAGTCATTTTTTTAAATTTATTAAGGTAAAATGTGTTTGTGTTAAAACAATAGTTTTATAAAAAAGATTTCATTTATTTTCAAGTAGTTTTAAATTTCATTTCTAATTAATTGGTCACTAACGAATTCAGATTATATACATGTGAAAACTTTATATTTTCTTAATTTAGTAAATAAAATAGAAAAATTATATTCCAATGGTCGTGACACTGATATCATATTAAATAATAATATTTTAATTGTATGTCGTGTTTCCTTAAAACCCAGTTTTGTGTGAATACAAAACTCTCTTTTGTGTGTAAAGAATAATATTGAAAATATTAATTGTATTTGAAAAAAAGTATTTCAAAAAATGTCAAGGTGTTTAAAAAATGATCTTTAATATCAAAATAGATTACTCTATCTGAACTTATATCTAATGATGGAATGATGTGTTAAGGTGTAGCTTGCAGCCAAAAACTCACTTAAAACCACCCCAAATTCAAGAGGTAAAATGAGAATTCCGATCAGAGATGATTGTACTAGGAAACCCATGAAACTTCAATTTCTCATCCATATAACATCTTGTATGAAATCCATAGAACTTCAATCCTTGATCAACAACAAATAAGATAAATTTATCAACTTGTAAAAAATAACCCAAATTAGTGTCACATCTCTCATAAGCTTGAGGCAACCCACTGAAAAAAAATCCATTGCAATATCCTCAAATTTCTACTTTGGGATATCCAAATATTATAAAATAAACCCTTGGAACACAATTAATTTATTTAACCTATTAATATACCCAACACCACAACACATACTCTATTATGGATTAATTCATCACTAACCACCAAAATCGAATCGTCAAGGCATGATACATCTTAGATATACCAGGATTCAACTCGAATGCCAAGATAACAAACTCATAAAAAACATTATCTCAAAATGTTTATGGAAATGAAAACCTCCCTTTTATGAACAACTAATGTTGATCATCCTCTGACCATACCTTTGGAGTATGACCATTAAATACATGATACTAGGGGATACTGAAAAAACAATTTCAACATTAAAGGGGGATACCCAAAAAACAACCGTATGTGAGGTTAATGTTATGTAAATATTTAGATGTCATGTTGGAAAAGATACATAATATCAATTAAGGCTACAAAAATTTAAGAGAGGATAAATTAAATGTTCCTTATAACAATTATTAACACTTGAGAATGCATAAAAATTAAGTTTTTAATGCATTATTCAATTAGTTAATTGTTATTGTAGAGGATACACACATTCTGAGGAAAAAACTCGATGATGTGAATATTTTCAAGGGTGACATGATAATATTTACACCTCTATTTAATACAAAAGTGTTTATGTTTCAAGTATAATATCCAAAGGACCAAGTATTATATAGTCTTAAAATAAATTATTTTTAATATGAGATGAGAAATGATGACATTGTTTATATGGAAAATTGAAACTCTAAGGAGGTAACGTTAAGGGAATTGAAGAATCTCAACATGGAGGATAGCGGAGAGGTGGAAGAGTATTATTAACTCGTTTCACTCCTTTCCTCAAATATAAATGGGTGAAGGTAAAATTCCAATTACATGTTTTTAATGTAGAAATGTTGGAAACCTTGTTAAAAAGTGTCTCAAGAGGTTTCAAGAAGATAATGAGGATTGTGAATTTAACATAAATAAATATTTATCTAATGTGAAAGGTAAGAGTGATAAGAACCTATTTTTTAAGAAGAATAACCGAAATTCACAAGATAGTAATACCACATAAAAGATATAATAAAAATAAATAAAGGAATGTAAAGTCATGATAAAATATTCTCTTACGGCTATTGTGGATAAGTTACATAAGAGGTAAGTCAATGATGATAGAAAGGTAGAGGTAGAAGCAAGAGTTGATCTAAAAAAATATTTAGAGGTATTAATTTACATAATATATGTTTATAGATAAAAAATAAATAAATACATTGGATTATATTATGATTAAAATCTATATATAAAGAAATCATAAAAATAGATGTCTATGTTAAAAGAATAAATTAAAATACTCAAGTATGAGAGTATAGAAATCTAAGAAGATGTTATTGAGTATAAGGATATGATTGAAGATCATGGACAAATTATATATGGTTCAACTAACATGGTTACATATTGAGTCAAATATATCAAATATCTTGTGGAAGAACTCATTAATAGGTATTCAATAATAAAATATCATGATATATTTTGTAATTTGAGTTTGAAATTGGGGAATCAAACAAAATGGGATACATAAAAAGTAAAATAGAACCATATAGGTTTAGAAAAACATTTATTGTTTTTACTAAAAATAAAAAGATTAGTTATAATGAAATAGTTTTAATGGGGTTTGATCATAGAAAAAATTTGGTGTTGGTTGATGCCAATCCCTAAGCCAGCTATCAAAATTTAAAGGTTTATTTGGGTGTAACATAAAATTAAAACACTAGAATCATCCAAAAGACCAACTGAGTTGTAGTGAGGAAACACTATATTACACCACAAATAAAGTGATTTTTTTTGGAAATATGGTTCACTCTCAAAATCTGTGTTCCATATCCAATTGATACTAGAGGTTATAAGAGAAACAAAAGAATCCATGTGGTGTTCAATATTAATGTTATGCATCTAATGGAAACTAATTTTATTTTGGTGGATTTGGTGATATGGATAGGTTTAGATAATTTATTATGCATATCAGTGATCCTATGTATACAAGATGAGTCCATACACAACAGCTCAAAGAATCATCAAATATGGTGAAAATGAAAAATCAATTTTTAGATTTTCTATATGAAAATTTTCTATCATATTTGAAGGAAGATAAAACTTGAAAATCATCACTAGTTGTAAAGAAAAAGACATTGATCAAAAAGAAAATAGATATAAAGGTATTGTTTATATAGATTACCATGAGAGTATAGGACCATGTTGGTGTTTGGATTCTTGATAGTGAGGGTACATTCCATATGATTGGATACAATGATCTAATTTTAGGCATCATGTATGAAAAATAAGGTTCCATAGAATTTAGAAATGATGAGGGTTTCAATGTCATTGGATTATTAAAATTAATGTTTGAGGGAAAAGACATAATCTGTGTGGAAGTCTGGGTAATTTAAGGTATTTTCAAAATATACTGATTGTAAGATAATTTTCTTACTCAAATAATAAGATTAGTTTCACTGAGAACAATTGTATCATCAATATAAAGGATTATGCAGTAGTGATGAAATCAAAGTGCATAAAGGGAAATATTTAACTCTTCGTTGTAAAAAAAGTGTTTGTTTTATATTAAAGGATGAAGAAAATAGATTGTGTTATAAATAACTTAGTCACTTTATCCAATTTTATTTGGAGTATTTAGTAAATAATGATAGAGAACTTGATATCCCTAAGCTTTCAGAAGAGAAAACTCACAAATGCGATGTTTATCAAAAGGGAAAGATTATTTAGAATATGTATAAGTAGAAAGACATGAAGTCAATAAGGGTTCCTAAATTGGGGTGTCCGGATTTTTTATATCGATATAACAAATATCCATTAATGGGAGGAGATATTTTATTTTATTTATTAAAGATTATAGTAGCATGGTATGGTTGATTCTCATCACCCATAAGTTATAGGTATTCAGTTGCATTACTCATTTTTTAAATAAGGTTAAAATGATGATCGATTAGTGGATTATAAAATTTTGAAATTTCAATTGTACAAAGTTTAGCAATATTTATGGGAATGAATATCTTAAGAAGCATCAGATAAGTCACCAAGTGTCAATAATGAGAACTCAAATAAATAGTTTGGTTGAGAAGAGAAATTAAATTAGAAAAAACATGTCTAGAATGATTGTTATTGAAAAATATTGACCAGAGAAGTTTTAGAAGAAAGAATTCATGAGATAGGTTTTTTGGTTTATAGAATGGATAATTGAAAACTCAATGGTGTGTGTAGGTGAATTAAGTTCCTAAAAAATTTCATTATATAAAACCTCTCTCCTTAAGGAATATGAGTTTAGATATTTTAATTAAAGAATATATGAAATGTAAATATAAAAGATCAATTAAAATAATTCACAAAAAGAATAATTATGTTGGTTTTTGATGAAAAATCTCCTAATCCACTCTACCAACACTCTACTCCATGATTTTAGTCATTTACACTATTAAATTCCTTTTTATGGGTAATCCCAGTTGAGGACAAGAAACCATCACTTAATCTATAGATATAAAAGTTTTCAACCCATATCTCTCTTTATAAGACATTTCCATGACCTTAACACACACTCTTATAATGATTTTAAAAAAATATGAATAAATTTTTGAAAACTTATTGCAACACAATGTTTAAAGAAGAAAGTGGTTATAGTTTAAGATACATCATGAGAAGATGATAGTCTTCAAGGTAAAGATCTTTATGATCTTAAATGAAAATGATAAACTTGTAAACAAATTACGATCATTTTTTTGATCATGTATATCTATAAGCATTCATTATTACCATTATTATATTATTCATATGTACATTCATTCTATCCTTATTCTTATCCATATCATTCATTAAAATAACTAACCCTTCCTTTTATATATCTTCTTTGATTCTGAACTTAAGTAGCAAGATAATCATAACCATCGAGTTTATAATCCTTGAAAATTTGATACAATAACCATTAATTGAATTCTTCCATTTATTCAATATATAGAATATGTATACACAATAACACTATCAGAGATATTATTATTTGGATTTCTTCCATTAAAAGAAAAAATAGTTTTTAAAAAAAATGATATTTTCTTAAATATAAGAATTATTTATGACACATACAAAAAGTATAATATTACTTATAATGAGATTATTAATATAATCATAAAATTCTAAATAATTGTTATTTCTTCATAAGATATCCATCTAGTAAGACTATTCGTTATAAGATAACCTTATGATAGACTTTATAAGAAAAAACAAATCTATGTCTTCTTCAGTGGGTAAGATAAAATGATTTTTACATTATATAGGATAATTATCTAGAATAATACAAAAATGTTAATGAGGTATAATACATGGCTTTCACAACTTCATTTGGTGTTAGTAAGATAATTTTTTTATGAATATCATTTTTTTAATAAAAATACTCCTCATAACTTCATTCTGGATGAAGTATAATACATCAAAAAATTTATTCATAAGATAATATCATACATAGTTAGATAAACATCTAACTTGTAATTCTCTGATTCTGAGTAATTGATATATAATCTTGAATTATGACAAGATATGATACTTTTTCATGGAATAAATATTTTACATGGCATGAGGTAATATCAAATAGAGTTATCATAAGATAACTTATATTGATAAATATAATCTAATACACATTAGAAAAAATTATTAAAAAAATAGGGATTTTTGAATCATCAAAGCATATAAAAACTGAGATATTTTGGGAAAAAATTAGTTTTTCCAACAACATACACTATTTTTTATGATCACAAAACCCATTTAAAAGAAAAAAAACTCACAAGAGGATATATAAAAAAGTCTTTTATGTTTTTAATTCTTCTCCTCGTAAACATTTTCAATAATGTATTCTTCGTTTTTCTTCCTAAAATAAAAAATTAAAAAACCTTATATTATTTTATTCTTCTTTTCATTATCTATGTTTTTGTGATATAAAATGGAAGTGGGTCAAAAGGATACAATCATTATTGAACAAAAAACAATGTTAAACAGTTTATGACATTAATTATGAACATAATTTTTTATAACATTATATTAAAATCAATAAACAATAGAGATAATTAAATAATAATAGATAATAGATAATAAGAATAGAAACATATTAAGAATTTAGATAACTAAATTTAACAAAAGGTTATAATGTAATGAGAGAAATAAATAATAAGACAAGATCAATTAATAAATGATGAAAATAATATATAAGAATATTGGAAAAAAAATTCATGAAAACTTTATTATAAAATAGAAATAAATTAAAAAAATGAAAACTAAGCACTTAAAAGTTTAAAAAACATTAAAAAGTTTAATAACATTATTAAAATGATTATGAAATACCCATCCACTGATAAACTCATTACAGAAACTGGAAAAATGTCGGTGTATCAATTCAAGAACATGAAATGATTGTTTGGAGTAGGTTTCTATAAATTTTTAGTATGGATAGTGGTTAAAGTGGATTAATGAAAATTAGTGGATCATGCTTATCCAAAAAATCACCCAACATAATTAAATATTCTCAATGCCACACTTGATCAATTTGAGCGATCCTTATTGATGTTGATTTGATGTTGAGAATATCTTACTGGGCTCTCCCCATTTCAATGATTTATGCATGTAAAAATGATTTTTTTTAAAAGAAAATTGGGTATAGAAAAAGTGTATTCCTTAGAAAACTTGAGATTTGACAATTAATAAATATTTGTGGGATCAAAGATTAATTTTAGAATTTTCAAAGAAAAATAATGATGATCAACAATGAGAGGTCCAGGAAGACATCTCCCCCTATTATGAAAAAACAAAACTACACTAGAATGAATCTTTTTTCCGTTTCATTATTCCAATAGTTTTAATACATAATAAATCCATTCCATATTCTTAATGAAAAATTTTCAATAATGTTTTGTGCATCTCATTTATTCATGTAACTAATTATTAACTTCTTCAATGATTCATATTAGTTATCTAACATACATATCGAATGATAAATTGATGAAAATTATTTTCCTCTTACTGACACTTGTATTTCCAGAGGCTTAACAAAATCATAATTCTGTTGTTATTCATATTTAAAGGATTATGGCTTCAAAATTATTACAAAGATTTAGTGTAAATAATCAATAACCTTTCCTAAGACTTTGAAGTCATTAGATTGGGATCCATTCATCTTTTGTAATCTAGTGATGATGAAACGTACAAAATTTTTAACATAAGAAGTAAAATGTTGAACTTATGTAACTTTTTCTTGTATTAGGGTTCTTTTTCTTTGTTACACTAATAAATTAGCACAATATAATTTTGAGGAAACACATGCATACTTTTGATTTCAGCTATTATATCACTTCCAATATCTTGAATTAATTCCTTGGGTAATAGGTCACACTTTATAGAGGTAATTTTAGAAGTTATTGTGCTAGTATCCACAGAAACTCCTTCAAATCATGAGGAAATATCAACTTTATTTGAGTCTTATATAGAGGGTTCCACTAACTACTTATCAAATATAGACTAAAGTAATGACTTTACTTCTTTAACATCATCTCATGAAAATTTATTGATCATAGAGAGTCCTAATTTCATTTTTGGACTCTAGAAACTAAATAATTAAAGAGTCCACTTCCCATATCAACCTTGAATATATTTCTATATCTCTCTCATAATTTGTGTCTATATTAGAAGTAAGAATAACTAATTCGGTATTCTAATCATGAATCAGTGAGAGTGTGTCTTGATGGACTTTTTTTCTTTTCATGTTATCAACTTATTTATACCTATTAACATTCAGTCTATCATCTAGAGACAGTTCTCTAGAAACCAATCTTACTATTTAACTTACAAATAACTGAGTTGAATTTCATTTTACATGTTATTCTTCTATACTAGTGAAAATTTGACTATTATGGTCAATAGTTTCTGGTCTGATTATTGTACTTGGCTCACTTTATAGAGTTATTTCAACCATGGTAATTGTACCCAACACCATTGATATCCTAACATGACTAATACTCATTAGTATTGTGATTCCAAAGACCAAATCTTGTCTATCATAAGAAACTGGTAAAAAATTAGGATCTAATGCTGCAGAAGCAGGGGTTGGACTAATTTCAGGAGCATCTTATCCTCTAGAATGAACACCTACTCTTACTTGGATATTTATTTTATAAAGAGACTCATTATCAAGAATATATCTTAAATCAATATATTTGACTTGCCTTTTTACTACAACAGGAACAACTATAGGTTCTTCTATACCACTAGAAAAACCTATCCAAGATGAATACCCCTGAGTTGATGTGAGGTCTAATCCAATATCTTCTTCATAACTCATTAGAATTAACTTATTTAAAGAATAATTAAAAAAAACATCTTCTCAAAATAAATTTGATTAATGTTTTTAATCTATAACAACATGTCACATTATTACCATCCAATCAAACACTAATCATTCAAAACTTATAATGTTAACATTATTCCATCGGGGTAGAAATTCATAGACATATTTTTTACATTCCAATTGTACCTAATAACATTACATGCAATAATAACTGGATTCTCAATCATAAAATAATATAATAAATTAATATCTTGAAAGAAACAGTTTCAAAATCATGATGGTGTTGTATGATGATAGATTAGATGATATTTATAAGGACTTTTATTTATTTTTCTAGGTCCTTCATATTCTTTTCATTGATGTTATTAGAGATGAACATGGACATCATAATCTAAAGGGGATTAACTTTATCTCTGGCATGAAATGATGTATTAAAATGTATATAGCTTTTGTGAGGGAACTTAAATACTTCATCCATTAACAATGAGGGTAAACAAAGTTTTTTTGGTTCACATTTGTAGTGATCAAATCCTCATTATCACCAAATTGAAGAAATGTGTTTTTATAAAACTTGTGAACATCATTTCAAAACATAATCTTTTTTTTCTTTTATTAAAAATGAATTTCCACTCTTGATGATTAATAACTTTATTTAGAAACATATCTGTTCGATTGAGTGAAGATAAATATATTGATATTTCATTCATAACATTCCTTGATATTATTTGATGCTTCATTATTCTTGAGGATGATCCATTGGTTCACTTCATTTTTTCCATTGTCGACAGGGATATGAATATTGGAGGGATAAAAAAAATTTACTAATAATGGAGAAAATATGAGAGTTCAAAGGTTTGGAAACGTTTCATGAATAGAGCTAAAACACTTACTTTCATTTTTCAGTATTCAAGGGGTTACATTGTGATACCTAGAATGATCATTAATAAATCTGGGTGAACTATCCTATTTTATGCGACTAATACTTGAAATAGTGACAAATAAACAAAAATAATATATGGAAAACATAATTTTACTCAAATATGATATTATTATTATATGAAAAATAAATATTACATCAAGTAACATTAGTCAAACAAAATTTTTATTTAAAAAAATCAAATCGGTCAGTAGACACGAGTTTAGTAAAAATATCTACTAATTTATTTTTTTGAAAAATAACTTCTAAATTGATATCATTCTTTTTTGGATGATATTTTATGAAATGACGTCTTAAATCAACATGATTTGTTCGATAAAGTTTATTTGGATTTTTTAAATGTTTATAATAGTATTGTTATAATATTTCATGGGAAAATAATTCAAATTAAATCCAAAATCAATTATGGTGTGTTTTATCCACACGACTTGTGTGTAACAACTTTCTATCATAATGTTTTATACTTCAATAGATGATAATGATATAAAGTGGTGTTTCTTACTTGATCAAGATACTATAGAGTGACCAAGAAAATGAAAAGTTACTAGGGAACACTTTCTGTATATTCTACATCCATAGAAATCAACATCTGAATATGAAGGTAAAAAAAATTCTGTCATCTTTTAAAAAATAAGATAAAGAGATGTAGTTAATTTAAAATATCATAAAATTGTTTTAGAATCATTTAAATGTGACTCTTTAGGATTCGATTGAAATATTTAACAATGAAATACTGAAAACATAAAGACTCTTCTACTTTCCAATAAGATACAAATTACTTTTAATGATTACTCAAAAAAATTTAACTGGTTTTCGAGTCTCATCCATATCAAGTTAAATATTGGATCTCATAAGAGGGAAATGAGCCTTAATATTTTAAAGTCTAAAATTATTATGTAAATCATGTATATATTTTTTCTTTTAAAACATTTCCAAAATATTTTTGTTATATTTTTAATCCATGAAAATAGTATAACTCACCCATCCTACCCATTTCAAATTATTTTTTTGCATAAGTTTTGAAAACTAATTATATAATGTTTTATTTTTTGATCCATAAATTATATAATCAAATTATATTTTTACTAAAAAATATTAGAGGTTGATGTTTTCATAAATAATAAAGGATATACCGTTCCTACTATAAAAGAATTTGATAAAATAAATGAACATAGTTTTTCATACTATGGTCTAGGTTATTTCATAATTCCATATAGAGCTTGGTAAGTTTAATTTTATTTGAATGTTTGGATCTTTAAAACTAAGAGGTTTTTACACATAGAAATCCTTCAATAAAAATACAGTTAAAAATCATTTAACATATATCTGATATAATTTTAAATTCATATAAGATGTATATTCCTGAAGGAACCTAATTGGACCTAACCTAATTATATGAGAAAATCTTTCTTTATTATTTTTTCCTTCTACCTAAATGTATTCTTTTGAAAATATTCTAGATTTACGTCTTTTGATTACAACATGATCATATTTTTTATTTATAAATACCAATTTCTTGAAAATACAACATAATTAGAGGGTCCATCAATTAATTCTCATGATTTATTCCTTTTGAATACATGTATCACTTATTTCATAGATAAAAACCAAATTTCATATAATAAATATTCTTCTAAATACTTAGGTTCTAACTGGGATAAAATTGAAGGGAATTATATGTGGTTCCCTACATTTATTCTAGTTCTAACTCCTTTAGGTAAGATTCCAAAAACTATTTATAAAGTACGGTCTTTAAGATTTCTTGGTAATCTAGGAAACAAACATTCTAGTTCAGTAGTATCAACGCATACATAATTTAGTTAAAGATAATCATGTTCCAAATCATCATTCTTATTATTGTTAAAGAGAGGTTCATGTGTCATGTCCTTGAGATAATAATTCATCGCATCAGTTTGAGTAATTTTATGACCAAAAGGATCACCTTCATCAAACTTCACATGAATTTATTCTTGAAAAATCCTTGAACTTTTATTAAAATCTCTATAATCCTTAGAAATAGTATAATAACCTCAGAAAAACCCTTCATTGGATTTTGGACCAAGCTTACCATGATTATCCCTGGTGTTTCAGATATAAACCTTTCATATAAATAATTTGATGTATTCCACTACCTATTTTCTATTATTAAATATCCCATATGGTGTTTTATTTAATATAGGTCTTATTACGACTTTGTTAATGACCTAATATACTGTGTTAACAGCTTCATTCCAAAAAATAATTGGGCATGTTATATTCACAATACATAGTTCTACATATTTTATTCAAAGTCGTTATCCTCCTTTCAAAAACACTATTCAATTGAGGTTTCTTGGGGGTTGAGAATTTATATTTAATTTTATGATTAAAGAAACAAGAATTAAATTCACAATTATCATATTCCCATCTATGATCACAACTCTTTGTTAAAATTTTATCATCTTCCTTATTTTCCATAAGCATACAGAAATTAATAAAAATAGAACATACTTCACTTTTATGTATTAAGAAGTAAACCCATGTGAATCTAGAAAAATAATAATCCAACACTTAAACAAATGACTTACCCCCATGAATTTCAGTTCTTGTAGGTATGAATAGATCCATATGAATTTTCTCAAGACGTATAGAATTGGAAACCACTTTAATTGGTTTAAAAAACGACTTACGTTACTTTCCCATTATACATCCATCACATAGCTACTTTGGGTATAATATTAGGTCAGGAATGTCAAAAAAAATATTTCTTAGATAACATTTTTAGGGAGTGAACACTGTAGTGCCGAGTACTTCTATGTAAAATCCATGATTCATCAATTTTAGCATTGAATCAATTTACATTTTGTCTACATAAATAATTATGATCTAATTTTAATATTTTATATGTTATATCTTATTTGAATTTTAGAGTCTTATCATTGAAAATTTAAAATGAATTGTTAGAAAAATAAAATGAATAACCATCATCACAAAGTTGAGAAAATACATATCATGATGTTCATTCAATATAAAGATTTATATTGATAAGAATGGAATGAAGATCTTCAATAGATCCAATTGTAATTTTTTATTTTTCATTATAACCAAATCTGAGATACCATCCCACAATCATGGATAGTAGGTGAAATTTTGAGAAATATCCACTCATATTTCTTGAACAAACACTATCTACAAACCATTTTTTCATTGTTGTTCATGCAGTTTCTTCCCAACAATGAAAAATTGAATGACACAATTTTTTGGAACCCAAATAATCTTGGGTCTTGTAATGTTAAATAGAAAAGTATTGGGGATAAAAATAATATTTTTTCTAGAAAATATAATATCACCTTTTATAAAATATTTTGTAAGAAAAGAATTTTGGATTTCATAGAATTAAGGACAACTAAGATTATATATTTTAGCATAATTTTTATTTTAACCACTGTGAAAATAGGTAAATTGAAGAAGGGTGTTATTTTTAAAACTAGTAATAAAATAGTTATTGTAATGATTGGGCCTTTCTCTCTAAATTCATAGTCAAAATTTTCTCTTTTAAGTTGATTCTGACAAAGATTTTTTTAGATATTCTTCCCCTTTAGTGAAGACACATGAAACTTCTTTAAAGTTCATAACCTCATTTTGTAGGATCTATATTGTCTCAAAATATTTATTATATAATACATTGTACTTTTCCAATTGATTTTTGA
This sequence comes from Viscum album, assembly GCA_963277665.1. Classification (NCBI taxonomy): domain Eukaryota; kingdom Viridiplantae; phylum Streptophyta; class Magnoliopsida; order Santalales; family Viscaceae; genus Viscum; species Viscum album. Next base: position 925,114,674 of record OY728165.1, read on the forward strand.
AATATAAAATTCACTTTTTGAAATCTTCCCATCCATTGAAAATTTCGAAATAGGAGTTCTTGAGAGATTTCTTTTTCTTTTTTAATCTCTCAAACATAGTTTCTTTTATGGTAAAATATTTTCTTAACTCTTCGTAATATCATTTTTCTTGTTTAGATTCACACTCATGATGAATAGTATGGATGAACCTCATCTGGATATGCCATATATCATATATTGACCTTTTTATTAAGATATTATTCTTTTCATTCTGATGATGTTCACTCACTAGAATCTTCTGATGAACTCTAGGTGGATTTCATAGCCTTTCAGATTTCTTATATCTTTAATTTTTAGTAGATTATTGTCACAATTATTATTTTCAATACATTTTTCATAGTATATCTTGATGAGTCCTAGGTTCTTTCATTCATAACATCATAAATCTTTAGTGTTTTCACCACACTACCTATACATATTGAAGGGTTTTTTTGAAATATCTACCCCTGTTATTACATTTATTAAACTTTTGAGAAAATTGTGTGAGTTCATCATTCATTGAAGAATATACTATTAAATATTCTTCTTTATATGTTTTATATATTTTTATTTCTTTTATCTTATTATCATCCTTAAAAGTATTAACCTTAAAGGAAACAGTTTTTCCCTGATCATTTTATATTCTCCAACTTCAGCTTTCATTTCTTCTTTGTACATAATAATATTTTCGATTTGATATTTTATCTCAAAACATTGGACCACTGTATATTATCTAATATAATATAATATTCCACTCCACCTGGGTGTTAGTACTATCAAAACATTCAATGTGTGTTCAGGATTATTGGTAGGTTCTCCTAGAGAAGTAATGTTATTTAAAATCTTAGTGAGTCTTCTATTAAAAAGTATAATTCTTTATTCGTCAACTATTTTGAATGCGTCGAACTAGAGTTTTGTTGTATAATTTCTATGTGCCCTCATATTGTCTATAACTTCATAGGAAACTTCTCTAGTAGTCCATATTTCCTGATATATTTGACATTGAGAAAATAAGTTATACTATTTTTTTTCATAATCCACAGATTATTGCATTCATTATTTTGGAATTAAGATTATAATTTATTTTGGTTGTATCATCCCATGTTTCAGGTTCTGTTTTTTGTATGTCATCGGCATTTTCTTCTTTAAGATAATATTTCAAGGTAATATTATTCAGATATATTGTCATTCAAGCCTTCCAGGAAACATAATTTTCACCATTAAAGTATGGATATCTAAACATAGTCATAACTTCTCAGTTATTATCCATAACATCCATTTGAAGATAGATATTCTAAATTCAACCTATAAAAGATATTAAATAAATATTCATAAGCTATTATACTAGTAATTTTCCTAGATATTGGCTAATTGAAAACTCAAGGGGCGGGGGTGAATTGTGTTCCTAAAACATTTATTTACAGAAAACCTCCCCCTCTATGGTAAGTGAGTTCAAATTTTTCCTTAGAGAATATGGTTAGAAAAAATATAAAATTTTAATGGAATGAAGTTAAACATATAATATTTATAGTGCCTTTGGGAAATGAACACACTAGTCCACTCCACTAACACCATACACCACAAGTTTGGTGACTTTCACTATAAAAACCCTTTTTCTAGCGGCTCTTGGTTGAGTACAAGAAGCCTTATCTTAATACAATGGTCCACAAGATTAAAGCTATATTTTCCCATTATAATACCATTACATGGTCTTAACACACACTCTTACAATTTTTGTAAGAAAAAAATATAATAACTGAGTTTTTACGAACTATTTAAGTACATAGTTGCAAGAAGAAACTAATGATAGTTGAAGATACGTCCTGAAACAATGATTGTAACACCCCAACCCCTTTATACCAGAGCCGAAACATTACTAAGTACATTGGAATGGTTAGAAGGAATGAAAATCCCGATGGAACGACTAGTTTTTTAGTCTTGAAGAAACTAAATTCATATATGTAAGTCAAATTACGCTGAAAAATGTTACAAAATACAAAACATAACAAACACTAAATATTGCATCCATAAGAACTCAATAAATGATTTCCTCCTCATCTATTGAAAGTAACCAATGAAAGGGATGAGCTCAAATGCCCATTAAGGGTTAAAAATGGTGGAATAATGAATTAATAATAACTAAATTGTAACCAATTTGACATAATCAATATGGAATCGTGAATAAATGAAAAACTCACACCATTAATAAACTGAGAATGAAACTGTATCCATAGATTTTGTCATAGTAAAAACCTCATGGATAGTAATAACTGATAACGAATAATGAGAATTCTTATTAATTGGATGTCACGTATCTGGCACATGATACCATAATACCATAAAAATAGTTTAGTTCAATGGGTAGAAACTTGCCTGATTTTTGGAAACAAACTCGAAGGGTTTTTCACCAACTGATTTGTCTCATGAGACGTACCGATGCATCGAGGGGCTGTAGCTTGAACCACCCACCACTACATCAAAATAATTCTTTATACATATATTAAACACAAGAGAAACATGAATTTAAATTATTTTTATACAATAGAGGATACATATTCATCATTACTTCCACAGTCAAAAACAACATTCAAAATAAATACCGTAAGTGTAATGGTATACAACTAAGAAAATAATCATATCCATGATATGAGAATATGGATATTTAAATTTAATATAATTTAAATTGAAAATTTATATCAAATTTTAATTAGGTACACCACATAATAAATAGTAGGTGGAAAATACTAAGCAAGTCATAATGATGTGAAAATTGAGACAAATCCTGTTACCACATTGGAATCAATTGATTCGTATGACCAAAACATAATAACCAACAAATGAATCACAGAATACCATGAATATAAAAAAAATCATGATAATACATATCAAATGGTAGTACAAATATACCACATATAATAAATAAGAGGAAAATAATGTAAATCCAAAAGAGTCGAAAGTGAGATGAGAAAACCCCTTACAAACATTTTAGCATGGTAACGAGTGTCCTTGTGAGGGATTAATGTCAGGTAAAGGGCTATCCAATTATTTATATATCATAAGGGTAGTATGGGGGAGGTGTGAAAACATACCCCATAATTAGGCATTAAAAATAAAAGAGCACAACATAGGGGATATTCTTGAACAAAAGGGAGTGAGAGGATCCCTTACTTTATGCTTGAAGGTGTTCTTTCTTGTTCTTAACGACCTGAGTAATCATATTTAGCTTCTTTAATTAATAATTCCAGAACCTCATCAACATTTAATTGATATTTTATGACCTTATTATGTTTATTAATGGACTTTTTTAAGGATTAAGAGATTCAATTTTGTTTTGGTAGCATTTTATTCTTTGGTTTTCATGATCTGTTTTCTTGTATTCATGAATAGATGTTTGTTTGAAATATGGTTAAAAATACAGAATTTTTAAAATAAATTATTAGTTAAATTAAAGATATATAAATTAATTTATAATGATAATGATTATATACCACAAGGATGACTAATTCTATGAGTGAAAAATAAACGCTTGGATTTGGCTTGGCAGTTTTGTGCACAATAAACTTGTTTTGTATTATTATTCCATTATACGAATGTGTAAGGATTCTAGAAAACTAATCAAGATAAAATACATATATTATTACCTGGTTAAACCATTGAAAATTTTTCATGACTATTATTGGAGATAATAATACAAATTGAAAACATGTCTTCCTTGAGTGTGATAAATTAACACATCTTGGACGGTGTTTGCATTTATTGTATAAAAGGATGGAATAAGAGAGATTATGATGAAATATTCTATTATCTCAATGAAAATAAAATAAATTTAAGTTATGGTCATCATCATAAAATTTGGATTAGTGGAGGTGAGAAGGGAGAACAAAATAATGGAACATTATAAAAGAAATTGAAAGAAAAGATAAGAAAGGTTCACCACTTGAGTACTCCTCCTTGAGAATCCTCTTAAGGCCATTACTTTAGGCCTTTTGGTGAGACTAGAAGGTATTGGACGTGAGTAGAAGGTTTGAGAAGATTATTTGGAAGAATTTAGGAAAGTATGGAATCTTGAGTGGTGTGGGAGGTAGAGGGGGTGAGGGGTGGTTTTTATAGTGGAGGGGAGAGGAGTTTTCTTAATATTATAATCATTAATTTATTATTTCCAATCAAGATAAAAAATAGTGAGTATTCCATGACCAATAATAGTAATATATTCATGTTATTTAGGTACTTTTGTGCTTACATCACTCATGATGCTATGAATAGTTAATTTAAATTATAATATATTTATACGGTAAATTAATGTATTTTACTATTCACAAAAATTCAAGTATTTCAGAAAAATCCCAAAAATTTACCCAAACTATTTTTCAATGTCGAGAATCCAAAAATGAAGTCCATTTTTCAAAGATAATTTTCAAAATATGATTAATTAAATATTTAATTAAATCATTTTTAATAGAAATATATAAACACTTAAAATATTCATCTCTTTTTAAATGTGCCTTAATTTATTTATAAATTCATGGGTATGGATACCATTAATAACAGTCATATTACTATTCATAAGGGTAAGTTACTATTCATAAGGGTATGTTACTATTAATAAGGGTATGTTACTATTCATAAGGGTAGGTTACTAGTCACCAAAAATTAAGTTAATTCTATCAGGCTCTAAATATATTCCATAACACAACTGTGTATGTGAAATTTTTAAAATTCGAATCACAGAGCTGGAAAATTAAAGTTTAATGGCTAGGATTTGAATATCTCCTATAAGTAACCAAGTTTTGTTCCACAAAGACTTAGTGATTCAAGAAATATAAGCTATCTAATGAATACAATGTTTTTAATAGAAATATACCATAAAATGTTTGGGGTGATACATTATTTCATCCTTTGGAAATTTCATCCTCAAATTTTTATGTATAAAGTACACCAAAAATATTTGGGTGGTTGTTCTTCCTAACATCCTCAGGTTACCATGTTTCTTCTTCCATATTCTGGTTCCTTCAAAGAACATTTACTATATTAGTTATCCAATTTTTCAATACATTCTCCCTTGTGTCAAGAATCCTGATAGGATTTTCACAGTTTGACAAATCAGGTTTCAATTCTATTTCTTCATAGGTGAGTATATGCATGGGGTCTGGCATGTATTTCTTCAACAATGACACATGGAGCAAATCATGAACATTGGAGAGACTTGAAGGCATTTCTAAATGGTAAGCTACAACTCAAATTCTTTCCAAAATTTCTAATAGTATGATGTACCTGAGGCTCAATTTTCTTTTCTTACTAAACATTAAGACACCCTTCCATGGAGATACTTTCAGAAAGACATGATCTCCCACTTGGAATTCTATATCCTTTCTTCAGTTATCAGCATAACTCTTCAGCCTACATTGGGATACATTAATATGGTCTTGGATTGTCTTCACCTTTGTCGTGGTATCTTCAATAAGTTATAGGCCTATAATTTTCCTCTCACCAACATCATCCTAACAAGTTGGAGTTTGACATATCATTCCATACAATGCTTCATATGGAGACATTTGAATACATGAATGGAAACTATTTATGCAGGAAAATTCCACCAAAGTAAATTATTGATCCCACATACCTTGGAATTCAAGAGAGCATGATTTAAACTTGTCTTCCAGAGTTTGAATAGTCCTTTTAGAATGTCCATCAGTTTGGTGGTGACAAGTAGTACTCATACGAAGCTCAATATTCAAATCATTCTAAAGACTTTTCTAGAATTTTGATGTAAATCAGGGATCTATATTGGAAAAAATCAATAGAGGTTCACCATGAAGTCTTACAAAATCAATAATATAAATTCTTGTTAGGTGCTCAAGTGGTAAATCCTCTCTTATTGGAAGGAAATTTGCTGATTTTGTTAGATGATCCACAATTACCCTTATTGCATCATTCATTCTAGGTGTCCTCAGTAGTCCATTGACAAAATCCATCGTAATTTTATCCCATTTCCACATATGATTAGGTAGAGGTTACATCACTCCTTTGGGACATGGTCTCCCTTCCTTAACTTGTTAAAAAACTAGACACCTTGACATATAGTCAGCAATTTACTGCTTCATATTATCCCAAAAAAAATATTCCTTCAGATATCTATACATCTAAGTGATACCTCAGTTCGTAGAGAAATTTGAGCTACAAGCATCGTCTAATAGTTCCCTTTTTTTTTCTCAGGTACTGATGGAACACAAATCCTCTTCCAAAATTTCAGAACTCCTTCCTCATACATGAAGTCTGCCAATCTCCCATCCTTAACAGCATTAATTTTCTTGTTCGGATTCTCATCATCAGATTGATATAATTTTATCTTCTATAATAAAGATTGAATAGAAATAATTTGAAAGATAAAATATGTATCCCCTTCTTAACAAGTCCCATATCCATCATTAGTAGATCCAAAAATATAGGAGCTCTCCCAACCCTCATTTGAGTCAGAAGTCCATGATCTTTCTTGCTTAATGAATCTTCCACCTTATTCTCTTTTCCTGGGTGGTAGTGTATTGAACAATCATAATCTTTAAGTATCTTGAGCCATCCCATTTTCCTTATGTTGAATTATTTTTGTGTGAAAATGTATTTAAAACTCTTGTGGTCCATATAAATCTCACATCTTTCTCCATCGAGATAATGTCTCCATATTTTCAGAGAAACGTTTATGGCTGCTAACTCAAGATCATGAGTTGGATAATTTTTTTCATGAGTCTTCAACTATCTTGATTCATAAGCATTAAATTTATTGTTTTTCATAATGATACAACCCATCCCTATCTTTGATGCATCACTGTATTTTACAAATCCATCACATCCAGATGGAAGAGTCAAAATTGGAGCATTGAACAAACTTTTTTTCAATTCCTCGAAGAATTATGTACATTATTTTGTCCACACAAACTTAACTCTTTTATGTGCGACCTTGGTTAGCAGGTTATCCAGTTGGGAAAAATTCTAAACGAAATGCTGATAGTAACCTGCCAAGCCAATAAAACTGCGTACCTCGGTTGTGTTTGTTGGCATGTGCCATTCTTAGATTGCCATTTTCTTTATAGTATCAACTATGATTCCATCCTTAGAGACAATATGTCCTAGAAAAGAAACTGATTGAAGCCATAATTCTCACTTTCTAAACTTCCCATATAATTCATTTCTTCTATGAGTTTTAAGAATAATCCTCAAGTGATCCTCATGGTCTTCATAGATTTTTGATTAAATCAGGATATCATTGATGAATACCACAAAAAGTTATCAAGATATTCCTTGAAAACTCTATTCATTAAATCAATGAAAATATAGGGCTCCTTAGTTAATCCAAAAGGCATCACAATAAACTCGCAATGAACATACCTGGTTCGAAATAATGTCTTAAGAATATCTCCCTTCCTCACATGCAACTGATGATATCCGGATCGAAGGTCAGTCATCCAAAAATATTGAGCTTGATGAAGTTGACCAAATAAATCATCAATTTGAGGAAGAGAATACTTATTCTTTATTTTAATGGCATTGATTTCCCTGTATTCAATGCATGGCCTCATGAATCCATATTTCTTCTTGACAAAGAGGACAAGGGATCCCCATGGAGAAACACTAGGTCAAATAAATCCATTTTCACTCAATTACTCTTGTTATTTCCTTAGCTCCACTAATTCCATAATGGCCATTCAATAGAGAGTCTTTGAAATAGGTCTTGAACTAGGAATTAAGTTAATGGAAATATCAATTTCCTACACTGGAGGATGTCCATGTAAATCCTCTAGAAATACATCAATGTATTCTTGCATTATATTCAAATCTTCAATTTGAAGATTTCGTTCCTCACCCATAGATATTCAGTTCTCTTCCTCTCCCATAATGGAATTCAATAGATCCATTGGGGGAGGATCTAGATAAGAACCGGGTGGTGAGGTCTCTACCCTTAAAATAAGAGTTTCAAAAACATTTTCAAAAATTGTAACATTCTTTTTCATGAAATAAATCTTCACATCATAGTTTGACATCCAATTCATACCATGAATTATTTCAAAGTCAGTCATTAGTCTGACTATATGATTAGAAACTAAAGCATGTTTATGTGTCAAGAGAGGGACTAGTTGACATGCCTTTGTTGCAAAGATGCATCCCTTAAGAGTTTGGACTAATTACTCATTTATTAAATCAAGTTGGACATGTCTAATATTATTAGAAAACTGGGAAGATATAAATGAATGCGAGGATCCATAATCAAATAAAGTGTTGGTTAAGGTTGAGGAAACAATTAAAGTACTTTCCCCCACATCATTAGTAACTTCATCTTCTGCAGTTGTAACAATATAAGTTCTCCATTTCTCTCTTGGATTATTTTGAGGCATGTTTCATTGTCGTTAAGGACACTCATTTTCATATTGTCCCATATCTATACAATTGTAGCATTGAAAATCATCAAATTGATACTTCCCCTTTCAATCATGAGATAGATGGCCCTTTTCCCCAAATTTATAGTAGACTCCCATGCATTTCAAGCATTTCCTAAGATGATTCTTTCCAGAGTTCTCACATAATAGGAATTTCTTAATTCCCTTGTTCTTATTTGGTGCTTTACATTTCCCTTGGTTATTAGAGTACTTCTTTTTTATCTTGGTTTCCCTCGAAAAAATTTGATCTAGAAAACTCCTTCCTTGTTTTTATGGCACTTGATATAATCTTGTCATATGATGAAAATGTTTGAGAATACAGTGCCCTTTGAAGATGTGGTTTAATACCTTCAAATAAATGATCAATCTTGTCTGTCGAGTCACGTACATAATCTAGGGCATACCTGGCTAGACTTATGAAGGTAGCCTCATAATCTGCAATAGTGTCTTCTTCCCTTTCCTTTAAGCTAAGGAATTTTTTCTTCATTTCGGTTCATTGGTCACGAGGGAAATATTTTTTAGAGAATATTTCCTTAAAAGTTCTTTATTCCGCATCATCTTTTTATTCTTCCTCCATGGAATTCTGAATCAAGGGCCACCATTGATCAGTGTCTCCCTTGAGATAATATACTTCCAGTACTACATTTTCATTTTCATTGTATCTTAATGCCATGAATATCTTTTCAAGGGACTTGATCCACTAATCAGAAACCACTGGATTAGTAGTCCTTTAGAATGATGGGGGGTTTTCCACATAAAACGATCCAACATATGTGTGTAATGGTAATTTGTTACAACCTAAGTAAGTTATCCCAATATGGTCATGATCTGATCTACTATAGCATTGACTTTGTTGACATTCTTTGTGGGGAGATCCCTACATTTCCCACGAGTATTGATTCCCCTTCTTCTATTAGATGAAATTTCTAAATAATGGAACACACTATTTTAGGGTATAAATCATAATCTATAATCTTAATTTAACAAAATACTTAGCATAAATTGAGATCCTATGCATGGATAATCCCATAATCAGAAAAATGGTTTCATTTAGGAATAATTTTCATTTCAATCATTAATAATGGCTTGTAATGAAAAGATGAATTATCTTAAGAATATCCCTCGGGAGTGTCGTAACCAAGAGTGCAGAAAAGACCGTTGTCATGTACCAGGATACCCCGGGTCAAGCCCTAAACTCCTTGTCAGAGTTTTCACTCATAGGTACATCTGTGCGAGAGCTACCTCTACCTTCTCGTATCTAGACATGGATGTATTTTCTAAAAAGATTCACATAATCTATTTATTACCAAAATACTTGGAAATTATTGTATTTTTATCCTCAAATACAACCATAGTTATTTGTGCCCTACAATACATTTCCTACTCTAGATTCCATGTTTTCTACTAACCTTCCTCTCATACCAACTGTAATGCCCTGACCCCTCTAGATCAGAGCTGGTGAATTTCTAAGTACATTAGAATGGTTATAAGGAATGAAAATCCCAAAGGAATGATCAATTTAGTAGTCTTGAAGAAACTAGATTCATAGATATAACAAAAAATACATTGGAAAAGGTTACAAAATACGATACATAACAAAAACTAAAGACGGCATCCACAAGAACTCAATAAATGATGTCCTCTTCATCACCTATTGAAAGTATAAAATGAAAGGGGTGATCTCAAAAATTTATTAAGGGTTAAAAATGTAGGAAGAATGAATCAATAATAACTAACTTGTAAACAATTTGACATAATCAATATGGCATGATGAATAATGAAAAACTCACGCCATTAATAAACTGAGAATGAAACTGCATCCATAGATTTTGTCATAGTGAAGCCCTCATGGATAGTGATAACTAAAAATGAATAAAGAGAATGCTTATTAATTGGACATCATGTATCTATCACATGATACCATAAAACCATAAAAACATTTTAGTTCTATGGGTAGAAACCCGTTTGATTTTTGGAAACAAACTCGAAGGGTTTGTCGCCAAATGATTTTTCTTATGAGACCTACTGATGCATCGAGGGGCAGTAGCGGGCCCCACCCACCTCTTCATACAAATAATTATTTATAAATAGATTCAACACAAGAACAACATGACTTTACATTATCCGTATAGAATAGAGGATACAGATTCATCAATATTTCCACAGTCAAAACAACATTCAAAATAAATACCATAAGTAAAATGGTATATGACTTAGACAGTAATCATCTCCATGATATGAGAATATGGATATTTAAATAGAATATAATTTCAATTGAAAAGTGATATTAAATTGGCCTTAGGTACACCACATAAGAAGGAGTAGGTGCACAATACTAAGCAAGTCACAATGAAGTGAAATTTGAGACAATGCTCGTTACCACGTTGTAATCAATTGAGTCGTATTACCAAAAGATAATAACCACCAAATGAATCACATAATATCGTGAATATAAAAAGATTCATGATAATATATATCAAATGTCAGTACAACTATACCACATATACAAAAAAGAGGAAAACAATGGAAATCCCACAACATTGAAAGTGCGATTAGAAAACCCCTTACAAACATTTCTCCATGGTAATGAGGGTTCTTGTAAGGACTTAATTAGAAGTAAAGGGGTAAAAAAATTATATGTCATAAGGGTAGTATGAGGGAGGTGTTAAAACATACCCCATAATTAGAAATTAAAATCAAAAGAGCACAACATAGGGGATATTCTTGAACAAAAGTGAGTGAGAGGATCCCTTATCTTATTCTTGAAGGTGATCTTGATTGTTCTTAATGACCTGAATAATCAAATTTAGATTCATTAATTAATAATTACAGAACCTAGTCAACATTTAATTGATATTCTTTGACCTTATTAGGTTCATTAATGGCCTTTTTAGGGTTTAATAGATTCAATTTTATTGTTTTGGTAGCATTTTCTTCTTTGGTTTTCATGATCAGTTTACTTGTATTCAAGAATGGATGTTTGTTTGAAATATGGTTAAAAATAAAAATTGTTAATATACATTATTAGTGAAATTGAAGATATATAAATGATATTATAATTATTTAGGTTATATATTATGAGGATGAACCATTCGATGAGTTAAAAATAAATGCTTGGATTTGGCTCGGTGGTTTTGTACACAATAAACTTGTTTTGTATGATAATTTCATATTATGAATGTGTAAGGACTCCAAAACATTAATATAGATAAAATACATATATTATGACCTGGTTCAACAATTCAAAAGGTTTAATTACATGTATTGAAGATAGTAATGAAAACTGAAAACTCGTCTTCCTTGAGTGTGATAAATTAACACATCTCGGACGGTGTTTCCATTTATTGTATAAAATGAGGGTAAAAAGAGAGATTATGGTGAAATATTCTATTAGCACAATGAAACTATATTACATGTAAGGTAGTATAATTATCATGGCATTTGGATGCGAGGAGGTTATAAGGGAGAAAAAAATAATGGAACTTTGTAAAAGAAATTGAAAAAGAAGAGAATAAAGGTTCACCTCTTGAGAACTCCTCCTTGAGAATCTCTTTAAGGACTTTATTTTTGGCCTTTTAGTGAGACCAGAAGATCTTGAACATGGGGAAATGGTTTTTGAATACTATTTGGCCTAATTTAGGCAAGTATTGAAGCTTGAGTGGTCTGGGAGGAAGAGTGAGTGACGGGTGGTTTATATAGTGGAGGGGAGAGGAGTTTTCTTAATATTATAATCATTAATTTATTATTTCCTCTCAAAATAAGAAATAGTGAGTATTAAATGACCAATAGTAGTAATATATGAATGTGAGTTATAGATTTGGGTGCTTACATCACTCATGATGCTAGTAATAGTTAATTTAAATTATAATGTATTTATACGGTAAATTAATATGTTTTACTATTCACAAAAAATTCAAGTATTTCAAAAAAATCCCAAAAAATACCCTAACAATTTTTCAATGTGTAGAATCCGAAAATGAAGTATATTTTTTTAAAATAATTTTTCTAAATATGATTAATTAAATATTTAATTAAATCATTATTTAATAGAAATATATACACTAAAAATATTCATCATTTTTAAAGGTGCCTAAATTTATTTATACATTCATGGGTATAGATACCATTCATAAGAGTGATATTACTATTTATAAGGGAAATTTACTATTAATAAGGGTAGGTTAATATTCACCAAAAATTACGTTAATACTATCAGGCTCTAAATATCATCCCGAACACAACCGTGATTGTCCGATTTTTAAAATTCAAATCACAGAGCTGGAAAATTTAAGTTTAATGGATATGTTTTGGATATCTCCTATAAGTAACCATGTCTTGTTCCACTAAGGATTAGTGATTCTTGAAATATAATAACTCTAATGAATGAAATTTTTTAAGAGAAACATACCATAAAATTTTTGGATTTCTACAATGGAAGCCTGAAGGTGAAACTCTGAATTGTCATCAATGAAACTGATATACTTTTAACGAAAATGTGAGATTTTTTTTCTTTTCTATTTATAGGTATTCATTTTTACCATTATCATAGTATTCATATTAATAATCATTATATCATTTCTTCTTATCCATATCATCTATGCAGAAAATAAATCTTCCTTTTATATAAATTCATTAATTTTAAACTTAAGTAGTGTGATGATCGTAATGGTTTAGTTGATAATCCATTGAAAAGTTGATATTAAAAATACATTACTGTAATTCATCCATTCTTTCTAAATATGGAATATGATTCTACATCAGCACTGTTGGAGATCTTGTTCTTTGGTTTTTCCCGTTCTGGGAAAAATGAAACTCTATACAAATCGATCATTCCTTAAATAGACAATCCCTTTTAATGTAAATTAAAAAATTATGATATAACTTATCGAGAGATTACAAAATTAATCATGAAATTCTGTATAACAACCAATTCTTTGTATTATATCTAATTAGTAGTACTTTTTTTCATATGACAATCTTCTAATGGACATTGTAATACAAAGAAGATATTGTTCATCTTCAGAGCATATGATAAATTGATTTCAACATTGGGTTTGATAATTCTTCACCAGAAGACAAATATGTTACATAAGTTTGATTCTTATCTTTTAAAAATTCATACAATGTTTGTAAGAAAATATTTTATGTATATCCTTTCCGTAACATAAATACCTCTCATAAATGCATTCTGACAAGATTAAATAGTCACTCAATCTTTTTCTTCATAAGATAAAATATTATATAGTAAGGTAAATTTTTAATATGGGGTTATCATATTATGAGTAATCATAAGATAATATTCAATTATCATAAGAAAAGATGATTTTTTATAGATTGAATACATTAAATGGAATATGATAACAACATATAGAGTTTTCATAAGATAAATTCTTTTGATAAATATAATCTGAAACACTTAAGACAAACTTATTAGAATAAAATTAAGGATTTTTTGCATCATTAATACACATATAAAATTTTATATTGTGGTAAAAAATAATTCTTTTCAATAGTTTTATATATCCAATAGATATTTATTGTTTTTAATAGAAGAAAATATACAATATGATGTTTATTATGGAAAAAACCTCAAAATGAAATAATGTTGATTCATTGGTAGCAAGTGATTAATTATTAATAAGTAGAAATGAATAAAGACTGAGTCTTATAGAGAAGAAGTAATTTTTTTAGATACTCATCTAAGATCAAGGTATATACATGTTTTAAAAAATTGATTGTAAATATTGTTGAAATACAAGACATCAAATTAGTTTAAATTGAGTAGAGTCTATAATAGAATAGTAACAAAATTTTGAAAGGTAGTGATGAGGAGTTGAATAGTTAATACTGATTTTAAATTGGAAACTGATGATGAGTATATTTAAGGTAGACCATTAGCTTCTTAGAATAGGAAAAGTATATCCCAAATTTGTGAGTAGAATATCATCAGTTTCTAGACATTTCTAGTACAAATGAGAAGAATGAAGTCACTACAAAAAAACCTCACTATTGTTTTATGTAAATCTAAAGGGGTTTAAAGATTCTACAAAAGATGATAATTGAATTGATGCTATGTATGAAGAGATTAACCAAATTAAGAATAATTAGACATGGAAAATTGTTTCATGTTCGATATATAAAAATGTCATTGTGACCAAAAGGGGTTTCCATAATAAAATGAATGAAGATAAATGATGATTTGAAACAATTCATGCATTTAATTTTAGGGATACTCTTAAATTTAAGGTATCATTATATATGATATATTTTATCATGTTTCTAGGTTATAAACTTGTTGATTATTCTTGGAAATACTGATTCATTGGGGATTCAAGGTATTATGGATGGATGTAAAATCTGAATTTCTAAATGGATTACTTGATGAAGAGATGTACGTCGACTAGTTAGTTGGTTTTCTTACTAATGAAGACGATAAAATAGTTTTATTTTTGAATAATGTGTTATACTGGTTAAATAAAAATCCAAGGGAATGGTATTTTACACTAGATCAATACATGAAAAAGATCAGTTTATTACGTGGTGGAGTTGATTAGAACCTCTATATCAATGAGAAGAGTGATAAAAGTGTAACAGAGCATGTATATGTTTATGTAATAAAATTTGGTGGATCAAATTAAGAATATTTCATGATTTTTTTCTAATTCCTATGGTGTAAGTTTCAAATTATGATGATTTAAGAGTTGATTTTTTATTTGGTCTGCAAATGAAAAAGGGAAGGCATAGAACATTCATCTCTAAAACCAAATATGTCCGAGAGGTTCTTAAAATATTTGGAATGGAGGATTATATATTAATAGAAAAAACAATTTCTACCTATTTGATGTTTTCAATGGATATAAATGGTAAACTGGTCAGGGTCATTAAATACAAGAAGATAATTATAATCCATTTGAACATAAAAATAAAAATACCGGACATTATGTTTTTAACTTTATTAGTAAAAAGGTACCAGAGTAACCCCAAGGAAATACAATAGATAATAAATAATAGAATATTTTGGTATTTCAAAGGCACAGTGTATTTTAGTTTTCATTATAGAGAAAGCTAAATGTTGAAGTTATTGCGATATAAAAATATAGATTGGTTCAACTCAGAAGATGATAAAAAGTCAACACAAGTTTGTCTTGTATGATTATGTACATCTTGGATGAGAAATAAATTGGATTTCATCTCACAAGGAATTAAAAAATATGAATTTATTTCACCCAATTAATCTTGAACATAATGACGATGGATGAAGAAACATCTTGATGATATATTAGTGAAGTAAATTATCCTATCAGAATCTATTTGGGTAATTCCAATGTACTCACAATCCAACCTAAATAACCTACTAATTTAGAACCCAATCTAGCCCTAACATGTAATTTATGGTACTACCAAACCCCAAAGGCTAGATAATGGAACCTATGAATCAATATCAATCAATGGTAATGAATTTTTAACATTAAAAACAAAAAAATATGTTGTTTTAGATAAGAATCCATAAATTTTCTATATGCCAAAGAAATCAACAACTGGAAAAGTAGAAAAAAAATTATCACATAACTGAGAGGAAATAACAATCTAGGACATAACATAAATCAACAGTGATATCACCACAAAAATCTCCCTATAATTTATATATCTCATACTATTCATGTCACAACCAACTCCCAATCCATATCTATCAAGAAAACTCACCACCTCCAAGTGGTGTTTTCCCTTTTCCTACACCTTGAAAAATAAATCTATATATTTCTAAAGGCATTTGTAGAGAGTGAGAAATAATAACCTAGTTGGATCTCATCCAGATACTTCATATGTAATACATTTAAAAAAAAAATACAGATAATTTTAAATAAAACACGGCATGTTAATATTTTTACATTCTATAACATAATTTCTTTTGAAAAATTTTCAATGGAAATTATAATGAATTTATGAATTAATCAATTTGATCAAAATAGGCATGCAAAAGTATCCCAATAAAAACATTAATAAATAAATCATTTCATAAAAACTACAATGTAAAATTCGTTTTCAATCATTGTACAATGGTCACGAGCCTCACGTTTAGTTAGAACAAGGCTCAAGGTTCCCACACTCTCAACGAAAATATGAAACATAGTGTGTATACTTCCCTATATCTCAATAAAATGGGAATATGAGTCTAACCCAACGAATGAACCCCCTACCCTAATCAAAATTCAGTCAGTGTTTTCATCATCATTTTATTGATTGGTAGTGAAAATATATGCCTAGTGTGATTTCACTTGAATACCCATATAAGTACTTAGGATGTCATGTGCATCAATGAAATAAATCAAGGGAAAAATTATTCATCTCAAATATATTTTATAAATCATCATTTAACAAGTCCCAAATCATGTCTTCAATATTCCATTTTAATTCCAAAACCATCATTAAACCATTTTCATAAAATATCATGACTTTGGGAAGAATTAATTTCATTGAAAATCCACAAAACATTTCTTTCCATCATTTTCAAGAATAATCATCAAATTAATTATTCAAATCCTATATTTTAATTGAAAATAATTTTATATGAATCAATATTTTATTTTGAAATCCATTTACAATGTGCTTTTATGACACACCAATCCATTTGAAAACATTTATCAATAATATGAATTCATGATCTGTAAATAAATTTGAAGATATATTTAAATTCAGAAACGAAACAATGGTTTCAACTAATAGGGACTACATTAAAAAACCAACTACCGATCTCATAAATAACAGAATGAAGGATCCATAATCAGAGAGAAGAAGGAATAGAAAAAGCCAAAATGAGATCCTATAACCACAATTCAAAAATTGATATCTTGGTATATCAACAACAAAAGGATACATAGACATCAAATAAAGAGAGACATGAGGAAAGGGTTAAATCAAAATCAAATAAATATTATACATTTCTAAAGAGATTCAATGTTTTAATTGAATATGTGATATGTGAATAATCAAGTCTAGAAGGGTCAAAATACCCTCAAGATAGCCTCCATGGTTGTAGGGGAAAATGGTGGTTGAGGGAGATGACTTTATAAATAACATAGAGATTCTAAGAATAAAATTATGATACTTCCTAATATCCTCTTACCTATATCAGTGTTACCAGATAGCTTATGAATGCCACTGGATAGCCCGCATTTCCAAAAAATGTATACGCCATTGGAAACACCACTAGTTAGAAGATATGATTACACTAAATATCCTATGAAATTATTATTGTAATTCCATATAGTTATCATGACACCAGCTAGAAATTATACAACTAGTATATTTTCTCATCTGGGGGCCTATTTCCACCTGAGACCCAAACACTCAGACACCTCCTGAAATCACAAACCACAACATAATATACAATCATAACCACCCAAAGGCTAAAAAGAAGTAGTAAAAATGAAGAATATATATGAAAAATAAGCATAGTGTGGAAATCCCAATATCATTCAATTATTTAAGATTTAAGATATAACATTTCTTCCCACCATTATGTTTTCAACCCCCATAAAGCCTTGTCAGTAAGACTAATCCAGAAAAAGACAAGGTCATTATTCCCTCATAATTTTCTCACACTCCCATATCTCATGAGAATTTGAACCATTCTTCCATTATACCTATAATAGGGGGAAACATAATTCATATAACCATTTCATGAGAATAAACAATCTATATTGGCTGCTCATTCATATTCATATCAGGTTCTACATCATCGTTTTTTGAAGTCAAAATATGAGATAGTCCCTAAAGATATTTCCTATGATGAAACATGTGAAACATGCTATGGATTGAATTAATATATGGTCTAATGTTCTAATTTTATTCCAAATTTCTAATCTACTCAATAACCTCAATTGATCATATTTATATTGGTTCCAAATTCCCATATATTCTAAAGTATTGGCGTCCTAGATGAGGGGAGACTTTAAAAAACACAATATCACAAACCAAGAACTCCAAAGGGAATTAATGAGTATCCACATAAGATTTATATTTTCTTTGAGTCATTACCAACCTTTGAAGAATCATCTGTTTCTTCATCATTTTCTCCTTGACCAAGATAAGGCCCACTAAGGATGATTCTTTAATCTCTAACCCAAACAAAATAATATTTATAAGGATATCCATATAATACCTCAAAAGGTTCCATTTTAATTAGATAATAATGTTTTTTACTATTGGAAAACTCAACCAATCAAAAATAAAAATCCCATGATCCTCCAAAGTCAAGGATGCAAAGATGAAGCATATTTTCAAGGATTTGTTTAGCATGAAATGTCTCACTATCTATTTAAGGATTATACGATGTACTCAACTTGACCTAGGACCCCATTTCCTTCATGATGCCTCTCCAAAATTGATATGTTAATATGGGATAAAAATTCGAAAAAAATGGATGATTTAACTCCTTGAATCCATAAAAACTCATGCACATATAGATTTTTAAACTCCTTACTTTTGGTGGTATCGTGAATAGGAATAATGTGATATGATTTGTAAAATTAGTTAATCACCACCCAAATTGAATTCTTTCCTGGAAGATTATATATAAACCTAATAATGAAATCCATTGATATTTCATCCCATTTTCAAGGAGGAATAGTAAGGGGAAAAAGCAGACCATAAGGATTTGGATACTCATCCTTTATCTTCTTAATGGTATAACAATGGAAAAAAAATTTAGTGATGTCTCATTTCATACATGGCCACCATATTTGACACCTCATATAAAAAAATATTTTAGTCATTCTAGGGTGAACAACCAACAAGTAATGATAAAAATCCACCATCAAAAAATTTCTCATAGGAAACTTAATGAAATAATAGTTCATGAAGAAAATAATTCCCTCTAGATATAGAGATTTTTCATTGATGGTATCCACACCATATGATAAATTTCTGATAGCTCTGAAATAATCAGAAAAATACTACTCCTTGATGATCATCCCTAGAATAGATGATTAAGCTAAATATTTTCTAGAAAAAACCTAATCTCATTATCATAGACTCAAAAATTCATGAAAGAATAGAATTTCATGGGATTCATCTCCTTTTAGGATTTTATCATATCCTAGGATGTAAATTTCCAACAAAGAGTATCAGTAATAATGTTCCCCTTTATAGGGGTGAAAAAAATGACAAAGTCAGCATATTATAGATTCTTCATCTATCAATATTTTTGGAGATTCCAATATTTATAAGAAATGATATTACTCAATATCTTGTTATCTTAGTATACATTAAACCTTTACCCAAAATTTATAATTAAAAAATATTAAGGGTATGAATCATATTCACATGTTTTAGATCATGTGTTGGATAGATAATCTTGTGTGTTTGAATCTGAAAAGAACCATATGCCACTAAGTGATCACCATGAATGAGAATGCTTCCCAAACCTAAACTTGAAGCATTACATAAGACCAGGTATCCTTAAGCTTCCTTTGGAAGAGTAAACATAAGAGATAAATCAAAATAGCACATAAAATAAGTAAAATATGTAATAAATTTTTAATCCAAAAATTATTTTACTCACATATTTGTGAGAGATGTAAATAGAGAAGTTATATTGGAAAAATGTTTTTAGGAGTTAGAGATAATACATCACTAAAAACAAGAATATCTGAATCTTAAATACATCTCATGGTTCCTCCCATGGCATGAAAACCCTAATATTTTTAGGATAAACTGAGATAACATGTTCTAATACCATATTCCCTAAGAACATCACCACCAAAATCCAAAATTTATACTTTCACAACTTCAAATAAAATCAGTGATTCCTCAATAAGTCTAAAACTGCTCTCAAATGACGTACTTGATTTTTCACAGACTTTTAATAACTAAGATTTCATCCATTAATACCAAAATAAATGAGATGAGATACTAGTGGAAAATAATGTTCATTAGTTTCATAAACAAAACATTAGTATTTTTCAGGACATATGGAATAACAAGGTACTCATAGTGTCCATACCTACACTTAAATGTAGTATTTGGAATGTTAGATTCCTTCATCTAAAGATTGTGGTAACCAAACTGAATATCAATCTAAGATAACCACATAAACTCATTTAAATGATCTAAAAAATCATTAATTTATAGTATTGGGCACTTGTTCTTGATCATAACCAAGTTGATCTTATGGAAATCAACACATAAATGAAGGATTATATCATCCTTCTTAGAAAATATCACTGATACCACCCAAGGCGATGCACTGAGTCAAATAATATGTTGGACATTAATTCATCCAACTAAATATTTAGCTCTTTTAACTCAAATAGATCTATATGGTAGGCAGGAATAGATATAGGTCATCTACCAATCACTAAGTTGATAGAGAAATCCACCTACCTCTCTAGTGGTAGAATAGAAATGTATGATGGGAAAAATTTGGGAAATTCAATATCTATTGGATGAAGTTCAATACTATATGCTTTGTACCCCAGTTTAACAATATACAAGGATATCATCCGACCTAGCTTGAGAGGATGTGGTCTATCTCAACTAGACCTCAAGTTTCATTCTCCTTCCGATACATACAACTCCTTATTAGGGGTAGTTATGAACACCCATTGATGGCAATAGACAATTTAAACTTTGTGGGAAACCAACCCCTTCTTTTTTGTAAATGGAATCCATGGGATTAATTTCAATAATAAAAAGTCTCATATAAGATTAATCTCTAATAAAGAGAAAAATAAGAGGTAAATCAATGAACTTTCACCATTTTTATCTACAGAGGAGTTTTAATATCCCTCAAACAAGGAATGTGATCCATTGGAAGATTATATAGGTCTATAGAGTGGGTTGATACAAAATAATAAGAGGCACCAATGTAAAATCAAGTAGTAGGGAGATACAATTCAATATAAATGGTACCTATCACTATCATAGGACCCAAATAATTTTCCACTAGGTATTCTCCCACTGCATGAGGTTGCTTTTCTCTGGATGCCTATGTCAAGAACCCCATTGTTCATGAAGCATATGAATGGATTGAAATTACTCTTAGTACAGATGTGAAAGTGAAACTATGTGGGATAATAAAAACATGAAAAAACCTTTGAAAGTATCCTAAATATCTGCATTATTTGAAAGGAAATGGTTCTTATATGCAAAGATTCTTTGAGTTACCAATATTGAAACATTGGAAACAACTAAGTTGTTCTTTACCTGACACTGTAGATGATTAATAGAAAGTTTTATGTCATAGAACAACACTACATTTCCTAATGTGGGACACATTTTTATTTCTCATCCACTTATGGGATCCAATAAAATTCCAATAGGTGTAGGAGGAATACCAGTCAAACCTGACTTACCATCCAAGGAAATTTCCAATATCAAATCCTAATCCAAAACATCAAGATATAAGTCGAGATTCAATATAGATACCTAATACAAGATATCTTATGAAACACCACTCAAAATAATATGGGCCTTCAGATTCTCATTTCATACCACCTCAAGTGAAAACTAAACAAGTTCAGCAAAATGATTGGTGTACTGAGTCACTATCCAATCACATTGGTGAAGGTTTAGGAACTTTACATACATATTTAGTACCATCAAATCTAGATAGAATTACTCTATAAAAAGGACTTGATGTATTTACAATCCAAACCCTCATTCTAATTTTCTAAAAAACTATACAATACTAACATCTTGTGTTAGGCCCACCAAGAATCAATATGACACACTTCACCTTAATGGAATATGGAATCTCAAAGAATGAGAATAGTAATTTAATCTTCCCCCATAAATCCTCAACCTCTTAAGGATCATTCATTCACTATAAGGATGGTGGTTTCTGAAAAAAAATATTGGCCTCTATTTCTACTATATTCCCTAAAATGATACACTTATATAGCCAGAATGGGGGAAGGTGAGACTCCTTGGTCCATATTTTGGACCATGTTCGCTACTAAATCTACATGGTTTTGGTTGACTGGAGGATTCACTTGATGTGTTTCATTATTATTTCACTCCTGAAGTCTGATATAAAGAATTCTTGGGGGAATTGAACTACACAACATCAATAGGAAATATGCAAACACTAGTCAAGACATATAGAAACATCATCAATATCAGTTTTAACTCTACTTGGGAACCCAAATCTTATATTAGAGTTTGTGAAATGTCAGGATTAAAATCAATTAAGTCCTCAAATTCACCTTTTATAACCACCCATGTTTTCTTAAGACTCACTATGATGAGTGTTGTCCTGTAAATCTCTTTCAACCTACACCTAAATATTTTAAAATGTTATCACCTACATACCATGATGTCTCAAAATGCATACTGACATCTATGAAGTGACACAACCAATATTTGAAACCAATTTGACATAAACCATCCTGAATAACAAACTAAACCAGAATCTAATCCAGCCTTGACACTATCCAAGGGAATTCCAAATCCCCACAATCTATTGAATAGTTCTTAGGCATCAAAAAAATAACAGGGAATTATTTCACCAAAATATTAACCAAAAAATACATGTTATAAAATAATATTCCATAGATAGTTGGTATGCCAATACAATCAACAAGAGAAAATTTAGAACAAAAAGTATATTACATATCTATGATGGAAAAAATATCTAAGACATATTATAAATAAATGATTAAATTACCACCAATATTTACTCATAATAGATGTATATCAAACTCTTCCTACCACTACCAAGTCCTTAGGTCTCACTATCAAGAACATCCTCCACCTTTAAGTGGTTCTTTCCCTTTTCGTATACATAATAAAAAAATTCTGCATAAACCCAAAACATATATAGTGTGTGGGAAAATATATCCTAATAGGGTTCCACCTACATATTTTTTAATTACTCCATATAAAAAAACATTCTTAATTTTAAATAAAACATGGAATGGTAATAATTTAATAGAATATGGAAAAAATACCTTTAAAATCATTTCAATAGAAACTATAAAGTTTATATGAATTTCTAATTTCTATCAAAACTGGAAATAATAAGTATCTCAATCTTAAAAGGTAAACATAGTTATGTTTCATTCATTTTTAATCAAGGATCCATTATTATAATACCTAAGGTTGGATACCTCTAGGGTCCAGGATCCCCACACTATGTATGAAAATGCAACACATATTGGGACACATCCCTAGGTCTTATGTTAACAGGGAATAAGATTTGACCCCAAATAAGGGATCTATGGCCTCATAAAAATTTAGTTATAATTTTCATCATAAATATTTTGTTATGAAGAACTATTACAAGCATAATTATTGTCTTGGAATACCCGCCGTACATCAAGTGGTAAATCATTAATCTCAAATTACTTTTGCAAATCATCATTCAAGTATCCATAAATTATATTTTCAAAATATCATTTCATTTTCAAAAACAACGTCATTTGGTTTTCATAAAAAATAATACATTTAAAAATAATTCATTTAATTAAAAATCCATAAAACATTTTAAGTATTCAATTTTCAAGATTCAGAATTAAATTCATTTTTTAAATATTTCATTTCAATTGAAAAACATATATTTTAAGAATCAATACTTTTTGTCAAAATATATTGTAAAATAGGTTGGATTACACACTATTCCATTTGAAAACATTTATCTAGATTCAAAACACATGATTTGGAAATAAATTTAATGACCCCTTTCAATTAAAACAAAAATTAATGGATTTATTTTTTGGGTTTTTCATTATAGAAGAACCTAACCTAATTCATAGTCTTATCAATCACCCAACAAGGGATCCAAAATTGGAGAGATGAAGTGATAAAACTAACCCAGTGGGGATCCTAGAAACAAAATTCACAAATCATGATCTGGATCAATCAACATCACAAGGAACCATATACCATTAAAATTTAGAGACATACGAAAGCATGGAATTCATAACAAGATCAAAATTACACTTATTGAAAGAGATTCAATTATTCAATAGGATCTTTGATCCATGAATATTCATGGTTGGAAGTTCCAAAATAACCTCAAGAGAGACTGCATCGTTGGTGTCAAATGAAGGTCACTGGATAATATTATATAAATAAAACATGGATTTATTCAATCAAATTATCATACTTCCTAATATTTTCTCACCTAGATCGATGTCACAGGCTACTTGTTTGCTACCACTAGTAAGCTAGTGGTTCAAGGAAAAATACATGCACAAATATAAACACCACTAGCTAGCCAATGGAATTCTTATAAGAATTCCCTAATTCCACCATGCCACAGGATAGTTGGTGGACTACCTAGATCTTTTTTCA
The DNA here is from genome assembly GCA_963277665.1 of Viscum album. Taxonomy (NCBI): domain Eukaryota; kingdom Viridiplantae; phylum Streptophyta; class Magnoliopsida; order Santalales; family Viscaceae; genus Viscum; species Viscum album. The sequence continues at coordinate 925,139,414 of OY728165.1, forward strand.
ACTATAAGACTATGCTCACTGAAAACCCAAGAACTCAAATACTTCCTAGCCTCTCAAATATGAACCAAAAACAAAACCCGAAACCTTAAAATAATAACAAAAGTAGGAGAAACCATGAATTGACATTAAAATTAAGAAGAGTAAGTCAAACCAAGGTTTTTACTCAAAATAAATAATTAAGATATTAAAAGTGTTTTCAACCTTAAAAAAATATCAAACATCACTCACAAACAAAGTTCATTGAAATCAAGTATTGAATCACCAAGGATAAATTTATTAATTACTTGGATATATTACAGAATATACATATGAAACGTCATGTCCTTGATATCGTGACAAAAACCATAACCAAGGGGGAATTTAAAAATCATCATCTAGCTCTTAGAGTCCATTAAACCCCCAACACTTAGAGATTATGAATGTATAACCCCACTCCATATGGTATGGAATGGATTTCCCTTTGTTTTGATTATTTTTATTTACCATGTATCCCACAACCTTTGGGTAATTTAAATATGGAGGAAAATAATATTCATAGAACTAGGAGATATTTCTCAAACCTTATAAGGGGGGTGCATAAAGATAAAAAAGGATGATATCTATTCAATGTTATATGGGGGAGAAAAAATTTAGGATGAGTAGTGATGTTGTGGATAACATGGTTTTCAAGAATGAAGGGGATTCTAGAGTTGAACTGAGTGATTCATTAATAAAATTTTCACAATACTATTATATAAAATTCTAATATTAAAAAATGTGGGCTTATAGTATGTCACACATAGGTTTTTATTTTCTTCCTTTTTTCTATTTCATTATTGGATCTTAGTTTTTCTCTCGAGTTCTAGGTGTGATATGTTCGAATTTTTGAGGTGTTTATTTGTTTAGTTTGGACCCTATGGATATTACTTAGTCTACTATGAGTTTTTGGAATGAAATTTTAGTTTTTGAGATTCACAATAGGCTATGAATAGTTGGCATATGGTTTGGTAAAATGTGGGGCCTTTTCCAGGTAACCATTTGGCTTATGTTTTTGTGGAGAGGAATAGAGAACGGTTTACGCACGGTTTTCCAAACTGTGAGGAAAGCATGTGGGAATGTTCTATCTCAGGTTAGTGTAATTTGGAATGGTTAGTGCATGGTATATAGATCGTGAAGCCAAACCATGTAGGTTCCTATGTGTTATCAGAAAGGGGCACACGGTTGGTGCACAGTTTGGTAAACCCAGCGGCCAAATTGCGTGAGCTACCAAGAACATAAAAATTGTTAAATTCAAACCCTACCGCTTTTTTATTTTTACCCCAAATGACTCCCCTATAATCCCAATAGTTCATAAGAACATAAGTGGATTCTCCCCTTGTTCTCCATGCCTCCACCATTATCCTATGGTGTGGATCTAGTGTTTCTCCAAGGTTTGGGGCTAAATCTCTCAATGTAATATCCTCTCATATTCCCCCTCTTCTTTTGACCTCTATTTTCTTTTGAGATCTCTTTATCTTGTGGTCTATTATACCTAGAGCTTATGGTTACATTAATTTAGGTTGTGGTTTTTTTCTTTTTAATGATCCTATTAGTATATCTTCAGTCTTGGAACCTTCATGAAGTGTTTTCAGGTCTGCGTTATTGAAGCACCTTGGATTTGAGGTTTGTTTCCATTTTCAATTGACTTTATAATTTATGATTCACTGGTTATAGTATATTCACACCTCTATTTTATAAAAATAATGAACTATTACCATCAGATTATTTGTTTGTTTTGAAAGGTTGTTATTTATACCGTGATTTGTGTTAAATTTATTTTTTTGTTATAAATGTGCATGCCAAGTGTTTGATAAAATGCCTAACTGACCTTCACAAGTGGTTTTAGGGTCATTAAGCATGGTTTTACTTTTTATAGTTTATTGTAACATCTTGATGGTTGTTTTTGATCCCTCAAATTGATTTATAAAATGGTTAGACTTGAAAATGGTTTGTGTTTGGTTATTTAAAATGAAATAGTATGTTATGTTGATAAATGGCCCATTTTGATTTTTTTAAAATGAATTTGGATTGAAAGTGTGATGTGAATGTTTAAAAGATATTATTAAAATATTTTATAATTGAAAAATTGGTATTTACACCTCTTTTTACATATGGATTTGGTTCTTTGAAAAATAATGGTTTTTGTAAAGGGTGTTTGAAGGCCATTTGGAAATTTGTGGAAATAGTGAAAATGTTTAACATGAAAAATATCCACAGATAATTATCTTGCCTTAGTTATGTGGATTTTTGTTGGAGTCCCATGTTGAGAGTCTCACTTGAGAAGAGATAGTTGAAAGGCAATATATCGGTCCTTGGGGTGATTCCGATTATTCCTGTTGTGTTGTTTATTGTATATGTGTATGTGATTGGATGCCTAGCTATAATCAGTCAAATAACCACATTCTATACATCTTTACATGTAGAACCTAGCATAGGTATAGAATTTTCTGAGAACGATTTCTACCCAAGTATTATTATGCACTAGCCAGTAGCCCAAAGCATGGGGGTATGTTGAGTTTTATTACAATGGGATTGTTCAACTTGGTCTGTACCTTGTGGGTTGTGTCTGAGCATATTGGGTGTTATTGATGTCATAGAGTGATGCATGATTTCTGCAATGAGTCAATATGTATTTGTATGTTCTAGATTATTCACGAGCTCCTAGGTCCCTCCCATATCTTTTGAAACTTAGTTACTTATGGTGGATGATGGATATATATGATTGGTTAATTAATCTTGTGTGTTTATTTCCATTTCCCATATATTGTGATTATTGTGTTTCTATCATGTGTGATGTACTAATTTGGAATGATATGAGTTGGTTTTCAAAGGTTAATGGTAAATGTTTTCTCATAGAAATGATTTCTAGTCTCATGTTCTGGTTATGAAATTAAATCATCCCTTTCCTTATGAAAAATTTAATGTTTATACATTAAAAAGAACTTGGTTTCTGAAATGAGAAAGGAAAATTACCATGATTTTTTTAATTATAAAATGTGTGAAAATGATTACTTTTATATAATGTATTTCAAACATGAAATTGATTTATCTTTTTCTTAAAGGATGTGCATTGTGAATATTTTTGTTTGGGAACACATACTGAGTTTTAATTCTTATTCCTATAGTCTTTATTGTTTTTATCTAGTGGTTTAGGTTTCATATTGGTATCAATCAGCATGGGAAATGCTTAGCCATAGTATTAGAGAGTGACCTTTAGGGTCACAAGGATATGTTTTTGTTTCCTATATCATTTTTGGGTTTTCTATATTGTTTTATTGTCTAATTTTTTGTAATTTTAGTTTATGTGTAAATGATGTTCAGTCTGGAAATAATATTCCTATTGGGATGCTCTGTTCTTTTCCATCTGTTTGGTTTAATACTTTTGGGAGATATAAATCGATTTGTTAATATGTTGACTCCCATGAACTAGTTTCAAGCCCAGAGGGATCGGGAATTTTCTTCATGCCTTTCCACTAATCATCTCGGGTGATTGGTTCAGGGTTGACCTAGGTTGTTTTGTAAAAAAATTGCATCAGAGCAAGGTTGGTGCTTTAGAAAACATTGGTTTTTAGCGTGCCCTTCGTTACTCAGATCTATCATGATAGAAGGAGTAGGACTATCAGAAAATGGGGTTAATGTCTGGGGGAGTGTCTAGATAATGATTTCTATATAGAACCTTGAGTTTCCAGGGGAATTTGGTTATTTTTTGTTTTATTTTATTTTTTTGGTTGTTTATTTTTGGGGATAAAAATCTGGAATTGGGCTAGTGGTCTCATTGAGATCGCATGTATTGGAAATCTATGTGAATTTAGTGGATTTGTCCTAGGATACAATCCATGATGGTGGTGTGATTGATGTATGGATATTAACCATATGTTCAATTCACCCATCGATGCTAGTTCCCTTTTGAGTCATTCATAGACTTCTCTAATTCTAAAAATTGTCTGGAGAAATCCTGTTTTGGAAATGTGATAATAAATTTTGAAATGGTAATGGATTTGGTTTGGGAAAATGGAACAAATGGATATTAATAATCATTTTAATGTTTTAATTTGAAAATTTATTTTTGTAATTGAAATCAGGGGTTTTTGAAATTATTTTTCTAGGAAAACCAAATTTTTTAAAAAATGGGATTTGGAAATATGTTTTATATAAGAAAAATGGTTTTTAAATAAAATATTTTGATGAAATGAATTTTTTGAGTCATTGGAAATTTTTTTGACTAAAATTAATTGAGTTCTTGGATGGAAATCCATGGGTTTTAAATTTTGATCATGATAAAATTGATTGAAGAATGGAATTTTAAAATGTATTTTTGACTTGATGATTGGGGGAATTTTGATGAGTTGTATGGATTTTTAGTTGATAATTTTTTTGAACATTGGTATTTATTTGGGTTCTCACATGCATGGGTATGTATAGAGATATGGATGAATGCCCAGATTGGCATTTGTTGATTGGTGCTTGGGGTGGCACAAGATTGTACATGTGAGTGAGACTCCACAAAATACCATTGGTGAGTGTGAAACCCACCAAGTTTTTTTTCATTCACAAATGTTTTCAGGAAGAATTTGTGATGTTTTGAAAACCATTGGTTGGGTGGAACTTCTCTTATGATTGGGTAGTGTTGTTTTTTTTGTGTCTGAGTTTTAGGAAACATATTGATGAGATAGTTTTGATAAAGCTCTTGGTCTTATCCTTTCTATGTGTTCTCCCCCATAGAGATTTGATGGATATTCAAAGTATGACCAGAGGTGGTTCCAAATTAGAAAACTCTCCATTTGATCAACCTAAGTATTTTGTTCATGATTTTTGAAGGTTAAATACAACTATATTTTATGGTCAAGTAGATCCTATCAAACTGAAATAGTTGATGTAGAAAAAATAGAAACATTAACCTCATCGAGTGGCCCAAGTCGTTGATGGTTAAGTCTGCTACTTTAATTATTGAATATTCACCCTGTAATGGGAGAAAGTCAATGTTTTGAAAAAATCCTCCAAAATATCTAACTTGGGAGTTATTCAAGGCATCATTCATTTGATAGTAGTTCTCTATGATTGAAAAAGTTTTAAAGGGTATATAATGTGTATTTTTCATTATTTTGATGAATAATTGTTGGAGTTATTTCTCTATTTTATGGATCTAGTTCATTATCTTATGGAATTGACTGTGGATGATTCCATGAAGGCTCTACATTTTTCAATTGGGCTTTGTCCTGATCTATAATTTAAGGTGTCAGAGTTAAATTTAAACTCTTTTGAAGACTAGGTGAAGCAATTTATTCATATGGAAGCTGTGTATGAAGGAGTGATTGAGGTAGTCTTCCAACATTAAGTTTCAAGAATTAGTGAGGGGATTTCCATTAAAAAAGTTGGAAAGTGGGTGGAAGCTATTGGAGCTTGTCATGGAATTAAAATACATCAAGTTCTTTTGTCAACTTCTTCTTGGTGTGAAATCCTGATGTCTTGTTCGTGTAAAAAGACAATTCATAAGAAGTCATCATGTCTAGTTACACCAATAACCTATCATTCTTGTGGGCTCTTAGGCCACTTGCAACAGTTCAGTCGAGGTTTTTCCTAGAAGAGGTTTGTATCCAGTTTACTGAAGTAGTGTGCTATTTGGGTTCAGTTTAATGTACCTTTTCATTGTGATGTTTCCTTTTTTTTGTGGAAGTTTTACTTAGTGGTGTTCAATTTTGTTTGTAACGTAATGGTATGTTTTGGATCTTCTAATAACTCCTATTTCAATGAAAGAATTATTTTTCTTTGTAAATTCTAAATTATTCTCTTCTAATTTGTGGTGTGTTATGATATGAGGTGCTATGTTCCAATCAGAATCATTAGCTCCTGACTGTGTCACAATAGATGCTTCAAAGATCAAACCTCTATTGATATGTCTCAGAGTGAAGTTTTTCATAGATTTAGGAATCCTCCAGGGATGTGTGGAACTTTGGTTTATCTATTGTCTCAAATGTTGGGGTGAGGCAGTATAAATATATTTTTTTCCTTGTGAGGATATGCATTTGGGTTGGTTCTCTTTCATTTTCCTCCCACTATTCCCCTTGTGGTGGAGGATTTTTGTCCTAAGTGGGTGTATTTTATAGTTAAATCATAATGGTTAGGAGAACCACCATGGGTATCATTGATATTTCTCCTAGAGAGGGTCAGTGATAGTTGTTTCTTAGTGGCAGGGAGTCCGTTTCTCCCTCTTATATTGAAAATTCTATTTTTCAAGGCTTAGTTTTAGATTTTATGGCTCCAATTTTTATTGGTATCTTTTGGAGTGCTTCCATTTTTTGTTTAATTTTTGAGAAAGAAGTGTATTTTGTGTTTGGGTGTGGTTGAGATGTTCTTGGTTTAAGAGTTTGGATCATGTGGTTATAAAATCCTCACTCGATGATCTATCAAATGGAAGATGATGCGATTTTATAAGGGTGTAAAGCGTTAATGGTAGGTAGAATTGTCACACCCATGTTTTTATTTTCTTCCATTGTTCTAGTTCATTATTGGATCTCTATTTTTCTCTTGACTTAGGGGTGTTACAAATTCCAATATTGAGGTGTCTCATTGTTTAGTTTGGACCCCATGGTTATTCTTTAGTCACCTATGAGTGTTTGGAAGGAAAGATGATATTTTTACCTTTGAAGTAGCATGTGAATAGTTGGAACAAGGTTAGGTAATTCATGCGGCCTTCTCCAGGTAACCTTGTGGCATATGTTTTGGTGGTAGAGGGATGGTGCACAACCAAAAAAACAATTTTTCAAACGCTACAGTAAGAATGTTGGGAGTATTTTTCTTTGGATAGTAGAATTTGGAATGGTTGGTGCACATTTTTCATACTATGTGACCAAACCGTGAAGGTTACCAAATGTTTCCAGTAAGGGGCACATCATTGGTGCACGGTTTGGTAAACCATGTATCCAAACTATAAGAGCTTCCTAGATCTTAAAAATTAAAAAATTCCAACCCTGTCCATTTGAGATTTTAACCCAAAAATCTCACCTATCATCCCTCTAGTTCATGTGACAATAAGAGGACACTCTCTGTGTTATCTATTCCTCCACCCTTCTTCCATGGTGTGGATCTAGGGTTTCTTCAAGTTTTGGGGCCAGATCTATTGAGTTAATCTCCACCCCTCTTCCCCCTCTTCCACTTTCCTCTATTTTATTTTGATATCTCTTTCTCCCATGGTCACCTAGAACTAGGGTTTATGATTCCCTTAATTTATGTTGGGTATTTTTCTTTTTTCTAGATACTCTTTGTAGATCATGGGTCTTGGAACCTTCATGAAGTGTTTTACAGTGTTTTTTTTGATGTACCATAGATTTGAGGTAGGTTTCCCTTTGAACATGCATTTATAATTTAGGTTTCATTGGTGTCATTCCTTTTTAACCTTTATTATATGCTAAATAAAGATGTATGACTTTTAGAATATTTGTGTGTGTGTGTGAAAAGTGGTGATTTATTCCTTATTCTGTGATAAATTGATTTATTTTGATATAAATGAACACACCAAGTGTTTGAAAAATGGTCATTTGCCTTTCACATAAGTTTTCTGGACTCTTAAGTATGTGTTCCATTTTTAATTTTTTTTAACATCTTTATGGTAAGTTTGGATTCATAAAATGGATTTTTAAAAGTTTAATACTTGAAAATAGTGTGTTTTTGTTTCCTTAAATTGAAATGGCATGTGATGTTGATAAATGACCTATTTGGAATTTTTATAAAAATGGATTTGGATTGAAAGTGTGATGTGAATGTTTAAAATATATTTTTAAAATAATTGTTAAATGTAAAATTATGTATTTAACCTTATTTATAGATGGATTTGGTTCTTTGATAAATAATGGTTTTGCGAAGGGTGTTTGAGGCCCGTTAGATAATTTTTAATATAGTCAAAGTGATTGAAATGAATAATCTCCTTTGATAATTATATTTCCTTGGTTATGTGGAATTTTCTGGGAGGCCCATATTGAGAGGATCCCTTGTGAATAGATAGTTGAAAGGTAAGATACTGGTCATTGGGATGATTTAGGTCATTCTTATTGTGTTTATTATATAATATGTGTATGTGATTGGATTCTTTATTGAAATCAGTTCGATCACTCTCTTCTATACATCTTGACATGGAGAACCTAGAATATCTGTTGAGTTTTTTGAGAATGATCACTTCACTAGTTAGATTACATACTCGCTACTAGCCCATATCACGATGATATATTGAGTTTTATTTCTATAGTATTATTCCCCTCGGTCTGTACCATATGGGGTGTGGTCGAGCGTATTAGGAGATATTGTTGTAATTGAGTGAGGAATACCTTCCAAGATGAGTCAACCTTTATTATTATGTATTATATTTTTCACTAGATCCAAGGTTCCTCCCATGTCTATTGGAAGTTTGTTACTTATGGTGGAAAATTGAGATGCCTGATTGGTTGGTAACTCTTGTGTGCTTATTTCCATTATCCTTATATTATGATTATTGTAGTGATCTAATTTCTGGTGTCATTATTTGTAATGTTATGAGTTGGTATTAAAATGTCTATGGAAAATTGTTTCTCTTAGAAATGCTTTATAATATCATATTCCAGTTATGAAATGATAGAATCACATTCCCAATGAAAAATATAACGTTTCTTCAAGGGAAAAGAACTTTTTTTTTGAAATGAAAAATAGAAAAGAACCATGATTTTTTTAATGTGGGAAATTTGTGAAAAAGCACAATTTTTTATATTGTATTTCAGACCAGAATTTGATGTCACTTTTTTATGAAAGTTCATTTTGAATTGGTTTTTTGGGAATCTTTACTATGTTTTAATGCTCATTCCTATGGTATTTGTTTAGCTTGAGGTGTAGGTTTCATTTTGTTATCGATCAACATGGGTGACGATTAGTCTTGGTATTGGATAGTGGCCCTCAGGGTAACATGGAGATATTGTGGTTGTCAGGTCTAGTTTGGGGTTTTCTATATAGTTTTGTGGTTTAGTTTATTGTAATTTCTATTTATGTGTAAATGATGTTCAGTTTCTTAATCATATTCATATTGAAATGATCTATTTATTTACCCTGTTCAATTTATTTATTTTTGAGAAAATATTTCCCATGGTTACTATTATGATGTCTTGACATTAGTTGAAATCCAATGGGGATTAGTAACACCCTTCAAGAATTGTCTTGGGTCGGGTTGAGTGTGAGATTGGATAGAATCCTCGATTGCTTCATGACACAATATATATTCAGTGAGTCTTTTATCATTGTCTATATTTTTAGATAGTGAATGATTCATGATGTAGAAACCATAAAATATTTTTCAATGGGATGGATATGGAGTTTGAAGTGTTTTCAACAAACCCAAAGGTGTATATTTCTGAAAAAAAAAACCAAGGTGAATTTTTAGTGTTTTTGGTTTGTTTTTGTCAACAAATCATGTTGAAAGAACTTTGGAGTGGAGAATATCATGGGATATTCAGGAAGGAAAGTATTTAAGGAAGTTTGGATTATGTTAATGTAGAGTGTGAAATGTTTTTAAGTAAATCAAGCTTTCCTGTGAGAGTCAAGTTGGCTCTAAAACAATGTAGAAAAACTTGATGAAGATAATTTCAGGATGTTGGTTACATTCACAAATGACAAAAATACATATTGTGAGTGTCCAAAGTGTTGATATGTTGATTTTTTACTTCCTATAGATAGAACAATAATAAGATCATTAATATATAAGGAATAATTATTGGAGATTCAATTTCCCTATTTTTACCTAATAATTACATGAATAAAATTCTTTCATGAAGTCATTTACACATCCACCAGTAATCTGTAAAAAAATTACGTTATGTGAACCAGTTTTAGTGAATGTATTATATACAACTAATATTTTTTCACAATAAGGGTTTCACGAACCATAAGGAAACTATCAAAAATATCTATGGAATATTGGAATTCATAATTTAGGTGAAAGAATAGCTTCATAGGGCACCAATTGTGTTTTAAACAAGGTTAATTAATCATATCTAAGAAAAATTATAATTATATAACGAATTCACTTTATTTCAGATATAAATGAGTTTTCAAAGTGATTGGTAGTAAACCAAGGGGGATAGAGTGTTTGTGAGACCCAAATATCACTTTTATTTTATATTTTAAAATAGTTTGGGGTAATTAATGTTTTTAGAAGTTTAGGGATTAAAATTGGGGTTTTCCAGAATATTTTTGCTCATGCGTGGTTTAATATTCATGGTTTAGGGGTAACTATGAGATAACTCATATGTAGAGATAATACTATTAATTTTCTACATTCACGGATAGTTTTCATAGGTATTGTATGCTCTGGTGTAAATAGTAACACCCATTTTTTTTTCAAATATATGATTTTTCAAATAAATCTAATATTTTCCATATTTTTAATTATAGATAATAGTGAGTTAATATTATGTTATGTGAAACACTGAATTTAAATAAAATATGCCATAATATTAAAATGGATAGTTATCACCAAGCCATTGGAATTAGGGGGATGAATAAAAAAAATAATTTATCAAAAATTATGCTTTACACATGTATATATAATAAATTATTTGGTTGATAATTAATTAAAAATAAAAATAAAAATATTTAAAAACTAGGGAAATCTGTTAAGAAAATAATTTTATTGTTAACAAACATGTTTTACCTCAATAAATTAGGAAAAAAAAATTTTCTGAATGATTTTTTTTGAAATTTATATAGTTTATATTGAATAAAATAAATAACAATCACATTATTCTTTTTATAGAAAGGTTATACAAAAATAAAATTTTATGCTTAAAACGATGTTATTCTAAGAAGTAGTTTTGTCAAATTTTTGCGCAATTAATTTTTGACACTTTTAAAAAAACATTTGAAAAAATAAATTTTAGCTTTCAAATCATCATTTTAAATTTATATTGTTGTGAATTTTTGATAATTTTCAAAAAAGACTACTTTTTTGATAACCGTAGAAATTTACAAAATCTTAATTAAAAACTACAATTTCTTTTAAAATATAAATAATGTAAAAAAAATTAAATTAATTTTTAATTAAAATTAGTTTGATTATATATCACAATGTCCAAGGTAGTTCATCATAATCATTTTCATCGTGAATTTCATATGAAAACCTTGTAAACATTTGAATATTTACTCTTTGAAAACCTGCTTTCTCATCACGTCTATGATATTAATTTTAAATTAAAATTATACCCTTATGTAAATGGAATCAGGATAAAGTGTTTAATATTTGGATTCATAATAATTTATATTATTTAATAAGGAAAAATTATTTTTTTACAAAAATTAAATAAAAATAAAAAATAAAATTACCACGGTTTACACCAAAATGGGTTTACTGAGGGGTAAAAAAACTGATAATGGATAAAATGACCTAAAAAATTGTGTAAAAAATATTATGTAGCCATATTTATACCATATAATTTATATATATCTATAATAATAATTTTTTTACCCCTTTTCATGTAATAAATGTGGGTATACCTCTTTTTCAAAAAAATACAAGTGTGCCACTCACCTCAGTTATAATAGGCCACCCTCTCTCTTCTCTCCTCTTCACAACGTAAACCCATTTTGGATTGAAAAATAACTCCCAAAAACAATTAAAAAATAATTAATATTATCCCATAAGGCTAAATTTTCTTATAAATATATCATTGGTTGGACTTGGGTTAAAACCTATGGAGGTTACTCGAGGAAGAGGTAATGTTCTTCATCGAGTGGTTTTTATTTTATTTATTGAACCAAGTCATTAAATTATTATTAAACAATAATGATATAAAAAATAATTATATTAAAAATAATTATATTTTTATCTTAATTTTTTCACCTACAACCATTCCCACTTCAATCAAATGAGTTACAAAATCATTATTCGTGTTTACACTTGAATATCGTCTTCCGAACCGATGTCACTCATTTTTTCATTAGCACCTCTCACAATTGTGTATGATGATAGATATAAAGTATATATATAATATTTATAACATAATTATTCCTCTATATTCATTATTAAATATATATATATATATATTTTTACTTTCCATTCCATAGGGGATACGATGAAGTCCCATGTGCGTACAGTGGACTAGGACTCTGCAAAGCGATGTGATTCATTTTTCACAAAATCTTTACATGAATATTAATAAGAACATATATAATGAATATATGTCATATAAATGACATTATTATTATATTAGTAACATGTTTATCAACCAAAAAAATAATTTATCATTTTCTTTATTACTTTTTCAGTCACTGAAAAATGATAATAACATTCCTGTACGTGTAGACTACCATCTTCGTGAATCGATATGGATCTTTCTTTTTACAACAACACCACATAGATAATATATATAAGTATATTCAAATAAATATTTTGATATTATTATCATTATTTAAGGATAAAAAAATTCATACCTTCTTTCCATAACGAATGTTGGAAAACAGAAACTTTAGTCATGCATACATACGACTTATCATTTCCATGATCATAACATATTTCCTCTCTAGAAAAAATCTTGAATTATTTTTATTAAAATAATAGTTTAAGTATGAATATTTTAATTATTTCATAATTATTATTATGGATATTATGAAACCATGATCAAATTAATAGGAAAAAAATAACAAATTAAAACATATACGAAAAACAAATCATTTATTACCAGAATCTGATTCCAACTTGGAATTGGTAATAAAAAGGTAATGAATGGTCATAATTAAATCATATATGGTATAATATATATAATTATGATTCTAAATTTTATTTATAATCAAACTATATTTATTATACATGAGGTTTGATCAAGAATAGTGTTAGTCAACACTTAAAGAAAAAGGAATTCTAGTCTCTGTTTTATTTCTGGGAGACATATGAAAATTCACTACTCATTTTATTTTTTTGGGTTTATATTCTGAAAAACATAAATTTTATACCATTAATATAATTATATTAATTATTTTTAATGTTTAAATTTATTTTATTCTAAAATGAGGCTTTTTATTTAAAATATTATTGAACTAGTAAGGGATTTCTGTCTCACTTTTTACATCTGAGAGACAGATGCCATAGTCACCACTTATTTCATTTATGTTATGTGTATACTATCCATCAATTTATTTGTTTATGATTATAATAAAAATATTATTATTTATATATCCATTTAGGATCTTTATTTCTTTGGTTTTATGGTTAAAAAGTTACCAAAGTTGTACATGATTTTTGTCTCGATTTTCCTTCTATGAGACTTTTATTAAGTTATGAACCTATATTATATTATAGGGTGTATATAAAACCCATTTTGAATGTAATATATTTAATTTATTTATTTATTATTATATTTTATGTTTCCTTAAACATTACTCTATCATGTGGATTGTGATAAAATGTAACCAATATGGTATGGGTTAAATGTTAAAATGTCATTATTTATCTAGATTTATCATTATAATGCTATCAATGAAGAAATCATATGAAATATATTTCATGAAAAACATTATTTTATTATCCTATGGTTATTTATTTACAACAACTATTTTCTATTCATTATCCTCTCTTTATGTAGTAAATGGTTTTAAAGAATACTTCTAACAAAACCCATCTTTATTTCTCTCTTCGTTCAAAAACCATTTTATTCAAAACCATGAATTCTAAATATGTTTTTAATTTTTTTAAAAAATTAAAAAAATGATTTATTCAATACATTTTAAAATATTTTTTAAATTTTAAAAAATGGTATTAAAGGAATATTAATATCATTTCTCAAACAATGCATGTTTGTATTTTACAAAAAAAAAGTTGATCGAATATTTGTTTTAATGTGTATATAATGTATGGAATTTTCCACAATCATGAACTAAATATTTTTAATTATTCATTTATAAGTTAGAAATTTTATTTTCAAAAAAAATTATTTTTAAAACGTTTTATGTTTTTAAAGAATTCTTTTCAAAGTAGAAAAGATATTTTCCTCAAGAAATATTTTGAAAGAATTTTAAAGATTAATTTTTAACATTTCAAGGTTTTTTTTCAATAATAAAATTTTCAAAAATAATTTATGAGTTTTTATTTTCAATATCTATTTTTATAGAAATTTTGTTTCTTCAATAAATTTTCCATGTGATTTTACAAAATCATTATACATCTAAGATAGCATGCATTAATGTTATTTACGCTTTAGTGGGGATATTATCCATGGATACCATTATTTTTATTTAACATAGTGGTTTATATTTATCATGGAATGATGTTTATTGAACCTGTTTCTCTAATACAGGTTATACCATGAATTTTTTTTATGAGAACTTATTCTTTTCAAGGTTTATACTATGAGAAAATAATTATGAAACCCGTCTCTTTTCCATTGGTTATGATATGATAAAAATTTTATGAAACACATTTCATTTCATGAGTTATGATGTGATGAATGTTTTATGATCTTGTGAAACACATACTTATGATTTTAAATATGTAATTGGTGTGACCTATATCTCCCTCCAATGCGTTGGATAAATTTTTATATATAAAGATATAGACATGATTGGAATACGATGTTAACCATATTCAGTAAGGGACTTTGTCTGCTATAATTGTATTGGGAGTGAACCTTGAATACTATGATGGTTTGGGGAGTGAACCCATTTTTCTTTGATAGACTTGTAAATGATCCTTGAATATTATGGAAATGACTTTCTATTCTAATGTGTAGGCAAAAAATCTATGTATTATTATAATTTTATAATCTCATGGATAAAATTTTTTGATTATCTTATGATACGTGTCTTATGAACATCAAATATTTATGTCATGACTCAATATTAAGATATATAATATGCATCTTATAGTTTTCAAATATTATGATCATGTTATCATACTCATGTGTTCATGTTATGCCCACATATCACCCTTATTTACAATTTTTGATCATCTGATATCTCCCTTTTTTATGTTTCCTTTCCTTATGTTATGAATAATGGGTTTACCTATGGTATGTTTATGTAGATTACTAAAAGGGTATATATTTATGGGATATGTTGATGTTATTCCACCATATTAGATGATTTTTTTACATATTATACAATGGAACTAAACTATTTGGGTCCTCAAGAATTTGTTTGTGTAATGTATTGAATATTCATCTAGAAATATATAATATCTTCAAATGAAAATAATTGGTTAATATAGTTGGATTAAAAGGATATGTTTAGTTAAACTTTTGAAACTAGGGTGGGAAAAACATAGTGAGATATCTATGGATATTTATAAGGATAATTATAGGGATATGTTTAATGATAATTATAAGTATGAGTCATAGAATAGGAAAATGTCTTGATATTGTGTTAAAGGATAGAGCGGGTGGTTTCCAAGAAATTACATCCCTATCTAGATACTATATGTGTATGTGGATTTGATATAGAGGTATATAGGGGTAAAAACTCTAAAAGGAGTGCATTTATATGTACCCAATCATCACTTGGTGCATGAAAATAGGATATGATGCACACATGGTTTGACACTCTCATGGGGATAAGCATTGAAAATTCGAAAACACTTTAAAACCACCATGATGGATTTAAATAGACGAAAATAATGTATGTTCTGAGATAATTCTATAGTATCATGATTTAGAAATCCTATAAGTGATTTTTTCAGATTATGTTTTTCTCCACTATGATTAGTGTTTATTACACTATACTTTTTGATTTTAGTCAATGACTGTAACTAGAAGGAATTAGTTTTATAAAGAATGTGTTGGATAGTTTTCTGATGATTGTCCAAGTGGGATAATGACTGGAGTGAAGGTTGTTGTTATTATGCCTAATCAATTATCATGAAACGTGATTAACAATGTGCACCTTAACAAACTCTCATACTCACCAAATAAATGAAGGATAAAGTTCGTTGGGAGTTCATATATAGGAGAATATAATCAAATAAAGATTAATTTTACTATAGGTTTAGAATGTTGGAAGAATCATTTAAAGGAATGTCTCAAAGGGAAAAGAAGGCTTTTTGGGTGTAAAAATTAAAGACACAGAGAAAGTAATTTTAAAGAACAAAATTAAAACTTTGTTTTATGAAATGGATGAAAATAATTTTATCCAGAAGTTATCATCGATAGTTTAATTTTTTAAAAGTATAATGTATGATTATTAGGTAAATAAATATCCTAATTGGAAATATCATGAAGATAATTAGAAAGGTTGTTCAAGTAATGGTTTTGATATTGACATTGAGGAAAATAATAATTATATATTAATGAAAATAGGTATTAAGTAATAAGATGACATAGCCCAGTTAATGGTTTGAGAAAGAATTGGGACAATTTATGTATTTCTATAGTTGAATTCATGGATTATATTATATGAATCATGAAACACATAATGATTGTTCAGTATATTTTTTTCATGAAGTATTTGAAAGAATATGTTAAATGGTACTAATATATTAGATACGTTATTTAATATAAAGTTGATATTTTGTTTAAGGTAAGATAATGATTAATATGTTAGAGATTTTGAGATAATGATTTTGTGATAAAGAGATGTTGGAAATGAATAATTAAATCGGATATTATTGATTACTTTAGAACTAATTGTGGATTTTTGGATAAAGTGGTCTATGCTATCATTGATAGTGTTTGCAACATTTTTGAATTTATGGAATATATCTGAAAATCTATTTTTAGGTAAGGAATAAGGAAGATTGTGTGTTTTTTTTAATTTTTTATAGTAATTCATGGTATTTCCATGATTTATGAGAATACATGATGAAGGTAATCACATGTTTGACATGTGAAAACCATGAGCTACTTTATGATATAGAAGGTATTAATTTTAAGTTGATTTTGATAAATTTAATGAATTTATTTATAAATTTTAAATTTTGGAAGGGATATAATTTTTAATATTTATATAATGGTAAAATTTTAACTTTGGGCGACGTTTTATATATTAACATATCACATTACCATGTAGAGATTTTTCCATATAACTAACCAATGAAAACCTTTTCTACAACAGGTAGAAGGAATAACTTATCATTCCATTATCGATATTTTGATCATGATTGCTTCAGAAATAAACAATATATCCTTATTTTTTAGAGTTAGAGATGAATTAGAAATTTATCAAAGAAAACCCAATGGATGAAATTTTTCATATGATATAAATGAGAGCTAATCCATAGGTATATTGTTCCTTATGAAATTATTGATCATATTAGGATGGTATCCTTTTGATCGGTTCTTCCACAATTTTTTTTTCATATTCCAGATATGTTCCATGTATCTCTCTTGATTATGTATATACATAATCCATCACATGCACTGAACATAGAGGACAAACCACTGGAGCATAATATTCATTGTGAGTGATGTTCCCAATCAGGATCTAAGTATCACTGAGAGGGGGAGGGGTGAATCAGTGATGTATATTTCTTTTTTTGTTTCAATCTTTTTGAAACAACCTTTGTCTCCTGTTAAAGAGTTTCTTATATTCTGAACACACACAACCACATGAACACAAGATTTATAAGGTACCCTACTCAACAAGAGTAGATACGTCCTTGGTATGGTACAGAAATAATCCATTACCACACAATCCACTAGAAAACAATCCTTTGATGGAGAATACAATGATTAGGATATACCCTTACAATCATTTAGCACATGGAAAACAATATGAAAGTTTGTGTTCACCCTCTTAGCACAAATAGGGAATTACAATATTTCAGTGCTTCTTTACAATTGAACAAATATAGTCTCTGAAGTACAAATCTTTACTTGCTTACCCAAAACTCGTTAAGAACTATCTTATGCACAAATGAGTATGTGTGAAGACCATAACTTTTTCGCACAACGTTTAGGGTACCTTTTTCACAATTCAAATGTATTGCACATAAAAATTCCCTTTTGGCATGGGAAACTATTTTCGCACAACTTTCTTTTTCGCGCAACTTTCCACTTTTCGCGCAGCTTCCCACTTTTTACGCGTACCCTTCCTCATTTCATGCAAACCACCTTATTTTTGTGAAACTCACTTTGAGAATAATTTTATGCACTTCAGAGATCGATATTTCTCTAAGTGTCGAGCCACAAAAATTTAAGGGGGTCACCATTTATTTATAGGTCTTTTTAACCCTGCACGAAAAACACTAATCTGCGCGTAAAACCCTCTTCATGCACGTAAAAACTCTTTCACGCAGCATCATATTTCACACAATGCTCTAATTTTTCTTGAACCTCTTTCCTTTGAAAATTTTCATGATTCGTATCTTGAAACACCTCTTGTGCAAAAAAAATCATTCCACTATTTTTCACACCACAACAATATTTCACGCACCACTTTATTTTTCGTGCACCATGCTAATATTTCACGCACCACTTTGTTTTTATGCCCCCTCTAGATTGTCCATTCCATTGTCATTTCTCTCATCACTACCTCCCATAACCATTCTTAAGATTTCATCACGAACTCCACTATCATGATATATATCCTTTGATTGACCAGATTTAGAATCGACAGAGTTACAATGGAATGTACTAAAACTTCCCTATCTTCCAGCAACATCATTCCTTCCAATCAAAATTGTATAAGACTGGCATCATAATTTCTCCCCCTTTCCTTCATTAATATTTCATCACAAGTTATCCTAAATTATGATATTTTTGAAATACATAACAACAAATCATCATATGGTTTTCAAGTCCTTTACAAAGTGAATTAATTTATTTTCTTTGACCACAAAACAATACTCTATTACAACAAACTCTTCTAACTTTTTTATACCTCCAACTTGGTCCAAAAAATCTCCCCCTTTATATTTTGTTGTCAACCATGATTCATAAATCTCTGATCTTTGTTACCTCATTCAATGGATCACATATAAAAAATTCTAAGCCGACGTGAGCTAATTCATTATTGGAAATAAGAATTATTGAAAGCCAAAACCGTGTTCTCCAAAAACAGTGACTACAAAATTTCTTTAGAACGTCTATAGAGATTTCACTTCTGTATTCTACTTTCCAGGAATATGATGACATAGTTTCCTACAACCAATCCAAAAAAAATTTAGAATAGTTCACACACATACATGCTGGATTCACAGTATACCCACAACTCCCCCTTTATGCATGCTTCCATAAGGATAGATTTATGAAACAATTATCCCCCTTGAAAACACTATCCAAATGTAAGATGAGAGTGTGGACAAACACATGTACCTCAACCTTGAAGAGAAGGAGGTTGGAAACCCATTTGCAACCTCAATTTTTCAAATTGTTCCTTTAGTAAAGGTTTAGTGAATATATTAGAAACTTTTTCAGATGTAGGAACATACATTAGCCTCAATTAATTCTTCCCCACCCACAATTTGATGAAGTGGTACTTTATGTCAATGTTTTTTGAACGAGAATGTTGTACCATATTCCTTGTAAGATTGATCGCACTCTGATTATCACATCCCAAGAGAAATGGTAGCTACACTTCAACAAGTCAATCTTCCAACTGTGTCTTCATTCACACGAGTTGGGTTGAAGTTTGAGTGGAAGAAACAAACTTAGATCCATCTGTGCTAAGATTTACTAAATTCTATTTGTTTGTATGCCAACTAACACAAATTTTTCCTGGAAAAGAAAACTCCACAAGATATAGATCTTCGATCACCAACATTTCTTTCCCAATCAGCATCTGAATACCCGAATAGATCAATATTTTCTAAGCCATCATACCTGATCCCAAAATTTTTTGTGCCTTTAATATATCTGAGAATTATTTTTCTAAAAATCAAATGTGATTCTTTAGGAGCACTCTGAAATCTTTCACATAAAGTGACAGCCTAGACGATGTCGGATCTTGATGTAGTCAAATAAAAAAAAACTTCTAATCAGCTTTTGTAACTCTTTCTGACCAACTTCCTTGCCTTATCCATCTTTAGAAAACTTTGTTCCCACTAGAAATTGTGTGGACATTAGATTCTAATTTTCCATGCCAAACTTTTTCAGAAGTTCCTTAGCATACTTTTCTTGAGATAAAAAGACACAATTTTTTTTTGTGAGATTTGTAGCCCAAGAAAGTATTAGATTTCACCCAGTATGTAAATCTCAAATAACTTCTTCATCTCTTCAGCAAATCTTTCACATGATCTTTCGTTATTCCCAGTAATGATAATGTCATCGACATAAATAGTAACGATCATAGAAAATTCCTAACACTCACTGATGTAAAGATTGCTATCAACTCAACATTTTATAAAATTCATCTTCTTCAAGAAAGTATCAAATTTAGAATACCATTCCCTCAGAGCCTGTTTTAGCCCATACAAAGCCTTCTTCAACCTGCACACATAACATTCATCCTTTCCAATAACAAATCCACAAGGTTGATCTATGAAAACTTCCTCATCAAGGTCACATTCCAGAATGCAGATTTTACATCCATTTGAAAGATTTTGTAACCTTATTGTGCAGTAATAGAAAGATAGATTCTTATTGTTTCTAATCTAGCCACTAGAGAAAACGTTTCCTCAAAATCAATGCCTTCAATTTCTGAATACCCTTTTCAAACCAATATTTCTTTGTTTCTTATTACTTTACCCTCTTCATTCAACTTGTTTCAGAAAACCCACTTTATACTAATAATGTTATTATTGTATGGATTGGGTACAAGTTCCCATATATCATTCTTCTCTATCTAATGAAACTCTTCATTCATAGCATGAACCCATTCTGGATCCTCTAATTCTTCATTTACATCATTTGGTTCAACATTCGAATAAAGAGAAGTTTGTGATATGGAATTCATTGTTCTTCTTTGAACTCTCTGGTGATTATCTCTAATAATGTTCTAAGCCTCCACTTGTTTCCCCAGCCTAGGATGAGTCGTTTGAACTTTATCCTCATCACTCGAGATTTCTGAGTCAGATTCCTCTTCTAGAGTAGGATTAACACAGTCTACAACATTATTATAATTGTTAACAAAATCTTCTCTATCCTACTCAACTTCCACATCAACATATGAATACTTTTCTTTCTCAGCATTTTTAACAACTTTTACATCTTAAAAATCAATAATTACTCATGTTTATTTATTGAGGAATTTATATATTCTTCCTTCTAGAGCATATCCAAGAAAAATTATGCCATCTCCTCTTTGCTCAACCTTTCCATGGTTTCCACCATTCTTTATTATAGTGCATGGACTCCCAAAAACTCTCAAGTGTTTCAGAATTGGGTTTTTTCCATTGAACATTTCATATAGAGTCATATCCTAGTTTGTACAATAGAAACATCAGTTCTGAATATACATAGCAGCGCTCATGTATTTCCTCCAATAATAATGAGAAAGTCTATGTTCAAGTAACATAGTTCTTGGCATTTCCACTAGACATCGATTCTTTCTTTCAGCAACCCCATTTTGTTGAGGTGTGTATGGTGAACTGAACTCATGTGAATTCCATGTTTCTCAAGGTAATTTTCAAACTATTCATTCTTATGCTCTCCACCATTATCAGTTATCAACTGCTTCAATGAATACCCGCATTCCTTTTCTACTTTCCTCCTGAAACTCTGAAACATTTTTAGAGCATCTGACTTATGTCTCATGTACAAAACACAAGTAATGTGTGTAAAGTCACCAACTAAAGTAATGAATTACTTATCTCTATTTGTATATTTCTTTCTCATTGGTCCACATATATCATAGTGTATGAGTTCAAAGGGTCTTTTTGAGTGAATTTCAACTCTCTTATGAATAGATTTTGTAATCTTCCCTTACTCACAAATAGTGCAACACCAATCTCTTGTTCCTGATAAATTAGGCATATCTCGACACTATATCTCTTTGATAACTTGCACATATTTATATGACACATATTTCCTAGCCTTTTATGCCATGACTGATTTTCTTCCGCCATACCCATGTAACAAGAGTTCTGTACTTCACCAACTTGGAACAAATTCCCTCTTGTACGCTGTCCTCTGGTAATTATATTTCCATCATTTTCACTTTTCACAACAAATACATCTTTTCTGAAGATAAATTTGTTGCACTCATCACAGAATTGTGTCACACTAAGAATGTTATATTTTAGTTTGTCAACATATAGTGTTTTCCTAGATTTCATATTTTCTTTTCCAATGATGGCTGATCCAACACCTTTGATCCTTAGAGATTGATCATTTCCAAATTTTATTGTTCCTTATTTGATGTCATTAATATTCTTAAATAGCATTAAGTATCCTATCATATGAGAGGAACACCTACTATCAAGAATCCATGGATGTTCTCTTTTTGTAGCTTTCAAAGCAGTTTCAACAATGAGATATTTTTGTTCGTCCTTTTCCTACACTTTCTGTCGTGCTTCCTCCAATTTCCTAGCCAAGTCAATGTGTTCTAGCCAGATAACCATGAAATATTTCTTTTCAGACTTATCAGACCTGTTCCTTTTTAGCTTTTAAAAATTATGGATTTTGAGAATTATTAAGAAACTTTTGTTGCACTGGTAACACACTAAGGCAGCCCTTGGCAAGATGTCCAAGTCGATCACATATTTCAAAAATAGTTTCCAGTGGTTGGAACCTATTCTCAACTTTCACACTAATCATCTCAGTTATCTTATGAAATTTTTTAAGAGACTTATTATTTTTAAAATACTGACTCCACCTCAATCCTTGTCTTTAAAAAAATTTGGAATAGTTGTAATGTTGTTGGTTGAACCCACATATATTTTCTATGTGTCTGAATCCACCACAATACAAGAAGAAAATATAAAAAGAATATTTTCCTTTGAAACTTTAAACTGACCATATTTGTGAACACACATCTCAACAACCTTGTGAATAGAACTATTTTGACCATAAACCTTCATGTTTTCATATGGAACTGTCTTCTTCAGTTCAGATTTATCAGTACTAGAAGTATTAGAAGTCTTTCATGACTCATTATTTTTATGCACTTATGATTTTTCAGCATTGCTGACTTTGGCTACATACATGGTCTTTCTAGCCTTGTTCTTATCAGAACCAGTTCCATCTTTCATTTCAACCTTTGAAGGTAAATTTTGTGGAAACTTATTTCGTTCATTCTAACTGCAACATTCACTAACTTCTGAGATAGATTTTTTGAAACTGATATTCATTTCTTTAGCTTTATAAAGTTTTTGTTAGACAGGTTCCAACTCTTCTTCTTTTTCCTTCAACTTTACTTCAAGATGATCATTGTGATTCTTTTCATTCTCAAGAGAATTCTTCAGATCATCAATCTCATTTTCCATATTTATTTTCTCATCACGTAAAATTACTTCATTGTTTAATGTGAAATTATCATATTTCAACTTCTTGTTTTCCTTCTCAAGCATTCTGATCTTTCACAAACATTACTTCAAATTCTAATAGATACAGTTCATGTTGAGTTACTTCTTCTTCAGTACAACTGCTCTCATAATCATCATTATTCACTGTTGCAAATAAGGTACTCTTTCTAGCTTTCTCAGCAACAAATTTTTTCAGATCCAATCTCACTATCATAATCTTCTTCACTTTTTGAAAACAAGCTTCTTCTTATTGATTTGAAGAACTTTTTATCTGTACCTCTTCTAGAATATTTATCTTTTCCACCCTGTTTCTTCAATGACCTTCTTGGTCTTCTGTCTTCTTCATCACTATCTTCATATTTCCCTTTTTATGAAAATTAGCCACTAAGTGGCCAACAACTCCACATTAAAATCATTTCAAAGAGAGTTTCTCTTTGTATTTCTCTGTGCATATTTTCACATTTTTAGAAAACTAGGATAGTATTTCATCAAAATTTTGACATACCTCGTTTTCAGAGTCAGATTCACCAACTTTATCATCAATAAGATTTTTTTTGACTTCTCTTTCTTTGCATCCTTGAAAGGAATTTCTCTACCAGATTATTCTTTTCTCTTCATAGTCTTCTCCCATCTCATTTCATAAGTTATGAGAGTTTTATACAAATCATACAAAGAAAATGTTTCAAGATCACTGTCTTCCTTTGAGGAAACTTTAGCATAAAATTTGTTGGGAAGAATTATTATGATCGTTTCAACAACTATATAATCTTCCAAATTTTCACCAAGACATCTGATTGTACTGACAATGTCATTTAGCCTAGTTATGAAGTCCCCAACAGATTCAAATTCTTCCATTTTCAAGTCATCATACTTCAACCTCCAGATTTGTAGTTTTTCCTTCTTCACTTTTTTATTTCCTTCATAGATGTTCTTTATCTTATCCTAGATTCCTTTAGTTATAGCCACACCTTTCACTCTTAAAAACTTAGTCTCAGAAATAGATGAGAGTAATTAATTTTTAGCTCTTCCATCATTATCAAGATTCTTCTTATCTACAGGTGTCAGAGGAACCTTGTCATCAATAGGAGGAAATCCATCAGTTTTAGTTTCAATAACTTCATACCCAAGAGACAAAAGATTTGGCATCATTCTATCTTTCCAGATATGATAATTCTTGCCATCAAATATCGGAATCCCCTTACGGTTCACGCAATTCAGATTATCCATTCCAACTTCTCTTCAAACACTTCAGCAAAGAATAAACGAAGGAAACCTCGCTCTAATACCAATTGAGGTTCACAATCAGGATCTAAGTATCATTGAGAGGGGGAGGGGTGAATCAGTTATGTCTTTTTATTTTTATGTTTCCTTATTTTTGAAATAAGCTTCACCTATTGTTAATGAGTTTCTTCTATTCTGAACACACACAACCACAGGAACACAAGGTTTACATGGTTTTCTACTCAACAAGAGTAGTTACATCCTTGGTATGGTACAGAAATAATCCAGTACCACACAATCCACTAGAAAAAAAATCCTTTTATGTGGAATACAATGAGATTGATATACCCTTACAATCATGTAGCACTTGGAAATCAATCTGCAAGTGTGTGTGTGCAATCTTAGAGAAAATAGGGAATTATTGTGTTTCAGTGCTACATTAAAATTGAACAGATGAATTCTTTGAAGTAAAAATCTTTAATTTCTTACCCAAAAGCCGATAAGAACTATCTTATGAAAAACTGAATAAGTGTAAAGACCATAAATTTTTCGTGAAACCTTTAGGGTACCATTCATGAAATTAAAATGGCTTGCGCGTAAAAATTCCCTTTTGGGGCGTAAAAACTTTTACGTGAAACTTCCTTTTTCGCACAACTTTCCACTTTTCACACAACTTCCCACTTTTTCACGCACCCTTCATCTTGTCATGCAAACCCCTTTCTTTTCATGCAACTCACTTAGAGTATAATTTTATGCACTTCAGAGCTCGAAATTTCTCTAAGTTTCAAGCCACACAAATTAGAGGGGGTCACATCTTATTTATATGCCTTTTTAACCCTACGTGAAAAACACTAATCCGCACATAAAACCCTCTTTAAGCAAATAAAAACTCTTTCACGTAACATCATTTTTTGCAAAATGATCCAATTTTTCACGCACCTCACTCCTTTTCAAAATTTTGAGCTTCTGATATTGAAACACCTCTTGCGCAAAAAAAATCATTGCTCTATTTCACGAACTATAACGACCCATAATTTATATACATTATTATTACTTCAAAATTGAAGCATACTTATTATAACATATAAAAAACCATGATAGGACCATATAAATATAGTGTCTTTAGTAACTGGGAAACATAAACAACTGGTTCACAAATCATCTATATTGTATCCCATTTATTTCATCATATCTAGAGTCCCTTTTGGCATATCTTACTTAATACCCTTCTTCCTGACCTGGGGAAAAGGAAAAAAACAAAGAGTGAGCTCAAATTCTCAGTAAGGGAAAACAAAATAAATATCAATCATATCATATTCATAAGAACATATCATTTTGAAACTCTTAACTTGCAAAAGAGATCATAATATCATTACATGGGATAAATCATAATAGTAAAATGTAATCCCAATAATTATAATATAAAACATGAAACTTTGTTGAATACACACATAATAATAGAAAATGAGTTCATATTAGTCAAGACTCATTTCCAAGACCATTATAGCGGACAAAGTACATTACTAAACCGAGTTCACTCCTCGTTCTAGTCCCGTATCACTGAACCAGATTAACTTGCCCTTCCAGCCATATCTATCTCATGAGATATAAATCATTACCCAATGAATTGGAGGTAGATATAGGTCCCACCAATATCATAATTAAATCATTCTTCTTTGTGCCACAACATCATAAATCATACATCATAGCATAACCCATGTAATAGAAATGGGATTCTTAAACATCATGTCATCATAATATAATCCATATATGATAAAAGGACTTCAAAAAAATAATTACATCATAACATAATCAAATAAATGTAATAATAGGGATAGAAATAGAACCCTATATTATCTTAGATGGAAAATAATTTTGAAAAAACACTTGAACTCCATTCTTGATGAAAATGTCCATTTTACTTCAAATTCTTTTTCCTTTCTCAACATGTCATACAATTTTAAACTAAAAGAAGTTAATTGAAAATAAACATGAAAAAATGTAAAGTAATATTCATTTAAATAATGTTCTATGAAATCATAAAAATACATTTATGTCGTATAAGTTAAAAATCACTCTTCTCAAACTTTGGTCGGAAAAAGTCAAAAAGTATCTCGTACTGAATAAGATAAAAGATTCCTTTCATATATTTTACTAAAAATTCACCAATAGGTAAAAATGGATTTAAAAAATTGTAGGAGGATAGAAATAATACTACATATTATGAAAACATGGATGTGGATGTTAAATATTCCATGATAAATATCGAAGTATAAACAATCTCGGATAAAAATGGAGATTGTGAGATTTTCCCTTACCTTAGGTCCGATAAGATTTGTACATATCCGAACCTCCTATATAATAATTTAAATAATTTCATTGAATTATTCTAGAATCATATTCATTGTTATGATATCATATATGGTCATATTATTATCTTCTTATTAATAATATTTCATTGCTACCTGTTATCCGGGTGTTTATTGCTTTATGTACTTATGCGTGTTTTGTCGAATAATTTATAATTCTTATTTTTAGGTTATAGCTACATAATTTACAGAATTATATTAGTATAATATATATAAGATTTATTCATTCAATTATTATATATAATCATAGTTTAATGAAGATCACGTAGAATGAATCACCTCGCCCCATGGAGACGGTAAGCCGTACGTATGCATGAGCGACAATATCATTCCCATGATTATTGAATGGTCTTGGAGTGGATGATAGAATATATCAGAATTAGTATAATGTTATAATAATAATATATAGTTATTCTTTACACCATTATACCCATCCATGAAAGGTGGTGGTGGAAAAAAAAGTACACCACGGCGTGGAGACGGTATTCCGTACATACACACGTGCGGTGATTTCATTTTCTGTAGGATGGATAGAAGGTGAAATAGGGTTGTTTAATATTTATAATAACATATCAGTATATCATTGATACTTATGTTATTAATATATAATGAAACAAATAAAAAATAGGAAGTATAATAAGTAATAAATTTGAAAGAATCGGTAAAGGATATTACCTCTTCCTCGACGCGCCTCTTCTAAACCTCCTCTTAGGGCACTAATGTTGGTTTTTTAAGAATACCAGGACCTCTAGTACGTTTCTAGGGAAGTGTATAAGAGAAGTTTACAAGGTTTTTCTGAGATTGAAGGCTCAAAATGTTGTGAAGAGGACTGGGAGGAGGTTCCCTTTTATAAGGGAGGAGAGGGGTACCTTTCGAAACATAAGAAATATTAATTTATAATAAATTCAAAACCCACTTAAAACACACAAAAAATGACTCAAATAAAAATATTAGATGAAATAGGGTTGTAATATAATTAAAAAATAAAATTTATACAAGTTGGTAATTTATTTTAAACCTTATCAACATGATTTATCCTTATTTAATCTATTTAATTCCATTTGCAGTAATACTATTCTTAATTTTAAATTGTTATAAATAATTACTTATGTGTTGTGAATTGTCCATAATTAGATAATTTATGAAAATTTAGACCATATAATGTTCAATTTATAATTTTTAAATATTTTTGTGATTTTTAAATATTTTTGATATTTTTAAACAATTTTATAATATGTTATTTTTATAAAATAACAATAGTTTCAATTTTGAAACTATTCATTTTTTTGAATTTAAATAAAATCCACACAGAGGATATATTCTAACCAGAATATTTAATAGATTCCTAACATGTCATATAAATCTATAAAATTCTTGGATCACATTAAATAGTTCATATAATATTTATTTTAATATTTTTAAAACCATTTATTTGATATTTCAATCAATAAAATAATTTC
The DNA here is from genome assembly GCA_963277665.1 of Viscum album. NCBI lineage: Eukaryota > Viridiplantae > Streptophyta > Magnoliopsida > Santalales > Viscaceae > Viscum > Viscum album. The sequence continues at coordinate 925,167,817 of OY728165.1, forward strand.
AACATCACTATTATGTCATCATTAATGATAATTATTTAATCCCTAAAAATTATTGAAAAATTCACATGATGTAGATAATTTTATTATATTTTTGGAGACTATTCATGTTTTAAGTTTTATGAATTTTATCACTAATGTAAAATTATTACACTTATAAGATATAAGAGAGTGACATGTTGTCACTTTCTTTGGATTTAATTATAATTATATCCTTTTCATGGTCAATAGTCCATGAAACAAATCTATTACTACCCATAGGTGATATGGATCGACTTGTATTCATCCAATATAATTTTGGAAGGTTGTAGGGTAATTTTATAATCTTATTTTTACCCTTAATTACCCGATTTACCTGTAACTGTAGTAAATAAAAATTAACGTAGTTACTATTCATAATGTCACAAAAATAAAAGTAACCTATTAATATAATTTGTACCCAATGAATCCAAATTTGGAATTAATTTTTCGAAATTCAAAACACATAAGTTGCAGTAATTAATTTTAAATTAATCACGTTGTTAAGAAAACAAGTTTTAAAAGATAAAACATTTTCAAAGATTGAAATGTTTTTACTAATGAATTCAATGTAAAATTAATGGTAATGACATAAATTATATTAAATGGTAAAAATATATTATATTTAAACTTTAAAACCATTAATTTTTATCATTTAACTGTATAAATTATCTTGACAAAAAAGTTGTTTTTAATAAAAATTTAGCGTATTATTACTATTCCTCAAAATATGAAAGTTATCTGAAAAGTATCAAAAAATTATCCAATTTAAATTTTTATATATTGATTCAAAAGAATAAGTTTATTTTGTGAAATTGAACTTATAAACTTATCAAAAATTATATTTAAAATGGGTGCACCATCAAAAGGAGGTAAAACTACATTTTTTTAAAAATAATTCTTTTATCCGAAAAAATGATTTTGTTTTCATATCTCATTCTAGAAAATGTGTAAGATGAATTATAATGTTATTAAATTAAAAATTCAGTTAATATTATTGATAAATTCTAGTTCATAATATTATAATAATATACCATTTTTTAGTGAAACTCGGTATTGCGTACAACGCAAGCTATCGAGGAAGGTTGATCTTGCGTATAACGCAAGCCAAACCAGTGTTGTGTGTAATGAAAGATTCCTTTGGTGTTGCATATAACATAAGACATTAAAAAAAATATTTCCCATAAAATCTCAGGGTGTTAAATTCTACCCCCCTTAAAATTAATTTCTCCCTCGAAATTCATCACTTCGTAACAAATAGACGAGGATACCTCTCCCTCATCATATACTCAAGTTCCCATGCAGCTTATTCTAATTTGTGGCTCCTCCATAAAACCTTAACCAATCGAGTGGTCTTGTTTTGTAGAACATTTTCGCTACGATACAGAATATCTATCGGCTGTTCTTCATAAGAAATATCTTGCTCTAGCGGTACAACTTCTGAGCTCAGTACATGTGAAGGATCAGGTATGTACTTTCTCAGGAGAGATACATGGAACACATCATGAACTTGAGAGTGATTCGGTGGAAGTGCCAATCGGTAAGCTAACTTCCCAACATGATCTAGTATTTCAAAAGGAACAACATACCTAAGGCTCATCTTGCCCTTCTTTCCAAATATCATTACTCTCTTCCAAGGAGATATTTGTAAGAACACTTTATCACCCACTTCAAAATGTAGGTCTATTCTTCAGTTGTCGGCATAACCTTTTTTTTGACTCTGAGCTTCTCTTATGTGTTGTTTAATAGATCTGACCCTTTCTACCATCTCATCAACAAGACCAAGTCCTAATAGCTTTCTTTCCCCAACTTCATCCCAACAAGTTGGAGTTGTGAATTTCATTTCATAGAGAGCTTCATAAAAAGCCATCTGAATACTGGAGTGAAAAATATTATTATATAAAAATCCACCAAAGGTAGGTGTTGATCCCGACCACTTTTGAAATCCATAGAGCAAGCTCTCAACATGTCTTCTAGAGTTTTAATTGTCCTCTTATACTTACTGTCTATCTGAGGATGATAAGTAGTGCTGAAACTCAACTCTATATCTAGAGTATGCTAAATACTTCACCAAAAAATCGCGGTAAAACTTAGACCCCATTAATATATAATGGAAAGTGGTAATCCAAGAAATCTTACCACTTCCTTTACATATATCATGGCAAGCTGATCAAGAGATAAATCCTCTCAAATAGAAATGAAGTGTGCAGTCTTCATTAGACGATCAACTATAACCCAGATATCATTATTGCCTTTGGATGTTTTATGAAGTATAGTGGCAAAGTCCATAGTGATGTTTTCCCATTTCCATTCTGGTATGGGTAATGGTTGTAACATCCCCTTAGACTTCTGTCTCTCATCTTTAACTTGCTGACAAACTAAGCATTGAGAGACATATTTAGAAACATCTCTTTTCATGTAATCCCACCAGAAGTACTCTTTCAGGTCCTTATACATCTTTATGATTCTATGGTGAATAGAGAATGAAGAACTATGAGCCTCATCCAATATTCCTTCTTTAATTCTAGGATGGGAGGAACACAAACCCGATTCTTGAACCTTATTATTTCATCAAAATGAATGTGGAATTTGGGAACATTTCTCACCTTCTATTATAACTCTACACATTCTTTTTGTACCTCTTTAATTTTCAAATGTATATATGGTTGAACATTTATTCGATAAAGATAAGATTTTTCCCCTTCAATTATAATTCTATGATCCATACTTTGTAAATCCATAAATATTGGATCTTTTTTGATTCTCATCATGGATAAGATAGCATGGTCTTGTCGACGTAATGCGTATGCCACCTTATTTGCTTTCCCATGGTGGTAATGAATTGAGGATTCGTAATCCTTAATCAGCTCCAACCATCTTCTTTAGCACATATTCATCTCCTTTTGTGTGAAAATATACTTTAAACTTTTATGATCAGTATAAATATCACTTTTTTCACCATAAAGATAATGCCTCCAAATCTTTAATTCAAAGATTTACCAAAGCTAACTCCGAATCATGAGTTGGGTAATTTTTCTCATGAAATTTTAACTTTCGTGAGGCATAAGCTATCACCATATCATTTTTCATGAGAACACACCCCGTCCCCTTTTTGGATACATCACATTAGATAACCAACCTTTCTCCACTACAAGGCAGGGCGAGCACCGGTGCACTGGCTGACCTTCTTTTTAGCTCTTTGAAATTATCTTCACATTCCTCCATAAAAACAAAATTAACTCCTTTCTAAGTCAATTTGGTGAGTGGGTCAGATAATCTTGAAAAATATTTCACAAAACGTCGATAATACACAGCTAAACTAAGAAAACTTCAGATTTTAGTTACTGTTGTTGGTCTCGACTTGCTTTCAATAACCTCCATTTTTTCTGGATCCACAGATATCCCCTATTTTGAGATTATGTGACCAAAAAATGAAACTTCTTGAAGCCAAAATTCACACATGGTAAATTTGGCATAAAGCTTGTCCTTTATCAGGGTCTTTAATAAAATTATTATGTGATCTTCATGTTCTTACTTTCTCTTTGAATAGACAAGAATATCATCTATAAATACTACCAAAAAATGATCAAGATAGTCTCTAAAGACTCTATTCATTAGATCCATGAAGATAGCAGGGGCATTAGTACAAAAAAATGGCATCACTATAAATTCATAGTGTTCATACCTTGTATGGAAAGCCATATTTTGTATATCCACTTTTTTGACCCTTAATTGATGATAACCTGAACGAAGATAAATCTTGGAAAGGTACTGATCTCTACATAGTTGGTCAAATAATTCATCAATGTGTGGGATATGATATTTTTTCTTGATAGTGATCTTGTTAAGTTCCCGATAATTAATACAGAGTCTCATTGATCCATCTTTCTTCTTAACAAATAGGACATGTGCTCCCTAAGGTGATGCACTAGGGAGTATGAATCCCTTATCAAGATTCTATTGGAGTTGCTTCTTCAATTCCTACAACTAAATTGGTGACATTCTATAAGGTGTCATTGAAATGGGCATAGCACCTGGTATAAGTTCTATTGAAAACTCAACTTCACGATTTGGTAGAGGACATGGAAATTCTTTTGGAAAGACATCATCAAACTCCTATACAATGGGAATATTCTTAATCGTGAGTTTCCCTACAACCATTTGAGAAAAATAACCTTCATTTATTTGAATCAAGACCCATAAGATGGACGAAATTTCCACTGGAAGGTTATATTCATCCTTGCATCGATAGATGATCATAGATTGGTCAGAAATATTAAATGTGACTTCCCTTGTTTGGAAATTTATATGAGCTCCATATAAAGAAATCCAATCCATGCCAAGAATCGCATCAAATTCCACTATAGAAAGGATCACAAGATTTACATGAATCACTTTCCTACAAACTTCAATTGGAGAAGAATTGTAAACTTTTGATGTGACTGTTGTTCCATTAGGGATTGTCACAACTAACTCAATATATAATTGCTGAGGTAATATGGAAATAACCTTAGAAACTTTTTCAGAAATAAAAGAGTGGGTGGATCCAGAATCAAATAAAACATTTTCTACTTTAGAGTGGATGGTAAGTGTACCTTTCACCACTTCGTTATCGTACTCCACACTGCCGATAGAAATTGCATGTGACTTTCCTTTGTCGTTGGCCTTAAGAGTTTGTTGACGTCAATCATCATCCATAACCCTTGGATTAGGGAATTGATTATAATAATGCCCCATTTCCTTGCACTTGTAACATTGATGTGTAAGCGGTGCATTTTGTGTATCCCTTTCTTTGTTCGCATCATTAGACATCTTCTTCCCATTATTTCGACATTCAATTGCACTATGACCTTCTTTTCCACACATAAAACATTTACCTATCCCTTTAAGACAATATCCTCCTTCTATCATTCCACACTTTGAGCATAAGGGAAAACTCATCTTCTTTTCAGTGCGGTCTTTAGATTTTCCTTTGAACTCCATTTTCCTCTTCTTATCAAACCCATATGACTGATGGGTTACTCCAATCTTCATCTCAACCTTGAGAGAACATCGAAAATTTTCCTCATAGCTATTGAAGTCCATTATGGCTAATGCCCTTCGAAGACATGGTTTTAAGACACTACAGAATTGATTGATCTTACTCTCAGGTTGGATAATAATCCTAGAAGCATACTTTGAAAGACTTGTAAAATATTCATCATAGGTACCAACAGATTCATCATCCTTTTGCTTCAGTTCAAGAAACTCCTTCTCCATCTTGGTTCTAAGAATACGAGGGAAGTACTTATTGAAAAATAAGTTCTTGAACTCGTCCCATTCCATGGACTCAATTTCATCCCTTTTACTTGTATTCTTGACATGATTCCACCATTGATCAGCTTCACCTTCCAAACAATATACTTCTAAGATGACTTTATCATGTTCATAAAATTGAAGGGATGAAATTATCTTTTCAGTGGTACTGATCCATTGTTTAGAGACTAATGGATCAGAAGAACCGCTGAATGAAGGTGGATACTGCCTCATGAAGGATTCAATAGAATGTTGCTCACTCCTTTTCTCGCTTGGAAGTCCGGCATGATTCATAGCTTGAGAAAGTTGTGTGAGCATGGATAGATGATTTTTCATTCCATCTCCCATAACATTTTGTTGCTCAGGGGGAAAACCATTGCATTTCCCATCGCATTCAGCATTAACACAGTTCGTTCGGGTTCTAGCCATTGACTAAAACCAAGAAGCGTAGTGTGAGAAACACTAATTACAATAGGAAAACCAAATAATTAGGAATAAAATTTCACATTTAGGTATTATCATAGGTTATTCATGGCCATTTCTAAAGCACTAAGATTGTGTTCTATGATTAGACATATCCTTAGGGTTCTTACTAAGGCGTTCACATCCTAGTTTCCAAAGGTTGAATATAACTTTCCTATGATACAAACTATAACAACACATACTTTAAATATGTTATTATTACTTAGAATTGAAGAATACTTATTACAAAATTTAACAAAACCATGATAAGGCCGTATAGGTATAGTGTCTTTAGAAATTGGGGAACATAAACAACTGTTTCATAAATCATCAACATTGTCTCATGTTCATTTCATCATGTCTAGAGTCCATTTTAGCATATCTTACTCAATACCCATCTTCCTGACCAGGGGAAAATAAAACATACAAAGGGTGAACTCAAATTCTCAGTAAGGGAAAACAAAGTAAATATCAATCATATCATATTCATAAGAACATATCATTTTGAAAATCATAACCTGCAAAAGAGATCATAATATCATGACATGGGATAAATCATAGTAGTGAAATTTAATCCTAATAATCATAACTTAAAACATGAAACTTTGTGGAATACACACATAATCATATAAATTCATTTCATATTAGTCAAGACTCATTTCCAAGACTATCATAGCGGATAAAGTCCATTACTAAACCGAGTTCACTCCTCGTTCGAGTCCTGTATCACTTAACTATATTAACTTTCCCTTCCAGCCATGTCTATATCATGAGATATAAATCTTTACCCAATGCATTGGAGGGATATATATGTCCCACCCATCTCATAATGAATCCATTCTTATGTGTGCCACAAAATCATAAATCATACATCATAGCATAACCCATGTAATAAAAATGAGATTCTTAAACATCATGCCCTCATAACATAATCCATATAAGATAAAAGGACTTCATAAAAACAATTCCATCATAACATAATCAAATAAAAGTAATAATAGGGATAGAAACAGAACCCTAAATTATCTTAGATGGAAAATATTTTTGATAAAACACTTGAACTCCATTTTTGAGGAAAATATCATTTCTACTTCAAAAACATTTTTCCTTTCTCAACATGTCATACAGTTTTAAATTAAAAGAAGTTAATTGAAAATAAACTTGATAACATGTAAAGGAATATTCATATAAATAATCTTCTATGAAATCATAAAAATCCATTCATGTCGTATAAGTTAAAAAAACATTCTTCTCGTACTTTGGCAGGAAAAGTCAAAAAGTATCTCATACTAAAAACGATAAAAGATTCATTTCATATCTTTTACTGAAAATTCACTAATAGGTAACATTTTATTTAAACAGTTTTAGGAGGATAGAAATAATATAACATATTGGTGAAACATGGAGGTGGATGTTAAATATTCCCCAGTAAATACTGAAGTATAAACAATCTCGGATAAAAATTGAGATCGTGAGATTTTCCCTTACCTTAGGTCCGATATTATTTGTACGTATTTGAAAATCTTGTATAATGATTTAAATAATGTCATTGACTTTTTCCAGAATCATATTCATTGTTATGATATCTTTTATGGTCATATTCTTATCTTCTTGTTAGTAATATTTCATTGCTACTTGTTTTTCAGGTGTTCATGGCTTTATATACTTATGCATGTTTTGTCGAATAAATTATTAATATTATTTTTAAGTTATAGCTACATAATTTAAAGAATGATATTAGTGTAATATTTATCACATTTATTCATTCAATTCATTTATATAATCATGGTTTAATGAAGATCATGTAGAACGAATCACATCGCACCGTGGAGACGATAAGCCGTACGTAAGCACGAGCAACGATATCATTACCATGATTATTGAATTGTGTTGGAGTGGATGATATAATATCTCAGAATTAGTATCATGTTATAATAATCATATATTTTCTTTCTTTACACCATTATACCCATCCAAGTAAGGTGGTTGCGGAAAACAAATTACACCACGGCGTGGAGACGGTATTCCGTACGTACGCACACGCGGTGATTTCGTTTTCCGTAGGATGCATAGAAAGTGAAATAGAGTTCTTTAATATTTATAATAACATATATGTATATGAGTGATACTGATTTTATTACTTTATAATGAAAAAAATAAAAAAGAAGAAGTAGTATAAGAAATAAATTTCAAATAATCGGTAAAGGATATTACCTCTTCCTCAACGCCCCTCTTCTAAACCTCCTCTTATGGCACTAAAGTTAGTCTTTGAAGAAGACCAGGACCTCTAGTATGTTTCTAGGGAAGTGAAGAAGAGAATTGGATATGATTTTGCAGAGCTTGAAGGCTCAAAATGTTGTTCAAAGGGGAGGGAGGAGGTGCCCTTTTATAAGGGAGGAGAGGGGTATCATTAGAAACATAAGAAATATTAATTTATAATAAAATAAAACCCAACTTAAAAAACCTCCAAAAATGACTCAAATCCGAATATTAGATGATATAGGGTTGTAATCGCATCAAACAATAAAATTTAGACAAGTTGAGAATTTATTTTAAACCTTATCAACATGATTTATCCTTATTTAATCTATTTAAATTTATTTGTGGTAATAATAATATTAATTTTAAATTGTTATAAATAATTACTTATGTGTTGTGAATTTTCCATAATGGGATAATTTATGAAATTGTAGACAATATAAATATAAATTTATAATTTTTAAATATTTTTATGATTTTAAAACAATTTTATAATATGTTATTTTCATAAAAAAACAATATTGCCAATTTTGACACTATTCGTTTATTTGAATTTAAATAAAATCCACACAGAAGATATATTCGAACGAAAATATATAATAGATTCCTAAAATGTCATATTCATCTAAAAAAATCGTGGATCACATTAAATAGTTTATATATATATTTATTTTAATATTTTTAAAACTATTTATTTTATATTTCAATCAATAAAATAATTTCATAATCACTATTGTGTCATCATTAATGATAATTATTTAATCCTTAAAAATTATAAATAAATTCAAAATATGTAGATAATTTTATTATCTTTTTGGAGACTATTCATGTTCAATGTTTCATGAATTTTATCACTAAATTAAAACTATTACACTTATAAGATATAAGAGAGTGAAATGTTGTCACTTTCTTTGGTTTTAATTATAATTATATCATTTTCATGGTCAATAGTCCATGAAACAAATCTATTACGACCCTTAGGTGATATGGGTCGACTTTTATTCATCCAATAGAAATTTTTCAGGTGGTAGGGAAATTTTATAATCTTATTTTTACACTTAATTTCCCGATTTACCTTTAACTATAGTAAATAAAAATTACCGTAGTTACTATTCATAATGTCAAAAAAATAAAAGTAACCTATTAATATAATTTAGAACCATTGAATCCAAATATGGAATCTATTTTTCAAAATTCAAAACACATATGTTTTAGTAAATAATTTAAAATTAATCCCGTTTTTAAGAAAACGAGTTTTTAAAGTTCAAACATTGTCAAAGATTGAAATGTTTTTACCTATGAATTCAATGTAAAATTAATGGTGATGACATAAATTACAATAAATGGTAAAATTATATTCTTTTTATACTTTAAAACCATTAAATTTTAACATTTACCATATAAATTGTCTTGATGAAAAAAAGTTTTTTTTAAAAACAATTTAGCATATTTTTACTATTCATAAAAATATGAAAGTTATCAGAAAAGTATCAATAATTTATCCAATGAAAATTTTTATATATTGATTCAAAAGAAGAATTTTATTTTGTAAAATTTAACTTATAAACTTTTCAAAAATTATATTTAAAATGGGTGCGCCATCAAAAGGCGGTAAAACTGCATTTTCTAAAAAGTACTTATTTAATCCGAAAATTGATTTTGTTTTCATATCTTATTCTAGAAAATGTGTAAGATGAATTATAATGTAATAAAATTTAAAATTCAGTTAATATTATTCATAATAGCGAGTTCATAATATTATAATAATATATCATTGTTTAGTGAAACTCAGAATTGCGTACAACGCAAGCTATTGAGAAAGGTTGCTCTTGCGTGTAACGCAAGCCAAGCCAGTGTTTTGTGTAGTGAAAGATTCCTTTGGTGTTGTGTATAACATAAGACATTAAAAAATATATTAATCATAAAATCTCTGGGTGTTACACGAACAACACCAATATTTCATGCACCACTTTAATATTCATGTACCACACTAATATTTCTCACACCACATTATTTTTCACGCACCTACCTTTGCCAAAAACAACTCTCTCCATTTTCTGATTTTCAGGCACTAAAATTTGGAAAAAATTTGAAAATGGAACCACCTTAAACTGTTCTTTTGAGACGCCTCCAGATTGTCTATTCCTTTGTCATTACTCTCTTAACTACATCCCATAACCATTCTTTAGCTTTCATCATGAACTCCACTATCATGATATGTATCCTTTGACAGACCAGATTTATCATCGTTAGAGATACAATGGAAAGTACTGAAACTTCCCTATCTTCTAGCAGCATCATTCCTTCCAATAAAAACTATATATGACTGGGATCATCATTTCCCCCCTTTCCTTCATAAGGCATGCATCACAAGTTCTCCGAACTTAGGATTTTGTGTAATACATATCAGTAAAGCATCGTCTAGTTTTCAAGACCATTACAAGAAAATTGACTTATCTTCTTTGATAATAAAAAACAATACTCCGTAACAGCAAACTCTTCTTACTTCCTTATCCATCCAACTTGGCCCCAACACGAATAACAACTAGTATGGATTTGGGATTTAATATAGAATGTTCTACGAACCAATACCACATACCTAGTCCATTTTTATTATGGTGAAACCACTGACCTAAGGAAGTTTTATAGGGAAATAAGGACATAATGATCCATAAGCATTCACTATTTTTATACCAAAGTGGTGAATTTTGATGGTGTAATTAATTTTAAGGGTATAGAATGTAACAACTCAAGATTTTGTAAAATATTTTTTTAAAATTTATTTATTCATTCCTATATTTTCCATTACATGTAACGATGAATTTAGCTTGTGTAAGAAGCAACACTATGTTTAAACAAAATGTGCCATATTATTAAAATATTATTATGTAATAGTTGTCACCTAGATGTTAGAATGACTTGTATGAATAAGATTTAATAAAATTTTAAAATATATGGTTTAAAATTTTATATAAAATTAATTATTTGGTGACCAATTAATTAGAAATAAAAGTTAAAAATTTTGAAAATAAAGAAAATATTTTTCTATTTAAACTATTTTTATGAAAAAAGACATGTTTTATATTAATAAATTAAAAAACCCACATTTGGTGAATTATTTAAAATAAATGGATAAATTATATATTAAATTAACTATTTAAAATTCATCATATATGTTTATTGACAAGAGATAATAATAAATCATGTTTTATGCTTAAACTCTATTTTTCTAAAAAACTGTTTTATCATCTTCTGCGCTCATACATTAAAATTATTATTTTAAGGTTTTATGAAATTTATGGGTAAAATTAAAGATTATTTTTTAAATAATAATTTCCAAATTAACTTTGGGTGAATATTTGAGAATTTTCTGAGAAGACTAATGTTTTGATAAAAAATGAAAAATACTGAATTTTAATTGAAAATGAAATTTCGTTTAAATTATTTATAAAGAAAGTTTATATTTTAATCGTTTTCAAATTAAAATTAGTAAAATTATATATATTAATTTTTTTTCATTTTAATAATTTTCATATTTAATTTTGATATAAAATCATTGATTTTTTTTTGAAAATTTCTCTTTGAAAGCTCGATTTATTGTCAATTATTTGGGATTAATTATAATTTAAATTTTTACACATCTATTAATGGATTTTATAAAAATGAATTTCATATTTTGAATCATAATAATTTTTATTATAATAAAAGTTCAACATAAATTTTTACCAAAAATAATAGTAAAAATAGTAAAATTTATTTAAAATGGTTAAGGTAAAAATGGGTTTATCGGGGGTTAACTAAAATAATAATGGTTAAATGATACAAAAACATGCCTATAATATATTTTAATTCACTATTAAGACAATATAATTTTTTAGTATCTATAATACTCAATTATGGTCCCTTTCTGAATGGGAAAAATTTGGATACACGATTTTCTTTTCAGAAATTATGAGTGTTTCACTGAACTCACTTATAAAAGGCCACCCCTCTCTATACTTATTCACACATTAAACCCATTATTTAGAAACTCCCAAACAAAATAACATCTCAAATTCCTTACTATAACTCCATAACCCTTATTTTGGTCATAAATCCATCCTTGGGATGATTTTTGTGCAATCCTATGGAAGTTACCCAAGGAAGCATTAACTTTCTTCATCAAGTTTTTTTATTTTATTTCTTCATAAACGTCCTTAAATTTTAACTAAACCATGAGGATAAAATAAATTAGTAAAATTAATTACACTAAGTTCTTTTTATTTTATGTACATTCCTAATAACTATCCCCACACCATCAAATGTGTTACAAAATCATCATTCATGTCTATGGCAGACTACAACCATGCGAACCGATGTTATTCATTTTTCCATTACCACCACTCATGTTTTTGTATGATAATCGATATAAAGTATATATATTATATTTATAACATAATTATACTTGTGGAATCATTATAACATACATACCTTATTTTAATTTCCATTCTTTAGTGGATACGAAAATATCAATTGTGTGTATGGAAAGCTACTGTCTTGCAAAGCGATGTGATTCCTTTTTTACTAATGATTTACATTGAAGTTAATAAGAATAAATTTAATGGATATATGTGAATAAATTAAATAATTATTATTTTAATGGAATATTTATCATTATTAACAGATAATATATCATTTTATTACTTACCTTTTCACTCATAGAATGATGATAATGTCGTTCGGGTACATGTGGACTATCGCCTTCACAAAGCGATGTGACACTCTATATTTATCACAAAAAAATGGATGATATATATAAGTATATATATAAAAAAATATTTTATTATTGTCATTATCAAAAGACAAAATATTACTTACCTACCTTCCATATGGATTGTTGGAAAATGAAAATGTTACTCATTCGTACGTACGACCTATCGTCTCCAAGGTCACAACAAACTTAATTTCTCAACACCATCATTAATGATTGGTAATAAAATTATACCAGATGTATAAATATGATAATTATTTATATTTATTATTATATATATTATCAAACCATAATGGATGTAAGAGTACTGAAAATAACAAATCAAAACATATATGAAATACAAAGAAGTTATTACCCAAAATATGAGTTTAATGATGAATCAATAATAAATGGGTAATGAATGGTCATAACAAAATAATATCTATTGTAATATATATAAATATTGTTATATTATATATTTATATTAAAATTATATTTATTATAATGTATGTTTTATTACTTATCATGGTTGTCGATACTTAAGGTAAGGGAATTGTAATCTCTCTTTTATTTCTTAGGGACATGAAAATTCCCCACTAATTTATTTTTTATGGTGTATATACATCAAAATTGACATGTTAAATAAATAATATAATTATTTTCAATATATTTAATGTTTAAGTCCATTTTTATTTTTATCTAGTTGTATAATTCCAAATATTATTAATGTGGTAAGGGATTTTAATCTCACTTTTTACTTATGTGAGACACATACCAAATTCACTAAATATTAAATTTATGTGGTGTGTATAATAAAAATGAACTTATTTTATGATAATTTTTTTTAAATTATTGGTATTTATATATCCATTTTATGATCTTTCTTATATGGGGTTTGTGATTTAAAAGTTACCAATGTGGTAGGGGTTTTTTGTCTCAATTTGTCTTCATTGAGACATTTGTTAAGTTATGCCCCTATCTTCCTTTGTGAGGTGTATATAAATCCCCATTGACATGTAGTATCATAAATTTATTTATTCTCATTATAACACCCAAAAATTTTGAATAATATTTGTTTCCTAGATTTTTTGTGTTATTTTAATTTATACTCAACAAAACAATATCCTTTAATTAATGAAGTGAATATAATTAAATGAGACCATTGGGTTTCAACTTTTATATGATCATTGGTCAATATGACTATTGGAAACTAACCTCATAATGTAAAAATTATTTTTTATAAATTCAATTGATCTTGGATAATTAATACAGAATGAAGAGTTGATGGATTCATCCCATAGACTTGGGCCATATAAAGCCCACTTGTCAGAGCTTGGGAGGGAGGTAAAATCACCAGGATTTTCTTTGGACCAAGCCCAAGCCAAACTTCATCATGTAAAGCTTGAACAAAATCACCTAAGGGACAAGTTCAAGCTGATAGAAATCACCACTCGAGCAATGTTGTCTGACCCACCACAAGATTCTATCACCACAACACACCTTACACTTTAGTCCTATGTAGGTGTTATAACGGGCTATGTAACGAAGCCTTAGTTACTATCTGTAATCCTTTTGTATCAATAAATTTTTTACTTCTTATTATGGTAAATTTTTTGAATTCCAAATGTGAGGATAAATATAGGATGAATTTATAGAAGTTCCATATTATTGATGAATTTTGGAAAAAAGGGTATTTTAAAATATTTTTTTATTCTTTAAATAATTAATAATGTGAATTTATTTTAAAAAAATGGCCATCTACAGTTTTGTTTAGTAAAAAATTTAGAGTCTAATAAAATCAACTTATTTTTTAGTGAATAGTAAAGTATGAATAGTAAAATACCCGTATGAATAGTAATGAATAGTAATGAATAGTAAACCGACCAAAAAAATAGAAACTTCACCCATGAATGTATAAATACATTTTAGACATCATAAAAGTGAAAAAATGATCATAGTATAAGTTTCAGTATTTTTATACATTATAAATATTTTATTTACAATTTTATAATAAATTCAATAAATTAAAATGGAAATTTATTTTCATAAAATGTAATCATATTTTGTTACTTTATTGTCTAATGGTTATACGATAATTTTATGGGCCCTTGATTACTTACTTAAGGTGTTACAAAATGAGTTATAGTTTTAAAGTTGTATTTTTGAAGTAAATAAAGATTTTATTTAAAAATTAAACTAAAAATATTTAAAAAATTATTTTCATAAAATGAAGTTCATTTTTGAATTCAATGCATCGATATAAGGTGAGAGTGATTTTTTTTGGGATTATTTCTTAAACAGTAGTGTTTTTTTATGAATAGTAAAAATACAGTTTTGAGTTTTGGGTGTTTAATTACATCATTGAAGATGTAATCACGATGTAATAAATCAGGAGACTTGTGAATAGTAATATATGTTATGAGGTGCCCCAAGTGACCAATACCATGGGAATATACTGTAATGACCTGAACTTTTGAATAATATTTGTTTCTTAAATTTGTGTGTTATTTTATACTCCACAAACTATATCCTTTAATTAATGAAGTGATGCCGTTGGGTTTTGACTGTTATATGACTGTTGGCCAATATGACCATTGGTCAATATGAATATTGGAAAATAAACTCTTAATGTTACAATTATTATTTATAAATACAAGTGAACTTGGTTAATTAATACAGAAAGAAGAGTCGATGGCCTCATCCAGTAGACTCGGGCCGTATGAAGCCAATATGTCAGAGCTTGGGAAGGAGGTAGCATCTCAAGGATTTTATCGGGAACAAGCCCTAGATGAGCTTAAACATGTAAATCTTGAATGGAATCTCCTAAGGGAGAAGTTCAAGCTGATAGAAATCACCACTCGGGCAGTGTTATCCGAGCCGCCGCAAGATTCTATCACCATAGCACACCTTACACTTAGGTCATATACAAGTGTTATAAGGGGATATGTAACCGGGGCCTTAGATACATTTTGTAATACCTTGGTATAAATAAATCTTTTATTTCTTATTATGTTAAATTTTGTGATTTTAAAATGACTAGATAAATGTTGAATGATATTCTCTATTATTGATGAATTTTGGAAAAAGGGGTATTTTAAAATATTTTTGTATACTTTAAATAATTAATAATGTGAAATGATTTTCAAAAATGGTATTCTATAGTTGTGATCAGTAAGAAATTTAGATTCTAATAAGACCAACTTAGTTTTTAGTGAATAGTAAACTATGAATAGTAACATACACTTATGGATAGTAATTAATAGCAATGAATAGTAAATCGGCCAAGAAAATAAAAACTTCACCCATGAATATATAAATATAATTTAGACATTTTAAAGTGAAAAAATGTTCATAATAAAATTATTGGTATTTTTGTATGTCACAAATATTTTATTTAAAAATTATAATTAATTTAATAATTTAAAACAGAAATGTATTTTCATAAAATGTAATCATATATTGATACTTTATTGTCTTATGGTTATACGATAATTTTATTGGACCTTGATTACTTTCTTAATGTGTTACAAAATGAGTTATAGTTTTAAAGTTATATTTTTGGAATAAATAATGATTTTTTAAAAAATTAAATTAAAAATATTTAGAAAATTATTTTCATAAAATGGAGTTCATTTTTGAATTTGGAGGATTAATATTAGGTTAGAGTGAATATTTGGGATTTTTCTGAAACAATTGTTTTTTCAGTGAATGGTAAAAGTATAGTTTGGAGTTTCGAGTGTTTAATGACATCATTGATGATGTAATCATGATTTAATAAATTTGGTCGACTTGTGAATAATAATATATGAGTTTATGTTTCCCTAGTGGCCAATACCATGGGAAAATACCAATGGAAAGCCCATGGTTTTTCAAATTCCACCGTTGAGGTGTCCCTTGGAAATTAATTAAAAATCCCCTCACTTTTCCTATAAATACCAAGCCATTCCATCATTTATTTCATTCCAAAATTCTCCTCAACAAATCTCCGGATGTTATACCTCCCAAGGAATCCTCCCAAGGTGCCCTCAAGCCTCCCAAGGTCCCGAACATCATGCTTTAGAAGTTACTCTTCAAGGTAAGGGAACATTTTACCCTCCTCTTTTAAGTCATGACTTCCTTTTTGTTATGTTTTTTAGTTCCATTTTATTTTTTCGGGGCTTCTATTATATATCTTTTCTACTATCCATTTCATTTCCAAATTATGAGAGACTATTTATTCTCTCATCAATTGATCTTATGAATTTTTAAGTGATGCCATTAGGCTGCCGAATTTTTGTTAAAGAAATCACATCTTCTATTTCCTTTCATGTTTCCTTTTCATGTGGTATGACATTCAAATATCCCTAAAATGTCCTTATCTCCATGTTATTTTTCATTTATATTGTATTATAAGAAAATTATGAGTGGGTTACCCTTATACCCTCTTTTTTTAATGATTTCTAAAAGGATGTTATGTAGACATTATGTTGCAGAATTTTCATATCAAAATTTTCCTCTCTTTCTCCCAAGAAATTCTCTTGTTTTATTTATATGAATATCCAGACCTATTTATTTTCTACGGGTGTTCCTAAATAAAGAAAATTATATATTTTATTCTGGAATTTACATACATATAACCCTCACTACATTTCCATGGGTTATAAATGACATAATGATCTTAATTTTTTAAAGAACTTTTAAAACGTCACAATTTTGAAATGAAACCCATGTCATTTGTTCTCTATGGATTATTTATGAAATTTATAATTATGATCTATGTAGATTACATGAAATTAAATTCATATTAAGGGTGATCCTAGATAGCGCTCCAATGCATTGGGAAAATAATTAGTCTCTAGAGATGACAAGTTTCACGATACCTTGGTGAATAACCTTGGTAATGTTTTTATGACACCTTGGGAATAAACCTTGGTGATATTTTAATGAATTTCTAAATGAAATTTTGTATCCACATATTCAATTTTTGATTCATGTTCTTTTTATTATGATATGACCCTTTTTCCACTTCTAATGTCTTGTGGTTTTCATCAAGTTCTTATTGATATCACAAGTAATCGGATTCCCTTGATTTCCTTACTGGGCCTTCTACTCACCCTTTCCATTGATGTATTTTTCCAGGTTATAATATGAAGTAATTGTACTTAGGATTAACTTATGATGATTCCTTACAAGAGTATTATAAGAATTTTTTATGTTGTTTTCATGTTTTATGTTTCTAATTTCCAAGATAGTATACTTTAAAGATCCGTTGTTTGTAAAATATAATGAAAAGTTATGTAATATAATGGTAGGATTCCATAGTTGGAATCAAGAAGAAAGATTAGTTATTTATGAAAATTAGTCTATGAAAACTTTAGGAATAACCCTATATAAAAGTTTAAATATTGGAATAATTCTTATTATTTTGGTGATTATAGATTAATTGGTTTATCATGAAAATACATCCATGTCTGGATACGAGTTGGTAGAGGTGGCTCTGTCACAGATGCACCTTGGAGTGAAAACTCTAACAAAGAGTTTCAGACTTGACCTGGGGTATCCTAGTACACAACAATGTGCCATCATGCACTCTTGGTTACGACACTCCTGGGGGATATGTTTGGTTAATCATAAGATTTTTATGAATCATTATTAAGGATTTTTAAAAAAATGTAATTGTTTAAAGCATGATGTTTTAAGACATAAAATCCTTTATAGTTAAAAGATTCATAAATGAAATAATCTTTTCACAAAGGTTTTGTTATTTTAGAAAATGGTGGGCAATAGGAGGAACCGTGAAAATGTTGACCACAATGGACCATTAACTGACAACCCTATGATGGAAGATAGAATGGAAACATTCATGTGAATGATGAACCAACTGTCTCAAGTTATGGGAAATAACATGAATCAAAATGAGAGTAAAATCTCACCATGAAGGGAAAAACTATCTATTGAATTCTTTATGTGTCAATGACCACCAATCGTTTGTGGATATACCTACCCATTGATTGCTGAATAGTGGATCATCTATATCGAGAAGATCTATTCTGTTCTCCACTTTTCTGAACAAGAGAAGGTTACCTTGGCTGTTTATCTCTTAGAGGGAGTAGTTGATAAGTGGTGGGAAATGATTAAAAACACAAGGCCAATATTAGAAGTTTAATCTATGGTTTGGGAAGAGTTTAGAGGGATATTCTTCAACAAGTATTTCCCTTGATCGATGAGAACAATAATGGAGAAGGAGTTTCTCAGGGTGAAGCAGAAGGAGAATGAATCTGTAGGAAGCTATGAGATGAACTTCACAAGGCTTTCACATTACACCTCTAGATTTGTCATAGATCCAATTGGTAAGGTTTATAGATTCTTCGGTGGACTGAGACCTCATCTGTAGAAAAATATAGCTAACCTGGATTATGATTGCTATGAGGAGATCGTGCGGAGTGCGATGAAAGTAGAACTGAAGTTTGGTGAGACACAATGGTCTCATAAATCAAATGAAAAGAAAATATCGATTGAGAAAAGATGAGGGAGGAGCTTCGATCCGAGAAGAGGAGGAAATCAAGTACAATGTCCCACATGTTATAAATGTGTGAAGAAGAATTCAAGTAACTACCATCTCGGAAGTGGGTGGTGATACAAGTGTGGTAGAGATGGACACATTGCGAGGAATTTTCATAGTGAGGTGAAGCCACAACTTCCCAACAGTAATGACAAATGGAAGATGGTGCAAGACCTACCTGATGTCAAATGCTATAAGTGTGGAAAACGTGGGCACTTTTCCAATCACTGTCAAAATCCGAGGGAAGTGGCAGGGAATCACATTTAGCCTCAGCAACGACCAAGGGAACAAGGTGACACTTTCGCAATCACTACTGCCAAAGTTGAAGTGCCAAATGATGTGGTGGAAGGTACTGTTTTTTTTCTCTCAAATCTAGCAAGTACTTTGTTTGATTCTGGTTTTTCACATTACTTTATTTCCTCTATGTTTGCAATGAATTTAGAATCAACCCTCAATTTTCTAAAAGTAGATTTATCAGTGAAGACTCCAAGTGGGTTATCCAAGAATCCTCATTGTTTAGAAACTCTAATATTTACTTTAGTGAGCACAATATTATCAAAAATCAAGTAGTGATTCCCATGATATAAATTGACATTATACTAGGGATAGAATGGCTCTCAAAGTATAATGATATGATCAAATGAAAAAGCAAGGAAATCTGAGTAGTCATGAATGGAAAACATGTGGTTATCTTCCATGGAGAGATATATCAACCTGATCTTTGTCTAGAAGAACCTCCTATATCATTATTTATGGAGATGATTGGTGAAGAAGAAGAAGGAAATGCGATTTTGAGGATAGAAAATGTCCACATTGTCTAGGAATATGTTGACGTATTTCATAAGGAGATATCCGGACCTACTCTAGAAAGAGAGGTAGAGTTATCCATTGAACTCATACATGGATCCCATTTAATTACAAAGACCCCATTTATGATGGAAAATTTGAAGCTGGAAGAGTTAAAGAAAAAACTCCAAGATCTTTTGGAGAAGGGGTTTATCCGACCGAGTGTGTCTCCTTGGGGAGAACTTATTCTATTTGTGAAGAAGAAGAATGGATTGATGTGGTTATGCATTGATTATAGGGTACTGAACGAGATCACAGTATAGAACAAATACCCTCTTCCAAGAATTGATGACTTATTTGACCAACATCATGGGAATCAATTCTTCTCTAAGATTGATCTTTGATATGGTTATCATCCATTTAGGGTGAAGAAAAAGGATATTCTGAAAACTGCCTCCCAATCAAGATATTGGCATTATTAGTTTTTTGTTATGCCCTTCAGACAAAATAATGCACCTGCAATTTTTAGGGATTTGATGAATAGAGTCTTTAAGGACTACCTTCATAACATTGTGGTAGTTTTTATTGATGATATTATGATATATTATAAAAGATGCAAGGAGTGTGAGGAGCATTTAAGAGTTATTTTGAAAAATCTATAGAAGGAAAGGCTTTTTGTGAAGTTCAGAAAATGTGAATTCTGGTTGCAAAAATTTTATTTCTTGGGGAACATTGTTACCAATGAAGGAATCACAGTTGACCCTACAAAGGCAGAAGTTGTAGAGGAGTGGCCCCGCCCAATAACAATAACTGAGATTCATAGTTTCCATGTATTAGTAGGATATTATAGTAGGTTTGTGAAAAATAATTCATGACTTTGTAATCCATTAACCAAGTTAACTGGAAAAGGGGTCCAGTTCATCTGGACAAAGGAGGTTGAGGAATGTTTCCAAGAGCTGAAGAAGAGATTGGTTACTGCACCCATTTTAACTCTTCCTTCAGGTGGAAAGGGATTCTTTATTTTTATAGATGCATCCCAGAAAGGTCTTGGGTGTGTCCTCATGCAAAATGACAAGGTCATTGCTTATGAATCTCGGCAGTTGAAGACTCATTAGAAGAACCATCCTACGCATGATCTGGAGGTGGTTGCGGTAATTTTGGATCTGAAGATATGGAGGAACTATCTTTATTAGGAGACATGTAATATATACAAAGACCATAAATGTTTGAAATATATTTTCACTCAAATGGAACTGAACATGAGACAACAGAGATGATTGGGACTTCTCAAAGACTATGATTGTTCAATTCATTATCATCCTGGAAGAGAAAACAAAGCCCCTGATTCATTAAGAAGGAAAGACCCAGATGTTCTTTCCATGATGAGGATTTGATGAGATCCTTTGATCAATGAACTTTTAAAGATGGAAATCGAAATTATAAGGGAAGGGACATCAACAACCCTAACCCAAATGATTCCTCAACTATCATTACGAAAGAAGATCATGAAATCTCAGAAAGAAGATCCTCTATTATAGAAGAAGTTTGAGGCTATGAAGGATGGAAAGTTTCCTAAGTTCAATATTGATCAAGAAGGTGTACTAAAATTTCATACCAGACTATGTGTTCCATCTATTCCAGAAATAATGAAGGATCTGATGGATGATGATCATAGCTCTACTTTCTCTATACATCATGAAAGCACACAAATTTATAGGTACCATCATGATTATTATTTGTGGGATAATATGAAAAGGGAGATTTCTAACTATACTTCAAGGTGTCTGGTATGTCAGCAAGTGAAGGAGGAGCGACAAATTTCTAAAGAGGTATTGCAACTACTACCCATACCGGAATTGAAGTGGGACAATATCACTATGGACTTCATCACTGGTCTCCTGAGAACTTCTAATGGAAATAATGCGATATGAGTTATTGTGGACCGTCTCACCAAGAATTCCCATTTTATCTCCATTCAGGAATATTTTTCTATTGATAAACATTCCAGGATTTACGTGAAGGAATTGGTAAGGCGGAATAGAGTTCCACTTTCTATCGTATCTGATCGTGATCCAAGATTAACTTCAAAATTCTGGATAAGTCATCAACATTCTCTGAGCACTGAATTGAATTTTAGTAAATATTATCACCCCTAAACTGATGGCCAGTCTGAAATGACTATTAAAACACTTGAGGATATGCTGAGAACATTCTCAATGGAATTTAAAGGTGGATGGGATCAACATCTTCCTTTGGTTGAGTTCTCCTACAACAACAGCTTCCACTCGAGTATTCAAATGGAACCCTATGAATTTCTATATGGGAAGAAATGTAAAAATACTAATTTTTATGATTCAACTAGTGGGAGAAAGCTTCTTTCACCTGATCTTGTGCAAGATATGACAGAAATAGTCCACACCATCTAGAAACACATTGAGGCTATTCAGAGTTGGCAAAAGATATATACTGACAACTGTAGAAGGGACTTGGAGTTTGATATTGGTGATATGGTCTTTCTTCAGATTTCACTTGGAAGAGAGTCATGAGGTTTGGGAAGAAAGGGAAGCATATCCCTAGGTACATTGGACCCTATGAAATCCTTGATTGTGTGAGAGCAGTGGCCTATCAGCTTAAACTTCTTCCAAATCTATCAGAAGTTCATGATTTCATCCAATTATCCCTCTTGATGAAGCACATAACTAACCCATCACTTGTACTAAATATAGAGGTGATACAACTGAAACATGACCTCTCTTACAAGGAGCAACCAGTGGAGATATTTGATCTTAAGACAAAGTTCTACGCAAAAAGACGACCCGCCTTGTTATGGTGGTATAAAGGAACCACAAATGCTATGAAGCCACATGGGGATCTAGAGGAGTCTATGAGTCAGAATTACCCACACATTTTCTCTTCATAGGGAATGAGTTTATGTTTCGTGGATGAAATTTCATAAGGTGGGAGGAATGTAATGACCCGAACTTTTGAATAATATTTCTTTCATAAATTTTTGGGTTATTTTATACTCCACAAACTATATCCTTTAATTAATGAAGTGATACCATTGGGTTTCGACAGTTACATGACTGTTGGTCAATATGAAAATTAGAAACTAAACTCTTAACATTACAATTATAGTTTATAAATACAAGTGATCATGGTTAATTAATAAATAAAGAAGATTCGATGGCCTCATCCAGTAGACTTGGGCCGTTTGAAGCCCATCGGTCAGAGCTTGGGAAGGAGGTAGCATCCTAGGGCTTTGTTATGGACAATTCCCAAGCCGAGCTTCAACATGTAAAGCTTGAATGAAATCACATAAGAGAGAAGTTCTAGTAGATATAAATCACCACTCATGAAATGTTTTCAGAGCCGCCGCAAGATTCTATCACCATGGCAGACCTTACACATAGGACCTATGTAGGTCTTATAAAGGTCTATGTAACGAGGCTTTAGATACTTTTTGTAATCCCTTTGGATAAATAAAATTTTTATTTCTTATTATGGTAAATTTTTTGATTTTCAAATGTCAGGATAAATATTGGATGAAGTCCCATATTATTGATGAATTTTGGAAAAAGGTTTATTTTAAAATATTTTGTTATACTTAAAATAATTAATAATGTGAAATGATTTTCAAAACATGGTCTTCTACAGTTGTGATCAATAAGAAATTTAGAGTCTAATTAGATCAATGTGATTTTTAGTGAATAGTAAAGTATGAATAGTAACATATCCTTATAAATATTAATGAATAGTAAAACGGCCAAAAAAATAGAAACTTCACCCATGAATGTATAAATATAATTTAGACATCTTAAAAGTGAAAAAATCGTCATAATATAAGTATTGATATTTTTATATGTCATAAATATTTTATTTAAAATTTTATAATTAATTTAATAATTTAAAATAGAAATGTATTTTCATAAAATTTAATCCTATATTGTTACTTTATTGTCTTATGGTTATACGATAATTTTGTGGGACCCTAATTACTTTGTTAAGGTGTTACAAAATGAGTTATAGTTTTAATGTTGTATTTTTGGAATAAATAATGATTTTATTTAAACATTGTAATAAAAATATTTAGAAAATTAATTTTATAAAATGGAGTTCATTTTTAAATTTAGGGCATTGATATTAGGTTAGATTGAATATTTGGGATTTTTTTAAAACATTTGTTTTCTTCGTTGAATAGTAAAAATATAGTTCTGAGTTTTGGGTGTTTAATGACATCATTGATGATGTAATCATGATTTAATAAATCTGGACTACTTGTGAATAGTAATAAATGTTATGAGGTGTCCCATGTGTCCAATACCATGGAAAAATACCATGGGAAATCCCATGATTTTTCAAATTCCACTGATGAGGTGTCGCTTGGAAATTAATTTAAAACTCCCACACTTTTCCTATAAATACCGTGACATTCCCTCATTCATTTCATTCCAAAATCATCCTCATTGAATCTCAGGTCTTTATACCTCCCAAAGAGTCCTCCCAAGGTGACCTCAAGACTCCCAAGGTCCCGACATTCAAGATTTAGAAGTTACTCTTAAAGGTAAGGGAAAATTTCACCCTCCTCTTTAAACACTACTGGAAAATAAGTCTTTACCAACGGTTCAAAACCATTGGTAAGGGTTGGATAACCGTTGGTATAATATATAACAATGGTTATTCAAACCATGAGGAAGTAAGGTGTAGGGAAAGAGATATGCCAACTATTTGTGGAAAACCGTTGCCATATCTTAGGATATCCACATTATAAAAACGGTTTTACATAACCGTTGGTATAAATGTATCACCAAGGGTTTGAAAATGTTGGTACATAGACTATTCTGGATATATGTTTGTATTTTTTATACCAATGGTTATATAGAACCATTGGTATAAAATTCCCTATTCCAACGGTTTACAACTGTTGGCATAGGCCATGCTGGGAAATTGCAGCGGCAGGCTGCTCTGAGCTGCTGCTGTGAGTGGTGTGCTGATGTTGTCCATGCCTCTTTGAGTAATTTCCAGGCCTGAATTGAATACATAAACATAATGAAAACATATATAATGAAAAACATAATTTTAAATCAATTATTTTTCACCTTCCTGAAACTATACACATATAGAATGAAAACATAACTCATAAGGCAATTATAAACATACATAATTGATTTAGAATTCAATTATGAGAGACAATTAACTGTGCAATCCAAAATTCAATTCATAATTGAATAATTATTTTAATACATACATAATTTAATTATCAATTATGAATACAATACATAAAAAACTGAATACGTAATTATATATTTTATATAGAATTAATAATACATACAAAATTGCATTTATTATAACACACAAATGATTGAATAATGAAATTAGAAGCTAATAAACCCAAAATAAGGAAATAGATAAATGACTTCAACCAAACACAAATATAATGTCTCTTGGTTTGGGGCAGATGTCTTTGAACTTAGTGATGATGATAATGGGTGTTTATCAATGAGATTGTGTGACTTAGGGAATGTATTTGTCCTTGGCGTAGTAAATGACATGTGTTTTAGAATAGTGGTAGGAGTTCTTCACATGAGAAGTGGATTGTGTGAGGCTGGAAAATGGATCCTTGGGCTCAAGTATCTACACAATCCGAATACGTTTGGTCGGTTTTCCGTATTCCAGTTGTTTTTACTTAAAATGATGTCCATTTCAAACAAAAGACAGACACTTAGAGTGATACAGGCCACACAGTGCCTCAGATTGAGGCGGGGTTTACTCGTACACGTCACAAATGACCCATTGATAATTGTCTGGAAGTATCAATAGAATCCGAATGCATTTGGTCGGTTTTCTGTATGCCAGTTGTTGTTTTCACTTAAAATGTTGTCCATTTGAAACAAAAGTTAGACACATGAAGTGGTACCGGCCACACCGTGACTCAGATTTAGGCGGGGTTGACTTATACATGTCACAAATGACACATGGATCATTGTGCTAAAGTATCAATAGAATCTGAATACGTTTGGTCAGTTTTCCATATGTCAGTTGTTGTTTTCACTTAAAATGTTTTCCATTTCAAATAAAAGGGAGACACTTTGAGTGGTACCATCCAAAACGTACTTAGGATTGACGCGGTTGAATCATACATGTCACAAATGACATATGGATCATTGTGCTAAAGTATCATCAAAATCACAATATGTTTGGTCAGTTTCCCATATGTCTGTTGTTTTCACTTAAAACAGTGTCCCTTTTAAACAAAAGAAAGAAACTTTGAGTGATACCACCCAAACCGTGCCTCAGATTGAGTCGGGGTTGACTTGTACACGTCACAAATGACCCATGGATAATTTTCCAGAAGTATCAACAGAATCTGAATGTGTTGGGTCAGTTTTCCATATTCCAGTTTTTGTTTTCCCTTAAAATGCTTTCCATTTAAAATAAAAGTGAGACACATTGAGTGGTACCGGAAAAACCGTGCCACAGATTGAGGCATAGTTGACTCATACACATCACAAATGAACTATGGATCGTTGTTCTAAAGTATCAACACAATCAGAATATGTTTGGTTAGTTTTCTGTATATCTGTTGTTTTTACTTAAAACAATGTCCATTTTAAACGAAAGATAGACACTTCAAGTGATACCCGCCACACTTTTCCTCAGATTGAGTCGGGGTTGACTCGTGCATGTCACAAATGACCCATGGATCGTTTTCTTGATGTATCAACAGTATAAGAATGCATTTGGTTAATTTTCTTTATGTTAGTTGTTGTTTTCAGTTAAAATTTTGACAATTTCAAATAAAAGTGAGACACTTTGAGTGGTACTGGCCAAACCGTGCCTCGAATTGAGGCGTGGTTAACTTTTACACATCACAAATTACCCATGGATCATTGTGATAAAGTATCAACACAATCAGAATATGTTTGGTCAATTTTCCATATGGCTGTTGTTTTTACTTAAAACAGTGTCAATTTTAAACAAAAGACATACACTTCGAGTGATACCTGCGACATCGTGCCTCTGATTGAGTCGGGGTTGACATGTACACATAAAAAATGACCCATGGATCATTTTCCTTAAGTATCAATATAATCTGGATCGGTTTGGTCAGTTTTCCGTATGCCAGTTGTTGTTTTAACATAAAATGTTTTCCATTTCAAATAAAAGTGAGACACTATGAGTGGTACCGGCCAAACCGTGCCTCATATTGAAGAGCGATTGACTCATACACGTCACAAATGACCAAAATGAATATGTTGTGATTTTATAGTGTAGTATAAGTTTCACAAAGTTCTTACCTATGTTTCATTCAATAAGATATTTAACCGTCTTTTTATCATGAAACATTACACTTGTAAAATACTTTGGAGTTTCTGAAGTTGGAGAATGTGAAGCGTACTCTTCTAGAGTTCTCCAACCACTTTGTTGAGTTGGTGAATCTTGTACTAGATCTTTTCAAAAATGATTACATAAAATCTTGTAGGTTTGATATGGGACTAATGGATGATGTTTGGTACATGTTAGTTCTTTTTAGCCTTCCAACCATCCTAGAGGTATTGGATAATGTTTATTTTGCTAAAGAAGAAATATTTGGAAGGATAGACTTGGGAGGAGCTTTAGTGGATGCAATAATTATTCAAAGTCCTTATTTTGGTTATAAAAGTAAGTAGAAAAGTGTCCAGTGTTCTACGGGACCTATTCCAGGGGCTTCTATAAAGAACCAACATGTTATTTTCTAACCGTGAGGCATCATGTTTTTCTAACTGTGAGGCATAATTTTTTCCTACGCCAACCGGGGTTCCGAGCTCCGAAAAATCCCCAGAAGCCCCATAAACCATTATAACATCATTAGTATTCCATATTTGGTCAAAAATAAAGAGTTATACTGAATTCAAAAATATCCATACCAGAGTGAAAAACCAGGTTCAAAAATAAAGAGTTATACAGAATTCAAAAATGTAATGGATCAATCTGCCCCTGATCACCATCTCCATCACCACTGTCACCATTAGCCTCATCCTAACTGCCATCCCTATCCTCTTCTTCATCCTCATCATTGTCCCCATGCTCATCCTCGGCCCCATCCTCACCCTCGGCCCCATCCTTACCCTTGGCCCCATCCTCACCCTCGTCCTCATCCTCAGCCTTGCCCTCGTCCTCTTCAGCATCCTCGTCATCACCAGGAACATCATCTTGAACACCACTATAAATACCACCTGGTTCATTGGATAATGCACCCATCGACGATATATATGTCTGACAAGCCACGCTGGCCTCTAGTGGAAGTGATGTAGAAAAAGCTTTGATCAGTTTCATAAATTCTTTCTCCCTCGTTTGAACCAGTTCTTCCAACTCTGTGACCGTTTTATCAGACTGTCTTGCAATCTCTTAGACCTGTTCTAACTAGGTGGTACTAGAATGGATACTTGGAGAGGACCAATACCTTGTCGGGTCTATATTCTTACCAGGTCGACAGCGTACTCGACTAGAGTGCTCATCTCCAAAAAACTGATATACATGATCATGTGGCCCTAAATTGTCAGGCGCCTTGGCATCAAGGGCCTCTAAAGAAGCCAGTTAAAAATATTAATAGATTATTAAATTTCAAAATAGATATTAAACATTGAACTAAACAAATTAAAACATACAATATTTTCTTGTGTCAGTTCATTAACCGCGGTTCCATCTTTTTTCCTTCCACTCGAGAAAAAAAAATTCTCGAGGGATACGTCCTTAAATATTCAAGTTGTGCTTCTGAAATGACATTGAATCAGTATAAAGTTCAAGTATAATAATATATTCAATATTCAATAAGTCGCATAATTTAAGTGGGAAACAATAAGAAGGGCAAGTCCTAATGAAAAAATATAAACAATTATATCGTACTAGCTACCTCTCATGATCTAACAAAGTAGTGCGCCCCAAAGTGTGGAGGTATTGCTTTGAATAATTTTTTTTTGAAGATTCCTAAAAAATGATTAATAATAAATAAGAAAATATTAAAGAAAAATATGAAAATTGTCATTTAAATACCTCAAATGGGATTAATACCTTAGATTTGACTGTCGCCCAATGGGTAATTATTTAGAGATATTTCTCTATCGGGCAGTCATCCACGAGAGGTAATGTCTCTAACTCTGTGCCCACTATATCACACCAGCTAACAGAAAACTCATGCTTATAAGCTCTCCAAAGCTCTCCTAGCTCATTTAAACGCGCTAGTCGTGCACCTTCGCCATCAGGGAAGTTAAACCGAAGCGGAAACCCAATATATTAATTTATATAAATACAAAAAAATACTACATTAAATCCAATATATTTTTTACCCATATTTGTCCCCACGCATTATCCTTGACTTCGTGTGGTAGATTTCTCTAAGAGAGAGGGCTGAATGGGAATAATGTCGGAGTATTTGGCTAGCGTGGCTAGAAAACCCCGATATTCCTACCCAGATTTATCAATCATCTGTCCATCATCATTGTATTCAACCATATACTGGGTCTGGTGGTTCCACAATGCACGCAAGTGAGTATTCCCCCTCCCCCGCCTCCTATTAGTAGATGAATCTGTTATTAAAGAAAAAAAATATCAGTACAAGTTATAATAAAAATAATTTTTTGTATAAAAAATTGTTAGAGTTATATAAATATACCTGTGGTAGTCAGATCAATGGGAGTCACTAGATGTGTAGAAGCTAAATGAATATCCTGTACTGGTGGAGTGTCCCTCAGTGTATGCCCCTCATCCACATACTATGTCAAAGCAGGAGTCGAAGAAGGTGGAATATAATAGCTCAGAGACAATGAACTAGAAGCAAAAGATGATGGAACATACATCTAGCCAAATGGTAGTGTAAACATCGGAGGCCTAAATATCCCATGTGTACCTAAAGACACACCAGGATCAAAATGGGGCATAGAAGAGACATCTATGGTAGGAGCATAGTCCAATCGGGCACGACCAATGGATCTTCTAAATCTTGCAACACGAGACCTTGTACCACCGACCTTAGTAACGAGACCACTAGATGATCGTCTAACTCTGACACCACCCCCTACCACCATTTTCTATAAAGGGAGCAATATCAAGATCCTCATTGGATATCTCTCGTCCAAGGGATGGATCCTGAAAAAAAGTTTAACAAAAAAGTAAACACATGATATTATTAGTTATTGAAATATATATATTTGAAATAAAATACTCACTATAGGGATGAGTGGAGGAACACCCATCTGTTTCATGTGATGATTATTTTATGTCATCTTTTTCCACCACCTCTCTTCAATGGGTGTCATTTCCTGCAATGAAAACAAATATAGAAGTAATTAGAAAGAGATAACAAATGTGTAACCCAAAAAAAATATAAAAACCATTATGAAAAAAAATATAAAGAAAAAGAAGAATTATGGAGGTTTGAAGGTAAGTACTAGGATACACACTCTAAATGATGTAGGTGAAACATGTAGGTGAGAACACGAATGTATGATTCTATATATTTCCCACCACAACTTTGGGTTCACAATCAACTCTGACAATTGAGCTATTGGAGTCATCAAAAGTAATAAACGGATTGCTTCTAATTGCAGTAGGGATAGTGTCAACTTCATCAACACCATCATCAAAAACATGTCTGGGATTTACTTCAATAATTACACCGAATTTAGGATGATGATGATCTTTGACATAAAAAACTTGTTTCACCATTGATGCCAATACATATGGTTCATCGGTGGCAAGAGAGTAATTCATGTCAATAACTCAAAATCAAGAATCATTAATAAATGTTCCTTACCTCATCGTCGAATAAAACCATTGACATTTCATCATCGTGACTCCACCGTGCGAGTAATAATCCAAAATTATTATTTTCTCCATGACTCCATAATAATTTATATTTTCAGAACGTGGTGTATTATCTGATGAGCTGGCATAACAGTCTGTTGTGGCAGTTATCATAACACCATCATGTTATATTCTCATGTTTCTTGCTTGTTCAGTGATAATAAATTTTTATCCATTGATCACAAGGGATTTACAAGCATGAACCATGGTATTAGGATCAAAAGGAAAAGCTCTTATTTCCTAAAAAACAGTGTCTGCAGGAAAACTCGATACATAAAATATAAACAAATAGTAAAATTAATTAAATATTATTTTTATTTAGTTATTACAGAAATATTTTTACCATCAATTTCAACCAAACAAAAAACCCTTTGCTTTGCAAAGTCTCTTTCCTTCTCAAATATAAAGAACGATGATTTATATATATCAATTCTTTATGTTCCCTCGAGATAAAAATAATAATTGTTTAATAAATATTTAAAATTACAAGAGATAAGATAAGAGATGCATGTACAATTTAATTACTTGATATACTCATCGAAAAAATCACAATTGAACAACACTGTGCGATGTTCCATCTCTCTCTATTCAAGGCTTAATGTCATCAATGTATATGATCCTAGAATTCCTCCTGTCTGAGGAAGTGATGGAAAACAATGTTCAATTTTCTCAAACTGTTCTTCTTCATTTCTCATTGGTCTGTTTATTCTCATAGTAAGATCAGACAAATACATTGAGCAGAAATGCATACATTCTTGAATCAAGACACCGTTCAAAATAGAACCTTCGAGATAATTCTTGTTCCGAACATATGATTTCAGTGTTTACATGTTTCTTTCAGTTGGATACATCCAACGGAAAGCAACGGGTCCTCCAAAAAGTATTTCGGTCGAAATATGGACAGTCAGATGCAACCTGCATGTAAAAAATTATAGAGGGAATATTTTCTCTAACTCACAAAAAATTAATGGTGTCTCTACCAATAGTTTTTTCAAGAAGGATTTGGACAACTTCTTATCACAAAGAACTCTAAACAAATAGCACAACTGAATAACTGAGACTCTTACATTTTAGGACAAGAGATGACGGATTGATATCAGAATAAACTCATGCAAAATGACGTGATAATCATGAGTCTTTAAATATTTCATCTTCAACTATTTTCTGTTGACCCGTTTTGATATATTTCTTGAATAGCCATCAGGAAATTTAATAGTCTCTAGCACTTCATGAAATTGATTTTTTTCAGCAGGTGTCATCACATAAGAAACACATGGAACTTAGAATTTATTTTCACTGATACTGACATGATGAAATTATGGTCTGATCCCCTAATCAACCAAGTCACGCCAAGATCGTAAATCATCTTTTGTCTTCCCCTTGACTTTGAGAAGAATCTAAAGAAAAATTTCACATATATTCTTTTCAATGTGTATTACGTCTAAGCAATGACGTAAAAAGTTGGTTGTCCAATACGAAAACTCAAAGAATATACTCTTCTTATTCCAATTGTATCAGGTATCATTGGAAACATTTTCCCTCTTTCTATATTTCATTACACCCTTACCAAATGAATAACTCAAATATTTCAATTAATTAAGCACATCAGTTCCCGACATAAGCTGAGGTGGATGGTCAGTCTCCATGGTTTTTTCAAATCTTCGACAATTGTTTCTATATGGATGGTTCATTGGCAAGAATCATTAATGTCCAGTAAAACTAAAATGATGATGATATTTCAGTCTTCTCGATCAAGTATTCTTCATTCCAACAGGACGTGAAAATTTTCCTTTTATGCTCCATCCAGACATCATTGCATAAGTAAGAAAATCATTGATCATCCACATAAGTGCAACACACATCATAAATATGTCTTTTGAACATGCATCATATGTTGGTAACCCACATCCCAAAGAAGATTCAACTCTTTTATTAAAGGTTGCATGTATACATCTATATCATTGTCAGGATCAGAAGGGCCAGATATCAGTATACTCAAGAAAGTGTATGGCTTTTTCATACACTACCATGGGGGAAGGTTATAAATGTGTGTGAAAACGGGCCATGTGTTGTGCGAAGTAAGAATCTACCCAGATGGATTAAAACCATCACATGAAAGACCCAGTCTCACATTACACACATCGGCTGCAAATTCAGGATATCGAGCTTCAAATCTCTTCCATGAAAATATATCTGCAGGGTGAACCAACTCTTTATTATTATTTTTTCTCTTGGTGTCATTCCATCACATTTTTACTGATATTTCATTAGAAATGAAATGGTTCTGTAATCTAGGGATCAATGGAAAGTGCCACATTAATTTTCTTGTCACACGAGATGGTGTTCCATTATCTTTTGGCTTCCATCGGGAGGTTCCAAATTTGATACAATCATTTCTTTCAGTAGTTTATGTTGTACCTCTCGTATCCCCTCGTGGTTTAATTTTCATGATCACAATCACTTTCTTATTTGTCTAATATTGTTTAAAGTGTTTTTGAATGATAGGCACAAGGTTTCCAAGAAGTTGGCCCAAGAAAGAATCTCAAAGTGGACTGAATTTCAGTCCACCGGCAAACCGGTGTGATAGCACCAGCCAGCCGGTGGACCTGGCAGAGGCATTGCCCACTGCCAGGCTCCACCGGTCAGCCGGTGGCTTGACCACCGGCCAGCCGGTGGAATCCAGTCAAACAGTGTGAGCTACTGTCTCCCCACCGGCCAGCCGGTGGCTCCTCCACCGGTCAACCGGTGGAGCCTGGACCAGAATTCTTCTCCTCTGCCAAGGCACCGGCCAGCCGGTGGAGCTGTACCGGCCAGCCGGTAGCCCAGTCAAACTAGCCGTTGGCTTTGACCAGTCAACTCCCTTTTGGCCTCCAACGGCTCCGAGGCCCATTACAACGGCTCCGAAGACTCCCCAAGGGTTCCATGCCTATAAATAAAGGCCAAGGAAGCCCCGGACACTAACCGGATCATATACAAAGCCACCGTACACATTTTCCATCATTGGCGTACCTCCGGCGGACTTCCTCAAAGGAACCCTCTTTGCTCCAACAACTTCCACATCCAAGGAGCTCCATCAAAGAAGCTTGGAAGCGGCCTTCAACATCTCCAATCAATCAAAGGCGCCCAAGGCTTCTCCCATTACGGTTTTTCTTGTTTATCTATTTTGAGCTTAATTAGGGTTTGTGTCTACAAACCACTCTATTTCTCATCCCCTCTTTCTTTTGGGTTTCACATCACCATTAAGGTGTGAAGAGGTTGTCAAGCTTTCCTTTAAATAGCTTGAGACATAGGTGAGCTATCCTTCACCTGTAAGAAGGATAGTGGGTTCTTGCTCAACAATCAAAAGCAAGTGGGTTCTTGCTCAACCATCAAAATCAAGCTGTAATAGGTCCTAGTGCTACCTCAAAGCCTAGTGGGTTTCTTGCTAAAACCATTGAAAAGCAAGCGGTAGGAATCTCTCAACGATTGAGTTGGGAGCGGAGACGTAGGCCGGGTTTTGGCCGAACTCCGTTAACAATTTCTTGTGTGATTGCCTCTTTACTTTCCGCTGCACATTTCACTTTGATTTTAAATTGTTAATCATTTTTTAAAAGGCAATTCACCCCCCCTCTTTCCATCCTTCCCATTTTTCTCCGACCAACAATTGGTATCAAAGGGGTATTTTGAATAATTCCTTAACCGGTTTCAAATTAAAGATCCTTGTTGATGGCTTCTACCGCTTCTTCTTCTCAAACCCTCGAAGGTCATTCATTGGGTCGTGCTCCATTGTTTGATGGAACTGACTAATCTTTTTGGAAAACCCGCATGACCACTTTTTTAAAAAGTATTGGTTATCCAATTTATAAAATTGTTATGCAAGGTTTTTCCCTCTCCTCTCCCGATGAGTCTAAATGGAACCCCAATGACCTTGCTTATTTTGAGCTTGATGGCAAAGCCATGAACGCTGTTCATTGTGGTCTTGACCGTAATGTTTTTAATTGCATTTCTACTTGCTCTACTTCTTACGATCTTTGGAAATTTTTAGAACTAACCTATGAAGGGACTAGCGAGGCTCCAAAGCAAGAATCTGATCAAAAGCAAGAACCCGACGAAAAGATCAAGCCCGTTTTCCCACCTCACAAGAAAAGGGCCAAGAAGAAGAAGAAGAAGGATTTAAAGAAAACTTGGAGTGATAGTTCCTCCTTCTCTTCTTTCTCCTCGAGCGACAATGGTAATAATTGCCTAATGGCAAAACATGAGCTATCTTCCTCCTCTTCCTCCTCTTCCTCCTCTAGTTCTTCTAATTCATTTAATCATCTATCTTATGAAGAACTCTCACACGCTAGAGACCAACTAGAAAAAGGTTTTCATGAATTATCATCAAAATTTGTTGCTTTAAAAAAGAATTTCAAAAAGCTTTCCTCCGAAAAAGACCAACTTCTCAAAGAGAAGGAGGAACTCTCCCTAAAAATCCAAAATTTCCCAAATGTTGATTCTTTGGAATCAACCATCAAGGACCTTAGAGAATCCCTAGCCAAATTCACCCAAGGGGAAAAAAATATTTCAAAATTGCTTGGTTCCCAACGAATTTCAAGAACCACCCAAGGGCTTGGCTATTCCAAGCAAGCTTCCTCCTCCCATGCACCCACTGTTTTTGTAAGGGGGAGCTCTAGTTTTAAATTTTTTAACTATTGCAAAAAACCCGGACACATGATATATGAATGTAATTGCAAAAACGCCCGGTATGGTAGGCCCAAATCGATTTTTTATTCGGATGAATTCTATAGGAGAAGACCCGCTACAAGGCAAGTGTGGATTGAAAAATCCCTCTTAGCGAGTCTCTCCGGGCCTAAAATTGTCTCTTTTCAAAATCCCTCTCCCCGATGATCTTTTGTTTTATTTAGGGGGAGAAATTTTCTTAAATTCAAAAATCTCTTTCGATTCTTTTTTCAATTTAAATTCATTTTTGATTCAAAACTCTCAATTTCAAAAATTTCATTTGGTTTCAAATTTCAAATTTTAATTGGTTTTTGATTCAAAACTTTCAATTCAAACTGTTATTCAAATTTTCATTTCAATTTCAAAAATCTCAATTGATTTTTCAATTCTCATATCTAGTTTTTCAAACCCTTTCCCTCAATCAAATTTTTATGCCCCACGCTATTTTGATAATCACAAAGGGGGAGAAATTTCTTGATTGATTGGGGGAGAATATTTTCTATCATGCTTTGATTTATTTTCAAATTATCCTTTAAGAATGTCTTTAATTTCTGTATTTTATTTTGATTGTTTCGGTGATTGTGATCATCAAAATAGGGGGAGATTGTTGTACCTCTCGTATCCTCTTGTGGTTTAATTTTCATGATCACAATCACTTTCTTATTTGTCTAATATTGTTTAAAGTGTTTTTTAATGATAGGCACAAGGTTGCCAAGAAGTTTGCCCAAGAAAGAATCTCAAAGTGGACTGAATTTCAGTCCCCCGGCCAACCGGTGTGATAGCACCGGCCAGCCGGTGGACCTGGCAGAGGCATTGCCCACTGCCAGGCTCCACCGATCAGCCGGTGGCTTGACCACCGGCCAGCCGGTGGAATCCAGTCAAACAGTGTGAGCTACTGTCTCCCCACCGGCCAGCCGGTGGCTCCTCCACCGGTCAGCCGGTGGAGCCTGGACCAAAATTCTTCTCCTCTGCCAAGGCACCAGCCAGCCGGCGGAGCTGTACCGGCCAGCCGGTAGCCCAGTCAAACTAGCTGTTGGCTTTGACCAGTCAACTCCCTTTTGGCCTCCAACGGCTCCGAGGCCCTTTACAACGGCTCCGAAGACTCCCCAAGGGTTCCATGCCTATAAATAAAGGCCAAGGAAGCCCCAGACACTAACCGGATCATATACAAAGCCACCGTACACATTTTCCATCTTTGGCGTACCTCCGGCGGACTTCCTCAAAGGAACCCTCTTTGCTCCAACCACTTCCACATCCAAGGAGCTCCATCAAAGAAGCTTGGAAGCGGCCTTCAACATCTCCAATCAATCAAAGGCGCCCAAGGCTTCTCCCATTACGGTTTTTCTTGTTTATCTATTTTGAGCTTAATTTGGGTTTGTGTCTACAAACCACTCTATTTCTCATCCCCTCTTTCTTTTGGGTTTCACATCACCATTAAGGTGTGAAGAGGTTGTCAAGCTTTCCTTTAAATAGCTTGAGACATAGGTGAGCTATCCTTCACCTGTAAGAAGGATAGTGGGTTCTTGCTCAACCATCAAAAGCAAGTGGGTTCTTGCTCAACCATCAAAAGCAAGCTGTAATAGGTCCTAGTGCTACCTCAAAGCCTAGTGGGTTTCTTGCTAAAACCATTGAAAATAAAGCGGTAGGAATCTCTCAACGGTTGAGTTGGGAGCGGAGACGTAGGCCGGATTTTGGCCGAACTCCGTTAACAATTTCTTGTGTGATTTCCTCTTTACTTTCCGCTACACATTTCACTTTGATTTTAAATTATTAATCATTTTTTAAAAGGCAATTCACCCCCCCTCTTGCCATCCTTCCCGTTTTTCTCCGACCAACAGTTTCCTGCCAAAATAAGCTGCAATCATTCGAGCAAGCATGATTTTTTTTTCAATATCCAAGTTCATCAACTAACTTCCATTCCATATAGTGGTTTGAGGGAATATCTGCACCATCTGGAAGTAAGTCCTTCAAGAAAGTAAGAATGTAATCGATTGTAGTATTTGAAATCCCATACATAGTTTTTGCATGAAACAATCAGATTAAAAATTCCAACTTTCTCATTTTACAACATTGCCGATATACTGGAGTCGTCATAGCATCATACAATTTTTTCACCCTATCAACATCATAATTTTCATTGGACACATCATGTGGGCTTGTATAGAAATCTAGTTGGCTAGACATCCTTTTCTTCCCATGATGCTGAATAAATGGAAACTGATCATATATCAAACTCTCTAATTCAGTCCTATCATTTGGATCGTCAACATTTTGAGATTCCATTTTCTATCCATTGTGATACCACTCATAATAGTATGTTGGGAAACCATATTTGGTTATATGATAGATAACTGCTTCACGACTCAACCAAGGTATTCCAACATAATTAAAACATGGCAAGTGTATGCGACCACTATCTGAAACCTTGTCAAATGAAAAATCTAAAAAACTGTGAAAATTATTTTGAAAATAGGTTGAAATCCGATTAGTTTCATGCATCCAACTTCTATAAATTATGTAAAAAAATTTCAATAAGTCATTTCAAAGCAATTCAATAATATTGAAGTTAAATCAAAAAAATAATTAGTTAAATGAAAATTGTTTACTTTACATAAGATAATTACTGACAAATTACTCTATCTGAGAATCATATTAAGAAATACAACAAAATATAGTGTATGTAAGAAAATAAGATACAAAATTTCTAATGCATATATTCAAGGATTTACCAGTAGGATATTAAAAGTGGATCAAAGAATACATAATCCTTAAGGGTCTTGTTGGGAGTACATGAGTTTTATACTTTAACTTCTTCAAGGAGATCAGGATGAGGAGTAATATGAGGATCACCTCAAAAGTAGTTATGGCCTCATTAAGTTTCACCTTAACCATGGATTATGGGATCCTAGGATTGGGGCCATAGATCATAGGTTGGTAGGGTGTATTCATTGAATCATGTCCCAATTGATTTTGGAGAGGGACCTTCAATAGTTATAGGTATGGATTTTATTAGAAACACCTATAAAAAGGATATCCAGGAATTGTGACGTCCCAAACCAGGATTCCACTCATTAGTAACCCTAACCCAGATGGCCACTCATTGGAGAGGGACCTCCAAGTTCTATTGTGTTTTATCTCACATACGAATAATGATTTTTGGGCTGTCCGAGGTCCAGGGAGGAGGTTGGTGGGCTGTCCAGGGTCCAGGGAGGAGGGTGTGGGGCTGTCCAGGTTCTAGGAAGGTGGGGGGGGGGCTGTCCTAGGTTCAGAAAGGTGGGTGGGGGCTATCTTGTAGAGACCTGAAGCTTAACGTACATGTAAATTACATTACTTTTGCGGAATACTTAATACATAACAAAAACAGACACACAAGGACCGTAATAGTTTAGTGCCTTTGGAAACTCGGAATGTAATCTTCTAATCGTGGTGAAAGATCTTCAACATCTCCCATAAAGATCTTCCTTTTTTTCCTACCTAAAACCTTTATTTATATCCTGGGGAAAAGAAAACAAAAAAGGGTGAGCTCAAATGCTCAGTAAGGGTAAACAAAAGAAATATCAATCACATCATATTCATAAGAACATAACATTTTGGAAATCTTAACCTGCAAAAGAGATCATAATATCATAACATGGGATAAATCATAGTAGTGAAATGTAATCCCAATAATCATAACATAAAACATGAAACATTGTGGCACACACACATAATCATAGAGAATCCTTTCTTATTAGTCAAGACTCATTGTCAAGACTATCTTAGTGGACAAAGTCCATTTCTGAACCGAGTTCACTCCTCGTTTCAGTCCTGTTTCACTAAACCGGTTTAACCTTCCGTTCCATACATGTCTATCTCATGAGATATAAAATCTTTACCCAATGCATTGGAGGGAGATATAGGTCCCACCCATCTCATAATGATACAATTCTTATGTGTGCCACAAAATCATAAATCATACATCATTGCATAACCCATGTAATAAAAATGGGATTCTTAAACAACATGACATCATAAAACAATTAATATAAGATAAAAGAATTAATAAAAATAATTCCATCACAACATAATCAAATAAATTTAATATTAGGGATAGAAACCTAACCCTTTATTATCATAGATGGAAAATAATTTTGATAAAACACTTGAACTCCATTCTTGAGGAAAATATCCTTTCTACTTAAAAAACACTTTAACTTTCTTAACATGTCATATAATTATAATATAAAAGAATTTTATTAAAAATAAACTTGAAAACTTGTAAAGTATGATTCTTGGAAATAATGTTTTAAAAATCCATTCATGCCGTATAATTTAAAAAAACATTCTTCTCGTACTTTTGTCGGAAAAGTCAAAAAGTACCTCGTACGAAAAATGACAAAATATTCCTTTCTTATCTTTTACTAAAAACTCAACAAAAGGAAAAATTGGATTTAAACAAATGTAGGTGGATGGAAATGAAATTAAATATTGAGTAAACACGGATGTGGATGATAAAATACACCCCAGTAAATACCAAAGTATAAACAATCTTGGATAAAATGAGATTTTGATATTTTCCCTTACCTTAGGTCTGATTTGCTTCGTAAGTGTCCGAAACTCCTGTATAATGATTTAAATAATGTCATTGACTTATTACAGAATCATACTCATTGTTATGATATTATATATGGTTCACTTATGACTTTATATTACCCGTTCTATTGTAAATTCCATGTTAATGAGCGTTTTGGGTAAAATCGTTTCATTTGTCGTCCGTGTTTTGACTTGTAATTATTCATATGATTACATAGATCATGATAAATTAATTCCATAATATAAAACATAATTTATATATAATATATATTTAGAATATACATATATATAATATATCAGTAAATGGAAAGAAATACACCGTTCATGGAGATGGTAGGCCGTATGTACGCATGAACACTGTTTTTGTTTCCTTATTGAGTTGAATGGAATTAAGTAGATGACATACATATATATACACATAAATATAGTATCATTATTATGTCATATATTTCATGATTACTTATTTTATATATTTATAATTATTCATGAATGGTTAACGTGGAGAATGAATCTCATCGCGTCGTGGAGACGGTAGTCCGTACGTACGCACGAGCGATGATATCATTCTCATGATCATGGAATTGTATTGGAGTGTATGTATACTATTTAAGAATCAATATCACTTTACAATAATCATATATAGTTATTATTTACACCATTATACCCATCCAATTAAGGTGGTGGTGGAAAATAGATTACACCACGGCGTGGAGACGGTATTCCGTACGTACGCACGCATTGTGATTTCGTTTTCCATAGGATGGATAGATGGTAAAATAGGGTTGTTTCATACATATAATAATATATAGGTATATTAGTGACACTGATGTTATTACTTTATAATGAAAAAACAAATGAAGAAGAAGTGGAAGAAGAAATAAAGTTGAAAGAATCGGTAACGGATATTACCACTTCTTTGAAGCACCTCTTGCAGACCTCCTTTGAGGGCACTAAAATTGGTCTTTGAAGAATCCCGGGACCTCTAGGATGTTTCTAGGGAAGTGGAGAAGAGAATTTGGTAGGGGTTGGACGAGCTTGAAGGCTCAAAGTTGTGTGAGGAAGAGAGGGAGGAAGTTCCCTTTTATAAGGGAGGAGAGGGGCACCATTGGAATAACTAAAAATATTATTTTATTATAAAGTCAAATTCGGTTTTTAATAGCTCAAAATTGATTTATTTAGAAGATAAGGTGGGGATGGGTCTAACTAATCTCATAAAATGGAATTTATACAAGTTTAGGTATCAAATTTAACCTTATCATTTAGATTTAACTTTAAGTTAGATAATTTAACTTTTACCGGGTCTTCTTGTTTTCTAACACTATAAGGTTAATAAACTTACTATATCAAGCCAAAAGAACCCCAAGTTGTTTATTATTAATATATATAACCTTATCTAAGTCATTTTGGAGAACCTTATATTTTTAGGAATAAACTAACAATTAATAATATAGTATTTTTTTTAAATACTATTTTATGTCAATTTTGACACTGTTTGGTAATTAATTTTTTTAAAAATAATAACAGAATGATTAGTTCTAAAATATTTAATTTAATATATACTAACATGTCATATTAACATATAAAACTATTTTAATTCATAAAAAGTCTAAAATTACATTAATTTGTGTATTTATAACATCAATTATGTCAATATTTCATTAATAAGATAATTACTGCATCATCATTGTATCATAAATAAATTAAATTATTTTAAGTCTAAAAATTAAAAATAAAATATCATTATGTAGTAAATATTTTTATCTTTCTAATTAATATTTATAGTCGAATTTATCATATGTATAACCCTATATTTAAAATGAATTAGTTATTAAACATTGATTTTAACTATTTTAACCCTTCTTTAAATAAATTGATAATAAATGTCATAATCTAATCCAAGTGGGCCTAAACGGTCATATTTTATTCCTAAGGTTTCTTTTTGTCAAATTAAACTTATCCAATAGAATTAGGACATGTGTTAAGATAATAATAATATCATTTTTACCCTTAATTACCCTATTTATATTTAACCGTGGTAAAAAAAAGTAAAAAGTTACTATTCAACAAAAATTATTTTCCTCTCATTGAACCACATTTTAGTCCTTGATATTAACCGTGTCTCTCTTATTTTCGAAATTCCACTCACAGAAGCGGTAAAATTATGTTTTTTGAAAAATTCAGTTTTTTTATCTACCACTTAGTGGTTTCACTATTCATCAAAAAATGAAAGTTTCCAGAAAAATACCATAAATTTGGCCTAAGCTATATTTGATATTATGAATTCAAAAATGATATCTATTTTATCAAATTCAAAACATATCAGTTACATTAACTAATTTAAACATTAATTCCCGTCTTCAAAACAAATAGCGTGTTTTTAAGAGATAATAACTATCAAAAGATTGACACTTGTTTATAGCTGGTTTAAATGTGAAATTATATCCAATGACCAACATTGTATTAAATTGTAAAAATATATTCTAAATATACTTTAAAACCACTCAAATTAATAATTTATCACTATTAATTA
This sequence comes from Viscum album, assembly GCA_963277665.1. Classification (NCBI taxonomy): domain Eukaryota; kingdom Viridiplantae; phylum Streptophyta; class Magnoliopsida; order Santalales; family Viscaceae; genus Viscum; species Viscum album. Next base: position 925,210,546 of record OY728165.1, read on the forward strand.
TTTCGATTAAAAAAGTTGTTTTTAATTAAAATTTAGTAATTTTCACTAATCATCAGAATATGAAAGTTATCCGAAAAGTACCAAAATTTCACCCTAAGCTAATTTCGATATTCCGAATCCAAAAATGAAGTCCGTTTTGAAAGATAAAATTTATAAAATTTCAAAAAGTGGGTATTACTATTCATAACGGCTAGTTCATAATAATATTATAATAATATCTCATTTAGTGAAACTCGGTATTGCGTACTACACACGCTATCGTGGAAGGTCGCAATTGCGTGTAATGAAAGCCATGTCAGGGATGTGTGTAGTGCAAGCTCCTTTTGGTGAAGCGTAAAACACAATACATTAATTAAAAACAATACTTTTCATAATATCTCGGGGTGTTACATTCTACCCCCCTTAAAATGAAATTCTCCCTCGAAATTCTTCGGGGTTATAAATGGTTTACTACTCGAATGTTTGTTTAATAGAAACCCACATAGTAAAAAGGAATACCAATAAATGGATTTAAAAACTAAAGTCTAAAATGTAACGGTTACCCAAATTAACTCATCACTGGGTTTCCACGTAGGAGAACATATGTGAAAATATTGATATGGAAGAAAAATCTAACCATCACGTTCTGATGGAGAGTGGTAGAGAACATGGCTATGAAAAATCCATCAATCACAAAGCCATAAATTTGTGACGATCTAAGGTACCATCTGATTCATCGGATATAAGAGCACTAGGACAACATTTTTTGTTTTCAAGATCATTTCCCTAAAGTTGATGAAATTGGAATTAGAAGAAATAATTTCGTGATTTTGGTACAGTCTCACCATTGGTGTTCTTTGGACAATTTCCACTTCATCTCTTAAAGAAATGATGTTTAATTTGTCATTCGTGAAGTGTTAGTAGATCATGTGATAGAATGATGGGCCATTCCATCTGTTTCAAACAAAAGGTTAGAAAAGTTATCAAAAAATACATAAGTCCATCTATAGTGAGATTAATCATATATGGTTCCTAAAATGGACTTATACTTCATATATCATACTGCTTAATATAATAAAACTAGTTTCTACTAAACAGAGACTTCCTGTAGGCCAGTGTTAGGCGATAAAGGCCAGTCGCACTTCGGTTGTGGGTTTGATTCCCACAGCCTTGTCCGACGCGATGGGTTGTCGCCCATCCTGCAGGTTGTCCTTTTTCTAAAGGTATATTACAATAACATCCCATCAATAATATCGAAAAAAATGTTCTATCCATAAACAATAATAACTTATGTCCAACATAATCTATTCCGATCTTTAGGCTTATCTAAAATACTTCTGTCCCAGCTCATAGTATAAAGAAAACGATTACTTGAAATGTCATCAACCAAGCATGTGAATACCATCATTTATCCCCCATATATCCTGTTGGTCACATTCCAATCCTGTGAATACCTTAATCATGTATTCTCTTGAAAAATGAATACCCATTAAACCTTAGTGAAAACATGAATACTGTCAAAAGTTAACTCTTTTCACATACCAAAACCTCAAACCATGATATAACTATTTCCTTATATCAGTCATGAGCTCATGAATATTGTCAAACATTTAATTTTCTCCTTATCCCTTCATTATGCGCATATCATCTTTTTTCCAAAAATATCTCAATCAATTTCCATGGTTACCGGTACCATAAAATTATTGAAAACAACAATATACCAATACATAAATATTCTAATATTCCACGATACTATATACAACATTATTTTGGAATCCCATTACATAAACACTTAATCATTCCACCACAACGTTTTCATATTCAACATCGCCAATAGTGATCGCATGTGACTTCCCTTTGTCCTTTGCCTTAAGTGGTTTCTCATGTCGATCATCACTAACCCTTGGATTAGGGCATTTATTAGCATAATTCCCCATTTCCTTGCACTTGAAGCATTGCAGTGTTGGCAGTTTGTTCTCGATAGTCTTTTCTTTATTCACATCATTAGAAACCATTTTTCCATTACATTGACACTCAGCTACTCGATGAACTTCTTTTCCACACTTAAAGCATTTTCTAGTCCCTTTAAGAAAATATCCACCATGCTTCTTTCCACACTTTGAGCATAAGGAAACATTCATCTTCCTTTCACCATTATTCTGAGATTTCTCCTTGAACTCCATCTTTTGTTTCTTGTCAAAACAATGAGATGGATAAGTAAAACCAACTTCCCTTTCTACCTTGATAGCACAACGCACAATTTCTTCATATCAACTGAAGTCTCTTATAGCTAATGCCCTTAGGATATTTGGTTTTAAGCCACTAAAGAATCTATCAACTTTACTTTCATCTTGGATGATAAATCCAGATGCATACCTTGAATGCCTTGTAAAATTCGCTTCGTATATACCAATAGATTGATCATTATTTTGCTTTAGTTCAAGAAACTCCTTTTACATCTTTGTTCGAAGAATATGAGGGAAGTACTTATTGAAAAATGAGTTCTTGAACTTGTCCCATTCCATGGACTCAATTTCATCTCTTGGCCTCGTATTGTTGATAAGATTCCACCATTGATCAGCTTCACCTTCCAAACGATATACTACTAAGATGACTTTATCATGTTCAGAACATTGAAGAACTGAAAATATATTTTCAGTGGTACTAATCCATTGTTCAGCAACAAGTGGATTAGAAGACCCACTGATAGAAGGTGGACATTGCCTCATGAAGGACTCAATAGAATATTATTCCCTTCTCTGCTCATTTGGAAGTCCAGAATGATTCATAGCTTGTGTAAGTATAGAAATAAGATTTTTCACTCCATCTCCCATAACATTTGTTTGTTCAGGAAGACAATCATTGCATTGTCCATTGCATTGATCAACATGGTTCCTTCGGGTTCTAGCCATCATCTAAAACCCAAAAAGAATAGTGTGAGAGGCAAAAATCATGCTAGGGAAAACAACATAATAAAGGGGGAGTACATTCAATATATAACATCTTAGGTTTAATTCTAAGATCATTAGCGCAATTCCAGAACTATGACCTATAATTATACTTAACCTTAGGGACATCCCTAGACATACCATAGAAACATCTCTAGGGATCTCACTAAAGTTCTTGCTCCCTATTTTCCAAAGGTATACTAAACCTTTCCTCTGATACCAACTGTAGAGACCCGAATCTTGATGTACATGGACATTACATTACTTTTGCGGAATACTTAATACATAACGAAAACAAACACACAAGGACCGTAATAGTTTAGTGTCTTTGGAAACTCGGAACATAATCTTCTAATCGTGGTGAACGATCTTCAACATCTCCCATAAAGATCTTCCTTTTTTTCCTACATAAAACCTTTCTTTATATCCTGGGGAAAATAAAACATAAAATGGTGAGCTCAAATGCACAGTAAGGGTAAACAAAAGAAATATCAATCACATCATATTAATAAGAACATAACATTTTGGAAATCCTAACCTGCAAAAGAGATCATAATATCATAACATGGGATAAATCATAGTAGTGAAATGTAATCCCAATAATCATAACATAAAACATGAAACTTTGTGGAATACACACATAATAATAGAGAATCATTTCTTATTAGTCAAGACTCATTGTCAAGACTATCTTAGTAGACAAAGTCCATTTCTGAACCGAGTTCACTCCTCGTTTCAGTCCTGTTTCACTGAACCGGTTTAACCTGTTGTTCCAGCCATGTCTATCTCATGAGATATAAAATCTTTACCCAATGCATTGAAGGGATATATAGGTCCCACCCATCTCATAATGATACCATTATTATGTGTTCCACAAAATCATAAATCATACATCATTGGATAACTCATGTAATAAAAATGGGATTCTTAAACAACATGACATTATAAAACAATTCATATAAGATAAAAGAATTCATAAAAATAATTCCATCACAACATAATCAAATCAATTTAATATTAGGGATATAAACCGAACCCTTTATTATCGTAGATGGAAAATAATTTTGATAAAACACTTGAACTCCATTCTTGAGGAAAATATCCTTTCTACTTTAAAAACACTTTTCCTTTCTTAACATGTCATACAATTCTAAACTAAAAGAATTTGATTAAAAATAAACTTGAAAAATTGTAAAGTATGATTCTTGGAAATAATGTTTTAAAAACCCATTCATGCTGTATCAGTTAAAAAAACATTCTTCTCGTACTTTTGTCGGAAAAGTCAAAAAGTACCTCGTACGAAAAACGACAAAAGATTCCTTTCATATCTTTTACTAAAAACTCAAGGAAGGGTAAAATTGGATTTAAACAATTTTATGTGGATGGTAATAATATTACATATTGAGGAAACATGGATGTGGATGATAAAATACACCCCAGTAAATACCAAAGAATAAAAAATCTCGGATAAAATGAGATTGTGATATTTTCCCTTACCTTAGGTCTGATTTGCTTCGTAAGTGTCTGAACCTCCTGTATAATGATTTAAATAATGTCATTGACTTATTCCATAATCATACTCATTGTTATGATATTATATATGATTCACTTTTGACTTTATATTACCTGTTCTTTTGTAACATCCATGTTAAAGAGCATTTTGGGTAAAATCGTTTCATTTGTCATCCGTGTTTTGACTTGTAATTATTCATATGATTACTTAGATCATGATTACTTAATTACAGAATATAAAAAATTATTTATATATAATATATATTCAGAATATAAATATATATAATAGATCAGTAAATGGAAATAAATACACCGTTCATGGAGATGGTAGGCCGTATGTACGCATGAACGCTGTTTTCGTTTCCTTATTGAGTTGAATGGAATTAAGAAGATGACATACATATATATACACATAAATCCTGTCTCATTATTATTTCATATATTTCATTATTACTTATTATATATACTTTATAATTATTCATGAATGCTTAACGTGGAGAATGAATCTCATCGCGTCGTGGAGACGGTAGTCCGTACGTACACACGAGCGATGATATCGTTCTCATGATCGTGGAATTGTATTTGAGTGTATGTATACTATTTCATAATCAATATCACTTTACAATAATCATATATAGTTATTATGTACACCATTATTCCCATCCAAGTAAGGTGGTGGTGGAAAATAGATTACACCACGGCGTGGAGACGGTATTACGTACGTACGCACGCGTGGTGGTTTTGTTTTCCATAGGATGGATAGATGGTGAAATAGTATTTTTTTCATACTTATAATAACATATCAGTATATGAGTGATACTGATGTTATTACTTCATAATGAAACAACCTAATAAGAATAAGTGGAAGAAGAAATAAAGTTGAAAGAATCGGTAACAGATATTACCTCTTCTCTGAAGCACCTCTTTGAGACCTCCTTTTAGGGCACTAAAATTGGTCTTTGAAGAAACCCAGGACCACTAGGATGTTTCTAGGGAAGTGTATAAGAGAGTTTGGTAGGGGTTGGAAGTGCTTTAAGGCTCAAAGTGGTGTGATAAAGAGAGGGAGGAAGTGCCCTTTTATAAGGGATGAGAGGGGCACCTTTTGAATAACTAAAAATATTATTTTATTATAAAGTCAAATTCGGTTTTTAATAGCTCCAAATTGATATATTTCGAAGCTAAGGTGGGGATGGGTAGAAATCCTCTCATCCAATAGAATTTAGACAAGTTTAGGTATCAATTTTAACCTTATCATTTAGATTTAACTTTAAGTTAGATAATTTAACTTTTACCGTGTCTTCTTGTTTTCTAACACTATAAGGTTAATAAACTTACTATATCAAGACAAACTAACCCCAAGTTGTTTATTATTAATATATATAACCTTATCTAAGTCATTTTGCCGAACCTTAGATTTTTAGGAATAAAATAACAATTAATAATATAGTATTTGTTTTAAAAACTATTTTATGCCAATTTTGACACTATTTGGTAATTGATTTTTGTGAAAATCATAACAGAATGATTAGTTCCAAAAGATTTAATTAAATCAATACTAACATATCATATTAACATATAAAATTATTGTAATTCTAAAAAGTCTTAAATTACATTTATTTGGGTATTTATAACATCAATTATGTCAATATTTCATTAATAAGATAATTACTGCATCATCATTGTATCATAAATAAATTAAATTATTTTAAGTCTAAAAATTACAAATAAAATACCATTATGTAGGAATTTTTTTTATATTTCTAATGAATATTTATAGTCGAATTTATCTTATGTATATCCCTATATTAAAAATTAATTAGTTATTAAACTTTGATTTTAACAATTTTAACCCTTCTTTAAATAATTTGATAATAAATGTCCTAATCTAATCCAAGTGGGCCTAAACGGTCATAATTTATTCCTAAGGTTGTTTTTGGTCGAATTACACTTATCCAATAGAATTAGTACATGTGTTAGGGTAATAATAATATCATTTTTACCCTTAATTACCCTATTTACTTTTAACCGTGGTAAAAAAAGTAAAAAGTTACTATTCACCAAAAATTATTTACATCTCATTGAACCACATTTTAGTCCATGATATTTACCGTGTCTCTCGGATTTTCGAAATTCCACTCACAGAAGCGGTAAAATTAAATTTTATGAAAAATTCAGTTTTTTTAACTACCACTTAGTGGTTTCACTATTCCTCAAAAAATGAAAGTTTCCAGAAAAATACCAAAAATTAGGCCTAAGCTATATTTGATATTATGAATTAAAAAATGATTTCTATTTTATCAAATTCAAAACATATCAGTTACATTAACTAATTTAAAAAATAATTCTCATCGTCAAAACAAATAGCGTGTTTTTAAGAGATAATAACTATCAAAAGATTAACACTTGTTTATAACTGGTTTAAATGTGAAATTACATCCAATGACCAGCATTGTATTAAATTGTAAAAATATATTCTAAATATACTTTAAACCCACTAAAATTAATAATTTATCACTATTAATTATTTCGATTAAAAAAGTTGTTTTTAATTCAAATTTATTAATTTTCACTATTCATTCGAATATGAAAGTTATCCAAAAAGTACCAAAATTTCCCCTAAGCTAATTTCGATATTCTGAATCCAAAAATGAAGTCCATTTTTAAAGATAAAATTTATAAAATTTCAAAAAGTGGATATTACTATTCATAACAGCTAGTTCATAATAATATTATAATAATATCTCATTTAGTGAAACTCGGTATTGCGTACCACACACACTATCGTGGAAGGTCGCAATTTCGTGTAATGCGAGCCAAGTAAGGGATGTGTGTAGTGAAAGCTCCTTTTGGTGTAGTTTACAACACATGAAATTAATTAAAAAGAATACTTTTCATAATATCTCGGGGTGTTACATGTCTGGGGTCCAAGGAGGAGGGGGGCTATCCAATGTTCAGGAAGGAGAGTGGGGGCTGTCCGAGGTCCAGGGAGGAGGGTGGGGGGGCTATCCAGGGATGACGAAGGAGGGGGGTTGTCCGGGGTCCCGGAAGGAGGGGGGTTGTCCTGGGTGGACCCCAAAACACCGAATGGGGTTACACTCTATAGTTCTATGAATATATTATCCAAACCTATAAAGATTCCACCTATAAACATGACAACTTTAAATAAGTGCCTACTGTAACTTCATGAAATTTAAGGGATATGTGTTTTGTGAAAATCCTATACATTACAGTGATGTTCATGAATGATGCTTTTTTTCCCAAATGTGTATGGGATTCAGTAACGAGGATGATTTCATCAATTTAACCAATGTTATAGTGTAAGTTTAGGATGAATTCTTGCATTTAACCAGTGTTCTAGTTTATTTTAAGGTGAGGTGAGTTAGAAACCATGTTAGGCAGGTCATTAGAACGTGGGATCTTCTATTTAGCCATGTAGTCTTGAATTTCTGGTATGAATTGAGATAATTACTACCTAATCTATAGTATGGCCAACAAATATTGTGGGAATACCCATGAAACAAATCCATGTGTAAATGGGACGTTTTCAGCACCCCATTTAGCCAAACATACTTTTCACTATAAGGGATTGGCCATGTATATTTACATGGCTAACCAAGTCATGTACTGTGTGTACATTCCCATGTACATTCCCAGGATACTAGATTATCATAGACACGATTTCCACCATTATACAAACCATGTGAACCCTTATACCATATCATCATTATTACAACCATTAATAACAACTTATTAAACAACATCACTTGTCAGAGATAATCAAATTGAACATAAATCAATAATAATATTGGATATATCAAGTAAAATTAAGTCATACTATCTTACATCCTAAATGACCACCCACAACCATGATTAATGACCACAAAGATCCCCTTTTGGGCAATTCAAAAGTAAAAACAAAAACAAATTGTTGCAGAAAACAACTTCATTTTTGTGAAGAATAATAATCCCATGGTCCTCTTGATATTTGAACCATGCATTCATGATTTTTGAGATGAACTTGTATCCAGGAAACCATGTGAGAAGCATGATTTAATACATGTGTTTTTCTGATTTTCCTAGCAGTTCAAGGAACCACAATTCAGTGAAAATTTTCATTGTGTTTTAAAAAGGTGTTTGAATAACTCATGTATGATGTTGAAGGCAGAATGAATAATGGTTATATTAAGAAAACTAATATTCAATAATATAAAAAATTTAACATTATGTGAATTAGTTTCAAGAAGAGGGAAGAAGTACTACATTGGAAAAGGAGAGGTCCCACCGAGACTTCCCTTTGTATATATTTTATTCATAAAGAACATTGGATTGTATGGTTAAGTATTTCTTATTTCTTCTGTGAAGAATAATTCTGGACCGAATACTATTTTTCAAAGTTCATTAAGATACTCCATATGTTCTATTGTGCAAAGGATAGGTGAATAGTGTGTCATTTTATATATATACAGATTTTGATAGAAACATGATATATACTTGTTATGTAATACACATAGTGTACAAAAATTAAGATGAATAAGATCTTCTTATTTGACATGATCTTAATGAAAGGAGTTATTTTCATGAAATACAATGAAGAAATACTACAAACAATTTCTTATGAGCTCATATACATGAAGCTGTAATATTTAAAGAATTGCTATTAAAAAACTATGAATCTTTAAAATTAGAACACAAGAAAAAGACACCATTCCATTATAAATGTATATGTGTAATGAAAACATTAATTGGAAAATGAGTACACTGATGTAGTGATTTGAGTACACAATTCGTGGATGTAGTGATTTGAGTACACAATTCATGGAGTAGTGGGTCATAAAATATTCCAAAATCCCTTAAAATAGGGAATATCGATATCCTTGAGAATAGAAGGATGTCCTTGAGAAGAGGTGGTAGGATATCCTTGAGAAGAGGTGGAAAGAGTCTAACCTAGCAGCTAATCGGATGGAAGAGGTGCACCTGTGCTGGGGCTTCTCCAGGGATTTTGGGAGTCGGGCAGCGCTTCTGGGAGTTGCGCAATCTGCTTATAGAATCATGGGGGGTTGCCTTCCTTAGACGAATTTGGGGCATATTTTCCCAATGGTTATTAAAAACTTTGGGAAAACAATGATTTCCCAATTGTTTCAAAAAACGGTTGAGAAAACTCCATCTTTACCAACGGTTTATGCAAACTGTTGGTAAAGAACACCTATACCAATGGTTCAAAAGAACTGTTGGTATACAAGTGTTCGGAAAAGAATGATTTCCAGTAGTGTAATTCATGAATTTCTTTATTTTATTTCTTATAGTTCTATTTTATTATATGGGGGATTGTTATTATATATATTTACTACAGTCCATTTCATGTCCAAATGATGAGAGACCCTTTCCTCTCTCATCAATTGATTTTCTGAATTTTTAAGTGACACCATTTGGCTGCCGAATTTTTGTAAAAGAAATCGCATCTTCTATTGCCTTTCAAGTTTACCTTTCATGTGGTAAGAAATTCAAATATCCATACCATGTTATTATATCCATTTTATTCTGACATTATATTTTATTATGAGTTATTTATGATTGGGTTACCCTTTTACCCTTTTTTAAATGTTTTATAAAAGGATGTTATGTAGTCATTATGCTGCAGAATTTTCATCTCAAAATTCCTCTCTCTTTCTCTCTAGAAATTATATTGGTTTATTTATGTGAATACCCAGACCTATTTCTTTTCTATGGGTGTTCATAAATACAAAAAAATGATATATTATATTCTGGATTTGACATACATATAACCCTCACTCCCTTTCCATTTGTTATAAATGACATAATGCTCTTATTTTTTTAAGAACTTTTAAAACGTCTCAATTTTGAAATAAAACCCATTCTTTTTGTTCTCTATGGGTTATTTATTTAATGCTTTATTTTGATCTATTTCCCTCACATGAAAGTAAATACATATTAATGGTTCTCCCTAATAGTGATCTAATGCACTAGGTGAAGAATTAATCTCTAGAGATGAAAACTTTCACAATACCTTGGTGAAAAACCTTGGTAATGTTTTTATGAAACATTGGGAATGAGCCTTTGTGATATGTTCATGACTGTCTAAATTAAATGTTTTAGCCACATACTGAATTTGTGATTCATGTTATTTTTATTATTTTATGCCTCTTTTTCCTGTTCCCATGTCTTGTGGTTTTCATCAAGTTCTTATTGATATCATAATTAAACTGATTCCCTTGATTTCCTTATGGGGCCTTGTGCTCAAACTTTCCTTTGATGTATGTCTCCAGGTTATGAGATGAAGCAATTGTACTTAGGATGAACTTATGATGAATTCTTACAAGTGTGATAGAAGAATGTTTTATGTTGTTTTCATGTATTATGATCCTAAATTCCAAGACACCAGACTTTATAGATCCTATGTTGGTAAAATGTAATGAAAATTTATGTAATATAAATTTGGGATGCCATAAATACCCTGGGAAAGCCCATGGTTTTGAAAATACCACCGATGAGGTGTCCCTTGGAAATTAATTAAAAATTCCCTCACTTTTCCTATATATAACAAGACATTCCCTCATTAATTTAATTCAAAAATCCTCCTCAACAAAGCTATGGTATTTCAGCCTCCCAAGGAGTCCTCCCAAGGGCCCTCAAGCCTCCTAAGGTCCCGAACTTCATTCTTTCGAAAATACTCTTCCAGGTAAGGGAACCTTTCACCCTCCTCTTTTAAGTCATGACTTCCTTTATGCTATGTCTTATAGTTCCATTTTATTATGTGGGAACTTGTAATTATATATCTTTAATACTGTCCATTTCACGTCAAAATGATGAGATACCCTTTCCGTTCTCATCAATTGATTATCTGAATTTTTATGTGACGCTGTTAGGATACCGAATTTTTGTAAAAGAAATCACATCTTCTCTTTCCTTTCATGTTTTCTTTTCATGTGGTATGATATTCAAATAACCATACCATGTTGTTATGTCCATGTGATCAAACTTTTATACTGTACTATGAGTTATTTATGAGTGGGTTAACCTTGTACCCTCTTTTTTTTAATGTTTTTTAAAAGGATGTTATATAGTTGTTATGTTGTAGAATTTGCATCTCAAAATTCTTCTCTCTTTCTCTCAATACATTCTATGGTTTTATTTATGTGAATACCCAAACCTATTTGTTTTTTATGGGTGTTAATAAATAAAAAAAATGATATATATGATTCTGGAATTGACATACATATAAACCTCACTCCCTTTCCATGGGTTATAAATGACATAATGATCTTATTTTTTTATGAACTTTTAAAACCTCACAATTTTGAAATAAAACCCATTTCTTTTGTTCTCTATAGGGTATTTATGAAATGTTTGATTGAGATATATGTGGCTCAAATGAAAGTAAAGATATATTAAGGGTGTGCCCTGATAGCGCTCCAATGAATTGGGTAAAAAATTAAATCTCCAGAGATGACAAGTTTCATGATACCATGGGGAATAACTTTGGTAATTATTAAGACACATGGGGATGAACCTTGGTGATATGTTCATAAATGTCTAAATTAAATGTTGTATCCACATATTTATGTTATGGTTAATGTTATTTTAATTTTGAAATTCCTTTACATCCATTGCTCATGTATTTATGTATTTTATCAAGTTCTTATTGATTTCACAAGTAAACTGATTCCCTTATTTTCCTTACTGAGGCTTCTGCTCAACCTTTCTTTTGATTTATGTCTCCAAGTTATGAGCTGTAGTAATTATGCTTAAGCTGATCCTATGATGACACCTTACATGTGTATTAGAATTATGTTTTATGTTGTTTTCATTAATTATGTTCCTGATTTCCAAGACACTAGTTTTTAAAGATCATCTTTATGTGAAATGTAATGAAAAGTTCTGTAATAAAAAGGAGGGATTCCATAGTTGGTATCAAAGGAATGTTTAGTTTTTTATGGAAATTAGGATTTGAAAACTTTATGAAGAACCCTATAGAAAAGTTTTAATATAAGAATTTTTCTTGGTATTTTGGTGAGTATTGAGTAAGTGGTTTATCAAGAAAATATAGCCCAGTCTGGATAAGAGTAGGTAGAGGTGACTCTGGCATAGATGTACCTAGGAGTGAAAACTCTGATATGGAGTTTCGAGCTTGAACCGGGGTATCCTGGTACATGAAAAATTATTTGCTTCACTCTTGGTTATGACACTACAAAGGGATATATTGGGTTAATCATAATCTTTTTATGAATCATTATGAAATATTTATAGAAAAATGTAATTGTTTAAAGAAGTTTTAAGACATAAATTTTTTATAGTTAAAAGATTCGTAAATGAAATAAGTTTCTCACTAAGGTTTTATTCTTTTAGAAAATGGCAGGAAATAGGAGGAAATATGATAATGGTGAATGCAATGGACCATGAACTGATGACCCTCCGATGGAAGCCAGAATGGAAAATTTCATGCGAATGATGAACCAACAAACTCAAGTTATAGGAAATAATTTGAATCAAGCTGAGATAAAGATCTCACCGTGAAGGGAAAAACTTTCTGTTGAATCCTTTATGCGTCAATGACAACAAACCACCAGTGGATCAACTGACCCACTGATTGCTGAGCAGTGGATCAGCTCTATCGATAAGATATTTTCTGTGATCCACTATTCAGAGCAAGATATGGTCACCCTTGCTGTCTAGCACTTAGAAGGAGAAGATGATCAGTGGTGGGAACACATTAAAAACATTAGGCAAAGAATGTAGGTTAAAGTTATGGAGTGGGAAGAGTTCAAATGGATCTTCTTAAGTAAGTATTTCCCTCATTCCATGAGAACAAGAATAGAGAAAGAGTTTCTTGAGCTGAAGTAGAAGGAGAATGAATCTGTGGGAAGATACTAGATGAACTTCACAAGGATTTCATGTTACACCACTATATTTTTAAAGGATCCAAATTGAATGGTTGATAGATTCTTCAGTGGACTGAGACCTTATCTGTGGAAGAAGCATTCGAGGAACTACTTGCTCAGGAGCGGGAAATGCTACAAGTGTGGAAGAGAAGGCCATATTGCGATAAATTCTCATAGGGCGGTGAAACCTCAACTACCAAACACAAACAACAAAGGGGAGATGGTGCAGGACCTATGTGTTGTCCAATACTTTATCTGTGGATAACTTGGGCACTTTGACAATCACTGTCCAAATCTGAGGGCAATGGAGGGGCATCACCATCAGCCTCAAGAAAAGGCCAAGGGAGAAAGGTCATGCTTTTTCTATCACGTAGCTGAAGTTGAAGCTATGAATTATGTGGTGGTAGGTACTATTTCTATTCTCTCACATCTATCAAGTAATTTTTTTGATTCTGGTTCTATGCATTCCTTTATTTTTTCTATGTATTCAATGAATTTAGAATCAACCACTGATTTTCTAAAAGTAGAGTTATCAGTCAAGACTCCTAGTAGGATTATCCAAGAATAATTAGTGTTTAGAAACTACATTATTTACTTTAGTGAGCACAATATTATCTCAAATTTTTAGTAATTATCATGATAGAATTCAACATTATATTAGGGATGGACTAAATTTCAAAGAATAATGCTAAGATAAAATGCAGAAGTAAGGAAATCTTAGTAGTCTTGAATGGAAAACCAACAGTTATATTCCAAAGAGAGATATCTCAACCAGATCATTTTCTAGAAGAACATCCTATATCCTTATTTATAGAGTAGATTGGTGAAGAAGAATAAGTAAATTAGAGTTTGAGGAAAGAAAATTCCCCCATCATCTAGGAATAAGTTGAAGTATTTCCGGAGGAGTTTCTTGGACCTCCCCTAGAAATAGAGGTAGAGTTCCCCCATTGAACTCATACCTGGATCTCATCCGATATCAAAGACTCCATATAGGATAGAAAATGTGGAGCTGGGGGAAATAAATAAACAACTCCAAGATTTTTTGAGAAGGGGTTTATCCGACCATGTGGGTCTCTCTGGGGAACTCATGTTCTCTTTGTGAAGAAGAAGGATGGATCGATGTAGATATGCATTGATTATAGGGAACATAACTGTATTAGAGTAAAGAAAAAATACCCTCTTCCAATAATTGATGACTTATTTGACCAACTTCGTGGGGCTCTATTCTTCTCGAAGATTGATCTTCATTCTGGTTATCATCAATTGAGGGTGAAGAAAAAAGATATTCCAAAAACGGCCTTTCGATCCAGATATGGGCACTATGACTTTTTTGTTATGCCCTTCAGACTGTCTAATGAACCAACTATTTTTATGGATTTGATGAAAAGAGTCTTTAAGGACTACCTTCATAACTTTGTGGTAGTTTTTACTGATGATATTATGATATATTTTGAAAGTCGCGAGGAGCATGAGGATCATCTAAGGGTTATTTTGAAAACTCTGTGGAAGGAAAGGATTTATTGGGATGTTCAGAAAATGTGAATTCTGGTTGCAACAAGTTTCTCTCTTGGGGAACATTGTTAACAATGAAGGATTCACAGTTTACCTTGCAAAGTAAAAAGTTGTAGACGAGTGGCCTCAAACTACAACAATAACTAAGATTCATAGTTTCCCTGGATTAGTGGGATATTATATGAGGTTTTTGAAAAACATATGATGAATTACTAATCCATTAACCAAGTTAACTCAAAAAGCTGTCTAGTTCATCTGGAAAAAGGAGTGTGAGGAATGTTTTCAAGATCTGAAGATGAGATTGTTTATTTCACCCATGTTAACATTTCCCTCAAGGGGATAAGGATTTGTTATTTTTAGCGATGCATCTAAAAAAGGTATTGGGTGCGTCCTCATCCAAAATGAAAAGGTCATTTCTTATGCATCTCGGTCGTTGAATAAAAATTGGGAAAACTATCCTATGCATGATCTGGAGTTGGCTGTGATTGTTTTTTCTCTGACGATATGGAGGCACTATGTTTATGGGGAGAAATATGATACATACATATACCAACAATGATTGAAGTATATTATCACACCAATGGAATTGAACATGATACAGAGGTGATAGTGGGGACTACATAAAGACTATGATTGTTCAATTTATTATCATCCTGGAAGAGCAATCAATGTCATTGATGCATTATCCAGGAATAATTTAGTTGTTCTTTCCATGATGGGGATTCAAAGAGATCCTTTAATCAATTACCTTGTAAAGCTAGACATGGTAATTATAAGGGAAGGGATATCATCAACCCTAACCCAAATGATTTCTCAACTGTCATTATAAGAGAAGATCAAGAAAGATCATAAGGAAGACCCTTTAATACAAAAGAAGTTAGTGGTTGTGAAAGATGGGATTTTTCATTAGTTCAATATTGATCAAGAAGGTGTACTGAAATTTCGTACTAGAATATGTGTTCCATCTATTCCGGAAATAAAGAAGGATCTGAGGGATGAATCTCATAGCTCTATTTTCTCTATACATCCTGGAAGCACATAGATGTATAGGGGCCATCATGATCGTTATTGGAGGGATAATATGAAAAGGGAGATTGCTGAGTACACTTCAAGGTGCCTGGTATGTCAAAAAGTGAAGGCGGAGGGACAACTTCTTAAAGGGGTATTGCAACCACTACCCATACCATCATGGAAGTGGGAAAATATAAAATTGGACTTCACCACTATTATCCCGAGAACTTCCAAAGGAAACAATGTGATATGGGTTATTGTGGACCATCTCACTAAGACTGCCCATTTTATCTCAATTTGGGAAGATTTTACTCTTCATCAACTATCCTGGATTTACGTGAAGGAATTGTTAAGGATGCATGGAGTTCCACTTTCTATCGTATCTGATCATGATCCAAGGATCACTTCAAAATTCTAGATAAGTCTTCAACATTCTATGAGCACTGAATTGTTAAGGATGCCTGGAGTTCCACTTTCTATCGTATTTGAGTTTCATGTGTTTAATGACATCATTGATGATGTAATAATGATGTAAAAAATTTGGAATACTTGTTAATAGTATGATATTTTATGAGGTATCCTAGGTGGCTAATAACTTGGAAAAATACCATGGGAAATCCCATGGTTTTTCAAATTCCACTAATGAGGTATCCCTTGAGAATTAATTAATAATTCACTCACTTTTCCTATAAACACCATTCCATTCCATCATTAATTTCATTTAAAAATCATCCTCAACGAATCTCAGGTATTTCTACCTCCCAAGAAGTCCTCCCAAGGATCCCTCAAACCTTCCATGGTCCTGACCTTCATGATTTCGAAGTTACTCTTCCAGGTAAGGGAACCTTTCACCCTCCTCATTTAAGTTATGACTTCATTTATGTTATGCCTTATAAATCCATTTTATTATGTGGGGTTTTGTTATTATATATCTTTAATACTTTCAATTTCATTTCCAAATGCTGAGTGACCCTTTCTGCTCTCATCAATTGATTTTATGAATTTTTAAGTGACGCCGTTTGGCTGTCAAATTTTTTGTAAAAGAATTCACATCTTCTCTTTCCTTTCAAGTTTCCTTTTCTTGTGGTATGACAATAAAATATACATAAAATGTCTTTATATCCATTTTATTATACCTTTATTATATATTATGAGTGTTTTACCCTTTACCCACTTTTTTAATGTTTTCTAAAAGGTTGTTATGTAGCCGTTATGCTGCAGAATTTTCATCTCAAAATTCTTCTCTATTTCTCTCAATAAATTCTATTTTTTATTTATTTGAATAATCATACATATTTCTATTCTATGGGTGTTTATAAATACAATTAAATTTATATATTTTATCCTATAATTGACTACATATAACCCTTACACCCTTTCCATGGGTTGTAAAAGACATAAGGATCATATTTTTTTAAGAACATTTAAAAAATCACAATTTTGAAATGAAACCCATTTCTTATGTTCTCTATGGATTATTTATGAAATGTTTTATTATTATAAATGTGGCTCACATGAACTTAAATAAATATTAAGGGTTCACCCTGATAGCGCTTCAATGTGTTGGGTAACGAATTTTATCTTTAGAGATGACATGTTTTATGATACCTTGGTGAATAACCACAGTAATTCGTAGGACACATTGTGGATGAACCTTGGTGATATGTTCATGAATGTATAAATTAAATGTTTTAGCGAAATATTCATGTTGTGGTTCAAGTTATTTTCATTATGAAATTCCTCTAATTCTATTTATATTGTCTTTATGTTTTTTATCATGTTCTTATTGATTTCACAAGTAAACTGATTCCCTTATTTTCCTTACTAGGACTTCTGCTCACCCTTTCCATTGATGTATGTCTCCAGGTTATGAGAAGATGTAATTGTACTTAGGATGAACCTATGATTAATCCTTACAAGTTCATTAGAAGAATGTTTTATGTTGTTTCCTTTTATTATCTTCCTGATTTCCAAGACACAGGACTTTAAAGATCCTTTGTATATAAAATGTAATGAAAAGTTATGTAATAAATAGGTGGGATACCATACTCATTATATATTAAGTTTCATTAAATGTTAATATATCTTCATTCTTATGATTCAAAAGTTACCAATTTTGAGGGGATATTATTTTAAAATATCATTATTTATCTGGATTGGTTATGTTTATGCTTACAATAAAGATATATTATAATATATCTCTAAAGAAACTCATTTATTTTATTGACCTCTTTTTAAATATTAGAATACATGTTTTAACTTAATTATACTCTCTTTATGTACTTAAGATTTCAAAATAATATTTTTAATAAAAATCATCTTTATTTATATCTTCAGTCGAAATCTATTTTTCTTCTAAAAACATATTTTCTAAGAATATTTCCAAAAATGGTTTTAACATTATTAAAATGATATATTAAATAAATATATATCATTTTTTTACATTTTAATTTTTTTAAAGGAATATTCATGTCACTTTACAAATAATTACCATTTGGATTTTACCAAAAATGTAAATGAAATCTTATTTTAACATGTATGGCATGTATGGAATTTTCCACCATCCTGACCTCAAAATGTTTTAAATATTATTTTATAAATTTTATACATAATTTTCAAAGGAAATGATTTTGATAACATTGTTTTTTTTAATTTCATTTTAAAAAAATTTATTTCCAAAATAATTTAGAAATTTTTAGTTCTAAAAAGTGATTTTGAAAGAAAATTTATTCCCCTAAAAATGGTCATAGTGATCTTTACAATTAATTCTCCATCTAGGATAAAATAATTTGGTGCTAATTATGTTTTACTGGGTATAAAAATCAGGGATACCATTATTTTTATTCTTTTAATGGTTTATATATACGATGGAATTGTTTTTATGAAACATGTTTCTCTTCCATGGGTCATACCATGAGTAAATTCTTATGAAACCTACTTCCTTTTCTAGGTTATGCTATGATTAAAGGATTATAAAGCCTACATCTTTTACCATGGTTTGATATAATGAAATTTTTATGAAACCCATTTAATTTCATGAGTTATGATATGGTGAATGTTCTTTGATCTTGTAGAAATTATACATATTATTTTCATTATGTGATGGGTGGGAACTATATCTACCCCAAATGACTGGTTAAGGAATTATATCTCATGAGATAGATAATATAAAGACCCATGACTGACATACATGGACATTATATTAATTTTTATAAATACAGAATACATTAAAAAACATACCCAATGACCATATTAGTTTAGTTCCATTAGAAACAATGAAATATAAACCTGGATACGTAAGTGAGCTACATTAGCTCGCAGTAGTTTATACTCAACTAGCACCCTTTATAGGCACATCAAATATAATAAGTATCTTTATAACCTCAAGGAAAGGAAACATAAAATTGGTTGGGCTCAAATTCTCAGTAAGGGTAAATAATGGGAACATGTAAATATAAACCTGAGAATAGGTGTATGAGAACATGATCATAACATTAAAAGATCATACCCTGTGTAATACTATATCATGGAATAATTCGTGACAGTTCATTGGACATGAATCATAAGGAAATAAAGAACTTAAGATGTGAAAGCATAGCATATGACTAAAACATGTAATTTTTCTAAACCCATAAGAATATAATATGATTTACGTAGTGTCTAAGACATTTCTTCCAAGACCATCTAGTAATATGGGATTATTCCCCATTCCATCTGGGTAGTCATTGTTCACTCTGGGGGAAATCGTAATAGCATGAGTTCACTCCTCATACTATCTTTGTAGTCATGGTTCACTCCCAGGAAAATATTAATATATCTAATGAGATATAAATATTTACCGAATACACTAAAGGGAGATATAGTTCCCACCCATCACATAATGAATTCATTATTACATGTGCGACAAAAACATAAATCACTCATCATAGAAAAACCCAAGTGTTAAAATGGGTCATTATTTCCTCATAACATAATCCAGGATAAACAAATGGTTTTAATAAATAGCATAATAATAATAATACCATAGGAAAAATAGTGATATTATATTTGAAATGCATCCGTTTTAACGAATTTCATCTTAGATGGAAAATAATTTTGATAAAACACTTGAAATTAATTCTTGAGAAAAATATCCTTTCTTCTTTGAAAATGTTTTATTTTCTGAAAATGTTGGGAAATTTTAAAATAAAATAATTTATTTGAAAATATCCTTGAAATATTGTAATGTAATATGCATTTAAATAAGGCATTATAATAACATTAAAATACGTTCATGTCATATAAGTGAAAATAAATCATTATTCTGGTAGTTTTGTCCAACAATTCAAAAATTACCTCAATTAAAAATTGAAATAAAGATTCATTTCAAACCATGTAGTCAAAAGTAAAAAATGGGTATCAATGTAATTAAAAATACATAGGATAATAATAATAAAAATATACCAAAGAATATTTAGAAAACATGGGAATGGATGAAAAATAAACCCCAGTAAATACTTACATATATACAATCCTGGATAATAATGAGATTATGAAATTATATATAAATTAAAAGCTTAAAAATATTCATATTTGAAATGGAGAAAAGATTATTTCTTTAAACATTGAATGCTTCCCATACCACTGTAAACATTAAAATTATATTCCTGATATCATAAAATGAATAATTAAATACTATAAAGAAACATGTATTCATGATATGAAATATAATAGGGGCATTACATACACCACAGACAATAAATACATGGGGAACATGGTTTATATCTGCTGAAAATTAAATGTGAAACTTCTGTCTTATATCTCTTCTTACATGTCTAAAACACATGTATAATGGTTTTAAACATATTATTAAGTTACACCAGAATCGTAATAATATTTATGATATCATATATGATTCATTTAAGACTTTATATTACCAGTTTATTAATATTTCCACGTTAATGGAGCATTTCAGGTAATAATCACTTTGTTTATCATACATGTTTTGATTACTTATTTTTCATAATATTACATAGATAACGATTTAATTACTTCCATAATGTAAAAAAATATTTATATATCATATATATTCATTGTATAAATATATATAATAGATAGATAAATGAAATGAATACACCGTTAATGGAGAAGGTAGGTCGTACGTATGCATCAACATTGTTTCTGTTTTCAGTTTCTTATTAAAATATAAAAAATTGTATGATACACATGTATATTATAATAAAATTATCATATATATATATACATGTCTTATATGTTACATAGTTTTATTAAAATTATCCTTAATACGTTCCATGTATAGAGTGAATGAATCACATCACTTCGAGGAGGTAGAAGTCCACACTTCCACAAGCTAAGTTATCATATGTCCACAATATGGAAGGCATAAAGGTATTTTTTTTATAAAATTTATTGAAAATGAAATAGTTTATAATGTAAATGTTAGAATATTAATTAACTAAGAATTTTTTTAGCCTATCCATTAAGGCGGTAATAGAAAAATAACAAAAACAATATTCACATAGTCGATTAACTCGTATAGCATGGACAATAATTTCGTTTTTTTAATAAGAGGAGTTGAGAAATGGCGTGGATATGAGATATTCTATTAGAAAAATAGAACTCCATTATATAAATTATTATATAGTTATCATTAATTTATAGATGAAGGGGGTGAGGGGAATGTTGACAATGAAAATAAATTAAGAGAGGTACTTTGAGAAAATGACCTCTTGAATATCACCTCCTTGAAAGAACCTTGAGAACCATAGATTCAATATTATGGTGAGACAAGAAGAACTTGAATTTGGGGATAGTTAGGAGGATGGGTTTATAGATATTTTAGGAACTACAAGGCTTTTTGGGTCGAAATGGTGAGGTTAGGGGTGGATTTTATACTTGAGGAGAGGTGGGTTCTAGTGATTATATTAATGATTATTTTATATTGAAATAAATCCATTTTGATGTGTCATTTATTTAAATGAACTGTACTTTTAATTATTGTATTATAGACTATTTAGGGTCCATACACTCCTCAACCATCCATTTAATGTTTCAAATGTTTATGTACGTTAATCTTCGTCCTTTTAACTTTACCAATTATCACCAATTTACTTATACAACGATAAATAATTTTTTTACCACGATAAATTTTTATACCTAAAAATTAAATTAACCATAAAACCTAATTTGGAACTTTTTATTACAAATATGGAATCTATTTTACATAATTCAATTCTCATAATTGGGAACATTATTTTTAAAATTAATTCCACACACAATACGAAATAGATGGCTTATAGTGAGATATTCAAAAGATTGAAATGTTTTGATATCTAATTTCAATGTTAAATTGATACAAATTACCTTTCTTGGATTTAATGAAAAAATATTTTATAATTAAAATTTTAAACCAATTTGAAATATATTTTAAACCTATAAATAAATTAGACAAAAAATTAGTTTTGAATTAAATTATAGGATTTTTAATTGTTGATTAAAAAAATGAAACCATACAGAAAAATAAAAAAAAAGTATCGTAACCAAAATTTTATGTTTTAATATCAAATATAAAGTTTATTTTGACATATTAAATCTATAAATGTGTCAAAAATTGATGTAAAAAGGGATCTCCATTAAATGTGGTAAAAATACCTTAATAAAAATATGGGGTTTTATGTGTTAAATTAGATTTATTCTTATCTTATGGATATGAAATCTATTGGATAAATATAAAAAATGTTTACTTGGATATATAAAGCATATATTACATTAACATTACATAATAATTTTAATTATTATGATTTATTAGTATTAAAACAACTTGTGATCATAATAATAGATTTCTATAAAAAATACTCAGTTTATATTCAATTGGTTCATATATTCATTTCTAAATAATTTAAAACTAATAAATTACTTATATATTTTTTTGAAAAAAATATATTTATATATTTTAGTTAATAATATTCATAAAATAAAATTTAACGGCTAGGTTACATCATATTTTTGTAATATTTTATTATTCACTAAACCTTATTCATCTATGTTATGCAAGCCATTGAAGAAAGTCTTTGTTGCGTGTAGTGAAAGAAAACATTAGTGTTACATATAGAGAAAGATAAAAATTACATTTTGTGTTGTGAATTTAAACCAAATATAGTTCTTTAATAAAAAATATTTTCAATGTTACATGAAATTAGAAATAAAAAAATATTAAATTAATTCTCAAAGAACAATAATTCAAAAAATCTCGAGGTGTTACATTCTACCCCCTTAAAATGAATATCTCTATTCAAAATTTGTATAGGTTTTCAAAGACTCAATACATGAAAGTTTCATTTATAGAAAACCAAATCATAAAAATGAATCCTTAAACTTCCTTTTAAAAATAAATAGTTGGAAAATAAAAATTTTCAAAAGTAAATAATGAATATTTCTCTACGTAGAAGAGCATAGATGATGATTGGGAATAGAGTAAAAGAACAAATAATCATTGAGAATGATAAAGATCACCGATCAAAAGAAATTTTGTGATCTAGTGGAAGGAAAAATCACAAAACCATAAACTATTGAAGTGTTAAAGAGTTCATTGATATCATAAAAGTGATGATAAGAATACACCCTTTTACATCACGTTCCATTTTCCTAATGTTGAAATTTTTTCTTAAAGAGATATAATTACTTGTTTTTGGTATAGTATCACCATTGGTTGTTCCATGAAAAAGTTCCCCTTCTTCAATGATTCAATAAAATGAAGTTGAATTATTTCATTTCGGAAGCATTAACAGATCATGTGATCCATAAATATAATGATAGGTCATTACATCTACCTTTTTCACAACCAAATGGTTAGCACAAGTCATAAAATTATGAATAAGTCCACCTATAGTGAGATAATACTTTAATATTACAAACTTCACCTATAGTTTAACTTATACTACACATAAATGGATAACGATATAATCCTTCCAAAAACTAAAAATCTAAAATTTTAGAAAGATGTGAACTAAAACTTTTTAACATTTATCCCTATTAAATCATTATGTATCTATTTTTGGTCACATTAGAATCACATGAACACCTTCATCATATATTCTTGTGAGTCATTATAATAATCCGAGTTTCCTTGAATGTTTTCTTATTCCAAATGTTATTAGATATATTCCATAAGTCCCAAAAAGATTTATACGTCATCTATGATAACATAACCCTCTTATAAAAAAATCCATAATTAGTTCCCAAGAATGTTGTATCATCCAATTTAATTATTCATATCCAACATATCTTTATCCAAACATCATTATCTTAACATATGGGAAAAATTGTGGGTTATCCTTATGTTAGTCATGTGTTTTTCAAATAAATCACCTTATCATTAAATCAATTTTTATAACTTTATAACTACTCAATATATCCATTACAATCCTTCATGAAGAACTTATATAGAAAAAAACAAATATATTTCATGACTTTTATAATATAATATTTGAATTCCTAAAGATATACACCTCAGTCAGTGAACTTTATTTTTTAACCATTACACATGATCCATCATCTTAGATATTCCAAAAATATGAATCATGTATTAAGGTTCCTAAAGCCTAATTTAACCAATATTTTTAAGTTTAATGTAAACAATAATGCTAGAACAACCCATACAATTCACATGTCATTTAAAATTTATTTATCCTAAATAGTATAACCAATAATCATACCACCTTTAGAATTCTATTAACGATATTTCCAATAATTAAATAAATTATCATAATTCCCATACTTTCCACATCTGAAATATTCATGGTTAACTATGTTCTATATAGTTCTGGATATTGACTAATACCAGAAAGAAAAGTGTGATAAATAAATATCATAAATGAAAATGAAATAACCAAGGGAAATTAATTATAATATTTCAATCTAGGACTCCTTATATTTAATCCTAGGGAATCCATAATCTATAATAAATTATAAGATTGTAACCAATACATAGATGTAACCTTAGCTACACACCTAGACATATCCATATAAATATATCTAGGGATCTCACTAATGTTTTTTATCCTAGTTTCCAATGGTTAACTAATCCTTTTTTTCGGATAACAATTGTAAATACACTCACATGACGTACAGATACATTACTTTATTTTTTTATAATACCTAATAAATTAAACAAATAGATACCCAAAGACTGTATTAGAATAGTGGCTCCAGAAACATGAAAACATAAATCATGATACATAAGTGAGCTACATTAGCTCCAACTAGGTTCATATCAACTATCACCCTCTTAGACACATCAAACACAATAACAATATTCATAACCCTGGGGAAATGAAACATAAAAATGGGTGAACTCAAATGCTCAGTATGGGTAAAAAATGGAAACATGTAAATTTTAACATCAACATAGGGGTATGAGAACATGATAATAACATTTAAATATCCTACCTTGAATAAAAGTAAATCATGTAATAAATCTTGATAGTTCATTGTACATAAAACATATGGAAATAAAGAACATAATTTGTGAAAGCAAAAAATTGGAATAAAACATGGAATTGTTTTAAACACATAAGTATATAATATTATTTCCATAGTATCCAATAATTTTCTTCTAATACCATATTATTAGTATGGGTTCACTCCCCATACCATATTGTTAGCCATAGTTCACTTCTATGTCCGTCTTATTGGCATGAGCTCATTCCTCATAACATCTTGGTAGTCATGGTTCACTACAAAGACCATATTAGTCTATCTCATGAAATATAATTCCTAACCCAATTAATTTTATCGATATATATATATATCCCACACATCTTAAAATTAACTCATTCCTAAGTTTTCCTCAAAATAATAAATCACTCATCATAGCAAAACCTAAGGTAAAAAATGGGTCATCATTCGATAATAATATAATCCAGGATAAAAAACGGTTTTCATAAATAGTATAAACATATGAAACTATAGGAATAATAGGTATATTATACTTAAAACGAATCCTTATTAAATAATTTCAACTTATGTTGAAAATACCTTTGGTAACACACTTGAAATTAACTCTTGAAAAAAATATTTTTTCCTTCTTAAAAAAGGTTTTTTTTCGTAAAATGACACACAATTTCAAAAGAAAATAATTTCACTGAAAATAACCATGAAATAGTGTAAAGTATGATTCATGGAAATAATTTATTATGAAAATGTAACAATCCATTCATGATTTAGAAGTTAAAATAATTCTTTCTTCTCATACATTTTTCAGAAGAGTAAAAAAAACATTATTTGAAAAATGAAAGAAATATTATTTTAAAACCATTTAGTAAAAAGTAAAAAATAGGTAAGAATGAATTTAATCATATATAAGAGAATATTAAAATATTTTTTTAAATTATTTTTTTAAATCTTGGAGAAGGATGATAAATAAACCTCAGTAAATACTTACATGTAAACAATCTCAAATAATAATGAGATTTTGAAATTCTCTTTTACTTACATCCATAAAAAATTAATTTTTGAAAAAATATGATTGAACAAATAAATAGAGACATAATTTCCTTTATAATATTTTTATATACACATAAATATTTATGTAAAATAATAACAATAATATAGAAATAGAGAAATGATTAATTCTTTAAACATTCAAATCATGCCATAAAACATTAATAATTTAAATCATAAGAATGATATATTCAAATGAATATTTAAATACCATGAACATAAATAAATTCATTATATGAAATATAATATGGGAAGTACATACACCCTACATAATCAATATATGGTGAACATGGATTATATCTCACGAAAATTAATAGTGAGATGAAATTCCCTTAACATAAGTATGATACTCTATCTATATGTCTGAAACACCAGAATAATAGTTTTAAACATATTATTAAATTATAACAGAATCATTGTAATATTTATGAAAACATATAGGATTATTTTATGACTTTATATTCCCCGTTTATAAAAAATACCATGTTAAAGAAACATTTTAGGTAATAATCGCGATGTTTATCATATATGTTTTGACTTGTTATTCTTGATAATATTACAAAGATTATGTTTTAATTAATTATATATTTTAAAACATGATTTATATATAATATATATTCAATGTATAAAAATATATAATAGATAGATAAATGAAATGGAACATACCATTCCTGGAGACATTAGGTCGTACGTACTCACGAATGTTGTTTCAGTTTTCTCTGTCATATCAAAATATTGATAGAAATATCTAAAATATGTATATTATAATTACAGTATCATATCTATGTCATATATGATACATATTTTTATTAAAATTATCTTTAATATGTTATATGTATAGTGTGAACGAATCACATCGCTTTGAGTGGGCGATAGTCCATGGTTCCACAAACGATGTTATCGAATATACATAATATGGATGACAAGAAGGAATATTTAATATAAAATTTGAAGAATATAAAATAGGATAAAATTCACTGAATAAAATATTATTTAACCATAAAATTGTATTAATACAATCCCTTAAGGTGGTAATGGAATAATAAAAAAATAATATTCACAGAGTCGATTAGCCGACATAACATTGACAACAATTTTGATTCACTAAATAAGAGGAGGTGAGAGATGACATGAATATGTGATATTACATCATAAAAATAAAAAACTAATATATAAATGATTTTTTAGTTTTTATGAATTTATGAATGATGTAGATGAGGAGAAATTAGAAGAAAAAAATAAATTGAGAGAGGTACATTGAGAAAATTACCTCTTGAATATCACCCCCTTACAAGACCATTATGAACCTTAGATTTTTCATTTTGGTGAGACTATAATAACTTTGAAATGGGGAGAGTTAGGAGAGGGTTTGGAAGATACTTTACTAACTATAAGGATTTTTCTCTATAATTGGAGAGGTGAGGGGTGGTATTTATACTTGAGGAGAGGTGGGTTCAAGTGATTAAATTATTAATTATTTTATATTTAAAGCTAACCACATTGAGGTGGAATTAATTTAAAAAAATTTTAAATTAAATTAAATTATCTAGGATGGTTAGGGAAGATTCACACCTAAAACAAACATTAAATGTTCCAAAGTTTAGTATTGTTAAGATTTTACCTTTTAACTTTATCCTTTATTGTAATTTTACATTTACAACAATACATATTTTTTTTACCATGGTTACTTTTTTATACCTAAAAATTAAATTTACCTTATAAGAATATCTGTAACTTTGTATTCCAAATATGGAATCTATTTTACCGAATTAAATTCACAAAATTAGAAAAATTATATTTAAAATTAATTCCACTGACAAAATGAAAAAGTGGGGGTTTAAAGTGAAACGTTCAAAAGTTTAAAATGTTTTTATATCTAATCTCACTATGAAATTGATTTAAATTAACATAATTGGATTCAATGAAAAAAATAATATCTAGTTAAATACTTACAACTATTAAAACAATAATTTAACTTTATATACAAATTAGATGAAAAATTAGTTTTGAATAAAAATCAAGGATTTTAAACTATTTATTAAGAAATAAAACCTCACAAAAATTACCAAAAATTTATCCTCACCTAATTTTTATGTTTTTGTTTCAATGATGTAGTTTATTTTGATATATTAAATCTATAAAGAGTCAAAAATGGTATTGAAAATGGGTTCTCCATTAAATAGATGAAAAACTACCTTAATAAAAATATTGAGTTTTTCGAGTTAAATCAATTATATTCTTATATTATGGAAATAAAATATTTTGGACGAATATAAAAAATATTTTCCTAGATAAATAAAATATATATTATATTTAAATGTATTTATAATTGTAATTAATTTGATTTATTATTATTAAAGCAACTTGTGAGCCTAATAATAGTTTTTTTATAAAAATAGTCCATTTATATTCAATTGGTTCTTATATTCATTTATAAATAATTTGTACCTAATAAAATAATTATATATTTTTTGAAAATAGAAATGTATATATTTTAATTAATAATATTCATAAAATATAATTTAACAGTTATGTTACATGAAATTTTAATAATATATTACAGTTCTCTAAACATTAGGCTTGTGTGTTACGCAAGCCATCAAGGAATGTCCTTGTTGCATGTAACGCAAGATAAACGTAGTGTTCCATGTAGAGAAAGGTAAAATTTATGTTTTTTAGTTCCTTTAAGACAAATATAGTTCATTAATATAAACAATTTTCAATGTTACATGAAATGGGAAATATCAAGAAGATTAAATTAATTCAAAAAATATCTGGGTGTTACAGACATGACTGCAATATGGTGTGAGCCTTGTTATGTAAGAGAATATTTTATCTATTATGGTATTAGGAGTGAAGATTAAATTCTATGATGGTTTTGGGAGTTTAATTATTCAACTATGATATCCTTGGTAGTGGACCTTGACAACTATGGAAATGTTTTTCTATTCTTATGTGTATGCCAAAAATTGATGTCTTATGGAAATTTTATTTTATTATTGTTTATATTAATTTATTATCTTATAAATCATGTCTTATGGACTTAAAATATTTATTCCATTACTCAATATTATGATCTCTGTGATTAAGGGTGTGATTTTCAAATGTTATGGTCATGTTCTAACTCCCTTACGTTCATGTTACGCTTTCATATCTACCTTTTTAACCATTTTCAAGCATCTAAGCTCACCCTTTCTTATGTTTCATGTAACCTTGTTAAGAAAAAAGTTTTATATATGGTATATTTCCAATTAGTACTAACTTTTAGGATATTTACTCTATATGTTGAAGATCTTTCACCAAATTTGAAGATTTTTCACTTACCCCCTAATGATAATAAACTATTATGGTCCTCCAACATGTGTTTGTGTAATGTATTTAATACTCATCTAAACATTTATAAGATATATTTATGAATATATTCAATCTCTATATAAACCATAAAAATTTCAAGTAAATTTTGAAATCTATTTTGTTCTTGGAGTGTTGGCACACAACTTTCACATGGATTAGAGAAACCATGAAGGTGACTAAAAAGTTGTTATATTGTTTTTAGTAGAGTTATATTTCAAATTTTACTCATGATTTCGTATACTATATGGTCAAGATATCTGAGTGTATTAGGATGTTCCCATGAAATACACATAGTTTTCCCACAATATTTCAAACCATGAATCCTAATTATGTGAGTTTCCCATATTCTTAAAAAGTTGAAATTCCAAGTTTACCCATATTTTCATTAAATGAAAAAATCTTAAATTTACTCTCCCTATTATTTGAATGGGGCATGGGTGTATTTTGGATCTCTCTCCCTTAACCTTCCTTTGATTAAGATACTACAATTCTTGATTAAAAGTGGATCTCACTAGGTATTCTCCCCCTTCCTTTTCCTATATCCTTTTTTATTCCATACTTATTGGATTTTGTTTCTTCTATGAACAATATTTTCCATAGGTCTCAAAATTTTGGTTGGGTTTATACCTAATAATTGGGTTTTGATTGGATGAGAGTTGTAGATCATGTTTACTTTATCAATTGTGTGTTCACAATCAAATGTGATTTCTTATGATGAGATTCTACTTGGATGATATATGTGTTTCTATAAAATATCTCATTTAATTATTTTCAAGAAATTATTAGGTGTTTTAAATCTATTTTCTATGAAATTTAGTGTAGATGTTAAATATAAGTGGTTTAAAATTGGATTTCCAATCGATTTCATTCATCCGATAAAAAGTATTTTTTTAGGGTTTTAAAATATAGTTTATATTTTAAACAATTGTGAATTATGGGTTTTTAAGTGGATATGTTGATTTTTAAATAGAAGTATGCATTTTTAAAAGGTTTTCTTCACACCAATTTATTTTCCACAGTTGAGATTTTATGATTTTAAAGGATAATTTTATAAAATGCCAGTGTGTGAATTTTGTGTGAAATATTATTATGAAATTTTAGCCTTCTTGGTTATTTTAATAGTGATTTATATAAAAAGGGTTGTCTTATAAATGGATTTCAAGGAGTGTTTTGGTAATTGTGTTTTCAAGGTCTTTTTTTCAATGACATTGAAATCTACAATATTTACTTTAGTGAGCACAATATTATCTCAAAATTTTTAGTAATTCCCATGATAGAATTCATAATTATACTAGGGATGGACTAAATTACAAAGAATAATGCTAAGATAAAATAAAGAAGTATGGAAATCTCAGTAGTCTTGAATGGAAAACCAACAGTTATATTCCAAGGAGAGATATCTCAACCAGATCATTGTCTAGAAGAACATCCTATATCCTTATTTATGGAGTTTATTGGTGAAGAAGAATAAGTAAATTAGAGTTTGAGGATAGAAAATGTCCCCATCGTCCAAGAATATGTTGACGTATTTCCTGAAGAGTTTCTTGGACCTCCCCTAGAAATAGAGGTAGAGTTCCCCATTAAACTCATACCTGGATCTCATCCGATATCAAAGACCCCATATAGGATGGAAAATGTGGAGTTGGGGGAATTGAAGAAACAACTCCAAGATTTTTTCAGAAGGGGTTTATCTGACCATGTGGGTCTCCTTGGGGAACTCATGTTCTCTTTGTGAAGAAGAAGGATGGATCGATGTGGATATGCATTGATTATAGGGAACTTAACGGTATTAGAGTAAAGACAAAATACCCTCTTCCAATAATTGATGAATTATTTGACCAAATTCATGGGGCACAATTCTTCTCTAAGATTGATCTTCATTCTGGTTATCATCAATTGAGGGTGAAGAAAAAAGATATTCCAAAAATGGCCTTCCGATCCAGATATGGGCACTATAAGTTTTTTGTTATTCCATTCAGACTGTCTAATGAACCAACTATTTTTATGGATTTGATGAAAAGAGTTTTTAAGGACTACCTTGATAACTTTGTGGTAGTTTTTATTGATGATATTATGATATATTTCAGAAGTCGCGAGAAGCATGAGGATCATCTAAGGGTTATTTTGAAAAATCTGTGGAAGGAATGGATTTTTTTGGGATGTTCAGCAAATGTGAATTCCGGTTGCAACAAGTTTCTTTCTTGGGGAAAATTGCTAACAATGAAAGAATCACAGTTGAACTTGTAAAGAAAAAAGTTGTAGACGAGAGGCCTCAACCTACAACAATAACTAACATTCATAGTTTCCTTGGATTAGTGGGATATTATATGAGGTTTGTGAAAAACTTATGACGAATTACTAATCCGTTAACCAATTTAACTCAAAAAGCTGTCAAGTTCATCTAGAAAAATGAGTGTGAGGAATGTTTTCAAGATCTGAAGAAGAGATTTTTTATTTCACCCGTGTTAAATTTTCCATCAAGTGGATAAGGATTTGTTATTTTTAACGATGCATCTCTAAAAGGTCTTGGGTGAATCCTCATCCAAAATGAAAAGGTCATTGCTTATGCATCTCAGTTGTTGAATAATCATGTTGAAAACTATCCTACGCATGATCTGGAGTTGGCTGTGATTGTTTTTTCTCTGAAGTTATGGAGGCACTATGTTTATGGGGAGAAATATGATACATACATATACCATCAATGATTGAAGTTTATTATCACACCAATGGAATTGAACATGATACATAGGTGATGGTGGGGACTACTTAAAGACTTTGATTGTTCAATTCATTATCATCCTGGATGAGCATGCAATGTCATTGATGCATTATGCAGGAATAACCCAGTTGCTATTTCCATGATGGGGATTTAAATAGATCCTTTAATCAATTACCTAGTAAATCTAGACATGGTAATTATAAGGGAAGGGATATCATCAACCCTAACCCAAATGATTTATCAACTGTCATTACAAGAGAAGATAAAGAAAGATCAGAAGGAAGACCCTTTAGTACAGAAGAAATTTGAGATTTTGAAATATGGGAATTTTCATGAGTTCAATATTGATCAAGAAGGTGTACTGAAATTTCGTACTAGAATATGTGTTCCATCTATTCCGGAAATAAAGAAGGATCTGATGGATGAAGCTTATAGCTCTATTTTCTCTATACATCCTGGAAGCACATAAACGTATAGGGGACATCCTGATCATTATTGGTGGGATAATATGAAAAGTGAGATTACTGAGTACACTTCACAGTGCCTGGTATGTTAGAAAGTGAAGGCGGAGGGGCAACTTTCTAAAGGGTTATTTCAACCACTACCCATACCATCATGGAAGTGGGACAATATCAAATTGGACTTCATCACTATTATCCCAATAACTTCTAAAGGAAACAATGTGATCTGGGTTATTGTGGACCATCTCACCAAGACTGCCCATTTTATCTTAATTTGGGAAGATTTTACTCTTCATCAACTATCCTGAGTTTACATGAAGGAATTGGTAAGGTTGCATGGAGTTCCACTTTTTATCGTATCTAATCGTGATCCAAGGATCACTTCAAAAATCTAGATAAGTATTCAACATTCTTTGAGCACTGAATTGAATTTATGTACAACCTATTAGCCCCAAAATGATGGCCCATATGAAAGGACTATTATGACACTTGAGGATATGCTGAGAACATCGTCAATAGAATTTAATGGTGGATTTGATCAACATATCCATTTGGATGTGTTCTCTTACAACAAAAGCTTCCACTCGAGTATTCAAATGGAACCCTATAAAGCTCTATATGGGAAGCGATGTCGAACTCTTACTTGTTGCATTGAATTTGCTGAGAGAAAGCTTCTTGGGCCTGATCTTGCGCAAGAGATGATAGAAAAATTCTACACCATCCAACAACACATTAAGGCTGCTCAAAGTCAGCAAAAGAGCTATGCCGACAATTGTAGAAAACACATTCAGTTTGATGTTCATGACAAGGCCTTTCTTTGGATTTCCCCTTGGAAGAGATCCATGAGGTTTGGGAATAAAGGGAATCTTATCCCTAGGTACATTGGCCCCTATGAATTCCTTGATCACTTGGGAGCAGTGGCCTATCAGCTCGCACTTCCTCCAAATCTATTACAAGTTCATC
The DNA here is from genome assembly GCA_963277665.1 of Viscum album. NCBI lineage: Eukaryota > Viridiplantae > Streptophyta > Magnoliopsida > Santalales > Viscaceae > Viscum > Viscum album. The sequence continues at coordinate 925,244,402 of OY728165.1, forward strand.
ATTTCTAGCATGTATCCCTCTTGAGGAAGTACATACCTGACCCTTCACATGTACTAAATATAGAGGTGGTACAACTTGAATGTTACCTCTCTTACAAGAAGCAACCAGTGGAGATTTTGGATTTCATCGATAAGGTTCTATGCAATAAGACTACCCTCATTGTTAAGGTGTCATGGAGGAACCAAAAATGCTAAGTAGCCTCATGGGAACCAGAGGAGTTTATGAGGCAAAAGTACCCACAACTTTTCTCTTCTTAGTGTATGAGTTAAAATTTCAATGATGAAATTTCTTAAGTGGGGAAGAATGTAATGAATCGAACTTTACAATAATATTTGTTTCTTATTTTTTGTGTTATTTTATTTTGTATTCAACAAAAGTATATCCTTTAATTAATAAAGTGAGTATAATTAAATGAGACTATTGGGTTTCAAGTGTTATATGATCATTGGTCAATATGACCATTAGAAACTGAATTAATAATGTTACAATTGTTGTTTATAAATCCAATGATCATGGTAAATTTATACAGAAAGAAGAGTCGATGGCTCCATTTAGTAGACTCATGCCAAATGAAGCCCATCTGTCGGAACTTGGAAAGGAGTTAGCATCACTGTTCTTTTCTCTGGACCAAGCCCAAGACAAACTTCAACATGTGAAGCTTGAATGGAATCACCTAATGGATATGTTCATGCGGATAGAAATCACCACTCGGGAAATGTTGTCCGAGCCACCCCAAGATTCAATCACCATAGCACACCTAACATTTAGGTCCAATGAAGGTTTCATAAGGGGCTACGTAAGAAAGCCTTAGTTACTTTTTGTAATCCTTTTGTATAAATAAAATAATGACTTATTATTACTGTAACAATTTTCAATTTCAAATGTCCAGATAAATATAGGATGAATTTATAGATGTTCCATATTATTGATGAATTTTGGAAAAAAGGGGTATTTTATAATATTTTTTTATTCTTTAAATAATTAATAATGTCAAATGATTTTCAAAAAATGGTCTTCTACAGCTGTGTTCAGAAAGAAATTTAGAGTCTAATAAGATCAACATAATTTTTAGTGAATAGTAAAATATGAATAGTAACATACCCGTATGAATAGTAATGAATAGTTAATCGAACCAAAAAATAGAAACTTCACCCATGAATGTATAAATACATTTTAGACATCTTAAAAGTGAATAAATGATAATAGTATAAGTTTCAGTATTTTTGTACGTCATAAATATTTGATTTACAATTTTATAATTAATTTAATATTTTAAAATGGAAATGTATCTTAATAAAATGTAACCATATATTGTTAGTTTACTGTTTTATGGTTATACAATAATTTTATGGGACCTTTATTACTTTATTAAGGTGATAAAAAATGAGTTATAGTTTTAAAGTTGTATTTTTGGAATAAATATTGATTTAATTTTTAAATTACATTGAAAATATTTAGAAAAATATTTTCATAAAATTGAGTTCATTTTTGAATTTAGAGCATCAATATTAGGTTAGATTAAATTTTTGGGATTTTTCTAAAACAACTATTTGTTTCGGTGAATAGTAAAAATACAGTTTTGAGTTTCATGTGTTTAATGACATCATTGATGATGTAATCATGATGTAATAAATTTGGAATACTTGTGACTAGTATGATATGTTATGAGGTATCCTAGGTGGCTAATAACTTGGGAAAATACCCTGGGAAAGCCCATGGTTTTTCAAATTCCACTGATGAGGTGTCCCTTGGAAATTAATTAAAAATTCACTCACTTTTCCTATAAACACCATTCCATTCCATCATTAATTTCATTTAAAAATCATCCTCAACGAATATCAGGTATTTCTACCTCCCAAGAAGTCCTCCCAAGGATCCCTCAATCCTTCCAAGGTCCCGAACTTCATGATTTCGAAGTTACTCTTCCAGGTAAGGGAACCTTTCACCCTCCTCATTTAAGTTATGACTTCCTTTATGTTATGTCTTATAGTTCCATTTTATTATGTGGGGTTTTGTTATTATATATCTTTAATACTGTCAATTTCATTTCCAAATGACGAGTGACCCTTTCTTCTCTCATCAATTGATTTTCAGAATTTTTAAGTGACGCCGTTTGGCTGTAAAATTTTTTGTAAAAGAATTCACATCTTCTCTTTCCTTTCATGTTTCATTTTCTTGTGTTATAACAACCAAATATACATAAAATGTCTTTATATCCATTTTATTATACCTTTATAATATATTATGAGTTATTTATGAGTTTTTTACCCTTTACCCACTTTTTTAATGTTTTCTAAAAGGTTGTTATGTAGCCGTGATGCTGCAGAATTTTCATCTCAAAATTCCTCCCTCTTTCACTCAATAAATTCTATTTTTTATTTATTTGAATAAGCATACATATTTCTATTCTATGGGTGTTTATAAATACAATTAAATTTATATATTTTATCCTATAATTGACTACATATAACCCTCACACCCTTTCCATGGGTTATAAAAGACATAAGGATCTTATTTTTTTAAGATCATTTAAAATGTCACAATTTTGAAATGAAACCCATTTCTTATGTTCTATATGGATTATTTATGAAATGTTTGATTATTCTAAATGTGGCTCACATGAGATTAAATAAATATTAAGGGTTCACCCTGATAGTGCTTCAATGCATTGGGTAACGAATTTAATCTTTAGAGATGACATGTTTCATGATACCTTGGTGAATAACCTCTGTAATTCGTATGACACCTTGTGGATGAACCTTGGTGATATGTTCATGAATGTATAAATTAAATATTTTATCGACATATTCATGTTATGGTTCAAGTTATTTTAATTATGAAGTTCCTCTACTTACATTTCTATTGTCTTTATGTTTTTTATCATGTTCTTATTGATTTCACAAGTAAACTGATTCCATTATTTTCCTTACTAGAACTTCTGCTCACCATTTTCATTGATGTATGTCTTCAGGTTATGAGAAGATGTAATTGTACTTAGGATGAACCTATTATGAATCCTTACAAGTGCATTAGAAGAATGTTTTATGTTTTTTCCTTTTATTATCTTCCTGATTTCCAAGACACATGACTTTAAAGATCCTTTATATGTAAAATTTAATGAAAAGTTATGTAATAAATAGGCGGGATACCATACTCATTATATATTAAGTTTCATTAAATGTTAATATATCTTCTTTCTTATGATTCAAAAGTTACCAATGTTGAGGGGATATTATTTTAAAATATCATCATTTATCTGGATTGCTTATGTTTATGCTTACAATGAAGAGATATTATAATACATCTCTAAAGAAACTCATTTATTTTCTTGACAACTTTTTAAATATTATAATACATGTTTTAACTTCATTATAATATCTTTATGTACTTAAGATTTCAAAATAATAGTTTTAATAAAAATCATATTTATTTATATCTTCGGTCGAAATCTATTTTTCTTCTAAAAACATATTTTCTTAGAATATTTTCAAAAATGGTTTTAACATTATTAAAATGATATATTAAAGAAATATATATCAATTTTTTACATTTTAAATTTTTTAAATGAATATTCATGTCCCTTTTCAAAAAATTACCATTTGGATTTTACCAAAAATTTAAATGAAATCTTATTTTAACATGTATGGCATGTATGGAATTTTCCACCATCCTGACCTCAAAATGTTTTAAATAATAATTTAAAAATTTTAAACATAATTTCCAAAGGAAATGATTTTGATAACATTTTTTTTCTTTAAATTTCATTTCAAAAAAATGTATTTCCAAAATAATTTAGGAATTTTTAGTTCTAAAAAGTGATTTTGAAAGAAAAGTTATTCCCCTAAAAAATGGTCATAGTGATCATTCCAATTAATTCTCCATCTAAGATGAAATACTTTGGTGCTAATTATGTTTTATTGGGTATATAAATCAGGGATACCATTATTTTTATTTATTTTAATGGTTTATATATACGATGGACTGGTTTTTATGAAACATGTTTCTCTTCCATGGGTCATACCATGAGTAAATTCTTATGAAACCTACTTCCTTTTCTGGGTTATACTATGATTAAAGGATTATAAAGCCTACATATTTTACCATGGTTTGATATAATGAAATTTTTATGAAACCCATTTAATTTCATGAGTTATGATATGGTGAATGTTTTTTTATCTTGTAAAAATTATACATATTATTTTCATTATGTGATGGATGGGACCTATATCTACCCCAAATGACTGGTTAAGGAATTATATCTCATTATATAGATAGTATAAAGACCCAAGACTGACATACATGGACATTACATTAATTTTTAAAAATACATAATACATTAACAAAAGATACCCAATGACCATATTATTTTAGTTCCATTAGAAACAATGAAACATAAACCCGGATACGTAAGTGAGCTACATTAGCTTGTAGTAGGTTCTACTCGACTAACACCCTTTCTAGGCACATCAAACATAATAAGTATCTTTATAACCTCAAGGAAAGGAAACATAAAAATTGTTGGGCTCAAATTCTCTGTAAGGGTAAATAATGGGAACATGTAAATATAAACCTGAGAATAGGTGTATGAGAACATGATCATAACATTAAAAGATCATACCCTACGTAATACTAAATCATGGAATAATTCATGATAGTTCATTGGACATGAATCATAAGGAAATAAAGAACTTAAGATGTGAAAGCATAGCATATGACTAAAACATGAAATTTTTCTAAACCCATAAGAATATATTATGATTTACGTAGTATCTAAGACATTTCTTCCAAGACTATATAGTAATATGGGATTGTTCCCCATTCCATCTTGGTAGTCATGGTTCACTCTTGTGGCAATCTTAGTAGCACGAGTTCACTCCTCATACCATCATTGTAGTCACGGTTCACTCCCAGGACAATATTAATATATCTAATGGGATATAAATATTTACCCAATACACTAAAGGGATATATAGTTCTCACCCATCACATAATTAATTCATTATTACATGTGCGACAAAAACATAAAACACTCATCCTAGAAAAACCCAAGTGTTAAAATGGGTCATTATTTCATCATAACATAAGCCAGGATAAACAAATGGTTTTTATAAATAGAATAATAATAATAATACCATAGAAAAAATAGTGATATTATATTTGAAATGCATATGTTTTAATGAATTTCATCTTAGATGGAAAATAATTTTGATAAAACACTTGAAATTAATTCTTGAGAAAAATATCCTTTCTTCTTTGAAAATTTTTTATTTTCTGAAAATGTTGGGAAATTTTAAAATAAAATAATTTATTTGAAAATATCCTTAAAATATTGTAATCTAATATTCATTTAAATAAGGCATTATAATAACATTAAAATACGTTCATGTCATATAAGTGAAAGTAAATCATTGTTCTGGTAGTTTTGTCCAACAATTCAAAAAGTACCTCATTTAGAAAATGAAAAAAAGATTCATTTCAAACCATGTAGTCAAAAGTAAAAAATGGGTATCAATTTCATTAAAAATACATAGGATAATAATAAAAAAATTTATGAAAGAATATTTAGAAAACAGGGGCATGGATGACAAATAAACCCCAGTAAATACTTACATATATACAATCCTTGATAATAATGAGATTATGAAATTATCTATAAATTAAAAGCTTAAAAATATTCATGTTTGAAAAAAATTAGATTAGAATAAAAATATAAATAATGTTTTCTCTATAATCCCTTTATATATATATACATAGTTATGTAAAATAATATCAAGAATATTAAAATGGAGAAAAGATTATTTCTTTAAACATTGAATGCTTCCCATACCACTATGAACATTAAAATTATATTCCTGATATATTCAAATGAATAATTGAATACTATAAAGAAACATGTATCCATGATATGAAATATAATAGGGGCATTACATACACCACAGACAAGAAATACGTGGGGAACATGGTTTATATCTGCTGAAAATTAAATGTGAAACTTCTATCTTATATCTTTTCTTACATGTCTAAAACACATGTATAATGGTTTTAAACATATTATTAACTTACACTAGGATTTTAATAATATTTATGATATCATATATGATTCATTTAAGACTTTATATTATCGGTTTATTAATAATTCCACGTTAATGGAGCATTTAAGGTAATAATCACTTTGTTTATCATACATGTTTTGATTAGTTATTTTTCATAATATTACATAGATAATGATTTAATTACTTCCAAAATGTAAAAAAAGATTTATATATCATATATATTCATTGTATAAATATATATAATAGATAGATAAATGAAATGAATACACTGTTAATGGAGAAGGTAGGTCGTACGTATGCATGAACGTTGTTTCTGTTTTCATTTTCTTATTAAAATATAAAAAAGTGTATGATACACATGTATATTATAATAAAATTATCATATATATATATATATATATATTTCATATATGTTACATAGTTTTATTAAAATTATCCTTAATATGTTCCATGTATAGAGTGAATGAATCACATCGCTTCGAGGAGGTAGAAGTCCACACTTCCACAAACTATGTTATCATAAGTCCACAATATGGAAGGCATGAAGGTATTTTTAATATAAAATTTATAGAACATGAAATAGGTTGTAATGTAAATGTTAGAATATTATTTAACTAAGAATTTTTTAAGCCTATGCATTAAGGAGGTAATAGAAAAATAACAAAAACAATATTCACAGAGTCGATTAACTGGCATATCTTGGACAACAATTTCGTTTTTTTTTTGAATAAGAAGAGTTGAGAAATGGCATGGATATGAGATATTCTATTACAAAAATAGAACTCCATTATATAAATTATTATATAGTTATTATTAATTTATAGATGAAGGGGTTGAGGGGAATGTTGACAATGAAAAGAAATTAAGAGAGGTACTTTGAGAAAATGACCTCTTGAATATCACATCCTTGAAAGAACCTTGAGAACCATAGATTCAGTATTACGGTGAGACAAGAAGAACTTGAATGTGGGGATAGTTAGGAGGATGGTTTTATAGATATTTTAGGAACTACGAGGCTTTTTGGGTCGAAATGGTGAGGTTAGGGGTGGATTTTATACTTGAGGAGAGGTGGGTTCAAGTGATTATATTAAGGATTATTTTATATTGAAATCTATCCATTTTGATGTGTCATTTATTTAAATGAACTATACTTTTAATTAATGTATTATAGACTATTTAGGGTGCATACACTCCTGAACCATCCATTTAATGTTGCAAATATTTATGTACGTTAATCTTCGTCCTTTTAACTTTAGCAATTATCACCAATTTACTTATACAACGATAAATAATTTTTTTACCACGGTAAATTTTTTATACCTAAAAATTAAATTAAACATAAAACCAAATTTGGAACTTTTATTTAAAAATATGGAATCTATTTTACATAATTCAATTCTCATAATTGGGAAAATTATTTTTAAAATTAATTCCATATACAATACGAAATAGATGGCTTTTAGAGTGAGATATTCAAAAGTTTGAAATGTTTTGATATCTAATTTCAATGTTAAATTGATACCAATTACCATTATTAGATTTATTGAAAAAATATTTTATAATTAAAATTTTAAACCAATTTGAAATATATTTTAAACCTATAAATAAATTAGACAAAAAATTAGTTTTGAATTAAATTATAGGATTTTTAATTGTTGATTAAAATGAAACCATACAGAAAAATAAAAAAAAGTATCGTAACCAAAATTTTATCTTTTAATATCAAATATAAAGTTTATTTTGACATATTAAATCTATAAAGCTGTCAAAAATGGATATAAAAAGGGATCTCCATTAAATGTGGTAAAAATACCTTAATAAAAATATGGGGTTTTATGTGTTAAATTGGATTTATTATTATCTTATGGCTATAAAATCTATTGGATAAATATAAAAAATATTTACTTGGATATATAAAACATATATTAAATTAAAATTGCTTACTAATTTTAATTAATCTGATTTATTAGTATTAAAACAACTTGTGATCATAATAATATATTTCTATAAAAATACTCAGTTTATATTCAATTGGTTCTTATATTCATTTCTAAATAATTTATAACTAATAAATTCCTTATATATTTTTTTTTGAAAAAAATACATTTATATATTTTAGTTAATAATATTCATAAAATAAAATTGAACGACTAGGTTGCATCATATTTTTTTAATATTTTATTGTTCATTAAACCTTATTCATCTATGTTACGCAAGCCACCAAGGAAAGTCTTTGTTGCATGTAATGAAAGAAAACATTAGTATAAATATAGAGAAAGATAAAAATTACATTTTGTGTTGTGAATTTAAATCAAATATAGTTCTTCAATAAAAAATATTTTCAATGTTACATGAAATTAGAAATAAAAAAAATATTAAATTAATTCTCAAAAAATAATAATTCACAAAATCTCAAGGTGTTACATTATACCCCCTTAAAATGAATATCTCTGTTCAAAATCTGTCTAGGTTTTCAAAGACTCAATACATGAAAGTTTCATTTATAGAAAACCAAATCATAAAAATGACTCCTTAATCTTCCTTTTAAAAATAAATAATTGGAAAATAAAAATTTTCAAAAGTAAATAATGAATATATCTCTACGTAGAAGAGCATAGATGATGATTGGGAATAGAGTAAAAGAACAAATAATCATTGAGAATGATAAAGATCACCGATCAGAAGAAATTTTGTGATCTAGTGGAAGGTAAAAATCACAAAACCATAAACAATTGAAGTGTTAAAGAGTTCATTGATATCATAAAAATGATGACAAGAAGACACCCTTTTACATCACGTTCCATTTTCCTAATGTTGAAATTTTTTCTTAAAGAGATATAATTACTTGTTTTCGGTATAATATCCCCATTGGTTATTCCATGAAAAATTTCACCTTCTTCTATTATTCAATAAAATGAAGTTGAATTATTTCATTTCGGAAGCGTTAACAGATCATGTGATCCATAAATATAATGATAGGTCATTACATCTACCGTTTTCACAACCAAATGGTTAGCATAAGTCATAAAATTATGAATAAGTCCACCTATAGTGAGATAATACTTTAATCTTACAAACATCACCTATAGTTTAACTTATACTACACATAAATGGATAATGATATAATCCTTCCAAAAACTGAAAATCTAAAATTTTAGAAAGATGTGAACTAAATATTTTTAAAATTTATCTCTATTAAATCATTATGTATCTTTTTTTGGTCACATTAGAATCATGTGAACACCTTCATCATATATTCTTGTGAGTCATTATAATAATCCGAGTTTCCTTGAATGTTTTCTTATTCCAAATGTTATTATATATATTCCATAAGTCCCAAAAAGATTTATACGTCATCTATGATAACATAACCCTCTTATAAACAAATCCATAATTAGTTCACAAGAAAGTTGTATCATCCAATTTAATTATTCATATCCAACATATCTTTATCCAAACATCATTATCATAACATATGGGACAAATAGTGGGTTATCCTTATGTTAGTCATGTGTTATTCAAATAAATCACCTTATCATTAAATCACTTTTTATAACTTTATAACTACTCAATATATCCATTCCAATCCTTCATGAAAAACCTATACAGAAAAAACAAATATATTTCATGACTTTTATAATATAATATTTGAATTCCAAAAGATATACACCTCAATCAGTGAACTTTATTTTTTAACCATTACACATGATCCCTCATCTTAGATATTCCAAAAATATGAATCATGTATTATGGTTCCTCAAGCTTAATCTAACCAATATTTTTAAGTTTAATGTAAATAGTAATGCTAGAACAACCCATACAATTCACATGTCATTTACAATTTCTTTATTCTAAATAGAATAACCAATAATCATACCACCTTTAGAATTCTATTAACGATATTTCCAATAAGTAAATAAATTATCATAATTCACATACTTTTCACATCTGAAACATTCATGGTTAACTATGTTCTATATAGTTCTAGATTTTGACTAAGACCCGAAAGAAAAGTGTGATAAATAAATATCATAGATGAAAATGAAATAACCAAGGGAAGTTAATTATAATATTTCAATCTAGGACACCTGATGTTTAATCCTGGGGAGTCCATAATCTATAATAAATTATAATATTGTAACCAATACATAGATGTACCCTTAGCTACACCCCTAGACATATCCATACATATATATCTAGGGATCTCACTAATGTTTTTTATCCTAGTTTCCAATGGTTAAATAATACTCTTTTTCAGATAACAATTGTAAAGACACTAACTTGACGTACACATACATTACATTATTTATTTATAATACCTAATAAATTAAACAAATAGATACCCAAAGACTGTATTAGAATAGTGCCTCAAGAAACATGAAAACATAAATCATGATACATAAGTGAGCTACATTAGTTCCAACTAGGTTCATATCAACTATCACCCTCTTAGACACATCAAACACAATAACAATATTCATAACCTTGGGGGAATGAAACATAAAAATGGGTGAACTCAGATGCTCAGTATGGGTAAAAAATGGAAACATGTAAATTTTAACATCAACATAGGGGTATGAGAACATGATAGTAACATTTAAATATCATACCTTCCATAAAAGTAAATCATGGAATAAATCTTGATTTTTCATTATAAATAAAACATAAGGAAATAAAGAACATAATTCGTGAAAGCATAAAATTGGAATAAAACATGGAATTGTTTTAAACACATAAGTATATAATATTATTTCCATAGTATCCAATAATTTTCTTCCAATACCATATTATTAGTATGGTTTCACTCCCCATACCATATTGTTAGTCATAGTTCACTCCTATGTCCATCTTATTGGCATGAGCTCATTCCTCATAACATCTTGGTAGTCATGGTTCACTACAAAGACCATATTAGTCTATCTCATGAAATATAATTCTTAACCCAATTCATTTTATTGATATATATATATATATATCCCACACATCCCATAATGAACTCATTCCTACATTTTCCACAAAATAATAAATCACTCATCATAGCAAAACCTAAGGGAAAAAATGGGTCATCATTCGATAATAATATAATCCAGGATAAAAAACGGTTTTCATAAATAGTATAAAAATATGAAACTATAGAAATAATAGTTATATTATACATAAAATGAATACATATTAAATAATTTCAACTTATGTGGAAAATACTTTTGGTAAAACACTTGAAATTAACTCTTGAAGAAAATATTTTTCCTTCTTAAAAAAGGTTTTTTCGTAAAATGACACACAATTTCAAAAGAAAATAATTTCACTGAAAATAACCCTAAAATATTGTAAAGTATGGTTCATGGAAATAAGGAATTATGAAAATGTAACAATCCATTCATTATTTAGAAGTTAAAATAAATCATTCTTCTCATACTTTTTTTGGAAGAGTAAAAAATACATTATTTGGAAAATTAAAGAAATATTATTTTAAAACCATGTATTAAAAAGTAAAAAATAGGTAAAAATGACTTTAAACATATATAAGAGAATATTAAATTATTTATTTAAATTATTTTTTTAAATCTTGGAGAATGATGATAAATAAACCTCAGTAAATACTTACATGTAAACAGTCTCAAATAATAATGAGATTGTGAAATTCTCTTTTATTTACAACCATAAAAAATTAACTTTTGAAAAAATATGATTGAACAAAAAAATAGAGACATAATTTCCCTTATAATATTTTTATATACACATAAATTTTTATGTAAAATAATATCAATAATATAAAAATATAGAAATGATTAATTCTTTAGTCATTCAAATCATCCCATACAACATTAATAATTTAAGTCATAAGAATGATATATTCAAATGAATATTTAAATACCATGAACATAAATAAATTTATTATATGAAATATAATATGGGTAGTACATACACCCAACATAATCAATATATGGTGAACATGTATTATATCTCATGAAAATTAATATTGAGATGAAATTCCCTTAACCTAAGTATGATACTCTATCTACATGTCTGAAACACCAGAATAATAGTTTTAAACATATTATTAAATTATCACAGAATCAATGTAATATTTATGATAACATATAGGATTCTTTTATGACTTTATATACCCTGTTTATAAAAAATACCATGTTAAAGAAACATTTTAGGTAATAATCGCGATGTTTATCATATATGTTTTGACTTGTTATTCTTGATAATATTACATAGATCATGTTTTAATTAATTATATATTTTGAAATGTGATTTATATATAATATATATTCAATTTATAAAAATATATAATAGATAGATAAATAAAATGGAACACACCATTCCTGGAGACATTAGGTCGTACATACGCATGAATGTTGTTTCGTTTTTCTTTGTCGTATGAAAATATTGATAACAATATCTAAAATATGTATATTATAATTACAGTATCATATCTATGTCATATATGAGACATATTTTTATTAAAATTATCCTTAATATGTTCCATGTATAGTGTGAATGAATCACATCGCTTTGAGTGGGAGATAGTCCATGGTTCTACAAACGATGTTATCGAATATACATAATATGGATGACAAGAAGGAATATTTAATATAAAATTTGAAGAATATAAAATAGGATAAAATTGACTTAATAAAATATTAATTAACCATAAAATTGTATTAATACTATCCATTAAGGTGGTAATGGAATAATAAAAAAAATAATATTCACAGAGTCAATTAGCCGACATAACATTGACAAGAATTTTGATTCATTGAATAAAAGGAGGTGAGAAATGACATGAATATGTGATATTACATCATAAAAATAAAAAACTAATATATAAATGATTTTTTAGTTTTTATGAATCTATGGATGAAGTAGATGAGGAGAAATTAGAAGAAAAAAAGAAATTAAGAGAGGTACATTGAGAAAATTACCTCTTGAATATCACCCCCTTAAAAGACCCTTAAGAACCTTGGATTTTACATTTTGGTGGGACCATAATAACTTGGAAATGGGGAGAGTGAGGAGAGGGTTTGGAAGATACTTTATTTTCTACAAGGCTTTTTCTCTAGAATTGGAGAGGTGAGGGGTGGTATTTATACTTGAGGAGAGGTGGGTTCAAGTGATTAAATTATTAATTATCTTATATTTAAAGCTAACCACATTGAGGTGGAATTAATTTAAACAAATTATAAATTAAATTAAATTATTTATGATGGTTAGGGAAGATCCACACATCAAAAAACCATTAAATGTTCCAAATTTTAGTATTGTTAAGATTTTACCTTTTAACTTTATCCTTTATTGTAATTTTACCTTTACAACAATAAATAATTTTTTTACCATGGTAACTTTTTTATACCTAAAAATTATATTTACCTTATAACCATATCTGTAACTTTTTATTCCAAATATGGAATCTATTTTACCTAATTAAATTCACAAAATTAGAAAAATTATATTTAAAATTAGTTCCACAGACAAAACGCAAAAGTATGGGTTTAAAGTGAAATGTTCAAAAGTTTAAAATGTTTTTATATCTAATCTCACAATGAAATTGATTTAAATTAACATAATTGGATTAAATGACAAAAATATTATCTATTTAAATATTTAAAACTATTAAAACAATAATTTAAATTTATATACAAATTATATGACAAAATAGTTTTGAATAAAAATCAAGGATTTTAAACAATTTATTAAGAAATAAAACCTCACAAAAATTACCAAAAATTTAACCTAACCTAATTTGTATGTTTTTGTTTCAATTATGAAGTTTATTTTGACATATTAAATCTATAAAGAGTAAAAAATGGTATTGAAAATGGGTTCTCCATTAAAAAGTGGCAAAACTACATTAATCTAAATATTGAGTTTTATGAGTTAAATTAGTTATATTCTTATATTATTCATATAAAATATTTTGGACGAATATAAAAAATATTTTCCTAGATAAATAAAATATATATTATATTTAAATTTCTTGTTAATTGTAATTAATTTAATTTATTATTATTAAATCAACTTGTGAGCCTAATAATAGTTTTTTTATAAAAATAGTCTCTTTATATTCAATTGGTTCTTATATTCATTTATAAATAATTTGTACCTAATAAAATCATTACATATTTTTTGAAAATAGATATTTATATATTTTAATTAATAATATTCATAAAATCTAATTTAACAGTTAGGTTACATGATATTTTAATAATATATTACAGTTCTCTAAACATTAGTCTTGTGTGTTACCCAAGCCATCAAGGAATGTCCTTGTTGCATGTAACGCAAGCTAAACGCAGTGTTCCATGTAGAGAAAGGTAAAATTTATGTTTTTTTAGTGCCTTTAAGACAAACATAGTTCATTAATATAAAAAAAATTCAATGTTACATGAAAAAGGAAATATCAAGAAGATTAAATTAATTCAAAAAATATCGGGGTGTTACAAACATGACTGCAATATGGTGTGAGCCTTGTTAGGTAAGAGAATATTTTATCTATTATGGTATTAGGAGTGAAGATTAAATACTATGATGGTTTTGGGAGTGTACCTATTCCACTATGATAGCCTTGGTAGTGGACCTTGACAACTATGGAAATTTTTTTCTATTCTTATGTGTATACCAAAAATTGATGTCCTATGGAAATTTTATTTTATTATTGTTTATATTAATTGATTATCTTATAAATCATGTCTTATGAACTTAAAATATTTATTCCATTACTCAATATTATGTTCTCTGTGATTAAGGGTATGATTTTCAAATGTTATGGTCATGTTCTAACACCCTTACGTTCATGTTATGCTTTCATATCTACCTTTTTAACCATTTTCGAGCATCTAAGCTCACCCTTTCTTATGTTTCATGTAACCTTGTTAAGAAAAAGGTTTTATATATGGTATATTTCCGATTAGTACTAAATTTTATGATATTTACTCTATATGTTGAAGATCTTTCACCAAATTTGAATGTTTTTCACTTATCCCCTAATGATAATAAACTATTATGGTCCTCCAACATGTGTTTGTGTAATGTATTTAATACTCATCTGAAAATATATAAGATATATTTATGAATATATTCAATCTTTATATAAACAATAAAAATTTCAAGTAAATTTTGAAATCCATTTTGTTCTTGGAGTGTTGGCACACAACATTCACATGGATTAGAGAAACCATGCAGGTGACTAAAAATTTGTTATATTGTTTTTAGTAGAGTTATATTTCAAATTTTACTCATGATTTGGTATACTATGTGGTCAAGATATCTGAGTGTATTAGGATTTTCCAATGAAATACACATAGTTTTCCCATAATATTTCAAACCATGAATCCTAATTATGTGAGTTTCCCATATTCTTAAAAAGTTGAAATTCCAAGTTTACCCATATTTTCATTAAATGAATAAATCTTAAATTTCCTCTCCCTATTATTTGAATGGGGCATGGGTGTATTTTGGATCTCTCTCCCTTCACCTTCCTTTGACTAAGATACTTCAATTCTTGATTAAAAGTGGATCTCACTAGGTATTCTCCCCCTTCCTTTTCCTATATCCTTATTTATTCCATACTTATTGGATTTTGTTTCTTCTATAAACAATATTTTCCATCGGTCTCAAAATTTTGGTTGGGTTTATACCTAATAATTGGGGTTTGATTGGATGAGAGTTGTAGATCATGTTTCCTTTATCAATTGTGTGTTCACAATCAAATTTGATTTATTATGATGAGATTCTACTTGGACGATATAGGTGTTTCTATAAAATATCTCATTTAATTAATGTCATGAAATTATTGAGTGTTTTAAATTTATTTTCTATGAAATTTAGTGTAGATGTTAAATATAAGTGGTTTAAAATTGGATTTCCAATCTATTTCATTCATCTGATAAAAAGTATTTTTTTAGGGTTTTAAAATATATTTTATATTTTAAACAATTGTGAATTCTGGTTTTTTTAAGTGGATATGTTGATTTTTAAATAGAAGTAGGTTTTTTTAAAAGGTTTTTTTCACAACAATTTATTTTCCACAGTAGAGATTTTATAATTTTAAAGGATAATTTTATAAAAATATGGTGTGTAAAGTTTGTGTGAAATATTATTATGAATTTTTAGCCTTCATAATTATTTTAATAGTGATTTATATAAAAAGGGTTGGCTTATAAATGGATTTCAAAGAGTGTTTTGGTAATTGGGTTTTCAAGGTATTTTTTTTCAATGACATTGAAAACAATGAAGAGTGTTTGGAATTCAAGACTATTTGCAAGAACTATTTGGTATTTTATAACATGAATTGCTATATGATTTTTAGACCCTAGTTTCCCCCTTTGATGTTTTACTTTAAATTTCTTTATGTTGTATCCCCTTTAGGGGATGTATTATAATTGTTTCAATTGTATGATGCTTTGTATTAAATACAATGAAAGGAGTTATTTATTGTGAGGGTGTAGAAGGTGAGAAAATATTGATTTCGAAGTGTTTTATTATTTTTTATTCCTTTATTGGCCTCATGAATTGTTGTTTTCTCACCTTCACATTGTCTTATATTTTGAACCCATGTAGTTAATAGAGTGGTTGGATGCATATTTTTATAACCTGGTGTGCACTAACTAGCTAGTGTCATTGGCATATAGGTCCACCCTGTGGATATATATTGTACTCTATGACCCGAATGGGTGATGAAAAAAGATGATTTGGTTGACCATAAGGGTCCCTTATAGATAGATTTAATAGAGGAAAACCAGGTCCAGTATCATTAATTTTAGAACCATGGAAGTTTCCCATGATGCTTTCTTCTCACCATGGATTATTTTGGAGATTTCATTTCATGACTCACTTATATCCCCTTGTCATGATTTTAGGAAATTGAACCATTGTTTGGTTATTACACTTATATTATAAATTTTTAATATCTTGATTCCTATTATTGTTGTATTTGATTCAGATAGTGTTTTAGTTTATTTTCAAATTGTTTCTTAAATAGGTTGTAGAGTTTTTTTTATAAAGAAACTAGGGCTAGATATTTTATAAATGGGATTTTGGAAATTATTTTTAAAACATAAAATTAAAATTATTTTAGATTATAAAGTGAATTATTATTTATTACTTATGTTTCAAATTGGTGATTCTAAACCGAGTATGCCTTATTTTTATGAAATACAATTTAATGGTATTAAAATTGAAAGTTATAAATAATTTGGATTAGTTTATTCATATAAGATTATTTTAAAGTTAAAAACTTATTTTCATTGTTATGTTTAAACTATCACTAATGAAATTTTTTCTGAAGTTAATTTTATAGACTCCTTGATAATATCCCACTTGGAACATTTCACCCATGCCTATTATACACACTAGTTTGTATGTGTGAATAAATGTCTCCAGTTTTATTTCACATTCCCAAAAAATGATTCTACTATGGTGTTTTTCATGGTCAGTTGATGGGAATGTTGGGATAATGAGTGGTTTGGGGTCACAATGAGGCTTCAGTGTTTTTGTTTAACTTTTGGATTTAGATTATATGGGACAATTTAGATAAGAGTTGTTTTATTATTTTTTAATTTATGTTTCTAATTATATTTTAATTTTTTTACTTGAATATTTTGGTTGTATATTTGTAATGTTTATTCCCCATTTCGATTGGTTATATTTAATTTTTTTAAAATTTAAAATGAATTTTTCTCCAATGATTGGATTGATTACATTAGATTCTTGATGTGTTTTCAATTCTTATTTATAAGGTTATTATTAGGGTGAAATAACTCTATAGTGTGAGTACTTGATGCCCATGAACTGTTTTATAGACCATGGGGACTAAAAATGCATGTTGGGCCTAGAGGAAAATTGGGTCTGGTTACATGTCATGTCATCCGTTTCTAGTTCTTTGCAAGTGGTATCATATTATAGGTTATCAATAGGTGTCCACTATATGGAAGTTAGTTTTTGATATTTGTGAGTTAATATAGTTTATAGATAGGTATTTCTGGATAATAGAGGTAGGTGTGGGGAGGGTATAGCAAGCCATTTCTCTTTCTAATTCATGAGATTTGTTTTGTAGTTTGGTTTTGGTTCTCATTTTTATTTTTTTTATTAAAGTGAGATTACCGATAGTGGTAATTTAATTGTCAATATTATATAATAATTTTCATTTTATTTTTTTCATATATATATTAGATGATAATAGAAAATTTTAATAGGCATGAGATTAGATTTGATAGATTGAAAAACTTTGTAGTGACCAAGCACTTGTATTTATAAAAGTTTCTAAAAATAATACATGATTGGTATATATACCATAAAATCTTATATCCAATTCCTGTATATTACAACATCTCCTTTGGTTATTTTACATAGTACATTTGATCCTTGGAATATTTTTGAGTGATTCATTGAATTGGGAAATTGATATTGGTGAGTATTGTGATATTTTGATATCATTAGAATGATTTTCGATTTAAATTATTATTTGATAATGTTTATGAGTATGTCATGACACAGGGTGTGTGTGTGTGAAATGAGGATTTCATGAAAAATGCATTGGTTTGAAATGAATCATTAGTGATTGTTTGTAAAATGATTTTGGTTTTCTAAAAATGGTGGAATTTCTAAAATCATGGTTTGTTTTTAAATGACTAATTACTTTTGAAATGAGTTTTAGGGCTCTTTCTAGGGGTTCATGGTTTAAAAATGAATGTTTTTGATAGTTATTTTCGGTTACGGTAGTTTTTATGTTTGTATATTTTCCATTGATTGATGTTGGGAATGATTTATTTGTATTAGGAGAAATGTCTGGGTCAGGTTCATGTTTTTTTACATGAAGTAATCCTCCACGATAATTCCTGAAAAAAAGGTAGAGTGGTCATCTTTAAGGATAATATTGTTTCCATTATTTTCCCTCCCCACACTACAAATAGAGTGTTAGGTGTGGTTTTTCCCTTGGTGGTGTATTATAAAGTCATAAAATTATCCAATATAGTTTTTATTAGTTTTAATTGTGATATGTGGTGGTTGGTTTGGGTAGTCTTGGCTTGTGGGCCTTAGTTGAGGGATAATATTCTTAGGTTTCTAGGTGATGATTTGTTTTTTATTTTTACTCAATGTGTTTAGAGTAGTGTTAGTATTTTGGTGGATCTAATTTGTTGTATTCCCTTTATAAATTTTTTGGTTTTTCTTTCATGAGTGGTTGTTTATTTGGGTTTTTATGCCCATAAATTTGGTTGTGTTTTTTTGTTGGTATGTTATTCTATCATTGTTGTGACAGTAATTACGAATATTTGGTTTGACTATTTGAACATGGAGAAGCCTAAGTAGCATGCATAGGAAAATGAGATGTTTGGTTCATTATTGGTTCGACCTTGACTTCTATTAGGATGAGATTATCTATCGGGATCATAATGAGATGGGGATCTCAAAGATTGAACCCAAGTTACCTTAAAATGTTGTTTTATATCTCAAGGGCTACGACATATTGTTTCTTATTATGGAATTTCGTGAGTTTATGTGTTCTCTATTTTTTGTGACGTGATGGTTTCAATGACTCAGATTTGATGATCATTGGATGTTCCTTAGTTTTGGGATCCCTCAGTTGGATTTTTAGGTGGTTCTTCCTTTTTGAAATTGTATTTCATTTCATGGTGGATGG
Organism: Viscum album; assembly: GCA_963277665.1. NCBI lineage: Eukaryota > Viridiplantae > Streptophyta > Magnoliopsida > Santalales > Viscaceae > Viscum > Viscum album. The sequence continues at coordinate 925,264,103 of OY728165.1, forward strand.
TTGTAGTTGAGGGTATTTTATGGGTTCCTTTATTAATTTATGAAATCACAAGTGTTCTGACAAGTCTTGTTCTCAAAAATAGGTTACCCATGATTTCCACCCTTTTAGATTAATTTTAAATGTTGAAAATTTCTTAATTGGGTCTTTGTTTCTTTATATCCATCAAAATTTTAATTTTTATTAAGACATTTTGAGGAATCATGGGAAACCTAATTCACATATAATACCACTACGTGCTAAAAGATATCACAAAATTATTAAACACGAGACATAGATTTCCCGAGTTAGCTACCCTATAAAGTTCCCATTTTAGAGGACTAACCTGTGTTTTTGGGTCCTCTTTAATAAGCTCTTCAAGGTGGGTAAGCATCCTATCCATTGTCTGGATGAATTCCTCTAAGTTGATTATGCCCTGATTGAAGCCCTAGGCCAGAATTCGGTCTTGTTTGTCTATCCAAAACTCTTGATCCTCATTGGCGTCAACTTGAAACATTCTTTCATACATTCTTATGATCTCCTCTTCTGAGACATTGGGATGGATAGCTTTGTCTAACATTTCTTCCTTGGAGTGCAGAATCAAATTCAAACACACCATGGGCCCGTCACTTTCCCCTTTCAATAGTGGTTTTCTTCCATTTTTCTTGTCCTTCATGGATGACCTTGTCTCCATCGGCTTTGGAAAATGGGATTAATCCTTATGTACCTTTGGTTTTATTCCCTTGGACCACTATACATTTCCCAGAATCTCGAACTCCTTTTTCCCCTTCTTCCTTCGAGGGCTATGAGGCCATTTCCCTTGAACGCTTTCCATGCTGTCCACCTAGAGTTGATTGTAGTTGTCATCTACTAAAGATACATCCTCTTGAGTCAATGGGGGTTCTTGAACCTCCAATACCTCAAAAAGGTTCCCTGTCTTAATCCCCTAACCTACTTTGATGCCCCTATACTTTCCCAGAGACTCCCCCTTTCCCGCTTTTTTCTCCCATCCATTCTTCTTTCCCCCATTCCTAGCCTTTAACTGAGGTGCAGGGTTATAACTGAGTGTGTTAGGGTCTAAGGTGCCCAATACAGTCACTCCATTCAGCCTCTTTTGTCCAATTTGAGTCCCTGATTCAACCAGCAACGTGGTCTCCTGCACCATGCCCGAACCAGAGTTCAGTTCATATCCTCGTCCCATGAACTGTAGATTCTTGTTAGTGTCTCCCTATACCTGACCATGGGTGCCACCAGTAACCGGAGCGTCCCCTAAAGTCCATTCCCTCACACCATTTGAATCTGTTGTATCCAATGCCTTCGCATGTGTTCCACCTCCCTACACAGCCTCCATTCAGCCCTCCTATATTGGAATAATTCTCAAACCCGCTTTGCGGCGGGAAAAAAAATTTGATACCCGCGGTTCTGCCATCTTTAACTCCACACATTTTTCTGCCTCTGAGGGAACCCAAGATAGCTGATCCTCCCGGGAGCTAGGCTCTACTCCTGTACAGTCATGTTGCATTGCTGATTCCAATACCTTTGAAATAGCCCCACTCACCTCCTCATGTTCTCCCATTCTAGTATTATTCGGGTCATGTTGGGCTTCGAGTTACACCTTCTCTTCATTCCCCTTATCTAGAATTACCACCAGAGTTGTGATATGACTACCTCTGAGACCGCGACGACAACTGGAGACCAAATGGCCCAAACGGTGGCACCCCAGGAAGAACACATGCCACCACTCAAAGACCACCCTTATCTTCCATCTGAACTCTTCGCCAACCAAGATCCATAGCCATTCCATTGGGTACTTTGAGACATCCACCTCAACACACACTCGAGGGGAGATTGAAGGAAAAACCACATAGGTGTAGATATCAGAACACAAATACCTTCTGATCAGATTACCCAACATACTGATAATCGAAGGGTTCTGAAAAGGGAGGGGCATGTCAGGGAAACTTACACAAACAGATGTCGAGGCCGCATCCCGATTCATGCTGAACTCAAAGGACCATCGAAGGAGGTGAAAACCACAGCCTTTGAAAATGAGAGGAACGTTGGACCAGGCGACAATCAAGTCATCCTCTGAGGTGAAACGAATCATCAAATGGAACCGATCAAGTAGACGCACCACCGCACGATCTTGAATCCCCCATGAATCGAAAACAAATCTATCAAAAGAATCAACCGATGGTCAAATACCCTTGAATCGATCCACAAGAGTCGACTTATGGAGGTCTAAAGTTGTTTTAAACTCTTTTGTTGAAATATCGAGTTGAGGTGAGCCTTTATGCAAGTCCGGGACCTTAGGGCTAAGGGGGATCGATGGGAAAGGAGGAAGGAAATTCGGGTTAGTGAAGGGGGTGTAAGTCATAGGCATCAGAGAGGAAATAGTCCCCCATTATAGTTTGTAGCATGGTTGTTTTTATGGTTGGATAAAGGTCTAGTAAGCTTTGAAACCAAGCCCTGTGATCTAGTTAGGATTGATTAGTGTGACCTAAAAAATTTAATAAATTTTGAAACATTACCTTACAAACTTCCCAAATTTATAAAAATATGAAATTAAAATTTCCCCTCTTAATTTTAACTTCCCAAAGAACTATATTCCTCTACATATCATTAAAAAAACTAGGGGTAGGCATGAGATCTCTCTACCTTCTTAGTTCTTAGATTACAAGATTCATCTTCTTTATTTAAAGCAGATATAACTATGTATTCTTCTCCTTTCCCTTCATATCTTAATCCTTCTTTCTTTCCTCTTGGATTCTGTTTCTTCCATGAACCTGTATAGATCTAGGGCTCAATATTATGGTTTTTTTACACATAATCATCGGTTTTTAGTTGATTGAGACTTTTATATGGAGTTTACTTTCTCCTTTGTTCATTTTATATCATAGGTGGCATGTTACAATAAATTTATTATTGGATGAGGTATGCGTTTCTTTGAAATCTCCTATATAATACATTTCATGAAATGCCTGAGTGTTTTTAATTTATTTAGTATTAAATTAAAAGTATATATATGATACCATCATGGGTTAGTAATTGGGTTTACAATTAATTTTATACTTTACATAAAGAGTAATTTCATAGGTTTTTTAATATAGTTTCTATTTTGAAAATATTTCCATGCAAGGGGTTTCTATAAATTAAATAGATAAGTGTATTTTGAAAGGGAAATGGATATTTTAAAAGGGGTGTTTGGATCCTCTTGATTTAACAAAGAATCTTTTTGTTTGTTTTTAAAGGATCTTTTACTATAGGGGGGGGGTGTGAAGATCATGTGAAATGGTTTTATCGATTTTTAGAAATTGTATTGTAATTTTAAATGTTATATTTAATAAAATGGTCTATTTCCAATGGATTTTAAGGTGTGTTTTCGAAATTGGGATTTCATGGGTTGTTTTGAAATTAGTTTTAAAATTGAAAAAAAGTGGATTGGAATTCCAAGATTGTTTTAATGGTATTTTAGAATGTTTTCAAAAATGATTTTTTTATGATTGTATGACTATATTTATTCACATTGATTTTGTATTTGACATACCTATTTTTTGTCTCTCCAATGGGAATGATTTAAATTTTTCTTTTATTATTTGATGATTTTAATTGATAGGAATGAATCAGGTTTTTTCTTGCAAGGGTGTAGGAGATGAGGTGGGATTTGTTTCAATGTTTTTTTTACTTTATATTCATATAATGGTCTTATTCCTTTTTGTTTCCTCGCCTCTTCTTTGGCTAATCATGGAAAGCTGAGTAGGTAATAGAGGGTCAGGATGCATGTTGCGCTATTATGGTGAGAGCTATCTATCTAGATCCCGAGTATAGTGGTTCTATCCTAGGAATATATGTTATATATGTTGACCCAAAGGGGTTATAAATGTATGTGTTTATATTTCACTTAAGGATATCCAAAGTGAACTGACTAAGGAAAAAATATGTCTTGTATCCTTCATATGTGAACCTAAGGAGTTTCCTATGATACTTTATTCCAGTTAGGTATAATTTTGGGGTTTTTATTTCACGAAATTATTATATCCTCTAGAATTTATTTGACCCCATGGATCCATTTTTTGGTAATTAAACTTTTATTTTACATATTTCATATCTTAATGCCTAGGATATTTGTATTTGATTCTAAAGAAATTTTTGTTTATTTTTAAATTATTTCTTAAATCATTTGAAAAGTGTGTTGTTTAATGAAAAATGGGTAACTATTCTCAAAATTTTATTTTCGAAATTATTCTAGAAAAGGAAAAAAGGAAAGTATTGGAGATTCTATTGTAAATTATTATACATTTCTTGGATTCGAATGAGGTTATTTTAAACCAAATATGCCTTTTTTATAAAGGATATTTAATGGTTTAAAATTGGAAATTTAAATTTTATATTGATGGTTTACTTGATAAATGCCCATTGAAAAGTGAAAACTACTTTTTATTTAAAATATCATTAAGTAAATGTTTTATGAATGTAATTGTATTGACACTTCAATGAGAACCTACTATATGTGTTTCACTTACATCATGAATGTACACTAATGTATGGGTGTTTATGAAGATCTCTTATTTTCATTCAAGAAACATAGTCTTGATTCCTCTTTTTTGTTTTTCATTATATATTGATTTTTGTGTGGTGACAGTGAGTGACTTTCTGTCACAAGGAGGTGTCTAGGTTGTTTTATTTTTAGACTAAGGATGTATCGGTCAATTCAGTTAGGGGTATTTTTTATTTTTTATTCAGGAATGTATTTCCATTTTTATTAATTTATTTATATATTGTTGATGGATATAAATTATTATTATGCCTAATTTATCAGTTTTATATTTCATTTTATTTATTATTTGACATGTATGGATTTCTAATGTCTAAATATATCATTAAGGGTTCCCGGAGAGTTTCTAATTATTATTTATATGGTTATTATGATGTTACAATTTTTCTCTAGTGTTTTTTGTTGATATCTAGTCACTAGTTTTCAACATATGGAAATTGGTAAAACCATTACGCCTTGTGGTGAATCAGGTCAGGTGATGCCTTTGGTCAGCCCAACACATTTCCATACCAAGTCATCGCTATGAAATAAAATAATTTAGTGTTCTTAGTAATTATTATACATTGGAACATTTATATAATATGTTCCTTGTATTAGAAAAATGATAATAAACCAATTAAAAATCAGTTGTCTCTATTTTTATTCATTATTTTTTCAAATCTGTTGTGAGGGATATAGGTGTTTTTAATATGGTGGAACAATATCATTATAAGGTGTCATTTCAATAAATTGACAAACCCTGATTCACATCCCCTACTATCTAAGGGTATTTACCTCACATGAGGATTACAAGTGGTATGAAATATAAAGGTTCATGTCATTGTACTCCCCATTAATTAGAATAAATGGAAATAGTAAATCATAAAGTAATTTTGATATTCGATGGAAACAAATTTCAACTCTAGAAGAATTAGATGGAATACTACTTTTGGTATTTAGACATAGATATGTAAAAATATTTTTTGCATGGGCTATAAAAATTTTTGGATAGTGGATCCCTATCAATAAGATAACACAATGATTTGGATAATGGTGCTAAGAGAATCCATGTGTTATGGGGTACATTAGCAGACAAAATATATTTGAAGGTAAGGTTAATTAAATCTTCACATTCCATTTGGTAAAAGAAAAATAATATATAAAAAGGAAATTCAAAGGTAAGAGATGCTAAATTGAAAGTTCTAGAGATTATGTATAAGGAAGTGAGGATTCACTTGAATGGATTTATTAATTCATTATTTGATCTAATATACGTGATTATGGAGGATATATGTGGTCTCGTAGAAACCCACAATGATGTAAATCTTTAAATTAACGTAATGTGAATATTTCCACCATGAATTAATCCAAAATTCATTGTTCTTGAGGATAAATATTAAATGGACCTGAAACTAGAAGGTATTCGTAGTACTCCTATGCACATGGAGGGTTGTGTGAACCTTATGTAATTTTCCTAGAATTTTTATGGAAGAATGGAGTTCATCATTTAGGTGAAAAAATAGATTCCTGACACACCAATGGGGTTTAAAAAAGGTTAATTCAATACATTTTAGGAATCTTATGAAGGAATAATGAGTAAATTTTAGTTGACAGAGTAGTTAGTTCTCAAATTTATTGGTAGTTTACCAAGGGTTATGATTATTTGTCATCCAACATTGTAGACATGTATTGTGATTATTGAATTTCTTGAATAGAAACATCCTCATCTTATTCTCCTTGGATTATCCTAGTGTGGGTGAATTAAGTAAAAACATCCATTGTATCTATTTAATTACATTATAGCATCATATATTTCATGAGAGAGAGTTGTTTTCCTACTAAAGGTGTAATAAAATAATTGGAAATGTTAATTTGATGAAATTGTCATACTAAGATCCACTCCCTCATCCCTCAGAGTATTTACCTTACTTGGGGAAACAATGACCCATTTGATGATCCTGTTCACTAGAAAATACCACATAAAAGGCTTCCAAGTCAAATAATTTCACTATAATCTAGCTAGTAAAAATTGATGACCGCACACATGTAATACAAATATACTTGAATAGCATGAAATTTTACAGGTGTTTCAATAACCAGAAGAAATCGCCCTACTAATATTGATTCCCCGTCATTATCTCACAACCCTCACACACATCATGAAAACTATAATGGAATTTAATTTTCATAGTAAAAAATAGGGGGACTGAGAGACTCTCCCCCTTGACCCCCAAGGTAGGAAAAAAAATAAGAACAATAAATAAATGTAATTATCTATAATAAAATAAAGTGAAATACAGAGTAGATGATAAACATATGGTAACCTAAAAAAACTATGGACCTCATGGAAATGATATCTCCATAGACTGAAACTAATAATTCCATGACCATTAACCTCATTAGCTCTAATGAAAATCACCTACATGGTCTTTCTCAACCCTATATCTCTAAGGACTGTGGGACTCCTAGGGTTTTCCATTATCTAGTCAATCTCTCATTAGCTAAAAAACTCTTACATACCTTTTTGTTCATAAGGAATCTAAGGAATCTACTACTGAGGTTGAAATGGGAACAATCCACCTACACTATGTTGTCATCCGAGAATGATTGAACACTAAGACAAATGGTCACCAAAACCTCCAAAAGTAAACCACACATTCATGAATCTCTAGGTGGATATAAGTGAACTACCAACTGCATAAAAATAAGAGGAAGAATACTAAGAGAAAAAGCATGATTGTCAAAAAATATATTATCCTAATATTCAACAATTTATATTTATAGTCCTAATTAGAAGTATGTTCAAATAACACCACTTTAGAGGTGATCCTGAATGTGAATTAATCAATTGAATTTACTCTTACTTATTCAACACCTCCATATATGTAGGCAATATTAACTGGGTAACCATATACCAAATAGATGGATGTAGTTCTTCTATAAAACAGTAAACTATAGACTCCAAAACTAGAAAAATATATAGGTAAAAGCATTGAAGATCATTGAATCAGATCCTGAGCTCTCACATGTATAGACTCCCTTGTGAGAAAGAGATAATATTCTACCTCTTTTACTATATACTCATCAATTAAGGTGTTATTCATGGAAATTATTCTTGATATCTTCCCATGAAATCTATGTCACCGCATGCTCTCTAATATATATGAACATCCAATGGAACTAAACTCCTCACATATGAAAAACACACAGTGAGACCCATTTCTCTATATTGGTATTGATCAAACAAATATAGATCTACAAATTTTCTAGCCATCACTCTATTTTCGAATTAGATAAAATCCTCTTATAATTCACTAATCCCAAATGTTTGAAATCACATAGAAACTTCTTCTTGGACTCATCCTCCTATATTGGAATGATCCTCCTATATTCAACTGAATCATCATTCTATACCTTACTAACATGGTCTACAAGTATAAAATGAACAGGATTTGTATCTTCAAATAATAAAAGACACTCTTAAGAATGACATTGTGAAATTAATGAAGTATTATTTAATTTGATTGGGTTTAACTTCCTCAAATCCATCCCAATTTTATAACAAGCACAAATAAATATAATGAATGTACTTCTATTAGGTCTCAACCCCATAATAAACATTATTTCATCCATGTTGTTTAGTAAGCTCAATGTCCATGAATCAGATCAAAGGGATTTCCTAATCTCTTCAGTTCCTGCTAGTATCCCATCCTTTGTCACGAGTTATATTTTAGTAACACCATTTTTATACAAGTCCCGTGATATCTTCACCCGTTCGTAACTCAAAATTCCATCCTAAATCTTATCCATGGATCTAATATCAATACATCATTACACATCCTCATAGAGAACCCCTCATGGGCTAGTAGTTAAGATTAATGTGAATTTCGAAGCCAACTTCCAATAGGCCATGGGTTGGAAACTAGCACTATGGGTATAAAACAAACAAATGGGAGGAATTTCATTCAAAATACAAAGAACATAAAGAAAGAGAACAACCAACTCTACAATATAATATGAAAACCAATATCCTGTAGTAAATTTAATTTCATATAGAAATAAAATTCTCAAAAATGAAATACTGAAAGAAAACCCATTTTTAGTCACTCTGATAGTCGATCCATACCACGAGTGAGTAATATCCATATTAGTCCTCAAAAACCTAATAGAAATATGAAAATGGATTTTTATATATAGAGTTTATCATACACATATACTCAGTTAGATCATCCTCAATTTATCTCATTCAAATAATTCTTATTCCTCAATGAATAATCAAAAGAACCAACATACACCTATTTTTTGTCAACCTTTACTGAACCTCACCAAGGCTCACTCACTCAATATTACATCAAAATATAATAATATAGTATCGAAGGAATATAGAAATAATATACCTTTAAAGGACTTACCCACTATAGTTTCAATCTCACACCCTAATAGAACATGTATGGTTGCTTCTATCCCTTCTGTATAACCGCAAGTCCATATAACCACATATCGAACCTCCACCACAACCACATCACCATCATCACTAAATTATATTTAGTTCATCACAACATATACAAAAACATCATAATCTCTCATTATAGTATGGTATCATGATCATGAAAGAAATAAAACTATATTCACTCATCCTACCTTTCACGACCCCCAAAATGTATCATCTCTAGCAAATCATCATCACATCACTACCGCATCATCATCATATCATATTAACATCACATTATTTTCACTATAACCTCTAGTCATCACATCTCATGCATCATAACCCATATCCATTATATCCTAGTACACATCTATAAGAGGGATCAAGGAATAGAGATGAACTATAATTTTTTTCCCTTGCTAACCGAGATGTTGGAGAAAACACTTATAACCGAAAATATTTAAGCATCAATAATGTTATATTACTTAGGTGGACTATGTAAGAACATTAAAGGAAAATATTAAATATATCATATTCATTTACAATCCCAAACCATGAATTCATACAAAATAATGCTACTATATCCCATGACTATCACCACATGACAAATTCTATAATAGAAAATAATTTCCACCGCCATACCAAAAATATCTCCACATTCTCATATAAAACAACCCCAATAAAACACCATATTCCTATTTAATTATATCATTTATCCATGTATAGATTCATCATTTTACCATCCACATTAAATTTAATATTCCATTAATTCATATATATTCAATGAATATTCAATTATTACCCATCACTCATGTAAAACTTAGTCAACAACCATTCATTTCATCATTAAAAATTCATTAGTGGCCACTGTTAATTAAATTCCATCACATAGCCAGGGCTATGTTCATCATTACCAACCATATTCCGTGCAACTGGGAAACTAAAAAAACCATAGACACGCTATCCAGACACCACATGAACCACCCCATAAAACATGCCAACATCCCCCACTATAACTGCAAATCCCCTTACTTTAAATATAAACAACCTCACCACTACTCCAACCCACATGGTGACCTATCACCACATCCACATAAATAAACACATATATACATGAAAACTAGGGGAACCATCCACAACCCCCACTATTCAACACATTACAACACGCTAAATACATCCACCAAAATCAAATACCAAGGCAATACAAATAATAGAAACATAAAAAATCATATAAATAAAAAAAACCACCATTTGAACAATAAACCACTCAAATAATTTTCCTTTTTAAAACATGACTTCATATTAATTCAATATATCTTATATAAGAGGCATCACCTTATTTCTGTATTCCATGTAACTTATTCATTACCATATTTAAATTATTGTCCATTTATGAGAGGTGATTCATATAATTTAATCACACTGATATCACATATATTTTGGTAGAAAAAACTCCTAATAAAAATATCATGAAGCCATCAATCAAATAAAATATCATAGAATCATATAAAAATCATGATAATCACCCCATACCTTCAATTTAATTTAATAAAATTCATTATAATTTTTAGATTAATCCTTACCATCCACCCAAATAAAGGGTAATCACATTACTTTTATAATTCACACAAAAATAATGGGGGAGAATTCTTGAATCACCTAACTTAACTGATGATTCTAGAATTTTTATGAAATACAAGGATATGGAGATGATCAGAAGGAAAAAATCACACTAGGAAACACTCAATAAACTAGATCATAAAAAACTCCATCAAACCTATGAACCAAGTGAATAATAAAAAATTTCAAACAATTTTCATAGCCTCTCAAAAGAGAAATATAGGAAAAGAGATTAAAATAAAGGAAGATAAAATCACTTTTAATAAAAAAAATTGATCACATGATATTAAAGACTAATAAAAATAAAGTATCACTTGAAGTACTCCAATGGAACACCTCTGGTCACCTGAGGGTTATGGGGAAATAATGCAATTTCTATGCATTCAAATTATCTTTTGAATTTATATTGAAACATGAATTTTAAGTAGTCGTGGTGTAGAAATTCATGGTCACATAATTATTGGGATAAATAGAACTAACACCCCCCCCCCTAATCACTTAGAAATAATGTCACAATATCCATTCTATACCACAAATCTCTTGTTCAAAACCACAATTAATTCACACATTAAAACAATACAATGACAAATTATAAGAGGATATGTCATGTGCATTATCCATTAAAAGGACATAAATAAACCATAAAATAAACCATGGTGGAATAAGGGCACCAAAATTATATGATACCCAAAATATAATAATGATGTAGCTTGAACTTTAGGTATTCAAAATGTGACAACCACATCACACATTATGAATAGAAAATAGACAAAGGAAATACATAATATCATAAAACCTAAATGGAAGGATTCCCCCCATGGGTTATGATTTTATCCCTTTTACAAAATTCCTCATTAAATATCCTCATCAAGTTAAATGATATTATATACCTTTATGGACATTGAATAAGTTGATATATGTGTGTTAATTATGTAATGTTAAACCCAAAACCACAAAACACTTTATGTATAAACAACATGGTAGACATCATGCCACAACTGATACCCCTCATACTGTGAATAGTATTCCTCCACAATATAGAACAACACCAAAATTTCAAATCCTTCACCCACCATGAAATAGAAGAACTACATCATTCCTAACCCCTTTATAGTTCAACACAACAGACTATAGAAATTCACTCTTTTAGCCAACCCTTTTTGGAATAGAACTTTTTTCCATGACATGACACCTCTTTTATAGCTAAAATATCATATGAAAATCCATTTACCTTCCTCCAAAATTCACTAAAAACCAACAAAACCCATAAAAAAATGTAACATTCCATGAATGGTTGGGAAATTACATAAAAAATCTAGAGTTTCTCCAATGTTAATAGTTCCAAATAATCAATCAACAAGTGGTTGGGTAAGACAAAAGTTTTAAAGATAGTAAATGGAGAAGAAATTTCACTTTTTGAATCTATATTTCATAATTTTAGGATAATTACTATTTCCAAATAAGACATTGATAGATATCATTGAAAATCCATAACATTTCTTATATAGTTGAAGGGGGAGTAGAGATGAGAAGATATCCTCTAAAAAATTATTTTAGAAAAGGGAGAGAATAAAAAGAAAATATTATTAAAAATACCTTTACATTTTATGGTTAGTAGGGGAGATAAAATTTCACTATAAATCAACTCTAGTTTTTTGATTAAATTGATTTACATGGTAGATATGGATTTATGGTATAATTGATAACAAATTAAAGGGGTTGGGGAATGTTGCAACCCTAGGTCAAGAATTGGATTTTTTTCAATTAATATTGGAGTTTTTTTTTCAATTGATGGTTGTGATGGGGGGATTCTAAATAAATAAGCATACATTTAATTTATTAAGAAGTGAATATGGTTTTCGTACACATGAGAACCATATCCCAGTTTTTGATAAATCATATCAATTGACATATATGTGAATAGAATATCAATATGTTCATGTAAGATCCCAAGAAGAAGTTCCCATGGAATAACTTGTGGAGTTATTCACTGATGTACCTTCATATATATATTTATATATCAAGGGAATGGATTTAGAGGAGGTGTGAGTGGTATTGAATAAGTTTGTTGTCGATATGAGAAGGTTGATCTATATTTTAGAAGTTATAAGAACAAACCACAACGACAACATATGGAAAATGTCATTAGAAATGCTTATATAAGAATTAAAAATTTATGAATATCCATGAATACCTATATTATTTAAAGTGATAATTAGTATCTGCTAGGACAAAAATGTGTGGAAAAGGTAGGAGTATGTCATTATTGTAACAAGTCATTGTGCATGAACTAGGATAACTATTGGGGGTGGTAAAAAACATATTACAAAAGGGTAACCAACTTGTTACATAAGGTTTTATATAGATGTAGAATAATGGATAAGTGTTTTAATATAATGGAATATGTAATAGTTGATCCATCATTTTGGAAAATGGAAAAGTCTAATACATAAAGTTTTTATTAGTAAATATGATCCTTAATTATAGAATAATGGTAAAGTGTTGAACTATAATAGTATACATAAGGTTTCTCATGACATCATACATAATAATAATTTGTTAGTGATGTTGATGCGTTACAAGACATGTGTCATTAGGGGTTGTAAAATTTAGAGTAAATTTGAATTTTATTTCCGAAGAAGGGGTCATTTCAAGAAACAATACTTTTATTATTATTATTTCAAGGGTTAAAACATCTCAATATGATTTTTTGGTTAGGAATAGAGGTTTTGAATATTTTTTTGGTCCTGAGGTGAATTTTGGAGTATGTTCAGTGTAGCCCCATAACTGATTTTTCTGTAAGTGGAATTCCATAAAATAGTTGGTCTGGGAAACACCAGGGAGGATTTCCACGGGGAAGGCCATGCCATAATAAGAACTCCATGAGATTGGTTCCACTCTATTATGGAGGAAAATATTCCATGTTGATAATGGTTCCTTGTAGTTTTCCATATGGGAAATGAATATGGTGAAACACCCAGGTTAGAGAACTTCGAATGAGGGAAATAGGGGGTAAATTATTCCATACTGTAGACCCTAGACATGGACGTATTAACTTGTAGTGGGAACCATGTCATGGTTCTTAGGGACTATTTCATGTTGAGGCCCTTTCCATTTTTTGAAATAGGTGGAGAAATTTATTTTTTTTCTTTGACCACCCGTTAATTAATAAGTAGAGTAGCAATGTGTGGAGACCATTTTCTTCGAGATCCCATACCTTCTTCTATCATTACATTTCCCTAAAGTAGGGATAATTTTTATATTAAATAGAATTAGATTAAATGCATGATATCTCTCTATTTAATTCTATTATTTTCCTTGGTTGTTGGGTGCTTATTTTGATGCCTTTTAGCTAGGGTTGGACATCAATTATACCAAAGCATTGTAAAATTGGGAGGAAAAAATAAGAATTTATCTCTTAATTTATAGAGGATATACTAAGAGGGTTATTTCATAAATTTTCTCACCATTTGGTAGGATATTTGTCTCTTAATGATTTTTTCTAGGGGTTCTGTTAAATTAGATGACTTTTTAGAGGTACTAAGAGCCATGTGATAGGGATTTTGTTTTTATAGATTTGGGGAGCATGAAATTGGATGTTGAAATGTATTATCATATAATTTTAGTTAAGGAATGCCACCTGATGAGTATTTAGGTTGTTATGACTTTTTTAACTAAATAAAACAACTTTTTATGTAGTTGTTACAATTGATTATGTAGAATATAGTGTCCTAAGATATAATCTCAGTTGATTATATTATCTTGAAAGAGGTATGGATGAGCTCAAATGAAGGTGGTTGAGATTTGCTAAAAGAGAAAGATATACTAAGGTGGGAGGTCCTTGAATATCCCCCCAAGGTTTATCTATTCATTTTTGTTCATATTATATGTAATATCACCACTTATGTGCGATAAAACATATATTTAAACTGAAAATTTCCATTGAAATGATTATGGATATGAAATAAGTGTCAAGGGACACAATAGAACATTGAAAAAAATCTTGATGACTCATTTATTGATGGTGAGTTATTGATAATAAATTTATTCTATGGAAAAAATAGACCCATACGAATATAAATTAAATGAGTTGAATTAGGAAAAGTGGACCAATAGAAATGATTTCATTAAGCCACATAGGTTTAGAGTAGGTTCTCCAGTGATGTTCATGGTAAATTGAGTAACCTGATGACTTTGTCACCAAATGTTTCAAGATTTTGAATGATGTCATACAAAAGTCTAAATGGGTCTTAATGATTTATATAATATGTGAGAAGAGTAGTTTAGTTACTAAATATATTTGGGTTGGTATGAGAGGCTTAGGTATGATGGTGAGTGTAAGATGGTGGTGCATCTAATATGTGATGGGGAATACCCCCTAGAGGTTGTAGTGGAGCCTTAGTAATTTCCATGAGTGGTATAAATCCTTTAAGACTTGATGAGGTATGACAAGAGGTCTTACTCTAGGTGATTGGTTGAGACATCTCCTATGGATATGTGAGATGTTCATGCTGATAGATTTTGTATGATGTAAAAGTACAATCATAATATTCTTGAGAAATAAATTATAAGTGGTTATATGTTTTATGAGGAATACCATGAGACATGAGGCTAGGTCTAAGTGACTAGTAATTTAGTAAAGAGATGGTGAGCTTGTGGGTTGAGTTATGATTCCATATTGCATGTATGTCATATAATGTATAGGGGAGAGAGTATTGCCCTAGGTGTATGTGATATATATTTATAGGGTGGGGAGTAGGTATTCCCATAAGTGAATAAATAAGTATTATATTTTTTAATGGTGGGATGTGGGTATACTCCCTAGAGCATGATGATATGATGTATGTTTTCAATTGCAAGAGTGGATATTCCCTCATATTCTTAATGATGTGATATACTGATTACTAGGTGGGGTGATGTCCCATAGATGATATTGTTACAAATTATTTCCAAGATATAGTGATGTTACCCCATATGATATATAATTATTGATTATAGGTTAGGATGTCCCCCCCTATGGGTATGATTTATTCTTAAATACATATTGCACAAGCCAAAGTATATATGGTCAACCATGGGTGTCACCTTAGAACCCAAGAATGAAAGATGGTTTTTATTATTCTCGTATTTTTAATTATTTATTATGATCACATCACATAGTGAATAAATTTCATATACCAGTTAGGTCATGGACACCATTGGGGATGGACTACTATGTTTTGCTCACACCCTGCTCGAGAAACCCTAACATTTTAGTACCCCAAACAAACCTCTTGATAATAGGTTATAGTACTGTATAAGCCTAATATTTCATGATTGGGATTGATTAGCCTGATAGGGATTTAGATTATTGAATTTGATAAAGATCAAGGATTGTAGTAGTGGATCCTTGTATTTTAATTCGATTCTTTATCTGTATATCTCATCAGTCTTGTGGGTCATCAATTGGGATGTATTCTTGTATGACATAATTTCATTTATTGTAGGATGTATATTTTTTTAATCCTATTTTCATTAAAATTTTATTATGAATATTCTTATTTATCTTCAATGGGTTTTTATTATCATGTGAGGGTATAGTTTCCCTAGAGTATCATCATAGACCCCATCTGTGAGTTGAAAACTTTTGGTGTACAATGATGCATGCCTGACATATTGTGTCACTTCAACCAGGACACTGGAGAATGGTCATAGACTAGGGGAATCACAAAGTGGTAGAAAATAATATTTTATTCTTTCCTACTATTTGGGTTATGGATACGGGTTTTAAAGACATGTAAATTCCATATAATTGATTTTTAATTATATAGAATTATTACGAGACTACTAAAATTGAAAACACGTGATTTTGATGCCAGGAGAGTCCAGAACAGAATTTTGAACTTTTTTTGAGGTATGTTCAGTAAAAATGAGACCATGTTTTTATATCTTTGAAAATAGTGATCAGATTGAAAATTTGAGAGAATCAGTGAATTCACAGCACCAAGATTCACTTAGGAAAATCTTAACTTCAACAGAAAAGTTTCAGATGAAAAAGATAATTTTTTGGACTTTTCAGAAAAAAGAATAAAACAAATCTTTGAGTTATTTTACTTTTCTTGAAATCTTGAGAAATGGTTGGCTGGACCGTAGTGTAATTAAGGTCATTGAATGATATTCATTTAATTACCTGTTACATTGTTTTTGTAACTGCAACATCTATGGTTTTATTATGTAACATAATTAAGATTCATTAAGGAACCACATTAATGGACATAACATGGGGATTAGTTCCTTTATTAATGAAACTGTTGGAAACAGAATTTAGAAACCAGAGGAGGAAGCTCTTATGAAAGGCTGATGATGTCACCCTTCAATAAATAATGTTGATTGATCGACGATCGTTAGAGGATTCGAACTAGACTTCGACGAACAAAGGAGAATGTCTTGGAACACAAATCCCTTCCTTCGTCAGCAGCAGATTCCACCAAATCCAGGTAGGGGGTTTAAATTTATTTCTATGTGTTTTATGATTCATCTTATCCGGTTCTTGTAAAATACAATGAACATGGATCAAACGACTAATTAGTTGACCTGTATCTTGTTTATTCTTTCAGGTGGTTGTTGCGGGGTCTTAATTTAGGGATTTTTTTTTATAAATGATGTTTGTTATCTCCCCTTGTTAAAATGATAACACGTAGGGAGTGGGACAACCCGAATAAGGCCCAGAACCTTCACCATCCTTGATTTATGTATGTTCTTTGTGCGGAATCGGGCAACATGGAAGAAAGGAAGTTCTGTGGAATTTCCCCTAAAGGAGGCAACCCGGGAGGCTATAGGCGTAGACAGAAAAGACAACAGACCACCAGAGAATCTCCGGTGGCCCGTGGAGGCACCTTCCAGCATGACACCATTGTCGCGACGATGATGATGACCGGTGGCTGGTTCAAGCTGGCTATGCAGAGACGGAGGCGCCTGCATGTGCTGGGATGGTGAGAGCCACGATCATTTGGGCCGCGGTAGGTGGTAGGTGCGGAGCCAAGGCGTCTCATGAGGGAAACAAAGCGGCCCACTCAGGCTGCTCGACTAGACACAACATCCTGCTCCAGCCGGCCGTTTCGGAAGGAGGGGCGGTGCCCCGTAGGCACAACTAGCTGGAAAAACCGGCCAGCATGTGGGCTGAGTTTTCCAGCCGGGCTAAACCCACTTTCTAGGCCAGACCCATCGGCCCAATGGGAAGGCAGGGCTGGACCCCTACCAGTCCTGGACCCGACCAATCCTGTTATAATAAAACTTCAATAACTCACAAACCGGGCATCCAATTGATATATCGTCTATGGCGTGAGGACCCTTTCAACTAGGGTATCATGTTGAGATACTCCACTTCGGTTTTAGAAGAATTAGGAATATGGACGAGATGGATCAGACTCATATCCAACTAGGACCTATTTACCTTTTTGATTATATCTTACATACCAGGCATCTATTTGACCCGTCGTTTGTCACGTTGGAACCCTTACAAAAAGGCAGTACTTTGGGTTACTTCTTTGTTGGACATTATGGCGGTTGAGGTTTAACTGGTATTATGAGGAGGAGAACCTCCGGAACTCACGCGTACAATGCGCGGGAATCCTATGGAATGTTTTTAAATGAAGAGTAACCCTCCCTGGATCGGTATGAGAGAGACCATCCATGGATCAAAATTAGTGAAACACTCCATGGATCAATAATAGAGAAACCCTTTGTGGATCATAATGAGAGAGACCCTCCGTGGATCGACAACAGTGCGACCATTTGTGGATCGATAGTAGTGTGAGACTCTATGGACCGACAGTAGAGAGACCCTTTTTGGATCAGAAGTATAGCGACACTTCATGGATCATTAGAAGAACCTCTCAATAGAATAAAATGTTCTAGATCATGACTAATAATCTGTATTCTTGTTTTCTATGTTGTATACCTGGTGTGAGATATCTTTTACTTTATGCAATGTAATTGAGATCATTAATTGTTGTTTTCCATTATGGAATTATGGGAGACCTTTGGGAATCTTGGGGTCCCTTCTGGGTATTGTTATACTCACCCATGCACAAGAATTTCTTTCACCTTGTTGTGTCTTGTGTAGACGACAGACATCTCAATTGAGATATGGGGAGCCAGGGCTAGACGATGCTAAGAGGTGATTGATAGACATGGGGAGTGGCAGTGAAGAAAAATGATGAGTTGTACATACCCTTCAGGTAGGATCCATGGATGAAGACCTTAAAATCATGTTTTTCCTTTTTTGTGTACTTTTTTTAGTTACGATTATATAATAGCCCTTTTTTTCTTTCGGTTCACACATTTACTATCAGCAGTTCTACTTTGTGGTTTTCTTTTATTATGTACCTAGTCTATTTGTGTATATGATTAAAGGAAATGCCTTCAGTTTTTGGGAAATACCTTTCCAGTGTTATTCACCAACCCTTGGCCTATGGAAGGCGATTTTGGAGAAGTCAGGACATAGTCCCCACGGGACGTGTCATGAAAAAGTGGTATCAAAGGTGGTTGGTTCAACCAGAAGAACTAAGAGTCTGTGTTTAAAATGGAGTTATAGTGTTAAGCGTCTTGAGTTCGGATTAATGTTCAGGGAGTCCATTTTGGTGCAACAGCTGAAGTAATCATACACCAAGTCACTGAGTTTTGATTTCCGACTCGATACAGCAAAAACAATGTTTGCGTGTGTTTTGAAAATGTTTTTAATTTTGATCACTTTTGAGTCAGCTCACCAAGTATATCGTATAGACTGTGGTGTATCCATTTCCTTAGAGGATGCAGCCTCATTAATAGAAATCTAGGATTCTAGTGAGATATCATGATGATAGCCCACAGAGCGATGAGGCATTGGTGTAGGGACCTCTTACAGTGATAGCACCTTCAGGTGGTGTACCAGCAGCACCGCCACTCATAGGGAAGCAGTTTCCACCTATTCCACTATAGGACCATGCATGTTGAACGAGCACATTGAATGAGTTATAGAGGACGAGGCCTCTAAGATTTAGAGGCGATATAGATCTGCAGGTAGCTAAGGACTGGATGGAGGCTATGACACGAGTTTTCCGCTTTGTTGATATACTAGACGACCATATGGTCATCCTAGCTGCTATTCTCTTACATGGAACAACATGGAGATGATGAAGCCTGAAACTCTAGACACAGGAGGAGATGGATTTTTCTTTTTTGAAGTTCGATAGCCTCTTTAGGGTGGATTTTGTTCCAATGACTTTATGCTTAGTGCATATTCACAAGATACAACACTTACAGCAGGGTAGCCTAATAGTGGCCCAGTACTCAGCGATGTTCACTAACCTCTCTCTATACTCCATCGATATGGTATGGAAACCTTTATTTGGGTCCTAAACCTTTGATAAGGGACTTAGAAAGGATATCAAAGCATCAATGATATCACTCAACATCTCGATGCATGTTGGAGTGCTAGAGAGAGCACTATTGGTGGAGATCTTCTTAGATAAGCAGGAACTGACAGTGAGAGCCACCACCGAATGACATGAAGGTGAGTCACTTATAGTAGGCAATAGGAAGTTGACATAGAAGACCAAGTAGTCCAGACCATTCGGAGGAAAACCCCAGGATGTAGGGTAAGAGGTGTAGAACTTTCAAGGCATAAGAGGTCATTATAGGAGCATACTGTGCTACCAATGCATCTGGCAGAGTCACACGACACGCGATTTCCTGACCCACTATACTAATGATCACCACATGGTCAAAGGACCGCCAAGGTATGGGAAGATGTTTGAGCAAGGAGTTTCTCAAAGTGGTGGACAAGGCAGAGGAGTAGGCCATGTAGTAGGCGGTGGGTGGCAGTTTGAGGTACTACCATCACCACACCAAGAGGTCCACCTCCACCTTAAGGAGTAAGTGGATAGGGATGAGATCAGCTTTAGGTGGAAAAGGGTTATGACCATGGGGATCCAGAGATGTTTCTAGGTATAATCTGTGTCTACTGAACCCTAGTTGTAGTTTTATAGGTATAGGGTCTAGTAACACTTTTATTGTCACAAATATCATTCGGAGTTGGTAGATTCCAGTGGAGATGTTGGCTCGATCCTTAGGATTAGCGACTCCTACGGGGATAACATTCGATAATTACAAACTGGTACCAGCAGTGTGAGATTATTCTAGGAGATGAGATATTTGGCTGGGAGCTCCTAGTAGCAGCATAGAGGACTCACGATTTCATCTTGGTTATAGACTGGTTATCTACGGTCCATGCTCAGATCGACTATTTTAGACACAAAGTGTTGTGAGTCAGGGAGGACGGAAACAATTTTTACTTCACAGGTGAGAAGAAACCTTTTGTAGCATAGGATAGAATTTCATGGAGGAGGGTGAAACTGATCACTATCAGTTGTCTAGCCTCACCCTTTGTGTAGTGGATGAGAGAAGTCCATGCTATCCTATTTTGGGGGACCAGTATGCAGATGTCTTCTTTGAAGATGTTCTTGGACTACCTTCTCATAAAGAGGCAGACTTCTACGTTGACATGTACACCATGAAGACACTGATATCTACGTTGACATATCAGATAGCTCTCGTGGAGCTTCGTGAGTTTAGGATACAATCGGATAACTTACAGAGGAAGGGGTTCATAAGGCCCAATGTTTTCCCATGGGAAGCCCCGATTTTGTTTTACATGAAGGAAGTTGGAATTTTGAGGATTTTCATGGACTATAGGTGGCTAAACGAGGTAAAAGTGAAGAACATGTAACCTTGGACGAGGATTGATTATCTCTTCAATAAGATGAAGGGAGCATAATGTTTTTCGAAGATAGACCTCAGATCAGGATATCATCAGCTTTAGGTATGGTATGAAGATGTATCAAATACATCCTTCAGTTGCCTATATGGCCACAATGAGTTTTTGGTGATGCCTTTCGGCGTGAAAAATTCCCCAGTAGTGATCGTGGGACTTATTAACAAGATCTCCCAGCCTTACCTCGATCGCTTTGTGGTGGTCTTCATTGAAGATATCTTTGTGTAATAAGCATCGGAGGAGGAGCATGCTACACATCTGTAGATAATTTTTTATACTCTAAGAGAGCACTAGATATATGGTAATCTCTCAAAGTGTTAATTATGGATACATGATGTCCACTTTCTCAGAAAAGTTATCTTGGAGGCTGGAGTTGGGGTGGATCTAGTGAAGATAGAGGTGGTTCTTGCTTGGGAGCCACCCAGGAGTGTGTCTGAGGTGAAGAGTTTCCTGGGGTTGGTAGGGTACTACCGGAGGATTGTACCTGACTTTTCCAGAGTATAATCACCCGTGTCAGCTTTTTCAGTGATGGTAAAGCCATTTATATGGGCATAGAGGTGCCATCATATTTTTCAAGAGATCAGTCAGAGACAGATGACTGCCCTCATCTTGAGGCTACTGGAGGAGGGCATTGGGTATGTACTCTATTGTGATGCATCAGGGATCAGACTGGGATGTGTCCTAATGCAAGAGGGAGCAGTGATCACCTATGTCTCACAACAGCTAAGGAAACATGAGAAGAACTACGCAACCCATGACTTGGAGTTAGCCACAATGGTCTTTGCTTTAAAGATGTGGAAGTACTACTTGGTGGGTGAATAGTTTACTATCTACTCTGATCACAAGAGTATCAGGAATATCACCACACATAAGGACCTAAACCAGAGACAACGACGATGGATAGAGTTTCTCGAGGGATATGACTTTGAGATAGTCTACACTCAGGGGAAGGGAAATGTAGTGGGAGATGCACTCAATGTGAGGTCGGATTTACATATATAGAGTGAGGAGATGGAGTAGCTAGCCGTGCTACAGTTATCCTTTGTAGATAGAGATAGAGCAGCATACCTCCAGTCTATGACTATCACTCCCCCAAACCTTCAGTGAGTTTGGGAGGCACAAGTTGGGGATGTTGACTGCGTGGCCCTCCATGCTCGGATATCATTAGGATAGGCTCCTGATGTATTTTATTTAGGTGGGGAGAACATCGTCGTTTTTAGAGGACACACCAGGGTATGAGTAAAGTTTCAAGAGGAGGTGTGCAAATAGTTCCATACATCCCCTTTGGCAGTACATCCTAGAGTGGCGAAGATGTACTAGGACCTCCGACGTCAGTATTGGTGTTCTAGGATGATGAAAGAAGTGGCAAAGTTCGTATCACGGTGTCTCACTTGTCAACAAGCGAAGGTCAAGAACTAGGATCAAGTTGTCTTGAATCAGCCACTCAAGGTACATGAGTGGAAATGTTATGGTATCTCGATTGACTTCATGACTAGGTTACCATGTATGTATAGGGGCCATGAATCTATCTTGGTGATCGCTGAAAGACTCACCAAGTCAGCTCACTTCCTACCCATCCAAGAGTAGGGATCAATAGAGGGATTGAGAAGCCTCTATGCCCAGGTGATAGTACAGATTCACAAGGTAACATTGATGATTTTTTTACATCATGACACTCATTTTTCATCCCAATTGTGGAAGGTATTACAGGAGGTGTTTATGACTCAACTACGTTGGAGCACCGCCTTTCACCCTCAGACAGATAGTCAGACGGAGTGGACCATACCGACACTTGAGGACATGTATCATGATTGAATTCTTGACTTTTTTCCATAGTTAGGAGGAATACCTACCGCTAGTGGAGTTTTCATACAACAGTTTCTATTACTCCACCATTGGCATGACACCGTTTAAGGCCTTGTAAGGGTGACCATGTAGATCACCTCTTTCCTAGACAGTCCAACAGGAGTGAGCACTTATGGGTCCAGAGTGGGTATGACCTACAACTAAGAAGGTTCAAACAATCTAGGAGTGGATGAAGACTATAAAGTGCTGGAATAATTATTATGCCGATAAGAGAAAGATCCCCTTGCAGTTTGAGGAGGGCGGTCATGAATTCTTACGGATCTCACCGCGACAAGGATTTCAGAGATTTGGCTAGGGAGACAAGCAATATCCGAGGTTAATCAGACATTTCCAAATCCTACGTAGAGTTGGAGAAGTGTCTTACCGCCTAGATATTCCTCATATATGCACCATGTGCATCATTTTTTCCATGTGTTGCAGTTGATGATATACGTGCATGACCCAATGCACGTTATCGACTGGGGGGAGCTGGAAATTGACAATGGGGCGGCGTTCGCAGAGTTCCTGGTGGAGATAGAGGATCAATAATAGTGGGTCAAATTGGGGAAGTCAATTTATCTAGTGTGAGTTTGGTGGAAGCAAAAAAACCACCAAAAGAGCACATGGGAGTGGGAGGCTCATATTCATGCTCCGTACCACCATTTGTTTCCATATATTTTATTGTGGATTTTAGGGACATAAATACATGAGGTAGGCAGAATGTAAAGACCTGGAAATTACATATATTTTTTTAAATTATATGGAATTATTATGATACAACAAAAATAGATGACACATGATGCCGACGCCCGGAGAGTCAAGAACATAATTTTAATCTTTTTAAGGTATGTTCAGTAATCCTGCTAGTGGGTTTTTATATATTTTGAACCAGTTCTTGGTTTTGAAATTCGAGAGAACTCCTGAATTTATAGCTCTGGGATTCACATATCCGAAGCTTAACTTTATGGGAAAGGGTCGGAAAAAAAGATATTTTTTTGGACATTTTGGGAAAAAAATAATAAAATAACTCTTTGGGTTATTTTATATTTCTTCAACTATTGAGTGATGGTTGGAGGGACCGTAGTGTAACGAAATTCATTAAACGAGAGTCATTTAATGACCTATTACCTTGTTTATGTAACCACAATTTCCGTGGGTTTATTAGGTTCATTAAGTAATATTCGTTAATGAAACATATTAATGAACACAACATGGAGATTAATTCCTTTATTAATCAAACCAATGGAAAGGGGATTCACAAAACATGGGAGGAAGCTTTGAAGAAACACTGATGACGTCACCCTCCAATGAAGAACAGTGATCGATCAATGATGATTGGAGGATTTGAATGGGACATCGACGAATGATGATGAAGGTATTTGAACATTTATTCCTTCCTTCAACTGCAATGGATTACACTGAATCTAGGCAGGGGGTTTAAATTGATATGTTAGGGTTTTATGATTCCCCTCATCCCATTCTTAGAAAATAAAATGAATGCAGATCAACCAAATAATAGGTTGACCAATGTATCATTTGTTCTTGCAGGTGGTTGTTGCGGGGTCTTAATTTGGGGATTTTTCTTTCTAAATGATGGTTCTTTTCAACCCTTGTTAAAATGAAAATGCAAAGGGCAGGGGCCCTGTTAACCATTTTTCGTATATCTTACAGACCGAGCATCTGATTGACACGCCGTCTATCGCATTGGAACCCTTATAACAAAGCAGTCCTTCGGGTTACTTCTTCGTTATAATTTGTGGTGGTTGAGTTATGACCGATAGTGTGAGGAGTAGAACCTTAGGAATTCAAGAACACCAATTGTGATAATCTTGTGGCTAGAAATAAAATGAAGAGGGACCCTCTATAGATCGGCATGAGAGAACCCCTCAATGGATCATCAGCAGTGCAACCCTCCATGGATCAGTAATAGAGTGACCCTCTATGGATTGACGTGAGAGTGAACCTCCAAAGATCAGTAGCAGTGTGAACCTCTATGGATTGACAGTAGTGTGACCCTTTGTGGATCGATAGTAGAGTGACCCTTTGTGGATCAACAATATAGAGTCCCTTCATGGATCATCAGAAGAACCCCTCAACAGAATAGAACAATCTATCTCAAGACTAATCATCTTCATTACTATTCTCTAAGTAGTATACCTGGAGGTAGCTATCTTTTACTTTATTCTTTGTGATTGAGATCACTATTTGTGGTTTTTCACTTATGGAATTTTGGGAGACCTTCGGGAGTCTGGGGGTCCCTACTAGTTGTTATTATACTCAACCTTGTACGTTCTTTTCCAGCACCTTGTTATTTCTTCTGTAGAAGACGAACAGCTCAACTGAGACATGGAGAGCTAGGGCTATATGGTGCTTGGAGGTGATTGGTAGATGTGAGGAGAAGTAGTGATGACAAAAAATAAGTTATACCAACCCTTCAGGTAGGATCCATGGTGGATGACCTTCAGAGAAGGTTTTTTATAAAATCTTGCCTTTATATTACAAAACATTTCATTACATTTTACATACATAGGATATTTAAAGTCTAGTGTCTTGGAAATCATGAACATAATACATGAAAACAATATAAAAATTCTTCTAAACTACTTGTAAGGCTTCATAATAGGTTCATCCTATGAACATTTACTGCATCTCATATCTTGGAGATAGACATCAAAGGAAAGGGTGAGTAGAAGGCCCAGTAAGGGTAAACAAGGGAATCAATGTACTTTTGGTATCAATAAGAACATGAATAAAAACATAAATACATGTGTAATGAAATAATAGGCATATCATAATGAAATTAACTTGAAACATAACATGAATATGTGGATACTACATTTTATTTAGACATTCATGAGCATATCACAAAGGTTCATCCCCAAGTGTCATAAAAATTACCAAGGTTATTCACAAAGGTATCGTAAACTTGTCATCTCTAGAGATTAATTCTTTAACCAATGCATTGGAACGCTTTCAAGGTGGAACCTTAATATGTATTTACTTTCATGTGATCCACCTAGATCATAATCAAATATTTCATAAAAAACCCATGGAGAATAAAAGAAATGGGTTTCATTTCAAGATCTTGACGTTTTAAAAGTTCTTAAAAAAAATAAGGTCATTATGAAAATTATAACCCATGGAAAGGGAGTGAGGGTTATATGTATGTCAATTAAAAAATAAAATATATAATATTTATATATCTATGAACACCCAACGAAATGAAATAGGTCTGGTTATTCACATAAATAAAACAAGAGAATTTCTGGAGAGAAAGAGATAGAAACTTTGAGATGAAATTTCTGCAGCATAACAACTATATAACATGGTTTTAGAAAACCATGAAAAGAGAGGGGACAAGAGTAAAACACTCATAAATGACTCATAATACAGTATGGGTACTAAATAAGATAATGTAATGGATATTTTAATGACATACCATATGAAAAAGGAAACATGAAAGAAAAGAGAAGATGTGATTTCTTTTACGAAAAATTTTGCAGCCTAATGGCGTCACTTAAAAATTTAGAGAACAAATTGATGAGAGAAGAAAGGGTCTCTCAACAATTAGAAATTTAATGGACATAAATGAGAACATATAAGAACCTACCCTCAATATAAATAGATGGAAATTAGAAGACACGGCATAAAGGAAGTCGTGACTTAAAAGAGGAGGGTGAAAGGATCCCTTACCTTGAAGAGTAACATCGAAAGCTTGAAGGTCGAGACCTTGGGAGGCTTGAGGGGACCTTGGGATGACTCCATGGGAGGTAAAGATACCATAACTTCGTTGGGGAGGATTTGTAAATGAAATCAATGAGGTAAAGGCTTGGTTTTTATAGGAGAAGTGATGGGATAAAGCATTAATTGCCAAGGGACACCTCATTTGTGGTATTGGAAAAACCATGGGCTTGCCCATGGTATTTTCCCATGGTATTGGCCAGTTGGGAAACCTAATTATTTACCTTACTATTCATAAGTTGACCATAATTATTGCATAATTATTCCAACCTTAATGACGCCATTAAACACTCGAAACTCAAAAACTGTATTTTCACTATTCACCGAAAATTCAAATTTTTCAGAAAAATCCCAAAATTTCACCTTAACCAAATATCGATGCTCTGATTTCAAAAATTACCTCCTTTATATGAAAATAATTTTTTAAATATTTTTAATTTAATTACTAAATAAAAACACTATTCATAGAAAATTCAATTGTTTCATAAAAATACCAAAAATTCACATTAAGCAAATATCGATGATCTGATTTCAAAAAATGAACTCCATTTTATGAAAATAATTTTTAAATAGTTTTAATTTAATTTATAAATAAAAAATTTTATTCACCCGAAAAAACTAATACTTAAGCAATAATTTCTAAAATAGTTATTTACTTATATTATTGAATCACAATACATAATCAAGGTAACTAAATTATATTAATACTTTCTTAAGTGAGGTTACATAATCCATTTGATCACATTACTAATCATAAATGTAAAATCACTATTCATAATTTACTATTTATCAAAAATTAAGTTGATATTATTAGACTCTAAATTTCAACCTGAACACAACTGTAGAAGACCATTTTTTGAAAATCATTACACGTTTTTAATTATTTAAGGTTTACAAAAATATTTTAAAATATCCTTTTTAAAAAATTCATCTAGAATTTCAATACTATATTTATCCGTACATTTAAAAATTCACAAAATTCATCATAAAAAGAAATCACAATTTTTTATTTAAATCAAAGGATTACGAAAAGGTAGTTACGATCTCCTTACATAGCCCCTTATAACACCAGCATAGGACCTAAGAGTAAGGTGTAATAGGGTGATAGAATCTTGGGGTGACTCGGCCAAAGTTTCCCGAGTAGTGATTTCTATCATCTTAAACTTCTCGCGAAGGTGATTCCATTCCAGTATCACAAGATGAAGTTCGGCTTGGGTTTGGTCTAAAGCAAAGCCCAAAGGTGCTAATTTTTTCCAGAGTTCCATCAGATGGGATTCGATCGGCCTGAGACTACTGGATGGGGCCTTCAAATTTTCTTTTTATATTAATTAATCAAGATCACTTGTATTTATAGAAAATAATCGCAACATTTAGTTTCCAACGGCCATATTGACCAACGGTCATATAAAAGTAAAAACCCAATGTTCTTATTTTAATTATACTCATTATATTAATTGAAATAGTTTTGTTGGGTATAAAATAAAATAACACACAATGTTAGGAAACAAAATTTATTCAAAATTTCGGGTCGTTTCAATCTTCCCCCCTTAAGAAATTGCTTCTTCGCAATTTTAAAATTGGGATTGGAAATTTCTTTTAAAGTCCCACATCAGAAAAAGAGTTAGTAAAAATAGTACTTTAAAAGAATGAAAGGGAAGTACATAGGTCACCCGAGTAAACCCATACTAGTATTCCATATAGGAAAGCATGGATATGTAAGAGAAAACAAAGGGTCAAGTTCTGATGGAGAGTGATAGAAAACATGATTAGGAGAAAATTAACCATAAAAAGATCACAAACATAAGATATGTTAAATGGTCTTTGATTAACCATTAGGAAACGTAAACCAACAACATTTTTGTTTTCCGTTCCTTTTCATAATTTTGAGGAATTCATTTAGTACATAGAATAAAAACATAAGGAAATATACTGACCATCAAGTATAGTTTCATCCCTTAATCAGTTTCCACCAAGACTAATCTTTTCTCCAAACAATGATAATTAAAAAAGAATTGGTCTCATCAAAAGCACAAGAATCATCTTCTAGAGAATCACATAATCCAAAAAAGAATAACTATATTTTTCCCTTGTCATTAGTCATCAACTAAAATTAAAATGGTTACTACGAGATCATATAGTCCCTAAAAAGAAAATCCTTTATAAAAATAAATATGACTATAAATCTATAAAATTAAACAAAAGTACCCAAAGTTCTAGAAAGACCATTCAATACAAAATCATCCTTAAAATTCTTCTGAATAATCCAAACTAATATTGGAACCCAAAACATATAAGGATTTAATCACATAGTCTTCCCCAAAAAAATATTTATATTTATCTCCAAATAACAACGACTACTATTAAAGTCTCATACTATAGTGTAATTAACCTATTCACATATTCTCTATGCTAGGTTCATCATTTTCCAGAAATAACCCAAATTACCATATGTCCACAATAAATACATAAATTATTACAAAAAAATTCAACCATTCCTCCTCAAATTAAATCCTGTAGTATTATATTTCCCTTAGGTATATAGTAATTCAAAAAAGAAAACATCATCCAAAATAACCTTTATAATATAATCACCAAATCATTTTCCTATACAAAGGATATCCATTTGATAAAACATAAGTTTCCAAAATAAACTTATTCTTGATCCATAAAAATAATAGGTGCATTAGTCAGTTTGAAGGGCATAACAAAAAACTCATAATGCTCATATCTTAATTGGAAGTCAATTTTTGGAATATCATCACTCTTCACCCCCAATTGATGATAACCAGAACGAAGATCAATCTTAGAAAAGAATTGAGTCCCACGAAGTTGGTCAAATAATTCATCAATTCTTGGAAGAGAGTATTTTTTCTTCATTGTGATCCCATTCAATTCTCTATAATCAATGCATAGCTACATCGATCCATCCTTCTCTTTCACAAAGAGAAATGGTGCTCCCCAAGGAGGCACACTTGGTTGGATAAACCCATTCTCCAAAATATCTCGGAGTTGTTTCTTTAATTCCTATAGCTCCACATTTTCCATCCTATAGGTGGTCTTTGACATCAGATGAGATCTAGGTACGAGGTCAATGGAGAACTCTACCTCTCTTTCTGGGGGAGGTCTAGGTAACTTCTTAGGAAATACGTCAACGTATTCCTAGACGATGGGGACATTTTCTAAAAGAATAAATCCTTCATGAGAGACTTATTTCATTTATGAATATTTTAACTAAAAAGTATTTTATGCCTTAAAACTTCATCCTTAGACAATTACATTTTTCTATAATTCCTTCATAATGATTCATAAAGAGCTTGCGATTAACCAAACATATCCCTCAGGAGTATCGTAACCAAGAGTGTAGCAATGCCCATTTTCGTGTACCAGTTCCCATTCGAGTCTATCTCAAAGCGATGCTTTTGGGTTTTACACCTATTGCATTTGTTCCATAGCCACCTCTACCTTCTCATATCCAGACAGGGATGTATTTTCTTGATAAACCACTTACTAAATACTCACCAAAATACCAGGAAGATTTACTATATTTAAACTTATCTATAGAGTTCTTCCTAAATTTTTCATATCCTAATTTCCATAAAGGACAAAACTTTTTTTGATGCCAACTATAGAATCCCGTCTTTTTATTAGATAACATTTCATTTCATTTTACATACAGAGGATCTTTAAAGCCTAGTGTCTTGGAAATCAAGAACATAATACAAGGAAAAAAAATTAAAAATTATTATAAACCAATTTTAAGGATTCATCATATGTTCATCCTATTTAAATTTACAAAATCTCATATCTTGGAGATACACATCAAAGGAAACTGTGAGCAGAAGGCCCAGTAAGGGTAAACAAGGTAATTAATGTACTTTTGGTATCAATAACAACTTGAGTAAAAACATAAAGACACATTTAATGAAAAAATAGGAATATCATAATGAAAAGAGATTGAAATATAACTGGAATATGGGGCTACAACATTTCATTTATACATTCATGAACATATCACCAAGGTCCATCCCCAAGGTTTCATAAAAATTACAAAGGTTATTCACCAAGGTATCGTAAAACTTGTCATTTGTAGAGATTAATTCTTTACCCAATGAATTGGAGCGCTATCAGGGCGCACCCTTAATATGTCTTTACTTTTATTTGATCCACATAGATCATAATCAAACATTTTATAAATAACTCATGGAGAATAAATTAAATGGGTTTCATTTCAAGATGGTGACGTTTTAAATGTTCTTAAAAAATAAGGTCATTATGCCAATTATAACCCATGGAAAGGGAGTGAGAGTTATATGTATTTCAATTACATAATCAAATACATCATATTTATATATTTATGAACACCAAAATAAAGGAAATAGGTCTGGGTATTGACATAAATAAAACAAGAGAATTTCTTGAGAGAAAGAGATAGAAATTTTGAGACCAAATTTCTACAGCATAACGACTATATAACAAGGTTTTAAAAAACAATGAAAAGAGAGGGGACAAGGGTCACAATCTCATTAATAACTCATAATAGAGTATGGTTACTGAATAATATCATGTAATGCATATTGGAATTACATACCACATGAAAAAGGTAACATGAAAGAAAAGAGAAGATGCAATTTCTTTTACGAAAAATTAGGCAGCCTAACGGCATCACATAAAAATTCAGAAAAAAAATTGATGAGAGAAGAAAGGGTATCTAAAAAATTATACATTAAATGGATATAAATTAGAACATATAAGAACATAACCTCAATATAAATAGATGTAACTTAGAAGACACAACATAAAGGAAGTCATGACTTAAAAGAGGAGGATAAAATGATCCCTTACCTTAAAGAGTAACTTCGAAAGCATGAAAGTCAGGAACTTGGGAGGCTTTAGGGCACCTTGGTAGGACTCCTTGGGAGGTAAAGAGACCAGAACATTGTTGGGGAGGATTTGGAAATGAAATGAAGGAGGGAAAGGTTTCATATTTATAGGAGAAGTGAGGGGACAAAGCATTAATTGGCAACAGACACCTCATCAGTGGTATTGAAAAAACCATGGGCTTTCCCATGGTATTTTCCCATGGTATTGGATACTTGGGACACCTCATTCCTTATATTACTATTCATAAGTTGACCAGAATTATTGCATAATTATTGCATCCTTAATGATGTCATTAAACACCTGAAACTCAAAAACTGTATTTTCACTATTCACAGAAAATTCAACATTCTCAGAAAAATCCCAAAATTTCACCTTAATGAAATATCAATGCTCTGATTTCAAAAATAAACTCCATTTTATGAAAATAATTTTCTAAATATTCTTAATTTAATTCTTAAATAAAAACACTATTCACTGAAAATTCAACTGTTTCAGAAAAATCCCAAAAATTAACCTTCACCAAATGTCGATGATATGATTTAAAAAATGAACTCCATTTTATGAAAATAATTTTCTTAGTATTTTTAATTTTATTTGTAAATAAAAAACTATATTCAACTGAAAAACTAATACTTAAGCAATAATTTGTGAAATAGTTATTTACCTATTTTATTGAATCACATTACTTAATCAAGGTAGTTAAATTATATTAATACTTTCTTAAGTGAGTTTACTTAATCCAATTGATCACATTACTAATTATAAGCATAAAATCACTATTCATACTTACCTATTCATCACAAATTATGTTGACCATATTAGACTCTAAATTTTATACTGAACACAACTGTAGAAGATCATTTTTTGAAAACAATTACACATTTTTAATTATTTAAGGTTTACATAAATATTTTTAAACATCCTTTTTCTAAAATTCATCAATAATATGCATACTATTTTTATCCGGACATTTGAAAATTCAAAAAATTCATAAAAAGAAGAAATCACAATTTTTATTTAAATCAAAGTATTACACAAGGCAGTTACGGTCTCGTTACGTAGCCCCTTATAACACCAGAATATGACCTAAGAGTAAGGTGTGCTAGGGTGATAGAATCTTGGGGTGACTCGGCCAACATTGCCTGCATAGTGATTTCTATCATCTTGAACTTCTCGCGAAGGCAATTCCATTCTAGCTTCACATGATGAAGTTCGGCTTGGGTTTGGTCCAGAGAAAAGCCCAAAGGTGCTACCTCCTTCCCGAGTTCCGTCAGATGGGCTTCGATCGGCCCGAGACTACTGTATGGGGCCATCAGATCTTCTTTCTATATTGATTAATCAAGGTCACTAGTATTTATAGACAATAATCGAAACATTTAGTTTCCAACGGTTATATTGACCAATGATTATATAACAGTCAAAACCCAATGGTCTTATTTTAATTATACTCATTTTATTAAATGAAATAGTTTTGTGGAGTATAAAATAAAATAACACACAAAGTTAGAAAACAAAATTTATTCAAAATTTCAGGTCATTACATTTTTTGTACTTTCATTTGAGTAGGGTTTTTATATTGGACCATTTCTCTTTCGGTTCACACTTTTACTATCAGTAGTTCTACTTTTGGTTTTCTTTAGTTATGTACATAGTCCATGTGTGTTCAGGTTTAAAGGAAATGCCTTCCCTTTTTGGGATATTCTTTTCTGGTGCTAGTCACCAACCTTGGCCAATGGAAGATGGGCTTGGGGTAGTCACAACATGAGCCTCGGGGGGATTGGTCGTTACATGAGTAATATGAATGTGTTGGATCTTATGACAGATCTTGTTATGGATCTTGGAATAATGAGTCATGAATATTCTTCTCTTGGAATTTCTATGTTATTAGGTGTATGTGACATTTTTTTGCATATATCTGTTATATTTGGGACTTTTAGTTAAGTATGATGTGTTTAATTGATATTTTTATTTTGATTTTTGATCTTGGATTCATATAAAATTCATATGATTGATTGTGATTTATTTCACTAATGATAGAGTGTTTACCCAGTTAATTTGTTACTCACTAACTTGTATGGTTTTTTCCCATATGAATTCTTCAGTGGAATTGTATTCAATTGAACTGTTATATATTCTTGTGATGATAGGTCATGTGGATCCTATGTGGAATGTTCTCTAATGATAATTATACGATATATTTATGAATAAGATGTGTAAATACCCTTATTAGGTCATTATATTCATTATATTCGTTGGCTATGGACCACTTATGGTTGATTGGTATATTGGTTGTGAGAAATAAAAATCAGAGAAATGGGTTCATTTACATAAAGTTTCATAAAAAAACATATATGATGTTTTCAACATATTGGTTCTTGGTGGAACACTACCTAACCAAATCATATGGATATAATTTTATCAATACAGATCAATATGTAAATAACATTATATACACCTGGATGTGACAAGGATTTTTGAGGGGATGGTATACAGATTCATGGTAAGGATTATTTCCCTAGAGTGGGCTCAGGAATGTGAGGCTTGATAAGTATCTGTGAAATACCTAGATTTGGTGTGTTGTGGTGTGATATTCCATGAAGATGGTCAGAAGAGGCGAGGTACCCTTTGGGAGATATGGTTTGGATCGTGTATAGTTTTTCCTAAGGATATGGATACCCAACATCAATAATGTAATTTTTTTAGGTTTTGGAGGCATGATCAGTTAGAAATATAACCTTGTTCGACTTTAGAGTGGTCTTTGATGATAAGGTATATTGGGATCCTTGATTAATAGTTCTATTATTTGTAGAGATTGTGTAGATTCTAGTTGTTTTGGAATGATACTATGGTGGAAATAGATCATGTGGATGGCCTTTACATGAGTGAGATGTCCCAGGATTGTTGGAATGGGAACATTGATAATTCTACTAGATATATTGGAATAATGCTAAGAGTTGTATAGTAAGAGTTTTAGTCACATGATCCTTAGTTTAATGGGTTGTGACTCATGAGAGAGTAAGTCGAGTTGTGTGATTGGGTGATACAAGAGTTTTTACACATTAGTTTTGGATGAGAAAATGTTATACCGAAGGTAAGAACACATGAGAGGTTTATTTGGCGGATCATTATTCCTTGGGGAGAATTAATGTGGGAATGTATTCTTGAGGGAATCCATTTTTTTCAGGGAAAGTGCACACTCGTTACATGGTGTCGTTTTTTTGTTCATGGATCAGTGAGTGGGTTGAATGGGTAAATTGGGGATTGTATGGGTTTTGGGGATGTAAGAGGTTCACCGATGATGGTTTGATGACAATTATCCATAGTCTCAATTTCTTAGCAGATATTTGTTAGATTTTTTGGATATCAATTTAGGGGTCACCCTTAGAGTGAGGTGACTTTGGTAATCAAACAAGACACATATGGGAATGTGGAATGAGATTTTTATGAAAATGGGAAGTATTGAAAGATCAATAAGAAGTAACAACAGAAATGGTTTGTAGTGTAGTGGAATAGTTAATCTGATATTAATCCACTATTGGATTTCTTAGTGATGGAGGATCATGGCACTGGAGGAGAAAAACATATGTGATAATGGGACACATCAGAGTTAGTTCTATAGGAGTTGTATTATGGGATGTATTTTCTTAGTGGTTCACCATTATTAATTATTTGGTGTAAGCCTTATTATGGATTTAATTTTGATAGATATTGACTATGAAATTACTGGTGATTTAGGAATTGGAAATAATTAGTGTTTCATGTTGCTACTTGGGCTGGATGGGATAGTTATTTCAATTCATTGAGTTCGGTATTACATATGAGATAAATGTTATAAATTGTATTTTTTATTTTGGATAATGGTTTTAATGATACTTCTAGAGTGGTAATCATTATATTTGTCATAAGTTTATGAAACTAATGTCAGTAGGGTTGTGGATTTGGTTAGCATGGTATTTGGGTGGTTGTGAAGGTACATGAATCTCGATATGTAGGTAGATATTATTTTCATGTACTTATATATAAAATAATAGATTTTTAATTTAGATGTGGTATTGGATAGAGTTTGAGTATTTTAATCAATCTCATAATGGAGTTGATGTTATCTGAGAGTGAGTTAGATCATGTATGTTCTAGTTCTTGTGATAAAAGGATAATAGGTGGTGTGGGTGGTTAAGGACCCCATTGTGAAATAAAACCAGGTGTTGGTT
The DNA here is from genome assembly GCA_963277665.1 of Viscum album. Lineage (NCBI taxonomy): Eukaryota > Viridiplantae > Streptophyta > Magnoliopsida > Santalales > Viscaceae > Viscum > Viscum album. The sequence continues at coordinate 925,300,129 of OY728165.1, forward strand.
TTAAACATTGATGTGGGAATTTATATGATTTCAAAATATTTCTATGATATAATTAAATTTTATTAGTGTATATAAGAAATAATCCATGGGAGTGACAAATAATTTTTAGGAAAATTAATTCAGAGGAAGATTAATTGGTGATTTTACATGAGATTACGCACGGTGTGGTTGAAATTACAATGAGCATGTTGATAGACCACAGGGGATTCATTTATTGTAATTTATTCATATGATGGGGAGAACCATGGTTCAAGATCATCCTTAATAAGTGAATTCTTATGATAGGGAGAACTATAATTTTATTGATTAATTGGTTGATGATGCTTCAGTGTCTTGTGATAGATGGGTGTGGATGAGTGTTGTCTCAATATTAGTGATTATAATGATTGAGAAACTCAAATTTTGATGAATAGTGTGTCCAAATGATTTTAGTATTGTAAAAAATTATTTTTCATTATTCGTGGTTATAACACAAAGAGTTAGTGGTGAATTGATAACGTATGTGGGTAGGGAATGGTGATTGTGTTGTAGTTGGTGCCCTAAAAACAAATAAGACTGCACTTTCAATTACTAGTATACTCAAAGATCTAAATATTAATAAATATATTTTCATATGTTGGGTTCTTATTTACATAAAATTATAGAGAGAATATTATTATAGTTTTTTTCACCCCAAAATGCCATAGAATTTTCTCATTATAATGAGAACCTTTGAGTGTCGTGACAATATTCTAAAACAAATGTCATATGGTTTGGGTAAAATATTATGAGAGGATATATATAATAATTGTACTATCAAGTTTTAAATACCCATAATTTAACTAGGGTTATTCTTATAATGTTTTTTAATTGGTAACCACCAAGATGAGAGTTTATGGGGATAGATCTAGAGATAGGGATTCAACATTTTATTTGTTTCATTGGATATTTTAATACATAGATGTGAATTTTGGTCATTGTACCAAAGATTATTAGAAATTTATATTATAAATTGCGTACTTCGATGTAATTTTGGAGACTATATTTTCATATACTCATGATGAAGTAGGATACATTGGACGTGTTATCAGGGATATGATATTAATTGAATAACTCCAGAAATAATTTCTCCCCTCCCAACCCAAAAGATGATATATTATTCCCTTTCATTGAAATGTAATTATCAGATTAATCCCATGGATATGATGATTTATTAATGAGTTCATTTTAGGATGTATAAAGATTATATATCCAGCATATATATTGATGAAATAATTATTTATACTTCTTGGTGATATATTGAAGAAAGGGATTATATTATATAGAAAGTGTTCATATGCGGTTTTTGGCATTTTGACATTAACATCCTTCTTTGTGGATGCCCTTAAATGTTGTATGATATTAATCTTGGAATTTGGGAAACCCAGCCAAATTCTATCGAGAAAGGGTCCTAGATGGTTACATTCAAAGGGTATTAAAATTTTTAGTTAAATTATATAGGAACTTAATATTGGAATAAATATTATTCTCCGGACTGAGGTATAATAATTATTCAAGTTAGTTTGATCACATAAATTCAATAACCAATGATCTTAGTTTGGAATATATGTGAGTTGAATATTAAATAAATATTAATTCTCTATAAATTGAATTTAATATTTATTTACTTATTTTATGAATAATATAATAACAATTATTTATTTAAACAAATATTTATTATTCAAGGTTTGATAAACATCATGTAGTTTTAATGGGCTGAGTTTGGGGCTCAGAAGGAAATGATTTATTTTATTTAATATATTTTAAACAAATATTTATTTATTTATTTAATAAGTAATATTTAAATGGTCACAACTTATTTCATTTCATGTAATTTAAAAATAATAATATTATTATTATTAAACATGGGGTTTACTTAGAATTAAGAAATTTGTTAATGGGTTTTGTGTAATAATTAATTCTCTTAGCCTAAAAATGTTAGCAAACTTATATCATTTCTTATGTTTGGGAAATTAGTGTGCTCAATATATTCTATCAAGTGAACTATCTCAAGGATACTCTCAAGAACAAGAGGTGATATAATTCCTTATCCTTCCTTAGAATGGGGGAACAAGAGTGAATTGTTCAATGCCAAAGTGAATCTTGTTATGATCATTGGTGAATGACCCAAGACTGCCAATGCCTCTGCACTAGCACCTAGAGTTCAATCAGTGTTGTTCTAATATTTTTTTATCATCTGTAGATGTGTGTATACTTCAAGAGGAATTCAATTTTGGATTCATCATCGAAATAATATAAACCATGAAGTTCAATTAGATTCATCAAGGAAGAAATAATTATTGAATGAGGTAATTCTTGTTTATAAATTAATTATAAATTATATGTGAAAGATCATATTTATGCATATTTAAGGGGTTTTTTACTAGTTGTAAGGTTTTATTTTAATTAACTAAGGAAAACATTGTTTTCCATGAGACTACTTCTATTTGGCCTCAAAACTTTTAAGTGGTGTCAAAATTTCCACATATTAATTTATAATTATATATTATTTGTTGATAAGTTATGCATTTTATTGTTAGTTTTTCATTTCTATATTTTCATTCATTAATATGAAATTCAGGATTATATCATCCTTAAGTTTAACAAGACAAAGTCCAAGATAAGAAAAAATAATTAGAACCTAAATATATCATATGGTGGTGCTGAATATTTTTTCTACATGATAACAATACACTATGTGTAATAGAAATATTCAACTTGTGAACTCATGTTTAACCATGCTAAGATGACTCATGTAAATAAGAAAAGATTATATATGGGTTTTTACATGAAAACATTAAACATCCAATATTGACTACTATTTTTCATGTAGCATGAAAGGGTGTACAAGTCATATAGAAAATGCGCATGTTGTATAACACCACACAATTTGACCTCATGGGCGTCACTAAATCATTGTGCTAAATTTATGAAATATTTAATTAATAAATGTCAATTATTTTCTTATATCTAAAAAAATTAATTCCATGAAGTACACAGGGCGCTGCGATCTATACAATCCATCTAACATGTAATAACCCATGTGAGAAACATGACGAGTCCCTCGAAAGGTAGTGCGGGTGGCCAATAATAAATCACATGTAATGTAGTTAGTCATCCATTCCTTTTAATTATGGAAAACTCACATAAGGACCCCATTGATACATGAACGTTGTGTGAGTTAACAGATATATAAAATAATAAATTAATGAAAAATATAAATACATTATGTGTAGACGAATATACATTATATGTGTCTAGATTTTCGACTTGAATTACATACTGATTGATTTTAATGAATAATGTTGGATATTAAATGAATTATTAATTATTTTCTCTATTATTATCCTAATACACAACATGTATTGTCATTATTCAATCTTTTTTACTTCATGTTAATTTCTAGTGGTACACATCCTTTATATTCATGGTATCCTATGTAGTTATCAACATTTCAAAAAAAACATAAATTAGCTAATTGAATAATATGTCCTATATATTGTAATGCACTATTTAAGTCATACATTACATGTAATTACATTATATATAAAATGGATGGTTCACAACATTAGTCGTGAACAATGCCATGTGGTGATGCACATCATGTAAAAGTTAAACAACAAAAAAGGATTTATGTTGAAGAAGAAAAGGTATAGGTTGTGTTTCCTCCATTAAGTTTTGTGTAATTAATTAATTTTAATTAAAAATATTTTTTTAATTTTTTTTAAAATTATAGTGTATGGGAATATCATGGAATATTTGGATGGTCCGTTAATATAAATGGGATAATTATTTAATTAGATGATTGATTTTTTAAACCATAAATTTATCTTAATAAATAATTGATTAAAATGTCTCCTAGTTAGTTTAAATTCACAGTCTTTTCTTGTTTGGATGATCATGATATTTATCAGTCTATGTATATGTTGGGTTCCTATTTAATTTAATTATTTATTACCTGGATTTCTGTGACAAATCTAATATTAAATTAAATATTCTGATTTTTTTATCATCCTTTTTTCCATGTTATGTATCGAGTTGTGTGTCTATGCTTTATTTTATGTTACCACAAATGCTGAGTTCCCCTTTCCTATAGCGATTCAGCATATATAAGAGAAGGAACTCTCAGGTAATAGAAATATTTTTTAGACCAAACTGAGGTGAAACCAACCTAGGAGTAACATATGTTATAGGTGGAATTATACATCTCGATCCAAAACCAACATAATTAGTTACTCCCCTAGGGTAAAGGAATTGTAAATCATCTACTCGGTAAACCAATTAGTAGATAAATCTTATGATCAAAAAACATGTTTATTTTATTTTCTCTAGTGAATGGTTATTTATCTTTTTATGTGATACAATTTCTGTTTTATGTTTAAATGTGAACACATAAAGTAAATGAAATCACATACTTGTTAAGATAATATAAAATAAATGGGTTTGGAATAAATAATATTATTGTGATTTGTTAAATTAAATTTATAAAATCCATGTAAAATGAACAAGAATGTAAATGAGAAAATGAAGAATATTTATGCATATTTAAAACAAAATCCCTAAATAAAATATTAAATAAAAAAATCCACTATTATATTCAATACTAAATCATTGATTAAAGTGTTTATATAGAAGTTGTCAGGATAAATTCATTTATTCAATTGTTCTATTGAACTTTTTGGGTTTAATTAACCAAATTAGCATCAATAGTAGTTTCCATTGCAAGAAATGGTGTATCTTAGAGTTAGGTGTGGATAAAATTCAAGTCTAGTATTTCTAGATTGGGGATTTCTCTTAATAGATTAAGGAACTACCATTTACTATAGTTGGCCTGACCACCTACCTAAATAACATTGTGTAATTTGACCATGCCCTTTTGGGTGTTATAATAAGGGGAATATGGTTCATTTCCACTAGAATATCCACTAGATAGGATATTTGGAATCTAATGTAGATGGATATTAGGGTTTTATAAAATAGTGATATAGTAATAAAATTAGAAAAAATTATGTCACACTCTTAGTAAAAAAAATAAATTTATAAAATATTCTTTTATTTTTTTATAAAACATGGAAAGTCATATTTCCTTGAAATTATCCATATAATAGATATTAGCGAAGGAAAATATTATAACTAGCGTGAACTTCCAAGAGTGGTATAGGTCCTTATGAATCATATTATGATAAGAGTGAATGTTTTATATACTTGAGTTGATACATCCTAGAGATCCTTCCAAGGATACTAGTTAGGAGGAGCATGTTATATTCTCAAAACTTGTGGATGATGAATTGGATGTCCAATGCCTCATTTCTATATTCCATGACTAGTGAAATCAAGAATCTATATGAATACATGGATTCATACTACATGTTATCCAATCTTAATGATATTTATCATAAGAAGTCAATATTGGAGAGGTACGAGATCTCCAAGGAAATCCTTACATTAAATATTGAAGAAGGTGAACCAGTTGAAACTCATATAGTTAAGATTATTGGTTGTATTGATAGATTGTAAATAATTTATTTCAAGATACCTGATGAGTTATTCAGATACCTTGTTCATTCCTCACTTACTCATAGATTCTATAGTTTTATTGTGATTATAATAGGAAAAATATTGAGGAGACTCTCTAAGATCTCCTAAAACTGATTAGTTAGGCATATATGGATATAAATAATGACAAAACTTCAGCATTTATGGTGAAAAATATGAAGGTAAAGGAAAAAGGACCAAGAAATAACACCAATTCTAAGGAACCATTTAACCACAAGTCCAACAGAAAGTGGAGAAGATGAAGGCTAAGGAACAAGATTCAATGTATTTTTCATGTGTAAATAAGGGATATTAGAAGAAAATATACACCTATATGAAGAATCTAGAAGGATATATAGTTGAATATTTTATTGAATTTAATATTTTAGTTTCTAAATATTTGGTGTTAAATACAAATTTTGGTACCCTAATATATATCCAAATATATGAACCATGTAGATTCAAAAAGGTTTTCAAATGTGAGTTGGATATTTATGATACTTATAGAACATTATATGTTTCATATCCTATTATAGACTACCATATTAATTTTCCGAAGGGTTTTATTCTAATTTAAAAAAATATTATTCTCCTTGTGTAACCAAAAACATTATATTTGTGTTTAGTTTAGACATAGACAGATTTATTTTTATATTTGGTAATAAGATATAATAATTTTACATTAATAACATATATTATAGGATGGAATATATTAATAATGTCATTTACATAAAACAATACAAAATCCATGTGTTGCCATCAATACAAGATATAGTTCAAATGAATCATTTTACATCCAGATGTAGCATCATCAGTTTTTTCATGTAAAAAACAGTCTACTAACATTTCTATATTAAGAAGAATATTTATATTATTTTGAACTAAATCCCTTTGGTATATTTCATGCTTTCATAAAATGTTAAAATGACTAGATATCAATTTGGGGGAAAGGGTGAATGGGCCACATAGATTATTTAATTAGTTCTTATAGACAAGTTTGAAATTTTTCTAGTTAAAGCAAGAGGTGCATACTCTTACTTCATAAATTTCATATATGAATTTAGTACATATAGATATGTAAATATAATGTGGTATAAGTATGATTAATTTTATAAATTTAAGGATTTTAACAATAAATAATATAATTAGTTTCTTTATAATATAAAGAAACTATACTCAAACCATACTGGGGAGTAAGTGAACCAATAGTTTATCAATTATATAAGTGAATTTGGGATATTATCTTAACTCACTTCTCCTTATAAATAAAAATTTAATTAATTATTTGAAAGTATGAACTATACATTATTAGACTTAGTGATATCAGTTATGATTCATGAAATTATTCAATTATCCATTCTGGGATATTCATTATAGTCTACAATTCACATGCTAAACCAAGATCTAACTAAAGTGGCAATGGAAATCCAATATGAGTTATGGTAGGTGAGTAAATACATTTTATCAAATTTAAATGTGAGGGGATGTGATGATTTAGTTAAGGCTCACACTAGAAATAAAATTATACTCCAATACACAAAGGGTTTATTTATAGGCTATTCCATTGAAATTAGGGGATATTTCATATACAAACCATCATACAAAAGGGTAATAGTAGTAATACATTCCATGTCCCATGACATGGAGAACATATGTAAAACAAATGGTAGGGGAAAATGATATTTGATGAAACCGAGGATCATGATACTATTATTGGATCATAAAGAAGTTCTACAAATATCCATGGAAAAAGTTGTTTAAAAAAATCATAGGATCGCCAAATAAGTTAGATAACTGGAGAGATATGATTTTCACTGCAACCCAAGACACTCGGATTAGTGATGGGTGAATCTGGGTGTGGAGATTTCCTTCTCATTATATAGGTCCTTATTTAAATGTTTGTAGGAATAATTTGATCCTAATACAATTAGTTTCACAACCACATAATAAAATAAAGAAATTAAAAAAAGGAAAAATCATTTTACATGGTTTATGACTTAGGGATACTTTATGAAGAATAAAATCAACATTGTGTAAGTGTAGAAATATCCACTAATATTAACTATTTGAGTAAGGACCAGAAAACTAGTTTCCTAGAGATGGTTCCTTATTTTATTACGTTGGAATATAAACAAGGAAGTCATATCATGACGGAACCAATAGTTTTGAAGTAGTGGAAAATAGATACACGCATAATAGTTTTATTTAAACCTGAAATTAAATGCAACATATCGACTTCTTTTTAATCATACATAAATGTTTAGATTATTTCTCTAAGTCATTCATAATATACATCTTCGTGTCCTGTGGATAAATAAAACATAAGAAAGTTCTGTGCTCAAATACTTAGTAATGGTAAGTACAACAATGAAATAATAAGTAATAAGTCATGGAGAATAAATAAATGTACACATGCAAATAAAAAATAAACTCAAGAAAAATATGGAAAGAATATAAGTTGAATAAATAATTCCATAATAAAAAATAACCATGGATACACTATTAGTCAAATAATCACATGGAATAAAATTACTAGTATCATAATGAGGAAATGAATAAATGCATACATAATAATCATACCATTACATCCTCATCGAAGACACCATACATAATGGGTAAAAACCTAGGATAGTCTGTTTCATGAGACTAACTGATTCATTAAGGGGCTATCGAAGGCCACACCCATAACATACTATGTCCAATGAATTACATATATGAATGTCGTTAAATATAACAAACATATACATTCATATTGAATCTAACATAGGAAATTTAAATAACTTTCCCTACTCAATAAACATAAACACTAACCATTTAGAGTAACATAGTGAATGGTATTTAGATAGCATATCCAAAGTCAAAATTATCATAAATTTTTTAATAAAATATTGTATATAAAAATCATTTGAGGTAAATTCCAATAAAATATAATATTCAATTGGGGATTTGAAATAGATGAAACCACTCTAATAAAATTATCGAATAATTCTTGAGAGTAATATACTTTTACTTTGAAAATAATAGTTCATTTGGAAAAATATTATCAAATAAACAGAAGTTAAATAAGATATTTTTTTTCATAATAAAATGAGTTATTTTAGAAAATTAACGGCGGATTAAAATATATTATAGAGTGAACTTGTAAATATGTAATAATTTGAGAAGTTCCCTTGAATCAGGATTATTTATCGAGAATATTTTGAGAATGATCCCATTAAAACATGTTACTCCCCATAAAATAAAGAAGGATCCAAATTGGTTCATATATATTGAACAATCACATATAATTTATATGGATTAAATAATAATAATTACGAATTTAATTGGGGTAAATAGAGAGAATGTGTAATCCTGAATAGAAAATGGAGGTTCAAGGAGAAAACCTTACCTTATATACGAATGTGTTCTCCACTTGACCTTAACATCCCAAAAATTTAAATTAAATCCATTAATTAATTAATTAGTAATATTATATACATATAATATATTTACTATAGTAATATTAAGTTCATATTTCATTATTGATAAGTTAAAATATTGATTTATGTCATTTTAGAGTGTTTGTTTCCTTGATTTCAAGATTGGTTCTATTGATTATAAGTAATGGAGTATATGTAAAATGGGTATAATTCTCCAAAATTGAAATTTCTTGTTATTAATGAATATAATAATATTTAATTGGTGTTATTTATTATTTTCTCCATAAATTATGATGAATCATTAGATAAAATATTGATGATATTCATTTAGCTTAATTTTAGTGGGTTTTGGATCACAATGAACCAATTTTGATTTATTAATTAATATCATGTATATAAAATGGTTCCATAACCTTAAATAAGTTATAATACATATTTTACAATATGGTTCAACCATGAAAATTGTATTATGAACATCCTTTAAGTATAAATTTAAGAATGAATTCTCATCATCCACGAAGGTCGTAAAGTGACACCTCCCAAACGATGATTTTATTTTTAAAATAAAAGGTAGAGTGTAAGGATATTAAAGATGGGTAATTTATTAACATGATATAATGATAGTATATATATGATACTGGATTTATCATTATTATTTGGGTATAGGAGGTGAGAATATGATAATAAATGAAAAGAATTTGAAATGAAATTAATCAAAATAAGAGGATTATTTACCTATTGAATTAACCTCCTTGAGAACCTCCTTAAGGAAAGGGTTTTGGCCTATTGGAAAGACAAAGAGATCCTAGATGTGGGGAGAGACAAGGGTAGAATATTTTGGTATAACATTTACATGCTTCAAGGACTAGAGGAGTGAAGAGAATATGGGGTGAGGGGTGTTTTTTATAGTGGATGAGAGGGGTGATTTCTCAGTATTCTATTCATTATATTATTATTTTTCTCTAGACAACCAATAGTATTCATTACTTTGAATAAATATATTAAAAAGTTCTTATGAGATCTAATCAAGGGTTCTTACATCAGACATGTCTCAAGGAATAGTGTATTTATCTTATAATGTTTTTATATTGCAAATTATAATAGTTTACTATTCATTAAAAAAATCATGTATTTCTGAAAAAACCCAAAAATTCAACCTAAACAATTTTCATCATGTAGAATTCAATAATTAACTCAATTTTATGAAAATAATTTTCTAAAAATGAAAATTTAATTTATATATAAAATCATTATTTACATGAAAATGCATATTCAAATTTTAAATTGATTTTATAATACATTCAAAAATAAACTAAGGTCTCATTAAATTACTACAAAATCGTAAGAAAAACATATTTATTTATGAATCCATTTTAGGAAAATAAATTTTCTTTGAAATTATTTTATTACTAATAAATTGGTAGTTAAATATTTCTTCCTAAAATAATTATGAACGCTTAAATATTAAATTTTAAAATATTCACTTTCTATTATTGTTATATAATTTTATAATACATTCACTTATGAGATGAAGAAAATTTATTTATTCTTTTAGGTTTGATTTTATTATTCATTTGGCCGATTTAATATTCATAAGGTTCCTATTACTATTCATAAGGGCAAGTTTCTATATCATTGGTTTACATTCCTGAACGTCAAGGAATACCTCTTATTTCATTTATTTTTAATTTATAAATATTGTATTGTGTTATCTATATGGTTTAATATGATTCATAATATATAAAATAAACATAATAAGGGAAATTTCATTCATAAAAGCTTGTATCATCACATTCTCCCCTCCTACAAAAATTTCATCCTAGAAATTTCCAAAATTCCACCTCGCAAAAATATTTGGGCAGTTCTTTATCATAAACTCCTCAAGCTCCCACATTGTGTCTTCAATTTTATGATTTTTCTAAAGTAATTTTACCATCAGAGTCATCAGATTCCTCAATACCTATTATTTAGTGTCTAGAACCTGGCTAGGCTCCTCATAGTAAGATAATTCAGGTTCCAATTTGATAAATTCATAAATGAGTTCATGTGTTGGGTATAACATGTAATTTAGAAAAAATGAGATGTGGAACACATTGTGTACTTTATAAAGGCAAGGTGTCATCAGCAAATGATAATCCAAAACTCAAAATCTCTCCATAATTTGGAAAGGACCAATGTACATGGGGCTCAGTTTCCTTTTCTTTTAAAATCCTATAAAACCATTCCATAAAGACACTTTCAAGAAAATGTGATCCCTCTCTTGAAATTAAAAATCCTTCCTTTGATTATTTTCATTTATCTTTTTCAAAATTTAATATGCTTTGATATATGTTTGAATGTTCTTTACCTTCGATGTTGTTTCCTCCACAAGCTCTGGTCCTACAGGCTTCCTTTCAACAACTTCATCTCAACATGTTGGCGTACAACATATCTTTCCATACAATGCTTTATATGGTACTATTTTAAAACTCGAATGGAAACTATTTTTGTAGAAAAACTCAAAAAATAAAAATAAATATCCCACATACCTTAAAATAAATTAAGAATGATCTCAACATGTGTTCTAATGTCTAGATCATCCTTTCTGACTAGCCATTAGTTTGAGGGAAAAAACATTACTCAAATAAAGCTCAGTATCTAATTATTATTAGTGTTTTTTACAAACATTCAATGAAATCATAGATCATGATTAGACACAATTGAGATAGGGGCTCTGCGAAGTCTTAAAACTTATTTAATACAAATCTGTGCAAGGTGATCATGTGAAAAATATTCCCTTATAGTGAGGAAATGATTGAATTTTTTAAGTTGATAAACCATCACCCATATTTCATTATTCCTTCTTGGTGTTCTTGGTAATCCATTGACAATATCCATAGATATTTCATCCCATTTACATGTTGGAGTAGGAAGTGGTTGTAAGAAACCTCTAGGATGTTGTTTTCAGCCTTCACATATTGAAAGACTAAACACCCTGATACATAATCAACAATTTCCCATTTCATATTATCATATGAGAAATGTACCTTCTAATATCTATAAATAGTAGTTATACTAGGTTGTGTAATGAAATTTGAGTTATGGGAATCATCCTATTGCTCCCTTTTTATCTTGGGAAAAGAGGGAACACATAGTATCCTCCCAAATTTTTGAATTCCATCCTCCCACATGAAGTCGGGAAACATCCCATCATTCACAAAATTATGTTTGTTTTGAATATTCTCATTATCACACTAATAAAATTTAATTCATTCAAATATATATGGTTGATCAAAAAGTTGAAATAGTTATGATTTTTCACCTTCCTTGATAATTCCCATATCCATCTTTTCTAGATCAATGTACACCAGATCCCATTCAATCATTATTTTGTTCAAAACATCATGATCATTCCCGATCAATGCATCGGCTTCCTTATTTCCTTCACAGGGTTATAGTGTATTGAATAATCAAAATCCTTGAGTAGTTTGAGCGATATACTTTTCCTCTTGTTGAGTTATTTTTATATGAAGATATATTTCAAAATATTGTGATCTGTATATATCTCATATATTTCACCATAGATATATTGTCTCCATATATTCAGTGCAAATATTATAGCTTCATACTCAATATAATGTATTGGATAGTTATGTTCATGAGTTTTCAACTACTTGTTGCAAAGAAAATAACTCTATCATTCTGCATAAGGAAAAAACCATGTCCTTTCTTTGATGCATCACTATAAATCACAAATCCACCATTTCCCGATGGTTGAGTCAAGTTGGACCATTCATTAATCTCTTATTAAATTATTAAAAACATTCTTCACATTTTTTTACCACACAAACTTAACCCCTTTATGTATAAGTTTGATTAATGGGTTAGATAATTAAGTTAATTTCTGAATGAATCGATGATAATAACATGCTAAACCAATAAAATTACATACCTAAATTATGTTTATTTTCATAAGACATTCAAAAATTAGATTTTTCATTGGAGGATAAACTTTGAGTCTATCCTTTGTTACAATATTTCCATGAAAATAAACGAATTGAAGTCAAAATTTCACACATGAAAAAATTCCCATATAATTCATTTTTTATAAGAGTCTTCAGAAAAATATACATGTGATTCTCATGCTCTTCATATCTTTTGGAGTATACCAGGATATCATCAATAAATAACACAAAAAAATCATCAATATATTGCTTTAAAAATATATTAACTAGATCAATTAAAATGGAGGGTGTACTAGTTAATATAAAGGGCATTACTATAAAATTTCAATTTCCATACCAAGTTTGAAATGCTATCTTTAGAATATCTTCCTCCCCCACACAAAACTGATGATATCATTATCAATGGTCAATCTTTGAAAAATATTGGGCTCTATGAAGTTGATCAAATAAATCTTCAATTTGAGGAAGATGATTCTTGTTCTTTTCCATAATTGAATTGATCTACCTATAGTCAACATATAGTATCATAGATCCATTATTATTGATAAAAAATAATAGAACCTCCCCATGGAGAAACAGTAGGGAGAATAAACCCCTTATTACTCAACTCTTCTAGTTGTTTCTTTAGCTCCACTAATTCCACTATGGCAATTATATAAGGATTTTTTGGTATAGGTCTCGAACAAGGAATTAAATCAACATAGAACTCAACGTCCTTCTTTGGAGGATGTCTAGGTAAATAATTTAGAAATACATAAATATATTCTTTCATAAGAGGTGCATATAAAAATTTAACATTTCTTCCCTCATACATAGATATTTTGTTCTCACCCTCCCCAATAATTACATTCAGTTGAGATACTAGGGATCGATCTTGATAATAATCATATGGAGAAGTTTCTTCCCTAAAAAATGATTCTACATAATTCCCAAATATTTTAACTTCTTTCTTCTTTAAATATAATTTCACATCATAATTTCAAATAAAATCCATTTCAAGTATTATATCAAATTCAATCATAGGTATGATGATAAGGTCGGCAACTAAATCACATTTATGTGTCATAAATAGAACTGATTGATAAATCATTAATGAAATGATAATTCCCTTAAGAGTTTTTACTAAAAAGTACTTTCATAAATAAAATTTTAATGTCTAACTTTCTTATAAAACTAAGAAGATATAAAATAACATGATGACCCAAAATCAAATAATGCAAGCACTATTTTTGAGGAAATGATTAAAGTACCTTCGACCACATCATTAGGAACTTCAACCTTAATAGTTGTGACTGTATATGCTTAGTTTTTCTCCCATATCCTTCTCTGGGGAATGTTTTTTTTAAACCTAGTAAAATCATTTAAATAATGTTCCATCTGTTGGATTTGTATCATTGAAAATTGGTATCTTCTTTCTTTCCCTTGTAATCACGAGCATGGTGGCATTTTCCCCCATAGTTATAACAAACACCCATACCAATTAAGAAAGAACTAGGGTATTTCTTCCCATAATTATATTATAATGAAAAATCAACTCTTCCCTTCTTCTCCATTTCCTTATTTCCTTCTTCCAAGTGTTCAAAAACCCTCATCTTATTTCATCAAAGTCATAAGACTTTGAGAATTCTTTTTCTATATTTATATTACATGAGATAATATTTTCATATGATGAGATGGTTTGGGAAACAAGGGACCTTCCGAGGAATGATTTTAAACCATCAATGAATCAAATGATATTTATCCTTGCATAATGTATGTAGTACATGAGATTCTTGTATAGCCTTGTAATGTTGGTTTCATACTTGGATACATTCAAATCCTTATTTTACATTAGATTTCAGAATTTATTTTCTATATCCACTCACTGTTCACGAGGAAAATATTTTTCTATGAAAATTTCTTTAAAAACCCCCCATTCCACATTTTCAATCTCTTCCTCCTCTTGGTTATGGATTAGTGAAAACCATTGATCTGTTTCTCTTGATATACGATAAAATACTATGACAACCTTCCCAATTTCGTTACTTCCCAATGTGAGAAATATCTTCTCTAGGGAACGTATCCACTACTTAGCTACAAATGGGTTTCAAGTCCCATTTAATGATAGAGGTTGTTTCTCATCAAGAGGTATAGCATTGCTCGTCCACATTGTGGTTCAAGATGCTCTATATAGGCAAGGTTACTGTACATAACCTGATTCATCTGTCCCAGTAGATTTATAAGTTTTTCAGCGCTAGTTGTAGCCCATAACCAATATCACTATCTTGCATAGGAGGTGAATCCATACATGGGATACATGCGTTCATGTAGTGTCTATTCCTTCCACTAGGAACCACTTCTATTGAATTTCATAAACTAAATGAGGTTATGAATCATAATTTATATTTTCAAACTAGTAAAATACTTAACATAAATTGAGATCATATGACTGTCGAATATCATAATAATAAGCATGGTTTCTTTGGGGACATAATTACAATTAATCCTTCATAATGGTCAGTATGAAAAATATAAATTACCCTAAGAATATATATAGGGAGTCTTAAACCAAGTGTATAGTAAGGCCAATTGTCGTGTACAGGGTTACCCCGAGTCCAGAACAGAACACTTTGTCAGAGTTGTTACCCCTCAGTACATTTGTTCCAGAACCATTTACACTTATAGTATCTAGGCATGGATTTATTTTCTAAAAATATCCATATAAGATATATCTACACAAAATTCTATAATGTTCTTATATTCTCATCTTCAATGTCTATCTTATGGGTTTATTCCCAAATTTATGTTTTCGAAATCTTGATTCAACGGTTTGTAATGAACTTCCTATGATACCAACTATAAGGACTCGAACACTAGTTGCCCAGATATAGTGCCTTATTTATTATATTGTCAAATAAACAAAGAAGTAATATCATGAAAGAACACATAGTTTAGTATCATTGGATAACCAGAAACACACATAATAGTTTCATTACAACTTGAAATGAAATACGACATATCAAATTCTTTTTGAATAACACATAAAATACTATATTATTCCTAAAAGTCATTCATAATATAATTCTTCACATCCTGGGAAAATAAAACCTAAGAAAGGGATGAGATCATATTCTCATAAAGGATAAGTAATATGGTTGAATCATAATTAATAAGGCATCGTGAATAAATAAAATTACACATTCCATTAAAAAATAATCTTGAGAATAATATGATAGGAATAAAATTTGAATAAATAATTACATAATAAAACATAACCATTGATAATTTACTAGTAAAATAATCACATGTATTATCAATTACTAGTTTTATAATTAGGGAATTCAAAATGTTGGGCATCATAATCATACCATTAACACCTCATCCAATTCACCATATATAATGGGTAAAAACCAAAGATAGTTTGTCTCATGAGACCTACTAATGCATAGAGGGGCTATAGAGGGCCACACCCATCACATAGTAAGTCCAATTAATTCCTCATATAAATTTTGATAAACATATTGAACATATACATTCATATTGAATCTAACGTTTCAAATGTAAATAACTTTTTCCTAATTAGTAAACATAAACATTAACCATTCTGAGTAATATAATGAATGGAGTCATGATAGAACATCCATAGTAAAACTATATTTAACCATTTAATAAAATATGGAAGATGATAATAATAGTAATAGGTAAATCCCAAAAAGACATAAGATTCAATAGGGTTGTTCAAATAGATGAAAATGCTCTAATAAAATCATTGAAGTATTCTTGAGAGTAATACTCTGTTTCTTTGAAAAGAAGAGTTATTTTGGAAAAATATTTTCACAAAACCAGTAGAGAACTAAGATAGTTATTTCATAATAAAATGAGTTATTTTATTAAAATAATGGTTCCTTGAAACCTATTATATAGTGCACATGGAAATAGGTAAGAATTCAAGAAGTTTCCTTGAATCGGGATTGCTTATCAAGAAGAATTTGAGAATGATCCTTTTAATACATGTATCTCCCTAAAAATAAACAAGGATTATGATTTATACATACATATAGAAAACTAAAACATAATTAATAATTATTACATAATAATAATTAAAAATTACATTTGTGTAAAGGGAGTAAAAGTGTAATCCCGAATGAAAAATGGAGGTTCGGGGAGAAACCTTTACCTTATGTATGAATGTGTTGGGTACTTGACCTAAATATCCTTGATCATCAAATTAATTACATTAATTAATTAATTAAGAACCCTATAAACATATATTTGATTCACTATAGTTTAATTAAGTTTATTTATTTCCTTATTGGAATGTTATAAAAATGATTTCTGTTGTTTCGGAGTGTTAGTTTTCTTGATTTCATGATTGGTTCACTTGATTATAAGTAATGGAGTTCATGTAAAATGGGTATAATTCTCCAAAATTGAAATTTCACATTATTAATGAACATACATAAGGGTAATTGGTGTTATGTATTAATTTTTTCCCAAAAAGGTGGATGATTCATTACATTAAATATTAATGACAACTGTTTAGCTTAATTTTAGCAATTTTTTTTATCCCAATGGACTAGTTTTGTTCTATTATTTAACATAATGTATATACAATGGTTATATAACCATAAATAATAAGTAATATATATTTTATAATTTTTTTCAACCATATAAATGGTTTCATGGCCAGCCTTTAAGGAGAAATTAAGGAGATAATGTTCTTCATCCATGCAAGTCATAAATTGGCACCTCCTGGATGATGATTCCGTATTTAAAATTAAAAGGAGAGAGATAGTAAAGAGATTGATAACAGATAATCTATTAATATAAAATAATTACAGTATATCAATGATAATGGGTTTATCAAGATCATTTGAATGGAGGAGTTGAGGAGAAAATAATAAAAGAAAATAATTTTAAATGAAATTAAATTAAATATAAAGGGGACTTACCTCTTGAATTAACCACCTTGAGAACCTCCTTAAGAGAAGGAGTTTTGGACTTTAGGAAAGAATAATAGCCCCTCCAAATGGGGAGGTATTTGGGAAGACTATTTTTATATAACATTGACATGATTTTAGGCTTATAAGAGTGAAGAGATGAGGGGTGAGGGGTGTTTTTATAGTGCAGGAGAGGGGTGCTTTCTCATTATTCTCTTCATTATTTTAATATTTTTCTCAAAACGACAAATAGTATTAAATCTAAGAGGGCGAAAAACATTACTCAAATAAAGTTCAGTATCCAATGATTATTATTGTTTTTTACAATCTTTCAACGAAATCATGGATCATGATCAGACACAATTGAAAGAGGGGCTCTGTGATGTCTTAAAACTTATTTAATAAAAATATATGCAAGGTGCTCCTATGAAAAAACTGCCCTTACAGTGAGGAAATGATTGGATTTTTTAAGTTGATAAACCATCACCTATATTTCATTATTACTTCTTGGTGTTATTGGTAATCCATTGAATAAATCCATAGATATTTCATCCTATTTACATGTTGGAGTAGGAAGTGGTTGTAAGAAACCTCTAGGATGTTTTTTTCAGCCTTCACCTATTGAAAGACTAAAAATCTTGATACATATTCAACAATTTTTCATTTCATATTATCCACTGAGAAAGGTACCTTTTGATATCTATAAATAGTAGTTCTACTAGGTTGTGTAATGAAATTTGAGCTATGGGCATCATCCTATAGCACCCTTTTTATCTCGGGCAAAGAGGGAACACATAACATCCTCCCAAATTTTTGAATTCCATCCTCCCACCTGAAGTTTAGAAACATCCCATCATTCACAAGATTAATTTTGTTTTGAATATTCTCATCATCACACTAAACACATTTAATTCATTCAAATATATATGGTTGATCAAAAAGTTGAATGAGTTATGATTTTTCACCTTCCATGATAATTCCCATATCCATCTTTTCTAGATCAATGTACACCAGATCCCATTCAATCCTTATTTTTTCAAAACATCATGATCCTTACCGATCAATGAATCGGCCTCCTTATTTCCTTCCCAGGGTGATAGTATATTGAATAATAAAAATATTTGAGTAGTTTGAGCGATCTACTTTGCCTCATGTTGAGTTATTTTTATATGAAGATATATTTCAGAAAATTTTGATCTGTATATATCTCATATATTTCAACATAGATATATTGTCTCCATAAATTTAGTGCAACTATTATAGCTTCTTACTCAATATAATTTATTTTATAGTTATGTTCATGACTTTTCAACTACTTGATGCACAGACAATAACTCTATCATTCTGCATATGGAAAAAACCATGTCCTTTTTTTGACGCATCACTATAAATCACAAATCCACCATTTCCCGATGGTTGAGTCAAGTTGGAGCATTCACTAATCTCTTATTAAATTATTCAAAACATTCTTCAATTTTTCCCACACAAAATTAACCCCTTTATGTATAATCTTGATTAATGGGTTAGCTAATTAGGTTAAATTCTTAACGAATCGATGATAATAACATGCTAAACCAATAAAATTACAAACCTAAATTATGTTTGTTTGCATAAGACATTCCCAAACTATATTTTTCGTTGGAGGATTAACTTTGAGTCTATCCTTTGAGACAATATTCCCATGAAAATAAACTAATTGAAGTCAAAATTTCACACTTTCCAAAATTCCCATATAATTCATTTTTTATAAGTCTTCAGAAAAATCTACCTGTGATTCTCATGCTCTTCATATATTTTGGAGTATACCAGGATATCATCAATAAATATCACAAAAAATCATCAATATATTACTTTAAAAATATATTTACTAGATAAATTAAAATAGAGGGTGTACTAGTTAATATAAAGGGCACTACTATAAAATTTAAATTTCCATACCATGTTTAAAATGTTGTCTTTAGAATATCTTCCTCCACCACAAAAAACTGATGATATCATTATCAATGGTAAATCTTTGAAAAATATTGGGCTCTATGAAGTTTATCAAATAAATCTTCAATTTGAGGAAGAGGATTGTTGTTCTTTTCCAGAATTTAATTGATCTACCTATAGTCAATATATAGTATCATAAATCCATCATTCTTGATAAAAGATAATAGAAACTCCCCATGGAGAAACACTAGGGAGAATAAACCCCTTATTACTCAACTCCTCTAGTTGTTTCTTTAGATCCACTAATTCCACTATGGAAATTATATAAGGATTCTTTGGTATAGGTATCAACCAAGGAATTAAATCAATAGAGAACTCAACATCCTTCTTTAGATGATGTCCAGGTAAATAATTTTAAAATAAATCAATATATTCTTTCACAAGTGGTGCATATTCAAATTTAACATTTCTTCCCTCACAAATAGATATTTTTTTCTCACCGTCCGAAAGAATTAAATTCAGTTGAGATACTAAGGATAGATCTTGATAATAATCATATAGAGAAGTTTCTTCCCTAAAAAATGATTCTACATCATTCCCAAATATTTTAACTTCCTTCTTATTTCAATATAATTTCACACAATAATTTCAAATAAAATCCATTGCAAGTATTATATCATATTCAATCATAGGTATGATGATAAGGTCAACAACTAAATCATATTTATGGGTCATAAATCGAACTGATTGATACATATTTATTGAAATGATAATTCCCTTAAGAGTTTTTACTAAAAACTCCTTTCATAAATAAAATTTTAATGTCTAACTTTCTTATAAAACTAGGAAGACATAAAATAACATGATGACCCAAAATCAAATAATGTATCGGTTATGTTTGAGGAAATGATTAAAGTACCTTCGAACACATCATTAGAAACTTCAACCTCAGTAGTTGTGACTGTATATGCTTAGTATTTCTCCCTTAGCCTTCTCTAGGGAATGTTTCGTTGAAACCTAGTAAAATCATTTGAATAATGTTCCATCTGTTGGACTTGTAGCATTGAAATGTGGTATCTTCTTTATTTCCCTTATAAACACGAGCATAGTGGCCTTTTCCCCCATAGCTATAACAAATAACCATACCCATTAAGAAAGAACTAGGGTATTTCCTCTCATAATTATCTTATGATGGAAAATCAACTCTTCCCTTCTTCTCCTTTTCCTTATTTCCTTCTTCCAAGTGTTCAAAAACCCTCATCTTCAAATTTTTTCATAAAATTTATAAGACTTTGAGAATTCTTTTTTATCTTTATATTACATGAGGAAATATTTTCATATGATGACATGGTTTGGGAAATGAGTGCCCTTCCGAGGAATGATTTTAAACCATCAAAGAATCAAATGATATTTCTACTTGGATAATGTATATAGTCCATGAGATTCTTGGATAGACTTGAAATGTTGGTTTCATACTTGGAAACATTCTCATCCTTCTTCTACCTTAGATTCAAGAATTTATTTTCTATATCCACTCATTGTTCATGAGGAAAATATTTTTCTATGAAAATTTCATTAAAATCCCCCCATTCCTCATTTTCAATCTCTTCCTCCTTTTGGTTTTTAATTAGTGACAACCATTCATCTGTTTCTCTCGATATACGATAAACTACTATGACAACCTTCCAAATTTCGTTACTTCCCAATGTGAGAAATATCTTCTCCAAGGAACTTATCCACTTCTCAGCTACAAATGGGTTTCAAAACCCACTTAATGATGGAGGTTTTTTCTCATCAAGAGGTATAGCATTGCTCGTCCACATTGTGGTTCAGGATGCTCTATATAGGTAAGGTTACTGTACATAACCTGAGTTAGTTGTCCCAGTAGATTTATAAGTTTTTCAGCCATAGTTGTAGCCCATATCCAATATCACTATCTTGCATAGGAGGTAAATCCATACATGGGATACATGCATTCATGTAGTTTCTATTCCTTCCACTAGGCACCATTTATAAAAAATTTCATAAACTAAATGAGGTTATGAATCATAATTTATAATGTTAAACTAGTAAAATACTGAACGTAAATTGAGATCCTATGACTGTCGAATATCATAATAATAACATGATTTCTTTGGGGACATAATTACAATTAAATCCTTCATAATTATTAGTACGAAAAATGTAAATTAACATAAGAATATATCTATGGAGTGTTAAACCAGGTGTATAGTAAGTCCAATTGTCGTGTACATGGTTACCCCTAGTCCAGCCCAGAACACTTTGTCAGAGTTGTTACTCCTTAGTACATTTGTGCCAAAACCACGTACAATTATAGTATCTAGGCATGGATTTATTTTCTAGAAATATCCACATATGATATATCTACAAAAAATTCTATGATGTTATTATATTCTCATCCTCAATGTCTATCTTAGGGGTTTATTCCCAAATTTATGTTTTCTAAATCTTGTTTCAACGGTTTGTAATGAACTTCATATGATACCAACTATAAGGACTATAACCCCAGTTGCCCAGATATGGTGCCTTATTTTATTATATTTTCATATAAACAAGGAAGTAATATCCTAAAATAACAAATAGGTTAGTATCATTGGATAACCAGAAACACACAAAATAGTTTCATTACAACTTGAAATGAAATACGACATATCAAATTCTTTATGAATAACACATAAAATACGTTATTATTCCTACAAGTCATTCATAATATAATTCTTCACATCCTGGGGAAATAAAACCTAAGAAAGGGATGAGATCATATTCTCAGAAAGGATAAGTAATACAGTGGAATCATAATTAACAAGGCATGGCGAATAAATAAAATTACACATTCCATTAAAACATAATCTTGAGAATAATATGATAGGAATAAAATTTGAATAAATAATTACATAATAAAACATAACCATTGATAATTTACTAGTAAAATAATCACATGTATTATCAATTACTAGTTTTATAATTAAAGAATTCATAATGTTGGTTATCATAATCATACTGTTAACACCTCAGCCAATTCACCATATATAATGGGTAAAAACCAAAGATAGTTTGTCTCATTAGACCTACTAATGCATCAAGGGGCTATAGAGGGCCACAACCATAACATAGTAAGTCCAATTAATTTCTCATATAAATGGGGATAAACATATTGAACATATACATTCATATTGAATCTAACGTTTCAAATGTAATTAACTTTTTCCTAATTAGTAAACATAAACATTAACCATTCCAAGTAATATAATGAATGGAATCATGATAGCACATCCATAGTAAAACTATATTTAACCATTTAATAAAATATTTAAGATTATAATAATAATAATAATAGGTCAATCTCCAAAAGGCATAAGATTCAATTGGGTTGTTTAAAGAGATGAAAATTCTCTAATAAAATCATCGAACTATTCTTGAGAGTAATACTCTTTTACTTTGAAAAGAAGAGTTATTTTGGAAAAATATTTTCACAAAACCAGTAGAGAACTAAAATAGTTATTTCATAATAAAATGAGTTATTTTATAAAAATAATGGTTCCTTAAAACTTATTATATAGTGCACATGGAAATAGGTAAGAATTCAAGAAGTTTCCTTGAATCGTTATTGTTTATCGGGAAGAATTTGAGAATGATATTTTTAATACATGTATCTCCCCAAAAAATAAACAAGGATTATGATTTATACATACATATTGAAAACTAAAACATAATTCATAATGAGTAAATAATAATAATTAAAAATTTCATTTGGGTAAAGGGAGTGAAAGTGTAATCCTGAATGAAAAATGGAGGTTTGGGGAGAAACCTTTACCTTATGTATGAATGTGTTGTGTACTTGACCTTAACATTCTGGATAATCAAATTAATTACATTAATTAATTAATTAAGAACCCTATAGACATATATTTGAATCTCTATAGTTTAATTATGTTCATTTATGTCTTTATTGGAATTTTATAATAATGAATTCTGTTGTTTCAGAGTGTTCGTTTCCTTGATTTCATAATCAGTTCGCTTGATAATAAGTAATGGAGTTCATGTAAAATGGGTATAATTCTCCAGAATTGAAATTTCACATTATTAATGAACATCCAGAAGGGTAATTGGTGTTATGTATTAATGTTTTTCCCAAAAAGGTGTTTGATTCATTACATAAAATATTAATGATAACTGTTAGCTTAATTTTAACAATTTTTTGATTCTAATGGACTAGTTTTATTTTATTATTTAACATCATGTATATAAAATGGTTATAGAACAATAATTAATAAATAATATATATTTTATAATTTTGTTCAACCATATAAATTGTTTCATGACCAGCCTTTAATGAGAAATTTAGGAGATAAAGTTCTTCATCCACAAAACTCATAAATTGGTACCTCCCAGACAATGATTTCGTATTTAAAATAAAAAGGAGAGAGATAGTAAAGAGATTGATAATGGATAATCTATTAATATAAAATAATTACAGTATATTTATGATAATGGGTTTATCATTATCATTTTAATGGAAGAGTTGAGGAGAAAATATTGAAAGAAAATAATTTTAAATGAAATCAAATTAAATAGAAAGGGGATTTACCTCTTGAATTAACCACCTTGAGAACCTCCTTAACAAAAGGAGTTTTGGCCTTTTGGAAATAATTATAGCTCCTCTAAATGGGGAGGTATTTGGGAAGAGTATTTTTATAGAACTTTTACAAGATTTTAGGCTTATAAGAGTGAAGAGATGGGGGTGAGGGGTGTTTTTATAGTGCAGGAGAGGGGTGCTTTCTCATTATTCACTTCATTATAAAATTATTTTTCTCAAAAAAACCAATAGTATTTATTATTGTGAGTAATTATAGTAATAATTGAATTTGGGTTTTTACTATGGTTTCTAAACTCATCCATGATTTATGGAATAGTGTATTTAGCTTGTAATGTATTTATAATGGAAATTACTGTATTTTACTATTCACTAAAAATTCAAGTATTATAGAAAAATATCAAATCTTCATCCAGACCATTTTTCATCATTTATAATAAAAAATGTACTTTATTTTTTTAAAATAATTTCTAAATATGTGAAATTTAATATTTAAATAAAAACATTATTTACATGAAAAATAATTATTTAAATTTAAAACTGATTTTATAACACTTTAAATAATTAACTATGGTCTCATAAAAATATCCTAAAATCATAAGTTAACAAAATATTTATTTATGAATACATTTTATGAAAATTAATTTTATTATAAATAAATTTATTAATTATAGAATTATAATTGAATAATTATGAATTACAAAAATATAAACACTTAAATATTAATTTTTTAAAAATTCACTTACTTTTATCATGATATAATTATACCATAATTTCACTTATGAGATGCCTAGATTTTATTTATAATTTAATTTGTGAGGTTAATATTAATTGGGCCAATTTACTCTTCATAAGTGTCATATTAGTATTTCTAATGAAAAGTTACCATTTCATCAGCATGGGTTCCTTAATGTGTAGAAATAACTCTTATTTGTTTTATTATTCATTTATTAGGTTTTTATTTTTTTCTCTCTGTGGTTCAAAATGATTGATACTATATAATATAAACATAATAAGGGAAATTTAATTGAAATATCTTTGGGTCATTATAGTTTTGGTTGTTACAATTCATTGTCCTAGGTCACTCCATACTAGTCTCATTATCATTACAATTTGTTTCATTAATACGCAAACTACCACCCTTAAATAACATTTTCTTGGTCATTCTCTACACACTACTTCAGATGTATATATTCTATGATTATTTTCATGTAGTTTTGTACCATATAATCATTAATTTAATGGTTTATTTCGACATGAAGACTAGGTTATGATGTGTAACACCCCAAGATTTCATAGTAAGTTATATCAATGAAGTAATTCAACAGCTTATAATTCACACAACACGAGGTTGGATAACATTATATGGAAGATTGGATTTTTGGGAAACAACACTTTAATTATTCCAATGCTATATTTATAATATAAGAATTAAATATAGAAATACATATAGTAACAAATAAATTATTAATGTCATTTAAAATTATGTCAAATAAAACGTAATTTTACCGCTTCTGTGAATTTAATTTCAAAAATCTGAGAGCCAAAATTGGCATCAGTTAGTAAAATGTGGTTCAATAGGATAAAAATAATATTTGGTGAATAATAACTTTTGAATTTTATTTACCACGGTTAATATTAAATAGGGTTATTATAGGTAAAAATGATATTATAATTATCCTAACACATGTCCTAATTCTATCGGATAAATTTTTTTCTACCAAAATCAGCCTTAGTAATAAATTATGATATTATTTGATTCAATTGGATTATATTAGGACTATTATTATTATTCTATTTAAAGAAGATTTAAAAGTGTAAAATCCAATGTTTAATAACTAAATCATTTTTAATATAGGGTTATACATAATAAAAATTTAACTATAAAAATTTATTATAAATCTAAATGTATTTCCTATATCATGGAAGTTTATTTATAATATTTAGACATTATATAATTAAATTTATTTATAACACAATGATGATGTAGTAATTACCTAATTAATGAATGATTAAAGTAATTGATATTATAAATATCCAAAAAAATGTAAATTGAAACTTTTGATGAATTAAAAAAATTGTCAATGTTAATATGAAATTTTAGGGTTTATTTAATGTATTTTTTTAGAATTAATCAGGTGTTTTTTACTTTCACAAAAAACCAAATACTAAATAGTGTCAAAATTGACATAAATGAGTTTTTTAAAAAATATTATATTATTAAATTATATAATATTCCTAACAATATAAGGTTCATCCAAATGAAATATATAATTATAAATACATAATTAATGAACCAATTTAGGTTCTCTTGTAATTTTATAGTAGGTTTATTAACCATGTAATATAAAAATACAAGAAAACTTGGTAAAAGTTAAACTATTTAACTAAGAATTAATTCTAAAAGACAAGACTAAAATGGTGACATAAACATGTATAAAACCTATTAGTTGAGAATATTTCGACCAATACCCACCTTATCTTAGAATTAAATCCATTTTTATCCATTATAAATTTAAAATTATCTTATAAAAAAATAATATTTCAAGCTTTTCCTAAAGTGAACCTCACCTGCCTTATAAAATTGTACTTCCCCTTCTCTTAATTTCACACCCCAAAGCCACTTGTCTCAACCTAACCCTGCTCAAATATCCTTCCAACTAACATCACTTCAACCAAGGGGCCTTACATTAATCCTAAATCCAACTTATGGAGCACTTTTGATCAAATCAAAAAGAAGAACCCAAATAAGTTGTAATAATTTCATCATCTCTTTCAAAGTTCTTTTGCTCTTCCACTTACTCTTTCTTTGTTGTTTCTTTACCAAAATAATAACTCCAATAACATATTCATACTGTGATGTTATTATAAATATGGTATAACCATATTCATTATTTTATCCATCCTATGAATGAAAAGTCACCATACATGCATACGTACAGCTTACCGTCTCCACGTCGTTGTATTGTTTTTCATTCAACCCTTCATTATTTGGATGGGTATAATAATTAATATAATTCATTTAAATAATAAATAAAAAATTTTAAGTATTCTGTATATATTATATACCATCTAATTTCATATTATTTCACAACTAATAAAATGATATTGTCGCTCGAGCGTACATACGGATCACCGTATCCAAAAACGCGATGAAATTCATTCCCCATCATAACCATTAAAGAATCATTTTTATTTTATGATTAAAAATAATTTTTAAGAACTTAATATTATTTTGGATATGAATAAAATACATCCTATCCATAACAAACATGAATTATGTTACAAGACATATAAAGGAAAATGAATTATTTAACACCCGAAATAATGATACTACTGGAATATTATTAACCAGGAAATATTAGAATATCATATATGATATCATATTTAGGTATATGGTTATTTTATAATTTAATAACAATTATTTAACTGTTATATAGGAAGTTAATGTACCATATACTAAGGAAAATAACTTGGTAAGGGGTTTTCATCTCACTTCTTATTCCCGTGGGATTCAGGATATATTGCCCCTAGTTATTTTTTTGTGGTGTATGTACTGGACATGATTGTATTTATTGTTTAATATACTTTAATTAATGGGTATTTACATATTTTATTATGATCCTTCTTTCATGGGGTGTATGTTTCATAATTTACCAAACCGATATTGAAATTTTTAATTTCAATTTCAACTCATTGGGTTTTACCCAAACTTCATTGACTATTTTACTCCTAAATTATGTGTGAAATTACTATTTATTTATTTATGTTTTAATTTACACTTCTATTTGTGTAGATATACTTTTTATAAACATTATCACTCCATTTATAAATTCTCAAGTCATCGATATGATCATGATAAGAGTAATCTTTTCTTAATGTCCATTCAATGAGCTAAACATCCAAGTCATTGGTGTTGTTTTTACAGGAATATATGTGAATGTCCTATGATTTATTTACACTAAATATCCAATCATATTGAGTGTATTTATATTTTTACCACATAATTATTGCATTGAATTATCTTTAATCTAATAATATGGTCTTTATAATGGATTTCATCTCAATTTACATTCCATTGAGACTTCTTCGATATTAAGCGCCAATTATCTTTTATATGGTGTAAATACTTTACTTTGACATAATATATCATGACTCTATTTATTATCATGATATTATAACATTTTTATTACCTCAATTATGTGTATTCAAGCATCTCTCATTTGGTTAGGTACTCTAACTAAAATATCTTTTTAAATGTTTTAAGGATTTATTCAACTAAATCATTACCATTATTGTCCATGTTTTAGAAAAGGTGTTAAGTATTTATTTATATAGAAAATATTGTTTTAAAATTAAAATTCCTTTTAAAAATTTCAATTTGGTATGGGACACTTTGATTACAAAATCTATGTTTAACATCTTCTTGATAAATACTGATACTTTTAAATGTTTTATAGAAAAGGGGTTATTTATCTCAAATAGTTTTGCCGATTATTTTCATCTATGTCAATATACTTCATTATTTTTATTGAGTTTGATTTATTATAATAAAATAGTTCATATTGTATTGAATGAGTTATTTTTGACTATGGATGTGCTATTTTTATACCATTTGTGGTTTGTTGTTAAAATATTGACATTTTGTATGATTTTTTTAATACAAATGTCTAGATTATGTTTCAACCTTTTCATATGAGGAATGAATTGGGATTAGTAAGTGACGGGTGGAGCCCTATATAGCTTATCAATGAATTTTTAAGTCTCTTAAGACAAACTAGTGTCTTGGAACAAGGCCTTGACAAAATCATATTTGTAGTCTTGGCACGAGGCCTTGACTATGTGGTTATGATGTCCGACATTATGAATTCCATCATTATGAAATTATCTATTGATATTACATGTGATTATTTGACTAGTATAATATCCATGTGAATAATTAAATGGAATTATTTGATTTATCCTTGGCATATTATGATAAATTTTAATTTTAAGAGGCTTGTGTTTTATTCTTATACACTACCTTAAATGTTTATGATTATTTATGACAATTTTCGCTATATTATTACACTTACTTACCATCTAATCTCACCCCTTTCTTATGTTTTCGTTTTTCCTATGATGTGAAGAAGTATATTATGATTGAACTTTAATTATATGCTAATGGATATGAGTGTGTTTAAAGGGGACACAATGTTGTTTTTCAAATTTCTTGATGTAATGTAACAATAATTTATGTATCTATTACTTCCAAGGGTACTAATCTAATCGTTCTTTCATCACTTGATCTCTTATGATCATTCCAATGATATGTAATAAAGAACCAACTCTGGGTAACTAGGGTCCGGGAATTACAATTGGTATCATATGATTTTTAGTACAATCCTTGGAAACTATATTTAGATAAAATTTGATTAGAGAACATTACCCTAAGATATAATTTGAGGATTAGTATAGAAGAACATCCAAAATTTTTGGTATTGTATACATTATGTGGTTTCTACAAGAAAATACATCTTTCTCTGAATAAAAACTGGTAGAGGTGGATCTGGAAAAGATATACCTAATAGTGAAAGCTCTGAAAGGGAGTTTTAGGCTTGACCCGGGATATCCTAGGATATGGCAATGAGCCTTGGTACACTATTGGTATTGACCCTCCTGGGGATATTATTAAGATAATTCAAATTTTATTTAGAATCCCTTTTAAATTATTTTAATATAAGATGAGAATAAATAACCTTGCTTAATCCTAAGGTGTTTAAGTTTGAAAGTAAGGTGTCATGATATTCCCTATACGATTTTATGAACATTGTTACTCACACTCTCTTTTCTGGTTTTAGTCAATGGATGAATTCCAAGGAAGTCATAATAACATTTAAAATGATGTACAAGGTGGAAATGGTTGTGGAAATGAGATAAAAAATGGAATTTCTATAGGAATAGAAGATATCTTGATTATACAAAATCAATTTTCCAAAAATATGACCGATAACATAGACATTAACTTACTCCAAAACACAACAAAGAAGAGAAAGGCAGAGAATGATAGGAGCTCCAGCAGTGGAGAAAATGGAGAAAAGAAATATCATTTTCCATTATTCATGAAATGTGGAAGGAGACACCCATGAAATTGTTTCAAGGAAACAAAGAAATGCTTAATGTGGGAGAAAGAAAGACATAAAATAAATAATTGTTCAGGAAAAATGAAGTGTAATATAGAAGAAAATAAAAATGATCCCAAGAATCCATTTACAATCATTTTCCTTAAATTCATGGGACCTAGGCATTACCCTAGTCAATGTACTATTCTATAGGATAACCTCAAAGTCAAGGAAAAACCTATGTGGAAATATATGTATAGTGAAATGTTTAAAAGTATTAATGCTCTTTGTTGATGGGATTACTTTGGATGTCTTTTATCTTGTATGTGTAACCTTATTGTTTGTTATGTGAAAATTCTATTTGAGGTATAATTAAGTTTTATTTTGTGGATATAGTTATAAATAACCATTTGGGTTTACATGATCCTTGAATTTGAGTCAATTACAAGTTATTACTTTTTGGGAATAAAATGAAAGGTATGAGATAACATTTGGGGTTAAAAAATGTTATGGTTATTTTTTTGTAATATATCTCATTTCGGGAATGTTATAATATTATATAGTTTTTGAAAAATGACAATAAGCAGACTATGTGACAATTCGTCACGTCGGAAAAAGCTGTGGCAAGCAAACCCACAACCAAAGTGTGACTGGTATTTATTTTATAACACTAGACTATGTGAAATCCCTAGTTAGTATGACTAATTATTTTTATTTAAATGATTTTATGGGTCAAGAATATATTGATTTTGGGAACTTATGATTTATACTTAGTATAAGAAAATGATTTGGTGATTAAGTGATAAAGGTTATTTTGAAAGACGTCCGCTCATTTGGGAACACTATATTCCTTAGGAAAATAGAATACTACGAGATTTCGTTTGAGGAGTAATGGTGGATTTTTATATTAGAATAATGTATGTTTTTTGTGGACTTATTGTGATTTGAGTGATTTATAGAAATGATTAACCTATCGTAGAGAAAATGTGATTAGGTTAATTACTTTTAAGTATGTGACATTAATAGTAGTCTATGTTATTTGGAGATAAATGGTAAGATTTATTATGGAAGACTATGTGATAACATCCTTCTGAATTTTATGTTTCAGTCATATTTTGGATTGTTTTTAAGAATTTTAGGTATAGTTTTATTTGAATGGTATTTGATGAACTTTGGGTATTGTTTCTTTAATTTTGGAGATTAAGAGTAGTATTTATTTATATAAATAATTGCCCTTTTTAGGGATCATCTAATATTTTACTGACCATTTTGGTTTTGGATAATATCTAAAGACAAAGGAAATATATATTTCATCTTTTTTGGATTATGTGATTCTCTAGAAGTTGATTCTAGCTCTTTAGGTGTGACCAAGTCCTCTTGAATAGTAATCGTTTGGATAAAAGATGAGTTTGTGGTTAAAATTTATTAAAGGATGAAACTCTACATGAAAAGTAATTATATATCCCTATGTTCTCATCCAATCTCATCAATAAATTCCAAACCATTATTAAATGTAACTTAAAACCAAAACGTTTTCTATTTACTCTTCCGACTGGGCACTCAAAGTCCATTTAACCCATCACAAATTTATGGTTTTCTAGTAGTTATCTTTCTATAGATCATGTTTTTTATCACTCTACCTCAGAACTTGAGGGTTTGTTTTCTCTTCCACATCCATGTTTTCCCACATGGAACCATAGTATGGGTTATCCTAGGTTACCTTTGTACATTTCTTTCGTTCATTTAAAGTGATAATTTTATTGACCCTTTTTCTAATGTGTGATTTCAACAAAGATGTTTTGAAATGTTAAACCCGTAGGTTTTGTTTCTGAGTTTCAATGATGAAATTATTTGAAAGATAGGAAAAGGTGACACACAAATATTTCATAGTAATTTATATCAATAAATTAATTCAACATCTTATAATACATGAAAAACTGATGTGGCTTACATTATACGGAAGAATGAGTTTCTGCAAAATAACACTTTAATTATTAAAATGATATATTTATAATATAAAAATTTAAGATAGTAATAATAATTCCAATGAATAAATTTTAAATTTCATTTATAATTCTATCACTTAAATAAAACATATTTATAAGGAAATGTGTAAATTTCATTAAAATATTAGTAATATTTTAATAAAGGAACTACTTCTTATGTCCTTTTGTGAACAATAATAAAATTAATTTTCAAGACTATTATAAATTAAATTTGGTGAAATTTAATTAATTTTTGAGTTCAGAATACAAATATTATATTAGGGTGAAATTTTCGTAATTTTATGAGAAGTTTCATTTTGTAACGAATAGTGAAAAATACTGCATTTTAATTCAAAACTGCCTTTCCACCCAATTTATTTAAATTGTTATATTATCCTATTATTTTTTTAGAGAATATATATATTATATTTTTATCATTTTATATAATGTTGGTCATTGGTAGTAACTTCACATTTAAATTAGATATAAACACACATAAATATTTTGATAATTTTTACTTCATTAAAAACTGCTTTCTGGTTTTCACAACGGAAATTAATTTAAAATTAATTAATGAAACTTACATGTATTTAATTAGGTAAAATAGACATCATTTTAAAATTTTATGTATCAAAATTATCTTAGGGTGAATTTTTGGTATTTTTTTGAAAACATTCAATTTTCAATAAATAGAGAAAAACAATGCGTTATTGTTTAAAACCGACATTTATTTAAATTATTATTATTATTTTTAAATATATTTTAAAGTAAAAATAAAAACTAAATATCTATATTAGTTCAATATAATTCATTTCAATCATTTTATAATAATATTAGATGTATAAAATTTTATTGAACTTTTAAACGTCTTTTACCCACCTTCTAAGGTCATTTACAAATTTGCATAAAACATAATTTTACCGCTTCTGTGAATTGAATTTCCAATGTCTGACAGACATGGTTTACATCAGTAATTAAACTTTGGTTCAATAGGAAGAAAATTATTTTTGGTGAATATTTTCTTTTGAATTTTATTTACCAAAATTAAAAGTAAAGAGGGTGATTAAAGGTAATAATAATAATAATAATACCCTAACACATGTCCTAATTCTATTGGAAAAGTTTTCTTCGACCTAAATAAACCTTTTTAAGAAATTATGATCCTCTTTGATCCACTTAGATTAGATTAGGACATCTATTATTATTTTACTTAAAAAATAGTTAAAAGTATAAAATTCAATGTTTAATAACTAAACCATTTTTAATATAGGGTTATACATAGGATACATTTGACCGTAAATATAAATCAGAAAGATAAAAAGATTTCATAAATCATGGTATTTTATTTATAATTATTAGATATTAATTAATTAAATTTATTTATGACACAATGATGATGCAACATTTTTCTTATTAATGAATAATTAAAGTAATTGATATTATAAATATAAAAATAAATGTAAATTGAGACTTTTGATGAATTAAAATAATTTTCCAGGTTAATATGACATTTTAGGGTTTATTTAATTTATTTTTTTGAAGTAATAAAGTTTTGTTGACTTTCTAAAAAACCAAATACTAATTATTTTCAAAATTGGCATAAATGAGTTTTTAAAACAAATACTATATTATTAAATGATATAACATTCATAAAAATATAAGGTTCAGAAAAATGACTTATATAATTATATATATGTCATTAATGAACCACTTTAGGTTTTTTGGACATTTTATAGTAAGTTTTTTAACCATGTAATATAAAAATTCAAGAAGCCATGATAAAACTTTAACTATTTAACTTTGAATTAAATATAAAAGATAAGGTTAATATGGTGACCTGAACTTATATAAAACCTATTGGTTGAGAATATTTCAACCCATACCAACCTTATCCTTGAAATAAATCCATTTAGAGACATTTTAATCTGAATATGATTTTATAGTAAAATAATATTTCAAGCTTTTCCTAAAGTGACCCTAAACTATCTTTTAAAAAGGTACTTCCCCTTCACTTAATTTCACAACTCCAAATCTATTTGGCATGGCCAAACCCTGCTAAAATATTCTCTCAACTAACATCACTTCATCCTAGAGGCCTTAATTTGGTCATAAATCTTGTATAAGGAGTCTTTTTGATCAAATCAAAATAAAGAACCTGAAGAAGAGGTAATAATTTCATCACCTCTTTCAAAGTTCTTTTCAATTTCTAACTTCTCTTTATTTGTTGTTTTCATACCAAAATAATAACCCCAGAACCTTATGAATACTATGATGTTGTTATAAATATGGTACAACCATATTAATTATTCTATCTGTCATATGAATGACAAAGTCACCATATGTCCGTACATACGGCTTACCGTCTCCACGTCGGGGTGTAGTTGGTTATTCAACACTTAATTAATTGGATGAGTGTAATAATGAGATTAATAGACTTAAATAAAAAATAAAACTTGTAAATGGTTCTTTATAAATGATATACCATCCAATTATATAGGATTTCACAATCAATAAAATGATATTGTCGCTCATGCGTACGTACAGATTGCCGTCTCCACAAATGCGATGAAATTCATTCCTCATCATAACCATTCAAGAATAATTTTAATTTTATTATTAAAAATAACATTTAAGAACTTAATATCATTTTTGATATGAATCAAATACATCCTATCTATAAAAAACATGACTTACATAACAAAAAATATAAAGGAAAATGAATTAGTAAACACCAAAAACAATGATACTACTGAAATATTATTAACAAATCAATATTAAGGAATCATATATGATATCATATTTAGGTATTTGGTTCTTGTATAATTTAATAATAAATATTTAACTATTATACAGGAGGTTATCATACCCTCAACTATGGAAAAGAACTTGGTAAGGGGTTTTCATCTTACTTCTTATTCCAGTTAGATTCATGCTATATTCCCACTATTTAATTTTGTGTGGTGTATGTACTGCCCATGATTGTATTATTTGATTAATATAATATAATTTATGGGTATTTAAATCTTCCTTGTATGATCCTTATTTCATGGGGTGTCTATTTTGTAAGTTACCAAATCGGTAATGTAATTTCTAATTTCGATTTCAACTCATGGGGTTTTATGCAAACTTCATTGATTATTTTACACTAATATTATGTGTGATATCACTATTTATTTGTTTATGTAGTAATTTCCACTCCTCTTTTTGTGGATATACATTTTATGCACATAATAACTCCATTGATAAATTCTCAAGTCATCGATATGATCTTGATAAGGGTAATCTTTACTCAATTTTCATTCATTGAGTTAAACATCCAAGTCATTGGTGTTGTTTTTACAATAATATGTGTGAATGTCCTCTGATTTATTTACACTAAATATCCAATCATATTGAGTGTATTTATATTTTTCCCAAATAATTATGTCATTTACTTATCCTTAACCTAAATATATGGTTTTTATAAGCGATTTCATCTCAATTTACATTACCCTCATACTTCTTTGATGTTATGCGCCAATTCACTTTTATATGGTGTACATACTATACTTTGAAATAGTATATCATGAATCCCTTTATTCTCATGATATTATAAAGTTTTTATTACCTCAATTATTTTTATTCATGCGTCTCTCATTATTTTTTGAACTCAAACTAAAATATCATTTTAAATTTTTTAAGGATTTACTCTTCTAAATCATTCTCATTAATGTCCATGTTTTAAAAATGGTGTTAGGGATATATTTATATGAACATCAATGTATAGAATTAAAATTACTTTTAAAATATTCAAAGTGGTATGATACACTTTGATTCATACATCGATTTTTAATAGCTTCTTGATAAATAGTGAGACTTTTAAATGTTTTCAAGGAAAAAGGGATATTTATCACAAATAGTTTTACATATTATTTTCATCCATGTCAATAAACATTATTATTCTTTATTGAGGTTTATTTATTATAAAAAAATCATCTATATTGTATTTAATGGGTTATGTTTGACTGTGTATGTGCTATTTTTATACCATTCGTGGTTTGTGGTTAAAATATTGACATTTCGTATGCTAGTTTTAATACGAAGGTTTATATTATGTTTCAAAATTTTCATATGAGGAATGTATTGGACTTAGCTTGTGATGGGTGGATCCCATTATAGATCCTTGATGCATCATTAGGACTCATTAGAAAAACTAGTGTCTTGGCATAACGCCTTGAAAAAATCATATTTGTAGTCTTGGAATGAGACCTAGACTATGTGGTAATGATGTCCAACATTATGAATTCCATCATAATGAAATTAAATATTGATATTACATGTGATTGTTCGACTAGTAGAATATCAATTTGAATAAATAAATGGAATTATTTGATTTATCTTTTCCATATTATTATAATTTTTATGTTTGAGAGGCTTGTGTTTTAGTATTATACATTTCCTTAAAAGTTTATGATTATTTATGATAGTTTCTGCTATATTATTATCATTATAGGGAATCTGATCTCACCCCTTTCTTATGTTTTCTTTTTTCCAGGATGTGAAGATATATATTATGATTGACCAGTAGAGATAGGATAAGGGATATGAATGTGTTTAAAGGGGACACAATATTTTTTAAATTTCATGATGTAATGTAACACTTATGTTTGTATCCAGTACATCCAAGGCAACTAAACTAATTGATCTTTTGAGACTTGATCTCTTGTGAGAATGACGATGTTATATAATAATTCACTGAATCTGGGTAACTAGCATCATGGCGTTACTTGATGCTCCAATGTAATTCTCATTCTTAAAAATATACATATGTAATAATTCACCGAAAACATCCTTTTTTACAATGTAATTTTACTCAGGGTTCATTGAGAAAGGTTTGATAAAGTTCCTTCACCCATGTACCTTCACAAAAGTATGGTTTTCATAAGTACCTTCATGGAACCTCTATCATCCAAGTGATCAAGATAATATTTCACTAATTTCTCTAAGGAGATTTTTCCCTAATTTCTTCACTCTATTATTTTCACTAATCAATCTACATGTAAATAACTTTGTGAAAACTCCATTCAATTAAGTGTTATTTCCTACGTATCTTTCAGGGGATTATCATTTTGTATCTTGCATCACCCAAAATAATTCCCTCATTTCTAGTTTAAACAAGTGACATCATTCAAGTTAACCATGAAAAAATATAGATACTTTAATCCTTCTCACAAAACATTGTTAGTTACTAATGTGTGTATAATCTAGTATTTATAGGAATACCCCCCACCTTCCTGAATTCTAAAAGACTCCAACTTTCATATTATATTGTTTATGCATATCTACTTCCACAGAACCTCAATATCATGAAAGAACTAACTTGCACATAGTTCCTTGGCTAGAACACAACATGAACAGTGTGAAATGTCTAACATTCACATGGATTACTAGAACAAAACCACCTAACTAGTGAAATTACCAACTTCCATAAAATTCCATGACTATAATGAAGTGTCTTATTGTATGAAAACCCCCATTTTCATTAAAAATTACATTACACCTCAAATAAATAAATAAAATCCAATTATTATAAACCGTAACTCTTTGTATTCAATCATCTAGAAAATCATGGAATATGATTGGCAACAAATGTGAAAAATTCTCAATATAAAAATAAGATTACATTGGTTCCAAAATTCTCTTGATTTTGGTGTGTTATAAATATAAAGTGAAATTAAAATCTTCAATCACATTACTACTAGTAGACGATAATGAAAACATTGATCATTTTCTCTAATTCTACAGGTGTAGAAATTTTTGTATAAATCAAAAGTTCAATTAATAATTCCATGACTCAATAAATTTATATAACCCGATGTCTTCTTTCTTTATCAAACTCTATTACCCTAATTCTTTATTCCCCATGAATTGTATCTCCCCTGCCTTCCACACTATGACCTCTCTCTTGATGATAGAATCTCAGCACTATCAAAACTTGTTATAATTTTCACTACCACCACTTTAATTTCACTACATTCTACCCCATTAACAATAAACCCAAAGAAAAATAACCTTAAAAACATGAAAACACCAAATAAATAATTATAAATAAAAATTGAGAGAGGGGATCAATATAAACCTCCTTAAGCTGAAGAAGGTAGTTGAACACAAAGGTAAAACCAATGTTTCTCAAATATTAGTATTTATAGTTGATTAGTCATGATTTTTTCCACTGGTTTATTAGTCTCAACATCATTAACTATAGCCATTTATTTCCCCAAAATTTCTTTGATATAGTGACACATTGTTTCAATATTCATAGAAAAAGATTAATGTACTTGATTTTACATGTGATAAATCACACTCTTATTATCACAGAAGATCCCCATAGGCCATTTCACTTCATCTATGATATCTTAAAACTATTATTTCATCCAAAAAGTCTAAATGAACACTTTGGATACTATAATTTATTCTTAATGCATTGATTAGTTTATTTGTTTCTAGATTTCTTCTCAACCAGCCTTCATATTTATTTCTAATAAAGAATGTGACACTACTTTTTGAGTTCTGTACCATCTCATCACTAGCCATGTAAAAATTATAAAATTTTGATGACTCATGATACATCCCATTGTAAAATATAAATACAAAATTGAGATAGACATGGATGTACCTCATGATTTATTTCAATACTATGATATTATATTTATTCATATTAGTCTATAGACTGTTTTACAAACATATTTTAAGTTTGATATTCAGTCATATTATAGAAAAATAACTTATTTTATTATTATAATCCTATGTAAAGTATGATATATACATTTACTATCTCAGTTTTTTTCAATTTTGGTTAAACCATAATCAATGTTTTCATTAGTTTGGAATCATACATATCAAATATCTTTTGTAGATATCTCTCATTCTTTTCTTAAGAGATAAGACAATGTTTATCTTTTTGAATCAATTTAAACCATGGAAAGTATGTGAGTATGATAATATTATACATTTAAAATTATAATCTATTTAAATTAATAAATTTTTTCATATATTTTTTCCTAATTCCATGAAATATTATACAATCCATTTAAACTAGCACCATAAATTGTTCTTCCTTAGAAGCTTTTACATAATTTTTATGATAAAAAATATCCAGTTTGAATT
The DNA here is from genome assembly GCA_963277665.1 of Viscum album. Lineage (NCBI taxonomy): Eukaryota > Viridiplantae > Streptophyta > Magnoliopsida > Santalales > Viscaceae > Viscum > Viscum album. Next base: position 925,339,743 of record OY728165.1, read on the forward strand.
CCATATTATTTAAATATGAATCCATCCAAGGATACACTAATTTTGGTTTTTTTTATAGAACATAAAATTCCTTCTTTAACCTATAAATTTTTTTATCATTTCTAATCATTCAACCCACTGACTGTTCAATATAAACCACCTCTTAATGAAAACAATCCATGAAAAATGTTTTAACATGCATATAATAGATCATGAAACCTATTCAAATATATATAAAAAATAATATCCAACTTGAATCAGGTTAGGCCTTTAGTAAAGAAAATTATTAAAAATAAACTCTTTTAATCTATTCATAGCCTTTATGACCCATTTTCACCTTATTTCAAATCATATTTCCATGTTTATAGAATTAATTCATGAAGATCCATGTTGTTGAGATCAGACTGTGATATTCAAGTTTTTTCAAAATTTCCAACGTTTTTCTTTATTTTATAAAATTCCTCATTTATAGATCTATCCCATGATTCACCCTTATTTTCCTCTTAAAATTATATTAGCTTCATTATTTCTAGTAAAATAACATGCTCTATATTCCTCATCCTTCATGTCTATGTTTGATAAAGTTTGTCTCTAATTTTATTGGATTGATCGACTTATACTCTTTTGTTTTTCTTCTGATGTGTAGGATAATTTTTTGATAAATATTATCCTCATATAATTTATCCTTAGAGTAATCATCATTTGGGTAACTTTGTATAATCACATGATTTGTATTAACATCATCATCATTAACACATAATTCATTAATGTTTGAACTTCTAGAATTCTTCCCATCTTTAACTTCAATGAATTTCGTTTCACTTACCTTGAAATTATTATTCAACCTTTTTTGAAGGTTTTATTAGCCTTACACTTTGTTTCTTATCCAGAAAAGTCCCTTTTCTCTCCCACATTGATATAATTTTCCATATTTCGTTCATTATTACAAATATAGCATCTACTTTTGAATAGAAAAAATGTTTCATTGTGGGTATCCATTCATGGAATATTTTATACAATGTTATCTATTCACATGGGCTTATAACCACCCAATATTTTGATAAAATTATAAATTTTACAACTTATTTCCAATAGTGGTGAGAGACAAAATTTTCAATGAGAAGTGGTTTTTTATATTGTTCCCCTTCTAATTTCTTTATTCTATGACTCCATTCTGTTGTTCGATATCTCTTCCGGGAATATAGGACATCTATTTTTCTCAAAATGAATATAAATGGTCTATTATGCAATAATAATCAAGAAATATGTCAAAATAAATCACTAAAAATGTTCCAAATTGATTCGTTGGACTACACACATTAATAAAATTTATTCCAATTAGATTAGATTCCCTTTTCTTATTCTGCAGATATAGATTTCATACTATCTTTCCCCTCATTCAAGCTTCACATGAATTTTTATAATATCACTTTAGATATGGAATATATACTGATGCATTTAGATTGGATAGGTTCTCCATGTTCAATTGGTGATTGTGGACTATCCTTCAGTATCATGGTATTTTATCATTTTCTACAATTAGGATACGAGTATTATCTTTAAAATAATCATGATATTTATTTCCATTCATCCTCCAACCTTTCTTAAGGGTTTATTATGCTTGAATTTGACCATTAATCACTATTGGTTGAAATTAGCATCATGTCCTGAATTATAGAGTTGATTCACACTCATGAGGTTGTGTTGTACGTCATCAATATAGAGAACTTCCGTCTTCTTTAGCTCTTCTCCTACAAGTATAGAAATTCGACTACGTTTTATTTTCAAAGTACCGTCATTTTTGAAACTCACTATTCTTTAATCTTTTCCATTCACATTTTCATGAGGTTTGTATTTCTAGTCAAGTGGGATGAGTACCCACTGTCAAGGTTCTAGGTGTTACTTCCCTTTGTATATTTGAGGGTGATTTTTTCAATATTGGACTTGTCTCTTTTCATATTTTTAATCAAATAGATAAATGGTTAATTTGAGGTACATGATTTCCTATAATACTTTTTAAAGCATAATTATTTTAATCAAACTCATATTCCTCCTCCATTTGTGAGTATATATTTTTCTATGAAACCTTATCATTTTGTTTTGCATTTACTTTATTTTTATTTCTATGGTAGTAACCACTATTTCTTCTTTTCCATAAATCTATAGAATTATGTAAAATATTATAATAGTGAAAATAATATCCATTAAAATAATTTATTAAATATGATTAAGTATATGATATCATTATTCTTCGATGAATTCTATGTGATTATCTACTCGAAAATCACCTTGCCAATTCATAATATGATATGTTGTGGCCAATAAATCCATAGAATTTACACTTCATAAGAAAAAATAACTTCACGTCATTACTCATCAATGTGTTCCAAGCCTTCATGGGTATCCTCAATTATTTATTAAAACTAGAGGATTAAGAATTGTTTCTAGCTCTTTAATTTACTTTAATTAGATATATTTTTTTAGAAATTGGTTTATTAGTGTTGACATTAGAATCACCAGCCTTATGCTTCCCCTTATTTTGATTTTTCATTTTTATAGTTTTTAATGTATTTTCCTCACATCTCAATCCACTATTACACATGAACCTTGATATTTTTTTCATTCATATTTTTTTCAACACATTTTTATCCTCACGTAGATTTTTTATATGTTTTATATCTGAGAGAATCCCGAAGTACAATTTTTTCTTTGAATTCCTTGATTTTACATCTAATTAAAATTTATTTCACAATGAAACTGCATATTCTTTAATGGATTTAACTTTATTATTTATCTATTTTAAATAAGAATTAAGGATATTAATTACATTATCTTATTCTTCAATATTCAACATGAAATTACACACTTATTTAGAATTCAAATAATTAATAAATTGATGTTATATTTATTTTTATATCCAGTAAATATCATATTAATTTTTATCCACATATTTAAAATATTATTTTTGAAATCCTTTAGTGTTTTGATTTTTCTTCCCGTGAACATGATGGTCTTCAAGATCACCCTAATGTTTTACCTTGATATCCACTATTCATTTTGGTTTATTATATTCCTCTTGTTCGTATTATTATTTTTCAACCATATCTATAATATAATCTTTAGTATCAAATTTTAATTTTTTCTCCTCTTCCTCCAAATATTGTCTATCATCAAATTCATCTTTACTCACCTAGATCTTCCTTAAAAACATGTTTTAGGATGAATTTACTAATTTAAAGTTCCTTTTAGGGGGGAACTGCCCTCATATATTATTCAAAAATTCAAATTTATCTCTATCATCATCAAATTTCCTCTAACACATTTTTGTAATGTGTATAAATTTATCACTTATAAAACAATCCAAGGGTAGATTTCCTTTGAATATACCACTTACTCTCTTAAATTTTATGGTTGAAAGGGATAGAAATTTATCATTCACATACAATTCATAGTTATAAACATTAGTGATTCAAAGTTTCTCTATATACTTAAAATTCATCTCATTATTTTAGTGACGTTTTCCCCCCATCATAACTAAAATTTCATAAAAAGCAATAATTCTCTATATATTTTCCAATGAAGTATTCAAATTATAGAGGGGTGTTAGTCATAAAATTATAGTATTCAAAATATAATTTATTTGATCTCTTAACTAAGTCATTTTATTTATCTATCAAAATTTATTATTCATTTGAAGAATCCATAAATTTTTTCATCATGGAACATCTTTAGGCCATCAAACATATTGTGTAGAACTTGAATCTTAGCCTCCTTCACCTTGGTAACACCCTCATAGAAGTTCCCCATTTTTACCATGTCACATTTCAATTTAGTTAAGTCATCACTTTAATGTAAATCTTGATTGACAAAGATATTGATAAATAATTTTTCACTTTTGCATCAACATCGAGCATATTATTAATCACATTAGTCACGGAATGTTTTGATACACCAATAACATGTCTCTCATGTATTGTCATCTATAAAAGAACTAGACTATGATATCATAGATTAGATTTAATTATGTTATTCCAAATATGATATTTCTTCCATTGAACAGATGAACTATTTTCTCAATCACAGAATTCTATGTACTATAGAACAAAAAATGATTGATTTAATATCTGTAACCTCGACTCTAGTACTACTTCCAAATATGATATTTTTTCCATTGAACTCAAGAACTGTTTCTTCAATAATAGTATTCTATATACTATAGAACACAAAATGATTGATTCAACATCTGTAACCTAAACTCTAGTACCACTTCTAACAACTCAAGTCACCTGAATAGGTGAGGGTGAATTAGGGTTTGAATTTTTTCTTTTCATTATATAGGATTTCATTACCACATAGGTAGGAACAAATTGATCATATTAATATTAATTCCTTTCACACTCAAAAAAAATGTAGAAGTAAAAGAAATCCCAAATGATTTTACTTGATTTACCCCTAATGGGTGTTCTAAGTAGTATAAACATGGAAATGTGTTATTGTACCAAAATTCATGAATATTCACTAGTCTGGTGGATATATTTTTTAAATGTGGTAACTTAATTCTTTGATCACTACCTTAAAATTTTTATTGGGTATATTTACACTACCCCACTCAGATAACTTCTGTGGACTCTTATTTTTCTTACTACTTATGATGGACATATTTTTAGTTTATTTATATTTATCAAACTTCTAAATCATTGAGAATGTATTACATGTTTTCCCTCATAAAGACCAGAGTATGATGGTGGAATGTGATACTAAATATCATGAATTTATGGAAGTAATAATTCAAAGAAATATTACCTTTCACCCAAGTAACTTTTAATATGGTTCACATAGCATGATTTTCTTAGGTACCTTCATCCAAAAATCATCACAAAATTATTGTTCATATAAAACTCTTCATGCATCCTCCTTCGCCCAATTGTGCTCTCTCATGTTTGGTTCAGATAAATCCTTTAACTAAGGTGATTTGTCATACTTTTTTTATCTATTATATTCACTAAATAGTGTTTAAAAAACTATTTTCATGCAACACCATTCAATTATAGGAGTTTGATTAAGTATCCCTCATGAAATTTTAATTGTGTAGCCTAATTATACCAGATATATTATCTCACATCTAGTTCTAAAAAGTAACATCTATCAAGTGATCCTTTCATGAAAATATATCTAGTAATCCTTCTGTTAAATATTCATCAGTTAATATTGAGGGGTTAAGTAATTATTTCTAGGAAAATCCCCACCTTCTCACAATCATACATGCTCTAAATTCTACAGTGCATTGTTTTTAATTCCTTACTTTTATTGTGAATGATTCGATTGAAACCTATGGACTACACACAATACCTTTACCTATTCACAACATGACTAGGGTGAAACACTAGAATTATTCATGACTTAATAGCACATAACCACTAGAATACCATTATTATAAACTAGCTTGAAGTACATTGGATAGCTTAATGAAATGTATACAAGCATTGAATACATCCCTTTACACAAAAAAACTATAAACTTCCTCCAAAAATATTTTAGTTTCCAATTACTGTATTCCATATCCCTTTGTCTTAAAAATCCTTCTGAAACCTTGACAATGATTTAATATAATCACAACACATCATCAATATCTGACTCAAATCACCTATGTTCAAAAAAAATTCAATTCATCGAGGATGGTGACTCATTATTAGTTAATATTGATAATCCTTTGACTTAAATGGTTTATGAAAGATCATGGTATAAACTATTAAAAAACATTTTCACAAGTTTATTTGTTGAAATCCATTAGAATTATAATTTCCATAATAGTATTCCATGATTATGAGATTTGGAAAATAGATGAAAAAATAGATTTCCTTAATAGAAACTTGTTGGAAGCTGTATACATGAATTAAAATAAAATTTTTATTAATAAAAAGGATTATAATAATGTATATAGACTATAGAGATCTATTTATGGGTTGAATTAATCATTTGGAACATGGAAAATTCATTTTTAATAAATTCATAAAACAGGATGGTTTCACAAATAATGAATGTGTCCCCTGTTTCTATAAAAGTTTTAGTAGGAGTGCACTAATTTTCCTAGTAGTATATATTGATGATATATTGATCATGATAAATGAAATACTAATCTTATACTCTATTAAGATGTGGTTAAAAAATTCTTCTCCATAGAATACTTAGGTGATATATACTATATTATAGGGATCAAGATCAATCATGATATATCTAAGTGGTCTATTAGACTAAGTCATGGTATATACACTGACAAGATAATGATAAAATTTAATATAAAAAAATATAATGGGTGAATGTTACCAATTTCACATGATATAAATGTCTTTAAGAAATTTTTATATGGACACAAGGGGGAGAAAAAGGATAAGCTGGATTTCTTATTCATCAATGCTAAGATATTTTATATATTTCATGATATATATTAGCGTTATTATTGACTACATATTGAGAATGGTATGAAGATGTCAGGAAGACACAATTCAGATACATTGAATGGTTTTAAGGACTATCCTAATGTATATGAGGCATATTAAGGATATGTTCCTGGTTTATAGAGGATATAAAGTTCTAGTAATTAGGGTATATATATATATATATTAGTTTCCATTAAGACTAGAATAATATAAATTCATAGTTTTGATATGTATTATACCTTAATATAGGAGTTGTGAGAAGGAAGATCTCAAAGAATTAAATTTTCATCGATTATATAGTAGAGTATGAGTATATTCCAACTACTCATGAATATAAAGAAGTAGTTTATATAAAATATTTCATTCAAGATATGGATAATATTCCTAGTAGTAGAGATGTTGTCACACTATATGATGATACTACTATAGTGGTGATCCTAGTTTATGAGTCACAGTCATATTAAAGGGAAAACCATATAATTTAGATGTATTGCCTCTTTAGGGATTTTTCTCATAAAGGTGAGGTTACAATTGGAAAATCTTCCAAAATTGGGAACATCAAAGACTCATAGAATAAAACTATAATTTAGTAGAAGTATGGATATCATATGATACATAGTGGGCTAAACATTTTTAACAACTGTATCTAGTGAATGTAGTAGTCTATTGGATTCAATGCCCCGAAACCAACTATATTTTTTTTACTTTTGATTACTAGTATCATCGAATACCTAAATATTAATAAATATTGTACTACATAATGAGTGCTATTGTATATAAAATTATAATGATAATTTTCTTTAATTTATTTTATATATAAAGAGGTCATATAAGTTCATCATTATGATGAGAACCTTATTCTTCCATGAAAGTATTTTAAAACATATTACCAACTATCTAGATGAAATCTAATGATAGGATATGCATGATTTTTTGACTATCAAGTTTTGTATTGTCATAAATAGATGAGGCTTATTCTCATGGAGTTTCTCACGAGGTAATCCCCGTGATGGGTGGTTATGAGGGAAAACCCACCAATAGAGATTCCTCATTTTATATTTTTCATTGGATATTCTTATGTGTGGATGTGTGTATTGATCCTTATACTTGATATTATTATTAATGTATTTCAAGAATCATACACTATGATGTAATATATAAAAAATTTATGTCCTATAATCATAATGAAGTATGATATTTCTGGTTTACCATAAGTGATATAAAATTATATTAATAATTCAAGAAAGGATATGTCCCCTCATAGACTAGAAGTTGATTTCATGAGACCTTTTATTGAAATGGAACTGCATGATTAAGTTGATGGACAAGGAAGTTTATCGATAATTTCATTTCAAGTAGTCAAAATAGATATATCAGACATATAGGTTGATGGAACAAGTATGAAACATTATTTATGAGATATTGTAAAAAAATATATTATATTACATAGTAAACATTCATATGAACTTGTTGTCATTACTCTATTATCATATTTTTATATGGGTTCCATGATGTATTTTTATATAATAATCATGAACTTTAGGAAATCACATCTAACATCACAAAAAAAGGTGGCTAGAGGGTCCCACACTAAATGTTTTGATAATATTAGTTATGTTCAATTTGAATTTAATATTGGAATACATATTATTTTCTAGTCCAAAAAATAAAAATTATTAAATTTATATTGATTTCATAAATTCAATCACCGATTATTCCAGTTTCCAAGTTTTTTGAGTTTTATATTAAATAAATAATTATTTTTCAATTGGTGAATTTAATATTTATTCATTTATTGAATGAATAATATAATAATAATTTTTTATTTAAAAGAATATTTATTATTCAATGTTTGATAAATGTCGGGAGTTTTGATGTACCAAATATAGGGCACAAATTGAGATGATATACTTTATTTAATGTAATTAAAATAAATATTGATTTATTTATTTTGTAAATTATATTTCAAAATTATAAAGTTAGCGCACATCTTATAATATAAAAATAATAACATTATTATTATTTGATATCAGTTTACATAGAATTATTATATTAGTTAAGGTACTTTGTGAAATAACTAATTTCTTTCACCTAAGTATATAACCCTACTTATATCATTTCTAAGGTTAAGAGATTAATGGTGAATAACATATTCTATCAAGATAACTCTCTTAATAATGCTCCCTAGAACAGTGTGTGATCTCCTTTATTCTTTCTCTCAAGATAGATATAATAAGAAAAAATTCTTCAAGCCTAAAGGAATTATTTTTTTGATCCAAAATGAATGATGCAAGACAATTGGTACCTCCATGATAGCACCTTGACTTCCACCAGTGTTGTTTTGAGATTTATGGAACACATGGGGATACCGCTAGAGGAATTATAATTTATATTCTTCATGAAAATGATGATATGATAAGAATGGAAAATAGATTCATCAATGAAGAAACAATTTTAAGGTAAGGTACTTATTGGTTTAAAATACATAATATATTATATGTGAAATATAAAATCTATGGATATTATGTAGAATAATTCAACATGTTCTAATAATTTATCTAAGGAAACCAATGAAAAACATTCATGGTCATGAACCCATCATCTTTCTTTACATCACAAAACCATTAGGTCATAGGACCACCATGTAATTTTAGTGATGTTAAGTGTCATTGTGGAGAGTTTTTCATGACTTGTGTCATTTTGCGTAGTGAATTTGGGGGAAATTGAAATTTTTTGTCTTAAGTAGGAGTTATTTCAAGAATAAGCATTCGGATCAGGATTTTATGAGTAGGAACATTTCATGGATATGTTTTTTTCTTTGTTAGAGACATGGAGAATAATTCTGGTTCCTGGATGAAATTTATAGTAGTGACTATGAGAACCTATAACTATATTTTTATACATGTGGATCTTCCTACCATGGCATATGAGGGCCATGTCATGGATTATTTCCATAGAGTAGACTATGACATATAGGGGCAACCATGGGTGTGGTTTCACACTGTAATAGAGGGTGTCAAAGCTAGGTGAGTAATGTTATTAAACATTTTCCCTATAAGAAACAAGGAGGGAGGAATGCCCATTTTGGAGGTTATACAGTGGAAGAGAAAGTGATAGAAATTAATTTATTCCATGGAGAATGGCTATGAATGAGGTGTGTGGTAGAGGGAAGCACAACATAGTTCCTACGGACTATGTCAAAGTGAGTTCCTTAGTAGTTTTTTTAAATATACATAATTCACCACCCTTATATAGAATTGATTTAAATGTATTTGGTAAAGGGTTTTTCACAAATTCTACTAGAGCATGGTGGAATTAAGCATGAACTGTCACAACCTACCCCCAGGGCCCCTGCCGTGACTACCCCAAGCTCGCCTTCCATTCGTCAGGGGCTGGCGACTAGCACTGAATGGTGTATTCCCTAAAACTGGGAAGGCGTTGTCTTTATAACCTGTAAACACATGAAACCAAGAATACAACAAGATAAGAACACAAGTAATATGTATATTAAAAAGAGTGTGTTTAGTAAGGAATAGGGGCCAGAATACAATCCCAATTGGAAAGTACAAGAAAACTGAAGAAGTACAAGAAAACTGAAACAACTCCTGTGAACACCTGCTAAGGATCCTACCTGAAGGGTAGGTACAACTCTCAAATGACTGTCTCTGCAGTATGCCTCATCTAATTTCTACCTTTGAGATACCTTCTATCTTGGTACTCTCATACTCTGTTAGAGTTGTCCGCCATCTACCCCAAACACAACAAAGTACATGCATAGTCTGTCCTGGGGTGAGTATAACGATACTCAGTAGGGACCCCAGACCCTCAAAGGTCTCACAAAATTCACAAAGGATAAACCAAAAATAATGTATACACTTGAAAACCCTACTTAGGTATATTCCCATACATATATTGAAGTTATCAAGTATACTCGTCTCATTCATGAGAAAACACAAGGTCCATCTCAAAAGCCAAAATCTCAACTATTCCACAAAGGAAAGAATACCATGAAGGTAACAACACAAAGGTGAGTACCACAAAGGTAATGCCACATAGAAGAATACCACAAAGGTTTCACCACAATGGAAAGTACCACACATGTACACCACCCAGAAGAAAACCACAAAGGCATCACCAAGAATGTAAGTACCACATAGGTATTCCACAAAGATGAATACCACCAAGGTATCAACACGAAGGAAAGTATCACACAGGTACGCCACACAAAAGAATACCACAAAGGTTTCACCACAAAGTACCACACAGGTATGCAACATAGAAGAATACCACAAAGGTAACATCACGAAGGTAAGTACCACATAGGTATACCACACAGAAGAATACCAGCAAGGTATCACCATGAAGGAACGTACCACACAAGTATGCTACATAGAATAATACCTCAAAGGTATCACCATGAAGGTAAAGACTCATCTCACACCAGGTATAACTAAGGTATAGTAGTAAATATGATTATATGTAACTACTGAATCATCTTACTCTATTAAGAGGAATAGCGACATAGGATCATAAATCATCAAACCCATACGGGATCCTAAATCATCAGACCCACACAAGATCCTAAATCATAAAACCCACATAGGATTCTAAATCATCAGACCCACACTAGATCCAAAATCATCAGACCCACACTGGATCCTAAATAATCAGACCCACAGAGGATCCTATATCATTAGAGCCACACAGGATCCAAAATCATCATACCCACATAGGATCCTAGAGTAGTCCCATGTGGATTACTAGAGAGGATCCAAGTGAGAGTCTTGAACATAGACCCTCGCGGGATCCCATAGCACAATCCCACATATGTTTCTTTTCTCATATAAGAGCCAGCTACAGGGTTCCCGCACTAAGCATGCTTGATTCCACGAGGATTCACTCCTCAATCCATTGGTCGATACTCAAAATTCCATGAAGACCTATGAAGAATTATCCCAAAGGACAACCATGTAAAATGGGTCTCAATGCATTAGACGGTGTGTCAATCGGACGTTCGGTCTGTAAGTTGTTGTCCTTTATGTCCCGAGGGCACGGTTGGATTCGTGTTCGATCCAACTTGGTCGTACCCCAACATTATCCAAAACTAAAGTGGGGTAAAACAAAAAGACCATCTCGATCCAAGGTTTCTGGTGCCGCAGAGGGTTCTTCATGGGTATTGTCACATTTTCTCATTTTTTGGTTAGAGATACATTTCTTAAGGAAATTTCCAGGGGTTATCAATTAAATTGACTGAAATTGGTAAGTGATCGGGTGTATTGTAATAAAAATTTTGTTTTTGGAGATTTCAGGTGCATGGCACAAGATGTCGACATATTTCTCAAAGTTTAACCGAGTTAAAATTTCTTGATTTTTTTATTGATATTCCATTTTTAATAAAATCAGATAATTAATTATAATTTTTTTAAATTTAGTTATTTTGAATGCAGTGCCTTAATATTGGATCTTAGGAGATGATAAGATCTTAGATTGACTCAATCGAGGATGGATGAGCTTTTCATAATGGTAGTTTTTCTGATTGAATTAATTCATCCCTAAAAATCTCCCTACGGATTAGGCATTGATTTATGTTGATGTGATATATGATCTCACCGCTTCTGTGAAACTGAACATATATTTAAAATGAAATTTTTCCCTTAAAATGTTTATAGATATAATGGACGTGTAAATGGATATGATGGATTCTTTAAAACTCACTTGATGCTTATATTGTAGATGGGTAATGAATTGATCATAAATGTGTGTTTTATGACACAGAGACCTCGCGTTGTATAAATTAAAAAAGTCGGATGAGAAATATTAACCTTGAGATAGGGTGGACTTGAGTTTCATAGGTTTGGATAATATTCTATGGGGATTTGTGGGGATATAGAGTCTCCTAGTGTCTGATTAAACGATGGGGTAAAGATATAGGTTGATGTTGTGGGAGACCAAGGATAGGTCCTTAATATTGAAATGAGATGTGCATAGCCCAGGTCAGTTCCGAAGGCTAATTGGTATGGTAGGAGAGTCTTAGGTCTAACTATGACTATGAGATGCTTGGACATATCACGCATGATAGGGAACAAACTCCTAAGGCTGGAGTGGATCCATGTTATGTTCAATGAATTTGATAAGTCTTCTGGGGATTGATGAGGTTTGATGGGAGAGTTTCCTACATGTGATGCATTTAAATCTATTATGGGGAGATATTATATAAGACCCTAGTGGGGGTTTTAAAATCCACAACAATAGTCAACCATACATGATTGGTTATTTATTACTTATCAACAAAAATAAAATGGATTTCATTCCCATGAACAATGTTTGGGAGTCCTTTAGAGACTAGATACATAAACAATTATAGTACAACATGTTAAATTATTTCATTTGAGTATAAATCCTTATTTATCCATGATATCCAAAAGGTCTATCATACATTGTATTTTATATCATTACCAGGGGAAATGGAAAAAAAGTAAATGGTGAGATCAAATGCTCAGTAAGGGATATCATACAAGAGAATCTATCATGGAATAAGATATATAATGGTAACACATTAACATTTTATGCCGTATAACATAATACATGGATGGAAAAGGTAATAAATGAGTAAATAATCACTTAGTGACAAAAATGTTAGGAATTCATAATTATATGAATCATAAACATATCATTTAACACTTACACTAAGATATCCACCATAAAGGGCGAGGATGATCCCATAACTCTATCTTAGTTGTCTCATTAGACTTACCAATGCACTACGAGACTATATAATTCTGGTCTCCACTTATCACATAAAATTCCAATGAATTCTGTCATATAAAATTAGGTCATACATGGTATAATTTTCAAGGTTGGAAAACTTATAAATACATGGGATAATTACTCAAAGAATCAAATCATACAAGAATTTCTTGTAAGGGCCAATCCACTGGATGTGTTTCAAGGAATTTGGAAAAATTCATTGAAATGATGGTTGTATAGATGTTTTTGTAAAGTTTTTCCTTTTAATGATCACTATTAAAATTAAAATTCATTTGAAAACCTTTAATAAAGGGGGTCACATAGAGTTAGATGACTAGAAAAAAATTGATTGATGTTATATACAATTATTCTATTGGATAAAAAATGTCTAGAAAATAATTATTTGAGCCAAATATTTTTGTGATACATAGATGTTTCATCAGATAAACTAAATCTTTTAATTATTTTCTATTATAAAATTTGACAACACCACTACAAACCCCACCTATAACTATGCTGCAATTTATCAATGCTCAAAAAAATTACAGATAATGTTTATATTTATTAGCTTTAAAATAAGTGTTGATAAAGGAATCCCTTTATCAACACAAAATTAAAGTGATGATAAAATGCACCCTTTATTAGCACATTTTTTAGCACTGATAAATGTTAACCTTTATCAGTGCTTTATTTTAGCACTGATAGTAGAAACGTGTATCAAAAATTCATTTATAGGATGAATAAAAGGTGTCCTCTATCAACACTGATAAAAATTTACCATCATCAATGCTTTTTAGAGCTGATATAGGTCCAAAATAAAATGAAAAATTAAACAAATAAAAATAAAATGAGTAAATTAAGAAAAATATCAACCATTTTATTAGTTAAATAATTATTGATAAAAATGAATAAAGTTAATATCCATATATATAGATTATAAATATTAATAAATAGTATATATCAAATATAGATATATATATATAATTAATAAGTTGAATATATATAAAATGTTATTTAAAAACATATTGATGTCTTATTAATTTTTATTTTTGCGTGATTTTTCTATTTAAGATATATTAAACTTAATGTGTTGAATTTATTTCACACACACACACACAAATATATATATATATATATATATATTAATGAATTTTTATACACAACACACACACACACAACTAAATCTATGAAATATATAGAAACACATACACCTAATATTTATGTAATTTACTCTAATTTTATTATATTTTATAATTTCATTATAACATGATACATATAATATATGTTATGTTTTTAATTGGTTAATAATATTAATTTTTTAATACTATATTTATAGTTTTAATTTTTAATGTTTCTATTTTTTATTATTTATTTGTATATATTAATTTATTATGTTTTATTATTTTCAATATGTATTCATTAGCATGAATATATATACATATGTATCCATATTTTTTTAATAACTTGTATTTAATTAATAAAACTTATCAATTTTTCCAATATCTTTAAAGTGTAATCATTTTGAATTATTCAATTTCAATAATTTTTAAAATTCATGTATTTAAGACTATATTTCCTTTAATAATGTCAAAAATAAATTTCTAAATAAATATTTGGAAATAAATAATAAATGTATATTTACTATATTAATAATTTTTATAAATAAGTAAAAATTATTTTTTAAATAACTATTTATCTAATTATAAATAAATAATTATATACAATTAAATAAGCATAAAATTATAATAAATTTATTTAAATAAATATACGTACAAAAATTTTAACATCACTTTTGTAGCGCTCATAAATATCAATCTTTATCAGTGCTAATTTAGCACAGTTAAAAGATACATTTATCCGTGATAAAATGTTAGGAATGATAAATATGTCTTTTATCAGTGATTTTTATGGTAGATAAAGATCGATATTAACTAGTAATAATAAAAGACAAATTTATCAGCACTTATAAATTTAGCACTGATAAAAGAAATCTTTGTCAGTGCTTTTTTGAAGGAGCTGTTAAAAGTGTCGCTGATCTATTTAAAAATCCCTAAACTACTACTCAATCACATGCGATGATGAAGCTCTCATGGAACTCCTCCACTGCTAGCATAACTCTTCTATGTCCCCTCATATTAATCAAGGCTAAAATCTAATGTATTTTATTTATCTAATCTTCCTCTATCGTTGTTTTATTTTTTGGGTTCCAATCACTTTCTTTTTGTGCTACGCTTAAACATGATGAACCCTAAATCACTTATCATCACTATTGAAATACAATAAATATGATTCTATTTCATTAATATTCTCTTTTCATATGTATTTAACTTTCCAACCCATTTTTCCCTAAAGACATACATAGATGGTTTACTCTCTTTTCTACATTAAAAAGGATATATGTCACCCCCCCAGTTTTCTCTTCATTTGAATAATAAAGGGTTTCTTAAATCTATGTAGTTTCTCAAATTTAATTCGTCTTATATACTAAATTATATATCTTAAAGGATTTTTAATGTGGGTTTTTAATTATTATGGGATACCACGTTGAGAACCTCCTTTATGGGTGATGAACATATATCGATTCGAGTAAATGCAGATATCAATAAAACATATTTTGTGGATTTTGGTTAATTATGTAAATTGATAAACCCTGAAATAGGTTATTTAGATTTATGATTTTGAGGATTAATTTGTATTGAATTCCAAAAAATAATGAATTAATTCTTCAAGTTTCAAAAATTGTTTTAGTTATGCATGTTGTGAGAGTTGTGTTTTTTAATTAATTCAAGATTATTATTAATCATCAACCATGTGTTAAAAAGAGTGATGCAAAAGTTATTTAGTGAAAAAAGTATTCTCAACAATTATTTAAAAAATTTACTAGATTGGATAGAGTTTGGATGTCATTGGGTAAATGGACATAGAAATACACAACAATACATGATGTGTGTATTTCCCAAAATTAAGTGAGTTATCCATGGTGGGATATGTGATTAATAAAACTATGAGATGTGAATAATTAATAGATTTATTAATAAAAATTGTGATATAATTAATTTATAGTGAAAAAATAATTTTAAAATCTACTTAAAATGGTGAATAACTTTACAGAGACAAAAATTGATTAAAATATACTTTTGAGTGTTTGGATATTAATGTATTATAAGTCATGATAATTTTTGATCCATGTCCAAAATAAAAAAAATAGAGATAGGATCCCCTAATTTTACTTAACCCTTTGTTTTGTTCCATTGAAAAACCTCTCTTCTTCTTTGATCATTGTTTATCACTATGTTAAAGAACTAGCACTCCTTCGGTGATTGAGGGTCCTCAAGATTGTTTCTTTGTTACAAGGTAAGTGTAATCTCCATAAATTATAGAATACTATGTTTGCTGATTCAGTGTTATAAATCATTCATATTCCATTTAATCATAAAGGTGGACTCCACTGATACTATATTATAAGTATTCCATATGAGTTTTTTTCTTTGTATCCATTCACATTTATCCTTGAGGTAAATTGTCACTTTTTATGGTTTTTATCCCTATAATGATCATAGGATTATACCATAAAACTTGTAAGTGGTATTATAGAATTTTTATTCAAGGAAACAATGTATTAATCTCTTAGTTTTTCCAATAATTAAATGTCATATTGTATTATGTCAATATCATATATTATGTTATGAAGTATTTCTTTGTTTAGCCATAGAATATGGATATTATATATCAATTGAGGAGAATTTTTAGTTATTTCATTAGTGTAGGTTCCAAAGACACTTTAATCCTTAGAAGCTTGGTTGTCCTTAATCTCTTGATGATGGATTGGACCCCCTCATTCAAACTATCCTTCCTCCTATCATCATGATATAAAAGGCAATCAAGTGTCTGATAATAGATTAAATAAACGTAGTGAGGGATAGTTACACTTTAGTACTGAAGTATTATATCTATGTTCAATATTTCATGAGATATGCATGTAATTGTGGTCTTTTATGCAAGGACTGTATTGAATTGTTCTCATTCAATAAAAATTAAATGTTTTCCTACTCATGAAGAAAATATATTCTGAACATGATGTTGTTTCCAATCCTGAGCAAGAACAAGCTGCTAATGATCAAACTATCAAATTACTAGGGGATTGACAAAATTTTGATGAAAAAAATAAAAAAATGACGCAACATCAATGTTTTGAATAAAATTATCATGGAAAAAAGTTAGGGTATAAAATTTGAGGTTGGTTAGAATAAATGTTTCCAACATATTGACCCTAACAAGTCAATGTTCATTAGTCATCTTGGTGACACAATGAGGATGAATGTGTCGATTTATATTGGCTCATGGTGTTGCATCCAACCTATAAATAATAAAATCCTTTGGAAATATATAATGGTAATGTTACAATATATTGTCTTTATTTTATTTAAAAATTATACAATGAAACATTTATTTAGTTTTCATTATTCCTTTCATACATTATTTATTTTAGTAGATTCCTATGAGAAATTTGTCATAATATCCACCAATAAAATCCCATAAAGGCCTATGGACTGCTCTAAAGAAGTTATATCTTAAAGATGTAGAGGGGAAAATAAATCTCCACCCACCACTTTGTTAGGAACACATTATAAAGTAGAAAAGATGGACTTATTTTAGAAATCATCACAATGAGAATTCATTTTAGGTGCATTACAATCAGTAATATATTATTTAATATTACTTATTTTATCTAACTTGATTCAAAATTGTTATATTTTTAAAGAGAAAAAGAGTAATGAAAATAAAGAATGTGGATCTAAAGCAATGTAACTCTATCACAAAATAAGGAAGGGGTATGAATCATTAGAGAAGAAATTGGTACGTATTTTAAATAAACAAAAAAAATTTAATTATATGATATGAAACAATATATATTAATTTGTTTATAAGAATATTTTTGAGTCTAAATCTGATTCCCCTTACATACCATTTCACGTACTATGGAAGGAGGCTCATGTAAATAAGGATGTGATATTAGTTGATGAAAACACAAAATAATTAAGGTAATCATGTGTAAGTATTACATAATTATAATTTTTTATGACTTATAATAATATTTCATAAAATAAATATGTTTATATTTTTTATATATTTTAGAAAAAAGAATCAGCAATGGCTGTACTAGAATAAAAGTGACTTCTAGTAGCTTTGAAGCAGTAAAAACAATATGGTCCCATTAGAAGATTAGGTTTTAGAGTAATTCTTCGAACATACTTCGTGAAGATAAAACCACAATAAGATCCATATAATATGATAAGATGAATGAATACACAAATTGACTCAGAAAAATATATTATTTTGTGTTCTGTTTTAGAAGAACAGCGTATAAGAAAAGCTCAAAGAGAACTAGCAGTGGATAAAAGATCCACACATGATCCAAATGATCCCAATAGTTTTGAGGCCATTCATTATCCCCTATCCTTACTCAGGGTAACACATTTTTTCATTAAACTTTCTTCTAAATGTAATTCAAACAACTTTCGGTAATTTTATGTTATTAAAATTTTGTTTGTTGTAATTGTATGTGATTTTTTTTCAACACACATGTATCATTGTGATGTGAGGGGTACAATGTATAATATATCTAAAGACCAGCTACAAAATCAACCCCTCCCAAAATATCACATGAGAGTGTGGATTAAGGTAGCTTTGGATACAAATTCAAAGTTTCCTATTCCACTTGACGATCTACATATTACAATGGTCGAAGCTGCTATTAGATATTTCATAGCATGACCATCTAATATTTTAAAGATACACGAGGTATTTATTTAAAAAAATCACATGAAAATCCTGTAAAAGTTGATGATAAAATTTATGATGTGTGTAATGATATTATATATAGATAAAGCGGCAGAGAAATGAAAGGTCGAATAAGGGAAATCTAGTGACCTGACCAAAAAAACAAAACAAACTCATGAGAGTACCTTCTCTCCACCAGTTCCAGTGCAACCTTTATTAAAATTAAAACTTAATGTAGAGACCACATTTAAATATAAATCTATGTCTTAAATTCAATACGAAGAATAAATATTTTGATATTTCATTATAAATAGAATTGGTCTCGAGTCTCTAAATGATATTTTCAATATTGAATGGTTGGGCATCTGAACTGTGAATACATACATAAGGTACATTTTCATAATATCCATGTCCAAATAGTGTGCTAAATTTGTTTATTAAAGTTAATAACTATTCCTATTTTTTACAAGAATTTATTTTACAACTATTTGGAGGGAAAATCATGTGTAGCGTGATTTGGATTCATTAATACCAGTATCATTTCATTGATAAAAATTACTTTTGAAAACAAAAAAAAATGGAGAAGAAAAAAGATGAGTTACTCAAATAATTTAATAAAATAGTATCATATGATAGATTATATTTGATTCCTACAATTCAATGGTAAAACTATATGATCAAATAACATAAAATATATTTTTAATTTTGTCATTACATAATTCTTTTTGGTTTTTATGAAGTAGTGGATGCTGATAGTAGTCAACATAGACACCCTAAATATTTATGTTTTCGATTTAATGCGTGGATTTATAACCAAATGACCATATATGATTTGTATTTTGAATTATTAATAAACTAAAATCAATATTGGATAGATTAAATTAGAATTATATATTCAGTTTTTGTTTTCATAAGATTTTTTTATGATAGGGAATTCTCTAAATATAGGCTAAATCAAAGCATGAGGTCAATTTCTATCAAAATAAAACTTGGAGATTAATGAAAATTGAAAAAAATTATGGTATATATAGAAAAATTTGACTATCAAAAAATTTCAAAACAATATACTTATTTTTTTTATTGTTTCTACAGTTTCCAAAACAAGATAATGCAATTGATTGTGGATATGATGTTTGAGAATTTACGAGAGAAATCATACATCATGAAAAGACCGGCATCCCCTAACATGAAATTTCTAAATCTAATTAAAATTTAATTAAATATATTTCATTACCATTTATTTTTTTATATTTTCTAAGTATAATCAAGATTACCGAAAAAGAGTTTCTCAGGAGAAGAAATCAATATATTTAGAGAAGAGTGGGTAGAGTAATTTTTGCCAGAATGTATGTTGAAAACAAATTTAAATGATTACATTATATTTTTGTGATCTATTATGAGTTATGACCTTAGAAGAATATTTGGGGTGTGAATAATTATGGTTATAATTATTATCTATTATTTTTTATCACTATTTCATGGAGAAGATAAATGGAGGAAATCAATCTGTTTAGATGCACTGACCTGCAAAAATTAAAATTTTTGGGAAAACATGGAGGTGGATATGGAGGTGGAGGCAGAGGCAGAGGCGGAGATGGAGGTGGAGGAAGAGATGAAGGTAGAGGTAGAGAAAGAGTAGGAGACCAATGTGAAGAAGGAGTCAAATGTGAAGAATGAGGTGAAGACTAAGGCAGAGGAAGATAAAAAGTGATGACATGGAAAAAATAAATTTTTTAGGAAATGAAGTAGAATAAAGATCATACCATGATTTTGTTTTAGAATGATTTTTTAAAAGTGCACATAAAACTTTCCACTTAAGATAAGATCCATTGTGTGTCCTTCCATTTAAAAATGAAATTTTAGTAAAAACCACACATGGCATACTCAAAACCGAGAAAATGAATTAATATTGTTTAGGTAATTTAGGAGAGTGATACATATATCATTTTTCACATGTTGGGATCTACCTCACCTTAATATGATTCATGGTGTGATGGGTATGGCTTCAAGTGCATTTTTTATTTAAAAAGAACCTTGATTATAATAAAAAAACAACTGCCATACTAAAAACTGAGAAAACACATTCTGATTTTTTTGATACTTTAGGAAGATGTTAAATGATTTAGTTTTGATGTGTATAATTCAGTCACACCTAAATTCGATGTTAAGTGTGACTCCAAGATCATCTATTTTATTTAAAAGTTACATTAATTTTAGTAAAAAATTGACAAAATCAAAATCAAGAAAAAATATTCAGATTGTTTTGGTACTTTGGGATAGTGATCCATATGTAATTCATGGTGTGTAGGTATTAGTCGTACCTCAATCTGATACATGGTAAGATTGTATGACTCCATGTGAGTTTTTTTATTCAAAACTGAATTTAATTTTAATTAAAAAAACAACTAACATACCCAAAACTAAGCAATCATATTTCAATTATTTTTATACTTTAGGAAAAAAAATACTTGAGTCATTTGCAATGTGTATCATTTATCCGCACCTCAATCAGACACATATTGTGACTCATAGTGCATCTTTTTTTTTAATTGACATTAATTTTAGTAAAAAAACTACCAACAAAATCAAAACTAAGAAAACAAATTATAATTGTTTTTTAACTTTTTGAAAATGATCTGTACATCATTTTTGACATGTAGGGATCATATGTACCTCAATATGATGCATGGTGTGACCCACATGACACAAATTGAGTAATTTTATCAAAAAATGACATTAATATTAATTAAAAAACAATTGACATACTCAAAACAGAGAAAACACATTCTTATTGGTTTGATACAACAAGAAAATGATTCATCAGTTATTTGGGATGTGTAAAATTCAGTCGTCCCTCAATCCGATGCACAATATGACTCAAAATGCATATTTTTTATTCCAATTTAACATTAATATTAGTTAAAAAACAATTGACATACTCAAAACCAATAAAATTCTTTAGTATTGTTTTGTTACATTAGGAAAATATTCCATACGCCATTTGTGATGTGTAGGGATTAACTGCACCTCTATCTGACGCACAGTGTGACTGGTATGACTCCAAATGCATTTTTTTATTCAAAAGTGAGAATAATGTTAATAAAAAAATAACTGACATACTCAAAACTGATGAAACACATTCTAATTGTTTTTATACTTTATGAAAACAATCCATGAGTCATTTGTAATGTGTTTAATTTATCTGTATCTTTATCCGACGCACAACGTGACTCAAAGTGCTTCTTTTTTATTCCAAATTGACATTTATTTTAGTAAAAAAACTACTAACAAACTCAAAACCAAGAAAACACATTCGTATTGTTTGATTACATTAGTAAAATTATCCATACATAAATTTTGATGTGTAGGGATCAAGCTCACATATATCTGATGCATGGTGTGACTGGTATGAATACAACCACATATTTTTTTTCAAAAGTAACATTAATGTTTATAAAAAATAAATCACAGAATCAAAACTGTGAAAACATATTCCGATTGTTTTGATTCTTTTGTAAAATGATACACGAGTCATTTGGGATGTGTATCAATCTATCATACCTCAATCCGATGCACGATTTCACTGGAATGACTCCAAGTGCGTCTTTTTTGTTCAAAATTGACTTTAATTTTAGTAAAAAACAACTCACATACTCAAAATAGGGAAAAGACATTCTAATTTTTTTTATACATTAGTAAAATGATCAATACGTCATTTTTGACATGTAGGGATTAGCCTCACCCCAATCTAATACACGGTGTGAACGACATGACTCAAAGTGCATCTTTTTATTCAAAAGTGACATTTTTTTAATAAAAAAACAACTAACATTCTCAAATTTGAGAAAATGTTTTCATATTGTTTTGATAATTTAATACAATTTCCCATGAATCATTTGGGACATGTATCATTCATATGTGCCTCAATCCAACACACAATGTGATAATATATGACACCATGTGTATATTATTCATTCAAAACTGACTTTAATTTTAATAAAAAAACAATTGAAATACTTTATAATATTGTTTCTTCATTTATTGTATTTATCTTATAAATTTTATTTCATTTAAATTTCGTATTTTTATCTAATTTTGGTAATTTTTTGTTGTTCATGATGTTGTAGTGTGTTGTTCCTTAACCCTGCACTTGTTTCTGGTGATGTAGTGTGGTGTATCATCACACTGCAGTTTTCACCTTTTTCAATGCTAATATAGGTGCTGATAAAGCCTATCTATATCAATGCATTGAAAAGTGCTTATAAATCATACTTTTATTGACATAAATAATAGCACTGATAAATCATATTATTATTAGTGAAAATAAAAGAACAGATAAAGGTACTATTTATCAGTGCTAAATAAACATTCTAATAATTGGGGTCTTTTATTAGTACTTTTAAAAGCACTGATAAAGGTATGATTTATCATCCCTTTTATTTCTGTTGAGAAATATACCCATTATCAGAGTTTTTTAGCACTGATAAAAGTAATGGGAATTTAACCAC
This sequence comes from Viscum album, assembly GCA_963277665.1. Taxonomy (NCBI): domain Eukaryota; kingdom Viridiplantae; phylum Streptophyta; class Magnoliopsida; order Santalales; family Viscaceae; genus Viscum; species Viscum album. Next base: position 925,363,195 of record OY728165.1, read on the forward strand.
ACTAAGGTTATCAACGCTTTTCTAGCATTAATGAAGGACAATTCTAGCATTGTTATAGATGAGTTTTATAGTAGTGTAACATCATGAGTCTCAAAGAACATGTGATCTAAGAGTTTAGTATAAAGGGATATAGATTTTTTTGGTGTACAATGATTCTTCTATGAAGTCATTGGATATTCACTTGAAACTGTTTTGGATGAGATTTGTTTATACCTGTAAATTTGATAATGAAATGTGAATGAGTTTCTAGAACAAGTTAATAAAATATTGAGGAAATTTGTTGAATTGAATAGGGAGATGTGAAATAATATATTTTAACAATGTATAGGCAGACATAATAAAAACTAGATGATTTTTAAATAGAAAAATACACTTTATAATGCATATCAGACAGTCATGTACTATATTATAAATCTAATGTTTCTAAAAGATAGTCATTTGAAATTTTCCTATAAATGTAGTTGGACAATGGTTGTCTCATAAAAGAAACTAAAAAAGGGTTCATATGAAATTCATCATAGAGATGAAGTGTTTGGGGAATTCCTTCAATAAGTATCTTTGATGGTAGTAAAGGAACCATCAGATGGATTTGTCCTAGAAAGATGATTTTTTAAAAAGTTTTATTTGGGAATGTTTTTATTGGTTTAATAATATTGTTAGTTTAAATTATATATAGTTTTTTTGCAGTGATATTATATGATATGAGGATAGGATAAACATTTAAAGTTACAAATATCATGAGATGAATATTTTTGTTCTCACAGAGCTTAAAGGAATGTTCTAAATATTTTGATTTTTAGAAATATATTGGTCATGAGATTTGAAATTGATGATTTCATTAAAAGTGAAATAAAATTTTAAATCCCACCATTTATTCATCCCACACATATAAAAATATGATAAAAGTACGTTATGGATTAGGTGTAGTGTTCACACATGAAAAAGTTGAAGTGTTGATGATTTGGTTTTGGAAAATGATACCAAATTAAATTCTGAATGCCACATTTAAGGGGAAATGTTTCCAGAAAAAGTTATCAATTGGATGAAGAATAAAAATAGCTGGTAATTAAAAAATATTTTGTGATGAGAGGAAATGGAAAAATGTTTTCCGGAAATAATTTATAGCAGGTGGAATCAGATGGACTAAGGGTAAGAAATTTTTCTGATTATAACAAGGAACTATATGAACCTACCACAAGAACTCTTTATAAAAACTTATTAGATGAACAAATATGATAGTGGAATTGGAAAAAATAATTATAGGTGATGTTTTTATAAAGAAATAAGATGTTTATGTTCTTACTTGCTTCTTGGGAATAAATTGAAGCATAAGTTTTTTCTATGAATATAAAAAACTAATAATGTTCATGTGGTATATTGAAAAAAACGAAACTACTGGTAAGGGTTTCAAAAATTATTTGCAATATATTTGTTACATTTTATCTATTTGAAAATCAAATCCACTATGATTTTCGTAATAGTGAAGTGTACGTCTAAGGACATTATCTTATTTTTATAATCACATAAAAAGGATTATTTTCTATAGGATTGTGTGGAATTGGATTATTTCAAAACCATGTTAAGGACTATCAACTCTTACTGAGTACTGAACCTTGTAAATTCTTGTGTTCCAATGGTGTATTCTTGTGAAATTTTTTTCAAAAAATTTATAACTCTTTAATAAGATAAAAAAGGTATTTTCAGAAGAAATAAATTATAAAAAATCAATGCTTCAACCCCTTCTCCTCAAATTGATCACACAAATCCTATTTGGTCGTTTCAAGTGGTATTATAGAGAATGATCTATTCATTTATTTTTTACTGAGTATTGATGAAAATAGAAGTTGAAATGGATATTCATAATTTTGTGAATAGTATAGCGATTCCATTTTTTTTATTGAATCATTTATCTTATCTAGAAAGATAAGATTCTACCTTATCTTATGTCCCTTGGTTATATGGCTCTCAAAGATACTATAGATGGATTTGATACCCATAATTATAATTTTATCCTTATAACCGTTGATATGAATAATTTGGAAAATGATGAGTGATCCAAAAATTATTTACATTCCTCACTCTTTAAAAGTGACTTTGTTAGAGATAAAAGGGTTGGAACAGATAAGGGTGTCTGTGGATTGATGAATATTATCTATTAAGGAAATAAAAAATTGGATAATTTGAATTTAAAATTTTAGAGGTTGAATAATGATGATCTTAAGATGGGTGATTATGGATATGTTGGTGATTTCATTACATGGTTGAATGATATTGTCTAAACCATAAGATTTCTTGGTGAAAAGTTGGAATATTCAACCATTTTGAAAGGATTTTAAGAATTAATCTTATTAATTTTCTTGAAACAATTTCATCATTATAAGATATAGATCCTCAAAATCTATCTCAAGATGATCTACATATAATTCTCATTACATATGAAATGATAAGAGGAACATATATGAAAAATAAAGAAAATTTTTATTGAGAAATTTCCTTAAAATATTCTAATAAAAGGAAATGAAAAAAAATTATCAAATATGAATAATTTTATGAATCTAACACCAAAGACAATTTTAGTATAGAATTTTATAAATATAATAATTTAGTTTCTATAATGGTGAAAAGAGGGAAAATTAATTACAAAGGTATATTACCAATAAAATGCTTTGGTTGTGAAGATAATTTGAACTGTAATAAAAATTTACCTCAACTAAAGGATTATAATAGAAATTCATGAGGATCCATTATAAAGAAGGATTATAATTCAAAGTAGTTTCTTATGGAAAATGATAAAAATTTATCTAAATACAAATAGAGAAACTATTTTTCTTAGTGTGATGAAGATGATTATAGTGACAAAGAGGCTGAAATTCATTTATGATGTGACACACTTCAGGTCCCTGGTATATCTATTTTTGGAATTATTAACCTTTTGGTGTGTTACTAGAGTTCCTATGTGTTGGGGCTCAAAAATTAGAGTTTTTGTAATAAATAGATGGGGAACAATGTTAGAAAACAGTATTTTTATTAGGGTGTCTAATCATGAAAGGGGGAAATTGGGAATGATCGTGGGGTTTTTTAAAATTTTAGAACAGTTTTTGAAACCATGAAAATACAAGAATTAATTTTGTGGCCCATTTCATAGTGGATAGTCTCACCTAAAAAATATTTGCATTATTTTTCTACCCATGAAATAAAAAATCATCCATGTCTAGGTCACTTAAATGTGGTGTTTTACCATTTCCACCTGAATGATTTTACAAGCCTGTGGCCTCATATTTTCCCTCCCATTATGTCCATCTCATCTCCTTTGGCTTGAATCATTTTTCCCTCTTCCTTGGTGGTATTCTCTTAGATCTCATGGAGTTTTGGGTTGTTTGAATCTCTTTTCCCTTTGGTTTCTTCTTCTTTTCACCTTCCACATTATTATTCCACTATGTTAAAGTTGATATGTATTACTAGATAATGGGGTTTGCTGAAGATTGGGTTTTGATGGGGGAAATGGGATGTTTTATTTTGGATTTGGTGTGTGAGGACTTGATCATCCTCTTTTGGGTGGTAATCATTAAAGGTGATGATAATTGAATCACATATTATGTAGGTGTCTCTATTTAATGGAATTTACCATGTATTGCCTTTAAATTATGAATCACCTTGGGGTTTTCATTGTCAGATATATAATTATTTGATATATGGTTGATATTGATCCCATTCTTGATGTGCCATATGACTTGGGTAGTCATTTTGTTTGTCTAATGTGTTTTCCAAAATGGGGGTGGTTTCTATACACACATAGTGTATAATAAAATGGCTCAAAGAGGTTTTGATGTATTAAATGGATTTCTAAACTAATGTTAGAAATGGTTTAACCCTATGAAAGTAATTTTTTCAAAATGTTCATGTTTTTTATGAAATGGATTGTGTAATGTGATGTTTGGTATGATCATTTTTTTTGATTATGTTGGCATGGAGTATTGTGGGGGTTAACCATGGTGTGGTTGAGGGGTTATTTTAATGGAATAAGAGATCCCTTAGGGGAAAGGTTGTGTGCACTTTTATTTTGGTTCATTTGAGTGAGGCTATTTGATTTATCAAAGGCAAGACTGTATGAGCTTTTATTTTATTTTACAAGGGATCTTCAAAGCTATCAGTTTGATAGAAGTTTAGAGCTTCAATGTTGGATGCTAAAAGACTATAAGAGCTCATGGAGTTGGGCCCAGGGAAGACTATGATAGATTCAATTTTATTTTTCAGGTATAATAATTGTTTACTAACTCATAATAGGATTTATGGTTAGATACCTAGGTTAACCTTAATTATGCTTGTACAGTTTATATTATTTATGAATTAATTAGTACTATTTTGATGTAATGTGAAGTACTATGAAAATTTCATTCTTATTTCAATTTTTGTGGTTGTATGAGGAAAGTTTTTAGGCTCACCTTAATCAATCCTTGTTGGATATGTCGATTATATCATTATTTTTATACATGTCTATTTACATGATCCATGATGAGAATTTTTTTGGAAGATATGTTTCATTGTAAAAAAATCCAAATGGACATCAAAGGATTATTTGAAATATCATTCTTTAAAAGTTGTTTGGTTTTTAAAGTGTTTTCAAAATATTTTATTAGATATCATGGGGAAAAGACTTAAATATATTCACAGTGATATCTTACTGGGATTCATGAAACACACCCTACTTGTGACTTTGGATGTTTATAAATTTTGTTTTACATGACTTAGGTAAAAAAAAGTGTACTATGTTCTAGGGTGGTTTTCTTATATACTATCATCTATGTTTTGTGTTGAAGGTGAGGTATCACTGGGATTGTCTTGTATGTAGTAATATTGTGATTGTGTATCTGTTTAGATAAATGTATGGTCATTTTTTCATCTTACCATTTCTTTTGATGTTTGGGATTTGACTTGAGATACCATGTATATGTACTATCATAGAATGTTATATATAATGCTTGTATATATATGGTATCTTTCTTTTCTCCTTACGACATTGCTTTTGATGTTTTATTATATGTTATTTACTCTTATTATATTGGTGTGGTTGTCCCATTTCATGGATGGTTCATGATAGTTTACTAGTTGTGAAATCATTCTTAAGTGATAATCAGTTATTCCTAGGGATTTTCACTATCCAATGGTGATTAGGAATGAACATCGGGCCATGTGGAGGGATTACTCAGGTGATGGGTTGGGTTGACCCAAAATGGTTCATTATAAAGTGGTATTATAGCATTATTATTTATTATTTACAAGTAAATTTAATTTTGGGCCATCGAGACTTAAGAGTTTGGGATGGAGGAGCACCTGGCCAGCTATTCTTCTTGTCAAAAATATGGATTCCATGATTGGTGTTGGATTGTGTTTATGTTTTGAGCCTAGTTATTGGATGCTTTGATGATATAATAAATTATATTTTAGTTGGTGATAAGTCTCAGGAGGGAGCCCAATGTCATATTATTATGGGGTGAAATAATGAGGGATGGAGAAAATGCATTATTAGTGTTCATAGTTATTAGAAATTGTGAATATCCAGTTGGCCATACCTACCAACTAATGTGACACAAGTATGGTTGGTGCACAATTCTCTAGATTGTGCAGCCATACCATGCACAGTGGGAAATGTATAGAATTTTTATGCTCATGATACGTTTTCATTCCGAGATTCCCTTAACACTTATGCTTCCTTTTGATACCCATGATGAGGGTTTCTTGTAGTTATTTATGTTTGGTTTGAGGATGAATTGTGTTTTTTGAGATTAGGATTTGTGACTTGAAGATGATGCCTTTGAGAATAATGCCATCGAGTCATAGGGAGTGTGATGCAGTGAATACCACAAAGGCAAACCCTCCTCTTAATCATGATATGGTGTAGTTTGTGATTAATATGATCAAACCCTTAGGATAGGTGGGTGGTTGAGAGAAAACATGGATGTTGGATCATGATCTGGAGTTTTGAGACCAAATAAAGTGGTGTTCCATGTTGACATGGGAACAAATGAGCATAATGAGTGGCTAAATCATATCAAGCGTATCATGAAAATTTGAAGACCCGCAAGACCTATAAAGTGGTATTCTCCATGTACATTCTAGAAGTATTGGGTAGGAAGTAGTGTGGTTTTATAGTGATCTCAAAGAGAAATGAGGATCTCACATGGACCACTTTTAAGGAGACTTTCAATCATCACTTCTACCAATATATTTTGAGGTAGTATAGGCATGTGAGTTTTTAACGTATGATTAATTGGATCATTTATTGGTGGAGTATTTTTTAATAAATTATTTCATGTTTTTCCAGATATCCTCAAGAGAAAATTCCTTATGGTTTGACATTTTGAGATGGTATTGAGGCAAAAGATCAATTTTAGGACTATTATTCTATGTATATTATCCTATTTAGAGATGGTAGATAAGAAATCCATGTTATAGGAATATATAATAGGAAACAAATCTTTCAATAGAAACTTTTTACTGTTCGGAAGCTATATTTATTCATTAATGAATAAGTGGAAGTTTGTTGAGTTTCATCATGAGAGTGGAAAGAGTGTCGAGTAGTCATTGGGTTCAACTCATGGGGAATCTTCAAGGTAAAATCATGTTGACTATAATCAGTATGGGATGTTTGGGAACACTAGGCATAATTACCTAGAGACCCCAAGTATGTTCCACCAATGTGGGAATTCAGGGAATATATAGTGTTTTTTTTAGTTGGATTCATGGGGGGAGTAGTTTGGGATTCACTTTTTAAGGGCTCTCCGATGAAGTTAGTGATTTCCAAGGGTGGATAATCTCACCCTCATGGTAAGGTAGATTCTCATGAAGAGAATAGTGCATAGGTTCGGTTTGATCCAGGGTGTCTTTATACATTATAGGTTGTTCCATAATACTTATATTCTAGGTCAGCCACTATTAGAGGTATGGTGGTTGTTACATCTTCCCTATTATCGGTTTCATTTGATGTCAACACATCTCATTACATTATTTTTCAGAAACTGATTAATTTATTGGGTACAAAAGATGAGTGGATTACATATATTTTGTATTTATAACATCATTGGGATGGAATAAGGATAATGATATCATGTTCTCAGAGAGCTGTGTTTTGGTAGTCGGTGTGTAATTTATTTGGGACTGCCATGTTTTGGATCATGATGTTTTCGAACTTATTATCAGCATGGATTGTTTGATCAGATTTATGGTTATCGTTGAATATTATCTATACATGGTCTTCTTACATACTCATAACAAATGAACTTGAATGTTCATGGGTGAGTGGGATTGATGGTGAGTGATTGAAGGACTAGTTTCTTCAGAAATGGGGTTGATCACATTCTAGTTTTCCAGGTTATTTCTCAATGTTGTTGTCCAATATTTGGATGGTGAACTTCTATTGGTCATGGATAGGTACCCAGATGTGATTCTATATGATTTTTTAGGATTTATACCATAGTGATATGTTGAGTTTATTATTGATCAGCTCCCTAATATGAGCCATGTTTCATTGAAATATTACCATATTGTGTTGATCGAGCTGAAATAGTTAAATGTGTAACTATATAATAACATCATTGATGGATTTATCAATCCCACTGTGTCATTTTTTCCACTATAGTGACACTTTTAAATAATGGAATGGAATTATATGACATCTCATAAAGTATAAGAAACTTAACATGGTGATTTGGAAGAATAAATACTCATTGACCATAACGAATTATATTTTTTATCTCCTTAAGGTGTCCGGTTGGTTTTCAAAAATTGACATGTGAGTAGGGTACCACCAGTTGAGGGTCTGGGAAGAGGATGCTCCAAAAGATAGATTTTAAATTTAGTATATGAATTTTTATTATATGATTATTCTACTTGGGATTACGGATGCTCAAATGGTAGCTTTGATCAACCATATCTTCCATAACCGTTTCATCTCATTTATGGTCGTGTTTGTGGAAAAAATCATGGTGTACTCCAAGATGGATAAGGATCATGAAGACCATCTGGAGGTTATTTTTTGTGTTTTTAGTGATAACCATATGCATTCCATGTTTTCCATGTTTTAGTTTTGGACCCATGATGTAATAATTATGGGCTACATGATTTCCAATGCAGGTCTTTTAGTGGATCTAGAGAATAATCAAACAATCATGTATTATGAGTAGTTAAAGAATGTGTTAGAGATTCATAGATTTGGCCATGGTCAATTATTATATACATTTCATTCATTACTTCTGTAGGATAGATTATCCATTGATGGATATGACTACGAAATGGATTACGTTTTAGTGGAATGAGAAAAGCCAGAGTTTTATAGAGCAGTTTCAGGATAATTTAGAATACCTTCAAATTTTGATTCTTAATGATACTTTGAGAGATTATTCCATGTATTGTGATACTTATGGTGTGGGGTTGGGATTTTTACTAATGTGATATCAACATATGGTGGCCTTTGGCATAGAACAACAATTCCCAAATGATCAGAATTATCCCATCCAAGACCTAGAATTAACAATAGTGATGTACAAGATGAAAACAGGGTGACATTACCTCTTTGAGGAGCATTTTAAAGTGTACATATATCATAATAGTCTTAATTATATTTTTCCTAGGGGGAACTAAACCTTATATAGATACTACGGGTTTAGTATCATCAAACTATCAATTTAATGATATCTTATGCACCCAGGAATAGAAATGTGGTCATCGAGGCTTTGAGAAGGAATATTCCAGTGCGGGATTATAGAGAATTTGTGGATGAGTGGGGTATGATTAGATGGGGTTTTAAATGAATTTTTACAAGAAAGAGTATGGAGAGATGGTATCCTTACATAGTTTATAGGTTTCACTCTCCCTTATTGATCAGTATAGGCGTGAGTTGGTATAAAACCCCATGTGCCAACAGATTAGTAGATAGTAGTTCATTTTTGCATGATTCAAGAGGTGTTTAATGAGGTGCATCATTATATTTGGGTCATGTAGCCCAAGGTGGAAAAAAATTATTCCTTGAGATGGTGGTATTGGTGTAAAATGATGACTCATGTAGTGGAAGACTTTGTTTCTAGATGCTTGAACTATCAAAGGATCAATGTAGAGCATCAGAGGCTAGCTAGGTTAGTGAAGTCACTTATAATTCTAGTATTTAAGTGGGATGATATGTCTATGGATTCCGTGATTAGACTGCATCGTACTCGGAGTTGAAGATATTCTATATTGTTGATTGTGAATCATATGTTGATATCAACCCACTTTCTTCCCACAAGGCAATCAATGATGTTAGAGGAACTCAGATGATATTATGTTTAATAGTTTGTTCATCTTAATGGAGTTACAACAACAATACTGTTAGAATGGGATACCCATTTCACATCCCATTTCTAAAAGGGACTCTAGTAGATGTTGGTAACTCCACTTAAATCGATCTTTGCGTATCACCCATGGATGTATTGACAGTCTAAAGAAACTATCTGAACTATCTAGGATATGATTCAAGTGTTGATGATTGATTTTACGGGTTTTTTTTGAAAGGAACGTACCGTCGAATAATTTTTCTTACAATAACATGACTCGATCAAATGGCTATATATGAGTTGTTGAATAGAATTCATATAGGGAGTTATAGAACCCTATGATGAGAACGCGTGACACGTACCATCACCTATTTCAAACTCTTCGACTGTTGTGGATTCCTCCTTCTAGGCATAGGAGGTCCCCTTGCCTCCAAGGGAGATCAAATCTAGCCCGCTCCCTACTCCTCTCTCATCACCCTCTTCTCCCATCGCTCTTGGGGTTCTGGATCCGGAATCTATGGTGTGGCTCCACATTACTGCGCGGACCCGCTGTCCTATAGGGTTCAGATGAATCTCTCCTTCAGTGAGGCGGTCTATGGCTTGGGACCCCAGGAGGCATGCTTCCTGGACGCACACCCTGTGTCCTCGACGGCGTCACAGGTGGTCTCTTGTTTATCTCTTGAGGTATCTATGGAATCATTTTTGGATGTAGTGGATGGTCTGAAGTGGTCCCTGGTGGCCCGTTTTGGTGCAGAGAAACCACCCCTACAATTTTTTGAAAGGTTTGTGGTCTCCTGGGGGCTTCTTTCCTCACCAAATATCTCCTCGCTGCATCAGAATTCCTTCTGTTTGTTCATGGAGTCGGAGGCAGATTTCATCCATTCTTGGTGCAATTCTCATCGATCTTTTGGCTGGTGGAGGTTCAATTTTCGTCATTGGTTGATGAATTCTCACAGGGGGAAGGGGATCCCCAAAGCAGTTTTGTGGGTTTGTCTCCCTATCCTCCCGCTTCCTTTCCACAATGGTGCCATGCTAAAAGCCATTGGTGACATCCTTATTGGCTTTCTCTGCACAAATGATCATACCTATCATGGTGAGGACATGTTTTTCACATGTATCAATGTTGGGATCTACATCTCTGCCCCTCCCCCAGAAAGGATCTCCCTAAATGTACAAAACTCGGTGGTTTTCCTTCAAGATGTCTTCTTCTCGGTGTTCCCCAGGTATTGTTCTTCATGTATCCTCCATGGTCATTCACTACCGGGGTGTATGAAACAAAGGAAAGGCGACAGATATCATGTTCAAGGGTTGGCCTTGAGCAGATCCCCTAATATGACCTCAGCGGGTGGCTTAGAGCATGCTTCTCCCTTGGATGCTCCCACGATAGTGTGGCTTGTGACGACTATCCCTCCAAATTCAATGTAAGGTAATTCCCCAAAACCTAAACCCGTTGGCCACTTTTCCAAACCCCAATACCTATTTTCGAAGGGTTTCCTATAGGTATGAATGTTAAGGATCCCTCCACTTCACCTAGTGTCTGTGTAGATGCTCCCTCCTCTCTTTGTAAATCCCTTCAGGTAGTCAAAAGAGCTGGAAGTTCATGATCTTGAGGATAAACCTATCCTTCCGAAGGATCTGAACTCAAGAACACATTCCTTTATTGTAGAGAGTGACAAAACCAAATGTCCAGAATCTCCTAAAGAGAAGAAAGTATTGTAATAATATCCCCTCCTAGCTTGGTGAGAGGCAAATCTTTTAAACCAGCTCCTCACTTGCCTTCACTGGGCTCTAACGCTCCTATATCGAGTTTGGGAATCTGTACGCCTTTGAGATTAAGGAAGATGAGGGAGTGCACTCTATCCCACAAAAAGGAGAGCACATAAACCGAAGACAAAGCCATGCCACCCCCAATAGAAATGTTAACCATAATAATTTTAAACTCTTGGGGCCTTGGGGCTCGGGTGAAAACAGATTTCCTTGCTTTAGAGATCATGAAAAATATGTTTCTTATTGCGGAAGTCCTTAAACACAAGTAGGACCCTATTAAGATCAATGAGTTTTGCTGTATAATATGTATGGATGGATCCACGCACGTATACCCTGTTAATAGGAACATCTAGGTTTTATGGAATTAGGAGATCTTGGTAGACTTAATTAAAGAGGAGACCATTTTATCACCATGACAGTTACCAAAGAATGGGAAAGCATATATATTTCCTTTGTGAATGGTAGTTGCGATACGCACAACAGAGGGTGTTCATGGTAGGATATAAATACCTTCGACTCGGGCGGCCTCCCGTGGGTAGTGGGTGGGGACTTCAACATCATATTAAAACCCAAGGAGAAGAAGGTTAGAGGGTATTTCCCTCAGCAGGACAGCTTAGATTTCATCAAATTCATAGCGGATGCAGGCCTTATTGATATAAGAAACTCTGGTGAATGTTACACTTGGTGCAACAATCTAAAGGGAAGTTGGCAATGATGGAGTCAGATCAACTGATGTATAGAGAACATAAATGAAATATATACGTTTTTGAATGCAAAGTTACAACATCTGGCCCAGGGTATTTCTGATCATTCACCCCTGCTAGTCCTGTTTTCCCCAAGAATGGCTTCCCCAGAGACGTTTAGATTCTACCATTACTAGACCAAATACCCTAAATAGAAACGGATTGTTAGTGACCCATGGGGGTGCCGACTTAAGGGAATACCTGGGTAGCCATCCATAATAAGCTCTTGAGGCTGAAACTCAGGATACAAGAGTGGTCCCACAGACTTCCTACAAGAAACCAGAATATGGAGACCCTAAAACAAAATATTGAGAGCATGGAAAAAATCCTCAGGGAAGAGTGGAGTAATTCGACATTTGAAGACCTTGTGGAGAAGGATTATACTTGGGATCAAATGATTCTTAATCAGGAATGAATGGTTTATGATAGATCCATGATTAAATGGTTGTACAAGGGAGATAATAATTCATCCTTCTTCCATTCTTGCATCAGAGAAAAAATGCTTCCCCATTAATCCCAATATCATGCTTGAGGATGGAACATTGACTAATGACCGAGATGTAATAGGGGGCATGACATTTAATTTTTTTCAGGAACTCCTAGCTGGCCCCAACTCGAGAATGGCCAACAAATACCCAACTGGAGAAGCGAATATTTGGGAAGAAGTGTGCCCCTTCTTCTCTCACATAGACAATGAAGATCTAGAAAAGATACCATAGGAGGAGGTAATCTAGGAGGCCAAGAGGAATCTCAACACAGAGAGTGCACTGGGCCCTGATAGTTTCCCATGTGTGTTTTTCAGGATTCTTGGGACATTGTTAAGGGTGATGTTACTGCTGCGATACCTGATTTTTTCAGAGGAGGGAGTCTCCCTTGGGTGGCCTCCACTACTTCTATGGTGCTCATTCCTAAAATTAGGAACCCCTCCTCTCTTTCAGATGATAGAACTATAAGGATGTGTAACATCCCCTATAAGATCATGGTGATAATAATCTATTCAGGAATGTATGGGTATTTTCCTCATTTTCAATCTATTGAACAACCTAGTTTTGTGAAGGGATGGTCTATACAAGGGGTGGTAGCCTTGGTGCAGGAAGTGTAGAGAGACATCAACATCAAAATGTACAGATCCAATGCAGAGATTAAACTTGATATGAGAAAATAAAATGATATGATAGAGTAGAGATTCATAAATAGAGTGCTCAATACTATGGGATTCTCTCATAAAGTCATTGATCTCACCTTAAAATTATTTAGATACTTGTAGATGGTTGTTTCTTTTCTAGGGAAGACCTATGTTTTCATTAAGGCAACACGTGGGCTATGGCAAGGTGACCCCCTCTCCCACAGTCTTTTTATAATTATGCATGTCACCCTCATCCTCCTCATCAATAGAAGGCTTTCCAGTGGCGATATCCTCTCTCATAAGAGGAAAACAAATCTTGTTATCATCTCTCATTTTATGCTCATGGATGAAGTCATTGTATTTATCAACGATGGAAGAAGATTAGTGAATATATTCAATAGGATTCTGGAGGATTATTGTTCATGGAGTGGCCATCTTATCAAAAATTACAAGAGCAACCTCCTTATCTCTAGCAAGTGAACTTCTCATAGGGCCTCCTGGCTTTGCAATACTCAGGACATGCAATGAGGATCTTTCCCTCTAGAATATATTTGCACACCTATTTCTTCTGGGAGACTCCGAGTAATTGAATCTGATCATATCGTGAGCAGAATCTAGGGACGAGTGATTAATTGGAAGAAATGATATCTATCATTTTGAGATAGGATTGATTTATTTAACAGTGTTTTTGCGGTAATCCTCATCCATGCAATGTCTTCCACCAACTTACCAAAGGGTGTCATCAACAACATTGATAGGATCTTGGCCAATTTTGTATGGGATGCTAGATCTGAAGCTAAGAGGCATTGGGTGGTGTGGGAGAATATGGAAAGGACAAATAACATTGGGGGAATAAAGGTGAGGAGCCTCAAAAACATGATACAATGAATTAATGAAAAATATTCATGGGACGTTATTGAAAAACATATTCCTTTGGTGAAGTTAATGCCACACATTCAGATGGGGAATATGGAATCCACTGGGGGAAAAATATCTCCCTTATGTGCCGTGATTCATCAGATCATCCCTACACTCCAACAACATTCACACTGGATTGTTGGGGAAGGTAACATCCAGTTCTAGACTCATAATTGGTTAGGTTCTACTATTGGTTTTCTTAGCAGTCTTGCACCTTGGATCACCTTTAGGGAAGTGAGCATCTATCCTTCATTATGTCATGAATTTTTTATTGAAAATAAGTGGTCCATATTAGACTCAATCATTATTTTCTCAGAGCATGAAAAATGTATTTTCACACCTTCCGCATAAGGGGCCTTTACTATCGAGGATTTTCGGAGGCTTTAGTATGAACTTTATCATCATGGAAGCTGGAATGATATGGTTTGGTGCACCGAAATTCCTTCAAATTATAATTTCCTAAAATAGAGAATAAGGAAACAGGCGGTGGAAACAGACGACAATATCATGATAGTGGGTATCAACATGACCTCTCATTGTCATTGTTGTACACTGCCACTGGAGGAAATCACATTTCATATTTTTTTTGAAGGTGAGTGGGCTTGGGAAGTATGGTCCTCATTTGGTGGCCTCACTATTTCCATGGATCATGCCAAAGATGGGGATTCGTTCTAGGATAAGTGGTTTCTCGGGACCTCGGAGGAGGACCTTATACAAGAGGTGAGGTCCATCATCTTTAGCACTGTTTTTTGGGGCCTGTGGCAGGCTAGAATCCAAGACAGGTATGAGGGTACCAGTCTAACATCAAGAATTATAATAATGCATGTAAAGAACCTATTGATAAATATTTCAACCCTCTTAAAATATGATCGATATGATCTTTTTCAAAACCTTCTCAAGATTCAATCCATGCCAGCCTGGGTCTCCAGCAACAATCCAGAGGGTCACTAGGTCTGCTGGAACCCCCTGAAAGAATGATATAAGCTTAATACGGATGGTTCCAACATTTTGGGTAAAACGAAAGGTGGGGGTGTGTTGTGGGAAACTCGGGGGGGGGGGGGGGGGAGTCATTCTAGATTTCACTGAGATGTATGTAAACATAGACCATCTTCAAGCTGAGGTGAAAGCTATGCTAATAGATTTGTCCCATTGTAATCAAAAGAACCTTGTGATATCCTAAGTGGAGACTGATTCTTTGATCCTCCATGACGCCCTACATGGAAGATGTGTTACCCCTATTCTATATCATATATTTTCAGAAAGTGAAAATATCTTCTCAACAACAATATCTAGGTGGCTCACACATGGAGAGAGGGGAACAAGGTACCAGATCATCTTGCCTTCATATCGGAACCATGGTTAAATATTTTTCCCAACACCCATCCTTTCAAGCCCGAGGGAGCTAATATGATTAGAGGAGATGCTATGGGCCTCCATTATTTTATATCCCTATATGATTTGTTCCTTTCCTTCCCACCCTTCTCACTCTTCTGATCTATTTCTCTTTTTTTCATGTTTGTCTATTATTAATAAATATTTGTTGTTGGATGGATGGATGAGTTGTGGTATGGACTATCATCCAACCCCATTGTGTTGGGATGTGGTGGGTGAGTTTTCCTGGAATAGACCAAGCCTCTTCTAGGAGAATATCTAGATAAATCATCTAACTCATAATTTTTTACCGAAATATCTTATCCTTTTGAAGTCATATGTTGACCATCATCATCTCCGGTTGGCATTTTAGGCTGGTGATCTAGTGGTTCTTTGGGTATCAGTTCAGTTGGGACACCATCACTTGTGAAACCCAGGGAAGTTGGTGTCATGTTATGTTGGGCCTTTTCTGGTTACAGATCTTCTGTGGAAGGAAGAATATTAGTTGGATAATCCACCATGGTTGACCATTGTCTATATAATTCTTTATATTTTCTTTCTAAATAGATACCATCCAAACCCATCACTTTTGCTGGAGTTTTAAGAATTGGAACTTGATCTTATACCACAATCAAGGAGAATCATATTCATAATAGTCAATAATATGATATATTTGTACATGGTATCTTTATCCCATTGATCCATAAACACTAGTAGTGACGAGGCGATAGCTATGATTCTTGATAATAAGAATCATTAATGAGGTATTATTTTCCTTATCTACATCATTATGAGATTACTTGATGACTTTTTGGGTGTAGAAATTGAAATGGTATGGATGTTTTGATACTCTTCGAGTTAATAGTATGTATAATTTCTTATTTTATTTGTCTTTCTATTTTCGGTTGGTATTATCAGTGTCCAAAGACAAAAAAAAGCGTTTTAGGATAAAAAATAAGGTTTACAGTTAGCAAAAAATCTATTTAACCATGAAAATAACCGTATGAGGGGGGTGTGGGGTTGAATGTGAGGTTTTTAATGATTTGAGAATTTTTTTCCAATCTACGAAACACCTAGAGGTAACGGTGTGATTGATTTTTTGGTGGATAGTGTCACCTGGATGATTTATGCATAGTTTGTTTAATTATGGAACTAAGTTATGATCCCTAATGATGTCACATAAAAATTGGTGTTTTACCATTTACCCCTTAATGATTTTATAACCCTTTTGCCTCATATTTCACCTCCCAACATGTGCAACTCCTCTCCCTTATCTTGGAGATTCTTCCCCTCTTCCTTGGTGGTTTTCCCTGGGAGATCATGGTGTTTTTCATTGAGGTATTTTTTTCCTCTTTGTTTCTTCTCCCTTTCCCCTTCCTCTTTCTTATTACTATATATAGATATGTGAAACTCAAAATGGTGTTTCTGACTAAATCAATGTTTTTATGGGTGACATGGACTATTCTATTAAAGCTTAGGTGTGTGAGGACTCAGTATTCCCCATTTGGGAGATAATTATCAAATGCGAAGATATTGGAATCAAATATTAGGTAGGTTTCACTATTTAAGGGTGTTTATCAGGGATTATCATTAAATTATGAAACTCCTTTTGTTTTTTATTTTAAAATTACCAATTATTTGATATATGGTTGATTTTGATCACTTTTGTTATGTGAATTATTACTTAGGTTGTAATCTTTGTTTTATAAAGCTGGTTTTTTAAATGGGTGTGGCTTGTATCCACCCTAAGTGTTCGAAAAAATTGATAAAAAAAGTTTTATGTCTATAAAGGGATTCCTAAAATGGTTCTTGAAATGTTTTCTCCCTTTGAATGGTGTTTTGATAAAATGAGTATGTGTTTTATGAAATTTATTTTATTATGGTGTATTGGATATGGGAATTTTTTTTGTTATTATGTTGACATGGAGTAACATGTGGGTTAACTCGGGTGTGAGCTAGGGGTGTTTTCAAGGACCATGAATTCCTTTTGAGGGAAGGCCACGAGATTTCCATTTTTTTGGTAAATACTATGAGATATAATAGGGAAGGCTGATCGAGCATCAACTTTATTTCCAAGGGACCCAGAGAGGCTTTGGGTAGGTAGACCATGAGAGCTTCTATGTCGGTTAATAAGAGAGAATGAGAGATCTTGGAGTTGGTCCTAGGGAAGATCATGATAGATTCCATTTTTCTATAGTTATAATAATTTTTTCTCACTCATTATATTCCTAAAGTTAGATGTGATACATATTTAAAAGAATATTACATATTTAAAAGAAGGTACACTGAATTTTGGAAATGATTAGTCACATGAAATCAAAGTAATTGGATATTCTATCATTGGGGAAGAAAATTTAAAATTCAAACAAGATTTGTTTTTTAAAGGGTTGAAACATAATTTGTTAAATATTTGAAAACAATGTGATGTAGGTGAAAAAAATGTTTTCATAAAATATGGGTTTTTTGTCTATATTATAGAACATGGGAATGTTTTTATGAGAGTCCTAAAAAAAGGGAAACTTATTTCAAGTTGGTTGTTCACAAATATCATGTTATCTGACATGATAGAAGAAAATCAGTTGTGTCATGAAGGTGTAGGGAATATATGTTAGAGGGGAATGAGAAATCATGAAAAGAAAGAAATTATTTTTTATATTTAGGATAAGTTAAGGAAAATAGGATAGGTTTTCACTATTTTTATGAAATGGATGATTATAAAAAATGGGCACCCAAAATTTGAGAAACATTTATCTCTTACCTTAGAGCTGATACATTCTAATATTTATAGGCCCATGAGTAAAAAAAATAAATGTATATAAGAACAATATATATTTCATTGATTATTTTAGTCACAATTCAACAGTTGTATTTCTAAATCTTATATCATATACTCTTAATATGATTAATAGTTTTAGAATATGTGTGGAAAATGAGTTTGGATATTTTGTAAAGAAAATTTAAACTAATAATGGTGGAAAATTTAAAATTAAGAATTTAATATACTATTTTAAAAATAATGGAATTAATCATGCATTTAGTGCACTATATGCATCATATAAAATAGTGTGATTGAAATAATAGATATAATCTCATTGGGGATGTAATGAACAATGTTGATTAAACATGATACCTCCCATAACATTTAGTGGAAAGCTATTAGCGCAGAAATGTTTATTCAGAATCGATGTTTATATAGGTCAAACACTAAAATGAATCCATATAAAATGTATTATCATGAACCCCATGTTTTAAGAACCAATTTTTTTTGGTAGTCCTTACATTATAATAATAAAAGGTGAAAATAACTGAATTTTTAACCTTAGAGGTGTTTGTATAAGTTTTCTTGGCTACCCTCATATAGAAGAGGATACATGTCTCATGTAACGCCCCAACCGTAGATACCTAGAGTCGGTGCATTATTACATAACATTGGCATGCTCACAAGAAAGATCAAGTCTTGAAAGAACGATTAGTTTAGTAGCCTTGGAAACACTAGATATATTCATAAAGTTTTACATTACATCATAAAAATGAAAAGTACAACAACATAGTCTCCATAGTCTACGCTCTTATCCCCTCATACTATCCCTGCAGGTCATTCATAAATTACTTCTCCACATCCTGGGAAAAATAAAACAAAGAAAAGGGGTGAGCTCAAAAGCCCATTAAGGATATCAATATAGCGAAAACCATCATAAATAAGAAATTTTTTTTAAGGAAATGTATAACTAAAACAAAAGCCTTTTAAACTTGAACTTCAACACAGTATGTCAAAACAAAAATGAAATAATTCCATTTACTTATTCACATGGATATTATACTAATCGAATAATCACATGCAATATCAATAACCACTTTCATAATTATGGAATGCATAATGCCAGACTATCATTACCACAGAGCCAAGGCCTCGTGCCAAGACTACAAATAAGATTTTTTCAAGGCCTTGTGCTAAGACACTAGTTTTTCTAATGAGACCTACCAATACATTGAGGAGCTATAGCGGGCTCCACCCATCACTTACTTTGTCTAATGCATTCCTCATATGAAAAGTTTGAAATATGACATAAACATTCATATTAAACTAGAATACGAAATGCCAATACTTAATCGACAATCCATGAATGGTATAAAAATAGCACATCCACAGTCAAACATAACTCATTCGATACAATATGGAAGATTGTATTGTATCAGATTAATCTCAATTAAGAATAATGAAGGATATTGACATAGATGAAAATAATCGTCAAAACTATTAGAGTGAAATATCCCCCTTTTTCTTGAAATCATTTAAAAGTCACACTATTTGTCAAGAAGCCATTTAAAAATATATTTTTGAATCAAAGTGTCCCATACCACTTTGAAACTTTTAAAAGTAATTTTAATTTTAAAAAATTAATGCCCATATAAATAAATCCTTAAAACCATTTTTAAAACATGGGCATTAATGAGAAATATTTAGAAGAATTAATCTTTAAAACACTTAAAAATGTATTTTAGTTATAGTTTCTAACCAAAAGAGAGACACTTGAATACAAATAATTTAGGTAATCAAAACGTTATAATATCCTGAGAATAAAGGGATTCATGATATACTATGTCAAAGTACATTATATACACAATATAAAAGTGATTTGGTGTATAACAACAAAGAAGTCTCGATGGAATGTAAATTGAGATGAATTATCTTATAAAGACAATATCCTTAGGTTAAGGATAAATTAATGACATAATTATGTGTGAAAAATATAAATACACTCAATATGATTGGATATTTAGTGTAAATCAATCAGATGACATTCACACATATTCATGTAAAAACAAGACCAATGAATTGGATATTTAACTCAATAAATGTAGATTGAGTTAAAATTACTCTTATGAAGTTCATACCGATGACTTGAAAATTTATCAATGGAGTGATTATGTGTATAAAAGTTATATCCACAGAAAGAGGAGTGGAAATTATGACATAATCAAATGAATAGTGATTCCACACATGATCTTGGAGTAAAATAATCAATGAAGTATGCCTAAAGCCGAATTAGTGGAAATTGAAATTTCAAATTCCCTTATTGATTTGGTAACATACAAAACATACACCCATGAAAGAAGGATAATACAATGATTATGTAAATATAAATTAATAAAAGTATATTACACAATGAATACAAACATGGGCAGTACACACACCACATGTAATAAATAAGGGGTGAAAAATGGAATTCTCACGGAATTAAAAGTGAGATATGAAACCCCTTACTTTGTACTTTTTCCTTGGTCGATAGTAGGTTAACCTCCTGTATAATGGTGAAATAATTGTTATTTAATTATACAAGAATAATTTACATTAATATTATATCATATATGATCTTTTAACATTGATTTGTTAATAATATCTTCGTATTATCATCATTTCGGGTGTTAACTTACTCGTTTTCCTGTATATTCTTTGTTATGTAAGCTGTGTTTGTTATGGATAGGTTGTATCTTATTCATATCCAGAATTATATCAAGTCCTTAAAAATTATTTTTAATCATCAAATGAGAATTATACTTGAATGCATACTATGGAGAATGAATCTCATCGCCTTCATGGAGACGGTAGTCCGTACGTACGCACGAGCGACAATATCATTATTTTTCTGTTAAAATAATATATAATTGGATGGTATATCATATATACAGAATAATAATCATGTTATATTTATTATTTACATGAATTACACATCATTATTATACCCATCCAAATAATAATTTATTGAATGACAATTACACCACGACGTGGAGACGGTAAGCCGTACGTACAAACGTATGGTGACATGACATTCAAAGGATGGATTGAATAATGAATATGGTTGTACCATATTAATAAAAAATCACATTATATAGAAGATACTGGAGTTATTATTTTAGAATAGAAATAAAAAATAAAGAAGAAGTTGAAAAAGAAAGGAACTTGAAAGGGGGTGGTGAAAACATTACCTCTTCTTCGGGTTCTTCCTTTTGATTTGATCAAAAGGGATCCTTAGGTTGGCTTTCTGATCAAACTAAGGCCTATATGTTGTAGTTATGGAAGTTGATGGAGTATTCGGGCAGGGTTTGGCTGAGCCAAAACGCTTTGAATGTGTAAATTAGTGAGAAGGGGGAGTGCCCTTTTATAAGAGGGGTGGGGGGAACCTTTGGAAAAGCTAGAAATATTATTTTATAATAAATTCATATTCGGTTTATAATGGATCCCAAGTGTATTATTTAAAGGTTAAGGTTGGTATGGGTCTAAAACCACTCAACCAATAGAATTTAGACATGTTTGGGTCATTATATTAACCATATCTTTAAGTATTAACTCTTAGTTAATTAGTTTCACTTTTACAATGTCTCTTTGTATTTTTATATTATATGGTTAATAAACATACTATATACATCCATGCGACCCCCAAGTGGTCCATTAATGATAAACCTATCATGATATAAGTCTCTTGGCCAAACCATAGATTTTTAAGAATTGAATATAAATTAATAATATAATATTTGTTTTAAAAACTCCTTTATGTCAATTTTGACACTATTGGGTATTTTATTTTTGATAAATTTATAACAGCATTATTACTTCGAAAAAAATTTATATAATAAATCCTAATATGTCATAGTAACCTAGAAAATTATTGGAATTCATAAAAAGTCTCAAATTACATTTATTTTGATATATCAATTATTTTAATATTTCATTAATTAGGTAATTACATTATCACCATTGAGTCATAAATAAATTAAATCATTTAATGTCTAAAAATTATAAATAAAATACCATTATGTATGAAATATATTTAGCTTTATAATGAATATTTATAATCGAATTTATCTGATGTGTAACCCTATATTAAAAATGTTTTAGTAAATAAACTTTGATTTTATGTCTTTTAACTCTTCTTTGAATTAAATAATAATAAATGTCCTAATCTAATCCAAGTAGACTTAATGATAATATTTTATTCCTAAGTTTGTTTTTGGTCGAGATACACTTGTCCAATAGAATTAGGACATGTGTTAGGGTAATATTAATATCATTTTTACCCTTAATTACCCTATTTACTTTTAACCGTGGTAAATAAAAGTAAAAAGTTATTATTCACCAAAAATTATTTTCATCTCATTGAACCACATTTTACTCCTTGATATTGACCGTGTCTCTCGGATTTTCGAAATTCCACTCATAGAAGTGGAAAATTATGTTTTATGAAAAATTCAGTTTTTTAACTACCACATTGTGGTTTCACTATTCATCAAAAAATGAATGTTTTCAGAAAAATACCTAAAATTAGGCCAAAGCTATATTTGATATTATGAATTAAAAAATGATGCCTATTTTACCAAATTCAAAACATATCAGTTGCATTAATTAATTTAAAAATAAATTCCCGTCGTCAAAACAAATAGCGTGTTTTTAAGAGATAATAACTATCAAAAGATTGACACTTGTTTATGTCTGGTTTAAATGTGAAATTACATCCAATGACCAACATTGTATTAAATGGTAAAAATTTATTCTAAATATACTTTAAAACCACTCAAATAAATAATTTACCACTATTAATTATTTCAATTAAAAAATTTGTTTTTAATTAAAATTTAGTAATTTTCACTATTCATCAAAATATGAAAGTTATCCGAAAAGTTCCAAAATTTCACCCTAAGATAATTTCGTTATTACGAATCCAAAAATGAAGTCTATTTCAAAAGATAAAATTTATAAAATTTTAAAAAGTATGTATTACTATTCATAACAACTAGTTTGATTGGTTGTGGTGTGTTAGAATCTCGAAGTTGCGTACAATGTACGTCATTGCATTATTCAAAGGGAAACGTAATGTGGAAACTTGGGGTGTTACATATCATAATAAAGAGACAGGAAATATGATTATATCTTTATATGTTAATGTTCTTAAACTATATGGTAAATTTTTTTCTCAAATATTTACTGATATAAAAGAAAGTTAATATGAGGAGGCTTCAATTAAATAGTTTGAAAATGTTATTAATGATAGTAATAATGATGAAACTTCAAGAAGAATAAGTCTCAAACTTATCTACCTCAAGTGTTGAGAAATTATCATTTTCATCTAATCATATGATGATAAATCAAGTGGAAGTTTATAAGATCATTGGTGATAAAAAATAGGTTCAAACCAGAATCACATCAAATTAATATCACATACATTCCTATATTCGCAAGTTGATCTAGATGATTTTGATGAATCTATGTAAAAAACAGAGTGGGTTGATACCATGAATGAAGAGTTAGATCATATTTAAAATAATGATACTTGGGGACTTTTACCAAATCCAAATAATGAATAATTAATTTGTATAAATTGGGTGTCTAGAAACATGTTGAATGAAATAAATGAATTTATATTAAATAAGAAAAGGCTGGTTTGTGAAGGTTACACTAAATTTGAATGCATTGATTTTCATGAATCATTTTATCCTGTGGAAATTCTTTAAACTATGAAAATAATTGTTTCTTTTTCTACACATTGATGATAAAAAATTTGATGGATTTTAACTCATCATTTTTAAATTGTAATCTAGATGACGATTTTTATATTGATCAACCTTGTGGCTTCAGGATTGGGAAATATTAATGTTTTGTGTTCCAATTCAAAAGGGACTTTTGTAGTCTGAAGAAAGCTCCAAAATCATGATATTATAAATTAAATACATTATTAATAAATTTTAACTTTTAAAAGGGAAGATTTGATAGTAACCTATATATAAAATAAAATCAAATAGTTTCCTTATTTGTGATAGTTTATGTTGACAATATCATATTCATAGGAAATTATGAAGAAACTTGTGAAAATTTTACAGATCAGATGAATATGGTTATTTATATTTCCATGCTGGGAGAAATGAAATTTCTTTATAGATTAAAAATATCATAAAATAAATATTATATTTTCTTATCTCCAGAGAAGTATGATATGGAGCATCATAGGTACTTTGGTTTGGATGACTAAACACCATTTTACACACTAATTTTACTGGGAAAATTCATTAAAAATTGGTGAAGTAATGGATATAGATCTTAAAGAATTTATAATTTTGTAATAAGTTAATTATATGTAATGTAATCAAGGATAGATATAGTTTATTTTGTTACCATGTTTCTAGATACCAATTTAAACCAAATAAATATCATCTCATGGATGGAAAATTAATTATTAGATATATCAAAGGCACAACTTGTTCTCAGTTAAAATAAGATAACTTAGAAATATTTTATTTTGTTTCTATACAAATTATTATTGGGAAGAAAGTGTAGATTATAGAAAATCCAAATATAGTGGAGTGTTATTCCTGGAAAAAAGATGTGCCATCTGACATACAATGAAATACAATTTAGTAACTCTTAGTAAAAAATAAATTGATTTTGTTTCTACCACTCAGGATATGACATAAATTTTTTGGTTGAACACATAGATCCATCCCATCTCCATATTTACATATTTTAGTGTTTTAATGTTGGAAAATTGATGTAAAATTAATCTAACCATTGGTATGTGCATAACCATTTTAAGGAAAGAATGTATTCTACATGAGTTTTTAAAAGGGTAAATCTTTGATTTCAGTTTGTGTTTGTGCGTGTGTATGTGTGATTGAACTAATTTATCATTTTGATGAAGTGGATTTAGGGAAAGTTAATCTATTAGGTTGAATATGTTTTCTTTTGTGATCAAAGTTTCAGTTGGACAATTTTTTTTAAGAGCAGTAAGAAAAAGTTTCCTTTACTCTGTACTTATAGAAAATATGGTATTTTGGTTCAATGATTCTTGTTTCCGGCACTAATTTCAGTCCCATAGTCTTATAAATAGAAGATATATAATCCATTTCATTATTTTTTTTAGTTTTACTGACTTAGGTTTTTCGTATGACAATGACATTCAAAGGGAGGTAATCTTAGGACCAAGAATAAGGATGTGTTTCTAGAAAATTGATATAATTAAAAGATATTATGGTTATATGAATGTTAGGTTGAAGTTTTATATTTTATTTATAACCATTAAAATCACATTACATTAGTAAGAATTCATCAATGTTGACTATATGGAGTAATGTGGTTAGATTAAAAAAATTGACCAATTTTTTCTTGACTGAGTCCATCAGACGAATGATGTCTAATGGATGAATATTTGTTTAGAATGTTTTTATGATGCATAAAATTTCCATTATAAAAACTAAATATGGTGGTGATTTTTTTTTCATAATATTTCCAAATTTATTCTATTCTAAAAATTCATCATCTAATCATTTATTAAAAAGATAGTGTAATTCTTTTAGGTGTGAGAAGTACCTTCTATGAAGATATCTGGAAGTTCACCAGACCAAGTTTTAGCTGAGATGATTTTGTGTCTATAAATTTGATGTATCACTATGAAATATTTTTTAGAATAATTCAAGTAACAAGGTAGATGATGATTAATGTCAGTGTAAAACTTATAATATCTTAAAATACAAATTATATGAAGGTAAATTGGAAAAGGTATTCATATTAATTCCTTTAGACAAACTTGTACAAATTTGTGAAGCTGAACTTGTTACAAGATGATTGAATGAACTATTTTCTATAAAGATCATCCAACAAAATATGAAATATAGAGGAAACTGATAAAGGGTTATAATTAAATTAATTGGATGGAGGTAGTGTTTTGGGATTTCTTTTGAGAAATTATAATGTAGGCTGGAAATGAATAATCAGACAGATCATTTCCGGACAGAAAAGTTTTTATAGTGTTGTAAAGAATGATATTTTCAACTGTTTAATATTCTTGTCCATTAAAAGTATTAATGGAGTTTTTTTAAACATATTAAATTCGATGATGTTTTTATAATCATTGTAAATTAAAAATATCATGGGATGAAGAGATGTGATTCTTTCTGAGTTTGAAGGAAGTTTGTGAATGTTTAAATTTATTTAAATGTATTGAGTGGGAAATTTGAAATGAATGTTTTAATTATGTAGAAAATAAAATTGGAAATCCTACCTCTTTATTATCCCATACCTCAATAAATTTAATTTAATTATAATATGGAGTAGGTTTAATGATCATGCACACAAAATTTGAAGTCATGTAGAATTGTTTTTGAAAAAAGATACATGACAAACATCTTAAATCCAAAGTTAAGCAGGGAAGCTTCAAAACAAAGAATTTGTTGAATGAAGAGGAAGGTTTTGGTAATGAGTAAATATTTTTTTATCTGATTAAAAATAAAAACATCACAATATTTTTTTATAATTGGAGGAATCAAAAGAGAAATGGGTAAGAATGTTGTATCAATTATTTGAAATGACAAGATGAACCTTCCTGATAAATTTTTTGGATGGACACATCAGATAGAAAAACTAGAGGAGAAATCCTAAAAATAGTGAACAAAATAATTTTTATACAAAATAACAATTTGATAGTTATTCCAATATTCTATTAAATAAATTTAATAAGAAGGTTTTCTCAAGAAGAGCACAAGTGATTAATTCTCATGAAAAAAATTGACAAAAAATTGAACCAGTTGATGAATTTTTATGAATGTTGTTATAAAGTATTTTTTACATATCCCCTATACAAAAAACACATAAAATATAGTTTTGATAATAGTGAAAGAAAATTATAAGGATATTCCCTACATGTCATAACCATATAAAAAGGTTTTTTATAATAGATTATGTGGTAATGGATTATTTCCAAACCATGCCAAGGACAATAAACTCTTACTAAGCAGTTACCCTTGTAAATTATTTTATTCCTATTGAATTTTCTTGTGTTCTTTTTTTAATAAAATTTATTACACTTTAATCTAAGGTAAAGTTTATTTCATATGAAATAAAATGGACAAATAAAAGATCACTAATTCACCCCGCCCCATTTCTGTGTTTACATTAATCATATTAGGTCCTTTCATTCAACATATATAATAATGGATTATATGGATTATTGATATATATTTATAGTAAATGAAGTAATAAGGATGTCTAGGTGAAATATATTGACTCATATAAGGAATAATTAGGGGTTCATAATGATTACATAAGTAACCTTTTCAATTGAAGAATATGGATTTTTTGTTATTGTGTACTTTATAAAAATTATGATTCTCAATGGGTTTTAGAAGTGGAAAGAATGTATTTCAAATGGAGGGATAATAAAGGAATTAAGGAAAAATTCACATGAAATATAATAAAATCATTAATTATGGTTTCTAAAGAACATTTGAGCCATCCATAACATATCCAATAGAGAGTGAAATTAATTATAAAGAAAAAACCACTTGTTGTATACTGAGTGAAGATAAATTTATTACCTAACAATCCTTTTTAGGGTTATTAGATCTAGTTTCATTTATTCGATAGATTCATCCATTTTTTCATCTAGACAAAGATTTCATTACTAGGATAACCACATACACTATTTTCTTTACTAAAATTTAATATTTTTATAAAGATATGGGAATGTTTGAGCATTTTAACAGCTTATATATGTAGTATAATGACAAGAAATAACAAAATTAAAGAAAAAGAAGAGGTTGGGGACCCTTTCCTTCAATGTATGTGATTAGATCCTAAAAAGAGAACCTTAAAACCTTATAATCCCATTATAAGGGATCTTTAGAGACAGAATTAGAGTAAATTCAAGCTCAAATGATTTAGAGTAATGATTAAAAGGAGAATGAGTGGGTATTTTAATTAAAAGTGGTGGAATTATTTATTAATTTCCAAACATAGGCTTTGTACATATACTTAAAAAAATAAGAACCATTGGCCTTCCCATGGTTTTCCCTAGTTATTTTCCAAGGGAAAGTATGTTATTAATATTTTAATATCTTATGGATGGAAGTTCTTTACCTAATCATATTTTCATGGTGGAAAGGATTCTTTTTCATAATGATTTTTTAAAAAAATTGTATAATTTAATTTATTTACTAGTAGATTCATTATAGGTTTATAAAATTATAATGATGAATTAAAATTACCTTATTTTAATGAAATATAGTTTTTTTGTTTAAAACAGCCTTCATTGTGTATATTAAATCAATTTTAATTCTTTAAGAAGTCATAATACATGATGTATATATATACTGTATTTCATTTTTACCCAAAAATCTTCTTTCTCAAAGAAGTATAAAAACCCATCATTAGATAACCCCATCATAATGAGTTTAATAGTGTCATTTATTTGACAAAATAATTTTCAAAATATGAGAAAATAAATTTTTAAATAAAATATTCTTTTTTAATAAATATTTATTTTTATGACATGTTTAAATTTTATGACCATTATAAAAATTACTTGTGGATTCATAAAATTATATTATCATTTGTATTAAAATAAATAGTTTCTGATAAGATCATTTCAAAGAAATATATTTTATTTAAAATTATTTCCTTTATTATTTATGTTTATTTTAATTGTAATAATATTTTTTTTTTAAAATATAAATTTTTTATTTGTAATTAAAAAATTATTTATCATATTCATATTATATCATGTTCATTTTAAATAAAAAGAAAAATGGGATTAAAGTAACCACTATTTAATTCATAATAAAAAAATTTATACCCTCATACTACTAGGGTATAGATAGATAACTTCTTATTACATTGGTATACACCCTAAGTGTTAAGTATGTGATGGTAATAGTTTTATTGGGTGGTTTGATGAACATTGATTGGGAAATGACTATACAAGATAGAATTTCTCTTGTAATAAAATTTTTTCAAGTCTATGTCAATGAATCTCAAATTTGTATTTGTAAGAGGACAAATCTAGTGATTCTATCTCCCTTGGAAGCTTTGATATGTGAGATTTATAAGGGATGATCCAACTAGTTGATACCATCGCTTATTTCATTTTCACTAATTAAAACTCATCTTTACCTTTAATATAAACTAATACCAATGTTTATATTTTAAAGTTAATTAAAAATTGGTCATAATTATGAATGGATACAATTCGTAACTGTCATATTGTAATATACATATTTACTCTTACTTCCTATAAATTCATATAATTTAATCCCTTGAATCATACCTCTCATTTTCTGTTCATTCAATATGTTGATCATATGGATTGTATTATTTTTATTTTATACAATTATTATTATAACAGCTATGTTTAGTGGGTAATATGGTCTAGGTGACATCTACATTTTACTTGTATTATTTTCTTTTTCTTATTTTCCATTATCAGATTTAATAGTCTTAATAAATTTTAATATCTTATTTTTGAAGTATTACATTATAATAAAATATACTTATTCATTACTAGAATTTATATGGTATTATATTATCCCCCCTTAAAATAAATTCTTCTCCAAAATTATAAATATATCTATAAAAAATGTGGATAATCCTTTATCATTAATTCATATGGCTCCAATGGTTCCTATTTTAAAATATAACTCCTCCCAAGAACCATCAAAAGCCGATACATTTGATTCCTTGGTACTCACTCACTCATATCAAGAATCATTAATCATTTCTTAATTACATGACAAGTCATGTTCCAAAACAACATGATCGACCATCATAAAATTAGAAGTCTTTGTCATATAATTACTTAGAAGTGATATAGGAAATACAACATGCACTTGATATATGTTTTTTGGCCTGGCCAAATGATATTCCACTGTGCCTGCAAACAATAATATCTTTAATGGCCTGATATACTTTGGACATAGCTTCCCATTCATTAAAAATATCATGTGTCATGGACCAACCCACCATGGTCCACCTATCTAGCTTTATGTCAAGTGTGAAACTCTAAGTCCTCCTCTAATAGGCCAGGGGTTGGAGACCAACACCAAGTAGTAAATATCACACATGAGAGTCCTTATCTTAAGTACCAATGCACCCCAAAATATCCAAATAACCTTAAAATGTTGAGAAGAAATGTTAAAAAGATACCACAATCAATTCATAACATGTATCCCACATCAGAGTATGGAAAAGTACTGGAAGGACTAAAGGTTCAAATACAATCCCACCAAAACTGAAAATAGAGTCTAACATGCTAAGAAGGAGGGGTATGCTATCAATTTAACATCAGACATGATCCATGGTCTATCCATATCACTATTCTAGGCCTACTACCAGTCCTCCAAGGACTCTATAAAAAGAATTTTAATATAAATAATACATGAAATGTGTAATCAAATCCCATATAGGGGTGAGTAATACTATACCTAGTTAGACACCAATAAATAACCAAACATAATCATCAAGAGAGTAGTACTCTCATCATCATAAGGGTATTTAAATCATGATATGAAATTTAACAATAGTAAAAACCCATATTTACCCATAACAGACTCCTAGTCACAAAAAGGACTCAACCATACTTCCATCCATAGGGTTCTTCATAAGGCTTCAACATAATGTTCATTTGAGAGAATTTATTCCATGAGCTATGATATCACTAGAGACACTCATCTGAGAAGACCTTTTCATCAAAAATAACCAAATAAGTACTCACTGTATATTTTAAGATATCAATACACATATTAGGGATCACAACCAAGGAAAATGGGGGATATAGTAAACCCTAACTAGAATAACCCACTAACAACTCTGAGGAGATTGATACATTTTAAGGGGATTACACCCAGGTCTAATGGGGAACACGGAAAACCCACACTAGAATAACCCACCGAATATGGGATCATACACCTATGTATGTTGGTCATGAATATTGCATAAACCACTTATTGAAAGTCATATGATAGAGGATCACACCCCAGGCCCCTAAGAGGGATTCATGATAACTTTATCTAAGACTAAACCCATATAGTGGATCATAATCATATAATAGGAATAAATTCTACATTGTACCCTCATATGTATGTCCCAAGGGAACACACATAACTGATACTAGTCCACATGAAAATTTTCCATAGGAAAACACCCAATCTCATTATAGAGATTACTAGAGAAGAATGAGGGATCTGACATGCCCTTCAAGGAGTACACAGCAAGTCCAATAAGGGTACATGACAAGCCTCACCAATCCTAGAGATGATTTTATATAACTATCAAAAGGCATGATTTTTTATAAAATACGTGTTGTGTCTTATAGGGGTACAAAGGGGGTAGATGTACACCCAACACTAGGTGTACCAATCAATATTCACCGTGCACCTTCAAAGGTATAAGGTGTGTTCCCCATTATAAATGGTCTACAGGGGATAGGGAATAACTTGGCATGTTTCATATTTCATTTCCCAAGTGACATTAAATGTACATGGTATGTTCCACACCATAAACAATGCGTGGTGCTACATGGGATCATAGGAGTGTACTCCATTTACACATTGATCCTCCTATCATGGGTTACACATTGTGTGACATGGAACACATGACATGTAATAATGCATGGATTCCATGGTATGTACACCCTATACAAGATATGTTGGACGAATAAGGGTCACATGATGTGTCTTACCACCACATTCTATTTGATATTTAACTCCTATGTGCAAACCCTATTATCCACATTCAGGGGGTTTCAGGACATGTTCTCCTAGATTAGACACCCTGTAGTCATGATTTTTCATGAATCCATGATTCTTCACATAGTTCTGCTCCTGCCCCATAGCCAATAGTTCCTCATTGATTTTGACTCAGAACTAATGATCTAGGTTTACCAAACCATGTTTTCCACTAATAAATAGATTTTAGACACATCACCATATATCGGGAAATTATCACCGTCACATTGTGCCACTTCTATATATCACCGTCACATTGTGCCACTTCTATATATCACCGTCACATAATGGTATTAAATAAATCTCTAGCCAAATATAAATTTTGATGATGAAAAATCATAGAACAAAGGTTGAAAATCATGAATAATAAAAATATGAATAAACCATAGACGTATTTTGGGTTTACCTAGATTTGTTTCTAATAGAAAAATGGATGATGGGAAGAAAAAACAATATAAATTCACCATAATCCCATAATGATATAATTTCACCCACAAGTACGAACAACCAAAATTTATATATTGATGGCTTCGATTCACATGTGTCAAAAGGTAATCTAAGGAGAAATAAACCCATTGATAACAACACCCTACCTCAATTTTGGATCAATCATCAGAAAATAATGGTTCCATTACATATTTGTTGAAGAGATCCATGAATTCTATAATCATTGGGGACCCTCATAGTACTTAAATCATTGACCCATGATCTTGATGTATGTTAATGCTCTTCCATGGCCTCCTATCAAATCCCTAGGTTTATGCTGCTAAATCTAGAATTTTTCCACAGGATTTTATTTATTGGGATAAATAGGTCATTGCATAAAACATTTAAAATAAAAAAATAAATAAATTTATTTTATTATCTGTTCCTGTGACTAAACTTTATAAAAACATTCATCAATGAAAAATACTATATCAAATAAAGGATAAATCCCACAATTCAGAATCAACAAAAGTACAATATTTTAGATCAGTCACTACGTTCGATAGTTATTACATAATTTTATAAAAACTATGCATGATTGATTAATATGTATTCTATATTTTTAATATCAACATACTAAGGATCCTTGGTCCATATAATATCACACCGGCTTAGCACTTCGATCGGAAAATATTACTTGAATTATTACAAACTCTTACAAATAAAAAATATATATTTTACATTCTCCCAAACATTGGGATTTTGACCCAAAAAAAGATGACTCATAATAATGAGGTAACTGAGATCTCAATAGGGATTTCCACTCCCTTAATAACTCCTAAATGTTCGGATTCTACCAACAACCAATTACCCAAGGTAAACATTTCACAATAAATTTTCATCTCAAATCGATACCCAAAAATTATAGGGCTCCTAGGACTCCATGAATTGTCAACTCCACCATCAATGTCCAGGTCATCATCATCAACATCAGGCAATGATTCATGAACATTTCTCCTAAAATGTGGCATGTGGAAAACACCAAGATAACAGTCATATTGAAGTCATTGGGTCTATATGTACCCCACCTCACTAACCCATTGTAGAAACTAGAAAAAAGGTCTATGAACCTGAAAGATATCTGGTCATCCTAGAGAAATCCCAACATCTAGTGACACGGGTTTTGGTTATATCAGGCATAAAATACCCCTACGAATATTTCCAGAGTGAAGAGCGAATACGGCGTGTGATTCTGAGGCCTGGTGTGTCTGGAATTATTTTATAAAAAAATTAAGTATTTTTATACTATGCACGTGGAAAGGATGAGTTTTTTCTTAAAAATTATCTCAAATCAGAAATTTGAGGACACAGTTGCATCCAAAACATGTTTTTTACCCTAGGTGGGGTGTAAATATTGTGGGCACGAGTATGATGTGGGAAAACCCACAAGGGGAATTTTTGTAAATAAATGGAAATTTTATTTATGAGCATCAAGTTGAATAACTCTTGAACGGAGTCTTGGATCAAAATTATGAGCTCATCATTGTACTTAGAATGTTGTGTTTACCCGAGGGGTGACCTAATCTTCTCTGTGCTGGGATGTATGGTCTGGGGTGTGGTCTTTTGTTGATTAAATTAGTTTATGAAAAAGAAATAAAAATCATCCCCCTTCTCCTTCCTCTACACACTGAAGAGCCCCTTCCTCCTCCCTGCTCCATTATTCTTCGAATATCTTCCAAATTGAGGAAATGAACTTCCTACTAGCTCAGATTCTAATGATGGATGCACCTAGATCGGGCAACAGCAGCAGCGGAGCGTGCAAAGCGTTGGTGATCCACCAAAAGGTAGGCAGTTTTTGTTTTAATTCCCCAATCCCATTTATGCTTCATTTTTATACAATTTGAAGTCATAGATGTGTATATCGGGTTTCTATGGTCATGCAAGAGGTTTCAAATTCGATTTTGGACCACCAGGGTGCCCCCTAAGGTTCGCAGAAGGTCTCCCGGTGGTGGCGGGCTGCAGCGCGATGGCACCGCAGGTGGAAGTAACCACCGATTAGAGTGGCTGGCAGCTGCGGCGGTGGTCTTGTCGGCCGGTGCGGGCTAGCTCAGGCCGGGCAGACCGGCCTGTTTGGGCTGGTCCAGCCCTTCTTCGTGTCCATGGGTTCATTAAACCCCCATATCATGCAATCTAGGGGTCAGAATCGCAATCTGTCTTCAGCGACGTGACCCTAGGGACAAGAAGGACGCTTTTGAGGTGGGTTCTGGACTTTTAACTTATGGGATTCTGGAATGGGAGCTTAAAACGTCGAATATAATAATAATATTTTATTGTTTTGGACATCGGGCCATTGTAACTTCTGTATGGGGCATCCCATTGACATTCCATCAATAGAGTTGAGACCCTGATGGTATGGTGGAATTTAAAAGACATTTTTCGGGCGTTGGGACTAAGAATAGGGTGGGGCCCCCGTAGTGTCGGGTTTCGGAGTTTACGGAGAAACATGACTTTTCATCGGGTGTCCATTATGGATGAATGAGTAGTAGATCTCGTGCGTTTTTCCGATAGTATTAAAACAGTGAAATCCGATTGATGAGATTCAGGATTGAGGTGTGGGTACCACAAGTGATTGATATAGTGAATGGTACATTTTTTATCGGTTGTCTGTTTTGGGTGAATAAGTAGCCTATTCTGCGTGTTTTTCCACGTAGATTGCGATGGTGGCCTGAGTATATTCATTGGAGGTGTGCAGTGTGGCGATGTTGTGGGTCTATTGGGTTAGCAACGTTTAGACGGGCATTGGATAATTATAATCCATTGGTTCATTCCTATGGGGGTTCATGTGGCAAGACTACCTTAGTATAGGTTTATGATCCCCTCAAGAGGGTGAATATTTGATAGAGGTGCCACATGCCTCCACGGGAGCAGAGCGGAATCCTCTAGCTTCACTTCCTTGAATTGGGTTCTTTGTATCGTTGTGACCGCTTATCCATAGGCGGTGATCCGCTATCTACTAGGTTAATCCACATAGGGTTTTGAGGCATCATCAAGAATATGATCCCCTATGTAGTGATCCATGCATAGTATGGTTTTGGTATCATCAGGTATATGATCCCCTACTCAGCTTGTGGTTTATAGTAGGGTTGTGGCATCATTGCATATACGATCCCCTACCTAGTGTCATGTTTCGATACAGTTGGTGCATCTTTGGTTCAATCCCATGCATCATGAGTTATACCGGATAGGGTTCTAGTATCCTTATAACCATCTTTGCACGGGTGACGATCATCTATTTGAGTGATGTGTTTTATGGGGCACCAGTTTGGGTTGTGGTATCCCCTAGTGGTTCTTGGGATTGATCCTATATCTATGAGATCTAAGAGTTACCAAAGTGGGTTCTTGTATCCCCTAGTAGACCCTATGAGTGAGAACCTATCTGAGGAGTTTGGTAATTCAACTGTTTCGGCACGGTGTTCTCATTGATGATATCTGACGAGTGTGTATCTCTTGGACGAGCGTCACCTGGGTTGACAGAGCTCATGGAGTGTCTTCTTCTAGTTGTGTTCATGTCATGGGTTATGAGGTCGTAACCTCATGAGGTTTGGTGCATGAAATGATTATATCTGGGTTTTCATGCTATATGTATGGGCATAAACCTGAGGGGATGAACATGGTGTATATATGAGAATACACCTGAGCTCAGCTGACTAGTCGTGTTTAGCCGAGGATGGTCTCGAGGTGGAGTTTCTCCCTCATTTGGGTTCCCTTTTACTGGGATAATCTGATTGTTTCATTTTAGTTTCTACAATTTATTTTGGGGTTTTTGGGGGGCCGACTGAGTATTTTTATACTCACCCGTGCACGGGATTTTCTCGCACATGTTTGTGTCTTGTGCCGACCATAGGCCTTTTGATAGATTCCTAGGAGGACCTAGAGAAGGTGGAGATTAGTGTTCTAGACTGACCAGGTGGTTTACTAGAGCTCTGCCGAGGATTTTACCGGCGAGTGCATTTGGAAACATTTCCCTCCTTCGGATCAGGTTGGATACTTTTGTAGTTTTCCTTTAGTGGGACATGTTTTTCCCTTTTGTACTTCTATTGCACTCTGGTTTGGGATAAATGTATGCATGAATTTTATTTTTAGTTTTATATACCTCTGTACTATTTCATGGAGGTATATGTGGGTACGTGTGTATAGGTACGGTAGGGTAATGCCTCCCATCAGGGTGATGGCCTGCTCGGCGCCAGTCACCAGCCCCTGGCCTATTGGAGGCAGGCTTAGGGAGTGGCGGCTCGAGCCCCATTGGGTTGGGTCATGACAGAGTGGTATCAAAGGATGTTCCACCTTGATGATCTCTAAGAATAGGTGGTCTAGCTATGTGTTTGGTTTAGGTTCCATAATGATAGTGTCTGGATTGTTTGAGTTCGGATTTCAGGCTAGGGACTCCAGTGTTGGTGTGACGGTCGACATATCCATTCACGAGGACTCTGATAACATGCCACTCTACTCGAGACATTATGTCACTATCCTTAGGGACATAATAATACATGCATCATATAGGGATGGGTTTGGGGTTTCCATTGTTCTTCTTGAGTTAGCTCCCTAGATATACTCTTTGACCATGGTGCATGTGGATTGTGTTTTAGGATTCCTCCATGACGGCAACCAGTGATGGTTCCATAGTGGGATTGTGGTGAAAATCCTTCCGGTGAAGAGGCTATGGACAAGGGCATAGGTTATGAGGCTAGAACTCCATGAGTTCCACCAGTGGAGCCACCACCTATCGAGTAGATGGTTGTAGAGGCAGTGCAAGATGAGGATGCGCGGAGGTTGAGTGTGCTATACAAGTTCGAGAGATAGCGACCTCTGAGGTTTCGGGGTGATCTAAACCCTCAGGCAGCTGATGACTAGATCAAAGTAGAAACTCAAGTTTTCCACCAAGTGGAGACACCTCCAAATCAGATGGTGGTCCTAATGTCGATCCATATGCATGGTTCGGCCGAGCGAGGTGGAGTTTTGTGACGTAGTCCCACGACGAGGAGAGGCTCACATGTGGAGAGTTTGAGTGGATCTTTAGTGAAGATTTCTTTGTAGTGATGATAAGGTCAGTACAGATCCAAGATCATCTGCATCTTGGGAAGAAGGGCATGACTATGTCAGAGTACTCAGAAATATTTACAGACCTGTCGCGCTTCTCCCAAGATATGTTTTGAGACCCGTTCTTTAGGTCTCATACCTTAGAGAAGGGGCTACGTCAGGAGATCTATGCAGGTGTTCTTTCCTTCTGACTTACCACCTATGCTAGAGTGGTGGAGTGAGCCTTGGTTGTGGAGACCTTTCTGGCTGAGCAGATTCAGCCAGTCAGTGCTGGGCACATGGCAGCTAAGACCTCAACAGGTGGTAGTCGATGGTATGGGCATGGGTCTGGACATGCCTAACATTTTAAGAGGCAACCCCAGAATAGAGGATATGTGGCTTAGGGCTCTCAGGACTCTCATGCCATTTTTGGTCAGCTATAGAAGAGGTGGTGTTACACTTGTGACAGTCGAGGATATCTTGGTAGAGATTGTACGACCCATCTTGCTACAAAGAGGGAGATGGTCGACAGGCCACCTTGGAAGTAGAAACGTCTTGAGGATGGAGGTCCACAAGGTGGCGGATGTGGCGACAGAGCTAGTGAAGTAGCGAGAGGTGTTAGGCGGTATCAAATTCCACCACCACCACCCCCAGGTGGTCGACACCGAGCTCAGGGAGTTGGAGGGAAAGGGTGAGGAAAACTGCACACCTTATAGGTTGTCGACCTAGAGGCTCCATGGGTGGATGGAGGTACTCTATGTTTCCTTCCTACTGCAGTAGTATTTCTGATAGACACTATTTAGAGGTACTCTTTCCTTCATATTGCTTTATCGAGTTTTTTTCAGGGCATTGGTAAGACCTTATGTGGGAGTTGTTCGACATGCTTTGAAGGCATGTGGAAGATGGGTCCTTTCCCCCTAGAGACATGTTTTTGTGACATGATTAAAACCATATAGGAAATTCAGTTCATCCCAAAGAGGATAGTGTATAGGTGTGGTGGAAGAGTCCCTTTGACTTATGCATTCGGGAAGGGGTGTGTGTTGGCGAAGTCACTGGTGTGGGAGACCCAGTAGAGAGTTCAGTTTCTTTCCTTGTGCTTATGGATTTTGGGGGATGAAGAGATCGAATATGGGGAGGATGTAGCGACTCATTTTTTGGCCCTGTCAGACTTTGGAATATTCCTACAAATATTTTAGCGTTAGGCACGAAGACGGCGTGTGATTCTAAGGCCCGGTGTGCCTAGAATTAATTTTATAGAAATATTAAGAATTTTTATACTATGCACATAGAGGGGTTTCATATTCTCTTAAAAGGTAGCTCAGATAAGAAATATGAGGGAACGGTTTCATTCAGAGTATGTCGTTTACCTAAGGCAGGCTATAAACTTTGCGGGTGCCAGCTTGCTCTGAAAAAGCCACCCGGGACATTTTTGAAAAGAATTGGAAATGCTTATTTATGAGCACCAGCTCAAATAAATCCTTAATGGAGACTCGGATTGAAATTATGACCTCTCCATTTCATTCATAATTTCATGTTTACCCTAGGTGTGACCTAATATTCTCAACGCCGAGAGGTTTGGTCTGGGGCGTGGTCGTGTTTCAATTTATTTAGTTTTATAAAAAATAATAAAAACAATTTCCCCTCCCCCTATCCTTCCTTTACGTGCCGATGATCCCCTCATCCTTCCTCCTCCATTCTTCACTAACGATCCACCAAATAGAGCAAACGAAGTGCCCCACAAGATCGAATTCTGACAGTATAAGCTCCCTAATCTTGCAACAGCAGCAGCGGAGCATGTAGAGTGTCGGTGATCCAACAAAAAAGTAGGCAGTTTGAGTTTTAATTACCCAATCCCATTTATGCTTTGTTTTTATTCAATTTTAAGTCATTTATGTGTAGATAGGGTCTTTAGGTTCATGTAGGGGGCTGCATATTTGATTTTGGACCACCCAGTTGCCCCCGGCAGTCCGTGGAAGGTCTGCCAGCGTGGCACCGACACGGCGGCACCGATGGCGGGCCGTGATGCCATTGGAGGAAGGGACCATCCCCTTCGCGCAGTGGTCTAGAATTAATCAAATGTGAACCCCCCCCCCCCCCCCCCCCCCGATGGGGGTCGGTAGTGGGTGAACGTGCATGTGTGGGGCGCCGCGTGCTATGGGAACAACCAGACAGGGTGGACCGGCCGGTTCGGGCCTCTCCGACTCTTCTTCGAGTCTGGGGGTTCTTAAAATCCACATATCATGCTATCCAGGGATCTGAATCGTGATCCATCTATGGTGACCTAACCCTAGTGACAAGGAGAAACCTTTTAGGTGGTTTTTAGAGTTTTAATGCATGGGATCATGGCTCGGGAGCTTAAAACGTCGAATATAAGAATAATATTTTATTTTTTTTTGACTTCGGTTCATCGTAACTTCTGATCGGGGTGACCAATTGACATGTAGTTAGTGGAGTTAAGACCCTGATGGTATGGCAGACTTTTCAAGATAGTTTTCAGGTGTTGGGTTTTAGAACAAGGTGTGGGTCTTACAGGGCCTGGTTTCGGCATTTATAATGGAACATGAATTTTCTGTCGGGTGTCTGTTATGGATGAATGAGTAGTCAATCTCATGTGTTTTCTGAGGGGATTGCAAAGGTGTGATCGTATTGATGAGATTTGGGATCAAGGTGTGGGTCTAACAAGGATTTTCTTTGGGGAATTATACCTTTTTCATCAGTTTTCCGTTTCGGGCGATTTAGTAGCCTATCCTTCATATTTTTTCGCATTTATCAGGATGGTGGCCTCACTATAGTCTTTGGAGGTTCACAGTGTGGCGATGTTGTAGGTTGGTCAGGTTAGCGATGTTTGGACTAGCAGTGGTTTATTGTACACCCTTGGTTCATTCCTGTGAGGGGTTGTGTGGCATTACTACCTTATAATAGGTTTTTGATCCCCTCGATAGGATGAATTTCTAATAGAGTTGTGGAATCCCTCTGGTGGGTTTGGAGAGGGATCCTCTAGCTTTGCTTCCTTGGATCGGGTTTATAGTGTCGCTGTGACCACTTTTCCACAGGTGGCGATCCTCTATCTAGTAGGTTAATCTCAGTAGGGGTTTTAGGAATAATCAAGAATATGATACCCTATATAGTGGGCCATGCATAGTAGGGTTATGGAATCATCAAGTATATGATCCCCTACTATACATGTTGTTTATAGTAGGGTTGCGACATAATTGGTTATATGATCCCCTACACAGCGTGACATTTTAGTAGGGTTGGTGAATTTTCGGTTCGATCCCCTATATCACAAGTTATAACAGATAGGGTTCCAGTATCATCGTGACCACCTTTACACATGCGATGATCCTCTATCTGAGTGATGTGTTCTGTGGAGCATCAGACCGGGTTGTGGTATCCCCCAATGGTTCCTGGGAGTGATCCCCTATCTGTGAGATCTTCGAGTTACTAGATTGGGTTATTGTGTCCCCCAGCGGTCCCTAGGAGTGATCCCCTTTCCAAGGAGTTTGGAAATTCCTCTATTTTAGCATGGTGTTCTCATTGATGATATCCGAAGAGCATGTATCTCTCGGACGAGCGTCATCTGGGTTGATAGAGATTGTGGATTATGGTCTCCAAGTTATGTACCTGTCACGGGTGATGTGGTCGGAACCTCGTGAGGATTGGTTCATGAAATGAGTATATCTGGTTTCTTATGGTATATGTATGGGCACAAAACTGAGCAGATGATCATGGTGTATGTATGAGCATACACCTGAGCAGAGCTGCCTAGCCATGTTTAGCTGAGGATGGTCTCAAGATGAAGTTTCTATCTCGTTTTTGTTCCCTCTGGCTGG
Source organism: Viscum album (assembly GCA_963277665.1). NCBI lineage: Eukaryota > Viridiplantae > Streptophyta > Magnoliopsida > Santalales > Viscaceae > Viscum > Viscum album. The sequence goes on from OY728165.1 coordinate 925,404,302, forward strand.
GATAAGCAGACTATTTCCTTTCAGTCGATCCCTTTTATTTTGGGTTTTTTGGGGTCCCTACTGAGTATTTTTATACTCACCCCTGCATGGGATTTTCCTGCACGTGTTTATGTCTTGTGTAGACCATAAGCCATTCGACAGAGTCCCTGGACGACCCAGAGTAGGAAAAGCTTAGTCAGCGAGAATCACCAGGGTGTTTGTTAGAGCTGTGCTGAGGAGTTTACAGGTAGGTGAATTTGGCAGCATTTCTCTCATTCTAAGAAGGTTAAATGATTTTGTAATTTTCTATTGGTGGGCCTGGTTTTTCCCTTTTGTACTTATATTTCACTCTCATTTGGGATAGATGTTTTCATTCATTTTCTTTTCAGTTATATATATATACACTATTTCATGTAGGTGTATGTGGGTGCATATGTACAGGTACCTTAGGATAATGCCTTCCATTAGTGTGATGGACTACTCACCACTGGTCACCAGCCCCAAGCCTATTGGAGACGGGATTGGGGAGTAACAGCTCGAGCCCCATTGGGTTGGGTCATGACACAACAGTGCTCAACAAGGGGATATCTCTCAAAATACCTGATCTACTGATCAAACACAACAGTCAATATCATCGGTCCACAAATATCTCTGTAAAATACTTTGTTGTGCTCATCCACTTTTGAATGAACTAAACTTTATAACCATCACTGCCACCAGAGCTAGGCCAAATATCAATGTCTACCATTAGCTCCAACCAGTACAATGGTGACATAAAAGTTCTATCATACATTGTCTAAAATAGTGCTACATTGTTGGTAGAGTGGTAGTTTTTCTATTATAAAAATTTTAATTATGGTTAATGATCCATCTTTCTATTACCAAAGTTTTCATTCAATTCCAAATAATTTTATCCAAAACATGAATGATACTATTTATTAGTCCATTTTTCAAGGTATAAACATTGTGCTCAACTAACATCGAGTCTAAAAGGCCTCCGTCATACTCTCCATAATCATGAAGTGAAGTGACCACCATGGTCTGAAAAGATAATTGAGGGAATTACATGAATATGGTTACCTTATTAATGAACATAAATATGAAAATATCAACTAATATCTTCTCTAAGATGGTTAGATTTTGATAAAACATGGTGAGTCAGTTTATGATCAGTTAGATAGCATCGTGACCTCTCAATACTCATGGAAGCTCAATCATGAAAACCACAAAGATACCATCCCATTTATATCATGGAACGTTAAGCTTCACCTATTGATGGGTGAGACATCATGAGATCAAATTAGCAACCATCAATAAAACTTGTGTGCAACAAACATTATACCAAAGGATCTGGGTTTATCATAATCTCTCTTGGAAGTATTTCGAATGAAAATAAACCTCCTCAGTACAACCTCTTGAATATTGATATGTGTGATTTTAAATCCTCATAATTATGTCATACTCCCCATCTTCATAAAATCCATAATGAACAAATCCATTTCATTTCATTTTCTGAAGGACATCATAATTGATATCCCCAAGAAATGCATCCCTATCTCACTGAAGAAAGAGAGATGTAACAATCATCGACTAGAGATATTTTAAACCATCCTCATCCTAAAGGGTCAACATTACAGTCATCTATCTCAATAAAAATGGATGAAAATCACACTTTGAGGATCTACTACTATGACCATTCCCTTTTTTGGTTCTCAAGCTTGAAATGACTCAACCATTATCAAGTTTACTATCACTCCCATTTATAAAAAGACATATACCAATAAATAGACTTCTTGAATCATGAACTGATACTTTGAGAGATTCCTATAACTATTGTACTTTTGGTACATGTCTAGAACTATCCTTAAGTGTTTCATGTGATCCACCTATGATTCAAGTACACTAGGATGTCAACAAGGAATTCTACCATGAATCAGTCCAAGATGGGTACAAAATGAGTTTAGTAAGTCTCATAAAATGCTTGGGGCATACAACACACTGAATGATATCACCAAGAACCCAATGAAACCATAATTTCATTAGATATACACCTTTGATAAATCCTTCTCTAGAACCTAGAGATGGTGATACCTTTTCCAAAGGTAAAACACTATGAACCACTTTTTCCCTTACCATTGGTCAAAGAAGTCCTAGATTCATGGGGGTGAAAACTCTTACCTAAAAGTCCCCTGATGAAGGTGACATAAATCCACACTTATCACCATGATATCATTGAAATACTATAAGATAAAAAAGTCTTTCTTCGTGAACGCACTGGGTCTATCAAATCCCCTACAATGTAGATTTTGTTATTCACACCTGCATCTCTCAGATCTACTTCAGATCTTCTGATATGCTGGTGGATACATTGATCCATCCCTAGTGAAATTATATTTAGAAAAAAACAATCAATAGAGAGTTAAACAAAGAAAATACTTAGGATATAAATCCTCAAACCACTACTACACTGTTCGAATTGATAGTTCATATCATCCACTACTTCAAGGGTCATACTATCTAACTTACAAGGAATCAATTGTATCATCATGCACATGAGCTCGTCCTTATCTATCTAGGATTCCTTATCACCAAGTAATGTTATAAAATATCCTACCCACACAGGCACACATTTAAACCCACTAGTAATAGTCAACCCTCATAGACAATGTTAAAGTATTCCATATGAAGGAAAATATTTTAATCCCTCACCGCCTACTTTAGAATGATTACACACAAGGCATTATCTCCACTCAGATTTAGGTCACGTTATTGGTATGTGTTTGATCACTGATCCTCTAATTTAGGGGATTCTATGAATAATGATCATGGAAAAATAATTCACTGGAGATATTAGTCCTCTAACACGGGTAATTTCCATTTAAATGTTTCTCAAGACTCCAGGATTAAATTACAACTAGGGAGTTAAGACACATGTCACACATCAATACACACTCCAAACCTCTGGATCACAAGATCCTACCGCTTGAAGTTATCCTTTACCTTAACCACATGTTCTTCATAACCATTGAATTTTCTTACACATTAGAACATCAAAACACCCTCAAACATACAAGTCAGATGAACTCACCCCGCACACCTCAACACTAACTAATTTGGCAGGCCCTAACTATGTTAAACATTTTCAGATCACGTCACATGAATTTTTATCAATGGGCAAGTGTACATATTAACTGGATGTACAAATCCACATCAAACATCACTAACACATAGCTCTAAAAACAACCACATCACACTAGATATGTCTCACAACCAAGACCATCTTCAAAAGGGTTCCTATCTATGATGGGCTTTCACACACCATGTTCATTCATGTACTCTACCACTTGAGAAGGGGGTTTTTTCACCCCAAAAACTAGAAGGTCTTAATCGTCATAACCCATGACGATAAATCAATATAGGTGATTCATATATAAATAACAATATAACAATACTCTTCTCCTTATAGAAGACTGGTTTTGATCCTACCATCTTTTTTATCGCGGTCTACATAATCCAAAAAACATAAACCTCCAACACAATCTAATCATATATGCCTAAGAGTCTATATCATCATAAAAAATTATTAGTATCTACTAATATGACTATTGAAATGTAAAAACCCAATATGCACCATATTCATGTCCTATTAGATCTATGTAATTCTCAACATAAAGATTATCATCCATCTAGATTGTGGTTGGTGGGACCATGCACTACTTAAAAGGTAGAAACAGTTTTCAATTCTCTCATGTATGAAAAATATGTATAATGATTCCCCAAACTAAGGGCTTATCACTCAACTGGTCATCATCCTAACCCTATCTCCCAATTCTAGTTGGTGTTTATCACAAAGATTTCCTGAAATTCATGAAGACAGACCATAGTCAAAGACTATATATTGGGAGATGATTCAAGAAGGACATGGAAACCCCAACACATTCATATATGATGCATGAACTAATGCTTTCCCCTAAAAATGGTTCTTATATCTTCTGAGTCAATAATAAGTTTTTCAGAGTCCTGGTCAGTGGATACATGGCCCGCCACACCAACTTTGGAGTCTCTCGACTAAGAATTAAACTTGAAACACATTAACAGTTTTTCAATAAATCCAAAAACAACCTCAGAACTAGAAAATATCCAAAACACAATCCTAGAGTAAAAAATACTGTAATTACACTCAGTTAGGAATGGACCCACATGGGACCTCCTGGCGAGTGGTATGCTGTTTGTGACACCCAAATCCCGCCTTCAATAGGCCAGTGACTAGCGAACAGAACCAAGTATGTATATCTCACACATGGGAGGAGACCTTTGAATAAGTACATATATATATGTAAACATATCCAGATACATATACAATGTTTTGGTAAAGTAAAAAAGGATACCATACTGCATTCATAACATCTATCCCACATAAGAGTAAAAACTGTACTGAAAAGCATAAAGAGACAAATAGAATCCCATGAAAAAGGACAATATAGTTCAACCTACTAAGAAAGAGGTGAATGTTTTCAATTTAATACAAGGAATCATATGCAACCTATCAATATAATAATGATTTTCATACTCCTAATCATACCTGGAATCCATCAAAAGGCATGTCATCTACATAAGATACGTCATGTATGGGGGAGCCCATACATGTGTCAGTTTAATAATACACAGTTGGACACCCAGAAATAACTAAAAATAAGAATCAAGAGAGTATTTATATCATCATCACGAGGGTATGTCAATCAGGATTTGAGACATAACAATAGTAAAAACCCAGATATACTCATAAAAGACTAATATTATCAATGTGTTCTCAACTATAATATTAACTGAAGTGTTATTATTGAGGAATAAAGGTAATTATCATCTGGTACAGAATGTACATGATATATTCTATCACTGATGACACTCATTCGAGAGGTCATGCTTGCCAAAAATCCTGAAATATATACTCACTGGAACTCAAAATATATTGACACAAAAATAAGAGATCACACCCAAGGGTTATTGGGGACACCAGAAACCTTATCTAAAAAATCCAATAAAAAATTTAAGGAGATTGATACAGAGATATGGGATCACATCCAAGGATCATTCAGGAAACAAAAAAATTAATGTACAATAAACTTCTAAATAAGTGTTCATATGAACATGTAACTTCTTCAAGATGATTCCACAAACCCAAACTAGGGAATGAAATATGGTATTTAATCCCACCATGGCCCACCCAAAGGGATTCAGAAAACTCTATCTAAGAATAATCCTATAAAGATAATCACAATCCTTTATTGATGGAGTAACAAAACATTTTACCCTCAAAATTATTGAAAAATGGATGACACTCAACTGATACTCATATACATTAAAATAGTCTAAGGTAAAACACTTAAGCTCGTACAAGATTTCAACTCAGAAGGATGATGTCAACATACCCTTTAAAGAGTACAAGATGTTTCATATAAAGTTAAATCGAATTTATCACTAAGACTAGAACTTCCCATGTATTGAGTTTTCATGGAATGTATTTCTACAACATATATGGAATATACCATAAGGGTAAACGGTGTTTATATATCCTTCCAGTACTCAGTATTCTGCCCTATCTAGCCAATGTATATTTTGATGTACACAGAGTGTTCTCCATGATACATGGTGTGGAGGGGATGGGTTAGTACTTGACTTGTGTATCATTTCCATTGAATACATACTTTATGAAGTATATGGTGTCTTCTCTAAAATATATACAATCTTAGACTATATGGGATCCTGTTTGTGTACTCTCTATCCACACCGAGACTTCTTACAAGTGCTACAAAACATATGAATTCGAACACATCGTGTGTAACACCATATAGATTCGTAGGTGTGTACTCCCTATACATGATAAGATATCCAACTAAGGGTCACATGATGTGTGGTTCCACCAAATGTAATGAGATATTTATCTACTACTTGGAAAACCTATCCATAACATCAAGGGGACAACACAGTGTGTATTCATACACTACACACTATGTAGTTGAGATTTTTCCAGAAATCATGATTCTTCATGTTGTCCCACTCATACTTCCAATACAACTAGTACCACTGTGAGTATATCATAGAATCAGAGATATAGGTTTACAAAACCTTCTTCAAAATTGATGGTCAGATTCCAGTCACATCCTTCATTGAGCAAATTCCCATGATCAAATAGTTCTACTTCCCCATATCAAATCAGGGAAAAAACCCCCAATCCAATCCTAATAAATATATATTTTCATGATCCTTAATTTAATCACCAATATATAATCTCTACATTTATAATTTATTTTTTATACTATATATACAACATGGAATAATCAGTTTCTAGGTATTCATTCCACTATCATCAAAAAGGAAATGTTCATGTTGAACATGTGTAGAATTGGGGGTAGTGTGAAATATAAAAGGAGGAATGTATCACATCAATTTTTGGGTTATTCTATACTATTTTTTTATTATAATGTTTAAAAAATGGAAAAAAAATAAAATATAATATCAATTCCCTATAATCTTATGAAGATATACCCACACCCAAAATCGTGAATGACCTTAAAAACAATATGATGGTGGATTTGACTCAAATTACTCATGAGATAATTACTTTAAAAATCAAACCAAATAAATTAATGTCCAAACAACAGTTTAGATCAATCATTTGTGAAAAATGATTTCATTCCATCATCCTTCGTGAGATCCCCAAACTTTGTTGTCATTAGAAATCCTTGTTCTACTCTGATCGTTCATCCAAATCTTGATGTCTTCCAATACTCCTCCCTGATCTAATATAAAATCCCAATTGTTATGTGTTTAACCCCAAGGTTTTGGAATAATAATTTATTTATAGGTTTTCGTAGGTATCTACAAAAAAAATTATTTAGCTATTTTATTATTTGGGTCTACGATTGCACTTTGAATAAATATTCACCACAAAAAATGGTTATAAGGAACCTAGGGTAAAACACATGTTTCTAACTCAATGATGGACACAGAATTCCCATCTATGAATCCTTTCAATATTTATTCCATTATTTCATAAAAACTACACACACATGATTTAATATTTTTAATATTTTTAATATCATCGCACCACGTCTCCTAGGGCCTTGAAATGTCATGATAACTTAGTTCTTATATCCAAAAATATTCCATTAAAAATTAAAAAGTATTCATGGGAAAAAATTATATAATAAACCCTTACAATATACATATCTTCAACAAGACATACTCTCTTACTTGTAATTCAAGAAACATAATTTGGTTGTTGACATGTATTCTTTTTCTACTTTTGGGTTTTATGATATACTCTAAGATGGATCATACGTTTTATATTTTCTCTTCCCCATTTTATTGAACCAATTCCTTCCTTTCTCTATCTTTATCCCCACATATATTATATTAACCTCTCTTTCTATATAACACTTCATGTGGTGATATTATAATGTCGATGAGGTAACTATTATTGTAATAATACTTAACTATTGATAAATATTGACCCATACTTCATTGTAAGTCAAGACAGAATGAACATATAATATCCTCCAATGTTTAGATAGTCCTTTCATTCTACCCATCCATTTTAGGGTGGTACGATGTGTTAAGATTAATCATTGTATTTAAATCCTTTTATAAACAACTATAATTTTTATTTAAACCTTGTATCATGATCTGATAATATAGATAATGGTGTACCATGATATCTCACAACATCATTTATATGAAAACTAGAAAGGTGTTACAAAGGGAAATATTCTTGATTTAAAATTAAATGAGTGTACTTCATAAGAGATCCACAGTGCCCCATATTTTTTTATTCCCCTTGGATTTCATTGAAATACCACTGAGAAAATACAAAGAAATATTATCTCACTTCTACTATATTATAGTTAAAGGTTTCTTAACACCCTTGGTATGTTTTATTACAATAATTACCTATTAAAATGTTATGTATCTTTCAGTATAATACCCAATATCTCACTGCATATTTTCCCACCATAAATATTCTTAGAGATACCTATACATATTTATGATGACAAGATGTTTAGATAAATTTTAACTATTGTCTTTACCCAATAAATATTTATTTATATTTAATATTTATGGAACACATGACCTCCTAAAAACCATACAACACTATAATATCCAATATTACATTATTTTAATTTCCCATTATTCACCGATTCCATCATCCATTATAAGACATGATCATTGAGTTTAGATTTCTTAGTCATATTTAATAAATAAGGATAGGAAATTCAATGAAATAATAATTATGTTTCTCCATATCTTGTAACAACCATGTACATCCTTTCTAAATCCTTAATAATTGGAATATTATTCACCCACAACATGGATAAGATTACACTATATTTTTGGCTAACATCATCTTCAACCTTGTTTTCTTTATGAGGATGATAATGAATAGCATAATCATAATCCTTGAGTAGATTTAACCATATCCTTTTCCTCATATTAATATATTTATAAGTATGTATTTAAAACTCTTATGATCAATTTATATATAACATATCTCACCATAGAGGTAGAATCTCAATATCCTTAGAGAAAGCATCTCCATTGATAACTCTAAATAATGCATTAAATAATTCACCTCTTTGGGCTTTAACATTCATGATATACAAGCCACAAATCTTTAATTTTATTTAAGAACACATCTAAGGCCTTTTATTGATGCTTCATTATAAATAAAATACTCTTCTTTACCATATAAAAGATTTAATACATGTTAATTTTCCAACATTATCATCAATTCCTCAAATATTTACTCATATTTCTTTGTTCATGTGAATTTTAACCCCTTACATGTTAACATGGTTAGTATATTAGTTAATAAAGTGATGGTTTCAACAAACCACTGACAGTATCCTACCATGATAAGAATTATACACATTTCAATTATAGTGGTAGGTCTTGGACATTCCATGAAAACCATTATTTTGGATGGTTTGATAGGAATATAACCCTTAGATACAATATGTCCAAGCAAAAGAATTTTTTGAATCCAAAATTCATATTTACTAAATTTACTTTTTTCCCTCGAACCTCATTCACAAATCACATATGAGTTTCATTCTCCTCATAACTCTAAGTGTATATAAGAATATAATAAAAAATACCACTACAAAAATATCTATATAAAATTTGAATATTATATTAATCAAGTCAATAAAAATTTATGGTGTATTGGTTAAACCAAAAGGCATTACTATGGACTCATAATGACCATAACTAATAAAAATATCTATCTTTTTTATATCCTCTTTAATATTTTTCTCATGATTACCAAAATAAAGATTAATATTAGTGAAGTATTGAGCCACTTGACGCTGATCAAAGAAGTCATCAATACAAGGAAATGGTAAATATTTCTTTATTGTAACTCTGTTAATTTTACTATAATCAATCCATAACCTCCACGATCTGTCATTTTTATTAACGAATAAAACAAGTTATTCCCAAAGTGAAACTAATTAAAAAATGAATCCATTATTATGAAATTATTGTAATTTATTCTTCAACTGAAAAAACTCCATAAGAACAATTATATAAGGAGGTTTAGGTATAGGTTTTTTATCTTGAATAAGATCAATATAGAATTTAAATTATTATAAATGCAAAATCCAAGTAATTAATTAGGAAATACCCCATTATACTCCAATAAGAAGGGAATATATTTTATTATTAAAATCTCTTTTCTCATCAAATATTAAACTACATCCATATATTCCACATGTAATTCATTAATTTATGATACTGGGGGTGGTTCAAAAAAGTTTCATGTAATGATATATCCCCTTTAAAAATAATAAATTCCATATTTGCCTCACCCATTCTAAATTCCTTCTCCCTACAAAATATTATTTCCTTATAACTCGAGAACCAACACATACTAAATATTACATAAAAATAAACCATTAGTATGATGATAATATTATAAAATATAAAATACCAATAAATTATAATTAAAAATTTGTTTTATATATTAATTGAAATAAAGGTGACACTTGATATTTTAACTGGAAAAGTACTCTTTAATGCATCAAGGGGTGACTAAAAGTTCTTATGAAACACTCAGGGTGTGTAGATCTTGAATAAAATAATTCATTAGATACCTTTAAATGTATAATAAAATTACATGTTATCATATCATTTATAAATTCAACATAAACTATTAGTATGGAAAAATTTCAACCTCTATCTACATACTTTTTCTATTGAAGATTGCTCTAGTTCTTAGGTCATTTATTAGAATAATTTCCAATCTCTTTATAATTGAAGAATTGAAAATTGATTTATTCCCTATATCCATCCCACTCATAAAAGATATTAACTATCTATAAAAATTTTAATAATATAACCAACCTAGTTAAGAAGTTCTCTAGGTGTTTCCCCCAACATTTATTACATATAGGGAACTCCACTCTTAACTTATTTTATATTCCAATTGTTATTAAAACTTAGTGGATAGTCATCCCATTATTCTCATTTTTTCATTTATAAATGAATTATTCTGAAAAATAATAATTATTTTTTATATAAATTGTTACAATATTTTTATATCATGAAAAAGTTTGATAGAAAAATAATCATTATAGACCTAGATTTAAACCATCAATGAAATTATTTTTCTTAATTATTTTTTGTGCATAGGTAATTTAAAACATGCCTCACTAATCTTATAAAATTATCCTCATACACAACATTTATTTATTACTCATTTTTTAAAATATAATTTTTTTTCAATCTCTTAATTTTTATAGTTATATAATCCTTTAACACAGATTCTTACCTGATATTAAACATAAATATATAATAAATACAAAACAAGGATCGAGAGGCATAGTTTTTTAGGAGAGTAGGTACATAAAATAACAATATGAAATTAATAAAAGAAATAATTTATTTAATTTTTATAATAACATCCAAAATCCCGTTGAGCTATTAAAAATACATGGGATAAAATAGGTAATAAAAAAAGAAAAGGATTGAGATACAAATCCCAGTAAAGGAACAAACATGATAATAAAATAATAACATCTGAGTCAAAATACATTGCATAATATCATTAAAGGTAATGCTCATGAATAATCTAGTGGGATCATATCATAAAGAACATGTAATCTTAATATCATGTAAACACTATGATGTGTAAAAACATAAAACATGACATCATCATACGTCATGGATAATTTACAAACAATATTAAATGGTGGAAAGAGTCACATCATGGATTAGGTTTACTCTGGAATCTCATTCATATCATCTCATAAGACATAAAAATTACCAAATACATTGGATCACTATATATGAGCACCCATAATAACCTATAAATGCATATTTTTTCCGCATAAATAATCTAACTTATGTTATAAACAGAAATATTACCCATGGAAAGAAATGGTTTGTATAATCAAATCATATAGCATAGCTAGATTTAATATCATAATGATTTCCATGAAATCAAGTATTAAAACATTCTTGGAAATGAATAGAATAAAAAATGTATGTATCTCAAAAAATTACGTCCAAGAGAAGTTAATATGTGAAACGTATTAGATAGATAACTTTGTAAATATACCTCAAAAGTGGGGTTTTAGGGAATAAAGTAAAGTGTGTTTAAAAGGGGAATGAGAATAATTATTTGCATAACCCAAAAAATGAACTAAAAAAACGTTTTTTAACAAAATTTAAAATTATATAAACCAATGATATTATAAAACATTTTATAGAGTGGAAATTTAAATTGGGTAATAGATAGAAATGTTCCCCTTACTTTTCTTTTCTTAAGAAATAAAATTGAAAATGAAACCATTAAAACATGTATATCCCCATTAAATAAATGTTAATTAAACTAGGTATATATATGGGGATATATATGTTTATAACAGAATAATTAAATAAGTAAACTTGATATTGAAATTTATGTAGATATAGAGAAATTGTAACCTAGAGAAAATAGGGTGGCTTAAAGAGATATCTTACCTTATATTCTAGAATCATTCTACTCGTTCAATTAATATCCTAGGAAATAAAATAAAATAAATTAATTGTTTAATTTAGAGACTCTCACAACTATATTTTATTTACTATTATTATACTTTGTTCATTTCCAACCATTAAAATGAAATATAAGCTTTAATTTTACTATTCTTAGGATTTTTTTTAATTGTTCTAGGGACATATCACATGAGGATAATTATAGAGACTCCTATAAAATAGTAACACAACTAAATAAGATAAATGAAATGAAATTTATATCCTTAAAGAGTTTTAATAGTCCCAAATACACATATGTGTGTTGAAATATGGATGATTCATTTTGTAAAAATGTTAATTATATATGGTTTGTTTATTTGGTGGTTTTCAGACCATAATGAACTTGTTTTCTAATATTAGGGCCGTATATTCATTAAATAATGTGAAAAATACATATTATATATATTAAATTAATTTTGTACTATTTAATGTTAATTTAATCCTACCATGATTTTGGTTATTGGAAAAATCTCATCATCCACTGAGGTAGTAAACCGACATGATATTGAGAATGGTTTCATTTTTGGAATAATAGAAGAAAAGAAGAGGGTGGATGGTAGATATTATATTATCAATAAAAAATTATATTTTATATAGTATAATATATTTATTATTACATGTTTTATGGGAGAGGTGAATTGAAGGTACTAGAAGAATAGAATTTAAAAATTGTGGTTTAATAATATTACCTCTTTAATATCAACTCTTTCCAAACTCTATAAGGAACATAAAATTTTTATTTTGGTAACACAAGAATCACTACGGTTTTGGGAGATGATTTAAAAGATAATTGTGTAGAAATTTCGTGGGCTATATGTTTTAGAATATGTGAGAAGAAGGGGAGGTGAGGAGTGGTATTTATAATTGGAGGATAGTGGTGTTTTCGAATATTATATTCATTAGTTTATTATTTTGGCCAATAAATTCCAAAAATGTTAATTAATTTGAATTTATATAGTAAATATAAATTTAATTTAAAACTAATCTATTATTATATAATCCCATATGAAATTAATCGTTTATCTGACTTATAATGTTAAATATCATATTTTACTGTTTTTTACTATTCAAAAAGATTACTATTTTTGAAAAAAAAATCAACCTAACCATTTCCTGATATGTATATTCCAAATATGAAATCCATTTTATGAAAATAAGTTTCTAAATATGTGATATTTAACAGTCTATTAAAACCATTTTTATTTGAAAAATGATCAATATAATTATTATAATCAATTTCCAAGCCCTTTGAAAAAATTACATATGGTAACATAAAATTATATTATCATTATAAAAAATATTAATATTAATTTATAATCCCATTTTGTGAAAACATTTATGTTATATTATTATATGTTTTATAATAATTAAAATAAAATATATATGGTTTTGAAAAATAGAAAAACTTCTTTTATCAAATTTAAAACATTCATTTACTTGTATCATCATATGAGTATGTAATATTTTCATTTTATAATATAGGAAAATATTACTTTACACTTTCATAAGTTATGATACTATTATAATAGTCATGTTATTATTTTTAACGGTTTGATTATTATTCCAACTATCATATTACAATGGTTAGATTACTAATACAATGGACAAATTTGTAACAGTCATATGGTTTCCCTACTTCTTATAAATAATTAATATTTAATTTATTCTGAATTAATTTATATGTTTTCTGAATTTATATATATTTTCATTATCATGAGGAATATTCCATTACTAATATTCTACTACATTTCTATTCTAGTTCTCATGATTGTGGTTATTCTGGTGTATCGAGCAATATCTAAATTTTCATATTGTTCTCATCTTATTATACATTTTTATCCCATTATAATATTACCATTATTATGGATATTCTTATTTTATATATATATTGTTTAAATTATTATCATTATTTTTTGGGTTCTGTGATGTTGTTCATGTGCTTTATATAGGACCATATTACCAGGTACAAAATAATTATATAATCATAGGGGAAATTACCTTGAAAAATAATAGGTCATTGAATTATTTCCCCATTAGGAAATTTAATCTTTGAAATTCAAATTTACATAAAAAGGTAAAAATTGGTCTGGGTACTTCTAATTCATGGCTTCCTCCATTTTCTATGTCACTTCCTCGTAATTAGGGATTCACCACTGAACTTTGATGATGTGAGTTGTCTTGTTTCATAGAACATTATATCTCTATTCTAACATATTCACCAGATAATCCTCATAAGGGAGATCATTTTATAGTTGTATCACCTCTAAATTATATACATCTGAGGGATTTGGTATTTACAATCTCAATCGGGATATGTGGAATGCATCATGTACTTGAGTCTGGGTCAGTGGGAGTTCTAGAAAAAAATCCACAACATTAATGTGATCAAGATTTTAAAAGGGTTTCATGTACATAGGACATATCATACCCTTCCTGACAAATCTAATTATGATCTTCCATAGAGAAATATAGAGGAACATGTTTCCTCTATACTAAAATTCTAAGTCTCATCGATCATTTTAGCACAACTCTTTTATCAACTCTAAACATCCCTGATAGGCTAGTAAATGTTCTTGACCATCTACACCATTTCATATACCATTTAAAGTCCCAATAGGTTGTGTTTGACAACTTCAACCCCACACACATGTGTTCTATACCTTTTAACATAAAATGCTTCATATGGATCCATTTTGATATTTTTGTGAAATCTATTATTGTATGAAAACTCTACTAGAGGAAAATGATGACCTCATCCTCCTTTTAAGCACATCGAGCATGATCATAACATGTCCTATAGTGTCTAGATATTCCAATGGTGGTTTCTATAAATTTTGGGGTGTTTAGAAATACTAAGTTCAACTAAGTATTTACTTCATGTTGGATAATTTCCTATAACTTAGATGTAAATATTGAATCTTTTTCACATACAATCAATAGTGGTGTTCCAAGAATCCCCACCAATTATTTGATGTATATCCCTGAAAGATGAATGAGTGAAAAGTACTCTTGAATTTAAATGTAGTGTAAAGAAATTTTACGGTGTCCCACCACAACCCATATCGAATTTTTTCCTTTGGATATATTTGCAAAGCCTATGAAAAAATACATAGTTATTTACTCCCATTTCCAGGTGGGTATGGGTAATTACTTCATTAGCACCTTGGTCTTTTTCTTTTAAACCATCACCAGCTAACATACTAGAAACTTTGAAGAATATTTTGTCATCTCTTTCTTTATATTTTCCCACCAATAGTCCTCTTATAGATCTTGATACATCTTCATGATCCTTGGGAGGACGAATAAGTTTTATCTATTTATATTATTTAAAAACTCCATTATCTTGGGATTTGATGGTACACAGAGTTATTACCCAAATCTTACAACACCATCTTCATCAATTTTAAACTATGGGGATTTCCATTTCCTTATGAATTTCAATATTATCTATTTGAGCATCCTATACCTTCTCTTGAAGGGATGGTTGGGAAGAAATTTGATAAAGGAATTATAATTTTACTTTATTTACAATTCCCATGTACATCCATTTCATGTCTGAGAAGATCAGATCCCTCTCAATTCATATCATTGATATGGTCCTGAGAAAATTTATACATATATAATCTACTAATTTATTTTATTTCCCCAAATGGTAGTTCATTGAGTAGTTGTAATTCATGATCATCTTTGACTTTTTTTTAAAAAAAATTATTCTCCTTCTATGAAAATATATATTTGATACTCGTATGGTCTATATATATTTCACACTTCTACCCTTATAGAAAATGCATCAATTATTAAATGAAAATATTACTACAGCCAACTTAATATCATGTTCTTGATAGTTATTCTTCTAAAATATTATCTTCCTTGAGGCACATGCTATAACATTGTCACATTTCTTTAACACATAACCCAATACCTTATTTTAAGCGTCATCGTATACCATCATAAGTTCTATACTTGAGGAAAGCACAAGGACAGGTTAATTAATATGAATATATTTGAATTCTATTATTCTATCTTGATAGTCATTGGCCTATAAAAACATTACCCCTTTCATATATGATTGGATAGTAGAATTGAAAACCTTGATATGTTTCTAAAAAATTATCAAAAATGATCATCTAGTCCACGGAAACTAAGTATCCTCATTATATATGTTTGTCTAGCCCACTCATCAGTTTAAATTATCTTAAAATAGTCCCTAAATATTCATTTTTTAGAGATAACATTCCCAAATAATGATACATCCTCCATCAATACCTCACATTTACTATACTTTTTCATATAATTTATCCTTTTGGA
Organism: Viscum album; assembly: GCA_963277665.1. NCBI lineage: Eukaryota > Viridiplantae > Streptophyta > Magnoliopsida > Santalales > Viscaceae > Viscum > Viscum album. The sequence goes on from OY728165.1 coordinate 925,420,664, forward strand.
ATGTCTTGAGTAGAATATTCAAATGTCCATTCCCACTTTTGGATGATATCTGAATATCATCTATAAAAACTACCAAAAAAATTTCAATGTAATATCTAAAGACTTTATTCATCAATTATAAGAATATTTTTTTAGAATTAGTGAGTATGGAGTCCATCACTATGTACTCATAGTGTCCATACCTCATTCAAAAGGTAGACTTGGGAATATCTTTCCCATTCACTATTAATTAGTGATATCTCAATCAATGTTACTCCTTAGAGAAGTAATGGGCCCTACATAGTTGATCAAAGAAGACATTGATCCATGGAAGGGGATACTTGTCAATTTTCATGATTTTTTATGTTAATGATAATAAATGTAGAGGCAGATTGACCAATAATTCTCCATAATGAATATGAACAATGAACTCGATGGTGAAGCACTGAGTGACATAAAATCCTTTTTTGTATTCTATAATAATTTCTTTTTCAGTTCTTCTAACTTAATGATGGTCATTATTTAGAGAATATTGGATATGGGTAGAGATAAATATATATGTTCAATGGAAAACTCAACCTCTTTCTTAAGAGGAAGTCAAGGAAAATATTCAAGGAATACATTTATAGAGTCCCTCACAATGGATATGTCTTCTAGCATGATTATATCTATATTCTCAACCATTTGATCTGGATAATATTAATCATAAGGAATTCATATTCAGAATTGAGATGATGGATCTAAAGAATATTTATTCTTATTCTTACACTTTTAAAGAATTGAATGATGACTTCAGATATGAATAACGATCTCTCTCTCATGACAGTTAATTTTGGATCTATTTAAGGACAAGAAATCCATTTCCTAAGTATAATCAAATTACAGTAATGGAAGTATTAAAATATTTTTTAGAGGTTTAATCCAAAAAAATTGACCAGGAATGAGTTATATTCTTTTGATGAAATGATTACTCTATTTCTTTAATCTCTTAAATATCTCAACCCCATTATTTTTTCAAGGTGTTTATTCAGTCATATAAATATTGAATGATATAAAATAATGTATAGAAACAGGTCGAAAATTACGTTCTTTACTATAGAATGATTAACTAGTTTTTCTATCACAACATTAATTTATGGATCCACCTCAAAAGTAGTGATATAATATGACCTCATTTTCTATTCATTCTATAGAGGTTGTTATTATTGTTTATTATCCCCAAAAACCCTTGGATTAGAGCATTATATTGAATAATTATAGTGTTCCTTGTAGTTGAAACACTACACCACACGCTAGGTGTTGATTTGAACATTTTTTTCTCTAACTGAATTAGTTTGTTTCTTCATCCCTCTTCATAATTGATTAGCATAACTTCCCCCTTTTCCACATTTGAAATATCACAATGTTTCCTTGAGATAGTTTCTTGGATTCTTCTAAAATTTTTAACACATGGGTATTTTAGTATTCTTTAATGCATGTGATTTATCCATTTAATCCTCCAGAATTAAAAGTTAGTATACACTTTTAATATCCTTCACAATGAGACCACTGAGATTCACTGATCTCCATATATACCTTAAGGGCACAACATACAATATCATTATAGCTATTAATGTCTATAATCACAAATGGTTTAAGTTTATTAGACTGTAATCCACTAAAAAATTAGTCCATTGTAGTTTTTTTATTAATGAAAAAGTCATCAACACAACATGAAATCCTTGCGATGTTTTCCTCAAACACCCTAATAGACTCACTTTCCTTTTACATCAGTATAAATAACTCTATATCCATTTTAAGAAATATATTTTAGGGAAAATATTTTTTGAATAATAATCTATGGAATCATTCACATTCCATGGAATCAATTTTATATTTTTTTACTTGATTTTCTTGATCAGTGTTCACCACTAATTATCTCCCTACACTATGCAATAAATGACCAATACACATGTATCTTTTATTTGAGAATGGGATGATTGAAAATATCTTCTCAATAGAGTATATACATTTTTACATTATAAGGTGATATAATTTCCCCTAATGGTATTAATCGACATTAACTTTATATTTCTTAGGGGGGGTATTTCAACTCAATTCAATATATTATTCAAAACATGAGTCAACTGACTAAGTACTACCATGACATTCTCATATAACTCTCCCACCATGTTAGGCATATCCTTAAGAAAATCATAACATTGCCTATCACATTGGATGATTGAGTTTCTCCTCCTTTTTCCAACAATTTACTATAATAAAGTAACTAAAATTAGGGATGATAATACTCAAACTAAAGAACACATAAAATGAGAAATTATGAATATAGAAGAAATAACTTATAAATGACATACAAATTATAATTTTTTATTCTCTATATTTCAATATAGGTTACCCATTGAAAATTTCTAATTATTTTATCTATCCTAACAATCGATTACTTTTCTTCATAATGGATTGTATAGAGTTTCATAAATTACCATAGTATATCCCCTATCAGTGAAAAACTAGGTGTGCAACAAGGACTCATTGTCGTGCACTAGGTGACGATAGAAAAAATTGTCGATCATCCATTTTCAGGGCTATAACCCATCTGTACAATTTTGATAGATCCAAATCCACATATAGTATTTAGGAATGAATGCAATTTATTAGAAACCACTCACTCTATACTTCAATAAAATTTTAGAATATTTTTTTATACTAGGAAGGATTGAGAAAGATGACCTAGAAATGGTGGCTCCCCTTCCATGATTGTGATGCCTAATGTTCCAGTCCCTCTTCTCTCGGTATTGGGGGGACCCTCCCCATATTTTAAGGGAGATATCCATTCTTTCTCCCTTTTTCCAACCCCAGGTTTCTTCCCACTTTCACCAAAATAGTGCTAAGCCTTAATGTCCCAAATCTGTTCAAAAGTGATCCTCAACTCTCAATTTCATCATCAGAGTTTAAATAATCCTCATATATTATTTATTTTACATTGGTCACTCTGTTCAAGAAGCACCATCCTTCAGTGTATACTTTTTATAGGTTCTTTTTAGGTTCATTGGGTTTACAAGATTTAGAAACTATGGGTATTATTGATAATTAAAATATTATGATTCAATTTTCCTCAAAGAAATATATGGTATGGGCATAGTTCAGTTCCCTCATAGCTAGAATAGTTAAAAAATTTATCTTTATAGGTGGAAATATGACTTTCACATGAAGCACAAAACTCTTACAACATCTTTTGGGGATATTTTCTTTATCCTCCACTCCATTTAAGAAACCCGTAATTATGAGATAGTTGGTAGATACATGTTATTTGACATTAAAAACTTTTTTTGTTTTCCATCAAGTCTACCAAAAAAATTTGGATGTAGATGTCACAGGATTACAGGTGGAGTATGTTTCCCTTTCTATGGATAAAGAGGTCGGATGCAATAAGGATGTACTTTTTTAATCATTTATGGACTTCTACTATCCTTGTAAGAAATTTTGTCACTCATCAGAAACATGTTGGTGTTGGATAAAGATATCTTATTAGTAGATGATTGAGTACAAAAGAGATAGTTTCGAGTGAGTGGATCCAGGTGTTGGTGAAGGTTCGATGGGATAGTTCCAGTTGGGTGTTTCAATTATCCCATGTTTTGAAAAGGTGGTGCGAGGTGAAATAAAGAACAGAAATCCATTAGAGGATTATATTTTTAGTCGGTTGAGTTTGGAAAAGAGTGATCCAATGACTTTTGTGAAATCACCATTAGAACTAGTGTGTATTTATGTGGTATATGATGTTGGTGTTTTTGTTACATCATTAAAGAAATATGTTATGGTATATGAAGGGGGGAAGTGAGAGCTGGTAGTGGTATCCACCATACAATATAGACTCAAGTTACTATTGGGGAAGGTGTAAGGGCTCCCAGGGATGAATCCTATCTTGATGAAATACTTTCCGGTGGAAAATCTTCATGTGGTGGATCTTAAGATTATGTACCTTTGCGGGGCCTTGATACTTTTAATGCAGCAAGGGAGTGTGCTCCATCATGTGGTAAGGTTTTGATGGAAAGGGGTGGGTCTATATTCTAGACTAGACCGAGGATGGATTTTCCAACTATAAATATTTTTAATGACATTTATGGATTGATGTGTGAAGGGATGGACCGGGATGCAACATCCTACGTAGTGAAATCAAATGATGGGAAGGGAGTCCCTTGAGATGAGTCCAGTGGTGAGTCCCATTGTCTGATCTCCGAGGATAGTGCAGAATATTTTCAAGGTCATGTGATTTCTTTCCTGATAAGGTGGAAGGTTAAGAGAGGCAATAAGATAATTCAAAAGGACTATTTATACTTAACCCAAAAAATGGAGACAATATCCATCAAAATGTTTAAATCCATGGTGATGGGAAGAGATCCCAGGAATTTTGGAAATTCTGATTAGAGAGAGGATACAACTCCTGGGGAAATTCCCCTTAAGGGTGTTTTAATTGGAAAATAGAAGGAGAAAGTCACGGATTCTGAAAAAACACTATCTTATCATCAATTGGGTAGAACATATAATGTATGAGGTAATCGTGATTAATTCCACACTTGAAGAAGAAAATAAATATGGGAAGACTGGTACACATGGACACTAGTAATGAGAAGAGGCATCGATTGAAAAGAATGATATTCTACTGATGAGAGGATTCATGGAAGGGAAGATCAAAAAAGAGGAGTTGATGAAATGTTTGGACAAATTAGTCTGTAAATTTGAATACCATATGAAGGATTATCCATTCACACAAGTAACCAATCTTCCCTATAAATTATTTAGGGATAATGCTTCTAATAGGCTTAAACTATCTTTTAACAATTAAGTTGTTTCATTTAGTGTTTTATCAGGGTGGTAATTTTTGTTACCCCCTTTTCTTTGAAAGTGTTTTCGTATGAAAAAACATATTTTTAGTTAATCTCCTATACTATGACTTATCCTTGGGGTAATCACTAAATTATTATATCCCAAATGACTAAAAATAACAAGACCATTTTATAATAAAAATTTTATTGTACCAGTCTATTTAAATATATTATTATAAAATATTTAACAAAAATATCCAAAAAAAACCAAGAATTGAGAGGCCTATCATATTTGAGACCCTAGATATATAAATTAGTTATATGAAATCAAAATAAAACAAATTTATTTTAATCAATGTACTAAGATACTAATTCTATTTGATATCCTAAAACTACATAATAAAACCTGGGGAAGAAATAAACAAAAGGTGTCAGCTACAAAGCCTTGTAAAGGAATTAAAATGATAATGAATCATATAATACAATTCAATAGGTAAGACATGATATAATGAGAGAAAAGGATAATGAATATTCATATGGAATCATAACATAAATAACATTGAATCATAAGATATTCTAAAAATATGAATGTGTCGATGAAATAAAGCATAACATATTTATAATTAAGGGCTAACTTCCATGACAACATCACATGGTAGATAGATTACTATCGTTGATTAGGTTTAATCCCAAATCCCATAAATATTGTCTCATGATACATACAAATTACCCAGTGCATTAGAGCAATATTTGGGAACTCCCATCATAACATCTATAAGCATATGAGTTCCAAATAAGGAATCAAACATAAATCATAAACATAATGATTACTTGTGAAAATAAATGAGTTTAAAAATCATATCTTACATCACAAATAGATGGAATATCATAATGCCTTACATGAAATTAGGGATGCAAACATTTTTGTATATTCTTTAATGAAAAATAATAATGGTTCAAAAAAAATTCCATGTTAATTGATGATGTGGAAAATAGTGGATATGTAACTTTATAAATGTACCTTTTAAGTGGGGTTTAATGGAAAATGGTAAAGACTAACCAAAAGGTGAAAGAGCATATTAATTTATAAAAAAATAAAAATTAACTACAAATGGATTCCTATAGTAAAATTGACAATTTTATCAACCAATTATTCTTTGAAAAGTTTAGGGATTGGGACATTAAATGGGGTAAGTGGCTGAGATGTTGTATTTAATCAGGTTTTCTTAACGAATGAAATTTAGAAGGGAACCTTTAAAACATTTATAGACAATAAGAGAAAGGTTAATTAAAGAAGCTATATATGTTTGGGACATATATATAGAATATTTAATAAGTAAATGAGAAAATAGAGAGATTTGGTGAGGTAAATAGAGAGAAATCACAACCCAAAGAAAATAGGGTGGTGCATAGACATCACTAACTGTATGTTTCAAAATCATTCTTCACATGAACATACCATAATTAATAATAAAATAAAATAATAAATTGATTAATTTATAACCTTTTTCATATATACTTTAGTTACTGTAATTATACTTTTTTCACTTACAATCATTTTAATGAGATATAATGTTTAATGTCATTGTTATCATGGATTTCGTTTCATGGTTCCAGGGACTGATCACTTGAGGATAATTATGGTGATTCTTATTAAATGTGAATAAAACAATATAATTTTATGGAAGTGATATCAATCTCCTTCCATGAATATAAATGGTATCAAATACACCAATGTTATGGAATATTGAAGATTCATAAAGTAAAAATGATAATGTTTTACGGTTAATTTATTTTGGTAATTTTACCAACAATCATAAACTGGGTTAATTTTATATAATTGTATGGTCATATATTCATTCAAAAATGTGAAAAAAATATAATATAAATATATACCTAATTTTAAACCATTTTAAGTGAATTTTAACCATACATGATGGTGTTAATAAAAAATAAAAACCCATCATCCACAATGGTGGTGAACCGACATAATATTGATAATGGTTTTGTTTTTAGAATAAGAGGACAATAAGTGAGGATAGATGGAATATATTTCTTCATCACTATAAAATAAAAGTATATATATGATATTAATGTTATTATTCCATGTTGCATGAGGTCGGTTAGGAGAAGGTAGAAGATGAAATGAATTTAAAAGTGCTAGTTTCAGAATATTACATCATGAATGAAATATCCATGAAAAACTCTATAGAATCAGTCTTTTGGTTTGACTAGTAATAACAGTATATGGGGGAGAGGATTGGGAATAAATTTTTGTATAAAAATGGAAATATACAAGGCTTATAATTGGGGAGAAGGGTAGGTTTTTTTGGAATTTATAAGGACATGATATGGGTATTTTTTAATATTATATTCATTAGTTTATTATTTTGGATCAACACTACCCATATTATTTATTCATGTGAATATATACATTAAATTATGTATGCTTTTTTAACTAATGGGTACTTAAATCAAACCTTAAGAAATTGATCATGTATTTAACTTATAATTTTAAATACCATATTTTAGCATTTTTCTCTATTTTACAAAAATTAAACTATTTTAGAAAAATACCAAAATTCACCCTATACATATTTTTATGTGAAGATACCAAAAATGAAATCCATTTTATGGAATTTATTTTCTAAATATGATAAATCTAATTCTTAAAATAAATCATTATTTATTTGAAAATATGCTAATTTTAATATTAGGATCAATTTTTCCAAGTCTTTGAAAAAAATTCTTACGGTCTCAAAAATTTATTATATCATCATAATAAATTTTAATATTAATTTATGAACCCATTCAATAAAAATATTTCTTTTAAATTTTTATATTTTTTGTAAAAATTAAAATTAAAAATATATGGTTTTATAAAATACAATAACTTATTTTATCAATTTTAAAACAACTATTTACATGTATCTTGATATAAATATGTCATATTTTTATTTTATAAGATATACAAATATAATTTCAAACATAAAAAGAGAGGTTACTATTCTAACAGTCAGGATACCATTCATAATGGTCAAATCACTCTTTCAATAGTAGGATTATTATTATAGTGATCATATATTTAAATGGTCATATGGGTTCTCTGGTTCCTATAAATACATCATATTTCATCCATTCTTCATTCAATTTTATTTTCTATCAAGGACGTATATTTTTAATTTGATAGATGAATATTACATTACTAATATTCTAGTTTATTTCTACAGTGCTACTCATGAGTTTAGTTTTTCTAATGGATAAAAAATATCTATATTTTTATATTTATGTTATATTATTTTATTTTTTTATCCCATGATATTATTTTTTATTATTATGGATATATTTGTATCAAAATGAAAGGTTCAAATTATTATAATAAAATGTTTTTGGTTTTTTCTTAGAGTGAATGTTCATTATAGTATAATACATTACAATGTATTAAAAAAAACTATATAATTAAAGGGAAAACTCTATTAATAAAAGAAAAGATCATTACAAGGTTTCTCTCATGGAAAATTTTTACCAGCAAAAAAATATTAATTATCTTTCACTCCTTGTCTTCTATATCTTATTACTTATTATAATTTTTGGATCAAGGACCACCATTTTTTATCATATCCCTTTAAATGATAAATAATCATGATAAACTTTTCCATTTCATTACACCACAATGTCATAAAGATATTCTCTATAATCTTGATCCATTGATTTTCCACTACAGGATTATTAGACCCACCGAATGATAGAGGTTTCTACCACCTAAAACAATATAAATTGTTATATATTTATTTATTGGAATTAGGTTTCTACATTAGGGTTGGGTTATTTTACATAACCTGACTAAATTTACCAAGAATTTTAATGATTTGTTCACCGTCATCATTAACTCCACTATCTTGATTATATATCCAATCCCTACACTGTCCTCGGTAGTTGTCTTGGCTTCCATTTCATTTTGCAGGATCCATTATCTAACATATGTCATAGATTAGTTAGTGTAATTATAAACTAATAATATATAAGATAATACTAATATATAAATTTTCCCTAAAACATGGTCATATACATAGAATACCTATAAAAACCATTTTAAAATATTTTATGTAATTTTCCAAAGGTAGAATCTATGTTCTCTTGCTATATTATTTTAAATCTAGTTTTTATGGTTTCTAATAAACATCGATCTAATTCCAATAGTGATTCCACCAGCCCTAGTTAATGAGATTTTGGGGTTTATATCATATATGGTAATCAAAATACAAGATATTACATTTCCAAGACCAAGGTTTGTCAGTCCTTAAGATAATTGATACATAAAAATTAAATTACAATAGTAAAAATTACAATATTTGAGTGTAAATACTTACATATAAGTGAAAATTATTTAGCTAATCATATATAGTATTTCACTTCATTACCGGTCTAAATGTGAAAAAATGAAGTAGAAAACTCAAATTATCAATAATGGAATGTGTAAGACGAAATGTATCCTTATATAAAAAATATAATGGGAATATATAAACAAAAAATTCCATATAACGTAATGAAACATTTAAAAAGGAAATAAATGAGTAAATTATAACATATTGATATACATTTTATTAATTTATAATGACCTACAACTTAAAAATATCATATAGGACTTATGTGAATACATCACACTTAATGGGAGAGGATGAACCAATTACCATATATTTATGGTGTCATAATACATGCTAGTGCATTGATGATCTATATAATTATTGGGCCCATCCATCACATAAAATTATAATGCACTCTATTATATGTTAATTGTAACATCCCAAGTAAGTAATGAATAATATATATTTGTATCTATGTCTATTAATGATTAAGATAGTGTTATAGAGGCTTAAAATGAAAATAAATACAATCTTATGCATGGAATACACTAATATTCTTAAAAGATTGTTTTACTGCCTTTTGATGGCAAACCATTTTTTAATCTATATTTTGACAATTTTATAAACTATTTTTGTCAAAATAAACTTATCCTTTATGATTGGGACATAAAAATTTACCTTGTGTGAATTTTTGGTATTTTTCTGACAATGTTCATTTTTAATGAATAGTGACAAATACTGCATTTTACATCAAAAATGATTTTTAATCTAATTTATTTATATGATTAGATTATGTTTTGAATTGGTTTTGAAGTGAAATTAGAATATATTTTTACCATTTTATCCAATGGTGGTCATTGGAATCAATTTCACTTTGAAATTAGACTTAAACCTGTGTCAATCTTTTGATACTTATTGTTTTGTAAAAACACGCTATTTGCTCTGGCAGCGGGAATTAATTATTAAATTAATTAATGTGACTTATATGATTTGAATTTTGTAAAATAGACTTCATTTTTGAATTCGGAATATCAAATATAGCTTAGGGTGAATTTTTGGTAATTTTCTGAAAAACTTCAATTTTTGATGAATAGTGAAACCACTAAGTGGTAATCAAGCAAACTGATTTTTCAGTTAAATGAAAGTTTACCACTAATGTGTATTGAATTTTGAAAATCTGACATACATGGTTGTCATTAATAAGTAAAATGTGGTTCAATGATATTATAATAATTTTTTGGTGAATAGTAACTTATTAAGTTCTTAATCGCGATTAGTGGTAATTAGGGTAGTTTAAGGTATAAATAATGCTTTAATAATATGAAATGACCTAGACACATGTCCCAACCTCATTTGTTGTGTCATGGTCGACCATGAAATGCCATGGGTCAACTTGGGGACCCCATGGATCAACTTTTGTTGGGAAATGACATAAATTACTTTTTATTTAATGTTAAAGTGAAAATGACACAAACATAATATGTTTTACAAAAACAATTTTTAAGTGGGGTTATACAAGTCCCAATTTTGATTATAAATAGTCATTGGAAAGATACAAATATTTCCTATATCATAGTATTTTGTTTATAATTTTTAGACATTAAATAAATTAAATTATTTATGACATAATAATGATGCAGCGATGACATCATTATTTGACGATTTAAATAAAATGGAATGATAATGAAAAATCTAAAACCTACACATGTCCAAAACCAATTGGATGAGTGGATTTCGAACCCTTATCACCTTATCCACGAATTATATCAATTTGGGACCTTTTAAAACCGAAAAACATTTTCATATAAAGTAATGTTTCTTTACTTTCCCAAAGTGCCCCTCCTCTCCTCTTATAAAAGGCCCCCACCTCTACCTCATTTCACACACTCTTCAAGCCTTTGGCTCGGCCAACCCCTGCCCATTTGCTCTCTACACATCCCTCTCCTCATCCTAGAAGATTCCCTTTGGGAAGAAGCATTTCAAAGGAAGCCTTTAGGCTCAAATCAAAAGGAGTTACACTTTTTAAGGTAATTCGTTCTCTCATGTTCATTTGTTTTATTTTGCTTCTCCAACCCCCTAAACTGTTTTTATTTACTTCTTTTGTAACAACACCAGTATCTTCAATATACTAGGATGTTGGTATATGATTTATTTGAGCTACACTCTCACACAACTACATCAAATGGTTAAAGAACATACGGTTTCCGTGGATGACGAAATTCTTCCTCCCGAAACGATGATTGTTCAACACTCATTTAACACCTTCAAAGGTGGCCATTATGATGTCACTATTTTTATATATGATATATAATATGTTTATGTTTTCCTTAAGCTTATGTTTTTTTCATTTTGGGCATACCTTTATGGTTTCCATTGTGGGTAAACACGATATCTTCATTTTATGAAGTGCGGACTACCGCCCCCTCAAAGTGATTTGATTCGTTAAATACCATATGTGGGACATATAAAGGATGGAACTATGATATTATATATGATATTATACTGGAATTATAATATACCTTTATATCATTATTATTACATTCTATAAAATACGAAATAGAAATGAAAGTAGCGTTCATGCGTACGTACGGCTTACCGTCTCCATGAACGGTGCATTTAATTTCTTACCTCTAAATGATTATGTAATATTATAAATGCATGTATGTACTGGATATATATGACATATATGATATCCACATCATGAATACCATTCTGGATATAATGAACCTTTGACCAAATTAACAACATGTAAGTGTAAGAAGTCTATTTTTGACTTAAGAACCAAATACCAACAAAATGAACATTATTAACTTAACTGATTACATGATGTTCATAACATTGTATAAAAGGAATAATGAACTTGAAAAAGATTCATAAGCAAGTATAGATTAACTCAAGTTTATTATTCAGGAGAATAAAGAACGGTCGGGTCAAGTCAGATACGAGGTATGGGACTTCGTATCAATCTCCTTTCATTGAGGCATATTTTATTTTATACACAACTTTCTTTTATACGGTGTATAAACCCCTTTGACTTTTCCATTTATTCAAAAGGAATCTTTTTTTATACGAAGCGTTTACTAAACGACAAAAGGGAATGTTTTTGTCGTACGTATGCGGCGACAACGACTTCTCCGCCGTCGTGACCGTTATTTGAGTTTCGGCTTCCTCTACAAGCCATACCTTCTTTTTAAAGGAAAAATAAATACCATGTTTTACTTTTCTTTTATTTTGGTATTGAAAATGGTTTTCACAATGTTTTTTTGTTGTATTGATATCTTGTGATTGAAATGTGGAAATTTTATGTTTCCTTTATGCATGTTTTATGTGATACGATTATGTTATGGTTCTTGGGCATTATTATGAAGACGGGTGGTTCCGTGATAAACTAAGGGCGGGTGAGCCCGATATAGCTCTCCAATGCATTGGGTAACGCGAAGGAGTGAAACATTAAGGTTTCTCCGAAGAGATTTTAGGGAATATACTGTGATGGGTATTCCAAACGTAACCAAGAGGGTTACTCCCTACGTAAGAATGTTATGAATTCCTCAAGTTACCTTTATGTCTTATGATTTATATGATTTATTCGTGATTTTATGAGGTATGTTAAAGTGCCAATGTTTTATGGGTAAAGTATGATTTCATTCTTATGTATATATGAACTCATGTTTCCTTTCCATTTTTTTTTATAACCCATACTGAGTTTTTATGCTCATCCCATGTTTTTGAAATGTTTTTCACAGGTCAAGGGAAAGGTACATGATAAGATGATAGAGTCAAGGATGTGTCAAGAATTAATCCATGTTTTATTTTAAATGTGTTTCCATTGATGGGAATGAAGAATACTATCTTTATGTAACCACATTGTTTATATGTGGAATGTAATGCAAGTTTTATGATCTAATTCTCTAAAACTCTAAACCCGAAAAGATCCTCAATGTGTAATCTTGTAATAACTCAAGATTAAGTAAGGTTTAAGGCTGGGGCCTTATAGTTGGTATCAAAGGCCGGTTTAGATAACTTTAGGAGTTATAATTCTATTAAATGATTATCCAAAAATATTTTTTTTTCGAAATGATATAGCATTTAAAGATTACCATGTTGCTTCATCTAAGACATGTTTGTTCAGAATGGTTTTCCGCAGAGGAAATAGGGAAGCAGTGCTAGGAAGGCATACAGAAGGAAATAACCTTCCGAATCAGCATCCAGAAATGGTCGGAATTGGAACTGAATAGTTTGTTGCAGTAATGGCGCAGTTGACTCAAGCGATAAATGGCAGTGGTATCCATGCACGAGATCAGGCAGATCCACCGCAGAGGAACATGTCAGTGGTGGAACATTTCATGAGGCAACATCCCCCATCATTCAGAGGATCATCTGACCCTGTGCTAGCTGAAGGGTGGATTAAAGCACTGGAGAAGATTTTTGATGTCATGGGGTGTTCAGACAATCAAAAGGTTAGTCTTTCTATTTACCGTTTGGAGGGTGAAGCAGATCAGTGGTGGTCTATGGTTAAAAATATCAGGGACGCCGATGAGATTGATGCTCTTGAATGGGATGAATTCAAAGGTATGTTTCTTGAGAAGTATTTTCCTAAGGCTTTTCGACTTAGGATGGAAAATCAATTCTTGGAATTGAGGCAAGAGGAAGACTCAGTGGCTGCCTATGAAGAAAGGTTCACTCGATTGGCAAGGTATGCTCCAAATTTTATCCGGGACCTTGATAGTAAAATCAATCGTTTTTACTCAGGATTAAAGCCAATGTATCGAAGGGCATTAGCTTCTCGTGAGTTTAAAAGTTATGAAAAGCTTGTTCGATGTGCTGAGAAGGTGGAAATGGAGTTCGCCGATGACCAAGTTTTCTATAACAACCAGCAGAAGAAGAGACCGAGGTGGAAGGAGAAAGGTAAGAATTCTTCAAATAAGTCTGATGGTAAGAGAACTAAGTTTCCAGTTTGTGATAAATGTGGCAAAAGGCATGCTGGGGAATGTCTTCTGAATTCTGGAAAGTGCTACCGATGTGGTAAGATGGGACATAAGGCTCGTGATTGCACTGAAAAAGATCAAGCTGAAGGTAAGAACAAATTTGATTTACAGTTAGTGAAATGTTTTAAGTGCAATGAGATGGGTCACTATGAAAACGAGTGTCTGACAAGGAGCTTGAGTGATGGGAAGCAGTTAGACTACAAGCAGAAAGGGGTGGTGAAATCCTTTGCAACTACTTCATCAGATGTCGGGCCATCAAATGAAGTTGTATCAGCTACTTTGTTTGTTTTTTCAGATTATGCCAGTGTGTTGTTTGATTCGGGGTCTACACATTCTTTCATCTCTGAAACCTTTTCTAGTAAAATGGGAATACCATCTCAATAAATGACTCCTGAACTTTTGATAAAAACACCTGGGGGAAGTGTCGAGGAAAAAAGAATTTATAATAATCTTCCTATCCTTATCTGTGAAAAGAACCTACTTGCAAACCTTATTGTTCTACCTCTAGTAGAGTTTGATGTTATCCTGGGTATGGATTGGCTCTCTATTTACCATGCTAAGATTGACTGTAGAGCTAAAGAAGTTTCTTTTAAGAAAGACTTTCAGTTTGTTTACAAGAATGAACCCTTACTTTTGATAACATATCAAGAGGCCGAGAAACTTGTAAAAGATGGAAATGAATGTTACCTTGCACACGTCGTTGAAAATAAAGGAACTATTCAGATTAATGATGTGCCAGTGGTAAATGAGTATCCTGATTTTTTTCCTGATGAGTTGCTTGGAATAATACCAGATCGGGAAGTTGAGTTTACTGTTGAATTAGTTCCTAATGCTAAGCCAATTTCAAAACCCCCTTATCAAATGGCACAAATTGAACTTTTAGAGTTGAAGGAGCAATTGCAAGATTTATTAGAGAAAGGTTTCATTAGACCTAGAACATCACCATGGGGTGCTCCTGTTTTATTTGTTAAAAAGAAAGATGGTTCTATGAGACTTTGAATTGATTATAGAGACTTGAATAATATCACTGTTAAGAACAAATATCCTTTGCCTCATATTGATGATTTGTTTGATCAGCTCCAGGGAGCTCAGTTTTTTTCAAAGATTGACTTGAGATCGGGGTACCATCAGCTGAAGGTTAAGGAGGCAGATATTCCGAAGACCGCGTTCCATACGAGATATGGCCATTATGAATTTGTAGTAATGCCTTTTGGGCTAACCAATGCACCTGCTGTATTCATGGACTTAATGAATAGAATTTTCCATGAGTTCTTGGATAAGTTTGTGGTGGTTTTCATTGATGATATTTTGGTGTTTTCTAAAAGTAAAGAGGAGCATGAAAAACATTTAAGGGTTATCTTGCAAACCTTAAAAGAAAAGAAACTGTATGGGAAATTCAGAAAGTGTGAGTTTTGGTTACAACACATTTCTTTCCTTGGTCACATTGTTTCTAAAGATGGAATAACTGTTGATCCTGCAAAAACAAAAGTTGTGGACGAATGGCCAAGACCCACAAATGTAACCGAGATTCGTAGCTTCCATGGTTTGGCAGGCTATTACCGAAGGTTTGTTAGAAATTTTTCACGGTTATCTAGTCCAATGACTAAGCTAACTCGTAAGGGTGTTAAGTTTATCTGGACAAAAGAATGTGATGATTGTTTTCAGGAATTGAAAAGAATATTGGTGAATGCTCCAGTTTTGGCACTACCTTCCAGGAATGGTGAGTTTGTTATATACAGTGATGCTTCATTTAAAGGACTTGGTTGCGTCCTAATGCAGAATGATCAGGTAATTGCTTATGCTTCACGACAGTTGAAAACTCATGAGGTAAATTACCCTACACATGATTTGGAACTAGCTGCTGTTGTTTTTGCTTTAAAAATTTGGAGGCATCATTTGTATGGAGTAAAGTGTGAAATATATACCGATCACAAAAGTTTAAAGTATATATTCACTCAGAAAGCGTTAAACATGAGACAAAGGAGATGGCTGGAATTAATCAAAGATTATGATTGTACAATTCATTACCATCCGGGAAAAGCAAATAAAGTGGCTGATGCTTTGAGTCGAAAAAGTAATGCTTCATTAACAATGTTGCATTTGGAACGTGATCCTTTGGTTAACGATTTGATGAACTTTGGCATAGAAGTTGTTGGTGCAGGAATTCCTTCTATTTTGTTTCAGGTATCAGTGAGATCATCTGTATCAGATAGAATCAAGCAAGCACAGAAGCAAGACAGTGAGTTGCAGAAAAGGGTAGAGCTGGTTCAGAAAGGTAAGTTTCCTGAATTCAACATTGATAATGATTGCGTTTTGAGATTTGGGAAGAGATTGTGTGTGCCTTGTGATTCACAGTTGAAGAGAGAGTTGTTATGTGAAGCTCATAGTTCTCCGTTTTCAGTTCATCCGGGCAGTACTAAGATGTATAGAGATCTGCGGGAGTATTACTGGTGGGATGGAATGAAAAGAGACATTGCTATTTTTACTGTGAAGTGTTTGACATGTCAACAGGTTAAAGCAGAGCAGCAGTTACCGAAAGGGATGCTTCATCCTTTACCAGTTCCAGAGTGGAAATGGGAGAATATATCCATGGACTTTGTTGTTGGATTACCGAAGACATCTCGAGGTAATAATGCAATCTGGGTTATTATTGATCGCTTGACCAAATCTGCTCATTTCCTTGCTATACGAGATGCTTTCTCTCTTGATCAACTTTCCCATTTGTATCTTAAAGAGATAGTCAGGTTACATGGAGTTCCTCTCTCCATTGTATCGGATCGTGATCCCAGGTTTACTTCTAACTTTTGGAAAGGCCTTCAGAAGTCGTTGGGTACTGAATTAAATTTTAGTACAGATTTTCATCCTCAATCAGATGGGCAGTCAGAACGAACAATTCAGACATTGGAGGATATGCTACGATATTGTTCTATGGATTATCAGGGAAGTTGGGACCAACATCTTTCTTTGGTTGAGTTTTCATATAATAATAGTTTTCATTCCAGTATACAGATGGCACCATTTCAGGCATTATATGGGAAGCGGCGTCGAACTCCATCTTTCTGGGATGAAGTGGGTGAAAGGAAGTTGATGGGACCAGAATTGGTAGAAGAGATGGCAGAAAAAGTTCAGCTGATTCAGAAACACATGAGAACAGCTCAGAGCAAGCAGAAGAGTAATGCGGATAACCGGAGGAAGGATCTATCTTTCGAGGTAGGTGATCATGTTTTTCTCAAGGTTTCTCCATGGAAAAGTGTGATGAGATTTGGTAAGAAAGGAAAGTTGAGTCCAAGGTTTGTTGGACCATACGAAATTCTGGAGAGAGTTGGATCAATTGCATACCGAGTGGCTTTACCTCCGAGTTTATCTCAGGTACACAATGTTTTTCACGTTTCGATGTTGAGAAAGTATATGCCAGATCCATATCATGTTGTGAGTCCAGAGGTAGTTCAGCTGGAAGAGAACCTATCTTATGAGGAAGAACCGGTCCAGATTCTTGACCACATGGAGCAAGTGTTACAGAATAAGGTGATTCACCAGGTAAAGGTTTTGTGGAAAAACCACATGATTGAAGAGGCAACATGGGAATCCGAAAATGCAATGAGGGATAAGTACCCTCATTTATTCGATAAGTAAATAAATTGCGGGGACACAATTTTCTAAAGGGGGGAAGGATGTAACATCCCAAGTAAGCAATGAATAATATATATTTTTATCTATGTCTATTAATGATTAAGATAGTTTTATAGAGGCTTAAAATGAAAATAAATACAATCTTATGCATGGAATACACTAATATTCCTAAAAGATTGTTTTACTGCCTTTTGATGGAAAACCATTTTTGAATCTATATTTTGACAATTTTATAAACTATGTTTGTCAAAATAAACTTATCCTTTATGATTGGGACATCAAAATTTACCTTGTGTGAATTTTTGGTATTTTTCTGACAATGTTCATTTTTTAATGAATAGTGAAAAATACTGCATTTTACATCAAAACTGCTTTTTAATCTAATTTATTTATATGATTAGATTATGTTTTTAATTGGTTTTGAAGTAAAATTAGAATATATTTTTACCATTTTATCCAATGGTGGTCATTGGAATCAATTTCACTTTGAAATTAGACTTAAACTGGTGTCAATCTTTTGATACTTATTGTTTTGTAAAAACACGCTATTTGCTCTGGCAGCGGGAATTAATTATTAAATTAATTAATGTGACTTATATGATTTGAATTTTGTAAAATAGACTTCATTTTTGAATTCGGAATATCAAATATATCTTAGGGTGAATTTTTGGTAATTTTCTGAAAAACTTCAATTTTTGATGAATAGTGAAACCACTAAGTGGTAATCAAGCAAACTGATTTTTCAGTTAAATGAAAGTTTACCACTAATGTGTATTGAATTTTGAAAATCCGACATACATGGTTGTCATTAAGAAGTAAAATGTGGTTCAATGAGATTATAATAATTTTTTGGTGAATAGTAACTTATTAAGTTCTTAATCGCGATTAGTGGTAATTAGGGTAGTTTGAGGTATAAATAATGATTTAATAATATGAAATGACCTAGACACATGTCCCAACCTCATTGGTTGTGTCATGGCCGACCATGACATGCCATGGGTCAACTTGGGGACCCCATGGATCCACTTTTGTTGGGAAATGACATAAATTACTTTTTATTTAATGTTAAAGTGAAAATGACACAAACATAATATGTTTTACGAAAACACTTTTTAAGTGGGGTTATACAAGTCCAAATTTTGATTATAAATATTAATTGGAAAGCAAAAAATATTTCCTATATCATAGTATTTGTTTTATAATTTTTAGACATTAAATAAATTAAATTATTTATGACATAATAATGATGCAGCGATGACATCATTATTTGACGATTTAAATAAAATGGAATGATAATGAAAACTCTAAAACCTACACATGTCCAAAACCAATTGGATGAGTGGATTTCGAACCCTTATCACATTATCCACGAATTATATCAATTTGGGACCTTTTAAAACCGAAACACATTTTCAAATAAAGTAATGTTTCTTTACTTTCCAAAAGTGCCCCTCCTCTCCTCTTATAAAAGGCCCCCACCTCTACCTCATTTCACACACTCTTAAAGCCTTTGGCTCGGCCAACCCCTGCCCATTTGCTCTCTCCACATCCCTCTACTCATCCTAGAGTATTCCCTTTGGGCAGAATTCTTTCAAAGGAAGCCTTTAGGCTCAAATCAAAAGGAGTTACACTTTTTAAGGTACTTCGTTCTCTCATGTTCATTTGTTTTATTTTGCTTCTCCAACACCCTAAACTCTTTTATTTACTTCTTTTGTAACAAAAACAGTATCTTAAATATACTAGGATGTTGTTATATGATTTATTTGAGCTACACTCTCACACAACTACATCAAATGGTTAATGAACATACGGTTTCCGTGGATGGCGAAATTCTGCCTCCCGAAACGATGATTGTTCAACACTCATTTAACACCTTAAAAGGTGGCCATTATTATGTCACTATTTTTATATATGATATATAATATGTTTATGGTTTCCTTAAGATTCTGTTTTTTTTTCATTTTGGGCATACCTTTATGGTTTCCATTGTGGGTAAACACGATATCTTCATTTTAGGAAGTGCGGACTACCGCCCCCTCAAAGTGATTTGATTCGTTAAATACCATATGTGGGACATATAAAGGATGGAACTATGATATTATATATGATATTATACTGGAATTATAATATACCTTTATATAATTATTATTCCATTCTATAAAATACGAAATAGAAATGAAAGTAGCGTTCATGCGTACGTACGGCTTACCGTCTCCATGAACGGTGCATTTCATTTCTTACCTCTAAATGATTATGTAATATTATAAATGCATGTATGTACTGGATATATATGACATATATGATATCCAAATCATGAATAAAATTCTGGATATAATGAACCTTTGACCAAATTAACAACATGTAAGTGTAAGAAGTCTATTTTTGACTTAAGAACCAAATACCGACAAAATGAACATTATTAACTTAACTGATTACATGATGTTCATAACATGGTATAAAAGGAATAATGAACTTGAAAAAGATTCATAAGCAAGTAGAGATTAAATCAAGTTTATTATTCAGTAGAATAAAGAACGGTCGGGTCAAGTCGGATACGAGGTATGGGACTTCGTCTCAATCTCCTTTCATTGAGGCATATTTTATTTTATACACAACTTTCTTTTATACGGTGTATAAACCCCTTTGAATTTTCCATTTATTCAAAAGGAATCTTTTTTTATACGAAGCATTTACTAAATGACAAAAGGGAATGTTTTTGTCGTACGTATGCGGCGACAACGACTTCTCCGCCGTCGTGACCGTTATTTGAGTTTCGGCTTCCTCTACAAGCCATACCTTCTTTTTAAAAGAAAAATAAATACCATGTTTTACTTTTCTTGTATTTTGGTATTGAAAATGGTTTTCACAATGTTTTTGTGTTGTATTGATATCTTGTGATTGAAATGTGGAAATGTTATGTTTCCTTTATGCATGTTTTATGTGATACGATTATGTTATGGTTCTTGGGCATTATTATGAAGACGGGTGGTTCCGTGATAAACTAAGGGCGGGTGAGCCCGATATAGCTCTCCAATGCATTGGGTAACGCGAAGGAGTGAAACGTTAAGGTTTCTCCGAAGATATTTTAGGGAATATACTGTGATGGGTATTCCAAACGTAACCAAGAGGGTTACTCCCTACGTAAGAATGTTATGAATGCCTCAAGTTACCTTTATGTCTTATGATTTCTATGATTTATTCGTGATTTTATGAGGTATGTTAAAGTGCCAATGTTTTATGGGTAAAGTATGATTTCATTATTATGTATATATGAACTCATGTTTCCTTTCCATGTTATTTTTATAACCCATACTGAGTTTTTATGCTCATCCCAAGTTTTTGAAATGTTTTTCACAGGTCAAGGGAAAGGTACATGATAAGATGATAGAGTCAAGGATGTGTCAAGAATTAATCCATGTTTTATTTTAAATGTGTTTCCATTGATGGGAATGAAGAATACTATCTTTATGTAACCACTTTGTTTATATGTGGAATGTAATGCAAGTTTTATGATCTAATTCTCTAAAACTCTAAACCCGAAAAGATCCTCAATGTGTAATCTTGTAATAACTCAAGATTAAGTAAGGTTTAAGGTTGGGGCCTTGTATTAATAGTTTATACAGGTTATAATTTTCAAGGGTGAAATACAAATAAATACATTCCAAAATTACTCAATGAAACTTATCATACAAGACTTTCCGATATAAAAAATTGATTTTATGGATTATAAATTGATTTCGATAATAATATTGTTTATAGGTATTTATAGGAGAAATCCCTTGAATCTTGCAGAAAATAATTATGCATTCTTAATGTTCAGATAATTAACCTTATCAAGTGATGAATATATATTTTTAATGATCTGGTATATTATAAAAACTAGGATTATCAATGCATTTGGGAAGTAGAAAGAATGAATTTGAAATGGTGCGTGACTAATTAAATCATGGATATATCCCCATGGAAATATAATTGAATGCTTTATTATATTTGTAAAATAGTATGTGAATCATCCATAACATATCCCATGGGAGTTTCAAACCAAGTTTTTAGTAAGGAGCTCTTGTTGTTAACCAAGTGAAGATCGAGTTAGTACACATCTGGTATTTTTCATGATTATTACCCCAAGGTACATCTATTATTGATACAAAATGACTTTTTTGAATCCATATAGGGATTTTAGTGATAGTAAAACCACAACAATTCTTCTCTTTACCAATATTTAAGATTTTTTATAGCTATGGGAATTATAGATCAATATAACAACTTCTAAATAAAGAATAATGACAGGAAATAGTGACCACTAATTGATAATATAATAATTAATTTAAATTAATAAAAAATAATAACATTTTACTTTTAAATTAAATGGAATTAGAATTAATAAAAAATTAAATAAATAAGAGAAATGGAATTAATGGTGGTTATTTATAGAAAACAGGGGGAATTATTTATTAATTTCTAAACATAGGATTTGGATATCTAGTTAAAAAATTGCAAAAATATTGTTCATAACATGGTTTTTCCATTATATTTTTCAAGGTGAAGTGGTTAATAATATTTTAATTAATCAAAGACATAAATTATTTTATTAATAATATTTTAGTAGTGGAATGGATTTCCTTTCATAAAGAATAATTTTTAAAACCTATAAAATATACATTTGGTTTTGAAGATTCAATATCAGTTTGGAGAATTATTATTATCACTTAAAAATAACTTATCTTACAGAATAATACTATTTTTGGTCTATAATTTAATTTAGTATTTTTGACATCACTTATAATACATTATGATTTCATAATACATACCGTATATTTATACCCTGTGTATTTTTTACTCAAAAATTTATCACTCTCAGAAAATTATGAAAAAATAATTGATCAATAATTTTAAGGAGGAGATTTCAAAAATAAAATTTATTTTGTCAAAATAATATTCTAACTTTTAGATATTTATTTCTAAGAAAAAATTATTTAAAAAAAATTCTAGTTTTTATATCATATTCATTTTTTTACCATAGCACCCCCAGTTTGAGGTATGAAACCCTTGTTTATGACTTTTTATGTTTCATAAAAGTGTAGGTTAAATTTTTGGAGATTTAGGAAGGGTTTTGGGGAGGTTTTGGTGCTTTTCTAAGGGTTAATGATTTTAGAACAGTTTGTAAAAACCGTGAAGCTTCTCCCACAACCCGTTCAATTTGAGGGAGTGGAAAGGGAGAGGGTGCATGGTTTGCCAAACCGTTTGTCCACCCTGGTAAACCATGTAGTAAGTTATAGTGTGCTTTGGCATGGTTGGAGGAAGTTTTTCCTAACCATGTGAGATAACCATATGAGCCACCCATTTTAGATATTATTAGGCGCACGTTTAGTATATGGTTTTCCTAAATGTGTGGATAAAAAATGTGCTGCTTAAAAGTGAGTTTATAAAAATGGGTCTTGGTTCAGAATATTGCTAAAACCCCCATTCTCCTCCCATTCAAACCCCACTCAGTGTTTCTTCATCTCAGGCATCAGGGAGGCTATCTCACTTGTTTTTTAAGAAAAATTAAGGGGTTTCATGGTACATTGAAGGTGACTCTTCCCCAATAAGTCTATTCTCTTTGTTTTCCTTAGATATTGTTATCTCTCTCAACCAAGTTTCTCTATATACTTCAAGAACATTTATATCTAAGGTTTTTTTCCTTATGATGGTTAGAATAGGGTTTTTTGATCTTTGTAAAAGGGATCTAAGATGATTTTTTAGAGCTTTCACCTAGATTTGGTTTGTGGTTGTGTGGTGGGTCGATTTCATCAAACCCTATTGTAGGTGGCTTCACTATCAAACCCATTTTTTAGTACTAGAAGGATTAATTTCAAATCGTTTTTTTTTCTGGAAACCGATTATGATTGTGATGTGCGATACTTGGTGGAAAACCATTTTGTGATGATTTTTCAATTTAATAAGAAAATGGGATACTATTGTGAAATGGGAATGTCTTGTTTGATTTTAATACGTTGATTTTAAAAAGTTTGTCTTGATTTATTTATGGAAACTGGATTATGAAGAATTTTTTTCAATAAAAATGTTGTTTTATTTAAATGTGGTCTGGTATATATAATGGTTTAAGGTTATTTTCAAAAAATCAGTAATTTATCGGAGCCATTTTGGCATGTTGTTGGAATTTATAATTTTCATACAGGTCTTTTGGTTTGGAAACTTTTTATTTTTAAGACATGGAATTTTTTTGTTAATATTAGATTGAAAAGTATTGATAGAAATGTTTTGGTTGTTTTGGTAGAGGTTGTTGGGTTATTTTTTGGAATAAGTCTATAAGAATGTGTGAAAGGGATGGATAGTGGGCGTGAATAACCACTATTAAAAGGGTATGGATGGTTGATGTGGAGGACCCCCATTAAGGTTAGGTGGACATAAAGTACAACTATAAAGGAAGAGTGGTGAATGGTATTGGATGTGATGTTCCACCACTATAGATACACATATTTTGGGTATATAGATTTTATAAATATTATTGGAATGTGTGTGTGTCCACACAATGTGAATTGGAATGTGCTAATATGTGTTGGAAAAACTTTTATGACATTTTTGGTTTCTTTCCTTGAATTGTGTTGATTTGGGTTAAATATCTTGGTAAGGGTGTGTTTGGTTTGGTAAAAATTATTGCATTTTTTACGGTTTTATATACTTATTTTTATATAAACATGCTAATTGTTCTATCCTAGTGTAATGGGTAGGAAAGTCATTTAGGGAAAGAAAAGTATTATAACTTACCCATGTTTAAGATGTTTGGTGCTTTTGCTGATGTTGTACTCCAGGTCATTGGTAAGGTTAATGGATCTCATTTCTTTAGTGGTTCACCATGATGCATAAGTAGTCTTGTGATGCTTGGAACATGGATCTTTGTGTGGATCTATGTATTTTTGTCATGGATTCCTTGGGTTTTGTGTCTATTCTTCTTCTTGGTACTCTGATTATGGTATTTGGATGTGTTTGGTTTTATTGGTCTTTGGTTAATGTTCTATTATAATACATTTTTGACATTCATTATTTAGCTGTTTTGGTATTGGCATGTTTGTTTGGTAGTTTTAATTCCAAGAGGAAAAATATCCCCCCAACTATTGATGAAGCCCATGGTATTTATTTCCGTCCTTTGGATCCATGGGAATGTCACCTAATTCTGAGTATCACTTCCGCTTTGACTCAACGAAATGGGTGGGATTTTATAAGTGGTATAATCTTGTTTTGTCCTTGACTTTCATGTGCATGTAGTTTTTTTATTATTCATTCGTGTTGATTGTCAGTTTAAGATTTGATACTCATTATTGGTTTATTCTTTGAGTTTTAATGGTAGAAAGGAGAAGTATTTTTTGAACATGAAATGTATAGCATAAGAGGATGTAGTTAACCCTTTTATACAGAACTTCATGTTACTTGGGAGTTGAGTATATTAGTGTTTTGGAGACAGTTATAAGAGAGTGTCTCATTATCAAGGGTGTATCAAAAGACTTGAGAATGAAATTCACGGTACAATTGAATTCCCACAAGGATCAAATAATTCATTTTGAAAAGTGATTCATGTTGTGTTATGAATATGTTGTGTTATGAAAAATCAGGAAATTGTTTTCGAATGTGTGGATTTAAAAAGTGAATGGTTGTGGAATTTTTAAAATGGGTTGATTTTCAAAACATGGTGTATATTTAAAAAATTATTGAACATTGGAAATGTGGTATTTTGGAAATAATGATTGTGATAGCAAAAATGTGATATAATTTGAAATTTTAAGCTTTCAGTTACTAGGGATTGAGACTTATAGTGGTTTTTATGTTGATCAAAGACGACACTGAGTAGGCATCATATAGACCAACCATAATATACTATTGAAAATGTGGTTTCACCTAAGCCTCAAGTGAACCAATAGCTATTTGAAATCATATTGGAATCATTCTATGCCATGGAATGTTGGAATTGAATAGATGAGATGAAAAATGTGGATCATCCATCTCAGTTTCAAAATTAGTATCCACCCATCTTTAGGGGTGATTTAGAACCAGAAAGGAAGGAATCATAGTGGAATTGTATAAATTTAATATTCGATTTACAAGGAACAATACTATAGTTAAAGGTAATGTTAGTGGTATATATATTGAAATATATTTCATGTCATTGGTGGGACTTATTGTTTTAGGCTAAATGGGATGAGGGTATGGATGATAGGGATTTTAGGGAAATATTTAAAAAATAAATAAATCGTCACACATTCAGAATCTAGAAAATGATGTCTTTATTTATCTTGATGTAGGAGAAACTATCGGTGATGTAATATATGTTTATTTTTATGAACATAGTCTAGTTTATGCCTGAGTTTAATGCTAGTGCATCCATGAAGCCGCAAAACATTGAATCAGGGTTGTGGTAAGAAATTCTTTCAAAAATTGAGGTACTCAATTTTACAGATTATACATAGATAGTAAATAGAGAAATAGTGGCTCAAAGGGATATCTTGAGGGGCTATAGGTAGGGGAAGCAGGTTGGTATCCATAAAAAATGGTGGTAACTCAAACACATGGAGAAAGTGAATATGGGACACTTACTTCCAGGGTGGAGTATGGATCAAAATCATATAGAAAGAATAAAGACTCTTCCTGTGAATCTTCATTTTAAGAAAAGATGTTTTAGTGTGGATTTACATTCCACCTAAATAATAATTGTATGACAAAACCATGAGCATATCATAACATCAATTTTATTGGAAATCTTCAGTGTTAATATTGTAATGCTTCGAGGTCAGGTATTTGTGACACTCTTTAGGGGTCACATGTGTCCTATGCCTTGATAGGAAGGGGCTTTAACATACCAATCAATAGTAGAGAATATTTAGTCGTGGTGATTCAAGGAATACCATGACTCCTCAGAAGGGTAAATTTCAAGAGGGGAATAATGATCACAACGTGGTAAGAAATCAGTTGTTTATTGCTGAGAAAGCTTTGGTGGATGATAATTCAGGACTATACATAGAGCAAGGTACAATTATTTTTAATTATACCTTTATGCAAGCATCGTTTGATTCATGTTTATCTCATTAAGTCATTTATTCAGGTGGTGTTTATTTTTTGAGTTTAAATGAGGAAATGATGGCGCCAATTTTGAAACATTAAACTCCTCAAGGTCAAGGAGAGTGTCAAGCCTTTATTTGTATAGCATTTTGTATAACCATTGATGGGTTTGAGTTGATTTAGAGAGTCATAGAGTTTGAGATGTATGTTTGTGATATAATCATAGGTATGGATTGGTTGATAATATTTAAGTCCCACATCGACTATTATGCGCGAATGATTAGTTTCGCGATGGACGATGGTGTTGAGCATCTATTTAGAAGAAATAAAAATGTAAAGGTGGGTACAATGGGATTATTAACCCCAGCATTGGTAAGATATCTTATCAGTTCTTATCCTTACCATTGGAATTTATGACATAAATCAAGAAAATATGTTTTCAAGTGGTTATTAATTAGTTTCTAGATGTCTTTCCCAAACAATTATTATTCTTCCCACTCGTAAGAGAAGTGGAGTTTAAAATTTATCTATTTTCAATGACTAATCCTAACAAAAATTTATATTATGTGATGGAACCATTAGAATTTAGTTTATTGAAAGTGTAGTTTGGGGAGTTATAAAACAAAAGGTTTATCCGTCCTGCACTTATTTGTGGGAAACACCTGCGTTGTTTGTTAAAAAGGTGGATCAAACTATATAGATGTGTGTTTATTATCATAATCTTAACCATGTTACGATAAATAATAAATATCCACTTCCATCCATTCATGGATTGTTGAATCAGTTGTGGGGAGCTCATTGGTTCTCTAAAATTGACATGCGGTTAGGATATCATCAGTTGCAGGTACAAGAGATGAATATTCAAAAAATAATTTAAAAGTAGATACCTACATAATGAGTATGTGGTTATTCACTTTTATCTAAAAATTTCACCAATTTTATTTATGGAATGGATGAATTAGATATCTTAGAGATATTAGGATTCTTTTGTGGTTGTGTTTTTATGATAAATCGGTGTATTCTTGGAAAAGTGATGAGCATGAGAAATAGTTTGAGACAATGTTAGATTTCTTTAAAATCTTGAGTTGTATGCCAAATTATCAAATTGTTATTTTTAGATTCAATAGTTTCATTTCTTTGTCTATGTTCTTTATTATAGATTTGTTTAAGTGGATCAAGAAAATACGGAAGTTATTATCTCATGGAAACCAAAAATGAATGTTTTTTGAGATACAATGTTTCCTTGGTCAAGCTTGGTATTATCGATGCCTTTTAAATTACTTTTCATGACTATATTCTCCAATGTTATCTTTTACAACGAATAATGTTCTATTTTAATAGAATGAGCTATTTCATAAGTCTTTTAAAGAGCTTAAGAGTCACCTTACAATAGCAGCAATCATGGTTTTACCATAATCAAAGAAAGGGAATGTGGTGTATTTTGATACATTGGGATTAGGTTTGGTGTGTGTTCTCATGTTGGTGGATCATGTTCCTGTGTATGGATCATGATAGATGATATTTCATGAGAAGTAGTACCCAAAAAATGATTTGGACATAGTGGATGTGGTGCATGATTTGAAAACAATGTGTCATTATCTCCTTAGCGAGAAATTTGTGGTGTTTACTGATCATAAGAGCTTGAAGAATATTTTTTAACATAGAGATTTAAATTTGAAGAAAATGATACTGATTTAGTAATTCCATATGGTTGAATCTGACTTGATGTACACACCATGAAAGTTCAATTTTGTGGTAGATGAATGAAGTAAAAATTTATATGTTCATGTGGAAAAAGAATCTTCATATTTGTGATATTTGATCTCAGTTATAGCTGACATACGGTTGGAATGTAAAGACCAGGTTGATGTAGTAGTTTTCATTCTAGTGTCATTGGTTTATAACTTGGTTGGTTTTGTGAAAGAGGTACAAAGGTATATTTCAGAGTCTATGTCTATGAAATCTAAAATCAATGGTGGGGAAACCATTGAGGTTTGGTAACTGGATGGGAATTTGGTGATATGCGTTCAGAATCATATGGTTGTACCAATGTCTTGTCCGGAAAAAATTCTCAATACTTATCATTATTCTAGTTGGGTTTCCATTCTCGGAATTCAGGGAATGTATAGGCCACCAAAAGAACATCTTTATGTGTGATGGTATGAAAACGAAATTGGTCAGGTTAATTTTTTGATTCTTAAAAAATCAAAAATTAAAGGAATAGAATCATCATCAAGAAGGTATGTTGTAGTCTTTACCTATCCCTATGTGGAAGTGGGAACATATCATGATGGATTATTCTATAGTTTCCCTAAGATATGTTAATAAACATGATTCCATATGGGTGATTATGGATTGACTTCAAATTAATCTCATTTCATCCCTATTTATGAATCCCATAAGGTATAGGATCAATATAGAATCTACTTCTATGAGGTGGTAAAGAGCCATGGTTTAACAGTTTTGATTTTATCAGATAGATATCTGAGGTTCATGTCTCCTTTCTGGAAATCCTTGAAATAAACCTTCAGGAAAAAATTGATGATGAGTACAACACATCAATCCCATCTGTATGGGATATCTGATTGGATGCTAAAAAAATTGGAAGACATGTTATGGGCTTTTTTGATAGATTTTGGCAGCTCATGGGAGGAGAAATTGTTGTTTTTGAAATTTCCATAAAATAACAGTTATCAGACCACAATAAATATTCCTCCATTTGAATCATTTTATGGATGGTGATTTCATTCAACACCTTTTTGGGTGGAAACAAATCAGAATTCTATGGTTGGGCCTAGCCCTGTTCAAGGGTCTATGAAGAATATTATTTTGATTAAAAAGAGAATTGAGGCATCTTGGAGTCGCTAAAAACTAAATGTGGATCATCATCGATGGCCATTGTCCTTCAAGGTGGGTAATCATGTGTTCTTGAAAATCGCTCTGAGGTTGGGACATTGTTGTTTGGAAAAGTAGGGTAAGTAATCTCTGAGGTATATTAATCCTTTTAAGATAATGGGGTAGGTTGGGGAAGTGAAATATCTGTTGGATTTTACACCATGGTTTAATGAGGTATATAATGTGTTTCTTGTTTCCTAGTTGAAGAAGTATCAGCCAGATCTTGGCTATGTTATCTGAGGAAATAATTTTGATCTAGACCAAGATTCTTCATTGTATTACATGCCAGTGAATATAGTGGATATGAAATAGAAAGTCTTTCATAGTAAAATCAATTATCTAGTTGGGGTTTTATGACAACATGGTAAGTTTCAAGAGGATACATGGGAAAAGGATAAAGTGATAGATGACTAATGGCCCATGTTTTTTTGGCAAAGCGCAGGTTCTCTACTATCCGAGGAAATAAATTCCAATGCTGGGGAGAATATATCCCCCTCCCAAGTTTGAGGTATGAAACCACTGTTCACGCCTTTTTTTGTTTGTAATGTGGTTTCTTAAGGTTTGCGAGTGTTTGTAAGGGTTTGGGGAAGGTTTTGGGGGATTATCTAGGGGTGAACGGTTTGAGCATGATTTGGGAAAACTATTCAGCTTCTCTAAGAAACCATGAAAGTTGAGGCAGAGGTAAAGGAGATGGTGTAGGGTTAAGGTGCATGGTTTTCCAAACCATGTATCCACCTTGGTAAACTATGCAATATGGGGCATTGGGTTTTGTCCTGATTGGAGCATAGTTTTTCTAACTATTCTGGATAACCGTGAGAGGAAACCTCTCTATACATTTTAATAAACATGACTAGTACACAGTTTTCCTAACTATGCAACTTAACTATGAACAACCTAGAAAGTTTGTTTTTAAAAATGGGTCTTGGTCAGTAATTTCTTTAAACACACAATTATTCAACCCATATGAACCCAGCTTGGTATTTCTTCTTATCAGTGGTAAAGAAGTCTCTCACAGTCATTTTGGAAGTGAATCAGTGGGTTTTAATGGTACATTAATGGTGATTATTCCTTGTTAATTATATTCTCTTGGTTGTTTCATGGTTTTCATTATATATAGTTCTCTCTCTCATGGTTTTCTAGATCTACTTTAGTCATATGTAGATATTGGGTTTTTTGTTTCATATGATGGTAATATTTGGGTTTCTTGGTGTTTGGAAAAGGGATCTAAGTTGATTTTTACAAAGATTCACCCAGATTTGGTGTGCGGTTATACAATGGTTTCATTTCACAATACCCTAATATAGGTGGCTTCACTATTGACGACATTTTTCTAGAACTAGAATGATTAAATTAATATTAATTTGTTTTTCTAAAAATTTATTTTGATTGAGATGTCTGATGTTTGGTGGAAACCCATTTTGTTATGATTTATAGATTTTGGGGGAAATGGGTTATTATTGTGAAAAGGGACATCGTTGTTGGATTTTTAAAAAATTATTTTAAAATTGGTTTCTTGTTAGATTTAAGAAAATTGGGTTTTAACAAAAAAATTGTTTTATTGAAATGTTGTTTAGTATGGTTAATGGTTTAAGGGTATTTTCAGTAAATGGGTGAAATATTGAAGCGGGTTTGGAATGATTTTGGAATTTTATATTTTCTAAAGGATTGTTTGTTTTGGATTTTTTTGAGAATTATGGATTGGAATGTGTTTTTTGGTATGAGTTTGGAAATTTTTTTATTGGAATGTTTTCATTTTTAAAAATTCTATTGTCCTATTTGTTGGATTATGTGTTTAAGCCATTGTGAAATAGATGGATAGTGGGCATGAAGAACCACTATAAAAAGGGAATGGATAGTGGAAATGATGGACCATCATCAAGGATAAGTGGGTGTGATGTTACACTATAAAGGAAGAAGGGTGAACATTCTTGGACATGAAATTCCACCATCATAGATACACAATTTTTGGGTAGATAGAATTTATGAATATGATTGGAATGTGCATATGGCCATGCAAGGTGAATCAGAATGTGCTAATATGTTTTGGGAATATTTTTATGACGTGTTTGGTTACTTGCATCAACATTATGTATATTTGGGTTAAATTTCTTGTTAAGGGGTTTTTTTCTCTTGTAAGAAATTGTTGCATTGTTTGATGTTTTATATAAATTGTTTTATCTAAATGTGTCAACGGTTCTATACAAGTGGTGTATGTTGGGAAGTCATTTAGGGAATGCCTACTAGTTATTATTACTCACCCACTACTCTTTCGCATTGATTTTTTCATATATTGTACTCTGGGACAAATGTAAATTCAAAGCATATCATTTTATTAGTGAATCATTATTGTACATGGGTGGTCTTATGATGCTTGGATCATGGAGCTCGGTGTGGATTTGTGGAGATGTGTCATTTCTTACTTGGGTTTTTTTGTTTGGTCTTCTACTTGGAACTCTAATTATTGTATTATGATGGGTTTGTTTTTATTGGACTTTGGTTAATGTTGTATTTTAATACATTGTTGACTTCCATGATGTAGTTTTTTTAGTATGGGAATATTTTGTTGGTTTTTTTCCTTCCAAAGGTGAAACTCATCACCCACCATTCATGAAGCTATCAAAATTTATTGATAGCCTTGGTCATGGAGCTGTGGAGTTGTTTCATGGCTCTAATGGGTTTTTTTATTTTTTTATCATCTTGGTACTCTGATTATTTTATTATGATGGGTTTTTTTATTTGGCCTTTGGTTAATGTTGTATGGTAATACATTCTTGACATGGTTCATGGAGTTTTTTCGGTATTGGAAAGTTTGTTTGGTTGATTTCACTCAAAAAGGGTAAATCATCCCAAACTTTTCATGTAGCCCTCTAAATATTTTTTATGCCTTTGGAACCCTTTGGATGTTGCTTAAGGCCAAGTAGCACTTCCTCCTCGACTCAAGCAACTGAGGAGGGAAAAAATGTAACATCAACCCTTATAAAATTAAATGAGCCTTTATAAAATTATATTATCATTTATATTCTAATAATTACTTTTTTTTAATACCATTTTATGGAAATAGTTATTTTTAAATTATATAATCTAACATAAAATTGTATTTTGAATATAATTAATTGGTTTTCAAAAAAATAATTTTTTTCCATTTTTTCAAAAATAAATTTATCATATTCATTTTAAATTCATTTTCATTTTAAATGATAAAGAAAATGGGATAAGGGTAATCAGTATTTAATTTTGGATAAGAAAATTTAGACTATTATACTACTATAGTCAGGATTCATAACCCCTTATTACCTTCGCATATTACCTAAGTGTAAGTTGAGAAATTGTAGTACCTTCATGGGGTTGTTCAGATAACATTAATTTGGTGGTGGATTCTGTAATCTTTAAAATCTCCCATAAACTATTTCTTTCAAGTCTAGGTTTTTGAATCTTAACATGGAATTTTCCAAAATTGAACCCTAATGATCCCATCCCCATTGGAAGCTCTCATAAATGAGCTTCCTAAGGGATGATCATGTATATTAAGGTCCTTTCTTCTTCCCATACACCAATTAACTCCCACCACTATCTTTAATATAAACTAATCCCAATGGACGAATTTTAATTATAATTCTCAATTTTCATAATTCCCAATAGAAATAATTCCTAATGTTCGTAATTTATTGGCTATATTTACTCTATCTTCTTATAAATTCATCTAATACAATCTCATGAATCATACTTTTGATTTTCAATTGTTTGAATATATCAACCTTAAGGATTTTACTGTTTTTATTTTGTATTTTAATTATTATAATCATGATGTCTATTGGTGAATATGGTCCAGGTGACATCTACATTGTACCTATGCTATTTATTTTTGCCTATTTCTCATTGTTAGTTTTAAGGGTACAAATTAATTTATATCTTGGATTTGTAATGTAATAAAGTATAATAAAATATTCTTATTCATTACAATATTTTTTTTTGTATTGTACAAGTCATAGCTATTGTCTAGGAGTCTTGGCCTGAAGATTCTAGGAGGCCTAGTGTAAGATATATGGGATGTTTCCTCTTTCATGTGACTGTGTTATGATATGATATTTTGATGATGTTTTGGTCTAGCCTCTTATGGTTAGGTAATGATAGAGACTATATGATATGAGAGAAGTATGGGGTGTTGTCTATTGATTGGTGTTAGTGAATAGGGGAAAATATAAGTCAAATGGATCCTATAGGATTCCCATGTAGGTGAGATGATCATGTTTATTGTTTCTATGTGATGTTATTTTTCAACTATAATATTCTTTGGAAGACTATCCTAAGTGGAAAGATGGACATTGAGGCATTACTTAAGAGATGGGGCTAGGTTCAAGTGAAAAATTCCCTAGTGATGAGTTATTCAACTTGTGGGGAGGGATTGGATACCCTATTCTATATATGTTATATGATATATTATTACATTATAGGGAGTGGGTGTAACCCTAAAATATTTGTATGAGATAGATTTTATTTTATTCTATTTATTTTAATTAATTATTAATTTTTTTTAAATTCTATGATGTATTGTGTTGTACGCTACATCAAGATAACCTTGCGCTTCACATAACACCATATTAGCTTGTAGTATGCACAACACCATCCTTGGCATGTGTTACACACAATTTCAAGTACTTTTGATAGATTTCATTTCACTTAAGACCGAGTTTAGGAGAACAAATAAATATTAATATGTTACCTTATAACCTAGCCATTAAACTTGTTGGTTTGAAAAATTTTAACTGAATTATAAAAATATTCTTTACATGTGATTATATAGTCAATACTCTAGTGGTAAATTAATTATAAATGAAAATAAATCCCTTTCTAAATAAATGGGATTTATTTCTAAAATTCTATTTAAATTAAAATAAGTGAGTTTAAAATCAAATAAAATAACTCTTGATGGATTATATTAACGGAATATATATTCAATATAATTTTAAAATTCATCTTATATGTTTTCTAGACTTTATATAAGAACAAATACAAATTTTCAGATAAAAGAAGTATTTTTCAAAAAAATACATTTTGATATCTTTTTATTGCATAACCATTCAAAATACAGTTTGTAACATATTTTTATATTCTATATAAAAAAATAAACTTCTTCTATAGCAGAAGGGTATAAAAATTTACTTCAGATGTCTTTTTGATACTCTTCTGATATGTTTGATGTTTTGATGAATAATAAATATATAATAAATTATCATTGAAAACAGTTAATTTAATCAAAATATTTTTTAAGGATAAGTTATATTATATAATGGTTTTAAATAATAAATAGATTTTATTTTTATCATTTAATATCATTTTGGCCATTGGGATTTAATTTACATTGAATTCAGATGTAAAAATATTTAAATCTTTTGCATTATTATATCTTTTAAAACACATTTTCTCATTTCGACATAGAGAATTATATTAAATTAATTAATTCAATTTATATGTGTTTAATTTTAAGAAATGGATTCCATATTTGGAATCAGTAGGTACAAATTTGGTAAATAACTTTTATTTTCGGGCACTATGAATAATATCTTCGATAATTTTTATTAATATAGTTAAAGGGTAAATTGGGTAAATAATGGTAAAAATAATATGAACAAATTACCAAAAAAATGTTATAAAATAATTATATAAGTTTTTTTCCACCTAAATCATTCTTTGGTCTAAATGGTATCATTTTGAATCCACTTTTATGAGATTAGAAATTTTATTTTACTTTTTTTGTGGAAAAGTTAAATATATCTTACTCAATTTTTAGTAATTTTATCCATTTTAAAATATAGTTATACAAATTATAAATGAGACTATAAATACAGATTTGAAATATAAAATGGTTTTATTTATCCTATAAATTTATATTTTATTTTTTGGAAATAAATAATAACTTTAAAGGCCTATACATTGATGATGCATAAATTATTTAATTGACAAAAAATGAATAAAATAATTTCTATTAAAAAAAAAATTAAAGACGAAAAAACATTCCCAAATCATATTTATCAAATATATCTTGGACATAATCATTCTAGGGTAGATTTATGGACCATTTCAAGCCACATGGAAAATATTATGACACTTATAATATTTAATATGAAGTGAGGTTAAAGTTGTCACATTAATGATTTAATAGATATATTATTTTTAATAAAGGATTTTTCAAGAAAAAAATTCTAATATAAGTATTAATATTAATTCTTAAATAATTACATTCCTTAAGGTATTTTATTTTTAATTTTTTACCTAATAGATTAGTATATCAAATATTTACAGAAAATTGATGTAGTAATTATTTTATTAATGAAAATATCCAATTAATGTTATTAAATATATTTAAACAAATATAATTTGGATAATTATCATATACAACAACTTAATATATTAAATTTACATCAAATAAATAAATATTTTACCCTTATTGTATTGAAATATTTGTTACCTTAGTTAAATCATAAATAGAATAACTAACTGTTAATTAAGATGATATGGTTTAAATTGATATAAATACTTGTCTAAAACATAGTATTTTATGATATTATAACTTTATTATATCAAAAATGTTATCCTAATACATATTAGAGGTTTTTCGAAGGGTTTTTATTTCATTATAAATTTATATTTTTGGAGATTTCAAATGTTCCCTCACATCAATTATATAAGGGAACATCATCCCTCACAACTTCACATCACATTGAGCCTCCAATATCATTCATAATCTTTCCATTTACCTTCTCAACTTCCTTAGTAACATTTTATATGTGTTTGTATTCTCAAAAGACAAACTCTAGTTCCATTAAGAGGAGACCTATTAAAAGATCGCCAAAGAAGAGGTAATCTCCTCTACCGAATTTTATGATTTTTTTATTCTTCTACTTTCTATTCATGAGTTTTATACATTATATAATAATAAATTTAGTATAACCTATATTTATATATTTTATTATGATAATGGAAAAACCATATACCCAATTCAATCCATCCTACAAAAAAATAAATCACCACATATGCGTACGTACGTCTTACCGTCTCCATGTCGTGGTGTAATTATATTTTCATGACCACCTTAAATGGATGGGTATACTGATAGAAATAATAACAATATATCATTATTATAAATTTATTTCAATTTTAGAACAATATATATACCATCCAATTCTGTACCATTGCACAACATATGGAATGATGTCTTCACTCATGGGTACGGACGACCTACCATCTCAATGATGTGTTGTGATTCATTATAAATGATATTTATTAAAACATGATTGTAAATTTTTTTATAATGAATAAATATGATATATATTATATTAATAATATTTTTTAAATGATATATCTATAACTTATGAAGAGAAACATGAACTTATCCAACAAAAGAAGCCTAAGGAAATAAAGCAGTTAATACCCAAAGGATGAGTTATAATGTTATTAACAAACAAGTAATAATATAATAAATTATGATATTGTAAAATGAATTTCATTCTATAAAATGATAATGAAATTATTTAAACCATTATTCAAGAGTTTTGTACATTTATGATGGAACCCTGACCTAAGGTAAGGGATAATTTCACAATCTCATTATTATCTGAGATTGTTTATACATAAGCATTTACTGGGGTTTATTTATCATCCACATCCACATTTCCAAAATAATTATTCAAAAATATTATTTCTATTTTAATAAAATTTTTAATAGTCAATTTTACCCTTTAGTTAGTTTTTAAAAAATAGTATCAAAGGAATATTTTATTTTTTTCGTTTCGAGGTACTTTTGACTTAATAGACAAAAGTATGAGAATAATTTTTTCTATTAATTTATACTGCATAAAAGGATGTAAAAATTTTCATAACAATTCACTTCCATGAATCTTCACTTAAAATATTTCAAGGTTATCTTCTAATAAATTAAATTATTTTAAAATTTAATGATATTTTAAATAAATAAATGATTTTGAAAGAAGAATGAATATTTTTCTCAAGAAATTATTTCATGTGTTCCATCAAATTTAATTTCCATCTTGGATGGAATTATTTAACTGGGTTTTTCTCATGTAAACTATATCTATTATGGTTTGATTATGTTTATTCTATTTATGAAATCCATTTTTTAGGGTTTATGTTATGATGGAATGATACTTAAAAAATCCCATTTTATTCATTGGGATGTGATGTGATGAATAATTTTTGTTTTTATGGAAAACATAATAATGATTTAAATATGTGATTGGTGTGACCTATATATCACTCAAATCAATTGGGTAAATATGTATAGATCATGAGGTATATATTTTATGATTGAACATAGTTTCATGTTTAAAATTCTCTACATGGAACTAGATTTCATGTCTATAATTTTATGTGTGGACCTGGTTTTTCATGTCCATATGTTCAATCAAGGGCCTGATTTCATATCCTTAATTAAATGAGTGAGCCTATTTCTATTTATGCACATTCACAATGTTAAAATTTTATGTTTATTCAGAAATTTCATGTATTATGTAAATGATATGATCTCAAGGATTATGCTATTTTATTCCCTTATTATTTGTGACTTATGAACTGTAAAAAAACATATTCCATGATTTCTGATATGCATGGTGTGATCTTTAATTTTCATGATCATATAATTATACCCTTATTCAAATGATATTCTAATATATTTCCATCTTATACCCTTACTAGGCATCTTAGATCTCCTATTTATAGGTTTTATTTTCCTCAAGTTATAATGAATGGTTTTATTTATTTTTACTAAAATGGAAGATATTTATGGGAGATGCTGAAGTAAGTTCACCAAACTAGAATAATTTGTTATACGTTTCCCAATAAAAAAACTAATTTGATCTTTAGGTAACACATTTTATAATGTACTATGTATTCCACAAAATTAATTTAATATCCATGTACGTCATCCTTAGGTCATTAGAGTTGGTATCAGAGAGAAGGATTAGTTATTCATTATAAACTAGGTTGAAAAAACATTAGTGAGATCCTCAGGAATATTTATAAGGATATGAGTAGGGATATGCCTAAGGATAAGTAAATTTATAATAGAAAATATTATAATTTATTAATGATCATGGATTACCTAGTATTAAACCAGATATGTTTCCTTTTATTATGTGCGTTTTTAGTATTATTAGTGTTGTTCACACTATTATTTTAAGTTTTAGTCAGTGGAAGAAACATAAAGGAACCATGTTAATGATGGATGAAATGTGAAATTCAATGTTTTTACTTCTTAGCAACCAAATTTTATTAGAGCTGTAATGAAAAATATTATCTCTATACTCACGAAAGCTATAAATCATGTTTGACTTACAAGTGATAGAGGAGGGAACAAATTTATATTGATTCCATCTTGAGGAAATTTATGCCTTCTTTTAGTGGGTCTTATGATCTATTTTTTTCTAAAAAATGGACCAGTACCACTGAAAAGGTATTTCCAATCCTTCAGTGTTCCAAACATGAAAAATTCATGCTGGAAAGTTATCATTCGTAAGGTGAAGCTGATTAGTGGTGGAATCATATTAATAATAGGAGGGATCAATAAGAAATATAATATATATCATGGGAAGTCATTAATGGAATATTTTTCTGTATGTACTACCCCCGTATTGTATGAAAAAATATAGAGAATGAATTTCTTGATCTTTATAAAAAAGATGATGAATCGATTGCTACTTATAAGGGAAATTTTATAGGACGTGCAAGGTATTTTTCTAGGTTAATCATCATCAGTGAAATAAAAAATGACTGATTCTTTGGTGTTCTAAAATTAATTCTATAAAATTCCTTATACATTAGAGAAATTTTTATGCTATGAATAATTCATTCATTGGGAAAAAAGTGGAAATTGTTGTTGGTAGCTCTCAAGGTTATGGAGATAATAAAATGAAGATGGATATTAAGAGAAACTATATTGGTTTTTGAAAAAGAGAGAAAAAATAGTCTCAAACTCATAATTACCAAAAATGTGGAAAAGAGAACTCATGGGAATTCTTGGAATAAATAGGATGATGCTTCATGTGTGGGGATATTAACAATAAAGTAACAAAGTGTCAAAGTAATGTAAAGAGTCAATTAAATGGAGTTAGAGATCAATAAGATATACCACCCACACATCAATGCTAAATTTTCAAGAAAATGTGGCATTATACTAACAAGTAACCTAACCCAAGGGTTGTGAGTGATTATCAATGTACGAAAACACTTAAGTCCAATGACAATGGAAAATCCCATGTGATCACTTTTAGTGATGCAGAGAATGAAAACAAAGTGGTGGAATGATTGAGTGTTTATGTAATGGGATTCTAGAATAATGTTGTAGTATCACGTATATGATGTTATGGAATAATTGTTTCACTATGGATTTTTCATATATATTTAAGATTATATGTTGAATAGTACTAGTAAGAATGATAAGTGATTTAGATATTTTTGGAAAACACTTTATTAATTGAGGGATAAGACTTAATATGTGAAAAATGATTGGATAAGAAACTAAAGAGATGTTTGATTTTATTAATGTCTTTGGGAATAATATGATGAAATCATGGATTGAGAAATAATTTATGGATGTATATTATATTTAAATAAAAACAATGATTAATGAATTCATATGTTTATAATGTGACCAAGAAGAGATACTTTATAAATTATGGGAGATAAAAGATAAAGTTATTTAGATCACCTCTTTCAAATGTTTGTGAAATTTAGTTTTTAGAAGGATTTTAAGGTTATCAATTTATGAAATTTTTAAGTTAAAATTCTAATTAGGTTTTTTATAATAATTCATTATCTCACTATAGGTGGAATTATGAATATTTTATAACTTGTGATAACCTTTTGTTGTAAAAAAACAGATGGAATGACTTGTCATTCTATTTATAGCTCTCTAGATATACTAATGATCCTGGAATGAAAAATTCACATTCATTTATTGAGATGATGTGGAAATTGATCGAGGAACAATCAAAGGAATATTTTATACTTAATCAAGTATGTATTTATTCCTATTTTTCAACTATATGGAAATAATCGTGAAACCGGAAATGTTATCCTAGTACCTTCTATACCGATGAATCAGATGGTCTGTTATATCATCATGGATTAATGGATTTTCATTTTTAACTCTCTCTTAATTATGTTCTCTATCACTCTCCTTAAGAACTTTATAGTTCAATTTTTCTTCCATATCCACGCTTTCACTTTCCACCTATATTCTCCTATATGTAATCCCAATTATGAGTGACTTTAGGTAACTGTTATGTTTCTCATATTCTTTTTTAAAGGATGTTTTATAATTTATTTTTTGATGTGGTTTTATATAAAAAACCTTTAAAGTATTAATTATTATATAACCAAAATGAATTTCAAGGGTGAAATTAATTTTATGGGGGGTAGAATTTATAACCCCATGATTTTTATGAGGTGGATTTTTTTGTTTTGTTTCATTCATTTTCTTTAATTTATTTATTTATGATTTATTATATTATTTTTTTTCTTGTTTTTTTCACTAAACCAAGATAAAATTCCACAAAACACAACATGAGATTACCTTGTGGTATATGCAACACCATTCTTGGATTTTG
This sequence comes from Viscum album, assembly GCA_963277665.1. Taxonomy (NCBI): domain Eukaryota; kingdom Viridiplantae; phylum Streptophyta; class Magnoliopsida; order Santalales; family Viscaceae; genus Viscum; species Viscum album. The sequence goes on from OY728165.1 coordinate 925,462,012, forward strand.
ATATACCCAATTTGAAGTTGTTTTCAAAGAGTTCATTTCACACAAGACCGAATTTAAGAAAACAACTAAATATTATTATGTTAGCTTATAACCTCTCCATTATAATGGTGAGTATGACCAATATTAACTGAATTATGAAAATTTTATTTACAAATGATTATTTAATTAATTATTTTGTGAGAAATTAATTATAAATGAAAATAAAACCCTTTTCAAATAAATGGTAATGTTTTTCAGAAAGGCTATTTAAGTGAAAATAAGCAAGTTTATAAAATTATAAAATCATTATTTATGGTTTTTATGGAAATATTTATTTAATATATACAGTCTAATTTGATGAATTATTTTTTTTATGTTTTCAATACATGATATAAGAACAAATTATATTTTTCTTATAAAAGATTAATTTTTTAAAGATGCAATTTTACCGCCTCTTAAATGCACATAAATTTTAAATCATGAAATTGAAAAAAAATTATATTATATTTGAAAAAATAAACTTCTACTTTAGAATAATGATCTAAAAATTTACTTTGGATGAATTTTTTATATTTTTACAATATGTTTCACGTTTTGATGAATGGTCAAATTTTACTAAATTTTAACAGAAAAAAACAGTTTTCATGGAAATAAATTATATCATTATGTTATATTTTTTAACGGTTTTAAAGTATAAATATATTATATTTTTATCATTTAATATCATGTAGGTCATTAGGTTTAATTTTAAATTGAATTCATATGTAAAATTAATTCAATATTTTACAATGTTTTAACTTTTAAAACTCATTTTCTCATTGCAATAACGTGATTTACTTTTAAATTAATTACTAAAAATTTATATGTTTTTAATTTTGAAAAAAATATTCCATTTTTGGAATCAATTTTCCCAAATTATATAAATATCTTTCTTTTATCTCTACGGATTATGAATAGTAACATCGATAAATTTAAAAAAAAATTGTAAATGGGTAAATCATATTGTTAAGGGTAAAAATAATTTCACAAAAATTCCCTAACACTTTCCCTAACATAATTATATAAGTATTTGTATACCTAAATAATCCTAGGGTGTAAATTATATACTTTGGAAGCTACTTGGATGAGATTAGGACATTTAATTTATTTTATTTCATGAAAAGTTAAATGTGCCTAGCTCAAATCGGTATTATAAATAATTTTTTATATATGGTTATAGAGAATAAATAATGAACTATAAATACTCATTTTAAATATAAAATTATTTTCTTTATATCTGTAATTTATTTTTATGTTTTAGGAAATAAATAATTACTTTAAATTATTATACATTGATGATACAATTTTTTTTTAATTGATGAAAAATAAATAAAATAATTTTCTTTAAAATTAACATTACCATTAAAAGACTAATAAACAAGAACAAATATTATTATTATAGTATATATGAACCTCAATAATTCATGGGTAGAGTTATTAACCATTATAGACATACATAAACAATTATGAGACTTATAATATGGTTTTAAAGTGTTGTCAAATTTGTCACATTGAAGTTTTTATATATATAACATTTTTAATGTAGAAATTTTTAGAATAAAATTAAAATATTATTAATATTATAAATTATATAATAATTTCATTCATTATGGTATTTTTTTCTTTCTCGACATATATGTATATTAAATTATTACAAAAAACAGATGTAGTAATTACTCTATTAATTAAAATATCCATTTAAATATAATAAAAATAATAAATTACATATAATTTGGGATAATTAATATATCCAACAAATTTTATAGATGAACATGACCCCTTAGTGATTGGATGAGATATTTTTTTTGAGTATAAAATCAAATATTAACATTTTTAAAAATAAATAAATTGATTAGTGTCAAAATTAACAGAACTGATTATTTATCAAAATAATGAATTATTATCTTATTAAAATAATCATAAAACATTTTTAAAATATATAATATTTTATATTTTGTGGGAAATTTTCTAAACCTTTACTATCTAATTGACATCAAATAAGTAAATATTTTACCCTTTTTATATAGATATATTTGTTACCTTTGTTAAAAATTAAATAGATTAACTAAGTATTAATTTAAAGGATAAGGATCAAATTGATAGAAAAACTTGTCTAAAATTTATTTGTTTATGATATTACATCTATATCTCATATAATATTAGAAAATAATACATTCTATATGTTTTAGGGCTTTTTATTTTATTATAAATTAATATTTTCATATATTCAAAATGTGCCCTCTCCTTATTTATAAAAGGGAACATCCTCCCTCACAACTTTACTTAAATTTTGTCCATAAATATCTTCCATATCCTTCCCATTTACATTTTTTATTCCTTAGTTACATTCCATAGGTTCAAGTCTCCTCAAAAGACCAAATCAATTTCTTTTAAGAGGAGATCTTGAGGAAGCTCATCGAAGAAGAGGTAATCTCCTCTACCAATTATTATAAGCGTATTTATTCATCTACTACTTATTCATGATTTGTATTCATTTTAAAGTAATAAATCCATTATGAACTATATATTAAGATGTTATTGTTATTATGGAACAACTTTATTCCACCTTCTATCCATCATGCGAAAAATGAAATCACCACGCATCCATACGTACGATTTAAACTCTTCACACCATGGTGTAATCTTTTTTTCTTCCCCACCTTACATAGATGGCTATAATGATTTAAATATTAAAAATATATGTTTATTATTAATAGATCTTTATTCAAAAACAATATATATACCATACACTTTATTACCATTCCACAGTTAAGGGAATGATATCGACGCTCGTGCATATGTATAACCTACCGTATCCACGATGCAATGTGATTAATTATACATGATCTTCATTAAATAATGATTATATAAATATTAATAATGGATAAATATGATATATATTATATTAATATAATTTGGTAAATGATATAACTATAACCTAAGAAGAGAAATATGAAATTATCTGATAAAGCATACCTAATAAAATAAAGAAGTTAATACACGAAGGACGAATAGTAATGTTATTAAAAAATGGGTAATAATTTGTTCAATTGTGATATCATTAATATGAATATTATTCTAGAATAAGTTTTTGAGATTATTTAAACCCTTATACAGGAGTTTCAGACATTTATAAAGGAACCCACAACTAAGGTGGGAGATAATTCCCCAATCTCATTATTCTCTTTTATTGTTTATATATAAGTATTTACTAGGGTATATTTATCATCTATGTACATGTTTTATAAATATGTATTTTAAATTATTATTTCTATTATTATACAATTTTGTAATTGGAGTTTTTCCCTTTGGTTAATTTTTATTAAACAATATGAAAATAATTTTTGTTGTAATTTTTATTAAGAGGTACTTTTGACTTATCCGAAAAAAGTACGAGAAAATTATTTTCTCTTAACATATATGACATGAACGGTTTTATACATTTTTATAACACTTATTTTATGTTCATGTTGTTTATTATATATAATTTCTTTAAATGGATTATGTTATGATGGAACAATATTTATGGAAATCCATTTTATTCATTGAGTTATGATGTGATGAATGAATTATGTTTTTATAAAACACATAAGAATAATTTTATTATGATATGGTTGGGACCTATATATTCTTCCAATGCAATGGATAAGATGGATAACTCCTAAGGTATATATGTTATGTGTGAATTTGATTTCAATGTCACAATTCTTTTTATGGTCTTTGATTTTATGTCCATAATTTTATTGGAGGACATAGTTTTTCATGTATATATGATCAAGCAGGGGCCTGATTTCGTGTCCATAATTTAATGAGTAAACATATTACTAATTATACATGTTCAAGAAGTTACAATTTTATATGTATTCCAAAATTTCAAGTCTTATGTTAAAGTTATGTTCTAAGGTATTATGTTCTATGATTCCCTTATGATTCATGTCTTGTAAACAATCAAAAATTTATTCGATTATTTTTTATATGAAGGGTAAGATATTTAATTTTCATAATCATATTAAAATACTCTTATTCACATTATATTACAACATATTTCTATTTTATACCCTTACTAGTCATCTTATCTTACCTCATTATATGGTTTTTTCCCCAAGGTGATAATTGAAAGTTTTAGGTATGGGTACTAAAGGATAATATCATTACGTGAGATGTTGAAAATCATTCACCAAGTAAGATGAATGTCTTCCATGATTCGAATGGTACTATACTAGTATGGTATTTTGGCATATGATTGTATAATGTATTAAGTATTCTAAAAAAGTAATGTAATATTTGTGTAGTTCAATCTTGGGTCATTAGAGTGGGTATGCCCTTAGGTTCTTGATGGTGTCATATATGATTCTAGGATAAAGAGTGATTATGACCCAAGATGAATCATGATATGATATATGATTTCAGGGTAGGGAATGGTTATGCCCCAAAATTTTTAATGATATGATACATGATTCCAGGTGCAGGAGTAGGTATTCCCATCAAGTGCCTGATGATATGATGTATTTTTTCAGGATAGAAGAGTAGGTATGCCAACTCATGCCTGCTGATATGATATATTGATTCTGTGATAGGGGAACATCTCTCCGATGATATTATAACTATTGATTATGGGGTTGAATTGTGTCCCCCAGATAATATGGTAATGAATAATTCTAGGGTGTAATTTCATCCCCATGATGGGTATACTTTATGCCCAGAGATATTTGGCACCGGTTGAAGTGGGTATTGTATACCTTGGGTGTTACTATAAAACTAGAGTATTGAGTATGGTTTTTATTGCACTTATATATTTCATTTATTTATTCGAATTATATCACATGGTGTATATACTGTATATATTATTGATGTTATGGATTTTGTTTTTGGTGTCCTACATGTTTTACTCACACACTACTCGGGTAGCCTTGGCATTTTGGTACCATAGTAGACATCATGATCATAGGTTCAGGTAGGGCAGAGGCCTAGTATCAGGCAATTGAGCTAAATAAGCTTGATGTGGATTAAGATATTGGGATGTGATGAGGACATGGTATAGTAGTATATAAACATAATACTTTTATTATTTTGTTTATTTGTATTTGTGATTATCCTTATAGGTGCTCTGTTTGGGTGTATTATTATATAATATCATTTCATTTTTTATATTGTTTATATTTTTAATGCTTCTTCATAATATGATTGTTTATTAGATATGTTTTTTAGTCTTTTAATATATTTTTTGACACTTATATGATGGTATAATATCCCCCATGGTATCTCTATAGACCCTCACTATATGTCAGGATAATTTGGAATACGAGGAGGTGCACTTGAGGTTACATTACACATCAAATGGAACACAGGTTAGTGGTCTTAGGACGAGAGAATTAAAATGAATAAATGTAATCCAATTTCCACTACATTATAAAATATAATCCCTGTCGAGGAAGGATAGTCACTCCTTGAAGTGTCATAGACAATTTTCTATAGTACTTCCTATTTGGGGATACCCATATTGTGGAAGGGGTTCACCTCAAATTAGGTATAGAAATCAAGAATATATTGAATTTGATCATATCAAGATACACAAGTTAGATTGTGATTATAGGAACCACTACATGCTGTTTAGATCCTGATAATAGACAAAGAGCCATTAAATGTAAGCTTCATGTTATGTATCCACATTAATCAAAATCACACAATGAAGTAGTAGATCTCATTAAGATAAGTTTGAGGATCAAGACTAATTATAGGATCACACCATGATAATTTGAGGACTTGAATATAATATATTGAGAATATATCTTGGATCTGGTTATTCACTATGAATTACATAGTGATGAAAGATAGCACACTACGAATAGAATATATTAGTAGAAGATCACATTATAGTGAGGATTTCATGTCATGAACATGTTTAGAATATATAGAAGATTAAATTATAATTTAAAATAAATAAATTGCATGATATTTGAAGTAGAATAATCAATTTAATTGTTATATTGTGTACATAATAATGTATCTGTTATAGATAACATGATCATATAGAATTAAAAGGAGGATAGATCCAAACCATTGAATCATGGGTTAGATGTATAGATTACTTTGTAGAAAATACATATAGTGGTTCTTGATAGTGTTTTGTAAAAGGGAATGATTGAAATATTCAATTCATATAAGAAAAAGATATGAGACCAAAAAATGGTTTATATTGACATATCTAGTATACTAAAGAGAAAAGGCTTGAATAAGGAGTTACATCACCATATCTGAATATTAAGGAAGGTGAGAAAAGAGATTATCCTAGCAAGTATTAAACTTTCTATAGATGAACTTTTATTGTATAATTTTTTTAGAATACATAGACTCAATCCATAAATAAATTAATTTATTTTTCTATCATTGAAGAAGGATTTTGAAAAATAAATCAAAGTTTAACAAAGAATCTATATGAAGATAAGTATGTGAGGTGTCTCATAAATATGTGTTGATGAAGAAGATACATACACGTCCATAAAACATTGAAGAGACCCTAATAGATATAAAATGGTTTTTCATTCAACAATGTAGTGAATTGAGGTAAAGAACAAGGACTGGACCTTGGATCGATAGTGATTCCATCCAAAACCTGTAAGGGAACTACTCCCTAGTATGTGGGGACCATGTTCTAAAAGAATATATCCCTCTACTGTGATTATAGAGGATTCTTTAACACCAACACATCATAATTTTTATGCACCTTGGATTAAATCTTTGTAGTGATGTAAATAGAATCTCAGTTTCTTATACATGCTTTACAATTCTTCATATTCGTTGAATGATTTAATGTAAAAAAATGAGGTCTTGTGGGATTCGACAAGTTCCTTTATATGAGGGAATAAAAATTTTATTTACTATGGAACATAGAGGATAATAAATGTTTTATTTCATGGGCACCCTAATTCACTGTAACACCCTACTTTTTTAAACTATAAAACTATATTTGATAGTGTATAAGACATGAAACATTGAGCCTAAATGAACCATGACATATTATTATTTAAATACGACTATTATAATATAGCCAAAAAATTGATGAGTATAAATAGTATTAACTAATTTATGAAATATAAATAAAAGACCAACTAAATAAATTATTGATAAACATTTGGTAAATAATCAGTCAATTTTTACAAAGTCACTTTATTATTTAAAATTATGTTTTATTTAAAAATGAATATTATTAAATTTTATGATAAAATATTATAATTAATTTCAAGAAAATTTAAATATTTTATTTTATAACAAGTAAATTTTTTTTAAAATACTCATCTCAAAATTTTATTATGGTAAATTGTCTTAGATGTTTCTGAAATGTTTAATTTTCTATTAATAGTTATAATTTTAATTTTTATTAAAAAAAAATTTATTTTCAATTATTTACAAAGTAAAATTATATTATGGATTATTTTTAAAATTTAATGAGTTTATTTTAATAAAATTAATCTAATATTTATATTTTTAAAGAATTTTATACTTGGATTTTGTATAAAAATATATTATTCTTAAAAATGGATTTTCTTGTGATTTTTTTTCAACACATCTCGCGGGTCTAATTAAAAATTAAATTCGATAACTTTTATGAAATTAGTCTTGAAAAAACATTCCATATTTATAATCAAGAGTTCCATATTTTTTAAATAGTCCCCTTTTATTTTTATTAATTGCGAATAGTAACTATAGTGAATTATTAACCTTAGAGCAAGGGTAAATCACGTAGTTATGGTTGAAAATAATATGATAAGGACCAAAAATTGACCCTTAAACTTGGATTTATCATATTTTATGAGCGTAGTTCATCCATTTCCACATATTTCTAAAATATATGGCCACTTAGAGCCATATTTCATTGATTTTTACCTGCATAATATTTAACTGAAAGATAAAGAAAAAATATCACTTTCTTTATTTTAATAACTATATTATTTTGTGATAAGGATATAAACCAATAATTTTTTGTTCTAAATATTCTTTTTCTGTATAAATTTTTTTTATTTTATATTGTTAATTAAATTCCAATATTTATTAAATAAATAATTAGATTAAATATTTATGCAATGTTCACATGGTATTTATTCAATTAATATAAAATTAAAATAAATGATTTTAAAAATATAAAAAAGTGATATAAATTGAATGAATTATTTTGTTCCAATAATATTTTTAGATAAATATAACATTTTAGTGGTATTTAATTATTATATTCTTATTTCATTATTATTATGTTATTTTAGAAGTCTAATTAAATGAATAGTTATACAAAAGACATTGATGATATCTTAAAATAAGTGATATTTTTTTAAATCATTTAAAATTCCCAAAAATATTATCTTCATCCAAGTTACTTATATATAGTTAAACATTTTTCCATGGTCTATTTATTATCCATTTTTTCTTTTATAGTATATATCATGGCCCCAATAGTGTAAAAACATTGTTATAACTAAAATTTTCAAAATGGGTTAACACGAGTAAAAACAATATAAGGGTAAAAATCTAATATAAAATTATCTAAAATTTATTAATGGATATAATTTATACCCACATTAATCCCATACTTGAATTATATCAATTTTTATAATTTTTTTATTAAAATTTATTTATATTAATCTAATATTTTATCGAATTTTAAAAGCTCTCCTCCGTCACTTTTAAAAGAAAACCTCCTCTACTATTTGAGAGAAATATCTATTTCTATTTTTAAATCATTTAAAAGTCAAATAATTAAAAAATATAACATTTATTCGGAAAATATTCATAATATATTTTAAGGTAAGATTCAAAGGTGTTATAACAGTTGAAAATAGCCTCACTTTCCGCATATGTGAAAAAACATTTTTTCCTTAATTTTGTTGAAAATCTCATAAAGTACATTGTTTCGAAAATGATGGAAATATTCCCTCAAAAAAATTATAAAATGAAAAAAAAAGAGTATAAATGACTTTAACCCATAATCTAGGAAACAGTAAAAATGTTTTGAAATACATTTTTAAGAAACATGGATGTGGATGATAAAGATATCCTATTAGATACTCACATATAAACAACCTCAAATGATAAAGAGATTGTAAAATTAACCCTTACCATGTACTTTTACTTGGTCGAGGGTACGTTAACCTATTTTATAATAGTTAAATCATTGTTATTAAATTATACAAGAGCCACATACATAAATATGATATCATATATGATCTTATAATATTGATTTGATAATAATATTTAGTTGTATCATTGTTTCGGGTGTTAACTAATCCATTTTCCTTTATATGTTTGGTTATGTAAGTCATTTTAGTTATGGATAAAATGTATTTTATTCATCTACAGTATGATATTAATATCTTAAACATTATTTTTAATCATAAAATGAAAATTACTCTTGAATGGTTATGATGGGAAATGAATTTCATCGCGTTCATGGTGACGGTAATCCGTACGTACGCACGAGCGAAAATACCATTATATTGATGGTGAAATAGTATGTAATTGGATGGTATATCATATATAAAAAATCATTAAAATTTTATATTTATTATTTACATAAATTATAATCATTATTATACCCATCCAAATAATGAAGTGTTGAATAAAAAACTACAACACGACGTGGAGACGGTAAGCCATATGTACGCACGTATGGGGACTTTTTCATTCATAGGATAGATAGAATAATGAATATGTTTTTTCCATATTTATAATAACATCACAGTATGTATAAGTTACTGGAGTTATTATTTTGGTATGGAATCAACAAAGAAATAAGATGTGGAAGAAAAAAAGAACTTTGAAAAAGGTGATGAAATTATTACATCTTCTTCAGGTGCTTCCTTTTGATTTGATCAAAAGGTATCCTCAGGTTGGCTTTATAATAATGTAAGGAATCTAGGTAAAATTTAGGGTAGTTGGGAGGATATTTGACCTGATTTTGGATGATCCAAAATGCTTGGAGGTGTGATTTTGAGAGAAGGGGAAATAGCCTTTTATAAGAGAGGTGTGGGTCACTTTTGGAAAAGTATGATATATTATTTTACTATAAAATCATTTTCTATTTATAATGGCTCCAAATAGATTTATTTCTAGTCTAAGGTGAGTATGGGCCTAATCCTCTCTACCAATATGTTTTAGACAATTTTATGTGACCATATTAACTTTATCTTTTATATTTAACTCTTAGTAAAATAGTTTATCTTTTACAATGTCTTCCTGTATTATTATAATAAATTGTTAATAAACATACTATAAAAAGACAAGAGAAACCCAAGTGGTTCGTTATTTATATTTATAACCTTATCTAAGTCCTTTCTCCGAACCTTATATTTTTAGGAATATTATATCATTTGAAAATATAGTATTTGTTTTAAAAACTCTTTTATGTCAATTTTGACTCTATTTTATAATTTATTTTTGTTAAAGTCATAAAACCTTTTTTACTTCTCAATCAATTAATTCAATAAACCATAATATGTCATATTAACCTATAAAATCTGTGTAATTAATCAAAAGTCTCAATTTACATTTATTTTAATATCTCTACAATCAATTATTTTTATCTTTGATTAATAAGGTAATTACTGCATCATTATTGTGTCATAACTATATTGATATATTTAATGTCGAAAACTTATAAATAAAATACCATGTTGTATTAAATGTTTCTTTATTTCTAATAAAAATATATAGTTGAAATTATCTTACGTATAACCGTATATTAAAAATGTTTTAGTTATTAAAATTTTAGTTTAACACTTTTAACTCTTATTTAAATAAAATATTAATAAATATCTTAATCTAATCCATGTGTATCAAAAGGATCATATTTTAGGGTAAATTTATTATTTTAGTGTGGTTTTTTATTCACACAATTTTAGAATAAATAATTCTCCTAGATACCCTTGTATGGTAATTTTTGATCATTTTTAAGAGGTTATAACAAGCCACTATTAGAGTTATCCATTCATTTTCAATGCGGATCATTATACATATATATTTTTAGATTATTTGTATGAATTTTTTAAAGATGTCGTAAAATTAAATTTAATAATTTAATTAAAGTTAGCATTGAAGAATAAATTTTAGAAGATGTATTGATAATAATTTATCTTTAGGAATGATGAATTTAAGTTTTTAGGAAATCATTAAAATTTATTAATTTACTGATTTCCAACCATCCTAATGACCTCTTTCAAAACTACACTACATTTTGTGGTTGTGATTCTATAAAAAAACTATATTATTCATCTATAGTATAAATTTTGACAATTTTAATCATAGGAATATAAGATACAATATTATATCAAGAGACCTTCAATAATTAAATAAAATCGAATATCTTATAATGACCATTAAAATGTATTTTAATTGATACTAAAAATTTACCCTTGTAGATATGGTTGGATAAATCTTTAACATGTTTTTTGATAACCATATTAGGATATTCTTGAGTTTTACTCATTGAGGGGTTATAAGGTCTACCCTGTATAATATGAGGAATTTATCTAAATAATAATAATATTTTTCATGTATATAATAGGTTGACACAGTAAGTTAATAGTAATAAAATTTATTGAAATTTATAGAGTATTCAATATATAAGGAGTTGAAATTTACAAGAATGATTGTATCATGTTTTTAACCAATAATAAATCAAAAAAGGATGGTTCATGTGATTATCATATGTATACACCATAGTTAATTTATAGAAACCATTATTTTATATTAGTTAGTAATTATATGTTTCTAGACATCCCCTACTATTTTTAGTATTTATATTACACAACTGATATGATATGGGGAAATAAAAAAGTCATGAAAATATGAATTATGAATTAATATTTTTAAATAAATTTCAATTAATTATTTAAAGTGTTGAATTATTTTATATAATTTGTTATAATAAAACCTAACTATAATTTATTTATTAAAAATCATATTTTTTTAATAAAATTTAAATAAATATATAACATTTTATAATTTAAAATATGACATAAATAAATATGATTAGATCCTATTTGATACATGAAGCATTAAAATCAAGAATAATATTTATTCATGTTTTCCTTTGTATTTATTGTGAAAAAATATGTGGTGAAATCATCAAAAAAAATTGAGGATGTATTATATTTTGAATAGGTCATAGAGGTAAAATATCTCACCCAATGTCTGGGTCATTAATTCAATTCAAAATCATCATAAATATCATTAAATATAGGTTTCTTTAAGGATTAATAAGATTATTCTAGTCGTATTTTTTGGTTTTTTTCTAATGTGTTAAAATATACCTCTACTAAAAAATCATGTTTCAATTTACTTTTTCTATATAATTAAAGAAATATCATTGAATGTGTTTCAATAATTCCAAAGAAAATTTTTATATAAACCTCCTTCATGATTTAAATTGTCTCATCGATACCCTCAAAGGAAGCGTTATGGCATTGATTATAAATCTAAATAAAACAAGAATTATCTCTAAAATTACTCAAAAAATATATATAACATAAGGTGAATTCAATTTATGTTTTCTTACTATTAATTCACCATGTGTACACTATTATTTTCATATATAATTCGATGTTTTAATGGATTTTATCATTGGAAATACTAAAAAAATTCATACTATTTCCCTAGTAATTTCATTTATTATAAAAAAATTAAAATTTTATTTTGAAAATTCTAGGATAAAAATGATCTAAAAAATATGAGCTATAGTGGGGGTTTTAGGTAGTTTTGTCATTAGTGTTTGACTATGAAAACTTGTCGACAAATGATTTTCTTTTTTGAGAAAAAATTGATGTTGTCTAGTATTTATAAAAAAAATAAAATCATATTAGTACAAAAAAATAATTAAGATTGCAATAATAACTAGAATATGAATAAAAAGACACTACATGATATTTTAGAAAAGTTGTGTAATCATAATTAAAAACAATATAGAAAAAATTAGCCATTTTTTCATTGAAGGAAATTTCTAGAAGAGATATAGGACAATGGTGGCATGATATGAAAACATGATTTTCATTAATGGGTGTGATATAGTGATTAATAGTTTACTAGATTGTTGAATTTGGATTTTGATGTAAATTGACATTCCTTTAATGAGTTAGAAGCCAAAAAATGAAATAAATAATTCATTCATGGTTTACTAGTTTTATAAAACGTTCATATAGAAATCCATAATATACCATGATGTCTAAGAACATTGGGAAACCTATGTATTCAAGGATGAATGGGTTTGAAGACTATGCCAAATTCTATTGGACGAATGAAACATAACTGTGAATAATGAATCTATATTGAGAGAGGTCCTTTGATAGAGTGTAAATTGTGGTCATGGATATAGGCTACCTAATAAAGATAAGCTGATTTACATGGAGACATATTGATATAAATAGTAAAGAGGGAAGTCATGGTGTTTAATTATCAATAACATTCAGAAATCAATATATAATAACACCATAAGTTTTGACTCTTGAATGAGCTTGTAATTAATTATTTTTGAAGAATTATTAGAAGATACAATATATATATATAATTATATAAAAATTAAACTAATATATATAGGAATAGGATAAAAAAATTAAACTCCTCAAATATAATGAATAATTATATATCAATATACTAGAAACTAAATTACTCACATAATGGTGATAATAATAATTCTTGCTTTACATGAAAGATGATAATTGAAGTATAAGAACATTATCACATTCCCCAAAATATATGAACCAAAATGAATCGATAATTATAATATTAATTGTTAATATAAAATTTGATATTAGATGTTCATGTTAGGAGGATGTGAAGGACATAATTATTAACACAATAGAATGTATTTAAATGATAAAAATGTTTTCAAACCTATTAGGTTCACATACATGATTTCTATAATGAATTACCTTTCAGGAACTTCTAAACACATGTGAAGAGGGTGGAAATAAATATAATAAAAACATTTCTTTATAGTGGTATGGAATAAGTGGTTCCTGAAGACCATGACTAATTGGAAACCTGGATTTACCTCCTCATATATTAATGTTAGTATAATATGACAAGTATGGAATAGATATTTAATATTGTTTCTTTAAATGAAATCCACATTAAACAATATTATCTGTGGTTTTAAAATAATTGCACTGATGAATACTTATTTATACAATACTGCTTCAATTTTCCATTTTTATTCTCCTTTCTTAACGAGTTGTTTATCACATATGACTTTCCCTTTAGTGATCCAATAAATCTTACACTTATCCTTGATCTTTATTAATTCACTCATCGGAAAATGTTTATTAGAAGTGAAAAGTAACTTCTTAGATCTCTTGGCTGGCCTGTCTCGACCTACCAACTAATTTTACACAGTAGCAGAGTAGTGTAATGTTCTAGGTTTTTCATTGTTACCTTATTTATTGGATTTTTATATAGCTTGTTATTAGAATGATGTTTTATTCCATTAATACTTCATCCAGTGATGGTGTTATAACTATTTTATTAGTTATATTACTATTTCATTGGATTGGATTTCTTCCTATATGTATATAGTGAAAATTAATCTTTTTTTTTTTCAATATTCCTAGACTAGGTAATGATAATATAATTTTTAATTTCACATAAAATACAAGTTGATGTGAACCTAAAATTTAATAAATTTACCTGTATAACCTATGTATCTTATAAAATGTTTAATATACTAAGAATTTAATCTTCCTTTATAGGAAGTGACTAAGTATTATTCATATAACTAGTCATATTTTAATCATAATTATATTTTTTATGGGATTTAAATCTTTAAAATATTTTGGAACTTTTATAATATATATTTTTCTAAATATCTTCCCTATCAATCTCAATTTAATAAAACTTGAAATTATGTAACCTAAAACACATAATGTTTTACAATTTATTTCCATAAATTTAGTAGATACATAATTTGTGGAAAATAAAGTATCAGCTAAATAATTTAAAATTTAAACCTAATGTGAATAATATTTTATTAATATTTGTTTGGTATCACAATAAAATAATTTATAATTCCTCTTTCCTTTCAAGGAGACTCAAATGAAATCTATATAAATCCCTCATGTCATTTAAATTTGAAAAGTGAACTCTTAGTTATGTATATCAATGTAAAGTGTCTTATCTTTCTATGGTTTGTATTATCAATAATAAAATTGAGAAACAAATCATTAAATATTAATTTAAAAGGAGAAGTCTTCATCATCAAATTATATTCATGAAATGTAATCTATAAATAGATTTTGAGAACTCATTTATTCTAATCAATAACATCATAAGTTTTTTCCCTTAATCCACATATGTTCTTGGATTTTAAAATATGTTGATTAATCATAAATGTATGTAGAATTATACATTGAAACTATCTCCCTTTGGTTTGTTATTTATAATCATAAAAAATTCACCAATTAATACTCATATTCCTTATATTTCTTCTAAAAAAATTTCATTAATTAATACAAATACAAAATTTATTGCTAAATTATTTGGATAAACATTATATACACTTTACATTCATATTGATAATATAAATTATTATAAATAAATATTTATTGCTAAATAAGAAATTTATATGTTAATAAATGAAATTTCAAAATATAATCATCACCAATCACAAATAATATATATCAGTGTATTCTCCTTCAAAAATCATATCATAATTCATATCATTTTATTTATAAAAACATCCAATGTGAAAATTAATCTATTTTATGTCACGATGGCTAATTACAATATATAACTCTAAATAAACTACCCAAAAAAACATTGATGTATTGAATAGTTTTTCTCTTAATGATTTTAATTACACACATCTCAGTGTATTAAGTAACATTGTGTGATATATTCAAATATCACATTTTTCTATAGTTCATCAATTTTATTCATTAATAACAGAATTATATCACATTTAGTATTAATTTTCTTCTAAAAGGACACAAAACAGCCTTTCAATGTGTCCAATCCTCCCTACATGATATAATATATTGAGTATAATCCATTTATCTACATAATTCATGAAAGAAGTACAGATTATGTAGTGATTTTATTATTCTATAAATAAGGAGCCTTTTTATACATACTCCTCTATTTAGAATAATTTTAAATAAATTCCCACTGAAATTTGAAAATTGGAATAAAATAAGAGGCGCAAATTTCTTTCAAAAAATAAAACAACAAAGAAAACTTTTCCAGGTTTATGAAGGAATATATTTATATTGAAATTCATTTCCTAATGTATGGAAATAAGGTTCTAAATTTATTATATTATTTTTAGATATAGTATATATCAGAAAGAAAAAAATAGAATATACAAGTACATATTCCATTGTACCTACGCGATTTGATGACCCAAAACATACAGATCCACCAACATTAATTATTCTCTCTACATTTAGTATTCAACCCTTTACATAATTTTATGTCCTCAAATATTATATCGTATTAATTAGTATTGAAATATATTTCCATTACATTGAAATATGCTCTAGGGATGTCAGAGGAATCATATAGAGAGGCTAGGGAGGGGTCATTGATAATGAATTTTGTGTTACAGTTACAATCATGAGTGTACTGTAGAGAGATTATTATTTTTATGTGATTCTTAATGTGAAAAATTAATTTATTGTATTTTTAAATAATTGATAAATAAATTTAGACAATATATTGATAGGAAAAATCTTGGATACATTATATGTTTGGGGGCGGATTATTTATAAAGTAGTTGTGTTATTGGAAAATTTTGATTGAGTTCCATTTATCATGTGAGATGATATCTTCTCCTATAACATATCAAGATTGGAGGTATATTTCCATAAATTGGAAGAATAATCTTTTTGATAAAAAAACTAAATGTTTGATAAAAATAAATATTTGTTTTTTTATCTAGTATTAATTTAAAATTAAGGTCTAATTATTTTTTCAAATAAAATATGTAGAATATTTTTCCTTTTTATGTCCATGGAGTAGTTTTTCATCAATATAATTTTAAAATTAATAATAAAAATTATAATGACTTCATGTAGAAGTTTTGGTGGAAATTAAAGAAAACCTTTTTCACTCCTAGTTAAATTTATGTAAAGGATCCTAAAAAGATACCTCATGATCACTGGAAGGCCTATATATATTCATAATTCTAATTTACAGAATTTATTTGACATTTTATTTGTACGTTGATATTTATTTATTTAAAATAATTCATTTTTGAATATAAACCTTCTTTCTGTATTCTTCAAAGAATCTTCAAATAAAGTAAAACAATTCATCTATCACATAACTGGTTCTAAATGTATTTCAATCATAAAATATATGAAGAAAATACTGTAGCTATATGTTGAATAAATTTTTGTAACATTTCAACAAAAAAATTATTATGGTTTTCATTTTTTACATTTTGGATTTATTTAAAATATATCGTCTATGAATTTGGTCAATCTATTTTTTAGATTCATATTCATAAGAAAGTACATATAAGTTACATTAATGACCTCATCAAAAACAGTGTGGTAGACAATAAAAATAAAATTTTATTTATTTTTTCAAAAATATTTGCCTCTAAAATTTATTCAATTTGGGTTAAAAAATATCGATTAATTTGAAGAAAATCTCTTTCAGTAATCATGAGTCTTTTAGAGAGATTGAAATTCTCATTATCAATCCTCAACTAATTTAGTTGAATTGTTTAATACTACTTATATTTTGGGTAAAATAAATAATTTGTTGAATCAATCTACTGGTAATATACCAATAATGGCTAAAACTATTTCTTATTATAAAGATACTTTCAAGAAAATCCTTATTCATTTATGTGGGTGTCTTAACTTCAATGAATCATGGATCCATAATGGTTTTATAGAGCCGTCACTAATAAAAAATCACCACAAATAATTGAGAATCTTATAAAATAATTAATGTTTATAAAATTACTATAAATTAATGGATTGTGATTAAAAGATTCACATATTTGGAAATTAACCTTCTCTACGACATGTTACTCTTATAGTTATAGTTAGTGAAATTCAACTAATGATGGAACTAAATTGAAAATAAATTTTTTGGATGTTTCCAAAATCCCTATGAATCGAGTTTTTAAAAAAATTAGTCTCACAAAGGATATTTTCTCTTCCAAAATATTAAAACACTATGAAAAAATATATCATATTATAATTATTAATTATGTTATAAGGTTAATTTTAATCATTTATTGACATATATTATATTCTATATGTAGAATACAAGTTGAAATTGTAATATTATAATCATATAACAGGGCCCTTAAATATATCATGTATAATACTTATTCTCTTTGAGGATTTTGGAAACAAAAGTAATGTTGGGAAAGAATTGGTTAAGTCCATATAAAGGTTATGCTTTATAAATATTGAAAAACAATTGTCTTTTTTTTATAAATTCCATAATGGGAGATTATAAAAGTCTTTTTATGGAATATATTATTTCCAAATCTACATTCACTTAACATAATTATCCACAAATCATAATTTATCACCTTTTATTAAAATAACTAATTTAATAAAAATTATATTTTTATATTATAATATCATATGAGTGTTAATACTTTCATTTATTATCTTAGATTAAATTTAATGTGATGAAAGTAAATATGATATGTTTTTCCTCTCAAGAGATGAATGCGGACTTAATATTCATTGAAGTTGATGAGGTGCTTAATTTACATAATCCATGTGGTATAGATCCACAATTATAATTTTATTCTAAATAAAATATTTAAAATACTTTCATAATAATTATAAAAACTACCATCAGAAACCTCCTTTAAGTTAGATTGAAGATATCTATTTTACATATATTGTTACCTTCAAACGAAACTAGGGGCATAGATATTTTCTTTATTAAGACATTAAAGATTTTTACTATGATAAAAATGTATTAAAATATGATATTATATTTTGTGAATGTATTCATAAAGAAAATAAAATATTCCACAATTTGATTATTAATCATATAATATGTAGAGATAGTAAAAATATGAATTACTACATCAAAATCACAAGATATGGGTGATAATTTGAACACTAAATATCGATGTACCAATAATATATGTTTTTTTCATAATATTTATACAATTGCATGTCTATAGACCCATATTGTTAGTCTATTATAGAATGATCCATTATTATTTAACTATCACCATGCTATAAAATGAAATATTAATCAATTAAGAAAAGATATAGTCATATAAACTTTTTAATAGATAAATCCCCGTTATAATCTGCATCCCAAAAACCATATGTCCTAGTATGCTATAACTGGTTCATACAATACACCATATTTATATGAATAGGTCTATGTAGAGATATATCGTAATGAATTTTGGAAATTTGTTACATTATTTTACATCACTAATCAAATAATTCTGTAATTTAACATCCTAGCCATGTTATTACACATATTTGATGGGGGAAATCGTTATTGTCATAAGGAAATATCTTCTTACCTGGATCAAAAAATTGTATAATGTTTATTGACATTAGAAATTTTTGTTTTTTGAAACACATCTAGATATATTTATTATATGATATGGGAATGAATTTTTAAAATCAGAAAACATATATTTGTGATAAATATATTAGTATAATCGTATTATTCAAATAAATATTTTGAATAAGGTTTTGTGATAAGAAATGGTAATTATTTTACTTATTGTGTTCACCTTATGTTTAGCATACACATTTGATAAGAAATTATTGATGGTCATTCACTAATAATATAAATATGGCTATTTAATGTAATGAGAGTACTGCAAATTACATACCATAGTAATACTATTCCAAAATTAAGATAATGGGAATTGTTTAACATCATAAATTGATCGAAAAAAATCCAAAGCCTTTTCACTCAACCATTGATCAATTAATATATGTGAACTATATGTATAACTATTCAGAAGAAAATATATTAAAAAGGAATTTTGGATTCCTAATATGTATCATGTAATGTTATCTTTTAAGGAGATTATAGAACATATTTATGTCATCATAGTGCCAGGGGAAGCAGTTTCATATAATTTAATTATACAAGAAATGAGAAAAAAATGCACACACACACACACACACACACCCAAATATATATATATATTATTATTTATCTAATATATGTTATATAATAAAATATAGTTATGTTTCATTATTATCAAATAAATAATTTTAGTTTTAATTAATTCAAAGAATAATTAATAAGTAAACACATTTACATTATTTAACAACAGTATAGTACAAATGAATGATAAAAATTCACAATAAAAACTACTAATAGACTGTGTAATATATATATATAACTATTCTATTAGTATCAATAAATCAACAAAAATATATCCCTGAATGAAAATCATGGATATAATAATTTCTTTCATGGAAAAAATATTACTAAAAATGATAATGAAATTTCTATGGAAAACAAAAGGAATGTGAGGTCTAACAGGGGTACAAATTTAAGAAATTTTATAGGATGTTATAATGGTATTTAATCTATTACATAACCATTAAAAATGGAATGAGGGATCCATTATATGTTCTTTAATGGTAATAAATATGTAAATGCTATGAATATCTCATAACTATTGGGAATAATAAATTTAGTACACAAAATAAGGATGATAAATTCATATATTATCATAATAAATCAATATGATTTAAAGAATGATAAGCACATCATTTAAAATCTTCATGATATCTTATACAATAAATTTTTCATTTTTAATAAAGTATATAATGTATATTTAATAATTAATTTTTATCTTATTTTGACATGCATCATCTCAAAATATATTGATATTTTAGAATAATGATACTGAAACTATGTAACATTAATTTTTTATTTAAATAAATTGTAGAATTTATATTTCAATAATATAATACAATAAATAATATGATACGTCAAATATTCCATAAAAACTGTTATTGATATATGAATGGCATAGGTTTGACTAAAATTCATCAAATATAACTAATTATTTTGAAAATTCGTTATTGTAAATGATCAATAAAAGTTATCTTTTCATTTTTATTTTATTTATTTTAAATTTAAAAAAATTCAAAAATTCTTATATAAATAATAACCTCTCAATTCAATTTTAATTGGATTATTTTATGATTTACATTGGTTTTTCTCAATAAATATCCCTTACATATCTCTCAAAAGTTAATTAAAATTACACATTTTTTATTCATGGAACATATTTGTATTAATGTTATTTATTGTGTATAATTGAAAAATATAGGTTTAATAATGTTCCTTAGTTACTAAAGAATGTTAAATAAAAGTTAAAATAAAATCAAAATGAAATGAAATTAAATATTAAATAGAAAAAATTTAGATATAAAATAGTTAATATTGAAATAAAAGTCAATGGGAATCATCATTATATAATTATTGTAACCTCATTCTAATATAATGATCAATCTCAATGAAATCAGTTTAATTATATCTGAAATTTGTTTATTTTGTGACATACTAGGGTAGATAAGGTCACCTGCAATCAAACTATCCATTGAATCTCCCATGGTGAATAGATAAGAACACTCCTCAACAAAGAGAATTCACTTTATCACTGAACTAACTACATAATGTTATTATTCTCTATTTAATTACTAAATACCATAATATGTTGAGTGATTTATGTATTGGAAAGTAAAATTATATAAAATTATTAATGGAGTGAGGTAAATTTCAATCAACATTGAAGGATTGATAATCATCTACTCTATCACTTAGACTACTAGTTACCATCACCAAAATCCCATTAATGAAATAGAACATTATATGTATATTACTTCCTATTTGAACAAAAACATACACAACATATTCATTAAAAACAACATATGAGATTTTGTATGGTGTAACGACCCAACTAGAATAACGCAGTATACGAAAGACAACTATATGACTTAACTTGTTTTCCCTCATACACAAGAGGTTTCTAACCAACAATGGGGGATTAATTAGTGTAGTCAAAAGAGTATACTCTCTATATCAAGAACAAAAAATATGATTCATATCTTCAAATCAATAATAACTTAAAATGGAATTGAAGAACTAAATAATAACATCACTGAAAATAATGGCATGATAGGTATTCTAGATTCACACAAGTAACAACCAAGGATCGCCATCACGAAATATTAACCAATAGTATAAAAAGTAAATATAAATTTAAATAAAGAAAATATAGAATCACTATGAATTCCATCATAGTATTACCTCAAATATTTTATCTTCACCTCTTCATCTCCCTATCTATGGGCCTTTTCCTATTCCTTGATCCATATTCAAGAAATATGCATGAGAATCAAGATTCCCACTAACGGTTTGAGTATAAAACGCAATAGGAAACCACCAATGAATCATTAACAATATTAAATATATATAGGGTTTATGATAAAATGTGAATATAATGAGTTTATAAACATTCATGTGCATAAGTTTCGGGCCATCGTACTCTAACCATGTTACCATGAACCTCATCCCCACCAGCTGCATCACAATTCTATTAAGGATTCTAGCATCCATGGCTACATGTATCAAAACATTCTATTGGGTCATTTCACCAGTTCATAATCCTACACCTATCAGTCATAAACCCATATTCTACCTTTAAATAAAACATCATACCCTTCCTTGAGGAGTTTGTTTTTATTTTCAAGAAAGAACATCCACTTAAAGTTTTTGGTGAAATAGATCTTAACCACATATGAATGGTCTTCCTCTCATTATTTCATTCTTAAAATTTTGATAGACTTTTCCATTTCTTTTTCTACTCCCA
The DNA here is from genome assembly GCA_963277665.1 of Viscum album. Classification (NCBI taxonomy): domain Eukaryota; kingdom Viridiplantae; phylum Streptophyta; class Magnoliopsida; order Santalales; family Viscaceae; genus Viscum; species Viscum album. Next base: position 925,484,855 of record OY728165.1, read on the forward strand.
TATTGACTGAACATGTCTAGGATATCTAATTAGTACCATCAATAAATCCACGCCCTTCTCCTTTATAAAAATTCATATGCTCCCCCTCAAAGGATTCATTTAAAAAATTCTGTTAAACCCAACCATCTTAATACATAAGGAAATGTTCCACTGCCTACATCACATCCACATTTATGTCCTATCATATCATGAATAACTAGACATATTAATAATTTTTCTCACAAGGACATGCACACAGACACCAAAAGTAACACCCTTAAAGCATGGGTCTCAATTCACCAACAGACATACTATCATATCATCTCAACATCCACATACAAGGTCCTTTCATTTCTTAGGGGGGGTCCAACCACAATATTATTGAGGTGAAAAGGTATGTCATAAAAAGGGTTCATCACTAGTATCAAATTCTCACACTAATAGTAATAAGACATAACATCTAGAATTTTTCATTAACAAATACCATAAATGGTATACTAATTTACAATACAGGGAATATATTTCTAATTATCTATATTAGATGTTGATCTCATGGAATCCTATAGATCGAAATATAATTCAAGTATCGATGAGAGGAGACGAATAGGTTGAGATTCCAACAATCGTAGTATAATGAGAAGAGTCCTATGAATAAAGAAATCACCCAAAGTCACTTCTAAAGAAGGAAGGACTTAAATACCATTCTAGTGAATCATCTTGATTAGAGAAACTTACAATAGTAGGAGTTAGAATTATTTATCTAAAAGGAAAAACAATTTCACAATGAATCATTCATCCCCAATTAACTGTCAAAATATTCTTCTTTTATAAGACTAACATCCAACGAAATATTTTTTCTTTAATTAGACATTTACAATTCTAAAAAAATGTCACAATAGAAATGTGATACCCACCATATTCATGGTGTCCCCGTTCATACGAAAACCAGGAAACCAGAAATGGTGACCCTCTATAAAATACTATCGAAATAATACTTATTTTGGACTTAATATCCCATCCACCATGGCATGGATAGTCTTTTCTGGCCATGGCTAGTAGGGTGCATCACATTGCTACTTTCCCTAAGAAACACCTATAGATAGAAGTTTTAATCACCCTATTTCACAATGGTAGGTTCCAAGATTTAAATGGACTACATGATGACGCAGTCCTTCCCATGGATGACCTGAAAACACCCACAACCCTATTTAAGCCCCCCCAAAAACATCTAAAGAATAAAAAAAATATTTATAGTATCACTATGACCAAAAAACCATTTATGGTATGTTGACTCACAAATTAAACTACCATAAATATACCAGTCTGTTGCAAATATCCCCCTCTAATAAATTATCATCCTTATGAAGTGACACTGGGGATCTTTCTTCAATAACTCGAGTCATTTATCCTAAACACTAAAATCCCTCTCCCACGTCTCCTCTATGATCCATACACATTGTCTTTATTAAAAATACTATGTTAATATCTTCCCCCATAACCCCACTTCATTTTATAATATACATAATGAAATCAATAAATTTCACATCTAGTTCTAACCCGATGTCCTCAAATTTGATGAGGATTAATCTCATTACTCTGAATTTTATATATATATAACACATTATCAATATAATTATATCAAGGAGTAAGGTTAATTGGTAATATATTTCTCCTAAATTCTTTTTGATCTAAATGTTTTTCAAAAAATTTCTTCCAATATCACATACCTATAAAAATTATAATTCCCCAATAGAGGTTAAACCTATAAGAAACCCTGATCACCCACAGTGAACTACAAACGTCATATCATCTGGTTATCGTATAATCTCATTCTCCTCTATGAAATAAAAAAACTCTTTGGATTAAACTATTTCCTCAAAAATATCACTAAAATCATACTAGACCCAATGAAAATTTACTCAAACACCTTTTTCAAAAAAGTGGTGATCAACTCAACCGACCAATTTTTTTTCAAAAGTTGTCATATAAATAGAAGAATTGAAAATTTTATTAAATGTGAACTCCAGCAGGGAATGAATATATTCACATTATCCACTGAAATCTTGGAAAATTTCTTGATAAATATCATCTAATATCTAAATCTTCATCTCAATAAATCCATCGAATCGTAGATGATACATTGTAATAATTTTGTAATTGATTCGCCAAATCCTTCTATAAGTCTTCTAGAAAATATGACATAAATCATGTGTCCATGAAAAATATGATGCATGAACCCACTACATGTAGTAGTAAAATCTATTAGATATAAATATTTTCCAGATCATCTATATAATTATTTTCTATTTTAGATATGAAATACACCAATTTTTTTAATTGATCATCCATCACTCATAAAACATATCGGCCTCTTGAGGTTCATTGTAACCCCACGATGAATTCAATAATTACATCATGAAACTTATAAATTGTAAATAGATGTTTATAAAGTAATCCCCTAGGAAACTTATGGTCAATATCAACTCTCTCACAGGTATGGAATCATGAAATAAAACTAATTATGTTTTTATTCATTCCCTCTCACCATAGGTGTCTCCTGATATCCTTATATGACTTCATCAAAAAAAGGGACACACTTCATATTGAGATACATGGGTGTCACTAATTAAATTTTCACTCATATAATACATAACTACATCTCCCTCCATTAAAAAAGATCATGTTGTCATTATCCATTAAGAATCTTAGAATTGGGTCACAACCCATTAATCATTCTATTATCACTAAGAATTTGAGGTGTAATTTATGTATAGTCTTTACCCATTCAGCCAAATATGATGTAATAACTAGGGGAACCCTTGTTATCACCATTCATTCATAAGATTTATCCACTATGAATTAAATTGAAAAACTCATCAACTATCATTCATTCTCTTTTGGTCTATGTCCAAGCTCATGTGTCTTCATGGTGAGAGAATGTTTCCCCAAAGATTAAGACGTCTAAAAATCAATTGATTGCATATAATCCACCCAAACCCTATCATATATTCAATTCTAAAAAATGTAAAATGTAATAAAATCTCATCTTGTACAACCATATGAAAAATATCTCACTATATAGATAATGGAGCCAATTCCTCATAGAACGGACCACTACTACCATCTCCACGTCATGTTTTGGGTTGTTCTGCTAATGGGGTCATAGTTGTTCATACCTATATGATAATACGTGGTCCCTTTACATTAGAACATCTCATAAACCATCATATGAGGGATAAATGTAAACTGCATTTCAAATCACAGGCTCTAGAACTATCATGATTTGATCTATTTTAAATATCCTATTTGGATTAAAGAAAGTCAATTCACATTGATAAGTCTAATTAAACAATACTACATTCAGAGTAATCCTTTTTATTGGAATTTCCAACCATGAGATATATTAAAAAGACCATTGATCGTATCTTTCCAGACTATGAAATTTCCATATATAAAACTCATTTCTAAGTTGTTCCCAAAAAGAATAGCCTATACATTCTCTAGTTCAATTGAAATTTTATACATAAAAATAACATGCAAAAAGAAATGAACATCTTGGATCAAAAAGCCTGTATTTTAGAGAATGGTATAAATATTATGTCCTCAATATGTTTTCAATACAATCCCAATGTGTCTAGCATTCAAAACTGATATCCTAACATATATCAATATTTCTTCTATGAACACCATGATAAAGGAATCATGGTATGGATGGAAGACATTATTCATTAGATCCCTGAACACAAAAATTGTATTCATCTAACTAAAAGGAATCTCTGATTACTCATACATTCAATATATTCTCTAGAATGATATCTTAGGTATGTCCTCTTATATTATTCAAACCTAATTATATCCAAATATAGCTCAATTATAGAGAAATTCTGAGTTCCTCATAACTAATCAAATAATGCCTCAATAATTGGTAATGAGTACCTATTCATAAACTCGATCTGATTTAGGTTCCCATAGTCCACTCACATCTGAATACTACCTTCTAACTTTTCATCAAAAAAAGTGGATCACCCCAAAGAGTTATGTGGTGTCAAGAATCATTTACCTCTAAATACTTAATATACATCTTAAGTTCTATAAAACTAGTGGATGTTATAAGATATAGGTAAATAAATATAGGGTTTTCTACTAAAATGATATTAATATCAAACTCAATTCCCCAATCAATAGGTATACCTAAATATAAATATAGAAAACAACATGATAGTGATCCACAACTAGAGAAGGTTAAGAGGATGTTAATATAGGATGAATTTAATGGTCAAAGCCTAGTACCTGTACTATAATATCTCCAATATTACTCATTTATAGCACAAATATTCTTAATCTAACATCCCATTCTTTGGACACCAAAACATTCTCCCCGATGGGTGTGTTAATGGAAACTCTTCTCTCAGGGAAGTAAATGTGCACCAGATAACTAGTTGTCTAGTCCATGATAAAGATCACATCGAATCAATTCATCTCTAAGATCAAAAATTACCATAGATGTCACTAGTAAGAAACAATTACATGAAATTATATATGTATCTATAGATGACCTGATTCCTTCCCTAAGGGTTTTTAATGATAAACCAACTCAAAACATAATAGAATAGATAAATCAAGGCCAATGTAGCTTGATAAAATATGAGTGAATATGACCTCTTTATATCAAAAAAATAGTAAAAAGAGTATATGTAATCAATATCATACCTAAAATAATAGAGGGTTTTTCTATAAATTATATGTGAATCTAGTCCAATGCATACATCATGTTAGAAGTATGTCATTGACTTTTCCCCTAAGGCCCCAATATTGATGGAGTCATCAAAGTATGAGGTTATAGTTTCATATAATGTGGTGATACACCCCCATTATAGCCTGAGATCCAAGAATTCATATGTAAATCTCTATAAAAACCATCAAATATAGTCCATATTTCAAAATTAGTGAAACTCAAATGGTGATTTCCCATAAGTATTGTTGAGGGTCCATCTCTTCCCATAGTTGAAGCACCTAATGGAACCACCTCCCATAGTGGGAGATGAATAAATCCTACTCAAATTCATCTTATTATTTCAACCCTTGAATAAATCCTCTACATTAATATTACTTATTCTAGAGTAGGGAACCATAAAATATCTAGGGACTAAAATAATCAATTCACTAGAATCTAATGGAACACCCACAGTTCGAAATATTCTAGACCATTTTCAATGTCCAGTGCCTTATGAAGTTATTTTAAGTATGTCATCTAGTAAAACACCTAACATGATATCATAATATAATTTGAAGGATATTATCAAACATTTGTTCCCTATTTACTTAATTTCCTACTGATATAAGGACAAGGAAGACTAACTCTTTAATATGGGAAGAATAGGAAGTTATGGTTCCTTTTTATACATCTCTGAAATCTTATGTGTGGTCATACATTGGGGTCTTTAGAAAGAAATTATTTTGGAATAGGTCATTTATGGTCCTTGAGGAATGTTTGTCACATCTTGAATCATGGATCATAACACTCCACTATATCTTAGTGGGTCATTGAAGAATGAAGGTAACCATGTTCACCTCTTAATCCTCCAATGACTCGACAAGATTAAATTTTATCTCAATGATGTTAGTCTAGTAAACTATATCAGATGAGACACTAGTTTCATGGATATATAGGGGATACTAATGCTATAATTCCTAGGCATAATCAGCAACCATATTATGGGTTCCTTCTCCTTGAATAGGAAATATGCTGAAGACTCCAAGTTTTAGTTATTCCACTACCTGAACCAATGGAGTAGTAATAATTGAATTCTCAAGGAAATCTTCCTATAAATATGGTGTAGGAATATAGATATTCTACCTTTTGGGAGTAATGTAACATACTTCCACCATCACTCCCCTCAGCCTTCTTCTTGGAAGTATAATATTCATTTCGAAACAAATTATTTGAATGCCAATTTCAATTTACCTATGAAATTTTCCTAAAAGGTGAATAGGAACACACACGGGTTTTTATAGAAATACATATCTAATTTTGATATCTACAATGATAAGTCCAAATTTACCTAATACTACCCAAGTCTTATATCTGGTATTTCATATATGAATGTTTTTAATAGGTATATATTTATATAATAATGAGTATGACCAACTCCAAATAATATTTTTTTATCATACCCCTAATGGAAAAGTCACATATTAAGATATTTAATCAGAAAGACCGCCATTCATATAAAAAAATATGTAAATATGGCTTGTGATTCTAGAAAAAAATCATGATACATGAATCTGACCAAATCATATATGTTATAACAGTACAACATAGGCATAATTAAAATAAAACTATAAAGTCATTATAATAATAGTTTTCCCATAAAAAATAACATAGATTTCCAAAACATAATATTATGAGAATAACGTATGTGACTCCCCTATACAAGTTCCACATATCAAAACTCATCTCTAGGTTTCCTGAAACATAGTAAAGAAAAAATTAAAACAAAAACACTCATATAATACCACCTTGTAACACATTAACGATAATAAGAATATTTGGTATGGAAATATACATAACCTCATGTTTGTCTCCCCATATGAAAGTTGTTTTTGACTATAAATGAGGGTATAAATGGTGGTGTTGGGATACTATACCCTGAGTATCAAAAATATATACATCAGACACATATCATGAAAATAATAGAAACATAAAAGTGAATAAATAAACTAAATAATATCAGTTATACAATGGAAAAAAATTATGTAATCAAGATTCGTCTAGTTAATAACCAAAGCCCCCTAATATGAATGTTCAAACCAGACTACAAGAATAGAAATTGAAATATAAGTAATGTCTCTGTATATTAACTCTAGATTCCATCCTGGTACCCACACTAAACACCAACCTCCACCTCCTTAGATTTATACTGCTATATCATGGATATTTCTTGGATCATTGATGATAAATTATACATGTTCATTGATATTCCCATGTTGAGCATAAATGTAAAACACTATAGGAGAGCACAAATTATTTTTTAAAACATGTTAATTTATATAGAGTGTATTCTATATTCAAAATGTAATGAATAATTAAATAATAAAGTACAATATTTTCAATTCATCAGGTGCTAATCAAGTTACCATGATCTGTGACCCCGCATACATCATCATTATACTGGTGAGGATGTCAATTTCAGTCACCACATGCATCAAAACATGACACAGGGACCTCATTACAGTTCCTCACCCTATTCTCATCATTCATACATATTCATTATTCCTTGAAGGAACACATCACATGATATCCAAAGGTGTCCTTCTTTCCTCAAATGATGGTACATCCACCTATCAAACCCGATGAATTAGAACATAGTCACCCCTTATTTGAATTTTTTCTATATTAGTATTATGACATGTTGGATACACTTAACCATTGAATAGTCCACTCACATATTGAATGAAAATTTTTGTGATATCTGACTACTATAACTAAATAAGACCAGTCATTTTCCATTGTTAGAATAAAAATACCCCCCATAAAAGGATCTGTCAAACCAATTCTGTGAAACCAAAGCATATTAATACCTTCAAAAAAGGTACATAGGTTATAAAAACCCTAAAATAAATTTATATAATAAAAATAACAACTAGAAAATTAAACATGATTCTCACAACACCAAACACACACACACCTACACCAATCACACATTGATCATGGTTCTCAATGCACATGAGCACATAGCATCATCTCATGTGAATAACCATATTCAAGGGGCCAGTATAGTAAATAGTTTCCTTACTATAGTGTATTCATTCCAAAATACATATTTTATCATGGTTTTCATCACCAATTTCCTATTATCATAATAACCGAATCAATCCCTAGATCCAAGGATTCCATAAAAACAACCACTATAAGTGGTGGATCATTATCCGGAATAAGGAAGAGGTTTCTTATTATTTATATCGTCTTCCATTCAAATTGAAACCAATAGACTGATGTAGATATTGAGAGTCAAATAGAGGATATGAATCGGATGGGAAACCCTTGATCATAAATCAATGATAATAATCCAAAAAATAAATGAATAACTAGAGAAAATTTATCATGAAAGTAGAATTTCAAAAAGCCTAACCTGAAAATGTATGGATCGGAAAAAAATTTAAAAGGAGAAGGTATAATGGTTTAATATTGGGGTAAAATGAGTTAATAATGAAAATAAAATCCCATCTTTATGGTCATATTATTTTCATTGAGGGGCCTAACTTTCCCTAAAAGGTTAGTGGTTGAATTAACAGATTCTAATTATGAACATTTTTCACCATTTTGTTTTGATTCCCAAATAGTTCATCGTATTCTCAATCACACCAATCATTGGAAAAAAAAATATGGAGACCCTATATGACCTAGTGTAAAACCATTACTTGTTTTAGACTCACCATGCCTTTCACTATAGCATTGTGAGGCTAGTTTGTTCATGGATCATAGGACTCACAATGTTGCATACTTGATACAACCCCTAGACACCGGTGTTTCGAGAAATCCATTTCACATCGATTGGGTCCATGTATATATTATCATATACCACTGTGTGTGCCAACCCATAGTGAACCTTAAAATTACAAAAACAAAACTTACACGTCGATAATACTCTGAAGTATCCCAAGGATTAATTTAAGAAATGCAAGGATAAAAATCATTTAACATTTGATTAAACATAAATTAATGAACCTTGTATATAAATGGGTGTAATATATGTAGATATAATGAACATAAATAAAATAGTATGAAGAAGATAATAGAAAAAATGAAACCAAAAAAATCTATAAATATAGAAAATACAATTATACATTCCCCTAAATCACATTCAGTAACTATGAAAATTAGAAAATTTAAAGTAAAAAAACATAACTTAATTGAAATTAAATTCAAAAATAGATCTTGTTCTATTAGGTCATGATATAGAATGTAGTCTTAGCTAATTCAACTAATTAGGTTAATTATTTGTTAAGGTATTTCAATCAAGTAAAACTAGAGAGTGTAGGGTCAGTTTAGTATTGTTTCATTATAATGAATGTGAATATATTATTTCCTTAAAATTTGAATAAATAGAGGGGATATTATTATAGATACAGAGTATTTTAGGATGGTTTTCTCAAGAATGGTGAATAATAAATAAAAATTCTTCTAGGTATATTAAATATAGTTTAGAATCTGACAATATTTATGAAATAAGTTTTTATTAAAATTAATATATATTTTTTATAATTTTTTTGGATTATATAGTGTTGGTTTCAGAGTTTATATAGATTTATGGTGTATTCACCGGTTAATGTGATTCTATAATTCATGTTTTTTAGATTTAAAATGCAATATCACGCACTCAAGTTAGTTGGAATCTATGATTCATGTATACTAGAAGGTGTTTTTGGTAATTTAGTAATTGTAAAATCATGTTTCACATGCTAATTTTAATAATTTAGCACATGGAATCTATTATGGATTATATTGAGATTGTCAAGAATTTAAGGAGCTTCCTTTGTGAACTATGTGGAAATAAGGTTTTTTTGAGAGTTGGTATACAATGGGATAGTGAAGAGCTAAACAGATGTTGGTCCAAGTTTTTTATAGTCTTCACATAGGGTGTGTAGTGTCAACTACATGCCACTATGCAATAGCTTATATAAATATGAATTATTCAAATAAACCTAACCAAATTTTCTAAATAAATAAAAATATTTTTTATGTTTAAACATTATAATAAATTAAGTTGTTTTCTATTGAAATAAATGAATACGTCTCAAATTAATCAATTAATTCCCAATGGCCCCTATGACATAAAATTTGATAATGTTATAAAATAATTAAATTAATGAATTTTTTTTATAATTAAGTATATAATAAAAGTTAAGGAAAATTTAATTCCATCATATTAACATAGATTATTTTCTTCTGTAGAAATTATAAGCTCATTTTTCAATTATGGAGGATTATTCAGGGAGTCATTGAAACTCAGTTATATATGATCACACCATCTCTACCTTACATTGATCAGAAAACATATATGTGCATTTAGGTTCATAATATATCTTTGTGAGATTTCTTTAATTTTTATTAGAATTAATTGAAAACCATGAATTAGGGGAATTTAAATGTAACAATAGTTACCACTCCACCATAGGTATGGATACATTTGAGGTAATTCATTTGACACCATAGACATACCCTATTTGGGATAATATATATTGTTGTGCTTTTTATTAGGGGGAATGATTTTTTATAATATGTAGTGGAGAAGTTTTAAATGATTTGGGATAACTTGAATTAAACTCGTTGTCCTAAAAAATCCCATTGAAACAACATATATAGTTCATTGTAGTTAAAAGTGTAAAACCATGTCTTATTTAATGTTTTAGTACAACCTGGTGTGAGGGTATTTAGTTTTGGAATTAAGATCACTTCATGATTTACCCATCCATTCCATATTATACAATTGAGTTAGTGTGATATCTTTTCATCTAAAATTTCATCCATTATTAGTGTGAATGAAAGATCAATTCTATATATCTTTGTTCCATAGGTAAATTCATGAATCCTCTCACATCATCAATTTAAGAGACATAGATATAAAGGATGGTGTCATATTTTTCAAGAACCTGGAGAATTTTAATTATCACTATGGGATAGTTCCTCAATGATGATTGATTCATTTAGTGAGAGTCCTGTAAAAGAATGAATATATTTTTGAGAGTAAATAGGGGTTATAGACCATAATTTGATCCATATAACCCCACAATTTTATTAAATTTATAATTTTCTAGATAAAAATTCCATAAGTTGGGGATGATGTAGTGGCCCACATTCCATCTTAGGGAATGACATTTCATTTAATTGTAATGTTTATATCATTTTTATTCTATAGAGTTTTTTATATACATCTGTAGATTACTTTTATTTAATGTGGATTAATTAATCATTTCATTGATTTTTATGTGAATTTTTAAAAACATTGTTTTCACATCTAAAACTTTCCATTAATATAATAGTAAAACAAAGCATGATGATACAACATCACCATTAATAGATACTCATACATTAATTTATTAGGGTTCCAAACCATTATTGGTAAAGATATAATAAGGAATCTTACCAAAATAAGGTGTTCACAATACGGGAGGTGTATTTATAGTATAAATGATGAAATCATGGTTTTTATGGATATAATGATGACCTGTACTGTCATTGAAGATGGTAAAAGTTTAAAATTTATAATCCTACTAACTACATTATATGTGGAATGAAGGGTTGAACACACATGGAAAGCAATTTTGTCTATAATTCTTCTAAATAATTTGGAAAACTCCACTATTGTTAGTAGTAGAGTGATTTTTCTATTTTTCACTTTTTATATATTTTTTTATTTTTTATAAGTAGTAGAGTGATAGAACATTGGAAAACATGTTTAAAAACTAAATTAGAGCTGGAGAAAGTTGAAAATAAAGAGACACAGAGATATAGCATGCTGATAAGAGAACAATATTTTAAAATGCCCGGGAAAAAATATCCATTCAACTGGTTCTAAAAGGTGTTGTAATTAATTTAAAGGTTTTTGTAGAGTACCACTTAAAATATAATTAATTACCTCCCTCTCCAAGAGTTATGTCACACAGGCAGATTGATTTTGGAGTTCTCCACTCCAAAGCAAATCAACTACGAAATGTTCTAATTGAAAATGAGAAAAGGACGAACTCACCGTAAGTCCCGAAGTATTTTTGAATTTATATTTTTTTAAAGATGTGTCCCCAGTCAATATAATTGATTTGATTTTAGTGTTTTGAAAATATATTCTAGTGGTACGCACAATTGGATAAACTTAGTATAAATCTCACCGATCAATACAGAAATCATCAAAATGATTAAGTGAAAAGAGAATTAAAAGACAACTATAGGAACTTCAATTTATCCTCGAACAAGAGACTTACCTAGAAAACAAGTTTAATATTAGTACAGTAATTAAAGACAAGGTAAATAGATTGTAAAAATTCAAACACAAGGGAATTCAAACTCCATGAAAGATACTCTACTCCTACGCTCCTCCAGCTCCAGGAAGTGGTTCCATAGTCACCCTCCAGTCTCCTCTATTCGGAACTCAATCCTTCAATGTGACGAATGAATTTCACTCTCCAATGAATATCACCCCCAAATCAGATGCTTGCTCTGTATTAAGTAGCCACAGTCATCTACTACATGTCACCACTAGCTTTCTGCCAACTTTAAGTTTCATTCATGGGTGCATCACACGTGTGTGTTTTTTTTTTGAGACTAACACTTCGCACTAGTTTCCCTCACGTAACTATCTCCAGAGGAGTTAGTTAGGTGCACCTGGATGATTTATCATTTCTTGAATGAACCTGTGCAAGAAAAACAATCAACATAGTTACAACACGAAGGAAATAAAAATTTACAATTTAAGAAAATAACTTCTTAAAACATCTTTCCAAATAATTAATAAACATAAAAATAATTTTGTTATATAAATTAATTTATTAGAACAACTAAAAACAAGAAATTATAATTTAGAGATTATATTGAGAATAAATAATAATGTAATAATATTATTAAATAATATATTTAAATATTAAATTTATTAAATTGGTTAATGAATACTCAATTAATCCTTATGAATATTTTTATTTGAGAATTTTATTTAATTATTAATTACTAAACATTAAGTAATTAATTTATTAATTATTAATTATAGTTCTAGATTAAGATATTTTTATTTGTTAATTTTGTTAAGTTACTTTACTTAAATTTATAAATTTCTAAAAAATTCAATTTTAAATATTAAATTAATTAGTCAAGTTGATTAACTAATTAAGGAAATAATAATTTTTAAATTAAATACTATTTTGAATATTTAATTATAAAATTATTAAATAATTTTTTTAATTTTTTTTATATATTTTAAAATATTTAAAATGCAACATTAAATTTATAATTTTTTTATATCAATTTATAAGTTATTATTAAATAAGTTTAATTAATTTTTTATTTTAGTTAATTAAATAATTTATTATAATTTATAAAATAATTATCTTGTATTGATTATTTATTTAAAATTAAAATTGTTTTGAAAATTTTATTTAGTTAATTTTTTGTTTATGTTTTTAAATTAGTTGTTATTTTAATTATTATTTTTTATAACTTTCTTCTTCCCCCCCCCCCCAATTTGGTGCAATATAGGGTGTTCTTTGAGATCCTTCAGTGTGGCACAAAGAGGCCACCAGCAGACCCTTCTTCAGCAGCCTAGTGGCACGACTCCACCTCCTCTGTACCGGCAGCATGAGTTCCCTCTCTCACATCGGCACAAGGGTCCATCCAGGCGGCAGACATTGGATATAATCTCCCTCAAACAATGACGCATCATGGGTGTGGTGGCTCTAACCGGTGGTGTAGTGGGACTCCCTCTGCTCATAGTGGAGAACCCGATTTGGCTTCTACTAGGAATAGGTCACCAATGCAGCGGTGATAGTGGTCTGCAGTCTAGCTCCGGAGACTTGTAGGGTTCAAAAATAGAACTATTTTTCTACATTTTTGTTTGATTTTGGTAAATTGGTGCATAATGTTTCTATAGGTATTGGGTTTATTCAGTTTCGCGATGAAACTATGATTTAGAAAAAGTAGAGGGTGATTGAATCATTGGGATGGTGAGTGGCCTCAAAATGCATGAATTGTGCGGCTTCATGTTTTTTTTTCAGAACTATGATGGGGTTTGGAAATCTGGATGGTTTCATTTAATCTAAATCTGAGTTTTCAGAACTGTTAGTGTTCACAAGAGTTGATCTGAAATAATTTTTTAATCATGTTCTGTGTTGTGTGAGAAGTTTATTCCTAGTGTGTCAAAGGAATGGAGTGTTGCAGGGGAGACCGACCATTGTAACGGTGAGATGGATAGAAGCGCAAGAGAAGTGAGGGTGAGAGAGGTCAGTGATAAACTAAAATGAATGTCACCGTTAGTTAAAACTGAAGGTTACCATTAGAGATAAAAAATGGGTCACTGGTAGTCTAAATAAAAAGGTAACAGTTGAAAAATAGAAGCATTCTGATAAGAGAAGAGGTCACCTAAGGAAAAAGAATAAAAGCACACCGTTGCACCAAAAATAAAAGGGTCACCGATGCGCTGAATATAAAGGTTACTGGTAAAAAAAATGAAATTAAAGGCTCTATATTGGTTAACTAACAAGGTCACCGATAGCAAACATGAGGTTACAAAAAAAATTATGGTTGTCGTAGAATTGAAAATAAAAAAGTTTGATGATAGTATAATTAAAATAGACATAGGTCACTGCTACTACAAAAGGAATAACTGACGGTAAACTGAGAAAAACATAGATAAAACTTAAAATTAAAATTTAAGTTAACTAAATAAAAATATTGAAAAAATAATAATTAAAATAAAGCTAAACACCATAAATTTAAAACATTATTTTTATTAAACTTCTGACTTTTGAAATTAAAATAAAAAAATTTGATTGATAACACATAAATTAAGAACTGGATAATTGATAAACTAAATTTATATAATACTTAAATCTAAATTACTATATAAAGTAATTACAGAGTAGCAGCGAATGATAAAGGTTAGAATCAGTGACCTAATAGGTCACTGATGGCTCTTGTCTACCTCACCAGTAGACTAAAAACAAAATTTAATGAATGAATAATCAAACTGCATACATAAGTTTAAATATTTAATGTTTTAAAACTCTTAATTAATTAATTAAAAAACTGCTTGAGTACATAAAATTAAAAAGCAAACTATATATTTAATTAAAAACATAAACTCTTTACTTAATTAATTAGAAGAATGGTTAAACATATTATTTAGAAAAGTTAATTTATTCTAATAAATCTAAATTAAAGGATAAAATATTAAAATAAAGACTATGTTAATTAATACACAAATAATGATATTACATGATTATTTATTATCAAAGTCAAATTATTAATAGGTAAGCAGATTGAAATTTAACAAAACTAATTAACAATTAATCAAATTAAATAAAAAAATTAAGATTAAAATTATTAAATTAAAGAATAAAAATAGACAATTAATTATTAATATTGATTAATTGACAATATTAAGTTTATAAATACTAAAATACAATTATTTAGTATAATGTGTTTAAGTAATTAATTAAATCATTTAAAATTAATTAAAAAGATGGGGAAAAACAATGCAAAAATATATCCACAACAAATGACTAGAATTATGATAATGATTGTCATACCACTATATGGTAAATATTGATAGCAATTTGGAAGAATATGGAAGATCATAGAGTGATCCATAGAAAAATTTCACAATATTTATTTAAAAAAATGATATCGTTGTTGAATGAAGATAAAGATGAAATGAAGGATACCCTATCTTAACTTGGAATATGTTAAGAAAATTATTTCAAAATTCATGGAATCATGCCCTGATCTACATATTTCTATAATATCATGACAGATTTATTTGAATTTAAAATTATGCACATTTGGAAAAAGATTAAATAAATTTAATTAAACTAATTAGTCTCATTTGAATAGTATTAATTATATGGGACACACGGCATGATCATTAGGAATAAGATGGGTATAATTGATCCTAGGAATTGGATAAAAAGATGGATACACGGATAACTTTCTAAAATCTAATCTTATTAGTTTACAAAAATGGGAGATGCAATGATACATATATATTCCAAATGAAAGACGATATGATTTTCATGAAGGAAATTATGTTGATAATATTAGGTTTATATATAAAGGAGGAATCCAAAATAAGATATATTTCTAATGACATATCAAGATTTATAAAAAAAATTATAGTATGCAACAAGATTGTTCCAGTGAGATAATCATCATCTAGAAAACAATATTGATGTTGTTCTGGATATTATAAACAAAAATATTTTCTCATAACATTAATATGAAACTATTATTTATAATTTTAAGTGGAATAAAAATATTTACTTCATTATAAGGGGTTGATCACAATAAGAATTATAGAGAATAAGAAAAGTGAAATTGATTTCTATAGATCATCTTTCTAGAGGTGATGACTTAAGGAGTCTCAGCAACCCATACTAATTTGAAATACACATTCATATATATAAACCATTTAAGTGAAACTAATGTTTATACATTAAAACCATGGGATTTTAGAATATATTTCTCCTTAAATAAATTTATTTCTATGATAGCTTGTGTAACATGCAACACCAAGATAAAATGAACTATGATATACTATTTAGAAATTATTATGGTATAGTAATATGATAATAATTGGATTTATAGGCACTAATTAGAATAAAAAATTATAAAAAAATGTATGGTTACATATGTATGAAATGAAATCATTGGTTATTAATTAATTATAAATAAAAATAAAAATAATTTGAAAATAAAAGCCTTCCTTTCAGAAAAAATAGGTTTATAAATATGATATACATTTATAAATTTAATTATTCACAATTGTTAAATTAATTTTAATTAAATATATATATATTATATATTTAATAAAGTTACTAAAAATAAGTAAATAATTTTTTAATCCAGAGATAAGAACAAACCATGTTTTATTCTTAAAAATATATATTTTCAAAAAATCAGGTTTCTTCATGTTTTGTGTGGTTATTATTAAATTTTTTTCGGAATATATATTAATTGAATATTGAAAATTTTATTTCATATTTGGAATTAGGAGGTTCAAATTTTGTTGAACCCTTTTATTTTTGTCAATATGAATAGTAACAACAGAAAAATTTATCACTTTGGTAAATGGTATATTTGGTTAATCTATGTTGGAACTATGTGATAAGGCTATAATTTTTCAACCATATTTTTATTGGATGAATCAAATTATTCCCTTATAAACTTAGTCTTAAAATTGATTTTATTAATGGAATATGTTCACAGAAAATGTCTTATATAATATTTAAAGGAAAAAAGTTATAAATTTAACTTTCTTAGTTATAAATATCTCTTATATGTTTTTATATAGAAAAAAAACATGTTTTGAATGAATATCAATGTTTTTTTTACTAAAATAAAATTAAATTAATGGTGTTAATTTATTTATAAATATAAGTTCTTAAATAATTAACTTAAATTCATTTGAATCACTAATACAAAATCTCATAAATTAATAGAAAAATAAAATAAATTTATTTAAAAATATAAAAGTAATATAATTTTACATTGTTTTAGTGTTCCAAAATAATTTTAAAAAATATAACATATTATTTGTCTGTAATATGATAATATTATAGTTATATCTCGTTATTATTTATTATTATGTCCAATTAAATTATGTGTTTCAAAACTAAAATTAATAATATTTTATAAAAACAATTATTTTATTAAATTAGTTAAAAAATAAAATATGAAAATTTGGTTGATATTATGTCAAAAAATTTATACTTTTAGATATTTTGACCAAATTTTTACCATATAAGTATAATTATAACCCCTTAAATGTATAAAAAAATTAACAACAACTAAGGTAAAAATTATTTAACCAAGTGGTTAATCAAACTGATAGGGACTAAAACACCTTGTAAACCAACCAAAATATTATTTTTTATTATAATTAAACCCCATATAATATAATTATTAAATACATGTGTTTTTTGAATCATTTGGTTTGAGAAATTCTTTGTTATATTTTAATATTTAACGAAATTATAAAAGTACCCATCACATGAAATATAAAAGTAAACATTCTCTCATCACTTATTCACACTTTTTTAACCTTCTAGATTGACAATACCCTAAAAAATACCTTATAAACTTCCTTTAAAAAATTTTATATGGCCTCTTCTTCCCAAAATACCAACTATATGATCCTTATGATAATATATAAGGGAGTTTTTTCAAAACATATGTAATCACCATAGCCGATCAAATTATTATTAATTCTTCCTTTACCTTTTCTAAATAAATTTAATCAAAATAATAATAAATTCAGTAAAATTAATATTTATTTAATTTGATATATTTATACCAACTTTATTCAACCTATTTCAATTAAATGGGATGTGAAAGTTTCATTCATGCGTCTGTATAGCTTATCATCTCTATGTAGCGATACAATACAGTTTTAGTAACCATATTTCATGGGTGGTTATCCTGATGGGTTTAAATTTTATATATTATATTTTTGATATAACTATTCATCAATATTTATAATTTAATATCAATATTTTTACCTTCAAAACTATTTTAAAATGAGAACTTTGGTCATGTATATATGTCGACTACCACCTCCACCAAGCCATGTTATTCATTTTTCTATTCCATTTTATGTGAATCGTAATAATGAAGGATTTAATTAATATATATTTTATATATTATATAATTATTATTATAAAATGGTTAGTTATTATTTACCTTTAATTCATTCCCAATTTATAAAAGTGAAAATAATTTTCATGCATATATACGACAGACAGTCTCTATAAATAGTTAAATTTATTTTTCAGTCTATTTATTTTACGGATAACTATATTTATATAAATATATAAATAATGAATATGTATTATATTTATATAATTATTGAAATTATGGAGATGATGTAATCATTATCAGTGTACAAAGACTAAAACTATTGATCCAAAACATATATGAAAAATAAAGCAGTTATCATCCCAAAGAGAGATTTTAATAAAGAATTGTTAATAAATTGCTGATAAAAGGTTAAAATTAAATCATATATTATATGAAATAAATCATAAATGATATTAAATATATTTATAATAAATATTAATTTATTATGTAGGAGTCTTAAAATTGTTTGAAGGAATTCATACCTATACTAAGAAATTTTCATCTCACCTTTATTTATGTGAGACACATGCCATATTCACCACCATTTTTTATATGGGGTATATACTTTACAAAATATATTTTATAATTATTAGTATGAAATATAAGGGTATTAAAAGATCAATATAGTTTTATCAAATTTAAGAAGCATTTATTTGAAACATATCAAGGTGGTAATGGTTTTAAGTTACCATATCTTTGTTTATTAGGATTATTTATTATTATATTTATGATGATAAAATCTTTATATATACCCCACAATAAACCCTATAAATTTTATAAAATCTTTTTATTTCATGAAATTTTTTATTTTTCTTTCATTTTCCTCGTAATGATCTCAAGAGACCCATAATATGTTTTTAAGGAAAAAAGACTTCATTTCATTCATTGGGAAACAAAACTTTCCCTTCTATGCCTTTATTTTATAAAACTATTTTAAAGAATGTTTTTAATTTTATCCGTGGAATTTTTAGAATTCATTTATTCCAATGTTTTTATTTTTTAAAGATGCCTTAATTGGAATATTCAAGCATTTTTCTAAACTAGGTTTGTTTTCAGTTTTTATTATTCTATAAAATTATTGTTTTCTATAAAAACATACAGAATGAGTACTATTTTACACTATCATAAATGAACAATACTTTAAATTTTATTTTACAATCTTCCAAAATAAATATTATTTTTAATGTTTTTATTATTTTAAAAGTTGTTTTCAAATTATATACGATATTTTCCTCAATAATGTTTCAATGATCTTATGTTGGTAGTACTATTCCTAAAAAACAACCTTTTATTTCACATATTCTTTACTAGGTAATATTATCCAAGGATACCATCATTATAATTTCACTATATGGTTAATTATTATGAAGAAATCATGTTTATAAAACCAATTTCTTTATCATGTGTTATGTTATGATTATATGTTTATGAAAACTATATTTTGTAATGGGTTTTGATATGAAGAAATTTTAAATATATTGTGGAACACATGTCTATAAATTTCATTATGTGATGGTTTGGATTATAATTATACATCACTCAAATAAATTGGGTAATGATTTTTATCTCATGTGATAAATAGGAATAGAATGGAAAGGATATGAACTCAGATTAGTATGGGTCTGTGTCCACTATTATAGTCTGGGAAGATAACCTTTCAACTATGAGAGTTTTGGATTGAACCCAATCTACTATGATAGTCTTAGGTGTAAAACCTGACTAATAGGATAGTTTAGGTAGTGAACACAATCCACTCTGATAGTCTTTCCAGAGAGCCCTTGATACTATGGAAATGGTTTTCTATGATTATGTGTATTCCACAATTCCATGTCTTAAGCCAATATTATTATCTCAGGGCTCATGTTCTTTATTTCCTTAATGATTCATGTCTTATGAAGTGAATATAAATATTACATTGCAAAATAATATGACATCTGATATGATGTTAATGAATTTTAATTGTTAATATAACATTCGTAAACCCTTAGGCTACTTTTATGCTAATGGTATCCTTTATATCTCCCTTGATTAAACTTACTGAGCATCTATGCCCACCCTTTACTATATTTCATTTCTCGATGTTATGGATAAATATTTTAGGTATGATATTCCAAATAATGGTTATAGTTATGAAGATATATTTAAGAGATAATGTAGTTCATTTATAAACCTATAGTTTACATATCCATATTTCCTATGATACTATACCAATATGATTCCAGTGTTGTAATTTACTTTGGGTAATGACTATTCATCAAATAAGAAGAAATTTCAATGTATATAAGTGTATTTAATTTTATATAATCTAACCATATCCTTCAATTAACTATTATATTTAACAAAAAATAGGGTAAACCCTTTTATTGATAGTGCATCTTTCCAAGACCATGTAAATGTCGAACACCTTGCCAAAGAGTGGAAACATCTTATTATTTATATCCAGTGAATTTGTGCAGTAATGAATTTTTCCATGTTCACACATCATCAGTATGTTATTCTAGTGTTAAAACATAGGTAATCCCAGAAATAATTTAATATTATGATTTTTTGGAACCCATTTTATAGTTTCATATTAATAATTCATCCATTAATAATTCCTTATAATTATTCAATTGAAAAAATATTAATTTTATTTAGCTATATTGTTTTTCCATATATTAAATTGTTTTAGTTAAATGTTAAATTTTAAAATTTTAAGATATTATATACATAAAAGTGAAATATTTTTCAAACAACATGTTAAAATGTACATAATATGAATTTTTGTTATTTTTAAAAATAGTTTATTTTTTAGAGAATAGTGAAAAATACTGATTTTATAACTGATATCATATTTGTGATATTATCATGATAAAATAATGAATTTAAAGAATAATATTAAATTTTTAAAGACTAAATAATTATTATATATGTTGAATAATTCATCTAATAATATAAATTTTAAATTATAAATATATGTTTTTCATTTTGGAAATCTATCTCTTTTTTTCAAATAATAATCTTTTTCTATAATTATCATTGTATTAAACTTTTCAAAGGATAGTTTGTATTTTGGTTTTATTTTAATGAAAATATGGCTTATTTTATTTAATCTAATATAATTAATTACATTTTGCTAAATATTAAATGTGATATTGAAGTAAATGTATATTTATTCATAAAAAGGGAATTTTTTTAAAAACAATTATTGTTTAGTTGTGTGAACTTATATTAAAATTTATTTTTATGAAAATATTAAATTTAATCATATAAAATAGTTTGCATATATTTTTATCTAAATGTTTAATTTTTTTTATTGGTTTAATATTTTTTTCATAATGAATTTTTATGATGGTGAAAATGTGTCACCAAGGTATAGGTTAAATGGATAAATAGGGGTTAAACAAAAATATAAGGGTTAATATATATGTATTACTTATCTATATGTGATCATAAGAGTTTATGTTGAAAGTAAATTTAATTATATTATAAATTAGACTAAATTTAATCAATTTTACATGAGAAATACAATTATTTTATTTAGAATTACGTTATATTAATAGTACTTTCACTCCACTCACTTATAGAAGGGAACCCACTCTTCTCACTTATCCACATACATTTATCAGTATATCTTTAGCATTATATATTATAATCCCTTCCCAAATCTCTAACCCATATCATAAAGGTTTTTGTCTTCCCAATATCTCAATATTATATGTCTTAATGTTATATCCAATGGAAGATATCTAGAGAGGAGATATAATTCTTACCCCAATTATTTCATGTTTTTTTCTTCTTCTACCTCTTCAAAATATATTCCAAAAATAATAATATAATAAAATTTATATATTTACTATACATAAATGTTTTTAGTTTTTGGAAAAACTATTGTGTACCTTCTTTTTATTCGATGGGAAATGATAACATTGTCCATATACACATGGGATTACCACCTCTACATAGTGATGTAATTAATTCTTCACTTCAGCCTCACTTGATAGTTAATAGGATGAATTTAATGAATGAAGATGATATTTGTAATTTTATTTTTCTCCATAAATTGTAAAAAAGTACCTACATTATTTTCTATTTCTTCCATTTGAATATCAAGATTATCCCTCATTTGTAAGTTTGGACTACCACCTCCATGAAACAATGTTCTTTGTGTTTCATGACCACCTTAAATGGATTGGTATAATTTTATATTTTATTTATAGAAATAATTATTATAAAATTTATAATATTTTTGTGACAATTTTACCATGATCCCTTGGGCCATTGTAAATGTATTGAAGTTAATTTTGTATATTATCAACTAATAATCATAAAAATCCCTATTGTTAACTTAAAAAACTTTTTAACTAAATAAAACATTGAATTAAATAAATTTAAAGGGATAATAGTTGAGGAATAATCATGAAAAACATGTGATGAATGTATATAATAAATAAATATTTATTATTTAAGAATTTAAAATATATATGAGAAGATTTAGGAAACAAGGTTATGATATTTTCTTTTAAAAACTAATTTAAATTGTTTTAAAGTCATTATCTTCTATGTTCATGTTCATCCAATTTTTTATGAAAGATCATATATAAATTTAAATGAATTATAAATTTATTTTTACACTACCTTGTCATTTAATGAAAAATTATTAAATAGAATATTTTAAAAGTAATTATTAAAATAACACTATATAATTTATTTTTAATGTGTGAAAAGAATATTTTTTAACATTTAACACATAAAAATATTTTCCAACATTCATAATTATTATTTGTTATCAATATTCTTCTACACATTAGTATGTTTTTTCTTAGAATATTATCTTCTTTTTTTTCTTGGAATTTTTAATTTTATAATATTTTTAAAAGAAAACTTTATTTCTTCTCACCATAGGGGATAACTAAAATTATTTTTTTAGATGATTTAATATAAAAATTTTGTTATGTTTTGTGATATAAATGAAATATTTTTTATGTTTAATACATGATTTGGTACTTGCAAGTTTTTATATTATTATGGTTTGGTCTGATATATCCCTTCATTTTAGTGGGTAATTATAATGAATTTAACAGCATATAAGTTACCGCAAAGGGACATGAAGCAATTAAAAATGAATTTTATTTATATCTAAGTTTCATAATAAGGGTTATTATAATGGTTCATTTAAGGATAATATCCCATGATACATACATGTTCGTCATATTATTTATAAGGGTTTTTATAGAAGTATTTTAATATTATAAGTTAAGAAAATGAAATTATGAATTGAAGGATAGTGAATGATCTTCCAAAGATGCATTTTTGGTTTTTCAATGAAATTATTTTTATGAATTCTCATACTTTCCCATTTAAATATAATAATAATTATTTACCCTTTATTATTGAAAAAAATTATTTATGATGTTTTTTGGCAAAGATGTTGATTTCATGAGTATGTAAATGATTATTCAAGCACAAATCTATTTATGTAAAATGAAAAAAAACTTCATTTTGGGTTTTCATGTTCAAATTATCTAAAATTTTTCTATTCTATTTATATCCTTTAAGAAGTGTTTTTTATTATCCCAAATTTCAAAATGCTTTTCATTAGGATTTTGTAGATGTAGGGATTATGGAAAGGAGAATTTTAACACATCATGAATAAAGAAAATGTTTCATGAATAAAGTAGGGGTGTAAACATAAGAACATGTTTTTTGTAGAACAAATGTACACACATTAAAAATTTCAAAAAAATAATGGAATTTATTTCTTATTCTATAAATATTTATTCTAGTGACATCTTATAAATGTAAAAAAAATTCCATCCCTTTTTATAAATAATGTAATTATTAGTTTTTGATGTTACAGTGCATTATAGTTGGAATCTGAAGAAGGTTTAGATAAACTTCTTTGTTATGATGATTTTAAAATAATATTTCAAGTGACTCTAATTCATAGATTGATTATAATGACATATATTTTTATAATTTTTATGTCTCCATATCAAATCCATATCGATACAGAAATGTTTTCTACAGAGGAAAATTGATAAATTATGTAGGGTGCCATTAAGAGAATGATATCATTCTGAATCAGCAACATAGAAAAATTAGAATAGGATCTGATTAGTTTATGGTTGTATAAACTAAATTGATATATGTTATAAATGGTTTAACCCATTAAAAAGAGAGTCCAAAATCTCAAAATTGTAACATGTATACTGTGAAACATTTCATGAATAAAAAACCTCTAGAATTTTGTGGATAATGAAATCCAATATTAGTTGTTGGATGAATTAATTATTTTGAAATGATACTCTCTGGTTTTTTATGTTTGGAGAAACAATGGTTAACTCTATTCATTTTCCATTTTGAAGGTGAAGTTAGTCAAAAGTGTTCAGGTGTTAAGAATACCATAGAAGAGGATTATATTTATTCCAAAGAGTAGAGTGAATTTAAGGATATTTTCTATGATAAATATTTTACCAAGGTTTTTTAAAAAAATGGATTGAAAAGTAATATAATTAAAATAAATTAAAGATGACTCAATTTTTACCTATAGTGAAAATTTTACTGAATCGGTTAGGTATACAGAAAATTTTATTTTGTTCCATGATATTAAAAATTATCATTTCTACTTAGGATTGATTCCAATTTTACATAGGGCTATAGTTATTTCCATGTTTAGAAGTTATGAATAATTTATTCATGTTATGATAATTTTGATATATATTTTGTGTTTTTTAGATCACCTTGGATATGAATTAGTCATTTTGGAAAAAAAAATATAAGAATCCATAGAATAAATCAAAAGGTAATAAAACAATGAAATCCACTTCTGATAATTGTGTTATGTAGAATTATTTAGAATTTATAACTACTTTTGGGAATCTTTATTAGGGTGTTAAGTTAGGACATCCCACTTGTAACTGTAAATAAATGAGAAATGATAATTATTATTCCAATGATGAAAATTCAATGGTGAAGTGTTCTAATTTAAAAGAGATAGGTCAGTATACAAGTGCATATCTGACTTCAAATTTCAAGGACAAATATAACCAATACCATAACTGGAAGGGCATGGAAAAGTAATTTATAACTACCTCTGAGAATTATGGACCATCAAATGAAGGGGTGTCAGGTAATTTACATTTTTATTTAGATTATGTTGTTTTTTTCGATTCAATATATACACATTAATTTATTTCTAGTAAAACTTCTAGTAAAATTAAGATTTCAAATCAAAAAATATTGATATAAATTTTGGTAAAATTTTAGAGTGAAAGTATTAATGAAAAATAAATTTATAGGAAACTACCTATCATCTTATGAGGAATGGTTTTTACAACAAACCATTTATAGTTTTTTGTAAATTTCTTCATATAGATTTATTTTTTGTATACCAATCTAAGATTGAATGTTGAGATAATAAATTTATATTAAATTTTTAATGTAATTTTACTTTCATATATGAGGACGAGTTCATAATTTTGACAACATATCTAGAAGGTAAGAAGTCAATTAAATATGGGGTTCAATATTATATTACCAGAGGATTTCAAAATACGTGATCTATTTAGCTTACTTATGTTCCAATAATATATGAATTTTTTATGTATGTTTGGATGATTTACCTAGTATTATACATGATCAAGGTGGTTAAATGTAATGTTGACTAATATCACATTGTTAATCCAATTTCAAAACCATGTTGTCAAATGGTTCCAATGTAGAAATTGGAATATAAAATTTTGTTATTGGAATTAATTAATAAGGGTTTAATCCACCCTAGTAATTCACATTGATGTGATCTTGTTTTAGTTGTTTATAAAAAACATGTATCTATGAGGCATTTATTTTATTATAGAGAACTCATTAACAATGGTCTTAAGAACATTTTTTTCACCTTATATCATTAAATTGTTTGATCAGATCTAGGATGATTAGTATTTTTTCGAAATTTTCGATAGATCTAGATACCATTAGAAAGAAATGAATAAATAATACCTTAAGAACAAAATGCTCCATAATAGGTATATCTATTATGAGTTCTTTGTTACTCCTCTTAGTTTGAGAAATGCACTAGTTGTATTTATTGATCTTATGAACATATTTTTCTTTGAGTATTTGGATCAACTTTTTGGTTTTTTATTAGTTATATTATGGTTAGTCTAAATGCTTTAATGAGCTTAAAATATATCTAATGTTTATTCTACAACTATTTAATTAGAATAAGGGGTATATAATATTTAAAACATTTCAGTTCTAGTAGCATCATATTCTCTCAAAGTGATTGAAATTTCTAAACATAGAATAACTATGGATCTAACTAAAACATAAGTTGTGGAACAGTGGCCAAAACAAAAAAAATCACTATGATTTTATGGTTTCAAGGACTAGTTTGTTATTAGCAATGGTTTATGGAAAACATTTCATAGTTTTTAACACACTATCCATGTTAACTCAAAATAGGTTTAAATTCATAGAGTCAAAGCGATGTGATGTATTTTTAAAGAATTTAAAAGAATAATGGTTAATTATCTAGTGTAATACAATCCATAAAAAATGTCTAGATTTTTATTTACAACTATAGTTCTATGTAGGTCCTTGTTTGTGAATTGATTGAATTTAATCTGGTAATTTCTTATGCTTAATACCAAATGAAAATCTATGAAAAATATTATCCAATGAAAGATCATGATAATTGTGTAGTGGATCTATTTAATGATTTGATGGAATATTTTATATATAAACATAGATGAAATATATACTTACTACAACTATATGAAATATTTATTTTCTCAGTAATTGTTGCAAAAAGGAAGAGAAGATAACTATATTTGATAAAGTATTATTGCATAATGATTCAAACTCATTTAGTTAAATCAAACATGACAGGATATGTACTACTTTAAATGAAAAATGGATCCTTATGTTGGTTCTGGGTACAACAGAATAGTGTGGAGGTTGGTAATATTTTAAAATTTATCTTATAAATCATTGCATGATACTAAGAATGAGGATCCTACCTATCAAATTTATTATTTATTTATTTAACATTTGTATAAATAAATACATAGAATTTGGAAAATTATTCATTAGAGAATTTTGATCATATAAAAGTAACGTTTCGGGTTATTTTCAATGTGTTGGGATGATCCAGTGATATAATCCCACCAGTATTAATTCATATGTGCTCTTAGAAAATCTGAACAACACAACTAGACCTCTGAGGTCTAGTGAAATGAATAGAATGTCTTCCTTTGTTCATTTTTGATCACTGGATAATTAGTCCTGAATAAATATATTTTTTACTTCCCATTATTTAGTGAGAGAAAGAATGAGTTGAAAGAGAATTCATTGTATGCTATAATTATCCACTCGTTATTTATGTATGGTTTACACAATAGACATAGCTGTCTATTTTTAGATATAGAATTTAAGTAAAAATAAAATTTAATTACATAACAACAATTAAATAACATTTAGTACCATAAATAAACCCCATCCATAGAATAGTAATTATACTACTATTATTTTATGGTGTTCTCCAACTTGTGCAATAATAAAAATTATGTAACGATATTTCCAATTCATATTTTTTAATAGAATCAGTCTTATTCTTTTGGAAATCCTCTACCATTTATTGAAAATGTGAATAAATATTTACTTTATGAATAAATATATTATTCGTGATATAGTGAACAAATATTTATTCAAATAGTCAAAAAAATTACGTATTTTATTCACAAACAGATGAATAAATATTTATTTCATTTATGTGATCAATATAAATTTAACAAAATTATTCCTCAGACATGAGAATAATATTAATTCCATTAATTTAACTCAAATATAATTTAATCGAGAACAATAGAAAAACTTATTGTGTACCCTCTAGGATTCTTTCTTGATGGGATTAGATAGGCAAACCTAAAGTCCAATATTACAGTCTCGAAATGGGTCAAGGATCCCAATAGAAAGAACATAACATATCAACATCAATAACCACATAAGAATGATCACTATAAAATATATTCTCATTATCACAATATATCATCAAGTATGGTTTATATCTCTATGACCAACCAATATTCTCGATATTTATTTCTTGGAAAATTTAAAAGAAATAGGTCTTACTAAATATCCATGAAATTTAATGTAAAGGTTATATTCAAATAAAAGGGATGAAATATCTTCTTGCATAGATTTGGAATACGAAAATCCTTCATCAACATATACATTAATAACATGTCCCTATCGATTCACCAAATGTATCAAACTTCTCTATGATATGTTATCATCATAGTCAATCAAATACATCTCTGTACATGAGTTGTAATTTTCATTAATAAAACATTTTATGAACAAGGACCATTACACACACCTGTAAATTTGGATATCTGAACACACTAAAAATTTAGAATTCCTACTAATAAATTTGATAAAATAGTCTCCCATCATAGAGATTATCAAGTGAGAACGTCATTAGAAGAATCCTCATATTGTTATGAGTACTCACACCTGACATTCTTTGTACTATGTTCCCCATCATAGTATGCTTTCCAACCCTAGAACATTTTTTGAGAATATCATAATATCACATCAACGTTCACATCATTGTGGGGAACTGCAATGACCTTATCAATGTGACATATACTCTACGAAAATATTACATTAGATTCATACATAAAAACGATAAATATGTAATAATATTTATTGTTAATATTGAATGCATAAAATATACATGTAATCAAGTAAAAAAAGTTGAAAAATGACAAAAACTCCAACAGACTAAATCTTGGACTAGATCCAACTACCTATGACATTCAGTCCGCTAAACCTCACATGATAGTAATATTTATGCCAATATAAGGATTTAGTTAAGGGGTTTTCCACATTTTCTTTTGTGGAAATATTTCTCACAAAAATATCAGCACTCTAATAAAAATCCCTCAAGGAATGATACTTACGAAGTATGTTCTGATTCCTTTTATATTTATTTGTCTCCTCTCCAAGGACCTCCACTGGAATATTATCCCAACAATGTGTGATATGATCTTTATGGTAAGATACCACAATATAGTTAAGGACTAAGTTGTGTATCCCTAATTCTTATTTATCTACATCAGTAACTACAATAAACATAGAATCTACTGTATAATCTATAACCTATCATGCACATGATCTTCAGACTAGTTTGTGAAGAATCTATAAGTGAATCTTAGAAACTCTAGATCAAATCCGAGCTGAGGCATATTTATGGGTATTATAGCAGTACTGTAGCATTTATTGTAGATTGTACTATAATAGTAATTATTCTATACTATAGTAGTTATAACTATTAATCTATTATAGCCTTTGGGCCACTGGTTTTGTCCTTGATTCCTTCAAGGCATTTGGTCCACCCATGCATTTGGGGAAGTAAGGCCTTTGGGCCACCTCAAGTATTTCAGGTCACCTTATGGCCTTTGGGCCACCTCAAGGACTTCATACCATGTGTTTTGAATTAATGTTCCAGGAGGACTCTATAAAGGAAAAGTATTTAGATGAGGATTTATAGCAGGATCATTAACTCGAGTATAGATAACTGGTTTGAAATAATGATAGGTATTTCAATTACCATCGGGACCATACTATTCATCTCTATACATGAATTCTAGATGAATAGCCATGCAAAGGTGGATAGCTAGCATCATGATGTAGACGTTGGAGAGGAGCATTTCCATGTAGTTATATTCTGGATTAATTCCTCCAAGACCTCCAGGTTATGTAATTTCATGAAGCTAACAGACTATGTTAGGTGTCCCACTTCAACCATTAAAAGGTTTATTATAAGAAAAATAGGAATAGAAGGCCTTAGGAGTATTTAAGGTATAAACTCACATTATTTGAGCTCACTGAACTTACAACTCCTCTATTTAATGTGAATATGTATCCTAATTTTGACTTAAATAAATATTGATCAATTTGGAAACTAGAATATGTATATCCTTTGTGGACTAGTTTCTCATCTCCTCAATAAACCGGGATCTTATCCTTTTTATGACTCAAATACATAAGGGTAGTATTAAGAACCTTGTAATGGAGATCACCTAGATTATCTTGATATCTTCCTACCGAACATAATGCATAGGAGACATCTTGCCAAGTATATAGGTTAGCATACATGAGTGACCAAATTGTAGATGCATATGGAATCCTTATCATTCTATTTATTTCCTCACATTTCTGAAGACACATTTTTTTGGAAATAAAAATTCCATGTGATGATGGTAACAATCCCCTCTTGGATTGTCCCATACTTAATCTCTTTAGTATATTATCAATTAACGCACTTTGACATATGTTGAGAAACCTATTGGATCTGTCATGAGGGATCTTGATCCCATGAATATATGTTTCCCCACCCAATTCATTGATAAATAATTATTTATTAAACCGCTTATTAATATATTGTACGACTAGTATTTCCTTTATAATGAGTAATATGTCCTCAACATAAACTATGGTGAAAACAACTACATTCAAACTAAACCGTTTATAGACACACAACTTGAATTTAATCATTATGTAACTAAATTCAATTATAGATTTATCAAAATTAATGTTCCAAGGCCTAGTTGATTTTTTATGAATCTATAAATGGTTCTTTTAGACTTTCATACCTTGATGTCATCATTTGGAGTAAAAAATACATCAGTTTTTGTCATATACAAATCCTCCTAAAGGTTCCCATTATAGAAGTCAGTTTCGGAATCCATTTTTAAGATCTCATAATCATGGAAAACTAATATGGAATATATAATTCTGATGTATTTTATCATTGAAACTAGTGAATTTTTATGATGTAGTCAATTCTTTAACACGGTTTAAACCTGTTATAAACCTTTCATTTCTTTTCAGCATTATCTTGTCCATATATTTCCATTTAATTCTTGAATTGCCATTTTAAACTAATGGGATTTACCTTTACTAGAGGGCTACCAAAATCCATATTTTTTTAGAACATGGATTCGATTTCATAATTCATAGCTTCTTTTCACTTGTAGACACCTATTCAAATTACTACTTTCATATAGGTTAGAGGGTCATTTTTATCAGCAAAAAAATGAGTCACTATCCTTAGTGATCAGAAAAACATATCATTTTGGTTCTCTATCCTCTCTATAACTCCTACACATTAATTATGTCTATAGAATAATTTGTTCTTCTGAAGGGCTATAAGGAAATTATTGATGTGCCAAATGTTGTGTTCCTTGGTCCTACACTTCAACGAAGTCTATCTGACTCCCACTATCTATTTTAGAGATAAGATCCTCCTAATGAAATGGGGTATGTCTACCAACAATAACCTTTTTTTTGAAGGGTTGTAAATATATTATACCATTATTTCTTTGGGGTATCATATAAAAAAACATTTTTTGCGTCGGGGTGGAATCTTGTTAACTTAATAGACCGTAAAAAATCTTCACATACCCACACATGTATTCAAGACAACATAGATTTATTTTCATTATATAACTAGTTTGGTATGCCTCGTTTTCATTAGTTTGAACTCGGTTTAAGACGTATGTTACTGTTTGTAATGTGTATCCCCAGAAGGATAATCAAAGACTTGAATGACTAAACATTGACTTCACTATGACAAAAAAAGGTGTGGTTCCTCCTTTCACTTACACCATTCCACTGAGGCATGTAAAGAGGTGTTTGTTGAGATAAAATATGTTAATATAATATATAATCAATTAAGTGTTGATTAAGATATTATCCACCATAGTGTAAGTGACATCTGTTATTCATCTTACGAATATTTTTATTAACATAATTATTTTATTCCTTGAATTTTTTCAAAAGAAAATGATTTAAAACTCATTAAGAAGAAAAATCCATATATATGATAATCCTTATTTAAATTTATCAAGTATCAGTACCCACCCGTTACTTCAATGGGAAATAGACCACACACAATGGAATGAACTAATTCAAGATGATATTTTTCTCTCTCATCATTCCCACTAAATGAATATTTGGAAATATTTCCTTATAATCATCAGCAACATACACCATGTGGTTTTATTAATTTAAATATCTATCTTGATGTAATTTATTCAGGCTCTTTTAATTTACATGGCCCACCCAGTTATGCAAATGTTGGCTTTGGTATGATTCATGCGAAGTAACTCCGTTATCAATTTCCATTATTTTGATTGTGTAATATCGCACATAATGAAAGTTATTTAAATGATACTTACAATAAGAAAAATTATCTTAATAAATTAAGAAAAATTTATTTCTAAATATTAAAATAAATTCATTTTAATGAAGTGCGGATACATAAATAATGTTTTTGGTATCTGAAAGAACATGATAACAACCCTTTGAATCCAAGATCAATATATTAGGTGATGTGAGGTGGTATTCCTCAATTTCTACAATAACAAATGTGGTCTTTTTGTTGCTTATATATATATATCATCGGTCAATCATTGGTAATATACTAGGTTCCTATATTTGAATACACATTTTATCACCACAACCTATATCTAATAACCAATTTTTAGAAATAGATAAATTTCAATTGACAATAAATGAAAATAATGCTTACCCATTATTCTATGGATGAGTGTGGTTTTTCATCCAGTGGATCTTCTTGCCACATTCAAAATAGCCAATATCTTATTTCCATGTATCCCCGTGATATTCCTCTTCTTGTAAGGGTGTGAAGAATCATGGGTCTTTAACCTCTTCGCTTTCCCTTTCCATTTTTTCAAAATAAGGATAGAATATTTTTCATGATTTTTATCCCTATTTACTTTGTGATGAAGTGTGAGAAGATATAGAAGTGATTTATTAATGTTGTTCATACTAAAATTCACAAATATCTGGAGAATATTTTTAGGAGTATATCGAAAATGGGGTCGGTACACAGTTCTTCATGGAGTTTAAACCCAGGAACCACAAAGCACTCAATGTAGCCAATGATATTAACTAAACCAGGCCCATTTGGGGAACCCTATATATGATTTCTATGAAAGAGAGCCCTGTAAATATCAAACTATTCCTCTCTAACTTTATCTTGATAAATACCAAGGAGGTGGTCATGAATACTACAGGGGTCCATGTTTTAAAGAAACATCATTAGTTCAATAGACATATATGAAATAATAAAACATTAAGCATCGACCACATTGTTTCAATGCTTTTCAAAGACAATGATCTCTTCATCACTCACTACATTAGTAGGTGGACCAGGAAGTAAGGATTCTAGCATGTATGATTTCCATTCATGGAATAACACAACCTAAATGCATTTAAACAACTCTGAGATTTTACAACCAGTTATGAGGTTATATTTATTAAATATTGATCATAGGGATAGTGTGTATGATTATATTTTAATTTTATTGTTCAACTAAAAATTTTATATTATTAGTAAGTTGATTTATTAAAAAAATAAGTGATATATAATAAATTACATGTTTATTTCATTATTTATTAAATATCACACTATTTTATCATGTCTCAATTTCCCTCACTATCGATCATGGAATGTCTAGTTTCTTTAACATTCTAGTGGTAAGGATCCCTATTATTTCACTTATTGATTCGGAAATTGTCCACAAAATCCATAATAAAATAATTATAGAAACACCTTTCCAACAGTGGACTTGTAGCTCCTTGACCCGTTGAGTGGATTCCCCTATCCTTAAATCATTAGTTAGTTATCCTCTATTGTCCTTTTAATGTGTATGGAACATAATTTGGCCATTAAACTCAATACAAGTTTGGTAATGTAAACCTAAAACACTCATGAGAACTCCTTGATAATAGTATGTGTCTCGATATTCCCCATGTACTACACTTAGTTCTATGTTTCAATTCTCAATCAAGTATTAAAAAGATTATTCGGACTTAATATTTAACTGATACATTTTAATTAGTTATGAATAAAATTTTTCTTATTTTATCATTTACAAAACTTATTAATATTAATTGGATATTACTTAATTAATTAACAATTTTGGTTGTCTCATTTATCAACAATTCATTTATTTAATTTTTTGCGTTTTCTCATTATTCAATCATTTATGTGGTTACGACCTTTTATTCACAAAATAAATAATTACATAGATAGAAATAAATAATTTACTAAATATACCATTTATCAGATTTTTCTAATGAATGTTTTAATGCAAATACATTAAATCAATCTTTAACCAAGGGTAAGTTACTCCTATTACTTGTCCCGGTAGGAGTTAGAACAATAAAATTATAAAATCATTCTTGAATTAACTAATTAATTAATTAATTATCTTCATATCATCTTAATGATCATCTAATCCTATTTATAGATATCAATCATTAATGTCATTAATGTAAAATAAATCATAGAACCAATAATGAAATAATAATTAAACTCAATTAGTTGAACTTTTAAAATTAATTAAAACCATTATTAAATTTTCACAAACAATGATGTGCCAATAAATAAAATGATCAATTAATACTATAATTTTAAAATTTAAGGTAATTTAAATTTTTTTCAATTAAGGGGAGACTAAACACCATGTATGTCGAACTACATGCCATGTACCTCAGCTCTGAAATATCCAAGTAATAGACATGGGGATTTAATGGGTTAACCTCGATGGACTACATGGTGTGTACATGCTAGCTGCACATCATGAATCTGCTTGTCGTGTTCCAGGTTGACCGGATCAACATGTCGTGTGAAAAAATGAATTATGTGTAATTAATTTTTCAGTGCATCTAGATACAATGTGTATGGGTATACGTCGTGTTCTCCTGCCACACATCGTGTTACCCAATTTTATCAAAAAATAATTTGTTACAACTCGTTGGAATCTCAAGTTTTTAATTATTTGTTCTTAAATATTTATGGAAATGAAACACAAAATTAACATGATTATTATGTAATGAACATGTTAATACAAATTGGATTAAATAATGAATAACATTAAACGAAAATCTAGCCAAAATTTTCCATAGATCGAGAATCAGATAAAAAATTATAAATTTAAATGTGACCATTTTGATCCCACAAGTCATTTTTGGGCATAGAAGAAGTGTGTGACGATTATATATATATTAAAATTGATTTTAATAACCATTTCCCAAAACCATTAGTGAGGTACTATCACATCATGTTTAAAGTTAATATATTTAATATTTGAATAAATAAACACATGATTTAAGGTACTTTCTTTGTCAGTGATTTTTGATAATATAAATAGACTATTTCATATTACTTTCATAGTGTTGTGATGATCCAAGAATAGAATCCCTCTAACAGTGATCCCCATGTGCTCCTATGATCTCTGAGAAACCCCACTCAATCATTGGATGCTAGTGCAGCTAGTCAAATGTCTCTTATTGTTTGTTTTTAATCACTCATTCTTTGGTCTTGAATAAATCTTCCCATCACTTCTCGTTCTTGAGAGAAAGAGAGAGAAGGAGTTGAGAGAGAATTCATTGTGCCCAACAATTCACTATTCTCAATTTTTTTCTATTCTCAATGCAGTAGACATAACCATCTAGTAATATAGTGTGGATTTAAATTAAAATAATATATAATATAATATCATCTATAAAATAAAATTTATTACCATTAATAAACCCCTTCCACATAATAATAAATATGTTAATATTTTACTGTGTGCACCAACTTTTGTGATAGAAAATATTACATAATAGTCTTATGAACTAATATTTTTTTGTTGTAGTTGTTTTTGGTTCGTTCAATATCATATATTATTTATTGAGAAATAGATTTAATATTTTCTTAAAAAATTAAATATTTTATACACAATCTATCGAATTTATTTTTTATTAAAATATTAAATAAATAAAACAAAAAATTTAGTCACAAGATAGTGAATAAATATTTATTTAATTTAAATGAACAATATAATCTAAATAAGTTTATTCCTCGAACATGATAATTATAATTATTAATTTAATTGAACTCAAATATAATTTAGTTTAGATCCATGAAAACACTTTTTATGTGACCCTCTAGGACTCTATCACATTGAAATTAGGTTGGATTACCTAAAATCTAAGATTACTCTTTAGAAATGGGTCAAGGCACCCAAGAGAAAGAAATTAAAATTGAAACATCGACAACCACATATGAATGGTCACTTTATAATATATTCCTTGTTTCACAATATCTAATCAAAAAGGTTGGGAATCTGCTTCACCAGCATATATGCTCAATATGACTTTCATTGAATATATGAAATAAGAAAGACAACAAAACATGGATATGGAATTTAATTCCATATTTATATTCCAATAAAAGGGTTGAGCTATCAGCTTCCATAAATATGAAAGGGAAAAAATCCTTCATCAACTTACTCATTAATGACATCCCACTCATGACGCACCAAATGAATCCAACTTCACCACGAATTGTTATCAGAACAGATTACGAAATACATATACGTAACTGGGTTGTAACATTAATTAAAAAAGTCTAAGGACAATCACACATGCTTGGAGATAGGAATATCCAGTGACACAAAAACACGTGGAATCCATATTGGTGGGTCTGTTCTCATAATCTCTCATCTTGGAGATTACCAAGTGTGAATTTCATGAGAAGAAGCCTCATATTCTTATAAGTAATCACACCAGATATTTTATGTAATATGTATCCTATCATAGTACCTTATCCAACCATCACACTTTATTTGAGAATATCTTCATAGCACATAATGTTTTGCATTATATAGGGGAAATATTATAACCTTATCAATGTAAGTTATGTTGTAGAAAATTATTACATTAGATTTATTCAGAACAATAAACAATATGTAATAAAATCTTTTATAAATATTCTACATAATGACTATACATGTAATAAATGCAAAAATAATTAGTCATTGGATACCAAATCCAACACATTAAATATGGAATATTTTTAACATGATCCTTTAATAGATGATTTAATAAATTTTGGATTAGAAATTGTATAACATAAAACCCCTTGTATATTGGATATTTTATTAGTAAAATAACCCATATAAGAAATAATTAATAAATCTATCAAGGAAAATCATTTCATGTAATGAGTAAAAGAATTAGTTAAAAAATTAAATTTGAAAAATTTTATATTAAAAATGAAGTTTTATTAAACATTGAAATTGTTTATTTGTTTCAATTTACATTCAATTTAAACAATGAGTAATCGAGTAAAGCTCATGACTCTCTATTTTCCACTCATCTTTGTAGTGATAATATGTATTGAGACCCAAGATAATATGATTGGTGGGATTGAATGAAGAAATATATTGCTAGTTATACAATGAAATTATTGAATAATAAAAATTATAAATGTCAAATAAAACAATTGAATGGGATAATTCAACCATTTTTGGTGCCAAAATAGAAGTTTTGAAATATATCATTGGATATCATAATGGTATTAAAAAATAAATTTCATAATAATAATTTTATTTGGGTTATTATTTACCATCTTAATAAATCTACGATTTTTTATCATATTTAGTAGATTATCCCTTTGGATTATCCTTCTAGAAACTATCATAACGAGATATTATGGTTAGATAGAGTTATACATTCTATTATATTTTACCATGATCCCATATTTATAAAACATTTCTGAAATAACATCAAATTTTTTTCTACTATATCAAATTATAGAACATCATTTACAAAAATCTAAAGGATAATCAAATAAAATAAATAAGTTTTTTTAAGATATGCTTTAGGATGACTCTTTAGAATATCAAGGGTGTTGTGATCAGTATCTTTTATTCTTGTAATTTTCATAGAATAATATTTTTCATTTATGTATATATTTTGAACAATTTGAATAATTATATAGAAATTATTTTCAGACTTTAATATTTTTTGTACGAAGTTAAAGAAATAAAATTATTAGTACCATATTGTAAGAAGATATGGTCTAGAAAAAGAAGATGATTTTCACCATATAAGGGAATATTTGGGTTGTGAGAAGAGTTCTATAGATAACTAGAAGAATGATCTCTCATTTGGGGTGAGGACATATATTATTTTTAAATGTATTTCCATGGAAATGTTTTATTCAATTTGAAAGGAATAGGGAATTATGTACATGGATTATCTTTCTTTAAAAAATTCTTGAAAAGGGGAGATCAGTTTTATACCAAGTGGCATTCCCTTAAAGTGTCTCTCATCTACCTAATTTATTTAGTAATTCATTATTTGGGAAATATTTTCATGATGCATCTCATGATTTGATCCATGAAGCAGTATAAATGAAAGATTTTTATTATTATATAGAAAACATAGTTCGGTTTCTAGATCATAGATAGTTTGTATCACTGGATAAGGCAACATTGTAGGTTAAATAATTTTTGAATAACCACATGATTGAAGAAGCTTCATGATAATATGAAAAAGGAAATAGTGGAAAACCATCCTCACTTGCTAATGTGATGAATAAAATTATGAGGATAAAACTTCTCTAAAAGGGGTAGAATCTAATAAACATGGTAATCCAGGATATAATTAATTTTTATTTTTAATTAGTATTCCTTTTATGGGTTCAAATTGATCACGGTTTAATAAATTATTTTACACATTATTTCAATACTAATTTGAATAGGTTTATTTAACTTAATTGATTATCCAAATATTAAAAGGATTTATATAAAAGTTAAATTTTTTTATTTTTTAATTATAAAAAAAATGAATTCAATCTTTGAATAATAATTTAAAATTAATATCATAATGAATTTTTGTTATTCTTCCAAAATAGTTTATTTTTTGGTGAATAATGAAAAATACCAATATTTAGAATTATGACATTTTTAAATTAATATCAAGATAAAATAATTACGGGGAATATTAATAAACCTTTTTTAAATATAAATATATTTTTGATTGAATATAATGAATATAAAAATACACTTCTGAAATTATAAACATAAGATTGAAAATTGGGTAGTCAATGTAATATTTTTTTTAAAATAAAACCAAATTTTGCTACTTCTTTTTTAATAATGTTTCCAAATTGTTCCTTTCAGATTTTTAGATTTAAAATAAAAAATATTAATTTATTTAGAATGTCCAATTAATTCATTTAAAACCATTATTATAATTTTCTAGGGTGAGATATCATTTTTACACATAGAAAATTCATTTTCCAAAAAATAGTTTTCCTTTTCCCTTTATGAACTAATATTAAAAAAATTATATTACTTCTAGAAATTTTATCATAGAAAATTGATTCACTATTTGGAACCATCATGCCCAAATTTTTTAATGATCTCAATTTCTTTTTTATATTGAATGAATAGATATTATAGTAAAATATTCTCAACACTATATGTGTTGAAAGGGTTCATGATGGGGGGGGGTTAAACTAATAGATAAGGATACAAATATACCAAAACCATTTCAAATTATAATTTTATGAGAGTATTTAGATGTAAAATTATCTTATACTTTCCATTTTACTAAATTGGGTCTTCTTTGCAAGAAAATTTTATTTATTGAATTTAACATTTCTTAATATTTTCAAAGTTCTCACTCCTCCCACTTATAAAGGAAATCCTCCTATAGTCAATTTTTTATGAACTTTCACACTCTATATCAACCAAAATCTTGAAAAATTTATTCTGATATCTTATAGCCATGTCATAGATGTCATGTTATTCCAAAAAATAACAATCTTAGAAGGATTTATGTTTAACATAAAAAAATATATCCAAGGAGGAGGTATAAGCATAAAAAAAATTCTTTCAAATCTATTTATTCTTTTATAAAACACTACTATTATAATGAAATTAGTTTATTCATAATAAATATATGTTATTCTGGTTATGGAAAAAAATTAACCTCATTTCGATTCAGTGTGAAAGGAAAGTTTCTCGTGTGTATTTGTGGACTACCACCTCCCCGAAGTAGTGCAATTCATTTTTCATTTCCACCAAAAAATGATCGTAATAACAATGTATTTAATGAATAAATATTATATTTATAAAATTATTTTGATTCTGTAAAGTTAAAAAATTATCAACATTATTTCATTTCAATCTATTCAATAAAATAGGAATTTCCCCCATTTGTATGTGCATACTACCACCTCTATGAAATGACGTGTTTCATTTTTCAGTGCTCTCTTAAATGGTTGATTTAAAAAAAATCATTGTAAAATAATGAAATTATAAAAAAATTAGATTCGTTAGAAAATGATACCACTTTCACATATATCATGGTCCATATACTTTTTTTTGGATATCATAATGTGAATTACCACAAAAACATCTGACTTAAACATAAAAAATATATTAATATGATAAAAAAAGATAATAAATGAAATAAAAGTAATAATAGTGAAGTAATAATGATTAAATAACATATGAAGAAATTATATAACTAATAAAATTTTATTATTTTTTATGTTTAGAATTGTATGTGGCATGTCAGTACATGAGGTAAGATATTTTTCTTTAACACATTCTTTTGAATGATTTAAACACTCTCTCCACCTGGTCCAAGTTATCAAATTTTTTTAATAAGTAATTATATATTTATAAATGATTTATTATGGTTTTACCCTAATAATTATTACATTCTTGAAAAAATATTGAAATTATTTTTTTCAAAAAAAATTACTAAACACAATGGAATTTTTTGACAAAGTGTTAATTTCTTTACCACATTACCACCATTTCCCTCATCAATTTTTCGAACTCATTAACAATATTCCACAACATATTTATATGGTATTTAAAAGATTATAATATACTTATTTTTCCAAGAATTTCTAATTTTCAAATGTCTTTAAAAGAAAATGTCATTTAATAACATTTTACAAGATAACTAATTTTTTTATTATATGATAAAATTTCAAAATTAATTTTTTTTATATTGTAAATGAAATATTTTATGGGATTTAGTCAATATATGGCACATAATACATTTATATTATGCTTATTGGGTGTGATATATACCCCCAATGCATTATGTAATAATGATGGAGTTAACTAAAAATCAATTAATCCAATGAGACATTATGAAATTAAGTGTGATAGTGATTCCTCTATAATTATTCATGTAATGATATTATAATAAACTTCCAACATGTTAATTCAAATCCTTATATAGGGTTTTATTGATTTTATTTATTTTTTAAGGTATGAAGGGAATCTTTTTTTAAAATAAAATTTTATGATACTTAAAATATAAAAGTTTTTTTCTTCAAGGAAAAGGATTTTAGTAGTTCTCATTTCTACAGAGCAATTATCATGATTATTATTTTTTCCATTACTATTACTTACAAAATTATTTCTTGGAAACATTGGGTTTTTAAGTTTATTTCACGAGTACATGGGACAAAAATCATTTAATCCCTTGTGGCGAGTGACTCAATTATTTAGAGAGGGAAATTTCTATTTTTTAACATTCCATGAAACAACACCCTCTATAACTTTTTGGATCATAAATCCAAATGGTAATTTAAGAATAGTATAATTCTTTGAAGATTATATACAATTTTTTGGGTTATTTAAATAATAAAAGGTAAAAAAATTCATTTATAATCTTGAAGGTGAATCCGACTAGTGGTAGTATCTAGTTATGAATACCAATGGGAACAATGAGTTTTTTTCCATAGATTTGACATTATTTAAGGATATTTTTCTAGGGAAAATTTATTTATAGTTTTTTTGTTGAAAATGGAATACAAATTATTTTAACTAAATAAAAATTAACCGGAAATTGTTTCCACCTATGAATAAACTTGTATTTTATTTTCAAGGTATACAACGATGTTTATTTTAGACTCTGATAGTAAAATTTAAATATTATAATCATTATTATAAACATGTTTTTGTGTGGATTTGGTTACTTCAAATTTTTTTCATTTATGAGTACATTTTTAATATTTTAGGAAGGATGAGAAGTATTTTGTTTATTTTCTATCAATAATAGAATAAGTGGTCAAGGTGAATTGAAGTTAGAAATTATGAATTAAAGGAATGTAAATGTAATAAAACTAAGATTTCCTATTATGATAAAAATGGAATAATGGATTTTGGAGAATTTATAATGTGATCTAGAAAGATATTCTATTGTGATAAGCTTGGATTTCATGAATTTTTTGGTTTGTGAGATTACACAATAAAAACTACACCACTTTATTAAAGTATTAGAGATGTGTAGGGATCAAACCATAACACGGAGGTCGCATAATTGAAGGTTAGTTATTAATAGAAAGGTTGAAATAATAGTTTTTAAGGATTTTGGTACCTACACTATAAGAATTATTAATAAGTCATAATGTGTAATATATTAGAATAAATTCATAAATATATGGAGGATCACACCATGATAAATAAAGGAGTTTAAAATAAAATATTTGTAGGATTTAATGGATCTATTTTTTTTATAGGATATTTCTTTGTAATGGAGGTGATGGCTTTGGAATTCGGATAACTTATTAAAGAAGCATTCCATAATTCATTGAATAATTTTTTTTTGAAGAGACATAAAAAATATCTTAATGAATCATTAGTAATTTAAAAATAGAAGAAATTTTTCTCTATATTCCTAGAATTGGATCAAAAAAAATTTAGTATATTAGAGCCTATTTAATTATATAAGCCACATGGAATGATCATATAGTATTGGAAGAAGATAATTGAAAATTTAATAAAAATAACACATAGTAGTTCTAGAAAGAGGGATCATGTATGAATCATATGGTTTTAAAAATTAAGAATAGGGGGAATCCCAGAATGGAGTTCTATTTATTTAATCTAATTTTTTTGAAGGAATGAGGAATAATGAAAATGATATCCTCCTAAAAAAAATATTCATTTATGAAGAAAGAAAATTACAAAAATATTATTCTAATAAGATACTCTATATTTTGTAAAATTTATTGATACAACCACGGTTATTATGAAGAAAAATATTACCACCATAAATTAATAAGACAAAATCATCTATAATTGGAAGTGGAAGAAAAAATATTTGGAAAGTATTTTCCATCATCTGGAATTTGGA
The DNA here is from genome assembly GCA_963277665.1 of Viscum album. Taxonomy (NCBI): domain Eukaryota; kingdom Viridiplantae; phylum Streptophyta; class Magnoliopsida; order Santalales; family Viscaceae; genus Viscum; species Viscum album. The sequence goes on from OY728165.1 coordinate 925,528,230, forward strand.
GTAAAATATTTGTGAAATGGAGGTTAAATTAGAATATTTTTAGTGTTATGTATGTAAAGTATCTTAAACCCCTCTTTTTATTTGGATTAGATGATAAAGTTTTAGGACATTGAAAGTAAATTTTCATATATAAAATAATAACATCATTCACAAAAGTATTGTATCAGGGATAAAAAGTGGGAGTGGCCCTTAGAAAGAAAATGTGAATTTGTTCATCTATATAAATTAAGTGAAAATTCTTTTGGTGTGACAACAATGTAAAAATTATATCAATACAATAATTGTATTATTGTATTTGGGTAGATAAAATTGTCACAAATGTTTGATCCTTGTCCTTAAACCATTGTGGTTAACCATGTAAAACCCTTATATCTAACATTAAGGGTAAAACATAGTCAAAGGGAAATGATTTATTTGATTGAAGACTTAATTTAACACCCCATTAGAGTATATGTATTTATCCCACTCCCCACAATTTAAAAAAAAATAAAATTTAAAGGTAAGTTCACCACCATTTCACCTCACAAAAGAGTAAAATATTTTCAAGAAGACAACCTAGTAGGGGCCCATTACACTATAACCCTAGTACAATAAGGTCATGGTCACCCCAAAGAATATAATTTTCTCTCCACTAACTCCATAAAATTATATGATTAAGTAAGTGTACTAAAATATGACTGAAAAAATATAAATGAAGCCAATTCCATTTAACATTGATATATTAAATGATTTTATTTGGACAAAATATATCCATGTGAACCAATGGGAATAGGTTACACATCTCTTTATATTTTTATAAATCATAAAAAGATAACATGGTGGATTAAAACCAAACATTAAAATATTTAGAAAAGTATCTTTCAAATGAGATAACTTCATATTTCTAACCTAACTACCAAGAGGGAAGGTTTCCATTCGATGAAATTTTCAACCATATATACCATCCTATAACTCCCACTATAATAAAATAATAATTATTATTATTAAATATTAGTAATGTAAATGAAAATTCTTGATATCTCTAAAATTTAAAATATTTATATCATATATCATGACACAAAAAACTATTTTATTAGTGATATTATCATCCATTATCTTTTAGAAACACATAATTTAGTTGATGGGTAATCAGTATATCTTCACATAGACACTTATACAAAAAAACCAAAATAAAGTCAAAAGGGATATAATACATACCCATAAAGGAACGCCATATGCATTTTATATCTCAGTCAATAAACCCATTTTAAAAATTAGTAATTAATATTATTAAAATAATATTACTTTTATTTATGGAAAAAGTTAATTATCTCATAGTTAAATAATAATCATCATCCAATATATACCTATTAATAAAAGTAAATTTTCATCACAAATAGAATTATCATAAATCAAATTTTCTATCATATGTAAAACATTTCACTCCAAACTCATCAATCCAATAATCTACTACCATGAATAAGGCTTACACCATAACGGTAAAATTAAGAAATCAATCTATCACAATGTGACATCAACAAAAGCTTTATAAACCTCCATAGTGAGCACAATAAATAATATGACTGTTGGTGGTTGACTGATGTAAATAAGTTTCTATAAAAAAAATTACAATAGATTCGTGATTATGATTTAGTGGAAGTTGTATATGTGTATACCTGATCATTATAAAATCTTAAATTCATATTGAAATTCCAACATATAATGATAACACTTTCATAGGATGTGGTAAATGTTTATTGATTTGTATTATAATGAAGATAATATTATAAATATATCCATTAAATTGTAAATTTTCAATCCTAGGATAATTCCATTATCATAAGAAAATATGAACATAAATCATCTATAAAATATTATCTTACATAAATACCAACCAAATTGTAATAGAAATCAATAAAAAATAACTAGAGTTATTGAAAAAATAATTGAAGTCTTTAAGTATGAATTCATTGCACAAAATCGCCTATATTGGATGATTCAAATATAATACCACCAAAACTGTTTCTCTAGTGTTTTCGTGGAACTACCAAAAAATTCACAGTTGTCAAACAACAAAAATCTACCCTAGATCTCTACCAAAAAATATAATACTACTATATCAAGAAATGTATCCATTTAGACTCTTTTTGAGTCCATGATAAAAATTAGTGTGATGCATGAATCCCATCTCCAATAGGTTGTAGGTTGGAGATAAGTTCCCAGGGCAATGTCCTTATCATCCAAATAACCAAAACATTACTATAAAATATGATCCAAATAACTAATCCATCAATAATAAATAATCCATGATGAAATGATGTCATAAGAATTTTATAATACATTAATTTCATATAAAATATATTATGGTGGATGACAAAAAAATGTAAAAAACAACTAACCCCAAAAAATATAAAATGAAACCACAATATCATATAACTTAGTGATATATAAATAAATAGCTAATCACCTAGATCATTATATTAACACTTATTCATCAAATGAACCCAGTCCAAAACATTATTTATAAAAAATTTAAAAACATTTATTCAAAATCAGGGGCGATTATATCAATATAAACTTTAGGAAAAACCCTATGGATGAAAAATTGTTTTGATATCATTAATTCATAACAATTAAAGCGTAAAAACGATAATAAATATTCTTTTACTCACTGAATAAAATAACCCAAGGTTATATATGCAAATCGTCAACTAGTTGACTGTATTAACATTAAACCTCATAATATTAAATAAAAAAATTATTCAATTAACATAATATATAACTCACAGTTTATAAACTAACATATCAGTGTATTTAGTTCATAATCTCACCACAGTCATCACGCCCCATAAATTAATATACTCATAATATAAAAAAACACTATCAAAAATATATATATAACTCTATGAAAAAATTCTGAATTTTTTGTTATGTGATACTTAGTGACTAATTCTTATACATTATCCGTAACCAAAAAAAATTAAATAGTAAGTGTGAGACAAATAAAACTTATAGGATATATATTCATATTATCATGTGACATACAATCATTATAAAATTAAACCTAAAATTTCAGAAATCCCAATATTTAGATACATTCGACCAAATTATAAATTATATAAAACTAACCATAACCTTTGTATATCCATGAAATGGGGGTGGGGGAACATATAAACTGATAATATGATATAAATAAGAAGGAAAATCCATGTTTTTTGGAACAATGGTAATGGTACTCCGATCATTTAAATATAATCAGAATAAATAATGTAACAATATCACAAAGCCTCATAGCTATAACCAAGCTATATCACAAACCATCATCATACCAGCCATGTACCCATATTTATTATCATGATATTATATTTTATTATACTAAAATTCAAATATCACTAGGTTATTCCTCTCATACTAGTTATCAAGACCTAACCCTCTACATATTTATCCAACAAAAGGGAGATGCATATACACATATTAATCATGTTTATCACATGTTATCATTGTAAATACCTATGAGGGATTGTAAATATCTATCTAAATCCTCTATAGTCAAATAAGTCTTCAATAATAAATTGAGATGTTGTTGATTAAAAACCCATGATCCAATCATGTTTATATATTAATCTATTGGATAATTTATCACCAATCAAAAACCGTACCAACCCATACTACCGTTTATTTATAAAATTTAGAGTTTTTATGAATATTATGATTTTTAATATTGTATTATTTAAAAAAACACTATCAGATAGTATAAAACATAATGGATTTTATGTAAATTACACACTATAAATAATTCCATTTTTAATCCATCACTTTTATTGGTCTATATAATGTTCATTAGAAGTTATAATTATCTATAAAATAGGAATAAAAGTATTACATGACAACATTCCTTATTTGTTAACAATTACTACCAAAATATTTAGCATAATAATTTATCAGTACATGATGATGATTATATATCTGATTCCACTCAATGTTGAAAATAACATCACAAAACCATCATATAATGTGGAATCACTAATTTAAAGGAGTTATTATAATTTTATTATATCTTATAAATCACACAGAATTATCCTCATATATTTCAATAATTATAATATTTTTGTGTTATCCACATGAGAACACAATTAAAAATATTATTTTAGGGTTTTTTTATATTTGAAATTATAAATATTCTAATAGAGGAAACCATTTTAATCTATCATGAGAAATAGTAAAATTGGTACTTCAAGAATAATTCTGGGTAACGTTATTTATGATATTTGTTTCCATTATTTAAAGGTTATAAAAATTATTTTTAAGTGTTCTCCATTTACCTAAAAATATCATTATTTTTATCTTTATTATAAAAATATGTGATATTAACTATTTACAAGCCATAATTTGAAAATTAAATCCAAATTTATATTATCCTCTATTTAAAATATATATACATGTTCAGTATTTTGAAAATATATAATAGATATAAAAAATAAGGGAACACATAAGGATCCAACCCAAAACTCTATCACATAATAGCCTAATCCCACCACTTATGTCTTCAAACCTCTAAAAATATGGTTTTCCTTTATATAAGGTGAGTGAAAAATTTAATAATATCTTTTTTATTAATCTTGATATTTTTTATATTGTACAGGGAAACACCCCAAATAAAGATATTAATCAATACATTTGATTAATAACACACAAAACACACAACCAATTATTTACAGGACCCCCCATATAGTCAACATATATTATTCCTACATTCCAACTATTAACACTCCACATCTTCCATGCCACGTATTTTTTTACAAAACACCCATCTAATCACTTACTAGAAAACCAGACCCATTTTATCAACTAAATAATTATAATAATAATCATTAAAGGTTATAGTGGTTATAATAACAAGATAAAACATTACCACCCATGGCCCCCCACTGATATTCCACACCCCCTCCAAAGTTTTACCCAATCCATATAAAGATTTTTATAATTATTAGTACATTTTTCTAGATATCTATAGTCTGTTACATCAGTTTTAACCCATACTTGCATCACTCCAGTGTTACAACCTTTTGTCACCACCCATTTCACCTTCAACCTAAATCATTGAATGCATGTTAAATCCCCCAAGGGGGCTTCCATGAATTTAACCCAGCTCTCTTAGATGTGTAGGGTAGTGTTTATTACCACTTGAAAGGTGAATTCCATGGAAATAATAATAATAATAATAATAATAATGTGCATGTGTCTGAAATTCCTAGTGCTGAAAATTGTTTAAAAATATAAAAGAGTGTAATTACAAAGTTGGGTTATGTATAAATGGTTTAATAAACCCCAATAAGTTTTCATTAAATAAAATAACAAAAAAAATTAGACTAAAAAATGAACATAATGAATTCACATCAACAACCTCTTTATTTCACCACAAATAAATAATTTCATTTTGTCCTTGGAATATGAGCGGTGTGTATTTGTGTGGATTATCGAAAGATGAACCAGTTTACGGTGAAGAACCAATATCCCTTGCCAAGGATTAATGATCTCTTTAATCAGCTTCGAGGAGCCCGAGTGTTCTCGAAAATTGAATTGAGATCTGGTTATCATCAATTGAGCGTTATACCATTAGATATACCTATTATATCCTTTCATAGAATGTATGTCCTATAAAAGTATTTAGTTATGTTTTTTGGTCCCATGAACACACCTGTAGTTTTCATGGAATTGATGAACCGAGTGTTCCATCCATACTTGGATTCATTCATGGTAGTCTTTATGGATGATATCTTCGTGTACTCTCATACTCGATATGACCATGTCACACATCTTGATATCATTTTAAGTGCACTGAGAGAGAATTAGTTATATGATAAGCTCTCAAAACTCCACTTTTGGATGGACCCAATTCACTTCATGGCCCAGGTTATCTAAAGGCAGGAGTATCGGTAGACTGAGAGAAAGTGAGAGAAACAGTTTCCTAGTAGTAGTCGGATAAAATATTTGAGGTATGAAATTTTTTATGTTTGGTTGGATACTAAAGACGTTTTATACAATAATTTTCATACTTAGCAGTGCCACTGACGGCCCTGACTAAGATGGGTGCAAAGTACCTGTGGTTATATTATTATGAGTCAGCCTTTTAGGAGTTGAAAGGGAGGTTAACTTTAGCAGTGATATTATTTTTTCTAGAGCTGTGAAAGATATATACGATTTACTGTGATGAATTAGGTATCAGGCTGGGAGAAATGCATATGCAGGGGGGAGGAGTTATTGCGTATGGGTCTCAGCAGTTGAGGCCACATGAGAGGAATTACCAGACGCACGATCTAAAGTGGGTTTCAATTGTTAATTCTTTACACTATTGGAGACATTATCTTTTGCATGATCAATTTTTGGTTTTCACCAACCACAAAAGTCACAAGTATATCTTTACTCAGCGCAATCTGAATCTGATACAATAAAGGTGGGTTGAGTACCTTCATTTTTTTGACTTTGAGCCTGCCTACACTTCAGGAAAATCCAACATAGTGGCTGACATTTTGAGCAGGAGAACACAGATATAGGCAGTTCGGGAGTCCAGTAGTTAGCGGAAGATTATGGCTCTTTAATCTGAGATGCATTTGGAGGTGCATGATAGACATGGACAGAAGTTTATTTCTTCTATGGTTGTCACCTCTACTCCACTTCATCGAGTGCGAATGAGGCAGCAATCAGACTCTCAAGGACTATTCCTACAGGAGAGTGTGTTAGGGGAGGACCCTATTCCTGGATAGATTATAGATGAGGATGAGATTTGACGTTTTCAAGAGTGTGAATGGGGGTCAGTAGACATACGCGAGAAGCAGATGTGGGAATTTAATTATTGAGTTTCGGCAGTTCATCCTAGTGTCACTAAGATGTATTGAGATCTCCACCATCAGTATTGGTGGATAGGTATGAAGAGAGACGTTGCAGGGTTTATCATGAGGTGTTTCAATTGTTATTAGGTGAAGGTGGAGCATTAGCGACCAGAAGGGATTTTGCAGTAGTTACCCATTCCCAAGTGGAAGTGTATTGATATCACGACGAAATTCATGACAGCTTTACCTAGATCTCTTTGAGGGAATGATGATGTTTGGGTTTTCATTGATAGACTCATGAAGGTTTCTCAATTCTTCCTAAAAAAGGATACCTCTAGTGTATACGAGTTGGGAACATTGTACATTTGGTAGATTGTACATTTACATGGAGTTATGCACTCTATTGTTTCAGATAGGGATGTCGGTTTTACTTCTTGGGTCTCGTAGGAAAAATAGAGGGCTATGGGTATACAGGTACTTCTGAGCACAGCTTACCACCCCCAGATATATGGCCGGTTCGAGAGTACTATTCAGGTTTTAGAGGACATTGTTTGAGAAAGAGTCCTAGATTTTGGAGGTTCCTAGGAGAAGCACATACCTCTTATGAATTTTAGCTACAATAATAGATTTCAAAAAACTATTCAGATGGAACCATATGAGTATTTCTACGGTAGTACATTCCGATCACTCTCATATTGGATGGAGGCAAGAGAGGCAGCTATGTTGGGACCTCGTCTCATTCATAAGACCACAGAGTCGGTGGAGTTGATTCAGAAGAGGATGGCTATAACACAATCACAACATAAGTTCTATGCTGATCGACGGAGATGACCTCTGGAGTTTGAGGTCAGAGATAAGGATTTTATATGTGTCAAAATAAGGTTAGGAAACATGAGGATTTGGAGATATGGAGAGATTTCTCTGAGATATATTGGATCATTTGAGGTTTTGTAGAGAGTCGGGTCAGTAGCCTATCGGTTGCAGTTACCTTAGAGGTACTGAGATATGCATGACATCTTCCACGTTTCTCAGCTACGACATTACTTCTCCGACCTGTATCATGTTTTCAAACCGAGGAGGTTGAGCTGGAGGTGGACTCATCATTCGAGGAGCATCCTATCCAGATTGTTGATCTCGGTGAAAAGGTTCTATGTGGCTGGTCTGTTCCTCTGGAATGAGTGTTATGGCAGTACAGGAGGGTACAACATTAGACTTGGGAGAGGGAGACTTATGTACAATCGTAGTGGCCAAAACTGTTCAATGATTCTTCTTCTATGCCACATTGCTAGGGAAATTTGGTGATGAATTTTTTTAAGGGGGGAAGTTTGAAAGATCACAAACATTATTTTCAGGTATGGGTTTTTCTTTTCTGGTGTTTTGAGCAGAAGAGGAGAATCTAAAAATATAAGGAGTACACGCCATGTACATAGGAGTACATGTCGTGTACCCGATTGTTGCGGGTGACTGTGTACTGGTCGTGTAATGGCCGAGTACATGGTTGTATGGGGTGACCTCGAGACTGCATGAAGTGGGGCCCGGTAAAGGTATATACATGCCATATAATTTTAAAAGACATGGCATGTACTTTTATTTTTAATTTTTAAATCAGACCGGGGTCGCGTCTAATTAGTAGAAATGAATTCTTCTCGACCCATCTCATTTTTGAGCAAATGTAGGGCCCAATTCTTCTCTGAGCCACCGATTGAGTGTTCGTTATCTATATAAAACTCTATTGATTGTGTTGTAATCACAATGGTGAGTTCTTCCTACTTTTAGATTCTTGTTTCTTAATTTCTACTCTTTCGTGAGATATCCTTGGTTGAACATTTTTGATGTTTTTGTAGAACTACCATGTTCTAGGTCGATTCAAGTCCTAACACCGGAGTATATCAACTATAAAACATCGAGGATGGTGGTTTTTGAATTTTTTTAGATTATATATATATGAAATAGTTCCCAATACCCTCGTTTAGGGTATTATGTGTTTAGGGAATTTAACCTGGTTAATGCATACTATGTTTTGATTGCTTGAGTTAGGGATCTTGTTTCGAATAGGGTTATTTACCATGATATGGATGTGTTTTCCCTTGGATACTTTTTATATTGGTCATTGGTTCTAGGATTTCCTTTTATGATGATTTATTTTCAAAGCCTAATGTTTTTAGTATGGAGTGATATTATCTAACTTTCTTGTGTTATGATTTGTAGCTATTAGCCAAGTCATACTTTGCAGTTTACTTTGGCTGCTGAAAATCGTTTGTCCACAATTTCTTTACACAGGTCTATGGGAACCTGGTGTAGTGAGACAATATGGGGAATTGATGTTGAGGGCTTCTCTAGAGTGTCTGTTATTTTTATCATGATGTGAGACCATAGGGGGGATTGAAGTTGAGTGCTCCCTCAAAGTTTCTATAGTTACCGTTAAGAGACCACAGGGGGAATTGACGTTGAGTTCTTCTTCAAAGTGTCTGTAGTTTATTTTTAAAAGGACACAAGGGTAATTGATGGCGATTTCATACTCAAAGAGTCATTGTTTTCCTGATACTAAAGGGGTTAGACCATGGGAGCTACCTAGGATGTCATTATATCCTTGTGCTAGTTGAACCAGAGGGGTTAGGCTGTGAGAACTAACTCAGAGGGTTCCTTGAGATTGATTGGTTGAACCAAAGGGGATTTCCTGTGAGAAATTTCCCATAGGGTTTCTTGTGAATTTTTTATTTATTGATAAATAAATGTAAATGAAAGTAGTTGAAACTATAGTACTGTTTACTTTTGATTACATGTTTGTTAGTTCCTTTTTTATTTTTTCCTGCTATATATATTCAGTAATAGTTAGGAACAGATATTTGTGTGTTGGCCTACAGGGATTCTTATTACACCCTATTTGGGTCATGCTTTTGGTCCCAAAGAGATTATATTTCAGTAGGTATATGTAAGGGTAAGCACCCTTCTACTTTCGGTACTTGACTGCTATGGAGTTGGGGAGCATGGGACCAAGCTGAGGCTTGCGATGTTGTTGGAGTTGTTTACTTGTATTTACTTAGTGCTTTGGATTAGTACTGTTTTCCAGCATTGTTACTTGTTGGATTCATTCCTAGATACGTGTGAAAGGAATCATTATTGATATATGTATATGCCACGGTTTTTTCTTTACGTTCAGTCTTCCGCTATTTAATGTTGTATGGTATTATTATGGATTCCTCTACTATTATCTTTTTCTTTCCACTGCATCACTCTTCCAATGAGGGAATAGTTTCTCCACTATCACACCCAAGGCCCTCACAGCCAGTAAGTAGCCTCTGGAATTTGTATAAATTTGCTTGGGTGTATGTGAACAACCTGGTATGGGGCACCTCTGGGCAGTACCCAGAACCGGGATGTTACAAGTGACCTAGTATATTCTCATAGAATATTTATTTTATTATTTTAGTCTCCCCATAATCTATATCATAGTTCAAATAGTTTCATACATCATGTTGACACAAAGTACAACATAGATGTTGGCTAACCATAACAAATAGGTCGTTGAAAATGAGGCTATGTTTTAAATTTAGAATGAAAATTGGTGTTTATAATTGACCCGGTTGTTTTTCTTATAAAAAAATTAGATTATTCCATACTCATGAGACCATGAATATGTCCCTAGTAGACCATATTATAGTCAAGAGACCACATCATATTTTCTAGGAAGAATCCATATTGGGAATTAATAACCAAACATCATCCTATTAATTCATCACTAGATAGTTCTTTGATACCACTAATAGCTTTCACGCGATGTAACTATACCCAATTATAGAGGATGTAAACAAAAAACACAATACAAGATATATCAGTAGAGTAATTAATAAAATGAATAATATAAACCATAAAATGAACACACCTCGTTATCAAATAATTTAATCCTCACTAGAACTGCTTTTGATCAAGTTATTATAGAAACCACCAAAATATCCTTCCTTTGGTGATATCCATCAAACACTGGAACCATGAAACTCATTAGTTATACTTCCCCCCATAATTATTTGCTACAACCTCCACCTCAAAGGAAAATTTCTATATTTGAGAATTTGAATGATTTATCCAACTCCAAAATATCCTGAATTAGGTTCAAGAAACATCACTTTATAGGAATCCTTTATTTAATAAAGGGTACTCTGGTAGCTTCAAGGTGTTATCATGTATGAAAAATCCAAAAATTATCCTAAATACACTATAACAACTTACCAATGTAACACCATTCATGTTAAATTTTAAAAATAATTTTTCATTTAAAAAAACATATACATCATTACATAATATTTAAATGGATGAAATAGAAATGATAAAAAGATTTAATAATCCTATATTAAAAACTAATATTGACTTTTAAATGAGTGAAATTATTTTCCCAAAGTAGACACCTAACTACATGTCAAACGTTTTTAGTTTATTTCTATTTTTTGTTGATTACATAGACCAGTATGAATTGTTTTATTAAAAAAATTAATTTCCCCTTTACTGAATGTAAAAATATCAAAACCAGTTTGTGGTCCACTATATTCATACAAAATAACAATTTTCAGTTAATTTAAATTCATTAAAATAAATATTAAATATAACACCACCACTTCATTTTTTAGTGTGCCTGAAAATGATTATTGGTGTCTTGGTTTGAATATACACACATACATATAATTTCTTTTCCTTTTCACTTATTTTTATTCATAAATGATTAGTATCTTGTATCAATTTTTTTCTATTACCATTATCATTGTATACATTACAACCGATATAAATATCAATTCTCATAAGGAATATATGATGTTTTTATTGAATTTTATTTTCTTTACACTCAATGATCGACTTCAATATACTTCAAAATCACCTTGGTCAAAGGCATAGTAAACTCTTAGTTTAGTATTGATAGATATTAGTTTGTTCTTCATGAAAATTTTGGAATAATAGCATATTCAACTCTAGACTCTCATGGTAGCCACCATATAACTAAATTTATAATCGTTTAATTATAAAAAATAAACTATATAGGAACGTAAATTTATTAAGGATAATTAACCATGTAGTTAAAAATTAAGAACATTATAGCCACATATTTTATTCAATATGTTAAATTGTGGATGGGGCTCAATTTACCATATTATATTCACTTTATCAAATATTCACCCCAAAATAATTATTTTCATCCAAATGTACCTCAAAATATTAATTAAATAATTCGATAATCATTTCTAGAATAATATATTCAAAATTGAATAATAGAATAAAAAATTGATTTTTTCTATTTTTAAATATAGTTCTGCAGTATTTTATTATTAAGAAAAACAATCAGTATCAAATTTACATGTAAAAATATAGAAAATTTGGAATAATAACTTCCTAAATTATGTTTGTGTTGATTGATACCATGAACGATAATATATTCTTTTCAGGAAGACAGTATTTACCTAGTTACACTATGTTTTCTGATAGTGAATATATTAATTATTTAAAATCATTTATGAGTATTTTATTTTCATAAATCATTATCTTTTAGCATGGGTTATTGGTGAGTTAGTTTATTAAATGAAAATTATGTAACTTTATAGTTTGAAAACATTAAAGGTTTTAAATAATAATTTAGAACCATGTAATTTCAATTTTTTATAATTTTTTCCAACTTTATTTTAATTGGAATCAGAATATTTGAATTGAAAATTTAATATGAAATAAGATATTTTTTTTAATGGAATCCTATTATGCAAGGTATACTCACCCCTTATATATGAACTTATGAACACATGTGGTGGTGAATTTTTCTTATTTTCATGTTCTATGTTAAATATAAATTATATATTTGGTTGTTCATCAGATGAAACACTTTAATTAGAGTTTATAGGACTAAGCGCGTTGTGATAGAGATTCTACCTTTGAGTCATGGTTAGCTAATTTTGTCATTTCGCTTAAATTTTTTATTTGTTTCATATTTTTTTATCATGATGTGATATTTTATTTATATTTAATTATTTATTTTATATGATTATATTTATGTCATTGTATATTTTATCATTATATATAGATTCTGGAATATATAAATTTTATTTCAAATATAAGTATAGTAATGGGAAATTATTTATTTTTTAATGTTTTAGTTTCATCCAATGTACATATATCTTATGTAAATTCTTTGTAAAAAGGAATTTTTTGAGGAGTTGGGCTATAAGGTGGTAAATTTCACCACCTCATTATATATTTTACTATTGTATCTTATCAAAAGACTTCAGTGATTTAGTGGATTCATTAGTTATCATGTGGCACTCTGTCTAAGATATTTTTTAAAATATTTGTGTGAGACACTTATAAAGATTTAACAATGTAATAACATTATAGTACCCATATATAAATATATTTCCACTATGATACAAAAAAGGTATTGAAATAGTGTTATGTATAGGAATGTAAAAAATATCCCAACATCATTTAACTAGTTAGGATTTATAATTCCAAAAAGTGGTATGGTGATGATTCTCCAAAAATAATTATCTATTATAAGACACTTGATTATGAGGATTTTGAAATAACCACAGATTTGGGTTAATGGATTAATTTAAAATTATGTAATCTAATATTAAATTAGATGTTTTTTATCTAAAAACATATTTCTAGGTGATCAGATTTTGAAAATATTAGAAATTATTGGTATTTTTGTTCTGGTATATTTTAGAAAAATATATATTGATTATGGTGTGGGATTATAGGAAGTCTAGTGGGACAGAGATGGATATTATTTTACTCATCTTCCTTGTTAAATATTGATAGAATGTAAATGGAAACCTAGTGGCTACCAAGACTCTGATAGAGGGTTATAGAGACTCCAATAGAGTGAAATTGATATTCTAATAGTGTACTTAAATCAATATATTAATGGGGAATATTTATAATTTAAATATAAATTTTTATCAAAATGAGGACCTCCTCTTTCCAACACTATTTGGGTTCTTTGGAAATGGCCCCAATTTATTTTTCCTCTTACAAAACTCCCCCTTTTCTCTTTTAATTATTTATCACTTGTCTAGATGAGGACCTATTAATGGTTGTTAGACCTAAGGAATGAGTTGATGTTAATAACTAAAAATTATATTTCCAATTTAATTTGTAAAACCACTATTTTATATCAAGTCCATAATTCATCAATTTCATAGGGTTTTATAAATAATAAGTTATTCAACATGATTCTATATGAGAATATTAAACAAGGAATGTCAATCGATTTTTCATAGCTAAACCCCATACTTCTTAAATTTTTATATATTTCGACAGAGTCTGAATGTGAGTGTGGTTGTGTGGTTTTATGTATGTTTTTGTGATGGGATATGTGAAAATGGGAAGAAATTTATGGTTTCGGGCACTACGGTAATCCCTTTGTTGGGGGAAAAATAAATGTTTTTTTTAAACATATAGTTTTTTGAAACCCAATTGAAACTATTTTCAGGTTAAATTTATAAATAATCTATTCTTGATTGAATGAAAAAGGTTACCTCTTCGTAGAAAATATCTTTTCTGTAGATGGAGATCTTCCAAAAAAAACTTTTTTGGGATTACCTTCTTTGTGATGTAAGGATACAGGTGTAGAATTACACTAATAATGATCCACACATATTCATTTAATCTCCATGATATGTTGATTAATTTTTGAGGGAAATCATAGTGAATCAATTGTCTTGCATTGTTAAAATGGGACACTTTAAAATCCTTTAGTCTTTATAGAGGCCTTCTCATTCATAAGAAGTTGAGGAGAATTATTTAGGGGGTACGTACACTCTATTCAATGATTCAAAATTCTCAATTAACCATACACAATAAACATAACCATATATTTATGGAGCTCCATTTTGGATGAAAATATTATTTAATTATGTACCAAAATAAATAATAATATAATCTATAACAAACCCCATGCCATTTAGTAATAATAATAATAATATTATTATTATTATTATTATTTTATGTTGCGTAGTATCTCACGTACTAATAAATATTATTTTCCTAGCTTGTAGATTAATATTCATTTTCGGATAATAACTTGGTCTACTCAAACTCGTCATCATTTTTTAAATATCAGAAAAAAAATATATTTTTATTCACATAAAGGTATATTATATTCACAAATGAGAAAATTAATATTTATTAAATATCCAATAAAATAAATATTTTATCTACAATCCAAAAAATATATATTTATTATATATTCACATATGTAACTAAATTTTTATTACCTTGAAATTATTTGACATCTATAAAATTTGGATAAAATTACTCCTCAATCTTGAGAATAAAATGTATTCTAATAATTATATTCATATAGAAATAATAGAGATCAACAGAAACACACAATGTGTTACCTATTGGATTCTTTATCATTAGTTGTGTCTTTGTGAAATGTAATTTCATTATCACAATATCTTATCAAGTAGGTTTCACATCTGTGTCTTCAACCAATATTCTTGATATGTCTGTATTTGAAAATTTTAAATATACATTGTTACACCATGGGTATAGAACTTATGAAATAGTTATATTTCAATCAAATGGATGAGATATCTACTTCCATAAAAATGAAAGGTGCAAATACATTCATTACTTCTCGATCTGTTACATGTAAATTGTGGAAAACCCAACATACCCTTCCTCCCACTAACATATGGAGTGAGGGTTTTTTCATTAAATCTAATTTTGTGATTCATGACACACAATAATGTTAATCCTTAAGTCTAGGACCAATAAACATGCTCATATATATGAATATATGATGGCACCAAATCATGTGGAATTCTTAACGGTGGTACTATTCCCAAAATCTCTAATATTAGAAATTAGAAATTGCAATATTGATGATAAGAAGCCTCATCTACTTATGAGTACACACACTAGATAGTCAATATACTATAATCCCTATCATAGTAGGTTATCCGATTGTAGAACTATATTATAGAGATAACTTCATGCCATCTCAAGGTTCTCATAACAATTGGGAACTTCTATGAACTTATCAGTGTGATAGATACTCTATAAAATTATCACATCTAATGTTATACTAAAGAATAATCCATATATGAATATATATTTATATTAATATTCATTTATTTTAATATTCATGTAATCCAAAGTAAAAAAGTTATTTTTTCTTTGGAACCAACTCTTAAAAACTCCCCCTTGAACTATTTACAACTATTAACGACTGGTTAGTCCTCATATGTAAAACATGCTTCTACAAAGTATGGCTATATTTTCTTAGCCTTCTACATTCCTATTGATATAGTTGGTTAAGAAACATGTCAGTCTAGTGAATATATTTACTTCACCCTCAGTATCTTGAGAATATCCCTCATGTAGTGATATTACCAACTATCCACCTCTTGTTCCCTTTTCAGAATTCTCACAATCTTACTAAATCTATTGTCAAAGATTATCATAAAATGATATATCTCTTTCTGTTGGTACAAAACAAAATCGTAATAGGACATTTCTAAACCACTTCTTATGATACATCGGAAGCTTTAATATACTCTAATATTGATGATATGGAAACCAATGGATGTAATAATATTTTATTTCATATTATAATAGCCTTACCACTGATAATAGATCAAATTAAACTAAAAAATATAACTATAAAAATCCTTTCATCACTAGTATTCCCACTTCTCCAGATAATATAAAATCTTTTTTTGTACTTTTCCAAGTACTATCAGATATTTATAACTAAAAGTCCCTGAAATATTGATGAATCTATATGATGTTCACAAATTATTCTTTATTAATTAATAATATCAAACTTCAGTAAATTTCAAGGAACATTATATGAATTCCTAGCACTTAATCTTATAAAATTATTTTAATCTCTTTAATATATTATTATGTTCAAGTATGTTATTCTTGAAAGATAATATGACTAAAAAAACTCAATATTGAGTATTTTAAACATTCAATTTTTAAGTAATTTTTTAATTTTTATTAAAATTAATACATTTAGAAAAGAAAAGGATCTATTTTTTATATCTTATCTCCTATAAAATAGTTTCTATATTAAGACATACTTGGAACATTTTCATTCCTTACTCTTAAAAAGCTAGTAAGACACCATTTTTTATATGTTATCAATATCTATATCTTGAAGAGTAAGACACCATTTTTTATATGTTATCAATATCTATATCTTGAAAACCTATAGTTCTCTCACTAACGGATTAGAGAAACATGTCACTCATTCATTTCCAAATGAATATTCTATAATCACTATGCCTGATTTATTCATAAATAAATTATATAATCTTTATATATTGTTGGAATTTATTGAGGTCACCAACCCCTTTTAGTTTTGTATAGTACAAATATACCATAGTGTCTTCTTTTTTGTCACATAATATAAATGTCTTCCATATGGATTATACTAAATAATGTTTCCTTGAAAATCATTATTCCAATATGATGATCATATAAATATTCTTTCATAAGTTAAATTTAGGAAGAAAAGTCATAATTAGTAGAGAATTAGTTTTGTCACAGAATAAACCTTTCTATAATATATCATGAAATATTGGTATTTTCATCTAAAATCCATGTTTATTTTATCATAAAAACTCATTATTAGTACCAAGTCTTAGAAAAATTCTAAATATTGAGTCCCCAAATCACGATTCATAGAGTTATTTACTTGTATTTATAAATACTTTTCAAACTTATCATATTATAATTTACATCTTTTTTGTAGAAATATCTATTCTCAAAGAATATTATATATATCACCCACCATATTAAATATAAACCACCTATTTAGTAATATATTTCTACGTAGTATCTATCTCGGTAACTACTCATCCCACAAAGATCAGTGCAGTCCAATATTCTTATGCCAACTCATTTTCATAGAGATACTTAACTTATATAAGTTAAGTCTACTTGAACTATCATTAAATATATTGTATTGCTTTATGGAAATATATTTTATCCTGAATCTACATTAACATCCTTAGTGTCTATAGGATCATTAACTCAGAATCACTTTATTTTTTTGATGTTAATTTGTAGCTAAGAAAAATTTCAACAAAAAAGTTTCAAAAAAACCTATAGTGTTTTGTTATTAATTCTTATCATATCACATTTTATATGATATACATTAGATAATATATTTTTCATATGGTAAGTATTTTCACTTCTATTTAAAAAAATATGTATAAGAAATAATAATAGAATATTTCTAGTATATATAAGACAAATAATTGATCATCCATTTTCTAAAATAATTCAATTAATGTATATAAAGAAATTTTAATTACGGATGACTTATACTCCACATATACAATCAATAATTAATTTTATAAAATACTCTATGAAAATACTTCTCATAGATTCATCAATCTTTTCTATGTGTATTTATTTACTTCACCTAGCATTTATAAAAAAAATTAATGGAATATCATGAAGTAAAATTTATTTCAGAATTTTTCATTTGGTCATGTTGAACCAAATCTAAATTTTTTTAGATGTACCTTTGTTAATATATTTTCTTTATCTATAACATGATATATAGTTTGTTTGAATATTCAGTATCTTAGTGTTATTTAGACAAAAAATAATTTTATTTGTATAAACAAGTCACCTATATTGAGTTTTATTTGACAAATAATTATGTTATCACAATCTATAAGAGTTTCATGTTTTATATTCATCATTCACTGAAATTAATTGGAGTGATTCAACATTAACTGAACTATTAGCTTAGTATTAAATTACCATAAAAAAATTATTCGAAATATTATAAAATGTCTCACTATGTCTGTTAAAACACTTACATAAATGTTTTGGTAACACTTATTACAAATTTTAATCAATCCAATCTAGCGATGAAAAATAGTGAGCTTCCCTTGGTTAATATAAGAATAAACCTTTCTCATATATTTTTGAGTTCATTATATAACCATTCTATTCATTCTCATTTTCTATATTTAAATACATGTATGTTGTAGTAAAATTGAGTTTTATACATAAGAATTGAATCAAAACATGATGAATATATCATATGTTTATATAGTTGGAGGCATCATTAATTCCCTAAAATTTAATTTCAAGTGGTCATTCCTTACATATAAGAATCAAATAGCCTCTTGTTCATTCTTCTACCATTGAATCATTGATCTATTTAAAGAAAACCAAAAATTATCTCTTGGATTTTCATTATCCAAGGGATCTCAAGCCTTATCTTTCAAAATTTTCACCAAAATATGTGGAGAAATAGGTTTCGACCAATGATTATCTTCTTGGTGAAGTTTGGAAAAAGGTTTCTTGAGTGATTTTTCCATTTCATTTATTCAGGTTTGGAAGAATATTGATAACCTTAATGGTGAGGATAATAATATATGATTAATGGACTATTTCTTATCCATGTAGAATCCCAATTTCGCTGACCGATCAATACACCCCATCATTTTTATAGCATTATCAGTATCTTGATTTCCTTTTTTCAGTTTAAACTTCTATAGTATATTGAAAATATTATTTATATCTAGACTTTGTTTCTAATTCCCATGATAATCCAGATGAGGTATTGTGGTTTATGAATCCATGTATTTTTTTTTGTTATCTTAATATCTCCATACATATTTGATAATATAATACAATGAATATAGTGGAAATTATTAATATATCTCTTTTAGGCATCTTTTCCCCCTTCTCTCACCTATAGGGGTGGAAAAATAGGAATAGGGTATTCAAAAACATAAGACATATATTTTAGTCAAAATTCATCGCATAAAATATTAGACCTTATTAAGAAATCTGTATTTATAATTACATACATAGAGTTAAATAATTATCATAGTATATTCATGGTTTTTCTTCATATTTTCCAAAATAATAAAAATATTTGATTAGTACTTTTCCTAATTAAAATTTATTTGAGAAATAATAAAAAATAATTTTATTAATTCTACTAATATTTTACCAAGTATTAGTAGCCCTCACCATTGAACTTTGAATGTCTAGTTTCTGGAAATTCTAGTGGAAATAATCCATATTCCCCTTTACATAAGCACAACAAAAGTTAATCAAGTTACTCAAAACTATTTAGGTTGGTAAGATTTTTCCAACCGAGGGTTTATAGCTCCTTAATCCATTGAGTTGATTCCCAATTATGAAAGCCCGACTTGGATTTCTTCAACACTGTCGTCCAATATACACAATTTTTATATTTGGCAACTCCTCTAGATGTAAAATGGTCAAGTCAGAGAAAACATTTCTTAAGAACCAACCTTATAAAAGTAAGTGACCCAATAAGGGTTAGTTAAACACTTAGTTCTATTAGATTCATTATTAATAAAGTAATCAAAGTCCAAGTATGACGTAATGTATATTTAATAGACTTTAATAATTATATATAAATTTTATCTTATTTTAAATTTTTCATGTCTTATTAATTTTAAGTGTATTTTACTTAATTAATTAATCATGTTGGACAAATCACTTACGCATAACCTATAAATTTATATTCCATATTTTCATATTAAATAATTTATTTATATGATCATAGTCTTTCATCCATAAAGGAAATAATGAATAAATAAATGAATAAATAAATAAATAAATGACCATGTGATGTCTTTTTCTAATGGATAATTTATTGAGTGGGAAATAAATCAACATTTGACATTGGGTAAAAACTCAACGTTTCAGTCTTGGAATGTTTTTTAACATTCCAATTGTCTGCCTATATACCACATAGGTTGGAAAAATCTCACCACTATCATGAAATGAATCCATGAACCTTGGGATGTCACATTTATTAAACTAATTTATTACCCATATGCAGGTGAGGGAAACCAAAATATTAGTTAAAGGGAATTAAATAATAACATTAGGAATGAAGTTACAGAAAAATAATGGAAGAATTGATGAATCATATGCCATCATATTTTAATTTAAAAATAAATAAATGAAAACCCAAGTGTTAAAATAAATTAAATAATTCCATCATATACACAGGTCTTGGTCAAGATTATAAATGGCCATACACATTCAATAAATATTAAAAATTAACCTAGATAACATTCATTTATATTCATTCGTCATTAATAAGATATAAAACATTGAATTAATTTTTTATTAATTAATTAACTCAATTTTATCTTAATGAACATATGTATTCACTTAGATATATCCATAAATAAGAGATTCATGGAAAATAAATGATAGAACCAATAATTACATATAATTAGAACAAATTAATTGATCCTTCAGTAATTATTTCAAACCATTATTAATTTTTCAAACACAATATGTTCCAACCAGTATAATAATTTTATAATTCTTCAATTATTAATGTAATGAAATTTAATTCTGTATATTATTGGGAGACTACACGGCATGAAATTATGAACTAGACATTGTTTATCTCATTTTTAGTGTACCTGAGTAACATTCTTAGGGATTCAACTTGTTCCTCGGATGAACCACATGGAAGGAACAATTAAGCTAAATTCCATGTATCACTCTTGTAATATGTTCACTTTACCATCTTAAAGACTCGTCATTTTCATTGTATGTGGAATCAGATGATGTGTACGCTAGCTACACATCGCGTTTTCTGCTTGTCATGTTTCCTCCTAAATTTCTGAATAACATGGTGTGTATTTTAGAAATGGGAAATAATGTACCACACTGCATGTACAAGATAGCTACACACCATATATGTCATTATTAATCTAGTCTGTCAGTCTCATAGGGTTTTTATTGTGTTTATAACGACATGGGATGTGTGAATTTCATTGCAAAACCGTGTAGACTATATAACAAGTACATAAGCTATAGGACATGTAATACGAAAAGTCTCATTCTGGGTTGGCTCAATAAACACCTATTATGAAGTTATTATCCCCATGTAGTTACTTCCCGAAATATCGTTTATCCCGCAACGTGACTAGAGAGAGTGCACTTGGGTACATGTTATGTACTATGGCTAAAATCTACGTAACATAGTCTTCCCTTCCAAAAAAAATATTATCTCTTCCTAATAGAATATTCAAGCATTATTAATATGTTTCTTAACTTTAAGAAAATGAAATCATAAATGATGAGAATTAAAATGTCGATAACAAGTTAATTAAAATTTGAAAAAAATAATGAATAATATATAAAAGAAATATTTAAACTATAATTCATATATAGATCAAAAATCAAAAAAATATATTTATAAATTTTAAAAGTAACCTCTCATTGGTAAGACTATATGGTTTTAAGAATATTAGAATTTCATTGTTGTGTGGTATATTAAAATTTGATTTGATAAGTATTTATCTGAAACCCAATATGAGATCATGTCATAATAAATTTATAACTAATTTATTTATGATTGAAAGAAAAAGATAACATTTTCATAACAAATCTCTTTAATTTATTTGTTGACCATCCAAAAAACTCTTTAAAGATTTCCTTAATTATTTTTTAAGGATACAAGTGTATAATATATATGGAAGTGATTGTCATGTACTCCTTTGATCTCTGACCAACGTTGAATGATTTCTCAATGCTTGTGCGGTGAATCAATCATCTTATATTATTTCTTCTGATCACTTCATGACCCTTCTAGCTTGAAGTACTTATTATTTTTCTTCAAAATATGATAGGAGGAATTCAAGATAGAATATTGTTATTTGCAATAATTCTCCACTCTCAATAAACCCTATATGATAAACATAATTTTATGTTTATAGAGCTAGGTTTTAAATTAATATATTATTTAATTATGTAAAAGCCCTTAAATGATAATATAATCCTCAGCAAACCTCATTTCATATAATATAACTATTATTATTATTATTTTATAATCTATTCTAACTCTCACAATGATAAATAATATTTTATCATCTTTTAAATAAATATTATTCAATGGATGAAATCTTAATCTTCTCCAAATCCTTAGTATTTTTTGAATATCCAACTAAATATTATTATTCAATTTAATAAATATATTATTCACAACTACTAAATAATTAATTATTAAATATTAAATTAAATAAATATTTATTATATAGTCCAATGAATAAAAATTTATTAAATATTCACGTAACTAGATAAAATTATTTATTAAAGATTAAATACTTACTTATTACCTTGTAAAGTATTTAGATCAATTAAATTTGAATGAAACTATTAATCCATCATGATAAATATATTTATTATAATAATTAAATTCAAATAGAATTTAATCAAGATCAATAGAAATGCATTGTGTGTGACTAACTTGGATTATTTCTCATTTTCATTTGGTAGGATTTCTTGAAGTCACATATTATTATCCTGGAATGGGTCAAGGAACCCAATAGAAAGAACTTAATGTTTCACTGTTGCTTACCACATAAAAATTCAAATTGTGTGATATAATCCATTTACCTTAGTATTTCATCAAGAAGGTTTCACATATGTGTCATCAACCTTTATTCTTGAAAAATCATTCTTTGATTATCTAAAATAAATTTCATTACACCGTGGACCTGAAATTTTGGTGATAATTTATTTCAATCAAAGGGATGATATATCAACTTCCATATAGATGTAAGGATAAAATCTTTTATTGAATTTCTTATTCAGAACATCTCATTTGGGACATTCCCAATGTACCCTTCTTCCTACAAATATTTTCTGTGGTTGTTTTTTCAGTAAATCTAATTTTTTGAGTCATTTCATGCATTAATGATAATCTAAAATTATAAGGACCATTTCACACACTCATAGATAGGAATATATATTGACACCAAAACATGATCAATTCCTACTGGTGATTCTATTCTCATAACATTTCTTCTTGGAGATTACCATGTGTTAAAATCATATTAAAAAATTGTATTTACTTATGAATACTCTCACCTGCCTGTCTATGTATTATGTTCCATTTAACAGTATGTTATCTGAATATAGAACTATATTTAAGATATATCACCATACCATTTATTGTTTCTCATCATATAGGGGAATTTGTATGACCTTATCATTGTGACATATATAAATTAATCCGTTTTCACATCAATTTTTATGCATAAGAACAATCAATATATGGTAATATATTTAAATTAAAATTCAATTAGTTAAATAATCATTTTATCAAAATAAAAATTAGATGGTTCTTGGGAACTTACATAGAAATTATTGACACCTATCAAATTCTAAAATTGTTGTAGAATAGTAAAAGTCCTTCAATGACCTATTATCATAATAAGTAAAATTATATACTTGGTAGATTTATTTTAAATTTAATATATTATTTATATTATTATACTACTATTCGGTAAAAAAAATTGTGTAAAAAATTATTATATTACAAATAAAACAAATAAAGTATCTTATTAAGGGTTTAAAATAATTTCATCCCTAGTATATTTTATATTGGTTTGACTATTTCATTGTGAATAATTGAAATATTTTTTATCATGAAACACATTAGAAAATAAAAATTTCGAGACTAGGTAGAGTATATTTTTTAATTTATGGATGTAATGACGACAACACTTTGTATTGTAGGAAATTTCTTTTAATTCCATTGAATATATCCCTCTTTTTAATATTAAAATTTAGTGTAAAATATGTAAAGACACATAAATTTCAAGAAAATTTTTTTTCTTAATTTCTTTGGAATTTTTCGAGTATGCGGTTTCTGATGGCGCCTGATTCCGAGGTCCGGTGTGCCCGGAATCAATTTCTGAGGTTTAGCTCGGGTACGTTCATTGAACGAACGAGCGGGTTTTTCTAACTTTTGAACCCGGGCTCGGAATTAAAATCCGAGGGCACCGATGAACTCGCAGTGCTGGTAATTTCTTAAGAAGTCCCTTTCTGGAGTTGCATTTTCTCGGGAAGAGTTGTTAAAAAAATGAGTGAGGAATAAAAATATAATTGTTTAACAATTTTATTTTTATTTCTTCCAAAGTGGTTTTAGTTTTGTGTCACAACACTTTTTCCCTCTCTTATGTGGTTTAACTCCTAGGTGTGAGAGTTGGAGTGGGACCCGTTTGGTTGTTAACTTCCCTTGGGAGAATAAAGGAGAGGTGGGGCCCACAAGACCCCCACCCCTTCACTTTTTCCATAACTCCTCGCCTCCCTATTTAATTTTGTAAACTCATCTTAAATTGAGTAACCTTACACTTCCTCTCTTTCTCCCTCTTAACTCTGGCCAACACATACCTTAATTAATTAATTGAACCTATTCAATTAATTAACTAAGTGTTTGAATTTTGAAAAATTGAACTTACTTGTGTTAATAAAATAATAGCATGAACCTATTATTTTACATTAACACATTTTGTGTTGGGAGAAAAGGGAAAGAGATCTGGTGTAAAAGAAAGAGGAAGTTCCTCATGGGTGGAATAACATCATCCTCTCCGTGAATAACAATTATTCTCCGACGAAGAACATTGACCCCTCAACATAGAAAGACTTGGCGATCACTGTTCTTCATCCTCTTCTTCCTCCACGGTAAGGGAGGAGACACCGACGTGGGGAACTCGCCAACAACAACTCACCTTATATTCTTCCTTCACAAAAAGAGAGGAGATGACACTTCCTCGGGTGCACACTGACGGCGATGAAAGCGACGAACGCCGTCGACCATCGTCATCTTCATCTCCTCCCTTGGGACGACGACGACGAGCCGACGTCCACCCTCTTGCGATATCGTCAAAAAACGACAAACGACATGAGGTAGGGGGTGTTTGTGATTTGTGTTTATGTAAATTATAATCTCTTCAATGATTAAAAGCATGTGTTTAAATGTTTTCCATTTGATAACACCTAACGCGAAGGGCGCGGGCCGAACAAACATGGCCCGACAACCCTCCGCAGATTGTTGTTGGTGCGCGAATCGACGAGCGATGACGGAACGGGACGCAAAGACGATTTGAGGTCTTCGTAGTAAAGTACGGGACCCAAGATGACCACTGGTGAAGACAGCGGGCAAGACGGACCACCGGAGCGCGTCCGGTGGTCCGCGGAAAGCGGCGGCGGCACGCCACACCGGCACGGCGGCGCCGGTGACCGGCGGCGGTGGCGCTCCACCAGAGGAGACCGTCGCGGCTGAGCCACAGCGGAACTGAATGGCTAATCCGTTTCAGTCAACCGGGGGGGACAAAACCCCCCTCCTCTCTTTGCTGCCCACGCGGGCCGCGCCCGCTCTAGGCCAACCGGTCGCGCCAACCGGACCGGCCGCGCCGGGCCAGACCGCCCATGCCGGGCCGGGCCACCCGTGCTAGGCCAGACCCCCGCACTGGGCCGGTCTGCGCCCTAATGGGCCGGACCCGGACCCGGGTCGGTTTGACCCGGTTCGGGCCGACCCAGGGGGTATCGAGCCGGGATGAACCGGGCCCGAACCCCTTATTTTCGGCTAGTTCTGTTCAAATGCCCATAACATGAGATACGGACCTCCGAACGACGCACCGTCAGTTGAGATGGGATCCTTGTATCTATACAGTCATTTTGATATATTACACTCAATGTTTTGAAGAAATTTGGGTATGGCCGGGTAGGTTCGAACCCGAAACCAACCGGGCCCGCGGAGCGGAAACGCTTATAACTTGAGCTCCGGACGTCCGATTGACGTGCCGTAGACTTTTTTGGATTCCTAATGATGATATAGAACATTTGGAATACTTCACATGAGGTTTGGACGTAGTTGGAGTAAGGCCGGGTTGGATTGTACCTAAAATCCAACCGGGCCCCTGGAACGGAAAAGCCGATAACTTTCAGACCGGACGACCGTTTGACGAACCGTCTGTAGCGTTGGTAATCACGTTGAGAAACAGTCCCTGTGAGTATACCCTATGAGATTTCAGGGTATAGTTGACATGCAGCCGGGTTGGTTCGTACACGAAACCAACCGGGCCCTTGGGACGAAAAGGCTAATAACTCACAAACCGGGCGTCCGATTGACGCGTCGTCTATTGCGTTGAGACCCCTATGACGAGGCAGTACTTTGAGATACTTCTTAGTGGGACATTGTGATACTTGGAGTATCGACCTGTAGCTCGTGGAGTGGACCCTCTCAGAGATGATTGTACGGAGTACGAAGACCATGTAGCCGGCTGAGACCTGACGACTGCTTGACCGACTCGACTTGGAGTGAGTCCACTAGCCCAGTGGACGGAGAACTACTGTGTTTGGGAGCAGACCCATGGTGGATGGAGCACTGTTGTGTTTGGGTGCAGACCAGCGGTACTCAACAGAAGGAGTACCTCTGCATGCTATTAGTGGGGGTGCACTACTGTGTTTGGGTGGAAGACTCCGGCGGGAAGCACTACTGTGTTTGGGTGGCTGACACGTGGTACTCGATAGGAGGAGTACCTCTGCAGTCTTAGGTTAGTGAGCAGTACCTCGGAGACGTGACAGGATCACTGTAATCGTCAGAGATGGAGCTCTTCAGCAGGTATGGTTTCGATAATGAAAATCTTGGTTTGAGCTGAGTCTATGACCTTTGTATTTTCCTCATGATTGAGATGGGTTACTAGATAAATTACGTATATGTATGGGCATATACCAATGTAGTGGTTATCCGTTGACTTCATATATGTGTGAAACCTTGTAGCTGAGATGGGTTACTTGGTAACTTAATTATAAGTATGGGTTTATACCTAAGTAAGGGTTATCCGTTGAGAACATTCTTGTGTTTATCATTGTTGTATTTAGTGAGACCTTGAGGGTCTCGGGGTCCCTACTGAGTACCGTATACTCACCCCTTCACGGGCTATGCCCGCACCTCATTATGTTGGTTGTAGACGACGGACATCACTGATCATGGTTGAGGCTTGTAGAGCTACATGGTACCCGGAGGTGGATCTCACAATGAGTCGGTACCCGTAGGTGGATCTCACGATGAGTCGGTACCCGGAGGAGACGGACAGACGGACGATTGGAGGTGGAGTGCTGAGGAGGACATCTGTACCTACCCTTCAGGTAGGATATGTGGTGGATGATCCAGGAGCTGCTTGTCACCCTTTCAGCTGTTATCCTTTGAGTTGTACTTTACTTTTAGTTGTAGCTGTACCTTTGTTTTGGGCTTGTATTTCTGGCCCCTTGTACTTTCAGTACGTTGTTTACTACTCTACTTAGTGTTTGCTTCCACTTGTACTATGTAGTGTTGTTTAATTTTATAAATTCAATGACTTCCCTTTTTATTGGTATTTACGCCTTTGGTGCTAGTCTCCAGCACCTGGCCTATGGAAGTCGGGCTTGGGGTAGTCACGACACGGGCCCCGAGGACGGGTCGTGACAAAATACACTTTTCATAACATGATTTTTTATTGGATAACTTTAGTTTGAATTATTTTTAGGAATTTTAATGGAAAATAAAATTAACATCTAAATGTGTGAACATGAATATTATTACATAAAATATTATAAAATTGAATTTATTTCTTTTTTGAATTAAGATAAGTTTTTTATGTGTTAATATTTCCTATAAAATGAACATGAATTTGATTTTAGTAAGAAAAATTAATCTGTTTTTACTTCAAAAACATGATTGATAAATCACTTTTCATATTTTAATATTTTAAATTCCATGTGAATTTAGTTTTTCCATCAAATAATTAATTTTCATGATTACAAGTGTTTGATATTTGTCATTTTTAATTTTAATGGATGAAAATAATTCAATTTAAAATTTAAAATTTTAATGGGATGTTGAAATATATTTTTGATAAAAACTCTAAAAATGTATGTTCATTATATGTATTCTTAGAATATTTTTTAATTTTTTTATAAAAAAATTCTCTAAAATTTATTTTATTAATAAATCTTAAATTCTATATTTCCATTTCAATGTGAGACCATCTAAAACATATTTTATTTTATATATTATAGATAAAATTTTTGTGAAGAAAAATGAAATTGGTTTATATATAAGATTATTATTTTTTGGGTTGCGTATTAAAGATCACTATTTATACACACTAGAATGGTAGTACAATTTCATTTTCACCATATTATTAATCCTTGCAATGTATTTCCTATTGATAAATACACACATAGTGGGGGGAATATGTATCTAGGTGATCGAGCAATAATGAATGAGGGGATTTAATACTCTAAAATCCCATGGCTACTTCAACTGAGTTAAAACCTACTATGTTGGTTTGTCTTTGGGACTAGGTGAGTAAGTTCATTTGGTCTTGAAAGACTAATAACTACTCAGGTATCCAAATCATGACTAGCCTATGCAGTACCATGTATAAATCCCTAATACATAGCTTCTTCCCACATTTTATCTATTCTTTTTACCTCAACGGACACATATCATCACACTTAAAAACATATTTAAACCCATTAATATTAAAAAACAATTGAAAAATAGTTACAATGTCACCATACTAACCCATTTTTTCTTGAATACTTCTGGAGTTCCCCGGTTAATATTTTATACCCCACCCGATCAATGAAAACCATATTTGATTCCAAAAAATAAATATTTCAAATTGAAAACTCATTTGGTAAATTCTATCCCATATTATGAACCATTTTAATACTCTACACACCATCACACATTTAGACCAAATAAGTGACAGTTCATATATGTAGTTCATTCCTTTGTAATATCTATACACTATCCTTCATACCAATTTATCCCATATAGATAAAATCCATCACTATTACCAACTAAAAACACCATGAGATAACCCAAACATCAAATACATATATTTTACATCGTCACACATAACTATACACTATATATCACAAATAAAAAGCACATTCAAAACCCAGAGTATTGGTGTATTTGGAAATTATATTCAATACCATTTTATTTTAGGATACATGGTATATTCATCTAAAATAATTCTATAATGGATACCCTTTTATCATATATAAAAATTTTCTTCATTTAATATGCAATTGGTAAATATTGGAAAATGGATGAGCTCAAATGCACCATAATGGAAGAAGCGTCTCTATGAGTATAGAAAAACATATATTTAGATCATAAACTTGAGAGGGACATCAACATAGGGTAAATAGAATAGGTGAAGGAATAAGTCCATGGTAATATAATAAGTAACCATGGGGAATTATAGAATAACCATAAATATAGTTATAAGAATGCAGGACTATAAAATAATCATCATAAAAGTATAACATACACCCTTTCACAAGAATGTAAGATCATAAGACAATAATCATGATGCATAGATACATAACTTAGGAGTGTAACACATGAATAAGAATATAAAATCATACCGTATATCAATAATAAACACACACAAAATTTACATAACGTATTGGTAATTACTTCCCATGTACAATAAAAAAGTGTAATGGGCATCACTACCCACATCACATTACATAGTATATTGGTTATCATTACCCACATCTCGTAGTAATCTTTTTCAATATAATTTTTTACCCAATGTATCATAGGGATATATAATTCAAGGGTCACCCATAATATAATGATCGTATAAAAATATATGTGCTGAAAAATATTAACCATATAATATTTCATGATTAACCTATTAAAAAAGGGTTACAAAATATTTTTATATGGTAAAAAAAGAATAAATAATTGATTGTAATGGATAATATATACAATTTAATTATCCAGGAGAAACATATAACAAGATCAGATATATATAGATAAAATTGATATGAAAGTGTCTAGGATAATGGATTGTCTAGATAAATAAAGAAAAATAAAAAATATATCATGAAAATATATCTCTTATAATTTTTTAAATTTTTTCATAAAATTAAAAATATCAATCCATTTCAGATTAGTTTCAATAAGAAAAATCTATATTTTTAAGACAAAATTTTATGAAAAAATTTCCCAATAATTTAACCATGATTTGAAATAAAGATAAAATATAAGAAATGTGGTGTTAAAGATAAAAAATGGTATAGAATTTGAAAGAAATTTTTTTAACCAACATTGATAATAATGATATAAAATTAACTTTCAAATAGATTTAAGGAGAAATGAGAATGGTAAATGAGTGAATATATATGTGAAATTCAAAATAATTGAAATATGTATTTTTAGTAACAATTAACACGGTTAAGAGAGATAAATTTTAAATATTTAATGTGGGAATTATCATTTACTAAATCATATTTCAAAGAATTAAGAATTCATGAAAATGAAAAATTTGATAAGAATATTTATTTTCACCAGAATATATGTAAAATATATATATGGCATATATGGTGTAGTACATAATAAACATAAAAGAATATATTCATTGAAAAAGGAGTATGACTAAAAGGAATCCAGATTGAGTTAAGAAATTAATTTCAAATTAAATAACTTATAAAGTATGGAAAATATATATGGTATTAAAATTAAAACAAATACCATTAACAAATTGATATATTTATTTCTATATTTAAACAAAATATATAGGTAAAATAATATCGACAAATAAGAGAAATATTATGCAAGAAACATAGATATTGTAGAAAGGATAAGAAAGAAATTTTCTAAAAATAATATAAAGTACAAAATTGAATGAATTTAAATGGGATACTAATGTGAATTGAAAATACATATTATATATACAATAGTGTTTATTAATTATGTTTAAAATTTTTTATATATAAATATTCTCATTGAATAAATACAATGGAGAAGGAATCTCAATTATAAAGGAAATTATTATGAAATATAACCCTAATGAACCAATAGAACAAAATCATAAAACCCCAACCTGACAATATTAAATTATTAATTATATTTTCACCCTGTTTTTTATTTTTCCTTTTGAGAAATATTTCGAGGGAACCTGATATTTTGATGAATATAGATCACATCACATAGTTAAGGATATTTTTTTTTCAAAACTTCTGACCATATTTGTAAGATGACCAAGCCAACTACATGATCGATATATAGTTTTCCAAAGCATTGAGGCATCCTATGTTGGGTCCTCTAGAGGAAAATTAGTGGGCACATGATTAGTACAAGTTTTGACCCACTGTGCGGCAAAACCATGCCTCATTTCCATAGGTAAACTTTTAAAAAAAATTATTTTACCTAAATAGAATAAACCCCTAAAATGGGTATCTCTCTCCACTAAAACTCGCTTTCATGATAGCCCCATAAGGGAATAATTCCATGTGAATAACTTCTCCATTATTTCTCTTTCACTATTTGTTTCTCCTCTAGTTTCATGGTGTGATATTATCATGTATTCATTTATCTCACTCTATCGCATCCTTCTTTCTTATTTCATATTTTTTTGTTTTTATTTCTCTCATGTGGGGTGCTTGTGACCTGGGTAAACCCCAACCCAAATGGAGATTTTTATAGTGATTATTGGTTTTTAGGGTTTATAGAGCCCATATTAAATCCATTTCTAACTATGATTATTGATGGAAACATGTTCTCTATCAAATATGAGTAGTATTTCATCTGATTTCTTTTGTAGACCAATTTTTAATTATGTATCTTTCTAAATTTTTGTTTCTCATATTTTTATAGAGTGAATAGTACTCAATAAGGTGTATTTGTGACACTATTATCAATGTTAGGGGCCTATTTTTTGGTTTGAGGTAAATTAACATATGTCTAGGACCATGAATTTAAAACTATGATTACTAGTGTGTTTTCATGTTTTTTTAATTATATTATTTAGTATATAAATTATAGTAATTGTTTATGATTTTGGAACTTGGTTTCTCTTTAGTTTTCCATGTTTTCCCAATGTATCTTTCGTAGGATCCTCTTTCTAAGAATGTGTTTTGAATCTATTCAGATATTTCTATCACCATTGGTGATTGTTTTTTTTCTATTTAGTTTTAAATTCATTGTTTTGAAAATAATGAAAATGTTTTTCCATTCGAGCGGGTTTTAGCTAAATGGGTAATGATATGTTTGGTTCCCAAAGATATCAAAAGGGGTTTGTAATTCTCTATCTTATTTAAAAAATGAATAATACACATACACACGTATAGTTATATATATAGGTTCCCTCTTTCTACATATTTATGCATCTAGTATGGAATAAGTTATTTGGGATAAGGGGTATCTCTATATATACATCTGTGTGTGTGTGTTAATGTGTGATTTTTGGTTTAGAACATTAATGATATGGTGTGGAAATTGGATTTCCAAATTGTCAATGATTCCTTCTAAAAAGATAAGCCTTGGTTGGAACATTGAAATCTTAATGGAAATAAAAACACCTTTTAAGGAATTCCCCAAGTATTATAAATTTACTCTGGGATAAATGTATGAAATGTGATGTAAACCAAATAACAGTCTTGTTATTATTAATGTGACTTGGAAGGGGGATTCACTTAAGTAGGGAGGTTAGAGGTGATAAATTCAATGATGGATTGTTGTCAAAATCATATGATGTGTATATATATACTTTATTTATAAAATCATACCTACATGAATACATCATGGAAGCCTTAGGAAGTTATGTGGGAGCCCTTGGTACACATATGGTAGTAGTTATGATTATGCACTGACTACTAGCCTTGAGTAGATAATCTAACTACCATTGGGATGTTCCTTTGGGCAATACTTGGGAGGATATCATAGAGTGTTTGTTTAGTGATATATGAAATCTATCATTAATATAGATTGATTATGAGAATATTTATTAATTGGTATTAGGCCATCTGGACTAGTACTTGAGATCCCATGACACATGTTTTATATACTTCCTACATCACTATTTTTTAAAGTATTATTGAATTATTTACATGGTAATTTTTTCTTATAGAAATTATTATTTTATTGATTTCTTCTTTTTGGAAAGTGGTTTTGGGAAATTTTATCATCTTTGGAAATTGATTAAAAAGGAAAAATAGGGAAATGGTTTTTAGGATTTACCATCATTCTATTTCTTTTCAAAGGATGTGAAAAACCATATTTTTATATATTTATATTTTAAAATTATAACTAAATTGTTATTACTCTAAAGGTAATTCACAGGGAATGATATCTATTTTGAAATCCCTAATGGCCATTTTTATGCTCACACCAATATCTCTATAATTTTTCAGTTGTAGGTTTCAGTTTATCTATTCTCTATTGTGGGGAATTGTGGTTCATGTTAGCTAGGTGGTGACTTGTATAGTTAAAATGGGGAATTTATGTTTGAAGTTCCATTTTTTCAATTTATTTTTTTTTAATATCCAATTATTCTTTTACTACTTTTTTGTAGAAAAAGGGTAATAGTAGTTGGTGGTGGTAGAAACAAATCCACTAGTATTGTCCATCTTTACCTTGAATAATAGGTTATTCATATGGTGAGAAATATTTTGGTGCTCATTGATATTAAATTTCTTTCAATGTTTTATATTTTTTTGATTTTGGTTTTTTTTGTAGTGGACTTATGATATAAGGATTGTTCCTGCCATAATTTTATTTATTTTATACTACTTCTTAATGTTGGATTGGATAAATCATTCCCAAAAGATGATTACCTAATGTATATAATCTTTTTTAATCTCATGTGTATTGGGAATTCCCTTCGGTCCTAGTCACAAACTGGTTCAGTCATCTGATTGAGAGATGGTTGAGGTTCGTAGGAGACAAAAATGGTTTGAGGGTCGGAATCGGGTTATTTTATCCACATGAACCTTGGATCTCTCCCAAATATCCATTGTTATTTATGATGTTTGATAGTGGAAGATAGTATTTTCCGGGCCCAATGGGTAGCTTATGGTGTGGTTCCTAATCACAAATGCTCGTCAAGAAATCTATATTACTAGGGTATTTTGGGATATTTAATATAAAGATTCTATTTTTGTGACAGAAAATCATTTTAGCTTGTGATTCATATTGAGATCATGAAAATCGGTAACCCATGTGGATCTAAAGACATGGATCTATGTTACACTTGTGGATCTTTCTGTGGTAGACAAATGGTCCACCAAGCTATGCGGTTAATTCGTACAGTCACTTTTCATTTCTTGGTTGGATTTATGCTATGAGTTATGGATTAATTGAGTTTAAGAAAACTTGATAGAGGTTTTTTTATTTTTTATTTTTTTAAATAAATGTGTTGAGATTTTAAATGAGGTAGTGTGTGTTTTGAAATGGATTTAAGTGGAGAAAATTGGTTTTTAAATTAAAAAATGGATCTCTGGGATGGTAAAACGTTCTCAAAAAGGGTTTTTATTATAGTTGTGTTGATGTTATTGTTAAAAGTATTTAAAAACTTAGTTTTGAAAATGAATGATTTAAAATTTGTTCCTTAATTAAAATCATTGGTTTTGAAAATTGTTTAGAGGTGATTTTCCAAAAATTTAAGTGGGGTTTTTATCTTTTAAAGTGGGACTTATGAATTTAAAAATTTTCAACTTATTTCAAAATAAATTTTTAGAATATAAATTTGAAAAATTTTAGTTCTGCTTTTCATAATAGAGAAATGAAATTTTTTAGGGATGTTTTTTAAAATTATTTTTTTCCTTTCCAATTCAAATGTGGGGATTTTAAAGTTAAAATACGATGTTTTGTTAAGCTTATTTCATTTTGGTGATTGGTGTTTTTAGTTTTGGTTTATGAGTCATTTGGTACCATATGATTTGAGTTGTGAAGCATGAAATATTGGATTCATGATTCATGTAATTTGATTATACCCTAGATATATATTAGTAAAGGTTGGGTGATCAGTCTCTAGGATGGCTTCCTCTATGTCTTGGTGATGATTAGTTGCAAGAATTTGCGTTGGATTTCATTTTGAGGTTAGAGAATGGGAAGTTTGGGGTAAATTAGGTCTTGAAGAAATTTTAAAATTTAATTTCCCTAGAAATTAAAAATACTTGGGTTAATTTTTGGAATGACTAGAAAGGGTGATTTATTTTTTAGATTAGTTGGGTCTCCCAAAGGATATTGTTCTAAGAGTTAGTTTTAGGTTTCCCTCCCTTGACCCAAGACTGGTTCCCCTATTTATTTTTTTGAAGACGGTGTCTTTTTTAAATTCATAGTAGTGTCTTACTTTCATACTCTGATTGGTTGGTCCTTATTATCATTGTTCTTACTAGGGTCTCTTAATATCCTGCTATTATTTTTTCCACCTATAAATATTTAGGGGTTTCCTAAGTTTTCTCTTAAAATCTTGTATCTTGATTAAAATAATCATTCTCTTGGTGTACTCTTATTTATTTTATTACTTTTTGGAATTCTAATTCCAATACAAGGAACCTTTTGTGAAAATGAAAATATTTTTATAATGATGTTTTTTTGTTCTTCCTTTTTTTAATTTCTCATTGACCTTTTCCTTCATTAGGACACAATAGATGTTTCAAAATGAGAGATCAAGATTTGACCAGATTCTTAATGTGGTGGGAGGCCACTATATAGTGATATTGTGGTGAACACAATTTATAAATTTTCTAAATGTTTAAATTATTTGTTCCCAACCCACCCCACCTAATAATAATATTTTGGTTGTCTAAGATCGTGGTTCATGTTATAGATTCACATGTAGTCCCAAACATGCCATGATAATATATTACTAAATGATTTTGATTTTTTAAAAATACTATACTCAAAAAAGTGATTAAGAAATATATTTAAATCTATAATATGGTCCAATTATATGTCAATTTACCTTTTACAGAAACTATCTTGGCACCTAAAGAGTGAACAAACAAGTTACTGTAGGTGAAAACTAAAACTCTAAAAGTGAGTAACCATAGAGGTTAAAGAAAAATATTTATAAAAATGTTCATTTTTTATGGTGGAGGTGTGGATAATACTTATCATCCATCCACTATATTATTTTGAAATTTTGGAGTAACTGGGTTTGATATTATCTTCCAATTTCTAGATAGTTTTGTGGATTTTAAAAATTCCATTTTCCCCACAGTTAAAAATCCAACCACACTCCTCTCTACTTCACACTTATAATGAATTTTGGTTCATAAAATCCTACCCAAAATAAGATACTCACTTCCCTCCCCACATCCTTGGATCCCTTTTTATTAGAAAAAACCCCTATAAAGTATTTTTGCTCAAACTTAAAAAGAACTTACGAAGAATATCTGTCATTCTTAACCGAGTATTTTTGTTTTTTTTTCTTATTCCACCTATATAAAATATTATTCAACAATGGTAATAAAATAAAACCATTATATATCATATAATAATAGTTTATTACGTTAGTGGAATAACCTAAATATATATCCACCTCCATTAAATGAGAAACGAAACTATCATTCGTGTGTACGATGGACAACCACCTTAAAAACTGATTTGATTCGTTATCCAACCTCACCTATCATGAAAATTTATAATAATATAATTAATTTTTATATATGATATAAATGATATATTAATAATTATTAAATTATAATATATCATTTAATTTCTCACATTTCTTCACACTATAAAATATTAATGTCGTCAGTGCGTACGTGTGGACTATTGCCTCCACGAAGTGATGGAATTCCTTTTTTATAACCACATAACATATATGATATATATAAGTATATTTAATGAAATAATATGATTTTTATTATATTATGATAATTATATAATTATTAAGTAATACTTACCTCTATTCTATAACGACCATTGAAAAATGGAAATGTTACTCCTGCGTACGTATGGCCTACCGTATCCATGAGTGTAATGTTGTTCATTTTTCATAACCATATTTAATAATTGGTTTTAAAAGTATAATTTATGTTTAAATATAATAAATATTTCTTATTATTTGTTTTAGATATGAATTAATAATGACTTATTTATCCATATTCAACCTAACGAAGTCACTTTTTGACACATAATATGAATACCTTCAAAACTCCCTAAGTGAACATGAATTATTAACTAATTGTGTATCGTATGGTAATAAATAAAATAAAAGGAATAATAAACTTGAAAAAAGTTCGTATGTATCTAAATAATTAACATAAATTTGTTATAAAGAAGTTAAATAACATACCATAAGATTTGGACTCAAGTTAAGGGACACTTTAACATAAAACCTCATTTTAAATGTTTTAAATATTTATTTTCTAAATATTTATATTCCATGTAGATGTTACTGGAAATGATTCATGTGTGGGAAAGAAGTCCACCATGATCAATAGTATTGAAAATACAAGAAAAGGAAGGATAATGTAGTGTAATAAAGGAGTGAACCATCCATGGTTTAGGGCTACAATTGTAGGGAGAAATGGTATAATTCAAGAAAATGCACTAAACCTTGAGTTCTCAAGGGTAATCGGCATCAACATCTACCATTTACAAATGAAAAAAAGGATTTATTATGTCATCACTACTGTGTAAGTGGAGAAAGATAATGAATTTTTACAAGGTAAACATATTATTCACTCATGAATGGAAAAAGTCATATTTTATTGTTGTTCTACGCATTCCTTTATATCTTGCAAGTTTGCTAGAACAATAGAATTGAAGCCCTAAAACATTGAAGTAGAGATATTAGTAAGAACAACAAGTGGTGTAACCATTCTAAGACATGTGTTTGAGTCTTCTCTTATTGTCATATGTGGGAAGATTCTCCAAAAAATCTCGTAATACTTCCCTTTGTGAAAATTTGATGCTATAATGGGATTGGATTGGCTCTTGTTATATTGAGAACATATCAACTTTTCGGAAAAAGAAATATCTTTTCATATTCTGAACCATCCCATGCTCCTATACCAATGCACGGAAGATCACAAATATCCTTGGAAGAATACTTAAACAGTGAGTGTGTTGATACCCTATGAATAAGAATACCTCTCCCAAAAGGTTGATTCAAAAGAAAGTTCCAACCTTGCAGAAATTCCCTTTCATGAGGGAATACAATGATGTATTTTCCAAAGAGTTACTCGAACATCCCCTAGATCATCAAGTAGAGTTCTCAATAGAACTCATACCTAGAGATACTCCTATTTTAAAGTGTACATATATGATGGCTACTATCAAACTAGAAGAGTCAAAAAAGCATCTACAAGAGAATTTAGACAAAGGGTTCATACTCCCTAATGCATCACCTTTGGGTGAATTAGTACTCCACATGAAGAAGAAGGATGGAACAATGTGGTTATGTATCGATTATCAGGAACTCAACAAGATCACCTTAATGAACAAGTATCCTCTTCCAAGGATTGTTGACTTCTACGATCAATTAAGAGGAGCTCAATTATTCTCAATGTTGGTTCTTTGTTCTAGATATCATCATATAAATGTGAAGAAGGAAGTTATTTAGAAGATTTTCTTCCATACAAGATATGGGAACTATGGGGTTTTGGTGATTCCCTTTGAACTTACTAATTCCCCTATACTTTTCATGGATTTTATGAATATATTATTGAGACATTACCTCGACAAATTTTCGGTAGTGTTCATCAATGATATTCTCATCTACTCCAAGATTAAGGAGGAACATTAATAACATATAAGACTTGTGTTGGAAACATTTATAATGGAGAAATTGTACATCACGTTCAGTAAGTGAAACAATTGGGTGAAGAGAGTGACTTTTTTGGGACATGTGATCACAACTAAGGGAATTTTTTTGGACCCTTCAAAAACAAAGGTGACTGAGGAATGGCCCAGGCTCCCTAGTGCCACTTTCTATAGTTTTATTGGATTATCTCAGTATTACCGACGTTTTGTGAGAAATTTTTCATGATTGTCAAGCCTGATAACTAAGTTAACAAGGACAGGGTTAAAGAATGTATGGACGGAAGAATGTGAGGGAATCTTTAAGGAGCTATTGAGAAGGTTGATCACTACACCTGTACCCAAATTACTAAGAAGTGGGGAATGGTTTGTGATATACAGTGATTCTTCAAAGAGGGGATTGGGTTGTGTACTCAAGAAAAATGATAATGTGATCACCTAAGAGTCACAGAAGTTGAATATCCATGAGAAGAACTACCCAATTCATGATCTAGATATGGTAGTCGTGATTTCTTCCTTGAAAATCTGGTGTCACTACCTTTTTGGTGAGAAGTGTGACATATACACTGACCACAAGAGCCTAAATTATATATTCAAGAAAAAGAAACTCAACATGAGTCAAAGGAGATGGTTATAGCTAATCAAGGACTATGATTTCTCTATTCACTATCTTCCTGGAAAGGTGAAGAAGGATGTTGATGCTCTAAGAAGAGGAGAACATTCTACTCTATCCATGTTATAGATTGAGAAAGATCCTATCTTCATTGATATGCAAAGGACATATTTGGAAATCATTAGGTCAGGTGTTACATACTACCTTTCCGAAATGATTTCAAAACCATCAATCCAATAGATGATTAAGGAGGCACAAAGGAAAGATCTTGAGTTAAAAAAGTAGGTCAGTATAGCAAAGGAAGAGGAGCTACATGAGTTACACATCGATAATGGTGTTGTGATTTTGTTTGGAATGCGGATTTGTGTTCCCTCATCACCTGGGATAAAGAAGTAGCTATTGGATAATACACATAGCTCAACATTCTCAATCCATCATGGTAGTACCAAGATGTATCGTGGTCTCCAATAACACTTTTGGTGGGACAACATGAATAAAGAGATTGTAGAATATATATCAAGGTTCTTGGTATGTCAGTAAGTGAAAGTATAGCGACAAATGTCTAAAGGGGTGATGTATCCATTGCCTATACCCATGTGGAAATGGGTTAATGACACTATGGACTTTGTCACGGGTCTCCTGAGGATGTCCAAGGGAAATAATGAGATATGTGTTGTTGTTTACTGACTCACCAAGACTTCCCATTTTATCACTATTCAAGAAGATCTCTTTCTTGAAAAACTTTCAAAGATATATGTGAAGGAAGTGGTGAGAATTAATTGTGTTCCACTATCGATTTCCCATGATCGTGATCCAAGGTTCACATCTATATATCACAGGATGCTTAAGAATGATTTGAGAACAGAATTAAATTTCATCATGAACTATCACCCCCAAACTGATAGCCAATCTGAAAGGACTATTTATACATTTTAATAAATGCTAAGAGCCATCTCTTTAGAATTTGAAGGTGGATGTTATCATCATCTCCCATTGGTTGAGTTCTCATACAACAATAGCTTCCACTCAAGTATCCATATCGCTCCATATGATGATTTTTATGGAATTGATGTAGAACTCCAACCTATTGGGATGAAGTTGGTGAAATAAAACTACATGGAACTGATCGTGTTCAAGAGATGATAGAGAAGGTTAAATCCATCCAGAAACATATCAAATCTTCTCAAAGTTGGAAAAAGAGCTATACTAGCAACCATAGAAGGGACTTGGTGTTTTACATTGGAGATAAATTCTTCCTTAAAATGTCACTATAGAAGAGATTCAGGTGGTTTGGAAAGAATGGGAAGCTAATCCCAAGGTAAATTGACCTCTTTGAGATCCTAGACCGAATAGGATTCATGGCCTATTAGCTTGAACTTCCACCGAATATGGAACAAGTTCATGATTTGTTTCATGTATCACTCTTGAGGAAGTATATCCCATATCCCTCACATGTACTGAACTCAGAGGTGGTACAGTTGGGAGATGATCTCTCTTATGAGGAGCACCCAGAAATGATTCGGGCCATGAGAGATAAGTATCTAAAAAACAAGAAAAACCACCTAGTCAAATTGTTGTGGAGGAACCATAAGTTTAAAGAAGATACTTGACAATTGGAGGAGATGATGAAGGATAAGTAGCCTCACCTATTTGTGTAAAATGAAATTTTGAAGGCGAAATTTTATAAGGGGAGAAGAATTTTATGACCCAAAGTTTTATAAATGGAATTTTCTTCTAATAATGATGTCTTATAGTATAATAAAAATAGGAATCACAATTAAATATCATGATACTAAATACTATGTGATCATTAAACATAATTTATCAACTTTTATGTTTTGAATTTTGAAAATTTGACATACACAGTTGTGATCAGTAAGATGTTTAGAGTCCGTTAGGACAAACTTAATTTTTGGTGAATAGTAACATACCATTATGAATAGTAAACTACCCTTATGAATAGTAGTATGACCCTTATGAATATTAAATCATCCAAAATAATATCAACCTTACCCATGAATGATTAAATAAAACATAGGCATCTTATACGTGACAGTTTGACCATAGTAAAAGAATAAGTATTTCTATAAGTCATAAATAATTAATTATAATTAATTAATTATTTAAAAAGAAAATGAATTTTCCTAAATAAATTCATAAATTAAAAATTCTATATCTGATGGCTTTATGATAATTTTATAAGACCATATGTAATTTTTAAAAACATTATGAAATATGTTTTAATTTTAAAATCAATATTTTCCAAGTATATTATGATTTTAATTAAAATTTAAATTAATCATAATAAGAAAAAATATTTTCTAAAAATGGAATTTCTTTTTGGATTATACACATCAAAAAAATAGTAAGGGTGAATTTTTGGGATTTTCTCAAAATATTTGAATTTTTATGAATAGTGAAATACGGTAAATTACAAAATAAGTTAAATTGATGAATTATAGAGTCATAGGTGATGTTTTTCTAATGTAAGCACATAGGGTTCGGATTCACATGATAAAATTACTGTATTTAGTCTTTTAAGACTCACTATTCCTTGTCTTGTGGAGAAATAATAAATTAATGAATATAATATTGGGAAAACCTCTCTCCCCTCCACTATAAATACCTCCCTTACCTCTCAAGCTTTAAGCCTTTTCTAAACTATATCCAAAAATATTACCTATCCCCTCCACCATGTCAAAGATCTTATAGTCTAATCAAAAGACTAATAAAAGGTTATTTAAGGAGTATTTAAAGAGGAGGAATCAAGAGGTAATTTCTCTCTCTCTCTTCATTTAATTTCCTTTTAATTTCAAGTTCTTTTTTTAATATCTCCCCAACTATCCTCCACAAAATGGTATGGTAACTCCATTTTTATGTATACTATAATTTCATTATACTAATGGGATAATATAACATCCAACCTCCTTCTAATATTCTTTTTATTTTAGAAAAGAAAATTTTGTTCGAGAAGTGTTAATTTATCACCTTCAAGAACAACATGTTTTCTTTTTTCCTTTACCGCATTCAGATATGGTCATAAAACCATTTTTAGGTTTAAAAAATATTATATTATATGTATTTTATCCTATTATATTTTCTTTATCTAACTTATTTTCATATTACTGAATGATTAAACAAAACAAGTTTGTTGGGGTCGAAAACCGCCCGAATTAACCCACACGATCATAATTAAATTATTATCTAATGATTCATCCACATGGTTTATAATATAATTCATTATAAGATCATTTAAACTCTTGTAATATCATTAATAGCATTAAATATCAGCTCATTATATTTATCCATGTTCTACAGGAACTTCCATTGAAAAATACAAGTGGATTGTTCAAGAAAACCATTAAAAAAGAACATTCTCGAACAATGGATTTAATCAATATAACTCATCCAAAAGCCATTAAATGAACTTAATGAAACCTAAATAAATATTATTAATTTATAAAAGGTTCTTTAATTGTTAATTGATGAATATAATTTAGTTATACATGACTTTAAAGTGAATAAAGTGTTCGGATACAAGGTAAGGAGAAATTCTCTAACCAAACTATCTTTCTTTGGGTTCTCTATATATCACTCCATTTTTGGTATGGTAACTAAATAAAGATTATTTTTCATAATTACCTTACCTATTCTGGGATATAAATTTTCTCCACTAAATTTTATATCAAACACAATGTTTTCCAAAAGAAGTCTTCTTTCAAGGACATGCCTTTTACTTCTCATTCAAGGTTGATGGTTCTTGTATCAAGTATGCAATTACCTTCTTTATTTTGGGAACCCAATGTTAATGAATGTGTTCTGATGATTTGAAACCCATTCCATTTCGTGTTTATGATTGATATATGTTCTATGTGGCATGCATGATAGTGAAAATGTTTTTATGTGACGGGTGTGCCTGAAATTATATAGCGCAATATGAATGTTGGAATGTGACAGGTGAGCCCAGAATTATACAGTGCTCCAATGCATTGGCTAAAATGATGAACCCCATGACTTAAAGTGAAATTATTTGTGAACATTATTCTATATTTTTTCACAAATATTTGTGTTAGATGAACACTAATACATGATTTTTCATTTTTATGAATTACTCCATTTCAACTCTTTTATTAATGTTTCCTCCCATTCTTTTTATGATGATGTTATTATTATCCTCACCCCATGCTATATTGTTATTATCTATACTATTGCTAGAATTTGAGATCACCATTTTTTATGTATATACTCAGGTGACTAAATATGTAACATCCCAAGTATGTAATGAATAATAGATATTTTTATCTATGTCTATTAATGATTAAGATAGTTTTTTAGAGGCTTAAAATGAAAATAAATACAATCTTATGCATGGAATACACTAATATTCTTAAAAGATTGTTTTACGGCCTTTTGATGGAAAACCCTTTTTAAATAAACATTTTGACAATTTTATAATCTATATTTGTCAAAATAAACATATTCATTATGATTGGGACATTTAAATTTACATTGGATAATTGTTTGGTATTTTTCTGAAAATATTCATTTTTTAATGAATAGTGAAAAAATACTGCATTATACATCAAAACTGATTTTTCATTTAATTTAATTATATGGTTAGTTTATCCTTTTAAATGGTCTTAAAGTGTAATCTGAATATATTTTTACCATTTAATCCAATGGTTGTCATTAGGATTAATTTCACTTTGGAATTGGTCATAAACTAATGCCAAACTTTTCATAGATATTGTTTCAAAAAAACCCGCTATTTGTTTTGACAACGGGAATTATTTTTAAATAAATTATTTCAATTTATGTGTATGGAATTTGGTAAAATGGATTACATATTTGGAATCATAAGGTCCAAATTATTTAATTAAGACTCTTTTATTTTTGGACATTATGAATAGTAACGATGGTAATTATCTTTAATTATCTTGATTAATGAGTAATCAGGTAGTTAAAGATAATAAAATGATATCATAATAATACAGAAAGACCACACCATGTGTCATAAGGCTGATGGTTATCTCATGCCCGACCATGGTATGCCTTGTGCCAAACTTGGGGGCCCCATGGAATCACTTTTGTGAGAAAATGACTTTTTATCTTTTTATTTTTAAAGAATGTTAAATGTGACAAAGAATGTATCACCTAAGTAAAATATTTCTAATATTGTCTACATAAATGATATTTTGGA
Organism: Viscum album; assembly: GCA_963277665.1. Taxonomy (NCBI): domain Eukaryota; kingdom Viridiplantae; phylum Streptophyta; class Magnoliopsida; order Santalales; family Viscaceae; genus Viscum; species Viscum album. The sequence continues at coordinate 925,573,226 of OY728165.1, forward strand.
CTATAAATATTCATTATAATTCTAAAAATATTTCCTACATCATAATATTTTTTTCATAATTTTTAGACTTTAAATAAATTAAATTATTTATGACATCATGATGATGCAACGATTACCTCATTAATAAAGGATTCAAATAAAATGAAATGATAATGTAAGATCTATGACCTAAACATGTCCAAAACCTATTGTATGGGTGGATTTCAAACCCTTATCACCTTACCCTCTAATTATATCAATGTGGGACCTTTTGAATCTGAAAACCATTTTCAAATAAAGTAACATTTCTTTACTTTCCAAGAGTGCCCATCCTCTCCTCTTATAAAAGGCCCCCACCTATACCTCCTTACCCACACTCCCAAAGCCTTTGTCTCGGCCAACCCCTGACCATTTTGTCTCTAAAATTCCCTCTATTACTCCTTAAATCCTCACTTTGGGCATAAGTCTTCCCAAGGAAGCCTTTGAGCTCAAACCAAAGGGAGTTACCCGATTTTAAGGTAATGTCTTCACTTGAGTCCTTTTGTTTTATTTTGCTTCTCCAACCCCCTAAACTCTTTTTATTCATTTATTTTATATCAACTCCAGTATCTTCAATATACTAGGATGTTGTTATAATATGTATTCGAGCTAAAATTACACACACCTACATCTAATGGTTAAAAGACATACTGTTTCTGTGGATGGTGAATTTATGCATCCCGAAATGATGATTGTTCAACATTATTTTAACACCTTCAAAGGTGGCCATTAAGATGTAACTATATTTATATATTATATATAATATGTTTATGTTTTCCTTAAGCTTCTGTATTTTTCATTTTGGGCATACCTTTATGGTTTCCATTATGGGTAAACGCGATATCTTCATTTAAGGAAGTGCGGACTACCGCCCCCTCAAAGTGATTTGATTCGTTAAATACCATATATGGGACGTATAAAGGATGGAACTATGATATAATATATGATATTATACTGGAATTATAATATACCTTTATATCATTATGATTCCATTCTATAAAATACAAAATAGAAATTAAAGTAGCATTCATGCGTACGTACGGCTTACTGTCTCCATGAACGGTGAATTTCATTTCTTACCTCTAAATGATTATGTAATATTATAAATGAATGTATATACTGGATATATATTATATATACATCATGATTATAATTCTGGATATAATGGATACATGAACAACTTGTAATTATCAAGGGTTTATTTTTGACTCAAGTACCAATGATCGTTAAAATGACCGTTATTAACTTAAATAATTACATAGTGTTCATGACATGGAAATAAGTGATATAAAAGGAATAATGAACTTGAAAAAGGTTCTTAAGCAAGTAGAAATTAACTCAAGTTTATTATTTAGGACATTAAAGAACGATCGAGTCAAGTCAGACCCGAGGTATGGGACTTCATCTCAATCTCCTTTCATTGAGGCATATTTTGTTTTATACACAACCTTCTTTTATATGGTGTATAAACCCCTTTGACTTTTATGTTTATTCAAAAGGAATATTTTTTATACGATGTGTTTACTAAAAGACAAAAAGGGAATGTTTTTGCCGTACGTATGCGGCGACAACGACTTCTCCGCTGCCGTGACCGTTATTTGAGTTTCGGCTTCCTCGACAAGCCATACCTTTTTTTAAAAGAAAAATAAATACCATGTTTTACTTTTCTTTTATTTTGGTATTGAAAATGGTTTTCATAATGTTTTTATATCAATGTGTTGTATTGATATCTTGTGATTGAAAGGTGGAAATGTTATGTTTCCTTTATTCATGTTTTATGTGATACGATTATGTTGAGGTTATTTGGCATTATTATGAAGACGGGTGGTTCCGTGATAAACTAAGGGTGGGTGAGCCCGATATAGATCTCCAATTCATTGGGTAACGCGAAGGAGTGAAACGTTAAAGTTTCTCCGAAGATATTTAGGTAATATACTGTGATGGGTATTCCAAACGTAACCAAGAGGGTTACTCCCTACGTAAGAATGCTATGAATGCCTCAAGTTACCTTTATGTCTTATGATTTCTATGATTTATTCATGATTTGATGAGGTATGTTAAAGTGCTTATGTTTTATGGGTAAAGTATGATTTCATTCTTATGTATATATGTACCCATGTTTCCTTTCCATATTTTTATATCCCTTACTGAGCTTTTTATGCTCATACAACGTTTTTTGAAATGTTTTTCAAAGGTCAAGGGAAAGGTACATGATATGATGATAGTTTCAAGGAAGTGTCAAGAAAGAATCCATGTTTTATTTTAAATATGTTTCCATTGATGGGAAAGAAGAATACTATCTTTATGTAACCACTTTGTTTATATGTGGAATGTAATCCAAGTTTTATGATCTAATTCTATAAAACTCTAAACCCGAAAAGATTCTCAATGTGTAATCATGTAATAACTCAAGATTAAGTAAGGTTTAAGGATGGGGCATTATAGTTGGTATCAGAGGTCGGTTTAGATAACTTTAGGAGTTAGAATTATATTAAATGATTATCCAAAAAAAATTTGGTCAAATTGAAGTGATATAGTATTTGAAGATTACCATGTTGCTTCATCTAAGACATATTTGTTCAGAATGGTTTTCCGCAGAGGAAACAGGGAAGCAGTGCTAGGAAGGCATGCAGAAGGAAATAAACATTCGAATCAGCATCCTGAGATGGTCGAAATTGGAACTGAATAGTTTGTTGCAGTAATGGCACAGTTGACTCAAGCGATAAATGGCGGTGGTATCCATACACGAGATCATCCAGATCAACCGTAGATGAACATGTCATAGGTGGAACATTTCATGAGGCAACATCCACCATAATTCAGAGGATCATCTGACCCTGTGCTAGCTGAAGAGTGGATTAAAGCACTGGAGAAGATTTTTGATGTCATGGGGTGTTCAGACAATCAAAATGTTAGTCTTTCTATTTACCGTTTGGAGGGTGAAGCAGATCAGTGGTGGTTGATGGTTAAAAATATCAGGGACGCTGATGAGATTGATGCTCTCGACTGGGATGAATTCAAAGGTTTGTTTCTTGAAAAGTATTTTCCTAAGGCTATTCGACTTAGGATGGAAAAACAATTCTTGGAATTGAGGCAAGAGGAAGACTCAGTGGCTACCTATGAAGAAAGGTTCACTCGATTGGAAAGGTATGCTCCAAATTTTATCCGAGACCTTGATAGTAAAATCAATCGTTTTTACTCAGGATTAAAGCCAAGATGTTGAAGGGAATTAGCTTCTCGTGAGTTTAAAAGTTATGAAAATCTTGTTCGATGTGCTGAGAAGGTGGAAATGGAGTTTGTCGATGATCAAGTGTTCTATAACAACCAGCAGAAGAAGAGACCAAGGTTGCAGGAGAAAGGGAATAATTCTTCAAAAAAGTCTGATGGTAAGAAATCTAAGTTTCCAGTTTGTGATAAATTTGGCAAAAGGCATGCTGGGGAATGTCTTCTGAATTCTGGAAAGTGCTATCGATGTGGTAAGATGGGACATAAGGCTCGTGATTTCACTGAAAAAGATCAAGGTGAAGGTAAGACCAAATTTGATTTACAGTTAATGAAATGTTTTAAGTGAAATGAGATGGGTCACTACGCAAACGAGTGTCCGACAAAGAGCTTGAGTGATGGGAAGCAATTAGAATACAAGCAAAAAGGGGTGGTGAAATCCTTTGCAACTACTTCAGCAGATGTCGGGCCATCAAATGAAGTTGTATAAGGTACTTTGTTTTTTTTTTCAGATTATGCCAGTGTGTTGTTTGATTCGGGGTCCACACATTCTTTCATCTCTGAAACCTTTTCTAGTAAAATGGGAATAGCATCTCAAGAAATGACTCCTCAGCTTTTGGTAAAAACACCTGGGGGAAATGTTGAGGCAAAAAGAATTTATAAGAATATTCCTATCCTTATCCGTGGAAAGAACCTACTTGCAAACCATATTGTTCTACCTCTAGTAGAGTTTGATGTTATCCTGGGTATGGATTGGCTCTCTATTTACCATGCTAAGATTGACTGTAGAGCTAAAGAAGTTTCTTTTCAAAAAGACTTTCAGTTTGTGTACAAGAATGAACCCTTACTGTTGATAACTTATCAAGAGGCCAAGAAACTTGTAAAAGATGGAAATGAATGTTACCTTTCACACATCGTTGAAAATAAAGGAATTGTTCATATTAATGATGTGCCAGTGGTAAATGAGTATCCTGATGTTTTTCCTGATGAGTTTCCTGGAATAATACCAAATCGGGAAGTTGAGTTTACTGTTGACTTAGTTCCTGATGCTAAGCCAATTTAAAAATCCCCTTATCGAATGGCTCAAATTGAACTTTTAGAGTTGAAGGAGAAATTGCAAGATTTATTAGAGAAAGTTTTCATTCGACCTAGCACATCACCATGGGGTGCTCCTGTTTTATTTGTTAAAAAGAAATATGATTCAATGAGACTTTGCATTGATTATAGAGCCTTGAGTAACATCACTGTTAAGAAAAAATATCCTTTTCCTCATATCGATGATTTGTTTGACCAGCTCCAGGGAGCTCAGTATATTTCAAAGATTGACTTTAGATCGGGGTACCATCAACTAAAGGTAAAGGAAGAAGATTTGCCGAAGACCGCGTTCCGTACAAGATATGGCCATTATGAATTTTTAGTATTTCTTTTTGGGCTAACCAATGCTCCTGCTGTATTCATGGACTTAATGAATAGAATTTTCCATGAGTTCTTGGATAAGTTTGTGGTGGTTTTCAGTGATGATATTTTGGTGTTTTCTAAAAGTAAAGAGGAGCATGAAGGACATTTAAGGGTTATCTTGAAAACCTTAAAAGAAAATAAACTGTATGGAAAATTCAGTAAGTGTGAGTTTTGGTTGCAACAAATTTCTTTCCTTGGTCATATTGTTTCTAAAGATGGGATAACTGTTGATCCTGCAAAAACAAAAGTTGTGGAAGACTGGCCAAGACCCACAAATGTAACTAAGATTCGTAGCTTCCTTGGTTTGGCAGGATATTACCAAAGGTTTGTTAGAAATTTTTCATGATTATCTAGTCCAATGACTAAGATAACTCGGAAGGGTGTTAAGTTTATCTGGACAAAATAATGTGATGATTGTTTTCAGGAATTGAAAAGAAGATTGGTGAAAGCTCCAGTTTTGGCACTACCTTCACGGAATGGTGAGTTTGTTATATACAGTGATGCTTCATTGAAAGGACTTGGTTGCGTCCTAATGCAGAATGATCAGGTAATTGCTTATGCTTCACGACAGTTGAAAACTCATGAGGTAAATTACCCTACACATGATTTGGAATTAGCTGCTGTTGTTTTCGCTTTTAAAATTTGGAGGCATAATTTGTATGGAGTAAAGTGTGAAATATATACTGATCACAAAAGTTTAAAGTATATATTCACTCAGAAAGAGTTAAAAATGAGATAGAGGAGATGGCTGGAATTAATCAAGTATTATGATTGTACAATTCATTACCATCCGGGAAAAGCAAATAAAGTGGCTGATGCTTTGAGTCGAAAAAGTAATTCTTCATTAGAAATGTTGCGTTTGGAACGTGATCCTTTGGTTAAGGATTTGATGGACTTTGGCATAGAAGTTGTTGGTGCAGGAAGTTATTCTATTTTGTTTCAGGTATCAGTGAGATCATCTCTATCAGATAGAATCAAGCAAGCATAAAAGCAAGACAGTGAGTTGCAAAAAAATGTAGAGTTGGTTCAGAGAGGTAAGTTGCCTAAATTCAACATTGATAATGTTTGTGTTTTGAGACTTGGGAAGAGATTGTGTGTGCCTTGTGATTCACAGTTGAAGAGAGAGTTGTTATGTGAATCTCATAGTTCTCCATTTTTAGTTCATCCTGTCAGTACTAAGATGTACAGAGATATGTGGGAGTATTACTGGTGGGATGGAATGAAAAGAGATATTGCTGCTTTTACTGTGAAGTGTTTGACATGTCAACAGGTTAAAGAACAGCGGAAGTTACCGAAAGGGATGCTTCAGCCTTTACCAGTTCCAGAGTGGAAATGCGAGAATATATCTATGGACTTTGTTGTGGGATTACCGAAGACATCTCGAGGTAATAATGAAATTTGGGTTATTGTTGATCGCTTGACTAAATCTACTCATTTCCTTGCTATAAGAGATACTTTTTCCCTAGATCAACTTTCCCGTTTGTATCTTAAAGAGATAGTCAGGTTACATGGAGTTCCCCTCTACATTGTATCTGATCGTGATCCCAGGTTAACTTCTAACTTTTGGAAAGGCCTTTAGAAGTCGTTGGGTACTGAATTAAATTTTAGTACAACATTTCATCCTCGATCATATGGGCAGTCAGAACGAACAATTCAGACCTTGGAGGATATTCTACGAGCTTGTTTGATGGATTATCAGGGAATTTGGGACCAACATCTTTCTTTGGTTGAATTTTCATATAATAACATTTTTTATTCCAGTATACAGATGGAACCATTTGAGGCGTTATATGGGAAGCGGTGCCGAACTCCAGCTTTCTGGGATGAAGTGGGTTAAAGGAAGTTGATGGGACCAGAATTGGTAGAAGAGATGGCAGAAAAAGTTCAGCTGATTCAGAAACACATGAGAACAGCTCAGAGTAGGCAGAAGAGTTATGCAGAAAACAGGAGGAAGGATCAAACATTTGAGGTAGGTGATCATGTTTTTCTCAAAGTATCACCATGGAAAAGTGTGATGAGATTTGGTAAGAAAGGAAAGTTGAGTCCAAGGTTCATTGGACCATATGAAATTCTGGAGAGAGTTGGATCAGTTGCATACCAGGTGGCTTTACCTCTGAGTTTATCTCAGGTACACAATTTTTTTCACGTTTCGATGTTGAGAAAGTATATGCCAGATCCATCTCATGTTTTGAGTCCAGAGGTAGTTCAGCTGGAAGAGAACCTATCTTATGAGGAACAACCGGTCCAGATTATTGACCACAGAGAGAAAGTGTTACGAAATAAGGTGATTAATCAGGTAAAGGTTTTTTTGGAAAAACCACATGATGGAAGAGGCAACATGGAAATCTGAAAATGCAATGAGGGATAAGTACCCCCCATTTATTCGATAAGTAAATAAATTGCGGGGACACAATTTTCTAAAGGGGGGAAGGATAAAACATCCCAAGTAAGTAATGAATAATAGATATTTTTATCTATGTCTATTAAGGATTAATATAGTGTTTTAGAGGCTTAAAATTAAAATAAATACAATCTTATGCATGGAATACACTAATATTCTTAAATGATTGTTTTACTGCCTTTTGATGGAAAACCCTTTTTAAATAAAACTTTTGACAATTTTATAATCTATATTTTTCAAAATTAACATATTCATTATGATTGGGACATTGAAATTTACATTGGATAAATTTTTGGTATTTTTCTGACAATATTCATTTTTTAATGAATAGTGAAAAAAATACTGCATTTTACATCAAAACTGCTTTTTCATTTAATTTAATTAAATGGTTAGATTATCATTTTTATTGGTATTAAAGTGTAATATGAATATATTTTTACCATTTAATCCAATGGTGGTCATTAGGATTAATTTCACTTTGTAATTGGTCATAAACTAATGCCAAACATTTCATAGATATTGTTTCAAAAAAACCCGCCATTTGTTTTGACAACGGGAATTATTTTTAAATCAATTATTGCAATTTATGTGTTTGTAATTTGGTAAAATGGATTACATTTTTGGAATCATAAGTTCCAAATTATGTAATTAAGACTCTTTTATTTTTGGACATTATGAATAGTAACGATGGTAATTATCTTTAATTATCTTGATTAATGAGTAATCATGTAGTTAAAGATAATAAAATGATATCATAATAATACAGAAAGACCACAACATGTGTCCTAAGGCTACTGGTTGTCTCATGGCCGACCATGGGCTACCTTGTGCCAAACTTGGGGGCCCCATGGAATCACTTTTGTGAGAATGTGACTTTTTATCTTTTTATTTTTAAAGAATGTTAAATGTGACAAAGAATGTATCACCTAAGTAAAATATTTCTAATTTTGTCTACATAAATAGTATTTTGGACTATAAATATTCATTAGAAAGCTAAAACGATTTCCTAAATCATAGTATTTTTTTCATAATTTTTAGACTTTAAATAAATTAAATTATTTATGACATCATGATGATGCAGCGATTACCTCATTAATAAAGGATTTAAATTAAATGAAATGATAATGTAAAATCTATGACCTACACATGTCCAAAACCTATTGGATTGGTGGATTTCGAACCCTTATCACCTTAACCTCTAATTATATCAATGTGGGACCTTTTGAATCCGAAAATCATTTTCAAATAAAGTAACATTTCTTTACTTTCCAATAGTGCCCCTCCTCTGCTCTTATAAAAGGCCCCCACCTCTACCTCCTTACCCACACTCCCAAAGCCTTTGGCTCGGCCAACTGCTGCCCATTTTGTCTCTCCACTTCTCTATCTTACTCCTTACAGCCTCTGTTTGGGCATAAGTCTTCCCAAGGAAGCCTTTGAGCTCAAACCAAAGGGAATTACCCGATTTTAAGGTAATGTCTTCACTTGAGTCCTTATGTTTTATTTTGCTTCTCCATCCCCATAAACTCTTTTTATTCATTTATTTTTTAACAACTCTAGTATCTTAAATATACTAGTATGTTTTTATAAGAAGGATTTGAGCTACAATTACACACACCTACATCTAATGGTTAAAGGACATACTGTTTCTGTGGATGGTGAATTTATGCCTCCCGAAACGATGATTGTTCAACATTCTTCTAACACCTTAAAAGGTTTCCATTAAGATTTCTCTATATTTATATATTATATATAATATGTTTATGTTTTCCTTACGCTTCTGTATTTTTCATTATGGACATACCTTTATGGTTTCCATTATGGGTAAACGCGATATCTTCATTTAAGGAAGTGCAAACTACCGCCCCCTCAAAGTGATTTGATTCGTTAAATACCATATGTGGGACTTATAAAAGATGGAAATATGATATTATATATGATATTATACTGGAATTATTATATACCTTTATATAATTATGATTCCATTCTATAAAATACGAAATAGAAATGAAAGTAGCGTTCATGCGTACGTACGGCTTACCATCTCCATGAACGGTGCATCTCATTTCTTACCTCTAAATGATTATGTAATATTATAAATGCATGTATATACTGGATATATATGATATATACATCATGATTATAATTCTGGATATAATGGATACATGAACAACTTGTAATTATAAAGGGTTTATTTTTGAATCAAGTACCAATGATCGTTAAAACGACCGTTTTTAACTTAAATAAGTGTTCATGACATGGAAATAAGTGATATAAAAGGAATAATGAACCTGAAAAAGGTTCTTAAGCAAGTATAAATTAACTCAAGTTTATTATTTAGGACGTTAAAGAATGATCGAGTCAGGTCGGACCCGAGGTATGGGACTTCGTCTCGATCTTCTTTCATTGAGGCATATTTTGTTTTATACACAACCTTCTTTTATATGGTGTATAAACCCTTTTTACTTTTACATTTATTCAAAAGGAATATTTTTTATACGAAGAGTTTACTAAGTGACAAAAAGGGAATGTTTTTTCCGTACGTATGCGGCGACAACGACTTCTCCGCTGCCGTGACCGTTATTTGAGTTTCGGCTTCCTCTACAAGCCATACCTTTTTTTAAAGAAAAATAAATACCATGTTTTACTTGTCTTTTATTTTGGTATTGAAAATGGTTCTCATAATGTTTTTATATCAATGTTTTGTATTGATATCTTGTGATTGAAAGGTAGAAATGTTATGTTTCCTTTATGCATGTTTTATGTGATACGATTATATTGAGGTTCCTGGGAATTATTATGAAGATGGGTGGTTTCGTGATAAAATAAGGGCGGGTGAGCCCGATATAGCTCTCCAATGCATTGGGTAACGCAAAGGAGTGAAACGTTAAGGTTTCTCCGAAGAGATTTAGGGAATATACTGTGATGGGTATTCCAAACGTAACCAAGAGGGTTACGCCCTACATAAGAATGTTATGAATGCCTCAAGTTACCTTTATGTCTTATGATTTCTATGATTTATTCATGATTTGATGAGGTATGTTAAAGTGATTATGTTTTATGGGTAAAGTATGATTTCATTCTTATGTATATATGTACCCATGTTTCCTTTCCATATTTTTATATCCCTTACTGAGCTTCTTATGCTCATCCCAAGTTTTTTGAAATGTTTTTCACAGGTCAAGGGAAAGGTACATGATATGATTATAGTGTCAAGGAAGTGTCAAGAAAGAATCCATGTTTTATTTTAAATATGTTCCCATTGATGGGAAAGAAGAATACTATCTTTATGTAACCACTTTGTTTATATGTGGAATGTAATGAAAGTTTTATGATCTAATTCTCTAAAACTCTAAACCCGAAAAGGTCCTCAATGTGTAATCATGTAATAACTCAAGATTAAGTAAGGTTTAAGGCTGGGGCCTTATAACATATACTATGTAGAGGTCAAGCACCAACAAGAAGTTATAGATGATAGAATTAAATAAATGTTTATTCTTGATGTTGTAAATGTTATGTTTGGTCCTAGTTTTCCCAACCTATGGATCATAATGGTCGAATACAATTATGATATTTATCTTTATAATGATGTAATAGTAATGTAAGAAAAGGAAGGGTCACTATAGTTTATAGCACCAGTTGGTTTGTTAGTCTTTCCTTTACCCATTGAGTTATAGGTTACACTAGTATTATCTAATGAGAATGTAGATGGGATGAGTGAATTAAATGAATTTTATAGATATATACCCCACGCGTTTCTAGAAAATACACATATCTAGGAAATTGATTGTTTTCTTGAGGACGTAACTTGATTTTTCCATCTTGTTAGGACACCGAAAAATCTAATGGTATCCCTAGAGACGAGCCATATTCATGGATATATAAGGTGAAATTAGAGTCTGGTTACTATGAAATATTATGAAAATAAATTGTCTTATATATATTTCAAGTTCATTTTTATATATGAGTTATGTCCAGCAACCCAATGAGTTGTGTGCTTCCAGAAGAATTGGTAGCTTCAATAGGGGAGTATTACTAAGTCTAAGTATTCGTTGAGGTTCATCAACCTATCATGATACTCCATGGATAAGGTTGTTGTGCATTATTCCAAGCATGTACATTCTAATAAGGCCTCCTTAGAGATATATAAGAATCGTTTTTAACTCTTTTCATTATTACTTTTCTTGGAGTTCTTAAGAAGCTTTCGGTAGTGGGGAGCTTCTCAGTGGAGCAGTCACATATAGTTGGTTCAGTCAAATGGAATCCTAGAGCTACGACTTTAGTAGATGGTAGTCTATGTTATAGATAGTGATCTATTCATTATATGAATTTATAAATATTATCTCAAGATATAGGATTTATGTTTCATGGCTTTCAGTTTTTGTTCTAGTTTTTTTGGGGATATATTTCTCTATTCTTGGGACGGTAGAGCCCATCTAGCTAGGGATTATTCAACCTATCGTATAGATAATATAAATATGGTCAATGGACTACCAAGGTTTAAGAAAAATATTGATAAGGGAGTTATAAGTGATAAAAGAACTAGTAGATGAGCTGGGAGATCATAATGAGGAGTCCAATGATTTTATATGTTGCAACCACAACCCACATGTGGTCCATGTCAGGCTTAGGAAGATGGTGGCTAGGGATGAGGATAGTTGCAGGCAGTCGAGGCCTATAACCTAGAGGCTCCTTGCGTGATTCCCATAATTGGAATTGTTCTATATAATATATATTTAGTACTTTTAAAAAATGATTGAGTTTCTCTTTCCTTTCATTATCCAATGTTTGAGATCTATAAATTCTAGTTGATCCATTACAATGACCCTAGAGTTTAGATACTGTTACTGGAGGAGATTTATTGATCACAAGATTCTTCCAATAGTGTGAAATGACTAATTGAAGAGATAACTTCATGTGGGGTCTATTTATATTAGTGATTAGGCGTTATAACATCATTCTATGTATAAAATGTCTCTCTATAGTTCATGTTTGAATTTTGTTTTTTAGGCAGATGATGCAGTGTGATCACATTGATATGATGATATTTTCCATCCTAGATGATAAGGAAAGACAAGAAGAGTATGATAGGCTCATATGTAGAAGTATATAGATGATTACTCATCAATTAGCTATAATTACCATTATATCATAATAACTTATCATCTTTTAGCTTCCTACAGTAATGTCAGAGTATGAGGATTTCCTCCCTTAGTACATGAAGATCTTATCACCACTCCAAGATATATAATTATGAATATACTTTTACTCTATAATAGCCCCAAAATATTCAATGGAATATTGAATTTCTCCCACAGAGATTCAGGAGAGTAAGGTGCAATTAGAGGAGTTTTAGATGAAGTAATTTTTCAGACCCAATGTGTCACACGGGGTAGTCAAAGTTTTTTTCTCAAAGAAGGAAGATAGGATCGTGAGGTTATATGTGGACTAGTATTTACTATATTACGTGAAATTCAAGATTAAGTATCCACTTTTGTGGATTTTTGGCCTCATCAATCATTCTAAATGGGGGAGATCATTCTAGAATATTAACCTCAAGTTGGGCTATCACCATCTCCAAGTTCGAGAGGATGATATAAAAAAAAGAAGGCAATATGATATCACTACAATCACTATGACTTATGGGTAATTCCCTTCATCATGAATAATTACCTACTAGTGTTCATGGGATTCCTGAACATCATATTTCATCCCTTATTATGATAGGTTATAGTAGTATTTATTGATGAAATTCTAGTATAATTGGCATCAATGGGTGACCATGCGATACATTTGAGGCTGGCTTTGTACATACTCTGAGAGAACCAAATTTATGGGAAGATTTTGAAGTTTCATTTTGGACATGGAGATGTAAACATCTATGAAATTTCTTCTCTAAATATGGAGTAGTACTGTTCTTGGAAAAGGATGATGTGATTTTATCTTGGGGTATTGGATATCATATTTACAGTGGTGAGCTTCATTGGGTTGGTAGGGTACTATTTGAGTCTTGTACCTAATTTCTATAGGATTGTGGAACCCCTAACTAATTTTACTAGAAATAGTTATCCTTTAATGTGGATAGATACGTGATGGAAGTATTATCAAGAGTTTTTATAGACATGGACAAGCACCCCTCTATTGAAACTGCCACAGGAGGGTGTTGAGTACATAGTGATCGCTGATGCCTCTAAAAATTTCATCGGATGTGTTTGGTTGAATTGTAATTTAGTGATAGACTATGGGTCCTAGAAAATAGACCCCATGAGAAAAACTACATGAGTAACAATCTTGAGCTCGCAGTAGTGGTATTCACCCTAAAGATGCGTTTACACTACCATATCGGTGAGCAGTTTACCATCGCTTCTATCCAAAAGAGTATAAAATATATATTTTCATAGAAGGATTTCAACTTCATAAAAAGTTTATAGTTAGAGTTCCTCAAGGATTACGAATTCTAGATAGTATGTACTCTCTATAATGGGAAAGTGGGGTCATATTCTCTTAGTAATAGATATTGTTTATAGTTTTTGAGTGAGGAAATGGAGAATTTGGGTTCATTGTAGTTGTCCTTGGTGTATAGGGATGGTGTATATTACCTATTGTAAATTTTTGTTACCCATTCATTTATGTGGAATTTTAGGGGGTCTCATCTTTGAGATTCTGACTATAAGACCTTCGATGTTTTGATATCCACTTTACATGCTCCATATTCATTTTATGAAGATGAGGATACAATAATTCTTTTCTAAGGAAGAATTATGGTACCAAAGAAGTTCTGAGAAGTGTTTTGGGTGTATTTTCATACATTCACCTTATAAATGAAACTATGTGTAGCAAATACGGATCAGTTCCTTCAGTGTTAGGTTAGTTGGATAGGGATGATGAAGTGTGTTGCGAAGTATGTATCCCATTGCCTCACTTTTCAATAGGTTATGGTCAATCAACAAGTCCCTATGGTATTATTATAACCCATGTAGGTGTCGAATTTGAAGTGGGGTCAAATATCCAAGGGATTAATCACAATTCTTTAACTATCATCATGATTAAATGATTCTATCTAGGTGATCATAGTGTGATGCACCATGTCCGCACACTTTCTAGTCATTAGATAGTATAGTTCATTATAGGTCTTGGGATCCCTTTACATATAGAATATAGTATGGCTTCACATATTTCCCACAATAATAATTTCACATCATGACGCTCAGATAACATCATGATTATGGAGAAGATTTATGGGGTCCTTTGGGAATCAGTTTCAATTATGTGTGGATTTTATACCCTATAAGAAAGTCCAGACTAAACAAACCATTCAGGTTCTGAATGAAATTTTTTGAGTTTTCATTTTATTCTTTTGTCCATAGTATGGATGACCACCTATCCTTTGTGGAGTTTTCATTTAGAATGTATTGGAACTCCACCATCAATAGGTCACCATTCAAGGTTTCATATAGGATACCCTATAGATCACCACTATGATATACTGATCATGGGGAGTCATCAATTATGGATCCAGTATTGGTGAGATCAATAATAGAGAAGGTGTATATCATCTAAGAGTGTATGGGGACTACCATGAGCCATCATAAGTCTTATGTAGACTTACAAAAGAGGAATTTGGAGTTTGAAAACGGATACCATGGGTTTCTAAAGGTCTCACCTTGATGAGAATGGTAGAGATGTGCTTGGGGTGAAAAGTTATATCATAGATTCATTAGACCTTTCTAGATACTATTTAGGGCTGGTGAGATGGCATACCTCTTGGTCTTAACACCATAGATAGATCAGGTGAAAGAAGTATTACATGGTAATAATTGATGAGTTATGTTCATAACCCATTTCATATAATCTAATTGGGAGATATTAACATCAAATATTGAGATACCTTCATGGATTACTAATTAGAGACCAAGAATTAGCCGAAGAATATCCTTCATGTGCATGTTATTCAGTTGGTTAGTGTGTGATGGCATCATGCGAATCATTAAGAGAGAACCTGGGAGTGCGATAACCATATGCAAGATTAGTACCATCATCTTCCTGAGTAGGATTTTCTATATTCATGAAAAAATCCCAAAGTTAGAGAGAATGTAACAACATTGTTTCTTCAATGTAACATATTTTCATATTTTATAGAATACTTTTTAGGCTATGTATAGATCCATTATGATATTTGAGGCTTGAGGAGTATTGGTCTTGATATAAAAATTATATTAAATAAAAACTATCACATGTGTGTAATTATTCTAAAATAATAGAGTAACTCCCCAAAATATTAATTGATGAAAAATGTGAGACCTATTTTAAATCGAGTATGTAGGTTTTACCCTTAGTGTGGTATAATATTTGTGTGCATAGGGTGTTTGAGTTAAGTACAATCATGATAAAATTAGTGATTTAATAAATAAATAAATTATTAATATATCACAAAACCTAATATATTCTATTTAAACATATTTTTTCTCGATCCCTTGGATTATCTTTGCAACCCCGGGTATTTAAGAGGAGATGTTGGAATAGGTATGAGTGTAACTTCATAGAAATCAAGATGGTTATAGAAATACATAACATACAAAAAATGTAGTCTGAAGAACATATATTGTGTATTCTATTGGATACATCATCTAGTGTTTTAGGAAAATTAGATTTCTCATTATGGTGGGTCCTACTAAATTCCATGTGATCCATTAAATTTTTATCTTTATGTACCCTAGGGATAAATGGGTATGGACATGGCCAAGCACAGAATCCCATTCAGAGGACCTAGGTAAAATTCGCTACTCAGACATGACCATTTACATGGTCATGAATAGGTATACATGAAAGACCAATATACATGGGAAATGAAAATGTATGTGGGCATGGTATCAAAGTAAATGGGCATGTAATAATGGAAATGGGAAGACCTGGTCTACCCAAGGAACATCATGTTCTTCTCTCAAGGCATGTTGAGTTACTTTTTCTCTTTAGTGTAGAGATGTATCAGTAGGGTGGGTTCTCTTGTTACAACCCTACGAGTCTTCGATGAGGAATGAAATACTAAGAATAGCATGTGAATATCTCCATGATATATTTTTTGGATAGTGGTATTTTATCCCTCTGTGTGTCCCATAGTGTGATCCTCAGTCAATCTTTTTTCTTTCCTAGGCAAGGTTTCAGGGATTTCCATGACCAACATATTTGGGCATTCGATCCCCTACATAGTGAGTTATTATATATAGGTTTAGGTATGCCCAAAATACCTTATGATAGATACCCTATCTATTTTCTTATATCTTAGGTGTTCTAATTTTTACCTACTTCATTGAAATACTAGATAAGCATGACTTCTTGGATGATATTCATTAGTTTTATGAAACTCATGGAGTATTTTATCACTGAATAATGTCACGTTGAATCCTCATGTGGAATCCCATGATGAAAATATGGTTTTGGATTTGACTTAATACTAGTGTATACCTTATGTACATCTGGGTAATTATTATTGTGTCTTATTTCTAATTGGAATATCTTGATGATGATGAGTTGACTACTCTTTTGATTCTTTATGTCTAGTGATTTTAGGGTTTCCTACTTGGTATTATTATACCCACCCATATATGGGATCGTCCCACACATGTCATGTATTACAAAAATAAGGGGAATTTAAATTGAGTCCAAAGACAACTAGGATAATGTGAAGAAAAGTTGAGCCATATAGACCGTGCTTTATACCTGATGCTTCATTTGATGATAGTCTCATACTTACTAGTTGGATAGAAACTTTTTATATTTTTGGTGGGATTTTATTTGTTGGTTTTGATTTCCATATCATGTTTCAAATAATGATGGGGGGAATATATGTATTTATTATTTCTTTTTACCAGTATTATTTTATCTTTTAGCATGGTGTTTGTGGTTAGATATGTGTATGTGCATGCATGTACCTTAGTGTAAAACCTACCATGTGTTTGATATTGTTTATCATTTCTTTTTATATCACCTATCCTACTAGTGATTTGGTTCATGACATTATTGGCACAAGACTATTAAATTTCTAGGTCATTAATCTCATTTATGAAGTTAATGGACTCTTGAAAGTATAATTTAGTGAGTAATTAATCTCAATTTATAGTAAAATATCATGTGGTGTGGAAATATAATAAAAAATATGATTTAGATATATATATATATATATATATTCTTCATTTCCAACTAATATAAAAAATCACTCATTAAATAAAAAATTATTTTGATCAAATGTTTTCGAAAAACTATTATTGTATTTCAATTAAAAGAAAATTTTTAATGGTGTGTGCTCAATCATGTATAAAATGATGATTATAAAGGAATAATTATAAAAATGAGTTAATGTTTTTTATTAAAATTAGATATATCAATTTCCAATATTCTTTTTAACTAGAAACTAGATTCAATCACTTATTTTTAAATATAAAATGATATTATTTTTTATTTATTGTATTTCATGGATATGTGATTTGTTTAAGATTCACCCATATGGATTAAAATGAAATTTAGGTTGTCTATTAATTTCTTATATTGATTAATATTTTCTTCTTGATTAAAATAAATAGATTGTGTTTGGGTGAATTTGATGTAGATTTATTTTACAAGTATACCACATATTAACGTTGTCATTTATTCATCAGTTTTATTAAAATATCATACATTAATTGATTATTTACATGTGTTTAGTGAGTTTTTTTACATGGAAAATTTAACTGATTTTTATTAAAAAAATTATAAATAAATTTTAAATGTATTTTAGTGAAAATTTTAATTGTTTTGGAAAAAAATGTAAATTTTTGGTAAATGGTTCCTTGAAAATTATTTTTCGATGATTTATTTTTAAATATTTTTGGATTATTAATTAAAATATTCTTTTACCAAATTTCAAAAGATATATTTTTTTAAAATGGTTATAATTTTTGAAATTCTAGTATTTTATAATTTAAATGATTGTAATTAAAAAGTGTTTTATTTAATTTTTGAATTTCATAATTTTAGTTTTGTTATTTGAATTTTATTTTATGAGAGTTTATAGGATGTGGTTTTGAAAGATATCTAAAGATGAAAAATTATAATTTATTATTTGGAAATGGTTGATGCATATTTGGTTGTTTAAAAGAACTAAGAAATAATTATTTGAAGATCTTCTCAAATAGTTCATTTCTATGTTTTCTATCTCCATATAAGAGTTGAAAAGTAATTATAATTTTAATCATTATTTACAACCAACATAGTTCATTATTGGTTTCTCTATAATTGTGTTCTACAATTGTATGGGCTCAAGTAAAAGGACTCGTCAATAAAAAAATTCTTAAGATTTAACATGTTATTTAGTGAATAATGATTCATAGGGATAAAGTTTCATAATGATAAAGTGAGGATAAGTTATTTATGAGTTATCATGTTCTCATGGAGTTGTGTTTTTCATCTTCCATTAGGATATTTATATCATTATACAATTATTTTTTGGTTTTAAATAACTATACAACATTAAAAAATAGTTAAGAATTGAGTGATTTGAAAAAAATAATTTCATGGTCGAGATATATCTATAGGATATTATTGAGAGTTATGTAATGGTTAAATAAAATAATTTATGGGTTGTGTCATGTTATAATTACAAAATTGGTTAAATAATATTTCAAATGGGTTTTTTACATTTTAAAAATAGTATAAAAATTTATTAAAGGAAACATGACCCAACTCAACTTGAACCCCTGCTAGGTTTGTATGGAAGCCAATAAAAAACCATAAAACTACTTTCAATCTGATATAAGTTTGATTCTTGAATATAGGCTATATATAATATATAAAATGGGAGGAATTTACCACTTGAATTATAGGAAATTAAAATAAACAACCAATAAATACCGTGTTCACATAAAAAAATAAAATCTAATAAATTATATGATAATGCATATACTGTTATAAAATGAAATGGAAAATAAAATCTCTAAGGTAAATACAAATAAATAATCGCTACTATGTCAAAAAAAGATAAAATACTCTAATGAATGCCATCCTCAGAATCATTTCAATAGATAGTATAGTGATCAATATTCTCCAACACTATATAGAAATTCTTTAATAATAGTATACATATTTATGGATGAGAATAAAACTATACTGATAGTTTTCTCCTTAAAAAATCTCACATAAATATGGAAAATTCAAGATAAATCATTATTCAATAAATTATAAGACTATCTCATTTTTCATATATGGTCTTTAACAAACTTATCTTTCCATTATCATTCTCCACAAATCAGTATAAACTTTATGATTACCTTTTATCATCTGGGTAAAGGTGCCTCTGAGCGGCGGTGACTTCCCTCTCCCCTGCGGGTCCAGGGTTTACATTTTTCGGCGCCATATTCCCTCCTCCGGCATGGCCCGAGCTCGGCAGCGACTGTCTTCGCTCGGCTCGGCGTCGTTGGGTGTCAGTTCTGCATGGTCTGGATTCGTTTTGGGCTCAGCGGTGGCTTTGTTTTGGCTTCGGGATCTTGCCTCGGTTGTGGTGTGTTCATCGTTGGCTCTGGTGTGCTCAGAGGTGGCCTCGGCTCTCCTGGATTTGGGATCTCATCTCGGCGTTGGTGTGCGTCTACTCCGAGTGTCTCAGATTCAGGATCTCGGCTCGATGACAGTTTCATTGCTTCTGGGCTCATGTCCTCTTTGCGGATCTAGGTGCATGGTGCTAGATCTGGTGTGCCAGTGTTGGCTTTGGCTCGTCCCTAGTTTCTGGATCTCGTCTCGGCTCCGGATCATTGCCGGCTCGGTGGGCTTGTCTTCGGCTTCGTGGGACCTGCTATTCGGTTCAGTCACGGCGGGGGTGTGCTTAGCGTTGATGTTCTCAACTCCGGCGGATCTGATTCCCTGCTTGGCGTCATCCCGGATCGACATCGGCCATGGCGTGCTATGGTTTGCTCAGGGTTGGCTCCAGTGGCTTGGAGGGGGATGAAATCTGATTTGGTGGTTTTTGGTGGGGATGGGAGCTGTTTTGCGGTTCTAATTTGGTGAAGATGGGTTTGTGTTTGATCGATGGTCGTTCGTTCTAGATTTATGATTTCATGATTGATCTTCTGTTTCATTCTTGATAGATCAGCTTCTTTTCTTTAATATTATTTGCGATAGTTTTATGTGTTTTGGATGTGAGGGATGGTTACATGATGATGGTGAAGGAGGAATTGTGGTTTAAGGGCAAGGTGGATCTTCTGAGTTGTCTACGGATCAGGGAGCTAACGGCATCAGGATCTGGTCATCTTCACTATGGTTTCTTTGACGTCCTTTGTGGATGGATTCTTCCTGGAGGTCTATTTCATTTCTCTTGATGGTTGGGTGAACATCGCTGGTGTTTTCTGATGTTATTGTGCCCTGGTTCGTGGTTTCTTGGACATTTCCATTGTTTTATGATGTTTTCTTGTAATGATGAAAGTGGTTGTATTGGAATCATGTAGTGGGGTATCGGGAACCCATAAACCGGCTTTTGAAAATGAAAAAAAATGATTAGCCTAGTATGCACTATATGTATAGTAAACCATGAAAACATGGAAAAAGGTTTAACCCATATCCACTTCTCCTCTAATAAGTCACCCAAGAATACCAACAACATATATATGGACCCACCTATCCCTTCACAAGTCCACATGCGAAACCTCAACCCATATCCATATACCACCATCATAAGCCAAAAAAATAAGAAAATCATATTTTATTATTAGATATCGTAACCTCATTCTATTAGTACAGTCTATAACCACTTCCAATTCAACTATATCCCCAAAAGAAAGTGTGGATGAGGTTCATCCTTCATATCCCATTTTATCCAAGATGTTGGGTGTTCTCACAATATCCAAAACCTAAAATTTGTATCTTTTAGGTTACATGAATAAATTTGTGGTGTGTGAGAAAAACAGAACATACAATGATATAGTATAGTTCATAATCCTTTTCATTTTTTCACACCCTATAAAATTATAAATATAAGAATTCCATTATCATGTTTTCTCCTATACACAACTATCGTTTCTATTTTTAACCACAAAATAAGGTCACCAAATCACCCAAAAAAATTATCTAATATATATATTTCTAGTTTATTTCACTTTTTTAACAATTATAGACTATTACCTGATTTATTTGTAAATTAAACGTTTCACATTTTCTTCGCATCAATTCATTTCATAGTATATTTATTAACTCATTTGACCATATAAAAAACATTTTTTATAATTTTAATAAATTTAACTTAGTCTATAATCCACTCTTCATAAAATTCATCAATGCATAAACTCTTCCCCTACTATTTCATTTATCATATACCACATATTGTAATAACCACAATCCTTAAACTAATTTAAAACATTATTTACAAATTTATTTGTAAATATATCATTTCATTTATCTTTTAATTTGATCATTTCATTTCTCTATCAAGATAAAACAACAACAACCTATCCACACTAGAATTTTTAAACCACCAAAACAAAAATAACTACAACAATTTGTTTTGAATGCCACATTTACATTTCAACAACACGTGCTTTACAATACACCATGTTTCCCTAAAAAAGAAACTGTAAAAATAAAAAATGTAAATAATAAAAATAACAAATATATAATAGAAATTAAAATAGGCCCCACATAATATGAAATTTTTACTATTAAAATTAGGATAATAGAAAAAATATAAACAAAGTAAACCAAAGTATTATAAAAAACCTTAATAACAATAATTAAAAATATATTTTTTGAATCACCTGCCTCTGATCAAACATGGGATTTTCACATAAATTAAAAAAATCTCTAATTATCAAACTTTTACATTATTATAAAGACTATACAAAATATCATGATTTCATTATACTCATGTAAAACCTATATCATAGCAATACATAACCTACACACTTCAATCCATAGAGATTAATGAATAAGAAAAAATTATAAAGAGTAGTTCCTTGGATCCTGAGAGTTCAATATCATGAATTTAGGAACCCAAGAATCCACCAAAGGCACTTAAAACCACCAAATGAGATATCTTAGTCATCCATGATCACAAAGGAAGGGAAATAATATTATAATAGAAAAAGATATATTCATATTTATATTTAAATATTTTGGGAAAAACCACATCATAGTTCCAAAAACAATGTCATTGTTTAAGTCAGTAAATGTTGATCTTGAAAACCAAGACTACTTAAATCTTAAAAATATTAAATCTCATTTATCTTTTTTTCCTGTATCACATATCTTTTCAAAAAAAATATAATGTGGCCTCAAAACCCAAATTTTATTTAATCAACTTTACATGAAACCAAAATATAAACCCATTATTGATGCACTCTAAATGATGTCATTTTTCGACCATGATGAATAATCATGACATATTTTCTACACATTTTTGATAGATAAATAACTAAATCAACAACCAACCCACAATATAATAAATAAATGTATTTTTAATCTTAATAATAGATAAAGATATCATATCATAGTTTTTCTTCATGGTTACTGAAGTAAACTCAAATTCTCTTCTTAAAACCACAATATCTTTACCATGATAAAGGTCACAAGCTATAATGAAAGTGGGAAAATTGAAAATAATTAAAATGTGATGTGTAATATGTAAGAATCCAAAATTTACCTCTTATTCAATAATTCTCCTCAAAATTCACTCCCTCCAACATCAACACCTTAAAATAAAAAGGAAGCATATAAGGAATTTACTATCCTCTTTAATATATTCCTCTAAAATAAATCATTCCTAAGAAATCATAAAAAACATGGATGAAATAAATTAAATACCCAAAACATAACTACCATATTAGGTACCTCTAAAAATGATTTTATCCATCTAAAAATATTAATGAAAAAACAAAAAATATATTATGACATCAATGTATTCAACTCATAGTAAACCTAAACATCACTATAAAAATAAATGATTAAAATAACTTTAATCACTAATCATGTGTCTATAACTATTTCTCTCATGAAAATTCCATTAAACTAAAATGCATCCGCAAGACATGCCTTAAAGTAATGAAATGTCCTCATAGTACATAATAATTAAGGTATATATTGGTCGCTCCACAAATTTCAGATTTTCCTTCATATCCAACTCAACCAATTCAATGAAATAGGAGTCTTAATAAAGATATATATGAAGTTGTGACACATGGAACTTTTTCTGCACTTGATTCATCTTGGTTATAAGTAGAAACCAATATTCTATCTCTCCAATGTCCATTAGTTTCTTTAAAGACCAAATGAACTGTGAATAAGCTTAATAACCCAACCAAACCTCCAATATCTATGACAAGGATATACCTATAAAAAATATAGTATTTACAAATTCAAAATATAAAGGTCTCATTATTCAATATATATACACCAGATTATGGTCTTGAGAAACCTCCAACCATTCGAAATTCAGCAACACTTTCTCTATTGTAATCTTCACCAAACATGGTCCAATGATCACTAACTATATTACCACATTCTATCATAATGTTGATATACATGAAGGATCATATATACCTCAAATGGTTTATGATAATATAAGGGTGAAAACTATTATTATTTTTAAACATGAAAAATGGAATTTGTCTCACCCAAAGACCTTTAAAACTGAGAACACATGCATGTAATAAGTCCTACAATGTACTTTTTATATACTTTTCCTACCTAGTCAAATGAGCAGGAAATGATGTTATAAGTAATAACTGAAGGGTAAAACAACATAATAAATTATTTTATTTTCATAAAGTAAAATAAGGATCTCAATAAGAGAATATTTTCCTTAAAAATCTAGTAAGACTCCCCACTTCCACCACAGAAACCATTAGTAATTACTAAATTAAAAAAGACTCCATGATTGGAAAAAAACAACCAATTTTGTTAATATATCCATTATAACCCAATATGTTTCATTTTTTTCAAAATACCAATTAAAAACTATCATTAAATCTGTGTATGTATTCTCCTATTTCTAGTGAAAAATCAATAATGGTTTTGTTAGAATACATATAAAAAGATACTTAGCATTA
Source organism: Viscum album (assembly GCA_963277665.1). NCBI lineage: Eukaryota > Viridiplantae > Streptophyta > Magnoliopsida > Santalales > Viscaceae > Viscum > Viscum album. The sequence goes on from OY728165.1 coordinate 925,597,379, forward strand.
ACTCACTAAAAAACAAGACATCAAAAAATAAACTCAACTATATAATTCTTCATACTAGGACACCAATGGTGATCCATCAAGTCCTGACATATCTTAGAGACAAAAGGATACACTTCCAAAGTTGACATATGAAATTCAAATAGGATCACCTCTTTCATCACATATGGTAGAAATAACATCACAATGAATAACACTTGATTATTAACAAACATTTTAAACTAATAAAAACATAACCATTAATGATATAATCTCTCAACACTTCAATATTGGAATATCCTAGATGAAATTACAAGAATGGACCACCAAGACCTCACCTTTGTGATAGAAATCCATGTGTGCTTCCCTAGTCTTACCTTTAATAGGATAGAAGAAGGAAACTAGCACCAAGATTGAATTACATACATGGGATACATTATAATATAAATGAAATGAAACAAATATAAAAAAATAATATAGTTTATATGAGAACCACCTATAATTTATATATCTAACTAATGGTATAAAAAATACAAGCAAGATAATTTTATCGAAATTAATTTTTTATATAGAATCACTATAATGGAAAAAATAATTGTCCATATCACAAGGTAAAACATATATAAAACAAAATAATAAACCTCTTTGGTGAATTGAAAACTGGAAAACACTAATATTTTTCAAATATATTATACTCTCCCATATTCCACTAATAAGTAGCACAATAGGTTAACACATCCACATCCACCAAGGTCACCACTAAAATTTCAGTCTAATTTATAAAAATAATATTTGTGCCCATGAATACTATAATGGGATGAGTATAAAAATACCCAATAGAGTTCCCAAAAATAAAAAAGAAAATACATAAAATATATTTCATATAAAAACTTCTGTAAAATAGTGAAACATCAAACAAAACTTAATATACATTATAGATAAGAAACCAAAGGAAATAGAGAAGTCCCAGACATCTCATACCATGTTTACAAAGGATCACACCTCATATTTCTTAATAAATTCTTAGAATAGTTTAATACCCACAAATTATAAAGTTAAAATCCAATTTTTTATTACTAAAATGATGCATTAAGGTTCAACAAATCAATAGATTAACAATGCATGAACTGCACATCTACCATAACTCCCATGATGCCCCTATGTTGTAGTGGGGAACATACTCCTCATTGAGAAATTATATACGTCCAATAGAGTATCAACACCAAAAGAGGAACCAAACATTATAAAGGGTATGTTTTAATCGATAGAGTTCCAACACTAAAGGATGAAAGACCCACACACTATCCTATAGTGGGAAAATTTGAATTCAATAGGTGGAGGACCTATGCCCCATCACATGGGGTACTATCACCTCTTGATATAGTATGTTGGTCCCATGAACTGTTGAGATAAAGGGTTTACTGGATCCATTTCCAATTTGACTGACCCGTAAATTAAACAAATGGGATTACTTGAACTATATACCTACTTTGAATGCCTTCCTTGAACCATATCCTTATCTCCAAAATGTTAAGATCTTTAAAATTTACCATCACATCACGTAAATGATATATAATGATAATAAGTATAAAACCATTTTGATATACATTAAAAAATAATATTAATGAACAACTATTTTTTCTAATTTTTACAACCAGGTGGGAAGGTTTGAAAAACACAAGGAAATAGAAGGTACATGACATTATCTTCTACAAATTTGACATGTAATCCTCAAGAAGAAGTTGGGTGTGTTCAATTTTCATCCTATCATGTAAAACAAACCTATACTATGTGGTCCTTAGGTGTAATATAGTGTGGGACACTATAAAACCATGTATTTCTATAAAAGAAATATATTTGTGTCATTTCATTACACACATGACATAGCATTCATCAATACATGTAATATTGGGATAAAGAGTTAGTCGGTATGTAAAATTGAGGCCCAAATTATATTTTTAGTTTATACAAAGAATACCCAATAACCCACACTAAGGGTTGAAAGATGGACTGTCAATATTTTACTCTAATACACCCTAAGTCACATAGTCTAAACATACATGGAATGTTCCTCAAAGTATATACTATTTGATATTTATCACTCTAAAAATAATAGATACTATATACAAATATGACACGCTATGTATATTAAGAACTATACATTGTGTAATTAGAAAATAAAAAATTATTCATTTAGATTCCCATGATTCACACAGCCATTTTCACCCCATATTCCACCTTTAGTCGCACCTCCTCTGCCAACTAGGTTTGACACACCCATGAATGACCACCTCACCCCATTGGAGCACTATTTTTATTTTTCGTCCATTCCATCATCATTTATTAATTGAACCCAGGCTCAATGCCTCGCTATACCAATCACATATCATCACTTATCTTTATTAATCCACATTACATGACCATCTCTTTACACTATGGTTTCCTAACCCAGTATCGCCTATGTCATCATTCTCTCTACACTCTCCATCAAAAAAGTCACCTTTTTCGATTTCTGCCATCAAAACACTATACGTTGAAAGGATGGAGGTGTGGGATTTCATGTAAATAGATATGTGTATAAATAATGGATTAATATTTTTGGAATCTTTGGATACCTAAGTGTTCATTAAAAATTATGTTCAGCAATAAATAAATAGATTAATAAATTAAAATTTTATCTTTATGAAAGATTTATTGTTCAGAAATTCACAATGTAAGAATAGTCCATGGTTGATAATAATTGTGGAAAATTAAAAAATAATAAAAATTATAATAAATAGACATTAAAAGAAATACATTGAAATAATATTATATAAAAAATGAAAATAAATAAAAAAATCCAAATATAATTCATATGATAAATGAGTCATGAAATTCAAGAACATTTCCCTACCTCATGGTGAATTTTGATAGCTTTGAAACCCATATTAATCTTGAGAATGATATATATAAATGATAATTGAAATAACAATAATAATAAACATGAAAAAAATATAAAAATAGTATTTATCAATCATCTATAATGATGAAAACAATTGATAAAATAAATAATCTCATCCTACCTTGATGGAGATTCAATGACGCCATAGAATTTCAATATTAATCTAGGAGTTCTTATACTTCATGATTGAATATCCAATATTGCATATCCCTAAGTTTCGTTTTTCAATGTAGGTGTTTAGAAATATTTAGTGACATTTGAGGAAAAACTTATATCATTAAATCCTGAAAAATCCTGAAATTTTAATTAAATACCAAAGACAACTTCATCTAAGGTCCAAGCCCAAGACACATAAATTAAACCTATCCATGTTAAAATACCACCATATAAACACAATAATAGTGTTATAATTTTCATATGGTGAATTATTACAGTGTAATTGATTCTATCAAACATGGTATAAATTTTCATTTGTATAATAAATATTATATATCCCTTCAAATTTTCCTAGAAATGAATTTTAGTAAAACTCAAACTAAGGGTAAACACTATGTATCATGATCAATGGACCCATAATAGTGTTTTATGAGATCATTTAACAAAGGGAAATTACTATTATAACATTTTCAAAGATCAGTGCCTCCACAACATGAATATAATTTAGGTTACAACCAGCCAAAAACATCTGTCACTACATTATAATCGTCTGCGTATTGAAATAAAGGGGAGTGTAGTTTCATCTTGTTCAAGATAATAACACTACCAGCCACGTACATATCAATATTCATGTATACAATCCCCTATATAATATTCTACTACTATCCATACCCCTTGAAACAAATCAAATTACTACTTGCATCTCACCTCCTTTTCTACCATTTTACATTTTTACGGACCATAAGAAATCTCAAATTCATAATCCTAAAAGACCTCAACATATCTCTATTTGTTAAAATTAAACCCCACTTGAGAGAAGATATAAAAAATGATATTTTGAATGGTAATTACCATAAGATTATCTATGATGAGGTAATTCATCCAAATATTCAATGAAATAGTACCACCTGAAGATCAATATCATGTGTAATATAACTACATTTCTTGGTACATAACTATATGAATTCATAAAAATCATTTCCTTTTATTGTATAAAAATGATATACAATATAACACAGATAAAATTAAAATAAATCTTGAAAGTAACACCTTATGAAATAAAAAAAAAGGATAATATAAATGTTCAATAACTATTTTAGGTAATAAAATATTTCCTCATATTGATCTGTCCACATAAAAACATGGTTCTCTATATTTAATATTTTAAACGGTGGAATCATTTGAAAGAAATCAAAGATGAATAAAAACACCTGAGCATTAATTATATGAAGTGAAAATTTTATCTTAATGAAACTATAATACAATTCAAATTTTAATATTCCATGACATAAAAATTCATATTTTATTGGATTAATATTGACTTTGAACTCACTATGTTAAAATAATCATTGAATGATTTTTCAAATTTTCCTTTAGAAATATACTTTTAGGAATAATTTAAAATGAAATAAATATATGATGATCCATTTATTGGAAATAATATTTTAAATTTGTATAATTATTCATATATTAATTACCAATTTGATTAAAATAAAAACAATATCCTTTGGAGGTAAAGAGATATATTTTTCAAAAACCCATTTTTAAGTAAATAATGTTATTCAATTTTAGTGGTGGTATACTTCCTTTAAATTCTAGCACAACGATGACATGATTCTTGTGTAAGCAGTAAACAAATCAACACAAATGGTATTAAAAACACCTAAATTAATATTGTTTGAATTACATATGGTGTCACATGAATATTATGGTTATTAACAATATATAATTTATTTTTTAAGATTATATATTCTAATTCCATTCATATATTGATTCCTTTAGAGTAATAATAGTTTATTTGAAATTAAGATTACCTTAATGGTGCTTTTTGTTAATTAATATTCAATTAATTGAATTAAAAATAATAAAAATATAGAAATAGGACTAGAGGGATGGGATATGGCCTGCAATTTTATCCTAGGAAATTTTTTAATATTGTTTTTATCTTATAAGTAAATTTATAACCCTTTAATAATGATACTTTTGTTACCTTGGTTAAGGATTAAATTGGTTAACAAAGGGGTTAAACCAAAATATAAGGTTTCAAATGAAACATATAACTGTAAAAAATTATATATTGAAGTAAATTAAACCTTAAACTATCTTGTATTTAAAATTTTAACCAAATGTTTCCAATTTAACATGGAAATAATATATTATATTTAAATAATTTACATAATTACAAGTGTGTCATTTCTTTCACTATAAAAGGACACCCCCTCCCCTCGGTTCTTAACACCATTATGAGTTACTTAGCTTGAAAAAAACCTTAGAAACTATCCAAAAAAATCCTTATATAAATTATAGAGAGCATTATATTCTCAAAATACTAACACGAAGATCCTTAAATGAAATTATAAAGGAGGTTCCTCAAACAAGAGGCAATCGTCTTGACTAACTCTTTCCAAGTTCAGTTATTCTTCTACCTCATCTTAATATTCTTTTACCATTAAAATATAATGTCACCAGTATCATTATATTCCGGTAATTTTATTATTTTTATGGTATTTCCCTATTTTATAAACACATTCATCTGATGGATAATGTAAATATCGCTTGGGGTTATGTGTAGACTATGACATAGAGGGTTGGTCTATATCATTTTTCATCACTGCATCACATGGATAGTATATATATATTGATATAAAGAAGAATACAGGTTGATAGTATGAGTACAATTTTGGAGGTGATGAAACTACAACCTATGCACAAGAACCATAAATATAGTGATGAAACATGCTTGATAAAATATAACGGTAAACACCTCATGATAAATTTTACCAATAATTTGTAATGAATAGAAAATGACAGTATATATTAATTAAGATAACTTTGAATAATTTTTTGGTATGAATTAATAAAATATTTAAAACAATTATGTAGGATGTTAAAGCATGTTAAACTAAGTAGAATTGTGAGGTAAGGAGTTTTCGTGTCAATTCCCACCTCATTGATCCATATTTTGTATTAGACAACTATTTTATTTTATATGGAGTATAAATTGACATTTTTTTATGCATAAAATTATTATATATTTACTTATGGTATTTAAATTTTTAGTTATATTTTACTATTCCATGGGGTTTCAATTTAAATGTTACCAAAGTGGTATGATTTTTTTTTACAATCTTAACTTAGGGTGTTTAATAAATTTTTAATTAAAGAATATTATTATGATCCTTCATAAAAAACATATATATTATTATATTGTGGATATTTTGAGGAATTTAAAATTTCCCTTCTATTTTCACTTGAATCAAGAAAATCAATATTTAAAATAAAATATGATCTTATTTCACTCTTTGATCGGGGAATTTTTTCATCAATATATTTATTTTTAAAAAAATCTTTTCGAAAATATTTTTTTATTAAATAAAATAATTTATTTTGATTTTAATAAGTCATATTTAACTTCATTTAAAAATTCATAAAGAAATATTTCTGATACGGTTATTTTTTAATTTATTCTCAAAAAGTTAAAAAGAATATTCCATTTTAATGAATATAGTGTTAACAAATATTCCCCCCACTAAAATAAATTTACGATATTTAGATTCTTATATAAGTGTCACATGGTTTGAAAAAGAAACGTCAATAATGAAAAATTTTTTTTAATTTTTTTCTCCAATTTTCTTCTATTCTTCAAAATACTAATTTTTTTGCAAAACCAAAAATTCTAAATTATTTAAAGTCATATTTTATCTCTTATTAATTTTTTGGTCATTAACTTTATTTTCAAACATTCTATTTTTTATAACCATCGTTCATCAGAAATTATATTCATCATCTGTATAAATATTCTTTGAATCATGAATATGTTTATTTTATAAATTGTATTCCATTTCTGAATAAGGTGTTTCACTATGAAAGTAATTGTATTTTATGATGAAATATTGATATTCAATTTTCTGTACTCAATATTTTTAGTTCTGGATAAGGAATATTGTTTATGAATTAAATTTATCATTCAATATATGAGGAATGAATTGCACATGCAGTTATGGGTGGCGCCCATTTATGCATAGCCCCATGGTTTATCAACATGTCTCATGGGACAAACCAATTTGATAGCCTTACTAAATGGGTTTTGGTTTATATCTACCCATATTTAAACTTATCTTAGAACATGTACATGATCAAGATGATTGAAATTTTTAATTTCATTCATTCTGAATCTAGTTATTATTATCCATGATACTACTATATTGATAATATTTGTTAATGCATTTAATGATCAATTTGTTGATTAAATGGAAGGTTTTTTAATTTATTTACCATCAAATATTGTTTATTCATTATTTACTTCTAATAGATTCCATTTTAAATTTATCTTACTGAGTATTTAAACTCACACTTATTTTTTCCACTCTTAAGTATATGAATAAGGAAACATTGAGTGAGTTTCAAGGAAGAAGACTATTTACTTCTTCTATTTTATATTTAATTTAAAATTTTAAATGTAAATAGTTTGTGTGTATAATCAATAAATACTACCAAAATGATCTTTACTTACTGATTTAATCCATTTTATCTTATAACATTATATTAATGTAGTCAAAAAATCGGGGTAAGTATAGTTGGGGTTGTTTTAGTTGGTATCATATTAGGTTTAGCAGAGACCTTGGAAACTAAATTTAATGAAAAATATATTATATAACATAAATCAATGAAAGACTATGATTATAAGTCTATGAATAGAATAATATCACATATTTTGGAATATTATATATTTTTTTGTTTTCCTATAAAGTATATCCTTGTCTAGATACTAGAAAGTGGATGTTATTGTGGCTGAGATGCAATTAGGGGAAACAAGTCTGAATGGGGTGGATTAGGTAATAACTCAATCATCAAAAATTCAAGATGAGTGGGAATAATACTAGATACATGCATAAACACTCTTGGGGAAAAACTTTGGTTCATTAATATGCCCTTTATGAGACATTATGAAATATTTGAAAATATTTATATGATTAGTGGATATTTACAAAGAAACTAAATTTATGATTCTAACATTAGCTATCCATATATTTGAAATTTATGTTAAGTGTTAAACAAGATATAGAACTATATAATATTATTTTAAATTTTTGATAATATGATATAACTGAGTGTATTTCATTTTATACAAATGTCTCTTAGTAGAATGAATTATATCAATGCTCATAGAAAATATAGAAATATCACTAAATATAATCCAATGAAATTAGTTTTTTATATAATGAGAACATGACTATATTATTGTATATAATCTAGGATATCACTAATAACATTGAACATATAGAAAAAAATCATGTTCCATGACATCATACACCTATATTAGATCATTTCATAAAATAAATGCCTCTATATTTTTGTAGAAATATTAATCCATTTGTAACTAATCCTTGGATTAAGTCCCTTGAAAAGCTATTTATGGACTTGGGGTGAAATGAAAGGGAAAATGTTTTATTTCTATTACACTTTCTTAAAGGTGATTTAAATTTAAGGTAGCGATTAATCCAGAATACTTAAGAGGAAGAACAAATAGAACATATTGAATGAAGATATTTTAATTAAACATTATTAAACAAATATTTCCCTCTTGAGTAATGAAATGAAATGAAGATAAAATTACTCATCATATGAAAAATATAGGGGAAAGTGTTTCATATAAATATTATACATTTAAATTACTATAAAAGTATGCTAGGGATTATATATGAAATATGGAAAAAAATCGACAATCTATTTGAAGGGTTTAAGACAAACCTCCAAAGGGCACTAGTTTATCAAAACTTTTTATCATATAATGAAATGGTATTATATAACCCAAAAATAGAAAATTAATTGTCAAAATCCTATATCTTTAAGATAATTCAAGAGAAGAATAGGTCAGATGAGCACAAATAAAATGGGAATGCATCAATGAAAAATAGGGGAACAAACTAATTTTCATCATGTGAGAGTTATGCAAAGAAGCATCATAGAACATGCTTGTAGGGAATGAGAGTTAATTACAAGTGAGGATATATGTGAGATTTGGATAATGAATAAAATCTAAATAATTAAAACACTACCACCTAGTTCTTAAACTACAAATAATTGTTTAATTGTTCAAAACAATGTCTCATTCATCAATCAAAACAACCACATAAGTGACCAAGGAAAGAAGCCTAAGATTATGTGATCAGTATAGATGAGGTCAAAATTTATAAAGATAAGGTGTAAGGTACTTTAATTATATACTTAAATTTATATAAATCTCTATTTTATTCTATATCTCCCCACTCATTTATGTCATTCATTTTTTCCATGAAAATTATATATTTCACTATAACCTTAATAAGTGACTTTTCAGTCAAGGATCCTAATGGAAATTTTATACCTAAAGTGTTGTGTCAGTCATTTACTAATATTATACATATATATTACCTATTTTTAGGATCGATTATTATAATTATTTTTGAATTTTATATAATAATTGGTATTGATTAGATTTCAATTTATAATGTAAAAAATTACTTCAATGTTAAGGAGACTATGATTCATGATAGAGGAAAAAACTCACTTATACATAAAGGGTAGACTTCAATATATGGTTCATTTCTAGATCCACCATAATTATTTCTTCTAACAAAAATTCTTAGGGAATAATAGAAAACTAAATCTAAATATTGTAAAAGTAATTTTCAAATTGAATATTTACAATTGTATAAGAATACATTGATATGTTTTTAAATGAATTTATCAGACATCCAAGAGTGCACGATGTTGATTTTTCAATTGATTTAATCCCTTATGTAAGATTAATATCAAATATTACCTAAAAAATTTCTATAGTGGAATTAGTTAAACTAAAGTATCAATTTCTAGAGTTCTCTAATAAGGGATCTTAATTCCCTAGTGTTTCACATTGTGGATACCATATTATTTTTGTTAATAAAAAAGTCTTCTCTATGAGGTTTTGTAATGATTATAAAGAAATGAATGATATTTATATAAATAACTAATAAACTCTATGTTGAATTGATGACTTCTTCCCTAAAATTAAAGGAGAATAATATTTTTCATAGAGTCACCTTCATTCATTGTATCATAAATTGTGAGTAAAGTAGTAAGATATTCCAAGAACAATATCTAATACGAGGTATAGAAATTATGAGTTTAAAATAATTCACATTGAATTTAATAGTGTACCATTTCTTTTATAAATCTGATTAATATATTATGCAAAGAATATCTTGATAACTTTATTATGGTGTTTATTGGAGATATCTTTTTCTGCTCTAAAATTTATAAGGACCATGATAATCACTTGCGAACCATTCTTGAGACTCTTATAGATAAAGTGATGTATGAGAAATTTTATCAATATAGATTTTGGCTTCCGAAAGTGTCCTTTATTGGATGTATTTTATCAAAGGATGGAATCTCAATTTATTCTTTAAAGAAAATGAAATTCAAGAAATGGAATCCACTGAAAAACATGACTATGGTTTGTGGTTTCCTTCAATTGGCAGATCATTATCAGGGATTTGTTTAAAAAAATCTCTATTGGCTAACTCGTTATCCATGTTTACATGTAAAGGGGTAAAATTGACATGAAAAAATGAATGTTAATAATGTTTTAATGAATTAAAGAGGATATTTTTTAATTATCTAGTATTGACTCTACTATTAACAAGGGATAAATTTTTAAAATATAATAATGCATCAAAAAAGGATCAGGTGTTTCATTATACAAAATGATAAAGTTATTACCTATCTATCAAGGTATTTAAAGACTCTTGAATAAAACTATCAATCCTAGGATATTGAGTTTGTAGTTATAATCTTTTTCATAAATATATGGAGGCATATCTTTATGGTGAAATATGCAAGATATACACATATCCTAAGAGCATGGAAAACATATTTTCACTAGAATATCTCAACCTAATACAAAGTAAATAGATAGAAAAATTAAGGGATTATGATTTCTCAATACATCACCACCCAAGGAAAGAAATCAAGGTAGATGATGTTTTAATCATGGAATATCATGATGTCCAGACTAAAATGAGTACAAACAAGGATCCTATGTTCAAGGATTTAGTAAATATGGATATAGGAATTATAAGGGAAGGGGAAGTATTTCTATTTTTCTAAGTGATTTCCAAACCATATGTATTGGAATAGATAAAAATTTATCTTATTGATGATGTGAATTTTCAAAATAAAATTATATCCATTAATCATGGAAAATTAGTAAACTTCATTTAGGAAGGTGGTGTTCTGAAATTTGGAAACTGGTTATGGTTCCTTTTATACCTTTGTTGAAAATTTAATTATTATATGACTACCATAAATCAAATTTCTCTATAAACCTTGGTTACACCAATTTGTATAGGAATATGAAGGAATATTTTCATGGGATAATATAAACCAAGAAATTACGGATAACGTACCATGATGATTGGTTTTTACAAAAAGTATGGGCAAAAGAAACATCTTAGGGGATTTATGAACCCTATACCAATTCATATGTTGAAATGAGATGATTTCACATTAGAATTTCTCATTTTATTTCAAAATAATCCTAGATATATAGATTCCATAAGGGTTATTATTTATCACATTACCAAATCCACACATTTCCTCACTAGAAGTGAATATTTAAGACTTGATCATCCTATACGGATCTACATTAATGATGTTTTAAAACTTATTGGTGAAAAAAATTATTATATGTGATCATGATATATAATTTTCAAAAAAATTCTATAAAAGTATTCAAAAGAATCTTGATACCATGTTTATTATAGAATTGCCTATAAACTAATGGATAGTCTGAAAGTTATATTCAAACATTAGATTACATGTTGAGGTCTTAGACTCTTTAATTTAAATGTATCTAGGATTAGTAATTTCCCTTGGTTAAATTTACCTATAATAATAACTTCAATTAAAGTATTAAAATTTCATCATGTAAAGCACTATGTGGAAAGATATTTCATAGTCTACATTTTTGGATGAAGTTGGTAAAAGGAAGCATGTAGTCCTAGAACATATTGAGGATACAATGATGAATTTAAATACCATTTAGACCAATAATAATGAAAATCAAAGTATAAAAATGGGATATGTAAATAACTAAAGAAAAATTTAAATTTCAAGTGGGATATCACGTTTTATTAAATTTATTTATATATAAGGGTGTTATAAGGTTCAGTAAGAAAGTTAAACTAAGCCATATACACACCAAAAAAAATTATAATCCAAAAATAATTTGATTTTTGGAATGAAATTTTCTAATGACATTGATCCTATATAAAGTATATAATGTGCTCTATATCTAATTATCAAGAATGTATATTCGAGAACCAATGCATGTTCTCACCTCTGATGAAATAGAAACAAAACATTATCCATCTTACTGCGAAGTGACTATATTTATTCTTAGCACCAGATAACAAGTGTTTTAGGAATCAGATTACTCTATAAGAAAAGGTACAATTGAGAAATCATAAAATTTAGGAAGTAATGTGGAAACCTGTGGAAGTTATAAAGAATAACCACCCTCATTCATTTAAAAATTAATATTAATGAAAATTTTGAGGATGGAGTTTTTAAAGGAGGGAAGAAATTTAAACTAGAGCTTCAATAATAGTAAGTGAAAATTTTCTTTTAATAGAATTATAATACAATGAATATTTGGATATTACATGGAACAAATATTCTATTTTTATAGGATTAATATTTAATTTGAACTTAGTATTTCAAAATATTCCTAAAATGTATTCCTAAAATTTTCAATTACAAATATGATTTTATACATAATATAAATGTAATATTTTTATAATACATGTTTTATGTATAAAAATAAGTTATAGTATTTATAATTAATAATATATTAATTAATAATTTGATATAAATATATAAAACATCAATTTGTGGTAAAAGAAAATATTCTTCAGAAAACTATTTTTATGTTCACAATGTTTTTCAATTTTAATTTATTAAAATAACTCCACATGACGAATTATTTAGATGAAATTTATAGATTATGTTTCTATACATAATAATATTAATTTATATAATTATTATTACAAGTCATAGATTTAATGTGAGATCATCTTATTTATGAAAGAAGTACTTTCCTAAAAAATTGTTTCGCGTAACATTTTTTCAGTAGATTTTTAAATAAGATTCTACCACTTGTATAAATTGAATTTTATAAAATGGGTTCTATATTTATTATCATGTTTCTAAAATTGGGGGAATATTTTCCTTTTATTTTTAGTTATTATTAATAATATTCATAGTTAAATTTATCACCATGGTAAAGGCTAAAATGGTGTGAATAATGATACAACTATAGAATAAGTCAAAAATTAATCAATAAACTTTAAAATATTTAATTAAAAGGATTTAATTATACATAATCCATAATATATTCTAAAATATGGATTCATTTTTCTGATTGTTTCTATAAATACATCAATATTATTTTATGTAAAGGAAAATTAAAAAAATGTCACTCTCTTGATTTTAATTTCTCTTATATGTTCACATTGGAATAAAAAGATATTATTAATGAAATTAAAGTTTTATTTTAAAAAATATATTTTATTTTTATGATCATAATTTATTTTTTATTTTTTATTTTTTCTATAATTAACTAAAATGATTTCACAACACTAACATAGTGCATGTTAAGTACTAGAAAAACCAAGTTAAAAGATTTTAAAAAAGTAAAACGTAAAAAATAATTGAATTAATTATGGTGTTAGATAAATTAAATGGTTAAGAATAATTTATAATAAATTTTTAAAGTGTATTGTTTGAATATAGTTCTTGTATTGATGTCTTTAAAGACAAAATATTTGAATAGTTCTTAAATTGACATTAATGGTATTTTTTGTTAAATAATATTCCATCAAAATATGTAAAAAAATATAAAAATTATTAAATAATAAAATGTGATGGTATATAATATTAAATGACAAATATTTACCTTTTGGAAACAAAATTTAATCTTATAAATAAATTTATAACTCTTTAATAATGAAAAAGGTGAAACCATGGTTAAGGTTAAAATTGGTTAACAAAGGTGTTAATCCAAAATATAGGGTTTAAAATTCCTTATAAACTGATAAATATTATTTTTCATTAATGGATTTATACCTTTTCCTATATTATATTATACTTTTTTCCAATTATTTCTGCTTTCATACAAAAAATAATTTATTATATTTAAATCTTTTAAATAATCCCAAGTGTGTCATCCACATTACTGTAAAAGAACACCACCTCTCCTCAATTCTTCACACCACCTTAAGAAAAATAGCATCACCAAGACCAACATAATATATAATCAACATAATTATATACTATCTATAGGTCTCTTTGTCTTAAAATACTAACATTAGGGTTCTTAAGTGAGGATTTAAAGGACTCTCTGCAAAGAAGATGTAATCATATTAACAAACTCTTTTCAAGTTCATTACTTCTCCTACCTCCTCTAAATCATATTTTAACATCCTTATATAATAAAATAAGTATGATTATATTATTTTAATTTAATTATCATTATTTTATTAACATGTTTCACAAAATCATCCATCTATTGGAAAACAAAAACAATTCGCGTGCATACATGTGGACTACCGCCTCGCGAGTCGATATACAAAATTTCTCATTACCACCACACATGGCCAGTATATATAAGTAAATTAAAGGAAATAATATTTTATCTAAAATATTAATATCATTATAGAGATGAATAAACTACAACAAATTTATATTAACTGGAACTTCTATGACAAAACATGTAAGAAAAAACTGAACAGTTAACACCAGTGATTAATTTTTCCAAGAATTGGTAAAAAATGGGTAATGAGAATATATATAAATTATGATAAATTTTAATATGGTTATAGGATGAGTTAATAATAGTTTGAAACAATTATAAAAGAGGTTAAAACATTTTTAACTAAGTGGAACCGTGGGGTAAGTAGTTTTCATCTTAATTTCCACTTCCTTGAGACATATAGAATATTAAACACATATTTTATTTTAAGTGATGTACATACTAAAAAAAATTTATATTTTACATGAATATAAATGTATTAGTATAATATGATATTTTAATTTAGGTTTAATATTTCAAGGGTTTATTATTATAAACATACCAAAGTGGTATGAATTTATTTTTTACAATCAAATTTTTGGAATTGCTTATATTTTTCTTCAAAGAATATTATAATCTATACTTAAAACCCCATATATATTACTATCCTATATATATTTAAGGAATTTATATGTTTTATTTCAAAATTATATCTTTGGAACATGAATCAAGTAAATAACTATATAAAATTAAATTTGGTATTATTTCTTTTCTTGATCGATAATATTTTTCATTCATATCAATATTTTTTAGATATTATTTTTATAAAAAATTAATTTTATTTAATTAAATAATTTTCAAGGATCTATTATGTCATATTTAAATTTATTTAAATTTCTTTTAAAGGAATCATTCCAATAAGGACCTTTTTAAATTCCTTTTCAAAATTTCAATTTGAATGTTTCATTTTAAATAATTTTGGGTTTAAAATTTTCCTAAGACTATAAATGTTATATTATGTTTACAAACTTCTATAAGTTTATCATTGTTTTATAAATAAAATTATTAAATATAAATTTATTTTAGATGTTTTTCTTCCATTTTTATCTATTCTCCAAAAGACTTTATTTTATTACGAACCCTATTTTGATGGTGAATGGATGGTCATATTAGATATATTATTAATTTTGTGGTTATTAAAATACTATTGAAAAATTCACCATATTGTTATCATATTTCATAAGATATTAAATTTCTCTTACATATCCATATATATTATATCTTGGATATGTTTTTATTATCTTTTTTGTTTTATTTTAATAATCAGAAACATAATTAAAGAGTTTAATTATTTTATTTAAGTGATGTATAGATATCTTGAAAACATAATGTTAAAACTCCAAGAGGAAACCTTAAACATATCTTAATGAATGTTTTAAATCCTTATAAGAGTTATGGAATAACCTTGAGGTTGTTTTGAATGACGATGAGAGGCATCTTTTCGAAGTGAATGTTCACCGGTAGAAACGGTTAGTTGGTGCAGTTAAACGAGAAAATAGCTGGAATGACCAAAACCTTCCCCATATATAAGTACCCCTTTATCTACTTGGTGGAGGTTTAGTGGATAAACAGTTATGATGGTAGTGATGTGGTAATCTATAGAAGACCACCATTAATAGGTTGATGGTTCACTAGCTATTTGGAAGAAGTAGGCAGCAAGCACCAATCTCCAAGTAGTGGATGGAATTTAATTTTTTATAAGTACATAAAATGTGTAACTCTTTGATTTTATGACCTTGGAACAATTATAGAACATTGGTGTATAATTGGATGCCTATAAATAGAGACATGTGCTGGCTTGGAAATCTACATCGACACACTTTTTCATCCTCCAACACACTCAATTTCTCAAATTTCTCTTAAATATGTCTCTTTAAAAATATACTTTATTCCCTTAAGAGTGGGTTCCAAAATAGTATATTTTACTAAATCCTTATATTTTATCAATTACAGTAAGAGTGTGATCCAAAATAGTATATTTTACTATCTCCATCTATTTTATCAATCTCTCCTAGTGCATTTTCATATTCCTTGGGATATTAGAAACTAAGATAAAAAAAATACTCTAATCATTTTTCTTCTATTTCTAGTGAATCCTACCATTAATGTAAAGGGGTTGTGGTTTTCTTACCAATTAATTTAAAAATAAAATGGCATGCTCTTCACGTGGTTTATTGAATTACCATTAAAGATTTAGTGTCTACTGCATATGATTTCATTCTATAAAAAACGAATAGAGGTATTGTTTGGTGTATTGAATAATAATAAAGAAAAGGAACTAATACATTAAATATTAAATAGATTTGGGAGGTAAAAATAGGGTCACCATCAAGTACTATTTTTGAAATTTGAAACCAAATATCTTCTCTAATTTACTTTCTAAATTTTAATTTACTTATAAATTTCAAGAAAAAATTAAGTTAATTAATCTATAAATTAGTTCTTAGTATCTTATATTACTTTTTACAACTTGTTTAATAAAATCTCTATTTTTTATATTTCCAATATTTTATATTTAATTATATCATTTAAATTTCAACTTCAATTGTTTTAATTTTTATTCAATCTTTTATAAATATTTTTTATAAAAATAGATTAATTTTAATTTAATTATTAAAACTATAGTTCAACCCCTCCCCCCCCCCCCCCAATTCCATTTTACTTTTTGAAAAGACACAATTGGTATACTTTTAATTTTAGATTTTTTTATTTATTTGATTTAAATTCTTTAAATATAATTATTTTCAAAAGAATTAACAATATTTTCATATAAATAACTCTTTTTTAATTGGTTTTTTGAAACACCCACGGTTTTCCCGGAGGAAATAAATTGTGTCACGCTCCATATTTTGATGGTTATAATTTTGGTTATTAGAAAACTAAAATGTTTAATTTTATTAGATTTATTGGCTATCCTTTTTATAAAAATGTTATACGTGACTATACACCTAGAATAAAAAAGGAAGAAAAATGGACCATGGATGATATTTCAACTTTATCATTAAATTTTAAGGCTTTTAATGCCTTATATTGTGGATTAGACCAAAGTGAATTTAATTTAATTTATTCTTGTAAAAAATCTGATGAAATTTTTAAAAATTTATAAGTAACACATGATGAATCTAAAAAAGTAAAAGATACCCATTTAAATATGTTTATACATGACTTAGAGAGTTTATCCACACATACTATTGAATCAATCACTGAAATGTTTTTTAAAATTTTTCTGATATGTGTAATGGGTGAAAAGAAATTGTTGATTATATTTTTATATAAACTTTTTTTAAGATAATCAGTTGGATATTACCAAGTAATTGTGAACCTTAAATCACCACAATCAAAGAATATAATGGTGTGAAAAACTTGACATTTGAGGAACTCTTTGGTTCTCTCATGACATATGATATTACTAAGAGAAGGAAAGATGAAAAGGAAGAAAATGAGTTAAGTGATACTAAAATTATAATATCTTTCAAATAAAACTATAAGGGACCATCTAGGATAATCTCTGACATTGAAAACTCTACCAATATGATAGAAATTTTTATGAAAAAGATTATATATTTTATACAATTCAAAAAACAAAATCATGAATTTGTGGTAAATTATTTTTGTAACAAAAATAATTTTCACATAAAACCATATTCACCTTTAAAAATTATAAATGTTAAATATGATAAGAATGTTAAGAATTCTCTAAAGGTCTTGAATTAGTGTGCTAGTTATGACTTGATTTCAATATATGATTCAAGCAATGAAAGTCCCATGTGTTTCATTAAACATGTTTATGATGATAATCAGGTTAGTTCTAGAATTTTTATTTCGCATTCTCATTCCTATTATTATTAATCAACTTATTATACCTATTATTTAACTTATGAAGATAAAATAAATGTTAAAAATGAAATTTAAAAAGGTTTTATTGATTTTATTTAAAAACAAAAAGTCTAAAAAAAACAAAATATTATAGTTTTCGAAATAGTTAAAATATAAAAAAAAATAAGATCTAATTATAAAATTAAAAAAGAAATAAGATATTGATAGTTTTTAATTTCATATTAAATATCTTAAAAATTATATTTATCACCTTAACGAAGGTGAATAAAATTTAAATAAGAGTTTGTTTTCTCAAAAACCTATTAAAAATCACTATGTTTTTGGTTTTCCAATGCAATATATTTTTTCAACAACTCTAAAAAGACTACTTTTAAAAAGATTATTACTCAAAAAAAATTATATAATTATTGTAATAAATTAGGTCTTCTATTTATGAATACAAATATAAACATGATAGATATAGTGGTACTAAATTCATTCATCATTATTCTCTTTTTTCAAATTGAAAAATATTTTTCAAGCAAGTTTGTATTCCAAAATCATCATTTTCTAATATAACTTGACTAATTATATTGGTACCAAAAACAATAGTTTCTTAGTCATTTGTAGAAAAATAGAAAAACTAGATAAGATTCATGATGTATGGATTTTGGGTATTCAAGAAATATGTGTGGTGATCCTTCTGAATTCTCCCATTTCAAAGATTTTGATACTGGACGTCTAACCTTTTATGATGATTGAAAATTAAAAATTTCTTATATGTGTAAAATTGGTTTCTAAAACTATTATATTATTTCATAAATTTTATTCATAATCGAATTTATCCATAGTTTACTCTATATTATTCAATTATATGATATCAAATTTAAAATTAATTTTTAAAATGGTCTTTATAATATTTTTAATTCAAAAGGAAAGCTTATATTTATTGTTTCCCATTTTTAAAATGTTTATAATTTAGATTTAACATCTCTAGAAAGTAACAAAAATATATGTTTTTAAGTGAAAAATATAATCATTCTTGGATTTTGAATATGAACCTATGATATTCTAATATTTATTCTCTTCTCAGACTCAACTTTAACCTATTAGTATGAGATTTAATGAAATTTATTTTTAAAGAGAACTCAGTTTAGGAACATTTCCAAAATTGAAAGAAACACAAATATTCATTAAAATATCAAAAAAATCCTATTCTAAAGCCCCAGAACTATTATACCTTTACCTTTTTAGATCAACTCAATTTAAAAATATTATAAGTAAAAATTTCACATTTTTAATTATCGATGGATTTAATAGATATACATGTGTTATCTTATTAGCTCATAAGAATGAAACTTGTAATGACTTTACTAACATTTCAAGGAAAGTAAAAAAATTAAAGTCGCTATGAAATATTTTCCCTTAGAAGTCCCCATAATGAATAATATTATAAAAAATAATTTGATTATTTTGTTGCTACCCAAGGTTATCATCACTCCTATTCTACTCATGGAACAACACTAGTAAATGGGTTTATGGAAATTAGAAATAGAAACCTCAAAAAAATTGTAATCTCCTAAATTAATTTTCCCTTCCTCAATTATTTTTGGTAAAGGTATTTAATACCACATGATTTATTCAAAACTCATTCCTTATAAGATGCATCATATTAAAAACATTTTATGAACTTTGGTAAAGAAAAATTACAAAAGTTGTATTTCTTAGAGACTTCGGTTCTAAATAATTTATCCTTAACACAAAGCATTATATTGGAGTGTTTGGACCTAAATCCAATGATGAAGTCTTTATTTGAAACTAAAACTCCTATAAATCCTTCTAAGTATACAATAATAGGAACAATACCCTATAAGAGTAAATTCAAATCAATTTCGATTGTATTCTTCCTAAAAAACATCCCAAAAGTTGGATGAATTTAACCATCATAGTTAGACTCATATTAAAACTAAATCTTCTAATATTATTAAATATTAAATTGAAACCACATTCGTTTATTTACCCCAGTTTTGGATCCAATAAAAATACCATACTCTTGACTATTCAACCATACAATTACAATGCATAACTCATAAAAATGGTTGGTGTTAAAGGAGGTTGAAAAGAAATATTTTTTACCTCACTTAGAACATAATTACCTTGATGATACTATTAATGATGAAAATTAGATACCACCTTGTTAGAGGTTTTGAATAAATTTCAACATAACATATATTGGAATCTCATGAAACAACCTGATGATCAACCTATTATTAGCACCGTGTGGTTTTTTTAAAACAAACTTGAAAAAAAGAAAGTGTTTCCTGTAAAAAGGATATACTTATTACTAAATTATATAATCATAATGAAGGTTTAAACTATTGTAAAACTATTTCACCCATTTCTCAACTCAAATCTTTTAGAATCTAGTTATAATTTTTCCATCATTTTAAATTTAAACTTTTTACAATGGATTTCAAAAGTTTATTTTAAAATTGTTTTATTTCAAAAAACATTTGTAGACAAACCAATCGATTTTAAAAATCATGAATTTCAAAATTGTGTTTTAATAATAACCAAATATCTATATGTCTTAAAATGCACCCCTAGGGTTGGTATGATAGGTTAACTAAATTTATTTTTTCAAATTATTTCAAACTGGAAAAATATTACTCCGTCATTTTCTTAAAATAACATCAAATGATTTACTAATCATTCAAATTTATTTTCAATATTTTATTTTTATATCATCTAAAAAATATCAATTCAATGATTATTCTAATTTAATTAATAAATAGTTTGAAATGAGTTTTATATGAGAATATAATTTATTTCTTGGTTATCAAATTTCCCAAAATTCATATTATAGATTTTTAAATGAAAGTAAATACACTAATAAATATATAAACTAGTTTGGCATGGATCATGCTAAAAAAATAGAACCTCCAAAAGTAAAAACTAAATTTTAACGTTTAATGAAGCCAATAAATAATTCAATAAAAATATTTATCGAAGAATTATTGGAAGTACGATTTACATTAATGGGACCCACATGGACATCATGTTTAGTGTATTTCATGGTTATAATTATCAATATGATCTAAATGAATTTAATTTAAGATCCCTTAAAATAATTTTCCACTATTTAAAAGTAACTAAAAACTGTGGATAATTTTATCTTAAAGTAACCTATATTTAACAATCATATTTTTTCAATGACGATAGTGTATAATTATAACTATATAGGATAATTTCTATTAGAACTTTCCATATGATATGAAAATACTTCATATATTTGATTATTGAGAAGAAAAATCTTGTTACTCGTTCTATATTTGAAGTAGAATACAAATCCATTTGGATTTATTTCACCAAAATTAGAGGGATGAAACATATTGTTTTGGAATTTGTACCAATTTACAATTATTCCCCAATCAATTGTTTCAAAAATAGTGTGACAATTACTTCTAAAAAACTATCCAACACTCTATTACTAAGAACTTTCACTTGTGACATCATTTTCTAAGAGATTACTTTAAAAAGGAGATTCAATTCATGACATTATTTTCACAAACCATTAACTTGTTAATTTCTTCACTGAAAATCTTCCTATAAATTAATTTTATTTCATCAAAGTAAAGACAAGTATGACTATCTTATGATAAATATTTTTTAATAACATGTAATTATTAAAAGGTATTTTATTTTTAAAATTTATTTTTTTAGAAATTGGTTTCCAAAATGTATTTCGAATATTTTTAAAATCAAATTTGTTTTTTTAATATTCATAAATTTCAAAAAGTGATGAAAGTATGATACTCAAATAAAAAAGTTATAATATATATAAAAATAATTTTTTGTGTTTTTGGTTCATTTTGATTGTAACTAAAAGTGTTTTTACGAAAAAAAAAATTAATTTATTTGATAACTTTCATTACATGCACCATTGAGTTTTGAAAAACTACAAAATATTCATAATATTATTATTTAAATTGGACCTTTATAACCATGAAATTGAATTTAGAGTTATGAACATGTATAAAAAAATTAAGATAAATTATGAATGTTTTATAACCTGAAAATATACTAAAAAATTAATTAATTTTTGGAAATGTACTTTTATTCTTTGAAAAAACTTTTTACCTAAAACAAATGATATTTTTTCCTTTATTTGAAAAAATAATAAAATTAATTTTAAAATTAATTTTAAAATTAATTTTAAATAATTAACTTAGTTTTTAGAATCAAATTTTCAAAGTAATCTTAAGGATAATTTTGCATAACATTACAAAAATATTTATTATTTAGTGAATGGTAAAAAATACTGATTTTTATCAAAAATTTAATTTAGTACAAATCATTTACAAAGTTAAATATTGTTTCAAACTATTTTAAAAGTAAAATTAGTTCAATAATTTAAAAATTATACTAATTTAGATCACTATAATCAAATTAATTTTTTTTTCGATTAAAACATTATCATCCATTGAAACTTTTCTCTTTGAAAAACTTCTTTTTCCTTGCATATACGGGTTTAATTTTAAATTAAACTATTACACTTATTTGAATGGAATTTTAGAAAATATATTCCATATTATTAGTAATAATAATTAATATTTTATGATAAATTTAACTTAATTTTTTCAGAAGGAATAGTAAAAAGAGTAAAATTAAATACATTGTGGAGGTTAAGGTTAGAATAGGCTTGCTGATGGGTTAAACTATAAATATAAGGACTAAAATGATCAACAAAAAACATGTATTATTCTTAGTTTATGTAAATATTTTTAACTTATATCATCTAATTTTCTATAATTAACCATTTTTTGGCCTTGTTTCATGTCTAAAACATGGGTATGCCTTTTCTTTTCAAAAAATCGAACTGTTCACTCTCCACAACTTATAAAATGGAACCCTCTATCCTCCAAAATTAATAGTTATAAAACACTTTGGTACTCAAACTTACTGTAAAAATATATTCCTTACACCTCCCAACCCCACACCCTATAGTCTTTAGTTGTATTATAAAACCTTGTTAGGAAGGCTTTAGGTGTTAACCTAAAAGGGTTCTCAAAAGAAGAGGTATAATCATTAACAATGTCTTTTCGTATAATTTATTCTCATAACCCCTTAAAATATTATATAACCATGATTATATAATAAAATAATTTTCTAAAATATACTAATATATTATTATTCTTGTCTCATGAGAAACATATATATCCTCTTACATCAAATAGTAAACGAAACTGTCATTCGTGTGTATGGTGGACTACCGTCTTGCAAACTGAAGAAACTAATATTCCATCTCCACATATAATAACTAGATATACTATTTTATTTAACATATATGTAAATATTTAATTATATAATTGTAATTATGGAATAATAATTTCATATAAACCTTATTAATTTCTATTTCTTGGGATTATGATTACATCGCTTCTGTGGGCGAATGACTACCACCTCACAAAGCGATGTGATTCGTTTTTCATATATTATTTACATAGAAGTTAATGAGGGTAAATTTAATTAATATATGTGATATATATTATATAATAATTTCTCTATAATTGTGATATATTGTTTACCTTCCTTTAGTTTCATCAGTTGAGAAAATAGAAACATCATGCATGTGTACGTATGACCTACTATCCCCATGAAATATGTTATTCATTTTCTATCTCTTGCTTTTATGGATTACACTAAATACATATAAAATGAGTTTATATGATAATTATAAAATATTTAAAAAATTTGGTATTATGTAAACATGATCATTTTAAAAGGTATTAAAATACAAAAACAAAACATACATGAAAAACAAATCATTTTTTACCCAAAACGTTATTTTAATAAGGAATTTATAATAAATGGATAATACAACGTTATATATAGATCATATATGTTATTGTACATCTGAGTATGGTTTTTTAGTATATCAAAAATAAAATGATTTTTATTATACTGGAGTTTCTAATGTGTTGGATATAATTAGAAACTTAAGTAAGGGACTTTCATCTCACTTTCATTTCTATGGGACACATGTCATTTCGCCACTTGTTTCTTTTTTGTGGTGAATATACTACCAATGAATATATTTTATAATTATTATTATCAAAGTATGAAATATAATTGTCCATATAATTTCCTTTATTTCATTCGTATTATGATTCAAAAGTTACCAATTTGATAAAATTCTTATGTTCTAATCTCATTATTTATCAAGATTATTTATGATTAAATTTCTGATTATGAAATATTATGATATATCATGAAGTAAAATCATGAATTTTATTCGACTATGGTTATGTCAGGAAAATAAAAAAAATCCATTCATTTTCCACCATTTTTGTTCTCCAGAGTCTAAAAGAAGGTTTTTAAGGAAAATAAACTTTAATACACTTTTCAATTAAAAATACTTTTTCTTCCATGTAAATGTTGATTTTGACACTTTTCACCAGGGCGCGCATCATTATGGAGGTGCACTTATTGTTTTCCTGCATTCCTACTTTCCAAAGGTGGGAGGGATTTATTATTTCTTCAGGGGTGTTTTCTCCTTGATCAAAATGGGATGATGGGATGTCAGTTTCTCCTTCCGTTGATTCCTCCTCGAAACTCGTCTCATAGTCCGGGTCTCCCTCATAAATTTGAGTCATTTTTCATGAACCTTATTCCTGATGGTATCTCTTTGTGGACACCAGAAAATTAAATTGCTCTACCAGGACAACCCAAGGGGTTTTGACAAGGTAGAAACCTTCGGTCAGAGTATATGGTAACAACATGCATGTTGGTCATCTCTGGATAGTGGGACATTGGAGAACCTATATTCTTCATCGCAAGAGGGAATATCAAGGGAATAGAAAAATGAGGCATCCCACATCGATCGTAGGGTATATTATTCAAAAAGAATGTCTTCTAAGGTTTTCCTCAGTTCCCATTTTTAAAAAGGGGTATTCCATAATTTTAACGTCTATAAGAGAGAGATCGAACTGATCAAGACACCATTAAGGGAGAATCCGGAAGTTTCACCCCTATGAGGGGAACCTAGGAGATTTATCAGATGGATGGATTAGAATTCCCAATGGGGATGGACCTAGAAGTGGTGTGTCCCAAGAAGGGAATTTTTCACACCATGAAGGCATATCTAGATAGCATAAAGGGTGGATCAAGGAGGCATACCCCCAAAAGGGGTTTACCGAATGGATGGATTAGAATTCATAAAAAATAAGGACTGATGGTGATTTGTCCCAAAAAGGGAATATTTTACACTGTGAAGGATGATCAATACACCATTAAGGGCCAATCAGTAAGGTGAACCCCTATTAGAGGGGAACCTAGGAGATTTACCAGGTGGATGGGTTAGAATTCCCAGTGAGGATGGACCTAGGAGTGGTGTGTCCCAAGAAGGGAATATTTCACACTGTGAAGGTTGATCGGAACACCGTAAAGGGAGGATTAGAGAAGGTGGGTCCTGGAAAATGGTACACCAGGGTTAACCATCACCTAGGATTAAACCTCAGAGTGTCTTACTAAGATCCATTTTTAGAATATAGGAACCAAAAAACAAAAAGTTCAAATGAGGGTGATGAGACACCTAAGGAGGTAGCTTGTGAGAAATGGAGAGAATATAAATTGATATGAAGGAAGTGAAAACTCTATGTTGGGGAATGATCTTCCCAATACACAAAGGCTCAAAGGAAAGGATGGTACAGAAATGGTTGATGGGATTGGACATCAAAGAGGATTCATATGTGTCTTTGTGGCTATGAATCAAAGTCCACAAAGTTCAACATGGAGGCATGGTATCAGAGCATACACAAAGGGTGGAGACCTGATGACATTATTGGGAACACGCATGGTTAGTAGACCATCACAAGAGTGAAACTCTTGGTTGGAAGTGTATGGGTTGATTTCTGGGATTACACATGGTTAGCTACTCAAAAATATGGATCCAAACAAACTAGAGAGGTGGATTTTTTAGATTCATTCCAAAAAAGGGTAGAAATTACATCAGTAGGGTACATCGCTTACGAGGGAGTGCCATAGATTACCATAGTTTGGGGTTGGACCTCATAGAGTATTCCTATTTAACATTCATAGAGGAAAGGAATCAAAACATTCATAGTGTGAAAGGGGATACCATTTAATGTTATGCAGGAAGAATGAACCAATGTAAAGTAGTCGTGACAAATAGATTGTGGTGAGTGGTGGACTTAAACCTCGAGGAGGCTTCCTATGTTCCCTATTTAAAGGAAAATGATCAAAGTCCACACAGTTTGGTAGTAAATATAGTTTAATGTCATGAATTTCAAGGGAAATTAGGCTTATGAATGGTTAGCAGTCCAAAGAGGATGTGTTGGGGCTTATGAATGGTTAGTGTCCCAAAGAGGATGTCTTGTTTTCCACTAACTCTAATCCCACATGAGTCATACTCAGTGTGAGAAACAAGAGGCAACAATAGACCTAAAGATAATTTTTCAAGGGTTTGGCCACATGGGATGGTGTGGGGTTATGTATGGAAGTAGCCCAGGTGACGCTATGTAGCGGCAATGGTGAATGGGGATAATGTGTGGAAGTTTCCCGAGTTCTGCTAAGGAGTGGAAATTGTGGATGGTACTTATTCTTGGAAGATACCATCATGACCCTTATAAGGGAAAATGGTGGATGGGGATTACACATGGAAAATATCCATGTTCTTCTAAGGAGCAGCATTTGTGGGTGGTTCTTATGGGTGGAATTTTCCCGGGTGCTGCTAAGGAGAAGAAATTGTGGGTGGGGATTATGTATGGAAGCTTCTCAGGTGCTGCTAAAGAGAGACAATGCTGTATGGGGCTTATGTGTGGATGCTTCCCGAGTTTAGCTAAGGAGTTTCAATGATGGATGGGGATCACATCTAGAAGCTTCCCTGGTGCCACTAAGGAGTGGAAATAATGGATGGGTCTTACTCATGGAAGCTTCCTAGGTGCCTCTAAAGAGTGGAAATTATGGACCGGGCTTATGAATTAATGTTTCCCAGGTACCTCTAGAGGTGGTAATGTTGGATGGTAATTATGAAAGGATGTTTTCCATGTGCCTCTAAAGAGAAGCAATGATGGATGGGGCTTACGTGTGGAACCAACCTGGGTGTCGCTAGAAGAAGAAATGTAGGATGGTGCATACATGTGGAAGATACATGTGATATCCTACTCATGTTAGGTGATGAGGGAATCTCATGTTCATTGAAAGGTGTAAGTATTAATTTTAACATCGTGTGAATGGAGGAGGTGTGGGGGGATTATGAAATAAGCTTCATGTTCTTTCTTCTTCATGTCAAGCTATGAGGGAATCTCAACCTGATGATTGGTCGCGAGAAAATGGTTTGGGGATTTCACCATAATAGTAGGCCCATGGTGGTTTTTTTCTATTAATATCATGATGAGGCATCTTAGGATTGGTGCACAAGGTATTATATTCTTAAATGATAGGGTATTCTAGAGTTTAAATTCATATATTTATTGTTTTTGGAATCTTATGTCTGGCGTATAAGGTGTCTCTTGTATAAAATAATAGGAATCCAATGTTTTTCACATAGGTTATGATATAGTTTATAGTCATATAGATAAGACTATTTTTCATAACAAGCCTAAAAATTCTTGGTTTCGGACATACGCAAGAGTGCCCTTATCTGGTTTGACTTGGAATAGGATGCTAATAATGAGGTTTGAGGAGTTTAATGAGGAATAGTTCAACTCAAGGTACTCGTGGAATCCAAGGTGAGGATATCAACTCACATCATGGGAATGGAACCAAGAGGAGTAGGTTTGACCCAAGGTGTTTCATCGAGTTCAGAGGAGTTTCTTGAATCATGGTTTTTCTGGCATGAAATTTGGGTGTGCATAAGGGCACAATTGAAAATCGGGTTGGACTGGCTCGAAACATTCATGGTGTGACTCTCCATTTTTAATAGGGTTCAGTGGTAGTAGTGAAGGGACTAGTCCAGAGGGCTCAGACCGCAGCTTGGCAATGAGCTTGAGTGGGGATTCAGGGGTGCATCCCCCATAGTACGGTCCAATGAGAACGAAGGTAGGAGATTTTTGAAGGATATATATTTGTGAAGGAAAGGGGTATGCGTAGATTTTGTTCTAACGAAGGATGGGTATTTGAGAAGGAAGGGTCCTTCATTAAATAAGTACTTGTGTGGAGTAGGGCTTCGCTTAGGAAAATATCTCATTATTTAGAGAGTTCTTCGTGGAAGATTAATGCTTCACGGAGCCTCAAGTAACCTGATGTGGCTCCCTCCTTTTTGAAGGGAAGAGACCTTTGCGAAGAGAATCCCCTCGCGGTGCTTCAATAGATCCTCAAAATGGGAGATCAGTCTCCAAAAGGGTGGAGTAAACATGCTTATGAGGGAGGGGGACTGGTATTTATAGGTAATGGAGGTCTACAGGGATTATTGTGGAGAAAAACTAGGCACCATGAAGGAAAAGTGACACTGAAAAGGACATAATTTCAGGGAGGATTGTGAAGTAAAAGTAATGCCCTAGATGAGATATGTTTCTAGTGGATTGAAAAAGAAAAGTGACGATGCATAGGAGATACATTTGTGCGAGGAGCTCTGTGAACCGCGAAGGGAAACAGACGTTGTGAAAGAGATATGTTCACACATGGAGATCCAAAAAATATGATTCTCATAAGCATGCTATGAAGAAAATGAACACCATAAAGCACATACGTTTTCACGGTCATTGGGGGAGCTTCACAAATGGGCTCCGTGAACCAGTTTTCCAACCTAACTTCGAGCATCCATAACTTCTAATAGGTAAATCCATTCTAGTTGAACGACTAGTCAAATCAAATCCTGAGAAATTATTTATGATATGAGATCATCCCTGGAAGAATTTGGTTCATCATGTGTATGTGTATTCCGAGGCCAAAAAAACATTCTCCTAATAATGGGGTCTAGTGAGGATGAGGCGGGCGAGGGAGACTGTGTTTTGAGGAAACCACAGAGGAAAATTACTACCTTGGGTTCCAATGTATCTCAATCACATTTAAGAATAAATAAACTAAAAAAATAACTAATCCAATGTGAGTCTAGCTCAGTATGGGAAACAAGAGATAATAGAAGACCATCCACCTGTATGAGAGTGCTAAAACATGGAAGGTGTGATCAGATCAAAATGGGAAATCAATCACATTTGGGAGTGTCTTGAATGAGAGGGGTTGTTGGCTCTCTAGATAGCCAACTAGGTTTTCCCAATATATGCTAGTGCATGAGTGGGATAACACCAAAGGCGCTTGAATCAATATGAACAAAGGGGAATGAGAATTTTGAATCATGACACCCAAAATTTGGAAAACAATGATGGTGACAGAAAGATAGAGGATAACTATTGACCATGTTTGAAACACAGTAACCATATCGTGTTAGCCTAAAAGGGGATAAACTAAAGAGGGATGACTATGGACCGAATTCAAAAACACATGGCTTAACTCTATGTTTTGTATGATGTCTTCTGGAATGTAGGCCTAGGATGGTAGGTGATCCTTAAGGCCGGGCATCCTTACTATTCGAGGGTTCCTTCAGAAGTGAAAGATGATGAGAAATCAAATAAAAGAGAATTCTTGGGATGGGGTGGGGTGATGGGTTGTTCGAATGGATTCCATCACTCTTGAAATTACACCACCATGATGAGAGGTCATTGGGTGATCATATCGGTTTGAACAAGGATCAAACCTATTTCCATATAGGACCTCTCTAGCGAGGACCTAGAATACCTTTTAGTTTTATGTCATGAAAATGAGGATGATGATCACGTAGTTTAGAATCATATGGTGAGTTTGGTCCATGGTATAGTTTAACATCATGTGATTAGGATGTGGCATGCAGTTAAATCTCATGTGACTGGGATGTTGCACATAGGGTATGGTCATATTGTTTGGACCCTAGACTATAGTTAAAAGTTGTGTCTCATAGATTATGATATCAATTGATATAATTTTTCATGGAATGAAGGGGATTAATCCGATTTGACTAAGCCAAAGAAGGATTATACACCATACAAATACCATGGAATAGGCGAAAAGGAGGAATATCTGATGTGGTGATTGACAGGACCTGACCTGAATGAAATCCAAAAAGACCGACTGCCACACCACATATCCTTGTGAGGATCCTAGTTTATGGTCATAGAGTTCAGACTGATGGTCCCTAGGTGGATCAACCACATCAATATCTACCCTACCAAAACTCTTAACCCTACTTGATCCGTGCTCATTATATGAAACAAGGAATGGTATAGGAGTTTTCTCGATATGTGGGATCACACATTGAAGTTTACATGGAGGATGTAATCCCACCATGATACAAGAATGGGAGGTAAAGGTTAACTCAAGACCTTATAGGGTTGGATGAAGGGGTGGATGGTATGTAATGGCCGACTACTGACCATGTTTGAAACATAGGTTCATAGCTTAACCAGATAGGAATGGGGTGAGAAAATTTGGGATCAAATGTGGACCATGTTTAAAACAAAAAAATCAGTGCTTCTTACCAAATATCCATTAAGGAGTTGTCCTAGTATGGGAGGTGATCCAAAGCTGAATGATACCATCACCATTAGGGTGTCTATATAGATTTTAAGAGCGGTGTAGGACTTAAAACAAGAAGGACTCAATTTGTGGACTGAATATCTCATCACAGAGTGGGTCTTAGATCTTAGTGTGAAAATAATTTAAGGTCGTATTTCATGGACCATAAAAGGGTCTAGATGGAAATTTTTTTTAATAAACCTATGGATGGGTCTGAAGAGGACATATTTGGTCATCTATACGTATCCCTTGAGTATTGGAATCAAGCCTCATATAGTTCTTAATTAAAAGCGGGGTGAGGTACCAACACTAGTGGAGGAAATCCTCTCAGCTCAGGAAGATAAAGAATCTCGTAGTTATTGTGGGGAATCCTAAAATTGTTTAGGGTAGTGTAATAGTTTTATTTTGTGCATAGAGGAAATTATCTCATGGTTTAAGGTCACATATTTTGGAATATAGAGTTTTTTTGGGCCCAAAGAAAAAAATATGGGCATAACTATGTATCCTGTAATGAGGGGAATCAAGCAGCACGCAGTTTTGGAATCCTGTGTAGTGTAACATCATGTGGTAAGGACAAAATTTGAGATGAATTTTATTGTCATACACCTAGGACATGAACACCCCAAAGGAGAAATGTGTGGTGATGTACAAAAACTGGTGTGAATGGGGAATAAAAAGATCCATAGTACATCACACATTTTCAAAGGGGATCCTAGGACAAAAGGTCCGAAACAGGGGGTTTACAATTCTATGGATAGACCTAGGGATAGATATCCAAATGTTGATATGTATCTTGTAGGAAAAATAATCGAGCCACATGTAGTTCTTGGAGTGATTCCGCTGTGTATGTCTCATCCATGCAAAGATAGAAGTGTCATTTGATATATCTTTTTTGTGCTTTTCCTACTGGTTCTTTTTTTGGATCCACCGTCCCGGAATGGAATGGTCATGTGTCATTACAAGAATCAAGCATAGTGTAGGTCTTGAAATGTGTCATGGTGTTGACCAATTCCAAGGGTGATATTATAAGGCCCCAGCCTTAAACCTTACTTAATCTTGAGTTATTACAAGATTACACATTGAGGATCTTTTCGGGTTTAGAGTTTTAGAGAATTAGATCATAAAACTTGCATTACATTCCACATATAAACAAAGTGGTTACATAAAGATAGTATTCTTCATTCCCATCAATGGAAACACATTTAAAATAAAACATGGATTAATTCTTGACACATCCTTGACTCTATCATCTTATCATGTACCTTTCCCTTGACCTGTGAAAAACATTTCAAAACCTTGGGATGAGCATAAAAACTCAGTATGGGTTATAAAAAAAACATGGAAAGGAAACATGAGTTCATATATACATAAGAATGAAATCATACATTACCCATAAAACATTGGCACTTTAACATACCTCATAAAATCGCGAATAAATCATAGAAATCATAAGACATAAAGGTAACTTGAGGCATTCATAACATTCTTAAGTAGGGAGTAACCCTCTTGGTTACGTTTGGAATACCCATCACAGTATATTCCCTAAAATATCTTCGGAGAAACCTTAAAGTTTCACTACTTCGCGTTACCCAATGCATTGGAGAGCTATAACGGGCTCACCCGCCCTTAGTTTATCACGAAACCACCTGTCTTCATAATAATGCCCAAAAACCATAACATAATCATATCACATAAAACATGCATAAAGGAAACATAAAATTTCCACATTTCAATAATGAGATATCAGTACAACACATTGATATAAAAACATTATGAAAACCATTTTCAATACTAAAATAAAAGAAAAGTAAAACATCGTATTTATTTTTCTTTTAAAAAGAAGGTATGGCTTGTAGAGGAAGCCGAAACTCAAATAACGGTCACGACGGCGGAGAAGTCGTTGTCGCCGCATACGTACAACAAAAACATTCCCTTTTGTCATTTAGTAAACTCTTCGTATAAAAAAGATTCCTTTCGAATAAATGGAAAAGTCAAAGGGGTTTATACACCGTATAAAATAAAGTTGTGTATAAAATAAAATATGCCTCAATGAAAGGAGATTGAGACGAAGTCCCATTCCTCGTATCCGACTTGACTCGACCATTCTTTAATCTCCTGAATAATAAACTTGAGTTAATCTCTACTTTATTATGAATCTTTTTCAAGTTCATTATTCCTTTTATACCATGTTATGAACATCATCTAATCAGTTAAGTTAATAATGTTCATTTTGTCGGTATTTGGTTCTTAAGTCAAAAATAGACTTCTTACACTTACATGTTGTTAATTTGGTCAAAGGTTCATTATATCCAGAATGGTATTCATGATGTGGATATCATATATGTCATATATATCCATTACATACATGCATTTATAATATTACATAATCATTTAGAGGTAAGAAATGAAATGCACCGTTCATGGAGACGGTAAGCCGTACGTACGCATGAACGCTACTTTCATTTCTATTTCGTATTTTATAGAATGGAATCATAATGATATAAAGGTATATTATAATTCCAGTATAATATCATATATAATATCATAGTTCCATCCTTTATATGTCCCACATATGGTATTTAACGAATCAAATCACTTTGAGGGAGCGGTAGTCCGCACTTCCTAAAATGAAGATATCGTGTTTACCCACAATGGAAACCATAAAGGTATGACCAAAATGAAAAAAACAGAAGCTTAATGAAAACATAAACATATTATATATCATATATAAAAATAGTGACATCATAATGGCCACCTTTGAAGGTGTTAAATGAGTGTTGAACAATCATCGTTTCGGGAGGCAGAATTTCGCCATCCACGGAAACCGTATGTTCTTTAACCATTTGATGCAGATGTGTGAGAGTGTAGCTCAAATAAATCATATAACAACATCCTAGTATATTGAAGATACTGTTGTTGTTACAAAAGAAGTAAATAAAAAGAGTTTAGTGGGTTGGAGAAGCAAAATAAAACAAATGAACATGAGAGAACGAATTACCTTAAAAAGTGTAACTCCTTTTGATTTGAGCCTAAAGGCTTCCTTTGAAAGGATTATTCCCAAAGGGAATCCTCTAGGATGAGGAGAGGGATGTGGAGAGAGAAAATGTGCAGGTGTTGGCCGAGCAAAAGGCTTGAAGAGTGTGTGAAATGAGGTAGAGGTGGGGGCCTTTTATAAGAGGAGAGGAGGGGCACTTTTGGAAAGTAAAGAAACATTACTTTATTTGAAAATGTGTTTCGGTTTTAAAAGGTCCCACATTGATATAATTCGTGGATAAGGTGATAAGGGTTCGAAATCCACTCACCCAATTGGTTTTGGACATGTGTAGGGTTTATATTTTTCATTATTATTCCATTTTATTTAAATCGTCAAATAATGATGTCATCGCTGCATCATTATTATGTCATAAATAATTTAATTTATTTAATGTCTAAAAATTATAATAAAAAAATTACTATGATATAGGAAATCTTTTTATCTTTCCAATGACTATTTATAATCAAAATTTGGACTTGTATAACCCCACTTAAAAATTGTTTTCGTAAAACATATTATGTTTGTGTCATTTTCACTTTAACATTAAATAAAAAGTAATTTATGTCATTTCCCAAAAAAAGTGGATCCATGGGGTCCCCAAGTTGACCCATGTCATGTCATGGTCGGCCATGACACAACCAATGAGGTTGGGACATGTGTCTAGGTCATTTCATAATATTAAATCATTTTTTACACCTTAAACTACCCTAATTACCACTAATCGCGATTAAGAACTTAATAAGTTACTATTCACCAAAAAATTATTATAATCTCATTGAACCACATTTTACTTCTTAATGACAACCATGTATGTTGGATTTTAAAAATTCAATACACATTAGTGTTAAACTTTCATTTAACTAAAAAATCAGTTTGCTTGATTACCACTTAGTGGTTTCACTATTCATCAAAAATTGAAGTTTTTCAGAAAATTACCAAAAAATCACCCTAAGCTATATTTGATATTCCGAATTAAAAAATGAAAAATATTTTACAAAATTCAAATCATATAAGTCACATTAATTAATTTAATAATTAATTCCCGCTGCCAGGGCAAATAGCGTGTTTTTACAAAACAAAAAGTATCAAAAGATTGACACCAGTTTAAGTCTAATTTCAAAGTGAAATTGATTCCAATGACCACCATTGGATAAAATCGTAAAAATATATTCTAATTTCACTTCAAAACTATTTCAATAAATAATCTAATCATATAAATAAATTAGATTAAAAAGTAGTTTTGATGTAAAATGCAGTATTTTTCACTATTCATTAAAAAATGAACATTGTCAGAAAAATACCAAAAATTCACAGAAGGTAAATTTTGATGTCCCAATCATAAAGGATAAGTTTATTTTGACAAACATAGTTTATAAAATTGTCAAAATATAGATTCAAAAATGGTTTGCCATCAAAAGGCAGTAAAACAATCTTTTAAGAATATTAGTGTATTTCATGCATAAGATTGTATTTATTTTAATTTTAAGCCTCTATAACACTATCTTAATCATTAATAGACATAGATAAAAATATATATTATTCATTACTTACTTGGGATGTTACATCCTTCCCCCCTTTAGAAAATTGCGTCCTCGTAATTTATTTACTTATCGAATAAATGAGGGTACTTATCCCTCATTGCATTTTCGGATTCCCATGTTGCCTCTTCAATCATGTGGTTTTTTCACAAAACCTTTACCTGGTGAATCACCTTATTTCGTAACACTTGCTCCTTGTGGTCAAGAATCTGGACCGGTTGTTCCTCATAAGATAGGTTCTCTTCCAGCTGAACTACCTCTGGACTCAAAACATGAGATGGATCTGGCATATACTTTCTCAACATCGAAACGTGAAAAACATTGTGTACCTGAGATAAACTCGGAGGTAAAGCCACTCGGTATGCAACTGATCCAACTCTTTCTAGAATTTCGTATGGTCCAATGAACCTTGGACTCAACTTTCCTTTCTTACCAAATCTCATCACACTTTTCCAAGGAGAAACCTTGAGAAAAACATGATCACCTACCTCGAAAGATAGATCCTTCCTCTGGTTATCCACATAACTCTTCTGCCTGCTCTGAGCTGATCTCATGTGTTTCTGAATCAGCTGAACTTTTTCTGCCATCTCTTCTACCAATTCTGGTCCCATCAACTTTCTTTCACCCACTTCATCCCAGAAAGCTGGACTTCGACACCGCTTCCCATATAATGCCTGAAATGGTGCCATCTGTATACTGGAATGAAAACTGTTATTATATGAAAACTCAACCAAAGAAAGATGTTGGTCCCAACTTCCCTGATAATCCATAGAACAAGCTCGTAGCATATCCTCCAATGTCTGAATTGTTCATTCTGACTGCCCATCTGATTGAGGATGAAAAGCTGTACTAAAATTTAATTCAGTACCCAACGACTTCTGAAGGCCTTTCCAAAAGTTAGAAGTAAACCTGGGATCACGATCCGATACAATGGAGAGAGGAACTCCATGTAACCTGACTATCTCTTTAAGATACAAACGGGAAAGTTGATCAAGAGAGAAAGCATCTCGTATAGCAAGGAAATGAGCAGATTTGGTCAAGCGATCAACAATAACCCAGATTGCATTATTACCTCGAGATTTATTCGGTAATCCAACAACAAAGACCATGGATATATTCTCCCATTTCTACTCTGGCACTGGTAAAGGCTGAAGCATCCCTTTCGGTAACTACCGCTCCACTTTAACCTGCTGACAAGTCAAACACTTCACAGTAAAATCAGAAATATCTCTTTTCATTCCATCCCACCAGTAATACTCCCGCAGATCTCTATACATCTTAGTACTGCCCGGATGAACTGAAAACGGAGAACTATGAGCTTCACATAACAACTCTCTCTTCAACTGTGAATCACAAGGCACACACAATCTCTTCCCAAATCTCAAAATGCAATCATTATCAATGTTGAATTCAGGCAACTTACCTTTCTGAACCAGCTCTACCCTTTTCTGCAACTCACTGTCTTGCTTCTGTGCTTGCTTGATTCTATCTGATAGAGATGATCTCACTGATACTTGAAACAAAACAGAAGGACTTCCTGCACCAACAACTTCTATGCCAAAGTTCATCAAATCGTTAACCAAAGGATCACGTTCCAAACGCAACATTGTTAATGAAGCATTACTTTTTCGACTCAAAGCATCAGCCACTTTATTTGCTTTTCCCGGATGGTAATGAATTGTACAATCATAATCTTTGATTAATTCCAGCCATCTCCTTTGTCTCATGTTTAACTCTTTCTGAGTGAATATATACTTTAAACTTTTGTGATCGGTATATATTTCACACTTTACTCCATACAAATGATGCCTCCAAATTTTTAAAGCAAAAAACAACAGCAGCTAGTTCCAAATCATGTGTACGGTCATTTACCTCATGAGTTTTCAACTGTCGTGAAGCATAAGAAATTGCCTGATCATTCTGCATTAGGACGCAACCAAGTCCTTTCAATGAAGCATCATTGTATATAACAAACTCACCATTCCTGGAAGGTAGTGCCAAAACTGGAGCATTCACCAATCTTCTTTTCAATTCCTGAAAACAATCATCACATTCTTTTGTCCAGATAAACTTAACACCCTTACGATTTAGCTTATTCATTGGACTAGATAACCATGAAAAATTTCTAACAAACCTTCGGTAATAGCCCACCAAACCAAGGAAGATACGAATCTCGGTTACATTTGTGGGTCTTGGCCATTCTTCCACAACTTTTGTTTTTGCAGGATCAACAGTTATTCCATCTTTAGAAACAATGTGACCAAGGAAAGAAATTTGTTGTAACCAAAACTCACACTTGCTGAATTTCCCATACAGTTTCTTTTCTTTTAAGGTTTGCAATATAACCCTTAAATGTTTTTCATTCTCCTCTTTACTTTTAGAAAAGACCAAAATATCATCAATGAAAACCACCACAAACTTATCCAAGAACTCATTGAAAATTCTATTCATTAAGTCCATGAATACAGAAGGTGCATTGGTTAGCCCAAAAGGAATTACTACAAATTCATAATGGCCATATCTCGTACGGAACGCGGTCTTCGGAATATCTGCCTCCTTAACATTCAGCTGATGGTACCCCGATCTCAAGTCAATCTTTGAAAAAAACTAAGCTCCCTGGAGCTGATCAAACAAATCATCGATATGAGGCAAAGGATATTTGTTCTTAACAGTGATATTATTCAAGGCTCTATAATCAATGCAAAGTCTCATAGAACCATCTTTCTTTTTAACAAATAAAACAGGAGCACCCCATGGTGATGTGCTAGGTCTAATGAAACCTTTCTCTAATAAATCTTGCAATTGCTCCTTCAACTCTAAAAGTTCAATTTGTGTCATTCGATAAGGGGGTTTTGAAATTGGCTTAGCATCAGGAACTAAGTCAACAGTAAACTCAACTTCCCGATCTGGTATTATTCCAGGCAACTCATCAGGAAAAACATCAGGATACTCATTTACCACTGGCACATCATTAATCTGAACAGTTCCTTTATTTTCAACGACGTGTGCAAGGTAACATTCATTTCCATCTTTTACAAGTTTCTCGGCCTCTTGATATGTTATCAAAAGTAAGGGTTCATTCATGTAAACAAACTGAAAGTCTTTCTGAAAAGAAACTTCTTTAGCTCTACAGTCAATCTTAGCATGGTAAATTGAGAGCCAATCCATACCCAGGATAACATCAAACTCTACTAGAGGTAGAACAATAAGGTTTGCAAGTAGGTTCTTTCCATAGATAAGGATAGGAAGATTCTTATAAATTCTTTTTGCCTCGACACTTCCCCCAGGTGTTTTTACCAAAATTTCAGGATTCATTTCTTGAGATGGTATTCCCATTTTACTAGAATAGGTTTCAGAGATAAAAGAATGTGTAGACCCCGAATCAAACAACACACTGGCATAATCTGAAAAAACAAACAATGTACCTGATACAACTTCATTTGAAGGACCGACATCTACTGAAGTAGTTGCAAAGGATTTCACCACCCCTTTCTGCTTGTAGTATAACTGCTTCCCATCACTCAAGCTCCTTGTCGGACACTCATTTGCATAGTGACCCATCTCATTGCACTTATAACATTTCACTAACTGTAAGACAAATTTGTTCTTACCTTCACCTTGATCCTTTTCAGTGCAATCACGAGCCTTATGTCCCATCTTACCACATCGGTAGCACTTTCCAGAATTCATAAGACATTCCCCAGCATGTCTTTTGCCACATTTATCACAAACTGGAAACTTAGTTCTCTTACCATCAGACTTTTTTGAAGAATTCTTACCTTTCTCCTACCACCTCGGTCTCTTCTTCTGCTGGTTGTTATAGAAAACTTGGTCATCGGCGAACTCCATTTCCACCTTCTCAGCACATCGAACAAGCTTTTCATAACTTTTAAACTCACGATAAGCTAATGCCCTTCGATACTTTGTCTTTAATCCTGAGTAAAAACGATTGATTTTTCTATCAAGGTCCCGAATAAAATTTGGAGCATACCTTGCCAATCGAGTGAACCTTTCTTCATAGGCAGCCACTGAGTCTTACTCTTGCCTCAATTCCAAGAATTGCTTTTCCATCCTAAGTCGAACAGCCTTAGGAAAATACTTCTCAAGAAACATACCTTTGAATTCATCCCAGTCAAGAGCATCAATCTCATCGACGTCCCTGATATTTTTAACCATAGACCACCACTGATCTGCTTCACCCTCCAAATGGTAAATAGCAAGACTAACCTTTTGATTGTATGAACACCCCATGACATCAAAAATCTTCTCCAGTGCTTTAATCCACCCTTCAGCTAGCACAGGGTCAGATGATCCTCTGAATGAAGGGGGATTTTGCCTCATGAAATGTTCCACCACTGACATGTTCCTCTGCGGTTGATCTGGCTGATCTTGTGCATGGATACCACCGCCATTTATCGCTTGAGTCAACTGCGCCATTACTGCAACAAACTGTTCAGTTCCAATTCCGACCATTTCTGGATGCTGATTCGGAAGGTTATTTCCTTCTGTATGCCTTCCTAGAACTGCTTCTCTGTTTCCTCTGCGGAAAACCATTCTGAACAAACATGTCTTAGATGAAGCAACATGGTAATCTTTAAATGCTATATCATTTCAAAAAAATATTTTTGGATAATCATTTAATATAATTCTAACTCCTAAAGTTATCTAAACCGACCTTTGATACCAACTATAAGGCCCCAGCCTTAAACCTTACTTAATCTTGAGTTATTACAATATTACACATTGAGGATCTTTTCGGGTTTAGAGTTTTAGAGAATTAGATCATAAAACTTTCATTACATTCCACATATAAACAAAGTGGTTACATAAAGATAGTATTCTTCATTCCCATCAATGGAAACACATTTAAAATAAAACATGGATTAATTCTTGACACATCCTTGACTCTATCATCTTATCATGTACCTTTCCCTTGACCTGTGAAAAACATTTCAAAAACTTGGGATGAGCATAAAAACTCAGTATGGGTTATAAAAAAACATGGAAAGGAAACATGAGTTCATATATACATAAGAATGAAATCATACATTACCCATAAAACATTGGCACTTTAACATACCTCATAAAATCACGAATAAATCATAGAAATCATAAGACATAAAGGTAACTTGAGGCATTCATAACATTCTTACGTAGGGAGTAACCCTCTTGGTTACGTTTGGAATACCCATCACAGTATATTCCCTAAAATATCTTCGGATAAACCTTAACGTTTCACTCCTTTGCGTTACCCAATGCATTGGAGAGCTATAACGGGCTCACCCGCCCTTAGTTTATCACGGAACCACCCGTCTTCATAATAATGCCCAATAACCATAACATAATCATATCACATAAAACATGCATAAAAGAAACATAAAATTTCCACATTTCAATCATGAGATATCAATACAACACATTGATATAAAAACATTATGAAAACCATTTTCAATACTAAAATAAAATAAAAGTAAAAGATGGTATTTATTTTTCTTTTAAAAAGAAGGTATGGCTTGTAGAGGAAGCCGAAACTCAAATAACGGTCACGACGGTGGAGAAGTCGTTGTCGCCGCATACGTACGACAAAAACATTCCCTTTTGTCGTTTAGTAAATGCTTCGTATAAAAAAAGATTCCTTTTGAATAAATGGAAAAGTCAAAGGGGTTTATACACCGTATAAAAGAAAGTTGTGTATAAAATAAAATATGCCTCAATGAAAGGAGATTGAGACGAAGTCCCATACCTCGTATCCGACTTGACTCGACCGTTCTTTAATCTCCTGAATAATAAACTTGAGTTAATCTCTACTTGATTATGAATATTTTTCAAGTTCATTATTTCTTTTATACCATGTTATGAACATCATGTAATCAGTTAAGTTAATAATGTTCATTTTGTCGGTATTTGGTTCTTAAGTCAAAAATAGACTTCTTACACTTACATGTTGTTAATTTGGTCAAAGGTTCATTATATCCAGAATGGTATTCATTATGTGGATATCATATATGTCATATATATCCAGTACATACATTCATTTATAATATTACATAATCATTTAGAGGTAAGAAATGAAATGCACCGTTCATGGAGACGGTAAGCCGTACGTACGCATGAACGCTACTTTCATTTCTATTTCGTATTTTATAGAATGGAATCATAATGATATAAAGGTATATTATAATTCCAGTATAATATCATATATAATATCATAGTTCCATCCTTTATATGTCCCACATATGGTATTTAACGAATCAAATCACTTTGAGGGGGCGGTAGTCCGCACTTCCTAAAATGAAGATATCGTGTTTACCCATAATGGAAACCATAAAGGTATGCCCAAAATGAAAAAAAACAGAAGCTTAAGGAAAACATAAACATATTATATATCATATATAAAAATAGTGAAATCATAATGGCCACCTTTTAAGGTGTTAAATGAGTGTTGAACAATCATCGTTTCGGGAGGCAGAATTTCGCCATCCACGGAAACCGTATGTTCATTAACCATTTGATGCAGTTGTGTGAGAGTGTAGCTCAAATAAATCATATAACA
Source organism: Viscum album (assembly GCA_963277665.1). Taxonomy (NCBI): domain Eukaryota; kingdom Viridiplantae; phylum Streptophyta; class Magnoliopsida; order Santalales; family Viscaceae; genus Viscum; species Viscum album. The sequence goes on from OY728165.1 coordinate 925,639,616, forward strand.
AAATCCTAGTATATTGAAGATACTGTTGTTGTTACAAAAGAAGTAAATAAAAAGAGTTTAGGGGGTTGGAGAAGCAAAATAAAACAAATGAACATGAGAGAACGAATTACCTTAAAAAGTGTAACTCCTTTTGATTTGAGCCTAAAGGCTTCCTTTGAAAGGATTATGCCCAAAGGGGATCCTCTAGGATGAGGAGAGGGATGTGGAGAGAGCAAATGGGCAGGGGTTGGCCGATCCAAAGGCTTGAAGAGTGTGTGAAATGAGGTAGAGGTGGGGGCCTTTTATAAGAGGAGAGGAGGGGCACTTTTGGAAAGTAAAGAAACATTACTTTATTTGAAAATGTGTTTCGGTTTTAAAAGGTCCCACATTGATATAATTCGTGTATAAGGTGATAAGGGTTCTAAATCCACTCATCCAATTGGTTTTGGACATGTGTAGGTTTTAGATTTTTCATTATCATTCCATTTTATTTAAATCGTCAAATAATGATGTCATCGCTGCATCATTATTATGTCATAAATAATTTAATTTATTTAATGTCTAAAAATTATAAAAAAACTACTATGATATAGGAAATCTTTTTATATTTCCAATGACTATTTATAATCAAAATTTGGACTTGTATAACCCCACTTAAAAATTTTTTTCATAAAACATATTATGTTTGTGTCATTTTCACTTTAACATTAAATAAAAAGTAATTTATGTCATTTCCCAACAAAAGTGGATCCATGGGGTCCCCAAGTTGAACCATGGCATGTCGTGGTAGGCCATGACACAACCAATGATGTTGGGACATGTGTCTAGGTCATTTCATATTATTAAATCATTATTTATACCTTAAACTACCCTAATTACCACTAATCGCGATTAAGAACTTAATAAGTTACTATTCACCAAAAAATTATTCTAATCTCATTGAACCACATTTTACTTCTTAATGACAACCATGTATGTCGGATTTTCAAAATTCAATACACATTAGTGGTAAACTTTCATTTAACTGAAAAATCAGTTTGCTTGATTACCACTTAGTGGTTTCACTATTCATCAAAAATTGATGTTTTTCAGAAAATTACCAAAAATTCACCCTAAGCTATATTTGATATTCCGAATTCAAAAAATGAAGTCTATTTTACAAAATTCAAATCATATAAGTCACATTAATTAATTTAATAATTAATTCCCACTGCCAGGGCAAATAGCGTGTTTTTACAAAACAAAAAGTATCAAAAGATTGACACCAGTTTAAGTCTAATTTCAAAGCAAAATTGATTCCAATTATCACCATTGGATAAAATGGTAAAAATATATTCTAATTTCACTTCAAAACGAATTCAAAACATAATCTAATCATATAAATAAATTAGATTAAAAAGCAGTTTTGATGTAAAATGCAGTATTTTTCACTATTCATTAAAAAATGAACATTGTCAGAAAAATACCAAAAATTCACACAAGGTAAATTTTGATGTCCCAATCATAAAGGATAAGTTTATTCTGACAAACATAGTTTATAAAATTGTCAAAATATATATTCAAAAATGGTTTTCCATCAAAAGGCAGTAAAACAATCTTTTAAGAATATTAGTGTATTCCATGCATAAGATTGTATTTATTTTCATTTTAAGCCTCTATAACACTATCTTAATCATTAATAGACATAGATAAAAATATATATTATTCATTACTTACTTGGGATGTTACAGATATCCTCTCAAGTGAGAACACCACAATGCAGGGTGGTATTTCATCATACAACTGGGAAGATGATGTCACGATTGAAGTTCATGTGATAGGACCGGTCCACACACTTTAACATCATGTGGTAAGGATAAAATATTGTAACATCATGTGGTATGAGTTATCATAGTTTAACATCACATGTATTAGAAAAAATAGATCTTATTTTTAGGTCTTAGAACCCGAACCATGAGGTTGCACGGTCTTATATGTGCGTATTATCATTCCAAAACTCCTAAGCCTGTGCGAGCCATGCTCGGTGTAGGAAACAAGGAGTTATATTAGGATTTCCTCATCACATGAGAGTGTTTTATAGTGAAAAAGAAATTTCGGGTGAGAAAATCTCAACCAACTCGATATTCCTCACATGACGTGCAGGGATGCATGGAGAAACAACAGTAGAGGTGATGGACACTCATTAAAGAAAAAGGGAAGGAAAATGTGAATCACAACATCTGATATTTGGGATGAAAAAGAGGTAGAGTAATGATATAGGATAACTATTTACCATGTTTGAGACACAATATCTATATTTTGTAGCTTGGGATAGGAACAGGCAAGTGAGGGTTAACTACCGACTATATTCAAAACAAGGAACCTGTCTCAAAATGCCATTCAAGATCCTCCACAACATCGGCCCAAAATGGTATTCCGGATATAAGGCCAAGAATCCATACCATTCAGGGGTCCTTTTGGATGTGAAATATGATAGAGACCTAAATAAATAAGATGTGTGAAGCATGCACGTACCCATAAAGTTTAACGTCATGCGGTAATGACAGAGGAGAGATAATGTGCTCTAAAGGGGGGTATATGGTGTGGTTTATCATAAAACCAACATGAATGGGGACCAAGGAGGTCCTATAAAACACCACATTTCTTCTATGAAAATCCCATTCCAAGAAGGGGGTACAAAGGAACATGAATCTATGGCTGGACTTGGGGGAAAATGTTTGGGCGTCACTACGTATCCCACTAGGGTGAGAATCAATCCTCGTGCAGTTCTTGAAGATGCCATGGCATATGGCCAATGCCAAAAGGAAAGCATCTTTTTAGATGAAGGAATAATAGTTCTAATTATTTTATTATAATACAACTCAGATTTAGAAGGAATAGTTTAAGGTCCTATGATAAGGACACTAGATATTTTAGTTTGTGGTCATACATATCAGACACAAGGTGAGTCTTTCAATGAAAAAATGTATAGCATGGGGATATAAAGAGATCAAACATAAATAAGGACTAGAAAGTTCCACATAGCACTACATATTCATGAGGGAATGTGTATATGGTTTAAGGCTCTGATTCTTGGCCTTTGAGAAGTGATCTCTTAGTTTAAGGTTATAGGGTTCAGACCACAAGTTGGTACAATTATTCTCTGTGGGTATGAATCATACCAAGACCCCTAAGCTCAGGTGACCTATGATCAGTGCGGAAAATAAGCGGTGGTGAAGATATTATGGCACATAGAAGAATATGATAAGTGGAATGAAGATGCATATTCATGAATGACCCCATGACACTGATCATCCCACTTAACATGGAAAGGTGAACGGAGGGATAAAACTGAGAGTGTTAAAATTATATCTGGACATGAGGATGTGAAGAGGGTTGTGAGTTGTGGAATATAGTATTTAGGATACAATGAGGTTATCATAAATATGGAGGATAACTATTGACAATGTTTGAGATATAGTATCCCTATCATGTAGCCTAGTATGGGAACAAACTTCAGAGGGTCGGTCGCGGACCGTATTCAAAATGCAGAAACTGTCTCAAAATTTGGTTTAGGATCCTCCATAACATTGGCCCAATTTGGTAGGTGATCCTAAAGGTCGTGAATCCTTACCATTTTGGTGTCCTTTAGGATATGAAAAATGACAGAGACCTAATCAAAGGGACATGTGAATCATGGAAATGGGATGAAAGCATGTCCATATAGAATCCAACAACCTAATCCCTACACCATGTTTCATATCAGTACATCGTTGAGGCATAATAGTGGTAGAGGGACTCAATCAAAGAAAAATGACTCTAAAATAAAAGTTTAGAAAATAGGTAAAGATGGTTGATGAAACCGCGGCTGGACCCAAAGACAAAATGTCTAGGCATTCTTATATATCTCGTGGGGGAAAGAATCAATTCACACATAGTTTTGGAATGTCGTGCAGTTTAACATCATGTGGTAAGGATAAATGGGGGAAGGTATCACAAAGGGGGAAAGGTTCATGGTGTTGTAAAATAACCCGACGTGAAAGAGGATCATGGAGGTCTTACACCACACCATTCATAATCCCAGAAGGAAATTCAGTCCAAGGGGCCAGAAGAGAAATCAGAGAACCTGGGAATGTACCAAAAGACATAATGTTTGAGTGTCCTTATTTATCTTGAGAGGGTAGGAATTATTCAACATGTAGTTCTAGAATGTTGTGCAGTTCAACATCATGAGGTAAGGATTATTGGGAGAGACTCTCTTAAGGGAAGGTCATTGTGTGGATATTGAAAACTTGAAATGAATTAGGATTGAATAATTCTCAGAAGAACCACATTTTTATTTGATACATATCGGCTAAGTGGCAAAAAAATAAGAAAGAATCATAATACTTGGGGATAGAATCAATGAAAAAATGTCTGGTCATTCCTGTGTATCTCTGAGGCCAAGAATCAGACCACACATAGTTCTAGAATTACATGCTGTTTAGCATCATGCAATAAGGGTGAATGAGTAGTTTTGCAACATGTAGGATATTTTGTGTTGTTTATCATCACGTGGGATGATGATGTTGATTGGTTTTACATCCTACATCATGGACAGAGAAGAGGGCGAGGTCCCTGAGGAAGGAGTATGTGGTGTGGCTGTTGTAAAACCCAAATTGAATTTAAAACCAAATAGGCCTCACGCCACACCACAAAATCCTAGGAAACCCAATCCATGGCGACGAAAATGATGAATATATTTGTGGTACATGGGACTAGAATAAAATTATAGGCATTCCTACATATCATGTGAGGGAAATAATCAATCCATACATATTTATAGAATTTCTTGTAGTTTAATTTCATATGGTAAGGATGTTATCTTATTGGGGATGTGTATAGGGTGGTAGGGTAACCTTACATGAATGAGGACCAAAAAGGTCTCATCTATACCATTCAAAATCCTAGGAAAAAGGGTCACTTTCCTTTTAAGGTCATGAAGGAAGGACCACAAATTTTATGTATTTTAATGTCTTGCAACCAGGACGGTGTAGTTTAACATTATACTGGATAGGAGAGATCTTAGTTCAAGGTCATAGAACTCAGACCATAATATAAGGCCAAGAAGTGCTGAAAAGGTTTAGAATCATAGGGTTGGACCTAAAGACCAAATTTATGGGTGTTCCTACGTATCCTATGAGATAATTAATCAAGCCAAGCGTAGTTCTAGAATGTGTAGTGTAGTTTAATGTCATGTGGTAAGGATGGAGGAAGAAGAAGATTAATTCTTAAGGGAGGTTCATAGTGCATCTCCTGAAAACCCAACTTGAATAAGGACCAAAGAGGTCTCATATCACACCCTGTACTCTTAAGGGAAACCTCAGGATGTGAGGCCAAAAATGGGGGAACCTAGGGCTAGACCTGGAGAAAAAATATTTGGGCGTTCCTAGGTATCCCATGAGGATGGGAATCAATCCATATGTTGTTCTTGAAAATTTAATGAATTTTAACGTCATGTGGTAAGGATGAAGGGGATAGTTTAATGTCATGTAGGATGATCTAAAGGAAAATGGGGCTTACAGTTTAACATCATGTAGGACATTTGATGTAGTTTATCTTCATGCAGGACGATCTTGTTGTGTAGTTTTACGTATTGCACCTTGAAAAAAGTAGTTTAACTTTTGGCATGATGATATAGAAATTTAAAATCATGTGGTATTCTACAATAGTTTAATGTCATACAGGATGATATAGTAGTTTAACATCATGTGGTACAATATAGTAGTTTAACATCATGTGGTACAATTGAGAAGTTTAATATCATGCAGGATGAAGCAGTAGTTTAACGTCCTATAGGATGATGTGGTATGATATATTAGTTTATCACCATGTGGGATGATACAAAATTTTAACATCATAAATGATGGTACAATAGTTTAATTACATGCGATATAATCCAATAGTTTAACATCGTGTGGGAGGATGCAGAAGTTTAACATCATGTGGCACGGTACTTCTGTTTAACATCTTGTAGAATGATACAACAGTTTAACATCATGTATGATGATACAGTTGTTTAATGTTATGTTGGACGATACAACATGTGTTTCTTAATTGTATTAGTACACATCCAACCAAAACTATTAATTCCACATGAGTCATACTTGGTGTGGGAAACAAAAAGTAGTGATGATATTTTCCAGACACATTGAAGCACACATTGAGGGAAAGGGAATGATGGGTGAATAATGTTCCAATGAGATGGTCCTACCAACTCAACACACATAGATTTATGGAGGAGTGACACCAAGAGTTTTGGATTTCAACTTACACATAAGGGGGTGGAATGTGTGAATCACGACACCTAATATCTAGATCACAATGATGGTGGTGTAACTATGGAGTAAAACTATTGACTATATTCAAAACACATCATCTATATCGTGTTACCTAAAATTAGGATAGAAATTTTTGGGTCGGTCTCTAACCATATAAAAAAAGTATCACTTGTCTTAAAATGTCGTCCAAAATCATATAGGGTGTTTCCCCAAGATGGTAGGTGAGACAAATTGGCATCTGACCAGGCATTTATAGGGCCCCTTCAAACATGGATTTGGATGGGGATCCAAAAAAAGGTCTCACAAATCATGGACATGAAATGAGGGATTGTATTGCAGTCTAACACTTTAGGTTCTATGCCATAATGCATTTGAGTATGTCCATGATAAATACCTGATATAGGGGGTCAAACATTTTATCTAGGAAGAGGGTCATGAGGGTGTAAAATTCCAATTTATGGTCATAGAGTGGACCAATAGGGACAATTTGGAAGGGGATTGGATTGATGGAATGTATGTAGTGTGGAGAAGTAGTAAGACCCGACGTGAATTAGGGCCACATAGGCCTTTCACCTTACAAAACATTCTAATGAAAACATGCACACAATTTAAATTCGTGATGCTTGGACTAAGTATAAGCAGATTAAAGTCATACAAATCGAATTATAGTAACATAGATTAGCATCATGTTTTAGGGATGAGAGGGGATTCTCCTTTTAAGGTCATGAAAAAATGAATTTCATTGTTGTGCAATTTAGTTCCATAGAGCTAAGACAATTAATTTTATGGAGTTTAACATCATGAAACTAGGGTGATGGTTGTTATGCAGTTTAACATCATGCAACAAGGATGTTATTGGGTCCATTAAGTTTAACATCCTATATCTTGGAAATGGAATTCTGTGCAGTATAACATTATGTGGTAAGGATGTTAAGTTTTATACGGCTCATCCATATCAGTACAAATCCAACAAAAACTACTAATCCCATGTGATTCATGATCGGTGTGGGAAACAAGCAGTAGTGATGGAATTTTTCTAACACTTGGAAAAAAATTGAAAGGGGGTGTAAATATCATGAAAAGAATATCCCAGCAACATTTTCCCTCTTACTCAATGTTCATGGATGCAATGAGGGGTAACACCCTTATTGTTGGATTTCCACCTAAACATAAGGAGGTGGAAAGATTTGAATCACACCATCTGATATCTGGATCAAAATAATGGTGGTGTATTGAAGGAGGATATTTTCTAACCATGTTTGAGACAGAATCACCATATTGTGTTATCCGGAATAGGGACCGACAAATGAGGGTTGATCGCTGACCATATTCAAGACATGTGACCTATCTCAAAATGGCATCCAAAGTCTTTCAGGGCATTGGACCAAAATGTAAGGTTATCAAAAACGGTATGATACAAAACCATTAACGGATCTTTGTAGATGTGGAATATTATGTGGATACAAATAAATGAATACTGAGAGTCAAGGAAATGGATTGGGAGTATGTCCATTTGGTGTCCAAAACTCAAGGTTCTATATCACTGCGCATTTGAGCACATCAATAGGGCATATCAGAAGGAGGGAGTTAAACCCATTCTTATTAAAGTGGGACATGAGGTAACCTTTTAATTTGGAATGGTAGTGGACCAGTTCCAAATCGAGAGTACTCTCTCATATAGGATATCAAAGCATTACACAGTTATACAACATGTGATGGGGATGTAGATCCATCTCATACTTAGTGTATGAGGAGTCCTATTATCAAAACATTGGGTAGGGCTACAATTTAACGTCATGTGATAAGGATTTTGGACATGTAGTTTAACGTCATATGGTAAGGACATTTCATCATACATTTTAAAGCCATGTGATTAGAATAAATAGTGGTTTTCGTTTAAGGTCGCATAGCTTTGACCATGTTTGTTGCGATTTAAGGTCGCATCGTTCTGACTGAAATGTAAAACTGTTTAACATCATGTGGAAAAGATGTGGTTCTAATTTTTAACTTCATTTGACCAATAGGAGGGATGTTGTGCAGTTTGACATCATACAACAAGGATGTTATTTCAACAGTTTAAGGTCATGTGATGGGACCCCAAACATACAGTTATCCAATGGTGGAAGGGGGTGTATGAGTTGTTGAAGTAAGGATAATTGTGTAAAGGATGATAGAATACCCTCAGTATGATGGGATGATGGACCCTGGAAGGCATGGAATCCTAGAGCATCGGTACGATGGAGTAATGGAGCCCAGAAGGCATGGAATCCTAGATCATTGTTACGACGGGGCAATGGAGCCCGAAATGTATGGAATCCTAGGGGGTTGATATGATGGGGTGACAGATCCTGGAAGTCATGGTGTCCGGGAGCATTGATACAATGGGGTCGTGGATCCCATAAGGCATGGAATACTAGAGCGTCGGTACGACGGGGCGATGAATCCCGGAAGGCATGGAAGCATGGAGAATCGGTACGATGGGGTGATGGAGACCAAAAGGTATGTAATCCTGGTGTATCTGTACAATGGAAAGATGGATCCCAAAAGTCATGGAAACCTGGAGTTTCAATATGATGGGGAAATGGATCCAAAATGGCGTTAAATTCTAGAGCATCAGTAGGACGGGACGATGGAGCCCGGAAGGCATGGATGCCTTGATTGTTGGTACAACCGAGTGATAGAGCCCAAAATGCATGAAATCCTAGAGCATCAGTATGATGGGGAGATGGATCCCAGAAGGCTTGGAATTCTAGAGTGTCATTACAATGGGGTGATGGAGCCCAGAAGGGTTTAAATCATAGAGCATCGGAATAATGGGGCGATGGATCCCGAAAGGTGTGAAATCATGGTGTATCGGTATGACAAGGAGATGGAGCCTAAAAGGTGTGGAAGCACAGTGTGTCTATACGATGGGGAGATGGAGCCTGGAAGGCAAGGAATCTAGGAGCATTGGTACGATGAGGAGATGGATCTTGGAAGGGATGGAAGCTTGATGAATCAGTTAGATTGGGTAATGGATCCTGGAAGGTGTGGAAGCCTAGAGTAACATCTCACAATTTAGACCAACTAGATCCAATATATGAACGAACTAATCCCAATTAATTCTCCTTAGAGAAAGAAATTTCTTTGATATAGAGAAGGTATCCATGAAGACTAATGAAGAGGACAATGTTGACCTACATGATGGGCGATGGCAGTGCGGAGAGGGCCTCTGTAATGGTTGAAGATAGAGATGAGGAGGACATCTGCAGCATCTAATGATGGAAATGGGGATGACCTACTTTTCATATGATAGTGGTGTGGGGATGACCTCTATAGTGGATTCTAATGTTGTTGGTGATGTGATGATGGGTTTGGGTGGATTCCCCCTGCGTGGCCTATTAGGGTGATGGTGTCTAAGAGGAGTTTAGGGAGTCGGCAGGAGGATTTTCCATGTGCCGCCCTTGTGGGTGGTGGAGTCGGCGAGGAACTGATGGTGTCCGAGGGATAGATTCCCTTATCATATCCAATGAGGGTGGTGGAGTTGGAGAGGATCCAATGGAGTCGTGGGAGTATTCCTCCTGCACGGACCACGAGGGAGGTGGTGTTAGTGAGGAGACGATGGAGTCGGGGGGAGGATAACCCCCTGAGAGGATAATGTAGTTTGTAGTATCAGCGAGGAACTAATGGATTTGGGGGAAGGATGCCCCCAGGGATCCTCTTGAGGGTGGTAGTGTCAACAAGGAGCTGATGGAGTCGGGGGGAGGATGCCCCCTCTACAGCCCATGAGGGTGGCGGTGTTGTTAAGGTGTTGATGGATTCTGGGGAAGGATTCCCCATTTATGGATGATGAAGGTGGTGGTGTCGGTGATGAGCTGATGGAGTTGAGGGTAGGATTCCCCCTGCATGGTCCATGAGGGTAGCAGTGTTAGTGAGGAGCTGATAGAGTCAAGGGGAGGCTGCCCCCTCCGCAACCCATAAGGGTAGAAATGTCAGAGAGGAGCCAATGGAGTTGGTGGGGGGATGCCCCTTGTGGGGCCCATGAGGGAATCAATGTCGGTGAGGATCTGATGGAGTTGGGGAGAGGATTCCCTTTGTGTGGATCCTAAGGGTGGAAGAGTTGATGAGGAGGCTATGGATTCAGGGAGAGGATTCCCCCTTTGTGGTCCATGAGTGAGGAAGATTTGGGGAGGAGTCAATGGAGTTAGTGGGGATGCCCCGTCCACTGCTGATGAAGGCAGTGGTGTCGGTGAGGATCCTATGGCTATTTTTCTTCATGCACCCATTATTACTCATCCTCCCATGAATGAAAGATAGGGGATTCACATTGGTGATGCCTCAATTTGGTGATGCCTGACATTTTTCAATTTCTCACAGTCGATAGAGAAGAGATTCATTTCGGGTTCAACATTTCAGTTTCCAACGCTTTCAACTAGGGCACGCAACGTCATGGTGGAGCACTAATTATTTCCATTCATTCCTGCTTTCCAAAGGTGGGAGGCATTCATCACTTATTTAGGGACTTCTATTCCTGGATTAAGATGGGAATATTGGATGTTGGTTTCTCCTTCCATTGATTCCTCCTCACAACTCGTCGCCTAGTTTGGGTCTCCCTCAAAGATTTGAGTATTGTTTTGATATCCTTATTCCCTGTGCTATCTCTTTGTAGACACCAGTTAATTACACTAATTCTTAAATGACATTCCTATGGGTCTTGACATGTCATCAACCTCCGGTCATAGTATTTGGTGACATCAGGCATGTTAGGGAATCTCTGGATGCTAGGACATAGGTGAACATGTATTCATATTCATAAGAGGGCTTCTCAAGGGAACCAAAACCCGATGTATCCCACATAAATCACAAGTAACATTATACTAGAAGCATTTATTACAAGGTTTTCCTCATCTTCCCATGTTTAACACGGGGTATGTCATGAGTTTTACATCTAGCAGTGACAGATTATACTGATCAGGAAACAATTAATGGAGGATCCGAAAGGTGTACCCTAGGAGGGGCACCTAGGATATTTATTGGTTGGATAGATCAAAACTCCCAATGATGATGGGCCGAGGAGCGGTGTGTACCAAGAAGTTAATATTTCACACAGTGAAGGATGATCTAGACACCATAAAGGTTAGATCAAGGAGGCACACCCTAAAAAGGGGTTAACCAAATAGATAGATCAGAATTCCGAAAATGATTGGACCTAGGGTGGTGCATCCCAAAAAAGGAATATGTCGCACCATGGAGGTTGATATGGACACCATTAAGGGTAGATCAAGAAGTTTCACCCCTTGTATGGGGAACCTGGTAGATTTACCATGTGGATGGATTAGAACACCCAATAAGGATGGACCCAGGAGTAGTGTGTCCCCGGAAGGGAATATTTCACACTCTGAAGTCTGATCAGAACACGGAAAAGAGCGGATCAAAGAAGGTGGGTACCATAAATAGGGAAGCCAATGTTTACCATTAGATGAGATTGAACCATGAAAATGGTTCTTATGTACTCTGTGTAGAATAGGGTGATCAAAACACATGTATCTAGAATGGGGCGATGAGACACCTAAAGAGGCGGCTCGTGATAAATGGAGCACAAGGAAAAAGGATCTGAAGGAAGTAAATCTTGAAGGTTTAGGCATGATCTTCTCTATACACAAAGTCTTCACGGAAAGGTTTAGAAGAAAATGGGTGATGGTATTGAACCATAAAGGGTATTCCTATGTATCCTAGTGGCTTGGAATCAATGTCCACATAGTTCAGGATGATGGAAAGGAATTTGAGTGTACATAAAGGACATAGACCAAAATACATGATGGGGTTTTTGCATGGTTAGCGGCCCATCACAAGGGGAAAACTCTTAGTTGGAGGATGCTGGTTTTATTTATAGGATTAATTATTCTTAGATTCTTAGGCAGATTGATCAAAATACCCCATAAAGGAGGATCTGAGATGTGCATCCCGAAAATAGAAGATGTCACATTAAGAGGGTACATCCTTTTAGAGGGAGTAACAGAGTATTCCATAGGTTGGGTTTGGACCTCATAAATGCTTCCTATATACCCTGTGTAGAAGAAAGGGATCAAAACCTGTATAGTTCAAAAGGGCATATAGTTTAACATCACGTAGGATGAATGAACCGATGTGAAGCAGTCGAGACAAATAGATTGTGGGCAGTGATGGTCTTGAACCTCAAAAAATCTTCCTATATACCATGTTTAAATAAAAATGATCAAATTCAATGTAGTTTGGTAGGTCATACAGTTTAATATCATGTTGGGAAAGGTTCATGGAGCTTATGCATGGTTAGCGGCCCAAAGAGGATGTGTTGGGGATTATGCATGGTTAGCATCCTAAATAAGATTTCATGGTTGATACTTACACTATTCCCATGTGAGTCATACTTTGTGTGAGAAAAAACTGGAAAAAAATACCTAAGGATCATGATGCAATGGTGCAACCACAAAGTATTTTATATGGAATGCATATGGAAGCAACCCATGTGCTGCTAGGGAGCGACAACGGTGAATGGGGCTTACGTGTGGAAGTTGTCTGGGTGTTGTTAATTAGCGGAAATGATGGGTGGTAGTTACGCATGGAAGCTTCATGGGTTCCCCTAGGGAGTATAAATAGTGGATGGTTCTTATACATTGATGTTTTATGGGTGCCACTAAAGATAGGTAATAGTTGATTTGTCTTACGAATAGAAGTTTCTCGGGTGCCGCTAAGGAGCAGAAATGATGGATAGTGCATACACATGAAAGTTGTATGGGTGTCGATAAGGAGTGAAAATGATGTATGTGAATTATGAATGGAAGCTTACTGGGAACAACTAAGGAGTGGTAATGATGGTTGGGGCTTACATGTGGAAGCTACCTAGGTGCCACTAAAGAGAAGAAATTATGGATGGGGCTTACGTGTGGAAGTTTCCTGGGTGCTGCTAGAAATGGAAATGATGGATTGGGATTAAATTTGGATTATTCCCACGAAATCATCCTCATGTTACATCCTAAGGGGATACCATGTTCATTTAAAGGGGTAAGGATTTAGTTTAATGTCATGTGACTGGATGATGTGTGCGGGGCTTATTCAATAAGTTTCTCATTCTGTCTTCATCATGTCAATGAATGAGGGAATGTCAACATGATGATTGGTGGAGGGAAATGTTTTTGGGGATATCACTATAATAGAAGTCCCATAGTGATTGTTTTCTATTCGGCTCAGGGTGAGGAATATTATTCTTGGTGTACAAGGCATTCTATTCTTAAATGATAGGGAATGCTACAGTTTAAAGTCATATCGTGATGAGTGTTGGCATATTATTCTTGGCATATAAGGAATCTTTTTTATAGAAAAAGAGGCTTCCTATGTATGTCATATTGGTTATTTTATTGTTTATAGTCATGTAGAGAAGACTATTAGGCATAAGAGACCTAGAAATGTATGTTTTGGTACATATGCAAGAGAAGCCCAATCTAGTTTGACCTGACATAAGAGGAATGTGATGAGGTTTGAGGGGTTGTGTGTGGAATGGTTTGACTCAATGAACTCATGGAATCTAAGATTAGGATCTCAACTCACAACATGGGAAATGAATCTAGAGGAGTAGGGTCAACTCAAGGAGTTTCATGGAGTGTGAATGATACTCTCAAATCATTGTTTTCCTGGCATGGAAGTTTCGTGCACATAAGATCACAATAGAAAATGGGGTTAACCCATCTTGAAAAGCTCATGGTTCGACTATCTATTTTTCATGGGGGTTAGTGATGGTAGTGAAGGGATAGGCCTTGAGGGTTGGGATGGTATCCTGAAACTGATCTTGAGTGGGTTTTGGGGGTACATCCCCCACAGTATGGGTTGGTTGGTGTGAAGGTAGGAGCTTTGTAAAGGATATAACTGAAACAAGGGAATGGGTTCTCAGATCTTAGGGTATTGTGAAAGATGAGGCTTCTCGAAGGGTGATTCATGAAAGAAAGTTGATTCTCAAAGTAAGGACATCAATGGAGTAGGGCTTCACATTAGTAACAATATCATTATTTGGAGTGTGCTCCATGAAGGATTAATGCTTCATAGAGCCTCGAACAACCGGAATGGGCTCCCTCCTTCGCAAATGGAAGAGTCCATTATGAAGGGAATCCCAACACATTGCTTCGATAACACCGTGAAATGCGAGATCGGTCATCAAAATGGTACCATAACCTTTTTTACAAGGGGGTGAGCCTGGTATTTATAGGCAAAGTAGGTCTGTGGGGCTCGTTGTGAAGAAAAATTGGGCACTGTGAAGAAACGTCACTCCACGAAGGACATAAGTTCATGGTGGACCATGAAGGAAAACTGATGTCACAAGGGAGACATGTTCATAGTGGGTCATGAAGGAAAAGGGACACCATAGAGGAGATATATTCACACTAGGATATTCATAAACCATGATGATCAGAAGCATACTGTAAAGAAAACATATTCCATAAAGCACATACATTCACGTAGCTACGGTGGGAGCTCTGCGAATGGGCTCCGTGAACCATTTTTCCTCCCAAAAATTGAGTATCTATAACTTCAAATCCATATCTCCATTTAGGATTCACAAAAAATCAAATAAAATCCTGTAAAATGATCTACACTATGAGATCATTCTAGGTAGAATTTAGTGAATCTTGTGAAAGCATTTTCCCATTCCAAATATTATTGTGTCAAAATATTTTAAATAAAATATTTACTAATATCTCATGATCGATTAGAATAATATTTACGCATGTTTCGGAACATTTTATTTAAAAATATTATTTTCAAATAAAAAAGTTTATTTTTTCTCAAGAAATGGCCCAAATGATCTTTCAAAATCATTTTACATCTAAGATGAAATAATTTGTTGTTGCTTAAGATTTATTGAGGATATGATACAAGTATACCATACTTATTATTTCTCGTTATGGTTTATATTTATGATGACAAGATTTTTATGAAACTTTTTCTTATTTCCATGGGTTATTCTATAATGAAATGAAGAAAATTTTATGAAACTTCATTATTTTTCAAGTGTTATATAATGATGAAATTATTATGAAACCCATTTATTTACATGGGTTATGATATGAAAAATGATTTATGATATTTTGGACCATCTATGTATAGTTTTTATTTTTTGATGACGGTTACGTTTAAAAAAATATGGTGCTTATGTTATAAACAAGAATAGGGGTTATGTTCTTACCAAGGATAGTGTCCACGTTATAACAAATGATGGGTGATACCTATATCTCCCTCTAATGGATTGGGTGAATATTGATATCTCATTAGATAAATAATATTGTAATGGGAAGTGAACCTAGTTTAGTAAGAGGATTTTTCCACTATTATAGTCTTAAGAGTGAACCTTGACTACTATAATAGTTTGGGAAGTAAACTAATTCCACTATGATAGTTTTGACAATGAGCCTTAACTACTAGGAAAATGATTTTCTAATATTCTTTTTATGAAACAAATTTTTGTCTTATATAAATTTTATACTCTACTAAAATATTTTATTTCACCCCATTATTATTAATGTCTTATGAATTTCCATGATTTATTCAATACTCATGTTAATGTCTATGATATGTAGGGTATGGTTTTCAGATGTAATTCAATTTTTTTCATAAAATTATTCTCGCATTATGTTCATATCTCCCTTTTTTATCCTTAATGAGCATATGACCTCACCCTTTATTATGCTTCCTCTTTCCCGGTTATGAAGAATTGTATTTTGTATGATATTAATGTGAACGGTGAATGTTATGAAAAACATAGTGTGAGATGATGTAGTTCACCTATGAACTAGTTGTTTTTGTATCTAAGTTTAAAAAGGCACTATAATAATATGATTCTAGCATAGATAATTATGTTATATAATTAATATTAATCTATTAAACATTGATATAAAAGTATAATAAATTTAAGTATTTATAGTTAGTATCGAATCAAGGATTGTTTATAAAATTAGAAAATAGGATGAAAAAACTATAGTGAGGATCATAAGGATAAGTGTTAGTGGACGGAAATATCTTTGAATTTTGGTGAAGGATAGAGAGAGTGGTTTCTAAGAAATTACTTCATTATCATAAAACTTCAATTGGATGTGGTTCTAGTACAGTCATACAAAGGGGTAATAACAATGAAAATTCTGCATTTATTTGGACTTCATGGTCAACTGGTGCATGATAATGGACCTTTATGAACACCTGGTTTGACACTCCTAAGGGATATTCTTTCAAAATTCATAACCTCAATACAAACCATCATAAAGGATTTAAAAAATGACAACAAATGAAAAACTATAATACTAAGTTGTCAAATATTAAAAAGATTATGTCCTTATTTAGAAATCCTATGTATTATTTTTCATTATTATGGGGTTCTCTACTATGATAATTATTTCTTACAGTATGATTTTGGGTTTTAGTTAATGGATAGAATTAAAAGGAACTATGTTGATGTTGATTGAAACATATGATGCAATTATTTTACTCTAGAACAACCCAATGTTTTTGGAGATGGAATGGAAAATCTCATTGTTTTTGTCACACAAAATTATCAATCTAGGAATCATACTAAACTTCCAAAAAAGTAATGTAGGGAACAATATTCTGTTGATCCCTACATAAGGTAGCATACTCCTTTTAATTTTATAATTTTTCCACTAGTGGTTGAGAATTTGATTAGTACCAAAGAAAATATATTTTCCATTCTCCAATGTTTGGATAATGAAAAATTCATTGTGGAATTATATAATTTGGAAGTTAGAGTGGATAAATGGTGGAATCTCACCAATAATACAAGTCAATATTCATAAATTGATTCCATGGAATGGGATGAGTTTATGAACTCATTTTTCAATAACTAATCTCCATGTATTATTTATAGTAAAATGGATAATTATTTTATTAAACTAATGAAGAAGGATTATTATCCTATTTGTAATCATTAGGAAAATTTTATAAGAATTATGAAGTACTCTTATAGTATTATTGTCCAATCTTAACATAACATAGATTGATTCATTGATTTTTTAAAACCAAGTTTCCAAAGGGAATTAGACATAAGGGGCTTAAATATCTGTAAAGAAATCATTTAATTTTATTTCAAGGAGGAATTTTAGAATGGTATTACCCATAAATTTCATGTTTTTTATAATAAAATAAATATGTAATTCAGAGGAAACTAAAAAACCCTTGCAGAAAAGAAGATGATACTTTCTTCAAGCTAAAAGTATAAATGGAAATTTGGAGTAAATTGTCTTAATTTGATTGGTAAATTTTTTAAGTGTGGGAAGGAAGTTCATCGAGAAGTTGATTTCCAAATTGATTAGAATAAGTTGAATAATGATGTGAATTTAGAGAAATATCCATATAATGATCCACCCACACTTCAATGTTTCAAATGACAGGGGTAATGTAATTTTTCTCACCTTTTCTTAAGTCAAAAGGTTAATTATGATGATTTATCTCAACTACCTCTTAAGCCAAGAGACAAAGGGAAATTTCATATGATCGCTATTTATGACATGTTTTTAGATAGTGATGTGGTGAAAGGAAAACTTAATATCCACTTTGGAACGTCTAATGTCTTATTTGAATGAGGATCTACCTAATATTTTATACCTAAAAATGTTTCAAAGTGTATCAAAATTACACCACAATGACTAAAAGTTAAATTATAATTGAAAAACCCTAATGTTACAGTGACTGCATCTCAAGTATATGATTATTATCTGTTTTAAGTTATAAGGAATTTGATTCCAGAAGAACCTCATTATTCTTCCTTTGGTTGAATTTGATGTTATCTTATGTAGGATTGAATTTCAATACATAACATAGATATACATTTCTGAGTAATGGATGCCATATTTGATATTACAAACCAACCTATGATTACCAATTAGTGTGATGATAGATAAGAACTTCCAAAAGAAATCACATCGATTATATGGGTCATAATTCATTTTACAATGGGGTGATTATCTTAGATAGTTCTGGTGAAACTCAACATCAATTAATTTTCTATTGAGCTGGGGTTTGTTGATGTCCTTATAAAATATTTTTCAAGTCTTCCACTAAAATGTGAAGTTGATTCTTCAATATAAATCATACCTTGTTCCACACCTATTTCAAAGAATCCATTTTTAATAACCATGACTAAGTAGTAATAATTAAATAAGAAACTCTTGTTGAACATTGATAAGGGATTCATTCATCCAAGTGTGTCACCTTGGGGTGCACCTATTATATTTTTAAAAATAAATATGTATCGATGTGACTCTAAATTTATTATCTTGAACTAAACAAGAGAACAATAAAGAAAAAGTATACCAAACCTTGAATTAATGACATGTTTTATCAACTCTACAAAGATAAATACTTTTCAAATGTTTTCTTTTTTATATATAATCAACTGATGGTCAAGAATGAGGATATACCGAACACAACATTCTATATAGGGTATCGACACTATGAGTGTACCTTGATTCCATTTGTTCATAATAATCATACATTATCTTCATAGATTTAATGAATAGAGTATTTCAAGATTACCTTGATCAGTTTTTGATAGCCATTACTGATGATATTCTTATATATTCAAAGATCATAGAATAATATTAATATCACTAGAGAATTTCATGGAGATCTTAAGGAAGGCTAAACTATATTAAAATTTTAAAAAGTGTATTTTTTTCTGGAAAAGTTTTCTTTCTTAGGTCGTATAATATGAGGAGTGGGTATATCGGTGGATCCATCAAAGACAAAGGCTATTGGGCATTATCTTAGACCAACGATGGTAATTGAGATGTAAATTTTTCTTTGTTTATCTAGATAATATTGATGGTTTTTGTAGTATAAATCATGATTATCTAATACACTCACCAAATTAACTCGGAAGAGATTTAAGTTATTCTGGGTGGATTAATTCATGGAAAACATCACGTAACTAAAGATAAGATTAGAGAGCACACCTATGCTTACATTAACATATAGTGGGGAAGGGTATGTAATCTATAATGATGCATCAAAGAAGGTATTGGGGTGTGTTATTATACAAAAGGATATGGTGATAGCTTATGCCTTATAACAATTGACAGTTCATGAGAAAAGTTACCCAAATCTTGAGTTGAAGATAATTATTGTAATTTTTGAATCAATGATATAAAGGCATCATCTTTATAGAGAAAATTTTAATATATATACTGATTATAAAATTTTAAATTATATATTCAAAAAATAATAATTTAAAATGTTTCAGTGAATATGGTTTGGGATTATTAAATATTAAGAGTGCTCAATACCTTAACACCCTATGAAAGAAAAAAATGCAGTAGTTGCTTTAAGTTGAAAAAAGTTTGAAAGTTTATATATGCTAAAGATCTCAAAAGATCTAATATTTATAGATTTTCAAATGATGGATTTGGAAATTGTGAAAGAATTGGGGAAATCTTATCTTTCTCAAATATGTGTTCAACCATCAATCAAATTGGATATTATAGAGGCATGGAAGGATGATTTGGAATTATATAAGAAGGTAATAAATGTTACAAAATTTATCCTTGACTATGATAGAGTAATAAGGTTTATGAACCATTTTTGTATCCCCTCAATATGAGTTTTGGAGTAGGGGTTTTTAAATGAGGCTCATAGTTCTCCATTTTATATTCATCCTAGAATTGCAAATATGTATGTAGATTTGAAAGAGTGTTTATTGTGGGAAAAATGAATAGATATATTATAGAGTTTGTATCTCAGTACTTAGTATGTCAAAAAGTTAAGGATGATAGATAAAATTCAAAGGGGATATTAATATCATTACCCAATAATGATTGGAAATGGGAAAAATCCCTATAGATTTTGTTTCCGTACTCCCAAAAATATATAAAGGTAATTATGCTATATGGATTATAATTGATTACATTAAAAATTCATCACACTTCATGACTAATAGATATGATTTTTACCTGGATCAACTTTCTAGTATATACATTAAAGAAGTGGTAAGTTTTCACTGATTGTTGCATTCTATTGTATCTAATTGTGATCTAGGGATTACTTCGAAGTTCTGATGATTTGTTTATCAAACTATTAATACATATTTGAGTTTCAACACTGTGTATCATCCTCAAATAGACGGTAAGTATGAGAGAATAATTCATACACTATATGATATTCCAAGATCATTTTATATATATTTAAAAGGTTTTTGGGATCAACACCTTCCTCTATTTGAGTTATTTTACAATAATAGATTTCACACAAAAATTGTGATGGATCCTTATAAAGCCCTCTATGGAATGAAGTGTAGAATGAAAACATGTGGTTATGATGATTTATAGATAAATCTATTGGTACTATAACTGGATGAATAAATAGAGGATAAGGTTAGATTCATTCGTCCACACATAAGGGAAACAAAAAGTGGATAGAAAAGGTATGTAGATAATCATTGAAGTGATCTAGAATTTGAAGTTTGTGACATGGTGTTTCTAAAAATTTCTCCATGGAAGAATTTTATTCTATTTATAAAGAAGGTAAAAATATCCTCTAGTTATATTATCGCCTCTTAAGTTATTTATTGTATCGATATCTTGGATTATCGCTTTTCACATCCACTAAACCCCTTAAAAGTTCACGATGTGTTTTATGTATCTATCCAAATAAATACATACATGATCCACAACATGTAATGAACTAAGAGATCAAAAATGTAGTATGTTATTTCTTATGAGGAACAATTGGTGGATATTTTGGATTGTGTAGATAATGTGCTGCAAAACAATACCACTCATCTAATCAATGTTTTTTTCTGAAACCACCAGCTTGAGGAAGCTATATGAGAACATGTTGATATAATGAGATAGAAGTAACCTTATTTGGCTGGACCAATGTGATGGAATTAAAAAGGTGTAATTTAATCAAAGGGGGTAACAATTTAACACCTAGAGTGTAGATTTTGAATAATTTAATTTCCTTTATAGATTTAGTACCACACGCACACACTGAGTTTTAATAAACTACAATACATTATTAATATTGTTATAAAACATGGCAGTTATAACAAAGTAGTTAAATTTAGTGTCATATATTGGAATGATCAAATTTTGAAAATCATATATAATTTTTTATACGAATAAAATATATTGAAAATAAGTACTTAGTTTCTGTTAAAGTCTAATATGCTTTAAATATATATTTTTTCTCAAAAAAATGTTTTGTATTGCTTTTTTAAACAAACAATAAAATTATATTTTGTTTATTTTATAAAATTAATTTGAATTAAATAAATTAATATTTTAGAATAAACATGAAAAATTATCTTAGGGATATGTATTAGAATTTTATAAAAAGGATTAATTTTTCAGTGAAAAGGGACATATTCAGATTTTTATTAAAAACTCCAATTTTGTTGAAATGAATTAAAAAGTATAATATTTTTTTAAAACAAATAAATTATAATTAGTTCAATTATTTTATTTTTAAACAAATTTAATTCATTTGAATCAAATTCATGTTGACTTTTTATATTAAAACATTATATACTTATGAAAGTGTTGTAATTGAAAAGCCGTTTTAATTGTTTCTATGGGTTTTATTTTAAATTAAACATTGGAAATTATATGAATTTAATTTTTAAAAATCTATTAATTAATCAAAATAATTAATATTATATAATAATTTAAACTTAATTTTTCGATAAAATGTATAGTAAAAACGGTAAAGAAAATTAAATACCAAGGTTAAGGTTAAAACGGGTTTACAGGTGGTTAAACTATAAATATAATGATTAGAATGAATTAATAACATGTAATCTTCATATTTTATAGATATATTTAGACCTTATCTCATATAAAGTTCTATGAATAATCAGTTTTTATCATTCTAGCATGTCTAAAATGGGGTAACACATTTATCTTTTCAAAAAATCCAAGAGTTTCCTCTCCACCACATAGAAAAGTGCACCTTCTCTACACCCCTATTAACACTTAAAACCCAATTTTTCATCCAATAACTTCAATAATATATTACTTACATCCCTAAATATATGCTACAGTGATTATTTTGTCTAAAAACTCTCCTAATCAAACAGTAGGTGTAAACCTAAAGGGGTTCTCCAAAAAAGATAAATAGTCATTAACTATATGTTTTCATTTTATTTTTTACTACAATACCGTAAAATATTATATATCCATTATGATATAATAAAATAAGTATCTAACATTTAATTTAATTTTATCATGATAATTTCATGTTTTTTTATATCACCTCTTACATCAAGATGGAAATGAAATCGTTGATTGTGTGTACGGTCTACCACCACCTCATTAACTGATGTTATTCATTTTTCCATCACCAACTATCATAGATTTAAATAATGATGTATTTCACATATATATATATATATAGTATTTATTAAATAATTATACCTCTAAAAATATAATATCGCATATATCTTCTTATTTTACATTTTGTTGGAATATGATAACGTCGTTGGGTGTGTATGGTGGGCTACCACCTTGCGAAGTAATGTGATTTTTTTCACTTATTATTTACATGGAAAAAAATAAGGGTAAATTTAATGAATATATTTGATATATATAACACATAATAATTAATATTTAAATGTGATATGTTATTTACCTTCTTTCCTTTCTATCTATGGAGAAAACAGAAGCAATGTTCATGCATAGGTATATCCTATTGTCTCCATAAATGGTGTAACTCAATTTCTATCTCCCACTTTTATGGATTACTCTAAATAAATTTATAATGAATATTTATGATAATTATATCATGCTAAAATTATATATATGAAGTAACCGAGATCAGAATAAAATTAACAAAAATACCAAACCAAAACATACAAGAAAAATGAAGCAATTTTAACCCAAAATGTGATTCTAACAAGTAATTATTAATAAACTGATAATAAATCGTTATAGGTAAATAATATATGGTATTATTCATATTATTATTTTTACTAAATGTTTGTACAATAAAAATATATTTTTATATAGTAATTTGTAATGTGTACTTAGGAAATCAATACATAAGGTAATGGACTTTCATCTCACTTTTATTTTTGTGGGACACGTGCCATATTCACCACTCATTTAATTTATGTTATTTATATAATAACCACTAATATATTTTAGTATTATTATCTTGAATTTATATAATCTACATATTAATATAATGTCCTTTCTTTCATAGAGATTATGATTCAAAGTATACCAAAGTGGAAATAGTTTTATGTTACAATCTCATTATTTATCTGGATTTTTTAGGATTAACTTTCTGATAATGCAATATTTTGACCAATATATCAATAAACTAATGATGTTTTTTATAATTTTCTAATTTAAAAAAAATTCCATTCATTTTTCACTGTTTATGTACTCAATATTCTAAAAGGATTTTTTTAACAATAATCCACTATATTTATGTCTTCGGTTGAAAATTATTTACCTATTATATCCATGTTTTCTAAAAATGTTTTAAAGAATGTTTTTAATAATATAAAATGATTAATTAAAAAATAATTGACTATTTTTTTAATTTTAGAAAATATTTTTAAAGGAATCTTATTTTTTTCAAAATGAGGTAAATTTTGAATTTTTATCAAAATTGTGGAAAGATTCTTTATTTTGATTTGTACGATATGAATGATAATTTACACTATCATGACCACTCAATGTTTTAAGGATAAATTTATAAGTTTAGAGTAATATTTCCAAATAAAAGGATTTTCATAAATTTTTTTGAACTATTAGTTTTAAAAAGGTTGTTTTCATAGTGAAAATTTTATTTTCCCCTAGAAATGTATCAAGTGATCTTTCAAAATAATTTACCATTAAAGATGAAATCCTTTAATGTTACTTAAAAATTACTATGGATATGATCCAAGGATTCCATCCTTATTCTTTTTCGGGAGGATTTATATTTTATATGAAAATATTTTAATGAAACTCATTTCATTTTCCATGGGTTCTGCAATGATTAAATAATGAAATGTTTATAAAAGAATTTTCTTTTCCATGGGTTATGCTATGATAAAATATTTATGAAACCCATTTTATCTCATGGGTTCTAATATGATTAATGTTTTATAATATTATGTAAAACATGTTTATGGTTTTCATTAAGTGATGGTGGTTCCGTTATAACCAACAATCTTTCTTATATTATAACCAATGATGGTGGTTACGCTATAACCATTGATGGTGGTCACATTATAACCTAGTATGGGTAGAACATATATCTCCTTATAATTATTTGGGGGAATATTTATATCTCAAGAAGATAAATAGTACTATAATGGGGAGTGAACCTAGTTTATTAAGGTAATTTTCCCACTTTTATAGCCACAAGAGTGAACCTTAACTATAGAAATAGTTTGGGGAGTGAAACCATTCCACTGTGATATATTTGGAAATGAGACTTGAATACTAAGAAATTGATTTTATATTATTACATGTAAGCTAAAAATTTAGGTATTATAACAATGTTATGCTCCCAGTGATCATGTTCTTTGATTCCATTTTTATTAATGCCTTACAAACTTCTATGATTTATTCCATAACTCATGTTATGTTCTATGATATACAGGGTATAGATTTAAAATGTTATTATCTTTTTCCCATGACATTATGCTCAGGTTATGTTAACATATCCCTTTTTTACCCTTTGTTATAATTTTAGAAGAAGGTGGTTCATTGGTCTAAGAACAAATCACTTATTATTATTAAAGATCAAAAGGATTACACGTGTTTAAAATCAGAGTTTTTTTGACAATATTTATCATAAAGTGGAAGTAAATCAATGAGGATATCATCCAACTAGTGGGTTCGGCCTATGGGTCATTTATTGGGCATGGTATGCCTCTAGGCCTTCGGGTCATGTATTGAAAGTCATGTCGGGCCTTGTGCCTTGGGCCTACGGGTCATGTATGGGTTCCCCTTAAACCATTTAAACGGGTATTATCCATAAAAAATGAATTTTGGCCATTCGGGTTTATTATCCCTTTCTCCATTCTAGGCATGGTCAATGTCCCATGCTTCACCCCTGGTTTGATACTCCCTGGGAGTTTTCTATGCTTTATTAATATAATCTTTACTAATCCTTAATAATGAAAATTATTTATCAAAATATTTATTTTATTAGATATTTTAAGTATTTTAACTAGTTTAATGGCCATGATCCCTCATAATAAATTAATTGAGGGGAGTTATTCTTCTTAATACTCACATTATCTTATATGATATACTTTTTATCAAAATAATTTACAAAATAAAATTCTTTTTTTATACTACATTATCTATATATTTTAAAAAAATATAATGTTTTATTTAAATTTTAATCTCTATTTTAAATAGTGTTAAGTTTTATTTTGTGATTCATTAAAAATATTTCATTCAAATATTTAAAATATACAATTTCATAAACTATGTTTCAAAAAGGTTATTTTTATTTCTCTTGAAAGATCCTTAGGGGTTTTAAATATAGTTTTAATTTTTATCTCTTTATTATTTAACCTCATGTATGGATTCTTTTTTATAATCATAAATTGGGATAATTTTTAGTGTTTCTCTCAAAGGAAGTTTTTTATTAATTGAGTTATTTTAAAAAAAATTATTATAGGGGAGAATTTATATTTTTTTGGAGGAGTTTCATTTGTTATTCAAAGGATAATAAAATATCAGTGTCACAAAAACTCTTTAGATTGATTATTTATTTAATTTAATTATTATTGAATGTTAATGATCACAAGAAATGGGGAGATTGTTGTGATTCTCACCAATAATTTATTTTAATAATCACAAGTAGTCTTAATTTTTTTAATTATTTCATTTAAGTGATGTGAAGCTTTCATGAAGACGTCATGTAGGAACTACTGGAAGGAACCTTGAACATATACTAAGAGAAGTTCTAAATCCTTATACTAAGGATATAATAACCTTGAATTATACATTAAAGAATGTTTGAGGAAACTTAGTGATGTGAAAATTGACTAGAATCATTTGTTAGCTGGTGCAGTGCCACCAGCCAATCGGTAGAATGCACTGAACCATCTCAATATAGAATAATCCAACCAACTACTAGATATAGGTATAAACTGTTATTATTTTAGATGGTTAGTAAGAATGTATTCTACAATATATTTCCACCTAGTAAGTGTAATCATGTAGGGAGAACCCAACCCTATGTAGGACACTAGCTACTTGGTGGAAGCTACTAGGTATCTGGTGGAATCAAGAAAGTTAATCATATGTTGGTATTTAATAGGGTAAAAGTACATTGAAAATGTAAAAATTCAATTTTATGATACTTGAACGATTATAGAACATTAATCAAGGATATAAAGCCTAAAAATAGAGACTTTGGGAGCCTTAAAAATCCAAATCGACAAACTTTCTATTTTTAAAATGCACTCAATTGCTTAAATTTATCTCAATGCTATATCATTATAAGTATTCATTATTCTCACAAGAGTGTGTACCAAGATTGTATATCTTAATCTATCCATATATTTTCTTAATATATCATATTTCTTCATCATATTCCTTGGGAAATTAGATACTAAACTATAAATATCATCTCTTCATCTTTCTTCTATTTATGGTTCTAGTCACCATTAAAGTAAGGGACTATTGTTTTCTTTCCATACCCTATAAAATGGTATGGCACTAATTCCCTTGAGGTTTCTATCTTATTCATAAAAAATTGTAGTTTCTATTATATTCTATTTTATATTATAACCTTTACAGAAATGGGTATTTTTGGTATCTAGGTTGCAAAAAATTCCTATGGATTAATACATTAAATCATCAAGTGATTGGGTTGATATACATAGGGTTACCATCGAGTACTATTTTTGAACCTCCTTACCAAATATCTTGTCTTATTTATGTTCCCAGTACTAGAAAATGGACATATACTCATGGTTTTGGGAAACACTATGGGCATAGGCACACCTATACCAACAGTTTTCACAAAATCGTGGGTATAGGTATTGTATGGGAACCTATAGAAATGGTTTTACCAAAACCATGGGTATAGGCACCCCAATACCCATGGTTCTCATAAAATTGTGGGTATAAGTATAGTATGGGAACCTATAGCCATTGTTTTTCCCAAACTGTGGGTATAGGATCCTCTATACCCACGGTTTTGGAAAACCTGTGGGTATAGGGTAGTGTTTTGGAGATCTATACCAACGGTTTATAAAAAACCATGGGTATAGGTTTATTTTTTGAAGACCTTTACCCATGGTTTTACAAACTGTGGGTATAGCTTCCCTGCCTTTTGGCGCCAAAGAAGAATTCCATGGGGAACAAAAAAAATTCATGGGGACACATATTCCCATGGTTTTCTACCTATACCCACAATTTATATAAATAGATATAACTAAATATATATTTGTATGCCAATAAAACAAATGGGATAGTGGTTAGGCGCAGAAGGAATAAATGAGCAGTCCAGGGATTGAATCACACGGCCGCATTTTTTGTTAAAGTAATACCCACAGTTTTAAAACTGTGGGTATAAGTGAATGACATAGTGGAATGGTGAGTGACATGGTGGATTGGACCAATATCCTTGGTTTTCTAAACTATGGGTATATCTCATGGGATATCCGGACACCTCGGTATCCCACAGTTCATGAAACTGTCGGTGTAGCATATACCACTAGTTTCATGGGCTATACCCATAGTTTCAAACCGTGGGTAAAGGGAAATTTTATAGTAGTGTCCTCATTTTCAATTATTTATCATTTTTTATCATTCTTTTATTAAGATTTTTAATCCATTAATGAAAATTTAATCACATAAATAATTATATACAAATCACTTAATCAAATATCACTTTTTTTTACTCCACCATTGTTTTTATATTTTATTATATCATTGTGTTTTTTAACTTTGATAATTTTATTTTTACTCAATATGGATATTTTCTTATAATAAATATTTATTATGAATTTAATTGATTATTCAATGTATAAGGAATCCATTAGACATATAGCTACTAGTGGAGACTAGTTATAGGAATTCCCTCGATGCATCAACTATTCTAATGAGACAAACAATTTATCTACCCTTATTAAATGGGTTTTATTGTATACCTAAACATATTTGAAATTATCATTGAACAGTGAATTAATCATAACATCTAGTTATTCATTTCATTCATTGTGAATTTAGATATTATTATCCATGAGATTACTAAATTGATATAATCCAAGAATCATTTTTAAGTTATTGATTAAATGGAATGTGTTTTCAATTATCTACCTAATAATATTAATTATTCTTTATTTACTCATTATAGATTTCATTGTATGAAACCCAACTGAGTGTTTAACTCACCCTATTATTATTATCCTTTCCTCAAGATATGAAGAAGGAATCTTTGACTGAGATTCATGGATACATATTATCTTTTTTTTATATTTTAAATATTATTTCGAATATAAATTGGGAATCATGTATACATATAGTCCTTTAATACTATTAAAATGATCATACCTTATTGATGTGGTCCCTTGTATATTATACTAATGTAATAAAGTAAACAACAACTCTAGGTTATTATCATTGGGTTTGTTTCATGGACATCCTTTAGTATCATGCCAAAACAAGAAAGATATGAATGTTCATCATATTCTTGGAATTTTCCAATAAATAACTTAAACTATAAAGGATATATAATGATACCACATTGATATATGACATGCCCAATAAAAGGAACCTCTTAAGTCCAAAAAATGCACCTGAATATCATTACCTGGAGTTGATATTGTTAAACAAACTTTAATATTGTCATAAAATACTCCAGATTATTTTAATTTTTCTTTGAATATACCATGATATATTCAATGAACAACACCATGAAATTTTCCAAGAAATCATGAAACATTTTGTTCATCGATTCCATAAATATGGCCAGATTATTCAGGAATCTAAAAATCATTATCATGAATTTAAAATTCCTTTATAGGAAACTATAAACTAAATTTTGTATATACTAATACTTATGTCCCACATGAAGATAAAATTGAAATTAATCAATCATTAAGAACCAGATATTTTTATTCAATTGGTTTAACATGTCACCAATCCAAGAGTGGGGAGAATTATTCTTCACCATCACCTAGTTTAACCTCTAATAATCAACACACAACCAGAAAAATTCATTCACTTTCCTTTCAAACAATACTATGTATACCCTACGATATTTTCTTATTGGATAAACCCTTATTCAATAGATGATTAACTTTATTACTTAAGTATAACAACTTAGATGGTTTCATTCTAAAAGGAGACATAGAATACTAACAAATATTGGGAAAAAACTCTATACCAAAATTGATTTAACATTAAATTTACAGTATAAAAACCACTTTGAGAAAGAAATCCAAAATTTAATAATAAAATTTTCAAAACATCCTTAACATATAATTTCACTAAGTTCAAATTCACTCCTTTAATCCATGAAAAAATAAGATCTCAGCCTATCAAATCCATCCAATAATCCTACTCACTAATAAATATCATCTTCCCAGTTTTTATATCAGATTCAATTAATATACTCTAATAGAAATTGATAATATATTTTATGGAATACAACTAATCCAACCTAGGGGTGAAATGGTATTGTTGTATTCATAATAAGAAGAACTACCCAATCAAAAGATGTCAGGCCATCATCATCTCACACCCACAGTACACATCTACCAAAAAAACTGGCCATCAATAGGTGTATATAACATCAAAGGAATATGAATTCTATCCATAATATATACCACTTCTTAGAACAAGGAATGTGAAATGTCTTTTTTTGAAGATTATGTGTTAATAAATGAATAATGTAGAGAGTAATATAGAAAAAATGGAACCTAAAATGATCTTATATCCTCGTAGTACTAGAAATTTCGTCTCATTCATCTTTTTATATCCTACACCTTCACTTTGACTCTGCTAATTTGACAATCACCTCATTGATTCTTTGTTTGAAGACTCTAAGGATGGAGCAAAGCTTAAGGCTACCCTCTTCCATCTTTTTCTAGAATTGGTAATCCAAAATATTTGGGACCTATCTACTACTAATGAGGTTGATGAGGTAATAAATATTGTAGATACCTCTAAAACATGAGAGGTTAGTCTACATTCATTACACTAGAACCACATTGACTATTAATAAAGGATTAACACATGTACTTATAATTTCCCTTCCCACCATAGAAATAACAAAAAATTTATAGTTCCTAAAATATTTTTGATAAATACTATCTTAGAAGAAATATATGATAGAGGTATGAGCATGAATCCTCATGGTATACAACCACAAAACACCTAATAAATTAGATACCAGATCCACAACTTTAATAGTCATAAGTTTAGATATTTCCAAATTGAAGAAAATATGTACATTTAATTTTATTATTTACAAACATAACTAATATCAAAGACTTATTATAGGGAATAAATAAGAAAGGGGTCATTTGACACTAAATTTTTGGGCATAAGGCCTCTTAAAAATACCATTACATGTATTTTTAATCTATAAATATATCTAAAAATGTTTATTCATGTTCATAAACCTCACCCTAAACTCCAAAATCCAGTATTACATAAAAACCCATCTCACTATTGGCTCTCTCTCTCACTAAATCCATATACAATAAAAGTATATTCAATTATGAAAATTTTGTAAAAGATATATCCCACACCAACTTATTTAAAAATATAGTCATCATGATATATCAAAGTAAAACAACCTAGAACTCTCATCCATTAACATTTACATATATAAAATATAAATTTTGAGTCCACTTAATATGATTTATATTTTTTTATCAAGGAATGCTTTTCAAGATATGTCAATATGTTGTAAGGAAAAAGTTTATTAAAGAAAAATAGATCCTGAGAAGCGATTTCATGATTATAAAATAAAAATGAATCCATTTGAAAAAAATGGTGAATTATTAATGATAAACATTACCATGTGATCACTACAAATGTGGAAGAACCTTCTATGTGTATGGAAATTTATTGTCAATAGGGATCTTATATGATTATAATAATGGATCATTTGTATAGGGAGCATATATCTTATGTGAGTATGATAATGAACCATCTATGAGGATATGATTCAAGAATAAATATTTAACATAAGGAGAATATAATAATAGTGACTATGAGCATGAACCTTCTATGAGGATATAAATCAAACACATATCACAAATGAGTGAATAAGGAGTCATCATGAGTCATGGATCTTCTATGACTAAAGGAGTGACCATGAGTCACATTGTAGGTAGAGCAACTATAAACTGAATTGACCAAATGGTATTGACTATATAAACCATTCAAGTTGATTCTCAGTGGATCTAAAAAGAAATGTTTAAGTATCAATTAAAATGAGGATGATGATGATCTATGTGAACATGACCATATGTAAAATTTGAAAAGGTCAAGCTAAATAGATAAAGCGGATATTTGGTATTCCAGTTGTATAACGATAGAACCACATATGTAAACTTTTAATAATGGTTTGGGTAACGAAAATATGCGCAGATGAATTCACTGTTGCATACACAAATGGATCATTTATAAAAATTGGTCACTTATCTAAATGTATTGTGTGTGAGAATAAATCTATCTATATAAATAAACAATTTTTAGAAATGGACCATGGATCAAAATGAATCTTCATAGGAAAATTTTCCACATATGAGAATTTGGATATGTGTTGGATCATGTAGGTAAATGGATTAGATATGTTACTTGATATAGTTTGAATATGGAATTGAATAAAAATGAGGAAAATAAAGGATACTTGTCTAAGATAAAATAAAGTGATTATCTAATGTTAATTTTCATTGATTAAATCTTTACAATTAGATTTTTATTTCAAATTGGTTATAAAAGGAAAATGAACACTTAATGAAAAACATCAAATCAAATATCATTTTTTAAATAAGATCAAGCTATTATTTTAGTTAGATATTGTCACGAACCAGCCCGGGTCGACCCTGAACCGGTCACCCAAGCCAGCCCGCGACAAGTCCCGAGAGGCATTCCCGATCCTCCCAGGATGGTGACAAGCACCAAGGGCATCAATAGAGTACACAAGGGAACGATTTCTCCCATATATAAACAATCAAACAAACAGCGGAAATAAACGGACAGCCCAAAATGAATTTATATAAAAATTGAACTAAATATTATTTGTACAAGAAAATAAAATTAGAACAAAACCAACAACTCAAATGAACAATTCCGATGAAAAAATAACTCCATGTGACACTTCTGGTCACTCTCCAACACAATGATAAAAAGTCTCCCAAGGTGATCGAACTAAAGATGAAACTTGCACAAGGGCTAAAAAAAGAAGAAGACTATAGGCGTGAGTATTAAAACTCGGTAGGTTAGCCCGGTATTCTATTCCCAATGCACATTACTTTAAAATAAAAGAAACATCAATTTATAGTTTTAAATTCAAGATTTGAAAGTCTGGTTTTCAAATGAGGTTTCATGCTATAATAATTATCAGACAAAAACATGCAGGTTTAATAAACAAAAATGCAAGTAACAATTATTTTCAAAGAGGTGAAACTTCAAAATGAAAATAGTTTTCAAGAGGGCTGCTTTAAATAATTTTAACATTCAAATAAATAACACATACTACTGAATTTACCAACCAAACACACCGTATGCCGACGGTGAGTACAAAATAGCCAATGAGCACTAGTCATAGGAATACCCCTAGGCACTAGTTAGTTGTGAGCCCCAGGTACCTCGTATCTCGGTGAAAGTAACCATAATAAATATCCGTTCTCGTGCACGAGCCACTAGTAGGGAACATACCCATAACCTAGTGGTCCCCAATCATCAACATCATCATAGTTTAGTTAGTGTTGTCATCGTCAAACTTTCTACGTGAAACAGGGGCCAACCCCCACAGAATCACTAGCATACTAGTACACGTCCGCCCACCTAGATACCCGGGATTCCCTTTAGTGCTCAATCAAGTTACACATATTATCAAATACACATTTCACATCCCCATTCCATTCCAAAACCATAAAAACACAAACATCCCATAATCATTCTTCACATTTCTTACACTAATCAACAAACCGCTAAATATTTCGGTAAAACAATTTCATGAAGTGTATTGAGGATTTGCACATAAAACTCTTTCAAAAACACTCTTTAAATTATAAACACACATCATAACCAAACCAAATAATATTTGGCATCCCAATAAACATTTAATAAAATCATTTAATGGACCATAAAACAATCCCAATTTCACAACTTGTTATATACAAGTAAAACACTCCTTCATTAGGAAATGCCAAACGGGCCTTTAAACATTTTCTCAAAACTAACCTTTGATGAAGGTATGAATTTTAATTTTATTAAGGATCTGTATAAACATCATTTACAGCAGTAAACCTCATTCATAAATCTCTTATAATACTTAGGTTAAATATTCAAAACACAACCATTTTCATAAAGATGTGAAATGGTCCATTTTTGGGCAACTCGGGCCAAAATATGTTGTAAATCAAAACCCACTTGTTTGTAAAAACAAATCCAAATTGGAAATCAATATAAGTACCCAAAAATACCATTTATAATTCTTCCAATTCCTTTATAAATCCAATCAAGTAACTTTTAAATCACACATCACACATAAAAGCCAACCGGGCAATTAACCAAACACATGACATGCCCTTTTTAAACAAAACAATTTATTTTATGTACATGAAAAGGAATAAAACACCAATTGAAAGCCATATTTTCATTCAAGATACTGTAACATGTTAAAAATACCATAGAACAGATTATAAACCTCACAAAATATTTGCAAAAGATAACGGAACATTTAAACAAACACTTGTTGAGAACTTTCATGACAAAACAACACTACCGTTCACAAATCAATGATTAAACAACCACTTTGAACACCAATAAAATTATACAAAGGATGAAAAACAATAATAAACATATATATCTGGTTTTAAATATAAAAAAAGGATGAAACTTAAATAATAAAGTCATGTGCATGGGGTATCCTACCTCAAATCTTTGGCGTAATTGAAACGCACACCCGAAATCACCCGCCGCGGGTTTATAAACCCTAAAACTATAAATACCAGACCTAAACAAACATAAAACCCATCAAAAAACATGGTATAACAAAACCCTAGGTCTATCAATACTAGGGTACAATATAAAACCATGAAATAATGAAAGGAGGGGGAAGAGGAAGGAGAAAGGAGAAGGAATCTCACCTTTCACCCTAGAAAACTCTTCGTATTCCATTATATATGCAACCCTAGAGGGAAGGGAATGGCTTCAAAATTCATTGAGATACTCCTAAGATATGGAAGAACCAGGGAAAGAAAATTGGTGGCCAAAAGAGTACGAATTGAATGAGTTATGGGTGAAACAAGTTACCTTCTCAATTCTGGACGTTTTGAGGAAACCAGAGAACATTCTCCCTAATACGCGACCAATATGAGCTCCAAAGTGGTAAAAACTATATTGGGGGTGAGGATAGGGATATTGGATTCGGGTGGGAGGTGGAATCACCGAAAAAGATTAAAAAATGTAAAAGATATAAATGAAACAAATTATTTTTTTTAAAACAGGAAATGGGCCCATGGGTCGGCCCAATACCTAAATAAGTGACCCAAATTCGCCTGGCTTAAGAATTTCTAATGGGTCCAAAAGGATAAATAAATTTTAATATATCAGTATAGGATAAGTGGGAAGTTGATTGGGTGAAAAAGGATGAAAAAAAAAAGAGTTATAAAAGAAACAAATTCAGTTGTTAAAACTGGGAATGGGCCGGATCAATACAAAGACAGAAAAAAAAACCGTGTGTGACAATTCTCCCCACCATTAAAGCTTTCCGCCCCCGGAAAGCCATAACACTTTCCAGCTGAAAAAAAAACAACACATAAGGATTACAGAATGTACCCCCCACCATTAAGAATCAACTATCCCTAGAAATGTTCTTAGGATGAAAATCCAAGAGACCCATGGTGGGTCTCCCCACCATTAGAAACCAACTAGCAATGAATAGACAAGAATTGAACATGAGCTAAAATTGGGCGTCACTCACAGAAGCCCAAAAAAAACCCTCCTAGAAAAACATAATATACCAAGTTAATAGGATTACAAAATGAACATATAAACCACCCACTCCCGAACGGAGGGGACAAGAACTTGGCCAACACATTCAGCACAATTCTGGACCCCCGTCACTTGGGGATGGGAGGGAAGGGGACCCAATAATTTGGCCACTAAAACAACAAAAGAAACAATGAAACTACCCAAAACTCTCCCCCAATGAATAGGTAACACCAAGACTGCATCTGATTTTTACAGGTGGTCCACACAGGGACATTGATTGAAAACCCACATCCATGAAGGAAAAACCATAGACACTGTGTGAGGGGTTAAGTCCACCACGCTTGTTGCGACAAAGGGAAATTCATAGAAATGAAGAACCAAAACATTGACATAGTAACTAACTTACCAAAACAGAGGAGTAAGGATCATAATCTAGCACTCCAAACCTCTGTTGATTTCCTGACTGCGTGAAAAGATTCACTCTGAGGCCTATGGCTGGAGCCCTGATTCTTGAAGCATTTGCTGCTCCGCAGTCAGGTGATAAGGATCACACCACTCAAAAAACCCACACTGTATCACAAAAAAAACCTTCATCTAAATAGGAAATAATAGATACATATCAAAATTCCTTATCACTCCAAATGAGGGGCATAATGGACAAGGAATTAGACGAAACACGTCAACATCACCGAACACAACTGCTCTATCCAAAAGAATTATCACGACCTAGAAGCACTTTTAATAGATCCCAAACATATCTATATTCCAACAAACAGGTTGAGGAATCATAAAAAGAGGTGGATTAAAAATTTGAAAGGAATCCTTAGGTTGATCAGTAGGAAATATTTCCAACGGAGAACTATCACTAGCCACATCACAACATCAAACACATCTTTAGAAACCCAATGAAAATTTCTCCAAAACCAAGACACCAACAAGATATCATCTCAAGATACAACAAGAGTATGAATTATAGATCACAAGGAAGCTTACTGAATAAACAACTCTTCTAAAACATAGAAAAATCAAGCCACATAACCATTGGTTTTAAAAAAAAGGGCCACAATTTTCAGCTCAAAACAATTTTGAAAAATCAAACTAACTTGGTGGGTTTCCACATTCACCAATGGTGTTTCATCAAGTCTCACCCACATGCACATTTCCATGCCACCCCTGACACCCAACCACCATACCATATAGGCCATACTTCCAAATATAAATAAAACCATGCATGTGAGCACCCATGAAAACACCAAAGGCTAAAATTAAACATCATAATTAAAAAAAACAATTTACCTTCAAAAGGAACACCAACCACCAAGTCAAAAAACATTTTCATGTTTCACAAAAAAAAACCACAATTAATTAAGAACCATTTTCTTGAAAACCTACCCCTTTTCATTTTTAAAAACTTTTTAAATAACCAAGCCACTCCAAACAACCCCTTCACATTATTATTTTTTTTTAAAAAAAAAAATCAGCAATGTATATTTTCATAATCTGAGGTCCATTGAGACCAATAACATTTCTAGTAAAAAACCAACTGATCAAAACTAATTTCCAAAACTAATTTATCCGATTTAAAAAACATTTTTAACATCCTAAAATACCCCATTTAAAAAAAAGATCCAGAATCACTTTAAAATGATTCACAATTTCAAAACATTTTATTTCAACAAACCACAAGTTTAGATTATGGATAATCCAATCCCTTTAAATCATTTCTGCTTCCCTCCATTTTTTTCACAAAAACACAACCTTCCTAAACCATTCTTATATTTAATTATTGAAACCCCCTTTTTTTCACTTTTCAAAATCTAATCCTTACATTAAAACCCATTTCCAAAATTCTCACACAAGGATTTTAAAAACAAAAAATCAGAATTCAAGAAAGGATCAAGAGACCCAAGAAAAAGGGAACTAGTGTCGGTGGGTGACTTGACCATATGGTTGGAGGCCATATGCCAAACACAACACCAACACAGAGAGACTTATTAGGACCATTCCCCAGCTCCACATGGCTTGCCAGGCCCTGTGAGCTCACGAAGGCCATTGGTCAGACTCCCCTTGTCATTTCCCAATATAAAACAATCAACTAGAACAATGGACACTAATAAAACCGGACTTCCATAGAAACCTAAGGATTAGAACAAGAAAGATTTCGCGACGCTCTTCTTGCACTTACCCATCAAGTCCCAACAATCCTACTCCATCTACATTGACGTCCCCAAAATAACAAGGGCGCTCTAAAAAGAAAGGTCCGCTAATAGCCGACCTCCTCTGATACCATTTTGTCACGAACCAGCCCGAGTCGACCCTGAACCGGTCACCCAGGCCAGCCCGCGACAAGTCCCGAGAGGCGTTCCCGATCCTCCCGGGATGGTGAAAAGCACCAAGGGCATCAATATAGTACACAAGGGAACGATTTCGCCCATATATAAACAATCAAACAAACAGAGGAAATAAACGGACAACCCCAAATGAATTTATATAAAAATTGAACTAAATATTATTTGTACAAGAAAATAAAATTAGAACAAAACCAACAACTCAAATGACCAATTCCGATGAAAAAATAACTCCATGTGACACTTCTGGTCACTCTCCAACACAATGATAAAAATTCTCCCAAGGTGATCGAACTAAAGATGAAACCTGCACAAGGGATAAAAAAAGAAGAAGACTATAGGCGTGAGTATTAAAACTCAGTAGGTTAGCCCGGTATTATATTCCCAATGAACATTACTTTAAAATAAAATAAACATCAATTTATAGTTTTAAATTCAAGATTTGAAAGTCTGGTTTTCAAATGAGGTTTCATGCTATAATAATTATCAGACAAAAACATGCAGGTTTAATAAACAAAAATGCAAGTAACAATTATTTTCAAAGAGGTGAAACTTCAAAATGAAAATAGTTTTCAAGAGGGCTGCTTTAAATAATTTTAACATTCAAATAAATAACACATACTACTGAATTTACCAACCAAACACACCATATGCCGACGGTGAGTACAAAATAGCCAATGAGCACT
Organism: Viscum album; assembly: GCA_963277665.1. Taxonomy (NCBI): domain Eukaryota; kingdom Viridiplantae; phylum Streptophyta; class Magnoliopsida; order Santalales; family Viscaceae; genus Viscum; species Viscum album. The sequence goes on from OY728165.1 coordinate 925,678,081, forward strand.
AGTCACAGGAATACCCCTAGACACTAGTTAGTTGTGAGACCCAGGTACCTCGTATCTCGGTGAAAGTAACCATAATAAATATCCGTTCTCGTGCACGAGCCACTAGTAGGGAACATACCCATAACCTAGTGGTCCCCAATCATCAACATAATCATAGTTTAGTTAGTGTTGTCATCGTCAAACCTGTTACGTGAAACAGGGGTCAACCCCCACAGAATCACTAGCATACTAGTACACGTCCGCCCACCTAGATACCCGAGATTCCCTTTAGTGCTCAATCATGTTACACATATTATAAAATACACATTTCACATCCCCATTCCATTCCAAAACCATAAAAACACAAACATCCCATAATCATTCTTCACATTTCTTACACTAATCAACAAACCGCTAAATATTTCGGTAAAACAATTTCATGAAGTGTATTGAGGATTTGCACATAAAACTCTTTCAAAAACACTCTTTAAATTATAAACACACATCATAACCAAACCAAATCATATTTGGCAGCCCAATAAACATTTAATAAAATCATTTAATGGACCATAAAACAATCCCAATTTCACAACTTGTTATATACAAGTAAAACACTCCTTCATTAGGAAATGCCAAACGGGCCTTTAAACATTTTCTCAAAACTAACCTTTGATGAAGGTATGCATTTTAATTTTATTAAGGATCTGTATAAACATCATTTACAGCAGTAAACCTCATCCATAAATCTCTTATAATACTTAGGATAAATATTCAAAACACAACCATTTTCATAAAGATGTGAAACGGTCCATTTTTGGGTAACTCGGGTCAAAATATGTTGTAAATCAAAACCCACTTGTTTGTAAAAACAAATCCAAATTGGAAATCAATATAAGTACCCAAAAATACCATTTATAATTCTTCCAATTCCTTTATAAATCCAATCAAGTAACTTTTAAATCACACATCACACATAAAAGCCAACCGGGCAATTTACCGAACACATGACATGCCTTTTTTAAACAAAACAATTTATTTTATGTACATGAAAAGGAATAAAACACCAATTGAAATCCATATTTTCATTCAAGATACTGTAACATGTTAAAAATACCATAGAACAGATTATAAACCTCACAAAATATTTCCAAAAGATAACGGAACATTTAAACAAACACTTGTTGAGAACTTTCATGACAAAACAACACTACCGTTCACAAACCAATGATTAAACAACCACTTTGAACACCAATAAAATTATCCAAAGGATGAAAAACAATAATAAACATATATATCTGGTTTTAAATATAAAAAAAGGATGAAACTTAAATAATAAAGTCATGTGCATGGGGTATCCTACCTCAAATCTTTGGCGTAATTGAAACGCACACCCGAAATCACCCGCCGCGGGTTTATAAACCCTAAAACTATAAATACCAGACCTAAACAAACATAAAACCCATCAAAAAACATGGTATAACAAAACCCTAGGTCTATCAAGACTAGGGTACAATATAAAACCATGAAATAATGAAAGGAGGGGGAAGAGGAAGGAGAAAGGAGAAGGAATCTCACCTTTCACCCTAGAAACTCTTCGTATTCCATTAGATCTGCAACCCTAGAGGGAAGGGAATGGATTTAAAATTCATGGAGATACTCCTAAGATCTGGACGAACCAGGGAAAGAAAATTGGTGGCCAAAAGAGTACGAATTGAATGAGTTATGGGTGAAACAAGTTACCTTCTCAATTCTGGACGTTTTGAGGAAACCAGAGAACATTCTCCCTAATACGCGACCAATATGAGCTCCAAAGTGGTTAAAACGATATTGGGGGTGAGGATATGGATATTGGCTTCGGGTGGGAGGTGGAATCACCGATAAAGATTAAAAAATGAAAAAGATATAAATGAAACAAATTATTTTTTTTAAAACAGGAAATGGGCCCATGGGCCGGCCCAATACCTAAATAAGTGACACAAATTCGCCTGGCTTATGAATTTCTAATGGGTCCAAAAGGATAAATAAATTTTAATATATCAATATAGGATAAGTGGGAAGTTTATTGGGTGAAATAGGATGAAAAACAAAAGAGTTATAAAAGAAACAAATTCAGTTGTTAAAACTGGGAATGGGCCGGATCAATACAAAGACAGAAAAAAAAACCGTGTGTGACAGATATAGAAATAGATCTAAGGGTAGAAATCTAAACATAAGCCTTTGGAAGATGGGTATATGAATTCACTAGGGATAATTTTATGACTTTAATATTATAATGATGAACATATGAATATTATCATATGACTCTAATGTTGAGTGTATGTCTCTATGATCAATAGACTTCATGATTGTAGGACTTCATTGAGGAAGAATAATGATAAAGGTATACATGTAAGGTGTTGTATATGCATATGACTTATACATAAGCAATAAATACATAAAAAAATTTAAAGGTCTTTAAGAAAATAAATTTTAATAGAATTTTAGGAAATGATGAATGAATAATTTTTGGGGAGTATCTGAAGTTTAGAAAGAAGGAAGACCAGAAAATGTCACTTTTTCAGACATATATTGGTGTATGTTTGGTTAACTTAAATAAATGTTTATTAATAAGAGAGAGACAAAGAAGGAGATGTCTCAAAATTAGAAAGACAGTAGTGTGAGTTTTTTTCCACAAATGAAGGAGATATGACTATATTTACTAGTCAATCATGTATATGTGTCTTCAGTGCATGAAAATCATCAAGTAATAAATGATAGTTTTTTATGAATGATGAAATTATGTTAGTTACTGTACACTTATTATGTATAGCTGTCAAAGTTGTAGTAATGTAATAATGCTTATTACCAATGGATAAAATAATGTTTTTTATTAAATAATTTAAAGTGAGAAGAATTTTTAGATTAATATTGTTGATATAGTAGAAGAGAATAAAGATTAAGATATAAGGGATATAAAAAATTGCTAATATTGGTAATACAAGAAGTTTCATTCATGTAGTATTTTTAATTCGTATAGAAGGTAATAACATATAAAAATGTAATTGATGTTGAAATTTTTTATCATGATATATATATATATATTATCTATAGTAAAATGAAGAACATATATAAATCAAGTTAGAGAGGTTCAACACTATTATTCAATAGATAATATTTTTTTTCAAGAAGAAGAATATCTAAATCAATTATAATATGTTTACAATTTATAAGTTTAATCCAAGAAGGAATAACCATCTAATGTTGTATTCACTGATGAGGAAGAATATTCGACAAGAGGGAATAAGATGAATGAATATGAATGAGTACTATGATTATATATTTTCACATGAAAAATATGAATAATAAAATAGGATAAGGTTAAAGGTTTTGAAATTTAGTTTTCACTGGAAGAACAGAAGGAAGGATGAGCACTCAGTCTTACCGAAATGAAGTTTGTGGTCACTATTGTAAATACAAGAGAATAAGAAGAGTATTTTTTGGAATTCTGTTATTCATGTAAGAGAAGAATAGGATCATAATAGTGTATCACTATGATAATAAACTAAATTAACATCTGATGGAGGACTATTTTGATGAGGAAAAATATATTAAGAAGTTGAATATTGTCGACACATATAGTATTAAGATCCAGTAGGAAGCTATATGTTGGACTAGGTTATCAATATTCCAAGGAATTCAGATTATTTTATACCCCCCCCCCCACATAAGTGTAGGATACCACATTCCACGCTCAAGATTATTTTCTAGGAAACCAACTGTTATAGGTATATCATTATAGTGACATGTGTTATTGAGTTTTTTTCTAGGTTTCACTAAGGACTATCCTTTCTTACTAAAAGGTTAAACCTATAAATATTTTTTCCACTTTTTGTGTACATTGTAAAACTAATGGGTAGTAAGATAATGATAGAATAGATATCATAACTACTCAATTATGTAAATGGAAAAAAAGGATAAATTGAATTAAAATATCACCAATAATGATTCACCCCCCCCCCACACACCCCCAATTAGTGTTGAGTATATCCCAAATTGGTTCTCACAATTGTAATTAAAGGGTGGGATAAAATATATTGGATTATTTACTTTAACATTGTTACCATTTAATGGATTTGACTGTATTTCTGATACTGAAAATAAAGTGAATATTTGGTGAAGTTTCATATACAATTGGTGTGAATTCAATATATACCAATATAATGTTGAACAAGATAAAGTTATACAAAAGAAATATGAAGAAGTAATCACCCTTATTCATTAAATTTTTTTCTATAATATGGGTTACAAAATAAGAAAGAGATAGTTTGGGAGGAGAAGAATAAGTAGTTTAATTTTCCATTGAATCGGTGTTCATTACTTCCACCTCAAAGGATTAAGATAATAATTAGATATCTATACTCATGAAGAATAACTATGAATAATTTTTTTGGTTATATATATATATATATATATTTTATCAAGAAATAAAATTGAGTATATTAAGTGATATTTGTAATTTAATTCCCAAATAAATATACTTTTTGTTTGTGGTGTTTTAAATTCATATTGTAAGATATCACCCTTCTCAAATGTGCTATAAATATTATGGAGAATACTTTGCAAGGTAAATTTATATAATTAATAAATACCTCCAAGAGGGTTGGAGAAACATGAACTAAGAGCATATACCTTAATGTGAGTTCCTTGAAATTTTAGGAAAAAATGGATCAATGAAGATAAATAGAAGTAAGAGATAAAAATTAATATTAATGAAAAGATTCATCCAAATAAAGAAAAATTGAGAATAAACATTGATTTCAAGAATTTAAAATTTAAAATGAAAAAAAATTAGATCAAGGAACATGAAACCTTACTATAATAAAAGACTTAATTGTATGAATATGTTATTGAAAACCTAAATAATTATTATAAGGAAATATTTTTATTGATTAGAGATTAAAAGAATAAACTTAGTATAAAATTTGTAAAATTGGAAATCAAACTAAACCAATCTGAATAAAATATATACAAAATTTTCAAAGACCAATAACTAAGAATAATTTGATTTCACCTAATTATCTATGGATAAATATAATGATAAAATTTTAAATCATGTGACAAAAATACTATAGAGTAAGTTGATAATTGTTCAAAAGTTGTTATGGAGAAAATTTTACTATTAATTATGATTTATAATAATTATTCTAAATTTTTTTTATAAATATTATATGATTAAAAGAGAAATCTTCAAAAGTACATATAAAGAAAACTGGTGAGAAATCCACCACCCTGACTAGTGTGGATACATGGTTTAATATTGATGTCGGTTATCTATGCCATCCCAACCAGTGATTAAATAAATCCAAAAATATATTGATCATAAATTTAGATAGTAAGTAGTTAGAGTGAAATGATCAGGTTATGTAGGTTCTTTTTGGTTATATAATATATTCAAGCATTGTACATTGGTTTATTGGTACAACCCTCAAAATGATAAAACATTGTGAAATCTAATTTCAAGGGGGAGAAATCAAGAAATGAAAAATAAATATCAATATATTAATATATATATATATATATATATATATATATATATATTAAGTGGATTTAGAAGGATTGAAAATATTTGTGGTGTGTACAATAATGGGGGTCCCAATTTTGGTAAAATATCATCCCAATATGTATCAAAATCTACTGGGAAGAGAAGACAACAGAAGAAGGTGATGAATGAATAGAGTTCCTTGGGATGAAAATATAATAATTTTTTTAAAAAAAATACTAAGAATATAAATAATAAAAATAAGTCATCCTTAGACGGAAAACAAAATGAAAATAGTATTCAAGACAATTCTATTAATTCTAAGAGTTGTACATCATCAAAATGGTTAGTGGAAGTAAAAGTTAACAATAACTAGTCAGGTGGATAGTGTAATCATGTTTCAAATGTACCCAATGATATTTGAGTAATCTAGCTAGTAGATTTATAAAAATATAAGAAGTTGAATGAGGAATAATAAAAAATAGTTCCAATGGAAAATAAGAGGTTCTACATGATGATGATGAATTTTATGATAGGTCATCAATAATTTACAACCCTTGGGTTGAAGAAGTTCTTTTTGAGAGATTCCAGAAAGATGGACATAGTTTAAAAGGTTTTTTAAATTTTCATTTGAAATAAGAAGGGTCCTAAAGAAGAATCAGAAATAAAATCAACATGAAGGCTAATGAGAAGTCATACTCTCCACATAAAGGATTCACAGAAGGAATGATTTCCATGCCATATAAAATAAAATCATGAGTTCTAAATCAAATTGGATTCCTGAATAATAGAGAAGAGATTGTTGAGAAAAACATCTCAATCTTTCTATTCACATTAGAGAACATTAATACCCACGTTTTACTATAACTAATATTTTTTTATATACATGATTATAATTCAAGGGAAAAAATTTGAATCATGATCACAAGGGGGCTATGTAAGAGCGGTGGATATCAATTCTAGACAACCCAAATTTAGAAATTAGCATCTAAGATTGGTCTCACATTTGGTATTCTAGAAAATATAATCAAATGATAATATTTGATGAAGTTTAAGGTTATTACAGTTAATAATTGATATAAAATAAATAATATACCATCCTGGTTTAATCTTACAATTGGTATTCTAAACAACATACATTGAAGAAGATCATTCTTTGTGGTTCTGTAGATGTTGTGAAATAAAGTCATCCACAAGATAAATGTCTATTTTAGTTTATTCTTGACATAAAGATCCAAAATTTTATCTATTTAAGAGATTCATCATCAAGAAGATCATGAGGAATGTATCCTAGATTGTGGTATGTATCCTAGATTGTGGTACAAGTGTAGACTGTAAAAGAAGATACCATGATTATTATCTCGTAAAAATATAATGATTTGGGAATGTGTTTGAAGTGGTTTCATTGAAAAGGTAGGTATTTATAAATATCTCATCCTTGGAAACTTCAAATCAAATCATTACGTAAAGGGAGGTAAATTTATATCAATCAATAATATTAATTTGAAAAATTAAAATAGTTTTCAAATATATTTTCTAAAACATAAAAATGTTGTGTTCTTAAATGTTTTTGACCTTTTTACTAAATTTAGTGAAAGAGTTTCATTTTTACTTATTATATAACATATTTATACCATAATCAGTATAATCTTAGAAAATAGTTGGATTTATTTTAATAAATTTAAAAAGTAATCATTTTATTTTCTGTCCATATCAATTGAAAATGGACAACTTTTTTTTCTAAATCAAGACTATTATTTTCTACACTGAGCATGGATCAAATATACTTAGTGTATAATGATTGATAAAATATTAATTAGGACTAAATTAATATCATTATATGAAGTTCTTTTTATTTTTTTATAATGTGGAGAAAAACTGAGATGATAGTTTGTTGAGAAAGTAGGAGAATATGAATAAAATTCAAACATATTGACACATCATTTAGAAGGAATTTCAAATATTACAAAGGGGGCATTTTTTTTATTCCACTTAGTGTGAGTTTTTTATGTTGTTAATGAATGTTTGTTAATAGATGTTAATATGTTTTAAAGAAAAATCTTGTTGAAAAAAATATAGATCCCAATAAGTGTTTTCATGGTTATCAAATATCTTGGAAGTCCTTTCAATAATAAAGTGAGGAATGCATATTAAGATATTAGAGAATGTAATCATTATAGTAGTGCATGGACCTTCCCTGCTTATGAAAATCTATTTTCTGCATGGATTTTCTACGAGTATAAAATTATATATTGCACATGACACTGTAAAAAAATGAATTCATGTGACAGGTCATTTGCAATGGGCCTTAGGCCCATCACAAACAGTCCTTCGAAAAACACTATTTTTTATGGGAATTTTTGACTTGTCACAAAGATCTTATAAAAAAGTGGTATTTACGAAAATCCATCCCAAATACCTTTGATGTTCCATGGATTCGTTAGTGTAGGAAGATTATTTATGATGAGGACTAAACTCCCGCTGAAAATACTCTTCTTGGGCTTCTATTATTTGTGACGGGGGAGGATCTCCATCACAAATAATATGTCGGCAGGTTATTATTTATGACGGGATGTCGCAAATAATTTTTCGTTGTTATAGTATTTATTACAGGACCCATTTTAAATACTCTTTTTTACCACCACCTCAATTAATAACTGGTGAATTATTTTTGATGGGTCATGTCACAAAAAATAATATTTGCAAGGTCTCGTCGCAAATAATGTTTCGGCATGATAGTTTATGCGATCGATCCCATCACAATTTTTTTTTACTATTTCCTAAACTAATAATTTCCTAACTATTTGCAATAGGTCTCGTCACAAATAATTCCATTAAAAAGATCTAACCTATATATAACCCCCATTAATTTTTTTCATTCAAAATTTTTCTAAACTTCTGTCACCCTTGCAACGTCCCGATCCGGAAGCCACTAAACCGGTGGTCCAAGATTGTCACCACAAGACCTAAAGCATGCATCCCCATATTCTAGAGGCTTCCAACTAGTAATGAGGGCCTAGGGTGTGATAGTGGGGAGACTATTCCCTCATACCAGAGTATGAAAACAGCAGAAATAACTAAGTATCATACACAATGGAATGTAAAAAAGAGTGCGGAAGCAATAAACAACTGAATAGAACAAGTTGTAATAGTAAAATGTTGTAAAAGCTCGAAAAACTATGCAATACAATACAACACTAGTCACCCACTGGGCTGACCATACAGATACAAGTAAAAAAAGAAACTAAAAGTAAAATTATAGGGCTCTGTTACTAACTCCGAGCCAATCCACATACCCGATCTCCAGACACTGTCGAACTGCAGCAGCCCACTCAGTAGAACCACTCGAGCAGCTCTTCTCGACCATGCAACACTGGGCCGTAGACCTATCCACCAAAAAACATGTGCTCAACCAGAAAAGTATACATAATGTCTACAAATACACCAAGGTGCATGTGCAAGGGTGAGAAATAATCTTCGTAGGGCACCCAGACAAGAAACCTATAAGTGTGCTTCTAAAAGTGTATGCCACAGCAACGTGCTTAGACTAACTAGAATAGAACAAAATGAAGTAAACAAAAAGTGCAACCAGCTTCGAACTCATGGTATGTAATCCCTGTCAACTGGGCAAGTGCCACCATGGATGTCTATATCTATATACGGACACATGTACAGTCCCATACCTATACACATATACATAAATATGAATATTCATGATTAGGTTAATCAAATAATAAGAAACCATGTTAGCAGTCGATCCTTGGGACCGTAAGCCCGATCTCCTAGACATCTTGGGCAAGGGAATTGAGTTGGACGTCGTGCCACTCAAGCTGTGAATCATTAAGTCGGTCTCTAGGTATGTAATCCCATAGAAAAGTACCTGCTTCAGCCATCGCCGGAATGTATCTCTGAGAAGGCCAATAAAAACAAGTAAACCTCTGGGAAGTACTCACATCCTAACCCCTATGGTTCAACCAATAAAAACAATAAACCCTATAGAAATTACTCACAGTCTAACCCCTCTGGTTCATCTTTAGAAAAGACTCTCTGAGGAAGCACTCACCATAAATTCCACATGTAGTCTTGTATCAGTAACTATATACACTATAAGGAACCACTCAACATCCAATTCCCCATGTGGTCTCACAACGTGGAACTGTAGACACTCTGAGGGAGCACTCAACATCTATCCCCCCTATAGTCTCGCAATGTGAAAATTCAACACACTCTGGGAAATCCCTCAATGTCCATTCCCCTTATGGTATGACAATGTAAAAGTAAACAGACACTCTGGAGAATTCCTCAATGTCCATTCTCTCTATGTTCTACTGTAATAGGTTCTCACTCCCTTGTGTAAGTCAATCATGCACAATGATTTGTATGGTAGAAAAATTAAACCTTAAGAACTACTTGGATAACATTTTACAGCATATCACAGCATGTAAGATAAAATCACTCCATCCTAACAACACTGGTCATGGGAAACAAGAAGCCTAACAATCAAGGCTAGACCAAATGGTCAAATCAAAACAAACAAGGGAAACACATCCATAGTAAGAAAAATAACCCTATTCACAATCAAACCACCTCTAATCAGGAACACAATACATAGTACGCATCCCAAAAAACAAGAAAGATTCCTCGCATTAGGCTCAATATCCACCAACCAGGAAGCACCACTAGTAACCACTACTGCATCAGCAAACCATGTCAAATATAAAAAAACATGTAAGGGTGGCCCGAACGCCCAACCCAACACTACATCCATAGCCCCATGGAATTACCAGTTTGCAACGGGTTATAGGTGACACCCGAACACCATCTCTACCCAAACACAATGTAACAACTCAGGGTCGATCAAACAAAAGGCACCCACTAGTTCCCTCAAGTCAAACACTGAGGAAGCATCAAACTCACGATCCTCCAGGTAAACACAAGCGAAGGAATCCTACATGGAATGATTAGTGAAGAGTAAGGGATGAATCCTACATAGGATCCTCAAAAATAAGGACAAAATATTCATTCCATAACATGGATCCTATCAAAGGAAAAATAGGAGGGAGATCCTATAAGGGATTCCCTAGGATATTACACAAGTAAAGGCATCCCTCCGGGGATTCTTGGAAATGCCCAGTCTCACGGCCTGATATTCCAGAAGGGAATGTCTCAAAAGGAAAATTCCTCTAAAGAATACGTTACAGGACATGGATCATAGCTTGCCTCATATTAAAGTTCTCAACTAAGTTGGTCCGAACATCCAACCTATCATCCACGCCAAATCTCACTCTCAGGTGACAACTGAACTCAATAACAAGAGGAAGAACCACTCCATTTAGATTGAAACCCCCCAAAACACCATTTATATGAACTCTAAATTTAAAAAAGGATTCCACTGTTACGATCTATGTAAAAAAATTCTCATAATGGACTACTCACATTCCCAAATCTAACTTCTAGGACACAAGATATCCCCAAACTATTAAGATAAAGTAGTATATGGATAGAACACATGGCCAGAAACCTGGGGTCTGCCTGTGTAATAGTACAAAGCGTGTACATTACTATACATGGTGTGTGAAATTCACAAAAATTCATCCCATGTCCATTTTCACACGAACACATTCCCATGTACCACTACACGGCGTGTACTTATAGTACATGACATGTACTCCTTAAAAACCACTATTCCATGTTCTTTTCACACACGGACGAACACACGACCACCGCTACACAGCATGTACTCAAAGTACATGGTGTATACTTTGTAAAACTTTTCCTTCCCTGAATGGGAAGAACACATGGTGTGTTCCCCTAGAACACACACCGTGTATTCTAGGTTTTTCGACGGGAAATCCCTCAAAACGCCTGAAACACCCATTTTCTCCCCCGAAACTATAGATCCGGCCTTAAGAGGACACAAGAAATAAATATAAGGCTTTAAAAACTTAAAAAAAATTAATGGTATCTATGGTGAAAACATAAATTTCCCTACCTTCAGGCTGAAACAATCGATGCTTCGATTGATTTCACAACTCACAGTTGCCCTTCGCTGAATTAGTGCATCAAAATCTTCGAATTGGTACACCTATTACCTCCCAACTCTCTCTCTTTCTCAATATCCAAATCCTCCCAAAATACATGGACAAGTAGGATCACACATGGAGCATGAGAAATAAGGAGTATAAAGGAACTTAGAAGTATGAAAAGGAATGAAGAAAAGAAAAGAAAGAAAAGGGGGGTCAGGCTGACCCTAACGCCAAACATGAGTTTATGACTTCCCTAGGCTAAACTCCCCATTCTGGACTCAACAGTATAGATGGAATCTAAATACAATGCTCTGTTTAAAATTTATTTCCAAACGAACCTACATGAATAAATTAATATTTAATTAAATAATATTAAATATAAAATATTCCGCCAAAATTCGAATAGCTCGGATTTTGACCAAACTTCTATCCTAGGGTAAAAACCCTATTCCAGGACCAACAGAGTTGTCAGAAAACTTATCTGATATCAGAGGGTAAAGGAAAATGACTATTTACCCCTCAAGATCATCGAATAGAAAAAATTCAAAAAACTACTCAAAATGACAGTCCAAAAAAACACGGGTTCTTACAAACTCCCAACCATAAACCTTCTCGTCCCAGAGAATCCCAGTAAAAGGACTAGAAGCCACACATCCAACTCAAGAATCTTCACAACCAAGCTCTCTATATTGTCCAATGACTAGTCATATAGCATTAACTATTTCCTTCTTCACAAATGTCATTAAACTACAACCGATCCGGTACTCCCCACCATACGAATACCCTTATCGTCGTCTTAAAAGAAAATCCAATCTCAAAATCCCATTGGAAAACACCGTAGTTTAACCTAAACAAGGAAAACCTCCCTCAAAAGGCCAATGGTGCACTCCCCACCAAATGTCTTTCCTTACACCACTCCAAGATCACAACCAGAACAGGTTCCATCCTCAATAGGGATTAACATTAAGAAATAAAAAAGAGCTCGATGTAGGGTCGAATATCTCTCAGAATACACAAGATGAATCAAGATAGCGCATGATCATCTCTAATAGGAGTACACTAAGACTTCATTGAAGGCATGTCCAACTCCCTCCGAGCCATGCTAACTTTCTGCCAAAACTCGACCAAGATTCAAGCATGGGTCAACCATTTCACGATAACCTGACATTTCAAAAAGTCACCTTTACAACATAGGGACATTCCAACACATTTTATGAGGTCCCAACCCATGAAAAGTCTTAAAAATGGTCATTGGATCATTCCCAGCTACTCACCGGTTTAAATTCAAACGATGCCACCCTCAACAATGACATCAGAAACAGTAGTTGACAAATCCAGGCACTCGAATAGTCATGCCCATCGAATCCAGTCATGAAAAACAAGCACCGTAAAAAAAGAATTAGAAAACACAGGCCAACCATTCTCACACAGGTTTCCCTATAACAGAATAGATATTGACCTACAAGGGTTTGATTCAAAACGAGGGATCTCTAGGTCTTTCAGCTTTCCCTACAAAAAACCCTAATGACTGGGTCACAATGTCTAACCACCTAGCCAAAAATATCTAAGAGATTGTGAAAAAGGTATATAAAAAATAGTAACGTGGGTAAAAGCTAAAAAAACATGGCTTGTAAGAGCCTTGGTTCTCTCTGAGCAACATTATAAGAAACTACTCCTTGGAGGTCACAACCAAAACAGAAGAGACAAGCTGAACTAACACCCATCGGGTATCTGTATACAACAATACAAAAAGAAGGTCGAGTTTATAAGAAAATCCATATTATCTATCATTAGAGACCTGGTTTTTTCCCTGTAAGACTTTGGAATATTTCTACATATAATTCCAGAGCTAGGCGCGAAGACGGCGTGTGATTCCATGGCCCGGTGTGCCTGGAATAAATTTTATAAAAAATATTAAGTGTTTTCATACTATGCACGTGGTGGGGTTGTGCATTTTCCTAAATGGTAGCTCAGATCAGAAATATGATGGCACGGTTGCATCCGGAGCATGCCGTTTACCCTAGGCGGGGTATAGAAGTTGTGGTCGCGGGCCTGTTGTGAGAGATGTCACCCAGGGGAAAATCATCATTTTAAATTAGTGACTTAGTGATTTTTATCGCTGGAGTCCTTTTCCAAAAACATTCAAATGATGTCTTAGAATGGAAAATCGAGACTTCTGTTGAGTTTGAAAGGGGGCATTTTTCCTAGGCATGACATGAAATGAGAGGGCGTGGTGATTTCGGATTCCACACAAATTGGTTTTACTATAAATAGAAAAATGAGGAGTGTGAGTTAGGGTTACTCTCTCTGTCTCTCTATCTCTCTCTCTCTCTCTCTCTCTTGTTCTTCGGTGTTCTTCATCGTTCTTCGTCGGATCAAGGAGCAACCACTGCCGGAACCTTGGCGGATCAATGTCGGGGTATCGTGGACGCGTCGCCAACATCAAACGATTGGATCGAGGTAGGATTCCTGTTGGTTTTCCACACCTTCATCAAATTTTGTTTTATCATCAATTTTTTCATTTAAATTCCTTAAATTTTAGAATTGGGGCTTTGGCTGAACGAACACGGCCAAAGCCCGAGCCCCTTTTAATTTTCGTTCCTGGGCGTTCTTCATCCAAATTTTCAGATGCGCGCAATTCTTGTCGGATCGATCAGCAAGGGGAGGAGTTTTGAAGATCCATATCCTAGGATCCCGAAACCGGTGGTGGATAATTTTTCCGACCACCAGGGTGGTCAGGGGGACCAGCCAAAGGTTCGGCTTCGGCGAGGGGTGACGGCCGGAGGATGAACTAGGGAGCGCGGCGGCCACATTGTGGTGCACAGAGGAGGCCAGTGTGGTGTGGTGGCGTTCGGTGGAGGACTCGAGTGGAGGCTGAAGGTGAGGGCTCGTAGGTGCCGGTTTTGGGTGTCTCCAGTGCGGAGCGCGGAGGACCGGCTGGTGCGGATGGTGGAGCACGGCGGAGCGGGGCTCTCGGAGCGGCGTCGGGTGGCGCAGGTCGAGGTGAGTCACGGTGGTCCGCTACATGGGGTGTCGACCTAGGTCCGTCACGGTCGAAGGGGAAGCCGGCCGGGGTAGCGCGGCGGTGCTGCGGAGTGCAGAGGCACCGGAGTCCCGCGGGATGTCGTACTCAGCAAGGGGAACTTGAGGCGGTCAACGCCTCGTGTGTGCGGAGGAGACCAGGACCCGCGCTTCATCGGTCCTGCTGGGTGACAAAGACCGGCCAAAAATCCAGTCTGCTTGAAGAACCGGACCCGAGGTGGTCCGGTATGGCTGGAGAGGGCCGCAGACAGTGGGCCACGGTGGTTCAGGCCGGACCCATGGCTGGGCCGCGGGCCGGCGGTTCGGACCCGGTCAGCCGGGGTGAATCGGCCCGGTTGGCCCCCCTTGCGTTCGAGGGGGCGTATCTTTTAAACAACGCATCTGTTTGAAGCGTCGTCTGCCGATGTGGGTTCGTATCTTCGAGGCAGACTTTTTAAGTTGGGTTTCTAGGTTTTTGGGTTCTGCAGCCGAAGACGGGTGACCCAAAACACTTTAATTTAATAATATTAAATTATTATTAAAGTTGTGACGGATGTGGTTCGCGATCCACATGTCCATTTGACGCGCCGTCAGAGGCGCTGTGGCCATGGAGTTGAGATGGTTCTTCCAAGGTTGGTTTGAAACCCTTTCATTTTGGTTTTGTTGCTTGGTGGTATGAAACTCTTAATACGAGTAATTAATTAATTAATTAATCTTGCGTCGGACCAAACTCCTGCTTTGGATGTCTGATTGACACGTCGTCTATAGAAGTGTGACCCCATTATTCATCCAGAATTTTTGAGATACTTTTTAAGGGGTTTGGGTTGAAGACATGGTGCGGGCCCCATAGGGCATAGTTCACACGTTTTATCGTGAAACACCACTTTTTCACCCAACATCTATTTAGAGTGTTTGAGTACTCGTCTCTGAGTGTTTTTCTGGGGGGATTGCAATGGCGCAATCCACTCGCCTAAATTCGGGCTCAAGGTGTGGGCCCCACAAGGCGTATTTTGGTCATATGCTGTGTTTTTATGACTTATGCTTCATAAGTCCATTTAGGGAAAATGAATAGACTATGCCGCATGGTTATCTACAAGGAACCCAAAGGTACGATTTGCGTGATGTGTTTCGGGGTCGAGGTGTGGGCCCCATGGGGCCCCGTTTGCATATAACGTGGGAAGTTGAAGCTTCTGCACCTGAATTCCATTTTAGGCACTGACAGCGACGTTGAGACCCTGGCATCTAGGTGTAGTTGACCAGGGTGGTTTCAGGGATTAAAGCTGGAGTTGAGGCGTATGCCCCACGTTCCATCTCCAAATATGTGTGCAGCGTACTGCGCCTTTTTCTTCGGACGTCTATTTGGGGCATATGAGTAATCGTTTTGGCGAATTTTTTCAAGAGCATCGTGATGGCGTAGTTCGCCCGACTTCTTTCAAGACCGAGGTGCGGGCCCCACGAGAAGCCGTATGGGCATAAAGAGGTGTTGAATAACTTTTCCATTGGGATCCATTTCCCGCAAGTGAATAGTCTATCTCGTGTGTTTTCCATGAGGATTACAAGGGTGTAATCTTTTTGGGAGAGCGGAGCCTCTTTAGAGATCTCATTAAATGTGGAAACATGAAAGGTCATTGGTTGGAGGTTTCTTTGATGCACTCAGAACCTATGCATGGTAGTAGTGTTAGTGACACCTAGTGATGGCATGGGTAGTGTAGAGTTATCGGACCAGTTTCAGTTTTTCCCTCCAACGGGGCTGGGTAGTGCATTACCCATTGACCTTAGGGTTTACCCTCCGGCGGGGCTGGGCAGTGGGTTAACCGTTCACTTTAGGGTTTACCCTCCAGCGGGGCTGGGCAGTGGGTTACCCAACGACCTTTTGTAGTTTACCCTCCAAGGGGCTGGGTAGTGGGTTACCCGATGACCTTTTGTGGTTTACCCTCCATATGGGCTGGACAGTGGTTTAATTGATGACCTTTTGTGGTTTACCCTCCGACGGGGCTGGGCAGTGGGTTACCCGATGACATTTGTGGTTTACCCTCTAGCGGGGCAGGGTAGTGGGTTACCCGACGACCTTTTGTGGTTTACCCTCCATCGGGGCTGGGCAGTGGGTTACCCGACAACCTCTTGGGATTTACCCTCTAGTTGGGCTGGGATGTGGGATACCCGATGACTTCTTTCAGACTCGGCCCTTCTATGAGGCTAGTCAATGACTTTTCTCCGTGATTACCGGAGCGGGACCCTTGGTGGTACGGTTTAGCGATGTGGCGGCTTTGGCATGTGGGACTGTTGGGAATTCGTTATGGTTATCCTTTGAACTGTTGGCGATTTCTCTTGGGGATGATCTTGGATATAGAGATCCCCTTACACACTCATTCGGGTTTCTTGTTGAGTATATATATACACCCTACTTTTATTCCCACTCCTTAGGTTTAGTTAGTATTCTTTCATCTGGGGTGAAGATGCACGGGGTATGCCATGTGCTTTCTGTGTCTATCTCTTCTTGGATTGAAGGATTCTACTTCCTTCCTTTTTTTGGGTTGAGTTTCACTCTCTCTTTTGTACTCTTGCACAGTTTTCTATTCTTTCAACTGCTCACCGTTTTAGAACCTCCTTTTTTTCTTCCTCGAGCTTCGGGGAATCCTATTGTGTATCTTTATACTCACCCTACTTGGTCTTTTCCTGCACTTGGTGTTCCCTTGAAGACGACGGCCAGGTTGATTGAGACTACAGAGGAGCGTAGAGGACACATGATCTTGGGTTGCGTTCAGTGGTCATAGGAGGATATCTGGGTGTGAGACTCACCAGTGGTTTACTTTTGTTTTACCTGTTGTCGGGTTGCGGTACCTTTCTGGTTGGGCGTGTGTTTTTCCCCTTTTACTATTTAGTTTACTTGTCATCACTTTTAAGCACTTTACTTGTACTGCTTAGAGGTCGATGCATGTATGTTTGTTTCCCTTTTGTAGCAGTGTTGTATCTTGCTTTCTTTTCTCCGCGCTTTTGCATTGAGTTGACTGCATGTAAGTGTATAGTTTCTTAGGCAAAGTCCACCCGTAGTTTGTTGTGCCTTCGGCTCTAGTCGCCAGCCCCTAGCCTATGGAGGCGGGCTTGGTGTATTTGCGGCTTGAGCCCCAATATGGGTTGGGTTGTGAAAAAGTGGTATCAGTGGTGGTTTGTTCCTTGGGACATTGTTCGGACGTCCCTAAAAAGGAATTGGTTGAGTTGTGGGGAAATAGTGTCAACGTGTCTCGAGATTACCTCTCAGGAAAGGGAGTCCAGTGGTGGTGCGGCGGCCGACATATCCATTCACTAGGACCCTGATAACCCGCTTATCAACTTGGAACACTAAGACACTCGTTGCAGGGAATTTGGTTCATGCATCATATAGGATTGAGTCTTTGACTGTACTTCTTGAGTCATCTCCCCATCATTGTTGATATATATATGCTCATTTGACCGCGGTACTCCTTGATCGAATTCAGGATGTCTCCATGATGATATCCTGGTAGGATACTAGCTCTGGTTCATGACGATGACACCGTGAGCGACGAGGACTTTGTTCAAGATCCATCATACGATTACCCTTTCTCCAGGAGGACAGGCAGTAGCACC
The DNA here is from genome assembly GCA_963277665.1 of Viscum album. Lineage (NCBI taxonomy): Eukaryota > Viridiplantae > Streptophyta > Magnoliopsida > Santalales > Viscaceae > Viscum > Viscum album. The sequence continues at coordinate 925,696,231 of OY728165.1, forward strand.
TCCACCTATTGAGTAGAAGATAGTACCGATAGTGAGGTCCGATGACGAGTGCGGGATGGGAACGCTTCGTGAGTACTAGTGTCAGAGACCACTGAGGTTTCATGGTGATCCATGCCCTTAGATAGTGAATGTTTGTCTAGAGTTGGTGTTCCGCCTCATCAGGATTGTTCGGAGAGTGACAGGTTAGATGGTGGCTTTGAGAGCCAGTCTTTTTCCACCAAACAGTTGTCATTGGTAGATCCAGGGTCACTCAGATGCATGATGAGTCGGTACTCTCATGGGATGACTTCATTCAGTCGTTTCATGAGGAGTAATACCCCTCCCACTTACGCTTTTTACGGTTTCGGGAGCTGTTGGAGCTTCAGCGGGGAGTGATGGCAGTGGTTATGTATGCAACTAGGTTCGCAGACCTTACTCAGTATTCTTTTTATGTCGTTCATAATGAAAACTTCTGAGCATAGAAGTTTGAGAGAGATGTCTATATAGGAGATTCATGCCAGCGTAGTGCCCTTATGCATCCTCACCCATCTCGGGGTGATGGAGCAGGCACTGGTGACAGAGAAATTTCTGGCATTGGGACGTCAATTTTGCAGGGCCTCGACACCGGAGGTCTCCCCTTGACGAGACCCGGACACATAGTCGGGGGGTAGCATAGAGCACTGAGATATCCCTGGGAGGCCTAGTGCTATGTTGTGATGTGTGAGGTAACGTGGAGTGAGACTATCTGACCAAATGTGTTGAGTCTTCCAAATAGTTGGTAGATGCACCTCCATAACATAGGCAGTGTCGTGATCCAAAAAATCCCAGGTGAGGACAGGGTGGTCCTCAGGGAGGCGGTGTCGGCTGAAAAGCAGGAAGAACTGTGGTTGGAGTATGACGTTTCGAGGTCCTTCCACCACCACTAGGTAGCCCATGTCAGGATCCAAGAGCTGAAGGATGGAGCTGTGGGCGGTTGTGTGATATGGATGTCTACAATCCTGCAACGCATGAGATGATAAGAGGTACACTCTATGTCATTTTCTATTTTTCTCAGTAGAACTTGTCATACATTGTGTGAGGTACTCCTTTCGTCTAACTCCTTATTTGAGGGGTTACCGAAGGTGATGGAGGGTGTCGGTGTAACCTTGTGCTGGTGTTGTCCGACATAGCTTTGAATGCACTGGAAAGAGGGGTTCTTCCCCCACTGAGACACGTTTTTGTGATGTGATCAAAACCATGAGGGAGAGTCAGTACCACCCAAAGAGGATAGTATTGAGGTGTTTTGTATAAGTCCCTCTAACATGTGCATTCATTCCAGGGTTGTGCGGTGCAGTGTTAGAGCATGTTATGGATTTTCCAGTGGGACTTTTCTACTTGACCTTCCTTTGCTTGAGGTGCCACTAGTGGGTTTGGAAGAGTGTCTGTTTTGGGAATTACTCTCCTTCTGAGAGGGGAAAAGACATGTGGGGTATGCCACCTACATTCTTTGTCTAGCCTTTGGTGGTTGGATGAGTTTTCTCACCTTCCCTCTTTGTTGGTACCTTGTGTGCTCAACGTCAATCTTGATATCATTATCAAGTACAGCTCGAGGTGATGGAAACCCCATAAACAGAACTACACGTTTCACTATGTGGAGCTGGTGGTTATAGTCCTTCCACTGAGAATGTGGAGAGCACTTTGTGGTTTTCTCAGACCACCGGTGTCTCAGGTGCGCCCTCACCCAGAGAGACTTGAACCTGAGGCGACGGTGCTGGTTGAAATTACTGCATGACTATGACTTCGAGGTAGTCTATGTTCTGGAAGATGGCAGTGTTGTAGCAGGTTCCCTTACTAGAGAGCCTCAGTTATGATGCACCGACTGTGAAAACTTTTGTGACCGGATATCCTTGGGTGTTTCACTAGATGGGTATTCTGAAGGAGGGAATCATGAGACCATATTCCATGAACAAATCATGATTTTGGTCGCGACGTGGAAAGTAGAGGTTCGGTCGGGGAAGTCCCCCCGATATTCTTTGGGTTGTTCGGGAATCATGCAAGTTGTTGAGAGGTTTCATACCATCTTACCCTACCCTCCCAACAGTAGGAGTGGGCGCACAATGTCTTCCACGAGTCACAGATGATGAGGTTCATTTTTATTCCTACGCATGTCCTCGAAAGTAGCAAACCTTATAAGTATGAACCATCCCTTTGGTTTGCGTGTTGTACCAGCATGGTGTGGTGAATGTTTTTATTAGGAGTGGGAGAGCTAGGTGTGAGATCTATATCCCGAGTTGTTTTTCTAAGTTTTTCTTTTTGGAGACGAAAATATTGAAGGAGGGAATGATGTAGAGACCCAGTTTTTTCCCTGTAAGACTTTGGAACATTTCTACATATAATTCCAGAGCTAGGCGCGAAGGCGGCGAGAGATTCCGAGGCCCGGTGTGCCCAGAATAAATTTTAAAAAAAAATATTAAGTGTTTTCATACTATGCACATGGCGGGGTTGTGTTTCCAGATAAATGGTATCTCAGATCGGAAATTCTACAACACGGTTGAATCTGGAGTGTGTCGTTTACCCTAGGTGGGGTGTAAAAGTTGCGGCCACGGGCCTCCTGTGAGAGATGTCATCCAGGGGAGAAATCGTCATTTTAAATTAATGAATTAGTGATTTTTATCGTTGGATTCCATTTCAAATAACTTTCGAATGAAGTCTCAGAATGGAAAATCGAGACTTCCGTTGAGTTCAAAACGGGGCATTTTTCCTAAGAGCGACATAAAATGAGAGGGTGGGGTGATTTCAGATTCAGCGCTAAGTGGTTTTTCTATAAATAGAAAAATGAGGAGTGGGAGTTATGGTTCCTCTCTCTCTCTATCTCTCTCTCTACGGTTCTTCGGCATTCTTCACCGTTCTTCATTGGATCAAGGATAAACCACCGCTAGAACCTTGGCGGATCGAAGTTGGAGCGTCGTGGACGCGTCGCCAACGACGAATGGTCGGATCGAGGTAGGATTCCTATTTTTTTCGCACCTTCTTCGATTTCTGGGTTATCGTCAATTTTTTCGTTTAAATTCTATAAATTTTAAAATTGGGGCGTTGGCTAAACAAACACGACCAACACCCAAGCCCCGTTTAATTTTCGTTATTGGGCGTTCTTCGTCCAAATTTTCAGATGCGCGCAAATCTTGTCGGATCGAAGAGCAATGGGCGGTGTTGTGAAGATCTTGTCCTGAGGATCCTGAAACCGATTTTGGATAATTATTTTGACCACCAGGGTGGTCGGGGGGGCCGGACGAAGGTTCGGCTCTTGTGAGGGGTGGTGGCCAGAGGACGAACCTGGGAGCGCGGCGGCCGCGTTGTGGAGCACGTAGGAGGCGGGTGTGGTGTGGAAGCGTTCGGCGGAGGACTCGAGCGGAGGTCGGAGATGCAGGCTCAGAGGTGTCGGCGTCGGGTGTCGCCGGTGTGGAGCACATAGGACAAGCCGGTGCGGACGGCGGAGCGCGGCGGAGCGGGGAGCTCGGAGCGACGTCGGGTGGCGCGGGCCGCAGCGAGGCTCAGTGGTGCGCTACAGGGGGTGCTGCCCTGGGTCCGTCACGGTCAAAGGGGAAGTTGGCCAGGGTAGCGCGGCTATGCTGCGGAGTGCGGAGGTGCCGATGTCTCGTGGGCTATCATGCTTAGCAGGGGGGAACCAGAGGCGGTCAGTGCCTCGGGTGTGCGGAGGAGACGAGGACCCGCGCTTCGCGGGTCCTGCTGGGCGACGAAGTCCGACCAAAAGGTCGGTCTGCTTGAAGAACCAGACCTGAGGGGGTCCGATGTGGCTAGAGTAGGCTGCGGTGGTTCGTGCCGGACCCACGGCTTGGATGCGGGCCGGCGGTTCAGACTGGCCCAGCCGGGGTGAACCGGCCCGGTTAGCCCCCCTTACATTCGGGGTGGGGGTGTCTTTTAAACGGCGTGTCTGTTTCACGTGTCGTCTGCGGCTGTGGCTCCGTCTCTTCAGGATAGACTTTTTAATTTTGGTTTTTGGGTTTTTAGGTTCTACGCCCAAAGACTAGTGACCCAAAATAGGTTAATTTAATAATATTAAATTATTATTAAAGTTGTGATGGACGTGGTTCCCGAGCCTGATGTCCGTTTGACGCGCCGTCAAAGTTGTTGTGGCCCTGGAGTTGAGACGGTCCTTCCAAGGTTGGTTTGGAACCCTTGCTGTTTGGTTTTTTTACTCAGTGGCACAGAATGCTTAATATGAGTAATTAATTATTTATTTATTTTATTAATTAATCTTGCATCGGACCTAACTCATTCTTGGGATGTTCGATTGACACGCTGGAAGTGGTAGCATGACCCCAGTCCCCATGCGGACTTTTTGATATGGTTTCAGAAGAGTTTGGTTTAGAGACAAGGTGTGTCCCCCACAGGGCCTAGTTCGCACGTTTTACAGTGAAACGCCACTTTTTCACCTGATATTATTTTAGGGTGTTTGAGTACTCATTTATAAGTGTTTTTTGATGGGATTGCAAAGGCGTAATCCAACCGCCTAAATTCGGGCCCGAGGCATGTGCCCCACAAGGTGGATTTTGATCTTATGCTACGTTTTTACGACTTATGCATCATAAGACCGTTCAAGGAAAATGAATATCCTACGCCGCGTGGTTATCTGCAAGGAACACGATGGTATGATCTGCGTGACGTGTTTCGAGGTCGAGGTGTGGGCCCCACGGGGCCCCGTTTGCATATAACGTAGGGAGTTGCAGATTCTGTATCTGAAGTCTGTTTTAGGCGTCGCCTGCAGCATTGTAACCCTGGAATTGAGGTGTAGTTGACCAGGGTGGTTTCATGCGTTGAATCCGGAGTTGAGGCATGGGCCCCACGTGCCATCTCTTAAGCTGTGTGCATCATACTGCGCCTTTTTCTTTCGACGTTCATTTGGGGCGTATGAGTAGTCATTTTGGCATTTTTTTCCGAGAGCATCGCGATGGCGCAGTTCAACCAACTTCTTTCAGGACTGAGGTGTGGGAACCACGAGATGCCGTATGGGAATAAAGTGGTGTTGAATAACTTTTCCATTGGGAGCAGTTTCCAGCAAGTGAATAGTCTATCTCGCATTTTTCCACGATGATTACAACAATTTAATCTGTTTGGGAGAGCAGAGACTCTTTTTAGATCTCATTAAATGTGGAAACATGAAAGCACATTGGTCAGAGGTTCCTTTGACGCACTATGAATCTATGCACGGTAGCAGTGTTAGTGACACCCATTGATGGCACGGGCAGTGCGGAGTTATCGGACCAGTTCCAGGTTTTCCATCGAGTGCGGCTAGGTATTGGGTTACTCGTTAACCTTAGGGTTTACCCTCCAGCAGCGCTAGGCAGTGGTTTACCCATTGACTTTATGATTTTCCCTCCAACAGGGCTGGGCAGTGGGTTACTTGATAACCTTTTGTGGTTTACCCTCCAGTGGGGCTAAGCAGTGGGTTACCTGAGGACCTTTTGTGGTTTACCCTCTAGCGGGGCTGGGAAATGGGTTACCTAAAGACCTTTTGTGGTTTTCCCTCCCGCGGGGTGGGGCAGTGGGTTACCCGAGGACCTTTTGTGGTTTACCCTCCAGCAGGGCTGGGCAGTGGGTTAGCCGATGACCTTTTGTGGTTTACCCTCCAGCGGGGCTGGGCAGGGGGTTAGCTGACGACCATTTGTGGTTTACCATCCAGTGGGGCTGGGCAGTGGGTTACTCGATGACCTTTTGTGGTTTACCCTCCAGCGGGGCTGGGTAGTGGGTTACCCGACGACCTCTTAGGGTTTACCCTCCAGCTGGGCTGGGCAGTGGGCTACCCAATGACTTCTTTCAGACTCGTCCCTTCTATGAGGCTAGTCAGTGACTTTTCATCGTGATTACCAGAGCAGGACCCTTGGTGGTACGGTTTAGCGACGAGGCAGCTTTGGCGTGCAGGACTGTTGGGCATCAGTGATGGTTATCCTTTGAACTGTTGGTGATTTCTCTTGGGGCTAAGCTTGGATATAGAGATCTCCTTACACACTCGTTCAGGTTTCTTGTTGAGCATATATATACACCCTACTTTTATTCCCACTCCTTGGGTTCAGTTACTCTCCTTTCAGTAGGGGTGAAGATGCACGGGGTATTCCACGTGCTTTCTGTGTCGAGATCCTCTTGGATTAGATGAGTCTACTTCCTTCTTTTTGTTGGGTTTAGTTTCACTCTCTCTTTTTTACTCTTGCACTATTATTTGTTCTATCTACTACTCACCATTTTATTACCTCCTTTGTTGCTTCCACGAGCTTTCGAGGCATCATACTGAGTATCTTTATACTCACCCCTACTTGGTCTTTTCCCACACCTGTTTTGCCCTTGCAAACGACGGGCAAGTTGATCAAGACTACAGGGGATCATAGAGGACACATGAGCTTGGGCTGTGTTTAGTGGTTGTAGGAGGATTTCTAGCTATAAGACTCACCAACGGTTTACTTTCGTTTTACTTGTTGCCAGGTTGTGGCACCTTTCTAGTTCGGTGCATGTTTTTTCCCATTTTCTTATCCGTTCACTTGTCAATACTTTTTAGCACTTTACTTGTACTGCTTAGAGGTCGATGCATGTTTGTTGGTTTCCCTTTTGTAGCAGTGTTGTATCTTGCTTTCCTTTCTCTGCACTTTTGCATTGAGTTGACTGCGTGTGAGTGTATAGTTTCTTAGGCAAAGGCCTCCCCTAGATTTTTGTGCCTTCGGCGCTAGTCGCCATCCCCCTGGCCTATGGAGGCCGGCTTGGGGTAGTTGCGGATCGAGCCCCGGTATGGGTCGGGTTGTGACACTATCGGCATCATACTCTGTGATCTAACTAGTTAAACACATACCTGAGAAACAACACCCAATAAGGGGCTAAATAGAATGGCATCACGTTCCATATCGACCAACTAGGGTCACTACACCACCTGTGCATGAGGAATGAGTCATCATCCTTACACCAACGCCTCAACATAGATCCACATAACCTACCATCAGAGTAAAAAGTATGTGTAAGTAGACCCAAAGGTCTCATACATCAGTAAAAACACACACTAGCAGGCCAATATGTTGTGAATCCTACGTTCCTAGTATGATGCATGAGACGCATCTTGCCTTTTCCATCCAAGAATCAGAATCCATATCTAGCATCTTACCAATGGCCAAGATCCAGAGATCAACAGTAAATCAAACACCACACAACATGTGTGTCTCTCAAGGTGAAAATCATATACAATTGTAACATCGCAAAATCAGAATAGTAATCCCAAACCCTAGAAACCTTGACTTCTTACCAGAACAAGTGTTATCGACACACCAGTACGATATCCATCACAGGTTCTGACACATTCCTAATACTCCTTTCTACCATATCCCAAATAGTAAATACAAGGAAAAAAGAAAACTCCTCTGATACCACTTCGTAACGTCCCAACCCGGAAGCCACTAAACCAGTGCTTCGAGCCGGTTTCCCACAAGACCTCAAGCGCACCTCCACGTACGCCAGAGGCTTTCGACTAGAAACAAGGGCCTAGGGTGTGATTGTGGGGAGACTATTACCTCATAACAGAGTAATAAAACAACAGGAATAACTAAGTATCATACACAATGGAAAGTAAAAAGATTGTGGAAGTAATATGCAACTAAATAGAACAAGCTGTAATAGTAAAATGCTGTAAACTCCCGAACAGCTATGAAATACAATACAACACAAGTCACCCACTGGGTTGACCATACAAATACAAGAACAAAAGAAACTGAAAGTTAAATTATAGGGCTCTACTACTAACTCTGAGCCAATCAACATACCCGATCTCCAAACACTGTCGAACTGTTAGTTCTCGCTCATTAGAACCACTTGTGCAGCTCCTCTTGATCATGAAACACTAGGCCTCAGGCCTATCCATCATGCAACTCGTGCTAAACTTGAAAAGTAGAAATAAGGTCTACATGTACACTGAGGTGCACACAGAGGGGTGAGATATAATCTCAGTAAGGCACCCCGACAATCAACCTATAACTGTGCTGATAAAAGTGTGTGCAACAGCAACTTGCTCAGCCTATTTGGAACACAACAAAAGGAAGTAAACCAAACCTGCAACCACCATCGAACTTAGGGTGTGTAATCCCTGTCAGCTAGGCAAGTGCCACAATGGATGTCCATATCTATATACATACACTTGTATAGTCCCATACATATACACATATACATAAATATGAATATTCATGATTTGGTGAATCAAATGATAATAAATCACATCAGTAGTTGATCCTTGGGACCATAAGCCTGATCTCCTAGACATCTTGTGCGAGGGAATTGAGTTGGATGTCGTACCACTCAAGACATGTATCTTTAATTCAATATCTGGGTCTCTACTCCCATCGACATGTACCTACATTTTCCAATTCTGGAATTATATCTCTAAGCAAGCTAATCAAAAACAAGTTACCCTCTGTGAAGGACTCACAGCCTAACCCCTCTGGTTCAACAAATCAAACACAAGCAACCCGTGGGGAAGTACTCACAGTCTAAACCCTATAGTTCAGCTTTAGAAGACACTCTCTAAGGAAGAACTCATAGTAAATTCCCCATGTTGTCTCGTATCAGTAACTACAGAAACTTTGAGGAAGCACTCAACATCCAATTCCCCATGTGGTCTCACAACGTGGAACTACAAACACTCTGAGGGAGCACTCAATGTCCATCCCCCCTATGGTCTCGCAATGTGTAAAGTAAAAAAGACACTCTGGGAAGACCTCAACATCAATTCCCCCTATGGCCTCACAACGTAAAAGTAAAAAAACACTCTTTAGAAGCCCTTAACGTCCATTCTCCCTACGCTCTGCTACACCAAGTTCTCACGGCCCTGTGTAAGTCAATCATGCACAATGATATATATGGCAGCCAAAGTAAACCTCAATAACTACTTGTCTAACAGTCTACAACATATCATAGAATTTTATATAAAATCACCCCATCCTAACAACACTAGTCATCAGAAACAAGAAACCAAACAAGCAAGGCTATACCAAATGGTCAAATCAAAACAAACATGGGCAACACATCCATAGCATGGAAAATAACCCTATTCACAATCAAACCACCTCTACTCAGAAACAAAAGGTATAGTAGGCATTACAACAAACAAGAAAGATGCCTCACATCAGGCTCAACAACTAGCAACTAGTAAGCACCTTCGGTAACCACAACTGCATTACCAAACCAAGTCAAATATAAAAAAACAAGTGAGGGTAACCCGAATGCCCAACCCAACACTACATCTATAGCCCCATGGGATTACCATTTTGGCATGGGTTCTAGGTGACACTTGAAAAACATCTCTACCCAAACTCAACATAACATGTCAGGGTTCATCCAATAACGAGCACCTGCTGGGTCCCACAAGTCGAACACTGAGGAGGCATCATACTCAGGATCCTCTAGGTAAACACAAGCGAAGGCATCCTACACGGAATACTTAGCGAAGTGTAAGGGAGGAATCCTATATGGGATTCTCAAAATAAGGGAAAAATAGGAATTCCATAACATGGGTCCTCTCAAAGGAAAAATAAGAGAGATATCCAACCAGGGACTCCCTAGGTCAGCACACAAGTAAAGGCATCCCTCTGGGGATACTTGGAAGTGCCATGTCTCATGCCCGCATAGGCCAAAAGGGAACATCTCACAATGGGAAATTCCTTTAAAGATATGTTACAGGAGATATCTCATATCTCATCTCATATTAAAGGTCTCAACTAAGTTGGTCCGAACAGCCAACCAATCATCCACGCCAAGTCTCACTCTCAGGTGACAACTGAACTCGATAACTGGAGAAGAACCTATCCATTTTGATAGAAACCCCAAAAACACCATTAATATGAACAATAAAAGTAAAAAGGATTATACTATTATAGTCTACGTCGACAAATTCTCATAATGGACTACTCACACACCCAAATATGACTTACAGGGCTCCAGATATCCCAAAACTACTAAGCTGAAGTAGTACATGGCCAGAACAAATGGCCAGACACCATAGGTCTCCTGTGTAATAGTACACAACATGTAATTTACTGTACATGGCTTGTACTATTCAAAAAAAATCATCCCATGTTTGTTTTCACCTGAAAACATGCCCATGTGCAACTACACGGTGTGTACTTATAGTACAAGACGTGTACTCCTTAACACACTCTATTCCATGTCCTTTTGGCACACGACCGGACACATGACCACCAATACATGGCGTGTACTCAAAGTACATGTCATGTACTTTAGAAAACATCATCTTCTCAAATGGGAGAATATACGCCATGTTCCCCTGGAACACATGCCACGTATTTTGGGTTTTTCAACGAGAAATCCTTCAAAACGCCCGTTTTCAACCCTGAAACAATAGATCTGACCTTAAAAGGACACAAGAAAGCAATATAAGGATTTGAAAACTTCAAAAAACAAGTTTAAAGGGGACATATGGTGAAAACATAAATTTCCCTACCTTTGGAAGGAAACCGCCAAAGCTTCAATTGATTTCATGGCTCACGGTTTCCCTTTGCAGAATCAGCGCGTCGAGAGATTCGAATCGGTACCCCTTTTTCCTCCCAACTCTCTCTCTTTCTCAATATCCAAATCCTCCAAAAATACCTGGCCAAGGAGGAGCACACATGGAGCATGTGAAAGAAGGAGGAGTAAGGAACATAGAAGAAAGAAAATGAAAGAATAAAAGAAAATAAAGAAAAAGGGGTCTCGGCCGGCCTCGACGCCCAACATGAGTTTATTCCTTCCCTAGGCTAAACTCCTCATTCCAGACTCAACAGCACAGACAGAATCTCAATATGATGCTGCGTTTAAATGTTATTTCCAAAAGAACCTATTTGAATAAATTAATATTTAATTTAATAATATTAAATATTAAATATTCCACCAAAATTCGAAGAGCTCGGATTTCGACCAAACTTCTATCCTAGGGAAAACACCTTATTCCAGGACCAACAGAGTCATCAGAAAAATTATATGATATCAGAGGGTTAAGTAAAATGTCCATTTTACCCCTCACGAGCATCCAACAATAAAAATTCAAATTTCTGCTCAAAACAACAATCTAGAAAAACACGGGTTCTTACAACCCTCTCTGCTATGATATTTCTTTGTATAAAATTTTTAGAGCTTGAAAAGTTCCAAGGGATAAACATTCAATTTTTAAATCCGCTAAAAGATTCAATTTCAAGGTATTTTTTTAGTTTTTATTGAATTTATTTTATTTAATATTATTATTATTATTATTGATGAGCAGTAAATAGATTTAATTAAAATTAATTATTTTTTGCATTAATTTATTTTCGAACTATATAGTCATAATTTGAATTAATGTTTTTCATTTAAATTAATTAGTTTTAATTTTCAATAATTTATTTTAATTACTTGTAATTAATAATTATTATTAATAAATTATTATAAATTTATAAAAATTAAGGTTAATTAGTGATAGTTAGTGATAATTATCCCTAATTAGTAATAATTAATAACAATTAGTAATAACAATTTATCATAATTAGTTGAAATTTATAAATATTCATGGTAATTAGTAAAAATTAGTAGAAATTAGTAATAATTTGTTGAAATCAGTAATAATTAGTGACAATTAGATATAATTTGTGGTAATTAGTAATAATTTGTAAAAAAATATATAAATTAGTAAAATATTTTTAAAAATAATAATAATAATAATTAGCAGTAATTAGTAATCATTAGTATAAGTAATAATAAGTATAGGGAATTAGTAATTATAAATAAGTATAAATAATTAAAAAATAATAATAATAATTTAAAAAAGAGTAATAATGAACAAAAATTAGTAATAATTACAAAAGTTAGTAATAATTGAAAAAAATTGGTAATAATTGCAAAAAATAGTAATAATTACAAAAAAAATAGTAAGGATTACAAAAAAAGTTAGTATTAATTTTTAAAAAATATTAAATTTTACCAAAAATTAGTAATAATTACAAAAACAAACCAACAATTAAAAAATAGTAATAAAAATTGTAATAATTCTAAAAAATAGTAATAATTACAAAAAACTAGTAATAATTACAAAACGTTAGTAAAAATTTACCAAAAAAACAAGTAAAATTTACCAAAAATTAACAATAATTAGCAATAATTAGGAATATTTATCAATAATTAGTAATAATTAACAATAATTTCTAAAAAAATTGGAATAATGAACAAGAATTTGAAAAAATTACTAATAATTAGGAATAATTAATAATAATCAAGAAAAATTACTAATAATTAGCAATAATTTCTAATAATTACGAATAACTATTAATAATTTGGAATAATTAGAAATAATTAAGAATACTTATCAATAATTAGCAACAATTAGGAATAATTATGAATCATTACGAATCATTTAGAATAATTAGAAATAATTCAAAATGATTAGAAATAAATAGGAATAATTAGCATTAATTAACAATAACTACTAATAATTAGAAATAGTTAGGAATAATTAGCAATTATTAGGTATAATTAGCAATAATTATGAATAATTAGCAATAATTACTAATTATTATTGATAATTACTAATAATTAGAAATAATTCAGAATAACTAGAAATAATTATGAATTATTGGCATTAATTAGTTTTAATTAGCAATAATTAGCAATAATTAGGAATAATTAAAAATAATTAGAAATAATTATTGATAATTATGAATAATTGGGAATAATTAGTAGTCATTATAAATAGTTAACAATAATTAACAGTAATTATTAATAATTAGAAATAATTAAAAATAATTTGGAATAATTAGAAAAATTTAGGAATAATTAGACGTAACTAGAAATAATAAGAAATAATTATCAATAATTAGCAATAATTAGAAATAATTAGTGTGTTTTTTATATTTGTTGTGAATATTGTGTTTATTTAATTTTAATTTTTTATTATTTTATTATTTGTTTTGTTATTTTTATTATAATATTATTTTATTTTTTTTATTTTTTTATTATTATATTATATTATATATTATTTTATTATTATTATTTTCATATTGTTGTGAATATTTTGTTTTCTAAAATTTAATTATTTTAATTATATTTTTACTAATTTTATTAATTTTTATAATTTTATTATTACTATTATTATTATTATTATTTTATTATTATTTAATATTTTTTTTTTATTATTATTATTTTTTTATTTTATGATTTTTTATTATTGTTATTTTGTTAATAATATTTTTTTATATTTTTTTTGTTTTTTGTCATGGGCTCGTCGCCAATTCTTACTTAAGAGCAGCCCGTTGCAAAAAGTTATTTATAACGGGCCAATCGCGAAAGGGGGTTTTAAGAAACCCAAAAAACTGTATTCAACAGGATAGATTCCAGTCACAAATATCTTTATTTTTTATAGACTCTCGCAAAAAACTATATTCGTGATGTCGTTTTCAACAACGGGGCAATTGCGACAGGACCCTGTCGCAAATGGCCTTTTGTGGAAAAATCCCTTCATAATCTCCCCATCCCAAATGGTTCAATTAATAGTTGTGTGATGAGAAAGGACCTTTAGAGAGTATGAGAATGAACCTTCCATGAGGATAACAATCTGGTGTGAATATTCTACATGATAAGCATGAAAGATATACGTGTATAAGCATATAATTTTTATGAGGATATGAATCTATAGTAAATCTTTCATGTGTGAAGAATCATTGATCATTAGTCAGATAACTTCTATGAGTGAGTAATTTTTAACCATGAGTAATATGGTAATTAGATCTACTATGAACTGAATCGAACATTAGGTTTTTTCCAGATCAACCCTAGAAGATGAAGCCTCGTAGATCAACCAAAGAATAGTTGAATTCTTACGGAAGATGACAAAGATGATGGTTTGTGTGAACAGGATCATGAAAACAACTTGAGGAAATAAAGTTAAATATTAAAGGATGATGTTTAGTATACTAGTTGAAGAAATTTATAGCCACATATATGAATTCTCATATGTTCTCTATGTTAGAAAATTTCCATGTATAGGTTTTTTCCTATATAAGAAAATCTACCTAGCTGAATCAACTATAGTATATACAAACTGTCTTATAATAAAAATGGTCACATATAAAAAACAATATTTTAATAGAATGAATCCACATATAACACCATGAGATTTTAATATATTACTTCTTTTAACTGATCAAAATGTGTCTGATGTCTTGTTCTATTTAAAACACCCATCTAAAATGAACTCGTGATATATTTAGATAGAAATATAAAAATTAAAAATGACCATAAAAAACACTCCATTAAATTATATAGAATAAATATGAGTATTCACTTGATAAAATAAATGATTAAAGAAAAGAAGAACTACTTTTAATATGAATGAAATTCAACCGGTTTACCTAAAATGACTAATAAGATCATTTATTGTATAAAAAATAATTTTCTAATCATTTCTCTTTTATATGATATTAATTTATATTTCAAGAAATGTATTATTAATGAGGGTAAAATATGTTTAATATTAAAAATTGGTTAAACGTTATTTTTTACGTAATTAGTGGGTAATAAGGAGAAGAATTATTGAAAACTATTACAAAAAAATATATAATATTACAAAAAAATATTGATTAAAAAAATTAAATATTTTTTTATTTATAATAAAAATATAATATTATGGTCTATTTATTGAGATTTTTTTAACTTAATTAATTTTTCAGTGAATAGTGAAAATACAATTATTGCCAAAAAAGTGTTATGTTTATGATATTATCAAAATTCAAGAATACCTTAAATGTTTTTTAAAAAAATTTATATAATTTATTTGTATTTATAAGTAAAGAAATCATTTAGAATAAATATGTTGTATTTTTAAAATCCATGTTTATTATTTTGGAATCATAAGTAATATTTTACTATAAAATCTAATTTATCCGCTTACATTAAAATTTTAGTTTTAAAATCATGTTAATATTAAATCCAAAAATTTTGAATTAAATACTTAAGATCACCATGATTATGTTATTTATTAATGTTAATTTATTTTTCTAATATATAACTATGATTACTAAAATTAATGTTAATGATTATGATAATGGAAAAAATTTAATTTTCAAATAGTTTTTTAGAAGATATTGTGTAATTATTTACTATAAATTTTAATTAGTATATTTTAAATGTTGACTATAATATGATATTTTATAAAATAAATAATTATATTAACACCCATTTAATGAGAGGCCAATGCTAAATAATAATAATAATAAAAATTGTTTAAAACACTTTTTTCTACAAAAAAATGTTTTTCTATATATGAGATGTTTTAAACAAAATTTTAATTTTATATTACTTATAAGTTAAATTAAATTAAATGGATATAGATTTATATTCATCACACCTAAATTTTTTAAGATCTCTTATTTTAATTATTTAGAAAAACATAAATTACCCAATTAGAAACTAGTTACCATGTTAAAAAGAAAAATAGGTAAAAGTAAGAAATCTTAGAAAAAATGACTTAAATCATGTTTTCATCTTCTAAGTAAATACATGGTTAAGGATTAATCGACCCAATATCACCTCACACTCGATTATTTGTAATTTTTTGAGTCTTTGACCCTCCAATCATGTGATAATATCATTGAAATTTGTAAGGGTATTCACGAAAGTTCCATTTTCTTCCCTTATAAAAGGAGTCACTTCTACCACTACTTCTACACCCATTTCATATAATTACTTCCTAAAACTCTACCATTTTTTAATCCTATAATATTATCTAACTTTTATAACATCTCTTCTCAATTATTTATCCTCATCACTTCATTTCTGAGGATAATTTAAAG
Organism: Viscum album; assembly: GCA_963277665.1. NCBI lineage: Eukaryota > Viridiplantae > Streptophyta > Magnoliopsida > Santalales > Viscaceae > Viscum > Viscum album. The sequence goes on from OY728165.1 coordinate 925,712,043, forward strand.
AGAAAGTTCAATGTACCAAAGTCAATATTAATTAAACCTTTGCATTTTATTTTGAATATTTATCTTCAAAACCATTACTCATCATAGTGATGTGATAACCTCAGTATAATTATTATAATTAATTTCTATTATATTCATTTAAAAATATTTATTTATTAAATTTTATCCACTTAGAAAAAAAATGACGTTAATCATGCATTGTGCGAACTACATCCCACATAAAGTAACATTTTTCATTTTCCCACTTGATTTTATTTCTTTATATAAGAAACTTAATTTATGATTCTCTAGATCAAAAAAATATTATTCTTAAACTTTTTTAATAATGTTATACACTTCCTTTATGAAACTCACCCATCGAGTTATAGTGTGTTCTTTTTTGGGATGGTTTAACCACCTACTTGAATAATGCAATATATCTTATCATAGATTTCTATGGGAACTCAAATACTAATTTTATCTTATTCTAACAAGAAATTAATGATTTTTTTTGGGTTCTATAATTTTTGTATTAATTATTAAAAAAAATTAATTATAATCATCAATCAATTAAATTAAAAAAAATAAGTTGATACCAATTAAATTTTCACGCATACATTTGAAAAAAATTATATAATAAATAAATATCACAAGATAATAAATATTTCATATTAAATTAAAAATATATGAATAATTTTGATAATAATATATCTTAGAATCATATTATTATTTATTATAAACTTATTTTAATGTGCAGAATGAATCCGGAACAAGCAAAGGGTTTTGGTCTCAAATTCCTTTCTTTAAAACATGTTTGGTATTATGCACCTAATTCCATTTATGTGGTTTATATACTACCAATTTGATATATTTTATCATAAATTATCTTTTTGTGATTTTATTTTATGGTTAATTATAATCCCACTCTGTCAAGGTGTCTTTATTAAAATGTTGTTCATGTTTTAAGGGTTCTTTGACTCAAACATTAACCCATCCAGAAATGTTTATGTTATACCCCATGATTTCCTTTTAATGGTGTATTCACTACCCATGGATGTATTTTTATCATAAATATATGTTTTCATTGGAAATACTAATCAGAATTAGTTCCTTTTATTAAATTTATTTTACTATGTTTTTACCTCTATTGTAAAGCCTTTTGGTAACTGAATATTCAGACATTCAATTATGATCATCCCCAAGGACATAAATGTTTTTTATATTCAACCAATAAAATATATCACGAGTTATTATATTTGTTTCATATAAATTTCCATTTATACCAAATAATTGACTATTTGGAAATATTTATTACCTAAAGGATTATGTTACTCATAAGTGATATTGATAAACCTTATGTATGTTTAGGGCTCTGATATTGAAAATTATTTTATAGATAATGATTTTCAATTATTTTTTACTTCAAATTTTGAAGTAGACTTTTAAAAGTGACCTCAAGCTTCATCTTTCACATCAGTGATAAAAAAATTACTAAAAGGTCCTTTAAGTTTTCACTTACACTTTCATTTGCATTATCAAAATGATTTACCCAAATATGGTTTATGTTTCAAAAAAAATACCTTAATATATATATTAATTATTGGAAAATTAATTCATAGTACCAAATAATCAAATTTATAACCCCTTATTAGAGGGTATCGTTTAAAAATTATTTTGAAAAAATGTTTATCATATATGTCATCATTCTTCTATGTTATCTTTATTACACTGGGGATGTGTTATTTTAAATCCATAACCCTTTTTCCATAAATGGGTTGTGATCATTTTATCCCTTTCATTGGAATGGGTAAAATTATTGGTGTTCTATATATTTTTATACTAATATGGGTGATTATCAAGAATATAACTATATATTCTATAACCATAACCATATCTGTTTGGATTGGTTGTGATCATGTTATCCTCTTTATTAAAATAGAGAAAAGTATAGTAATTTTGAATATTTTTATACTTATAGGACAGATTATTGCATATTTTACTATGTATTATTTAACTATCAACATCATTTCCTTAGATGAGTTGTTATTATGTTATCTCTTCTATTAAATTTGTGAAAATTATTGGCATTCAATATGTTGTTATTCAAATAGGGATGATTATTGGAACATTTGGTTATGTATTATTTACTCATTAACTCGTATGGGGAATAAATTGGAATTAAAAATGAAGAGGGTGGGTCCCAAAAATATATATCCCCTCGATGCATTGATAGGTCTCATTAGGTAAACCTTTTTTGGGGTTCTTTGGGTATCTTTACCTAGAACGATATATTTACTTAATGGTGATATCAGGATGTCTAAGATCATGATGCCTCAGATTACAGAATGTAATTAGCTATACATCATTATGCATTTATTCTCTAATGAAAAATTATTTTTATCCATGTGATCTATTAATTTTTGTTACCATCTATATAAATTTCATGCTCTTAGTTTCATTTTATTATGGAATTACAATGATTACATATTCCCGCCATAATATTTATTCAATGTTTATGACTTGATTTACTCAGTTTTATGTTCTTCCTTTTTGATAATTTGAGCTCACCCCTTCTTATGTTTCCAATCCCCCATGTTATGATGATAATTATTACTCATGATATGTCCAATAATATTGATTTTTGGAGATGTTGAATATTCATTATAGATTAAAATGTTTCTTATAGTGTAAAATGTCTTTTAATTGATAAAGTCATGGGATTTATTAGTATATGTTTATTTAAAATTATCTAAATTTATAAAACTAAAAGGTCTTGGGAATGTATATAATGAAGTTTTTTCTTTATGTAATGTAATTGTAATGACCCGTCATTTCATGAAGCTGCATATTTTTAGTTTTTTAATTTTAATTTCTTAAATGGACCAAATATTTATTCCTAATCAAGAAAAGGAGGTCTTGGGTGTGTATTGGGATCATTCGGAGCTCGATGCTCTGAAATGGGAAGAAGGGACCAGGTTGCATGATTTTTCTACAACCATGTTACCCAGGGAGCAAGACCGTGAATCCAGTTGTAGGTTTGGGATATATTCATTTTTCACGGTGTGTGCATGGTTAGTCAAACTGCGTAGTGTGGAAAACATTTTCAGTTAACTGATCAGGGTTTTCACATTCTTTGTCCAAACCATGTGGCCAAACCATGTGCTTATGTATTTTGGGGTGAAAATACCATTTTTCCTCACTTAAAGTTATAACACATTTTATTTTTCATTCTTCCTTCAAGTGGCCAAAACATGTTTTTATCCTCTTTTTGGGCTTCAAAATACCTCAATATAGGAATTGAGACTACTCTATCCTCGGTTTTTTATTCCTCGATCCATCACAAGCATCTGATCCATCTTAGTAAGTTCCCCTAGTCTCTTAGCTCCTATTTCAATTTTCCTTCGAAACCCTTTTCACTATTTTGGTACAAGCTCATTTTTCCAATTTTCATAGTACTGGACCATTCAAGAGATATCTTACAACAAATTCAACTCTAAGACTGATAATGTGTGAGGAGTCATCTATGACCTTGAGGTAGGTGGTTATGTCATTTTCTATTTGAGATTTTGTGTCATGTAGTTATGTCGTTGTGTTCCACACCAACTTTTTCCGAGCATCACCTTTTATTTGGTTTCTTAATGTCTAACTGATCCTTTCATCTTAATTAATTATGATTGAATCTTATTTTGTGGATTATAGTAGCTTTATCTCTTTTATGGTCATCCCTTGGGTGTACCAAGTCAAATTACCCCATAATTTTCAATTTCATAATTGCTCAAAACACCTTTTTATATTTAATCTTAGACATTAAATGAATTTTACCTTGTCATATGGTTGGTTATTATAATCCTAGGGTATATTCCATGTGTTTGGAAACCTATTCTTGGAATTTCCCACATATGAAAATACCTTAATGACCATGGAACCTCATATATGACCTTTATCCTTATGAATAGAAATTTTCATGTATTATATACTTAAATTTAATTTAATCATGTAATGTATAATTTATATTGGTTGTTTTCCATCAAATGAATTAAATAGTTTGAATGGAATTGTATAGGCATGATAGATGTTATTCTTTAGTTGTGTTAAATGGGATGATTAAATGGAATGGTTAATGTATAATGGTTTCTTTCCCTAATGGAACCAAATGGTTTTGTGTAATGGATTATTCATGAAGTTTGTCATTCCTTAAATGAAATGAATGTTTTAAAATGGTAATTTTAATAAAATGGGTGAAATTCTATGCCTAATGTCAATTCCCATATCAATTTATCTAATTGAACTTTTGTGCCGTATTTATATATGTGGGATTAATGAATAATTTTCATGGGAGTTTTTTCCTCCTGACATACATTATAAATGGCACACCATGAAGTAGGTTGTGTATGATAGTAAGGTGTATTGATCATGATGGATAATCACGGTCCCTTTTATTGGGTATTGATTATGTAATCATGCATTAGTGATGCTATATGGGTGTTGGGATTTATGAACCATGTTCTACGATTTGAGTGATGTCATGTAGTACCCCGATTTGAGGTATGTGAACCTTGTTTCAGTTTGTTTGTGCTTTCTGAAGTGGTTGGTTGAAGTTTGGACAATTCTGGAAAAGTTTTAAAGTTGTGGAGGTTGTGCAGGGGTGCACGGTTGGTGCAAGGTCTGAACAAACCACGCGGCGAGCCCAAGAAACCGTGCACCCTTGATAGTGGGCTCTGCATGGGCGGTGCACGGTTTGTCAGACCATGTGGGAAAGTCATTCAATGTCCTTGGGTGAGATAGTGGCAACCGCACGGTTGGCGCACGATTTTTCAAACCTTGTGGGGTAACTGTGCGTCCACTTAATGTTTGGGTTTTAAACTCTCGGGCCCCTCAGGATTTCTTATTTTCCCTCATTCTTCCTCCCACTCTTCACTCACATAGGAGTTCCATTTTTTAGAGGTTGGGGGATCTCCTTATCTTGTTTTGGAGGCAAATCGATGGGGTTTCTTGGTGGATCGAAGGTAGTTCTCCTCGGGTAAGTCCCTCTTTTGGTTCTTTGAGGTTTTGGTCAGGTTTAGCCTTCTCCCTCTCTTAGTTTCCTAGATCTACAAGGGTTGCATGTAGATCTAGGGTTTTGTTTCCTTTGTGTGTTAATGGTTGATCTTGTTGATGTTAGGGAAGGGTTTTTGTGGTGGTTTCGAGGAGGCGTTCATTCAGTTTGGAGTGAATTTAGGCGGCGAGTCGATTTCACCAAACCCTAATAGGTAGGTGGATTCTCTCTCAACTCCACTAGGTTGAAATGTGAAGTTCATTTAAAATTAAATTGGTTTCTTTAATTTATTTGTAAGCATGTTGTGTGAATTTTGTTAGAAAATCAAATGGGTGATGATTTGGCGATTTTGACATGAAATTGGGGTTTTGTTGAAATGGGATCAATTGGTTAATTTTAAATTGGTGATTTTAAAATGGTAATGATTTTGAGAGTGAGTATTGATTTCAATAAATGGGTGATATTGAAATGTGTTTGGCATGGAAATGGTATTTGTTAGTATTGACAATAATGCATGATTATTGGTGTGGCTTAGGTGGAAAAGGGTTATATCATTGGGTGGATAATGTTGGGACATGGTGGAGTGGACGAGAAATTGCCACTATAAAAAGTGGATGGATAGTGGATGGAAGTTCCACCATCAATATCAAGTGGGCGGGATGTACCACTTGAGTGGATTGGTAATGAATGGGTTGGATGGGAAGTTCTACCCTGGATTGTTGTGTGCTTTGTTGGTGATGTTTGTGTATGGGGCTTGTGAGTGAAATATGAAAATGGTAATCGGCTTGTGGCATGGTTGAATTGGATTCCTTTCATGGCATGGTTGATTTGTATTCCCTGTGTGGCATGTTTGGCTTATGGCATGTTTGGATTATAAACAATTAGTATCTTGGTTTTGCTTTATATAAAATGTTTTATATAAATGTGCTAATAGTTTTATACTAGTGGCCAATGAAGGGAAGTCACTTGGAGAAATCCTACTGAGTAGTTGTACTCACCCCCTTCTTTGGTACTTTGGTGTCCTTGCATATGTCGTGTACCATGATGTGGGAAATGGTAGGCATCACCCTCCTTTAGTGGTGCATTGTGATGTTTTGGTGGAGCTTGGAGCTTGGAGCTTGGTGTGGAGTTTTGGTGGTGTCATGGCTCATGGTGTTTTATTGTCTAGATTCCTCTTTGTACTCTGATGTTTTGTTGACATGTCTAGTTGAATGGTTTTGGGGTTTGTGATGAAATTGTTAGTATCACATGGTTGGTCTTGAAAGTGTGTTAATCTTTATTTGTTGGTTGGTTGAGTTGGGTTATCTTTTTAAGGGAAAATTGCTCCTCATTGTTCCTTGAATCCCTCCGCATTTATTACCAGCCTTTGGGACCTTGGGAATGTCTCTTAAGTCCAAGTAACCCTAACCGCCTCCTCAATCCAATGAGGTAGGGTTGTTACAAGTGGTATCATCTTGTTCGGTCCTTTGGAGTGGATTCTCGGATTTGGAGGTGACATTCGTTGTGGTATATTCCTTGAGTCGGGATGGTATCAAGGTGTAGTAATGTCGGAACTTGGAATGTATAGCATAAAAGTACATAGCTAACCCTGTTATGGTGAACTTCAAGTTACCATGAATTTGGGTACATAAGTGTTTTGGAGACACTTATAGGCATTGGAAATCCCATTGTCATGAGTGTATCCAATGATATGTGCATAAAATACACGGTAGAAAGGAATTACCTCTAGGATACATATTTCATTAGGCATAATGATTTATGGTATGAATTTAGAAATGGTTTTTCAAATGTGTGAAATTGTAATGTGAATAAATTAGGTATTTTGAAAAAGGTTTGGTTTTCAAAAATAGATATGGATGGAAAAAGTAGAAAGGTGGAAAGCCTCATTGTGAGTGTGTTGTGTAATTTGATTTGAAATGGGAATTATTGATGTCTACGGAAGTGAGACTCATGGTTGTTTGTTTTCTATTTATAGAAATGCCACTGGGTAGGTGTCGTAGAGACTAACCGAATGTGGCCGATGAGAACGTGGTTGCACCTGATCCCCAGGTGAACCAGCAGTTAGTCCATAGAATAGTGCAAGCTCTCCAAGTTATGGGAATTGTAAATAGAGCGGACGAGACAAAGCATGTTGATTATGTGGCTCAGTTTTAAAAGCAGGATCCACCTGTCTTTAGGGGTGATTCGGACCCGGAAAGGGCAGAGGCGTGGCCGTCCAGAATGAACTGAATTTTTGAATTCTTGGGGACGCCGGTAGAGCTGAAAGTAAATCTAGAAACACATAAGCTAGAGTATCTTGATCTTAAGTTGTGGGAGTTGGAATTACAAGTGGGAACATACCATGGTATGATGTGGGAAGGATTTTAGGAATTGTTTAATAAACAATTCTTCCCACATATGTTCATAATTCAGCGCACAACTGATTTCTTCAGTCAGAAGCAAGAGCATATTTCTGTGACAGAGTATGCAGCTAAGTTTATGAGCATAGTGAGGTTTTCACCCGAGGTGGAAGGTAGCACATCATTGAATTCAAGGATATTTGAATTAGGGTTAAGGAAATATATTCATTCAAAAATAGCAGTGTTGTGTATCGGTGATTACACAGAGATGGTGAATCGAGCATCGATGGCTGAGCGGGATCTGTTGGGAGCTTCGGGTGGAGGAAGCATGGTGGAACCCATGAGGAATAGTGGGAACTCTAACGCAGGGTTCAAGAGGAGGATGGACACTTTTTCCCAGGGTGGGAGTATGGCACATAATCCCACGGCAGGATCGGTAAATCTTCCTCTGAACCCCCAAAGCAAACCAGGATGTTTTCTATGTGGATCTATGGCACACATCAAGCGGGATTGTATGGCACAGCCAGGAGAATGTCAAAATTGCATGAATATGGGGCATCTTCAGTGCTATTATAAGAAAAATCCATGGTTAGGTGTGTGTGACACTCCTCATGGATCGCAGACGTCGTATGCTTCAACGGGATGGGGATAGCAGCAAACCCCTCGTCAGTAGAGAAAACTCAGTCATGGTGATTCTCGGAACACCAAAACTCTTTAGCAGGGCAATAAATAGAAGAGTGTGGAAACCAAGGAATTTTTTGGAACCAATAAAGTTGTGGTGGATGATCAGGTGGGACCATCCAGGGTGAGAGGTACTATTATTTTAAATTCTCCATTGATGCAAGTTCTATTTGATTCGGGTTCTTCACACTCTTTTATTGCTGCACGTGTGGTTGAGCTCCTGGGTTTATGTGTAGAAATTATTCCTTTGGTTTTGAAACATCAAACTACTCTAGGTAAAAGAGAGTGTCGAGCCTTCTTGTGTAGATTATGTTGTATCGTTGTGGGTGAAGTTGATCTAATGTGGAATTTCTCAGTGCTTGAGATGGATGGGTATGATGTAATCCAAGGAATGGATTGGCTGGAGTTGTTTAAGGCCTGTTTCGACTGTAATGCATTAATGAAGGCTTTTATGACACAAAATAATGTTAGAAATATATTTAGTGGAGTGAGGCATGAAAGGCAGGGTGCAACGGGTTTGTTGGCCCCAGTAGTGGGCACATTATCATATTAGTTGGCGGTGTTGTTATTGGAATCAGTAGTGGGTGTTGAGCAGAGTGTTCTTCCGGCACTGGTGGATCAGTTCATGGATGATTTTCCTAAATAATTATTTGGGTTACCTCCCTTAAGAGAAGTGGAGATTACGATTGATCTCCTCCCGGGGACTAATCCTATCTCACTTTCATCTTACCAAATGGAACCTACTGAATTGCGGGAATTGAAAGTTCGGTAGGAAGAGTTAAAAAACAAAGGATTTATCTGGACTAGCACGTCATTGTGGGAAGTTCTGGTGTTGTTTGTGAAAAAGGTGTATGGAACTTTGAGGCTATGTGTTGATTATCATTGACATAACCAAGTTACGATAAAGAACATATATCCACTTCCACAAATTGATGATTTTTTCAACCAGTTGAGGGGAGCCCAGTGGTTCTCCAAGATCGACATAAGGTTGGGATATCATCAATTGGTGGTGAGGAAGGATAATATTCCTAAAATAGATTTCAGAAGTATATATTTCCATTATTAATATGTGGTTATGACCTTTGGTCTAACGAATGCACCAGTGGTGTTCATGGCATTGATGGATTGGATATTTCAGAGATATATGGATTCATTTGTGGTGGTGTTTGTAGATGATGTTCCGGTGTATTCCAAGACAAGGTTGGAGCATGAGCAGCACTTGGCGACAGTTCAGGGGATCTTGAGAGATCATCGGTTGTATGCCAAATTATCAAAGTGTGACTTTTGGATACAGGAAGTCCATTTTCATGGCCATGTGATTTCTGAAAGGGGTGTTTCAGTGGATCCGTAAAAGATAGAGGTTGTTATCTCATGGAAACCTCTAAATAATGTGTTTGAGGTACGGAGTTTCCTCTGTCTAGCTAGGTACTATCAGCATTTTGTTCATGATTTTTCGTGTTTGGCTTCACCGATGAGAGCTTTGACAAGAAATAATGTTCCATTCTAGTGTAATGAATAGTGTTAGTAGTGTTTTGAAGAGCTAAATGATCGCCTTACATCAGCACCAATCTTGGTTTTGTCGGAACCCAGAAAAGGGTACGTGGTGTATTGTGATGCATCGAGATCAGGGTTGGGGTGCATTCTCATGTAAGGGAATCATGTAGTTGTGTATGGCTCATGGAATTTTAGGATTCATGAGGAGAACTACCCAACTTATGATTTGGAATTGGCGGTAGTGGTTCATGCTTTGAAAGTGAGGCGGCATTATCTCTTCAGTGAGAAATTCACAGTATATTCAGATCATAAGAGCTTGAATCACATTTTCTCACAAAGGGATTTGAACTTTAGGAAAAGGAGATGGATGGAATATCTCCAGATGTTTGATGTTTACTTGATGTACACACCGGGTAAGGGAAATTTGGTGGCGGATGCATTAAGTAGAAAATCATATGCTCAGGTGGTGAAACAGGGATAAGACCAATGGCAGTTGATGTCGGTTAGAGTTGACATGTGGTTGGAATGCGAGGACCAAGGTGATAGAGCGGTCTTATTTCTGGTTTTGTTGATTCCTAACTTAGTTGGCCTGGTTAAAGGGGAACATATATATGATTTCGAGTGTGTGACCATGAGGTCGAAACTCAATGGTGGGGAGACCATTGAAGGTTGGCAACTGAATGGAGATTCAGTTTTGTGTTTTTGGAATCGAATGGTTCCACCAGTTGCTTTTCAGGAGGATCTTCTCAGGGCGTATCATCATTCCAGATGGGTTGTTCATCCTAGAATTCAGAAAATGTATAAAGTGTTGAAAGTTTAGTTATGGTGGGCTGGTATGAAAAGAAGAGTGGATGAGTTTGTTTCGAGATACTTGACTTGCCAGTAGGTCAAGGCAGAGCATCAGAGGTCAGCAGGAATGTTGCAGTCTTTACCAATCCCCTTTTAGAAGTGGGAGAAAATAGCAATGGATTTTGTCAAAGGTCTCCCAAGAATGGTCAGAAATCACGATTCCATTTAGGTGATAGTGGATTGTCTAACGAAGTCAGCCCATCTTATTCCAATTCTTGAATATGAGACAGTGGAGGATCTATCCAAAATCTATATCTAGGAGGTGGTAAAGAGGCATGGTGTTTCAGTTTCGATTATATATGATAGAGATCTGAGGTTTATATCTCATTTTTGGAAATCCTTACAGAAAACCCTTGGAACTAAGTTGACCATGAGTGCGGCATATCACCCTTAGATGGATGGTCAATCTGAGAGGATGATAAAAACTTTGGAGGATTTTTTGCGGGCTTGTGTCATGGATTTTGATGGCTCAGGGGAGGATCACTTGTCATTGGTTGAGTTCTCGTACAATAACAATTATCAGATATGCATACATATGGCTCCGTTTGAAGTTTTCTATGGGAGGACGTGTCGTTCTACACTATGCTAGTTAGAGATGGGTGAGTCCATGATGGTTGGAACAATCCTTGTCCAGGAGAATACAGGGATGATCAAGTTAATCAGGAAGAGAATGGAGACGGCTTGGAGTCGTCAGAAATCATATGTGGATCATCGCCGATGACCATTTTCATTCAAGTTGAGTGATCATGTTTTCTTGAGGATCTCTCCTAGGTTGGGACATCATTGGTTTGGGAAGCAGGGAAAGTTATCTCCAAGGTATATTAGACATTTTGAGATTTTTGAGCAGGTTGGTGAGTTATCTTATCGTTTGTCTTTTCCACCTAGGTTCAGTGCGGTGCACAATGTGTTTCATGTGTCGCAGTTGAAAACGTATCAGCCGGATCCAGGCCATGTTATTCGATGGGATCATGTTGAGCTAAATCTGGATGCTTCATTGGTGCACATGCCAGTGCGGGTTGTGGATAGGAAAGAGAAATTTTTGTGGGGTAAAAGCATCGGTCTAGTTTGGGTTTTGTGGAAGCATGGCTAGATCTGAGAGGAGAATTGGGAGCGGGAGAAAGAGATGGTTGAGAAATCCCCCAAGCTCTTTCAGCAAAGGGTGAATTTACTACTTTCTGAGGATGGAAAGTCTAATTGTGGGGGGAATGTAGTACCCCTGGTTTGAGGAATGTGACCCTTTTTTTGGTTCATTTTTTGCTTTTTGAAGTGGTTGGTTGAAGTTTGGACAATTCTGGGAAAAACTTTTAAAGTTGTGGAGGTTGTGTAGGGGAACACGGTTGGTGCACGGTCTGAACAAAACATACAGCCAGCCCAGAAACCGTGCACCCTTGACAGTGGGCTCTGCACGGGCGGTGTACAATTTGTCAGACCATGCGGGAAAGTCGTGCGAAGTCCCTAGGTGAGACAGTGGCAACCGCACGGTTGGCGCACAGTTTTCCAAAATGTGCGGGGTAACCGTGCATCCACTTAATGTTTGAGCTTTTAAGCCCCAGGCCACTCGATATTTTCCATTTTTCCCTCATTCTTTCTCCCAATCTTGGATCACGAAGGATTTCCGATTTTCAGAGGTTGGAGGAGCTCTTTATCTTGTTTTGGAGGCAAATCGAAGGGGTTTCTTGGTGGATCAAAGGCGGTTCTCCCCAGGTAAGTCCCTCTTTTGGTTCTTTGAGGTTTTGGTTAGGGTTAGCCCTCCCCCTCTCTTAGTTTCCAAGATATACAAGGTTTTAATGTAGATCTATGGTTGTATTGCCTTTGTGTGTTTAAGGTTGAGCTTGTTGATGTTATGGAAGGGTTTTTGAGGTGGTTTCGAGGAGGTGTTCACTCGGTTTGGAGTGCGTTAGGGCGAAGGGTCTATTTTTACAAACCCTAAGAGGTAGGTGGATTCTCTATCAACTCCACTAGGTTGAAATGTGAAGTTCATTTACAATTAAATTGGTTTCCTTAATTTAATTATAAGCATGTGATGTGAATTTTTTTGGAAAATCAAATGGGTGATGATTTGGGGGTTTTGACATGAAATTGGGGTTTTGTTGAAATGGGATCAATTGTTTTATTTTAAATTGGTGATTTTAAAATTGTAATGATTGTGAGAAGGAGTATTGATTTCAATAAATGGGTGATATTGAAATGTGTTTGGCCTGGAAATGGTACTTTTTGGTATTGACAATAATGCATGATTATGGTTTTGGATTGTGTGGAAATGGGTGATATCATTGGGTGGATGATGTTGGGACGTGGTGGAGTTAATGAGAAAGTGCCACTATAAAAAGGGGGTGGATAATGGACGAAAGGGCCACCATCAATTAAAAGTTGGCGGGAAGTACCACTTGAGTGGATTGGTAATAAATGGGTTGGACGAGAAGTGTCACCGTGGTTTGTTATGTTCTTTGTTGGTGATGTTTGTAGATGGGGATTGTGAGTGAAATATGAAAATGATAATCGGATTGTGGAATGGTTGAATTGGATTCCTTGAGTGGCATGGTTGATTTTACTTCCTTGTGTGGCATGTTTGGATTATGGCATGTTTGGCTTATAAACAATTGGTAGCTTGGTTTTTCTTTATATAAAATGTTTTATATAAATGTGATAACGACTTTATCCTAATGGTGTGTGTAGGGAAGTTAGTTAGGGGAATCCTACTGAGTAGTTGTACTCACCCCTAGCTTTGGCACTTTAGTGTCTTTTCAGATGTCGTGCAACACGATGTGGGAAAAGGAAAGTTATCACCCTTCTTTAGTGGTGCATTTTTATGTGTTGGTGGAGCTTGGAGCTTGGATACTGGTGTGGAACTGTGTTGGTGTCATGGCTCGTGGTGTTTTGTTGTTTAGTTTCCACTTTGTACTCTGATGTTTTGTAGACATGTCTAGTTGAATGGTTTTGGGGTTTGTGATGGAATTGTTAGTATCACAAGGTTGGGATTGAAATTGCATGCATCTTTAGTTGTTAGTTGGTTGATTTGGTTTATCTTCTTAAGGGAAAATCGTTCCCAACTATTCCGTGAAGCCCTCAGCATTTATTGCCAGCCATTGGTGCCATGGGAATGTCTCTTAAGGCAAAGTAACCCTCACCACATCCTCAATCCAATGAGTTAGGGGCGGGGTGTTACATGTCATGATGGATCACTCACCATCTTGAGTATCCTATAAGGCATCTCACACTCTTCTTGGGTTGGAGAGAATGTAACCTATTATTTGAGCTTATAGGCTCATTATACTAGTCATGGATGTCTGAGTTACGCCCCAGTCTGGCCATAAATTGTACTCCAGTTATATGGACACTTATGTCTACACGTACTTAGTTCATATAGGTGGATTCAATATATATAATTATACTATATATATGTATACTATTTCTATATATATGTGGTATATGATCAGACATTCATTCCAGCAATGATTTGAAGCTGGTAGACCCACCAGGTGTCCTATAGGAACCTGAGCGGGCCGGTTATTTACTTCAACTTTGTTTTCCTATTATTCTTGTACCTTCATACTTTTTATTTATAAGAATTTCTTGGATTACAAGTAGACACCATTGGTGGTGGCCTATTGAGATCTATATTTCACACGCTACTCAGGTTGTCTTTGGTTCCCGAGAATAATACATGCTTATAAGTATCGATAAGGGAAATATCACTTCTTATAGCTTGTTGATATTGTCTTTCTTATAGATAGATCTTAAGATTAGTGGATCTAGAATTATCTTGATATGTTAGTGGATAAGTTGTTTACACTTTTTGTTTGTTTGTATAGAATGCTTGTATCTGGTTGACTCATGTTCCCCTTTTTATTATCAATATGACATGTATACATATATCAAATACTTCCAAGTGGATTTAAAGATATTTATTCAGTTTTCATGTTTATTTATGCTTCTTCACTTGTCTATTATATTAGTAATATTTATTCTACCACTTAATTTTTATTCTGTTTGTTTATGTTATGCTTCCACTATTGAATGTTGTCTATTGTTTTCATTCTTCCACTCTATCATGACGGTATAGTTTTCCCATTGTACAACCTTTGTATCCTCACTTCAAGTTGGAATCTTATGGTGTATGGGGAAGCACACTTGAGACCCTGTGACCCATCGGCTCTGGGAATGGGTTAAGTGGATCCTGAGTCGAGATGTTACAATGTGGTATGAGAAGAGTTTTCGTCATTGCTTTATTATTTGGGGAAAATAGATTGGAGATTCAGAATTATAGGAACTTGATCATAATTAATTTTTGGGAATCACAATCCCATGTTTGATGTAAAGGTTGAGTTCTTAAATTATAATTATTATTATTATTTTTCTAATTATTATTGATATCATTTTACCATTGGGTGATGCACATGTTGTGTTATGATTATTATTATTGTTCTTATTTAGGATATATTTAATCCTTGGATAGATGATATGAGGGAAATGAGTATTGTTACATGGATCATTATTAGTCAGACTCGGCCCAATATTCCATACATTTTTATATTTCATGTTTATTTTCAATGTTCATTTTCATGATGTATATTGATAATTCCTTGAATATGTATTGAATTGTGATGACACTTCTTTCATGGATTGTAAAACATAAGTGATACTAAAAGTGCATGCCTTATCCTAACAATGTTTTCTTAAATAGGTAAAAGCGGACATATTAATTTATAAATTATGGAATTTTGAGCCATAGACTATTCATTAAATGGGATAGATTGTGTTATTGTGTGAGTTAAATGGATATCATATTTTAGTTCATAAGGAGTATGGTTACTTATGGATCAAAGGTTTAATACCATCACACTCAACCATTTTAAAGTAATTTACATAATTTAACAAGAAAAGAATAAAAATAGATATGATATATAAAATGAAATTGGTTACCCTATAGATGTGAAACAAAGACTTAGACCTAAACCCTACCTTGGTAGTTGGTATTAGTGAATATATTACATTATTATGACATTTTATGGCCTCTTCTACCATATAGACCTGGATTTTGAAGTAGACAAATAGGAAATGTTATTTTTGTGGGAATACTTTACTCTTATCCTAGTTTCTTAAATAAAATCTTAAAAATTTATTAAATCTATTTTGAGGTAAGTGTTTGGAATTCTAGTATCATACCTTCATGATTTCCTTTTTCCATACATAATGAAGGTGGTGAAAACCATGATCTACATGTGTTGATCCACGATCCACTAATGATTCCTCCTATAGTGCCACCTTTGGTACCTCTTCATGTACCTGATATGGGAAATGACGCCCAGTTTTGAGAGAGTTTTTTGTGTATGATTTAGAATATGAAAGGTTTTATTCGACCAGCCCCAAGTATGAAAGAGTTGACTTGGGAATTTCAACAACAGAATCCTCCAACATTTTGGGTGGACGGAGAACCTCTTATTATGGAGTCTTGGTTTGAATCAATCCTCTCTACATTTAATAATCACGAGACACCTCCAAAGAGGAGGGTAAAGATTATGTTATATATGTTACGTGACTCATCCCAGTGATGGTGGGACGTAATCACCTAGGAAGGTCATCATTGAGATATGGTTTGGGTGGATTTCCATACGATCTTCTACAACTTATTTTTTCCTCAAAATATAAGGAATGATAGAGCCCAAGAATTCATGAACCTACAGCAGGGGTGAATGTCTATCATGGAGTATTCTAATCATTTCACTGATCTATAATAGTTTTCTTCTACTCTCGCAGGTGATGATCTTATAACCACCAAGTGATTTGAGGATGTTCTAGTTTTCACAATCTGGTTACAGGTCATTGTGTTTAGGTTGATGACTATTTCTAAAGTCATCAACCACAACCTCAATATAAAGTGGTATTTGAGGGAAGATGATGGTGTGAGTCTGGGCGGTTAGACTCTTAGAGATAGCAGTGTTTATTCTTATAGGTTCACATGTTTCTTTGAGGTTTTGTGTGAGGGTAGGAACAGCTTGGATCCACACATTGATATCTTCTTAATTCTCACTGGTGTGGGAAGATAGGACACACAAAGCCTCAGTGATTTCAGGATCCATTGGAGTGTATAGTTCATGGAAGTATAGTTCATATCCATAATTTCAGTATAACTTTCCCTCCAGTTCCTAGTGACTGTGGAGATATGCAAACTCCATGATCAGAAGCAGGATAATAGGATCATGACAGGTCGGTAGCTGGAATACCACTAGCTAATCAGGATGAGGTGGTGGTCAAGGAAGATGAATTCAGACATTTGATTCTCAGAACCAGTGGAGTGGTCTTGCTTAGGGTAGTTAGGAAGTGACATGGGTTTGGATTATAGGCCTGTTACATGTAGTTCAACCAACTCCAAAGGAGCAGAGCACCGAACCATCTATTTTTGCGTGGTATTATTTTAGTATCCTCCACTTTAATTTCATCCTTGTTTGGCACAGGTGTGTCTCACTATGTTATATCTAGGGAAATCACTAGGAGTCTTGGCCTCGATATTTGGCACTAAAATGGCGTTATGATTATTGACACCTTATTGGGTATCTATTGTGAGGTTGTTCACTATTGTAAGAATTGTCCTCTTGAGATAGTTTATTTCCTTTTTATTTGGAATCTATATGTCCTCAACCTGATAGGAATTGATGTAATCATAAGGATAGAATATTTAGTTCCCTATAGATCCCATATTTGTTGCTATCACTGGATGGTGATTTCACATCACTAGAGGGAGTTAGGCATGTGCATGAGGGAGAATGGGATCTCAGTATGACTGGAGATGGACCCTGGTAGTACAGGTTGGGCAATCTTATAGAGTAAATTTCTAATCATTCATTAGATGAATAGGGTTTGAGAACCACTATTTTTACTCCTTTAGGGGAGTGATTCATGGATGTATTTCCTAACTAATTATTTGTTCTACCTCTAGTGTCATAGCTACTGTTTAGTATTGAGTTAGTGCCTAGAGAATCAACAGTGACCATTCAACCTTATAGGATGGAACTAAACAAGCTTCTAGAACTCAAGAAGTTGTTGGAGGATTTGGAGAATAAGGTATTTATATTCCCCATCACATATCCTTGGGGTTTAATGGTCTTTTTCACAAAGAAGGTGGATGGTACACTTATACTTTTCATGGATTGTTGTCATTTGAACTAGCTAAGAATAAAGAATCGTTATCCATCACCTAGAATAGATGTCCACTTTAATTAACCTTGAGAAGAGAGAGTGTTTTAAGAGATATATATTTGGTTAGGCTATCATCAGGTGTATTTTAAGACTTCATAAATACCTTTCACAATATTCAGAACAAGGTATGGTCTATCTGAGCCCCTGGTTATTCCATTTGGACTCATGAATGCACCAACAGTCTTCATGGCTCTTATGAATCAGGTTTTTCACCCATATCTGGATTATTTTGTGGTATTATTTTTTGATGATATCTCATTGTATTCATACTCCATACACCACCATGTAACCCATATTGAGATAATTATAAATGCATTGAGATAGAATCAGTACTCTGGTAAGCTTAGTAAATGCCACTTCTAGATCGATAAAGTCCACTCCCTAGGTCATATCATCTCAAAGTCATAAGTTTCAATAGACCTATAGAAAGTGAGAGATGTAGTTTCTAGGGGTATCCAAATAACAAATTCATCATCAAGAGTTTCTTGGTACTATCCATATATTACAAACACTTCATCCAAGATTTGTAATGCCTTACAGTTCCACTTATGGGCTTGAAGAAGAAGGGAGTGTAATTTGTATGGTTAGAATCTTGTGAATCATCCTTTCAAGAGTTGAAGGGTCATTTGACTTTAACACTTATACTAATTCTCTTGAATCCAGGTAGTAGATATAATATATACTATGACACATCTAGTATCGAGATTATATCTATTATAATATAGGATGATTGAGTCATTGTGTATGGGTCTCGTTAGTTGAGGCCTCAGGAGAAGAATTACCAGATGCATAGCCTCGAGCTCACTCGTTTTTTGAAAGATTTATGCTATTAGAGACACTCTCTACTTTGAGATTGTTTTATGGTGTTCACATATCACAAAATACTCAATTAAATCTTTAAAAATGGGAAATTAATCTTAGATAGTAGAGTTGGGTTGAATATCTATTGTATTTTTTTTCATCTTATATACATGCTTGGGAAGGTTAATTTAGTGGTTGATGACAAGAGTTAGAAGACTCGGACATAGATAGATCAGAAATTTGGTGGTGAATAGAAATTTAAGGCCTTATTCTCATAGATGTACATTGATTTTCATGAGTACCATGGTCTGAATATCCTACCATCATTAACAGTGACTTCTACTCTTATGGAATGGGTAAGAATAAGACAAATATCTAATCCTTGAGGTCACATCAAAAGTGAATGAATTTTATATGATGATGCATATTCAGGTTGGACTATGGACAAAGATGATACTCTATTGTTCCATGGTCATGTATGGGTCCCATTAGAAATCAGAGAGGAGCTAATGTGTAAATTTTACACCCTAGCATAGGCAGTTCACCTAGGTGTCCCCAAAATGTATATAGATCATTCGATTATGTATTGGTGTCCTGGTATGAAATGTGAGATCACCAGATTCAGCACTCGGTGTTTCACATGTTAGCAGGTGAAGTCAGAAAATTAGTGGCTAGTAGATATTTTACTATTTTTGTATATTCCTAAGTAGAAATTGGATGATTTTTCGATGGATTTTGTCACTGATCTACCCAGATCACCTTGTGGAAATGATACAATAAGGGTTTTTGTGGATCTTCTGATGAAGTTTGAACACTTATTACCTATGTGAGAGACTTTTGTATTAGAAAATCTATAAAGAATATTCATCATATAGGTTATAAGATTTCATGTGACTCCCAATTATATAATTTATGACAGAGATTATCATTTAACATCAAGGTTTTGGAAGGGGTTTCATAAGGACTTGGGTACATATGTACTTTTGAGCATGACCTATCACCCACATACCAATGGAAAGATAGAGTGTACGATTTAGTTTCTAGAGGAAATTATCCTTAAATGTGTCCTTGACTTGGGAGTTTCTTGAGGGAACAAATTCCCCTCATTGAGTGTGATTATAATAATAGCTTTCAAGCTCCCATCCAGATGGATCCTTATAAAGCCTTATATGGTAGGCCTTTCAGCTCACCCATATGCTAGCTAGAGGTATTTGAAGTATCTTGGCTTGGACCGCATCTCTTATAGGAGAATAAAAAAGATGGTCTAACTGATCAGAAAGCCTATGATGATAGTTCAGTCTGAAAAACATTCTTATCCCAACATACATCTTCGAACTCTCAAGTTCGACATCAGAGATGGTTTTTCTTGCATCTCCTACCTAGTTTAGGTCATATACATATTCAAAAGTAGGGTAAGGTCTCATTAAGGTTTGTTGGACCCATCAAGGTTATGAAATGGATCGGATTATTGGATTACTAGTTGGTGCTTCTTTTAAGACATCGGTCAATGCATAATTTCTTTCATGTATCTCATCTTTTCTGATACTATACAGACTCATCACATGTATTTTAGACTGATTAGTGTTAATTGGGTGTTGTTTCTTCCTTCGAGGAGTATTCAGTGTGTATTTTTTATCAGAACATGAAGACCCTCATAGGCAGTTCATTTCCTCTAGTATCGATTTATTGGAAGCGTGACCGAGTAAAGGATGATACATGGGAATGAGAACATGATATACAAACTTTGTGGCTAGAACACTATACTTACAGTACCAATTTACCCCTAGAAAGCCCACTCGGGGATGAGTTGATTTAAAGAGGGGAGGTTGTAACAACCTGTCTTTTCATGAAGGTATAGATAATTAGTTTTTCAATTTTATTTTCTTAAATGGCCAAAATATTTATTTTTAATAAATACATAGAGGCCTCTGGTGAATCTTGGGTTCATTCAAAGCCTGAATATCTGAAATGGGATTAAGGGATTGGGACACATGGTTTGTCTACAATCGCGCAATTGAGGGAACATGACCATGCAGCTGGTTGTAGGTTTGGGAAAGAGACATTTTTAAGGTTTTCACACGATTAGTTAAACTGTGTGAATAACCATACAGTGTGGCCAAAAGTAGCAATGAACTTATCATGGTTTATGCGTGATTTAGAAATACTATGTATTCAGACTGTGTGACTTTGCATTTTGGGGTGAGAAGACCATTTCCCCCTCACTTAAAGTTATAAAACAATTTATTTTTCCTTCCTCCCTCCAGCAACTGAAACATGTTCTTATCCTCCTATTGAGCTTCAAAATACCTCAAGCTAGGTGTTGATACAGTTCTTTCATCTGGTGTTTTTTCCTTGATTTTTTGAGAGTATTAGATTCATCTTAGTAATCAACCCTAGTCTCTAGCTCCTATTTCAATTTCCTTCGAATCCATTATGTTATTTAGGTGCAGTCTCATTTTCATTATTTTTAGGTAATTCGACAATTTATCATATCTCATCTAACCACATTCAAATCTAAGGCATATATTGAGTGAGAAATATTCTATATCATTCAAGTATGTGGTCACATCATTTTACCCTTTTATTTTTTCATCTCATAGTTATGTCATTGTGACGCATTCCAGTTTTTTCACAGAGTATCCATTTCTTTGGTTTCTTCATGTCTAGTTGATCCTTGAACCTTAGTTATTGCCGATTGAATTTTGTTTTATTTATTATAGGATTGTCACATCTTTTATGGTCACCCCTTGGGTTTTCCAAGTCAAATTTCCCCACATTGGTCGATTTCTTAATTTCTTAGAACACCTTTTTATCTTTTTTACTTATAAATTAAATGAATTTTCCCTTGCTATATGGTTTTTTAGTAGAAAAAAATGGTATCTTCAATGTGTTTGGAAATATATTCTTGGAAATACCCATGAAGTCAATTCCCTTAATGAACATATCACCTTTTATATTCCCTTCAGCCTTATGAATTGAATTTTTCATATCTTATTGAATTAAATAGAATGTAATCATGGAATGGATAATGTAAGTTTTATGTTTCCCCTAAAATTAATTAAATGGTCTAAATGGAATCGTATAGGCATGATAAAATGTTACTCCTTAGTTGTGTTAAATGGGATTATTAAATTGAACAGATTATATATAATGGTTTCTTTTTCTAATAGAAATAATTGGTTTTGGGGAATGGATTATTAATGAAGGTTTTCATTCCTTAAATGATTTTAATATTTTAAATTAGTTATTGAATTGACTAAATGGTGGCAAGGCCATACCTAATTTCAATTCCCATATCAATTTCACTAATTGAAATATTGTTCCTTATTTATATATATGGGCTTCATAAATAATTACATGAGAGGATTTACATCATTTCTAATATTATAAATGATACACCTTAATATAGGATATGTATGATGGTAAGGGGTGTTGATAATGATGTATAATTACACTCCCTTACATCAGGTGTTGAGTATGGATTCTCACATCAGTGATACTATATGGGCATCGGGATTTACATTCCATGTTACATGATTCGTGTGATGAAATTATGGCTCACTCGCCATCCTAGGTATCATTCATGATATATCATACTCTTTTTGGGATGTAGAGAATGTACCATATTGCTTGAGCTTATAGGATCATTAGACTGGTTATGGTTGTCTGGGTTACTCCCTAGTCGAGCCAGTACTAGTACTCCGGATATATGGCCACTTACATCCACATGTAATTGGTTAAAATAGGTAAATTAAATATACATATATATGCTATATATGTATATTATGACTATATATATATGGTATATTATCATACCTCCATTCCAGCCATGAGCCGAAGTGGGTAGACCTTCCATGTGTCCTAAAAGAACTTGAACATGCTCGTTATTTATTTCATCTTTTCTTACTATTATTATTAAACCTTCACACCATTTAGTTATGAGCACTACTTATATTACATTTAAAAATCATTGGTGATGGCCTATTAATATTTATATCTCACGCCCTACTCGGGATTCCTTTGGTACCTAAGAAGACAATCTGTTTTCCAGTATGGATAAGGGATAGAGCCATTCTACAGGTTGTTGAAATGATTTTTCTTATACATAGAGCATACGGGTAGAGGACATGAAATTAGCTCAAGATTCAAGTGGAGTAGTTTTTTTATACATTTTTTAGTTTATTTATCATGCTTGAATCAATATGACCCCTTGTTCCTATTTTTATTAGTATCATTACATGAATCCATGAAATGGATATCTCCAGGTGGAATTGGATATATTTATTCAGTTATCTTGTTTATTTATGCTTCCTCAATTGTCTATTATATCAGATATATTTATTCTTCTACTACATTGTTATTTTGTAATTTTATATTATGCTTCATCTATTGAATTTTATCTTTTGTATCTAGTGTGCCACTATGACATGAGGGTATAGTCTTCCCATTGCACCACCTTTACACCCTTTCTACTAGTCAGCATCCTCTAGAAAATGGGGAGTCACGCTTGATGCCTTATGACCCACCATATATGGGCATGGGTTAATTGGATCATGGGTTAGGATTTTACAGTTATCATGGAATAGATATGTCTAGAGATCAATAATTGGTATCAAATACAATATATAAAGTATGTACTTTTGAGCACCATATTTTCTAGTTTTAGTCTAAGGTATAATAGTTGGTATCAAAGTAGGGTATGGATAAATTTAGAGATTATTATGTTTATTGAGGATAATTTTAGGTTTGAAAAATTAGGGGTGATATTAATTTCAAAGGTATAATAACCCTTTTGGATAGTATATTATTTAACAATATGTTAATAAAGTAATTTTTGGGTAATTAGGGTATGATAAAATTATTGGTGACCCTATGGATAGTTCTAAGATATATTTATAAGTATAGGATACCATATTAGTGTATTGGTAATCTTTGGATTATGTTGATAACCTGTAAATTACATAACATGGATATCACAAGTGGATATAGGATAAGGAATGTAAGTACCTATGGTAATTAAAATCGAAAATAAAGGATTAGGCATTAAATCAATAATCACCTAGTGCCTGATAAAGAGGAATAACTACACACTTGGTTTCACATTCCTTTGGTATAGGATTTGGTTAATCACATTCTCTTTATAAACTGTAATGAAGGATTTATGTTTGATGTGGAATTTCCAGAAGGTCGAATAAAAAATGAGAATGGTTGGTTGAATTAGTTGTTCTCTATTTATAAGTTTCAATACTTTTTAAAAACATAACCCTTGAAACCTATCAAATCTCATATACTTATCATCTTTTTGAAAATACTCATGCATGAAAAAATAGGAAATAAAGTTAAAAACATGAGACATACAAGGTTTTACCTCATTTTGAGAACCTACATCCTTTCTATAGCCACTCTCATGTGTCTATGGAAATTAACTATTATGAAAAAAGTGAATAAAACTAGGACCAACTCCTAGTAGAAATATTTGATATCCCAATATGAATGATTATACTGACTCCCATTAGTTTAAAAAGTCTCTTACAAAAAAATTGATCCAAAAAAAAGATAAAGACTTTGTTCAATCTAATATATACAAGTTCTTGGGTCTGATGACCCTGAGTCTAATGACCTCCAATCGGATTTCATAATCTGATTGACTTAGTACAATCAACTCTATAAAATTCTCCCTTTTATAATCCACACTTCTCAAACTCTTCTCGTATGCTTAATAAGATCTTCCTCAGTCTTATCAACTTGATCCAGTCATCTCAATATGATCATTTCTTCGTATCATAAACAAAAAAAAAACAGATTCCATATTTTCTAATGAGATCTCTATTTAGAAATAACTCTTACTCAAATTCCTCAATTCTTTTCCCATTCCTCTATTGTAAAAATCTACTAAGTGTGAATTAATTGTGACTCTATTTTTAGGATACCTTGAAAATAAAAGGAGGGAAACTGAAAAACATTTCCCTCTAAAAAAATATCAAAACTCCAAAAATCACTAGCATTTAAAATCCAGCTTTAACTTCTTAAAAACTTCTCAATATTTCTCCGAAAACAGTATTCTTGAACATAATAAATTTTTTTCATTCTAATTATCTTCCCATATTTAGATTAGTTAATTTTCAGAACTTCAGTCTGGTTATCTTGATCAACTTCAGTCCAATTATCTTGCTCACGGTTAGTCTAATTATATTTCTGAGCTTCAATATGATTATCTTGCTTGGATTCAATCCAATTATCTTGATCAGCTTCCATACGATTATCTTGGACAGTTTCCATCTGATTATCTTTCTCTTCTTTAGTATAAATTTCTTTCCCATAACATTATGATCATACTTTCTTTCACAACTCATTTTGATCTTCCTTTATTTCACTGATCATTATGATGAACTTCCTCTATAGATAACCTATTAGTTTTAAAATATTATTTGATAAAAACTTGAACTCTATCATTGTATCTTTTCGGGAAAACACACAACTCTTTTAGAATATTCACTTCTTTTACTAACTAATATCCCTTTGAAGGATCAAAATTAGTAACTCTGATCACTCTAATTTTCTACGTCTGATGTGTTATCTATGTGAGCCATTAATTTGATGAATCATTTCATGTTTCTGATCTGATTGATCTTCCTCCTCGAATTTAGTTTGGTTAAAATATTAATAATGATGGAATTATCATTATAATGTATATATCATTATGATGTTCTATATTCTAGGTTGAATCCACTCAAAAACATTTAAATTCTTTAAAATTCATCATCTTTAAACATTCTAAATTCAGAAAAAATATGTGTTTGGTACTTCTCGATCTGATCTTTCGTGTCAAGGTTTATTGAACTAACCCAAACTTTATGATTACTCTATTTCATTAAAATATTTTATCCTGGTAGTTTTTTATATTTTTGTGATCTTAATGGCCATAAAATCATCTTATAATGAAGTTTGTAATGTGTTGAAAGTTTCAAACATTTGACTTCACTATCTTTTTTCAAAACTCTTCTATGACATTATGACTTCTTCACTCTATAAGATCATTCTTCTAGAATTCTGATATTGTCACACTGATGATTCTCATATTGATGATCTACATCCTTTTGTGACTAGTGTTCATCATATCAATGAGTAGAAACTAGAATATTTTACATCATATTCTCCACACTTCCACCAACTCGAGCTTGTATCATAAATTCATTATGATTTATGAGAACTTCTTGATCACCAAAGCATAATTTTATTTAGTTTAGAAAGTATGAAAACTTTAGAACGCCTGAAATTTCTATCTTCATTCTACATGTTCATAAAAATTACTACTTTCTTGAAAACATGTAATCTGATGAATCTTGAACCTCATGTTGATGGATCTGAGTCTGGTGAAACATCTAACAATCAACTTTACCGAACTTCCAACTTTTTTCTTCCTTACACATTTCGTGCCTGATACTGCTCAGTATGAAAGCCTATCCTTGAAAACTTATGCCTCAAAAAAACATCTGTATGAAATTCTCTCCACCTTTATCTTTGGACTTCAACATTCAAAAACTTTTATTTTTCTTATGAAAAATCATTCTGATGGACTGGGTCCATTTCTGAAGAACAATAATATTCTTTTACAAAAATGGGTTGTTTTCAAATAATGGAAAAAAAATTCAAGAAAATCACCAAGGTTCTTTAATATCCCCCTTTGGATATGTTGATGACACTCTTTAACAACTTGTTCAACTCTCAAGAAAATTTCCAAAAACTCAACTTTAGCAAACAAATCATATTTTTGACTTTTATCAAAATATATACTTTCTCAAAAGATAGTGTCCTAATAGAACACTATATGATAAAGTAATATTTTTAAAGGAATTCCATACCTCAGTGATAGGATAACTTTATAGTCATATTATGATAAACTATCCTCAATTATATTTTTCTCTCACTTTTCTTTTTCTCTCCCAAATTTTATGATAACCACATTATCATATTCATAAAATAATTATAAGAAAAAACTTATAAGAAAGTAGAGTGTTGTTAATTTATCTCCCCCTTTAACAACATAATAAAAATCATAGTGGAGGTCTTCCTTATGAGATTTAAGAAGTCATAGGAGGTGGATGAATATGAAGTAATATCCTGCACTCAACAAACCTTTCTTTTGGAATTACTTTTGTGAAGATATCAATAATTCGATACTTCATTGAGATATATTCCAACAAAATTATCTAGCAAAAACATTCTCATTTATAAAGGAAAACCTTATATCAATGTGTTTTGATCTTTATTATTGGACATGTTTTTCAGAAAGATCAATTTCACTCCGATTATTACAAAGTATCTTCACTAGTTTTGAAACATTAACTTTCAAGTCTTCTAACTAATTTTTCATCCATTGTATTTTAGTATAATCTTGAGTAGTTGTAACATGTCTAGATTCAACTGTTATTAAATTTACTGATCTTTTTTCCTTAAAATTTCTAGTCATACAACATTCAGCCAATAAAAATGTTCCTACTAAGGTTAATTTTCTATTAAAACTATCTCTAGCCAAATCGGCATCAGTATAACCGTGAAACTTAATATCCAAATTTCTTTTGTATAAAAACCCATGTGAATTTGTTCCTCTAAAATATCTTATAATTATATTTTCTTCCAACATTTGAAATTATTTCAGATTACATTGATACCTAGGACACAAAGTCACAACAGAAACGACATCTAGCCTTGAAATTGTAAGGTAAAGTAGACTTCTTATAAACTTACAAAGTAATTTTGATTCACACATTTTCGGGACTCATATTTACTCAAATTTTTTCTTATAGATATATGAGTAGAAAATTATTTGAATTATTCCATCCCAAACTTCTTTAACAATTCCCAAAAATACTTCTCTTGAGAAAAGAAAATGTCCTTTTATTTTTTTTGAGCTTTTAATCCAAGCAACAAAGTTAATTCTTCCAACATAGATATTTCAAAATTCATCTTCAATTCCCTAGAAAACTATTTACAAACATTGTCTTTATAAAAAAAATATATCATCCACATAAAAAATTACAATTAGAGTTACAGAGTCAAAAAAATTCACATATAAGTTTCCATAAAACTTTCATTTAGAAAAATAAAAAATTCTCAAATAGCTATCAATATTTCAATAAAAGGCATGTGGGGCTTGTTTCAACCTATAAAAGTCTTTATTAAATCTATAAACATTGTTTTCATCTTTATAAAGTTGAGAATCACATAGTTTTTCAATGTAAACTTCCTCCTAAATCTCACCATTTAAAAAATATGACTTTAGTTCCATCTGATAAAAATTGAAATTTTGATGTGTGTCCACTAATATAAAATTTATAATAGATTCTAATCTTGCAACTGGGGAAATTTTTTCTTCAAAATCCACACTTGTCACCTATACATAAGATTTCCACACAATCATGGATTTGTTTCATGAAACATTTCCATGTTCATTTAACTTGTTTATGTAAGCCTACTTTGTTTCAATAACATTTATATCTTTTAGAAGTGGAATAAATTCCCATGTTTCAATTTTCTCCACATGGTCCAATTATTCATTCATATAATCCACCAATTCTTTGTGTTTAATATCTTTTGAAATATATTTCCATTCAACATTCGAGAAAAGTGATGTTTGGTTTTCTAATCTTAACTTTATTCTGGTCAAAACCAAATCCTTCTAATTCCCAATAATTTTTTTGGAATAAAAAAGTTTGTATAATTTAGGAAATTTAAAATTTTCTTTTACATCGGAACATTTCTCATCACATAATTATATAGAGTCTTGGTAAGGATGATTTTACTTACTTTCACTATCATTAGAAATCTCCAATTTATCTTCCTTTGAATTATCAAAAAAAATTTGTTAAACAATTTTAATTTTCATTTACCTTCACATTATATGATTCCACTAACCTCTTTAAGCATTTCTTCCATCATTTGAAACATCCTTCATCGTGTGAATAACTCATAAAAGTTCATTCTTTAGAATTCTCATCAAACTTTTCCATATCTTGAGTTTTTATTTCAAGTAAAATGGACTTATAAAAACTTTGAATTACTTCAACGAAGGTTTTTAATACCACATTTCATAATAACTCATGTTGGATTCTACACTCAATAAACGTATATATTGAATATATACAGCAGTACTAACAACTTATCTCCATCAGAACTTTGAAAGTTTTCATTCTGCTAACATATTTCTTCCCATTTCCACTAAACATCTATTCCTTCGTTTTGATACACTATTTTTTTGTTGATTTTAGGGTGCACTATACAGATGTTCCATACCATGTTTTATTAGATAAGTTTCAAATTTATTGACTATGAATTAAATACCATTATTTTTTCTCAACTTTTTTATATAATCCCCTATTTCATTCTCAACTTATTTTCTCAAAAACCTAATCATTTAAAAAAACATCATATTTTTGTTTCATAAATAGGATGTTTTTCATCTGATTAAAATCACAAATAAAAGTGATAAAGATTAATATACTTTCTTGATTGATGTATCATCGACCCACATAAATTGAAATGAATAAGTTCAAGAGATCAGGTAGGCTTAATCTCAACTCTTTCATGACTTTTATTAGTCATCTTCGCTTTCTGAAAAGTAATACAAACATCTTGATATCTACTTTTCAATTCTAGTAAATAATGTAAAACATAAACTTTAGTAATTTTGTTCATGTTTTTACACCCATGGTGGCTAAGTCCTCAGTGTCACAACTTATTTTCATCTTTATCACTCGTGTAACATGAGTTATTAAAATCTACTATGTGGAAGATATTCCCACTAGTTCTTTCTCCTTTTTTAATAAATTTTTTTTATTTCACAATTTTGAAAATAGAAAAATAATTTATAAATATTACTTATTCCCCATCATCAAAATGTTGACTTACACTATGTAAGTTATAATTTATCCCATCAATAAATAAAACTTCCCCATATTATAACTTTTCTTCTTCAATATCATCCATTTTGATTCCTATAATTTTTAAGGAACTACCACTACTAAAGGTAACTTTTCATCCATCATGACTTCCAACATGTTTCAAGATTTTTATCCCACCTGTCATATGTGAAGAACAAAAACTGT
Organism: Viscum album; assembly: GCA_963277665.1. Classification (NCBI taxonomy): domain Eukaryota; kingdom Viridiplantae; phylum Streptophyta; class Magnoliopsida; order Santalales; family Viscaceae; genus Viscum; species Viscum album. The sequence goes on from OY728165.1 coordinate 925,741,523, forward strand.
CAGTTATCCATGGGTTGTTCCGTTTATTTTCTTTAAATTTTTTCTCAACTAAAAAATCTATTTCTTTTAGTTTCTATTATCGAGATTCATTTTCTTTTCTACCACAAGAAGCTTGTTTTAAAAGGAGTGTCATAAATCTTTTATAATGATGAATAGCCTCATCACATATTCCACAATCTTCTTCCATACATTCATATTGGTTTTTTGTTAGATGGTTTCTAGCATCTTTTGATTTTTCTAACTTCTTATGGGTGAGGAAGTTACTCATATTTATTCCTCCATTACTTTAAATTTGTAAAAAAACTTCTTCAAGGAAGTGACAAGTTATTACAAAAATTATAATACATGTGCCCATAGATTCTATGTAACTAGAAAATCCATCAAATCTTGATTTTATATTGAAGTAATATATTTCTCTATAGAAAAATTACTGAGGTTGATAATTTTTTCCTACTTTAATAATCTCTGGATGTGGACCATCCTTCCTAATAGTTGGATTTTTATATTTTATAGATGAAATAAGTTTCGTAGAACCTTTTTCCACCCAATATTTCCCAATAATTTTTCTAAACCAAGAAATGTTAGAAAATTTAGAAGAAAGATCATTTTTAGTAGTTGAGGATTTCCCCATATTCTTGATTTGAGATTTATCAACAAATTTATATATCTTAGATTTTAGTTTTGAATCCTTGTTGAAATTTTCATTTACCTTTATGAGGATAGATTTAGACTCAATAAGTTTTTTATTGAGACTTGTTAACTTATCCTTCTTTATTTTCCATCTTTGTACTAGGATCATTAATCATATTTCCTTATTTAGGAATTCTTAGTTTTTAACTTAAGATATATTGAATGTATTCTTCCTCATAATTAAAGATATATTTTATTCCTTCCGAAATTTCTTTACAATATTTCTTTATTACTCTAATTTTTTTCTTGATATTATTGTTTTTCACATTATATGCAACAATTTCTATTCTGGGTTGTTACTCTCTATGTGATTCTTCACCACCTTCTTCACTATCTGAGGAATATTTTATTTTCTCAACATTTTCAATGAAGATTCTAAATTTTTATGAAATTCTATATTTTTAAGAATTATTTTCAATTGATTCTGAATCATATTTCTTGCATAACATACTTCTCTTGTTCCTAGTAATCTTATTTTAGATTTTTAAGATGACTTTTCTTCTTTAGAACTTTTTCCACTTCTTTTATCTGATTTTTTCATCAAAATATTCTTTATATTCTCCAACATTTTTCTTGGGAAAATTCATTACAAATATTATGATTTGACCACACTCAAAATAATTTAGATAATGTTTACCTTCATACTTTCCTCTTCCTCTTTGATAGTTATTATACATAAGATACATGATTTTTTTCATTAAGATCATCATCATATTTATCATCAGAGTTAAAAGGATCAACATCTTCTACAAAGTGTATTTTAATTTTCCTCATGTCATAAAAATCCATTTTATATTTCACCTTATTTTTAACATTGGATCTTTCCTCACTTCATAAGAAACAATAAAGTTATGCAATTCATCAAGGGATAAATCATCCTTGACTTCTAAAGAGTAAATTTTAGAATCAAACCTGTCCAAAAAGTTTCTCATAAGTTTCTTTATAACTTTAGAATATTTCAAGGCATGTCTAAATCCACTAATTTTGTAAATAGTTTCATCTAATCTAGTAAAGTATTCATAAATTTCAACTTTATCTCTCATTCTGAAGCCATCATACTTATTATTCCAAATTTTTAGATTTTATACCTTCATTTTAGTATTCCCTTTGAAAATACTTTCTATATTTCCCACCTACTCTTTGATGTTTTGAGGCCCATAACCTTCATATAAACATTATTTAATAATGAAATAAATATAGAATTTATATCTTTTCCATCAACTTTGATATTTATATTATTGGTAAAATTCGTCGAGGCATCCCTATAAATAAGTGTAAAACCAATTTCAGTAGTTTCAATGACTTTGAGGCCAAGAGATAGGAGATTAGGAATCATACTATTTTTTTCTATAAAATATTTGAGTTACTTTACTGTTGACCAAATTGATATTATCTTTGATAAGGATTTGAAAAGGGGACCTTCCCTCTCATTCCAATTTAAGTTCCAAAGGATTGAATAAAAACTAAGAAGGGGGCATGAATCATTTGTTCACTTTTTATAAGTATCAATAATTTTTAAAAACTTAAACCATAAAAATAGTAAATGTTCATATCCATATCATATATTTTTAAATACTCATGCATGAAAAAAAAAGGAAATCAAGTAAAGTACATGAGAATTACAAGGTTCGGATTTAGTGTGATAACCTACATCTTTTTCATAGCCACTCTTATAGGTATATGGATATTCATTGTTATGAAGAAGTAAATTCAACTTGTGAAAATTTCTATTATACACCTTGTATCTCAAGATACGAAATGATTATACAGAATACTATAAGTATAAAAAGTTACATGCAAAGAAATTGATCCAAAACAATATATAAAATAATTTCTCAATCTTCTCTATAAAATATCTTTTTACCGATGACCCTATGTTTGATGACCTTTAGTCTAATAACATAATTTGATTGACTCAATCTGATCAACTAAATATGATTCTTTGTTTCTCAATATGCACTTCTCAAACTCTACCCAGATGCCAAGTTTGATCATCCTCAATCTGATCAACACTAACTGGTCTTATTAAAATGATATTTTCTCAATCCGCTAAATAAAACAACAGATTTCTCATGTCCTAATGATATCTCTATCCCGAAATAACTCTTACTAAAATGATTCATTTCTCTTCCTCTCCTGCTCTCATAAAAATTTAAATGTGTGGATTAACTATGCCTTTATTTATAGACAAATCAAAAAAGAAAAGGCATGAAACTGAAAAACTTTTCCTGCATACTAAAATTTTAAAACTCTGAAAAAAACTCGCATTTAAAATCCAACTTTTACTTCTTTAACCCTTTTTAATATTTCAATTAAAATAGTCTTCTTGAACTAAATTTTTTTTCTTCAGTATGATTATCTAATTAATAACTTGTTAAATTATATTGATGAGATTTAATCGAACTATCTTTCTCAACTTCAGTATGATTATCTTGCTCATCTTAGGTCAAATTATCTTGATAAGCTTCGGTATGATTATCTTTATCAACTTCAGTCTAATTATCTTACTCAACTTCTGCCAAATTACCTTTCTCAGCTTCAGTATGATTATCATTCTCTCCTTTAGTATGATTATCTTTCTCATCTTATTATGAACTACCGTTCGTTTTCATCTCATTATGATCTTCCATTCTTACACTTCTCATTATAATAAAAATTCTTAGAATATGACTTATTGGGGTCACAATATTTTTTGATTGTAGACTTGAAATTTCCATTTTATTTATTATCATGAAAATTAAACTCTTTTAGAATCTTCACTTATTTTCATAACTAATATCCCTTGGATGGATCAGTATCAATAACTCTGATCACTCCAATGTTCTGCATCTAATGTGTTATTTGTGTGAGGCATTCATTTTATAAATCAATTAATACTCATAATATAATTGATCTTCCTCGATAGATTTTATCTATTTAAAAACATCGTAATTGTGGAATTATCATTATGATGGAATTATAATTATGATATTCTATATCTAATGATGAATCCACTCAGAAATAGTGAAATTATTCAAACATTATCATCATTACACATTCTCAATTCTGTAAATTTCTATGTCTAGTTTTTCTGGATCTTATCTAATGTGTCTTGGTTTTTTGAACTAAAACAAACTTTACCATTCCTCCATTTCTTAATTATCTTATATCGTGATAGTTTTCATGATTTTGGATAATTTCCTGACCATAACATCATTCTATGATTATGTTTAGAACAAATGAAAGCATTATAACTCCTGACTTCCCTAACTTTTTTCAATACTCTTTCGCAACATTACGACTTATTCACTTAGTAATATAATTATTCTAGGCATATGATATTTTCAAACTAATTATTCTCATATTTATTATATACATCCTTCTATGTCATGTGTTCCTCATATCGATGATAAGAAACTAGAATACTTTACATTGTATTCTCTTCTCTTCCAAAAAATCCATCTTGTATCATAACTACGTCATGATTTATGATAACTTCATGATCAGAAAAGAATCATTAAATTTATGTTAGAATGTATAACATCTTTCTAGATACTATCATTACTATCTTCATTAAACCTATTCAACATAATTATTACTTTCTTAACAACCCTAAGTCTGATGAATCTCGAACATCATGTTGTTGTATATAAGTATGACGATACGACTGATCAACAACTTTAGAAAAATTTCAGCATCCATTTTCCTTAAACCTTATACGTACAGTAATACATAGTCTAAAAACCTGTGCCAAAAAAACTATGTCTAGAAAAAAAATTTCATAAAAATCTTTTCTCCCCCTTTATGTTTGGATTCTAACATTCATCAACATTCATCTTTCTTATACAAAATCATTCTGATGGACTGGGCTCGATTATAATGAACAAAAGCAATCTTTTACAAAAAGGTTTATTGTCAAGAAATATAAAACCTTTTTGGAAACAATAGAATCACAAAGGTTCTTGAGATGTTAACTAATTAGGTAAGATAAAATAATAGAAAAATTATCATGGATAACCAAGGATTTAATAAATATAGTCATAGGTTGATCCAAAAGTATTAAGTGTTAAAAATGAAGGTTTCATAGGGGAAAACATATTCAAAATGATGTTTTCATTTTGGATATTAACATAACCATTTTGTCTTTATAATTAAGTTTGAACATGATCATGAATATGAATCAGAGAAAGGTATGTATCTGGAAACCAATATGTCAGATAACGAAATAATGTAGAATATAGAAATCTTTGATAATTTTAGTATATTCATATTATAATAGGAAAAGTGATTTTTCTATCCTTTCCTAAATTAGTGAGATTTATATTTTAATAGAAACTAAATCTAAACAATATTAGTTATTTTCAATAGTTAGTGATACTTGCTATTAATATTTTGGTATATTCTAAAATTTCATAGGATTATGTGAAACAACAACAAACTTTTCTTTAATAGTTGTTCTTTAAGGGTTTGAAAAAAAATATATTAAATTGTATCAATAACCTTGAAAGGTTATTTATGACATGGTTATATTTTTAGGGGAAAATGTTAAAGAAAAATGATTGGGGGTAGATAAATCTTATGTTTAAAATATACTTGATATTGGGGTAATAAAGGATTTATTGATTTTGAGAAAAGTTTTTTCGAGTATTGATATCCTTGGAATTGATTATATATTTATTGAAAATGATCCATTATATTTTTCGTAAAGTTTAACACATTTTAGGGATTATTAAATATATTGAATAGTGAGTGAGCTTGTAAACCAGTGTTTAATATCATTTGAGGGTTAAATGTATAGTTAATCTGTTTATTGATATATGATTCCACTATGGTTTAATTTCTTGGGGATTCATATGGTTTTGGTAAAGGTATATTTTATAGAATCTATAAGTTGGTTATATATATACTTTAGTGTATGATTGTAAAAAATTATAAGTATTTTTTTAGGAAACAGAAGTAAATTAATATATCCTATGAAATTAAAATTGTGTTGATGTAATTTATATAATGGGGAAAATGTAACACCCCAAGAATTTATTATATGGTTTTTTTTAGATGAGCCAAATGTGTTTGATATCTTTCTACACACACGACACTGAACTAAAATGATGTTGAAATATATTTAAGTAAAGTATAATTATTAATAATTACTATTAAACCCTATCTATTGAATTAGATGGAATAAATAAGAGAAACCATTTTATGAAAAATATGTATAAATAAAATAAATGAGACTTTAAATATTAATGGAATTCAATTAGATTACCTAGAATGACAAAAAGGATCATTTCTTTTGTTTTTTAGTATTTTTCTAAAAAAAATATGTGATATGAAATTATATTTCAATTAATTTAATATTAATGATGATAAATTATGTTTGATATTAATTATTTTTTAACACCGATTTAGTTAGTAATTCATAGTAAAGAAGAAGAATAAAACTTGATACTTTATAATGTTTTGTCATGTGAAAATGTTTTTATTACATATTTAGGTTTTTATATAAAATTTAAATTACAAAATCATATAATTTAAATTTTACCAAATTTAATTCCTTCTTATAAAAATTATAAAAATATTTTTAGGGTGAATTTTTGATATTTCTCTAAAATAATTCATTTTAATGTAAATAGTCAATAAATTCTGATATTTCTAAAACTGTTACTTTTATGAAATTATTATAATACATGAAGGAAAAAAATATTTTTTGAATCGATTTGTGATAAAAAAAATATATACTTATATATATAATAAATCATTTTAAAATACTATGTTGTATTTATAGACTCTGTGTTTATCATTTTTTAAACAGAAGTAATATTTTACTCAAAAAACTGATTTATTCTATAAAATTAAAAATCTTGTTTTAATCACTAATAAAAATTAAACCTAGAAAAAATGTGTTTAATATTTAATATAAACATTTTTAGCTTATTTAACAAGGCTCAACTAATTTTTTGGTACGAAATTATGATTACTAAAATTAAAGTTAAGGACCATGATAATGGTAAAATTGTTATTTTCTATGAGTCGTTCTATTAATATTGTATAATAATTTTCTAATAAATTAAATTAATATATTTTAATTAAAAACTATAATATTATATATAAACACTTATATAATTATATTAACCCAAATTTAATTTTTAATTAATGATAATTAAGACTAAGAACACATAATGGTTAAAACAACTTTTTCTACAAATAACTCTTTTTCTTTATTGAAAGTGTTTTAATTAAAAACATCACTTTCTATTATTTATAAATTAAAATATATTAAATGGATATTAATATTACATTCATCAAAAAAAATTTAATAGGGATTATTTTATATTTTCAGTAAAATGTAAATTAAAATGTTAATAATTAGTAACCAAGGTAAAAACAAAAAAAAATGTAAAAGTAAAAAAAGTTGGAATTAATTAATTCCAACAAGTTTAAAACATGTGTGTAAATAATAGGTTGAAAATTTATCAACCTAATATCAAACTATATTATTTATTACTTTTAGAGTATTTTATCATTGACTAGTATAATTATATCACTAAAAAGTAATGTGGTATTTTCCAAAGTTCCCTTTTCTTCACTTGTAAAACGTGACACTTCCACCAATTCATGCCACAAATATTCCTTCAAATTAATTATTAGACTCTTAAATTTTGATCCTCTTATAATATTCTATCATGTAAATAAGCCTCTATCATGTACATAAGCCTCTGGTCTCAATTATTTATCCTCATCCCTTTATTTCTAAGGTCACATTCATGTGAAAGTTTAAAGTCCCAAAGTAAGTATTATATAATCCTTAAAAAAAATTCTTAAAATTTATTTTCCAAACCTATCATTAACCTACTAATATAATTACCTACATTTAATTATTATACTTATATTTTATTATATTAATGGAATAACCTTTATTTTTCCATTCCCATCCACTTAGAAAAGCAAAAGGATATTAATTGTGTATTATGGGGACTACCGCTCCATGACGTAACATTATTTGTCTTTGAGCTTGAATTTAATTTTTAAAAAAAATTATTAATATCCAACATAAAAAACTAAATAATATTATAATTATTCTGTTATAATTATATTGTATGTTTCCTAAACAATACTCACCCATCAAGATATAGTGTGTTCATATTTGGGTTGGTTTAACCGCCTACATAAATAATTATATAATAAAATATCACAGATGAATATGTGAAATAAAATATTAATTTTATCATAAGTTAATAATAAATTCATCTTTTTTTCCTTAATTTCCATGTTAATTATTTAACTTACTATTGAAATATTATCTTTACCTTCTAAAACTACCAAAATAAGATAAAATATATTCAATTTTCAAATAAAAATAATAAAATATTATATAAAAAATAAATAAAATATCATAATAATTGTTATTTATTAAATTAATTATAGAATAATAATATTACTAATAAGTTATCTAATAAAAATAATTTGATTATTTGAGAGGTTCAGTTCATGCACTGAATGAATCTCGGAAAAGGTAAGGGTTCCCATCTCACATTCCACTATTTGAGAAATGTTTGGTATTGTGAACGGAATCCCATTTATGTGGTTTATATAATTCCAATTTGAGATATAATTTCATGAATTACCTTTTAATAATGAAATTTTATGTTCAATTACTAACCAACTCTTTCAAGGGGTTTTGATTATAATGTTTCTAATATGGAAGTGGTTATTTGTCTTAAACATTAATTCCTTGAGACATGATTATGTTATGCGTCATATTTTTATTTGAGTGGTGTATTATTTACCCAATGATGTATTTTAATCAAAAATTATTTTATCTCTTGGTAAATATGAAATAAAATTAGTTTCTTTTCATAAAATAGATTTTACTCAATCATTACCTTACTAGAAAATCCTTTTGGTAACTCAATTTTCATTTATTGGGTTATGATCATCCAATTAGAAACAAAAGTTATGTACATTATACCTATTGTTATGTCTTGTGGTGTTATATTTTTTTATATTAATTTACATTACTACCACATAATACACCTTTTTGAAATATTTTTTACATCAAGGAGTATGTTACTCATAAGTGATACTAACAACTCTTGTCTAATTTCCCTAAGTTACATTTTTTCCTCATGAACTTATTTTTTCTATGATTTGGTTCTCCCATAAAAATATTTTATTATATATTATTTTATATTCCACTTTTAAAAAATTAAAGTATTGATTGAAAGATTGTTTTTATTCTGATTTTACAATAGTAATTTTGAAGAAAAATTTCTAAAAAAAATAAAGAGTGTTTAATTTTCATGTTCATATGTTTTTACTTCCTCTCCACGTCACTCTAAGATAAATCATTTTTATTTTCAAAAGAGAGTTGTAACATTGTATTTTACATCAATGTTAAATAAAATTTCTATAATCTCTTTTATGTTTTAACTTCTATTAATCTTTTCCTTATCAAAATTAATTACCATAATAGGGTTCATATTTCATTACTTATACTATAATATATATTTTTATTTTAGGTGAATGAACTCACTGTACCAAAAAAATCCAATTATTGATCCCTTCTTGTGTGGTATTGATTAATAATTCTTCTAAAATTATGTTTTTCTTTTATATCAACATTAATCTATGTTTCAGTTTTTACATTAGGGATATGTTATTTGAAAACCATCTATATTATTGTGATGGATGGGTTATAATTATTTTATACATTATATTAACATGGAGAAAAGTATTGTTGTTCTAAATATTATTATTCTAATACGGATGATTATTAAAAAAAGTAACTGTAGATTGTTCAAGTGTCCACATAATTTCTCTAGATGGGTTATGTTAATGTTATTAATTTTATTGACTTAGGGAAAAACTTTTGTGTTTTTTATGTTTTTATTCCAATATGGATGATTATTAGAAAGTCTGCTATATTTTTATTAGACATCCAACTCATTTTTCTTTATGGGTTGTGATCATTTTATCCCTAATATTAACATAGGGAAAAGTAGGATAATTATTTATGTTTTTATACAATTATGGATGATAACATGAAAAGTTTCTTTAGTATTATTTACTAATTAACTCATATGATGAAGTAATTGGACTTAAAAATTGATGGGTGGGGCTTGGAAATATATTTCCCCTTGATAAATTAGTAGTACTCATGATTCAAACATGTTTGGTTATTTTGGTGTATGTCTTCCTTAATTAATTTATTTCATTTATGGTAATATCATGATATCTTGACTTATGGCATGGAATTAACTTCCTCCCATTGTGTATTTCAACACTAAGGAACAAATTAATTCTATCCATGTGATATTTAAATTTTCATTATCATCCATGGATATATTATTCTTCTAATTTTACTTTATTATATAAATATGATGACAACATATTCAATCCATAATTTTATTCCATGATTTTCTTAGTTGTATGTTTTACATTACTGATTATTTGAGCTCAACACATCATATATTTCAATTTCCCCAAGTTATGAAGAAAAATATTAAACATGATATTCCAAACTAGTAATATTTTAGGAGATGTTTAATATGTTTTATATATTAATTAGTTTCTTAGAGTGGAAAAAATGTCTTTAAATGAGATATACACAGGATTTATTAGTTTATGTATAGTCTTAATTCTCTAAATCTCTAAACCTAAAAGGTCATGGGAATGTATGAAATGAAATATTTACTTTAAATCATGTAATCATGGGATATTTATATTTGGGAATCGATATTTGTTTTTGAATACAATATGTAAATTATGTTTTTCTGAGCACCATATCTTTGAGTGTGGGAATGGGGAGTCACACCAAATAGTTTATTAGACCATGTATGTAAGTGTTGCATGATGATAATGAATCTTTGTAGGTACGTTTTCCACATAATATAATCTAGATACATGCTGGATTACATAGGAAATTGGATATTGTACACTAATTGATACAGTGTCAATAGGAAATTGAAGAAGAGCTATATGAAGAAGAGATATTTATTTGAGATAAAATTAGAACATACCCTCATATTAATATATATTTCTTAAATAATCACAATGATATCATGGTGTTTCTTTATTTTAAACTTATTTATGTCCAATCATGTGATGATAAATGTTGTTTGTGAGAATCCTTGGGGAGTTTTATCAAGGTATACTTCACTGGGGTTGGATATTACCCTATGATTGGTTGAGTCTGTATAGTGATGTGGATAAAATTGAATCTTAGATTTGGTGATAACCTCATGAGTACTGGGAAGGGGTACATTCCTGTGTGATATGTATTCTGGATCCATGTTGATTAATGGACTTTCGAAATTTGGAAGAGATCATGTGGTGGTTCACCTATTTTTTATATTATGTTAGCTTCAGGGATTCTCGTAGATCAACCATTGTTGTTTCAATTATTATAATGAAAATCCTTATATTTAAGATACTGTAGTGCCCCTAATTTTTTCCCACAATTCACATATCACAATTTTGAATTTCATATCCATAGACCCTTAGGTGGGGTAATATGGTAATTTTATTCCAGAAAACAACATTGTAGAAATTTCTTGATGCTTATATTTTTTCTATAATTTGGATTTTACCCTTGGTCTAGTTTTTGGTGAGTTTTTTAGTTCATAAATTTATTCAGAATATTTAATATTTATTTAATAAGTATAATTTATTTTTATGGGTTTGGATGATAATATATCCTTAAAAAATTGGATTGGATTTCTAAATTCGAGGCAAAGTCAAAAATGAGAATTTTTACCTGGATGAGGAATAATCTCCATGTGGGTATAGGGCCTCAGGTCTCACCACATTAATGGCTGGTTGATTTAATTAATTTGGGTTTTAATAGTCTAAACCTACCTCTTTATTTTATTTTACACACTTAGGGTAATGTTATCCCCTCTCCCTTATAGTAATTCTAAACCGACAGGAAGAAGAGTGGTGGTCTAGCAAGATTCTTCATCTAAATGGTATTGCAACATCAATCTAGGTGAACCAAACATGGTTCTATGGTCATAGGCGAGTGATTATGAAGCTTCTAAGATCCAATCAAAGTTATGGATAGTTATTTCAATTATACTACATTTTTATTTGAATGAATTTACTTCTATTTGTTATGGGATCTATATTTCCTATGTTTTATTTTAATTTCATATATGATCGAATTAAGAGATTTTTGGGTGAATTTGGGTTGTTCACAAGTGTTTTACATTTTTAATTTTTGAATATTTAGTGTGTAGTCTTAGAAACACTTTCCATGTAGTCTTCCAATGAATATTAGGTCAATTAAGTTGTCCACGTGGTATGTTGGCCGCACTAAAATTTCATGTAGGGACCTTGCTTACTCAACATATGTTTTGTCCATGTATATGGTTAGACACCCCATCTGATGGACAAGTTATGTAAAAGTACACACCATACCATGTGTGACGTCTTGTGACTGTACAGTCACCCGAACAGTGGTAAAAAATTCAGGTGTTACTACCTTAGATGCACCTCCTCGAATGCTAAAGGCTGCCAACTAGCAGGGAGGGTCTAATAAGTATAGTGGGGAGGATATACCCTCTAAGAGGATAATAATGGAACAGCTCTGAGTAAAAATACAAAACATGTAGCGAAAATAAATGACTTACTAGACTTGAACCAGACTTGCAGAGCGAAATCACATTCAATATCACTAAACGGCTGAAGAAATATAAATACAACTTCATCGGAAAATAAATAGACCAGCATTCTAAAAACCACTTACAACTATAACTAAAAAAACATGGAATACATGTAAATATAAAAAGGTCACCAATGTATAACCAACAATAGATTTCAAATAAGTAAGTATGATGATACAGGAAATAGAATCTAAACAAATAAACTCCGGCTAGATATGACCTCAATGTCCCTACCAGTCTCCACGACAAATGATACTATGATCCATCTCCTGAGGCTGATCCTTTACCTACATGTAAATCCATGATGTCTACATGCATCCCGAAGGTCCTGTGTATAGTGTGAGATAAATCTCAATAGGATACTACTAAGATTATGTGTACCTAGTCTAAGTGTTTAAGAAGGCATGCATCTTTATGAAAAGTAAGCAGTGTAATGCAATAAATAAGAATAACATACACTGGTGCTTAGAATCCACCATATATTCTCACATACTTCAGCTAATGTTGGAATATCTAAAGTTAATAGAGTTCTTGGACCATGGCCAAAGTACCCCTATCGTCACAAATCCTGGGTGAACCTTCTGGTTCCTCCTCAATCACATAACTCGGCACCATGTGCCCCCTGACACCTCATGTCTCAAGGTACCAACATCCCAAAGGCACATCCAAAAAAAGTAACTCAAAGAAACAGTAATTTATGTCCTCAAATAAGTAACTAGAGGGACAAAAATGTCTACCCTAAAGTAATGTTACCAGAGGGACAACGATTTCTACCCTCAAATAAAGTGCCACAGCCCACGTCCTCAATTCTTATGAGCATTATCGCCCAACCTGCTAGCCTCATCACTATCTCCTGATGTCTCTTTTCCTTCCACATGGCTTCCTATGACAATCAACCCCAAACCAATAGTACCTAAACCAAAACTATCTGGGGCCTCTACCCACACGTGTGGTCAAACCACCTCATCACGGAGTCTCTCTGTGTGCACACTATTCAAATAACGGGTGAGCAGTAATCACCAAAATAGTACCCAAGCCAAAACATCTCTAGAACCTCGTGATCCTGTGACCATGTCGCTTAGTATCTAATGTCCTTTCCATCCAAGTAACCCATTCCATGCCCAACCTGACAGTCTCATTGCCTCAATATCGATGTCCATGATTCTCAATCCTGTTGTCAAAACCACCCAAAGTAATCTGGGTCATGCCCAACCTATGATCAACATCACTCAAGAATATTCAGGCCACTCCCAACATAACCCAAAATCTTTTTAGCACATGAAATTCAGCAATTACATATATAATCAAAATAATCACTTTTAAATAGGAAAAACAAACTAAACAGTTGAAATACACTAACCAAGTGTTGTCCTATTCTAGCACTGAGGTCATTAAATCCTCTAACAATTCATATCATTCCTTAACACATTAAACTCATAATTTTAATCAAAACAATACATTTTAACACATTTTGTCATACCCAACCAAAATGCCCAAATTGAGCAATGACCTCTCGCCCAACCCTACTCTATAAAAACAGGTTAAAGGGTATACCCAAAGGCATCCCATAGGTCTCATTATCAATTTAACATGCAATTGTGGAATAAATAGAGTTCCGTTCAAAATACCCAAATACGGACTAAAGGTTGCGCCACCCAAAAGTCTGCAAAAACACAAAACAAAGCATGCACCACATACCTCATACACGTAAGATGATCCACCTCTAGTAATAACCTCAAATTTAGTCTAAATCAAGGTATATCTACAAAAGAATAAAAAATTATCAAACCCCTATAACTCGGTTTAGAATATAAATCAAGAAAAACAACTCAAGGGGAATCAATGCCTTACTGAGGGGGTTCCATTGGATTTTAGTATGTCGAATTCAACTTCAGATGAAGGATTGGGAAGCAATAGAAGCTCCAGCGGCCTGGTTTGTGAAACCTAGTGACTCCCAATGCCCTCTGCCTCAAAACGAGGCTAATACCCATTTTAACAAAAAAACACGGCGTGTACTAAGGACTACATGCCATCTAGATTCTTTAACTGTTCATATAGTGGCCACTTTCCACCGACTTACTTTCCATATCTTTCTGACAAGACTACACGGCATGTACTAAGCCGTACACGACATGTACTTGGTTTTTCTTTTATTCCTCACCAACTTCCCCACAAGCCATGTATATCCCTCATACACGGCTAGACTACACGGCGTGTACAAGGAGTACACAATGTGTACCTGTTTTAATATTTCTACATATCCAACATGCCCACACATCATATATGGAATCCATAGATAGCCAAGGGTTCATGGCGTGTAACCCTAAAATTACTATAACTGCCCATTTTTTATAGTTTTCTCAAAAACAACTCAAAATTGAAAGAAAAAAGAACCCCTGACCTCAAAGGAAGAATCATATTCTTACACCATGTTACATGACACAACATGTATTAGGGTATATGATCAGTCACCCATGCATCCCACACCCTATGTTTTTTTATAAGTGATGAAAATGTGGAAATTACACTCTATCTCTAGTTGGGGAACATGTTGAGAGTATGGATTTTAGTGTATACATCACTGTTTCATACCTATTTTCAGAGAAACTTCCAACGAGGTTGATTCATTGAACTAAAAACACCAAATTGTTCCTACATCCATAGTATGTACCTACTTTCCAAATGTTGGTGATCAATAGGCATATTTCTAATAGTTCTTAGGGACTCACATTGGTTGAGAGGATCGTAGGTTTAGATCATCCCTCCATTTTAGTGGAAATAACTGCCTAATCTATAACAATACTATAGATTTAATCCATATTTATGAATCCTTTATAAATCCAAATATAATACTAGTCACCCTTAACAAATGTAATCATCCGTATATACATTCTTGAGTAACCATCTGTATATATCAAAGGTTATCCATCATTGGAACCATCCATATATATCTATGGTTTTCCACTGAGACTTCCATATGTATGTATCAGAGGTTATACATATCATCATTTTATTTACTTGTTAATGCATTATTTTAATGTATTATGAATTAAAGCCTCACAATTGGGAACTCTATAATTTATTTCCATCTAAGTAGGTGATGGATTTTTGGTGTTGGTAACAATCCCATCAGACTGTCTTCCTACGCATCCATTTGAAAATAACCAAAACCCATGTAGTTTTCTGCCACTTAATGGGGAACGTCATAACTTTTATGGTACTGTTATGAGAACCAAACCATTATTTTTAATTACAAGTGGTGATTATTTCTAGGTGAAATTTGCTTATAAAAAGTTGGAATAGGACTTTTGTACAAGCAACCATTTTTGGCTGACCCATTGGGGAATACGGCCCTACATGAATGGATTAGTATTAAAAGGAATATGGAATCCTAGATGAAAGATGGTCATACTAAGAATGTGGCCCAATAAAATTGTTAGTGGATTTTAGATTTTAGGTGTGAACCTCATGGAGGATTCCTATGTATCCATTTAAATTTAAATAAAATCCTAGGTATTTCATGAAGTTATGGGCCTTACACCTTCATTAGAGGTATGTATGTCACTTCATTTGGAATATGGACCTATAATGGTTTTTCTCTCATGAGGTGTTCCCCTTTGATAAAATGAAAACAAGATTTTGTGATTACACCTAGTGGGATACACATTTGATATTATTTATCCTTCTTGTTCCATGGTCACCACTGATCTTTAATCCCATGTGAGTCATGTTTAATGTGAGAAAAAATAGATATTTCAAGATCCCCACATCACACAATCATGTATAGCATGGACAAATACCTGAATAGAAATCCCATGATTAAACTTTATTCCTCATCTTTTGGTTGTTGAAGGTGGATATATTAAACTAAGGAGTAATATGATATCCTAAAATAAAGGCTATGGGGTCAATATAAGAGGTATTCTTATAGGAGACACTCACTCCTTTTTTTTAGATGTGGGTGAGGCTATGGTGGTTCAGTCATGAAAAAAGGAAGATCTTTTCCATTATCGTCTTCCAAACATTTTCATATCCACGAGTTGGGGATTATGTATCTATTTGGGTATATCGTAGTTTTTTCCACATTTCATGAAGAATATGGGGAATAAATTTCACTACATAAATGATTCCACCATCCCAAAGTATATGATTTGTGTTACCATATGAATGTATAATTTTGATCACTCAGATGACCATAACTATTAGGAAGGTTAGATAAAACACTTTATTTACCATGGTAATTCATGATCATGATAGGGACACATTAATGTGTCTCTTCCCTAAGCTAGATAGACCTAGTGGCCATGGAGGAGGTCTTAGTGTTGGCAGTCTTGAATTTTGGTGTTGGTTATAGGAAACCATTTTGATAGTACAAGGAGTGGCCCAAATGAATCCAGATTTTATGCGAGGGTAGGGAAGTGATAGAGAAATGGTAAAATACCCTAAGGATACCCCCATTATATTTTACCTAAGTGGCTGGTTCCCTGCCTTGCACCACAAATGAAAAAAAAAATTATTTAGGTTGTGAGATTACCACCTCTCACCAAAATTGAAAATCATTTCTAGGGGTGATATTACTGCCTCAATCTGCATATGATTCTTATTTGTGTGGGAGTCCATGTGAAGTATCAATCTTGCATTGAATGAGGTGTTATGCAAGAATGGTATGGATACTTTTTGGTTCAAAATAAATTTCCAATTTTAACACTGTCTATTTTTTATCCTGTTTGATTATAGATTTCCTAAATTAATAATAATTTTATAGGATAATACATAAAATTTTACATCCCAAAAAATACCCTATTTCGGAATAGATTATTATAAGAAGGAAAAAAGCATCCATTCTGAGTAAGAATTCAACTATGATCAATCCTTCGTGGTGTGCATGTGAACATTGATGTGGGACCATGCCTATATATTGGTTTTGGTCCAAAATCATTTTTCAAACTGTGCCAATTTTGGGTTTGTGGTCAGCTCTGATTTCTTTTCCTACAACCCATCTTATATAGAAAATTTCCTTTAAAATCAACCTCATCTGTGTACTAAATCTTCATCACCCACGAACTATTATTCTATCAAACTAAATATTACACTTTTTAGTGGAACCAATTCTCATATAGAAATGGGATAATCAATTTAACACTCTAAATTATTGGTAGTCTGTATAAAACATCATGTGTTCCATATGTTGTTTAGTATGCTATGTGGAATTTAACACTATCAAATTTATATCCATTTCTATTTGTTCCTCTGTACCCTGACATATTTTCTTTCTTTTGTTTATAAAGACAATATATCATGATCTTAGGCACCTATATAGTTCATTGACTTCCATTTTGAGGACATCATATATTTTTGGAAATATTGAGGTCGATCCTCGATATCATATTATTCTTTGAGGTGGGATCTTAAAGAATATAATCCTACCTAAGTTCTATAGTTATCCATTATCATGGATATTTCCACTGTATAATTTTGGATTAAAATGCAGCCCCCTAATCCCAATGTTCACCCATATTTTTTCATATTCTTGGTTTAAATATTACCCAATTTGTGCTAAATTAAACATCTCTACCACTAGCCACATAGTCCTAGAGTCATGTCAAGGGAATGTATCATTTTAAATATCTCTTCAAAAAATCCTGGTAATTAGAATAGTAATGAAATATCCATACAACCTGACTATTTTAACTATCTATACATATTTAGCCTTTATAGGGATAGTTTAAATGGGGGTGGAGTTCAAATTGGGACCTGTCACTCGATGGGTGTTTCTCTAATGAATGGACTTAGGAATTCTAGGTGTTTCAGAACTATATATATAAGGACTCATCCTTAAAACGTTACATAATCATTAATTAAATTGATAATTCACATTGAAGATCTTTTGAGGTTTATATTTTTAAAGAATTAGGTCATAACATATACATAACAACATAAATATTACATGTAGACACTTTTACACAGTATCCATTTTTTTCATAAAGTAAAAACTCTTAAAAAAAAGTGCCATGTCCAGTTCCATGTTTTAGACAGTGTAACCTTTACTTGATCCCATCCTTGATCCTATTCATCTTTAAGTCATGTGAAAAACATTTCAAAACATGGGATGAGCTTAAAAGGCTCAGTAAGGGTTAAAAAATAAGGAAAGAAAACATTATCTCGTCAATAAATAAAAATCAGTGAAACCATAATTTTCAATCATAACATACCGCATGAACTCATAAGATTTTTGAATAACACACAGAAATCATAAATCATAAAGTTAACTTGTGGAATACATAACATACTTACATTATAGCTATCACAACTACATAGGGAGTTGCGTTGGAATACTCATCATAGTATATTCCCTAAATCTATTTGGAGAAACATTAACGTTTACCTCTATCACGTTACCCAATGAATTGGAGAGCTATCTTGGGCTCACCCACCCTAGGTTTATCATGGAACCACTCGTATATGTAAACAATTCCCAAGAACCATAACATATTCATAACACATAAAACAAACATAAAAGAAAGAAAACATTTTCACATCATTTAAATAAATTTACATAACAAATACATTATCAAACCCATTTTAAATACCAAAATATGTAAAAGAGTATATGGTATATATTTTTCGTTCAAAAACATTACGGCTTGTTAAGGAATCCATCGATCAAATAATACTCACGGCGGCGGAAAAGGTGGTTTGCACCACTTACGTTAAAAAAACATTCTTTTTGGTCCTTTAGTAAAATTATTCATAGAAAAATATTCCCTTTGAATGAAATTAAAATTCAAAGGTTTTTATACACCATATAAACGAAACTCAAGTATAAAACAAAATATTCCTCAATGAAAGGAGATTGAGACGAAGTCCCTTACCTCATGTCTGACTTGACCCATTCATTCGTTAATCTCCTAAATAAAAAAACTAAAGTTTATTTATACTTTATTAAGAAACTTTTTCAGGTTTATTATTCCTTTTATATCTCTTATTACCATATTATAAATATTATGTAATCATTTAAGTTAATAATGGTCATTTTGTCGATATTTGGTACTTGAGTCAAAAATGAACTCCTTATAATTACATGTTTTCCATGTGGTCAAAAGTCCATTATCTCCATAATGATATTCATGATTTAGATATAATATATATCATATATATATCAAGTATATATATGTATTTATAATAGTATATAACATTTAGATATTAGAAATAAAATGCATTATTCATGGAGATGGTAAGTCGTACGTACGCATGAACGCTACTTTCATTTATATTTCATATTTAATAGAATGAAAACATAATGATACATAAGTATATTATAATTCAAATGTAATATCATATATAATTTCATTAACTCCATCCTTTATACATCCCATGTATGGCATGAACAAGTCATATCACTTTGAGGGGGCGGTAGTCCGCACATCCTCAAATGAAATTATCGTATTTACCCACTATGGAAACAATAAAGCTAATATATAAATAGAAAATTCATAAACATATAAATAATATAAATATAATATATATCACATATAAATACAGTGACATCTCAATGGACACCATAAGAGGTGGTAAGAGAAGATTGAACAATCATCATTCCGTGAGGCAGTAGTTCGTCATCCATAGAAACATTATGTTCTTTACTGATTAGATGAAGGTGTGTGTAAGTGTAGTTCGAATATTTCTAATAAAAAAACATAGTATATAGAGGATATTGGTTTTGTTAAAAAATAAAGGAATAAAAAGAGTTTATGGGGTTGGAGAAGTAAAATAAAAGAAAAGAACTTAAGAGAAGATGTTACCTTTAAATCAGGTATCTCCCATTGGTTTGAACCAAAAGGTTTACTTTAATTGTTTTCTACCTAAGGTAAGGCTTCTAGAAGGAATATAGGGATGTATGGAGCTTAATTGAATAGAGTATGGATGATACAAGAGGATTGAGAGGTGTGAGTAATGGGTTAGAGGTGAGGGCTTTTTATAAGGGGGAGGAGGGGCTCTTTAAGAATGTTTGAAAATATTATTTTATTATATAATAATTTTCGGTTTCTAAAGGACCAAAACTCATTAAAGTTGAAGATAATATGACTCATGTTCAAAATAAAAACACCCAATAAGAATTTTATAGGTTTTGAATATTTTTTTAGTTATTATAATCTTATTTATTTAAATCATTCTTTTTGAGGTAAACACTGCATCATTATTGTGTCATAAATAATTTTATTTATTTTATGTTAAAAAATTATAAAACAAATACCTTGATGTAGGAAATATTTTTATATTTCAAATGAATATTTATAGTAGATTATATATCTTATATAACCCCATGTAAAAATTTATTTACTAATAGATATATGTTTATGTCATTTTTGTCTTTACTTTAAATTAATTAATATAAAGTGTCATTATCACTCCCAAGTGGCTCAATGGGGTCCCAAAATCGACCCAAGGATGCCCATGGTCAGAAATGTATAAAACAATAGGATTAGGACACATTTTAGGGTAATTTAATATTATTATAATATTATTTTTTACCCTTATTTACCTGATTTACCCTTTAACCATGGTAAATAGAATATTTACTGAAGTAAATATTCCTAATGTGTAAAAATAAAATTTAACTATTTACATAATTATGACCTCCTGATTCCAAATATGAAATCCATTTTTCCAAATTAAAAATATAGAAGTGGGAGAAATTAAATTAAAATTAATTCCCATTGTCAAAACAAAAAACGCGTGTTTAAAAAATAATAACTATTAAAAGATTAACAATTGTTTATGTCCAATTTCAAAGTAAAATTAATTCCAATGATCGAAATTGTATTAATTGGTAAAAATATAATCTAATTACACTTCAAAACCAATTACAAATATAATCTAACAATATAAATAAATTAGATTAAAAGGCAGTTTTGAATTAAAATACAGTGTTTTCACTATTCATTAAAAAATGAACATAATAAGAAAAATACCAAAAATTTACCCAAAGTAAATTTTTATGTCCTGATTATAAGTAAAAAAATTATTTTTTCAAATAGAACATATAAAAGTGAAGAAAAAACTAGATTTTAAATATGGTTTGTCGTCAAAAGGCGGTAAATCGACCCTTTAAATTCTTAAAATCAGATTCTTTCTTATTTTAAGCCACTAAAATTTATTATATAAATGTAAAAAAATTAACAAACCTGTATATTCATATTGTAATTAGTTCTTTCCATTCCCTCTAATAAACGGATAGGTGTTAACTACCATTCAAAATAATATTATATTATTATTTTTCAGTATGCCCCAACGTTGTGTGCAACGTAAGATTTCAAACAAACCAATTGTTGCATATCTGGTACGCCATCGAACATAGAATCCTGTTTAAAACAAATTAATATTTAATTAACAAATATTAATAAATATGAAAATGGATTATTCTTTATTTACATGGGATTTTACATCTTTCCCCCCTTTTGGAAATTACTTCCTCACAATTTTTATACACTTACAAATAAGTGGGGGTATTTATCCCTCAAAAGGTATTCAGATTCCCATGTTGACTCTTCAACCATATGGTTTTTCCACAAAACCTTTAACTAATGAATTTCCTTATTCCTCAACACTTGCTCTCTATGGTCAAGAATTTGGACTTGTTGTTCCTCATAAGAGAGATTATCTTCCAACTGAACTACCTTTGGGCTCAAAACATGAGATGGATCTGGCATATACTTTTTCAACATTGAAACATGAAAAACATTGTGTACCTAGGATAAAATTGGAGTTAAAGCCACTATATAGGCAACTGGTCCAACTTTCTCTATGATTTCATTAGGTCCAATGAACCTTTGACTCAGCTTTCTCTTCTTACCAAAACGCATCACACTTTTCCATGTAGAAACTTTGAGAAAGACATGATCCCCAACCTTGAAAGATAGATCCTTCCTCTTGTTATCTACATAACTTTTCTACCTGCTCTAAGCTGTTCTCATGTGCTTCTGAATCAACTAAACTTTTTCTGCCATCTTCTCTACCAATTATGGTCCAATCAGTTTCTTTTCACCTACTTCATCCCAAAAATCCGGAGTTCGACATCGCTTCCCATATAATGCCTCAAATGGAGTCATCTGTATACTGGGATGAAAACTGTTATTATAAGAAAATTCAACCAAAGAAAGATGTTGGTCCCAACTTCCCTATTAATCCATCAAGCAGACATGTAACATATCCTCTAAGGTCGGAATTATTCATTTTGTCTGCCCATATGATTGAGGATAAAAATCTATACTAAAATTTAATTCAGTACCCAATGACTTCTAAAGGTCATTATAAAAGTTATAAGTAAAACAGGGGTCAAGATCAGAAACAATAGAGGGGAAATACATGCAACCTGACTATCTCTTTAACATACAACCAAGAACGTTGATCTAGAGACAATGTATCTTGAATTGGAATAAAATGAGGAGATTTATTCAATCAGTAAATAATAAACCAGATTAAATTATTACCTCGAGATCACTTTAGTAATCCCACAATGAATTCTAGGGATATATTTTCCCACTTCCACTCTAGAACTGGTAATGATTGAAGCATCCCGTTCGGTAACTGCCTCTATGCTTTAACCTACTAACAAGTCAAACACTTCACAGTAAAATCAGCAATATCTCTTTTCATTCCATCCCACCAGTAATACTCTCAAAGATCTCTATATATCTTAGTACTACCAGGATAAATAGAAAACAGAGAACTATGAGTTTCACATAACAACTCATTATTCAACTATGAATCACAAGGCACTCATAATATCTTACCAAACCTCAAAACACCATTACTATCAATGTTAAAATCAGGCAACTTACCCTTTTGAACCAACTCTACCTTTTTCTATAACTCACTGTCTTCTTTCTGTGCTTGTTTAATTCAGTCTGATAAAGGTGATTTCACTGACACCTGAAACAAAATAGAGAATTTACTACACCAACAACTTTTATGCCAAAGTTCATCAAGTCTTTAATCAAAGGATCTTGTTCCAAATGTAACAAGGATAATGTAGCATTACGTTTTTTTCTGAAAGCATTAGACACTTTATTTTTCTTTTCCTGGATGGTAATGAATCATGCAATCATAATCCTTGATTAATTCCAGCCATCTCCTCCGTCTCATGTTCAATTCCTTCAGATTGAATATATACTTTAAACAATTTTGGTCAGTATATATTTCAAATTTTACTCCATACAGATGATGCCTCCCAATTTTTAAAGCTACAACAACAGTAGATAATTTCAAATCATGTGTAGGGTAATTTAACTCATGAGGTTTCATCTGACATGAAGCATAACCAATTACCTGATCATTCTTCACAAGGACACAGCCAAGTCCTTTCAATGAAGCATCACTGTAGATAGCAAACTAGCCATCTATGTACATTAGTGCCAAAACTGGAGCATTCAACCATCTTCTTTTCAATTCTTAAAAGCAATCATCACATTATTTTTTCCAAATGAACTTAAAACCTTTTCGAGTTAACTTAGCCAGTGGGATAGATAACTGTGACAAATTTTCAACAAACCTCTCGTAATAACCTTCCAAACCAAGAAAAATATGAATCTATGTAATAATGGTAGGTCTTGACCATTATTCAAAAAAATTTATTTTAGTAGGATCAACCGTAATGTTTTCTTTAGAAAAAATGTTACCAAGGAAAGAAATTTTTTCTAACCAAAACTCACACTTTCTGAATTTACCATACAGTTTATTTTCTTTTAAGGTTTTGAAGACAACCCTTAAATGACTTTCATGCTTCTATTTACTTTTAAAATAAACCAAAATATCATAAATAAACACAACCACCATTTATCACCCGAGTCAACTATGCCATCACTGTGACAAACTGTTCAGTTCCGATTCCGACCATCTTAGGTTGCTGATTTGGAATGTTATTTCCCTCTGTATGTCATCCTAGAAAAGCTCCTCTATTTCCTATATAAAAACCATTCTGAACACTGAAATATCTTAGCTGAAGAAACATGGTAATCTATAAATTCTATATCATTTTAATCTTAACATAAATTAATTTATGGATATTAATTTAACAATACCCAAAATTCTAAAGTTGTATAAACCGACCTATGATACCAATTATAAGGACCTAGCCTTAAAAAATTACATAATCTTGAATTAAATGGAAAATTCATATTGGGGATATTTTCATGTTTAGATAATCTAATTACACTTCAAAACCAATTAAAAAGACAATCTGACCATATAAATAGATTAGATTAAAAGGTAGTTTTGAAGTAAAATATTGTTTTTTCACTATTCATTAAAAAATTAACATTATTAGAAAACTACCAAAAATTTACCCAAAGTAAATTTTGATGTTATGATTCTAAAGAAAAATTTTATTTTGTCAAATAGAACATATAAAAGTGAAAAAAACTAGATTTAAAAATGGTTTTCCATAAAAAGGTGGTAAATCGACCATTTAAAGAATATTAGAGTATTTATGCTTAAAATTTAATTCTTTCTTATTTTAAGCCTCTAAAATTTATTAGATAAATGTAAAAACATTTAAAAAAAATGTATATTCATATTATAGTTAGTTCTGTTCATTCCTTCCAATACAATGGCTATGCCTTAACTACCATTTTAAATATTATTATATTATTATTTTCAGTATGACCCAATGTTGTGGGCCATGTAAGATTTCAAAGAAATCTGTTGTTGCGTATCGAGTATGCCATTGAACATAGCATCCCATTTAAAACAACATTAATATTTAATTCAAAAATATTAATAAATATGAAAATGTATTATTATTTATTTACTTGGGAAGTTACAATACATAATAGGATGAATGATTAGAGGCCTTTGGGTTGTATCAAACCACATGGGTTTCCCAATATTCTCTATATCCACCAACCAGACACTTACCTGAATTGATTATCCATTGGTATTCAAAAACCATCACATTTCTTCTATATCATAGTGTGTTTGGGATTAGTTTATGATATATGTATCAAATGGAAGGAATCTCGATTCTTATGATGATGTATGAAGAGTTACATCCTATGTTTAACACTAGGGTGTATATCGAAACAATTCCTCCCCATACAAGAGACTTATAAACTATAAAAGGAAAATAATTAGGCCAGCCTCTTCTAAACCACTAAATTATTACATTATATTATAGGGTATAAATATTCTTATAACCTAGTGGGCCAATGATAATGGTTAGGCATACCCTAACTAGCCCTATATAACAATCCCCATGTGTATCAAGCTCATACTAGTCCACCCTTGAAGTGGGTCAATACACTATATGAAGAAACAAGTTATGGATGGATATAACTCCACATTTTAGGATAGAAGGGTGATTAGTCATCTTCCTAAGTGGATGGTTTTTTTTCTATGATTCTTACTCAGTATATAGGGTCGGTGACTTGATTATGATAGCCACAGTAGCACAAGTACAAACATAAATTTGGATATAGAAACTATTTCCTAGATTTTTTATTTTCTAGGCCTTGTGAATGATGGAATGTCCTTCATCGCCTTAGTGGACCATTCTAGTTTTTATATGATTGGGTAGTAGAGAAAATTCTGTGTTATGAATAACATTATACCAAAATAATTCTATCTTCTATTTTTTCCCCAAAATTTCTCAATATTTTTGTTGTTCATCTTAATTAATTATGATTTGATGGAATTTTTAACCTACTAAGTAATCCCCTTATCTATATTTTCATTCCATACTTTTTACCTTCTTAGATAGTAATCGATAATGATGGGGAACTTCATAATAAAATCATTACATCATCACATTTCAAGATGAGGTTCTAACCACTAGGATAGAAAGAGAAATTATTTGAGAACCTTACACTCCTTATAGGTTTACATGGTATTTTGGATTAGAAGAACAAGTTGTGTCTTTTCCTATCATCAATATTATAGGGAGTTGCATCCATCCTTTCTCTATTAACTTTGGTTGGTGCAGATATTTTCAGACACTTCCATGAAAATCATATTATCACCCATGGGTGATCCAAATATATTTTTACTAGATTATTACAAAGGATGGGTGGATTGTTATATAGATGTCCTATTAGGGAGTATGATTTGATGGGTAAATAATCCATTAATTTCTAATGTCCTCTCAGTTCTATTGACTTCAATTCCAATTTCAAAAATAAAAGATCGTGTATCCAAACATTCAAATAATTATGGGGAATTTTCCTCTTCATGTTCCCTTCTCAATGAAAGGGGTAAAAACTTGTCATTTTTTACTGAACAAATTGGTTGTGTCATTGATTTTGGTCCAAATAAAATGGATCTAGGTACTTCATTAGTAGACTTTCAGCTTATCGACTTACTATCTCAAATTAAACAAAAAGTAATGATGAAGGTTTTTCATATAACTGTTCCACTGGTTAGAATGGGTTCATCTATATTTAATCTAATTCCAAACTATATACCTATAAAAGTAAGTGAACAAACTTTTCAATCCAATTTTTTTTCTTTAAAATGAGTATGTGGGAAAATTGTCCTGGTGCCATGTTTTCACTATTATCACATAGAATTCTTTAAATAAGATCACTCATAAGGTATAAAGACTAGGCCAATTATTCCATGTAATGGTCATGGGTTGGTTTTACTACCTATAAAACCACTATTTTTTATTATTTTCTTAATAAATTTAATTTCTTTTATAGTTTTCATTACATGCAACATCAAGTTTTAATGAATTGTGACATACAATTGATATTACTATTTAAACACAATTATTATAACCTTTCTATTAAACTTATAGGTATGAATAAGAATAATTTTTTTTGAAGATTAAGTAGAATTTTTATATATCAATAAAAAATATTAACAAAAAAAGCACTAATTTTTATATATTCTTCAAAAATAACATTTTCACAAAAAATGAATTTTATTGATTCTAGGAAAGGAAAATAAAATTATTTTTTTCCAAAATGAGAAAAATAATTAAAAAAAATAACTAAATTTTTTGAATCATAAGGTCAAAATTAACATAGGTTTATTTTTGGGGATTTTTCTGAAAAGATGAATTTTTTATGAAATGTGAAAAATACTTGTTTTTATCAAAGTCTACATTTTTGTTTAAAGGATTTGTGAGGTTAATTTTTTTTGTTTTGAAATGTTTTAAAAAGTAATATTCACTAAATTATATTATAATTAATCTAATTTTTTCATTGGAATTAGTTTCATATTAAATATTGATATAAAAACTTTTTAAACTTATGAGAATTGTCTCTTTTCATAACTGTTTTTTCCTCACATATGTAGGTTTAATTTTCAATTATATATTTCCACTATTTTAAATGGAATTTAGAAAATTGAATTCCATATTTAGAATAACCATAATTAATATTATATAATAAGTTAAAATTGATTTTGGATCAAAATTTAAAGTAAAAATAGAAAAAATAATAATAATTACCGTCGTTAAGGTTAAAACAGGTTTATTGGGGGTTAAATTAAATGTATAATCAGTAAAATTTCCTAAAAACTTGTTCAAACCCCATTTTTTGGATATATTTGAAACTTATCATCTCTAAAGATTTATATTGATCCTTTTTTATCCTTTTTCATGTTAAAAACATTGGTACACTTTATTCCTTTCAAAAATTCCATGTTTGTCATCTCCTCCAACTATAAAATGTCACCCCCTCTCTCTCATATTCACAAATAAAAAACCATTTGGTTCAGAAAATACCTACCCAAATATATTAATTAATTCCTTCCATATGTTTTAGATGCCTTATTTTTATCATCAATCCATCCTAAGAAAGATTTAGGTATAAACATAACAAGTCTCTCCAAAAAAGATGTAGAATTATTAAACGTTTGTTTTTTATTTATTTATTATTACACATCATTAAAATATTCATAAACTATTATAATATAAAAACAATAGTATATAACATATATTGAGATGTTATTATGTTATTTTCATGACATAAATCTATCTCCCCTCCTATCAAATGGGAAACGAAACTGACCATCGTGTGTAAGGTGCATTGCTGCCTCACGAACTGATGTCATTTGTTTTCCATCACCACCTATATATAAGGATGAATTTAATGTTTATATATGATATTTATGATATTATTATACTTTTTTCAGAATGTAATATCATAAATACCTTCCTACCTTCCTGTCCAAGGGAATACGATAATGTCACTCGTGTGTACGGTGCACTACTCTCTCGCAAAGTGATATGATTTTTTTCACCAAAACTTTACATAGAAGGTTATTAGGATAGATTTACTGAATATATGTGATATATATAAAATTATTATGACTCTTTAAATTTTATAAATTATTTATCTTTTTTTTATATCCATCGATAAAATGGAAACACCATCCATTAGGGAACCATGATATAATTAAAATGATCAATAATATAAAATCAAAACATGCCTAAAAAATAAAGTAGTTATTACCCAAAACATGATTGTAACAAAGAATTGTCAAAAAACGGGTAATAATCGTTATAAATTAAATCAGATATAGTATGATATATATTTTTATAGTTTTTATATACTTTTATAATAAACATATATTTATTATGTATGGGTCATGGATGTGAACTAAGGAATTAAAGACCTAAGGTAATTGATTTTTGTCTCAATTTTTCTTCATTGGGATATGAATTATGTTATGCACATATCTTCTTTTATGATGCGTATGTATAGAACCTTTGAAATGTAATATCAGGAATTTATTTATTCTCAAGATATTTTATGTTTCATTTAATTATATTTATTCATGGTTCTTATAATTCAATGTTACCAAAATGGTAACAGTTTTATGATACAATCTCATCGTATATCGAGATCATTTTTTTATTTGTTTTCGATAATGAAATCTTACGATATATATCTCAAGAAACTCAGTAATTTTATTATAATATGGTTATGCTATGAAAATAAATGTATTCCCTTCATTTTCATCTATTTATGTACTCTGGATTCGAAAAGAATTTTTTTAATTAAAACTGACTTTATTTCCCTCTTCAGTCAAAAACCCTATTTCTTCAATATCCATACTTTCTAAAAACAATAAATGATATTAATGTGGCCTTAAAAACACATGTTTTTTCCCATCTAATTATGTGATTTTTATTTATTTATTTAATTATTATTAAACTTTTTTCTAAATAATTTCACATTTTCATTTTTTATAAATAAATATGTTATTTAATAAATTTCTAAAATTAAAATTGTATATTTATCTTTTAAATAGATAATTTATATCTTACTTTAATTTTATAGTCTAATAAAGTTTTAGGTAGTTTGGTGATTTTTGTCTTCATACTTAATAATCGAACATTTATTAATTAATTTATTAGTTTTTCTTTTGCACGTAAATAATGTAGTCTTAATATAACATTGCATGTATTACATATCAATTAATTTAAAATAACATAATTTTTAGATGTCTTCTAACAATTCATTTGTTGTAAATTTAATATTATAAACTTATTTCATTTATTAAATTTCTTTAATTTAATTTCCTTAATTAACATAATTTTTTAATAACAGAATAATTATTTGTTTAACTTAATTGATTTAATCTGATACAGTAAATTTTGTAAATAATTTAACGTTTTTTATAAATGTTAAAATCTTATATTAACTTTTAAAACTGTAGTAGATTATTAATTTTAGTTTTAGTTTATTATTAAAAATTTAGGTTTTATAAATTGAATTTACTAATAATTTAACTTATGTTTAAATGGTTTTAAAAGTTTATTAAAGTTTATGAGTACCTGAATTTTCAATTGTTTTAATTAATTTTTAGTTATAATTAATTATTTAGTTCAAATTTTATTTAAGTTTTAATACATTTTACCCTTTTGTTTATTTTGTAGTATCACGGTGGAACCGTATTGATATCCCAGTCTCATCCATCCATGGTGGCACCATATTCACCAGCCACCATCAATTCTGATTCATTGTCTCACCATTTCCATTTTTCTCACCTTTCTAGCATACCTCGCTCATGGTCTCTATCTCCATCACTGAAAATTCTAATTATATTGTTTCATCTTCTCATCTCATCCTATATCTTATCACCATTTTACCTCCTCTGTCATGCTACTGGTTTAATCCATCCACTGGTGGCACAGCAAGTCACCCCCGATATTTCCTCCCTTTGTTGGGAGGCTATTTCTTCTCTTGAAATGTCGCTTCCTCCCCTTACATTTTCACCCATTTTTGCGGCACCGCTCTACCTTTCCCATTGCACATCAACCTCACTCTCCACCATTTTTCTTAGGATCAGAACCAACAACAACTTCTCATCCTCACACAGACACAGCTACTCCACCCTTTTCTTCCCAACCTTCTAAATCAATGATTCAACAATAACTCAAACCAGTTTTTGAAATTTAAACATCATAAAAAATCACACATTCAAATTCTATGAACTAGTCATCCCATTAAAGAGGGGGGGATACTGTAGATCTAAAAGACCCCTCCCCCAAAGCCGAATAGGTAGTCGAACGAGGTTAGGTCTTGACCGTAGGAGATTCAAAAATATACCATCGCAAAACTGAACTGGTCACCGCGGAGGAAAAGTTTGAGATGAGGCTAGTGTCACACTGTTGCTAACTTTGAAAGAAGGTCGCATCGTCGTTGAATTCTATGACACAATACTAAAGCGGCCTCACCTGAGGAGGACTTCTCCCCTGAGAGGCTTAGCCGAGGAGGCTGGTTTAGTTTCATTGGAAGTGGAGGTGTAACCGCACAGCTGGGAGAAGGATTCGCCAAGACGTCGGCCGCTGGAGTGAGGTCGAGCCACGGGTCGATGCATGTTCTTCGAGAGGAAGATGGAGTTGCCACTACTCCTTCTTGGAGAAGGAAACGAAGACCCCCCCACCCCCCCATGCCCCGAATTTGGGGGGGAGGAGAATAGAAAATTAAAAAATGAAAAACAAAATAAATAATAATATAAAAATTAATTAACAATTAATATATAAAATAAAAATTTTATTTAAAAAATAATACCACTTATAATAAATAAATATTATAATACTAATAAATAGATAAGTTATAAAATAAAATATAATACAAACTAATAAGAATTTATTAAATAAAAATAAAAAAAATAATTTTTAAATAAAATTAATTATTAACTAAAATAAGTATATTAACATTTTAATTATAATTTATTTTCAACAGAATAGATATAACAATTAAATTTATAAAGTAATTTAAATTAATCTAACTTAAGAATTCAATAAATTTATTTCAACTAAATGTAAATAATACTAACATTAATTAAATAATCAAATAAAAGATATTAAATTAAAAAGTCAATTATTTAATACTAAATTAATTACTGTAATAATAATATTTAATTAAGTAGATAACATTTATCAACTTAAGTATTTATTAATTAACGTTTTTATAAGTAATATAACTTTAATTTAAAAAATAACTTTAATCTTTTAATTAACTTTCTTTCTTGTTTTAATTGTTTTGTTTATTTTATATTATGCAGGTTCATGCAGGAGTCAAAAACATGTCTAGGTTCCCTCAAATAACTCATCTGGAGTTATTTACATGGGAAAATATAGTAGGATGTGTTTGTCATCAAAAAATGCACATGTACGGTGCATAAGTAAAGACACATGAAGTCAATGGAAAATAGGGGGTGACGTGCAGCTTGTGACCGTAAGATTCAAAAGCTGAACAGAAGGGATTATTTGGATGAGACTCTCATTCAACTTTGAAGAGGACACCCATTCAATAAATTTTATCTTCCACTTCACTTCCAAGAAGAGTGAGAACCTGGGGGTGAATCTTAGAGCATTTTTCAGAGAACCACTTTCTAGAGACCAGAGGGCCAGGAGAAGCAGAGATTCGAGCTAGGAGAGGGAGATCTATTCCTTTGTTTTCTTTAAATATTCTTTATTTTTAATTGAATGATTTTATTTTTTTAATAGAGATAATGTTAGGCTAAACCTTCTTATTTAGGAAGAAATTGGAGTTCTTCTGGTTATCTTTAAATTCTTCCTTTTCACTTAATCATTTCAATGAATTCAGAATTGATCGGCGAGATTAATATTGAATTCATTCAATTACTTTTTACCATAAGAACATAATATTAAAACTCCACAATCAATCGCTAATATTTACCATGGATACATCTTTAAAAAAAATTAAAAATTCATAATACTTCAGTACTTACAGTGAGTTCATCTTATTTTCATTTTCAAATCAAACTTTTCACAGTTGATTTATTTTGGAGTGGCGGACTCCAAAATTGACCAACTTCTGTGACTTAACTTCTGGTGAGGGCGGTAAGTCATTATTTTTTAATGTTGGTAGACTGAAATAACTTTTAATTGAATTGGAATACTTTAAAAACCATTAGTATGAAGAATTTTCCCCGAGCTTTTTACGAGATTATTCATTTATCTACATTTTTATATCTCTGTTTCTCTATTTTTTCAATATTTTATTACTTCAATTTAGTTTAGATTCATGATTTTAAATGTTCATCCACTTTATTACATAATAAAAAAATAAAAAAAAATAAAAAATATAGAAAGTAAAAAATATAAAAGTCCACCCCACTACTGACAAAAATGGAGACTTTTTGAAAAGTTCAGAAACATTTTGGTCAAAACTCCTCTTCTCTGTGGGTTAAACCCTACTTTCCATACATACAGTAGTTAGTCGGAATATAAATAATTAAACTTTGACCAGCTTCAATGATAGTCGGCATCATGTTTTTGGCACCATTTCTAGGGAAGGCTCTAGCCATTACTTTTTTAAAAAAATCAAAAAAAAATCACATATAAAGAAATTAAAAAAATGATAAAAAATAAAACTATAAAAAAATTGCTTTTATTCACTACTTTATTTTCCCACTATTTTCTGTTTTTTTTACCACTACTTGTTACTATTTTTTCTTACTTTTTCCACTTTCTATTCATTTTTGTTTTGCTAGTCCCACTTTGATATCGCAGTTTGTATGAGCACAAGAGAATTCATTGTTACATTATAGCCCTCAAACTCTAAACTAGACAAACATTTAGCTTCTCTTAAAAAAATATTTCAATGGAGAATCGGGATAATAGAGTTGATCAAAACATGAATGTGACATAGCCTATTGCTCTAGACCCCATTTACCTAGACATAGGGAGTTTCAAATTCCAATTGTATCATGTTACCCATCATGTATTAGGTTTTCCCTTAGGTCTAGGAACTATGAAATTATATAGTCTCACCTTTCTCAACATTCTCCATTAAATGGTCTTCTAGGAGAGGATTTACTTGAGTTCATTAGAGAGTTATACAGTTATGTACAACAATTACCTCTAAGTGAGAATTTTGAGGAGGAGTTGAGATTGAGTATGTTTCCATTTTTTATGAAGTGGAAGGATATGACATGGTTTTAGAACATAGATGAAGAAATTTTTTAAACCTGGGAAGAGGTGTTTAATTCCTTTATATCAATATCCTATCTTAGGAACACCACCTCTGAGATTGGGCACAAGATTACTGGGTTTTTCCAAAATGAGGAAGAGTTATTTCACGAGGCATGGGATAGATTTAGAAGTCTCCTTAGACAAAGTCTCAATCACTAGTTGGCTCCCCATATACTCATGGAGACCTTATATAATTCTCTCACCCCTTACAACAAAAATTTAGTTGACCAATTCTGTGAGGGTGACTTTTTTGACTCTACTACTGACGAGATGAAACTTGTGTATAACAAGTTTTCTCAAAAATCATAGCACAAGTGCTCTAAGAAGAGGGTCGTCCATATAAGTGAAGTCAATACTTAGGTTGATGTTATTATTAAAAGTGTCCTAAGGGAGTAATGTAATCATTGTGGGGTGTTTGGTCAAACTCATACATGTTGTCTTAATTTTGATCCCCCTATCCAGTTTGATGAGAGTGCCAAATTTTTGGATTTTAAAGCTAGTAACCAGGGGAAAATGATCAATTATCCTATCAGTACACTTCTAGTTATCAAAATCACCCAAACTTGTCCTAGAAAGAAAAAGGTGTCATAAAATAGACCACTTCCCCTAACTAAAAACACACCCTAAAATTTTTATCTGAAACCAATATGAGTCTAAATATTTTAATTCTCAAGGTGAGTTAAAGGGGATATTACAACAAGTTTTGGGAGAGATCAGTTCATTTAGGAAGGAAACAGATAGTAAGATTCACAATTTAGAACATAAAATAGTTCAAATGGACAGGGATCAAGGTGATAAAGAAAAGGGTAAGCTTGACAACACTTCAATTCTTAATCCAGGAGATAATATCATGGCTGTAACTACCAGATCTAGCCTTCACCCCCAAGAACAGGTAAAGCTACATTCTGGGAAAACGAAAATTGATGAAAAAACTGAATCTAGAAAGAAAAATAAACTTGAAACAGAATTTGGGAATCTCGAAAACATTGTTCAACCTAAACAGAATGTTGATCCCACATCAAAAAAAGTGCAAGAACTGAGGAAAATGGAGTGGGAATTAATTAAAGAAGAAAAGAAAAAAAATGGAATTGGGGAGAAGAATAATAATCAACCTGTTCTAAAAAATTATGCCCCTCTCATTCCCTTCCTTGAAAGAGTGAAGAAGAATAATGAACCTAACTATTTTAGGTTTCTTAAAATTATTCAAAACTTTTGTATCAATATGCCATTTTTAGAAGCCTTAGATAAAATCCCTTCATATATTTATTTTACCAAAAGTTTTATAAAAAATAAAAATGATTGGAAGAAGTTGTACAAAGTTAATCATAATGAGGAGTATAGTGTGATCTTATTAAAGAAGATGGGTATAAAATTGAAGGACCCTAGAAGCTTTATTATTCAATGGAAAATAGGATCAAGTGGTCAACTTAATTTTTTGTATGACTTAGGAGCAAGAAAAATCTTATGACTTACTCCCTGTTTAGAAGGTTGGGTCTTAGGTATTTGAAAAAAGAATCTGTTTGTCTTCAACTTGCTGGCAGGTCACTCCCACACCCTTCAGGGGGGGTGGATGTTCAATTAGTGAGTGTAGAAAAACTAACACTACCCACAGACTTTGTTATCTTAGATATGGATTGTGATGAAAAAGTCTAAATCGTCATAGGGAGACCTTTCCTTGTTACTACGGGTGTTGTCATAGATGTGTCCAAGGGGAAACTAATTCTCCAACCTATTGATGTTGTGGAGGAGTTTTTATTGTTTGAAAACCCTCAACATGTGGTTGGTTGTGATTGGTAGATGTTTCTGAGAATAAATGTTTTAAAATTGAGGTCTGATATGAGTATAGTTCTTTCCCTCTTGAGGTCACATAGATTATGATTCCCTATCTTATTGAAACTTTTCTTCAGGATTCTACTATAGCATCCCACCTTTTTATTACATAACATTTCCTTACATTTTACACACAAAGGATCTTTAAAGTCTAGTGTCTCGGAAATCAGGAACATAATACATGAAAACAACATAAAACATTCTTCTAAACCACTTTTAAGGCTTCATAATAGGTTCATACTATGTACATTTACTGCATCTCATATCTTGGAGATAGACATCAATGTAAAGGGTGAGGAGAAGGCCCAGTAAGGGTAAACATGGGAATCAATGTACTTGTGGTATCAATAAGAACATGAAAAAAACATAAATACATGTGCAATGAAAGAATAGGAATATCATAATGAAAAGAACATGAATCATAACTTGAATATGTGGCTGCAACATTTTTTTTAGACATTCATGAACATATCACCAAGGTCCATCTCCATGGTTTCATAAAAATTACCAAGGTTATTCACCAAGGTATCGTAAAACTTATCATCTTTAGAGATTAGTTCTTTACCCAATGCATTGGAGTGCTATTAAGGTGCACCCATAATATGTCTTTAAATTAATGTGAGCCACATAGATCATAATCAAACATTTCATAAATAACCCATGGAGAATAAAATAAATGGGTTTCATTTCAAGATCATGACGTTTTAAAAGTTCTTAAAAAATAAGGTCATTATGCCAATTATAACCCATGGAAAGAGAGTGAGGGTTATATGTATGTCAATTATAGAATAAATTACATAATCTTTATATATTTATGAACACCCAAATAATCTAAATAGTTCTGTGTATACACATAAATAAAACAAGAGAATTTCTGGAGAGAAAGAGAAAGAAATTTTGAGACAAAATTTCTCCAGCATAAAGGCTATATAACATGGTTTTAAAAAACATTGAATAGAGAGGGGAAAAGGGTAACCCACTCATAAATAACTCATAATACAGTATGGGTACTTAATAAGATCATGTAATGGATATTTTAATTCTATACCACATGAAAAAGGAAACAATAAAGAAAAGAGAAGATGTAATTTCTTTTACGAAAAATTCGGCAGCCTAACGACGTTACTTAAAAATTCAAAAAACACATTGATGAGAGAGGAAAGGGTCTCTAGAAAATTAGAAATTAAATGTACAGAAATTAGAACATATAATAACATACCCTCAACATAAATAGATGGAAATTAGAAGACACAACATAAAGGAAGTTGTCACTTAAAAGAGGAGGGTGAAAGGATCCCTTACCTTGAAAAGTAACTTCGAAAGCTTGAAGATCCGGACCTTGGGAGGCTTGAGGGCATCTTGGGAGGACTCCTTGGGAGGTAAAGAGACCATAACATCATTGGGGAGTATTTGGAAGTGAAATTAATGATGGAAAGGCTTGTTATTTATAGGAGAAGTGAGGGGACAAAGCATTAATTGCCATGGGACACCTCATCGGTGGTATTGGAAAAACCATGGGCTTGCCCATGGTATTTTCCCATGGTATTGGCCACTTGGGACACCTCATACCTTATCTTACTATTCATAAGTCTACCAGAATTATTTCATTATTATTACATCCTTAATGATGTCATTAAACACCAGAAACACAAAAACTGTATTTTCACTATTCACTGAAAATTCAACTTTCTCGGAAAAATACCAAAATTTCACCAAAACCAAATATCGATGCTCTAATTTCAAAAATGAACTCCATTTTATGAAAATAATTTTCTAAATATTTTTGATTTAATTTTTAAATAAAAACACTATTCACTGAAAATTCAACTATTTCAGAAAAATCCCAAAAATTCACCTTAACCAAATATTGATCCTCTGATTTCAAAAATTAACTCCATTTTATAAAAATAATTTTCTAAATATTTTTAATTTAATTTATAATTAAAAAATAGTATTCACCCCAAAAAAACTACTACTTAACCAATAATTTTTGAAACAGTTATTTACCTATTTTATTGGATCACATTACTTAATCAAAGTGCCTAAATTATATTAATACTTTCTTAAGTGAAGTTACTTAATCAATTTGACCACATTACTAATCATAAGCGCAAAATCACTATTCATAATTTACTATTCATCAAAAAATTAAGTTGATTTTATTAGACTCTAAATTTCTTACTGAACATTACTGTAGAAGACAATTTTTTAAAAAACATTACACATTATTAATTATTTAAGGTTTACATAAATATTTTTAAAATATCATTTTTTGAAAATTCATCAATAATATGCATACTATATTTATCCAGACATTTGAAAATTCACAAACTTCAACATAAGAAAAAAATCACAATTTTTATTTAAATCAAAGGATTACACAAGGCAGTTACGGTCTCATTACATAGCCCCTTATAACACCATCATATGACCTAAGAGTAAGGTGTTCTAGGGTGATAGAATCTTCAGGCGACTCGACCAACATTGCCCGAGTAGTGATTTCTATCAGCTTGAACTTCTCACGAAGGCGATTCTGTTCCAGCTTCACACGAGGAAGTTCGGCTTGGGTTTTGTCCAGAGCAAAGCCCAAAGGTGCTACCTATTTCCCGAGTTCCTTCAGATGGGCTTCAATCGGCCCGAGACTACTTGAGGGGGCCATCGAATCTTCTTTCTATATTAGTTAATCAAGATCAATTGTATTCATAGAAAATATTATCACAATATTTAGTTTCCAACAGTCATATTGACCAACAATCATATAATAGTCGAAACTCAATAGTTTGATTTTAATTATACTCATTTTATTAAATGAAATAGTTTTGTTGAGTATAAAATAAAATAACACACATAGTTATTAAACAAAATTTATTCAAAATTTCAGGTCGTTACATCTACTCTTGTCCCACTCCTTCCTCTAGATGAGTAAAATATTTCCTTAGAAACCATTATATATAGTGTGAGTAACATTCTTGTCTTGAACTGTATCAACCCATTTTTTAATGTTTTCCTTATTAAGTTATCTTTTTAAGGGTTTCTTAAGTTGGAGAAAGTTTTGGGCTGAGTCCTGTTGAAAAACTAAATTGTGCCCATTATAAGGAAGTGTATTTTCTAGGAACTTTCTTTCTTGTATAGTTTTATTTTTTTTTTGTGATGACTTTCAACATGAACTTGAAAGATTCACATCATTTGAGTAATTTGTGGACATTGGGTACCACCTATTAGAGCATGAGTATGATTCCTTCTTTTGAGAGTTTTCTAAGTTTTCTTTTGTGCAAGCTGTGCTGGGAATATTCGTTGAAAATACTGAAAGGTTTTCTAATGATTTTTCTTATGATTCCATTTTGGAGATAACCTCTAAGTGTGGGGGAAGACATGTAACTATTCTCGATCAATTTGGTTATTTTCTTAGTAATTTGTTGAACATTTTTAGAGTTAATGAAGTGGTCTTTAGAGGCCAAAATGGGCTGGACAGTATATTATCAACTTTTTTTAAAGAACATTTGAGAATATTGTTTGTATGGGGACAATAAATCTAGCGCTAAATGGGAGGAAATCCCTGGTTTTTGTTGTGTTAATAAATAAATAAAATTTTAATTAAATAAAGTCTAACCGAAGATTTTAAATTTAGTGCTTCATGGGTGTAAACCCTTGTTATTTATTTTGTGTTTTCTTTTGTTTTTGTTCTTGTTTTACTCTGAAAGAAGTTTTGTTGTGTTGTCGTCTATATTCTCTATCTCTACTGGATATTTCTTCTTGGTTTACATTCTCTGTGTTTTTGGGATGTTACTCCAATCATATAAGGATTGTAATTCCCATGCTAAAGGAGTAATGAAAATTTAAGTTAGGGAAGTACCATAATATTAACTTTTGTTTCTTTTCTCTTCTCCTCAATTCTTTAGAAGAAAAAAAATTGCTTGTCTTGCATGCTTAAGAAAAAAATCTATTTCTTTTCACTTTTTTGTAAATGTTTTCTGCACATGTCACTTTGTTGTACAAAAACATCTTCATGTTTTTCATTTCTTATAATTGAATTCCATTGATTTATAAAACCCATTCACTGCATGAAAATTAGATGTGGGGGGATACATCTAGGTTGGTTGTTGTGTTTTATTTTTGAATGTTCTTTGCTGAGGGATATTAGGAATGTTTGTTTTATGCATTATTGAATATCCAACTGAATATTATTTTCTAAATTTCCTTACACCCAATTCACGGTGCACCCACACCTCACATGCTACTTTTGAATTTTCTTGAAAATCTTTGTCATTGGACTTAAATGTTAATGTGTGTATTTTCTAAAGAACCTTTTGTTAAGATATTTTTGTGGAAAAAAATATTTTTAAACTTCAAAGAGACCCTTTATAGATTTCATAAATCTACTAAAAATGAAAATCTGTTTTGAACATTAATTGTTTAATTGTTCTTCCCACTTTAGAAGTCAACTTTGGGGACAAAGTTGGGTTTTAAGTGTGGGGGAGGAGTTCAATTATTGACTTTTCTAAACTATACTTAATTATATGCTCATAAATTCCCACTGAAATTTCAATCTTTTTGTAAAAATGGTTAATTTTTTCAAAATTATTTTATAATTTTAGTCTTTACATTGTACTCAAATGGGCCTTTCCTAAGGAAGATGCTTGATTATTAGTTAATAACTGCTTTGAATATGAAATTATTAAGGCTAGATGATTTCGGAGTTAATCTACTTAGTGGTTTTATGAAATTTTGGTTTAGGAACTACTTTTTAGAGTGATTTTGGTAAACTGTTAGTGGTTCCATATTCATAACCCTTCGAACTAGAAGTTCGATTTTGATCCTAAGGGAGAATATTTTTTTTATTTATTCAAATTTTTCACCTTAATGATCCAACGTAAATGTTTTCCATAAAAATCTTCTGAAACTAGAGTAGTTTGGGTATCTTGGATCCCATGGTGTAACTCTGAGACCCTAGATGCTGGGTGCATTTTTGTTTACTTTAAGCCCTCTGTAAACCTTGAATAAGTGCATTACATAGTCCTTATCACATGATACATGGCTTGGGAAAAATAAAATAAAGTGTCTAGGGTCAAAAATGAGTTCACTAAGGTGAGGGGAATGATGAAATCCAAATGAAAAGGGAAAATTGTTTATACGGGAATCATTTAGGTTGTATCAATAAGGTGATTCCAAAAAAAATTATTTATTTTTGGAATCTAGGATTGAGTCAAATTAAAAATTTCCTCTTTTTATGTTTTTAATTCCACAAAAATTTTACTTTTTTCCCTCTTGTAATTAGAACTTGAGTTTGGATTGAAATGAGTCACTAGGCATGTTTACAAATGAGGCAGGACACCTTCATTGCTTGACGATTCATTGCTCTCTTGACTACCAATGATAATTTGATTATTGGAAAGGTTTTATTCAAAAAATGCATTCTCTAAAAGACTTTTAATAGTTTTATTTTCCTCTTCTTCTTAATTGTTGGGCTTGTTACATTTTGAACTGATTCATAAAACTTTTTTCTATTCCTCAATGATAATAATGCGTGGGATTGTTTGAGGACAAACATTGATTAAGTGTGGGGGAATTTGATTGGTCCTTAAAAACACATGTTTTTTCAGATCTAATTAAGTAATTTTTATTGATTTAATTAATTATTATAACACTTTTTTCTAAATAAGTTCACTTTTTCATTTTTTTATAATTAAATCTGTTATTTAATCAATTTCTAAAATAAAAATTGTATTTTTAGCTTTAAAATTGTAAATTTATATGTTACTTTAATTTTATAGTCTAATAACTTTTTATTTAGTTTGATGCTTTTTGTCTGCATATTAAATAATTTAACATTTATTAATCAATTAATTAGTTTTTCTTTTGCACATAAATAATGTAGTCTTAATCTTGCATTTCATGTATTAAATATTAATTAATTTAAAATAATATAATTTTTAGATGTCTTTTAACAATTCATTAGTTATAAATTTTAGATTATAAACATATTTAATTTATAAAATCTCTTTAATTTAATTTCATTAATTAACAAAATTGTTTTATAATAGAATAGTTATCTATTTACTTTAATTAATTTAATTTGATACTGTAACCTTTGAAAATAATTTAACTTTGTTTTATAAATGTTAAAATCTTACATTAACTTTTAATAATTTAGTTACTTTTAAATTTTAGTTTTAGTTTATTAACTATTAATGTTTTATAAATTGAAGTTAATAATAATTTAACTTATGTTTAAATGGTTTTATAAGTTTATTAAATTTTATGAGTACTTAAATTTTCAATTGTTTTAATTAATTTTTAGTCATAATTAATTATTTTGTTCATATTTCATTTAAGTTTTAATTTATTTTACCTTTATTTTTATTTTGCAGTGTCATGGTGGCACCGTCTTGATCTCATGATCTCATCTATTCACGATGGCACTGTAATCACCAATCATTGTTAACTCCGATTCATTGTCTAACATTTTTTATTTTTCTCACGGTTCTAGCGTAACTCTCTCATGGTATAAATCTCCATCACTGAAAATTCCTCTTATACTGTTTCATCTTTGCACCGTATCCTATCTCTTTGAATTATTTCATCTCCTCCATCATCGTACCGGTTCAATCTCTCCACTGGTGGCACAGCAAGTCAGCCCCATCGTTTCCCCCCTCTGTTATAAGAATGTTTCTTCTCTAGCAACACCACTTCCTATCCTTATGTTTTCACCCATTTCTACAGCACCACTTTACCTTTCCCGTTGATCATCAACCTCACTCTCCACCATTTTTCTTAGGACGAGAACCAATAGCCACTTCTCATCCTCACACCAACGCAGCGCCTCCACGCTTTTCTTCCCAACCTTCTCTATCAACGATCCAACAATAACTCAAACCTGTTTTCAAATTTTCAACATTAGAAAAAAATCACATATTCAAATTCTATGAACTAGTCATGCCATTAAAGAAGGGGAATCTTGCAGATCTGAAAGAAACCTCCCCCGAAGTCGAATAGGCAGTCGACTGAGGTCAGGGATTGACCACAGGAGATTAAGAACTGGACCATTACAAAACCGAATTGGCCTCCATGGAGGAAAAGTCCGAGCTGAGGCCATTGACGCACCACCACCACCATTGCAAGAAGGTT
Source organism: Viscum album (assembly GCA_963277665.1). Classification (NCBI taxonomy): domain Eukaryota; kingdom Viridiplantae; phylum Streptophyta; class Magnoliopsida; order Santalales; family Viscaceae; genus Viscum; species Viscum album. The sequence goes on from OY728165.1 coordinate 925,784,264, forward strand.
GCACTGCCATTAAAGTCTACGCCACAAAACTAAAGTCTCCACATCTGTGGAGGACTTCATTGCTGAGAGGCTTAGCAGAGGGGGCTAATTCAGGTTCTTCAGAGGTGGAGGTGTAGCCACACAGCAGATATGGGTGGTCGAGCTGTCCGCCGCTGGAGTGAGGCCGATCCGTACGTTGGCGCCTGTTCTTCGGGAGGAAGACAGAGCCGCCACTACTTCTTCCTGGATAAGGAACCGAAGACCCCCCTCTTGTTCTCCGAATTTGGGGGAGGAGAATATAATATTAAAAAATAGTAAATAAATAATAATATAAAAATAAATTAATAATTAATAATTTAAATTAAACTTTTATTTAAATAATAAAAAACAATTGTAATATATAACTATTATAATATTAATAAATATATAATTTATAAAATAAAATATAAGAAAAACTAATAATAATTTATAAAATTAAAATAAAAACAATAATAATTTTTAAATAAAATTAATTATTATCTAAAATAAATATATTAACACTTTGATTATAATTTAATTTCTAGAGAATAAATATAATAATTAAATTAATAAATTAATTTATATTAATCTAATTTAAGAATTTAATAATGTTATTTCAACTAAATGTTAATAATACTAACATTAATTAAATAATAAAATAAATAATATTAAATTAAAAAATCAATTATTTAATAATAAATTAATTACTGTAACAATAATATTTAATTAAGTAAATAACATTTATCAATATAAGTATTTATTAATTAACTTTTTTATAAGTAATATAACTTTTATTTAAAAAATAACTTTAATCTTTTAATTAAAATTCTTCCGTGTTTTAATTGTAATTTTTGTTTTATATTATGCAGGTTCATGCAAAAGTCAGAAACATGTTTGGGTTTACTTAACTAACTCTCCGAGAGTTAGGTAAATGGGAAAAGATAGTGTAACATGTCAGTTATTAAAAAATGAACATGTGCGGTGCATAAGTGAAGGACACATGAAGTCAGTGGAAACAGGGGTGACATGCAGCTTATGACAGCATGATTCAAAAGAAGAGCAGCGAGAATTATTTAGAGGAGACTCTCATTCAACTTTGACATGGAAAACCATTTGATACATTCGATCTTCCACTTCAATTCCAAGTAGAGCGAGAACCTAGGGTCGAATCATGGAGCATTTCTCGAAGAACCACTTCCTGGAGACCCAAGGGTCAGGAGCAGCAACGATTCAAGCAAGGAGAGGGAGATCTCTTCCTCTATTTTATTTCAATTTTATTTTTGTAATTGAATGATTTTAGTTTATGTAATAGAGATTATGTTATGCTAAACCTTCTAGTTCGGGGAGAATGTGAAGTTCTTCTGGTTATCCTTAAATTCTTCCTTTCCACTTGCTCAATTCAATGAATTCATAATTGAGTAGTGAGATTAATAATGGATTCATTCAATTGATTTTTACCACTATAAATTAATTTCAAAACTCTATAATCAATCGGTGATATTGATCATGGATACATATTTCAAAAAAATTAAAAAATTAAAAAACTTTAGTACTTACACCGAGTTCATCTTGTGGTCATTTTAAAAGAAAACTTTTCACAATTGATTTATTTTGTAGTGGCGAACTCAAAAATCAATCAGCTTCTATGAATTAACTCTTAGATAGGGTGGTAAGTCATTATTTTTAAATGGAGGTACATTGAAATAACTTTTAAATGAATAGAAATACTTTAAAAACTAGTAGGATGTAGAATATTCCCCGACCGTTTTACTAGATTGTTCATTTATCAGTTTTTTTATATCTCTATTTCCCTATGTTTTCAATTGTTTCTTGCTTCATTTTAGATTAAATTAATGATTTGAAGTGTTATGTCACTTTACTACTTAATAAAAACACAAATAAATAAAAAATATAAAAAGTAAAAAAATATAAAAATACACCCCACTACTGACAACAATGGGGACTTTTTGAAAAGTTTAGAAAAATTTTGCTCAAAAATCATCTTCTCTATGGGTTCGACCCTGCTGGCCACATATACAGTAGCTAGTTAGAATATAAATAATTTAACTTTGTTTGTCTTCTACAATAGTCAGCATCAGATATTTTAATATTTTTTTATGATTCTTTAAAGTCTTTTTAACCTTTTTTGAAAATTGAAGAAATTGTTAGAATGGAATATTATTTTCATTCTCCAAAAAAGGCTCGTTTGGATTTTATAAAAAAAATTGAAAGGAATTTTTTTTTAACATGTATGAAATGGATAGTATTTCATGCCACCATGAAATATAAATGATTTAAATCTTACCTTATAAGTTTTAAAGGTTATTTTCAAAGAAAATATTTTCTTTAATATTTGGAAAAACTTATATTTTAAGTAAATTATTTAAATTGAAAAGGGTATTTTCCATAAGAAATGTTCCAAGGGATATTTCAAAATTACTTCCCATATAAAATGAAATCCTTTTGTTTTACTTAATATTTTATGGGGATATTATCATATAATACTATCCAAATTAATTCTCTCGATGATTTATTTTTATGATGAGATGATGTTTGTGAAATTTGTTTCTTTTACAAAGGATATTCTATGATGAAATGTTTTATGGAACCCATTTTTTATGTGTTCTTATATGATTAATATTTGATTATATTATGGAACACAATAGTATGGATTATGTTATATGCAGTACCTATATATCCCTCCAATTCATTAGGTAATTATTAATTTTATATGAGATCAAAGGGTATATGTGAGGTTATACCCTACCCAAAAGAGGGTACATGGGTGGTTTACCCAATCCTAAAAGAGTTCAAATGGTAGGTTATCCCAAGCCTAAAGAAAGTACACATTTGGTTATTAAAATACTAAAATTTTATTAACATATTGTTTGGTAGCATTGAAATAGGGTTCTCTATGCTTATTTGTATTCCACAACTCTATTTCTTATGAAAATATTATTCTCTCATAGATTATATACTTTGATTCAATTACAATTCTTGTCTTATGAACTATAAATATTTATTACATGAATAAAGTTTATTATATATAACATGTAGGGTATTGTTTTAAAATATTAAGCTCATGTTATCATAAACTTATGCTTATTTTTTTGTTATGTGATCATTGATAACTCCCCTGATCACCCTTACATGGAATATGACCTCACCCTTATTTATCTTTTATTCCTAAAATTATGAAGAATGTTTTTATGTTTTATAAGTTTATGAAGGGTGATATAAATGATGAAATTAGTGGAAGAAGATTCAATTCACCTATAGAAAAAAATTTTATGTTTACATGCTTCCAAAGTCATTAGTCTTAACTGATTCTAGCATGGATATTTATGTTATTTAATGAATATTCATTTAATAAGATGTAATATTTATGTATGAGAAGTTTTTTTCTTTATAGTTGGTGTCTGAGAAAAGTTTTAGATAACATTTAGAAAATAGGATGAGAAAACTTTAGTGATATACCTATGTATATCTCTAAGGATAATTCTAAGGATAATTATAATTATATGAAAATATCATGGAATATTGTTAAAGGGTAGAGTGAGTGGTTTTCAAGAAATTACATCTCTGACTGGATACTATAAGTGGACCTAATTCTGGAACAGATGTACAAAGGGGTAATAAATCTGAAAATTTGAATTTTCGAATTAACTTTAGAATTACTTGGTGTATGATAATGGGACTTAATTTGAACTTGGATTGATATACCGATTGGATATTCTTCATAAAGTCACAAACTCTTTATGAACTATCATGAAGGTTTTGAATATTTACCATGAATGACATATGTTAAGTCTAACATGTCATAGACTGAAAAAAAAAGTGTACTAATTTATCCATATTATAAGTTATTTTTCATGTTTATGTGGTTTCCCTGTGATTATTTTTTCAAAAAATAAGATTCATACTTTTAATCGATGGATTCATCTTTAAGAAACTATGTTTATATTGAATTTAATAGACAATGAAATGATTTTCCTTCTAAAAAACCAAAAGTTAATGGAGTTGGAATAAAAAATCTAACTGTTATTCTCATATACCATTCCCAGTCTATTAATAATTATAAACTTCCAAATGATTAAAGGAAGTAAAAATGTTCTATTTTGTCTTTTATGAGGCGAAATCCACCCTATTTTAGTAGTTATTTTTATTTAATAGTTTTTGAGAAATGGATCAATTCCATTTAAAATATATTTTCCTTTCCTTAGATTTTGGAGCATAAAAATTTGTTTCGGTCATCTATAGTTTGCAAGGAAAAGTATATCAATGGTTAACTCATATCAATAATATGAGGAAATAATATGAAATTAACTACATAGAGTGATATGAGTTTAAGAGATTATTTTTCAACATTTACTTTCCTCATATTATTTATACAAAAATGGATTATGAATTCCCAGAGCTAAAATAGAAGGAAGGTGGATCTATTGGTGCCTATAAGGAAAGTTTTACAACACATGTGCAGTAAAAATCAGATGTTATCATCCAACCTGATAGTAAGGTTGATGAATTCTTAAGTTTCTTAAAACCAATTCTCTTAAGGGAGTTATCCATAAGGGTATTTAATATCTATGAAAAAATTGTTTGGTGTTTTATTAATGCGAAAATGGAGATTTTATTTATTCAAAATTTTCCTGGCCTTGATAAGAAAATAAATATGGAATTCAAAGTAAAATAAAAAAACCATGGAGATAAGAAAATTAGATTTTCTTCATCTTCTAAGTGTGGAAGGAAACATGGAGGAAATTTTCATAAGGCGACTGCTAGATGTTTTAATTGTGGAAAGGAATGTTAGAGAGAAACTGAATTCTGAACTAATGAGAATATTTTAGCTAATTATGATAATAGAGGGAAAGCCTGAAATAATGCACGACCCACAGTCTAGTGATTTAAGTGGAAGGAATTTAGGAATTAAAAACATGAATTCTCCAATCCAAGGTCAAATGAGGATAATAGTCCCCAAAAACTTCTGAAGAAAAAGTAAATAGAGAAAATTTATAAAATAACAACTGTTGTAGTGAATCATGAAATTTAGGGAAAACTTTTCCTCCACTCTAGATTTGGGAATCTTATATTGGGGTTTGTATGAATAATCCCTATGAAAATAGTTTTGTTTATCAATTAGTGAAATTTTATTTTATTTTGAGAATTTATTTTCTCTATCTACCAAGATTCTAGAATAATGAAATCACATTTGATATTCTATCGATGTAATCATGAACCCAAACCCCCAATAGAAATTTTTATGTTTAGGATAAGATTTTATTTAAGGAATAAAGGGAGAATTATTGTTTGGACACATATATGTATCCATGTTTAAGTAACTTAAGAATTATGGATATCATTATGGGTTTATCAGTTTAAGTTTGATCATAAGTTCAAAGTCATAGACACCCCTTTTGAGGCTTCATATGATGGGAGTTTATTAAGATTAATGATATTTTTAGAGAAATTTATGGAAATATAGAAATTTAATTTTGTATATACTTTAGTGAATAATTTATCTAAGGAGGACTTTATATTGTGGACAAATGATTAATGTTTTTGGTAACCTTTAGAGTTTATATTATCTTTTATGTTGAAGTAATTATTGGTTATTGTGATATGGGGATGTTTTAGGAATTATTTTAATATAGTTTTGGAAAAACGATAACCTACAAGTTAGGGAAAAACCCACCCCATCTAGAAAGGCCACTAGGATTGAACCCACAATTGAAGCATGAAGAAGGTATAATTACGACCACTAACCTACATAAAAGAGTATTTATGGAGGGAAACCACGAAGAGATATATTTTTGAGTTTCTATTGAAATGATTAGTATGTAATAAAGTTAAGGATAATAGAAAAAGGTCTAAGGGGATGATACAACCATTACCCATACAATAATGGGAATGGGAATACATCACTATTTATTTCATCGTTGGACTCCCTAAAATTTCTAAGTTTCATAATAATATATAGATCATAGTCGATCACCTTAAGAATTCATTACACTTCATCACTATTATAGAAGGCTTATCTCTTGATCATATTTACTGAGAATACATTAAAGAAGTGTTAAGGTTATGTGGAGTACCACATTGAATTGTATCTAATAGGGATCTGAGGTTTACCTAAAAGTTATGGAGAAGTATCCAGCTAGATCTTAATATAGATTTGAGTTTTAAAACGATGTATCATTCTCAATGGATGGTCAGTATGAGAGAGAAAATCATACACTAGAGGATTTGTAGAGATCTTTTTCGATGGATTTTAAATGTGGTTGGGTTCAACACCATCCTCTAGTTTGTTTTTGTTATAATAATAACTCTTATTCAAGAATTCATATAGATCCTTTCGAATCCCTATATTGAAAAAAGTATAGAACTACAATGTAATGGAATGAATTTTCAAAGAGAAATTTATTTGGAATTGATCTAGATGAAAAATTAAAGAGAAGGTTATATAAATACAACAAAACATAAGGGATACACAAAGTTAGTAGAAAATCTATACCTAAAATTTTCAATGCAATCTAGAATTTGAATTAGTTGAGAAGGTGTTTCTAAAAATTTCTACATGGAATAAAGAAATTATATTTAAAAATAAGCAAAAAATAATTCCTAGTTATATCAATACCTTTAGAATTCTTGATCACATAAGGATAGTAGTTTATCATTTAGTGCTTCCATCGAACCTCTATTAGGTTCAGGATTTTTTCCATGTATATTTCAAGAGTAATTATTCAATTGATCCATCACATGTACTGAACTCAAAGGTCATACCACTAGATCATGAACATTATTATGAAGAGAAAACTTCTGAGATTGTGTATCATACTGAGAAAGTGTTATGAAATAAGACTACTCAATGGTCAATGTTTTTTGGTGAAACCACTATCTTTAGAAATCGATGTGGGAACCTAAAGATGTGATGAGGTAGGAATATCAACATTTTTTTTGTATCAGAGTGACATGTTTTGAGTGAAAATTTACTTTTAAGGGGGGTAGACTGTGACACCTTAAGTATTTATGAAATATTTTTTCAAATAAATTTAATTTAATTTCCATATTTTGTTACACACAACACTAATTTTTAAAGAACCAGGGTATAATATTAATATTATAATTTAAATATGACTGTTCTAACTAAGCCATTAAACATGGTGATATTAATATGAACAAATTGTTTTTAAAAATTAAGTATAATGGTTATATATAAATAAAATATATTGATATCAAATTAATAATTTTTTAAAGCTTTTACAATCTTCAAAAATACATTTTTCTCAAAAAATAATTTTTATTTCTTTTTTTGAGAAAATAATAAAATTATTTTTTCCAATTTTAGAAACTTTATTTGAAAATATTATCTTAATTTTTATAATTATAATATGAAAATAATCTTAGGTTATTATTTTTGGATTTTTATGAAAGGATTAATTTTTTAATGAATTGTAAAATATACTGGTTTTTATTGAAAACTACATTTTTATTTAGAGCATTTATAAGGTTAATTTTTTATTAAAAATGGTTTTAAATGTAAAATTTGTTCAATTTTATTATAATAAATTTAATTTATTCATTGGAATCAATTTCATATTGAATCTTGATATAAAACCTTTTTAAACTTTTGAAATATTTCTAATTAGAAAACTATTCTTTCATCGTGTCTACAAAATTAATTTTAAATTAAAAATTTTCAATTATATGAATTTAATTTGAAAAAACTGGGTCAAATATTTTTAATCATCATATATAATATTATATAATATTTTCAACTTAATTTTTGAAAAATTAAATAGTAAAAAAATAATAAAAAATAATTATTCTAGGTAAGGTTAGAATAGGTTTACCGTGTTAAACTAAAAAGATAACAGGTAAATGACCAATAAAACTATCCAAAACAAATTTTCTATAAATAATTTGACCTTATAACATTTTTTTAATTACCCATTTATTATTCTTTTTTCATTTTAAAACAATGGGTACACATTATTCTTTTCAAAACATCCATGTGTGTCTACTACCCCACTAATAACAGGACTCCCTCTCTCCCCTCCTCTTCACAATTATAAAACACTTTGGTTAAGAAAATACCTTCCCAAATATATTACTTAACTACATACCCACATACTAAAGGTTTTATTTTTATTAATAATCCCTCTTATGAATTATTTAGTTATAAACCTAAAAAGGATCTCCAAATAAGAGGTAAAATTAATAAAATTGTGATTCTGTTTTAATTATTCTTCCACCTAATAAAATATTATTAAAATACAATAATATATAAAAAATTGCATCTAAAGTACATTGATATGTTATTATATTAATGAAATTATCTACATCTATCTCCTCTTTCATCAATAGGGAAATGAAACTATTGATTGTGTGTCCGACGGACTACCACCTCGCGAACTGATGTTATTAATTTTCCATCACCACCTCTAAAGGGTTGATATAATGATGGATTTAATATTTATATAGTATATTTATTATATTATTACACTTATGTAATTATAATGTAACATATAAATTCATACATTCCATTCTTTTGGAATATTCTAACGTTGCTTCTGTGTACAGGGGAATACCGCCTCATGAAACATTGTAATTTATTTTTCCCTTACAATTTAAATGTAAGGTATTGAGGATAAATTTAAGGAATATATGTGATATATATTAAATAATAATGACAATATAATGGTGATATATTTTTTATCTTCATTTCATTCCATTTTTTAAGAAAATGGAAACAACATAGATTCATACGTATAGCCTACTGTCTCCCTGAATAGTGTGTTTCATTTTCTATATTTAATGTTTATTGATTAATATAAATACAAATATAATAAATATATATGATAATTATATTATTTTTTACATTATTTAGATGATAAAACCATAGTAAAATTAAAAGTATAAAAAATTACAAATTATAACATACCTAAAAAAGCAGTTATTACCCAAAATGAGATTTTAAAAATTAATTGTTAATAATTGGGTAATAAATGGTAATATAAAAATCATGTATTATTTTAAAAATATAATAATAGTTTTATAATAGATGTATGATAAACCTATGTTTATTATACATGAGGTTTGAACATGTATGAAAGTATTCTAGACTTAAGGTAAGGGATTTTTATCTCAACTTATCATATTTGGGGAATATGTTATGTTATGCCCCTTTCAAATGTAATATCATGAATATATTAATTCTCATGATATTTTATGTTAAATTTAATTTTATTATTTCATGGGTCTTACAATTCAATGTCACCAAAGTGGTAATGGTTTCATGATACAATCTCATTGTTTATCAGGATTGTTTTTGTTTATGATTCTGATGATGAAATCTTATGGTATATAATTAATCTTATGATACTATGGTTATTCCATGAAAATAAATGTGTTCCATTAAATTTATTCACTTTACATAATTAAGATTCCAGTAATTGTTTTTAAATAAAACCAACCTTATTTATCTCTTCTGTCAAACCCCCTTTTTCTTCCATATCCATGTTTTCTAAAAATGTTTTCAAGAATGTTTTAATATTAATCTATGATTATTTAAATCCATTTTTACATTTTTTTACTTTTAAAAAAAAGGAATATTATTATCATATTCTAAATATGGAATGTTTTAATTTTACTAAACATTTGAAATAAATATTTTTTTAATGTGTATGGAATTAATAGTATTTCTCATTGCCATGAAATATCAACGATTTAAAGCATAACTTACATGTTTCAAAGGAAAATTTCAAATAAAAGTTTTTACTTAATATTTAGAAAAAATAGATTTTGAATAAATTATTTCAAATGAAATGGATTTTTTCCACTAGAAATTTTCAAAGTGGTATTTCAAAATCAATTTCCATCTAATATGATAACTTTTGATGTTACTTAATCATTCATAAAGATATTATTTAAAGATACAATCCTTGCTATTTATCTAGATGGTTTTTGTTTATGAGATGATGTTTATGTAACCCACTTATTTTCTATGGGAAATGCTATTATAAAATGTTTTATGAAACCTATTTCTTATCATGGGTTCTAATATAATGAATTTTTTATGATCTTGTGGCATACAAATGTATGTATTATGTAGAGGGTGGGAAATATATCTCCATCCAATTCATTGGCTAATGATTGATGTTATATGAGCTAAAAGGATACATGGGAGGTTATCCTAGTTCTGAAATAGGGTATATGCAAGGTTATCCCAAGCCCAAAAGAGGGTACATGGGAGGTTATCTCAAACCTGAAGTAAATATGTGGTTGGTTATCACAAGTCTCACATGTTAGGAATGTCTTGGTGGGTATCCTTGAAATAAGGTTTCATATGCTTATATGTAATCCACAACTCATTATCTTATGCCAATGTTATGCTCTCATGGACTATGTACTTTGATTCCTTCATGATTAATGTCTTATAAACTACTATGATTCATTCATTTACTCAATTTTGTGATCTATGATATGAATTTTATGGTTTTCAAATGTTAATCTCATGTTATCATACACTTATGCTCATTTTATCATTATTTGATCATTTACATCTCCCTTTTCCCAACTAAGAATCTGAGCTCACCCTTTATCAAGTATTCTTCACTAGGTTATGAAGAAAGTTTTTATGTATGATAAGTTTAAGTTGGGTGATAGATCTTAAGAAATTAATTGGATAAGGTGTAGTTCACCTATAAACATTTTTTTAGGTTTCCAGGTTTTCAAAGGAATTATACCTAAACAATTATAGTGTGTATATTTGTGTTCTATAATTAATATTCATGTATTAATATGTAATATTTTTGTATGAGAAATTAAATTCTTTAAACTTCCATCATTTTCACAACATTATTCATCTTGTCATTTTCTATCGGGGGGATCTAGAGTACCAAGAGTGCTACCTTATCCAATTTGACCTAGATAATTCTCACGCAGAAGTTTTGGAATATGGTACTATGAAGAGGAATAATTTTCTTATCAAGGAAGTAAAGTTCCATGACTGGATCACCATTTAGACTGTCAAACTATTAGAATATGAGTCTCATGTGGCAAGAGTGAATATGAAATTTTCATCATCAAACATTGGGCTAGAAACCATTAGATAAAAAATTTGGGAGCTCAGTGCTTATATTGAACAAACACACTCATTGGCTAAAGTGTAACATGATAAAAGAACAAACCATCAGTGGTCCAATGATATTTTTTTTCAAATGTCAAATGACCTTTTTTGAAAATACCATTCAATTTTTATTATAGTTGTTTCACCTAATTTCCTTTACTCGTGATTTCAAGAAGAGACTCAATGTTGTGGATGTTCCTCCTTTCTCATATTAGATGAATAAATGAAAAATTAGTCACTATCAGTTATATTTCTTTCATATATTTTTATTGTCATTTTAAAATAACTTTCAACACATTTGAAGGAAACCTTATGATATTCCAACTCATATGACCACCAAAGAATAATACTGGTCACAATCAGGAATACATAAGTCAAAATGATTTTTTTGTTTCCTCTTCATGCATGGATCAAGGATGGATATAGGTATAACTTCTATCACCATAACACCATAATTAGACAATTTGAATGAATTATCTCATGTCACATTTTTTTCTTTTTTTTAATATGTTAAAAAAATTGGCAGGAACAGATATATGCAGAGCTCTAACTTTTTCCAAGGTTGAAGGGCCTAATGATCATAACTTGACCCTTGTTGGGGGCATTGGTTCGACACCACAATATTTGAAACTTTTTTTATACCTAAAAGTTTCCCTAATTATAATTAAATTAGGGATTAGTTGGTGGGTATTCTCCAAAAATATTTTGAGAATGGGAAAAAACATTGCAACCCATTATCTTGGGGTTATCGAATCTTAGAAAATGATATGGGAAAAGTACATGGGGATTTTTCCTAGACCATATTCGATAGAAGATTTTCATAATGATATTGTTAGGTAATTCACATATAAATGATTTTCTCCTAAGGAAAATAATTTCTCTAGTTTATAGGCCATAATGTAGGGAATAATTATGAAAATCCATATTAGGTGCAGTATGCATAGTCCAAACAAAGGTGTCCTTCAGAATCATATATTCTTATTTCTAACAATCAATGATGTATTTTGAGAATCCGGGTTTTTCAAAGAAATAAATTTTTATTTTTGGGAGTTGGATGTTCTAAAATAAATATGTATACATCTTGACTCATGTATGTCGTGATGTTATGTCAGTACTTCAATTGGGATCTCAAGAAAAAATTTCTTATGGTTCAGAAAATAATTACCAAACATGAAAGTGAAATTTTCAATACATTATGGATGGTCCAAGATGTTGAAAATTGGTGTAACTACAGTATCTTATTGAAGATAGAATAAATCCACATGTAGTTATAGGACATTTAATTAAATATATTAGGCTCATATTTAAAGTAATACAAACCATGTGATGGAGGCCACACTATGTAGTTTAAGGTCATGTAGGATAGATCGGTCACACCCATAACTCATGGAATGGTTTAATTGAAAATATTGGAAAACTTTTCTGAAATATATAAGCTCTTTTGAGCCATGATCAATGTAAGAAACAAGAGGAAACTAGAGGATTATACAAATTATACAACAACTATCAATATTGGTTTGTTTGTAAAACGCACCACCTGAATTGTTATCCCATAATAGGAATGTTTCTTAATTCAGAATACTCCATTGTATTCTATATGTGAGAATAGGATATTTTATTCCAGGAACTCGGGGTTCCCAGATCTGAGAAAATGATATCGGACAATTACATAGGGAATGGTCATGGACCATATTCAAAAAGCGGTTTCAATTATGATGTTTATAGGGAATACGGAGACCAGGGGACTTAATTCTAAGAGAAAGGATTCATTTGATTGATAGGCCACATTGGGGGAACACATTAAGTAGAGCCATATTTGGTGTCTTATGAATAGTCAAAATAGAGGTTTTCTTCAGAGTGGGATGCTTTTGTCATTGATATATAGGTAAACCTCATGGGGACTCGAATATCCAAGGATATGGAGTGTTATTTATAAAGGTGGGCATACTATTATGAAGGAATCATTAAAATAAACAAGTTTTTCCTTGTGTTATAAATTTATTACATAAATCTAATAATATTTAAGTGTGATTTTCATCAATCATGAGTCTATGAATAGAGGAACTCATGTTTGAATCTCTTTCACTTATCAGGGTTGTTTTCAAAAGAGGGGGTATTTTCATTATTTTGCATCATAGACTTAAAGAAGAGATCATGGAATAACTATATATTTTGGAGTGAGAATAAAAACACATGTATTTTTGAGATAATGTTCCCCACATTAATATCATTATTATATGGGGTGAGGGAATTTTAATCATATGGTGTTTGGATAGGGATATTGGATCTAAGCATCACTATGTTTCCTTTAGAGATTGAAATCAAGACATGCATATCTCTTAAAGGTGATATGGTGGATGACTGATGTTAAAAGGATAAGGTCCTATCAGGTGAGTAATGGAGGATCACACAATTTAACATCATGCTAGAAATGACATGAACCATATGGTTTAATGTATTCTGGAAAGGATTTGAGTTTTCTATAATTTATAATTGTAATGATTTAATATAAATTGGTTGGTGAGGCAATCTATATGAAAATAGAAATAATAAAACCAAACATGAATAGATAAAATAATATTAAGTATAGATAATCTCATGTATATGTAATCTTAGTTTAATTTTATAATTCTAGGATAGATGGGTGGCTAGAATTTAAGGTCGTATAGCTTTGATCAATGGTGTTCCTTTTAAGGACTTGAATCTAGGACCATTCAGACCCTTTAAGTTCATGAACAAGGATATGTAGTTGATTGTGTTTATGGTATTAAATTACCATGAAAACTGAAGTGATCACTTAAAATATATAAGCACACAAGATGCATTCTTTATGTGAGAAACTAGAGAAGTCAGTGAGTTATCAAAATTGTACCAAAAATTCTAATCAAGCATCATTTCTAGTGTATACCACTTGATTTTTTATTCTATATATGTCTGACTAAGAACACATTTTATTTTTTATAAATTAATATGCAAAGTTGCAATCCATGGTTTCATGGATCATGTATCAAAGAATGTGATATGGGAAAAGTATATACGGAATGGCCACATACCAACTTTAAAATTTGGTTTATATTATAATATTTTTAGGGGGTACTGAGACTAGAGGACATTATCCTAATATTGAAGAATTATTTTCTTACAAATCCACATTAGGGTAACACATTATACAAATCCAAATTTTATTTATTATTCATAGTCAAAAAGAGATTTCCTTTAGAGTTTGATACTTTCATAATTGATATCTAGGGAAAGTTTATAAGGATCCAAATTTCTCGTGACATTGAGTTTTATTTATGAAAGCAATGAGTCAATGTATGATATGAGAATATAATTTGACCATTTCTATGGATGTGAATTCCATTCATAAATAAGGTATTTAGTGTTGGAATCTCTTTCACATGTCAGGTTTGTATACTAAAGAGGAAATCATTTTTTATTTGTTTTTATGGTTGGGCCCAAAATTATATATCCATGAATATATATATATATATCATTGGAATTATAATGAAGACACACATAGTCCTACATTAGAGGTTCAGTAGGTGACCGACACCAGGAAGAGTGGTCCTCTCAAGAGAGGGTTGTAACAGTTGGTAGTTTTAATTTTTGATAAAAGGGGAATCTACCATGAAGTTTAACATCTTACAGCAAGCAATATTTTTCATATAGTTTAATATATTATGAAATGAACATTGTCCTATGTTTAACATCATGTAACTAATATTTTTAACATTAGTTTAACGTTATATTATTAGGATGAGGTTTCATATATTTTAATTTCTTATGGATTGGAAATTTTCCTATAATTTAACTTCATGTTAGTAAGAAATAACTTGTGCCTTTTTTGGTCTTTTGAAATGATTGATAGTGAAAAGATTGGTCACATGAAATATTTCTTGTGAAAACTTAAACTGGTAAGGGGCATGTTATTCTCACCATCCATGGTAATCAATGAAAATACATCAATGGAGTATACCTTATGAATGAAAAAAGTTCCCTCCCATATTTATTCTAGATTTAGAAGTTTCTTCTCAGATATCATTGGGGTCCTGAGATCTAAAACCATTTCTCCATGTATGAATGAATGGAGGTAAACATTCTTGTAAAAATATCATGCTATTCGATTTCAATATACCTATCAATGATGAAAGGTATGTTGTATTCTCCCATATAGTAAATCCAATTTATCTAGTTTCTTTTGAGATTACTCATCTATGGATATCTGATTGAAAATAAAAAATTTAAGTGAAGTAAATTGTACCTCAATGAGATGTGATACTTCTATGTTGTATAATAGTGAAAATGGGGTTTATTATGTGGTATTATAAGTTGTATTACAATAATCTCAATATAAATTCAGTTATTAATTAGGAAAATATGCCTTATCTTTGTTTACCATTTTATGGATTATATTTTATATGGTCCTTTTGAAAGCCTTTATTTTCAATTTTTCTACTGTTTGATAGAGGGAAGAATGGTTGGACTAAATTTTGTACTCTAGGGGAAGCCTTTTCAATTAGTAAGAGTAGAAATCTTTGTTGTTTTCCATCAGTATTATGTGAGGAACCCTAAACCTAATGATGATGTTGGTCTTGCCAAAATTGATGATACACATTATCCTAGCTTCCTTGAGGTGTATTTCAACATCTCGATTTGAAAGGAATTTGGTATTAGTAAGGATGTAATTGAACTATTTATCTATCTCATTAGGATATGGATCTACCACATTCATCCCCCATATAAAAAATGGGCAGGAGTATTTGGTAGTGTGAAACAACTCTAAGGATTGATGGATGATGTTGGACTGTATTTGATATGAATGACATGCATTAGTGATTTTATTCTAACCATTCATCATTGAAGGATAGAAATACACAATCCTTAAGATTTTATGACAAATCCTTATCCTTGATAAATGGGACCCATAGGTACCAGTATATACTTATTGTATAATAGCAATAGTCACTTCCAAGGACTCTATAAAAACTAAATTTAAAGAGGATATTATGATAATTTAACATATTATAGATATTAAAGTTAACTATTAATCATCTTATTTTTTATTTTCTGAATATGTTATATGGAAGAACTCTATTTTCAATGATAGTACAGTATGGGTATCATCAAACTATTTGTAATAGAATCTGATTCGAAGAAGGAATTGACCTCATCAATATCTTTTATGATGTCACAAATAGAATGGAGTACCATTTTGTGATGAACAATGCTAATGATTGTTTCATACTAGTCTAGATCTTCCAAATATATATTTGGATTTTCTAAAACATCCACCTGGTCATTTTTTGAGTATGGAATTTGAGTTAATTTAAATTCCAAATTGAATTCTTGTAAGTTCTTGGTGGAATGGAAGCATGTTGTGAGGGGAAATATATTAAAATTTATTTTAATATTTAGTTTCCCAAAACCCTGAGAGAGGATAATTCAAATTAATTTTATAATTAATTTATTTAGATCAGAAAAACAAATACCTCATCTTAGGGTCCTTTCTTCATTGATGATGATTCTCTTCCAAAAGACCCTTCTCAGATTGCCTTCATTGTGATGTAAGTATCCAAGGGAAAAATCCCTCTAGTTGTGACACAAACATGATCCTTTAATTTCTGAGAAACACCAATATATTTTAGGGTACTAGATTAGTGAATAAATAGTCTTGATTTGTTTTTTTATCTCTAATCATTCATTATTGAAGAAATATCTCTTTCATTTCTCATTCTCGAGAGGGAGAGAAAATGAGATGTTGATAGAGAATTTTTTGTGCAATGATTCCTTACATTCATATTTTACCACACAGTAGACAAGACCATATATTTATAGATCTATTTTTTAGGATAAAATGTTATTTAGATGCATGAAAAATCTTAAAAAATATTATTATCATTAATAAACTCCATTTCACATAATAATATTATTATGTTTTTTATTTTATTTTTATTTTATAGTTTTCACTGACTTAAAAAATAACAAATATTATTTAAATGGATTGTTAATTTTCATTGGTCATCGGACACTGTATTGGTCTGTTTGACATCCACTATCATTTATTGAACACCAGAATAAATATTAAATATTTTATTCATACTTAAATATTTTTGACTGATAAAATGTGAATAAAATTATTCCTCAGTTTTGATAATATTATTTACTCTATTAATTAAGTTCAAATAGAATTTAATCAAGACCCATAGAAACACTTAGTCTATGAACCTCTCAGATTATTTATCATTTTCATTAGATAGGATTTCCTAAATTCCAATATTACTATATAACAACGGTTCAAGGTAATCAATATACATAAATTAGTGTCACAAAGATGGAAACCGCATACAAACACACATTGTGTAATATAATATCTTCGTCACAATATCTCATCAAGTAGGTTGCACATTTGTATCAACAACTTATATGCTCAATACGTCTTTCTTTAACTATCTTAAATAAAAATATCATTACACCATGGCAATGGAATTTAATAATATGGTTCTATTCCAATCAAAGGGATGAGAAAACAACTTCTATAAAGATGGAAGGGATAATCCTTCCTTGACTTATCAATTAATGAAATTTCAATCATGACACACCCAACATACCCTACCCTACCCTACCGTGAACATATGACATCATGGTTTTCCCTAGAAAATATATTTTCACAAGTCATGACATTCATTAATGAAAATATTAAATTCTTATTTATAAATTATAACTTCCATTACACATGATTACATATAGTAATATTTGATGACACCAAAACATGTAGAATTCCTACTAGTGGGTATATTCTCATAATATCTTATCTTGGATACTACCAAGTGTGAACTTCATGAGAAGAATTATCATATACTTATTACTACTCACACCTGACAGTCTATATACTGTGCTCTCTATCATAGTATGTTAACCAAATAAAAAACTATATTTAAGAATATCTTCATAGAACTTAAATATTTTCATTATATTGGGGAACTAATATGAACTTATCAATGTGATATATACTCTAAAAAGTTATTATAATAATTTAATGGATAAAAATGAAAAATATGTAATAATAAGTTATATTAATATTTAGTACATAAAATATAAATGTAATTAGAGTATAAACTATTGGTCCAAAGACACAACTCCAACAAACTCCCACTTGGACTAGATCCAACTACCCATGACTTTTAGTCTACTATACCTCACATGATCATCATGTTTCTACTCAGTCATGAATTTAATTAAGGGGTCTTACAAGTTTCCTTCCATACAAATTATGGTCACTAAAACTTAACCTATTTGGGAAAAAACTCTCAAAAGATTATAATTATGAAATATGTTCTTCATCCTCTAATGTGACCTTGTCTATTTTGTGAGAGCCACCGCCACATTATTATCACAATAGAGTGTTATAAGATATTTATTGACAAGAACCATGTTAATTTATTTGATTAATTTTTTCATCCATACTACTTCTTTAACCTCCTCATAAGCCATAATATACTCTAAATATATTGTAGAATCTTCAACCACAACCTTCTTTGAGCTCTTCCAGCTCATAGCCCATTCATTCATAAAGAATATGTATCCCATTTGTGATTTCATGTCATCTTTATCTATTTGGAAACAAGAATATTCATATAATTTGATGACTATTTCCCCATATCCTCCATAAATTGGGAATAATTCTTTATTACACATTGTGTACTTAAGAATAGTCATAAATTCAATCCAATGGTGGTCGACTGGGTCATCTTGATATCTTCCTACCGTACTTAATGTGTAGGAAAAATCTATCCTAGTATATAGAATATAAAACACGAATAACCCAATCATTGACTCGTATGAAATCTTTATCATTTTGTTTATTTCCTTAGGTTTTTGTGGATGAATTTTCCTATAAATATAAATTCCATGTGATTCTAGAAACAATCACCTCTTGGATTATTTCATACTGAACCTCATTAGTATCTTGTCAAAGTATGTGCTTAGACTATGGTCATGCAGTCTCTTGGATCTATCATGATAGATTTTAATCCCATGAATATATGTTATTTTTCTTAGGTCCTTCATACAGAATCATTTATTCAAATAGTCATTAACATACTGTATGACTGGTATTTCATTTCCAATGACTAATATTTCATCAACATATATTATTAATTAAATGACTGAACTCCCACTAAACCATTTGTATACAAAATTATCACATTCATTCTTTATGAAACCAAATTTAGTTATGGATTCATAAAAATGAATTTTTAGTGAACTAGATTCTTGTTTTAGTCTATAAATGTATTTTTGAAATTTGTGTAACATTTTAGAATCTTTTGGAATCAAAAATCCTTCGGGTTGTGTGATATATACATCTCCCTAAAGGTTCCTGTTAAGGAAGGATATTTTGACATCCATTTTCTAAATCTCATATTCATGGTAATATATTATAAAAATTATAATTTTGATGGATTTCAACATTTAAACTGGTGATAATGTTTCACTTTAGTCAATTCCATAATGTTATTTAAACTCTTTTACAGAAAGTCATGCCTTATAGGTACCATGGTGTACTTCAATGTCAAGTTTCTTCTTGAATATCGATTTGAAACAAATATGATTTACATCCACTATAGGATCTAAAAAAGTCTATACTTGGTTTTATAATATGGGTTCCATTTTATAATACATGGATTATTTCCACTTGGAAAAATATTTTCCATTTATATTTTTTTATTGGTTAGAGGATCATTATTATCAACTAATAAAGATTCATCATCATTAGATACTAGAAAACAATAGTGTTCTAATTTTATAACCTCTCTAAGAATCCTATTTAATACTTGTGTCTCTAGAATATATTATTTATCTACAAGGCATCGTGGAATCTGTAATTGTTCTAACCCTTGTATACTATGACCCTTGTCTTTATCTAGGTTTGTGTTTCTCCCACTATCTCTTTTAAATATGTGATCCCTTTCAATTAATATGGATTGTCTTCCCACTATTACACTTTTTTATGATGGGTTTTATAGGTAATATCCCCATGACTTTTTGGGATGTCCTCTAAAGGTTCACTTTATGCCTTGGGGAGAAATTTCATTACCTAAAGAGGCCTTAACAAACACTTCACAACCCAACACATGTAAGTATGATAACCCAAGTTTTTTTCATTCCATAATTGGTATGGTAAACCATCTTCCACTTTAGTTTGAACTTGTTTTAGTATTTTTGTTTTTTGATTGTAACTTGTATCCCTGAAAGGATAGTGGATGAGTCATATGACTCATCGCTGATCTCATTTTTTTAAGAAGGTGTGGTTCCTCCTCTCACTTACTCCAATCAACTGAGGTTTATATGAAGGAGTGAGAAGATATAGAAACCCAAATACCAATAAATAATCAATGATGTCTTGATTAAGATATTCTCCATTAGGTTCTGAGATTATTTTCATAATCTTCTTACTAAGTTGGTTCTCAAATTCATTATTTTATTATTTGTATTTATAAAAAGAATATAACTTATAGTGCATAAAGTAGACATATCCAAATTTACTAAGTTCATTATTAAAAATTATGAAGCATGAGTACCCATCCCTTTCTTCAATAGGAAATGGGCCACACATATCAGTAAGAACAAATTCAAGAAGCTCTTTAGACCTTTCACTTTTTCCACTAAATAGGGAATTTATCATTTTTCCATATAATCATGCATGGAATTCACCCATTGGTTTTAGTTTCAAATAATATAAATATCCACCTCGGTATAATTTAGTCAATTTATTCTCATTTACAAGACCTAGATAGTGATTCTAAGGCTGGGAGTGGAATGTTTCATATGAATTATTATCATTATTGATTGTCAATACTTTCTTTGTGTAATACAAAACATAAAGACCATTATTTAAATTTTACTTACTATAAAAATGATATAATTATAAAATGAGAAATATTTATTCCAATATTTTAAAATAATTCCATATTTATCAATTCTAGATATATAAATAATGTTTCTGGTAACATATATCCCAAAAATAAAAATCATTCAAAAAAAAATATCAGTATAGTTGGAAAAAAGATGTGATAGTCCCAAAAAGTAACAAAAATAAGTTTAGCTTCGTAGAGTGTTCCTAGATCTATCTCCCCATGATAAATTCTTCAGAATATACTTGGTTATCATATTTTAATGCATATGTGAGCACTAAAAGTTGTATCTAATACCCAATTTGAAGAAGAAGATAAATTTCACTTTGATAAAAAATGAACATAATGATTCCCCTTTCTTCTTTATCTAGGTGTTTTTTTATTCGAGTGACCATTATTTCCATATAAAAAACAATTATAATATAGTTCCCTATAATTACCTTGGTCTTAATTATCTTACTAGTGAATTAAAAAAATTGGTCATAGATATCTTCATTGTACCTTTCCATTTGATCACCAGAAGCATGGAATAATTTTCATGCTTCATCTTCTTATTTAAATAGAAAATATGTGTGAGAAGATCGAGAAGAGACTAATAAGTGTTTTTCATATTAAAATTTAAAACAAAGTTAGAGAACCTTTGAGAAAGTGATTTAAGAATGTGATCAGTGTGCAGCTCATCAGAGAGTTCAAACCCCAAAACCTATAATAACATAATTTATCCGATGATCCTGAATACATGAGGCCCATCTGGTACAACCTCAAAAATCATACTCAGAATGAGAACCTTGTAAATCTCAAACAGTTCCATTTTAGGCCTCTCTTAGAAATGAACACATAGGTGATCAAGCATTTACAAGTGTCCATGTTTTCGTGAGACATCATCATTTAACTTGACATATAGGATAACATCAAAAATTTTAAATCTACTATTTTGTTCATATGTTTTTTTATAGAAAATTAAAACTTTTTCACTTTCCTCCTTGGTAGGTGGATCGGGAATTTAGGATTATAGAACATAATATTTCTACTCCTAGAATTGCACAACTCAAATGCATATGAATAGATCCTAGAAGTTACTTTCACTGATGAGATGGAATTTCTTCAATATAGATCTTAGGGATATTACGGATGAAGAATATTCCATTTTTCTATAGTTTAAAATAGTAAATTATTATTAATTTTCTTGATTAAAAATTATGCGAGAAATAATAATTTAATTGTTTTTATTAAATCTCAGACTATTTTATCAAATTTTAATATCCCTCACCATTTAACATGGAATTTCTAACTGCTAGGACATTCCAGTGGAAAGGATTCATATTACCCTTTACATAACTATAATGAGGGTTGGTAAATCTACTTGAAGGTATTTAGATAGGTAGGTCTTTTCCAACTTGGTCTTGCAGCTCATTGATCCATTGAGTTGACTCTCCAATCCTAAAATCCTGACTTGGATTTACTCAACACTTGCTTCCAAGTTATTCAAGTCTAGTGATGGATAATTCTCTTGATTTAATATGGTTGATTAAACCCAAAACCTTTATAATAACTCCGCGTTAAACATAAGTGTCCCATAAAGGGTTGTCTAAACACTTAGCTTCAAGGATTTTATTTCTAATCAAGTATTTTAAGGCCAAGTATGACTTTATATTGAATTGTGGGATTTTAATTTATTATGCATAAATTTTATCTTGTTGTATCCTTTACGTGTATTATTAATATTAAGGTTATTTCACTTAATTAATCAACCATGTTGGATAAAAAAATTATGAAAAATACATTTATTAAAATTTTTAATAAGCTTTCATAATTATATGAATAGTTCATGAGCTTTTCTAATGGTTTATTTAACTAGAAAACATTAGATAAACCTATGAACTAGGGGAAATAACTCTTATTTATAGTCTTGTAAAGAGTGATTTCATTCCATATGTCCACCTGTGTGTCACCTAGGTTAGAATCGTTTTGATTCTATATTGAACTGAATCCATGTATCTAGGTAAACTCTATTAATTAGAAATATTTATTACTCACATGTACATGATAGGAACAAAAGGATTGGATAAAAGGGGGTTATATAAATATCCTTTGAAGGTTGTTAATACATATTAATAAAGAGAGGGCTTACTCCCAGGTCATCAAAATAAATTTAATATTAAAAATTTCAAACCCATGCAATAAATTAAATAAAAATATTCAACACACACACTAACCATTTTAAATATCATTAATGGTTATACATATAATGTATATAAAAAATTAAACCGATTAATATTTATTTATACTCATTATTTATTATTAATAAAAATGTGATTGAATTAATTAATTAATTAATTCCATTTCATCTTAATTATTATCTAAATACTCTTGGATATGACCATCCTTAAGAAATTAATAGAAAATAAATATCAGAACCAATAATTTCATATTTATTACAATAAATAAATTGATCATTTCAAAATATGAAAAAACATCAATTTTCAAACACAACATATTAAAATCAATAAAATATCATTTTAATATAGTAATTTTCAATTGGATGTAATTTAATTCTTCCAATAATTGGGAGAATAAATGGAATGAACTATCTAACTACAATCCATGTACCTCGTTTTTCGAATATTCAAGTTACATTCTAGGGGATTCAGTGTGCTGACTCAATCGGACTACACAACGTGTACAAGCCAGCTATATGTTGTGTATCTGCTTTTTTTATTCTTGGGATAAACATCGGGCTTAGGTGTGTATCTCAGCTAGACTAAATGGTGTTTACAAGAGAGATACACATCATGTATCCTAAACTCCATGTGACCATGAAACACATTAAAGAACAATGTGTGTTCATCAGTCATGGCTACATGATGTGTACAAGCCAGCTGCAAAACGTTTATTGCGTATGTCGTGTGTCATCATAACTCACCGTATAGTTCAGTATGTATTTTGGAAATGGTAAATGATTAATTTCACATTGAGTACACTGAATATTCATCGTTTATATCATAAATTATCTAGGATTTCAGTCTCACATGGTTTGACCATGTATAATGGACACATAGATTATGTGATTTAAACCTCCACCTATGTATACTACATGACATGTACACCAACTACGCATCATGTAATCTAACCTGTCATGTCCCAAACAGGCCTGATCTACACAAGGTGTGAAATAAAAGTTCCTTGTCAAATTAAATGATCATTGTGTCGTGTATCCCATGGAACATCTAGGTGTAGTGAATATAGGTTCATGGTGTGTACACTAGCTACACACTATGTAACTGAGTTTTACCAGACAAAAATTTGACACTTCACAATAGAATCTTGGGTTTTTGTTCATCTATTCTTAGAACTCTATGAAAATATATCACTGAATGAACATGATTAATATGTCAATAACATGTTAATTTAAATCATAATAGAAAATTAATAACATGAAATGAAACATTGAACCCTGATTTTATATAGATAAACAATCAAATAAAAAATTATAAACTTAAAACACAACCCCTCTAATAAAACTTGAAGGTTCTTAGTTTACTAAAAGTGTGAGGTGGTGGGAAATATTATAAAATATCTTTTAATTTTTTTATTCCCAAAACCAGGAGTGACTATCTTTCACATTAAATTAATAATTAAATTTATTTAGATCTGAAAAAAAACTCATCTTAAGATCCTTTCTTCGTTGACAATGTTGATCTTTTAGAAGACCCTTTTTAAATTATCTTTATTATGAAGTGAGGATCCAAGGGTAGAATCCCTATAGTGGTAATCCACATGTGCTCTTTTGATCTCTAAGAAACAAGAACAAATTTTTAGTTCTAGCATAGTGAATCAATTATCTTTCATTGTTCATGTTCATCATTTTTACTTTGGTCTTCATGAAATCTCTCTTGTGTTTATTGTTCTTGAGAGGGAGACAAAAGGAGGATTCGAGAGAGAATTCTATTATGTTCAAAGATTCTATATATTCACTTTTTACCACACAATATACATAACCATATATTTATAGAGCAATTTTTAGGTTAAATATTATATAATTTCATGTCAGCCCTTAAAAAATATTGTAAACTTTATTAAACCCAATGTTAAATATTATTATTATTATTATTTTATGGAACATGCTAACTTTTGAAATAAACAAATTTATTTAACCAGCTTGTTAATTAATACTTTTCATCGAACATGGTCTTGGTTTGTTTGACCTCCTCTATAATTTATTGAACATCAGATTATATATTAAATATTTTATTCATCAGAAAAATATTTTAGATTGATAAAACATGAATAAAATAATTACTTAGTCTTGAAAATAATATTTATTTTACTAATTAAATTCAAATAGAACCTAATCAAGATAAATGGAAACACTTAATGTGTGAACCTCTAGGATTATTTCTTGTTGGAATCATTTGGTCTTGCCTAATGTCTAAGATACCTTCCAAGAAATAGTTCAGGGAACCCAAGGGAAAAAACATAATGTCACAATGATGAAAGAAATATATGAATTATCACTATTTGATATAATCTCTTAGTCATAATATCTCATCAGGAAGGTTTCACATCTATGTCACCAACTTATATGCTTGATACGACTTTGTTTGGATTTATAAAATAAATGTGTTGTTACACTAAGTCTATGGAATTTAATGTGATAGTTCAATTATAATGTAAGGGTTGAGATAAAGACTTTCATAAAGATGGAGGTGGAAAAT
Organism: Viscum album; assembly: GCA_963277665.1. Lineage (NCBI taxonomy): Eukaryota > Viridiplantae > Streptophyta > Magnoliopsida > Santalales > Viscaceae > Viscum > Viscum album. The sequence continues at coordinate 925,810,018 of OY728165.1, forward strand.
GATTTCTCGACTTATCCGATAATGCCATGTCAATCATGACTCACCCAACATACCCTACCTCACTATGAACATATAGAATCATAGTTTTCATCATCAAATATAAATAAGAGAGTAATAAAATTCATTAATGATAATATTAAAGTCTAATACCAACACAAAACTCACGAATATGAATATCTGATGAAACCAAAACATGTGGAATTACTACTAGAATATTTTTTCTCATAATCTCTTGTCTTAGATATTACCAAGTGTGAACTTCATAAGAATAAGCCTCACCCTCTTATGATCACACACACCTGATATTCTACATATTATTTTCCCTATCTTAGTATGTTATCCAATCATAGAACTATATTTTAAAATATCATGATAGCACTTCAAGGTTCTCATTATATCGAGAAACTAAAATGACCTTATCAATGTGGTGTATACTATTGGAAATTATTAAATTAAATTTAATAAAAAAATGTAAAAATTTTAATAATAAGTTATATTAATATTCAATACATAGAATATAAATATCATCAAAGTACAAATAGTTGGTCCTATGATGTGAACTCTAACAATTCTGTTATCAACCCTCACAAATTATCAAGAAAGGGGATCAGCTCTTCCTTTTTGATAGAATAATCATTTTTGATATTCTTGATAACCAACTATAAATATTCTATATCACTCAAGTTGTCCCATATAATATGTGGTTCTGGATCTAAACCTATGATGAGGTGTTAGTACTCTTCCTCATTGTTGGTGCATCCTTCCAAAAAATAGGAAGGAATAAGATTGAACAACAACTTTTAGGGAGATAAGAATGACCCCCAACATGAATTTATTAATCATAGGTTCTTCCATTATATACACTATTGGTCTCCTAGAAACTACATAAAAATACAACTCCCATATGTATGGCCACATTGAATAGAGAAAATCACTTCATTAGGTAATTCATTATTCAACAGCGTTGTTTTTTCAGATGGATTCTCTATGAGGAAATCAAGTAATGATTTCCCTTTTATCACTTTCAAAGGTATGTACTTGATATAAAACTACTAAAATGATACTTTCCACTATGATAATCACCTAGTCAGTATATGTAGGTTTAGGATGTAATTGAATAGGTTGTTGTGTGAGACCAAATGGATTTTCTGATGTTGTAGGTAGTGTATTAGTTTCTGAATTGAAAACAAATGTGTGAGGAAACTCCTCTAGATTTCTATTTATTGATTATTATTATTTATCATGTTTCTATTGAGAAAATAATGGTTTTCTCACTTCTTTCATCATTATTTTATGTTAGGAAATAAAAAATTGATTTCTCTAAGGCTGCCACATACAAAATGAGTGGTCCCCATTTGAAAGGGGGAATTAAAACTCATGCACTCAAAATATACTTCTTGAGAATATCAAATGGTTCTATATAGTAATTGATCAGTTTTTAAGTGTCTTTATTATTTATTATTTTAATGAAAGGTATAAATTTTTCTTCTATAGTTTCTATAATGCGTCGAACATATTCTAAGATCCCATGTTTTCCTCTAAACTCTTTGAGTTTTCTAAGAAATGACATGTTGAGAATATCAGTAGTCTTCTCATCATCAACTTTAATATTTAAATGGAATACTATAGAGTAGAAAAAAATTCTTTAGGTAAAATTGAAATCACATTTCAAGGTATTAAACTTTTATCTATACTTTCATATCTTATAAAAATTGATCTCAATATCAGCGATATGATCATATAATTATTGGTATTTCACCACTAGATCTTCAATATATAATTCCATATACTTCCCCTAGAAGAGGATTCAAATATGATACATGGAATTCTGATATGTGGTGCCAATGTGCTTCAAATTTAAATTAATCACATTATAATAGTATGTCCCTTTGGGTGACCTAAAATTAGTGGCATCTTTATCATTAAAGGATATCCAAATTTTTCTATATCCTAAATATCCATCCATAAAGAAGAGATCTTGATATTAGTTTGTTGCATCAATTTGGAGTTATGTAATCAGAACTAGGAGACCAACTTTTAGGCAATGTCAATTGAGATCTCTAAAATCGATGAAAACTCTGATCTTCTAATTCTTCTTTTTGACTGGGAAAGTATTGTATACCCCTTTTAGGTAAAGAGATTTATGACAAAAAAAATTCTTAATGAGTTTATCAACTAAATTTTTTACTTTTATTGCATGAGTTAGATGCATTACTCAGTTGGCCAACATTAAACCAAGGTGGTATTATGGAAAACCCAAGTAGTTGGTGGCCAAATAGGGATCAAAGCCTGGTATTTTTATGAAATTATAGGTGAAAACATCAGGTTTATACTTTATAAAGGATATAAAAAACATTCTATTCTTTTAAATACATAGTCATACTAATTAGTGTTCATCACAGATCTTTCTAAGTACCTAAATTTATCTTCTGATGTTCATCGTAGGTTTTGAAAACACCTTCCTCTAATTCTAGATGGGAAAATTTCAGTTCTTCAACTTATTATTCCTCTTCCTCATCAATAACAATCATACGGTGAATGGGTGATGAAGGTTAATCTTCAGATCTTGGAGAAGAATAACCTTTTCAATATCTAAAAGATGGGGTAGGGGTATTCTCATTCCCCATAAATGGTATGAAAGCTTATTATGATCTAACTAATGACGTAGGGGTCATCCCAATATTTGGAGAGAAAATGAGGGAACTTTCACAGAGTATGTCACAATATTTATATAAATCATATACTTTTATAATATTTTATACCTCACATAATGAAACTAATATCATCAGAGTTGATGCACCCATACTCAAATCCAAACTCATGCTTCTAATTTGGTGGATGGGAAATACATATTCAGCACAAAAATATCTAAAGTGGTTATCCTGGGTTATTTCAAGAATTTTTTGGGAAGTAACTCGAGTAACATAATCGATCATGAGTTTTTTCCATTCCCTTTGGAAAAATATTTCATCTATATATTGGTATTCACAAGACTCAAATAGTGATTTATCACCATGTAGTGTCTCAATTTTTCCATTGACATAGTATTTGAGACACTATTGGTATGATGAATGGACTACCATATATTAATTCAACCAAGGCCTTACCAATAGAATATGAAGTCCACATCCTTTTGAACAACTAGGTATTTAGAATCTGATTTAAGGTCCCAAAATTGGGTCCTGAGCAAGATTTTACCAATGTTATTTTATTCAATATTTTCATAACCTTGAAGTTTCTTTTGAGAAGGGGACATGTCAGATTCATTTTAACACAATAAAAAATGTTTTTAGGATATAATATGGTTGGATCATTCTATATTATCAATGAAATCAAATCAGATGTTAATATCATCAAGCCTTCCAAACACATGCAATGACCTTTTGTCACTACTAGAAAAATAACCTATACCAATGGTTTGGAACCATTGGTATAGGCCTATAAACCGTTAGTATAGCCTATACCAACAGTTTTGAGAACCGTAGGCAAGTAAACCGTTGGTATAAGTAATATGAAAATCTATACCAACAGCTCCTTAAAACCGTTGGTATATGTATTTCCAAAAAAACATTCACTGGGATTTGATCCTAGGACCTCCGTTTTATCATTGAACGACCTAACCACTTACCTAACATGACTTTTGTGAACATAATTTCATAAATATATATATGTATTATCATTATTATTTTAAATTTTGATTGATAGAATGTTCTGGTTAAGAGGATCCGATAAAAAATCAAAGGACCTATACCAACGGTTTTGACAACCATTGGTATAGGTCCCTGGAATCTAGGAAGGGATGTTGAAATATTGGGGACCTTTCCCAATGGTTTGGACAAACCATTGGGAAAGGGTAGGCTTTCCCAACGGTTTGGCCAACCGTTGGGAAACGTGGCCACAAATTGGACCTTTCCCAACGGTTTTTCCAAACCGTTGGGAAAGCCTATCCTTTCCCAAAGGTTTGAAAAAACTGTTGGGAAAAGTGGCCACAAATTGGACTTTTCCCAACGGTTTGGCCAAACCGTTGGGAAAAGTGGCCACAAAGTGGGATTTCCCAATGGTTTGGCCAAACCGTTGGGAAAGGGGGTATAGAAGTGTTGGGAAAGGTCACATTTCCAGTAGTGTGTATACCTGTATAACAATAACATCATCTTTTATGTAAATGATATGATAATCATGAAAAAATATGTGGGATCAATCTATGAACTATATAATTCAATATTGGTAACATCATATCCACACTTTTGATGTCTTAGAAAGGCCTCTATGAGGTCTACCAAGAGATCTTTCATTAAATTGATAGTGTCCAGGGTTGAAAGCATGGTCGTAACCAGATCCAATTTCTTCAAGATGTCATACTCTTGAGCCAATGGCCTATGTTTCCCATTATGATGTTGTTCCTTAGTAGGAACTTTAGAGTTTTGAGTCCTTGAAATAGGTGGTTAGACCTTTGAACAAGGGTTGAGGAAGACACAATCACTAGTGGATTAGATTGACTTAACCTGCCTACTTACTCGATTTGATTGGATAGTTTGACCCCCTCTAGTCGGTACTCCAAAACAATAAGTTAGGAGTGATTTCTAGAAATTTTGGGTTCATATTCATGCTATTTGTTTACTCACTGAAGGGATTTCTTTCATTTTTATAGAATAAATAACTATGGTGGTGACATGGTTAAAACATTTGGTTCATCCATGACCTACCTTCCCCTATGGGATAGGCTTATACAGCCTCTACATATAGTTCCCAAATCATGCATAGGTTAAATAGAGTCATATAAATACTCATCATTCTATAAGAGTTCCATTACATGAATTATTTTAATGTAACTGATGAGTAATTATTCATTTAATGAGGATTCTTATTGATATAGTGTCACTTATACTATGAGGCTAGAGGCATGAAGTATGAGAGGGTAAAGAATATTTCTTTCTCAGTATAGGTTCATCTTCCTATTATTGTATTTTTATGTTCTATTAATTCATTTATGGGAAGATTGGATTTTCTAATACTATTGTGCTGATAGTTCAAGTTTCACCATGGTAGGGGGGACTGGGGGAACAATTAGCTAGTTTAAAAGTTCCTTGAGGATTTCATGATTTGGATTGATCATCTTTCTAGACATCTAATCATTGAAATTGTGTGAACCCTTTCTATAAATCTATTATATTTCACTTTTCTCCTTGAGTATAGTAGTGGAAATTATTTCCACTTGTTCAAGAGTCATGCCTAAGTTTAAATACCCAGAATCAACCATCTTCTATATAATTTCTTTAAAAATAAAGAAATCATGGATGGTATGGCCCAGTGGTTTGTGAAAGGCGAAGTAATTTGGTTGGTCATTGAATCTAGCCAAAACATGCCTCTTGGACTTAATAAATTTTAACAGTTTTTCCATGGATGCTATAAAATAGTTAAGAACTAATTCATTATGAAAGGAATAAAACTTATTCTTATGTTTCTCAAATTTATTTTAAATTTTTTCCATTTTATCATCGTAATGATGATGTTATTTTTGTTTTTGTTTAGGAGGAGGGGTTATGTGATTTGGTGTGGGCTTTAGAACTAGAGTCAGTGTAGGGTATAGCTTAATATTGACATTTTTAGTTTCCACTTTTCCCATCCTCTTTCCTTGAGCTGTCGAGATTTGTTGACACCTGGATTTGGTTCATAAAATAGAATCATTAAATATTCTAGAAAATTTAGCAAGGACTTAAAATCCCCCTATATATTTTATTAGAATGAGTGGTTCCATCAAATCACCATATAGGTTCTTTATATAGAGAGACAATAAATATTCTAAAGGAAGCTACAAGTTTATATAGAAATTCAAACCCTTCCCCTAAGTGATAAAATATGAGACGCTCTCATCCTCCCACTATTTCAAATATTATAGGTCAAGGATCATTATATTTTTCCAAATTTAGATTAATTGATAGAGAAATTGAAGATATAGATTCTACGATATTTGATTGATCGGTCTGTTAAACAAGTATACCATAAAAAATTTGGTCCGTATAAGGTTTGTATGAATCACCTAACTTTATATGACTCTTGTTATTCAAGGGTCCCCATCATGGGACCACAACAGGGCACAAAATGTGTCAGAAGCTATTTTAGATCCCCTGAACCATTGAATATTGGAAATTTACAATATAAAATGTAAGTTGGGGGAAGATTCAAGTCTACCCATTTCGGATAATGTTTCATCTTCATTTGTACTAGTGCATTTCATCCTTCCATAGATTTAAATTGAGGTACCAATGAACCAATAGTGTCATCAACCTCTGGATGGATGACTTGCTGAATGGGATCTTGAATAGGGGAAGTGGTGGGTAAGACCTGATGTGGTTACTCAACCTATACATTTTCTGGAAAACTTACATGGTCTTGCCTATGATAATTTTACTAACATGGATTTAGTTGTTTCATTAATATAAGTAAATCCTGATAACAAACCATTATAAGGTAAAAAAAATTCTATCCCCTGTGTTGAGTGGATATTATTGCTCTACTCTAATTGTAATGTCAAGATCATATTATGTAGGTATGTTAGCTAAGAGGGTAATATGAGTCTGGGATTTAATAATATACCTAGAATGGATATTTCCTATCATTAATTATACAATAAGTCTCTTCAAATCCTTCATATCAACCTCGTACTGAGTAATTATTTACTCATGTGTAAGTGTTTCAATTAATTAGTCAAAGTGTGAGATATGGGTATTCAATTACCCTCCTCTTTGGATAAAGAATGTTGAGGGGTTGATAATGGTGAATAAATGGGAGTCCCCAAATGTTTTTCAATTTATTTATTTCTAGTACACATTCCTTCATCAAGTATTTTTATGTGGACTCTGTTTTGAATAGAAACACCCCCCTCAAATTATCTTGAATTGTTTTCATGTTCTGTTACATCTGTAGAGACAATGCTAATAATTTTTTACCTATGAAAAATTAATTGAGTATGTTGTGTCACTATTAGGATAATAATAGGGTTTATTCCCATTGGTATATTTTTAAGAGTGGATAAAATCATTTAGATCAGTTATTCCCTTGGAAGATCACTTTGACTTGTGGCCTTTTCAAGGCCTCATCCTTTATTTTGAGGATTATACCAAGCCTATATTCTAAAGGGTGGCCCATAGAGATACCATACAGAACCTCATTTTATTAATTATCCTAGAGTGAGTTGAGGAAATATATGAAGCATACCATAAGAACCCATTTTGTGACACACCACTTAGTATAAAGATGACTATCCACCATGGGGTTAGTGATTGAGATAATAAAATTCCCAACACTATGGGATGGTGTTTCCCCTTATCAACTTTTGTATCACTTTAAACAATATTTCATAATATTTAACGAGTCTATTGTCATTAAAATTCCCCCAACTTAATGTGTTGGGGATTATTCTATGTCGATGTTCCTACAGCTATCGCGGCTACTCAAATTGTTTAACCTTTATTTCAGTATGATCTAGGTGAAATGCATGATATTCATTTGAGATACTTGTTTCTAAAGGATTAATTATTACTTGATGATTTTATTTTCTCAAGTTATAGGACTAATAAATCTTTCTAGATTCCAGACAGATGAGTATTTAAATGCCTTTCTTCCATCGAGCATGAAACTGATGAGATTCTATCCTAGATAAGCCTTATAGAAAATTACCTCCATTATAGGTGGGACCTTCTACTTCTACTCAACTCAATGAAATAACATTATACATATACAATTTTAGTTTTTTTTGAATAGAGACTGAAGTGAAATATAATTATCTTCTCTCACCCCATCCTCTAATATATACACTATATGGAGCATCAGGGATCAATTGAAAAGTTTTGGAAATCATGAACACATCCATGTTGATGGTACTCATGCTAATTTTTTAATTTTTGGAATCCCATATGAAAAAGGGCATCTATGTCAATCAAATAAAAATTACTTTTGTTACCTCAACATGATCACTATATCCTTTATAATGTAAGAATTTATTTTAAGGATTAGATTCATCCATCAATTTAAAAGAATGTGATGTATTAATTATTCTAATAAAGTTTGTGGAACATCATACTAAGAAGTTTCCTTTGGCCAAAACATCAATGCTATGTTATATTTTTTCAATTGTTTACTCTTGAGTGACATATTCTCTTAATTTTCCATGAGAGAATCCCCCACTAGATATAACCAAAGTGGATATTTCCTTATTGTATTATCATAGGTGGAAGAATTGGTAGGAATATCCTTTACTGTCTTGGAATACAAGAAATCATAGGGTGTCTCAAGGAATTAAAATTGCCTTAGCCTTTCCTCCAATTGAGTAAGGGTATCATTTTTCAATGTCAAGGAATTTCACATGACTAACCTTATCTTCCCATGTTTCACACAATATGATGTTTTTCTCTCAACTGATTCTGAAAGGGGAAGACCTTATTGTAAAAAATCTTTACTATCGAGAGGACCTTCATTGAAAACACTATCATAGGGATGACTACCATTATGGATTAATGTCCAACCAGAGGGAAACTTTATGTAGAATATATCACAGGAGTACCTCTAAGGTGGAAATTGGTAAGAGAATGATGAACTTATTTCTGTTTGACTTTATGATCACAGGGAGGGTTTTTTAGTACTCATTAAGAGAAAAATTAACATTATAAGCCGTAGTGTGTCCACTTAGGAGATATTTGATATGATTATTCTATGGAGGACCTCCAGATCTACTGGTAATAAATTTAGTGGCAGGACCTTCACAATTGAAATTCCTACTTCCATGAATTGATGACAAGTTAACAGGATCTTATTCCATTATTGATTGGTGTGTGAGGGACTCAATAACACTATAATAAAGTTGAGTAGGTTTGTGGGTATAATTTTAGATTTATGATTTCTTATTTTGATATTTTTATTTATATATTCTCTATTGCATGGTTAGAGTCGTATGTTGTAGACAATGAATTTCATATACAAGATCCTTCATGGCCCAATCTTGTACATCTACCAAAATATACTGACAAGTTTATTTGGTTATTGAAGGAATATGTTCTTGTCCGAGAGATTTCAATGAAATAGACCAATAATCTCCAATTGTAATGGGTATGTGTGCTTAATCATTTTTTCATTTATAGTGGAAATGTACTAACAACCCTCCAGGGTGGGAGTTGCAATATATTCCCACTCCCGAGTAACTTTATCATTATGTTAATGAATTACCCTAATTTTGAGGATGGGGTTATGTTCCCTCCATTAAACCACTTATATTGATATAATTTATATATTAGAACATTTGTATAATTTGGTAAGGGATGGATATCAACACTTCAATTGTTTTTAGGATATTCCAAGTGAAACTCCCACCTATAACAAGAATATATTCCCATTACATGTTTGGATAATGGATATATGTTTTATAAAATTCTATATTTCCTACTAGAATATGATGGAATATTTCTTTTGAAAAGGTGGAGGCATGGGATCCTCCCACTATTTATTTTTGGGATATGCTGACAATATTCTCTAGGTGATGTCAGATTATGTTGGAAGGTTTATTCTCGGTGTGGAATGTGATATATTCCAACTTTTATATTACTATCCTATATTTCTAGGAATTAGTAGCAGGAACTTGGTTTTTGGTATTCTCCTTATTGATTTCTTTCCACCCTTGGTGGTTAGCCCTAGGCACCCAAGCCTGAATGTCCTGATCTTGGGCATGAAAGTTGGAATCCTTGTCAAGTAGAGAACATGAAACCACGTGACATTGGTGACGGTGACTATTATTTTCACGACCCGTCCCCGGGGCCCGTGCCGTGACTACCCCAAGCCCGCCTTCCATAGGCCAGGGGCTGGCGACTAGCACCCAAGGCGTAAATCCTGATAACTGGGAAGGCATTGCCTTTATAAAAGTAAACAAACACCACAGAGTACAAGTGGAAGTAAAACACTAAGTACAAAGAGAAGTGATGAAAGGTAAATGGGCCAGAATACAAACCCAAAAGAAAGTACAACTACAACTGAACAAAGTACAACATAAAAAGAGACAACAGCTGGAAGGACGGAAGCGACTCCTAGGTCGTCCTCCTCAGATCCTACCTGAATGGTAGGTACAAATGGCGCAACTCTTGGATTATCCACCATGGATCCTACCTGAAGGGTAGGTCCAGATAGCCTCCAAAACGCTCTCGCCCGTCAACCTCCTCCGAGTGTCGTCTCGCCGTGAAGTCCACCTCCGGATACTGACTCATCGTGTATTCCACCTCCGGGTACCATCCAGTCCTCGAACACTCGTCCTCCGTCAGCACTGTCCGTCATCTGCAACCAACACAACGAGGTGCGGGCAAGCCCATGCAGGGGTGAGTATAACGATACTCAGTAGGGACCCCGAGACCCTCAAGGTCTCACTAAAACCAACATGGATAACCACAAAGAATATCTCAACAGATAACCTCTACTTAGGTATATGCCCATGCATATACCTAAGTTATCAAGTAACCCATCTCAATCATGAGGAAAAACAAGGATTATGAAATCAACGGATAACCACTACCCAGATATATTCCCATACATATACCTAAGTTATCAAGTAACCCATATCAATCATGAGGAAACACAAAGGTCATAGACTCGGCTCAAACCAGGATTTTCATTATCGAAACTGTAACTGCTGAAGAGCCCCATCTCTGGAGTGTACAGTGGTCCTATCACGACTCTGAGGTACTGCTCATTGACCTAAGACTGCTGAGGTACTCCTCCTGTCGAGTACTGTGGGACTACTGCTACAACTAAGCTCTTCCCACCATGGGTAAGCCGCTACAATCAAGCGCTCCCCCTCATAGCCTCAAGAGGTACTACTTCTGTTGAGTACCGCGGGTCTGCCGCTACAACCAAGCGCTCCTCTATCGTGGGTCTGCCGCTGCAACCAAGCGCTCCCCCTCATAGCCTCCAGAGGTACTCCTTCTGTTGAGTACCATGGGTCTGCCACTACAAAAAAGCGCTCCTCCGTCGTGGGTCTGCTGCTACAACCAAGCGCTCCCCACTGGGCTATCTGAAACACACTGAGTCGATCGGTTAAGCAGTCGTCAGGTCTCAGCCGGCTACACGGTCTCCATATTCCGCACGCTCGTCTCTGGGAGGGTCCGCTCCATGAGCTTCTGGTCGATACTAAAATTATCACAAGGTTCCATGAAGAAGTATCTCAAAGGACCACCACGCCACAGGGGTCTCAACGCAAAAGATGGTGCGTCAATCGGACGCCCCGTCTGTGAGTTATTAGCCTTTTCGTCCCAGGGGCCCGGTTGGTTTCGTGAGTGAATCAACCCGGACGTAACTCAACTGTACCCCGAAATCTCATAGGGTATACTCAAAGGGGCCGTTTCTCAACGTGATCACCAACGTCGCTGACGGTTCATCAAACGGACGTCTGGTCTGAAAGATATCAGCTTTTCCGTTCCAGGGGCCCGATAGGATTTTTGGTGCAATCCAACCTGGCCGTTATCAAAATGCAACCAAAACTCGGGCGAAGTATGCCAAAAGTTCTGTCTCCCCAAGATAAATTTAACAAGATAGACGGCGCGTCAATCGGACGCCCGGTCTGTGAGTTATTGGCTTTTTCGTTCCGGGGGCCCGGTTGGTTTCGTGAGCGAACCAACCCGACCACACTCCGACGGCATCCAAACCTCGAGTGGAGTAAGCCAAATGATCTGTCTCACTTAGAGGAATCCATCAAAGTCAACGGCACATAAATCGGACGTCCGGAGCTCAAGATATGAGTGTTTCTGCTCTGAGGGCCTGGTTGGTTTCATGTACGAACCAACCTGGCTGAACCCCAAGTATTCCGAAACCTTGGGTGTAGTATACCGAAATGGCCGTCTCGATCCAAGGATCGCATCGCCACTGACGGCGCGTTGTTCGGAGGCTCGTATCTTATGTTATGAGCAAAAGACCGAAAAAGTCCGAAAACAGGGGGTCTGGGCCCGGACCGACCCAGTTGCGCGGCCCGGCCCGGCCTGGGCGTGACCCGGCCCGGTGGGTCGGCTCGGCTTGGTCGACCGGCCGAGCGTGGGATCCCCCCCCCCCCATGTGGGGGCCACTCCGCGGCATCCGGACGCGGCATGTCGGCCGCGTCCCGCCGCTCAGTTCCGCGCAGCCGCGAAACCGACCTCGTCGACGCGGCTTCAGCAGCGGCGGGTTTCGTCGGCGGCGCGCCGGGCGCCACCGCCGCCTGGCGGTCGGCCGCGGTCTCCAGCCGCTGGCGCCGCCGCGCCGGCGTAGCGTGCCGGCGGGAGGTACCGCGTACCACCGGACGCGCTCCGGTGGTCTGTTTTGCGTGCGGTCTTCGCCAGTGGTCCTCCCGGGACCCGATCTTCATTGCAAGGCCCTCAAACGCCATGGCGGCCTGCTTTTTCATCATCTGTCGATCTGCACATCAATAAACAAGCTGCGGAGGGTTGTCAGGCCGTGTTTTTTCGGCCCATGCCCTCCGCGTTAGGAGTTATCAATTGGAAAATAATAAACACATGATTTTAATAATTGAAGAGGGTATAATTTATCCAAAATAAATTATACGAACACATTGCAATCAAAATACCCACACAAAAGAGTTTAAAATTTGAATGCGCAGCGTGACGACGTCGCACATTCTTGTCGTTCAATCCCGCGTGGCGCGACGGCACCGCATCCATTCATTCGATCCGCAACATCAAGAAAAAAAAGGGATGGGGACAGCCGTGTTTGTGCGGTCCGGCCTCCTCCCGTTAACTGATATCATGCGGTCCAAATATAGCGGATAAAAGACGGAAGAGAATCACGTAAGGAAAATCACGTAAACCCCCTACAGTTTTTTTCCGCAAACAAGAATTCCCAACCCGCAAACATACTCTTCGGGGATCAACTTAATATTGAGTTGATCCACGTTCTTATTTTTTTTCAAAAGGAAACATCCATGGGTAAAGATACTATTCTCAAAAATAAATCCCTACCTCAAGAGTCATCGAGCGAGGGTTCGTCGCGGATTTTCTCGTCGCGGAAGAAAGCGTCGCAGGAAGGGGATCGTCGACGTCACGTCGTCGATCTCCGAGGATCCTGCATTTTTGTCGACCTTCGTCGGAGGGCGGCGTTCTTCGCTGGCGGCGATGTGTTCTTCGCGTTCTTCGTCGAAGAATGAAGAACTTCAGGCCTTGGATCTTTCTCCCAAAATCCTCTCAACAAGCTAACCCCCTAAACAAAATAAGTGTATCTCTTATTTTATTAACCAAGTCATAATTTTGCATTTAATAAAATTAAAACAGTTAATTAAATTGAATTAAATGAAACGCTTTAATCCCCCAAATTTAATAGGGGCGTTTAATAACTTATTAAACGCAAGAGTTGACTTGACATTAAGAGGGGGTGCGGGTGCGTTACTTAGAGGAAAAGAAACGGTAGGGCTCGTGCAGGCCCCACCTCACAAATATCCTACCAAGAGGGTAGGATATTTTGGATTGTACCCTATCCGCTTCAACTCAGCTTAAGTAGCTTTAAGTGGCTTTAAGTGTCTTTAAGTTAAATAAAATAAAGTTGTCACGCCACTTTATTTTATTTTCTTCACTTAACCCCCAAAAATTAAAAACCACACCCGAGAAAACGCAACTCCAGAAAAGGCGTTTCTAAAAAAATACCGGTGCTGCGATTCCATCGGTGCCCTCAGAATTCGATTCCGAGCACCGGTTCAGAAGTTAGAAAAACTCGCTCGTTCGTTCACTGAACGTACCCGAGCTAAACTTCAGAAAATGATTCTGGGCACACCGGGCCTCGGAATCAGGCACCGTCAAAAATTTCATTCTTGTAAAATCCCAAAGGAAATTTAGAAAAAAAATTCCCTTGAAATATCCGGGTCTTTACATTACTCCCACCTCAGGGCTTTACGTCCCCGTAAAGCTTCAACACTACTAGGGTCACAAAAGCGGTATTGAGCATGCACATGAGCCTTCCGCTCGCATGTGCTCACCTGGAGGTTCCCGTCCTGCCAATGATATTGCACCCAAGGAATCGATCGTCCTCGTAGGATCTGCTCCTGTCGATCCTCGATCCCCACTGGAACCTCTGTGAAAGACACCCCATCGCCATCGTCCAGCTCCCCATGGTCGATGATATGAAAATGGTCGAGCACGTACCTCCTCAGATGAGATACGTGGAAGTCGTCGTGCACCTGGTGCAACTGAGGTGGATGGGTCAAGCGGTAAACCACCTCGCCTACCCAGCTGAGGACCTAGAAAGGTCCGTTGAACCTCGGAGCTAACTTACCGCCCTGGCCACATCTCCATAAACCTCATCGAGGTGAGACCGTATAAGGACGTGATCATCATCCTCGAACTCTAGAGGTCTCCAATTGCTATTACAACTGGAACTCAAAACGATTTCTTCCACGAGGGTAAGGTTTCCCGACTCAAGAGTGATCGGTCGCACCCTCCTGAGCATGAGTTTATCCTGTTCTACCTGGGGTTTCCTTTTCGCCGACCAAGGAAAACCCATCCCGACGTCATAGTTAAACCACAACCTTTTTTCCTAATATCGTCAATTTGTGTATGAATTGTGATTGCCCAGTCCATACTCAAACCAACGTCGTAAGGCCTCGACGCTGCCACCAAGAGATTCCAACTGAAACTCTCGCCTCGAGGGTCTGACCACACCGTCGGCGTAAGTGTGATTATCGAGTCTCCTCCCCAAGTATCTCCAGACCTGAGGGTCAAGTCCACGGCTTACCGGAAACTCTAGGTCTGGGACAAGATTTGTGAAAGCGAGGAATGATTCATATCGACGTCTATTACTACAGCAGCAAGTAGTGGACACAGACTGTCCCTTGAATCATTTTTAGAGCCATTGGGTCACACTCCTTGACCACATGCAGCCGCACTCTTCCTCCGCCCTCCAGCTCCCTGAGCCTGGCGGGGATGACTAAGGAGGTTGGTTGTAGCATGTTAAGATGTACACCACCTCATGCTGCTCTCCTAGATCTGCCTCCACGTCTGCCGCTTCACATACTCATCTCTCTTTAAAGCTTCCTCTTCTTGAAACATTTAACACGCTCGAGTCTCTAAGATTGGCGTCAGTTTCATGTTTCTTACTGCACTGTGCAGTCTTCATCCGCTCTTGGATGATCTGCGCCTTCTTTGCCTACGATCTGAAAGAGCTGCTAAAATTTCTCCTTTGCCGAAAAGAGAAACTCGGTCTCATCCCCTGGTTGAACCACACCCATTGCCTAATACAGTCAATCCTGACATGAATGATGTATTGATGCCATGGATGATGTCGTAAGGCCTCGACATAACTACCAAGAGATCCAACTGGCACTCTCGCCTCCAAGGGTCGAGTCACACTGTTGGCATCAGTGTGAGGTCACTGGGTCTCCTCCAGTAGAAATATCGAAAGTGAGGGTCAATTCAACAGTTTTAACTGGGACCACTCAGTATAAACCAAACAAAAGGACAGGAAAGTAAACATCACAAAGATAAGTGTCTTTTTATTATTTCAGCTCATAGTACAAAGACACGAATACAACAGCAATATGGAACTTGAAGTACAAGGGATGTATCCACTAGTTTTGCTCCTGTCCACCTGCTCCCGGAGCTCTACTGCCTTGTCCACTGCTAGGATGTTTCTCAAGCACTCGTCGCTGCTTCTGCCTTGGTGGCTCCTCCAACACCTGCGGATCAACTGTACGAGGAGTCGGACAGTCACGTGCCAGGTGACCCTTCCTGCCGAAATCATAACACTTCCTGCTCCTCGTACGGCTGGATCTGGTCCTCTTGGACCTATGCATCATCTATCTACTTCCCACAGATGACTCGGCTACTGATCAAAAAACACGCCGAAAAGGCATAATCTCTTGTACACGCTCGAGGTGTAGAGCTACTGGCACAAACTCCACCCTAAAGAAGGTCTCGAAGTCTTCCCATGTGAAGGTCATCCCGTTGCAAAACTGGAACAAGTAGCTCCACCACCTGCCTACTGCTGCCTGAAGAAGGCTGGCAGCAAAGATCACCATGAAGTCTGCCAGCGTCCCCACTAGCCTGAAGACTCTCACCACAGCCTCCAGCCAATCCTCAGCCGCCTGCGGGTCCGTCTCTCCCCGTAACCTGGGTGGCCTCTGGCGCTGGAACTCGTGCAACGCACTCAAGTGGCGTACATCTCCTACTGCTGGGGTTGGTGGCATCGGTGGCCCAACGTATGATAGTACCGATGGTGCCTCCGCTGGTGCCTCAACTGCAAGAGGGCCTTGTACCGAAGCCTCATCGCTTGACAGGCTGTCAGCACGCACATCCCTCTAGGCTATAGCTGGTTGTCCGAGAAAAGTCATCCTGAAAGAAACAACATGACACGGTCAAACGTTTATACCTGGTGAGCTGACCTAGTTTGAGCTGACATTTAAAAACTTCTAGAAGCACACACGCAATCAGTGTTTTCGTGCACAAAGTCGGAAATTAGTTGTCAGGGTCCTGGTGTATGGATACATTAGCCGCCCAAACCAACACTGGACTCCCTGAACTGAAGACCTCACTCGGTACTCTTAACACTATTTCTTCCCAGAAAGAAAATATCAGAGTTATAAGTTCTACGGTAGAACCGAATCCTCTGATACCAATTTGTCACGACCCGTCCTCAGGGCCCGTGCCTTGACTACCCCAAGCCCTCCTTCCATAGGCCAGGGGCTGGCGACTAGCACCCAAGGCGTAAATCCTGATAACTGGGAAGGCATTGCCTTTATAAAAGTAAAGAAACACCACATAGTACAAGCTGAAGTAAAACACTAAGTACAAAGAGAAGTGTTGAAAGGTAAATGGGCCAGAATACAAACCCAAAAGAAAGTACAACTACAACTGAACAAAGTAAAACATAAAAAGAGACAACAGCTGGAAGGACGGAAGCGGCTCTTGGGTCGTCCTCCTCGGATCATACCTGAATGGTAGGTACAGATGGCGCAACTCCTGGATTATCCAGCACGGATCCTACCTGAAGGGTAGGTACAAATAGCCTCCACAACGCTCTCGCCCGTCAACCTCCTCCTAGTGTCGTCTCGCCTTGAAGTCCACCTCCGGATACTGACTCGTCGTGTAGTCCACCTCCGGGTACCATCCAGTCCTCGAACACTCGTCCTCCGTCAGCACTGTCTGTCGTCTACAACCAACACAACGAGGTGCGGGCAAGCCCGTGTAGGGGTGAGTATAACGATACTCAGTAGGGATCCCGAGACCATCAAGGTCTCACTAAAACCAACATGGATAACCACAAAGAAGATCTCAACAGATAACCTCTACTTAGGTATATGCCCATACATATACCTAAGTTATCAAGTAACCCATCTCAATCATGAGGAAAAACAAGGATTATGAAATCAACGGATAACCACTACCCAAGTATATGCACATACATATACCTAAGTTATCAAGTAACCCATCTCAATCATGAGTAAACACAAAGGTCATAGACTCAGCTCAAACCAGGATTTTCATTATCGAAACCATAACTGCTGAAGAGCCCCGTCTCTGGAGTGTACAGTGGTCCTGTCACGACTCTGAGGTACCGCTCACTGACCTAAGACTGCTGAGGTACTCCTCCTGTCGAGTACTATGGGCCTGCTGCTACAACCAAGCGCTTCCCACCATGGGTCTGCCGCTACAACCAAACGCTCCCCCTCATAGCCTCAAGAGATACTCCTTCTGTTGAGTACTGCGGGTCTGTCGCAACAACCAAGTGCTCCTCCGCCGTGGGTCTGCCGCTACAACCAATCACTCCCCCTCATAGCCTCCAGAGGTACTCCTTCTATTGAGTACCACGGGTCTGCCGCTACAACCAAGCACTCCTCCGTCGTGGGTCTGCCGCTACAACCAAGCACTCCCCACTAGGCTATCCGAAACACACCGAGTCGATCGGTCAAGCAGTCATCAGGTCTGATCCGGCTACACGATCTCCGTATTCTACATGCTCATCTCTGAGAGGGTCCGCTCCACGAGCTGCTGGTCGATACTAAAATTATCACAAGGTTCCACGAAGAAGTATCTCAAAGGACCGCCTCGTCACAGGGGTCTAAACGCAACAGACGGTGCGTCAATCGGACGCCCCGTCTGTGAGTTATTAGCATTTTCGTCCCAGGGGCCTGGTTGGTTTCATGAGCAAATCAACCCAGTCGTAACTCAACTGTACCCCCGAACTCTCATAGGGTATACTCAAAGGGACCTCTTCTCAATGTGATCACCAATGCCGCTGACGGTTCGCCAAACGGATGTCTGGTCTGAAAGATATCAGCTTTTCCGTTCCAGGGGCCCGGTTGGATTTTGGGTGCAATCCAACCCGGCCATTATCCAACTACAACCAAAACTCGGGCAAATTATGCCAAAAGTTCCGTCTCCCCAAGAGAATTTTAACAAGACAGACGGCGTGTCAATCGGACGCCCGGTCTGTGAGTTATTGGCTTTTTCGTTCCGGGGGCCCGGTTGGTTTCGTGAGAGAATCAACCTGACCACACTCTGACGGCATCCAAACCTCGAGCGGAGTAATCCAAAAGATCTTTCTCACTTAGAGGAATCCATCAAAGTCGATGACACGTCAATCGGACGTCCGGAGCTCAAGATATGAGTGTTTCCGCTCCGAGGCCCCGGTTGGTTTCATGTACGAACCAACCCGTCCAAACCCCAAGTATTCCGAAACCTTGGGTGTAGTATACCAAAACGACCATCTCGATCCAAGGATCGCATCGCCGCTGACGGCGCGTCGTTCGGAGGCCTGTAGCTCAAGTTATGAGGATAAGACTGAAAAGGTCCGAAAATGGGGGGTCTGGGCCCGGACCGACCCGGCTGCGCAGCCCGGCCAGGCCAGTGCGGCCTGGCCCGGCCTGGGCGCGACCCGGCCCAGCGGGTTGGCTCGGCTCGGTCGACCGGCCAAGCGTGGGATCCCCCCCCCCCTGCGCGGGGGCCGCTCTGCGGCTTCCGGACGCGGTATGCCGGCCGTTTCCCGCCCCTCGATTCTGTGTGGCCGTGAAACAGACCTCGCTGCCGCGACATCAGCCACGGTGGGTTTTTTCGGGGGGGCGCCGGGTGCCGCCACCGCCTGGCGGTCGGCCGCCGTCTCCGGCCGTCGGCGCCGCCGCGCTGGCGGGAGCTTCCGCGGACCACCGGACGCGCTCCGGTGGTCCGTTTTGCGTGCGGTCTTCGCCAGTGGTCCTCCCGGGACCCGATCTTCATTGCAAGGCCCTAAAATGCCATGGCGGCCTGCTTTGTCTTTGTCCGTCGATCCGCACATCGATAAACAAGCTGCGGAGGGTTGTCGAACCGTGTTTGTTCGGCCAACGCCCTCCACGTTAGGTGTTATCAATTGGAAAATAATAAACACATGATTTTAATAATTGAAGAGGGTATAATTTATCCAAAATAAATTATACGAACACCTTGCAATCAAAATACCCACTCACGAGAGTTTAAAATTTGAATGTGCGGCGTGACGACGTCGCGCATTCTTGCCGCTCGATCCTGCGCGGCGCGACAGCACCGCATCCATTCATTCGATCTGCAACAACAAGAAAAAAAAGGGAGGGGGACAACCGTGTTTGTGCGGTCCGGACTCCTCCCGTTAACTAATATCATGTGGTCCAAATATAGAGGATAAAAGAAGAAAGATAATCACGTAATGAAAATCACCTAAACCCCCTACATTTTTTTTCCGCAAACAAGAATTCCCAACCCGCAAACATACTCTTCGCGGAGAAACTTAATATTGAGTTGATCTGCGTTCTTATTTTTTTTCAAAAGGAAACATCCATGGGTAAAGATACTATTCTCAAAAATAAATCCCTACCTCAAGCATCTTCGAGCGAGGGTTCGTCGCAGATTTTCTCGTCGCGGAAGAAAGCGTCACGGGAAGGGGATCGTCGACGTCACGTCGTCGATCTCCGAGGATCCAGCGTTTTTGTCGGCCTTCGTCGGAGGGCGGCGTTCTTCGCTGGCGGGGATGCGTTCTTCACGTTCTTCATCGAAGAATGAAGAAATTCAAGCCTTGGATCTTTCTCCCAAAATCCTCTCGACAAGCTAACCCCCCAAACAAAATAAGTGTATCTCTTATTTTATTAACCAAGTCATAAGTTTGCATTTAATAAGATTAAAACAGTTAATTCAATTGAATTAAATGCAACGCTTTAATCCCCCAAATTTAATAGGGGAGTTTAATAACTTATTAAATGCAAGAGTTGACTTGACATTAAGAGGGGGTGCAGGTGCGTTACTTAAAAGAAAATAAACGGCAGGGCTCGTGCAGGCCCCACCTTACAAATATACTACCAAGAGGGTAGGATATTTTGGATTGCACCCTATCCGCTTCAACTCAGCTTAAGTATCTTTAAGTGGCTTTAAGTGGCTTTAAGTGAAATAAAATAAAGTTGTCGCACCACTTTATTTTATTTTCTTCACTTAACCCCCAAAAATTAAAAACCACACCCGAGCAAACGCAACTCCGGAAAAGGCGTTTCTAAGAAAATATCGGCGCTGCGATTCCATCGGTGCCCTCATAATTCGATTCCGAGCACCGGTTTAGAAGTTAGAAAAACCCGCTCGTTCGTTCACTTAACGTACCCGAGCTAAACTTCGGAAAATGATTCAGGGCACACCGGGTCTCGGAATCAGGCACAGTTAGAAACTTCATTCTTGTAAAATCTCAATGAAAATTTACAAAAAAAATTCCCTTGAAATTTCTGGGTCTTTACAATTATCAGGATCACTTGGAGGGAAATCTAGCGTTGAGGTTATCAGGTTGTTTTTTACCTCTAGATATTCATCCCTCAAATAAGTGAGGAACTTTTTGTTTCATTTTAAGGAGTGGCCCTCATAAGAATTTGAAACAATAATGGGTTTTTGTTGTTTCTTAGACCCAAACTATTGTTTTGAGGATGGATAGTGGGGATTCATGTCCTATAGGTATTCATGTTCAATTTCATATTCAAAGATAAAACAATTCATTTTGTGCTCTTTGACCAGTGCATTCTCCACCCAGTGTTGAAGGTACTAATTGGGAGACAACATCCTCTGATTTGATGAGGACCCATATCATGCTACTATCGATTCATAGGTCCTTATTTATTTTTAGGACACCATTTTGGATCAAATTTATTTCTAATTAATGTTTCCACTACTGAATAAACAAACTCTAACAAAAGAACTCATCAAAGTAGTATTATAAGTAGATAAGTTCATGTTGATTTATTTCATTGAGAGATAGATGTTGGGACCACTTTAGTGTAGTATGATAACATAATATGAAATGGATTGAAATATGGGTGATGTAATTATCTTATTTTATTAATGATTTGCATTAGGTTCTCCATTGTTTGTTTCAAACATGTTTATAGGGAAATTTTCAACCAGGTTGATTTGTGAAACCAGAAAAAACCCAATTGTTCCCACACCCATGATATGGAATTTCTTTCAAAAGTTAGGTGATCACTAGGAATTTTTACAATTATGATTAGGGAATCAAATTGGCCTATATGATGGGATTTTGGGCTCATCACACATTTTTTGGGTAATTTTTGTTTCACTGTTACTCTCCTATATATTTAAGTCATATTCATGAGTCCTTTAGAAAACCAAATATAAGGTTAGTCACCCTTCACATATGAAAGTATCTATGTATACATTTGGGAGTAACCATTTGTATGTATCAAAATTTATCCATCAATGGAACCATATTTATGTATCTAAGATTTTCCATTGACAGATCCATCTATATGTATTATAAGTTCTCTATATTGTCTTTTTATTTACTTTTGAATTCATTAATTTAAGGAATTATAATTTAAAAACTCATAATTAGGAATTATGAAATTTATTTCCATCCAGGGAGTTGATGGAATTTTTATATCGGTCTTAGGCCCATGATAAAAATTCTAATATCTCCTTGTGAAAGGAATCAAAATTCTCATATTTTGGTTCCACTTAACAGGGCACATTATTCCTTTTACGGTCATGTTACGAGTACCAACCCATGTTTTTAATGCCATGTAGTGAGGATTTATAGGAAAAAGGTGACTAGGAAATTCTGGTATGGGACTTACACATAAGTGCCCCTTTTTTGTTAAACCCATGTGGAATATAGACTAACATGAATGGATTGGTCCTATAAAAAATATGGACCAATGAAGACAGGTCTGACTAGAAGTATAGGCCAATGAGTATGATAAGAAAAGGGATACAGAAGGAATATGGCCTCTTGGGTGAAGGAGAATCTTACTGGGAATATTTCCCATAAAAGTTATAGTGGATTTTAGATTTAGGTTTTGAACCTCATTGAGTATTTCTATGTATCCCATCAATATGGGAATCAAAGATCATGTAGATCGTGAAGTTTATTGGATTACACCTGAATTAGAGGCCCGTTTATTACATTATTGAAAATATGGTCCTCTAAAGTTTAGTCTTGTAGTGAATGTTCCGCTTTGAGAAAATGGACACGTGATTTGGGGATTACACCTTGTATAAGGCCCATTTGGTATTCTTGATTGTGCTAGTGTCATTATTTCCACTAGTCTCTAAGCCCACATGGGTTATGCTCGATGTGAGAAATAAGATATATTAGAAGATCTTCACATCACATAATCATTTTTGGGAAGGACTTATACCTGAATCTGAATCCAATTTTTATACTTTCATATTCATCTGTTGGTGGAAGAGGGTAGAGATGTAGAGGTAAGTAGAATTATCATATCCTATAAAAAATGTAATGGACTTAATCTAGGAGGTATTCCCATGGGATACACTCACTCCTCATCTTATGGGGGATGAGGAGGAGGCTGTGGTGTGGCAGTTAGGGGAAAAGGTAGAGATTATCCATTACCCTCTTCCTGACTATTTTGAAACCCCGGGTCATGGATTGTGTATCTATATGAATATGAACCATTTAAATTCACATTTTAGGAAACATATGGAGAATAAATGTCACTACCTAAACTACTTCCATTGTACCTGATGTTTTTTACCCATTACTATGGGAATGAAAAATATTAATAATTCCAAGGACCCTAGATATTAGGAAGATCAAATTTTAGACTTCCTTTACTATGGTAATGCATGTTCATGATAGGGACACACTGATGTGTCTCGTCCCTAGGCTAGATGGATCTGGTGGCCAGGGGGGAGGTATCAATGATGGAATTCTTAGGCTTTAGTGTTGTCCAAAGGGAAACATTTTGACAATTTACGGAGGGTGTAAATTAATTCATATGCTATGGGGGCGGAGGTCCACGAGAGTGAAAGTGTGAAATTCACTAAGGATTCCCCATTCTTTATATTGTTCTCACTATATAGGATTGGGAACTACAAACGGACCTTCCGTGAAGGGGACTTGTTTATGAGGGGTTTCCTTTTTAGATGAAAGGGTTCCCTTAGTAGATGACCAAGCAGATCCTTTTTTCTCAAGATGGGTACCCCTTTGTGTATGGGTGGTCTTAGCTTACAATCTCATTGTGGTGTCTCCTATTATATTGGAGTATGTGGTAACTGAATTAACTTCTAAATTAAAAGTTTCCCAATTGGTCTTATTTGGTATTCTGTACCTCTATATTTTTTATCCCAATAGTCTGTATCATCTTTACGGTCAAAACATTATGTAATTATTGGGTACAGTAATAACCATTTTCCCAAACTGTTTTCCCTAAATGGTTATCTAGTCACATAGTATATCTTTATATATGTATAAATCCATAAAACTAATGCTTAGTCAAAAAATTATCTTCATATGTGGCATCGGTCGAGTCACCACCACATAATTAAAATTAGTTTCATTTGTAGGGGTGGTTGGGTCACCACCTCTAACTGTAAAAGACTTCAATTTCCATGGGTAGTTGATTGAATCTATCACACCACAAGTTATTTTTGTTTGCGGAGGAATTTAGGTCACCACCTTATGCCACAAACAATTTTTGTTTTTGGGGGTGGTCAGGTGACCACCTCACACCAAAAACGATTTTTGTTTGGAGGAGAATCCAAGTCACCATCTCAATCCTCAAAAGAAAATTGTTTATAGGTAACATGATATTACCAACCAACAATGAAAATGAAAATTTTTCATGGGGTAGGATATTATCACCTCCCGCCACAAATTATTCCTTTTTACGAGGATTCCTTACAAATAATCCTTCCTGCATAGCATTTGGCACTATGAAGGAATGGGATGGATGCTTTTTGGTTCCACGTACATTTTAAATTTTAACTCCTTATATCACTTACCCTAATTGATTCTAGATTTACCAAATTCATAATAGTTTTCTGGAACGCTTTGTTTACTTTCGGGCCCAAATATTCATGTATAACTAGCTCCCCTCATGTATTACCTTGTTGGATGGGTTTTGAATAGTTTCTCGAGACATAAAATAATTTAGATAGATATGCATTCCATTATAAGTATATTTCTATGTAAATTGTGAATTTTATGTACTCTTATCTATTATAGGTCTTTCAACAGGTGATTTGGGAATGGATATAGATCATCAACACTTGGTAATGATGAAGGGATATAGATGTTACAGAATAGTAGGAGTGGATGATTTAACAAGCCTCTGAGCAGTGGCATCTTATCCCTCACGCACGGCCTAGGGTTTCCTTTCTATTTCTCCCCCTACCCTCCTCTATATTTTCTCATATGGATCGACGCCGGTTGCCTCATCCTCGGGTAGGCATCAGCTCGTCAACACCTGGATCGACAACGAATGCCTCATCCTCATCAGCAATGGCTTCACTTGGGTGGCGTTGTCTGCACACGGCGCAGTAATGGTTGTCTCGTCCTCACTCGGTGGAAGATCCAACTGATCTCAGATCGGTGATGGATCTGGCGTTGACCTTGACTCAGGGTCAGATTTCACATCCAAGGTGTGTTTCCAGTTTCGGGATGGATCTGGCATGTCTTCGGCTTCAGGATCACAGGTCGGTTGTGGTGCGGCCTGACGACAGCTCTGGAGTGTTTCTTTATCTCAGAGTGGCTCGACGTTTTCTACAAAGAATATTAAAGGGGGTAGGATCTAGTTTTTGATTTCTACAGTTGGTTTTTGGGGTCATTTTGATTGCATTGATTTTGGAGGGACGGGTGACAGTTTAGAGGTGTTACAGCACTGGTGGTGGTGCTTTTGATCTGTGAAGGTCCCTTGTAAGGAAGAATCAGTTTGTTGATTTTGTTATTTGGTTGATGGATTATTCCCGACTTCTACAAGGAATCTTCAGATGAGGATTCAGATCAGGTTGATTTCTCCATGCAGGGAAATTCAGAATTGGAATATTGAGAGGGTATGGCTCTGCCATCGGTACCAGGCCCATAATTTTTTTGTATGGGATAGTTCACTGAGTATCCGTGCAATGGGGTAGGATTTCCAAGATGATGTTGATGTTGGGGAGGGGCTTCCTTTGTAGTCTTTTTATGGGTTGATCGGTCTCTACGTCTGTGAAGTCAAGTGTAGTTTTCCCCCCTTTACCCTTAAAAGGGGTTTATCCAAAAATAAATAAAAAATTAGGCCTTCAGGCCACTCACTCAGTTGGAACAGTAGGAATGAGGTTTATATACTATTCCTATGTTGAAATTATGTGTTGGTCATTAGACCATCTCATGTTTTCAGATATTAGTAGCCTCTGAGATTTGTTGGTGGTTATGGGTTTCTTGGAGTGTGGAGGGTCACAGATGCCAGGGTTCATCTTGGAATAAGTGGTACCTGTTGGGCTCCTCATGTGTTAATCTTGTTTTAATGATCACAAATCTCATTACTGTTACTTAATCTTGATCTTCATTGCACATCTTGCTAATGCTCTTCAATCTCAATAATAGCTAAACATCATGTTTTTATAATAACAAAGCTTATGGATGTTAATTACTCTCTTTATTATTTAAAAGTTTTATGCATGATCACAATTCTCACATATATTATCACACCTTTATATTTATGATTCATATTCTCTTACTCTCTAATGATTAACCTTAATTAATATTCTGCATATCACTGTCTTAGTCCAAATATAGATAATTTTCTAAGTATGCAGACACTGTGAAGGACTCACTGTGAAGGACTCACCGTGACCAGACACCGTGACCCAGACACCGTGAAGGACTCACCGTGAAGGACTCACCATGACCAGACACCGTGACCAGACACTGTGACCAGACACCGTGACCAGACACCGTGACCAGAAACCGTGACCAGACACTGTGAACCAGACACCATGAATCTCACACCGTGAAGCTCAAACCATTAACCACATACCGTGAAGAAGACACTGTTTCCATAATCATTGTGACACCGTTTCTTAAGTTTTTGTCAATATTATTTAAATAATGCTAACGGTCATATTTTTTGTTTTTAATGCAATTAATGTTATTTAATGATATTTGTTGGCATGTTAGGAAACCTTATCTCGTACATATGAGAAGGGAATCATTCCTACTTCAGAACTCATGGAAAATAAGAAATACTGAGATGAAGTACACAAAAAGAGGTGTGTAAGTGTGAATATACAACACAAAGAACTTACATACACCCAAGTGCACTGTGCTAAACAAGAATAACAATCCTGAACAAGAAGGAGATTGCAAGACCTTCAGAGAACTCTCATTACTGCAATCCAATACTGCTGAAGAACACAAGACGAATCAAGAGATCTTTCTCACTCCTGAAGAAGACAAGTTGAACTACAACACTCGGTTTTTCAACAGAAAACCCAGAGAAGGACTCAGAAGCATTCCTGATGAATCCAACGAGTCCAGAGATACATTGATAATCACTAGAGCTTTCTAAACTCTCATATATCTTATCTACATGATTTATTTATTAACTTTTGAGAAGTGTGGTGTACTCTGTATATCTTTACACACACTATCTCCTGCACTGAACTGGAGGATATCAAAATCCTCACTCAAATTCTATTAACTTTTGTTCACCCACGTCAACTATGGAAGAGGTCCTTGTGTGACCTGGGCTTTGTTTTGTTTCCCACGAAGAATAGTGTTAGAGGTCCTTGCGTGGCCTGGTCAGTTTTGTAAAACTATTGTTAACCCCGATCCAGGGTGTGGATCAAATTTATATATATTTTAGAGGACTAAGTCTCGGCTTGAGACTGAACCTCTTTTTATATATGTTGTGTATATTTTATTTAAGTTTAATGTATACTACATATATCTTATTTATTCCGCTGCTATTACTTTGAAATACAAAACTATTTTGAAGTTACTTTGATAGTTAAATTAGCAAGTGTTTACACTTATTGTAAATCAATAGGTTAGCTTCAAAAGTTAGTTTGAACTTGTGGTTAAATTAACTGAGACCTAATCAAACTTTGAGAAGATAAGTGAACATTTACAATCTGTATAAATTCACTACAGTTTAACTTATTTTATAAATTGGGGTATTTTAACTAGACAATATTTTAAGATAAATTTTAATTGGAACTCAATTCACCCCCCTCTTGAGTGTCCACTCCAACCAACATTTGGAATCAGAGGATTAGTTTTTGTTTAAATATTTTTGAAATACTCTGTTTTTCAACTGTGATTTTAGTTGCATCTTTAAAGATATTAAATTTCTGTTAATCTTAAATTTTTATCTCTTTAAATTATCTTTCTAAAATCTAGTTATTGATAATAGACTAGAGGGTGATGCTACTAACATGCCACCTTTCTTCAATGGTACAAACTATACTCAGTGGAAACTTAAAATGAAAATTCATTTAGAAAGCATAGGTTTTG
Organism: Viscum album; assembly: GCA_963277665.1. NCBI lineage: Eukaryota > Viridiplantae > Streptophyta > Magnoliopsida > Santalales > Viscaceae > Viscum > Viscum album. The sequence goes on from OY728165.1 coordinate 925,837,756, forward strand.
TTATTTTGACTGCCATAGAATCAGAATATAAACTTCCCACTACTACTAGATCCACTTGGGATGAACCTACAAAGACGGCTTACAATAATAATTATAAAGCCATGAATTCCATGTACTGTGCTTTAGGAGATGAAGAATTTAAAACAATTTCTTCTTGTAAAACTGCTTTTTAAATTTGGGATACTTTGGGTGTTTCTCATGAAGGAACAACCAATGATAAAGAAATGAGATTAAATAATTATACTATTAAATATGATAATTTTATAATGAAAACTGATGAACCTATTTCTGACATGTATCCCAGGTTTAATGAGATAGTCAATACAATGAATTCACTTGGAAAGGTTGTTCCAACAAAGGAACAAATTATGAGAATCTTGAGATGTTTACCAGACCGATGGAGAGACACATTTGTTTCAATCAGAGAGTCATGTGACATTGCTGCTCTACCTGTCAAAGAACTCATTGGTAAGCTTATGATGTATAAGGAAGAACTCAAGGTGAATAAAGGGGAAGATGATGAACCTAAGAGGAAATAAGTGGGTTTCAATACTACTACTTCAAAGAGCAAGGAAAAAGATAAATCTCAACTACCTACTAATAGTTCAACCAGTGAAAATTCAGACTCTGATAGTGATGCTGAAATGGCTCAGATAGCCAGAAGGTTTAAGAAATTTTATAGGAAGAAGAAATTATTCAGAAAATCAAATTACAAAGGAAAGTCTGACAATAAGGGACATTGGAAGAAGGATTGGAAAAAGTCAGATAAAAGTGATGAAGTTGTCTGTTATGAGTGCAAAAGAAAAGGACAGATTAAAGCAGACTGCCCAAAGCTCAAATTCAAGAAGAAATATGATTACAAGGACAGTAAGTACAAAAAGGCTATGAAGGCTACTTGGAGCACTTCTGAGGATTTCTCTAGTGAATCTGAAGCTTCTGAGACTGAAACCAGAAATAAGGCAAACATGTGTTTTATGACAAACACGTCTGAGGTAATCTTAGATACTCTTGCTTTAAATTCTTATTATTCTGAAGATAGTGCAGAATCGGATTCTGATTCTGAAAACATGACTAGTGAGGAATTGTTTGAATATTGTAATATGCTAGAAGAGACATACAATGAACTTAAGGATAAATAAAAATCATTAAAGAAACAATATGCTCTCACTACTACTTTTAAAACTGAACTTACTATTGAAAAAGAGAAAAATGATCAACTGTTAAAGGAGAACACTGAACTGAAAATGTCTAATGATCAACTCAAAAAGGATTTAGAGAAATTCACAAATGGAAAGGATACAGTAACTCAAATTCTAGGAAAGAAAGTTGCACTAAAATACACTACTGGAATAGGCTACAAACCTAGACAGAGACAGTTTACTAAGAATAGATTTATTCCTAAATCTGGATAGAATACTGCTAGTTCTAGTTCTGGACATTTATATGCTTCAACTAGTTATATTCATAGTTACAGATCTAATAAGGTTTATCTTTCAAATTCTGTTGATTCTACAAATTTTATGAGACCCATAAGACAAATTTGGGTACCAAAATCTTTGATTGCTAACCTGTTTGGACCCAAGAAGATCTGGGTACCAAAATCATTTCCTATATAAATCTATTTTGTAGGAAACCTGCTTAAAGAACTCTTGTAGGAAGACTTGGTACTTGGACAGTGGATATTCAAGACATATGTCAGGAGACTTATCATGCTTTAAAAGCTTAGTCAGAATTGATGGAGGCTTTGTCACCTTTGGTGACAATTCTAAAGGGAAAATCATCGGCTTAGGCCAGATTGGTAACACTGATTCAGTATGAATTTATAAAGTATTATTCATTGATAGACTTAAATATAATCTGTTAATTATTTCTCAGTTATGTGATGATGGTTTTAATGTTAAATTTGAAAATGATTCTTTCAATGTTTTTAATTCTAAACATGCTTTAGTATTTTCTGCCCTACGAAATGAAAATGTTTATGCTGTTGATTTAAATTCTTTAGCCATACAGAATATTACTTGTTTAAATTCTTTCCATAAAGAGTCCTGGATTTGGCACAGAAGATTAGGACACTTCAATATAAACTAACATAGAAAACTTACTAGGAAGAACTTAGTGAGATACCTACCCAAACATGAGTTTCCAAATGAAAAATTTTGTAATCCCTGTCAAAAGGGAAAGCAACACAAAATCTCTTTCAAACCAAAGAAAGAAGTTTCAACTTCTCAACCTCTCGAGTTAGTTCACATGGATTTGTTTGGACCATCTAGAGTTTCTATCTTAAATGGGAAGCACTATGTCTATGTCTTAGTAGATGAATTTTCTAGATATAATTGGGTATACTTCTTATCTCACAAAAGTGAAGCTTGTTCTTACTTTGATAAATACTCCAAATCTGTAGAAAATCTTAGTGGACTTAAGATTAAAAATCTAAGAAGTGATCATGGCCGTGAGTTTGAGAATCATGAATTTTAATCCTATTGCTCACACAATGGCTATAGTCATAACTTTTCTTCCCCTAGGACACATCAGCAAAATGGTGTAGTAGAAAGGAGGAATAGAACCCTGCAAGAAATTTCCAGAACCATGCTTAACGAATATGACTTGCCTATTTATTTTTGGGCTGAAGCTGAAAATACAGCTTGTTATATTATCAATAGAGTATTGATCATACCTATTCTTAAGAGGGTCCCTTATGAGTTGTGGAACCATAGAAAACCTAAAGTCAATTGCTTTAGAGTCTTTTGCTGCAAAGTCTTTATTCTTAATACCAAATATAATCTTGACAAGTTTTCATACAAGAGTGATGACGGAATTTTCCTAGGTTATTCTATTTCTAGTAAAGCCTATAGAGTTTTCAATAAAAGAACCAAGTGTGAGGAAGAATCTGTTCACATCAAATTTGATGAAACTGATCCACATGAGCCTAAAACCTCTCTTGAAAATCTTGAAGAAGATTTATCTATTCTAGACCTTAATGACAAATCAAATGAACCTGCTATAAAGACAACCAGTTCTTGAAATTTTCCAGAACCTGCTTCTGTTGATTCCCAACCTATTGATGAACCTGAAGTTTCTAGTCCTACCTTTACTAGATCAACTAGAATTCTAAAGAATCATCCTTTAGAATCTGTTGTAGGAAATCTTGATAGAGGGACACAGACTAGAGCTTCTCTTAGAAATCAGGTTGAACATCAAGATTTCTTCTCACAGCTTGAACCTAAAAACATTGATGATGCTATTAATGATGAATTTTTGGAAATTTCTATGAAATAAGAACTCAATCAGTTTTAAAGAAATAAAGTTTGGAATCTTGTTGAAAGACCTAAGGACACTTTCACAATAAGCACTAAACGGGTGTTTAGAAATAAAGTAGATGAATCCAGAAACATAGTTAGAAATAAAGCTAGACTAGTTGCACAAGGCTATAGTCAAGAAGAAGGTATTGACTATCAGGATACTTTTTCTCCAATAGCCAGATTAGAAGCTATTAGGATTTTAATTGCTTATGCTAGACATATAAATTTCAAACTATATCAAAAGGATGTCAAGAGTTCATTCTGAAATAGATATATTGCTGAGGATGTTTTTGTTGAACAACCACCTGGATTTTCAAACCCTCATTTTCCAAATCATATTTTCAAACTATCAAAAGCTTTAAATGGTTTAAAGCAAGATCCAAGCTCTTGGTATGATAGATTAAGTACTTTTCTAATTTCTAAAGGTTTTACAAAAGGAATAGCTGATCCTACTCTGTTTATAAAACGAATTTCTAAAGATGTTTTAGTTGTACAAATTTATGTAGATGATATTATTTTTGGATCTTCAAAAACTACATTATGTACTGATTTTTCTAAAATGATGCAAAATGAATTTGAAATGAGTTTAATGGGTGAACTTAAATTCTTTCTTGGTTTTCAAATCTTTCAAAATGATGATAGAATTATTTTAACTCAAAGTTAATATACTAGAGATATTTTAAAACGTTTTGGATTGGAAAGCACAAAAAGTAGTGACACTCCCATGAGTACCACCTGTAAGATGGATCTTGATGAAAATGGTAAATTTTTTGATCAAACCACCTATAGAGGAATGATTGGAAGTCTACTCTACCTGACTTCTAGTTGTCCCGATATTATGTTTAGTGTGTTTATGTGTGTTAGTTTTCAATAAAACCATAAAGAGTCACATTTAAATGTTGTAAAGAGAATTTTCAAATACCTCAAGCATACTCCCAATTTAGGACTATTCTATCCCAAAGGACAATAATTTGAATTATTTAGTTATTTTGATGCTGACTTTGCTGGATGTAAGCTAGATAGAAAAAGCACCTCTGGAATATGTCACCTTTTAGGCAAGTCACTAGTATCATGGTGTTTTAAGAAACAAAATTCTGTTGCATTATCAACTGCAGAAGCTGAATACATAGCTGCTGGAAGTTGTTGTGAACAAATTTTGTGGATGAAACACACATTACTAGACTATGAATATCAATTCAGACATGTCTCAATAAATTGTGACAACACAAGTGCTATTAATATTTCTAAGAATCCTGTTTCTCATTCTAGGACAAAACATATTGATGTAGGACATCACTTTTTGAGGGATCATTATCAAAAGGGTGATATCACTTTGGAATTCATTGGTACTGAATATCAACTTGCCGATATATTCACTAAACCATTAAATTCTGAAAGATTAGACAACATCATACATGATCTTGGTATGATTAATCATAAATGAATATCTTACTGATTTTAATGTTTAATTCTTTACTATACTTTACTTTACGGTTTCATACTTACTGTTTCTAAGTTACTATTTTATGCTCACAGTCTAACAACTCGCTCTCTCACCGTGACTATATAAAATTCTCATTGTCTCACCGTGACGACTATAAACTGTCTCACCGTGATGACTAGTATTCTGTCTCACCGTAATACCTACTCACGGTCTAACCGTGATTTGTTTTTATTTTTTTTAACCCATATCGCGGTAATTTTTATTTCACCTCTATTTGATTTCGCGCGTTTTTTTATGACGTTTGACATTCCCAAATGATAAAACTTAAGGGTTTCATTCGATTCCTTACCCTAACTCTCTCATGAACCTTCTCTTCCCTCTCACCCGAACCATTAGTGAATGCCAAGGATGAAGCATCCATCTTCACCCTCATCTGAGAAGCTCCTCTCTAAGAAACAAAAGAGGATACCGAGGATAGCTCCCGAAGGACCTCTAAACCCAATCCTGGTAAGCCGTACAGTTGTAACAGAAAAAGTGGTTTTCCCTGAATGGTTTTTGTCTAGAAGTTCGTTAGTTTTGAATGTTTTAAGAGAACAAGGATGGCTTGAATGGTTCACTGCACAGAATAGACCAATTTACCCAAGTCTTGTATCTCAATTCTATCAGTATGTGAAGTTTAATTTTGAGTTTGGAGAAAGCTTTATGGTGACCAGCTGGATTGATGGTCATAAGTGCTCTTTCTCTTCAAGGTTGTGGGCTGCATGCCTAAGGATTCTACATGATGGAGTTTGTGATGATTACCAGAGAGACCCTCCTCCAACAACCAACATCTTTGACCTGGAGACTGCTTTGGAAAGTCTAACTGGAAATGGCACCAAGCGAAGGGCCATAGCTGCTGAACTAGATGGGGAGACAAGACTTCAGTTAAATTTTGTTCAGAATTTGGTTAGTCCAAGAAAAGGAGATTTTGTTGTGATGAAGTATCAGGATGTGTTCCTGATTCACCTGTTGAAGAATGGCCATAAGATCAATCTGTGTAAGTATGTTATCAACCATATCTATGAGCTGATCAAAGTAACTTCCAAATCCACCTCCCTGTTTTACTTAAGGATGATTTCAACTCTGTTAGTTGTAAAAGGGATGGTTGGTGTAGAGACCCGAAGCTTAACGTACATGGACATTACATTTCTTTTGTGGAATACTTAGTAAATAACAAAAACACACAGACAAGGACCGTAATAGTTTAGTGTCTTTGGAAACTTGGAACGTAATCTTCTAATCGTGGTGAAAGATCTTCAACATCTCCCATAAAGATCTTCCACTTTTTGTTTCCTCACATAAAACCTTTCTTTTAATCCTGGGGGAAAATAAAACATAAAAAAGGGTGAGATCAAATGCTCAGTAAGGGTAAGCATGGATAAAATAAAACATACCATATACATTTGAACATAAAAACATGAACATAATGTTTAAACATCAAAAGCTTGAGAAATGACATAAAACATGGAAGTATGTAAGGCATAGATCATAAAGAAACATTAAGAATGATAAAATAGAATGGGAATAAAACATGTAATTGTGGCATCCATTAAGCACATGTAATGATTTCTATATTAGCCAAGGCATTGCTGCCAACACCATCTTAGTGGACAAAGTCCCTTTCTGAATCGAGTTCACTCCTCGTTCTAGTCCTGTATTACTGAACTGGTTTAACTTGCCGTTCCAGCCATGTCTATCTCATGAGATATAAATCTTTACCCAATGCATTAGAGGGAGATATAGGTCCCACCCATCTCATAATGAAATCATTCTTACTTGTGCCACAAAATAAACTTAAAACATTCATCATAACCCAAAGAATAAAATAGGTTTCATAAACATCATTCCATCATAACATAATCCATATAAAACAAATGGATATCATTTCATCATAAGAAAAGTGAAACCATGTAAATCATAGAGACATTATACTTGAAACATTCACATATGAAATAATGTCATCTTATATGAAAATGGTTTTGATAAAACACTTGAAATGAATTCTTGAGGAAAATATCCTTTCTTCTTCAAAATCATTTTCTTTTTACAAAATGTCATGCAATTTTAAAAGAAAAGGATTTTGTTGAAAATAGTCATGAAATATTTTGAAGGAGGCTTCATAAAAATAAGGCTTTATAAAACCGTAAAACTCCATTCGTGACGTATAATTTAAAAAAACATTTTTCTCGTACTTTTACAGGAAAAGTCAAAAAGTACCTCGTAATGTAAACAAAAGAAAGATTCCATACATACCATGTAGTAAAAGTCAAAATGGGTAAAAATTACATTAAACATACATAAAAACACTTTTATAAAACATGGACATAGATGATAACAATAACCCCAGTAAATACTTACGTATAAGCAATCTCGGATTAAAAAAATGAGATTTGCAAAATTATCCCTTACCTTAGGTCCGATATGCTTCGTATGGATCCGAACCTCCTGTATAATGATTTAAATAATGTCATTGACTTATTACATAATCATATTCATTGTTATGATATCATATATTTTTCACTTATGACTTTATATTACCCGTTCTTTTGTAAATTCAATGTAAAAGCAGCGTTTTGGGTAAAATCATTTCATTTATCGTATGTGTTTCGACTTGTCGTTCTTGATATTATTACTTATATCCTGATTTACATAATTCCAGAATGTAAAACATGATTTATATATAATATATATTCATCATATACATATATATTATAGATCGATAAAAGGAATGAAATACACCGTTCATGGAGACGGTAGGCCGTACGTACGCATGAACGGTGTTTTCGTTTCCTTGTTGAATTGAATGAAATTAAATAGATGACATACATATATATATACATAAATACAGTAGAATTATTATGTCATATATTTCATTATTACTTATTATATATACTTTATAATCATTCTTGAATGGTTATCATGGAGAGTGAATCTCATCGCGTCGTGGAGACGGTATTCCGTACGTACGCACGAGCGATGATATCATTCCCATGATCGTGGAATTGTATTAAAGTGTATGTATAATATTAAAGAATCAATATCACTTTAAAATAATCATATATATTCATTACTCTCACCATTATACCCATCCATGTAAGGTGGTGGTGGAAATTAGATTACACCATGGCGTGGAGATGGTATTCCGTACGTACGCACACGCGGTGATTTCGTTTTCCATAGGATGGATAGATGGTTAAATATGGTTGTTTCCTACTTATAATAACATATAAGTATATGAGTGATACTGATGTTATTACCTCATAATGAAAAAACTTAAAAAGAATAAGTGGAAGAAGAAATAAAGTTGAAAGAATCGGTAACAGACATTACCTCTTCTTTGAAGCGCCTCTTTGAGACCTCCTCTTAGGGTACTAAAATTGGACTTTTAAGAAGACCAGGACCTCTAGGATGTTTCTAGGGAAGTGTAGAAGGGAATTTTTCAGGGTTTGGCCGATCTTGAAGGCTAAAAGTGGTGTGAGGAAGAGAAGAAGGAGGATCCCTTTTATAAGGGAGGAGAGGGGCACCTTTGGAAAAACTAAACATATTATTTTATTATAAAGCCATATTCGGTTTTAAATAGATCCAAATTGATTTGTTTAGAAGCTAAGGTGGGGATGGGTCGAAATCCTCTCATAAAATAGAATTTGGACAAGTTTAGTTTACTATTTTAACCTTATCATTTAGATTTAACTTTAAGTTAGATAATTTTACTTTTACCGTGTCTTTTTGTGTTCTTACACTATAAGGTTAATAAACGTACTATAACAAGCCAAACGAACCCCAAGTTGTTTATTATTAATATATATAACATTATCTAAGTCATTTGGCCAAACCTTAGATTTTTAGAAATATAATAACAATTAATAATATAATATTAGTTTTAGAAACTATTTTATGTCAATTTTGACACTATTTGGTAATTGATTTTTTTTGTAAATCATAAAAGAATTATTAGTGCGAAATAAATAAATTAAATAAATAATAACATGTCATATTAACATAGAAAATTATTTTAATTCATAAAAAGTCTAAAATTACATTTATTTGGGTATTTATAACATCAATTATATCAATATTTCATTAATAAGATAATTACCGCATCATCATTGTATCATAAATAAATTAAATTATTTAAGTCTAAAAATTACAAATAAAATATAATTATGTACAAAATATATTTAGATTTCTAATTAATATTTATAGTCCAATTTATCTTATGTATAACCCTATATTAAAAATTATTTACTTATTAAACTTTGATTTTAACTATTTTAACCCTTCTTTAAATAAATTAATATTAAATGTCCTAATCTAATACAAGTGGGTCTAAATGGTCATATTTTATTTCTAAGGTTGTTTTTGGTCGAATTACACTTATCCAATAGAATTAGTACATGTGTTAGGGTAATAATAATATCATTTTTACCCTTAATTACCCTATTTACTTTTAACCGTGGTAAAAAAAATAAAAAGTTACTATTCACCAAAAATTATTTTCATCACATTGAACCACATTTTAGTCCTTGATATTAACTGTGTCTCTCAGATTTTCATAATTCCACTCACAGAAGCGGTAAAATTAAGTTTTATGAAAAATTCAGTTTTTTAACTACCACTTAGTGGTTTCACTATTCATCAAAAAATGAACGTTTCCAAAAAAATACCAAAAATTAGGCCTAAGCTATATTTGATATTATGAATTCAAAAATGATGTCTATTTTACCAAATTCAAAACATATCACTTACATTAACTAATTTAAAAATTAATTCATGTCGTCAAAACAAATAGCGTGTTTTTAAGAGATAATAACTATCAAAAGATTGACACTTGTTTATGTCTGGTTTAAATGTGAAATTACATCCAATGACCAACATTGTATTAAATTGTAAAAATATATTCTAAATATACTTTAAAACCACTCAAATTAATAATTTATCACTATTAATTATTTCGATTAAAAAAGTTGTTTTTAATTAAAATTTAGTAATTTTCACTATTCATCAGAATATGAAAGTTATCCGAAAAGTACCAATATTTCACCCTAAGCTAATTTCGATATTCCGAATCCAAAAATTAAATCCATATAAAATTTCAAAAAGTGGGTATTACTATTTATAACAGCTAGTTCATAATAATATTATAATAATATCTCGTTTAGTGAAACTCGGTATTGCGTACTACACACGCTATCGAGGAAGGTCGTGATTGAGTGTAATGCAAGGAAATTCACGGATGCGTGTTGTGAAAACTCTTTTTGGTGTAGCGTACAACACAAGACATTAATTAAAAATAATACTTTTCATAAAATCTCGGGGTGTTACATTCTACCCCCCTTAAAATGAATTTCTCCCTCGAAATTTGTTGGGGTTATAAATGGTTTACTAATCGAAAGTTTCTTTAATAGAAACCCACATCGTAAAAAGGAATACCAATACTTGGCTTTAAAAACTAAAGTCTGAAATGTAACGGTTACCCAAATTAACTCATCACTGGGGTTCAACGTAGGAGAACATAGGTGAAAATATGGATATGGAAGAAAAATATAACCATCAAGTTATGATGGAGAGTGGTAGAGACATGGATATGGAAAAGCCAGCAATCACAAAGCCATAAATTTGTAACGATCTAAGGTACCATCTGATTCATCGTATATAAGAGCACTAGGACAACATTTTTGGTTTTGAGGATCATTTCTCTAGTGTTGAAGAATTTTCGAATCAAAAGAAATACTTACTTGATTTTTGTACAATCTCACCGTTGTTCGTGCCTTGAACAATTTCCACTTCATCTCTAAAAGAAATGAAGTTGAATTTTCCATTCATGATGTGTTAGCAGAACATGTGATAGAATGATGGGTCATTCAATCTGTCTCAAACAAAAGGTTAGAAAAGTTATCAAAAAATATATAAGTCCATCTATAGTGAGATTAATTATATATGGTTCCTAAAATGGACTTATACTTCTTATATAAAACTGCTTAATATAATAAAACTAGTTTCTACTAAACATGGACTTCATGTAGGCCAGTGGTAGGCGATAAAAGCCAGTCGCACTTCAGTTGTGGGTTCAATTCCCACAGCCTTGCCTGACGCGATGGGCTGTCACCCATCCTGCAGGTTGTCCTTTTTCTAAAACTACATTACTATAACATCCCATAAATAATATCGAAAAAACTTATATCCTTAAACAATACTAAATTATGTCCAACATAATCCATTCCAATCTTTAGGCTTATCTAAAATACTTTGGTCCAAGCTCATAGTATAAAGAAAACGATTACTTGAAATGTCATCAACAATATAGCGACCCGGACTTTTCTTAAATTACTATTACATCATTTTAAAGATAAAAAACACAATAGTATTACACATGGAGGATCCAGAGGTTTAGTTTCTTGGGAAAACTAGGACCATACATAACAAATACAACATCAAGCATAAACATTTATTTAATTTCTTCTTCTATAGCTTCTTAGTAGCACTTGTTTTCTCCTTAGTACATGTAGCCACCTGAGGATATACATCAAAAGGGTTGAGCTAAAATCTCAGTAAGAGGGTAGATAAGAACAATATATCATTGGGTGAGCATAATCATGACGTAGGCAAAATATCATGAACATGAGAGGAGCATAAATAAAAGACTTCAAATGTGGCAATGCATAAAAATGAAACATCATGTCTTAGTGGTTAACTACCACACATACTTGTGAACAAAGCTAGAATCGTGTTCATGCATCATTTCACATTTACTCATGAGATTCATCACTTTACCCAATGCATTGGAGTGCTATATAATTCCGGGCGCACCCGTCACATTTAAACATTCATATTGCGCTATATAATTCTGGGTGCACCCGTCACATCATAACATTATCATTATCATGCTTGCCACATAGAACACATATCAAACTTGTACATAAATAACCCATGGAAAGGAATGGGTTTCATCTCATATTAACACATTCATAATCTTTGGGTTCCCAAAAGAAAGAGGGAACAACATACTTGATATAAGAACCATCAACCTTGAATGAGAGGTAAAAGGTGAGATCTTGAAAGAAGAGTTCTTTTGGAAAACATTTTGATGGACATAAAAACCAGTTACAAACATGTATATCCCAGAAAATTAAAGGAAAATATGAACAGAAGACCTTTGAGGAGTAACCATATCAAAAATGGAGTGAAAGAGGGAGAACCCGAAGGAAGAAAATTGGGTTCGAGATTTCTCCTTACCTTGTACTCGAGTGCCTCCTTCTCTTTAATGTCCTATATAATGACATTATATTCATTAATTAGAATTTCCAGAACCTTTTATACATTAATAGGGTTCATTCTGGTTTCATTGTTTCATATTATGTTCCTTTGGATGACTTATAGAGTTTAAAAACATTGATCGGGGATGTTCATTTTCATGGTTTTCTTGAGCGGTCCACTTGTATAATTAAGTTGATGTTTGGGTAGATCATGGGTAAACATCCAGAACTGATATTAAATGTAATTAATGATATTACAGAAGCTTGAATGATTTTATAATGTGTTATATTAGATCCATGTGGACGAATCATTAGATAAGAATTAAATGAAGATTATTTGGGCTAATTTGAGCGGTTTTTGGATCACAACCAACTCATTTTAACTTTTCACTTAGTAGTATGGCCATAGGTTATTTCCAGAACTTAAAATAGAACATAATACATATAACATATTCTGGTTCAACCATAAAAATGGTTTCATGACCAGATTTGAAGGTAGAAATGGAAGAAGAGAATATGTCGTTTTTGAAGGTGATAAATTATCACCATATGAACAACGTTCTCTTTAATAAAATAAAAGGAAGAGGGAAAGGGTGTGGGGTGATATAATATACCATTAGAATCATAAGATTACAGTATATGTATAATACTGGAGTTACAAAACAATTTTGATGAAGATAGGTAGGGAGAGATCAGGAAAGGAACTTGAACTTGAAAGGAAATTAAAGGAGAAGAGGGAGGGAAATTACCTTTAGAATCCTCCTCTTAAGAACCTCCTTAAGGGCCTATGCTTGGTCTTTTGATAAGACCAAGAGATCTTGGACGTGGGGAAGGGGATAGGGGAGATGATTGGGCAGATCTTAGCCAATTCATGAAGCTTGAGAGGTGTGGTTTGGCTAGAGGAGGGGGAGGGCTTATTTATACATGAGGAGGGAGGTGTTTTTGGCACAAAATATTAAATAAAATAATATATCATAAGTTAGACTTGTAATAGTAGTTTTTTGACATCATAAATCATATATTAATATAGTAAAATTAGTTTTAGGATTTAACTCTTCTTTATAATCCGAATTCATTACTTTATTAAAAGGAAAGTGAAAGAAAGAGAAAAAGACACTTTAAGAAATCACCTTTTTGACTTTAGGCTTTGGAAAGTTCTTTTTAGGTTTGAGAATTGAATTTATTATATTTCAAGGAAAAATTTATGAAATTTAATATGTTTTGGCCGAAACTAAAGTTCTAGAGTGTTTATGTCATCATTACATCATTAATGATGCAATTTAGTGTACACCGATTATGCGAAAAACTGTCTTTTTTACTATTCACCAGAAAATTGAAGTATTTCAGAATAAACCCAAAAATTTACCCCTACCATTTTTCGACATGTAGAATCCATAAATGATGTCCATTTTTTCAATATAATTTTCTAAATATTATTAATTTTATATTTAAATAAAATCATAATTTACTTAAAAAAACAGTTTTTAAAATTAAAACCGATTTTGCAGTTCTTTCAAAAATTACGTAGGGTCTTATAAAATTATCTAAAAACTATTAGGAATTTATTCAATACTTTATGAATACATTTCAGGGAAATAAATATTCTTTTAAATTAATTAATTAATTATAATTAATTATTTTAACTTTATAAAAATACTAAAAACGTTTACTAAGGTCAAATTATCACTTTCTATGATGTCTAAATTTTATTTTATTATTCATAGGTAATGTTACTATTATTTAATATTCATAAGGATCATATTACTATTCATAAGGGTAGGTTACTATTCATAAGGGTAGGTTACTATTCATAAGGGTAGGTTACTATTCACCAAAAATTGTTTTTGTTTCATTAGACTCCAAAAACTATCTTGAACACAACCGTGTATGTCAGATTTTTAAAATTCCAAACATAGAAGTGACAAACTTATGTTTAAAGGTCACTTATCACTTAGTAGTTCATTTTGTTGTGTTTTCATGTTATTTTATGATATATTTATAAGAAGGGAATTTCTATTGAAAAACTTTGGGTCGTCACATTCTTCCCCCCTTAACAAATTTCGCCCCTGAAATTTCACTTTACACAAACAGGTGAGGGTACTTCTCCTTCATTACCTCACCTCGTTCCCACCATTTTATAAAATAGAAAAGGATAGAACAAAACATAACTAAACAAGTCATGAATAACTTATCCATTTAAACAATTATACAAAAAACATAACATATGGGATCCCTAGGTAAATATCCTTGTGTGCATATTTAGTCTCATGCTAGAGGTTTTCTTTAGGGTTCACTAATCCTAATTCCCAAATTAACTAAACCTTTCCTCTGATACCAACTATAGCGACCCGACCTTTTCTTAAATTACTATTACATCATTTTAAAGATAAAAAACACAATAGTATTACCCATGGAGGATCCAGAGGTTTAGTGTCTTGGAAAAACTAGGACCATACATAACAAATACAACATCAACCATAAACATTTATTTAATTTCTTCTTCTATAGCTTCTTAGTAGCACTTGTTCTCTCCTTAGTACATGTAGCCACCTGAGGATATACATCAAAAGGGTTGAGCTAAAATCCCAGTAAGAGGGTAGATAAGAACAATATAGCATGGGGTGAGCATAATCATGACGTAGGCAAAAGATCATGAACATGAGAGGAGCATAAATAAAAGACTTCAAATGTGGCAATGCATAAAAATGAAACATCATGTCTTAGTGGTTAACTACCACACATACTTGTGAAAAAAGCTAGCATCATTTTCACGCATCATTTCACATTTAATCATGAGATTCATCACTTTACCCAATGCATTGGAGTGCTATATAATTCCGGGCGCACCCGTCACATTTAAACATTCATATTGCGCTATATAATTCTGGGCACACCCGTCACATCATAACATTATTATTATCATGCTTTCCACAAAGAACACATATCAAACATGTACATAAATAACCCATGTAAAGGAATGGGTTTCATCTCATAATAACACATTCATAAGCTTTGGGTTCCCAAAAGAAAGAGGGAACAACATACTTGATATAAGAACCATCAACCTTGAATGAGAGGTAAAAGGTGAGATCTTGAAAGAAGAGTTCTTTTGGAAAACATTTTGATGGACATAAAAACCAGTTACAAACATGTATATCCCAGAAAAGTAAAGGAAAATATGAACAAAAGACCTTTTAGGAGTAACCATATCAAAAATGGAGTGAAAGAGGGAGAACCCGAAGGAAGAAAATTGGGTTCGAGATTTCCCCTTACCTTGTACTCGAGTGCCTCCTTCTCTTTAATGTCCTATATAATGACATTATATTCATTAATTATAAATTCCAGAACCTTTTATAAATTAATAGGGTTCATTCTGGTTTCATTATTTCATATTATGTTCCATTGGATGACTTATAGAGTTTAAAAACATTGATCGGGGATGTTCATTTTCATGGTTTTCTTGAGCGGTCCACTTGTATTATTAAGTTGATGTTTGGGTAGATCATGGGTAAACATCCAGAACTGATATTAAATGTAATTTATGATATTACAGAAGATTGAATGATTTTATAATGTGTTATATTAGATCCATGTGGCCGAATCATTAGATAAGAATTAAATGAAGATTATTTGGGCTAATTTGAGCGGTTTTTGGATCACAACCAACTCATTTTAACTTTTCACTTAGTAGTATGGCCATAGGTTATTTCCAGAACTTAAAATATAACATAATACATAATACATATTCTGTTTCAACCATAAAAATGGTTTCATGACCAGATTTTAAGGTATAAATGGAAGAAGAGAATATGTCGTTTTTGAAGGTGATAAATTATCACCATATGAACAACGTTCTCTTTAATAAAATAAAAGGAAGAGGGAAAGGGTGTGGGGTGATATAATATACCATTAGAATCATAATATTACAGTATATGTATAATAATGGAGTTACAAAACAATTTTGATGAAGATAGGTAGGGAGAGATCAAGAAAGGAACTTGAACTTGAAAGGAAATTAAAGGAGAAGAGGGAGAGAAATTACCTTTAGAATCCTCCTCTTAAGAACCTCCTTAAGGGCCTATGCTTGGTCTTTTGATGAGACCAGAAGCTCTTGGACGTGGGGAAGGGGCTAGGGGAGATTATTGGGCAGATATTAGACAATTCTTGAAGCTTGAGAGGTGTGGTTTGGCTAGAGGAGGGGGAGGGCTTATTTATACATGAGGAGGGAGGTGTTTTTGGCATAAAATATTAAATAAAATAATATATCATAAGTTAGACTTGTAATATTAGTTTTTTGACATCCTTAATCATATATTAATATAATAAAATTCGTTTTAGGCTTTAAATCTTCTTTATAATCTGAATTCATTACTTTTTTAAAAGGAAAGTGAAAGAAAGAGGAAAAGACACTTTAAGAAATCACCTTTTTGACTTTAGGCTTTGGAAAGTTCTTTTTAAGTTTGAGAATTGAATTTATTGTATTTCAAGGAAAAATTTATGAAATTTAATATGTTTTGGCCGAAACTAAAGTTCTAGAGTGTTTATGTCATCATTACTTCATTAATGATGCAATTTAGTGTACACCAATTATGCGAAAAACTATATTTTTTACTATTCACCCGAAAATTGAAGTATTTCAGAATAAACCCAAAAATTTACCCCTACCATTTTTCGACATGTAGAATCCAGAAATGATGTCCATTTTTCCAAAATAATTTTCTAAATATTATTAATTTAATATTTAAATAAAATCATAATTTACTTAAAAAAACAGTTTTTAAAATTAAAACTGATTTTGCAGTTCTTTCAAAAATTACGTAGGGTCTTATAAAATTATCTAAAAACTATTAGGAATTGATTCAATACTTTATGAATACATTTCAGGGAAATAAATATTCTTTTAAATTAATTAATTAATTATAATTAATTATTTTAACTTTATAAAAATACAAAAAACGTTTACTAAGGTCAAATTATCACTTTCTATGATGTCTAAATTTTATTTTATTATTCATAGGTAATGTTACTATTATTTACTATTCATAAGGGTCATATTACTATTCATAAGGGTAGGTTACTATTCATAAGGGTAGGTTACTATTCACCAAAAATTGTTTTTGTTTCATTAGGCTCCAAAAACTATCTTGAACACAACCGTGTATGTTAGCTTTTTAAAATTCCAAACATAGAAGTGACAAACTTATGTTTAAAGGTCACTTATCACTTAGTAGTTCTTTTTGTTGTGTTTTCATGTTATTTTATGATATATTTATAAGAAGGGAATTTCCATTGAAAAACTTTGGGTCGTCACAAACCAAGCATGTGAATACCATCATTTATCCCCTATATATCTTGTTGGTCAAATTCCAATCATGTGAATACCTTAATAATGTATTCTCTTGAAAAATGAATACCCATTAAACCTTAGTGAAAACATGAATGCTGTCAAAAGTTAACTCTTTCCACATACCAAAATCCAAAAATTCTATATACTCAAACCATGATATAACCTTATCTTTATATCAGTCATGAGCTCATGAATACTGTCAAACATTTAATTTTCTCCTTATCCCTTAATTATGTGCATATCATCTACTTTCCAAAAATATCTGAATCACTTTTCATGGTTACCGGTACCATAAATTTATTGAAATCCACAATAGAAAAATACAGAAATATTCTAATACACCATAAAAGTACCTCAACAAAATTATTCTTGAAAACCAATACATAAACACTTCAATTCATCGTCTTCAATGATTGTCCTAGAATAAGTCCTTCCTTGATTTAGAAGTAACTTTTTAGGTCAGGGCATTGAGTTGGGTAATGACCATGTTCTCCACAAATAAGGCATTGAACTCCATAAAAGTCGGTCAATCTATGTCCCTTTTCTCCACATAGATAACATTTGTCCCTCCATTTTAGGTATTCCTCAAGGTTCTTCTTCCCTTCTTTAGAAATCTCAATCTTCCTTTATCTATGCTCCTCACTATGTGAACATGCATAAAATTCCATCTTCCTCTTATTTGATGACTTAGGAATACAACTAAATTTCACCTTGTTAATCATATATCACGATGAATTATTCGGCATAATCACAATATCTTTCTCTCTAGGCATTATGTAATTTTGTTGCTCATAGTCACCAATTTTTCCATTGGATTCAATGTTAACCGAATTCCTTCTGGTTCCCTCCATTGACTAAAACATAAAAAGAATTCTCTGAGAGGCAAAAATCCTTCTTGGGAAAAAAACATAGTAAAGGTGGAGTACCCTCAATATCTAACATATTAGGTTAAATTCTAAGATCGTTACCATAGTTCTAGGACTATATCCTATATGTATACTTATCCTTAGGGACATCCCTAGAAATACCTTAGAAATATCTCTTGGGATCTCACTAACGTTTTCGCATCCCAGTTTCCAACGGTTGACTAAACCTTTCCTCTGATACCAACTGTAGAGACCTGAAGCTTCACGTACATGGAAATTGCATTACTTTTGCGGAATACTTAGTACATAATAAAAACACACATCTAAGGACAGTAATAGTTTAGTGTCTTTGGAAACATAGAACATAATCTTCTAATCGTGGTGAAAGATCTTCAACATCTCCCATAAATATCTTCCACTTTTTGTTTCCTTACCTAAAACATTTCTTTTAATCCTGGGGGAAAATAAAACATAAAAAAGGGTGAGCTCAAATGCTCATTAAGGGTAATCATGGATAAAATAAAACATACCATATACATTTGAACATAAAAACATGAACATAATGTTTAAACATCAAAATCTTGAGAAATGACATAAAACATGGGAGTACATAAGGCATAGATCATAAAGAAACATTAAGAATGATAAAATAGCATGGGAATAAAACATGTAATTGTGGCATCCATTAAGAACATGTAATGATTTCCATATTATCCAAATCATTACTGCCAAGACCATCTTAGTGGACAAAGTCCCTTTCTGAATCGAGTTCACTCCTCGTTCCAGTCCTGTATTACTGAACCGGTTTAACTTTCCATTCCAGCCATGTCTATCTCATGAGATATAAATCTTTACCCAATTCATTGGAGGGAGATATAGGTCCCACCCATCTCATAATGAAATCATTCTTACTTGTGCCACAAAATAAACTTAAAACATTCATCATAACCCAAAGAATAAAATGGGTTTCATAAACATCATTCCATCATAACATAATCTATATAAAACAAATGGATATAATTTCATCATAAGAAAAGTGAAACCATGTAAATCATTGAGAAATTATACTTGAAACATACACATATGAAATAATGTCATCTTAGATGGAAAATGTTTTTGATAAAACACTTGAAATTAATTCTTGAGGAAAATATCCTTTCTTCTTCAAAATCATTATCTTTTTACAAAATGTCATGAAATTTTAAAAGAAAAGGATTTTTTTGAAAATAGTCATGAAATATTTTGGAGGAGGCTTCATAAAAATAAGTCTTTATAAAATCGTAAAACTCCATTCGTGCCGTATAAGTTAAAAAAACATTCTTCTCGTACTTTTACAGGAAAAGTCAAAAAGTACATCGTAACGTAAACAAAAGAAAGATTCCTTACATACCATGAAGTAAAAGTAAAAATGGGTAAAAATTACATTAAACAAATATAAAAACACTTTTAGAAAACATGGACATGGATGATAACAATAACCCCAGTAAATACTTACGTATAAGCAATCTCGGATAAAAAAAATGAGATTTGAAAAATTATCCCTTACCTTAGGTCTGATATGCTTCGTATGGATCTGAACCTCCTGTATAATGATTTAAATAATGTAATTGACTTATTAAATAATCATATTCATTGTTATGATATCATATATGTTTCACTTATGACTTTATATTACCCGTTCTTTTGTAAATTCAATGTAAAAGAAGCGTTTTATGTAAAATAATTTCATTTATCGTATGTGTTTCGACTTGTCGTTCTTGATATTATTACTTATATCCTGATTTACATAATTCCAGAATGTAAAACATGATTTATATAAAATTTATATTCATCATATACATATATATTATAGATCGATAAAAGGAATGAAATACACCGTTCATGGAGACGGTAGGCCGTACGTACGCATGAACGTTGTTTTCGTTTTCTTGTCGAATTGAATGAAATTAAATAGATGACATAAATAAATATATACATAAATAAAGTAGCATTATTATGTCATATATTTCATTATTACTTATTATATATACTTTATAATCATTCTTGAATGGTTATCATGGAGAGTGAATCTCATCGCGTCGTGGAGACGGTATTCCGTACGTATGCATGAGCGATGATATCTTTCCCATGATCGTGGAATTGTATTAAAGTGTATGTATAATATTACAGAATCAATATAACTTTAAAATAATCATATATATTCATTACTTTCACCATTATACCCATCCATGTAAGGTGGTGGTGGAAATTAGATTACACCACAGCGTGGAGACGGTATTCCATACGTACGCACGCGCGGTGATTTCATTTTCCGTAGGATGGATAGATGGTGAAATATGGTTGTTTAATACTTATAATAACATATCAGTATATTAGTGATACTGATGTTATTACCTCATAATGAAACAACTAAAAAAGAAGAAGTGGAAGAAGGCATAAAGTTGAAAGAATCGGTAATAGACATTACCTCTTCTTTGAAGCGCCTCTTTGAGACCTCCTCTTAGGGTACTAAAATTGGTCTTTGAAGAAGACCAGGACCTCTAGGATGTTTCTAGGGAAGTGTATAAGGGAATTTTTTAGGTTTTGGCCGAGATTGAAGGCTCAATGTGGTGTGAGGAAGAGAGGAAGGAGGTTCCCTTTTATAAGGGAGGAGAGGGGAACCTTTGGAAAAACTAAAAATATTACTTTATTATAAAGCCATATTCGGTTTTAAATAGCTCCAAATTGATTTATTTCAAATATGAGGTGGGGATGGTTCGAAATCCTATCATCCAATAGAATTTGGACAAGTTTAGTTTACTATTTTAACCTTATCATTTAGATTTAACTTTAAGTTAGATAATTTTACTTTTACCGTGTCTTTTTGTGTTCTTACACTATAAGGTTAATAAACTTACTATAAAAAGCCAAACGAACCCCACGTTGTTTATTATTAACCTATATAACATTATCTAATTCATTTGGCCGAACATTAGATTTTTAGGAATATAATAACAATTAATAATATAATATATTTTTTAAAACTATTTTATGTCAATTTTGACACTATTTGGTAATTGATTTTTGTGTAAATCATAAAAGAATGATTAGTTCGAAATAAATTAATTAAATAAATACTAACATGTCATATTAACATAGAAAATTATTTTAATTCATGAAAAGTCTCAAATTAAATTTATTTGGGTATTTATAACATCAATTATATCAATATTTCATTAATAAGATAATTACTGCATCATCATTGTATCATAAATAAATTAAATTATTGAAGTATAAAAATTAAAAATAAAATATAATTATTTATGAAATATTTTTATCTTTCTAATGAATATTTATAGTCTAATTTATCTTATCTATAACCCTATATTTAAAATTATTTACTTATTAAACTTTGATTTTAACTATTTTAACCCTTCTTTAAATAAATTAATATTAAATGTCCTAATCTAATCCAAGTGGTCCTAAATGGTCATATTTTATCTCTAAGGTTGTTTTTGGTGGAATTAAACTTATCAAATAGAATTAGGACATGTTTTAGGGTAATAATAATATCATTTTTACCCTTAATTACCCTATTTACTTTTAACCGTGGTAAAAAAAAGTAAAAAGTTACTATTCACCAAAAATTATTTTCATCTCATTGAACCACATTTTAGTCTTTGATATTAACCGTGTCTCTCGGATTTTCAAAATTCCACTCACAGCAGCGGTAAAATTAAGTTTTATGAAAAATTCAGTTTTTTAACTACCACTTAGTGGTTTCACTATTCATCACAAAATGAAAGTTTCCAGAAAAATAGCAAAAATTAGGCCTAAGCAATATTTGATATTATGAATTAAAAAATGATGTCTATTTTACCAAATTCAAAAGATATCACTTAAATTAACTAATTTAAAAATTAATTCCTGTCGTCAAAACAAATAGCGTGTTTTTAAGAAATAATAACTATCAAAAGATTGGCACTTGTATATGTCTAGTTTAAATGTGAAATTACATCCAATGACCAACATTGTATTAAATTGTAAAAATATATTCTAAATATACTTTAAAACCACTCAAATTAATAATTTATCACTATTAAATATTTCAATTAAAAAAGTTGTTTTTAATTAAAATTTAGTAATATTCACTATTCATCAGAATATGAAAGTTATCCGAAAAGTACCAAAATTTCACCCTAAGCTAATTTCGATATTTTGAATCCAAAAATGAATTCCATATAAAATTTCAAAAATTGGGTATTACTATTCATAACGGCTAGTTCAGAATAATATTATAATAATATCTCGTTTAGTGAAACTCGGTATTGCATACTACACACGCTATCGAGGAAGGTCGTGATTGTGTGTAATGCAAGGCAAGTCAGGGATTCGTGTTTTGAAAAATCCTTTTGGTGTAGCGTACAACACAAGACATTAATTAAAAATAATACTTTTCATAAAATCTCGGGGTGTTACAATTAGACCGAATGAAGAAAAGTTAGAGGATCTTGATTTCTGCCTATCCATGCCTATCATCATAAGGATGAAGATAAGCTGGAACCCCTGGAAGAAGCAGTGGGTTGGGGATAGTGATCAACTGTATAAAAAGTTTAATCCTGTTGACTATCAAAGAAGGCCTAATAACCTAGCTGATCCTGGTTTGGAACCCGATGAAGTGGTTGAGTATTCAGCAGAAGAAGAATAAGAAGAAGTAACAGCTGAAGTACCACCTAGAGAAGGTCTTGTAATACCTCCAATGGAAATAGTTCCGGTTGAAAAGGAAAGGTATGTTGTCCCTGCTGTTATCCCTGCTGAAATACCTCAAGGAGAAGTAGTTGTTGTTGAAAAGGAAAGGACTAAGGATCCTTCAGTTGTTCTTCATGAGGACGAAGCTCATCCCAATGTTGAAAGGAAATTGGTTTTTCCTGTTTCAGAACAGCAAGCAACCTTAGAGACAGATCTTGTTGAAGAGACTCTTTCTGTTAAGAAAGAAGCAAGTCTGGAAGCATATCCAGTGGAACAATCGGTTCCTGAGATTATTCCATCTGTTGAAGAAAGAATGGAAATTGCCTTTCAGCTGGCAAGGCAAGAGTTTACTGAAGAGATTAGGGATGATCCTGTGGATCTTGTCCATGTTTCTGAAACTCAAGAATCTGGATGGGAAACACAAGTTGAGGGGGAGGAACCTAAAAATCGTGATATTGTGGAAGTTGGATCTGATAAAGCTTCTCAACCTTCTGTCACTTTTTCTGTCTACTCTCGGTATGAGTTCCCAATCTTTTATGATGTGAATGAGTCACACCAAGTGACTGCAACTGGAATGGATCTTTCTTCTCTGTTTCAATTGAAGTCCTTAGCTCATTCAGAACCAGAACAAGAGCCCCTACCTCAATCTGAATCAGAATATGAGTCTGAAGATGACTCTGAACCTCAACCATAATCTGAATATTTACCTTTACCTGCATCCTTACCCGAGCTTCACTCCTTTGTGACCAAAGATGATCTGAAAGTTTTTGGAGAGACGTTGTTAGCTAGAGTTGAGAAAATTGCCTCCACTCAACCTTTCCCAGTGACTCAGTTAAGTCAAGAAGATTCATCAATTCTCTTTAAAAATATTATCTTGCATATTCAACCAAGGATGATCCGAGAAATTCAAGAAGTCCGAGTAGAGAATTAGCTGCTGAGTGCTGATGTTGCAAATCTGAAATGTATGGTAGCAAGTCTGCAGAATGAGTTATCTTTGAGATCAGAGCCTTCTTCTGTTTCTTCCCCTGCACCTGTTGTTGTTTTTCACGAGTCTTCTGATTACCTCCTTGCTAGGGAGATTGTGTCTCAAGTTCATCCATACCTAATATCTTTTGATGAAAAGATTGGAAAAAGGCACACCAAGATGATGGAACGCATGAGGGAGCTTGTGGAAAATCTGAATGAGCTTACAGATAAATACACTGGATGTCTGCAAAAAGTTCTGAAATAGCTCAAAGTTCTAACCGAAGCTGTCAAGGCTTCACCTGTTTCTGGTCAGACCTCCACACCTTCTTTGGATGATTCTATGCTGAGATCCATAATAAAGGAAGAATTTTATAATTCCTTCAGTGTCTTGGATCTATATTCTTTGTCAGAAGTGATTAAGAATAGTGATAGAGCATTGGACTTGGTTAGGATTCATTCTAAGATAGCCAATGATGCTCAAAAAGAGATCTCCAAGAAAATAGATTTGTATCTCTCTCGGATTTTCTCTAAAAGTGATATGACAGATCACTTTAGATATCTTGTGGAAAATTTGAGAATCCCTCTGGTGACTCTAGCTTTTAAAGCTCAAGTTCAGAAACTTTCAGAGTTTACCAGATTGTTGGACAGATTTCTGGAGAATAAGGATGATTTTGAAAAGGCTATGTAGTATGGTGGTGAAATCATTACTGATTTCATCAATCTTTTGAATCTGTATCTTCATTTCCAGAGTACTGCTATAGTTGCTCTAACTGCTGCACCTCTTAGACCTGGACTACCTACCTTAGCCTCAACTGCCATGACAGTTAGCCAAGCTCTTTCTCAAATCCGGCCACTCATTATTGACCAACCACAGCCTAGATCTTCTACTGCTCCTACTTTGGCTCCATATGTTTTTGAAGGTCTACCCTTACCCTCATTGTCTACCACATCTATGCCTTCTTCTACTTCAGCACCAGCTCCTCCTGCTGATAAAGGCAAAGACAAGGTGGATCTCTGAAGAGTCTGAGGACTGTTTTTCTTTTTGATGGTATTTATTTTTTTGTTTCATGTTTTATTGTATTCTGAACCCTTTGTTTAATACCAAATGCAGTGTTTCATTTCATTCCCTCTACTTTTTGATAATCCCAAAAGGGGGAGAAAAACTAAAGGTGTCAGTTTTATAATAGTATAAATGGTCGAGAAAAACTACAAGAATCAGTTCTATAATGTTTTTGCTATGCTAGTATCTTTAATATTACATGTCATTTATATTCTTCCTATATATGATTTGTGATCATCAAAAAGGGTGATATTGTTGGACTCCTCATGTGTTAATCATGTTTTAATGATCACAAATCTCATTACTGTTAATTAATCTTGATCTTCATTGCACATCTTGTTAATTCTCTTCAATATCAATAATAGCTACACATCATGTTTTTATAATAACAAAGCTTATGGATGTTAATTACTCTCTTTATTATTTACAAGTCTTATGCATGATCACAATTCTCACATATATTATCACACCTTTATATTTATGATTCACATTCTCTTACTCTCTAATGATTAACCTTAATTAATATTCTGCATATCACTGTCTTAGTCCAAATATAGATATTTTTCTAAGTATGCAGACACCGTGAAGGACTCTTCGTGAAGGACTCACCGTGACCAGACACCGTGACCCAGACACCGTGAAGGACTCACCGTGAAGGACTGACCGTGACCAGACACCGTGACCAGACACCGTGACCAGACACCATGACCAGACACCGTGAACCATACATCGTGACCAGACACCGTGAAGCTCACACCATGAAGCTTATACTGTGAACCATATACCGTGAAGAAGACATCATTTCCATAATCACTGTGACACTGTTTCTTAAGTTTTTTTCAATATTATTTAAATAATGCTAACGGTCATATTTATTGCTTTTAATGCAATTAATGTTATTTAATGATAGTTGTTGTCATGTCAGGAAACCGTATCTCGTACCTATGAGAAGGGAATCATTCCTACTTCAGAACTCGTGGAATATAAGAAAGACTGAGATGCAGTACACGAAAAGCGGTGTGCAAGTGTGAATATATAACACGAAGAACTTACATACACCCAAGTGCACTGTGCTGAACAAGAAGAACAATCCTGAACAAGAAGAAGATTGAAAGACCTTCAGATAACTCTCATGAGTGCAATCCAATACTGCTGAAGAACACACGACGAATCAAGAGATCTTTCTCACTCCTGAAGAAGACAAGTTGAACTACGACACTCTGTTTTTCAATAGAAAAACCAGAGAAGGAATCAAAAGCATTCCTGCTGAATCCAACGAGTCCAGAGCTACATTGATAATCACTAGAGCTTTCTAAACTCTCACCTATCTTCTCTACGTGATTTATTTATTAACTTTCGAGCAGTGTGGTGTACTCTGTATATCTTTACACACACTGTCTCTTGCACTGAACTGGAAGATATCAAAATCCTCACTCAAATTTTTTTAACTTATGTTTACCCACATCAACTGTGGAAGAGGTCCTTGTGTGACCTGGTCTTTGTTTTTTTTTCATGAAGAACAGTGGTAGAGGTCCCTGCGTGGCCTGGACAGTTTTGTAAAACTGTTGTTAACCCTGATCCAGGGTGTGGAACAAATTTATATATATTTGAGAGGAATAAATCTCGGCTTGAGACTGAACCTCTTGTTATATCTGTTGTCCATCTTTTATTTAAGTTTAACGTATACTACATATATCTTATTTATTCTGATGCTGTTACTTTGAAATACAAAACTATTTTGAAGCTACTTTGATAGTTAAATTAGCCAGTGTTTACACTTATTGTAAATCAATAGGTTAGCTTCAAAAGTTAGTTTGACCTTGTGGTTAAATTAACTGAGACCTAATCAATCTTTTAGAAGCTAAGTGAACATTTAAAATCTGTATAAATTCACTACAGTTTAACTTATTTTATAAATCGGGAGATTTTAACTAGATAATATTTTAACAGAAATTTTAATTGGAACTCAATTCACCCCCCTCTTAAGTGTCCACTCCGACCAACAGTACCCTATTCACTTTGGATTAATTTTATGACCCCTATATAGTTGTGAGACATGTTGAGTAGTCCCTCACTCTTCACATGAAACCCATAGTTTGTTTTGGTTCATGTTTCTTGGATTTAGAGGATGGAGGAGTTGAAACATCACTCCTTAGTTGATATCAACTTCATGGTCAGCCTTAATTCAGATAGTGGATCTCCTCTCTCCTTCATGTTGTATCTCATGTTACAAGTAAGGATGATGGATCAGAGTATTTATGGAATTATATATGGTCCCCTTTAACCAAATAATCATATCTAATGTCTTTATAGTGGTGGTGGCAAAGAAATTAAAATCAGATGCATTCTCTTAGCTTATATATTAGGAAGAGGGGTGAGTTGTTCCTTGCATTGGTGGATTTGGTACCCTGCATCTGGGTAGGGATTTTCTATTTCATCATAAGATATTACTTTCTAGTATACCCTTACTTAAAAGATAGGGTTGTTATATCTTGAATTGTGGTGGTACTATTCA
This sequence comes from Viscum album, assembly GCA_963277665.1. Classification (NCBI taxonomy): domain Eukaryota; kingdom Viridiplantae; phylum Streptophyta; class Magnoliopsida; order Santalales; family Viscaceae; genus Viscum; species Viscum album. The sequence goes on from OY728165.1 coordinate 925,865,273, forward strand.
TATCTGATCCCACACCTTGGCATTTCATAGGATCCATGTGGTATCTGCTTTGTTGGATTGGTGTTTTATGTAGATTTTTAGAAAAGAAGAATTAGTGTGTGGGGTTAGTACCCCCTTATCTAGGTCAATTATAATGGTTATAAATCATTCTATCCTAATATTTTTAGATTACATGGTATGGTGTTGGAAATGGTTTACCTTCATGGATGGTTTGTGTGTACAAAGGCTTGTGGAGAAATTGGTGCTTTCATTCTTTCCAACTCAATCTTCCTTCTAGAGAAGATGGTTCAAGTAGTGGTTACTCTTCCCATGATTTTTCATTTAAAGATGGAATTCGTTTAGAAAGTTGTGTTTTTATCTTCTGTGAATCTTGTATGATGCATTTTTTCCTCATTTCTTCTCTATCATAGATTTTTTCCCATGGTTTGGGGCTTAAGATTCTCTTCAACATTATGAGGGCACTAGGTGTTGATAGTTGTGTGTTCTATTAGTCTAAGTCTGTTGTGTGGCCTTGTTAAAGCAACTATGGTGTGATGATATTTTTAATATCTCTCCCTATATGTCATAGAAAAATCTAGTGTTTTAAATTTAATTAATGTCTCGTTATACCTTCGTTGGTTGGGTCTCTCACTGGATTCCCTAGGGTGTGTTGATGGTGTCAAGTAAGGTGTTTCCCCCTTCCATTTCCATTTTATTTAGGATTTTCTATTACCCACAAAGAGTTAGAGTTTTATTCAAATAAGATATGGGACTTATTCAGGTGTCCCTACATTTTTGTATGAGTGGGCTATTAGATTTGTCTAGGCTTTATCTGACCATAAAAGGTGGAAATTTTTTGAGAGGGACTAGTAATGGATTCCTTTAAAGTTGGTGTTCCCTTGGGTTATTTTTGGTCAATTATATGGTCTCTTCTTATATTTTTGGTGACCTATGTCACTGTTACACCTTTTTTATGGATTCCAACTATATTTTTTTATACTCACCCTCATAGGGGCCATATTTACTACACTCGGTGTGTTTGGGAAGATGGAATACATGTCAGTGGAAACTTATAAGGGAATGGAGCTAACTAATTGAATAGATATTATGGACCCAGGGAATGGTAGAATATAAATTATTTATTTCAGACGATGCTCAATGGTGAGAATGAAATATCATGGTGATATTTCCCTTATCCTAATGGCTCTATATATTATGTATCTTAGTTTATTGTGCATTGTATTTTTTCCCTTTTTATTTATATTATGATATATTTCTAAGGGATTTTTAGTAGTTATATTCATGAATATATTTAAATTATGGGTATAAAGGTATCTATAGAATGGTGTTCATTATTCATGTTGGATTTTTGGTTATTATTGATTATAGTATGATTTGGAAAGGCCTCCCATATGTTTATTAAGATTTTTTGGTGGTGATCACTAACCCCTGACCAATTAGAAGAAGTATTGGGGAGGCACAATTGGTCAATCACCACCCAAGTGGGGTTTTAGTTATTCAATTTGTGTCAGTGTTTCAAAATTCCAATTCAATATTGGAATATTTAGGTTTTTATAAGAAAGTATTGATGAATCAAAAGTATATTAAATTGTTTTAGATGTTGTTGATAAATCATGTAGAATTTCATGATAAATTAACATCTTCATGAAATTTATTAAGAACTAATCAAATCCAATATAATTCTACTCTAATGATAAAGGGAGTAGTTTATGTCATTTTTCTAAGATACTAAATTGAAAACAATTAGGTTGAGAATAATTGATAAAATTATAGAGGGTGATAAGGGTTGTGTTTGAGCTATATTAAACCATGTGACCTTGGTCAATGAGAGGTTGTTACTTCAAAATTAGATCTCATAGATCTGATTATATCAGATGTTGATCAATAGATAAAGGAGATTCTAGATAAGTTCATTAATTAAAAGATAACAAAGGATTTATTTATGTGTTATAAAATGGAGTTACACTAATAAGGATATGATAGAAACTAAAAAAACTTGGTTCATGGTTTGAAACCCTAGACCCACATTTATGGATTTGTTTCTAAATATACATAATTTTAAGTGGTTCTATGTCTTTAGAAACTAGGTTGATTTAAATATTTCATTCTCAACACAATGTACATTTCATCCATAAAAATTCTCTATGCATGAATCCATCCTATATGTGTCCATTCAATTGTAATTCCTAAGGAAATGGGGATACGTAAGAAAAGGATGAGCCCAATTTCTCAAAATGTATTAATCATAATCATTGTGATATAAAAACATTATGATTATTAATCATGAGCGGTGAAGTATAACTTTTTTGTTATGAGGCATAACATGATAGTATAAATAAGGAGGATCATATATCATTATATTATAGGATGGAATAAATAAAATTATATCATAATTCAATAAATCATAAAAATGTTGAAACAATATAAACATACAATATTTAGAAGTAAATTAAAAAACTCACCACCATGATTTCATAAAACATATTACAAAGGTTTATCCCCAAGGTATCATTAAAAATTACCATGGTATGATGATAGGGTATTATAAGCATGTCATCTCTAGAGATTAACTATTTACCCAATGAATTGGAGCACTAGCAGAGTGAACCCCTCATATTCCTAAACTCATGTGTTCCACATTGAGAAAAAAATATATAAAACCATAAATAATCATGACATGATGAACCCATTATAAATTAAATGGGTATCTTATGAAAGTTATTATATATCAAGGTAAATATACTTAAATCAAGGTAATGAAGTATGGGGTATTTCCACCCTATAAAAAATAGTATAGCATTTATTCAATAATTTCCTCAATTAGGAAATGAATAGGTGTCTAAGTGAAGAAAATTCAAATATAATAACCATACAAGGGTATATAAAAGGTAAATACACTATAATAAAAGTTATTCCAAACTGATGATAAGGAAAGACAAAGTTTGCGATGGATCATTATCCATAGAAATTTCATTTCCAACAAAACATGAGAACAAAGTAACATGAACAAAGAGTAGAATGGATAAATACATAAGAAATATAGAGTGTGATAGGGAACATAATCATCATTTATAGCATGAGTAGAAAAGATTCCATTTTAGTGGATTAATTTGGCTCTCTAGGTGAATATCCAACAATATACTTTAGAAACTATAGGATGTTCAAAATGCTATGGATAGTTCCCCAATTGAATAAATTTCATCAACTAGTAGTGTTTGGTAATTTCATGACATAGGGATATAAATTTAAAGTAAGTCTCAATCTATATACACTAATACTTCATTATGACTCGTAAATATTATGTGAATTATCCAAAGCATATAACCCAAGAGTGTAAAACTACCTGTCCCATTTGGCCTTTTTATCATGTGCTAGGTGATGATTGATTTAATATATAATAAACCCTTTTCATGGTAAATACCCCATGTTATATCTATCTTAGAGCCTTAATCCACTTGTATTACCCAAAGAATAATATTGTTGATAGGAAAATAAAAAAACACTTTTCTTTACCAATTTTTGGATGATTCTACGACTATGAGAAATTTCAAGAATTATAATTTCCTATAAATTATATATAATGAGATGGAATAATGATATATCATGGATAACATAGTAATAAAAATGTATTAATGATGCATAATAACATTTCCCATTGACATTAAATGGAATTTAAAAAGGCTCACAAAGTTAATGGGAAATGAGGGGTGAGGAACCCTAATTTTAGTATAATAATGGATTTGGAAAAGGCTATAATGAGAAGGAAAAAATAAATTATCATTTAAAATATAAAAAATGGAATAAAATTTCATGGAATAAAAATAATTTAGGTGTATGATATTGTAATTTGAAATTAAATTTTATGCAAAGTAATGATTTTTAAAAGGAAATATAAGGATTGATGACCCTTACTTCTCTTGAACTTCTTAGCCTAGAGCTGACCCTTTGAACTGAAAAGACACTATAGGATTTAAGAGATAAAAATTCAGGAGACTAATTAAGAGAGGTATGATAAGATTAATTATAACCAAATTTTCTCATATTATTTTAACCTAGTCCTATAGAGAAAAGGTAGTTTATCTAAGGCCCTATAACCAAATATTTTGAATCGTAATTCCCAAAAATAACCAAACTCTTCATTGACAGCACTAAGATGCCACAGACCCAAACATCCATATTTAGTACTAATAAAACATACATTTGCAAATATCTCAATAGATATAGCCAAAATTTATTATCAAAATTTCAAAAAAAATCTATCTAAATTTACTTTTTTGACTCTCGATATAAAGTACATTTCATATATAAGAATTCTCTCCACATGCATCTCTTCTATGCATATACCTTTGATTGTAATTCATCAAGAAATAGAGAAATATTAGAAAAGGGTGATCTCAAATGCTTAGTAATGGAATAATAATAATCTTTGACAAATTATAATATTGAGATTTTGTATCATGAGTGATGAAGTATAACATTTGAGTCTTGAGGAATAACATGATAATATAAATAAGAAGGATCATATATCATCACATGGAAGTATTCTATAAGGAAAATTATATCATAACTCATGGAATCATAAGAATTTTGAATCAACATAAACATGATGCATTCATAAGATTATGAGAAATTTTCATCACCAAGGTGTTATAAAACATGTTTCTAAAGCTTCACACCTTGGTAACATAAACAATTATTAGGGTATTATGCCAAGGTATCATAATCATTTCATCTATAAAGATTAATTATTTAATCAAGGAAATGGAGTGCTATGAGGGAGAACCCTTCATATGCCTAAATTCATATGTTTCACATAGATAAAAACATGCATAAATCTATCAATAATCCTGACATGATAAACCCATTGGAAATTTAATGGTTATCCTATAAAAGTGAGTATCTCTGTAGGAAAATACCCTCCAATACATATAGTAAACTATGGGGTATTTACACTGTATATAAAAAATGGTATATTTTTAATCAATAATTTACACAATCAATCAATTTATAGGTGTCATGGTGAATGAACTTCATATAAAAATAAGTATATAAGATTACCCACAAGAGAAATTTAGTAGAAGAAAAGTTATGCATAAATGATGATAATCCATGAAATAGGTAGTGATAGATCATTATCTATAGTGATTTCATTTCCACGATTCCACCTGCATATATAAACATGGAAATAAAGGATAAGGGTTAACTCCATGAAAAATTTAGAGAGTTATAGAGGAAATAATCATGGATTACAACATGAACGGGAAAGAATCCACTAAAACATATTAATGTGGCTCTCTAGGTGGATATCCTACAATAAAATTTAGAAACAATAGGATATTTACAATTCTATAGGCAGTAACCCAATTGAAGAAATTCCCTCAATGTTATGGAATTTAAGGGAGTCAAATGATAGTGGATTGAAAATAAAGATAAGATGTAAATAAAATAAGAATAATATGATGAACACAGACATAGCAATTTATATAGTTCATGTTTAATCTATGTGTCCAAGAAGTGGCCAAAATGTCACTATAATATGGGAACATAATTATATATAGTTTTCAGAGTTTCAATCACATGAAACACCAGCTATAAGTTATCAAATAAAGATGATAATTCATTTTTTAACCAATTGCATAGAAAGCCTCTATGCTATAATGTCGTAGCTACTAAAGTCCAAGATGCGACAATGGTCAGTGGCTAGAATTTTATGGAGCTACAATACTACTATCTCTAAAGTCCTTACTACTATAGTGTCATGTCAGGGTCTTCTAGTTAACTCTATTATAGTCAGTTAGAGTTAGGAACTGGTGCACAGTATGGGCCATAAGCATTTGTCCCAACATCATCAAAACTGGATCAGGTCACATCAATACAACAATAAATTAGTTGTGGATAGTAATTTCATGTAATATTTAAATGATTTTAAATTTTATCTCAATCCATATACTTCTATCAATCAATATTACTCTTAAAGAGCATGAGAATTAACCGAAGTATATCCCCCATAGTGCATAACCAGGAATGTAATTAGGCCTCTTTGTCATGTAGCAGGTGATTCATGAGTTAATACCCAATAATCCCTATTGATTTTATTAGCACTAGGTATGCCTATTCTAGATCCTAAATCTAATTATATTTTATAGATAGGGACTTCATTTATATTAAAACCACACAAGCTTTTATTTATTAATTTTAGTGTAGTTTTTATGGCCATATGAAAGTCGGATAATTATAATGGTTTATAAAGGTAGTATAATGATATTGAATAGTAATATATCATTGATAAATTATTAATTAAATTATAATAATGATGCAAAATAACATTTCCAATTGATATGAAAATCAATTTAAATTGACAATCAAAGGTAAAGAGAAAGGAGGGGTGAGAAACCCTTATTGTTCAATAGTAATGGCATATAAATAGGCTATAATGAGAGGAAATAAATAAACACTCATTTAAAAATTATCGAATGGAAAATAATTACATGTAATAAAAATTAAATCATGTATATGAAAGGAAATTAAAAATACAATATGCCAACATTAATCAACTTTAAAAGGAGTGCGGAGGATGGGAACCCTTATATCTCTTGAGATTCCCAGCTTAGAGTCATCCATTTGGACCCAAAAAACTATATAGGGTTAAGGAGAGTGAAATGGAAGAGAATAATTGATAGTGATATGATAACATAACATTGAATTTTGGTTTTGGAGAGTAAGAATACAGGAGGGTATTTATACTTGATGAGGGGTGGTGTTAAGAGTTAAAATATTGATTATTTTTTTACTGAGGACAACTACCTTAGGTTGGATTAAATTTAAATGAATTTGGTTTGTTATTAATGTGGAAAAATATTTTTTAAGGTCGTTTGAACCATTAATCACCAATTCAATGGTGGGATTTTTACATATTTTATTTCTTTACCCTTTAATTTCAACCGTTTACATTATTTCACTTTTACAATAGTAACTCACTTTCTTCCCATATAACTAAGTTTTATGCATAAAAAAAATTAACACATTAACTAATTTTCAACTCCTAATGATAAATATAAATCCCATTTTAATTAGTTAAATTCTAAAAGTTATAAAAATTAATTCTAATATAATAAATGTATAACGTAAAAAAACATTTTTATAAAATATAATACTAAAGATCCAAAACATCAATCCTAGGATTATAAATGTAACATGATGTTTTTAAATGAATTATTATAATCCCAAAATTTATTTATCATCAATAAAAATAAATTATTAGTTTTATGTTATGATCATATAATGATTAGGTCATAAATGTTGCAGTTTTTCTAAAAACTGTATTCTCACTATTCACCCCATAAATCAACATTTTATAAAAGTACAAAATATTCACCAAAATATATATTTTATTTTCTAATTTCCAAAAAAAATAATTTTATTAGCATAATTTTCAAAATATTTTAAATCTTATTTTCAAATAAAAATCCATATTTGTGGAAAAATTCTAGTTTTTATGAAACTATCTAATGGTTAAGTTACTATTCCAATAGTCACATTAATTTCATGTCTTATAAATACCTCATATTATTTGATATAATTCCTATTAGGTTTAAATAATCCATATTTTTTTAAAAAAATTATTGGACTGCTATAATGAACCAAATTTTACTACACTAAGTATTTTATTTATTTCAGGTTATCTACTAGTTGAAATAGTGGGTATTTTATTAGCTATGATTTATCAGTAAATGTATTGTTCCTAAATAATTAAATAAGTGATTGTTGAAATACAATGAAACATGTCACTTAATTTTTTAAAATGAAAATTTTAGAGAAATAAAACATATCCAAAAAATTAAAAAAACCTATTTAAAAATTAAATGTACATTATTATAAATAATAAAGTATTATTTAAGTATATAAATTACATTTAACCATTTTTAATCATGTTTTTTTCATAAAATGTCATTTGATCATACCTAAAATGGTTATATTTAATAATTTTATTATTATTAAATTGTGAATCAAAATTAGTTAACCATTAATTTACAATTACTTATTCACCAAGATAATGTGAAAAAAAATTAATAAAATGATTTTAGTTATCATATAAAACTATATATTTAAAAAGAATTGATAATGTATTAAAAGAGATATAAAAATTAATATATATATATAAAGTATAAAATATAAAATCAAGACAATATGTAGGCTATTTGTATGTGTTGCACCATTATCACCCTTCAATCATGGGTTTGAGCCTAGTAGTCTCATCAAATGTGATGGGTTGTTGCTCAGTATTTGGGTTTCCCTTTTATATTAAGAAATATTTTTAAAATTATATTTAAAAATATATATAAGGAAATCAATTAGGAGATAAATATTTTAATAAATTCTTGGTTTTTATCATTAAACACAAAAACAAATGAATGAATTTAACATTTTCATATTTAATTTAAGAATAAAACACAAGAAAATTTTCATTGCAAATCTTGGATGTTATATTTTCCCCAATAAATAAATTGTTTCCTCATAGTTTTACTCACATACTAAAACAAAATGTTTGAATAAAATTTATTTATAGAAATGAAACATATGTTAATCCTATGGGTTCATACTAGTATAACATACTTATTTAGAGAAAGTGTTATCTATCAAAGGGTCTATACCCAAATATTTGATATCCTTATTCCAAAAAAATAACAAAAATCTCCATCCAACTAAGATGCCTCAATCCCACACATCTAGATTATGTGTTAAATATACATTATATCACAAATATCTATATTGATACATCCAAACCTGAGGATCAAAATAATATTTGGGAACTAGGTACATTTATATCATATAATCTCAATACAAAGTACATTTTATCCATAAGAATTATCTATAAGAACATCTCTCCTATATGCATCCCTTAATTTTTAATTCCTAAGGAAACAAGGAAACATAATAAAATGGTAATATAAAATGACCAATAATGGATTAATCGTAATATTTTAGTCAAATAAACATTGAAATTCTTGATCATTAGTGATGAATTTTATCATTTGAGTCATGTGGTATAACATGATAACCGAAATAAAGAGGATCATATATCATCACATGGTAGTATAGAATAATGGAAATGGCATGAAGATTCATGAAATCATAAGAATATATTAAAAACATAAGAATGAGACATTCATAAGTATATCAAAAAGGTTTATAACCAAGGTTTTATAAAACATATTACCAAGGTTGTTCACTATGGTATCATAAAACGTTAACAACGAATAATGCCAGGGCATCATAATCATGTCATATATAGAGATTAATTCTTTAACCAATGAATTATAACACTATTAGGTAACTCCATTGATATTCCTAAATTCATGTGTTCTAAATAGAGAAAAACATACATAAATCCTTTAATAATAATGACAAGATCAACTAATTGGAAATTAAATAGATATCCTATAAAAGTAAGTATCTCTATAGGTAAAATGACCTTCAATAAAGATAATAAACTATTGGGTATTAACACCATATATAATAAATTTTATATTATTTAATAAATAGTTTTTCCATTCAATTGGTTAATAGGTATTTAGGTGAATACCATTCAAATAGAATAATAATACAATGGTATCGATAAGGTAAAGGCATTGGAAGAAGATTTATACATAGAAGATGACATAGAAAGACAAAGGCATTAGTGGATCGTTCTCCATATAGATTTCATTTCCACTATACCACATGTATATTAGAAAATGGACATGTATTATAAAGGTAAAATATATGATAAATGTGAAAATTGGAACAGAACATAATCATCAGTTATAACATGAGCAATAAAGAATCTCCTTAAATAGATTAATGTGGATCTATAGGTGAATATCCAATAATAAATTTTAGATAGTATAGGATAGTCACGGTGTTATGGGTAGTACCTCAATTAATTAAATTATATTATGTAGTTATAGAAATAGTTTTCAAGGAATTGGGATATTAATTGAAATTTAATCTCAACCCATATATTTCAATCTTTCATTATGGCTTGTAAAGAGTATGGGAATTATCCAAAGCATATCCCTTAGGACACCCAAACAATGTTTACAATTATTCCTCTTGATCATGAATCAGGTAAATATAAATTTAATAACCAATATGACATTTCTAGGATTATTACCCCAAGTTAAATTTGTGCAAGAGCCTATATCCACTTGTAATATCCACATAGAACTTTCGTCCCTAAGAAAACCACACTCGCTTTTCTTTGCCAATTTTTTGGATGGCTTTATGTATATGGTAAATTTTTAGCACTATAATGGCCAATGAAGGTAGTAAAATGATAATTAATGTTCTTATATTATTGATATAATAGTAATAAAATTAGAACAATAATTCATAATAACCTTTCCAATTAATATGAAAAATAATTTAAAAAATATCACAAAGTTAATAGTAAGGGAGGGGTGAGGAACCCTTATTTTCACATAGCAACAACATGGGAGAATGCTATAATGAGAGGGAATAATTAAGATCTCATTAAATAATATCAAATGGAATATAACTCATTAGAATAAAAAAAATATTGATGTATATGATAAATTAATTTAAAAAGACAATATAACAAAACTAATGAACTTGAAATAGAAATAGGTGGATTGAGGACCCATACTTCTCTTGAGATTATTTCCTTAGATCCAACCATTCTAACCCAAAAAAAACTCTTTAGGATTGAAGAAAGGTAAATTTAGGAAACTCATTGAGAGAAATATTATGAGATAACTTTTAATTTATATGTGGGATAATGAGAGACGGGGTGGTATTTATACTTGAATATTATCTATTAGAATAATCATTATTTTGTTATAAAGGCCAACCACCTTTTGGGGGCATTAATTTCAAGAAATAAAGTAGATGATTAAGGTTGAAATGGTTATTTAATGTCCTTAAAACCAAAAACAACCTACTTAATAGTAATTTATGAATTTATTTTATGCCTTTAACCTTTAATTTTAACATTTTTCATTATTTTCTTTTATTATGGTAACTCACTTATTATCCCAGTAACATATTTTTCTGATTAAAAAAAAATACCCTCAGTATATATTTGGACCTTATAATTTAAAATATTAAATCTATTTTAACTGATTAAATATCTAAAAGTGGTGAAAATTAAATCTAAAATATTAAATGTATAACGAATAAAAACGTTTTTTGGAAAAGATGTAACATAGGTTACAAAACATCAAACATTGGTTTATAATTGTAACATGATATTTTTAAATCAATTAATTTAATAAATAGTTAAATTTATGTTCAATTTAATGGATGAATAATTTCGAAGTTGTTATTATATAATGATTAGGTCATAAATTTTACAGTTTCTCTAAAATGGTATTTTCACTATTCACCACAAAAATCAACTTTGTCATAAAATTCCCAAAAATTCACCCAAACATACATTTGATCTGCTAATTCAAAAAATGAAATTATTTTTATCAAAATAATTTTCTTAATATTATAATTATAGTTTTTATTTAAATTCCTTATTTATTGAATAATGCTAATTTTAATGACACTATTTGCTTTCTAATTGTCAAGTTACTATTTCAATGGTCACATTAATTTCATACATCTTACAAATACCTATTATCATTTTCAAAAATTCCTCTAAATATTAAATATTCATTATTTTTAAAAATGTCAATTGGATGACTTTTTTTTGTTTTTTATAGTGTTGTTCATGGGTGTGATGATACTAAGAGATTACAACTATTCAAATTTTTCTATATTAATTATTTTATTTATTTTCTGTTATTTTCCTATAATAATATTGGGTATTTTATTGAATATGATTGATTAAAAAATAGTTTTTCTCATTAATGAAATAAATCTATTTTGAATTATTATTATTATGAAACATATCACATTACCTTTTTTGAAAAATTAGAGTAATAAAACATATACATAGAGTAAGATAAAAAACTTTATAAATTAAATGGACTATATTGTAAATATAATGTATTTTTTTAGTGTATAAATTATATTTAACCATTTTTATCAAATGTTTAACATAAAATGTCATATAATATTACATCCAATGGTTATATATTGTAATTTTATGATTACAAAAACATTATTTATACACAGTTAACCATTAAATTACAATGAATTATTTATACATATGTTGTGAAAATAAAACTATTAATAAAAGGAATATGGTTATCAAATAAAAACTATATATTTAAAAAGAACCAAGAATATAGTATAAGGGATATGAGTATATATATATATATATAATGGATAGAATATAAAATCATGATATAATGTAGGATACTAGTAATAATTTTTCCCTTTTCACCATTTGTTCATGGGCTTGAGCCTCATGGTCAAGATGGATGTAACAGGTAGTCACTTGGTCTGTGGGATGCCATTTTTTCTTAAGAAAACATTTTAAAATTATATTTGATAAATATATTTAGAAATTAAATAAGTGATAAATATATTTATAAATTATCGGTTAATATCATTAAATAAAAAACAATGAAATGAATTTAACATTTACATGTCTAATTTAAGTGAAACAAATCATCAAAATCATCAAAATTATGGGATGTCACACAAGGGCTATATAAAATCCCAACCCAAGCCAATGGCATGTGCCAAGTAAGAGGTGATACTAACATTGGGTAACATCCCCAATACACCAAAGGCCGATAATAAATGTAAAGGTCTTAATTTGTTATTTGGGGATGATTTTCCCTGGAGAACAACAAAACTTGACAAGATAAAATACAAACAACCAAAGCTTACAATATAATGGATGGGTAAAATAGTACGAATCAAATAAAAACCAAGTAAACAATAACATCAGGGTAGTAAAAAAGTAATAAAAGATGAAACCAAGTAAATAAGGAAAATCAAACATAGTAACACTAATGTGGAATCTCTCCATAGACTATGAGAGAGAACTCCAAGCTCCAAACACCAACCATTATAAGTATCATCATGATGCACTACTACCAAAGTATGATGCATTTCCCTTTCCTGTGTTTTGGTATAAAAAACAACCAAAAATTCCTCAAATTTCCTGAGTTGGGGATGATTATAACACTCAGTAGGTTTTCCCCAACAAACAGCCCAACTCTCACCACCAGGACAAGAACCTGTTAAGTCACAGTTTAAGACATGATTTTAAATAAAAATAGAAATATCAATAGTTATTAAATTCAAAAAATATTAAATTGAAAAAAAACAATTTATCATTAAATAAAAAATTTAAGCAAAATAATTAAATTAATAAATTTTTTCATTCTTTTTCTACTTGGAATACATATTCCATGTTTCACACACACATACACACATGTACGCATACTAGGTGGCAGTTTTATACTCATGATAAATTTCTCATCAATCCACTAAGTCGTCATATGGTGGCCATTCTTTAGGTTCCCTAATATCACACACCACTTACTTAGGGTCACATCCAATGAAAATGAAAACATTCCAACCATGTTTCCCAATACTATATTCCATATCATTTCATTCCACATAAAAAATATCATCAATTTATAACATTTTAAAGAACAAATTTCTTGTATTAAACCAAAACCATGATTTTAAATCCACAATTTAAGGTTATAAATCAAAGGGGATTCCCAAATATAATTAAAATTCAATGTTTTCAATTAATAAACAAAAAAGTGGATTATTTCAAGAAATAATTCAACATTTACTTTGAAAATCCAAGAAACATGTTCAATAAAAAAATAATCCTTCAAGTTCTAGAATAATTAGTAAAAAGAGGGAAGTCGTCTACCTCTCAATGGGTGAAAAAACCAAAGAATGGCACCAAGAAACATCTATATCCAAGCTCACAGAGTATTTACTTCAACATATCCAATACATATATCATCTAAACACATATTTCGTCATAGATCTGTCAATAAAAGATTATATTTAACATTATGGGTGAGAGGATATGAGAATATCTAAATTAAAAGATTAATAATGAGGACTTAACATTGATTCTAGAGATCCACCGCACTTTTATTCATCAAAATTGCCTCCCGAATCAAATATAATTTACAAGGATTCCTAAGAGTCAAAGGGATTATTTGATCCTAGAATTATAATACAAAAATGTGTGTTTTAGGGGTGCAATATGAATTAAAATTTAATTTTCAGAGCATTTAATTCATGTCACATGGTTGGGCCACATGGTTTGGTAAAGTATATCTTAGCCATCTAGGGGTAATAACCCTGAAAATTGTTGGTTGATTATATCTCATCCATAATTATAATGTATGATTAATGGGTATTTACTATGAACCTAGTTTGACACTCGTAGGAGATATGCATGGGGAAATTCAAAACTTCTTTACAAATGATTATGAAAGTTTTGAAAATATTTTTTTCATTTGAGAATGTTCCAAAATAAAAAAAAAAGATTATAGTTTTGAGATTAGTTATGCGTAAGTTTTTTGTTTATGTTAACTATTTCACTAGTTTCAAAATTATACATTATGATTCATAATGTTATGATATATTCTAGTGTATGTCATTATTTAGAAATGAAGTCTATCGTAAGGAATGAAAACTATTTCAATGCACATAGTCAATGTAGGTGTTTTCAAATTGGGAAAGATAATGAAGATAGAGTTATATCTGAGAAAATTATAATTATTTTTGGCATATTTGAGTCGGTTGATAACCAATAACCTTTCCCCTATAGAGCGTCCTACTAATCTGAAACATGGTGTAACAATTTTATACCATTTCATGAAACAAAATCACCCAGCATTCAATGGAACCAAAAATCCATTTATAGAAACGAAATGGATATAATATTTATAAAATATATTTCTCACATTGGGAAGTAACAAAATGGGGAAGGTTTTCATTGAATTTTATCATCTCATGGGGTATAAGGATCAATGGTTTTTATTAATTCAAAACACTAAGGATGTGGATTAAATAACTAGCATATATTGGAAGTATTTTAAGGGAATTTTCCTAGAAAAATATTTTCATCAAGAACAATGATTGGTTATGGAAAGAAAAATCATGAGTCTAAGATAAAATAAAGAGGAAAATGTTTCTAAGTATGAAGACAACTTTACAAGGTTATCATGGAATTTTTCATTTTATGTACATAATCCATTGAGTAATATTAGTCATTTCATTAATGTGATAAAGCCAATCCTTCAAAGTGAACCAGTCTCCCAAACATTTTAATTGTATGATGATATAGTATCATATGAAATCAAGACATAGAAATAATTATCCATGTATTATGGATTTAAAGGAAATAAATATAATAAGAGTATGAAAGAGAAAAAAATCATAAGGGGAATAAGTGAAAGGGATATTTTCCAACATGTGATATTTTTGGAAGGAAACATCATGGTATGTGATTAAAGGGAAATGAGTTTTCTAAAAGTGTGGATAAAAAGGTCATAATTCTCATGAATTTAAAGTTAAGGGAGAAACCATAAAAATATAGTTCTTTAACTATAATGATATGGGACACTATGTGAACGAATGACCCAAATGTCAAGAGAACTTACTAGAGAAGAATCTAATGGGAGAAGTACAAGATTTTTGTAATTACTATAATCGAAGTTGATGTTCCTAAATATGTGGTTAAAGGTTCATTTAGTATCCACTACGGGATTGGAAATATTTTATTTCATTTAATTTCTACCCACTTTTTTAGAACTAAGGAATTTTCTAAGGGTATCAATTCACCACCGCAGTGATTAGATGTTGACTTGGATGTGAAAAAAACAAATGGTAGGATGACTACATCTCAAGTCTATATCTCCTCTATGTTAGAAGTTTTTTGAAATGTGTTCCTAAGAAATATATTTATTCTTCCTCTAGTTGAATTTTATGTAATTTTGGGTGTATATTGGCTCTCTTAGTATAGATCCCATATCAATTACTAAGTAAGGGTGGTTATATTCAATATATATATTCAACCTTAGATCATCTATCAGTGTGAGGAAGAACTAGAACTTCTAATGTAAATTACATCCATCACATGGATTTTACTAATTATTCATGAAGGATATTCATCTCAGATGGTTGGTGAGAAACTATGATGAAGGCAACCGAGGTACCCTATCAAACTGGTACCTAACCTGAATTTCCACATACCTAAAGGGCATTACCGATCCCCACGGGCTACAGACTAGCACCCGAGTATCAAATAATAACCACATGGAATGATTTTACCCAACCTGAAGTAACAAAATGTCATATATATATATATATATATATATATATATTTATAATAGAGATAAACCACATAATAGATACACATGTACCATAACTGAAAGAGGATAGTAGAAATGATAAAACTCAAAGAAGTCAAAAAATCCCTTTGTATATGTCCCATCATAAAAGTAAATTAAAAATAGAAAACCAAATACTACATAAGATAGCATGGGAAACTCCCTTCATCTCACCACTAGCTACCCTGACAAAGCTGATATAAAACCTTTCTGCCTCAATATAGTGAATTAATTTTCCCTACATCGAAATATATACAAAGGTCTATGCACTGCCAAAGGGGTGCGTAGTGTGTGGTCTAACTGGATCAGTAGGATCCCACTCATGTGTTCCATAAAAATTCATTGTACAATAATCTGAATATGCTCAACTTTAAAGAAAAATGGGCATGATAAACAGTTTATAGATTTTGTATCAAAATCATGAAAAAATATTTAATTTTTCTATTTTCCACATTTCTAAAATAAGATAGTTAAAAATAGTTTCAAATAATTCCACATAAATCAAACAGTCATAAAATATCAAAACAAAGAATTTATCACATGTCATACTTTATCCATGGAAGTGAAATCTAAAATAGTACAAGCCAAAGAACAGGTAACATCATGATAAGGATCACTATATTTCAGGCTATAAGACAACTCTTACCATAATAAATGACTTGTGTACAATCAAATCCTTATAACATAGGCCTCAGAAGCAAAGAAACAACCCACGAGTGAATCCCCCTATAATTTCAATATCAATTCCCTAGAAAAATTGGCCTACATAATAGTGGAACACACCATGAGTAAACCCCAAGATAGTACATGGATTATGGCCCTAAGATAAACCTACCACCAAATTACCCAAGGCTTCACATGTGCTCTATTTTACAAACTATTTCATTAAAAACATTATTTAAAACCCATTTTAGAAATCCATTTCAAAATTCTTTTAAAATACCTATATATTTTATCAAAACAATTTAAAACCAACTTTTATCAAAACTAGTTTACATGAAAAAAAACATTAGTCAATTAAGCAATTTTATTTATAGAAAATTTTATAAAACTAGAGAAATTAATTTAATCCAACATAGACTATAGGTGGAACCACATACCTTAAGCTAGGGTCACAAATGCTAGAAACATGATCAACCAACCTAAAAGAACACAGTGAAAATAATGGAGGCCCCAGAATCAGTCTACACATCTCAGAATTGATTCAATTTAGAAAAATGGTTGTAAAAGAAAACAAATCACAATATACCTAAAAGAATATTAGTGACACAAAACAAAAAAGTTAAGTGTTGGACTCTGGAAGAAGATCATATTATTGATATATAATTAAATAAGAAGAATTAATAATAAATATTAACATATCTCAAATTGTAGTGAAATGGGGATACCATGATCAAATACATTGAAGAAACTATAGGAATACTCACCAAAGGAAATGAACTAAGACTAAAACAATGATAAATCACTAAAGTAAATGATTTTGAAGGATAAGTGGTCTCAAAATTCACCTATGAGAGCTTTAATGTTGAGATGGAACATGTTGCAATGAAATAGATATTAGCCACACAGCACCCAAAAAATCCAATTTTCTATATTTACATGGCATGAAACCACTTTTCACTTCATGAAATTCATGAAACTCAAGTATGATGAAAAAACAACTCCTTTTAATAAAAAAACCCAATTTTACCATTAAATATCATATAATGTACACCCGTGGGTGTAAATTTCTCAAAACCCACACTGGTTCATGTATTGTTTCTGGAAATCGATACATGGTGAGTAAACCTATTACACGGTGTTTGTATCCACTATATACATAAAAAATACCATTTTCTATTTAAAAAACCAAACCAACACTATAATTCATAAAACATGAGTAAAACCCTATGAATACTTTAACAATTTTATACCTAGACTCCATAAATTGAAACAAGTATATATCCCAAAACTGAAGTTATTTTTCCCATGAAATGATATCCATCCTTTAGAGTCCCAAAATTAACTCAAATAAAAAGGATAATGATAAGAGAGAAAAAAATACTTAATAACAGGTAATGGGATGTTACAAGATTCCCTCTATAAGACTTTCCATCCCTAGAAAGTCATGTGGAAGAATGATGTTAGGAAAATAATTGAGGTCATTGATCCCTCGTCAAATAATCACACTCCCAAGTATAATGAGAATATGATATGTGTTTACATTACACTTTGACCAAAGTAACTGACTTCCCATGAAAGTACTTCACTTGAGATTTAATTATCTTTATTGGCTACTCCACAACAGAATCCTTTGACTCTGAATCAATCTATTTCCAACTCAAAATGTGAGAGGGATCATCCTAGTATTTCTTGGTATGTGATATGTGGAAAACATCATAAATTTGGTTCAATTTATTTAGAAATTTAAACCTATATCAACCTTCCTGAGCCACTCAGTGACTTGAAATGGTCTATAATATTTTAGTGCCAACAGTCCTTATTTTCCAAGCCAACGGTGACCCAGTTGAGGAGAAAATTTTAAAAAAACTCAGTCACTTATAAGTAACTTCAAAGGATAATGACTCTAATCTTCATAGTATTTATAAAAACTCTATGTTTTATCTAGACATATATTTATATCAAGAATCCTCACAGACATATCTTTAATGAGACTTAGTCCCACCAAAAAGGCTTCAGCCACCTCTGCCCCACAAAGAGGTGATCTGCATGGGTGGCCATACAAAGCCTCAAAGGGATTAATTCAAATTGACGAATGAAAACTATTTTTATAATAAAACATAAAAAATCCCATATGGTTATCCCAATATCCAACAAATTCTAATACACTAACATAGATAATTTCTTTTAAGATCTTAATAGCATGCTCTATCTGACCATCTGTCTGTGGATGATAAGTTGTACTTAGCCGGGCCTAAATTCCCATTTCCTCTTGGAGACTCCTTATATGCTATAAAATTAACCTAGGATAACTTTTAGAAACCATTAAAGGAACCCCATATAACCTCATAATCTTCTGTATATACAGATTACCTAGATCTTCAACTTTATAGGTGTCTCTGATCAAAATGAAATGTGTTAACTTTGTCAACGGCTCAATAAACACAAAAATAGAATTCCTCCCTCGGGATTTCTATAGAAATTAAACAAAAAACTTCATGAATACTATTTCCCATTTCCAATATAAAACAATAATATTATAAAGAAAACCAAAATGTTTTAAATGCACTACCTTTTTATCTTGGCAGTAGTAATAGCGAGACACATAATAAGCAATGTCATGATTCATAACCTACCACCAAAATCACCATATCATGTCATAATATATCTTCAGAATATTTAGATGAATGGAATATGAATAACAATGATAATTATAAAAACTTGAT
Organism: Viscum album; assembly: GCA_963277665.1. Classification (NCBI taxonomy): domain Eukaryota; kingdom Viridiplantae; phylum Streptophyta; class Magnoliopsida; order Santalales; family Viscaceae; genus Viscum; species Viscum album. The sequence continues at coordinate 925,884,930 of OY728165.1, forward strand.
ATCCCCACTAATTCAAGTCTAACACCTCAATCCCCCAAAAAAGAGTACACTATATGAAGAGAGAGGCCAACCAGAAATGGTCTCCCCACCATATAGGGTTTATAAAATTCCTATTAACATTCCATATTGATGATGAATCTATAGAATATACTCAAGGAGATATAATTATAATTGAGAAATCACCAAAACCAAACCTAAAAAAACCTCTTAAGCATTTGCATAAAATTTAGTAAAGATTCTATTAAGGTTCCATTCATCCATAAATTCTAAAACAGCATGTGATGGAACTTTATTACTAAGTGATTTTGAAATGACATTCCCCTTTCCAAGGGTATGGGTTATATTAAATACAAACATCTAAAGGTATTATACCCACCAACTCTATCTTAGATTCAAAAATATATATCTTCTTCATTTACAGTTAGAAAAGATTGTGAACCTCTCCCCAACAAATAGTATTTCCAACACTTAATCACATGCATACCGATGTTAAGCTCTAAATAATGGGTCGTGTAATTATTCTAATAATTTTGTAGATGACATGATCTATAAGCTACCACACGATCAACCTTTATAATCCCACAACACAAACTAGCACTAGAAGCATCATATAAAACCACATAACCCTTTTTGGTCCCAGGTAAGATAAAAATATGAGCTGATGTCAAAATTAATTTCAACTCATTGAGAGAATAATGACATATTTCATCCCATTTTAATTTCACCCCTTTTATAATATGATGATTCAAAGGTGATCCCAACTTTGAGAAATCCTTGACAAGCCATCGATAGTATCCAACAAGAGAAAGGAAGATTTGTATCTCAAAGACATTTCTTGGATCTTACTAAGACAAAACTACCTTCAAATTATTATGATAAATTGATAATACATGCTTAGAAATAATGTTCCCCCAAGAACTTCACTTCTTGGATCCAGAAATTTTATTTCAAAACCTTTCCATATAAATGGTCACTCCTAATTATTTCCACAACCAAACCCAAATGGTGCATGTGCTTATGCTCAGATCTCAAATAAACCAAAATATCATCCATGAACTCTAAAAAAAAGTGCTGAGATACTCACTGAATATTTGATTCATCAAATCCGTAAAAACTGTTGGATCATTGGTCAGACAAAACAATTTCACAATATATTAAAAATGGCCAAAACTGCTTCTAAAATCCATATTTTGAATATCAAACTCCTAGACTTTGTGCTAATGATAACACTAATAGAGATCAATGTTAAAAAAATTATTTTCCCCTTTAAAATGCTCAATAAAATAATCTACACAAGTCAAAGGATACTTATTCTTAATCATCACCCAGTTTAACTTCTGATAGTCTAAACCCAATTTTACTAAACCATCCGCCTTCCTGAAAAATAGCACAGGGGATACCCAGGGTGAAACACCAGGGTGAAAAAACCCTTTCCCCATTAATTCATGTGACTAGATTTTGAGCACTTTCAGCTCTTTTTGTTATACATGATAATAAATTATCAAAACTAGAGGCATACCTAGCACCAATTTGATTATAAAATCTATCTTCCTCTCTAGAGAAATGTTGGATTAATTGTCTAGAAAAAATTCCAGAAAACCCCCAAAAAAAGTGGGAAGGTTAATAATTGATAAAATTTTAGTAGTATTAACTACTATAGTAGACACAAAACTATTGAACTCTGGGTGGGAAATTCCTTCATGACAAGAACTCAAATACCACTCTCCTTAAAACACTTATGTTCACCCATTGGTCATAATAAATAGGAAATTAAAATGATAAAAATCACCCTCATCACAATAAAATACAAGATAATCCATCCTGATAATGACATTAGAAAAATATTGACATAGAATGTGGAAATATCATACTAATTTTTCATCAGCTATAGATAGTGTTTAAGGACCCTAAAATCTATTCTCTTTACTCTTTCCAAGAGGTGTCCCTAATTATATAACAGAGGGCATAAGCTCTATTGGAAGTTTAAGGATATCATTAAAATGGATAGATATAAACAATTGGTAAGAACTACTATCAAATAAAAAAACTTCTACTGAAGATGTAATATGGTACCTCTCACTATCATTGGACCTGTAACTACCTCCACTAGAAACTCACCTACTATGTGAATGTGTTTCAATCCTTTGGCCTATGGCTATATCTTAATAGAATTTAAATCATCTGACTATGTTTTAGAATCTGTTGGAGCTTAGGATCCCTGAACATATCAAGTTGTATACATAGCCTCATAGAAACATGTAATATTACCATAACTTTCACAACTGTTACACATCTTAGAAGGTGCAGGATAGGAACTCCATGTTTTTTCAACCCTACAACACTGATATAATGTCAAATGCACACTAATAAAAATAAATAATGGTGAAGATTAGGCATACCACTATGAACCACCTCCAACACTCCTATAATTATCTTGGCATGACCTCTTTCTCCATTATGCACCACTAAAGCTTCAATTGGGAGGAAGATGTGTGGAATAAAATCAAAAATTTCCTACTATATTAATCTCTACCATCATTTCCTTATCTACCATCTCCACTAAGGTTGAATGATTCAGTGTGAATACCTATGATCTGGTAACTGGTCGCAAACCTTACATGTACTTCCAAGCTTTTAGATGGTCATTATTTACCAACTCTAGAGAAAAATAAACGAGCTCATTAAACTAATAAGTGTAATCTAACACTAAAACATCTCCATACTACATCGATAGGAACTCTATATATTTTTTCATTATCAATGAATTTGGATAAAATTATTTAAATAAAAGGGCCTTGAAACCCTTCCAATCCAAGATTTCATGCATATCTACCAATACCATGGAATCCCACCATCACTTGTTGGGACCCTCAAGTCTTAACATCATATGCTTTACCTTGATACTATTAGGTGTATCCATGAATTCAAAGATTTTATTGAACTTGTATTGTCATTCCTCCAAAAAATGAGGTATATTCATACCCTTAAATGATGGTTCCCTCTCATTTAATAACTCTCATAATCGATCTCATTATCCTCTAACTCTTGGTTATTCCTTAACAACTTTGTTCTAGACTTTCAGAACATTCTGGCCAACATACAAAACTCTATGCATGATAACATTGATAGTATTATACTCTATTGGATAATTCCCTTGAGGATCATCTGTTTTATCCTCCCGAGGAACCCATGGAACTTGTTTTAGAGGAAAACTATTTCACATAGAAATATAAAAAGCAATCAGACAACAAAATAATATTATTTCACACCAGAATACCATAAGTAAAAAATAGATATTAATATCAAGAACTCAAAATAGAAGACATAAATCCCAACATGCCTTGGTAACCTGTCTCTTAATCCCCACTATCTAGAAAATAGCACTCGGGAATCAAAAAACCCCATAGGGAATGATTTAACCAAACATGAATGAAAAAACATATCATATATATATATATATATATAATAGATATAAATAGAGTAAAATATATACATAATCCATAAGAAATACAACAAAAACAATAAAACTCAAAGTAGTCATAAAATCCAGAAGTTAATGTTCAATCATCAAAGGAAAACTAAAATAGGAAACAAAATACTCAATGTCATAGTGTGGGAAACTCCCACCATCACACCAATAGCTACCCAGACACAGTTGACATAAGAAATTGTCTCCTAACTACAATTCCTTGACTATACTTATATCTAGATACATATAAAGTTATATGCATCGATGAATGGGTGTGCATGGTGTGAGCTAACAGGCTCAGTAGGAACCCACCCATGTGCCCCATAACAAGTCTCTATACAATAATTCTAACATGCTCAACTTTAAATAAAATAATGCATGATAAATAGTTTGTAGTTTTTTATCAAAATCATGTAAAAAAATTTAAATTTCCCTATTTCCATATTTTAAAAATACTCTGGGTAAAAATAGTTTCAAATCATTTCACAAAAACCAATAAATCATAAAAACTCAAAACAAAGTATGTATCACATGTCATATAAAATACATGTATGTACATGCTAAAATAGTACAAGGAAAATCTTAGGCAGCATCATACCAAGGATCATTATAGGTCAGGCTAGTAAACTACTTATACCATAGTCAACTAATAGTGCACAATCATGTACTTAGAAAATAGGCCTAAGGAGAAGAGAAACACCCCATGAGTGAATCCCTAAAAAATTCTATATCAATTCCCTAGAACAACAGGCCTAGGGAAAATAGGAACACCCAATGAATGAACCCCTAATAATACATGGGAGATGGGCCTAAGCTAAACCTTCCACCAATATGACAACACTTGTCTTTATTTCAAAATTATTCATGATTTATTACATTAGAACACTCATAATATGACATAGAAGATTGAGAAGTAGAGTGTATTTGGGTAATTAGGTACTTTATATTACAACTTAAACCCATGTGGTATATTAGATTAATTAAACACTTCTTAACATCCTCATAATATTCCATCATTATTAAAACTGTATGGGATAACATTGGGATATACATAATATAGGGATGAGCTACAAATACAAGTAAAGGAATAATTAAATTATAACATGAATTAATTATTACATGTTATGTAGTAGGAACATTAATGGGACACAAAATGGTTGATAATCATAAACATGAACAAAAGGGTATGATATAACATGATAACAAAAAGGTGACATGAGAAAGTGGAAACAACATTAAACATGGCCTTATAAACATAGGTCAAGGATAAGCACCAAGACATCATAACATGGTGGAATAAATACCATAATAGATTAGGTTCACTCTATATTACTATACATGATATCTTATGAGACTAAAACATTTCCTAATGCATTGGAGTTCTATATAATTCTGGGTGCTCCTGTCGTATTCATATAATGTAAATGAAAAAGTGTTCCACAAAGACCATTCAACATAAGATCATATTTAAGAAAAATTAATTCCAAGACAAAGGATTTTATAATACATAAACGGAATTCCCCAATTAAGTAAATATAGTTATTTCTAGGCGAATACCCTTGAGTCAAAATTGCGATGGTATTCACAAAACAATGGTTTGGCATGGAAAAATAATAGTGAAATTTCAGTAGCATAATGCAAGTACTTAAAAATTCACAAAATTGATCAATGGGAGATAAAATGGTATATAATTATTTTTAAATCAAAATGAATGTAATAATATGTGGAAAAAAATGTCCCAACATTATGAATTTGAAATAAATGTCATAAAATGAATAAGATTCTTAAATTGAAAAGAAGAGAGAGATGTACCTTACCTTGAGAGGGTGATTCCAAAAGCTTGGGAGTATCTTATTTAGAGATTGGGGGAACCTTGAGAGGAAATAGAGAGGTAAGAAAAGAGTAATTACATGCTCCATGTTTTTTGAGTGAAGAGTAATGGGATATTGGGTTGGTTTATATAGAAAATGATAGGGGAGTTCTTTATTGTTTCCCAAACTTAGGTTTTAGACTCTATATAATAAAATAATAAAAACCACCAAATTTACAATTTTTTTGTTAATTATTTCTGAAAAAGAGGATTTTTTTCATTATTTTATAATTCTAATGGCCTAAGTCAATAAAATATTACCCTTAGTGATGTGTAAGTGAGTAATGTTTATAAAGAATTGATTTTAAAATCTTAAAATATAATATAAGTTTTGTAGGTTACATAAAGGATTTATAAAATTAATAAGATAACCTGATAATAAATTTATTTTAAATTTTAAACATATATTTGTCCGTGGATACCTTTTATAGCATTTATTACATCACTTTTGGGTCATTATGATGTCATAATACAGACCATATATTTATTTCATACTAAATTTTTACCTGAAAATTTGATTATCTTAAAGAACTATGAAAAATTAATCATTGTATAATTTTGATGTGATGAATCCAAAAATAATATTTATTTTATAAAAATAATTTTCTAGATATGTTAATTTTCAATTTTAAAACAATAATTGAGGTTTATTTTTAATAGTTAATTTTTTTGAAAATAACAGTTTTCAAACCCATATGGAAACTATTTTTGACTAAAAAAATTATATTATCAATTATACTTAAGAAATATTATTTAATAATAATATTTTATTAATATAAAATTTATTTCAATAATTCAATAATTCATAAAAAGGAAATTTTTATTTGAAATTTCATATTACCCATAAATTCAATTTGTGTTTTATCATTTCAAAATCAAAATCATTTATAAATTAACAACCATAAAAATTAAATATTACCATTGTTATATTGAAAATAAAATATAAATATTCATATTATTAGGGTATTTATACATATCCTTTTATTACACTAAAAAAATCCTTAAGGGTAAGGTGTGCGATGGTGAGATTTTCATTTGGGGGTTCAGCGTACATGTTTTGGGTCGTGATAATGATGAGCATGAACTTCTCCTGTAAATGATTTTTCTAATTATTTAGTTATAGGATATTGGCTTCGTATTGGTCAAGGAAAAATCCCATTGATTCTATTTCCCGTAGGAGATCCTATAGATGGACTTCATAGGGTACGATCCTACTGGTTGAGATCATCACTTCCTTTGTCCACGGCAATTAGATATATCAAAACCCTATATTTATACAAATCTTATGATCATCGTTCAATAGATATATTATCAATGGTTATAAATCTTAACATACTTTTATATCCGATATATATAATAAAATTAACGAATTTCATGTTTTTTATATAACCACAATACATAATAGGGCATTTAATTTAGTAACAAAGGAAAATTTATTTATACTTGTTAAGGTCATTGCAATATTCTCCCATTCAAAAATTTCTCCATTGAAATTTTCATTTCACATAATAAAAACATGAGGGTAATTATATTTCATCACCTCCTCGAGAACCCACATTTATTCTTCAAACTTTTGGTTTCTCCATAGCACTTTGACCAGGTGTATTATCCTATTTCTTAGAACTTGTTCTCTATGTTATAATATCTTCACCAGCTACTCCTCATATGAAAGATCGTTCTTTAATGGTACCACCAATGGATTAAAAATATATGATGGTGATAGTATGTACTTCCAATATAGGGATACATGAAACACATAATGCACTTGAGATAGGTTAGGTGTGAGTGTTAGTCGATTGGTCACTACTCTGATGTGATCAAGGATCTCAAAGGGACCAATATATCTTGGATTAATCTTTCCCTTATTCCAAAATCTCATGAATTAATTCCATGAATATATATAGAGTAATACCATATCTCAAACCCCAAACTCCAGTTCTCATCAAAAAAAATTAGAATAGATCTTTTGTTGAATCTGAGAATCCCTTATGTGTTGCTAAATGGTCTTGACCTTTTCCACCATTTCCTCAACCGTTTTAGGACCCATCAGTTTTAATTCACCAAATTCATCACATCATGTAGTTTTTTTGCATCTCTTACCATAAAAGGGATTTATATAGATCTATTTGGATCCTTAAGTGGAGACTATTATTTTATAAGAACTCGACTAAAGGAATAGTTGATCCCATTCTCCTCTGAAGTCCATAGAGCATGCTCTTAATATGTACTTATCTGTATGGATAGTCTACTCAGATTGGCCATCAGTTTGAGGGTGATAATATGCAATTAAGTTCAACTAATTATTTATATCATTTGGGAGACTCTTACCAAACTTTTGTTTAAATTTTGTATCTTTTTCAGATACAATCTATAGTGGTGTCCCATGAATCCCCACCACTTTTCTATTATGTATCCCTGTAGGTTAATTGATTGATAATTCCTATCATATTTCATGGATGTGAGAAGTCATTAAAAGATAATCCACCAAAATCCATATATCATTATTTCCTCTTGATTTATTCAAAAAACATGTGAAAAAATTCATGGTTATGTTTTTATATTTCCTAGAAGGTATGGGTAACAGTTGCATCATCCCCTTGTATTTTTTAATTTTATACTTCACTAGCTAAAATAAAATACACCTTGATGTATATTCCACGATCTAATTCTTCATATTTCCCCACTAATAATACTCTTAGAGATCTTGATACATTTTTGTGCTCCCTGGATGGATAGAAAAGGTCAAGCTATGTGTATCATCTAACAACTGCTTCTTTTACATAGGATTTTGACTGTACACATAGTCATGACTAAAATATTAAAAATCATTCATTAATTTTAAACTCTGATGATTTCCATTTTCTTATAGATTTCACCTTATTTTTAATTTCCACATCATCACATTTAGAATCCTTTATCTTCTCTAAAATGGGTTTTAGAAAAATCATTCATGAAAGGATTTATGGTGTTCATTCCTTTATGAAACCCATGTCCATCCTTTTTAATTCTAAGAAGATCAGATCCTTATCAATTCTCATCAATTAAAAAATTGTTAGATCCTTTTTACTTAGATATTACTTCACTTTATTTTATTTCAAAATATGTTAGTGAATTAAGTAGCCAAATTCCTTAATCGGATCTAACCATATTTTCTAGAACATATTCAGATATTTCAATGTCAATATATACTTGGGGATATTATGATCTATATATATCTCACACTTATCCCCAAAGATATAATGTTACTTGATATTCAATGTAAATATTACTGAAGCCAACTCCAGATCATACATTGGGTGATTTGGTTCAAGAAATTTTAATTTCCTTGAAGCATAGGCTATAAATTTGATATTTTATATTAGTACATATCCTGATCCCTTATTCAAATCATCACTTTATACAACTAAAATTTTCCCACTTGTGGGTAGTGTAAGTACAAGTGAAGTGATAAACCTCTTTTTGACTCCTTGATGTTCTCTTCACATTCATTATTCTAAAAAAACTGTAATCCCTTATAAGTTATTTTTTTTAGATATTTTGAAAATCATGAGAAATTTATCACAAATATACAATAATACCCAGCCAGCCCAATGAAACTACAAAAATATATCATAGATATTAGCTTTATAAATTCATCAATTTCCTATGTCTTTGAAGAGTCCACAAATATCCCATTTCCTGTGATAAATTTTCCCATGATTTAGACTTCCATAAACTAGAACTCACATTTTCTATACTTTTCATAAATATTATCCTTTTATAAGTTCTTTAACACAATTATCTGATACTTCTCATGGTCCTCCAATATTTTGAGGTATATGAGGATATTATCTATAAATACAAACATAAATTTTTTTGATCTAATCTATAAAAACAATATTTATCACTTCTATGGATATTTTAGGAGAATCAGTGATTTTGAATGGAATTACTAGGAAAACATAGTGCTCATACGTTGTACAAAAAGCATTCTTGAGGACGTCCTCCTTCCTCACCCTTACTTGATAATACCACCCCCTGAATGATCCACCTTGGATAAGTATTGGGATACACATATCTGATCGAATAAGTCATTAATACATGATATAGGATACTTTTTATTTATCATGATATTTTTTAGCACACTATAATCAATGAAAAGTTTCAATGAAACATACTTCTTTCTAACAAAGAGAACTGGTTCACCCCATGGTGAAGCACTTGGGTGTATAGACCCTTTATCCAGATTCTGATGTAGTTTTTTCCTAAACTCCTCAAGTTATGAAACATCTATTCTATGTGTATTCTTGAATATTGGAAAATCCATAGGCATGAGATCAATGAAAATTCAACCTCTCATCTTGGAGGAAGACCTGGAAAATATTTGGGAAACACTTTAGTGCATTCCTTCATAATGGGAATGTGTGGAAGGATAATGTTTTCCATATAATCAATAATTTTAATTAAATTTTATTTCTAATAAAGAAACAATATCCATTATTGAGATGTTGGTGTTAAATAAGATTCATCTTACTCCTTGAACTTTTTTAGAATTAGAGTCTGATTTGCAATATGGAGAGTGATTTCCTTCTCGTGGCAATTTATGTTGTCACTTTTTAAGGAGAGAAAGTATTTGCCCATAATTGCATCAAATTCCACTAAAGAGATAATAAAAAGGTTCTATGATAATTTCATCCCATGAATATTGATAGGGTATGATTTATATAATTGGAATGCAATAATTTCAAAATGTTTTAATTTTCACCGACAACTCTACATCCAAGATTTGTGGGGGTGTTTGAATAGTTCTACTAAACTTGTGTGATATGAAGGAATGAATAGAACTAGAATCAAAAAAGTACATTCATTATTCTAGAATAAATAACTAGTGCACATGTCACCACTTCATTTTTGGGAACAACATCAGCAGTTGTGATGGTACAAGCTCACTCTTGCTGCCTTATTGGTTTTTGGGCGTTGATTTTCTTTAAATGACCTTGTCTTAGGGTATTTGTTTGAAAATTTCCCTTTTTCATTACAATTGAATCCTTGAATAATAGTATCAGGGTTGACTGGATTATTCCTATATTTTATTACATTAGTGGGTTTCTCTCATCAGTAGTTGTTATCTCTATACTATTTCTTCTTACACATAAAGAATTTCCCCATCCCCTTCAGAAAATTTTTAGGTTTCTTCTTTCTAAACTTTTTATTAGTGGGATTTTGATATTTCTTACCACCATTAGATTTCTCCATTATACCACCAAAATTAAATTCCACTTTCATAATCTTATCACCATCCGTCCATTGATATTTACTAATATCCATCTAAACATTTAGGTCACATCAGACAATTTCCTCATATTTATCTAAGTCTTTGATCACCAGGGATTTTGGTAGACTGGATTTTATCCAACCAAAGAAGTGATCAAATTTGCATTCAGGGGTAATGATAAAGTATGAGGCATATCGTGATATTATTCTAAAGTTTTAGTCATAATACCTAATAGATTCTTTGTATTTTTTCTTGAGGGAAAGGAAATCCCTTTCCATTTTACTTTTGAGAGTACAAGGAAAATATTTATCAAAAAATATTTTTTGGGATTCCTTCCACCCTATCACTTTTATCTCTTACTCGGTCTTTGTATTCTTTATCAATGTCAACAACTGATCAGAATATCCATCTATATGATAAATATCTAGTATAACCTTCACTTGATCATAACGTTGAATAATGGAGAAGATCATTTCAATGGAGTTGATCCATTGTTCCATGATTAAGGGATCAGATGAACCTTTGAAATTCAAAGGCCTTTATCACATAAAGGTCTTAATTGAAGAATTCACTTTCTTAGGGGGGTTTGGGAATTCTTCCTGATTCAGGTTTCTATTCACTACCTGAGTGGAATAAGAGAGTATCATCGCGAATTTTGTGATTCCTTATCCCATCAGGTTAGGAAACTCATTAGGGTTTTCATTACATTTCACTTTATATTTGTTGTTTACTTGGTTCTGCCTATTTCCTAATATAGTCTAGAATAAATAGAAAATCATGGATTAGTACTTAAAAACTATTAACCACATAGATGATAATCCAATATAATTAAATGGATAATTCAGAAATGAAATGTATTTCCTTAACTTATCAATTTCTAGGATTAAATTTATGTTATCCATGATCTATATGCTAAAATAGAATCTTATGGTCATTTTTTCCTTAATAATGGTTTGTAATGAGATTGTGAATTTACCAAAGAATACCACTAAGGAATTTCAAACCATGTGTGAAACAAGGATCATTATCATGAACTAGTTCCAAATTGAGTCTAGCTTAATATGGTGTTTCTAGGTGTTACAGCTAGGTAAATCTATGCCAGATCCACATCCACTTTTAATATCCAAAGAGGGGTGTATTTTCTGGGAAACCACTTACTCTATACATTACCAAATATTGGGGATGTTTTATTATGTTTATTATTATCCACAAGCCTTTTTATAGAGTTTTCTAATCTTAATCCCAAAAATAACTAAAGTTTTCTTTGATACCAACTATGACAACCCTTATCTTTATTACACATTTGTTCATGGTTTATTATATAAGAATATACATAATACAACACAAAATATAGAAAATTATAGATTATTTGTGTAATTAGTTACATTACATTGCAACTTAAAAACTGGTGGTACATTGGCATTATTGAAATCATTCTTAACATGCTTATAATATTTCATCGTTCTTAAAACTATGTGGGATAACTTCGTGACATACATAAGAAATAGGTGAGCTATAAATCCAGGTAACAGAATAAACAAATAATGCCATGGATAAATTATTACAATTTAGATAGTAGAAACTTAAAAGTGAAATAAAATGGTTTATACTCATAAACATAAACAAAGGGGTGAGGTATAACATGATAACATAAACGCAACATGAGAAAGTGGAAACAACTTTAAACATGACGTTGTAAACATAGGTCAGTGATAACAACAAAGACATCATAACATGGTGGAAAAAGTATAATAATAGATTAATTTCACTCCCTGGTCTCATACATGATGTATCATGACACTAAAACATTTCCCAATGCATTGGAGTGCTATATAATTCAGGGTTCACCCGTTGCTTTCATATAATGTACATGTATAAGTGTTCCATAGAGATCATTCAATAGAGGATCATATTTCAATATATTTAATTACAAGATAAATGATTTAGGAATAAATAAATGTAATTACCAAATAAAATAAGTATAGTTACGAATATTTGAATACCCTTTAGTGGAAATAGTTATGGTATTCACGAAATAAAGGTTTATCATGGAACATCAGAGTAGAATTTTGACAACATAATGGCAGTAGTTAACAATTCATAAAATGGTTAGATGATAGATAAAGGGGTGTATCATCATTTTTAAATCAATATTATAGTAATATTTATGTGTAAATACATATCCCAACATTATTAATTACAAATAAAAGGCGGAAAATGAATAAGATTCTTGATCTGAAAAGAAGAGAGAGAGGTCCATTACCTTGAGACAGTAATTCAAGAAGATAGGGATGTGGTTCTTGAGAGATTGGGGAACATTGGTTGGACTATAGAGAGAGAAGTGAAGAGTAAGGATATGATATAATATTTTTTAGTGAAGAGAAATGGGATCTTGTATGGGTTTAAATAGTAAAAGTGAGGGGAGTTATTTATTATTTCTCAAAAAAAGGTTTTAGACAACAAAAAATAAAATAATCAAAACCACAAACCCTCCCATCATTTTTTCCATTATTTCTGTAAAATTGGATTTTTTTAATTATTTAATAATTTCAAGGGATTAAATCAATAAAATATTATTCTTGGTGATGTGGAAGTGATTCATGTTTGTAAAAATTGATTTTAAAACCTTAAAATACAATATAGGTTTTAGAGGACTCATAAAGGATTCATAAAATTGATAAAATAGACTAAAAAACATATAATTTTAAAGGGGTAATATAGATCTGGTCATGGATACCTTTTATATCATTTACTACATCACTTTTGGTTCATTATTATGTCATAATACACAACTTATATTTATACCGTACTAAATTTTTACCTGAAAATTAGGTCTTAAAAAACTATGAAAAAATCCCTATTGAGTAATTTCAACATGTTCTTTACAAAAATAAAATTTATTTTACCAAAATACTTTTCTAAATATATTAGTTTTAAATTTTAAAATAATATTCGTCATTTAATGAGAAATGATGGTTTTTTCTACAATAACAGTTTCTGAACCCTTATAAAAATTATTTTTTACATCATAAAATTATATTATAAAATATAATAAATAAATATTATTTAATAAATACGTTTTATTAAAAATATAATTTATCTCAAAAATTAATTAATTCATCAAAAGGAATGTCTTAATTGAAATTTCATATTACCCAAGAATATAATTTGTATTTTATCATATAAAACCCAAAATTATTTATAAACAACAATAAGAATTAAATATAATCATTACTCTAAATAAAATAATTTATTTATTAATATTATTATGATATTGATAAAAATCCCTTTATTACACCAGAAAACACCTTAAGGGTAAGGTGTGTGATTGTCATATTTTCATGAGGTGGCTCGGTATACATTGTTTGGTTCATGATCTCAATGAGTTAGAAATTCTCCCATAAACTATTTTGATCACCCTTTAGTTGTTATATCATGTCTTGGGCTTGGTCAAGGGATAAACTAGTGATGTTTTCTCCCTTGGTAGCTTCAATAAATCGGCTTTATAGGGTACAATATTACTGGTGGTGGCCATCAATTCCTTTATTTTTGTTAATTAGATTCATCAAATCCCTATATGTATAGTTATCATATGATAACTGCTAAATGGAAATATTATCAACGGTTATTATGCTTAATGTTCTTTTAAATATGATAGAATATAATAAAACCAATGGACTACTTGTGTTTTCTTTAACCATAATACATAAAATGGAATTTAATTTAATCAAAAAGGGAATTTTATTTATAAAAGTTTGGGTCATTTTAACCTAAGTACCTAAGGCTTCCCATTTTCCCTATTTTCTAAACCATTTCATCAAAACCAAGCTTGAAAACCCATTTAAAAATTTCATTTCATAATTATTTTAAAATACCCTTCTTTTTACCAAAACATGGGGAAAATAATCTTTTGTCAAAAATCCATTTCCACACACACAAATCAATTAGTCAATCGTACCATTTCATTTATAAAAAAATTTATAAATCTAGATCAATTATGATCATCCAATATTTGCTAAATAAGAAACCATATACCTCAAACTATAGTGTCACAACACCCACAATAATATCTAATAACCAGAAATAATAAAATAATGAGAGTGGAGGGCCTAGAATCAATCCAGACATCTCAGAATTAACTCAATTTAGAAAAATGGTTGGGGGAGAGAATAGATCACAACCTACCTCAATGAGAACCCATGTTTCACCACAACTAACAAAATGGTTAGTCTATAGAGGAAGATCTAAGAAAATTTCTATAAAGAAACAAGGGGAATCAACTTGATAGATCAAAGGATCTCTAATTGTAGTGAAATAAGGCTTCCATGACCAAAGAAAAGGAAGAAACATGAGGAATACTAACCCAAGTAAATGCACCACAACCATGCTATAGATCAATCCCTAAACAAAATGATATGAAAGGAGATGAGGTCTCAAAAAATAACCAAGGATAACTCCTAATTTTATAGGGAAAAGAATGTGGTTGAATGAAGTAGAGATCACCCATACAGGACCCTAAGAGTCTAAATCATTATATTTATATGGTGTGAAACCACTTTTCACATCATGTAATCCATGAAACTCAAGTATGCTAAAAAAACTCGACAACATTTAATTTGAAAAACCTATTTCACCATTACATGATGTGTAATGTACATTCATAGCATGTAAATTTCTCACACCCTTCACTGGTTCATGTCTTCTACCCGAAAACCAATACAGGGCATGTAAACCCATTAAACGATGTGTACTTCCCCTACAGATAGAAAAAGTACCAGTTTCTACGGAATAACAAAAACCAACACTAAAATTATCCAAACTCTAGGTTAACATTTCGAATTATTTATCACATTTATACCTAGAATTCATTAATTCAAACAAAAAAAACATCCTCGAACTTTAGGTCATTTTCCCTATAAAATTCTATTAATCCTAGGGAGTCCCAAAATACACCCAAATAAAAAAGAAAAATGAAAACATAGAGAATATAAATATCTACAAGTGGGTAGTGGGATGTTATATAAAATCATAATTAATGATATAACTATTTTATGGGATTTATTTGATATGTTTTCTGAGGAATTTCCCTGTCTTCCCCCAAAAAATGAATTTGATTTTTTAATAGAACATATACTTGGTGTTGTGCCTGTTTCAAATACTATTTATAGAATGGACCCAATCGATTTTCATGAATTGAATAAGTATCTTCAAAATAATATAGATGAGGAATTTTTCATCATGGTGTATCACCATGTGGTTTCCCTATTTTTTTAAGAATAAATATGGGTCAGTGTATCATTACAATGATTATGAGTAACTTAACAAGCTCACTATTCACTACTGGAAAATAGAACTATACCCACGGTTTAAGAAAACCTTGGGAATATGTATCGTGTGGGAACCTATACCCACGGTTCTGGAAAACCGTGGGTATTGGTCACCTATACCCACGGTTTTTCTAAAACCATGGGGATAGAGTTTTTTTCGAAGGCCTATACCCATGGTTTTGTAAAACCGTCGGTATAGGTATTTATTTCAAGGCCTATCCCCACTGTTTTTGAAAAACTATGGGGATAAATATTTTTTTCATAGGCCTATACCCATGGTTTTTTAGAACTGTGGGGATAGCTTACCCACATTGTGGCGGAAAAAGGGGGTTGGAAAATAAAAAAAAATTAGCAGGAAAATTTATACCAACGATTTGAACTAATATATTTAAGTTTATAGAAATTTATAAACAAATTAATTTTTGACTTTGTTGGTTAGGTGTTGCGCATTTGTTGCAGCGGTTGTGGTATCGAATCCCACTGGCTTGTTTTTTTTAATAAAGACACGGGGATTAGTATATTATTAAAAATACAGATTTGTACTAGCATAGTCCAATCAGCATAGTTGGTTAAGCGCTGGAAGTATTCTATGTCAGATGCGGGTTCGAAACCCGCTGTCTTCTTTTTTCATAATACGATCAAAGATTAATATATATTTAGAAATATAGATATATATTAATATAAATACCTTGGCTGAAGTGGCGAAGTCTGTTGGAATAATCCATCAGGTCGCTTGGTGGGGAGGGTTCAACACCTAGCAGCTGCATATTTCCAATATTTTTACCACGGTTTTTAAATTGAGGGAAGAATACTTTTACAGCGTGGAGGATGGTTTGACACTGTGGGAAAAAAAATATACCCATGGTTTTTCAATCTATGGGGATAGGTTAATACCCCTATACCAACTCCACTCAGCCCCACAGTTCCCAAAACTGTGGGTATAGCCTGTACCCACGGTTTTGGGGGCTATACCCACGGTTTTAAACCATGGGTATAGGTAGTTATTCCAGTAGTGATTAAGAGAAAGTATCATATTCCTCGTATAGATTATCCATTTGATCAATTACACGGTACTCTATATTTTTTCTAAGATTGATCTTTGATCTATATATCATCTTCTAAGGGTAAAAATGGATCATATATCCAGGATAGACTTTCGTAAGAGGTATGATCATTATTAATTTATATTAATTCCATTTGGACATACAAATTACCATTATATCTTCATGGATTTAATTAATACTGTCTTTATAGATTATCATTTTTATTTTATGGTGGTCTTTATAGATGATATTATTTTATATTCAAAAAGAAAGGGATCGTAAAAAGAACATTTTATAATTGTTTTAAATACCCTAAGGAAGGATAAGTTGTCTGATAAATTTTCCAAGTGTGAGTTTTAGCTTCGGGAAGTTTCATTATTGGTTCATATAATCTCATGTGATGGTATATTAGTGTATCAATCAAAGATAGAAGTTATTGAGTAATATCGTAGACCAAACGTGGTAACCCAAATTTATAGTTTTCTTGGGTAGTTTGGATACAACCAACACATTGTGAGATATTTCTCATGACATTCTAATCTACTCTACAAGTTGAATCAGAAGGGGGTTATGTTCTTATTGAGAAATTAATGTTAAGACAATTTCAATGAACTGAAAAAAAATGTTCTTCATCACACCTATTCTTGCACTACCCTTTAGTGGAGAAGGGTCTGTGATATATAGTGATGCTTGAAAAAAGGGAAAAATATATTTCTTTATATATAATGATATGTTGATAGAATATTCATCACACTAATGAAATTTTCATGAGACAAAATACCTGAATCATGATTTGGAGTAGAAATTAGTAATTTTTACATTGAATATATATAGGGATTATATTTATAGTGAAATTTTTGATATATATAATGTTCATAAAATTTTAAAGTATATATTTAAAAAACAAAGAGTTAAATATGAGCTAGAGAAGATAGTTGTATTTGATAAAATATTATGATTTCCTTATACATTTCAACCTTGGGAAGGTGAACAAGGTGATGATACTTTGAGCTTGAAAGAGAATGAATATTTTTCTATGATAATGATTGAAAGAGAATAAATATTTGTGTATTTATATAATATGGATATTGAAATCATTAGGAAAGTGGATATATCCTATATTTATCAGATGAATGTTAAACTATCTATCTATTAAAGTATTAATAAGGTATAGAAAGAAGATGTGGATTTACAGAAAAGGTTAAGGGATGTTCCATTTTCAACCATAATCGTGCTAAAATGATGGGCTCAAGAATTGAGTATGTATCGGGTCAATACCAGATTTGGCGAAGGAGCTATTGGATGAATCTCTTAGTTCATCATTGTCTATTCGTCCTGCAAGTACAAAGAGGTACATAAATATGAAAGAGTTTTTCTAGTGGGAAAATATGCAATGGGAGATTATAAAATATATATCTTGATGCCTAATATATTATAGATTTTAGTCTGATAGATATAATTATAAGGGTATTTTACATTCATTACCCATATCAAAATAAAAATGGAAAAATGTAACTATTGATTTAATTATCAAAATATTTAAAATATTTAAAGGGAATAAAGTTATAAGCATTATATTTTTTTCATTTTATGAAATCAATGAATTTTATTTCAATTTTGGAATAATTATATCTTGATCAAATTACTCGGTTATACATTAAATGAGTGGTAAGATATCATGGAGTACCAATCTCGATAATATCTAATTGGGATATTAAATTTACCTAAAATATTTTGGACAATTCTTCAGAAAACTATGGATTTAAAGTAGTGTTTCAGTACTTATTATCATCGCCTGATATTTGGTTATCCTGAGAGAACAATTTCAACCCCATAGGATATACTGCGGTCGTGTTCTATATATTTTAATGGTGGTTCAGATCAACACTTTCCTCTTTTGATTTTTCCTACAATAATAGATTTCACTAAAGAATTTAGATAGCTTCTTATAAAGTCCTCTAGGAAAAAAATGTAAAACTCTAGAATACTAGAATGAAGTTTGAGAATGAAAGATTTTGGGTCTTGAGTTAGATGAGGAAATGGCAGGGACAGTTAGATCCATTTAGAAACATGTTAAGGAATCTCATAGTCAACAAAAACGTTATGCGGAAAATCATTGGTGAACTATGAAATATAAAGTTGTTGGGTAGGTTTTCCTTTGAATTACTCTATGGAAAAAGGTTATAAGATTCCAAAAAAAGGGAAATATGAGAACTTGATATATTAACCTATTCGATATTCTTGATCGAGTAGGGATGGTAGCTTATTTCTTGGTGCTTCCACTGAACCTCTCTCAAGTTCACAATGTATTCCATGTATCTCTCCTGATAAAGTACATACCTGATCATTCACTTGTACTCAACTCAATGGTGATACCCGCTAGAGCATGATATTTCCTAGGAATAACAACTAGTACAAATCTTGGATCATAGATCTAAACACTACATGAAATTAGAATATTTTTGATGGCGCATTCGTGATGGAGTCCTGTGATGCCCCGTTGTAATTAGTTTCCAAAAGATTAATTAAAATATATAATTTGTGATGGGTGGTCCCCATCGCAAAAGGGATCATCACAAATATCTAAAAAACTAAAATAATAAAATATTATTGAATAAAATATTATTATTAATAAAATAAAAAAATATTAGAAAATAATAATATTATATTATTGGAAAATAATAATATTATTATAATTATTAATATAAATAATATTAATATAATAATAATAACAAAATAATATTATTAATATTATTAATATTAATAAAATAATAATATTAATATTATTAGTATTAATGAAATAATAATATTATTATTAATAAAATAAAAAATTATAAAATAATAAAATATTATTATTATTATTACTATTAATAGAATAATAATAATATAATAGTAATAATATATTATTATTATTATTATTATTAATGAAATAATAATATTAATATTAGTAAAACAATTCAAAATTATACAACAATAAAAACCTCAATACTTGTAAAAATATGAAAAAAATAAAAAATAATAATAAATAAAAAAAATAAAAAACAATCAGAATAATAAAAATTTTAAATAAATTAAGAATATAATAAGAAAATTAAATAAAAAATGCAATATTCACAACAATATAAAAACAACTTATATAGAAATGTAAATAGTTAATATTAAAAAAAATGCATTCAAATATTTTATCATAAAAAATAAATATATCACTGAGGGGGTCCATTGGAGGAGCTGGAGGAGTTGGTAGAGAGAACTTCATCCCAAAACCACAAGTCAGATATCTTATGTACTCCATCTGCTCATGCTGTTGTTGTTTCCATCGATGCATCTCCTCCTCCTACTGCGGCTATCGTTGGAGATCTTCTTGTTACTACTGTTGTCATTAGCACATCTCCTGGTTCTTCCATGGATGCATATCCTCATGCTACCTATGAATACTCTATATAAGGCCACTCTGAGCTTGTAGCTCTTCCTGATATTGTGTAGCTGATGATGATGACTCTTCACGAGCTCCTCTCGATCCGAATACCGACATCGAAGTGGTACCACAATAACTCACATGTGTCAATCGAGATATGATACCAATAACTCGGCCTTTCTCAAAGGCATATTGGGTCGCCTATATCCATGTTGCCTAATCAAATCGGTGGGCACTAGTCTGATCATCGGTGTCGACTTGACTCTCAGTCTGTATCTGAGATGTCGTGACCTCATATGACTCCTTCAATTGAAATATAGAATTAAAATAGTTAATATATTATTTTCAGTTAATTTTAAAACTCAAAAAGAAATTATACTAACCAAAATATGACATCGGTGGTCCCCTATAATCTTTCTAGTGACTAGATCATTATGTATCCTCCTATAAACGTCAAACTCTGTAACATCAGGTTGTTTGAATACCTATTTCAATATAAAATAATCCATTATATTTAAAGTTATATAAATTATTTAAAAAAATTACTTACCATATGTTCTATATGCACACTGAATGTATGACTATCATCTCGATGTGTCACCTCTTGTCGCCCCCTGTTTTGTCGACCTACCAATGATCTCCTCTAAAAACCTCCACCCAAAAATTTTGAACATAATCCATCCCAAACCTAAGATTACATGAAATTAGGTCTGTGGGCATGACAAGAATCATCAAACTCTATCACTCATGCTTTTTCCATTCCTTTCCTTCTCAAATTATGCAAAAATTGATGCCAACTCTCACACATAAACCCCTCCCAAGCCTTCCAGATAGTTCCAAGCATTCTCTTATCGAATGGATTCCATAAACCCTATAAATAATTTATAATGTCAAGTTATTAATTAAATATATTTCAAAATAAATATTATTTATTTTCAAACCAGTCAATGATCGAACAAGCGGTGTTGAACATCAACGAGAATCTCATCCCATGTGACCCAAGCATCAGAAAAATAATTCTGTAATATAGTACTCCCCTATCCAATAACTATATGTGAAAAGCTATGAAAAAAATAGAACAAATAATCAAAAAGTTAGTATATAAATAAATTAATGAAAACTAACTAAAATACAAAGGTAAGAATACCTTTTCATGCATGGATCGAAACCAAGACATGGACGTTGCTTCGGGATAGGGTCACTAATCATAAATTGTACTACACCATACCCCCTATGAGTACTCCTAGGATCTTCAGCAACTATAGAGTCAGATGATCCAACATCCTTCTCGTAAAAATGTAGATCAGCCTCTGGAAAATGACAAAACGGATCCTCATCCATCTAAAACATGAAATTATTATTGTTAGAAAATAGTTGGAAAAACTATTATATATAGATATATATTATATATGATAATAATCATCATTTAATTGTATTAATGTTAATCTTTATCCTCATATTCAAATCTGACTATGTCAATGTTGTCATATTCCTTCTCATCGTCATCAATTTCTATATGAGTTTCAGTTTCATCATCTCTTGTCATTTCAAATTTATTTGTAACATCATTATCATCATCGTCACCATAAACCGTTAATTATAGAGGTTCATCATCAATATTCATATTTATTTGTGAAAAATGGATTTGAAGAAGTCTCTTGAGAAAAATTCAATTCCTTGCACTTCAGAAAATCCACATTCACTTTGAGTGAACTAATTTTTCCAAGATTTAATTTTTATTTTGCTCCACCAATCACCCAACTCTTTTGAAGTAGCACATTTGCATAATAAATTCTATGTTCCTAATGATCCAATAAAATTTTTTATTTAATATAATAATAATTTTATATTACTATAAATTATTCCTTGGTTTGGATGAATACACAAGCCTTTCTCAGTATCCAACCACAGAAATTTAAACATCATTATGTAATTCTTTCCCAGATAACACAATTCAATAATTTTTTCCAGTATACCATAAAAGTCAAATTTATTTTTTCTATGATGATAACCTCTTAAGAAGACACCACTATTAATTGTTTTTTTATTCCCCATATGAAAATGTATGAAATTAAAAACCATTCATGACATATGCATTATAGAATTTAACCTTTTTGGATAGTGGGTTACTCAAGACACACAATCAACTATCAATTTTATCAGCATGTTGAGATACCTAAAAATTTTTAATACAATTATCAATATAACAGGTAATAAATTTATTGTATATGTTAAACCATAAATAATTTATGTTACCAGTTTTTGAAACCTCTAGAAAAAATATTTTGTCAACGTTCTTCAAGAGAATCTCCTTTAATTTGTGGAAGTTGTTTCTTGATATGATTATCATATAACCTAAAAATAAAATAATATTAATTTATTGTAAAAAAATATCATAGAAATAGGGATAGTATCAATTAAAGTACAAATGGTTTCATTTCTACACAATTGAGTAGAAAATATGTATGATCTCTAAGATGTTCATAATTTGAAATCCATCATTCATGAACTCCACCGAAGCCACGTTCAAGCTGATTAAAAACTGATAATTTCTTACTCATTGCATCATAAACATTTCCCTCATTATGTCCCATGTGGCTGTGTTTTGAGGGATATTCATATTCAAAATAATGAGAGTGGAAAAAAGAAATTTCCTCTTACAAATAAACTTCTACAATTAATCCATCAACTGATACGTTGTTACATACTTTTTTCTTCAATTTATATATACATATATCTAATGGGTACATCTATCAAAATTATATCAGGCCTCTATATTTTTCTTCATGTAAAAATTTTAATATCAAATGTTCCATTGAGTCATAGAAAGTCGGTGGGATGATTTTTTACAGTTTATATAAAATTAAAACAACATCCTATTATAGTCTACATAGTGCATTATAGTCTACTATCACTGCACAAATGACTTGAAAAAAATATGACATGTTTTTTATCCTATAAATAGTTATAGAATTCAAAAAACCTATTAATCTAATCGGTATAAGTCTTTCCATTATAACATGATAATCATGACTTTTTATTCTGTTAATATGACTATTTCTAACAAATATTCCCAAATTGGAAGCATAACCATCTATAAGTGTCAAATCTGAAATCCACTAGCAACAAAATAATTGGTTTTCTTTGTACATTGTATAATATACTTTTGGATTCATTATCTTATTTATCTAACATTTTCAAATATTTTAAGTTCTGGTCGCCTGTAAATTTGGGCAAGATCTATTGTATCTTTACATTATCTTTGGCATTACCTAGTGTATCCAAAACTATATGAAATAAATTATAAAAATAGTTCTTCTCAATATTCATGAAATCCAACATGTGATGGACCAACAAATCAAACCAATATGTTAGATCCCAAAAAATTCTATGTTTTATCAAATTGTGTTCTTTCCCAAAGATATTAAATTTTTATTGGTTTATTGTTGGTCTAAATGTGATGGGAGGTAATGAAGAGACAATTGATTTTTCCTCTGTACCTAATATCACTATTGGAGGTTCATCTCTTTCAATTGTACCTTTTCTGAAATGATATTTGTTTCTCTGAAAAGGATTATTAGTTGGAAGGAATCTGTAACGACTATAAGTCCCCGACCTAAAACCTTACTTAATATTGAATTAAATTAATAATTCACACTGAGTATATTTTCAGGTTTATAGTTTTAGAGAATTAGATCATAATTATTACATCTCAAAAGGTTACATAGTATACACTTCTACAAAGTTTCCTTTTTTTTACAAAACATGAACTCTTAAAAAAAAGAGTCATGTCTAGTTCCATGTTTAGGAAAACATGACTTTTCCTTGATCCCATCCTTGACCCTATTCCACAATATTTCATGTGAAAAACATTTCAAAAAAACTTGGGGTGAGCATAAAAATCTCAGTAAGGGACACACAAGAAGGAAAACCGTTAGTTTTTCAAAACATCAAGTAAACCATGAATACTTTATCAAAGCAACAATTTTTACCGTTAAGAAGTAGTAAATACTCTTCATTGAATAAAAGATTATTACTTACCCTTTTTTAACCAAAATATTACCATAAAACCCGTATAAAAAACACATAACATATTAAGGTAACTTGGGACATAAACATACTTAAATGGAATAACCATACGGTCGACTTCCACACATATCCCTAAATGGAATAGCCATACAGCCGACTTACATACCCAATTCATTGGAGGTTATAACATAACCACCTGTCCTGGTATTCATGGCACCACCCATCATTTGGTTTATCACGTAACCACTTGTCAAATGTCCAAGTACCATTATAAAGTCATGACATATAAAACAATTATAAAGGAAAGAAAACATTTCCACATTTTAATCACAATATATCACTTAAATATATTGACATAAAAAATCCATTATCAAAACCATTTTCAATACCAAAATACATAAAAGAGTATATGATATTTATTTACTTTAAAAAACATTACGTCTTGTTGAGGAAGCCAAAGATCGAATAATACTCGTGGCGACAGAAAGGTCGTTGTCACCGCGTATGTTAAAAAGAAACATACTTTTTGTCATTTCGTAAAATGCTTCATATAGAAAAGATTACTTTTTAATAAAAGTAGAATTAAAAGGGGTTTATACAACGTACAAATTAAAGTCTTGTATTAGAACAAAATATGCCTCAATGAAAGGAGATTGAGACGAAGTCCCTTACCTCGTGTCTGACTTGACTCGATCGCTCTTTAATCTCCTGAATAATAAACTAGTGTTAATTTATACTTTATTAAGAACCTTTTTCAATCTTATTATTCCTTTTATATCACTTATTTCTATGTTATAAACATTCTGTCATCATTTAAGATAATAGTTTTGTTTTGTCGATATTTTGTACTTAAGTCAAAAATGGACTTCTTACAATTACATGTTGTTCATGTGGTCAAAGGTTCATTATATCCATAATTATATTCATGATTTGGATATAATATATATCATATATATCCAGAATATACATGTATTATAATATTATATAACATTTAGAGGTAAGAAATGAAATTCACTGTTCTTGGAGACGGTAAGTCGTATGTACGCATGAACACTACTTTCATTTCTATTTCATATTTGATGGAGTGAAATCATAATGATATAAAGGTATATTATAATTACAGTATAATATCATATATAATATCATTAACTCCATCATTTATACTACCCACATATGTCATTAACGAATCAAATCACTTTGAGGGGGCGGTAGTCCGAACTTCCTAAAATGAAATTATCGTGTTTACCCATAATGGAAACTATAAAGGTATGTAGTAAATGAAAAATACAGAAGAATAAGGAAAACTTAAACATAATATATATCATATATAAATATAGTGACATATTAATGGCCACCATGAAAGGTGTTAAAAGAAGATTGAACAATCGTCGTTTCGTGAGGCAGAAATTCACCAACCACAGAAACAGTATATTCTTTAACCATTACACGGAGTTCTGTGTAACTGTAAATAAAATAATTCTCATAACAACATCCTAGTATATTTAAGATATTGTTTTTATTACAAAATAAAGGAATAAAAATATTTTATGGGGTTGGAGAAGAAAAATAAAACAAAAGAACACAAGTGAAGACATCACCTTTAAATCGGGTAACTCCTATTGGTTTGAACCAAAAGGGTTTCTTGAAGAGATTTCTGAATAAGTTAATGCTTATAGGGTGAGGAGAGAGATGTGGAGAGATAAAATGAGAAAATATTGGCCGAGCCAATGGCTTTAGAGGTGTGGGTAAGGGGGTAGAGGTGGGGGCCTTTTATAAGAGGGAGGGGCACTCTTGGAATGTTATAAAATGTTACTTTATTATATAATGCGTTTCGGCTTTTAAAGGTCCCACAAATATATATTTCGAGGATAAGGTGATAAGAGTTCAAAATACACCCATCCAATAGGCTTTTGAAGAGTTTAGGGCTTATATTTTACATTATCTTTTTATTTTATTTAAATCGTTAAATGATGAGGTAATCGTTGCATCATCATGGTGTCATAAATAATTTAATTTATTTAATGTCTAAAAATTATAAAAAAAAATATAATGATTTAGGAAATATTCTTAGATTTATAATTAATATTTATAGTAAAAAATATGACTTGTATAACCCCATGTAAAAATTGTTTTAGTAAAACAATACATGTTTGTGACATATTTATTTTAACTTTAAAGAAAAAGTTATTAATGTCATTTTCTTACCCAAGTGGCTCCATGGGGTCCCCAAGTTGACCCATGGATTGTCTTGGTCGACCATGACACATACAATAAGGTTAGTACATGTGTATAGGTAATTTCATATTATTAAGACATTATTTTTACCTTAAATTACACTAATTACCTCTAATCGCGATTAATAAAACTTAAAAGTTACTATTCACCAAAAATTATTGTCATCCCATTGAACCAAATTTTACATCCTAATGACAAACATGTATACCGGATTTTTGAAATTAAAATCACAGAGGTGGTAAATTTTCATTTAAACGAAAAAATCAGTTTTTTAACTACCACTTAGTGGTTTCACTATTCATCAAAAATTGAATTTTTTCAGAAAACTACCAAAAATTAACCATATGATATATTTGATATTATGAATTCAAGAATGATGTCTATTTTACAAAATTCAAAACATAAATGTTTCATTAATTAATTTAATAATTATTTCCCGATGTCAAAACAAATAGTGTACTTTTATGAAACAATATATATCAAAAGATTGACACTAGTTTAAGTCTAATTTCAAAGTGAAATTAATTATAATGACCACCATTAGATTAAATGGTAAAAACATATTCTAATTTCACTTTAAAAAAAATCAAAAGATAATATAATCATATAAATACATTAGATTGAAAAGAGGTTTTGAATTAAAATACAACATTTTCTACTTATTCATTAAAAATGAACTTTATCGGAAAAATAACAAAAACATACACAAAGTAAATTTTGATGTCACGATTCTAAAGAGGGATTTAATTTAGTCCAATAGAATTTATAAGAGTGACAAAAACTATTTTTAAGGAGGGTTTTCCATCAAAAGGTGATAAATAGACTTTTTAGTGAATATTAGAGTATTTATGCTTAAAATTGAATTCTTTTCTTATTTTAAGCCTTTATCTTTTATTGGATACATGTAAAAACATTTGAAAAACATATATAATCATATTTTAGTTATTTATATTCATTCCCACCAATATAATGGCTACGTGTTAACTACCATTTAAAATAATATTCTTATATTACTAGTGTGCAACATAAGATTATAAAAAACTCGTTGTTGCATATCGAGTACGCTATCGAACATAGCAACCCCTTTAAAGTAAAATTAATATTTTATTCACAATTATTAATAAATATGAAAATGTAGTATTATTTATTTACTTGGGATGTTACATCCTTCCCCCCTTTTGGGAATTGTGTCCTCGCAATTTTATTCACTTATCAAAATAAGTGGGGGTATTTATCTTTCATAGCGTTTTCAAATTCCCACGTTGCCTCTTCAACTATATGGTTTATGCACAAAATCTTTACTTGGTGAATTACCTTATTCCACAACACTTGCTCTCTATGGTCAATGTTGGACTCGCCTGTTTTAATAATCACAAATCATGTTTAAATATTGATTATAATATATTAAGTCAGTCTTTAATCTTTTTAATCTACATATACAATTATCTTATTCTCAACAATATATATTATTAAGACTCATGACTTTGCTGCATCAACTTACAGTCCATATTTATCTAAATATAAGTTCACTGTTAAAGCATACTAGTAAGAGCCTTCTGTTCAAAGTCACCATTTTAACTTAATATCACCTTAAGTCACTGATGCTATAAGATCAATGTTGGAAGCTACCTATACACGGTTACTATCACAAACCTACTGATGATCTACTTATCAAATCTCACAGACAAAGAGTTACTATCATAAGGTCACAACTGTAACAAGGTTTCTGCTAGAAGTCCACTGTCAGACTCTTTCTCAAGTCTTCTGTTGAGAACCTCTCTGTTCAAACCTACAGTTGGACAAGTTTAGTAGAAGGCTACCGCTGGAAAACTTCTACTGTTGAGATAGTCGACTGTTGCTCAAAGACTACTGATGAGGAGTTACTGTTACAAAGAATAAATAGCTATCGTTAAAAGACAACTGTTGAAGTCTACAGATGGAAAGACTACAGTTCACATTTGGAAAGACCACTGTTACAAGCTTACAGCTCAATAGTCTACCAATGAAGTCCACAGTTTTAGATATTGAAGTCTACCATGTGACATGCATCTGCTACCAGTCAAATGATATTCTATTCTTTTCTTTACCTTTTTTTAATACTATTATAATGGTCATGTCTGGAAAAATTAATGCACCTGACATTATTTAATGTTATTTGCAGGGATATCAGGAGACAGTACGATGTACGAGGAAGAACACACGTGGTTGAAACATTTCTCTTGTCAGCCCCTACTGGACAACAAAACACAAAAAAAAACAAGATGCTATATGAAAGACACAGAAGAGAGACACAAAAAGATGAGAGACCCCGAAGATACTGGAAAGAAGAAGGAAACTCTCAAGCACTAATCCAAAAGAAAAAGATCTTCACAAAGATCTATTGAAAATAACCTTCTACAATCTATAGTTGTGTGCTGCAAAGAGTTTTTGAATCCTATAATCTGGTCATCTCTACACCTGGAAGTCACAACCTGGAAGTTGTGACACTCTGTTTTGGATCCAACTTGTAGAGAAGGACCAAATCTTCATTTCATTCATTCCAACGAGTCTAGATCTGATCTGCTAACACAATAGAGTATTCCAAACATTTCCCTACTATCTTTAGCTCTACTGTGTTTAAATACATTACATTTGTGAGCAATGTGTATGTGTTACACACACTGACTCTTGTTATTGAACTGACGGATACTGAAAATCCCCATACCAAACTATTCTTACATTTGTTTCCAACGTATAACTGTGGAAGAAGCCTGGTGTGGCTTGGTAGTTTATTTGTTTCCCATGAAGAACTGTGGTAGAGGTTGCAAAACCTGGACAGTTTGTGAAAGCTATTGTAAAGCCCGATACAGGCTGTGTATCACTTTTTAATATAACTTCTTGGTGGTAGGTGATCACCAAGTGGAGAGGACTAGGTCTTGACTTAAGACTGAACCTCTTGTTTAAATTTGTTGTGTTCATCTTTGATTTACACTATTTAACGTCTATCCGCTGTTCTTATATTTTCAAAGACAGAAATCTGTTTTTACATTCACTCTGATAGTTAGTTCTGGTTAGAGTGTATATCAGAGTTGTTTAGTAAACCTGGTTCAAAATTAGAAATAGTTCTCATACTGATTCAACTGAGGAGTAATCAACATTCGAGAAACATGTTCAACAATAACTCACATATATCTCTACTGTCTTAATTGACTGGGCTGTTCTAATTTGGGGGATTTTAATCCTAAAAGTTTTTAACAGAAATTTTAATTAGAACTCAATGCACCCCCTCTTGAGTATCCACTCCGACCAACATTTGTTATGAGAGGTTTCATTCTTATTTATAAATAAAAGGTTATCAAACCCTCTGTTTTCAAACTATGATTTTAGTTTTACTTAAAGATCTTAAATTTCTGTTAGTTCCAAATTTTCTCTCTTCAAAATATTTTCTAAAATCTAGTTATGGACAACAGACTAGAAGGTGCTGCTACTAACAGGCCACCTTTCTTTTATGTTTTGAATTATGGTCAATGGAAAATTAAAATGAAAATTCATTTGGAAAGTATTGGTTTTGATATTTGGTCTGCTATAGAATCAGAATATAAAATTCCCAAAACTGCTAGATCTACCTAGGATGATGCTACAAAGTCTGACTATAATAATAACTATAAATATATGAATGCTCTTTACTGCTATTTAGGAGATGATTAATTTAACTAAATTTCTGCATGAAAAATAGCTCATGAAATCTAGGACACCTTGGTTGTTTCTCATGAAGGAACAACCAATGTGAAGGAAATGAGATTAAATACTTATACTATTAAATATGATAATTTTAAAATGAGACCTGATGAACCCATTTCTGATATGTATCTTAGGTTTAATGAGATTGTCAACACCATGATTTCACTGGGAAAAGCTATTCCAGAAAAGGAGCAGATCATGAGAATATTGAGATGTTTTCCTGACAGATGGAGAGGCACTTCTATGTCCATCCGAGAGTCATGTGATATCAGTAATCTACCGATTAAGGAATTTATTGGTAAACTAATGATTTATGAAGTGGAATTAAAGGTTAAAAAAGAAAATGATGATGAACCCAAAAGAAAATTTTTAGCATTCAAGTCTACTGCTTTAAAGAGAAAAGACAAAGAGAAAATACATTTACCTACTGAAAGTTCTACTGGTGAAGATTCAGATTCAGATAGTGATGAAGAAATGGCTAAAATATCTAGGATATTTAAGAAGTAATATAGGAAGAAAAAGTTTTTCAGAAAGCCAAACTACATGGGTAAATATGATCAACAAGGTAAGTGGAATAATGATTGGAAGAAATCTTATAAGGAAGATGATATAGTCTGTTATGAATGCAAGAGGAAAGGACACATCAAGGCTGACTTTACAAAGTTAAAATTCAAAAAGAAATATGACTATAAGGACAAAAAGTACAAGAAATCCATGAAAGCAACCTGGAGTTCTTTAGAAGACAGCACAAGTGAATCAGAAGCTACTGACTCTGAAAAAAAACATGCCAACATGTGCTTCATGACTAACATATCTGAGG
Source organism: Viscum album (assembly GCA_963277665.1). Lineage (NCBI taxonomy): Eukaryota > Viridiplantae > Streptophyta > Magnoliopsida > Santalales > Viscaceae > Viscum > Viscum album. The sequence continues at coordinate 925,916,112 of OY728165.1, forward strand.
TACCTGTTTCCCCTGTTCTAAATGATTATTATTCAGAAAATAATAGTGACTCATATAATGATACAAATATTTCTAAGGATGAACTGTTTGAATATTGAAATGTACTGGATGATACCTGCAATGAACTAAAAGATAAATACAAATCTTTGAAGAAACAACATGTCTTGACTAGTAATATTAAAACAGATCTAAGTGTAGAAAAAGAAAAGAATGCTCAATTGTTGAAATAGAATACTCAGCTCAAATTATCTAATGGAAAATTAATAAAGGATATTGAGAAGTTCATTGTTGTTAGAGATACCTTGACATAGTTTCTAGGAAGACATATTGCTCCAAAATATACAACTGGTCTAGGATATCAGCCTGGACAGAGACACATGAGCAAAACTAAATTTGTTCCAAAATCTGGACAGTTCACTGCTAATTCTAGACAATCTTTTGAGAAACAATTTTCTAAAGGACCGAACAAAGTATTCATGTCTCAAAATATGTTTGTTGATTTCAGAAATTCTATAAAGAAAATATGGGTTCCCAAAGTTTTATTGGCTAACCTTTCTGGACCCAAGAAGATCAGGGTACCAAAATTATCCCATGTTTAATCTATTTTGCAGGGAAGTTGTTTAAAGAGTTCTTGTAGCACTCTATGGTATTTGGACAGTGGACGTTCAAGACATATGATAGGAGACTATTCGTGCTTTAAGAGTCTAATTACAGTTGATGGTGGACATGTCACCTTTGGTGACAATGCAAGAGGAAAAATCATCGACTTAGGCCATGTTGGTAACCCTAATACAATATTAATTTCTAAAGTAATTTTTGTTGATGGATTAAAGTAAAATTTACTTAGCATGTCTTAGTTATGTGATGATGGCCTTAATGTTAAATTTTAAAATGATTCATGCAATGTTTTTAATTCAAATAATGACTTAGTTTTCACTGCATGTAGAAATGAGAATGTATATACCGTTGATTTAAACTCCTTAGCCAAACAAAATTTTTCTTGTTTAAATGCTTTTCATAAAGAATATTAGTTGTGGCATAGAATATTAGGACACCGTAATGTGCACTCACTTAGGAATCTATCTAATAAATTTTTAGTTAGAGACCTACCTAAATTGTAATTCCCAAATGATAAAGTGTGTAATCCCTATTAAAAGGGAAAACAACACAATGTTTCTTTCAAATCAAAGAAAGAAGTTTCAACTTCTCAACCACTTGAGTTGGTTCACGTGGATTTGTTTGTACCATCAAGAGTTTCAAGTTTAAATGGGAAGCACTATGATTATGTTCTTGTAGATGACTTTTCTATGTATACTTGGGTATACTTTCTAGCTCACAAAAGTGAAGCTTGTTCCTACTTTGTCAAATATTCTAAGTCTGTAGAAAACTTTAGTGGACTTAAGATTAAAACCCAAAGAAGTGATCATGGTTGTGAGTTTGAGAATCATGAGTTTGAATCCTACTGCTCGCATAATGGATATAGTCACAACTTTTCTCCCCTAGGACACCCCAACAAAATGGGGTTGTAAAAAGAATAAATAGGACCCTTCAAGAAATTGCAAGGACTATGCTTAATGAGTATGACTTACCTATTTATTTTTAGGCAGAAGCTGTAAATACAACTTGTTACATTATTAATAGAGTCTTAATTAGACCTATTCTAAAAAATACCCCTTATGAACTTTGGAATAATAGGAATCCTAAGGTTAATTACTTTAGAGTTTTTGGTTGTAAAGTCTTTATTCTTAATACTAAAGATAATATTGACAAATTTTCTCCCAAAAGTGATGAAGGAATTTTCCTAGGTTATTCTATTTCAAGAAAAGCCTTTAGAGTGTTCAATAAGAAAACCAAATGTGTGGAAGAATTGGTTCATATCAAATTCGATGAGACTGATCCACATGAGCCTAAAGATTCTCTTGAAAATCTTGAGGAAGATTTATCAAATTTGAACCTTAATGATAAAAATAGTGAATCCCCTGTAAAAGTATCCAGCTCAGGAAATTTTCCAGAATCTGCACCTGCTGATTTTGAACCAATAGACAACTATGAAGAATTTAGTTCAACCCTTCCTAGAGGTATTCGGACTCTCAAGAATCATCCTCTAGATTCTGTTGTAGGTGATTTAAATAGAGGAACACAAACGAGAGCTTCTCTAAGAAACTAGGTTGAACATCAAGCTTTTCATTCACATCTTGAACCCAAAAATATTAATGATGCAATCAATGATGAATTTTGGGTAATGGATATGAAAGAAGAACTAAATCAGTTCGAAAGAAAAAAAAGTTTGGGAATTAGTGGAAAGACCCAAGGACACCCTAACCATAGGCACTAAATGGGTGTTTAGAAACAAAGTAGATGAGTCTGGGAATATAGTTAGAAATAAAGCTAGGGTAGTTGCACAAGGATATAGTCAAGAAGATGGAATAGACTATGAGGACACCTTTGCACCTATAGCTAGACTAGAAGCCATTAGGATACTACTTGCCTATGCAACTCATCTGAATTTCAAACTTTATCAATTGGATGTTAAAAGTGATTTTCTAAATGGATACATAGTTGAGGATGTGTTTGTTGAACAACCCCCTGGTTTTACAAATCCCCATTTCTCCAATCAGGTTTTCAAACTTTTTAAAGCTTTGTATGGCTTAAAACAAGCTCCAAGAGCATCGTATGATAGGATCAGCTCTTTTCTTATTTAAAAAGGTTTTACCAAAGGGATAGTTGATCCTACTCTTTTCATTAAATGGATTTCTAAAGATGTTTTGATAGTACAGATTTATGTGGATGATATTATATTTGGATCTTCTAAAAGTTCATTATGTGTTGATTTTTCAAAAATGATGCAAAATGAGTTTGAAATGAGTTTAATGGGAGAACTAAAATTTTTCCTTGAATTTCATATATTTCAAAATAAAAATGGCATTGTTTTGAATCAAAGAAAATATATTAAGGATATTTTAAAATGTTTTTCTTTGTATGGTAGTAAAGGTAGTGACACACCTATGAGTACCACCTGTAAGTTGGATACAGATGAAGCTGGAGAACCAGTGGATCAAACCAACTACAGAGGTATGATAGGGAGTCTACTCTATCTTACAACTAGTAGACCTAACATCATGTTTAGTTAATGCATGTGTGCCCACTTTCAAGCCAATCCAAAAGAGTCTCATTTAACTGTTGTGAAAATAATTTTTAAATATCTCAAACATACTCCCAACTTAGGATTATTCTATCCAAAAGGATAATCATTTTATTTGCTGAGCTATTCTGATGCTGATTTTTCCGGATGCAAGTTAGATAGAAAAAGCACTTCTGGGACATTTCACATTTTAGGCAAGTCACTAGTATCTTGGTGTAGTAAGAAGAAGAATTCGGTTGCATTATCTACTGCCAAAGCTGAGTACATAGCTGCTGGTAGTTGTTGTGCTCAAATTATTTGTATGAAACATACTTTACTGGATTATGGATTTCAATTCAAACATGTCTCTATAAAGTGTGACAATAAAAGTGCTATTAACATTTCCAAAATTCCAGTATCTCATTCTAGGACAAAGCATATTGATGTGAGACATCACTTTTTGAGGGATCATTATCAAAAGGGTGATATCACTCTTGAATTCAATGGAACTGAACACCAATTGGCTGATATATTCACAAATCCTTTGAAGTATGAGAGGTTTAATAACATCAAATATGAATTAGGTATGATTAATTTCAGCATAGGGGACCTCACTATTAGACCTCCCAGTCGAACCTCACTGTTAGACCACACAGTCGAACCTCACTGTTAGACCTCACAGTCTAACCTCACTGTTAGACCTCACAGTCGAACGTCACTGTTAGACCTCACAGTCCAACCTCACAGTTAGACCTCATAGTTAGACCTCACATTTGACCCTCATAGTTGGAACTCACGGTTGGGCCTTACTGTTATACCTCACTGTTTCACCTCACCGGTATACCTCACTGATACATCTCACTGTTGGATACCTCGCTGTTAGTTTTTATTTTTGCGGGAATTCAAACCGTTTTTATTTATTTTTATTAATTCTATTTTATTTTGTTTTAATCCCTAAATGATAAAACCAAAGGCAACGAACACATTTCAATCCACCTTCCTCTCCCAATCTTGAACCTTACTCTCAAAATTCCTAAACCCTAACCCTTCACCTGAGCCCTCGAACCTCTCTTAATCTCTATGGCCAGAACCAAGTGACCCCCGACTGTCAATGAGGATGTGCCAGGGCCTAAGAGAATTCGAGCCAAATCTAGTGGCACCAGTAACACCCCGTCGGGACCTATAAACCCGCATCTGACCAAGAGACAAATCTTTGCTGAAAAGGAGTTAAGTGAAGAATGGCAGTTGTCAAGAAAGTCATTAGTGCTGAAAATACTAGATGCCCAAGGATGGACTGAATGCTTTTTCAACAACAATGGACCTTACTCCCCAAATCTTGTGAAATAATTCTACGAATATCTAACATTCAAAGAGGAAGAGGATTTGCATAAGATAATTTCTAGATTCAATACAAATGAAGTTAGTTTCTCATCTGTTGAGTGGGATGCTTGTTTGAGAGTTCCTCATGATGGAATATTTGATTACTACTCTGGAGTGGATCCTTCAGAAAGTGCTGTTTTTTAGTATGAAAAAGATCTGGAAGAACTGACTGGAGATGGAAAATCAAGAAGGATCATTGCAGCTGAGATGAATGGAGAAGACGAGCTCTTATTAAAATTCATTCAGCATGTACTTAGTTCGAGGAGAGGAGACATTGTTGTACTGAAGTAGAAGGACATATTCCTGATGTACTTACTGAAGTATGTGAAGATGATTAACCTATGTAGGTTACTGATGGTACAATTGGAATATATGACCAAGGCAAGCTCAATGTCCAATGCCTTATTCCATGCTAAGCTTATTTCAATTATGCTAAAGGTAAATGGTGTGGTTGGAAGTCAAGAAGAAATGATAGTAGCCAAGAATAGTTTCTGTATCCCCAAGGTAATTTGAAAGTTCATGAAAATTAGCTGGAATCCCTGGAAGAGGACATGAGTGAATGATGAAGGAAAGGTGTATGAAAATTTTGACCCTAGTACTCATCCAACTAGGCCAAAAGACAAAAGATATCCAGGCCTAAATCCTGATGAGCCAGAACCAGTTTATTCTGATGAGGAGGAGGCTAAAGGAGCTGTGGAACCTCAAAAAGAGAACACCACCATTGATCATGGGAGTGATCATGATTTACCTCATAGTCCTGTAAGTACTGTAGCTTTTGGAGAAGCTAGCCCTCCAAAAGAACTTCCAAGGAGAGATACTGTTCTGAAGGAAAGTGATACTGAGTCCACTAAAGAAGAAGAAGAAGCATATTAGAATGTTGTCAAGGACACCTCTGAAGAGGATGAGGCTACTGAATCAGATCATTTTACTCATGAAGAAAAGGAGGTTGTTTCTGAAGTAGATGATGAGGACAATAATGAAGAAGAGCTCAGTTTGAGCCCTCTGATTGATAATACAGACAATATAGTTCCTGATCAGGAAGTAGGAGTGGCATCTACTGCCATTGATGAGAGAGTCATTGATGACTCAGAAAAGGATAGGACTAACCCTACTATTGAAATATCAGAGCAAATGGTTGTTGCATCTACTAAAGTTGCAGAGGAGGTTGTGGAGTTACCTCGAGCAGAACAGTTAGAGGATATTCCTTAGGAGAATGCTCTAAGTGAGGGGGAGCATCTTGGTTCAGTTTCTGTGTTGTATGACATCAAAGGTTGGTCATCATATCTAGGATATATGGTACTTGGACTCAATTATGGAGATTATGATGAGGAAGACCAGCCCCAAAGGGATTCAGTTATCCTTCCTGTTGTGGTTGAAAATTTAGCAACCAAGGAGGACCTTGAGTCCTTAAAGGCTGAAATTAAAGAAGCTCTGAGAGATTCAGTGGCATATTTGAAGAAAATCCTGGTTGAAGAGATGAGGAGTGTGGAGAAATCCGTGCAGCTATATATGGGATGTGTCATGTCTGGTCTAGTGAAGGAAATGATGGATGAAGTCAAAGTATGCCATACTCAAATTGAGAGTTGGACAAGAGCTGTGGTTGCTCTAAGACAATAGATTGCTTCATTGACTTCCATGAACAGTTCTCAAACCCAAGTGAATGCTGATATTAGATATATCAAAGTAGTCAAGTAGTTTGTGGAAGTATTTGAGGCTTTTAAGACATCATTCAAAGAAAATTTGAACAGTCAAGATGCGCTTTTTCAGAAGGTGGTTAGTAATTTGACACAGTCTTTCAAAGAGACAGTAGCCTTCTCGGTAAAACCCCTCCCCTCATCCAACTCCACTGTGAACATTGACCAGATCAGAACTGTGATCCAGGAAGAGTTGTCTAGGGCCAATACCAGTGGCACCTCGGATACTCAGATACTTGCTACCACTAGGGAAGTCAGCAGTTTTGTTCGTGACCACCTACAGGCAGCTACTGCTACTCAATAGGCCATTAAGAATAAGGTGGATGCCTACTTTGAGAAGGTCTATACCAAGCATCAAATGACCAACCATTTCAAGCTCTTGATAGAGAATATCAAGTTACCTCCAGTGAATCAGGCATTCAGGGAGCAGGTCAGCTAGATGAGAGAATTTGACCCTGCTTTGGATAAGTTTTTGGAAAATAAAGATGATTTCTTATTTGCTGTGGAAAGAGGAGGAAGCATTATTATGGATTTCAGAAACCTTCTTCTCCCCTTTCTCCATGTGGACTGCACCCCTGTCATTATCCCTCCCGCCTTACCTACGTCTCAAACCAGTGGTTCTTGTTCCATCTTGTCTCCTGTTGAAGCTATCAGAAGCCTTACTCCACTGATCCCTCAATAATCTACTCACTACAGACCCACAGGAGCTTCTATTGCTGCCCATATAGTCATTCCTATAGAAATTCCTAAACCTGCTGATCCACCGGCTCCTTCTCCATCTTCTTCTTCCAAAGGGAAAGACCGCTTACCTATAGATGTTGTGGATTGAGTTTGTTTATGTCTTTTGATAGGGACTCTGTATTCTTTTTGGTCATGAAATGTATTGTGTTATTAATATAAGCCTTCTCATTTTTTCTCTCTTTTGTATTTTTTTTCTAATCACAAAGGGGGAGAAATACTATGCAAACTGTGCTTACTGTGCTAATTAAGAAACTAATATGAAAATACTATGCTTATTAATCTCTGATACTTGAAAAAATTTAATACATACTGACATAATTTGTGATTATCAAAAAGGGGGAGATTGTTGGACTCACCTGTTTTAATAATCACAAATCATGTTTAAATATTGAACATAATATATTAAGTCAGTCTTTAATATTTGTAATCTACATATACAATTATCTTATTCTCAACAATATATATTCTTAAGACTCATGACTTTGCTGCATCAACTTACAGTCTATATTTATCTAAATATAAGTTCACTTTTAAAGGCTACTGGTAAGATCCTTCTGTTCAAAGTCACCGTTTTAACTTACTATCACCTTAAGTCACTGATGCTAGAAGATCACTATTGGAAGATACCTGTACACGGTTACTATCACAAACCTACTAATGATCTAATTATCAAAGCTCACAGACAATGATTTACTATCATAAGGTCACAACTGTAATAAGGTTTCAGCTAGAAAGCCACTATCAGACACTTTATCAAGTCTTCTATTGAGAGCCTCTCTGTTCAAACCTACAGTTGGACAAGTTTAGTATAATGCTACCACTGGACAAATTATACTGTCGAGATAGTCGACTATTGCTCAAAGACTACCGATGAGGAGTTACTATTATAAAGAATAAACAACTACAGTTAAAAGACTACAGTTGAAGTCTATAGATGGAAAGACTACAGTTCACAGTTGGAAAGACCATCGTTACAAGATTATAGCTGAATAGTCTACCGATGAAGTCCACAGTTGTAGAGATTGAAGTCTACCGTGTGACATGAATCTGCTACCAGTCTAATGATATTCTATTCTATTCTTTACCTTTTTTTAATACTATTATAATGGTCATGTTTGGACAAATTAATACACCTGACATTATTTAATGTTATTTGTAGGGATATCATGAGACATTACGATGTACGAGGAAGACCACACGTGGTTCAAACATTTCTCTTGTCGACCCCTACTAGACAATAAAACACACAAAAACAAGAGGCTATATAAAAGACACAGAAGAGAGACACAAAAAGAGGAGACACCCCGAACATACTAGAAAAAAGAAGGAAACTCTCAAGCACTAATCCAAAAGAACAAGAGATTCCGGAAGATCTATTGAAAAGAACCTTCTAAAATAAATAGTAGTGTGCGTAAAATAGTTTTTGAATCCTAGAAGCTGGTCATCTGTACATCTGGAAGTCACAACCTAGAAGTTGTGACACCCTGTTTTGGAGGCAACTTGCAGAGAAGGACCAAATCTTTATTTCATTCATTCTAACGAGTACAGAGCTGATCTGCCAACACAATAGGGCATTCCAAACTTATCCCTACTATCTTTATCTCTACTGTGTTTAAATACTTTACATTTGTGAGTAGTGTGTATGTGTTACACACACTGACTCTTGTGCTTGAACTGAGGGATACTAAAAATCCCTATACCAAACTATTCTTACATTTGTTTCCCACGTATAATTGTGTAAGAAGACTAGTGTGGCTTGGTAGTTTATTTGTTTCCCACGAAGAACTGTGGTAGAGGATGCAAAACCTGGACAGTTTGTGAAAGCTGTTGTAAAACCCGATACAGGCTGTGTATCACTTTTTAATATAACTGCTTGGTTGCAGGTGATCACCAAGTGGAGAGGACTAGGTCTTGACTTAAGACTAAACCTCTTGTTTAAATTTGTTGTGTTCATCTTTGATTTACTCTGTTTAACATATATCCGCTGTTCTTATATTTTCAAAGACAGAAATATGTTTTTACATTCACTTTGATAGTTAGTTCCGGTTAGTGTGTATATCTGAGTTGTTTAGTAAACTTGTTTCAAAAGTCGAATTAGTTCTCATACTGATTCAACTGAGGAGTAATCAACCTTCGAGAAACATATTCAACAATAACTCACTTATATCTCTACTGCCTTAATTGACTGGGCTGTTCTAATTTGGGGGATTTTAATCCTAAATGTTTTTAACAGAAATTTTAATTGGAACTCAATTCACCCCCCTCTTGAGTATCCACTCCGACCAACAGTCAAGAATCTGGACAGGTTGTTCTTCATAAGAGATATTCTCCTCCAACTGAACTACCTCTAGGCTCATAAAATGAGATGGATCTGTCATATACTTTCTCAACATCGAAACATGAAAAACATTGTGTACCTGAGATAAACTCGGAGGTAAAGCCACTCGGTAAGAAACTGATCCAACTCTCTCCAGAATTTCATATGGTCCAATGAACCTTGGACTCATCTTTTATTTATTACCAAATTGAATCACACTTTTCCATGGTGAAACTTTGAGAAAAACATGATCACCTACCTCAAAAGATAGATCCTTCCTCCAGTTATCCGCATAACTTTTTTTTCTGCTCTGAGATGTTATCATGTGTTTCTAAATCAACTGAACTTTTTCTGCCATCTCTTCTACAAATTCTGGTCCCATCAGCTTCCTTTCCCCTACTTCATCCCAAAAATTTGGAGTTCTACACAGTTTACCATATAATGATTCAAACGGAGTCATCTGTATACTGGAATGAAAACTGTTATTATAAGAAAACTCAACCAAAGAAAGATTTTGGTCCCAACTTCCCTGATAATCTATCGATCAAGCACGTAGCATATCCTCAAAGGTTTGAATTGTTCATTCTTACTGCCCATCTTACTGAGGATGAAAAGCTGTACTAAAATTTAATTCAGTACCCAACGAATTCTGAAGGCCTTTCCAAAGGTTAGAAGTGAACCTAGGATCATGATCAAATACCATGGAGAGGGGAACTCCATGAAACCTGATTATCTCTTTAACATACAACCGAAAAATTTCATCTAGAGACAAAGTATCTTGAATTGGAAGGAAATGAGTAGATTTAGTCAATAGATCAACAATAACCCAGGTTGCATTATTACCTCGAGATGTCTTTGGTAATCCCACAACAAAGTCCATGGATATATTTTCCCATTTCCACTCTGGCACCGGTAAAGGCTGAAGCATCCCCTTCGGTAACTGCCACTCTGCTTTAACCTGTTGGCAAGTCAAACACTTCACATTAAAATCAGAAATATCTCTTTTCACTCCATCCCACCAGTAATACTCCTGCAGATCTCTGTACATCTTAGTACTGCCAGGATGAACTGAAAATGGGGAACTATGATCCTCACATAACAACTCATTATTCAACTTTGAATCACAAGGCACACATAATCTCTTCCCAAACCTCAAAACACAACCATTATCAATGTTAAATTCAGGAAACTTACCCTTCTGAACCATCTCAACCTTTTTTTGCAACCCATTGTCTTTCTTTTGAGCTTGCTTAATTCTGTCTGATAGAGATGATCTCACTGACACCTGAAACAAAACAGAAGAACTTCATGCACCAACAAATTCTATGCCAAAGTTCATCAAATCAAAAACCAAAGGATCTAGTTATAAACGAAGCATGGTTAATTAAGCATTACTTTTTCGACTCAAAGCATCAGCCATTTTATTTGCTTTTCCCGGATGGTAATGAATTGTAAAATCATAATACTTGATTAATTCTAGCCATCTCCTCTATCTCATGTTCAATTATTTCTGAGTGAATATATACTTTAAACTTTTGTGATCAGTATATATTTCACACTTTACACCATACAAATGATGCCTCCATATTTTTAGAGCAAAAAAATCAGCAGCTAATTCCAAATCATGTGTAGGGTAATTTATCTCATGAGTTTTCAACTGACATGAAGGATAAGAAATTACCTAACCATTCTTCATTAGGATGCAACCAAGTCCATTCAATGAAGAATCACTGTAGATAACAAACTCACCATTCCTAGAAGGAAGTGCCAAAACTGGAGCATTCACCAATCTTCTTTTCAATTCCTGAAAACAATCATCACATTATTTTGTCCAGATGAACTTAACACCTTTTCGAGTTAACTTAGTCATTGGACTAGATAACCATGAAAACTTTTCAACAAACCTTCGGTAATAACCTGCCAAACCATGAAAACTATGGATCTCGGTTATATTTGTAGGTCTTGGCCATTTTTCAAAAACTTTTGTTTTAGCAGGATCAACAATTATTCCATTTTTTTAAATAATGTGACCATGGAAAGAAATTTTTTGTAACCAAAACTCACACTTGCTGAATTTTCCATATAGTTTCTTTTCTTTTAAGGTTTGCAAGATAACCCTTAAATGACTTTCAAGATCCTCTTTAATTTTAGAAAACACCAAAATATCATCAATGAAAACAACCACAAACTTATCCAAGAACTCATGGAAAATTCTATTCATAAGGTCCATGAATACAGCAGGTTCATTGGTTAACCCAAAAGGCATAACTAAAAATTAATAATGGCTATATCTAGTATGAAACGAAGTCTTCGGAATGTCAGCTTCTTTTACTTTCAACTGATGGTACCCCGACCTCAAGTCAATCATCGAAAATACTGAGCTCCCTGGAGCTAATCAAACAAATCATCGATATGAGGCAATAAGTACTTGTTCTTAACAGTGATGTTATTCAAGGCTCTATAATCAATGGAAAGCCTCATTTAACCATCTTTCTTTTTAACAAACAAGACAGGAGTACCCCATGGTGATGTTCTAGGTCGAATGAAACCTTTATCTAATAACTCCTGCAATTTCTTCTTTAACTCTAAAAGTTCAACTTGAGCCATTCGACAAATGGGTTTTGAAATTGGCTAAGAATCAGGAACTAAGTCAACAGTAAATTCAACTTCCCGATCATGAATAATACCAGGAAACTCATCAGGAAAAACATCAAGATACTCATTTACCACAGGCACATCATTAATCTGAACAGTTCCTTTATTTTCAACAATATGTCCAAGGTAACCTTCATTTCCATCTTTTATTAGTTTCTCAACTTCTTGATATGTTATCAAAAGAAAAGGTTCATTCTTGTACCCAAAATGAAAATCTTTCTGAAAATAAACCTCTTTAGCTTTGCAGTCAATCTTAGCATGATAAAAAGAAATCCAATCCATGACCAAAATAACATCAAACTCTACTAGAGACAAAACAATAAGTTTTGCAGGTAGATTCTTTCAACACACAAGGATAGGAAGGTTCTTATAATTTCTTTTTGTCTCAACGTTCCCTCCAAGTGTTTTTACCATAATTTTAGGATTCATATCATGATATGGAATTCCCAATTTACTAGAAAACTTCTCAGAAATTAAAGAATGTGTAGACCCTGAATCGAACAACACATTGGCATAATCTGAACAAACAAACAGTGTACCTGATACTACTTCATTCGATGGCACAACATCTGCTGAAGTAGTTGCAAAGGATTTCACCACCACTTTCTGCCTCTAGTATGGCTTCTTTTCCTCAGTTGGGTTCTTCGTTAGACACTCATTTTCATAATGACCCATTTCATTACACTTAAAACATCTTACCTATGGATTTTCATTGCTTGCTTGATCATCTTCCTCACAGTTACGAAAAATATTACCAGACATACCACACTGAAAGCACTTTCCAGACATAGATAAAAATTCTCCAGGCTGAATTTTACTACACTTCTCATAGGATAGATATTTGGTTTTCTTACCTCCTTACTTCTTTGATGAATTCTTCCCCTTTTCCTACCAACTGGATCTCTTAGTCTTTTGTATGTCAAAGAACACCTCATCATCGGAAAACTCCATTTCCACCTTCTCCACACATTAAACAAGTTTTTCATAACTTTTTATCTCACGAGAAGCTAAATCCCTTCGATACTTTGGCTTTAACATTGAGTAAAAATGGTTGATTTTAATATCAATATCTCGTATGAAATTTGCGGCATACCTCGCCAGTCGATCGAGCATTGCTTCATAAGCAGCCACTAAGTCATCCTCCTACCTCAATTCTAGGAATTGTTTTTCCATCCTAAGACGAACCACCTTAGAAAAATATTTCTCAAGAAACATACCTTTGAATTCGTCCCAGTGAAGATCATCAATCTCATCACTATCCCTGATATTTTTCACCATCGACCACCACTGATCATCTTCAACTTCAAAATGGTAAACAGCAAGACTAACCTTTTGATGTTCTGAACACCCCATGACATCAAAAATCTTCTCCAGTGCTTTAATCCACCCTTCTGGTAGCACAATGTCAGAGGATCCTCTGAATGATGGGGGGGTGTTGCCTCATGAAATGTTCCACCACTGACATGTTCCACTTTGGTTGATCTGGCAGATCTCGTGCATGGATACCACCACCATTTATATCCTGAGTCAATTGTGCCATCACTGCAACAAACTGTTCAGTTCTGATTCCGACCATCTCAGGTTGCTGATTTGGAAGGTTGTCTTTTTCATGATATCGTCCCAACATAGCTTCCCTATTTCCTCTGCAAAAAACCATTCTGAACACAGAAATATCTTAGGCAAAGCAACATGGTAATCTTTAAATGCTATATCATTTCAATCATATCATAGATTAATTTATGGATAGAAATTTAACAATTTTCTAACTCCTAAAGTTATCTAAACCGACCTCTAATACCAACTATAAGGCCCCAGCCTAAAACATTACTTAATATTGAATTAAATGAATAATTCACATGAGGATCTTTTCAGGTTTAGAGTTTTATAGAATTAGATTATAACTATTACATCTCAAAAGATTACATAGTAGACACTTCTAAAAAGATTCCTTTTTTTTACAAAACATGAACTCTTAAAAAAAAGAGTCATGTCTAGTTCCATGTTTAAGACAGCATGACTTTTCCTTGATCCCATCCTTGACCCTATTCCACATTATGCCATGTGAAAAACATTTCAAAAAAACTTGGGGTGAGCATAAATAGCTCAGTAAGGGATACACAAGAAGGAAAACCATTATTTTTTCAAAACATCAAGTAAACCATGAATACTTTATCAAAGAAACACTTTTTACCTTTAAGAAGTAGTAAATACTCTTCACTGAATAAAAGATCATTACTTACCCATTTATAACCAAAATATTACTATAAAACACATATAAAGAACACATAACATATAAAGGTAACTTGGTACATAAACATACTTAAATGGAATAACCATACAGTTGACTTCCACACATATCACTAAATGGAATAGCCATATGGCTGACTTACATACCCAATGAATTAGATGTTATAATGTAACCACCCTTCCGGTATTCACAGAACCACCCGTCATTTGGTTTATCACATAACCACCCGTCAAATGTCCAAGTACCATTATAAATTCATAACGCATAAAACAATTATAAAGGAAAGAAAACATTTCCAAATTTCAATCACAATATATCACATAAATATATTGACATAAAAAATCCATTATCAAAACAATTTTTAATACCAAAATACATAAAAGAGTATATGGTATTTATTTACTTTTAAAAACATTACGGCTTGTTGAGGAAGCTAAGTATTAAATAATACTCACGGCGGCGGAAAGGTCGTTGTCACCGCGTACGTTAAAAAGAAACATACTTTTTGTCATTTAGTAAAATGCTTCGTATAGAAAAGATTCCTTTTAAATAAAATTAGAATTCAAAGGGGTTTATACAGCATATAAAATAAAGTCTTGTATTAGAACAAAATATGCCTCAATGAAAGGAGATTGAGACGAAGTCCCTTACCTCTTGTCGGACTTTACTCGATCGCTCTTTAATCTCCGGAATAATAAACTAGTGTTAGTTTATAATTGATTAAGAACCTTTTTAAATCTTATTATTCCTTTTATATCACTTATATCCACGTTATAAACATTATGTAATCATTTAAGTTAATAATGTTTGTTTTGTCGATATTTGGTACTTAAGTCAAAAATGGACTTCTTACAATTACATGTTGTTCATGTGGTCAAAGATTCATTATATGAATGATGATATTAATTATTTGGATATCATATATATCATATATATCCATCATATACATTTATTATAATAGTATATAACATTTAGAGGTAAGAAATGAAATGCACCGTTCATGAAGATGGTAAGCCGTACGTACGCATGAACGCTACTTTTATTTCTATTTCGTATTTGATAGAGTGAAATCATACTAATATAAAGGTATATTATAATTACAGTATCATATCATATATAATATCATTAACTCCATCCTTTATGTGTCCCACATATGGCATTAACGAATCAAATCACTTTGAGGGGGCGGTAGTCCGCACTTCCTAAAATGAAAATATCGTGTTTACCCATCATGGAAACCATAAAGGTATGTCATAAATGAAAAATAAAGTAGCATAAGGAAAATATAAACATAATACATATCATATATAAATATAGTGACATCTTAATGGCCACCATGAAAGGTGTTAAAAGAAGATTGACCAATCATCGTTTCGTGAGGCAGAAATTCGCCAACCACAGAAACAGTATGTTCTTTAACCATTATACGGAGATGTGTGTGAGTGTAAATAAAATAATTCTCATAAAAACATCCTAGTATATTTAATATACTGTTCTTGTTACAAAAGAAAGGAATCAAAAGAGTTTAGTGGTTGGAGAAGCAAAATAAAACAAAAGAACACAAGTGAAGACATTACCTTTAAATCGGGTAACTCCTCTTGGTTTGAACCAAAAGGGTTTCTTGAAGAGATTTCTGCCTAAAGGAGAGGGATGTGGAGAGATAAAATTATAAGAGCTTGGCCGAGCCAGTAGATTTAGAGGTGTGGGTAAGGGGGTAGAGGTGGGGGCCTTTTATAAGATGGAGGAGGGGCACTCTTGGAATGTTATAAAATATTACTTTATTATATAATTAGTTTCATATTTGAAAGGTCCCAAAATTATATATTTCGAGGAAAAGGTGATAATAGTTTTAAATACACCCATCCAATAGGTTTTTGACAAGTTTAGGTCTTAGATTTTACATTATCTTTTCATTTTATTTAAATCGTTAAATAATGAGGTAATCACTGCATCATCATGGTGTCATAAATAATTTAATTTATTTAAGGTCTAAATATTATAAAAAAAATATCATGAATTAGTAAATAGTTTTATATTTCTAAATAATACTTATAGTCAAAAATAGGACTTGTATAACCCCATGTAAAAATTGTTTTAGTAAAATAATACATGTTTGTGACATGTTTATTTTAACTTTAAATAAAAGGTTATTAATGTCATTTTCTTACCCAAGTGGCTCCATGGGGTCCCCAAGTTGACCCATTGATTGTCTTGGACGTACATGACACATAAAATAAAGGTAGGACATGTGTATAGGTAATTTCATATTATTAAAACATTATTTTTACCTTTAATTACAATAATTACCTCTAATCGCGATTAATAAAACTTAAAAGTTACTATTCACCAAAAATTATTTTCATCCCATTGAACCAAATTTTACATCCTAATGAAAACAATGTATGTAGGAGTTTTGAAATTCAAATCCAGAGGTGGTAAATTTTCATTTAAAAGAAAAATCAGTTTTTTAACTACCACTTAGTGGTTTCACTATTCATCAAAAATTGAAGTTTTTCAGAAAAATACCAACAATTAACCCTAATCTATATTTGATATTCCGAATTAAAAAATGATGTCTATTTTACAAAATTAAAAACATATAAGTTTCATTAATTAATTTAATAATTAATTCTCGTTGTCAAAACAAATAGCGTGTTTTTATTAAAACAATATATATCAAAAGATTGACACTAGTTTAAGTCTAATTTCAAAGTGAAATTAATTCTAATGACCACAATTGGATTAAATGGTAAAAATATATTATAATTTCACTTTAAATCCAATTCAAAAGATAATCTAATTATATAAATACATTATATTAAAAAGAGGTTTTGAATTAAAATACAACATTTTCCACTTATTCATTAAAAATGAACTTTATCGGAAAAATAACAAAAACATACACAAAGTAAATTTTGATGTCCCGATTCTAAAGAGGGATTTAATTTGGTCTAATATAATGTATAAGAGTGACAAAAACTATTTTTAAGGAGTTTTTTCCATCAAAAGGTGATAAATCGGCCTTTTAGTGAATATTAGAGTATTTATGCTTAAAATTGAATTCTTTTTTTATTTTCAGCATTTATCTTTTATTGGATAAATGTGAAAACATTTAACAAACATATATAATCATATTTTAGTTATTTATATTCATTCCCGCCAATACAAAGGCTACGTGTTAACTACCATTTAAAGTAATATTATTATATTACTAGTGTGCAACGTAATATTTCAAAGAAACTCGTTGTTGTGTATCGGGTACGCTATTGAACATAGAAACCCCTTTAAAGTAAAATTAATATTTAATTCAAAAATATTAATAAATATGAATTTTTTTATTCTTTATTTACCTGGGATGTTGCAATGACAGTTGAAAAAACAAGGTTTTTTGTTATTGACAAGAATAAATGATTTTTTTTCTCTCATATAGTGCAGACATGATTTTGGACCATGTGTACTCCAACTAGATAATACATCATATGCTAGGAATTCACTAATTGTCCATATTAATGCATCTTTCAGAAGAAAATTCTATTTTTTAGAAACATTATATGTACGGACACCATTACTCTGCAATGAATTTAACTCATCAATAAATGGTTTCAAATAAACGTCAATATTCTTTCTCAGATGTCATGTAATTAAAAAGGTCAAAAAAAATATATAGTTCATTCATCCACGTCTAAGGAGGTAAATTGTATGGAGTTATAAAGGCATGCCAACATGAATACTGACTACTGTAAGAACCAAATGGATAGAAACTGTCAGTAGAAAGACCCAATCACACGTTTTAAGATTATAAAGAAAAAGACAAATGTACTTTTTCAAAATATTTCCATGAATCACTATCAGATGGATTATTTAATATTTTACCAATTTAAATGTTATTTTGGTGCCATGACATCAATGACGTTATGTTCTAAGACCTAAATAAATGCTGCAATCTGAGTGTAAGTAAGAAATATCTCAACTATTTAACAAGAATCAATCCAGAACTTCCTAGTTCAGCCTCTTTATACCTCTATTGTCCACAAGCTGGACAACCATCCAAAAAAATAATTTTCACCATATTATAATATTCAATCATTTTAACATTAATGAATCTTTTGATAACCAATACCCTGATTATGAACCAGCCTCTTTCTCTCATAGAAATATTTAGGACACACATTTCCATCATGTAACAATTTTTTACCCAAATAGAATGTCTGATAAAAGTAGATATTTTACACTCTATTATCTGATTTACTAGCCATAAATTTTTCAACCGCTTCAAATTATTTATCTTGAATCCAAGATATAAGGCTTCCTCAGTGGACCTCAACAACTCATAAAATTGAGATGGTTCCAACCCAGGAGTTAAGTCAATATAATCTTGACTTTTAGTTTGTTGAAAGACGAACCTGTCATATCATATACTAAATTTTAAAACTATGATGGATCCAGAACCAAATTATTAGTATCTTCTCTAGAATTTCGATCACCATGTTGATACCAAAAAACATAATCTGGTTGAATACCAAAAATGTAATAGATGACCTCCAACAATGTCAAATGTGTCAAACATCCTCAGAGCACATTTTTTACAAGGAAACTTAATTTTCCCTTCTGAAAAAAATTCTAGTTTTGATGATGCAAATGATAAGAATGCTTCAACACCCTCAATATATACAAGATTTAAACCAGAACTATTTATATTTTTACAATGATTTATCCAAGCGCGGTCATCTAAAAATGACTTTTTCCAAATTCATTTTTCAATATTTCTCTAAAAGAAATAAAATAATTAGTTTTTTAAAATAATTTGATATAATAAAACACTCTTTAAAAAAGAGAATAAATTTAAATTCATTTTTCTAGAAATTTATAATAATTTCTTTTATTTCATATTTATGTATAGTATTTGTTTTAAAATCTATAATATTCTAGACTAATTTATTATAATTTATACTAATTACCTCAAATTATTAGTAATTACAAGAGGCACAATTTCAAACAGATTGGCGAAAACTTATTTTCTTGAGAGATCATCTCTTTACAACTTTCTTCGACAGAAATCACTATTAAAAATCTTCTCTGACATACAAATATACATTTTCTTATACATGAGAATGGAGAGTAAGGAGGCCTCACTGGACTACTCTCCATTATTGTATATATGAAAATAAATATTAGTACGTCAGAGTAGATTTTTCATAGTGATTTCAGTTAGAGAAAGTTGTAAGCAAATGAGTCATCAAGAAAAAGAGCCTATTTTTCCTAACTACACATCTCCTTGTAACTTTTTCTTACTAAAATGAGTATAAACAATCTACTCTGACGTACACATATTAATTCTCATGAATAAGAAAAATTGATATCTATATGTTAGAGTAGATTTTTTATACTGATTTTAGTGAGAGAAAGTTTCAAAGAGATGATTCATTGAGCAAAAGGAATTTTTCCAATCCACTAAATATTGAGCTAATTTATTAAAATTAATTAAAAAAATTTAAAATTTATTACAATTTATTACAATTTATTACAATTTACAACAATTTACTAATATTTATCCCTATATATTACAATTTATTCATATTTATTACTATTTATTACAATTTATTTCTATTTATTTCTATTTATTCCTATTTATTCCTATTTATTCTTATTTTTTCCTATTTTTTCCTATTTTTCGTATTTTTTCGTATTTTTTCCTATTTTTTCCTATTTTTTCCTATTTATTACTAATCATTACTAATTATTTTTATTCAGTGCTATTTATTTATAATTATATCAAATTATTTCAAATTATTACTAATTATTGCAAATTATTACTAATTATTACTAATTATTACAATTTATTATTATTTATTACTCTTTATTACTATTTATTACTATTTATTACTATTTATTACTATTTGTTACTATTTATTACTATTTATTACTATTTATTACTATTTATTACTAATTATTACTATTTATAACTATTTATTACTATTTATTACTATTACTTACTATTGATTACTAATTATTACTATTTATTCCAAATTATTCTTATTTATTTCTATTTATTCCTATTTATTCTTATTTATTCCTATTATTGCCATTTATTCTTATTTATTCCTATTTATTCTTATTTATTCATATTTATTCCTCTTTATTCCTATTTATTCTTATTTATTCCTATTTATTCCTATTTATTTCTATTTATTTCTATTTGTTGATAATTATTCCTTTTTATTCTTAATTAATCCTAATTATTACTAATTAATCCCAATTGATTCTAATTAATCCTAATTATTTCTAATTAATCATAATTATTTCTAATTAATCCAAATTATTACTAATTAATCCTAATTATTAATATTTCATCCTAATTATTTCTATTTATTACTTTTTATTACTATTTATTACTATTTGTTTACTATTTATTACTGTTTGTTACTATTTATTACTTTTTGTTACTAATTACTACTAATTATAAATATTTATTACTAATTACTACTAATTATTACTATTTATTACTATTTATTACTATTTATTACTATTTATTACTATTTATTACTAATTATTACTATTTATTACTAATAATTATTATTTATTAGTAAGTATTACTATTTATTACTAATTTTTACTAATTTTTACTAATTATTATTATTAATCCTAATTATTACTAATTATTACTAATTAATCTTAATTATTACTGATTAATCGTAATTATTACTAATTAATCATAATTATTACTAATTAATCATAATTATTACAAATTAATCCTAATTATTACTAATTAATCCTAATTATTACTAATTAATCTTAATTAAAAATATTTATTCCTAATTATTTCTAATTTTTCATAATTATTAGTATTTATTACTAGTTATTTTTTATTATTCCTAATTATTGCTAATTATTACTAATTATTACTAATTATTACTAATTAATACTAATTATTACTATTTATTACTATTTATTACTATTTATTACTATTTATTACTAATTAATCCTAACTGTTACTAATTATTCCTAATTATTCCTAATTATTAGTAATTATTTCTAATGATTACTAATTATTCCCAATTATTACTAATTATTCCTAATTATATTTAATTATTACTAATTAATCATAATTATTACTGATTAATCATAATTATTACTATATAATCCTATTCATTACTAATTAATCCTAATTATTAATAATTTTTACTATTTTTACTAATATTTTAATTATTACTAATTAATCCTAATTATTACTAATTATTCCTAATTATTACTAAATATTCCTAATTATTACTAGTTGTTCCTAATTATTACTAACTCTTCCTAGTTATTACAAATTATTTTTAATTATTATTAATTATTACTATTTATTACTCTTTATTACTAATTATTACTAATTATTCCTAATTATTCCTAATTATCACTTATTATTACTAATTATTACTAATTATTACTAATTATTACTATATATTACTATTTTTTACTATTTTTTACAAAGTAATCCTAATTATTACTAATTAATCCTAATTATTACTAATTAATCCTAATTATTACTAATTATTACTAATTATTCCTAATTATTTCTAATTTTTACTAATTGATGGAAATTATTACTAATTAATACTAATTTTTACTATTTTTTACTAATTTTTACTAATTATTTCTAAGTGTGACTAATTATTGCTAATTAATTCTAATTATTTCTAATTATTTATAATAATTTCTAGTTATTCTTAATTATTACTAATGTTTCGTAATTATTTCTATGTATTACTAATTAATCTGATTTAATCCTAATTATTACTAATTAATCATATTTAATAATAATTATTACTAATTAATAATAATTATTAATAATTGATCCTAATTATTTCTGATTAAAAATAATTATTACTAATTAATCATAATTATTACTAATTGGTATTAATTATTACT
Organism: Viscum album; assembly: GCA_963277665.1. Lineage (NCBI taxonomy): Eukaryota > Viridiplantae > Streptophyta > Magnoliopsida > Santalales > Viscaceae > Viscum > Viscum album. The sequence continues at coordinate 925,938,179 of OY728165.1, forward strand.
AATTAATTCCTAATTAATCCTAATTATTACTCATTGTTGCAAATTATTACTATTTATTACTTATTATTGCGGGTTTGTCGAGCCTTATGCCTTGGGCCTACAGGTCATGTACGGGTTCCCCTTCAACCCTTAAAAGGGGGATTATCCATAATAAAATAAAAAAGAAGTCCATCGGGCCATTCATGCTACATTCCATATGGGAGAGAAGTAGAGCAAGAACATCCTTCTTCAGTCCCACCTTTATTCGCAAGACCATCAGCTTGGTAGTTGGCTTCCTGGTACATGTGGGTGATGATATAAATAAGTTAGGATATTTTGTCAAGACACTTAGCCCACTTGGAAATTAGGCTCCATGAGAGATGAATTGTTCCCGTCCTAATGGCTTGAATGATGGTGGTGGAGTCCCATTCAAACCAGATGTTATTCCAGCCTCTTTGACAGACAAAATCAACAGCTCAGATAAGTCCCATCATTTCAGCTTCAAGAGTGGCGGTGTGACCAAAATTCCCAAAGAAGATTTCAACCACATCATTGTTGTGGTCATGGAAAATAAAGCCATAACCTGATGGTCTGAGATTTCCCCTAGAGGCTCCATCAGTATTTCACTTTAACCTGCCTAAGAAAGGAGGGAACCAAAAGACTTTGATCATAGCCATCAATTTAGGAAAATTCCTAGCAAGTCGTAACCATTCCATCACAATGAAGTCAATGACTGAGTTTGTACAGCACTCATTATGTAGTGACTTCGCTGCTTGGACAGCAGCTATAACGGTTTCAAAAGCATGTTGTTTGTTGAACGAGGTCTTGGAGTGAAGTGCATTGTTTTGGCCTTTCCAGATGGCATGTATTAATTCAGCACAGGAGACTTTGAAGAAGTTTGAGAGCTGTTTAGAAGACTGATTCTGTAATATGTCTGATAGAAGCTGTCAGACTGAATCAGTTTGAGGGAGTCGAGCATCAAATAGATCAAAGGCAAACCTCTATAAGGCTACAATAGTCTTGCAGGACATGAAAATATGATTAACATCTTCTGGATGTTACTGGAAAAGGACACATTTGGAACATAGGGAGATGCCCCCACATTGCAGGTTGTTGTCCACTCATATATAATGGTGGGATTTTCCCTTCTATAAACCAGGACCCAAATTCTATCAAAACTGGAGGTATTTAAAGCCTTGCCCAGTAGTAAATATCCTTTACTGTAGAGGAAAGTAGTGTCAGTCAAAGAAATCACCTTAGGTTTAGAAATACCTATGATATCAGGTTTGTACCTACTTGCAAGGATCCGTAAGGAACCTTCTGTGCCAGGGTTGGCTATTCCTTGTAAGTTCCAAAAAAGGATCCTCGTTTGGAAATGGATTTGGGGGGGTGACTCCCCTTTTGTTCTCCATTTTCCTTTTGGATTTCCTCGTTGCAATATCCTTTGTAGATTGTGAGCCCCAAATGGACTCTTGCATGTCATCAGTTATCTGTATTTTCTTAGGGGCACAAGATTCCTCCCTGATTAGTGTGTGGGCAATAACAATAGCTTCTAAGAATTCTACTATTCCTTTCAGAGGTAAATCGGCTACCACTTCATTCTTTCTCATGTAACACTGGAAATTTTTTTTAGTAAGAATCACCTCTTCTATTTTTATTACATCTAAAATGTGGAGAGAAATGTTTTCCCGAAGGAAATATTCCATTTGAGGAGCAGAGGTAATGGATTCAATTTCTTCCTGTAGATATTCAAGCCAAATTGGGTCCTCTGAATCATTCCTTTGATAATCAAGATGTTGCTCACGTAAACTAACATTAGTTGTGACCTTCTTATCCTCTTCTTCAACAATGGCCACCCATGATGAGGTAGGGGGAACCAAGAGTTTATCTAGCTTTCCATCTTTAGATTCTTTTTCCTATAAGTCCCATGGAAACTTCTCTTATTCCTTGAGACCTCCTTCCATGCATTAGGGGTGGGGGTTGGATTGACCAGTTTTTTGAGCAACCTACAGTTATAGAAGGTGAGACCAACAATATTATAATGATCATAGAACAACGGGACGTTCTCAAATTCAAATTTGATCTCTAGTATATGTTCATTTGTGTCCAATGAAATTCTCTGTGGGGGGTGATTCCATATCAATTTCAATTAAGATTCTTTCATAAAGTTCAAGGTCTCTATATATGAATCACTGGTCAATCTTCAAAGGTGTTCCAATTCCTGAGGCCAGATCTTTGAGGATTTTCGGGCGACAATATACCCTTGGGAACCCGTGAATTCTGGTCCAGGCCTGTGCCAAATATTATTTTTGCATAAAGGGGTTAAAGTTCAGATCCCATTCAGAGATTTTGAAGAATCCTGGTATAAAATGCATATTTCCAACATGCCCTACTACATCAAAATCAGCTTGTTTCTCCATGATTATATGGAAGAAACCCTTACCAATCAGAATTAGTCCCCAATTTGAGGAATTCCAACAATGAGAAATTTTTTCCTTAAGATTCACATAATACTAGGGTTTCATATCATTTTTGTAAGAAGTTCATCCAAAGATAGATAGAGATCAAATCATTGGTTGATCTCTCCCAGGTCGTCCATGATAGTGATGGAGCCATCCCCCGCTTGTTTCAGGACTAGTGGTTTATTCCCAGCAGCATAGGAGGGACGGATGATTGCTTCTATGAAGGAAATCACCTTCTAAGAAGAGGCAGTGTTCATGATAGATGTTCGAGATTTGAAGGACTACTAATTCATAATAATTAATATAACTATTAATTCATACTAATCACGTGTATTTGTATAAAAAATAATGAAAAATAAAACAACCTAATTCTAATTTAATATAATTGCAGCTAATTAACAATAATTATAACTAATATCAAATAAAATGAGTTAACTAGGAAATAAAAAGAAATAGATAAATACCTTAGAACTGGATCTTTTAGAGGATTTAAGCCACAAATATTGCTTCAATTTAAAAAATTTAGCATAGAAAAATTTTGAGAGAGAAAATGTAAGCAGTGAGAGAGAGAGGAGTAGAGAAAGGAGTGGAATGGGAGGAAAATAGATGGGGATATATATATAGGTTATATTAGTTGTGATGGTATTTCTGTCACAAATAATAGTATTTGTGATGGGTCCCGTCACAAATATCAACCTACTAAAATATTATTTCTGATGGGAGATAAATATTACCACAATTACTAAAAAATATCATCATGTATTTGTGAAGGGCTTTTATGCCCATCACAAATTCCCTTCCCACGGTTTGGCGCACAACTCACACCAAACCTTTTGTGATAGGAAGAGGGTTCCATCGCAAATAGTTCCTCCCAACAAAATATTTTTGACGGGACCCTTACCCATCGCAATTACTTTTTTTCATAGTGAAAGTGCAATGAAATAAGACTACACATTTAGTTAAATTTCTCCAGAGGAATCAAAAATTCAAACATGCTAAATGTGAACACAAGGATGTCATGAAATAGAGATATTCTCATTTTTTGTAAAAAGTGATATAATTTAAAGGGTGAATATAATTTTAATGGGGTAGAATGTAACACCATGATATTTTATGTTATATTTCCCTTCAAATTTATTTAATTTATTTGATGGCCTGTGATAAATGCAACGCTGAGTCTCAATAAACTGTTATATAGTGTACTATAAAAAAATAACTAAAAAATGATAGAACTAATAGGAATAAATAAATTTTTATAACTATGTATAAATATTTCAGATAAAAAATCTATTAACAAATAAATTCCCAATTTTTAGTAAAGTATTTATATGCTACATAAATAAATTTTTCCTCAAAAATGGTTTTTTCTTCTCAATGTGAGAAAATAATATATCTTATTTTTTCCACTTTTAGAATATTTATTTTGAAAAATGAACATAATTTTTAAAATCATCATGTCAAAACTATATTATAGTGAAATTCTATGAATTTTCTGAAAATGATTGATTTTTTAATGAATAGAGAAAAATACTTATTTTTATGGGTAATGGTCTTTTGCTGAAAGAATTTAAAAAGTTACATTTTGTTTTTAAATGGTTTTAAAATTTTAATTAGTTAAATTATATAATTAACACCCAAATTAATATCGTTTGAATCAATTTTGTTTTGAATTTTGATATAAAAACATATTATACTTAAAACAATTTTGAAAACTTCTTTTAGTCATGTTATACAGGTTTAATATAAAATTAGGTTCGTCAACTTATATGAATTAAATGTGAAAAAATGGATACCATATTTTTGATAATTCTAATTAATATTGTTTAATATGTTTTATATAATTTTTTTCATAATGAAGAGTAGAAATTGTAAAATAATATTATTGTAGTTAATGTTAAAATAGGTTTACGAGGGGTTAAACTAAGAGATAAGGGTATATTATCCAATTAACCTTTTATAAATATTATTATATGGATATATTTTTACCTCAATCAATCCCAACTTATAATATCTATCCTTTTTTAATTATTTTACCAGTGAATGATTTTATTATATTTTAATCTTTTAAGAAATTCTAAGTTTGTCCTCTCCCACACTTATAAAAGGATATCCTTAGTTTCTCTTTTTTACACCACTTTTAGCCATATATATCAACCAAAAACTTACCAATTATATTCTGAACTTCACTATTCATTAATTATAGGTTATATCCATCTTAAAATACCATTTTAGGGGTCCTTATGAATTGATCTAAAGGAGGCCTATTAGATAAGAGGTAATAGTCTTACCCGACTTCATTCAATTTATTTCTTATTATACCTCTTCAAAATATAATATATTCATCATAAAATAATAACTTTTTTATTATAAATATATTAATTTTTTTTTATTATGTAACCACTAATATCCGTCCTTTATTCAATCAAATGGGAAGTGAAAGTATTGCTCGTGTGTACGTGCGGACCACTGCCTCCAAATAGAGATACAATTCATTTTCCATTACCATATTTCATGGATTATTATTATTTTGGATTTAAATTATATATATGATATTTATGAAATAATTATTCTTATTTAATTATAATATCACATCCAACTTATTACCTTCCAATTCGTTGGAAAATGATCACTTTTCTTGTGCGCATATGTGGACTACCTCTTCCACTAATCGATGTGATTCGTTTTAAATTTCCACTTTATATGGATGGTAATAAATAAAGATTTAATGAATATATATTTTATATCATATATAATATAGATTCTATAAAGGTGAAATATTATTTACCATTCTTTCATTCCATCTCTTGAAAATTGAAAATTGTATTTGTGCATACGTATGACCTAGCATCTCCATGAATACTATAAATAATCATTCTATATATACCTTTTATGAATGATTATAAATATGTATATAATTAATATATAATATATTTATATCATTAATAAAATTATATATATTGTGTAACAATGATAAAAAATTGTGTGAATAAACCATTGAACCAAAACGTACATTAAAAACAAGACAGTTAATACTCGAAAACGATAATTTTAATAAATAATTTTTAATAAAATAAAATTTCAATGCTATAAGTGGATCATATATGATATAATAATCATGTATATGGTTTTTTATCGAATTATAATAAATTGGAATTTACTTTATTGGAAGTTAAAACCACTTGCGAAGCAAGTCAGGCCTGAGGTAATGAATTATTTCACAATCTCATCATTATTTGGGATAATTTATGTTCAAATATTTTATGCGAAAATTATATGATATTTATTTCTTAAACCCAATATATTTTCTTATAATCTAGTTATTTTTGTAAGTTACAAGTTTTCATTTCATTTTCTTCCCTTCAAACACTCTTGAGATCCAAATAATTCTTTTAAAGAAAACCAGCTTCATTTCTCTCATCAGTTGAAAATACTTTTTTTCCATATCCATGTTTTCTAAAAAAATTAGTAGTGTTTTAACTAATTTCAAGTGATTTTTTAAATAAATTTTTAGTTGTTCTTTTCTTTTAAAAAAAATAAATCATATTTTTATTTTACGAACAAGGTACTTTTGACTTTTTACAAAAAATGTAAAATGAATCTTTGTTCTACCATACATGGAATGAATGTAATTTTACACCATCATAACAACTCAATGTTTCGAAACATCCATTAAAATTTTCCATATGTATTTTCAAAGAAATTGTTCTCCCTAATATTTTAAAAAATTGATTTTGAATAAGTGATTTAAAAATGGAAAGGGTATTTTCCTCAAAAAAAATCTTGTATTCTTTTTAAAGTGTTTCTATTTATTTCAACATCCATTAAAAATATTATGATTTACTGATTTTATATTGTAATTATTTCATCCAATATATTTATATATATATATTATGATTAGTCTTACTAGGGAACATATTGAATTTATGTATGTTAGTTCTTCTAATTACATATAGTTGTTTATTATTAAGGAATATTGGTTAAGTTGTATTGTTGATTAATCTAATGAGTGAATTAGACTTATTAAGTGATGGGTGGTTCCAAGAAATCCATACCCCTTTGATGTATCAATAGATCTTGTGAGGAAAAAAATTAGGTATTTGGTAGAGGCCATACCCATTTATGTAATATATCTTAGCGTGAGGCCTTGATGGTAAGTTTAATATGTTTGGAATTATACATTTCATCATTATGATATCAGTTATTAATTTCCATGTGATTATTTTAATAGTTATGATTTCCATGAATAAGTTTTAATCTCATATGATTATTTATATGGAACTATTTGGTCGTCATTAATTATTGTTATATCTCTCATGCCTTATTTATTAAATGTTAACTTTCATTGTACGCATAACCTTAATAAGAGTCTTATCTCACCCCATTCTTGTTTTTTCTTTTCATTGGATACCAGGAAGAATACTATGAATGACATATAGGGGAATTCTTGACATAATAATTACGTTCTTAATGAAAATAAATTTTTTAAATTTATGCTTTCAAGTGTAATTTGAGATTAAAGTATGTATCTATTTTACTGAGCCTATTAAACTCTTTTTTCATTTGGTATGTTATTGTTTTTATCTAGTTCGAATTTAATAAAATAACCACCGACTCAATGATATTGGGTTTAGAATATTTACAATTGTGTTTTTCTATCTAGCTTACTATGACATCTTACTTAACTATCCTTTTTTCATGGTTATCTAGTCAGATCATCAAAAGAAATGTTGATAGGTATATGAAAACTCCAAATTTTTCTAGAACCTTTAAGGGATATTGACATATATGGATACATGATTCGGGCTAGTTCAGCATATTTTATATGTTGACATCATTACACTCACATAAGTGGTCTCGTATGAGGGTTCTTAAAGAGGATCAAGTCCCGGAATGAAGATACTTGATAGGTGATTCCTTATATGATTAAAGAGTTATAATTATCCACTAAATTAATATATTATCAATGGGTTGGACATAAAATGTAATTCCAATCAAAAATTATATGGTTCTTTCCTCTAAATCATGGAATTAAAAACACATATAATTGAACCCATGTTGACACGTATTAACCCTCATAAGTTTATATTATTATCACATGCCTTAGAAATTACCTCCCTTAGGGTGAGTGTCAAGCATGTTTAATTTCATGTAATGGATGGGGTGGGAAAAATTATTTTTTAGTGTGTTATAATTAAAATAGGATATTAACTTTATGTGAGTGACCTAGTTTTGGGTGGTGGTCAACATTTGATGCCCTCATATTTGATACCCCATGAGTGGGTGTTCATGGGATAATATAAGATCATGGATGGAACCCTATGATACATGACCTTTCTGAGAGGTTTGAATTGGGTTCTAGGTGAAGTGATCTATGGGCCTCGATATGAGACTTGACTAGTAAGTATATGTTGGGACTAGAGACCCTTAGTACAAATTTTACCCTAGTAGGTTGGTGTTTGGTTTTATCGGGGACTACCCACATGAAGGGTTAGTCTGGGATTTGTGATTTCATTTGAGGTGAATCATAGGTACATGATCCATCATATAAGACTAATGAATAGGAGGTTCTTGGTTCTTGAGGCATATCCAGAATGATTCCATTTATTTATATAGAAGCAACTACTGTTATTAGGTATTGAGACTATCTTCGATGGGAATGGTTGTTTAGGTTCCTGTTTCTATTAACTAGTATATATGTTGTTGGCAGTTTGGTCAGAGCATGGGTGGATTCTAATGGTTGGGACTACATCAGGTGATGGATAATCATGTGGATGAGGTTCTCATGCTTTCAATTGGGAATAAGAACATAAATTTCTAAAATGAATTCATGAGTTGCACAGTAATTTTATAAATCATGGAATAAATTGTGTTCTTGATTTTGAATATGAGTTTCCATGGATCTTGTGGTGTGTTAATATTGTCAATTCATGGAGCATGGTTATATTGACCTTGATGGTGCATGAATCATAGGAGTTTGATTATGTTATTGGGTAGTATGGAAGCATATGTAATTACATTTGGGAGTTAGGGACAACATGTTTTGTTTACAAGAGGTTCCTTTGAGTATGGAATAAATGACGTTCATGATAAAGTTGACTATTGATGATAAAAAAATGAAATGCTTACTCGCATGGTGACCAAAATATTTAGGTAAAATTAAGAAAGTGTCTCAATTATTAAGTCATTTTTGAAAAGAAATAGGTTTCATGGGATGGTTAACCTAAGGGTGGACCTTGCCCCATATTTTTTAGGGAGGCATGTTGTTAGGGGTTGTTTAAAAGAATGCATTTCCTAGTTTTAGGTGAGTGTGGCTCGATAGGAGAAACACACATGGATGGTTATGGAACCTATTGAAGGTTAGTAATTGGGAGTGAGTGGGTATTGGCCCTATCAAGGTTTACTTCCAGTGATGGATGATGTGTGGTACATAGTGATAGGATAATCATTTTGATACTGTGACAACGGGGATTCTTCTAAAGTGGGGAGAATATGTCACTCGTGAGCATGTGACCATTACGTGAGAAGGGTTGGGGAAGTAAAACCAATCATTTGTGAATTTTGATTCAAATAGATAAATGTACCTGAGTACTAATGGATCCCTCGATGAATGATGTGTACAGGTTCAAATATGGTATCGAGTGGAGTCCAAGTGTGAGGATTGGGAATCAGACCTAGGATATCTTGTTATGATCTAGAGGTATTGGATCGCGATTACACCAGTTTTCATGGGAGGTAATGGTGAAGGAAATAGATATTGGATGGTTTGTCTAGGAAATTTCATTTTAAATCAAATATGATCTTCAATGAGAAAGCTTAGAATGACCTCAATGTGCCTTGGGATAAATAAATTGGGAGTAGGTTTGGTTATGCATTGATGGCGAAAGCTGGTCATTTTTTAGTATGGTCAACTAGAGGTGATTTCACTTGTGTTTTCATATATAGTTGGATGTGGATAGATGGCAACAACATTCATAATGCCAATATGATAAGATGTGTGTAGTTTAAGGGTTCCTCATGGCTTCTGAATAGAAATTTGATACGACTAGGTTGAGTTTGGTTGAATAGAATTTGACTATTTCAGATTAGAATCAAGGATTAGTAGTAGTGTTGTCATGTTTGATTAAGTGAGGAAAGTTAAGAATAATTTTGGGAGCATCATTATAATTTTAGGGGTGTTTTCTTGTAGTAAATTACAATGGTGTAGAAATCGGGGCTCAAAATTGGATGTTGAAAGTAAGAAACTATAAATGGAATCATTATAGGTCCAGTGATAATCCAAATGATTAAACAACAATGTATCAAGATAAATGGGCTTGGTGAATAATCATCTCAATGTTTTAGGTGTATTTATGATTGTTATCTTTGATTTTGGTAGATTAGGTGTTATACATTCAAAGTGGAGACTTGGTAGAGCATTGGTAATTCTGAGATGGATTATGGATATCTAAGAGGGAGTTCATAAATAAGATATTTTGGGATGTTTAGTGGGGTTACCATTAATATTTCTTGGGGATGAAAAGTGCTAAGGTGGGAAGTTTGTAAGATCCTATGTTCAGACGGGCTTCAGAAATTCAACAAGAATTTAAATATTCAAATAATTTTCCAAGTCAATTTGAGAACCAAGATTTTGAACTAACATTAAAATCTTGGAACACCTTAGAATATGTGTTTTATACATTAAATAAGTCTCAGGATTCAACCCAAGGGTTCATAGGAGCCTCAGGAGGAGCTAGGCAGCTATTGTAGCTAATATTGGAGCTATAAAACAGACCAAATGATAGTGTCCACAGTGGCAACATCCACTACCTATAGTATTCAGGTAGCTAGTGGGATATTTAGAGGGGGAATTTACTATTTTTCTATTTTAGGTTTTTAGAGGTTTCATCCACCACTCCCTACTATTTCTCTCTCACCTAACCATGAGGTTTTCTCCTTTATCTTCCTTATCCCCCACTTGTAAGCGGTGTTTTTTATTAAACTTTTCCAATGATTCGAGGTAAGTCTCACCCTTTGATCATCTTGGTTGTGTCCTTTCTCCTCTATTTTTTTAGCTTCTCTAGTTAAGGTTTTAGTACTGATTCCACTAGATCATGGTGGAATCAAAGACCGGTAATGGGGATTTCACTCTTCCTAGGAATAGGGCATCTCGAGTGGTTATACGCATATTACCACAAGAATTTTATTGATTTATGTTGTTGTGATGTTTTTTATATGATTTTATGCTCAAATTAAATTAATTTGTTGATTGATTTCAATTCTTAAATTATGTATTTTTATCTGATTCATGGTTAGTAGTATGCCACAGGTTGTTGGTGAGTGATTGATTGTCGTTCTAGCATGATGAGATCTACTAGTGAAATTTTGGGAATTATTTCGATCTAAATAAAATTGTTTAACTATTAATAACTTTATGAGATTAATTAATTAAATATAATTTTATTATAATTAAATGATTCTAGAGGTTTGGTTGTGCATTGGGGCCTCATATGTTAGGAATGATATTAGGTGGGAATTTGTGGATGCCTCTAGCCATTGTAGATAAATGGACAAGATTTGGTGAAAGTTAGTAGTTCTGATGTAATTTTTATAAAAATATTTGTTTATTTAATATGTGATATAAGAAGTGATTAGGTCTATCCTCTATTGGGAAGGGGGGAATAATTAAATTTATTATTCTTCTAATTTTATTTAAATGCTTAGGTAAATGAATTAAAGAAAATTATGTGTTGAAGTGAAGTTGGGTCCCTTGGGCACTTGTTAAATTCCTCTGTCGTAATTGGTCATGACATTACGATATTCCATTTTTTATATTTAAATGGACCCCAATGGGGATCCCTGATTTATGGAATGTGTAGAGAGACCCACTGGACTAATACCTAGGTTACTTTACAACTTCCTTTGATAAGGTTTCACTTGGAGCAACAAATACATTCATGTAAGTCATTAACAACCCAAACAAAAACTGACTAATTTCATTATGACCATAAAGGTCTTGATATATTAAAGGATGCATCCCAGGGGAATGTTTCCTCTTGAGATAGTCTCAACTTGAGAAATAATTTGGATGGGGGCCATTAGGGTTCCCTGATCACATCAAGATCCTCATATGGGAGTTTTGGGATTTTTTAATAATGCCCAAGGGTATCCCCATAAAGTATAAATTAAAAATCTCTACCACTAAGTACAATGACATTATGAGATGGGTTTTGGTGTTTGACCAAACCTCCATCCTAAAGTTAAGTATTAATGATTTTAATATTTAAATTGTAATTTATAGGACATATATAGTTATAAATGATATTGTAGTTCTTAAGGGATATACCACACTCATCTATATTAATGGTTTGGTGTCAAGGGAACCTATGACCCAACCCAACCTATTCACTAGATCAAATGTCAGTTCCACATGAATCTTATATGTGGTAAATCAATAAAATATATATGGGTATAATTATTGTATATTATTACTTATGAATATGTTTTTATCCCATAAAATAAGTATTAAGTTGTATTCCCAACATAGTGGGATCCAACTATTGATTATGAGAGATGATCGTTTTACTGTAACTTATTAATTAATTAAAAATTGATCAATGTTTTCAATCCTTGGATTCCTAGTGATCTCATAATCTAATATTTGATGATACTGTTACTGGAGTTCTATTATACCAAGTATTACTCTATATATTAGGAAATATATGTGGAATAAAAGTGCATCTAGTGAACCCATCTTAGTATCCTATATTCTAGGATTCCTTACATGATAAGATCCATGTGATGTTAGAGGTTACCAAGTGGTCACATTTCCCCTGAGAATTGGATTCCTATGAAACCCCTAATGTTGGAGATGATTTCCTTGATTGAGTCTTGGGATACACCCTAGGTTTGGTTTGATGAACCATGATATCATTGCCCAGAGATATCTAGGAAAAGGCTATTAATTTGATGATCTATGGATGCTAAGTATTCATCTCCGATTAGGGGAGTATTCCTATTTCATTTTCTAAGGTTCATCCACTTAGGAATACATTATAATTACCTATATATTAATTACCTATAGAAAAAGACCTAGGAATGAAAAATTTTGATAGAATAAGAAATTATGATACTTCGTGTGGGTTACACTAGTTTCTCACAGCTTGAGTGGAATGACTAGGATACCTAGGATCCAAATCAATGCCTTATTTAAAAAATTTCCAACTAATTCCTAGAATTATAAATTATATTTAGTGGAGATGAGTATGGTTGATCATGGGGTAGGACTTTTATTCCCCTCTGGTGATATAGATTTGTTATAGACACCTCTGATGTTGGACGAAGCAAGTATGCTCTGAAAAGAGTTTCTATAAGGCTCAAAGTACAATACAATTTAGTAAATTTAATTTCCACAGTGATATTTTATTATTATTATTCAGTTGAGTATATCACATACATATATAATTCTTTTATTTTATGTATACAAAACTGTGCTGGTGGTTCCTACTGATTTTATTATTTACACCATGTTTGGGAAAGACAATCCAATAAGGTACCTTAGAAGAGGCTCGTTATTTGTTGGTATAGGTTAGGTTGAGTCATGGGCTTGGTTGAGAAGGATGGTGTGGTCTTGTACATGAATCTTGGTAAGTGCTACGACATGGAGTGGGTAGTAAATCCATGTACTTTTCTTATTATTTATTTGATTTGTTCTTGTATATGTGATCAGTACAATGGGAAATTATTTATTTTATTTTGTAGTTATTATGTCCTTTACTACATATTATTCATTTTAACATTATATATTTACATCATCCGCTTTCATAATATTTATTTTGATTTTTATGATATTTATATATTGTATAATTTTCTTATTAAGATATGTGGGTATAGTCTCACAATTCTTACACCTTAGGCCCTCACTACTAGTTGAAAGCCTATAACATATGGGGAGGCATGCTTGAGGCCATGTGGAGACCTGAGCTAGTTGCTATTAATATTAACTTCAGAAGGTTGAGAAATTTTTTTATCAAAAATGGGATATCAATAATTATTTAATTTAAAATAGATTAAATTGAAATTAGAAAAAATTTATCTTTAAATAATAAATTTAATAAAAACAGTTGAACAAAATAAATTTTTTTCATTATTTTTTTAATTTATCATACACAATCCATGTTTCACATACACATGACTTCTAGGTGAATGTTCTATATTCATGATCAGTTTCTCATCGATGCAAAAAATCATCACAAGGTGACCAATCTCTAGGTCCCCTAATAGTACACTCCACTTATTCAGGGTCACATCCAATGAAAATGAAATCAATACAACCAGGTATTCCATGACTATATTCCATATCATTTTATTCAAAATAATACATTTATTCACATTAAAAAATTTCAAAGAATATATTTTTTTCATTGAAGAAAAATCATATTCTTAAATCTATAATTTAAAATTACAAATTAGATTGGTTTTCAAAACATAATTAAAATTACATATTTATAATTCATAAAAAAGGGGGTTTATTTCAATAATATTTTCAAAATTTACTTTTCAAATACAAGAAACACATTCAATAAAAAATAATACTTCAAGTAATAGAATAAGTAAAAAATAGAGAGGACTCACTTCCCTCTCAATAGGTTACAAACTAAAGAAAGACACCAAAAAACCTCTAAATCCAAGATCCAAACACCTTTACATCAATATATCCAATAAATATATCTAATAAACACATATTTTATCATAGATATATCTATAACATATTAGATCAAATGTTCCGGCTGAGAGGATATGAGAAGTGATAAAGAGAAATAGAAAGAATGGGGACTTTCCAATAATGAAGGGAAATATTTTCTATCAAATGAAAGAAATCCAAAATCCAATTAATTATTAAATGTTTTTGTTTTTTTAATTATATTTTATATTCTCTCATAATCCTTATTTTATACTTATTTATTTGAAAAAAATGGGTTTAATTTTAGATTATTATCAAAAACCTATTTGTAATGTTTGATTGTTTCTTATTCTCATTTAAAATTGTTTTAAATCTATTTAGTATATCATTTTTTTATCAGTCAACTATTATTTTTTATACTTCTAGTATTATAAAGACTTGAAAATTTGATATTTTGGTGCTCATGGGATTTTTTATATTTTCATCATTGAATGGTGAAATATTAATATTTCAAATCTCATATTGATATTTTGATTGTCATGTTGAATATGAAATTTCATGTTTAACCTTGGATGGTATTTTTGAAATTTTATGATGCAGTTGGAATTTTTCTCCAAATTTAGGTGTTGGTGGAATTAAATTAATAAATAATTTAATTCATTCATTCATTTTTTTGGTTTATTTTATATGAAATAAATAATTTGATTTATGTGTGATATTTTATATGATGTAAATGATGTAGAATATCAGAAAAAATTATACTGGATGTGTTATTATGTTGATGTAATGTCTAGTCAATGGATTTAATATGGTGTCATGAATGGGGTAATTAATATGGGAGAGAAATAAAAAAGTAAATAGTGTACTATATGAACATTAAGGAATAGATTTTTTAAGAGAAAATATTGGATTATCTATTGGAATTATTTTTTCCACCAAGAATATTACTCTTATATTCTCCCCATTTTTTCTATTATCTCTACTTTGAAGAGGGAAACCTTTGAGGGGTATATACATCATGGTGAATCAGAATAATATAGACAGTAAAAAAGAATAAATGATTGATTTGTGTAAATCATCAAAGGATAAGAGATTTTTCTTCATCATGAAATCAATATAGCTGACTTAAAATACCTATCTATTTCATAATACTTGTTTCATTCTTTGGATATTCCATATTGGGTAAATATGTCTTAATAATACAAGATAAATTTTATAGAGGATAATTGAAAATAAGAATAATAAAATATAAAATGACTAATTCATGATGAGAAAATGATAAAAGATATATATAAATAATAAATTGACAAAATAAATATTCTATATGAATATTTTAAATGATTTATGATTTTTATAATATTAATGGTTATTCAAGGTGGATTTGAATTGTGGGAGGTTACATAAATATAATTATATAGTAATTAAATTTTTTTCTAATAAAAGATTTTAATTTTTGGTATAATTAACATAATGATAAATATTTGTCAAAAACTTTAAAGGGAGTGAAAAATATCATAACATATTATATTATTCAAATTGGTGTTTATTATTTATTATGATTGAAGTATGGGTTATAATTGATAAGTTATTTGTGTTGTAAATTGATATTTATTATAGTTTATAAACAATTATGAATTAATTTTTAATTTTTAATTTTTAATTTTGATCCTGAAATGATGAAATAAAATGGAAAATACTGTAAGTGTTGATATTGGTGAATTTTTCACCTTTAACATGATCCATATCAAATCAGTATGGGATCTATGCTACTCCCTTAAGGAATTCTCCAAAGTATTTTTTATAGTGTGGGATGAAGTAGTAGTGAGTTACATGGGGTTCACTCTATATAGGTGTAACGACTCAGATTTTTATCCTATTCATAAATTAATTAGGATAATATTGATACCATGCACTGAGATGGAATGAGATTCTAAGGCCTGGTGTTCCCAGAATAAATATTTGAATAATGTTTTGATTTTAATTTTAAAACGCTGAGTGATTAATATTGAATTTTTATAACTCCTAAATGGGTGCTCGAATCGAAAATCTAAGGGTATTGTTGTGTCTGTAACAGAGGATTTACCTTAGGTAGGGCCTAACATCATCAGGAGTAGGCCAAATGAAAAAGTTATATTTTAGACATAACTGCCATTAAATATATTTTAATAAAAATATTTTGTTGGTATAATGAATATTTTTTTCCCTTTCTATTAAACCCAGAGGTAGGGGTCTAGGGTTAAAATTCATGGCCTTGAGATTTTCTTTAGATCTCTGGTGAGAGATAACCTTGGGAGGAGCCGTTGGCAAGTAATGAATGAGGATTCAAGGATCAGGATCACTCGACAACGGATCGATGAATGATGAACATGAAAGTTTTTCATCGACCGATCCAACCTAGAGGTAGGGAGTGTGATTTTATTTTTTTCTATCCTCAGTCTTCATTCTTTTCCCTATGATGAACATGAATCAATCGACAACAGATTCATTCACAGATTGTGCGTAGATCTAGGTTGGGGATTTATGTTGCAGGATTTTCATTGGGAATCAATTCATGTTTAGATTGATTCATGTCAAGTTTTATTCATGTTTAAATTGATCCATGGTTATAATTTCACATCTTTACCCCATTTTAAAATTCTAATGTAGATGGATCAAGGCCGACATGAACAAATCTCAATCCATCCACCTTGGGTGTTCATGGGAATTTTCTTCCGCCCCTCCTTTTTGATTTTTTGATCTTCGTCTCCACAAAAAATCAGAAAGGAATCCAAGATCGCAATGGTGACGGTGATCAGAGGTCCATAAGGGAACAACGAAGGCGATGGGAAGATGTCTTGGTATGAGTTCGTTGTGGTTGAGGTCCATGGCTCGATGTTTGTGGTCGTGTGGAAGGAGGTGCGTGCTGGTGGCACTCCACTGCAGTAGAGGAGGCCCCCAACAGGAGGTCATGGCCGGCACACAGGGGGTTGTGGATCGACGCCTCCAACTATGCCGCCGATAATGGTCGGTGTATTTCTTTAGTGGACATAGCTCACTTCTGTGTCACATGGTTGGAGGTCACGGCCTAGCTATACCATAGAGGCGACCCGCGGCTGTTGTTGTGGGTGAATTAGAGTCGCGGTGCCTGCCACGTCTCAGGCATAATAGACAATCTTGCTTCAGCGGGCCGAGCCAGACCCAGCTGGTATGGTCGAGTCCTAGTGGACTGGGACGGAATCAGTGGGCCAGGTCGGTTAGATGGATGTGGGTCGGTTCGACGGACCCCATGCTGGGTCGGACCGGGCTCTGACACAACCGTCCCCTTTTTACAAAAAAAACCTCTAACTTTCAATCCGTAAGTCTGTTGGACGATCCGTCTGTATCTTTGGGACCCTTATATAGGGGTGGTACTTTTGAGATGGCTTTGTGAGTTATTAGTAAGGACCAGTATTGGTTCGGAGCTTCCCCTTGGTTCTTTATTCTGAGGTTCAATACAACATTGCATGGAAATCCCCACGAGAGATAGAGTCACGAAGAGAGTTATGGAATCCTCCTTGCTACTGGAGTGACACTCTCTCACCCCTGATGGAGTTTGTTTGGTATTTACATAACCTATGGGTGAATGGAGTTAATCCTCTATCTAGTGTGCTATATCATTAAGGTTCATGGTATTCTTCATAATCTCTTATGTTACGAGCCGCATCGTAGGGTTCGTGGTATTCACTGAGAACCCCCTACATTATGGGGTAATACAGATTGGGTTCATGGTATTATCTTTGGAAAATCCCCTATCTATATATTATGACAATTGACAAGTGTTTTCTCTTTGGGCGGGGCCCAAGTTATCAGAATCTCATGGAAGAATTGGTTGTGACTTATTCTTCAACTGTGTGGCTAGTACCAGAGTATATATAAATATTCAGGGTATATGTATGGGTGTATACATATGTAGAGATGATTTTTCCTTCATTTTTGTCTTTTGTTTGTATTTTTTTGGGGTGTTTTACTGAGTGTTGTTTTATTCACCCCTGCATGGGATTTTCCCGTACGTGTCATGTCTTGTGCAGAATATCGATGCTTTGATGGAGTCCTAGGTGGAGAAGGACTAGGTCTAGGACCGGACGGTGCCTTGTGAGATCAGACGGACCGATGTGTTCCTGATAACTTCCTACCGCAGCTTCAATACCGTCATTAGCAGGTCGGTCTTTGTAGTTGTATTTTATTTTTTTGGCTTTTATTCTTTCCATGTTTTCATTACTTCACTTTAATTTCCAGTTTCGCTCTGATTGTATTACTTTTATGTTTTGTGGTTTTCATGCATGGTGCTTGGTGTTTCCCCTTCCTTTTAGATTTGTGGGCTTGGATACGCGTGCATGTGTATAGGTACTTAGGCTAAGGACTCCCATTTGGGTGATACGCCTACTTGGCACTAGTCGCCATCCCCTTGAATATCATAGGTGGGCTTGGGGTTGTCATGGAATGGGCCCCATTGGGACAGCTTGTGACAATAGGCGTGGGGTCATGGAAAATTCTATATTTGATGGACACTTTAGCAGTGAGTTACTGAAGGGTGGTGTGAATTTTATGTTGTTCGTGACACCTCGGTATAGGGAAATACTATATATACCACATACCATATAGCATGATGGTTAATTTCACTTTTATTTTGACTATTAGAACTTTTGGGATGAGTTAGTTGTGGTATTTGTAATCAAATATCATACAAACCCCTAGATAAATCCCTCCTTTTTTTAATAGATCTAGGTGTGAATGTGGAAAGGTTTAGTACATAATGTGGCTTATTTGAAGAGGTTTCTCAATATTTACTTTCTAAAATTGTGATTGAAGACTTATTTATGCCTAGGATATGAGAAATATTAGTAATGTGGTGAATTCACTACTACAAAAACGGGCCTTATCAGCCCTCAAAACGGGCTTTAACAGCACTAAAAAAGCACTGTAAATTTCAGTGCTGATAAAGTTAGACTTTATCAGTGCTAAAAAGTTCTGATAAATTCCCTCCCTGATGTAATATAAAATTCTACAGCATCACTCCCAAATAAGACCTGCAAAAAAATCTATATATCAACAAATATACCCATACAAAATTAACACATAATTCATAAGATAATTTCAGCAAGTATACCCATTAAACAAGTATACACATACACCATTAACACATAATTCAAAAGTTAATTAAATACATAAAAAATTCAACTCAAAATTCAAGGGGTTGGAGGCTGTTCAAGTGTTTGGGGTGGCTGTCCAATGGTGGTAGGGGGTGTCTGGGGGGATAGGGCTATCCAAGTGGGGCGGGGTGGTGTCCAGGGGGGTGGGGAGGGGGTGTCCATGGGGGTGGGGTTGTCCAGGGGTGGGGTGTCCAGGTGGTGGGGTGGTGTCAAGGAGGGGTGGGGGCATCCAGGGGGTGGGGGCATCTAGGGGGGTGGTGGGGTGTCCATGGGTTGTGGGGTTGTCTAGGGTGTGTGTGTGGGGGGGGGGGGGTCCAGGGGGTGTCCAGGGGGTGGGGTGGTGTCGAGGGTGTGGTGGGGGGGGGAGCTCTCCCGGGGGTGGGTGTCCAGGGGGTGGGGGCGGTCCAGGGGGTTGGTGGGGATATCCAAGGGGGGTGGGTGGTGTCCGTTGGTGGGGGTGGCAGTCCAAGGGGGTGGCGTTTATAGGGGTGGGTGGGGTGGTGTCTAGGAGGGGTTGGGGTGTCGTCCAGGGGGTGGGTGGGTGTCAAGGGGGGTGGGGTGTCCAGGGGGGTAGGGGCTGTCCATGGTGGGGGTGGGGGGGCTGTTCATGGGGGTGTCCAAGGGGATGGGGTGGTGTATAGGGGGTTGGGGGGCTTTCCAGGGAGTGGGGTGTCCAAATGGGTGGGGGTATCCAGGGGGTGGGGTGGTGTCCAGGGGGGTGGGGCGGTCCAGGGGGTTGGTGGGGATGTCCAAGGGGGGTGCGGTGGTGTCCAGGGGTGGGGGTGGTTGTCCAAGGTGGTGGGGTGTCTAGGGGGTGGGGGTGTCCAAATGGTGGGGTGGTGTCTAGGAGGGGTGGGAGTGTCGTCCAGGGGGTTGGTGGGTGTTCAGGGGGTGGGGGACCAGGGGTGGGGGGATGTCCAGGGTGGGGGGTATGTACATGGGGTGTCTAGAGAGGGTTGGGTGGTGTATAGGGGGTTGGGGGGGCTTTCCAGGGGTGGGGGTGTCCAGAGGGGTGGTGTGTCCAGGGGGTGGGGTTGTTTCTAGGGGTGGGGGTGGTTGTCCAAGGGGGTGGGGGTGTTGAGGTGGTGGGGTGTTGTCTAGGATGGGTGGGGGTGTCGTACATGGGGTTGGGGGTGTCCAGGGGATGGGGGTTTACAGGGGGGTGGGGTGGTGTCCAGGGGGTTAGGGGGGCTTTCCAGGGGATGGGGGTGTCCGGAGGGGTGGGGTGTCCATATGGTGGGGTGGTGTGCATGGGGGTGGGGGTCCAGGGGGTTGGTGGGGCTATCCAAGGGGGGTGGGGTGGTGTCCTGGGGGTTTGGGGTGGTTTTCCATGGGGGTGGGGATGTCCAGGGGGTGGAGGTGTCTAGGTGGTGGGGTGGGGTCTAGGAAGGGTTGAGTGAGTCCATGGGGTGGGGGTGTTTAGGTGGTTGGGGGCATCCAGGGGGTTGGGGTGTCCATTTTAAACAAAAGAGAGACACTTTGAGTGATATCGGCCACACCATGCCTCTGATTGAGGTGGGGTTGACTCGTACACGTCACAAATGACTCATGTATCGTTCCACAAAGTATCAACATAATCTGAATGCATTTGGTCAGATTTCCATATGTCAGTTGTTGTTTTCACTTAAAAATTTATCCATTTTAAAAAAAATAGATACTTTGAGTGATATCGGTCACACCATACCTTGGATTGAGGTGTGTTTGATTCATACATGTCAAAAAGGACCCATTGATCATTCCCCTAAAGTATCAACACAATTTGAATGCATTTGGTTGGATTTCCTCATGTCAGTTGTTGTTTTCACTTAAAATTCTGTCCATTTTAAACAAAAGAAAGACACATTGAGTGATACCGACCACACCATGCCTCATATTGAGGTGGTGTTGACTCGTGCACATCAAAAATGACCCATAGATCTTTCCCTAAAAGTATCAACACAATCCGAATTCATTTTTTCAGATTTCCATATGTTAGTTGTTGTTTTCACTTAAAATCCTGTCCATTTTAAACAAAAGAGAGACTTCGAGTGATACCGGCCACACCGTGCCTTGGATTGAGGCAGGGATGACTCGTACACATCAAAAATGACCCATGAATAGTTAAGTTAAAGTATCAACACAATCCGAATGCGTTTTTTCAGATTTTCGTACGTCAGTTGTTGTTTTCACTTAAAATTCTGTACATTTTAAACAAAAGAGAGACACTTTTAGTGATACCGGCCACACCGTGCATCGTATTGAGGAAGGGTTGACTTTTACACATCAAAAATGACCCATGGATCGTTCCTCTATAGTATCAACACAATAAAAATGAATTTGGACAGATTTACATATGTGAGTTGTTGTTCTCACTTAAAATTCCGTCCATTTTAAACAAAAGAGAGACACTTTGAGTGATACCGGCCACACTATGGATCAGATTGAGGTGGGGTTGACTCTTACACTTCAAAAATGACCCATGGATTGTTCCACTAAATTATCAACACAATCCTAATTTGTTAGGTTTGATTTCCATACATCAGTTGTTGTTTTCACTTTAAATTTTGTCCATTTTAAACATAAGAGGGACACTTTGAGTGATACCAGCCACACTGTGCCTCAGATTGAAGCTAGGTTGACTCATACACGTCAAAAATGACCCATGGATCATTCCCCTAAAGTATCAACACAATTTGAAAGCGTTTGGTCAGATTTCCGTAAGTCAGTTGTTGTTTTCACTTAAAATTATGTCTATTTTAAACAAAAGAGAGACACTTTGAGTGATATCGGTCACACCATGACTCAGATTGAGGCGGGGTTGACTTGTACATGTCACAAATGAACCATGGATCGTTCCCCTAAAGTTTCAACACAATCCAAATGGTTTGGTTGTATTTCCATATGTCATTTGTTATTTTCACTTAAAATTCTGTTCATTTTAAAAAAAAGAGCTATTGAGTGATATTGGCCACACCGTGCCTCAGATTGAGGTAGTTTTGACTCTTAAATGTCAAAAACGACCCATGGATAGTTCTCCTAAAGTATCAATATAATCAAATTCCATTTGGTAAGATTTCCGTACATGAGTTGTTATTTTCACTTAAAATTCTGTCCATTTTAAACAAGTGAGGGGTACTTTGAGTGATACCAGCCACACTATTCCTCGGATTGAGGAAGGTTTGACTCGTACACATCACAAATGACCCATGTATTGTTCCAATAAAGTATTCACACAATCTGATTGCATTTAGTCAGATTTATGTACGTTAGTTGCTATTTTCACTTAAAATTTTGTCCATTTTAAACAAAAGAGAGACACTTTGAGTGATACTGGCCACACTGTGCCTCATATTGAAATTGGGTTCACTCTTACACATCACAAATGACCCATGGAGAATTCCCCTAAAGTAAAAACACAATTCAAATTCATTTGGTCAGATTTTCATACATCAGTTATTGTTTTCACTTAAAATTTTGTCCATTTTAAACAAGAGAGACACTTTGAGTGATTCCTGCCACACCTTTCCTTGGATTGAGGCGGTGTTGTCTCATATGATAGTTTTCCTAAAGTATCAATGCAATACTAAGGAATTTGGTATGATTTCCATACGTCAGTTGTTGTTTTCACTTAAAATTTTTTCCATTTTAAACAAAAGAGAGACACTTTGAGTGATATCGGCCACAACGTTCCTCGGGTTGAGGCAGGGTTGACTCGTACACATCAAAAATGACCCATGGATCGTTCCCCTAAAGTATCAACACATTCTGAATCCGTTTGATCAGATTTCCGTACGTAATTTGTTGTTTTCACTTAAAATTATGCAATTTTAAACAAAAGAGAGACACTTTGAGTGATACCGTCCATACCGTGACTTGGATTGAGGTGGGGTTTCCTCCTACATGTCCCAAATAATCCATGGATAATTCCCCTAAAGTATCAACACAATATGAATGTTTTTGGTCGGATTTCCGTACGTCAGTTGTTGTTTTCACTTAAACTTCTGTCCATTTTAAATAAAAGAGATACATTTTGAGTGATATCGGTCACACTATGCCTCATATTGAGGAGGGGTTGACTCTTACAAATCACAAATGACCCATGAATAATTATCCTAAAGTATAAACACAATCATAATGTGTTTGTTTGGATTTCTGTTTGTCAGTTTTTGTTTTCACTTAAAATTCTGTCCATTTTAAACAAAAGAGACTTTGAGTGATACCGGCCACACCGGGCCTCATATTGGGGCGAGGTTGACTCTCACACATCACAAATTACCCATGGATCATTACCCTAAAGAATCAACACAATCCAAATGTGTTTGGTCAGATTTCCGTATGTCATTTGTTGTTCTCACATAAAATTCTCTCCATTTTAAACAAAAGAGAGATACTTTGAGTGATACTGGCCACATCGTGCCTCAGATTGAGGCAGGATTGACTCGTACACTTCAAAAATGACCCATGGATCATTCTCCTAAAGTATCAACACAATCCAAATGCATTTGGTTACATATGAAAGTATTTTGGAGATTTTACTGGTTTTTCTTATCCAAAGCCCAAAGAAAAGTGGTTCATCATTATTGCATGTTTCTGGGGCATTTCATCTATTAAAATTGGAAAATAAATCATTGGATAAAGGATGTCTTATTTAATAATAATTAAAATTTTCCTACAAACATTTACATACTACAATGTCTCATCGTTTGATCCCCTTAACCCCTCAAAAAATGACTGGCAATTGTACACGTCCCCAAGTAAGATCTTCATGCTATTTGTGTACAATATTCCATCAGGTATGTGGCCCACTCATTTTTGAACAAATCTATATCTTATTGTGAGTATGAGGCTTTTAGAAAGTCATAGTAGTACTTGAAAATATATAAATAAAGAATTAATAAATAATTTAAATGAAATAGTAGTTGTTTTTGAAAATACCTCTTTAGGGATGCTAGTTTGTGGATGAAAAATGATCTCTTTCATAAATTTTCAGTTATAATAAACGCAATCATTATCGTTTATTTGTTTTGGACCCTGAAAAAAAAATTATCATTTGGAGAATAAGTAACTTGTGTCGATATGTGTTTGGATAGTAAAATTTTATTATATATACCCTAATATTTGCCCAGACGTAGTACTTGCTCACCTCCATATACCTAGCCAATGTCCCCATTCCTTTTTTAGACGATAATGATACACCAGGGTGGCAAGTTATAATTTACCAATATAACAGGACATGTACTGTGAGTGCTAGTTTGAAAACCAAAATGATTCACTCCATCTGTAGATAATGCAAGACGAAGGTTTCTCGGATCTTTTCCAAATTCGGGATACGCAAGGTCAATTATCTTCCATTGAGGAGATTTAGTCGGGTGACATAATTTCCCATCTTTATTTCTTTTATTGCCAGGCCACGACAATTGCCTTGAAGTTTCTTCACTTCTATATAGACGCATAAACCTTGGAATGATTGGAAAGTACCATACAAATTTTTTAGGATTGGATTAATCTTTCTTGTTTCGAGAAGCACCACACTATGGGCATTATATAAGTGAATTTTTCTCCTTAAGAAACAGTATACAGTCTTTTGGGCAGGCATATATTCTTTCAGAAATCATACCCATCGAGCATTGCATTCGTTTAGTTTCATATGTCCGGTTTGGGAGCTGATTATCTTCTGGGAGCATGTCATTCAAGATAGAAAATAGTTCCGTAAAACTGACATCACTCCATCCATTGCCTTCTTTCAATTTATAAAACTTTAGTACAGCTGAAAATGTTGTATATTTAGTGCAACCAGCATACAATAGCATCTTTGCACAACTATTTAACTTCTCAAACAATTCTGGGCAATCAAGGAGTTCATCTTCAACTGTCCTTGTCATTTCCTCAATACAATCTTCATCATCATTGGCATCTATAATCACATCCTCCATTCGGTCTTCTTCATTATTCATATTTGTATTCGTATCTGATGATCCATAAAATGTAGTTTTATCCCATCCAGTAGCTTCATTCACTTTTTCTCCGTATTTATTCTAACATTTATAACTCTGATCTATTCCGTGACATATCAAATGTTCTTCAAAATCCTATGGAGTAATTAGTCTAGAATAACAACAACGTAAACATGGACAAAGGATTTGAGAAGAATCCTTTATGTGATCCTTTGCAAACTTGATGAACTCTTTCACTCTGTTCTCATACTCTATTGCCAAACGATTAAAATCCATCCAATCTTTATTCGTATCCATCCTATTTGAATCTAAAATATTAGTATTTATGATTCAAATACACAAAACAAGACTTCCAAATAAATTAGAACAGAACCAATTCCTTATAAAAATAGAGATTAATAGAGCCTAACCATTTTCAATAAGGATTTTGAAATCAACAGAACCGGGATAGACCCACCATCAAAATCAACACACTTTCTAACCCCCTTACCAATAGTTCTAGAACCCACCACCCTTACAGCAAAACATTAAACATACTTTTAACCACCCCAACCAGCCACCTCATTCATAATAAAATAATCACATTAAACATCCCAAAACTAGTGACCAAACTCGAATAAAATGAAAACAAGGATACAATTTTGATGAGAAAACTAATATAGTGGATACATTTCCAAACACAATGGGGTTCACAGGGGAAACAAATAACCTAGTTTTATCCAAAATTAATATGGAATATCATTCATTTTTTACCCAAATTATCAAAAGAAATATAAAATTACGGTTAGTGAACATGAATTATATCCTGAACAACTAAAGAATATGTAATAACTCTCCCTCACTCATATGGGGATCTACCAACGCCTACCATATACCTAGAAAATAATTGAAAAAATTAGGAAAAATAGTTTCTTGTACCTATTTCTAATAGTACTACATGAAAATTATAACGAATGTAGATCGTACCTCCATACACTCCTGGAGCCTCCTGGTAAAAAGACTCTAGTGACTATAACTATCTGAGATTCTAACCACTAACTTCCCAATATAAAAGTGGTCTACTTAGGGGTAGTATTAGTAGAATCAAACCAAAGTTCCATCCACCTCATGCTGCTCCCCGATCTCCTCCATCACTTTAGTGCTGTATAGACCTCCTTTCTCCAGTTCCTTCCTCTTCCTAGGCTATTCGTCGACTGCCTCTCTGAATGTAGAATGAATGTTAAGAAAATGCAATGTGATATTTCTATACCCCTCAAAATCATATTAAATTCCTTGGAGTAATGGGTTATCCTTGAGGTACCTATGAATGAAATTGCCTCCTGAGATGAGAGTTGCATCACAAACCTACTGTGGGTGGGTGCTGCTAACCCTACATCCCAGAAGATCACTACCTTAAAAGATTATGATATCAACTCAAACCATAGGCATAATCAAAGAACAAAAATATATCCATCCAAATATTAGTATTACATGTTGAATTCCCCCAAACCACTAGGGGTCGGTCTATGAATTGATCAACATAAATTAATGTATTTAATAAAAAGAGATGAAATACAATCCAACCAAGTGAAATACATTTACAATCTTTTAAGAATAAATTCATCCCCTTTAACGTAATCGGGTTCTCCATAGTGTAGGTGTACTTAACCAAAATAACTTGGCCTAACACACCAAAGGCAGTTCTTTACTAGAGCAGTCTCCATTCAAAATAACAATCTTGATACCCATAATAGGTATTAGGTAAGAATCACTATCAACACAATGAAGTGCATGGTGTCTTCCAATTTTAAAGAAAAAACCTTCTAGACTATCACCAAGGAACAACTGGTCATAGAGGTTCACTAAGTTGACACCACCCTTAAATTATCTTTAACATAAAAAAAAGATGTGTGGAATTTACCATTGATCCAACTCAAGAAACATTCCACAATCTTAAAAATAACTAACCATCCAAATACAACTGCTCACAAGTTCATACCACTGTCTAAACCCAAAGTCCTTTTCCAAAGAATACCATTCACCTTTCCAGGGATGTGCTAATTTGATCTCCTCATCTTCGATGGCCCTAGTGCATGAAGACTCAAGGCCACTCCCTGAATCTTGGTTTAATAATAAATGAACCTAAATGGATTATAGGCTCTACTATGAACCATCTCAAGGAGATATTCAATTTACAACACTACAACTTCAGAAGGACACTCATCATCTCTGTTATATGGGTTGATGCATACACCATATCCTTACCAAGAGTTAACCATAAGCCTCCCTTATGAAGCATTCCATAATTCCTCGACATTTATAGGGAAGAAAAGTATTCTTCTTGCACACATCAAATAAAACCACGCTCACCAACAAAGGGAAATATAACTTAACATCCACAGGTTTGGATACACTTTATATATTTGAGGGGTCCTAATCACTATCATAAATAGAACCTTCCCCATAAACAATAATCACCAATACATCATGACACCCATGAAGTGTAACCAATTAATAATGAGGTGGGTACTATCAAAACTTTTCTTTTTCATGAAGGGGTTTACAAAAAGACCACTTTCCCCAGTATAGATAAACCCACCATAAGGATGAGGAAAAACACTAAACATTAATAGAATATTCATGTATAGTAAGGTCTGGCTTGAGTTTTCATGAGAATATCGAACCCTCATACATATGACACTTGGTGAAAAATAAATTCTAGTTCTAAACAACATAAGGACCCAGGGGGAATCATAAAAAAGTCATACATTAGTTAAAATCATCAGCTAACCAAGTATAATAATCCACTACGTGTGTTATTACGTGACATAGATTGTTAGAACTCTATGTTAGTTAGCATCTAATCCAAGGGTGGTGATCATGGGGAAGAATCCAAAAATCACCCTAATGAAAACTACTCTCACAAAACCTATCCACCAAAAATAAACCTAAAAGGAGAAGTGTGAGACTTACCTAGACTAGATCGCACCCGCAATAGAGGGAGAGAAGAAGTGTCGAGTGGTCAGGGAGCCTTATGCTCTACGTTGGGAGGGAAAGACGTGACCATGAGGGGGTGCTTGGGAGGAGCCGACACCGTTGAGAAATGGAGGAGTAGGGTTTGCGGGGAGTACAGCGGAGAGGAGGAAGTAGGGTTTGCATGGAGGAGGATCCGAATAAGGGGTTCGAGGGGGAGGAGTAGGAGTAGGGCTAGCTGAAGAGCTCTAGAAAAGAGAACATCATGGGGAAAGGTGAGTTTTCGTAGGGGTACAGCACCGCGAGGGCTTGAGGGCACGATAAACAAAGGATATTGTGCACCATATTTTATCAAATTTGGGACTATGGTTTTATCAGCGCTAAAAAAGCACTCATAAAGTATTTATTTATCCGCAATTTTTATCACTTATAAAGCGTACTCTTTATAAGAACTAAAAAAAGTGCTGATAAAGGGCTTCTTTATCAGTGCTAAAATTTTAGTGCTAATAAAGGGTTCCTTTATCAGCACTTTTTTCCTAGCGCTGACAAAAGGTGGCGCTTCCCTTGCCCGTTTTTGTAGTAGTGATTAATCCATATGTTCTAGTTGTGGTGGACCTTCTTTGGATCATATTACATATATATTCTGTGAGATTATATTCCCCAGTTCCTTTGTATGTATGTTTCCCTAGGTGTGAGAATAAATGGATGTTAGGAGCCTGAATATATTTATTACACTTGATATTGATGTAAAAGTTTTGAATTTTTATGTGTTGGTGGTTGGATAAATGATAATGATAATAATGATGATGTGGATAATATATCTATACTTTAAGGATATGTGATGTGTGAAGGGGTAATGTAGGTTAAGGATAAGAGATCCCCTGATGGTGGAAAACTAATAATATAATAAGATTCACTTGGGGTGGAATGTATCTTGACTGATGTAGGTTGTGGTGAGAGTCCCAGAACATAGACACCTAGAAAACCAGTGAGATTCATAGCAGGCACATCACTCATGAGTAAACTATATTTATGTATAGAATTAATTTCCCTATTATAACATACAAAAAAGAAGATATCACTCTTGAAGTAATCAGAGTAAATAATCATTATAGTGACATATTCACTAAACCTTTAAATTATAAGGGATGTGTTTTTATTAAATAAAATTCCATAATGATTGAATAAAAATGATCAATTTATATCCAATTATATTTTCCTAAATTTAAATTGTTTTTTTAATTATGATGGAAAATATATTATACATTTGAGGAAAACTTTATCAGGTCTTACTAATGATCAAATGAAGAACTTCCTATTGCGTATTTTGAAGAAGATAATAGAACTTATTTCAAATATACCTATAAAAATAATTTAATTAAAATTTAAAATTATGATCATTGAGGGTATATTAATTATTTTTAATTTTAAGTTTGGAAATTACAATTTTTTGTCTTATTATTTCAAACCAGATAATTCTTTGAATCTAGCTTCAAATATAACGATCTAATATGACCATTGATCCTGACATGATCAAAACTATGATAATTTTTTCTTCTCTCTTTCTAATTCTTATAAATATGGTTCCATTCCTCAATCTCTTAGTAAATTTCTCATTTTTATTCATCTAAAATATTTAAGAAAATTTATAATTATTATTTTTTATTAATCAAAGACATATTCTTTTTTCCTTTCATCATTTTCATCGAATGGATCTTCATTCGAATGTTTATCAAGATATTATACCAGAGATGTCAACCATAGAAATATTATCACAATTAAGGGTACAAAATCTATATCT
This sequence comes from Viscum album, assembly GCA_963277665.1. Classification (NCBI taxonomy): domain Eukaryota; kingdom Viridiplantae; phylum Streptophyta; class Magnoliopsida; order Santalales; family Viscaceae; genus Viscum; species Viscum album. The sequence continues at coordinate 925,968,133 of OY728165.1, forward strand.
ATTTTTTAGATTAGTTATTCAATATCCGGTGTGTAAAAATTTCACCTTGTCTATGGAAATAAAAACTCTATGCCACCTAGACTTGGTATATGAGTTCTTTTTCACCCTTATATGTATCAAGAAGGAATTAATAAATTTCCACATTCTCTATCCAGAGGAATAATTTCATATTCACCTTTAACAATTTTTGAAACTTTCTTGGGTTTTCGCATGAGGGGAAAAAATTCTAGTTTCCAATGATCCCCCTAAAATGTATGAAAAAAAATTATATGATAATATCAAACAAAGAATATTTCACAATATTATTTAAATAATTAAGATGAATAATCTTGATTTAGATTCATTAATAAACTATAATTGAGTATGGAAACTACTAATTTAAATAAAACTATACATTTACGCGGTAATAAAAAAATATGTGTTCATATTAGATTATCTAGTAGATATGAGTCCATTTAACATAGAGGTCTTGTAATAAGAGTATATTTAGTCTATACATCTACAATATATGAAGTAAAAGAATATATAGTGTGGTATAATTTTAATCTATTTAATAACCACTAAAATTTGAAATTGATATATTTCAATATCTATTCAATTGGGAAAGAATTATTTTTCAAAATGGTGATCTGATTAGTGTACAAATAATATAGAATATTAATCTTTAGTATGATTCTCAAAAATATTTTTACAGATATCCATTCAAGGAATTTAAAACTTATGAAATTACTTAGATTATATAATTCTTTATATATATAGAATCTATAGTTGAAGAAGCCATTATTTTACCATTTGGTGATTGTTTTTAAGAGGGTATTATAACAGATGGATCTAGTGTTCTTTCTCTTGTACAAGTTCTAACTCTAGAAGAATAATATATAAAAAAAAGAAAAGGAAAAATTAATATAATTCATTTAAAATAAAAAAATATAACCATGGGTACCTTCTGATAAAGAAAGATTGTTAGTGGAATCAATGAAATATATGAAACCAACTCCTTGAAGTAATCATCAAGTTACTCTTCCTACTACTAATTATAATGTTACATCACTAAAAATTATAGATAGAGTTTAAGATGAATAAAATAATGAGAATAATATTTAAAGAAGAAATAGGATGGGTATATATTAATGAGTTCAGTGCACTTAAAAGTTTATAACATCAAATAAATGGAAGTACCTGTCACAAACAAAAATTATACCTACTCTACAAAATACTTAAGCTCATACACCTACACTTGTACTTACTCTTCATAGAGATACAACACTAATACCCACATTAACTCCTCCAAAACATTCTAATCCATAAAAAAAGTTCAAACATCAATTAAACCAATTCTTTGTCAGCTTATCAAGAAAATATTACTTTCTACTTCATTGTATATTGATTAAAACATGACACAAAAAAAATATAAATGGTTTAATATTGATAAAGTTAAAAATACTTCAGAGTGAAATAAAATCACTCCCTCCTTTTAAAGAATTTAATCACTAATCACTTTCAGAGGACCACCCTATCTTAGAATGATAACATCCATCACCTTTGTGAATGTGACTCAAGCTAAGACTAACAATAATTGATATTAATCTACCACATAAAACAAATTCTCCTTCCTTATATATCATATTAAAAAATAAAAATCCTTCCACTGAGAAACCCCACTCAAATCACACTGAATAGGTATATCCCCATCATAAAGATGTAATGGTTAAATATGAAGCTCCAAAACTAAAGATTTGGAATCACAGAGCAATGGTGCATCTTAATGGGGTTGAGAATAATATTTTTAATACATATGAAACATATATATTTCTATGATTATATGATATTTCTGTGGTAATGAAGTATCAAGTTACTCTTCTAAATTATACTAAATTATCAGTCAATGTGGTGAAGGAAGATCAAAGATGCAACAAAAATTCTCTATAATTTGGATGATATGAGGATGTTTTTTAAACCCTTTTCAAAAATATTAGAGTCAAAACATCAATGAAATATGAATAGACCTAAATCCAAGAAACACTCTAAGATATTTAATTATATTAAAATTCTATAAAAGTAGAGGGTTTAATTATTTATTATTCTTTTATTTTAACTTTATCAATAACTATATAAAATTTTATTTTATATTATTTTTACCTATGTGTCTTTATTTAAATAAATATATTTATTGTGTATATGTGTGTGTAATATTTAATAATTATAATACCATTAATAAATTATGTGTGAAAAAAATATTATTTATAGGACATATCAGTATAAATAATATTAAAATGAATATAAATATAAACATCTCAAACCATTATTTGTATAATCCAAAGGGGGTAGCGGAATTTTTGAATTTTAAAATTATAAAGGTTGATATTAAATATGATATATAATATTATATAAGAAAAATATTAAAGGTGGTAATTTTATTTGATAAGTATATATAAAATATGGTAAGTACTAAATTGAGGGGGAGTTCAAACTTTTTTCTTATATTTATATAAACTCCTTTATGGTGTCTTATGATGATAAAAAATTATGAGACTGAAAAATAATTTATTGAATTAATTCTTATAGTTACCTTGTTTATTATATTTACAATAAACATTTTTTATACTAATGGTTATTATGAGGGCATTTTAGTAAAGTATATGATCTATCATAAATACATATTCTGATCCTTAGAAAACATATGTTTAAAATATACAATCTAAACTACTTAACTTAATGAATATGACTAAACAAAGATTTTGATAAATAATTTTTTACTTACAAAAAATTTGATGTTGACACTTTATAGACTCTATCACTATTGAACATAAAGAATCCTTTTTTAATTTTATATTTGATGATTTGGTAGTGATGAGAACCCCATTGATCTCTAAAAGAACCATTAAATAATATTTATTAATGTTTTGTTATGGTTTGAAGGGTGAAAAAAGATAATATATACATTTTAATTTATTATTAAATCTATAAATACTTTTATTTATGAAAAACATGTAATGATTTAGTGGGAACTTCTTCGAATGGTCTAATCAATACTTCTATAAAAGGGTGTGGAGTGATTGATTCCATAACACACAAAAATAAATGGATTCGCTAAGGAAAATTATTTTGATAAAATTAGACTTATATATATTTTAACAAATTCATATTCTTTAACGTATTGAAAAAAATGAAATTTGATTTTATACTTCAACCTTTACTTGTTTTACAATTGTTCCATACCATTTTTAATAAATATATTGAACTTTTAAAAAGGCATGAGAACCTTTTATTGTAAAATCCTACCTTAAAACCATCCATTTATTCTAAAAAATAAGTTCTTTGTTAATAACATGGTCATAATTTTCTATTCAATGTGGTCAATACTTTCAATCGGTAAAATTAATTTTCAAATATATTTATAAGATTATCTTATAACATTGGGTTTAAAGAGAAGAATTTTTGGGGTTTGTAACATTATATCCAATATATATAAATTTACAAGGGAGAAAATATTATTATCTCAAGATCCACTATCAAATTTAAATACTCATTATTCATTCATATTTTTTAATTTATTTATCCTTGTGTTTTTACACAACTACGTTCTAAACTTATTATCACCGAAAATTATATTTGGAATATTAAAACATTTTTTTCATTATTTATAATTTTTTGAGGATATAAAATCATAAAAATCATTAATTTACTCCATCTTGAAGTTTCTTTACTAGGGAAAACACTTATAACTTCATAACATGGGAAATGTTTTATATATCAATTAAATTGACATTTGAGGTGATGAATTGTTGTGCTAAAACCCACATTCCTGAAAGATTCCTTTTGAGAACCACAACGGTAGAAATAGGTTTAAATATTTATAATTATAAAGGAACCATATAATTATTGTACTCAGAAATGGGAACCCATAAACCCTATCCACACACCATCTATAAAATAGAAACTAAACACAACAAATAACCAAAATGAAACCAAGAAAAATGAAATGTAAATTACCAAACCAAGATGGGGATTTACATGGTTTGGAACAAGTCCTACTACATGGAAAATAGGTAGATTTAATATAATTGGAAGAAGATATTACAAAAAATGGGACACTATAGTCACTCTAAAATCATGTGCTAATAGAAAATTAAATGGGATAATTTCATATAAAGTGAAATTTATCCAAAACTATCTACTTATATAGGAGCATTTTAGCTATCTTTTATTTACATAGGTTCCACCACCATCCAATCTATGTTTAGTGTTGCCACTTGAACATGGATACTTTATGTAAAACATTGGACGCCATCAACTCAAATAAAACACTTAGTGAAGAGTTCATGAATCCAGATGTCATCCTCCCATGTATTCAATTCTATAATATGTAACTACATCTATTTCCAAGATAGTGGTTCTAATTTTGTCACTTCTATCTTAGTTCGATATCGTGTTCTAGAAGTTTTTTCTTTATTGAAACAATCAATTCTTATCCAAAAAATGGCTTCTCAACAATACTAACAAACTCCTACTTGAAAATAATTTACAAGGACTCACCATCAATTCTTCTGGGTCAAGAGTATCTATGTTCTAAAAAAATTCACTCCCATTAAACTCATCTATTTTTTTGAAGGTTCCATGATTTCTTAATTACAAAGTTATCCAAGGACCACTATAGAAAATAAATGTTCTAGAATTTATTGAGTTATAACCTTAGACGTCGTATCCATTAGAATATAACTCCCACCCACATTCTGTAGTTCTAGAATTATATCTTTCAAAAGATTCCAGATAAAGTATTACTTCAGATGAATTTGTTTCATCTATGAGTGAAACATTGCATTCTGGTTATATTGAATCAAACTATTTCTATTACAGAAAAATGTGTTGATTCTTTATCTTCTCTTGATTTCCTTTAATAAACCATTTTCCCACAAAACCCCTTCCCTTATTTTTTTTAATTTTAATGCATTTACCTTCTATGGTTGAAAATGAAACTATAGGTTAAATTCTCAACCTATGACTCATCATAGTGCTTCTCAAAGTAAATAAAAAAATAGAGGTTCTCTTTATTGAGTTGGTATTTCTTCCAATTTATTTATCCTCAGATCCTTATAATGGATAATTCATTCTAAAATAGTATAATAGGTCCATCTAACCTCTCAGATACTGAAATATGCACATAATATCATCCATATGATCCTTTCATATATTTTACATGTATTTATTAACTATTATAATTACATAAGTGATATATGTCCTTATACAATCTATGGAATGTATCAAAATCCCATAAGTGATTTATGTGAAACCATTACCATGTACTTATCATCTTCATTTTCTTTAGGTTTATTCTCTTTAGATAGTCTAAATTTTTTGGCCATGGGGTCCTCACAGGCATCGATTCACTCGTTTTAAATTACTCCAACACCTTCTAGATATACTTAAAATGAGACAATAACAATATTATAGAACATATTTACTTATATTTATCTTTCTCAACATCATCTTTTTGGAACCCTGACCATTCATTTAATGATCTTTCCAAAGGATCTCCTCATTAAAGATTATATCTCATACTCAGATAATCTACCCCTAATTATTATCCCAATCCAATAATCCAATATTTTCATCATCATAGACAATAAATAAATAGGTCCTAACTTAGATTATAACATATCCCATTCATTGGAATCGACATCACCATACATGATTTATTAAAAAAAATCATATGATTCAAAATTAATGATCTTCCAACCGATAGTTTATTCAGAATTATTTTCCCCATCAATTTGGAATGACTATGATTCATTTTAAATTCATTATAGTTAAATCAATTATCTCAAAACTCATTTGGGAATCCATAAATTAACCACATTTTCTTGTATCTCTCATTCAAATTTTGATTCATCTGTTCCAAAACACCATTTTTCTCAAGTGTTTTATGCATAATATTATCCATCTATATTATATTAATGAAACAGAACATCTAAAACTATTTTCCTCTATACTCACAACCATTATTAGACCAATGAAATTTTTTCTTCATTAAAGTTTCAAATTACATCATAAATTTACATCTTCTGACATTTTTGAACACAATATACTTGAATTTGAGGAAGTAAACCATCACTTTACTTGTGTTATATTTGATGAAGGAAACATAATACAATGTGACCCAATTATATCGAACCAGTATTGGTCCCCATACACCCATGTAAACCATCTAAAGTTTCTGATTCTTTGTTTCCTTGTAAATTTATAAAATTAACATCATTTATTATTTCACTAGGAAATAAATTCATATTTTATATACTACATAAGTTCAAGATTTAGAAATACCTTTGAAACTATAGTATATAATCATTTCTCACTAATGTGGCCAAGAAATTCATAACAAAATATCATTATTTTGGATCTTATTAAACTGAAATACATTATTGTTTCTAAAATATGAATCAGTTATAATGATTTATCTTTCACACCTTAGGAAACCACTATGGAAACCTTTGTGATCTTCTACCAATCATCTGAAATATAAGTAAAAAATACCACATCATCAAGATAACCAAAGGAAATTAGGTTATTCCATAAACTTGGATGTGTTGTAGACCATTTAAATATAGAAATCATCTATTATTTTTTAAAATATTCACATCACCTATTCCAATAGTCTTGAGTACTTACACATATAAAAATTAAACCTCAATGAAGCTTCTAGATACATAATTTATCATGCACCTTTTATTATATTTTGAGTGAACTAAAGATCTAGATTTATGAATCAATAACTATATCAAAATTTCAATGATTAAAATAAATATTCTATCCTCCCCATCATCTATAGAGTTAGTAGATAAAATAAAATCATGATTTTTATAGTTTACATATAACTCTTCATAATATTTATGTATGTTTTATTTTTTTGAACTACTTTACATATGGAGTCAATCGGACCACTTAATTTCCCATAGTTCTTATTGCTTTTATTTTATAATTTCTTATTTAAAATTATTTGATTGAAAAGTCCCATAGTTTTCATACTAAATTATGTTCTATACGAACCCTATAATTAGCTATTACATATCTCTTCATTCGGAATCATATCTCAAATTTCCTTGAATACTAAGTCGTCGTTACCACTACAATTTCTCACATGAATAACCATCACATCCCATGATTCTTGAAGAATTGAAGAAAGTATCAATTCCCACATGTATTCATTGAAAAATACTTCTACATGATCTAATTGGATTTGAATCATGTCGAAATAATTAAAATGATTATTCACCAACCATCCTTCTCAAATATTCATGGTAAATAGTTTATAGGAAAAAACACTTATTTAATTGTAGAAGTATTCTAATATATGTTCACCTAAATTAATATCAATTTAGAAGTTTTATTACCCTAATGGATGATGAAGTATATGTTATAGGCCAACATCATCAACATCACATGCAGAAACTTCTTATCAAGATTTCTCAATTCTTCCTTTGACATTACTTCTGTATTGGCACTATAAAATGGGACCTTTATATCTATCTAGAATAAGTAATAATCAAATTGAATCCTCTATAATATAACAAAATTTTCATAAAACATGTATAGTTATATCATTCCCACTTCTAATAATATTATTAAAAAAAAGAAAACTCAACCTAAAATGAAAAGTCAATATGGAGAAGAAACATACATTTTATAGAAGTAGATATATGAGATACTGACACTATATTTCCAAGAACTGATATCACTTATTATATAAGAAAAAATATATTCAAAATATGAATTTATTAAACCAAAAAAGGCATAAATAGGTCTGAATCATTTGAACTACCATAGAGCCATATAAGTTTTTTTTTCGTAAGTGAGAATCGATGCACCACAAATGTCAAATATCTGTAAAATAGTAATCACTCAAAAAATAAATTCAAAATTAAAGGAATAAAAATAGAAAGTTAATCAATGAATTAATATATATATTTATGTGTTTCATAATAATTCATACTCCATGGGAAACATGAAACATAAATAGATGAGAAAAAACATGTTATAATGGAACAAGTCCATTACAATCATTCTAAAATCACAATCTAACAAAATCTTAAATGCTATAATTTCATGTGTAGTTAAAGTGACCCCAATTCATATATTTATATTTGATAACTTTTAACAACTCACATAGTTATAGGTTGGAAAATTTATAGGAAATTTTAATTTCAAGTTTAGTGATGGGTTCTTTTTGAGAACCCAGATTCATACTAGTGTTACAAGAATTCTATCACCCTTAAAATGTTTTTTAAGATGGGATATGAGGATCAAAAGAGGTCATGATTGTTCGATAGGTTATCATATGAGTGGTTGAGTGGTTGAGTTTTAGAAAAGTTTTGTTGTAGTCCATTTACATTGTGAATTGACCATTCATACATTGAGTAGAATTCATGGGGTTTATACAGGTCGTAAAAGGGGTGTTCATGTGATATGGGTTCACTAACCCAAAAATCAAAGTGTGAACCTATGGATCAAATAATGAACCATGTTTTTGGTTTTTTAAAAATCCTGAGGGGGGTTTAAAATTGAAACCCCCTTGTGATTCTCCTACTTATACACATAAGAAGAAAGGAGGATGAACTTATCCTCCCATGCTCTTAGTGCCTTCAATATATGTTATTAAAAGGATTTGTTTCATGCCATTTTGAGGTAATATCTCATCCTTTGAAACCCTTACTCTTCTTACCAATTAATTATTGACTTTGGTTTGGTTGTTGGGGTTTCAGGATGAATTATTTCACTAGTGTATGGACAATTCCTGGCACTTCATGAAGATTTTATATGTGGCACATAGAGGAAGTACTAATATGTCATCAATAAAGTTTCATTCATCATTTGACACAAGTTATATTTCACCATGGATTTATTTAGTTTTCCTAGATATTTTGGTTAAATTAATATATTAATTCAAGTATTAATTTCATGAATTCTATATTTCCTAAGTTTGGGGTCGTTTAGGGAATGGATCACACTAGGTTGATCATGATTTTGGTATTGTTGGACTATCTATTGAGTTTGGTTCCTATTATACCATATTGGGTTATTGATTTTAATTAATTTATTTATTTAATGATGTTGGTTTTAATTAATTAATTAATTAATTAATGACTTAGTAAAAGGTGATTTGAATCAAGTTTTTAAATGGCATCTGCAAGGTATTTTCTTGACTTCTTTTGGTCTACTTTACCATGTATATGTAATAACATGTTTTCCAAATCTTGAGTACTTTGTGTGTTTACCTCGTGTTTCTTTTTTGTGTGTTCCTTGTTGCATGATTATGTTGGGTGTGTGTAGACCTATGAGAATATGTTTTCATATTGATGTGTATTGTGTGGGTAACCCTATCAGAACTTTATTTATGGTATCAAAGTAATGGTTGGTCTTAGTTGACATGGAAGAACCATTTTAGGGTCAAGGTGGGTGTTGAATATTTTTGAGATACAGGACTAGGTCCTTAGGGACAATTTCCCTAGTGGCGAGTTAGAGCACTGTGAGGTGGGATTTGTGTTGTATCTGTTGTTTCATTCATGAACTAGATAGACCTATCCATATTCTATGGGGATGGGTTGGTCTTCATGAATGGGAGCATACATTAGTAGCCTTGTGTCAAGGATTTTCATGGGGTATGGTTCCTAGTTTGATGTAATTAATAGAATATTAAACTCTATGGATTGAGAAGGGATGGGTTGAGACTTATGTACATATAACCATGCCCTATTCCTCTAAGTAATGGTTTGAGTCATGGATAATGCCCCACCCAGAGTTTTTAAGTGAAATATGAACATTGTATTGAATATATTCTCTAACCAGAACCAATGGGTATGGGTTAGTTTATGGTATATGTTATTATCTTCCTTCCATCATGGTGTTGAAGTAGGTTTTGTATAGGTCATGGAATGATGTGTACTTTGGCTTAGAGTAAAATTATATATGATTTTATGTTCTTGTTTGTTATGTTTTTGGGTGGGTTTGAGGCAAAGATATGAATCCACCTCATATATATTTTTATTGAACATCCACTTGATCATAGTATTAATTATATTTGTTGAGTCATTGAGGATACCTACCGGGTAATTGGACTCACCCCCTACTCCGGTACATAGTATGAGTTTTGATATATATGGGTATACCTTCATATTTCCTATTAGGAACACAAGTATCACTTGGATCTAGAAACAAGATTCAATTATTTAGTCATGGAGGCCATGGATACAGTATGATGTTATCTGAATTGGTCCAAATCCCAATGAATTTATTTTCAGTTTTTGTTCATCATGTAAGATAACATGTGTTCCTTTTATATATATGAGGAATTTATTTCATGTTTATTATTATTGATGATATGTTGTGTGTGTGTGTCTGTAAATCCTTTTGATAGTGTAAAGATTTTTATTCTGTATTGTGGGGGATATGTGGCTCTAAATTTACTACCTGATGGATTTGGGGTAGTTTAATATACTGAGGTTTCATTATGATTTTCTTGTAGAAATTAAGATGATCCCTTGAGTTATTTTGAGGGAATATTCTTTCCATGACTAGGATAGGACACCATTACTAGTTACTAGCCTCTGGAATATGGGGAGGTGTACCTAATGTCTTGGGGAATCCCTACTCAATTGTTTATTGGGCATCCCTGGCCATGATGTTACATCGCTACAAATATATTATAGTTTAATCAGTTCCACCACTATTATATCTTTATAAAACACCATTGATTGATCGTGACTACCATTAGTAGACCATTGAATTCCACTAACACAACCAATACACCCAGTGAATAGTGACTGTGTCCAGATATCATCCTCTTATACTATACTTTCAGAATATATCACTATAACTGGTTCAAGGATAGTGGTTTTGATTCCATTACTCCCATTATGGTTCCATATAATTATCCAAAAGTCTCTCCCTTTGAAAAACATCTCTTAGCTAGAAAACTGCTTCTCCCAAAGACTAAAAAATGATGATTCCCAGTATAAATAACTAATATTAGACTTATAACACTGTGATGGTCAATAAAAGTTTAGACGAAAATCATTCATCAAAACAAATTTGGAAAATAAATTTCTAATAAATAAATAAAATGGATACAAATTATTAATAATATATAAATCAAGATTTTAAAAAAAATGATAATTAAACATTTATATTTAGTTCTATAATGAGTTAGAGTATGTTTAAATGAGTCGATAATTGAGGTAATTATATATCTTCTTTATTTACTCTCAATTCTTTGTAATATATCTTCTCTATTAGTCCCTCTTTTATTAGTCTATATGTTTTATTTTTAGAATCTCCCATGATTTAATTTAATGTTTTTATGGGTAATTATAATATTTATGTCATTATATCTTTGACTGATGTATGCATCATACATTATAATATTATTATATGACTCATACTTATTTTATGGGAAAATCATGTTATGTATTTTTTAATGTATGGTTATTTTCATTCCATTATTTCTATCTATCGCACAAATGTATTTAAACATTATGATGAGATACGTGAAACTAAAATTATATAGTCCCCTAATGTATTGATTAATATTTATATATCATGTGTCATTGTGTATAAGGTATGAGCAGTGAGTCTTTTCCATTATGTTATGATGTTTTAACAATATTTATTGACTTATTATTATCATGTTTAGCTATAATATTGGTATCATACTTATATGATATGTATTTTTATCCTTTAAATGATATTTCATGACAAACTCCCATGATTTTATAATACTTTGTAATGATTTATCTATTCATATATTTTATGTTTTCCCTTTGGTGGGATGTTAGCTAACAAAATTTGGTTTTTATTTTTTTCCATAGTGCCTCACATTTTTTTATAAGTATATAACCAATTTTTTAAATAAAATTATGAAATATTAAGTAGAATTTTGTATAATTATATGCATGATTTTTTTATATGTAACTAATAATTCAATATATTAAAATTTTTATTTTTGGGTGTATGTTTTTATATAAATTATTAAAACTATTCAGGAAAATGATGTCAACATTATTCTTAGAGTGCATCATATCAACGCAAATCAATTCATGACAATGGAATCAGGAAAAAAATCTTGTAATAATAGATAATAAACAAGGTCCATTTTGAAATTTTTGGATTTGAATTAGAAATTGGAATGTGTAGAAGTATTTTAAATAATTGAATAGAAGTTTCACAACTAGTATCTTAGTTAAAAAGAGTTGGGAAAGAGTTTTGGGGGTTTGGGGACTGAATAGGGTTGGCTTGTCACCACAAAAGGCCAATAGGTACCTGATTAGGAAGCATCATGTACAAGGTGAGGCAAAAGGTTGATGGTATTGGTGTACTAGATACCCAATAATGCCCAAAAACATTTTTTAAATAAGGGGATAGTTTTATTTTCATGACCCCCCCCCCTCCAAACACCACCATTTGTCATATACACATTCAGGGTTTATTCTCTGGGGGTGGTGAACCAATAAAGAGGATCCAACCTTGGTTCCCCTCTTGTCCCCTTTGATACTCCCTTGTTTAAGGTGGATTTGATTGTGTTTTTATAATGATTGATGTATTTTTTAATTCCTCTCTTCATCTTTATTCCTTATTATCCATACCCCTATAGTTTTAGTGGGTTATAGCTAGGTTTTCCATGCTGATCTACTAGAGTGTAGTTGAATGGGGTTGGGATAATAGGGGTTTGGTGGGACTTGGGTAGAGGAGTCTCTAAGAGGAAAAATTCAAGATTTTTCATCTTGTTTAATTATTAGTGATATTTTTTCCTAATTTAGTTTCCGTTTTCTGTAAAATCGTGATGGAATTAGTTGATTAATTGATACATAGTATTATGAGTTTTTTTGGTTTTGGGGATGTGTTAAGAGTGAACCACACCCATTTCCTTGAGGTATTTACAATGAATAATTTCTCATTGACATATTTCTAGATTATTCCCAAATAAATCAATTATGATAATTAATTATAATGGTTAAAAATTATTTAAATGTATTCATGATAGAGTTAAGGTCTTTTGTTGATGTTCGATGTCTTATATGTTCTTAGATGATCTTGGTCAAGAGTCAAGCAAGCATATTTAAAGATATAAATATATAATTGAGGTATATGGTGCCTATTATTATTTAATTAAATGTGATTACATAGATTTTATGGATTATAAACATGGGTAAGTGTGTTTGATATACCTTAATGGAAAATGTGATGGGTTTTCCTTTTGAGAGGTAAGTCTGGGGGGTTTAGTGGGACTCTAAGTATTCCTTTGAGGTTATAGAATTATGATTGGTCATCTAATGGATAATTAGACAATATGAGAGTTAGGGGAAGATGAAACCATGAGTGGTATCCACTTATCATACTATGAATCTTATAAACAATGAGGATTGATTAATGGAATGTGCTTCTCACTTATAATGGTGCCTAGGAGTGAGTCTATTTGATTATATAGAATTTTATATATGAAATATAGCATGATTGGTTATGATAGAATGATATAGTATGAAACCAAATGTTGTTCTCTTATTACTTGATTGATTAGTAATTAAACCTCAATCATGGTAGGTCCTCAAACATTTTTCATTAAGCTTGAAGGTTTGGGGGTATAGTGGAATAATTAGGGTGGAGCATATTTTTTATTTTTTTAAATGGTTTTAAAAGAAAATATCTAAATAACTTGGTATATGTAACCATGGAATCCTCTATAGAGTATCATTTAAATTTAATTTTATAATTTATTTAAAACTATAATTAACTAAAACCAATAATTTCTTTGAACAAAATCCATTACCACTATAGAATCATCATCATTTCTATTGATAATTGAAATTATGATTTCTCAAGTTATATTCATGTGTGTTCCATGACTATCCACAAAATTTTTTAGAATCTCTATGTGCTAGTGTTGTAGTATCAAGGGCTTCATGCACATTCACCATAAATTGTAATGAGGTTTTCTTGTTCTCTATATGTTTTTTAGGGAGTGGATGTGAGGATTTTATCTACAGGTTTGAGAGAATTCTTGAAAAAAAATTGTTTTTCACTATAAGTCTTAACCTTTTACAAAATGATAGAATTTTTAATTTAAACTTAGGGTTAAACCATTAATATTTACTCAATTTCCCTTTAAAAATTTTCTTATTTTAAGTAATTCTCATGTCAATTATAATCATTATTATTATTTACATAACATGTATTTATTTAAATATAATTTCTTAATTAATAAAATTTAATGTTTTTGAAATGATATTAAATAAATGTATAATTTATTTCTATCTATTAACTCGACCCATTAAACCTCCCATAATATTTATCAAACCTTTAATATTGAAATATTTATTCAAATAAATATTATTCATTCCATAAATAAATAAATATAATATTCACTAAACTTATGAATAAATTTTTATTTAAAATTTATATAACTAGATAAAAATTTATTATACAATATTCACCAAACCTCTGAGTAAATAAATATTTAATTACTACCTTGTGAATATTTAACAATAGATAAAACTCAACTCACATATTCTAAACTCAAATATATTGTGGTTTTATTTATGCAATCAATTTAACTTGAATAATTATTATTCTATAACTAATAATAAAATTTATGATTAATATTAAATTCCATAGACCCCCCCCCCCCCCCCACGCTTGGGTGGGGAGGGGTTTGGGTTGTGGTCAAAGGGTCGAGTCCTCAGGCTAGTAGTGTAAATGTATTTTCTTCTGTGCGTGTGTGCTGCTTTCGCGGTTGTGCCCAATTTTTTGAATATCAAATTAAATAAAATTTAAAATGATTTTGGATAAAATTGGTTTATATCCCTTTATGGGTATTTATCAATGGTATTAGGTGAATTTACCAAATGTCTGTAATCATCATCTAGAAATATTCCAAGACACCCATAGAGAAAATATTTAATACCACAAAAACAACAACCTTCTTGTAAACTCTACTATGTAAAACAATCCATTTATAAATCAATATCTCATCAAGTAGGATACATACATGTCTCTTCACCTTATATGCTTGAATTATCTTTCATTAACATTATAAAATTAACTCATCTAAAAAATACCATGGAAATGGATTTAACTAGATAATTACATTTCAATCAAAGATAAGATGATACCTCCTTCTATTAAATCAAAATTCACACATCCTTTATTGACTTATTCCATTAATTTTATATCACTTATGAAGTAAAAAATGTATTCTACCTAAATATAAGAATATATCATCATAATTTTCATCCATACATCAAATTATGTGATTAATAGTATAAATTATTAACAATATCATGTTGATAGACCAATAAACCTATTCACATTTAGGAATATCCAAAAAAACTATTTGGAATTCCTATTAGCAGGTGTATCCTTAAGACCTCCATTGTTAAAGATCACCAAGTGAAAACTGAAAGATATAAAATCTCACTATCTTATGAGCCTCCAATACATGAAATAAAAACAACATTTATGACCCATAAAGTAGATATTATCTAGAAAACATGTTGTATTCTAATAATATCATCATAACAACTCTAGGTTCACATTATATTTGGGACCAATTATAACCCTTTGATGCAACAAATACCCTAATGAAATTATCACATTTATATTATATAGAATAAAAAAATTTATTTGATAATTTATTTAGTAATATTTTGGTAATATAAAGTAAAAAGTGTTTCTTGGTTCTAGGGAGTAAACTCCAACAGACTCCCACTTACTCTAGAGACAAAATCTAACCAATAACATGTTAGCTCCCACATGAAAAATATTTATTTTTCTATGGTATGGATTTAGTTACTAGGTCTGCCACATTTTTATATGTGGATATTATGCTCACTACAACTTCACCTATTTAATTAAAACCACTAAAAGAGATGATATATTTGAGTATGTACCTTTTTCCCTATGGCATAAATATGAACTACTAACTAGTAACTATAATAAAATATAATCATAATATATATTGATAATTTATTATTATTTCTTGATACAATTCCAAGAAATAAAAAAATGATTACCATTTTTAATATTATTTATTTAGCTATATTAGAATTCATAAGATACTCAGTATTACTAGATATGGACACCACAAGAATCAATAAGAATATCAAAGATTTTTCTTATCCTATCTATGATATTAAAATAGACTAATCAATAATAAAACTAGTTTTTTATACCTTAAATAACTAATGTTCCTTAATACTCCACCAACCAGGAACTCATCCCTCATACTTACTCAACTACTATTGGATAGTTCTTACTGCTACCTCATGTAGTTCTCCAAGATCAATATGATATTTTTTCACCATGATTTATATCTATTAAACATCAAATAACTTTACATATAATATAATTCATAATAGATTCCATTAAAATATTTATATCCATTATCGTGATATCTTACTATGTTATGACACTCATCTTGGATAGATTTATACAATGTAGAACAGGTGAAAATCAAATCCTTAATATACTAATCTTGAATTTTTTTAATAAGTTGTCAATATATATGTACTATGACTTGATATTATCATCCACATAAAACAAACTCCTTGGATATTATTCCCTAAAACTTAAATAATCTAATAAACCATCCCAATATTCCATTTTAACTATCACCCGAACTGATCCACCATTGGCCCAAAGTGCATTCTGGATCCCTATGAACTACAAATAAGTGGATTGGCATGAAAAGGACACACATGTGAAATATTTACTATGATAATAAGAGATAAAACATAAAACAATTTCTTCCAAAATCTAGCATGACAAGTCTTTAACCAGACATCCATTCAAAAAATCAAATAATCTTGAATAAACAAGAAGCTAATAATAAATGAAGAAAATGAACTATTGTATCACCCCCCAAACAGCCTCCCTTGAATTAACTATTCCGAGTGCCTATACTTGGGTTTTGAAAATCCACAATACCTCTAACCATAGAAAGTATAAAAATCTTACATGGCCAAAGTAAATAAATTTAATTCCCCTTGGTTCATAGTTTATATAACCAAAAATAAATGGTGAATTAAAAGGGTTTCACACACTTTATAAAACCCTTTTAAGTGATAAACAATAATTTATAAAAAGATACTATGAATTTCAATTCATTACTTTCCCATAAGTTTAAAATATTATTTCAAACCATCCTTTCCAAAATTGATCAATATGATCACTCTCAAAGTCATTTCAAAACACTTTTTCAAAGAATCATGTTGTGCATGATTTTAAAAATTAGTTTAAAGAAACCAAAACAATATATAAAACTTCACAAGGTCCAAAACACCAACCCTCAATTCATTTCACAACCCAATCAAGGTCAAACCACTTGTAATCCTCACAATTTATTTAAAATTTTGTTTAAAAAACTTTTAAAACACTTCAAATTTCATTTATCCCTTGAAATTATCAAGTAAACCTTTGATAAGAATTTAGGAAAACTCTACCTTTATTAAACATAAAAATGGGCTTAAAACATCCTATTTAATTTGTTCCAATACCCAAATGGGGTCAAACCAATTTTAATTCCCATATTTTTCTAAATCAAAACAATAAATAAACTAACAATATATGGAATATCATGTTCCATATGAGATTTAAAGTAAAAGAATAAAAGAAAAATTTTGAAAGCCCCAAAATATTTTTTATAAATTCTATACTGCTTTTTAAAAACCAATAAAAAAGTTTAAACAATAAGTGGTGTATGCTTCCAATTAAAATACATTTTGTAAAATACTTTTAAAGTAGAAAACTGTTTGAATTATGTGAAACCCGTGATAAAAATCACATAGATTGGTATAATGAATTAAATGGGGAATTTAGAAACATCAAACAATAAATATTTTAGAAATTATAATATTAGGACATAAAAATCCAACCTCAAATCAAGTATAATCAAGCCACAATGATCTGGAATGTGTCACCTTCAACAACAGACACTAAACTGGGGATAAAGAGACCAACATGAAGCCTAATCACCTAATGAACCACAAACAAAACCCTGTCAAATTGACACCCTATGATATATATAAACAAATTATAGGTACAAGGGGAGGTGAAAACATAGGTAAAGGGAATATGAATTGAGGAGTATCCCTTATCATGGATATATGACCCTAAATTAGAAATAAATGAGAAGGAAACATAGGCCATGAGAGGGAGGTTTTCACATGCAGGGTCTCATCCATAGGTAGGTATCTTGTTATCATGAGGGGGTAGGGGGTTTAATATGATAGGTTTTACGAAAATAAGAAAAGGAATAAAAATTTAAATTTTTTTAATATGGGAAATTTTCATGGTTTATCAACATGATTTACCAAAACATGCAAAAACTGTGTATCCCACACTACTTAAGAAGAAAATATCCTTGAATAGTTACTCCTAGGATCTCACATGGGTTAACTAGTCATGAAATAACCATGTCAAATGGTAATATCAATGACATATTAAAAATTCAAGGGCACTGACAAGTTTTATAACTATACACCCCTTTTTAACCCTTAAAATTTTAAAATTTCTGGCCACAAATTATTTAAAGTCATGAAAATAATGACAGCCAGAAATAATATTAAATATATAAATATATAAAACCTGGTGACATGGAGGGTTTCAAAACTCTCCCCACCATAACACTTTCTGTCCCTTGAAATCCATTAAAAAGGAATGTAGGAAAACAAACTAAAACTATAACATGCTGAGAAAAAGGTAAGAGAAAATCATGAAGTTGGGATAAATCTTAATAGGAGAAACTACTAACCAAAAATATTACACAAGACCAATTATAAATAACCTCAAACAACATCCAATGTATCCAAGAATAATTCACCCAACCACCAAGGGACATAAGGATCCACTATCACCAAGGTCTTCTAGAGTCAACCCACTATTTAGACTTTATATAAAATAGTGGACCAAAAATACACACACTCTAAAAAATACACAACACCAAAAAGAACTCATCCACAGTATATATAATGGGGATAAAAATTACTCAATCAAACATACGAACCATAAAAATGAGAAATATTGAAACAAAAATAAAATAGAGAAAAAATACAAGAACTCATGAGCTACAACAAGGATCAACTTCAATAAAAACCAAATAAAATCCCCAAATAAATATGTGTACCATAACCAAGACTTCCCAAAAACAACATAGTTATAACTTAGGTCACCATTCCCTCATATGGACCAACTAATATCATAAAAAAATACGCATCATCCCATGGAAACCGACCAATGAATTGGTACCCTTATGTTCATATCAAAACAATATTGATCCAAGTTACCTGATCATTCATCTAATGGTCTCTCATGTATAATATATCAAGGATACAATATCTATAATAATCTTCTACAAACATGATACATGATTATCCTAAGAAACCACAATTTACACAAACTAAGATAAATCAACCAATGGGCACACATTACCTCCCAAAATATGGTCCTTAACCAAGAATCACAATGAGAAGATAAGACTTACCATAAAACCACTAAAAGAAACAGAACCCAAAAGAAAAACCAACATCTAAAAAGCACCAAAACACAACCACTTACGCTCAATCAAATAAAAAATACCTCAAATTCTCTTATCAAACCCTAATCCATCAAATAAAAATAAGAAAATAGATTGCCTAAACCCAAATCACACCCAAGTCACTCACTCCATATTCCCTAAGAACCTCATAAAGAAATACAAAAATCCTAAGATTCCCAATTAAGTTTCAAGATAAAGGTAGATATTTTCTTCAACACTAGATTATAAGTCTATCTGGGGACATAAATGAGAGAGAATACACTAAAGAGGATAAGAGAATCACTATAAGGTCCATTCTATGAAATAGACCTTCCATCTCATTTATAAGATTTTCAAGGGAGGAATAATCCAAATAAAATGAAATATGAATTTAACTCATTAATGTACCCTATATCATACAAAGAAGTTCCAATAAAACTATGATACAAATTCAAAATCAATGAATTTATAAAATATGGCACATCATTCACATATCAAAAAAAGTACCACTTTCTTTCAAATTCAACAACCAACACTAAAGGGTTTAAAACTAACTTTTCCAAAATACACACTTGAAATAAATTTTTAATAAAATCACTATGAGATTTTAAAACCCTATAGACGTTTTAAAATAAATATTTTAACAAAAAATTCATAAAAAATTTAAAATTTTATTTTTAAAAATCCACTAAAACTAGTTTGAATCCCCACATATTATAAAATCCTTTTATTTCCAATTAAGAAACCGCCGAAGTGAAATTAATTTCCAAAAATAGGCCACGAAGCATCACTTTAAACCAAAATTAATTTTCTACAAAACCCGCATTTCATACACATAAGGTCAATTTTGAATTAACCAAATAAACAGAACATAACACAATTATTCACTTGATTTACTCCCATCACTTGGAATCACTTAAGGGCAGCATAAACATTGAGTAGAATAGAATGGAGATCCATTCATGAATTTTTTTAGGGTTAATAAACACTTCTCTAATCATGAATCAACCTCTAAAATGTTTCCATATCCAATAATTTAGTCACTGTATGGGTTTTCAATCCATGAAATAAAACCACCTGACTTAAACCTCTTTTTATATTCCATCACAAAAATTAGAGGTGTCCTCAATTCAACTCATAAAAACAAGGAGATATGACACATCATCATCAATCGTACAAAAAAAATCTCAAGTTAAAAATTCAAAATCCAACTACCTAAAGTAATTAAAACATTATCAGGAAGGGTGGTGATCAAGAACCTACTCATGACTAACCTACAGAGTCCCCATGAAAATTTAAAACTCAAAATTACCATGATATACCTGATATAAAAAATGGTATAAAAAAAGGTTATAAATTCTTATTAACAAAACAACTTTCTTCTCTAATACCAATTGTAATGAACTATCTTGATTTTCCATTTGAATCAGAACCCAAATTGATCCACCACCGTACCAAAGGGTATTCTCAATCCACACTTCTAGAAACAAATGTATGGGCATTAAAGGAACACACTTGAGGATTATTATTTTCTATAATCAAAGTTAAAATTCAAAATAATTTTTCTAGAAAGTATATCATGACTCATATATAAGTTGGATGTCAATTCCAAAAATAAAATAAGCCTATGTAAACAAGTAATGGATAATTAGTGCATTAAATAAACTCTCAACTAATAACCCAAACAACCTACACTATACAAAATTCTCCTAGTTCCTATCCATAGCCATCATAACATCACTACACATCCAACCATAGAAAGTAAAAAAAACCTTAAATGCATAATTTTTATCATTTAATGGGTTATATGCAGGTTATTATATGAAAATAAAATCAAGTTATATGTAATCAGTAAATAGGAAATACATGTTTAATGAGGAAAAATAAAACTAACCTCCTCAATCCCTTGAAAACCAGTAATCCAAGAGCAGTCAAGAACTGAGACAGGAAACTAGAATTGAGTTGATAATATAGGCATGATCACATAATCACTCTATAATCTTCCAACCTCCTTAATACATAAAATAGTTTAGTTTTTATACATATTTTTATAGTTTGAAATAAAATTCAATAGTTGGTTTTTCCATTTTATTTTTCTTAAATTAAAATTCTTTTTCTTATTCAAAGTAGTTTTCAAACCCAAAACACTCACTTTTAATCCACTTTTATAACCAACATTTAAATATTTTAAACCAAAATGGTTTTCTACATGACATCAGAAACCATTTAGAAAGTAAATAAATCCATTCTAAAGGTTTTAGTATAATTTAAAATTTAAAAGGTAAATACACCCTTAAAATAATTTTTATAATCAATTTTTAAAGAATATATGGGCTATAACAAGGGAAAAACATACACACACATGACACTAATCAATAAATAGAAAATTTTAAGTGAACCAATCAAGCAACAGTGTCATAAATCAAATAATAGGGGATACAAATAAATCATACAAATGGGGTCCTCAAAATAATACTAAAAAAGATATAGTTTCATGGTAAAATTACTATGGATCTAAAAATACTGACACAAATGGTGATAATGAACCTATTTAAGCACTACTGAACATGTCACTTACTTCATAGTCCCATTGGACTAACCAAAAATAAAAGTCCCTCAAACTCCTTCTACAATGCGATCAATGAAAGTTTAAAACTCAAAGGGTATGCTAAACCTTTCAGTTAAACCATCTCAGCGTAGCTATACACATACCCTTGACAACCTACTACTATATACTAGGTTTTATCCTCATTCATGTAACCTACTCTTTTCTTAGGACTCCCATGAAAAGTTAACTAGAGGTGAGAAATAAATAGGTAAATAAATCATCAAATAAATACATTTCAATAATTTTAAATAAACCTCACCTCCTACACACTCATAGAAGATATCCCCGAATATATAACCACTGATAATCATCACATACACAAAATAAAATATATGCCCCTTAGGCCATAGTTCATTCCAATCATAAAATGAGGTAGAATTAAGAGGGTCTCACACACTCCATTTCTAAATCTACTTTATGTGTAAAGTAGGAATTTATATAAAGGAACTCAGAATGCTAAGTAATTTCTTTCCCACGGGTTTAAAATATCATTTCAAACAATAATTTACAAAATCAAACATTAATTTCAATCCAAAATTCATTTAAAAACACATTTAAAAAGTATCTTTATCAATATCATTTAAAAAAATTGGTTTAAAAAACCCACCACTTTCACTAAAAACTCACAGGGTCCAAAACAACAACATTCAATTAATTTCATGACCTAATTGAGGTTAAACCACTTATAAACCTCACACTTTATTTAAAAGAGTTTTAATATAATTTATTAACACTTCAAATTTAATTTATCCCTTGAGATTCCCAATTAAAACCTTTAATAATAAATTAAGAAAAGTATAACTTTATTAAATATTAAAACAGCTTCAAACAACCTCTTTAATTTACTTCATTACCCAAATATGATAAAAAAAATTCTCATATTTTATTTTAAGTAAAACTTCAAATAGATTGAAAATACTTGGAATTTCAACATCTACTTGAAATTACAAGTAATAATTTTAAAGGAAAATTTTTGAAATCCCCATAACATTTTACAATAATCTAGTAATCCTTTTTAGAAACTAAAATGTAAATTATAAAAACTAGAATGAACCACTAATTAAAATCCTTTTTCACAGAACTTTGAAACTAGAAAACCATTCAAATAAATTAAAATCCATGATAAAACCAAATCTATAGATATAATTAATTAACTAATTAATTTATAAATATTAATTAATAAATGGTTTAGAAATCAAAAAGCTTAAGGAATGGTAGTTCTACCTTAAATCAAGAGTAATTAAACCAAAATAAGCTAGAATATGTCTCCATTGATGGAAGACACCCAATCAGTAAAGAAGAGACCCACATAAACCATAATAAATGAAGAAACCACAAAAAACACAAGTTAAATTTTCACCATTGTTTTTGGTTTAACTATGTGTAGGTTTAATTTTTAACAACCTGAAGTTTTATAAGTTAAATTCCCTTTTTAAATCAATAAATTCCTTATCAATTAATGATGTTATAGAAAATACAGGCACTAATTTGGTCATTTTTCATCATTATAAGTTATATCACATCATATTTAAATGAAAATTAATAATTATAACCCTTTGTAATATATTCATTGTATAGTAACCAGTAGGATTAGAATATATTAAGGGTTATGATAATTTCCAATTCAAACAAATGAAAAATAGATGTACTCGACCAGTTGGATCATATCCTATGAACCCTATTTATCGGATATTCCAAGGGTGGTGGAATCAATGTTCCTCAAACTTGACCAATCCTAAGATGAGATCCAAAAACAAAATCATATGTAAAACTATTTACTTGATAAGTTAAATATTATAGAGATCATGGCCCAAACCATGTTCACCAAAATGCCCCAAGAAATTATGAAATTGGGCACCTTAACCTTAGGAAATATGATGGTGTAATAATGGGATATGTATTTGTACCCAAATATTATAAATTTTATATTTTTATTTTCAATAATATAATTATTATATTTATCCTTTTTATTATAACATTATAAATTATTAAATTACGAGTTTAATAAAAATCAGATTTTGATAAGATGAAACGCAAATTTTATCTTTAGAAAATATATAGTTTCAAACAAGACACTATTTATAATGAATTCAATAATTTTTTAAATCAATGGAATTTTCATAAATTGTTCTCATTAAATAATATTTTTTCAAATATAAATGAAAATATAATTTCATGAAGTCAAATGCAATTTTTATATGGGTCAAAAAAAGTTATCATCGTAAAACCCCTTATTTTTTCAATAAATGGGAATTTATAATTTAATATGGTAGATTTTTATATTTATGGAATTATTTTAATAAAATAAATAATATTTTTAAAATCATAATATAAAAATTATCCAATGATAAGTTTTTAATAATTTTTTGGGACATTCGTATATGTTGGTAAAAAATAAATGTGGTGCAAATAGACAGTATGTATTATGACATTATAAAATCCCAAAAGTGATGTAATAAATGATATAACGAGTAAATATTACCAAAATTATGTTTACCATTTAAAATAATGTTTTTTGGGTTATTTTATTAATTTTCTAAAGCCTTAATGAATCCTCCAAAGCATTTATTATATTTTATGGTTTTAAAATTAATTATTTATGAATATGACTCACTTCCAAATCACCAAGTATATTATTTTAATGATTTTGGTTCTTATAACTATAAATTTTTTAAAATAAATCCTATTTGGTATAAATATTATTCAAAACCATGGTAAATTTTCTGATTTTTATTATTTTATTATATAGACTCCAAAACCTAAGTTTGGAAAATAATAATGAATTCCCCTCTCAATTTATATAAAAAACCACACAAACTCCCATTCCACTTCACTAAAAACCATTTTACCAGGCTTTTACTCTACATTTTACTCTATATATACCTTACAAGTTTTCCTAATGCTCTTAATAATCTCCTCCCAAGCTTTTAGAAGCACCCTCTCAAGATAAGGAATCCTCTCCTTCTATTTATTCAAGCACATTATTTACATTATTTCTTTTGATTTCCAGTTTTTCATGTTGAGATATTCTTTTAAACATAACTCTTATTTATATTATTATTTAAAATTGAAGATTTTTCACTTTCAATCTCATTAAACCCTTCTCTAAATCCTTATATACCCCCATTATGCTGCCAAAATTATCCTGTGATTTTCATTAACCAACATTTGTGTAGTGAATACCCATACCCATTTCAACATAAGGGAATTCATCTATTTGTAACTACCCTTAATTTATTAGGTAATTTCATGTATGTGACACATAATCCTTAATCTTGGTATTAAAATTGATAAAATAAATCCTTATATTGTATGATCTATGTGGAACACTTATGCATGTACATGAGTTAAATGTGACAGGTTGGACTGAAATTATATAGCCCTCAATTGAAGTGGGTAATGTTTTTATCTAATAAGATACCATGTATGGTGAATAATAGGTTATCCTATGAACACTATGTTATTATTTCTAAGTGGTTACCCTTGACTTATGTTTATTATGTCATGATTTGTGTTGTTTCCACATTTCTATGTTTCCTTCATGTTATTATCTTGTATCATGATTTGAGGATATTTTTTATGATTTACACCAATTTTATGACACCTTGATATTACTATTAACAAAAATTTATTACTTTCGTGATGTTATTCTTTGATTATTCCCTTACACAGCTTTATATCTCACCCTTTTTTTATGTATGTCCCTAGGTAATCTTGTGTAGTATAGTGGGTTAAAGGACTTTAAGGGCATGTTATGGTGGTATTAAACAATTTCATTATATCCCATATTCATGTTATTAATTCATTTATATAATTTCCCAAATACCCTTGGCCTTATGATATTTTGGTCCTCTATTATGTGGGCCTTTATGTAGAAATTCATGAATTAAGGTGTGTTAAAATATGGGTTGTCATAGTTGAATTCTAAGGAAATTCTAGTTAATTTTAATGTATTGAGATTATAAAACCTACTAAAATCCTTTGGTATAAGACTAAAAATATGAGAAATCCTTAAATTTTGGTAAATACAGTAAGTGGTTTCCAATAAAATATATTCTTTTTGTGATACTACAAGTAGATGTGGCTTTAGAATAGTTATAACTAGGGGTAATAATAGTGAAAATTTTGTATTGGGCATGAATAAATCTCCACCTAGTGCATGATAAATATCCCTTACTTTACACTTGGTTTGAAACTTCTATAGTATATTCTTTATTAAATACAAAAGATCCTTACGAACCATTAATAAGAGAACAAAAAATTCTATATGATTTTATACTGAGAAATTAATCATGGATAACTTATATAGAAAATTAGAAATTTATAGAATAAATAATATAGGTCATTTATGGGTTATCCCTTTAAATTTCATCATTTCCCATTTATGTGTATAGTAGTTTAAAAATTTTCATTCTTAAATTTTTTTATTTTAGTCAATTTTAAAAAAATAGGAGGAATTGAGTCATTAATTAATGTAAGGGGAAATGTGATTTTTTCTCAAATGAGATAACCAAGATAATGGGAGAAATATTTGGGAACTTCATGACAATAATTTTTCAATTAAATCAAGTATTGAATATAAATATGAATCAGGGGAAAACCCACATCACCTTAAGAAATTGAAATTTTCAAATGAAACTTTTATGCGACACAAGACTCAAACTTTTAGTGAATCATTTTAAACCTTAATCATGAAAAAATGGATCAACTCCATTGAAAATATATTATCCATCTTTAAATGCCCTAAAAAAGATTTTTTTGCTAGAATTTTATTGTATGAAGTTAGAAGTTGATCAACGGTGTAATTTGATAAAAAAAATATGATGCCCAAAAAGGATATTCAATCGATAGAGTGGAAATAATTCTAGAAAATATTTTTTTATAAATATTTTCCTTTCACTCCCTGACTAGAAATAGAAAATAAATATCATGTCTTTATGTAAAAGGATAGTGTATCCATATGGGTTTATAATGTAAACTTCACATGACATTCATGATATGTCTTCAGCTATTTCATCTCCATCAATATAAAATTAGACTGCTTATTTTGTGGGCTAAATATGAGTCTATGAAAATAAATGGTTATTTTAGACTTTGATAACTATGGTGAAATAGTCCCATTTTCCCTAAAAGTAAAAATAGATATCAGTAAGTCTGGAGGGTCTCATGGGTTTGGAGGTAGGAAAAAAATATGGATGTTAATACTGGAAGTTTGATGGAGAAATATCATGGTGGAAAGAAATTCCAAAATCCCAATTGTCAAAAGTGTGGAAATAAGCATCCTATAAATTACTTGAAGTAGTTAATGAAAAGATTTAGGTGTGGTAAGAAAGGGTATATCCACCCATATTTTTCATACATAGATATCAAATCTTATTATATGAATATTAATTATGTAAAATAATGATCCATGATATAATTATATAGGTCTAGTGCCTTTGGAAATATGGATACATAAAAAATTCACTCATAGAAGATCTATATCATCTCCCACTAAGCTTATCACAACTATAACCCTTATTAGACATATGTTTTTTCATAACCTAGAGAAATTAAACATAATAATGGGTGAGATCAGATGATCTATAAGGGTAAACGAGGTAGATATCAATTATCACTTGATCATAACATGAAAATTAGGGAATGATAACATGATCATAACATTTTAAAATCACACCCTGCATATAATAAATCATAATATTGATTATGGAATAATTCATGGCATTTTATAATACATGAATAATAATAAAATCAAATAACATAATCCATGTAATCATAACATTTTCATAAGACATGGAATTGTGTCATACACACAAACATAGAAAATCATTTTCATTGTGCTCAAGACTCATCAACAATATTATAATAGTGGAATGGGTTCACTCACTAAAACAACATGGTATTAAAGTTTCACACCTAATACTATCATAGTGTACAAAGTCCCTTATTGAACTAAGTTCACTCCTCATTCCAATCCAATTTATCTCATAAGATATCTATCTTTACCTGATGTATTAGAGAGAGATATAGGTCCCACCATTCACATAATTAAAATCATACAAATCTGTGTTCCACAAGATCATAAAACATTCAATATTTTAGAAACCTTGAAAATAAATGGTTTTCCTAAATATTTCATCATAGCATAACCCATTGAAAAGAAATGAGTTTCATAATCATTTCATAAAGTCATAACCCATGTAAAGGAAATGGGATTCATAAATATCTCATCATTTCATCATAGCATAACCAATAGAAAAGGAATAGATTTTATGCACATATTTTCATCATATAAATAAGCCATCCAAATAAAGAATAAGTATGGTATCCTTGTATCATAATCCCAATAAATCATAATTTAAATCAAGGGTTATTGTCTTTTATGAATATAAATACTATTAAAAGATCATAAAACATTCATGAGGAAAATATCCTTTCCATTCTGAAATATATTCTTTAAAATATAAATTTTTTGAACATTTTATGGAAAAAATCATTGAAAATAACTATGAAAACTGATAAATTATTCCTTAAATCACTGACTATCCAAAATGTTAGTAAATTACATACATATTTTATAAGATAAAAATATTCCTTTTATACTTTTTTAAAAACTCAAAAAATGTTTATCATTCGGAAAGTGAAAAGAAGATTCATTTTAATACGTTTATTAAAAAAATAAATCTTTGGTAAAAAATAATTTAAAACAGCATAGTATAATATTAAAATCATCTGTTAAAACATTTTTTGAAAACATATATATTGAAGAAAAATATTTATCGACCGAAGAGAGAAATAATGTTGATTTTCCTTAAAAAATATTTTCATAATTTTGAGAACATAAGGTGAGATAAATTAAATTAAAACATATATTATTATGAAATAAATATAGGAGAATAAAAATCATGAGTTTCATGAGATACATATCATAAGATTTCATCATCAGAGACTTAATTGTAAACAATCCCTATAAACTATGGCATTGTAACATAAAAACATTACCACTTTGGTAAATTTTGAATCGTAAGACCCATGGAAGAAATAACCTTATATGAATATTTATATCCTATAATTTTCAATATTATAATCATAAAATACATTCATGTGTATTATATACACCACAAAAAAATCATGTGGTGTAAAAGTAATGTGTCCCAAATAAATAAAAGTGAGACAAAAATCCCTTACCTTATGTATGAATTCCTTTGAATGAATTGGAACCTACTTCATAATAAATATATATTTATTATACACATATTTAATTTTAATAATCATATATATTGTACTATAAATGCTTTACTTATAACCTTATATCACCCATTTGTTAAAACTTTATTATTAAAAACATTTTTTCGGGTGATATCTGCATCATTCTTCATATATATTTTGGTTGGGTAGTTTTGTTACTTATATTATGAGTATGACCCCATAATTTACATAATTAAAATAGTAACATGAAAGTAATATATATTAATTATTTACAAGTTTATATCTATTCATAAATGATAGAGATAGAAAATGTGTTGCACCATTTATGGAAACAGTAGGCCGTACCTACGCATGAACATTGTTTCAATTTTTCGAAGGATGGAACAAAATAAAGGTAAATAATGAATCGCCATTATAGAATAATTATTATATCATATGTATTATATTAATTAATTAAATAAATCATTACTACCATACAAGTAAAACAAAAATTAAAAATTAATCAGGTTGATTTGTGGAGGTGGTGATCCACACGTACATACGATCGAGGTTATCATTTTCCAATGGTTCGTAAGGTAAGAATGTGGATATGAAAATTTCCTTAAATAGGTATAATAATGTTACAATTATTATAGATAGACATTAAAACCATCATAATTCCAATCCATAGAAGATGGTGATGAGAAATGAATTGTATCGATATGTGGAGACAATAAGCCATATGTACACCCGAGCGATATTTCCACTACCCATTTGATGGAAAGAGGGTAAATGAAGGTGGTTTCATTAACCTAATAATATTTAATTATAATTAGGATACTTAATTTATTACTTTATAAATAATATAAAATATTTATATGAGGTAAAATAATAATTAAAAATAAAGTGATTGATTAAGGTGATTGCCTCTTCTTTCAAATAACTCCTTTACATATCCCCTTAAGGGCTCTAGGGTCGGTATTTTAAGAAGAATAAAACATATTGAAAGTATATAGGGTAATGGAGAAGATAATTGGGAATATTTTTGTTAATATATAAGGCTTAAAGTGACGTGAAGAATATAAAATAGGGGTTCCCTTTTATAATTGAGGGGAGGCGTACCCATAAAATTTCATAAAATATTAAAATATATATAAGTCGTTATCAAGAAAAATGGTTAAAAATTACCTATAAATTGAAACTGGATTCAATTTAAACCTTATATTACCCCCATTTTTCTATTTTAATATTTTCATTATTTTTATGTAATTCAATAAATTATTATTTTCATAAAATATCATTATTTCCAATTTAGAATCCATTTATTTAATTCAACTTCAAAGACATAAATAAAAAGTTTCAATTCGAATAAAACTGTTTAAAATAACATTAATATTTCATATTAATCTTAAAAAATAACTCCACACCTTAACTCACTCAAATTATATTACTTTTCATATTTTTTAAATCATTTATTATATACTTTTTATTAATTATAGAAATACTGCATCGGTGTTGCATAAGAGTTTAAGATCATTATATGATTACTAAAAACTAGAAATAAATTTTTATCTTCAATATAATTTCATTAATCTCAAAATAGACAATTAGATTCATTCATAAATTGATTTTCTCATTATCTAGAAACATAAGATATATTTAAAACCACGAGAGTGACATTTTGTTACTTTCTTTCATTTAAATATAATATATGAAATTTTCATAGAAAGTTTTCCATTAAAAAATAAATTGTATTTAAAAAAATTATTGTTGAATTTAATTAAATAAATAATAATTAGGATAAAAAATTATGGCCTTATTAATTTTTTAACCTAAATTAACTCGATTTACCATTTATAGAGGTGATACATTTTACCAAGATTACTATTCATATTCACCAAAAATAAAAGGGGGATATTTACAATGATTTATAACACTTGATTCCAAATATAAAATCCATTTTATAAAATTCAATACATATAAGTGGAAAAAAATTATAAAATAAGCGTGCAAAACGAGATGAAAACTGCTTTTTAGAAAAATACACATTTAATTATAAAATTTGGTCTATTCTTATCCCATTCCTGGAAAAATATTAAATTAGTTTTAAATTTTTTTATTAAATAATATATATATATATATATATATCATTAAAATCATTCAACAATAGTGAATAATTTAATTTATTAAGATAAAAGTACATTATGTGCATAAAATTGTTTTTCTAAAAATATCCCTTTTACTTTAAAATGTTTTTTATTTTCATATTTCATTAATTAACACCAGAATAATTAATTTATACATTTGTGACCATAAATTTTTCATAATTTAATTAGTCCTATTCATACACCCTAATCCAATAGCTAAGATATAACTATAATTTAATATTATATCATGGTTTTAATAGACACAATGTTGTGTGTAATATAAGATGTCAAAGAGATAAATTTTATTTGAAAAAAATATATCTCATAAAATCGTGGAGTGTTACATTATACCCCCATTAAAATTAATACTTCCCTTGAAATTAATTACTATAGTATAAAAATGAGGATATATTTGTTTCATTGCATCCATAGATTTCCTTATAGCTTATTTAATTTTGTGATTTATCTAAATAACTTTCACCATGTGAGTTGTCTTGTTCAATAGTACATCATGTCTACGATCCAATATTTCTACTGTTCACTACTTGAAAGAAATATCATGTTATAGTGATATAACATATAATTTTATTACATGTTTTAGATCATGTATTTACTTTCTTAGGATAGATATATAGAACATATCTTGAACTTGATAGAGGTTTAGAAAAAGTTCTAGGTGATTATATACCATCCCTACTGGATTGAGAATCTCAAAAGAGAAAATATACATTTGGCTCACCTTTCCCTTATTTATGAATCGCATAACCTTATTCTATGGATAAATTCTTAGATAAACTATATCACCAACATTAAATTCCATGTCATGCCAATAATTTTCATCATAACATTTCTATAAACTCTGATATGTCTTTATGTTCTTCTAAATTTCATTGAATTTTCTATCCTCATATATATCAAGTACTAATAGCGTTCATTATCCATTACCATCCTACAATGTTGTATTTCGACACTTATTTCCATAGATATATTTATAAGGGGTCATATGAATACTCGAGTGAAAGTTATTATTGTAATAGAACTTGGCTAGAGGAATGTGTTCATTCAAAAAACCGTTGAAATCCATAGAATAAGATCTCAACATATCCTCTAGGGTTTGAATTGTTCTTTCAGAAGGACCATCCATCTGAGGATGATACACAGTATTGAAACACAACTTTGTATCCAGATCCTATTAAATAATTATCCAAAACTTAGAGTTAAACCATGGAACCCAATATTATACAATATAATGTAGTACTCCATGAAACCTTAATAGTTTCTTAATATAAAATCTAGAAATACGATCTAGAGAGAAATATTATCTAATGAAAATAAAGTGTTTTGAATTTATAAGGCGATCAACTACAACTTAAATAGAATTATTCTCTTCTGATGTTTTAGAGAGTCCTATGAAAAAATCCATAGTGATATTTTCACATTTAGATTCTAGTATGGGTAATGGTTGTAACATTACCTTAGACTTTTTTTGCTTTACATTAACCTTATAACATCCCAAGCACTAAGATATGTACTCAGCAACATGTATCATCATGTTGTACCAATAGATTTACTCTTTTTAGTATTTATACAAATTTATACTTCCATAATGAATACACAATGGTGAACTATAAGATTTATCAAAAATATCAATTTTTAAATTTTTTATAGATGGAACATGTACATGATTACTAAACCTTATCATCCTATCAAAATCAAGGTTAAACTTAGGAATATTTCTCACCTTATTTTGTAGTTTTATATCTTCCTTCTACTTCTCTTTAATCATTACATGGATATATGTTTGAACACTCGTTTGATAAATATAATATTTATCCCCTTCCTTCAAGATTTCAAGATCCATCCTTTTAAAATCCAAAAAAATATATGATATTTTTTTTATCCTTTTCATAAATAAGCTAGTATGATCCTTTTAGATCAGATCATCCGCCACCTTATTAATTTTTCCAGGGTGGTAATGTCTTGAGAATTCGTAATATTTAATCACCTCCAACCATATTATCTGTAACATATTCAACTCTTTCTATGTTAAAATATACTTCAATCTTTTTTTATCAGTATTTATATCACACCTTTCTCCATAAAGATAACTTCTCAATATCTGTAATGATAAAATTTCCATAACTAACTTAAAATTATGAGTTGTTTGATGTTTCTTGTGAACCTTAAATTGTCATAAGGCATAGTATATCACCATATTATTCTGTATGTGAATGTATCTCAATACATTCTTTTATTTATCACAATATATTACAAACCCTTTTCCACTATAGGTTAAAGTAATCATAGGTGCATTAACTAACCTTCTCTTCAATTCCTTGAAATTTTCTTTACATTCATCATTCAAAAGGAACATAGCTCCATTCTTAGATAACTTGGTGAGTAGATTATATAGTGATTATAAATTATCAATAATTCACTGGTAACACAAAAATAATCTTCAGATGGGATTTATTTGGCCAAGTGTGTCCCCATAGGGTGAACTTTTTATTTTTGTTTAGAATAAAGATGTATTACCGAAATAAAACCCACTTTTGAATAGAAATCAATACCCATATAATGGATTTTATTTTCACCTAAATTTCATATTCATCATCACATTAATAGACAATCATAGTTAAATTCAAAATATCAAAGATGACTTCCCTTCCTTAGAAATTTATGTGGGATTTTTGTAAAGTTATCCAATCTAGGCCTAGGATAACATCAAACTCAACCAAAGGAATAATTAAAAGATTTGTAGGAAGTAAATTACCATAAAAATTAACCAGATAAGAATCATACACATGAGATATGATTATCATACCATTAGTGGTTTTTTGTTCTAACTCAACATTTAATCAATGAGGTGGTATAGTGATACCCTTATATAATTCTTTAGATATAAAAGAGTGGGAAAATAAATAATCAAATAAGACATTACCAATTCTATAGTGGATGGTAAGTGTACCTTTCACCATTTCATTATTATACCCCTCATTAGAAATAGTGAAAATATGATATTTTCTATTGTCATTAGGATTAAGAGGTTTTTTGTGTTGGTTGTTTTCATTAACCTTCAAATTTGGGAACTAGTTATTATAATTCCTATACTCTGTACATTTAAAACATTGGAGTGTGTGCGGTGTATTCTTTGGTGTTTTCTCTATTTTTGCATCATTGGATAAATTATTCCCATCACTTTGGCATTCAATTTCCCAATGACATACCTTTCCATACTTGAAACATTTATTAGTTCCCTTAAGAAAATTTCCTTCATATTTCTTTCCACACTTTGAGTATAAAAAACACCATCTACTACTCTCCTTGTTTTTTAGAATTTCCTTGGAATTCAATGTATCTTTTCTTATGAAAAATATGATATTAATGGGTAACTCAAATATCTATATCCACCTTGATGTCACATAGAATTATTTCTTCATAGTTACTGAATTTTATTATGGATAATACCCTTTAAATATTTCGTTTTAAGCCACTGAATAATCGTTCAACCTTACTTTCAGGTTGGATGGTAATGCTAGAAGAAAACCTCGTAAGTCTTGTAAGATTTTCCCCATATATACCAATGAATAATTAATTTCTTATACATTTTCTATTGAATAGTAAAAGGGAATTTATTATTTAAAAAAACTCTTAAACTCATCCCACTCTATGGAGTCAATTTATTCTTATTGTCGCATGTTCTTGATTAGATTCCACCATTGATCTTTTTCACCTACTAAATGATAAACAACTTGAATAAATTTATCATGTTCTAAACACTAGAGAATGGAAAATATATTTTCAAGGATAATTATTTGTTTCTTGGTTACTAGTAGATTATAGGACCCACAAAAATAAGGTGGTTGCTTCCCTATGAAGGACCAAATAGAACGCAGTTCCCTATTTTTCTTGTTTAGAATCTCATCATGATTCATAACTTGAGGAATTTTTCTGATAAAAACAAAAAGATTTGGTATTCCATATCCCATAACATTTGGTTTCTCAGGAGGATAGTCATTTCATTGTTTTTAGAATTAAATATTAACATGTTTTCTTCAAGTTCCATCGATCGACCAAAACCAAAAATCATCATATGAGAAATAATCATCATAGTGTAAAACCACATAATCATGAAATATAATTTATAGGATGACTAAATTGGGACACATTCTTCTATGAAACCTTAGTTTTAACCTAGGTCATTCATTTTTCTAAACATTTTGAGGTTAAATCCCCCATAATTATAAAGAAAAACAAGATAGCTAGTTTTAAAAAATGGGGTAAGAGGAAACCTATTAGAATCACCATGGAAAGATTCCAATAAAATAAAACTCAATGAAGAAAAGAGGTCTTGAGTGTCTAATGAGAAATAAACATTAAGATAAGAAAAGGATAATATTTCATCACCCCCACCAAAAGATAATGCATTAGTTTAATGATAGGATGTTATCCTATACTTAGATTTATCCCCAGGGTTCTCACTAAAGTTTTCTCATCCTAGTTTCCAAATTTTAACTAAACCTTTCTCAGATACTATATATAAAAAACCATACATTTCTTACACAGATATCACATCTTAGTAGATGAATAACCATTACAAAACATAACAATCCACACCATAATCGTATAGGTATAGTGACTTTGGAAACATGGAAACATAAAAAATAGGCTTATAAAAGATATATATCATCTCCCACTAAGATCATAAAAACTATAACCCTTATTAAAAATATCATACTTTATAACTTAGGGAAAGGAAACATAAGACAGGATGATATCAGATTCTCAGTAATGGTAAACAAGGGAGATATCAATGATCACTAGAGAATAATATGAACTTATCGATGTGAGAACATGAGCATAAAATTTTAAAATCATACCCTACATATTATAAATCATAATATTTTGTCATGGAATAAATATTTTTAGTTCATAAGACATGAATAAAAAAGTAATCAGAGAACATAATCCATGTAATCATAACATTATCATAAGACATAGAATTCTGGCATACACATAATCATAGAAAATCGTTTCCTTAGTAGTCAAGGCTTATTTTAAAGGATATCATAGTGGAATGGGTTCACTCCCCAAACCATCACAGTAGTCAAGGTTTGCTCCCAATAATATCATAGTGTAAAAAAAATTTACTGAACTCGGTTCACATTCCATTCCATTACTATTTATCTCATGAGATATCTCTCTTTACCCAATACAATGGAGTGAGATATAGGTCCCACCCTTCACATAATGAAAATCATACTTGTGTTTGTTCCATGAGATCATAAAGAATTTATAATATCATAACCTAGGAAAAGAAATGTGTTTCATAAACATTTCATCATATAAAAACCCTTGGAAAATAAATGGGTTCTATAAACATCTCATTATTTCATCATAGCATAACCCATGAAAAATGATCAAATTTCATAAAAATATTTTTTTCATAAACATAAAAATATAGGGAAAGAATAAGGATGGTATCATTAGATCATATCTATAATAAAACATAACTGAAATCAAGGGATTTTGTCTTTGATAAATACAATTACCATTAAAATATCATTAAACATTATTGGGAAAATTATCCTTTCAATTTTGAAATCACTTATTTAAACTATAAAAATTTTAAAAAAATTAGGTGAAACATTTTCTTTGAAAATAAAAATGGAAAATTGATAGAAAAACTAGTGATAGTTCATGATGGTGGAAAATTCTATTCATGTTATATAATTTAAAAAAGTGTTCCTTCTATACTTTTTTCAAAACTCAAAATAATTAACTCATTTGGAAAAATACAAGAATAATAGCTTTTTAAAAAAAATTAAAAATTAATACATGGGTAAAAATGACTTTAAAATATCATAGGATAATTTTAAAAACCTTTTTTAAAACATTTTTAGAAAACATGGATATAGAAGAAGAAAAAAATCGAGCAAAGAGATAAATAATGTCAATTTTTCTTAAAAAATATTTTCAATATTTTGAGTACATAAGGAGAGGAAAATTAGAATAACACATGTATTATTATTATGCAAATATAGGGAATAAAATCCATTAGTTTCTTGAGATATATATTATAGTATTCCATCATCAGAGACTTAATCATAAATAATCCCTATAAACAATTAGATTGTAACATAAAACCCTTACCACTTTTGTAACTTTTGAACCGTACGCCCAATTAAAGAAAGAACCTTAGATAGATGTTTATATCCCATAATTTTCATGATAATAATCATAAAATAAATTTATGGTCCGTATATACACCACGCAAAGAATCAAGTGGTGTACAAGGCATGTGTCCCACATAAATAAAAGTGAGATGAAAAACTATTACCTTAGGTCCAACTTCCTTCATATGCATTTGAACCTCCTGTATAAAAAATAATAATTTATAATTCAACTATCAAATAATAATACTCATATATATCATACCATATACGATTTACTTATAAATATTTTCACTTATTTTTTAACACTTGTTTATTAAAATCATTATTCTAAGTGATATATGCTTCATTATTCATGTATGTTTTCATTCGGTGGTTTTGGTATTTATAATTTGATCATGGTTACTTAATATCTATAATGATCATAATTATATTATTATAATATATACTTATTATATAAATTTTTATAGTCATTCATAAATGATAGAGATAAAAAATTAATTACACCATTCATAGAGACGGTAGTTCGTACGTATGTATGAACGTTGTTTTTATTTTTTGATGGATGAAATGAAAGAAATGTAAATAATAAATAAAATTTAAGTAATAATTATTATATGATATATATATATATATATATATTATTCATTAAATATATCTTTATTACCATCCAAATAGAATATAAATGAAAAAAGAGTTACATCGCGTCATGGAGGTGGTAATCCACACGTACGCACAATCGATGTTAATTATTTGGAAGGTACGAAGGTAGATATGATATAATAATTAATGAGGTATAATTATTTAGTAATTGTAATATATAAATATTAAACAAATAATAACACCCTCCCATAAAATATTTTGGTGAGAAATGAATTGTATTGCTATGTAGAGATGGTAAGTTGTACATACGCATGAGGGATATTTTTACTTCCCATTTGATATAAAGAGGGTAAATAAAGATGTTTTCATAATCATAATAAAATTTAAGTATATTTAGGATACTGAATTTATTATTTTTTGAATAATATAACAGATTTTTAAGAGGTAAAATAATAATTAAAAATAAAGTGATTGATTAAGACGATTACCTCTTCTTTAAAATAACTCCTTTAGATATCCTCTAAAATACTCTATGGTTAGTTTTTTGAAAATACCAGAACCTATATAATGTGGATAGGAGATTTTTTAATAGATTTTGGTAGATTTTGGTCAATATATAAGTCTTAATGTGATATGAAGAAAATAAAAGAGGGGTTTCCTTTTATAATTGATGGGAGGGGAACCATTGTAATTTCATAAAAGATTAATATATATTAAAGTCATTATCAATAAAAATGGTTCTAAATTTCTTATAAATATGAAAGGAATTACTTTTTAGATAACTAATTATCCTCATTTTTAAATTTTAAATTTTTTATTATTTTTAGGTAATTTAATAAAATATCATTATTTTTAATTTAGACACTATTCATTTAATTTTAATTAAAAGACAAAAATAAAAAGATGTAATTAAATTATAATTATTTTTAACAACAAAAATATGTTATATTCATATAAAAAATTCATTTCACACCTTAAATCACTAAAATGATATTACTTTTAATAGTTTTAATATCATTTTTTATTATCATTTATTATTTGGTGAAATATTGCACAATTGTTGCATAAGCATTTAAGTTCATTATATAATTACTAAGAATTATAAATAAATTTATTAAATGAATATAATTTAATTAATATAAACATATAAACTTATTATCATTCATAACTTTCTTTCATCCCGATGTGGACACATTAGAGATATTTAAAACTAAGAAAGTGAAATTTTTTAACTTTCTTTGATTTAAATATTATATTGATCATTTTCATATAAAAGTTTATATTAAAATACTCAATTTATATCATAAGATTTTTAGGTTGGAATCAAATTCATACAATAATAATTATTATGAAAAATCAAGGCTTTATCACTTATATTTTACCTAGACTATCTCAATTACCCTTTATTGTGATCATAAATGTTACCATGGTTACTATTCATATTGACAAAAAATAAAAGGGGCCCATTTAAAAATTAGTTCCTCATAATTATTAAAATGGAATCCATTTTATCAAATTAAATACCTATAAATAAAAAAAATTAAAATAAGTATGAAACACATGATGAAAACCTCTTTTTAGAAAAATACACTTATAAGTATAAAACTTGGTCTATTCTTATCTCAAGACTAGAAAAATATAAAATGAATGTTCAAACATTTTATTAAATTTATAAAAATATATTTCATTAAAATAATTTAAAAATAGTGAATAATTTAATTTATTAAGATAAAGGTGCCATATGCGCATAAAAATAGTTTTCCATAAGATATATCTTTTTCTTTTCAAATGATTTTAAATTTCATTTATAATTAATTAACACTCAAATAATTCATTTATACATACATAACCATACATTTTTCATAATTTAGTTAGTCTTATTCATACCCTCCAATCCAATGACTAGTTTATAAATATAATTTAATAGTTTATCATAGTTCATTTAAACTCGGTTTTACATGTAACACAAGCTATCAAAGAAATTATATTTATTTGAAAACAATTCATAAAATATAATGGTATTACAAAGGGTCTCTAACTAGAGAATTGTAATGGGAGAAACCCACCAATTTGATGGAAGAAAAAAATAATCCAATTAACCCTCAACCTATTGTTCAATTTTTCAACTAAAAAGAGTAAGGACATTATTGGAATAAATTCACTAAGGAAAGGGTTGTCAACAACAACCAATGATAAAAACATCCAATATATAAAGAGAAAGTGTGAGTTTATCCCATCACAACTGCTGAGGTGAATCCCAAAAATGAAGTGGTGATAGGATTTCTTGTTTTTAATTCAAGGATAGTGAATATTCTATTTGATTCAAATTTTATACATTATTTCATATCATCAAATTTTAGAATAAATATTCAAATACCACCTCAAAACATGGAAGTTGGGATATCTATGAAGAAATAAAATGAGTGAATTATAACATACCATGAAATAAATCATCCCCTCTCAAAAAATTTGGGTGGAATTATCCAAAAAACATTGTGATACTCCCTTTAGAAGAATTCAATGCAATTTTGGGTGTGGATTATATTTCCTTGTATAGAGCCAACATAAATTGCACAGAGAAAGAAATCACCCTTTGTATTAAAAATCACCCTTTGATTCAATTAAAGTGCAAGAAGAAGGATGAAGATCCTTTGGTGTCATCATATCATACATGGATATTATTACCTTATGATAAATTGTATCTATATAAAATGATTGTGACTAAATAAAAGATCATCCTTGATGTCCTTCCCATTATAAGGGAATTTTCTGATGTGTTTCCTGAAGAATTGTATGGTCTTCCTGATAGATAATAGGTTGAGTTCTCAGTCAAAATTATACTCATATATTTTCTAATATCCAAGACTCTATATATAATTTCCACCATTGAACATCAAGAGCTGAATAATGGAATATAGGATAATGTAGATAATGTGTTTATATTCCCATCTTCTTCATCATGGGGTGCACCAGCCTTTCTTGTTAAAATGGAAGATGGTTCAATGTGTCTATACATTGATTATCGTGATCTTAAAAAGTTCACAATAAAGAACAAGTATTATATACCAGGGATTTATGACTTGTTTGATTTAAAATGTAGTTCCCAATACTTCTTAAAGGTAGATCTTTGGTTGGGATATTATCAAGTAAAGGTGAAAAGGAGGATATCCCCAAGATTGTTTTTCATATAAGTTATGGCCACTATAAGTTCATAGTGATTCCATTTGGACTCAATAATTCTCTATATATATTTATTGACTTGATTAATATTATCCTTAGGGACTAAGTCAAAAAAATTATCGAAGTATTTATAGATGATATTCTTATTTACTCCAAAATCAAGGAAGAACATAAGGAGAATTTGAATGATATACTCTGGAACCTGTAGAAATAAAAAGTAAATGTTAATATTGGATATAGAAAATTAATGTGACTTTTGGATAGATAAAGTTAAATTCATTGTCCCTATTATCAATAGAAAAGAGAAATCTATGGATCCTTCAAAAAATGATGAAATTTTAGGATGGACCATAATAACATCTATGATTAAAATACATAGTTTCCTTATATTATTTGGGTACTATCATTGATTTTTGAGAAACTTATCATGATTTTCAATCCCACTAACTGAAATAACTCATAAGTGAGTGAATCAAGATTATAATCGTTGCACCTATACTCATATTTCATATATGTGGGGAAGGATTTTTTATCAACAGTGATGCATCTAAAAAGGATTTTGGTTGTGTACTCAGCAAGATGAAAAAGTGATAGCCTATGACTCCTTCCAATTAAAGTTTCATGAACAAAACTACCCAACACAGGATCTATAATTGGTTGTGGTGATCTTTACTTTGAAGATTTTGTGACAATATCTCTATGGGGAGAAGTGTGAAATATATATAGATTATAAAGGATTCATGTTTTAATTCACACAAATGTAATAAACATGAAACAATTAAGGTGGTTATAGCTCATCAAGGATTATGATTGTTTAAAACATTTCCACACTGAGAAAGAAAACAATATGGAAAATTGTATGAGTAGAAAGAATCATGTAAGCCTATACGTGGAGAGGATTGTAAGGGATTGAATATTATTTGACAGGAAAAGGATGTAAATGGGAATAATATAAGGAACTTTAGCTTACCTTTCTCAAATAACTTCTCAACCATCTATTCTTGATAGGATCAAAGAGTCCTCGAAAGAATAAGAGGTTCTATATAAAAAGGTATAAAATATTTTAGTGTTAAAAAATTATAAAGATGAAGTTATAAGGTTTGGAACTCAGATATGTGTCCCATAAAAACTAAAGGTGAAAAGGTAACTTATGGTTGATGCTTATAAATCATCCTTCTCTATTAATCTAGGAATAACTAATATCTATAGGGATTTGAAGCAAAAAAATAGTAGGATAACATGAAGATATATATTGTATAATTTGTATCTTGATTCTTAGAATTACAATATGTTAATAATAAATGAAATAATTATAATTTTATGATGAAACCATTTCCCATACCAATATATAAATGGAAAAAAATAACCATGGATTTTATTGTTGGAATCCCCAAAAAATATATAGGCAATAATTTCTTCTGGTTGGAACTTTATCAACTTACAAAGTCAACACATTTCATTAATATTAATGGAGATATATCTCTTGACCAACTCCCCAAGATATACAAAATATAAGTTGTAATATTAAATATATTCCAACTCTCCATCGCATCTTTTCAAGATCTAAGGTTTACCTCAAGGTTTTAGAGAATCCTTCAACCAACACTAGGTACAAATATGAGTTTCAATACTTCTTATCACCTTTAGATGGATGTTCAAAGAGAACCATTCAAACTTCATAGGATATGATAAGATCTCATTAAATTTATTCCCAAGGAAGTTTGGATCAACACCTTCCCCAAATTGACTTCTCATATAATATTGGTTTTGTTTCTAGAATTCAAATAGAACATTATGAGTCTCTATATAGGAAAAGGAGATAAACTCCAACATTTTGGGATGAAGTTGGAGAGAGGAAGTTGATGGGGGTGATCTTGTCCATGATATTATATAGAAGGTTCAAACCATTCATATTCATATGAAATCCACTCAAAGTTGAAAGAAAATATAATCTGACAATCATCGACATGATTTAAAGTTTGAGGTTTGAGATAAAGTGTTCTTTTGTATATCATCCTGGAAGAAATTCCAGAGGTTTGGGAAGAATGGAATGCTCAATCGAAGATACATAGACCTTAATGAGATTCTTGATCACATTGAATCTTTGGCCTATCAACTAGCACTCCCACATAACCAATCAAAA
Organism: Viscum album; assembly: GCA_963277665.1. Taxonomy (NCBI): domain Eukaryota; kingdom Viridiplantae; phylum Streptophyta; class Magnoliopsida; order Santalales; family Viscaceae; genus Viscum; species Viscum album. The sequence goes on from OY728165.1 coordinate 926,011,730, forward strand.
GTTCATTATGTGTTTCACATATCCATATGGATTAAGTACATATCAGTCCTCTCACATATACTTAATCTAGATGTGGTACCATTGGATAATGATCACTCATATGAGGAGTATCCAATGAAGATATTAGATCATAGAGATAGATTTTTATGAAACAAGACAAATCACAAGGTCAAAGTACTATAGAAGAACCAAAAGTTTGAGGAAACGGAATGAGAACTAGAAGTATAGATGAAATATAAGTACCCTTATTTGTTTTTTTCTGTGAAATAAAATTTTGAGAGCGAAATTTATGAATGTGGGAATAATTTAATGACCAAATGTTTTATAAATGAAATTTCATTTTTAAATGATTAAATTCCTTATTAAGTAATGATGTTATAGAAAACACATGCACTAATTTGGTTGCTATTTACCATTATAAGTTATCTCTTGTTGGATTTAAAATATCATTAAGAATCAAATCAGTTCATAATAAATCCATTATACAATGACCATTAATATTAGTATATATTAAGGTTTATGATAAAGTCCAATAAACATAGATATTAGAAGTGATGGCCTTGACCAAAATATTATACCCTATAAAGCTCAATTATTAGAGCTTCAAAGGGAGATGGAATCAATGGGATATTCCCTTGACCAAGAAAAAATTGAGATTCAAAAACCAAATCATGAGAAAATATCTTTTTAGGAGAATTTCAAGATTATAGATATCATGACCAAAACCTTTTTTGTTGAACCCCCCCAAGAAAGTGTCACTATCATGCACCATACCCATAAAGTATATGCTAGTGTAATAAGGCGTTATATACCTAGACCCTAACAGTATGTATCTTTATATTTATATTTATAATAAAATAAAGATTATATTTATCTCTTTTTTTATTATTTTATAATGGTTTGCATAAATTAGTTCATAAAAATTAAATTTTTATATGATAAAACATAATTTTTTATTGGAAAATATACAATTCCTATCAAGACATTTTTTTAGTAATTTAAGAATTTTTGAAATAAATGGAATTTTAATAAATTATTATTATTAAATAATATTTATTTAAATATAAATGAAGATATAATTTTATGAATTCAAATGTAAATTTTATAATGGTCGGAAATTGTTATCATCATAAAACCCAGTATTTTTCAATAAATGGATATTTTTTCTTTAAAAGTGTAAATTTTCATATTTTTAAAATTATTAGGATAAAATAAATAATATTTTTTAAATCATAATTTCAAAATTATCCAATGGTTAATTTTTTATAAATTTTGGTGATTGCTTTTTGGATAAAAATTAAATATGGTACAAATATACAGTATGTATTATGACATAATAACATACCCAGAGTTGATGTAATAAATACTATAAAGAGTTTACATGATCATAATTCTATTTCCCCTTTAAAATAATGTGTTTTGGAAGTTTTTTTATAAATTTTATAATCCCTTAATAAATACTCCAAAGCTTATATTATATTATATGGTTTTAAAATTAATCATTTATGAACATGACTTACTTTCACATCACCAATGGTATTATAAAAATAATTTTGATTATTAGACATAAAAAATATTGAATAAAACATCAATTTGGTAAAAAATGTAAAAAAACCATGGTAGGGTATGTGGTTTTTATTATATTACTATATACAGTCAAAAACCAAAGTTTAGAAACTAATAAATAATTCCCCTCTCTTTTGCTATAGAATATCACCCTACCTCTCATTGCTCTTCACTAAAAACCCTTTGATCATGAATTTAGACTAACTTTCACCTTACATATCCCTCCCAAGGTTCCCCCAAAATATTAATAATTTCATCCCAAACTTTTATAAGTGTCATCTCGCGGTGAGGGATCCTCTCCATCTCCACTTTATTCAAGCATCTTCTTTACATTATGCATTTTGATTTCCAATTGTTCATGTTGTGATATGGTTTTACACATACCTCTTACGTTAATTTTAATTTTACTTGTTATTATATACCTATTACAATCTTATTAAACCCTTGTATGAGTCCTTATGTACCCCCTTTATGCTTCCAAAATTATCCTATAATTTTTCATGCAAAACATTTGTGTAGTGAATACCCATCCCCATTTCCACTCAAGGGTATTAACCTAGGTGTACCTATCCTTCATTAATTTTGGAATTACATGTATATAAGCCACACTCCTTAATAATGGGATTAAAATTCATAAAAGATATCCTTATGCTTTATGATCTATGTGTCACACTTATGCATGTACATGATATAAATCTGACTGGTGGGTCTGGAATTATTTTTCCCTTCAATGCATTGGGTTATGTTTTTAACTCTTGAGATATCGTGTATATTGAAAGGTAGGTTATCATATGTTCATTATTTTATTATTTTTAAGTGGTTATACTTAACTAATGTTTAATATGACATGTTTTATTTTGTTTCCGGATTACTATGTTGCCTTTATGTTATTATCTTATATAATGATTCGATGAACAAGTTTATGATTATCATCCTTTTATGTCAAATTGATATTATTATTGAATAACATGTAATTCTTTCATCATGTTATACTTTGATTATTCCCTTATTGGGATTTATATCTCTCCCCTTTCTTATGTACAACTTCAGGTTATCCCATGAAATATTAGAATATCATAGGATTTTAAGTGCGTGTTATAGAGTTTTTAAATAATGTATTTGTATCCTTGCTTCATGTTATTATGCTATGTATCTAATTTCTTGAAAAAATTGGGCCTCGTGATCTTGTAGTATTGTATTATGTAAGACTTTATATAAAAAATCATAAATTAAGGTGTATTAAAAAATTGGTTTTCATGAAAGGGGAGGAAAAACATGGTTAAAGGGGATAATAATGTAGGAGGAACCCCTACCATGGATATGAGAACCAAAATTTCCAAGAAATAATTATGAATCATTGAAGTAAGAAAATTATGGGATAGGGAGGTGCACTCACCTAAGGGATTTGAAAAAGTGGGGGTCACCTAAACATGAGAGTGGAGGGAGAGGAATGTGTCTAGTTTTAAGAAGAAAAGCAAATCAGAAAAAGAATAATAAATAAAATTGTTATACACAAATAAATTCACACTATTTTCCCACATGTTTTACCAAATCAAGTGTTTACTGTCTATCTCACACTACCCAAGAAAATTACCCCTATATGTTTACTTCTATGAGATCACACTATCTTACTAGTTATCTTTTAATGGATCCAAATAGAACTATCCAAGATAGACCCAAAATTTATAGGCCCCACATGGTTTTCTAACTATGTGGGCTAACCATACTCCCCTTTTTAACCTTTAAAATTTTAAAATTTCAATTCAAAAATTACTAAAACTTACATAACTCAAAATAGACAAAAAAATCATATTAAATAATTAATTAATTAAAACCCAATGACATGAAGGGTGTCATAAGTCACTACTTTAAGTCATTATAATAGATATAATCATTAAATTGGTCTTCACTAACTATAATATTAATATCTATTTTATAGATGTTATCAAAATATTTCATGTATGAAAACATGTCACTCTAATTAACCTATTATAGAAACTATTCAAAATAAATATCCAATGGTTAAACTCTTATTTTTATCCATTGATGGAACCTTGTTGTATTTACATGATAAAATTAGAAGCTACTACAGAAACATGAATTCAAAATTAGTTTCAACAACTCGATTAGTAAAAAAGATTCTACATTATCAATACCTTTACTTTTATAAATTCCTTAACAAAAACCATTTTTAATAGGTATTCACTTTACCATCTGTACTAAGTTTTATTTTGAATGCCCAAATCAAACCATAAGGCTTTTTATCAGATAGATATGCTACCAAAATATTAACTTGATTTTGGAACATGGAATTTTTTTCCTTAATTCATATCCACGTTCTAATTTCAGATTATTTTTTATTACTACATGTTTATAGGAAATTTATTTATTAAACTCAATAAATAATATATATATATATATATATCACCTAAATTGGTGACTATATAACTAACTTTAATTTTTTTAAATACTTCGGTTTTATCTTTTCTTATAAAATAGGTGTTTCTCGAATAACTCTTCCCACTAAGTCCCATAGATTTGATGTTCCTTTCATAACTCATGTGAATATTAATCCTTAACTTCATTTAAGTATATATTTTTCCCACTATAAACAATATATATGGGATCCCTTCTTATAGTACAAAAATCATTCAATTGGATATTACTTTTCTAACTTATGGATAGTATTATTCTTAGTGACTTATGATAATTACTTGTGATGCACATTGTTTTTTCTTGATAGGATTTTGTTTCTTTTATAAGCCTTAATATACATTTTATACCAAAAATCACAATTTTTTGACGTAATAGATTTATTTCATATTATATATTATATGAAATTTATTTTTCATTAAAGCATCCATATTGTGATGAACCGTATTTTCTAGCTGACATCTTGGTGTTGTTTATAGTGTCAAAGGTACCGGGAGGAATTTTGGGGAGAATATATGGAATTGGAGAAAATATCCAAGATGACGGAATATCTAATGGTGTATAATAGGTTTTTTTTGTGTTGTTATGGTATTTATAACGTATTGTGTGTGTTATGGTGTAGAGGGTTTTGATACTAGGTTTTTGAAGCTTTTGCATCCCATGCATGGTTGTGGCGTGGAGGTTATCTATGGTGTAAAGGATTGAGGGTTCAATTTTCACTTATCAATACTTCCTAATACACTACTGGAAAATAGCCCTATACCCACGTTTTTGGAAAAAACTGTGAGTATAGGGGTGCCCTATACCCACGGTTTAAGAAAACTGTGGGTATATGTATAGTGTGGGAACATATACCCATGGTTCTGGAAAACTATGGGTATAGGTCACCTATACCCACGGTTTTCCACAAAACCATGGTTATAGATGTTTATTTCAAGGGTTATCCCCACGGTTTTGTCAAAACCATGGGGATAGAGTTTTTTTCGAAGGCCTATACCCACGGTTTTGTAAAACTATAGGTATAGGTGTTTATTTCAAGACCTATCCCCATGGTTTTGAAAAAACGATGGGGATAAATATTTTTTTTCAAAGGCACATACCCACAGTTTTTTAAAACCATGGGGATTTCTTGACCACATTATGGCAGCAAAAAAATGTGTGGGAAACAAAAACAATTTGGCAGGAAAACCTATACCCACAGTTTGAACTAATATATTTAGGTTGATAGAAATTTATAAACAAATTAATTTTGCGGCTTGGTTGGTTAGGCGTTGCATATTTGTTACAGAGGTTGAGGTATCGAATCCCTCTAGCTTATTTTTTTTAATACAGATATGGGGATTAGTATATTATTATAAATTATTACATATATTGGAGTAGTCGAGCCATCTTGGTTGGTTAAGAGATGGAAGCTTGTTGCGTCAGACGCGGGTTCAAAACTTGTTGTATTCATTTTTTCGTAATACAGTCATAGATTAATATATATTTACAAATATAGATATATATTAATATAAACAGTGTATCTGAAGTGGTTAGGTCCTTTGAAATACACGTTCAGGCCGCGGGAAGTCACGGGTTCAACACCTACGGGCTCCTTAGAAGGGTGGAAGGTGTGTGTAACCTCTTATATCATAGTTATAAGAGTTATCGATGGAGGATTGAGATATGGGGGTTCCCCAAGTTATTAAGGAAATTTTGGATGTCTTCCCAGATTTAGTTCTAACACAACCCCCTCGGTGCAATGTTGAGTTCAAGATAGAGTTAAAACTAAGTTCCTCCTTTTTTTTGAAGGAAACTTATAAAATAGCATACATAGAGATATAGGTTTTGTGGTTGTAGGTTAACAGTCTCTAGAAAAAGGGTGTCACCTAACTCATGTATCGCCTCAGTCTACTCTATTGTTTTCCCCTAAGAAGGTGTATGGTAGTATGAGGTTTTTTGTTGACTACCAAAGGTTGAACCTAGTGATGGTTAAATAATTATTACACCCTTATATGGATAGAATATTTTTTGACTAATTTAGGGGAGCTAGTTGGTTCTCAAAGATCGACATGCGTTATGGATATCATCAGATGATGGAAAAGGAAGAGCATATTCGTAATATTACTTTTTGATGTAGGAATGGGTACCTTGAGTTCATTGTAATGTTATTAAATGTCATGGATACACTGATTGTGTTGTGGGGGCACATAAAATTTTGTTCTATGAGTTCTTGGACAAGTTTTTATTCATTTTTATTGAAAAAATCCTTATAAATTTCAAGTAGGAGGAGCATAATAATGGAAACCTTATATATTTTCTATAGATTACTTGACACTGTCACCTATATGGTAAACTGTACATGTGAAATTTTTGGATGTGGGAGGTGCACTTCCTTGGACATTTAGTTTCATAAAAAATTATGGTAATGGACCCATAAAAGGTTGTTATTGTCATCTCTTGGGAAGCACCCAAGAACATGTCATTGGTTCATAATTTCCTTATTCTTATAGACTATTATTAGAGGTTTATTTCTAGATTATATTAGGTCATAACTAAATTGATGAGTATGACTGTGAAGGTACATTCCATTATCTAAACATATTAGTTCCAAGAATCATATAACTATCTAAATTATAGGTGGATTAGTACTCTAGTGATTCGGTTTCTTGGGTAAGGGGTGATGTATGAGGTTTTTATAACACTTACCACCTAGTTTTTGGTTGATTCTTGACATATCAGAGGGAATTCTTCTCTTATGGGTCTAGTTAGTTACATCCAATGAATGTAATTATCCCACCAATTACCTGGATTTAGCATTAAAGGTGTTTTCCTTAAGTCTTAAACAACATTAACTCATTGATGATCGTTTTTAAGTATTTATAAAACACAAGAGTCTGAGGTATGTTATCACTTAGTGATATATGAATCTATGAAAATGGAAATGGATGGTTTTCTTAGTTGTATAATTTTGGTGTCTCATACACCCTAGGAAATGGGAATGTTGTTACTAATGTGTTGAGTAGGAATACATGTGAATAATTCATTCAGGAGTGTGAGGATTCTTGGAGGGTAATGGAGTTGGAATCCTCGCATCTTGGAGTAGGGGTGGTCGATGGGAGATGGTGTTTATTCCCGAATATGGTGGAATATTACTTGATGAATCTGGTAGAGTAATCTTATTGAGACACTCAAAGGTGGAGGTGATGTGAGGTAGTGTCCACCATAGTGATGCTCTATAGGGTTTGTCAAAGGATGCTTGGAATCAAGTGCTTCTTCTAGGAAAGATGTTTGTTTTATTGTCTATGTGTGAGGGAGTTCCCCATTAGTTTCATAACTCACCCCTATTGATGTATCTAGGTGTTTTAAGACATACCATGGCTTAAGGATATATTACCGGTGGGTTGGGATGAATGTTCAGTGGAGGATTTTTTGGAATGATTTTTTCTCTTTAGGTTGGTGAAAGTAGATCATCTTGTTCCTATATGGTTGTTTCAACCTTTAGATGTACTTGAGTGGAAATGTGAATAAATAAAAATGGATTTCATCACTGGATTACCACATGTCCAAGGAGGATCTGATGTTTCATTGATGACTATAGATCAATTGATGAAGTTATCTTATTTTATACTTATTCATGAGTCGAGAACAGTGGATACTCTAAAAAGGAGATATGTGGAATAGGTGGCGAGACACTATGATTTACCAAGGACCATAATTTTTTATCATGAACCTTGATTTACTTAATAATCCTTGAGAGGATTTCATCATGATTTTGGATCCTCATTTTTCCTTATTACAAATTTCTATCCCCAGAAATATGGGTAAATGAAGTTTAATATCTAGATGTTGTATGAAAACTTGTGGACTTATGTCTTAGACTTTAATAGATCATGGATGAAACAATTACCCTTGGTTGAGTTTTCTTACAAAAATATTTATCACTCATCCATTGGTATACCTCTATTCAATTCATTATATGGATTACCAAATCAATATTATTTATGATGGATCAAGGTTGGTCAATACATAGTCCTTAGTCTAGATGTTTTATAAATTATAATATAGAATATCTAGATGGTTTGAGAGTTAATAGAGATGGCATAGGAATTCAAAAAAGAATATTCTAATCATAGTAATAGACCCCTAGAGTTTGAAGTTAAATACCATGTATTCTTGAGGGTTTCCCCCACATTAAGGGTAGTGTAGGTTTGGTTGGGGTAGTCAGCTCTCTACCAGATTTCTTCATCCTTTTGAGGTTTTATAGCACATTGTCTAAGTGGATTATCAGTTGTAACTTACACCATATATGTATAGAATACACAAATAATTTTTCATATCCTATATTTTTGGTATCTTCATGATGAATACATTTCATTTACAATGAAGAGTTTGATGTTGAGGATGATTCAAATTTTTTAGAGTGGCTGGTTTAGATTTAGGATCTACCAAAGAATGTGTTGTGTGGATGAGTAATTCCCCTAGTTCTTGTGTTTTGGAGGCATGGTGGTCTATAGGAGAGTACATAGAATCATGATAAAAATAATTATTCTCAATGACCTAATTTTTTTAAATGTTTTTTACATTAATTTTTATTATTATTTTATATAGTACATAACTTTTTGTAGGTTTATGAAATATGGTTATTAATCTTGTTGGTTTTTCTTGGTTGGTTATTGTGTTCAGGAAATAACAAGTCTCATGAAAGGTATCTCATGGGATAGTTGTTCAGACTTTCATTTTTACCCACTTTTTTAGATGGATTTTATATTTGAGGATGCTAATTTTTTGAGAGGTATCTAACATGACTTTTAGGATTTTCTATTTCATTAGTGTGTTTTCTTGTGTCAAAGGTTATAGGATGAGGTTCATGGTGAACCTGTAGAGTTATATCAGAAATTCCAGGTTAGGGATGATATTTTAGTGTAAAGTAGGTTTTATGATGTGGTGGTGGTATATAGGGCGTACTATGTGTTTTTTGGTGAAGAATGTTGAGAAAGTGGGTTTCGGAGGCTCTTTTGTCTCAGACATGGATGTGGCATGGAGGTGAGTTACAGTGTGGTTTCTTAAGGATCTAGGTTTTCTTTATCACTACCTCTTGATAGGTGGTTTGGGAATGGATTATGGACGTGGAGTGGAGGAATAGAGATACTGGTCTTGCATCACTACTGATTTGTGGGTAGTCACAGTGTGGTGGATTGGTTGTGTCGTAGCCTTACCCCAAGAGAATAGGATCCCAAAGGCTAGTTTGGTTGAGGGTGACTACAGCATCACTACCAGTGTTTCATCATAGACAGAGGTGAAAACATAATTATTAAAGCATGTCCAGTAGTTTTGTGTCCTGGTCTTTTAATTAATTTTCTTTTATAAATTCCTAGACCCCCTCCAAACTCATTATTCTTAAAACATCTCTCTCGACTATTGGGAGACCTATGTGTGGTTTTAGGAGATATTCCACCCCCATTTCAGTGAATTAATCTGTAGATGTGATTTGTTGATTCATGGAAAATATAATATGATTTACCTTCTTTTCCATTCTCTTTTCTTCTCATTCATATACTAAATAAGATTTTGGTTTTGAAGATTATTGGTCTGGTTGATGTTTTGACTAGATCTTGATTAGGAGTATTTTATTCTAGGTTAATAATTCCTTATATTGTGATTCTAATATTGTGGATGTCTATTATCTATATTTTCCATTCATAGTGAATTGAGAATATTGTTCTAAGGTATGGGATCCTTATTCTCTCTTTGTTCTTAGGGAACCTGTGATTCTAGAATTCTTTTTTTCACTTTGGGTGCATAGTAAGGGCTAATCAAATAATATAATAAATCAGTTCAAAATAATTTAAAGGGGAAGGGATAAAATTTAATGTGTTTACCTATTTTTTTATATTTCTTATGATTTTATATATGTTTATTTTTATTTCTAAAAATCATAGTTGTTGGTAACCTTGCATGTTTTTCATTCATTGAGATTTTTGTACCCCAATTTTGATTGATTGATTCATTTGAGCTCGCCTTTTATAAAAGGTTAAGCATATAAACTTGTATAATGAACCAGTTGTGTGTAAACCTAGAAATTTGTTAGAGATTACATATTAAGATATTGTGTAATGTATTGGAATCCCATTTTAAATTCAATTTTTGGTATATATGGAAACTAACATGTGCTACTATGAATTTATGTTCTTGTAGTGAATCTGTTGTGGTTATGTGAACCTGTTTGGAGATTTTATAGTGATGTTAGTGACCATATCAAGTGTGTAATATGGTAAGGAATATATTTTTAGGATTTTTTTGAAGGGATATTTTATGGTAATAGTTTATGTTGTTGATTGGTGGAGGATTATGAGCAACAGATAGGTTGCAGTGGTGTCTTGATAGCGAGATGTGAAATTATTATTATTATGAGATGTATGGGCTGTTTTGTGGTGGGATGTGTTTTATTTTTTTGATAGATATGGGATAAGGTTGGTAATAATGAATGTAAATGTCATAGGTGCTAAATAATTAAGTGTTGGAAGAATTGAAAGTGTGGTAATTTGACAAAGTGTATGTGATGAAATTGAGCATGTGGTAGTTGGTTTAAAAATTTATTACTAATGAATGGGTTGGTATTAAATGAAAATGACTAATTTAAACTTCGGGGTGTGATTTGTGTGGTTTATCTTTAAAAAAAATTAATTTTGAATTAATTAAACATGGTTAGTATCATGAAAATATGGAAATTTGTTGAATGTGAGAATAAAAAAGTGAATTGTGTGATGTGTTGTGGTTGTTTTGTATAGAGTGTTTCATTTATTAGTGAGATTATTTGGTGGTGAATATGATATGGTGTTGTGTTATTGTTTTGGTAAATTTCATTACTATTTAGGTGATCCCATAGTTTGTGAATGTATGAGAATAAAATATGTGTATTATCATTTTGTTCATATACTCACCCCACTCTAGTTGGATAACCTCATCAACACCCAAATGTTTTGAGTTACAAATGTTTTACCAAAGATCTATTCTTTTGGTGAAGTGAGTGGATAAATATCCCCTATTGATAAATCTTACATAAGTAGTAGTATGTGGCCAAGGTACGCAGTTGGTGGTGAGTACTTACTGATGATGACTCAGTTGGTTGTGATGCCAAGAGGTGACAGCTAGTGGTGGAGATGCCTAATGATGATAAGGATGTGATATGTAGTGGGGGTTATGCATGATAGGAGGAGGTCATGTGGTTGATATCCTTCATGTTCATTATATCCTACTACCTTGGTAATGATACATGTGGATATGAAAAGGTTGCATCATGATGATGTTGTGAGGTTCTGATGTGATGATGTGATGTGGTTGTGGTGTGATGACATGGAATATATGAGAGTACAATACATTTAATTTTTGGTAATGAGAGAGGTAAATCAATGGAGTAGTGGTTATGTGGAACCTTTTCTTAAATTATTTTGATGTTATGCTACTATACTTCAATGTGTATTTTGGTGAGATTGAATTGATGATGCTGGGATGGATTATTTGACATGTTTAAGTGATTTTAGTTATTTTGTTTGTTCACAAGAGAATTGGCATGATCTTTAAAAAATTTAATGAGAGTCCTTGGGTATAATCCTACTGAGTATATATTTTATTCTCACCCTTTGTATATAAACAATTTTGTAAGTTTCCATGAGGTTTTCAGAGACCGGGTTGGACTTTTCTTGCTTAAAGGTTGAGTTGTTATGGAATTGTTACTTTATCAATTCCCTGGGTATTGTTTTACTTGGATTTTTATTCATATTATCTAGAATTTATTTTGAGATGTCAGTTATTTTATTTTATTATGTATTGTAGTTTTTTGGTGGTTATTCATTCTATCTCATAGTCATATTTATATTATAAAGGTAATGCCTCCAATTATGTGTCAAATAATCTTGGTTCTAGTCATCAACTTGGAGCTAATTGGGGGATGACTTTGGGTATCACTACTTCTCTTATTTTCTATCCAAGGATGGCTACCAATGGATGGGAAGGTAATAACACGTATATTTTAATTTTAACCTCACTATTTTCTAATAATGTCTCGAAAGAAGTAAGGGAATGATTGGAATGATTATAATACTCTTCATATATCCTTATTTAATAAATTCATGAATTTTATGTGTATAAGTAAATGTGAGTTTAGGAATGAATCCACTATATATTTTTTATGATTAATAAATTTTTTTTCTAATATATTTATTTTTATTCTAACCTGAATCACCCCTTATCTTCTTACCAAGTATGTTCTCTACTTCAGACTATATTCTTCAAAATTATTCAAAATAATATTATGGGGTAGATGAATTTACTATTAAATTATACTTTAACATTTCATATGTATCTTTTTTAAATAATTCAATAAACTTGGTTTCTCTTACATTTTAAATATTAAATTGTGTCTTTGAATTAAAACTTAATAAGTAAACATGACAAATGCCTAAAATTTTTAGCTCCGAAGAGACTAAACACCCTTATTGGTATATATATGAAATTTATTATTAGTTATACTTGATAATGAATAATCTTTCCATAATTTGATATATTTTGATTCATATTTTATATTCATCATTTATTGAATATTTTTACATATTTGATTCAAGTATAATTAAACTATAAATTATGGTTTACCATAACAACATTGATTTAAAATATGAAAAAAAATTATAATTATGTCTTAACTCAATGCTAAGATAAATGTTTTATTAACACCCAATAAAAATGATAGTTTCAAATAAAATAATCAATAAACTTAGAAATGTAAAACTGTGATCTTCTCTAGAAGATGTAGAAGTTAAGATCCTTTGACAATATAAAGATCCACTACACTCTCATAATATTCAGAGCCTTATTTTTTTAATATATTGAATATAAATATTTTTTCACCATATTGTATATAATACTCATGAAGCGAAACAAAATTATTAAATACAATGATGAATATGTATAAAGTAGAAGATTTTTATTTCATCAACTTCAATTCATTATAGTTCATCTCCTAGTTACCCGTGAAGTATATAGCCTCCCATTCATTACTCATCCTCTCTCTTTATAAATATTTTATTTATTTGAAGGATTTTATAAAGGCTCTGTTGAATTTAAGATCTTCTCCAAATTTTAAATATTTTATTTCATTTTTTTCACCATATGGTGTGAGATACCATGTTCTCTTCAATCCTTATCATTATAAAGAAGCATAGTTAAAATATTCCTAAGAGGCTTACCCAAAAAAATTATTTTAAATTTCTTAATGAATATATAGAATCTAGGTGGTAAGGATGATAAAATGAGGCCTATGAATAACTTCATATCAATATGAAATCTGTACATTTTAAATTGGTCAATGTATATCATCATATTGAGTGAAAAATCACAAACAAGGTGTTCATCTTCCAACTTACACATGTATAGTGTTGTGGTGATATAATTTATCTTTTGCCTCTCTTTCTCCTTCTTGATTTTTTAGAAATGAATCATCATGATTTATGCATCCATGTCATGATATTATGTCTTTAGCTTATTGGAAAGGGTTGATAGCATGATGTACTGTATATCTAATGTATCCTTAATGTTTCTCTTATAGGATCATTTTTTCCTTCTGTCACCCACTAAGGTGGATGGTTAGAAATAGAGGAATTCAGCATGTATATGTTCTTTTATTGGCATAGTACGATGCACATGCACCAATACCAATATTGTAAATTTTTCTAGTGTAGAAATTTTCTTTTTCTGATATTAATCATATAGTTTTTGTGTTTTTAAATTACATTTTAAATGATAAATAAAAGATAATTTTGGAATTATATCTTAATTAATCATTAATAAATAATTAATGAATTAATTACTCTTCTGTTATTTTATCAATTCCCAACATTCTTCACCATTGAGTTTAAAATATCTAGTTGCTCAAATATTTTAGTGTAAGGGATCTCTATTTACTTTTAAATAAGATAGATAGAGGACTTGTTAAATTATTTGAAGGTATTTAGGTAGGTTTTTCATACCAACTTAATTAATTAAAATCTCCTTGATCTATTGATTGGGGTCCCCAATCCTAAAATCTTATACTCAACATTCCTTAGCAATTGCCTCCAAGTTGAACCAAATATTATAGGGGAAACCACTCTTGATATTAACTCATTTAATCAACCCAAAGAATGTATAGGGATGTATACTAATCAAAAATGACAAATTAATATCCTATGCCTCAAGGAATTTGAAAGCTCATGAGAAGAACAGTCCAACACGTGATTTGGAGTTGGTTGTAGTGATATTCTCACTGAAAATTTTGTAGAATTATCCTTATGGGGATAAGTACAAAATATACACATATCATAAGATCCTTATATATATATACATATAATGGTATTAATATGAACCAGTGGATGTGGTTAGAGATAATAAAGTATTATGACTGCATAATCCATTACCATCATGGTAAAGGAAATAAATTGGTAGATTCACTAAGAATAAAGGATTCAAAAACCTTATCAATGTTGAGAATTGGGAGGGATACAATCTTCTTAAACTTGTAAAGGATGGACATAGGGGTCATAAAGGAAAGAAAATCATCATTTTTTTATTATATGATATCTCAAACATCCCTTTTAGATAAGATAAAAGATATAAAAATAGATGATGTGGAAATATAGAAGAAGGTATAAGCTATAAGAAAAGGGAAATCCTTGGAGTTCAAAATTAATGAAGAATGATTGGTGATATTTGGGTCATGACTATTTGTAACATCAAATCCTGAGATAAATAATTATTTTTTGTATGATTCACATTGCTCAACCTTCTTCATCCACCCAAGGATCACTAAGATGTATCAAGATCTCTTATAGTGATATTGGTGGAGAAATATGTTGAAGAAGATTATGGAATATACATCAAAGTGCTTGCTATGTCAGCAAGTGAAGGATTAAAGGAAAACATATAAAGGGATAATGAAACCATTACCCATAACTATATAAAAACGGGGAAACATCATCATGAACTTTGTCACTAGTATTCTGAAGACACCAAGAGGAAGTAATTATATATGTTATGTGGTGGATCATCTTATAAAGACTGCTCACTTAATTGAAATTAAAGATGAATTATCACTCAAAAATATTATAAGGATATACGTCATATAATTGGTTAGGTTAATGGACTTCCACTATATATTCTATCTAACCATGATCTGAGATTTACAACTAGGTTCTAGAAAAGTATCAAGCATGATCTAAATAGTTAGTTGAACAATAATACAGTTTATCCCCCCCAACTAATGGTCAATACAAGAAGGATGTCCATCGCTAGAATACATATTTAGAATATGATCAAGGGAATTTAAAGGAGGAAGGGATCATTATCTTCTTATGGTCAAGTTCTCATACAATAATAGTTTCCACTCAAGCATCCAAATGGCTCTATATTAATCCCTTTGTAGTATGATATGTAGAACACATATGTGCTGGGATGAAGTTGGTGCATGTAAGTTGTTGGGTCCGGAAATTTTTGAGGAAATAGCATAAAATTTTAAGACCATTCAGCAGCACATCACGGATACCCAAAGTTGATAGAAGAGATATGATGAGAATCATCGATGTGACCTAGAGTTTGAGGTTGGAGATAAGGTATTCCTCCACATAACTCCATGGAAGATAGTTGTTATATTTGGTAAGAAGGGTAAAATAAGTCCTAGGTACATCATACCATTTGAGATTCTTGATCGCATAAAATTTGTGGCCTATCGACTAAAACTCCCACCAACCCTTTCTTAAGTTTATGATGTATTATACCTATTCCTATTAAGGAAGTACACACTAGATTCCTCACATGTACTAAATTCAGAGGTGGTATATATAGAAAATGATCTCTCTTATGAAGATTATCCAATGAAGATCTTGGATCATAGATATAAAGTTTTATGTAATAAGATAACTCACCTAGTCAAAGTATTATGGTGAAACTATAAGTATAAGGAGGCGACCTGGGAACCAAATGAAGCAATGAAGTAGAAGGACCATAACCTGTTTTAGCCATAGTATTTAAAATGAAATTTCAAGGGGAAAATTTCTTAATGGGGAAAGAATGTAATGACCCAGAATGTTATTAAGGGAATTTTCGTTCTGAATATATAATTATGACATATTTAGTAATATAATATTATATATTGTACAAGCACCATGTGATGAAACCAGCAACATTTAATGATTTTGAACATTGAATTTAGAGAATAAAAATGTCTATAAGAATTAAAATTAATATAATGGTACAAAAAATATAAAATAAGAAAATAATAATAGGAAACTTTAGATCTTCTCTATCCCATTGAATTATTGAACTTGTGAACAACATTGTAGAAATGAAGTATAATTTTAGTAATGAAATATGCATTTTTTGAATGAAAATATATATTACCATGAATGAAAATATAATTCAATGAATAATGAATGAAATGTGAGGTATTTATAAGAATTATTAAACCCATATGACCATAAAAAATCTAGCCATTAGAATAGTAATCTGACCGTTAGAATAGTTACCTTACCGTTGGAATAGTTATTTGACTGTTAGGAATATTAACATGATTGTTACAATAGTATAATCACTTTTAATGGTTTTAAATAATATTTTCGTATATTATAAATTTAAAATATTTCATATTTATAACATGATATAGGTAAATAAATTTTTAAAAAATGTTAAAATAAGTGTACGTATTTTTTTAATACATATATTTTTTTCATATTTATAAAAATATAAAAATATTTATAAGAAAGTTTATTTTTATAAAATGTTTTTATAAATTAATATTAATTTCTTTATTACTAACAATAATATAATTTTATGAGGCCATAATCATTTTTTCCATGGGTCAAAAAATTGATCATAATATTAAAATCAGTATTTTTTTCAAATAAATAAGGATTTTATTAAAAACTAAATTCCTTATATTCTGAAAATTATTATCATAAAATGAATTTATTTTTTTAATTTTACATGTCAAAAAATTGTGACGAATAATTTTTTATATTTTTATAAAATAGTTTAATGTTTGTTGAATAGTGAAATATGATAAAATATGGTATTTAATATTATAAGATAAATACATGAATTTTTGAGTCCTGGATGATGTAAAAACCCATTATTTCAAACTAACATGCACCATTTACTTTATATAGTCACAAGAATCAATACGATTTATAGTATTTAGCCAAAATAATAAAATAATGAATATAATAATAAAAGACACCCATATCCTCTCTTTATAAATATCACCCCTCAAAACCTCTTATCATCATGCTTTATAAGCCTTGAATCATGCAAAATTTCTATCCAAAGATTTTACCAATCATCTCCCCCCAGATCCTAGTTCTACTGTTCTCATCCAATAACCATTTCATGGAGCCTTAAGGGGGAACCTAAGACCAGATAACCAAAGGAAGAGGTAAGATTCTTGACTAATCTCTTTCAATTTTATTCTACTTCTATCAGCCCCATATGATCCACATATACCTAAACATGGTAAAATAAGTATCCTGGATATATTTATATGTTTTTATTATGGTGGAATATTTATCTTCCATCCTACCTTCTTTTGTTTCTAAAATTAAAGTGTTGTTTACAATAAGGTTGGTTCACCACCGCCATGAACAACGTACATCATTTTTCTCCACCACCATCAAGGATGGTAATAAAAATATTATTATGGTTAAATAAGATGGTAATAAGTATATTATAACTCATTTAACAATATATAATTAATACATATTTATAATATTGCATAGAATGAAACTAGTTTTTTATGGTTGGTAAAGCCACCTAAATGAACTAACCATATAATGTTAAATTCTTTACTAAAAGAATTATCCCTATATCAGAAAAAAAAAATGGTTATTTTGGAAAATTATATTTTATATAAGTAAATTAATACCATTATATTTCAATTATATATATTTTTAGTCCCATTTTAACAAGAAATCAAATAATTATTCAAAAATGATCCAACCATGGAACCATGAAACGAATGCCCTCGAAAAAGAGAAACTAAATATTATATTTAATTAAAATTATTATAAATGGACATAACAAAGTTATAATAAATATATTATTGATGTAAAATGTTCTAAATTTTTTAATTCATTGATATAATTATCTAGTAATTTAAGGGTAAGTGTATAGAAATTTTGGAACATATGGTAAGGTTTCTCTTCAAACCACCCTTTTTCTTTGGGTTATGATATTTCTTTATCTAACTCACTTTATATCTCTGTTTAATGTTATTTAATGATTCTAAATTATGTATATATTTCTATTACATATATACCTTTCTTATTCTCCCTTCCTTTGGAAGGGTAATACATGCCTATAGTCCATTTTATAAATGTGACACATTTCTTTCCATGATAAATTCGTGTGATATAAGGCAAGATTATGTAACCCATTTATTTACAAGGGTAATTATTATGTTTATACCTTATTAATGATTTCATTTTGTCGCACACATACGCATGAACTTGTTATGATGGGTGTGCCCATATAGCGATCTAATGTAGTAGGTAATGTTTGTGCCCTGTGAGATGTTATATATGGGATTAGGGAGTGAAATTAATCCATGATAGGATTCTATCCACCATATGATGTTGTTTTGGTAGTTATCCCTTACTTATGTTTATATCATGTTATATGTAACTTCAAATTTCCTATGTTTCCTTTATCTTATGATTCCATGTTTTTTATGTTATTCCTTCATATGATTATTCATGATCCTTGTATTTTATGTTAGCATCTTATGCCTTTTGTATTATATTTTATGCTTCATTACCATATTTATTCTCCTTACTGGGATTTATAGCACCAATTTATTCTATGTGTTTTATATGTAATCCTTGGTAGTTTTCTTTTATCTTTAATGGATTTAAGATCTCATTAAGGAGAAATAAATAAATATGTTGTGTTTTATTTTCATGTTGAAGTTTTATGTACCTAATATTCCTTAGAAACTAGACCTATTGATCTTTTGGTTTGTATTTATTATATTTTTATGTTAATAATAATGTAATTATTTATTTTAAAATACTTGGTTTTCTTTATTCTATATCAAATTTATATCTGAACTTATTCATCCAATCAACTCTCTATCTAATAGAAGTCCATCTAGAATCCTCAGTCTGATAATCTATCGATTACTACCGATCTTTTTTATCTTTATAATGCCATGTTCATCTGATAAAAACTATTATTTTGACACCACTTTTTCTAGTATCCTATTTCAAATGCCTACGTGTCTGATGTAACTATGCTTGATGCTACAGAGAAACATTTTTTCAAGTTCCATGATTATCACCACATTTATTTAGCAATTCTACCAATATTAATAATTATTAATAACCTTTTCATAACACATCATCTAACTTTTGTATTGGAATTGTTTCTATGAAAACTTATGGGGGATTAAAGGCTTAAAATCCAAAGTTCCAATAAAAAACATGAAAATCCCACTCAAAAAATTCTTGTATTTGATCACCTTTAAACTTATGAAAAGATAATTGTCAGAAAAACTTAACAGAAATATTTCCTTAAAACATAGTGTCAACAATATCTTCAAAATTATTGAAATATAATCCTGAATTATGATCTTCTCTTCATGATTATTGATGTATTGAATGTACAGATCAGTATCATCCCAATTTATAACTTTAAAAAACCTTTTTAAAGTTCCGTATAACTTCATCTGTTGAATATTTATAGAAACTTCCCTATCCAAAATTTATATGTCCATTACACCTTTATAGGACTCTTATTCATAAGTAATTTAATTTTTTGATGAACTTATGATTACTCATATGGTAATATACGTCGTATGATATCACAACCATTCTTCTCTTTTAAATGTCTATTTATTTCCTTCTTCAACATTCCTTTCAACTAGATCATCCATAACAATATCCATGTCTGATGATCTTTATATGTTTCCTCTATTTAATGAATTTGTTTTGAAACCACTATTTTATGTCTTTGTAACACTCTATCGAATGACATTCCTCAGAGACATCTATATGATAACTTTTCTTATAAACATATATTCGACTCATTTAGAAATTATTTTATGATGAATTCACAAGCATTATTATGTCTGATGAACTCAAAAATGTTCATATAGCTTTCTATGGCTGATAAATCTTCATTCATGACTTCCATGTTTCTTTATCTAGTCACTTATTCAATATTTCTTCTATCTAGTGTACTTATTAACTTTTCACTATTTGATAATTTTGGTCAAGAGATCTCTATCAAGAAAACATAGTTCCACCTGATCTAACTAACTTCTTCCTTTGAAAAACTTTGGCTAGAATAATGAATATAATGTTTGGAACTTGAAATATTTGTAAATAATCTATTATATAACTTTTCTGAACATATCCCTCTAAAAGAACAATGAAACCAATAAGATAAACACTCATTTTCATCCTTTTTCTAATCACCTCATTCTGATTGACTTTGTTTGTTGGACTCATCTCGTTCACCTTGATCCATTAAACTCTATCTGGTTTCATTTTTTAAAGGAAACATCAACATTGTTAAGTGATTTATGTTTTACCAAAAAATACAACACTTAATAAGTCCCTCTTAATTCAAAAAAAAACTTCTTACTAAAACAACACCTCAAAGATTCTTGGTCTTGGCAGATAAACTGAATTATGTTCAGGTCTCATAAATCATAGGCCCTAGATATATTCAAGATCTTTATAAGACTTATAAAAAAATAAGCTTTTATATAGAAATATTATGCTTAGATAATGAAAATTAATATGCTAATAAATAGTTCACTAAATTTCTTCACAAGAAAGTCCTAAGGAATGGATTCAATTCTCCAAAAACTCCACAATAAAAAGGATTAGTTTAAAGAAATAATAAGATCATAGTCAATATGGTCTATACTATTATCTTAGAGTGTGACACCTCAAGGTATTATTGGATTTAGTACATCAAAAATGCTAAGATAATTCAGAATAGGTGTCTCATAAGGATAAAATCAAACAAAACTCCTTATTAGATTTTTTTTAAAATGAATACAAACTTTATACATTTTAGTCCATTTAGAAATCCATTTTTTATCAAGTAAAGGATAAAATTGGAGAAAATTTTGATGATAAGGATGAAGTTGGAATATTTTGTGGGAACACATCAAATTGAAAATCATATAGGTTTTACAAAAATAAATATGAAGTAATCATTAATTGTTATTATGTCACTATATTTTAAAATGAGGAATGGATTAGAAATTCTATAATTATTGATGATGAAAATGATATTTTCATTTCATAACATATTAGATAAAATAAAAAAAACATAAATATAAATAAATATGTACATTCTGTTATTTCTAGTGTTGAAGACAAATAATTCATGCTTAAAGAGACAGATACTTTATTGAGAAAATAGGTTGATTCTATGAAAATTATTAGGGATCATAATCACGGTGTGAATACGAGAAGGAAGATCATTTCAACCAGTCTTACTAGTATTTTATCTAAGGTTTAATTTTAGAAAAAATAGGAAGCTTCTAAATATAAGTAATTAGTTCATGCTCTGAATGAAAAACTGGACCAAATTGAAAATAATTAAACTTGTAGACTTGTTCCCAAGCCCATTTTAAAGAATATAATTAGTTCCAAGTTCGTTTTCCAAAATAAGATTGATTATAATTGAGAAGTTGATAGAAAAAAATCAAGACTAGTATCCAAGGGATACTCATGAATTAAAGGGGTTTACTTTGATCAAAACTTTTCCTCAGTGTCCATATTTGAGTCTATTGCAATATTCCTTTTCATGGAAGCTCAAAAAAACTTTAAAATATTTCAGATGGGTATAAAATCAACCATTTAAAATTTTGATCTTGGTGAGGAAGTTTACATAGAACATCCTGAAGGTTTATCACTACATTCAGATGGAAAAAAGGTTTATAACAATAAGAAACTTTTTATAGTTTGAATGATGATATAAGATATTGATAATATAATTTTGTTGAGTATCTAAAAAATATGAAATTTTAGAAAGGATAGGTGGATATAAATATTAATTTGAAAAATACCAACACCACATAACTCTTTATTATTGTCTATATTTATAATATTTTATTTTCTAATAATAAATACAGATTATGTGAGGAGTTTTCAAGGAATATGAAAGAAAGGTTTTTGATATCAATACTAAGAGAAATTATGTACTTCTTAGGGATATAATTTTTTTAGGAAATAGTTTATATTTTTTCTCACAAGAAAAAAATTAAAGGATCTCTTGAAAAAAATTTACATTCAAGAAGATAGAGGAGTGTCAATACCAATTTAGGTGGGTAAAAAACTAAGTAAGGGTGATAAAGTAAATAGTGTTAATGAGAAGTATATCATGAGTTTGATTGAAATTCTTATGTACTTAATTATATCAAGACCTGTCATTTTATATGTCATCTCCATTGGTGAACTATATCAATACAATCCAAAGGAAATACAACTTTAGTAAAAAAATGATATTGAGATACATCTCAAACACTCAAAATTATGGGTTGATGTATACAAAAATAGGTAATATGGAATTAAAGTGTTTCATTATTACAGACTAGGTAGGAGTAGTTGATGGCCCAAAATCCGCTTCTTGTGGAGTATTTTTCATTAGAAGGAGTCATGTTGCTTGGAATGAAAATAAGTAAGCATCAGTGAAAATAATATCTATATATTCTAAATATATCATAATTTCATTGGTATCTACACATATAATATGGAAGATTACATGGTTAGAGGACTTGGGTTTTGAAGAAATTTCTCCTCTTATAATGGGCTATGATAATTAGCGTGCTATGAACCTATCCAAAAAATCCAATGCAAAACTCCAAGTCAAATAAAATCAAGATAAAGTTCCATTTTTTAAATTAGAACGTTGAATAACGATTTCTATTATTTGAATTTATACCCTCTAAAGAATATATTACTAATATCTTAACCAAAACACTTTTAGCTGAATAGTTTGAGGAGATAATGCTATGAATGAGAGTGCATCACATCCCCTCTCTCTAACATATTTTATTTATTTTAGTTTCCTCTTATATCCTTTCTTGTTTAAAATTGATGAGGTGAGGTTTTTTAAATTGTTATAATTATATTTTTTCAAAATTATGAATTATTTTAATGTGTTTACCTAGTGGTGTAGGAGAGATTCTTGAAATTATTTTATTATTGATTATTATTTAGTTTTCATGAGTACCAAATAGGTTTTAGATGAGTTTTATTTTAGATATCTTTGATGATTTATTTAATCACCCTTTTTTCTATAAATATCTAGCTCACATAGACCTAGAGATGATTGATTCTTGATTCATTTTCCTTCAAGAGTTCATTTTGATCCACAAAAGTTATTCTCTTTGGATTTATTATCAATAATGGGTATACGAATGAGTGGTATTTACAATAAATCCAAATGGGTTATTTTTTAAACATTTTTTATTATGTTTTATTTATTATAAATACCTATTTATTTATTATTATTAATGAGTTGGTCACAAAATGAATCCAAGTAAAGTATTGATGGTTGAAAGTTTATTATCTACAACATCTGTGAGAATTTTTTTAAGTGGTTGAGAAGGAAAGAAAGTAGGTCAAATATGGGATGAGTGAGATTAAGTGAAATATAAAATTTTCCAAATTCACATAAGTGGTTCCTCTACGTATGTAAATCCATGTAGCTTAGTATAGTAGGTAGCTGAAATATACATATCTAAATGATTCACATAGGTAATTTCTGCTGCATAATTGAATTTGGGTCAACATATTTGTTTTGACCATGGATTCAAATTCACATAGGCATTTATGCTGATGTAATAGAATGTTTCTACATATGTGAATTTTAACATTCATGTAGTTGAATGTTTTTGTGTAACCAATTGTCCCATGTATGGGAATTGAGAATCACATAGACAGGTTATCCACATACGTGATTCCTTCTATATTTGAGAATGATTCACATTGTCGATTTCCTATATAGGAAAATTGGATAAGAGCACCACATATCCAAATTCTGGTCCGTGAATAGATACTTATTGGTTTATATGAATATTTGAATTTGATATAGAATTTGTTTTACTAAACATACACCTATTCAAACTTTGGATATATTCTTGGTGAAAAATATGAGATTTATATAATATTATATATTCTGAAGAATGGATTAAATCATAAGATTCTTGTTTTATTTTCTTCATGTATTATATGTCATGATCCAATATATGATTGTGATCCAAGCTGAGATCGAAGGTGATGAACCAGAGGAAGAATAATTTGGGCTATAATATTCCATGTCGTTTTATAAATATTCAATTATTACGTTGAAATATAAAGTGAATTTAAATCTATGTATTTTGTAAAGATTTAAATAAAATTATGTGATATTTTGAATATTTTAAGGAAGGAAATAGTTGAATATTTAGCTGGGATTTCAGGAATATATTAAATGATACTATAACTCATGCTTTATGAGCCTTGAATGAATCATTTCATGAAAATGATATTCAAGGATATTTATATACCAATTATTGAAATGGTATTCAAGAAATATTCACTGAATATGAATAAGTTGTATAATAGTGAAAAGGTATTGAGAATTTCGAGAAGAATAATTGATATGTTGTTGTACTGAAGAAGAATATCTGGGAGTAGTTACAGGATATTGTCGTATAAGTAAGTGGAAGAAGATATACATTAAATAAAGTCACATGCATTCATCAGTGATATTTATTCAAGAAGGTTTCATTTAGTCTATTTATTAAATATTCTAATTGGTTGGTTCCATTAGTTGTAAAAGTTTAAGGTCTTACCATTTCTCAATTTCATTTTGATAATAATTAGTAGACTGTGTGTGTGGAATAATTACCATGACACATCAGGGATGTAGTAATCCACAAGGATTAAAAACTCAATAATAAATCTACTATGTATTTATTTACTACATCAGTGATAATCTTGAGAGAGAGGTGTTAAAGAAGCATAAGAGTTGAAGGGATTTCAATTTTTTATACACACTGATTCACCAACCTCCCTTCATCGTGTATCAACCTTCATGTGATCCAAAAATATTCATTTAGAATTTCTATCATTAATTTCAATTCATAATAATTAAAATAAATTTAATTCATTAATAATTTGTCAAAAAATTAAATAATTAACCCTTTATCTTAATATTTTTTCTAAAAAATCCTTGAAATATAGAAATCCTATATAGTTTTAATTATAATTAAATTTATTTTGTTTTCTTTTATTTTAAAATAATTTAATTACACAAAATGTAATTTAGATTCCACACGACATGTACCATTATGTGTAACATTAAAATCTAATTTCTAGAATTTAATTCATACATGAAATGCACTATCACTTGACAAGTCATGTGGAACACACTGTGCGTGGTCCATGTCATGTACTATGTACTTATATGACATGTATGACCAAACACCATATCATTATATACATAGTGGGTAGTTCTATGATTTAAATAGTGTAGACTTCCTAACATGTATGGATATACAACACACCATAAATATACGCAGCATGTATCACTGGAAAATATCATTATGTACATAATGTGTATGAAAATTGTTACATGTCCTATACTTATAGAATTTATGATTCATTTAATAGACCATGAGTTCACCCACACGACATGATAAATATCATTCAGCATGTACGTTCTGTGGGTTAAAATGTGTTACAAGATTTTTAAATCAAACTACTTTTCATGTATCTTTTCTATCCTATGTTACCTAGTTAGCAGTCAATATGTTATGTGTAATGAATTTGCATAGTAATCCACACAACTCATTATAAATTACACAATGAGTTTAATCATGTTGGGTTACATGACATTTACATTCCAATGACATGTCGTGTACACCCTATCATATTATGTGTCATTTTAGTGGTCAAAATTCAATTTTTAATTAAATCATGCACTGACCCACATGGTTAGCCATGATTTATGAAACCCAATCCTTGTGTGTTTGACCATGGGTATAGGATATGTAATTTAACAGTATATGTCATGCATCTATGTCATGTATCTTGTGAACTTGGCACCTACAAATAGGATCTCCAAGTGTTATTCACCTATCTTTTCCTGATCTTGTCCACATAAACTCAAATGAATGTCTTATTACAACCATTAGATTAAAAATTGAATTCATGAAATGATAACTAAAAACAGAAGAAAAAAAATAAAATGATCAAATAAATTATAAATTATTATAAATTATAATTTGACCACTATGATATCAATTTATGGTTCTGGGGAATAGAGTAAGCATTGTGGTATACCCCAATTTTAATTTTTTTCATCAATTTGAAAAGATAATAAATAAATAAAATGCCAAATTCCAGC
This sequence comes from Viscum album, assembly GCA_963277665.1. Classification (NCBI taxonomy): domain Eukaryota; kingdom Viridiplantae; phylum Streptophyta; class Magnoliopsida; order Santalales; family Viscaceae; genus Viscum; species Viscum album. The sequence continues at coordinate 926,038,142 of OY728165.1, forward strand.
CAAAAATATTCTAGAGATGATCTTTCACATTTAATTCATAATTAATTTAAAACTAGAATTATAATATACTAGGAATTCTTTTGTTCAAGATCTATTTCCATAGTAGCATCATTGTTGTTTTTAATGTGAATACAAACGAGGACACTATGGGTTATACCCATACATTCTCTATTACTCTATGAATGATGTTCTTAAATCTCTATATTATAGTTTTGTAGGATCAAATGCATTGGGTTCATTCACCATCAATCACAACAATTTTCTCTTATAATATCTACATTCTTAAGAGCAAGGATGAGAGGATTTTATCAAAAGGCTCAAGAGAATTATTTAGATATTTTTAGGCACAACAAGTCCGGTCCCTTTACAAAATGATATAAATTGAAATTTATACTTAGGGATAAACTATTCATACTTTTATAATGGACCATTATCAAGTTGTTTATTATAAGTAGTCCCCATGTAAAAAAATAGTGATATTGTTATTATTTCCATGACAATTATTTATTTTAATATCATTTTTTAAATTAATAAATTTAAAATTTATTTAAATGATATTAAATAAATATATCATTTTTTCCATTAGCTCAACTTGTTAATCCTCCTATATAATTTATCAAATCTTAAATAATAAAACCTTTATTCAAATAAATATTATTCATTAAATAAATAAAATATAATATAAATTAATATTTGCTAAACTCATGAATAAATATTTATTTTATATTAAAATAACTAAATAAATATTTATTATACTATATTCATAAATAAATAAATATTTATTATATTTTGAATATTTAATAAGAGATAAAATTTAACTCGAATGTTCTAAACATGAATATCTCATGATTTAATTTATGTGATTCACTTAAATCGAATAAATATTATTTCGTAATTGATAATAATATTTATTATTATTAATACATTCAATAGAATTTAATAATACAATATATACAATTAGTGTGTTCCACTTTAGGCCACTTTCTCAATGGAATTAGATTAACTTACCTAAATTCCAAGATCAGTGTCTAGAAACATATCAAGGCATCTGTTTAGAAAGAAGTTGATTTCATGGTAACAATAACCTTCCTATGAATGCTATTGTGTAATATAATCCATTTATCCATCAATATCTCATCAAGAAGGATGCATAATTGTGTCATGACCCTATATAAACACGTTATCTTTCATTGAATTTTAGAAATAAACTATTATATAAACTACCACAATAATGGATTTAACCAAATAGTTCTATTTCAATCAAAGGGGGAGAGATATCTTCTTTCATTAACTAAAAAGAGAAAAATTATTTATTAAATTATTAATATATGTCATGTAATTTATCATTCACTTAACTCGTGTTACCTCACCATGAGCATATTCCATCATTGTTTTCATCCATACATCAAGGTAAATGATTCATGATATAAATTAATAATATTCTCAAGTCTAACTATTAATAAACATATTCATGGATCGGAATAACCAATAACATAAAAAAAATGTGGAATTTCTATTAGTGGTTATATCCTCAGGACCTTCCTTTTGGGAGATGATCAAGTGGGAACTTCCTGAGAATAAGTTTCAATGTATTATGAGCCTACAGCACCTAATTTTCAAATATCATCTATGTACTATTATATAAATGTTATTTATATTATAGAATATATATTAATGATATCTTCATAACATATATATTTTATTATTATAGTGGGGAACTATTAAACATTTCAATGTGAAAAATACCCCAATGACATTATCCCAGTAATGATACACATAAGAAAAATCATTATGTGATAATAGATTTATTAATATTATAGTAATAATAATTATAGTGTCAGTTAGTTATAAGGAACAAAATCTAATAGAACATGTGTCCACCAGTGGATTTGATGCCTTGATAAGTTGCAAGATACATAGGGAATAAAATAATGAGGGGTTTTACCTAGATGATGTTTCAATACTTATAGGGTATTATTTATTATACCCAAGTAATGGAGCCTCATGTTTTGTATGAAAAAAATGGTGAGTTGGCCTTTTTATAATAATTTATTTTGATGAGTTTTGTTATGGAATAACCCTTGTAAGGTGGGTAGTTGTTTGGGGTCTTAAGTCATGTCATGGGAGGTCAGCCTTGATACATGTGTTCTAGGTGAACAATACTGTAGATGTGAGTATACTAGTATGGTAATGGGTTGATGGAATCAATGCCTAGAGTTATAACTCCACTAATAGAAAATATATATTTTTCATTAATATTTTCACATCATTTATACATTATCAAACATTAAACCCACATAGAAAGTTTTTAAACATTATTTATTTAATAACCAATGTTAAAATTAGAATTTTAACATTGATTAATGGATAACTGATTTTAAAAATATATCATTTTGAGTTTTAACATTGGTTATCAAATAATATTCATTAAAATTCAAATTTTAACATCAACTATATGATAACAGATGTTAAAACAATTTAAAAAAAGTATAACACATGAGGTCTCTTTATTATCTTCATTCATTGAATGCTCTATTTTATAAATCCATTATCTTTTTGATCCATTATTGTGCTCCATGTTCTTTATTTGACCACATTTATCCTCCTCTTTACATAATTTCTCCTCACTGTTTCCTAATTCTCCTTGTTTCACAAACATTCGACCACCCTCAAATATATTCTTACTACTAAATGTGTGTTCCACTTGTCTTGTTTTATTTCCACCATCATCACCCTTTAATATCTATTTTCAATCACACTCCTATTTCAATAATTATAATCTAAAGTTAATCTATCATTATTTTGGATAACTTTTTCATGAATCTTATTCCTGGATCACTATGTTTTTGAATTTTAAATTTTTTTTATTTTTTCTGTTTTGAAAATTTATTAATTCTTTGTAAGTTAAAATTTTAGTCCACTTTTTATTTTTTTTATATGTATATCTATCACATTTATAAATTATTCTATTTATAATTATTATATGGTCATAATTTCTTTAAGATTATAAATTATTTGTGTTTATAAATTTTGGTTATAGTTTTTTTGTTCTAATTTGTTCTATTTATAATTTTTTTGTTTATAAATTATTTATGGTTATAAGTATTTTTTATTAAATTTGTCTGTTGTTATAAAAAGTTTTTCAATTGTAATTTTTTTGTTATAATCTATTTATGGTTATCAATTATATCCATTTTTATGATATAATTTTTTTTAGTTACATATTTTTTAGTTATAAATTTTCCGTGTCATAAATTTTTATTTTTTATTTGTTTAGAAGATTAATTCTAATAACTTTATATGATTACATATTTTATTTTTACTTGTATATATAATTTTAATATATACGTTTTAAATTTATATTTTTTTATATATTTATTTTTTTATTTATTTTAAATTGATCTGTTTTTCTATATCTTTAACTATTTAAATATTTTAAAATATTTATAACTTTTACTGTTATTTTAGATAATTAATGGATAATAACTAAAAAATTGAACAAAAAATCAGTGATGAATATGATAAAATAGTTTATAATTTCTTAGAATTTTCTAAATGGAATTTTGAAAACATTGATGTTTTTGTATCTATGAATGAAGTGGTTGAATATGAGAAAGCTAAGATCTAGAGAAATAATAGACAATTTAATTTATTATGGTTTTAATCATAGGTTTCAAATTGAATCTAGAATGGTGAAATATCTAAAAAATCAAGATCTAACGTTGTTTAAGATATTCACTGTGAGATAGAGGATTTTACTAATAGATTAATTCATGATATGGGTATTGAAACCATTGAAAAAAACTATTTAATCATTATATAGGGATATTGAAATACCATTTATCTCAGGTTGTACAAAATTTAAAATGTTAACAACATTGTTGATACTAATTAACATAAAAATAAGAAATTATTGGAGAAAAAAACATTAGATTGATTGAACTTTTAAAAGAGTTACTTCTAGAAAAAATAGCATTTATAATCTAGATATTATTCAAAAAGTTTATTATGTACAATGGTATTGGGATATAACAAAGTATTTTTTTTATAATGAATGTGTTATATATTATAAATAATATAAAGTTTTATCATAATGTCATAAATATGGGACATAAAAATATAAAATTGATGGTGGATACAACTATGATTCATTCTCAAGGGCACACACCAAACCTCCTATTAGTAAAATCTAGTATCTTTTGATAATTCCTCATTTAAAGAATTTATTTTCAAATTCCAATAATGAAAAGAGATTAAGATGTAATGTACATTATAAATCTCTAATAGAAACCTACGTCACCGAGTTGATTCACCATAGTAGAAGGGATTTGATCAATAATTCTCTAATTTTCATAATTAAGTTAGAAATATTTTAATGGGACTATTAATATATGGAATGAATATATATCAAAGCCTTAGTATCTGTCATACTTCATGGATTTTTATGTATGTTTTTTAAAATCAATCCCCATAGATATGTATTGTAGATCCCTGGGATGGTTGACCACTAAGAGGGGGTGAATTAGTGGTTTCTTTTTATGAATTATCTTCATTTTAATTCAAACTATCGAAGTTTTTAAGGTTATTGATCCACTTAATAGTTCCCAATAGCCTTACCTTGTGTGAAATATAAATGAGAGAAAGAGATATATAGTAAATCACTATAAATAAATTTTTTAATATAAAATATTACTCCTTTCTGTGTTGGTTAGACACCCAAACAAGGATTATCCACTATAATCTTATTATCAATTAAAGAGGATCCTAAGACCATAGGTATGTGATTGTTTATAAACCTCAATCACTGATATTCTATAGTAACCGGTCATACTCCCTACTAGTCAAACCTCAATTTGTGTATGGTTTTATACCCTAGCCACTAACTCCTCTTCTACAATTGGTTAGAAACCCCATCCATTATTTTTCTCCATGAAAGTTTATGCACCCCATCCACAATCCTCTTCATATACTACTTAGACACCAAAGCTAAAATATCATCTTATGTGTTTTTCTAATAAAAAAAATATATTCTTATTATTCAAATGATATTATTCCATGAGTCTATATGATTTTTCTTGCTTGTGTACACCTTCATGATCTTCAACAACTTTTTGAACATGTATGTAGGTCGTGAAACTTCACTCTAGATCTTGAGAGGTGTGGATATTCTTAGTTATCTTTAATACTCATGTATATATTTTATAGACACCTATCTTCATCTCACCTTATTATCTTCTCAATATTTTATGTATCAGTCTCTCAAAATGATCTTTCAATATTCAAAATAGTTATTAATACTCAACATCTTTTTCAATACCTACATTCTACTTTAATATATGAATGGAAGAATCAGAAATTTTTTTATTTCTCATTTTTTTAATTAAAAATATTTTAATTAATTATAAATCCTTTGTGATTATATTCATTAAAATCTATTTAAATACTCATCAAAACTTTTTAAGTCTTTAACATTTAATCTCATTTAAATATTATCTAATAACTCCTTTATAAACTTTATAAAGACTTGATTGTTTCTATTCATGTGATATTGAATTATTTCATACTCATTTAAATATCTTAAGACTTAGAATTGATAATTATTTTAATTCCTCATTCAACCACATTATAAATACCTAAAAGGATTGGTTCTTTACACTTCTTCATGTGGTTTTTAAATAACTTCAACCTTTGTATTTATCTTCTTATAGAATAATATCACCATTATTTTACATAGCTTCTTCATTTATATTCCACTTAAAAAATATGTTGTATATCATCCTCATATTCATGAATGGATTATTTTCATGAACATCACATGAAACAAATCTTAACTCATCTCAAATCAGGAAATACATTTTCATAAATTTTTGGGATTTCCCATTACTTCTAACATATCACCTTACTCTTTTATCTATCCATGATAATCATGTGCATGTTCACTTATGATTTCATCTACCTCAATTTCTCAAAATAACCTACCGTTTTTATACTTGAATTAAAATAATATAAGTGTAACTATATTCTTGTATCATCATTTAAAACTCAACCTATCTTATTCTGAAGGCTTGGCCTAAACTCAGAAAGATAATGGGTGGTCTACTTGATCATTACTTGAAACAATCTCGCATGAAAAATATTTGAGCCACCCATATATACCGCATATCGCACTTTTGTTAGAATGTAATTCCTTTACGCACCCATGCTCAATACATGAAACTCATATTCTCTATGGTCGATCATATGTTCATAGTAGATTAAAGATTCATGTGGCTGATCAACACATCATTCACAGTCATTGTACATTTGTATGATTAATCCATATTTCATAGTAGGTCAAGCTACACTGAAGTATCTCTTTCAGTCAACCATGAAATTGACTTGTGTTAGCTTCCTTCACTCAATTTGGGTCTATATTCCTTGAAAACATCCCTTAATGTGGTAGTTATATAGTACACAACATGATCTCTTTCTTCGTTATCATGTGATAGATCATGATGGGTGTGTGGTCAATCCATATCATGTTCTTATGATCACTATAAGGTACCCGGTCGATCCACCAGTCATACAGTGAGCACAGTCAATCTATTTTTTTCTAGGATTTTTCAAGAAGGAATATGATATATATTTTTATCTAATTGTTATAATTGATCAGATTTGATAGCTAGTATTATATATTTATGTTTTTAATATTTTAGTAGTACATGTATGATGATCGATCCCACAAAATTCCTTTTATTGAATTTTCTCTAATTAATAATAAATATCAAATCTCTAGATGAAAAAAAACATCTTGATGGTTTTCAAACACAACCCTCTAGCCTCCTGTTTCACCTCGTATGTGAGAGGATAACGTCCTCCTGCACACATGCGCCTACCTTCCCAAGTTTTCACTATGCATTTATTCCCTATCTTCCTATGAGTCTATACCTCTATCTCACCCATATACACCCCTGGTATAGCTTGGTAGAACTGGCTCCCATGTGTTTGAAAAGTTCCCTCATGTGCAATTGATATGGTTCCTTGGTTTGCCTTTGGTTGGATAATTTTATTCTAAAAATTAGTAATTTTACTATGTGAAATGAACTAGGCATCCATTCACTATATATCCTTCTCAAATATTATCCCATTCATCATGCCATAATATATTTTTGTATGGAGTTATCATTTTCTTATAGTAATAAATGTGTTATCCTAAAATAACAATAGCATGTGTATTAATAACTAAGACTAGTATAACAATTGTTAGATATTTTCTTTAGTATGCAATCCATAAAAATCTTCCAAGAATCATTATCAAATCCACTAAACAAATATGGATACATTGAAAACAAATCCAATTCTAAAATGGGTGCTCTAATCTCCCCCTTTGAATTTATTGGCAATAAAAATCCTCAAGGTCGATATGTGTGATCAACGAGATTTGACATTCTCCCCCTTATTGAAAAAAAATGAAAAGGAAAATATAAGGGACTTCTCATCTTTTTCTCTACCAATCAAGGCCCTAAAATTCTCTTATGTATTTTTTATATATGATATAAGGATGATTCCACATGGTTCTCTTATCTAATAGCCTTTATTTGGTCTATTCTAAGTATAAGGGGGATAGCCTTATGTAAAAAACAAGATAGATATAACCAAGTTTGTCTATATTGACCACACACTACCATTCATGCTATACCATTCTCAAAAATGTCTTATTTCGTGAAATATGGGATACTTAAAACATTTTATAGTGCACCCCTTCACAATTTAAACAAAACACATTTAAAAGTTCAAGTGAAATAAAAAAACTCTACCTTTGTCTCAAAATTTTATCATCCAACACTCCCCCTTCATATAATCATTTAATATAGTAATATTAAAGGATTAAAATTTTGATACTCAAACCTCAACCTTCATATTTTTCAAGCAATCCAGTAATTATAGATTTATTGAAAATAATATAATGGTAGCTTCCTTCTCAGATTTTCTCCCCCCAAAGGGATTCCCTCATATCTTCCTTTTAATGAAGAATTTTCTTCAACAATACTCCATGAGAACACAGTATATGTTTTTTCCAAAGTTTATAGAAATAAATCATATCCTTGAATTCCCTACATGGTAGTTCTAAATATATAAATTTTAGTGAATAAAGAGGGGCCTCTATTTTTTAGAGGTGACTCTAGGATTGATAGTTTCCTCTAAACATTACTTTAATCTTCTTTCCAAGTTAATAATGGGATGCGCTTTATTTTTTATTGGTAGTCATCATATATTGTGAAAATATTTCCCTCTTATGAATTAAATTATTATGTGGATTTCTTTCTCCATCTCAATTTTTAAGGAACCTGTCACGACCCGTCCCCCGAGGCTCGTGCTATGACTACCCGAAGCCCACCTTCCATAGGCCAACATCTTGTGACAAGAACCAAAGGCGTAATTCCCTAAAACTGGGAAGGAATTTCCCTTTGTAACCTGTAAAAACACACACAAGAAAGCACACAACTGGATGAAACACCAAGTAAACTGTACAACAAAAGAGTGCTGAAAGTAAAAGGGGGCCAGAATACAAGCCCAACTAGAAAGTACAAGTACAACTGTGATACAGTAACACTGAATAAAAGGGAAAGACAGCTATGAGATCATCCTCTGACATTCCTACCTGAAGGGTACGTACAGATCACCTCTTCAGCACACCACATTAGTCCATCACCTCTGCGTACCAACATTCCATATGGTCTACCTCCAGGTACTGTCCAGTCCTGGTACTCTCAACCTCAGTCAGCGCTGTCTGTCGTCTGCATCCAACACAACAAGGTTCGGGCATAGCCCGTGCAGGGGTGAGTATAATATACTCAGTAGGGACCCTGATACCCTCTAGGTATCACAAAATCTATCAAGGATAAATCACAAAGTATGAAATCAACAGATAACCTTACTTAGGTATATGCCCATACATATACCTAAGTTATCAAGTAATCCATCTCAATCATGAGGAAAACACAGAGGTTCTGGCTCATCTCACACCAGGATTTCTTCTAGGGGTAGTAACAAGTAACATCTCAAGTCACAACGTCGAACACCTCGACTGCTGGAGAACTCCTCCTCTATAGAGTATAGTGGGCCTGACGCGTCACACAGAGGTGCTTCCCACTAACCTTGGACTGTAGAGGTACTCCTCCTGTCGAGTATCGTGGGTCTGTTGTGTCACACAGAGGCGCTCCCTACTATGGGTCTATCGTGTCACACATAGGCACTCCCCCTCGTAGCCTACTGAGGTACTTCTCCTGTCGAGTACCGCGGGTCTGCCGCATCACCAAGGTGCTCTCCACTGTGCCAGTTGAGTCACTCCGAGTCGAAATGGTCAGCAGTCATCAAGTCATAGTCAGCCACTAGGTCCCCACAATATGCTCGCTCGTCTCCAGGGGGATCTGATCCACAAGCTACTGGTCGATACTCCAGCTACCACAAAGTCCCACGAAGAAGTTTCTCAAAGGTTCGTCACGTCATAGGGGTCTCAATGTAACAGACGGAGCGTCAATCGGACGCCCGGTCTGTGAGTTTTTAATCTTTTAGTCCTGGGGGCCCAGTTGGATTCATGCTCATTCCAACCTGACTATTCTCCATCATAATCCCAAAAAAAATGGGGTATCATCAAAGGGACCGTCTCGCTCCAAGATTTCCAGCACCACTGACGGTTCGTCAAACGGACGTCTGGTGCCAAAGTTACGACCAAAAGAAAGTAAATGGGTCGTAGTGGGCTCGGGTCCGGTCCGACCCGTTCGGACCGACCCGGTTCGGGTCGACCCGGCCTGACCCGCTGGGTTTGGCCCAGCCCGCTGGGCAGCCCCGCCCATTGGGTTCGGCTCGACGGCCGCAAGGGGAAGCCAAGGCGGCTCGGCCTCGGAGGGTGTCGCGAGGGCGGCCTGGCCACGGAACGGCTCAGTCGCAGGCTGGGCTGGCTCGTGGTCACTCACAGGGCCACGGTGAGGGCGGCTTGGGTGGCATGGAGGGCTGCAGTAAGGGAATGACAGTGGCAGTGGCTCGTCTTGGCCCGAAAAGCAGTTCAACATAGCATCGGCATGGCTCAACTTGGCCCTGAGAGCGGCGCAGCTCAGCGGACGGCAACGGCGCGGAGGCTCGGCATGGCGGCGGCGCGGTGAGGGGGTTTGGCCCGGGGTGGTACGGCAGCACTGTCCGGCTTCGGGAGGCTCGTCCAGGCGCAGGGCCGGTTCGCCCATGACGGTGAAGCACCACAAGGCAGTGCGGGTTGCGAAGGCCGCGTGTGGCGGCGCCATTTCCTTCTTCGCCTTCATCGCCTTCCTCCATTTTGAAGAACACAACAAAGAAGACCAGCGGAGGGGTCGGGCCATGTTCGTTTGTCCCGCACCCTTCGTGTTTAGATTGGTAGAAAGCGGTTCACAAAGAATGAAACATGAACATGTATGGAAGACATTTTAAAACATCATTTCCAACAACCCTTGTCAATCCCTATTCCCAATCCTGCAAAATAATTAGAAGGGGAGAACATGGGAAGCGATAATCAAATAGAAATAAACTCATACCTCGTTCTCTTGATGACGTTGGCACAAGAAGGTTGTACGGTCGTCGATTCTCCGTAGATGAGTATGTCCTGCATCAAAAGAAGTCCTGAGGAAGAAGGTCTAAGGGGGTCGGTGTTCCTCATTGGCAGAGCATTCTTTGTCGGTGGAGCGTTCTTTGTGGAATAATGTGTTCTTCATTGAAGAGATTTCTCCCAAGATCTCCTTCCTCCCAATTCCACCAAATATGCTAAGGATAATAGGTTAAGTTCTCTATTTAGTTCGTTGGAACATATTCAAATTAGCCTAATCAATTAACTAGGTTGGCATATTAAATGTATGTGCGTTGGAATAATTAATGTGGAGGAAGTCAAGAGGCTCCTCCACATTAATGAGGGGTTTGAGAGGTTTTTATTAATAATGAGGGGAGTTCAAGAGGTTTAGGCCTCGATTGGTCCCCACCACCATAACCTCTCCTGGGAGGTTAGGTTCGGGTGGTCCACACCACCATAACCTCTCATGGGAGGTTAAGGTCTGGTGGTCCCCACTTCTCAACTTCCACATGGAGGTTTAGTTCTGGTGGACCCCACCTCCCAACACCCACATGGGTGTTTCGAGTAAAAATAACATGTCACACACTATTATTTTTATTTTAATCTTACATGAAAAACCCAAAAACTAACTTTCACCCTCGACCATCTATTATCGAGGTGAAATTCTTCTTAAGCAAAAACTAGTGCTGCGAGTTCAACGGTGCCCTCGAATTTCAATACTGAGAACTAGTTCAAAGTTATAAAAACTCGCTCATACGTTTACTGAACGTACCTAAAAAAAAGTTCAGAAATTCATTTTGGGCACTCCGGGCCTTGGAATCACGCACCGTAAAATTTCATGGACACATAAAATTCCCATTTATTTAAAAAAAATCACATAGAGATTTTGGGTCTCTACAGAACCTATTATGAATAACTCCCCTTGAATCTTAGAACTGATAAGTTCTTCCTCAATTTTTTTAGTCTTGGCCAATTGGTCATTCCAAAACAAATATTCTTCCTTTGATTTCCCAATATCTTTGGGGTTCTCACATGCCTTTTTTACTTCTTCCATATTTCATTTATTTTATATGGTTTTCTTATGAATTTCTCTCTATTTTATAATATAAGGACCTTCTCCTATTATCATAGACATTAAAACCTCATCTTTTTTACCTTTTTCACCACACCTTCTACAAACTTTTTATAAACATCTGAATCTATTTTGGTTAGAATGATTTGGTGTAGGTATGTTCATAACTTACTTCCTATCAGTATTTATCCTCTGTTTCTCACCATAACTCCCCCTTTGTTCTTTAATCTTACCTAAAAATGACATGTTATACAAGAAAGTAAAGGTTGTGTTAACGTACCTTCCACAATACCAATAGAACCCTTGGAATTTTGATCTTTTGGGTTTATTCCTGATCTGCCCAGATTTTCTTTATTATTGTACTATTATAGTATAAGCCTTATGTAGTTATAGAGGTTGTGATATATTTATAATATTTTAATTTTCATTTAATGGGAAACAATTCCTCTCATATTTCTTGGCCCAAACTTCTTCAAAAAAAATTCAACACCTACATTGTATGAAACAAAATATTTACCTTGTTTCTTTTGAATTCTATTCTCGCCAAATTGAGATGAATCAAATTTTAATTATATTAAATTCAAAAGTCTTATAAAGATTTATTTATCTAATATTTTAACTATAATAAATATTTATTTTCTCTCATATGGTTTTTCTTTACTTGCAGCCAGCTTATCCTTGATATCTTTCACCATCTTCTCAATCATGGACATCTTTAATTTATTAATATTTCTCTCATTTAGAGTAGCTCATTTATCAACATAATTAAGGATATTTATTTTAAAAAAACCTTAAAGGATTGATGATAATTAATAAATATTATTTTTTATATTCAACATATTCTTCATTGGGTATTTTATGGCATGGTTTCCATTACAATTAGAATTACAATACTTTGGTAATTGTTTTCCTTCTCCTTTCACTTCACCCTTTTTAACCTTTATTTAAATAAGGGAAAGTATCTCATTTAAATCATTATCAAACTCAATGGAATTTGGTATATTCCTAATAATCACAAACTTCTAACTTTCAATCTTTAATACCATTTTTATCTGAAGATATAACCGTGGATCAGATACAACTTATAAAGGCCTGGGTCAGTAGACCACTTAGAGGGGTGGTGAATTAGTGATTTATTTTTATGAATTATATTTAATTTAATTCAACCTCTCAAAATTATTAAGATCATCAATCCAATCAATAGTATCTCATAGCCTCACCATGCATACAATATTAATTAGATAGAGAGTACCACATAGTGTTTCCAAGGTTTTCATTATAAACATACTACTTTCTATGTTGGTTAGGTGACCCAACATAGATTCTCTACTATAATATTGATATCAATTATAATGGATCTCGAGTCCATATAAGTGTGATTGGTTATAAACCTCTAATCACCTCTCTTAAATAACAACTCATTATACTCCCTAATCGTTGATCTTATAGTTGTATCAAGTTCTACCCCCAACCACTAATTCTTATGGAATTATTGGTTAGACACACTTATCATTATTATTCTCCTCAATTGGTTATACACTCAAACCATGATCCTCTTAATAAAATGGTTATACATCCCATCTATAATCTCCTATTGTATGTTGATACAGTAGTATAAATATCTTTCTATTATTCTTCAAATGATCCTCCTCCACAACCCTATAGGATCAGGCCTACTCATGTACACCTTCATGAGCTTCAAAATCTTCTTCAAAAAGTATGTTATCTTCGAAACATCACTCCAAATTTTAAGAGATCTGAACCTTATTAGCTTTCTCAAATACTCAAGCATATCTCCTTCATGGGCTCTAACGTTTGGCTCACCTTTTTCTCTCCTTGATAATTAATGCGTCAATCTCTCATAATGATATTTTAATATACATAGTGGTTCTCAATTCTCAACATATTCTTTAATACAAACATTCAACTTAAATATATTAATATCATCATCAAATAATATTTTTATTTCTCATTATTTTGAATTGAAAAATATTCTTAATAATACAAAATCCTTAATGATTATCAGTATTCAAATCCATTTCAGTCCTCGTAAAAACCATTCAAATATTCATCATTTAATATCATTTAAATATGAGATAATATCTCCTTTTAAAACATCCTAAATACTAATGTATTTATCCTCATGCAATATTGACTTATCAAACACTCATTTAAATTCATTGCACCTTGTAATTTTTAATTCTTCAAGTTCCTTATTCAATCTCATTATAAATACTTGAAATACTTGGGTCTTATCACTTCCTCACAGGGTTATTAAATTATCACAACATCAATATTTTTTTCTTATAGAATATAATCACCATTATATCCCAAGGATTATTAAATAATATTCCATTTAAACAATATTTAGTATATTCTCTTAAGATTAATGCATGTTAGATTGCATTAATACTGTATGAAATAGATTTAGACAAGTCTCAAATCATGAAATAAAGTTTTGTGGATTCTGATTCTTTCCATTCACTTTGAACCATTCATCTTATTCTTTTCTTTATCCATGATAATCACACACATGTTTACTTGAGATTATGGATTCTTCACTTTCTCAAAATAAATAGACTTTTTTTAGTTAACATACAAGAATGCAAGTATAATTGTATGCTTTTATCGATATTTTGAACTCAACCTATATTCTTATGAAGTCTTGGTATGAACATAGTATGAAAATGTGTGGTCTAATTGATCATCGATTATAGAAATATAATGCTCAAAATAATAGAGACACACTTATATATCTTTTTCCACCCTTAAATTGGAATATACTTCATTAATACACCTCTTTTATGTACATGAAACTCATTTTCCCCATGTTTGATCAGATGTTCATGGTAATTTCAAGATTAATGTGGTTGATAAACTCATAACTCACAATCGGTAGACTTTCATATGGTTAATTGATATCTCAAGGTAGGATGAGATACTAGGAAGGATCACTTGTGGTCAACCATAAAATGGTCATGTGGTATCTTTCATCACTCACGGTAGGTCCAAATACCATGTGAACTTCACTTCATGTTGTAGGTGTATAGTTCACGACATGGTTGTTTTCTTAATCATCATGCATTTGGTCATGATGGTTGTTCAGTCAATCCATATCATGTTCTTTGGTCCACTCAAATTCTTGTGGATGATCCACCAGTCGTGTAGTATGCACGGTCAATCCAGTTTTCACTAGGGTTTAGTAAGGAGGATAAATACATGGATTTTGATTGAATGATGATAATTTATTAAGTCATACATATAGTGTTATATGAATTTTTTTTAATATAATTATAGTTCCCATGCACTGATTGATACCACATATGTACTTATTAAGAAATTTATCCACTTAATAAGAAATATAATATCTTTATATGGATAGAACAAGGTGGAGGTCTACCGAATACCACCCTCCAACTACAAGTTCCACCCTTTATGTGAGATACTAACATCCTATCACACATTTTTCCTTCCTTTGGGTACTCCATTCATGCACTCCTTCGCCTTACTATGAGGATCTGCCTCTAACTCACCCATATGTCACCTTGGTATGGCCATGTTTAACTATATCCCATTTGGTTGACCTCACATGTATGGTTGTGTTGGATCCTTGGTTGTATTTTGGTTAAAAATATTTTTGCCTAAAACTTAGTAAAATTACTAAGTGAATATTACTAGGTATCCATGCACTAAAAATCCTTCTAAAATATTAACCTATTCTTTCTGCCATAATATATTTTCACTTGTATTTATCATATTTCTATAGTAAACAATGTGTTATCCTCAAATAACAATATCACTTGTCTTAATCATTAAGACCGGTAAAAAAAAATTATGAGATGTTTTCTTTAGGATGTAATCCATAAAAATCCTACATGAATCAGCATCATCTCTACTAAACACATATTGATACATTGAAAAAAAATCAATTCTTACTTGGGAACTTCATGTATGAAGAAAAAATATGTTATGTTGAGCTTGCTGATTTCTAAACCAAAACAACATGGGTATCATTTTAGTGTTTAAATTTCCTTATTGATTGATGGTTATTAATTTTTATGGGAGGTAGGTTTTAAAGTGTTTGATTCATAGAGAAAATATTATTTTATTTTTCATGTTATAATAATGTTCACTATAAGTGATTTTCATACATATGGAAACCTATATATATATAGTGTTAAGGTATATAAATATTATCCAATTTTTTAAGAGGGGTTATATATTTCCAATTATAAAATGGGAGAAATATAGTGTACATGTGTCATTAGATTTTTTCTCCAATAAATCACTCTTATCTAAGATTAAAAAAAGTATTTTAATGGTTTGTAGGAGTCTAATTTTACCTTATAAACTTTTTAAATCAAGTAATGTTACAACAAGTTTAAAAACATTGATATCGCTTTTAGGAAGTCAAAAAGATCAGGTAGTCAAAAAATAAATAGAAGGAATGTTCTATCTTATTTTATCTACCTTAATAAAGATATTTGGAGGTAAAAAATTACATTGATGTTATGAATATTGATAAAAACATATGTGATAGTTTGATCAAACTATTTTAGGCATTAACAAAAATAAAAAACATTGATTACATACAATATTAAAGTAAATTTGTTATGAGAATATATTCTATGTTAACACTAATTATTAAAGGAAAAAAGAACATATTTACGATCAGTTTTTTAATTGTTAAGAAATAGTGAATAGATAAATTTATTTCAATATATGTGTAGTATTAAATTACCTAGTGTGTATTCCTAAAATATGAAATGATTTACTATCATTGAATGAATTAAGTTAATAAGGATGAAATCTTGATATTCTCATGTATTAATGCAACAAATACTAACAATTTTACTACATGTAATATTTTTTATGCCAGTTATAAATTATAACATCAAGTTGGGATACTTTTTCAATTCTATTTACTAAAAATTCATGGATCCAAATTTATTAAATGTTTTGGATAATATAGTTGTCCTCATAATTTTTCAATTGGAAATTTATTTTCCGACATCATTTTTTCAAATAATGGTCTATATGATGATTCATTTAGTAAGTGAGATAAGGATATGTGGACTTGTACATATACATTGGATATATCCTTTAAACAAAATTATAAATATTATAAAGAGATGAGTTAAAATAAACATCGACTAGGGACCTCAATTGCTCAAAAATATGTATCGGAGAATGTGGTTGAGTTCTATTATAACTACATAGATAAAGTGGAGCATTTTAACATCCCTATATATCAGTATCTACTAGCCAATAGTGAAGGATAGGGTATCTTTGGATTAAAAGTAAAGTTAATTTCACATGATAAAGTGATTCAATCAAAATTATAATTTTGAAACCACAGGTGTGAGATTCAACCATATATATCATATATTATGGGATTAAAGGTATGATATCTCCAAAGAAATGTAAAGTGTTTAATGAATGAGAAAAAAATACATTCTTCCATGGTTTTATGTAGATATTGAAAATTGATTCATCTATAGAAAAAAAGTTGAAATTGTTAGCTATGGGGAAATTTTTTAATGCACTCACATGGTTTGGTATTAACATTAATGGAAAAATATTTTACACAAAAAATCAGGATGAAAAGAATACCATTCAAAATAACTAATTAATGGTTATCACTTAAGAAATTAATTTTTTGAGTGAAAAACATAATAAACCAATTTATCCATAAACAGCATATTTTGGAGTTATTGAGGATATATGGAAAATTGAATAAACTAAATTTTGAGTACCAGTGTTTATGTGTAACTGGGTGGATAGTAATATTGGTGTGAAATGTGAAAATTATAAATTTACACTTGTTTATTTGAAAAGATTTATTTTCAAATAGGAACCTTGAATTATGTAAAAACGTTTAAAGAAGATATTTTATATTATTGACTCGTTCAATGATCATTGGTTCTTCATTTTTCATTGGAAAATTCATTTGGGTGATGAGGATATTGATAGTGTTATGGACTTCTGAGAGGTTTCTTAATCTACTACATGATTACCTAATGATAATAATGAATGTGTTGTGAACATAATCCATGATATAAGAAATTATCACATAGAAGGGATATGGGAAAACACTCTCTTACTCACTTAATTATTTAGGTATATATCTATTTTCTATTTTTTTCTAAAATTTACACATGTGAAAAACACTATTTTTTTAACTTGAATATTTAAATCTATAGAAATTGATCATTTTCTTTATTTTTTATCTAATGTTATATTCATTAATTTCAATTAAAAAATTGGTTGAAGAAGACAAATGTCATTATTTTTTTATGAATCTGACACATGTAAAAAAATATTTTTTTAAAATTTAATATTTAAATGTATAGATATTGATCATTTCTTTTGTTTTTGTACTGATTTTTGTATTCATTAGTTTTAGTTAAACAATTTTATTGAATAATCCAAATATGGTTATTTTTTGTGAAACTTACACATATAAAAATATTATTTTTTAACTTTGATATTAAATTATATTGATGTTGATCATTTATTAAAATTTTGAATTAATTTTTATATTCATCAATTTTAGTTACACACTTTTTAGTTGAAGAAACTTGGCATAACTATTTTATTTTTTATTGAAACTTACACAAGTAATGACACTATTTTTTAACTTATATATTTAAATTCATAAATGCTAATCATTTCAGTGATTTTTATATTAATTCTATATTCATTGGTTTTATTTTAACATTTTATGGTTATAGAATCCTGGTATAATTATTTTTATGTGACTAGTTATTTGTATTAATCATTTTTAGATATTCACTTTTCTTTAGTTTTATTAGTTAACAAAATAGATATAATTTGGTATTTATTATAAAAATAATAATTTTTCACTTCTAACATCATATAATTTTAATAAAATATAGGTACATGGAATTTCATTAAATTCATTCATTTAAATGACATACATGAATCTAGAGGAACATTTACCAAGGTATGTGTACATTTTTTTATTTTAATATATCTAAAATAATTATATTATTTAATGAAATTAATATTTTGTGAGTCAAAATTATTTACAACACTACTTGTAAGACTACTAGGGTGGAGCCTTCTTCTTTACCTTCATAGAAGAAGATACCTAGAGTTTTTATATATAGGATTACACATTTAAGAAAAGTTTCAATTTATCATGGGGAGTAGTGGTTTTGAATTGAATTTGACAATAATAATAACCTAGTTAGACCAAATGAAAAGTAGTTTAGTAGTTATATAGTTATGAAGAGTCTTTGTAATATTTTCATTTTATGTCCTGATTAAAGGATCATTGATAAGATGATGAAAGATCAGTTGTGTGAGTCTCTAATGGTAAAATATGTTAGGTAATTTATTTATTTTTCAATTATGTGAATATTATATATTTCACATAACTAATATTTAATCTATTAAATTATAGATAATAATCAACTATCATGATAAAAAAGAAATTCAGATGAGGTGGATATATTTTATGAAAATTAGATTGAGATATTTTAACTAAAAATTAGATTCAATTTTTATTTTTGGGGAAGTACATAATGAAAAAACATCACTCAAATATGGTTTTTTAGATGCACATACATGGGTGAAGTTTGTCTCTATCCTGTGAGAGGAATCATCTCTAGTATGATAATTATTGAGTATAAAATAAATTTATAGAATTATTTACTAATTACTTGATGTATTATTCATTTATTCTTATAAAAAGGCCTCTATGAGATCTCACTAAGATATCTATTTGAATAATGTATACCCACATACCTTATCACATGGACGGTGACCCTTACAATAGGATTAAATGAATGCTTACAACTTTAAATAATTAAGAGATAAATCTAGTAATGGGTCTGAAGAGGATTATTTTGGCCCTTAATATCCCCCAAATCACAATTAAAAATAGAAAAAGGAAATGATGATAAATAAGGGGATGTTTTATATGAATCCATCAAAATTGAAAGCTAATAATACTATATAAAATTGATTATTATTTTTCTTGAATATTAGTATTTTTTAAATTCATCACACTAATATAACATTTAAATATATCATTTGAATAATCCCTTCATAATTAAGTGGTGTAGGGGGACTTTATCACTAAGGTTAGGATGGAAATTTTGGCTACTAATTTAGGAAAGAAATAACACTTGAACCACATAAGTGGATATAAATTGGGTGTTGGTATTAGAAAAAAAATTCATTCCTAGTATGCATCGAGGGAGAAATAATACAAGGGATAAATGTATTCCTTGAATACAGAGTAATTAGAGATGAATAATTATATCGATGATCGAATTGAATCCTATATACATGTTATGTTTGCAGAAGTTGTGATACAGACAAATTTGGTAAAGCCTACCTACCCAGATCCTCCACCTCTTAATTCCGGCCTAATTTTGTATTGTGAGTTTTATATTTGATACCCCCATTTAAATATTATATCATAAAAAATTGTACATAATTTTGGGGATTATTTACATCATCATATTATATAGTAATATCATGTAAGAGTAATGGTACATGATGTTATTAAAAAGGAAAAACTAGGATCAGTATAATCACTAAGAGGAAGAGGGGGTGAATCAGTGGTTCCTTTTTCTTTTTATGTTATCTTTACTATAAAACAACATTCACTAACTATTAAATATTTATCACTTTATTGAAAACATAACATTCAAACATCCACGGGAACACAACTATTTATAAGGTTAATCACTCAATAAGAGTTACTAGTCCATGGCATGGTTTGTAAATAATAAAATGCCACAAAATATACTATAAAATAATACTTTTATGTGGATAAAACAAGTAGAAAATACCCTTACACTTATGTAGCATTATGATCAATACAACAGTACATGTGATTCCTCTAGCATGAATGATGTAAAAAGGTTTTGTAAAAAGTTTATAAATATTCACTAGTTGGTTTATAACATGTCACTATACTTCTTCAATTACTTTCACTTTTTTAATTCTTTATAAAACAATTCTTCACTTTCCCACCCAATAGTAGGTGGAAACAAATCTTCCAAAATTCATATGAAAACTCATTCTGATACTTCAGTCTGATTCTTTAGTCCAGAAATAAGTCTGAATAGATATCCTGGAACCAATTATGAATCACTTCTTTCTTTTCTAGAATTGTTCAATCTAATTCTCAATCAGATCAGAAAAACCCTAACTGTAAGCTCTTCCTTCCAGTTCTTCTATCCGTAAAACTTTCTTAAATAAATCCCATCCAAAACCCGTATTCTTCCAAATAAAAACTTCAATGATTTCCCCCTTACCCGTACATGAAAAGTGTTAAAGTTTATTGTACTTTGACCTCTATTTATAGATGCACCAAAAATGGAATGGGCGGGAAACTAATTTTACTTTCCCACTCAACCAAATTAAAGAAACTCAAATTTCACTTACATTTTAGCTTCATGTTTGACCATTTAATAACTTCTCATACATTTTGGATTATTTTTTAAACTTCTTGAATCTTCCCATAGATTCATACTTCATTAAATTTATAAACTATTTTTTATTTTGATAAAACTTTTCATTTTGATATAGATCTTCACTCTGATTAAACACATGTAAGACTAAAGACTTCCCATTCTGATTCCATAACTAAACCTGTTCTCAAATAAACATCATTGTAACTTCTAAATACTTTGAGACCCCACACCAACACATTATCAGTATCTTCATAACATTTTATCTTTTCTTTATTTTTCAAAAAATCTTTAGAACGATGAAAAATATGCCTGATGAAGTTTATCTTTTAATGATTTATCGATGTCACATCTTGCCTGATGAGTCTTAAACCAAATGAAAACAAAAAAATCGCCCTATGAAAATGGTTGAACACATTATTGAACTTCTTCATATTGATCATTCTCTGATTCCATCTAATGGATCGGTCTCAGCAGATCATTTTGTTCATCTATCCCAATAACTCTATTCTTCCTCTAATAGAACTCTCCATCCAATTCCATAAAAATAAAAATAAATTTTTTGATAGATCGGTGTTAGAATCTCCTCTAATGGATCATTGGAACATCATGTCTGATAAACCAGCATTGACAACGAATTATTTATTTCAGACTCCTGCAATTGATGATTTATCTAAAGGATTGGACTGTTCGGTAGATGAGATAGTTTGAATGACCAGCCAGTCAAATGAATCGGTCAATCAATACTTATAAAAAACCTATGACTTTAGAAAATTCCAACTCTCAGCCTTTAGAAACTTTCTTCAATTAGTGATCCTCACATCGATGATCTATGATGGGAATACTTCAACTTCATATGCCATCTTCTTCTATAAAGTCATGATTATATCATGACTTCTTCCAGATTTTGACAATATTAGGTTCAAAATAGAATCTTATGACTTAGGTTGGAAATTTATAAGACCTAGAATCTATTCAAAAACTTTTGTCTTCCCATTTAAACCTCATTCTAATTACCAATACTTGGAATTCTCAAACACATTTTATACTCCTTTATTTTAGAAAGCCTGGATCACAAGTTTTCAGTTAACTTGTGTTGTTGAGAACATAAAAAATAGAAAATTATTATTATATTTAGTATCAAATATCTCGAAATACATTATATATCTGATAAAACTTCTTTCTCAGATCAAAAACATCATTTCAATCACAATGTAAGTATGAAAAAAAATTATACAGAAAACATCTTCAAAAAAGAAAACTAGATTTGATGGACTTTCTTAAGAATTTTATGTCTGATCTTATAATCTTGATACTACTTCATCCAATCACCAAAATTTACAAAGTGAATTGATTTTTTATAATGATAACATAATAAAAAAACACCAACCACTTCTTCCATCATATGAAAAAAATTCCAACCAACTTGGTCCCAAAAATCTCCTCATTTGGATTTTGTTGACAACAAAGGTTCATAAAACATTGAAACATTGTAAGTCAAGATATATATCACTAATAAATAATTATAATCTTATTTTAGAGAAATCATTATAGGAAAAAAACATTGATAGAAAAACCATGTTGTCCATAATTAGTGAATTAAAAAATATATTCTTGAAACCTCAATACTTTAAAACTTTCCACCCCTTTACAACTTATTTCTTCCTATAAAAACATTTTCCTACAACCACTTCAACAATATATTAGAACAGTTCACACACTTACATTATGGGATAACATTTTTCGCATAACTCCCCCTAAATACATGCTTCCTTAAAAGGTATAGAACATACCAATGGATAGATTTATGAAACATCATTTTTATCCCCCTTGACAACACTATCCAAATACAATATTAGAGAAGGTATGATAATGGGGAAATAATGCCCTCATTGGCAAAGCATACACAGCGGAATTAAAAATAAAACAATAGCAGAAGAAGTAATACTATGAAAAAAAAATTAAACAGTGGAAGAATGATAGTAATAAATAACAGGAGGACATATATACATATAAATGATGCATGTCATATGTGTCTAGGAAATCAGCGAAAATAGGTAACAAATCTGGAAATGCAATACAATCTAATACAAGGAAAAGGAAGTAAACTCCAAGAGGATCTTAAGCCTTAGCTTGTTCCTGAGCTCTCCAAATCTAACAGTAATAAAGTACCAGAAGAAAAAGGGAATTTTCCCTTATCTATACCTACAATCATATAATCTGCTTCGGTCCAAAAGTATGACGCAAATAGGGTGTGAGACGAATCCTAGTAGGAAATCACCAAAAGATTTGTACCTATCTATCAGTGAATATATATAGCAGGTAATATGAAAAAAATGAAGCAATAAACTATGAATTACTCAAAATTAAACATTCCTACAGTTTTTAATTACATTCATTTAACAATTATTATTCATTTGTTGAATCATGTAACCCTAGGATCTAGCCTAAGCTTTGTATCCCCCATGTAAAGTAACCAAAACAAACGTATCATAATACCATCTAAAAAATCAAGTAAGACTGAATACAATCTAGTGATTTGGCTTGGAAGATGCATCACATTCATTCAATTATTCACAAATGACCCTCTGGGAAAGCTCTCACAGTCTAACCACGTTGGCACCACATAGCATCAATTCAATAAATAACGACCCTCAGGGAAATCTCTCATAGTCTAACCCCTTTGGTCAAAGTTAAACACCAAGGCTCTCACAGCCCTATGTAATAATCTAGAAGTCCCCTCAGTCTTTCTAGTCCAAAGTTCTCATGGTCCATTAGAAAATAAATAGTGCACATATCATATCAAAGAAAATAATCTGTAAGTCCCCTCAGTCTTTATGGTCCAAGGCTCTCACTGTCCATTAGAAAAATAGTGTACATATTATATCAAAGTATATCATGTAATCTGGAACTATTGCATGGCTAAACATTCACAATTCATATTATAGGAATTTTATATGATCAATAAAACTCCATCCTAATCAAACAAGGAATGGGAAAAAAGGTATGCCTCATAGGACACCTAGACCAAACAGGCATATAAAACCAATCAAGGGGAAATGCACCAATGGGGTTCCCCTTATACAAGGTATCTAACCTTACAAATAATAAACAACCCTTTATCAAATAAACCAATGAAAGTAGGTAATAATAGGGTTAAATTCCAAAATCACACAATACCGAAAATGTGGGTATGTAGCACTTTTAGCATATATAATCCAGAGACAAACAAAGAAAGTCACAAAACACCTACATTTATGTCGTGTGATTGATATACTTGAATACTAGTCCTTGAATTGGCATAGATCGGCGTAGATCTACAAAATGGTGAAAAACTCCCAACCTTGAATAACTCACAATAGAAGATGAATTATGAAGAAGGGCTCAAGAGGGTTTGATAACTCATTGGTGTGCTTCTAACTCACCCGATGGTGTATTAATTGGATCTCCAATAGAGAATTGAGAGATCAAACATCGTTTGTCATTCTGGAGTGCTCTTGTAAGAAACATGGGACGAAGGTGTTTTTTGGATATGAAACACGACCCCACTCTGATATATCAAATAAAAAGAAAATTTCATGGAATGTTCATTAACACTACATGAAGTGTAGTAGCCTCAATTAGCCCCCGACTTAAGCGGGTCTTCCAGGTCACCACACGACAATGTACTCAGCCGTTATACATTCAAAATGCAGTTGTACACTGAAATCTAGGTACATGATATGTTCTCAAAAGTACATGGCGTGTACCTATAAAAATCCTCTTTTCTTTAGTTTTCCTCAAGAAAACCTAAAAATAAGATCCATACTAGAAAAGAAGATCTGGTTTCTTACAAACTTCCCCCCTTAAATAAATTCATCCCCAAATTTCCCTTCCATGGGTGGTGAGGAAGAATCTGTGAACAACTCTGGCCACTACGATCGCACATCAGCCTCCCTCTCCTAAGTCTCGTCTTGCACTCACCCATGCTACCATAGCACTCGTACCAGAGGAACAGACTGGCCACATACAACCTTCATGTTATGATCCAAAATCTGAATAGGGAGCTTCTCGAAGGATTTATCCACCTCCAACTCGACCTCCTCAGGTTGAAAAACATGATACGGGTCTAAAAAGTAACGATGTAGCTGAGAAACATGAAAGACGTCATGCATAACCTAGTACCTCTGAGGTAACTACAACTGATAGGTAAGCGGCTTGACTCTCTCCAAAACTTCAAAAGGCCAGACATATCTTGGTGAAAGCTTTCCATATATCATAATCCTTTTGTTTCCTAACATCGGTGTGACACACAGGAAAACTTGATATCTAACCTCGAACTCTAAAGGTCATCTCCATCGATCGGCATAAGATTTATGGGGAGACTGTGCAGTAGTCATCCTATTCTGAATCAACTCCACCAACTCAGTGGTCTCATGGACAAGATGAGGTCCCAACATAGCTGCCTCTCCTACCTCCATCCAACATAGGGGTGATCGGTATGGCCTACCAAAAAAAGCCTCATAAGGTTTCATCTGAATCATTTCCTGAAAATTATTATTATAGGTAAACTCCACCAGGGGTATGTGTCTCTTCCAATAGCCCCCAAAATCCAGGGTGCATGCCCAAATAATGTCCTCCAAAACCTAAATTGTGCGCTTGGACAGGCCATTTGTATGGGGATGGTAAGTAGTACTCAGAAGTACTTGTATACCCAAATCCCTCTATAGTCCATTCCAGACACGAGAAGTAAACCGGGAGTCCTTGTCTAAAATTATAGAGTGTGTATCCCCATGAAAACATACTATCTCTCAGATGTAAAAATTTACAATCTCATCAACAATGAAGTTTTCCTTGATCGGTAGGAAATGTGAAACTTTCGTGAGTCTTTCAACAATAACCCATACAATATCATTTCCTCGAGGCGACCTTGGTAAATGTGTCACGAAATCCATTGTGATATCATTCCACTTCCAGTCAAAAATGGGTAACTACTGTAGTATCCCTACTGGTCGTTGATGCTCCACATTAACCTACTAACAGATGGAACATATTATAACAAAACCAGGTACATATCTCTTCATGCCTAGCCACCAATACTGGAAATGTATATCTCGATATATCTTGGTGACACCAGGTTGAACTGTCCGTACTGAGGCATGAAAATCAAGTAACAACTCCTCACGTATGTCTAGTGACACCCATAAATGCCCATGAAAATTAAAAACCTTATCCTCACCTACAGTCCACCCAAGATTAGGGTCCTTTCCTGACACAAACTCTCATAGGACTAGACCTTCAAAATTTGATAGTTGCCTCATTCGCACTCGATCCAGTAGAGTAGAGGTAACAGATATAGAATAAAGAAATGTCTACCCCTGTTTGTCGTGTACCTCCAAATTCATCTCATAGAACATATCCATAATCTACCATTCACAGCTAACCTC
The DNA here is from genome assembly GCA_963277665.1 of Viscum album. Lineage (NCBI taxonomy): Eukaryota > Viridiplantae > Streptophyta > Magnoliopsida > Santalales > Viscaceae > Viscum > Viscum album. The sequence goes on from OY728165.1 coordinate 926,064,665, forward strand.
CTAAACTACCTTTATCAGAGTCCTCCTGGTCAAATCACCATCCATTGTGTTGTCTTTCCTAGGCATGTAAACAAAATCAATGTCAAAAGACTGAAGGTACTCAACCAACCTTTGCTATCTCAAATTCAAATATCATTGATTAAAGATATACTTGATGCTTTTGTGGTCATTCTATACCACAAAATTCTCTCCTAGTAAGTAATGTATCCAATAACATAAGGCATGAATAAATACGGCTAACTCGAGATCGTGCATCGGGTAGTTCCTGACATTTGGTCTCAACTATCAAGACACATACGCAATGACTCGGTCCCCCTACATAAGCACTAATCCCAGCTCGATACCTATTGCATTATAGTAAACAGTGTAACTCTTACCCGATTCCAGTAAAATTAGTATCAGTGTTGAATTCAACCTCCCTTTTATCTCTTGAAAGGCTGAATCACAAGAATCTGTCCACAAGTACTTCGCATCCTTATCATTCAGGCTCGTCAGTGGCACTACTAAGCATGAAAAGTCATTAATAAAGTCTCTGTAGTAACCAGAAATCCCTAGAAAACTCTATTCCTCAAAGACGTTCTTTTGATGCTCCCAGGAAACTATATATAGCATCCCTCCTTTTTTGTCACATAAACTTTCATTACATTACACAAAACTGAGGATCTTTAAGGTTTAGTGTCTTGGAAACAAGGAACATAATACATGAAAACAACATAAAACATTCTTCTTAAACACTTGAAAGGCTTATCCTTAAGTTCATCCTAGGTTCATTACTGCATCTCATAACCTGGGGACATACATCAAAAGAAAGGGTGAGCAGAAGGCCTAGTAAGGGAAATAAGAGAAGCATTTTACATGTGAACTTGAGATACTTCAATAAGGTCATGAAAAGAACTTTAAGGCATGAGAAAGAAATCATGAGGCATATCATAATAAGTATAACGCTGTTCATAACTTGAAGATGTGGCTACAACATTTTACAAAGACAGTCATTTCCGTTTCACCAAGGTCCATCCCCAAGGTGTCAATAAAAATTACCAAGGTTATTCATCAAGGTATCAGTCTAAATGGTCATCTCTAGAGATTAAGTCTTTACCCAATGCATTGGAGTGCTATCAGGGCGCACCCTTAATTTGTCTTTATTATCATGTGATCCAAATATATCATCATCAATAATTTCATAAAAACCCCATATAGAAAAAAATAAATGGGTTTCATTTCATAATCATAACGTTTTAAAAAACTACTTTAAAGACATGAACTTTTATGTAACTTTAAACCCAAGGAAAGGGAAAGCGGGTCTCATGTATGTAAATCCCAGAATTTAAAGTAGAAAATTTTGGTATATATGTGAATAACCATTTATAAGAAAGATATTTGAGTATTCACAAAATAAAATAAATGAATTTTGGAAAAAGAGAGAGACATTTTGAGACGGAAATTCGGCAGCATAACAGTTATGTTGTAGGGTTTTAGAAAACTTTGAAAAGAGAGGGGACATGGGTCACCCACTCATAAATGATCCATAAAAAGTAGGGGGACAGAATATAAAGGATTTAAGAACATGTTAATGAAATTTAAAAGATATACCATATGAAATGAAGAACATTAAAGGAAGTCAAAAATAATATTCCTCTTATGAAAATCAAGCAGCCTAACGACGTCACTTAAACTTCAACCAAAAATGAATTGACAAGATCAAATAGGGTATCTAATAATATGAACATAAGAGTTCAGTATGATATATATAGAGATCATACCCCAACATAATAAAAAGTAACTTGAAAAACTTGACATGAAAATAGATCTTGAAAACGAGAAGGGTGAAAGAATCCCTTAAAAATTCGGCAGCCTAACGGCACCACTTAAAACTTCAAAATAATGAATTGAAGAGATAAAATAGGGCCTCTCATTATATGAACATAAAATATCGTTATTATTGATATAGATATCATACCCCAACATAAAAAGTAACTTGAAATACTTGACATGAAAATAGATCTTTGAAAAATGAGAAAGGTGAATGAGTCCCTTAAAAATTCGGCTGCATAACGGCGCCACTTAAAACTTCAAAATACTGGATTGAAGAGATCAAATAGGGTATCTCATCATATAAGAAAAAGATTTAAGTATGATATATATAGATATAATACCCCAAAAAAATAAAAAGGAACCTAAAATACTTGACATGAAAGTAGAACTTTGAAAAAATGAGAACGGTGAATGAATCCCTGAAAAATTCGGCAGCATAACGGCGCCACTTAAACATTATTAAAACGAATTGATGAGAGAAATAGGGGGTCTCTCGTCATATGAAAATGAAAAGGTCAGTAAGATGAATATAAAATAACATCCTCCAACATAAGAACATGGAGCATAAAAGAAATGAAATAAAAGAGATTACTTGAAAAGAAAGAGAGAGGTCGGATCCCTTACCTTAAAACGTAACTCTTAAAACTCAAAGGTTGGGACCTTGAGGGATTGGGGGCACCTTGGAAGGACTCCTTGGGAGGTAATGAGACCATATATTAGTTGGGGGAGAGTTGGGAGTCGAATTAATGAGAGTATGGCTTGGTATTTATAGGGAAAGTGAGGGGACAAGGCATTAATGGCCAAGGGACACCTCATTAGTGGTTTTGGCAAAACCATGGGATTGCCCATGGTATTTTCCCATGGTATTGGCCACTTGGGACACCTCATACCTTATCTTACAATTCATAAGTCGACCATATTGATTACATACTTAATACATCATTTAATGATGTCATTAAACACACGTAACTTAAAAACTGTATTTTCACTATTCATCGAAAATTCAACTTTTTCAGAAAAATCCCCAAAAACTACCTTAACATAATATCGATGCTATGAGTTCAAAAATGAAATCCATTTTATAAAAATATTTTTATAAATATTTTTAATTAAATTTTTAATTAAAAAAAACTATTCACCCGAAAAAACTAATACTTGACTAATAATTTATGAAACCGTTATTTAACCATTTTATTGAATCACATTACTTAATCAAGGTGCCTAGATTATATTAATGCTTTATTTAAGTGATATTACTAATACATTTGGTTACATTACTAATCCTAAGCATAAAATCACTATTCATAATTTACTATTCATCAAAAATTAAGTTGATCTTATTAGACTCTAAATTTTGTACTGAACATAATTGTAGAAGACCATTTTTTGAAAATCATTACACATTTTTAATTATTTAAGGTTTACATAAACATTTTTTTTAAATATCCTTTCTCGAAAATTCACCAAAAATATGCATACTATATTTATCCAGACATTTGAAAATTCATAAACTTCATCATAAGAAGAAATCAAAAAATTTATTTAAAAAAAAGGATTACACAAGGAAGTTACGGTCTCCTTACATATCCCCTTACCACACCAGCATAGGGCCTAAGTGTAAGGTGTGCTAAGGTGAGAGAATTTGAGGGAGGCTCGGCCAACATCGCACGAGTAGTAATTTCTTTCAGTTTTAACTTCTCGTGAAGGCGATTCCGTTCTAGCTTCACACGATGAAGTTTGGCTTGGGTTTGGTCTAGAGAAAAGCCCATTGGTGCTACCTCCTTCCCCAGTTCCGTTAGATGGGCTTCGATCGGTCCAAGACTACTGGGTGAGGTCATCGAATCTTCTTTCTATATTAATTAACCAAGATCACTTGTATTTAGAGACAAATATCAAAATGTTTAGTTTCCAGCGGTCATATTGACCAATGGTCATATAACAGTCAAAACCCAATGGTCTCATTTTAATTAAACTCATGTTATCAAATGAAAAAGTTTTGTTGAGTATAAAAAAATAAAATAACACACAAAATTAGGAAACAAGATTTATTCAAAAATTTTGGGTCGTTACAATCTTCCCCCCTTAAAAAATTTCTTCCTTTCAATTTTTAAAATTGGGTTTTGAAATTTCATTGAAAGTCCCGCACCGGAAAAGGAGTCAGTAAAACTATTACTTTAAAATAAAGGAAGGGAAGTAAAAAGGTCACCCGAGTTAACCCATACTAGGATTTCATGTAGGAAAACATGGATATGCAATAAAAAACAAAGGGTCAAGTTTTGAGGGAGAGTGATAGAAAACATGATTAGGAGAAAGTTAACAATAAGAAAATTACAAACTTATGATGTGTATAAACATCCTTTGATTACCCAGTAGGAAACGTTAACAGACAACGTTTTTGTTTTACGTTCCTTTTCATAGTTTTGAGGAATTCATTTACTACATAGAATAAAAACATAAGGAAATATACCTACATTTATGTAGAGTTTCATCCTTTAATAAGTTTCTACCAAAACTAATCATTTCTCCAGACCCAGCTGGTCTGGTCTAGTCCTAGTGGGCTTGGACGGATTCGGTGGGCCAGGTCGGTTCGATGGATGTGGGTCGGTTCGGCAGACCCCAGGCTGGGTCGGACCGGGCTCTGACACAACCGTCCCCATTTTACAAAAAAAACCTCTAACTTTCAATCCGTAAGTCTGTTGGATGAGCCATCTGTATCTTTGGGACCCTTGTAGAGGGGTGGTACTTTTGAGATGGCTTTGTGAGTTATTAGTAAGGACCAGTATAGGTTCGGAGCTTCCCCTTGGTTCTGTATTCTGAGGTTCACTACAACATTGCATGGCAATCCCCACGAGAGATAGAGTCACTAAGAGAGTTATGGAATCCTCCTTGCTACTAGAGTGACACTCTATCACCCCTAATGGAGTTTGTTTGGTATTTACATGACCTATGGGTGAAGGGAGTTAATCCTCTATCTAGTGTGCTATATCGGTAAGGTTCTTGGTATTCTTCATAATCTCTTATGTTACGAGTCGCATCGTAGGGTTTGTGGTATTCACTGAGAACCCCCTACATTATGGGGTAATACAGATTGGGTTCATGGTATTATCTGTGGATAATCCCCTATCTATATATTATGACAATTGACAAGTGTTTTCTCTTTGGGCGGGGCCCAAGTTAGTGGAATCTCATGGAATAATTGGTTGTGAATTATTCTTCAACTGTGTGGCTAGTATTAGAGTATATATAAATATTCAGGGTATATGTATGGGTGTATACATATGTAGAGATGATTTTTCCTTCCTTTGTGTCTTTTGTTTTTATTTTTTGGGGGTGTTTTACTGAGTGTTGTTTTATTTACCCCTGTATGGGATTTTCCTGTACGTGTCATGTATTTTGCAGAAGACCGATGCTTTGATGGATTCCTAGGTGGAGAAGGACTAAGGCTAGGACCGGACGATGCCTTGTGAGATCAGACGGGTCGAGGTGTTCCCGATAACTTCCTACCGCAGCTTCAGTACCCTCATTAGCAGGTCGGTCTTTGTAGTTGTATTTTCCTTTTTTGGCTTTTATTCTTTCCATGTTTTCATTACTTCACTTTAATTTCTAGTTTCAATATGATCGTATTACTTTTATGTTTAGTGGTTTTCATGCATGGTGGTTGGTGTTTCCCCTTCCTTTTAGATTTGTGGGCTTGGATACGCGTGCATGTGTATAAGTACTTAGGCTAAGGACTCCCATTTGGGTGATACGCCTACTCGGCACTAGTCGCCATCCCCTTGACTATCATATGTGGGCTTGGGGTGGTCATGGTATGGGCCCCATTGGGATAGGTTATGACAATAGGCGTGGGGTCATGGAAAATTCTATATTTGAGGGACTCTTTAGCAGTGAGTTACTGAAGGGTGGTGTGAATTTTATGTTTTTCGTGACACCTAGGTATAGGGACATACTATATATACCACATACCATATAGCATGATGGTTTATTTCACTTTTATTTTGACTATTAGAGCTTTTGGGATGAGTTATTTGTGGTATTTGTACTCAAATATCATACAAACCCCTAGATAAATCACTCCTTTTTTAATAGATCTAGGTGTGAATGTGGAAAGGTTTAGTACATAATGTGGATTCTTTGAGGAGTTTTCTCAATATTTACTTTCTAAAAATGTGATTGAAGACTTATCTATGCCTAGGATATGAGAAATATTAGTAATGTGGTGAATTCACTACTACAAAAACGGGCCTTATCAGCCCTCAAAACGGGATTTAACAGCACTAAAAAAGCACTGTAAAGCTCAGTGCTGATAAAGTTAGACTTTATCAGTGCTAAAAAGTGCTGATAAATTCCCTTCTTGATGTAATATAAAATTCTGCAGCAGCACTCCCAAATAAGACCTGCAAAAAATCAGTATATCAACAAGTATACCCATGCAAAATTAACACATAATTCATAAGGTAATTTCAGCAAGTATACCCATTAAACAAGTATACCCATACACCATTAACACATAATTCAAAAGTTAATTAAATACATAAAGAATTCAACTCAAAATTAAAGGGGTTAGGGGCTGTTCAAGTGTTTGGGGTGGTTGTCCAATGGGGGTAGGGGGTGTCTGGGGGGATAGGGCTATCTAAGGGGGCGGGGTGGTGTCCAGGGGGTGGTGGGGGGTGTCCATGGGGGTGGGGTTGTCCAGGGGTGGGGTGTCCAGGTGGTGGGGTGGTGTCAAGGAGGGGTGGGGGTGTCCAGGGGGTGGGGGCATCTAGGGGGATGGTGGGGTGTCCATGGGTTGTGGGGTTTTCTAGGGTGTGTGGGGGGGTGTCCAGGGGGGTGGGGTGGTGTCGAGGGTGTGGTGGGGGGGATTTCCAGGGGTGGGGGTGTCCAGGGGGTGGGGTGGTGTCCAGGGGGTGGGGCGGTCAAGGGGGGTGGTGGGGTTATCCAAGGGGGTGGGTGGTGTCCGGGGGTGGGGGTGGCAGTCCAAGGTGGTGGGGTTCCTAAGGGGTGGGTGGGGTGGTGTCTAGGAGGGGTTGGGGTGTCGTCCAGGGGGTGGGTGGGTGTCCAGGGGGTGGGGGTGTCCAGGGGGTAGGGGCTGTCCATGGTGGATGTGGGGGCTGTTCATGGGGGTGTCCAAGGGGATGGGGTGGTGTCTAGGGGGTGGCGGGCTTTCCAGGGAGTGGGGTGTCCAAATGGGTGGGGGTGTCCAGGGGGTGGGGCGGTCTAGGGGGGTGGTGGGGATGTCCAAGGGGGTGCGGTGGTGTCCAGGGGTTGGGGTGGTTGTCCAAGGGGGTGAGTTGTCTAGGGGTGGGGGTGTCCAGGTGGTGGGGTGGTGTCTAGGAGGGGTGGGAGTGTCATCCAGGGGGTTGGTGGGTGTTCAGGGGTGGGGGTCCCGGGGGTGGGGGGGATGTACATGGGGTGTCCAGAGAGGGTTGGGTGGTGTATAGGGGGTTGGGGGGGCTTTCCAGGGGGTGGGGGTGTCCAGAGGGGTGGGGGTGTCCAGGGGTGGGGTGGTTTCTAGGGGTGGGGTGGTTGTCCAATGGGGTGGGGGTGTCCAGGTGGTGGGGTGTTGTCTCGGAGTGGTGGGGGTGTCATACAGGGGGTTGGGGGTGTCCAGGGGATTGGGGTTTACAGGGGAATGGGGTGGTGTCCAGGGGTTTGGGGGGCTTTCCAGGTGATGGGGGTGTCCAGAGGGGTGGGGGTGTCCATATGGTGGGGTGGTGTGCAGGGGGTGGGGGTCCTGGGGGTTGGTGGGGCTATCCAAGGGGGGTGGGGTGGTGTCCTGGGGGTTTGGGGTGGTTGTCCATGGGAGTGGGGGTGTCCAGGGGGTGGATATGTCTAGGTGGTGGGGTGGGGTCTAGGAGGGGTTGAGTGAGTCCATGGGGTGGGGGTGTTCAGGGGGTTGGGGGCATCCATGGGGTTGGGGTGTCCATTTTAAACAAAAGAGAGACACTTTGAGTGATACCGTCCACACCGTGCCTCGGACTGAGGTGGGGTTGACTCGTACACGTCACAAATGACCCATGGATCGTTCCTCGAAGTATCAACACAATCCGAATGCATTTGGTCAGATTTCCATATGTCAGTTGTTGTTTTCACTTAAAATTTTATCCATTTTTATCAAAAGAGATACTTTGAGTGATATCGGTCACACCATACCTTGGATTGAGGTTCGGTTGACTCGTACATGTCAAAAAGGACCCATTGATCATTCCCCTAAAGTATCAACACAATTTGAATGCATTTGGTTGTATTTCCTCACTTCAGTTATTGTTTTCACTTAAAATTCTGTCCATTTTAAACAAAAGAAAGACACATTGAGTGATACCGACCACACCGCGCATCATATTGAGATGGTGTTGACTCATGCACGTCAAAAATGACCCATAGATCGTTCCCCAAAAGTATCAACACAATCTGAATGCATTTGGTCAGATTTTTGTATGTTAGTTGTTGTTTTCACTTAAAAGCTTGTCCATTTTAAACAAAAGAGAGACTTCGAGGGATACCGGACACACTGTGCCTTGGATTGAGGTGGGGATGACTTGTACACATCATAAATGACCCATGAATAGTTAAGTTAAAGTATCAACACAATCCGAATGCGTTTGTTCAGATTTTCGTACGTCAGTTGTTGTTTTCACTTAAAATTCTGTCCATTTTAAACAAAAGAGAGACATTTTGAGTGATACCGGCCACACCGTGAATCTTATTGAGGTAGGGTTGAATTTTACACATCAAAAATGACCCATGGATCGTTCCTATATAGTATCAACACAATACAAATGCATTTAGATAGATTTACATATGTGAGTTGTTGTTTTCACTTAAAATTTTGTCCATTTTAAACAAAAGAGAGACACTTTGAGTGATACCGGCCACACCATGCCTCAGATTGAGGCGGGGTTCACTCTTACACTTCAAAAATGACCCATGGATTGTTCCACAAAATTATCAACACAATCCTAATGTGTTAGGTTGGATTTCCATACGTCAGTTGTTGTTTTCACATTAAATTCTGACCATTTTAAACATAAGAGGGAAACTTTGAGTGATACCAGCCACACTGTGCCTCGGATTGAGGCTAGGTTGACTCGTACACGTCAAAAATGACTCATGGATCGTTCCCCTAAAGTATCAACACAATCTGAAAGTGTTTGGTCGGATTTCCGTAAGTCAGTTGTTGTTTTCACTTAAAATTATGTCTATTTTAAACAAAAGAGAGACACTTTGAGTGATATCGGTCACACCATGACTCAGATTGATGCAGGGTTGACTATTACATGTTACAAATGACCCATGGATATTTCCCCTAAAGTTTTAACACAATACAAATGGGTTGGTTGGATTTCCATATGTCATTTGTTGTTTTCACTTAAAATTATGTCCATTTTTAAAAAAAAGATCTATTGAGTGATATTGGCCACATCGTGCCTCAGATTGAGATAGTGTTGACTCTTAAACGTCAAAAACGACCCATGGATAGTTCTCCTAAAGTATCAATACAATCAAAATCTATTTGGTCATATTTCCGTACATGAGTTGTTGTTTTCACTTAAAATTATGTCCATTTTAAACAAGTGAGGGGTACTTTGAGTGATACCGGCCACACCGTTCCTCAGATTGATGAATGATTGACTAGTACACATCAAAAATGACCCATTTATTGTTCCAATAAAGTATCCACACAATCTGATTGTGTTTAGTTAGATTTATGTACGTTAGTTACTGTTTTCACTTAAAATTTTGTCCATTTTAAACAAAAGAGAGACACTTTGAGTGATACCGGCCACACTGTGCCTCATATTGAAATGGGGTTCACTCTTACACATCTAAAATTACCCATGTATAATTACCCTAAAGTAAAAACACAATTCAAATTCATTTGGTCATATTTTCATACATCAGTTATTGTTTTCACTTAAAATTTTGTCCATTTTAAACAAGAGAGACACTTTGAGTGATTCCTGCCACACCTTTCCTTGGATTGAGGAGGTTTTGTCTCTTAGGATAGTTTTCCTAAAGTATCAATGCAATCATAAGGCATTTGGTTTGATTTACATACGTCAGTTGTTGTTTTCACTTAAAATTTTGTCCATTTTAAACAAAAGAGAGACACTTTGAGTGATATCGGCCACAACGTTCCTTAGATTGAGGCAGGGTTGACTCGTACACATCAAAAATGACCCATGGATCGTTCCCCTAAAGTATCAACACATTCCAAATGCGTTTGATCAGATTTTCGTATGTCATTTGTTGTTTTCACTTAAAATTCTGTCAATTTTAAACAAAAGAGAGACACTTTGAGTGATATCGGTCATACCGTGGCTTGGATTGAGGCGGGGTTGCCTCCTACTTGTCCCAAATGATACATGGATAATTCCCCTAATGTATCAACACAATATTAATGTTTTTGGTCGGATTTCCGTACGTCAGTTGTTGTTTTCACTTAAACTTCTGTCCATTTTAAATAAAAGAGAGACATTTTGAGTGATACCAGCCACACTATGCCTCATATTGAAGAGGGGTTGACTCTTACACATCAAAAATGACCCATGAATAATTCTCCTAAAGTATCAACACAATCAAAATGTGTTTTTTTGGATTTTTGTTTGTCAGTTGTTGTTTTCACTTAAAATTCTGTCTATTTTAAACAAAAGAGAGACTTTGAGTGATACCGGCCACACCGTGCCTCATATTGGGGTGAGGTTGACTCTCACAAATCACAAATTACCCATGGATAATTACTCTAAAGTATCAACACAATCCAAATGTTTTTGGTCGGATTTCCGTACATCAGTTGTTGTTTTCACTTAAAATTCTCTCTATTTTAAACAAAAGAGAGATACTTTGAGTGATACTGGCCACACCGTGCCTTGGATTGAGGCAGGGTTGACTCGTACACTTCAAAAATGACCCATGGATCATTCTCCTAAAGTATCAACACAATCCAAATGCATTTGGTTACATATGAAGGTAATTTGGATATTTTACTGGTTTTCCTAATCCAAAGCCCAATGAAAAGTGGTTCATCATTATTGCATGTTTCTGGTGCATTTCATCTATTAAAATGGGAAAATAAATCATTGGATAAAGGATGTATTATTTAATAATAATTAAAATTTTCCTACAAACATTTACATACAATAATGTTTTTTTTATCCCCTTAACCCCTCAAAAAATGACTGCCAGTTGTACACGTCCCCAAGTCAGATCTGCATGCTATTTGTGTACAATCTTCCATCAGGTATGTGGCCCACTCATTTTTGAACAAATATATATCTTATTGTGAGTATGAGGCTTTTATAAAGTCATAGTAGTACTTGAAAATATATAAATAAATAAATAATAAATAATTTAAATGAAATAGTAGTTGTTTTTGAAAATACCTCTTTAGGGATGCTAGTTTGTGGATGAAAAATGATCTCTTTCATAAATTTTCAGTTATAATAAACGCAATAATTATCGTTTATTTGTTTTGGACCCTGCAAAAAAATTGATCATTTGGAGAATAAGTAACTTGTGTCGATATGTGTTTGGATAGTAAAATTTTATTATATATACCCTAATATTTGTCCAGACGTAGTACTTGCTCGCCTCCTTATGCCTAGCCAATGTCCCCATTCCTTTTTTAGACGATAATGATACACCAGGGTGGAAAGTTGTAATTTACCAATATAACTGGACATGTACTGTGAGTGCTAGTTGGAAAACCAAAATGATTCACTCCATCTATAGATAATGTAAGACGAAGGTTTCTCGGATCTTTTCCAAATTCAGGATACTCAAGATCAATTATCTTCCATTGAGGAGAGTTGGTCGGGTGACGTAATTTCCCATCTTTATTTCTTTTATTGGTAGGCCACGACAATTGTCTTGAAGTTTCTTCACTTCTATATAGACACCTAAACCTTGGAATGATTGGAAAGTACCATACAAATTTTGTAGGACTAGATTAATCTTTCTTGTATCAAGAAGCACCACATTATGGGCATTATATAAGTGACTTTTTCTCCTTGAGAAACAGTATACAGTCTTTTGGGCCATCATATATTCTTTCAGAAATCATACCCATCGAGCATATCATTCGTTTAGTTTCATATGTCCAGTTTGGGAGCTGATTATCTTCCGGGAGCATGTCATTCAAGATAGAAAATAGTTCCGTAAAACTGAAATCACTCCATCCATTGCCTGCTTTCAATTTATAAAACTTTAGTACAGCTGAAAATACTATATATTTAGTGCAACCAGCATACAATAGCATCTTTTCACAACTATTTAACTTCTCAAACAATTTTGGGAAATCAAAGAGTTCATCTTCAACTGTCCTTGTCATTTCCTCAATACGATCTTCATCATCATTGACATATTTAATCACATCCTCCATTCGGTCTTCTTCATTATTCATATTTGTATTCGTATCTGATGATCCATAAAATGTAGTTTTATCCCATCCAGTAGCTTCATTCACTTTTTCTCCGTGTTTATTCTAACATTTATAACTCTGATCTATTCCGTGACATATCAAATGTTCTTAAAAATCCTATGGAGTAATTAGTCTAGAATAACAACAACGTAAACCTGGACAAAGGATTTGAGAAGAATCCTTTATGTGATCCTTTTCAAACTTGATGAACTCTTTCACTCTGTTCTCATACTCTATTGTCAAACAATTAGAATACATCCAATCTTTATTTGTATCCATCATATTTGAATCTAAAATATTAGTATTTATGATTCAAATACACAAAACAAGACTTCCAAATAAAGTATAACAGAACCAATTCCTTATAAAAATAGAGATTAATAGAGCCTAACCATTTTCAATAAGGATTTTGAAATCAAGAGAACCTTGATAGACCCCCCATCAAAATAAACACACTTTCTAACCCCCTTACCAATAGTTCTAGAACCCACCACCCTTGCAGAAAAACATTAAACATCCTTTTAACCACCCCAACCAGCCACCTCATTCATAATAAAATATTCACATTAAACAGCCCAAAAATAGTGACCAAACTCAAATAAAATGAAAACAAGGATACAATTTTGATGAGAAAACTAATATAGTGGATACATTTCCAAACACAATGGGGTTTACAGGGGAAACAAATAACCTAGTTTTATCCAAAATTACTATGGAATATCATTCATTTTTTACCCAAATTATCATAATAAATAGAAAATTAAGGTTAGTGAACATGAATTATATCATGAACAACTAAAGAATATGTAATAACTCTCCCTCACTAACAAGGGGCTCTACCAACGCCTACCATATACCTAAAAATAATTGAAAAAATTAGGAAAAATAGTTTCTTGTACCTATTTCTAATAGTACTACAAGAAAATTATAACGAATGTAGATCGTACCTCCATACACTCCTGGAGCCTCCTAGTAAAAAGAATCTAGTGACTATAACTATCTGAGATTCTAACCACTAACTTCCCAATATAGGAGTGGTCTACTTAGGGGTAGTATTAGTAGAATCAAACCAAAGTTCCATCCACCTCATGTTTCTCCCCGATCTCCTCCATCACTTTAGTGCTATATAGACCTCCTTTCTCCAGTTCCTTCCTCTTCCTAGGCTATTCGTCGACTGCCTCTATGACTGTAGCATGAATGTTAAGAAATTTCAATGTGATATGTCTATACCCCTAACAATCATATTAAATTCCTTGGAGTAATGGGTTATCCTTGAGGTACCTATGAATGAAAGTGCCTCCTGAGATGAGACTTGCATCACACACCTACTGTGGGTCGGTGCTGCTAACCCTACATCCCAGAAGATCACTACCTTAAAAGATTATGATATCAACTCAAACCATAGGCATAATCACAGAACAATAATATATCCATCCAAATATTAGTATTACATGTTGAATTCCCCCAAACCACTTGGGGTCGGTCTATGAATTGATCAAAATAAATTAATGGATTTAATAAAAAGAGATGAAATACAATCCAACCAAGTTAAATACATTTACAATCTTCTAAGAATAAATTCATCCCCTTTTACGTAATCAGGTTCTCCATAGTGTAGGTGTACTTAACCAAAATCACTTGCCCTGACACACCAAAGGTAGTTCTTTACTAGAGCATTCTCCATTCAAAATAACAATATTGATACCCATAATAGGTATCAGGTAAGAATCACTATCTACCCAATGAAGTGCATGGTGTCTCCCAATTTTCAAGAAAAAACCTTCTAGACTAGCACCAAGGAAAAACTGGTCATAGAGGTTCACTAAGTTGACACCACCCTTAAATTATCTTTAACATAAAAAAAAGATGTGTGGAATTTACCATTGATCAAACTCAAGAAACATACCACAATCGTAAAAAGAACTAACCATCCAAATACAACTGCTCACATGTTCATACCACTGTCTAAACCCAAATTCCTTTTCCAAAGAATACCATTCACCTTTCCAGGGATGCGCTACCCTGATCTCCTCATCTTCAGTGGACCTAGTTCATGAAGACTCAAGGCCACTCCCTGAATCTTGGTTTAATAATAAATGAACCTAAATGGCTTATAGGCTCCACTATGAACCGTCTCAAGGAGATATCCAATTTACAACACTACAACTTTAGAAAGACACTCATCATCTCTGGTATATGGGTTGATGCATACACCATATCCTTACCAAGAGTTAACCATAAGCCTCCCTTATGAAGCATTCCATAATTCCTTGACATTCATAGGGAAGAAAAGTATTCTTCTTGCACACATCACATAAAACCATGCTCACCAACAAAGGGAAATATAACTTAACATCCACAGGGTTGGATACACTTTATATATTTGAGGGGTCCTAATCACTATCATAAATAGAACCTTCCCCATAAACAATAATCACCAATACATCATGACACCCATGAAGTGTAACCAATTAATAATGAGGTGGGTACTATCAAAAATTTTCTTTTTCATGAAGGGGTTTACAAAAAGACCACTTTCCCCAGTATAGATAAACCCACCATAAGGATGAGGAAAAACACTAAACATTAATAGAATATTCATGTATAGCAAGGTCTAGGTTGAGTTTGCATGATAATATCAAACCCTCATACATATGACACTTGGTGAAAAATAAATTCTAGTTCCAAACAACATAAGGACCCAGGGGGAATCATAAAAAAGTCATACTTTAGTTAAAATCATCAGCTAACCAAGTATAAGAATCCACTACGTGTGTTATTACGTGACATAGATTGTTAGAACTCTATGTTAGTTAGCCTCTAATCCAAGGGTGTTGATCATGGGGAAGAATCCAAACATCACCCTAATGAAAACTACTCTCACAAAACCTATCCACCAAAAATAAACCTAAAAGGAGAAGTGTGAGACTTACCTAGACTAGATCACACCCGCAATGGAGGGACAGAGGAAGTGTCGAGTGGTCAGGGAGCCTTATGCGCTACGTCGGGAGGGGAAGGAGCGACCACAAGGGGGGTACATGGGAGGAGCTAACACCGTTGAGAAATGGAGAAGTAGGGTTCGTGGGGAGTACAGCGAAGAAGAGGAAGTAGGGTTTGCATGGAGGAGGATCCGCATAAGGGGTCTGAGGGGGAGGATTACGAGTAGGGCTAGCGGAAGAGCTCTAGAAAAGAGAACATCATGGGGAAAGGGGAGTTTTCGTAGGGGTACAGCACCACGAGGGCTTGAGGGCACGATAAACAAAGGATACTGTGCATCATATTTTATCAAATTTGGGACTATGGTGTTATCAGTGCTAAAAAAGCACTCATAAAGGATTTATTTGTCACCAATTTTTATCACTTATAAAGCATACTCTTTATAAGAACTAAGAAAAAAGTGCTGATAAAGGGCTCCTTTATCAGTGCTAAAATTTTAGTGCTAATAAAGGGTTCCTTTATCAGCAATTTTTTCCTAGTACTGAAAAAAGGTGGCGCTTCCCTTGCCCGTTTTTGTAGTAGTGATTAATCCATATGTTCTAGTTGTGGTGGACCTTATTTGGATCATATTACATATATATTATGTGAGATTATATTCCCCGGTTCCTTTGTATGTATGTTTCCCTATGTGGGAGAATAAATGGATGTTAGGAGCCTGAATATATTTATTACACTTGATATTGATGTAAAGGTTTTGAATTTTTTGTGTTGGTGGTTGGATAAATGATAATGATAATAATGATGATGTGGATAATATATCTATACTTTAATGATATGTGATGTGTGAAGGGGTAATGTAGGTTAAGGATAGGAGATCCCCTGATGGTGGAAAACTAATAATATAATAAGATTCACTTGGGGTGGAAAGTATCTTGACTGATGTAGGTTGTGGTGAGAGTCCAAGAACATAGACACCTTGAAAACTAGTGAGATTCATAGCAGGCACATCACTCATGAGTAAACTATATTTATGTATATAATTAATTTCCCTATTATAACATACAAAAAAAAGATATCACTCTTGAATTCATCAGAGTAAATAATCATTATGGTGACATATTCACTAAACCTTTAAATTATAAGGGATGTGTTTTTATTAAATAAAATTACATAATGATTGAATAAAAATGATCACTTTATATCCAATTATATTTTCAAAAATTTAAAGTGTTTTTTTAATTGTGATGGAAAATATATTATACATTTGAGGAAAACATTATCGAGTCTTACTAATGATCAAATGAAGAACGTCCTATTGCGTATTTCGAAGAATATAATAGAACTTATTTCAAATATACCTATAAAAATAATTTAATTAAAATTTAAAATTATGATCATTGAGGGTATATAAATTATTTTTAATTTTAAGTTTGGAAATTACAATTTTTTGTCTTATTATATCAAACCAGATAATTCTTTGAATCTAGCTTCAAATATAATGTTCTAATATGACCATCGATCCTGACATGATCAAACCTATGATAATTTTTTCTTCTCTCTTTCCACTTCTTATAAATATGGTTCCATTCCTCAATCTCTTAGTAAATTTCTCATTTTTATTCATCTAAAATATTTATGAAAATTTATAATTATTATTTCTTATTAATCTAAGACATATTCTTTTTTCCTTTCATCATTTTCATCGAATGGATCTTCATTCGAATGTTTATCAAGATATTATACCATAGATTTCAAACATAAAAATATTATCACAATTAAGGGTACAAAATCTATGTCTATTTTTTAGATTAGTTATTCAATATCTGGTGTGTAAAAATCTCACCTTGTCTATGGAAATAAAAACTCTATACCACCTAGACTTGGTATATGAGTTATTTGTCACCCTTATATATATCACGAAGGGACTAAAAAATTTCCACATTCTCTATCCAGAGGAATAATTTCATGTTCACCTTTCACAATTTTAGAAACTCTCTTGGGTTTTTGCATGAGGGGAAAAAATTCAAGTTTCCAATGATCCCCCTCAAATGTATGAAAAACATTTATATGATAATATCAAACAAAGAATATTTCACAATATGATTCCAATAATGAAGATGAATAATCTTTATTTAGATTCATTAATAAAATATAATTGAGTATGGGAACTACTAATTTAAATAAAACTATACATTTACACGGTAATAAAAAAATATGTGTTCATATTAGATTATCTAGTAGATATGAGTCCATTTAACATAGAGGTCTTGTAATAAGAGTATATTTAGTCTATACATCTACAATATATGAAGGAAAAGAATATATAGTGTGGTATAATTTTAATCTATTTAATAACCACCAAAATTTGAAATTGATATATTTCAATATCTATTCCATTGGGAAAGAATTATTTTTTAAAATGGTGTTCTGATTAGTGTACAAATAATATAGAATATTAATCTTTAGTATGATTCTCACAAATATTTTTACAGAGATCCATTAAAGGAATTTAAAACTTACGAAATTCCTTAGATTATATAATTATTTATATATATATAATCTATAGTTGAAGAAGCCATTATTTTACCATTTGGTGATAGTTTTTAAGAGGGTATTATAACAGATGGATCTAGTGTTCTTTCTCTTGTACAAGTTCTAAATCTAGAAGAATAATAAATAAATAAATAAAGGAAAAATTAATATAATTCATTTAAAATAAAAAAATAGAACCATGGGTACCTTCTAATCAAGAAAGATTGTTAGTGGAATCAATGAAATATATGAAACCAACTCCTTGAAGTAATCATCAAGTTACTCTTCCCACTACTCATTATAATGTTACATCACTAAAAATTATAGATAGAGTTTAAGATGAATAAAATAAAGAGAATAATATTTAAAGAATAAATAGGATGGGTATATATTAATGAGTTCAGTGCACTTAAAAGTTTATAACATCAAATAAATGGAAATACCTCTCACAAACAAAAATTATACCTACTCTACCAAATACTTAATCGCATACACCTACACTTGTACTTACTCTTCATAGAGATACAACACTAATACCCACATTAACTCCTCTAAAACATTATAATCCATAAAAAAACGTTCAAACATCAATTAAACCAATTCTTTCTCAGATTATCAAGAAAATATTACTTTCTACTTCATTGTATATAGATTAAAACATGACACAAAAAAATATAAATGGTTTAATATTGATAAATTTAAAAATACTCGAGAGTGAAATAAAATCACTCCCTCCTTTTTAAGAATTTAATCACTAATCACTTTCAGAGGACCACCCTATCATAGAATGAGAACATCCATCACCTTTGTGAATGTGACTCAAGCTAAGACTAACAATCATTTATATTAATATAACACATAAAAAAAATTCTCCTTCCTTATATATCATATTAAAAAATAAAAAACCTTCCACAGAGAAACCCCACTCAAATCACACTGAATAGGTCTATCCCTATCATAAAGATGTAATGGTTAAAGCTGAATCTCCAAAACTAAAGCCTTGGAATCACAGAGCAATGGTGCATCTTAATGGGATTGAGAATAATATTTTTAATACATATGAAGCATATATATTTCTATGATTATATGATAATTTTGTGGTAATGAAGTATCAAGTTACTCTTCTAAATTATACTAAAGTATCAGTCAATGTGGGGAAAGAAGATTAAAGATGCAACAAAAAGTCTCTATAATTTGGATGATATGAGGATGTTTTTTAAACCCTTTTCAAAAATATTAGAGTCAAAACATCAATAAAATATGAATAGAAATAAATCCAAGAAACACTCAAAGATATTTAATCATATTAAAATTCTATAAAAGGAAAGGGTTTAATCATTTATTATTCTTTTATTTTAACTTTATCAATAACTATATAAAATTTTATTTTATATTATTTTTACCTATGTATCTTTATTTAAATAAATATACTTATTGTGTATATGTGTGTGTAATATTTAATAATTATAACACCATTAATAAATTATGTGTGAAAAAATATTATTTATAGGACATATCAGTATAAATAATATTAAAATGAATATAAATATAAACATCTCAAACCATTATTTGTATAATCAAAAGAGGGTAGAGGAATTTTTTAATTTTAAAATTATAAGGGTTGATATTAAATATGATATATAATATTATATAAGAAAAATATTAAAGGTGGAAATTTTATTTGATAAGTATATATAAAAAATGGTAAGTACTAAATTGAGGGGGAGTTCAAACTTTTTTATTATATTTATATAAACTCCTTTATGGTGTCTTATGATGATAAAAAATTATGGGACTGAAAAATAATTTATTGAATTAATTCTTATAGTTACCTTGTTTATTATATTTACAATAAAAAAATTTTATACTAATGGTTATTATGAGGACATTTTAGTAAAGTATATGATCTATTATAAATACATATTTTGATCCTTAGAAAACATATGTTTAAAATATACAATCTAAACTACTTAAATTAATGAATATGACTAAAAAAATATTTTGATAAATAATTTTTTACTTAAAAAATTTTTGATGTTGACACTTTATAGACTCTATCTCTATTGAACATAAAGAATCCTTTTTTAATTTTATCTTCGATGGTTTGGTAGTGATGAGAACCCCATTGATCTCTAAAAGAATCATAAAATAATATTTATTAATTTTTTGTTATGGTTTGAAGGGTGAACGAAGATAATATATACATTTTAATTTATTATTAAATCTATAAATACTTTTATTTATGAAAATCATGTAATGATTTAATGGGAACTTCTTCCAATGGTCTAATAAATACTTCTATAAAAGGGTGTGGAGTGATTGATTCCATAACACACAAAAATTAATGGATTCACTAAGGAAAATTATTTTGAGAAAATTAGACTTATATATATTTTAACAAATTCATATTCTTTAACCTATTGAAAAAAATGAAATTTGATTTTATACTTCAACCTTTACTTGTTTTACAATTGTTCCATACCATTTTTAATAAATATACTGAACTTTAAAAAAGGCATGAGAACCTTTTATTGTAAAATCCTACCTTAAAACCATCCATTTATTCTAAAAAATAAGTTCTTTTTTAATAACATGGTTATACTTTTATATTCAATGTGGTCAATACTTTCAATCGGTAAAATTAATTTTCAAAAATATTTATAAGATTATCTTATAACATTGGGTTTAAAGAGAATAATTTTTGGCGTTTGTAACATTATATCCAATATATATAAATTTACAAGGGAGAAAATATTCTTATCTCAAGAGCCACTATCAAATGTAAATACTCATTATTCATTCATATTTTTTAATTTATTTATCCTTTTATTTTTACACAACTACTTTTTAAACTTATTATCACCGAAAATTATATTAGGAATATTAAAACATTTTTTTCATTATTTATAATTTTGTGAGGATATAAAATCATAAAAATCATTAATTTACTCCATCTTGAAGCTTCTTTACTAGGGAAAACACTTATAACTTCATAACATGGGAAATGTTTTATATATCAATTAAATCGACATTTGAGGTGATGAATTGTTGTGCTAAAACCCATATTCCTGGAAGATTCCTTTTAAGAACCACAACGGTAGAAATAGGTTTAAATATTTATAATTATAAAGGAACCATATAATTATTGTACTCAAAAATGGGAACCCATGAACCCTATCCACACACCATCTATAAAATAGAAACTAAACACAACAAATAACCAAAAAGAAACCAAGAAAAATGAAATTTAAATTACCAAACCAAGATGGGGATTTACATGGTTTGGAACAAGTCCTACTACATGGAAAATAGGTAGATTTAATATAATTGGAAGAAGATATTACAAAAAATGGGACACTATAGTCACTCTAAAATCATGTGCTAATAGAAAATTAAATGGTATAATTTCATATAAAGTGAAAGTTATCCAAAACTATCTACTTATATAGGAGCATTTTAGCTATCTTTTATTTCCATAGGTTCCACCACCATCCAATCTATGTTGAATGTTTCCACTTGAACATGGATACTGTATGTAAAACATTGGACGCCATCAACTCAACTAAAACACTTAGTGAAGAGTTCAGGAATCCAGATGTCATCCTCCCATGTATTCAATTCTATAATATGTAACTACATCTATTTCCAAGATAGTGGTTCTAATTCTGCCACTTCCATCTTAGTTCTATATCATGTTCTAGAAGTTTTTGCTTTATTGAAACAATCAATTCTTATCCAAAAATTGTCTTCTCAACAATACTAACAAACTCCCACTTGAAAATAATTTCCAAGGACTCACCATCTATTCTTCTGGGTCAAGAGTATCTATGTTCTAAAAAAATTACCTCCCATTAAACTCATCTATTTTATTGAAGGTTCCATGATTTCTTAATTACAAAGTTATCCAAGGACCACTATAGAAAATAAATGTTCTAGAATTTATTGAGTTATAACCTTAGACGTCGTATCCATTAGAATATAACTCCCACCCACATTCTATAGTTCTAGAATTCTATCTTCCAAAAGATTCCAGATAAAGTAGTACTTTGGATGAATTTGTTTCATCTATGAGTGAAACATTTCATTCTTGTTATAGTGAATCAAACTATTTCTATTACAATAAAATGTTTTGATTATTTATCTTCTCTTGATTTCCTTTAATAAACCATTTTCCCTCAAAAACCCCTTCCCTTATTTTTTTTAATTTTAATGCATTTACCTTCTATGGTTGAAAATGAAACTATAGGTTAAATTCTCAACCTATGACTCATCATAGTGCTTCTAAAAGTAAATAAAAAAATAGAGGTTCTCTTTATTGAGTTGGTATTTCTTCCAATTTATTTATCCTCAGATACTTATAATGGATAATTCATTCTAAAATAGTATAATAGGTCCATCTAACCTCTCAGATACTGAAATATGCACATAATATCATCCATATGATCCTTTCATGTATTTTACATGTATTTATTAACTATTATAATTACATAAGTGATATATGTCCTTATACAAACTATGGAATGTATCAAAATCCCATAAGTGATTTATGTGAAACCATTACCATGTACTTATCATCCTCATTTTCTTTAGGTTTATTCTTTTTAGATAGTCTAAAATTTTTGGCCATGGGGTCCTCACAGGCATCGATTCACTCATTTTAAATTACTCCAACACCTTATAGATATACATCAAATGAGACAATAATAATATTATAGAACATATTTACTTATATTTATCTTTCTCAACATCATCTTTTTGGAACCCTGATCATTCATTTAATGATCTTTCCAAAGGATCTCCTCATTAAAGATTATATCTCATACTCAGATAATATACCCCTAATTATTATCCCAATCCAACAATCCAATATTTTCATCATCATAGCCAATAAATAAATAGGTCCTAAATTAGATTATAACATATCCCATTCATTGGAATCGACATCACCATACATGATTTATTAAAAAATTATATGATTCAAAATTAATGATCTTACAACCGATAGTTTATTCAGAATTATTTTCCCTATCAATTTGGAATGACTATGATTCATTTTAAATTCATCATAGTTAAATCAATTATCTCAAACTCATTTGGGAATCCATAAATTAACCACATTTTCTTGTATCTCTCATTCAAATTTTGATTCATCTGTTCCAAAACACCATTTTTCTCAAGTGTTTTATGCAGAATATTATCAATCTATATTATATTAATGAAACAGAACATCTAAAACTATTTTCCTCTATACTCACCACCATTATTAGACCAATGAAATTTTTTCTTCATTAAAGTTTCAAACTACATCATGAATTTACATCTTCTGACATTTTTGAACACAATATACTTGAATTTGAGGAAGTAAACCATCACTTTACTTGTGTTATATTTGATGAAGGAAACATAATACAATGTGACCGAATGATATCGAACCAATATTGGTCCCCATACACCCATGTAAACCATCTAAATATTCGGATTCTTTGGTTCCTTGTAAATTTATAAAATTAACATCATTTATTATTTCACTATGAAATAAATTCATATTTTATATACTAAACAAGTTCAAGATTTATAAATACCTTTGAAACTATAGTTTATAATCATTTCTCACTAATGTGGCCAAGACATTCATAACAAAATATCATTATTTTGGATCTTATTAAACTGACATACATTATTGTTTATAAAATATGAATCAGTTATAATGTTTTATCTTTCACACCTTAGGAAACCACTATGGAAACCTTTGTGATCTTCTACCAATCATCTGAAATATTAGTAAAAAATACCACATCATCAAGATAACCAAAGGAAATTAAGTTCTTCCATAAACTTCGATGTGTTGTAGACCTTTTAAATATAGAAATCATCTTTTATTTTTTTAAATATTCACATCACCTATTCCAATAGTCTTGAGTACTTACACATATAAAAAAACCTCAATAAAGCTTCTAGATACATAATTTATCATGCACCTTTTATTATATTTTAAGTGAACTAAAGATCTAGATTTATGAATCAATAACTATATCAAAATCTCAATGATTAAAATAAATATTCTATCCTCCCCATCATCTATAGAGTTAGTAGATAAAATAAAATCATGATTTTTATAGTTTACATATAACTTTTGATAATATTTATGTATGTTTTCTGTTTTTGAACTACTTTATATATGGAGTCAATCGGACCACTTCATTTCCCATAGTTCTTATTGGTTTTATTTTATAATTTATTATTTAAAATTATTTTATTGAAAAGTCACATAGTTTTCATACTAAATTATGTTCTATAAGAACCCAATAATTATCTATTACATATCTCTTCATTCAGAATCATATCTCAAATTTCCTTGAATACTAAGTCGTCGTTACCACTACAATTTCTCACATGAATAACCATCACATCCCATGATTCTTGAAGAATTGAATAAAGTATCAATTCCCACATGTATTCATTGAAAACTACTCTTACATGATCTAATTGGATTTGAATCATGTCGAAATCATTAAAATGATTATTCACCAACCATCCTTCTCAAATATTCATGGTAAATAGTTTATAGGAAAAAACACTTAGTTAATTGTAGAAGTATTCTAATATATGTTCACATACATTAATATCAATTTAGAAGTTTTATTACCCTAATGGATGATGAAGTACATGTTACAGGCCAACATCATCAACATCACATGTAGAAACTTCTTATCAAGATTTCTCAATTCTTCCTTTGACATTACTTCTGGATTGACACTATCAAACGGGACCTTTATATCTATCTAGAATAAGTAATACTCAAATTGAATCCTCTATAATACAAAAAAAAAATCATAAAACATGTCT
Organism: Viscum album; assembly: GCA_963277665.1. Lineage (NCBI taxonomy): Eukaryota > Viridiplantae > Streptophyta > Magnoliopsida > Santalales > Viscaceae > Viscum > Viscum album. The sequence continues at coordinate 926,089,212 of OY728165.1, forward strand.
AGTTATATCATTCCCTCTTCTAATAATATTATTAAAAAAAAAGAAAACTCAACCTAAAATGAAAAGTCAATATGGACAAGAAACATACATTTTATAGAAGTAGATATATGAGATACTGACACTATATTTCCAAGAACTGATATCACTTATTATATAAGAATAAATATATTCAAAATGTGAATTTCTTAAACCAAAAAAGGCATAAATAGGTCATAATCATTTGAACTACCATAGAACCATATAAGTTTTTTTTCGTAAGTGAGAATCCATGCACCACAAATGTCAAATATTTGTAAAATAGTAATCACTCAAAAGATACAACCAAAATTAAAGGAATAAAAATAGAAAGTTAATCAATGAATTAATATATATATTTATGTGTTTCATAATAATTCATACTCCATGGGAAAAATGAAACATAAATAGATGAGAAAAAACATGTTATAATGGAACAAGTCCATTACAATCATTCTAAAATCACAATCTAACAAAATCTTAAATGCTATAATTTCATGTGTAGTTAAATTGACCCCAATTAATATATTTATATTTGATAACTTGTAACAACTCACATAGTTATATGTTGTAAAATGTATAGGGAATTTTAATTTCAAGTTTGGTGATGGGTTCTTTTTGAGAACCAAGATTCATACTAGTGTTACAAGAATTCTAGCACCCTTAAAATGTTTTTTAGATGGTATATGAGGATCAAAAGAGGTCATGATTGTTCGATAGGTTATCATATGAGTGGTTGAGTGGTCGAGTTTTAGAAAAGTTTTTTTGTAGTCCATTTACATTGTGAATTGACCATTCATACATTGAATAGAATTCATGGGGTTTATACAGGTCGTAAAAGGGGTGTTCATGTGATATGGGTTCACTAACCCAAAAATCAAAGTGTGAACCTTTGGCTCAAATAATGAACCATGTTGTTGGTTTTTTAAAAATACTAAGGGGGGTTTAAAATTGAAACACCCTTGTGATTCTCCTCCTTATACACATAATAAGAAAGGAGGATGAACTTATCCTCCCATGCTCTTAGTGACTTCAATACGGGTTATTAAAAGGATTTTTATCATGCCCTTTTGAGGTAATATCTCATCCTTTGCAACCCTTACTCTTCTTACCAATTCATCATTGACTTTGGTTTGGTTTTTGGGGTTTCAGGATGAATTATTTCACTAGTGTATGGACAATTCATGACACTTCATGAAGATTTTATATGTGGCACATAGAGGAAGTACTAATATGTCATCAATAAAGTTTCATTCATAATTTGACACAAGTTATATTTCACCATGGATTTATTTAGTTTTCCTAGATATTTTGGTTAAATTAATATATTAATTTAGGTATTAATTTCATGAATTCTATATTTCTTAATTTTGGGGCCGTTTAGGGAATGGATCACACTAGGTTGATCATGATTTTGGTATTGTTGGACTATCTATTGAGTTTGGTTCCTATTATACCATATTGGGTATTTGATTTTAATTAATTTATTTATTTAATGATGTTGGTTTTAATTAATTAATTAATTAATTAATGATTTAGTAAAAGGTGATTTGAATCAAGTTTTTAAATGGAATCTGCAAGGGATTTTCTTGACTTCTTTTGGTCTACTTTACCATGTATATGTAATAACATGTTTTCCAAATCTTGAGTACTTTGTGTGTGTCCCTCGTGTTTCTTTTTGGTGTGTTCCTTGTTTCATGATTATGTTGGGTGTGTGTAGACCTATGAGAATATGTTTTCATATTGATGTGTCTTGTGTGGGTAACCCTATCGGAACTTTATTTATGGTATCAAAGTAATGGTTGGTCTTAGTTGACATGGAAGAACCATTTGAGGGTCAAGGTGGGTGTTGAATATTTTTGAGATACAGGACTAGGTCCTTAGGGACAATTTCCCTGGTGGCGAGTTAGAGGACTGTGAGGTGGGATTTGTGTTGTATCTGTTGTTTCATTCATGAACTAGATAGACCTATCCATATTCTATGGGGATGGGTTGGTCTTCATGAATGGAACCTTACATTAGTAGTCTTGGGTCAAGGACTTTCATGGGGTATGGTTCCTAGTTTTATGTAATTAATAGAATATTAAACTCTGTGGATTGAGAAGGGATGGGTTGAGACTTATGTAAATATAACCATGCCCTATTCCTCTAAGTAATGGTTTGAGTTTTGGATAATGCCCCAACCAAAGTTTTTAAGTGAAAGATGAACATTGTATTGATTAGATTCTCTAACCAGGACCAATGGGTATGGGTTAGTTTATGGTATATGTGATTTTCTTCCTTGCATTATGGTGTTGAAGTAGGTTTTTTATAGGTCATGGTATGATGTGTACTTTGGCTTAGAGTAAAATTATATATGATTTTATGTTCTTGTTTGTTATGTTTTTGGGTGGGTTTGAGGCAAAGATATGAATCCATCTCATATATATTTTTATTGAACATCCACTTGATCATGGTATTAATTATCTTTGTTGAGTCATTGAGGATACCTACTGGGTAATTGGACTCACCCCCTACTCTGGTACATAGTATGAGTTTTGATATATATGGGTATACCTTCATGTTTCCTATTAGGAACACAAGTATTACTTGGATCTGGAAACATGATTCAATTATTTAGTCATGGAGGCCATGGATATAGTATGATGTTATCTGAATTGGTCCAAAACCCAATGAATTTATTTTCAGTTTTTGTTCATCATGTAAACTAACATGTGTCACTTTTATATATATGAGGCATTTATTCCATGTTTATTATTATTGATGATATTTTGTGTGTGTGTGTCTGTACATCATTTTGATATTGTAAAGATTTTTATTCTGTGTTTTGGGGGATATGTGGCTCAAAATTTACTACCTGAGGGGTTTGGGGTAGTCTAATATACAGAGGTTTCATTCTGATTTTCTTGTAGAAATTAAGATGATCCCTTGAGTTATTTTGAGGGAATATTCTTCCCATGACTAGGATAGGCTACCATTACTATTTATTAGCCTCTGGAATATGGGGAGGTATACCTAAGGTCTTGGAGAATCCCTACTCAGTTGTTTATTGGGCATCCCTGGCCATGATGTTACATCGCTACAACTATATTATAGTTTAATCAGTTCCACCACTATTAGATCTTTATAAACCACCATTGATTGATCATGAATACCATTAGTAGACCATTGAATTCCTCTAACACAACCAATACACCCAGTGAATAGTTTTTGTGTCTAGATATCATCCTCCTATACTATACTTTCAGAATATATCACTATAACTGGTTCAAGGATAGTGGTTTTGATTCCATTACTCCCATTATGGTTCCATATCATTATCCAAAAGTCTCTCCCTTTAAAAAACATCTCTTAGCTAGAAAACTGCTTCTCCCAAAGACTAAAAAATGAAGATTCCCAGTATAAATAACTAATATTAGACTTATAACACTGTGATGGTCAATAAAATTTTAGACAAAAATCATTCATCAAAACACATATGGAAAATAAATTTCTAATAAATAAATAAAATGGATATAAATTATTAATAATATATAAGTCAAGATTTTAAAAAAAAAATTGATAATTAAACATTTATATTTAGTTCTATAATGAGTTAGAGTATGTTTAAATGAGTCGATAATTGAGGTAATTATATTTCTTCTTTATTTACTCTCACTTCTTTGTAATATATCTTCTCTATCAGTCCCTATTTTATTAGTCTATGTGTTTTATTTTTAGAATCTCCCATGATTTAATTTAATGTTTTTATGGGTAATTATAATATTTATGTCATTATATCTTTGACTGATGTATGCATCATATATTATAATATTATTATATGACACATACTTATTTTATGGGAAAATCATGTTATGTATTTTTTTATGTATGGTTATTTTCATTACATTATTTCTATCTATTGCACAAATGTATTTAAACATTATGATGAGATACATGAAACTAAAATTATATAGTCCCCTAATGTATTGATTAATATTTTTATATCATGTGGCATTGTGTATAAGGTATGAGCAGTGAGTCTTGTCTATTATGTTATGATGTTTTAAAAATATTTATTGACTTATTATTATCATGTTTAGCTATAATATTGGTATCATACTTATATGATATGTATTTTTATCCTTTAAATGATATTTCATGACAAACTCCCATGATTTTATAATACTTCTTAATGATTTATCTATTCATATATTTTATGTTTTCCCTTTTGTGGGATGTTAGCTAACAAAATTTGGTTTTTATTTTTTTCCACAGTGCCTCACATTTTTTTATAAGTATATAACCATTTTTTAAAATAAAATTATGAAATATTAAGTATAATTTTATATAATAATATGGATGATTTTTGTTATATGTAACTAATATTTCAATATATTAAAATTTTTATTTTTGGGTGTATGTTTTTATATAAATTATTAAAACTATTCAGGAAAATGATGTCAAAATTATTCTTAGAGTGCATCGTATCAACGCAAATCAATTCATGTCAATGGAATCAGGAAAAAAATCTTGTAATAATAGATATGAAACTAGGTCCATTTTGAAATTTTTGGATTTGAATTAGAAATTGGAATGTGTATAAGTATTTTAAATAATTGAAGAGAAGTTTCACAACTAGTATCTTAGTTAAAAAGATTTGGGAAAGAGTTTTGGGGGTTTGGGGACTGAATAGGGTTGGCTTGTCGCCACAAAAGGCCAATAGGTACCTGATTGGGAAGCATCATGTACAAGGTGAGGCAAAAGGTTGATGGTATTGGTGTACTAGATACCCAATAATGCCCAAAAACATTTTTTAAATAAGGGGATAGTTTTATTTTCATGACCCCCCCCTCCAAACACCACCATTTGTCATATACACATTCAGGGTTTATTATTTGGGGGTGGTGAACCAATAAGGAGGATCCAACCTTGGTTCCCCTCTTGTCCCCTTTGATACTCCCTTTTGTAAGGTGGATTTGATTGGGTTTTTATAATGATTGATCTATTTTTTAATTCCTCTCTTCATCTTTATTCCTTATTATCCCTACCCCTATAGTTTTAGTGGGTTATGGCTAGGTTTTCTATGCTGATTCTACTAGAGCGTAGTTGAATGGGGTTGGGATAATAGTGGTTTGGTGGGACTTGGGTAGATGTGTCTCTAAGAGGAAAAATTCAATATTTTTCATCTTGTTTAATTATTAGTGATATTTTTCCTAATTTAGTTTTGGTTTTCTGTAAAATCGTGATGGAATTAGTTGATTAATTGATACCTAGTATTATGAGTTTTTTTGGTTTTGGGGATGTGTTAAGAGTGAACCACACCCATTTCCTTGAGGTATTTACAATGAATAATTTCTCATTCACATATTTCTCGATTATTCCCAAATAAATCAATTATGATAATTAATTATAATGGTTAAAAATTATTTAAATGTATTCATGATAGAGTTAAGGTCTTTTATTGATGTTCGATGTCTTATATGTTCTTAGATGATCTTGGTCAAGAGTCAAGTAAGAATATTTAAAGATATAAATATATAATTGAGGTATATGGTGCCTATTATTATTGAATTAAATGAGATTACATATATTTTATGGATTATAAACATGGGTAAGTGTGTGTGATATACCTTAATGGAAACTGTGATGGGTTTTCCTTTTGAGAGGTAAGTCTGGGGGGTTTAGTGGGACTATAAGTATTCCTTAGAGGTTATAGAATTATGATTGGTCATCTAATGGATAATTAGACAATATAAGAGTTAGGGGAAGATGAAACCATGAGTGGTATCCACTTCTCGTACTATGAATCTTATAAACAATGAGTATTGATTAATGGTATGTGTTTCTCACTTATAATGGTGCCTATGAGTGAATCTATTTGATTATATAGAATTTTATATATGAAATATAGCATGATTGGTTATGATATAATGATATAGTATGAAACCAAATGTTTTCCCCTTATTACTTGATTGATTAGTAATTTAACCTCAATCATGGTAGGTCCTCAAACATTTTTCATTAAGCTTAAAGGTTTGGGGGTATAGTGGAATAATTAGGGTGGAGCATATTTTTTATTTTTTAAAATGGTTTTAAAAGAAAATATCTAAATAACTTGGTATATGTAACCATGTAATCCTCTATAGAGTATCATTTAAATTTAATTTTATAATTTATTTAAAACTATAATTACCTAAAACCAATAATTTCTTTGATAAAAATCCATTACCACTATAGAATCATCATCATTTCTATTGATAATTGAAATGATTATTTCTCAAGTTATATTCATGTGTGATCCATGAATATCCACAAAATTGTTTGGAATCTCTATGCGCTAGTTTTGTAGTATCAAGGGCTTCATGCACATTCACCATAAATCGTAATGAGGTTTTCTTGTTATCTATATGTTTTTGAGGGAGTGGATGTGAGGATTTTATCTACAGGCTTGAGAGAATTCTTGAAAAAAAAATTCACTATAAGTCTTAACCTTTTCCAAAATGATATAATTTGTAATTTAAAATTAGGGTTAAACCACTAATATTTACTCAATTTCCCTTTACAAATTTGATTATTTTAAGTAATTCTCATGTCAATTATAATCATTATTATTATTTACATAACATGTATTTATTTAAATATAATTTCTTAATTAATAAAATTTAATGTTTTTGAAATGATATTAAATAAGTATATAATTTATTTCTATCTATTAACTAGACCCATTAAACCTCCCATACAATTTACCAAACCTTGAATATTGAAATATTTATTCAAATAAATATTATTCATTCCATAAATAAATAAATATAATATTCACTAAACTTATGAATAAATTTTTATTTAAAATTTATGTAACTAGATAAAAATTTATTATACAATATTCACCAAACCTCTGAGTAAATAAATATTTAATTACTACCTTGTGAATATTTAATAATAGATAAAACTCAACTCACATATTCTAAACTCAAATATATTATGATTTTATTTATGTAATCAATTTAACTTGAATAATTATTATTCTATAACTAATAATAAAATTTATGATTAATATTAAATTCCATAGACCCCCCCCCCCATGCTTGGGTGGGGAGGGGTTTGGGTTGTGGTCAAAGGGTCAATTCCATAGGCTAGTAGTGTAAATGTATTTTCTTCTGTGCGTGTGTGCTGCTTTCGCGGTTGTGCCCAATTTTTTAAATATCAAATTCAATAAAATTTAAAATGATTTTGGATAAAATTGGTTTATATCCCTTTATGGGTATTTATCAATGGTATTAGGTGAATTTACCAAATGTATGTAATCATCATCTATAAATATTCCAAGACACCCATAAAGAAAATATTTAATATCACAAAAACAACAACCTTCATATAAACTCTACTATGTAAAAAAATCCATTTATAAATCAATATCTCATCAAGTAGGATGCATACATGTCTCTTCACCTTATATGGTTGACTTATCTTTCATTAACTTTATAAAATTAACTCATCTAAAAAATACCATGGAAATGGATTTAACTAGATAATTACATTTCAATCAAAGAGAAGATGATACCTCCTTCTATTAAATCAAAATTCACACATCCTTTATTGACTTATTACATTAATTTCATATCACTTATGAAGTAAAAAAATGTATTCTACCTAAATATAAGAATATATCATAAAAAGTTTCATCCATAAATCAAATTATGTGATTAATAGTATAAATTATTAACAATATCATGTTGATAGACCAATAAACCTATTCACATTTAGGAATATCCAAAAAAAACTATTTGGAATTCCTATTAGAAGGTGTATCCTTAAGACCTCCACTGTTGAAGATCACCAAGTGAAAACTGAAAGATATAAAATCTCACTATCTTATGAGCCTCCAATACATGAAATAAAAACAACATTTATGACCCATAAAGTAGATATTATCTAGAAAACATGTTTTATTCTAATAATATCATCATAACAACTCTAGGTTCACATTATATTTGGGACAAATTATAACCCTTTGATGAAACAAATACCCTAAGGAAATTATCACATTTATATTATATAGAATAAAAAAATTATTTGATAATATATTTAGTAATATTTTGGTAATATAAAGTAAAAAATGTTTCTTGGTTCTAGGGAGTAAACTCCAACAGACTCCCACTTACTCTAGAGACAAAATCTAACCAATAAAATGTTAGCTCCCACATGAAAAATATTTATTTTTCTATGGTATGGATTTAGTTACTAGGTCTGCCACATTTTTATATGTGGATATTTTGCTTACTACAACTTCACCTATTTAATTAAAACCACTAAAAGAGATGATATATTTGAGTATGTTCCTTTTTCCCTATGGCATAAATATGAACTACTAACTAGTAACTATACTAAAATATAATCAAAATATATATTGATAATTTATTATTATTTCTTGATACAATTCCATGAAATAAAAAAATGATTACCATTTTTTATATTATTTATTTAGCTATATTAGAATTCATAAGATACTCAGTATTACTAGATATGGACACCACAAGAATCAATAAGAATATCAAAGATTTTTCTTATCCTATCTATGATATTAATATAGACTAATCAATAAGAAAACTAGTTTTTTATCCCTTAAATAACTAATGTTCCTTAATACTCCACCAACCAGGAACTCATCCATCATACTTACTCAAGTACTATTGGATAGTTCTTACTACTACCTCATGTAGTTCTCCAGGATCAATATGATATTTTTCACCATGATTTATATATAATAAACATCAAATATCATTACATATAATAGAATTCATAATATATTCCATTAAAATATTTATATCCATTATCGTGATATCTTACTATGTTATGACACTCATCTTAGATAGATTTATACAATGTAGAATAGGTGAAAATCCAATCCTGAATTTACTAATCTTGAATTTTTTTAATAAGTTGTCAATATATATGTACTATGACTTGATATGATAATCCCAATAAAATAAACTCCTTGGATATTATTCCCTAAAACTTAAATAATCTAATGAACCAGCCCAAGATTCCATTTTAACTATCACCCGAACTGATCCACTATTTGCCCAAAGTGCATTCTGGATCCCTATGAACTACAAATAAGTGCATTGGCAGGAAAAGGACACACATGTGAAATATTTACTATGATAATAAGAGAAAAAACTTAAAACAATTTCTTCCAAAATCTAGCATGACAAGTCTTTAAACAGACATCCATTCAAATAATCAAATAATCTTGAATAAACCAGAAGCTAATAATAAATGAAGAAAATGAACTATTGTATCACCCCGCAAACACCCTCCTTTGAATTAAGTCTTCCGAGTGCCTATACTTGGGTATTGAAAATCCACAATACCTATAACCATAGAAAGTATAAAAAGCTTACATGGCCAAAGTAAATAAATTTAATTCCCCTTGGTTCATAGTTTATATAACCAAAAATAAATGGTGAATTAAAAGGGTTTCACACACTTTATAAAACCATTTTAAGTGATAAACAAGAATTTATAAAAAGATACTATTAATTTCAATTCATTACTTTCCCATAAGTTTAAAATATTATTTCAAACCATCCTTTCCAAAATTGATCAATATGATCACTCTCAAAGTCATTTAAAAACACTTTTTCAAAGAATCATGTTATGCATGATTTAAAAAATTAGTTTAAAGAACCCAAAACATTATATAAAACTTAACAACGTCCAAAACACCAACCCTCAATTCATTTCACAACCCAATCAAGGTCAAACCACTTGTGAACCTCACAATTTATTTAAAATTGTGTTTAAAACACTTTTACAACACTTGAAATTTCATTTATCCCTTGAAATTATCAAGTAAAACCTTTGATAAGAATTTAGGAAAAATCTACCTTTATTAAACATAAAAATGGGCTTAAAACATCCTATTTAATTTGTTCCAATACCCAAATGGGGGTCAAACCATTTTTAATTTCCATATTTTTTTAAATCAAAACAATAAATAAACTAACAATATATGGAATATCATGTTCCATATAGGATTTAAAGTAAAACAATAAAAGAAAAATTTTGAAAGCCCCAAAATATTTTTTCTAAATTCTATACTTCTTTTTAAAAACCAATAAATAAGTTTAAACATTAAGTGGTGTATGCTTCCAATTAAAATACATTTTGTAAAATACTTTTAAAGTAGAAAACTGTTTGAATTATGTGAAACCCATGATAAAAATCACATAGATTGGTATAATGAATTAAATGAGGCATTTAGAAACATCAAACAATAAATATTTTAGAAATTAAAATATTATTACATAAAAATAAAACCTCAAATCAAGTATAATAAAGCCACAATGAGCTGGAATGTGTCACCTTCAACAACAGACACTAAACTGGGGATAAAGAGACCAAAATGAAGCTTAATCACCTAATGAACCACAAACAAAACCCAGTCAAATTGACACCCTAGGATCCATATAAACAAATTATAGGTACAAGGGGAGGTGAAAACATAGGTAAATCGAATATGAATGGAGGAGTATCCCTTATCATGGATATATGACCCAAAATTAGCAATAAATGAGAAGAAAACATAGGCCATGAGAGGGAGGTTTTCACATGCAGGGTCTCATCCATAGGTAGGTATCTTGTTATAATGATAGGATATGGGGTTTAATATGATAGGTTTTAAGAAAATAATAAAAGGAATAAAAATTTAAATTTTTTTACTCTGGGAAATTTTCATGGTTTATCAACATGATTTACCAAAACATGCAAAAACTGTGTATCCCACACTACTTAAGAAGAAAATATCCTTGCATAGTTACTCCTAGGAACTCACATGGGTTAACTAGTCATGAAATAACCATGTCAAATGGTAATATCAATGACATATAAAAAATTCAAGGGAACTGACAAGTTTTATAACTATACACCCCTTTTTAACCCTAAAAATTTTAAAATTTCTGGCCACAAATTATTTAAAGTCGCGAGAATAATGACAGACAGAAATAATATTAAATATATAAATAAATAAAACCCAGTGACATGGAGGGTTTCAAAACTCTCCCCACCATAACACTTTCTGTCCCTTGAAATCCATTAAAAAGGAATGTAGGAAAACAAACTAAAACTATAACATGCTGAGAAAGAGGTAAGAGAAAATCATGAAGTTGGGATAAATCTTAACAGGAGAAACTACTAACCAAAAATATTCCACAAGACCAATTATAAATAACCTCAAACAACATCCAATGTATCCAAGAAGAATTCACCCAACCACCAAGGGTCATAAGGATCCACTATCACCAAGGCCTTCTAGAGTCCACCCACTATTTAGACTTTATATAAAATAGTGGACCAAAAATACACACACTCTTAAAAATACACAACACCAAAAAGCACTCATCCATAGTATATATAATGGGGATAAAAATTACTCAATCAAACATACAAACCATAAAAATGAGAAAGATTGAAACAAAAATAAAATAGAGAAAAAATCTAAGAACTCATGAGCTACAACAAGGATCAACTTCAATAAAAACCAAATAAAATCCCCAAATAAATATGTGTACAATAACCAAGACTTCCCAAAAACAACATAGTTCTAACTTAGGTCACCATTCCCTCATATGGACCAACTAAGATCATAAAAAAAATACGCATCATCCCATGGAAACCGACTAATGAATTGGTACCCTTAGGTTCATATCAAAACAACATTGATCCAAGTTACCTGATCATTCATCTAATGGTATGTCATGTATAATATATCAAGGATAAAATATCTATAATAATCTTCTACAAACATGATACATGATTATCCTAAGAAACCACAATTTACACAAACTAAGATAAATCAACCAATGGGCACACATTACCTCCCAAAATATGGTCCTTAACCAAGAATCACAATGAGAAGATAAGACTTACCATAAAACCACTAAAAGAAAGAGAACCCAAAAGAAAAACCAACATATAAAAAGCACCAAAACACAACCAATTACGCTCTATCAAATAAAAAATACCTCAAATTCTCTTATCAAACCCTAATCCATCAAATAAAAATAAGAAAATAGATTGCCTAAACCCAAATCACACCCAAGTCACTCACTCCATATTCCCTAAGAACCTCATAAAGAAATACATAAATCCTAAGATTCCCAATTAAGTTTCAAGATAAAGGTAGATATTTTCCTTAACACTAGATTATAAGTCTCTTTGGGGACATAAATAAGAGGAAATACACTAAATAGTATTAGAGAATCACCATAAGGTCCATACCATGAAATAGACCTTCCATCTCTTTTATAAGATTTTCAAGGGAGGAATAATCCAAATAAAATGAAATATGAATTTAACTCCTTAATGTACCCTATATCATTCCAAGAAGTTCCAATAAAACTATGAGACAAATTCAAAATCAAAAAATTTATAAAATATGGCACATCATTCACATGTCACAAAAAGTCCCACTTTCTTTCAAATTCAACAACCAACACTAAAGGGTTTAAAACTAACTTTTCCAAAATACACACCTGAAATAAATTTTTAATAAAATCACCATGAGATTTTAAAACACTATAAACGTTTCAAAATAAATATTTTAGAAAAACATTCGTAAAAAATTTAAAATTTTATTTTCAAAAATCCACTAAAACTAGTTTGAATCCCCACATATTATAAAATCATTTTATTTCCACTTAAGAAACCGCCCAAGTGAAATTGATTTCCAAATATAGGCCCTGAAGCATCACTTTAAACCAAAATTAATTTTCTACAAAACCCACATTTCATACACATAAGGTCAATTTTGAATTAACCAAATAAAAAGAACATAACACAATTATTCACTTGATTTACTCCCATCACTTGGAATCACTTAAGGGCAGCATAAACATTGAGTTGAATAGAATAGAGATCCATTCATCAATTTTTTTAGGGTTAATAAACCCTTCTCTAATCATGAATCAGCCTCTAAAATGTTTCCATATCCAATAATTTAGTCACTATATGTGTCTTCAATCCATGAAAAAAAACCTCCTGACTTAAACCTCTTTTTATATTCCATCACAAAAATTAGAGGTGTCCTCAATTCAACTCATAAAAACTAGAGAGATATGAAACATCATCATCAATCATACAAACAAAATCTCAAGTTAAAAATTCAAAATCTAACTACCTAAAGTAATTCAAACATCATTAGGAAGGGTGGTGATCAAGAACCTACTCATGACTAACCTACAGAGTCCCCATGAAAATTTAAAACTCAAAATTACCATGATATACCTGATATAACAAATGGTATACAAAAAAGGTTATAAATTCTTATTAACAAAACAACTTTCTTCTCTAATACCAATTGTAATGGACTATCTTGATTTTCCATTTGAATTAGAACCCAAATTGATCCACCATCGTACCAAAGGGTATTCTCAATCCACACTTCTAGAAACAAATGTATGGGAATTAAAGGAACACACTTGGGGATTATTATTTTCTATAATCAAAGTTAAAATTCAAAATAATTTTTCTAGAAAGTATATTATGACTCATCTATAAGTTGGATGTCAATTCCAAAAATAAAATAAGCCTATGTAAACAAGTAATGGATAATAAGTGCATTAAATAAGCTCTCAACTAATAACCCAAACACCCTACACTATACAAAATTCTCCTAGTTCCTATCCATAGCCATCATAACATCACTACACATCCAACCATAGAAAGTAGAAAAACCTTAAATGCATAATTTATATCATTTAATGGGTTATATGTAGGATATTATATGAAAATAAAATCAAGTTATATGTAATCAGTAAATAGGAAATACATGTTTAATGAGGAAAAATAAAACTAACCTCCTCAATCCCTTGAAAACCAGTAATCCAAGAGCAGTCAAGAATTGAGATAGGAAACTAGAACTGAGTTGATGATATAGTCATGATCACATAATCACTCTATAATCTTCCAGCCTCCTTAATACATAAAAAAGTTTAGTTTTTATACATATTTTTATAGTTTGAAATAAAATTCAATAGTTGGTTTTCCATTTTAATTTTCTTAAATTAAAATTATTTTTCTTATTCAAAGTAGATTTCAAACCCAAAAAAACTCACTTTTAATCCACTTTTATAACCCACATTTAAATCTTTTAAACCAAAATGGTTTTCTACATGACATCAGAAACCATTTAGAAAGGAAATAAATCCATCCTAAAGGTTTTAGAATAATTTAAAATTTAAAAGGTAAATACACCCTTAAAATAATTTTTATAATCAATTTTTAAAGAATCTATGGGCTATAACTAGGGAAAAACATACACACACTTGACACTAATCAATAAATATAAAATTTTTAAGTGAACCAATCAAGAAACAGTGTCATAAATCAAATAATAGGGGATACAAATAAATCATACAAATGGGGTCCTCAAAATAATACTAAAAAAGATATAGTTTCATGGTAAAATTCCTATAGATCTAAAAATAATGACATAAATGGGACAATGAACCTATTTCAGCACTACTGAACATGTCACTTACTTCATAGTACCATTGGACTAACCAAAAATAAAAGTCCCTCAAACTCCTTCTACAATGCGATCAATGAAAGTTTAAAACTCAAAGGGTGTGCTAAACCTTTCAGTTAAACCATCTCAGTGTAGCTATACACATACCCTAGACAACCTACTACAATATACTAGGTTTTATCCTCATTCATGTAACCTACTCTTTTCCTAGGACTCCCAATGAAAAGTTAATTGGAGGTGAGAAATAAATAGGTAAATAAATCATTAAATAAGTATATTTCAATAATTGTAAATAAACCTCACCTCCTACACCCACATAAGAGATATCCCCGAATATATAACCACTCATAATCATCACATACACAAAATAAAATATATGCCCTTTAGTCCATAGTTCATTCCAATCATAAATTGAGGTATAATTAATAGGGTCTCACACACTCCATTTCTAAATCTATTTTATGTGTAAAGTAGGAATTTATATAAAGGAACTCAGAATGCTAAGTAATTTCTTTCCCATGGGTTTAAAATATCATTTAAAACAATAATTTACAAAATCAAACATTAATTTGGATCCAAAATTCATTTTAAAACACATTTAAAAAGTATCTTGATCAACATCATTTAAAAAAATTGGTTTAAAAAACCCACCACTTTCACTAAAAACTCATAGGGTCCAAAACAACAACATTCAATTAATTTCATGACCTAATTGAGGTTAAACCACTTATAAACCTCACACTTTATTTAAAAGAGTTTTAATATAATTTATTAACACTTCAAATTTAATGTATCCCTTGAGATTCCCAATTAAACCCTTCAATAATAAATTAGGAAAATTATACCTTTATTAAACATTAAAACAGCTTCAAACAACCTCTTTAATTTACTCCATTACCCAAATATGATAAAAAAACAATTCTCATATTTTATTTTAAGTAAAACTAAAAATATATTGAATATACTTGGAATTTAAAGTTCTACTTGAAATTACAAGTAATAAATTTAAAGGAAAATTTTTGAAATCCCCATAACATTTTACAATAATCTAGTAATCCTTTTTAGAAAATAAAATGTAAATTATAAAAACTAGAATGAACCACTAATTAAAATCCTTTTTCACAGAACTTTGAAACTATAAAACCATTCAAATAAATTAAAATCCATGATAAAACCAAATCTATAGATATAATTAATTAACTATGGAATTTATAAATATTAACTAATAAATGGTTTAGAAATCAAAATCTTAAATAATGGTAGTTCTACCTTAAATCAAGAGTAATTAAACCAAAATAAGCTAGAATATGTCTCCATTGATAGAAGACACCCAATCAGTAAAGAAGAGACCCACATAAACCATAATAAATGAAGAAACCACAAAAAACACAGGTTAAATTTCCACCATTGTTTTTGGTTTAACTAAGTGTAGGTTTAATTTGTAACAACCTTAATTTTTATAAATTAAATTCCCTTTTTAAATGAATAAATTCCTTATTAATTAATGATGTTATAGAAAATGCAGGCACTAATTTGGTCATTTTTCATCATTATAAGTTGTATCACGTCATATTTAAATGAAAATTAAGCATTATAACCCTTTGTAATATATTCATTGTATATTAACCAGTAGGATTAGAATATATTAAGGGTTATGATAAAGTCCAATTCAAACAAATGAAAAATAGATGTACTCGACCAGTTGGATCATATCCTATGAACCCTATTTATCGGATATTCTAAGGGTGGTGGAATCAATGTTCCTCACACTTGACCAATCCTAAGATGATATCCAAAAACAAAATCATATGTAAAACTATTTACCTGATAAGTTAAATATTATAGAGATCATGGCCCAAACCATGTTCACCAAACTGCCCCAAGAAATTATCAAATCGGGCACCTTAACCTTAGGAAATATGATGGTGTAATAATGGGATATGTATTTGTACCCAAATAGTATAAATTTTATATTTTTATTTTCAATAATATAATAATTATATTTATCCTTTCAATTATAACATTATAAATTATTAAATTACGAGTTTAATAAAAATCAGATTTTGATAAGATGAAACGCAAATTTTATCTTTAGAAAATATATAGTTTCAAACAAGACACTATTTCTAATGAATTCAATAATTTTTTAAATCAATGGAATTTTCATAAATTTTTCTCATTAAATAATATTTTTTCAAATATAAATGAAAATATAATATCATGAAGTCAAATGTAATTTTTATAAGGGTCAAAAAAAAGTTATCATCGTAAAACACCATATTTTTTCAATAAATGGGAATTTATTACTTAATATGGTATATTTTTATATTTATGGAATTATTTTTATAAAATAAATAATATTTTTAAAATCATCATGTAAAAATTATCCAATGATAAATTTTTAATAATTTTTTAGGACATTCAAATATGTTGGTAAAAAATAAATGTGATGTAAATAGACAGTATGTATTATGACATTATAAAATCCCAAAAGTGATGTAATAAATGATATAAAGAGTACATATGACCAAAATTATGTTTATGATTTAAAATAATGTTTTTTGGGTTATTTTATTAATTTTATAAAGCCTTATTGAATCCTCCAAAGCATGTATTATATTTTATGGTTTTAAAATTAATTATTTATGAATACGACTCACTTCCAAATCACCAAGTATATTATTTTAATGATTTTGGTTGTTTTAACTATAAAAATTTTAAAATCAATCCTATTTGGTATAAATAGTATTCAAAACCATGGTAAATTTTCTGATTTTTATTATTTTATTATATAGAGTCCAAAACCTAAGTTTGGAAAATAATAATGAATTCCCCTCTCAATTTATATAAAAACCCACACAACCTCCCATTCCACTTCACTAAAAACCATTTTACCATGATTTTACTCTACATTTTACTCTATATATACCTTAAAAGTTTCCCCAATGCTCTTAATAATCTCCTCCCAAGCTTTTAGAAGCACCCTTTCAAGATAAGGAATCCTCTCCTTCTATTTATTCAAGCACATTATTTACATTATTTCTTTTGATTTCCAGTTTTTTATGTTGAGATATTCTTTTAAACATAACTCTTATTTCTATTATTATTTAAAATTGAATATTTTACACTTTCAATCTCATTAAACCCTTCCCTAAATCCTTATATACCCCCATTATGGTGCCAAAATTATCCTATGATTTTCCTTAATCAACATTTGTGTAGTGAATACCCATACCCATTTCCACACAAGGGAATTCATCTATTTGTAACTATCCTTAATTGATTAGGTAATTTCATGTATGTGACACATAATCCTTAATCTTGGTATTAAAATTGATAAAATAAATCCTTATATTGTATGATCTATGTGGAACACTTATGCATGTACATGAGTTAAATGTGATAGGTTGTCCTGAAATTATATAGCGCTCAAATGAAGTGGGTAATGTTTTATCTAATGAGATACCATGTATGGTGAATAATAGGTTATCCTATGAACACTATGTTATTATTTTTAAGTGGTTACCCTTGACTTATGTTTATTATGTCATGATTTTTGTTGTTTCCACATTTCTATGTTTCCTTCATGTTATTATCTTGTATCATGATTTGAGGATATTTTTTATGATTTAAACCAATTTTATGACACCTTGATATTACTATTAACTAAAATTTATTACTTTCATCGTGTTATTCTTTTATTATTCCCTTACACAGCTTTATATCTCACCCTTTTTTATGTATGTCCCCAGGTAATCTTGTGTAGTATAGTGGGTTAAAGGACTTTAAGGCCATGTTATGGTGGTATTAAACAATTTCATTATATCAAATATTCATGTTATTAATTCATGTATATAATTTCCCAAATACCCTTGGCCTTATGATATTTTGGTCCTCTATTATGTGGGCCTTTATGTATAAATTCATTAATTAAGGTGTGTTAAAATATGGGTTGTCATAGTTGAATTCTAAGGAAATTCTAGTTATTTTTTATGTATTGAGATTATAAAACCTACTAAAATCCTTTGGTATAAGACTAAAAATATGATAAATCCTTAAATTTTGGTAAATAGAGTAAGTGGTTTCCAATAAAATACATTCTTTTTGTGATACTACAAGTAGATGTGGATTTAGAATAGTTATACCTAGGGGTAATAATAGTGAAAAAATTTATTGGGCATGAATCAATCTCCACCTAGTGCATGATAAATATCCCTTACTTTACACTTGGTTTGAAACTTCTACGGTATATTCTTTATTAAATACAAAAGATCCTTGCAAACCACTAATAATAGAACAAAAAATTCTATATGATTTTATATTGAGAAATGAATCATGGATAACTTATATAGAAAATTACAAATTTATAGAATAAATAATATAGGTCATTTATGGGTTATCCCTTTAAATTTCATCATTTCCCATTTATGTGTATAGTAGTTTGAAAATTATCATTCTTAAATTTTTTTAATTTAGCCAATTTTAAAAAAAAAAGGAGGAATTGAGTCATTAATTAATTTAAGGGGAAATGTGATGTTTTATCAAATGAGATGACCAAGATAATGGGAGAAAGAGTTGGGAACTTCATGACAATAATTTTTCAATTAAATCAAGTATTTAATATAAATATGAATCAGGGGAAAACCCACATCACTTTAAGAAATTGAAATTTTCAAATGAAACTTTTATGCGACACAAGACTCCAACTTTTAGTGAATCATTTTAACCCTTAATCATGAAAAAATGGATCAACTCCATTGAAAATATATTCTCCATCTTTAAATGCCCTAAAAAAGATTTTTTTGCTATAAGTTTATTGTATGAAGTTTGAAGTTGATCAACGGTGTAATTTGATAAAAAAAATATGATGCCCAAAAAGGATATTCAATCGATGGAGTGGAAATAATTATAGAAAATATTTTTTTATAAATATTTTCCTTTCACTCCCTGACTAGAAATAGAAAAGAAATTTCATGTCTTTATGTAAAAGGATAGTGTATCCATATGGGTTTATAATGTAAACTTCACATGACATTCATGATATGTATTTAGCTATTTCATCACCATCAATATAAAATTAGACTGATTATTTTGTGGGCCAAATCTGAGTCTATGAAAATAAATGGTTATTTTAGACTTTGATAACTATGGTGAAATAGTCCCATGTTCCCTAAAAGTAAAAAAAGATATCAGTAAGTCTGAAGGGTCTCATGGGTTTAGAGGTAGGAACAAAATATGGATGTTAATACTGGAAGTTTGATGGAGAAATATCATAGTGGAAAGAAATTCCAAAATCCCAATTGTTAAAAGTGTGGAAAGAAGCATCCTATAAATTACTTGAAGTAGTTAATGAAAAGATTCAGGTGTGGTAAGAAAGGGTATATCCACCCATATTTTTCATACATAGATATCAAATCTTATTAGATGAATATTAATTATGTAAAATAATGATCCATGATATAATTATATAGGTCTAGTGCCTTTGGAAATATGGATACATAAAAAATTCTCTCATAGAAGATCTATATCATCTCCCACTAAGCTTATCACAACTATAACCCTTATTAGACATATGGTACTTCATAACCTAGAGAAAGTAAACATAATAAAGGGTGAGATCAGGTGATCTATAAGGGTAAACAAGGTAGATATCAATTATCACTTGATCATAACATGAAAAATAGGGAATGATAACATGATCATAACATTTTAAAATCACACCCTGCGTATAATAAATCATAATATTGATTATGGAATAATTCATGGAATTTTATAATACATGAATCATAATAAAATCAAATAACATAATCCATGTAATCATAACATTTTCATAAGACATGGAATTGTGTCATACACACAAACAAAGAAAATCATTTTCATTGTGCTCAAGACTCATCAACAAGATTATAATAGTGGAATGGGTTCACTCACTAAAACAACATGGTATTAAAGTTTCACACCTAAGACTATCATAGTATACAAAGTCCCTTATTGAACTAGGTTCACTCCTTATTCCAATCCAATTTATCTCATAAGATATCAATATTTACCTGATGTATTTCAGAGAGATATAGGTCCCACCATTCACATAATTAAAATCATACATATTTGTGTTCCACAAGATCATAAAACATTCAATATTTTAGAAACCTTGAAAATAAATGGTTTTCCTAAATATTTCATCATAGAATAACCCATTGAAAAGAAATTAGTTTCATAATCATTTCATAAAATCAAAACCCATGTAAAGGAAATAGGATTCATAAATATCTCATCATTTCATCATAGCATAACCAATGGAAAAGGAATAGATTTTATGCACATATTTTCATCATATAAATAAGCCATCCAAATAAAGAATAAGGATGGAATCCTTGTATCATAATCCCAATAAATCATAAGTTAAATCAAGGGTTATTGTCTTTTATGAATAGAAATACTATTAAAAGATCATAAAACATTCATGAGGAAAATATCCTTTCCATTCTGAAATATATTCTTTAAAATATAAATTTTTTGAACATTTTATGGAAAAAATCATTGAAAATAACTATGAAAATAGGTAAATTATTCCTTAAATCACTGAGTGTCCAAAATGTTAATAAATTCCATACATATTTTATAAGATAAAAAATATTCCTTTTATACTTTTTTAAAAACTCAAAAAATGTTTATCATTCAGAAAATGAAAAGAAGATTCATTTTAATACATTTATTAAAAAAATAAATCTTTGGTAAAAAATAATTTAAAAAAGCATAGTATAATATTAAAATACTTTGTTAAAACATTTTTGGAAAACATATATATTGAAGAAAAATATTTTTCGATCGAAGAGAGAAATAATGTTGATTTTCCTTAAAAAATATTTTCCTAATTTTGAGAACATAAGGTGAGATAAATTAAATTAAAACATATATTATTATGAAATAAATATAGGAGAATAAAAATCATGAGTTTCATGAGATACATATCATATGATTTCATCATCAGAGACTTAATTGTAAACAATCCCTATAAACTATGGCATTGTAACATAAAACCATTACCACTTTGGTAAATTTTGAATCGTAAGACCCATGGTAGAAATAAACTTATATGAATATTTATATCCTATAATTTTCAATATAATAATCATAAAATACATTCATGTGTATTATATACACCACAAAAAAAATCATGTGGTGTAAAAGGAATGTGTCCCAAATAAATAAAAGTGAGACAAAAATCCCTTACCTTATGTATGAATTCCTTTGAATGAATTGAAACCTACTTCATAATAAATATATATTTATTATACACATATTTATTATTAATAATCATATATATTGTACTATACATGATTTACTTATAACCTTATATCACCCATTTGTTAAAACTTCATTATTAAAAACATTGTTTCGGGTGATATCTGCATCATTCTTCATATATATTTTAGTTGCGTAGTTTTGTTACTTATATTATGAGTATGACCCCATAATTTACATAATTATAATAGTAACATGAATATAATATATATTAATTATTTACAAGTTTATATCTATTCACAAATGATAGAGATAGAAAATTGTGTTGCACCATTTATGGAAACGGTAGGCCGTACCTACGCATGAACATTGTTTCAATTTTTCGAAGGATGGAACAAAATAAAGGTAAATAATGAATCACCATTATAGAATAATTATTATATCATATGTATTATATTTATTAATTAAATAAATCATTACTACTATACAAGTAAAACAAAAATTAAAAATTAATCAGGTTGATTTGTGGAGGTGGTGATCCACACATACATACGATCGAGGTTATCGTTTTCCAATGGTTCCTAAGGTAAGAATGTGGATATGAAAATATCCTTAAATAAGTATAATAATGTAACAATTATAATACATAGACATTAAAACCATCATAATTCCAATCCATAGAAGACGGTGATGAGAAATGAATTGTATCGATATGTGGAGACAATAAGCCGTATGTACACCCGAGTGATATTTCCGCTACCCATTTGATGGAAAGAGGGTAAATGAAGGTGGTTTCATAAACCTAATAATATTTAAGTATAATTAGGATACTTAATTTATTACTTTATAAATAATATAAAATATTTATAAGAGGTAAAATAATAATTAAAAATAAAGTGATCGATTAAGGTGATTGCCTCTTCTTTGAAATAACTCTTTTACATATCCTCTTAAGGGATATAGGGTCGGTATTTTAAGAAGAATAAAACATATTGAAAGTATATAGGGTAATGGAGAAGATAATTGGGAATATTTTTGTTAATATATAAGGCTTAAAGTGACGTGAAGAAGATAAAATAGGGGTTCCCTTTTATAATTGAGGGGAGGCGTACCCATAAAATTTTATAAAATATTAAAATATATATAAGTCGTTATCAAGAAAAATGGTTAAAAATTACCTATAAATTGAAAATGGATTCAATTTAAACCTTATATTACCCCCATTTTTCTATTTTAATATTTTTATTATTTTTATGTAATTTAATAAATTATTATTTTCATAAAATATCATTATTTCCAATTTAGAATCCATTTATTTAATTCAACTAAAAATACATAAATAAAAAGTTTCAATTCGAATAAAATTATTTAAAATAACATTAATATTTTATATTCATCTTAAAAAATAACTTCACACCGTAACTCACTCAAATTATATTACTTTTCATATTTTTTAAATCATTTATTATATACTTTTTATTAATTATAGAAATACTGCATCGGTGTGGCATAAGAGTTTAAGATCATTATATGATTACTAAAAATTAGAAATAAATTTTTATCTTCAATATAATTTCATTAATCTCAAAATAGACAGTTAGATTCATTCATAAATTGATTTTCTCATTATCTAGAAACATAAGATATATTTAAAACCATGAGAGTGACATTTTGTGACTTTCTTTCATTTAAATATAATATAAGAAATTTTCATAGAAATTTGTACATTAAAAACTCAACTGTAATTAAAAAAAGTATTGTTGAATTTAATTAAATAAATAATAATTAGGATAAAAAATTATGGCCTTATTAATTTTTTAACCTAAATTAACTCGATTTACCATTTATAGAGGTGATACATTTTACCAGGATTACTATTCATATTCACCAAAAATAAAAGGGGGATATTTACAAAAATTTATAACACTTGATTACAAATATAAAATCCATTTTATAAAATTCAATACATATAAGTGGAAAAAAATTATAAAATAAGCGTGCAAAACGAGATGAAAACTGATTTTTAGAAAAATACACATTTAATTATAAAATTTGGTCTATTCTTATCCCATTCCTGGAAAAATATTAAATGAGTTTTAAATTTTTTTATTAAATAATATATATATATATATATATATATATATATCATTAAAATCATTCAACAATAGTGAATAATTCAATTTATTAAGATAAAAGTACATTATGTGCATAAAATTATTTTTCTAAAAATATCCCTTTTACTTTAAAATGTTTTTTTATTTTCATCTTTCATTAATTAACACCAGAAGAATTAATTTATACATTTGTAACCATAAATTTTTCATAATTTAATTAGTCCTATTCATACACCCTAATCCAATAGCTAAGATATAACTATAATTTAATATTATATCATGGTTTTTTTAGACACAATATTGTGTGTAATGTAAGATGTCAAAGAGATAAATTTTATTTGAAAAAAATATATCTCGTAAAATCGTGGATTGTTACATTATACCCTCATTAAAATTAATAATTCCCTTAAAATTCATTACTATAGTATAAAAATGAGGATATATTTGTTTCATTGCATCCATAGATTTCCTTGTAGATTATTTAATTTTGTGATTTATCTAAATAACTTTCACCATGTGAGTTGTCTTGTTCAATAGTGCATCATGTCTACGATCCAATATTTCTATTGTTCACTACTTGAAAGAAATATCATGTTATAGTGGTATAACATATAATTTTATTACATGTTTTAGATCATGTATTTACTTTCTTAGGATAGATATATAGAACATATATTGAACTTGATAGAGGTTCAGCAAAAGTTCTAGGTGATTAGATACCATCTCTATTTGATTGAGAATCTCAAAAGGGAAAATATACATTTGGCTCACCTTTCCCTTATTTATGAATCTCATAACCTTATTCTATGGATAAATTCTTAGATAAACTTTATCATCAACATTAAATTCCATGTCATGCCAATAATAGTCATCATAACGTTTCTATCAACTCTGATATGTCTTTATGTTCTGCTAAATTTCATTGAATTTTCTATAATTTCTTCATATATATCAAGTACTAATAGCGTTCCTTATCCATTACCATCCTACAATGTTGTATTTCGACACTTATTTCCATAGATATATTTATAAGGGGTCATATGAATTCTCGAGTGAAAGTTATTATTGTAATAGAACTTGGCTAGAGGAATGTGTTCATTCAAAAAACCATTGAAATCCATAGAATAAGATCTCAACATATCCTCTAGGGTTTGAATTGTTCTTTCATAAGGACCATCCATCTGAGGATGATACACAGTATTGAAACACAACTTTGTATCCAGATCCTATTAAATAATTATCCAGAACTTAGAGGTAAACCATGGAACCCAATATGATACAATATAATGTAGTACTCCATGAAACCTTAATAGTTTCTTAATATAAAATCTAGAAATACAATATATATAGAAATATTCTCTAATGAAAATAAAGTGTTTTGAATTTATGAGGCAATCAACTACAACTTAAATAGAATTATTCTCTTCTGATGTTTTAGAGAGTCCTATGAAAAAATCCATAGTGATATTTTCCCATTTAGATTCTAGTATGGGTAATAGTTGTAACATTACCTTAGACTTTTGTTGCTTTACATTAACCATATAACATTCCAAGCACTAAGATATGTACTCAGCAACATGTATCATCATGTTGTACCACTAGATTTACTCTTTTTAGTATCTATACAAATTTATACTTCCATGGTGAATACACAATGGTGAACTATAATATTTATCAAAAATAATAATTTTTAAATTTTTTATAGATGGAACATGTACATGATTACTAAACCTTATCATCCTATCAAAATCAAGGTTAAACTTAAGAATATTTCTCACCTTATTTTGCAGTTTTATATCTTCCTTATACTCCTCTTTAATCATTACATGGATATATGTTTGAACACTCATTTGATAAATATAATATTTATCCCCTTCCTTCAAGATTTCAAGATCCATCCTTTTAAAATCTAAAAAAATATAGGATATTTTTTTATCCTCTTCATAAATAAGCTAGTATGATCCTTTCAGATCAGATCATCTGCCACCTTATTAATTTTTCGAGGGTGGTAATGTCTTGAGAATTTGTAATATTTAATCACCTCCAACCATATTATCTATAACATATTTAACTCTTTCTATGTTAAAATATAATTAAATATTTTTTTATCAGTATTTATATCACACCTTTCTCCATAAAGATAACTTCTCAATATCTTTAATGATAAAATTTCCATAACTAACTTAAAATTATGAGTTGTTTGATGTTTCTTGTGAACCTTAAATTGTCATAAGGCATAGTATATCACCATATTATTTTGTATGTGAATGTATCTCAATACTTTCTTTTATGTATCACAATATATTACAACCCCTTTTCCATTATAGCTTAAAGTAATCATAGGTGCATTAACTGACCTTCTCTTCAATTCCTTGAAATTTTCTTTACATTCATCAGTCAAAAGTAACATAGCTCCATTCTGAGATAACTTGGTGAGTGGATTATATAGTGATTATAAATTATCAATAATTCACTGGTAACACAAAAATAATCTTCAGAAGGGATTTATTTGGCCAAGTGTGTCCCCATAGGGTGAACTTTTTATTTTTGTTTAGAATAAAGATGTATCACCGAAATAAAACCCAATTTTGAATAGAAATCAATACCCATATAATGAATTTTATTTTCACCTAAAGTTCATATTCATCATCACATTAATAGACAATCATAGTTAAATTCAAAATATCAAAGATGACTTCCCTTCCTCAGAAATTTATGTGGGATTTTTGTAAACATATCCAATCTAGGCCTAAGATAACATCAAACTCAACCAAAGGAATAATTAAAAGATTTGTAGGAAGTAAATTCCCTATAAAAATTAACCAGATAAGAATCATAAACTTGAGATATGATTATCATACCATTAGTGGTTTATTCTTCTAACTCAACATCTAATCATTGAGGTGGTATATTGATACCCTTATATAATTCTTTAGATATAAAAGAGTGGGAAAATAAACAATCAAATAAGATATTACCAATTCTATAGTAGATGGTAAGTGTACCTTTCACCATTTCATTATTATACCCCTCATTATAAATAGTGAAAATATGATATTTTCTATTGTAATTAGGATTAAGAGGTTTTTTGTGTTGGTTGTTTTCACTAACCTTCAAATTTGGGAACTAGTTATTATAATTCTTATACTCTGTACATTTAAAACATTGGAGTGTGTGTGGTGTATTCTTTTGTGTTTTCTCTATTTTTGCATCATTGGATAAATTATTCCCATCACTTTGGCATTCAATTTCCCAATGACCTACCTTTCCAAACTTGAAACATTTATTAGTTCCCTTAATAAAACTTCCTCCATATTTCTTTCCACACTTTGAGCATAAAAAACACCATCTACTACTCTCCTTGGTTTTTAGAATTTCCTTGGAATTCCATGTATCTTTTCTTATGAAAAATATGATATTAATGGGTAACTCAAATCTCTATATACACCTTGATGCCACATAGAATTATTTCTTCATAGTTACTAAATTATATTATGGATAACACCCTTTAAATATTTCGTTTTAAGCCACTGAATAATCATTCAACCTTACTTTCAGGTTGGATGGTAATACTAGAAGAAAACCTCGTAAGTCTTGTAAAATTTTCCCCATATATACCAATGAATAATTAATTTCTTCTACATTTTATATTGAATAGTAAAAGGTAATATATTATTTAAAAAAACTCTTAAACTCATCCCACTCTATGGAGTCAAATTATTCTTATTGTCGCATGTTCTTGATTAGATTCTACCATTGATTTTTTCACCAACTAAATGATAAACAACTTGAATAAATTTATCATGTTCTAAACACTGGAGAATAAAAAATATATTTTCAATGATAATTATTTGTTTCTTGGTTACTAGTAGTATATAGGACCCACAAAAATAAGGTGGTTGTTTCCTTATGAAGGACCAAATAGAACGTAGTTCCCTATTTTTCTTGTTTAGAATCTCATCATGATTCATATCTTGAGAAATTTTTCTGATCAAAACAACAAGAGTTGGTATTCCATATCCCATAACATTTGGTTTCTCAGGAGGATAGTCATTTCGTTGTTTTTAGAATTCAATATTAACATGTTTTTTTCAAGTTCCATCCATCGACCAAAACCAAAAATCATAGTATGAGAAATAATCATCATAGTGTAAAACCACATAATCATGAAAGATAATTTATAGGATGACTAAATTAGGACACATTCTTCTATGAAACCTTAGTTTTAACCTAGGTCATTAATTTTTCTAAACAGTTTGATGTTAAATCCCCCTTAATTATAAAGAAAAACAAGATAGCTAGTTTTAAAAAATGGGGTAAGAGGAAACCTATTAGAATCACCATGGAAATATGCCAATAAAATAAAACTCAATGAAGAAAAGAGATCTTGAGTGTCCAATGAGAAATAAACATTAAGATAAGAAAAGGATAATATTTCATCACCCCCACCAAGAGATAATGCATTAGTCGAATGATAGGATATTATCCTATACTTAGATTTATCCCCAGGGTTCTCACTAAAGTTTTCTCATCCTAGTTTCCAAATTTTAACTAAACCTTTCTCAGATACTACATATAACAAACCATACATTTCATACACAGATATCACATCTTAGTAGATGAATAACCATTAAAAAATATAACAATCCACACCATAATCGTATAGGTATAGTGACTTTGGAAACATGGAAACATAAAAATAGGCTTATAATAGATCTATATCATCTCCCACTAAGATCATCAAAACTATAACCCTTATTAAAAATATCATACTTTATAACTTAGGGAAAGAAAACATAAGAAAGAATGATATCATATTCTGAGTAATGGTAAACAAGGGAGATATCAATGATCACTTGAGAATAATATGAACTTATCGATATGAGAACATGAGCATAAAATTTTAAAATCATACCCTACATATTATAAATCATAATATTTTGTCATGGAATAAATATTTTTAGTTTATAAGACATGAATAAAAAATTAATCAAAGAACATAATCCATGTAATCATAAAATTATCATAAGACATAGAATTCTGGCATACACATAATCATAGAAAATCATTTCCTTAGTAGTCAAGGCTTATTTTAAAGTCTATCATAGTAGAATGGGTTCACTCCCCAAACCATCACAGTAGTCAAGGTTTTCTCCCAATAATATCATAGTGTAAAAAAACATTACTGAACTCGGTTCACATTCCATTCCATTACTATTTATCTCATGAGATATCTTTCTTTACCCAATGTAATGGAGTGAGATATAGGTCCCACCCTTCACATAATGAAAATAATACATTTGTGTGTTCCATGAGATCATAAAGAATTTATAATATCATAACCTAGGAAAATAAATGTGTTTCATAAACATTTCATCATATAAAACCCCTTGTAAAAGAAATGGGTTCTATAAACATCTCATTATTTCAGCATATCATAACCCATGAAAATTGAGCAAATTTCATAAAAATATTTTTTCATAAACATAAAAAAATAGGGAAAGAATAAGGATTGTATCCTTAGATCATATCTATAATAAAACATAAGTGAAATCAAGGGATTTTGTCTTTGATAAATACTAATACCATTAAAATATCATTAAACATTATTGGGAAAATTATCCTTTCAATTTTGAAATCACTTATTTAAAATATAAAAATTTCAAAAAAATTACGTGAAACGTTTTCTTTGAAAATAAAAATGGAAAATTGATAGAAAAACAAGTGATCGTTCATGATGGTGGTAAATTCTATTCTTGTTGTATAATTTAAAAAAGTGTTCCTTCTATACTTTTTTCAAAAATCAAAATAAGTAATTCATTTGGAAAAATACAAGAAGAATAGCTTTTAAAAAAAATATTTAAAAATTCAAAAATGTGTAAAAATGACTTTAAATTATCATAGGATAATTTTAAAAACCTTTTTTAAAACATTTTTAGAAAACATGGATATATAAGAAGAAAAAAATCAAGCAAAGAGACAAATAATGTCAATTTTTCTTAAAAAATATTTTCACTATTTTGAGTAAATAAGGAGAGGAAAATTAGAGTAACACATGTATTATTATTAAAAAAATATAGGGAATAAAATCCATTAGTTTCTTGAGATATATATTATAGTATTCCATCATCAGAGACTTAATCATAAATAATCCCTATAAACAATTAGATTGCAACATAAAACCCTTACCACTTTTGTAACTTTTGAATGGTACGCCCAATTAAAGAAAGAAACTTAGAGAGATATTTATATCCCATAATTTTCATGATAATAATCATAAAATAAATTTATGGTCTGTATATACACCACGCAAAGAATCAAGTGGTGTACAAGGCATGTGTCCCACATAAATAAAAGTGAGATGAAAATCTATTACCTTAGGTCCAACTTCCTTCATATGCATTTGAACCTCCTGTATAAAAAATAATAATTTATAATACAACTATGAAATAATAATACTCATATATATCATACCATATACGATTTACTTATAAATATTTTCACTTATTTTTTAACACTTATTTATTAAAATCATTATTCTAAGTGATATATGCTTCATTATTCATGTATGTTTTGGTTCGGTGGTTTTGGTATATATAATTTAATCATGGTTACTTAATATCTAGAATGATCATAATTATATTATTATCATATATACTTATTATATAAATTTTTATAGTCATTTGTAAATGATAGAGATAAAAAATTAATTACACCATTCATAAAGACGGTTGTTCGTACGTATGCATAAGCGTTGTTTTTATTTTTTGATGGATGAAATGAAAGAAATATAAATAATAAATAAAATTTAAGTAATAATTATTGTATGATATATATATATATATATTATTCATTAAATATATCCTTATTACCATCCAAATAGAACATAAATGAAAAAAGAGTTACATCGCGTCATGGAGGTGGTAATCCACACGTACGCACAATCGATGTTAACAATTTGGAAGGTACGAAGGTAGATATGATATAATCATTAATGAGGTATAATTATTTAGTAATTTTCATATATAAATATTAAACCCATAGTAACACCCTCCCATAAAATTTTTTGGTGAGAAGTGAATTGTATCGCTATGTAGAGATGGTAAGTTGTACATACGCATGAGGGATATTTTTACTTCCCATTTGATATAAAGAGGGTAAATAAAGATGTTTTCATAATAATAATAACATTTAAGTATATTTAGGATACTGAAGTTATTATTTTTTGAATAATATAACAGATTTATAAGAGGTAAAATAATAATTAAAAATAAAGTGATTGATTAAGACGATTACCTCTTCTTTAAAATAACTCCTTTAGATATCCTCTAAAATACTCTATGGTTAGTTTTTTGAAAATACCAGAACCTTTATAATGTGGATAGGAGATTTTGTAATATAATTTGGTAGATTTTTGTCAATATATAAGTCTTAATGTGATATGAAGAAAATAAAAGAGGGGTTTCCTTTTATAATTGATGGGAGGGGCACCTTTGTAATTTCATAAAAGATTAATATATATTAAAGTCATTATCAATAAAAATGGTTCTAAATTTCTTATAAATGTTAAAGGAATTAATTTTTAGACAACTAATTATCCTCATTTTTATATTTTAATTTTTTTTATTATTTTTAGGTAATTTAATCAATTATTATTTTCATAAAATATCATTATTTTCAATTTAGACACTATTCATTTAATTTGAATTAAAAGACATAAATAAAAAGTTGTAATTAAATTATAATTATTTTAAACAAAAAAATATGTTATATTCATATAAAAAAACATTTCACGCCATAAATCACTAAAATGATATTACTTTTAATAGTTTTAATATCATTTTTTATTATCATTTATTATTTGGTGAAATATTTCACAATTGTTGCATAAGAATTTAAGTTCATTATATAATTACTAAGAATTATAAATAAATTTATTAAATGAATATAATTTAATTAATATCAACATATAAACTTATATTCATTCATAACTTTCTTTCATCCCTATGTGGACACATTAAAGATATTTAAAACTAAGAAAGTGAAATTTTGTAACTTTATTTGATTTAAATATTATATTGATCATTTTCATAGAAAAGTTTATATTAAAAAACTAAATTTATATCATAAGCCTTTTAGGTTGGAATTAAATTCATACAATAAGAATTATTATGAAAAATCAAGGCTTTATCACTTATATTTTACCTAGACTATCTCAATTACCCTTTATTGTGATCATAAATGTTACCATGGTTACTATTCATATTGACAAAAAATAAAAGGGGCCCATTTAAAAATTAGTTCCTCATAATTATTAAAATGGAATCCATTTTATCAAATTAAATACCTATAAATAGAAAAATTAAAATAAGTATGAAACACATGATGAAAACCTCTTTTTAGAAAAATACACTTATAAGTATAAAACTCGGTCTATTATTATCTCACGACTAGAAGAATATAAAATGAATGTTCAAACATTTTATTAAATATATAAAAATATATTTCATTAAAATAATTTAAAAATAGTGAATAATTTAATTTATTAAGATAAAGGTGCTATATGCGCATAAAAATAGTTTTCCATAAGATATATCTTTTTCTGTTCAAATGATTTTAAATTTCATTTATAATTAATTAACACTCAAATAATTCATTTATACATACATAACCATACATTTTTCATAATTCAGTTAGTCTTATTCATACCCTCCAATCCAATTACTGGTTTATAAATATAATTTAATAGTTTATCATAGTTCATTTAAACTTGGTTTTACATGTAACACAAGATATCAAAGAAATTATATTTATTTGAAAACAATTCATAAAATATAATGGTATTACAAAGGTTATCTAACTAGAGAATTGTAATGGGAGAAACCCACCAATGTGATGGAAGAAAAAAATAATCCAATTAACCCTCAACATATTGTTCAATTTTTTAACTAGAAAGAGCAAGGACATTATTGGAATAAATTCACTAAGGAAAGGGTTTTCAACAACAACCAATGATAAAAACATCCAAGATATAAAGAGAAAGTGTGAGTTTATCCCATCACAACTACTGAGGTGAATCTCAAAAATGAAGTGGTGATAGGATTACTTGTTTTTAATTCAAGGATAGTGAATATTCAATTTGATTCAAATTCTATACATTATTTCATATCATCAAATTTTAGAATAAAAATTCAAATAACACCTCAAAACATAGAAGTTGGGTTATCTATGAAGAAAGAAAATGAGTGAATTATAACATACCATGAAATAAATCATCCCCTCTCAAAAATTTTGGGTTGAATTATCCAAAAAAAATTGTGATGCTCCCTTTAGAAGAATTCAATGCAATTTTGGGTGTGGATTATATTTCCTTGTATAGAGCCAACATAAATTGAAAAGAGAAAGAAATCACCCTTTGTATTAAAAATCACCCTTTGATTCAATTAAAGTGAAAGAAGAAGGATGAAGATCCTTTGGTGTCATCATCTCATACATGGATATTATTACCTTATGAGAAATTGTATCTATATAAAATAATTGTGACTAAATAAAATATCATCCTTGATGTCCTTCCCCTTATAAGGGAATTTTCTGATGTGTTTCTTGAAGAATTGTATGGTCTTCCTGATAGATGATAGGTTGAGTTCTCAGTCAAAATTATACTCAGATATTTTCTAATATCCAAGACTCTATATATAATTTCCACCATTTAACATCAAGAGATGAAGAATGGAATATAGTAGAATGTAGATAATGTGTTTATATTCCCATCTGCTTCGTCATGGGGTGCACCAGCCTTTCTTATTAAAATGGAAGGTGGTTCAATGTGCCTATACATTGATTATCATGATCTTAAAAAGATCACAATAAAGAACAAGTATTATATACCATGGATTTATGACTTGTTCGATTTAAAATGTAGTTCCCAATACTTCTCAAAGGTAGATCTTTGGTTGGGTTATTATCAAGTAAATGTGAAAAGGAGGATATCCCAAAGATTGTTTTTCATATAAGTTATGGCCACTATAAGTTCATAGTGATTCCATTTGGACTCAATAATTATATATATATATTTATTGACTTGATTAATATTATCTTTAGGGACTAACTCAAAAAATTTATGGAAGTATTTATAGATGATATTCTTATTTACTCCAAAATCAAGGAAGAACATGAGGATCATTTGAATGATATACTATGGAACTTGTAGAAATAAAAAGTAAATGTTAATATTGGATATAGAATATTAATGTGACTTTTGGATAGAGTAAGTTAAATTCATTGGCCCTGTTATCAATAGAAAAGAGAAATCTATGGATACTTCAAAAAACGATGAAATTTTAGGATGGACCATAATAACATCTATGATGAAAATACTTAGTTTCCTTATATTATTTGGGTACTATCATTGATTTTTGAGAAACTTGTCATGCTTTTCAATTCCACTAACCGAAATAACTCATAAGGGAGTGAATCAAGATTCTAATCGCTGCACCTATACTCATATTTCATATATGTGGGGAAGGATTTTTTATCAATAGTGATGCATCTAAAAAGGATTTTGGTTGTGTACTCAGCAAGATGAAAAAGTGATATCCTATGACTCCTTCCAATTAAAGTTTCATGAACAGAACTACCCAACACAGGATCTATAATTGGTTGTGGTGATCTTTACTTTGAAGATTTTGTGACAATATCTCTATGGGGAGAAGTGTGAAATATATATAGATTATAAAGGATTCATGTTTTAATTCACACAATGGTAATAAACATGAAACAATTAAGGTGGTTATATCTCATCAAGGATTATGATTGTTTAAAACATTTCCACACTGAGAAAGAAAACAATATGGAAAATTGTCTGAGTAGAAAGAATCATGTAACCCTATACGTGGAGAGGATTGTAAGGGATTGAATATTATTTGACAGGAAAAGGATGTAAATGGGAATAATATAAGGAACTTTAGCTTAACTTTCTCAAATAACTTCTCAACCATCTATTATTGATAGGATCAAAGAGTCTTAGAAAGAATATGAGGTTCTATATAAAAAGGTATAAAATATTTTAGTGTTAAAAAATTATAAAGATGAAGTTATAAGGTTTGGAACTCAGATATGTGTCCCATAAAAACTAAAGGTGAAAAGGTAACTTATGGTTGATGCTCATAAATCATCCTTCTCTATTCATCTAGGAAGAACTAATATCTATAGGGATTTGAAGCAAAACAAATAGGAGGATAACATGAAGATATATATTGTATAATTTTTATCTTGATTCTTAGAATTCCAATAAGTTAATAATAAATGAAATAATTATAATGTTATGATGAAACCATTTCCCATACCAATATATAAATGGAGAAAAATAACCATGGATTTTATTGTATGAATCCCCAAAAAATATATAGGCAATAATTTCTTCTGTTTGGAACTTGATCAACTTACAAAGTCAACACATTTCATTAATATCAATGGAGATTTATCTCTTGACTAACTCTCCAAGATATACAAAAGATAAGTTGTAATATTAAATATATTCCCACTCTCCATCGCATCTTTTCAAGATCTAAGGTTTATCTCAAGGTTCTAGAGAAGCCTTCAACCAACACTAGGTACAAATATGAGTTTCAATACTTCTTATCACCTTTAGATGGATGTTCAAAGAGATCCATTAAAACTTCATAGGATATTATAAGATCTCATTAAATTTATTCCCAAGGAAGTTTGGATCAACACCTTCCCCAAATTGACTTCTCATATAATATTAGTTTTGTTTCTAGAATTCAAATAGAACATTATGAGTCTCTATATGGGAAAAGGAGCTAAACTCCAAAATGCTGGGATGAAGTCGTAGAGAGGAAGTTGATGGGGGTGATCTTGTACATGATATTATATAGATGGTTCAAACAATTCATATTCATATGAAACCCACTCAAAGTTGAAAGAAAATATAATCTGACAATCATCGACATGATTTAAAGTTTGAGGTTTGAGATAAAGTGTTCTTTTGTATATCATTCTGGAAGAAATTCCAGAGGTTTGGAAAGAATGGAATTCTCAATCAAAGACACATTGACACTAATGAGATTCTTGATCACATTAAATCTTTTTCCTATCAACTAGAACTCCCACATAACCAATCAAAAGTTCATTATGTGTTTCACATATCCATATTGATTAAGTACATATCAGTCATCTCACATATACTTAATCTAGAGGTGGTACCATTGGATAATGATCACTCATATAAGGAGTATCCAATGAAGATATTAGATCATAGAGATAGATTTATATGAAACAAGACAACTCACAAGGTAAAAGTACTATAGAAGAACCAAAAGTTTGAGGAAACGGAATGAGAACTAGAAGTATAGATGAAATAAAAGTACCCTTATTTGTTTTTGTCTATGAAATAAAATTTTGAGAGCGAAATTTATGAATGTGGGAATAATTTAATGACCAAATGTTTTATAAATGAAATTTCATTTTTATATGATTAAATTACTTATTAAGTAATGATGTTATAGAAAACACATTCACTAATTTGGTTTCTATTTACCATTATAAGTTATCTCTTGTTGGATTTAAAATATCATTAAGAATCAAATCAGTTCATAATAAATCCATTATACAATGACCATTAATATTAGTATATATTAAGGTTTATGATAAAGTCCAATAAACATAGATAGAAGAAACAATGGCCTTGACCAAAGGATTATACCCTATAAATCCCAATTATTAGAGCTTCAAAGGGAGATGGAATCAATGGGATCTTCCCTTGACCAAGAAAAAATTTAGATTCAAAAACCAAATCATGAGAAAATATCTTTTTAGGAGAATTTCAAGATTATCGATATCATGACCAAAACCTTTTTTGTTGAACCCCCCCAAGAAAGTGTCACTATCATGCACCTTACCCATAAAGCATATGCTAGTGTAATAAGGCGTTATATACCTAGACCCTAACAGTATGTATCTTTATATTTATATTTTTAATAAAATAAAGATTATATTTATCTCTTTTGTTATTATTTTATAATGGTTTGAATAAATCGGTTCATAAAAATTAAATTTTTATATGATAAAACATAAATTTTATTTTTGGAAAATATACAATTCCTATCAAGACATTTTTTTAGTAATTTATGAATTTTTTAAATAAATGGAATTTTAATAAATTATTATTACTAAATAATATTTATTTAAATATAAATGAAGATATAAATTTATGAATTCAAATGTAAATTTTATAAAGGTCGGAAATTGTTATCATCATAAAACCCAGTATTTTTAAATAAATGGATATTTTTTCTTTAAAAGTGTAAATTTTCATATTTTTAAAATTATTAGGATAAAATAAATAATATTTTTTAAATCATAATTTCAAAATTATCCAATGGTTAATTTTTTATAAATTTGGGTGATAGTTTTTTTGGATAAAAATTAAATATGGTATAAATATACAGTATGTATTATGACATAATAACATACCCATAGTTGATGTAATAAATACTATAAAGAGTTTACATGATCATAATTATATTTCCCCTTTAAAATAATGTGTTTTGGAAGTTGTTGTATAAATTTTATAATCCCTTAATAAATCCTCCAAAGCTTATATTATATTTTATGGTTTTAAAATTAATCATTTTTGAACATGACTTACTTCCACATCACCAATGGTATTATAATAATAAGTTTGATTATTAGACTTATAAAATATTTAATAAAACATCAATTTGGTAAAAAATGTAAGAAAACCATGGTAGGGTATGTGGTTTTTATTATTTTACTATATACAGTCAAAAACCAAAGTTTAGAAATTAATAAATAATTCCCCTCTCTTTTGCTATAGAATATCACTCTACCTCTCATTACTCTTCACTAAAAACCCTTTGATCATGAATTTAGACTAACTTTTACCTTACATATCCCTCCCAAGGTTCCCCCAAAATATTAATAATTGTATCCCAAACTTTTATAAGTGTCAGCTCACGGTAAGGGATCCTCTCCTTCTCCACTTTATTCAAGCATCTTCTTTACATTATGCATTTTGATTTCCAATTGTTCATGTTGTGATATGTTTTTACACATACCTATTACGTTAATTTTAATTTTACATTTTATTATATACCTATTCCAATCTTATAAAACCCTTTTATGAGTCCTTATGTACCCCCTTTATGCTTCCAAAATTATCCTATAATTTTTCATGCCAAACATTTGTGTACTGAATACCCATCCCCATTTCCACTCAAGGGTATTCACCTAGGTGTACCTATCCTTCATTAATTTTGGAATTACATATATATAAGCCAAACTCCTTAATAATGGGATTAAAAGTCATAAAATATATCCTTATGCTTTATGATCTATGTGGCACACTTATGCATGTACATGATATAAATATGACTGGTGGGTCTGGAATTATTTTTCCCTTCAATGCATTGGGTTATGTTTTTAACTCTTGAGATATCGTGTATAGTGAAAGGTAGGTTATCATATGTTCATTATTTTATTATTTTTAAGTCGTTATCCATAACTAATGTTTAATATGACATGTATTATTTTGTTTCCGGATTACTATGTTGCCTTTATGTTATTATCTTATATAATGATTCGATGACCAAGTTTATGATTATCATCCTTTTATGTCAAATTGTTATTCTTATTGAATAACATGTAATTCTTTAATCATGTTATACTTTGATTATTTCCCTTATTGGGATTTATATCTCTCCCCTTTCTTATGTACAACTTCAGGTTATCCCATGAAATATTTGAATATAAAAGGATTTTAAGGGCGTGTTATAGAGTTTTTAAATAATGTATTTGTATCCTTACTTCATGTTATTATGTTATGTATCTAATTTTTTGAAAAAATTGGTCCTCGTGATCTTTTAGTATTGTATTATGTAAGACTTTATATAAAAATTCATAAATTAAGGTGTATTAAAAAATTGGTTTTCATGAAAGGGGAGGAAAAACATGGTTAAAGGGGATAATAATGTAGGAGGAACCCCTACCATGGATATGAGGACCAAAATTTCCAATAAATCATAAGGAATCATTGAAGTAAGAAAATTATGGGATAGGGAGGTGCACTAACCTAAGGGCTTTGAAAAAGTGGGGGTCACCTAAACATGAGAGTGGAGGGAGAGTAATGTGTCTAGTTTTAAGAAGAAAAGAAAATCAGAAAAAGAATAATAAATCAAATTGTTATACACAAATAAATTCACACTATTTTCCCACATGTTTTACCAAATCATGTGTTTACTATCTATCTCACACTACCCAAGAAAATTACCCCTATATGGTTACTTCTATGAGATCACACTAGCTTACTAGTTATCTTCCAATGGATCCAAATAGAACTATCCAAGATAGACCCAAAATTCATAGGCCCCACATGGTTTTCTAACAATGTGGGCTAACCATACTCCCCTTTTTAACCTTTAAAATTTTAAATTTTAAATTCAAAAATTACTAAAACATACATAACTCAAAATAGACAAAAAATCATATTAAATAATTAATTAATTAAAACACAATGATGCAAAGGGTGTCTTAAGTCACTACTTTAAGTCATTATAATAGAGATAATCTTTAAATCGGTCTTCACTAACTATAATACTAATATCTATTTTATAGATGTTATCAAAATATTTCATGTATCAAAACATGTCACTCTAACTAACCTATTATAGACACTATTCAAAATAAATTTCCAATGGTTAAACTCTTATTTTTATCCATTGATGGAACCTTGTGGTATTTACAGGATAAAATTAGAAGCTACTACGGAAACATGAATTCAAAATTAGTTTCAACAACTCGATTAGTAAAAAAAATTCTACATTATCAATACCTTTACTTTTATAAATTTCGTAACAAAAACCATTTTTATAGGTATTCACTTTACCATCTGTACTAAGTTTTATTTTGAATCCCCAAATCAAACCATACGGCTTTTTATCAGATAGATATGCTACCAAAATATTAACTTGATATTAGAACTTGGAATCTTTTTTCTTTAATTCATATCCACTTTCTAATTTCAGGTTATTTTTTATTACTACATGTTTATAGGAACTTTATTTATTAAACTCAATAAATAATATATATATATATATATCACCTAAATTGGTGACTATATAACTAACTTTAATTTTTTTCAATACTTTGGTTTTATCTTTTCCTACAAAACAGGTGTTTCTCGAATAACTCCTCCCACTAAGTCCGATAGATTTGATGTTCCTTTGATAACTCATGTGAATATTAATCCTTAACTTTATTTAAGTATATATGTTTCCCACTATAAACAATATATATGGGATCCCTTCTTATAGGACTAAAATCATTCAATTGGATATTACTTTTCTAACTTATGGATAGTATTATTCTTAGTGACTTATGATAATTACTTGTGATGCACATTGTTTTTTCTTGATAGGATTTTGTTTCTTTTATAAGCCTTAATATACATTTTATACCAAAAATCACAATTTTTTGACATAATAGATTTATTTCATATTATATATTATATGAAATTTATTTTTCATTAAAGCATCCATATTGTGATGAACCAAGTTTTTTAGCTGACATCTTGGTGTTGTTTATAGTGTCAAAGGTACCGGGAGGAAGTTTGGGGAGAATATATGGAATTGGAGAAAATATCTTAGATGATGTAATATCTAATGGTGTATAATAGGTTTTTTTGTGTTGTTATGGTATTTATAACGTATTGTGTGTGTTATGGTGTAGAGGGTTTAGATACTAGGTTTTTGAAGCTTTGTCATCCCATGCATGGTTGTGGCGTGGAGGTTATCTATGGTGTAAAGGATTAAGGGGTCAATTTTCCCTTATCAATACTTCCTGATACACTACTAGAAAATATCATTATACCCACGGTTTTGGAAAAAACTGTGAGTATAGGGGTGCCCTATACCCACGGTTTAAGAAAACTGTGGGTGTAAGTATAGTGTGGGAACATATACCCACGGTTCTGGAAAACTATGGGTATAGGTCACCTATACCCACGGTTTTCCACAAAACCATGGGTATAGGTGTTTATTTCAAGGGCTATCCCTATGGTTTTATCAAAACCGTGGGGATAGAGTTTTTTTTGAAGGCCTATACCCACGGTTTTGTAAAACTGTAGGTATAGGAGTTTATTTCAAGACATATGCCCATGGTTTTGAAAAAACTGGGGGGATAAATATTTTTTTTCGAAGGCACATACCCACAGTTTATTAAAACCGTGGGGATATCTTGACCACATTATGGCAGCAAAAAAATGCGCGGGAAACAAAAACAATTTGGCAGGAAAACCTATACCCACAGTTTGAACTAATATATTTAGGTTGATAGAAATTTATAAACAAATTAATCATGCGGCTTGGTTGGTTAAGTGTTGCATTTTTGTTACAGCGGTTGAGGTATCAAATCCTGCTAGCTTATTTTTTTTAATATAGATATGTGGATTAGTATATTATTATAAATGCTTACATATATTGGCGTAGTCGAGCCATCTTGTTTGGTTAAGGGATGGAATCTTGCTGCATCAGACGCGGGTTCAAAACTTGTTGTATTCGTTTTTTCATAATACAGTCATAGATTAATATATATTTACAAATATAGATATATATTAATATAAACGGTGTATCTGAAGTGGTGAGGTCCTTTGAAATACACGTTCAGGCCGTAGGAAGTCACGGGTTCAACACCTACGGTCTCCTTGTTTTCAATATTTTTACCCACGGTTTTTAAACCATGGGTATAAGACTTTTACAGCGTGGATGAGGCTTTGACACGGTGGAAAAAAATATACCCACACTTTTTCAAACTGTGGGTATAGGTTAAGACTCCTATACCAATGCCTCTCAGCCCCACAGTTCCCAAAACTCTGGGTATAGGTAGTTTTTCTAGTAGTGATAGATGGATCTAGTGTATAATATAGATATAATATGGAGGTATGGAGAGGCCTTTCTTGAATCTTTGTCTGATTGGGTGTAGTTTTAGTGCAGTTTCTAGTTGTGTTGAAGCCTTACCCCTAAAGAATAGGATATTAGGTTGATCTACAGTGCAGATCTCAGAGATCAATTGGGTCAAGGGAGATTTTAGTATACTTACCAATGTTTCATTATTGGCTAAGTTGGAAACCTAATTACTATTTAATGTCCAGTGGTTTTTAAATAGAGTAATTTAAATATTTAGTAGGTATAAATTACCAAACCCCTATAAACTATTAATTCTTTCAACTTCTCTCTAGACTCTTGGGTGAACTAGGTACAGTTTTAGGAGGTCTTTTACCCACATTTCATTGGATTTGATCTCAACCATGAGAGATTGGTTCTTGGAAAGAATCAATCCAATTCCCCTCTTTTATCTTCTCTTTTATTCTCATTATTATCCAGAAGAAGGTTATGGTTATAGAGATCATTGGTATGAAGAATTGTTTGACTAAATATTAATGAGCAGTTTTGTATTATTGGTTGATAATACCTTATGGTTGAATTTTGTTCTAGTGGAAATCTCTTCTTCATTTTAACCTTGAACAATGAATCGGGAATCTTGTTCATATGTAGGTTATCTTTTTTCTCTCTTTTATTTTGGTGCATCTATGATTATAGAAAGATTTTGTTTCCCTTTTTCTGAATAGTAAGGGCTGAATAAAGAATATAATGAATAAATTTAAATTAAATTTAAAGGAAATGGATTAACTCATATATGTTTTCTTATTTTGTGATATTTCCTTTGATTTTATCCAAGTTTGATTTTATTGCTAAAAATAATGGTTTATGGGAACCTTTCATGTGTTGTATCCATTTTGATTTATAAACCCCTATTATGATTGATTTATTTTTTTGATATTTCATTTCATAAAAGGTTGATAACATAAACTTAGTTAATGAACTAGTTGTGTGAAAATCTATAATTTTGTACGAGCACCCATATTAGGAGATGATGTAATGTATTGGAATCCCCATTTGAAACTAAATTTTTGGTAGATGTGGAAGCTGAAGTGTTTTGTTATGCGTTGAGGTGGATATGACTAATATTTTGTGGCTATATGAACCTATTTATATCTTATATAGTGATGGTGGTGACTAGAATAGGTGTGGAATGTGGTGAGGAAATTGGGCTATAGATGTTTGGTGTTATATATTTTATAGGAAGGGTTTAGGTGGTTGTTTTATAGATGATGATGTATGAGGTTTGATTCACGGTGATGTCTCAGGAGTGAGATTTGACGTTGTTGTTATGGTGAGATGTATGGGTTTTTGTGTTGTGGGATGTGTTTTAGTTTCCCGATACATATGGGATAATGTTGGTGATGATGAATAGAAATGTAATGATCCATAAATAACTAAGTGTGGATTGAATTCAAAGTTTAGAAATGTGACTAAGTGTGTGTGTTGAAATTGGGTAAGTGGTAGTTGATTAAGAAACTCAATACTAATGAATAGGTTGGGATGAAATGGGAAGTTTTTAATTTATTATTCAGGGATTGATTTTTATTGGGTTATCATTAAATATTTAATTGATTTTTAAATAAATTGAATGTGGTTAGTAACTTTTAAAAACATGAAATTGGTTATGAGAATAAAGAAGTTAATTGTGTGATATATTGTGGTCATTTTGTATAGAGTGTTGAAATTAGTAGTGGAAATAGTCTGTGGAAGATGTAGTATGGTGTTGTGGTAGTGTTGTGGGTGATGTTAGTAATGTTGACATGAACCCACAGTTTGGGATTATGTGAGACTATTATACTTGTCTTTTCATGTTGATCATATATGAACCACACCCAAGCTAGATAGCCTCACCAAAACCCAAATGATTTGGGTTACAAGTGTTTTCCCCAATATATAGGT
Source organism: Viscum album (assembly GCA_963277665.1). Classification (NCBI taxonomy): domain Eukaryota; kingdom Viridiplantae; phylum Streptophyta; class Magnoliopsida; order Santalales; family Viscaceae; genus Viscum; species Viscum album. The sequence goes on from OY728165.1 coordinate 926,132,975, forward strand.
TGGTTCTGAACCATATGGGTACCTACCCCTTCTTACTCTCTATTCCTTTATTAGTTGAATATGGTGGTAGTGCCCAATTGGTGGAAGGCACCAATCAATGATGGCTCAGTTGGTGGATATTCCTAGAGGAAATGACCACTGGTGGGGATTCCTACTGATAAAGAGGATGTGATATGTGGTGGGGGATGCATGGTATGAGTAGGGAATGATTTTGATGTCCTTTATATTCATGATACCCTACTACCTTGGTTATGAAATGTTTAGATTTTATGAGGTTGTGGAATGATGATGAGGTGAGTTTGTGATGTGATGATGTGATGCCATTGTGATGTGATGACATAGATGGTATGGGATCACATGACATTTGAAATTGGGGAAATAGAGGATAAAATCAATGGGGAAGTGGTTTTGGGGTGCCTTTTATTATATTCTTTTGATGATGTGATGCTCTACATGGGTGTGTTATTTTGTGAGAGTGCCTTTGTGAAGTTGGTATGGATTAGTTGACCTATTTAGGTGTCATTGTTTTTATTAATTGTTTATTAAATCATTAGAATTCTATTCTCAAATTTACATGTGATTAATTGTGTATGTCCTACTAAGTATAAATTTTATACACATCCTATGTATATAAACTATTTTTTAGGTTTCTATAAGTGTTTTAGATATTAGGATGGACATTTCTATCTTAGTGGTTGGATCTTCTTTGTAGTTTCTACTTTAGGATTTCCATTGGTATTATTTTACTTGGAGTTTTTTTTGTATTGCCTAATATGAATTGTGAGATGTTTGTTCTTTTTTATATTATGAGTTAGAGTTTCTTGGTGTTTGTTCATTCTAAATCTATATCATATATATATTATGAGGGTAATTCCTCCCATTATATGTCTTATACCCTTGGTGATAGTTATGAACTCGGTGCCTATTGGGGGTTTGGTGTGGGGGTGACTCCCTCTCTTTATTGTAAGACTACCAAGGGTGCTTTTAGATGGTTTGATGTGAGAGGGTGGTATCAAAGGTATTGGTTGAGAGATGTAATAGGTATTGGGGTTAGTTATATGTGAGGATTTTATAATTTTGTTGAGAAATAGTGTTAGTTGAGTTGAACACGTGATGTAAGTAAGAGAGATCAGTTATAATATAGGATCTTAAGGCCCCATTTTTATCCAACACAATGACCTTAAAATTTTAGTCTGTGTTAATAAAATTGATTTTTCATATGAGGTTGAGACCTTAGAGAGGTACATACATCATAATTGTTTGTGATTGTAATTTAATGGGGTAGTTTCAAAGAATCAAAATAAAATCAAATGAATTAATATTAATAAATTTCATTCTACTAGGAAAAGGGATTATCTATTGCTTTATTTTCTAAAATATCCCATGGTTTTCATCCACATGCAGTTTAGGAAGGATAGGTTCTGAATAATCATTCAGTCGATCATTAGTGGATAGAGCCGATTGGTTATGAAGAGTTGTGTTATAATGTGTTTTGTGTTTTCTAGTGTCAGTGTATAGAAAAGTATGAAGGGAGAATTTATGACATGGAGATCGAACATTATCTAGAGTGTCTTGAGATGACCATCAGTTTGATTCAGGATTTAGTTGAGTATTATGTTTGTTCTCAATCAGTTAGATGTGAAGGGTGGTACGTCGATGGTGGAAGGTGTATCTTGAAAAGAGGGAGGTAGTTGTTGTTTCCTGGGTTGACTTATAAAGGGATTTATCTTTGGAGTTCTTATTTTTGATGACAAAGATGAAAAAGAGGAAAGTATTTATCTCTCTTAAATAGGGAATATCGAGTATTCAAGATCTCAGAATCGGTTTCAAGGACCTTTTTTATTTTTATCTTAATCCTTTCTCAGATAAGGAGTCTTGAGTTTGGCATCTTAAGAAGTCATTATGCCCAAAAATCATATATATGGTCACACCATTTTTGCTTCATATATATTGGGTGGTGTAGAAGAAAGTGGAGATGATTGAGTGGATGCACTCATATGGATGAGTGATTTAACAAGGAGGTCAACAAATATTCTTGATGGGTAGATCATCAGATGGGGGATCATGAGTATCATTAAATTTTAGGATCTAACTCATATGGAACTGACCTCAGCATTTTGACCAACATTTTCCTATGATTGATAGATCCATATCATCTATTGGGGGAATTTCATTTATGTTTTATGTTTTTAGAGGTCAATTTCACCACCTTTATCAGTTCCCAACCACTCAAGGAGGTCAATAAGATGTGGGAAGTTATGAACCTTTTTATTCATAGTGATAGTACCATTAGTTTCCCTTGAGACTATTCTAGAAGAATGGACTACCAGGGTTTTTTTAATGGCTTGATCAGTAGGATTTTGATTAGCTAATGGGGGTAAATGTGTTAGAGACTATCCCCATGATGGTCCTCATCCTTAGATACCTATACTAGAGTATTTCCATGGATGGTGATAGAAATAATAAAGAAGAGATAGTTAATGACATATGAATACAATTGAGGAACAAGTGTCATAGGGGATGGAGGTTGTTCAGGAATGATCTTTTTATCATTTAATTATTTTCAACCTTTTTTGATTTTTTATGTTTACACTCATTTGTTTCAATCACTATAGTCTATTATTTAGAACATAAATTTAAGAAACTTGATGAAGATATGGTGTTTTCTACACTAGTTTGAGGTTAATATATGTTGTTTGATGCATGTTTAGGATGTATACTGATGATGGAAATGCATCAGTTGATAGGTGATTTTTTTTCTCTATATATAGCCATAATATTTCATCCTTGGAATGTATTTGTTGTATTATATATGTTTATTTATCGATTTATTTTATAGAAGGTTTATTCTTTATTATGGGGAAGGATGAATAGTGGTGTTCATTTTCATGTAGGATTATTATAAGGGTGGAAGGTGTGTGTAACCTCTTATATCATAGTTATAAGAGTTATCGATGGAGGATTGAGATATGGGGGTTCCCCAAGTTATTAAGGAACTTTTGGATGTCTTCCCAGATTTAGTTCTAACACAACCCCCTCGGTGCAATGTTGAGTTCAAGATAGAGTTAAAACTAGGTTCCTCCCTTATTTTGAAGGAAACTTATAAAATAGCATACATAGAGATATAGGTTTTTTTGTTGTAGTTTAACAGTCTCTAGAAAAAGGGTGTCACCTAACTCATGTATCGCCTCAGTCTACTCAAGTGTTTTCCCCTAAGAAGGTGTATGGTAGTATGAGGTTTTTTGTTGACTACCAAAGTTTGAACCTAGTGATGGTTAAATAATTATTACACCCTTATATGGATAGAATATTTTTTGACTAATTTAGGGGAGCTAGTTGGTTCTCAAAGATCGACATGCGTTATGGATATCATCAGATGAGGGAAAAGGAAGAGAATATTCGTAATACTACCTTTTGATGTAGGAATGGGTATCTTGAGTTCATTGTAATGTTATTAAATGTCATGGATACACTGATTGTATTGTGGGGGCACATAAAATTTTGTTCTATGAGTTCTTGGACAAGTTTTTATTCATTTTTATTGAACAAATCCTTATATACATCAAGTAGGAGGAGGATAATAATTGAAACCTTATATATTTTCTATAGATTACTTGACACTATCAGCTATATGGTAAACTGTACATGTGAAATTTTTGGATGTGGGAGGTGCACTTCCTTGGACATTTAGTTTCATAAAAAATTATGGTAATGGACCCATCAAAGGTTGTTATTGTCATCTCTTGGGAAGCACCCAAGAACATGTCATTGGTTCGGAACTTCCTTATTCTTATAGACTATTATAAGAGGTTTATTTCTAGATTATATTAGGTCATAACTAAATTTATGAGTATGACTGTGAAGGTACATTCCTTTATCTAAACATATTAGTTCCAATAATCATATAACTATCTAAATTATAGGTGGATTAGTACTCTAGTGATTCGATTTCTTGGGTAAGGGGTGATGTATGAGGTTTTTATAACACTTACCACCTAGTTTTTGGTTTATTCTTGACATATCAGAGGGAATTCATATCTTATGGGTCTAGTTAGTTACATCCAATGAATGTAATTATCCCACCAATTACCTGGATTTAGCATTAAAGGTGTTTTCCTCAAGTCTTAAACAACATTAACTCATTGATGATCATTTTTAAGTATTTATAGAACACAAGAGTCTGAGGTATGTTTTCACTTAGTGATATATGAATCTATGACAATGGAAATGGATGGTTTTCTTAGTTGTATAATTTTGGTGTCTCATACACCCTAGGAAATGGGAATGTTGTTACTAATGTGTTGAGTAGGAATACATGTGAATAATTCATTCAGGAGTATGAGGATTCTTGGAGGGTAATGGAGTTGGAATCCTCGCATCTTGGAGTAGGGGTGGTCGATGGGAGATGGTGTTTATTCCAAAAGATGGTGGAATATTACTTGATGAATCTGGTATAGTAATCTTATTGAGACACTCAAAGGTGGAGGTGATGTGAGATAGTGTCCACCATAGTGATGCTCCATGGGGTTTGTCAAAGGATGCTTGGAATCAGATGCTTCTTCCAGGAAAGATGTTTGTTTTATTGTCTATGTGTGAGGGAGTTCCCCATTAGTTTCATAACTCACCCCTATTGATGTATCTAGGTGTTTTAAGACATACCATGGCTTAAGGATATATTACCGGTGGCTTGGGATGAATGTTCAGTGGAGGATTTTTTGGAATGATTTTTTCTCTTCAGGTTGGTGAAAGTAGATCATCTTGTTCCTATATGGTTGTTTCATCCTTTATATGTACTTGAGTGGAAATGTGAATAAAGAAAAATGGATTTCATCACTGGATTACCACATGTCCAAGGAGGATATGATGTTTCATTGATGACTATAGATCAATTGATGAAGTTATCTTATTTTATACTTATTCATGAGTCGAGAACAGTGGATACTCTAAAAAGGAGATATGTGGAATAGGTGGTGAGACACTATGATTTACCAAGGACCATAATTTTTTATCATGAACCTTGATTTACTTAATAATACTTGAGAGGATTTCATCATGATTTTGGATCCTAGTTTTTCCTTATTACAAATTTCTATCCCCAGAAATATGGGTAAATGAAGTGTACTATCTAGATGTTGTATGAAAACTTGTGGACTTATGTCTTAGAATTTAATAGATCATGGATGAAACAATTACCCTTGGTTGAGTTTTCTTACAAAAATATTTATAACTCATCCATTGGTATACCTCTATTCAATTCATTATATGGATTACCATATCAATATTATTTATTATGGATCAAGGTTGGTCAATACATAGTCCTTAGTCTATATGTTTTATAAATTATAATAGAGAATATCTAGATGGTTTGGGAGTTAATAGAGATGGCATAGGAATTCAAAAAAGAATATTCTAATCATAGTAATAGACCCCTAGAGTTTGAAGTTAAATACCATGTATTCTTGAGGGTTTCCCCCACATTAAGGGTAGAGTAGGTTTGGTTGGGGGAGTCAGCTCTCTACCAGATTTCTTCGTCCTTTTGAGGTTTCATAAAACATTGTCTAAGTGGATTATCAGTTGTAACTTCCACCATATATGTATAAAATACACAAATAATTTTTCATATCCTATATTTTTGGTATCTTCATGATGAATACATTTCATTTACAATGGAGAGTTTTATGTTGAGGATGATTCAAATTTTTTAGAGTGGCTGGTTTAGATTTAGGATCTACCAAAGAATGTGTTGTGTGGATGAGTAATTCCCCTAGTTCTTGTGTTTTGGAGGCATGGTGTTCTATAGGAGAGTACATAGAATCATGATAAAAATAATTATTCTCAATGACCTAATTTTTTTTAAATATTTTTTACATTATTTTTTATTATTTTTTTATATAGTACATAACTTTTTGTAGGTTTATGAAATATAGTTATTAATCTTGTTGGTTTTTATTGGTTGGTTATTGTGTTCAGGAAATAACAAGTCTCATTAAAGGTATCTCATGGGATAGTTGTTCAGACTTTCATTTTTACCCACTTTTTTTAGATGGATTTTAGATTTGAGGATGATAATTTTTTGAGAGGTATCTAACATGACTGTTAGGATTTTCTAGCTCATTAGTGTGTTTTCTAGTGTCAAAGGTTATAGGATGAGGTTCATGGTGAACCTGTAGAGTTATATCAGAAATACCATTTTAGGGATGATATTTTAGTGTAAATGAGGTTTTATTATGTGGTGGTGGTATATAGGGCGTACTATGTGTTTTTTGGTGAAGAATGTTGAGATAGTGGGTTTTGGAGGCTCTTTTGTCTCAGACATGGATGCGACATGGAGGTGAGTTACAGTGTGGTTTCTTAAGTATCTAGGTTTTCTTTATCACTACCTCTTGATAGGTGGTTTGGGAATGGATTATGGACGTGGAGTGGAGGAATGGAGATACCGGTCTTGCATCACTACTGATTTTTGGGTAGTCACGGTGTGGTGGATTGGTTGTATCGTAGCCTTACCCCAAGAGAATAGGATCCCAAAGGCTAGTTTGGTTGAGGGTGACTACAGCATCACTACCAGTGTTTCATCATAGACAGAGGTGAAAACATAATTATTAAAGCATGTCCAGTAGTTTTGTGTCCAGGTATTTTAATTAATTTTTTGTTATAAATTCCTAGACCCCCTCCAAACTCATTATTCTTAAAACATCTCTCTCGACTATTGGGAGACCTAGGTGTGGTTTTAGGAGATATTCCACCCCCATTTCAGTGAATTAATCTATAGATGTGATTTGTTGATTCATGGAAAATATAATATGATTTACCTTATTTTCCATTCTCTTTTCTTCTCATTCATATACTAAATAAGTTTTTGGTTTCGGAGATTATTGGTCTGGTTGATGTTTTGACTAGATCTTGATTAGGAGTTTTTTATTCTAGGTTAATAATTCCTTATATTGTGATTCTAATATTGTGGATTTCTATTATCTATATTTTCCATTCATAGTGAATCAAGAATATTGTTCTAAGGTATGGGATCCTTATTCTCTCTTTGTTCTTAGTGAACCTGTGATTCTAGAATTCTTTTTTTCACTTTGGGTGCATAGTAAGGGATAATTAAATAATATAATAAATAAGTTCAAAATAATTTAAAGGGGAAGGGATAAAATTTAATGTGTTTACCTATTTTTTTATATTTCTTATGAGTTTATATATGTTTATTTTTATTGCTAAAAATCATAGTTGTTGGTAACCTTGCATGTTTTTCATTCATTGAGATTTTTGTACCCCAATTTTGATTGATTCATTCATTTAAGCTCGCCTTTTATAAAAGGTTAAGCATATAAACTTGTATAATGAACCAGTTGTGTGTAAAACTAGAAATTTGTGATAGATTACATATTAAGATATTTTGTAATGTATTGAAATCCCATTTTAAACTAAATTTTTGGTATATATGGAAACTAACATGTGCTACTATGAATTTATGTTCTTGTAGTGAATCTGTTGTGGTTATGTGAACCTGTTTGGAGATTTTATAGTGATGTTAGTGACCATATAAAGTGTGTAATATGGTAAGGAGTATATTTTTTCGATTTTTTTGAAGGGATATTTTATGGTAATAGTTTATGTTGTTGATTGGTGGAGGATTATGAGCAACAGCTAGGTTGCAGTGATGTCTTGATAGCGAGATGTGAAATTATTATTATTATGAGATGTATGTGTTGTTTTGTGGTGGGATGTGTTTTATTTTTTTTATAGATATGGGATAAGTCTTATAATAATGAATGTAAATGTCATAGGTGCTAAATAATTAAGTGTGGGAAGAATTTAAAGTGTGGTAATTTGACAAAGTGTTTGTGATGAAATTGAGCATGTGGTAGTTGGTTTAAAAATTTAGTACTAATGAATGGGTTGGTATTAAATGAAAATGACTAATTTACACTTTGGGGTGTGATTTTTTTGGTTTATCCTTAAAAAAATTAATTTTTAATTAATATAACATGGTTAGTATCCTGAAAATATGGAAATTTGTTGAATGTGAGAATAAAAAAGTGAATTGTGTGATGTGTTGTGGTTTTTTTGTATAGAGTGTTGCATTTATTGTTGAGAGTATTTGGTGGTGAATATGATATGGTGTTGTGTTATTGTTTTGGTAAATTTCATTACTATTTATGTGATCCCATAGTTTTTGAATGTGTGAGAATACAATATGTGTATTATCATTTTGTTCATATACTCACCCCACTCTAGTTGGATAACCTCAGCAACACCCAAATGTTTTGAGTTACAAATGTTTTATCAAACATATATGCTTTTGGTGAAGTGAGTGGATAAATATCCCATATTGATAACTCTTACTTAAGTAGTAGTATGTGGCCAAGGTACGTAGTTAGTGGTGAGTACTGACTGATGACGACTCAGTTGGTTATGATGCCAAGAGGTGACAGCTAGTGGTGGAGATGCCTAATGATGATAAGGATATGATATGTAGTGGGGGTCATGCATGATAGGAGGAGGTCAAGTGGTTGATATCCTTCTTTTTCATTATATCCTACTACCTTGGTAATGATACATGTGGATGTGACAAGGTTGAATCATGATGATGTTGTGAGGTTTTGATGTGATGATGTGATGTGGTTGTGATGTGATGACATGGAATAGATGAGAGTACAATACATTTAATTTTTGGGAATGAGAGAGGTAAATCAATGGATAAGTGGTTATGTGGTTCCTTTTCTTAAATTATTTTGATGTTATGCTACTATAATTAAATGTGTTATTTTGTGAGATTGACTTGATGATGCTGGGATGGATTATTTGACATGTTTAAGTTATTTTGGTTATTTTGTTTGTTCACAAGAGAATTGGCAGGATCTTTAAAAATTTTAATGAGAGTCCTTGGGTATAATCCTACTGAGTATATATTTTATTCTCACCCTTTGTATATAAACAATTTTGTAAGTTTTCATGAGGTTTTCAGAGACTGGGTTGGACTTTTCTAGCTTAAAGGTTGAGTTGTTACGGAATTGTTACTTTATCAATTCCGTGGATATTTTTTTACTTGGATTTTTATTCATATTATCTAGAATTTATTTTGAGATGTCAGTTGTTTTATTTTATTATGTATTGTAGTTTTTTGGTGGTTATTCATTCTATATCCTAGTCATATTTATACTATAAAGGTAATGCCTCCAATTATGTGTCATATAATCTTGGTTCTAGTCGTCAACTTGGAGCTTATTGGGGGATGACTTTGGGTATCACTACTTCTCTTATTTTCTATCCAAGGATGGCTACCAATGGATGGGAAGGTAATAACACATATATTTTAATTTTAACATCACTATTTTCTAATAATGTCTCGAAAGGAGTAAGGAAATTATTGGAATAATTATAATACTCTTCATATATCCTTATTTAATAAATTCATGAATTTTATGTGTATAAGTAAATGTGAGTTTAGGAATGACTCCACTATATATTTTTTATAATTAATAAATTTTTTGTCTAGTATATTTATTTTTCTTCTAACCTGAATCACCCCTTATCTTCTTACCAAGTATGTTCTCTACTTCAGGCTATATTCTTCAAAATTATTCAAAATAATATTATGGGGTAGATGAATTTACTATTAAATTATACTTTAACAGTTCATATGTATCTTTTTTAAATAATTCAATAAACTTGGTGTCTCTTACATTTTAAATATTAAATTGTGTCTTGGAATTAAAACTTAATAATTAAACATGACAAATGCCTAAAATTTTTAGCTCAGAAGAGATTAAACACCCTTATTGGTATATATATGACATTTATTATTAGTTAAACTTGATAATGAATAATCTTTCTATAATTGGATATATTTTGAGTCATATTTTATATTCATCATTTATTGAATATTTGTACATATTTGATTCAAGTATAATTAAACTATAAATTATGGTTTACCATAACAACATTGATTTAAAATATGAAAAAAATTATAATTATGTCTTAACTCAATGCTAAGATAAATGTTTTAGTAACACCCAATAAAAATGATAGTTTCAAATAAAATAATCAATAAACTTAGAAATGTAAAACTGTGATCTTCTCTAGAAGATGTAGAAGTTAAGATCCTTCAACAATATAAAGATCCACTACACTCTCATAATATTCATAGCCCTATTTTGTTAATATATTGAATATAAATATGTTTTCACCATATTGTATATAATACTCATGAAGAGAAACAAAATTATTAAATGCAATGATGAATATGTCTAAAGTAGAATATTTTTATTACATCAACTTCAATTCATTATAGTTCATCTCCTAGTTACCCGTGACATATATAGCCTCCCATTAATTACTCATCCTCTCTCTCTCTATAAATATTTTATTTATTTGAAGGATTTTATAAAGGCTCTATTGAATTTAAGATCTTCTCCAAATTTTAAATATTTTATTTAAATTTTTTCACCATATGGGGTGAGATACCATGTTCTCTTCAATCCTTATCATTATAAAGAAGCATAGTTAAAATATTCCTAAGAGGCTTACCCAAAAAAATTATTTTAAATTTCTTAATGAATATATAGAATCTAGGTGGTAAGGATGATAAAATGAGGCCTATGAATAACTTCATAACAATATGAAATCTGTACATTTTTAAATAGTTAATGTATATCATCATATTGAGTAAAAATCACAAAAAAGGTGTTCATCTTCCAACTTACACATGTATAGTGTTGTGATGATATAATTTATCATTTTCCTCTCTTTCTCCTTCTTGATTTTTTAGAAATGAATCATCATGCTATATGCATCCATGTCATGATATTATGTCTTTAGCTTATTGGAAAGGGTTGATAGCACGATGTACTGTATATCTGATGTATCCTTAATGTTTATCTTATAGGATCATTTTTTCCTTCAGTCACCCACTAAGGTGGATGGTTAGAAATAGAGGAATTCAGCATGTATATGTTCTTTTATTGGCATAGTACGATGCACAAGCACCAATACCAATATTGTAAATTTTTCTAGTGTAGAAATTTTCTTTTTCTGATATTAATCATATAGTTTTTGTGTTTTTAAATTACATTTTAAATGATAAATAAAAGATAATTTTGGAATTATATCTTAATTAATCATTATGAAATAATTAATGAATTAATTACTCTTCTGTTATTTTATCAATTCCCAACATTCTTCACCATTGAGTTTAAAATATCTAGTTGCTCAAATATTTTAGTGTAAGGGATATGTATTTCCTTTTAAATAAGATAGATAGAGGACTTGTCAAATTATTTGAAGGTATTTAGGTAGGTTTTTCATACCAACTTAATTAATTAAAATTTCCTTGATCTATTGATTGGGGTCCCCAATCCTAAAATCTTATACTCAAAATTCCTTAGCAATTGCCTCCAAGTTGAACCAAATACTATAGGGGAAACCACTCTTGATATTAACTCATTTAAGTCAACCCAAAGAATGTATAGGGATGTATACTAATCAAAAATGATAAATTAATATCCTATGCCTCAAGGAATTTGAAAGCTCATGAGAAGAACAGTCCAACACATGATTTGGAGTTGGTTGTAGTGATATTCTCATTGAAAATTTTGTAGAATTATCCTTATGGGGATAATTAAAAAATATACACATATCATAAGAGCCTTATATATATATATATATACATATAATGGTATTAATATGAACCAGTGGATGTGGTTAGATCTAATAAAGTACTATGACTGCTTAATCCATTACCATCGTGGTAAAAGAAAATAAATTGGTAGATTCACTAAGAAGAAAGGATTCAAAAACCTTATCAATGTTGAGAATTGGGAGGGATAAAATCTTCTTAAACTTGTAAAGGATAGACATAGGGGTCATAAAGGAAAGAAAATCATCATTTATTTATTAGATGATATCTCAACCATCCCTTTTAGATAAGATAAAAGATATAAAAATAGATTATGTGGAAATATAGAAGAAGGTATAAGCTATAAGAAAAGGGAAATCCTTGGAGTTCAAAATTAATGAAGAATGATTGGTGATATTTGGGTCATGACTATTTGTAACATCAAATCCTGAGATAAATAATTATTTTTTGAATGATTCACATTGCTCAACCTTCTTCATCCACCCAGGGATCACTAAGACGTATCAAGATCTCTTATAGTGCTATTGGTGGGGAAATATGTTGAAGAAGATTATGGAATATACATCAAAGTTCTTGGTATGTCAGCAAGTGCAGGATTAAAGGAAAACATATAAAGGGATAATGAAACCATTACCCATAACTATATAAAAATGGGGAAACATCATCATGAACTTTGTCACTAGTATTCTGAAGACACCAAGAGGAAGTAATTATATATGTGTTGTGGTGGATCATCTTATAAAGACTGCTAACTTAATTGAAATTAAATATGAATTATCACTCAATAATATTATAAGGATATACGTCATATAATTGGTTAGGTTAATGGAGTACCACTATATATTATATCTGACCATGATCTGAGATTTACAACTAGGTTCTAGAAAAGTATCAAGCATGATCTAAATAGTTAGTTGAACAATAATACAGTTTATCCCCCCCAACTAATGGTCAATACAAGAAGGATATCCATCGCTAGAATACATATTTAGAATATGATCATGGTAATTTAAAGGAGGACGGGATCATTATCTTCTTATGGTCAAGTTCTCATACAATAATAGTTTCCACTCAAGCATCCAAATGGCTCTATATTAATCCCTTTGTAGTATGATATGTAGAACACATATGTGCTGGGATGAAGTTGGTGCATGTAAGTTGTTGGGTCCTGAAATTTTTTAGGAAATAGCATAAAATTTTAAGACCATTCAGCAGCACATCACGGACACCCAAAGTTGATCGAAGAGATATGATGAGAATCATCGATGTGACCTAGAGTTTGAGGTTGGAGATAAGGTATTCCTCCACATAACTCCATGGAAGAGAGTTGTTATATTTGGTAAGAAGGTTAAAATAAGTCCTAGGTACATCATACCCTTTGAGATTCTTGATCGCATAAAAGTTGTGGCCTGTCGAATAAACTCCCACCAACCCTTTCTTAAGTTTATGATATATTATACCTATTCCTATTAAGGAAGTACACACTAGATTCCTCACATGTACTAAATTCAGAGGTGGTATATCTAGAAAATGATCTCTCTTATGAATATTATCCAATGAAGATCTTGGATCATAGAGATAAAGTTTTATATAATAAGATAACTCACCTAGTCAAAGTATTATGATCAAACTATAAGTATAAGGAGGTGACCTGGGAACCAAATGAAGCAACGAAGTAGAAGTACCATAACCTGTTTTAGCAATAGTATTTAAAATGAAATTTCAAGGGGAAAATTTCTTAATGGGGAAAGAATGTAATGAACTAGAATATTATTAAGGGAATTTTCGTTCTGAATATATAATTATGACATATTTAGTAATATAATATTATATATTGTACATGCACCATGTGATGAAACCAGCAACATTTAATGATTTTGAACATTGAATTTAGAGAATAAAAATGTCTATAAGAATTAAAATTAATATAATGGTACAAAAAATATAAAATAAGAAAATAATAATAGGAAACTTTAGATCTTCTCTATCCCATTAAATTATTGAACTCGTGAACAACATTGTAGAAATGAAGTAGAATTTTAGTAATGAAATATGCATTTTTTGAATGAAAATATATATTACCATGAATGAAAATATAATTCAATGAATAATGAATGAAATGTGAGGTATTTATAATAATTAATAAACCCATATGACCATAAAAAATCTATCCATTAGAATAGTAATCTGACTGTTAGAATAGTTACCTTACCGTTGGAATAGTTATTTGACTGTTAGGAATATTAACATGATTTTTAAAATAGTATAATCACTTTTAATGGTGTTAAATAATATTTGGGTATATTATAAATTTAAAGTATTTCATATTTATAACATGATATAGGTAAATAAATTTTTAAAAAATGATAAAATAAGTGTACGTATTTTTTAATACATATATTTTTTTCATATTTATAAAAATATAAAAATATTTATAAGAAATTTTATTTTTATAAAATGTTTTTTTAAATTAATATTAATTTCTTTATTAATAAAAATAATATAATTTTATGAGGCCATAATCATTTTTTTCATGGGTCAAAAAATTGATCATAATATTAAAATCGGTATTTTTTCAAATAAATAAGGATTTTATTAAAAACTAAATTCCTTATATTCTGAAAATTATTATCATCAAATGAATTTATTTTTTAAATTTTACATGTCAAAAAAATTTTACGAATAACTTTTTATATTTTTATAAAATAGTTTAATGTTTGGTGAATAGTAAAATATGATAAAATATGGTATTTAATATTATAAGATAAATACACGAATTTTTGAGTCCTGGATGATGTAAAAACCCATTATTTCAAACTAACATGCACCATTTACTGTATATAGTCACAATAATCAATACGATTTATAGTCTTTAGCCAAAATAATAAAATAATGAATATAATAATAAAAGACACTCATATACTCTCTTTATAAATATCACCCCTCAAAACCTCTTATCATCATGCTTTATAAGCCTTGAATCATTCAAACTTTCTATCCGAAGATTTTACCAATCATCTCCCCCCAGATCCTATTTCTACTGTTCTCATCCAATAACCATTTCATAGAGCCTTAAAGGGGAACCTAAGATCAGATAACCAAAGGAATAGGTAAGATTCTTGACTAATCTCTTTCAATTTTATTCTTCTTCTATCAGCCCCATATGATCCACATATACCTAAACATGGTAAAATAAGTATCCTGAATATATTTATATGTTTTTATTATGGTGGAATATTTATCTTCCATCCTCCCTTCTTTTGTTTCTAAAATTAAAGTGTTGTTTACAATAAGGTTGGTTCACCACCGCCATGAACAACGTACTTCATTTTTATCCACCACCATCAAGGATAGTAATAAAAATATTATTATGGTTAAATAATATGGTAATAAGTATATTATAACTCATTTAAAAATATATAATTAATACATATTTATAATATTGAATAGAATGAAACTAGTTTTTTATGGTTGGTAAAGCCACCTAAATGAACTAACCATATAATGTTAAATTCTTTACTAAAAGAATCATCCCTATATCAGAAAAAATGGGTATTTTGGAAAATTATATTTTATATAAGTAAATTAATACCATTATATTTCAATTATATATATTTTTAGTCCCATTTTGACAAGAAATTCAATAATTATTCAAAAATGATCCAACCATGGAACCATAAAATGAATGCCCTTGAAAAAGAGAAACTAAATTTTATATTTAATTAAAATGATTATAAATGGACATAACAAAGTTATAATAAATATATTATTGATGTAAAATGTTCTAAATTTTTTAATTCATTGACATAATTATCTAGTAATTTAAGGGTAAGTGTATAGAAATTTTGGAACATATGGTAAGGTTTCTCTTCAAACCACCCTTTTTCTTTGGGTTATGATATTTCTTTATCTAACTCACTTTATATCTCTGTTTAATGTTATTTAATGATTCTAAATTATGTATATATTACTATTACATATATACCTTTCTTATTCTCACTTCCTTTGAAAGGGTAATACATGCCTATAGTCCATTTTATAAATGCGAACCATTTCTTTCCATGATAAATTTGTGTGATATGAGGCAAGATTATGTAACCCATTTATTTACAAGGGTAATTATTATGTTTATACCTTATTAATGATTTCATTTTGTGGCACACATACGCATGAACTTGCTATGATGGGTGTGTCCATATAGCGATCTAATGTATTAGGTAATGTTTCTGCCCCGTGAGATGTTATATATGGGATTAGGGAGTGAAATTAATCCATGATAGGACTCTATCCACCATATGATGTTGTTTTGGTAGTTATCCCTGACTTATGTTTATATCATTTTATATGTAACTTCAAATTTCCTATGTTTCCTTTATCTTATGATTCCATGTTTTTTATGTTATTCCTTCATATGATTATTCATGAACCATGTATTTTATGTTAGCATCTTATGCCTTTTGTATTATATTTTATGCTTCATTACCATATTTATTCTTCTTACTGGGATTTATAGCACCAATTTATTCTATGTATTTTCTATGTAATCCTTGGTAGTTTTTTGATCTTTAATGGATTTAAGATCTCATTAAGGAGAAATAAATAAATATGTTGTGTTTTCTTTTCATGTTGAAGTTTTATGTACCTAATATTCCTTAGACACTAGACCTATTGATCTTTTGGTTTGTATTTATTAGATGTTTATGTTAATAATAATGTAATGATTTATTTTAAAATACTTGGGTGGCTTTATTCAATATCAAATTTATATTTGAACCTATTCATCCAATCAACTCTCTATCTAATATAACTCCATCTAGAATCCTCAGTCTGATAATCTATCGAGTGTTACCGATCTTTTTTATCTTTATAATTCCATGTTCATATGATAAAAACTATTATTTTGACACCACTTTGTCTAGTATCCTTTTTCAAATGCCTACGTGTCTGATGTAACTATGCTTGATGCTACAGAGAAACATTTTTTCAAGTTCCATGATTATCACCACATTTCTTTAGCAATTATACTAATATTAATAATCATTAATAACCTTTTCATAACACATCAGCTACCTTTTATATTGGAATTGTTTCTTGGAAAACTTATGGGGGAGTAAAAGCTTCAAATCCAAAGTTCCAATAAAAACCTTGAAAATCCCACTCAAAAAAATCTTGTATTTGACCACCTTTAAATTTATTAAAAGATAATTGTCTGAAAAACTTAACAGAAATCTTTCCTTAAAACATAGTGTCAAAAATCTCTTCAAAATTATTGAAATATAAGCTTGAATTATGATCTTCTCTTCATGATTACTAATGTTTTGAATGTACAGATCAGTATCATCCTAATTTATAACTTTAGAAAACCTTTTTAAATTTCCGTATAACTTCATCTGGTGAATATTTATAGAAAATTCCCTATCCAAAATTTATATGTCCATTACACCTTTATAGTACTCTTATTCATATGTAATTTAATTTTTTGATGAACTTATGATTACTCATATGGTAATATACGTCGTATGATATCACAACCATTCTTCTCTTTTAAATGTCGATTTGTTGCCTTCTTCAACATTCCTTTCAACTAGATCATCCATAACAATATCCATGTCTGATGATCTTCATATGTTTCTTCTATTTAATTAATTTGTTTTGAAACCACTATTTTATGTCTTTGTAACACTATATCGAATGACATTACTCAGAGACATCTATATGATAACTTTTCTTATAAACTTATATTCGACACATTTAGAAACTATTTTATGATGAATTTACAAACATTATTATGTCTGATGAACTCAAAAATGTTCATATAGCTTTCTATGGCTGATAAAGCTTCATTTAGGACTTCCATGTTTCTTTATCTAGTCACTTATTCAATATTTCTTCTATCTAGTGTACTTATTAAATTTTCACTATTTGAAAATTTTGGTCAAGAGATCTCTATATAGAAAACATAGTTCCACCTGATCTAACTAACTTCTTCCTTTGAAAAACTTTGGATAGAATCATGAATATAATGTTTGGAACTTGAAATATTTGAAAATAATATATTATATAACTTTACTGAACATATATCTCTAATAGAACAATAAAACAAATCAGATAAACACTCCTTTTCATCCTTTTTCTAATCACTTCATTCTGATTGACTTTGTTTGTTGCACTCATCTCGTTCACCTTGATTCATTAAAATATATCTGGTTTCATTTTTGAAAGGAAACATCAACATTGTTAAGTGATTTATGTTTTACCAAAAAATACAACACTTAATAAATCCCTCTTAATTCAAAAAAAAACTTCTTACTAAAACAACACCTCAAAGATTCTTGGTCTTGGCAGATAAACTGAATTATGTTCAGGTCTCATAAATCATAGGCCCTAGATATATTCAAGATCTTTATAAGACTTATAAAAAATAAGCTTTTATATAGAAATATTATGCTTAGATAATGAAAATTAATATGCTAATAAATAGTTCACTAAATTTCTTCACAAGCAAGTCCTAAGGAATGGATTCAATTCTCTAAAAAATCCTCAATAAAATGGATTAGTTTAAAGAAATAATAGGATCAAAGTCAATATGTTCTATACTATTATCTTAGAGTGTGACACCTCAAGGTATTATTGGATTTAGGATATCAAAAATGCTAAGATAATTCAGAATAGGTGTCTCATAAGGATAAACTCAAAAACAACTCCTTATTAGATTTTTTTAAAATGAATACAAACTTTATACATTTTAGGCTATTTAGAAATCCATTTTTTATCAAGTAAAGGATAAAATTAGAGAAAATTTTGATGATAAGGCTGAAGTTGGAATATTTTGTGGGAACACATCAAATTGAAAATCATATAGGTGTTACAAAAATAAATATGAAGTAATCATTAATTGTTATTATGTCACTATATTTGAAAATGAGGAATGGATTAGAAATTCTATAACTATTGATGATGAAATTTCATAACCTATTAGATAAAATACAAAAAAACATAAATATAAATAAATATGTACATTCTGTTATTTCTAGTGTTGAAGACAAATAATTCATGCTTAAAGAGACAAATGCTTTATTGAGAAAATAGGTTGATTCTATGAAAATTATTAGGGATCATAATCACGGTGTGAATACGAGAAGGAAGATCATTTCAACCAGTCTTACTAGTATTTTATCTAAGGTTTAATTTTAGAAAAAATAGGAAGCTTCTAAATATAAGTAATTACTTCATGCTCTGAATGAAAAACTAGACCAAATTGAAAATAATTAAACTTGGAGACTTGTTCCCAATCCCATTTTAAAGAATATAACTAGTTCCAAGTTGGTTTTCCAAAATAAGATTGATTATAATTGAGAAGTCGGTAGAAAAAAATCAAGACTAGTATCCAAGGGATACTCATGAATTAAAGGGGTTTACTTTGATCAAAACTTTTCCTCAGTGTCCATATTTGAGTCTATTAGAATATTCCTTTTCATGGAATCTCAAAAAAACTTTAAAATATTTCAGATGGGTATAAAATCAACCTTTTAAAATTTTGATCTTGGTGAGGAAGTTTACATAGAACATCCTAAAGGTTTATCACTACATTCAGATGGAATAAAGGTTTATAACAATAGGAAAAATTTTATAGTTTGAATGATGATACAAGATATTGATAATATAAGTTTGTTGAGTATATGAAAAATATGAAATTTTAGAAAGGATATGTGGATTTAAATATTAATTTGAAAAATACCAACACCACATAACTCTTTATGATTTTCTATATTTATAATATTTTATTTTCTAATAATAAATACAGATTATGTGAGGAGTTTTCAAGGAATATTAAAGAAAGGTTTTTGATATCAATACTAAGTGAAATTATGTACTTCTTAGGGATATAATTTTTTTAGGAAATAGTTTATATTTTTTCTCACAAGAAAAAAATTAAAGGATCTCTTGAAAAAAATTTACATTCATGAAGATAGAGGAGTGTCAATACCAATTTTGTTGGGTAAATAACTAAGTAAGGGTGATAAAGTAAACAGTGTTAATGAGAAGTATCTCATGAGTTTGATTGAAATTCTTATGTACTTAATTACATCAAGACCTGTCATTTTATATGTCATCTCCATTGGTGAATTGTATCAATACAATCCAAAGGAAATACAACTTTAGTACAAAAATGATATTGAGATACATCTCAAACACTCAAAATTATGGGTTGATGTATACAAAAATAGGTAATATGGAATTAAAGTGTTTTATTATTACAGACTGGGTAGGAGTATTTGATGGCCCAAATTCCGCATCTTGTGGAGTATTTTTCATTAGAAGGAGTTGTGTTGCTTGGAATGAAAATAAGTAAGCATCAGTGAAAATAATATCTATATATTCTAAGTATATCATTATGTCATTGGTATCTACACATATAATATGGAAGATTAAATGGTTAGAGGACTTGGGTTTTGAAGAAATTTCTCCTCTTATAATGGGCTATGATAATTAGCGTGCTATGAACCTATCCAAAAAATCCAATGCAAAACTCCAAGTCAAATAAAATCAAGATAAAGTTCCATTTTTTAAATGAGAAGGTTGAATAATGATTTCTATTATTTGAATTTATACCCTCTAAAGAATATATCACTAATATCTTAACCAAAACACTTTTAGCTAAATAGTTTGAGGAGATAATGCTATGAATGGGAGTGCATCACATCCCCTCTCTCTAACGTATTTTATTTATTTTAGTTTCTTTTTATATCATTTCTTGTTTAAAATTATTGAGGTGAGGTTGTTTAAAGGGTTATAATTATATTTTTTCCTAATTATGAATTATTTTAATGTGTTTACCTAGTACTGTAGGAGAGATTCTTGAAATTATTTTATTATTGATTATTATTTAGTTTTCATGAGTACCAAATAGGTTTGAGATGAGTTTTATTTTAGATATATTTTCTAATTTATTTAATCACCCTTTTTTCTATAAATATCTAGCTCACATAGACCTAGAGATGATTGATTCTTGATTCATTTTCCTTCAAGAGTTCATTTTGATCCCCAAAAGTTATTCTCTTTGGATTTATTATCAATAATGGGGATACGAATGAGTGGTATTTACAATAAATCCAAATGGGTTATTTTTTAAACATTTTTTATTATGTTTTATTTATTATAAATACCTATTTATTTATTATTATTATTGAGTTGGTCACAAAATGAATCCAAGTAAAGTATTGATGGTTGAAATTTTATTATCTACAACATCTGTGAGAACTTTTTTAAGTGGTTGAGAAGGAAAGAAAGTAGATCAAATATGGGATGAGTGAGATTAAGTGAAATATAAAATCTTCCAAATTCACATAAGTGGTTCCTCTACGTATGTAAATCCATGTATCTGAGTATAGTAGGTAGCTGAAATATACATATCTAAATGATTCACATAGCTAATTTCTGCTGCATAATGGAATTTGGGTCAACATATTTGTTTTGACCATGGATTCAAATTCACATAGGCATTTATGCTGATGTAATAGAATGTTTATACATATGTGAATTTTAACATTCATGTAGTTGAATGTTTTTGTGTAACCAATTGTCCCATGTATGGGAATTGAGAATCACATAGCCAGGTTATCCACATACGTTATTCTGTTTGAGAATGATTCACATAGTCGATTTCCTATATAGTAAAATTGGATAAGAGCACCACATATCCAAATTCTGATCCGTGAATAGATACTTATTGGTTTATATAGAATATTTGAATTTGATATAGAATTTGTTTTACTAAACATACACCTATTCAAACTTTGGATATATTCTTGGTGAAAAATATGATATTTATATAATATTATATATTTGGAAGAATGGATTAAATCATATGATTCTTGTTTGATTTTCTTCATGTATTATATGTCATGATCCAATATATGATTGTGATCCAAGTTGAGATCAAAGGTGATTAACCAGAGGAAGAATAATTTGGTCTATAATATTCCATGTCATTATATGAATATTCAATTATTACGTTGAAATATAAAGTGAATTTAAATCTATGTATTTTGTAAAGATTTAAATAAAATTATGTGATATTTTGAATATTTTAAGGAAGGAAATAGTTGAATATTTAACTAGGCTTTCAGGAATATATTAAATGATACTATAACTCATGCTTTATGAGCCTTGAATGAATCATTTCATGAAAATGATATTCAATGATATTTATATACCAATTATTGAAATGGTATTCAAGAAATATTCACTGAATATGAATAAGTTGTATGATAGTGAAAAGGTATTGAGAATTTCGAGAAGAATAATTGATATGTTGTTGTACTGAAGAAGAATATCTGGGAGTAGTTACAGGAGATTGTCGTATAAGTAAGTGGAAGAAGATATACATTAAATGGAGGCACATGCATTCATCAGTGATATTTATTCAACAAGGTTTCGTTTAGTCTATTGATTAAATATTCTAATTGGTTGGTTCCATTAGTTGTACAAGTTTAAGGTCTTACCATTTCTCAATTTCATTTTGATAATAAGTAGTAGATTGTGTGTGTGGAATAATTACCATGACACATGGGATGTAGTAATCCACAAGGATTAAAAACTCAATAATAAATCTACTATGTATTTATTTACTACATCGGTGATAATATTGAGAGAGAGGTTCTAAAGAAGCATAAGAGTTGAAGGGATTTCAATTTTTTATACACACTGATTCACCACCCTTCCTTCATCGTGTATCAACCTTCATGTGATCCAAAAATATTCATTTAGAATTTATATCATTAATTTAAATTCATAATAATTAAAATAAATTTAATTCATTAATAATTTGTCAAAAAATTAAATAATTAACCCTTTATCTTAATATTTTTTCTAAAAAAATCCTTGAAATATAGAAATCCTATATAGTTTTAATTATAATTAAATTTATTTTGTTTTCTTTTATTTTAAAATAATTTAAGTACACAAAATGTAATTTAGATTCCACACGACATGTACCATTATGTGTAACATTAAAATATAATTTCTAGAATTTAATTCATACATGAAATGCACTATCACTTGACAAGTCATGTGGAACACACTGTGCGTGCTCCATGTCATGTACTATGTACTTATATGACATGTATGACCACACACCATATCATTATATACACAGTGGGTAGTTCTATGATTTAAATAGTGTAGACTTCCTAACATGTATGGATATACAACACACTATAAATATACACAGCATGTATCACTGGAAAATCTCATTATGTACATAATGTGTACGAAAATTGTTACATGTCCTATACTTATAGAATTTATGAGTCATTTAATAGACCATGTTTTCACCCACACGACATGATAAATATCATTCAGCATGTACCTTGTGTGGGTTAAAATGTGTTACAATATGTTTAAATCAAACTACTTGTCATGTATCTAGTCTATCCTATGTTACCTGGTTAGCAGTCAATATGTGATGTGTAATGAATTTTCATAGTAATCCACACAACTCATTAGAAATTACACAATGAGTTTAATCATGTTGGGTTACATGACATTTACATTCCAATGACATTTCATGTACACCCTATCATATTATGTGTCATTTTAGTGGTCAAAATTCAATTTTTAATTACATCATGCACTGACCCACATGGTTAGCCATGATTTATGCAACCCAATCCTTGTGTGTTTGACCATGGGTATAGGATGCGTAATTTAACATTATATGTCATGCATCTATGTCATGTATCTTGTGAACTTGGCACCTACAAATAGGATCTCCAAGTGTTATTCACCTATCTTGTCCCGATCTTATCCATATAAACTCAAAGGAATGTCTTATTACAACCATTAGATTAAAAATTTAATTCATGAAATGATAACTAAAAAACTGAAGAAAAAAAATAAAATGATCAAATAGATTATAATTTGACCACTATGATATCAATCTATGGTTCTGGGTAATAGAGTAAGCATTGTGGTAGACCCCAATTTTAATTTTTTTCATCAATTTCAAAAGATAATAAATAAATAACATGCCAAATTCAAGACAAAAATATTCTAGAGATGATCTTTCACATTTAATTCATAATTAATTTAAAACTAGAATTACAATATACTAGGAATTCTTTTGTTCAAGATCTATTTCCACACTAGCATCATTGTTGTTGTTAATGTGAATACAAATGAGGACACCATGGGTTATACCCATACTTTCTCTATTACTCTATGAATGATGTTCTTGAATCTCTATATTATAGTTTTGTAGGATCAAATGCATTGGGTTCATTCACCATCAATCACAACAATGTTATCTTATAATATCTACATTCTTAAGAGCGAGGATGAGAGGATTTTATCAAAAGGCTCAAGAGAATTATTTAGATATTTTTTAGGCACAACAAGTCCGGTCCCTTTACAAAATGATATAAATTGAAATTTATACTTAGGGATAAACTATTCATACTTTCATAATGGCCCATTATCAAGTTGTTTATTATAAGTAGTCCCCATGTAAAAAAATAGTGATATTATTATTATTTCCAGGACATTTATTTATTTTAATATCATTTTTTAAATTAATAAATTTAAAATTTATTTAAATGATATTAAATAAATATATCATTTTTTCCATTAGCTCAACTTGTCAATCCTCCTATAGAATTTATCAAATCTTAAATAATAAAACATTTATTCAAATAAATATTATTCATTAAATAAATAAAATATAATATAAATTAATATTCACTAAACTCATGAATAAATATTTATTTTGTATTCAAATAACTAAATAAATATTTATTATACTATATTCATAAATAAATAAATATTTATTATATTTTGAATATTTAATAAGAGATAAAATTTAACTCGAATGTTCTAAACATGAATATCTCATGATTTAATTTATGTGATTCACTTAACTCGAATAAATATTATTCCGTAATTGATAATAATATTTATTATTATTAATACATTCAATAGAATTTAATAATACAATATATACAATTAGTTTGTTCCACTTTAGGCCACTTTCTCAATGGAATTAGATGAACTTACCTAAAGTCCAAGATCAGTGTCTAGAAACATATCAAGGCATCTATTTAGAAAGAAGTTGATGTCATGGTAACAATAACCTTCCTATGAATTCTATTGTGTAATATAATCCATTTATCCATCAATATCTCATCAAGAAGGATGCATAATTGTGTCATGACCCTATATAAACATGTTATCTTTCATTGAATTTTAGAAATAAACTATTATATAAACTACCACAATAATTTATTTAACCAAATAGTTCTATTTCAATCCAAGGGGGAGAGATATCTTCTTTCATTAACTAAAAAGAGAAAAATTATTTATTAAATTATTAATATATGTCATGTCATTTATCATTCACTTAACTCATGTTACCTCACCATGAGCATATTCCATCATTGTTTTCATCCATACATCAAGGTAAATGTTTCATGATATACATTAATAATATTCTCAAGTCTAACTATTAATAAACATATTCATGGATATGAATAACCAATAACATAAAAAACATGTGGAATTTCTATTAGTGGTTATATCCTCATGACCTCCCTTCTTGGAGATGATCAAGTGGGAACTTCCTGGGAATAATTTTCAATGTATTATGAGCCTGCAGCACCTAATTTTCAAATATCATCTATGTACTATTAGATAAATGTTATCTATATTATAGATTATATATTAATGATATCTTCGTAACATATATATGTTATTATTATAGTGGGGAACTATTAAACATTTCAATGTGAAAAATACCCCAATGACATTATCACAGTAATGATACACATAAGAACAATCATTATGTGATAAGAGATTTATTAATATTCTAGTAATCAAAATTATAGTGTCAGTTAGTTATAAGGAACCAAATCTAATAGAACATGTGTCCACCAGTGGCTTTGATGCCTTTGGAAGTGGCAAGATACATAGGGACTAAAATAATGAGGGGTTTTACCTAGATGATGTTTCAATCCTTATAGGGTATTATTTATTATTCCCAAGTAATGGAGTCCCATGTTTTGTTTGAAAAAAATGGTGAGTTGTCCTTTTTATAATAATTTATTTTGATGAGTTTTGTTATGGAATAACCCTTGTAAGGTGGGTAGTTGTTTGGGGTCTTAAGTCATGTCATGGGAGGTCAGCCTTGATACATGTGTTCTAGGTGAACTATATTGTAGGTGTGAGTATACTAGTATGGTAATGCTTTTTTGGAATCAATGCCTAGAGTTATAACTCCACTAATAAAAAATATATTTTTTTCATTAATATTTTCACATCATTTATACACTATCAAACATTAAACCCATATAGAAAGTTTTTAAACATTATTTATTTAATAACCAATGTTAAAATTGGAATTTTAACATTGATTAATGGATAATTGATTTTAAAAATCTATCATTTTTAGTTTTAACATTGGTTATCAAATAATATTCATTAAAATTCAAATTTTAACATCAACTATATGATAACAGATGTTAAAACAATTTAAAAAAATTATAACACATGAGGTCTCCTTATTATCTTCATTCACTGAATGCTCTATTTTATAAATCCCTTATCTTTTTGATCCATTATTGTGCTCCATATTCTTTATTTTACCACATTTATCCTCCTATTTACATAATTTCTCCTCACTCTTTCCTAATTCTCCTTGTTTCACAAACATTCTACCACCCTCAAATATATTCTTACTACTAAAGTTGTGTTCCACTTGTCTTGTTTTAGTTCCACCATCATCAACCTTTAATATCTATTTTCAATCACACTCCTATTTCAAAAATTATAATCTAAAGTTAATCTATCATTATTTTGGATAACTTTTTCATGAATCTTATTCCTGGATCACTATGTTTTTGAATTTTAAATTTTTTTTATTTTTTCTGTTTCGAAAATTTATTAATTCTTTGTTAGTTATAAATTTTAGTCCACTTTTTATTTTTTTTATATGTATATCTCTCACATTTATAAATTATTCTATTTATAATTTAGTATATGGTCATAATTTCTATAAGATTATAAATTATTTGTGTTTATAAATTTTGGTTGTAGTTTTTTTGTTCTAATTTTTTCTATTTATAATTTTTTTGTTTATAAATTATTTATGGTTATAAGTATTTTTTATTAAATTTGTTTGTTGTTATAAAAAGTTTTTCAATTGTAATTTTTTTGTTATAATCTATTTATGGTTATCAATTATATCCATTTTTATGTTATAATTTTTTTTTAGTTACATATTTTTTAGTTATAAATTTTCCTGGTCATAAATTTTTATTTTTTATTTTTTTAGAAGATTAATACTAATAACTTTTTATGATTACATATTTTATTTTTACTTGTATATATATTTTTTAATATATACATTTTAAATTTATATTTTTATATATATATATTTATTTATTTATTTTAATTTGATATGTTTTTCTATATTTTTAACTATTTAAATATTTTAAAATATTTATAACTTTTACTGTTATTTTAGATAATTAATGGATAATAATTAGAAAATTGAACAAAAAATCAGTGATGAATATGATAAAATAGTTTATAATTTCTTAGAATTTTCTAAATGGAATTTTGAAAACATTGATGTTTTTGTATCTATGCATGAAGTGTTTGAATATGAGAAATCTAAGATCTAGAGAAATAATATACAATTTAATTTATTATAGTTTTAATCATAGGTTTAAAATTGAATCTATAATGGTGAAATATCTAAAAACTCAAGATCTAATGTTGTTTAAGATATTCATTGTGGGATAGAGGATTTTACTAATAGATTAATTCATGATATAGGTATTGAAACCATTGAAAAAAACTTGAATGATTATATGGGGATATTGAAAAACCATTTATCTCAGGTTGTACAAAATTTAAAATGTTAACAACATTGTTGATACTAATTAACATAAAATCAAGAAATTTTTGGAGAAAAAAACATTAGATTGATTGAAATTTTAAAAGAGTTACTTCTAGAAATAAATAGCATTTAGAATCTAGTTATGATTCAAAAAGTATATTATGTACAATGGTATTGGGATATAACAAAGTATTTTTTTTTATAATGAATGTGTTATATATTATAAATAATATAAAGTTTTATTAGAATGTCATAAATATGGGACATAAAAATATAAAATTGATGGTGGATACAACTATGATTCATTCTCAAGGGCATACACCAAACCTCCTATTAGTAAAATCTAGTATCTTTTGATAATTCCTCATTTAAAGAATTTATTTTCAAATTCCAAAAATGAAAATAGATTAATAAGTAATTTACATTAGAAAATATCTAATAGAAACCTACGTCACCGAGTTGATTCACCATAGTAGAAGGGATTTGATCAATAATTCTCTAATTTTTGAAATTAAGTTAGAAATATTTTAATGGGACTATTAATATATGGAATGAATATATATCAAAGCCTTAGTATCTATCATACTTCATGGAGTTTTAGGTATGTTTTTTAAAATAAATCCCCATATATATGTATTGTAGATCCCTGGGATGGTTGACCACTAAGAGGGGGTGAATTAGTGGTTTCTTTTTATGAATTCTCTTTATTTTAATTCAACCTATCGAAGTTTTTAAGGTTATTGATCCACTTAATAGTTTCCAATAGCCTTACCTTGTGTGAAATATAAATGAGAGAAAGAGATATATAGTAAAGAACTATATTTAAATTTTTTAATATAAAATCTTACTCCTTTTTGTGTTGGTTAGACACCCCAACAAGGATTATCCATTATAATCTTATTATAAATTAAAGAGGATCCTAAGACCATAGGTATGTGATTGTTTATAAACCTCAATCACTAATATTCTATAGTAACTGGTCATACTCCCTACTAGTCAAACCTCCATTTGTGTATGGTTTTATACCCTAGCCACTAACTCCTCTTCTACAATTGGGTAGACACCCCATCCATTATTTTTCTCCCTGAATGTTTATGCACCCCAGCCACAATCCTGTTCATATACTGGTTAGACACCAAATCTAAAATATCATCTTATGTGTTGTTCCAATAACAAAAATATATTCTTATTATTCAGATGATATTATTCCATGAGTCTATATGATTTTTCTTTCTTGTGTACACCTTCATGATCTTCAACAACTTCTTGAACATGTATGTAGGTCGTGAAACTTCACTCTAGATCTTGAGAGGTGTGGATATTCTTAGTTATCTTTAATACTCATGTATATATTTTATAGACACCTATCTTCATCTCACATTATTATCTTCTCAATATTTTATGTATCAGTCTCTCAAATGATCTTTCAATCTTCAAAATAGTTCTCAATACTCAACATCTTTTTCAGTACCTACATTCTACTTTAATATATGAATGGAAGCATCATGAGTTTTTTTATTTCTCATTGTTTTTAATTACAAATATTTTTATTAATTATAAATCCTTTGTGATTATATTCATTAAAATACATTTAAATACTCATAAAAACTTTTTAAGTCTTTAACATTTAATCTCATTTAAATATTATCTAATAACTCCTTTATAAAATTTATAAAGACTTGATTGTTTCAATTCATGTGATATTGAATTATTTCATACTCATTTAAATACCTTAAAACTTGGAATTGATAATTATTTTAATTCCTCATTCAACCACATTATAAATACCTAAAAGGATTGGTTATTTCCACTTCTTCATGTGGTTTTTAAATAACTTCAACCATTGTATTTATCTTCTTATAGAATAATATCACCATTATTTTACATAGCTTCTTCATTTATATTCCACTTAAACAATATGTTGTATATCATCCTCATATTCATGAATGGATGATTTTCATGACCATCACATGAAACAAATCTTAACTCATCTCAAATCAGGAAATATATTTTCATAAATTTTTTGGATTTACCATTACTTCTAACCTATCACCTTACTCTTTTATCTATCCATGATAATCATGTGCATGTTCACTTATGATTGCATCTACCTCAATTTCTCAAAATAACCAACCTTTTTTATACTTGAATTAAAATAATATAAGTGTAACTATATTCTTGTATCATCATTTAAAACTCAACCTATCTTATTCTGAAGGCTTGGCCTAAACTCAAAAAGATAATGGGTGGTCTACTTGATCATTACTTGAAACAATCTCACGTGAAAAAAATTTGATCCACCCATATATACCACATATCACACTTTTGTTAGAATATAATTTCTTTACGCACCCATGCTCAATACATGAAACTCATATTCTCCATGGTCGGTCATATGTTCATAGTAGATTAAAGATTCATTTGGCTGATCAACACATCATTCACAGTCATTGTAAATTTGTATGATTAATCCATATTTCATAGTAGGTCAAGCTACACTGAAGTATCTCTTTCAGTCAACCTTGAAATTGACTTGTGTTAGCTTCCTTCACTCAATTTGGGTCTATCTTCCTTGAAAACATCCCTTAATGTGGTAGTTATATAGTACACAACATGATCTCTTTCTTCGATATCATGTGATAGATCATGATGGGTGTGTGGTCAATCAATCTCATGTTCTTACGATCACTATAAGGTACCCGGTCGATCCACTAGTCATACTGTGAGCACAGTTAATCTATTTTTTCTATAATTTTTCAAGAAGGAATATGATATATATTTTTATCTAATTGTTATAGTTGATCAGATTGGATAGCTAGTATTATATATTTATGTTTTTAATATTTTAGTAGTACATGTATGATGATCGATCCCACATAATTCCTTTTTCTGAATTTTCTCTAATTAATAATAAATATCAAATATCTAGATTACAAAAAACAACTTGATGGTTTTCAAACACAACCCTCTAGCCTCCTGTGTCACCTCATATGTGAGAGGATAACGTCCTCCTGCACACATGCACCTACCTTCCCAAGTTTTCACTATGCATTTATTCCCTATATTCCTATGAGTCTATACCTCTATCTCACCCATATACACCCTTGGTATAGCTTGGTAGAACTGGATCCCACGTGTTTGAAAAGTTCCCTCATGTGCAATTGATATGGTTCCTTGGTTGGCCTTTGGTTGGATAATTTTATTCTAAAAATTAGTAATTTTACTATGTGAAATGAACTAGGCATCCATTCACTATATATCCTTCTCAAATATTATCCCATTCATCATTCCATAATATATTTTTGTATGGAGTTATCATTTTCTTATAGTAATAAATGTGTTATCCTAAAATAACATTAGCACGTGTATTAATAACTAAGACTAGTATAACAATTGTTAGATATTTTATTTAGTATGCAATCCATAAAAATCTTCCAAGAATCATTATCAAATACACTAAACACATATGGATATATTGAAAACAAATCCAATTCTAAAATGGGTGCTCTAATCTCCCCCTTTGAATTTATTGGCAATAAAAATCCTCAATGTCAATATGTGTGATCAACGAGATTTGACATTCTCCCCCTTATTGACAAAAAATTCAAAGGAAAATGTAAGGGACTTCTCATCTTTTTCTCTACCAATAAAGACCCTAAAATTATCTTATGTATTTTTTATATATGATAGAAGGATGATGCCACATGGTTCTATTATCTAATAGACTTTATTTGGTCTATTCTAAGTATAAGGGGGATATCCTTATATAGAAAACAAGATAGATATAACCAAGTTTGTCTATATTGACCACACACTACCATTCATGCTATACCATTCTTAAAAATGTCTTATTTCGTGAAATATGGGATACTTAAAACATTTTATAGTGCACCTCTTCACAATTTAAACAAAACACATTTAAAAGTTCAAGTGAATGAAAAAAACTCTACCTTTTTCTCAAAATTTTATCATCCAACACTCGCCCTTCATATAATCATTTAATATAGTAATATTCAAGGATTAAAAGTTTGATACTCAAACATCAACCTTCAGATTTTTCAATAAATCCAGTAATTATAGATTTATTGAAAATAATATAATGGTATCTTCCTTCTCAGATTTTCTCCCACTAAAGGGATTCCCTCATATCTTCCTTTTAATGAAGAGTTTTCTTCAGCAGTACTCCATGAGAACACAATATATGTTTTTTCCAAAGTTGATAGAAATAAATCATATCCTTGAATTCCCTACATGGTAGTTCTAAATATATAAATTTTAGTGAATAAAGAGGGGCCTATATTTTTTAGAGGTGACTCTAGGATTGATAGTTTCCTCTAAACATTACTTTAATCTTCTTTCCAAGTTAATCATGGGATGCGCTCTCTTTTTTATTGAAATTCATCATATATTGTGAAAATATTTCCCTCTTATGAATTAAATTCTTATGTGGATTTCTTTCTCCATCTCAATTTTTAAGGAACCTGACACGACCCGTCCCCCGGGGCACGTACCGTGACTACCCCAAGCCCACCTTCCATAGGCCAGCGTCTTGTGACTAGAACCAAAGGCGTAATTCCCTAAAACTGGGAAGGAATTTCCCTTTATAACCTGTAAAAACACACACAAGAAAGCACACAACTGGATGAAACACCAAGTAAACTGTACAACAAAAGAGTGCTGAAAGTAAAAGGGGGCCATAATACAAGCCCAACTAGAAAGTACAAGTACAACTGTGATACAGTACAACTGAATAAAAGGGAAAGACAGCTATGGGATCATCCTCTGACGTTCCTACCTGAAGGGTATGTACAGATCACCTCTTCAGCACACCACGTTCGTCCGTCACCTCTGTGAACCAACATGGCATATGGTCCACCTCCAGGTACTATCTGGTCCTGGTACTCTCAGCCTCAGTCAGCATTGTCTGTCGTCTGCATCCAACACAACAAGGTGCGGGCATAGCCCGTGCAGGGGTGAGTATAATATACTCAGTAGGGACCCCGAGACCCTCTAGGTCTCACAAAATCTATCAAGGATAAATCACAAATTATGAAATCAACAGATAACCTTACATAGGTATATGCCCATACAT
The DNA here is from genome assembly GCA_963277665.1 of Viscum album. NCBI lineage: Eukaryota > Viridiplantae > Streptophyta > Magnoliopsida > Santalales > Viscaceae > Viscum > Viscum album. Next base: position 926,165,600 of record OY728165.1, read on the forward strand.
ATACCTAAGTTATCAAGTAATCCATCTCAATCATGACGAAAACACAGAGGTTATGAGTCATCTCACACCAGGATTTATTCTAGGGGTAGTAACAAGTAACATTTCGAGTCACAACGTTGAACACCTCGACTGCTGGAGAACTCCTCCTCTATAGAGTATAGTGGGCCTGCCGCGTCACACAGAGGTGCTTCCCACTAACCTTGGACTGTATAGGTACTCCTCCTGTAGAGTACCGTGGGTCTGTTGTGTCACACAGAGGCGCTCCCTACTTCGGGTCTATCACGTCACACATAGGAACTCCCCCTCGTAGCCTACTGAGGTACTCCTCTTGTCGAGTACCGTGGGTCTGCCGCATCACCAAGGCGCTCCCCACTGGGCCAGTCGAGTCACTCCGAGTCGAAATGGTCAGCAGTCATCAAGTCACAGTCAGCCACTAGGTCTCCGCAATATGCTCGCTCGTCTCTGGGGGGATCGGCTCCACAAGCTACTGGTCGATACTCCAACTGCCACAAAGTCCCACGAAGAAGTTTCTCAAAGTTTCATCACATCATAGAGGTCTCAATGTAACAGATGGAGTGTCAATCGGATGCCCGGTCTGTGAGTTTTTAGTCTTTTAGTCCCGGGGGCCCGGTTGTATTCGTGCTCATTCCAACCTGATTGTTCTCCATCATAATCCAAAACACAATGGGGTATCATCAAAGGGACCGTCTCGTTCCAAGATTTTCAGCACCACTGACAGTTCGTCAAACGGACGTCTGGTGCCAAAGTTATGGCCAAAAGAAAGTAAATGGGTCGTAGTGGGCTCGGATGCGGTCCGACCCGTTCGGACCGACCCGGTTCGGGTCGACCCGGCCTGACCCGCTGGGTTTGGCCCAGCCCGCTGGGCGTCCCAACCCATTGGGTTCGTCTCGACGGCCGCAAGGGGCAGCCAAGGCGGCTCGACCTCGGAGGGTGCCGTGAGGGCGGCTTGGCCGCCGAACGGCTCAGTCGCGGGCCGGCTTGGCTCGTGGTCGCTCACAGGGCCACAGTGGGCGCGGCTTGTGCGACTTGGAGGGCTGCAACAAGGGAACGATAGTGGCAGTGGCTCGGCTTGGCCCGGAAATCAGTTCGGCATAGCGTCGGCACGGCTCAGCTTGGCCCGGAGAGCGGCGCAGCTCAACGGACGGCAACGGCGCGGCGGCTCGGCACGGTGGTGGCGCGGCGGCTCGGCACAGCGGCTCGGCATGGCGGCGGCGCGGTGAGGGGGTTCGGCCCGGGGCGGTACGGAAGCTCGGTCCGGCCGCGGGAGGCTCGGCCAGGCGTGGGGCCGGTTCGACCATGACGGCGAAGCACCACGAGGCAGTGCGGGTTGCGAAGGCCGCGTGTGGCGGTGCCATTTCCTTCTTCGCCTTCATCACCTTCCTCCATTTTGAAGAACGCATAAAAGAAGACCAACGGAGGGGTCGGGGCATGTTCGTTTGTCCCGCACCCTCCGCGTTTAGAGTGGTAGTAAGCGGTTCACAAAGAATGAAACAAGAACATGTATGGAAGACATTTTAAAACATCATTTCCCACAACCCTTGTCAATCTCTATTCCCAATCCCGCAAAATAATTAGAAGGGGAGAACATGGGAAGCGATAATCAAATATAAATAAACGCATACCTTATTCTCTTGATGACGTTGGCACAAGAAGGTTGTACGGTCGTCGATTCACCGTAGATGAGGATGTCCCACATCGGAAGAAGTCCTGAGGAAGAAGGTCTAAGGGGTTCGGTGTTCCTCATTGGCAGAGCATTCTTTGTCAGTGGAGCGTTCTTTGTGGAAGAACGTGTTCTTCGTTGAAGATCTTTCTCCCAAGATCTCCTTCCTCCCAATTCCACCAAATATGCTAAGGATAATAGGTTAAGTTCTCTATTTAGTTCGTTGGAACATATTAAAATTAGCTTAATCAATTAACTAGGTTGGCATATTAAAGGTATGTGTGTTGGAATAATTAATGTGGAGGAAGTCAAGAGGCTCCTCCACATTAATGAGGGGGTTGATAGGTTTTTCTTAATAATGAGGGGAGTTCAAGAGTTTTAGGCCTCGGGTGGTCCCCACCACCATAACCTCTCCTGGGAGGTTTGGTTCGGGTGGTCCCCACCACCATAACCTCTCACGGGAGGTTAAGGTCTGGTGGTCCCCACTTCTCAACTTCCAAATGGAGGTTTAGTTCCGGTGGACCCCACCTCCCAACACCCACATGGGTGTTTCAAATAAAAATAACATGTCACACACTATTATTTTTATTTTAATCTTACACAAAAAACCCAAAAACTAACTTTAACCCTTGACCATATATTGTCGAGGTGAAATTATCCTTAAGCGAAAACTAGTGCTTTGAGTTCAATGGTGCCCTCGAATTTCAATACTGATCACCAGTTTAAAGTTATAAAAACTCACTCATACGTTTACTGAAAGTACCCGAACAAAAGTTCAGAAATTCATTCTGGGCACTCCGGGCCTTGGAATCACGTGCCGTAAAATTTCATGGAAACATAAAATTTCCATTTATTTTAAAAAAATCACATAGAAATTTTGGGTCTCTAAAAAACCTATTATGAATAACTCCCCGTGAATCTTAGCACTGACATGTTCTTACTCAATTTTTTTAGTCTTGGCCAATTGGTCATTCCAAAACAAATATTCTTTCTTTGATTTCCCAATATCTTTGGGGTTCTCACATGCCTTTTTTACTTCTTCCATATTTAATTTATTTTATATGGTTTTATAATGAATTTATCTCTATTTTATAATATAAGGAACTTCTCTTATTATCATAGACATTAAAACCTCATCTTTTTTACCTTTTTGACCACACCTTCTACAAACTTTTTATAAACATCTGAATCTATTTTGGTTAGAATGATTTGGTGTAGGTATGTTCATAACTTACTTCCTATCAGTATTTATCCTCTGTTTCTCACCATAAATCCCCCTTTGTTCTTTAATCTTACCTAAAAATGACATGTTATACAAGAAAGTAAAGGTTGTGTTACCGTACCTTCCACAACACCAACAGAACCCTTGGAATTTTGATCTTTTGGGTTGATTCCTGATCTGCCCAGATTTTCTTTATTATTGTACTATTATAGTATAATACTTCTTTAGTTATAGAGGTTTTGATATATTTATAATATTTTAATTTCCATTTAATGGGAAAGAATTCCTCTCATATTTCTTGGCCCAAACTTCTTCAAAAAAAATTCAACACCTACATTGTATGAAACAAAATATTTACCTTGTTTCTTTTGAATTATATTCTCACCAAATTGAGATGAATCAAATTTTAATTATATTAAATTCAAAAGTATTATAAAGATTTATTTATCTAATATTTTAACTATAATACATATTTATTTTCTCTCATATGGTTTTTCTTTACTTGCAGCCAGCTTATCCTTGATATCTTTCACCATCTTCTCAATCTTGGACATCTTTAATTTATTAATATTTCTCTCATTTAGAGTATCTCATTTATCAATATAGTTAAGGATATTTATTTTAAAAAAAACCTTAAAGGATTGATGATAATGAATAAATATTATTTTTTATATTCAACATATTCTTCATTCGGTATTTTATGGCATGGTTTCCATTACAATAAGAATTACAATACTTTGGTAATTGTTTTCCTTCTCCTTTCACTTCACCCTTTTTAAACTTTCTTAAAATAAGGGAAATTATCTCATTGAAATCATTATCAAACTCAATGGAATTTGGTATATTCCTACTAATCACAAACTTCTAACTTTCAATCTTTAATACCATTTTTATCTGAAGATATAACCATGGATCTGATACAACTTATAAAGGCCTGGGTCAGTAGACCACTTAGAGGGGTGGTGAATTAGTGATTTATTTTTATGAATTATATTTAATTTAATTCAACCTCTCAAAATTATTAAGATTATCAATCTAATCAATAGTATCTCATAGCCTCACCATGCATACAATATTAATTAGATAGATAGTACCACATAGTGTTTCCAAGGTTTTCATTATAAACATACTACTTTCTATGTTGGTTAGGTGACCCAACATGGATTCTCTACTATAATATTGATATCAATTACAATGGATCTCGAGTCCATATAAGTGTTATTGGTTATAAACCTCTAATCACCTCTCTTAAATGAAAACTCATTATACTCCCTAGTCGTTGATCTTATAGTTGTATCAAGTTCTACCCCCAACCACTAATTCTTATGGAATTATTGGTTAGACACCCTTAACATTATTATTCTCATCAATTGGTTATACACTCAAACCATGATACTCTTAATAAAATGGTTATACATCCCAACTATAATCTCCTATTATATGTTGATAAATTAGTATAAATATCTTTTTATTATTCTTCAAATGATCCTCCTCCACAACCCTATAGCATCAGGCCTGCTCATGTACACCTTCATGACCTTCAAAATATTCTTCAAAAAGTATGTTATCTTTGAAACATCACTCTAAATTTTAAGAGATCTGAACCTTATTAGCTTTCTCAAATACTCAAACATATATCCTTCATGGGCTCTAACGTTTGGCTCACCTTTTTCTCTCCTTGATAATCAATGCGTCAATCTCTCATAATGATATTTTAATATACATAGTGGTTCTCAATTCTCAACATATTCTTTAATAAAAACATTCAACTTAAATATATTAATATCATTATCAAATAATATTTTTATTTCTCATTATTTTGAATTGAAAAGTATTTTTATTAATACAAAATCCTTAATGATTATCAGTATTCAAATCCATTTCAGTCCTCATAAAAAACATTAAAATATTCATTATTTAATATCATTTAAATATGAGATAATATCTCCTTTTAAAACTTCCTAAATACTAATGTATTTCTCCTCATGAAATATTGACTTATCAAACACTCATTTAAATTCATTTCAACTTGGGATTTATACTTCTTCAAGTTCCTTATTCAATCTCATTATAAATACATGAAATACTTGGGTCTTATCACTTCTTCACAGGGTTATTAAATTATCACAACATCAATATTTTTTTCTTATATAATAGACTCACCATTATATCCCAAGTATTATTAAATAATATTCCACTTAAACAATAGTTAGTATATTCTCTTAAGATTAATGCATGTTTGATTACATTAATACTGTATGAAATAGATTTAGACAAGTCTCAAATCATGAAATAAAGTTTTGTGGATTCTGAGTCTTTCCCTTCACTTTGAACCATTCATCTTATTCTTTTCTTTATCCATGATAATCACACACATGTTTACTTGATATTATGGATTCTTCACTTTCTCAAAATAAATAGACTTTTTTTATTTAACATACAAGAATGCAAGTATAATTGTATGCTTGTATCGATATTTTGAACTCAACCTATATTCTTATAAAGTCTTGGTATGAACATAGTATGAAAATTTGTGGTCTACTTGATCATGGATTATAGAAATATCATGCTCAAAATATTAGAGACACACTTATATATCTTTTTCCACCCTTAAATTGGAATATACTTCATTAATACACCACTTTTATGTACATGAAACTCATTTTCCCCATGTTTGATCAGATGTTCATGGTAATTTCAAGATTCATGTGGTTGATAAACTCATAACTCACAATCAGTAGACTTTCATATGGTTAATTGATATCTCAAGGTAGGACGAGCTACTAGGAAGGATCACTTGTGGTCAACCATAAAATGGTCATATGGTATCTTTCATCACTCACGGTAGGTCCAAATACCATGTGAACTTCACTTATTGTTGTAGGTGTATAGTTCATGACATGGTTGTTTTCTTAATCATCATGCATTTGGTCATGATGGTTGTTCAGTCAATCCATACCATGTTCTTTGGTCCACTCAAATTCTTGTGGATGATCCACCAGTCATGTAGTATGCACGGTCAATCCAATTTTCAATAGGGTTTAGTAAGGAGGATAAATACATGGATTTTGATTGAATGGTGATAATTTATTAGGCCATACATATGGTGTTATATGAATTTTTTTTAATATAATTATAGTTCCCATGCACTGATTGATACCACATATGTACTTATTAAGAAATTTATCCACTTAATAAGAAATATCATATCTTTATATGGATAGAACAAGGTGGAGGTCTACCGAATACCACCCTCCAACTACATGTTCCACCCTTTATGTGAGATACTAACATCCTATCACACATTTTTCCTTTCTTCGGGTACTCCATTCATGAACTCCTTTGCCTTACTATGAGGATCTTCCTCTAACTCACCCATATGTCACCTTGGTATGGCCATGTTTAACTATATCCCATGTGGTTTACCTCACATGTGTGGTTGTGTTGGATCCTTGGTTGTATTTTGGTTAGAAAATATTTTTGCCTAAAACTTAGTAAAATTACTAAGTGAATATTACTAGGTATCCATGCACTAAAAATCCTTCTAAAATATTATATTATTCTTTCTGCCATAATATATTTTCACTTGTATTTATAATTTTTCTATAGTAAACAATGTGTTATCCTCAAATAACAATATCACATGTCTTAATCATTAAGACCGGTAAAAAAATTATAAGATGTTTTCTTTAGTATGTAATCCATAAAAATCCTACATGAATTAGCATCATCTCTACTAAACACATATTGATACATTGAAAAATAAATAAATTCTTACTTGGGAACTTCATGTATGAAGAAAAAATATGTTATGTTGAGCTTGATGATTTCTAAACCAAAACAACATGGGTATCATTTTAGTGTTTAAATTTCCTTATTGATTGATGGTTATTTATTTTTATGGGAGGTAGGACTTAAAGTGTTTGATTCATAGAGAAAATATTATTTTATTTTTCATGTTATAATAATGTTCACTATAAGTGATTTTCATACATATGGAAACCTATATAGATATAGTGTTAAGGTATATAAATATTATCCAATTTTTTAAGAGGGGTTATATATTTCCAATTACAAAATGGGAGAAATATAGTGTACATGTGTCATTAGAGTTTTTCTCCAATAAATCACTCTTATAGAAGATTAAAAAAAATTATTTTAATGGTTTGTAGGAGTCTAATTTTCCCTTATAAACTTTTTAAATCAAGTAATGTTACAACAAGTTTAAAAACATTGATATCGCATTTAGGAAGTCAAAAAGATCAGGTAGTCAAAAAATAAATAGAAGGAATGTTCTATCTTATTTTATCTACCTTAATAGAGATATTTGGAGGTAAAAAATTACATTGATGTTATGAATATTGATAAAAACATATGTGATAGTTTGATCAAACTATTTTAGGCATTAACAAAAATAAAAAACATTGATTACATACAATATTAAAGTAAATTTTTTATGAGAATATATTATATGTTAACACTAATTATTAAAGGAAAAAAGAACATATTTACAATCAGTTTTTCAATTATTAAGAAATAGTGAATAGATAAATTTATTTCAATATATGTGTAGTATTAAATTACCTAGTGTGTATTCATAAAATATGAAATGATTTACTATCATTGAATGAATTAAGTTAATAAGGATGAAATCTTGATATTCTCATGTATTAATGCAACAAATACTAACAATTTTACTACATGTAATATTTTTTATGCCAGTTATAAATTATAACATCAAGTTGGGATACTTTTTCAATTCTATTTACTAAAAATTCATGGATCCAAATTTATTAAATGTTTTGGATAATATAGTTGTCCTCATAATTTTTCAATTGGAAATTTATTTTCCGACATCATTTTTTCAAATAATGGTCTATATGATGATTCATTTAGTAAGTGAGATAAGGATATGTGGACTTGTACATATACATTGGATATATCCTTTAAACAAAATTATAAATATTATAAAGAGATGAGTTAAAATAAACATCGACTAGGGACCTCAATTGCTCAAAAATATGTATCGGAGAATGTGGTTGAGTTCTATTATAACTACATAGATAAAGTGGAGCATTTTAACATCCCTATATATCAGTATCTACTAGCCAATAGTGAAGGATAGGGTATATTTGGATTAAAAGTAAAGTTAATTTCACATGATAAAGTGATTCAATCAAAATTATAATTTTGAAACCACAGGTGTGAGATTCAACCATATATATCATATATTATGGGATTAAAGGTATGATATCTCCAAAGAAATGTAAAGTGTTTAATGAATGAGAAAAAAACACATTCTTCCATGGTTTTAAGTAGATAGTGAAAATTGATTCATCTATAGAAAAAAAGTTGAAATTGTTAGCTATGGGGAAATTTTTTAATGCACTCACATGGTTTGGTATTAACATTAATGGAAAAATATTTTACACAAAAAATCAGGATGAAAAGAATACCATTCAAAATAACTAATTAATGGTTATCACTTAAGAAATTAATTTTTTGAGTGAAAAACATAATAAACCAATTTATCCATAAACAGCATATTTTGGAGTTATTGAGGATATATGGAAAAATGAATAAACTAAATTTTGAGTACCAGTGTTTATGTGTAACTGGGTGGATAGTAATATTGGTGTGAAATGTGAAAATTATAAATTTACACTTGTTTATTTGAAAAGATTTATTTTCAAATAGGAACCTTGAATTATGTAAAAACGTTTAAAGAAGATATTTTATATTATTGACTCGTTCAATGATTAGTGGTTCTTCATTTTTCATTGGAAAATTCATTTGGGTGATGAGGATATTGATAGTGTTATGGACTTCTGAGAGGTTTCTTAATCTACTACATGATTACCTAATGATAATAATGAATGTGTTGTGAACATAATCCATGATATAAGAAATTATCACATAGAAGGGATATGGGAAAACACTCTCTTACTCACTTAATTATTTAGGTATATATCTATTTTCTATTTTTTTCTAAAATTTAAACATGTGAAAAACACTATTTTTTTAAATTGAATATTTAAATCTATAGAAATTGATCATTTTATTTATTTTTATCTAATGTTATATTCATTAATTTCAATTAAAAAATTGGTTGAAGAAGACAAACGTCATTATTTTTTTATGAATCTGACACATGTAAAAAAATATTTTTTTAAAATTTAATATTTAAATGTATAGATATTGATCATTTCTTTTGTTTTTGTACTGATTTTTGTATTCATTAGTTTTAGTTAAACAATTTTATTGAATAATCCAAATATGGTTATTTTTTGTGAAACTTACACATATAAAAATATTATTTTTTAACTTTGATATTAAATTATATTGATGTTGATCATTTATTAAAATTTTGAATTAATTTTTATATTCATCAATTTTAGTTACACACTTTTTAGTTGAAGAAACTTGGAATAACTATTTTATTTTTTATTGAAACTTACACAAGTAATGACACTATTTTTTAACTTATATATTTAAATTCATAAATGCTAATCATTTCAGTGATTTTTATATTAATTCTATATTCATTAGTTTTATTTCAACATTTTATGGTTATATAATCCTAGTATAATTATTTTTATGTGACTAGTTATTTGTATTAATCATTTTTAGATATTCACTTTTCTTTAGTTTTATTAGTTAACAAAATAGATATAATTTGATATTTATTATTAAAAATATAATTTTTCACTTCTAACATCATATAATTTTAATAAAATACAGGTACATGGAATTTCATTAAATTCATTCATTTAAATGACATACATGAATCTAGAGTAACATTTACCAAGGTATGTGTACATTTTTTTATTTTAATATATCTAAAATAATTATATTATTTAATGAAATTAATATTTTGATAGTCAAAATTATTTACAACACTACTTGTAAGACTACTATGGTGGAGCCTTCTTCTTTACCTTCATAGAAGAAGATACCTAGAGTTTTTATATATAGGATTACAAATTTAATAAAAGTTTCAATTTCTCCTGGGGAGTAGTGGTTTTGAATTGAATTTGACAATAATAATAACCTAGTTAGACCAAATGAAAAGTTGTTTAGTAGTTATATAGATATTAAGAGTCTTTGTAATATTTTCATTTTATATCCTGATTAATGGATCATTGATAAGATGATGAAAGATCAGTTGTGTGAGTCTCTAATGGTAAAATATGTTAGGTAATTTATTTATTTTTCAATTATGCGAATATTATATATTTCACATAACTAATATTTAATCTATTAAATTATAGATAATAATCAACTATCATGATAAAAACGAAATGCAGATGAGGTGGATATATTTTATGAAAATTAGATTGAGATATTTTAACTAAAAATTATATTCAATTTATATTTTTGGGGAAGAATATAATGAAAAAACATCACTCAAATATGGGTTTTTAGATGCACATAGATGGGTGAAGTTTTTCTCTATCCTGTGAGAGAAATCATCTCTAGTATGATAATTATTGAGTATAAAATAAATTTATAAATTTATTTATTGATTACTTGATGTCTTATTCATTTATTCTTATAAAAAAGGCCTCTATGAGATCTCACTAAGATATCTATTTGAATAATGTATACCCACATACCTTATCACATGGACGGTGACCCTTACAAGAGGATTAAATGAATGCTTACAACTTTAAATAATTAAGAGATAAATCTAGTAATGGGTCTGAAAAGGACTATTTTGGCCCTTAATATCCCCCAAATCACAATTAAAAATAGAAAAAGGAAATGATGATAAATAAGGGGATGTTTTATATTAATCCATCAAAATAGAAAGCTAATAATACTATATAAAATTGATTATTATTTTTCTTGAATATTAGTATTTTTTAAATTCATCGCACTAATATAACATTTACATATATCATTTGAATAATCCCTTCATAATTAAGTGGTGTAGGGGAACTTTATCACTAAGGTTAGGATGGAAATTTTGGCTACTAATTTAAGAAATAAATAACACTTGAACCACATAAGTGGATATAAAGTGGTTGTTGGTATTAGAAAAAAAATCATTCCTAGTATGCATCGAGGGAGAAAGAATACAAGGGATAAATGTATTCCTTGAATACTGAGTAATTAGAGATGAATAATTCTATTGATAATCGAATTGAATCCTATGTACATGTTATGTTTGCAGAAGTTGTGATACAGAAAAATCCGGTAAAGCCTACCTACCCAGATCCTCCACCTCTTAATTCATGCCTAATTTTGTATTGTGAGTTTTATATTTGGTACCCCCATTTAAATATTATATCATAAAAAATTGTACATAATTTTGGGGATTATTTACATCATCATATTATATAGTAATATCATGTAAGAGTAATGGTACATGATGTTATTAAAAAGGCCGAACTAGGATTAGTATAATCACTAAGAGGAAGAGGGGGTGAATCAGTGGTTCCTTTTTCTTTTTATGTTATCTTTACTATAAAACGACCTTCACTAACTATTAAATATTTATCACTTTATTTAAAACATAACATTCACACATCCACGGGAACACAACTATTTATAAGGTTCATCACTCAATAAGAGTTACTAGTCCATGGCATGGTTTGGAAATAATAAAATACCACAAAATATACTATAAAATAATACTTTTATGTGGATAAAACAAGTAGAAAATACCCTTACACTTATGTAGCATTATGATCAATACAACAGTACATGTGATTCCTCTAGCATGAATGATGTAAAAAGGTTTTGTAAAAAGTTTATAAATCTTCACTAGTTGGTTTATAACATGTCATTATACTTCTTCAATTACTTTCACTTTTTTAATTCTTTATAAAAAAATTCTTCACTTTCCCACCCAATAGTAGGTAGAAACAAATCTTCCAAAATTCATATGAAAACTCATTATGATACCTCAATCTAATTCTTTAGTCCAGAAATAAGTCTGAATAGATATCCTGGAACTAATTATGAATCACTTCTTTCTTTTCTAGAATTGTTCAATCTAATTCTCAATCAGATCAGGAAATCCCTAACTGTAAGCTCTTCCTTATAGTTCTTCTATCCGTAAAACTTTCTTAAATAAATCCCATCCAAAACCTATCTTCTTCCAAATAAAAACTTCAATGATTTCCCCCTTACTCGTACATGAAAATTGTTAAAGTTTATTGTACTTTGAACTCTATTTATAGATGCACCAAAAATGGAATGGGTGGGAAACTAATTTTACTTTCCCACTCAACCAAATTATAGAAACTCAAATTTCACTTACATTTTAGCTTCATGTTTGACCGTTTAAGAACTTCTCCGAAATTTTGGATTATTTTTTAAACTTCTTGAATCTTCCCATAGATTCATACTTCATTAAACTTATAAACTATTTTTTAGTTTGATAAAACTTTTCATTTTGATATAGATTTTCACTCTGATTAAACACATGTAAGACTAAAGACTTCCCATTCTGATTCCCTAACTAAAACTGTTCTCAAATAAACATCATTGTAACTTCTAAATACTTTGAGACCCCACACCAACACATTATCAGTATCTTCATAACATTTTATCTTTTCTTTATTTTTCAAAAAATCTTTAGAACGATGAAAAATGTGCCTGATGAAGTTTATCTTCTAATGATTTATCGATGTCACATCTTGCCTGATGAGTCTTAAACCAAATGAAAACAAAAAAAATCGCCCTATGAAAATGGTTGAATACATTATTGAACTTCTTCAGATTGATCATTCTCTAATTCCATCTAATGGATCGGTCTCAGGAGATCATTTTTTTCATCTATCCCAATAAATCTATTCTTCCTCTAATAGAACTCTGCATCCAATTCCATAAAAATAAAAATAAATTTTTTGATAGATCGGTGTTAGAATCTCCTCTAATGGATCATTGGAACATCATGTCTGATAAACCAGCATTGACAACAAATTATTTATTTCAGACTCCTGCAATTGATGATTTATCTAAAGGATTGGACTGTTCGGTAGATGAGATAGTTTGAATGACCAGCCAGTCCAATGAATCGGTCAATCAATACTTATAAAAAACCTATGACTTTAGAAAATTCGAACTCTCAGCCTTTAGAAACTTTCTTTATTTAGTGATCCTCACATCGATGATCTATGATGGGAATACTTCAACTTCATATGCCATCTTCTTCTATAAACTCTTGATTATATCATGACTTCTTCATGATTTTGACAATATTAGGTTCAAAATAGAATCTTATGACTTAGGTTGGAAATTTATAAGACCTAGAATCTCTTCAAAAACTTTTGTCTTCCCATTTAAACCTTATTCTAATTACCAATACTTGGAATTCTCAAACACATTTTATACTCCTTTATTTTAGAAAGCCTGGATCACAAGTTTTCAGTTAACTTGTGATGTTGAGAACATAAAAAATAGAAAATTATCATTATATTTAGTATCAAATACCTCGAAATACATTATACATCTGATACAACTTCTTTCTTAGATCAAAAACATCATTTCAATCACAATGTAAGTATGAAAAAAAATTTATACAGAAATCATCTTCAAAAAAGAAAACTAGATTTGATGGAATTTCTTAAGAATTTTATGTCTGATATTATAATTTTGATACTACTTCATCCAATCACCAACATTTACAAAGTGAATTGATTTTTTATAATGATAACATAATAAAAAAACACCAACCACTTCTTCCATCATATGAAAAAAATTCCAACCAACTTGGTCCCAAAAATCTCCCCATTTGGATTTTGTTGACAACAAAGGTTCATAAAACATTGAAACATTGTAAGTCAAGCTATATATCACTAATAAATAATTATAATATTATATTAGGGAAATAATTATAGGAAAAAAACATTGATAGAAAAACCATGTTGTCCATAATTAGTGAATTAAAAAATATATTCTTGAAACCTCAAACCTTTAAAACTTTCCACCCCTTTACAACTTCTTTCTTCTTATAAAAACATTTTCCTACAACCACTTCAAAAATATATTAGAATAGTTCACACACTTACATTATGGGATAACATTTTTCACATAACTCCCCCTAAATACATGCTTCCTTAAAAGGTTTAGAACATACCAATGGATAGATTTATGAAACATCATTTTTATCCCCCTTGACAACACTATCCAAAGACTAGATTAGAGAAGGTATGATAATGGGGAAATAATGCCCTCATTGGCAGAGTATACACAGCGGAATTAATAATAAAACAATAAAAGAAGAAGTAATACTATGCAAAAAAATTAAACAGTGGAAGAATGATAGTAATAAATAACAGGAGGACATATATACATATAAATGATGCATGTCATATGTGTCTAGGAAATCAGTGAAAACAGGTAAAAAATCTGGAAATGCAATACAATCTAATACAAGGAAAAGGAAGTAACCTCCAACAGGATCTTAAGCCTTAGCTTGGTCCTAAGCTCTCCAAATCTAACAGCAATAAAGTACCAGAAGAAAAAGGGAATTTTCCCTTATCTATACCTACAATCATATAATCTGCTTCGGTCCAAAAGTATGACCCAAATAGGGTGTGAGACGAATCCTAGTAGGCAATCACCAAAATATTTGTACCAATCTATCAGTGAATATATATAGCAGGTAATATGAAAAAAATGAAGCAATAAACTATGGAGTACTCAAAATTAAACATTCCTACAGTTTTTAATTACATTCATTTAACAATTATTATTTATTTGTTGAATCATGTAACCCTAGGATCTATCCTAAGCTCTGTATCCCCCATGTAAAGTAACCAAAACAAACGTATCATAATACCATCTAAAAAATCAAGTAAGCCTGAATACAATCTTTTGATTTGGCTTGGAAGATGCATCACAATCATTCAATTATTCACAAATGACCCTCTGGGAAAGCTCTCACAGTCTAACCACTTTGGCACCACATAGCATCAATTCAATAAATAACGACCCTCAGGGAAATCTCTCATAGTCTAACCCCTTTGGTCAAAGTTAAACACCAAGGCTCTCACATCCTTATGTAAATAATCTAGAAGTCCCCTCAGTCTTTCTAGTCCAAAGTTCACATGGTCCATTAGAAAATAAATAGTGCACATATCATATCAAAGAAAATAATCTGTAAGTCCCCTCAGTCTTTATGGTCCAAGGCTCTCACGGTCCATTAGAAAAATAGTGTACATATTATATCAAAGTATATCATGTAATCTGGAACTATTTCATGGCTAAACATTCACAATTCATATTATAGGAATTTCATATAATCAATAAAACTCCATCCTAATCAAACAAGGCATGGGAAAAAAGGTATGCCTCATTGGACACCTAGACCAAACAGGAATATAAAATCAATCAAGGGGAAATGCACCAATGGGGTGCCCCTTATACAAGGTATCTAACCTTACACATAATAAACCACCCTTTATCAAATAAAGCAATGAAAGTAGGTAATAAGAGGGTTAAATTCCAAAATCACACAATACCCAAAATGTGGGTATGTAGCACTTTTAGCATATATAATCTAGAGACAAACAAAGAAAGTCACAAAACACCTACATCTATGTCGTGTGATTGATATACATGAATACCAGTCCTTGAATTGGCATAAATCGGCGTAGATCTACAAAATGGTGAAAAACTCCCAACCTTGAATAAATCACAATAGAAGATGAATTATGAAGAAGGGCTCAAGAGGGTTTGATAACTCATTGGTGTGGTTCTAACTCACCCGATGGTGTATTAATTGGATCTCCAATAGAGAATTGAGAGATCAAACATCGTTTGTCATTCCGGAGTGCTCTTGTAAGAAACATGGGACGAAGGTGTTTTTTGGATATGAAACACGACCCCACTCTGATATATCAACTAAAAAGAAAAGTTCATGGCATGTTCATTAACACTACATGAAGTGTAGTAGCCTCAATCAGCCCCCGACTTAAGTGGGTCTTCCAGGTCACCACACGGCAATGTAATCAGCCGTTATACAGTCAAAATGCAGTTGTACACTGAAATCTAGGTACATGACATGTACTCAAAAGTACATGGCGTGTACATATAAAAATCCGTTTTTCTTCAGTTTTCCTCAAGAAAACCTAAAAATAAGATCCATACCGGAAAAGAAGATCTGGTTTCTTACAAACTTCCCCCCTTAAAGAAATTCATCCCCAAATTTCCCTTCCATGGGTGGTGAGGAAGAATCTGTGAACAAATCTGGCCACTAGGATCGCACATCAGCCTCCCTCTCCCAAGTCTCGTCCTGCACTCACCTGTGCTACCATAGCACTCGTACCAGAGGAATAGACTGGACACAGAAAACCTTCATGTTACGATCCAAAATCTGAATAGGGTGCTTCTCAAAGGATGCATCCACCTCCAACTCGACCTCCTCAGGTTGAAAAACATGATACAGGTCTAAAAAGTAACGATGTAGCTGAGAAACATGAAAGATGTCATGCATATCCTAGTACCTCTGAGGTAACTGCAACTGATAGGTAAGTGGCTTGACTCTCTCCAAAACTTCAAACGTCCAGACATATCTTGGTGAAAGCTTTCCATATATCATAATCCTTTTGTGTCCTAACATCGGTGTGACACGCAGGAAAACTTGATATCTAACCTTGAACTCTAAAGGTCATCTCCATCGATCAGCATAAGATTTATGGCGAGATTGTGCAGTAGTCATCCTCTTCTGAATCAACTCCACCAACTCAGTGGTCTCATGGACAAGATGAGGTCCCAACATAGCTTCCTCTCCTACCTCCATCCAACATAGGGGTGATCGGTATGGCCTACCATACAAAGCCTCATAAGGTTTCATCTGAATCATTTCCTGAAAATTATTATTATAGGTAAACTCCACCAGGGGTATGTGTCTCTTCCAATAGCCCCCAAAATCCAAGGTTCATGCTCAAATAATTTCCTCCAAAACCTAAATTGTGTGCTTGGACAGGCCATTTTTATGGGGATGGTAAGTAGTACTCAGAAGTACTTGTATACCCAAATCCCTCTATAGTCCATGCCAGACACGAGAAGTAAACCGGGAGTCCCTGTCTAAAATGATAGAGTGTGTAAACCCATGAAAAAATACTATCTCTCAGATGTACAAACTTCCAATCTCATCAACAATGAAGTTTTACTTGATCGGTAGGAAATGTGAAACTTTCGTGAGTCTTTCAACAATAACCCATACAATATCATTTCCTCGAGGCGACCTTGGTAAATGTGTCACAAAATCCATTGTGATATCATTCCACTTCCAATCAAAAATGGGTAACTACTATATTATCCCTACTAGTCTTTGATGCTCCACATTAACCTACTAACAGGTGGAACATATTATAACAAAACCAGGTACATATCTCTTCATGCCTAGCCACCAATACTAGAAATGTAGATCTCGATATATCTTGGTGACACCAGGTTGAACTTGTTGGGTCAGAACAAAGACGGGAAGGATGGCAAGAGGGGGTGAATTTCCTTTTAAAAAAAAATAAACACATTAAAATCAAAGTTGAAAGTGCAGCGGAAAGTAAATAGGCAAGACACAAGAAATTGATAACGGAGTTCGGCCTAAAACCTGGCCTACGTCTCCGCTCCCAACTCAACCGTTGAGAGATTCCTACCGCTTGCTTTTCAATGGTTTTAGCAAGAAACCCACTAGGCTTTGAGGTAGCACTAGGACCTATTACAGCTTGCTTTTTGTGGTTTAGCAAGAACCCACTTGCTTTTAATGGAATAGCAAGAACCCACTAGCCTTTTTAACGGGTGAAGGCTAGCTCACCGAAACACAAGCCTTTTAAAAGGAAAGGCTTGAAGAAACCTCTTCACACCTTAATGGTGGTGTGTAACCCAAAAGAAAGGGGGATGAGAAAAGGGTTTGGGGTTTGTAGGCACAAACCCAATTTTAAAGCTTAAAAACAAATAAATAATGAAAAACCGTAATTGAGGAAGACTTGGGCGCTAATTGGATGATGGAGTTGATGTAGCGTGCTCTCCCAAGCTTCTTGAGGTGCTCCTTGGATTGGAAGTTGGTTGGAGCACTTGGGGTTCCTTTGAGGAAGTCCGCCGGAGGATTGCCGAATGATGGAAAAAGTGTCCGTTGGCTTCACAATAGTTCCGGGGAGTGTCCGGGGCTTCCTTGGCCTTTATTTATAGGCATGGAACCCTTGGGGAGGCTTCGGAGCGGTTGGAGAGGCTAAAAGAGCCGTTGGGAGCCAAGTGGGCCAGCCTGGTCAAACTGCAACGGCTAGTTTGACTGGCTCCACCGGCTGGCCGGTACAGTCCCACCGGTTGGCCGGTGTTTGCAAAAAGTCATTAGATTCCTGTCCAGGGGCCACCGGTCGACCGGTGCCAGAGCCACCGGCTGGCCGGTGGTGAGGCAGTAGCTGGCACTATTTGGAGAGGGTTCCACCGGCTGGCCGGTGCTGAGGCCACCGGCTGGCCGGTGGGGAGGCAGTGGCTTCCTCTTGAATGCAGGTGCCACCGGCTGGCCGCTGGTGTGCCACCGGCTGGCCGCTGGTGTGCCACCGGCTGGCCGCTGGTGTGCCACCGGCTGGCCGGTGGTCTGGACAGAAGGATGCCTTCTGTCCAGGCTCCACCGGCTGACCGGTGGTGAAGCCACCGGTTGGCCGGTGGACTGAATTTCAGTCCACTTTGCCTTCTTTCTTTCTTGGCCCAATTCCTTGGCTACCTGATTTGATTCCTATCAACCAAAAACACTTGAAAGAGGATTAGATAAATATGAGGGTGATTGTGATCATGAAAATAAAACCTTGAGGGGTTCGAGAGGTACAACAATCTCCCCCTATTTTGATGATCACAATCACCGAAACAAACAATGAAAAAAAACTGAAATTGAAAGGAAATGCAAAGCATGATGAAAAAGGATTCTCCCCCAATCAATCAAGAAATTTCTCCCCCTTTGTGATTATCAAAATAGAATGGGGCATAAAACTTGATTGAGGGAAAAGGTTTGAAATACTAGATGGAGATTTGAAAATCAATTGAAATTTTTGAAGTTGAAATGAAAATTTGAATCAAAGATTTTGAAATGAAAAATTGAATAACAGTTTGAATTGAAAGTTTTGAAACAAAAACCAATTGAAATTTGAAATTTGAAACCAAAAGTTGAAATTGAAAGTTTTGAAATTGAAATCAAAAGGGCTTAATTTGAAATTGAAAGTTTGAATTGAAACAAAAAGCTTAAACAAACCTAACTCCCCCTAAATAAAAACAAAAAGTCACCGGGGAGAGGGATTTTGAAAAGAGATGATTTTAGGCCCGGAGAGACTCGCTAAGAGGGATTTTTCAATCCACACTTGCCTCATGGCGGGTCTTCTCCTATAGAATTCGTCCGAATAAAAAATCGATTTGGGTTGACCGTACCGGGCGTTTTTACAATTACATTCATAAATAAGGTGCCCGGGTTTTTTGCAATAATTACAAAATTTAAAGCTAGAGCTCCCCCTTACAAAAACAGTTGGAGCATGGGAGGAGGAAGCTCGGTTGGTGTATCCTAGCCCTTGGGTGGTTCTAGATATACGTTGGGAACCAAGCAAATTGTTCAAATTTTGTTCCCCTTGGGTGAACTTAGCAAGGGTCTCCCTTAGGTCTTTGATGGTTGATTCCATGGAATCAACATTTGGAAAATTTTGGATTTTAAGGGACATCTCCTCCTTCTCTTTGAGAAGTTGTTCTTTTTCGGAGGAGAGTTTTTTGAAAGACTTTTTCAAAGAAACAAATTTTGAAGAGAGTTCATGAAAACCATTTTCTAATTGATCTCTAGCATGTGAGAGTTCTTCATAAGACAAATGATTTAAAGAATTTGAATTTGAAGAGGAAGAGGAGGAGTCGGAAGAAGTTACCTCATGGAATGCCATTAGGCATTTGTTACCGTTGTCGCTCGAGGAGGAGGAGGAGGATGATGAAGAGGAGGTGTCACTCCATGTCGCCTTGAGGACCTTTTTCTTTCCTTTTTCCTTGGCCCGTTTTTTGTTGAGTGGGCAATCGGGCTTGTAATGGCCCTTTTCGCCGCACCCGTAGCATTTTACCTTGGGCTCGGATCTTGTGGTGGGTTCTTGCCTTCGCGCCTTGCGAGATTTTTTCTTCTTGTGCTTCTTCATGAATTTTTGCATTTGGCGGGCGAGATTCTCCATTTCCGAGTCGCCGCTTGAAGATGATGAAGATGAGGAGGAAGAGGATGAGGAGGAGCTTACTTCCTTTTGTACCTTGAGGGCAATGTTCTTTGGTGTCTTGATTGGTGTGCCCTCCTTTTGAGCTTGCCTCCTCATCGTGATCTCATAAGTCATGAGAGATCCGATGAGCTCCTCTACCGGCATATTTTTGATGTCTTTTGCTTCTTGAATCGCCGTGACCTTCGGTGCCCATTTTCTTGGTAGGATCCATAGGATCTTCTTCACCATAGTTTCAGCTGAAACATCATCACCAAGGGACTTTCTCCCATTGCACACGTCAGTAAATCGTGTAAACATTTCAGAAATAGACTCATTTGGATGCATTGAAAAAGATTCAAAATCCTGTCTATACATATCTAATCTAGTATCCTTGACTTTATTAGTGCCTTCATGGGTCACTTCTAAAAGCTTCCAAATTTCATGTGCGGAGGTGCAAGTGGATACACGATTAAATTCATTTCTATCTAACCCGCAATGAAGAGCATTCATGGCTTTGCCATCAAGCTCAAAATTTTTAATATCGGCGGGGGTCCATTTGGATTCGTCGGGGGAAGAGAGAGTGTAACCTTGCATGACTATTTTAAAAATGGGATATCCTATACTTCTCAAAAAGGTGGTCATGCGAGTTTTCCAATAATTATAGTCGGTCCCATCAAAAAATGGAGCCTGACCCAATGAGTAGCCCTCGGGGGCGAAAGAAGTTGATGCCATCTAAATGGATCTTAAATTTGAAACCGGGTTAGGGATTTATTCAAAGTTCCCTCTGATACCAATTGTTGGGTCGGAACAAAGACGGGAAGGATGGCAAGAGGGGGTGAATTTCCTTTTAAAAAAAAATAAACACATTAAAATCAAAGTTGAAAGTGCAGCGGAAAGTAAATAGGCAAGACACAAGAAATTGATAACGGAGTTCGGCCTAAAACCTGGCCTACGTCTCCGCTCCCAACTCAACCGTTGAGAGATTCCTACCGCTTGCTTTTCAATGGTTTTAGCAAGAAACCCACTAGGCTTTGAGGTAGCACTAGGACCTATTACAGCTTGCTTTTTGTGGTTTAGCAAGAACCCACTTGCTTTTAATGGAATAGCAAGAACCCACTAGCCTTTTTAACGGGTGAAGGCTAGCTCACCGAAACACAAGCCTTTTAAAAGGAAAGGCTTGAAGAAACCTCTTCACACCTTAATGGTGGTGTGTAACCCAAAAGAAAGGGGGATGAGAAAAGGGTTTGGGGTTTGTAGGCACAAACCCAATTTTAAAGCTTAAAAACAAATAAAGAATGAAAAACCGTAATTGAGGAAGACTTGGGCGCTAATTGGATGATGGAGTTGATGTAGCGTGCTCTCCCAAGCTTCTTGAGGTGCTCCTTGGATTGGAAGTTGGTTGGAGCACTTGGGGTTCCTTTGAGGAAGTCCGCCGGAGGATTGCCGAATGATGGAAAAAGTGTCCGTTGGCTTCACAATAGTTCCGGGGAGTGTCCGGGGCTTCCTTGGCCTTTATTTATAGGCATGGAACCCTTGGGGAGGCTTCGGAGCCGTTGGAGAGGCTAAAAGAGCCGTTGGGAGCCAAGTGGGCCAGCCTGGTCAAACTGCAACGGCTAGTTTGACTGGCTCCACCGGCTGGCCGGTACAGTCCCACCGGTTGGCCGGTGTTTGCAAAAAGTCATTGGATTCCTGTCCAGGGGCCACCGGTCGACCGGTGCCAGAGCCACCGGCTGGCCGGTGGTGAGGCAGTAGCTGGCACTATTTGGAGAGGGTTCCACCGGCTGGCCGGTGCTGAGGCCACCGGCTGGCCGGTGGGGAGGCAGTGGCTTCCTCTTGAATGCAGGTGCCACCGGCTGGCCGCTGGTGTGCCACCGGCTGGCCGGTGGTCTGGACAGAAGGATGCCTTCTGTCCAGGCTCCACCGGCTGACCGGTGGTGAAGCCACCGGTTGGCCGGTGGACTGAATTTCAGTCCGCTTTGCCTTCTTTCTTTCTTGGCCCAATTCCTTGGCTACCTGATTTGATTCCTATCAACCAAAAACACTTGAAAGAGGATTAGATAAATATGAGGGTGATTGTGATCATGAAAATAAAACCTTGAGGGGTTCGAGAGGTACAACAGAACTGTCCATACTGAGGCATGAAAATCAAGTAACAACTCCTCACGTATGTCTAGTGACACCCATACATGCCCATGAAAATTAAAAACCTCATTCGCACCGACAGTCCACCCAAGATTAGGGTCCTTTCCTGACACACACTCTCATAGGACTAGACCTTCAAAATTTGATAGTTTCCTCATTCGCACTCCATCCAGTAGAGTAGAGGTAACAGCTATAGAAGAAATAAATGTCTAACCCTGTTTGTCGTGTACCTCCAAATTCATCTCATTGAACATATCCATAATCTACCATTCACATCTAACCTCCTAAACTACCTTTATCGGAGTCCTCCTGGTCAAATCACAATCCATTGTGTTGCCTTTCCCAGGCATGTAAGCAAAATCAAAGTCAAAAGACTGAAGGTACTCAACCAACCTTTGCTATCTCAAATTCATATCTCATTGATTAAAGATATACTTGATTCTTTTGTGGTCATTATATACCACAAAATTCTCTCCTAGTAGGTAATGTATCCAATAACATAAGGCATGAATAACTACGGCTAACTCAAGATCGTGCATCGGGTAGTTCCTGTCATTTGGTCTCAACTATCGAGACACATACGCAATGACTCGGTCTCCCTACATAAGCACTAATCCCAGCTCGATACCTAATGCATTGTAGTAAACAGTGTAACTCTTACCCGATTCCAGTAAAATCAGTATCAGTGTTGAATTCAACCTCCCTTTTTTCTCTTGAAAGGCTGAATCACAAGAATCTGTCCACAAGTACTTCGCATCCTTCTCATTCAGGCTCGTCAGTGGCACTACTAAGCATGAAAAGTCATGAATAAAGTCTCTGTAGTAACCATAAATCCCTAGAAAACTCTATTCCTCAAAGACGCTCTTTTGATGCTCCTAGGAAACTATATATAGCATCCCGCCTTTTTTGTCACATAAACTTTCATTACATTACACAAAATTGAGGATCTTTAAGGTTTAGTGTCTTGGAAACAAGGAACATAATACATGAAAACAACATAAAACATTCTTCTTAAACACTTGAAAGGCTTATCCTTAAGTTCATCCTAGGTTCATTAC
The DNA here is from genome assembly GCA_963277665.1 of Viscum album. Taxonomy (NCBI): domain Eukaryota; kingdom Viridiplantae; phylum Streptophyta; class Magnoliopsida; order Santalales; family Viscaceae; genus Viscum; species Viscum album. The sequence goes on from OY728165.1 coordinate 926,188,868, forward strand.
TACATCTCATAACCTAGGGACATGCATCAAAAGAAAGGGTGAGAAGAAGGCCCAGTAAGGGAAATAATAGAAGCATTTTACATGTGAATTTGAGATACTTCAATAAGGTCATGAAAAGAACTTTAAGGCATGAGAAAGAAATCATGAGGCATATCATAATAAAAATAACGTTTTTCATAACTTGAAGATGTGGCTACAACATTTTACAAAGACAATCATTTCCGTTTCACCAAGGTACATCCCTAAGGTGTCAATAAAAATTACCAAGGTTATTCATCAAGGTATCAGTCTAAATGGTCATCTCTAGAGATTAAGTCTTTACCCAATGCATTACATTGATATCAGGGCGTACCCTTAATTTTTCTTTATTATCATGTGATCCAAATATATCATCATCAATCATTTCATAAACAACCCATATAGAATAAAATAAATGGGTTTCATTTCATAATCATAATGTTTTAAAAAACTACTTTAAAGACATGAACTTTTATGTCACTTTAAACCCACGGAAAGGGAAAGCGGGTCTCATGTATGTAAATCCCAGAATTTAAAATAGAACATTTTGGTATATATCTGAATACCCCTTTATAATAAAGAACTTTGAGTATTCGCTAAATAAAATAAATGAATTTGGGAAAAAGAGAGAGACATTTTGAGACGGAAATTCAGCAGCATAACAGCTATGTTGTAGGGTTTTAGAAAACTTTGAAAAGAGAGGGGACATGGGTCAGCCACTCATAAATGATCCATAAAAAGTAGGGGGACAGAATATAAAGGATTTAAGAACATGGTAATGAAATTTAAAAGATATACCATATGAAATGAATAACATGAAAGGAAGTCAAAAATAAGATTTCTCTTATGAAAATCTGGCATCCTAACAGCGTTACTTAAACTTCAACCAAAAATGAATTGACAATATCAAATAGGGTATCTCATAATATGAAAATAAGAGTTCAGTATGATATATATAGATATCATACCCCAACATAATAAAAAGTAACTTGAAATACTTGACATGAAAATAGATCTTGAAAATGAGAAGGGTGAAAGAATCCCTTAAAAATTCGGCAGCCTAACGGCACCACTTAAAAATTAAAAATAATGAATTGAAGAGATAAAATAGGGTATCTCATTATATGAACATAAAATATAAGTATTATTGATATAGAGATCATACCCCAACATAAAAAGTAACTTGAAATACTTGACATGAAAATAGATCTTTGAAAAATGAGAAAGGTGAATGAGTCCCTTAAAAATTCGGCAGCATAACGGCGCCACTTAAAACTTCAAAATACTGAATTAAAGAGATCAAATAGGGTCTCTCATCATATGAGAATAAGATTTCAGTATGATAGATATAGATATCATACCCCAAAAAAACAAAAAGTAACCTGAAAGACTTGACATGAAAGTAGAACTTTGAAAAAATGAGAAAGGTGAACGAATCCCTTAAAAATTCGACAGCCTAACGGTGCCACTTAAACATTCTTAAAACGAATTGATGAGAGAAATAGGGTGTCTCTCATCATATGAAAATGAAAAGGGAAGTAAGATTAATATAAAATAACATCCTCCAACATAATAACATGGAGCATAAAAGAAATGACATAAAAGAGATTACTTGAAAAGAAAGAGAGAGGTCGGATCCCTTACCTTAAAACGTATCTCTTAAAACTCAAAGGTTGGGACCTTGAGGGCTTGGGGGAACCTTGGGAGGACTCCTTGGGAGGTAATGAGACCAGATCTTAGTTGGGGGGGAGTTGGGAGTCGAATGAATGAGAGGATGACTTGGTATTTATAGGTAAAGTGAGGGGAAAAGGCACTAATGGCCAAGGGACACCTCATTAGTGGTTTTGAAAAAACCATGGGCTTGCCCATGGTATTTGCCATGGTATTGGCCACTTGGGACACATCATACCTTATCTTACTATTCATAAGTCTACCATATTGATTACATACTTAATACATCATTTAATGATGTCATTAAACACTCGTAACTTAAAAACTGTATTTTCATTATTCATCGAAAATTCAACTTTTTCAGAAAAATCCCCAAAAATTACCTTAACATAATATCTATTCTATGAGTTCAAAAATGAAATCCATTTTATAAAAATATTTTTATAAATATTTTTAATTAAATTTTTAATTAAAAAACTCTTCACCCGAAAAAACTAATACTTGACTAATAATTTATGAAACCGTTATTTAACCACTTTATTGAATCACATTACTTAATCAAGGTGCCTAGATTATATTAATGCTTTATTTAAGTGATATTACTAATCCATTTGGTTACATTACTAATCCTAAGCATAAAATCACTATTCATAATTTACTATTCATCAAAAATTAAGTTGATCTTATTAGACTCTAAATTTCTTTCTGAACATAATTGTAGAAGACCATTTTTTGAAAATCATTACACATTTTTAATTATTTAAGGTTTACATAAACATTTTTTTTAAATATCCTTTCTCTAAAATTCACCAAAAATATGCATACTATATTTATCCAGACATTTGAAAATTCATAAACTTCATCATAAGAAGAAATAAAAAAAATTATTTAAAAAAAAGGATTACACAAGGCAGTTTCGGTCTCCTTATATAGCCCCTTATCACACCAGCATAGGACCTAAGTGTAAGGTGTGCTAAGGTGATAGAATCTGGGGGAGGCTCGGCCAACATCGCACGAGTAGTAATTTCTATCAGTTTTAACTTCTCGTGAAGGCGATTCCATTCTAGCTTCACACGATGAAGTTCGACTTGGGTTTGGTCCAGAGCAAAGCCCATTGGTGCTACCTCCTTCCCCAGTTCCGTTAGATGGGCTTCTATCGGTCCAAGACTACTGGGTGAGGTCATCGAATCTTTTTTCTATATTAATTAACCAAGATCACTTGTATTTAGAGACAAATATCGAAATGTTTAGTTTCCAGTGGTCATATTGACCAATGGTCATATAACAGTCAAAACCCAACAGTCTCATTTTAATTAAACTCATGTTATCAAATGAAACAGTTTTGTTGAGTATAAAAAAATAAAATAACACACAAAATTAGGAAACAAGATTTATTCAAAATTTCGGGTCGTTACAATCTTCCCCCCTTAAGAAATTGATTCCTTTCAATTTTTAAAATTGGGTTTTGAAATTTCATTGAAAGTCCCACACCGGAAAAGGATTCAGTAAAACTATTACTTTAAAATAATGGAAGGGAAGTAAAAAGGTCACCCGAGTTAACCCATACTAGGATTCCATGTAGGAAAACATGGATATGGAATAAAAAACAAAGGGTCAAGTTCTGAGGGAGAGTGATAGAAAACATGATTAGGAGAAATTTAACAATAAGAAAATCAAAAACTTATGATGTGTATAAACAGCCTTTGATTACCCAGAAGGAAACATTAACAGACAACGTTTTTGTTTTACGTTCCTTTTCATAGTTTTGAGGAATTCATTTACTAAATAGAATAAAAACATAAGGAAATATACCTACCTTTATGTAGAGTTTTATCCTTTAATAAGTTTCTACCAAAACTAATCTTTTCTCCAAATGATGAGCATTCAAAACTACTTGGTCTCATCGAAACACAAGAATCATATTCTAGAGAATCACATAATCCACAAAATATTAACTATCTATTTCTTCTATCTTTAATCATTATCCCAAAAACACAAGGGGTAATATAAAACAAATCTTCAAAAAGAAAGAATCCCATAGGAAGGGAAACTACTTTTAAATCTGCAAAGTTCCACAGTACTACCCAGAGTTCATTATAGACCATTCTGTAAATAACTGTCCTTAAAATTCCTCAAAATAAACCAAACTAAGATTAAAACCCAAATAAAAGAAGGATTTGATAACATTTTCTTCCAAAATAAACTTCATTGTTCATCTCCAAACAACATCCACCACTCCTAATATCTTATAACAAAAGTAGCTAACCAAAACATATTTTCACCAAGATAGGTTAATCATTTCCATAAGTAACCTATATTACCATAAGTTCACCTTAAATTCCTCGATTCTTCAAAATATAAGTCAACATTTATTCCGCAAAGAAAATATCATAGTAATCTATTTACCTCAATCAAATAGGGTTCCCAAAATAGTGAACGTCTTCCAAATTAATAATCATCTTTTAATCCCCTAATCATCTCTGTCATATTAATACGGCAATCATCACATTTCCTATCACATTGGTCGTTGGGACATACTCTTCCATTTCCCGCCATTAACTAAGAAAAGAACGTATAATTAGGGGGCTTAAATACTTATCCAATAATCATTAAAAGGAAACTTTAAGAATGGAAGGATAAACTTTTAGAAGTAAAGTATACCCTAACTTGTGATCCCCTAGGTGCCAATCTAGGTTATCCATGAACATATATTCTTATGTGAATCTTTATTTTATTTTATCTTTGTTCCTTTAATAATGGTTCATACTAAGCTTATGAATTTACCAAAGCATATCCCCCGGGAGTGTCGTAACCAAGAGTGCAGCAAGGCCCGTTGTCGTGTACCAGTTCCCGTTCGAGTCTCGCTCAAAGCGGTGTTTTTCGGTTTTTACCCCTATGTACATCTGTACCAGAGCCACCTCTACCTACTCGTATCCAGACAGGGATGTATTTGTTTGGAAATACCTTACTCAATACTCACCAAAATACCAGGAATATTTCCTATATTTAAAATTTTCTATAGGGTTCTTCCTAGAGTTTTTATATCCTAATTTCTACAAACAACTAAACCATCCTTTGATACCAACTATAGCATCCTGCCTTTTTTGTCACATAAACTTTCATTACATTACACAAAACTGAGGATCTTTAAGGTTTAGTATCTTGGAAACAAGGAACATAATACATGAAAACAACATAAAACAATCTTCTTAAACACTTGAAAGGCTTCTCCTTAAGTTCATCCTAGGTTCATTACTGTATCTCATAACCTGGGTACATACATCAAAAGAAAGGGTGAGCAGAAGTCCCAGTAAGGGAAACAAGAGAAGCATTGTACCTGTGAACTTGAGATACTTCAATAAGGTCATGAAAAGAACTTTAAGGCATGAGAAAGAAATCTTGAGGCATATCATAATAAAAATAACGTTTTTCATAACTTGAAGATGTGGATACAACATTTTACAAAGACAATCATTTCCGTTTCAAAAAGGTCCATCCCCAAGGTGTCAATAAAAATTACCAAGGTTATTCACCAAGGTATCAGTCTAAATGGTCATCTCTAGAGATTAAGTCGTTACCCAATGCATTGGAGAGATATCAGGGCACACCCTTAATTTTTCTTTATTATCATGTGAGCCACATATATCATCATCAATAATTTCATAAAAAAACCATATAGCATAAAATAAATGGGTTTCATTTCATAATCATAATGTTTTAAAAAACTACTTTAAAGACATGAACTTTTATGTCACTTTAAACACACGGAAAGGTAAAGTGAGTCTCATGTATGTAAATCCTAGAATTTAAAATAGAAAATTTTGGTATATATTTGAATACCCCATTATAAGAAACAGCTTTGAGTATTCACTAAATAAAATAAATGAATTTGGTAAAAAGAGAGAGACATTTTGAGACGGAAATTCGGCAGCAAAACAGCTATGTTGTAGGGTTTTAGAAAACTTTGAAAAGAGAGGGGACATGGGTCACTGTCACACACGGTTTTTTTTTCTTTTTTGTCATTGTATTGATCCGGCCCATTAGAAATACAGATCCTTTTCATGGGTATTTTATGAGATAAATCTTGAGTTTTGAAGTTTCATATATTTATAACCAACCTAATTTGGGATCCCCATTGTTTGTTTAGTAGTTTTTGAAGAAAGGGTGGTTACTTCATGATTTGGACCAACCGTGACCCCATTCCCAGTTTTAAAAACCGAATTTGTTTCTTTTATAACTCTTTTGTTTTTCATCCTTTTTCACCCATTCAACTTCCCACTTGTCCTATACTGATATATTAAAATTTATTTATCCTTTTGGACCCATTATAAATTCATAAGCCGGGTGAATTTGGGTTACTTATTTAGGTATTGGGCCAGCCCATGGGCCCATTTACTGTTTTAAAAAAAATAATTTGTTTCATTTATATCGTTTTCATTTTTTAATATTTTTCGGTGATTCTACCTCCCACCCAAATCCAATATCCCTATCCTCACCCCCAATATCGTTTTTTCCTCTTTGGAGCTCATATGGGTCGCGTAAGAGGGGGAACATTCTCAGGATACCTCAAATCGTCCAGATTTGACAGGGTAAATTGTATCATTCATAAATTAATCAATTCGTACTCTTTTGGCCACCAATTTTCTTTCCCTGGTTCTTCCAGATCTTAGGAGTCTCTACATGAATTTTCAAGCCATTACCTTCCCTATAGGGTTGCAGATATAATGGAAGACGAAGAGTTTTCTAGGGTGAAAGGTGAGATTCCTTCTCCTTTCTCCTTCCTCTTCCCCCTCCATTCATTATTTATTTGATTTATATTGTACCCTAGTCTTGATCATCCTAGGGTTTTGTTATACAATGTTTTTTTATGGGTTTTATGTTTTTTAGGTCTGGTATTTATAGTTTTAGTGTTTATAAACCCGCGACGGGTGATTTCGGGTGTGCGTTTCAATTACGCCAAAGATTTGAGGTAGGATATCCCTTGCACATGCCTTTATCATAGAAGTTTCATCATTTTAATATTATCCTATACTGATATAAATGTTTATTATTGTTTTTAATCCTTTTTATAATTTTATTGGTGTGCAAAGTCGTTGTTTAATAACTGTTATGTGAAAGGTAGTGTTGTTTTGTCATGAAAGTGCTCAACAAGTGTTTGTTTAAATGTTCCATTATCTTTTGAAAATATTTTGTGAGGTTTATAATCTGGTTTATGGTATTTTTAACATGTTACAGTATCTTGAATGAAAATATGACATTCAATTGGTGTTTTATTCCTTTTCATGTACATAAAATAAATTGTTTTGTTTAAAAAGGGCATGACATGTGTTCGGTAAATTGTCCGGTTGGATTTTATGTGTGATGTGTGATTTAAAAGTTATTTGTTTGGATTTATAAAGGAATTGGAATAATGATAAATGGTATTTTTGGGTACTTATATGGATTTTCTATTTGTATTTGTTTTTACAATCAAGTGGGTTTTGATTTACAACATATTTTGGCCCGAGTTGCCCAAAAATGGACTATTTCACATCTTTATGAAAATGGTTGTGTTTTGAATATGTAACCTGAGTATTATAAGAGATTTATGAATGTGGTTTTCTACTGTAAATTGTGTTTATACAGATCCTTAATAGAATTAAAATTCATACCTTCGTCAAAGGATAGTTTTGAGAAAATAATTAAAGGCCCGTTTGGCATTTCCTAGAAATGAAGGAGTGTTTTACTCGTATATAACAATTTGTGCAATTGGGATTGTTTTATGGTCCATTAAATGATTTTATTAAATGTTTATTGGGCTGAAAAATATGATTTGGTTTGGTTATGATGTGTGTTTATAATTTAAAGAGTGTTTTTGAAAGATTTTTATGTGCAAAGCCTCAATACACTTCATGAAATTGTTTTACCAAAATATTTAGCGGTTGGTGATTAGTGTAAGAAATGTGAAGAATGATTATGGGATGTTTGTGTTTTTATGGTTTTGGAATGGAATGTGGATGTGAAATGTGTATTTGATAATATGGGTAACTTCATTGAGCACTAAAGGGAATCTCGGGTATCTAGGTGGGAGAACGTGTACTAGTATGCTAGTGATTCTGTGGGGGTTGGCCCCTGTTTTACGTAGCAAGTTTGACGATGACAACACTAACTAAATTATGATGATGATGATTATTTGGGACCACTAGGTTATGGGTATGTTCCCTACTAGTGGGTCGTGCACGAGAACGGATATTTATTATGGTTACTTTCACCGAGATACGAGGTACCTGGGGCTCACAACTAACTAGTGCCTAGGGGTATTCCTCTGACTAGTGCTCATTGGCTATTTTGTACTCATCGTCGGCATACGGTGTGTTTGGTTGGTAAATTCAGTAGTATGTGTTATTTATTTTAATGTTAGAATTATTTAAACCATCCCTCTTGAAAACTATTTTCATTTTGAAGTTTCACCTCTTTGAAAAGAATTGATACTTTCATTTTTTTTTATTAAACATGCATGTTTTTGTCTGATAATTATTATAGCATGGAACCTCATTTGAAAACCATACTTTCATATCTTGAATTTAAAACTATAAATTGATGTTTCATTTATTTTAAAGGAATGTGCATTGGGAACAGAATATCGGGCTAACCTACTGAGTTTTAATACTCACGCCTATAGTATTCTTCTTTTTTTATCCCTTGTGCAGGTTTCATCTTTAGTTCAATCACCTTGGGAGACTTTTGATCATTGTGTTGGAGAGTGACCAGAAGTGTCACATGGAGTTAGTTGTTCATCAGGATTGTTCAGTTGAGTTGTTGGTTTTGTTCTAATTTTAGTTTCTTGTACAAATAATATTTAGTTCAATTTTTATATAAATTCATTTTGGGCTGTCCGTTTATTTCCGTTGTTTGTTTGATTGTCTATATATGGGCAAAATTGTTCCCTTGTGTACTCTATTGATGCCCTTGGTGCTTGTCACCATCCCGAGAGGATCGGGAACGCCTCTCGGGACTTGTCGCGGGCTGGCCTGGGTGACCGGTTCAGGGTCGACTCAGGCTGGTTCGTGACAAAATGGTATCAAAGGAGGTTGGCTCTTAGCGGACCTTTCTTTTTAGAGCGCCCTTGTTATTTTGGGGATGTCAAGGTAGATGGAGTAGGATTGTTGGGACTTGAGGGGTAAGTTCAAGAAGAGCGTCGCGAACTCTTTCTTGTTCTAATCCTCAGGTTTCCAAGGGAGTCCAGTTTTATTAGTGTCCATTGTTCTGGTTTATTTTTTTTGGTATTGGGATATGACAAGGGGAGTCTGACTAATGGCCTCCGTGAGCTCATAGGTCCTGGCAAGCCATGTGGAGCTAGGTAATGTTCCTAATAATTCTCTCTATGTTGGTGTTGTGTTTGGCATATGGCCGCCAACCATATGGTCAAGTCACCCACAGACACTAGTTCCCTTTTTTTTGGGTCTCTTGAACCTTTCATGAATTCTGAATTTTTGTTTTTAAAATCCTTGTGTGAGAATTGTGGAAATGGGTTTTAATGTAAGGATTATATTTTGAAAAGTGAAAAAAAGGGGGTTTCAATAATTAAATATAATAATGGTTTTGGAAGGTTGTGTTTTTGTGAAAAAAATTGGGGGAAGTAGAAATGATTAAAAGGGATTGGATTATCCATAATCTAAAATTGCGGTTTGTTGAAATAAACTGTTTTGAAATTGTGAATAATTTTAAAGTGATTATGAATATTTTTTTAAATGGGGTATTTTAGAATGTTAAAAAAAATTTGAATTGGATAAATTAGTTTTTGGAAATTGGTTTTGATCGGTTGGTGTTTTACTACAAACGGTATTGGTCTCAATGGACCTCAGATTATAAAAATATACATTGCTGATTTTTTTTAAAAAAAAATGGGAAGGGGTTGTTTGGAGTGGCTTGGTTATTTGAAAAGTTTTTTTTAAATGAAAAGGGGTAGGTTTTTAAGAAAATGGTTCTTAATGAATTGTGGTTTTTTTTTTGTGAAATATGAAAAGGGTTTTTCACTTGGTGGTTGGTGTTCCTTTTGAAGGTACATGATTTTTGGAATGATGTTGTTTTGTTTTAGCCTTTGGTGGTTTCATGAGTGCTCACATGCATGGTTTTATTTATATCTGGAAGGATGAAATATATGGTATGGTGGTTGGGTGCCTGGGGTGGCATGGAAATGTGCATGTGGGTGAGACTTGATGAAACACCATTGGTGAATGTTGAAACCCACCAAGTTAGTTTGTTTTTCAAAAGTGTTTTGAGTTGAAAAATGTTGTCCTTTTTTTATAAACCAATGGTTATGTGGCCCGTTTTTTTTCTATGTTGTAGAAGAGTTGCTTATTCAGTAAGCTTCCTTGTGATCTACAATTCATACTCTTGTTGTATCTTGAGATGATATCTTGTTGGTGTCTTGGTTTTGGAGAAATTTTCATTGGGTTTCTAAAGATGTGTTTGATGTTGTGATGTGGCCATGGATAGTACTCCGTTTTAAATCATTCCTGTTGATCAACCTAAGGATTCATTTCAAATGTTAAATCCACCTCTTTTGATGATGCCTCAACCAGTTTGTTGGAATAGAGAGTAGTTTGGGATCTATTAAAAGTGCTTCTAGGTCGTGATAATTCTTTTGGACAGAGCAGTTGTTTTCGGTGATGTTGATGTGTTTCATCTAATTCCTCGTCTATTATGCCCCTCATTTGGATTGATAAGGAATTTTGATATGTATCTATGAGTTTATATTTAGATGAAGGTTTTTGTTTGGTGATCAAGTGTTGTTTTTTTTAGTGGTGTGATCCTTATCACCTGACTACGGTGCAGCAAATGCTTCAAGAATCAGGGCTCCAGCCATAGGCCTCGAAGTGAATCTTTTCACGCAGTCAGGAAATCAACATAGGTGTGGAGTGATAGATTAAGATCCTTACTCCTCTGTTTTGTTAAGTTAGTTACTATGTCAATGTTTTGGTTCCTCATTTCTATGAATTTCCCTTTGTCGTAACAAGCGTGGTGGACTTAACCCCTCACACAGTGTTTATGGTTATTCCTTCATGGATGTGGGTTTTCAATCAATGTCCCTCTATGGACCTCCTGTAAAAATCAGATGCAGTCTTGGTGTTACCTATTCCTAGGGGGAGATTTTTGGATAGTTTCTTTATTTCTTTTGTAGTTTAAGTGGCCAAATTATTGGGTCCCCTTCCCTCCCATCCCCAAGTGACGGGGGTCCAGAATTGTGTTGAATGTGTCGACAAAGTTATTGTCCCATCCATTTGGGAGTGGGTGGTTTATATGTTAATGTTGTAACTCTATTAACTTGTTATAGACGGTTTTTGTAGGAGGGTTTTTTTGGGCTTGTGTGAGTGATTCCCAACTCTTAATCATGTTCAATTCTTGTCTATTCATTGCTAGTTGGTTTCTAATGGTGGGGAGACCCACCATGGGTCTCTTGGATTTTCATCCTAAGAACATTTCTAGGGATAGTTGATTCTTAATGGTGGGGAGTACATTCTGGAATCCTTAGGTGTTGTTTTTTATTCAGTCGGAAAGTGTTATGGCTTTCCGGGGGCGGAAAGCTTTAATGGTGGGGAGAATTGTCACACACGGTTTTTTTTTCTTTTCTGTCATTGTATTGATCCGGCCCATTAGAAATACAGATCCTTTTCATGGGTATTTGATGAGATAAATCTTGAGTTTTGAAGTTTCATATATGTATAACCAACCTAATTTGGGATCCCCATTGTTTGTTTAGTAGTTTTTGAAGAAAGGGTGGTTACATCATGATTTGGGCCAACCGTGAGCCCATTCCCAGTTTTAAAAACCGAATTTGTTTCTTTTATAACTCTTTTGTTTTTCATCCTTTTTCACCCATTCAACTTCCCACTTGTCCTATACTGATTTATTAAAATTTATTTATCCTTTTGGACCCATTATAAATTCATAAGCCGGGTTAATTTGGGTTACTTATTTAGGTATTGGGCCAGCCCATGGGCCCATTTCCTGTTTTAAAAAAAATAATTTGTTTCATTTATATCTTTTTCATTTTTTAATATTTTTCGGTGATTCCAACTCCCACCCGAAGCCAATATCCCTATCCTCACCCCCAATATCGTTGTTTCCTCTTTGGAGTTCATATGGGTTGCATAAGAGGTGGAACATTATCAGGATACCTCAAATCGTCCAGATTTGATAGGGTAAATTGTATCATTCATAAATTAATCAATTCGTACTCTTTTGGCCACCAATTTTCTTTCCCTTTTTCTTCCAGATCTTAGGAGTCTCTCCATGAATTTTCAAGCCATTAACTTCCCTATAGGGTTGCATATCTAATGGAAGACGAAGAGTTTTCTAGGGTGAAATGTGAGATTCCTTCTCCTTTCTCCTTCCTCTTCCCCCTCCATTCATTATTTATTTGATTTATATTGTACCCTAGTCTTGATCGTCCTAGGGTTTTGTTATACAATCTTTTTTGATGGGTTTTATGTTTTTTAGGTCTGGTATTTATAGTTTTAGTGTTTATAAACCCGCGACGGGTGATTTCGGGTGTGCGTTTCAATTACGCCAAAGATTTGAGGTAGGATATCCCTTGCACATTCCTTTATCATAAAATTTTCATCATTTTAATATTATACTATACTGATATAAATGTTTATTATTGTTTTTAATCCTTTTTATAATTTTATTGGTGTTCAAAGTCGTTGTTTAATAACTATTATGTGAAAGGTAGTGTTGTTTTGTCATGAAAGTGCTCAACAAGTGTTTGTTTAAATGTTCCATTATCTTTTGAAAATATTTTGTGAGGTTTATAATCTAGTTTATGGTATTTTTAACATGTTACAGTATCTTGAATGAAAATATGACATTCAATTGGTTTTTTATTCCTTTTCATGTACATAAAATAAATTGTTTTGTTTAAAAAGGGCATGACATGTGTTCGGTAAATTGCCCGGTTGGATTTTATGTGTGATGTGTGATTTAAAAGTTATTTGTTTGGATTTATAAAGGAATTGGAATAATGATAAATGGTATTTTTTGGTACTTATATGTATTTCCTATTTGTATTTGTTTTTACAATCAATTGGGTTTTTATTTACAACATATTTTGGCCCGAGTTGCCCAAAAATGGACTATTTCACATCTTTATGAAAATGGTTGTGTTTTGAATATGTAACATGAGTATTATAAGAGATTTATGAATGTGGTTTTCTGATGTAAATTGTGTTTATACAGATCCTTAATAGAATTAAAATTCATACATTCGTCAAAGGATAGTTTTGAGAAAATAATTAAAGGCCCGTTTGGCATTTCCCAGAAATGAAGGAGTGTTTTACTCGTATATAACAATTTGTGCAATTGGGATTGTTTTATGGTCCATTAAATGATTTTATTAAATGTTTATTGGGCTTCCAAATATGATTTGGTTTGGTTATGATGTGTTTTTATAATTTAAAGAGTGTTTTTGAAAGAGTTTTATGTGCAAAGCCTCAATACACTTCATGAAATTGTTTTACCAAAATATTTAGCGGTTGGTGATTAGTGTAAGAAATGTGAAGAATGATTATGGGATGTTTGTGTTTTTATGGTTTTGGAATGGAATGTGGATGTGAAATTTGTATTTGATAATATGTGTAACTTCATTGATCACTAAAGGGAATCCCGGGTATCTAGGTGGGCGGACGTGTACTAGTATGCTAGTGATTCTGTGGGGGTTGGCCCCTGTTTCACGTAGCAAGTTTGACGATGAAAACACTAACTAAACTATGATGATGATGATGATTGGGGACCACTAGGTTATGGTTATGTTCCCTACTAGTGGCTCGTGCACGAGAACGGATATTTATTATGGTTACTTTCACCGAGATACGAGGTACCTGGGGCTCACAACTAACTAGTGCCTAGGGGTATTCCTGTGACTAGTGCTCATTGGCTATTTTGTACTCATCGTCGGCATACGGTGTGTTTGGTTGGTAAATTCAGTAGTATGTGTTATTTATTTTAATGTTCAAATTATTAAAGCATCCCTCTTGAAAACTATTTTCATTTTGAAGTTTCACCTCTTTGAAAAGAATTGATACTTTCATTTTTGTTTATTAAACATGCATGTTTTTGTCTGATAATTATTATAGCATGGAACCTCGTTTGAAAACCATACTTTCATATCTTGAATTTAAAACTATAAATTGATTTTTCATTTATTTTAAAGGAATGTTCATTGGTAATAGAATATCGGGCTAACCTACTGAGTTTTAATACTCACGCCTATAGTATTCTTCTTTTTTTAGCCCTTGTGCAGGTTTCATCTTTAGTTCGATCACCTTGGGAGACTTTTGATCATTGTGTTGGAGAGTGACCAGAAGTGTCACATGGAGTTAGTTGTTCATCGGGATTGTTCATTTGAGTTGTTGGTTTTGTTCTAATTTTAGTTTCTTGTACAAATAATATTTAGTTCAATTTTTATATAAATTCATTTTGGGCTGTCCGTTTATTTCCGATGTTTGTTTGATTGTCTATATATGGGCGAAATTGTTCCCTTGTGTAATCTATTGATTCCCTTGGTGCTTGTCACCATCCCGAGAGGATCGAGAACGCCTCTCACGACTTGTCGCGGGCTGGCCTGGGTGACCGGTTCAGGGTCAACTCAGGCTGGTTCGTGACAAAATGGTATCAAAGGAGGTTGGCTCTTAGCGGACCTTTCTTTTTAGAGCGCCCTTGTTATTTTGGGGATGTCAAGGTAGATGGAGTAGGATTGTTGGGACTTGAGGGGTAAGTTCAAGAAGAGCGTCGCGAACTCTTTCTTGTTCTAATCCTCAGGTTTCCAAGGGAGTCCAGTTTTATTAGTGTCCTTTGTTCTGGTTTATTTTTTTTGGTATTGGGATATGACAAGGGGAGTCTGACTAATGGACTCCGTGAGCTCACAGGTCCTGGCAAGCCATGTGGAGCTAGGGAATGTTCCTAATAAGTCTCTCTGTGTTGGTGTTGTGTTTGGCATATGGCCGCCAACCATATGGTCAAGTCACCCACCGACACTAGTTCCCTTTTTTTGGGTCTCTTGAACCTTTCATGAATTATGAATTTTTGTTTTTAAAATCCTTGTGTGAGAATTGTGGAAATGGGTTTTAATGTAAGGATTATATTTTGAAAAGTGAAAAAAAGGGGGTTTCAATAATTAAATATAATAATGGTTTTGGAAGGTTTTATTTTTGTGAAAAAAATTGGGGGAAGCAGAAATGATTAAAAGGGATTGAATTATCCATAATCTAAAATTGCGGTTTGTTGAAATAAAATGTTTTAAAATTGTGAATAATTTTAAAGTGATTCTGAATATTTTTTTAAATGGGGTATTTTAGGATGTTAAAAAGTTTTTTAATTGGATAAATTAGTTTTGGAAATTGGTTTTGATCGGTTGGTGTTTTACTACAAACGGTATTGGTCTCAATGGACCTCAGATTATAAAAATATACATTGCTGATTTTTTTTTAAAAAAATGGGAAGGGGTTGTTTGGAGTGGCTTGGTTATTTGAAAAGTTTTTTTTTAAATGAAAAGGGGTAGGTTTTTAAGAAAATGGTTCTTAATGAATTGTGGTTTTTTTTTGTGAAATATGAAAAGGGTTTTTCACTTGGTGGTTGGTGTTCCTTTTGAAGGTACATGATTTTTGGAATGATGTTGTTTTGTTTTAGCCTTTGGTGGTTTCATGAGTGCTCACATGCATGGTTTTATTTATATCTGGAAGGATGAAATATATGGTATGGTGGTTGGGTGCCTGGGGTGGCATGGAAATGTGCATGTGGGTGAGACTTGATGAAACACCATTGGTGAATGTTGAAACCCACCAAGTTAGTTTGTTTTTCAAAAGTGTTTTGAGTTGAAAAATGTTGTCCTTTTTTTATAAACCAATGGTTATGTGGCCCGTTTTTTTTCTATGTTGTAGAAGAGTTGTTTATTCAGTAAGCTTCCTTGTGATCTACAATTCATACTCTTGTTTTATCTTGAGATGATATCTTGTTGGTGTCTTGGTTTTGGAGAAATTTTCATTGGGTTTCTAAAGATGTGTTTGATGTTGTGACGTGGCCATGGATAGTACTCCGTTGGAAATCATTCCTCTTGATCAACCTAAGGATTCATTTCAAATGTTAAATCCACCTCTTTTGATGATGCCTCAACCTATTTGTTGGAATAGAGAGTAGTTTGGGATCTATTAAAAGTGCTTCTAGGTCGTGATAATTCTTTTGGACAGAGCAGTTGTTTTCGGTGATGTTGATGTGTTTCATCTAATTCCTCGTCTATTATGCCCCTCATTTGGATTGATAATGAATTTTGATATGTATCTATGAGTTTCTATTTAGATGAAGGTTTTTGTTTGGTGATCAAGTGTTGTTTTTTTTTAGTGGTGTGATCCTTATCACCTGACTACGGTGCAGCAAATGCTTCAAGAATCAGGGCTCCAGCCATAGGCCTCGGAGTGAAGCTTTTCACGCAGTCAGGAAATCAACATAGGTGTGGAGTGATAGATTAAGATCCTTACTCCTCTGTTTTGGTAAGTTAGTTACTATGTCAATGTTTTGGTTCCTCATTTCTATGAATTTCCCTTTGTCGCAACAAGCGTGGTGGACTTAACCCCTCACACAGTGTCTATGGTTATTCCTTCATGGATGTGGGTTTTCAATCAATGTCCCTCTGTGGACCGCCTGTAAAAATCAGATGCAGTATTGGTGTTACCTATTCCTAGGGGTAGAGTTTTGGATAGTTTCTTTGTTTCTTTTGTTGTTTAAGTGGCCAAATTATTGGGTCCCCTTCCCTCCCATCCCCAAGTGACGGGGGTCCAGAATTGTGTTGAATGTGTCGACAAAGTTATTGTCTCATCCATTTGGGAGTGGGTGGTTTATATGTTAATGTTGTAACTCTATTAACTTGTTATAGACGGTTTTTGTAGGAGGGTTTTTTTGGGCTTGTGTGAGTGAGTCCCAACTCTTAATCATGTTCAATTCTTGTTTATTCATTGCTAGTTGGTTTCTAATGGTGGGGAGACCCACCATGGGTCTCTTGGATTTTCATACTAAGAACATTTCTAGGGATAGTTGATTCTTAATGGTGGGGAGTACATTCTGGAATCCTTAGGTGTTGTTTTTTATTCAGCCGGAAAGTGTTATGGCTTTCCGGGGGCGGAAAGCTTTAATGGTGGGGAGAATTGTCACACACGGTTTTTTTTTCTTTTCTGTCATTGTATTGATCCGGACCATTAGAAATACAGATCCTTTTCATGGGTATTTGATGAGATAAATCTTGAGTTTTGAAGTTTCATATATGTATAACCAACCTAATTTGGGATCCCCATTGTTTGTTTAGTAGTTTTTGAAGAAAGGGTGGTTACTTCATGATTTGGGCCAACCGTGAGCCCATTCCCAGTTTTAAAAACCGAATTTGTTTATTTTATAACTCTTTTGTTTTTCATCATTTTTCACCCATTCAACTTCCCACTTGTCCTATACTGATATATTAAAATTTATTTATCATTTTGGACCCATTATAAATTCATAAGCCGGGTGAATTTGGGTTACTTATTTAGGTATTGGGCCAGCCCATGGGCCCATTTCCTGTTTTAAAAAACAATAATTTGTTTCATTTATATCTTTTTAATTTTTTAATATTTTTCAGTGATTCCACCTCCCACCCGAAGACAAGATCCCTATACTCACCCCCAATATCGTTTTTGCATATTTGGAGCTCATATGGGTCGCATAATAGGGGGAACATTCTCAGGATACCTCAAATCGTCCATATTTGACAGGGTAAATTGTATCATTCATAAATTTATCAATTCGTACTCTTTTGGCCACCAATTATCTTTCCCTGGTTCTTCCAGATCTTAGGAGTCTCTCCATGAATTTTCAAGCCATTCCCTTCCCTATAGGGTTGCATATCTAATGGAAGAAGAAGAGTTTTCTAGGGTGAAAGGTGAGATTCCTTCTCCTTTCTCCTTCCTCTTCCCCCTCCATTCATTATTTATTTGATTTATATTGTACCCTAGTCTTGATCATCCTAGGGTTTTGTTATAAAATGTTTTTTGATGGGTTTTATGTTTTTTAGGTCTGGTATTTATAGTTTTAGTGTTTATAAACCCGTGACGGGTGATTTCGGGTGTGCGTTTCAATTACGCCAAAGATTTGAGGTAGGATATCCCTTGCACATGCCTTTATCATAAACGTTTCATCATTTTAATATTATCCTATACTGATATCAATGTTTATTATTGTTTTTAATCCTTTTTATAATTTTATTGGTGTGCAAAGTCGTTGTTTAATAACTGTTATGTGAAAGGTAGTGTTGTTTTGTCATGAAAGTGTTCAACAAGTGTTTGTTTAAATGTTCCATTATCTTTTGAAAATATTTTGTGAGGTTTATAATCTGGTTTATGGTATTTTTAACATATTATATTATCTTGAATGAAAATATGACATTCAATTGGTGTTTTATTCCTTTTCATGTACATAAAATAAATTGTTTTGTTTAAAAAGGGCATGACATGTGTTCGGTAAATTGCCCGTTTGGCTTTTATGTGTGATGTGTGATTTAAAAGTTATTTGTTTGGATTTATAAAGGAATTGGAATAATGATAAATGGTATTTTTGGGTACTTATATGGATTTCCTATTTGTATTTGTTTTTACAATCAAGTGGGTTTTGATTTACAACATATTTTGGCCCGAGTTGCCCAAAAATGGACTATTTCACATCTTTATGAAAATGGTTGTGTTTTGAATATGTAACCAGAGTATTATAAGAGATTTATGAATGTGTTTTTCTGCTGTAAATTGTGTTTATACAGATCCTTAATAGAATTAAAATTCATACCTTCTTCAAAGGATAGTTTTGAGAAAATAATTAAAGGCCCGTTTGGCATTTCCTAGAAATGAAGGAGTGTTTTACTCGTATATAACAATTTGTGCAATTGGGATTGTTTTATGGTCCATTAAATGATTTTATTAAATGTTTATTGGGCTTCAAAATATGATTTGGTTTGGTTATGATGTGTGTTTATAATTTAAAGAGTGTTTTTGAAAGAGTTTTATGTGCAAAGCCTCAATACACTTCATGAAATTGTTTTACCAAAATATTTAGCGGTTGGTGATTAGTGTAAGAAATGTGAAGAATGGTTATGGGATGTTTGTGTTTTTATGGTTTTGGAATGGAATGTGGATGTGAAATTTGTATTTGATAATATGTGTAACTTCATTGAGCACTAAAGGGAATCTCGGGTATCTAGGTGGGCGGACGTGTACTAGTATGCTAGTGATTCTGTGGGGGGTGGCCCCTGTTTCACGTAGCAAGTTTGACGATGACAACACTAACTAAACTATGATGATGATGATGATTGGGGACCACTAGGTTATGGGTATGTTCCCTACTAATGGCTCGTGCACGAGAATGGATATTTATTATAGTTACTTTCACCGAGATACGAGGTACCTGGGGCTCACAACTAACTAGTGCCTAGGGGTATTCCTATGACTAGTGCTCATTGGCTATTTTGTACTCATCGTCGGCATACGGTGTGTTTGGTTGGTAAATTCAGTAGTATGTGTTATTTATTTTAATGTTAAAATTATTTAAAGCAGCCCTCTTGAAAACTATTTTCATTTTGAAGTTTCACCTCTTTGAAAAGAATTGATACTTTCATTTTTGTTTATTAAACATGCATGTTTTTGTCTGATAATTATTATAGCATGGAACCTCGTTTGAAAACCATACTTTCATATCTTGAATTTAAAACTATAAATTGATGTTTCATTTATTTTAAAGGAATGTGCATTGGGAATAGAATATCGGGCTAACCTACTGAGTTTTAATACTCACGCCTATAGTATTCTTCTTTTTTTAGCCCTTGTGCAGGTTTTATCTTTATTTCGATCACCTTGGGCAACTTTTGATCATTGTGTTGGAGAGTGACCAGAAGTGTCACATGGAGTTAGTTGTTCATCGGGATTGTTCAGCTGAGTTGTTGGTTTTTTTCTAATTTTAGTTTCTTGTACAAATAATATTTAGTTCAATTTTTATATAAATTCATTTTGGGTTGTCCGTTTATTTCCGATGTTTGTTTGATTGTCTATATATGGGTGAAATCATTCCCTTGTGTACTCTATTGATTCCCTTGGTGCTTGTCACCATCCCTAGAGGATCGGGAACGCCTCTCGGGACTTGTCGCGGGCTGGCCTGGGTGACCGGTTCAGGGTCGACTCAGGCTGGTTCGTGACAGTCACCCACTCATAAATGATCCATAAAAAGTAGGGGGACAGAATATAAAGTATTTAAGAAAATGGTAATGAAATTTGAAATATATACCATATGAAATGAAGAACATGAAAGGAAGTCAAAAATAAGATTTCTCTTATGAAAATCCGGCAGCCTAACGGCGTCACTTAAACTTCAAACAAAAATGAATTGACAAGATAAAATTGGGTCTCTCATAATATGAACATAAAAGTTCAGTATGATAGATATATATATCATACCCCAACATAATAAAAAGGAACTTGAAAGACTTGACATGAAAATAGATCTTGAAAATGAGAAGGGTGAAAGAATCCCTTAAAAATTCGGCAGCCTAACGGCGCCACTTAAAACTTCAAAATACTGAATTGAAAAGATAAAATAGGGTCTCTCATCATATGAATATAAAATATCAGTATGATATATATATATATCATACCCCAACATAAAAAAGAACTTGAAATACTTGACATGAAAATAGATCTTTGAAAAATGAGAAAGGTGAACGAGTCCCTTAAAAATTCGGCAGCCTAACGGCGCCACTTAAAACTTAAAAATACTGAATTGAAGAGATCAAATTGGGTCTCTCATAATATGAACATAAGATTTCAGTATGATAGATATAGATATCATACCCCAAAAAAATAAAACGGAACTTGAAAGACTTGACATGAAAGTAGAACTTTGAAAAAATGAGAAAGGTGAACGAATCCCTTAAAAATTCGGCAGCCTAACGGCGCCACTTAAACATTCTTAAAACGAATTGATAAGAGAAAGAGGGGGTATCTCATCATATGAACATGAAAATGACAGTAATATGAATATAAAATCACATCCTCCAACATAAGAACATGGAGCATAAAATAAATGACATAAAAGAGATTATTTGAAAAGAAATAGAGAGGTCGGATCCCTTACCTTAAAACATAACTCTTAAAACTCAAAGTTTGGGACCTTGAGGGATTGGGGGAACCTTGGGAGGACTCCTTTGGAGGTAATGAGACCATATCTTCGTTGGGGGAGAGTTTGGAGTCGAATGGATGAGAGGATGGCTTGGTATTTATAGGGAAAGTGAGGGGACAAGGCATTAATGGCCAAGGGACACCTCATTAGTGGTTTTGGAAAAACCATGGGCTTGCCCATGGTATTTGCCCATGGTATTGGCCAATTGGGACACCTCATACCTTATCTTACTATTCATAAGTCGAACATATTGATTACATACTTAATACATCATTTAATGATGTCATTAAACACCCGTAACTTAAAAACCGTATTTTCACTATTCATCGAAAATTCAACTTTTTCAGAAAAATACCAAAAAATTAACTTAACATAATATCGATGCTCTGAGTTCAAAAAATAAATCCATTTTATGAAAATAATTTTCTAAATATTTTTAATTAATTTTTTAATTAAAAAACACTATTCACCCGAAAAAACTAATACTTGACTAATAATTTATGAAACCGTTATTTAACCATTTTATTAAATCACATTACTTAATCAAGGTGCCTAGATTATATTAATGCTTTATTTAAGTGAGATTATTAATCCATTTGGTTACATTACTAATCCTAAGCATAAAATCACTATTCATAATTTACTATTCATCAAAAATTAAGTTGATCTTATTAGACTCTAAATTTCGTACTGAACATAATTGTAGAAGACCATTTTTTGAAAATCATTACACATTTTTAATTATTTAAGTTTTACATAAATATTTTTTTTTAAATATCCTTTCTCTAAAATTCACCAAAAATATGCATACTATATTTATCTGGACATTTGAAAATTCATAAACTTCATAATAAGAAGAAATCAAAAAATTTATTTAAAACAAAGGATTACACAAGGCAGTTACGGTATCCTTACATAGCCCCTTATCACACCAGCATAGGACCTAAGTGTAAGGTGTGCTAAGGTGAGAGAATCCGTGGGAGGCTCGGCCAACATCGCATGAGTTGTAATTTCTATCAGTTTGAACTTCTCGTGAAGGCGATTCCGTTCTAGCTTCACACGATGAAGTTCGACTTGGGTTTGGTCCAAAGCAAAGCCCATTGGTTCTACCTCCATCCCCAGTTCCGTTAGATGGGATTCTATCGGTCGAAGACTACTGGGTGAGGTCATTGAATCTTCTTTCTATATTAATTAACCAAGATTACTTGTATTTAGAGACGAATATCAAAATGTTTAGTTTCTAGCGGTCATATTGACCAATAGTCATATAACAGTCAAAACCCAACGGTCTCATTTTAATTATACTCTTGTTATCAAATGAAACAGTTTTTTTGAGTATAAAAAAATAAAATAACACACAAAATTAGGAAACAAGATTTATTCAAAATTTCGGGTTGTTACACTATAGCTCTCACCTTCTATGGGTATACTGAAACTCCTATCTTTGAGATGACATGACCTAAGAAGTGAATCTTATCCATCCAAAAGTGGCATTTTTTGAGCTTAACATATAACTGATGTTCTCTCAGTATACTCAATATGATCTCAATATAGATGGAATAGTTGTGTCGAGTGTGAGAGTACACCAAGATATTGTCCATGAAGACTACCACAATAGAATCCAAGTATGAATGGTGATGTGGCCTTTAAAACTCACGTTTTGCCACATCTTTTTAATTAATTTTCATAAATTTAATTATTTATTTTAGCATCTTTAGATAAATAATGTCACATTTGTATTTTTATTAACAAATTTATCAATTAATCGATTTTTATAATTAATTTTTTATTTTAAGCCTTAAAATAATTAATTTATTTCCTACTTTAATTTTATAGTATAATAACTTTTTATGTAGTTTGTTGTTTTTGTTCTTCATAATTAATAATTTAACATTAATTAACAAATTAATTAATTCTGCATTTTCACTTAGATAATGAAGCTCTAATTTAACATTTCATGTATTAAAAATTAATTAATATAACTTAATTATTAGATGACTTTTAATAATTCATTATTTACAAATTTAAGTTTTAAAACAATCTAAATTTATTCAAACTTTATAAATTTATGTCTTTAAACAATTCAATTATTCAATAAGATGATAATTAATTGTCTACTTTAACTAATTTATCTCGTTATAGTAGCAACAATTTAACTTTGTTATTTAAATGTTTAAATTTTATACTAACTTTTAATAATTTAATTATTTCTTAATTTAATTTTTAGTATAGTTCTAATTTTAGTTAATTTTAAATGGTTTAATTATTTTATTAATGTTCTTGACTTATTTAACTTTAATTTGTTTTAATTAATAATTAGTTCTAATTTATTATTTTGTTCAGTTTTTATTTAAGTTTCAATTTATTTTTCTTTTTTTTTGCAGGCTTACGGTGTCACAGTGACCTTTGCCACCGTTTCATTCACGGTGTCACCGTAACCTCCTGGCACCGGTTCCAAGCTGTCTCACCACATCCCATTTCTTCCATTTCACAGTCTCATCATCGGTGGCACTATGTCACTTCTTTCACCGCTTCTGCATACACCAGTTTCCTTTGCCACCGTAACTTCATTTTTTTTACGGTCTCACCGGTTCTTTCATGCCACCGTGAATCCCGATTCACTGTCCCATAGAAACTTCATGCATCGTATCATCATACATTGGTTTTGGCATCATGATTCATTGCTCACGGACTCGCATCCACAGGTGCCTCCTCACGCTCATTCTATCTCCATTGCATTGTTTCCTCATCCACAAGAATTCCTCACACCCCTCAGCTTTACCACCGTCTTTTTACCCACAACATCGTTTCCTCATCCACAGTAATCACCAAACCCTTGCGACAGTTTTTTTCTCCCTGCCACCACTTCTCGATCAAGCTCTAACCCACCAATTTCTCACACTATCACTAAATCGCATCAAATTTCACACGCACTCAAACCAGTTCAAGAATCATACAAAAACTTTAACCGTAGATTCAATTTGTGTATATAACTTTCCAAAATTAGATGAATTTCAACCCAAATAATACCAGATCTTCTATACCCACACATGCTTTTCATTTTTTTTTCATATCAGATCCTCACCGCTCGGAGCCGTGCAGTCATCAATAGGGAAATTTTCAAGCTTGCGCTGCCACTGTGAGGAAAAACCGAAGCAGAATCAAGATGAAGCTTTCTCAGATTCAGAGTTGCAGGTTATAGATGAGTTGAAGCCATCGCTGCAGATCTAGAAGAGGAGGAGTGATGTCGTCCAAAGGAGTTGATCCCACCGGTCTGTAGGTGTTGTGCTGTTGTGAAGGGCCACCATGGAGGTTCACGAGGAGGAATCATCGTTCTGATGTGTTGAGAAGGTATTACCACCATTGCATCGTGAAGAGGAGGAGAATTTACCTGGAGCCGCTGCTGCTTGAAGTCCAGTGCACCACAGGAGGGTTCTAGAAGAAAACCAACTTTCCCCCTCTCACTTTTCTGCGTGAATGAGATGAATGGGGGATATAGATAAGATTAATTTTAATAAAAAATAAACTAATTAACAAGAAAACAAATTAATAAAAATGTTTACAATAAATTAATAATTAACAATAAATTAAATAAAATATTAAACTAATTAAATTAACTAATTAAACTAAATTATAACCTAATTTAACTTTTTATAAAATAATTATGAGAATTACATTAATTAAGTTAATTTATTTTAATAATATAATTTAGTTATTTCAACTAAATGTTAATAATACTAACACTAATTAAATAAGTTAGTTAATAAAAATAAATTAAAAACTTATTAATTTTATTTAATTTAAATTTGATAATAAATTAAAAATCATAAAAATAATATTTAATAATAATTATCAATTGATATTGTTATTAATTAACTTTAGTTATTATAACATTAAACTAAAAATAATAATAACTATCTTTGTTTATTTACATATTCATTTATTTATTTTTCTATCCAAACTTTGCAAGTTCATTCAAGAGACGTGTAAATGTACAGGTTCATGCAACTAACTCACCCGGATTTAGTTACGTGGGAAAAACTAGCGCGACGTGCTAGTCGCAAAACAAACACACGTGTGCAGTGCTTAAGTGAAGGACTTTTTGAAGTAGTTAGAAACTTGCGGGGACCTGTAGTAGATGACAGTGGGGTTTTAAAGGAAAATTAGCAGCATATAGATATAAAGGCGTTCATTTTTTACGAGATGAACACTTTGGAGAGGGATGACACTCATTCTCATTCCACGGTCACATCTATCCGAGAGAAGATATGGACGCATATTTATTCCACGAATACATCCATCTGAGAGTAGATCCTAATACTCTTATTCAGATTTCGCAAACGCACAATTTGAGAGCGAAACTCCTAGGAGACATGAAGGGAAGCACTGGAGATATGGAGTTGCAGGAGCAAAGCAGCAGTACACGATCTTCATTCTCAGAGGGAGGATCTCCCTTCCTCTGTTTTTTATATGTTTTACATTTTACTTTCTACTGATATATTGATAATGATCTTAGTTTCATTTATTTTTCTTGAGAATTTGGAGTTTTATTGGATAAAAATTTTATCTTCTTCAATTAATTTCTTCAATGAGAATCTAATTCTTTCGGTGAGATTGAATCTAGTTCTTAAACATTAAATTGAGTTAACACCTTCAAGAAATTAATTCCAAATCGATGATCTTTTGGCGAGATCGATCACTGAGAAACTTTATCAAACTTTCAAATTCAAAGTCATCAGAACTCTCAGGGAGATAGTTTTTTGATGATAACCTTTTATCAATTTGTTGTATGTGGTTTTTGATATAGAGAACTTCGTGAACTATAATACAGAGTGATATTTCTTCTGGTGAGGAAGAATTAACAACTAATTTTCAAGGTGTGAATTTAATCAAATGAGGAACATTCATTTATGCCAATAAGGTTAAAATATCTTGATCATTCTTTTTGATCTACCGTCAGCACTCCTGTTTCCTTTTGTAGTTATTTTTAGTTTACACTATTTCATTTTGCTGTATCATTTTTCAGTTTAGAAAATAAGGAATTTCTAAACTTGTTTCATTACTGCTTTATTAAAAAAATAAAAAGTAATAAATATAATAAATGTTCACTATCTCCACTACTGACAACAGTGGAGTATATTTTTCTTAAAACCTTAGAATTCACTCACCTTCCTTCTATGTGGATTGACCCTGAACCACTATGCTAGTGTAGGAATTATAAATGATATTTTGAGGGTCGTGATGACCTCCGGCCTCATTAGATGGAACACTCAGTTCATCAGTGCAATGAAAACTATCAGCGCATTCATAAGAACAAACAAAATAACCAAATAATCATATAGACCATACCTACTTTTAAAGGCTGTAAGAGGTATATCTGATGGTCTAACGCACAGTTAATTATAACCAGATCTCAATTCAATATTTGAGAACACCCGGGATCCTCGAAGCTAATCAAAGAGATCATCATTACTTGATAAGGGATATTGATTCTTGACCGTCAAATGGTTCAGCTTCCGATAATCCACACAAAGTCTAAGGATATCATTCACCTTCTTCACAAAAAGGATAGGAAAAAACCAAAGATAAGTACCGGGTTGGATGAAACCCCTCACCTAACACTCCTCTAACTACTTCTTGAGATACTTTAATTCTCATGTGTCCATCATATAATAAGGAATTGACATTGGTACCACTCCTGGAACAAGAATAATAGAGAAATACACCTCTCAATTTGGAGGTAAACCTAAAAAATCATCTAGAAACACATCTTTAAAATGATCCACCACTATAAGAAAGTCCATTTGTGAAATCCCCTAGTCATCTAGATATAAACAAGCAATCTGTGCTATGATTCCTCCAAACCCATGATGCTCGATTCTATCTCTTCTCACCTGGATATCCCATTCACCCTTGTGTAGAAAATATCTTCCCTCTAGTGACGTGAAACTCACCCTAAGATTATAGAAGTCAACAAAGGCCTGAAATGAGACAAACCATTCCATTTTGATAATTACATCGAAGCCTATCATCTCTAAGTCATAGAGATACCATAAGAAGTGACACCAACCAACCAAAAGAGGACACTCATTGCACTGACATACACTATTCTTCTTAATCCCCAACAGAGTGTCTAGTGTCATAACATAATCAGAAGTAAAGATTCAGAGCCCAAGGATATCCGCAATAGAAAAATATATAAAACTGTGTGAATCCCCCATATGAAAAAGAGCAGAAGCTAAAACTGAGGCAACTAGAATTAGACCTCAAATCGTAGAGGGTCTGGGATCCAACTCCCACTCTGTCTACTCCATCGCAAAAGTTTGACCAGTACCACAGTCCTGTGACCCTGCCTAGCTACCCGGAGCTGATACACCCTACTATCGCTGAAAACATATTACCTAGATACCACAACCATGACCACCTCCTCATCCTGAACAGACTATAAAACTCTAGTTCCCTAAATGATGATGAACTGGTGGACCTGCTTCTATACGTGGAGTCATAACAGATCCCCTATCACTATCTGCTGGTGAGAACATCCAGAAAAATTGCTGAAGATGACCCATATTGCTACAAGATCGGCACTCAATTGGGTCTCTCTGGCATTATGGTATCATCTTCACACTCTTCCTGCATAGGTATAAACTCACTTGGATACCTAAATATATATCCCTACTATTGGAATCATCATGAAAAGGCTCCCTGCGGTGCTTCCTACTATCATCCGAAGGAGTACTAGCCCTGGATGTTGAACCACCCAAGCTCACCACTCCAAACTACCTCATATTATGCTCAGTAATCAGTGCCTAGTTTACTATAGTAGTCACCAAAGCCAACCTGAAAACATTCACCTATGATCGGATATCAAATATGAGACCATTCTCAAATCACCTAGCCAGTGATAACTCAATAGCCCCCAGAATAGGTGAAAAGATCTGAATATTTGTAAAGAGAGAAGTGTAATCCATCACTAAAAGAGAGCCCCTCTCTAAATGAATGAACTCCTGGGCTCAGTCAGCATACAACATCTTGAGGTTGAAGTAATCATAGAAGTTCCTCTAAAACTCTCCCAAAGCTATATTCTGGTGATGTCCAGCTTGTGAAACAACATCCCACCATCTCTTGGAGGAATCACGTAGCATGTAAGTCATGAACTTCACCCTCTTCTCAGGAGGTGTCTCCAGATGCATGAAGAAAGAAAGCATGGAATCCAAACCATGACCCTACAGCCTGTGGTTATTCATCCCCTAAAAAAGAGGGAGGATGTTACTACTGGAATACCCATGTCGACACTGCCATAGTCAGGGCAGGATGTGGTTATCCCTGAAAGGTCTGCATCATCCTCATAAATCCTTAACAGTATAGTGCATCAGCACCTACATTCAGTATAATAGATAGTTCCAATACGGACATGATGGGAGGATCTTCTAGAAATCCTTGATCTACCATTTTTGTGTGTCTGATCATCACCTTGTAACTAGCATACAACCAGAGTACATCTTAGTAGCATGACTCTACAAGGTCAAGGGTGCACCTCAGCACAAGTTTAACAGAACTACTGCAAGAATTAAATAGGTTAAGGAAATCATTCAAGTTTTTCAAAATAGAGTTACACGATGTGTAGAACCACTACACAGTGTGTTCCCTTAATCCTTAACATGGGCATGTACCCCTGCCAACGTGGTCGTGTAACACCCCATACACACTGCATGTTCTTTCTAAGACACAACATGTAATTGAATATTCCCTCCTTCCCAAGTACTTCTACACAGCTATAACTACATGACTTTATTGGTGTAACACTACACGGTGTGAACACTCTTAACACACTATCTACAAAAAAAAATATTTCATCCACACTCCCAGTACACAGCGTGTTCTACCAAAATTTTACCAACCCCATGTCTCTACTCACACAGTCAGTCACACAGTCAATAGCTACACGGTGTGTACATACGGTACAAGATGTGTACTTAAGAAAATTCATTTCTTCCAGAACAAAAGAACACATGGCATGTGTTCATAACATCACACGTCATTTTTTCTAGGTTTTCTGGATATTTAGCCTCTCAAACTTCTCTAAAACCCCCAAAATGTTAAAAAAATTGGCCAAGGAATGTAATGTTCTGATTCGTGAGAGCCCATACTCCACACAAATCAAAGTTTTACATCCTTATTCATATCATCTCTTAACATAATTCAATTAAAGTTCAAACATGATCCATCAAATTCTGATCCAAGAGGGCCCATAACGCCTCAGGGACCAAAGCTTAGAATCCATACAAAATAAACTTTACATATACCAATACCCTATCAAAATAGTGGGTATTATATCATTGAATCTATCACAACAACATGAATATCTAGCAAAACACATATCAAAATATCATGAAATCAGTAATGCTCTCTAAATGGAATCACTAGAATGCATGGCATGTTATTTCTAACAAGTTACTATATGATGCATGAGATGAAATACCCTCATCTCATCGGGATGAAAAAAATAGAACCATGGTGATATCAATACTAAAAAAAAAACAAGTGTTTCACCCAATAGTGAAATCAAATCAACTATAATAGTTTGAAATCCAAAAATCATAATTCAATTGGAGGTAATTTGTTTTTTCCATGTACACAGGGTAGCTACTCCTGGGAATAGCTAATTTCTAAACTCCATTTCCTTCTCATCCTAGTATATTGTCGTGAAATAGTAAGACAAACTAGAAAAGAAAACTCCTCTGATACCCCTTTGTAATGTCTTAGGTTCGGGTGCTTCCCAATGGTGCCATGTACCCAATTGGTCACATGACCTCAAGCACATTTCCCCAAAATTCCAGAGGCTACCGACTAGCAACGAGGTCTAAGGTCTGATAATAGGGAAACTATGCCCTCATTGGTAGAGTATACATAGTGGAATTAATAATAAAACAATAGCGGAAGTAGTAATACCATACAATAGAAGTAAACAGCAGAAGACTGGAAGTAATAAACAACTGGATCAGATATATATATATATATATATATATATATATATATGATGCATGTCATCTGTGTCTAGGAAAGCATCCAAAATAGGTCACAAAGCTGGAAATGTAATACAATCCAATACACAAGGAAAAATTAAGCAAACTTCAACAGTGTCGCAAGCCTCAACTTAGTCTCATGCTCTCTAGATCCAACAACAATCAAGTACCTGGTGAAAAGGGTGATTTCCCTTATCTATACATGTAATAATATAATCTACTTGGGTCTAAAATCATGACCCAAACAATGTGTGTGATGAATCCCAATAGGATACCACCAAAATATCTATGTCTATCAGTTAGTGAATATATATTAGGTAATATGAAAAATATGAAACAAAAAACTAGGAAGTACTAAAAATGAAACAATCCTATAGTTTTCAATTAAATTCATTTAACATTTATTATTCATATATTGAATCATGTAACCATGGGATCAAGACTAATATATGTGTCCCCCATGTAAAGTAACCAAAATAGACATCTCATAAGACCATCTAAACAATAAAGTAATATTGAATCCAAGATTTTGATTTGTCTTGGTAGACGTGCCACAATCATTCAATTATTCACAAACGAACCTCTGGGAAAGCTCTCATAGTATAACCCCTTTGGTCTCACATAGCATCAATTCAATAAATAATGAGCCTCTGGGAAATCTCTCACAGTATAACCCCTTTGGTAAAAATTCTACACCAAGGCTCTCACAGTCCTGTGTAAATAATCTAGAAGTCCCCTCAGTCTTATTGGTCTAAGGCTCTCATGGTCCATTGGAAAATAAATAGCATGCATATAATATCAAAGTAAATAATCTAGAAGTCCCATAATTATTCCAGTTCTAAGGATCTCACAGTCCATTGGAAATACAGTGCACATATTGTATCAAAGCAGATCATGTAATCTGGAACTACTACATGGCTAAACATTCATAGTGTATATCACAGGAATTTCATATAATCAATCAAACTCCATCCTAATCAAACAAGGCATGGAAAAAAAGGTATTATTCATAGGGCACCTAGAATAAAAATCCATAGACAATTAATCAAGGGTAAATGCACCCATGAGGTGTCCTTTATATAAGGTATCTAACCTTACGCATAAGCAACAACCCTTTGTAAAACAAACCAACCAAAGCAGGTAATAATGGGCTTAAATTCCATAATCATGAAATACTCAAAATGCGAGTATGTGGAACTTGTTGCATATATAATCCAAAGGCAAACAACTAAAGGCACAAACCACCTACCTCGATGTTGTGCAATCGATATACTTGAATGTCAGCCCTTGAATCGGCCTAGATCGGCATAGATCTACAAAATGTGAAAAACACCCAACCTTGAATAACTAACAAGAGAGGATGAATCAAGAAAAAGGGATCAATTTGGATTGAGAACACACCAATGGGATTCCAATGCACCCAATGTTGTCTTATTCGAATCTCGGATGGAGAATCTGGAGATCGAACATCATTCGTCATTCCAGAGTGCTCCTATACGAAACACGGGAAGAAGAAGGTGTTTTCGGATATAAGACTTGACCCCACTCTGATATATCAAATAAAAAGAAAAATGCATGGCATGTTCATTAACACTACACACCGTGTAGTAGCCTCAACTGGCCCCCAACTTAAGCAGGTATTCCAGGTCACCACATATCCATGTACTCGGCCATTACACGATCAAAATGCGATTGTATGCAGAAAGCTAGGTACACAACGTGTACTCATAAGTACACAATGTGTACTTAGAAAAAAAAAACCTATTTTCTTCCTTTTTCCTCAAAACAACCTGAAAACAAGATCTATACCTAAAAAGAAGATCTGGGTTTTTACCCTCAACAAATAAAATATCATCGACATATACAATAATAATGACATAAATATCCCAACTTTCTTTGATGTAAAGACTACTATCAACTCTTCCTTTATTAAATTTCAACTTCCATAAGAAGGTATCCAATTTGGAAGTCCAATCCCTCATAGATTTATTTAGTCTATAATAATATTTCTTTAACTTTTACACTTAACATTAATCATTTCCAATCACAAAACCACATGTTTTTTCAATATAAACTTCTTTATAAATTTATCCATTTAGAAATTCTGATTTCACATCGATCTCAAAGATTTTATAACTTTATTGTGCGGTAATTATAAGAAAGATTCTGATTGTTTCTAACCGTACAATTGGAGTAAAAGTTTCATCAAAATCAATGCCTTTAGTCTATGAGTAACCTTTTCAGAACAATCTTGGTTTTTTTCTTATCACCTCACCGTATTTATTCAACTTATTTTGGAACACTAACTTTGTACCAATAACATTTTTATCATTTGGTTTAGGTACGAGTTCCCAAGTATTTTTCTTCTCAATTTGATCCAACTATTCATTAATATCCTAAATCCATTCCTAATTCTCAAAAGATTCATTAACATATTTTGGATAAAATTTTGAATACAAATAAGTATGTGCAATAGCTTTTTATGTTCTTCTAATTTAAACTTTTTTTCTAATCACTAATGATTTTTGGATATTTCAGTTTTTTCCTCATCCTAGGATGAGATGTATGAAGTTCTTCCTCATCACTAGAAATATTTGAGTCCCATTATTCCACCTATGTGTAATCACCACTATTGTAATTATTTTCATATTTCTCAATAACAACTCATTCATCTCGTTCATCTTCCTCATCTCTATTTGTTTATGAAACTTCTTCTTCATCTCTTTCAAAAACTTTTACATCAACTAAATTAACTAATTTTCAATTTTGTTTTTTGAAACGTATATATCCTATTCTATCTAGTACACATCCAAGAAAGATTCTATCTTCACCTATCTGATCAAACTTTCCAAGATTTCCACTTATTTTCTTTATGATGTAGTGACTCCCAAACACTCTTGAGTGTTTCAAACTTGTAGTTTTATCATAGATAATTTCATAAGGATTCATATCAAATCCTATCCTATAGAAACACTGATTTTAAATATAAATTATTTTACTCAATCCATGTATCTAGAAGTATTGAGAAAGACCATGTTCAAGTAATAATGTACACCCCAACTCAACTAAACTTTTATTATTTATTTAAGAAACTTCATTCTATTGTGGTGTATATAGAGAACTTAACTCATGAAAAATTCCATGTTTTTCAACATAACTTCTGAATTATTAATTCTTTTATTCACCACCATTATCAGTTCATAACTTATTCATTGAATATCCACATATATTTTTAGATATTCTCCTAAAACTCTTAAATATATTCAAATAATCTAATTTATATTTCAAATATGTAACAAAAGTAATGAAAGTAAAATCATCAATGAAATGAATAAATTACTTATATTTGAAATTTGATTGTTTAATCATTGGACCACAAATATCTGAATGAATTTGTTCAAGGGGTCGAGTTGAATGATTTTAAATTTTCTTATGCACAATGTTTTTAATCATCCCTTTCTAGAAAATTGAACAACACCAATATATTCTTCTTGTAATATCATAAATATCATGAACATTGTCTCACTACAAAAACTTACTCACATTTTTCTAATGCATATGTCCCAAACTTTTATGCTGAAATTTATTTTCTTCCATCATGCTAAGATAACATAAATTTTATAATTCACCAATATGAAACAAGTTCCCCTTTTATATGTTGGAATCTTGAAATAACTTTCCCATATTAAAATATTTTCATAAAAAACCAACTTTTATAAAAACAAATTTATTATCTTTATAATAATTTTTTAAAAAAATTAACAAATTGTGTTTTATCCCATTAAAAAATAAAGATTTCTTGGATTTCAGTTTTTTCCCCAAAAAAATAAAAGATCCAAAACCTTTTATTTTGAGTGATTCGTCATTTCCAAATGTTACTATACCTTCTTTAAAGTCTTTGACATTCTTCATCAACTTCAAATCTTTTATCATATGTGAGGAGTACCCACTATCCAAGATCTAAGGTCATTATCCTTTTGTATCTTTGAGAACAGACTCTACAACAAGAGATTTCTCTTTCCCTCTATCTTCCATAACATCTGGATTTTGAGAATTTTTATAAACATATTTTTTTTTGATAAAAAGGAAAGACATCCTTTAGTAAGATATCCAGGTTGTTCACATATTTCACAATTAGTTTCCAGTGGCTAGAACCTATTTTTAACTTTCAAAATAGATTTCTCGGAATTATTTCATTGGGAGGATTGAATCCCCCTTGAAATTTGATTCATATAACTCATGGGATAATTGTAGTATTTTTTATTGAACCAACGCATTTTTTTATATGCCCAAATCCACTATAATACTAGAATTTCTCATATAAAGGGTACTTTCCTCTGTAACAGCCATACTGTCTGGGGTTATGAACATGTCTTTCAGAAACTTTGTTATCTTTACCATTAGAACATTTTCATCCCCCAAAATTCCTATTATCACCTGAAATATTACTCTTTAATTTAGATTTCTTCCCAGATTTTTTGGAACCAGTATTAGCAGAAAAATGTGTTTTAGACTCATAAATTTTAGAAACTTCTAAATTCTCAAATTTTTTTGTTTTTTTCTGACATACATGATTTTCTCGGAATTATTATTCTAAGGAAAAACTTTAATTTTCTTTTCAACCATTTAAGATAAATTTTTTTTATCTTTCTTAGGTTTAAAATTTCTAGAACTTTATCCAACTTCAAAGATAGATTTTTTGAAAGTTATAACTCCCTGATCGATTTTAGAGATCTTTTTCTCAACAAGTTTCAACTCTTCCTCCTTTTCTTTAAACTTTAATTCAAGATGTTAATTCTAATTATTTTCTTTTCAGAGATACTTTTTTATAAAATCAAAATCTTTCAAAAACTTATCTTTCGCTTCAAGAATACATTCTTGATTTTTTTTATAGGAATTTCATTCTTAAACTTGTTAATTTATATTTTAAGTCTTACTATCTTTATAATACATTCTTTCAACTCTCTCTTGAGGTGAAATTATAACTCAATCTCTTACTCTTTAGAACTATTACTTACAAAATCTTCATCATTAACTATTGTAATAAACATATTTTCTCTAGAAACTTCAGTGAATTTTTTAGCTTCCACTTCACTATCTTCATCTTCATCATCTTTAGAAAAAAAACATCTCCTTTTGTATTTGGAGAAATTTTTATCTTTTCCCATGGAATTAGGTTTTGATTTATCAAAATGTTTCTTATAAGATCTTATTATCCTTTTTTCATATTCATCATTATCTTCTTCATTCCTTTTTCAAGGACAATTCATAGAAAAGTTCCAAACATCTCCATATTCAAAACATTGTAGGGGTATCTTACCTTTGTACTTTCCTAAACCGCTTTTCAAGTTCCTAGAAAACAAAAATAAAATTCATCTATATTATTACAAACCTCATCTTCATATTAATAATTTCTACCTTCTCTATCATTAAGATTATTCTTATATTTTCCTTACTTGGAAGCCTCAAATTTAATTTATTGATAAACATTTTATTTACTTTTCATAACTTCCATTATCATTTCATAAGTAATGAGATTACTATGAAGGTCATCAAAATATAGAGTTTTGTGATATTTATCTTCAAAATATGAAACTTTGGCATCAAAACTGTTAGGAAAAATTCTCAATATCTTTTAAATAATAGTTGAATCTTCTAGATTCCCACCAAGATATATTGTGGTGATAAAAATGTCATTCACCCTTATAAAGAAGTCACCAATAGACTCAAACTCACTCATTTTAAGGTATTCATATTTCATCCTCCATATTTGTAGTTTTTCCTTCTTCACCTTCCTATTTCCTTCATAAATGTTTTTCAACTTATCTTGGGTACCTTTATAAGTAACAAATCCCTTAACTACAAGGAGCTCACTTTTAGGAAGTGATGGGAGTAAAGAACTCTTAGCTCTTCCATCATTCACCAGATTCTTCCTTTCCATAGATTTAAGTTGAACATTTTCAACAAGAGGAGGAAACACATCTATAACATCTTACAAAACATCATAACCAAGAGACATAAGATACAGAAGCATTTTATCTTTCCAAATATGACATTTCTTTCCATCAAAGAATGGAGTCCCCTTACTGTTCACACAATTTATATTCTCCATAACAACTTCTCTTCGAAAAATTCAATAAATCATAAATGAAGGGAACCTTTGCTCTAATAACAACTGAAAAGTACCAACAAGGATTAGTATAATCACTAAGATGGGGAGGTATGAATCATTGATTCCTTTTTATTTTTACATTATCTTTATTATAAAAAAACCTTTTCCTCCTATTAAACATTTATCACTTTTCTAAAAACATAACATTCACACATAAACATTAACAAAAGTATTTACAAGGTTAAATACTCAATAAGAGTAGCTAGTCCTTGGAATGGTTTTGAAATAATCCAACACCACAAAATACACTACAAAATAATCCTTTTGTGTGGATAAAACAAGTTAGAAATACCCTTACACTTGTGTAGAACTGCGATCAATACAATAGTTCATGTGAATATTCTCACATGAATGATGTAATTTGAGTTTTTTAACAAGTTTATAAACATTTACCAATTGGTTCTGAATATTTCATTGTACTTCTCCAACAACTTCCACATTTTCAATTCTTCATAAAAAAATTCTTTACTTTCCCACCTAGATGTAGGTACAAATAAATCATCTAAAACTCATATGAAAACTCATTCTGATACCTCAATACGATTTTTAATTATGTAAATAATTTAGAATAGGAAATATATAACTAATTATTAATTGATTATTTCTTTTCATCAATTGGTTAGTCTTATTCTCAATTGTATCTGGAAAACCATGACTGAAAGCTCTTCCTTACACTTCTTCTATTAGGAAAACATTATTCAATAAATACCATCCAAAAACCTTCTTCTTACAACTCAAAAATTTAGTGATTTTTCTCATTCCCACACTTTAATAGTGTTAGAGTACATTTTACTTTTACCTATATTTATAGGTGCACTAGAAATGGAATGGTCGGGAAACTAATTTTATTTTTCCTCTCAACCAAATTCCAAAAACTTGAATTTAACTTACATTTTAGCTTCATCTTTTTAGATCTCAATGCTTATCAAATATTTTATATTATTCTCAAAACCTCTTGAATCTTCCAATAACTTCATCCTTCTTCTGAATTATAAATTATTTTTGGATATGATACAATTTTTCATTCTGATATAGTTTTTCACTCTAATTAAACACATGTAAGACTAAAGACTTTCCATTCTAATTCTCCAGTTGAAATTGTTCTTCCATAAACATCACTAAAACTTCTAAAGGCTTCAAAACCCTTCAAAAACACTTTAGCAGAAGCTTCATAACATTTCATCTTTTCTTTATTTGTTCAAAAAATCATCATACCAATGAAAAATGTGTCTAATGAAGCTTATCCTACGATGATTTATCATTGTTACAACCTATTAGAGGAGTCTTGAGTCAAATGAAAATAAAAAAAAAATTCTATGTAAATTCTTGAATACATTATTGAAGTTAATCAAATTAATTGGTCTCTGATTCCATTTGATGGATCGGTCTCTGGAGCTCATTTGGTTCATCGGTCCCAACAACTATGTTATACCTCTAATAGAACTCTTCATATGATTCCACAAATATTCCAAAAAAATATTTGATGGATCAATTTCAGAATCTACTCTGATGAATTTTTGTCATAGCATATCCAATGGATCGGTGTTAGCAATTAATTATTTCTTTTAGACTCTCTGAAATTAATGATTTATCCAAAGGACCGGTTCGTTTGGTGGATCAGATAGTCCGTCGATCGGTCAGTCTGAGGGATTGGTTGATCAACACTTCTGCAAAACCTCTAACTTCAAAAAACTCAAACTCTCATCCTTCAAGAAATTTATGCATATATTGATCCTCACACCAATTATCTATCACCAAAATACTTCAAATTTATATGATCACTTCTTCTACAAACTCTTTATATGATC
This sequence comes from Viscum album, assembly GCA_963277665.1. Lineage (NCBI taxonomy): Eukaryota > Viridiplantae > Streptophyta > Magnoliopsida > Santalales > Viscaceae > Viscum > Viscum album. Next base: position 926,226,781 of record OY728165.1, read on the forward strand.
TTTTCTTCTACAAAATATCATTTTGCACATAATGTGAGTCTGAAAAAGATCTTCAACCAGAAAACATATTAATAAAATAAAACTTGATTTAATGGAAATTATTAAGCATTATTCATCTAATGATCTGAGTTTGGTACTACTTTATTTGATCACCAACACTTACAAAGTGAGTTTATTTTTCTTAATGATAAAAAATACAAAATAAACACCAACCACTTCTTCTAGAATATGAAAAACACTTCCATCCAACTTGGTACCAATAATTATTGATCCAATTTATCCAATTTCATTTCCAACCAAGGTGGTTTCAAGAGTTCAAGATACTATCAGTCATTTTTTATTCTTTATAGCAATATTTTTTGATCAGTTAACATATGAGGTATGGGTTTTTTTTAGTTTTTTTAATTCTCATTTCAGGTCACTTGAAATGTTTTTTTACTTGTACATTATATAAGTGTATCTAAAATTAAAGTAATTATTGAAAAAAAGAGTTTCAGGAACCAAAACCTTCATATACTTCTCAGGTTACTATTGGGATATCAAAATTAGACATGAATTATTTATTGTTTTTGGGTTAATATGAGTTTTTTATGACTATTGGGATATGTGGTAGAGGCATTGTGTTAATAATATTTTAAATAGATGGCATGGATCTTGTTATTAGTGATGAGCTCTACATACACATGTTTCATGTGTTTTCTATTTAAGTAAATTCCAATTTTAATTTTAATTTTAATTTTAATTTTAATTTTAATTTTAATTTTAATTTTAATTTTAATTTTAATTTCAATTTTAATTTTAATTTTAATTTTAATTTTAATTTCAATTTTAATTTTAATTTTAATTTTAATTTTAATTTTAATTTTAATTTTAATTTATTTAAATAAATATAACTTATAGTAACTTAATTTATTACTTATTTAATTAGGTATCTTTACATGCTTTGCATCCAAAATGATAACGCTTTTATTTATAGTTTTAGGTGTTGGTTTATTTCATTCCTTAACAAGTAAGAATATTTATAAAATTATGAACTATTATTCATAATAACATCACTAATTTTGAATATTGTATATTTTAATAGACATTGGATATTATTTTTTATTCTTACCATATAAATTAATGATATATTGGTTTTAGTATTTATTAGTTACAGTTTTTAAAATCTTTCATTAATTATTGAATTCTTAAGTTTTGTTTTTTTATTTGTTCTTTAATCTTAAATTTTTCTTATTATATATGTTTTGGTAATTAATATATGAAAATATAGGTCATGGAATTGATTAATAAATTTCACTTGTTGATAAATAATGAAAATAAAATTAATTATGAGAAAGTGTATGCAGATAACTTTTATATTAGTTAATACTTGTTTTCTATTACATATATATGTGGTGCTTCTTATTTTTAAAGTGTTGTTTCATAATCATAGTTTCATTGACCAAGGGGGATTTCTAAATGTTATTATTATATTATATGATTATTTTTTTTAGATTTTCATTTCCAAAATAAATAAAGATTTTCAAAAGTTTAGTTTCATTAAATTTCTTATATTTTAAACCAATAAGTTGTATTGTTAATTATATGACATATTTATTATTTTTATAAGTTTTGATATCGTTTCATCATATATGACTAAATACTTAAACAAACTTTTAGGTTTACTTGTATAATATTTTGTAGGTTTGACCAATTTATCGATGTAAATATAAAATTTTCATGTAATTGAATTTTAAATATGTTAAATGGTGTTTTATTGAAGTTTACATTGACTATTTTTTTGTATGTTTGCTACTATTTTATACCATTTTCTATTGTTTGATGATATTAGAATTCATGTTACTAGTATTGGGTTATTTTATTTCATTATATTTAAAATATATATTTTTTTAATGTCTATTATTATTAAAACTGATGTGGAAAGACACTTTCAATGTTGATTTTCATAAAAACCAATGTTAAAAGTCCCTTAATTGAGATTGCAATGTTGGTTCTTATAAAAACTGAAATTAAAGGATGATTTCAACAACAGTTTAAATAAAAACTAATATTGAAATAATCTCTATAAATATTAATATTTATTTGGGATTTCAATGTCAATTATTATTAAAATAGACATTGAAACCCTCCTATAACATTGGTTTTTTTAAACATTCATTGAAAGTTATTTTAATGTTTTTTTTCATAATAGACAACTTTGAATTGAAAAATAAATATTTATATTTATATAGAGTCTTTTAATATTGGTTTTTATTAAAATTGACATTTAAATCCTCCTTCAACATTAGTTTTTTGTTGAAAAATTATGTTGAAAGACTCTTTGTATCTATATTTAATAGGGATGTCAATGTTGATTTTTATAGTAACTGATGTTGAATGTTATCTTAACATTGGTTTTAAATAACCATTGTCAAAAACATTCTATTAACATCAAATATATTCATGTCACTTTTTAACTACTGTAAAAAATGAAAAAAAATGATGTTAAAAGGTTATTTTCCAGCAGTGGTCATTCTTAATGGCCATGATATGTGTTTATATTCTGGTGTTTATAGTGATTAGTTTTCAATAAAATTGTATACCTGTGGTGATAGATCTTACACCATAATTTTGGTATCATTGGTATATTTTATTCCTCGTGATTTATGATTTGTTGATAGATCTCTAACCCTAGAGATTATTGTTGATATATCATTCACCTTGGATATTTTGAATTGGTGATAACTTGTTCACCATATAATACTCCATCCATTACCATTGTTAATGGGTGATTCCTCATTCACACAAGGATGCCTCATTCGCCACTATTATTATTGTGTAATTTCTTTTTCACCAGGGATATACCATTCTCTAATTTTTCCATGTGGTGGTAGATCACCCACTGATGGTTGTGCTCAGTGGTGCATTTTTCACCTTGTATATTTTTGTGTTGGTAGATCATCCACTCGGAAATTTTTATATGGTTATATAGAATTCACCTAGTTATAAATAATTCATCATTTTTAATAAATATATTTTTGATAGTCCATTCACCTATCAATAACATGTCTTCTCATTGTCTTTATTGTATGGTGATATATCATTCGATTAGTGATGCATTATTCACCCACATTGTTGTATAGTGATACCTTGATCATCCATAGATACCTCATTCTCCATGTTGATTATTGGTTCCTCATCCACCCTTGATGAAGGATAGTGATGTATCATTCACTTTTTCCATGATTCAATTATATATAACTCACCTTTACTATTGTATGGGTGATGAATTTTTCACCCTAGTGTTATGATCTAGTGATATCATGTTCTACTTGACTAATGATAGGAGTTTTGATAGATCATTCAGACTCACATTCATTATGGTGTCTCTATGAGTACCTAATGGTGTGATGGGTATATTCATGTGATGTTTATTCGTTAATTTTAATTCAATACATGAATAAATATATATATATATATATATGTTTTTAATAGGGACATTTTTGGTGGTGTCCTACTAAGTTTATAGTCACACTCTTCTTGGATACCTTGGTGCACATGTATATCTTGTGGATTTTTATAGGTTGGTTGGTAGCCTAGGTATTTATTTTTTAGCTAGAAGAGGTCAGCGAGGTTATAGATATGGGTTTGAGGTGATGTTGAAAAGATTGGTTGGGTCTTCATGACTTTTACTTTTGGTTTATCCTATACTATTTAGGTTTAGTTGTTCGGTGATATATAACCTTTTTTTTGTTTATGTAACCATAATGTGTTATATTTTTTTATAGCATGGTTATGTTGTTATTATAGTTTACTTTATGCTATAATTCCATATTATTTTCTTTGATGTTATAACTATAATGTATTTTCTATTATTTAATATTATTTTTATGATAATACTAGAGGGTATAGTCACCACTTAAGGTTCATCAAACCCTTTCTACTAGTTATAAACCTCTGATTTATGGGTAGGCATGCCTAAGTTTGTATGGAACCACCAATTCGATCACTTTTCAGGTTGTCTAAACCAAGATGTAACAAATTGGTATCCTATATTTTTCTTTTTTTGAATTACTATTTAGGATATATTAGATGAAAATGGGATTGGTCGAAACTTGGGATGGATGTTATGTCATCTGCCTATCTAGCACGTTCATGAGTTGAAGTCCAAGTTACCATAGTGATAGGATTTTTTTTCATGGTTTTGATTGTTATAGTTGGGTCGATTTATGCCAAGTGTGATGTTACAACTTATCAATTTATTAGTTTTTATCTTTTACTAGGGGTGTCAAGAGGTTTGTGTTCATGAATCTTATTTAGAACATAGAATTCACATGAAATTCATGTGTTTTATGTGATTTATTATCTAATTATGAGAATATTTCAGGTATTTTAAGTGTTAACAATAACATATATAGTGTATTCCAATATAACTACTTAGTGGAATTATACTTAACTAAACCATGGTTATTGGTTCTTATTTTATATATTATAACTAGTTATGTGGATCAATGTTTTTGGATACCTATATCAAGAGTGTGTTTGATAGGATAGATTTAGGTCTAAGTGATTTGAAACCCCTTATATCATAGGGTGTGTTTAGAGTGGTGAATCATGTTATTTGTTACTAACTTTCCATTTTTTATGTGAGAATATGAGTTGATGATGACCCTGGAGTGGATTTTATAGGTTAGGAAAACATGGTATTGATGAGAGACCTATAATGGGTGGTGGAATGTGGATTGCCTTATGGTATCTATGATATAAGTATCTAGGGTTCTTTGTGAGCAGTGACCTTCAAGGGTAGGTTCTATGAACTAAATCAGAAAGCTTGTCGATGTTAAGTTACGACTCAATATTTTGATGAGTTAGACATCTTAGTTTTGATGATATGTGATAAGTTCTTATATCACTCTATTGTATCAGTTATCCTAGGAACATGGATTCCATGGATATGGGTATCTTGGTAGATGCATCATGTGATATATATCACACATGCTAGGTAAGATTGAATATATGGTATAGGCATGTGAGGGGTTCCTTAGTTGTGTATTCGAAATGAAGGCATGAATAGTTCTTCATGTGATGAATGTGTTTGAAATACACCAGTGGCATGGTAAGCTATTTTATTACAAGTGTGAGCCTAGGACTAATAGGATTTGACTCATGTTGGAATGAGTTGAGTAGTACAGTAAAGCAACACTGGGTTGTATTCCTGTTGAGTTTTTGTGATTTGTGTAACAATGGGGAAGAGATTATAATTATGAGTGGTTCAATGGATACTCTCTTACCTTGGGAATGATAAATAATATTTTCACCCAATATATTGAGTATAGTGTTTGGTTTTATCTAGTCTTGTTCTTGGATAGCGATATTAGTGTTTGGTTAGGTGTGATTGGCCTAGAATTACATATAGAACATGTTAATGGGTAAATTTTGTAGAATATATAGAATCATGAGATTGGTTTTTTGAACATCACCTGGCTCTTAGGGAAAATTCATATTGATGTTCAATAATGCATAAAGGTTGTATGTTATTTATTCCTGATATGTAGGCTAAGATAAGAAAGAACAATTGTTAATTCCCTTGAGACCTGTATGGGAGTAGGGCCATGAGAGGGGACAATATATCATGATGGGGTCAAGAATCTTTAGTTGTTCCTAACAAATCAAATCAAGGTCATGGGGTTTCGATGAAACTCAATAAATGATCACACTTTGGTGATTGGGTATATATCATCCTGGTTAAAGTAGGGGTTTCTCATCGGTTGACTGACCAATGGGAATTACTACATTGTGATATGATGGGTGTGTATACAAGGTCTCTATAAAGATACAATGAAATGATAGTGGGGTTGTGGAAATTTTGATCATGCATGAATGATCAACTCAAATGAGATATGTGTCATGTACCTTTTTTAAATGTGAAATATGGTATAATGATGGTCAGATCTTATAAAATATAAGGGGTAGAGTGTCTTGTGGTATTGATGATGAATCAAGTGAGTTCCTCAAATGAAGTGAGTTAGGAACTGATGATATTTTAACCTTCCCATGGGAGTGATAGGAATCCACAACTAGTTGAAATGTGAGGATTACATGGTGGTGATCCTATCATGATCATATGTTATGGTGTCATATAATCAACAAAATTAGGTAGTGATGGTATAAAACATCATGATTTCATAGACCCTAGAGAGACTCTTATAGGACAGTTCGCACTACAACAAAAACCGGGTTTAGCGGCGGTTTTGTGGCGGCGGTTCACAAAACCGCCGCTAAACATTTTCGCCGAAAGGTTTTGCGGCGGTTTTTAATAAACCACCGCGAAACCCAAAATTTATTTTAACAATCCCGACCCTTCCCTACCCCCCACCCCAATCGTTCCCCCAAACCCCCGCGCCCTCCCTTCTTCCCCTAACCCCCCCGGCGACCCGCAACCCTCAACCCCCAACCGTCCGGCGACCCCCAACCATCCGGCGACCCGCGACCTCCGGTGACCCTGCGACCTCCGTCTCCGGCGACCCCGTGACCTCCATCTCTGGCGACCCATCTTTTCCAGGTATGTATCCATTTAACTAGGTTTGAAATATAGAAAATTTTGATAGACTTTACGCATGGTGATAATATTGAGAATGATTGGTAGGTAATCGTTTCATTGGATGTTTGAACATGGATTCAATGATTTATGACACAGTAGGTTAATATTGAATAGTTATATAAATCCTAGAGTACAGAGGAGCATAGTTGAAAAGATTAAATGGGTGGTATTATGGAATAAAATTGAGATTATGGATTGTGTAGTGGGGATATTTCTTCTTTTACATGGTTGAAAAGAGGGAATGAGTGGGTTGTTATGGGACATGACTTGGTTATATGAAAAATGAATGTTTGGTAGTTTCCTTATGGAATGGAATATAGTTTTTAATCATGATCATGACTTGAGGTTTTATGGAATTAAAAAAGATCATGGGTAAATATTAAAAAAAATAAGCCTTTTAATTAATGGTTAATAGTTGGGAAAAATATGGGTTATGGCTGCATGGTTTGTCATTAAATATGATTAATATAAAATACAAATAATGTAATATGGTTGGTGAAATTAATCTATAAATGGGATAAATGATGAGGTACGATGGTAAATTATTAGTCTTTATTGTGTATCTTTGTATAAGATGTGGGGATGGTCATTGTGTTATAGTTGGCAGTGATGGTAATGTGAGGTAGTAGTAGTGTGGTGATTTTTACTAGCTATAGAAGTTCTATTTGTTTATTTATGTCTTATGTTGGTCTTGTTTGTGTCTATAAATATACTTAAATATTATTATTTTTGGTTTTTGAATATATCCCACCTGAGTTAGATACCCTTATCGAATCCCAACAAGCTCTGGGTACTAGGTTGTTTCCCCTAACATTCGGGTTGGTGAGGGAATGGATGCATGCCTACTCCCCCATCCCCACTCTCCCTTCTAGTTTTAGAATTATCATTGATGTATTGAGGTGGGTAAGATCATACTTCTAAATTATATAGTGAAATAGAAGACCCTAATGGTTATTTATGTGAAGGTACATTACGTATTAGAAAACCCTTTGAGTCATTGATGATGATTATAAACTAGGTGCACTATAAGTCCCTATGGTGTATTGAGATAATGATATGATGTAAGTAAAATAGTGAACTATAAGTGGTATTTATGGGATGGGCTATTGTGGTGTTGATGTAAGGATATATATTAGAGGATGTTCATGGTAGGTGGAGGGAATTAGGTTAATGTCCTTCATGATTTTGATTCCCAACAGTACTGTGTTTGAGAAGTGTTGATGATATGTGATATGTGATAGAGGCTATTGGCTAATGATGATGTTATGGATAAGGTTTGCGGTATGGTTGTAATATGAGATATAGTATTCTATGGAATAAATGTTAAAGATATTGGGAGAATATGACATTTGATATTAGGGTGCGATAGTGAAAAAAATAAGAAATTGGTTTTAGGGTGCCTTTGTGTCATATTCATCTGATATTATTTTACTATACATGATTATGATATTTAGTAATCGAGTCTTGGTGAGTATTTTCAATAGTTGACCTACTAGGTGCTTACTAGTTATGTTGTTTGTTCAATGATGTGTTATTATACTCCTTTAACTTTTTCATTGGAGGTATTGTGTATAATCATACTAAGGATACATATTATGATAAACCCCATATATATAAAAAATTCAAGATTCCTAGGATATTTTTTGTGACTAAGTTGGGTCGTACTATCTTTGTGCTCGGTGTTTGTTGTGAAATCACTACCGTGGAGATTTATTTGGTATTTTTATCTTGGGGTTTTTATTTTTTTACGTATTCATTCTTTAAAGTATTATTGTTGATTTAAATTTATATATATATATATATATATTATGATGTTGTTTAGTGTTATTCTTTTTTTATTATTGGTACATATGATGGTAATTCCTCTCATCCTTATTTTTTATACCCCTATACTAGTCATCAACCCGGGGCCTGTAGGAGGTTGGATATGGGGGTCACTCTCATCTTTAATTTAATTCTAGGAAGAGTTTCCATTGAGGTTGTGTATTGAATTGACCCGGGTAACCCTCAAACGTGGTAACTGACCCATTCTGTTACATACCCAAAGGTTATTCCCGATCCTCGTGGGTTGGAGGCAAGCACCAATGCATCAAAAAACACAACAAATGGAAAAATTTATCCCAACATGATCAAACACATTGCATATATGTATACACAAAATGAAAAGGAATGTGGAATACTAAAGGAATATATATACCATAATAGTCAAAAGACAGTAGAAAAGAACAATTAAAAAAGTAGTCAACGTTTTGAAAACAAGTCTAACTACATGGACTAAAACCAAAAACTACTCCATGAGATGGTGTGGATGAACTCCCTTCATCTCACCACCAGCTACCCAAAACCAGCTAACACAAACCTCACCACCTCACTTCAGCGCCTTTCCCTTCCTAGTATTGGAAGACATACAAATGTCTACGTACCCCTAAGGAGGTGCACAAGGTGTGAGCTAACAACCTCCATAGGATCCCACCTGGGTGTTCCATATCAAGCCTCTATATAACTATTAATGTATTCTTATTTTAAATATAACATGGAATGATAAGCAGTAATGAAATTTTATAGAAAACATGGGTAAACATTTCCCTTTTTTCTTAGTTCTAAACAAAAGTAGGTACAAAATGTATATCAATTATAACTCGGAAATCCAATCAGTACAAAATAAAATAAGCAGTAGAGGTATAAGTACCAAGTAACACTATAGTTTAGACTAGAAGAATACTTATACCATAATAAATCATGTTCACAATCCAATTCCTATAACACATGCCTAGGAAGAAGAGGAATACCCCATGAGTAACCCCCCCCCCCCCCAAAATGCTAATAGTTTTCCCCTAGAACAATGGGACTAGGAAACCAAGGAAATACCCATGAGAAAACCTCCTAATAATCACAAAACATGGACGATGGACTCAAGATAAACCTTCCACCTAAGTACCCAAGGTAACCTAAGTGCTCATTTTCACAAATCAATTTCAATATTTTAAAAGTACCCATTTCATTTTAATTTATCAAAAATCATGGAAAACATTTCTCTCAAAAACACCTTCTTAAACAAATGAAAATAGTCATTCCAATTTGATAAATCAACTTATAAATTAAGAGAAATTAGGCTAATTATCATAGGCTAGAGATGGAACCACCTACCTCAAATCTCAAGTCACACATTCTCGTAATGGGATCCACCAACAATGAAAACCCAATGATGAAAACTAAGGCCCTAGAATATAATAAAAACATTAATATTGATATAAATTAGAAAATAAGGGGTTGGTGGAAAAGGAAAACACCAAATACCTCAAGAACAGAATCCGCTGCACCACAACTAACCAAGGAATGGCCTCCATAATGAGATCTCCCAAAGGATCTAGAAGAATACAAAAAGATTCAAAAACTTAGGCCACCAGATATGATAATGTTACCCTAGGGTGCCACCATTATCAAGAGAAACAAAGAATCAGAAATATTTCTTACCCAGAGAGATGCGCCACAACTATAATAAAAGATCCAATGTTGAATGGATCAATCTAGATGGAGCATAGTCTCCCAAAATAACCCAAGAAGATCTCTAGGTAGGGATCCAAGGGCCTGGAGAAAAGAACTAAAACCAAAATAGCCACTCGCCTATTTTAAAAACTACACGAGGGACATTTGATGATGTGTAGTACTATTACCTGCTGTGAAATCCATGGTGTTCTAGTATGTTGAAAAAACCTTCACCTCGAATTAAAAATCCATTATTTTAAAATTTACAATGTGAAACCACTTTTCCCGAGGTGTAAACTTTCACAACATGAATACCCTTTCATGAATTGTATCTAGTAATAGTTACACGGTGTGTAACCTAGTTATACAGTGTGAAAGACTTTTGAATCATGTAGAAAAGGCTGGTTAAAGATGAAAGTACAACAAATATCTTACTTCACCATTTTAGGTATCTTACCAATTCCTTCCTAGTCCTTTACAGACAATGGAAAAAAGGAAAACCATGAAGAGGATAAAAAAATACCTGATAGATCAGTAATAGGATCTTACAAACTCCCCACTATAAATAATTTTTGTCCTTAATAAGTCATGTAAAAGATGTAATCCATGGAAAAATATGAGTTCACTACTTCTTCATCAATGACTTGTGTTCCCAATTCTCATGATAATTTGATCCTTGTTTCTATAGAACCCTAACTAATGGAATAAAATTCCCAAAAAATATTTTCACTTGAGATTCAACAATCTCAATTGGTTTCTTCAAAATAGAAACATATGTCTCAAACTCAATTTCTTCCCAACTTAGAATGTGAGCGGGATCAGGATGGTATTTCCTGAGATGATACATGTGGAAAAAATCATGAATACCTATCATAAAAACCAACAATGTTAATCGATAAGCAACCTATATGAGCTTATCAGTGACCTCAAATGGTCTAACTAATCTTAGAGCCAACATAAAAGAACAAATATCAATTCAAAAGGTCTAATATATCTCTGTCTCTAACTCAACGACACCCTCATGAGCAACTCATGGAAGGTACAACCATGTAATATATATGGATAATAGATATATGAATATTTTTCTTTGGTTTATGAGGATAAATGGGACATAACCATTTAATTATTTTAAAAAAAGTATCATCACTCAAAATAAAAGATCACTTGAACCATATGATTGGAACTTGAATGGCCAAAAGATAGTCGTTCCATTTGATTCTTATGGGGTCCCTACGGATGATGTCACGGGGTTACTTGGCCAGATTATAGGTCAGTTGGTAGAGGAGCCCATTTCCCTTCCCATTTCATATGATTATTGGAGAAATATTCCTCCAAACTAGAAAAATGAAGTTTTCAATTATCAAATAAAGGTAATTTTATTACATTGTGGTTTAATTGAATGTCATGTTACTAATATGTTCAAAATGAATTTCTATATACAGATGTTCTTCCACTTCACAGTTTTTGATGTGATAGCACGGAAGTGGACTTTGAAAAATATTGGTAAAAAATGGAATGATTTCAAATGGATATTGTGGTGTGATGTCAACGATACTTCGTTAACCTTGGAACAAATGTATGACTAGCTACCCAGTGGGGTACCGAAAGAGCAGTGGAAAGTTTTTGTCGACAGGCATCGTGATGAGAAGCGGATGGTATTGAAATATATATTATTATATTATCCTCATTTTACATTAATACATGTATATGAAGAGGAGATGACATTGGATACATTACTGTTAAATTTCATTTTATTTATTTCAGGATCTCTCATGACAGAATGCATCAAATAGGGCAAAGCAAGTCATCCCTCACACGGAGGTCTCAAAAAGCTTTTCTAGAAGCCGAATGTCAATGGTAATATTTTAAATAGTTTAAATATTTATAATACAATATTATCTATTTAATATATTGAATTTTTTATTTATCTTTGCTTAATGCAGTCACAGAATTTAGGGCACGAAGCCTCCCGGACTGAACTGTGGTTGGATGTTCACAGAAAATCAGATGGCTCTTTTGTTAATGAGCCTACCAAAGAAGTTGGGGTATGAAGTCAAATTTTTATTACAATAACTTATTATCAGTTTTTACTGTGTTAATATGTATTGATATTTTATTTATAGTTAAATATTAAAGAACTATGGGATGCCAATCCTGGGTAGTCCTACTCAGTCTCCCATGATTACCCGATTGCTCAAGTCCTTGGGAAGGAGCATTCTGGTAGAGTGCGCGGGATGGGTTTGGGACCCGTACCATCTGAGGTCTTTAGCAGACCATCAGGGATTCCAGCCGCATCTACTCCTAGTTATAGTCAGCCCATACCTGAATATTCTCATAGGGAGATTTCTTCTCTATGAGCCACAGTTTAAGACCAAGGGGATCAGATATCCGCTATGCAGAAAGCGTTGACTGATTTATATCAGCAGATGAGCAGATATGCCCCCAGTGGTAGTGCACCAAGTGGTGGTGAGCAGGTAAATCACAAAAAATCAAAATCATTTAGTTTGCAAACTTTTATTGGTTTTAAGTTTAATTATAAATATGCAACAATATTTAATTTTCAATATAATGTTCGTACAGGTGGCAGCAGAAGATGGAGGTGGAGAGGGTGATGATGCATCATCGGACCATGAGTAGTATTGTTGATGTGTTGAACAAATATGGGAAAGTTTGGTTTGTATATATAACATGTGTTGTGTATGGAACCTTAAAAAAACTATTGGTCTTGGAGGAGCTTCAGTGGATAACCTTGAATGATCACAATAACCTCAGGTGGTAAAGAGAATGATGTGTTTGTTTCATTGGTTAGATGATCTATGGTAATAGGGTCTTTGATGTTTCTGTTTTAAATTCAACATTGGGAATTGGACTCATTAGGGTGTTGCATGTCCAAACATACATGTTGAATGGATATCAATAGATCAAGATGGTTTTCTGAGGTGGTTTTCATGATCATTAATAGTTTTTATGAGGCACGTAACCACATCACATGAAAACCAATGCAACTCCCTTCCCATGAAGCTCCCCTATTTTCTAAATTTTATTTTATGAACATATTGGGAGATTTTTAGATGACATGTCATATGATAAAAAATAATAATCATAGGGTTTTTACATGATTAATTGGGCTATTTGATGGGGCTTCGCATGATCAGGAATAGATCACATGAATTTCATAACCCCTTTGCATGATGTTCCTAGGTTCATGTGATCATGAGCCTCATTGAAGTTCACATGGTCCTTGTGACCTAGGTGATTAATCTATATGTATACATGCTAGAATTTTCTTTCCTTTGGGTAAATATTAATACCTATGCTTTGGGAATTTCTTTGTTCCTAAAATATACAATGCTCATTTGGCTTGCGTCAAAAAATGCCCCCCCCCCACACAAAAGTGATGTTTGAAGGAACAAGGACTCAGTTATGAGGTAGGAAATGACTTCATGAGTCTCTTAGGCTTTCTCTGGTTGGAATTCAAAACATATTTTGGTCTTCTATAAGTCAATTCATATTCCTTGAGGTTCTCTATAAATAGGGGGTGAGAGGCTGGTCATTTGACCGGTGACATGAAGCTCCATAGCTCTCAAAACCTCCTCTCTCGTGCGATTGTTTTGCAAGAAAACTTTGGATGACCTTATCACAAGAACCATACAAGAGACCTAATCATGTGATCATGACACTTGACCTCTTTGTGTGATCACCTTGTCTAAATATCTCACTTAATCAATCCATGAACTAATAAATGGTAATTTATTTGAACTTTGATGCACACCCTTGGCCATTAGTCTATCTTATGTGATTTGGTTGTCTCTTGAGTATTTTTTCATGATATACTAATCTTTATGTGATTCATGTGACCTTCACATGGTAACATGATTATATATATTAAGAAAAATCACGTGATCAAAAGATGTTTTATGAGTTATGTGATTTTCGTGACCTAGAATGGATCATGTGGTCCACGTAATGTTTTCCATGTTATGCACTTATTTTGTTTGATTAGCATAACTGATTCTCTCTTAATGGTTACATATCTTCTAATATATTCTCTATTCTCTTTAAATATGTCCTCTATTTCTCAAATGTCTTATTATGTGGTAGACTGGAGAGACCTTATTTCCTAGAACCATAATGTCAATCATCGATACAAAGTATTTTATAACAATGATGTTTTAAAGGTTCTTATTCTGACTTAACATCAAAATTATCCTCTATTGAACAGACTACATTTATATAGATTTGGACATCAGGATGATAGTTCTATTCTTCACCTGAATACAACCTTTAGTCTCACATACTGTCACTCTCGGTTGACTATATTAAAATGATAGTTTCTGAGGATAGTCAGTTAATTGTGGCACCGTTCTTAGAGAAATATTATACATTTAAAAATTCACCATGGTTTCATATATTAATGATCTCAATCATCAATTGATTTCTCATATTTACTCAAACATGATCATCTTCTCTCTAGAAAACCAAAAAAGTGGCTTGAGCTGAAAGTGTGATTTGCACCCTAGTGGTAATTTCTTTGATGAATGGGCATGGCCATATTGGGTTAGGTAGATCTGAAAAATATTACCCTATCAATTGCATGTTATTCATCATTATGAGGAGACATATATTTTTTAGTTTATCATGTACCATAAACCATAATTCCATAGTGAGTTGATTAGTTGATGGTTTCTAGGAACCAAAACTATTTATCTAGCCCATGGTGAGGTAGAAATTGGCCTGTGAAATATTTTTAAGCTTGGGGTAATACTTATATTAGTGGAAACATATGATTAATTCCTTCCCATTGAGAATGTTTGGGATGGAAATAAATATACTCAGACCTTATCAGGAGACATTCTTTCCATTGTAAAGGAGAGTTAGAAAAAGGATTTGTACTTTCATTTGATTATTTAATTCAATGATTGGATTAATATCTTCTTTTATGGAAGTGGGGCTCAGACATCTATCGTACGCCCTCATCTATGCCCTTCTCGAAAAGTTTGTAATGTCATGGGATCATTTTGCACTACTCTAGAAGCTAGAGAGTATGCCTCATGGGGCTACCAGGTGAGACTACATGTATCCCTAAGTCTTTGGTTAGCATGATACTTGGCCATGTTTTTAAATGGAGGGCTCTTCTCTGTTGGGGATTCACATTTGGGAATCTGGGTCTTCATGTTGGTTATAGAAGCATGAATGGTATAAGGGAAACCTCTCAACCAATCCATTCCAAAACTTTCTTATTTTTATCAGCATCATGGCTATTTTCAACAGGGCAATATACCTTATCAAATTAGTGACCCTTTTAAATTATTATTTTGTTGGATAGGTGATCATTTTTAGAATTATAAGCATCAGAATACTACCAAAATTCCTGATGCTCTATTCTGTCCCAGGATGCTAAATGTCTCTGGGGTTGAGGCAATGTATTTAGGTGATGAAAAGGTTATGAAATGATGTTTCCCATATTAGTAGTGATAGTTGATATATCATGCCTAGTTGTTGTTTGAGAATCCCATATGTCTTTCTGTAAAAGTTGATATGTGGTATGTTAATGCATGGCCCCTTTGATGTTATTAAATGATGTTTCTCATATTATTTACAAGAGTAATTGGCCATGTAATTGTTGTTAAGAATTTTATTTTTCTAATAATTCTTGTTTGGTTTGTTTTTCAGGGCAGTGGTGCAGTATAAGTAGAAATGCTATTTTTTTCGGGTCAGCATATCGTGGCAGTTTTAACCGCCGCTAAAGTTTTACCACTTATACATTTAGTGGAGGTTTAAACCGCCGCTAAATGTAATCGGCAATACACTTCGCGGCGGTTAAAACCGCCACAAAATCACGCCGGAATTAGCGGAGGTTTTAACCGCCACTAAGCAGGCGCATGACACGCCTGAATTTCGTGGCGATTATAGCCGCCGCTAATTAAATAGCCCGTAAAACCGCCGCTAAATTTACCAAAAATCGCCTCAAAATGAGGTACTACGACACTTTTCTTTGACCACTACGAAATGCATAAAACTGCCGCTAATAGATTGTCGATGCGCAGTTTAGCGGTGGTTTCTGTAAACCGCCGCCAAACCATATAGCGGCGGTTTAAACAACCGCTAAGAGGAGGTTTTCTTGTAGTGTCAAGTGGGATGTGATGAGTGGGGCTCATTAGTGTCATCACTTGGCTGATAGTGGATTCTGGAAATGATCATTCTCATTGGGTGAGAACAATAGAAATTTTATAGTGGAGAACACCATTTGGATGTTTGGCTCTAACCCTTATTTTGGGTATGATATAGTAAGCTACAGGAGTAAAGAGTTTAAGAACCTGAACTAGTAGTGGTTAGGGTTTTAAAAAGGAACTTGGAGGCAAGTAGGCATGTTATGTGGTAAATACTAAATACCCAAATGTGAGTATCGATAAGTGTGGATAGGATAATTATAGTACATTTTATCATTGGAAGATACGTTTTATAGGCTATGGTCTGGTTGGATGGTTGATTTTGTGCTTTGAGAAATTAATTAGTAGGCCGAACAGGTCTAGGAAGAGTCTATACTCGTAGGAGAGTAAGATGAATATTATGGTGGAGTGAGTCTTATTGTTATGAGTATGGTCTGAGAGATGATATTAGGGTTCTGATGAGATGTTTTGAAAGTCACTTGAGTATGGAGTTGATTGAGTGATGATCTGGTGTAGGCCAGTGATGTCAAATATAGGAGTATGACATTGGTGGAATAGGAATTAACAAATGACACTGATATTGGGGTGTCACTATAGAGTGGGTGAAATTAGGTAGCACTGTGATATGTGGTTCATTGGGTTTTTAGAGATATTCAGTTTGGTGGGTTATCGGCTAACGTATTTGGTTACAAGAATCTCATGCAAATTTTGATCAAC
The DNA here is from genome assembly GCA_963277665.1 of Viscum album. Lineage (NCBI taxonomy): Eukaryota > Viridiplantae > Streptophyta > Magnoliopsida > Santalales > Viscaceae > Viscum > Viscum album. Next base: position 926,243,734 of record OY728165.1, read on the forward strand.
CACTATAATTTATATCACTAAAACATACAATTGATAATAAAATCTCTAGAATGAATCCTCCCAAACATCAGTGTACCTGAACATAGGAATATTACCTCACACTAGTCACTTCACTGAATTGAACACTTTAGCACTCACACTCCACGTTCACAAAAAAAATTAAATAAAGTGGAAATAAAATCACAAAACAAACACTTCAACTAATTTCGTTAAGACATAAGTCCTACATTCATGGTATAACACTGCTTCTATATTTTATTAATAAAAAATTAAAAAGTTTTACAAATCAATTGGTAAATACTATAGAAATCAATAATTTGTTATCTCATCATAGAACATCTATACTGGTGGTCCACCTCTACTCAAATAGTGGGTCCCATATATTAAATCTATTTCCTTTCCATCTATAAAACAAGAGGGTTCCACTATTTAAAGTAGGTGGCCTTCGATCTTCTATAGATTTCCTCATCCAGATCACCAATGTCTGGTAAAACTTTCATGAAAGGGGAAACATCCACCTGAACTTCAACCAATGAGATGGCCCTTACGCACCCATCAGAAGATGGTATCTTCCAATCAACCTATCGGTAGTGGATTCATATGCTTTGTTTATAATGAACTCATGAATAATCTATCTATAGGACTTTCAACTGCTACTAAAACTTGATTGTAACATAATAATGATTCACTTTTATAACAATCCCCCACTTGGATATTTCTTAAAGAAACTCAAGAAACATTCCAAAACTTTGGAATAACCAATGATAGTCTATATTAAACAATATTCAGTGCAATTAAACACCTTTTGGTCACCCTTTTCTCACTAAGTCATAGTCTTACCTCAAACTTTCTTATACTAGAACATTGGTAAACATGTTAACTAGATTTTGGATTTCACTTATCTTCCATAACTCCAGCAATCCATCTTCCAATAACTTCTAGATAAAATTTTATTTTAGGTCAATGAGTTTTTTATTTTTATGGAACACAAAATTCTTAGCTAGATGTATTGCATCATGAATATTACATTAGATCAGTGCATTCAATCAATCCCTTCTAAACTCTTACAACAAACAATAATCTATATCAATTATTTACCCATTTATATTATAGATACATACTCTAATTCCATTATAGAGAGTGTTATCACTAGTTATAGCCTAAACATATGACTAATAATCATTCTTATGAGCGTAAACACATAGCCTATGGAACTTTTCCTTATGTGTATATCTCATCCAAAGTTGACATCCATATTGTCTTACAATGAATCATCTATTCAGAAACACAAAGCTATACTTATAATCCTTTAAGATACTAGAGGATCCACTTCAAAAATTCCAAGTGATATTTCCCAAGATTTTACATATAAAATCCAAGGAATCCAGTTTTAATTACAATTTATGGGTGAGTACACAAGATGGTGTACATCAGACTTCCTGACACTGATGTAAATGGATCCTTCACTATGTGTTGTACCTCATATTTCATTTTTTTATTGTTAATTTGATAACTTGAAGTACCTGACCAATAAATTTTAGACTAACTTACATATGAACATCCAAAATCTATCAAAAATCTTATAGATGTGGTCCTTTTGGGATATAACTAACCTTATGGATTTCTTATTCGCCTCAATTCTCATCCCCAACATTTTCTTAGCTTCACATAGATCCTTTATCTCAAATAGTCTAGAAAAATATTTATTTGGCCCCAAAATCCTTCTAATTTATGATCCTGACAGGATTATGTAATCTATATATAGAAGTGGGGTGATTAATCTCAAATCATTACACACATTTTTGTAGTAGTAGTGATCTGAGTTGCTCAAAATGAAACATTTCTACTCCATGAAGTCATCAAACTTGTTCTTTTATTACCTTGGAACTTTTTTCAAACCATAAATACTTCTTTTTATTTTATAAACCAATACTTGGTAAAGATTTTACATGAAAAAATAGGTTTCTTCAAGTAAATTTACTCCTCTAAATACCTATTGAGAAATTTCATCTTTATATCTATTTTGTTCTAAGTAAAAAAATTCAGAAGTAAATAAACCTAACACTATTTGGATGGTGGTATGATTAACTACAAATAAAAATATTTCAGAGAATTAAACCCATTCTACTAAAACCCTTTCACCACTAACCTTACCCTATACATCATTCTTTCATTACACTAGTATAAAAAGTAGATTTCTCATTAGGGATTTAACATCGGTTTTTAGTGACCGATGTGAAAACCCTAATTTTTGATGTTTTAATATTGGTTATTATCATAAACAACTTTAAAAACTTGTCAATGATATTTTTCACATCAATTATTAGTATAACTAATGTGAAAACTATGAATTTCTTTTTTTAACATCTTTTATTAGTATAACCGATGCTAAAAACTTTAAAAAAATTAAAACACACAAGTTATCTCTATTATACTCATTATTTTGATGCCCAATTTTTAGAAACCTTAGACTCTAAAACTCACCACTATGATCTATCTTCTTCATTATAAAGGATTTGTCATTCCTTTTTCAATTTTTCTCTTTTTTGTTGCCTTTTTTTATCTTATTTCATTTTTTTTCCAACACCCTCATCTATATTTATAGCATCCCGCCTTTTTATCACATAAACTTTCATTACATTTTACAAAACCGAGGATCTTTAAGGTTTAGTGTCTTGGAAACCAGGAACTTTAAACATGAAAACATAAAAGATTATTCTTAAACACTTGAAAGGATTCTCCTCATGTTCATCCTAGGTTCATTACTGCATATCATAACCTAGGGACATACATCAAAAGAAAGGGTGATCAGAATGCCCATTAAGGGAAACAAGATAAACATTTTACATGTGAACTTGAGATACTTCAATAAGGTCATGAAAAGAACATTAAGGAATGAGAAAGAAATCATGAGACATATCATAATAAAAATAAAATTTTTCATAACTTGAAGATATGGCTGCAACATTTAATATTGACAATCATTTCGTTTCACCAAGGTCCATCCCCAAGGTGTCATTAAAAATTACCAAGGTTGTTCACCAAGGCGTCGTTAAAATGGTCATCTCTAGAGATTAAGTCTTTACCCAATGCATTGGAGCGCTATCAGGGAGCACCCTTAAATTTGCCTTTATTATCATGTGAGACACATATATCATCATCAAACATTTCATAAATAACCCATATAGCATAAAATACATGGTTTTCATTTCATAATCATAACGTTTTAAAAACTGCTTTAAAGACATGATCTTTACATTACTTTAAACCCGCGGAAAGGGAAAGCGGGTATCATTTATGTAAATCCAAGAATTTAAAATAGAACATTTTGATATATATGTGAATACCTCTGTATAAATAAGAGCTTTGAGTATTCACTTTATAACATAAAATAATTTTGAGAAAAGAGAGGCATTTTGAGACGAAAATTCTGCAGCATAACGGCTATGTTACAAGGTTTTAGAAAACATTTAAAAGAGAGGGAACATGGGTAGAACAATAATAATTGACCCATAAAACAGTATAGGGACAGAATAATAAGGATATGTGGACATGGTGATGCAATTTAAAGGACATACCATTTGAAATGAAAAACATGGAAGGAAGACAAAAATTTGATTTCTCTTATGAAAATTCGGCAGCCTAACGGCGTCACTTAAACTTCAACAAAAATGAATTGAACAGATCAAATAGGGTCTCTCATAATATGATCATAAGAGATCAGTATTATAGATATAGAGATTATACCCCAACATAATAAAAAGGAACTTGAAAGATTTGACATGAAAATCGAACTTGAAAAATGAGAAGGGGGAAAGAATCACTTAAAAATTCGGCAGCCTAACGGCGTCACTTAAACTTTCATAAAACGAAATGATGAGAGTAAGAGGGGATATCTCATCATATAAACATGAAAGGGAAGTAATAGGAATATAAAAGAAAATCCTCTCACATAATAACACGGATCATAAAAGGAATTACATAAAAGAGATTACATGAAATGAAGGAGAGAGGTCGGATCCCTTACCTTAAAACGTGACTCTTAAAACTCAAAGGTTGGGACCTTGAGGGCTTGGGGGCACCTTGGGAGGACTCATTGGGAGGTAATGAGACCCGAACTTCGTTGGGGGAGAGTGGGGAGTCGAATGGATGAGAGGATGGCTTGGTATTTATAGGGAAAGTGAGGGGACAAGGCATTAATGGCCAAGGGACACCTCATTAGTGGTTTTGGCAAAACCATGGGCTTTCCCATGGTATTTGCCCATGGTATTGGCCACATGGGACACATCAAACCTTATATTACTATTCATAAGTCGACCATATTTATTACATACTTAATACATCATTTAATGATGTCATTAAACACCCGTAACTTAAAAACTGTATTTTCACTATTCATCGAAAATTCAACTTTCTCAGAATAATCCCAAAATTTCACCTTAACCAAATATCAATGCTCTGATTTCAAAAATGAACTCCATTTTATAATAATAATTTTCTAAATATTTTTAATTTATTTTTTTAAATAAATACACTATTCACCAAAATTTCATTTTTTTCAGAAAAAACCCCAAAAATTACCATAACATAATATCGGTGCTCTGAGTTCAAAAATGAAATCCATTTTATAAAAATAATTTTTTAAATATTTTTAATTTAATTTTTAATTAAAAACACTATTCACTCGAAAAAACTAATACATGAATAATAATTTATGAAATCGTTATTTAACCATTTTATTGAATCACATTACTTAATCAAGGTGCCTGGATTATATTAATACTTTCTTTAAGTGAGATTACTAATCCATTTAGACACATTACTAATCCTAATAATAAAATCACTATTCATAATTTACTATTCATCAAAAATTATGTTGATCTTATTAGACTCTAAATTTTGTACTGAGCATAATTGTAGAAGACCATTTTTTGAATATCATTACACATTTTTAATTATTTAAGGTTTACATAAACATTTTTAAAATATCCTTTTTCTAAAATTCATCAAAAATATGCATACTATATTTATCAGGTCATTTGAAAATTCATAAAATTCAACATAAGAAGAAATCCCAATTTTTATTTAAAACAAAGGATTACACAAGGCAGTTACGGTCTCCTTACATAGCCCCTTATCACACCAGCATAGGACCTAAGTGTAAGGTGTGGTAAGGTGAGAGAATCTGAGGGAGGCTCATCTAACATTGCATGAGTAGTAATTTCTATCAGTTTGAACTTCTCGCAAAGGCGATTCCGTTCTAGCTTCACACGATGAAGTTCAGCTTGGGTTTGGTCCAGAGCAAAGCCCAGTGGTGCTACCTCCTTCCCAAGTTCTGTTAGATGGGCTTCGATCGGTCCAAGACTACTGGGTGAGGCCATCGAATCTTTTTTTCTATAATAATTAACCAAGATTACTTATATTTAGTGACAATAATCAAAACGTTTAGTTTCCAGGGGTTATATTGGTCAATGGTCATATAATAGTCAAAACCCAATGGTCTCATTTTAATTATACTCATGTTATCAAATGAAACATTTTTGCTGAGTATAAAAAAACAAAATAAAATAACACATAAAATTAGGAAACAAGATTTATTCAAAATTTCGGGTCGTTACAATCTTCCCCCCTTAAGAAATTGCGTCCTCGCAATTTTTAAAATTGGGTTTTGAAATTTCATTGAAAGTCCCACATCGGAAAAGGAGTCAGTAAAACTATTACTTTAAAAGAAAAAAAGGTAAGTACAAAGGTCACCCGAGTTAGCCCACACTAGGATTCCATGTATGAAAACATGGACATGGAGGAGAAAGAAAGGGTCATGTTCTGAGGGAGAGTGATAGAAAACATGATTAGGAGAAAGTTAACCATAAGAAAATCCCAAACTTATGATGTGTTTAAACGGTCTTTGATTACCCAGTAGGAAACATACACCAACAACGTTTTTGTTTTATGTTCCTTTTCATAATTTTGAGGAATTCATTTACAACATAAAACAAAAACATAAGAAAATATACCTATCTTCATGTAGGGTTTCATCCTTTAATAAGTTTCTACCCAAAATTAATCTTTTCTCCAAACTATGAGCATTCAAAACTACTTGGTCTCATCAAAACACAAGAATCATCTTCTAGAGAATCACATAATCCACAAAAGATTAACTATCTATTTCTTCTATCTTTAAACATTATCCCAAAAACAGATAGGGTAAGGTAAAACAACTCTTCAAAAAGAAATAATCCCATAGGAATGGAAACTACTTTTAAATCTTCAAAGTTCCATGGTACTACCCAAAGTTCATCATATTCCATTCCATAAATAACGGTCCTTAAAATTCCTCAAAATAAACCAAACTAAGATTGAAACCCAAATACAAGAAAGATTTGATAACATAGTCTTCCAAAATAAACTTCATTGTTCATCTCCAAACAACATCAACCACTCCTAACATCTTATAACAAAAGTATCTAACCTAAACATATTTTACCCAAGATAGGTTAATCATTCCCATAAGTAACCTAAATTACTCTAAGTCCACCTTAAATTCATCAATTCTTCAAAATATAAGTCAACCTTACTCCTCAATGAAAATACCGTAGTAATATATTTACCTCGATCATATAGGGTCCCCAAAATTGTGAACGTCTTCCAAAATAATAATCATATTTTAATCCCCTAATCATCCCTGTCATATTAATACGACAATCGTCGCATTTCCTATCACATTGGTTGTTGGGACATGTTCTTCCATTTCCCACCATTAACTAAGAAGAGAAAGCATAATTAGGGGCTTAAGTACTTATCCAATAATCATGAAAAGGAATTGAAAGCATATAAGGATAACTTGTAGAAGAAAAGTATACCCTAACTTGTGATCCCCTAGGTTCCCATCTAGGTTATCCATGATCATATATTCTTATGTGAATCTTTATTTTATTTTATCTTTGTTCCTTTAACAATGGTTCATACTAAGCTTATGAATTTATCAAAGCATATCCCCCGGGAGTGTCGTAAGCAATAGTGCAGTAAGGCCCGTTGTCGTGTACCAGTTCCCATTTGATTCTAGCTCAAAGCAGTGTTTTCGGGTTTTACCCCTATGTACATTTGTGCCAGATCCACCTCTACCTGCTCGTATCCAGACAGGGATGTATTTGCTTGGCAACCCCTTACTCAATACTCACCAAAATACCAGGAAGATTTCCTATATTTAAACTTTTCTATAGGGTTTTTCCTAGAGTTTTCATATCCTAATTTCCACAAATAACTAAACCATCTTTTGATACCAACTATAGCATCTCTCCTTTTTATCACATAAAATTCATTACATTTTACAAAACCGAGGATCTTTAAGATTTATTGTCTTGGAAACCAGGAACTTTAAAAATGAAAACATAAAAGATTATTCTTAAACACTTGAAAGGCTTCTCCTCATGTTCATCCTAGGTTCATTACTGCATCTCATAACCTGGGGACATACATCAAAAGAAAGGGTGAGCAGAAGACCCAGTAAGGGAAACAAGAGAAACATTTTACATGTGAACTTGAGATACTTCAATAAGGTCATGAAAAGAACATTAAGGCATGAGAAAGAAATCATGAGGCATATCATAATAAAAATAACATTTTTCATAACTTGAATATATGGCTGCAACATTTAATATTGACAATCATTTCGTTTCACCAAGGTCCATCCCCAAGGTGTCATTAAAAATTACCAAGGTTATTCACCAAGGTGTCGTTAAAATGGTCATCTCTAGAGATTAAGTCTTTACCCAATGCATTGGAGCGCTATCAGGGTGCACCCTTAAATTTGCCTTTATTATCATGTGAGCCACATATATCATCATCAATCATTTCATAAATAACCCATATAGCATAAAATACATGGGTTTCATTTCATAATCATAACGTTTTAAAAACTACTTTAAAGACATGATCTTTACGTTACTTTAAACCCGCGGAAAGGGAAAGCGGGTATCATGTATGTAAATCCCAGAATTTAAAATAGAACATTTTGATATATATGTGAATACCCCTGTATAAATAATATCTTTGAGTATTCACTTTATAACATAAAATAATTTTGAGAAAAGAGAGGCATTTTGAGACGAAAATTCTGCAGCATAACGGCTATGTTACAAGGTTTTAGAAAACATTGAAAAGAGAGGGAACATGGGTCGAACAATAATAATTGACCCATAAAATAGTAGAGGGACAGAATAAGAATGATATATGGACATGGTGATGCAATTTAAAGGACATACCATTTGAAATGAAAAACATGGAAGGAAGACAAAAATTTGATTTCTCTTATGAAAATTCGGCAGCCTAACGGCGTCACTTAAACTTCAAAAAAAATGAATTGAACAGATAAAATAGGGTCTCTCATCATATGATCATAATAGATCAGTATGATAGATATAGAGATCATACCCCAACATAATAAAAAGGAACTTGAAAGATTTGACATGAAAATTGAACTTGAAAAATGAGAAGGGGGAAAGAATCACTTAAAAATTCGGCAGCCTAACGGCGTCACTTAAACTTTCATAAAACGAAATGATGATAGTAAGAGGGGATATCTCATCATATAAACATGAAAGTTCAGTAAGATGAATATAAAAGAACATCCTATCACATAATAACATGGAGCATAAAAGGAATGACATAAAAGAGATTACGTGAAAAGAAGGAGAGAGGTCGGATCCCTTACCTTAAAACGTGACTCTTAAAACTCAAAGGTTGGGACCTTGAGGGATTGGGGGCACCTTGTGAGGACACATTGGGAGTTAATGAGACCCAAACTTCGTTGGGGGAGAGTGGGGAGTCGAATGGATGAGAGGATGGCATGGTATTTATAGGGAAAGTGAGGGGACAAGGCATTAATGGCCAAGGGACACCTCATTAGTGGTTTTGGCAAAACCATGGGTTTGCCCATGGTATTTGCCCATGGTATTGGCCACTTGGGACACATCATACCTTATATTACTATTCATAAGTCGACCATATTGATTACATACTTAATACATCATTTAATGATGTCATTAAACACCCGTAACTTAAAAACTGTATCTTCACTATTCATCGAAAATTCAACTTTCTCAGAATAATCCCAAAATTTCACCTTAACCAAATATCAATGATCTGATTTCAAAAATTAACTTCATTTTATAAAAACAATTTTCTAAATATTTTTAATTTATTTTTTTAAATAAATACACTATTCACTGAAAATTCATTTTTTTCAGAAAAAAACCCCAAAAAATACCATAACATAATATCGGTGCTCTGAGTTCAAAAATGAAATCCATTTTATAAAAATAATTTTTTAAATATTTTTAATTTAATTTTTAATTAAAAACACTATTCACTCGAAAAAACTAATACTTGAATAATAATTTATGAAATCGTTATTTAACCATTTTATTGAATCACATTACTTAATCAAGGTGCCTAGATTATATTAATACTTTCTTTAAGTGAGATTACTAATCCATTTGAACACATTAATAATCCTAATCATAAAATCACTATTCATAATTTACTATTCATCAAAAATTATGTTGATCTTATTAGACTCTAAATTTCGTACTGAGCATAATTGTAGAAGACCATTTTTTGAATATCATTACACATTTTTAATTATTTAAGGTTTACATAAACATTTTTAAAATATCCTTTTTCTAAAATTCATCAAAAATATGCATACTATATTTATCTGGTCATTTGAAAATTCAGAAACTTCAACATAAGAAGAAATCCCAATTTTTATTTAAAACAAAGGATTACACAAGGCAGTTACGGTCTCCTTACATAGCCCCTTATCACACCAGCTAGGACCTAAGTGTAAGGTGTGCTAAGGTGAGAGAATATGAGGGAGGCTCGGCTAACATCGCATGAGTAGTAATTTCTATCAGTTTGAACTTCTCGCAAAGGCGATTCCGTTCTAGCTTCACACGATGAAGTTCAGCTTGGGTTTGGTCCAGAGCAAAGTCTAGTGGTGCCACCTCCTTCCCAAGTTCTGTTAGATGGGCTTCGATCGGTCCAAGACTACTGGGTGAGGTCATCAAATCTTTTTTTCTATAATAATTAACCAAGATTACTTGTATTTAGAGACAATAATCAAAACGTTTAGTTTCCAGGGATTATATTGACCAATGGTCATATAACAGTCAAAACCCAATGGTCTCATTTTAATTATACTCATGTTATCAAATGAAACATTTTTGTTGAGTATAAAAAAACAAAATAAAATAACACATAAAATTAGGAAACAAGATTTATTCAAAATTTCGGGTCGTTACAATATTCCAACCACCAGTGTTATGTTCCACTTATCTAATTCGATTTCCACCATCATCAAAGTTTGGTATCTATTTCAAATTGCACTACTCATTCATTTAATATAATATAAAGTCCATATAACACTATTTTGGATCTCTTTATCATGGACAATTTTTATTTTCCATATTTATAATATTTATTAATTTATTGGTAGTTATAAATTGTATTCATATATCTATTTGTTTACATGTAAATATGTGTCAATTGAAAATTTTTATAGTTATAATTAATTTGTGCTTATAATTTCTTTTTGATTATAAATTTTTTATCTTTATAAATTATTGTTATAATTTAATTTTGGTTCTAATTTTTTATGATAATAATTGTTTATTTTTATAATTTTCTTATGGTTATAATTTTTTTGTGGTTAAAATTATCTCTAGTTATAAATTGTTTGTAAATTATAATTTTTTTATAATTTATTTTTGGTTATAAATAATATTCATTTTTTAGGTTTATAATTTTTTTTTAATTATATCTTTGTCATTTATAAATTTTATATAGGTTAATTTTCATTTTTTATTTATTTTGAATAGTTATATAAATATATTTATATTTTTTTATATTTTATTTCTATATGTGTATATATAATTTTAATATATGTGTTTTAAATTTATATATTTTTATATATTTATATTCTTATATATTTATATATTTATATATATTAAATTTATATATTTATCTGTATATATAAATAATAATATTTTTTAATGTATTTATAATTTTTATTGTTACTTTAGTTAATTAATGGATAAGAATTGGATAAATGCATGAAAAACCAGTGATGAATATGAGAAGTGAGTTGATAGTTTCTTGTAATTTATTAAATAAAATATTGAAAAACAAATACATATTTTTTCCATTTGTGAAATGTTTTAATAAGATAAAGTTATGGTTTTTAGAAATCGAAGACAATATAATTTGATAGGATTTTAATCATAGTTATAAATGATGGATATGGAATGGTGAAATAACATAAAAATAAAGATCTAATATTGATGAAGATATTAATTATGATATGGGGGATTGTCTTAATGAAGTCATTCATGATATAGGTAATAAAACTGTTGAAAATATAGTAAATACTAAATGATTATATAGAGATACTAAAAAACCATTGTACCAAATTTTTATAAAATATATAGTGTTATTAAAATACTAGGATTGGTAAACATGAAATAATGAAATGGTTGTAGTGATAAAATTTTCACTAAGTTTCTTGAAATTTTGAAAGATTTTCTTCCAGAAGACTATGGGCTTCTAAATTCCAATTAAGATGAAAAATTTTATATTCAATGAGAATAGGATATAAGAAAATTCATGATTTTCCTAATGATTGTTTTCTCTATAGAACAAAATATGAATGTTTATCAAAATTTTGTAAATATGGTATATCATGATATAAAATAGATGGGGAAACCAACTATGATTAATTATCAAGGATAGACACCAAACCTCTTACTAATTCAATCTGATACCTTCCAATAATTTCATGTTTGAAGTGTTTATTTGTAAATTCAAATGATGAGAAGAGGCCAATATGAAATACAGAAGAGTGAGTCTCTAATGGAAAACTATTTCACCCATCCTAATTCCCCAAGATGAAAGAGATTTGATAATAAATCTCATGATTTTGGAAATGAAGTTAGAAATCTCAGAATAGGACTATGCTCAGATAGAATACATTCATATCAAAGCCTCAATAACCAACATAGATCATGTACTATTATGTTGGTAGTTTACAACTTGTCCTCATATATATGTATGAAAAAAATATTATGATGAGCTTGATGATTTACTAGAAGAAAACATCCTAGAAATATATATTTATGTTTATTTGTCTCTATTGATTGATGATTTGAAATTTTTATGGGAGGAAAGTATTAAAGTGTTTTACGCATATAAGAAAGGTTATTTTATTTTTCATTCTATAGTAATTTTCACTATAAATGAATTTTATATATATGGAAAATTATCTAGATACATTGTTAAAACACATGAATCATATTCAATTTGTGAAGAAGGGACTTTATATCGCCAATTCTATATGGAAAAAAGAAATTTCAAATGGATCAACAGATATTTTTTTCAAATGATCACCCTTATCAAAGATTAAAAAATGCATTTAACATTTTATAAGAGTATGATTTTTCACCGAAACCTTTATCAACTGAATAAAATTACAAAAAAGTGAAAATCATTAATGTCATATTTTGGTAGATATAAAGCTAGGGTTGTCAAAAAAACATGGCTTAAATGGCTCATCTTATTTGATCTACCATATTTGATATTTTTTGAGGTAAAATGGAACATTTATTTTATGTATGTTGAGAAAAACATATGTGACAATTTGATCAAAACTTTTTTATAAATAAAATTAAATAAAATGTATGTATTTATTACAATATTTGATTAAATATAAATGAGAATACGTTTAGATTCAACATCAAATGAGAAAGTAAAAAAGAGAATATTTACCTATGGATTGTCACATGTTAATAAATAGTGAAAAGATGAATTTATGTCATTTTTTGTATGGTATTAAAGTACTTAGTGAGTATTCTTAAAATGTGAAAAAAGTGGTTTCATAAAGTATTTTAAATTATTATGAATGGAATCCCATATGTGACATGTATTGATGCAACAACTACTTCTAGTTTCACTACATGGAATTTTGCTGATGCTTGTCAGAAAGTTTAAAATAAAGTTGTGCTACTTTTTCAGTTCTATTTATAGTAAAGTTGTGGATCCAAATTTTTTAAATAAATTGTTCCTCATACTTTTTCATATGGAAATATATTTTCCACCATTTTTTTAATATAATGGTTCATCTTATTCTCTATTTTTTATGATATATAAGGGTATTTGGGCCTATATATTCATTTTGGACATATCCTTTTGAAAGATATATAAAACTTTTGAAGATATGTGTAAAAAATTTACATCAAACAGTGGTATAAATTTTTTAAAAATATATCTAAGATGCAGTGATTGGGTTCTATGTGACTACATTTATGAATTAGAGCACATTTGTACCCCTATATATCAGCATCTTTATGTCAATAGTGAAGGTAGGGGGGTCCATGAATTAAAAGTAAAGTTAATTTCACATTATATAGTGACGCTAGAAAATTTATATATTTTAGAAACCATAGGGGAGGTTCAACCATATATATCATCAAATATTACTGAAATGAAGGTATAATATCTAAAAATAAATGAAAATTGGTTGATAAATGAGAGTTTCATGGTTTAAAGAGAAAATTGATAGTGATTTGTCTGTATTAGAAACCATGAAATGGTTTTTTGTGGGTCCATGTATTTATAAAATTACATGGTATGGTTTTGACATCAATGGTTTCATATTTTATGCAAAACATCATAAAAACAAGAGTAATATTCAAAATAGTTGAGTAATGGTTATCGCTAAAGCAATGATTTTTTCTAGTAAAAAATATATAAATAAAATTTTTGTATGAAGAAAAAATTTTAGAGTTATTAAGGATATGTGGGAAATTTATTGTACTTAATTTTGATTACTAGTGTTTAAGTGTAATTGGGTTGATATTAATAGTGCTGTGAAATATGATGAGTATGTATTTACACATTTTTATTTGAAAAGATTTAGTTATATTGAGGAACCATTTATTATGAAAATGTATTCAAATAAAGTTTTATATGTTATTGATCCATCAAATGATAAGTGGTCCATTGTTTTTTAGGGAAACAATCATTTGGTTGATGAAGATGTTGATGATATTGTGGACTTATGTGAGATTTCTTTATCTATTACATGATTATCAGAGGATAACAGTGATTATGATGTCGACATATTCCAAGATATATGAAATGATCATATATAATGGATATAGGAAAAAACATTGTTACACTTATAATTATTCAGTTAAAGATCTATTTTTATAACATACACGCATAAAAAATCTATTTTTTAACTTAGATAATGAAATCTATATATGTTGATCATTTCTATAATTTTTTTGTTAAAATTTGTATTCATCAATTTTAGTAAAACATTTTTTGGTTGAAGAATCTTGAAATCCATATTTTTTTGTGGAACTTGCACATGTAAAAATAATATTTCTTATCTTAGATATTTAAATTTATAGTGGTTGATATTTTAGGCATTTTTTTATTTTTTTTATATTCATTTGTTTCAGTTATACATTTTTTGGATAAAAAAAACTTGAAATCATTATTTTTTGGAAAAATTACACATGTAGCGACATTATTTTTTTTAAATTGGATATTTAAATTTATAAATTTTGATCATTTATAATAATTTTATATTAATTTTTATATATATAAGTTCTAGTTACACTTTCTATGATTGAGGAAGCCCAACATCATTATTTTATTGGGACTATTAATTTTAATTCATTATTTCTAAAAAGAAATAATTTTCTTTCTAGTATTAAAAAACAAATTTTTATACTTATAGCAATCATTTAATTATAATAAAATACAAGTATACAAAATTTCATTGTATTTGTCTATTTAAATAATAAACACATAAGAAAAGAAACATTTACTAAGGTATGTGTATCTTTTATCATATTATATGGAAGAGTATTCCTCTTCTCTAAAGAATATGGAACCCATTGTCGGTAGACATTGGATTACACATTTACCAAAACATTAACTTTCTCATGGGGATAATAGATAGTAAATTGAATTTGATGATAATAAATGCCCAGTTAGCATGAATGTAAAGTATTTTAGGATTTATAAAACCATTTAATGTCATTTTAGGATTAGAATTTTATATCCTGATTAGAGGAGAATTGACCCGACACTATAAGATTAGTTATGGGTGTCTGTAACGGAAAAATATCTCAATTGAATTAATTTTTTCAATTCCTAAAATATTTTATATGTTTTATGACTAATAGTTAATCTATTCAATTACATGTGACATTTTTATTCTAGGATATGAAACCAATTAAAAAGATGTGGATATATTTTATGGAAAATAGATGGATAAATTTTAAAACAAAATTGTATTCAAATTATATTTTTTGAGAAAGAACATAATGAAAACCCTTACCTTGAATATGGGTTTATAAATGCAGAGGTATTGGAGAAGTTTTTTGCTACCATTTTGGAGGGAGAATTTATATAATAAAGATCATTGTATATAAAATCAATTTTTAAAATTATTTATTAACTACTTTATAGATTATTCATTTATTATTATACAACTTACCATAAGTATATCTCACTAAGAGATTCAATCTCAAAATATATATCCTCTTATATTGTCATGTGGAAGGTGTCCTTTACAAGAGGAGAAAAAGAATGTTGAAAAAATTTTAAAATTAAGAGCTAAATTAATTAGTAGCTCTGAATAAGTTCATTTCAACTCTCTATCTCCTCTCACTTTACATGAAAATGTAAAAGGGTGAGGAAGAAAAGAAGGGATGTTTACTTCATGTCCGTCAAAAGAAGTAGCTGATAAATTATAAAAAATTAATTATTATCTTTATTTAATATTATTAATTTGTAAATTAATTGCACTAATATAATTTTTACATATAAAATTTCAATATACCCTTCAAGAGAAATAATTTTAGGGGACTTTATATCCTGAGGGTAGGATGGATCTTCTATAAACTACTTTAGGAAATCCAGAACACCCGGGATACATAAGAGGATATGATATGGCTATCAGTATTAAAAAAAATTAGTCATGCTAGTATAGAATCAAGTGTAATGCCCCAACCCTAGTTACCCAGAGTCGGTGTATTATTACATAGCATTGGAATTATCACAAGATATCAAGTCTCAAAAGACCGATTAGTTTAGTAGCCTTGGAAGTACTAGATACATACATAAGTTTTACCTTACATCATAAAATAAAAAAACAACATTGTGTCCCCTATGAAAACACTCATATCCCATAGCATATCCCTACAAGTCAATAATAATATACTTATTCACATCCTGGGAAAAAGAAAACATAAGAAAGGGGTGATCTCAGATGCTCAGTAAGGATAACAATATAGCAGAAACTATCATAAATAAGCATAAAAATTTAAGGCAATGTATAAGAATAAAACACAAGCCTCTTAAACTTATACTTCAACATAATATGGAAAAGATAAATAAAATAATTTCATTTACTTATTCACATGGATATTCTACTAGTTGAATAATCACTTGTAATATCAATAGTTAATTTCATAATGATGGAATACATAATGGCGAACATCATAACCACATAGTCAAGGCCTCTTGCCAAGACAACAAATAAGATTTTGTCAAAGCCTTATACTAAGACATTAGTTTGTCTCATGAGACCTACCAATGCATCGAGAAGCCAAATCGGGATCCACCCCTCACTTACTAAGTCCAATGCATTCGCCATATGAAAAGGTTGAAACATAATCTAAACATTCATATTAAAACTAGCATACAAAATGTAAATATTTTAACCACACCATATGAATGGTATTAAAATAGCACATCCACAGTCAAACATAAATCATTAAATACAATATGGAATATTTTATTATAATAAATAAACCTCAATAAATAATAATGAAGTATATTTACACAGATGAAAATAATCAGTAAAACTATTTGAGAGAAATATCCCCTTTTTCTTGAAAACATTTAAAAGTCTCACTATTTACCAAGAAGATTTTAAAAATATATTTTTGAATCAATGTGTTCTATACCAATTTGAAACTTTTAAATGGAATTTTAATTTTCATACATTCATGTCCATATATATAAATCCTTAACACCATTTTTAAAACATATACATTAATGAGAAAGATTTAAAAGAATAAATCTTTAAAACATTTAAAATGATATTTTAGTTAGAGTTCCTAACCAAATGAGAGACGCTTGAATAAAAATAATTGATGTAATAAAAACATTTTAATATCATGAGAATAAATTTATTCATGATATACTATGTCAAAGTACATTATGTACACCATATAAAAGTGAATTGGCGCATAAAATCAAAGAAGTCTCAATGGAATGTAAATTGAGATGAAATCCCTTATAAAGAATATATCCTTAGGTTAAAGATAAGTCAATGAAAAAATTATATATGAAAAATATAAATACACTCAATATGATTTTATATTCAGTGTAAATAAATCATAGCACATTCACACATATTCTTGAAAAAACAACACCAATGACTTGGATGTTTAACTCAATGAAAGGAAATTGAGTAAAGATTACTCTTATCATGTTCATGTCGATGACTTGAGAATTTATAAATGGATTGATTATGTGTATCAAAATTATATCCACACAAATAGGAGTAGAAATTACTACATAAATAAATAAATATTGATTTCACACATAATCTTGGAGTAAAATAATCAATGAAGTTTGTGTAAAACCCCATGATTGGAAATCGAAATTAGAAATTTCCTTACCGATTTGGTAACTTACAAAACATACACCCCATGAAAGAAGGATCATAAAATGAAGATGTAAATACCCATAAATTAAATCATATTAAACAAATAATACAATCATGGTAAGTACAAACACTACACAAAAGGAAATAGTGGCAATATAGCATGAATCTCACGGGAATAATAAGTCGGATGAAAACCCCTTACAAAGTTATTTTACTTAGTATAAGTTAATTTAAACTCATATATAATAGTTAAATGATTGTTATTAAAGTATAAAAGAACCACATACCTAAATATGATATCATATATGATCTTCTAATATTGCATTGTTAATAATATTTCAGTAGTATCATTTTTTCGGGTGTTAACAAATTCATTTTCCTTTATATGTTTTGTTACGTAAGTCATGTTTTTTTATGGATAAGATGTATTTTATTCATATCTAGAATGATATTAAGTTATTAAACATAATTTTTAATCATAAAATGAAAATTATTCTTGAATGGTTACAATGGGGAATGATTTTTTTCATATTCGTAGAGACGGTAATCCGTACGCACGTAGGAGTGACAATATCATTCTATTGATGGTGAAATCGTGTGTAATTGGATGATATATCATATATAAATAATCATTAACATGTTATATTTATTATTTTCATAAATTATACTCATTATTATACCCATATAAATAATTAATTGTTGAATAACAAACTACACCACGACGTAGAAATGGTAAGTCGTACATACGCACATATGGTGACTTTATCATTCATAGGATGGATAGAATAATGAATATGGTTCTACCATATTTATAATAACATCACAGTATGTATAATGTTCTAGAGTTATTATTTTTTTATGGAAACAACAAAGAAATAGGAAGTGTAAGAAGAAAATAACTTTGAAAGAGGTGATGAAATTATTACCTTTTCTCCGGGTGCTTACTTTTGATTTGATCAAAAGGGATTCATAGGTTGGATTTCTGGTCAAAGTAAGGACTATAGGTTTAATTTATGGTAGTTGGGAGGATATTTGAGATGGGGTTGGCTAAAACAAATGGATTTTGAGGTGTGAAATTAAGATAAGGGGAAGTACCCTTTTATAAGAGAGGTGAGGGCCACTTTAGGAAAAGATTGAAATATTATTTATTATAAAATAATTTTCAGTTTATAATGGATCAAAATGGATTTATTCAAAGTATAAGGTGGGTATGGGTCAAAATATTATAAAAAAATAGGTTTTATACAAGTTTAGGTCACCATATTAACCTTATCTTTTAGATTTAATTCTTAGTTAAAAAGTTTAACTTTTACCATGTCTTCTTGTATTTTTATATTACATGGTTAATAAACTTACTGTAAACTGAAAAGAGAACCTCAAGTGGTTTATTAATGACATATCTATAATTATATAAGTCATTTTTATAAGCCTTATATTTTTGTGAATATTATATCATTTAATAATATAGTATTTGTTTTAAAAACTCATTTATGTCAATTTTGACACTATTTATTATTTGGTTTTTTTGAAAGTCATCAAAACTTTATTACTTCAAAAAAATACATTAAATAAACCCTAACATGTCATATTAACCTATTATATTATTTTAATGCATAAAAATTATTAATTTATTTTTATTTTTATATTTATAATATCAATTACTTTAATCTTTCATTAATAAGGTAATTACTGCATCATCATTGCGTCATAAAGAAATTTAATTAATTATTGTCTAAAAATTATAAATAAAATACCATGATGTATTTAATATTTTTATATTTCTAATTAATATTTATAGTCAAATTTATATTATGTATAACCCTATATTAAAAATAGTTTAGTTGTTAAACTTTAAATTTTACACTTTTAACTCTTCTTTAAATAAAATAATAATAAATGTCCTAATCTAATCCAAGTGGAAAAAATAGGATCATAATTTATTCCTAAGGTTTAATTTGGTCTAAAAACACTTAAACAATAGAATTAGGACATGTTTTAGGGTAATTATAATATCTTTTTTACCTTTAATTACCCTATTTACTTTTAATCGTGGTAAATAAAATTCAAAAGTTACTATTCACAAAAAAATTATTTTCATCCTATTGAACCACATTTTACTTACTGATTTCAACCGTGTCTCTCAGATTTTTCAAACTCAATTCACAAAAGTGATAAAATTATGTTTTATGCAAATTTTCAAATGTGCCTAGAAGGTGGGTAAAAACATTAAAAAGGTAAATAAAATTTTATACATCTAATCTTATTATAAAATGAATCCAATGAATTACATTAAACTAATATAGGTATTTTGTATTTATTTTGAATTTAAAATAAATTTAAATAATAATAATAATTATTTAAATGAAAGTTGGTTTTAAACAATAACGGAGTGTTTTTTAATATTCATCAAAAATTGAATGTTTTCAGAAAAATACCAAAAATTCACCATAAGATAATTTTGATAATTAAAATTTAAAATTGATGTCTATTTTACCAAATTCAAGACATGTAAGTTTCATTAATTAATATTCAATTAATTCCCGTTGTGAAAACCAGAAAGCGGGTTTTTAAGAAGTAAATACTATCAAAAGATTGACATGTGTTTGTATCCAATTTAAATGTGAAATTACTTCTAATGAACAACATTATATAAAATGATAAAAATATAATCTATATATACTCTAAAAAAATTAAGAGGATAATCTAACAATATAAATAAATTTGGTGAAAAGGAAGTTTTGAATTAAAACGCAGTATTTTTCACTATTCATTGAAAAATGAAACTTCTCATAAAATTACCAAACTTTCACCCTAATCTAATATTGGTATTATAAATTCAAAAAATAAATAAATTTCCCCAAATTGAATTTATAATATTGTTTAAAATTAATTTTATTATTGTTCACAAAAGAACATAAGAAGTAGTTCCTTTATCAAAATAGTACTTGTATTTTAATGAAACTTATACATTTCCTTATAAATATGGTTTATATATGTGATAGAATTATAAAGGTAATTTTAAATTTATTTTTTACTATTAATATTACTATATTTAATTTTTATGTTATAAATATATCATTTGAATAATTAAAGTGTTATTTTGCAGAATCTCAATCTTCCGTATAATGTAAGCCAAGTTAGTGTTGCATGTAGTATAAGCTATTGAATTACTTTAATGGTATAAATTACTATGAAATCTTGTGGTGTTACATCAAGGGAGGTGGAATACATAAGAAAAATAGATTCCTTGAATACTGATCTGTGAATGATTAATCAATTGAAATAAAATTAAATTAAATCATATATACAAGGAATATTTTTAGAAATGGTGATAAATACATAGGTTGTATAGCCTACCTACCCAGATCATCCACATCCTCATTCAGACCTGACTGTGTATTGTGATTTGTACACTGGTGATCCCTATGTAAATATTGTATCATGAAGAATCATATTTAATTTAGGGAATTATATACATCATCAACTTATAAAGTTGGATCCGGAAAGAGTAACAGTACAGGATATTATTGATTCAACTCCACCAGTGTTGTTGCCTACCGAGAAGTTGGCTGGAGTTAGAAATACTATGGGTCATTGTTAACTTTGACCATCTAGCCTTCTTCGTCAATTTTCATATGATTTATGTGTTGTTTTTTAATTTTTAATTAGTTTTAATTTAAAATTAATTATAATAATTGTTTTAGTGGCTACTTTCCAGTTTCATTATTTTATGTTTTGATAATTACAATATAAAATATTTCATAATTTTATTTTTTGAATAATTTTAATTTTATAATTTTTTTGAATCTTATTAAAAATAATTTTATTTGAATTGTGTTTTAATTTTTTATTTATTTTTCATCATTTATTTTATTATTCTAATTATTATTTTTAATTTTTTAAATTTATTTTTTGTGAAAAAATAATTTTCTAAATTATTATTTAAACCTTATGTATCCTTTATTAAATTCACTTTACATTTATGTAAGTTTTCTTCTTTACCTTTTGTGAGATTTAGAAATCATTCTTTACCCTTATGTATATTATATATTACCTATACATAACTAGTTTAATTTCATGTTTACCCTTAAGCCTCTATATTCTACCTTTACTCAAGTTGTGGAATTCTTTTATTGCTCTTATGCAGCTTGATTTGTACCTTTACATGACCCTAATTATATAGGAGTTACCCTAATATTGCTTCATATCTGCCATTATGCATGGAGTTAAAAGACTTGTTTACCATTACACAACATTGATTATACTCCTACATAGCATATATGAAATAGGAGTTACCCTTATGTATCATGTCTCTTTTATTAACATAACCTATACTTTTTAGGGTTTACCTTTACATAACCTTTTTTTTCTCTACCCTTGATCAAGGTATACATTACCTCTATTCAACTATTAAGATCACCTGCCTGAATGGCCCGAAGGCCTTCATTTTTATTGATTTTTGATAACCCCCGTTTCAAGGGATGAGGAGGAACCCTTAAAAGGCCCGTAGGCTCAGAGATTACATGGCTCATAGGCTTACGAGATACCATGACCCGAAGGCCTTAAGGAATTCAACCAGACTATCTACAAGGAACTGCCCCTCCCCAGCATCTGCATCTTGATTGTAGCTCTCCACCTTTTCATGACCGTCTGGCTAGGCTTCCCATGTAAGCACAGGCTGGTACCGATGGCATAGCCATACCCTCTCATTCTGACAATCCATTTGGCTCTGCTCTGGTGAGTACACCTACTCTGAATCCTCTTCTAGGGCTGCTCCTTTTTTGTAGTGTGTATGGGCCTGCATTCATTTGGCTCGAAGGCCTTGGGGTGTCCCTAAGGCCTTAAGGTGGCCCGAAGGCCTTGAGAATCAATTGGCCCAAAGGCCTTGGGTGTCCCAAAAGCCTTGTAGGACCCGAGGACCAAACCGGTGGCCCGGAGGCCCAGATGGATGAATAGTTCTAGCTGCTACAGTACCGAACAATGCCTGCTACAGTGCTGCTACAGTAACCCGGAAATATTCTTCCACTCAGATTTGATCTCAAGTCTCTTGGATGTACCTAGAGAGTCATCACCAACTAGGTTGAGGCTCTTGTGCTATTAAGATCACCTTTATGTAACTTTTGATCTACCTTTACATAGCACATGACCTTTTTTAGTCACCTTTATATGGTCTATTCAAATTGAAGCTCACCCTTACGCATTTTTTAAATTACTAGTTAACTTTACAAAAGGTATACAAAGTTCATTTTACCTTTATAGATGGAATTTAAATGAATCTTACATATGTACTGAATTTTGGAAATTCAAGGTTACTCTGTTTTCATGATATTTATGGTATTTTTAGTTTCTTCATATTTTTTTAAGTTTCTTAATTTTTTAATCATTATATAAATTATTATTAATTATATAGAAACTGTGAAATGTATTTCTACATTATTTTAAATTAATTTACATGAAAATAAAATTTTTTATTCTTTCATTACTATATTTATAGTATCGAACTTCATATATTTCAGTTTTATTATTTTGAGTTGATTTTTTTGATTTTATTATTTCAAAATTCATATTAGATATTATAAAACATATTTAAACCTATTTTATTATTTTAACGTAATATATTTATAGTTTTATATTATTACATGTTTAAAATAGAAAGAATTTTGAAATTAAAATTCTTAATTTTATAGTTTAAAACTATAAAATTTTATTTGATATCATTGACCTATTCTTATGGAAGTGTTTTGAATTTATTAAAAATTAATTTAAAATACATTTAAATTGTTCAAATGATAATAATTATATATATATATATATATATCTCCTTGATAATTATGGATCTTTATTATTATTATTATTATTACTATTATCTTGAATTTCTTAACAAGATACTTGGAATTGTTCAGATATTATTATTTAAAGGGATCTGGGCATCAATGAAATAATGAAGGTGTTGATAGTATCGAAATATACATTTTCGAATGTGATCCTATGTCAAAACTATTTCATCTGTTGATGAAATATCAAGGTGGAATAATTCATCTTTGACTATATTAACCTTAATGAGACATTATAATCCTTACTCGACAACCATAAGATGAGATTCATCATTATTCATCAACGTATACATGGTTTCGTCTATGTTTTTTGTTTTAATTCTTTATATCTTTTCATCTGGGTTATATCTTTCGCTTATGCTTTTCCCTTAAAAAAGAAATATTTTTTCTCGGGTTGTGTTTCCCATATTCTAATTTCAGGATATAAGGGTTGTGACTCCCAGTTTAAATTATTGACCCGAGTGCAACATACTAGTGCCCCGATCTGATTTTATATGTGACATCAGGAATGCCTCCCTATACGCCAGAGGCATCTGACTAACAGCGAGGGTGTAATATATAACATGGGTCCTTATTTACCAAATTAACACAACAGTGGAAATAAATAAACAATATCCAACTTATTATAAAGAATAACCAGAATGATACCAAATCCAATACATACCAGTACCACATGATAAACCAAAATAGGAAAACAATATCCAAATTAAAGTAGTAGATATGGCATTCCATATATGTATCAAGTGTCAAATAAAAACCCAAAAATAAGGGCACTGACACACCCTTATGGTCCCTAAATCATGTATGGTTCCCTCATCCATCCTCCATATCAACTCAACCATCTAACATAGGGCTATTTCCCTTATCTTATCCCACAAACATGAAGTCTATTCAATTACTGATTAGGCAGCCCAAGTAGGGTGTGAGTACAACTCAATAAGCCACCACAAATGGAATCTAAAATAATATCTAGACTATAAAAGTTTATATATTTTTATAAATAATAAATTACAAAACATAAAGTAAATAGTTTTCACATTTCATTATTCTTTAATTAACCACATAATTTACTGAGTTAACATTGACACCCAAATCATCAATACCTACTTTGTCCTGTGTTAATGTCTAAATTGTATCATAGGGAATCACAAAACATTCTTTCAGGGGTTTCAATACACATTTAATTATACTTTCATATCATGGATACTTAGAACCACAATCCAATGCTAACATCATTGGACCTAGAGCATCATTTCCGGCACCCCATGGGTATTTGAAGCATCAGTCCTTGTCCCACACCTCATGGTTCATATGTGTATTTGTAGAATCAATCCTTGTACCAAACTCATTATCACATATGGGTTTTGGAGCATCATTCCCTATCCCACACTTATCATAACATATATCCCAATATATATAAATGAATGTTAAACATCATTCACCTTCTTATCAAACATTCTCATCATGGTATAAAATTATAATTATCAATTAAAATCATGGTTCTTCAATTTAATCACATGGAATAATATGAAAAATTCACCATTAAACCATTTATCACATTTTATCATATGATCCATTAACCAATCAAAGTTGTGAAAACCAACCCTTTAATTTCCATTGCCACCTAATTCTATAATCACATTAATTAACCAATTTCATAATCACATGGTAAAAATGATCAATTCAATAATTCATTTTAGAATGTAATTTCCCAATGTGGAAATTTCAATTTCACAATTACATACATGCATTTAAAATCAATACTATGGGAATTTACATTATACCACCTTCCCCAAGATCATTGATGAACAGTAACCCAACCACAACCCTCAATTGATGTAGAACGGTTGGATTAACAAGCGTAGAATAGATTTTGGACCAACACCTAGGATCAAGAATAACCCCCAAAACTAACAACAGTCAAAAGATTCCACTGCTTCATTGGGAGAATGAGGAATGGAAAGAAAAAAGTCTTACTAGGTATTGATCACACAAATGGTCCGTCCAAAACGGAGGAAAGGATTTCAAAATGACCTGGAATTCATCCTAGGTGGAGAGGAGGAAATATACATGGATGAAGAATTATATTATACCTACATTACACCTTTAAAATTTTTTGCTTGGGATATTACATGTTAGGACCAAGCTGATGAGAAAGGTGATGTTTTTAGGTATTGTCTTTTTTTGTCAAGGAATTTAAAGAAGAAATAAAAAATCACATCACTTTTTATTTTTTGAAAATCAAAATGACCATCGTATTTGAGAAATCAGACTCACAATGATTTAAAAGGTCAATCGTATTGAGGAAGAATCTTTCTATAAGTAAATGGTCCTCATATTCACCCTAAATCCAATATGCATGGTCTGATAGTAATGGTGGAGAATTGGATTCTACATGACTATGATATAATTATGGTGATTATTTTCTAATTTGTATTCAAAAAATATCATAAGTTGTTTAGAGAACTTGTGAGGCAAGATTGATGAAAGAAAGTGGGAGTTAAAGAGATTTTGTCAATCGTATTTAGATTGATCATATTTGGATTGAAATATAAAAAGGGTGTTGGATATCATATTCATCTTGATCATAATCATGATGATCATATTCATGTCAATTTTATTCAAGAAAATAAAGAAAGGAATTGATTAATAATTGAAAATAATTTTTTTTCAAATCATATGATGTTGAATCTATACTCAAATTTATTCAAAGTCATGAAGGAAGTTAGGATACAAGAAAAAGTTTGGAATTTAAGGAAGTTTTTGAAGTTGAATTTGCTGACACTGGTCCATTGTATTTGGCATACCATCTTATTCATCATAGGTAGAATTGTTTTCAAAAATACTGATGGTATAGGAATTGAATTGAAGCTGATGAAAAACATAATGATATAGACCAATCAACAATTTATTCAACCATTTAATATAGTTGAATGTGTTTTCAAAGGTATAGCTTGGATCTTGAAGGCTTGGAAGATTTGTGGAAAATGTGAGAAAACAATGGTATTGGTTTTCAGTCAAACCAAAATCCAAAAGATACAAATCCTCAAAGAATTAAGCTGATGGGTATCGTATTGATAAGATAAATAAAAGATTTGATTTTTTATAAAAGTCTTTCACCAATTGGGTCAAGATCCATTTTATTTCAATTGATACTGGATCATAATCCTGAATAAAGAAGAAGATTTGTCTATTTCTTCTTTTAAACATTTGGAATGGAGAATTGTATTGAAGGAATCGACATTGGAATTGAAATAGGATTTTTCTTTGTGAAGAAATTTAGAAGGGATATAAAGTGTTTAGAATATTTGAGAAGGATAGAGAATAATGGAGAAGCATTGACGAATTCATAAATAAACCAGAAATTCAAGGATACATGAAAATTTGGGTAATTTGGTTGAGCGGGAAAGTTTGTAGGATTCCCACCCAAAACACATTTGGGGTGAATATAAAATGGGAGAATTAAGTCATATATTTCTAATGATGAAGTACTATTCAGAGAGTAAGAGAAAGAAGATATGCATTTGTAGGGAGAGAATAAGTTTCCGCGTTGTTCTGTGTTGAAAAAGTGTTTCCAGATTGAAGTAAAAGGAGAAAATACAAGATTGAAACATATTCAAATGGTTATCATATTCAGTTGTTTACCATATTCTACTTTTCATCATATTTGAATGGTTATTGTATCAGGCTGGATAATCATATTGGGATTTCCATATTGGTATTTTCGTACTAAATAAGAAGGAGATCTGTATTATCTCGATCGTATTCTAATAGAGATATATTATCCTATTAGGAAATTGTATTGGAAGAACCAGACTGGGATGATCGGACTGGAAATCAGACTGAGATATATATCAAATACTTGTTATTCTTACCAGATTTTGGGTAAGAAATTGAATAATTAGTTTCCAAATAATAAATTTGTGGGAGTTGAAAAGGAATCATAGGTAACATGTGTTATTACACAAGCTTTTTATTACATCATTTGTTATAGAAGGATAATACGCACTATTTAGTTGTTTACATAGTGCTACATGAGTGTAATGGCATATCCTACTCATTGTATTCCACATAAAATGATTTTTTTCTAATGGATTGTGTGGTATTGGATCATTTCCAAACCATACCAAGGATGTATCTATTTTTATTGAATAGTTAACCTTGTAAATTCTGGTGTGCCTATGGATGCTTGTTTGAATTTTTTTAAGTAGAGAATGAAATATTTAATAGGAGTTCAAGGTTGTTTCATTTGTAAGTAAAAAAAGTATCACTGATTCAACCCTCCCATTCTTAGTGATGCAATTATCCTAACTGAGCACTTTCAACTGGTATCAGAGTAGAATTTTTCCTTCACTTATTCTTTACTAAATTTTTTAATAGAAGATCATGGAGAATTTGAATTGTGTGAACAGTAAAGGTATTTTGGTTTTCAATGGAAATAATTATCATATCTAGAAAGATAGAATATTGACTTATATTATGTCTATTGTATATGATGTTCTTGAAGATGCAATAAGTGAGTTTCCTACAATTGATTATAAATTTATCCTTATATCTATTGATAAGAAGAATCTTGAGAATGATGGAAGGGCCAAGAATGATTTATTATCATCACTCTCTAAAAGTGAATTCTTAAAGGTGAAAGGTGTTTCCACAACCAAAGGTATATGGGATAAATTGAAAAATGTATACGAAGGAAATACCAAAGTGAAGAAGGAAAAATTATAGATATGGAGATTAAAGTATGAAGAATTGAAGATGGGTGAATATGAATGTGTCGGGGACTTATTTACCAGGGTTAATGACATTTTTAGTACTATTAGATGTCTTGGTGAAGAGTTTGAAGATTCTAAATTTTTTAAAAATATCTTGATAATCCTTCTCGAAAAGTTTGATGCAAAAGTTTATTCATCAGAAGGTAGATATCCTAAAACATTATCTCTATATGACTTACATATCACTCTCATCACTTATGAAATGAGAAGAGAGAAATCTATGAAGAGAAAAACAAAGGTTTATAGAGAAATGTTGTTCAAGGCTGTAAAGAAAGAAAGGTCAAAGAAGATTCTTATTGAAGAGGAATCTAGTGAATCTAATTCTAAAAATGAGGTATGTAAAAACTTTGATGAAATTTTATCCTTGTTCTCTAAGAATGTGAAAATAGGTACATAGAAATGAAAAGAGAAACTTCCCTTGACATGTTTTAAATATGGATTCTTTGGGTACTTTGTGGCTAATTTTCCTCAAATAAAGAAATAATAGGATAGTGATGAAGAATAAATAAGTCCAAGAAGATCTTGGAATAAATAGGGAGATAGAGGAAAATCATATTCCACAATGCAAGATAGAAATTTCTTCAAATACAAAAGAATAAGTTTCTTATCTAAAGATGAAGAAGAAGAATGCAATAATTTTGAGTCCAAAAAATCTATTCAATATGGTATTGAGAATAATTTTATTGAAACCATGAATGGTGAAGAGTTTAAAATAAATAGTTATGAAGAAGAAGAAGAAGAATTTCGACTTGAATATCATTTGAAATAGGAGTTGAAATAATTCCATAGAAAGATTATAAGGCTTGAAAAGAAAAAAAAATAAGTTGGAAGATGAAAGTTCTTCAAGGAACAATAAATAATTTTTATCTAATAAGAAAGTAATTCTAGTGAAAGAGATTTATTATTTGAAGAAATCTATTAAGGAAGAAAATAATCTTAATGATCATCTAGAGTTGAAGTTGAAGTCAAAAGAATAAGAGTTGGAACTTATCCAACAAAAACATTCAAAAGATGAATAGATAAATAAAAGTTCAAAAAACTCAACCTCTAAAGTTGGTGAGAGTTATCAAAATTAGAAACCTAATAAGGATCAACAAAAATTACATTCAAATTATGAGAAAGTGTATGTAATTTTTTCTGAAAATAAGAAAGCTGGGAAAGTTATGTATGTGGCCAAAACCAACAATGTTGGGAATTCAGAAGTTTCAAAATACGCTAAGTCTGAAAATGTTTCAAAAAAATTTGGATCCAAAAATATTTCCAATACTTCTGATTTAGATAAGTATAATAGGAAAATAAATATTCATATTTACAATAGAAAGGTTAGTGGATCAGATAAGAAAGACAAGAAGGTTGTTGAGAAACATATTCACTATTTCAGTCAGTGTGAAAGTTTCAGAGGCAAACACTCTTTCTATGGATACTCCTGGTATTATGGTGGATTAATAAATATGGTAAAGATTTTTTGGTTCAACCAACAACCTTACTAATATTCTATGGGTTATGATAGTTAGAGGTTTAGGGGGAGTCAATCCTCTCAAAAGAAGAAGTCTGAAAATAAAGTTCAAAAGAAATCCAAAAATGATGGTGTAAGAATTCAAAATAGGTTCCAACCCTTGGAAACTATTTTTGAAAGATGTGAACAAATAGGTCATATTTCAAAGGGTTGTCTTTTATTTTTACAGTCACAACAAAAGTTTCATAATAATTCTTATAAGATAAAAGTTAAGAAAGAAAAGGAAGAATAAAAAGATCTTATTGTTGAAACTGCTATGAAAGCCACAAAAGGATAACAACCTTAAATTATTGATAGTGGTTGTTCTTCTCATATTATAGGAGATTTGAAGTTGTTAAATAATGTGAAATATTTTAAAGAAGGAATAGTTACATTTGGTAATGATGAATATCTAAGAAACAAAGGTGTTGGTTATTCTATTATTGGGAAAGAAAAATTGGAGTCCAATAAATCTTTATATGTTGATGGACTAAAACCTAACCTAATGAGTGTTTCACAATTGTGTGATAAAGGTAAAAAAGTTACTTTTAGGAAAGATATGTTTTTTGTGAAAATTTAGAATGATGGAAAGATAGTTACAAGAGTTCAACGTACAAAAGGAAACTTGTTTTAAGTTGGTGAAATATAAAACTCTTATTACTTGAGTATAGTGGAAGAGAATAAGTTGTGGCGTAAAATTATGGGACACATGTTTTATAGAAACATGATAAAATTATCTAAAAGAAAAAATGTCTGAGACATTCCTGATTTTCCAAGAATAATATATTGGTGTTGTACTATTTGTCATAAAGGGAAGATTATAAATTTTGTGCACAAGAAAGTTGTTATCTATTCAAAATGACCCCTATAGCTTGTTCATTATGATATCTATGGAACAATGAAGAAATAATCAACAAATGAATATAATTATTTCCTTAATTTTATTGATGATTTCACTCTCATTACTTGTGTTATGTATATGAAACATAAGTCAGATACTTTGAAAATGTTTAAAAGTTTCAGAAGTAAAGATAATATGGAATGTGAGTATTCGGTGAAGAATTTAAGAACTTATAATGGTGGTGAATACATAGGTGAAGAATTTGAAATTTATCTTGAGAACATGGAATTCAGCATGAGTGTATTTCTCCATATACTCCCCACAAAATGGGTTTTTTGAAAGAAACAATAGAAGCTTGGTAGAAATGGGGAGAACTATGCTACTTGAACATTATCTTTCTCATTAATATTAGAGGAAAGTCATGAGTAATATTTTGTATATTCAAAATTAATTTTTCTACAGACCAATATTACAAATGAATCCATATGAATCATTTTATGGAAAAACTCCAAGTTTAAAACACTTAGGAGTTTTTTGGAATCCATGCATTATAAAGAAGAAATGTAGAAACTTAGGAAAGTTTGAGTAGAAAGGTGAAGATGGAATTTTTCTTGGATATTATTTGAAAGGAAGAGGATATAGATATTTCAACAAATAAATAGGAATAATTGTTGATTCAATTGATATGAAATTCATTGAAATATCTGAGGAAGATAAACACATTCAGAATAATAAGGAAGTTGAGTAGGATAAGGAAAGTATGGATAAAAATTATAATAAGGATACAGAAAATTGTAAATAAGAAGAATCAAACTCATCTATTTCTAGTGATGAGGAAGATACCCAAAAATATTATCCTAGGCTGAGGAATCAATTGGAAGATCAAAATATTATTGGAGATCAACATCATAAGGTTTAAACAAAAAGAACAAAAAATGTTGTTACACATACTTATTTGTATTTAAAAGTGGATCCAAATGATGTAAAAGAATTTTTTTAATATCCTAAATGGGTTTAGGACATGAATAAAGAGCTAGATCAGATTTAAAACAATGATACATGGGAACTCATACCCAAGCTAGAAAAAAACAGAATTAGCGCAAAATGGGTTTTCTGGAACAAACTGAATGAAGAAGGTAAATTGATAAGAAACAAATAAAGATTAGTGTGCAAAGGGTATTCACAAATTGAAGGTATTTATTTTGATGAAACATTTTATTCAGTAGAAAGATTATAAACAATCAAAACTTTTCTTACTATTACTAAACAATGACGTTACAAGATCATTCAAATGGATGTTAAATCCACATTCTTGAATAGTGATCTTGATGAGGAATTTTACATTAAACAACCTTATGGATTTGTTTTTGGTAAAGAATAAAGTTATGTGTGTATATTGAATAAGGATTTTTATGGGTTAAAACAAGATCCAAGGAAATGGTATTCCAAATTAGATATATTCTTAAGGAAAATGAGTTTTAAGAAAGGAAGAGTTGATAGAAATATTTATATCAAAGAAAGTCAAGAGTATTCTCTCATCATAATTGTTTATGTTGATGAGATTATCTTTTTTGGGTATGATTAAAGAAGTTGTGACAGATTTGTTGAAGAGATGAAAAAATTGTTTGAGATGTTCATGTTAAGGGAAATGAAATACTTTCTTGGGTTACAAATTTTACAAAAGAAGAAACATATTTTTATGTCTTAAGAAAAGTATTGTAAAGAACTTCTGAATAATTTTGGCAGGGTAAACTCAAAGCCAGTTTTCACACCAATTTCAGTGGGAACTAATTTATCAAAAGATATAGAAGGAAAAGAATTTGATCAGAAAGAATTTTGAAAAATGATTGGAAGTTTGATGTATTTGACTACCTCAAGACCTGACATTGTTTATGTTGTTACCTTATGTTCAAGATTTCAGAGTTCCCCCAAAGGATTATATTTACTTTATGTAAAAAATTATTCTTAGATGCATCAAAGGCACAGATAATTTTGGAATCAGGTATGACATCTCAGAAATTATTTATCTGTTTGGGTATTCAGATACTCATTGGGAAAGAAATATTGATGATATAAGATCCACATCTTGTGGAGTATTCTTTCTAGGAAAGAGTTGTGTTAGTTTTCATTCAAAGACAAAAATCAGTAACTCTCAGTATGGATTAATCTAAGTATGTTGCTGCTACTCAAGTCGTTACCCAGTTTATATAGATGAAAACTCAATTAGAAGATTTACTTG
Source organism: Viscum album (assembly GCA_963277665.1). Lineage (NCBI taxonomy): Eukaryota > Viridiplantae > Streptophyta > Magnoliopsida > Santalales > Viscaceae > Viscum > Viscum album. The sequence goes on from OY728165.1 coordinate 926,276,664, forward strand.
TTGAAGTGAAGTTACCCTTGATCTTGGGTTGTGATAATCAAAGTACAATCAATCTCACCATAAATCTAGTTTAAAATTATCATTCAAAAAAAATTGATATAAAATATCATTTTATCAAAGAGCATGTGGAGAAGAATGAATTGAAGTCGGAATATATTCCAACATTAGAACAAGTTACTTATGTTTTCACAAAAAAATTACTAAAGTAACCTTTCTCTAAATTGAGGTTGAATATGGGTTTCCAACCTTTTTATCATCATGTTTGAGGTATATTTTTTCCCCTATCTCATCATACCCTTAGATAGTGTTGTCAAGGGGGAGAATTGTTTCATAAATCTATACTTATGGAAGCATGTAAATAGGTGGAGTGGTGGGTAAGCAATGAATTCATAATTGTATGTATGTGTGAACTATTCTAACTATTTGTTGGAGTGGTTGTAGGAAACAAAATTTTTGTATTCTAGGAAAGTTGAAGAAGATAAGAAAGAAAGGATAAATAAAAGAAAGGTTGAGGAAGTATTAATAATCAATAATTTCGGATAGCATGGATTTTCTATCAATAATTCTTGTTTCCTAAAATTAGTTAGCTCATGTAGACTTAGAATTATTAATAAGGAATCCATTTCTTGAGGATATAATGTTTAGTGATTTATGAATCTTAGTTGAAAACAAAATCCAAAGGGGGATATTTTTAGGACCAAGCTTATAAGGAAGGTGATCATTTTAAGGTATTATCTTTTGTTTTCAAGGATGTTTAAGAAGGAATGAAAAATCACATCACTTTGTGTTTGTTGAAAATCAGACTAACTGTCATATTTGAGAAATTGGACTTACAGTGCTTGAAAAGAAAAATCGTATTGAGAAAGAATCTTACTAGAAGTAAATGTTCATCAGATTCACCCAAAATCTGGTATGCATGGTTTGACTGTAATGGTAGAGAATCGTAGTCTGCATAACTTCAATTTAATTATGATGATGCTTTGATGATTTTTATTTCACAAATATCATAAGTTTTTTGGAGAACTTGTGATGAAAGATTGATGAAATAAAGGGGGAGTGAAAGAGATGCTTATAATCATATTTAGATTGATTAAATCTAAATGGAAATAGAAAAAGTGTGCTGAAGATCATAGTCAGTCTAATCGTAATCATGATGATCGTATTCATGTCTATTGTATTCATGCTCATAAGGAAAGGAAGGAATTGATTAGGAAGTTACAATAATTTCCCTTGCAAATTAGATGATGTTGAATCTATTCTCAAATTTATTCAAAGTCATGAAGGAATTCATGGTATAGGTACAAGCTTGGAATTGAAGGAAGTTTCTAAAGTTGAAGCTACTAACACTGATCCATCGTATTCGGTGTACCATCGTATTCATTAGAGGAATAATTGTTTTCAACAAGACCGGTGGTAAAGAAATTAAATTTAATTCGATGCAAAATTTAATGATAGAGACTGATCAAAAATGTAGTAAACCATTACATATGGTAGAATTTTTTGTCAAATGAAGATATTTAATCAAGAAGGCTTGGAATATTTGTGAAAAAAGTGAGAAACTGAAGGTACTGGTTTTCATTCGGACCAAAATATAAAAGATACAAATCCTTGGAGAATGAATCTGATGGGTATCTTATTGAGAAGATAAAGAAAATCTTTGATTTTTTCTCAAAGTATTTCATCAATTGGGTTAAGATTCATCATATTGGAATTGATACCGGATCATTAGCCTGAATAAAAAATAAGATCTATCCATTCCTTCTTACATACATTTGGAACAAAGAATCATATTGAAGGAATCAGTATGGGAATTGAAATTAGATTTGTGTTCGTGATGAAATACAGAAGAGATATGAAGTGTTTATAAGATTTTAGAAGGATTAAGAATAATAGAAAATTATTGAAGAGGTTATAAATGCACCCAAAATTCAAGGATACATAAAAATTTGGATAATTTGATTGAGTGGAAAATTTTTTAGGATTCCCACCCAAACCACATTTGGGACATGTATAAAAGGGTATAAGTACATTTTACCTCTTTGGAAATGAATTATTGTTCAAATATGAAGAGAGAGAAGATCCGTATTTTTTGGGAGAGAAGAATTTTTCACATTGTGTTGTGTTGAATAAGTATTTTCAGATTGAAATAGAAGGAGAATATACAAGATTGAAAAGTATTCAGCTGATCATCATATTCTGTTGTTTATCATATTCTGTTTATCATCATATTCGGAAAGTCATTATATCTGGCTAGATAATCAGATATGGATTTCTGTATTAGTATTTCTAGACTGAAGAAGAAGGATTTATGGATTATCTTGATTATATTTTGATAAAGATATATTATGATATTGGGAAATTGGATTGGAATAATTAGAATGGGATGGTCAGATTGGAAATCTAACTGATTTATATATCAATGTCCTTATTTTTCTTACCAATTTATGGGTAAGAAATAAAAGTCTTGGTTTCCAAAGAATACATTTGTGGGGGTTGAAAAGAAAGCAAAGGTAACATGTGTTGTTACACAAACTTTGAATTACATCATTTGTACCAGAAGGAGCACACACACTGTTGAATTGTTTACATAGTGCTACATGAGTGTAAGAGAATATCCAACTCATTGTATTACACACAAAAGGATTATTTTATAATAGATTGTATGGTATTGTATAATTTTCAAACCATACCAAGTACGTAGCTATTCTTATTGAATAGTGAACCTTGTAAATTCTTGTATTCCTATGGATGTGTGCTGGAATTTTTTTCAGCAGGGAATGAAATATTTAATAGGAGGCAAAGTTTGTTTCATTTTCAAGGAAACGTAAAAGAAAATGTATCAGCGATTCACCCCTCCCCCTCTTATAGATACAATTATCCTAACTGGTTACTTTCATTACATGGCATGTAATTCATTTACATGTCATGTAATTATTTTTAGAGGGTTAATTTGAAAAACATATATCATTAGGTTAGTATTTATCCCAATTAATTATTACACATCATGTAATATGATTACACGGTGTATAATATTTTCATGTAATGAACTATTTCACCACATGAAACCATTCATGACATGTGTCTGGAGAAATTTACATGTCATATAACCCATTAAAATGGCATGTAAATCTTATACAAACTGTTTTCATCCAAAAGAAAAGAAAATGTACTTGGAAAATTGGTGGGATCTTACAATCTCCCCACCTTATAACAATTTTTCCTTAATCTATGCTCCTAAGAATATATAAACTTATGAGGTAAAAATACTGGGCCACTAAGCCCGTATATCTAATTTTATTTCCCATGTTTCTTCCTGAACACATCTATATTTCCACAATACTTGAACTATCATCCCAGTCTTTCCCCATAACACTTTCTCACTATGATCCATAACACAAATTAGATGATCCTTAATGGATACACCAGCCTCAAGCCCAACATCATCAAATCGATCACATGAGAAGGGTCAGGGTGATGCTATTGTAGTTGGGACAAATGAAAAATTCCATGTATAGAATTATAACTCTGTGGAAGAGACAATCAGTACATCATCAGATCAATTCTCTCCACAATATCAAAAGTTACAACAAACCTAGGAACCAACTTTCCCTGTCTATGAATCCTATGGTGACCCAATTTGGGAGACACCTAAAGGAACACAAAATCACCCATTGTAAACTCAAGGGGTTATCGATGTCAATCAGCATAAAACATCTGCCTAATCTAAGTCATAGCCATAGGTTTTCAAATCAACTGAACCTTCTTCAATGTCTCCTACATGAGACTCAATCGAAAAAACTCTAACTCACCTGCCTCCATCCAATATAGAGTTGATCTACATATCCTACCATAAAGAGCCTCATATGGTTCCCTCTGAATAGTTTCCAGATATCTATTGTTATAGGTGAACTCAATTAGCACTAGGTGATTCTCCTGAGACCCACCAAAGTCAATAACTCATGCCCAAATCATATCCTACAAAACCTATATAGTACATTCTGACTACCCATTTTTTTTGGGGTGGAAAGACATACTCGTAAATTCCTGCAAACCAAGCACCTTATGTAAAAAATTCCAGAAGCGTGAAGTAAAATGTGATTCACGGTAAGAAACTATAATTTTTGGAACTCCATGAAAATGAAGTATCTCCTAAATATATAATTCCCCTAACAAATACACTTATAAGGTCTCCTAGATAGGTAAAAAATTGGATACTTTCTTCAGTTGATCCAAAATTACCCATATAGAATCATTCTTCTAAAGTGTTCTCATAGGGCCTGGCAAAAATCCCTAGTAACGCCATCCAACTTCCATCATGGAATGGGAAATGGATGTAGTAAACCATTAGGTCATTAGTTCATGGTCTTCGCCTACTGATAGGTGTAGTATTGTGTCACAAAACCTAAAATCTCCCTTTTCATGCCCAAACACCAATACTTTTGACATATGTCACGATACATTTTATCCAAACTAGGATGTACCACCCACTTCAAGACATGAAATTCATGCATCAACTCCTCTCACATACTCATAGGAACAATATCACAGTTCATGACATAGATGATCTCATCCTCATATATAGTCAAATCTAAAGGTGACTCCCCACCTTCAAGGATTTACCACAAGGCCAGACACTCTAGATACTCATATTTTCATTCCCTGATCTGGATCAAAAGTGTGGATTACACTGATACTAATATGAGTTTCATCTTCTCATGGCCCTATTAAACCACAATATGCATCTCTTCTAGAAAATTCATCATTATCCACTTAGAACTAGACTCCTAAAATTCCTAAGTCTGAGTTTTCCTACTTAAATCATAAGAAACATTTTTTCCCTTTCCAAATGTATATTCTTGATCAAAATCAAAAAACTATATATACTCAACTCATCTCTACTACCGGAGATTCAAATCTCATAGATAAAAGATATACTTTAATATCTTATGATCGTTATACATACTAAACTTTTCACCCAATATTTAATGTCACCAACAGTTAAAATCATAAACTACTATAGCTAACTTGAGTTCATGCATAGGTTAATTCTATTCATGAGGCCTCAACTATTGTAGACCATACACCACAACCCGATCACCTTGCATCAACACTACTCCAAATTAAAACTTTTATGCATCACAAAATATGGTATACTCCTCCCCTGGCTCAAGTAGGATCAAGATTGGTGTGGTGGTAAACTATTTCTTCAACCCTTGGAAAGAATTATCACATGATCCAAACCATTCAAAATTTATCCCCTTTTTGTTCAAGCCCGAAAATGGTGTTACCAAGTGGAAAAATCCTATATGAACCTTCGATAATATCCCGCTAAACCCAGAAATCTTTGAATATGAAAAAAATTCTTGGGATACTCCCAATAAACCACTACCTTAACTTTCTATGGGTCCACTGAAACACCTCCCTCTGAGATTATGTGACCCGAGAAATGTACCCTATGAATCCAAAATTGATACTTTGATATCTTGGTGTGTATATGATTCTCTTTTAGTGTACTCAGGATGATGTCAAGATGTTGGGCATGATCGTAATGAGTCTTCAAGTAAACCAATATGTAATCCACAAAAAAACCAAAAACTAGTCCGGGTACGGATGGAAAATTTAGTTCATCATGCCCATAAACACTGCTGGATCATTTTTTAGTCTAAATGGAATCACGAAAAACTCATATAGGCCATACCTACTTCTAAAAGTAGTCTGTGGCATATTAGAAGGTATAAATCTAAGATGATGATACCCGGATCTCAAGTAAATCTTAAAGAATACAAAATCTCCTCTCAACTGGTCAAAGAGATCATTGATACATAGAAGAGGATACCAGTTCTTTAATATCTTATAATTCAACTTCCATTAATTAACACATAAGGGAAAATTCCCATCATCCTTCTTAGAAAAAAAACTGGTCAACCCCAAGGTGACATGCTCATATGGATAAATTACTTATCCATCAACTCTTATAGCTGATTCTTGAGATCTTGAATCTATTTAGGATCCATTCAATATGGTGTAATATAAACTGACTCATCTTCATACATTATCTCAATCATAAACTCAACATCCCTCATAGGTGGCAGCCTTGAGAAGTTCTTTGGAAACACGTCCTAGAATTGGACCACTATGGGTGGAAAGGCACAAGATTTTACACCCCCATAGTCCAGAAAAATACTTGAAACTTTTTCAATGAGCTCCCCCATTTTCTAATGAATAGGACCTTCATATCCTTCCTAGATATCACTCTTCATGATGAATATAACTATCACCCTCAGAATACGTAAAATAAATATCTTGTGATAACAATCCATGTGGCATTAGTATGATGTTAACCAATCCATACCCAAATTCAATTCAAAACCTAAAATTTAAAGGATTTAGTTATCACAATATAAATGATACCCCCCAGCCTCGAGATAACGCCCCTTACATAAATAGATGTATCTTGGCCATACTCCCAAAGGTGTATCAATCATTATAACACCACTCACAAACTACACTGCCAGACTCAAACCATTCACAATATGGGAACATATAAAAGAATTAGGTAATTTTTTTATCAAATAAGGCACTATAAAGTAAATAATATACAAGAATAATACCTATAACTATAGATGGCCCAGCGTCGCTATCCGTAAGTGCGGGATGAAATACATACAATTGTCATAACCCTCTTCCCTATGTTGTAGTATGACTTCCCTGATCTACACTACTCTTCTGATATGGGTGTTATTTCCTAGAAGTAACATATCTATTACCTCAACCACCATGGCCAGTAGAACTCTAACTGCTATACTAATATGGGGTGGAATACCCCCTCCATGTACTTTGACTCTTCCTGGCTTCTCTTTTATTACCCATCTATCATGGGTTCCTGTAGATCCATTATAGATGTCCCATCCTACCGTAATATTGGAACTCTACTAGTGGTTGGGGCATTGTTAATGAAAGTGACCTGGCCTACTAAACTGGTGAAAGATCACTTGAGTAATGTCTTGAGTAATTGATCCTTCCCCCTGGCCAATCTACTTGCTATCTCCCTGGTTGACATTCTTGAAGTGATGCTTCCTACTCTTGGAAGACGTACCTCTTGGTCGTCCAGTATAAACCAATTGTCCTCTACCAGAAGCCTCCTTCAAGTTCCCCTTAGATATGAGATCCCAATTCAAAACTTCCAAGAACTTATTTTTCCTAAATATGGGACTTAATCACACCTTTAAGAATATCTTAAAAACATTTTTCTGTAGTAGCCTCATCTCCTACCAATGCTGGAACAAAGCAATACAAATTAGAAAAGTGACCTTCATAGTCCATCACGGACATACTCCTATGGTTCAACCTCATAAAATCAACTACCCTCTCATACCTAAGAGTCTTAGACTAAAATTTCTCCAATAACTTCTCTTAAAATTCCTTCCACTCCATACTCTCTAGCTATCCATCCAGATTTTGGATGTCCAACTAACACTTTTCTTAACCAAGTAACATATAAGCTTCCATCTTGAATCTCTTCTCAACAGGAGTCTCCAAGTGGTCAAATATAATCTAGGTAGACTCTATCCAGAACTTAGCTACCTCGGGTCCACCATCTCTGGACGAAGTTGGAGGGTGCTTCAACTAGAAATCCCATGTCAAATTGGACATACTCTTCACAACCTGTTCTAGGTATCTTTCCGTAAAATGTATAAAGCAAGAAAAGTTCTTATAAAACTTATTTCTAGATCCCTCTCCTGTATCTATCAGAGCCTTAGGTTCTACTATTGGAGGATCATTCCCAGACATACCCTCATGTCATTATATCAATAAGCATCATCATAGAGTCATGTCTCTATAATTCCAAGAACACATATCAGGACACATAACACATCATTATCACATTTTAACAAAAGGGATTCACATAAATCCATGACAAATAATCCATTATACCCTACCACATGATAAAAACTAAGGCACTATCACTACCCTCAACCATATCTCATCTAGATCAGGGCTCACACTGGGTAAAACACTTTCAAAATTCAAGATTCTCATTAGAAACCCGTTTTATCCATTTCATTTTCCATATTTAGAAACATTTAAAATTATCAAATTAATATTAGGAAGCTTTTAATTTAAATTATACAGGTAAATAGAATCATTTTCATTTAAAAAACTCGCCCAAAACCTTCTTCTCCAAGCATGCCTAAAATGATGCATGTCACAATGAATGCCTAAAATGATTCATGTATACACAACTCTCATGCCATACCGGGCCACAAAAAAAATCTCACAAAACAATAATATCACGCAATAAGTGCATCGCCTAAGGGGAAATAACATCCAACTGTAACAATAGACATTAATAACAATAATCTCAGGTACTTGGGTTTTCCCCCCATACATGGGTTAACTACTCCCATGACCAATCCCATGACTAAGGCCCAACTCATCCAAGTCTCCTATTTACCTTTCTTAAATAGTAATAAAAATAAAATAAAAGAAAAGAAAACCTCTTTTGATACAAATTTTTAACATCCTGACCCAAGTTCCACATATCGATGCCCCAAGATGGTTCACTATGTGACCTTAGGCGTGCCTCCCCATATGTTATAGGTAGGAGACTAGAAGTGAGGGTCTAATATATAACATGGGGATACTATAACCTCTTTATCAAAGTAGAAAAACAACATAAATAAATAAAAAATAGCCAACTTAAGATAAATAATAACTATAATGACACCCAAACCAATACAGACCAGTATCACGTGATAAACCAAAATATGAAAACAATATCCAAACCAAAGCATTAGATATTTCATTATATATATGTGTCAAGTGTCAAATGAAAAACCAAAAATAAGGGCACTAACACTCCCAAGAGGGTCTCGGAATCATGTTTGGTTCCCTCATCCATGGTCCATCACAACTCATCCATCTAACATAGGGTTCTTGCCTTTATCCCATCCTTCAAACATGAAGTCTATTCAGGTACCGATCAAGCAGCCTGAGTAAGGTGTGAGTAAAACTCAGTAGGCCACCACCAATGGCATCTAAGACAATATTAGGTCTATAACACGGTATAGAATTGTATAAATAATAAATTACGATAAATAAAGTAAACAGTCTTCACATTTCATTATTATTTAATTAACCACATAATTCATCAGGTTCATGTTGACACCCAAATCATGAATACCTTCTTTGGACCATTCCAGATTTTAAACCATATCATAGGGAATCAAAAATAATTCTTTCATGTATTTCATTACATATTTAATTCCACTTTCATATCATAGTCACTTGGAACCACAGTCCAATGATAATATCATGGGTCCTAGAACATCATGTCTAGAACCCCATGGGTATTTGGAGTAGCAGTCCATATCCCACACCTCATGGTTCATATGGGTATTTGGAGAATCAATCCTTGTCCCACACTCATTATCAGATATGGGTATTTGGAGCATCAGTCTCTATCCCACACTCGTTATCACATATATCACAATATATATAAACCATGGTTAATAATAATTAAAATTATTATAAAACATTCTAATCACGATGTTCCATTGCAATTATCAACTCAAATCATGATTCTTAACTTAAATAATAGGAAATAATATGAAGAATTAACCATTAAACTATTTATCACATTTTATCATATAATTCATTAACCCATCGAGTTCAGGATAACCAAAACATTAATTTCCATTATCACCCAATTTTATAATACCATTAATTAACCAATTTCATAATCACATGGGAAAAATAAATTCAATAATTCAATTCAGAATGAAATTTTCCGACATGTAAATTGTAATTTTACAATTATAAGCATGCAATTAAAATCAAGACTGTGGTAATTGATATTTAAACCACCTGCCCCAGAATCATTGATGAATGATTTCCCAACCACAACCCTCAATTGATGTAGAACAGTCGGATTAACAATGGAAGAATACATCTAGGACCAACACCTAGAATCAAGATAAACCCCCAAAATTAACAACGGTCAAAATATTCCACTGCTTCATCAGTAGAATGAGTAATGAACAGAAACCAAAGAAAAAAAGTCTTATCAGTGATCTATTGCACAAACAAGACATCTAAAATTGAGGAAAGGCTTCCAAAATCACATGGAATTCAACCTAGGTAAAGAGGAGGAAATTTTCATGGATGAAGAATGAAATTACACTCACACAAAACCCTTAAAATTTACTACTTGGTAAATTACATTATGTGTAATTATTTTACACATTGAGTAATTTTTTTAGAGTGTTATTCTGAAAAACCCATCACTTTTGGTTAGTATTCAACTTGATTAATTATTACATGGAATGTAATAGAATTAACCAATGTGTAATATTTCCATGTCATGAACCAGTTTACCATGTGAAACCATTTATGACGTGTGTCTGGAGAAATTTACACATCATGTATCCCATTTAAACAGTATTTAAATCTTCTACAGACTATTTTCCAGACCAAAGAAAAAAACATACCTAGAAAAGAGGTGGGATCTTACACCCAGTATCTAAATTTGGTATTGTATCATGTTTTGACTCCTGGATTTTAAAGTTAAGATTGTTCAAGTTGTGAATATCATTGTATAAACTTGTATTTATAATGGATTTTAACTCCCCATTAAAAATTTAGGTTTCTTTCTAGTTGTACCTCCACTATAAAAGGTGTGAATTGGATTGGGTTTTGATTCCCCTTCAAAATATGGTAGTGAAAATATATCTCTTTCCAAGTAGAGAGGTATAAGAGTAGACTACATCCAAATTGGAACAAACTAATATAAAAATTATCTATTTTCGTTTTTTTATTTTTTTCAGAAAATTAACTTTGTTAATTTTCTTTGATAATTATTTTATCCTCTTTAAAAATTTTATAAGGTCTATCCCCCCCCCAAAGACCTTCTTCCACAACCCTTTTTGACCTAAAAATTGGTATAAAAGGAGAAACTTCTTAAGGATAATTTAGATCTATTATTATTTTTTCCAATAATAACAATTGGAATCAAAGGTTTACCCTTTTAAGAATTTTCATCTTTGAGTATTTTTTTATATTTTATTGTGCTAACCCTTTCCTAAACCACACAATATAAGGACAAGATCTATAATATGGGATTAATGAATGAAAACAATAGATTTATTCCTCATAAAACATGTTACATTGATGTTAGTGACTATGGTTATTAGAAATATAGAATGGATTTATACCTCAAGAAGTTTATAATAGAACACTGGTCGGTTATGGTAAAACTATAAAAACTATCAGAAGATGACTTGGATATGCTAATAGGAAAAAATATTGCTAAATATATTTTTAATTGCAAAGTAATAAATATTTTTTACTATTATATTAATAGAAGTGTGTTTAGTCATGTTTCTGAATGTAAGATAGCTCCTGAGATCTGTAAGATTCTACAAGTTACTCACTTTGGATTAGATAAGATGATCAGAACCAAACTTGGAATAATTTGAGTAGAGTACCAAGATTTCAAGATGGGTGAAGATGAAAACTTCAATAAAATGTTTCACCACTTAACTTTCATAGTGAATGGAATGAATTACCTTGGATAAAGATTATATAATCCTATTTTTGTTGAAATAGTTCTATAAGAACTACCAAATAAATGGTACATAAAGAAATTTTCTATTTATAAAAGTAAGAACTTAAAGAATTATGACCTAATTGAAACCATTAGATATATTCTCCAATATAAAATTTGTTTGAAGAATGTTTCATGAGAAGAGAATTTAAAGAAGAAAGGTATCACTTTTAAATATCTTATAAATGTTTCCTCTAACTCTTCTAATTTCAAATCCTAGTAAAGTGGTAAAGGAGAAATTTTGAATATAACCAAATGAATTTATAAAATAATGAAGAGATAGAAAAAGTACAAGAAGTGACCAAGTAATGATCAAAAGAATGATTAAAAATAAAATAAGGGCAATACATATAGACTAGATGTAACCTTATATGAATGTAGAAATAAGGGACATTTCAAACTATATTTTCCTAATTTAAATTAAAAAATTAAGAGATAAAAAATACAAGAAATAATTGAAATGTGCTTACCTTGAAAGACGGAGTTGCACTGAATAATCTAACTCAAGTGATAAATATGGAAGTGTGAAAGAGATATCTAACCTATGTTTTATGGAAATAAATGAAAATGAGGTGTGTAATTATTCTTATTCTAGTTATAATTTTGAAAGATATTGACATAGCTTTGATTAGTTATATTAATAAAATTAGGATCTTTGAAAGGATGTTTTAAGAGTTATTTATTTTTATAATGTTTTAAATGATGAGAATAATTGGTTAATAAATTAAATTAATAAAGTTAGTAAAGAAAATGATATTTTCAAAGAAGAAAAATTCTTGTTTTAGATATTTAAAATTTAAAAAAAAACTCTTTCTCTGTTTGATAAAGGAAAAGATTTTTTATAAATTGACTTGTTTAAACTATAAAATGAGAATCATAGTTTGAAAAAAATTTCTTCTAGTACTATGGATAATTTTTTTGATGATATTGAAATTATTCAAATAGAAAATATGAAGCTCAAGACTAAGATCTTATATTTGAAGGGAATGTTATCTAAATTTACTATTAGAAGTCAATATTTTTTTGAATTTATGAGATTGAAAAAAATGTAAAAATCCAATATAAATTGTCTTGGTTATGATAATATATTACCTCAATTATATAAAAATAGATTTGGTAGAGGAACAAAATGATGGTATCTCATCTATTACTTGCTTTAGATGTGGAGTATTTGGACATTATGCTTTTGATTGTTCATTAAAATTTGTTCAATATCTTAAAAATAAAAAGTCTTATATTTATAAATCAGTTTTTAAAGTCAATATGACTAACCATTTTTTAGTTTGGGTTCCTAAAGGTACTTTTTCAAATTTTATTAGAATAAAATTGTTCGAGATTCTAAAGTTTTTATTATTTTATGGCCTCCATGCATAATCATATTGTTTTACCATATTTTATATTGTCATGTGCTTTAAAATTTATTTCATTATGTTCGATGATCATTTATTATATGTTTTATTTTATGTTTTACTTTCATACGCTAATTTTTTTATTTAATTATTTACATATCTTTTAAAAATTTCTGAGAATATAATATTATTTTTTTTCATGGTTCCTTTTAGAAATATTTGGAAAAACATTAATTTAGGGGGATAAGTCTATTTCTTAAATATATATTTATTTAATTTAGGGGTATTTTATTCATATGATTCAATTATTTTGTTTAGAAGAAAATTTGTTGGTAATTTTTCTTTATTTATTTCAAAATAGGGGAGAAAATGATGTTTTCAATTTTTTAAATCTTTTTTATCTATTCCAAAAAGGGGGAGAAATTTTTATTTTTATTTTTATTTTTTAATTATCAAAAAGGGGGAGAATGTTGGAGTAGATACTTACCAATTTCATTATTTTATGTTTTGATAATTACAATATACAATATTTTATAATTTCATTTTTTTGGAAAATTATAATTCTATAATTTTATTAGTTTTTTTTTAAAAGAAATTTTTTTGAATTGTTATTTAATTATTTTAAAAGAAATCATCATTTATTTTATTAAATTTATTATTATTATTTTTAATTATATTTATTTATTTTTTGTGAAAATTTAATTTTCTAAATTATTACTTTAAACATAAATAACTTTTGTCAAATTCAATTTATCTTTATATAAGTTTCTCCTTACCCTTATGTGATATTTAAAAATTATTCTCTACCCTTACATATGTGCTAGATTTCCCTTATTTAACTTGTTGAATTTCATGTTTACCGTTATGTAATTATAATTTACCTTTATAGAAGTTGTAAATTTCTTTTGTTACCCATGTGCAACTTGATTTATACACTTTCACAACCTTTATTATATATAGGTTACCATTATATAGCTTTCTATTTACCTTTACTCATGGAATTTAAAGTTTTGTTTACATTTACGCAACATTGATTATACCCTTATGCATCATATATGAAATAGAAGTTTCCCTTACGCAACATGACTATTACCATTACATAACCTATACTTCTTAGTGTTTAACTTTATATAGCCTTTTGTTTTTCTTAACTCTACCCTTGCGCAAGGTGTGTTTTACCTTTATTCATCTATTAAGCTTACCTTTACACAACTATTGATCTACCTATACATAGTACATGACCTTTTTAGTTAGCTTTACATAGTCTATTCAAATTGAAGCTTACCCTTATGCATATTTGAAAAATGTTTGCAACCTTTATGAAACATATATGAAATTCATTTTACCTTTATGCATGTAATGTAAATGACCCTTACATAGGTATAAAATTTTGGAAATTTAAATATACTATGTTTTCATGATATTCATGGTATTTTTAGTTGTTTCATGTTTTTTTTAAGTATTTTAATTATTTTAATCATTCTATAAATTATTATTAATTATATAGAAACTATGAAAAGTATTTATACATTAATTTAAACACATTTACATGAAGATAGAAGTTGTTCCTTCATGATTATATTTACATCATGAAAATTTATATATTTCAAATTTATTATTTTGAGTTGATTTGTTTTGTTTTATTGTTTCTAAATTCATATTATATTTTATCAAAAATATTCAAACCTATTTTATTATTTTTTATGTAATATATTTATAGTTTTATATTATCACATGTTTAATATGGAAATAATTTTGAAATTCAAATTTTGAATTTTATAGTTTGAAACTATTTTAGATTATTGTGTACCTTTGACATATTCTTATGGAAGTGTTTGAACTCCTTAAATGAGTATTATAATTATGTTTTAATTTTTCAAATGTTTTTAAATTCAAACAATAATTCATTTCTCTCTCTCTCTACTTGATAATTCTAGATCTTTATTATTATTATCTTTAACTACCTAGTGAGCTACTTGCTAGTGTTGAGTTATTTTTTTTAATGTGATCGAGGCATGCATGGAATAGTGATGGTGGTGATAGTGTTGAAATATAAGTTTGTGAAAGTGGTAATATTCCAACATTGCTTCATCTATTGATGAACTCTCAAGGTGGGATAATTCATCTTTAAATAAATTAACCTTGAATAGATGTATTGATATTTAATAAAAAAACTAGAGGTAGAGCTTCATCATTTATAATAGACTTCTTCTTGGCTTAGACTGAGTCTTTTTTTTAATTATATATATATTATTATCCATGTTATATATTTTTATTATTCTTTTTTCTTATAAAATAATTCTTTCTTCTTGGGTTGTGACTCCGAGATTTTAAATCCAAAATATAAGGATTGTGAGATATTGTATCTAAATTCAATGTTGTATTATATTGTGACTCTCAGATTCTAAATTCAAGACCATTTAGGTTGTAAATATCACTGTCTAAAGTTGGGTTTATTCTTGGGTTATAACTCCTCATACAAAAGTTAGGTGTATTTTTTGTTATACCTCCACGATAAATGGTATGAGTTGTATCAGGTTATGATCCCCTTCCAAACCAGGTAGTGAAAATGTTTCATTATATTCGTAGAGAGGTATAAGAGTACATTGGGTCTACTTTGGACTGAACTATTATAAAAATTATCTATGTTCATTCTTTTATTTTCTACTTAAAATTGAATTTATTTATTTTCATTGATAATTATTTTATCCACTTTAAATTTTTTATAAGGTCTATTCACCCCCCCCCCCCAGACCTTCTACTATAGCCCTTTATTTCCTAACAATGTTTATTCCATTTACCTCATATAAGAGTATTGAAAATCAAAAGAATCAATGTAATAGAGACAAAATTTTCAAGAACCTTCACCTTCAAATACTTTTCATATTTCTATTGGGCTAACAAAAGTATCCCTAAATTATTTTATATTGGCTCCATTTTATGAGTTTATAATTATTGTTGATATATATAGAAGAGAATATGCATTAATAATATTTATAAAAGATATCATGTATCTTGTTTCTGGTGATGATATCTCCATACTCATCTTGTATTTATTTTCCATAAAGTAAATTTAAATTTCATTTTTCATTTCTTAACTTATAGTGACGGAATTTATTACTTATCTAATTATGTATATACACACTCATTTCATCCAAAATAATATCACTTTTTTTATGGTTTCATGGATCTAAAATAAATTTCAATGGATATGAAATATCTGAATAAGGATGGTAGAGTTAAATATATGCCTAATAGATTGCAGAATAAAGATATTAAGTATTGATTTCTTCAATTCCTTAATAGGTAAATAGACTTATATAATTATGAAATAATATTCATTATAATATCATTAATATTAAACTATTTATATTTTAGTACACATTGGATGTTTTTTTTATTCTATACACATGAATGAATAAAATATAGGTTATGCTCATTACATGGTTCAGTCCGTAAATTTTTTCTAAATGTATTAAAATCATAAGTTTTATTTTATTCTATTATTTATTTAATTTTAAATTTTCATTATTACATATTTTTTGATAATTAATATATGAAAACCGAATATTCCATGGAAAAGAGTTTTAAAAAGTTTATTTATAGAGAGAGAATCCAAATAAAATTAAATATATGGAAATACAGGTACATAAATTTTATATTAGTTAATGCTTGTTTAATCTTAAATATATAGTGTTTCTTATTTTAAATGTTTTATTTCATAAATATAGTTTTATCATAAAATATGAAGTGTTGAATATGGTCATTATATTTTAAAATTAATTTTTGGGATTATCATGACCAGAATGATAGTGGGTTTGGAAAAGGTTACTTCTATTACAACTCTTATCTTTTGAAACAATATGTTTCATTGTTAATATAATAATATATATTATTTTTGTAGGTTTGTAATGATGGTTAATATTATATGTATAGAGACTTAAAATACCTTCAAATTTTATTAACAAAATATTTGGTAAGTTTGATTAATTTGTAGATGTATATCTAAAATATTAATTTATGTGTATTTTTTTGTTAAATAATGTTTTATTCAAGTTTTCATTTAATTGTTTTCTACCAATTTATTAGTATATGTTATTTTTTTCTATAATTAATGGTCTTGGTTTATTTTGTTATGTGATATTTTTTAAAAAATAATTAATATTTGATGTTGGTTATTTTGAAAACCAACATTGAAATCACTTTCAATGTCATATTTTCAATAAAAAACATTTAAATCCAATTAAATGTCAATATTTATTTGGATTTCAATGTTGGTTTTAATAAAAAAAGTATTGAAAGACCTTTTACTGTAGGTTTTTTTATAAAACTTATGTTAAAAACATATTTTAATGTTAGTTTCCACCAAAAATGATGTTCAAATCCCAAATAAATATTGATATTCATTTGGGGTTTCTAAATTTCGAGGGGTTTCAAAGTTGGTTTTATAGTAACCAACATTAAAAAATATTTTATCTTTGGTTTTAAATATCTAACATTAAAACCATTGTTTTTATATCTAATACATTTATTTCATTTTTTAATTGATGTTAAAAATGAAAAATAATTGATGTTAAAAGGTTATTTCCATAGGTGTTGGGTTCTTCATTTGATCAAAAGACTCATTTGTCCTCTGGTACTTTCATTCCAAATCATTGTTTCATTGGATCCCAAGTTTCATTAGCATGAAAAAAAATCTAACTGATCCTTTATAATGAACTCTAACTTTTGGGAATTACTAAGACTTGACACATTTTATAGGCTTTAGAGTTCTCCTCCATCCATTAAAAGTAAGAAATGAAAGTTATCTCCATACCTCTAAATCGGTCATCAGAGTCTAGAAGACGTTTTTATCCTTCCTAGGACTCTTCCCTTTATAAAACTAAAACTTCTAGAATATCACTTTCTAGTACTCTAATTTAAGACTCTATGATTCTAAATCACTCTATTTCATCTTTTTATGGTTCAATTTATAAACTTTTAGTGGCCTCTAAACTTTGTGGACCTTCTGACCTTTCAATGATCCCATCTAGATCAACTTGGATTTGGTACATTTAATATTTGATCTCAAATTCCTTCTCAATGAAGTTATAATCTTTTCATAAGACCTTCTCATTGAAAACCACATTCCATATTTTATAACATGTTTATTATCATTATACCAAAGGCATAAACTAATGTTTTTTTCATTGTAACCCACAATGAAACATGTGTGATATTTTGCTTTGAGTTTTTCTCGGTCTTTTGAATCCACATGGAAATAGGTGAGACTACCAAAAACCTTGATGTAATTGAATTATAAAACCTTTCTATACTATAGTGCTTTCAATATTTTCTTCCCCATAATTGTTGAGGGACTTCATTTAACTATGTATGTTGTTCAGTTGATTACTTTCACCCAAATTTCCTTAGGCATTCTATAAATAAACCACATGCTCGGTTCCTTCTTTGTTAACATGAAATTTATTCTTTCAGCTACACCATTCTATTTTGGAGTCTTTAGTACTATCTTCTAAAGTCTAATTACTTAGTACTTATAGAATTTCTGTAAGATATTTCTGCTATACTCACTACCATTATCGAATCTTAATCATTCCTGCTTTATCCTGACTCCCTTTCCACCATGGACATCCACTGAAAAAATTATATAGTCACTTTAGATTTTTATTTTATAAATTAAACCCATACTTTAATTTTAGATCCATAAATTATTTTCACAAATTATTTTTGACCCACTATGATATCTAACTAGGTTTATCCCCCAAAAATCAATAAGCATAAGTTCTAACATCTATATTTTTGGCTCCCTTCCATTTCAATTGAACAAAACCATTCATTATTTTTTGAGTATGAAACTCTTATAACTTCTGAATTTTGTATAATCTATGTTTAACATGACTTTCACTACTATAACTTCCATTCTTTTCTTATTGAGGTTCCCAAGGTAGTAGTTCCACAATTATGAACTATTAGAAATTGATGCTCTATCAAATTTTTCTCCTTATTCCTTTCTATTAAGATATAGAATTTCATCCTTTACACCTCTTACAACAACTATGGAACCCTAAGTGATCCTCAACACCCCATTTTTTAATTAAGTTCTAAATCTTACCTCATCTAGCTATCCAATATAAATAAGATGTTTCCATAAACCTTGTATGTGTTGAACTATCTTCAACTCCAAAAATATTTCATTATTCATCTAGACTATGACATCTCCCTTTCCCATTATTTCAAGAGCCTCATCATTTACTAATTTAACCATATCAAAACTTTAAGATGTGTAATTTACTATGTATCCCTTCTCTATTCTATAATGGAAAGATGCACCAGATTATATGGTCCAAGATTCCACTAAAATAGTGATACTAAGTAGTATGTTGGTACTACTCTCCTAAATGGTAGTATTCATATAAATTTAAATTTTAAAATCTACCCTTTAAAACTTCCCCCTATGATTCTTAAATCCTTCTTTATATTCCCCCTCTTTCCATAATTTCAAAAAATAGCACCAATTCTGGTCATTTTACCTCGAATCTTATCTATGGATTTATCTTTAGATAATCTTCGGATTTTTTATTGAGGTGACCTTCCTCTAGCTGCTATGTTTAGTGAATTTTTATAGGTTCCTAAAAATTTTTCTATTTAGGTTCCTCATTTAAAATGAGTGCTTTGAAATCCTTAAACACTAAGTCTTTCTACCTATAAGAATTGATCAAATAAGTTACCATCACATCATAACTTTATGAAAGTGATGATAAAAATAGAAATGATCAAAAATATTATATGAACATAACATTAACAAATTCAAGATTCCCTTGAGTCATGTTAAAATAATTCAAATGGTCTTGTGCAGGGGTTTTTTCGATATCCACATGCCTAATAACCTCCACATCAAGAATACCTTATTCATTACACTCGTGTTTTCATACATTTCCTTAAGAGAATTAATTAGTTTGAGTGTGGTATTATCCTATAAGATATTGTGGGAAAAATTTAATTTTAGATAAATTTGAATCAAACCCAAAGCCTTTCTATCTATCCACTCACATTCCCCTTTCTCCATGTCTTTTTTCTTGACTCTTTTCAATGAAACATTTAGATCCTTATGAAAGAGATATTACCCTATTTTTATTCTCTAGAAACCAAAATCCATTCCATAAAACATTTCTATTTTGTCCTTTCCTCCCTTTGACTCCATATATTCCTTTAAAAGTTAATACCATGGAATCAAAAAAAATCAAGACATATGAGAATGTTATATGATCTGTTGTTGAGTGTACTATTGACCCTTATTGAAAGAACTCACATTTTACCACTTTTTATAATCTCACACAACATCTAATCTCCCGCATAAAGTTATATCACTTGAAATTTCAATTGGTAGAAACAAAGATCCTAAAGGAATCCCACCAAACTTCAGTATACCAGAATGTAGTAAGAAAGTCTCACCTAGTCACCCAACTTAGTTGAACTCTTTGTAACTCACACTCCAATATCACAAAAAAACATTCAAGAAATAAAATAAAATAAATGAAAACTTTTTGTTACATGGTTTGGGTATAAGTCCTACATCCATGGGATAACACTACCATATTATTTTATTAATCATAAATTTAAATTGTTTACAAATAAATCAGAAAATATAACCAATATAAATACGTTTTATCTCGTCACAGAACACTGGTACGAGCGGTCCACCTCCACTCAAATAGTGGGTCCCATTCGGTCAGTATGTTTCACTTCCATTTGAAAAACATGGGGGTTCAACCATTTGTAATTGGTGACCTCTGATCTTATGCAACTTTTCTTTTCTTGACTATCAACATCTGGTATAACTTTCATGGAAGATGTTACATTCACCTAACCTTCTACCAATGAGCTAACCATCACTCATCCATAAAAAGATGATATCTTCTAATCAAACTATCATCATTGGATTCATCCACTATGGATATACTAAAATCATAGTTGAGATATCTACCAGAGTTTATCCTTTTGATAACACTTGACTATAACAGAATTTAGAATCACATTCCAAACATTTGGCACATGATTGATCATTCTGATTTTGATGATGGGTAGTGCATGTTGTTTTGAGATAAAACAACACGTGATATGGGATGAAGTGATAGGTTTTCAGGGTGTTGATCTATTTTAATGGTTTGGGTGTAGTATTGACATGACCATAACCAATAAAATATCAATGATAGAATATGAATTTAATATCAATGAATTAAGAGGTTCTTGATAGATGTTTATGTATTCTTCTTGGTATAGAGGAGTATTGTGGTGGGTAAGTTTTAATAACCCATATCAGTTCATGTTGGTGGAGTAATGTAAAAAAATCAAGGGTGGATATGGAACCAGGGATGTTTTAAAATTTCATATTAAAATTAGAAATTGGCATGTGCATGTGTGTTTCAAATGATTAAAGAGAAGTTTTCGAGGTGGTAACTCATGTGGAAAGGACCAAAAATATTTTTGGGGGGTTTTGATGATCGAATGAGAAAATATGGTGGATATATAGGGGAATTAGATACCTAGTGGGGTTCCAGGGGTGCATACCTACTGGATGGGGAAACCAGGTGGTTAGTGCATTGCATCAGATGTAGGTGCATAGGGTACCTGATGGTGCTAAGAACTATTTTTTAAAATTAGGGAAAAGTTTTCTTTTCTACCCAATTTCTTCATATAACCCTTCAAGGTTTCTTATTTGGGGGTATTAAACTAGTAAGGAGGATACTCCCTTAGCTCCTCTCTTCTCCCCTTTGATAATCCCTTTCCTAAGGTAGATCGAAGTAGGTTTCTTTAGTGATCAGGTTCATTTTTCTTCCATGTCTTCATCATATTTTCTTCTTCTTCCTATCCTTATAATTTTAGTGGGGTGGATCTAGGACTTTAGTCCTAATTCCACCAGTGCATAGTGGAATTAAGTTGAGATTATGGTTCTTTGGTGTATACTGTCTATAGGAGGCTTTAAGAGGATGAAGGTTTGAGGTTTTATACCATTTAATTATCATTAAGTAGATACCCCAATTAGGTTTGGTTTTTTTCATAAAATTGGGATGGAATTGGTTAGTGAATTGATGTTGGGAGTTTGTGATTTTCATGGTGGTGGTTCTAGGGATGTTCCATGATTAGACCACACCCCACTGCATTAGGTATCAGTGAGGAAGCATCTCCCATGAGATATTCCTTGATTATTCATAAAGGAGTTAATTATGGAATCAATTATGTTAATTAATTATAATGGTTGATGATTATTTAAATGGATATTGGATGGATTTAGGGACTCATGTGGATGTTCAATGGATGATATAGGCTTGGATGGGATTGGTTGAGAGTGGGGTAAGGTTCGTTGAGGGGATAACTCCATAATTCATATAGGTGGCATCACATATTACCACATTATAAGCGTTTTCATATATTTTATGCATTATAATCATAGTTAAGTGAGTGTGATACACCCAAATGGAAACCATAAGGGGATTACCTTTTGAGAGGCATGGTTATGGGGTTTAGTGGGACTCTTATCAATAATTAGAGGGTATGAAATTATAATTTAATCATCGATGGATAATAATCATATGTGGCGGGCTTGATTAGGGGAATATGGAATAGTGTGGGGTTTTAATTCCTTAAGATATAGATCTAATGAACTATGAGGGTCAACTAGTGGTTTTTTTGTGCTTAAATAGAGTGGTGGATTATGATTAGTCTATTTTATTGTACAAAATTGGTTGTATGAGATACATTCTTGAGTGGGGATGTGAGAATTCCCGAGAAGGAACCAAATGTGGTTCCTTGTCTATTTAGTGATGATTTGGGATGCCTAGGTCGTGGTAGGTCCCTCAAATTGTAACGACCCGACCCACCAGGGCCTTCTTTGTTGGTAGAAGGTCGGGTCGCCACAACCCCAAGCCCATCTCCATAGGCCAAGGGATGGTGATCAACATTGAGAAGGAATAACATAAACTATAAGTCCTTTTCCCAAAGTACCTATACAGATTCACCCAACCATCGCCATGAAACTATTCATATGAATAATAATACATAGTAACATCTAGAGTAATCCATGAATGAAATAACCTCTAGGTAATAAAATCAGAATATAATAGAATACAACCAAAGTGTAAAAGAGAAAATACATGCCCAACCATAAATGAAGTCCCAACCTAACAAAAACTAGAATCAAGTAAAGTTGAGAGATACCAGCTCTTGATCTCCAAGCTCGACCATCATATATGGTCTATGCACCCAAGTATCCCAATGCTCCACTAAAAATACCATTGATATACCCATTGTCTACATAAGAGACGAAACATGTAGGAAAATACCATGTAAGGGTAAGTATATACATACCCAGTAAGATCACTACAATAAAATAGGGGAATAATGGTAGTTTATTAGCAGCAGTTTCAGAAACTACCATTAAAAAATATAACAAATATTTAGTGGCGGTTTTAAAAAAACACCACTAAATATTTTTATTTTTAAAAAAAATTGCTACTTCCTCCCCATAGACCCCCCCGTGATCCCCTCATCCCTACTCTCCCTCGAACCTATGTCATCATAGACACCCTTTCGCCTTACCGTTGCTCCCTGATCCCACTTTACCACCACCATTTCCTCTTGTTGTCACTTCCCAATCCCATTCAGATATTCATGGTAAGACTTCCTCCTTTTCTTCTTTATTTTTCATCTTCTCCTTAACTTATCACACACTATGGTTGAACCCTAACAAATTTGGGTGGTTTATTTTGTCGATTTTTGGTTCATAGGGTTCTATATGAGCAATTTAAGGCCCATTACGGGGATGTTCATTGAAGGTGGAGGTTTTCACCATGTTTAAGGTAGGTTTTTATATTTTTATTCTATTTTATATCGAATTAAATTTTTTTATTTTTTATTTTAAGGTTCCTATTAATATTCTAGGGCATTATTTTCACTTTTAGGGTGGAATTCCACCCTCATTTTCAAGGTCAAGGAGTTTCTGGTAGGTTACCTTATTTATGTATTTAAATTATAGAACCTAGATTTCATGTATTTTTAATCAATAATTTAGATAAAAAATTATTATAATAAATATTTTTAATGTGTTTTTTAAGGGGAAATCATGTTTGGTTGAAATATACTTCAATTTAAAGGATTTCCCAAATTTTGAATTTTTTAAAAAACCATTTTAATTCATTTTTTATACCAGTTATTTTGTAAATTACCTAATTAACTTTAATTAATATGTTAAATGATTTAAGGGATGTTTTATAGTTAAAATTTGGGTTATTTTAAATTGATTTTTAAATGGAATTATTTGTGTGTTTCAAGTTGTTTCTATCTTATTTATATATTTTACATTTTTTATAGTGATTGTGTAATTATTTAATGTTGTTCTAACTCATTGATTTAAGGTTCCCATAAGACTTTTTGGTTTTAAATTTGGGGATTATCCTTCAAGTTTTAATTTCTACTACTATAAAGTAGAATGTTTAGATCATCTCTTTCTATACTATTTGGTAGATAATATGCATTTGAATTAAACTCTAAAAAATGACATTATTCAAAAATGTAATAAAGTTAAAAAAGTATAAAAAATGTTTTTAAATTGTTGATTTAGAATAAATTATAATTTTTTTTTAAAATTACATAACATTTTTAATGATATTTAATTTTATTTAACGAAGTGTCAGTATATTGTGATATATGGATAAAAGCTGGATCACATGACCAAGGAACAGTGCTCAGTATACTAAGGGTTTAGATGAGTTTTTAGATTTTGAAATTTTCAATCAATCCATTGATGGGATAATAATATTTCCATTACCTAAATGTAAATTTAGATTATGTTTGAAGAGAGATAAAGTTTATGAACACTTGATATTGAAGCAATTCTCTACTCAGTATTTTTATTGGATTTGGCATAAAGAATTAAACATTACAAAAATTTTGATCACTGATGTCAGTCAACAGAATGATATCCCAACTTCATCAAAAATGGAAAAATAAATGAAAAAATTATAAATGATGATTTCATCATTGAAATAAAATAACAACAACATCAAAACATATCAAAACAACCAGTTGAGGATGCTATAAATAGTAACATGACAATTGATGTTTTTGGTACTATAAGGCAACTAGATCAAGATTATAACATATCACTTGATCCATATCTTGATTTTATAGAGACTAATGTGAGAGGGAACTTTACTAATAAGAAAAATGTGTTTCATGATTTAGTTGATGATGGAGATCAAGAGTTATATAGTGGGTGTCTGCAATATTCAAAACTTTCTTTTATACTGAAGTTGTACCATGTTAGATGACTATGCAGAATTAAAAATAAGGTGATTTCCATGATATTTGAATTGTTATGTGACACATTTCCTGAAGCTAATATCCCTAATACATTTTATGATAATAAAAAAGTTGTTAAAAATCTTGGTTTGAATTATACAAAAATACATGATTTTCCTAATGATTATATACTTTATTGGGGAGAGGATCCAGTAGATAGTATTGCAAAAAATGTCCATATTCTATATGGAAGTAAATGGGTGATGTTGGAAGTATGAATCAACATACTGCTATCAAGAAGAATAAAAAGAACACACATGTAAAGGTTTTTCATTACATCCCTTTCAAACCTTGATTGAAAAGATTATTATGTCATTGAAACCCATCGAGCACATGAAGTGGACTTGCATATATAATAACAATTATGGGTTAATGAGGCATCTAATAGATTCAAAATAATGGAATAAATTTGATTCATTCCATTTATATTTCTCATCTAATCTAAGGAATGTGTGATTGGGATTGGTTTTTAATGGATTCAACTCATTTGCGACTTTGACTACTAGTTATATCATTTGGCCAGTTGTTTTGATCCCTTGCAATATACCTTCATAGATGTGTATAAAACAAACATATTTTATAATTTCAATGATTATTCCTAGAAAAAAAGAATTTAAATGATATTTATGTATAATTACAACCTCTAATTGAAGAATTATAGTAGATATGGATAAATGGTGTTGAGACATATAAATAATCTTCTAGAACAATTTTTAAAATGAACGCTGCTCAAATGTAAACTATTAGTGACTTCCTTGGACTTGGGAACTTATATGGTTGGAAAATTTCCACAGGTTTGGATTGTCCTATTTATAACTTTGATTTTAATTCTAAACAACTACATTATAGTAAAAATGGTGTTTTTGTGTCATTGCATATTTCTTGATGCATCTCATGGATTTTAGTTGAAAAAGTCAAAATTCAATGGTTCTATTAATCATAGAACACCTCCAGATTTGTTGATATGTTCTAAAATATTGGCAGAACTTGGAAATATTGAAACAGAATTTGGGAAGGTTCATAATTTTAATGATAGTAGGAAACGAGTTTGAAGTACATCATCAATTGAAATAGGAATGCAATAATGGGAAAAAAGTATATTCTTACAACATTAATATTGGGAATTTAATTTTGTACATCATAATATTGATGTTATGTATATTTAGAATAATTTTTGTGATAGTTTTATCTTCACATTGATTAATGATCATGGAAAATTGAAGTATCATCTCAATGATCATAAGGACTTACAAACAATTAATATAAAGTGTGATATATGGCTATATGAGAATGGAAATCATTATATAGAAATTTTTGCAATGAAAAATAGTTATAAAGATACATTTCTTCAAATTTTAAAACATGTAAAGGTATCTGATGGGTATTCTATTAACATCTCAAGGTGGTTTGACTTAGATCATCGTACTTTACATGGATTGAAAGGTCATAATTCACATATTTTGTTACAGTAGTTACTAGAATTGGAATTGTGTACATTGTTACCTAAAAATGTTACTATATTTGTAATCTAATTTTTAACATTATTCAGACAACTATGTGAGAAAAATCTATAACTAGTTGAGCTTGAAAACCTTCAGAATATATTTTTACTGATGCTTTGTACAATAGAGATGATCTTTCCTCCATCGTTTTTTAATGTCATGATGCATTTAACTGTGCAGTTGGTCGAGGAAACTAAATTAGGAGGTCCCATACATTATTTTTGGATGTATCTAATTGAGACGTACTTTATTTATATGTTTTTCATCCTAAGTAAAAAAATCTTGGCACTTCATTAAATACATAATTATGTTTTATTTATTTTATTTCATAGATAACTTGGTAATTTGATATCATAAGTGAAAAATAAAGATCAACCTGAAGGCTCTATTTCTAAAGTCTATTTAGTAGATGAGTTTCTTACCTTTTATTATAGATACTTGGATGATATTGAGACAATATTAAATTTAGTTGGACATGTTGGCAACACATCGACTAAATATCGACTACACGGGAAATCAAAAATATTTCCTACTATTGGCCTATTAGTTGGGAGGATCTCAAATATTTCATTGATAGAAATGGAATTATTACAGGAACATAGATATGTGCTAATGAATAGTTAAATTGAGGATCTATTTTTTGAAGATCTTAGGATACAAACAAAGAGATTAATGAGAAGTCAAAAATTAAATGATAAAGATATAAAAAAAGTTGTTAAAAAAGAGCTTGTAGAATGGTTTACACATCATGTAAGTTCATAAATATTAAAATCAATATAGATATTAGGTTGAAAAATATATTTTGTAAATTTAATCATGTGTATTACTTTATATAGATCATGAACACCAATACTTGAGTTGAGTTTTTAGAATATTTGAAGTTTCTAGCTCGACATCCTCTAAAACAGGCTAAAAATTTTGATGCTTACAATGTAAATGGATTTAAATTTCATATAGTCGATCAGGAAGAGGGTTTAAAAACATATAATATTGGTATATTTATAGTTATCAAAATGGGATACTATGTAAAGTTGACTGATATTATCAAATTAAATTACCTCTTTCATTTTTTAGTTGTTTTATTCAAATTCAAGTGGGTTGATATTACTAGGGGTATTAAAAGAGATTCCTTACAATGTAATTTTGTGAAATTATCTCACTTGATGGATGTTGGTGACCATTAATTACAAGATCCTTATATCTTCTCATCAAGAGAGAAAATGGTATATTATATAGAAAATGTTGTGGATGAAGGTTAGAGTGTAGTAGTTCACATAAAATAAAGAGACTTTTATGATATGGGTGGTGAATTGGGAGATTTTACCTCTGACATTGAATCCCATCAATAGTAAGAAAGGGAATTATTTCTCCATCATGGTATTGAAAATATTAGTCTTTCAAGGGTGGATGAATTATATGAATTAATGATGGATCATGATAACGATATGATTGAAAGAAAAAATGATTGTATGTATAGTCATCCATTAACTTATCAAACACTCATATTATTTGTTATTCATTTCTAATAATACAGATATGTTGTCATATTTAAATTGATTTTTATGAATGAATTGTTTAATTTTGAAAATGTAAATGTTATATTTTTTTGTATGTGCAATCATTTATTATCATACCTATGTATGTTTTGATTTTCAGTACTGTGTATCTATTATCATTTCTAAATTTATTTTTTTTCATGAATTTTTCAAAATATATGTTTTGAAGTTAATTTTACTTATTTAAATGACATGAATTCTAAGGAGAAAGTGTTTCACTAATCCCAGTCGACTCCTAGTTGGCATTACCTCAAGAACACAAACACCCGATTATCCATCTGGCTCCATCCCTAAAACATCTGGGACACCCTCCATATTCCCCCATCAGTATTTGGCACACCCTTCTTCTCCCTTACATCTATGTATGAAACACCCTCCTTCTCCATCCCATAAGCATCTGGAAAATTTCCTTCCCATTCAGCAGGTTCAGCATGTAGAGACTTTACAATGAGGGAACAAGTCATCACTCATATTTCTTCACAAGGATATTATAGGGTGATGGTTATAAGTACAAAATTTTAATGTAAATAATGTTATTGCACTTTTTTATACTAATAAATATTTTATAATAAAATATGAAAACAATGTCACTAATGAGACAAATATGAATAGTTTAGATGTCTGGAATCTAAATGGATTGAAGATAATTTTCCCCTTTAATTGTTATGGGGTCCCCATGGATGATTCTGTAGGATTATTTGGAATTATTCTAGTCCAGTTGGTGTTGGATCTAGTTACCCTTATGATTACATATTTTGATTGGATGCATATACCTTGATCTTAGAATAATGAAGTATTTTATTCCCAAATAAAGGTAATTTTAATACATTATGGCTCAATTTAATGACATTATGTAATTAAATTCTAATATTTTAAAAATTAATATCTTTATATATATATTATTCCACATTAATATTTCTATATAGAAATAATTGTTTCAATTATATTAGAAGATGACTAGATGTGTCCCTAGTGATATTACGTCAATGGATGGTTTGAGTGAGAAGGTAAATCATGTAACTTCATATCATTTATTACAAAAAAAAATATTGTTTTTAAGTTTAAATTTAAATTTACAACACTCTTTAGATTTCAAGAAAATTTTCATACATGTTTCTATAGTAGAGATTGGAGACAGATATAGAGATGGTGTCGATCTTAGATTTTTGTGTATTGATTAGGGATGACTTTGGATTCAGTGGGGGTGATGTGTAACAAAACTCAAGATAGACTAACACTGATATAGTGATTGAGAAACCATGTTGTGGTTTGAGGTAGGGTATATATGTATTTCTCTTACATTTCATGAAATCTATATGGTTGGTTGATTTGCTATGTTTTTTTTTTAATTTTACCTTATACTCATCATTCTTAGGCTCTTAGGTTTTTTCCATATACCCAATTTTCTCACATAGTTGTTTTCTCTAAAAATAATCCATTTATACAATTCTATAATTCCAAAAAACTAATATTGTCAATGGATTCACTTATAAACAAAACCATTTCTATTCCAAACAACATATGGGGTATAATAGTTTCTTTGATATGGTCTAATGTTTATTATTGATGACTTTTTCTTATGAGGTTTTCTATGTTGTTTATTGAGGTTGTGTTTGTATGTATATATGATATATTGGATTTAGTTCTTTTAAAGGAAAGTTTCCCCTTTATTTCTATGGTGGTTTAGAAAATAAACTTGAAGAATGTATATAAATAATAGTTGGTTTATAAAGTGTTTTTAGGAAGGTTTTGTATGTATGGTTATTATCTTAAAACCAAAGTCATGTTTGACCCTTTGTATAATGTTTTTTCTCAAAATGTGTTACACACTTGGTTTATTCCCAAATAGAACCATGTTTTATATAAGTTTTTTGATCCTATGAGAGAATTGGGATTATTTTTTGTTTTTATGTGAACTGTATATGGGTAATTTATAAGAAGTGTGTATGGGATAGGTATGAGTTATTACATATATGTGCTTTTCCTTATGGCATGTTATTTATGTGTGACTGATATCTGATACATGTTATCCCATAATCGGTCTCTAGTATCATGGTAACCGTTGACATCTAAGTGGGATATTGAGAGATGTCTTATATGATTATCAGGATGAGACTCTGACTATGTGTACTTCCATCTAGTAAGGATTTTTGGAGTAATCTGAGAAGTCATTGTCTAAGAACATCATCAATAGGATAGAAGATGGTTCTGCCTGAGTATATCTAGGATTAGGACCATGGGATTTTCCCATTATTACATATACATTATGTGACTTAATTAATACTATAATTTATTATTATTATTTATTTTACTTTATTATTATTTCCTTATATGTGATACCCATTCTTATGTATTTTAAGGTTTGTTTCAATTGTATTTTTCTTTTTGGTATAACTGCTTTTGTTGAGGGTTTTGGATGGTTCACTTGGTTCACATGGAGGTTTCCAGTTTATAATTTTGGGTTTTCTCTCTTATCTTATAACATATATGTATTGGAAAATTTATCTTCTATGTATTATTATATTCTAGTTTATATTTATTACTCACCATGGTATTTACATTATGTTGGTATATAAGATGGATGTTTTTTTGTGTTATGCTTTATTGATTTTTCGGAACTGCAGTTTCTACAGATTTTTTTTTAACTACACTATATAGTAGCAGTTTAAACTATTTCTAAATATGGACAAAAGAATTAGTGGCAATTTAAACTACCACTAACTCCTTATCATTTTTTTAGAGTAAAACCGCATTTAAAAATGAAATTATCTCCCCTAAAAATGTTTGATGACACTTCCCAAAAACTACCACTAAATGGAAAAAACCAATGTAGATTGGATGTCGACACCAACTTTAGTGATGGATTTTAAAAAACATCATGGAAACATTTAGTGGTGGTTTAAACTGCCACTAAATTAAAAAAACATCGTTATTCCTTTATTTTTTTATAGTAGATACCCTGAAAATCGAAAGGGGATAAATAGAAGATATGATATAAGTAGTCAAATCAACCCAAAGAAAGAGGGAAATGAAACCCAAAAATATATATATATAAGCTCATAAAATAAACTCAGATGAAATAGAAAGGGGATCTCCATCTCACAACCCAGCCCATGTTGATGAGTGTTCCAACAACTCCAAAGGTTCATTATTGATGCCCAGCATCTCACATGTTTATCCAAAGAAATCATGAGGAGGACCCGCACCTTTTTTCTACTTCATATCCCAAGGGGAACAATCTCTAATAAAAAAGAGAACTTTCACCCTATTATGATAGTGATATTGCACTCAAAGGAAGGATAGAGTAGCTACACCCTGGTGTAATAAAGGGATTCCACTCAAATTATGAAGGATCCACTCCCTAGCATGATAAGGGCCCCACTCATTAGGTATTGATAGAGGAACCGCACCCTTGTGCATTAGGGGGTACCACTCAATGAAAAAAGGACTTGTATCTTAGTATGGTAGGGGGGTGCAACTCTATACATGTAGGACCTCCACCCTAGTCTCATAGGGGGTTCCACTCAGTGGGAAGATGACTCAAACACTAGTTCCATTGGAGGTTTCCACTCAATACAGTGCAAGGAGTATGGGGGACCTTCACCTTAATTAAATAGGGGGTTTCCAACCCCAGACTCTCTCGAATGATCCTTTCTGATCACCACCATCATCAAGAATCTCATAGAGAAGCATCATGCTTGGAACATTCCACATCATATCTCAAAATCCACTATAAAGGCTATCATAATGTTCTATGTGTAAAAATTCTCAAGATAGTCTACTCGCAGGAAAAAATATGAGTCCATTCAAAGGAGATGTGAAAAGTGGAAGTTTCTTATAAAAGGGGGTACATGACGTGTATGGGGACCTAATGGCATGTGGTTCTGCTCTACTGTCTAGATGTGTTTTCCTATGGAAATGGTTTAGAGGTAATTACACCATAAAGATTGTTTAGGGGGCCAACAAAGTGTGTCTTATCTACCCAAGACCTACCTATATAACCTTGGTCATGTCTATATTCTTCAGGCTATGTCCATGTATCTAGTCGTGTACCTAGCCATACTTATGTACCAGACCATGCCTGTGTACTCCCAGAGTAAAAAACTTTTCCTCCCTCAAGGGGTCCTGGTTGTGTGTATCTAGCACATAGATCAGCCACCTACTGAGGGTCACATGGTGTGTGGGCCTAAACATAGGGAATGTGATCCTTAAATCGACTGAAAACCCTATCTATCATGGAAAATGAGTTATAGGGTTTTTGTTCTTCCAAACTACATGAAGTGTACAATTGTTTTTCACATAAAATCCAAAATATTAACATAGATTACTAATACTTCATCACTACCTCTAATCACACCCAAAGACCTCCAAAAATTGGTGGTATCTACCTTCAGCCATCGATTCTGACCCACTAATGGCTGGAAATTATGAACCACTCATTTGCACGAAGCCTGCATGCTGCCTGCCACTTGATCCCATTTTCACACCAGATCCAGGATCCATGGATCATCACCCACAACCTACGATCCATCCCAATCCATCCAAAAATCATGATCCCATTATTTTTCCACCAATCCATTGAAAATTCAGGGGATTTGATCACACTCAAACACTCTCCGATAATTTTAAACTGTGACCTCATAGGGCAACGACAAATGACATGAGAAATAGTGGGGAGAAATGCACATAAACAAAGGTATAACCATCGTTTTCCATGAATTATTTTCCAACGACACATGATCAAAAAAACTGTGGTTTTTATGTAGGAAAAATAATAATAAATTGATCTAAAAATTTAATTCATTCAATCGAGCTCATGTGATGTGTATGAAATCACAAATCAAATAATAGTAGATAAAATCAATGATCAAACTTTTAATCAAGGGAAGAAACCAAAATTGAAAAGTCATGCCTTGATTATGGGTTGATTTTTGGTGAATAACACATTCTCTGGTGATTTAGGGATCCCACTACATTACCTATCTTCTAATCCACCTTGATCTGATCATCGTTCATCATCTAATTCTGATTCTCCAATGAAGAACGCTATGAATATCCTCTCAAATATCCGAGGTTTTAGGATTGATTCATATGTTCTCAGTGTACTATATTGTAGGAATGATTATCTTAGTGATGGATTGGATTTGTGGAATCAATGTCTAGGGTGGTAGATCATTTACCTTGGCTACGAAAAGTGTTGATATTATTGTGTTTATAATGATTAGTCATTCGCTTACATTTCATACTTTTAGTGATGGATCATCCATCTTATGCATGGTATTAGTGGGATATCTTCCTTCCCATGATTTATGAAATAATGATAAATCTTTCTATATAGATATGATCAATGTTATATTATTCAACTTTTAGATTTTGGGCTAGTGATACTCATTCACCCAAAAATGTATCATTCACCATCGTTGTTGATGGTTGATGCCTCATTCAACATGTAATCTCTCATTCACCACTATTATTAATGGGTGATTCCTTATTCACCGGCAATATATTGTTCACAAAGTTTGTCATTTAGTGGTAAATCATCCACTTAGGTTTGTGGTTAGTGATGGATCATTCACCTTGGAGATTGTTGTGGTGGTAGATTGTCCACTTGGAAATTGTTTTATAGTGATATATCATTCATTGGTGATACATAATTTTCCATTTTTTATGGTTAGATTAGTGATAAACTATTCACTTTTAGATACATCATTCACCTGTCATTGTTGTTGTGTGATGATATATCATTCACCCAGTGATACATCATTTTCTCTCATTATTGTGGGGTGATACCTCATTCACCAAGCGATGCCTCATTCTCAATATTTATTGGTAGTTCCTTTTCCATCATTTATGATATATAGTGATATATAGTTCACTCAATATGTGATTCGATGATATATCGTTCACCTTGACTAGTGTATGGGTGATGCATCATTGACCCCAATA
The DNA here is from genome assembly GCA_963277665.1 of Viscum album. Taxonomy (NCBI): domain Eukaryota; kingdom Viridiplantae; phylum Streptophyta; class Magnoliopsida; order Santalales; family Viscaceae; genus Viscum; species Viscum album. The sequence continues at coordinate 926,310,979 of OY728165.1, forward strand.
CTATGATCTAAAATTAGCTCATTCTCCTCAACTGATGACCTGAGTGGTGATAGCTCATTAGTTCTCACATTTTGTTTAGACTATGGGTGAAAAATACCATTCTAGAACAATTGAAAGTAGGTATGAGTCTTCCATCTGGGTGGCTCTGTGACTACTTGACTATGTGATGAGTGTATGCATGTGATGTTCATGGATTACATTTCATTCAGTACATGCATGCACATATATACTAGTTTTTATTAAGGACATTGTTGGTGGTGTCCTACTAATTTTATACTCACACTCTGCACAAGCACATTGTTACCCATGTAAATATTATGGTTTTCATGCAAGTTGGGTGGTATCTCGGTTATAGGTCAGTGAGTTGGGAGAGCTCGGTGGGGTTATGGACACAAGTCTAAGGCGATGTCAAGGACAGTGGTCAGGCCACCATGTCTTTTATTTTTTACTTATCCTATACTATTTAGGGTTAATTTATTATTAATATTTCACCTTTTTTATGATTGTGTGACCTACATGAGTTACATTCACTACTATAGATAGTGCTTTTAAAAGCATTAGAAATCGCTTTTATCAGTGCTAAAAAAGAGATGTTTATATAATCACCCTTCAAAATGGATCCCTTTTATTAGTGATAACAAAAGCGCTAATAAAGACCCATTTTATCAGCATTAAAAAAAACATTGATAAAAGGCCTCTTTTATAAACACTAAAGAAAGTACTGGTGAAAGTCAAAAAATCTGTAAATTCAAAGAGGGAGACCACCCCCCTTTTATCAGTTCCCGGTTATCCCTTCCCTACCCTTTTATCAGAATTGGAGGATGCCCCTACCCTTTTATTAGTGATAGTGGTGGGTTTTATTAGTTCTAGTGGAGTCCCCCACCCTTTTATCAGTATGAGGGCACCCGTTGCCCAGCTCTGCACGCCCCTGCCTTCTCTTGGTTTTAAACCTGAGACCTCTCCCTCATAGATCTGCATCTTTGTCACTCTTCTATATTATTTTATTCTCTATTTTTTAAAATATTTATTTATTTATTATATTTTTTTACATTTTTTATCCATATATTTATATATATTTTTATATAATTATTTTTAAATACATTTATAAAATATGTTTTGTGTGTGTGTGTGTTTATAAATACATACATACATGTGTGTGTGTGTGTCTATAAATATAATTAAATATATTTATATTTATTTACATATATTATATATTAATATTTATATACATATATTTGAATATATATATATAGATAAATATATATTTGTTTGTTAATACACACACACAAATATATTTATATATATGAAAACATTATATATGTATATAAATATTCATAAATTTTTTATTTTAAACAAAATATATATTATTTTTATTTAGATATGTTTTATATATTTAGAAATATATTTTATATGTAAATATGTAAACATGTTTATTTATAAAATTAAATTTTTATGCATAAATATATATAAATATGTATATATGTGTATATATTTAATTATAAATAGTAGTACAATATGAAAAATGATAAAATTTGAACGTCATAATATCTATATGTGTATAATACTTGAGAATAAATTGAGTCTTCAAAAAAAGGATAATAATACTCCCTTAAAAGATGATGGAATTCCATCAAATGTTAAAAAAATGTGGGTACCCCCACAAAAAAAACTCCGTTTTGAAGGCCTTCTATACATTGTTGACCCAAAAAACATGACTGTGGTTTTCCCAACTCACCATAATGTAGATATTTTTACAAGCTTTGATTTGATATGTGGTAGATCTCAAACAGACACCCAGGTCAAAAGTCATGTATTTTTGAAGTTAGAGTCATGTTTTCAAATTATTTTAAATCGTTTATTAATTTATTGAATTTATCTATCTTCAAATTTTTATTAAATGAATTTTAGTCAATAATAGTTAGAAAATTTTTAATTAATATTATTTTTAAATTATTTAATAAACTATTTTCCACTAAATATCTTATATATTAAGTTTGATTACATATTTCGCATTATATAAATCATATTTTAAAAAATATATTATATTTATATCAATATCAATATATTTATGTATTAATATATGATTTTTAATGATATATAACTTTTTTATGAAATATACCTTTCATCAATGCTAAAAAAATCATTTTAGCATTGATAAAAGACATAATTTTATCAATGCTAAGAAAAACACTGATAAATGTACCCTTTATCAGTGCTAAAAAAAGCACTCATAAAGGGGTGATTTTATAAACATTAAAAAATGGTGATAAATGGTTATTTTATTAGTGCTTTGGATAAATCAAATCTGGGGTAGTTATTTGGTTATTTTATTATTATGATTTTCTTTCCATTGTAATAATATATTCTACACTGATGTTATATTAGTTATGGAAGTTATGTTATTGGTTGTTATTGTTGTGATGATAATAGAGTGTATAATATCCCTACGTAATTCATTTTACCTTTGTTAATATTTTATAGCCTCTAGTGCTTGGGGAGGCATGCTTGATGTCCCATGGTGTTATATTTGGTTCCCTAGAACCAAATTTTGTGTACTTTATGATAACTCATATTTATAGTTTTTAATGTTAATAAACTCCTTGTCACATCATGATTATTCTTCTACGTAACATAGTATGTGATAATGTTCCAAGGGTAGTTATCTCTCTGAAATGTCATAGCAGTTTCCTGCTATGATGAGAACCCCAAGTTCCATGAAAATATTCTTAAATATATGTTATATAGATGGATGAAATCATTTTAAGGACACAAATTATTTCATCTATCAGGGGTGAAGACCCATAGGGATTTTAGGAACCTTATCATGATGTACACCCTTGGTAATATCCAGTGTAGGATATTATGTGACGAGACCTGTTGGTAGGAAATCCAAATTTATATGTGTCATTGTATGTTCCTATATTTATATGGTTGTATTTATCCTTAGACTTTAAGTTTATTAATAATGAGTATTACAAGTCGTGTGCTTTGATGTATTGATGAAAACTGTGACGACATGTGTTCACGACGAGGTAGGATACGTTGGGTGCATTATGAGTAATATTGTATTAATGAATAATGCGATAAAGGATTCATACCTTATGTTCTTTAATGGAAGTTGATATCCCAAGACCTTTGATTGAAATGATAGAGCCTAAATAAATCCATTGCCATGGTGTTCTATAGGCAAGTTCAATTTATGAAAATTCAAAGAAATACATCAAGCACATAGGTTGATGGAACCAACATACAACCTATTTAATTAGAGATATTATGATAAAGAAATCATATTACATAGTAACAATATGTATGAGATATTATGACATTTAGGAATTAACTGTGTTTTCTATGGGTGACTTGGCATGTTGCTAGATGTTAACCTTATAATTTAGGTTACTTCTCCTAATGTCACTGAGAAAGAGGCCTAGAGGGTAACACACTAAGTGTATCCAAAATCTCAGTTAAATAATATATTATTATTTATTATTTAAAATCTTATATAAATATTATTATCACATGTGGTTTAATAATTATCCATATTTTCTTCATCGCGTATATTCTTTCCCCAATTATTCGAGTGGATATTATGTGAGCAGAATATATAATAAAATTTATTTGTTATTTAGAGAATATAATATTTATTTATTTATTGGTGAATAATGAAGTGGTATTTATTTATTAAATAAATAGTCAATATTAAAGGCCCAATAAATATTATGGAGAAATGGTGGACCAAGCTTAAATTTTCAGTGAGAAATAATATATATTGAATATTATTTAAATAAATAATATTTAATTTTAATTCACTTGTTTAGCGCATGTAGAGAAATAATATTATTATTATTATATACATGGGGTTCTGTAGGGATTAAATAAATATTAAAGGACACTTTTGCAATTATTTATTTCTAACCCTAGAGGTATATAAACTCAATTATATTATTTTTCAAGAGAGTTAATTCGTTTGTTTTATTGAGCACAATGAATCTAGAGAATCCTCTCAAAACCCTAGTGCACTCCCTTCTCCAATAACTCTTACAAGAATGGAGAGAAATCTTCCTCCATATTCCACTCTTGAGTCTAGATAGATCAAGTAGAACTATTTGTAAGTGATTCTTGTGGCTATTAAAGGTGAATGATGCAAGTGATATGATATATTGTGCTAGCACCCAGAGATTCATATGCTGACATTTAAAGATTTTTGGAACACATACGGATAACCACTAGAGGGAATCTTCTCTAGATTCCTAAAATGAAATGATAGTAGAATCTAGATCTATTTTGAGATCCATCAATGAAGAAAGAATTTTTCACAAGGTAATTATTTAATTGTTTAAATTAATTATAAATAATATGTGATGATCATGCGCTCTAGTTAGGAAATTTTATACATTGTCTATATTATTTTATTCAATTATATTGATCACAGCATTTATCATTTTGTAAATCTCATATTGATCATCGATCGTGGCAAAAATAAATGTTAGGAACAACCCATCACACACTTCCACTACACTTAGAACATCCTACTGGTATCAGAGGGTTCACATAATTATTTATAATTATTTAAAGATTATTGATTGATTTATGCATAAGTAATTGGTTTTCAATTATAGTTTAATTGTTCTTTAATAAAAATTGTGAGATCTGATTCTTCTTCTTCATTTATCAGAAATATAATTGAATTGGTTTATTTTATGAACAAAATAAATTCAAAGATTTCATTTGGAGGTGTTGAGGAGTCTGGTTGGATAACATAAGAGTACATGTCGTGTAACCCAGTGGTACACATTGTTTAATAGTGTTCAATGAACCAATAATTAATTAGGAATTAATTTAAGGAATTTTCATTTATTACAAATAGTTCATTTAATTATACACTGCATGTTAACTGAGCCATCCTGGCACACACTCATCTAGAGTACACGTCGTGTAACTTCTGTATAGGGCGTGTAGTCCTTTAGTCGCAGATGGGTCATGTATCTTCTTACATGGCCTACCTAACTAGTGACCATATAACTCAAAGTCCACACAATGTGTATCCCATGTACACATTGTGAACTCCAACTTTTTCCATGGCATAGTTACATGCCATGTCCCTAGGTGTGTGTTGCAGATAGACAGTGAGAAAACATACATGTTGTGTAGATACAATGTGCACGCCGTATACTTTTACCAAATTACACATAATTAAAATTGATATATTATATTTTGAAAACCTTATTAATATGTACTTTCATGTGTTTATTAAGTTGATAGTACACATCATGTGGTGGGTTTTAATATATATAAATGTTTAATTAATTTCTACGTATTGTTAAGATCTACATATCATGTTTGAGTCATATTATAGTTATTACTCTACGTAAATTGAAGCATAAAACATGATAGAAAAATCATTTAATCTTTGTAATTATTAATTTGATAGTAAAATCATGAAATTATATGATAAGTCATTTATTCCACATGTCATGAGAGTAAACAGTATATGAGTATAATAAATGTTGGGTAGTTTGGATGGGTACTCACCATGTTTCCTCCAAGTTACATTTATATGCATAGTTAATTTTGAATAATTTTTTTTAATTTGTTTAAAATTATGATGGATGAGAATCTCAATGGAATTTGGATGAGAATTAAGATAAAATAATTTATTAATTAAAGTAGATAATTTATTCGGGTGTGATTTATCTTAAATAAGAAATATTAATAATTGAATAATAATTTTATTAAATTTCTAATTTATTTCATGTGTATGGATGATAATGAACTTAGATGAGACATTTTTATGTGATTGGATTCTGTTAATTTATTATTAATTTAAATTATTGGTTTGTGTGTCATCTCTCCTCTTATTATATAAGGTCTTGCATGCCCATGGTTTATTTTATGTAAACACATTCCCCTAACCTATATATGAGTAAAATAATATGTAATGGATGGAGTTCCTAATCTAGTGGAGGCAGTTCAAGTTTATATCCAAGTAGAAACCAATCCAAGAGAGATACATAAGTGGACTGGTGGAAAATTGAAACATAAACCATAAATGGTTCAAGGTGTTTTCACTATAGGTGGGCAGTTAGTTTATTATCCGCTAGATAAACTAACCATTAGTAAAATCTCATGATCATACCACTTCATTATTTTATTTCCATAAAGTTTCATTTTTATTTCATTATGGATGTTTTTTCATGTTCTCATGAATTAATGAATTAACAAGCATGCAAGATAGAACTAAAATAAATTGGATTATGTATAAATATTATCTAAGGCATGGTTAATCACTTAAGTAAGTCCAGTTAATATTAACAAGCATGTAATAAATATAATAATTGGAAATTTACACATTAAATATAAAATACCTCAATTATAAATATTAATTCGATATAGCCTTTCACTACTTCAGTTAAAATCAACCCATAGTTCAAAGTTCTTGACCAAACAAAGTTGGGGTGATTTTAATTATTGAGAAATTATATCATGAAGTTTTGGGTTGACTTAACTTAGTTCACATCAAGGGTTGACTATCAAAGTAGGATTTGGTGTAACTAAGAGGCAAGGATTTAGGAAATCCAATTTAAGGATTTTAGGAGTGGGGATTCCACTCAAAAAATTAAGGAACCTTTTGTTAATGTAGTTAGCATTTGGAATTCCTACCTAAAACCCTTAAAATTTCTTAACTAACAAAATTTGTGGTAATGATAAGGTGAATATTGATCCTTTCCACTATAATTTCCAAGAAACAAGATATTCTGACACCAATGGTGAGGGCTATTGGGTTTTAATAAAATAGTGGGAGATTAATGAATATAATATTTATTTATTTGTCTAAATTTTATCAGATAAAGTACTAGATCTCTTCTCATATTAATAGTAGAAACAATAATAAAAATTACTTCAAATATATCAAGGTGATCCATACTTGAGAATGATAACCTTCTCATCGACACGAGTTTCCAAGAGTGGAAAAGGCATTTTCACGTTATCCTACATCATGAAATGAAATTATATGTGCTGGAAGAACCTATTCCTAATTCACCTGGTAATGAGGCTAGTGAGGAAGAGTTTTATCTCTATGATAAACATTTTAATGATGCTATATATGTTCAATTTTTCATGCTATCATCCATGACCAATGATATTTTAAAGTAACATGTGGACATGGATGCGTATAGTATGATGTCTCACCTTTAGGGTCTCTATCAAGAGAAGGCAAGACAATAGAGATACAAGATATCCAATTATTTATTTATAACCAAGATTGGAGAGTCTACGATGGTTGGGCATCATGTAGTCAAGCTTATTGGCTACATCGTGCACTTAATCATCTTAGGGATTAAAATCTCATATGAGTTTTTCATAGATCTCATACTTTCCTCACTACCCAAAACCTTCTCTAGTTTTATTATTAATTATAACATGAGAAATAATGAGAAGATTATTTAGGAACTTCTTACTTTGATTCTCCAAGTGGATAATAACATGGGGCATGAAAACCTTGCGGTCCTTATGGTGAATAAGAAAAGGAGGAACAAAGAAAAGGGGCCCAAGAATTATAAAAATTCTAAATATCCTGAGCATTTTCCTTCTAATAAGAGGAAGATCCATAAATAGGGTAAGGAAAAGGAGGTAGTGTGTTTTTCATGTGTCAATAAAATCCACTGGAAGAAGAAATGCACCCAAAATAAAGTGGAAGATAAATGTGCATTCATTATCAAGTGTAATCTTTCAATATATACACATTGGGTATTAGATACAATTTGTGGTTCTCACGTCATGATAAATGAAGGAACCAAGTAGATTCTGAAATATTGATAGAGTAGATGTGGATTTGTGAGATTCCAATGGTGTGAGGTTGGATACTCTAGAAATTGATGACTACCACCTTTTATTTCTAATGGGAATGATATTGGCTTTAAGGGATTATTATTATGTACCAACTATTACTAAGAACATAATTTTTTTCATGCCTAGATACAGATGGTTTTATTTTTAAGTTTCGAAATAAAAGTTGTTTCTTTTATAAAGACAACATATGTTATAGTATGATGCATTTAAATAATGGCCTTTATGTATTAAATTATGAAAACCATGTATTGTAAATAGATAATGAATCATGTTCACATGACTCATTTAACACCCTGATATGGTATCACCGTCTTGTTTATGTAAAAGAAAAGAATTTGAAAAATCTCTATCATGATGGTTATTTAGACTCTTATGATCTAAAACCACTTTAAATATGTCATGCTTTTTATAATTAATAATAAAAAAACCTCCATTTGGTGTATAGGTTGAAAGGTCCATAGATCTTCTAGTATTGGTACACACTAATGTGTGTGAACCATTTCCATTAGAAGATAAAGGTGTGTATAATTACTTCATAACTTTTACTGATGACTTTATTAGATATGGATATGTCTACTTGATGTGGTACAAGCCTGAGTCCTTTGAGAAATTCAAATAATTAAAGAATGAAGTAGAGAATAAACTTGGAAAGAAGATAAAGAATCGTCAATTAGATTGAGGTGGTGAATATCTTAACTAAGAGTTTATCGACCTTTTATAAGAGTTTGGGATTCTATCTCAACTCACTCTACCTTATACACCATCATGGAATGGTGTTAGTATTAGGAGGAACCATAACTTATTATACATGGTAAGATAGATGATGAGTCATGCAGATCTTCCATTATCATTTTAAAGATATGCATTACAAACTATGGCATACACACTATGCTGAGTACCAACTAAAGAAAAAAATGAAATTCCCTTTTACTTATAAAATGGAAAGAAACATGTTTTGTCACACACACGTGTATGGGGTTGCGAGGATTTTTTTTTAAATCCTTATTAGGTAACAAACTATCACCATGGGGAAAAAGTGTATCTTTGTAGGGTATCTTAAGGAAACAAAGGGATACTACCTATAAAACCTCTTAGATAAGAAACTGATTTTCACCAGGAAAACTGCCTTTCTTGAGAAGGATTATATCCTCAAAAAGTATAGTGGGAGAAAGATTGACTTTTATCAAGTCGATGCTCAAGATACACAAGAGTTGGTAGAGAAACAGATTCAATAGGTCCCCATTAAAGAAGTAGTTCTTGAAACACAAGTACTATATAGGAGCACAAGAGAGGTAAGAGAACCAAATAGATATGGTTTTTTAGTCATTGAATAATTTGACTCATTATTAGTTGAAAATGATGAACCTATCTTCTATAAATAGGTAGTAGAGGGATCAAAAGCTATAAGATGGAAAGGAGCCATGAATTATGAAATGGATTCCATGTATTATAACCAATTTTGGGTTCTGGTCAATGTGATAGTTGATGTAAATCCCGTAGGGTAAAAATTGGTATTCAAGAGAAAACTGGACATGGAAGGTAAAGTAAATACCTATAAATCAATTATAGTGTATGCAGGGTTTAAATAGCATTAAGGAATTGACTACAATGAAACCTTCTCACCAGTTTCCATATTTAAATCCATCATAATTCTACTTACTATAGTAGCTTACCATGACTATGAAAGTTGGAATATGGAAGTCAAAACTGCTTTACTTAATGGGAACCTTCAGGAAGATGTCTATATGATACAACAAAAATGGTTTTGTGACTCTATGTGATGCCTAAAGTATTTTCAAGTTGCAGAGATCCATTTATGTATTGAAGCGAGTATCTAGTTCATGGAACATTCAATTCAATGAATCTATAAAAGAATTTTGTTTTATTAAGAACAAATGTGATCCATGTGATTATAAGAGGTTTAGTGGAAATGCAGTCATTATCCTAGTAGTATATATTAATGATATATTACTTATTGGAAATGAAAAACCAGTCTTACAGTCTGTTAATTACTGGTTAAAAAAGTGTTTCTTCATGAAGGAATTAGGTGAAGTAGTCTATATTCTAGTGATCAAGATCATTTGTTATAGATTTAAGAGGTTGTTTAGACAAAGTAAATGTACATACATTTACCAAATACTAAAGATATTTAGTATGGAAAATACAATAGTGTATTAGTTCTAGTGTCACATGGTATAGATATTTCTAAGAAAATGTGTCCTCAGAAACAACAGGAGAATGATAAAATGATTAATATCCCATACACTTTAATGATAGGATCAATCATGTATGTCATGTTGTGTTCTAGACTTGATGTTGCCTATGCATTGAGAATTGTAGGTAGATATCATGGGTTATACTAATGAAAGTTTTTAAATATATTAGAATGATCAAAATTCATAGTTAGGATATATTTTCTATCTCAACAGATGATCTGTGAGCTGGAAGAGTTAATGTAAAGTTCTGTGTTTTTTAATCGGGTTAAAATACTAAGGTTTTCAAAAAAATCGGTTTATCGATGGGTCAGTTTTTAAACCATGCTCCAAAATTTTATTTCTAGTGTTGGAACACCTAAAGGTGTCATTTTTGGACTTGAATAATTACCTGATAATTTTAGCGGGTGTCCCGATGAGTCTCAGGAGCACTGGATCTGAAAAAATACACTTTAATGGATCTGCACGGGCAGTGCACAGTTGCGGACCAACCCGTGCAGTTTACCTGGTTTAATAAATTATTTATTTTAATTAAATAGAATTATATGAGAAATTGTGATTAATTAAAATAAATTTTTAATAATAATAATAATGAAGCTATTATTATTATTATTGTGGTTTAATTAAATGAATTTTAAAGAATTACTTAAATGATGGTTGAAGAAATTAATGTGGATTTTTGTTTTATCAAAGAACCATTTTAATTCAATAAAGATTTTCAGAATTAATAAAGGACCATTTATTATTAATTGGAGGTTATGAGTTGGAGTTTTTATCATTAATATCATATTAATGATATTACAATTAGATTGGGGGTTTTGGTTTAAAATAAATGAAATTTGGAATAATTATTATTATTATTATTTTATTATTATTATTGTGTTTATTTAATTAAATAAATGTTAAAAGAATTTAATGTGGCTTTTGATCTTTCAAAGAAAATTTTTCTTTTAAGTGGGATTAATTGGGGATTTTCAGAATTAGTTAACAAATTTTTATTTAAAGAATAATTAATGAAGAAACATTTTATTAAATAAGTATAGTGATAATAAAAAATGTTAAATCTATATTATCATTATATTAATCCATATTAGATATTAGGTTATTATTTTTTAAAAGGGGAAAAAGAAAGGGGAGGCGCTGGACATCAGGTGGCGTGACCCCCCCCCCAGTCTCCCCTTGTGAGGCACGCGACGCACGGTGTACTGTCCTCTTCCATGTGGCTCCCTCTTTGGAGTCTCCCCCTCCTCCATGAGGCCCTCCTCCTCCATACCTCCAGCAGTGCGCAGCCTCATCCAGACACCCCTTGCAGTAGTGTGACACCCTCGGGCAGAACCCCTGCAGCACGCGACCCCCCCCCCCTTCCTGGGTTCTCTGTCCACATCATTTTCCCCCAATTTATTCTTGGTTTAGGTCCGATTATTCAAGGTAAGACCTTCCCTCATGGTCATTTTCATTACTTCGGTGATTCGCTAATATTTCGGTGTCGTTTTGGTGTTGGATGAAATCCTAAGGTTCGGTTTTATCTGGTTATTGTGTTCTTCAAATTTTAGGATATGTGAATATTGTTTAGGGACCCGTAGTTCCATGTTCCAAAATATGCCGCCAAGGGAAAGGTGTATGGGCTTGATTTTCTTTGGATATGTTGGTTTGGGTAAGTTTTTAAACCCGATTTTTAGTTTTTCACCGGTTAAATTAAGGTCAGTTAATTTTTTTATGAGTCCCTGGTACCAAGTTAGAGGTACGTTGTTCATTACTACTTTTATTCTAGGTACCGGTTTAATATATTGAATTTTTTTATCAATGTAGACAATGCACACATATAAATATATATATATATATGAAGGAGTGTGCGCATGTGAATGTGGACTAGTTGTAGACTGGTTTCCACCAAGTACATTAAAGCTTTACAAAATAAAAATGGTACCACCCTGATATAGGGTTACAAATCTTTATATCTTTATTTAATAACACCTATAATCTTCTTTAAATAAATTGAAAATGTGAGTTTCCATGATTATAGAACTGCTAAGTTTTATTAAAATGTTGATTAAAGATAAATTGTTGGTTAGTAGTAATGTCATATCATGTTTGCTATGGTTTGGATTTCATATGTCATCTTGTTAGTGCTCATATATGATATGTCTATGCATGACACTTTTGATGTTATTAAATGATGTTGCCATGTGAGATAAATGAGGACTTGATCATGTGTTGGTTTTAATCATGTATTGCTAATTTGGTTAAAGTGATATGACTAAATAGTTAAATGATTTGAATTGATATAGTTGAGTAATAGGGTAATTAATTGAGGAATTAATTATCAAGTCATGAGATGAAAAAAAATTATGGAAATTACTTAATATTGAGAATATTGAATATTTTGAAATGTTCAGAATATAAACTGGAAACTGGTAATAATTAATGGATGGATTAATTATTACATAATATATGGTAAATGGTTAATTAATTGATGAACTTGTTAAAGAGATGTGATTTAATTAATTAATTTGCATGAATTAATTTAAGATTGTGAATTGATTGATTGTTATTAATATTGGCCAATAATACCTTTGGATTCACGATTATTTTCTATTCCATAAGTTGGTGGGGATGGAGTTGTTTAAAAATATGATATGTTTTGTGAGATGGTTGCTAAATATATGGACCTTGTTCAGCATGTTTGACTTAGGATGTTTACGACGTGCATGTTAATTGTTAAAGTCCTAGACGAAACACTATTTCAGTGGACAGGTTCAAACTTGTTTAAGATTTGGGATAATTAATTGAGAATAATTAATTGATAATTAATTATTAACCATTGAGATGTTGAATTATTAATTGATTGTAGAATTATTTGACGGGAGATTTATGTTATTAATTATTTTTTCAATTAATTAATGGATTGGATTAATTAATTTATGAACTAATTAATGGATGGTTTTGGGGTGTTAGACATGGAATTCTACACCAATGATAAATATATATGTATGATTGATAAACAGGTAGTGAGATAGGGACTGTTTTCAAATACTCATGGGGTACTAGACATGGCATTTTGCACTGATCTTGCATGAAAATATTCTTTTATGGGATAGGGACCGATGCTCTAAATATCCATGGGTTGTGAGACAAGTATTGATGCTCCAAATACTCACGAGGGTGCTAAACATGATGTTCTACACCTATTAATTAACATTGGACTGTAGATCCAATTGGTCATACTTGAAATGTATTAATTGGTTAATGAAAACTATTGTGACATAATGATTTGTGAATTTAATATGAGAAAGGGTTCAGACTTATCAATGAATTGGGTGAATCACTATTAGTGGATGGATGTAGGAGAGAATCACTATTTCTAGTGGACGGGCTTGGACTTTGTATATGAAAGATTAAATAGAATGTCTTATGATGTGTTATCCAATCCAAAGCGCAAGCTTGGATTCAATCTTTACTTTTATTACTTAGATGTTCTTAGAGACATTTGTGGTGAGTGACTTATATGAGGGATGTCGGGCTTAGGATGGATCTTGAGAATTATGTAATTTAACAATGTTTGAATAAATGATAAATGAAAATGAATTTGTGATGACTGATGTGTATGCATGAAAAATGTATAATGCAGGTACAGACACCAACTGAGGGATGAAGCAGGTCCTTGGGTATATAGTTACTTTGTATAGATTACTTTAATTATGCATTCCTTCACACTGTTTAAATTATTTATGAAGGTCAGGATTTAGGGTAGACACCAGTGGTCCTGGCCTACTGAGATTTATATCTCACACCCTACTCAGGCTGCCATTGCACTAGGGTACCAGAGTAGATTCTATTTGGTTGTAGGATTTTGTTGTACGCTAGTACCTGGAGATAGGAGAAAAGGACTGTGCTAGAGCTCAGGATTCTCATGGAGTTTTCCCATGGGGATTTTGAGTCTTTCCTTTATTTCTATACTGTGATGTAAAATATGTTGTTTTGTTTAATTCTTTAAAAAATGTATCAATAACATGTCATGCATGCATCTGCTATATAATTGGTGTTGGCAACTTTTATAAAATGAGTACTATTTGTCTTATGTTGTTTTTTCAATTATGTATTATTGCTTCTGATACTGATTTTTATTTACTCTAATGTGCCACTGTGTAACTCTGATAAGAGGGTATAGTCTCCCCACTGACTATCCTTAGTCCCTCACTGCTAGTAGGAATCCTCTGGCATACGGGGAGACACGCTTGAGGTCATGTAGTGACCAGTCCAGCCACCGGTTTATGGGTGATCTGGGTTGGGATGTTACAAAATGGTATCAGAGGGTTTCTTTTCCTTTGTCTTACTGTTTTTTGGGTTGGTAGACAGGAGACTAGGGATGTGTCAGCATTTGGGTTAATAGTCATTCTTGGGACTGATCACCCCATGTTCGAGAAATGATCAAGTGTCCAAATATGGTAATTGATTTTTGTACTATTAGAGGTTACAATTGATATGATTTCACCTTGAGTGACTGGTGTATTTTCCGCTGCTTATTGATTTTGAGAATTTTGAAAAATAATTTTTTTAGCCTGATATGGAAAGGAAGTTGCATACATGCATCATATTAGGCACTTAGAGATTTACATGTCATGCATATAACATGTCATATAGTTGCATTAGTAGGATGCCTACTAATTTGGATTGTGTGCCTTGGGTATAATTCCATTTTTGATCTAATTTAGCATGCCTCTGTAAATAGCTTGTTTCGGTGATAGATTTAACATGCTTGAGTGATTATATGTCATACTGCCTCAGTTATTAGCATGTTTTGTTATTGTTTCATGCTTCTGTGTAATAGCATGTTGTTGTGTTACTTCTTATGATAACATTCTATAGATGTTTTGATGTGTGAAAGGGATGCTAAAGTTTAAATGTTAAATGTATGTTGATTGTTATAAATGGGATCCAAATTCCAGTGATAAGGTGTATGGGCGCCTTATTGATTGGTAGATGGAAACCCATGTGTTTGAACCTTATATAACTATAGTATGTTTGAAAATGGTTATAAATGTAAAACTGCTAAGTTTTGATTGAAATGAACTATTGTTGGGTTGCTTTTTGAAGAACCCAGATTGAATAAATGGGACCCTCAGAGGTCGTTCTTTTTTGTAAAATGAATTTAAATGCAAAAAATGCCTGTTTATATTTGGATAACACTAAATGTGAAATGTTTAAAGAATATGTTTGTTATATCATGTATGTTTTTTCCCTGAGGAATTGATTGAAAAACCAAGTGACTTGTTGTGAAAAATAACTTCTGTGTTTTTTGAAATTCATTCAAATTTTTAAAGGTTAAAATGAATTAATTAAAATGGATAAAATGGAAAAGGGGATTTTAAACATTGCGATTTTAGTTTTTCATGACCAAGAGAAAGGGTCGGCGTTTATGTTTCGTAAGGGTCTAACCCGTGGTAGGTAGTACCCTTCGAATGTTCTAGGTCATTAAATTAAGTTTGTCCCACTGCTCGGGAGGACTTCTTGGTACTCAAGTGTTATATCATGTTGATAGGTTTATGTTACGGCTTTTGTGATCAATGTTTGATGTGGTGATCGTTGTTTGAGGAACGTCACACGCATGCATTAAGTGTTCTGAAATAGCGTGTCGGTGAGAGGTTGATTTTTTTTCAACGTCATGGACAATTCTAAGGTGGGTAGTGTCACATCATTTTTAGTAAACATGTCGGTAGAAGATGCTGAGATTTTAGAACAAAGTTTTCCAGTAGTAGTTCGACTGGTTTTCATAATGACCTTGGTTTTCTCTTAGTGCGCTTTTCTGAATATGGTGAGCATGTCCCCTATCTTGACCTCGTCATGGAGACACTAAGATAGCATTGGTATTACACCGCGCTACAGTTTAAATGTTGTTGGGATTGATGAGTGGTTGTTATCTGGGTAGTACATGGGATACATGGTTTCTTTGGGCTACTCCTTTATTCTTGTTGGGGCACGGTTGTTTTTAAAATATCTTTGTGATGCCTTGACTTGGAAACTTCACCAGAGGTCGGGTAAGGACTTTGTTATACATGCAGAAGGTTTTGGAATAGTTTTAAATTCACGTCATCAGATAAAGGGAGAATGTGGGTTTTGGGTCTGTGATGTCTTTTGAGGGAATCATGTGCAACCTTTTCTGTTGGTTGATCGAGATTCAACCATTTTTGTTGATGAGTTCCCTGTAATGGCCTCATATATAAGCTATGTTTCAATGTTTAAGCTATAAAGTGAGCTTTGGATCTAGTTTTAAAGGCTTATCCATTAGGCTTGTGAAGGGTTAAAGGTGTGTTTGGTATTGGGAATGCAACACATCAAACGAGATTAAATGACCTTGGTAGGTCGGTTGTTTTAGTAATGGTTCCCAATGGCTTCTCAGGGATGAGAATTTTTTAAGGTGGGTAGATTGTAAGGTTCTGTGTTTTTTAACCGAGTTAAAATATGAAGGTTTTCTAATTTTTTTCCAGTTTATCGACAGGTCGGTTTTTAAACCAAGATCCGGAATTTTATTCTGAGTGTTGGAACACCTAAAGGTGTTGTTTTTGGACTTGCATAATTACCTGATAATTTTAGCGGGTTTCCCAATGAGTCTCAGGAGCAGTGAATCCTGAAAATTCCACTTTAATGGATCTGCACGGGCAGCGCACAGTTGTGGACCAACCCGTGCAATTTTCCCTGTTTAATAAATTATTTATTTTAATTAAATAGGATTATATGAGAGATTTTGATTAATTAAAATAAAGTTTTAATAATAATAACAATAATGAAGTTATTATTATTATTATTATGGTTGTTTAATTAAATAAATGTTAAATAATTAATTAAATGATGGTTAAAGAAATTAATGTGGCTTTTGGGTTTATCAAAGAACCATTTTAATTAAATAAAGAGTTTCAGAATTAATAAAGAACCATTTATTATTAAATGGAGGTTATGAGTTGGCTTTTTTATCATTAATATCATATTAATGATATTACAATTAGATTGGGGGTTTTGGTTTAAAATAAATGAAAGTTGGGATAATAATAATAACAATTTTATTATTATTATTATTGTGTATACTTAATTAAATAAATTTTAAAAGAGTTTAATGTGGCTTTTGATCTTTTCAAAGAAAAATTTTCTTTTAAGTAGGATTAATCGGGGAGTTTCAGAATTAGTTGAAAAATTTTTATTTAAAGAATAATTAAAGAAGAAACATATTATTAAATGAGTATAGTGATAATAACAAATGTTATATATCTATTATTATTATATTAATCCTTATTAAATATTAGGTTTTTATTTTTTTTTAAGGGGAAAAAGAAATTGGAGGTGTTAGATATCAGGAGGTGCGACCCCCCCCCCCCCCCTCATATTACCTTGTGAGGCGCACGATGTACGGTGTGCAGGCCTCTTCCCCAAGGCTCCCTCTTCTGAGTATCCTCCTCCTCTATGTGGCATTCCTCCTCTAGACCTCTAGCAGCATGCAGCCTCAGCCGGACCCCCCTTACAGCAGTGTGACACCCTCGGGCGGAGCCCCTGCAACACGCCCCCCCCCCCTTCTAGGTTCTCTGTCCGTAGCATTTTCTCCCCCAATTTCTTCTTGGTTTAGGTATGATTCTTCAATGTATGACCTTCCCTCATGGTATCCTTCATTTATTCGGTGATTTGATGATATTTTGGTGCCAATCTGGTGTCGGCCGAAACCCTAAGGGTTGGTTTTATCCATTTGTTGTGTTCTTCTAATTTTAGGATATGTGAATGTTGTTTAGGAACCCATAGGTCCAAGTTTCGGCATCCACCAACAAGGTCGAGGCAGATGGGATTGATTTTCTTTGGAGTCATTGGTTCAGGTAAGCTTTTAAACTCGTTGTTTATTTTTGCACCGATTAAATTAAGGTCAGTTAATTTTTTATGAGTCTCTGGTACCAAGTTAGAGGTGCCTTGTTCATTACTACTTTGATTCTGGGTACCGGTTTAATATATTGAATTTTTGTTGATCAATGTAGACAACACACACATTTAAATATATATATATATATATATATATATATATATATATGAAGGTGTGCGCACGTGTGACTATGGACCAGTTGTGGACTAGTTGCCGCCAAGTAAATTAAAGCGTTGCGGAATAAAAATGGTGCCACCCCGAGGTAGGGTTGCAAATATTTATCTCTTTATTTAATAATTCCTATAAACTTCTTTAAATAAATTGAGAATGTGAGTTTCCTTGATTATAGAACTTCTGTGTTTTCTTGAAATTCTGATTAAAGATAAACTGCTGGTTAGTAGTAATGTCATATCATGCTTTTTGTGGTTTGAATTTTCATATTTCTTCTTACTGGTGCTGATATATGATATGTCGATGCATGGAACTTTTGATGTTATTAAATGATGCCTCCACATGAGATAAATGAGGACTTGATCATGTGTTGGTTTTAAACATGTATTATTAATTTGGTTAAAGTGATTTGCTTAAATAGTTAAATTATTTGAATTGAGATGGTTGGGTAATAGGGAAATTAATTGAGGAATTAATTATCAAGTCATGAGATGAAAAAAAAATTATGGAAATTACTGAATATTGAGAATATTGAATATTTTGAAATGTTCAGAATATAAACCGGAAACTGATAATAATTAATGTATGGATTAATTATTACATAATAGATGGTAAATGGTTAATTAATTGATGAACTAGTTAAAGAGATGTGATTTAATTAATTAATTGTTGAATTAATTAATTTTCATGCATTAATTTAAGATTGTGAATTGATTGATTGTTATTATTATTGGCCAATAATACCTTTGGATGTACTTTTATTTTCCATGTCATAAGTCGGTTGGGATGGAGTTGTTTAAAAATATGATATGATTTTTGAGATGGTTGCTAAATATGTGGGCCTTATTCAGCATGTTTGACTTGGGATGTTTACGATGTGCATGTTAATTGTTAAAGTCCTAGAAGAAACACTATTTCAGTGGATAGGTTTAAACTTGTTAAAGATTTGGGATAATTAATTGATAATAGTTAATTGATAATTAATTTTTAACTATTGATATGTTGAATGGTTAATTGATTTTAGAATTATTTGACAAGATATTTATTTTTTTAATTAGTTGTTGAATTAATTAATGGATTGGATTAATTAATTTATGAATTAATTAATATATGGTTTTGGGGTGTTAGACATAGCGTTCTACACTAATGACAAATATATATATATATATATATATATATGATTGATAAATGGGTTGTGAGACAGGGGTTGATTCTCCAAATACTTATGGGGTGCTAGACATGGTGTTTTACAACCAACTTCTATGAAAATATTATTTTATAGAACAGGGACTAATGCTCCAAATACCCATGGGTTGTGAGACAAGTACTGATGCTCCAAATACTCATGAGGGTTCTAGACATGATGTTCTACACCCATTAATTGACATTGGACTGTAGATCCAATTAGTCATACATGAAATAAATTAATTGGTTAATGAAAACTATTGTGACATAATGATTTGTGAATTGAATATGAGAAAGGGTTCAGACTTATCAATGAATTTAGTGAATCACTATTAGTGTATGGACCCAGGGGTGAATCACTATTTCTAGTAGACGAGCTCGGACTTTGTATATGAAAGATTAAATAGAATGTCTTATGACGCATTATCCAAGCCAAAGCACAAGCATGGATTCAGTCTTTACTTTGATTACTTAGATGATATTAGATACATCCGTGGTGAGTGACTTATATGGGGGATATCGAGCTTAGGCTGGATTTTGAGAATTATGTAATTTAACGAGGTTTGAATAAATTATAAATGAAAATGGATGTGTCATGACTGTTGTGTATTCATGAAAAATGTATAATGCAGGTACAGACACTAGTTGAGGCATGAAGCATGTGCTTGGGTATATAGTTACTTTATACTGCTTACTTTAATTATGCATGCTTTCACACTATTTAAATTATTTATGAATGTCTAGATTTAGGGTAGACATCTGTGGTCCGGGCCTACTAAGATTTATATCTCACAACCTACTCAGGCCACCATTGTACTGGGGTACCCGAGTAGATTCTATTTGGTTGCAGGATTTTTCTTTACACTAGTACCTGGAGATAGGAGCAAAGGACTGAGCTAGAGCTCGGGATGCTCATGGAGTTTTCCCATGGGGATTTTAGGAATTTCCTTTATTTCTGTACTGTTATGTAAAATATGTTATCTTGTTTACTGATTTCAAAAATTTATCAATAACATGTCATGAATGCATCTTCTGTATAATTGGCATTGGCCACTTTTATAAAATGAGTACTATTTTTCTTCTGTTGTTTTTTCAATTATGTATTACTACTTCCACTACTGATTTTTATTTACTCTGATGTACCATTGTACAACTCTAATAAGAGATTATAGTCTCCCCAATGACTATCTTAGACCCTTTCTGCTAGTCGGCAGCCTCTAGCATACGGGGATACGTGCTTGAGGTCATGTGGTGACTGGTCTGGCCACTGGTTCAAGGGTGAGCCGGGTCGGGATGTTACAGCTCAAAACAGCCAATTATCGCTGATTCTACAATGGAGTCTGAGTATATAGAATCTTCTTATGAATCCATGTAATCCATTCGGATGTGAAGCATTTTCAAGAATCATGATGTGGTACCTAGCAATAAAGACCCAATCACATTGTATTTTGATAATACTACAGTGGTGTCTCTTGCAAAAAACCAAGGCACACCAATGTACAAAGTATATACTCCAAAAGTATCACCACCTGAGGGATTTTTATAATAGGGGTGAAGTTGTAGTAATAAGAGTTCCCATAGAAGAAAACATGGTGGACCCCTTGACTGAAGTCCTATCACAGCAGAAGCATGAGTATCATATGATAGCTTGCAGACTAAAGTATGTTAGTAGTTTTTTCTAGTGCAAGTGGGAGTCTGTTGGATTTGGTGCCATAAAACCAACTTGTGTGTCCTTTATGATAATCTATATTCATAGTTTTGAATATTAATAAACTCATTATTACAACATTAATGTTCTTCTATGTAACATAGTATGTGATAATGCCCTAAGAGTAGATGTCACACTGAATAGTCATAGCAGTTCCCCATTATGATGAGAACCCACAAGTGTCACGATAGTATTATAAAATATATGTTCTATTTCTAGATAAAATTAATTGAAATACAAAAATGATTCAGGCTATCATGGGTGGATACTCATAGAAATTTTAGACACCTTCTCATGGGATACACCCTTGGTAATTGCAAGAACTCGGTTCTTTCTTGAGGTACAAAATCCTTTTTTTCATCATTTTTTAGTTCAAATGATTATTTATGGCCTAATATGAATTAACTTTAAGGTAGTGGAGGTATTTTGGGTTTTTAGGGCTTGTTTAGAGCCTAAAACCCAACTTTTGGGAAGAAATAGTCTTATCGCATGGTTAGTATAAACCATGTGAGGTATCCCGCACAATTACTACTAACCATGTGAGACCTAGGAAGTGAGTAGGAGGATCCCGCATAGTCTGATAAACCATTCAATTTGAGGTGCACGCCCATGTGGCACCATCTATAGTTTTTAACAGTGGGATGAGACATGGTTTGTGCATAGTAGGTCAAACAGTCCATACAAACCATGTGAGGTGCCCCTTCTTACAGCATTGGGCATACGGTTGGCACGCGGTTTGGACAACCATGTGGGAAAACCGTGTGGCCCGGTTTTTTGGGTGAATTTATGAAATTTACCTTAATTAATCTTTATTTCAACCCTAATTTATTCATTCTTCATTTTTTGTCATCCATGGGCTTTTGATATCTCTCCTTAACACCTAAACTAGGAATCGAGGTATCTCCTCTGTCTGAACTCGGAATTAAGATTCGTAGGAAGCATTAGATCCATCTCAATAATATCTCCATTAATTTTCTTCCATTATTCATTTGTTTTGATATCATATACACTATTTAGTTGCAAGCTAATATACCCTATTTCTAGGTTCTTCATCCATTCTTTGTTTTCTCCTGATCTAAGTTGAATTCAGAGTTGATATTGGACGAGTACTTCTCTAAGAACCTATGGTAGGTGTTCTCATTCTTTTCCATAAAATTTAAGGTGTTTATATATATTTCATTATGTCGCACACCCAATTTTCTGATCTAATCCCTTGAAATGGAATCTAATCCTTGATTAAATTGAATAAGTGTGACCTGTGTAATTAATGAGACTCATTGATAAATGATTAAGGTTATGAAACTTGAATCAGAACCATACCTTGGGTGTTTTGTATAATTAAATGGACCATCATGGGTGTCATGTGAATTGATCACTGTTAAGTGTGTTTTTTACCCCTTTCCATGGGATTTCAAATGATAATTTTAATTGTAAATTGAATTGAATAAATAAAGGGAATGGATGATCATGTCCCTAGGATTTGTACATGTAATTTATTTCTTAAGAATGGGTTGCTTCTTATATTGATATTCCCAAATGAGATAATTAAGAGGATAAGCCTTCTAAGATTAGTCCATTCCTTGATACACATTCTGAGGTGAGGTTTAATTGAAATGTTTAAAAGGTATTGATTGAATTATTAATACATTTCTTGAGTGACACGTGGTTTCATATAAAAATTCCATGGATGTACTCATTTGGATATTACATTTCTTATTCTTGAGTGACACTTAGAATTCTTATATGGACTGACAAGGATGAAATTAGAGAGCCAATTCACTATATTCTCATGTGATACTTAGACCCCTTATGGTTACCAAGGACTAAATTAGAGGAAAGTTGATTATATACATCATGGGTGACACTTGGGATCCATTAATATACCACTAAGGATGGACTTAGTGAGGGGTGATGTTATACCACACCTATATCGATACCTAGGTTCTAATGAGGATCACCAAGGATGGGATTATAGGGTGTTTGGTTCATGTTACACCTGAAGTGATACCTAGATTCCAAATAAGGAATTCTAAGGAAGGGATCAGTTTCTTAATTGATTAATTATTAAAATGATTTATATGATGTGTTTTCTAAGATAAAGCTCAATATTTGATTCGGTCTTTATATTACACCTGGTTGATGGCCTGGTTAAGAATCCTTGGTGAAAAACCTTAAGGGGGTTGTTAGGATACATGTTGGGTGCCAAGACTTGTTAATTAAATAAAACTTGATCATAAATTGATCCAGGACTAACTGTTAATTCAGATACTTTCAACTAAGGCTGAAGCAGGTAGTAAAGGATGGGTGTCTCTAGGAACTCGGACCACTATGGGTTGTTTACTTTCAGTACTTCCTTTACATATTCTATTACTTCCAGCACACTGTTATTGTTATGTGTTCACTGACTAGATGGAATTATACCTTTGGGTGATAGCCTACTTGGATTGTATCTAACCCATGTTCGGGCCACCTTTGGGTACCCGAATAGATTATATGACTATAGGTATGGATAAGGGAAAGTGCCCTACTATATGTTTTTGGTTGTCGACTAGGAGTAGGGGAGCACAGGTCCTAGTTGAGGCTCATGATGCTAGCTGGGATAGTTTTGGTCTTTTTGGTATTTTTTCACATGTATTGTACTGATTCCATGTATACCTACTTTGGCTACTTTGTAGACATATAAAATGACTTGTATGATCATCATTTTCTATGTAGATTCCTTTTAGTATTGTTTATTTATATATGTCTTGGATGTTGTCTATTGTCTGGTTGATAAACTGTTTCTGATACTTATCTATTATTGTATATTTATTGTGTTACACTCTAGTGATGAGGGAATAGTCTCCCCACAGACACACCCTATTCCCTCACTGATAGTTGATAGTCTCTATCATTTGGGGAGATGTGCTTGAGGCCATGTGACTAACCAGGCTCGGGGCACCTTTCAGTGACACCTGGGTCCAGGGCATTATAAAGTGGTATCAGAGGTGATATTTTCTAGTTTTATTTAATATTTTGAGACAATGTAAAGGGATATGAGGGAATGGTAATTTGGTAATGATTTGTGCATAGGCGTAGCTAACCCACATACAGAAAAAAGTCAAATTGCCTCGAATGAAAATATATGATTTCTGGATTTTGGATTTTATAGTAGGTTTGATTCCACCATTGGGTGATGCACTTGGATTGTGATGTTATCATTGATATGATTATGGGTTATATTTTGTTGAATCCCAATGAGATGAGGGTATTCCATATCATGCATCATTATAGGCACTTGTTAGAATTCACATACCATGCATTATTCCATGTTATATAGGAATCATTTATTGATTACATGATGTTGTGATATGTTCCATGATTGATATACCTACTTTGTGATAGATATTTTGTACAAGGAATTAAAGAACATGATTGGTACTTAGAGTACCTGTCGTAACCTAAGCAGTGTTTTCCTGATTAGGCTATAGTAGACAAACTAAGTAACCAATTGTGGAATGTTGAGTCATGGACCAAGAGTCGCATGGGATGGAACGTGTTATGGTGTGTATTAGGTGGATGTCATATTTCGGTTCATGGGGATTTTAGGCCTTTATGGATTGTAATATGTTGAATCATTTGGTTTAACCATTTAAAATGAATTGTGATATAATGGAAACTGAAGTTGTTTGTAGAAGAGATCTTGACCTAGACCTAACCTTAGTAGTGGGTAGTGGGTGATATCTCTTGCTTTATTGGATATTTACATCACCCAAACCAAACTCAAGTAGAATGAAAATGGGTTTTATTCTTATATAGTAAGGCTTTTACCTATCCTATTTCAATATTTTTGCTTTGAGCTATGAACTTTTATATCGTTCTTGATATGAAACGTGTGCTTGGAATTTGTAGAGATATGCCATTGCGACGTCCTCCAGTCACATGTCAAGAGGGTAGTAGTGATCATGCTCCATAGGCGGTGGGACATGGTCTACTGATGGATCCTCCTTTAGTTCTAGCTACATCACCAGTAGTTTTACCAGACACGGGTGCTGAGGCAATGTTCTGTGAAGGCCTTATTCATTTCATACAAACTGTTTAGGGAGCACCATGACCTACCTCAGCCATGGAAAATTTGATACATGAGTTCAAGCAGCAGCATCCACCCACATTTTTGGGGTATTGAAGACTATAGGATGTAGAGTCATGGATAGAGGTCATTCTATCTATCTTCGAGAGTCTTGTGACACCTCCTGAGAGGTGGGTGAAACTTACTACATATATACTATGTGATTTTGCTAAGAGATGGTGGGATGTTATTACTCATACAGATATTCATTGAGAGATATCTTGAATGGATTTTCATACAGCCTTCTATGATTACTTATATCCTAATACATTGAGGGCCAATAGAGCCTAAGATTTCATGCACTTAGAGCAGGGCACGTTATCAGTTATGGATTATTCGACCCATTTTACAGAGCTCCAATGCTTCGCACCTATTTTGATGGGTGAAGATTTATCTAAATCTAGGTGATTTGAGGATGGTATCAAGTACGAAATTCTATTTTAGGTGAATTTACTTTGACTAACTACCATTTCTGGAATAGTGAATCAAGCACTTATCACAAAGCATAGCTTGAGAGAGGATGGGGGTGCTAGTCAGGTTGGTTTGGCACATAGATCTGGTACTATAATGACCATAAGTAGAAAGTGTTGTCTAGAGCTTCCTTGTAGTGATATTAGTAGCCATAGCACATACTCATGTAGCCAGGTGGAGTGTCACCAGTGCAGTAGACCAGAAAATATGAGACCATAGTGCACAAGAGACCCGGTTGAGAGCCAATCCTATAGCAAGATGGTCTATCTATAGTGATTTTATAGAACTTTTCCTCCAGTATCTAGTGAGAGAAGGTTTTCACTAACTCCACATGAAGGATCAGGGTGAGAAGCTTCTCGTTAGGTGGGGATCTAAAGTACGGTTGGCCAATCAGGCCAAGGCGGTGGTTGGGGTCATGGTAGTCAGACCCCAGGCTTGCAGTGATAGCAGAGCAGATATACATAGGGTATCTAGGTTGTATCAAAGGAATTTAGATCATGGAAGATATAAATTCAAACAACACTAGAGGAGTAGAATCATGGACCTTCTACTATGATAGATACTATTCTAGAAGCCTCTACTTTAGTATATTCTCTTTTTGATATAGGTGATTACAATAGCTTTATATTTTTGCTTGTTGTGGGGAGCCTTTGGGTATGTGTTTAGTGTCCTAATGTCCTTATGAATCTTGATACTCCATTGGGAATAATAAAAGAGGTTTCACGTCAGTGTAGGGAGTTCCCCCTTGAGATTGGCACTTGTTACTTCGTATGCGGCCTCTTTTTCCCAAAGATGATAGGTTTTAACATCATTCTCAAGATGGAATAGTTGGTTCCCTTTCTTGATTTTTTTGACTGCTATCATTGAAGGGTGACCTTTACATGACCAAGGGAAAATAGTTTATTCATAAGGTAAATGGGATGACCAAGCAATCCAAGCTGGACTCAATCATCATGGGTTGGGTGGGATGATATCCCAAATTGCGAGTTTGTATCTGGATAATCAAGGAACACACCAGGTGAATTTCCCTCTAGTGGTTGATCATTTCAGGTACATTTTCCTGAATGAATTTTCAGGATTACCTCCAGTGAGAGAGGTATAATTCTCTATTGAGATAGTTCCAAGAGTTTCATCGGTATCTATTCCTCCTTATAGGATGGCTACTACTGATATATAGGAGCACAAGAGGCAGCTATAGGATTTAGAAGAAAATGGGTTTATCCAACCTAGTACTTCTCTGTGGGGTTCTCTGGTCCTTTTTGAAAAAAAAGGTGGATGGTTCCCTTAGTCTATGTGTGGATTACTAGAAATTGAACTAGTTGACGGTTAAGAATCGGTATCCTCTATCATGGATAGATGACCTTTTCTATCAACTCCAAGGAGCTTAGGTATTATCAAAATTTTATTTGAGATTCGTATATCATAAGGTGTGTGTTAGATCATCAGACATACCTCACACAGCCTTTCGTAATAGGTGTGGTCAATATGAGTATTTGGTCATGTCGGTCAGTCTCACAAACGCACTAGTAGTTTTCATGGCACTGATGAACCGAGTCTTATATCCTTAGCTGTATTCATTTTTTATGGTATTCTTGGCTGATATCTTAGTGTATTATCACAATCGAGATGACCATATCAAATATCTTGAGATCGTATTGGATATACTGAGAGAACATAAATTATATGCTAAGATTACAAAGTTCCACTTCTAGATGGATAAAATTCACTTCATGGGTCACGTTATCTTAGAGAAAAGAGTATCAGTTGACCCATAAAAGGTGAGAGTTGTAGTTTCCTAGGATCATTACAAGAATTTATTTGAGGTATGGAGTTTCCTGGGGCTTTCTAGATATTACAAGTATTTAATACAGGACTTATCATGACTAGAAATGCAACTTATGGTATTGACTAAGAAGGGTGTAAAGTTTGTATGGTCATATGTGTGTTATTCATCCTTTCAAGAACTGAAAGGGAGATTGAATTCATCACCAATACTGATTTCTCCGGATCTAGGTAGGATTTATACTATTTACTACAATGCACTAGGTATTGGGCTTAGAGTTGTGTTGTTGTAGGGAGATATAGTCATGGCATACGGGCCTCGGCAATTGAGGCCACACGAGAGGAACTACCCGATGCACGATCTTGATCTAGCTGTAGTTATTCATGCTTTGCGCTATTGAAGGAATTACTTACTTGGAGAGAATTTTGTGTTGTACACAGACCACAAAATACTCAAGTAAATATTTACACAGTGTGATCTAAATATAAGATAGTGAATGTGGGTTGAATACCTACATTCTTTTGACTTATATCTTTCCTACATGTCTAGTAAAAAAATGCAGTGGTTGATGCACTAATCAGGAGGACTCATATACAAGCAGTTCAACAGGCCAGTAGTGAGTGGTAGCTTATGGATTTATTCTCTAAGATTCACTTGGAGTTGCGGGACAATCAGGGGTGGACTTCTATTTTATCCTTAGTTGTGAACTCTACCCTTATGGATAAAGTGAGTATGAGTCAGGTATTAGATTTTGAGGGTCTAGTCCTACGGGGTAGTAAGGTAGGTGATGACCCTCCTCCTGGTTGAACCATACGCAAGGATGAGATTCTGCGTATACATGGTCATGTACGGGTTTTAGCAGACTTGCACGAGGAGGTAATGCAAGACTTTCATGCTTCAGCTTGGGCAGTGCACCCCGAGGTCACCAATATGTATCGGGATTTACATTTTCAACAATGGTGGTTGGGTATGAAAAGAGATGTAGTTGGTTTTTTCATGAGATGTTCCACCTAACAACATGTTAAGGTAGAACACTAGCGACTAGACATACTTTTACAACAGCTTCCCATTCTCTAGTGGAAATAGAATGACGTTGCGATGGATTTCTTGATCGGGTTACTGAGGTCACCATGAGGAAATGATGTTGTATGGTTTGTGATTGAGAGTCTCATAAATTTTATTAATTTCCTACCTATCAAGTAGAAATTTTCAATAGATGAGCTTAGGACGTTGTATATCTGTGATATAGTATGACTTCATGGGGTCCCTCATACTATCATTTCAGAAAGGGATGCTTGGTTTACTTCACGGTACTAGAAAGAGATGTAGAGGGAGTTAGGTACACAGGTGCTTCTGAGAACGAAATACCACCCTCAGATAGATGGTCAGTTATAGCATACGATAAAGGTTCTATAGTACATGTTGTGGGCATGTGTCTTGGATTTAGAGGGCTCTAGGGACAGTCATATACTCCTGCTTGAATTCTCTTACAAAAATATCTTTCAGGATACTATTTAGATGGCACCTTATGAGTCTTTATATGGTAGTCCATGTAGATCACCCCTGTGTTGGTTAGATACATAAGTGGTAGTTATGCTTGGACCCCATCTTGTGCAGGAGACTATAGAATAGGTTCAGTTGATTCAGAAATGGATGGTTACTACATAGTCTCAACAGAAATCTTATATTGATTATCGTAGATGACCTCTAGAGTTTGAGGTCAAGGATCAGGTATTTTACGTGTCTCACCAAGTCTAGGACACATGAGGATCAGAAGAAAGGGTGAGATTTCACCATGTTATGTCGGGTCATTTGAGATTTTGGAGAGGGTCGGGCCGGTAGCCTATCGGTTGTAGTTACCTCAGAGGTGTCGGTCCATGCATGACATATTCCACATATCTCAGTTGTGTCATTATCACTCAGACTCGTCTCATACATTTCAATCAGAGGAGGTTGAGTTATTGGTATATGTGTTCTGTGGGGAGCATCTTATTCGTATTGTGGATCGTAATATGAAGGTTCTCTGAGTTTGTCCAGTACCTCTAGTATGGGTGTTATAGCAGTATGGCCATGTACAAGATGTGACCTGGGAGAGTGAAGAAGATGTACAAGCACAGTTTCTAGAGTTGTTCACAGATTATACTTCACTACCCTTGGAAGGGAAATTTGGGGACGAATTTCTTTAAGGGGGAGTTTGTAAGAACCCAGTTTTTTCTTATGATATAGAATCATTTTCGTTCCATCAATGTTTAGTTCAAATGATTATTTACAACCTAATGTGAATGTCCTTTGATTTCGTGGAGGTATCAAGGGTGTTTGGGGCTTATTCAGAGCCTATAACCCAACTTTAGAGATGAAATGAACCTGTCGCATGGTTAGTAGAAACTGTGTGAGGTAGGCTACACAATTACTTCTAACTATGCAAGACCTAGGTAGAGAGCTAGAGGATCCCACATGGTTTGATAAACCATGTGATTTGAGTCACATGACCATGTGAAACCCTCTATAGTTTTGATAATGGGATGAGACACGGTTAGTATATAGTTCATCAAACTGTGCATACAAACCATGCGAGGTGCCCCTTATTACCGCAATGGGTGCACGGTTGGCGCACAGTTTGGCCAACTTTACGGCCAAATCATACGGCCTGGTTTTTTGGATGAATTTATGAAATTTCCCTTAATTAATCTTTATTTCAAACCTAATTTTCCCATCCTTCATTCATTGGCAGCCTTGGGCTTTTGAGATCTCTCTTTGATGCCTAAAATTAGAATCGAGAGATCTCCTATGTCTGATCATGGAATCAAGATCCATTGGAAGCATAAAATTCCTCTTAGTAATATCTCTATTCCTTTTGTGTCCTTATTCATTTGGTCTAGTATCATCCATGATATTTAGGTGAAAAATAATATTTCTTATTTCTAGGTTCTTCATCTGTTCTTTATTTTTCTCTCGATCTGAGTCGAATCCGGAGCTGATATTGGAAGATCACTCCACTAAGAACATACGGTAGGTGGTATCATGATTTTGCCTCAAATTCATGGTGTTTATATATATGTAGTTATGTTTCACACCCTATTTTCTGAGAGGCGACCTTGAAATGGAATCTAATCCTTGATAAAACTGAATAAGTGTAGCCTGTTTAATTAATGATACCCATTGATAAATGATTAAGGTTATGAAACTTGAATTGGAACCACCCCTTGGGTGCATTGTATAATTAAATTGACCATCATGGGTGGAATATGAATTGATCACTTTTAAGTGTGTCATTTACCCCTTTCCATGGGATGTTAAATGATAATTTGAATTGTTATTTGAATTGTAAACTGGATTGAAGAAATAAAGGGAATGGATGACCATGTCCCTAGGATTTGGCCATGTAATTGCTTGCTTAAGCATGAGTTGATTCTTATATTGATATGATCACATTAGATAATTAAGAGTTTAATTCTTCTAAGATTAGCCCATGCCTTGGTCCACCTTATGAGGTGAGGTTTAATTGAAATGTTTAAAATGTATTGATCAAATGCTTAATACATGCCTTGGGTGACACATGGGTTTATATATTAATTCCATGGATGGAATCATTTGGATATTGTCTTCCATATGCTTAAGTGACACTTGGACTCCTTATATAGACTACCAAGGATGGACTCAAATGGACAATTTTCTATATTCCCAAGTGATACTTGGACCCCTTATGGTTTCCAAGGATAGACTTAGAGGTAAATTTATTATATATTCCATGGGTGACACTTAGGCTCCCTTAGAAAACCACCAAGGATGGACTCGGTGAGTGGTGATGTTATACCACACCTAGAGCGATAGATGGGTTCGGATGAGGATCACCATGGACATTATTATAGGGTGTTTGGTTCATGTTACACCTGGAGCGATACTCGGATTCTAAATAAGGAATTCCAAGGATGGGATCAAGTTTTTAATTGATTAATTAATGAATTGATTTATACAACACTTATGTCAAGTCAAAGCATAAGCTTGGATTCAGTTTTTGTCTTACACCTGATTGATGGCCTGGTTAGGAATCCTTGATCACATATCTTACAGGGGACATTGGGAAATGTGCTAGGTCTCAATACTTTTTAATTAAATGAAACTTGATTATAAATTGATACAAGACTGATTGTTAATTCAGAGACTTCCAGATAAGGCTGAAGCAGGTAGCGGAGGACGGGTGTCTCTAGGAACCCAGACCTTTATGATTTGTTTACTTTCAACACTTTCTTTACATATTCTATTACTGCCTGCATATTTTTATTATTATATATTCACTGATTGGGTGACATTAGACCTTTGGGTGATATCCTATTGGGATTATATCACACACGCTGTTCAAGTCGCCTTTGGGTACCTGAACAGATTATATGACTGCGGGTATGGATAAGGGAAAGCGCTCTTCTATAAGTTTTTGATTGCTGCTTAGGAGTAAGGGATCACATGACCGAGCTGAGTCTCATGATGCTAGTTGGGATAGTTTTGGTCTTTTTGGTATTTTTTTACATGTATTTTATTGATGTCATGTATAACTATTTTGGCTGTTTTGTAGACACATGACATGAATTGTATGATAATCATTTTGTATATTATATTCCTTCTGGTATTGTTTATTTATATATGTCTTGGAAGTTTTCTATTATCTAGTTGATTTACTATTTATGCTACTTATCTGTTATTGTATATCTGTTGTGCTACACTTTGGTGATGAGAGCATAGTCTTTCCACAAACACACCTTGGGTCCTCGCTGCTAGTCGACAGCCTTTGGTGTTTGGGGGGATGTGCTTGAGGCCATGTGGTCAACCAAGCTTGAGGCACCTTTCAATGAAATCTGGTTCTAGGACATTATAGTAATATCCAGTGTAAGATATTATGATAACGAGACCCATCAGTAAGAAATCCACATTTATATGTGTTATTGGATGTTTCTATTTGAGGACATGTGTATTAATCCTTATACTTTAGGATTATTATTAGTGAGTATTACAAGTCATGTACATGGATGTATTTATGAAAACTATGACAAAACATGTTCGCAGTGAGGTAGGATATGTTGGGTGTGTCGTGAGTAATATTGCATTAGTAAATAATGTGAGAAAAGATTTTTCCCCTTCTATTCCTTAACGGAAGTTGATATCTCAAGTCCTTTGATGGAAATGATATGTCCTAATTAAATCCATAGTCATGGTATTCTATTGACAAGTTTGATTTTTGGAAATTCAAAGAAAGATACATTGATCACATAGTTTGATGACACCAGCATGCAACCTTCTTGATTAGATATATTGTAATAAAGATATTATATTACACATGTTGCATCTGTATGAGGTATTATGTCATTGCGACATTAACTTATTTATTTATATGTGTTTTGTCATGTTATTAGATGCTAACCTTGAACTTTTGGCCGCTTTGCCTAATGTCACTGAGAAAGAGACATAGAGGGTCACATACTAAGTGTATTCAGAATCTCAGTTACATAATATATTATTATTTATTATTTAACAAGTTGAAAAAATATTATTCATTCACTTGGTTTAATAATTATTTATGTTTGTTTGATCATATATATTCTATCACCAGTTATTCAATAGAATATTATGTGAGCGGAATATTTAATAAATATTTATTTTCTATTTAGTAAATATAATATTTATTTATTTATTGGTGAATGATGCCATGATATTTATTTATTAAATAAATAGTCATTATTCAATGCCTGATAAATATTGTGGCGGAATGACAGACCGGGTTTATAGGTCAGGTGAGAAATAATATAATTGAATATTATTTGAATAAATAATATTTAATTTTAATTCGTGAGTTTAGAACATGTCAAGAAATTATAATATCATTATTATTATAGAAATGGGGTTCTGTAAGGATTAAATAAATATTAAAGGGTATTTGTGCAATTATTTATTTCTAACCCTGGCAGTATATAAACTCAATTATATTATTTTTCAAAAGAACCAATTAATTTGTTTTATTGTGCATAAAGAATTCAGAAAATCCTCTCGAATCTCTAGAGAGGTCCCTTCTCTAAGAATTCTCTTATGAATGGAGAATGATCTCCACTCTTGAGTCTAGAGAGAACAAAGAGAACGTTTTGGAAGTGATTCTCATAACTATCAAAGGTGATAATACAAATGATAGGATCTATCATTCTAGCAAGAGCCAAGGTATGATAGTGGGGAAACTATGCCCTCATTGGTAGAGTATACATAGTGAAATAACAATAATAAACAATAGCGGAAGCAGTAATACCATACAACAAAGTAAACAGCCGAAGACTGATAGTATAAACAACTATAGCATTTATATATAAATAATGATGCATGTCACAAGTATCTAGAAAATCATCCAAACAAGCCACAATGCTGGAAATACAATACTAAAACCAAAGTACAGAAAACAGTAAACTCCAATAGTATCGCAAGCCTCAGTTTGGCCCCTTTCTCTCCAGCTCCAACAGCACTCAAGTACCAAATGAAGAAGGGCGCTTTCCCTTTTCTATACCTACAACCATATAATCCGTTTTGGACCAAAATCATGACCCAAACAGCATGTGAGATGAATCCTAGTAGGCAACCACCAAAAGATCTGTTCCTCATACTCAGTGAATACATATAGCAGACAATATGCAGAAATGAAGTAATAAACTAGGAAGTACTCAAAAGTAAACAAACCTAAGTTTTCAATTACATTCATTTTCATTTATAAATTATTAAGACTGTTGAATAATGTAACCTCGGGATCTAGCCTAAGAAATTTATCCCCTTGTATAAAAGTAACAACAGACTTCTCAGAAGACCTTATAAACAACCAAGTAAGACCGAGTCCAAGCTTTTGATTTGGATTGGAAGACTTGTCACAGTCATATAATTATTCAAAAGAAACCCTCTGGGAAATTTCTCACAGTCTAACCCCTCTTGTTTAACATATCATTAACTCAGTACATAATGAACCTTAGGGAAAGCTCACACAGTCTAACCCCTTTGGTCCCACATGGCACTAATCATTTACAAACGACCTCCTGGGTAGCTCTCATGGTCAATACCCCCTTGGTCTGCATAGCAACAATATAATATAATGACCCCATGGAAACTCACATAGTCAATTCCCTATGGTCCAACATTTATTAATAATGACCCTCTGGGTAGCTCTTATGGTCCAACCCCTCTAGTCAATGACCACCCGACAGCTCTCATAGTCAATACCTCTAGGTCAACATAACATCAATTATATATGAATAACCCTACCTCAGGAAGCTCTCATAGTCAATTCTCCTTGGTCAAACCTTTATAATGTGAAACACATGCATTTAATATAATCAGTAACTCCATCCTAACAACATGAGGCATGGAAAACAAAGCAATCCTAACAGGCAATTCTAGTCCAAAAGACCATAAATAATCAATCAAGGGAATGCACCCATGGGGTGTCCCATAACAAGGTATAAAACCTTATGCATAAGTAATTACCCCTTTCTCAATCAAATAAACCATATCATGTATTAAACAGGGTAAAATTCCAAAAACATGCAATACCCCAACATGGGTATTCGGAAATTTATGCATATATAATCCATAGACAATCAAATAAAGGAACAAACCACCTACCTTGATGTTGTACCATGAACACTATTGAATATCGGCCCTTGAATCGGCTTAGAATGACGTAGATCTATAAAAAGAGTAAAAATAATCAACCCTCGATAACTCATGAGAGATGAGAAATCAGGAAGAGAGGATCAAGAAGAAGGAAGAACTCACCAGTGGGGTTCCAACACACCTGCTAAAGTTCGGATCAGACCTCGGATAGAGAAATTATGGCTTGGACTTTAATCGTCGCTCTCGGTCACTCCTGGATGAACCGAGGTCAGAAGAAGTTATTTCTAGAGATGAGACGCAACCCCGCTCTGATTAATCAATTAAAAAGAAAAGTACATAGTGTGTTCATTTAATGCACATGTCATGTACTAGCCTCAACTGGCTCCCACTTTAGGTGGTCTGTCAGGTCACCTACACAGCCATGTACTTGGCCATTACACGGCCAGTACATGGCTACATGTGGCAACTGGGTGCATGGTGTGTACTTATAAAATTTCCAAATTCTTCCTTTTTCCTCAAAAACAACCTGAAATAAATATCCATATCTAAAATAAATATCCAGGTTCTTACAAACTTCCCCCTTAAAGAAATTTGTCTCTGAATTTCCCTTCTAAGGGTGGTGAAGAAGAAACTTCAAGAAACTCCGTCCATTGGGATCGTACGTCGGCCTCCCTCTCTTAAGTCTCATTATGTACTCGCTTGTGCTATCATAACACCAGTAGCAGAGGAACAGACTAGCCATAGATAACCTTCGTGTTGTGATCCACAATCCGTATAGGGTTCTCCTCAAAGGATGCATTCACCTCCAACTCAACCTCCTCGGGTTGAAAAATGTGAGATGAGTCTGAAAAGTAACGTCATAGCTGAGAAACATGAAAGATGTCATGCATAGAATGGTACCTCTGAGGTAACTATAATTGATAGGAAACCAGCCTGACTCTCTCCAAAACCTCAAACGGTCTGACGTATCTCGGTGAAAGATTCCCTTGTCTCCTAATCCTCCTATGTTCCAACCTCGGTGTGACACATAAGAAAACCTTATCTCCGACCTCGAACTCTAGAGGTCGTCTCCATCGATCAGCATAAGATTTATGGTGTGACTGTGCAGTATTCATCCTCTTCCGAATCAACTCCACCTGCTCAGTGGTCTCCTGGACAAGATGGGGTCCTAGCATAGCTATCACTCCTGCCTCCAACCAACATAGGGGTGATCGGCATGGCCTACCATACAAAGCCTCATAATGTTTCATCTGAATCATTGTCTGAAAACTTTTATTATAGTAAAACTCCACTAGGGGTATGTGTCTCTCCCAAGAGCCCCTAAAATCCAAGACGCATGCTCAAAGAATGTACTCCAAAACCTGAATCGTGCACTCGGACTGGCCATCTATCTAGGGATGGTAATCTGTACTCAAAAGTACTTATGTACCCAAAGCCCTCTATAGTCCCTGCCAGACTCGAGAAGTAAATCGGGCATCCCTATCTAAAACAATAGAGTGTGAAACCCCATGAAAACGTACAATCTCACAGATGTACAACCTTTCCACCTCATCAACACTGAAGGTTTTCTTGATCGGTAAGAAATGTTCAACTTTCTTGAGTCTTTCAACAACAACCCGAACCACATCATTCCCTCAAGGAGACCTCGGTAAACCCATCACGAAATCCATATCAACATCATTCCACTTCTACTCAGGAATGGGTAACTGCTGTAATAGCCCTATTGGTCACTGATGCTCCGTCTTCACCTGCTGACAGGTGGAACATCTCATAAAAAAACCAGAAACATCTCCCTTCATACATGGCCACCAATACCGATGGTGTAGATCTCGATACATCTTGGAGACACCAAGATGAATTTCCCAAACTAAGGAATTAAAATCCTAAAATAGCTCCTCATGTATGTCTGCTAACACCCATATGCGTCCATGAAAATGCAAGACCTCATCCTTATCTACAATCCACCCAGAAGTAGGGTTCTCTACTGAAACACTCTATCGTAAGACTAGGCCTTTATAATCTGATAGTTGCCTCATTCGTACTCGATCTAGAAGAGTATAGGTAACATCTATAGAAGAAAGAAACATTTTTTCATGTCTGTCGTGCACCTCCAAATGCATCTCAAATAACAGACCCACAAGTTGTCACTCACTACTGGCCTCCTGAACTACCTGTATCTGAGTCCTCCTACTCAATGCATGACCACTGCATTGTCTTTCCCAAGTATGTAGGCAAGCTCAAAGTCAAAGGACTGAAGGTACTCAACCCACCTTCACTGTCTCAAATTTAGATCTTGCTGAGTAAATATATACACTACTGGAAAATGGACCTATACCCACGGTTTTAGGGAAAACCATGGGTGTAGGTCACCCTATACCCACGGTATTCCCCAAAACCGCGGGTATAGGCATTTTTTGATAGCCTATGCCCACGGTTTCCCCAAACTGTGGGTATAGGTCACCCTATACCCACGGTTTTCTCCAGACCGTGGGTATAGGGTATCAAAAAATGTCTATACCCACAGTTTGCCCAAAACTGTGGGGATAGGGTGACCTATACCCACAGTTTTCCCCAAAACCGTGGGTATAGTCGTCGGATAAAAAACCTATACCCACGGTTTTGAAAAACCGTGGGTATAGGTTTCCCGCGTCTGCGTGGGAAATTTATTTTTTCCACGGGAACAAAAAAAAATTGGCGGGAGTTCTATACCCACGGTTTATTCCTCTATACCCACGGTTTAAATAAATATATTTAATAAAATATATATATACATACATATATGCGGTGATGGGGTAGTGGTAAGGCCGCTTGTGAACAGAGAAGTGTCGCGAGATCGAATCCCATGGGCTGCTATTTTGTAAAATATGTTATACCCACGGTTTCAAAATCGTGGGTATAGAGTTATGACACGGTGGAAAAACCTATACCCATGGTTTTTCCAAACTGTGGGTATAGGTCATGGACCTATTAATGCATCACAGTAAATGGTAAACTCTTACCTAGCTTTGGCAAGATCAGTATCAGTGCTGAATTCAATATTCCTTCTAACTCCTGAAAGGATGAATCGTAAAAATCTATCCACAAGTACTTTTCACTCTTCTTATTTAGGTCTGTCAGTGGCACTGCTAAACATGAAAAGTCATTTATAAAGCACTTGTAACCAACCAACCCCAAAAAACTTTATACCTCAAAGACGTTCTTTGGAAGTTCCCAGGAAACTACTGCTCTCACTTTCTCTAGGTCTACTGACACTCTTTTCTATGAGATAACATGAACCAAGAAGTGAATCTGGTCCACCCAAAAGTGGCATTTTGAGAGCTTGGCATATAACTGATGCTCTTTCAGTGTACTCAAAATGATCTCAAGATCGGTGGCATGGTCGTGTCGAGTGTGAGAGTACACCAAGATATCGTCCACGAAGACTACCACAAAAGAATCCAAGTAAGGATGGAACACTTGGTTAATCAGTTCCATCAACATTGTTGGTGCATTCGTGAGACCGAATGGTATAAGAAAATACTTGTATAGACCATACCTGCTCCGAAAGGCTGTAAGATGTATATCTGATTGTCTAATGCACAACTAATGATAATTGGATCTCAAGTAAATATTCGAGAACACTCGGGCTTCTCGAAGTTGGTCAAATAGATCATCAATCCTAGATAAGGGATATCGGTTCTTGACCGTCAACTGGTTCAGCTTCGGATAATCCACACAAAGTCTGAGAGTATTGTCCGCCTTCTTCGCAAAAAGGGAACGCGAACCCCAGGGAGAAGTACCGGGTTGGATGAAACCCTTTGCATGAAACTCCTTCAATTGCTTCTTGAGCTCCTATAACTCTGGTGTAGCCATCCTATATAGAGGAATGAACACTGGTGTCGCTCCTGATACAAGCTCAATAGAGAAATCTACCTCTCACTCCGAAGGTAAACCTGAAAATTCATCTGGAAAGACATCTCTGAAATGATCCACCACTGGAGGAAAGTCCATATGTGAAGTCCCCTGGTCATCCAAATATAAACTAGCAATCTGGGCTGTAATTCCTCCCAACCCATGATTCTTGGATCCAGCTCTGCTCGCCTGGATATCTCATTCGCCCTTGTGTAGAAAAGATCTGCCCTCTGGTGATGTGAAACTCACCCTACGGCGATAGCAGTCAACAAAGGCCTAAAAGGAGACTAACCATTCCATTCCTAGAATGACATCGTAACCCGTCATCTCTAAGACATATAAGTCTCATAATAAGTGACACCCACCAACCTCAAGAGGGCACTCCTTTCACAGACTTACACTAGTCGTCCTAAGCCCCAACAGAGTGTCTAGCGTCATAACATCCTCAGAAGTAAAGATGCAGAGCTCAAGGCTCTCCACAACAGCAACAGATATAAAACTATGGGAATCCCCAGTATCAAAAAGTGCATAAGCTAAAACTAAGGCAACTAGAATTGTACCTCTAACCGTAGAGGGTTCAGGATCCTGCTCCTACTGGGTCTTCTCCACTGCAAAAGTCTGACATGTATCGCGGCCCTACGACCCTGCCTGACTACCCTGAGTTGATCCACCCTGCTGTCGTTAAGAACCTGTAGCCTGACTACCACGACCTCGACCACCTCCTCGACCTGAATGGCCTGACGAAATCCAGTTTCCTGGCTGAGGAAAAAAACTGGTGGTCCTTCTCCTGAATGTGGAGTCATAACAAAACCTCTATCACTTGCTGCTGGTGAGAATACCCGGAAAAAACGTTGAAGATGGTCCATCTTGCCGCAAGATCGGCACTTGACTGAGTCCTTTGGGTAATGTTGTCTCGTATGCCCATTCTTCCCACACTGATAGCATACCACCTGGATACCTGAAGAAACATCACGTGAAAGCTCCCTGCGGCGCTTCCTGCTATCTGTCGAAGGAGTATCAGCCCTAGATACTGAACAGTTCTGGCTCACAGCTCCAAACTCTCTCAGATTGTGCTTGGTAATCAGTGTCAAGTTCACTATAGCTTCACCAAAGTCATCCTGAAAACATTCACCTGTGATCGGATGTCATAACTGAGACCATCCTCAAATCACCTAGCCAAAGATAACTCGTCACCTCTCAAAACAGGTGCGAAGCACTGGAGCTCTGTGAAACGAGAAGAATAATCCATCACCGAAAGAGTGACCTGCTCCAAATGCATGAACTCTTGGGCTCGATCAGCCCTCAACGTCTCGGGATAGAAGTAATCATAGAAGGTCCTCTGAAACTCTTCCCAAGCCATATCCCGATGACGTCCCGCCTGTGAGATAACATCCCACCATCTCTTAGCGGAATCACATAGCATGTACGTCACAAGCTTCACCCTTATCTTCGGAGGTGTCTCCAGATGCTCAAAGATAGCAAGCATTGCCTCCAACCATGAATCTACAGCCTGTGGTCCTTCATTCCCTGAAAAAGTGGGAGGATGCTGCTGCACAGAAGTGTCCCGAACTTGGTTGGTCACATGACCTCAAGCGCATTTCCTCAAACGTGAGAAGCTGCCGACTAGCAGCGAGAGCCAAGGTCTGATAGTGGGAAAACTATGTCATCATTGATAGAGTATACACAGCGGAATAACAAAAATAAACAATAGCGGAAGCAGTAATACCATACAACAAAATAAACAGCAGAAGACTGATAGTATAAACAACTGCAACATATATATATAAATAATGATGCATGTCACAAGTATCTAGGAAACAACCAAACAAGTCGCAATGTTGTAAATACAATACTAAAACCAAAGTACAGAAAACAGTAAACTCCAATAGCATCGCAAGCCTCAACTTGGTCTCATGCTCTCCAACTCCAACAGCTCTCAAGTACTTGATGAAGAAGGGCGTTTTCCATTTTCTATACCTGCAAACATATAATCTGTTTGGACTCAAAAGCATGACCCAAATAAGGTGTGAGACGAATCTCAATAGGAGATTTTAAATCATTTAAAAAAATAGCAGATTTTAAATCATTTAAAAAATTAATAAAAAACTTGTCCCTATAAAATTTGTTTATGTTTATAATTAAGTATTGATTTTTGAAGACTTTACAAAATTGTAATTTTATTTGAATAATAACAATTTCTAAATAAATTCATGGAAATTAATATATTGATTATATATTTTATGTAATATTAGGATTTGTATGACTTTAACAGTAAAATAACTACTTTATTGCATATATAGAAAATATTCCATTTTAGAAAATAGTTTTTTCATTCATCTTTGCAAATTGTTATTTTTTTGAAAGGTAAAAAATACATTTTTGTCGCATAAAAAGTCAATTCGAAAACCCGTTTCAAAAATTGCAGGATTTCAATGGAAAATTTTACTGAAAAAAATCCATTGTAGAATATTATTAGAAAATCATAGTGGAAAATTTTATTGAAATATTCTAGTCGAATTCACCTTTGAGGAAGTCCAAAATTCACATAAAATTTTCATCGAACAATTCTAAAAATACAACATTAGAAAGATTAACTCAAAAATTTCAAAGCAATTCTATAATTGGAAATCCAATATAAAATTTATTTGAAAAAATTTGCAATCTTACTGTAGTGAATCAACTGAGAAAAATTCAATTCATTAAGTCCTATTTCAATATCCCCTTCAATATTTCTTAAAAAAGGAAAATTGCATTTCATAATTTTATATTGGATTGACCCAGAGTGATTTTGCTGTTTGTTTACTGCTTTCCTCCTTTTCAGTAATTAAATTCACCCGTCTTCTGTCGGACGGCCACCTATATTAACTTTTCCCTCTCTCCAACGCCTCACCCACCTCCGTACTTTGGTTTTGCAGCCATGGACGCCTCCTACCCTCTCTCCATCGAAAGCTTCTCCTACAGCTGGCTGATAAACGCGAACCCCTCCCCCGAGCCCCTCGGCGACTCCTTCAGCTCCTACGACGAGGCTTCCTTCATCGAGATGGACCCCAACTTCGACTTCCCCACCTCCCACTCCGCAGCTCTCACGCTCGTCCACGCAGACCAGATCTTCTCCAATGGCCTCCTCATGCCTTTCTTCTCCGACCACTTGAAGAGGGAGCCCTGCGGTGCTTCGGACTGGACGCCGACGCCGTCTCCGCCGGTGTCGCTCCGTGCCCCGGCGGAGATGGAGGTCGCCGCCGGGAAGTACCGGTCCTCTTCGCTGAGAAGATGCGGGAGGCTGTCGAAGAAGATGTTCAGAAAGTACGCGGGTTTGGTGGCGCCGCTGCTTAGACGGGTGGTGGGCCGCAAGGCGGATGGGAAAGCGGCGGCGCCGCCTAGAACGAGCGCGGCTTGCTCCGTCGGGGACTGGCACGGGTACTGTGATTTGGATACGTCCATTCACGACGCGGTTCTGCACTGTAAAAGATCCATAGGTATGCCGATGCGTGGAGTTTTGGGGAAGTACATTCTCTACAATCTTGTTCTTATGCTGTGATGTTCTTCACAGGAAAATGAATCCAGGAGGAGCCGCTTATGGGGAAGAGAAGAGGCCACCTTTCAATGTCCTTCTTCTTCTGTAAAATGATAATGAAACGTGTTTGCGATTCTGGATGATGGGCTCTCAAAATTCTGCCCCAGGAAGGATAAACACACGATTCTGTGTTTTTTTAGAAATTTCTCCCTTTTCCTGTATTTTCATGGCGGAAAGCTTAGAAAACGCCCAACCGATTGTGATTATAATAGGGATATGGAGACTGTTTTGCCATTTTTGATTTCTTATATATCACATGCAATAAAAGTTTTTTGACTTTGGAGTAGGGGTGCCCCACCTTGTTTGAGCAAATGACAAACACCGAGTACCAAGTCAAAGGATGGTGACTCCCATTTCATGGATGCCCCTACACATTTCCCACCACACCATACTATAGTATTCATTTCTTTATCATCATTTTCTATTACCCTCTTTGCATGGTAATGGAATGATTATTAACATATGTAAAGTTGTCATATATGGAATGTTCATAAGATGCTATTTGACCCTATTTTAAAAATCATTATACAATGTCTTCAAGAAATGTTGATAAATAAGATATATATGATCGTTGTTAGAAA
Organism: Viscum album; assembly: GCA_963277665.1. NCBI lineage: Eukaryota > Viridiplantae > Streptophyta > Magnoliopsida > Santalales > Viscaceae > Viscum > Viscum album. The sequence continues at coordinate 926,354,038 of OY728165.1, forward strand.
TATATTACTTACAATAAAACTGAACTTTTACGTTTCTTAAATCATATCAAAATATTAAAATCTAACAATTTATTTTTTCCATATTATTTCATAATGATTTTTTAAAAACTAACCCGATTTTTTTTAAAAAACCCCCTCATTCGACTCGATTGCACAGTGTTGTCCTCGCGCGCAGGTCCCCCCCCCCACTAAGGTTTTCAGAAAAAATAAAAACTGAAAAAAAACCAATATTTAATTTTTTCCGAAAAAATAATACACAAAGTCGTTAAGGGCCCTGAACCTAAAAAAATGTTTGTATATTTAAAATTTTTGTTTTTATTTTGTTTTATTTTGTTTATATATATGTACACACACAAACAAAACAAATTTTCTTAGTAGAATTTAACTGTCGTTAAATATACAACATTATTGCAATTAAATTAATATGGAATTACGACAAAAACCACAACTCATAGCTCCCTTTTATGAGGAAGGTTGCCCTAGAAATCCTGTGGGATCCAAATTCTCCCTTTCATGCACATAATTAATAATATATTATTAATAATAATTGACAATTAATTAATAATAAATATTAATTACTAATTAATTACTAATAGATAATAAAAATAACAACTAAATAAAAATTAACTATTAAAATTCACTATCAATTATTAATAATTAATTGTTAATTAAATAACATTAATTACTAATTTATTACTGATAAATAATATTAATAAATAGCTAATTAATTACTAATAATTAATTATTAATTATTAACATCTCATAGTAATTATTAATAGTTAATTATTATTTAGTTATTAATAATATTATTCATTAATAATTACAATTTATTAGTAAATAATATTATAAATTAGTAATTAAAATTATTTAATTACTAGTTAATTGATAATTAGTTAATTATTAGTATATAATAGTAAATTTTAATAATTAATTATTATTTAGTTGTTATTATTATATATTAATAATTAATTTGTGATTAATATTTATTACTAATTAATTATTTATTATTAATACTAATGTATTATTAATTCTGTCGAGGGAAAGGGGAAGGTGATTTGGAAATTGGTAAGAATTTCCAAAGAAGCCAATACTGCAGATCACGGGATATTCAGTGTTGACTTTTATCGGTGCTAAATGAAAATGGGTGATAAAAGGAAATCTTTTATCACCGTTAGCAAAACATTAATAAATGTAGTTTTTTATCTGTGCTAAAAAAATGTTAATAAAAGAGTATCATTTGTCAGTGCTTTTTTCTAGCGCTGATAAAAATCTTCACTTCATTATCGTTTTTTGTTTACCACTAATAAAAGTCAGTAAATAGTTCAATTTATATATGAATATGTACATATTTTTAAGTAAGATTTAAATTACAATAAGTACATGTGTGTGTGTGTAAATATAATGTATAAATATGATTTATATAACTTTATAAAAATGAATCTTAATTTCGCAATTGTATATATAAAAAGGTATCAAATTTATATTAATCAATAAAAATGTTTAATAGTATATTTATATACATTAATTACAAAATGTGTATATAATTAATATAGGTATGGTATATTAATATTTTATTTAAACAATTATATAATATATAAATGAATACATTTATTTAAATATGCAATTCATATTTGAATTTATACATTTATATTCATATTAATTAATTTAAAATATACATACATCACTATTACAAAACCCGCAATAAACAACGATAACATTTATCAACACTAAAAAAAGCGGTACCTTTATCAGTGCTTAAAAAACACTGATTAAGAAGACTATAGGCAATGGATGGAGCGATGACGAGGGTTTGGGAGCTCCCTCACGATGGTGATCTCAATGCTTTTGCAAGTTAGTCTTAATTGGAAATGGCAATCCCTCATTTTCTTGATTCTACTATAGTGGTCAGAGGTGAGGGCACTCAACGCGCTCAACAAATTGAGGTGAACATCGGCGGATTTTGCCAATCTTAAACATGGATAGTCGAACCAGTCGAGGTGAGATCTTTGGAGAAGACGACCATTGGCAGATCTCTTCGGTCCGAAACAACGATGATCGAGCCAGTTGAGGCAAGATCTTTGGCAAAGACGACCGATGATTGCTGGACTGCGACACAGATGGTCAAGGAGGACGTGCATCGAGCTTCGGTGGTGGATGTTGTGATGAGTGTTCCTTGTACCAGTGGATCTCACCGTTCTGGATTTGGTCTGGCCGAGATGGATGAGGCGATGAAGAAGACGACCGGGGCTTGACGAACTATGGCAATGGTGGCTGAGGCGTATGGTGCACGTCGATCTTCGGTAGCGTCGGCCGAGAGGAAGACAATGGTTGGTGCCGAGATGAGTCCGATGACGGAGGTGTTGGCCGTCCCGAATAATGCTCTCCAATCTATGGGTTTTGAGTCGATTGAGCGTATCCGTCCTTAACCTAGGGTTGCTTTGGAAGATGAGGCAAGTAGGCCTCGTCAACCTGGTGTTACGACAATAGCTGACCAATGTCAATCTACAACGATGGGTTATGGAGGCGGTGGCAGGGTGACCCGGTTCTTCCACTGAGGTAAATAAATCTGATAATCGGGCAAATGCGGCGAAATCCCCACCTGGTTTTGTGGCAATTGAACATGGCTCCGATAGAATGCATTTTTCTTCTCTTAAAGATGTTGTTCTGGGACAAATTGTGAAGAAAGGTGACATTGTCCAAATGACTCATGGATAGTTGTCCTAAAGTATCAAAATAATCTGAATGTGTTTGCTCGGTTTTCAGTATATTATTTATTGTTTTTACTTAAATTAATGTCAATTTTAAACAAAAAGAGACACTTTGAGTTGTACCGGTCACACCATACATCGTATTGAGGTGCGACTAATCCCTACACATCAAAAATGACTAATAGAACATTTTCCTAAAATATCAAAATAATTCGAATGCGCTTGCTCGGTTTTCAGTATGTCACTTGTTGTTTTTACTTAAATTAATGTCAATTTTAAATAAAAAGAGATGCTTTGAGTGATATCGGGAACACCGTGTGTCAGATTGAGGTGTGGATAATTCCTACATATCACAAATGACTCATGTATCATTTTTCTAAAGTATCAAAACAATTTGAATGCGTTTGCTCAGTTTTCAGTATGTCACTTGTTTTTACTTGAATTAATGTCAATTTTAAATAAAAAGAGACAATTTGAGTTATACCAGTCACAACATGCATCGTATTGAGGTGAGAATGATTCATACATGCCACAATGACTCATGAATTTTTTTCCTAAAGTATCAAAACAATACGAATGCGTTTTCTTGGTTTTCAGTACATCACTTATTCTTTTTACATAAATTAATGTCAATTTTAAATAAAAAGACACTTTGAGTCATACCAACCACACAGTGTGTTCTATTTAGGTTTGGATGATTCATACATGTCAAAAATGATTTATAGATCGTTTTCCTAAAGTATCAAAACAATCCAAATGCGTTTTCTTGGTTTTCATTATGTCACTTGTTGTTTTTACTTAAATTGCTTTCAATTTTAAATAAAAAGAGACACTTTGAGTTATACCGGTCACACCGTGCATCATATTGAGGTGATACTAATTCCTACACGTCAAAAATAACTTATATATCGTTGTCCTAGAGTATCAAAACAATATGAATATTTTTGCTCAGTTTTCAATATGACAATTCTGTTTTTTACTAAAATATCATTTCAAACTAGAAACACGCATTTTGAGTCACAACCTAAGGATATGGAACATAATAAAAGGTGATCATAGATGTTCAATAAGTGTAAAAAAGGGATATATCAATGATCATATAAGGATAACATGAGCATAAATATGTTATAAGGTGATATTAACATTAGAAATTCATGCCCTGCATATGGAAGTCACATCTTCATGCTATTTGTTTACATTCTTTCATCAGGTATGCTGCCCATTCATCTCTGAGTATATCTATATCATCTTGTGAATATGATTTTTTTCAAAAATCATGGTAGTACTGAAAAAATATAAATACACAAAGGATTGGTAAATATTTTAAATGAAATAGTAATTATCTTCAAAAATACCTCTTTAGGGATGTTAGTTTGTTCATGGAATACGATCTCTTTCATAAATTTACAAACATAATAACTGTAATCCATTCCATTGGTTTGTTTCGGACACTGTAGAAATGTTGAGAAGAATAAGTAAGTTTTTTCATATGTGTTTGGATAGCGAAATCTTACTATATATACCTTGATACTGATCCAGTCATAGTACTTGTCTTCATCCTTGTCCTTAGCCCCTGGCCTCATTCCTTTTTTCAGACGATAGTTGGTCTCGCTTGTCATTGACTGAAGTTATATGTGTCCCAAATTAATTATCCGTTCTTAGAACTTTAGTATAGCATAAGTTCAGGGTCGATCCACAGGGAACTATGGCGTGCATGAATTCAATTGAGTTAATACTTAATTAGGTGAAGTATGCAGAATTTAGAGTTGATTGGTTTGGTTTTGGTTTTGGATTAAAACGATATTGTTTTACTTTGAAGAAATGATTAATAGTTTTAAAGAAAACAACGAGAGAATTTAAAGAGTTTAAAACGGGAAGAAAAGACACGTCGGGGCTGTAGTGATTAAGGAGTTCTTATGCAGATTGTTTAAATGGTTGTGTTGTTCATAATAATTCAATCATTCTGGATTTCGTTTTGTTACAAGATTTCCTTGGTCCGGTTCCTCTTGTTTGGAATTAGAGCAGTTGACTCCTTGGTCCGGTAGTCAGTGTTCTTAATTCTTTATTAAGTTCAGTCCATTATTTGAATCGGTGAAATCTTTCCAATGGTCATGGATGTTTTCACCATTACTTCTCTTTTGTATCGCTGAGAATTCTTCCCTTGGTCCGGCTCAGAATTCTCAGTTATATTTGACAGTGAATTAAGAAGAGTAAGATGAATTACAACGCGCAAACACAACTATATAAAACAACACACAAATTACGATCCCTTCATCCACAGCCCCAACATGAGGGGTTTAGTTACACATAGAAAGCAGGAGAGAAACAACACACGTGATACCTGGCGGATTCATCGTGTCAGTGTTGAGGTAAGGTGTCAGAAGGCGGAATAGTGGAACTATGGCACCACTGTGGCTCGGGAATGGTAGCAGCAGAGCTTCTTCTCTCCTCCAATGGTTTTGAACTCCAAAATCCGAAGGCCAAGGCCTCTTTTTATAGAAAAATAAAGTACATGGAATGTATAGAAAGTACACGCCGTGTACTTCCGTCAACGCTCTTTGGCGCCCATTTTTCTCCGTTGTCAGGTGGCCTAACACGCCGTCTTTGACTTTTGAACACGGCGCTGCCTGAAAGTTGAGTGTACACGACGTGTAGTGCCGCCATACACGGCGTGTAGTGTAAATTTTTTGCCACCAATCCCTTCTAGAATAGCAGACACGATGTGTAAAAATGGAACACGTCGTGTCTCCTTCAACGGCCACATAAGCGTGTGGACTCTTCTTCGGCAACAATCGCTTCTAGAATGTAGTACACGGTGTGTAGTGCTGCCATACACGGCATGTATCTTCTTCCTGGTGACATGGGCATGTACTCCCTCCTTCGGTCCGTGTCCCTGTCTGGATGTACACGACATGTATAAAATTACACGCCGTGTAGTTTCAAAATTTTCACAAACTTCCCTTGATTCGTGTATTTAGCCAGAAAGCTCCTGAAAGTAAACAGAATCACCAAAATCAAATAATATGTTCATAAAACAACAGATATTTACTTAAAACATTTTTTTATCTTCAATTATATATATGGAAATGTATACACAAATTGGGTGCATCAAATTCCCCCACACTTAGTCATTTGCTTGCCCTCAAGCAAAATCTCAACATCTAAAAAGAGCGTATACTTTAAAAAGGAAGGCATTTAATTAATCAAACATATAACTGATAAAGTTACTGAGGAAAAATTCTAAAAGTCACAAACAAATTCAATTCATAAGATATTAAAATCATGCCTCATATATAATGCAATTAACTATTCTCACCCTCTTTCAACACATTTTTCAACCTTTCAAAAATAAGCATGCCACTTGATGATTTACATTACTAGTCAAAATCACACTCCACACTCAAGATATTTTTATTCAATGTTATGCTCAATATAAGGTATATACACTCTATCCATAGGTTTTCAAGATTCCTTGTTCTCTACTTCAGAAAAATTGAATTACAAAAATCATGAGGGCTTTGTTAATAAGGTTCAGATGTCTCTGTGGCTAAGGGTTGGTAGGTTCAGATGTGAAAATAAATTCTGAGGCTTGAAAAAGGAAGGCTAATTCCTTTAAACAACATTGCATGATATTCAAAGTAAAGCTCACTGAAAATGATTCCTTCACAAGCTCAGTCAAATGCTTTTGTAATCGTCACCATCTTCCTTAGGCAAGTAGGGTTCATGAGCAAATAAGCATAAGGTCCCCTTTTTGTTTGTTTATTTGTTTGTTTTATATATAAAAAAATACAAGGGAAACACTTATGAATACAATGAGTAGATGTTTGGAACCCATTCTGCCCTAAATAATCAAGAGGCACTCCCCCACACTTTATTTCATGGCTGTGCACAAAAATATGTCATGTATTGCCAACTCCCTCTTTAAAGCTCAAATGAATAATCATGCAAAGTTTAAAAAGAAATAGGGTAGGAAGGGAAATAGGCTTGTAATGTGGCTTCCTATAAAGGCTGTTCATGGATTCTATGGGCTTAACGAAGATTAAATGTAGGGTAGGTCTCAAGATAAAGGGGTTGAAACAATCTAACGCCTCAATCATTTTAATGTAATTCAAAAATTTCTTCATGTTTTGAAAAGAAATCTTGAAAATTCTCGTAGTGATGCATATCCTAAGAATCTCTCAAGAAAGAGGGTATTAGAAAAGAAATATGAAAAAGGGTTTAGAATACCTCTCAGGAGTGGAAAAATAATAAAGGGACAATCAGGTCATGACATGCATATAAATGACTACCCTAATCAATGTAATTTAATTAAGGATGAAAAGTTGCAATTGAAACTATATCAGCAATCATTTTAAAATACTTAAAAACTAAAATAAGCATGCAACCTTTCCAAAAGTTCCTACTGATAACTCTAGCATTTATACAAATGATTAACCAAAATTGCTGTACATTTTCAAATATAGAATCTAATAATGATGTCTCCTCGATTAGTTTAAGGGCAAAGATTAAGGTGAAAGAGATAGATGATCCCCCACACTTAATAATGCACATGGTCCACCAAGTGCAATACAAAGGTAAAGGGTGGGAAAGGGGGTGATATGGGGGAGAAAATGAGGGAAACCAGTGGAAGAAGTAAATCCAAAAAGAGAGACAATAGAAATGGAAAAATACTCCCCTTGTGAAAAGTGATGCCCAAGGTGCTCCATGATACCTGTGACTGGCGAGGAAAAAGAAAACTACAAACATGCATAACATCACATCACATAAAATGACAAAAGAGATATATAAGATAAAGAAAAATGTCACTATCATGGGGTCGCCTCATGGGAGGTAGCATCCTGTACAAAACCAGCCGGTAGAGACGGAGCATGAGGCATGGAAGCGGGAGGCTCAGACTCCGCATCGGGAAGGGGAGCTGAAGAAGTAGGAGCCGCAGGTGCTGGACTCGGGGTAGGAAGCTCAGCAGCAGGCCCTAGCTCGGTAGAAGTGGTAGCAACAGAGCTCACTGTAGTCAGTAGAACAGAATCCGTGGCCTGCGCAGGAGATGGCGGTGGAGCAGCAACAGAAGGGCTAGGAACGGAGGCAGAGGCCAGTGGCGGAGGTAGTGGAACACCAAGATGTTGAGCAATATGTGCCAACAACTAATCCATCCGGTCCTGGCGGCCGTCCAGACGAATCAGATGGCGCGCAATGGTGTCCTGGCGGCCGATGATACGAACGAACTACTGCTCCATCTGAACCTGTCGGCTGTCCAAGCGACCCAAGACCTGCTCCATCGCGGCTAGGCAGTGGGAAAGGGAAAGATCGACCGAGGGTGCGGGGGTAGGTGGGATGGGGGATGGGATAGAAGAAGTAAGTTCAGAAGAAGTGGGGTCAGTAGGAGGTGGGTGAGGTGGAGAAGCTAGAGGGGGTGGGGAAGGAGGACCAGGGTCAGCAGCTGGGGCAGGAGGGTCAGCAGGTGGCGGGGCTCGAGCCTGAGCAAGGATGTAGGAACCCCCTGCTTCCGGACCAATCCCATGCGAATGAGCATGAGAAAGTCCATCCTCTAGGGTGAACCTAACAAGTCATGAGGTAAAGAGGGCTCGGAGACCCCTAGGTGATGGGCAAGACGGGTGGTGTAAAATCCACCGGTTAGGTTGCCCTAACGACTGGTAATCATGGAGTGGAAATAGGAGGCGGCGAGATAGGGGAGGTCCGGGTAGTCGTGCCGAATGACACAGGTAAGGAGATCCATGTCACGGCCAGTCATGACCCTCATATCCTCATGGCGGGGGAAAATGATGGCGTTGAAGCACCGATGGGCGAAGCGAAGGACGAGGTCGGCTATAAGAGTCCTCTTCTGGGAAGTGGGGGAGTATCGGTGGTCAGACCCAACGATCTTCCGCCACATGGCAATGAGGTCAGAGCGCTCGGGCCGGGTCAAGGTAGAAACGGGGGGTGGGGTGATAGGATGGGGGTAGAAGCAGCACCCTCGGCCAAACTCTGTCATGGTAAGAGAAAATTGTCGGCCGCCCAGCCAGAATCGAACTACGGGTACCGCATCACCAGGTGTCTCCTGTTACTCCGCTCCATCAAACTCAAATGAGGCCGCAAACTGCAAAAATAAATCACGGAACACAGGAGTGATGACCTGGAAAATATCGAGGAGCGGGGTGTGCCCGAGAAGTGCCTCTAACTCCTCCCAAATACCGAGCTGCTGCGGAACGTTGCTGTCGAGGTACCGACCACTCAATGGGATCGGCTGACGAGAGAAGCGTCGGACCCTGTCGTATGCTAGATCGGTGAACGGGAATACCGTGCAAGGATAAGGAGTACCTTCAGGTCCCGAACCAGGTTCCGGTGCAGCAGCATGGACAGGCTCTGTTGGTGGATTTGTCGAAGTAGAGGGTGGCTCGGTGGAAGGTGTGCTCGAAGAGGGACCAGCTGCTGATGAAGATAGTGCAAGGAAAGTGGCAGCTGGTGCAACAGAAGTAGGCCCAGCCTCCACTGAGGGAGTGAGTGGCAGCAGAATGGCCAATGGAGGGAGCTCGAAGACCGGAGCATCTGGGTCCGGCTGCGTAGGTAGTCGGAGTCGGATCTGACGATAGCTGGGCCCCTCGCCCTTGGCGGCGGAGGCTGGCCGCTTCCCTCGGGAAGGATCGTGATCAACCACATCCTGAAATAGAAAGAAAAAGAAAACAAAACAAAAAAAAAAGAAAAATGAAAGAAAACAAAACAAAGAAAATATGAGAAAACTGGAAAATAAAAGTACACGACGTGTAGTGAAAAATGTAGAGTATCCCGTGTTCTCTGGATAGACACGCCAAGGGTAAAAAAAAGACCATGTAAAAGTACACGGCGTGTACCGAACATACACGCCGTGTTCACTCAAAGTGTAGGTGGTCGTGTGGTACAAATGACACGACCATGTTTTTATCAGTTCAAAGAACAAAATACACGCCGTGTAGGTGCAGGACACGGCGTGTACTTCACACGAAGAACATGGTCATGTAGAGGGTGAGACATGGGCCGACTAAAGATATAAAAGACACGGCATGTATCGAATATACACGTCGTGTTCTGGAACATGGGGTGATAGGCTGTGTTATGTGCCACACACGGAGGGGCCAAGGGAAATGGTATACACGGCGTGTACCAAACACACACATGCCGTGTACATGAAAATGGTGTGTGAGGCCGTGTGCAAAGATGTATTCAGGCATGAGGAAAAGGACACGGTGTGTACCAAACATACACACTGTGTATATTCAAATTTCGAAATATTTTTGGTGTGGCCGTGTACCGAAGTACATGGCGTGTGTTCTTTATTTCGTGGCCGTGTACTGGCGGAAGCCAAATGGTCGGCCGATCCGAAAAACACCCTAAACGAGTCGAAAAAATTGAAATAGAGGGTGTAGAATGGCGTACCTTGATCGAGGATCACAATTCAAGAGAAATCAGAGTTTGAAACATCCTGAAATGACAGATCTGGAAAGTAGGGGTTCGGGTGTCATTCGGGAGAAGAAAATGGGAAGAGGGGAGGAAATGGGGAGGCCGCGTGACACAGGCTCACACCGGGTGGCCCGTGGCCTATATAGGCGAGGTACACGACATGTATGTTTGGACTACACGCTGTGTATTCCAATTTTTTTTTAAACAAGAGTATAAATAAATATAATTATTATAGTAAACTATATAATAATAATTATTAACAATTAAAATAAAATAGATATATCTACAACTTCTATTATAAATAAACCTACACATTACGTATATCGGGAAATACACGTCGTGTATTTTAAAATTAGAAAAAGAGTAGTATAACCTTTGGTCTGGTGTTTGGGGCGGGATTCGAACCGATGATCAGCCGTTCTGAATGAAAGCCCTCAACCACTGGAGAAAAGGTTGTTCTGATGTTCATATTTATTATATATATATATTTATTCTATACATCCTATACACATGGAAAGAAAGAAAAGCACGATGTGTGGTTTTTATTTAGGAAAGGATGGGGATGAAGCGGGGAGATTAGCGCGATTCGAAACCGGGTCTTTTGAACCTGGTGCTGAGACTTTTCCAATCCGCCAACTTCACCCGCATGTAATTTCTTATTTTAAAAATGTTTTTAATTTATATTTGAAAAATTATGGTGCACATGGCATATATCGGAGTACACGTCATATGGTTTTATTAAAAGAACAAATGATGGAAATGGGACGGTTGTCTGGGTTCGAACCCGGGTCTTTTGAAACTGGATTACGATTCTAGCCAACCGGTCCATCCCCATCATAAGTTTTATTAAACACACACACACACACACATATATATATATATGGAAAATACCACACACGCCATGTAAATAAAAGGAGGAACCCCGTGCTGAAGGTAGGTCAGGAGGATTCGAACCGGGGACGACTTTGAATAAACTCTAGTGACTTTACCATCGGCACCAGAATCATCCCTAGTTATTTATTTGTTATTATATAGATTTATACTATTAAGATTATAAATTAAAAAGATAAGTACACGCCGTGTATATAAGTGGGACACGGCGTGTAATCTCTAGGTTGCCTCCCAGGAAGCGCCTTTGTTTTAGGTCGTTGGCTCGACCTTCTTACCTTGCTTACCTGAGCTGTATGGTGGACAATGCTCCCACCATGTTGTCTGTAGGATGGTAAGCTTTCAACCACTGCCTGTTTACCTTGAATGGTTGACCATCTTCTCCAGAAATTTCTACTGCTCCATGATGGAATACGCGTATAACGTGGAATGGTCCCGACCATCGTGACTTTAACTTCCCTGGGAATAAGCGAAGACGAGAATTAAAGAGAAGTACCCGATCACCAGGTTGGAAAGATTTTCGTGAAATCATCCGGTCGTGAATGGCTCTTGTCTTCTCCTTGTACAACTTGGCGTTCTCGTATGCCTCTAATCGGATCTCATCTAGTTTCGACAGTTGGAACTTCTGTTTCTCTTCAACTACCTTCAGATCAAAATTTAGGGCTTCAACGGCCCAATAGGCTTTGTGTTCCAATTCTACTGGCAGATGGCAGGTCTTGCCATAGACGAGGCGGAATGGGGACATTCCCAGTGGTGTTTTGAAAGCAGTCTGATATGCCCACAAGGCATCATCTAACTTCTTGGACCAGTCCTTACGTGAAGTTTTCACTATTTTCTCCAGGATCTTCTTGAGCTCACGGTTGGAGAGCTCTACCTGTCCATTGGACTGAGGATGATATGGTGTCCCCATCTGATGCTTTACTCCATACTTTGACAGTGTTCCTATCATCAGTGTTTTGTCGAAGTGGGTCCCTCTATCGCTGATCAGTACTCGTGGAACTCCAAACCTGCTAAAAATATTTTTCTTTAAGAAATTTATGACTACCTTGGCTATGTCATGAGCTGTAGCAGTGGCTTCCACCCATTTGGATACGTAGTCGATGCAGACCAGGATGTAAGTGTTCCCAAAAGATGGGGGAAAGGGACCCATGAAATCTATTCCCCAGACGTCGAAAATCCCGACCTCCAGGATGGGGTGCTGGGGAATCTCGGCTCTACGTCCCACATTACCGGTCCTCTGGCACCAATCGCAATAGGAAACAAAGGCCCGGGAATCTCTATGCATGGTGGGACAGAAAAATACAGACTGCATGATCTTTTCTATGGTACGTTCCGGCCCATGATGTCCTCCTACTGGTGAGGCATGACAGAACTCCAGGACACCATGAACTTCATTCTACGGGATGCAACGGTGGATCACTCCATCTACACAGGATCAGAATAGTAGAGGATCCTCCCAGAAGTACCTTTTCAGATCAAAGAAAAATCTTTTCCTTTGCTGGAAGGAGAGGTCGGGGTGAATGACAACTGTAACCAGAAAATTAGCGATATCATCATACCATGGTCTAGGTGTTTCGTTGATCTAAAAGAGGTGCTCATCAGGAAAATCCTCCCTAATCTCCCGATCTTATTCCTTTTCCAAATGAGGCAGCTCGAGGCGGGAGAGATGGTCAGCAATGAAGTTCTCACTCACTTTCTTATCTTGAATCTCAAGATCAAATTCTTGTAGGAGGAGTACCCAGTGGATCAATCGGGGCTTCACATCTTTCTTATTTAGTAGGTATTTTAGTGCTGCATGGTCAGTATAAACAATAACTTTAGACATCACTAAGTAAGAACGAAACCTTTCAAATGTGAAAACCACTGCAAGAATCTCCTTTTCTGTGGTGGTGTAGTTGATCTATGCCTCATTGAGCATCCTGCTGGCATAATATATAGGTTGGAAAATCTGATCAAGTCGCTGGCCCAAGACTGCTCCCACTGCGTAGTCGCTCGCATCACACATCACCTCAAATTGTTCCTCCCAGTTGGGAGAAATCATAACTGGAGATTCCACCAGGCGCTGCTTTAGATGCTCAAAATATCTGACACATGTCTCATAGAACTCAAATATGGCATCCTTGGTTAGAAGATTGGTGAGGGGCTGAGCTATTTTGGAGAAGTCTCGGACAAACCGCCTGTAAAAACCTGCATGCCCCAGGAAGCTGCGGATGGCTCGGACGGAAGTCGGTATAGGTAGTCGTGAAATGACTTCGATCTTCACCGGGTCCACCTCTATCCCCTTCTCTGAAATTATGTGGCCAAGGAATATGCCATTTTGCACCATGAAATGACACTTTTCCCAGTTCAAGACTAGGTTAGTGTGCTCACATCGTTCCAAAACTAGCTCTAGGTGTCGTAAACAAATGGTGAATGATTTTCCGTAAACGGAAAAATCATCCATGAATACCTCCAGGATGCATTCCATCATGTCATGGAAGATGGCCAGCATACAGCCCTGGAAGGTGGCGGGGGCATTGCACATGCCGAAAGACATCCTTCGATAAGAAAATGTGCTATAGGGGAAAGTGAATGTGCTCTTTTCCTGATCCTCTAGAGCAATGGAGATTTGGTTGTAGCTGGAAAACCCGTCGAGGAAGTAATAGAATTTGTGCCCTACTATTCTCTCTAACATTTGATCCATGAATGGCAAGGGTAAATGATCCTTTCTTGTGGAATTGTTTAGATTCCGGTAATCCACATAGACTCGCCAGCCCGTGATAGTGCGTGTAGGGATGAGTTTATTCTTTTCATTTGAAATCACAGTGATACCCCCCTTTTTGGGTACCACTTGGAGGGGACTCACCCACGGACTATCCGAGATGGGATAGATGATGCCTGCATCTAATAATTTTATCACCTCCTGTTTTACAACTTTCTTCATGGGAGGATTCAAACTCCGTTGTGGTTGCAGAGATTGCTTGGCACCTTCTTCAAGTAACACCTTGTGAGTGAGAATGGCAGGGATGATGCCCTTCAGATCAGCGAATGTCCACCCAATAGCGTGCTTCTTCTGTTTGAGAACCTACAGAAGTGCATATTCCTGCTCTTGTGACAGTTCTGCGTTAAGTATAACAGGAAAAGTTTGATTGGGTCCTAAATACCCATACTTAAGAGAAGATGTAAGAGGCTTCAGTTCAAGTTCAGGCGCCTTTAAAATCGAAGGCACAAGTGGTTGCACCTTGTCCCATTCTAAAATATCAGTAACAACTGCACGCTGCCAATAGTGGCTACCCTGGACTTCTAAGAATTGCAAGTTTTCTGGCGCTTCTTCAAATAGAATATCTGGAATAGTTAAATTATTCGAAGTAAAAGAACATACCAGATCATCCCTTTTTTCACTAAAAAGATTAACCATGGTGGAAACTACATAACAGTCCTCATGCTCTGACAAGGAAGCATGTTTAACGACCTTGAAGACATTGTAGGAAACTCTTTCATCACCTACCCGAAAAATAAGCTCTCCCTGGTGCACATCAATGAGTGCCTTCCCAGTGGCTAGGAAAGGTCTTCCCAATATAAGTGGTGCCTCCGGATCATCCCCCATGACGAGGATGATGAAATCTGCTGGGAGGATCAACCTACCCACCTTGACCAGTACGTCTTCTAGTAACCCCTTCAGATACTTAATGGATCGATCAACAAGTTGAAGGGCTACTCGGGTTGGATTCAAATCATGGAGCCCGAGTTTTTGGAAAACTATGAATGGAATGAGGTTGACACTTGCTCCCAAGTCGCATAAAGATTTTCCAAATTAATAGGGTCCAATTGTGTAGGGAATAGTAAAACTACCTGGATCCTGGAGATTTGGAGGAATGGAATGTTGAACAACCGCGGAGCACTCCTTTGTGAGGGCGATGGTGCCCAGATCCTCCATCTTACGCTTATTGGAAAGGATGTCCTTCATGAATTTGGCGTATATAGGCATTTGTGTCAGGGCCTCTGCAAATGGGATGTTGATGTGAAGCTTTCTAAACACATCCATGAATTTACCGAATTGGTGGTCCAGCTTTCTCTGCTTCATTATTTCTGGGAAAGGTAATGCAGGCAAAAATGGTTTGATGGCTTCTTTTCCATTTCCTATTTGAGCCTCCGGTGAAGGTTCTTCAGATGAAGAGGGATATGAAACTGAACCTTCTTTATCAACAGGGGATGGAGGTGAAGTTGACTGGTGGGTTGGTTCCTTCCGTGGCAACACTTTTCCGCTACGCAAGGTGATAGCATTGGCCTCCTCCTGTGGGTTCTTCTCAGTGTTTCCTGGTAGTGTACCGGGCTGCCTCCCTGATAGCTGGTTTACTATCTAGCCAATTTTATTATCGAGGCTTCGGATGGAAGCCTCCTAGTTCTGGAATTTCGCTTCAACAGTTGATATAAATTTATTCATCAGGTCTTCTAACCTTGATGTGTTCTCTTGCTGAGATGGTTGGGCAGCCGGTGGAGGAGGTGGCTGTCGTGGCTACTGTGGGCAAGGGTTCTGATACCCTTGTTGCTGATAAGGACCCTTTTGGGGTTTTTGCGGCCTTTGGTATTGGTTCTAGTAGGGAGGTTGGTTGTAGCTAGGCGGTCGCTGGGGCAGAGGATTCTGCTGTCGTTGGCCCCAGCCTGTGTTCTGTTGATCTCTCCATGCCGGGTTCTGGTACTACTGGTACTGGTTGGGCCCTCGATTTTGGGCAACATAACTTACCTCACTCGTCTAATGGACTCCAGTCGAACCCGGGCATTCTCCCATGATGTGGTTATCACCACAATCGCTGCATGCTGGATGGTTCTCCGCATGAACTTGAGATGCTCCTTTGAGATTCAATGCATCAATTTTCTTGGACACAACGTCCAACTGAGAAGCTAACATAGTGGTAGCGTCAATATTGTGCATACCTCACTTTTGAGTCCCCCGCTCGGAGTGCCACTGGAAGCTGTTGGCTGACATGTTTTCTAGTAGTTCGAATATTTATTTGGGGGATTTCCGCATCACCGTACCTTCAGCAGCAGCATCCACCACGGACTTGGTATTTTTTGTAAGTCCTCCGTAGAAGGTCTGGACTTGCATCCAGAGTGGGAGTCTGTGGTGTGGGCATTTTCGTAGTATCTCTTTAAAACGTTCCCAGGACTCGTATAACGACTCATAGTCATGCTTCTAGAATTTGTGAATCTCATTCCTTAGTGTCACCGTCTTCTATGGTGGGAAGTATTTGGACAGGAACATCTGGGCTAGCTCTTCCCAGGTGAGGATAGATCTTCATGGCAGCCCCTTGATCCAGTCTTTCGCCTTGTCCTATAGAGAAAAGGGAAATAGGTGAAGACGGATGGCGTCCTTGGACACGCCATTGTACTGAAATGTGTCGCAGACCTCCAAAAAGTTGGAGAGATGGGCGTTCGGGTCCTCGCTGGGCAGGCCTCCAAATTGGACAGTGTTCTGGATCAGCTGCATGATAGCAGGCTTGATCTCGAAGTGCTGGGCCTAGACCGGAAGACAGACGATGCCCGTATCAGCTCTGTGGATTGAAGGAAGATCATACTCCATAAGAGTACGTCTTGGAGGTAGATTCTGAGGCGGTGGAGTTTGTAGATATTGCTGCTCCTGAGGGGTGAAATAGGGCCGTTGGAAGAGTTGTTGCGGTGGCCGTTGGTAATCCCTAGGGAGGAATTCCACAAAGCCTCCAGGAGCCTACTCTGGTAGACTAGCAGCGGGAGGCTATTGATCCTGATACTGATGCTCAACCGTAGCATCCACGACTGGTGCTCCCTCTTCTGTGTTTGCCATGGTAGAGGGTTACTGGTTATGGGTTTCTTTTAGTGCATGCTGATGACGAAGTAGGGTCTGTTTGATCTCCGGGTCGAGTGGAAGTAGTTCCGATGACTCGGCGCTCCTAGACCGTGTAGGGCGTCTATTCATGCACTTTAAGCTTCTGCACGATCACAACACAAATACTAGGCATAACAAGGGAAAGGTAAAAGAGAAAATTTGAAATGGGATTAGGAAAGAGATTTTTGATAATTTTTGATTTTTATTTTCACTTAAATCAATTATTAAAACAATTTAAATCTTAGCACTAAAACCAAATATGTTCCCCGGAAACGGTGCCAAAATTTGGTCTCGCTTGTCGTTGACTGAAGTTATATGCGTCCCAAATTAATTACCCGTTCTTAGAACTTTAGTATAGCATAAGTTCGAGGTAGATCCACAGGGAACTATGGCGTGCATGAATTCAATTGAGTTAATACTTAATTAGGTGAAGTATGCAGAATTTAGAGTTGATTGGTTTGGTTTTGGTTTTGGATTTAAATGATATTGTTTTACTTTGAAGAAATGATTAACAGTTTTAAAGAAAACAACGAGTGAATTTAAAGAGTTTAAAACAGGAAAAAAAGACTCGTCAGGGCTATAGTGATTAAGGAGTTCTTATACAGATTGTTTATATGGTTGTGTTGTTCATAATAATTCAATCATTTAGGATTTCGTTTTGTTACAAGATTTCCTTGGTCCGGTTCCTCTTGTTTGGAATTAGAGCAGTTGACTCCTTAGTCCGGTAGTCAGTGTTCTTAATTCTTTATTAAGTTCAGTCCATTATTTGAATCGGTGAAATCTTTCCAATGATCATGGATGTTTTCACCGTTACTTCTCTTTTGTATCACTGAGAATTCTTCCCTTGGTCCGGCTCAGAATTCTCAGTTATATTTGACAGTGAATTATGAAGAGTAAGATGAATTACAACAAGCAAACACAACTATATAAAACAATACAAAAATTATGATCCCTTCATCCACAGCCCCAACACGAGGGGTTTAGTTACACATAGAAAGTAGGAGAGAAAAGACACACGTGATACCTAATGGATTCATCATGTAAGCGTTGAGGTAAGGTGTCGGAATGCGGAATAGTGGAACTATGGCACCACGGTGGCTCGGGAATGGTAGCAGCAGAGCTTCTTCTCTCCTCCAATGGTTTCGAACTCCAAAATCCGAAGGCCAAGACCTCTTTTTATAGAAAAATAAAGTACACGACGTGTATAGAAAGTACATGCCGTGTACTTCCGTCAACGCACTTTGGTGCCCATTTTTCTCCGCTGGCAGGTGGCCTAACATGCCGTCTTTGACTTTTGAACACGACGCAGCCTGAAATTTGAGTGTACATGGCATGTAGTGCCGCCATACATGGCGTGTAGTGTACTTTTTTTTTTCCACAAATCCCTTCTAGAATAGCAGACACGACGTGTAAAAATGGAACACGCCGTGTCTCCTTCAATGGCCACATGGGTGTTTGGACTCTTCTTTGGAAACAACCGCTTCTAGAATATAGTACACGACATGTATCACCACCATACACGGCGTGTATCTTCTGCCTGGTGACATGGGCATGTACTCCCTCCTTCGGTCCGTGTCCCTGTCTGGATGTACACGGCGTGTATAAAAGTACACGCCGTGTAGTTTCAAAATTTTCACAGACTTCCCTTGATTTGTGTATTTAGCCAGAAAGCTCTTGAAAGTAAACAGAATCTCCAAAATCAAATAATATGTTCATAAAAAAATAGATATTTTCTGAAATTATGTTTTTATCTTCAATTATATATATGGAAATGTATATAAAAATTGGGTGCATCAATAGTAATGCACCGCCCTATCATAAAAGAATCCTCATTAAAAGATAATATAAATTATATAACTTGATGTTTAGTTCTAAAATGTTGGATGTAGTGTATTAAAAATTGACAAACGCCATCATGTGTGGAAGGTTTGTTAGATATCCATGCATTGAATCTGAGAAATAAATCTTTGGAGTATCCAAATTTACCACAATGAGCATCCAATGTTTCCTAAAAACACAAAAAAGAATATGTAATGAAAGAAATGAAAATATATTTTATATGATTAAATTGTAGAGTCTTACCCCTACATTGCTAGTATTAAATAGAGTTTGTTATCAGGAATTTTTCTTTCAAGCGATTTGATCAGACCTTCCGCTATTTCATCCTTTTTTGGTATCTATTTCTTTTTCTACTATAGAGGTGATGTGAGGACTAACGAGTCCAAAAAATATTTCATTGGAAAACCCCTTTAATTATTTTTCATATATACACTTGCCAAAAATATGAAATGTATTTAGTCATAATTAACACAGTATATCAGCTTTTGGAAAATGAAATCATGAGAACATACCTCATGTATACATTTACAACTGAGTCACCTAGCCAATCATAATAGAGGATTCTAGTTTTACTCTCAACACTAATTAAGTCATCATCTTTCTCTTCATACATATTTTCTTCAAATTCAACTATGTGATTATGAATATCTTTTAACTTTGTATCAACATGAGCCTTGAATGCTAGTAAATGTGGATATAGAACAGGTTGGGTAATTATGCTTTCAATAGATATTTTTGATTGGTTGGTGGATCCTTTAGATGCTTTTGAGACAGTCTTTTGTTTCATCCCCTTCTCTTTGTCTATCTGTAATAACATTCATCGGTTTAGACCTTTTTCATTAATTGTTAAAGGTTTAGCTTGAAAAGTAAATTCAAAATGAATACCACATTATCGCCATGATTTTTTACAAGATGTGACGAACATGAGATGAATGTTCCAACAACTTTTTTGACCGTATTAATATCAGACTCATGAATTGGAACAGGTAGCTCTGCACTCGGCTCATGGGCTACGATGATCGACCTCCAACTCTATTTTTTTTGATTTTTTAATAATCCATTTTTATAGGATAAATGGGAACCCTACAATAGATCCATTTATGAAAACAAAACATCAATCATATAGAGCTGCAAAAACCAACCCGACATTTCAAATTCAAATTTCAAATTGCGGAGTAAAATACCCAACATCAAGCCCAATATCCTCTGTCAACTCCCGTCCTCCGCTCTCTCCATCCTAGGGTTTTGAGAGTATCTCAGTGACGATGGACCCTTCTCCCGCTTCTTCGGACTTCTTCATTCCAGGTTCTCTTTCTTCTTTTTTCTTTCCCTTCTTCCTGGCGGCCCCTCCCTTCTAGGGTTGCCTACATTCTATCTCGGGCTATGTCCTTTTGAATATTCAACACCATAGCCCTCACCACAAGGCGATGGGTGGGTGTTTCTATCACCCTGTAGAATAGTAATACAGAAAAGGAATCAATGTCTATCTGATTCACATTTCATAAAAGCATTTATTAGAACATTGATTACCTCTACTAAGACGTCTCTTTGAGGGGAATGGCTATCCCCATAGCTGGTGGGGGTGGGGTCAGATCTTTATGCAGTGGTTGTTCTTGAGTTGTTTCTTCTCTTTTACTATCCCTCATTAAAGTGTCAATCATCTCCATCTGCCATTGGAATTATCCTTCAAGGGTAGATATTCTTTCTTTCATCTTGATTATTAATTTTGTTTGATCATCCTCTTGTTTTTTTCTCAAAATATGTTTGGGGTGTCACCCCAAAACCCGCACCTATGACATGGCCATACTGTTCCTGCCACTTCAAGGCCACCGACAGTATGTGTTCATCTTGAATAGGTGTTGCCGATTCTTGTGAATATGTCAGATAGACAATATAGAAAAATAAGTGATCATTGTTACATAATAACAATTGAAAGCAAAAATTTTTTTTATTATGTAATACTTACACATGATTCCCACAATTTTTTTGTGTTATCATCTATTAGTATCCCATCTTTATTTACACATGACTCCTTCCATAACACATGGAAAGGGATGAAAGTGGCTTTGGATTTTGAGTCATCAATCTGCATATAAATAGAGGAACAAAATTATGGTGTTGTTTTATGTCACATAAAAGTATTATGCTCTAATTAAAATACGTACCAATTTTTTTTTCAAGTGAAGCGTACCCCATCTTTTCTTTATGATAGGGGTACACTAGTTTTGCTGCCCGTTCCTTATTTCTATCACTCAATTTCTATTTGATAAATAAAAAAATATCAATCAAAGTGATGAATATATGTATCATAAAACAACATATTACTGGACACAATGTACCCAAAAAGAATCATCTCCACAACATCCAGTAAATGCATCCCACACTTCTAGGGTTATCAAGTGTACATAGATAACCGCTGGGTACATGTTTATTTTCCCTTCAGAATCTTTAAGATAATGTCTTGTTGGGATTGTGTGAAATCCTTTGTGAATCCTTCCAGAAATAATTAATACATACTTCTTATGGGATTCATCTACTATAAATGCACTCTACAATGGATGGTGAATAGTAATTCAATGTTTCATCATTTTATTTTTTAGTGAAACAAAGAAATGAAATCATAATGTTACCATGATCTCTTCCCACATCATTGTCTTCATCCTAGGCACAACATGATTCCATGAATCTACATCAATAAGCTTACATTGTTGAGTGACGATTCTAATATAACTGTTGAATATGACCTTGTTAGGGTTAACATGCTAACAACTCGCATTCCATCCCACCTCAAATTTTATGCCTTAGACTTTAGCCTTATTTTTTTTGCCAACACCATCAAACTATGAAACTCCTATTTTTTCTACGACGTTGGTCCTTCATCACCTACCATTTCCCTAGAATCAACATCATCAATATTTTCCTCTGGAGAGATAACATTTACATGTGAAGATAGTTGTTGTACCTATGCACTGAGAGTAGCAGCAAGTTGAGTAACCTATTGTTCCCCAAGAATGAGAGCACTAGCATGTGCAGAAGGTCATTCCTCTACACTGTGAGTAACAGTAGGTTGAGATACCAATTGTTCCTTAGGATTGGGAGCACCGGTACGTGCAGAAGTCATTATCTGTTGAAGTGGTTTAACATTTAATTTAGATTACATAAATGCAGCAACAAATGGATAATAACATGAGGTAACATGATGTACATTACAAAAAATGTAACCTAATTATTGAACTCTCTTTTTCTTTTTTAAAGGATGAAGGGATTTGAACCCTCTATTGAGGATTCAAATCCCTTCATTGTGGTCTCCTCTGACATAAAAAATGCCGTCTATATTGGGACTACTGCGAAATGATTGTGACTTCCCAATGAAAGTTTCACCCTCTATTGAATTTTCATATAACCCTTCAGTGGTTTTGGTCATAATAACTGACCACTTTCAGTTTGTGGGATTTGTAACATAAAATACTTGTACTACCTGTGATGCCATTATAAAAAATTCAACTTTATATCCTTACTGAAATAAACTTTCACAAATCCCAATTAATCTATTTTAATGACACTCCTGTTATCAAACCACTCACATTGAAAAATCAGCACTTGAAATGTTGTATAACCTAACTCCCATATTTTTTTTATGATGCCAAAGTATGATATATTCACATAAATTAGATTTCTGTACTTAGTACCAGAAACATGCATCGCTTCAGCCATGAGTGTAACTCCACTATTTTTGTTGTACTATTTTCATCATGCTCATTTTTATAGAATGTATAATCATTAATTACATAACCATTGTAAGATAATACCTACACACTTGGTCCTTTGGCTATCCATTGAAGTCGTTCTAAAATTGAATCCATATTTTCATCTGACTCCTTTAAAATATGGTCCTGAAACCATCCTATAAACTATTTATTATGTGTATTTGATATCCATATTTTATCCCTTGATGGATTCAAATGACTAATAATTTATTTGTGGGTTTCAATATATGGGGAAACCTCCAAAATGTTATGAAAAATGTAAAGGTGGGCCTGATCTTGATCTATAATATTGATTGTGACAACATATCTTCTAGAAATTCCTTCACCCGCAAGTCACCCAGTGTGATGAGATTTCGATAGACCAATGTTTTCCACACCGGATAGGTATTTGGTATATAATTCAATAGATTCCTTAAAAATATATCGATCCAAAATACAACCCTCTATCTAACTTCAATTTTTGACACACCCTTTTAAAATCTTCATATAATATTCAATGGGGTACATCCATCTATAGTGTACATTACCACATAGTCGAATCTGTCTTTCCAAGTGAACCATCAAATGAACCATCATATCAAATAATTTTGACAGGAAGAACATTTCTAGTTCACATGATATGGTTACAATTTCTATTTCCATACTCAGTAATTTCGCTGGGTCTATAACTTTACTTCATATAGATTTGAAGAAGAAATAAAGTTTGGTTAATATATGACGTAAATTCTTGGAAAAATGAAACGTAAAGCTATAGGCATTATATCTTGCATCAAAAAATGATAGTCATGTGATTTTATAACATTTTACTTTAAATCGGTCATTGAAATGATGTTCTTGATATTCGATGAATACCCCTCTGAAACCTTTACGTCATTTAAGAAGTTAAAAAACTGATCTCTCTCCTACTTGGAAATAGTGTAAGCAGTTGGACGAATAAAATTTTGGTTTTCACCCTTTACTGGTGCCAAACCTTCTATTATTCCCATGTCAACCATGTCCAACCTAGACTTAATTCCATACTTTGTTTTTTCAGGTGAATTTAGCAACATGATGATGAAACTATCACATAAGTTTTTTTCAACATGCATAACATCAAGAAAATGTCTGACATACAGACAATTCTAGTATGGTAATTCAAAAAAAAAAACTGATATCTTTTCCAACTGGTTTTTATAAGGTTTTTCGAAAATGGTTTACCAAAAGAAGTGTCCACATATTTTACTTTCTGAAATAGTTGATCACATGTTAGTGAAGATTGTACTATACATTCTTATGAACTTCCATCGAATGATGTCATCTAATAGCAGTACTTATGTCGGTGGGGTAGAAATCTATGATGTCCTAGAAACACAGTTTTAGATGAATGTTTCAACTGAATTGACTTTGTACCTTGTTTGTAGATGGGACACCCCTGAGTTCATTTAATGCTATATCCTAAAAAATTTATATAAGAAAGAAATTCATTTATTATCCCATACAACACAACTCTCAATGTGAAATATTCATTTCTGTAAGAATCATACAACGTTACACCTGAATTCCACAATAATTTCAAATCCTCGATCAATGGAGACAAATAAATATCAATATCATTATCTGGTTGTTTTGGTCCTTATATAATCATAGATAGCATGATGTGTTTTCATTTCATGCATAACCATGGTGGCATGTTATAATTTACCAACATAGCTAGCCATAAACTGTGAGTGCCACTTTGAAAAACAAAAGGATTCACTCCATCTGTTAGATAACACAAGACAATGGTTTCTCGCATTGTTTCCAAAATTAGGATACTCGTGATCGATTCCCTTCCACTGAGGAAAGTTTTTCAGGTAATGTAGTTTCCCATCTTTATTTCTTCTGTCTTCGTGCCATGTTAATTGCCCTGTAGTCTCCTCACATCCATATAGGCACCTAATCCTTGGAATGATTGGAAAGTACCATAAAAATTTCATAGGACCAGATTCATCTTTCTTGTATCGAGAAGCACCACACTTTGGGCATTCTTTAAGTGATTTTTAGTCCTTGATAAACAATATACAGTCATTCAAGAAGATGTGTATTCTTTCAGAGATCATACCCATTGAGCCTAACATTCGTTTGACATCGTATGTTTGGCTCGGGAGCTCATTATCTTCTAGGAGCATGTCATTCATGAGAGTAAGTAATTCTATAAAACTGACATCACTCCATTTGTTGCCTGATTTAAAATTATACAGCTTTAGTATAGTTGAAAATACTGTATATTTAGTACAACCACCATACAATGACGTCTTTACACAACCCTTTAACTACTCAAACAATTTTGGGAAATCACAAATTTTATCTTCAACTGTCCTTATCATTTCATCAATATGATCTTCATCATCATTCACATCTGTAACCACGTCCTCGATATAGTCTTCTTCATTGTCCACACTTTTAATTATATTAGATGATCCATAAAATGAAGTGATATCCTAGCCACTAGCTACATTCACTTTTCCCCATGTTTATTCCAACATTTATAACTTCAATATATTCTGTGACAGTTCAAGTGTTCTTCTAACTCCTATGGACTAAATTTTGTTGAATAAAAACAACGTAAACACATACAAAGGATTTGAGAAGGATGCGTGATCTTTTGCAAACTTGATTAACTCTTTCACTCCATCTTCATACTCTTTTATCAAACAATTGGCATCCATCCATTCTTTATTCATATCCATCCTATTTGATTTGGTAATATTAATATTTAACAAAAATAAATACACAAAACATTGATATAAAAATCAACCAAGGCTAAAAAAAGTTATAAACTTTAAGACTCCTTTGAAAACTATTTATAAAATCACAGTTGAAATTTCATTAAAAAAACCATCCATTTACACAAATTCCTATTTAAAATAATACACCCTTTTTTAAATAAACCAATCAGTTTCAAACACTCTTTCTCAAAACCCCAATTCCCTTTTTATAAAGCATTCAAGGAAACTTCATAACCCAATAATCTCAATCATCTAAACTGAGCGACAACCCTCTATGTTTTACAACATTTAAAACTTCACACACCCCCTGCTAAAATGAAACCAACATTACATACACTTTCAAAACATTCACATCCCTTTATGAAAGCTAATCAGGTGAGTTGACAAACACTTGGCATGCAACATAATTCCATGAAAAGTGTTTAAATAAATATATTTATTAAATAAATAATTATAAATAAATAAATATTTTTTTAAATATATAAAAAAATTTATAAATAAATATATTAATTATATATAGTCATAAATAAATAAATAAATAAATAAATATATATTTAAATTCTGATGAAATTAAAATAAATATATTAATTTTATATATTTTTTTATAATTTCATGATTATTTAAATAAATAAATATTTATATTTAAATAATTATAAAATTATAATAAATATATTTATAATAAATATATTTATTATATTTATAATTATAATTATAAATAAATATGTATTTATTTATATTCATAAATATAAATAAATAAATAAATATATATTTAAATAATAATGAAACTAAAATAAATATATTAATTATAATTTTATAATTGTTTCAATATATATATGTTTATTTAAATAATTATGAAATTATAAAAAATATATTCATTTTAATTTCATAAGTATTTAAATATATATATATATATATTTAGAACTATAAATAAATAAATAATTATTTATAATTATACTTATAAATATAATAAATATGTTTATTATAATTTTTTACTTATTTACATACATATATATATATTATTTATACTTATAAATATAAATATTTGTATATATGTATATATATATATAAATTCAATAAAGACATATATATATATATAATTATAATTATAAATAAATATATTTAAAAGGTATTCATATATAATTATAAATATAAAAAATACATATATTTATCATTTAAAAAAATTATTGTAATTTTAAAATCATTTAAATATAGATATTTAGTTATATATATGAATACATATTTAAAAGTATTTATATATAACTAAATATTTATAATTATAAATATAATAAATACATTTATTATTTAAATATATTTATTGTGATTTTAAGTAATTATGAGAATATAATAGCTTCATGGGAACATGAATCATATACACCGAGAAAAGTATAGATCATAAAAAATGAGTCATCATATATATGGCTAACATGAATATTAATGAGGGTGTAATGTATAAATGAACATTCATGATGAATGCATAACATATATATGAATGTTAATTATATCCACGCATCAATTGACCAATTCATTAGAAACATATATTTATTTAAATATAAATATATATTTATTTTATAAACATATAAATATAATAAATATAATAAATATAATTATAAATATACATATTTAAAAAGTATATATATATATATATATTTAAAAAGTACTTATATATAATTATAAACATATAAACATATAAATATAATAAATATAATAAATATAATAAATATAATAAAAATAATAAACATAATAAACATAATAAACATAATAAACATAATAAACATAATAAACATAATAAACATAATAAACATAATAAATATAATAATTATTTAATGAAATTTATTATATATATATTTGAATTATTAAAAAAAATATATTAATTATAAACATGCGTTTTTTATTTAATGTATACTAATAAATATTATTTTTGAATATAAATGTAATAATTTTATATAAATTAATAATATTTTTTATTAAAAACCTTTATCAGTGCTAAACATAGTGCTGATAAAGGGTAGCTTTATCAGTGCTTTTAACAAGCGCTGATAAATGTCTGCCTTTTATCAGTGCTTTCTAATTAGCGCTGATAAAAGTCAAAGCATCCCTTTCCTGGACCCGTGGTAGTGAAGGCTTGTGTAGGATCAAAATATAGATATAGATACTCAATTATAAGAGGAGGGGGTGAATTATAAGTTTTAAAATTTCATTTTTAACCTTTAGAAAACTTTGTTTAACAAAGTTATACAAATTAGATTCACTTAAAACCTCTTCTATAAGGTTAAGGGAAAACACCTTAGGTTTAATAAAGACGTGTAATGAAATAAGTACACAGGAATACTTAATCAATATTCTACCTTAAAATGTATATAATCTTATATTAGAGTTACAACAAATGAGAAAGTGTAAGAAAGTTACAATTTCTATTTATAACAAAATACATCAGAAATAAAAGTACATGTAAAGAATACAAATATTTTAACCCAAAGAGTAGGGTATCCAAACAACTTGGATAACGGTCCCTTGATTTATACTTTCAAGAAAGTATATCTTACCCACACTAGGGTAATCCCTTGATATGAAGATCGGTATATGTATTGCTATCCCCCCAAGCTCTCGATCTGTAAGGTGATCAACACCTCTGTCATCCTATAACTTGGAAGCCCTCGATTAAGTAGGTAATTAGAACCTCTGTCTTCCTTCAACTTGAAATCCCTCGATTGTATACAACAAAAATTAGAATCGCACAAGGAAAACAAAGCTTATTTAATATTTAAGTTTGTGGAACAAGCTTTTCACAACTTATAATTCTTTAAGGATTTCGTACGAGGAAAATCCGGCAGAGATCTCATATAGTAAAAAATTCTCCCAAAAGTTTAAAAAATAGATCATGTGCACATGATTTGGTATTTATAGAAGAGATCTCCAATGGTTGAATTTTCCTCCAGTGGTCATATTTTTCTTGAAATCTTGGAGGGACTTGGATAGGTGGCATTCATAATTGTCATATTGTAACTAAAACAACGATACCATTTAGATAACAAAAACTATCACAAGTAACATAATATGTAAGAATCTGAATGTAAAAAACATTACATTAAAAAAATAACTTTAAAAATAATATAAAATCAGATTCTTAAAGAAGAATCATATGCAATGAACTATGAGAATCATATCTGAAAAAATATTGAGAATCAGAATCTAATAAACATAATAAATCAGATTTGATATTTTGTGCAAATCGAATTTGAGAAACATGAATCGGATTTGAGATTCTATGAGAATTGTAATCTAAGAAACATGAAGAATCAGAATTTAGAAAGTGAATCAGATACATTTTTTTTCGATTCAGTATCTAAGAAATATAGTGTTTTGGAATTTAAGAAATGAAATGGATCCAAAATTTTGAGTGATTCAGAATCCAAGAAACATAAAATCAGGATCACGATTCTAAGTGAATCAGAATTAAATAAAGATAAATCAGTTTCGATTTTACGGATGATTCATATTCTAAGGAACTTTGAATCAGATTCAATTTTCTAGATGATTCAGAATTGATAAAGTGAAAGATTATATGTTTTATTAAGGATCCAATTTGTTCTGGTAACTATTATGAATTAATAAACATAATTTTATACTTATATATAAAACAAACATACATATGAATTTCATTATATATAGAAATATGTTTCATATAAATTTCCTTATAAATAGAAATAATTATTAAGGAAATGTGTTTGTGTTTTCCAAAACATATGGGAATGGAAAAAGTTATAAGGAAACTTTTTTACTTAACAATCTCCCCCCTTTTAGAAAGCACAAACAATCAATTTAAGAAAAAAATATTAAGACAGTAAGACTTCATATTTTATTTTAAAAGAAATACTTATCCCCCCCTTAGTTTATGACTTAAGGTGAATACGACTAACTCCCCATCTGGTTAAGAAATCCCCCTAAGGATCGTATTCCGTCTTTATATATTTTTCATACTTTCTTAAGGAAATATCCCCCTTACTTTAACATTCTTCTTCTTAGACAAATATTTTTTTTTAACATTCTTCTCCCCCTTTGTGATTTACAAAAAGAAATGGGAAAAATATAATGTACCTAAAAGGGTTAGGAAACAAATAACACAAAATAATGGATAAAAAAATTTTGATTAAAGAAAAATTTTATAAAAAAAAGATCATAATTAAAGGAACTTAGTCATCCTTCTTTGGGATTAATTTTTTGAGCATAACCTTAAAATTTTTCATCTTCTTTTTATCATCTTGGAACTTTGTGATAATCTATTCTTAATCCTTACTCTTATTTTCAAGAAACTCTATCTATTCTTACTGACTTTGAATCTTCTCACCCCGAGACTTAATATTTTCATCTACTTCATCTATGTAAGAATTTATTCTTTTAACTTAAAGAGAGACAAAGTTGAGGTTATCATTTAGATCTCTAACTTCTTAAAACCAAATGCCTTGTTGTTCCTTTAACTTCCATGAGAAACTTTTAGAAAGATCTTTAATATTTTACTTGGATTCTATGAAATCTCTCTTGAGTTTTACAAACCAATCATCAAAAATCTTAAGACCATGGTTGAATTTCTTTGACCACTTTGTGATTTCTTTCATTACTTCCTATAAGAATCATATTTGAGAACAAAGGTTTCAAAATCACCATAAAAATTTACCAGTTTTTCCATGAAAAGAGTTATAGAGTCTGACTTCTGGTTTACTGATTCTTGAATAAGATGACATCTAGACTCAAGGTTTGGAAAATAATGAATGGATTTCACCAACTTCTTCAATGATTAAACAAAAAAGTCTTCTCCTAAGGAGGAGGAAGACTTTTTTGATTCCGATGCAACTAACTTAGATATCCCAACATCTACTTTCTTCCCTTTGTATTTCATAGAGATTGGCTTCTCCATTTTCTTAACTACTTTCCTTTCGTCAGAAACTTGAATGTTCTTGTCATTATCATATTCATCTTCATCATATTTGTTATTATGATCACTAACTTTTACATTACTACCTTCATTTCCATCATCACCATGATCACCACCACCACCATTATCACTATCACCATTATCACTATCAGATGGAATTCGATGTAATTTAGTGTTAACAACATTATCATTATGAATTGAAGAAGATTTATGAATTTTCTTTCATTCAGATACAAGATTGGTTGAAAAGGATTTAGAGGTTCTTAAAGATATCTTGGAGGAATGGATATGCTTCTGCATTTCTACAATTTGTTTAATCTCATCATCACTATATTTCTATTGAATATTTTCTTCTTCTTCTTCTTAATATTCTTCTTCTTTATATGGTTCTTGAACAATCAGAACTGTGATTGAAAAAACTTACTTTCCCTTTGCTTAAGGGGTTACCTCTATTTCCATTTTTTGAGAAGGTTGAGGAAGTTATGTTTCTTAGAGAAATGATTATGGAAGTTGAATCTATTTTGAAGCTCTTTCTATATCTTTCAAAAAATCTCGAATTATTTCTTCTTCAAAAAGATTCTTCTTAATCTTCTTATATTTATCCTGTTTCTCAAGTTCTTCAGAAACTTTAACTTTCAAAGCCTTAACTTCATCCAAATCTAAACCAAACACCAGTTCTCCCTCTTTCATTTTCTCTTTGAGTTTTCTCCATCTTGCTACAACTTTATCAAAGTAAGTATTTTGTTTCTTGGACTTTAGAGGTTCTGATTCTTGAGCTGGTTCTAGTTCTTAAACTTTTATTTTCTTTAGTTTGGACATTGAACTTTCTCCAATTTCGCCTGCCTTGCCCACAAGATCAACAAATTAGTTCATCTTATCACTAAAATCATATTTCATTCTCTTAAGTGAGTCATCAATTAACAAAATAATATTAAACTTCTTGGGCTTCAACTTGCAAGGAATGTTGAAAAATCTTAAACTACTTACAATGAGCTTGGACAAGATTATTGGATACATAAGGATCTAAGACTTGATCATCCCATCTTTTATCTTGCTGATGGTAAGAAAGATGTACTTAACTAAGTTAATCTTCCTTAGATTAATTAGAAAATCCATCATGAAAATGTTTCTAATCTTTAATGTATCTTTATCTCATTTCCTTGGTATTAAAACTCTTTGCATCCACAATTAAACGATTCTAAAGTTAGATGAAATGTTATAAATCTTAGGCTTATTCACTCCCTTAAGGCCTAAGAAATAAATCGCCTTAGCTTTATCAAAGGATCCTTCTGAGTCCGGAATCTCATGAGAACAATAGTATACTTCACCATCATATGGTATCTCAAGAACATTTGTGGATTTCTCATAAGATAAGGAATAGGTTTTCCCATAACTATTGAATTGAAACTTATCCTTTTCTCCTTCAATGAAAAACTCAACTAATTAATAGAATTATATAACCAAGTCCACATAAACTGGATCTTGTTCTCCTTTCTTATTCACAATAAAAAAACATTCCCATCTTTGAAACTTTATAATCTTTCTTATTAGATAATCATACCTATAAAAGAAATCATGGTCAACTAACATTTCTCTGAATATCATCCAATATTTAAGCTCTTTATTTTCAAGAATTGATGTTTGAGAGGAGATAGAGAGATACATCTAGAACTTAAAATAAATCTGGAAAACCGGAATGGTGTCTTTGAAGAGTGTTAGTGATTTGGTGAGAAATCTATGAAAATCGATGTAGGATACAAAGGGGATATCTTATTTATATAAGCATCAAGATGAAGGTTCATCTTTCTAGAAAGATCAAAACAGTTGATATTGATCTAATCTGATCTGACAATTGAAATTGATCTAAAGAAGGTTTATAGGTTTTATCTTTTTAGGTTTTAAGTAAATAAAATGGATTTAAGGAAAGTTGAATCCATTGAATTTTTTCTTAAAATAGATTGAAATACCAACAAACAGAAATGAAACTAAGAATCAATAGGTAAGAAAATGTACCTTTCAGAGTTCTCAGAAAGTTTTCTAGTATTTGATAAAATTATTCTTAAATATATTAGATTTTGAAACGTTTTATTAGGTTCTGAAAAGTTTTATTAGGTTTTGAAAAGTTTTATTTGGTTTTGAATAGTTTTATTAGGTTCCAAAAAGTTTTATTAGGTTCTGAAAAGTTTTCTTAGAATAAAAAAATGTACTCCCTCTATTAAAAGGAGTATCTTTATGTTAAGAGATAGTTTTAAAAAAAAGTAGATACAAATGATTACCTTACAGTTATCATTACTAACTTTTATTTAATGTATTCAAATTTATCGAAAGATAATGATTTTGTAAAAATATTATCATGTTGTTCTCGCATTATGATGAATTATAAAATAATATCTCCTTTGAGTGTGTGATCCCTAAGGAAATGATGCCTAATATCTATGTGATTTGCATGAGAGTGATGTGTAGAGTTTTTGATTAAGGCTATGAAACTAGTGCTATCACATAGTATCTAAGTTTTAATAAAAATCAAACCATAATCTGTGAGTGTGTGTTACATCCACAACACTTTAGCACAATAACTTCCAGATACCACATATTCAGCTTCACCAGTGGAAAGTGTTGCCGAGTTTTGTTTCTTACATGACCAAGAAACTAATGAATATCCTAAGAAGTGAAAAGTTCTGGATATAATTTTCTTATCCATTCTACAACCACCAAGTCTCCATCTAATTTTTTTTAAAATAAAATTCATTTTCATAAGAATAAAAATTCATAAGTCCATAATTACCTTTAAATAGAGGAAAATTATTTTCACTACTTTTAAATGAGATCATTTTGGATTAGATTGATATCTTGAATATAAGCATACTGAAAACATTAAGTCTGTATGACTAGATATTAAGTATAGTAAACTTACTGTCATACCTCTAAAATATATTTGATCTACTGGTTTTCTATCTTCATCAATATCAAGAGTATTTGAGGTTCTTATTGGAGTACTTATAGTTTTAGTGTTTTCATATCCATACTTTTTAATAAGATCTTTAATATACTTATGTTGAGATATATAAGTTTCTTCTGGTTTTTGAAAAATTTGAAAACCAAGGAAAATTTTTAACCCACCCATCATAATCATTTCAAACTCAGATTTCATAAGATTTTCAAATGAATCAATTAAGGATTTCTGAGTTGATCCAAATAAAATGTCATCAATATAAATTTGAATAATTAAAATATTTTTCTTTTCTTTATTTATAAAAGGGTTAGATCAGTAGTTTCTTTAACATAATTGTTTTGTAAAAAAAATCCAATAAGTCTATCATACCAGGACCTAGGGGCTTGTTTAAGACTATATAAAGCTTTGGTAAGTTTAAAAATATATTCAGGATGTTTTGTGTCTTCAAAACCAAGAGGTTGTTAAAAAAAACTTCCTCTTGAACATATTTGTTAAAGAAAGCACACTTCACATCTATTTGAAAAAGTTTGAAGTTAAAGAATGCTGCAAAGGCTAAGAGAATTTGAATAGATTCAAGTCTAGCTACCAGAGCATAGGTTTATTCAAAGTCTATTCCTTCTTGTTTATTATAACCTTTAGTAACTAATCTTGATTTATTTCTTACTATGATTCCATTTTCATCACATTTATTTCTAAAGACCCACTTCACTCCAATTATACAAGTTTCTTTAGGTATTTTAACCAAGGTATAGAATTTTCTTATTTTAAATTCATTTAGTTCATCTTGCATAGATTTAATCCAATCATCATCACCTAAAGTCTCATCCAAACTTTTAGGTTCTAATTGGAAAAGAAATACTAGATACGATACTTAATTTCTTAAAGAACTTATAGTCCTTACTGGTTGATGTACATCACCAATGGTACTATCACTATGATGATTCCTTAGAAACAACTGACTTGGGTTTTGTAGAACCTATTCATCAACATAGGATAGAAAATCTTCTAGAGTAAATACTTCAGAAACATTTTCTTGAGTATTCTCCTGAATAAAATAATCTTCCATCAAAGGTTGATAATCAGTTTTTGAAAACATATCTGAATATGTATGTTTGGATTGTTTAAAAACAAAGCTATTAGTTTCATTAAATTTAACATGTACTGTTTCCTCAATAGTACAAGAATTTTTATTAAAAACTCTATAAGACTTAGAGGTAGTAGAATAGACTAATAAAATACCTTTATTGGATTTGGGTGCAAATTTGTGTAAGTTATCTTTTGTATTCAAGATTAATACTTTGCATCCAAATACTCTGAAGTATGAAACTTTAGGTTTTCAGTTTTTCCACAACTCATAAGGTGTTTCATTAAGAAATAGCCTTATCAAAACTCAATTTATAATATAAAAAGTAGTTCTTATAGATTCAGCACAAAAATGTTTAGCATTTGACTATTCACTCAACATGGTTCTTGTTATTTCTTGAAGAATTCAATTTCTTATTTCAACAACACCATTTACTGAGAAGTACCAAGAGTTGAGAAGTTATGAGTAATGCCTTTCTTACTACAAAAAGTTTCAAAATATGGTTTTTGAAATTCTCCACCATGATCACTACGAATAGTTATCAATGGAAGGTTTTTTCTCATTTTTAACTTTGGCTGAAAAATATTTAAAATAAGAAAAGGCTTCAGAATTCCTTGCTAGAAAATATACCCATGTAAATATATTGTAATTATCAACTAAAACAAATACATAGTATTTTCCTCCAATACTTTCAGTTTGTGTAGGACTGAACAAGTCCATGTGCACTAGCTATAATACATTATAATTCAATACTTCACTAATAGACTTAAAACCTGACTTATGTTGCTTTCTATATTGAAAAGAATCACAAACTTTTAAAGAATCAAATCTAAGATCTGGTAGATCCTTAACAAGTATTTTCTTAGATAATTTACATAAGTTCCTAAGGTTTCAGTGTCCTAGTATTCTATGCCATAACCAAGATTGGTCTTCCATTGCACTAAGTTAAGGTAAGTCTTGGCTCCTAAGGTCTTCTAATTTAAGTGTATAAATATTCTCATGCCGATGGGAAGAAAGAATGAAATCATTTTTGAAATTGTGAACTAATCATTTATCATTCCTAAAATTCACAAGGTAACCTTCATCACATAATTGGATTATTCTTATGAGGTTATGCTTAAGAACTTTGATAAATAAGACATTTGAAATTATTTGAAGCCTACGGGAAATGAATTCCTCTAAGGCCTATGGGCCATGTAATGCTTACGCCTACGATCCTTGTAAGGGTTCCACCTCAACCCTTTAAAGGTGGATTATCATAATCAATAAAAAATGAAGGCCTTCAGGTCATTGGATGGAAATTAAGGCTTTTCCCAAAAGAACAATGTTACCTATACTAACAATTTATCCTTAAGCATTGTCTCCAAAAGTGACTCTTCCACCTTTCACCTTAAAAATATTTTCAAAGAATTTTTTGTTACCAGTCACATGCTGGGAATATCCACTATCCATTTACCATGTATTTTTTTGTGTACTTTCTTTATTTTCCTAAAAATATAACAATTAGGTTTTCAGAATCCAAACTTTTTGGATCTAGAAATTTTAGAAAGTAAAATATTAGGAATCCACATTTGCTTAGAAAAGTGAGCCTTATGAAAACATAAGGATTTTATTTTTTTAAAGAATAAATTTTCTCCCAATTTCCACCACTTTGACACTTAGTGAAAAAATGGTCACTTTTTGGTACAAAATAGTTGTGACTAAAAACTGGTTTTGAGTGAGAGTAACCAAATCCAAAACTATTCCTCATAGAATGAATTTTTGAATATATTTTATCAAAATTCTCTTTACCATAAGTAAATTTTTACAAAAGTTTATTTAAGGAAAACATTTCAGATTTTAGTCTAATGAATAAATTCTTATCCTGATAGTCATTTGTCATAGGATTGGAGTTAATATTTAAATTTTTTTTCTTAGAAATAAAATTTTCAAAATCCTTAGAAATTTTATCCTTTTCAGAATTAACTTCCTCAAGGTTTTTTGTAATAGAAACAATTTCAAAATATTTGACATCAAGATCATTAGAAATATCCGATACTTCTTATTTTTAAATATTAATTCTAGAATTTTCCTTATCAAGTTTCTTTTTGATCTTACTATTTTCATTTTCATGTAACTTTGAAAACCTAGATACTTATTCAAAACAAGGTAAGATATATTCTACTGAGGAATATTCTTCATATGAGGATATAAAATGTTATTCATTAGGATTTTTATAACTTAAAGATATATTGGTTAAATATCTAGCAGTGTGTACCTTAGACATAAAATAATGATTTTCAATAGGCATTTTGGAAATAAGACCAATATTATTCTGTCTAGAAGATTCATTATCTGATGATTCATCAGATGAGTCTCCACCGCTTGCACTCCAAGAATCATTTTCCTTTAAAAATTTCTTTCCCTTAGGCTTATAATATCTTTTTGGATTCCTCTCAGAATGTCTATCTTTCTTGTCCTTTATTTTAAGCTTAGGACAATTAGGTCTGATATGTTCAACTTTATTACATTCATAACATGTGACTTCAGAGTCTTTATTATCTTTCCTATCCTTTTTCTTATATTTGTACTTAAAATCCTTCTTTCCAACAATATTTTTCATCCTTCGAGCAATATTGGCTAACTCATTCTCTAACTATTCAGATTCACTCGAGTCTGAATGAATAAAAAATTTATTAGACTTTGTTGACTTAACAAATTTCTTAGGAGTTTTTCCTTTCATCTTATTTGATGTAGTAGAAAAATCAAAAATCCCATTTTCTTCTTAATATTATCAGCATCTCTCTTAAATATATTCTCATGTTGTAAAAGAGTTCCAAATAATTCATCAAGAGTAACAGTTGTAACTTTCCTTTATTCATCAATAACAGTTCTCTTTGATTTACATTCATTAGGCATGGTGTAAATAATCTTATCAATAAGAATATCATC
Source organism: Viscum album (assembly GCA_963277665.1). Taxonomy (NCBI): domain Eukaryota; kingdom Viridiplantae; phylum Streptophyta; class Magnoliopsida; order Santalales; family Viscaceae; genus Viscum; species Viscum album. The sequence goes on from OY728165.1 coordinate 926,391,158, forward strand.
ATCTAGACCTTTTTCTCCCATTGAATATAGAATATTAACAATAGTCATGAATATCTGTTGAACTTTAACTATAGGTTCTCCATAAGGAAAAAAACCATGATAATCTGCTCTAAGAATGGCTCTTCTGGTTTCAATAACTTTCAACGTTCCAAAATGTGCAACTTCAAGTTTCTTCCAAATGCTATTATCCACTTCAAAAGAAGATATCTGGCTATATATATTCCTGGTCATAGAATAAATAAGAGTATTACATACCTTATATTTAAGATGATATTCTTGCTTTTCTTTATTGGTAAAGGTTCTAACTTGACAAGAAAACTGAATATATGGAAGGATCCAGGAAGAATGCACGTCACACAACACCCTCTTTTCAAACTTTTTTGACTGTTGTGGACCCTTCAGTCTGGATGACGGCGCCTCTCTCAGCCCCGAATCCTTCTGATCCCGATCCATATTCTTCGGTTCTTTAACTTTTGGCACCTTCTACATTCTCTTCCTTTCGCGAGGTCCTGTGCGGTTCTTCTTCGGCTGCCGGTCGTCCCTGTTTCCCGATGGTCTCTCTATGGCTTCCTTATTCATCACATAGCGGATCTCGGGTCAGTCTAGAATTTTCTGGATCTGCATTTTCGGAGGCTTCATCATGCTTGAAATTCACCCTTATTGCTCGTTTCAGGGCTGCCTCGCTCCCCCTTGCTGTGTTCCAACGCTGTGTGGATTCTTGGGGACTTCGGGCTTCGACGACGATCTTTGTCCTCCACAGACAATCCTTTTGCATAGTTCTCGAGTCGAAGGAGGATTTCATTCAGGAGTGGCGTCGAGCTCCGCGCTCATGGGGGTGTTGGAAATTTAGCCTATCTCGATGGTGAATGGAAGCTCATTGGGGGAAGGAGAGTCCTTCAGCCGCGGTGTGGATCGACTTGCCAGGGCTTCCACTTCCTTTCCAGAATGAAAGTCTTATTCATGCTATTGGAGATTACTTGGGGGGTTTCTTGTGCTCAGACCCTTGGCCCAACAGTTTTGCGGAGGATCATGTGGCACGCATCTGCGTGGAGCTGGATATTTCTCTTCCTGTGCCAGAAAAGATGGATCTCCGGGTGCAGGACTCCTTTTCTTGGGTTCAAGATATTTTTTACTCAGTGTTTCCATGTTTCTGTTCATATTTTCTCCTTCAGGGCCATGGTGTGCAGGCGTGTCATCGCTATCGGTAGGAGGGGCGTCAATGCCATGATCAGGGAATTCAAGCCAGAGGTGATTGGATTTCCCCTATCTTCGGAGAGCTCTTAGGTGTGGCAGTTGAGGAGGAACCTGCTTCTATTGGAGGCCTGGCGCCTGAACGAGGGGACATGGTTCTAGAGGTTCTCATTGGACCAGCTAGGGAAGGTGGTTCAGACCCCTGCTGGGACATAGTGCCTTTCGTGCCACAAGGGTTGTCTCTGGTTTTAGAGGGAGGCCTTCCCTCTATGTTTTCGCTGCCAAACGGCCAGCTCGGTGTAGTATTGAAAGATATCATTCTATCTCGGGGTTCTTCCAAAGGGGAGGAGGGGCCATTGGATTTGGTTCCTCTCAGATACTCCTTCGAAGGTTCTCCCTCTGTCAATACTACCATCCCTCCTTTGACCCTTTCTTTGGAGCATTGAGTGGTTGATGGCTCGGAGAGGAACGCTTCTTCCAACCCGGGTTCTAGGGGTAGGTCCTCATTTCATTCTCAAGGACATGGGTCTCCTCTGAAGGCAAATACTTCCAACAGTGCTATAATTTTCACCAGATCATAGTCCATAAATCTTAAGGGGTGGGTATAGTCCTAATTTATGAAGGCCACTCTCTCTAGGTCCAGTCCCAAGAGATTATTTTTCCAATGATACCTATGATCATCTGGAATGCTAGAGGCTTGGGAGGCTGCATCAAAACGGACTTCTTGGCTTCGGAGATTCCCAGACATAAAATCTCATTGGTGGCTATCCTAGAGCATAAGCAGTAGGAAAGTAGAATCATAGAGTTTTCCAAGAGGATAAAAATGCATGGATTCATGCATGTTGAGCATTCCAACAAACATATCTAGATTTTCTAGAGAAAGAGTGTTTTAGTTGATCTGGTTCAGGCGGGGGACCAGTTTATCATGATCAAGGTTATCCATGACTCCATTTTCTTCTTTGTCAACTGCATCTATAGAAGTTGTGATGCCCAGTAAAGGGAGAATCTGTGGAAGGATATGAATGCATTTAATCCTGTGGTCCTTTTCTGGTTCATGGGAGGGGAATTTAATGTTGTGGCAGATCCGAGAGAGAGGAAGGGAAGAGACCCTTTCAATAAGAAAGTGAGTCTTGCTTTCACTCAATTCCTGGCGGGAAGGGGTCTCATGGATCTCAGTTTTTCTGGGGATCATTTTACATGGTGTAATAATCAATGGGGGGTCCATAGGTCATGGATCCAACTTGATAGATGTTTGGAAAACATGAATTCAATTTCAGAGTTCTCCAACACCTAGGTGGTGCCCCTATCACGAGGCATTTCAGACCACTCCCCGCTTCTGATTTCTCTTGCTACTGGGTAGGACCAGGCTGATCCTTTTCAATTCTATCAACACTGGTCTCTCAATTATGGGTATAATGAAGTGGTGCTGGAATCTTGGAATGCCCCTTCCAAGGAGTCTTCATGGTCTGGCTTGCATAATAATCTTATAAGACTTAAGCCACTTCTGCATATTTGGGCGATGTATTTTTCTGTGTCTGATAAAGAGATCGAGGGAACCATGTAGGAAGTTGATCGAATCGAACAAATTCTTGAAGAGGATTGGGACGACAATTTATTTGAGGAGATTTCAAGTCGGAAAGAGCTCATTTAGGACCTTCTCCTGAGACAAGAGCACCAGGCTAGGGAAGAGGCTAGAATTCATTGGCTTAAAGAAGGTGATCATAATACGACGTTATTTCATGCTTGTTTGAAGGAGAGGAAACATTGGGCTAAACCGAATATTGAATTGGAGGATGGTTCCTTTTCTTATGACAGGGAGGTGGTTGGGGAGATGTCTTATGCCCACTTTCATGAGTTTCTTGTAGGCTCTAATGTTCAACATCCGAATGGTTATCTAGGAGGTGATCTATGTTCTTTGAAGTTATCCGCTCTGTTTGTTCGGCGTAGGATAATGAGGACCTCCGCACCATTCTGTATGAGGATGAAATATATAAGGCCATGTTGAGTTTGAACCCTGACAGCACGGCAGAACCATACGGGTTCTCGGGAGCTTTTTATAGAGCCTCATGGGAGATGGTAAAGGATGATGTTATCGGATCTATACAAGATTTTTTTCGAGGGGGCCCACTACCTCATGCTACTTGCGCTACTAAGGTTGTGCTTATTCCCAAGATTAAAACTCCCACTTCTATTGATCATTTTAGGCCAATTATCATGTGCAATATACTGTATAAGATCCTTGATAGTATCATTAATTCTCGGCCCATCTCCCCAAATGGATATCACTTGAACAACATGGTTTTGTGAGGGGGCGCTCCATCCAGGGGCAATTGCTTTGGCTCAGGAACTTACTAGAGATATCAAATTAAAATCTCGGGGATCTAATATGGAAATCAAGACGGACATGAGCAAGGATTATGACCGAATGGAGTGGAGTTTCATCATCAGAATACTGGAAAGTATGGGGCTGTCCTCATAGAATATCGATATTCTGTTTTGGTGCTTTAGTTCGGCCTGGATGTCGATCATGTTCATGGGTAAATCGTTTGGATTATTTAAATCAATGCGGGGCCTTCGATAAGGCGATCCTATATCCCCAATAATTTTTATAATTGCACAAGATATGCTGATCCGACTCCTTCATAGTAGAATCAATAGTAGTTTTATCACTCCATATCGTAGGAGGATGCGCCGGACTTTGCTTTCTCATCTCATGTTCGAAGATGATTCCATTATTTTCACTAACACTTCATGCAGTTCTATATGGGGGATGAATAAAATCCCGGAGGACTACATCTACTGAAGTAGAAAGGTTATTAACAAGGCGAAGAGTAGCTTCTTTATTTTCAATAGATGCTCTACCAACCAAGCCCTCATGGTGAGTCAATATTTGGGCATGTGGCAAGGTGACCTGCCCACAGTTTATCTGGGAGCTCCTCTTTCACCGAAGAGGCTGCGCATCTGTGACTTTGGCTCTCTTGTTTGTATAATTTAAGAGAGGATTCTTAACCGAAAAAATCGGTATTTTTCCTTTGGGGGGAGGATTTCTCTCGTTAACAGCGTGCTCCTGGATACCCCTGTCCATGTTATTTCGGTTGTCAAGGCCCCTAAAGGTGTTATTCATAAACTGGATAATATTCTTGTGGGTTTTATCTGGGACCCGATGTCCGAGGGTAGAAGACACTAGGCATCTTGGTAGAAGATGGCGAAGCCTATCAGTGAAGGCGGAATCAACGTGCAGAGTCTGAGTGATACCATTACCTGAATGCATGCCAAAATGGCGTGGGAGGTGTTAAAATGACGCTCCTTATGGGGACAGACCATACATGTCAGTTTAGCAGGGAAAGGGGATTTTTAGAACGACCATACATCTCCTCTCTGGGGTAAGATCAATCCCATTGTTTCCTCCCTGAGACATCACTCGCGCTGGATCGTGGGGACAGGAGATGTCTCGTTCTGGCATGATAATTGGTGTGGGGAGACTCTTGGGTTTCCAGGTTGCCCGGATACCAATATATCATTTTGGGAAGAAATCTTTAATTCATTTTTCATTGCAGCCGTGATGAAGAGCATGAAATTGGAAAAGTTCCACATCATTGAGATGAACTCGGAACTAGATAAACTTGTGTTTACCCCATCAACTTCTGGTGCTTTCTCATCAAAGGACTACCAGTGGGTTTTCTTCATGCCGGTTTCTGGGGATGAGTGGAATGAGGTTCTGTGGGGTAAGTGAATCCTCACTAAATTTAATTTCCTTACCTGGAATCTCCGACATTGAGCTATCCCCACAGATGAGAATATTAAACGGTGAAGGGTGAGCATAGCATCTAGGTGCGTTTGTTGTAGGGGGTATAAGGAGGAAAGCTTGAATCACATGTTATTTGAGGGGGACTGGGCGAAAGAGGTGTGGAATTTTTTTGGTGAATCCATAGCCTTTTCAGATCCTGGTATGGCCGAGCTGCCTTTCTTTGATCGCTGGTTCCACGGCACGGGGAAGGAGGGTCCCGAGCATAGGGCACGTACCTTAGTCCTACAAGATGGTTGTTGGTTCTTGTGGAAGGCATGAAATAAGTGGCGGAATGAAGGGGTGGTTTCATCCAGTCGCGCGATTATCTAGATAACACGAACTCTACTGATAGATATGGTCAGGACTCTCTCTTCATGGTGGGAGGCCCCTACTTTTCAACAGCTTAGTCAGGCTATACAGGGTACCTCATCGGGCATCTACCCCTTGGTTGGTAACTAGGTCTATTGGCATTCTCCTACTCGATGCCTTAAATTGAACACAGATGGTTCGTGTGTCAATGGTGTCATGCGAGGAGGGGGAATCTTGCATGATAGCCATGGCTCAGTCATCATGGTTTTTTCTATCCGACTGGGATAGGGCACGTCGCTGTTGGCGGAGGCACAGACTCTGCTGGCGGGTCTTAATGCTTGTAGATAGAGGAGGTTGGACCTCATGGAAGTGGAAACAGACTCAAAGCTAGTTTACAATGTGATTCAAGGGATGAGTGTCTCACCGTGGTCCATTGAGTACATTATTCACAAATGTTGTTGATGCATGGGTAATAACACCAAAGTGTCTCATACGTGGCACAAGGGGAATGGGGATGTGAATTACCTAGCCTATTTTGATATTCCAAGATTGGAGAGTATAGTTTTCCATAATATTGAGACTTTTAAGCTGATGGGGATCAACATCATTAAAGGGGATGCTCTCGGTCTTCACTACTTTAGACCCCCACAGTTGTGTTTTCTCTTTCTTTATTCTCAGGCCTTGAGTATATTTATTTCTTTCTATTTTTGAATAAAATTTATATATGATGACTAAAGGTCCTGACTTCCTTGTTAGGTATCTTCTAATATCCAGTAAGTATAACAAAATTGTTCACACTAGTGTTAATAACAAAATTCTTCATTCTGTCTCTCCAATATTCATAATCATTTCAATAAAAAATAGGGGGTATTGTAGGGTTCATATTATCTAAGGATCCAAAATTCATTCCTTACATCTTAAAACAAAACTTTTCCACTTCACATGTTAGTGTAGTATGTATTTATAAACAAAGGGTTTATAAAAGAAATAAATATAACTTATAAGAGAAAACAAGTAAGATAAACGGAGTAGTGAAAATATTCATTTTGATACTAAGTATAAGTATCAGTATCTCAGAGACCTTCTCTGATACAAATTATAGGATCGAAATATAGATGTAGATACTCAATTACAATGGGGGGGGGGGGTGAATTTTAAGTTTAAAAGCATTCATTTTTAACCTTAATATTTTTTTAATAAAGTTAAAAAATTAGATTCACTTAAACCTTATTCTATAAGGTTAAGGAAAAACACCTTAGGTCTAATGAAGATGTGTAATGAAATAAGTACACAAAAATAATTAATCAATATTCTACCTTAAAGAATATATAATCTTAGATCAAAGTTACAAAAAATGAGAAAGTGTAAGAAAGTTACACTTTATATATATAAAAAATACATTGGAAATAAAATTACATATACAGAATAAAAATATTTTAACCCATAGAGTAGGGTATTCAAACACCTTGGATAAAGTTCCATTTATTTATAATTTCAAGAAATTCTATCTTACCCACACCAGGGTAAGCCCTCGATACGAAGATCAGTATCTGTCTTGCTATCCCCGCAAGCCCTCGATCTGAAAGGTGATCGATAGCTGTGTCTTCCTTCAACTTGGAATCCCTCGATTAAATAGGTAATCAAAACCTATGTCTTCCTTTAGCTTGGAATCCATCGATTTTATAAAAAAATAATCAGAATCATATAAGGTAAACAAATCTTATTGAACATTTAAGTTTGTGGAACAAGCTGTTCACAAATTAGACTTCTGCAAGGCTTTTTCATGAAGAAAATCTGGCAGAGCTCTTATAGAGTAAAAAATTATCCCAAAAGTTCACAACATAGATCACGTTAAAATTATTGGGTATTTATAGGCGAGTTCTCTAATAGTCGAATTTTTCTCCAACTGTTATATTTTTCTTGAAATCTTAGAGGGACTTGGATAGGTGGCATTCACAACGGTCATATTTTAACTGAAATAAAAACACCATTTAGATAACAAAACTATCACAAGTAACATTAGTTTTGCAATAATATGTAAGAATCTGAATGTAAGAAACATTACATTAAAAAAATAACTTTATGAAAGATATAAAATCATATTATTAAGGAAAAATTAGATGCAAGGAACTATGAGAATCAGATCTAGAAAAATATTGAGAATCAGAATCTAATAAACATGGTAAATCAAATTTTATATTTTACACAAATTGGATTTGAGAAACATGAATCAGATTCACGATTCTATGAGAATCAGAATCTAAGAAACATAATGAACCATAATTGAGAAAGTGAATCAGATACATTTTTTTTGCAATTCGGTATCTAAGAAATGTAGTGTTTTGGAATTTAAGAAAAATAGCGGATCCAAAATTTTGAGTGATTCAGAATCCAAGAAAGATAAAATCAGGATCACAATTCTGAGTGAATTAGAGTTGAAGAAAGATAAATCAGATTTGATTTTTTGGACGATTCGGAGTTTAAGGAACTATGAATCAGATTTGATTTTTTGGATGATTCATAATTGAGAAAGTGAAAGATTCTGAGTTTTATTAAGGATCCTATTTGTTCTAGTAACTATTATGACTTTAAGAAACATAATGTTAGAATTTACTATAAAATGAAAATTCATATAAATTTCCTTATAGATAGAAATATGTTGCATATAAATTTTATTATAGATAGAAAGAATTATTAAGGAAATTTGTTTATGATTTACAAAACATAAGGGAATGGAAAAATTTATAAGGAAACTCTTGAATTAACATCTTATTGAGAAATCAGACTGAAAGAGTAGTGGAAATGGGAATACTATTGATGTTGTCTATGCTGGTCCCTCCTGTTCTAATGCAATGCAAGAGGAAACAAATAGTGCTTCTATTGGTGTTGAATTGAATCAGCATGAAACTGCATCTGTTCCTGTTAAACATATTGGTAGCTTTAATTTTATTTTCATGTAATGCACTGATGAGGTGGGACAATATGAAAATAAGGCTATTGGTGTCGTGTCAGAGTACTTTCCCTCACAAACTAATGAGAAAGGTTTTATTGTGCAGCCACTGACTATGGAATTTTCAGGACATGTTCCACATGTTGATGTGTCTAGACAATCTGATGTTCAGTAAAGCATAGATTATCTTCAAGATATTATGAACGACTTTAGTTCTTTAGGAGTTCTTGGTAAATGAGGTAATGTAACGAATGATGGAAGTGAAAAGGAGTAGCAGATGATATTATTGGACACCACTCATCTCCTATCCACAGGCAGCGGTGATCCTATTTCCTTTAATGATGTTGTACTACATGACAAGGGAAAGGTGTTTAGTATTAAAGATTTGGACCTGATTCCTTCAAAAAGAAGGTTGTGGAAGGATTACTCCAATTTTCCTAAAAATGTGTCTATCATGTCATCTTCCAAGGCATTAAAGATCCAACTCACTCTAGAGCAGGAACAGTCCAAGGAGATGATACTTGAGATCCTTAATCAGGATAATTCACAGTTGGAATGGGAGACCGCTGATCATACTGATGATTCTGATTATGATTATGAGAATGATCATGTTTTTTTATATGTAGTTTGCTCTTATGGATGAGGGCATGCCCTTTTGTATGACCTCGTCTGTTTTCTTTCATGCTTGTTCTCTTTTTCTTTTACCTTTAATAAAAGGTCAAGAGTTTTTGTTTGTGGTTAGACCTTTTTTGTAAAAAAAATAATGATTAAGGGAAAACTATATTAGTGTGTTTTTTAAAGTGCTAATAAATACCACCCTTTATCAGTGTTTTTAAGTGGTGGAAAAGGTCACCATTTATCAGCGCTTTTATTTAGCACTGATAAAGGGCTGTTCCATGTGGCTTCACCCCGCATCATATTTCTTGTTTATTTTTGCTATCATAATATTTCATGGGTGTAGGGGACTAGCACACCCATACACCTTCACACACTCAGTCCACACAGGCTGACCCCTACACGCACTGACCCACCTGCCCACCCGCCATAACCGACCCCACTACATGCAGGTTCACACGACCCACCTTCCCAGCCTAGCCCCATTTTTTATACTCTTATAAAAAAACTAATAAAAAATATATAAATAGTAAAAATATTTTTTTTGAAATAATTAAAAAATTAAGAATTAAAAATGAGGTAATTACAAAAATTTTAAAAATTTTATTAATGAAATAATTATTAATAAAAATGAATAAATTTAATATATATATAAATTATAAATAGCAATAAATATTATATATTAAACATAAATATATAAAATGAATAAAATTTAATAATTAAATAAATAAAAATTGAAAAAGAATAAATTATAAAAATATTAAAAAATGTATTAATGAATCAATTATTAATAAAAATGAATAATTTTAATATAAATATTAATTATAAATAGTAATAAATAGTATATATTAAATATAAATATAGAAAACAAATAAAATTTAATAATTAAAATATATTAATCTCTAATTCATTTTTAACTTTTTTTTCAATATATTCATCTTTTAATTAAATTTAACTCATTTTTAACATGAATTAATTTAATATTATTTATTCAATAATAATGTATAGTGTTTGTTTACTATTTTTATAATTTAAAGATTTTAAATATGTATTCATTTCATATTTTTATAAGTTATTCATTTTTTTATGTTTTTATACATAATTATTCATTAATAAATTTAATATTTTTAATACAGAAATATATTAATATATATATATATCAATATATATAATATTTCCTTAAAAATTATTTATATAATACAATATATGTATGTTTACATTAAATAAGTCATATATTTAGTGAAAAATAGTTTATGATTAATAATTAATATTAATTAAAAATATTGGCTAATTGTATCGAGTGATAGACATTTAATTTAATTTCATTTTCTTTTTCTATTTAACATATATCAAATATGTGTTACATTAATTTCACACATACATATGCGTAATTAATGCATTTTTATATAAAACACACACACACATAATATTTATGTAATTTATTCATTTTTTAATATTCATTTTAGAATTATACTTTTTAACATAATATATTTAATATATATTATTTTCCTAATCAATAAATTTTATTCATTGTTTATATTATTATTCAATATATACCATTTATTACCTTTTAATATATTTTTTGAATTTATTTATTTTTAATATTATTTATTAATTATTAATCTTAATTGTTTTTTAATATTTTGGTAATTTATTCATTTTCAATTTTTCATTGTTCAATATTTTTGTAAATTTTCTTTCTTAAATATTTATTTATATATGTTTATTCATTAACATTTAATGTTTTTAATATGGTTGTACTTCATATAATTAAAATGTTTTCATTTTCATTTTAACATATGTATTTTTAATTATTCATTTTTAATTTTTTTAATAATCTATATAATTAATAACACTTATGCATTTTTTTTTAAATTTATTCATTCTTATTATTATTAATTTCATTAATGAATGTTTCATATTATATAATTCCATTGTTCAATTTGACATATATCAAACTTGTGTTGTATATATATACTTACACATGCATTTGGAAACCTCATAAGCCGCGGAAAAGAGACAAACATCTAAGGAGTCGGGGTGGATCATGAGGAAGGGGTGGCGGGAAAAAAAGAAGGCAACTTTCGAGGAATCTTTTTCATTTTGGGGGTAATGTTTGTACCACTTGTTTTACTGTTGTTCTGTCCTCCTTTTTTTGTGTATTTTTATTTTTTAGTAATAAAATTTTGGGACCATGGGTGTCAATCCATGGTCCATGCCGTTCTTCGTACACACACACATTATAAACACACATAAAAACATTTATATAATTTATTCAAATTTTATTATTCATTTTAGAATTTCATTTAGTAACATAATATATTTAATATATTATGTTTTTAATTGGTAAATTTTATTTATTTATTTTTAATATTATTTTAGTTAATATTATTTATTCATTTTTAATATTATTTATTATTTATTTTTTATTTTTTTGAAATTTAATCAATTTCTAATATTTATTTATACATATATTTACTATGATTTAATATTTTTAATACGTATTCATCTTCATTTTAATATATATCCATACTTAAAGTTTTTTAATAATTTGTATAATTCATAAAACTTATCCACTTTTTAATATTTTTCAAATATATTCATTTTTAATTATTCAGTTTCACTCATTTTTAACATTCATGCATTTAAGATTATGTATTCATTAATAATGTTAAATATTTATTTATAAATATATATTTATAAATAAATATATTTATAAATGTATATTCGCTATAATCATAAAATTATATATTTATAATTATAAATAAATAAATAAATATATTTTTAATTTTTTATATGATTATAAATAAATAATTATAAAATTATAATAGATATATTTAAATATCCAATATATTTTTTATATTTAAATAATAAATATATTTATTATATTTATAATTACATATTCATAAATACATATTTACAATTCTTCTAATATATTTATATTTATAAATACATATTTACAATTCTTCTAATATATTTATAATTATATTTATAAATACTTATTTACAATTATTTAAAAATATTTATAATTATATACATTCATATTTATTTATAATTATATACATTTAATTTTTTAATTATATTAATTATATTATTAAATATAAATTCTATAGGTTTTTATCAGCATTTGTTAGCACTGATAAAGATATGTCTTTATCAGTGCTATAATATAAAGCACTGATAAAAGCTATATTTATCTACGCTAAAAAAATGATGATAAAGAGAAGTTTTATTAGTGCTTATTATTTTAGCATTGATAAAATCCCTTTTATCAACACTCTTTTAAAATCCCTAATAAAACCCTTCTTGATCTTATAAATTTTGCCATAACCAAACCTAGTTCGCTTCTGTCATTCAACCTCTCACAGAAGTCTACCTCAACCGCTGTTCCCCCTTAACCTTCTTGGATGAATCAAGCTTATGAAAATCTAAGGTGTGCTATTATTTTTACTCCTCACTCATTTATTAGTGTTTTTATACTATCCTTGATGTGTGTCACCTCCCTCACACATACCCAAAACCACCGCCTATAGAAACATGTGATATTTATTTCTTACAAGTCATTTAGCATAGTGATTCTGGGGTAAATGATATGATTTAGAAGGATTGAAATCTATTTCCCCATCAAAATGTTTATTTTTCAATATGGATTACTTTTTTGTTTTCCTCTTCCCTTATCAAGTTTCATAGCCTAAATAATACACAAACTGTACCAAATATATATAAATGTTTTTATAAAATCATTTTAAAATAATGCAACACTCAACATCAATAGCTTGGGATGGTTTCAATAATGCATCAGTTCAATATGGATGCCGAATATAATGTTATCATTTATTTTCACTAAATTAGTGTCTCCCTTCAGTGGAACATGGAATTCCTATAATAAATTTTTGAATAATTATTTCTTTTAGTAGGGATATTTATGATTTTACACTAACTTAAATTTTTTTTATATAAGTACATATAAGATTTATCTCCCCTAACAATATATAATATTTATAAAATATTGTTTGATACCTATTGACTTTAACATCCAAAAGGATTCTCTCAACATGCATCCATATACTTTTCTAAAATCATGAATTTCATTACTTTAATTTTAGATATGCCAATTTGAATAATTTTCTTAAGAAAAAACTATAGTTTTTTAAAATCATATAGAATCTCTTGATGACAGTGTAATGGGTTTCACATATACTAGGTGAAATTTTATTATTCACTAAATGAATTAACATATCAAATTACGATAAGGAATTTTTTAAATGACTACTCAATGATAAATCTTTAATTTTACACCATTTTTTCATAGTAGCTATAACCATAGTTGAAATATCCACCAATTTTTTAGTGGAATGATTTTTTTGGGATAGGTTTACAAATGATCCAAGAAGCTAATATGGTGATTGGAATCACAGAATCTCAAGAGAGAAATCATACATTGTACTAATGATAATATAGATATGTATTTAGGGAAGGTAAACAATGAACATAGGGGGCCAAGGATATATTTAGATAATTCCCATACACTCAATTAATGATTCTCATTTAGATTCATTAAATAGATCGACGAATATCATTTTCCCCAAAATAAAAATTTTATAATGATTATTTTTTTAAAATATCAAATCACTTTTAAAATTTTATAAAATAATTCACATTCTATTTATGACTTATAATAAAAATAATGAAATATTTTAATCCAAAAACATGATCATTAAATATTACATCTATTAAATATAGTTATATTTGGAATATATTTATGAAAATAGAATGTCTATATTCATTTCAACCTCGGTTCCAATTAGTTAGAAAGTCTTTCTTTTTAGTGCATTCTTGCTCTTTTACCCACTTACATTCATTATGAGCACCATTTAATTTCTTTAATTCATCAATATTTTGATCTTTTTTTTTTCAATTTACTTTATCAGTCCACCCCATTGAGACAGACCCATAATTTTATTTAAACCCTTGTCCCAATTACGGGGACTCCTAAAATTCTATTTAAAGCTTAACTTAGACCTCCCTTCACTCTTTCAATTGGTATCATGAAAACAATCAAAAAATCTATATCCAATCCTCCCTATTGTTAGACTCCCACCTAGAAAGGTTATAAAAAATATCCTAGAATTATTGCTATTTTGTTCTACACAACATCAAATCAAGAACCTAGAACAACACAACATGGGCATTGATAAGGACACTACCTGGAGAGATGATCATCCCCCTGAGCTTCTTCTGTTTTATGTTCGGTATGTAAACAGAATGCCTTCGTTTCGACCCGTGTAACCCCTTTCATTTATATAATAAATTTTGTGTTTTGGTCTTTGACCAAAACACTACCTTTTGAAAAAAAATAACCTAGAACAACAACCACATGTTTACCCCAGGTTGTTTCTTTTCATGTCACCCTTATGTAAAATGATAAATTGTCATGAATCATCACCAATAACATTCAAATGTTGGGTTCCCTTATTATAATTATCTACAATTTTTTCCTTTAATTATGAATATCTTATGTGTATTTATTTATTTATTGTAAAAAATGAATATTTTATGATCCTAATAGTATGTATATGAATTGAAAATGGATTCACACTAATCGTATGACAAAAGAGTATGAATATGGAGTTAAATATTCCATCAATTTTTCAATGAACTATGCATATGACCATTATCAAATCCTTTTTTCATGTTTATGTTATTTTTATTCAATAAAAATTAGTCCAGAAGAGTTGTAAGAACATTTTATTTTTCATGGAATAGATTAGAGTCATAGATTTTGGAGCAAACACAAGGAAAAATTGAATGTACACACTAATTTGGCATGATACTGCATTTTATGTATCATTTGATATGAATGATAGTGTAAATGATGATGGATATAAAATGTAATAAATTATAATGGATATTAAATATGGCCTTCTTGATTGTACAAAGTTGTTGGAGAAGTTAAATAGCTATGATAAGAGACCATTGTATAGCATTTATACTAAATATACTACATTTTCACCTACATTGAAGATATATAATTTGAAAGCTGGCTACAGATAGAGTGGCACCAGATTTAAAGAACTACATGGTCTCATGAATGATATGATACTAGAAGAAAATAAACTTCCTTTTTGAATATATGATGCTAAATAAATGATATGTTCAATGGGAATGATCTCTAAAGAAAATACATTCTTGTCCAAATGATTGCATATTATTTTTCAAGGACCATGAATCAATCAGAAAATTCCCTAAGTGTGATGTGAATCAATACAAGAAAGATGAATCAAGTCCTTTGAAATATTCATGGTAATTCCCTATTATTCCATGGTTTATACAACTATATGGATGTTAGAAAATTGTGAGACAATTGACATGGCACATAGATACAATAATTGATGATGAGAAACTAATTCATCCAATATACTCTCCTCAGTTGAAGAAAATTTATAACGAGTATCCTGAATTTATAAATGATCCAAGAAACCTTCATATTGCATTATATAAAAATATAATAAATCATTTTTGTGTATAGATAAGTACCCACAATATATGGAAATCTGTGTTGGTAAATTATAACTTGTCACCATGGTTATGCATGAAGTGTAAATACATTATTTTTTCTTTGCTTATATCTAGACTCAAAAAAACATGGTAATGATATTTATTTCTATATGGATCCATTGATTTAAGTTCTAAAATTGATGTGGGGTATATGTGTTACATTTTATTATGCTCATAGAAATGAAGAATTCACATTGAGATCCATGTGGTATAAGACGATAAATAACTTTCACGCTTATGAAATTTTTTCAGGCTATAACATTAAAATAATATTGGATTGTCCCATTTTTGAAGAATTAAAACACTCAATTTGGTTGAAACATTCCTCATAGACTATTTTTTATGGAATATGAAATTTTTACCTCGATAATATAAATACCTATCCTAGATGATAACATTTGATGGGAATATAGAACAAGGTACAATAACATCTCCACTAACGGGTGATAAACCATCCAATAAAGTAAAATATATTGAAACTTTTTTTGGTATTTTTTTTCAAAAAACCTTATGAAATCAGGTTGGAAAAAGAGATCAATTTTCTTTGAACTATTACATTGTAATTGTTTGTATGCTAGAAATTTTTTGATGTCATTCATGTGGAAAAATGTATTTTATAATGTTATTGACACGTTACTAAATGTTATTTACAAAATAAAATATGTAATTAAGGCTAGGTGGGATTTGACTAACATGAGGATAAGGGAAGAGTTGCCACAAGTGAAGGGTAAAAGGCGTACTTTTCTTCCTCCAGCATCTTACATTCTATCCAGATAAGAAAAACTATAGTTTTTCAATTTCCTTAATGGTGTAAAAGTTACAGAGGGGTATTCATCAAATATTAATAATGTCATGTCAATGAATAATTTAAATTTATAAGGTTTAAAATTACTCAAAAATCAGGTTTTGATGCAAGATTTGATGCCTGCCACTTTATGTTGCATTCTGCCTAAAAATAACGACATACATTAACCAAAATATACTTTATTTTCAAATCCATATGTAGTAAAATTATATACCTGGTGAAGTTTCCAATAATGAATAAGGATATTGTAGTAATATTATGTGAATTAGAGATTTTATTACCATCATCATTCCTTAACATAATGTTCTATTTGATGATTCACTTGGTTAGATGGGTTCAATTATGTGATTTTGTCCACTACAGATTTATGTACCACATTGAACGATATATGCAGATTTTGAAAGGGTACATCAAGAATCAAAGTTGGACAGAAGGTTGTATTTTGGATCAATATATTATTTAAGAATCTATTGAATTATATACTGATTACCTATCAGATGTCAATATCATCAGTCTCCTAAAGTCTCATCATAGAAGACGACTTATGGGAAAAGGGATTTTCGAAAGTGATGTTGTTAGAATTACCATCACAAAGAAGGAGTAAGCTTATGAAACCCTCTGTGTCATTTGTATCTTTAATATTGAGTTTTATTTATCTCTTGGTGTGTTCTTGGAGTTCCTAGATTTTAGGGGTTGAAACTAGGAGTTTTTAGAGAGATAGACCAAGGCACACGGTTAGCACATGGTTTGTCTAACCGTGTGACTAATCATGCAAGAGGGATGGAATTTTTAACAGTGGGATTTTTCATGGATTGAGTATAGTTTTTCAAACCATGTGACACCCTAAGAGAAAATTTGCATCCTATTTTGGGTGGATAGTAGAGCCTTCATGGTTGGATCATGGTTTTCGTAACTGTGCAGCCCTGTCTAGCTCATTTAATAGTGTGTTTTTACCCTTTTCTGTTGGAGTTGGTTCCCTAAAACCAAATTCTGTGTACTTTATGATAAACTATATTCATAGTTTTAAATATTAAAAAACTTCTTATCAAATAATGATTATTCTTATACGTAACATAGTATGTGATAATGTCCCAAGAGTAGCTACCACACTAAAAGGTCATAGAAGTTCCCCGCTATGATGAGAACCTGGAAGTTCTGTGATACTATTCTTAAATATATGTTATATAGCTAGATAATATCATTTTACATACTCAAATGATACATGATATTAGGGGTGGAAACTCATAGGACTTTGAGTCATCTTCTCATGGTACACGCCCTTGGTAATATTCAACATGATATTATGAGAATGAGACCCTCCAGCAAGAAATCCACATTTATATGTGTTATTGGATATTCCTATTTGAAGATGTGTGTATTGGTCCTTATACTTTATGATTATTATTAATGAGTATTATGAGTCATGTACTTTGGTTTATTGATGAAAACCATTATAATAAATGTTCATGGTGAGGTAGGATACATTGGGTGCATCATTAGTAATATTACATTAATGAATAATGATAAAAAGGATTTGTACCTTATATTATTTAATGGAAGTTGATATCTCATGCCATTTAATGGAAATGATATATCCTAAATGAATCCATGTCCATGGTGTACAATAGATAAGTTTAACTTCTATAAAGTCAAAGAAAGATACATCGAGCAAATAGGTTGATGGAAACAACATGCAACCTATTTGATTTGAGATATCATGATAAAGGGATTATATTACAAAGTAAGCATTTGTATGAGGTATCATGTCATTATAGAATTAACTTCCTTATCTATGGGTACCTTGGCATGTTGTTAGATACTAACCTTGGACTTCAGGCTTCTTCGTCTAATGCCACTAAGAAAGAGGCCTAGAGGGCCACACATTAAGTGTATCCAAAATCTCAGTTAAATGATATATTATTATTTATTATTTAACAAGTTAAATAAATATTAATCTCAGGTGTGGTTTAATAATTATTCATGTATGCTTGATCACATATAAATATTTATTTTCTATTTAGTGAATATAATATTTATATATTTATTGACGAATAATGAGGTAATATTTATTTAATAAATAAATAGTCATTATTCAATTCCCAGTAAATATTATGGAGTAATGATGAATTGATTTTAATGGACCGATAAGAAATAATAAATATTGAATATTATTTGATTAACTAATATTTAATTTAATTCTCAATTTAATTTCATGCCAAGAAATAATAATAATAATAATATTATTTGACATGGGGTTCTGTAGGGATTAAATAAATAATAAAGGACACTTGTGAAATTATTTTATTTTAACCCTAGTGATATATAAACCTAATTATATTATTTTCTCAATAATCCAACTCATTTGTTTTGGTTGTGAACAACATATTTAGAGAATCCTCTCAATACATAGAGTGATCTCTTCTCAAAAAACACTCCCAAGAATGGAGAATGATCTTCCTCCACCTACCACTCTCAAGTTAATAAGAGATCTAGGAGAACAATTTAGAAGTGGTTCTCAAGACGATCAATGGTGGACAATTCAAGTGCTATAATCTACTGTTCTAGCACCCTGAGATTCCTGTGGTGATGTTTAGAGATTTTTGGAACATGTGTGGATCACCGCTAGTGGGAATCTACTTTGATTGCTACAACACAACAATTTAAAAACACAGATTTGTTGTTAGATCCATCAAAGAAGAAATAATTCCATCAAGGTAATTCTTTATTTAATTAAATTAATTATAAATAATATGTGATGATACTCTCTCTTGGTTCCATAATTCTATCCCTTGTCTATATTATTTGATTCAATTCTCTAGATCACAATGTTTATCATTATATAAATATTAGATTTATCATCGATCATGGTAAAAAGAAAAGTTGGGCATGACCAATCATACACTTCCACTATTCTCAAAACCTACAAGTGGTATCAGAGCAGTCACATAATTATTTATTATTATTTAATGATATTTGATGATTTATTTATTTGTGATTTAGTTTTTCAATTCAAGTTTAATCATTATTTTAATTTGAATTGTGATATCTACTTATTTATCCTTAATTTATCATTGATCTAATCAATGTGATTAATTTTATGAACAAAATAAAATCTAAGAACTCATCTGGAGGTGCCAAGGATTTTGGCTATATAACATAGGAGTACAAGTCGTGTAACCGGAGTTACACGCCATCTACTTGTGTTAAATACATCAGGAATTAATTCGGAAATTAATTAAATTCATTTGAATTTATGACACGTGGTGTAGTTAATTATTATACCATGTGTTGACTAGGATAACCTTATGTACGTTCAACCAGAGTACGTTCTGTGTAGCCCATATACACTGTGTAGTCCTTTTGAGTCACAGACATGCCATGTGTTTTATAAACAGCCTGGCTGACTGGTGACCATGTAACTCAGAGTCCACACACCGTATAATCCCTTTTACACATCATGTACTCCATTTTTCGAGGTACAATATACATGTTGATTCCCTAGGTGTGTACCTCAGATATACAATGAGATATGTGCACGCTGTATAGATCTCCTGTACACGCTGCGTATTTATAACAAATTACATAGATTTAAAATTTATTTATTATACTCTGTAAACCTTAAGATATGTTTCTGTGTGTGGTCATTAATTATATAGAACACACCATGTGAAGGGTTTTTAATATATATATATATATAAATATTTAATTAATATCTTTTTAATGTTTAGATCTTCATATCATGTATGAGTAATATTATAGTTGTTACTCTACATGCATTGAAGCATAACATGTTACTGAAAAATCATGTAATTCGTGTAATTACTTAGTTGATAGTACGTGTCATGAAAATATATGATAAGTCATGTATTCCATATGTCACAAGAGTAAACAATATATGAGTATAAAACATGTTGGGTAGAATTAGACAGGAATTCACCTCATTGTCTCCAAGGTACATTTATGTACAAAATTAATTTTAAATTAATTTATTTAATTTTTTTAAAATTATAATTGATGAAAATCTCAAGAAAATTTGGATGAGAATTAAGATAAAATAAATGATTAATAAAAGATTATAATTAATCGATTCAAGTGCGATTTATCTTAAATAAGAACGATTAAGAATTGAATGCTTATTTTATTAAATGCATAATTCTTTGCATACATGTGGATGATCATGAACATAAACAGAAACTTTGTATGAGATTGGTTTCATTTAATTTATTATTAAATTAAATTATTGGCCAACATGAATTCTCTACTCTTATTATGTAAGGGCCTGCATGCCAATTGTTTCTTTTATGTAAACCCTTTGTTTCCCTCACTTGAGTGTGAGTAAAAGCATATGTAATGGATGGAGATCCCAATCTAGTGGAGGTGGTTCAAGTTTGGAGTTGAGGTGAAACCAATCTAAGAGAGACACGTTGGTGGGATAGTGGAAAGCTGCAACATGAGCCTTAATTGGTTCAAGATGTTTTCCCTTAGGTCATCAGTTAGTTTATCAACCTCTAGATAAACTAACCATTAGTAAATTATCATGATCATACCAATTTATTGTTTTATTTATGTTAAGTTTCATGGTTATTTCATTATAGTTTTTTTTCATGATCACATAATTTAATGAAATTAACGAGCAAACAATATAGAACTAAAATAAATTGGTTTATGCATAAATATTATCTAAGACATGGTTAATCACCTAAGTAAATCCACTTAATATTAACGAGCATGCAATAAAGATAATAATTAGAGATTTACACATAAAAGGATAAAATCTATCAATTATATATATTAAGTCGGTATAGCCTTCCACTACTTCAGTTAAAATTGAACCATATTTCAAAGTGATTGACCATCCAAAGTTGGGGTGCTTTCAATTATCAGGGAATTCTAACTTGAAGTTTTGTATTGACTTAACTTATTTCACATAAAGGGATTACTACTAAATTAATACTTGGTGTAAATGAGAGACAAGGGTTGAGGAAATCTAATTTAAGGATTTCATGATTGGGGAGTCCACTCAACAAATCAAGGAACTTTGTGTTGATGTAGTTTCCATTTGTAATGTTTACTTAAAACCATCCAAGTTTCTTGACCAAACATACTTTTGGTAATAAGAAGGGTAGTATGGATCTTTTACACTAGGATGTCCAAGAAACATGATATTTTGAAACCAATGGTGAGGGATATTGGGTTTTGATAAAATAGTGGGAGACTAATAAATATAATATTTATTTATTTATCTAAAATTTATTAGATAAAGTACTAAATTTCTGCTTATCTTATTTTTCAAAACACTAATAAAATGAAATAAAACATATTATTGTGATCCATAATTGAGAAGGATAACCTTCTCACTGACACGAATTTCTAAGAGTGAAAAAGGAGACTATGTGTTATCCTTCTCCATGAAAGTAAATTGTATGTGTTGGAAGAACCTTTTCTTGATGAACCTAGTAATGAGGCAAGATATAAAGAGTTATCTCTCTATGAGAAACATGTGAAAAATTCCACATATGTTCAATATTTCATACTATCATCCATGTACAATGAGATTTTGAAGCAACATGAGGACATGGATTCATATATCATGATATCTCACCTTCAGAATCTCTATTAAGAGAAGTCGAGACAAGAGAGGTACAATATCTCCAATGATTTGTTCATAACTAAGATTAAAGAGTCTACGCTAGATGAGCCTCATGTAGTCAAGATTATTGGATACATGGAATTATTAGCCATCTTATAGATTAAATTTTCATATGATTTGTGTACAAATATCATACTTTAATCATTACCCAAGACCTTATCTAGTTTTATTTTTAATTAAAACATGAGAAATAATGAGAGGAGTCTTTTAGAACTTCTTACTTTGATTATCCAAGTGGATAAGGACATTGGATGTGATAAACTTGCAGTCCTTATAGTGAATAAGAAAAGGAAGAACAAGGAAAAGGGTCCCAAGATCTATAAAAAGTCTAAATATCCTAATCACCATCCTTACAAGAAGAGTAATATACATAGTCAAGGCAAGGAAAAGGAGGTAGTATGTTTTTCATGTGGAAAGCCAGACCACTGGAAGAGGAAATACACACAGAAGTTAGGGAAAGATAAAGGTCTGTTTGTTATCAAGTGTAATCTTTACATATCTACACATTGGGTATTATATATAGATTTTTGTGTTCACATCTATATCCAAATGCATGAACCAAGTATATTTTGAAATATTTATAGAGGAGAGGTAGATCTAAGAGCTATTAATGGTGCACGATTTCCTGGACTGGCCATTAGAAACTACCACCTTTCATTACCAATAAGAATGATTTTGGTTTTAAAACATTATTATTATGTACCTACGGTTACCAAGAACATAATATTTGTATCATTTCTAGATGCATATGAATTTATTTTCATGTTTGGAAATAAAAGTTATTTATTTTATAAGGAAAACATATGTTATATCATGAAAAATTTAAATAAAGGTATTTATGTATTAAATTATTAAAACCAAGTGTTGGAAATTGATAATGAATCATGTTCACACAACCCATATAACAGTAATCTTTGACATCACCATCTTGGTCATGTAAATGAGAAGAGTTTGACACATCTCTATCAAGATGGTTATTTAGAATCATCTAAACTAAAACCACTTGAAATATTTCATGATTGTTTAAAAGGAAAAATGGCCAAAACTCCATTTTGGTGGATAGGGTAAAAGGGCCACAAAGCTTCTAGGATTGGTACACACTGATGTGTGTGGACCATTTCCAGTAGAAGAAAGAGGCGAGTATTCTTACTTCATAACTTTTAATGATGACTTAAAGTAGATATGGTTATGTCTACTTGATGAGGTATAAGTTTGAGTCCTATGATAAATTCAAGGAATTCAAGAATGAAGTAGAAAATCATCTTGAAAAGAATATAAATAAGCTTTTATTGGATTGAGGTGGTGAATATCTTAACCAAGATTTCATCAAATTTATATGGGATTTTGGGATTCTATCTCAACTAACTCCACATTACACACCACCATGGAATGGTGTTAGTAAAAGGATGAATCACACCTTGTTAGACATGGTAAGGTTTATGATGAGTCATGCAAATCTTCCATTATCATTTTGGGGATATGCATTACAAACTGCAACATACACATTAAACCAAATACTAAATAAAGTGGTAAATTTAATTCCCTTTTAGTTATGGAGTGGAAAGAAACCCATTTTTTTGTACACACATGTATTGGGTTGTGAGACATTTGTTAAGGTCTTCTCGAGAAACAAACTAGCACCCTAGGGCACAATGTGTATCTTTATAAGATATCACAAGGAAACAAAGGGATGATACCTATACCACCCCTTATAAAAGAAAGTGATTGTCACCAGACAAGCCATATTTATTGAGAGGGAGAACATCCTCAAAAATTATAGTGGGAGAAATACTGACTTCGATGAAGTTAATGCTCAAGATACACAAGAGTTAGTATAGGAATAGATTCCATAGGTCCCTATGGAAGAAGTTGTTCCTAAAACACAAGTACTATATATGAGTATAAGAGAGGTAAGATAACCATAGAGATATGGTTTTCTATTCATCAAATATGGTGACTCATTTTTGGTTAAAAATGATGAACCTATATCCTACAAAAAGGTAGTAGAGAGATCAGAATATGCATGATGGAAATAATCCATGAATTTTGAAATAGATTCCTTGCATTTGAACCAAGTTTGGGTTCTGATTGATGTGCCAGTTGATGTAAATCCCATTGAATGAAAATGGGTATTCAAGAGGAAATTATACATGGAAGTTAAATTAAATATCTATAAATAAAGGCTAATGGATAAAGGGTTTAAAAAATGTCAAGGAATTGACTATGATGAAACCTTATCACCATTTTACATGTTTAAATCCATCAGAATTGTACTTATTATATAAACTTACCATGACTATGAGATTTGGAAGTTGGATGTAAAAACTGTATTCCTTAATGGAAACCTTCAAGAAGATGTCTATATAACATAAGCATAAGGTTTTGTGAATACAGGTGATGCCAACAATATTTTCAAGTTGTAGAGATCCATTTATGGATTTAAGCAAGCATCAAGGTCACGTGACATTCAATTTGATGATTCCATAAAAGATTTTTTTTCATTAAGAACGAATGTGAGTTGTATATTTAAAAGAGGTTTAGTGGAAATGGGGTCTTTGTCCTAGTAGTATATGCTGATGACATATTACTTATCGGAAATTACATACGAGTCTTATAGTCTTTTAAGGATCAGTTAAACAAGTGTTTCTATATGAAAGACTTAGGTGAAGACACCTATATTCTAGGGATCAAGATCATTCACAATTGATACAAGAGGCTTCTTTGACTAATTCAAAGTACAAATTTTGACCAGACACTAAATAGATTTAGTATGGAATAATACAAGATGAGATTGGTTCTAGTGTCACATGGTTTACATCTTTCTAAGAAGATGTGTCCTTAGACACAACAAGAGAAAGAAACAATGAGAAAGATCCCATAATCTTCCGTGATAGGATCAATCATGCATGCCATGTTATATACTAGACTTGATGTTTTCTATGCATTGATCATGGTAGGCAGATATCAAGAAGATCTAGGAGAACAACATTGGAGTATTGTTAAGGTTATACTTAAGTATATGAGAAGAACTAAGGATATATTCCTGGTATATATAGAAGATGAGGATCTAGTCATCAGGGGTTATGCTAATGATAGTTTTTAGATAGATCAAAATGTATGAAGTCACAATCAGGATATGTTTTTTGTATCAACAGAGAAGCTATGAGTTAGAAGAGTTCAAAGTAGCCAGTTTTTACTGATTATACAGTGGAGTCTGAGTATATAGTGGCTTATGATGTGACCAAGGAAACTATTTGGATTCAGAATTTTTTCCAAGAGCCTGATGTGATACCTAGTAGTAAAGAACCTATCACGTTGTATTTTGATAATATTGTAGCGGTAGATCTTGTAAAAAATATAAGGTCACACCAACGGACAAAGAACATACTCCAAAAGTATCACCACTTGAGCGATTTTTATCATAGGGGTAAAGTTGCAGTAAGATGAGTACCCATGAAAGAGAACATGGAAGACCCCTTGAATAAAGTACTATCTCATTAGAAGAATGAGTATCATGTGAGAGCTAAAAGACTTAAGGTTTTTAGTAGTTGGATCTAGTGCAAGTGGGATTATGTTGGAGTTGATTCCCTAGAACCAACTTCTGTGTACTTTATGATAATTTGTATTTATATTTTTTAATATTAACAAACTTCTTATCACATCATGATTATTATTATATGTAACATAGTATGTGATAATGTCCCAAGAGTAGCTGTTATACTAAAAGGTCATAGTAGTTTCACATTATGATGAGAACCCATAAGTGTTATGAAACTATTATTAAATATATGTTCTATAGTCAGATGATATCATTTGACCGACTCAAATGATATAGGCTATCAAGGGTGGAGACTCATAGGATATCGAGGCACCTTCTCATGGTGTATACCCTTGGTAATATCTAGTAGGATATTATGAGAAAAAGACCCACCAGTAGGAAATCCACATTTATATGTGTCATTGGATGTTATTATATGTGGATGTTTGTATTGGTCCTTAGACTTTCAGATCATTATTAATAAGTATTATGAGTCATGTACTTTGATGTATTGATGAAAACTGTGATGATATATCTTCATGGTGAGTTAGGATACATTTGGTGCATCATGAGTAATATTTCATTAATGAATGATGTGAGAAAGGATTTTACATTTTTTTCTTTAATGGATGTTGATATATCAATCCCTTTTATGGAAATTTTATGGCCTAAATAAATACATGTCCATGGTATACAATAGGTAAGTTCAATTTACAGAAATTCAAAGAAAGAGTCATCAAGCAGATAGGTTGACGGTACAAACATGCAACCTGCTTGATTTATGATATCATGATAAAGGGATTATATTACATAGTAATAATTTTTATGAGGTTACATGTCATTACAACATTAACTTCCTTCTCTATGGGTGCCTTGGTGTGTTGATAGATGCTAACCTTGGACTTTAGGATGCTTCACTTAATGCCACTGAGAAAGAAGCGTAGAAGGACACACACTAAGTGTATCCAGAATCTTAGTTAAATAATATATTATTATTTATTATTTAATAAGTTGAATAAATATTAAACCTGAATGTGGTTTAATAATTACTCATGTATTCTTGATCGCATATAAATATTTTTTTTTCTATTTACTGAATATAATATTTATATATTTATTTATGAATCATGAAGTGATATTTATTTAATAAATAAATATTCATTATTCAAGGCCTGATAAATATTATGGAGGAATGAAAAACCAAGTTTAATGGTCTGGTGAGAAATAATAAATAATAAATATTATTTGATTAAATAATATTTAATTTAATTCTCAAGTTAAGCGCATGTTGAGAAATAATAATAATAATATTATTAATATTTGACATGGGGTTACTTAGGGATTAAATAAATAATAAAGGGAACTTGGGAAATTATTTTATTTTAAACCTAGTGATATATAAAACCAACTATATTATTTTCTCAATAAGTCAACTCATTTGTTTTGGTTGTGCACAATGGATTTAGAGAATCCTCTCAAGACATAGAAAGCTCTTTTCTTCAAGAACTCTCCCAATAATGAAGATCAATCATCCTTCACCTTCCACTCTTAAGTTAATAATAGATCCAGGAGAATCCTTTGGAATCAGTTCTCGAGGTGATCAAAGGCAGACAACGCAAGCGCTAGGATATGCCATGATAGCACCCATAGATTCATACGGTGAAATTTTTTAGATTTGTGAAACATGTGTGGATCACCGCTAGAGAGAATATAATTTTATTCCTATAATGAAATAATGATATAATGAAAATCTATTGTTAGATCCATCAATGAAGAAATAATTCCATCAAAGTAATGCTTTATTTAATTAAATTAATTATAAATAATATGTGATGATCCTATCTCTTGGTTTTGGAATTATATATCTTATTTATATTCTTTGATTCAATTTTTTAGATCACAACGTTTATCATTGTGTAAATCTCAAATTGATCATCGATCATGGAAAAAAGAAAAATTGGGCATGACCCATCGCATGCTTCTGCTGCACCCAAAACCTACATTTTACCCTATTGTTTTTAAGGAATTTGACCCTTATTTATCCTCCTTTATCATACTCATCCCTCTCTCTTGGCATAGAGCTTATTCCCTCTCTTTTTGTGTGCATTTCCCTTAGATATCATAGCGTTTTGGCTTGAGGAACTACACCAAAAATCTTTATTTAGCAGCTGTTCACTAAACCACTGCTTTTTTTTTTCAAAAATTTCATGGAGGATTTTTAGAAACCGCCGATAAATATTTAGTTTTTAATAAAAAAACACACTTTTCCCCTGACCCTTCCTCCTTCTCCACTTTCCCCCTCCTCCCATGACTCCCCTAACCTCGAACTCTATCTAACCCCACCCTCACCCCCCACCAGTGTCACCTGAGCTTGATCCATCCAAGATGTCCCTGACAGCTCCCAAGCCCGAGCCCTCCAAGACCTAGCTGGTGTCCCCTGAGCCTAATCCCTCTAGTCCCTCACCACCCAATCCTAAGCCCTCATATCTTGAGCCCTATAATCCCTAGCCGGCTTCGCCTAAGCTGGAGCCCTCCAAGCCCTCACCAAATGATCCCTCATCGACTAAACCCACTCCAGCCGAGCTCTAGCCTGATCCATCAGATCCCAATCCCCCCCCTGAGCCCTTGTTTTCACTGATATGTGCTATGTTCATAACCCACCAATTGAGGTATATTTACATATGGTTTTATCAATAATAAAAAATGGTAGTTATAATATTCAATTATATAGCTATGTCATTGTTTTTTATGAAAGTTTAAGTTAAACTTTGGATGATGTTTGTTAGGATATGTATTTTATAAGAAACCATGAATTATTGATAGTAATGACATACTCTATAAGCATTATAATTAATGAACATGATTAATTTTTATAGACCATATGTACAGACAATGGTCTATCTATTTTTTCTCCACTAGCATAGGTCTCTACTAAGGTATCATGGGAGTTCTAAATGACCATACTAGTTCCCCTTGAATAAATGAGTAGAGGATATCCTTATTGTAAAATTATAATTATACTATATTATAATTTATTTTAAGTTCATTAAACATGTGTAACCTTTGTTAATTGATATTTTCAAATTCATCAAGTCATATATGAAACAATTCTTCTATTTCCATAACTAGTTATACTATAGTGACAAGTAATTTCCCAATTCCATGATGGTTTCATTCATATATCTCACCACATCATCCATACATTTCTCTCTTTCCATCCTTTATATAAATCCAATCTATATAGGGGGATTATATATCAATAACAATGTGTGTATTGATTCCCATAAAAATGGGATTCATTTTGATTCTAATATATCACCTATAATACAAATATTTAGAATATATCATTATGTTAGAACTCTACCAGGAGGTGAGATCTACACTAACTCATGTCAGGTATTCCCTGTGTTATTTGGAAGGATGGAACTTCTAAGGTCATCTTATAATTGACACTCTATTTATATTAGGTTTCATATATTCTCAAACTAGGATATTCATTCACTTCATTATCATTCCCCACTTTACCAGATTTTACCATTATATGTTTTCCTATTTAGTAATAGTTATGTGTATTACTTTTTTAAATAATGTGTAGGAACATTGTGATATATATGGATAAAATCTGGATCACATTACTGAGGAACACACCTCAGTATGCTAAGGGTTTGGAAGATTCTATTGATTTTTTAATTTCCAATTGATTCATTAATGGTAGAATATTATATCCATGTCCTCAATGTAAATTTAGAATATGGTTGAAGAGAGATTAAGTTTATTAACACTTGATATTGAAGAAATTCCTTGCTCAATATTTCTATTGGATTTGACATGGATAATCGAACGTTACAAAAACTTTGACCACTGGAATCAATCAACATAACGAGATCTCAACTTTATTGATAATGGAAAATGAAATGCAAAACCTTATTAACAATGCATTTCGAATTTCAAGACAATAACATCAACATCAAAACATATAATAACAACTAGTTGAATGTGATACAAATATAAATGTGAAGACTGATATTTTTGAGACTATAGGATAACCAGATCAAGATTTTAACATGTCATTGGATTTACCTCTTAATTTTGGGGAGAATAATGTAATAGAAAACTTCACTGAGTAGAAATATGCGTTTCATGGTTTAGTTGATGATGGAAATCAAGATTTTTATAGTGTGTGTTTAAAATATTCAAAACTTTCTTTTCTACTGAAGTTGTACCATATCAAATGCCTATGTGGAAGTACAAATAAGGTGATGTCCATGATATTGAAATTGTTGTGTGATTCATTTACTGAAGTAAAGATTTCAAAGTCTATTTATGATATGAAAAAATTTGTTAACAATCTTGGTCTGAATTATACAAAAATACACACATATCCCAATGATTTTATGCTTTAGTAGGGAGAGGATTCAAGAAGACAGAATTGAAAAAATGCTATTCTTCTAGATAACAGTCAATGAGTGATGTTGTAAGTTTGAATCTATAAGGCCCCAGCCTTAAACCTTACTTAATGTTGAATTAAATGGATAATTCACATTGAGGATCTTTTCAGGTTTAGATTTTTATAGAATTAGATCATAAATCATGAATTACATTCCACATTTATACAAAGTGGTTACATAAAAGATAGTATTGGTTTTTCCCCATCAATGGAAACATATTTAAAATAAAACATGGTTTCTTTCTTGACACATCCATGACACTATCATCATATCATGCACCTTTCCCCTGACCTATGAAAAACATTTCAAAAACTTGGGATGAGCATAAAAAGCTCAGTAAGGGATATAAAAGTACTAAAAGAAAACATTAGTCCATGTATGAAATCATACTTTACTCATAAAACATAGGAATTTTAACATACCTCATCAAATCATGAATAAATTATAGAAATCATAAGGCATAAAGGTAACTTGAGACATTCATAACATTCTTACGTAGGGAGTAACCCTCTTGGTTACGTTTGGAATACCCATCACAGTATATTACCTAAATCTCTTCGGAGAAACCTTAAACTTTAACTACTTCGCGTTACCCAATGCATTGGAGATCTATATCGGGCTCACCCACCCTTAGTTTATCATGGAACCACCTATCTTCATAATAATTCCCAAGAACCATAACATAATCGTATCACATAAAACATGCATAAAGGAAACATAACATTTCTACTTTTCAATCAAAAGATATCAATACAACACATTGATATAAAAAAATTATGAAAACCATTTTCAATACCAAAATAAAATAAAATTAAAACATGGTAATTGTTTTTCATTTCAAAAAATTATGGCTTGTAGAGGAAGCCGAAACTCAAATAATGGTCACGGTGACGGAGAAGTCGTTGTCGCCGCATACGTACGACAAAAAAACATTCCCTTTTGTCGTTTAGTAAACGCTTCATATAAAAAGATTCATTTTGAATAATCGTAAAAGTCAAAGGGGTTTATACACCGTATAAAATAATGTTGTGTAAAAAACAAAATATGCCTCAATGAAAGGAGATTGAGATGGATTCCCTTACAAAGACGGTATCCTTGGATTAAGGATAAATCAATTACCTAATTATGTGTGACAAATGAATACACCAAATATAAGTGGATATTAAGTGTAAAACAATCAGAGGTTATTCACACATATTCATAGAATGACATATTCAAGGAGTTCAAGTTTATCCCAAAGAATCAAAATTGGGTTAAGAAGTTCCTTTGCAAAAATTCGACAGCCTAACGGCGTCACTTCAAAATTTAGAAAATGAGTTGATGAGAGATAAAAAGGGTATCTCATCACTTGGACATAAAATTTACATAAATAATAACATACCCCAACATAACAATATGTAAATTAAAATACCCAACAAAAGAAGTCTTTTAAAAAGAGGAGGGTGAAGGTTCCCTTACTGACTTGGGTATTTTTTGAAACATACACCCCATGAAAGAAGGACAATAAAACATTGATGTATATACTCATAAACGAAATTATATTACACAAAGAGTAGAATAATGGGCATTATATATACCACTCAACGGGAATGGTGGCAAATGTAGTATAAATCTCACGGGAATAAAAGTGAGATGAAAAATCCCGTACGAAAACTTTGCAGCCTAACGACGCCACTTAAAACTTCCAAAAATGGATTAATGAGATCAAATAGGGTCTCTCATCATATTAACATAAATTTTATATCAATAAAAATATACAATAACATCCCCTAACATAACAAAGAGGAGCTTAAAATAAGTTACATAAAAGAGAGTACTTAAAAAGAAAGAGATAGGTTGGATCTCTTACAAAAATTCGGCAGCCTAACGGCGCCACTCAAAACTTCCAAAATTGATTGATGAGAGAAAGTAAGTTCTCTAATCATATGAACATAAAAATTAAAGTAAGATTAATATAAAAGAACATCCCAATCATAAGAAATATGAGCTTAAAAGTAATAACATAAAAGAGTGTACTTAAAAAGAAGGAGAGGGGTAGGATCCCTTACAAAAAATTCGGCAGCCTAACGACACCACTTAAAAATTATAAAAATGAATTGATGAGAGTAAGAGGGGGTATCTAATCATATGAAAATAAAAATTAAAGTGTGGTTAATATAAAATAACATACTCCAACATAATAACATGGAGCATAAATGAAATGACATAAAAGAGGGTACTTGAAAAGACAGAGAGAGGTCGGATCCCTTACCTCGTGTTCGACATGAATCGATCGTTCTTTAATCTCCTGAATAATAAAATTTGGACAATTTATAATTTCTTAAGGAACTCCTTTAAATATTATTATTCAGTTCATGTCACATATTATAATGTTATAATAATTGGTTAATAAAGTGAGTTCATATCATACGTTTTTGTCGATGTTCGGTACACGAGTAAAAATTGAACTTGTTGGAAAAGAATTTTCCATGTAATTATAGGTACATCATATCCATAATAGTATTTATGTTTTAAATATCATATATATCCATTATATATTCATTTTATACTATTACATATCATTTGGAGATAAAAAATTAAAAGCACCGTTCATGGAGACGGTAGGCCGTACGTACGCATGAACGCTACTTTCATTTTTTTGTCATATTAATGGAATTAAAACAAAATGAGATATATATATATTATAATTCCAGAATTATATCCATCATTTAGATGTAATATATTACATATATATTCATTATATATATGTACTTATAATAGTACATAAAATTTGGAGATAAGAAATGAAATGTACCGTTCATGGAGACAGTAAGCCGTACGTACGCATGAACGCTACTTTCATTTCTTTTTGTTTTTGTATTAAATGGAATGAAATAATAATGATATAAAGGTATATTATAATTCCAGTAGGATATAATATGTAATACCACTAATTCCATCCTTTATACGTCCCAAATATGACATTAACGAATCAAATCACTTTGAGGGGGCGGTAGTCCGCACTTCCTAAAATGAAGATATCACGTTTACTCATAATGAAAACCATAAAGGTATGCCATAAATGAAAAATACATAATCTTAAGGAAAACATAAACATATTATATATCATATATAAATATAGTTACATCTTAATGGCCACCTTTGAAGGTGTTAAAAGAATATTGAACAATCATCGTTTCGTGAGGCAGTAATTCGCCATCCACGAAAACAGTATGTTCTTTAACCATTATACGGAGGTGTGTGAAAGTGTATCTCGAATCCATATTATAAAAACATCCTAGTATATTTAATACACTGGTTTTGTTACAAAAAAAAGTAATAAAAATAGTTTAGGGGTTTGGAGAAGCAAAATAAAACAAAAGATCACAAGGGAAGACATTACCTTTAAATTAGGTAACTCTTTTTTATTTGAGATCAAAGGCTTCCTTGGAAAGGATTCTTCCCAAAGTGAGGCTTCAATGATGAAGATAAGTATGTGGAGAGATGAAATGGGCAGGTTTTGGCTGATCCAAAGGCTTGAGAGGTGTGTGTAAGGTGGTAGAGGTGGGGGCCTTTTATAAGAGGAGAGGAGGGGCACTCTTGGAAAGTTATAAAAGGTTACTTTATTATAAAATTATTTTCGGATTTTAAATGTAAAAAAATTATATATTTCGAGGATAAGGTGATAAGAGTTCGAAATCCACCCATCCAATAGGTTTTTGACAAGTTTAGGTCTTAGATTTTACATTATCTTTTCATTTTATTTAAATCGTTCATTTATGAGGTAATCACTGCATCATCACGGTGTCATAAATAAATTAATTTATTTAATGTCTAAAAATTATAAAAAAAATATCATGATGTAGGAAATATTTTCATCTTTCTAATTAATATTTACAGTCAAAAATATGACTTGTATAACCCCATGTAAAAATTATTTTAGTAAAACAACACATGTTTGTGATATTTTAATTTTAACTTTAAATAAAAAGGTATTAATGTCATTTTCCAACCAAAGTGGCTCCATGGGGTCCCCAAGTTGACCCATGGATTTTCTTGGTCGGCCATGACACATCCAATTAGGGTAGGACATGTTTCTAGGTCATTTAATATTATTAAAACTTTATTTTTACCTTAAATTACACTAATCACCTTTAATCGCGATTAATAAAACTTAAAAGTTACTATTCACCAAAAATTATTTTGATATAATTGAATCACATTTTACTTCTTTATGACAACCATGTATGTCGGATTTTTGAAAATAAAATCACAGAAGTGGCAAAGTTTCATTTAAACGAAAAATCAGTTTCTTTAACTACGACTTAGTGGTTTCACTATTCATCAAAAATTGAAGTTTTTCAGAAAAATACCAAAAATTAACCCTAATCTATATTTGATATTCTGAATTCAAAAATGAAGTCTATTTTACAAAATTCAAAACATATAATTTTCATTAATTAATTTAATAATTAATTCCCGCTGTCAAAACAAATATCGTATTTTTAAGAAACAATATCCATTAAAAGATTGACACTAGTTTAAGTCCAATTTCAAAGTGAAATTAATTCCAATGACCACTATTGGATTAAATGGTAAAAAATATATTATAATTTTACTTTAAAAAAAATTCAAAAGATAATCTAATCGTATAAATAAATTAGATTAGAAAGAGTTTTTGAATTAAAATACAACATTTTTCACTATTCATTAAAAAATGAACTTTATCGGAAAAATACCAAAAATTTACACAAAGTAAATTTTGATGTCCCGATTATAAAGAAGAATTTTATTTTGTCAAATATAACACATAAAATTCTCAAAAAGTGGATTTAAAAGAGGTTCTCCATCAAAAGGCGGTTAATCGACCTTTTAAAGAATATTAGAATGTTTATGCTTAAAATTGGATTCATTCGCATTTTTAATCCTCTAACATTTATTGTAAAAAGTAAAAATATTTGAAAAACATATATAATTATTTTTTAGTTAGTTCTATTCATTCCCGCCATTACAATGTCTAGGCGTTAACTACCATTTAAAATAATATTATTTTATTATTAGAGTGCAATGTAAGATTCCCAAGAAACTCGTTGTTTCATATTGGGTACGCCATCGAGCATAGCGTCCCCTTTAAAGTAATATTAATATTTTATTCACAAATATGGATAAATGTGAAAATGTCATATTCTTTATTTACCTGGGGTGTTACAGAATCAACAAGCTACTATGAAGAAGAAGAGAAGAAACACACCTAAGAAGGTTTTGCATTACTTTCATTTAAAGCCTTGATAACAAAGATTATTTATGTCATCAAAAACTTCCAAAAACATGAAGTGGAATTATGTATATAATAACAATTATGGGTTAATGAGACATACAAGAGATTCATAATCATGGAAGACATTTGATTCATTACATCCAGATTTCTCATTTGATCCTAGGAATGTTATATTGGGATTGGCCACCACTATATATGGTATATTTTTATTTGTGGTAGTTAAAACTGCCACTATAAGATGTATTTTTTTGTGGTGGTTAAAACCACCACTAAATATGATGCACTATTATTTAGCAGTGGTTTTAATTGGTATAGTGGCAGTTTTAACTGATGCTAAATCATTATTTTTTCACCTTTTGAAAAACCTCTATGAAAACGGAAATAACCACCACTAAATATTCTTTCTACAATAATAAATAAAAAATGACTCTAAATGGAAGAAACCACCGAGTGTTAGATTCTAACACATGATTTAGCGATGGTTTTTTGAAATCTTCACAGAACCATATAGCAGCAGTTTAAACTGCCACCAAATAAAAAAAACTACAGCTACTCAACCCTTTTCTTGTAGTGAGGTAAGTTGATTTCTTTATGATTTCTTCTTCTTTCCCCCCTCTAAATCCTTATTATTCCATTTTCATGGAGACTCACAACCCTAGTGAGGGTGTTGTATGAATCTAGGGTATTTAATAGGGTTTTTTTATTTCTTATGTTTTAGGTGTGTGAGGTCTTGTTCAACCTCTTCCAGGTGGTCATCATCAAGGGCGATGAGTTTTGGACTATATGCGAGGTAGATGTATATATTTAAGGGATTTTCCATGGAATAACTTTAAATTTATAATCTCCTTTAATTTTTTGATTAAATTTCCATTTAAATGATTTATTCTTGGTGTTTATTCCTTATTTTATGCATTTCATGTATTTTCTTAGAAATTTCGAGTTTTAAGTGGGGGTTTCCAAAAGGGTGTGGCTTGTATTCCCACAAAGTGTTTGATAAAATGGTTTAAAGAGACTTTTTGACTCATAATTAATTTATAAAATGGTTTTAGAAATGGTTTTACCTTGAAAAAGGAGTTTGATAAAATTGGCCACATTTGTTTTTGAAATGGCTTGTGATATAGCTTGATTGATATGCGAACTTATTTGTGGGTGTGTTTCCATAGAGTAACACATGGATTAACAAGGGTGTGAGTGAGGGATTTGTTCAACGGACCATGTGATACTTTAGAGGGAATACCATGAAATATTTAATATTGGTTTATCTGAGTGACCATGTGAGTCATTAGATAGAGGGCCGTGTGAGGCTCCAGTTCAATTTCTAAGGTACAGTGACAACCTTTGGGTATGAAGTCTGTGAGAGCATCAATGTTGGGCTTGAGCTTGAGGAAGACCGTGAGAGCTTCTATTACTTATCTAGATAGTATACTTGTTTACTCACTAATGATAGTAATGATTTCTAGAGTTGTAGGTGTACATCAATCATGCTTGATTGGTTATATGATTATGTATTTTATTAGTTCCATTTTAATGCAATGAGATATATTATACCCATTTTTATTTTATGTGATTACATGTTGTTGATTTTATGATTTACCTTGTTGTTTTGGGTTTATTAAGAATGTTTTGTCTCATTTATTTACTTGATCCATATTGGTAAATGTTTTGGAAAATTTGTTTTTTTTAATGGAAAAACTAAAGGGTTTTCAAAGGTTTATTTGAAAATGGTATGCTTTCAAAGTAGTTTAGTTTTGAAAATGTTTTCAAACTAGTTTATTGGTTTTCATGGGTAAAAAACTTAAATATATTCATGGTGGAATCCTAATGGGATTCATGACTCACACCCTTCTTGGGAATTTAGGCATTTTTAGATTTCATTTTTCAGCACATAGGTAAAGGTAAGGGAACCATGTTCCAGGGTGGCTCTTCATGATTATCGCCATCCAGTGTTTTATGGTGGAGACATGGTCTCATAAGTATGGACTCATGTGGAGTCATTTTTGGGTATATTTTTGTACCTTTTGGGTTATAATTTGGATTTTTTTTTCATTATCCCCATTATTTTTAGTTTTGGGTTTTGTTTTTGAGATACCATGTATATACATGGCCTGTTATGGCATGTTTTGTTTTGATGTATGTCATTGACTATGGTATCTATTTTTATTTTGTTGTTTAATATGATGTAAAAGGTATGCTCGTCTCACCTATGGATGGTTCATGACCGTTTACCAATGGAAAAACCATTCCCAAGCTTTAGTTGGTTATGATTGGTGCTTGTCACCAACCTGTGGTTATCGAGAACACACTTCAGGCCATGTAGTGGGATGACTTGGGTGATGGGTTAAGTTGATTCGGGTTGGTTTGTTATAAAATTATATCAATGAACTTTTTTTTGGACTCAGTGGTAGTTTGGATCTAGGACTATCGATACTTGAGAGGCAGGGATGAGGGAGTGCCTGTCCAGCTCTTCTTCATGTCAAACCTCAAGTTTCCTTGGGTGGTGTGAGAATTATAGTTATGTTTTGTACCGAGTTATGGGTTTTTTTATGATGTTTTCACCCCTTATTTGTTGGAGTTACTTTTTATGCCCATTTGGTGGTTTTTTGGCTCTTTTATTGTTATTTGAGGTTGAATTGTGCTTGATGAAGCTTGTGTTTCATGCCTTATATACAATTCCTCCTAGAAGGAGACCGTCTAGGAATAGAGAGGGTGTTGTGGAGAGTACCTAACATAAAAAATCTCATGTTGATCCATATTTGGTGGATTTAGAGATCCATATGATCTAAAACATGGGTTAAATTGGTCGTCATGAGAAAAAAATGATGGTGGACCATGATCAAGAGTCTTTGAGGAAAAATCCACCAATGTTCTATGGTGATAAGAGACCCAAAGATTTTGAAGAGTGGTTGGACTGAATCGAGAGGATATTTAAGTTATTGAAGATCCATGAGACCTATAAAGTGGTATTCTCCACTTATGTGTGAGAAGGAACATATAAGAAGTGGTGGGAATTAATGGTGATTTCAAGGAAGCATGAGGATCTCACATGGACCACTTTCAAAGTGGAATTCAATCAGTAGTTCTTCCCAGAGACCTTGAGAGTAGAATAGGCCTATGAGTTTTTGAAGTTGGAGTAGAGTGATCATTTAGTGATGGAGTATGC
This sequence comes from Viscum album, assembly GCA_963277665.1. Taxonomy (NCBI): domain Eukaryota; kingdom Viridiplantae; phylum Streptophyta; class Magnoliopsida; order Santalales; family Viscaceae; genus Viscum; species Viscum album. The sequence continues at coordinate 926,429,426 of OY728165.1, forward strand.
TACCTAATTTAATTACTTGATTCATGTCTCACCAGATCTCCTCATAAATTATTATCTCAAGGCTCATCATTTTGAGATGGGATTGAGGACATATATCAGATCTATTCTCACCTTATGTTTCTACTGATTTATTCAAATGTGGTTGATAAGGAAGATATGAAAGAGGTATATTTTACTAAAAAAACAAGACTCATTGGTGCTCCTTCAGTGGGTGGTATCCATAGTTCTTCACTGGGATAAAAGATAAAGTGACATGAGTCTCACAAGGGTAGTGGAAAGAGTGTCCATAAGTCTTTAAGTTTAGTTCATGTGGAATATTTGGTGTACAAGATAAATTTTTTCTATCAGTATGGGAAGGAAGGATACACCAAAATTTAGTGCTTAAAGACTCCAAGGATACAACACCAGTGCATTCATCTAGTGTATATCCATCACTTTTTTCACTTAGCTTCATGTGGGAGATGTGTGGGATCAACCTTTTTGAAAGGACCTCAGATGTAGTTAGAGGCTTCCAAGGGTGTATGATCTCGCCATTATGGTAAGGGTTATTCTCACCAGGGGAAGAAGGTATAGGGTGGGTATGATCTAGGGTGTCTCCATGCAGCAAATGTTATGCTAGAGGACTCAGATTCCAAGTTGGCCTTCATTCGAGGTACGATGTTTATTGCTTCTTATATGACATAAGTTTTATTTGACATTGGTGCATCCCATTATTTCATTTCACTATAGATGATTGATGACTTATGTATATAGGATGAGTTGATTCCTTATTTTATGTATCAAATAACCAAAATGGGTAGAAAAAAGGAGAAATGTTTTAGGTACCCTGAGCACCATGTTGTGGTTGCCAGTGCATAAGTCTTCTGGACTTCCTCATTTTAGAACTGGATGTTTTCGACCCTATTATCAGCATTGATTGGTTGATAATTTTTAAGGAGTTGTGTAACACCTCAAACCTAGTTTCCCAAAGTTAGTACATTATTACATAACATTATCATGATCACAAGTGATCAAGTCTTAAAATACCGATTAGTTTAGTAGCCTTGTAAGTACTAGATACATATATAAGTTTTACATTACATCATGAAATAAAAAAAAATTGTGTCCCCTTTGAAAAAACTTATATCCTTTAGCCTATCCCTGCAGTTTAATCATAATATACTTCTTCACATCTTGGGAAAAAGAAAACATAAGAAATGGGTGACCTCAGATGCTCAGTAAGGATAACAATATAGCGAAAACTATCATAAATAAGCACAAACATTTAAGGAAATGTATAAGACTAAAACACAATACTTTTAAACTTAAACTTAAGAATAATATGGTAAAGATAAATCAAATAATCCCATTTACTTATTCACATGGATATTCTACTAGTCGAATAATCACATGTAATATCAATAGCTAATTTCATAATGATATAAGGCATAATGCCGAACAACATAACCACATATTCAAGGACTCATGACAAGAATAAAAATAACATTTTATAAAGTCATTATGCCAAGAAACTAGTTTGTCTCTGAGACCTACTGATGCATCGAGGAGCTATAGCAGGCTCCACCTGTCACTTACTAAGTCCAATGCATTCCTCATATGAAAATGTTGAAACATAACATAAACATTCGTATTAAAACTAATATATGAAATGTTAATACTTTAACCATAAACCATGAATGGTATAAAAATAACACATCCATATTTAAACATATTAGAAAACCTTTAGTACAATATGAAATATTGTATCATAATAAATAAACTTCAAACAAGTGTAAAATCCATCAAAGGATGTTGACATGGATGAATAAAAACTATTTGAGAGACATATCTCTTTCTATTTTGAAATAATTTAAAAGTCACATAATTATAAAAGATTTTTTTTTTTAAAATATTCTTGTAATCTTGTAAGGGAAGCTTAAAAGGTGTTATAATGGCAGGAAATGGCTGCACCTTCCGTATAAGTTAAAAAAACATTCTTTCCTTAATTTTGTTGAAAAGGTTATAAAGTACCTTGTTTGAAAAAAAAAGAAAATATTCCTTTCATTTTTTTTATAAAAAGTCAAAAAAGGGAATAAATGACTTTAACCAATATTATAGAAAATAGTAAAAATGTTTTGAAATACATTTTTTAAGAAACACGGATGTGGATGATAAATAAGCCCCAGTAGATACTTACGTACAAACAACCTCAGATAATAAAGAGATTGTAAAATTAATCTTTACCTTGTACTCTTACTTAGTCATGGGTACATTAACCTCCTGTATAATGGTGAAATAATTGTTATTAAATTATAAAATAAACACATACATAAATATGATATCATATATGATCTTCTAATATTGCTTTGTTAATGATATTTCAGTAGTATCATTATTTTGGGTGTTAACTGATTTGTTTTCCTTTATATATTTTGTTAAATAACTCATGTTTGTTATGGATAGGATGTATTTGATTAATATAAAGAATTATATTATGTTCTTAAACATTATTTTTAATCATAAAATGAAAATTATTCTTTAATGGTTATAATGGGGAATGAATCTCATCGTGTTCGTGGAGATGGTAATCCGTACGTACGCACGAGCGACAAAATCATTCTATTAGTTGTGAAATCGTATGTAATTGGATGGTATATTATATATAAAAAATCACTAACATTTTTTATTTATTATTTACATGAATTATACTCATAATTATACCCATCAAAATAATGAAGTGTTGAATAACAAACCACACCACGACGTAGAGACGGTAAACCGTACGTATGCATATATGGTGACTTTTTCATTCCTAGGATAGATAGAATAATGAATATGGTTGTACCATATTTATAATAACATAAAAATATGTAGAAGGTACTGGAGTTATTATTTTGGTATGGAAACAATAAATAAAGAGGAAGTATAAGAAGAAAAGTACTTTGAAAGAGGGGATGAAATAATTACCTCTTTTTCATGTACTTTTTTTTGATTTGAACAAAATGGATCCTTAGGTTAGATTTATGATCAAAGTAAGGAATATAGGTTGAAGTGAGGGTAGTTGGGAGGATATTTTAGTAGGGTTTTTCTGATCCAAATGGCTTTGGAGGTGTGAAATTAAGAGAAGGGGAAGTATCCATTTATAAGAGAGGTGAGGGGCACTTTAGAAATAACTTGAAATATTAATTTATTATATAATCATTTTCAGTTTCTAATGACTCAAAATGGATTTATTTAAAGTATGAGGTGGGTATGGTTAGAAATAATTTCAAACAATAGTTTTTATACAAGTTTATGTCACCATATTAACCTTATCTTTTAGATTTAACTCTTAGTTAAATAGTTTAGTTTTCACCTTGTCTTCCTGCATTTTTATATTACATGGTTAATAAACTTACTATAAAATGACAAGAGAACCTCAAGTGGTTCATTATTGACATATATATAATTATATAATTCCTTTTTCCTAACCTTATATTTTTAGGAATATTATATCATTTAATAATATAGTATTTTTTTAAAACTCATTTATGTCAATTTTGACACTATTTAGTATTTTTTTTGTGAAAGTCAACAAAACTTGATTACTTAGAAAAAAATACATTAAATCAATCCAAAAATGTAATATTAACCTAGAAAATTTGTGGAATGCATCAAAATGTCTCAATTTAAATTTATTTTGATATTTATAATATCAATTATTTTAATCTTTCATTAATAAAGTAATTACTGCATCATCATTGTTTCATAAATAAATTTAATTATTTAATGTCTAAAAATTATAAATAAAATACCATGATGTAGGAAATATTTTTATATTTATAATTAATATTTATATTCAAAATTATATTATGTATAACACTATATTAAAAAAGTTTTATTTATTAAAATTTGAATTTAACACTTTTAACTCTTCTTTAAATAAAATAATAATAAATGTCCTAATCTAATCCAAGTGGATAAAAAAGTATCATATTTTATCCCTAAGATTTATTTAGGTCGGAATACACTTATCCAATAGTATTAGGACATGTGTTAGGGTAATTATAATATCATTTTTACCTTTAATTACCCTATTTACTTTTAATTATGGTGAATAAAATTCAAAATTTATTATTCACCAAAAAATATTTTCGTCATATTGAACCACATTTTACTTAATGATGTCAACTGTGTCTCTAGGATTTCTGAAATTCAAATCATAAAAGCGGTAAAATTATGTTTTATGCAAATTTGCAAATGTGCCTAAAAAGTGGGTAAAAGACGTTAAAAAGTTCAATAAAATTTTATACAACTAATATTATTATAAAATAACCCCAATGAATTAAATTGAACTAATATAGGTATTGTGTATCTATTTTGACTTTAAAATAAATTTAAATAAAAAAAATAATTATTTAAATAAATAGTCATTTTTATGTACTACGCAGTATTTTTCACTATTTATCAAAAATTGAAAGTTCTTAGAAAAATACCAAAAATTCACCCTAAGATAATTTTGATATTCCAAATCCAAAAATGAAGTATATTTTACTAAATTAAATTTTTAGGAGTGTCTAATATTATTTTTTTTATATTTTACAGAAGGACATAAAAAGTAGTTCTTTTAAGAAAATAGTTTTTATAAATATATAACTATTTTAACAAAACACATACATTTCATTATAAATATGTTTTATTTATGTGAAAAAATTATAAATAACAAAAAAAAATTATTCTTTACTATTCATATCACAATATTTAATTGATAAATAAATATATCATTTAAATAATTATAATACTAATGTGTTGTTTTGCAGAAACTCAATATTGCATATAACGCAAGCCAAGTTGGTGTTGAGTGTAGTATAAGCTATTGAATTAATTTAAAGATATAAATTACTATGAAATAATTGGTTGTTACATTCTCCCCTCCTTTAATAAATTGCATCCTCGAAATTTGAAATTGTTCTTCAAAAATAAAAGGTTAAAAATAGAAAATACCTTTATTGAAAACCCACATAGGAAATAGGATTAATAAAATTTAGTCTTAATAAGAGGAAAAGGGAAATGAAAAAGTCACCACCAAATTAGGATTTCAAATAGGATAAAATTGGTGTCAATTTGAGACATATAATTGGAGGAGAAACTTAAATATTTATAGGGAGTGATTGAGGTCATCAATCACAAACAAGTGAACAATAAATAAAAAATTGAGGGTCTCAAAGCCGTAAATATATGATGACTTAAAATATCTTTAGTTAATCAAAACATAAGGTATTATGATAACAAATTTTTTGTTTTAATATCCTTTCCATAAAGTCTAATAATTAATTTCATCATAGAATAAAAAAAATACTTGACAAGTAAAGTTACATCCTTTAACTAATTTCTACCACAAAATCATCTTTCACTCCAAAAGATAATAGAACTCAAAAATATTCTATTTATCCTAATCGTATAGGGTTTAAAAAAATGAATTTATAATTCATCAATTAGATCATTTAAAAAAACTACATTATACAAACCAGGACATCACGTAGGCCAGTGGTAGGTGATGCACCCTTGTCGCCATTTGGTTTTGGGTTCAAGTCTCATAGCCTTGCTGAACACAATGGGTTGTTTCCTGACCTTCGTGTTGTCCTTTTTATAAAAAATAAAAAAATAATATTAAGAAATGTTTTAACCTTAAACCACAGTATCAAATGTCTAACTTAATCCATTCCAATATTTATACTTATCCAAAATACTTGTGTCAAAACTCATAGTCCTAAAATTTATAAGGAAGATCAACATAACATAATGAAGATCTCTTTTTTCCACATAATAACATGTGAGTACCTTCATCATGTATTATATTAAAACATGATAACACCCTGAATTACCATAAAACCTTATTGATTACATTCATACTACCTTATTCATTATAGAATATTAGATATATTCTTTATATCCAAAAATTTTGAATACTCAAATAATAATGGAATAAACAAACCATTAATTAGTTCCATGGTAGTCAAGAATATCCAATATAATTTATCCAAATCAACTATCTATTATTCAAAAATCACTACCTCAATATGAGGATCATATTAAGGTTTATCTTTCCTTCAAACATGTATTTTCAAAAAAGTTTAACTTGCTGTTGAGTCACTTTTATTAGTACCACATAATCTCAAATCCTCAATGAAATAGTACTACAGTACAATCATTATTTATTTAAATAATTAATATAACAAGTACATAGTTGATACAACACTCAAATGAAATAATTCATTAATAAAAATATAAGAACACTAATTATTCCTCTTCATCTGTGGTAGTATCATAACTTTATTATTATCAAATAGCATCATTTGCAGTATACTCTGATGATTGGGACATTGATTTGTGTAGTGTCCCAACTCCTTAAAGATAAAGCATTGTATATTTGAAACCTTTTTCTTACCCTTGAAATCACGTACTTGGTGTCCTTTTTCTCCACACTTATAAAAAAATATCATTCCCTTCAAGAATTTACCAAGGTGATTCTTTCCATAGTTATCACATATGGGAAAATCCTTCTTTCCCTTATTCCCTTTATCTATCTTTATCTCTACCATACTTTTCTTCTCTGGATTCCCTTCAAAGCCATAGGACTCAGATAATTATTAATTATCTTATTAACACATGATACTATTTCTTCATATGATGAGAATACGTGGGAGACTATTTCCCTTCTAAATGTTGTATTAAGACCATGAAATATATGATCCTTCTTACTCTTTGGATCATGCATATTGCTAGAGTTCTCATTCCTTATACTGATCAACATTTATAAACAATGGCATACACTAGGTTATTTTATGAATAAAAATGCATAATTCCAAACTTGTACAATATCTAATGTAAATTGAAAAGTTTATGCATATAATTCATAATCATAAAAATGATTTTTTGAGTAAGTATTTACTCATAAATCCTTCATAATGGGTTTTAAAAAAATTTGAATTATCCTAAGCGTATCCCCAGAGAGTGTCAATACCAAGAGTGCAGCAAGGCCCATTTTCATGTACCAGTATACCCCATGTCAAGCCGAAAACTCCTTTTTGAAGTTTTAACTCCTAGGTACATCTGTGCAAGATCCACATCTACCTATTTGTATCCATACAAGGATGTATTTTCTTGGAAGACCCACAAAATATTTACACTAACAAATTTTTTGGATGTTCTTCTATACAAATCCTCAAAGTTTATCTTAGGGTAATGTTCTCTAATCAGAGTTTTTATAAATCTAGTTTCTGAGGTTTGTACTAAACTTCCTCTGATGCCGACTGTAACGCCCTAACCCTAGTTACACAAAGTCAGTGCTTTATTACATAACATTTTCATGATCACAAGAGATCAAGTATTGAAAGACCGATTAGTTTAGTAGCCTTGGAAGTACTAGATACATACAAAAGTTTTACATTACATCATGAAATAAAAAAACAACATTGTGTCCCCTTTGAACACACTTATATCCTTTGGAATATCCCTGCAGGTTAATCATAATATACTTCTTCACATCCTGGGAAAAAGAAAACATAATAAAGGGGTGATCTCAAATGCTCAGTAAGGATAACAATATAGTGGAAACTATCATAAATAAGAATAAACATTTAAGGAAATGTATAAACTAAAACACAAGCCTTTTAAACTTAAACTTAAGCATAATATGGAAAAGATAAATAAAATAATTCCATTTACTTATTCACATGGATATTCTACTAGTATAATAATCACATGTAATATCAATAGCTAATTTTATAATGATGGAATGCATAATTCTGGACATCATAACCACATAGTCAAGGAATTATGCAAAGAATACAAATAAGATTTTATCAAGGCCTTATGCCAAGACACTAGTTTGTCTCATGAGACCTACCGATGCATCGAGGAGCTATAGTGGGCTCCACCTGTCACTTACTAAGTCCAATGCATTCCTTATATGAAAACGTTGAAACAAAACATAAACATTCATATTAAAACTAGCATACAAAATGTTAATACTTTAACTATAAACCATGAATGGTATAAAAACAACTCATCCACAGTCAAACATATCACAAAACCTTCAACAAAATATGGAAGATTTTATCATAATAAATCAAATTTAAACAAGTGTAAAATCCATCAAAGGACGTTGACATAGATGAATCAATTATATTTGAGAGAAATATCTCCTTATATTTTGAAATCATTTAAAAGTCACATAATTATAAAAGAAAACATTTATTTTGAAAATATTCACTAATGTAAATTTAGTATATACCAACGGTTTTAAACCGTTGGTAAAGCCTGTATAACCATTGGTAACACTTATACCAATGGTTTAGCCAACTGGTGGCAATCAAGACATGGGGATAGGCTTATACCAACAAGTTATCAAATAACCGTTGGGAAAATCCACCAGAAATCATATTATCTTTTCCAACGGTTTCAAAACTGTTGAAATAGATCTTTACCAATGTTTTATGAAAATCGTTGCTAAAGATTGAGAATACCAGGCCTTTACCAACGGTTTTAGAAACCGTTGGTAAAGGCTGAACTAATACATTTACCAATGGTTGTAAAATGTTGGTAAAGAGTGGGTTATTCTATTTTATACCAACGGGTTTAGAGACCGTTGGTATAGAGCCTGTAATTTTTCCAGAAGCAAGTAGCTTTCCTATGTCTACAATTTGTCCAGAAGCAGTATGCATTTACCTACAAAATAACACAGAGTTCACAATATAAAATACCTATCATTATATACCACTGGCCTATAAATGCACTTGAGGTTTATAATGATCTCCCCTATTCAAAATCATAAAATATCATTTTATGTCTTATGCTTGAATTTTATAATCTGTGTGTTGAGTTGACTGTAAACTACATCTTTATAAGGGATCTGTTATGCAACCCCTAATTTGAGTTATTTCAAAATGGTATCACATGTTGAGTTTATTACTGTACAACCTTTATGTCTTGGTTAATTCTCTCTTATTTTCTATGTTATCCCATATAGATATAAAGTAGATTAACCAAAGTCTCTTAGGTAAGTTTTCAGTGAAACTTTCATTCTCTCAAAAGGTGATGCAAGATGTAATTCTGAGTAAAATAGGGATAAGATGGTATTTTTTAGAGAAGTTAAATGAAATGAGAAGATCCCAAGATATCCTTTGTATTTATTATCAATAATGTGGAAAAAGATACAAACATATTGGTGTAAGAGTTGTTTGTTAGTATTGTAAAACAAATAAAAAGGGGGACATTGATGTTCTTATGGATTGGATTGTATTTTTTATCAATGATTTTGGCATGATATAGTGTTGAGGAGTGAAATAAGATATTGATGTCAAGGGGGGTGGGGGCTATCTAGGGGGTTGGGGGTGGTGTCCAAGGGGGTAGGGGATGTCCAGGGGGTGGGGGGCTATCCAGGTGGTTGGGGTGGGTGTTCAAGGGGTAGGGGGTGTCCAGGGGGGTGGGAGGGCTATCCATGGGGGTGGGGGGGGGGGGGGGTGTCCAGGGGGGGTACAAGATGTCTAGGGGGTGGGGGCTCGTCAAGGGGGTTGGGTGAGGGAGGTTGTCCAATGTGGGGGGAGGTCCAGGGGGTGGGGGGCATCCAGGGGGTTGGGGGGGGGGCATCCAGGTGGTGGGGTGGTGTCCAGGGGGGTGGGGGGCCGTCCAAGGGGGTGAGGGGCTCTCTATGGGGGTGGGGCTATCCAGGGGGTGGGGGGTGTCCTGGTGGTGGGGTGGTGTCCAGGGGGGTCGTCTAGGGGGTTGGGGGCTCTCTAGGGTGGTAGGGGGGCTGTCCCTGGGGGTAGGGGTGTCCGGGGGGTGGGCGGGCTGTCCATGGGGGTGGGAGGTGGGGGGGGGGGTGTCCAGGGGGCTAGGGTGGGTGGGTTTCCATGGGGGTGGGCGGGCTATCCAAAGGGATGGGGGGGGGGCTGTCCAGAGGGTACTGGGTGTCCAGTGGGGTGGGCGGGCTTTCCACGGGGGTGGTGGGGCTATCCCGGGGGGTACGGGGTGTCCAGAGGGTGGGGGGGGGGGGCTGTACAGGGGGTGGTTGGGGATGTTTAGGGGTGTATGGGGTGTCTAGGGGGTGGGTGAGCTGTCCACTGGGGTGGCAGGGCTATCCAGGGGGTAGGTGTTGTCTAAGGGGTGGGTGGCCTGTCCACGGGGGTGGGTGGGGGGGGGGGGGGGGCTATTGAGGGGGGTGTCTATGTGGGTGGGAGGGCTGTTCATGGGGGTGGTAGGGCTGTCTAGAGGGGTATGGGTGTCCATGAGGGTGGGCGGGCAGTCCACGGGGGTGGTGGGGATGTCCAGGGGGTATGGGGTGTCTAGGGGGGTGGGCGAACTGTCCACAGGTGTGGCGGGGAAGTCCAGGGGGTAGGGGGTGTCTAAGGGGTGGGCGGGCTGACCACAGGGGTGGGGGATATTCAGGGGGGTAGAGGGTGTCCATGGGGGTGGGAGGGGGGTGTCCAGGGGTGGGGTGGTGTCCAGGGGGGTGGGTGGGTGGGGTCTAGGGTGTTGGGGGGCTATCCAAGGGGGTGGGGGCTGTCCAGGGGGTGGGGGCAATCCACGGGGGTGGCAGGGCTGTCCAGGGGGCAGCGGGTGTCCAGGGGGTGGGCGGGGCTATACACGGGGGGGGGGGGGGGGGGGGGGGGCTGTTCAGGGGGTGGGGGTGTCCACAGGGGTAGGCGGGGCTGTCTAGGGGGCACGAGGTGTCCAGGGCGGTGGATGGGCTGTCCACATGGGTGTCCAGACTGTCCATGGGGGTAGGGGGTGTCCAAGAGGTGTGGGTGGGCTTTCCATAGTTGTTTGTGTGTGTGTGTGTGTGGGGGGGGTGTCCATAGGGGTAGAAGGTGTCCAGGGGGTGGGCGGGCTATCCATGGGGGTGGTCGGGCTGTCCAAGTGGTAGGGGGTGTCCAGGGGGTGGGCAGGCTATCCACGGGGGGATGGGGGTGTTCAGGGGGGGTGGGCGGGCTATCCACGGGGGTGGGGGGACTGTCCACAGGGGGAGGGGTGTCTAGGGAGTGGTCGTGCTATTAATGGGGGTGGTCGGGCTATCTAGGGGGGTGGGTGGGCTGTCCACGGGGGTGGTCGGGCTGTCCAGGGGGTGAGTGGGCTGTCCACAGGGGTGGCTGGGCTATCTAGGGTGTAGGGGTGTCCAGGGGGTGGGAGGGCTGTCCACGGTGGTGGGTGGGGCTATCTAGGGGGTACACGGTGTCCAGGGGGGGTGGGTGGGCTGTCCACATGGGTGGCCGGGCTGTCCAGGGGGTAGGGGTGTCCAGGGGGGTGGGCGGGCTATCCACGGTTGTGGGGGGGCTGTCCACAGGGGAGGGGTGTCTAGGGGGGTGGACAGGCTGTCCATGGGGGTGGCCGGGCTATCCAGGGGGTAGGGGGTGTCCATGGGGTGGTCGGGCTGTCCACGGGGGGTAGGGGTGTCCAAGGGGGTGGGCTATCCACGAGGTTGGGGGGGTTATCCACAGGGGGAGGGGGTGTCCAAGGGGGTGGGAGGGCTATCTACAGGGGTGGTCAGGCTATCTAGGGGGTGGGAATGCTGTCCATGGGGGTGGATGGGCTGTCCAGGGGGTACGAGGTGTCCAGGGGGTGGGCGGGCTGTCCACATGGGTGGTCGGGCTGTCCAGGGGGTAGGGGGTGTCTAGGGGGGGTGGGTGGGCTATCCACGGTTGTGGGGGGGATGTCCACGGGGGGAGGGATGTCCAGGGGGTGGGTTGGCTGTCCACGGGGGTGGCCGAGCTATCTAGGGGGTAGGGGGTGTCTAGGGGGGTGGGCGGTCTGTCCACGAGGGGTAGGGGTGTCCAGGGGGGTGGGGGGGGGGGTGGGCAGGCTATCCATGGGGGTGGGGGTGGGGGGGCTGTCCAGGGGGTACGGGGTGTCCAGGGGGTGGGCGGAATATCCATGGGGGGTGGGGGTGTCCATAGGGGGTGGGTGGGGGTGTCTAGGGGGTTGGGGGGCTGTCCAGGGGGGTGGACGGGCTGTCCAGGGGGGTGGGCGGGCTGTACACGGTGGGTGGGTGGGAAGTTGTCCAAGGGTTTAATGTTTGTTCATGGGGGTGGTGAGTCTGTTTGGAGGGGTAGGGGGTGTCCAGGGGGTGGGCGGGGTGTCCACGGGGGTGGGTGGGCTGTCCAGGGGGTACAGGGTGTCCCGAGGGGGTGGGTGGGCTGTCCACGTGGGTGGCTAGGCTGTCCAGGGTGTATGGGGGTGTCCAGGGGGGTGGGTGGGTGGTCCACAGGGGTGGGGAAGCTATCCACAGGGGTAGGGGGTGTCCAGGGGGGTGGGCGGGCTGCCCCGAGTGAGGTATGTCACTCTTTTCCTTCTAGATCTTGGAATCATTAGAAATATACAGGAGTTCATGTGGAATGATTTTTACCTTCTTGGTTTTGTAGCCACATCCTCCTATTAGATTAAAAGATTTGTCTCCTATATAATGATCTCTATGTATATAAATGGGGTTTTTCAAGGTTATTTACATGATAAGAGAGGTTTTAGGCAAGGGGAAGCTCTATATCCTCTCATTTTTGTGATTTTAATATAGGACTTTAGTCACATTCTGAAGTCTCAAATCTCTGTTTAATGCTCATTCAAGTTTTATTAGTGTTGTGGTAAGACTTATATCTCCCATCTTTGTTTTGTGAATGATATTTTATTTCTCTCATTTGGAAATATATATTATTTATTAGTATTTAAATATGTCATAGATTTATTCTCTTCCTTTTCTGGATTGACTATTAATCTTTCAAAATCCATGATGTTCTTGGATGAAAATTATTCTAATGTCTGGGATAGTTTTGATGATGCTATGGTTATTAAGGGAGGATCCCTTCCTCTTTTCTACCTTGGGGTTCCCCTTATTAATTCCAAGCTTAGATCCATATACTGTATGGTTTTGGAGGAGATAATTTTTATAAGAATTAATGTTTGGTCAAATAATTTTTTTCCTTTTCTAGAATATTACAACTTTTACAATCTATTTTACTTAGGATGAAATCTTATTGGTTTCATCAATTCATGTGACTGAATAAATTGGTTAAGTCCATTAAAGCTAATAATTAGATAATTCTTTCAAAATTCCATTATCTAGTTACTTCGAGGGATCAAGTGGAGTTGGAATTGATGAATTATACTAAGGAGGAGGGATGCTTAGGTATTAAGTGGGATGAGAACTTGAATAATTCTTCCATGGTTAAAAATGTTTGGGATCTTTTTAATCCTTATTTTTCTTCATTTTTGATTGACTAGGATCACATTTTCCTACTTGGTCGCTCCATGTTTTTGGTGGAAAAGTCCAATGGAATTTGTCATGGACATGGAGGAAAGTGTTGGGGATATGACATCTTCATAGAGACCAACCCCATTTTGGTAGAGAATGTATCTTTTATTTTATTATGTTTGGATTCTTGGATCCCTAGGGGACCTATTTTATTCTCTATCGATGACAACATAATATATGATTCAAAGTTATCCATGTTTCCCTTAGTTGTGGAAATTATCTCTAATGGATCATGGAATCCACCAATTGTTGTTTCTACAAACATAAGAATTTAATGTTTACATATTCCTTTCAGTAGGATACATCCAATGAAAAGAAATAGGTCATCTGAGAAGTATTTCTATTGGAATATGGGCAGTCATATGCAACATGCATGTGAAAAATGATGGAGGAAATATTTTCTCTAACTCACACAAAATTAATTGGTCATCTGCCAACATTTTTTTCAAAAATACTTGGAAAAATTCTTAGCACAAAGATCTCTAAACAAATGGCACAACCGAATAAAATCCACCCTTACATTATTGGAAAGAAGATGACGAATTGCTATTAGAATCAAATCATGCAGAAGGATGTGGTGATAATGAGTCTTCAAAGATTTTAACTTTAACTCTCTTCTATTGACCTGCTTGGATATGTTGTTTGAATAGACATCAAGAACTTTAATAGTCTCTAGTACTTCCAGAAATTGTTTTTTTTCTATAGGTGTCATCACATAATAAGCACATAGAACTTTTCATTTATTTTCACTGATACGCACATGATGCAATTCTGGTCTGATTCCCCAATCCACCAAGTACTCCAAGACCATAAATCATCTTTTGTTTTTAACTTAACATTTAGAAGAATCGAAAGAAACATTTCACATATATTTTTTCAATGTGAATTACTTCTAAGCAATGACGTAACAAATTGGTTGACCAATAAGGCAAATCAGAGAAGATACTTCTCTTCTTTCAATTGTAACAGGTTTTAGTGGAAACATTATTTCTCTTTCCAGATTTCATTTGACCCTTCCAGAATGAAAAAATAAAATCTTTCAATTCATTAAGCACATCAGTTCTAGACATACGCTGAGGTGGATCATCGATCTCTATGGTATCTTCAAATATTCGATGATTATTTCTATATGGATGGTCCATTGGAAAGAATCATCGATGTTCCATAAAACTGAAACAACAATGATGTTTTAGTCTTATAGATCATGTATTCTTCATACAAACAGGACATGATAGTTTTCCCTTTGTGCTCCATCCAGACATCATTGGATAAGTAGTAAAATCATTGATCGTCCACATAAGTGTAACACACATCTAAAATATGTCTTTCTAAAACGCATCATATGTGTGCACACCCACATCCCAAAGAAGTTTCAACTCTTTTATTAAAGGTTTCATGTATACTTCTATATCATTGCTAGGATCAAAAGGGACGGATATGAGTATACTCATGAAAGTGAAAGGTTTTTTCATACACAACCATGGGGGAAGATTATAAATGTGTATAAAAACCGGCCATGTGATATATGATGTAAGAATCTTCCCAAACAGATTAAAACCATCACATGAAAGACCCAACCTCACATTGTGCACATCAGCTGTAAAATCAGGATATCGAGCATTAAATCTCTGCCATGAAAATCCATCTACTAGGTGAAATAACTTATCATTAGTCTTCTTTCTCTCGGTATCATGCCATCATATTTTATTGATATTTCATCAGACATAAAAAGATTATAGAGTCTGGGGATTAATGGAAAGTGCCACATTACTTTCTATGGCACATGAGATGGTGTTTCATTAGCTTTTGGCTTCCAGTAGGATGTACCAAATTTTATACAATCATTTCATTCAGCATTTTCCTCCCAGAATAAATTGCAATCTTTTGGGCAAGCATGAATTTTGTTTCTTGAAAATCCAAGTTCCTCAACTAACTTCCATGCCATAAAGTGGTTTGAAGGAATATCTGCATCATCTAGATGTAAGTCCTATAAGAAGTTAAGAATGTAATCGATGGAAGTTTTATAAATCCCATACATAGTTTTCCCATGAAACAATGAGATTAAGAATTCCAACCTTTTCATTTTACCACATTGTCGATATACTAGATTCGTGGCAGCATCATTCAATTTTTTCACCCTCAAAACATAACCATTTTCATTAGATGCATCATGTGTGATCATATAGAAATCTTCTTGGGTCTAAATCCTTTATTTTTTATGATGACGAATAAATGGAAACCGGTCATATAACAAATTCTCCAATCCAGTCCTCTCATTTGGATCATCAGCAATTTGAGATGTCATTTTCTCCCCATTGTGATACCACACAAAGTAGTTTGCTTGAAAACCATATTTGGTTATGTGGTAGGTGACTTCTTCATGGCTCAAACAAGTTCTTCCAACACAATTGTTATCGGGGAAGTGTATGTGAACACTATCTAAATCATTATGAAATGCAAAATCTAAAAAGATCTCCAAATTTATTTGAAAATCGCTTGAGATCCGATCGGTTTCATACATCCAACTTCTATCCATTATGTAATTTTTTTATAAGTCATTTCGTCAAAAGAAACTTAATAAGATTGAAGTTTCATCAAAAATATATTTAAGTAAATGAGAATTGTTCACTTTATATGAAACCATAACTGACACACTACTCTATATGAGAATCGTAATATAAAAGAAAAAAATACTATATTTATAAAAAAAAAATCTATGAATAACTATACATGAGTGTACAAGATCATGTACAATTGTGGAGGAGAATTATTCAGGAGTTGATTAAATTTTTGATCGAAAAATTTTAATATTTTAGTAGATTATTTGAGTGATCACATACACTACACAAGGGGGGTGGCGATGTCCAGGGGGTGGGGGGTGTCCAGGTGGTGGGGGGCTATCCTGAGGGGTAGTGGGATGTCCACGGGGGTTGGGGGTGTCCAGGGGGGTGGGGGGCTATCCACGGGGGTGGTGGGGATGTCCACAGGGGTGGCTGGACTGTCTAGAGGGTAGGGGTTGTCCCGGGGGGGTGGGTGGGTGGGTGGGCTGTCCACGGGGGTGAGGGGTGGGGGTGGGGGGGGGGGTGTCCAGGGGGTACGGGGTGCCTAGGGGGTGGGGGTGTCTGGGGGGATGGGGGGGGGGGTGTCTGGGCGGTGGGGGTGTCTGGGGGGGTGAATGGGCTGTCCACGGGGTTGGGGGACTGTCCAGGGGGTAGGGGGTGTCCAGGGGGGTGGGTGGGTTGTCCACAGGGGTGGCAGGGTTGTCTAAGGGGTACAAGGTGTCCAAGGGGGTGGGGGGCTATCCACAGGGTAGGCAGGGCTGTCCCGGGGGGTAGGGGGTGTCCATAGGGGTGGGAGGGCTGTCCACGGGGGTGGGGTGGGGGCTATCCATAGGGGTGGCAGGGATGTCCAAGAGGGTAGGGGGTGTCCAGGGGGGTGGGCAGGCTTTCCATGGGGGTGGGGGGCTGTACATCCCATGTATTCTATGAACAAAGATATATAAGTACTTCTTTAACTCAAATAGTGGAAAGAAATTCAAGCCATATGTATGACTGAAATGTGGTAAGAAGCATCAATATAGTTTCTTGAAGGAATTGGGATGTGATTTAAATGATTAAGTACATGTCATAAATCCTATGAATGTAAAAAAATTTATTAATGGGAATGTTAATATAATTTATGAGAATATGATACCATCTAATGTGCCACACACACTATAGTGTTTGATATGGAAGGAGATAGGAAATTATGTGAATCAATTCCAATATTAAAGGGAAAATGTGGACAATAAGATACAACAACCATTAAAAATAATGGAAAAATGAAAATCATATGAAATAAAAATTGATGAAGTGATTTTGGATAATTACATAGACCTTATCATTCCCTACTTAGTTAGGAATATCATCATTGATTTTTAATGAATGAATCCAAATAAAATATTATTGTTCATTCAATAGTGAAATTTCATGATATTATCTCCCACTGCATGTATTCTAGAATAATGTAATGGCATTTTATATTCTATTGGTACAATGATAAACCAAACATTCTAATGATTTTTTTGTATTAGATATGATCTTATATAATAAATAAAGGACAAATTAAATATTTTATGTATATATTTATCCATGTAACAATAACATAATATTTTTGGATACCATTATGGTTTTATTTATTTATGAATGACCATAACATAAAATTCATTGACACCCCCATTGTGGTTTTAGGAAATAGTAGATTATAATGATTAAGTATATTTTAATAGATATTTATTAAAATAAAATCTTTTAGTTTTTTATAAGTTTCATTGACAATATTATTCAAGGAGGAACACCTTTAGAGTTTGTGGGCATTTGATTAAAGGTACTAGAAACCTATAGGGCTTCTCATTCATATGGCTTGAATTTCATTCCACCCCCCACCTGCACAACCCACCCCTACCCCCACCTATACAATCCCCACACCTCACGCCCAACAAGCTCCCCCCCACTACACACCCCCACCTGCACATCCCCCTTCACCCACTGTACATCCCCCCACCTGTACACCCCTCCCCCACCCACTTCACCCCCACCTCCACCCCCCCCACTTGCACAACTCCCTCCCCCCACCCCCATCAGCACAACCCACCCCCCACCCCTACCCCCACCTGTACACCCCCCTACACCCACCTCACCCAAGCAGACTCCCCCTGTATAGCCCCCCTCCCCCCAACACCCCCCACCCTGCACAACCCAACCCACCTGCACAGCCCCCCACCTCACCTCCACCTACACCACTACTCTAACTGGCCCCAATCCCTTTGTATGGTTCACTAACTCTACAAAGTAGTGGCCATAAATACTTTAAATAAATTTGACTCACAAAACTTGACTCACAAAATCATGAGAGTTGAAGTGTAGAACAAAAATAGAAAACAAATAAAATTACAATTCTTGGGTATACCATAGCACACAGACCTTTGGTTTAGGCCAAATCAAAACTTAAAACAAAAAAAAATAGATGGAAAAAATTGAACCTAAGGTACCACTTACAGATTTAAAGTGCAGAAAAAAACAACTATCTGATTAAAGGGTGAAAGAATTTTCCAAGAAAGAGAGATCTATGTCTCAGATTTAGGTCTGCAATTGGGAAGATGGGGGATTGGGGCTTGCAACAATTTTAGGGGAAAAACCGTTGGAAAAGGTAAGCTTTACCAATGGTTTTTTAAAACCATTGGCAAAGGGTTCCTAAAACTTACTTTTAACAACTGTTTTGTAAAATTGTTGGGTAAAGTCTCACATATCCCAACGGTTTTGTAAAACCGTTAGTTGAAACTCATCTAAACTTCTCTATTCCAATGGTTTATTGAAACCATTGGGTAAAGACCTATCAAAATCCCTATTCCAATAATTTTCATAAAACATTGGGAAAAATCCATTGGTATATCCTTCATTTCTAGTAGTGATTCTAATAAGCTTGTAAGGGAAGTTTCGAAGGTGTTATAACAACAGAAAATGGACGTACCTGGCGTATAAGTTAAAAAACATTCTTTCCTTAATTTTGTCAAAAATTTCATAAAGTACATTATTTAGAAAACAACAGAAATATTACTTTCAAAACATTTTATAAAAAGTAAAACAAGGGTATAAATGAATTTAACCAATATTATAGGAAATAGTAAAAATGTTTTGATATATATTTTTAAGAAACACGGATGTGGATGATAAAGAAGTCCCAATAGATACTTACTTATAAACAACCTCAAATAATAAAGAGATTGTAAAATTAATTCTTACCTTGTACTTTTCCTTAGTCATGGGTACATTAACCTCCTATATAATGGTGAAATAATTGTTATTAAATTATAAAAGAACCACATACATAAATATGATATCATATATGATCTTTTAATATTGCTTTGTTAATGATATTTCAGTAGTATCATTGTTTAGGGTGTTAAATGATTCATTTTCCTTTATATATTTTGTTAAATAAATCATTTTTGTTATAGATAGGATATATTTGATTAATATAAAGAATTATATTAAGTTATTAAACATTATTTTTAATCATAAAATGAAAATTATTCTTGAATGGTTACAATGGAGAATGAATCTCATCGCGTTTGTGGATATGGTAATCCGTACGTATGCACGAGCGACAATATCATTATATTAGTGGTGAAATCATATGTAATTGGATGGTATATTATATATACATAATAATTAACATGTTATATTCATTATTTACATCAATTATACTCATAATTATACCCATCAAAATAATGAAGTGTTGAATAACAAACTACACCATGACGTGGAGACGGTAAGCCATACGTACGCACGCATGATGAATTTTTCATTCATAGGATGGATAGAATAATGAATATGGTTGTACCATTTTTATAATAACATCACAATATGTAGAAGGTACTGGAGTTATTATTTTGTTATGGAAACAATAAATAATGAGGAAGTGGAAGGAGAAAATAACTTTGAAAGAGGTGATGAAATAATTACTTCTTCTTCGGGTTCTTCCTTTTGATTTGAACAAAAGGGCTCTTTAGGTTAGATTTATAATCAAAGTAAGGCCTATAAGTTGAAGTTAGGGTAGTTGGGAGGATATTTTAGTAGGGGTTGGCCGATCCAAATGGCTTTGGAGGTGTGAAATTAAGAGAAGGGGAAGTACTCTTTTATAAGAGAGGTGATGGGAACTTTAGGAAGAGCTTGAAATATTAATTTATTATACAATCATTTTAGGTTTCTAATGGCTCCAAATGGATTTATTTAAAGGATAATGTGGGGATGGGTCAAAATAATCTCAAAAAATAGGTTTTATACAAGTTTGGTCACCATATTAACCTTATCTTTTAGATTTAACTCTTAGTTAAATAGTTTAGCTTTTACCATGTCTTCTTGTATTTTTATATTACATGGTTAATAAACTTACTATAAAATGACAATAGAACCAAATTTGGTTCATTATTGACATATTTATCATTATATAAGTCCTTTGTCTGAACCCTATATTTTTAAGAATATTATATCATTTAATAATATATTATTTTTTTTAAAAAACTCATTTATGTCAATTTTGACACTATTTAGTATTTGGTTTTTTCGAAAGTAAAAAAAACTTGATTACTTCAAAAAAACTACATTAAATCAATCATAAAATGTAATATAAACCTAGAAAATTTATTAAATGCATAAAAAAGTCTCAATTTACATTTATTTTGATATTTATAATATCAATTTTTTTAATCTTTCATTAATAAAGTAATTATTGAATCATTATTGTGTCATAAATAAATTTAATTATATAATGTATAAACATTATAAATAAAATACCATGATTTAGGAAATATTTTTATCTTTATAATTAATATTTATAGTCTAAATTATCTTATATATAACACTATATTAATTTTTTTTTATTAAAATTTGAATTTAACACTTTTAACTCTTCTTTAAATAAAATAATAATAAATATCCTAATCTAATAAAAGTGGATAAAAAAGGATCATATTTTATTCCTAAGGTTGATTTAGGTCGAAATACACTTATCCAACAAAATTAGGACATGTGTTAGGATAATTATAATATCATATTTTACATTTAATTACCCTATTTACTTTTAACCGTGGTAAATAAAATTCAAAAGTTACTATTCACCAAAAAATATTTTCATCCTATTGAACCAAATTTTACTTAATAATATCAACCATGTATCTAAGTTTTTTGAAATTTAAATCACAAAAGTGGTAAAATTATGTTTTATGCAAATTTTCAAATGTGCCAAGAAGGTGGGTAAAAGACGTTAAAAAGTTCAATAAAATTTTATACATATAATCTTATTATAAAATGACTCCAATGAATTAAATTGAAATAATATAGGTATTATGTATCTATTTTGACTTTAAAATAAATTTAAATTAAAATAATAATTATTTAAATAAATAGTTGGTTTTTATGTACTATGTAGTATTTTTTACTATTCATCAAAAAATTGAAGGTTTTCAGAAAAATACAAAAAATTCACCCTAATCTAATTTTGATATTTCAAATCCAAAAAAGAAGTCTATTTTACGAAATTTAATTTTTAGGAGTGTCTAATATTAATTTTATTATTGTTCACAAAATGACATAAAAAGTAGTTCTTTTATGAAAATAGTTTTTCTAAATATATAACTATTTTAACAAAACATATACATTTCATTATAAATATGTTTTATTTATGTGAAAACATTATAAATAAAAATAAAAAATTATTTGTTACTATTCATATCGTAATATTTAATTGATAAATAAATATATCATTTAAATAATTATAATACTAATGTGTTGTTTCACAGAAACTCAATCTTATGTATAATGCAAGCCAAGTCAGTGTTGCGTGTAATATAAGACATTGACTTACTTTAAAGATATAACTTACTATGGATTTTTGGGGTGTTACCAGTTGGTTGAATTTTCTTTCTATGGGATCGAGTTTTTTACTCCTGATATGAGAAATCATGTCTTTTAGGGTGATCGAGATCTGCATTTAGGGAGGAAATGATTAGTTACTTTAGAGTTGGGGTTGATCTCATGTCAGTTTTCCTAGTTGATCTTTGAGGTGTTTGAGAAGTGTTCAAAGGGTGAACTTCCAATGGTTATGGGTAGGTACCCAGATGTGTTTCTAGAGGATTTACTGGTATTTATTCCCCAATGTGAGGTTAAGTTTACCCCTGATATGCTTCTTGGGGTGATTTTAATTCCCCTTTTTTCTTATTAAATGGTTCTGATTAACTAGAGGGAGTTGAAATTCCAACTAGAGGATCTTAAGGGAAAGGTTTTTATTCATCCAAACGTGTCACCATAGGATTATCTAGTGCAATTTTCAAATAATATGGATGGTATCCTTTGACTTAAATTATACTATTGTAATATTTAATAGGTAACGGTAATGAATTAATACCTGTTTCTTAGAATTGATGATATATTTGACCAACTTAGAGGGGCCTGTTGGGTTTCAAAGATCGATATGAGATCAGGGTACCACCAGTTGAGGGTCTGAGAAGAGGATGTTCCAAAGACCACTTTTCAAATCTAGTATGTACATTTCTAGTATTTGGTTATGCCATTTGGGCTTACTAATGATCTTACAACCTTTATGGCGTTGATGAACTAGATCTTCCATAATTTTTTAGAATCCTTCATAGTCATGTTTATAGATGACATATTGGTGTATTAAAAGATAAAGGAGGAGCATTCCAACTATCTAGAGGTTTTTTTGGGTGTTTTGAGAGAGAATAGTCTATATGACTAGTTTTCCAAGTGCCAGTTTTGGATTTATGAAGTGAATTTCTTGGGCCTTGTGATTTCCAAGGTAGGAGTTTTGTGTTAGTTTCGGGCACAACAGAATCATCCGATGGTGAGAAATATGTTAAAATTTATTTTAATTATCATTGTATGAAAATATGAATGAGGATATTGTGTGTCAAATTTATGATTAATTTATTTAATATCTAAAGAAATTAATACTTGGTCTTAGGAACTTTCTTCATTAATGAATGTTGATCATCCAAAAAGACCCTTTCAGATTGCCTTCATTAGAATGTGAGGATCCAAGGATATAATCCCTTTAGAGGTGATCCACATGTGATCCTATGATCTCCAAGAAATTTCACTTGATCTCCGGGTGCTAGCACGAAAAATCAAATGTATTTCATTGTTCTTTCTTGATCTCTCATTCTTCGGTCTTGCAAAAATATCTTTTGATTTTCTCTCTCTTTAGAGGGAGAGAGGAGTCAAGAGAGAATTCACTGTGCACAAAAATTATCTATTCTCAATCTTGGACTTGATATACATAATAGACTAACCATCTATTTATAGAGCAATGGTTTATGTTAAAATATTTTTTAATTGCATGCCAGCTATTAAATATCATTTAAAACTTTAATAAAAACCATGAAAAATATAATAATAATATTATTATTTTGTGGTGTGCCAACCTTAAAAATTGATAAATAATATTTATTGGCTTGTAAATAATCATTTTATCACTAGACATAGTCTTAGTCTGTTTGAACTTCTTGGTATTTATTGAATACTCAAATACTTTTTTTATTCATAAATAAATATTTCGTTCACATACTGGTGAATAAATATTTATTAAATATTCAATAAAATAAAAAATATATTTTTATTCACATGCTTTCAAATAAATATTTATTTAATTTATGCGGTCAATATGAATTGAATAAAATTATTCATTAGTCATGAGAATAATATTTATTCCATTAATTAAATTTAAATAGAATTTAATTGAGATCAACAAAAACACTTGGTGTGTGACCCTAAAAAATTATTTCTCATTAGAATTAGGAGGGATTTCATAAATTACAAGATTACTATCTAGAAATGGGTCAAGGTACACAAGAGAAAGAACTAAATTTTGTAACAATGACACCCACATACAAGCGCTCACCGTATAATGTAATCCCTTTATCACAATATCTCATCAAGTAGGTTGCACATCTATTTCACCAACCTATATAATTGATATGTCTTTATTTGACTATATGAATTAAACAAATCATTTCACCATGGCCATAGAATTTACAGTGAAAGTTATATTCCAATCAAAGGGATGAGATATCAAATTCTAAAAAGTTGTAAGGTATAAACCATTCCTAGACTTATCCATTAATGACATGTCAATCATGAAACACCCAACATACACTACTTCCCATCAATATATGTAATGATGGTTCTCATCAGTAAATATAAGTTCATGAGTAATGACATGAATTAATGATGATATTAAAGTCTAAGGACCATTATACATGCTCACAGATAGGAATATCTAATGACATCAAAACATATAGAATTCCTACTAGTGGGTCTGTTCTCTTAATCTCCCATCTTGGAGATTACCAAGTTCGAACTTCATGAGAAGATGTCTCATCTATTTATGAGTACTCACGCATGATGTTATATATAATATGTATCCCATCATAGTATTTTATCCAACCATATAACTATATTTAGAATATTTTCATAGAACTTATAGTTTATCATCATAGCATGGAATTTCTATGACATTATCAATGTGAAAGATAATCTAAGAAGTTATTACATTAAAGTCATGAAGAACAATGTAAAATATATAATAATATTTTTAATTAATATTCATTAAATAAAATAGACATGTAATAAAATTACAATCAGTTGTTCCTAAGAAACCAACCCCAACAAACTCCCACTTGGACTAGATCAATCTGCCTATAACTTTGAGTTTGTTAGACCTCACATGATAATCATGTTTCTGCTGAGTCAAGAATTTTGTCAAGGGTCCACCACATTGTTTTCTATGGAAATAATACTCACTAAAACCTCACATATATGAGAAAAATCCCTCAAGTGATGATAATTATGAAGTATGTTCTTCATCCATTGATGTAACATTGGATCCTTTGGAAGAGCCACCACTATAGTATTATCACAGTAGAGTGTGATATGATATTTATTGCTATTAACCATTCCAAGATCTTAGAAAAAGTTGTGAATCCATACTTCTTCCTTAGATACCTTAGAATCCATAATATACTTGGACTCAGCTACAGAATCTATGACCACATCCTACTTTGAGCTTTTCCAGCTCACAACACCTCTATTAAAAGTAAAGATATATCCTATTTGTGACTTCATGTCATCTTGATCAGTTTGGAAACTATAATTTAAATATCCTCTATTGAATAGTTCTCTGTATACTTTATATACAAGGAACATATACTTAGTATGCCTCAGATTCTTAAGGACATTCTTGACTGTCATGCAATGGTGGTCAGCTGGATCAGCTTGATTTCTACCCACCACACTCAATGCGTAGGAAACATCTAGACTAATACATAGCATAAAATAAATAACTGATCCAATATATGATTCATATGAAATACTTTCCATTATATTTCTTTCCTCCAATGTCTAAGGACACATTTTCCTAGAAAGATGAATGCCATGTGATGTTGTAAGCAATCCCCTATTGGATTGTTCCATACTATATCACTTCAGTATCTTGTCAGTGTATGTGCTTTGACTTAGGCCAAGAAGTCTCTTGGATCTATCATGATGAATATTGATCCCAATAATATATACTGCCTCACCCAAGTCCTTCATAGAGAAGTATTTATCCAACCATTTCTTAAAAGACTGTAAGACCAGTATTTCATTTCCTATGAGTAATATGTCATCAACATATACTATTAAGAAAATGACTGCATTACCACTAAACCGTTTATAGACACAAGGATTGCATTCATTATTTATGAAATAAAATTATGTTATGGATTTATCAAAATTAATATTCCATGACCCAAATGATTTCTTGAATACATAAATGGATTTTTTTTTAAATTTTCATATCTTATTGGAATACTTTGGAGGCACAAACCCTTCAGTCTGTGTCATATAGACATCTTTCTAAAGGTTCCCATTAAGGAAGGATGTTTTGAAATCCAATTTCCAAATATCATAGTCATGGTAAGCCGTAATTTCAAGTAGAATTATGATGGATTTTAGAATTGAAATTGGCGATAAGGTTTCTTCATAGTCAATTCCATGATGATGTTTAAACCCTTTTGCAACCAGTCGCGTATTATAGGTATTGAATTATCCTTCCATGCCTAGTTTATTATTGAATACCCATTTTCAACCAATGATATTTACATATACTATATGGTCTAACAAAATCCAAACTTGGTTTTGGTACATGGAATCCATTTCATAATTCATGGATTCTTTCCACTTGACAACTTCTGTGACACTTACTATATCCTTTTCGGTTAGAGGATCATTATTATCAACTAATAATGGGTAACCATCCTTATTGATAATAAAACCATAAAGTTCTGGTTCTCTAACCTCTCTTATACTCTTACCCAGTACTTATATCACTAGTACAATCATTACCTTTAGTGGTCGCCAAAAGCCATCGCTAAAGGTCTGTAGCGGCCACCTAGCATCTGCAAAACGATGGCCGCTTTTGGCCTGTCACTGTTGCTATCAGCGACCGCCATTTGACAGACGCTGAAGGTAAGCTGGTATGGGCTATGGCGGCCGCCATTTGGCAGCTGCTATAGGCTGTACCTATAGCGTCTTCCAAATGGCGGCCGCTATAGGTTTTTAATTTTTTTAAAAAAATATCAATAATACAATAAAATATACCCACATAAATCTCATCAGTCATCTTCCAACCTCCACATCCATCCTCAAATATAACTGCATAACAAAATTTTATAACAAAATCAGTACCGAATAAAATCTATAAACAAATAATTGAAACAAATTAACATATTTCAATTTAAACTTACTGTAACAGATCAAAAGTATTTGATTTTCAAAATATATTCATAATTTTAATTACTATTTTAAAAATTTAAAATCATTAATTCTATGGTTCTAATAAGATTTTTGCCCTGTGATTTCAGGTCAATCCGATGTCGTTCGCTATGCATTTGGCCGTTTATAACACCAGAAGTGCGTTTTCGGTCACCACGAGCACATGACACCTATGATTGACACGCTGTCTGCCCAAACCCTTCAAAATTCACTCACCCATTCTTTTAATATAACTTCTGGCCATTCCGACATCGTTCGACCGGTTTGGACCACCCCACACACGTTTCTAAAGCGCGCCCAACACTTAAAAAACGCATATTGAGCCGTACCGTGTAAACCACACATCCGATTGACATGACATCTACTCGTACACGTCATGAATAATTATTAGATTGTTTCACTATGATTTTTTTCCAATCAGATGTCGTTCGCCATGAATTTGACCGTTAAACGCCCGTTTTGGCCGTTTATGACACCAGAAGTGCGTTCTCGGTCACCACGGGCACACGACACATACGATTGACGGTCCGTCTACCCGACCACTTCAAAATTCACTCACCCATTCTTTTCTTCTGATTTTATGCCATTCCAATGTCGTTCGGCCTGTTTGGACCACCCCACGCGTGTTTCTGAAGCGCACCCAACACTTAAAAAATGCATATTGAGCCGTACCACGCAAACTGCAAGTTTGATTGATGTGCTGTCTCCTCATACATGCCACGAATAAAAATTGGATTGTTTCCCTTTGATTTCAGGTCAATCCTATGTCGTTCGCTATGAATTTGACCGTTAAACGCCCATTTTTGCCGTTTATGACACCAGAAGTACGTTCTCGGTCACCGCGGGCACACGACACCTCCGATTGACGTGCCGTATACCCAAAAAATTCACAATTCACTCAGCCATTATTATCGTCTGATTTCAGGCCATTCCTACATCATTAGGATGGTTTGGACTACCCCACGCGCATTTCTGAAGCGCGCCAAACACTTAAAAAACACATATTGAGCCGTACCACACAAACCACACATCTGATTGATGTGCCGTCTCCTCGTACACGTCACAAATAATAATTAGATTGTTTCTATGTGATTTCAAGTCAATGTGATGTTGTTATCTATGAATTTTACCATTCAACACCCGTTTTGGCCGTTTATGACACCAGAAGTGCATTTTCGGTCACCGTGGGCACACGACACCTCCGATTGACGTGCTGTCTGTCTGACCACTTTACAATTAACTCACCCGTTCTTTTCGTCTGATTTTAGGGCATTAAAACATCGTTTGTCTAGTTTGGACCGCCCCACGCGTGTTTCTAAAGCGCGCCCAACACTTAAAAAACGCATATTGAGCCGTACTGCGCAAACCACATGTTCAATTGATGTATTGTCTCTTCGTACATGTCATGAATAATAATTATATTGTTTCCCTATGATTTTAGGTCAATACGATGTCGTTCTCTATGAATTTGACCATTAAACACCCGTTTTGGCCGTTTATGACTTCAGAAGTGCATTCTCAGTCACCGTAGGAACACAACATCTCTGATTGACATGCCATCTACCTAACCACTTCAAAAGTCACTCACCCATTGTTTTCATCTGAATTCAGGCCATTCCGACGTCGTTCATCCGGTTTGGACCGCCCCACACGCATTTCGGAAGCACGCCCAACACTTAAAAAACTCATATTGAGCCGTACCATGAAAAATGCATGTCCGGTTGATGTTCTGTTTCCTCATACACGTCACGAATAATAATTAAATTATTTCCCTATGATTTCAGGTCAATACGATGTCGTTCTCTATGAATTTGACCGTTAAAAGCCCGTTTTGGCTGTTTATAACTCCAGAAGTGCATTCTTGGTCACTGCGAGTACACATCACCTTTGATTGATGTGATGTCTTCCTGACCACTTCACAATTCACTCACCCATTGTTTTCGTCTGATTTCAGGCCATTCCGACATCATTCGGCCGGTTTGGACCGCCCGACACGTGTTTTTGAAGCGCGCCCAACACTTAAAAAATACATATTGATCTGTACCACACAAACCACACGTGTTATTGATGTTTCATCTCCTCGTACATGTCACGAATAATAATTTTATTGTTTCCCTATGATTTTAGGACAATCCGATGTCGTTATCTATGAATTTGACCGTTAAACGCTCGTTTTGGCCATTTATGACACCAAAAGTGCGTTATCAGTCACCGATGACACACAACAACTTCGATTGACAATCTATTTTTCCAACCACTTTAAAATTCAGTCACCCATTGTTTTTGTCTGATTTCAGGCAATTCCGACGTTGTTTGGCTAGTTTGGACCGCCCCACGCGTGTTTTCGAAGCGAACCCAACACTTAAAAAACGCATATTGAGTCGTATCGTGCAAACCACACGTGCTATTGATGTGATGTCTCATAGTAAACATCAATAATAATAATTAGATTGACTCCTTGTGATTTCAGGTCAATCCGATGTTGTTCTCTATGAATTTGACCGTTAAATTCCCGTTTTGGCCGTTTATGACACCAGAAGTACATTCTCGGTCACCACGGGCACAAGACACCTTAGATTGACATTAAGTCTACTCAACCACTTCAAAATTCACTCATCCGTTGTTTTCGTCTTATTTCAGGTCATTCCGATGTCGTTCGGAAGGTTTCGACTTCCCACGCTCGTTTCTGAAGCGCATCCAACACTTAAAAAACACATATTGAGCCGTATCGCACAAACTGCATATCCTATTGATGTGACGTATCCTTGTACATGTCATGAATAATAATTAGATCGTTTCCCTGTTATTTCAGGTCAATCTAATGTCGTTCTCTATGAATTTGACCATTAAATGCCCGTTTTGGCCGTTTATGACACCAAAGGTGCGTTCTCAGTCACCGCGGGCACACGACACCTCTGATTGATGTGCCGTCTACCCGACCACTTCAAAATTCACTCACCCATTTTTTTCGTCTGATTTTAGGCCATTCTGACATCGTTTGACCGGTTTGGACCACCCCACGCGTGTTTCTGAAGCATGCCCAACACTTAAAAAATGCATATTGTGCCGTACCGTGCAAACCGCACGTCTGATTAATGTTTTGTCTCCTAGTACATGTCTAGAATAATAATTAGATTTTTCCCTATGATTTCAGGTCAATATGATGTCATTCGCTATGAATTTGACTGTTAAACGCCCGTTTTGGCCGTTTATAACACCAGAAGTGTGTTCTCGGTCACCGCGGGCACACGGAACCTCCGATTGACATGACTTTTTCCCGAAAACATCACAATTCACTCAACCGTTGTTGTCATCTGATTTAAGGCCATTCCGACATTGTTCGGTAGGTTTGGACCGCCCCACACGCGTTTCTGAAGCGCACCCAACACTTAAAAAAGGCATATTGAGCTGTACCATGCAAACCACATGTTCGATTGAAGTTATGTATCCTCATACACATCAATAATAATAATTATATTGTTTCCCTGTGATTTCAGGTCAATATGATGTTGTCCGCTATGAAGTTGACCGTTAAACGCCCGTTTTGGCCATTTATGACACCAAAAGTGCGTTCTCGGTCACCGTAGGCATACGACACCTTAGATTGATGTGCCGTCTACCCAAACACTTCACAATTCACTCACCTATTGTTTTAATATGATTTTAGGCCATTCCAACATCGTTCGTCCGGTTTGGACCGCCCCACGCGCGTTTCTAAAGCGCGACCAACACTTAAAAAATGTACATTGAGCCGTACCGTGCAAACCACAAGTCCGATTGATGTTTTGTGTCCTCGTACACGTCATAAATAATAATTATAGTGTTTCTCTATGATTTCAGCTCAATCCGATGTCGTTCGCTATGAATTTGACCGTTAAACGCCCGTTTTGGCCGTTTATGACACCAGTAGTGCATTCTCGGTCACCGCGGGCACACGACACCTCTGATTGATGTGTCGTCTATCCAAAAACTACAAAATTTACTCACCCATTTTTTTCATCTGATTTCAGTCCATTTCAATGTTGTTCGGCCGGTTTGGACCGCCCCACGCGCGTTTCTGAAACACGCCTAACACTTAAAAAAAACACATTGAGCCATACCACACAAACCGCACGTCCAATTGATGTTCCGCCACCTCATACAAATCAAAAATAATAATTATGTTGTTGCCCTGCGATTTCAGGTCAATATGATGTCGCCCGCTATGCATTTGACTGTTAAACGCCCGTTTTGGCCGTTTATGACACCAGAAGTGAGTTCTCGCTCACCGTGGGCACACAGAACCTCTGATTGATGTGCTGTCTACTCGACCGATTCACAATTAACTCACCTGTTGTTGTCATTTGATTTAAGGTCAATCCAACGTCGTTCGGCCGGTTTGGACCACCCCACGCATGTTTTTGAAGCACACCCAACAGTTAAAAAATGCATATTGAGCCGTACCATGCAAACCTCACGTTCGATTAACGTGCCGTCTCCTCGTACAAATTATGAATAATAATTAGATTGCTTCCTTGTGATTTCAGGTCAATCCGATGTCGTCTGCTATGAATTTGACCGTTAAACGCCCGTTTTGGCCATTTATGACACAAGAAGTGCGTTCTCGGTCACCGCGGGCACACGACACTTTTGATTGACATGTTGTCTGCCTAACCACTTACAAATTCACTCAACCGTTGTTTTCGTCTGATTTCAAGGAAAATCGACGTCGTTTGGATGGTTTGGACCGCCCCACACGCATTTTTGAAGCACACCCAACACTTGAAAAACACATATTGAGCCGTACCGCGTAAACCGCATGTTGGATTGATGTGAAGTCTCCTCATACATGTCAAGAATAATAATTATATTATTTCCTTGTGATTTCAGGTCAATCTGATGTCGTCCTCTATGCATTTTACCGTTAAATTCCCATTTTGGCCGTTTATGACACCAGAAGTGCATTATCAGTCACTGCGAGCACACAACACCTCTGATTGATGTGACGTCTGCCTGAACACTTCCAAATTCACTCACCCATTGTTGTAGTCTGATTTCAGGCCATTTTGACGTCATTTGGCCGATTTGTACCACCCCATGTGCATTTCTGAGCGTGATCAACACTTAAAAAATGCATATTGATCTGTACCGTGCAAACCATATGTCTGATTAATGTGCCATCTCCTCATACACGTCAAAAATAATATTTAGATTGTTTCCCTATGATTTCAGGTCAATACGATGTCGTTATCTATGCATTTTACTGTTAAATGCCCGTTTTGTCCGTTTATGACACCAGAAGTGTGTTCTTGGTCACTGCGGGCACACAACACCTCCGATTGACATGCCGTCTGCCCGAGAACTTCACAATTCACTCACTCATTGTTGTCTTCTGATTTCAGGCCATTTTGATGTCGTTTAACCGGTTTGGAACACCCCACATGTGTTTCTAAAGCGCACCCAACACTTAAAAAATGCATATTGAGCTGTACCGTGCAAACCGCACGTACGATTGACGTGCTGTATCCTCGTACACAACACGAATAATAATTAGATAGTATCCTAATAACCCTATAAATATATAGATATCAAAAGAGTTCTTGGGTTTCTCCCAAGAAACAACTGCCTGAACTTTCTCTCCATCCACTGACACACCTTCCTCTGAGATTATTTGACCCAATAACTATACCTAATCAATAAAAAAGTGACACATATATATATCTTGGAGTATAGTTGATGCTCTATAAGTGTAATCTGGATGATGTCAAGATATTGGTTATGATCATCATCAGTCTTGGAGTGCACAAAGATGTCATCCACAAATACTAAAACAAACTAATATAGGTAAAAATGGAAGATTCTATTCATCAAGGATATAAAAACTTCTAGAGAATTCATCAACACAAATGAAATTACCTCATGCATGAGGTTCATCCTCATCTAGATCACCAATATCACTATGATGTCCACTAGCTGTATTCGGAGCCTACAATATATATCAATATTATGTATCTTAAACATATCAATAAAAGTCAATCTGAGTATGGTTTTTTTATTGTTTACCTGTGGCGCCACTTTTTGCGTCGTCATTTCATCGATACATGATGACATATGTGACAACCTCTGCTCATACTCTGCATGTAACTACTGAGACCGCACATCCATATTGCGCTGCATATCCTGCATGGTAGCATCTATCTCAGTCTGTGTGCGCATCCCTAAATCTCTGAATGCACCCATCACATCTGCTCTAACAACTGCACCTCGTGGGACACCACCGCCATAAGTAAAATAATAACCATTACCGTCACGCCCCATTACACGGTGAAATATTTCATCCCTATGCACAATACTACAAAGTTTCTCCTCTGACAACTCTTCCAAATGAGCGTTAAACTGAGCCTTTAGCATATATGAATCAATGAAAAAATATGGATAATTTATATAAAATAAAAATACATTTATTAGTAAATAATTTTCTTACTATAACACTGGAAACATAGGGATCATGTGCCCTACAAGTCCTCACCCATATGGACATCCGATCGATCAGCTCGCCACGTTGGTGTAACTATAATAAGGGGGTTCACCATGATATACTATAATATTTTTAAAATATAAATGAATAGTGAATTCTAAACTTATTTCATGTCTGAGCTGTGACACATGTCGAGTGCCAAGTCTGGAAGGTATGCCCTGCATCACTCGATTATGTGAATGATGAGCAGACTCAGTCTACATTCAATGTATTTACTTAATATACATTTGAAAAATTAGTCATTTATAGATTAAAAGTAATAAATCTTACCATCACCGCCTCACTCGACCAAAACGCAACCAAATCCTGCCACTGCACAGGAAGAATGCCCGGAGGGACTCGCTGTAGAATGTCTGGCACACCCAAAAATGGTGTCCAGTGATCTCTCTTCACCCTTTAATTGTAATCCTTCCATAATTTTCAGCATTTAGACATATATACAGCCTGAAACTCATCTGGACAGGATGTCAAATTATCCTGTTAAAAAAATTGTCAGTAGATGGGACAATAATAATAACAATATCATGAAAAATTAAACATTGAATTTACCTGAACCTCCCTCCATAATCTGTCCATTGTATCCTGGGAGAAAGAACTCCATTCATGAGTTGTTAGATGGAATCTGTGCGAGTCTCGTATCATATGCCCAAACTGACGACTCAATACAGTAGCACATTCTCGACTGGATGAAATGTGTCATCAAATAACACATCCAATCGGGCTCTAGAGTTCAAGGATCAAACCCCTCTACCAGGACCCATGCGTCTGCTGCAATACACACTGGATCCTGATAAACATAAATTCGTAATTCAATTACAATATAAATTAATGATTAGAAACAGTTAGGGAAATATACACAGAAAATTACAATCAATTAATTTAGAAAAATGAAAACATACATACCGACAACATCAGGTGAACCAATGCGACCACCCTGTGACATACCTACATTAAAAGAAATTATAGTTAAATCAAGCAATTTTTATACATATATAACTCATAAATATTTTTACAAACAATAACTAGGTATATAATTATAATTTTCACTAATCATGAAAGTCTATCGTATCTCCTTCAACTATCTCTCTGTCCCATTGTATATCTTCATCTCGTACATCTATTGTTGTTTGGTCAAGTGTTTGATCAGGAAATACGACAACGTCAGGTTCCTCTTGGTCAATCAGAAAACCCCCATCTTCTAGACATTTTCACCATAACTTTCTAATCAGAATCAATGCCGACAAAGTAAACTTTTTCTGCCTGCGATGTCAGTATGAAGGGATCTTTTCTTACTCGGTCATATTTAAATAGAATATTGTTAAAGTTTACTAATGTAAATTGGAAGTTATCAACTTTCATTCCACAAACCGTATTAACCCAATCATACCTTAACAATATGTTTTTTAAGCCACGACCATAAATAACCTCAATAATATCTCTCAACAATCCATAATAATAACCCGCACGAACAAAAGAATAACCAAAACCACTATTTTGTGTGTCTTGGTTTATGTCAACATCTCTAATACGAAATCAGAATCTGTTAGCATCCAAATACTTATAGCGATGAGCTGTAATAAATGGACCATCAGCTAGTTGGTTGAGTTATTCACTCACATGATGGGTTAAATCACATAACTTTTGAATATTCAAATTTCACATATATAGTATAATGGATAAATGATTGTGAAAATACATCTTAGTTTCACTATAAAAATATTAAATCAATTATATGTACATGAGTCTTGAACCACTCATGAAATGTGTTGAAATGATGTTTTTGGATTTGATAGTCAGTTGCACGGGGCATGTCATGTTTCAAATCAGCTATATGCATCCTAAATCACATCAAAATATAAGGTAAGCAATAAAATAAATATAGAAACAAAATACACATAAACTATGAAACTTACCGTATAAATGGAATAACTGATGGAGTGTTGAACAACACATATCAATGAGATTTAACCCACTCACGGTTCCGCATATCAAACGTTATTCCTTATCTAATTCTAACCTTGTCATTCTGGGAGGGTTTATCTATCTTTGTTTCAACCTCATCAATATATGAAGCACAAGAACTAGTACACTCATCCATTAAATATTCCTTAGCAATTGAGACTTCCAAATGAGCTTTGTTGCGCACATAACATTTCAATGTATTTAAGTATCGCTCTATTGGATACATCCACCTGAATTGCATGGGACTGCCAGCAATGACTTCACTAGTTAAATGCACATTCAAGTGAACCATGACATCAAAAAAATATGGTGGAAATAGTTTTTCTTGGTGACATAGTGAAATTACAATCTTATCCTGAAACTTTTTCAAATCACTCATGCGATGATTCCTAGAGAAAAGCTCTCTGAAAAAATTAGAAACTCTAATCAACGGCTCAACAACCTGGGCAGGTAAGCAATCAAAAATTGGTATAGGAATTAACTGTTGAAGAAAAATATGATTATCATGACTTTTCAACCCCTGTAATGTCATGCACGTTATATTTACATGCTTGGAAATATTAGAGCAATAACCATATGGCACCTTAACAGTCTTCAAAATTGATATAAATTTTTGTTTCCCTTTTTTAATCATTGTGTACTCACTACTGGAAATTTAGGCTATAGCCACGGTTTCAAACTGTGTCTATAAGCCCAAAAACCGTGGCTGGTATTGGCATGGCTATAGGCAAACTCCTATAGACACGGTTTCAAACCGTGTCTAAAGCCTATAGCCACAGTTTAAAACCGTGGCTAAAGCCTATAGCCATGGTTCAAACCGTGGCTAAATCCCTATAGCCACGGTTTAAAACCATGTCTATAGTCTTTATCCACGGTTTTAAACCATGGTAGAAGGTAAACCACAAAAAAGACTTATATCCACGGTTAGAAACTGTGGCTATAGTTCAAAGTTCAATAAAAAAACATAGCAGGCCTGCCAGTCCCCCCTGCCCTCTGCCTGTCCCCCCTGCCAGTCCCCCCTGCCCCCTACTAGTCCCCCTGCCCCTGCTAGTCCCCCTGCCAGTCCCCCCTACCCCTCCCCCCTGCCACCCCCTGCCAGTCACCCCACACCTACTAGTCCCCCTACCCCTTCTAGTCCCCCTCTGCCACCCCCTACCAGTCCCCCCTGCCCCCTGCCAGCCCCCCTGCCCCCTACCACCCCTACCAGTCCCCCCTGCCCCTGCTAGTCCCCCTGACCCATGCTAGTCCCCCTGCCATTCCCCACCCCCTTCTAGTCCCCTTGATAGTCCCCCCTTCTAGTCCCCCATGCCCCTGCTATTCCCCCCTGCCACCCCCTGCCAGTCCCCCCTGCCCCCTGCCAGCCCCCCTACCCCCTGCCACCCCCCTGCCAGTCCCCCCTGCCCCTGCTAGTCCCCCTGCCCCCTGCTAGTCCCCCCTGCCAGTCCCCCCTTCCCCTTGCTAGTCCCCCTGCCCCTGCTAGTCCCCCTACCTGGACACCCCCTACTGTACATATGTTAGAGTTTTTCAAAGTATCAACACATCAGAATTCTATAAGAGTACTGGAAGGTTTTCTTAGGTGGGCCAAATAGACTATGGATGAGCAGCACTTGGTTTTTGGAATAGTGAATAAAGGCTATAGTTGGGATTCCATTATAGATGGGCTATCTATGCTAAAACTGTTTGGTTTTACACGGGATGTTGGTGGATGGAAGGACATAAAGGTTCAAGAAGCACTGCACTGGAAGGAGCTCCTACATGTTCCAGATAATGCTATTATGGAGGGAGAGAAGGATATTGCAGTTATATCCAACAACCGTCTTAAAGATGAAATGAGACAATATGATGTTTGGAATGAAGAGTGAAAACCAATGTTTCCCTTGGTTATAGGTGTTGGAGTTATCACTGCTCTGGACACCCCCCGGACAGACCCCAGACACCCCCCAGACACCCCCCCAAACACCCCCCGGACAGACCCTGGACACCCCCCAGACACACCCTGGACACCCCCCAGACAGATCCCCCTGGACATCCCAGACCTCCACTCCCCTGGACAGCCACCCCCACCCTCCGGGACAGACCCTGGAACCCCCCCAGAACCTGGACACCCCCCATACCCCTGGACAGACCCCCCTCCCACCCTCCTGGACAGACCCTTAACCCCCCCAAAACCTGGATACCCCCCAGACCCTGGACAGATCCCCCTGGACCCAGAACCTGGACACCCCACCCCTTGCACCCCCTGCCAGTTACCCCCCCTCCCCTACTAATTCCTCCCCTCCCCCTGCCAGTTCCCCCCTCCCCCTGCCAGTCCTGCCCCCCCCCTCCCCCAAAAAAAAAACCTGGACACCCCCCCAAACCCCCTGGACATACCCTGGAGAGACCCCCCAAGACAGACCCCCCCAGAACCTGGACACCCCACCCCCCAGAACCTGGACACCCCACCCCTTGCACCCCCTTGCCCGTTAACCCCCTCCCCCTACCAGTACCCTACCCCTTCTAGTTCCCCCCCTCCCCCTGCTAGTTCCCCCCTCCAATCTTGCCCCCCCCCCCAAACCTAGACACCCCCCAGACCCCCTGGACAAATCCCCCTAGATAGACCCTGGACAGACCCCCCAGGGCAGACCCCCCCAGACCCTGGACTCCCCCCCAGAACCTAGACACCCCTCCAGACCCTGGACAGATCCCTTGGATTCTTCTCCAAGGGATTTCCTCCCCTCCTTATTTCTGTTAACAGGTGCCTTGTGGAATTTGTCCAGAAGGTTCCTCAGATTATGTTGGAGTCTGGTACTCAGGTCATTATAGGAGCACTTGATTCTTGCTATCGTGATGAGAAGTTTCCCAAGGTGTATGCAGTTCAGGAGGTTGGCCCCCTTTCTATGGTTCTTTCAGCAGATTCCAGGAAGATTTCCATCGTATAGAGAACACAGTTTCCCCTAGTGATTTTCCTCCTCCAGCGTATGGCATGCTGAGCAGTAGGGTACCTTATGTTGAATCAAATTTATCAAGTGATTAGTATTCTACAATGCTTGATACAATGGCTTCGTCGCCCATATTGGTGGTGAGTGGGAAATCTCCAAATCATGTATCGAGTCTTCCTTATTCTCCTTCCGTACAATCAGATACTGGCTCAGGTGTGTGTATGAGGTCGACCCTGAGAAAGAGGCGGGTTAGGGAGTGTTCTGCCTCCATCGTGACAAGGACAATGTTTCCTGAGGCCAAAGCTGGGCAAGTTTTGTTTCCATGATTCCTATATTAGTTTGGAACTCCTGAGGTGTTGGGGAAAGAGTGAAAATCGACTTCATAGCCTCATAT
This sequence comes from Viscum album, assembly GCA_963277665.1. Lineage (NCBI taxonomy): Eukaryota > Viridiplantae > Streptophyta > Magnoliopsida > Santalales > Viscaceae > Viscum > Viscum album. Next base: position 926,467,845 of record OY728165.1, read on the forward strand.
GTGAAGAAGAAAAAGATCAACGTTTCTACGATTCTTGAGCACAAGCAAAATTCTGCTAAAATTAATGAGTGTACCGTAGGGTAAAGTTGCATGCATCTATGCATGCATACCCAGTTGACAAGTTCATATGGATATTCTGGCATTGGGATGCTATGGTGGAGTTACTCCAAGAAGGGGGCCAACATATAACAATTAGAGTTCCATGTGGAGGGGACACTATACTTGTGTAATTTATTTATGGCAGTTGTGATGCCCTGAGAAGGGAGGTGTTATGGAGAGAACTGAATGAGTTCGACCTAGGGGATTAGCCTTGGGTGTTGTTAGGAAATTTCAATATAATAACGGATCCTGAGGAGAATAAAGGGAGAAGTGAATTCCCAAGTATGGATAGTGGGTCATTTACACAGTTTTTTTCTGGTAAAGGGCAAATTGATTTGGGATACTCAGGTGACCCTTACACATGGTGTAACAACAGAAGGGGTGGTAACTATTTTTGGAGTAGGATCGACCATTGTATTTCCAATGTACAAGATATTTCTATGTTCTAAAATACAAAGGTGGATCACTTGACTCGAAGCATATCCAATCACTCTCCAATTTTCCACACTTTGAGTAGGAGGGAGGCCTCACAAGAAAAATTCACATTCACGAACTTGTGGTCACACTTTTCAGAATATCTTCAGTTGGTGGGGAAGAGTTGGGAAGAACCGATTCAAGGTATTTACAACTCTAACACGTTCAATGTTCTAAAAAGAATTGTTAACACTCACCATCCCATGTAATTTTATACTGCTGAACCAAAAATTTCTTATTCTCCTAAATACTCTCACTTGTGTCAACACAATTATATCTTTACTGGAGAAATCTCAAATACCTAAAATGCTGAATGTCTATGGATTTTTTTCTCACTCTTACAAAATGTTAACACCTTTAATGTCTCGGATCAAATCTTTACTTTCAATTTTAATACTGATGGCATATACCTCTTCTACTCTTTTGTCTATGCAAAAAATAGATACCAAGAAAGGAGAACTCTTTGGAATGACCTTTCTTATATAAGCACTAATATTAATGACCCTTGGTTTATTCTTGGAGGAGAATAAAAGAATGGGAAGAAAACAGTACAATAGATTGGTCGCTTCCAAATTAGATAGAGCCTTCACGAATGTACATGCTTTAGAAAGAGGTTAAGAGTGCCCTTTTTTCTCTAAATCTTGAGAGTGTGTCTGGTCCTGATGGGTTAAAAAATTAATTCTTTATGTTCTACTGGGACATAGTTCGTGATGATCTCCTTAATGCTATGAGGGAGTTCTTTAACCATGCCTCAATGCCCTATGGAATGAACTCCAATTTTATTGCCCTGATCCCAAAGAAGGAAAATGTTGTGGATGTAAAGTATTTCAGACCTATTGCTATTGGGAATACCTTTCCAAAAATTATTAGCAAAATTATTGCAGGTGGGGCTATTTTTCAGGTGGCAGAGGGCTGGAACTGGTGGCTGGGGCTGTTTTACAGGTGGCAGAGGGCTGGTATGAGTGTTTTGCAGGAGGCTGGGGGGTGGTGGCTGGTGTGGTGGATGGTGTGGTCTGGATTGCAGGTGGTTGGGGGTTGGTGTGGGCTCGAATGTAGGTGTAAGGGGGATGGACCAGGGCCAAATTAGGGTGTGACCGCGGCGTGACTGTGGCGTGACCGTGGCGTGACCGCAACGTGACCGCGGTGTGACCACAACGTGTTGGCCCGGTCCAGAGACATCCGCATGGTAGCATCTTCCATCCAGGAGCGAAGGGAGTGAGAGGAGGCGGGGCAACATTCTGGTCGTCGCCCCACTGGCAGAAATTGTGATTAGTCAGTCTCAACATTGATCCACAAGACTCATGGAATACTATCACTGCGAACCGCCGTAGGGTGTCGTCCTGGAGCAGGGCCAAATCACGGCGTGACCGCAGCGTGACCGCGGTGTGACCGTGGTGTGACCGTGGAGTGACCGCGGCGTGTTGCCCCGGTCCAGCGACATCCGCGGGGCAGCATCTTCCAGCCAGGGAAGGAGTAAAGAAGTGATTTCAAAATTGATGCATGTCGAACCCCAGGAAAAAAGACGTATAAGAAGAAGGTAAATGTGTATCATTTGATCGAGGATTTTTCGACTTTCAGTTTCCCTTAATAAATCTAAAAGGATGATCCTGGAGCATTGGATCGCTCAACCTAAGGCCCGGTACCTTGCGAGTTTATGACTGGAAGCTACAATTTAGTTCTAATGACTTTAAAAAAACTTGTGCACATATCTAGTTTAATATTCATAAACTTAATTAGGTACTATGGCACTAGGAAATCTTATATTATATTGCATTTGTGATTTTCATTCCAATCAGGATGAACTATTCCACTAAAAATGTAATTTTTGGTCATTATGCGTGTGTATTGGTTGAAGTGGATTTAAGTTATACACTAATTGACCAGGTTTCTCTTTCCACTCAACATTGATCACAAGACTCATGGAATACTACCACTGTGAACCGCCATAGGGTATCGTCCTAGAGTAGGTCCAATTCATGGCGTGACCGCGGCGTGTTGGCCCAGTCCAGCGACATCCGCGTGCCAGCATCTTCCATCCAGGGAAGGAGTAAAGAAGTGATTTCAAAATTGATGCATGTCGAACCCCAGAAAAAAAAGACGTATAAGAAGAAGGTAAATGTGTATCATTTGATCGAGGATTTTTCAACTTTCAGTTTCCCTCAACAGATCTAAAAGGATGATCCTAGAGCATTGGATCTCTCAACCTAAGGCACGGTACCTTTCGGGTTTATGACTGGAAGCTACAATTTAGTTCCAATGACAAGAAAATTGTGCACAGATCTAGTTTAAGATTCATAGACTTAATTGGGTACTATGGCACTAGGAAATATTATATGATATCGCATTCATGATTTTCATTCCAATCAGGATGAACTATTCCACTAAAAGTGTAATTTTTGGTCATTATGCATGTGTATTGGTAGAATTGGATTTAAGTTATACACTAAAAATGTGGGACCAACTAAATAATTGAGGTTCAGTCTCAACATCAAGCAGTTGAAAATTCAGGGCATGTCCCTGTTTTAGCCCTAGAGGATCAAGTTCCTACTAACGATAGGTCTATTATTGCTCAAAAGACATCTTCTATGTGTTTGATTGCTAGAGGCTTTGATTATTATGTTCTTGGATCATCCCCCCATTATAGAGATTCTTGTATTTCTGTTTCTCCTATCAAGTTGCAAGTGAAGAGTTCCTGGGCTGATATGGAAGAGAAATCTCATGTTGCCACCCTACCCCCTCCCCCTGCCCTACAGACCCCCCTCCCCCTCCCCCTTCCCCCTGCCCCCTCCACCCTCCACCCTACCCCTTGCCCCCCTCCACCCTGCCCCCTGCCCCCTGCCCCCCTCCACCCACACCTTGCCCCCTGTCCCCTGCCCCTGCCCCCCTCCACCCTCCCCCAGCCCCCTGCCCCCAGCCCCCTGCCCTACAGACCTGCCCCCTACCCCCTGGCCCCCTACCCCTGCCCCCTTCCCCCAGGCCCCTGCCCCCCTGCCCCCTGCTCTAACTTCCTAATTCAATTTGAATATATGAAAAATAAGAGATTCTTGGTTGTGGTATTTTAGAATTAAGTCCGAGAGTTCTCAGATAATAATAGAATTATTAATTGTTTGATAAATGAATGAGTTTGGACACCCACCATGCACCCCCAGACAGCCACCTGAGAGCCCCCCGTGCCCCCCCAAACAGCACCCCGACAACCCCCTCATGCCCCCCCAGACAGCCCCCCGTGCACCCCCAGACAGCCCCCCGTGCACCCCCGGACAACCCCCACGTGCACCCCCGGACATACCCCATGTAGGCCCTCTTCCCCCTGCATAGAACCCCGGACAGCCCCCCGTGCACCCCCAGACAGCCCCCCGTGCACCCCCGGACAACCCTGCAGCCCTGCAAGAGCCACCGAACAGCCCTGCGAGAGCCACCAGACATAACCCCGGTGGTCATGAACATCTACCTGATCTATGAAGATTCAAAAATAGAGGGCATGAATATCTAACTGATCTGTGAAGATTCAAATTTAGATGAACATGATTCATGGGAGATAAAAAACTACCTGCACAGAACCCCGGACAGCCCTGTGAGAGCCACCGGACAGCCCTGCGAGAGCCACCGAACAGCCCCCTGCGGAACCTATTCTAAAACTATGGATAAGATTTATAACCCACTCTTATTGGGTGGTTTTCAAAACCACATCAATAGATTAAGAAATGTTTTTAAAGGGTATTCGACCCTGTGTGTATGATTAGTAAGGTAAAACATGGATATCCCAATGGTTTCTTATTCATTGAGTGTAATACACCTTCATCTTTAACTCAAATCATGTAATCTGAGTGGGGTTTATATTATGTTAATTAAGGAAAAGTACATGGTGTATAATTTATAGATGCTAAAAAATACACCCTCATAATCAAATTAATTTAGAATGAAAAGAATCTGACCATGAGAACATGAATCAATCCTATGAGAACATGAATCAATCCAGACTGAGTTCGTAATAGAGGAATTTTATTCTAATATTGGATCATAACCAAAAAATATCCATGGTTTTGTTTAGGATATGAGATTTGGGTTTATTCAAAGTGTCCTAGTGTATGAACAATATTTAAAACCTGGAATGAATTGGTAAAAGTATCAATGCCAAATATAGTATAAAGACAAAAAAAATGAAACACACAAATTAATCTCTCCACTACCCCGATCTCCCTCCCCTGCAAAGAAAACCACGTAGCCGCCTCCAATGCCCTTCTGGCCCCTTCGTAGAATATAACTACCCTCTATCCGTAGAAAGTAGTAAAAGCCTAAGTGAGCAATGCTATAAAGAAAATAAAATAAAAATTAAACAACAACATACCTATTTCCTGTGAATAATTATATCTCTAGTTTATTTTATTTTGCTATAGAAACTTAATTCTCTTGTGGTAACCCACTTTGATTGCTGCAAGTCAGGATAAAGATTGACAACAATTAATACCTTTCAAAGTAAAAAAATAAAGAGAGTATAATCAGACATTTTTCAATGATTTCTATATTTAGTATGATGTTCTGAAAAGTCTAGCCTCTTGCACTTCCCTCATGCCCACTGCACTTCCCCCTAGCCCACTGCACACCCCCTCCCCACTGTACTTCCCCTCCAGCCCACTGCACACCCCCCTGCCCACTTCACTTCCCCCCCCCAGCCCACTGCACACACCCTCTTCCCACTACACCCCCAGCCCACATGCAGAATACAACAATTACCTGCAAGTATAACACATAATTCTGAAGTTAATTAAATACATACAGGAATACCACTGAGGACTGAGTCTTGAATGGTGTTCTTCTGATGTGGGTAGTTAGGGCATGTGCAGATGTAGTGTGACCAGACACTGATGGAGTTCCAAGCATGTGTCCAGATTAGTCATCTCAATAGATTCTACATGAATCCTTGTCATACTACCACTAGCTAGGGACTGGGGTAGACCCAGGGATCTGAGGTCAGGTTAGTAGAAATACGAGGAGATGGTAGCTAAGATTCAGTAGCACATGGGGGACATGGTAGAGATAGTGGGAACCAGTTGCAGGGTTATTGGCCAGTAGTTGATGTGATATCCTTTGTTGCCTAGTCTCAAATAACTGTTTACTGGGTATGTATGTTCAATATCTTATGCACAAATGTAACATAGAAAACGAAATAGAAACTAGATGAATGAAATATAAAGATACCATGAATTGATTTTGATGCTGTTCAGGTTCAAGCATATCTTACGTATAGATGAATGCCCAAACATCACACTAGATGATTTTTGAAAAAAACTACAGGTTAACTGTTTAAAATGTATAAACAGAATATAAGGTAAAAAAAATATATAATAATTACCATTGTGCTGCAAATCAAGGCTCCGGTCAGTAGCTTTTGTGGATGTAGGATATGAAACAACATGCGTTTCCATTCCATCACAATCATCAGCTAATAATGGTCGTACTCTGCAGAATACATGTATGTTTCCTTTCAGTTGCTTTAGTAACCAAGAATTAAAAACCATCAAACCAAAACTAAAAATATGATATGAGAGTCCTACCAAAATGGTATTGTTCATCTTTTTTCTCAGTTTCTCTCCTACAAAAATTCGAAGGTCAGCATCCGCCAACTGATCGTGCAACTCACGCACAGTTCTCCTTTGTTCTTTATATTATGTCATTGATTCTGAAGCAAACATATCAACTATCTGAAAATTTAAATTAACATCATTATAGAACAACAATCATGGCTAGTGACATTTTAATTAATCTTACCTTTAGTTTTTCATTTGCAACAGCTTGTATTCCATGTATATGGCCTAATTTTGTTTTATTTTGGCGTGGCCATTTTTATATACATGTATATTGTTGGTGAACATGGTAAACATGAATTATTATCAAACTAACCAGGTCCTGGTTAGTTGGTTTGAATTGGATCATATTCATGATATATATATACACAAGGTGCATAAGACAAGGATTTGTTATTGGTATTGATGGATACGTGACTTTTTTTAGTGCATTGGCATTTGGGCATCAATTAGATATGGGTTTTATTTGAGGTGTGTGGCATGGTGACTGATTTAGGGAATCTAATGGGATGAGTGACTTATGTATTCTGAGGTGGAACATTTAATTTGGACCATCTGTTGTGATAAAATATTTTTGGGAGTCCCCTGGACAGAAGCCCCCCCTGCTGGACATCAGCCCCCCCTTCACATTAAATGTCTTTTAGAGAAATCAACACATTAAAGGAGAAATGTCTCTCATACACTTTAATGAGGAAGGTCAAAAATATCAAAAACATTGAAAACAATTTAGAAACACAAACCTAGATATTTGGTTATGCTTCCAACAACAATATGATTTGATCTTCAAGAGATGGGTGGATTGCTATCCTGTTATTTTCCTACCCAGAAAACAGAAAGAAAATGTTATTAAATACTAAAAAAACTAAAGGAAAGAAAATAAATTAAAAGGAAAAAACATATGCACAGTGAAAATGCAATATCACAAATGACATTGATCACAACCAAAAAACATCCTAATAAATAGAAAATAATTACAAAGATAGATTCAATTTCTAATTTGGATTCTCAAAAGATAAATATAGAAAGGTCCATCAGCATCCCTTGTCTGGGAAATAATCCTCATGTCCCACCTTAAAAAATAATGATTTCTGACCCCAAAAAATTTGAATGTGAATGAAGGGAAGAGTTCTTCAATCAAGATGAAGGAATTTAATATGAAAACATAGAAAAAAAATGGGAGAAAATATAGCATCAGTTCATATGCATCACCCATGTTAAGAAATAGACTTCTAAAAAATCAGAAGATTGAAGTATTTAAAAAACAAATAAAATGAAAACCCAAATATTCAAGCTCTGCTCTTTTTTCCCAATCAAACTCATGAGTATGCACCTGACTTGTGAAATAGGAATCCCATGTTACACCATATGGGGTTGTAAAGGCATAAAGATCCATAAATGTTCCACTATGGGCCTTGCTAACCTTGTCAAGAGATAAAATGGAGTTTTAAGTCAGTAACAGTTAAAACATATATACAGTTAAAACACATATACATTGTCTTCCCACATAACTGGGAAGATATATAATTCGCAAAGCCACCAATAACTGGTTCAATGTAATGAAATTGAATAGAAACACATAATAGTCAAGAGAATATTATGTAAATAATGTTTCTATAATTGTGATTTCAAGTCGGCAAGACTGGAAAATGGAGCATAAGTAAACAATGGAAATGGATTCGAACACATATACAAAAGGAATACAGTATAAAATGCACACAGTCTAATTGGAACTCTTTCATATGCCATGGATGGGTAATGGTTGGAATTGAAAAAATAGATAATAAAAAAGAAAGTAATACATTTCATTCGGAAATATGAATCATCAAATAGAGATGAACAACAAATACTTATGCTAGTTTTGGATTTTCCAGTGTGAATGGGTTAGAGGGGTTAGTTTTATAATCCCTCCAAGAGAATACTTTCAAAAAGGGAAAATAAGGAATTATACTAACCAAGAATATGAAAAGATACAAATAAAGATTCTAAAACAAAATGAAGTATTATTTCAATATAATGCATAACTAATATAACTAATGCAACATCAGTAATTAGTAAACGAACCACCACATATATTATATCCAAATTTAAAAACAATGACTTTATAGGCCAGTTTTTTCCTTTTTAAATCTAACATAATGGATTCAATCATTTTTCTCTACTGGGAAATTACACTATGAACATGATTCTATAGCCATGGTCAGTACAACTATGTCCATAAGTAAGAATATAGTCCTTAACTAACATAGATTGTGGTAGTATTCCTCACCACGTTGGTATACAACTATAGTGTATATGGAATATAGATATAGGTCTATTTGGGAAGGACATACGACTATGTTCCATGCTAGACAGCGGAAGTATGTATGTGTGGTAACTATAGAAAATGAAAGGGAAGGATATGGGAAAGGGATATAGTTATGGTACATGTAAATCATGGTATTTGATTAGTACATAATAATGGTCCACATGTACCATTATCTTAGGTGACCTAGATATGACCATGATTTTAATGGTATGTGGAAGAAATGTGGGCCCCTATTAATCAAGTGAAAACACCCCCCCACATAAATTAAGTCGAATGAAGCCTACCAACTCCTTGTTATCATGATTACCTCCACTCAATAAATTTTGAGGACCTTGAATGTTTACTATACCATGATTATTTCCATTCAATTGTGCATTATGATATTCTTTACATGTTTTAAAACATCGATCTGATCAGCCCTCAATAATTTATCCTTGTATTTGAAAAACCATAATAACTTTTTCATACAAGTGACTTCAAAGAAAGATATTATACATCATCTCTACTATATTTCATCATATAATACTTTATTTTATTTTTTTTATCAAATTAATTTAAATTATTAAAATGTTTTGTCTACACCCTCTTCCTCATATCGTTTCATGTCTTTCTCTTCAATTGCATTCTCATTGAAATAGTTTTCTAGAGTGGTTTTAATAGAGTTTGTGATCTATATTTTCACTCTTTTGAGTTTGAATTATTAATTTTCTAGCCAAACATATATAAAAAAAAATTCTTGTGATCATAGGATTCTATGATATTGTTTCAGAATATATTAATTCAACCTTCATTGCTTACTTGGAACCACTTTTAGAAATAATTTAAAATTGTATTTCTTAATTTTAACCCAAAGATTCCTAGTTTTTAAACCCCCTTCCTAATAGAATTCCAATTTAAAACACATGTAACTGAACTCATTCTAAATTTCGTAACCACTTCCAATCAATTACCCCATTCAATATAGACACTTTGAAATGAAACAAAACTGATACAAACATAACCCATCTTTGAAACATTCAATTTGATTCATGTGATGAATAATTAAGGATAAAAAATATATGGGATTACCTCTGGTGTTGAGGGTTGTTGGGGAGAACCGTCGGGAATGGAGGAGGAGGGGAGGCAGATTGGAGCAGCTTCACTGGAGGAGGGGAGGGTCACGACAAGGAGGGGTCGAAGGTTTTGAGGGTTGCTGCTGAAAAGGTGTCGGGGAGGGCGATGGGGGTGTCGAACTCGACGTCAGAAGAGAGGAATCGGGGAGGAGGCGTCGGGGAGGAGGGTCACGGTGAGGAGGGTCACGGCGAGGAGGTGTCGGGGAGGAGTGTCGCGGAGATCAGGATGGCGTGACAAGGATGCGTCGGGAAGGAGGGTCGCAGTGATGAAGAGGGTGCAGTGAGGAGTCGTCGAGGAGGAGGAGGGCGCAGCGAGGAAGATGTCACGGTGAGGAGGAGGACGCGACGAGGAGGAGATCGCGGGGGAGGAGGAATCACGAGGGCCGGAGTCACTGATCGGGAGAACGGAGGAGGAGCCCGACGAATTTTGGGGGAAAAAAGGGCAAGGCAAATTTTAGGCACGGGTTTTTAATTAAACTGTGGCTATAAATTGGCTATAGTCATGGTCCTATAAAACCATGGCTATAGGTCCGTGGCTATATCCTAAATTTCTAGTAGTGACTATACAACAAGAATGTATGCCTGATTACCTTCACCCAGCTTTAAATGTAAAGGTTTTCTCAATCCCATTTCTTGCAAATCACGTCGACCATTAGCACTGTCCTTTGATTTCCCCTTAACGTCTAAAATGGTGCACAATATATTATCACATAATTTTTTTTCAATGTGCATCACATCCAAATTATATCTTAAAATATTATATTTCTAATAAGGAAATTCAAAAAAAATACTTCGTTTCTTCCAATTATGACTGCACTGTCTATTTCCAATAGGAATAGAAGGAAATGCAGGAAATAATAAATCTTGAAAATCATACATTTTACATATGTTTTCTTGATCAATTCATGCAAAAATTTGAACCCCAGACATGATTTTTGGTGATGGTTCATACTCTATATTCCCATCAAACGATACACTGTCTTTTCTGAACCCGTGCAATGGAGGAAGAAAGCATATGTGACTATGATATGCTGAATTTCTACAGTTCTTAAGAAATATAGAGTTCTTACTCTTATTACAACAGGGGCAAGAAAATTCTACTTTTTTACTCCAGCCTGATAAGTTAGCATATGCTGGGAAATCATTAATTGTCCATAACAAAGCAGCCTGAAGTCTAAACATTTCATTAGCTACCAAGTCAAAATTCATTATACCATCGGCCCAAAATTCTTGCAGCTCATCAATCAAAGGTTTCATATAAACATCGATTTTATCGCCAGGTCCTCTCTGTCCATCAATTAGAATTGACAGTAACAAAAAAGGTTGATTCATACATACCCATGGAAGAATTTTGTGTGGAACCAACACCATTGGCCACATACTATGTGTCGCACCAACCATGAACCTAAATGGGTTAAAACCATATACTGCCAAACCCAGTCAAATATTACGATCATCTCAGGAAAAGTTTGGGTGTCTTTGATCAAACTCTTTCCATGCCAAAGAATCTTCCAGGTGAGTTAATTTATCAATCTCTTTCTTTTTCTCTGAATTCCAAGTCATACATTTAGCAATTTTAGTTGACAATAAGAATCTCTTCAGTCTCAGTTTCAGTGAGAAATAACGCATCTGTTTAGCGGAAACTTGTTTCCCTTGACTCAAGACTCTCCCAGGAAGAATATAAATACCTTGATTAATCTCATTGGTCTTCCAACTGGATGTATAGAAAACATTACAAATATTTAATTGTGCATTATCTTTTCTAAACAACATACAATTATTGCGACATGCACTAGTTTTATCATATGTAAAACCAAGATCATCGGTCAACTTGCGAGCTTGATAGAATGACTCCAGACTCTTTTCTCTAGCAGGGAGTACCTTCTTCAACAATACCAACAACATGTCTAATGAGGTGTCTGACCACTAGTTCAAGGCCTTCAAGTGTAAAAATTCAACATTGAATGATAGTTTACTAAATTTAGTGCATCCAGGATATATTTCAGTACGTGCATCGTTAATAATTTCAAAGAATTTCAATGCTTCTCTATCTATAGAAGAACGGGGATTACTCGATCTAACGTCTTCATTTACGACATTATTGTATTTAGGTTGAAAATGACGCATCATATCATTGAGCATTATGTTCATCGGATCAACTGTTCTCAAATAAACATTTATATGAATACTTTTTGAGTGATGACATGAAGCAGAATCTTCTCTATGACATGTCTATGTCTTATAGTTTTTAAAAAACCCATTAAAAAACAAATGTTCTCTAACACTATCTCATTTGAAGATATATCTATTTTCAAATTTTATGCATGGACAACTAATCATATCGCTTGAAAATCTTTTGGTGAAATCCATAAATCGCTTAATCCCCTCATAATATTCAGCCAAAAACCTATCTTGCATATCAATACATCTCTTATCCATATATGTATTTAATAGAAATCAAGAGTGAAATATATTATTTAAATTCTAAAAAAATACATATCATTAAAATTTAAAGACCAATGACTTCAATTATAATTTGAAGGATAAAAAATATTTCCTATAGAGGACTCGATCGTGGGTAATAGGGTGTGACTCGATTGCGGATCCATGACGGTGCAACGACTTGACGATAGGGGTTCGACATCCGTACTTGAAAGGGGAGGAACCATTGGACGGAGCGTGGGAGGGTTCTACACGCAGGGCATGATGGATCGGGAGGGTCCAATGGAAGTAGGACGTGAGGAATTGCCGGAGGGATGTAGCGGGGCTGGGAGAAGATGGCGGCAGTGGGACTATCCGAAGGTGCAGTGCAAAGGCAGGGGGTGGGGGTTTCCGGGTCACGGGGGTGTTGGGGTCACGGGGGGTGCAACGCGGAGGCAATGCGGTGGGGGTCTCTAGGGTTGGGGGTGGCGCAGTGCAGATGCAAGGGGGTGGGGGTCACCAGGGGTCAGGGTCGTTGGGGGTCGAGGTTGCCAAGGGTCTCTGGGGGTCACCGGGGGTCGGGGTCACGGGGTCGGGGAGGGGTGGGTTGCGGGGTCGGGGAGGGAAAAATTAGGTCGGGGGGTCAGGGGGGGGGAAAATTAGGGCATGTGGTGTAGAAAAATGCCGTGGCCACCATTTGGCAGCCACTATAAGTCCACCACCTCGAAAGCTAAAAATTCTAGTAGTGTATCTCTGGAAAAGTTTCTTCTTCCTTGAGGCTTTGTGGAATCTATTCCTATACCAAATGTTGTGTGCCTTAATCCTCAAATTCATTGAAGCCCATCTCACTCCCATGATCACTTTTTGATATGTTCTCCCTATAAAGGAATATAAAGTGTATTTCCACTATAACCTTATTTTACAAGGGTTCGTATAGGTAATATCCCCTTGTTTCCTTAGGGTATCCTATAAAGGCACACTTTGTGCCTCAGGAGGAAAGTTTGTTACCTGAAGAGGCCTTAACAAATGCGTCACTTCCCCACACATGTAAATTCGATAACATGGGTTTTCTTTCACTCCAAAATTCATATGTAATACCATTTATCAATTTAGTTGGTACTTGGTTTAGTATATGTTCTACTTTTTTCAACTCATATCCTCAAAAGGAAAATGTAAGACTTTCACGACTCATCATTGATATCACCATGTCCAATAAGGTGTGGTTCTTCCTTTCACTTATACCATTTCACCGAGGTGTGTAAAGAGTGAGTTTTGATAGGATCCCAAATACCATAAGTAATCAATGATGTCTTGATTAATATATTATCCACCATAGTCTGAGTAGAGTTTCTTAATCTTCCTACCAAGCTAGTTCTCAACTTCATTCTTGTATTCCCTGAATTTATCAAAAGAATCTGACTTATACCTCATTAGGTAGACATATCCATATCTAGAAAAATACTCATTAAAAGTTATTAAGTATGAGTAACCAACCATTAATTAAATAGGAAATGGTCCACACACATCGATATGAACTAATTCAAGAATATCTTTAGATCTTTCACCATTCCCACTAAATGGGACTTTGGTCATTTTTTCTTATAAACATGTGTGGCATACAACAAGTGGTTTTAGTTTAAAATAATCTAAATATTCATCCTTTTGTAATTTATTTAATAAATTTTAATTTACATAACCTAGCTAGTTATGCCAAATTAGGGTTTGGTATGAGTCACATGAAATATCTTCATATCGATTTCTATTAATTGGTTTGTGTAATCCAATACATAAATACCATTATTTAAATTTTACTTACTATAAAATATGCTATATTTATTAAAGAAGAAACATTTATTCCAAAATTTAAAAATAAATCCATCTATATCATGTCTATATATAGAAATAATGTTTTTATTAACATATATCACATAATGAAAACATTTGAAAACCAAGATCATTCTGGTCAACAATGTGAGGTGGTAGTCCCTGATAGTTATTTTATCAAGTTTAGCTCCATTGGATGCTTGTATATCTACCTCCTCTTAGTTAATCTTTTTGAATATACTTGGTTTATGTATTTGAATACATATGTGATCTCCAAAATCTATATCTAATAACTAATTTATAGAAATCAATAAATTGAACTTGATAAATAATTCACCTAAAACTTCCCTATGCTTCTTTGGGTAGTTGCAATTTTTCTTCCAATAGACCTTATTGCCACATGAAAAATAGAAATCATCTTATTCTCTTGATTTTCCATTGATATTACACTTCTTATAAGGGTTTAAATAAGATTTGTGGTTAAATTTATTTGTTTTACCTTTTATTTTTTTCACTATAAGTACAGAAGTATTTTTTTTCTTTGTATCCTTATCTACTTGGCTAAGAAGAGTGATAAGATCTGGAAGATACTTCTCAATGTTATTCATATTAAAATTCACAACAAAACTGAAGAATCTCTAAGGGAGTGATGCCATAACGAGGTCGGTGCCCAGTTCTTTGGGGAGTTTAAACCCTAGAACCTCTAGGTGCTCAATATAGCCAATGAGCTTGACTACATTAGGTCCAGCTGGGGAACCCTTCACAAGCTTACTCTAAAAGATTAATTTGGAAATCTCAAACTACTCCTATCTAACTATCTCCTTGTAAAGACCACATAGGTTCTCAAGCATGATATATGTATCCATGTTTTCATGAGATTTCATGAGTTCACTTGACATAGATGAAGGCATCAAACATTGAACACCAACTGTATTGTTCATATGTTTCTTTTATACTATGAACTATTCATCACTTTCCTCTTGAGAAGGAAGATAAATAATTGAGGATTATAGTATGTAAAATTTCTGTTCATGGTGTATAATAACTAGAAGGCATATAAACCACTCCTATAAGTTACTGCCAGTTAGGAGGTTGTTTTCTCCAATATTTATCACCAGGATAATGTGGATGAAAATCTTTCTAATTTTATTCTAAAATTTAAAGAGCATATTATTAGTAATTTTCTTGATTACAAATTATGAGAGAAATAATAAATTAATTTACTATTTTTATTAAATATACCACTATTTTATCAAGTTACAATAACCCTCACCATTGAACTTAGAATGAATAGTTGCTTGGACATTCTAGTGGTAAGGTTCTATACCCCATTCTCATATCCCCAACAAGGGTTTGTCAATATACTTGAAGGTATTTAGGTAGGAAATTCTTTTCCAAACATGTGCTTTTAGCTCCTTGATCCGTTGAGCAGACTCCCCAATCCAGAAAACTTGACTTGTATTTCCTCAACACTTGAATCCAAATTACACCAGTTCTAGAAATGGATACTCCTTTTTATGTAAAATGGTTAAGTCAACCCAAAACCTTCATAAGAACCCCCTTATAAAAGTAAGTTTCCTGACAAGGGTTGGTCAAACACTTAGTTATATTTAGTTTCATTCCTAATCAAGTAATGGAATTCCAAGTCCAACTTAATATTTAATTGAGGGATTTTAATTTATTATGCATAAGTTTTATCTTGTTTTATTTTTTAAATGTATTTTTAATATTAATTAGATGTTACTTAATTAATTAACCATGTTAGATAAAACATTTATGCGTAATTAATTTATTTAAATTCTGTCTTTCCACATTAATTCATTTATTTATGAGATTTCAGTCTTTTATATATAAAATAAATAATTCCTAAACATAAATAAATAAATTAATTAAATCACATCATCATGAGATTATATAATGGTTGATTTAATGAGTGGACATTAAATCAACACATGACCTAGGAGAATAACTCCATTTTCTAGTCTGGGTATGAGTTACAACATTCCACTTATACACCTGTGTATCACCGATTCGGCACCATCATGGTTCTTTATAAAACCACCTCCATGCACCTTGGGATGATCCATTAATTAAAAGTATTTATTACTCACATGCAGGTTATGGGAACCAAAGGATTGGTTAAAGGGTATTATATAAATATCATTGGATATGCATGTCCTATATAATAATGGAGGGAGGGATGACTCACAAGCTATCATTTAATTTAATATGAAATAACTTAAAACTCATAAAATAAATTAAATTAAAACATAAAAAACATACAAAAGTCTTGGTTAAGCTCATGATTAGTCATACATGCAAAAAATATGAAAAAGTAACTGTCTAGAATTCATTTATTCATTTATTTTTATTATTAAGATGAATTCACTTTCATTAATTATTTAATTAATTCCCTTTCATCTTAATGATAATTCGAACTTAATTGGAGATACCCATCATTTATGAAATTCATGGAAAATAAAAAATAGAACCAATTAATATAGATTTATTAAAATAAATTTATTGATCATTTAAAATTATTTAAAACCATTACTAAATTGTTAAGCATAACTGGTTACAATCAATAAAATAAGGTTTTAATGATTAAATATTCAATTTTAATGTAATTTATTTCTTCCACTAATTGGGATACTACACAACATGTATTATAGTTAAACGTTGTGTATCTCAGTTTCTGTGTATCTGAGTTATAATCCTAGGACTTTTTCATGTTAACTCAGCCAGATTACATGACATGTACATGCCAACTACACTCCATGTATCCGATTACTGTGTGCCAGATTGGCCTAGTTGACACACAGTGAGCAATAAATTCACCACATTTAATTAACTAATCGACGCATCTATGTATAATGCGCATTGGTACACGACGTGTGCTCCAACTACACTCAATGTAACCTAGTTTTACCAAACAAAGATTTGACACTTCCTGATGGCATCTCCAGTAATTCTTCATTTGTTCTTAAACATTTAAGAAAATGAAACACTAAATGAACATGATTAATATATTGATAACATGTTAATTCAAATAAGATTAAATAAATAATGATATAAAATAAAAATATTACAAAAATTGTGAAAATATCAACAATCAAATAAATAATTATAAATTTAAATGTGATGCCTCAGATAGAAATTTTTTGTTTTGGGTGCAGTGGAAGCACACGGTGGTGAGTGATATATTAAAATTTCGTTTAATTATCATTTTATAATACCATTAAGGAGGATCTTGCACATCATATTTACAATTAATTTATTTAATATTTTATGAAATTAATAACTTGGTTTATGAACTTTCTTCATTGTTGAAGGTTGATCATTCGAAAATACCCTTCTGGATTGCCTTTGTTGTATTGTGAGTATCCAAGGATATAATCCCTCTATTGGTGATTCAAATGTTCTCTTATGACCTCCAAATAATGCCACTTGATATATGGGTGCTAACATAGTGAATCAAATGTCTTTATTTTTTCATTCTTGATCACTCATTCTTCAATCTTGAAGAAATATCCCTTGTGATTTTCGTTCTTGAGAGGGAGAGATAAGGAGGAGTCGATAGAAAATTCATTGTTCACAACAATTCTCTATTATCAATCTTGTATTTTATATACACAATAAACATAACCATATATTTATAGAGAAATGGTTTAGATTAAAATAAAATTTAATTGCATTTCAGCTACTAAATAAAATTTAAAAACTTTAATAAACCCCATGTCACATTATAATAATAATAATATTATTTTGTGGTGTGAAAAATTTCATAAATTGATATATAATATTTATCAGCTTGTAACTAATTATTTAATCATAAGATGAAGTCTTAGTCCATTCAAACTCCTCGGTATTTATTTAATACCTGAATAATTATTTTATTAATAAATAAATACTTTATTCACATACTAGTGAATAAATATTTATTAAATATTCAAACAATTAAAAAAAAAATATTTTTATTCACATGTTGGTGAATAAATTTTTATTTAATTTATGTGATTAATATGACTTGAATAAAATTATTCCTCAGCCATGAGAATAATATTTATTCCATTAATTTAATTCAAATATAATTTAATTGAGATTAATAGAAACACTTAGTGTGTGGAAATCTAGGATCATTTCTTGTTGTAATTAGGTAGGATTACCTAAAATCCAAGATTACTATCTAAAAACTGGTCAAGGAACCCATGATAAAGAACTTAATTTGAAAATGATGAATACTAAACATGAAGTCTCATTGTGTTATATAATCCCTTTATCAAAATATATCATCAAGCAGGTTACACATATGTGTCACCAACCTATATTCTTGATATTTATTTCTTTGAATATCTGAAATAAATACATTGTTACATCATGAAAATGGAATTTAGGGTGGTGATTATATTCCAATAAAAGGGTTGAGATATAAACTTCCATAAACATGGAAGGTACAAATCCTTATTCAACTTATCCATTAACGACATGTCAATCATGAAGCACCCAATTTACCCTACTACCCGCCAATATATGGCATTAAAAATTCCATTAGTAAATATAAGTGCGCGAGTCATGACATTCATTAATGATAATCTTAAAGTCTAAGGATTATTACACATGATCTAAGATAAGAATATCTGATGACACCAAAACATGAAGAATTCTTATTGGAAGATATATTCTTATAATCTCTTATATTAGAGATTACCAAGTGTGAAATTCATGAGAACAATCCTCATCTATTTATGAGTACTCACACCTAATGGTCTATATAGTATGTGTCCCATCATAGTATATTATCTAACCATAGAACTATATTAAGAATATTGTCATCTCACTTCAAGGTTCTCATCATTTCAGGAAATTTCTATAACCTTATCAATGAAACAAATACTCTTAGACATGATTACATTAAAGTGATATAGAATAATGTACAATATGCAATAAGATGTTTAAATAATATTCATTACATCAAATATACATGTAATAAAAGTAAAATATATTTGTCTTAGGACACCAAATCTATAATTTCGGTGGATATAGAGAGAGTTTGATCATGACTTGGGAGTATCCTAAGAATTTGTTTGAAATCCATAGATTTCTAGGCTTGGTTGGGTATTATAGGAATATTTTTGAATACTTATCTAGGATAGATTCTACCTTAAATAATTTGACTCGAAAAGGGTTGAATTTTGAGTGGGATGAAAAGTTATGGAGTGCTTTTGAGCAGTTTCAGACCCGTTTGACTTCTGCACCTATTCTGATTCTACCTGATATTGGGAGAGATTATACATTGCATTGTGATGCTTCTAGTGTGGTTTTGGGGTGTTTGATTATGTAGGATAACCATGTGGTAGCCTATAGCTCATGAAAGATATTCCCACATGATAAGAATTACCCCAACTATGACCTGAAATTAGAAACCATAATGAATGTGCTAAAGAGATAGTGAAAATATCTCTTCAAGGAGAGTTTTATAGTATATTCAGATCATAAGATCCTAAAGTAAATTTTTTACCATAGGGACTTGAATCTCAGGTAGAGATGTTGGGTAAAATACCTTAAAACTTTTGATTTCTATTTTTCATAAACACCTAGGAAGGGAAACATGGTTGCTGACTTGAGTAGGTAGCTTCCAGTGAAAGTCATTTGATAATCATTAGAAGAATGGGGTCTGATGTGTTTGTTTATTGATATGAGGCTAGATGTATAGGAGGATGGAGGGTGTTTATTTTTTTTCTAGTGTTCATATTACACCCTATCTCATTGACAAAGTGAGTATTTATAAGGTATCCAACCCATAGTTCCAACAGATTTGTAGTTCCTTAAATGGTGGGGAGACCTCGAGCGATTGGTATCAGTTTATTTATGGTTATATTCTGTTATAGAAGTGGATGATTATTCCTTTATGCCTATGGTAAGAGGAGATGCAGGAGGTTCATCACCCCAGTCGGTCCATTCACCCTAGGGAGACCAATATATTTTATACCTTTAGGGGTAGGTATTGGTGGACTAGGATAAGGCATGTAATGATGGAATTTGTTTCCAGGTGTTTGACCTACTAGAGGATCAAAGCTAAGAATCAATGACTAACCAGGTTATTGTAGACACTTCCCATTCTTGTGTGGAAGTGAGGCAAGATATTTGTGGATTTCATGCTTAGAATGCCTCATTCTTTGAGTGTGAAAGACTCCAAATGGAATTTTTTTGATCATATGATGAAATAACTCTACTTTCTTCCCATCAGAGAGATTATAGAGGTAGATTTCCTTTGATTCTTGAATACCCAAGAGGTTTTGTGACTTCATGGAGTTCCCTTGGTGATAGTATTAGATGGGGATTCCCATTTAACACCTCATTTTTTAAGGGACTCTAGGAGGCTGTATGAACCCAACTAAAGTTTAGAACCACATATCACCTATATATGGAGGTTAGTTTGAGTAGACCATATAGACTCTCAATGACATGTTGTGGGAGTGTGTGATTTATTTTAGAAGTTCATGGGAAAAGAACCCTCCATTGGTTGAGTTTTATTATAATAAAATCTATCATGTCTAAATCATGATGGACCTATTTTAGGCATTATACAGGTAGTCATGCTAATCCTCTTTATGCTAGGATGATGAAGGAGAGCATTACTTGGTTGGGATAATCCTTGTTCAGGTTAGTGATCATATGTTTTTAGAGGTATTAGTCCATTTGGGTCACCACTGTTTGGGGAAGCAAGGGAAATTGGCATCATGTTATATCAGTTCATTTTGTATTTTGGAGCATCTTGGGAAGGTAGCCTACCAATTTTAGTTTTCATCATGGATGAACTTGATCAATGATGTCTTTAAAATTTCCCAGCCAAAGAGATACCTTCTAGACCCATATCACATGATGGAGTGGGAATATTTAGAGTTATATCCCAATTCTACCATTGTGAAGTAGCCTATTCACATCATGTTTTTTAGAAAAAGGTGATCCATGGGAAATTGATCCCATTGGTCTATACGCTCTAGAAACATGGAGGTGATAACCATGAGACATGGGAGTGGTAAGCTTGGGTGAGAAATTAGTAGCCTCACCTGTTTCTTCTAGCGAAGCCTAAAGATTTTTTTGGGGAATAAAGTGGCATGGTGGGGAGTTTGTAACACTTTCTAGGTCATTGTTACATATAAAATTGATTTTTATTTATTTTTTGGTTCATTCGCGGATTTTCTAGGTGTTAGGGGTCAAAATCAAGATCTTTGGGGGAGATAGACTAGGGCACATGGTTAGAACATGGTTTGTCTAACCGTATGAATAATCATGTGAGGGGGAATTTTTTTTAAAAAATGGGGGTTTTTAATGGTTTGATCATGGATTGTGAAATCATGCAATACCCCAGGGGAAACCATGAATCCCATTTTAGGTGGATAGTGGAACCTTCAAGATTGGTTCAAGGTTTACCTAACCATGTATCCAAACCATGTGGCCCTATCTAGATAATTTTTTTAAAGGTTGGGGATGAAGCCTCATTTATTATTAAATCAAATCAAAGCACTCTTTTAACAAGGTAGAGGGAGACCCATCACATAGCCTGAAGGCCCTATCTAGCTCATTAAAAAGTGTGTTTTTACCCATTTCCCCCTATAAATTTTAAGAGGTTTGAACCTTATTTACCTTCCTCAATCATGAAAATAAATCTCCATTATCTTTGAGCTTCTTACCTATCTTTTTTTGTGGGTTTACGTTGGATATCAAGGATTTTTGGATTGAGGTAAGTTGATTTATTCACAATTATTCTTATTTTCCCCTTCTCAAGCCTTGTTCTTCCATTTTCATGGAGATGTGGAACCCTAATGGGGGTGTTGACTGAATATAGGGTATGTAATGGGTGTTTTAGTTATAATTATTTTGGATTATGTGTGTGAGGCCTTGTTATGCATCTTACGAGTGGTCATTGTCAATAGAGACAAGTTTTTGACAGAATCCTAGGTAGGTGTCTCTATTTATGGGCCTTTTCCATGGAATACCTTTAAATTTCTAATCACATCTAGTTATTTTTGATCAAATTTCCATTTTAATGATTTATTCTTGATGAGTATTATGTTTTTGATTTGTTTCATGGATTGGATTGATAATTTGGGGTTTTAACTGGGGTTTTCCAAACGGGTGTGGCATGTATGCCCACCAAGTGTTTGATTAAATGGTTCAAAGAGACTTTGTGATTCAAAATGAATTTATAAAATGAGTTTACCTTAGAAAATATGTTTTATAAAACTAGGAATGTTTTTTTATAAAATTTATTATGATATAGATAGATTTATATGGGAACTTGTTTGGGGGTGTGTTGGAATGGAGTATCACATGAGTTAACTAGAATGTGAACGAGGGGTTTATTCGAGTAACCATGTGAGCCTTCAAAGGGAATACCATGAGAGCTTCCATATTGGTTTGTTATAGTGGTTGTGTGAGACATCATAGGTAGGACCATGCAAGACACTAATTTTGTTTCCAAGGTACCGTGAGAGACTTTTGGCAGGTAAATTATGAGAACTTCCATGTTAGGCCTGGGGAAGACCATGAATTGCTTAGCTAGCTAGCATACTTGTTTAATCACTCATGATATGCATAATGGTTAGAGACCCTGGTTCACATTACTCATGATGGATTGGTTTATATTCTTAGGAATTTTATTAGTGCCATTTTAATGTAGTGAGATATATTTTTCCCATTTTACTTTTATGTGATTACATGTTGATGTTATTCTTTCTCTTTTTGTGTTGGGTTTATTAAGCATGTTGTGTTTAATTTACTTACTTGATCCATGTTAGATTTATTTTGGAAAACCAATTTTTTTTGGAATGGAAAAACCAAATGGATTTCATATGTTTATTTTAAAATGGTATTCTTTCAATGTTTTTTGTTTTAAAAATGTTTTCTAACTAGTTTATTGGTTTACATAGGTAAAATATTTAAATAGATTCATGGTGGTATCCTACTAGAATTCATGCCTCATACCATTCTTGGGCCTTTTGAAATTTGAAGATTTAATTTTATAGGACACAAGTAAAGGCAAGGGAGCCATGTTTTTGGGTGGATATTCATGATTATCATCATCCAATGTTTTTTGGAGAAGATGTGGTTTCAAAGGGATGGACTCATGTGGAGTATTTTTTTTGGTATTTTTTGTACCCATTGGGTTATACTGTGGATTTTTTTAGAATTATATATAGAACCCTAGAACACCCTAAGAAGGGAGGGGTGAATTAGGGTGTCAAATTTTTATTTTAAAGTGATGGATCTTGTTCCCACATTGGTAGGAACTTGTTAAACCTGTCTGATGGAATCGTGTAGTAATTAAACATTCACATAAAGTAAGACAACAAAATAGTTTTAATTGGTTCACCACTAAGGGATATTCCAAGGATCATACACTTTTATTGTGTCAATTGTACCTACATCCACTAAGATTCTCTAGTTATTGTGGAAAAAATAAGTTCATACACAACCAATCTGTTCCAAACACACTGCCTTAACAAGATTTTAAGGATAACACACTGCCTCTCTCAGATCACTTCCTTTGACTCCCCCTATCTCACTACCTTGAGAGAAGTC
Source organism: Viscum album (assembly GCA_963277665.1). Classification (NCBI taxonomy): domain Eukaryota; kingdom Viridiplantae; phylum Streptophyta; class Magnoliopsida; order Santalales; family Viscaceae; genus Viscum; species Viscum album. The sequence continues at coordinate 926,491,250 of OY728165.1, forward strand.
TAACTTAGTTTAAAAACTTGAAGGTCACTTCATTGGATTAGAATTTAAGTCTTTGTCCCTGACTAGCATGAAAACCTGCTTGTACTGTAGTCCTAAGTTGATGAACTTGAAACCACTATTCACTTAAACTAGATGTTTAATAATGAAGTTCATGAAGCTCATAGCCTTCGTGAAGAAAACTGACTTCACAGAGCACAAAGTTATAATCAAACACTCAGTCATTGCAAAACTACCTTTTTTGAGATACCTAATATTTGGTCAAGAATAAGATAGTCTTTTCATGATGCTCAAGCTCACAATGGATACCTGATTTACAAATCTCTCAGCCATCACGAAATCAGAGTGATTTATACTTTTCCTTAATTATTTTCCTCTCAAATGAAGTGGGGGGTATCCTCCTATTTATAGTCCCTTCCTTTCACAAAGATCCCAAGATCCCTACAAGTTTTTCATAAAACTCCAAAATTCTATTCACAAATCTCATTCATTCGCAAAGATCATTCATTTGAAAAGCCCATTCATTCACAAATCTCAATCATTCATGAAACTCTAGTAAAATTTAACCTCTTTTCAAAGATTCTCATAGTCTCATAGATTTATCGTCTTTCCATCATGTGTTTGCGCTGCTCATTAATGATGATTGTTTGTGATGATCCACATATTCATGAAGCCCATCCATTACAAAACCCAGTCTTTATGAAACTCATGCCTTTAACATATTTGTGAAGAGTAAATCATAGAAAATAAACTTTCCAAAATCTTTCTATTTCCTCTTGATTTTGAGCCCCAAAAAATTGGAAAACACTAGGAAATGATGCCACCTTTAACATTGCAACAATCCTGAACTATAAAATCACTTTCTTTGTAAACCCTCAGATCAACCCAGTGTGGGTTGATAACAAACACAAACTAGACTCTGTTTCCATCTTCCATCTATGACAGTCCTTGGTTCTTATAATCTCCCCCTTTAGGTTTGATGGAATTTTGTTAGATAAATTCAATAAATAATGAGACTTGAATAAAACCTTAAAATGAGAGAGACAACTCATCCAATACACCAAGTATGTGTGATCAAAGATCAGTATAAAAAACAAAAGGGGTAGAATGAATTGGGTTATTCTATTTTTTAATGCTTATATATGTACAATAGAAGATTTTAGAACTATGAAATATTTCCTCATAACATATAATTCTCATCATGTCACAGAATAATTTCATGGTTTTGAAAAATCCTATAACTAGAAAACCTTTATAACATGGCATTTCTTATAAAATCCTGTAACCAATTTTTTTAGAACATTGAATTTCTATATTCTCCCCCTTTGTAAATAAACCCAATAACCTATATTTTTACTTGTAGAGATCAAAAACATTCCCCATGGATCATATCTCCCTATAAACCTACAACACTTCTATAACACCTTAAGATTTTGAAAATAAATTTAATTTTGAATGCACGAAACAATGAGTCTCTACAAAACACTACTTTGTTATAACTTATCCATTGAACATAATTTTACCACCCCTAAGGTTTGAATTTAGAAAATCAGACATACATGGTTGCAATCAGTAAATTAGTTAGAGTATGTTATGACAAACTTAATTTTTAGTGAATAGTAACATACCTTTATGAATAGTAATGTTACCCTTATAAATAGTGACATAACCTATGATTAGAAACCTCAACTATGATAGTATATATATAGGATTTAAGTGAAAGTATGATGTACCTATGTTTTGTAATAAGTAAATAAATGTTTTTAAAACTGTATTTTTCAAGTAAATTATGATTTTAATTAAAAAAATAAAATAATCATATTTAGAATTTTTTTTTTAAAAAATGGACTTCATTTTTGGATTCTACATGTCAAAAAATTGTTAGGGTGAATTTTTGGTATTTTTCAAAAATACTTGAATTTTTTTGAATAGTGAAATGCGATAATTTACAATAAATGCTAAATAATTTATTTATTGATTAATTGATGATGTTATGATGATGTAAGTACCAATGTTATGAAATGACATGCATATATTACTATTTTCGGTCATGGAATCATTACTATTTCTTATTTTATGAAAAAATAATAAACTAATGATTAAAATATTAAGAAAACCCTCCTCCCCTCTACTATAAATACCACATCTTCCACCCTCTTCTCTTCACTTATATCAAGACTTGTGCCTTCTTCAAATTCTGCCCAAATATCCTCCCAATATCCTCCCCCACAACCAGAATACTTTGGTCTCATAAAAAGACCAAATCCTCTTCCCTTATGAGGCTCTTAAGGAAGGTTAATTCAAGAGGTAAAATTCATCTTTTATTTTCTTTCATTTCCACATTCCTTTGTTCTCTTTTCTTTACTAAAATATCCTCATCCAAATGGTATGAAAAATCTAGTAACATAAATTTAATGGAATGTTGTTATGATAATGGGATAATTAATCTTCATCTCTCCTTTCCTCCTTATTTATGCATAAAATTAAACATCGTCTGAGATGTGTTGATTTATCACATTCAAGGACGATGATTCTTTCAATTTGATTTACCTTATTCAAATCTAGTCATGAAACTATTTTTATGTTTGAACTAGACTATTATATATGTATTTTATCTTATGTAATGTTCTGTAATCCTTATTCACTCATGATGTAAAATAATAACACAAAATAAGGTAATTGTGAGCACAATCGCCAAATTAATCCAATCTTTTATCATTAATGTTTTTTATAATGATCCATATTCACTAAAAATAACCAAATGATTTTAATAACCATGTAATATTATAAATTTTCATTAATAACATATAAAATCAATTATTTACTTCAACTCCCATCTTACATAAACTACCATACTCTTTTATAAGTGAGCCGATCGTGAATATTATGAAAACGATCACTCACGAACAATGAAATTGAATCCATTAACCCATCTAAAAGTCCAGTAATGAACTTAATAAATTCATAATAAACAAAATAAATTTATAAATGGTTCTATAATTGTTAATTAATGAACCCAATTTGGTTATTCAGTTCATTAAGATCAAGTGAAGAACACCCTTAGATTTAAGGTAAGGGATCCTCTCTCTCATATTTATTCAAGAATTCCCCCTATGTTGTGTCCTTTAATTATTAATTCATAATTATAGAGTATATTTTTCACATCCCCCATACTTCCCTTAGAATATATAAATGAATAGATACCCCTTTACCTCTCATTAATCCCCCACAAGAACACCCATTACCATGCCTTAATGTTTGTAAGGGTTTCTTCATCTCACTTCCATTTTTGTAATATATTCCGTATTCACTACTGTTACTTGTGTATAGTGTATTCATACTGGAAATTTATGTTTCATATCATAAATCTATTTATTTTTATTATATTATATGTATAATTTTATTATTATTAGTTTTGGGTCATACAATTCAATTGATTACAAAGTTGTAAGTAGTTTCTACCCGAACCTTCATTTTCATCCGGATTGCTCTTATTATCTACTCACCTCAATGAAATAATTATTTATTCTTATTAACTCATCAGAAATTATGTTTTAATGTCATATATATGTTTACTAATAAGAATATTTCTTTATTTTATGGGGAGTTAAATGTTTTAAAAGAATCTTTCCAAAATTCTTTCGAAATGAAAACCCAATTTAAGGAACTTCTCGAATTTTTACCTATTTTGAAGTTCACTATATAATATGTTTTAAGACATATTTATCTTTATAAAATAAAAAATTTTAACATGAAAAGATATTTTGGTTTATTTCTGGTGTTATTAAAGAAAAATGCCTTTTTTGCTTTAAAATATCTTTAATGAATTCCTTAAACTGCACTAAAATGTTTTAATTCTAAAGCTTCTTTAAAAACACTTTTTACATGATTTCACTTTAGTGGGACATCATTTATGCCTCAAATTTAATATCAATGTACTTACCTTTTCTTTTCTAGGATATACATTTTTAAAACCATATTTATGACAAATACAAATGATTTTAAAAAATAACCCTTCTTTCCAAAGTAAAATAGATTTTCCTTACCTCACTTTAACTTTTATGAGATATATACCTTGTTCACCACTTATTCCTTACATGTGGTGTATGTAATTACCCTTGGTATATCATATCAAGAGTATCCTTATTCCCATGATATTCTAAGGGATTGTGATTTTAATGTTTTAAGGTGGTATGTGACACTTTGGAATGTTTAATTACTATTTTTGTAAGAATTTATCAATGGTCTCATTTAAAAGTATCTCTATTTATCTCAACATCATTTTATGAATTTGATATTTCATAGAGGTTTGTATCTTATGATATCAACTAAAATATCTTGTTGAAGGGTTTCTGATTAGTTTTAATGAGGATGTTCTATCTTGATATCATTCACCAATTTACTTCTAATGGATAGTGTTTATGTTTAATGTACAAGGAAAGTTATTTACATTTCATATGATAGTTTCAATATGAATGTATATGTTATTTATGTTTATTCCCATTAATAAGAGGAATTAATTGGACTTATTAAGTGCCATGGGGGTCTTTATAGTCCCTCGGTGCATTGGTAGGTCTCATGAGACAAAATACGGTCTTGGCACAAGGCCTTGGCAAAATGGTTATTTATGGTCTTAGCACGATGCCTTGATGGTATGGTTATGATTTCCCGCATTATGCGTTCCATATTTATGAAACTAATAATTGAAAGTTCATGTGGTTATTTGACTAGTATAATACCCATGTTTATGTTTTATTATGGAAATATTTACCCATCTAATATTCCTACCATATTATGTTCAAGTTCATTTTCAAAGACATGTGTTTTTAGCTATTCACTATGAATAATGTTTACGTTTATGAAATATTATACTTTATTTATTATCCTTACTGATAATATGACCTCACCCCTTTCTTAATTTTCATTTTCTCAGGACATAAAAAAGTTTATTATGAATGACCTGTAGGGATAAACTTAGAGTTTTGGATGTTTCCAATAAAACTTATATGTTGTTTTTCATTTCAAGTTATAATGTAGAACCTATGTATGTATCTTGTTTCCAAAGATACTAAACTACTTATTTCTTAGGGATGAATATTACATGTTTATATGCCAATGTAAAAAAATAAGGCACTGACTCCATGCAACTGGGGTCGGGTCCTTATAGTTGGTATCAAAGGATGTTTAGTAGAGAATTTGGAAACTAGATATAGAAAAAGTAGATTAGTGAAAAAACCCTAAGATAGACTTTGGGTATAAGAATACAAGGAAATCTTATAATTTTGGTAAGGAATAGATTATGTGGTTTATTAAGAAAATATATCCCTGTATGGATATAAACAATTAGAGGTTTCTCTAGCACAGATGTATCTAGGGGTAAATCCCGAAAACAACACTTTGAGCTAGAATCAAATGGGAACTGGTGCACAATAATGAGACTTACTTCACTATTGGTTTGACACTCTCTAGGTATATGATTTGGTAAATTTATAATCTTATTACAAACCATTATGAAGGATTTATGTCCCTAAAGTAACCAAATTATATGGTTATAGGATTTACGATGCATAAATTTCTGTTATTTGTTATACCTTTTTTATAGATATAGAGAGTTCATAAATTTATGAGATAATATATTATATGGAATTGATTAGAATTGGATCCTAGTAGAAAGATTGGTAACTTCACCAATGCGCATGATGCAAAGAGTAAGAAGGATCGTATCTCTTATAGTATTAAGCCATCATTTCAAAGCAAGATAGTCTCCCATGTGTCTTCATCATATGAGGAAATAATATCATGTGTTAATAAGGTTTGTAAATAATTCTATAAGTCCTTTGAATTTTAAGGGAATCAAAAGAAGAAGAGGATGGTATAGAAAAATATTGATAAAGAGAAGAAGGGAAATACGGGTTTTTCTACATGTGATAATTATGGAAAGAATCATCCTGGTAAATTATTGAAGGGAATTAGAGTTTTTTATAAGTGTAGAGAAAAAGGAAAAAAATTCCATGATTGTAAGGGTAAGAAAAAGGTTTCTGATGTACAATGCTTCAACTGTAAGTAGTTGGGACACTATGCGAATCAATGTCCCAAGTGTCAAAGGAATATACCCCAAATGTTGTTACTGGATAATGATCAAGTTATGATACTTCTTCCAATGAAGTGAAAGGATTAATATGCCTTATTAAGAATTATTTTATTTGAATATTTTATCAGTAATGTACTGGTTATAAGAATTATAGAATATATGAGGATTGTACTGCAGTACTATTTCATTAAGTATTTGAGGTTGTATGATGTATTCTTCCAAGGATAAGTGACTGAGTAGAAAGATTATATCTTGAAAAATAATATGGTTGAGCGAAATAAAACCCTAAATATATTATTGATGATTAAGATAATGATATAGAAATGGTTTATTTGGATAAGTACTGACTACCTCAAAAATGATTATTTACTTATCGACAAGTGGTTATTCTATCATTGATGGAGTTTACAACATTATTGGATATAATGAATATATCTAATATCATTTTTAAGGATGAATTAATTTTTTGAATAAGGATTTATAATAATTTTAGTTATTAATATATTTCAAGAGGACACAGGATGGAGATATTTACATTTTTGGAATGTGAAAATTTAGGACTGCTTCATGAAAATAAGGTAGAAGATGCCTTGAGTAGGATATATCACAGAGTCCAAAAAAAATGAGGATTTCCAAGGACATTGTGTATATGGATATAGAAAGGATTGACGTGGGAATGATTCTTAATTGTTGGATCATGATATTTTGTAAAGTTAATCCATTTATGAAATGGTTTAAGTTGATCATTGTATGAGGATTTAGAGTTTAATGTCAGCACATGATGAATCTTATGCTAAGAGATGAGGTATAGGTAGTTCAAGGAATAATCAAAGGATAAGATCATGTTAATAAAATACAAACGTATATTTATACACTTATATAGTAAAATAACTCCTCAACTCTATGAAAAGAGTCGTAAATGATTTTTTGTTATCATAATCTTTGATAACGTTAATTAAATTTTACATAACTGTAGTTTATGGTTTTTTGATAATCTACTTTCATCTAAACCTATTTTCCATCTCTATAAATTCATAGTTTGGTTTTTATTCTATGCCCAAGTTTTTAATTCTAATCAACGACACTCCATTAGAAAGGATAAATAAATAAATAAATAAATAAATAATTAATTAATATTATTATTTTATGACCACCTCTTTTCCCTTAACATTTTTAAATAGGATATTCTATTAACCCTATTCTTGATATGAGTTTTTTTACATGTAAATTTTCAAGTAACAACCAATAACTTTCAAAGTGAAATATCAAATTTTGAGGATGAAATGTTTGTTAGGAGGGGATAATTCAACACCCCAAGATTTTGAAAATAAATTTAATATTGAATGAATGAAACACTGTGCCTCTAAAAAACACCACTTTGTTATAACTTATCCATTAAACATAATTTTACCACCCCTAAGGTTTGGATTTAGAAAATATGACATACAGAGTTATGATCAGTAAGTTATTTAGAGTACGATATGACCAACTTAATTTTTAGTGAATAGTTACATACACTTATGAATATAAATGTCACCCTTATGAATAGTGACATACCCTTATGAATTGTAACATCATTTGTGATAGTATATATATATGATTTAAGTGAAAGTATGATGTACCTATGTTTTAGAATAAGTAAATAAATGTTTTAAAAACTGAATTTTTCATGTAAATTATGATTTTAATTAAAAATTAAATTAATCATATTTAGAAAATTATTTTTGAAAAATATACATCAGTTTTGTATTCTACACATCGAAAAAATTTTAGGGTGAATTTTTGAGATTTTTATGAAATACTTGATTTTTTGGTGAATAGTAAAATACAAAAATTTACAATAAATGGTAACTAATTGATTTATTGAGTCATTGATGATGTTTGGATGATATAAGCATCTATGGTACGAACTAACATGAACATATTACTATTTTTGGTCCTATAATCATCACTATTTCTTGTCTTATGAAAAAATAATAAACTAATGATTAAAATATTAAGAAAACCCTCCTCCCCTCCACTACAAATACCACCTATTCCACCCGCTTCTCTTCACTCCTATCAAGCCTTATAAATTCTAAAAATTCTTCCCAAATCTACTCCCAATATCATTCCCCATTACCATCATCCCTTGGTCTCATAAAAAGGGCAAATCCTCTTACCTTAAGAGGCTCTCAAGGAAGGTTAATTCAAGAGGTAAAATTCCTCTTTTCTTTTCTTTAATTTTCATATTCCTTTGTTCTCTTTTATTTCCTAACCTCTCCTCATCCAAATGGTATTAAAACTCTAGTACCATTAATTTAATGGAATTTGGTTATTATAATTGGATAATTAATCTTCATCTCTCATTTCCTACCCATTTATGCTAAAAATGAAACATTTTCTGAGATGTGTTGATTTATCACATTTAAGGACGATGATGCTTTCAATTTGATTTACCATATTCAAATATGATCATGAAAACATTTTTATAGTTGAAAAAAACTATTATATTTGTATTTTATCTTATTTAATGTTCTGAAATCCTAATTCACTCATGATGTAAAATAATAATACAAAACAGGGTAATTGTGAGCAAAATCACCAAATTAATCCAAGTGTTTATCATTAATGTTTTATATAATGATTAAACATCACTCTAAATAATCAAATGAATTTTATAACCATATAATATTATGAATTTTCATTAATAATATATAAAATCAATTCTGTAATTCAAATCCCATCTGACATGAACTACCATACTCTTTTACAAGTGAGCTGATCATGAATATTCTGAAAACGAGCACTCACGAACAATGAAATTGAATCCCTTAACCCATATAAAAGGTCATGAATGAACTTAATAAATTTATAATAAACCAAATAAATTTATAAAGTGTTATTTAATTGTTAATTAATGAACCTAATTTTGTTATTCAGGTCATTAAGATCAAGCGAAGAACACCCTTAGATTTAAGGTAAGGGATCCTCTCTCTCACTTTTATTCAAGAATCCCCCCTATGTTGTGTCCTTTTATTTCTAATTCCTAATGATGGGGTATGTTTTTTAACCTCCCAAATACTTTCCTTATTATATATAAATGACATTATACCCCTTTACCTCTCATTAATCCCTCACAAGAACACTCATTACCATGCCGAAATGTTTATAAGGGTTTCTTCATCTCACTTCCATTTTCGTGAGATATTCTATATTAAATATTATTACTTGTGTATGATGTATGCATACTATACATTGATGTTTCATATCATGAATATATTTATTTTTATGATATTAAATTTATAATTTTATGATTATTAACTTTGGGGCATACGATTCAATTGATTACAAAGTTGTAATTATAATCTACACGAACCTCCATTTTCATTTGGGTTTCTCTTATTCAATACCAACCTCAATGAAATTCGTATTTATTATTATGTACTCCTGAAAAATTATGCTAAAATGATCTATATATGTTTACCAATCAAAATCCTTCTTTATTTTATGGGGAGTTAAATATTTTAAAATAATCTTTCAAAAATTCTTCTGAAAAGAAAACCCGATTCAAGGAACTTCTTGACTTCTTACCTATTTTTAAGTTCACTCTATAATATATTTTAAGAAATATTTGTCTTTATAAAATCACACATTTTAACATGAAAATATATTTTGGTTCATTTCTGGTTTTATAAAAGTAAAAATTCCTTTGCATTTTAAAATCTCTTTAATGAATTCCTTAAACCGCACGAAAATGTTTTAATTCTAAAGCTTCTTTAAAAACACTTTTTACATGATTTCACTTAAGTGGGGAATAATTTGTGCCTAAAATGTAATAAAAATGTACATACCTTTTCTTTTCTGGGATATACATGTTTATAACTAGATTTATGACAAATACAAGTGTATAGGGAAAGTTATTTATATTTCATATGTTAGTTTCAGTATTAATGTATATGTTGTTTTTGTTTATCCCCATTTATAAGAGGAATTAATTGGATTTAATAAGTGTTTGTTGGGGCCCTCTATATCCCCTCGGTGCATCGGTAGGTCTCATGAGACAAACTGCGGTCTTGGCATGAGGTCTTAACAAAATGGTTATTTATGGTCTTGGCATGTGGCCTTAATGGTATGGTTATGATGTCCCACATTATGAATTCCATCTTTAAGAAACTAGTAATTGAAATTTAATGTGGTTATTCAACTAGTAGAATACCCATGATTATATTTTATTATGGAAATATTTACTCATCTCATATTCCTGCCATATTATGTTCTTTTTCTTTTTTAAAGACATGTGTTTTTAGCTATTCAAAATTTCTAATGTTTATGTTTATGAAATATTTTTATATATTTCTTAACCTTACTGAGCATCCAAGATCACCCATTTCTTATGATTCATTTTCTTAGGACATAAATAATTTTATTATAAATGACATGTAGGGATAAACTTAGAGTTTTGGATGTTCCCAATAAAACTTATATGTTGTTTTTCATTTCAAGTTGTAATGTTGAACCTATGTATGTATCTTGTTTCTAAATCTTCTAAACTACTCAGTCATTTGGGATGAATATTCCTTGTTTATATGCCAATGTAATAAAATAAGGCATTGACTCCTGGAAACTGTGGTTTGGTCCTTACAACTTCCAAAAACTGATTAAAATAGTTAACACAAATGGGGAGAGGGAATGAACTGTAACCTCCTAATGAACTAGGAGGTGTTTGAACACCAAGGTCCAACAGATCTTTCCTAAAAATTTGTGCCGCCAAAGGCTTAGTAAGACTGTCATCCACTTGGTCATCAGTTACAACATGCTCCATTATAATCACAACTTGTTCAAATTTTTCTTTGATGATGTGATATATGATCTCAAAATGATTAGTATGAGATTTATGAACTAGATTATTCATAATATCAACCACACTCTTGGTATCATAGTGAATTACCATTGGTTGTTTCACCTCATCACCAATTTTTGTTAGTTTTTTCTTCATCTACAATAGATGAGTGCATGCCTTTATAGTAGAGATATAATCTGATTCAGCCATACTAAAAGTAGTAATTTCCTATTTCTAGCTCAACCATCCCACACATTTGTTTCCTATAATGAAAGCATCACCGATTTTAGAATTTCAATCCACCACATATCCAGCTCAATCAGCATTATAAAAAGTTGATAATTCATTATCTATTCTTGCTACAAAGTATAATACAAAATTGAGTGTACCTTGAATATAACTCATGATTATTTTAAATTCTTCCAAATTTACTTCCTTCAGATTACTTTGAAAGCGGGCCACTAATCATGTTGAAAATACGATATTTAGACTTTTTTCTCTCAAGTATAATAATCTTCCCATTATTCTCATGTATAGGATGGGATCCAAATATGTCCCATCCTTGTGATTTCCAAGTTTTGTCCTTACATCAGTCAGATTTGAAATTGGTTTGGATTCATACTTGTTGAATATCTTCAGCTTCTCTCTTACATATTTTTTCTAAGAAATAAAGGTGTAATCCTTCTTTTGAATCATCCACAACCCCAAGAAGTAAGTGAGTTCACCAATCATGGACATTTCAAATTTATATTTCATGTGATTAGAAAATTCTTGCACTGATCTCTACCATCTTCTACCAAAAATAATATTATACACATACACAAGAACCATAAATTAATCTTTATGAGAATTCATCACATAGAGAATATGGTTGACAGATCCTCTTTTAAACTCAAGATTTAAGCATTGAGTAAAAAATACCATTCTTGTGGTGCATGATTCAGACCATAGAGGCCTTATTTATTCTAAAAACCTTAGTCTCTTAATTTACAATCATAAATCCCATTGGTTGTTCAATATAGACTTATTCTTCAAGAAATCAATTTAAGAAATCCATTTTGACACCTATCTGATAAACTTTGTACTCTCTCTGAATTCCCATGGAATGAAAAATCCTGATCAACTCTAGTCTAGATAATAGGGAAAATATTTATTCAATAGTAATGACTTCAATCTGTACATAACCTTTACACTCTAAGCTTGCCTTGTTTTTTTATCACATTTCCATAATCATTAATTTTTTTTAAAGATCCACTTTGTTCCAATAAAATTGTATTTTTTAGGTCTCTTAACAAGTTCCCATATTAGATTCTTGTCAATATGATTGAGTTCTGTATTCATGGACTTAACCCATGATTCATACTTTTCTTCTTCTTCAAATGTGGTTGGTTCCACAATTTATATTAAGATATAATGTGCTTCATTCCTCACTCTCCTTGTCTCTGTGGGTGCGGTTTAATCCCCAATGATGTTGGATTGATCAATTTATACTATTCTATTTATCCTGCAAGGTTATAATGAAGTTTTATCAGACATGGTTTCCTCTTCCGATTATTCTTCCAAATTATCATCATTTTGTGATCCTTCCACTATTTATACATTTGAATCTGTCCCTTGTTCACTTTCTCCTTAATCTTATTTCATATCATCATATGAGATCCTTAAGGTATTTAGGATTTTATCTTCAATGATGCTGACAGTACTAATTTCTATAATTATTACAATATGATTATTTTAACATTTTTATGCATTACTCTTTATTTAATATCCAAGGAATATTACCTCATTTACAGCATCACTATACTTTCCTTGATTTCATTATTTGTTTTAGATAAAACATTTTCTTCAAAAAACTTGAAAATAATTCAAAGAGGGATTCCTGCAATACCATAACTCATATGATTTCTTGGTTTCTCCCATAAAATCACTATTTTAATTTGAGTATACACCACTACTTGAACACCCTATTTCTATAAATGAAGAGAAATATGATTCTTAATCAGTATAGTTTTGGACATATTGTTCACCTATCAATTTTTGCGTACAAAAACTCCATTTTTCTATGGGGCTCTCACTACATCCACCTCATGCTTTATTCATGTTTTTCTATGAAATTTTAAAACTCAATGAATGTGTATTCTCCTATATTGTCATATCATAGAATCTTGATTATGTGGATAGTTTCATTCTCAGATATTTGATTATTATTTTTTCATAAAATCAAGTAATTGTTGTTTCCTATGTATAATCATTACACAATCCATTCTATAATAATAATCAATATCAAGAATGTAGTACCTATCTCCACATATTCCATCCAAATTTATTGGACCACTTATGTTTGTGTGGATAAGATCAATCATATTTTATTCCCTTTTGTTCTTTGGATGATATGAACTCTGAAACATCTTTCCTCACATACATGCATCACATGTCTTTTCTCGATCATGCTTAATATTGGTAATGTAGACAACTAACTTAAAATTAGCTATATGTTCCATGCTATGTTGATTAATGTGACCCAACCTTTAGTGCCACAAGTTTTCTTCTTCTTAAACTATTAAGTAACAAATGTTATATTTACTGGAAACCTGGTGTAAATTTTCATATGTTTTGTATCCTTTTATGAGAAAATTACATGTCTTTCCTTTGATAGTGCACCCCTTTTAATTAAATGTCACTATAAGTACTGAGTCATAGAGTTGTCTCACACTGAGGAGATTGTGATGCAATCCATCTACATAGAGAACTTCAGTTTTCTTTAGATCATAATTTTCCAGTTCTATACTTCCACTTCCTTTGATATTTGAATCACCATATTTTCAAAATCTCACTATTCTATCAAACTTTTCTTAATATTATTTAACAAATCTGCATTTCCTATCATGTGGGATGACCATCCACTATCAAGAATCCTGGTTCTAATATTATTTAAAACTTTGAGAGATATTTTTTAAGGTTGGATTTCTCAATTTTCTTATTTTACTTCCATGATATACTTAATTAAGTGGAGGTTAAAGATGGCCTTTCCAATATATTTTCAATATGCATGGGTTCATCATACTTATATTCTTCTTCTATAGGATAATAACTATTTGAAATAGTAACTTATCTTTGTTGGAAAGTATTGACTTGTATCTGATTTATATTAGTAATGTTCTCGCCTTTCCTCTCTCTACAATGAATATATTTATGGCCATATTAAGAATAGTGTAAACAATATCCACATAAACTATTTCTTTTATACGATGAAGGAAGTGGTCTCATTTTACTTTGTTGAATTTCAAGTGCTTCCCCATTTATATAGTTTATTTCATCTTCATAGTATTACATGATATTTACTAGAAATCCATATAATTGGCATTTAATAAGTGGGAATGCCTTCCCACTTCCATTCCTCCCCATGTCCCCTTCCTTTTTTTTAAAAAAGTGTTTAACTGGTGATCCTCTATGGATACTTGAAGACAATTTTCATCTATATTTTCTATTTTATTTGAAACTTTCTTTGTTAGGACATCAGGTTACTTTGTGATATGTACAAATTTATAAGTCCCTTTATTTTGGCTCATCTCAATTCTAGCCTTTGATGTTTCAACAATACAAGTAATTCCACTTTTTCCCATGCATGTGGATCTATGATCATTCAAGGACTTATCTACTACTTAAGAACCATGTTTATCCATTTCTTATAGTTTTAAATCTAATAATATTTCAAAATGTAACTTCTTATTTGTTTCCCTTGATTTTGATTTAGTTTCAAGTTTACTCCTTATAATAACAACTTATTCTTCAAGTCCCTTAACTCTCTTAGCCTTCTCTTCCAGTATAGATGTAAGGTTATTGATGAATTTTTCCTTCAATTCAATCCTAATATGAAATTTAAAAACTTATTCCAAGCATCAAAGAGTTGTTAAATGTTATTATTACTATGCTTATAGTTTATCAATTTCTTCTTCAAGATGATCAACACACTCTGATGACTCTTCCAAAATGAATCTCATCTTTCTGTTTCTTTTTTCTTTGAATTTCAATCTCATAAAGAGCACTCTCAAGTTCCACATTGAGATTAAAAACACCAATTAACTGATTTTTTTGTATTTTGAAGGTTATACCTTTTCAACTATAGCCATCATGGATGCTTGGGTTTTATATTTAAACTCTGATTCTATATCCTCCAAAAAGTCATTATCAACTTGTTCTTATTTATAGAAAAAACCCTTTCTTTGTAATTTATTTACAGATTTCAGTATCCATTTTGGGGAAACATTTTTTGAGGATTCTATATGATTCCTACTTCCATTTCTTTATCATAAAACTTCCTTGATCACCAAGAGACAATGTGCCAACTCTACCACATCGAAATAGGCTAGAGGAAGATTTCCTTCAAATCTACCTTTTCCTCTCTTGAATTTCATGGAAAAAAGATAAATAAGATCATATTAATCATTATATTTATTAACACCATATCTAGAAATATCATGTTTTTCCATGAATTCGAATTCCATTTTATTTCTTACTTGAGTAATTTAATCATATGGATTGACTCTCATTTCATAAGCCACTATACTACTTAGCAGATCATTAGGAGAAAATTTAGACAGATCCCTTTCCTCAAGGGATGAAACTTTTGGATTGTACAGGGGAAATTATTATTGAAATTTTATTCACAATGTACATATCTTTAATTTCTTTACAAATTCCTCAAATTTATACAAAAAATTCAGCAATTTGATTAAAAAAACAATATTTATTTTCATCTTGATATATTTTCATATCATCAAATTTATTTTACAAAACCTAAAGTTTGTCCTACTTCAATTTTTAATCGCCATAATATATATTTTGTTTGGTTTCTAACACATGTTCTTGGATGAGTTGTAACTCATAACATTCAAATAGATTTGATTAGATAGAGCTGTAGTAAGCGTACTTTGTGATTTGGCATCCATATCAAGCATTTTTCTATACATTTCAGTCATAGAAAGACCTATTGCATGTTACACCTCGATAATTTATGAGATGGATTCTTTTTAATTTCTTATGTGACTTGTTTTTTATGATACACCAATATTATCTTGCTCTATACGCAACACTATAATAACTTTCAATATATTCAACACTATTCTTGGCTTGTGTTGCACATAATTTCAAGTTCCTTTAATAGAATTCATTTCATGAAACATTGAGTATAGATTTTGTTCAATGTATAAATGAACTATATTTTTATTATGTTATAGTCAACACCAAAGGAATCTTGCACTACACATAACACTGACTTGGCTTGCGTTACACACAAGAGTGACCTTCCTCGATAGCATGCGTTGAACGCAATACCATGTTTCACTAAACAATGATATATTATTAAAATATTTTATAACTTTATATTATGAATAATATTAACCAAATTTTTAATTTTATAAAACATTAGAATTCATATTACACATTTTATAGAACATGATATGAGAAAAAAGTCATTTTTTGGATAAAAGAAGTATTTTTCAAAAAATACAGTTTTACCACTTCTTGATGGCGCACCGATTTTAAATCTAATTTTTGACACTTTTATAAGTCAAATTTTTAAAAAATAAACTTCTTATTTGGAATAGGTATATAAAAATTTAACTTTTTTGAATTTTTTTATATTTTTCTAAAAAAATTAAAATTTTAATGAATAGTGAAAAATACTACATTTTAATTCAAAATTACCTTTTTATCTAATTTATTTATATAGTTAGATTATATTTATAATTGGTTTTAAAGTGTAATTGTATTATATTTTAATAATTTAATCCAATTTTGGTCATTATTAGTAATTTAATTTTAAATTGGACTTAAACACATGTCAATCTTTTGATAGTTATTACTTCTTAAAAATCTATTTTTTGGTTTTGACAACGGGAATTAATTTTAAATTAATTACTACAACTTATATGTTTTTAATTTAGAAAAATGGATTCCATATTTGTAATCATAAAGTTTTAATTTTATAAATAGGTACCTTTTATTTTTGGACATTATGAATAGTAACTTTAGTAAATATTTTATTTACCATGGTTAAATGGTAAATCTTCTAAATAAGGTTAAAAAATAATATTATAATAATATTTAACTAGCATAACACATGTATGGATCATATTGGATGATATATTTCCGACCACGGGCATCCTTGGGTCGATTTTAGGACCCCATAGATTCACTTGGATGTGAAAATGACATTTCATAATAATTAATTTAAAGTAAAGATAATTATAACCTAAACATATATCTTTTAATAAATTTATTTTAATATAAGGTTATATAAATGATATATATGTATATAAAAGGTAATTATAAATATAAAAATATTTCCTATATCATGGTATTTTATTTATAATTTTTTTACATTATATAAATATATTTATTTATGACATAATTATGATGTAGTGATTACCTCATTAATAAAAGAATCAAATAAATGAATTTATAAATATTAAAATAAATTTAATTTGAACATTTTGATTCCATTAAAGAATTTTATGAATGAAATATACATATTAGGAATGATTTAATTCCTTTTTTTAAGTAATCATGTTTTTATGAATTTTTAAAAAATTAAAGTTTTAATAGTGTCAAAAATTGACATAATTCATAACTTAAAACATAAAATAGTTTATTAAATGATATTAAATTACTAAAAATATAATATTAGAAAAATTGGTTAATATAAGTCCAAATAGTTCATAAATAATTTTTTGTGGGTCGTTTGACATGATATGGTAATTAAATTAACCCACAATGTGTAAATAACATGATATCACGGTAAGATTAAAAAGGGTAAAATAAGGGTCAAACCAAAAAGATAAGGGTAAAAATATATTCGAACTTATCTAAAAATTATTTAATTATGGGTATTCAAGCCAAACTCATATTATCTACTAATTAAATAGGTTTTGGATCATTTTAAATTAAAATTGAATTTATAATAAATTAATATTTTAAGACTTTGCTAAAGTGCCCCTCTCCTCACTTATAAAAGGGCACCTCCTACCTCTCCTATTCAATCCATTTTGAGCCTTAAAGATTAGAAAAACCCTGAATATTTATCTTATAAACTTTCCTAATTATATTCTATAGGAGCTGGTCTTCTCAAAAGACCAAATCTAGTACCCTAAGAGGAAATTTAAAGGAGGCACATTGAGGAAAAGGTAATCTCTTCTACCGATTCATTCAAATTTATTTCTTCTTATTATTCCTATTATTTAGTTGTTTCATTATAAAGTAACAACATCAGTATTATTCATATAATTATATGTTATTATAAATATTAAACGTCCCTATTTCACCTTCTATCCATCATACGAAAAATAAAATCACCATGCGTGCGTACGTATGACTATCGTCTCAACACCGTGGTGTAATCTATTTTCACCACCTCCTTAATTAGATGGGTATAATGGTGTAAATAATAAATATATATGATTATTATAACATGATGCTAATTCTGAGATATTATACACAAACCACTTCAATAATATTCAACAATTATGGGAATGATATCTTTGCTCGTGCGTACGAACGACTTACCGTCTCCATGACGCGATGAGATTCTTTCTTCACATTAACCATTTAAGAATGATTATAAAGTATATATAATAAATATTCATGAAGTATATGAAATAATAATACTAATGTATTTATGTATATATATATATATGTCATTTTCTTCTATTCAATTTAATTAAGAAATAAAAATAGCATTCATGCGAACGTACGACCTACCATCTCCATAAACGGTGTATTCCATTTATTTTATCTATCTATTATACATATATTTATATACTGAATATATATAATTTATAAATCATGTTTTAAATTCTTGAAGTAATTAAATCATGATATAAGTAATAATATCAAGAATTACAATTCAAAATATATACGATAAATAAAACGATTATTACCCAAAACGTTGTTTTAATATAGAATTGACAAATGAACGAGTTATATAAAGTCATAAGTGAATCATATATAATATAATAAATATTATTATGGTTCCTTTAAAAGTTAAAAATATGTTTAAACCCATTATATTTGAGTTTTGGACACATACGGAAGAAATTAGACCTAAGGTAAGGGATAATTTTGCAATCTCATTATTATCTAAGATAGTTTATATATAAGTATTTAATGGGGGTATATTTATCATCCATGTTCATGTTTTTTAAAAATGTTTTCAAATTTTTTTACTATTAATATATGTTTATTTAGAGTCATTTTTACCCATTTTTTACTTTTACTACATGGTATGGAAGGAATCTTTCTTTTGTTTACCATACGAGGTACTTTTTGACTTTTCTGATAGAAGTACGAGGAGAATGTTTTTTAACTTATATAGAATGAACGGATTTTTGAACTTTAATAACACATTATTTTCATGAATATTACTTTACAATATTTCAAGTTTATTTTCAATTAATTTCTTTTCTTTTAAATTGTACAACATTTTGAGAAAAGAATACATTTTTGAAGACGAAATGATATTTTACTTAGTAATTAAGTTCAAGTGTTTTATCAAAATTATTTTCCTTCTTAGATGACATAGGGTATGTCTCTATCCATATTATTATTTTTATTTGATTTTTTTTATGATGGAATTATTTTATGATGTAAATTTATCTTATATGGATTATGTTTTGATGAAATGATGTTTAAGAATACCATTTTATTTCATGGGTTATTCTATGATGAATGATTTATTTTTTATGGCACATATAAGAATGATTTCATTATGAGATGGGTGGTACCTATATCTCCCTTTAATGCATTTGGTAAATATTTATATATCATGAGATAGACATGAATGAAATGGAAAGTAAATCCAATTTAGTAATACAGGGCTGGAACGACAAGTAAATCCAGTTCAGTAATACATGGCTGGAACGACAAGTAAACCAGGTTCAGTAATGGACTATGTCCACTATGATGGTCTTTGAATCAATGCCTTGGATACTATGTAAATAATATTATGTTCTTATTAGTTTTCCACAATTACATGTTTTATTCTAATTCTATTCTATCATGGTTAATGTTCCTTTATGATCCATGCCTTACGTACTACCAAGATTTATTTCATGACTCATGATTTTGATGTTTAAACTTCATGTTCATGTTTTTATGTTCAAATTTTTATGGTTTGTTTTATTTCACCCATGTTTACCCTTATTTAGAATTTTATCTCACCCTTTTTAGGTTTTATTTTCCCCAAGATATAAAGAAAGGTTTTAGGTAGGAAAACAACAGGGGAAGGTCTTTATGTGAGATGTTGAAGATCTTTCACCAAGTTAGAATATTATGTTCTGAGTTTCCAAAGACACTAAATTAATATAGTATTTTGGAATTTGTTTGTTTCATGTATTAATTATTATGAAAAAGAAATGTAATTTCCATGTATGTCAAGCTTGGGCCTCTATAGTTGGTATCAGAGCGAAGGTTTTGTCCACCTTTGGAAATTAGGATGTGAAAACATTAGTGAGATCCCTAGAGATATTTCTATGGTATTTCTAGGGATGTCCTTAAGGTTATGTATAAGTATAAGTTATAGTCTTAGAATTATGATAACTATTATGAATAACCTATAATTAAACCTAAGATGTTAGAGATTGAAAGTAATCCCCCTTGATAATGTTGTTTTCCTAATATGATTTTTTCCTCTCACACTATTATTTTTGGGTTTTAGAAAATGGCTGGAAACAGGAGGATTCATGTTAATGGAGAATATGATGGGAAATGGAATAATATTCTTAATGAGAAACCAAATGAAATGGGATTTGGAAGAAAAAACATCGTTATTCTTCCAAATCAACAATCTCATAATATGATCAATAATCACAACTTTGGTAAGTTTCCTAACCTAACTAATAAGAGAAAGATGGAGTTTCATGATGATCATAGAGTAAACAAAGTTCAATTTTCCTCATGTAAATCATGTGGGAAGTGGAATCAAGGATAATGTTTCAAAGGAACTGGAAGATGATTTGGGTGTGGAAAATAAGGACACAAAGCTAGTAATTGAAAATTAAAAGGTTCAGTTAACACAATAGACAATGATAATGGAATTTCTAAGACATTAATTATAGTTAAATGTTTTAAATGTGGAATGTATGGGAATTATGAAAATATATTACCTAATAGAAAATCTCATAAAGAGAATTAGAATGGTCTTATGGGTAGTATATATGTTGCTTGCGATGAAGAGACTAAAAATGATATGTGAGATGAAATAAGTGTTAAGGAATAAAATGATGAAGCTCGGTCAATGGTTTTAGATGATAGTGGAATGATTGTATGTTTATCAAGAGTAATTTTGTATAAGTAATTTAATGGTACTATGGAATAAATAAACATCTAAGAATTGTTACACTATTTTTTTCCTTATGTATTTTAAAGTATATGTTGAATGGTACCGATAACCATGAAAGTTTATTCAGATATTTTGGGAAAGCACATGATATGCTCATAATGAAGGGATAAAGAGATAAAGAGATTTTTGATTGTATTAATGAGATCATGTCTAATATGAGGAAAAAGTGATATCATGGTTTGAGTATATATAATTTTTAGAATTTTGGTATGTGGAAAGAGTTAACTTTTGATAGTATTCATGTTTTCACTAAGGTTCTATGGTAATTCATGTTTTAAGAGAATACATGATTAAGGTATTCACATGTTTGGACTATGACAACCAAGAACTACCTTATAAGATATGGGAGATAAATGTTATGTCAATTTAGTTCACCTATTTTTAAGTTTTATATTTTTTAAAGGATTTTAATGTTATCCATTTATAGATAGTATAAATTATTTTCCATTTTAAGTTTGTTATATTAATGTATTATCACACTATAGGTCAACTTATGCTTATTTGATAACCTGTTCTAACCTTTTTGTTGAGACATATGGAATGACCTATCATTATATCGGATGATATGCTAATACTTTATGAATGAAAAATTCAACTTCATTTATTTAGGATATTAATTAGAAATTTTTCAAGTCACGATCAATGGTGAGATTGTACCAAAATCAAGTAAGTATTTATTATCATTCAAAATTATTCAACATTCGGAAAATGATCTGGAAAACAAAAAATGTTATCCAAGTAACTTCTTATCTAATAAATCATATGGCCCCTTAAATGATTATAGATTTATTACTTTCTGGTAGTTAACTTTCTCCAAATATTATTCTCTATCACTATTCATCAGAACTTGATGGTTAGATTTATCTTCCATATCCATGTTTTAACATCCTAACTATGTTCAACTATGTGGAAACCCAATGAATAATTAATTTGGGTGACCATTATATTTCTAAATTTTCTTTTTGAAATTAAGTTTTAGTATTTTTTTTTACGATGTGGGTTTCTATGAGAGAAACTTTCAAGTAGTAAACCATTTATAACCCCGGAAAATTTCGAGGGAAAAATTCATTTTAAGGGGTAGAATGCAACACCCCTAAAATTTATGAGATAAATTCTTTTTAATTTATAATATTTACTGTGTTTTATTCTACCCCAAGATTAGATTGTGCTATATGAAACACCATATTACCTTGCAGAATACGCACCACTATTTTTAGCTTGTGTTGCACACAATTTCAAGTTCCTTTGATAGAATTAATTTCACACAACACTGAGTATAGATTTTTTTCAATGTATAAATGAAATAAGTTTGGATTTTTTTATACACAACACCAAAGTAAGATTTCACTACACGGAACACTGACTTGTCTTGTGTTACACACAAGAACTACCTTCCTTGATAGCTTGCTTTTTACGCAATACTGAGTTTTATTAAATAATGATATATTATTAACATATTATATAACTAGCTATTATGAATATTATTAACCATATTTTTAATTTTATATAATATTATAATTAATCTTAAACATTTTCTAGTACATTATATGAGAACAAAATCAATTTTTCGGATAAAAGAAGTATTTTTCAAAAAATGCAGTTTTACCACCTTTTCATGGAGTACCCATTTTAAATATAGTTTTTGACACTTTTATAAGTAAAATTTTACAAAATAAACTTATTATTTAGAATTGGGACATGAAAATTTACCTTTTTTGAATTTTTTATATTTTTCTAACAAAAATAAAAATTTAACGAATAGTGAAAAATACTGCATTTTAAATCGAAACTGCCATTTTATCTAATTTATTTAGATAGTTAGATTATATTTTTAATTGTTTTTAATGTTTAATTATATTATTTTTTTATTATTTAATCCATTTTTTTTCATTGGAAGTAATTTCACTTTTAAATTAGACATAAACACATGTCAATCTTTTGATATTTATTACTCCTTAAAACCCCGCTTGTTGGTTTTGACAATGAGAATTAATTTTAAATTAATTACTGCAACTTATTTGTTTTGAATTTTGAAAAATGTATTATATATTTGGAATCATAAGGCTCAAATTATGTAAATTAGTACCTTTTATTTTTAAACATTATGAATAGTAACTTCAGTAAATATTTTATTTACCGTGGTTAAATGGTAAATCTGGTAAATATGGGTAAAAAATAACATTATAATAATATTAAACTACCCTAAAACATGTCCTAATCCTATTTTATGAGATATTTCTGACCACATTCATCCTTGGGTCTATTTTGGGACCCAATGGATTCACTTGGATGTGAAATTGACATTTTATAATAATTAATTTAAAGTAAAGATAATTATAATCTAAACATATATCTTTTACTAAATATATTTTAGTATAAGGTTATATAACTGATATATATATATATATATATAAATGGTAATTATAAATCCAAAAATATTTCATACATCATGGTATTTTATTTAAAATTTTTATACATTATATAAATATATTTATTTATGACATAATTGTGATGTTGTGATTACCTTATTAATAAAAGATTCCAATAAATGAATTTATAAATATTAAAATATATTTAATTTTAACATTTTTATTCCATACAAAAATTTTATGGATGAAATATATATATATTAGGGATGATATATTGCCTTTGGTTTGAGGTAATTATGTTGTTATGAATTTTTAAAAAAGTCAAGTTTGAATAGTGTCCAAAATTGACATAATTCATAACTTAAAAAATAAAATAGTTTATTAAGTGATATTAAATTTCTAAAAATATAAGATTAGAAAAAATGGTTAATATAAGTCCAAATATTTCATAAATAACTTTTTTTTGGTCGTTTGACATGATATGGTAATTACGTTAACCCACAATGTGTAAATAACATGATATCATGGTAAGATTAAAAATGGTAAAATAAGGGTCAAACCAAAAATATAAGGATCAAAATATATTAAAAACTTGTATGAAAATTATTTAATGATGGTTATTTGAACAAAAATCATATTATATACAAATTAAATAAGTTTTGGACCATTTTAAATCGAAATTGGATTTATAATAAATTAATATTTTAGGACTTTCCTAAACTGCCCCTCTCCTCTCTTATAAAAGGGCACCCCTACCTCTCCTCTTAACTCCATTTTGTGCCTTCAATCTCATCCAAAACATACCAATATCTCTTATCAACTTACCTAGTTACATTCTAGAAGTTCTTTTTTTTCTCAAAAGACCAACTCTATTTCCCTAAGAGGAAATTTAAAGGAGGCACATTAAGGAAGAGGTAATCTCTTCTACCGATTCTTTCAAATTTATTTATTCTTATACCTAATATTATTTATATGTTTCATTATAAAGTAATAAAATAAGTATCACTAATATACTGATATGTTATTATAAATATTAAACAACCATATTTCACCTTCTATCCATCATATGAAAAATGAAATCACCACCTGTGCGTACGTACGACTTACCGTCTTCACACCATGGTGTAATATGTTTTTCACCACCACCTTACTTGGATGGGTATACTAGTGGAAATAATAAATATATATGATTATTATAATATGATACTAATTTTGAGATATTATACACTATCCAATTTAGTACCATTTAATAATTATGGGAACAATATCGTCGCTCATGTGTACGAATGACTTACCATCTCCACGATGAGAAATAATAAATATATATGTCATTTACTTACTTCCATTCAATTTAATAAGGAAACAAAAACAACGTTCATGCATATGTACTCCCTACCATCTCCATGAATGGTGTATTCTTTTTATTTTATCTATATATTATATATATATTCACATAATGAATATATATAATATTTAAATCATGTTTTACATTCTGGAAGTAAGTGAATCATGATATAAGTAATAATACCAAGAATAACAATTCAAAACATATATGATAAATAAAACAATTATTACCCAAAATGTTGATTTAACATGTAATTGACAAATGAATGGGTAATATAAAGTCATAAGTGAATCATATATGATATCAAAAATATTATTATGGTTAGGTTACATGTTAATAATATGTTTAAACCCAATATACATGAGTTTTAGACACATACAGAATAAATCGGACCTAAGGTAAGGGATAATTTTGCAATCTCATTTTTATCCGTGATTGTTTATACATAAGTACTTAATGGGGGTATATTTATCATCCATGTTCATGTTTTCTAAAAATGTTTTCATAAAATGTTTAATATTCATATATTTATGTTTAGAGTCATTTTTAACCATTGTTTTCTTTTACTAAATGGTATGGAAGGAATCTTTCTTTTATTTATCATACAAGGTACTTTTTCACTTTTCCAAAAAAAGTATGAGGATAATGCCTTTTTAACTTATATGCCATGTGAGGATTTTTAAAATTTCATAAAGCATTATTTTCATGAATATTACTTTACAATATTTAAAGTTTACTTTAAATTAAATTATATTCTTTTAAAATTTCACGAAATTTTGAGAAAAGAAAATGTTTTTGTAGAAGAAAAGATATTTTCCTCAGGAATTAAGTTCAAGTGTTTTATCAAAATTATTTTCTATATAAGATGACATAGGGTATGTAACTATCCCTATTATTACTTTTATTTTATTATTTTTATGATGGAATTATTTTTATTATGTCTATTTATCTTATATGGATTTTCTTAATATGAAATTATGTTTAAGAATACCATTTTATTTCATGGGTTATTCTATGATGAATGATTTATATTTTGTGGAAAATGTAAGAATGATTTCGTTATGATATGTGTGGGACCAATATCTCCTTCCAATGCATTGGGTAAAGATTTATATCTCATTATATATACATGATTGGAATGACAAGTAAATCCTATTAAGTAATACAGGGCTAGAACGACAAGTAATTCCGGTTCAGTAATACATTGTTGGAACAACAAGTAAACCAAGTTCAGTAATGGACTATATCCACTATGATGGTATTAGAAGAAATTACTTGGCTACTATGTAAATAATATTATGTTCTTATTATTTTTCCACAATTATATTGTTACGAACCTGCCCGAGTCGACCCTGAACCGGTCACCCAGGCCAGCCCGCGACAAGTCCCGAGAGGCGTTCCCGATCCTCCCGGGATGGTGACAAGCACCAAGGTCATCAATAGAGTACACAAGGGAACGATTTTGCCCATATATAAACAATCAAACAAACAACGGAAATAAACGAACAGCCCAAAATGAATTTATATAAAAATTGAACTAAATATTATTTGTACAAGAAACTAAAATTAGAACAAAACCAACAACTCAACTGAACAATCTCGATGAAAAAATAACTCCATGTGACACTTCTGGTCACTCTACAACACAATGATAAAAATTCGCCCAAGGTGATCGAACTAAAGATGAAACCTGCACAAGGGATAAAAAAAGAAGAAGACTATAGGCGTGAGTATTAAAACTTAGTAGGTTAGCCCGATATTCTATTCCCAATGCACATTAATTTAAAATAAAAGAAACATCAATTTATAGTTTTAAATTCAAGATTTGAAAGTATGTTTTTCAAATGTGGTTCCATGCTATAATAATTATCAGACAAAAACATGCATGTTTAATAAACAAAAATGCAAGTAACTATTTTTTTCAAAGAGGTGCAACTTCAAAATGAACATAGTTTTCAAGAGGGCTGCTATAAAGAATTTTAACATTCAAATAAATAACACATACCACTGAATTTAACAACCAAACACACCGTATGCCGACGGTGAGTACAAAATAGCCAATGAGCACTAGTCATGGGAATACCCCTAGGCACTAGTTAGTTGTGAGCCCCAGGTACCTCGTATCTCGGTGAAAGTAACCATAATAAATATCCGTTCTCGTGCACGAGCCACTAGTAGGGAACATACCCATAACCTAGTGGTCCCCAATCATCATCATCATCATAGTTTAGTTAGTGTTGTCATCGTCAAACTTGCTACGTGAAACAGGGGCCAACCCCCACAGAATCACTAGCATACTAGTACACGTCCGCCCACCTAGATACCCGGGATTCCCTTTAGTGCTCAATCAAGTTACACATATTATCAAATACACATTTCACATCCACATTCCATTACAAAACCATAAAAACACAAACAGCCCATAATCTTTCTTCACATTTCTTACACTAATTAACAAACCGCTAAATATTTTGGTAAAACAATTTCATGAAGTGCATTGAGGCTTTGCACATAAAACTCTTTCAAAAAAATTCTTTAAATTATAAACACACATCATAACCAAACCAAATAATATTTGGCAGCCCAATAAACATTTAATAAAATCATTTAATGGACCATAAAACAATCCCAATTTCACAACTTGTTATATACAAGTAAAACACTCCTTCGTTTCTAGGAAATGCCAAATAGACCTTTAAACATTTTCTCAAAACTAACCTTTGATGAAGGTATGCATTTTAATTTTATTAAGGATCTGTATAAACATCATTTACGGCAGCAAACCTCATTCATAAATCTCTTATAATACTCAGGTTACATATTCCAAACACAACCATTTTCGTAAAGATGTGAAACGGTCCATTTTTTTGGCAACTCCGGCCAAAATATGTTGTAAATCAAAACCCACTTGTTTTTAAAAAAAAATCCAAATTGGAAATCAATATAAGTACCCAAAAATAACATTTATAATTCTTCCAATTCCTTTATAAATCCAACCAAATAACTTTTAAATCACACATCACACATAAAAGCCATTCGGACAATTTACCGAACACATGTCATGCCCTTTTTAAACAAAACAATTTATTTTATGTACATGAAAATGAATAAAACACCAATTGAATGTCATATTTTCATTAAAGATACTTTAACATGTTAAAAATACCATAAACCAGATTATAAACCTCACAAAATATTTTCAAAGATAATGGAACATTTAAACAAACACTTGTTGATTACTTTCATGACAAAACAACACTACCTTTCACATAACAGTGATTAAACAACGACTTTGCACACCAAGAAAATTATAAAAAGGATTTAAAACAATAATATACATTTATATCAGTATAGGATAATATTAAAATGATGAAACTTATATGATAAAATCATGTGCAAAGGATATCCTACCCCAAATCTTTGGCGTAATTGAAATGCACACCCGAAATCACCCGCCGCGGGTTTATAAACCCTAAAACTATAAATAACAGACCTAAACAAACATAAAACCCATCAAAAAACATTTTATAACAAAATCCTAGGTCGATCAAGACTATGGTACAATATAAATCAAAGAAATAATGAAAGGAGGGGGAAGAGGAAGGAGAAAGGAGAAGGAATCTCACCTTTCACCCTAGAAAACTCTTCGTCTTCCATTAGATCTGCAACCCTAGAGGGAAGGTAATGACTTGAAAATTTATGGAGAGAATCCTAATATCTGGAAGAACCAGGTAAATAAAATTGGTGGCCAAAAGAGTATTAATTGATTAATTTATGAATGATACAATTTACCTTGTCA
The DNA here is from genome assembly GCA_963277665.1 of Viscum album. Taxonomy (NCBI): domain Eukaryota; kingdom Viridiplantae; phylum Streptophyta; class Magnoliopsida; order Santalales; family Viscaceae; genus Viscum; species Viscum album. The sequence goes on from OY728165.1 coordinate 926,520,069, forward strand.
AATCTGGACGATTTGAGGTATCCTGAGAATTTTCTCCCTCTTACGCGACCCATATGAGCTCCAAAGAGGCCAAAACGATATTTGGGGTGAGGATAGGGATATTGGCTTCTGGTGGGAGGTGGAATCACCGAAAAATATTAAAAAATGAAAAAGATATAAATGAAACAAATTATTATTTTTAAACAGGAAATGGGCCCATGGGCTGGCCCAATACCTAAATGAGTAACCCAAATTCACCCAGCTTACGAATTTCTAATGGGTCAAAAAGGATAAATAAATTTTAATATATCAGTATAGGACAAGTGGGAAGTTTATTGGGTGAAAAAGGATGAAAAACAAAAGAGTTATAAAAGAAACAAATTCAGTTTTTAAAACAGGGAATGGGCTCAAGGTTGGCCCAAATCATGAAGTAACCACCCTTTCTTCAAAAACTCCTAAACAAGCAATGAGGATACCAAATTATGGTGGTTAGATATATATGAAACTTAAAAACTCAAGATTCATCTCATCAAATACCCATGAAAAGTATCAGGATTTCTAATGGGCCGGATCAATACAAAGACAGAAAAAAACCGTGTGTGACAAGTAATTCCGGTTCAGTAATACATTGTTGGAACAACAAGTAAACCAAGTTCAGTAATGGACTATATCCACTATGATGGTATTAGAAGAAATTACTTGGATACTATGTAAATAATATTATGTTCTTATTATTTTTCCACAATTATATATTTTATTCCAATGTTATTCTATCACGATTAATGTTCCTTTATGATCTATGCCTTACATACTGCCAATACTTATTTTATGGCTCATGATTTCGATGTTTAAACTTTATGTTCATGTTTTTATGTTCAAATGTTTATGGTTTGTTTTATTTCCTCCATTTTTACCCTTAATGAGAATTTTATCCCACCCTTTTTATGTTTTATTTTCCCCAGGATATAAAGAAAGGTTTTAGGTGGGGAAAAAAGGGGAAGATATTTTTAGGATATGTTGAAGATCTTTCACAAAGTTAGAAGATTATGTTCCGATTTTCTAAAGACACTAAACTAATACGGTATTGGGGAGTATTTTTGTGTTATGTATTAATTATTCTGAAAAAGAAATGTAATTTCGATATACATAAAGCTTAGGCCTCAACATTTCATTAGTGACCTTAATCCCCCATGTAGTGGGAAAAATAAATTCTATCCCGAGGGAGAACCAGTTGATATCTCATCCTATTAATCCAAATCTAGAATTTTCTTCCAGAAAAGTGGGGGTATAGAGACCCTATCTTTTCATACATTAACATTACACAAAATTTTCATAATACTTAAAAAATTATACAAACTAACGCCCAAAGACTATACAGGCCTAGTGCCTTTGGAAACACAGAAATATAAATACTAGTACATCAATGAGCTACATTATCCCCCACTAGGTTATTATTTACTAGAAACCTTCTTATACACATCAAACATAATACATAACTTCATAACCTAGGGAGAGAAACATAAAAGTGGTGAGATAAAATGATCATTAAGTGAAAACAAAGGATATATGTAAGTATAATAATGAGCATAAGGGTATGAGAACAAGATCATGAAAATAGAAGATCATACCCTAAATATCAAAGATCATATACATGAATCATGGAATAAATCTTATTAGTACATAAGACATGAATCATAAGTAATTAAATAACATTATCAATGAAATCATAACATAGGAATAAAATATGGAATTTTGGAGAAAACACAAGTATATAATATGATTTCCATAGTAGCCAAGGAATCACTTCCAAGACCATCATAGTTGTAAGTGTTTACTCCCTATACAATCTTGGTAGTCATGGTTCACTCCCATGGAAATATTAATAGCATGATTTTACTCCTCATACCATCTTGGTAGTCATGGTTCAATACCATGGCCATCTTAGTAGTAAAAGTTCACTCCCAAGATCATATTAGTCTATCTCATGAGATATAAATATTTACCCTTTGAATTGGAGGTAGATATAGATCCCACCTATCTCATAATGAAATCATACATACATGTTCCACAAGATCATAAATAATTATATCATAACCCATGAAATGAAATGGGTATTATAAACATGTAATCATATCATAAAATTTGGAAAAAGATAGGTTTCATAACCATTTCATTCTAAACATAACCCAAGAAAAGAAGCAGGTTTCAAAAGAATATAACTTTTGAAATAGAAATTGGTTTCATCAAAATCATTCCATCAAAACAAATCTATTTAGATAAATAATATTAATGGAAACATTGAATAATTTCTCAAGAAAGGCATGAGTCACACCAATGGATGTTATCTTATAGATGAAAAATAATTTTAAAATATATTTCAAAAACTTTTCTTAATTAAAATATAATTTCTTTACTGAAAAAGGATTTTTAAAACATAAATCCTTTTGAAAACCATTTTATTTAAAACTTCTTTTAAAACGTAGAAAGAAGGATTGAAAATCATTTTGAAAAATTAAAAAAAGAAGATTGATTTTTTTTGAAAACCTTTTCCTTGAAAACATATAAAATAAGATTAAAAACATTTCAAAAACGTTTTTCTTTGAAGAAACTTTTAAAACTTTTAAAGAAATATTGAAAACATTTTTAAATCCATTTCACTGAAAATATTTTGAAAACTTATATAGAAATCATGGAATTTTTTTTGAAACCATTTCTTTTAAAATACTATTAAACATTATAAATAAATATTGATTTTTTTAAATACATTTATTTTAAAATAATTTAAAAACATAAAATAATTCTTGAAAACATTTTTAAACCCTTTTTAGAAAACATGGTTTTGAAAGAACATAGATTTCTGATCAAAGAGAGAGGTAAAGCTAGGCTTTCTTAGAAACACTTTATTAAAAATATTATGTACCAAAGAGTATAAAAATGGTACCAATACATGAATATATCATGAATAACCATAGGATAATAAAATTAATTAATTTTCTTTAGAAATGGAATATAATATTTCAACAAAGGAAGCATAATCATAAACAATCTCGAAAAGTGATGATATTGTTTCAATAAACTCTTATCACTTAGTAACTTTGAACCATAATCCCTATGTAATAAAGTGAAAATAAATGAAGATTAAAATATCATTAAAGTAAGTATATTTATTATATAATATTTCAGAGGTAGTATGTACACCTCATATAAAAAATATAGGTGCATAACATGGTATGTGTCTCAAAGATGGAAAACTGAGACACAATTATCTTACTTATTTAGAAAATTTTGAAACCTAAACCCCATGAAAGGAATATAATTAAATGTATATGTAAATAAAAATAATTTTAATTATAATAATAATATAATATATCCATGGTATGTATAAACACCACAAAAAATGAATGGGTGGTGAATAAAGCATTTATCTCATAGAAATAAAAAGTGAGAATGAATCCTCTTACCTTGTGTCTTGACTCTCTTAGTACTCGTACAAGAGTACTGTATAATAAATTTAAGTTTATAATAATTATTTTAAAGAATAATATTTTTATATATAATACAATATATAGTTTTATTATGACCTTTTATTACCTGTTGTTAACAATCCTATGTTAAGGCTTCACTTCGGGTAATATTCACTTTGTTCATTGCATGTTTCTTAATTTGTTATATCTTTGGTCTTTATAATTATATAATGATTAAAAATTTTAAACCATGTTATAAATATCATTTATATTCAGTATATGTGTATTATAATAATCTATATAATATATAATTATGAAATGGAATACACTATTGATGGAGATAGTAAAACATACATACGCATGAACGTTGTTTCTGTTTTTATTATCATTTTGAAGGAAATAAATAAAATAAAATATATGTATATATGTATATAATATCATTAAATTATAATTATAATATTATATATATCATATAATTTTACTAAACTGATCCTTAATACATTTCATGTTTGTGTGAATGAATCACATCGCTTTGAGGGAGTGGTAGTCCACATTTCATCAAATGAAATTATCGTATTAACATGAAATGGAAAGTTTAAAGATATGTATTGTAAAATAATTAAAGAATATTATATAATTAATAAATATAATATATAACATATATAAACATAGTTTCTATCATAATTTCCACTATGAGAGGAGACAAAGAAAAAATGAACCATCATAGTTTAGTGAGACAGTAGTTTTCCATACAGGTAAACAATATGTTTGTTTCCCATTAGATGGAAGTGTGTGTATGTGTAGGTTGAAATATTATCATAAAAAATAAAAGTATATTGATTATAATGATTTTGTTATGTGATCATGGAATAATAATTTTTGAGGGAGTGGAGAAAGAAAATAAAATAATGGAGTTTGAGAGATGACGTTACCTCTTAATCGGGTAACTCCTTTTCGTTGGTGCCAAAAGAATTCCTTGGATTTATTCCTACCAAAATAGAGGATTCAAGGAGAAATTTAGGGATTTTGGGATACTATTTGGGTTGATTTTTGATGATCCAAAGTGTATTGAGAGGTGTAAGGAAGGGGAAGAGTTCTTGCCTTATTTATAGTGGAGGGGGAGTGACATTCTTATAAATACCAAAAGGTATTCTATAATGGGAGACCTCCCTTACATAATGTGCATAAAAAATGAAAAAATAATGGATTAATTTAAATTTATGGTTGAATAGAATCTACACTACACAAAATATGTTCATTTTAATAATTTGGTTCATTAACTTCTAAGATTCCCCAATTTTATTATTTTGGTTTTTATTAAAGCATCTAGTTTTCTAACCTAAGTAATTTAACCATTAAGATTAAAATAAAGTGAGATTTATTATAAAATATAGAAATAATAAATTATAAATACGATACCTAATTTAAAATATAAAAATCTCATGTTTTTTGGAAATTATTTTTTAAAACAAGCGCATGTGATGTGTAAAAATCTACTTAAACCCAGACCGTGCTAACAATGTTTTTACAATATATGGGTAAATACGTTAATTATAAAAGATAAATTGGTCCATTAATAGGAAATATTTAATATTATTTAGTACTTAAAAATCACATGGTAGAAAATAGTATTTTTATTAATTTTAAATCATTTAATAAAATATCATTTATGGTAAATTAAAAACAATGTTAATTTTGACATTATTTATTTAATTTTAATTTAAAAACAATATTTTAATTAAAATATATTAAGTTTAAATATTTTTAAAATTATATATTAATCTTAAAAAATAATTAAAGATAATAATTCAATCAATTCACTTCAGTTTTAATATTTATAGTATCATTTATTTTAGTTAATTATTTACTAAATAATCAATATGTTGTCGTTTCTTAAGCATTTTAAGTAACTAAATCATATATAAAAATTATTGATAAATTATTATGATAAAAATAAACCATTTATAATTGAAAAGGATATTTATGACCTAAAATATTATGCTTTTTACATATTTGCATGTTTTATAAATGTTAAAGGTAAGGAAAGTTCCCCTTTTGTCTTTTTCCTCACTTAACCTTTTATCTAGGGAACTTCCATTTAACAATGTCCAAATAAAACATAAAATTCAAACCAAGAGTGAATATGGTCAAATTATTTTAATTAAATGGATTTTTGAAAAGTTTCCATGACATTTCGGCCCTTAAGATTAAGGTTTAGTCCCTAATTAAGCTTAATCTTAACTTAATCTATGTGATTAATTTTAAATACTTTCACTAATATTTTTGGTCAGAATTTAATTAGATATTATTAGACTAAAAATAATATATTAATTACAAAATTTTATATCTGTTTTACAAAATTCGAATCATAGAAGTGTGAAAATTAATTTTAATGCTAATCCTGTAGATGTCGCGAGAAAGCGGGGTTTTAAAATAAAAACGTTCAAAAGTGAAATAAGTTTTATAACCAATTTCCATATAAAAATGATTCTAATGACCTAAATTGGTTCAATTTATTTATAATTTATCTTTTGTGACTTTAAAAAACAATTTAAAATATAAATTAATATTAATAATTATTTAAACGAAAAGGCCGTTTTAACTAAAATACAGTATTTTTCACTATTCGTCAAAATAGGAAGTTTCTCAGAAAAATACCAAAAATTAACCCTAATATAATTTTGAAATTATTAATTAAAAAATAATATTTATTTTATCAAATTAAATTTCAATTAGTGTCTAAAATTAATTTTATTATTTTTCACAAAAGGACATAAAAAGTGATTTCTTTATGAAAATATTATTTTAAAACATATAAAGACTTTAATAAGAATTATACATTTCGTTATAAATATGTTTTATTTATGTGAAACCATTATAAATAATATATTAAGATTATTTTTTACTATTCAAATTTCTAAGTTTAACATCTAGGATATAATTATCCCATTTAAATAATTATAACAATAAAATGATGTTTTATAGAAACCCAGTTTTGTGTATAACGCACGCGAAGTCGGTGTTTCAAATAGTGTATGACAAGTAAGTTCTATGTGAAATGAATATTTTAATTAGTGTAATGAAATTAATCCATGAAAATTAATTTATTCACAGAATAAAAAAAATATTTCATAAAATAGCTGGGTGTTACATTCTACCCCCTTAAAAAGAATTTCTCCATCGAAATTCATGTAGGTTATCAAAGGTTTAATACTTGAAAGTTTCATTCATAGAAACCCACCTCATAAAAAAAATACTTAAATTCCCTTAAAAGTAGAAATTTGGAACCATAATGGTTACCCAAATTAAATCATAAAGAGATTCCCACATAGGAGAGAATAGGTGGGAAGTGAAAATTTGGACATGGAAGAGAAATCTTACCATCAGTTCTAATGGAGTGTGATAAAGAACAAAGTTAGGAGAAAATTATAAATCTGTGATGACCTAAGGGACCTTATGATTCATCAGAAATGTAGACACTAGGACAATTTTTTTGCTTGAAGATCCTTTTTCCTAGATTTGAAGAATTTTCATGAAAATATTTACTTTCATAATTTCAAGACAATGTCACCCTTTATTATTCCTTGATCCACTTAACCTCTTTCTATAAAAAGGAAGGTGAATTTTTCATTCCTAAAGTACTAACAGATCATGAGACCAATGATATTCCATCCCATTAGTTATCATCAATATAAATTAGCTTGAACACACTATCATATATGCATAAATCCTCATATATAGAGATGAAAATTTAATAATACCGGCTTCATCTAAAGTGCATCTTAAAATTTCCATAAATGGTTAGCCTTATAACCCTTATGAATGATAAAAATCCAAAAAATTAGAAATAAAGTCACAAAATCACCTTAACATTGATCCTTTGTATATCACTAAGTAGTTCTTGGTTGTCAAATTCATAACATGTGAATACCCTCATCATATATTCTATTAAAACATGGTAATAACTTGAATTACCATAAATACTTTTAGATAACATGAATTATTCCTAATTCCAATGGTTACTGGATATATTCATTAAATCTGAGAAGTTTTAAACTTCATCCATGATGACATAAACTACTTTTTCAACCAATCAATAATCAGATCCATGGTAATCAGTGCTATCCAATTTACTTTATCCAAACCAATCATTTCTTTATCCAAGTGAAACACAATTTTATTAATATATTGATCACATTAAATGTTACCTTTCCTTAATAAAAATATAACTTTTATAATTCTTCATCACCATTAAACATATCCTTTTGAATCCTTAATAAAAACTTATAATTAATATACTTATATATTTCATGATTCATATAACATAATTTTTTTGAATTCTAAAACATAAGTACTTATTTCACCTAAATTTATTCTTAAACCATTACTCAGGATTAATAAGATAATTCCTTAATACCTATTTCCTAGAATATTAAATATGAATCGTGTCTTAAGGTTCCCCAACATCAATCTAAACATGATTCTTATGATTAAATTAAACAATACTGGAAGAACATCACACACCTTTCACCTATTATTTGCGATCTCTTTATCTTCATAAGTATATCCAATAATCACACCACCTGACTTATTATATTTATGATATTTCCACTTATGAAGTTTATTTTCATAATTCTCATACTTTCCAAATCTAAAACGTTCAATGTTAACCATGTTCCTTATAGTTCTCTCCATTGACTGAAACCAAAATGCATGGGGTGAGAAACACATATCATATAAGAAGACCGCATAATCATGAAAAAATACTTATAATATATCAAAATCATGGAACCTAAATTTTAATCAATAAAACCTTAGGATTAAACTAGATTATTTATAATCATCTTTTACTCAAATATTTCATAATGGTTTATGAAGAGTTTGTGAAATTCCAAAGTATAACCCCTCTGAGTGTCAAACTAGGTGCGTAGTAATACACGTTGTCATGTACCAGATTACCCCAAGTTATCCTTGGGACATCTTTTCATAGTTGTTACCCTGAGGTACATCTATGAAATATCCTCATCCACTTGTAGTATCTATATAAGGATGTATTTCTAGGAAACCACTCACTTTACGCTTTAAAAAAAATCTAGGACATTTTCCTATACTTTTCCTTATCCTTAGACTCATCCTTAGACATGTCCTTAGTGTTATCACTAAGGTTTTATCATCCTAAATTCCAAAGGTTAACTAAAACTTTTCTCTTATACCAACTATAGAAACCCTCACTTTTCATACATTAACATTATATAACTTTTTTTGAATACTTAAAACATTATACAAACACACACCTAATTACTCTACTAGTCTAGTGCCTTTGGAAAGATGGAAACATAAGCACTAGTACATCAATGAGCTAAATTATCTCCCACTTGGTTCTTCTTTACTATAACCCTTCTTAGACACATCAAACATAATACATATCTTCAAAACTTGGTGAGGGAAACCCAAAAAGGGATGAGCTCAAATGCCCAGTAAGGGTAAACAAGGGAGATATGAAAGCATAATCAGGAGTAAAAGGGTTTGAGAACATGATCATGAAAATAAAATATCCTACCATGTATATAAAATACCATATACAAGAATTATGGCATAAATATTGGAATTTCATAAGATAGGAATCGTAATTAATTAAAGAACATAAGCCATGAAAGCATAACATAGGAATAAAACATAGAATTGTGAAAAACACAAAAGCATATAATATTATTTCCTTAGTAGACAAGGAATAATTTCCAAGAGAATATTATTAGTATGGTTTCACTATATATACCATCTTGGTATTCATGGTTCACTCCCATTTCCATCTTAGTAGCATGAGTTAACTCCTCATACCATATTGGTAGTCATGGTTCACTCCTATGGTGATCTAAGTAGTCAAGTTTCACTCTCAAGACCATCTTAGTCTATCTTATGATATATAAATATTTATCCAATGCATTGGAGGGAGATTTAAGTCCCACCAATATCATAATGAAATCATATATACATGTTCCAAAATATGATATATAATCACATCATAAACCATGAAAAGAAATGGGTATTATAAACATGTAATAATATCATAACCTATATAAAAAGAAAGGTTTCATTATAATTTCATCATAAAAATAACCCTTGATAAAAAATGGGTTTAAAAAGAATATAAACCATGAAAGAGAAACAAGTTTCATCAAAATCATGATATCATAACATAATTCACTCAGATAAATAATATGAATAGAAACATTGAAATAATTTCCCCAAAAAGGCATGAGTAACACCAATGGATGTTATCTTCGATGGAAAATAATTTTGAAATATATTTCAGAAACATTTCTTGAGGAAAATATCTTATATTCATTGAAAATGAAATTTTAAAAGATAAAACCCTTTGAAAACCATTTTCTTTAAAAATCCTTTGAAAACTTAGAATTAATGATTCAAAATCATTTTGAAAACCTTTTCACTTTAAAACTTAAAAAAAGAAGCTTGAAAACATTTTTAAAACCTCTTCCCTTGAAAAAAATATAAAATAAGCTTCAAAAAATTTTAAAAACCTTTTTATTTTACTTTTTTTAAAACTTATAAAGAAATATTGGAAACGTTTTGAAAACCATTTATTTGAAAATGAATTGAAAACTTAAAAAGAAATATTAAAAACATTTTTAAAACCATTTATTTTAAAATAGTTTTAAAACTTGTGAATAATTATTGAAAACATTTTGAAACCATTTTTATAAAACATCGTTTTGAAAGAACATTGATTTTCGATCGAAGGGAGTGATATAGTTAGACTTTCCTAAAATCAATTTCTTGATAATATTATATACCAAATATTAGAAAAATGGTACTAATAGATTAATATATCATGAATAATAGAGGAGAATAAAATTCATTTATTTTTTTGGGAAATGGATTATAAAATTTCAACAAAAGAAGAATAATCATAAACAATCTCAAAAAGAGATGAGATTGTTTGAATAAACTCTTATCACTTAGTAAAATTGAAACATACTCCCAATATAAGAAAGTGAAATTAAATTAAGCTTAAAATATCATTAAATGAATTATATTCATGATATAACTTGTCAAAGGCATTTTTTACACCTCATATAAAAAAATATAGTCGCATAACATGGTATGTGTCTCAAAGAATGTAAATTGAGACCAAACTATCTTACCGATTTGGTAAATTTTGAAACATAAACCCCATGAAAGGAAGATCATAGAATGGATATGTAAATAACCATAATTTTAACTATATTAGTTATAAAATTAATCCATGGTAAGTATACACACCCCATAAAAGGAATGGGTGGTGAATAAAGCATGTATCTCACAGAAATAAAAAGTGAGATGAAATTCCTTTACCATGTGTCTTGACTCTCTTCATACTCATAAAAGATTCCAGTATAATAAATTAAATTTTATCATAAGTATTTTAAAGAATAATATTATCATATCTAATACTATATATGTTTTTATTATGACCTTATATTACCCACTTGTTAAAAATCCTATGTTAAGGTTTCACTTTGGGTAATATTCACTTTGTTTTTCGCATGTGTCTTAATTTGTTATATCTTCTGTCATTATAATTATATCATGAATAAAAAATGTAAAAAATAATATAAATATCATTTATATTCATTATATGTTTATGATAATAATATATTGACTATAGAAGTGTGAAATTGAATACATTGTTTATGGAGACTATAAGTTGTACGTACACATGAATGTTGTTTCTATTTTTATTGCCGCATTGAAAGAAAGAAATAAAATGACATATATGTATATATAAATATAATATCATTAAAGTGGAATTATAATGTTATGTATAAAACAAAATTTCCTTAAAGCCATCCTTAATATATTCCATGCTTTTGTGAATGAATATCATCACTTTGAGGGGGCGATAGTCCACACTTAAATGAAATAATCTTATTGAAACAAAATAGGAATTATAAAGATATATATTGTAAAATAATTAAAAATATTAAATACATAATAAATATAAAATATATAAATAGTTTTTCCATCATAATGTCCACCATGAGAGATAGTAAAGGAAAAATAAACAATCATCATTTATTAAGGTATTAGTTCTCCGTACAGGTAAACAATATGTTCATTGCACATTAGATGGAAGTGTGTGTAACACCCTGACCCTTGTTACCCAGAGTTAGTGCATTATTACATAACATTGGAATGATCACAAATGATCAAATCCCAAAAGACAGATTAATTTAGTAGACTTGGAAGTACTAGATACATACATAAGTTTTACATTAAATTATTGAAATGAAAAACAAAAAAATTATGTATCCTTTGAACACATTCATCTCCCTTATACTATACCTAAAGGTCAGTCATAATATACTTGTTTAGATCCTAGAAAAAATAAAACATAATAAAGGGGTGATCTCATATGCTTAGTAAGGATAACAATATAGCGGAAAATTTCATAAATAAGTATAAACCTTTAAGGCAATGTATAAAACTAAAACACATGCCTTTTAAATTTAAACTTCAACATAATATGTCAAATATAAATCAAATAATTACATTTACTTATTCACATGGATATTCTACTAGTCAAATAATCACATGTTATATCTATAGACAATTTCATTATAATGGAATGCATAATGCCGACAATCATAATCACATAGTCAAGGCCTCATGACAAGAAGAAAAATGAGATTTTTTCAAGGCCATGCGTCAAGAAACTATTTTGTCTCATGAGATCTATCGATGCATCAAGGAGCTATATCGGGCTCCACCGTCACTTACTAAGTCCAATCCATTCCTCATATGAAAAGGTTGAAACATAACATAAACATTTGTATTAAAACTAGCATATGAAATGTTAATACTTTAACCATAAACCATGAATGGTATAAAAATAACACATCCACAGTCAAACATATCAAAAATCCTTCAATACAATATGGAAGATTGTATCATAATAAATCAACTTCAGACAAGTTTAAAATCCATCAAAGGATGTTGACAAAGATGAAATAAAAACTATTTGAGAGAAATATATCTTTATATTTTGAAATCATTTAAAAGTCACATAATTATAAAAGAAAACATTTATTTGAAAATATTCTGATAATCTTGTAAGGGAAGCTTTGAAGGTATGATAACGTTGGAAAATAGCCGCACCTTCCGTATAAGTTAAAAAGAACACTCTTACCTTAATTTGTCGAAAAGGTCTACCTTGTTTGGAAAATGACAGAAAGATTCCTTTCAATTTTTTTAATACAAAGTCAAACAAGGGTATAAATGACTTTAACCCATATTCTCGGAAATATTAAAAATGTTTTGAAATACATTTTTAAGAAACACGAATGTGGATGATAAATAAGTCCCAGTAGATACTCATGTATAAACAACCTCGGATAATAAAGAGATTGTAGAATTAACCCTTACCTTGTACTTTTCCTTGATCGAGGGTACACTAAACTCTTATATAATAGTTAAATCATTTTTATTAAATTATACAAGAACCTCATAAATAAATATGATATCATATATGATCCTCTAATATTTCTTTGTTAATAATATTTCAGTAGTATCATTGTTTCGGGTGTTAACTGATTCGTTTTCCTTTATATGATTGGTTATGTAAAGCATTATTGTTATTAATAGGATGTATTTTATTCATTTAAATAATGATATTAAGTTCTTAAACATTATTTTTAATCATAAAATGAAAATTATTCTCGAATGTTTATGATGGAAATGAATTTCATCGCGTTCGTGGGGATGGTAATCCGTACGTACGCACGAGCAAAAATATCATTCTATTGATGGTAAAATAATCTGTAATTGGATGTTATATCATATATAAAGAATCATTAACATGTTATATTTATTATTTACATCATTTATACTCATTATTATACCCATCCAAATAATGAAGTGTTTGAATAACAAACTACACCACAACTTTGAGATGGTAAGCCGTACGTACACACGTATGGTGAATTTTCATTCATAGGATGGAAAGAATAATGAATATGATTGTACCATATTTATAATAAATTCAAAGTACATATAAGGCAATGGAGTTATTATTTTGGTATGGAAACAAAAAATAAAGAGGAAGTGGAAGAAGAAAATAACTTTGAAAGAGGTGGTGAAATTATTACCTCTTCTTCAGGTGTTTCCTTTTGAGTTGATCAAAAGGGATTGTTAGATTGCCTTTATGATCAATGTAAGGCCTCTAGGTCTAATTGAGGGTAGTTTGGAGGATATTTGAGTAGGTTTTGGCCAAGAAAAATGGATTTGGAGGTTTGATTTTGAGAGAAGGGGAAATGCCCTTTTATAAGAGAGGTGAGGGTCACTTTAGGAAAAGCTTGAAATATTATTTTATTATAAAATTATATTCAGTTTCTAATGGCTCCAAAATGATTAATTTAGAGGCTAAGGTGAGTATGGGTCTAAAACCTCTCAACCAATAGGTTTTAGATAGGTTTAGGTCACCATATTAACATTATCTTTTAGATGTAACTCTTAGTTAAATAGTTTAACTTTTACCATGTATTGTTATATTATTATAATAAATGGTTAATAAACTTACTATAAAATTCCAAGAGAACCCCAAGTGGTTAATTATTGATATATATAACCTCATATAAGTCCTTTTTCCTAACCTTATATTTTTAGGAATATTATATCTATTAATAATATAATATTTGTTTTAAAAACTCATTTATATCAATTTTGACACTATTTGGTATTTTGTTTTTGTGAAAGTCATTAAAACTTTATCAATTCAAAAAAAATTAATTTAATATACCCTAATATCTCATATTAACCTAGAAAATTAGTTGAATTAATCAAAAGTCTCAATTTACATTTATTTTGATATTTATAATATCAATTATTTTAATCTTTCATTAATAAGGTAATTACTGTATCATCATTGTGTCATAAATAAATTTAATTATTTAATGTCTAAAAATTATAAATAAAATAAAATTATGTAGTAAATATTTTTATATTTAGAATTAATATTTATAGTCGAATTTATCTTATGTATAACCCTATATTAAAAATGGTTTAGTTATTAAACTTTGAATTTAATACTTTTAACTCTTCTTTAAATAAAATAATAATAAATGTCCTAATATAATAAAAGTGGACCAAAAGGATCATATTTTATTCCTAAGGTTTATTTTGGTCAAAAAACACTTATCCAATAGAATTAGGACATGTGTTAGGGTAATTATAATATCATTTTTACCTTTAATTACCCTATTTACTTTTAACTATGGTAAATAAAAGTCAAAAGTTACTATTCACCAAAAATTATTTTAATCTTATTAAACCAAATATTATTTAATGATGTCAACCATGTCTCTTGGATTTTTGAAATTCAATTCACAGAAGCAGTAAAATTACGTTTTATGCAAATTTGCAAATGCGCCTAGTAGGTGGGTAAAAGACGGTAAAAAGTTCAATAAAATTTTATATATCTAATATTATTATAAAATGACTATAATGAATTAAATTGAACATATATAGGTATTATGTATCAATTTTTACCTAATATAAATTTAAATAAAATAACTAATTATTTAAATAAAAAGTCGGTTTTAAACAACAATGCAGTGTTTTTCACTATTGATCAAAAATTGAAAGTTTTCATAAAAATACCAAAAATTCACCCTATGCTAATTTTAATATTCCAAATCCAAAAATAAAGTCCATTTTAAAAAATAAAATTTATAAAATTTCAAAAAGTGGGTATTACTATTCATAACAGCTAGTTTGATTGGTCATGGTGTGTTAGAACTCGAAGTTGCGTACAATACAAGCTATTGTATTATTCAAAGAGAAGCATACCATGGAATCTTGGGGTGTTACAATTTGTGTAAGTGTAGGTATAAAATATCATAAAAACATTCTAGTATATTTAGGATAGTTTTTTTGTTATACTATCATGGAATAAGAATATTTTGGGGATTGGAAGAAGAAAATAAATGAAAGGAGTTTGAGGGAAGACGTTACCTCTTAATTGGGTAAATCCTTTTGGTTTGTGCCAAAAGGCTTACTTGGATTGCTTCCTGCACAAAGGGAGGCTTGAAGTAATAATTTAGGGACTTTTTGAGACTATTTTGGTAAATTTTGGATGACCCAAAGTGGCTTTATAGGTGTGAGGAAGGGGGAAATTTCTTTCCATTTTATAGTGGAGGGGGAGTGAAACTCCTGTAAATACCAAAAGGTATTCAATAATGGGAGGCCTACCTTATAAAATGTTCCTAAAAATGGAAAAAATAATTTATTAATGTGAAATAGTCGAGAAAAATATACACCACACAAAAATATTTTCATTTTAATAATTTGGCTTCTTAACTTTTATGATTCCCCAATTTTATTATTTTGGTTTTTATTAAAGCATCTAGTTTTCTAACCTAAGTAATTTAACCATTATGAATAAAATAAAGTGAGATTTATTATATAATATATATAAATTGAATTATAAATATAATAAAAAATTTATAAAATATTAATGTCACATGTTTTGGAAATTAATTTGTAAAACAAGCACATGTGACGCACAAAACTACGCTTAAACCCGCACCGTGCTAACAATTGTTTTACAATATATGGTTCAATATGTTAATTATAAAATTTAAATTGGTCCATTAATAGAAAATATTTAACATTTGTTAATACTTAAAAATCACATGGCAGAATATATTATTTTTATTAATTTTAAATCATTTAATAAAATATCATTTATTGTAAAATAATAGTAATGTTAATTTTGACATTATTTATTTAATTTTAATTTCAAAATAATATTATAATTAAAATATATTAGTTTTAAATATGTATAAAATTATATATTATTATCAAAAAATAATTAAAATAACAATCCAATCAATTCACTTCACTTTTAATATTTATAATATCATTTATTTTAGTTCTTTATTAACTAAATAATCACAATGTTGTCGTTTCTTAAGCATTTTAAGTAACTAAATCATATATTAAAAATATTTATAAATTATTATGATAAAAATAACCCATTTATCTTTCAAAATTATATTTATGACTGATAATATGATGTTTTTACATATTTAAAAGTTTTATAAATATTAAAAGGAAAGTTCGCTTTTTTTCTTTTTCCTCACTTAACCTTTTATATAGAGAAATTCCATTTAATAATATCCCAATAACACATAAATTTTGAACCAATAGGTTATATGGTCGAATTATTGGTAGAAAACGGAAGTGTCTAGGTCATTTTGGTCCTTAAGATTAACGTTTAGTCTCTACTTAACCTTAATCTTACCTTAATCATTTTGATTAATTTTAATCACTTTCACTAATCTTTTTGGTAAAAAATTAAGTTTATCTTATTATAATACAAATATAATATTTATTATAACCATTTATGTCCATTTTTTAAAATTCAAATCACAGAAGTGGGAAAATTAAGTTTAATACTAATCCCAGAGACATGGAGAGAAATCAGGTTTTTAAAGTAAAAAAATTCAAAAGTTCAGTAAGTTTTTATAGCCAATTTCCATATATAAATGATTCCAATGACCTAAATTGGTTAAATATATTTATAATTTATCTTTTTTGACTTTAAAAACCAATTTAAAATATAAATTAATATCAACGATTATTTAAAAGAAAAGGCAGTTTTTAGATAACATTCTATATTTTCACTATTCCTCAAAAAATGATGTTTCTGAGAAAAATACCAAAAATTTACCCTAAGATAATTTTGAAATTATTAATTAAAACATTAAGTTTATTATTTCAAATTCAATTTCTATTAGTTTCTAAAATCAATTTTATTATTGTTCACAAAAGGACATAAAAAGAAGTTTCTTTAAGAAAATATTATTTCAAAACATATAAATACTTTACCAAGAATTATATATTTCATTATAAATATGTTGTATTTATGTGAAACCATTATAAATAATATATGAATAGTATTTATTACTATTAATATTTCTAATTTTAACCTCTAGTTTATAATTATTCCATTTAAATAATTATAAAAATAAAATGATGTTTTATAGAAAATCAGTGTTGCGTATAATGCATGCCAATTCAGTGTTGTGTGTAGCGCAAGAAAAGTTGGTTTCATGATAAAGAAATATTTAACTTGGTGAAATTAAAGACATATTTAAAAATTAATTCATTCAGAGAAGAAAAAAATATTTCACAAAATCTCAGGGTGTTACATTCTACCCCGCTTAAAATGAATTTCTCCATAGAAATTATTGTAGGTTATCAAAGGTTTAAAACTTTAAACTTTCATTCATAAATACCCACATCGTAAAAATTTATACTAAAAATTCACCTAATAAGGGAAATTTGGAACCACAACATTTACCCAAATTAACTCATAATGAGATTCCCATATAGAAGAACATAGTTGGGAAGTGAAAACATGGACATAGAAGTGAAATATTACCATAAAGTTCTAATGGAGAGTGATTTATGTGCCTGCATGTGTCATTTGTTTTTGTATGTGCTATAGTTATATTATTTTAATGTGTCCCAAACCTTACTACTCAGGCATAATATAGTAGAAGTGCAGGGTCGATCCCATGAGAAGAAAGATGGTTCTTGATGGTTACTGGCTTGAGACCATTTTTTTGGAGTCCTTTTGAATTTCTTTGGTGTTTTTGAGTTTTACAAAATATAAGGATGAAAGTGACTTCAAATAATTAAGGAGGGGTCATGATCAATTTCAAGTATCTGGAGAAAGGATGACCTTAATTCAAATCTTGTAAGGGTCCTAAGGCTAAGGTTTTGAAGTAAACAACAGCCACTAGTTGAACTTTGGTTAAGTCACCTAGTTATACTTAGGAAGTGAATATTTCATGATTGGTATATAATAAACACCTAAGTGCATTAAGTTTAACTTCTAGGGAATAAAGTGTATTAGGCTAGTGGTCATATCCTAGTTTACTTTAATCAAGACATGATATTCCTTTTGAATATCCTGTGATGAGAGGCGTTCACATGAATTTGATATACTTGAGTTATTTTTCCTAATTACTAATCCATTAGGGTTTCCAAAATTATATTTAAAGATTGATTATGATTTTAGAAACATCTACTTTTGATCCCTATCCCTGAGTGGTTTAGCTACTCATGGTGGGTTGGGATATAAATAAAGAAATAAAGAAAATTATGCTTAACATTCTATTTGAATTTAAATGACTTGAAATAATGAAAGGGTTCAGATTTAAAGTGGGAATGATCATGAAATTAGGTTTTCAGAAGATAAATTACAACTTTAACAAACCACTTACTTTTGATAAACAACATAAATGGATCTAACATGTGTCGTTGGAAATTGATGATGAATGATGAGAATCGATATAACAATAATTTGAAAACGTTAAACAATACACGATCCATGAATGATGAATTTAATGATGTTTGACTACTTACATGTCATGTAATGAGGATTCATGATGTTTACTGGATCAAATTTCTTGTGTAACTACTTTGAACAAAGTCACATAGTGTATTGGGGACTCATGACATGTACTCGAGTGAATTTCTCATGTAACTAATTTGACTGAAGTCACGTCATGTGATTTTGACTCATGACGTTTACTGGATACTTTTTGTTCTGACTTCATGGCTTGGTTCACAGCTTGACTCACGAATTGTCACATGCTATGAACTCTTACTACAAAATGTTTAATGTTGAGTCATGACCTGTAATAGGTGAATTCTGTCCTTTTTCTGCATTTCTTCCTTTGAATCCTGTAAATCCCCATTCCTACAAAAGTGATCATATACCAAGTGAATTATTTAATAAATCCATGTAAATACATAAGTAAGTGATACCAAAAAGTATATATAAATTTGGCTTATCAAATCCCCCCACTTGAATAATTTCTCATCGTCAAGAAAAAAGGTCTTAAAAGATATTCCAAAAAGAGATAAGTAATTTTTAAAACAATAAATATTAATCATGTCTAGGAAAATAAAACTAAGTGTAAGCGGAAAAGGTTGGTCTCCAGAATCCTCCCTGTATAGAAAATTTATCATGCCTCACAGTTTAGTTCCTTAAAACATATTCTAATCTTTTAATTACAAGCTTTTAACTATTCCTCGATTTTTATACCCATTTTTAATTTACATCACAATGATTTTTCTCTCATCACTCAGGTAAAATGAAGTTGGATTTATTCTCATACCCTGAGTGCATGTTCATAATCATAGACTTGTATTGGTTATATCATCTCCATTTTGTAAAGAAAAGTACAAAAATAATCCCAAGGGCTTCACCGGTAAGGTTCTAATGACTCATAGGCTATGGGTAGATAGGTAAAAAGTGAAAATAAAGCTCAAAAGGAGGGTAAGATCTGAAGTATAATGCATGAATACGAAGATAAGTGTAATATAAGTCCTCATTCTAGCTATTCAAGTCCATACATGATAAGAACTCTAGTTGGTTTCATATATGACATGTAAGTACAAAATGAGTATTATATCCCATTAATTTTTCTTTTGCATTTTTATTTTTTGAAATTCATGTCTAGGCCAGATCTCACATCCATCACCTAACCACATATGATCCTTTAAGGGATTCATCAGTCTAGAAATGGTGATTTTGACCTTCCTAATACACAACCCATATCCGTTTTTTTTTCTTTTGAATTTTTCAAAGGAATAGAATAAAATTGAGATTCTATAAGGTTGAAATGGATCACAACCCAAAAGTATGACGAGTACACAATACATCTCTAAAAATAGAAGCATCCCATGTTTTCTAAATGCATCCCCCACACTTGTTCAAAATTAAGTCATGAATTATACTAGGTGATGGGTAGGAAGGAAAAATTTTCTTAGAATAGGTTAATCCTATAAGGTCATTCATGGAAACTATGGGCTAAACAAAGGAAATATGTAATGTGGGTCTTGAAAAAAATGTCTAACAAATATTACCTCAATCATTTTAATTTTTTACTTGCTCAGTCATCGCTTCGATAATATATCAATGCAATTTCTGATAGGTTGACATGTCCCATGTATCTCTCAAGAAATATTCTCAAAAAAGGAATATGTAATTGAAGGCTTGGAATCTTCTTAGGTAACGAGAATAAAATAAAATTGAAAATTATAATGGGTATAAAACTAAGTAATAAGTCACTTAATCATAATTTCAAAAATAATGATTTTGAATCAAATTCCTAAACTTAACAATCTTTATAAAATTCCAAATAGATGAAAAACATAGATTCTATCAATTTTAATCTTAAACGTTTCTTTTATTTACATGGTAATAATGTTTTTGAAGTTTAAAGTATGCTTATAAATTCAAAAAAAGTATTCTAGATAGGTGAGAAAAAATAATAATTCAAGTGTATCATCAGTGAAAATGATGAGAAACACCCCCACACGTAGAAAGAGATAGTGTCTGCACTATCTATGAAATGATTGGGGGTGAGTGATGGAAAGTAAATATTATAAAATTTGAAATGGTAGTGTACAATTTTAAAAAAAGGAATCAAGATCTCCCTAGATAGTTTCATGCCATGAGGGAATTAGTTGTTGTTATGCTAGTTCTGGGTCACCTACAAAACACATTAGATAAAAAGACCTACACTGGATAAAATATTATTCCATAGGTGTAAACATTGTAATAACAGAATAATAGGGAGGTGAAGAGGATAACAAGAAGAGGTAACCAGTTTTTTTTGAAAATTTGTGAAATGTTTACAATGTAATTAAACATAGAATCAAATGAAAATGAAAAAGACTCAATAATTATGACTTAATATAAAAAAAATATCAAAAATGGGTTGCATCATATAAAGTCCTAATAGGATGTCGTCAGCCAGACGGATGGACCAAAATATTCTACAGTGGGTCCATCGGCTCAGTTGTTCCCTTTATGCTTATAACCACTAGATTCTGTATCTTCTAGATCTTGAGGTCTCTTTGAAAGGTTTATGACTTCAGGTGCGGCAACATGAGCATGAATGAGATGAGGTAAGGAAGGGATCATATGTCTAGGTGTCTGATGCTATGCCTGGATTTCCATGGAAAGGTCGTGAAGTTGACATGAAATGTATATGACATGCTGGACTACCATTTATTCCAAAATAGATGGTGGTACTAGACCATTGAGAACTGCGGACGACTTAAAGAAGCTATACATATCTATGTAACAAAATAAAGTAACGACAATCAAGCCAAAAATAATGAAAAAATCAATCCCCATATATATATATATATATAAAATTATTACAAAATAAGTTTATAAAAAATGAAAAACATAAATTCCCATACCTATCAGAAAAAGTCCCAAATCCCAAAAAAGAAAGATCAGGAGTCTGGGCC
Organism: Viscum album; assembly: GCA_963277665.1. Taxonomy (NCBI): domain Eukaryota; kingdom Viridiplantae; phylum Streptophyta; class Magnoliopsida; order Santalales; family Viscaceae; genus Viscum; species Viscum album. Next base: position 926,541,854 of record OY728165.1, read on the forward strand.
AAATATCTCCTCTAGTTTCATACCACCATCAGGTGGTGATACAAGCTGGCTAGCTGGGTCAGTATTTGTAGCAGAAACAGGAGTAGGAGGAGTGGTGGATACAATGGATAGTGGGATTTTGGAGCTAGGTAAATGTGATAGGGTGGTTGATTGAGAGGTCCTGGTCCATAATGATGCCATGTGTCTAGTTTCAATATCCACAAAAGGTACCTTTGGGGTGGAGTCAGTGGTCACCTCCTTTCCCCGCTAGGCCTTCTCCTATAAGTACTCATTCTAGGTAGTAGGGTTAGTGAGGTCTGGAGGTAGGTCGGGGTAGACTACATGGGGGATGGTAGAAGATGAGGGGTCGGCTGGGGTGGGTGGTGGTGGCATGGTGAACTCCATCGGCTCAATGAATATAAGATGAAGGTGAGTGTAAATCTAGTCTAGGTTCGCCAGTATACACTGCTGGGTGGCCCAGAGATCACTCATGGTGGGAAGGGTGGGTGTAGGTTGGGTGGAGGATGTGGTTGTAGATGTGGTAGGAGTAATGAGTGGTATAGGTGTGGAGGTGAAGTGTGGCTGAAAATGTGGGTCCGCTGCTCCTACTAGAGGTGGTGGTGGTTCCTACGGTTCTACCTCTTGTACACCTAGTGCCCAAAAGTATGTGTCATCCTTCTACACTAACATCTAAATCTTGTGCATCATCACAATATTGATAAGCTCAATAGGTCCTAGAGAGGTAAGGGGTAGTTCTAGCTCGAAGACGTCAAGGTGTCTGGCCAAATGAGTTATAAAAGAGCCGCCCATCAAAGTACCACGCTACCTATGGGCTTGTGTCTTGTAGTATTGGGAAAACTGGGTAGCCATATTGACGACTGGGCCACCCATGGTTGCAATGAGAATCAGAACATCCACCTAGCTGACACTACCATGCAATTAAACTCGGGAAAACCATATGTATTCCATGGCTCTGTGCAGGATACACAGTGTTGGGCTTAGTATCTAAGTGGATTTTGTGATGCGAGGGTTATGGTGTGAGCGGGGGTCATGAGATATCATATTTCACAATTGAGGAGAATATTTTTTGTGGTGGATATAGCTAAAGTATATGATAAATGTATTAAGTGATAAACTCATCTATGTAAATACCCAGTATGAGACCAAAATCTACAAAGGAGATCTTGTGTAGATTCCCACTAAGACGAAACTGAAGGCTATCCAAAACCATCTCAAAAGTGGATAAAAACTCCAGAAACAACTCCTATAAGGTCTCCTCATGAACTTAAAAAATGCTATCACTCTGCAACATCTCAAGAAGGTCAAAGACAACACTATTTATTTTCATCTAGGCCAGGATGCACATATCCAAAGTCTTATTAGTGATCATTGTCTTGTTCTAAAAATGTTCAAGATTGACCCAATGTTGTGGGTTATAAAAACATAGAATTAGGTTCAGGTGGCTGTCACTGTCACTAGAAGTAGAGGTGGATGTGGATGTGTCATGGGAAGTAGGTGATGTAGAAGGTTAAGAATGTGCAGCACGAGGACACTTGGAAAGTGACTATTATTTTTAGATTGAGGATATAGAGTGGGAGGAGGCAAGGGGTGAAATTTTTGGTGGAAGAGAGGATAAGGGGGATATGAGGATTCAGGGGGTTCATGGGGTGTAGGTTGGAGAAGAGAAAAGGGAGGGAGGTGAGGTGTTATGTTTAAGAAGGGTGTGGATCATGAACCTAGTGTTCACAACTTACATTTTTAAAAACAGATTCGACACCGTACAGGATGTGTACAGATGGTTCACTTCATGTACTATAAAATTAATATAGATTTTTGAGAAAAAATGGTACACATCTTGAACCACTTGTACATGAAAAGTAATGAATTGTTTTAGCCCATTTTATGTTCACTTCATTCTGAAAACTTCTGGCCTACCCAAAACAATCCTAATATGATCCTAATCTAACCTAATCTAAGATATCCTACTCTAGGTTGCCTCCCAATCAGAGATTCTTCTTAAGTAGATAGATTGACTCCATTGAAGTTTAAGTAAATTTAATGCTGATGACACATCCTTCCTAGAAGGTTTCTTGAAAAATAATCAGTCTTTGACCATTAACTTTAAATTCAAGTCCACCTTCTATCTCGATTTTGATGGTTACACAAGGAAAGACGTGAGTGAATTCAAATGGGCATGACCATCAAGACTTCATATTACTTGGTAATAGTTTCAATCTCGAGTTGAACAACAAGAAATTATTCCTAGGTACAAAGGAATGCTTAGCAATGCACTGATCATTCCATTTCTTTGTATTTTACTTATAGATATTTGAATTGTCATATGTGTGTCTCTTGATTTCTTCCAAAGTGGTCAATTGAAGTATTCTTTCTTATCCACCCTTCTAAGAATCCAAATTTAGTTTCTTGATCACCTAAAATGAATGATGGTCCAGTTCAACTAGGAAATGACATGGTTTTCCATAAACTATTCTAAATAGTGTGGTTCCTATGGGTGTATTGTAAGTAGTTCGATATTCCCATAGCGAATCATCTAGTTTGAGGATCCAATCACTTCGGTTGGTATTCACAGTATTTTCCAAAATTTTCTTTACCTCCCTATTTTATAGTTCTACTTTCCCACTCGTTTGTGGGTGGTAGTGAGTTCCTGTATTATATCTGATGCCATAACTCTCTAGAATTCCCGTCATAGATCAGTTTGTGAAGTGTGTTCTTTTATAACTAATAAGTAATATAAGAAATCCAAATCATGTAAACATTTTATTCCTTAGAAAGTTTATGAAAACATTCTCTGTGTCATGCGAGGTTGCTTCAACTTCAACACATTTTGAGATGTAGTCAACACCAACCAGAATGTATGTCCATGTGATGTGGGAAATGGTACCATGAATTCTATGGCCCCAACTTCAAAGGTTTAAAATTTTATGTTGGGGTTTTGTGGAATCTCATTTCTTTTTCTAATACTTCTGGTCCACTAGAATCTTTCACATCATTGGAAGAATTTCCTTGTATCTTGGTGCAGTGTGGGCCAGAAAAATAAACTTTTTAGAATTTTGGCTACCATATACTCAGGTTCATGATGTCCTCTAGTTGGTGACATGTGACACATCTTAGTCACATTATGGGTTTCTTCTATTGGGATGCAATGTATTAATAGTAAACCAACACTATGGTTGAATAATAGTGGCTCATCTTAGTAGTAATGTTTGAAATATGGAAAAAATATTTTTCATTGTTGGTAAGAGAGATATTGATGTTGGAATCCCATGGAAATATAATTAGCAATATCCTAGAACCACGGTTGAACCTTGATACTAAACAAGGTTTCATCTGAAAAAATCCACTTCAATGTCAGCCTCCTCATCTTCCTTGATGATGGGTACAAGAAGTCTGGAGAGATGATATGAAATCAAATTATCTGTCCTTTTTGTTTCCTTGATTACAAGATCAAATTTCTATAGTAGGAGGATACAATGTATCAGCCTAGGTTTGGAATCCTTCTTGCTCATCAAGTACTTAAGGGCAATGTGATCAGTATGTACAATCACATTGGATAAAACTAGATATGAACAGAATTTCTCAAAGGCATATACAACATCTAATAGTTATTTTTCTATAGTCATGTAGTTGACTTGATCTTCACTTAGTGTGTGGATTGCATAATAAATGGGACAAAATATTTTTCCAATACATTGTCATAATACCACACCAACAACAAGGTCGTTGGAATCACACATTAACTCAAATGATTGTCCCTATTGGGTACAATAATGAATAGTGATGCAATCATACTCTTATTAAACATGTTGAAATATTGTTGATAGTAATAAGTGAATTTGAAAGAGACATATTTTTACAATAGATGTGTCAATGGATGGGCCACTTTAGCAAAGTCCTTCACGAATTGTCTGTGAAATATAGCATGGCCTAGAATACTTCTGATACATTTAACTATTGAGGGTTCTGGTATATCTTTGATGAATTTTATTTTAGCTGGATCAAATTCGATGCCTTCCTTGGAGATTTTATGACTAAGTAATATTCCTCCTTGTACCATGAAATGAAATTTCCCCCAATTCAAGACTAATAATTTCTCTTCACATCGTTTCAAGACCCCATATAGATTACATAAATAGACTTTAAATGATATCCCATAGACTAAGAAGTCAACCATGAAGATTTCTTGGAATTCTTTATCCATTTAATATAAAATATGTGTCATGTATATCTGAAACATTGCTGGATCATTGCACATACTGAATGACATTCACCTATAAGCAAAGGTACCAAATGGTTATGTGAATGTGGTCTTTAGGTAATCAGTTGGGTCGACTGCAATTTGATTGTATCCTAAATATCCATCCAAGAAATAATACAATTCATTCCCCTTAAGTATTTCTAGCATCTAATCCATTAAGGGTAAGAGAAAATGATTTTTTTGGTTTCTATATTTAGGCATATATAATCCACGTAGTCTCTCCATCCAGGGATGATGTGTGTTGAAATCCATTCATTTTCATCAGTTATTTCTATTGTGAGTCCTCCTTTATTAGGCACAACTTTGAGGGGGATCACCCATTCAATATCTGATATAGGAAATATAATTCTTTCATCTAAGAGTTTTAGCACTTCATTTTTGATGAATTCCTTCATCAGGGGTGTGAGATACCTTTGAGGTTGTTGTTTCATATTTTCACTTACTTTAAGAAGGATTCTATGGGTTCATTTATTAGGATTGATTACTTTTATGTCTGCCACTTCCCAATGAATTGATTGCTTAAGTATTTTCAAAACATCAACCAATTTCTCTTCTTATGCCTGAGTCAGTTCATAATTGATAATGATTGGCAGAGAAAATCATACTCCTAAGTATGATTACATCCATATACTGGGAAAAGGTTTTAATTCTATATGGGGAGGTTGAATGATGGAGGAGATGAAAGGTGTAAAGGTGTCCCTTGTGAGTGGTTCAATTAATCTTAATTATTCAAATTCATACTTTACTTTATTCTATGAGAGATAATCTTCTATTTCTTCTTCTATAGCCATGTAATCATCTTATTTTTGGGCTAGAGAGATGGAGTTATAGTCCACAACAACGTCTGATTTTTGGAAATCTTTTACTAGGTTGAAAAATACCTACTCTTCTCCAACATATAATATTAGATGTCCTTGGTTTACATCAATTAATGCATTTACTATGGATAGAAATGGCCTTCCAAGAATTATTGGGACATCACCTTCTCCATCCTTGTCCAGGACTAGGAAGCCTTCTGGAAATTTGAATTTTCTGACATTAACCAAAACATCTTCATGAATGCCTCTAGGGTACTTCACTGATCAGTCAGCTATTTGTAGTGATAATCTAGTTGTTTTGAGTTCTTAGAGTTTGAGATTTTGAAAAACACTTATCGACATTAAGTTAATTCATGATCCTAGATCGCAAAGGGTTATTCTAAACTTTCATTCCCCTATAGCACATGAAATTAAAAAACTTCTGATATCTCTCATTTTTGGGGGAATTTTCTATTTAAAAAAAGCATAGAATTCCCCATTTAAAGACATGACCCCAATATCTTCTATTTTCCTTTTGTTGGATAGTATATCCTTGAGAAATTTTGCATAAACTGGCATCTGTACAATGTTTTTGGAAAATGGAATGTTGATGTGCAGTTGCTTGAACACATCTAGGAATTTCTTGTATTATGCCTCCTATATACCTTGTCTTTATATATATGGAAAGGAAAAAGGTGTCTTGTATGGAGGTGGGGAAACATAAACTTGTTCTTTTTGATACTTAGGTGTTTGGTTCTTTTTAACCGATGCTTCTTCTTGAGGGGTGACTGATGTAGTCTTATCATCTTCTTTATATTCTTCTAGTTTCTTTTTAGGATATTCTTTTTGATTTTCATCTTTATTTCTTGGTTTTTGAAAGTCCAAAACTTTCTTGCTTCTCATTACTACTACATTGGATTCCTCCCTTGGTTACATCTCTGTGTTACCTGGTAATGTACCTGGTAGTATATCTATAAGGTTTTTGAGATTTCACCCATTTGAATATCAAGTTTCCTTAATTAAACTCTTTGGTTTTACATTTCTATTTCCTAGGTTTTCATTATCTGATCTGACTTCTATATGAAAGTATCTATAATGTTTTCTAGGTTACCTGGAGGGGGGGGGTAGTTGTTGAGGTTTTGGATAAGTGGGTTGGAATTTTTACTGAGGTCTTTTTTAGAAGGATTATTGCTTTTTGTTTGTGATCTTGGCACTGGGTTCATTGGTGGATACCCTAGTGGTCCTTTATTATGGAATTGTGGTTTAACACTTCGCTATTGGAAATATCCTCAACTACTCTGAGGTTGTTTTTGAGCAGGCCTTTACTGGTAATATTGTTTTTTCTATGGAAACAGATGGTTCGATTGACTGTAATTAACATAATTATAATCCTGCTATTATTTATATCCTTCCTTGAAATCTTGGTAAATATGTGGGCCACAAAATATCTCACATGATTGAATCTACATCACAAGAGTTAGAGGGGGTTGTGCAGCTAGAATCTAGAATTAATCGAGTTTATTTTTGAGTGATTCGACTTGCGTTGCTAATCTGGTTATCTCATCTACCTGGTGGATACCACGACGTGGTGGTCCATGATCACTTTTCCATAGTCTATAATTGCAAGAACCTTCGTCAAGAACCACTTTTCTGGCTTCAGGGATCCTAAACATCAATCCTATATTAGTGAAAACATCGATAAAAGTTCATGCAGCTGGCTGGAGTCCTTGGTAAAATGTCTACAATTGAATCCACATATCCAATACATGATGTGAACACTTCCTCATGAGCTCTTTGAATCAGTCCCACACTTCCCATGCTGATTCTCTCTTATCCTAAACAAAGTTTTGTATATCGTTCTAGAGCTTCCATGTCTGGATTGGTGGAAAACATATGTTCAAAAATAGGGAGCTTGACTTTTGAGCCAGTACTTAGCTCAATATCTTAAGGATAATGGGAATATGCATAGTCTAATGGCATTTAAAGAGACTCCCTAGTTGCGAAAGGTATCACAAACTTCCAAGAAGATGGAATTGTGCTCATGCGGGTCTTTGCTCTAGAGAACACTAAATTGTCTCATATTTTGGACCTTGTAAATGAGTCTATGTTTAATCTCAAATGTGTGAGCTTGGATGGGGGAACGTACGATGCTGGGTGTTGCACCATGGATTGATGGAAAACCATAATCCATGATGGTCTTTTCTTGATGCATCAGTAATTCCCCTAGAATTACTTGATGAGTGTTTGGTGGGTTGGGTCCCACTTGACTGTTTTTCTTGGCCATTGCTGATCAGCGATGTGAAAATAAATAACTTTTGATCTCAGGATCACATGCCAAAGGGTTTTCTAACTCAAGGTTCCTTAAACGAGTTAAGGGACTTTAGTACATGCATTATTTTGACAAAAATTAGGGACACAAGGGAATCTTGAAAGAAAAGGAAAGAAAAGGGGTGAGGGAAAGGTAATCCTAGGTCTAGTGCTAGAGTTCTTGAAAAATAATAGTGTTTCTCCCCAAAAACAGCATCAAAATTTGGCGTGACTTCACATGTCATTAGTTTCCATATGGGATGCGGTCATATTAGTTTAATGTATCCAAAACTTTACTTACCACTCGAGTGAAGTATATTATAAGTGAAGGGTCGATCCCATTAGGTGGAAGATGATTCTTGAAGGTTACTAGCTTGAGACCCTTTTTGTATGAGTCCTTACGAATTGATTTGGTATTTGGGTGTTTTACTAAATCTATGGTTGAAAGTGTCTTCAAATAATTAAGGAGGATTTGGGATCAATTTTGAATATATAGAGAAAGGATGAACTTAATTATAATCTTGGAAGGGTCCTAAGGATTAGGCTACAAAGAAAACGGTGGTCACTAGTTGAAATTTGGTCAAGTCACTTCGTTCTACCTAAGAAGTTACTATTCCATGACTGGGATATAGTAATGGCCTAAGTGAATTATTTTTAACTTAAAGGGAAAAAAGTGTCTTAGGATAGTGGTCATAGCCTAGTATACTTTAATTTGGATAGGATCTTCCCTTTGAATATCCCGTGATCAGGGACGTTCACAAAAATTTGATAGACTTGAGTTATTTATCCTAATTTCTAATCCATTAGGGTTTCCATAATTATCTTTAAATATTAATTATGAGTTCAGATACATCTACTATTGATACCTACCCGTGAGTGGTTTAACTACTCATGGTGGGTTGAGATGCAAATAAATAAATAAATAAAATTATTCTTCACATGCTATTTGAATTTAAATTATTCACAATCATGCAAGGGATTAAATTTAAAATAGGAATGAGAATGAAATTGGGTTTACAAAAAATAAATCAAAACTTTAATAAATCACTTACTTGAGATTAACAAGTGAAATTGATCTAACATGTGTCTTTTAAAATTAACGATGAACTGTGGGAATCGATGCAGTGGGAATTTGAAGGCATTGAAAAAAACACAATACATGACTCTTGAATTGAAATAAAATGAAAAAAAAACAAATAAATTTTGAGTTTAAAGGATATAGGGGTGAAAGAAACTCATAGGGAATGAAAAAGGGTGAATTTTCATCCTAGAATGCTGTAAAATGCACTGTCGAGCTACTGTATATATAGGATAATTTGGTCATGATGTTTACTAGTGGTATACATCATGTAATTTTAATCCACATAGATCTCCATGGTTTTTGGATCTCCCATGTGCCTCATGCATATCTGGCCCGATTAATGAGGTTTGGCTTGTTACACGTCATATAGTAAGCATTCACGACATGTACTTGAGAAAATTTCTCTTGTAACTTCTTTGAATGAAGTCATGTCATGTGTTGGGGACTCATGAAGTGTACTGGAGAGAATTTATCATGTAACCTCTTTTATTGAAGTCACGTCATGTGTTGGGGACTCATGACGTTTACTGGATGCTTTCTCTGCTAATTTTGCAGCTTGGTTCATGGCTTGGATCACAACTTTCACACACTGTGAACTCTTACTACACAACATGTAATGCCGAGTCATGGCGTGTAATAGGTGAATTATACACTTTTTCTACATTTCTTCCTTTGAATCCTATAAAGCCTCATTCCTACAAAATTGAGCATATAACAAGGACATTATTGAATAAATAATTGAAAATCCATAAGTAAATAATATATATATATATATGAATTTGGATTATTAGTGATAGAGAACAAGGTCAAGAAAAAATTAATAATCACAAATCCATAAATCTGTTATGATATAAGAGATCATCCAATTAATCAGAAATGAAGGTACCAGTACCTCATTTTTGGATTGAAGATGATTTTTCCTAAAGTTGAAGAATTTTAATGAAAATATATAATTCATGATTTCAAGACAACATCACCCTTTGTTGTTCCTTGATCCACTTCACCTATTTCTCTAAAAAGAAAAGTGACCTTTTTATTCATGAAGTACTAACAGATCATGAGAGACATGATATTCCATCCCATCAATTATCATGAACACAAAGTAGTTTGAATAGGCAATCCAATATGCATAAATCCTCATATGGAGAGATACCACTTTAATTTTATTGACTTTATCTGAAGTTTATCCTAAAATTTCTATAAATGGTTAACATTATAATCCTTATAAATTATGAAAATACCAAAAAATAGAAATAAAGTCACACAATCATCTTAACATTGACCCCCATCTATCACAAAGTATTTATTAGTTATCACATTCCGAACATGTGAATACCCTCATCATATATTCTCTAGAAACATGGTGATAACCTAAATTACCATAAATACTTTTGGAAAACATGAATTCTTAATTATTAAAAAGGTTACTAGATACATTCCTTAAGTCCAAGAAGTTTTAAACTTCATCCCTGATGACATAGAACACTTTTTCAACCAATCAATAATCAGATCCAGGGTAATCAGTGCTATCCAATTTACTTTATCCAAATCAATCATCTTTTTATCCAAGTGAAACACAATTTTCTCAATATCTTGATCACATTAAGGCTTAAGTTCCCTTAATAAAAATATGACCTTTCTAAGTTTTCATCACCATCAAACATATCCTTTTCAATATTTAATGAAAACTTATACTAAATATACATATTTATTTCATGATCCATATAACATATTTTTTTTGAATTCCAAAACACAAGAACATCATTCATCCAAATTTATTCTTAAACCATTACTGAGGATTCATAAGATTAATCCTTAGTACCTCTTTTAGAGAATATAAAATATAAATAACGTCTTAAGGTTCATCAACCTCAATCTAATCTTGATTTTTATGATTAAAGTAAAAATAATATAAGAACATCACCTGCCTTTCACAAGTAGTTTACGATATCTTTATCTTTACAAGTATAACCAATAATCAAACCAGCTTACTTATTCTCTTTATGATATTTACACTTGGTAAATTTATTTTTATAATTATTATATTTTACACATCTAAAACATTAAATGTTAAACACATTTCTTTTAGTTCTCTCCATTGATTGAAACTAGGATGCATGGGGTGAGAAACACATATCATATAAGAATACCACATAATCATAAAAAAAATACCTATAGTTTGTCTAAATCATAGAACCTAAATTTTAATCAACAAAACCTTAGTATTATACAAGTTTATTCATATTCATCATATATTAAAATCCTTCTTAATGGTGTGTAAAGAGTTTGTGAATTTTCAAAGCATATCCCCCGAGAGTGTCAAACCATATGTGCAACAAGGCCCATTGTCATGTACCGAATTACCCCAAGTTAGGATCATGACATCTTTTCAAAGTTTTTACCCCTAGGTACATCTGTTCCAGAGCCTCATTCACTTGTAGTATCCAGATAGAGATGTATTGTTAGAAAACCACTCCATCTACCATTTTAAAAAATTTCAGGACATTTTTTATACTTTTCCTTATCCTTAGACTTATCCTTAGAAATTTCCTTAGGGTTATCACTAAGATTTTATCATTATAGATTCTAAAGGTTAACTAAACCTCTACGATGATACCAACTATAGATACCCCCTTTTTTCATACATTAAAATTACATAACTTTTACGGAATACTTAAAAAATTATACAAATAGATGCCCAAATACTGTACTAGTCTAGTATCTTTGGAAACATGGAAATTTAAAAACGGGAACATCATTGAGCTATATTATCTCCCACTAGGTTCTTCTTTACTAACACCCTTATTAGACACATCAAACATAATACACATCTTCAAAACTTGGGGAGGGAAATATAAAAAGGGGTGATCTAAAATGACCAGTAAGGTCAAACAAGTGATATATGCAAGCATAATAATGAGAATAAGGGTATGATAAAATTATCATTAAAATATAAGATCATACCATGCATATAAAATATCATATACATGAATCATGGCATAAATCTTGGAAATTCATAAGTCATGAATCATAAGGAATTAAATAACATAATCCATGAAAACATAATATAGGAATAAAACATGGAATTGTGGAAAACACACAAACATATAACATGATTTTCATAGTTTCCAAGGAATCACTAACAAGAACATCTTAATAGTATGGGTTTACTCCTTACACCATCTTAGTAGTAATGGTTCACTCCCATGGCCATCTTAGTAGCATGAGTTCACTTCTCATACCATATTGGTAGTCATAGTTCACTCCCATGGAAATCTTAGTAGTCAAGGTTCAATCCCAAGACCATCTTAGTCTATCTCATGAGATATAAATCTTTACCCAATGAATTTGATAGAGTTATAATTACCACCCATATCAGAATGAAATCATACATACATGTTCCCCAAGATCATAAATAATCATATCATAACCCAAGAAATAAAATGGGTATTATAAACATATAATAATATCATAACCTATGAAAAAAATACAGGTTTCATTATAATTTTGTCATATACATAACCCTTGAAAAGAAGAGGGATTCAAAATCATATAACCTATGAAATAGAAATGGGTTTTATCAATAACATTCCATCAAAACACAATCCATTCAGAGAAATAATATGAATAGAAACATTGAATAATTTACCCATAAAGGCATGAGTAACACCAATGGATGTTATCTTATATGGAAAATAGTTTTGAAATATTTTTAAAAAACATTTCTTTTGGAAAATATCCTTTCTTTTTTGAAAATAAATTTTTAAAGCATAAAACCTTTTGAAAACCATTTTGTTTAAAAATAATTTGAAAAATTAGAAAGAAGGTTTGAAAATAATTTTGAAAACCTTTTCCCTTGAAATCATAAAAAAATAACATTGAAAACATTTTTAATTTTATTCCTAGAAAATACTTTTAAAAACTATAAAGAAATATTGAAAATGTTTTGAAATCCATTTCATTGAAAGTAATATGAAAAAATTATAAATAAATATTTAAAACGTTTTGAAAAGAATTTATTTAAAAATAATTTGAAAACTTATAAATAAGTCTTGAAAAAGTTTTTAAAACCATTCATTTAAAAATATTTTGAAAACTTATAAATAATTCTTGAAAACACTTTTAAACCCTTATTAGAAAACATAGTTTTGAATGAATGTAGATTTACGACCAACGAGAGAGGTAAAGTCAGAATTTATTAAAAACACTATATTAATAATATGATGTACCAAAGAGTACAAAAATGGTACTAATATATGAATATATTCAAAATAACCAGAGTATTATAAAATTTATGAATGTTTTTGAGATATGGACTATAATATTTCAACAAAGGAAGCATAATCATAAACAATCTCGAAAAGCGATGAGATTGTTTCAATAAACTCCTCTCAGTTAGTAAATTTGAACCATACTCCACATGTGAGAAAGTGAAATTAAATGATGATTAAAATATCATGAAATTAATTAGATTCATGATATATTATTTTAAATTTAGTATGTACACATCATATAAAAAAATATCGGTTCAAAACATAGTATGTGTCTCAACGAAGGTAAATTGAGACAAAACTATCTTACTGATTTTGTAACTTTTGAAAAATAAACCCAATTAAAGGAAGATCATATAATTTATATGAAAATATCCATAATTTTAGGTATAATAATCATATAATACATCCATGGTCATTATACACATCACATAAAAGGAATGGGTGGTGCATAAAGCATGTATCTCACAGAAATAAAAAGTGAGATGAAATCCCCTTACCTTATGTCGTGTCTCTCATCATACTCATACAAGATTAATTTATAATGAATTTAAGTTCACCATAAATCTTTTATATAATAATATTATTATATCTAATACCATATATGGTTTTATTATGACCCTATATTACCTTCTTGTTAATAATCCTATGTTAAGGTTTAACTTCGGGTAATATTTGCTTTGTTCTCTGCATATGTCTTAATTTATTATATCTTAGAGACTTATAATTAGATCATGAATCAAAAATTTTAAACCATTATATAAATATAATTTATATTCATTATATGTGTAATATAATAATCTATAGAATATAGAAGTATGAAATTGAATACACTATTCATGGAGACGGTAAGCTGTACGTATGCATGAACATTGTTTCTATTTTTATTATCATATTGAAAGAAAAAAATAAAATGAAACATATGTATATATGTATATAATATCGTTAAATTATAATTATGATTTTATTTATCATATAATTTCACTAAAACCATCCTTAATATATTCCATGTTTGTGTGAATGAATTACATCACTTTGAGGGGTCAGTAGTCCACACTTCCTCAAATGGAATTATCGTATTAAAAAAATGGAAAGTATAAGGATATGTGTTGTAAAATAATTAAATAATATTAAATAAATAATAAATACAATATATAAAATTTATAAATAGAGATTCCATCATAATTTACACCATGAGAGGTGGTAAAGGAAAAATGAACAATCATTGTTTAGTGAGGCGGTAGCTCACTGTACACATAAATAGTATGTTCATTACCCATTAGATGTAAGTGTGTGTAAGTGAAGGTAAAAATATTATCAGAAAAAAATACATATATATTTAAGATACTAGTGTTGTTATATGAGAAAGTAATAAGAATATTTGAGAGAGTTGAGAAAGAAAATATAAGAAAGGAGTTTGAGGGAAGACGTTACCTCTTAATCGAGTAACTCCTTTTGGTTCGTGCCAAAAGGGTTCATTGGATTTATTTCTTCCCAAATTAAGGCTTCAAGGAGGAAGGGAGGTACATTGGGATACTATTTGGGTATATTTTGGATGATACAAAGTGTCTAGAGATGTATAAGTAATGGTTAGAGTGCTTGCATTTTTATAGTGGAGGGGGAGTGCCACTCTTGCAAATACCAAAGGATATTCAATAATGAGAGGTCTCCCTTACCTAATGTGACTAAAAAATGAAAAAAATAATGGATTAATGTATAATTATGGTCTAAAAAAATTTAAACTAGGAAATATTTTTTCATTTTAATAATTTTCTTCCTTAACTTCTAAGATTCCCCAATTTTATTATTTTGTTTTTTATTAAACCATCTAGTTTTCTAACCTAAGTAATTTAACCATTTAGAATAAAATAAAGTGATATTTATTTTATAATATAGAGGAAATTAATTATAAATATTATATATAATTTAAAAAATAAAAATATCATGTGCTTTGGAAATGAATTTTTAAAACAAGCATAGGGGACGCACAAAACTCTACTTAAACCCGAACCGTGATAACAATGTTTTTACATATATGGGTCAATATGTTAATAATAAAATATAAATTGGTCCATCAATTGAAAATATTTCTTTTTTTATTATTGAAAAATCAATTGGCATAATATAGTATTTTTATTTATTTTAAATCACTTAATAAAATATCATTTATTGTAAAATAATAATAATATTAATTTTGACATTATTTATTTAATTTTAATTTAAAAATAAAATTGAAATTAAAATATATTAAGTTTAAAGATTTTTAATATGATATAATACTATTAAAGAAAATTAAAGTTAATAATTCAATCAATTCACATAACTATTAATATTTATTGTATTATTTATTTTAGTTAATTATTAACTAAATAATCACAATGTTGGTGTTTCTTAAGAATTTTAAGTATTAAATCATCTATAAAAAATATTGATAAATTATTATGATAAAATAACCTATTTATATTTCAAAAGGATATTTATGATCTAAAATATGATGTTTTTTACATATTTAAGGGATTTTTAAATGTTAAAGATAAGGAAAGTTCCTTTTTTTCCTTTTTCATCACTAAATATTTTATATAGGGAACTTCCATTTAATAATATCCCAACAACCCATAAATTTTGAACCAAGATCGATATGATCGAATTATTTTCAGCCAATGAATTTTGGACAAATTTGCAGTTCATTTGGTCCTTATGATTATGGTTTAGTCCCTAATTAAGCTTAATATTACCTTAATCGCTATGATTAATTTTAATCAATTTCACTAGTATTTTTGGTCAAAAATCAAGTTGATATTATTAGACTAAAAATATCATACTAATTAAAATCATGTATTTTTTTAAATTCAAATAACAGAAGTGGTAAAATTATGTTTAATTCTAATTCCATAGACATGGAGTGAAAGTGTGTTTTAAAGTAAAAATGTTCAAAAGTTCAATAAGTTTATATAAACAATTTCCATATAAAAATTATTCCAATGACCTAAATTAGTTCAATATATGTATTATTGATCTATTGTGACTTTAAAACCCAATTTAAAATATAAATTAATATTAAAAATTATTTAAACGAAAAATTAGTTTTTAACTAAAATACAATATTTTTCACTATTCATCAAAAAATAAAGATTCTCAGAAAAATCCCCAAAATTCACCCTAATAGAATTTTGAAATTATAAATTCAAAAAATTAATTTTAAATTTTCAAATTAAATTTTTATCAGTGTCTAGTATTAATTTTTCTATTTTTCACAAAAGGGAATAAAAAGTAGTTTCTTTAAGAAAATATTATTTTAAAACATTGAAAGACTTTACCAAAAATTATATATTTCATTATTCATAGATTTTATTTATTTTAAATAATTATAAATAATATATGAATAATATTTATTTATATTCACATTAATTAGTTTAACATCTAGGTTATAGTTATCTCATTTAAATAATTATAAAAATAAAATGATTTTTCATAGAAAATCAATGTTGCGTATAATGCATGCCAAGTTGATGTTGCGTATAGAAAAAGCCAAGTTAGTTCCATGTGAAAGGAAATTTTGACTTATTAAAATGAAATACATCTATGAAAATTAATTCATTTTAAGAATAATAAAAAATATTTCACAAAATCTCAGGTTGTTAGAGGGGGAATCCCATAAAATTCACTAAATTATCCTAAAAAACAATTGAGGATACATTTAAATCCAAAAATTTATACACTCTGATGCCACTTGTATGACCCAAGAACCCCCTGGGAGGGTAGAGGTGAATTAGGGTTTCAATTTTTTATTTTAAAGTGACGGATCTTGTTCCCATGTTGTTAAGAACTTATTAAACCTATTCGATGGAATCATATAGTAATTAAACATTCACATGAAGAGATAAAACACAACAATTTTACTTGGTTCACCACTAAGGGATAGTCTAAGGAGAATACATCAATAGTGTGTTGGTAATACCAAAATACACTAATATTTACTTGCAATTTTGTAACACAAAAGTTCAAACATAGTCACTCTATGCCAGGAACACTACCTTAACAAGATTTTATGCATGGAATAATGCCTCCCTCAGATCACTTCCATTGAATCCCCTAGCTCACTACCTCGAGATAATTATTAATCAATTTAAGGAATTTAAGGTTGCTTAAGTGGATTTTTATTTAAGTTTTTGTCCATTACTATAACGAGACTCTTCTTACACTGTAGTCCTGAGTTGATGCACTTGAAAGCACTATTCACTTAAAAAAGATTTTCAAAAATTTAGTTCATGAAGCTCCTTTATTAATATAAGAACCTTCTATAATAAAACTTCCTTCATAGAGCACCATGTCATCATAAAATACCAACTCCTTGCGAAACTACTTTTTTCATGATACATAAGAATTAATCAAGACTAAGATAGTATTTTTAGATTCTTAGGATCACAATGAATAACTGATTTACATAGCACTCAGCCTTCAAGAATTCAAAATGATTTAGCCTTTTCTCTAATTATTTCACTCTCAAATGAAGTGGAGGTAGCTTCCTATTTATAGGCTCTACCTTTTGTGAAGATCCCAATCTCCCTATAGATTTTTTTGAAACTCAAAAATACTGTTCGTTAAGCTCTAGTGAAATTTACCCATTCACAAAGCTTCTCATAGTCACATAGATTTACCACCTTTCAATCACTTGTTTATGATGCTCATTCACGATAATAATTCACGATGCTCCACATATTCATGAAGCTCAAGATTTTTAGAACATATTCTTAAAAAAACTCATGGATTTACCATATTTGAGAAGAGTCAATCCCAGAAAACAACCTTTCATAAAGCTTTCTCCTTCCTCCTGATTTTGATCCCAAAGGAATTAGAAAACATGTTGAAATGACATGAACTTAAATACTTATCCATATTGAACTGTAATATTTATTACCTTGAAAACTTCATGATCAACCTAGTGTGGATTGAAAATAAACAAAAACTAGACTCTATTTCTAGTAGCCAACTAGGACAGGCCTTGTTTCCAATATTATATCCATTCCTATGAGTTTTGGGTTTTTTGAGATACTATATATGTACATAGACTGTTATGGAATGTTTTGTTTTGATGTATGTCATTGAATATGGTATCTATATTTATTTTATTGTTGGATCTGATGTAAGTGTTATGATTTTTCCACCTATGGATGGGTGATTCCGGCTTAATAGTTGAGAAACCATTAACAAGATTTAGTTGGCTATGCTCAGTGCTTGTTACCAGCTCATGGTGATTGGGAACATGATTCAGGATGTGTAGTTGGCTGGATCGAGTGACAAGTTAGGCTGAACTGGGTTGGTTCATTAAAAATCTCACCTTTACATTTTACAAAACAATATAAAAGTTTCTCCATACATTGAAGTCCACAAATTAATTCTTATACATTTGAATCTATCAAGGGATGAAGGATGAATATCAAATACACATAATCAATAGTTTATAGGATGGTCCTAACATAATATTTACAAGTATTTATCTGAAAGTATTAATTCATTTGTTTAAGGGATTTGATGTATAGCTTGGAGACCAAATTTAAATGTTATATCTTACACTTATTTTATAATTTATGGTTATATTTTCTATATAAAGGAACAAGATAAATGTGGTACAAAGAAAAAAGTGGATTTATGCTTTTGGAGTAAGTGATGAACATATTTGATTCCAAGTATATATATATAATTTATGTGAATACATCATATTTTAGCATCATTAAATTGATATATGATTTGGATTATACAATATTTCAAGTACTAATTTTCCATTGAAAATGAGTTAACAATAAGAGTGCAATGAAATTCAATGAATTGGGCTTTGTGAAGGTGAATTTACATGTGGAAGGGTATAAGAATGATCCATTCATAATAGAATAAGAAGTAATGTAGGTATTTTATATCTTGGATCTATAAAATAAAAATTATCCAATTGTTCTATTGGAGACCAAAATAATTTTAGGGTCATATGAAAATTTAACCAAGGATGGCCCTTTCATTAAAAGATCAAAATAATTTCAATTTGCTCTCAATTTATACAATTCCATATACCTTATATGGGACCAAAAATAGGGTATTTGGATTCCTTATAGAGGAGGAAAATCCATTCAACATTTAAAGAAAAAAAGATATTTCAACAATAAGTTTAAAGTTATTTTAATATAATATGATTTTCCTCGTAATATTATGTGTTCAATACTACATTTACCTAATCTAAATTAAATGTTTGACTACTCATACATACAATGACTTCTACACATTATGATGTTACCAATCCCAAGGAAGAACAAATAGTTGATGCTGTAACTATAGAATTACTAATGGATCAACACAAAGTTGGTAAAAACAACAAGAACAACATAAAATAACTATGTTAAATAAAATTATTAAGGCATAGAGAAAGGGTATAAAATTTGAGGTTGGATGGAATCAACACATCCAACCTGTTGACACCAAAAAATTCAATGTTCATTAGTAATGTTGGGGTTATAATGAGAATGCATGTGCAAATTGATATATATACAGGTCAACATAATAAATATTTCTCAATGGCCACTGGAAAAGCTCACAGAGGCTTCCTAACAATTCTTATAAAGAATCATCTTAGAGATACTGAGGGAAAAGTAAGTCCACACACACCATTTTTATATGAACACATTATAAAACATGATACATGGAAAGCTTTCATTAGTCATCATGATGGGAAATCATTTCAGGTGAAATGTAGTTGATAATATATTATTTGATATTATTTATTTTATCCACTTTTATTCAAAAATTTTAATTTATGAAATATCAATGGAGTGATGAAAATAAATAACCTGTAGAAAAACTAATGTACCCTTACCATAAATCAAGAATGGGGTACACGTAACTTGAAAAGAAAATGTTATATATTTTAAATCTAAAATAAAATTTTATGTGATATGAAACAATATATTTACTTTTTTTATATATAGATTGGTGAATTAAAATCTAAATCCACTTCCATCCCACATCAAATTCTATGGAAGGAGTCCTATTTAAATAAATAGGGTAAACTAGTTGATGAAAAGACACAAGTAGTATGGGAATCATGTATAAGTAAGAAATAATAGTAAGTCATTATGATTTATAATAGTATTGTATAAAAATATCTATTTATGTTAATATAATTTTATATATTTTAGAAATAAAATCATCATCAAATATACCTAATGAAAAACTACATTCAGTATCTTTGAAGTGGCCAGAAAAATATGGCCATGTTAGAGGTAAAGGTTTTGGAGTGTCACCTCAAACATATTTAGAGAAGGAAAAGTCACAAAGATATACATATTAGATTATGAATGGAATGCAAGGATAGATATATAATTTGAAATATATTATTGACCATTCTGGTTTGGTGGATCAATATATGTGAAAGGATCAAAACAAACTAACAGTGGAACAAAGATTAGTACATGAATAGACAAATGAACACAGAATATTTGAGGCCAGACACTCCCCTCAACTGCCTAACTTACCCAAGGTAATAATTTTTTTCATTAATCTATCTCTAAAATGTGAATCAAACAACTTCTGATAACTCTATATTACTAAAATTCTATATGGTGAAGTTGCATGTGATTTATATCTATCAAAATACACACATCACCTTGTTGCGAGGGGTATAATGTATAATATCATATTAGATAGGATACACATAAAATAAATCCAAAAAGATTATATGAGAGTGGGAATTGAAGTATCTCACGATCCAATATCTATGTTACCTATTCCGATTGATGATCTAGATATTACATTAGTCAATGATGTTATTGTAACTTTCATAACATGTACTTCTAATATTATAAATATACATGGGGTATGTAATTAACAATTTTTTAAAAAGGAGAAACATTTAATAGTAGATAAAAAGGTTTGATGTTTAGTATGTTATTACATATGGATAAAATGATGGGGAAATGGAAGGTCAAATCAATACAATCTTATGAATAAACTAAGAAATCAAAAGGACCTTCTAGGAGTACCTTATCCATGCCAGATCCACTGCCTCATTTATTAAAATTACAAGTTTATGATGACACAACATTCAAAGATGTAAATTCACCCTAAATCTATATGAAGAATACATATTTTTAGATTTAATTATAGGCACAGTTGGTCTGGAGAGTATGAATGAGATTATCAAGTTTGAATGGTGGGGAGTCCCAATTTTAAATACACACATGATGTGCTTCTTCATAATCTGTTTGTCCAAAAAATGATATACTATGTTCATTATAGTTAATAAATATTCATATTTTCTATAGATGTATATATTACTACTATATAAAGGAAAAAACCTATGAATAATGATTTATACTCATTAATACCTGTATCATTTCTATACATGAACTTTCTTTGTAAGTTAATTAAATTGAAAATTGAAAAGATTAACTAAGCGAGGCATTTGAGAAGAAAAAATCAAATAACCGCCTTTTCTTGATGCCTATAATTAGGGGTAAAAGTCCACAAGTTAATTGTATAAAATATGTTTTTATGTTTTTAATTAATTATTTGTTTTTGTTTTTTTATGAAGCGTTGGATGTGGATTGCAATCAATTTAGATACCCCAAATGTTTATTTTTTTTGTATCCAATACACGTATTTCCATCAAATTGACCACACATGATGACTATTGTGAATTTTAATACAATAAAATTAATATTTTATAGATAAAATTTGAATTATATGTTTTAGTTTGTGTTTTAACAATAATTTTGTTTTGATTTGGTGATCTATAGATAATGGATAAATCATGGTATGAGTTCAGTGACTGAACATAATAATCCCATTGATTTCTTCAAATAGAAATAGATTAAGGTATATAATAATATTTAACTATCAAAATATATTTCAAAAGAATTTAATTATATTGGTCAATGTTTATGAAGTTTCTCAACTAATATAATGAAAATGATTGTGGATATTATGTTTGAAAATATAAGAAAGATATCCTATACTATAAAAAAATTAGCACTCCCAAACATGTAATTTTTGAAGGTAATTACAATTTAATTAAAAAAATTTCTTAATAAATTTTTTGTCAATATTTTATTAGTACTACAAGGATTTAAAATAATCTATTCACTCAAAATAAGAAGTAAATTGTTTTTAGAGATGAGTGGGTAGATTAAATGGTGTCAAATTTTTTAACAATTTTTTTTTGGTGATTACATATTATTTTGGTGATCCAGTATTGGATATGACCTTAGAGATACATTTAGGATGCAAAGAATTAGTATAATAATTCATATGTATTATTTTTGACCAATGTCTTGAGGATAATATAATGGATGGTTACACTATATGGCTTCCAACAGAGCTAGTAACATGTTTGAAGCTGCTCGCGATCATGAGAGATTTGAATTCAAGACTGTAATTGAGATAATGGAGATAGGGAAATGGGTCAAGAATTAATATAGACATCATGAAATGATGAATTCCTACTATGCGTTTACTTAATTTTCTCATCATATTATCTACTATTTTAAGTTAATTTCCACATCACTTATATCTAACACTTATTTTTTTTTTTCACAGATATTTTGGGAATTCATAATTTTTTTAAACTATATGAAATAATATATAAAATGGATAAACTATTCCTTTAATATTGAATAATAAACTTTATTCTGGATAAAACATGAAGTGAATCACAAGGATACATCTATAAAATCTTTGATCACATTAATTTTCTTCAATTGTTTTTTCAAATAGACTCTATAGTTTAAATATAATATATCTTATATAGAGGTATTTTTATATAGTTAAAGGTAAAATATGAATTCCCAAAATATCTTTTGGGATCATTTTCTTGAATAGTATAGTAATTAGCTACACCTCAATCATCCACAAATTAATTATATACACAGTGTTCTTGGAATGACTCAAAATGTTTGTTTTTAGTTTATAATTTGAAATTTAGTTTATAACACATATCACATATTAAAAATATATATAACACATTAATATTGTTTTGATACTTTAGGATAATGATCAATAAGTCATTTGTGACATATAAGAATCAATCACAACTCAATTTTATATATGGTGTGTCCGGTATGACTCAAAGTGTGTGTTTTCTATTTACAATTGATATTTAATTAAAAATAATTGTGACATACTCAAAACCAATAAAATACATTCATATTGTTTTAATACTCTATAATAATGATCCATGAGTCATTTTTGATGTGCAGGAATCAGCCAAAACTCAATATGATACATGATGTGTCTGGTATGACTCTAGGTGTATGATTTTAGTTTATAATTTACATTTTAGTCCAAAATAAACATCCCATACTAAAAACCAAAAAATAGATTTATATAGTTTTGATACTTTAGGAAAATGATACATAAGTCATTTATGACAAGAAAGGATTCAACTAAACCTCAATCTAATACATGATGTGTTTGGTGTGACTCAAAGTGCGTGTTTTCAGTTAAAAATTAAAATTTTAGTTCAAAAAAAAACATGATAAACTAAAAAATGAGAAAAAACATTCATATTATTTTGATACTTTAGAAAAAAGATCCATAAGTCATTTTTATGTGTTGGAATCAACCACACCTCAATACTATACATGGTGTGTTCGGTATGACTTAAAGTGTATGTTTTTTATAATTTATATTTTAATGAAAATCACACATTACACAATCAAAATCGAGAAAATGTATTCAGATTATTTTGATACTATAATAAAATGATCCATAAGTCATTTTTGATGGATAAGAATAAACTTCAAATTAATCTGATGCACGATATGTCCGATATGAATCATAGTTCATATTTTTAGTTTAAATTTGATTTTTTTGTTAAAAACATGTGATATACTCGAAACTGAGAGAACACATTCATATTGTTTTTATACTTTAGAAAATTATCTATAAGTCATTTGTGGCATGTAGGAATTGACCTCATATCAATATGACACATGATGTGGCTAGTATAACTATAAGTGTGTGTTTTCAATATAGAAGTTCTAAGTTTAAAACACGTGTCACATAGCCGAAAATGAGAAAAAGTGATAATATTATTTTCAAACTCTAGGAAAATAATTCAAAATTCATTTGTGATATGTATTAATCGACCGAATGTCAATCCGACAGAAAATCTGGTCGATATGACTCAAAGAGTGTGTTTTCAATATAAAAGTGGAATTTTAGTTTAAAACACATATCACAGAGACAAAAACAAGAAAACTATCTCAGATTATTTTTATATTTTTTAAAATAATCCATAATTAATTTATGATGCATAGGAATTGACCATATGTCAACCAGATAGGCGATGTGACTGGTATGACTCGAAGTGCGTGTTATCAATATAGAAGTGAAATTTTAATTTAAAATGCATGACACACAGTCAAAATTAAGAATACGATTTTATATTGTTTTTAAAATTTAGGAAAATGATCTATAATTAATTTGTGACATATAGGAATTGACTATATGTCAATCTGATAGACGATGTGATAGGTATGACTCAAAGTGAATGTTTTTAGTTTAAAATTGAAAGTTCAGTTCAAAACACACATGACATACTCAAAAATGGTAAAACACATTCATACTATTTTTAGACTTTATAAAAATTATTGATAACACATTTGTAAATTATAGGAATCAATTTTACCTCAATATGAGATATATTATGCCCGGTATGGCTCAAACTATATGTTTTGAGTTTAAAATTGACATTTTAGTTCAAAACACAGGTAACATACTCAAAACCAAGAAAAAACATTTATTTTGTTTTCATACTTTAGGACAATAATCCATATTTCATTTTTGATGTGTATGAATTGGCCGCAAATTAATATGATACATGATGTGTCTAGTATGATTCAAAATGCATGTTTTCAATATAAAATCACCATTTAAGTTTAAAACACACATCACATATCCAAAACAGAGAAAGTGAGATCATATTGTTTTCAAAATTTTGGAAAATAATTCATAACTAATTTTTGACATTTAAGAATTGACTATCCATCAATCCAACACACACTGTGGTTGGTATGAATTGAAGCACATGTTTTCAATATAAAAGTTTCATTTTAGTTTAAAATGCATCACATAGCAAAAAATGAAAAAAGATCTTGTATTATTTTCAAAATTTACAAAAAATTACCCATAATTCATTTATGTTGTGTAGGAATTGACTGTACATAAATCCGACAGATAATGTGGCATGTATGAATTGAAGTGCATTTTTTTAATATAGAAGTTTCATTTTAGTTTAAAACATACATCAAATTTACAAAACTGAGAAAACAAGATCATATTATTTTTGAAATTCAGGAAAATGATTAATAATTCATTTGAGATGTATAGGAATCAAAAGCATGTCAATATGACACACAATGTGCTCAGTATGACTTAAATTATGTGTTTTCAATATAAAAGTGTCATTTTAGTTTAAAACATGCATCACATAGATAAAACCAAGCAAAAGAGATCATATTATTTTTAAAATTTAGGAAAATGATCCATAATTTGTTTGGAACTTATAGGAATTGACCGTATGTAAATCTGACACATGATGTGGTTGGTATGACTAAAAATCTATGTTTTCAATATAAAAGTTTCATTTTAGTTTAAAACACATATCACATAGTCAAAACTAATAAAACAAGCTTGTATTGTTTCCAAAATGATCAAGAATTCATTTGTGACATGTAAGAGTCAAACTCATGTCAATCCAATGCATGTTGAGGATGGTATGATTTAAAGTGCATGTTTTCAATATAAAAGTACCATTTTAGTTTGAAACATGTATCACATATCAAAAACCATGAAAACAAGATCATAATGCTCTCAAACTTTAGGAAAAAGATCTACAAATCATTTCTGACCAGTAGGAATTGACTACACGTCATCCCGACACAAGATTAACTAATAATATCATTAATATATATATAATAATTAACAATATAATCTATCTTATGTGGATTATATAACATTAGAATTAGAATTTTTTATTTTTTATCTATTGTTAATAAAATCAACATTAGTTTAATTTTAGGGACAAATTTTTTTATGGAGGCCAATCTTTGGAGAAAGCCTGCTATAAGAGTTACGATTTTGTTTATTGGTTTTAATTTTTTTGGGCTAACTGTAAACACCACATTAATGTAAATATATTGTATGTAAATTTTGAATTGAAATTATAGTTAAATAATATATTTTTATTTTAATATTAATTATTATTTATATGTATTTCTATATTTTTGTATTATGATTTGGTTTGTTGTTATAGGGTTATTGCAGCCTTTAGTAGTTTCATGGCCTTTATAAATGCTTTAAAAAGCATTGATAAAGAGGGCCTTTATGAGCTTTAAAAAAAGTGTTGATAAAGGGCCCATTTATCATCACTTTTACCAACGCCGATAAAGGCTGAGCCCTTTTAATATCGCTTATGTCGTTAGTGATTTTTTTTTCACTGAAAAATCTATTTTATAGCAATGTTAAACGGTTCTTCTATAGTAGTGCATGTATGTATGTGTATGTATCCGTGTGTATGTCTGTGGATTCATGTGGTCATGTATGCAGGTGTTGTATGTGCATGCATGTGTTGTGTTGTGTGTGTCTGTGAATGTTTATGTTTACATATATTATTTGTATGTGTGCATATGTATATATTTATATACATGTATGTAATTGTATATACATGTATGTGTATACAAATGTGTATGTGTATACATATGTGTATGTGTATACATATGTGTATGTGTACATGTATGTGTATGTATATATGCATATATAGGTATATGTATGTATGTGTATGTATATGTATGCATATGTATATTTATGTGTATGTGTATATATATATGTGTATGTGTATGTATATGTATGTATACATATGCATTTATATGCATATGTATGTGTGTATGAGCATGTGTATGTGTATGTGTATGCGTATGTGTATCTGTATGTGTATGTGCATGTATATATGTGTATGTGTATGTATATTTTTAGGTAGTATGTGTATGTATATATGAATATGTATAAATGTGTATGCATATGCATGCACATGTATGTAACTGTATGTATGTGTATGTGTATTTATATGCATGTGTATGTGTATGAATATGTGTATGCGTATGTGTATATATATACATGCATGTGCATGTGTTCATATGCATGTTTATGAATATGTATGTGTGTATGTGTATGTGTATGTGTATGTGTATGTGTATGTGTATGTGAATGTGTATGTGTATGCTTATGTGTATGTGAATGTGTACATGTATGTGTATTAGTATGTGTATGGGTATGTGTATGTGTATGTGTATGTGTATGTGTATGTGTATGCGTATGTGTATGCGTATGTGTATGCGTATGAGTATGCGTAAATATATATGGGTATGTGTATGCGTATGTGTATGTATGTGTACATGTATGTCTATGAGTATGTCTATGTGTATGTGTATGACTGTTTAATGATTTAATATTATTAATTTATTTTTAAAATCACACCATTTTTAGTATTTTTTGTAATTTATTCATTTTTAATATTTGTTCTTTTTTAATATATATTAATTTAATATTTTTGAAATATATTCAATTTTGATATTTATTTATACATTTTTAAATATTGACATATTTAATTAAATAATATCTTACTTAATAATTATTAAAAAATTTAAAGTTTAATAATTAATTATATTTTCTATATACAATCTATACAATGTATATATAAATGATCTTCAATAATAATATTATTTATTTATTCATTTTTATTCATTTTTATGCGTTTTCAATTCATATTATTAATGGTATGAATTAACATTTAATTAAATATTTTTCTAATATATTAAATTTTATTTATTCATTTTTAATATTATCTCATCAGATATTTTTTTTTCATTTTTGACATATATTATATTTTAATATTTTGGAAATTTATTCATCTTTTAAAATATATACATATTTATTTACTAATTTTTAATATTTTCAATATGTTTGTAATTTATATGATTAATATTTATTCATTTTTATTTATTAAGTTTTAATATTTTTAATATATTTGAAATTTATATAATTGATTACTATAAGACCATCTCCAACCCACTCCATTTTGGTGTAAAATTGAACCCCAATGTATGCCTTCCCCAACACCATTTTAGTGTTTACATAGTTAATTATGTTATTATATTAAATTCATTTTTTAATATATGAAAACAAGTATTATTTAACTAGTTTTTCACAAAATTAATAAAAGAATCTAATCATATTTTTTTATTTATTTATTCATAATATATGTGTGTTTTTAATTTAATTTAATTTAATTTTATTATTAATAAAATTTTATAGTCAATATAATTCATTTTCAATAATTTTGTTTTTTATAAAATTAATATTATTTATTTATTCATTTTTATAATTTTTTATGTGTTTTTAATTCACATAATTAATGTTACGAATTCAGTTTTTTAAATATTTTTATAATTTATTTAATTTTATTTATTCATTTTTAATATTATTTCTTTTAATATTAATTATTCATTTGTAATACTTATTAATTTTTAATATTTTTTGAATTAATTCATTTTTTAATATTTATTTATACATAATTATTTGCTACGTTTTCTTATTCTAAATATATTTTTTAATTTATATGATTAATATTTATTTAATTTCATTTATTAAGTTGTAATATTTTAAAAATGTTTTAAATTTATATAATTAATTTATGTAAATTAATTTATTAATATTCTCTATATTTTTGTATGTATTTAAAATTAATGTAATTAGTATTATGAATTATATATAATTATTTACTAAGTTTTAATATTCTTAATATTTTTTTAATTTATATGATTAATATTCATTCAATTTTATTTATTAATTTTTAATATTTTTAAATGTTTGATACATGTATAATTAATTTATTTAAAGGCATTGTTTAATGTTTTCTTATTTTATTTCCTGTGTTTATAATTCCTATAATTAATATTATTATTTTATTTTTTACACGTTTATTATGTTTTAATATTTTCAAGATGTATTCATCTTCATTTTAATATATATATTTTTTTATTAATTTATTAATTTATATAATTAATAAAATTTATCAATTTTTTTAATATTTTTGAATTTTATTCATTTTTAATTATTCAATTTCACTCAATTATGACATTCATGCATCAAAGATTGTTTATAATAATGTTAATTATCTTTTACTTTTTTAATAATTAATTAATTTTTAGTATATATTCGCTTAATATTTTTGTATTTTATTTTAAATAGTTTTTATCTAGGATTTCCAAAAAGGGAAGATAAAAAATAATTATATCAGAATTAAAATATATAAAGCTGATAAAATCTATATTTAGCGCTGATAAAGCTAGTTTTTATCAGTGCTTATTATTTTAGCATTAAAAAAACATATTTATTTGCAATTTTTAAAAAGAACTGATAAAACAATTCCCAATCTGTAACTTCCTGTTACCTGTTTTCAGGTATTCCTTGACCCTTGTTTTGACCTCCTTTAAGCTGGGTCTTTTTTAGGGATGTTTCAAGATATTTTTGAGTTTTTAGAGGCTTTTTGGTCTGTGCACGGTTGACTCATAGTTTGACCAAATCGTGCGCCCCTAGTTTAAACCATAAACCCCACAAATAATGGGAAATTCATGGTTGACACATGGTTTCCCAAACCATGCACCCACCCATGGGAAACCATGCACCCCAAACACTAGGGACACACGATTGGCATACAATTTCCCCTAACCGTGCACCCCCTCCAGCTAACCATGCACGCAAGATTTTAATGTTACTAAAATTATTTTAAATTTCCATAAACCCTCAGATTAAGTACCTAATCACCCGATTTACACTTTACCTAATTTATTCTTCCATGTAGGCTTCCAATAAGAGATTTCCCCCTCCAAACCCTTTCCTTGGAAGACTGAAGTGACGTTGATCTTGATCGATCTCTTTTGGGTAATTGGATCTCATATCATGTAGTTTCTTTCGATCTCTCTTTATTTCCTCCCTATAGTTTGATGGATCATCATGTAATGGATGGATCTAAACTCTATTTTTTTGGATTTTAATTCTAGGTTGTGTTCTTATATCTTATGTGCCTTCATACTTTGTTGGTGAGTCCCTTTGCAGGTGTTGATTACTAGATCTTTATTTAAAGATAGGTGGTTCCATAATTACATTCCCTACGATTAAAACCATTAATTGATCGATTAAATTGAAATGAGTTTTTGAAATATTAAAAAATTTGGATTTGATATGATTAGATCTTTTATTTCAAATGGTTATGGAAATTGAGAAAAAAATGCCAATTTAAATGGAATTGAAATTGTGGGATGGATTTATGAAAAATGAAGGCTTGATTTGGAAATCATTTTGATGAAATGATTTGATGTATGATCTTGAGGAAATGGATTAAATTGAATAGTGATTTGAAATTTCATGAAATTATAAAAACCTATGATTTAGTTTTGAAATGAAAAGGCACATTGAAAACTAAAACTGGGAAATCATATTTCAAAATGTTTTGAAATTGTTGATTTCCAATTGGATTGGTTGATTTTTTAGAGTACATGTTAGCATGGGTAGTTAGTAGTAACTATGACAAGCAAGCTAGGACCTTGAATCCCTAGCAATGGATTGACAATGAAAACTATAACTAAAACAATTGTGGTATGATTTATTATTATTGGTTCCCCTATTAGGGTGTAGACTGCCTGTGATGGGTTCCCCTATTAAGGTGTATTTGTGTGTGCACACTTGACTGGATCCAAGATCATTATGAGATGTGTGAGGTACCTATTACTTAATAAACTGACTTACCATGGGGATTTTTTACATGGCGCTTTGATATGTTTTGTTACTTGATTATGAATTCCATTTATTATTGAACTATTTTCTTCATGACAACTAATTCATATAAACTATTTTATATAAAATGTTCATTTAAGACTATTTAAAAGATATTTTGATACATCCAAAATCTATCCGAAAAAATCATGTTTTAGTTTAAAATATGAAAATGTAATGCCATTACATTTTTTATTTAAAATTATAGAATAAATGGTAAAATGTTATGGTGTTGATTATGGAACACTTGGTGAGACCCTATTGGGATTTATATCTCACACCCTACCTTTTACATCAGGATTTTGTATATTTTATTATTCTTAGTTTCAGCAAAGGTAAAGCACCACTTAGAGGTGGTGGATGTTCTTGATCCTTTCGACCATGGTGTGATGATGGAGGTGTCTAGTTGATATGTCATCCACCTATTTCATGTTATGTTTGAGTTTTTATCCTGCTATATATCGTGTACTTTAATGATGTGTTGCTTTGGATTTTTTTATACCTATTGTTTCTGGTACTTATTCCCTTTGGAGTGTTGAGTATATTGACTTGTAATATATTTTCAACTATTTTTTGAAAAAATGTCCCCACTTTATTATTATATGATTCTAGGTGAATTTAAAAAACCATAGGGATTCGGATTTCCCTTTTGGTCATGTCAGAGATGCCTCAAGTATCTGGGTTCTGGGGTTTCTGGGATGGTTTGTGAAAAAGTGGTATCAAATGTGTAGGTTAATCATATTTATATGATATCTGTATGTAGTTTGGGTTGTCCTAGTAGATAGGAGGTAGGATAATTAGGACATAGGAGGTAGTTGCGAGTAATTACTTAGCTAGCTCTCATCTTAATGAGCCTTAATTCACTATGGGGTTTTTTGGAAAAGTTTCATTGAGGAAAAATTTGATCTAATTCTAGTATTTTCCCAACTTCTGATATGGGTCTGTTGAAATCCAAATATAGAAAATGTAATCTAGGGGGATTGATATTCCCATTTCTCTTGTTTGATTTGTTGATTAGAGTAATCTTATGATGTTTCAATGTTGTTTTTTGATATAGTGTAGCATAATAAATCTAAGAAGACATTTGAATAGTACCCAGGAGGAAGCTACTAGTGAATGGTCTCGCCCAAATTTACCCAACTTTTTAGGGTTAAGTGGTCACTTGTAGTTTAGCTTGGGCTATCGAATCCTCAGAGAACTAAGAAGTAACCTACAGACACATACATTCTATGGATTGTTTTTGGATATGAATTTTCCAACTTTGGGTTGATTTTAGATGGGTTTAAGGATCACTAATAGATCTAAGTTAATTCAAATTAAGATAATGAGTTGATCCTAGGTTATCGCTCGAGGTGGTTTGGATGAAATTCTTTTTTTAACGGTTTTAATTTATTCTATTTGAGATGGGTTTATTCAAGAAGATCAAAAAACTTAATCACTTATTGGTTTAATACCAACACAATATAATACCAATTACCTATACACTTGGAGGATCAAGTTTATGAGAACTCTAAGGTAAAGGTTCGTATTAACACTTTAAGTATGTGGCCTAAAAATTCAACAAGGATGCAGAAGTTTTAAAATCATCAAATAAAAATATCAAAAAAAATAAGTGATTAGAAATTAATGGGATGATAAATAACATCCAATATAGCTCCTTGATACTCCCTTGGATCAACCCATAAGTGGTTTATCCCTCCATTGATTTTATGGTTTCAATAGAAGCGGAAATTAAAATTATGAGGGAGGAAATGGAGAAGTAAAAAAACAATGAAATAACGATCACTCCATCATTGTGTGATAATTTCAAAAGGTTTGGTGTGAATAAATTCACACCTTAAGACAATAGTATCAAAGTGATATGAATAACAGAATAAGAGGAGAAGTAGAACTTTTATTAAGATACTAAGATGAATTAGAACAACTTACATGTGAAAGACAAACTTGAGACAAAAAAATTGTAGCATAACATTAGAATGAAAGAAAGCACAAAATATGAATAAATCCTCCAACACAACTGCATTAAATAGGCATATTAGGAGCCTTGGGTCGAGGCTCCAATATTTAAATTCATCCCACTTGAGTATGGTAGGCTTAGGGTGGTGGAAAGATTGTGGAACTTAGACTTTTCCGCCCTTGACCTGAAGTGAATGGCGACTGCATATACCGAACAGACGCATCAAATTAACCTTATATATGACCGAATTAGAGTGGTCCATAGAAAAATAAAATAGAGCTACTGATTTATCCTAACCACCTATAAATGTTCAGCCCAAATTGATTTTTTTGCGAGATATTAACGAAATGGTGTTAAGTTTTTTTGGGCTGCAGAATCTGGCCCATAATTTCATCTCCAAATTGTCCCCCCTATAACTGCATTAAAACATCCAAATTATCTTTTTTAACTATTGGATGAAATGTTATACATGATTTCCTATATCTTCAGTTAAAGTTTGAGAATTATTGGGCTTGTATCTAGGCCAATACAGTCTCTTTATTGGACTACTGTCCAATTTACTTTTTCCAAAATGTTGTTGGTTCAAGGCCCACTTTGGTGGTCTTTTAATGTGAATCTTCTAGTGCTCCAAAAACATGAATTTTTTCCTTATATCATGGGAGACCTGAAAATAAAATATGAAAATAAAATCAATATTATTTTGTATTTTAGGCTGTGTTCAAATATGCACCAAGTAATAATGCACTTTAACAAAGAATTACAATCATAATGTGAAATAATGTTCAAAGTGTAAAATGCACAAAATTGGTGATTATGAATAATTAATATCATGAATATTATAAATATTAACAATGAATATTATCCTATTTTATTGGATAATCAGTGAACCACTATGAGCAGATCCTCCCATAGACCAGAATCTTGTTGAGATTATTGTACTTGTTGTCCATGCTCTGGGATAGACACCTACACCCATTCATGTTTATGATCCTGCTGTGGAACCTAAAATAGATGAATCTCATAACCTGATTAAGATTTTATTCATTACAATCCCCATTATTTACATGGAATTAATGATCCTCAAGAGGCCTAGGATTGGTTAAACAAGATAGAGAGCCTTTTTTATTTCTTGGAAATGCCTGAATCTATTAAGGTAAAATGTGCTACCTTTAAGCTAGAAGGGGATAACATGAGATGGTGGGATATGATGTTAACAATAAATAATCATGAGGGTTTGGAGTGGAATTAATTTAGAGTTATTTTAAATGATTAATTCTATCTAGAATATATTTTACTAGATAAGGATATAAAAAATTTCAACCTCTAGCAAGCCGACATGACTGTGATGCAGTATGCAAACTGATTTTATGAGCTTGTGTAATTTTCACCTGAGATTTTATCAAATTAAAAGGTGAAGTATAATCAGTTTAATATGGGTCTTTGACTTAATATAGGTTCAAAATTTTTCTTACTGGATCTCACTTTATATGCCGAAATACTAGAGAGGGTTATAATGGTTGATCTTGTCTTGGTTAGTAAGTCAGGGTTGATGGGAGTTACTTTTTATCCCAATGGTAGTTATATGAGTTCCATAAAAGGAAATAGGAAGCATGATGAGTATCATGGTGGATTTTAATTGCATTAATCCTCTAGACCACTTGTTGTGCCTGAAATATTCTCTTTGAATTACTTGTAGTATGATAAGGTTGGGCATTCGAGATGTGTCTGTACTGAGGTGCCAAAGATCTTCAGTTCTTATGATCACTCAGGACACCTAAAAAAATTCTAGAATTTATTTATACTCCATGTAGTGGCACGAGATCATAAAAACCACAAATTAACATGGTGAAATTATATGCTTTAAAATCTAAGGGATTCCATCCATAGGAATCTCGAATAAAGCTTCTTCATGTAGTGGAAAAGTCTCTAGAGGAAGCTGATATAGGTCTAACGATTATGAGAGGTACCATCACTATAGTTTCATCTTTAGAAACTAATTTATTTGATACTGGTGAATCTCACACATTTATATAAAATTTTATTATGAACATGCTAAATATTTATATGGATATTTTTCCTTATGTGATGGATATTACTACACCCCTCGAAACAAGGAGAGATTAGGGTCGCTGTTGTCCTGCTGGTGTTTTATAACGACCCAAAATTATATCAATGTAAATTTCCCTTATTATAATTATTTCATATAGTATAAATAACATAAAATCACATGTATAACATAATAAAAACTTTATAAATGAAGAATTAATGAAATAATTGGCTTTTTCATAAATTAAGGAACCTATACTAATGAAATAGTAACTTAACATTTGGAGTAGTAATATGGACCTTATGAATTGTAAACTGACCAATTGAATATTAAACTCAAAAATGAAAGTAGAAATAAAATTTAGGCATCTTATAAATGAAAATATGATATAACCACACCATAGTATAAGAAAATAAATATTATGAAAATGATAAATTAAGTTTTTTGTATTTTTGGGAACAAAAATGTTTATTTACAATTTCTTAATTAATATAATGATTTAAAAGAAAATTTGTTTTCATAAAATTTATTCATAAAATATTTTTTTTTATTTTTACAATTATCATATAATTTTATGTTACCTTATTTAATTTTTCAAAGTGTTGCAAATTCAATTATAATTTTAAAATTGGTAATTTTCAAATAAATGATGATTTTAATTAAAAATTAAATTTATCATATTTATAAAATTATTTTCAAAAAATCGAGTTCATTTTTGAATTATAGACATTTAAAAATGGTTAGGGTGAATTTTTGATATTTTTCTAAAATAGTTGAATTTTTGATGAATAGTACAAAATGATAATTTATGGAATAAGCTAAATACATAAATTATTATGGCATGGATGATGTTTGGATGATGTAAGAACCGTTGGTTTGAACTGACATGAAATAGTTACTATACATAGTCACAAAAATACACACTATTTATAGTCTTGATCCAAAATAATAAAGAAATAAATAAAATAATAAAAAAACACCCCTTTCCTCCACTATAAATACCACACCCACCACCTCTTCTTATCACACCTCTTAAGCCATGAATCATGTACAATTTCTTCCCAATTCTCTTCCCAATTCTCTTCCCCATGTCCAGTAGGTTCTGGTCTCAAAAAATGACCAAAACCAATTTCCCTAAGGGGGTTCTCAAAGAGAAGAATACAAGTTGTAAAATCCTCATTCACTTTCTTTGTTTTCATTTCACTTTATTTTATTTTCAATTTATTATCTTTTATTATACTCTCCTAACCTCTTCTATCCCAACATGAATGATAACTATAGTATCTTATATATTCTATAATGTTATTATGTTAATGGAAAATACACCATCAAGTCTCTTGTCCTATTACTTTTATTCTAAAAATAAATTTATATAATCCACGAGTTGTTGATTTATCACCTTCAAGGATGAAAAGTTTTCATTTTATTTTACCACCTTAAATTATGGAAATAAAATCATTATAATGGTTGGTAAATATTTTAAAATTTATGTTATATCACTTTTTATTTTCTGTAAATAACATATATACATAATATTAATTAATAAAACAAAACTATTTTGTGATGTTAAAAAACTGCCAAAATAATCTAAACGATTATCACTAACATCTTATCTAATGATTCATGTTCACCCTAAATAACCAAATTACTTATATAAAATATTAATAATCTACATGTTCATTAATAACATACAACTTAAATTTTGGATATCTATTCCTATTTTACATGATCTTTCATACATTTATACAAGTGAACTAATCATGAAAACCAAGGAAACAAACACTCCCTAATGATGAAATTGTATCTTATAACTCATCAAAAAAACCAT
Organism: Viscum album; assembly: GCA_963277665.1. NCBI lineage: Eukaryota > Viridiplantae > Streptophyta > Magnoliopsida > Santalales > Viscaceae > Viscum > Viscum album. The sequence continues at coordinate 926,578,271 of OY728165.1, forward strand.
AAATGAACTTATTAAAATTATACTAAATCATAAATGTATAAAAGCTTCCAAATTAAATAATTATTGGATTTAATTTTATTATCCCAGATATTAAGATCAAGTGTAGAACACTTTTGGACATAAGGTAAGATATTCTTTTCGAAACTCCATTTCCCCTTAAAGTTAATCTTTATCTATATTTATCCCAATTTAATTATAAATTATTCTTATGTAATCCTCCTAGATTCTATTTTTGTGTTCCAAAAATATGTTCCTATCCCAATTTTTCTTTATTTTATGGGGAAATACATGTTTTATAAGGTTCCCTTACCATTTCCTCTCGATAAGAAAGCTCGATTAAAGGGAAATTATAAAGTTCTTACTCATTTTCAAGTAAAATCCTTCATATGTTTTAATAAAAAAATATTTTTATAAAATCACTCATCTTATGCATGAAAATTTTATGATGGGTGCACCCATATAGCACCTCAATGAATTGGGTAATGTTTAGTCTCATGAGACGTCATGTTGGGATAGGGAAGAAACCTAATTCCTTTATGATACTTTTTACACCATGTGAAATGGTCTTGGATGTTAGCCTTGAATCATGATTATGTCATGTTGTGTGTTTTTTTCAAATTCCTATGATTCCATGATTACATTTCCCCATTCCATACATGTTATGCTTCCTTATGTTTATTTATGATCTATGCCTTTTTAGGTCATTATGTTTTGCCTTCTAACACATGTGATTTACTTTATTCCTTTGTTTATACCTTTATTGGGACTTTTAGATAATCCCTTTTGTTCATGTATTCCACAGGTTATCCTATGAAGATGTAGGAGATCAATGGAATTTATAATCTTTTTATGGATGATTAAAATAATGATGTTTTATTCTATCTCCATGTTTTCAGTTTTATGTACCTAATCTTCTAAATACAACAAACTTTATGATAATTGGTTGTATTTTGTGGTTAATTATGCTTAAAATTATGTAATAATATGTGTAAAAGGATAGGGTCTCTATAGATGGTATCATAGAAAGTTCTATTTATTTGTGGAGATTTGTACTAGATAACTTTAGTAATAACCCTACAAATAATTCTATCACCATGGATAACCTAGATTGAAACTTTTAGAATCAAAATACAGGATATAATTTCCATTTAAAATATTACCCTTATATATTAAAAGTTTCATTTTATTATTCTTATATACTAAGTATTAAATCCCTCTAATTTTTCTCTATTTTTCTTAGTTAATGAATGGAAATAGGAGAACCAGTGACAACAATCAATGTGATATGAAATGTGATGATTTCCCTAATGATATACCAAATATGATGGGAATTGGTGCTCAAAACTTAATGACAGTACTTTCTCAACTGACTCAAGATATTAATAATAACTTAAATCTTATGGAACTCCCTTCTTATCATAATAAAGAGAAAGTTGTGGTCTAATACTTCATGCTACAAATACCTCTCATATTTATTGGATATTCCAAATTTATCATCACAGAATAATGGATTAACTCCATTAAGAAGATTTTATTTGTCCTCCAGTGCTCAGAAGAAGTGAAATTTGTGATGGAAATTTTTCATTTTTATGGGGAAGCCGATCACAGATTAATACTTATCAAGAACACAAAGTCCAATGAGGAAATTGATTCCATGGAATGGAAGGATTTCAAGAAAATATTTTTCAATTAATATTTTCCCCAAACCCACCATCTGAAGATGAAAAGGGAGTGTATTGGACTGAAGAAAAAGGAAGATGAGTCTATTGGACTGTATGAGGAAAAATTCACATTGATTTCATGATACGCCTATAGATTTTTCAAGAACACCAAAATCAAGGTGTATCTATTCTTTAGTGGACTAAAGTTGAGTCTATGAAAATATTTGGTGATTCAATACTTCTACAGTTATGAGGATATAGTCTGTTGTCACCTTAATGTTGAAATAGAGATCGAAGACTCTCAGTTGTCTCGTGGGATTGATGAAAAAAAGAGGAGAATGATATGTAATAAGGGAAGATCAATAGATAAATATCATTATGGAAAGAAGAATCAATATCCATTGTTCCAAAATTGTGGGAAGAAAATTCCTAGAAACTGCATAAAGGGAACTAAGAGATTCTTAAAATAAGGAAGAAATGGGAATTTGGATAATAACTATTGAAGTGATATAAAGAATCCCACTAATGAGGATGAATAAAGGAAGGTTTAGATCAACAGTCAACCTGTAGTGTAGTGTTTTAATTGAAAAGAATATGGCATTATGAAATCCATTTCCCTAAGCCAAGGGTTGTTGAAGGAGATCAACAACAATAACCTCCAAGGAAACATCAAAGGGAATATTCTATCACTACTACTCAGGTGGAAGTCAAAAATGATATAGTGAAAGGTATATTGGTTATTCATTCAAGAATAAATAATGTACTATTTGATTATGGTTCTATGCATTATATCATATCTTTTAATTTTAGTAGAACTTTTCAAACCCCACCTCAAAATTTGAAGGTTGAGATGCGAGAATATAAAATGGGAAAATTATTTTATCCAAAGTACATAAATCCTCCTCGGTTAATTTTTATGGAAAAAATATCCCATTGAATCTTTTCTTACTTCCTTTGGTAGTGTTTGATTCTATATTGGGCATGGATTGAATATCTTTATACAAATCCAACATCAACTATCAGGGAAGGGAGATCACTCTTCACATCCTAAGGTATCATCCAATTCTATAAAAGTGTAAGAAAAAAGGATGAGTCTCTATAATAATAAATGTCTCAATTGAGGATATTATTTCATTAAGAGAAATTATATCTAGATCAAATGATTGAGATAATGGAGAGGATCATACTAGAATACATGACCATTGCGAGGGAATACATTGATGTGTTCCCTAAATAATTACCCAGTCTTCCTCCTGACCGAGTGGTCAAGTTATCAATTGAACTTATTACTGGATCTTTTCTTATATCTAAGGCACTTTATATAATGGCCACTGTTGAACTAGAAGAACTGAATAAGTAGTTACAAGAGAATATGAATATGGGTTTTATATGCCTTGAGTGCTTCACCATGGGGTGTGTTGGCTCTCTTCATCAAAAACAAGGATGGATCAATGTGCCTATTAATTTATTATCATGAGCTCAAAAACATTGTGATAAAGAACAAGTATACCCTTACACGAATAGATGAATTGTTGGATCAACTCTACGGGGTTACGTATTTCTCAAAGGTGGACCTTCAGTTAGGACATCACTAATTAAAGGTGAAAAAGGAAGATATTACCAAGATTGTCACTCGTACAACGTATAAACACTATGAGTTCATAATAATTCCTTTTATAATGACTAATTCTCTATAAATATTATCGTAATTAATGAATAGAGTCTTTATATATTAGCTTGAAAAATTTGTGGTTGTCTTTATTGATGATATTTTGATATACTCTAAGAATGGAACTTGAGAAGAATTTGAATACGGTATCGAAGGGTTTTATAAGGGATAAAATTTGTGAAAATTATAGTAAATGTGTGGTATAGATGGAGAAAGTATCATTATTGGGGATTTTTATCACCAATAAAGGATTATCCATGCACTCTTACAAGAAAAATAAAATTGAGGAGTGGCCTATGCTAACATCTATAATTGAGATCCATAGTTTCCTTGGTCTAGCTGGGTATTACCGAATATTTTTGAAGAACTTATCCTGATTTTCAAAAACACTAACCAAGTTGACTCAGAAGGGATTAAAGTTTATCTGAACTAGTAAATGTGAAGAATAATTTAAAGAGTTGAAAAAGAGGATTATCACTACAATAGTTCTCACACTACTAACAAGTGGAGAACTCTTTGTGGTGTAAAAAAATGATTTAAAGAATGGATTAGTCTATGTACTAATTAAAAATGATAAATTTATACCCTACTCCTCAAGGTAGTCAAAAATTAATAAGAAAAACTATCTCATGTATGATATGGAGTTGAAAGTTGTGATCTTCTTGTTGAAAATATAGAGGCATTATCTCTATAGGGATACATATGAAATATATACTGATAATAAGAGACTCAAATATATATTCACATAGAAGGAGATTAATATGCGCCATTGAAGATAGTTAGATCTCATCAAGGATTATGATTGATCAATCCACTACCATCCTTGTAAAGAAAATAAGGTGGCATAATATCTAAGTAGAAAGGATCCTACATATTTATCGATTATGATAATTAAGATGGATCCAATATTTTTAGACCTACAAATGATAGACATGATAATTTTTAAGGAAGGAACATAATAAATACTTTATCTAATGATTTATCAACCATCCCTTAAAGAGAAAATAAAGGATGCTCAGAGAAATGATGAGGAAATTTAGAAAAAGGTGGAATCTATCAAAAATGGGAAATTTTCAGAGTTCAAAATGGATGAGTAAGGAGTCATAAGTTCTGGGTCATGACTATGTATACCATCTAATACAGAGATAAAGAGCTTTTGAGTGACGCATATAGATCAACCTTATCTATTCACCAATGGAGTTCAAAGATGTATTGAGATCACCTAGAGCAATATTGGTGGGACAATATGAAGGAGAAGATCGTTGAATATACATCAAAGTTCCTTGTATGTCAATAAGTGAAGGCTGAAAGGTAAAATTCTAAGGGGATGATGAAACCATTACCCATACCAACATAGAAATGGGAAAACAACACCATGGGCTTTGTCACCATACTTTCAAAGACATCCCGAGGAAACAATGATATATTTGTTATTGTGGATCATCTCTTAAATATAGACCACTTTATCACAATTTGATAGGACTTATCCCTAGAGAAACTTGCATGGATATACACTAGATAAGTGGTAAGACTGCATGGAGTACCACTATTGATTGTATTTTATTGAGATCCGAGATTCACCTCCATGTTCTGGAAAAGTATCCAAAATTCTCTAAACACTGAGGTGAACTTCAGTATGGATTATAATCCTCAAAATAGTGTCCAATTTGAATAGAATATTTAGATACTAGAAGAAATGATGAGAGTGTGTTATATGGACTTCAATGAAGGTTGTGACCAATATATACCTTTGGCCAAATTCTCTTAAATGAATAGTTTTCACTCGAGCATCCAAATGGATCTATATGAATCCCTTTATAGGAAAATATGTAGAACACCAACATCATATGATAAAGTTAGCGAACGTTAGCCGATAGGACCTAGAATGGCGGAAAAGGTGAAAACCATTCAAAAAACACATCAAATCAGCCTAAATTCAACAGAAGATATATATGGATAATTTTCAATGAGACATTGAGTTAAAGGTTGGATACATGATATTTCTCTGCATATCTCTATGGATTAGGGTCATGATATTTGGGAAGAAAGGAAAGTTAAGTCCTAGGTACATTAGACACTTAGAGATTTTTGTTCGTATTGGAGCTGAGTCTTATCAGCTATCACTTCCACAAACCATGTATCAAGTGCGTAATGTATTACACGTATCCATATTGTGGTAGTCCATACCAGATCCCTCATATGTAATGAATTTAGAAGCAGTACAGTTGAAAAATACTCTCTTAAGAGGAACAACTGGTGAAAATCATGGACCACAGAGATAAAGTTATATGCAATAAGACAACCCACATGGTAAGAGTAATATGGAAGAACCTTAAGTATGAAGATGCAACATGGTAACTAGAGGAAGAAATTAAGAAGTAACCTCACCTGTTTGCCTCATAGTTTGTAAAATGAAATTTTGATGGAGAAATTTCAAAAGGGGGGAAGAATGTAACGACCCATAATTCTATCAATGAAAATTTCCCTTATTATAATTATTTTATATAGGATAAATCACATAAAATAAAATAGTTAACACAATACTTACTTTATAAATAAATAATCAATGAAATTGGCGGCTTTTTTAGAAATTAAGGAACCTATACCAATAGAATAGTAACTTGACCTTTAGAGTAGTAATATGACAATTATAAATAGTAAACCGAACAATAGAATAGTAAAATCACCAATTAAAGTATAAATAAAATTTATGTATCTTATAAATAAAAATATGATATAATTTTATCATATTATAAGTAAATAAATGTTTTGAAAATGATAAATTAAGTTTTTGTATTTTTTAAAACATAATTGTTTATTTAAAATTTTAAAATTAATATAATTTTTTAAGAGAAAAAATATTTCCATAAAATAGATTCATAAATTAATATTTTGTTATCTTATGATTATAATACAATTTTATGATTCCTTAATTAATTTTTCAAATTGTTGTAAAATCAGTTATAATTTTAAAATTGGTATTTATTGAATAAATGATGATTTTATTTAATTTTTTTTTCTCATACATAGAAAATTATTTTAACAAAATGGAGTTCATTTTTGAATTCTACATGTTGGAAACTAGTTTGGGTATAATTTTTTGTATTTTTCTAAAATTGTTGAATTTTTGTTGAATACTGAAATATGGTAATTTACGTATAAGCTAAATACATGAATTATTTGGCTAAGTATTAATTTTGGATGATGTAATAAACATTGGTTAAAAATCACATGCACTATTTACTATATTTAGTCACAAGTATCCATAATATTCAAAGTAATGATCCAAAATAATAAACAAATGAATAAAATAATCAAAAAACACATTTCTCCTCCACTATAAATACCACCCCTCACCACATCTTATCCTCATACCTATTAAGCCTTGAATCATGTAAATTTTTTCCAATAATATTCTCAATTCTCTTTCCCTTGTTGGGGAGGTTCTGGTCTCAAAAAAATAACAAAACCAATTTTCCTTAGGAGGTTATCAAAGAGAGGAATTGAAAAGGTAAAATCCTCTTTCGATTTCTTTATTTTATTTTCACCTTCTTTTACTTGATTATTATATCCCCACATCCTCTATAAAAACATGAATGATAACTACATTATTTTATATATACTATAATTTTAGTATTTTAATGTAAAATCCAACATCAATTCTCTTATTCTCTTCCATTTAGTCTAAAAATGAAAATATCATCCGCGCGGTGTAGATTTATTGCCTTCAAGGATATAGAGTTCAATTTTCCTCTATCACCTTCAAGGATGAAAAAAAAACAATTATAATGGTTGGTAAATATTGTAAAATTTATTTTATAACTTTTTTATGTTATGGAACAAACATATATACATAATATTAATTAATAAAACAAAACTAGTTTGTGATGATTGAAAAAAATCCAAAATAATCTAAACAATTATCATTAACCTCTTATCCAATGATTCATAATCACCCCAAATAACCAAATTAATTATATAAAAATTTAATATTCTTTATGTTAATTAATAACAAATAAATTCAACTTTGGATATTTATTCAAATTTTACATGATCTTTAATACATTTATACAAGTGAACCAATCACGAAAAGCAAGGAAACAAACACCCCTGAACGATGAAATTGTTTCTTATAACTCATAAAAAAGTATATAAATGAAATTAATAAAATTATAATGAATAAAATACATATAAAAAAGTTTCTTAATTAATTAATTAATGGACTTTTTTTGATTATATATGACATTAAGATCAAGTGCATAACAATTTTGGACATAAGGTTAGGGATTTTTCTGAACCTCCATTTTTTCCTTCAGGTTAGACATTATCTCTATTTATCCCAATTTAATTATTAATTATTGTTATATAATCCTTATAAATTCTATTTTTATATTCCCAAAATATGTTCATATCCCTATTCTTCTTTATTTTATTGTGGAATGCATGTTTTATAAGGTTCCCTTCCCATTTCCTCTTGATAAACAAGCTCGATTAAAGGAAACTTCTCAAATTCTTACTCATTTTATTGTATCATCCATTATATATTTTAATCTAATTTTTTTATAAAATCACTCATCTTATCATGAAATAAAATCTTGGTTCATTTCTTGTTTTATACAAACAATTATAACTTTTCTGTTTTAAAGACTCTTTAATGTTTTCCCTAAAACCACATTAAAGTAGCTCATTTATAGATTTTCCTAGAATCTATTTTTAAATGTTTTCACATAATTTGGACATCATTTATAATTCTATATTCAAATTTTCCTTTCTTAATGTTAATTTATTATTTAAATCCATTCTTTTATGAACTCCTTTATGATACTCCACTTATTTATTCCTTTTGACATGTTTATGATAACCAATTATTTCCTTGGGTAAAACTTATGTTTATATCTCATGTTTGATTCTTCTTGTGGAACATATATGCATGAAAATGTTATGATGAGTGTTACCATATAGAACTCAATTTTATTTGGTAATGTTTAGTCTCATGAGATGTTATGTTGGGGCAGGGAGTGAACCTGATTCATTTATGAGAATTTGTCCGCCATGTGCAATGGTATTAGTAGTTAGACATGAATTATGATTATTTCATGTTGTGTGTTGTTTCTAAATTACTATGATTACATGATTACATGTCTCCATTCTCTACACGTTATGATTATTTATTTTTATTCATGATTTATTCCTTTTTATGTCATCATGTTATTCCTTCTAACCTATGTGATTTTTATTATTCCTATATTTATACCCTTACTAAGATTTTTATCTCATCCATTTTTTCATGTATTCCCCAGGTTATCCTATGCTGATGTAGGTGATCAATGGAAGTTAAGGTCTCTTTATGGATGATTAAAATAAGTATGGTTTATTATATTTCCATGTTTTCAGTTTTATATACCTAAAATTATAAGGACATTATAATTTATGATCATTGATTGTATTATATGGTTAATTATGATTAGAATCATGTAATAATATGTGTAAAAGTCTAGGTTCACTATATGTTTTCTCTTTTTCAAAAATTAATCTTACCTAGAATTTTATGGTTCTCAACATGAAACCTCTTGATGACATTCTCCTGATATATTAGATAATTTATAGTAAGGCCCAAATTGAAATTTACCTTCAATGGGCATCCTTTACTACATCTAATGGGGTGTGTTATGTATTTTAGTGAGAATGGGACCCAAGGTCTAGTATATAAAAACCTTCTTATATGGAGATAGGGAAAGTAATATCAGTGTTTTGTTTTGATTTAGAGTAGTAATATTTGAGTGATGATCTCCCTCCAGTTATCATCGAGTTTCTTGATGTGTTTCCTTATGATTTCTTCCGGTTTCCACCAGTAAGAGAAGTAGAGTTTTCTATTGATTTAGTGATTGGTACTCAGCCGATATATATTTCTTCTTAGAATATGAAACCTGTTGAAATGAAAGAGTTTAAGACTTAGTTGGATGATATTTTAGAGAAATTACTTATATTCCCATGTGTTTCATCTTGGGTGGATCTCATTATATTTATGAATAAGGATAATGGAACACTTCACCCCTGTGTTGATTACTATAAAATAAATTGAGTTATGATAAAGATAAAGTAACTGTTACCACATATCGATGATTTATTTTTCCGGTTGAAGTGGGGTAAAGTGGTTCTAAAAGGTTGATCTCCGATATGGTTATCACTAGTTGATAATAAAAGAATGTAATATTTAGAAGTCTACCTTACAGGGTAGGTAGAACCATTATGAGTATCTTTTCATGACATTTGGTCTAACCAATACTCCTATAATATTTATATAATTAATAAAAAAAATATTCCATGAGTATCTTGATACATTTGCGGTGGTCTTTATGGAGGACATACTGGTTTAATCTCATTCTGAGGATTATTATGTGAATCATCTGATTGAATTTCTAGAAATTTATATAAATCATTGACTTTATTTTAAGACATAGGAATGTTAATTATAGATTTGTGATGTTAAGTTCTTGGGACACGTTGTCTCTAAACATGATATTTCAGTTGATCTTTATAAGGTGAAAGATGTTATTAAATAGGATCAATTGCATAACATTTTTGAAATATAGATATTTTTGGGTTTAATAGGGTATTACTGAAGGGTTTTAAAGGATTTATCAAAGTTGGATTCTCCAATGACCACTATCACTCATAAGGGAGTGAGTTTATTTTGGAATTAAAAATTTATGAATTCTTTTTTTTAAGCTAAAATGTATTTTGACTTATGAATTGGTGTTGAATCTTCCAGAGGATTGGTAGGGTTATGTGGTCTTTTTTGATGCATCAGGTTTTGGTTTGGGATATGTTCTTACATATGGTGATCATGAGGTATCATATTATTATCGACAAATTAGGCCACATGAGAAAAATTATTTTAACCCTAATAATTAACTCATATCTATGATGTATGGGATTAAAATTTGGAAGCATTACCTTTTCAGGGAAATATTTACCATGTTTTCTGTCCCCAAAATCTTGTGTTGTATCTTCTCTCAAAAATATTTGAACCTTGATGAGAGGCATTGGGTGGAGTACCTGTAGTCAATTGATTTTAATATTTACTATACCTTGGGGAATGGAAATTTCACTAATAATTATTTTAGTAGGAAACTTATAACCTATTCCGTGAAGGAATCATCAGAAGAGTGGTACTTGACAGATCTTTTCAAAAAATTTCATTTGGGAGTATTGGAGGAAGAGACCCAAGTTTTCTTGGAAATTTTTTTGTTGACCTCTTCTCTTCTAAAGATTATTCTTCAAAAGCAGCAGCTTGATGATGAATTATATTGAATAATGGACTTTATTTATGGTGAGGATACCATTTATGAGTGGAATTTATATTCTAAGGGAATCCTATGTTTTTGGAATCAGTTTATTGTGACTTTGTCTATGAGAAAATATGTGACGGGGGATTGTCATAATTCCTAATGGTCAATACACCCAGGAAAAAAAAATATGTTCTATGTTATATAACAAGTATTTTGGTGGTCAGTTATGAGATGGGACATCACTAACGTTTTTTATGTTTTTATACCTTTCAGTAGGTCAATGTTGATCATTAGAGACCTTGGGTTTACTTTATCCACTTATAATTATAATTTGGAAGTGGTATGAGATCTCTATAGAATTTGTGGTTGGGTTGATTCATACCCCTTAGAAAAGAAAATTGGTATGGGTTTTAATTTATCAACTAATTTTTTTATCACTTCTTACCCATTGAAGATATAAACAAATTTGAGGAGTTGGGAAATATCTATGTAAAAGAGATTGTTCATTTTCATGGAGTTCCATCTTTTATAGTGACTGATAGAGATCCTCATTTTATTTCTCAATTTTTTGAGAGGCCTCTAGGAGGTATTAGTATCATAGGTTTGTTTGAGTTTGACATACCATCCAAAAATAGAAATAAATATCAAGAGATATATAAAATTCAACAAGAAATTCTTCATTCATGTTTACTTAATTTTAGGGGAGCTTGGGATGTCAATTTGGGATTGGTTGAGATTTCTTATAACAATAGTTACCAGTCTATAATTTAGATGTCCCTATTTGAGGACGTTTTTTAATAGACTTGTACATCACTATTGGAGTTTTTAGTTGGTGGAAAGGTGTTTTTTAGATTTTCACATCATTTGGTCCATCAACGGATTGGGAGGAAAGGGAAGCTTGATCCTTATTTTGTGGGACCTTTTGAGTTTGTTAATAAGGCATGGAAAGTGTATGACCATTTATCACTTCCACCATAGTTTATATTGATACATAATGTATTATTTATAATGAGACTTCAAAAGTACCTTTCTTACCCATCTCATTTCTTGAGTTTGGAGGATCTTAATTTTGAGCCAAATTTATATATGACTATGCATCTAGTCAGGATTATTGATTCTAAGATGATGATGCTTTATGGGAGGAAAATAACTATAACAACCCTGCTCTTTATTACACATTAATACATGTTTTATTATAATTAATAAATCCCAAAATTTCAAAAGTCCTAGTGTATTTGGGATCTTAGGTACATTACATAAGAAATTAAAACATGAAAAGCAACATCTCTATTTAAAACTTCTTTGACATGACAAAAAGGTTCCTTCATACTTAACACTGCTTGGGATAACCTGAGGACATACATAAGAAATGGGTGAGATATAAATCCTAGTAAGGGAATAAATAGGTAATAACACGAGGAAGACAATAAATGTTAGAAAATAGGCATATAAATGGAGCATTAAAGGAACATTAATAATAAGGCATGATATATCATGATAATCATAACATGGGAAATGTGGCAACATCTTAAAACACTTCATCATAAACATAGGTTATGGATAAACCCACCAAGACATCATGGTGGAAAAAGTACAATAAAGGAATCAGGTAAACCCCAAATCCCAACATTATGTATCATGATACTAACCATTACCCAATGCATTCTAGCGCTCTTAGGGCACACCCGTCATAATCATTTCATTATCATGCTTAAGTGTGCCACATAGATCATACAACATGAATTCATTAAAAATCATAATTTATTCCATGATATAGGAATGTTTAATTAATACATGTAAGTATATAATCAATAAGTATATGTGCATAAAGGTAAATACCTTTGATAGAAGAAATGGGTATGGTATTCACTACACAATTATTTTGGCATGGAAAATCTTGGTGCAATTTCGGCTGCATAACAACATCGTATAAAAATTCATCAAATGGGTTGATGAGAGATAAAGGGGTATATAATCATTTATACAAGAAATATATAATAATTGGGACATGGAAATATATTCCCCAATATAAGGAGTTATAAATAGAAGGTGTAACCTAGTAAAGAACCCTTACAAAAGTTTAGCATGGTAATGGGTGTAAATAAAGGTTCATTGGAGGGATAAATGAGAGTGAAAGGGTATATCATAATTTATAAATAAAACAAACATAAAGGGGTATATTTTGTAACATATACCAACATAATAAAATGGAAATTAAAAGACATAACATTAAAAGGAGTGCTTGATAAAAGAGAAGAGTGGTAGACGAGGTTCCATTAATTGAGTGTGTGACTCCAAAGGATTGAGAGGGGATTCTCAGAAGATTGGGGGTTCCTTGTGAAGAATATATAAAGTATATGTAAGATTTTGGTAATTATCCAAGGAGTTTGAGTGAAGATAAATTAGACCTTGGGTGAGTTTATATAGGAAAATAAGGGGATTTATTTATTATTTTGGTTTTGGACACTACATAAGAAAATATTCAAAACGAAAAACCATCCCATTGTTTTTAACCTAGTTTCTGATAAAGGTGATTGGGTTAAATTATTTTATATGGAAAATGTTTGAAGATAAAAAAATAATTCCCTTGCTTATGTGGAGGTGAGACACACTCTCAAAGAAATGATTTTAAAATATAAACATATATTATAGCTCTTGGAGGATTCATTAAGGCTTTATAAAATAAATAAAATAAACATAAAATAACATTATTTTAAATTTAAAACATATATTTTTTCAAATTATACCTTTTATAGTATTTATTACATCACTATTGGGCCATTATGGTGTCATAAAACACATAGTATATTTATACGATATTTATTTTTTACCCAAAAAATTTACTGTCTCAGAAAATCATGAAAAGTTAACTATTAGATAAATTATACATCATTATTCAAAAAATAATATTCATTTTATCTAAATAATTTTTTAAATATTTAAAATTTCACTTTGAAATTAAAATTGATATTTATTGAAAAGGACAGATTTTTGACAATAACATTTTTTTGAACACTTATAAAAATTAAATTTTACTTTATAAAAATTATATGATCATTTTTATTAAATAAAATATATTTATTTATAATATTTTATTAAAATATTATTTATTTTAAAAATCATTTAATTAATCAAAATATATTTCTTAATTGAATTTGAATATTAAGAAAAAATATTATTTATGATTTAAAAATCATTTACAAAGTAACAATAATAGGATGAAAATATATTCATTATTTTATACAGAATAAAGTACATATTACTAATTCTAGGGTCTTGATACATATCTCTTTAATACACCAGAATGCACCCTAAGAGTAAGGTGAATGATGATTGGGTTTTCATGGGTACATTTGGTGAACATGGTTTGGGCCGTGATCTCCATGAGCTTTAACTTCTCATATAAAAGGTTTCACTCATGCTTAAGTTATTAGAAATATCATTGGACTTGTTCTAGTGAAAATCCCAGAAATAATTTCTCCCATGGATGCTCTGATAAATCTTCTTCATAGGGGAAAATACTATTAGTTGAGGCCATCTCTTCCTTTGTCTGTGATAAAAGGATTTATTTAAATCCTATATTTATAAAAGTCATGTGATCACTATTCAATCGATATATTATCAATAGTAAAGAGACTTAATAATCATTTAAATCCAATTGGATATAATAAAATCAAATAAGTGCTTGTGTTTTCTATAACCATAATACATTTAATTAAAAAAGATAATTTTATTCATAATTTTTCAGGTCGTTACAATCTTCCCCCATTTAGAAATTCTTCCCTTGAAATTTTATTTTCCCATAATAAAATAGATTAGGGTTACTCCTCTTCATCACCTCCTCTAGTTCCCACTTTTTTTCTTCAAACTTTTGGTTTCACCACAACACTTTGATGAGGGGCACTGTGTTATTTTGTAGAACTTTTTCTCTATGATCTAAGATATTCACCTAATTCTCCTAATAGGAAAGGTCATTATCCAATGGTACCACCTATATATTTAGTATATGTGAGAGGTATAATATGCACTTTCTCAAGAGGGATACATGGAATAAATCATGTACTTGTGACATGTTCAATGCGAGTTTTAGTCGATAGGCCACTTCTCTAATGCGATCAAGCATCTCAAAAGCGATTATGTACCTTAGTCTAACCTTTCCATTCTTCCCAAATATCATTAATATCTTCCTTGGAGATCTAAAGAGGAATAAAATGTCTCCAACATCAAACTCTTGTCCACGTCGATGATTGTCAGCAAAGCCCTTTTGTCGACTTTGAGAAGCTTTGATGTGTTGCTGAATAGTATTAACCTTCTCCACCATTTCTTCAACCATTTCAAGACCTATAATTCTTCATTCAACAACTTTATCTCAACTTTCTGGTGTTCTACACCTCTTTCCATAAAGGTTTTCATAGGGATCAATTTCGATGATCGAGTGGAAAATATTGTTATAAGAGAACTCGACCAGAGGGAGATGTTGGCACCATCATCCTTTAAAGTCAATTGAGAATGATCTAAACATATCCTAAAGTATTTGGATAGTCTAATTAGATTGGCCATCCGTTTGAGGGTTATAATCCATACCGAAGTTCAACTCAATGTTTAGAGCATTTTGGATAATTTATTAAATCCTAGAGGTGAATATTTGTTTTTTATCAGACACAATAGATAGTGGTACTCCATGTAGCCTTACCACTTCGTTGATTTATATCCATGCTAGTTGATCTAGTGAGAAATTCTTTCAAATCTCAATTAAGTGTGTAGTATTTGTAAGATGATCCACAACAACCCAGATATCATTTTCTACCTTGTATATATTTGGATTTTTGGTGACAAAGTCCATTGTGATGTTTTCCCATTTCCATGTTGGTATGGGTAACAGTTGTATCACCCCCTTAGAGATATTCCTTTTAAACTTCACTTTCTATTATATGAGTCACTTTGATGTATTATTAGTGATGTACTTCTTTATGTTATCCCACCAATAGTGATCTTTTAGATCTTGATACGTCTTTGTGTTTCCTGGGTGAATGGAGAAAGTCAAACTATGTAAATCATCTAATAATTACATATTTATCTTTTGATTGGATAAAACACATAGTGTTGAACCAAACCTCACAAATCCTTCTTCACTAACATTTATCTCCAAGTATTTTCCTTTTATTATAGTTTCAATTTTCTTCATAATTCCAACATCATATTTTTAATCATCCTTTAACCTATCCAAAAAAGATGGTTAAGAAATCATTTGTAAAAGGATTGATGATGTCCCTTCCTTTATGACTCCCATATCCATCCTATTTAACTCTAAGAAGATCATATCCTTCTCAATTATAATCAATGATATAATTTCTAGTTCCTTTATACTTAGAGAATCCATTATTTTGTTCACTTTCCTAGGATGATAGTGGACTGATCAGTTGTAATCCTTGATGAGCTCTAACCATATGGTGCATATTCAGCTCTTTTTGTGTGAATATATATTTAAGACTTTGGTAATCTCTATATCTTTCACACTTCTTCCCAAAGAGATAATGCTACCAAAATTTTAAAGCAAAGATCACTACTACCAACTCTAGATTATCGTGGGATAGTTTTTCTCATGAATTTTCAACTACCTTGAAGCATGTGATATGACTTTTTATTTTTCATCAACACACAGACCAATCCCTTCTTCTAAGAATTTCTAAAAATTGTGAAAAGTTTCCCAATTCTGGGTAGTGTGAGCACAAGAGAAGTGATAAGCCTCATTTTCAACTCCCTGAATCTTTCTTAACATTCATCATTCCAAGAAAATTTGACCTCATTCTGAGTTATCATGGTAATATGGTTATAAAATCATGATAAATTTATCACAAATTAGAGATAATATCCAGCTAACCCAAGGAAAATACAGATATTTATCACAAATATTGGCCTTTTCCATCCTTAAATTTCTTTTGTCTTTTAAAGATCTATATATATCTTATTTATTGTGATGATATTACCTAAGAATGAGACTTCCTTCAACCAAAACACACACTTAATATAATTTACATAGAGTTTCTCCTTTCACAAGGTCACTATCACAGTGATTAGATTCTCCTCATGTCCCTCTTTGGTTTTGGAATATATTAGAATATCATCTATAGACTACCAAAAATTTGTTGAGATAATATCTAAATACTCTATTTATAAAGAACATGAATATTTCTAAAGAATTAGGGAGTTTAAATTGAATCACTATGAAATCATAGTGTCCCTAACTTGTATGAAAAGAAGACTTGGGGATATCATCCTTCTTCACCCTAAGTTGGTAATATCCTGACCACCGATACACCTTGGAGAAGTATTGTGTTCCACATAACTGATCAAAAAATTCATAAATCTTTGGAAAAGGATACTTTTTCTCTATCATTATATTGTCAAGATCATGATAATTAATGAAGAGGTACATTGACCCATCCTTATTTTTGATGAAGTGGACTAGTGCACCCCATGTTGAAGCACTTGGGTTTGTAAATCCTTTTTCCAGATTCTCCTGTAGTTGTTTCTTCAATTCCTCAATTTTCAAAACATCCATACTATTTGGAGTATCAGATATTGGCAATTCCCCATGTATAGTTTCAATTGAAAATTTAACCTCTCGACTAGGGGAAATCTAAAAAATTCCTTAGGAAACACATCATTGTATTCCCTCAAAATAGGAATGTCTTGTAGGATGATAATTTTCTTAGACTCAATCATTTTAGCAAGATATTCTTGATTATAGGGTAATAATATCCATATTTTAGACAATGGTACTAAATAATATTAGTCCTCTTCCTTTCACTTGTATAGAGTCGGGGTTTAATTTAATATATAGAGAGTGATTTTCTTATTACAGAAAATTATGTTGGCTCTATATAGAGAATTCCAATCCATGCCTAGAATTGAATCAAATTACATGAAGGGAAGTATGACAAGGTTATTTGGGAAGTTCATCCAAAAAACGTTGAAAGATGAGGAGTTATATACTTGGGATGAAATAATTGACCCATTTTTCGTTTTCACTGACATCAATACTTCTATGATTCATGGCGGTTTTTGAATAGTTCTACTAAACTTTTGTTATATGAAGGAATGCATAAAACCATAATAAAAATGTATGTTTGATATTATTTAATGAATAACTATCATACCTATCACCACTTCACTATTTAGATTCACTTTTATGGTAGTGATGGATAAATCTTTCCCTTTCTTCCTTGGAGGTTGTTTGTTGCCTCAAAAAAAGCCTTGTCTTAGTACAATAGTTCGTAAAGTACCATGGTTCCTTGCAGTTGAAGTAGTGAAAAGTGCATTGAGGGTTGACCAAAGAATTCCTTTCCTCTATTACATTGGTGGGTTTCTCATTTCAGAAATCATTGACCAGGTTCCCTTCTCTTCCAAACCTAAATCATTTCTATGTTCTACTTAGTCAATTTATAGGGTGCTTCTTTTTGCACCTTTGAAAAGTGGGATGCTGAAATTTATTATCACCATTGGATTTATCCATCAGACTACCAAAATTAAACTCCACTTTCCAATTTTTATCCCCATAATACCCTTTGGATTTTCTGATCTCCATTTTGACTTTGAGGGCACATCAGAAAATTTCATCATATCAATCAAACTCACATATCACCAAGGTTTTTCCTAGAATAAGCTTTATCCCATCCAAGAAGTGGTCAACCTTTCATTTGGGTGTAATGAAGAAACCAGAGGTGTATTGTGTTGGTCTTGTAATGTTTTTCTCATATTCCTTAATAGATTCATTATCTTTTTTCTCGAGTGAAAGGAAATAAATTTCTATTTTAATATGTAGAGTGGGAGGAAAATATTTATCAATTTTTTTTTTCTATAGTTCCTTAAACTCCATTTTTTTGATCTCTTCCTCAATATTCATATTCTTCATCAATTTCCACCACTGATCAAATAATTCTTCCATATGATAAACAACCATAAGAACCTTATCTTGTTTAGAACATTGAATAATGGAGAAGATCTTCTCAATGGAGTTGGTCCATTGTTCTATGATTAAGGGATCATATGATCCATTAAAATCAGGAGGCCTTTGTTGGATGAAGCTCCCGATTGTGGGTTATTCTATATTAGGGGGGTTTGGGTGATCTTCTTGATCCAGGTTTCTATTCAAAACTTCAGTTAGCTTAGAGAGTATCATAAAAAAGTTTTTGATTCCCGCTCCCATGGGATTGGGCATCTCGTTGGGGTAGTCATCACATTGCCTTTTACATCGATTGTTAGCTCAATTCCTCCTATTACCAACCATTGGATAAAATAAAAAGGAAATTAGGGAGGAGTATCTTAAGCAAATAAACATGTAAAGGGGAATCCAATGATATTAAAGGGATAAATTATAAATTACATTTATCTCCTTATCTTATGTGTTTCTAGGATAATATATGCTATCCATGATCTATTTCATAACATATATTCTTATGGATATTTTTTTTCCCATAATAATGGTTTTTATTGAGATTATGAATTTAACAAAGCATATCCTCAGGGAGTATCAAACCAGGTGTGTAATAAGGCTTATTGTTGTGTACCGGATTACCTCAGCTCAGGCCGAAAACATCTTGTTGGAGTAGTTACCCAAGATACATATGTGCTAGAACCACATACACTTATAGTATCTATATAGTGATGTATTTTATTGATAAACCACTTACTATATACTTACCAAAATTTAGGGATTTTTTTCTTATAATTAGTATTATCACTAAGGAATTCTCTAGAGATCTCTAATCTTAAGGCTTTCACTATAGTTTTCTATACCAAACCCCAAAATACTAAACCTATCCTCGGATACCAACTATAAAAAACCTTCTCTTTATTATATATTAATACATGTTTTATTAAACTTAATAAAACCCATAATACTGATAGGTGTTGTGTATTTGAAAATTAGGTACATTATATAACAACTTAAAACATGGAAACAACATCTATATTGAAAAATTCTTTGACATGACAAAAATGTTCCTTCGTACTTAACACTGGAAGGGATAACCTGAAGAAATACATAAGAAAGGGGTGATATATAAAGCCCGGTAAGGTAATAAACAAGGCATAACATGAGGAATATAATACATGTTAGATAATAGGAATATCAATGGATCATAAAAGGAACATGAATAATAAGGTATGATATAACATTATAATCATAACATGGGAACTGCAAAAACAATATAAAACACTGCATCTTAAAAATAGATCAAGGCTAAACCAACCAAGACATCATTGTGGAAAAATTCTGATAAATGAATTAGGTAAACCCCTATCCCAATGCGATGTATCATGATACTAACCATTACCCAATGCATTAGAGAAAAATCAGGGAACACACTTCATAATCATTTATTTCTCATGATTAAGTGTGCCACATAGATCATATAACATTTATTCATTCAACATCATAATTTATTCCATGATAAAGGAATGTGGAATAAATACATGTAAGTCTCCAAAACATCGACTATCTCTGAAAATTATGAAAAACTTAATGTTAGATAAATTCGATATCTTGATTCCAAAAATAATATTTATTTTATCTAAATAATTTTATAAATATGTGAATTTTAACTTTTAAAATAAAAATTGATATTTATTGAAAATGATGGGTTTTTGACAATAACATTTTTTGAACCCTTATAAAAATTACATTTGAAATTGTAAAACTTATATGATAATTTATATTAAATAAAATTTATTTAATGATAATATTTTCTTAAAATTTTATTTATTCCAAAAATCCATTAATTCATTAAAGTATATTTCTTAATTAAATTTTAATATTAACTAAAAATATTATTTTTTCTTTAAAAAACATTTACAATGTAAAAATAATTGGATGAAAATATATTCATTATTTTATAAAAAATAAATTAAAAATTACTTATTCTTGGGAATTGATACATATTATTTTAATACAGAAACATATGACCAAAGAGTAAGGTGCATGATGGTGGGGATTTTGTGGGGCCATTCAGTGAACATGGTTTGGGCCATGAACTTGATGAGCTTGAACTTCTCTTGTTAATAGTTTCAATCATGATTAAGTTTTTGTATCTCGTCATGGGATTGGTCTAGGGAAAATCCTATAAATTCTATCTCCCCAGGAAGCTCTTAAAAATGGGATTCATATGGTATGATCTTACCATTTAAGGCCATCACTTTCTTTGTCTGTTCTAAAACGATTTATTAAAACACTATATTTATACTAGTCATGTGATCACTATTCAATGACTATATTATAAATGGTGAAGATACTTAATGGTCATTTGAACCTAGTGGGATATAATAAAACCACATAACTTCATGTGTTTTCTATAACTATAAGACATTTAATTTAAAAAATGTAATTTTATTTATAATTTTTTGGGTCGTTATAATACCTTTGGTCCATGTGCTATGAAAGTATGGTTATTATTCTTATAAGACATGGTAGTATGAGGCACCAATGAGAGAGAATCAACCTAATCTATTTTTATGAAAACTTCTTGACAAGTATTTTGGGGACAAAAAGTTTTTATGGTGGAGAGGTTGTTACATCTTGTTACTTGTTTTCAGGTATTTATTTACCCTTTCTTGAACTCATTTAAGTTGGGTCATATTTTGGGGTCATTTCAGAAATTTTTTGTGTTTTTAGTGGCCTTTTGGGCTATTAATTATTGGTGTATAGTTTTAAAAAACCGTTCACCCTTAGTATAATCTGTACACCCCCTAGATAGTGTGGAATACCCGGTTATCACAAATATTTGCAAACCATGTTCCCATATAAGGGAAACCATGCACTCCAAATAGTAGGGGTGCATGACTAGTTCATGGTTTCCCCTAATTGTGTACCCCCTTAGGCGTATAGTGCACGTGATATTTTAAAGTTCAAAAAATTATTTTATATTTTTTGAACTCCCTATGTTAAGTACCTAATCACCCAATTTGGACCTACCATGATTAATTATTCCTTTGAGGCCCCCAATAGTCAACTTTAGCCCCTCTAAAACCTTTCCTGGGAGGATTGAAGTGACATTGATGTTGATCAATTTCCTTTCGGTAGCTAGATATCCACTTGTGTAGTTTCTTCTGATATCACTTTATATCCTCAGAGTTTAATGGATAATCATGTAATGGATATATATAAATTCCATTTTATTTTATTTTAATTCTAGGTTGTGTTCCCAAATCTTTCATTCCTTCATTATTCACTGTTGTATGCCTTTGGGGGTATTGATTTCTTGATCTTTGATTAAAAGGTAGGTGTTTTCTTAATTCCTTTCCATGAGATTGAAACATTGAATTGATTTATTAAATTGAAATTAGTTTTTTAAGGGTTTAAAAACATGGATTTGATATGATTCAATATTTTACTTTAAATGGGTATGTAAATTGAGGGAAAACCACCCAATTTCAATGGAATTAGAATTTTGGGGGTGGATTTATGAAAAATGGTTGCTTGATTTTGAAATAATTTTCATGAAATGATTTGATGTATGATCTTTAGAAAATGTATTAAATTTAAAAGTGATTTTAAATATAATTAAATTATAAAAACCTATTATTTGGTTTTGAAATGAAAAGGCATGTTGAAAAATGAAATTTGTAAATTTTATTTTGAAATGTTTTAAAATGATTGATTTAAAATTTGATTGATTGATTATTTAGAGCACATGTTAGATTGGGTAGTTAGTGGTAATTAGGACAACCACACTAGAACCATGACTCCCTAAAAATGGATTGAAGTTGAAAACTATTATTAAAAAATCTTTATCATGAATACCTGTTATGGGTTTCCCTACTGCGGTGTAGGCTTCTTGTGATGGGTTCCCCTCTTGGGGTGTATTTATGTGTGCACACATGACTAGAAACATGATTATTATGAGATGTGTGATGATCCTATTAACTGATAAAATAACTTACCATGAGGCATTAATACATGGTGTTTTTTATGATTTGCGAGTTGATTATTCATGCCATTAATTATTGAACTGCTTTATTCATTCCAATTGATTTATAGAAAATATTTCATATAAAATGTTCATTTTTTCTTGTTTAAAATTTGTTTTAATACATATTCCATTTATTTATATAAAATCATGTTTTGGTTTAAAATATGAAAATGTAATTCCATGCCTTGTTTTATTTAAAATGAATTCATAACTGGAAAATTGTTATGGTATTGATTATGGAATACTTGGTGAGACCCTGATGGGATTTATTACTCACACCCTACCTTTTCATTCAGGTGTTTATAGACTTTATTATGATAGGTCTGAGTAAAGGGAAAACACCACTTAGAGGTGGTGGATATTATTGATCCTTTAGACCTTGGAGTTATGATGAAGGTGACCAGTAGAGATATCATCCACTTATTTCATGGGATGTTTGATTTTTCATCTTATTATATACTGAGTACTTTGAAGATGTACTTATTTTTACTTTTTTAGATCTATTTCTTTTGATACACTCTCCCTTTGGAGTGTTGACCATAATGACTTATAATATTTTTATTCTATAGTTTTGTGGAAAAACCATTCCCAATTTTTTCTTGTATGATTTTAGGTGCTAGTCACCAACCCATGGAGAGCAATAATTCCCCTTCGGGCCATGTTATTTCTACCTTGAGTATCAGGGTACTTGGGTATCTGGGATGATTTGTGACAAAATATTATAAATTAAACCTTAATATAACTCTCACATTCACAACATTCAAGATATATCATGGAATTCAACCCTTTTCCCCAATCCCCCTCTAACTTCTCCATAAGTTCTCATCTTTTTTAGGTACTTTCCTCTTTGTGTTTTGTGTTGAACCTCTTTTGTTTGGGTTTTTATTCTTCTTTAAACCTTGTTGGTCAAGTTTATTTTTGGTAATGAAGATCATTTGATGGGGAAAATGACCTAAATTTGGGGGATGTATGTTTTTTTTAATTAATGGTGTCTAGGTAAGCGTGTAAAGGGTTTATGAGGGTTATATGTGAGTTTAAAAGGTTTCAGAGTTTGTTCAGGAATTTATATAAAAACCAAGAAAAGTGACGTGTAATAGAAATTTACATGTCATGAGATTATTAAATGACATGTAAATGTGAAAATGAATACATTGTGAAATATTTAATTATGTGAAAAAATACACACCGTGAAACTGGTTCACATTGTGTAATGTTCGAGCATGGATATTTTAACTCGAGGTGTTTTATTTTTTAGAATAAATCATAAATTTATAAATACATGATGTTAATGTATTACAAGACATGTATTTCTCAGGATCAGTGGTTTTAAAGACATGGTGATCATAAGTGTTCATTTTATCCTCACGAATCCCTTTTCCCTTAGACCCTAGAGTTACTCCAGGTGATTTCAGAGTTCTTTCTTCCCATTCAGATGTCTTAATCAAGTATTTGATCCATGGTTTTTTGTTTTGATTTGGGTTTCCACTATTTTACTCTTACTATTAATTTTTGTGGTGCAATATCTTGACCAAAGCTATTTTTTGGTTTTGATACTGATTTTGCATGATCTAGTTTCTTCTATTGATCACCATCACCTTTATCATTTGTTGGTGTTACCTATTAAAAGTGTTAAATTGATCACCAGATAAAAGTAAGTGGCTGAAAACCAAACCCTATGGTCTATTTCTAATTGTTTAAGTATGTTCAATATTGTATGATAGCATCAAAAAAATTTACATGTTAATTAATTGATTAATGGGAAATGATAAATCATGTGTTGGATTATTCCTTATATCCCTTTGGATTTAATAGTGTTGTGAGATGGCCTACGAAAACCCATAGGGTGCGCCTACCCTTGAATAATAAAGATATAACTAATTAATTAAAGTATGTTTTATCATGATATGAAAACTCAGGTAATTGCTTATGATAGATACACCTTCAAAAAATGGATCAATATATTATTGAATAACTGGTGATTATTTGGCATAAAATGGGTGTATAAATTGGCATGACAATGAATTAAGATATAATTTATTGAATAAATGTGTAATTGAAAGAAAAATTATAATTAGATGAATTAACATTTGGTTCTTGGGATATTATCATGTGTTTACTTTTGTTGTGTTTAATTCTAAAATACTTACATATAAGGATTTGATCAATGATGATGAAATGCTTATATACATGGATTGACTCAATGATGTAGAGATTCATATATAGAGGGATTAACCCAATTATTATTAAATGATTATATAGAGGGCTTGACCTAGTTAGTATAAAATTATTATATTGAGGGATTGGCCTAATTATGTTGAAATGCTTATATAGAGGGATTGGTCCGGATATCGAAATGATTATTTAGAGGGCTTGTCCTGGATGATGAGTTACTTATAAAGAGGTATTTTCCCAGTTATGTGATTATACCATGGACTTATGGTTATGAAAGGCATGGTTGTGCTACATGATTATAGATTCAAGCAAGGTGCCTAAGCAGGTTGTTTGATGTATTGGATTAATTGATTAATTAATAATCCTATTTATCACTTTATTTCATGCACTTATTATGAGATTATTTTTTTCTAGAGATAGTGGTGTCAACCTAATGAGGTCTACTCACACCCTAGTCTGGCCGTCCTTTGGTACTCGATCATTTTATGTGGATGTAAGTTTGGATATGGGAAAGGTACCTTTTAGTTGATTGTTTCTTGTAGGATGGGTTAGATCTTATAGACAAGAATGAAATAGGGTTCAGGACTAGGGTATTTTTTTTGGGAAATATCCATCAAGGTTCTATTTTAGTGTTTTTTTGGCACAGTTTCCCAGTGTGTGCCATTTTTTGGGCATCAAAATCTAGTGCTTGTTTTATAGAAAAGGATTTTTTTTCATAATGGAGTTAATAGAGAGTAGTTTGCGGACTGTGAACTATAGTTCATGGACCATAAATCATGGAGTTCAATGAATGAATAGTAGTGTAGCTACGCTATACTGACCACAAAGGAGGCATGTGGAATTGACAAAGGACCGCATACCATGCTGCACGAACCAAAAAGGAAGTTTACATGGAGTTTGATGTTTCGCAGATGAGGGTGGTGATTTGAAATTCTATGAGGTCATTTTTTGGAAGGTGTGCCATTTTTAGAAATAAGGTAGTGATTATGGATTCCATAAAGGGTTTTCATTTGTGGATGAAATCATCCACTGCAAAGGATTAAGGAGCTATGTATACCACATACTAGTTCCTGGTGAAGGCTATACTACATCAAAGTTTTTAGTAATACTGATTAGTGGGTTTTACTGATCTTATTTTTCTTTATAAAGACTCAAAATCAGATCATTAAATAGACAATATTTCATTAGAAAAGACCATATCTCCGAGAATAATTCGGTGAAGTCCAAAATAGTTCGTGAGGGAGAATCCCGCAAAGGAGAATTGTTAATTAGGTAAGATTCCGTGAAGGATGAATTAGTTGGAATTGAAAATTCATGAAAGGGTTTTTTTGGGATCTGAAGCCTGTAAAGGAAAAGGGGCTGTGTAGAAGATGCGTTCTGCGAGGAATCAACCTTCCACGAATTAGGGGTGGTCTATGAAGAAAAAGGAGACCACAAAGAAAATGTTCCACATGGTGAAATGAAGTTCATAGAGGATTCAAGAAAGTCATGGAGGATTAATGATAGTTCATTGAAGGACTAAAGTAGTATGTGAAATTAATTTTTAAAAAACTAACAGCATGTAGAATAAATGGACTTCAATAGAGAATTTACCTATAGTTGAAGATGTATTAATTAGTAATAATGAATGGACCTACATGTCGATAAACTGTGTGCGGATTATTTCTAGAGTAATGAGAAAATGATGAGGAAGAAGGTGAGAATTTCCACCAGCAGTGAGCTAGAGAAAGAGAGTTAAGAAGTGACCCTTGGGAAAGTAGTGAGATGTCCCTAAAATTTATAAAGGTAGAAGGCCCAAGTATAGAAGTGATATATCCCAAACCTTGTTATTTTCTAGTGATCTTTATTGGATTTGGTGGATTGACACATTTTCATTGTATGCTCCTTGGATGTATCCCGGTGAGTATGAACCAAGTAAAATTAGTGCGTCTTATGCATGATTTAATTTATATTCATACATTTTAATTGGAAAGAGAAAGAAGTGTGTTTTATTTAAAAAATGAAAGAATATATTAAGGGGCAATTTTTTAGTCTTCCATACCCTAATTCACCATCCTCTTAGGGTATTTAACCTAGTTGGGATAATAATTGGTGTTAGAGGTAAAGGTTGAAAGTTAGTGGTTCTCTCCCAGTAAATGAAATGGAGGTTGTAAATCACAAAGCGATTTCTATATTTGATGAAAAAAATTTAAATTATAGAAAAATAATATATATAAATACTTTCAATCATTAGGAATATATGTATTTACAACAGTGATGCATGTATTTTCATCCAATATCAACAATGGTGCTTTATCAGAAGTTGACTGAAGGGAATAGGATGCAGATGTCAATGGTATCATTGCTTTAGGGAGATCCCTATCTAATGAAATATATACTAAGGTGATGTCCTATAAATCATCACATGAAATGTGGGAATATTTGTTGAATATTTATGAGGGTGACTCAAAAGTTAGAGAAAAGAAGCTATAAATTCTATGGAATAAGTATTAGGATCTTAGAATTCACACAAATGAGTCTATTGATTCATTCTTTAACCAGGTGAATGTTATTGTTGATGACATGTGTGGTCTAAGAGAAATTATCTAAGATCTAAAGATTTTTAAGTTCAGATTGACAATAATTCCACCTCAATTCAATCCAAAAGTTTTTTTATTGGAAGATAAATATCTAAAGGAGATGACATTGGATAGATTGCACACTACTATTGTTGTATACGAGATGAGAAATTAATATAATGAGTCTGTGGAAAAAGGGAAGTCTAAAGAAGTGGAATTTAAGGCCATGAAGAAGCTCACCATTGAAGGTAATCAAGGAAAAGAAGAGACAGATGATGTGATGTAATTCCTTATCTCAAATATTCAAAGAGGAAACTGAAAGTTAAAAGGGAAACTTCCTCTTTCATGCTTTCGATGTGTAAAGGTTAGACATCTTATAGCAAGGCACTACAATAAGTTTCAAGAAGATAAAGAGGATAAAGTTGAAATTCCCATGAATAAGTCTTCAACCTACATGAAAGGAAATAATAATTTTTAAGAAAAATTTGTTCAAAAATAAGAGTCTTCTTTTAAAATAAGATGAAAATTTAGAGTATTCTATGGTGGAAGAGTTGGAGGACTCCGAGGATCATGAAGTAAATGTTATGATAGAAGTTGTCAGAAATTCCCAAATAAGGGATGAAAGTGAGAATGATGAAGGTGAAATTGAAGTAAGTGTTGACCTTCAAGTTTAATTAGAAGATGATCTTGAGGAAATAGATATTTGGAGAGAAAAAACAAATAAATTCAATAAAGTGGTTCATGATTCCAAACTTTATATGTAGTAGCAGGAATAATAGAATTATAAGCTGAATGAATAAATTTAAAAACTGATTTGTTCAATGCCAGAGAGCTTAGAAAAGGTTGTTGATCACAAGATCAAAATTAAAGAAAATAAAAGAGAAAGTGATAGTTTGAATAACAATAGAAAAGATCAAATCAAATGTATCTAAGAACTTGAAGAATAATTCATCAACTTGTGAAAAAGTTTTAAGGATTAGGAAAAACTCTTGACTCTTAGTATGACATCGGGAAAGCATAACATTCAAGAAATAGAAAAGATGCAAGTGAAGCATAGAGGTACAAGAGAACAAAATAAAAAGTCAAATACAAATTATAAGGTTGGTATAAGGATTGATTGAAAATAGAGAGGATTAATGGTTAATGTTATACCAAAATAACTTTCTCTAAGATTGAAGATTTATTTGGGTATGAATCAGAACCATAAGATTCAGAGAAACTAAGGGAGAACCAGTAGCGTAGTATTTCCACACAAGAATGCACCCCACATGATATGTTATTATTATGAAAAGATACGACTGTCAAAAAATTTATATTATATTGATAATAGGTACCTATGGGAAGAAGTCCAACAAAGGAATCTACCTATAACTCAATATTATAGAAAATCATTTGGTGTTTACTATTTCAGGTGTGGAGGATTCGAGCACATGGAAAGATAATGATCATTGAAAATGTAGAGAAATGTGTTGAAGTAGAATGAATGTGGTCATAGGCAACAATTCAATGTATCATAAAATGATTTGAAAATGAAAAAAATGTTTGAATTATTGTAAGATGTAGCTGGTCCATCATACTTTGAGGGAGATTAAAATTATTAATCCGTATCGAGTATGAAGTGGAAAACATGGATAAAAAATAATATAGATGAATAGGAAGTGGTTGTAGAGATTGATTTCTAAAGCACCAGATCACACTGGAATATGGATCATTGATAGTGGATGCACCTCCCATATAATAATAAACAAGGAACTGGTGAAAGGAATCCGATATAAAAAGTATGGTATTAGAATATTTTTTTAATGATGAGGGATTGAAAATTATTGGTTCAGGAAAATCCATGTTTGGGGGAAAAGACATGAGATCTGAAAATGTATTGTTTTTTGAATGTCTTAGTCACAACTTACTAAGTGTAAGTAAACTGTGTGACTCAAGACATGTGATAAATATTTTACAAGAAATTACATGTCCTGAATTCAAAAGTCTATGTGGTTTTTTAAGGGAAAGCATACAAAAAGGAATCTCAACCTTGTAAGTGGAGAAGATGATATGTGATTTTTGTCTAAGGAATAATAAAAATAGTTATAGAAGAAACACCTTGGTCATTTGATCTAAACATAATTGGAATATCTAATTATATATGATGCTTCTTGAGACTTCCCTATATTATCATGTGATCATAGTCGAATATGTGATGCTTGTCAACAAGGGAAGATCATTCTAAAGACATATAAGGAAATAGAGAAAACATCAACAAAATTAATTAAGTTGGTGAATATTAATGTGTTCA
Organism: Viscum album; assembly: GCA_963277665.1. Lineage (NCBI taxonomy): Eukaryota > Viridiplantae > Streptophyta > Magnoliopsida > Santalales > Viscaceae > Viscum > Viscum album. The sequence continues at coordinate 926,607,882 of OY728165.1, forward strand.
TACCTATTTCACTGAGATCTATTTATGGGAGTAGATATTATGTTCTTTTTATTGATGATTTTAGCAGAATGACATGGGTTTTAATCATCACCCACAATTCCAAGGTGTTTAGTTGCATAAACAATTATCAAAGGGAAGTTGAAAAGATGTTGGGTCATAGAATATGGATGATCGGAACTGATAATGGAACAAAGTTCAAAAATATCCAAGTGGAGGATTATCTCAAGAAATATGGGATAAGACACCATGTTTTAGAAGTAAGAACTCCATAGAAAAATGGAGTTGTTGAGAGAAGAAATCGAATTATGAACAACATGGATAGAACAATTCTCATTGAGAAATAACTTACAAATAAGTTTTGGAAAGAAGTAGTGATGTCATTAGTATACACATAAAATTGAGCATTTTTATGTCTAAAAGAATAAATGACTCCATATTAATTTTGGTATGAAAAAAGATGACTTCAAAGTACCTTCGAGTCTTTAAAATTAAGTGTTTCATTCTTAATAAGGAAAAACAAAGGAAGTTTTAATACCATGGAGATGAAGGGATATTTCTTGGCTACTCAATGAAAACCAAATCCTATAAATTTTTCAATACGAGGTTGGGAAAGTTAGTTGGAAGAAATTACGTAACTATAGTAGAGAATGAGAAGAATATTCAATAAATTCATGATTAGTCTCAGCAGGATAGTAATGAAGAGATAAGTAGATCAAGGGATGTTCTAGTTTAAAAGGATAATTCAGAAGAATATTTAGATAATGAAAAGGACAAGAATAAACTAGTATTTTCAAAAAGATCAAAGAAAAGGGTTTAAATTAATAGACATGACATAATTGGTGATCCGACAACACTGATGCAAAGAAGGGGGATGAATACTCTACAACAATAATCCTTCTTATCATAGGTAGAGAATAAATTTTTTGAGGAATAATATAGAGATGAAAACAGGGTATAGGTTTTGAAATAAATAACTTTACCAAATTGGTAGGAATTAGACATGAGTGATTTTTTTGAGACCAACAAATAAGAATTTCATCAGGAATAAATGGATCTTTCATAACATGATGAATGAAGATGACAAAGTGATTTGAAACAAATCATGACTAGTGTGAAAAGGTTACTTCTAGATAGAGGGTATTTATGTTGATGAATCATTTTCTCTTGTTTTAAAGCAAGATTCAATCAGATTATTCTTGTCCATATGAGTGCAAATAAATCTCAAAGTTTTTCTGATGGATGTGAAGTTCGTATTTCTTAATTATGTTCTAGAAAAAGAAGTTTATATTAAGCATAAAAATGGTTTTTTTATTCATGAATATGAGAAAATAGTTTGTTGGATTAATAAGGTTTTATAAGGGTTAACAAAAGCACTAAGATCATGGTATTCATGGCTAGATCATTTTTTAAAGAAGCTCGGTTTTCCGTATGGTAGTGTTGATTACAACCTCTATGTCAATACTGACAGTAATCAAAGGATGATGGTCCTGGTATATGTTGACGTCATAATATTTGGTGGATCAGATGAAGTTTAGTGCACTCAGTTGGTAGAATTTATGAAAAGTGAATTCAAAATGTCAATGACTGGTGAAATGATGTTTTCCTTGGATTACAAGTGACATAAGAAAATAATGGATCATTAATCTATCAATATAAATATACAAAGGAGGTTTTGAGAATATTTGGAATGGGTAATTATAAGGAGAATACGACTCTGATGGATACCTAGAAGAAACTATCATGGGATGATGAAGTCAATGTAGTTAATGTAACAGAATACAAGAAAATCATTGGTAGTTTGTTATACTTGACAGTAAAAAGACCTGATATTGTTTTTCCACATGTCAATAAGCACTGTATCAAATAAATACCATGTAAATCCAATTTCTTAAAGTGAAAGTAATACTTTAGTATATTAAGGGAACAATGTTTTTTAGTTTTATGTATAATGAAAAATTTCAGAAATATTTATTGGGATATACATATACAGATTGGGATGGTTAAAAATGATAGAAAATAGACATCAGATGGTGCATACTATCTTGGAAGATTTTTTATTTCTTGGATAAGAAATAAACAGCATTTATTTTCATTGATAACTATATAATCTAAATACATTACAGCTACTAAATCATGCATGAAATTATTTTGGATGATGTAGATGCTTGATGATATGTGAATTGAAGTGAAGTCTCTGACCGGAATCCATTATGATAATTCAAGTTCTATAAATATTAATAAAAATATAGTCTATCAATCATGGAAAAATAACATTGAAATCATTTATAATTTTATCAAGGAGAAGGTGAATCAAGGGCTTATGAATTTGGAGTTTGTTTATGTAGAACTATAGGTTGTACGTATTCTCATAAAGGCCTTACCCAAAGAAGAATTTCAAAGTCATTGGTTGTCCTTGAGAGTTAATTCAACTCCCCAAACATGAAAAATGTGGATGTGAGACCCCCTCTCTCTTAGGTATATGTTTTTTTCTAAAGTGATATTTTTTCTTCTTTAACTTTTTTCAGACTACAATAAAGTAACCTTTGGGTTCATTTATAAAGGGTGAAAAATTATGGATATTAAAGAGGATAAAATGTCTCAATCAAGATAGGGGGAAAAGATGATTGGGGCAGAAGTAAGGAAGGGGGAGTTTTAAATATGACGATGCTAAAGGCGATCGATCAAATGTTATATATCATCACATGTGGGGTTCATGATGAAAGCAGATGAGTGATTTTTGAATGAATTGATTCATGCATGAACTTTTCATTATACTATTTTTTCTTATGCCAAGCATGGATCATGTGGTAATAAAGTGTGTGTTGAGTAAATATTTTATTTCTATCTAAATCAAAAGAAGATACTGTTGGTAGATGATATAAGAAGCTTTAATGATGTATAAATATGAGAAGAGTTGTCAACAAATCCAAAGGGGCGGATTGTTTGGAAAAAAACCTCAAGGTTCCATTTTAATGTTTTTGGGGTGATTGTATTTGTTGAAAAAGATAGATAACCACATTTTAGTTTGGTTGGTGTTTTTGAAGAATATGTTTGAGGTGGAGTACTTTCTCAGTGTTTTCCAAGTTTTTGGGCCTCAAAATTGGGAGTTTGTTTTTTTATAGAAATATAAGGTTTTTCACAAAGGATTTCACAGAGAGTAGTTTGTGAACCATGAATCATAGTTTAAAAACCCTGAATCATGGGGTAAATGGACCTAATTTTATCAAAAATGTTCTATGTAGACCGAAAAGGAGGTACACAGAAGCAATAATTGAAATGTTTCCACATAGAAGTGCTATGTGGACCGCATACCACACTACTTAAATTACAAAGGAAGTTTGCGAGGAGTTTGATATTTTGATGACGAGGGAGGTGATTTGAAGCACCGTGAGGTTATTTTATGGAAGGAATGATGTTTAAAAAAATGAGGTGGTGATTATGGCTACCAGAAAGGGTTTTCATTTGTGGATGACATCAGCTGCCAAAAAGGATTAAGGTGCTTTGTGTACCGCATAAAAGTTCACGATGAAGGCTTTAACAAATCAAAGTATATGTTAATATTGATTATTAGGTTTTATAGATTTTATTTTCCTAAATGAAGACACCAAATCATATCATTATATTTAGATAATTTCATTAGAAAATATCATCTCCTTGGGAATAGTTTGGTGAAGTCTGAAGTAGTTCACGAGGGAGAATATGTTCCATGCATAACAACAAGGAAATAAGATTCATGCTACTACTACCCACACTTTCCACATGGAATCCACCATACTCATATGGGTTTGATTTTGAAAACCTGATTTATTCAGGTGTTTCCCTTTCAAAAAATGACTATAGTAGGTCTTGGGGAGATTATTTTTTCAATGTTTTTAAATTTTAATCACCTAATATGCGGGGTGATACAAGGAAATAGGGGTATGAGTCACCTCTCCTCAGTGCATATAAAGGGAGAGAAACAAAATCCACCTAGAAGATGTGGAAACCAACTAGATATGATGAGGACCCCTACACACCCACTACTAAGGAGGAGGATCCATAAGATAGAACAAGAGGGCATGCCACTACCTGACACTTTCTATCTTATCCCTTCTACATTATTTTCATATTTATTATGATCCATTATTATACTTCTTCAATGACCCCCCTTTAATGGATGGGTAGAATCCAGTATGATTGGATGAGGGTTGGGGATCCTTTTTTGTGATGTTTTATTTTTTTAATATTTTATAATAAAATTAGTTTAATTTTAATTTAATGGTTATAAATTTAATAAACATTAAATATAAATTATATGTTATTTTATTTTATTTAATTGTTACATATTAGATTTCTTTGATTTAAGAATTTATTCTCCCTTTTCTTGATTTTTGATTATGCCAATTGGTTGATCTAAAAATTCAAGTAAAGGAATGATTTAGTGACTAATAAACATGTGAGGAAATAAAGAAGGACTGATTTAAATAGATAGGGAATGTTAATACCATATTTGGTTTTTCCAGAATAATTTAAATAATGATTATTTGGATTTTCATAGTTTGATAAATATAAATCAAAGATCAATAAGAGAAAAAATTGTTACTCCATTCACTTAATTATTTTTATCAAAATATATATTCATTTTTCTTAAAAACCATGATAGCATTATAAAAAGGGGAAATCAAAACCTGAATCCAATCATCTATTTCTCATTTGAATTTTACAAACTCCAAGTTCCCTTACTTTTTAGTCTTTTCATTTTCGTTCTCTTATTTACTTTCGAATATGTAAAAATTATATTAAAACACTACTCTATAGAGATTAATTTTGTTTACCAATAATAATATACCCCTAGGGGAAGTAAATTTCTTTTTCCACACCCCATGATAGGTGTGTATCAAAACTGGTGCCGCTACCGAGGGGAAAGTGCTAATCTAACCCAAAAATTCTCATGACTAGGACCTCCAATGAGAAACTTTTTGATCTTTAACCTAAGGTAGAAGGAACTCTGTTAACTAGGATTAAGAGTTTTTATCTTGAATTTTTTTTGAATAAATATATTTATAAGACTCAAGTGTTCATTCCAAACCACCAATCATGGAAATAAACACACAAAAACCTTTAGTGACCTTTGCTCCCCACAATTTTCTGATAAAAAAATTAGCTAACCATGACTCTATAGATAAATGACTTTGAATTAAGATTAAACATTATTCCTATGCTACCTAAATTCCATGGCATTTATGGTGAAGAACCCAATTAGAACATTCAATAATTTGGATTTGTTTAATCAAGTTTCAAGACAAGAGGAGTAGATGAGGTGAAAGTCAAGTGGAGGGAATTCCCCTTTTCAATTTTAGAAGGATTTAAGTAGTGGTTGTATAACTTAAAACATAGAGAGATACATGAATGGGATGATATCAAAATAATATTCATGGAGAGGTTCTTCCTAACAACCTAACTCATAGTAATTAAAAAGGATATATATTCTATTCAACAAGCTGCTGGTGAGACTCTTTACAAATACTGGGAATGTTTTAAGAATCTTTGGGAAATATTCCCACATAATGTAGTGGAATAGAGCCACTTCTTGGCCTTCTTCCACCATGGATTTCAAGACAATGATATAAAACTTTTGGATGAATCCTCCAGTAGAAATTTGATTGATAAATCAATAGCTGAATCCTGAAATATCATTGAGAAGAAAACTCATAATTCACAAAAATTCAGAACAAAATCTAATAGTATTAGAGTTTTTCATAAGGTAAGGAATTCTCACTAATCACATCTACATTAAACTAAAATTGAATAATTGAAAAGCCTGGTGAGATATATGGCCATAAATCATGTGAATGAGAAACCATATCCACCACAGTTATATGGATTATTCTTATCACACAATAATTACATTGAAAAATTTAATGAGATACATGGTATAAATATTTTTGTAGCTACATTCAAGAAAAGAGAATTTCCACAAAAAAGACAGTGGACAGAAAGGAAATCCCAACAAGGATTCATATGTCAAAAAAACCAAGGCATGCTCCTTTTTTCTAATCATCCACCTTTGTAGCAGTAATATCCAAACCTGATACCATTCCAACAATCTTAAAAATATCCCTTACAGTAACAAAAATCCTTTAAACCAACACTTTTTCAATATAATACTTTTGAGAATCCATCCACCAATGAACCATAAACTAAGATCCATTAACTATAGTCTAAGGTTAAGGGGATAAAAAAAATTCAATTATTTATCCATCTAGTTAAATAATGTTTTGGATATTCTAACCAAGACTCCAAGAAAGCTACTAGCCCATAAAGTTCCAAATCCCAAAGAAAATGTTGATACAATTACAACATGAATGGGAAAGATATTCCACCACTTGAAGTAAGTAATCCAGATGATTCTAAAGAAAAACATTAATATCAACCCATCTACCCAAAAGAGAATCAATTGAAAATAAGTACAAATGAAACAAAGGGAGAAAAAATTCAATAAGGTATTGTTACCTTCTATGTTAACTTAATAAAAAAAGGTTAAAGAAGAGAAAATTCAAAGAGATGTCTGAGAAACCTTTTGTAATGTTGAAATCAACATCCCTTTTCTAGAGGAAATCAGTGAAATCCCAAAACATGTGACATTTCTCAAAGAAATATGCACTAAGAATATGAATTGTGATGGGAATGGAAGTAACAACTTTTTAAGGAGTGTCTCATCCATGATAATACAACCTTTTCCCAAAAAAATTCAAGATCTAGGGACATTATCTGTTCCCTACAGTATGGGTTCTTTGAAATTTTCTGATGTTTTGTGAAATCTTGGTGTGTCTGTTAATGTTAGGTATAAATCTATCTATACATCATTGAAAATTGGTAAACTGAATCCCATAAGAGTGGTTGTCCAACTATAAAACCGTTCCACTTTTTTCCAGCTGAAATTGCAGAGGATGTGCTAATAAAAGTTGAAGGACTAATTTTTCCATCATACTTTTATATACTCCCCATGGAGAAAGGTAGTGCACCAGAAAATTAACCCATTATTTTGGGATGGACATTCCTGATAAACACCAAAACAGTCTTCAATATTTATGAAAGAACCCTTACAATTGAGCAAAGAGACCATAAGGTAAACATCAATGTTATTTACTCCAAAAGTAACCCTTCAAACAATCATTACCTCTTTGAGATTTTCAAGAAAAAGGTATTGATACCATTGAAGATTCATGTATACTTACAGAATTATTAGCCTCGGGATACCACCTTTCTATTAAAAACACTACATAAGGATAGAGTACTCAAAAATTTGACAATTATTTCTTTAAAACTCAAAAAGAAATAACCTCTAAATTCTTTCATAATTCTCTAGAAGAAAATGGTATGACACACTTTACCAAAGAAATTATAGCTTTTGAAGTGAGAAATTTGAATTCATTAACATACATAGAACAACCCCCAAATATTGAATTAAAACCCCTCCCATGTGACTTAAAATACGTGTATCTTCATAAGGGAGAAATGTTTCTAGTGATCATTATAGATAATATTTATTAAACACAATAAAAAATGTTGATTAACCTTCTAAAAGGAACTGATCATGACATATGATGGAGTCTAGGATATATACCTAAAATAAAACCTAAGGCCTTCTCCAAAATAATCTTTTTATAAGTGGAATGTCGACCTATTATAAATCCCCATAGAAGGCTAAACCCCACCATCCTTGATGTTGTAAAAAAATGAATTGAAAAAATATTGGTAGATGACACCATTTACCCAGTTTTGGACTCCTAATGGGTTATACCCATCAATTTGGGTCCTAATATAACATAGTTGACCATTATGGGAAATGAGGATAATGTATTAATTCTAATGAGAGTATAAAATAGTTTGAGTGTATGGATTTATTATAGAAGGTGGAAACAAGTTACTCGAAAATATCACCTCCCAATCCAATTCATTAATCAAATGATATAAGGTCTAGTAGGTAGGACACATTACTACTTTTTGGATGGTTTTTTGGGTAACTTTTAGGTGCCAATTACCCTAGAAGACCAAGAGAAGACAAAATTTACCTTTTCTATTTGGGAAATTTTCTTACAAGATTATTCCTTTAGAATTGTGAAATGACTTAGCTAAATTTTAGTACTGTATGGTAAGAATTTTCTTAGATCACCTTAAAGACTTACTGGAGGGATTTCCTAACGAATTTATTACATTTGGAAACCCCTTTTATCATTTCTTGTGGAATATTAATAAAGTTTTGAAAATATTCATGGAAAAAAATATGGTTTCGAGCTTTGAAATGAGTCACTTTAGGGTTGAAAAAGGAATAGTTCTAGGAGATATCATTTCACAAAAAAGGAATTGAGGTGGATACATCTCAAAATGAAGTGATCAATTATTTTCTACATCCAACCTATGTGATAAACATTAGATATTTTTTTGGGGCATGTGCAATTTTATAGAATATTCATCAAGGACTTTAGTAAGATTTATCTTCCCCATTAAAGATTTATATTAAAAGAAATTGAATTTGTTTTTAATGATAAATTCATTGAGGAATTTTATGAGTTGAAATAGAAATTAATTACCCCACCAATAATGAATCCACCAAATTAGGAACAACTATTTGAGTTTCTTTATGATGCATAAAACCAAGATGTAGGATCAGTTATTTCCCAAAGAGTTAAAGGAAACCCCCAATATATAGATTATGCCTTAAGAACCTTGGATGACACTCAGATCAATTACAAAACTACCAAAAAATAGTTTCTTTATGTTTTATTTAAAATAGATAAATTTTGGTCATATTTACTTAGATATAAAGTAGTTTTATTTTCTAATCATGCAATATTTCGACACTTGATGATGAAGGTTTATGCCAAACTAGGGCTGGTGAGATGGATACTACCCTTCAAGGAGTTTAATATATAGATTAAAGAAAAAAAGGGAGCTAAAAACCAAGCGGTAGATCACCTCAGTACGCATCCCAACACTAATGAAATAGAAATTTCAGAGATGATCCTTCATAATGATCATATAATTCAAGATAATATCTACATTATATAAGGTTAAGTGCCATGTGATGCTAAAATAGTAATTTATTTGGCTACATATCTAGTACCTTATTCCCTTAACTCTCATAAAAATAATTAAATCAAAGATAAATTTTGATTTTATATCTGAGAGGATCCATTTCTCTAGAAAATTTTCAATGACCATGTCATAAGAAGATGCTTGCTGGAAAGTTAAATAGAATCTAATTTTCAATTCTGACATACACTTTCTTATATATGTCACTTTGGACCTCAAATAATGGCGTGAGAAGCACCGTAATCTGGAATCTATTGGATGACCTTATTTAAGGATGGAAAAGGTCATTGTAAAAATGAAAAGGTGTTAATTTTATAGAAATATTTAAAATTTAAAATAGATTACTACAAAACCCGATCATTTTTGATGAAGTATTTATTTTTTTGGGAATTTATTTTATGGGAACCTTTAACATATATTTTGGAAAATAATATATTTTAGTTATTTTTTATTATGTCTCTAAATCGATGGAATCAAAATCCACCAATACTGATATTGCCAAATTTTATTTTGATTTTTTCATGACCAACATCTTTTGTAGGTTTGAAATTATTTGAGCCATCATCAAGGACCATGGTACACATTTTTTAAATATTAGAATAGAGGCTATGCTTAGAAAGTATGGGGTAAACCACAAAATCTCTACACCTTACCATCCCAAAAAATAGCCAATATGAAGTATCCAACTGAGAGATTAAAGGTATTTTGGAGAATACAATTAGAAAAAATTTAAAATATTAGATCCAAAGGCTTGAAGACACCTTATGGGCATATCGAATTGTATACAAGAAAATTATATGTATGTTCCCCTATTAATTTATTTATAGAAAAAGTTGTTATCTACCTTTGGAATTGGAGAAAAAAGTTTATTGGGATATTATAAAGTTGAATTTATATTTGGAGAGTGATGGAAAAGATATAAATCTTTAGTTACAAAAGTTAGAATAAATCACTATACAATCTTTTGAGAATTCAAGAATTTTCAAATAAAGAACCGGGGTGGTACATAACAAAATTATTCCACCAAATACCTTTGAACCTGAGGACCAAGTTCTGTTCAACAATTCTAGACTAAATTTAACACCAAGTAAGATTCATTCTACATGGTAATGAAAATTTCTTATTACCGATGTCTATCCTTTTAGTTCCATTCAGATCTATAAATAAGTGAAAGGAAACCCATTTAATATAAATGGGAAATGGTTGAAAAAGTTCTATGGAGGTTTACCTCAAGAACCAATGAAGGAGTTCAAAATACTCTAACCCATGTAGTGATTGTTCTCATGAGGATAGGTTGAGACAAAAACATTAAACAAAGGTGCTTCTGGTTGGAAACCTGAGTTTTACTATTTTCATAGTATTTAGGATTTAGTTACCTCCTAAATCACCCATTTGAGATATAATGGAATGATTCTTACCTTGGTTTGAGTTTTTTTTATTTAGAAGGACAATAATTAAAGGAAACCACAAAGTATCCCCAAATAGTGGAGGAAGAGGACCAAAGATTTATTTCAAAATGGAGTTCCCTTTTTAGTGTTTATCTTTTAAGCTCCCTAATTTTTTATGAAAGCATGTTTTGAGAATTAAACTGAAACATTGCATGCCCCTTCTTTAATTTATACTTTACTTGATTAATATAGGAGACATGAGTTTATTATGAATCATGTGATTACATGTTTTAGATTCTAATATTAATGATATTTAATAAGTAAAATTGAGAATTAGATTATAAAAATGAAGCATGGATTTTAAAATTAGGAATCATCATTTGAGATTATTTATTAATTCATGTAAAAAAAATTCCAACCATTTTTTCATGATTTGAATTTATGAAATTCATGTGAAATAATTTTTTGTAGTTAATAATTCCAATGAGTGTTTTTTTAATATCACATGTCCCATTACTGAGAGTTTTTCTAGACTAAGAACTTCCTATTTTATTTTTGAGAATATTTCTTGATTTATCTTGGGACATGTCCTGGTCCAGAACCTTCATTTGAACTTATCAAATTTGTAACTATGAAAAAACACATTTAAAATGATTGAGGAAAATATTGAAAAGACCTTATGCTAAAATACCACCTTTATATCAAACCTTTTTATCCCATATAAACCATGAATGACCTTATTAGGAATTAAAGAAATTTTAATCTATATTTATCCATTCATACCCTACTCTTAGTAATTGCATGTTATTTTAATGTTAAAGTGTGGGGGTTAAAAGAATCGTGGTGAAAGGGATTATTTTTATTATAAGGAGTAAGTGTGAGGGTTCTTATTATGGGGTACTGGGAAATTTCGTTGATTAATTAATTATACTATATTCCTTTTCCCCTCTTGAATATAAAAAAAGGAAAATTAAAAAAAGAACAAGAAAAATTGAAAAATGGGTTGTGATTTGGGAAAATAAAAGATCACCATTACTATACCTATGACTTTTATCATATGAGTTTATGTGGTGTATGTGAGTTTTATTATAATATTAAATTTTGAAAAATAAAAAGAAACAAAAAGTTACTCTGAAAAAAAGTATAAAAGTAGAGAACATTTCAAGAGGGTTCACAAATCACGCATTGTAATATATTCTTATGAACCCTCTTGAAAGGCTACTACCACTCCCATGATATTTTCTCCTTTCAAATGTCTTTTCATTTTTATTATGATACATTATTCCTCTTCTTCCATGATCCCCCTACAATGGAGGGGTATAATCCATTGTGATTGGGTGAAGGTAAGGGGTACCCCTTTTGTGATGTTTATGTTATTGAATATTATCTAATAAAATTAATTTTTTTGAAATGAATGGTTTTCAATTTGATAAAAATTTAAATTAATTTAAATGTGATTATATTTTATTTAATTTTTAAAAAATAAATTTCTCATATTTAATAATTAATTCTCCATTTGTATGAATTTGTATTGTGCTAATTGGTTGATATAAAAAAAGTAGATGAGTTATTAAGTGGTTACTAAACACGTGAGGAAAGAACAACATATTGATTTAAATATTTTGGGAATATTAATAACATATTTGGTATATCCTAGATAATTTAAATAATTTCCATTCGGTTTTCCACACATTGATAAATCTAAATCATAGGTGAATAAGATAAATTATATTTACTACATTCACTTATTTATTTTAATAAAAACAAAATGATTCATTTCTATTACAAACCATGATAGTATCATAAAAGAGGAAAACATAATCTGAATCCAATCATCTCTTTATCATCTGAATTTTGAAAAATCCTTGTTCTCTTTATTTCTAGTCATTGAATTCTTGATCTCTTATTTACTTTTTCATGCATGAAAATTATATTAAAACACTTATTTCTAGAGATGATTTTTTTAGCTCTAATATTATACCCCTAGGGGGAATAAATTTCTTCCTCCACTACCCTTGATAGGTGAGTGTCAGCAGGCCTTTGTAATCTTTGCTTCGGGCTCATCCCGAGATTTCTTGATCAAGAATTTCACCTGTTGCTTAAAATAAATATTTATAATAGGAAGTAAGTCATTCTTAAGGTCATTTAGACCATCTTGATCAAATCTTGAGTAAAAGGAGGGGTCCTCTCCAAGTTATCCCATGTAGATAGTGGGGAAAAACTAATCATACATCCCTCCCAACATGGGTTCACCACATATCTTCTCAATATACCAAATGATAATGCCTACCTCTACATATGTTAGGAGGAATGAATTTGTGTTTAGACTACATTGAATGAGAAATTCCAACATGAATCCCTTGTTATAGTTGAAATGGTTATCAAGATCTAGATTTATTCTTACATACTAATCTGATTCAATTCCTTATAAAATTCAAAAGAAATATATGACACCTAGCAGGGCCAACCCTAATCCATTCTCAAAAATGCCAACTGATCGAATGTCCCAGTTGGGAAATCACCCAAACCTCTGGATAGTGGTATAATTTTAAATTATTGAATGGTATATATCAATATTTGAATTAGGTTTATGGTGGTTCCAATCAATGTTTATGGGAATAAAATTCAATATATACTTGTTTTCATATTACCTCTAAGTAATGAAATGCTCCACATGGGAAATGTTTGATTGGAAGGTATTATGGGTTTTTAGAACCCAAGAGGGAGGTATGGTTGATGACTATAGTGAAGGGATGGGAGAATCATCGGTAAGGATCAACCTGTGGTGGGGAAGGAAGTTTGAAATGGTATATTCTCTATGTTTCACTCCCATCAAGTTCCTCACATTTATCTATAATAAATCGACAACACAGTGGAAGTTATAGTCCAAACTTTCTATGATGGAGTTTCAGTGATCCATCACTGCTTTATACTCTTTCCTTGAAAAAACATGGGAGTTAGAAGCTATCTAAAAAAAATTAAGTTCAATAAGGAAAATGAAAAAAAATATTATCAAAAGAGATGTATAAATCCTGAAACATCATGTGAACCACATAAAAACTGATGCAATGTCTCACAAAATGCAATACCCATATAGATATTTCAAATCACGTAACCAACTAGACATCTCATGACCACACGACCATCCATAAGACTCCTGATTGTGTGACCCTGAAATGGTCACAAAAACTATATAATTTTCAATAAATCATGAAACCAAACAAAAGACTCATGTAAAAAATTGAAGATAGATATATGAGTAAGGTTAAAGCAATTGACGAAGATAGATTCATGGTTGATTTTAAAAAGTGTTAAGGAAAATTAGGTTTCATGAATAGATATTTTGAAATGGTTTTTAGAAAGTAGGTCTCGCTTATAGATCTCATGAAATGGTTTTCACAAAGTAGTCTTGAAAAAAATTTCTTGTGAATAGACCCTACAAAGAGGTATTGTGAATTGAGTAATGTAAATGTGATCTTATGAAAAGGTATTGTGAAGAGGTTATGTGACATGAGAAGATAAAAATTGATCTGTAGAGTTAGAATACTCAGTGAATGAGATCATCTTCATTCCCCTATATATAAGTTCCACTTTGGAATAAAAATGGTCACCTGGAAGACCAAATGTTTCCCAAGAAACTGATTTGAGGCACCCAAAAAGAATCAGGAGGGAATCAAATTTTCCTATAACTCATACCTTATCCCCATTGATGTCTCTTTTGAGGGGGGAGATTTTTGCCACCTGAAAAATGAGCATTTCTAGTTCTACAGTGGAAGAGATCCGTAAATTATTGGAATTATTTTTTGTACAAAAACATTAATTGGTGGTGGAAAAAATTTCATAGACTATGTAACCTTTAAAGGGACATGAAATTGAATGAACTTCAAAAGTTTATGCGAATAGGTCATGCACAATGCATAACTTGTTGAAGACAACACAAATCCCCTTTAAAAATCTTCTTTATTCTTGAAAAGGCACCTAAAAAATCTTTAATGATCGAGTGAAGGCTGTCAGACAAGATCTTCCAATCACATGACTTTTAAATTGTTAGAAACTTGACAATCATTCAAAAATACTTGTAAATTAAAGGATGAAAATATGCAGAATACAGAGACCTTATGTGGTCGTTGATATCTACGTGGTTCCCTGATGTGGTTTAAAAGATACCATGGATACCTTGAGACATGTATAACTTATCATACTAGAGCCTATTAGAATGTCACCTTCATCATGAAAAGAATTTAGATCATGTCCATTTGATTTTTTGCTTCCCATTTAAATCCAAAGACAAGTATAGAGGGTGTCCATGAAAATAATTGGACATCCATATAAGACCCACTATTGGTCACTTGATTCATTATAGACATAAAGAGATTTTTTTTCTTAGATAATACTTTCATGACTATATGATATTTCATCCCCCTTTAAAATTGATAAAGAAATAAAAAGGGAAATAACTGTAGCTTTTTTTGATGGAAAGATATTCTAATTTTCATGTGAATGGTATTATATTCCCTAGGAGATCACAGTTGATGTTGCAAATCCATGTTGACAAGACGACATGATATCAAAAATTCCTTTATACATGCCAGCATGATCCTGTAGAATCCCCCTTAACAAGACACATTATTCTCATGAATATCCCCAAAAGAGTCATCTTTGATAGCATGAAAGACATTCCATGGGAATCATGAACTCATGAATACTTCTATACATGTTGTCCTAGACTTATAAAAGATCTTTGACATGTAAAAATGGTTAGGGAAAATATATTTGATCAGAAAATGTCCAAAAAAGGAGGTGTTGATGGGATATTCTTATAATCCCAATTTATCATATAGTACCCACTGGACGACCTACAATAGGATCTCATGAGGTGCATGATACCAAAATCCCTCAGCCAAATCCAGCTCATATCTAAGAGATACAAACTGCTTAATTCATTATATAAACAGGGTGATGAGACATATAAATCCACCCCCATAGATAAAAAAAATCATCATTATTGATCGATCTCGCTAGAGATAACAATAGAGAAATTCTCAGTGTGACTGGTCATGCAATCAAAAAATTCTTTCTTCAGGTAAATCATGGGGAATGAATTAAATGAACATGTGGAATGAATTTTATCTTTATTTAATCACTCGATGTATCATGCAAATAAATTTAGGTGTTTCAGTTAGAATATGTGAAGGAGGTTCCGCATATCACCTAGATCACATGAAACATGAAATAAACTAATACTTGATGAACCTGAGGTATATTTACATTATATCTTGGAATAAAATACTGGAAAATATGGAATACTTATGCAAGTATGGATTTATTTATTTTCATGAACTTCATATGACCCACTGAGATCGTGAAAAAACACCAAGACATGTTGCTCATGGAATGAAAATATCCCTCAACATGAAATTTATATTATGTGATATCCTTCATACATGTCAAATATGTCATACGATTCCCTTTGAGAATGACACCCATGTCTTGAGAAGTCCTCTGAGATTTCTAGACAAATATTACAATGGCCTCCAGTCATGTCACCCAAGTTATTTAGCAACACTAGGAAATGTTAGCTAGGTCTTATGATGATAGTAGGACAAGTCATCTAGATCAAATGATGTCCTTCAGACAATCCAACCCTGATCATGTGAGGTCCTTAGAACAAGTCATCCATGTCATGTGGCAACCTCTAGACAAGTCAGCCTTGATTATGTGTTGTTCTATGAACAAGTCATCCAGGTCATGTGACACCCTCTAGAAATGTTAGCCTTGATCATGAGATGTCCTCCAGATATGTCAGTTAGGTCATGCAACCCCCTCCAGACTTGTCCACATTGATCATGTGATGGTTTACAGACATTTCATGTGATATAATCCAGAAAATTTAGATGGATCATAAAATTATATTTGAACATGTACATTATGAAAACATTACATGTCTAAATATCCTCAGAAATTTCGGGAAGACAACCCCAAAAATTTCAGGAAGAAAATTAGGTTATTTTAAGAAGACATCCTAGGACATGATAGCCTTATCCATTGGAGAAATAAGGGAAACCCCAGTGTGTAATCCTTGATAAAATTGAACCGTGATAACCCTAATTCCAACTATAACTATGATAATTTGGATGCCTATCTATTCCATGAGATCAAATGGGAATCAACTTTAGGGTAATAACCTCAATAACCCCAACTAAAATATGAGAACTCTACTTTATGCTATAAAAAGGAAACATATAATGCTTTCTTATGGATTGGGATCTAATGGGAATACACCTTTATGTTAGTCCCACCATGTCTTTGACATGCCAACCATCAGGACCCAATATAACCCATGGGATGATCATTCTTCCTTATCCAACACTACATTGAGAGGGAATCTCAACTATAATGACTCTGATTCCTACCATAATTTGGATATGTAGGACACAATTCTAAGGCTCGAGCTCCATATTAAATATACCAAGGTACGTTCCAATTCATGAGTCCCACATTCATATGTAGTGAGACTGATTAATTTATATCCTTTATTTCCCAAACTGAGAATGGACCACATGGGATTAGTGATTTTCAATGGTCATATCATTCACATCATGAATCTTCACAATCCAGTGAAACTTTAGTGTGTAATACCCGGTCATTCGTATGATATAACCACTCACATATAAGGGAATATACCTGAAGGTATGTCCCAATGGTGTGAGAAAACTATGATAAATCTAATTCCTGCCATAATCAGGATACCTATGATGCCTCCCTAAGGCTCAAGATCCATATCAAGTTCTTAATTTCCCTCAAATTTATCATTTCATAGTGGTCTTAAACTACACGAGTTTAAATAACTACATGGATTTTTTATTCCTATTATAATCAGGATTGGACACCTCATAAAGGTTAAATCCCATCCTTTAGATATTAATTGCATTCCTGGATGGAAGTAAAATCTAGAGTTCCTAGCTATATGGATTCAAAATATAAACAGTTACCTATTAACTGGAAAGGAATGACGTTCCAAAGATACATACAAATAAACTACCCTTTACACATGTAAGGATTAAAAAATTAATCATTTTCTTAGGGTTACCAGTCCCATATTTGGATTAAGAAGTGATTCTCAAACATTTAAAAAATCTATAAGAGATTTATGGAGTAGGACCCACCCCCTAAGGGTGTGATGAGCTTGACCTCCCATCCACTTGACCAATTTAAGTTCCTAAGTACCATTGGTTCTGAAACCCCAATTGACCACATGAATTTGGAAATCAGGTCCACACTTAGTTATCGATGTGGAAACCGTTCAGAGTTTATATGAAAGATAAAAATGATTTACCCAATGTGAATAATTTTACAACACATTAAACCCCCCATAATGAGACATCAGACCCCAAAAACTATAAATGAAACAAAATTGTTGAACCTAAACTTAAATCATTTAACTATGGAATCTTCTTTAAAATATAAAAAGGACATAATTCTCAGTTACCATCATACCATTTCCCCCACTATATGCTTGATATAAATATCTTTATGTTGAATTAGACGTGTTGGAATATATTTATTCTTAACAAAAAGAAAATTTGCCCCACATGGTGGATCATTAGCCAGAATGAATCACTTAGAAATATTCTGTAATTTTTTTCTTCAATTCCTATAAATCAATTAGGGACATTCTATACAGAGTTTTAAAATAGGTGCAACACCATGTATAAGTTCTTTTGAAAAATAAAATTCTCATTTGGGGGGAATATGAGGCAAGTCCACAAGAAATACATCTACATATTCCTAAATAATATGTAAATTTCAATATCATGTTTCACCCCAACCATTTTAGATAAACAAATCTCATGAATCAGTAGTAAAAATAATTTGATTCAAGTAATTTCCTATGCAATTTCATGTTCATCCTTACACCAATATACAATTATAGGTTGATTTAGAATATTAAACATGAATTACCTTCCAAATAAATTTATATAATATTTATATATATGAAGATCATAAATGACTAAAATCACATAAAATTCAACTAATGTTATAATCAAAATATTTTCAAGAATCACATTCCCAAAAACTTCTATAGAGGAGCTATAGACTTGAGATGAACTCATTATTCTATTAAGGTGTTTTAACTTCCAACTCAACAAATAATTATTGGGTTGGTAATGTGATAATGTTATAAAATGATTTATATATAAAATAGTGAGTATATATAAAATAAAATAAGACATTTTTAGTTCTAAAGTGGATGGTAAGTGTACCTTTCACCACTTTATTCTCCTAACCCACTTCAGCTATGATAGAAAAATAAATCCTTTTATCCTTTTTATTAGGGGTTTATAGAGGCCTACAATCACCATTATATATTGAATTAGGAAAGTAATTCACATAATTTACAATATCCTGATATCATAAACATTAAAATTTATTGATTTAATTCTTATTCTCCTTTTCTATATTTTACAACCTCTTCAACCCGCTTCAAAAATCACTAGCTCAATTTCCAACATTTACACAATTAAATAATCTCTAAGTCACTTTCGGTCAATTTATTAAGTATTTACCCCCAAATATTTTCAATTTAGGAGGTTATAATTTCTTTCCTATATGGGGTTTTCCATTTGAGTTTCTATAAAGCTCTATTTTTATATTCTTGTCACTAAAACCAGAAGAAAAATTGGTGTTCCCACTCTCCATTTTTATATTCAGAGAACATTGATTGATTTATTATTGATTACTAAAGTCAATTATGGATATCACCCTTCAAATACTTCATTATAGTATATTAAAGAATCTATAAATTTTTCTTTAAGGTTCGACAATAAATCCATAAGCATACCTAACTACCTTGTAATGTTTGTTTCATAGGAACAAATAGATTCATCATCTTTATATTTTAGCTTTATTAAGTCCCTTATCATACTAATATGAAGATTTCATGGAACCTATTTATTAATAAATGACCTCTAATACCCCTTCCATTATATGAATTTTATTTATTCCTCTTGACTCATGTTCTTGATAGGAGCCCAATATGGATTCGATTCACCTTTCAAGAGATAAAATGATAAGAAACATTTATCGCGGTTCCAGTATTGAAGAAAAAATATATATTTTACATTAGATTGATCCATTTCCTTAAAAATAATGGATTATAATTCCCACAAATGGATGGTTTAAATTTTTCCATAAGAGTCTCAATGGAATGTTTCTCCCTCCTTAGTGAATTCATAAGCTCAGTACGATCCAAATTATAGCCCATAACTTAAGAAAAATGATTGAGAATAGTCACAAGATATTTTATCCCATCTCCCAAGCCATTTGGTTGCTCATGATGATGGTCGTTGCATTGGATTTCACATTCGTTGTTTACATGGTTCCTTCTAGTTTCGACTAGTGACTATGTAACACCCCGAGATTCCACGATACGCTTCTCTTTAAATAATGCAATAGCTTGCATTGTACGCAAGTTTGAGATTCTAACGCACCGCGACCAATCAAAATAGCCATTATGAATAGTAATACCCACTTTTTGAAATTATATATATTTATATTTCAAAATGGACTTTATTTTTGGATTTGTAATATCGAAATTAGCATATGTTGAATTTTTTGTATTTTTCTGAGAACTTCCAATTTTTTATGAATATTGAAAAATACTTAAAAAAAACTTTTTTAATCAAAATAATTTATAGTGATAAATTATACTATTGAGTGGTTTTAAAGTATAATTATAATATATTTTTACCATTATATCCAATGGTGGTCATTATAATTAATTTCACTTTGAAATTGGACATAAACAATTGTCAATCTTTTGATATATATTGTTTCTTAAAAACACGCTATTTGGTGTGACAGCGGGAATTAATTATAAAATTAATTAATGAAAATTATATGTTTTGAATTTTTTAAAACAGAAATAATTTTTGAATTCGGAATATCAATTATAGCTTGGGGTGAAATTTTGGCATTGTTCTGAAAAACTTCAATTTTTGATGAATAGTGAAACCACTAAGTGGTAGTTAAAAAACTGATTTTTTGTTTAAATGAAACATTACCACTTCTGTGATTTGATTTTCAAAAATCCAACATACATGGTTTTCATTAGGAAGTAAAATGTGGTTCAATGGGATTAAAATAATTTTTTGGTGAGTAGTAACTTTTAAGTTTAATTAATCGCGATTAAAGGTAATTAGTGAAATTTAAGGTAAAAATGATATTATAAAATCTGAAAATACCCTTACGCTTGTCCTACCCTTATTTTATTAGTCATGGCCGACCAAGAAAATCCATGGGTCAACTTGGGGACCCCATGGAGCCACTTGGGTAAGAAAATGACATTAATAACTTTTTATTTAAAGTAAAAATAAAATTGTCACAAACATGTGTTGTTTTACTAAAATAATTATTACATGGGGTTATATAAGTTAACTTTTAGAATATAAGTATTAATTGTAAAGATAAAAAGATTTAGTACATCATGGTAGTTTTTTTATAATTTTTAGACATTAAATAAATTAAATATTTTATGACACCATGATGATGCAGCGATTACCTCATTAATTAACGATTTAAATAAAATGGAAAGATAATGTAAAATATAAGGCTTAAACTTGTCTAAAACCTATTGTATGGGAATATTTAGAACCCTTATCACCTTAGACTCTAAATATATCATTTTGGGACCTTTAGAATCCGAAAATCATTTCATAATAAAGTAACATTTCAATCTTTCCAAGAGTGCCCCTCCTCTCCTCTTAGAAAAGGCCCCCACCACTACCACCTTATTCACACGTTCCAAGCCATTTGGATCAGCCAGAATCTGTCCAAATACTCTCAGCTTTCCTCTATTACTCCTAGAAGGCTCACTTTGGGCAGAAGTCTTCCCAAGGAAGCCTTTGTCTCAAATCAAAAAGAGTTACCCGATTTTAAAGGTAATGTCTTCACTTGTGTTATTTTGTTTTATTTTGCTTGTCCAACCCCTTAAAATATTTTTATTCCTTTTTTTTTGTAACAAAAACCTTATCTTAAATATACTAGGATGTTTTTATGATAAGTATTTTATTTAAACTTACACACACCTTCGTCTAATGGTTAAAGAACATATTGTTTCTGTGGGTGGCGAATTACTGCCTCACGAAACGATGATTGTTCAATATTCTTTTAACACCTCTCATGATGGCCATTATGATGAAACTATTTTTATATATGATATATATTATGTTATTATTTTCCCTATGATTATTTATTTTTCATTTATGGCATACCTTTATGATTTCCATTATGGGTAAACACGATAATTTCATTTTAGGAAGTGCGGACTACCGCCCCTCAAAGTGATTTGAATCGTTAATGCCATATGTGGGATGTATAAAGGATAGAGTAAATGGTATTATACATTATATTATACTGTAATTATAGTATACCTTTATATAATTATAATTTCATTCCATTAAATACAAAATAGAAATGAAAGTAGCATTCATGCGTACGTACGGCTTACCATCTCCATGAACGGTGCATTTCATTTCTTACCTCTAAATGTTACGTAATATTATGAATGAATGTATATAATGGATATATATGATATATATGATATCTAAATAATTAATATAATTTTGTATATAATGGATATTTTACAACACGAACAACTCGTAATTATAAGAATTTTATTTTTTACTCAAGTACCAAAGATCGACAAAACGACCGTTATTAACATAAATAATTACATAATGTTCATAACATGGTAATAAGTGATATAAAAGAAATAATGAACTTGAAAAAGGTTTTTATGCAAGTATAAATTAACTCTAGTTTATTATTTATGAGATTAAATAACGATCGAGTCAAGTCAGACACGAGGTAAGGGAACTTCTTAACCCAATTTCCATTCTTTGGGTTAATCTCCTACTTTCAAATTATGTCATGATATTATTATTTACTATCTTGTATTTGTACTTTCTTTATGTTTACATTTAGTGAATACACATAATAGATCTATTTTATTTAAAAATTATCTTTGTAAGGGACTTCGTCTCAATCTCCATTCATTGAGGCATATTTTGTTTTATACACAAATTTTATTTATACGGTGTATAAACCCCTTTGACTTTTATGTTTATTCAAAAAGAATATTTTTATACGAAGTGTTTTACTAAACGAAAAAAAGGAATTTTTTTCTTGTCGTACGTATGCGGCGATAATGACTTCTCCACCGCCGTGACCATTATTTGAGTTTCGGCTTCCTCTACAAGCCATAACTTTTTTTTAAATGAAAAATAAATACCAAGTTTTAATTTTCTTTTATTTTGGTATTGAAAATGGTTTTGATAATGATTTTATTATTTCAATGTGTTGTATTGATATCTTGTGATTGAAATGTGGAAATATTATGTATCCTTTATTCATGTTTTATGTGATACGATTATGTTATGTATTATGATATGTTTAAACCTGTTCATATGAGGAATGCATTGGACTTAATAAGTGACGGGTGGAGCCCACTATAGCTCCTCGATGCATCGGCAGGTCTCATGAGACAAACTAGTGTCTTGGCACGAGGCCTTGACAAAATATTATTTGTGTCTTAACACGAGGCCTTGGCTACGTGGTTATGATAGTCTGGCATTATGCATTCCATCATTATGAAAGTGTTTATTGATATTGCATGTGATTATTCGACCAGTATAATATCCATGTGAATAAGTAAATGGCATTATTTCATTTTACTTTTTCCATATTATGATTAAGTTCAAGTCTAAAAGGATTTTTTTTAGTTATACATTTCCTTAAATTTTTATGTTTATTTATGAAAGCTTCCTCTATATTGTTATCCTTACTGAGCATCTGAGCTCACGCCTTCCAATGTTTTAATTTTTCCAGGATTTGAAGAAGTATATTATGAATGACCTGTAGGGATAGTATGAGGGGATTTGAAGACAAGATGTTGTTGTAGTTTTGTTTTACTTTATGATGTAATGCAAGAATTATGAATGTATCTAGTGTTTCCAAGGATACTAAACTAATCGGTCTTTCAAGACTTGATCTTTTGTGGTCATGCCAATGTTACGCAATAATGCACCAACTCTAGGTAACTTGGGTTGGGGCGTTACAGACTAAAATTAAAAACATATTATAAGAATAAAGATGAAATAATCAAAGAGAACAATCATAAATTACTGAAAATAATTCCCAAGATTTATTTTATTATGACACCTTCATATCAACCTATTCCGCTTTTGGTATAACATAGTCTATCTATATTCATCGCCTATCCGGATCCATATTAATGATTCATAAATATAATTTAATTAACCCAAGAATATCCCTCAATAGTTCTTGTAAAAGTATGTAGTATTATTACCTCTAATCATATACTAGGGAAAACCGAGTTAATACCAAATCTACCCATTCTGAGTAATTACCCTAAGTGCATCTAATCCACAACCATATCGCTTTTATAGTATCGACGCATGGATATATTTTGTAGTAAAACCACACTATTTTACCATAACATTGGATGTTTTTCTATACATAGGTTGATAAAAATGACTGTCACTATAATTTTCAAATCCAAGTGTCCAAAAATATCTAAACCCTGCTTTGATAACAACTAAGGCAAATCAAGTATAACAAACATAAATATTACATAATTTTAGATGAATATTAAATACATATAAAAAATATACATGCTCGATAACCATAAATCCTTAGTGTATTTGGATACTAGGTACATAATAAACTTATTTTATTAATGGTATTAAAAATAAACCACATATATCTTTATATAAGTACCATTTTAGACATATCACACTATAATACTTCCTTCCAAACCATAGAAGTAAAATTTAAGAATGGGTGAGGTCAAATACCCAGTAAGGGTAAACATGGGAGATATATACCATGAGAGAGCATAAAATGATCACAAGGGTATGATAATATAATAAAGTGAATGTTCACAACATAAAATATTAATACCTATAAAATATTAGATCATACAATAAAAAATCAACTCATATCTATAAGTATGATCAATAAAGGTGTCAAATAAGTAATCATCATTCAAGAGTCATATTATTGAAATGTGTAATCATAAGCATATAAAATCATAATATAGTGAAAATGGATAATAAAAATCTTATCCATGCATAATATTATGAGAATATCTAAAAATAAATCATATTCATGCATTAAAAAGTGAATATAACCATTTTCAATCATGTCTATGCACAACCTTGTGAGTATAACTAGAAGTAATCATACTCCCACATCAAAATTTGAACAAAGGAATTCAAAATCAGGCACAAAGTTATCATAATCATAACAGGATATATAAATATCACATTAAACAATTAATTGGAGGTATATAATTTATACAACAACCACATAATTATAATCCATTCATACATATTCCACACGGCCATGAAAGCATTTATCATTTCATCATATCTTAACACATAGAAAGGTAAAGGTGTTTCATCAATATTTCATCCTCAGAATCATTAACCATATAGTATAATAATAAGGATGGTATCATTGGATCATATACCTAGTATAGCATAAGTAACATCAAAGGATGTTTTCATAGATTAAAATACCTTTAAAATACCATTGGAATAGTTTTTGAAGAAAATACCCTTTTTTTAAATCACTTTTTTAAAATATATTTTTTTACAAAATATTATGAAAAAATTTATCTTTGAAATTAACCATGTAATAATGTAATGGAATCTTTAAATCCAAGTCAAGTCATGATGGAATAAAAAACCATTCTTCAATATATGTTAAGATAAAGATTTTGTTCACATATATCATAAAAATTTCCTCACTCAAAAAAAAAAGATATCTCCTTTTATAAATTTTTATATAAAGTAAAATATAAAAGAAATGAATTTATTAAATAATTATAGATTAATAAAAAAAATTACTGAAATTTTTTTAAATAAAACATGGACATGTTATAAAAGGATTATCTACTAATGAGAAAATAAATTTGGTTTTTCTTGAAAAATATTTTCTCAATGAATTTAAGTAATAAATTGAGGAAAATGGTAATATTACATAAAAATCAAGTAAATAACCAGTGGATAAGAAAATATATAGGTTTTAAATAGTAATATCAATATAATTTCCCTTAATGAAAATTTATCGTAGATAATCTTAAAAAGAAATTAAATTATACAATAAATCTATTTCCTCAAGTCTCATCTTGATTCATACAAACATGAAGCTCCTATATAAAAATATAGATTCATTATGAATTTATAATTGAACCATACTGATATATATCATACCATATATTATTTAATTATAACATATTGTCATCTATTTATTAAATTTTCTTTATTTATTTCACTATTTTAGGTGATAACTGCTTTGTTTTTCAAGCATGTTTCAGTTTGGAAGTCCCAATACCTGTAACCCGATCACAGTTCAATCATATGTATAATTTTAATACTTCAATAAGTATCATATTTAATCATTGTATAAAATTTTATATGTATTAAAATAAATTGGTGATGAAAAATGAATTACGTCACTTTATGTAAACGGTAGTCCTTACGCACACATGAGTGATGCTTCCACTTCTCAATGGATAAAAAGAAAGAGATTTAAATAATAATTAACATGTAAAAAACTATATTAGTATCATAAATATTATATATTCATTAAATACATAATTATAACTTTCCAGGTGATCCAATCATGAAAAATGAAATACATCACTTCATGGTGGTGGTAATCCAAGCATACACACGTATAATGTTTTCTTTTACCATTGTATAGAAAGAAGGTTGGTAATGTTTGTTACACAATAACAATAATAAAAATTAATTATAATTAAGATATTTAGGTAATTATTTTATAATTGATACTATATATTTAATGGAGGTAAAAGAAGAAATAAATTTTGAAGTACATGGTTAAGAGTTACACCTCTTCACTAAGAAACCTTATTTGGATTAATCCTTAACCATTGAAAGGATGGTATTTTCGAAAGAAAAAAAAATAAATACAACATGGGTAAATATTATAGGATTTTATTAGGGTTGGTGTTTTTTTATGTAGATTAATCAAACCATTTGGAATAAATGGAAATAATATGTCCCCTTTTATAAGTGAGGGAAACAAAACACTAGGAATTACTTTAGATATTTAATTATAATAAATATCATAATCATGTAATGTGGATCCAAGGAACCAAAAATTAGAATATAAGATGTAATAGTGTCTAAATTAACTCAAATAATAAAATTTACATAGGATTTAGAGATGTTTTAATCCTTATCTCTTAGTTAAAAAACTTTAACCCATTTAACCATAACCGCGATTACTTAACTTTTACAGCAATAACTTAATTACATGACCAAAAATAAAAAGGACCTTATATATTTTTTTTTAAATTATGATTCCCAATATTTAATCCATTTTATTATATTTAATTTCTATTGGTGTTATAAATTAATTTTAATATAAGAAAAAAAAAACGCGAAATAAAGTTTTTAGTATAATACTTAATTTAATCATAAAAATATTTTTATACTGAAATAAAGTTAAAATTAGGTACACCCAATTTTTTTTGTTATTAATGAAATAATATTCTTATAATTTTGGATCAATAAAAAACCAAATGGATCCTTCCAACCATACCACTAAATTCCAAGAACAAAAATAGTTTCTATTTGAATAAAATATACATTATCTTAAATAAAATCAAGTATAGGTTCCGAAATTCAAAATATTTTTTTAAAAATAAGGTATTTAAATAATTTAACATATCATTATTCAATACAAAGGTGTTATAATCTATAGTTATTCTTATATCATAATAATTTTATAAAAGCGACATTATTTGAAAAATCTGTATTTCCCCTATTCACCAACAAATCAACTATTTTATAAAAATATCAACAATTAACTCTAAGATAAATTTGATATGTTGAATTAAAAACGTATATCAATTTTTTAAAATAAATATTTTTAAATTAGAATAAATTAATCAAAATATTCATGTACAAAATGTAATAAAATTCATTTTTGAAGAAAATGTATTTTTGAAGCATAAAATCACTTTTTTAAAAATTGAGTACTTATTATGAATTAAAAAACCAATTTTAATTATATAAAACCTTTATAAATATTTTTCATAATGTGGTTATTCCTATTCATACCGCCAATTTTAATGTCAAGGTGATAATAATGACATTAAATAATAATTTTTAAAAAGTATATCATGCTTTATTTAAACTCTATGTTATGTGTAAAGAAATCTATCAAGGGTATCATATTTTTATTAAAAGTTAAATATATCATAAAATATAGGTTTGTTACACCAACACTCCCAAAAAATCAAATGTTAAATAAAAAGGGTCCCGGAAAAATTATAAATAAAAGGAGAAACAATAGACAAATAATAAGTACCTGAAAATGAAACTGTGGGTGTGAAAATTATCCTCACGATTGAACTATCCACCCTTAGAAGTTGAATCCATATTCTATTATAAAAAAAGTGAGGTTATTTATATTTCTCCCAAGATTCTCATTCCCATGTTTCCATAGAATCTAAACCAATCATATGGATTTCCCCGAAAACACCTTCAATTGAGAATCATTAATTCAAACGATCTATTTGGTCACTAAAATATCTGGTTCGAGCTTGATCTCTTCCCAATTCAATATTTGGTAAGGGTATGGGTTATATTTTTTCAACTGAGATATATGTAAAATTTTAGGAATCGACATCAATAGAGAGAAAACAATAATTGATATATGAATTTCCTAATACTTTTGATAATCTAGAAGGGTCCAACATAACTCAAATCGATTTTCCCATACTTGAAAAGATGATGATGTCTCAAACATGGTGTAACTTTCAGAAACACCAGGTCACCCAATAAAAAAAATACAATTCTTGGTATCAATAATTATCATATGACTTGTAAAAGTTATGATATATAATCTAACACTACCTAATCATCTTGATCCTTCCAATCATCTCTTTTATGATGATTGGTCTCAACAAGGAAGTCTCACCTTCCTTATCCCAACAAAAAGGGTACTAGAAATGATAACCACACAATGATTTTATGGGAGCCATATTTATTGAGGATTGGTGAATATTATTATAGGAAACTTTTACCCTACCCTAGGTGGTTGTACCAAGAACCCTAAAAGTATATAATATAGATATTAAGTAAGTCCTCTAAAATCCAGTTTTACTTCTCCATATAGCCTTCTATTTGGAGATGGTATGTTGTGCTATGATTTACCTATAATCACATTTCATCTTTTATTCCTTCATAAAACCAAAATGTGAATCATGTATCTCTATTGAAAATGATACCATATGGCTCCCCGTGTAGTCTCACGATCTTTTAAAAATATAGTCTACCTAGCTCCTCTAATATGGAGGTGTGCTTGATTAGTATGCAGTTAGTATATTTGGTAAGATAATAAATTACCCCCAAGATTGAATTCATTTATATGAGAGTGTGGGGTATCCAAATGATAAAATCCATGGACACCTCATCCCACTTCTACGTAGGAATGGGTAGTGACTTGAGAAATCTTGAAGGTTTATGATGTTTGAATTTCATCTACTAAAAAGTGGAATAGTGAGAAAAATATTTACAATATTTTTTATTATTCTTGGGCCCCATAATCAATGTCACATATTATAAAACATTTTGGTGGAACCAATTTAGACAAACCATAGTTATTAGTTAAAATCCTAAAGCACCACCTTCCTTCGAGGTGACAACATGAAAAAAATTATAATTTATAGGATTCTTACTTATGGAATCAATAAATAAATTCCATTTTCCTATGGAATATATAATTTAAAAACCAAACCCTTATGAATATTCTACCCATCACCTCTTCCTCAGGTTTGGGTCCTTATTTGAAAAGATATAACTCCAGCTATTATGATCATAATAGATGATAAAATTTTCCCCAAAAAAGATATGCCACCAGTACTTGAGAGATTGAATCACATCCAAAAGTTCAAGGTTATGGGTTGGGTAAATTTTATCATGTCTTCAGAGTTAATGGGTGCCATACACCACCAAATGGTAGCCTATAATAAACACACAACCCAGACTTGAGCCCGATGCATCACAGTGGACCACATAATTGAGACATAATTCAAGTAAGGTACAAATTAAATATTATGTAAAACAAAAATTTAGATTCTAAAAAAATATTTAAATTATGATCTCCAAGACAAATTTACCTCCTTTGGGGTAAGATCTATCAGATGTGATGTGAGAAGAGAGATATATTTGAAAAACTTCATGTAGTACCCTGCCATGCCTAAGAAACTTATTATTTATAAAACATTCCTTGGATCTACCCAATACATCACCACTTAAAACATATATAGATCAAATGAGATACCATGTTATAATATCAAATTCCCATGAAACATGACTTCTTGAATAAATAAACATTTCAACAACATGAAAAAAATTATATGATGCCACAACATCTACATAATGAATCTTAAATAATTATAGTGATGTTATTTTGATTTTTAATAAACTAAGATGTCATCTATAAATACCATGATTAAGGATTAAAGATATATATATAAAAATAAATAAATTATTTTTATAAAAATAATGGGATAAATCATCAATTCAAATGGAATTACCAGATATTCGAATGTCCATACATTATTTGAAAAGTAGTGTTGGGGAGATATACCACCTTCACTTTGACTTGGTGATACCTTGAGTCAAGATAAATATTTAAAAACTATATTTCCACTTAAGATATTAAAATATATCATCAATATGGAGAAGTGGGTATCTATTCTTGACTGTGTCCTGATTTAACCTCTGATAGTTAATGAATAAATGAATAGATCCATCAATATTCTATGAAAAGAGTTATGGAGTGGCCCATGAGGACACACTATTATGAATGAATCCATTGGACTCTAAATTTTCTAGTTTAATATCCAACTACCTTAACTTAATGACCTAAATTCGGTAAATATTGAGATATATCAGTTAAGTCATTAGTAACAAATAGACGATGAACTCCACTTCTCATTCCAGAGGCAAGCCTGAGAAATCCTCTCAAACCACCTAAGGTAATTTTATTTCTATGGGAGGTAACTCTATTACAAAAAATTATTAATAAGATTAAAAATTAATAGAGTATACTTCAAAGGTATGTCTTCCCAACTCTAGAAGTATTGGTCCCATTCGTCCTGACTATGGGTCCCATTCTCTCACGAAGACTTGAGTGCTCCCATCAAGGGATGTAAAGGTCACATGTAAATGGTATAAATAAATATATGTCTTTAAATATATCATATAATATATCTATAGGTTTAAATTTAATTAGTCATCTATTATTTGAGGAAGTATCAATTCATTTTGACTTCCAACATAGAGACAACACCTGACAGGCTTCAGAAACCTTGATCTTTCATATTTCCAAGAAGCTGAATTATCTTCATTTAATATGACATGAACTTGACTGAGAGATTTATAAATTTCACAATACAATAAGAAATGAAGGAGTGAGAAGAACCTATATTAAATAAACACATTTAAACAAATTATGCAATGAAAATAATACCTATTACCATTATGGGGCCTGCTTTAAATTTCACTGGTGCCTCATCTAGTAAATAATGGGGTTTTTCATGTAGTTATGCTTTTATCTTCTAACCCATGAATCTAATCTATGGTAACTATGTCTATAATAATACCCAACTCTACCAACACAAATGTAAGAGTGAGACCCCATAGCCCTGGAAGCATCATGCTATTTTGTATGTCATACTGGAGAGGTAGATCTTGTACTACTATGAAAGGGAGGAACAATCTAAAAAAAGAATTGAAATTGGAATAATCATCCATAATGATGACATGCTATAGGTTGATCTTGAAACATATATTATTATGCCTAGTCTTCCCAAAATGATGTTATACAATGGTCTGACCACCTATAGCTTCCAATGAATATGGTTGAAGAATATTCCTAGAATTAACACCACACCTTATTCCATGCTCTTCTCAATTACTCTTGTTTTTAGAAGAGATAAACCTACTTTGACTAGGCATAGTAGTCATCCCAATCAAACCTAACATACATTCCTAGTAAATCTATACCATCAGTGTAACATCCCAAGTAAGTAATGAATAATAGATATTTTTATCTATGTCTATTAATGATTAAGATAGTGTTTTAGAGGCTTAAAATGAAAATAAATCACATCTTAAGCATGGAATACACTAATATTTTTAAAAGATTGTTTTACTGCCTTTTGATGGAAAACCATTTTTAAATCTATCTTTTGACAATTTTATAAGCTATGTTTGTCAAAATAAACTTATTCTTTATGATTGGGACATCAAAATTTACTTTGTGTGAATTTTTGGTATTTTTCTGACAATGTTCATTTTTTTAATTAATAGTGAAAAATACTGCATTTTACATCAAAACTGCTTTTTAATCTAATTTATTTATATGATTAGATTATCTTTTGAATTGGTTTCTAAGTGAAATTAGAATATATTTTTACCATTTTATCCAATGATGGTCATTGGAATCAATTTCACTTTGAAATTAGACTTAAACTGGTGTCAATCTTTTGATACTTATTGTTTTATAAAACACGCTATTTGCTCTGACAGCGGGAATTAATTATTAAATTAATTAATGTGACTTATATGATTTTAATTTTGTAAAATAGACTTAATTTTTTAATTTGGAATATCAAATATAGCTTCGGGTGAATTTTTGGAAATTTTCTGAAAAACTTCAATTTTTGATGAATAGTGAAACCACTAAGTGGTACTTATAAAAATTGATTTTTCGTTTAAATGAAATTTTTTCATCATTGTGTTTTGAATTTCAAAAATCCGACATAAATGGTTGTCATTAAGAAGTAAAATGTGGTTCAATGAGATTAAAATAATTTTTTGGTGAATAGTAACTTATTAAGTTTTAATCGCGATTAGTGGTAATTAGTGTAGTTTAAGGTAAAAATAATGCTTTAATAAAATAAGATGAGCTTGACACATATCCTACCCTCATTGGTTGTGTCATGGCCGACCAAGAAAATCCATGGGTCAACGTGGGGACCCCATGGATCCACTTTTGTTGGGAAATGACATAAATAACTTTTTATTTAATGTAAAAGTAAAAATGACACAAACATAATATGTTTTACGAAAACAATTTTTACATGGGGTTATAAAGATCATATTTTTGATTATAAATATTCATTGGAAAGATAAAAATATTTCCTACATCATAGTATTTTTTTATTATTTTTAGACTTTAAATAAATTAAATTATTTATGACATCATGATGATGCAGCGATGACCTCATTATTTAACGATTTAAATAAAATGGAAAGATAATAAAAAATCTAAAACCTACACATGGCCAAAACCAATTGGATGAGTGGATTTCGAACCGTTATCACCTTATCCACGAATTATATCAATGTGGGACCTTTTAAAACCGAAACACATTTTCAAATAAAGTAATATTTCTTTACTTTCCAAAAGTGCCCCTCCTCTCCTCTTATAAAAGGCCCCCACCTCTACCTCATTTCACACACTCCTCAAGCCTTTGGCTCGGACAAACCCTGCCCATTTACTCTCTCCACATCCCTCTCCTCATCCTAGAGGATTCCCTTTGGGCATAATCCTTTCAAAGGAAGCCTTTAGGCTCAAATAAAAAGGAGTTACACTTTTAAAGGTAATTCATTCTCTCATGTTCATTTGTTTTATTTTGCTTCTCCAACCCCCTAAACTCTTTTTATTTAATTATTTTGTAAAAACACCAGTATCTTAAATATACTAGGATGTTTTTATAAGATTTATTTGAGCTACACTCTCACACAACTACATCAAATGGTTAATGAACATACGGTTTCCGTGGATGGCGAAATTCTGCCTCCCGAAACGATGATTGTTCAATACTCATTTAACACCTTCAAAGGTGGCCATTATGATGTCACTATTTTTATATATGATATATAATATGATTATGTTTTCCTTAAGCTTCTGTTTTTTTTCATTTTGGGCATACCTTTATGGTTTCCATTATGGGTAAACACGATATCTTCATTTTAGGAAGTGCGGACTACCGCCCCCTGAAAGTGATTTGATTCGTTAATACCGTATGTGGGATGTGTAAAGGATAAAGTTAATGATATTATATATGTTATTATACTGGAATTATAATATACTCTTATATCATTATGAACCCATTCCAGAAAATACGAAATAGAAATGGAAGTAGCGTTCATGCGTACGTACGGCTTACCGTCTCCATGAACGGTGCATTTCATTTATTACCTCTAAATGTGATGTAATATTATAAATACATATATATGATGAATATATATGATATATATGTTATCCAAATCATTAATATCATTCTGGATATAATGAACCTTTGACCAAATTAACAACATGTAAGTGTAAGAAGTCTATTTTTGACTTAAGAACCAAATACCGACAAAATGAACATTATTAACTTAAATGATTACATGATGTCCATAACATGGTATAAAAGGAATAATTAACTTGAAAAATGTTCTTAAGAAAGTAGAGATTAACTTAAGTTTATTATTCAGGAGATTAAAGAACGGTCGGGTCAAGTCGGATACGAGGTATGGGACTTTGTCTCAATCTCCTTTCATTGAGGCATATTTTGTTTTGTACACAACCTTCTTTTATACGATGTATAAACCCCTTTGACTTTTACGTTTATTCAAAAGGAATCTTTTTATACGAAGAGTTTACTAAACGAAAAAAGGGAATGTTTTTGTCGTACGTATGCGGCGACAACGACTTCTCCACCGTCGTGACCATTATTTGAGTTTCGGCTTCCTCTATAAGCCATACCTTCTTTTTAAAAGAAAAATAAATACCATGTTTTACTTTTCTTTTATTTTGGTGTTGAAAATGGTTTTCACAATGTTTTTTTTGTGTTGTATTGATATATTGTGATTGAAATGTGGAAATGTTATGTTTCCTTTATGCATGTTTTATGTGATACGATTATGTTATGGTTCTTGGGCATTATTATGTAGACGGGTGGTTCCGTGATAAAGTAAGGGAGGGTGAGCCCGATATAGCTCTCCAATGCATTGGGTAATGCGAAGGAGTGAAACGTTAAGGTTTCTCCGAAGAGATTTTGGGAATATACTGTGATGGGTATTCCAAACGTAACCAAGAGGGTTACTCCCTACGTAAGAATGTTATGAATGACTCAAGTTACCTTTATGTATTATGATTTCTATGATTTATTCATGATTTTATGAGGTATGTTAAAGTGCCTATGTTTTATAGGTAAAGTATGATTTCATTCTTATGTATATATGAACTCATGTTTCCTTTCCATGTTTTTTTATAACCCATACTGAGTTTTTATGCTCATCCCAAGTTTTTGAAATGTTTTTCACATGTCAAGGGAAAGGTACATGATAAGATGATAGAGTCAAGGATGTGTCAAGAAATAATCCATGTTTTATTTTAAATGTGTTTCCATTGATGGGAATGAATAATACTATCTTTATGCAACCACTTTGTTTATATGTGGAATGTAATGCAAGTTTTATGATCTAATTCTCTAAAACTCTAAACCTGAAAAGATCCTCAACGTGTAATCTTGTAATAACTCAAGATTAAGTATGGTTTAAGGCTGGGGCCTTATATTTGGTATCAAAGGTCGGTTTAGATAACTTTAGGAGTTAGAATTCTATTAAAATATTATCCAAATTTTTTTTTTGAAATGATATAGCATTTAAAGATTACCATGTTGCTTCATCTAAGACATGTTTGTTCAGAATGGTTTTCCGTAGAGGAAACAGGGAAGCAGTAATAGGAAGGCATACAGAAGGAAATAACCTTCCGAATCAGCATCCAGAAATGGTCAGAATTGGAACTGAACAGTTTGTTGCAGTAATGGCGCACTTGACTCAAGCGATAAATGGCGGTGGTATCCATACACGAGATCAGCCAGACCAACCGCAGTGGAACATGTCAGTGGTGGAACATTTCATGAGGCAACATCCACCATCATTAAGAGGATCATCTGACCCTATGCTAGATGAAGGGTGGATTAAAGCACTGGAGAAGATTTTTGATT
This sequence comes from Viscum album, assembly GCA_963277665.1. Lineage (NCBI taxonomy): Eukaryota > Viridiplantae > Streptophyta > Magnoliopsida > Santalales > Viscaceae > Viscum > Viscum album. The sequence continues at coordinate 926,643,480 of OY728165.1, forward strand.
TCATGGGGTGTTCAGAAAATCAAAAGGTTAGTCTTGCTATTTACCGTTTGGAGGGTGAAGCAGATCAGTGGTGGTCTATGGTTAAAAATATCAGGGACGCCGATGAGATTGATGCTCTTGACTGGGATGAATTCAAAGGTATGTTTCTTGAGAAGTATTTTCCTAAGGCTGTTCGACTTAGGATGGAAAAACAATTCTTGGAATTGATGCAAGAGGATGACTCAGTGGCTGCCTATGAGGAAAGGTTCACTCGATTGGCAAGGTATGCTCCAAATTTTATCCGAGACCTTGATAGTAAAATCAATCGTTTTTACTCAGGATTAAAGCCAAAATATCGAAGGGCATTAGATTCTCGTGAGTTTAAAAGTTATGAAAAGCTTGTTCGATGTGCTGAGAAGGTGGAAATGGAGTTTGCCGATGACCAAGTGTTCTATAACAACCAGCAGAAGAAGAGACCAAGGTGGTAGGAGAAAGGTAAGAATTCTTCAAAAAAGTATGATGGTAAGAGAACTAAGTTTCCAGTTTGTGATAAATGTGGTAAAAGGCAAGCTGGGGAATGTCTTCTGAATTCTGGAAAGTGCTACCGATGTGGTAAGATGGGACATAAGGCTCGTGATTGCACTGAAAAGGATCAAGGTGAAGGTAAGAACAAATTTGATTTACAGTTAGTGAAATGTTATAAGTGCAATGAGATGGGTCACTATGCAAATGAGTGTCCGACAAAGAGCTTGAGTGATGGGAAGCAGTTAGACTACAAGCAGAAAGGGGTGGTGAAATCCTTTGCAACTACTTCAGCAGATGTCGGGCCATCAAATGAGGTTGTATCAGGTAATTTTTTTGTTTTTTCAGATTATGCCAGTGTGTTGTTTGATTCGGGGTCTACACATTCTTTCATCTCTGAAACCTTTTCTAGTAAAATGGGAATACCATCTCAAGAAATGACTCCTGAACTTTTGGTAAAAACACCTGGGGGAAATGTTGAGGCAAAAAGAATTTATAAGAATCTTTCTATCCTTATCTGTGGAAATAACCTACTTGCAAACCTTATTATTCTACCTCTAGTAGAGTTTGATGTTATCCTGGGTATGGATTGGCTCTCTATTTACCATGCTAAGATTGACTATAGAGCTAAAGAAGTTTCTTTTCAGAAAGACTTTCAGTTTGTTTACAAGAATTAACCCTTACTTTTGATAACATATCAAGAGGCCGAGAAACTTGTAAAAGATGGAAATGAATGTTACCTTGCACATGTCGTTGAAAATAAAGGAACTGTTCAGATTAATGATGTGCCAGTGGTAAATGAGTATCCTGATGTTTTTCCTGATGAGTTGCCTGGAATAATACCAGATCGGAAAGTTGAGTTTACTGTTGACTTAGTTCCTGATTCTAAGCCAATTTCAAAACCCCCTTATCGAATGGCACAAATTGAACTTTTAGAGTTGAAGGATCAATTGCAAGATTTATTAGAGAAAGGTTTCATTAGACCTAGCAAATCACCATGGGGTGATCCTGTTTTATTTGTTAAAAAGAAATATGGTTCTATGAGACTTTGCATTGATTATAGAGCCTTGAATAATATCACTGTTAAGAACAAATATCCTTTACCTCATATCGATGATTTGTTTGATCATCTCCAGGGAGCTCAGTTTTTTTCAAAGATTGACCTGAGATCGGGGTACCATCAGTTGAAGGTAAAGGAGGCAGATATTCCAAAGACCGCGTTCCGTACAAGATATGGCCATTATGAATTTTTAGTAATGCCTTTTGGGCTAACCAATGCACCTGCTGTTTTCATGGACTTAATGAATAGAATTTTCCATGAATTCTTGGATAAGTTTGTGGTGGTTTTCATTGATGATATTTTGGTATTTTATAAAAGTAAAGAGGAGCATGAAAGACATTTAAGGGTTTTCTTGCAAACCTTAAAAGAAAAGAAACTGTATGGGAAATTCAGCAAGTGTGAGTTTTGGTTGCAACAAATTTCTTTCCTTGGTCACATTGTTTCTAAAGATGGAATAACTGTTGATCCCGCAAAAACAAAAGTTGGGGAAGAATGGCCAAGACCCACAAATGTAACCGAGATTCGTAGCTTCCTTGGTTTGGCAGGCTATTACCGAAGGTTTGCTAGAAATTATTCACGGTTATCTAGTCCAATGACTAAGCTAACTCGGAAGGGTGTTAAGTTTATCTGGACAAAAGAGAGTTATGATTGTTTTCAGGAATTGAAAAGAAGATTGGTGAATGCTCCAGTTTTGGCACTACCTTCCAGGAATGGTGAGTTTGTTATATACAGTGATGCTTCATTGAAAGTACTTGGTTGCGTCCTAATGCAGAATGATCAGGTAATTTCTTATGCTTCACGACAGTTGAAAACTCATGAGGTAAATTACCCTACACATGATTTGGAATTAGCTGCTGTTGTTTTTGCTTTAAAAATTTGGAGGCATCATTTGTATGGAGTAAAGTGTGAAATATATACCGATCACAAAAGTTTAAAGTATATATTCACTCAGAAAGAATTGAACATGAGACAAAGGATATGGCTAGAATTAATAAAGGATTATGATTGTACAATTCATTACCATCCGGGAAAAGAAAATAAAGTGGCTGATGCTTTGAGTCGAAAAAGTAATGCTTCATTAACAATGTTGCATTTGGAACGTGATCCTTTGGTTAAGGATTTGATGAACTTTGGCATAGAAGTTGTTGGTGTAGGAAGTCCTTCTGTTTTGTTTCAGGTATCAGTGAGATCATCTCTATCAGATAGAATCAAGCAAGCACAGAAGCAAGACAATGAGTTGCAGAAAAAGGTAGAGCTGGTTCAGAAAGGTAAGTTGCCTGAATTCAACATTGATAATGATTTTGTTTTGAGATTTGGGAAGAGATTGTGTGTGCCTTGTGATTCACAGTTGAAGAGAGAGTTGTTATGTGAAGCTCATAGTTCTCCGTTTTCAGTTCATCCAGGCAGTACTAAGATGTATAGAGATCTGCGGGAGTATTACTGGTGGGATGGAATGAAAAGAGATATTACTGATTTTACTGTGAAGTGTTTGACTTGTCAGCAGGTTAAAGCAGAGCGGCAGTTACCGAAAGGGATGCTTTAGCCTTTACCAGTGCCAGAGTGGAAATGGGAGAATATATCCATGGACTTTGTTGTTGGATTACCGAAGACATCTCAAGGTAATAATGCAATCTGGGTTATTGTTGATCGCTTGACCAAATCTGCTCATTTCCTTGCTATACGAGATACATTATCTCTTGATCAAATTTCCCGTTTGTATCTTAAAGAGATAGTCAGGTTATATGGAGTTCCTCTCTCCATTGTATCATATCGTGATCCCAGGTTTACTTCTAATTTTTGGAAAGTCCTTCAGAAGTCGTTGGGTACTGAATTAAATTTTAGTACAACTTTTCATCCTCAATCAGATGGGCAGTCAAAATGAACAATTCAGACATTGGAGGATATGCTACGAGCTTGTTCTATGGATTATCATGGAAGTTGGGACCAACATATTTCTTTGGTTGTGTTTTCATATAATAATAGTTTTCATTCCAGTATACAGATGGCACCATTTCAGGCTTTATATGGGAAGCGGTGTCGAACTCCAGCTTTCTGGGATGAAGTGGGTGAAAGGAAGTTGATGGGATCAGAATTGGTAGAAGAGATGGCAGAAAAAGTTCAGCTGATTCAGAAGCACATGAGAACAGCTCAGAGCAGTCAGAAGAGTTATGCGGATAACCGGAGGAAGGATCTATCTTTCGAGGTAGGTGATCATGTTTTTCTCAAGGTTTCTCCTTTGAAAAGTGTGATGAGATTTGGTAAGAAAGGAAAGCTGAGTCCAAGGTTTATTGGACCATATGAAATTCTAGAGAGAGTTGGATTAGTTGCATACCAGGTGGCTTTACCTCTGAGTTTATCTCAGGTACACAATGTTTTTCACGTTTCGATGTTGAGAAAGTATATGCCAGATCCATCTCATGTTTTGAGTCCAGAGGTAGTTCAGCTGGAAGAGAACCTATCTTATGAGGAACAACCGGTCCAGATTCTTGACCACAGGGAGCAAGTGTTACAGAATAAGTTGATTCACCAGCTAAAGGTTTTGTAGAAAAACCACATGATTGAAGAGGCAACATGGGAATCTGAAAATGCAATGAGGGATAAGTACCCCCATTTATTCGATAAGTAAATAAATTGCGGGGACACAATTTTCTAAAGGGGGGAAGGATGTAACATCCCAAGTAAGTAATGAATAATAGATATTTTTATCTATGTCTATTAATGATTAAGATAATGTTTTAGAGGCTTAAAATGAAAATAAATCACATCTTAAGCATGGAATACACTAATATTTTTAAAAGATTGTTTTACTGCCTTTTGATGGCAAACCATTTTTAAATCTATCTTTTGACAATTTTATAAGCTATGTTTGTCAAAATAAACTTATTCTTTATTATTGGGACATCAAAATTTACTTTGTGTGAATTTTTGGTATTTTTCTGACAATGTTCATTTTTTAATGAATAGTGAAAAATACTGCATTTTACATCAAAACTGCTTTTTAATCTAATTTATTTATATGATTAGATTATATTTTGAATTGGTTTTGAAGTGAAATTAGAATATATTTTTACCATTTTATCCAATTATGGTCATTGGAATAAATTTCACTTTGAAATTAGACTTAAACTGGTGTCAATCTTTTGATACTTATTGTTTTATAAAAACACGCTTTTTGCTCTGACAGCGGGAATTAATTATTAAATTAATTAATGTGACTTATATGATTTTAATTTTGTAAAATAGACTTCATTTTTGAATTCGGAATATCAAATATAGATTCGGGTGAATTTTTGGTAATTTTATGAAAAACTTCAATTTTTGATGAATAGTGAAACCACTAAGTGGTACTTATAAAAATTGATTTTTCGTTTAAATGAAATTTTGCCATCATTGTGTTTTGAATTTCAAAAATCCGACATACATGGTTGTCATTAAGAAGTAAAATTTGGTTCAATGAGATTAAAATAATATTTTGGTGAATAGTAACTTATTAAGTTTTAATCGCGATTAGTGGTAATTAGTGTAGTTTAAGGTAAAAATAATGCTTTAATAAAATAAGATGAGCTTGACACATGTCCTACCCTCATTGGTTGTGTCATGGCCGACCAAGATAATCCATGGGTCATCTTGGGGACCCCATGGATCCACTTTTGTTGGGAAATGACATAAATAACTTTTTATTTAATGTAAAAGTAAAAATGACACAAACATAATATGTTTTACGAAAAAAAATTTTACATGGGGTTATATAGATCAGATTTTTGATTATAAATAGTCATTGGAAAGATAAAAAGATTTCCTACATCATAGTATTTTTTCATAATTTTTAGACTTTAAATAAATTAAATTATTTATGACATCATGATGATGCAGCGATGACCTCATTATTTAACGATTTAAATAAAATGGAAAGATAATGAAAAATCTAAAACCTACACATGGACAAAACCAATTGGATGAGTGGATTTAGAACCCTTATCACCTTATCCACGAATTATATCAATGTGGGACCTTTTAAAACCGAAACACATTTTCAAATAAAGTAATATTTCTTTACTTTCCAAAAGTGCCCCTCCTCTCCTCTTATAAAAGGCCCCCACCTCTACCTCATTTCACACACTCCTCAAGCCTTTGGCTCGGCCAACCCCTGCCCATTTACTCTCTCCACATCCCTCTACTCATCCTAGAGGATTCCATTTGGGCAGAATCCTTTCAAAGGATGCCTTTAGGATCAAATCAAAAGAGTTACACTTTTAAAGGTAATTCATTCTCTCATGTTCATTTGTTTTATTTTGCTTCTCCAACCCCCTAAACTCTTTTTATTTACTTATTTTGTAACAACACCAGTATCTTCAATATAATAGGATGTTGTTATAAGATTTATTTGAGCTACACTCTCACACAACTACATCAAATGGTTAAAGAATATACGGTTTCCGTGGATGGAGAAATTCTGCCTCCCGAAACGATGATTGTTCAATACTCATTTAACACCTTCAAAGGTGGACATTATGATGTCACTATTTTTATATATGATATATAATATGTTTATGTTTTCCTTAAGATTCTGTTTTTTTTTTCATTTTGGGCATACCTTTATGGTTTCCATTATGGGTAAACACGATATCTTCATTTTAGGAAGTGCGGACTACCGCCCCCTGAAAGTGATTTGATTCGTTAATACCATATGTGGGATGTGTAAAGGATAAAGTTAATGATATTATATATGTTATTATACTGTAATTATAATATAATCTTATATCATTATGAACCCATTCCAGAAAATACGAAATAGAAATGGAAGTAGCGTTCATGCGTACGTACGGCTTACCGTCTCCATGAACGGTGCATTTCATTTCTTATCTCTAAATGTGATGTAATATTATAAATACATTTATATTCTGAATATATATGATATATATGTTATAAAAATCATTAATATCATTCTGGATATAATGAACCTCTGACCAAATTAAAAACATGTAAGTGTAAGAAGTCTATTTTTGACTTAAGAACCAAATACCGACAAAATGAACATTATTAACTTAAATGATTACATGATGTCCATAACATGGTATAAAAGGAATAATGAACTTGAAAAAGGTTCTTAAGAAATTAGAGATTAACTCAAGTTTATTATTCAGGAGATTAGAGAACGGTCGGGTGAAGTCGGATACAAGGTATGGGACTTCGTCTCAATCTCCTTTCATTGAGGCATATTTTGTTTTATACACAACCTTCTTTTATACGGTGTATAAACCCCTTTGACTTTTACATTTATTCAAAAGGAATCTTTTTATACGAAGAGTTTACTAAACGAAAAAAGGGAATGTTTTTGTCGTACGTATGCGGCGACAAAAACTTCTCCGCCGTCGTGACCGTTATTTGAATTTCAACTTCCTCTACAAGCCATACCTTCTTTTTAAAAGAAAAATAAATACCATGTTTTACTTTTCTTTTATTTTGGTATTGAAAATGGTTTTCACAATGTTTTTTTGTGTTGTATTGATATATTGTGATTGAAATGTAGAAATGTTATGTTTCCTTTATGCATGTTTTATGTGATACGATTATGTTATGGTTCTTGGGCATTATTATGAAGATGGGTGGTTCCGTGATAAACTAAGGGCGGGTGAGCCCAATATAGCTCTCCAATGCATTGGGTAACGCGAAGGAGTGAAACGTTAAGGTTTCTCCGAAGAGATTTAGGGAATATACTGTGATGGGTATTCCAAACGTAACCAAGAGGGTTACTCCCTACGTAAGAATGTTATGAATGCCTCAAGTTACCTTTATGTCTTATGATTTCTATGATTTATTCATGATTTTATGAGGTATGTTAAAGTGCCTATGTTTTATGGGTAAAGTATGATTTCATTCTTATGTATATATGAACTCATGTTTCCTTTCCATGTTTTTTTTATAACCCATACTGAGTTTTTATGCTCATCCCAAGTTTTTGAAATGTTTTTCACAGGTTAAGGGAAAGGTACATGATAAGATGATAGAGTCAAGGATGTGTCAAGAAATAATCCATGTTTTATTTTAAATGTGTTTCCATTGATGGGAATGAAGAATACTATCTTTATGTAACCACTTTGTTTATATGTGGAATGTAATGCAAGTTTTATGATCTAATTCTCTAAAACTCTAAACCTGAAAAGATCCTCAACGTGTAATCTTGTAATAACTCAAGATTAAGTATGGTTTAAGGCTGGGGCCTTATAATCAGATCTTGATCAACCACTTTAGCATATATATTCAACTTAAAGAAGAAGACCTAGGATCAAATATTTATTCAAAAACCAATTTCAGATCGATGAACCATGAAAATTTTATTGGTGATCATATTAGGTTCAAAGTGGAAAATCTCAAAAAAATTATTGGAATAATCAATCATTGAGTGATCTTCCTGTTGAAGGGATAATATTTATCCACACTTGAAAAGGGTTATGGTATTAGGGTAAAGCTGCTTTGTAATAGAATCCTTGAAATACATCCACACTATATAACGATGTCTACCATCTTAAACCACCATATCCCACCACTTATGTCTAGTTCCCTCAATAATAAAATCATTACACTTCACCTTAACAACATTAGTCATTCCAATAAACTCAAGAAATCTGCATTGTGTTCTCTACCAAATCTTAAGCTTCCTAGTGGTTAGTGGTTCTCTAAAAGGTAAGATGCTTATGCTTTAGAAACACTTGATAATGATCCTTCTCAGGCCCCATTTTATATTCATTAGTTTGTGTAGGACCAGATCCTACTCCATGGTCTAGGTAATGGACATCCCAAACCACTACCTTTATAAGGCTTCAATCAATTAGTGGTTCGTCTCGTGGAGAAATATCTCCAACCTCTACTTGTGGTTGCAATAGAGATCTTCAAGGGGGAATGATACTACACAAATAAAATAGAAAAAAAATGAATTATTCAATATAATGATCCAAAATTAATTAAGTAAATGGTATAAAAAGTAATTCACATAAAATGAAAATAAAGCATAAAATAATTCAAACCACTCCACCATATCCTAGAATTTATTCCCAGCGTGAAACCCATGCACCACACCCGAGAGAGGATTCGAACCAGTCCCCACATCCCATGGTAATCCATGGACTATTATGATGTGTTTTGTCTAAATACACATTCATAACTAGCACCTAGAGCCTTTACATTTCAATCTATTTTCTATCTATAATATTTCCAAATAGCAGGACCTGGATGTAAAAAAGGAAAACCTACAATGATACCACTGTTTTCCTAAACCAAACTGTTTTACCCTTTACCTAGTAACCAGAATATCCCATGACATCACCCAAAGGGAATTATCGATCCCCATGTGATAGAAACTAGTTGTTGGGCATCAAATAACTCCTCTAGGAATGATTTTATCATTATATTAATCAAAACTATAATAGTTGAATTACAATAAACATCAATAACTGAAACCATATCATAAGGATCATACATTATTATATTATGAAAAATCCACAACTAAGTGCCAAAATGAAAAATAATAATTTTAGAATAAAAAATATCCAGCCTTGTCCTTGTGACACATGGGCTGTCAACCTATCATGTCACCACAATCACCCAACCCAAAATCTACCAGAAAAATTAACCATAAACTCTGTGTTAAGCCTTATTTTTTACTTGGGTCATACCAAAAAAGGTCAGTATACACTAATTTGTTATATGTATTTTATAATATCAAGTTTACTATAAGTATCCCAATATGCGTCTCATGCATAAACATCATTAAACAAATTTAAGCATGCTAGTTTAAAATATAATCTGATTTTAAAAAATGAAAATGAATTTTAAGAAAAATAGTTAAATAAAGGGAAAAATTATAAAAAAGTAAGGAAATAAACATAAATACTACTAGGTGACCTAGGTTTATAGGTTTGGGTCTCATCCTATGATCCTTGTACTCTCAGTTATCAATCCATACATGTTCGTTCCCATGAATGAGTCATTGTGGAGGTTGAAGCCAATGTTCTAATGGTAATACATCTTACCAGATTAAAAATTAGTTTATTATTTGTTGTAGTATGTGTCCTTGGATAATTAAAGAATTATAATGTATAACATAATTATCATAGTGTGTCTTCTTAGTACCTGGGTTTCCAAAGTGCCTTTACCACCATTCATTTTTCAAGTCATAAAACCCATTTACATTATTTTCCACACTAAACATGACCAAGAAATTTATTTCCAAACATTTCAAAAAGTGGGGAACAAATATAAAATATTACACACATTTATTATCTTAGAAAATACCCTTTACAAACACTAAACCAATTTTAGCAATTATTGAAAATAGAAGCATGCATATTAAAATTATCAAAAAATGGTACAAAAATAAACCACCTACCTTACCCAAGAAAATTACAAGAACATCATGTAAAAAAAATCTGAGAGGATATGGGAACATATGGGGGAAATAAAAAATCATAAATATCTTGAGTCACACCATATAGTTTGGATTTGATAAACCCTATTCCTTCAATACTATTGGATGTGAGGAATATTAAGAAAAAAAGGGAGGATAAATCAAAGGGAAGGGATAAGATTTACTAATTTGAGATTTTCTTGAATAATATTTTATAAATACACCTAAAAATAATCCTATAGGGGATAATAAAAGAGATATAACATGTATGGGTTTGGGGAGTTTGAGAATGAGGAGATTAGGGGGATAAATGGTTTAAATTGGAATCAGAGAAATTTTAGAATTGCAAAATATTTACATTTTTGGAAGGCCTCAGGGTCTATCAGCATGGTTTTTCAATACATAATGGTGACTCTATCTTGGAACACAATATTTTTTCAAGTCTCACATAGTTTAAAAAACCATGAAAAAACCATTCAAACCCCCACTTCCAAGGCTCTACAACACTCACACGACTACCGAATGATTTAGTGTAATAGTGCACCAGGTGTGAACCATGACCAATCCACTCAAAACTTTATATTTTGAAGAAAAAGGTTACATGAAAATTATATGGAAAAGTGAAAACAATAAATAAACAATAAATATATTAAAATGACACTATGGGTGTGACAATATGTGTTATGTGTGTGTGTTTGTTTTTGTGTATGTATACAGATATATGTACTATGTATGTTGACCCGCATATTTGTATGTTTTCATATTTATGTGCATATATGTGTATGTAAATATGTGTTTGTGTATTTTATTATGTATGCATGTGGATGAACATTTGTGTGTATGTGTATATATATATGTGTATGTTTGTGTGTGTGTATGTTTGTGTATGTATATTTGTCTGTCTGTCTGTATGTAAATATTTATGTAGTATTGTACGTTTATGTAGTATGTGTATGTATGCATATGTATCTTTATATGTATGTGTATGTGTATACGTGTTTGTACACGTGTTTATGTGTATATTAATGTATATATAGGCATGTGTGTATATTTGTATATGAATGTATATGTGTATGTATTGTATGTGTATGTGTATGTTCATATGTATTTGTATTTGTATGTTTATATGTATGTGTATGTGTATCTGTATGTGTATGTGTATGTGTATGTGTATGTGTATGTGTATGTGTATGTGTATGTGTATGAGTATGTGTATTTGTATGTGTATGTGTATGTGTATGTGTATGTGTATGTGTATGTGTATGTGTATGTGTATGTGTATGTGTATGTGTATGTGTATGTGTATGTGTATGTGTATGTTTATGTGTATGTGTATGTTTATGTGTATGTGTATGTGTATGTGTATGTGTATGTGTATGTGTATGTTTGTGCATATGTATGTGTGTGTATGTATGTGTATATTTATATGAATATATAATTATAGAATTAGAAAATCTATGTTGGTTTTTAGTAAGACATATTTAATTATAATATATATGTATATTAATATACATATACATACACAAAATCACAAGAAAAGTTTTTGGGTTTCCAAATGCAATTAATGCAATTTTATAAAGAAAAATATATATACATACATTTAATGTTTTTGCAATTTTGCAATTTTTAATTTTTATTTATACATTTTTAATTTTTAATACTTAACATTTATAATATGTTTCTAATTTATATAATTAATAATAATTAATATTTATTTTAATACTGTTTGTATTTAAATATTTATACAATTATTATTTATTCATTTTGCAAAGATCTTGAGCCTGTACTCCCAGATCCAATTCTAAAAACATAAGCTTTACATTTATGGCCTTAATGCAGATAAATGTGACACATTTTTTTCCATCAAAACCATAAAAAATCAAAAAGTATTATTGGATCACTTATATACCCAAGGAAATTTTATTTTTAGTGTTTTTGAGAATTAGGGAAAAGATATACATAAACAACACTCATGAATTCAAGAGATTATTTTTATCACTATACCTAAATTTTCATATTACATATTAATTTTTCATCATCTCCAAAAAATTTATTCATATATGAATCCTTTCTAGACTCAAATTATTTGTCATAATATTTCATAACACGGGGAAAAAGAAACATAAGAAGGGTGAGCTCAAATTCTCAGTAAGGGTAAATATAAGTATTAAAAATTTATTATCATCAATGAGACTACAATTATAATAATGTTATGATGAAATAATCATTGATAATGAGAATAAATAAGGTAATTCATACCCATAGATACATGGATCATCATTCCTGAAAGATGGCACAAATTTTTAACAAAGGTAAGAGTAATTGGTATCAATAGTCATGTGCCATGTGATGTCAATCTTGATCAATGGAAGAATTTTTAACCCATATAAATAACAAATAAAATGAGTTTTTTTCTTGTAAAATTCTCCTATAACAGTTACATATAGACTAACATTTATGTTTATAATAGTTGTGTAACATCACAGCTCAGAATCCACTGAAACGGTGCCCTGATCCGGTTGGTCACAAGACCTCAAGCCCGCCTCCCCATATACGAGAGGCTACTGACTAACAGTGAGGGTATAATGGTGGTTAGGTTGCGAGACTATACCCTCCTGATCAGATTCTCATAGTGGGGTAACTATAAATGCATCTATCAACAAAAAATATATTATAAATAAAAGAAACAATAGTGGAAGATAAATATAATAATTGATAAGATGGAAAAGACAAATATACAATGAATCATGCATGTCCAGATGAGGATACATAAAGTAAAAAAATAAATATACAGTAAGTGATACATATAGAAAATATTTAAATTATAAACAAATGACGCAATATCTATCTCTAATAGGATCATGAGCACTAGATCAATCCTCTGCTCTCATACTCCATCCTAACTCATAAGGATAATAACAAGCAAGAGCAATCCATGAAGTAAAACTCATAATCATATGGTCTGTTCAGGAATTCTAGTGATATGGAATCCCAAATATTTTTTGAGATATATTCAATAGGCCACCAAAAATGGTGTGTAAATCAATCCAGTTTATGAATATAAAATAAATTTGTGTGCATCTTTGACTGGTAAATAAGTAAATAATTAAAAGTGAACAAGTCAGATCAGGTTCCTAAGGGACACTTGCCCGACCATACCTGCTTCATCCTAAGACAAAATATCTCCAACCATGTTTAAAATATACATATATAATTTATGTTAATAGAAAAAAATTATATATAAACTTTTCTAGGTGTTTTCACATGGGGACATAACTGAGCCATCATAAGGGCTGAATACAATCATGGACCAAACCTAAGAATATTATTTGGCTTAGTTGATGCATTATTAAACATGATAAACTAACATTCCTTAGGTATTTAAATAAGAGGAATTAAGTTCCTAGTCAAAAGGAATCCTGGGACCACCCAAGGTGATCTATGAAAAGGAATACCAAGTATCGCACCGAGAACACAATAATTACCCATCATCGTAAGATTCTATCCAAGGAGATCAGTAAAGAGGAATCCCAAGTACCACTCTCAGCATGGTATAAAGGAATAAACCCCTAGGTCTATCCCTGGTACACCACATAGGGGGACTAAGTACCACTCATGGAATGGTATAGAAACATTTCCCATTGAGCCCATCCAAGGAAAACCACTCGGGGACCAAGTATCAATCATTGGTATAATAATCTCAATCAACCTATGAGCCCCTCCAAGTAATTCCTATATGGTAATATGGGTTTATCTCAATTAAAATATGGCATATCCCACTGATCTCACTCCTAATACACCACATAAGGGACCAATTATTTCTCATGGTTAAAGTAATACATCCTCCCGATGATCTTATTCAATGTATTCTATAAAAGAAACCAAGTATCTTCCTTAGGGTAATTTAAATCAAGTATCCTATGAAATATTCCTTGGTGTTTTTTAAATAGGAACTCATGTATCAATCAAGGTATATAAAATTTATATAATCAATTAATTTAAATCTCAAAAGAATCCATATTCATAAACATTCCATTTCAAATCAAGTATACAAAAGAGTTCCATGGTCATTATTCATTTCAATTATAAAATAATAAAAAATCCCATGTGAGTAAACATTCCACAACATAATTCATAAATGAATAATAAAGTTGCCAAGTATAAAATAATACCATATCATAATTATATATACATAAATATGGTCCTTTGCCAATTCATAAGTGATTTAGGAGTCAATAGAGATTCCCATGACTTTTAAATATGGTTCATCACAACCATTATGTTTATAATTTTATTTCTAATTGATATGGTAACCATGAAATCTTAGATTCCTTGATATATCTCTACATTGAATATTTAAGAAGTTTGATGAGTTAGGGCATACGATAAACACACCCAAAAACGGTGGATCTGGTTGAGGTTGATAAAATCTAATAGTTCGCTTTGATTTCCAACAACTATTTTAAATTAGGGAATTATATTCTTCATTCTTAAATTCATATTTAAGAGGTTTCAAAAAGAAATACGAATGAATGAAATAATGACTTAAATTATAAATCAACTAGTCTTTAGGGAAAATGTTATAGACCACCTACCTCATGTTTATAATGGTCCACTTGTCCAAAATTAAGCTTTCATCCAATCTGGTTCGAGAGAAATTAAATAAATGGAAAAAAACCATGAAAGTAGGAATAATTATATCTCATGAAGATAGATCCAATAATGGAAACATAAAATGATAAAAGTGGAATTAAGAGTAATAGACTCACTGATATACTTCCAATGTGATGAATGGCACTAAAAATGGTGGCCATATGATCAATATATCTCCATGGAAGGAGGAGAAGAGGATGGTTATCTTAGAGGGATAACTGCATTTGGATGGAAAAATAATGGAGGTGTAGAGGATTTAAACAAGGAAGGGGAAAACATCATTTTGACCACATTTAAGAGTCGTATGGTTTAACTATACAATTTGGATAACCATGATCCAACCATGTAGACTTCATTGACCAATGCCATACCCCTTTTAAAATGGGCACTCACTTGGGCTAAATATTTTTAAAAACCATGAAACGAACCATGTGTAGCTACTTTTTATGTAGAACTAAGGGTGTATTCTAGGAGCATGGTTTGGGAAAACTGTGCACAACCCATGCAGGTCACCCCTGTACAATGGAACCATGTAACATTGTTACTCTTAAGGGGTTGAACAGTTTAAACAAAATGTTATCCTTAATAAAAGAGGCCGCACAATTGAACCACATGGATAAACTAACCATGCTCCAACCCTGTGCATCATTATTCTTCTCCTAACTAGTATTTTCAAATAACACCACATCTAAAACCCAAACGAACATCTACGAAACCCCAGAGGACATAAAAATCATAAAAAACACTTTTAAGTGTTCCAAATATTCAAATTTACATTCTAAATATCAAATTAAGGTTCAGATCATCTACTAAATGAAAAGTTAAAAAACTTATAACTTTTCATCTTTGTCCAAAACATAGGACTTTATGACCTCTCACTTCAGAAATTCTCATCCCAAGAATACTTGGGGAAAAAATGAAAATAACACCCAACCTACTCATGTCATGATGTTTATTTAAACATGTGTGTTTCATTTACAAACACCAAACTCACAACCCATAATCCCTTTAGTAATATGGTACATAATCTATAGAAACGCAAGTCAAAAATCTAATTCAAAACTAATACTTGAATATAATGGTTACCAAATACCATAAAACTAAATTGGTGATCATTTCCTCATCTCTTTAATCACCCTTCCTATGGCACTTCCCACCATAATTTCTAGCATGTAAATTCCAATTCTGAATCATGAAATATCCTCCATTATAATTGTGTACTTTTGACATGCCCCTAGAATTCTAACAACACTATTAACATGATTATTAAATTGATCAAATATTTTATTAACAATCTACCTTGTTTTTCTAGGTTGAGCAAACATTTCATGAAAAGTCTCATATAACCCACATTACACTCACCATATCCCAATTACATCCCATGAAGATATTCCTTACTATATTAATTTAATGAAACTATAGGAAAACAAGTTTATCCACTTCTAGATAACTAAAAACACTTGTCATTAACTATTAGTGTATCCTTGCATGAAACACTATGAATTCTCCTAAGGAAACCTCTCTTTACTTCAAACTTGTCCACTGAAGCCTATATTTGAATTCTAGTGATGTATCAAAACAAAGAGTTCATTTAAGGTGTCATGCTTCAATAAAAACCTAAGTGTATACCCAATCTAGAACACATGGATCATCACCCTTTATAACATATCATATGAGCCTAAATAAATTCTAGGATAACCTCAAAATCATCAATTGGAGTCTAGGAAGCTCATCCAAGGTAGTCTATACTCTAAAATTTACAAGTGTGACATTGGTAAATTACTGAGACATCCTTACATCAGAACATTGAATGAGACCAATGGTAGTTAACCAATAGAACTAGATGGTATCCATGAGTCCATCTAAGGAATTCTGACTTGGGAACCCAAGTATCATTTAGGACTAACTATGACTACAATAAAAACCACAATTTTGGGGTGCACCTCCCTTATAATATACTTATCAAAACAGATATAGATATTTATTTTATCTCAGTTTATAACCAATGATCACTCGGTGTATCCTCTATGATATCAAGATAGGGGACATAATCATTAGTAAGCCAAGAATATAACAAGAGGATATCAATAATTACAAAAAATTCTTGTTACACTTATTTTATATGATTGATGAAGTGTGTGGTATGGTTCCCAACCAAATATATCCAACTACATGAAGGAATCAATCAAACCACCATTAGTTGATTTCCTTTTATATAATCCAGATGTTTTTTTGATGCTCCATTTTAAAATGAATATAATTCCATTAAAAAATGAGGAATCAATGACCACTCAATCATAACCAATTAATTTCCTCCCTGACTAAGAACGTTTTTAAAGGTTACACATACAACCATATATTTAATCTTCATGCTACCATGAAAGCATCAACATGTTTCCAAACTTACTAGCCTCATATTTATTCAAATAGAAATAAAAACCATTTTCAAATAGAACACCTATATCATGTTACTTATACATATAAATACATAATTTAGACCAATCAATACTCCACTACCCACATTTGGAGTATCCTAGTCATCATATTTTAGAAAACGATAGCTCATACCATGACGCACACTCCATCAATCACTGACCATGGGTCTTGAACCTGACCAAAATTCTATTACCAAGATCCATAATGAATAGAGAAGGAAAATAGGTAACTTAAAATCATGATTGATTAGATTTACTATCAATTTACATAGGACACTCCTTCTGAGTTACATCCACATGCTTCATTAGCATCAAGCAGAGGGACAAACCAAATAGACCAGTAGTGTCCCAACACCTAATTCTTTTATAGCACCATCCCAGGTATTAATACAAGTCATATTTCCCTTATCATTTATGTCACTATACCTTAGAGATGACCTATGGTTGAAGCATGTCATTTCAAGTCTTTAATGGTTTCCACCAAACTCATAAAATTCATTTCACTATTTTAATCACCACTTCATGTATTTCATGTATTAATGCATACTATCCCAAGATTAATAAATAAATTGTAACATCACTTGAAACTATCTCTAGGATTATCATCTGTATACATTCTAGTATTTGATGTCACATATAGATGATATAACTTAGAGTTATATTAATATTCATGATAGTTAATCTAGTTGACAACCTCCCAATCATTCCATCAATGAAAAAGAAGAAGGGTCTCACAAATAACTAAGTGGTTGACCATTCCCTAGGAGTGTATATCCCACTAAAACACATGATTCTCACACCCATAAAAAGGGTAAATTTACTGGTTGATGACCCCTATAACCCAAGTATCATGAAAATCAAGAAAAAACCAAAAAAAAGACAAAAACACTTTTTATAAACTATTCAATGACATTTAGAAATGATTAAATCTATAATGGAACTACCTATATCAGGATAGCCCCTTAGTGAAATAGAAATCATTGATCCTACAGTGAGATCATGTCTAAAAATATCACTAGGCTATACTGCCTATCATCTAGGTTCCAGGTATAGTAAAAGAGGCCTACAAACAACTCTCATATTACCGTTATGAGGTAGAACTAATGGAAAGATTTAAACTACATGTAATCAAGGGTAAAAACTATGAACATCACTTTAGTGTTTCATAAAGCATCACAATGATTCATATTTATTTTTAAAACATCTTAAAGTATCAATTTTTAAAGAAAACAATCATCATTTATGAGAGGAAAAAATATATCACTTTATTTTGACAACACTAAAAGGAACACATGCATGCTATATCAAAATTCCTTATAAGAATTATTATTTAGACGAAATCTGGTCATATATAGAAAATTTATCACATAAAATTCATTTTAAAAATCATTATTTTATTCATAATATTTCATAGTTTTCTTAGATAAAGAAAATTCCAATTCTAATATATAGATGAATACACCCTTTAGGCTGTAAATATAATTTTAATTAGATAAAAACTAAAATAAGTACAAATAAAAAGAAGATAACATGTATTTCATAGTTCAAGGGTACTGGTTTAGTAAGATTCCACTATAAATTTATATATAAAACATTATAAATGGTTTAAAATAGTTTAAATAACTATATATCTATAATATAAGTATACCTCCATGGGCTTAAGTACTAAGAAAATTTTTAAAAAATTCAACCAAAAAATGTCCCATCAAGAAAGAATAAACGATACCTATAATGGTCCAATTAAGTTAGTAGATATCAGCTTTAAAACACCCTTAATGGGTTTATAATGTAAGCATAACAAGCTAAAGATGACCGACTTGGGTTTGTCCAAGAAAAAGGTGCATAAGCAACCAATTTTTTTAAAGTAAAAAATTATCATATTTTATGTTTATAAAATGGTCTCAAGGCATATTAATATCATATATGATGGTTTGATTATATGGGTCACCATTTTCTAATTTATAAAGTGCCCATATAATTTATATATTGTAAATTGGATGCCATTTAATTGAAAACCACATGTTTCATCCCATTTAACCAATGATCTGTGGCTTAAACATGTTATGATTAGTTAGTTAATGTGACACCATCAAGATCTATGGAAAAACACCATTTATGTTGATGATGACACTTTAACAACCAATTTTATATCAAAATTATAACTAGGAATGATATCAAAAGTAGTAATTATATGTAAACTTTATAAATAAGCATAGAATCATAATATAGAATAAAAACATGATAAATAATAAATTAAACATGGTATATAGATAAGAATACTTCTAAAACACCCAAGGAACACAACACGATATTAGGAAGTCTAAGAATGTAACCTACATGGAATGACATAAGCATGGAATGTGAATATCTATGTGCCTATAATGATTCATGTAATGAAATTTACTTTCCATACTAGTCCGAGTAAAAAATAAACTAAATCCTATAAATTAGTAAGCATCTAAAAGTACACAAATCACTTGAGGTGATGTATCAATAGACTGTAATAATGAACATCACGAATAACAATCCCATCATTGGCCACTTGTTATCTTCCCTGTGTGTGGGGGGATAAATCATAGACATTACAATTTACTATGTGTCAAAAAATTCTTAGTCTCTTATATATCATCCCAAAATAGTAAGTCAAAAGAAAAAAAAACTTTTGATACCACATTGTAATTTCCTAACCCAAAATCCACTAAAACTGTGCCCTGATCCGGTCAGGAAAATGGCCTCAAACATGTCTCCCTATATACCAGAGGTTGCTGACTAGAAGTGAGGGTTATATGATGGTATGGTGGGTAGAATATAACCTCATGGTTATAGTTTCACAATTATTTTATAAAAAATATATTGATAAACAACTAGAGTATTATAAATTAAAGACATAGTATATGAAGTTAAATATAAAAATTGATAATATAGATAATAAAAATATAAAATAATGCATGTATGTTTAGATGAGGATACATAAACTAAATCAATAAACATAAAGTATGCGATACATACACAGAACAGGTAAATAATAAATAAATGACCCAACTTATATCTCTAATAACATCATGGGAACTAGATTGTTCCTCTTCTCCTGTACTCTATCCTAACTCAGAAGGATAATAGAAAACATGCATGATCCCTAAACCTAAAACTGCAATCATGAGGTATTTTTGGGTACCCTAGTGCAATGGAATAAAAAATAGGGTGTAAGATATACTCATTAGGCCACCCAAAATGGTGCCTAAATCTATACATTCCTTGAATATAAAATAAAACTGTTTTTTTATGACATGTAAAGTAGTAAATAAATAGAAGTAAACAAGTTGGTTCAGGTTCTTAAGGGGCATCTGGATGACAATACCTACTTTATCCTAATCCATAATATCAAAAACCATGGTCAACCTATACAAATACAGTGCATGTGAATATAAAAATATATATGTATATATTTCTGTGTGTGTGTGTATATATAAATATAATTTTCTAGGTGTCTGCAGATGGGGTTATAATTAGGCCATCAAAAGGGCCGAATACAAACATAGACCGAAACCTAGAATGTTCTTTGGCTTGGTAAATGTGTCCTTAAATATGATAAAGTATAATTCATTATGTATTTAAATAAGAGGTATTAAGGTTCATAATCAAAATTTATCCTTGACCCATCCAAGGATATCCGTAAAGAGGAATCCAAAGTATCTCACCAGGAGCACTATAATTACCCATCACTGTAAGAGTTAGTCTAGGGTGATCTATATAGAGGAATCCCAAGTATCACTCTCAGCATGGTATAAAGGCATAACCCACTGAGTCATCACTGGCACACCACATAGGGTATTGAGTATCACTTGTGGCATGGTATAACAACATTTTCCACCAAGTGTAATTAAGGTAAACCATTAGAGGACCAAGGATCACTCATGGGTATAGTAATCTAAATCAACCTTTGATCCCGTCTAAATAATTTCTACATGGGAATATGAGTATCACTCAATAAACATAAGGAATATATTACTAAGCTCGTCCCTCAAACAAAACATAAATGGCCAATTATCGCTCATGGGTAAAGTAATACATTCGCTCGATGATCCCATTCAAGGTATTCTATAAAATAACCAAGATCACCCCCAATGTAACATAAATCAAGTAACCTCTGAGCCCATCCTTGTAATTATGTAAATAGGAACCCATATATCACTAAAAAAGTACAGAATTCATCTAATAAATTATGTTATATTAAAAAAATAGTTCACATTCATAAAAATACCATCCCAACTGAAGTATACAAAAGAGGTTCATGCCTATTATTCATTTCAATTATAAAATAATAAATAAGGGTATATTAGTAAGCATTCCATAACATTATTCATAAATGGATAATGAAGTGGACATGTATAAAATCATTCCATATCATAATTTTTATATATTATGTTCTTGAGTGTAAAATTACATTTGACACACACACACACCATGAAAATGGGTTGGAAAGGCAGGCCATAGCCCCCCCCAAGGGTCACCCCAACCGTAAAGCCTTATTTATTCATTACAAGGCCCAAATTCCTTGTGGTCATTAAACACATTACATGGCCCAAAGGTCCACCAATTGGCCCAAAGGACCAGTGCTGTTTCATGCCTATATCATGTATATGTCATTCCTACATCACTGCGTACTTGTGTTATGCCTTCATCACTGCTTGCTAGTGGAAATTCGCTCCACCCTGATTTCATCCCGGGATTGATACAGGATTATAGGGATCATTTACTACTCAGGTAAGTACTCGACTACATATATCATAATTTAAGTATAATTAAAGAGGGGAATTACCCAAATCATAAGTAATTTAGGAGGACATGGAGAGGACAATGCCTTTTAAATATGGATTATCATAGCTGCTCAATTTATAATTCTATTTCTAATTTATTTGGGGACCATACAATCATACATTCCATGATACAATGCTACATTAAAGCTTTAACAATTGGTACGAGGTATGTAATATGAGAGAAACACCCAAAAAGTGGTGGTTTGGCCTGAGGGGTATAACCTCTAATAATTCAGTTTGATAGAAAATGGCCAATTTAAATTAGGGAATTAGGTTCTGCATAAGTAAATTCCGTTTTAAGATGCATTGTATAGAAATAATGATGCATGGAACAAAAATATAAATTAAAAATCAACTAGAATTTAATGAAAAGGCTATTGAACAACTACCTCAATATTAGTATATTCCAATAATCCAATATCAAGCTTTGATTTGAACTGGTTCAAGAGAAATTAAGAAATGGATAAACACCCTTAAAGAATGGTGAAATACATCTCACAAACATAACACTAATGACAGAGAATGAAAGTGAGAAAATTGGAAGGAGGATCTATATAATCACTGATACACTTCCAACATAATGATAAGAACTCGGAATAAATGTTGTATAATGATGACATCTCTATTGAAGGAGAAGAGGAGGAAGATCCTTATAGAGTGGATACTACATGTGGATTGGAAAATAAATAAGTGGTATAGCTTTTATAGAAGGAAGTGAAAAATTATCATTTCCCCCATTTTAAGAGCCACATGGTATGACTGGATAGTTTGGATAACTACGCACTAACCATTTGGGCTTAACTGCCCAAATCTATACCCCTTTTAAAAGGGGTGAATGATTTGACTGAATATTTTAACAAACCATGTGCCTAATCGTGCGTAGTTATTGGTTATGTGACGCTAAGGGTGTGGGCTAAGAGCATGGTTTGGGAAAATCATTCATAGCCTATGTGATTCACTCATAAACACCTAAACTATGTCACATGTTTACTTATAAGGGGTTTAAAGGTTTTAAGAAAACCATTCTCCTTAAGAAAAGGGGATACACGGTTGACCCGCATGGTTATCCTAACCATGCACCGACCATTCACCTCATTATGATTCTCTAAACTGGTGATTTCAGAGACCGATACTTCCAAAACTCAACCAAAATTTTGGGACAAACCCATGGGACTTAAAACTCATCAAAAATAAAAACCCTTAAGTGTTCAAAACCTTTTGATTTACATTATGAAGATAAATTTAAGATTTAACTTGTCCATCAAATAAAAATCTTAAAAACTCATGGAATTTTTTACCCAGTTCAAAACTTAGAATGTTACATGGAGTAACCCTCAAGGTTACACATGGAATAACTATAATTGATACAATTAGAGTAACTATAATAGTTATAGTTGAAATAACAAGCACAATTACACTTGGAGTAACCCTCAAGGTTACACATGGAATAACTATAATTAACATCAAGGATTTTTGTTATTAATGATTGTAAATACCATTAAAATACTATTAAAAAATTCTCTATGAAAATAGACTTTTCACTTTGAAAATCACTTTTAAAACTAAAAAATCATAAAATATTGTAAAAATAATTTTCTATTAAAATATACTTGGAAAATTATAAGACAATTATCAAATAAAATAATTTTTGTGATGATAGAAAAATCCATTCATGTTGTAAACATTAAAAATAAAAATTATTTTCAAACATTTTGTAAAGGGAGTCTAAATTGACACATTTGGAAAAAATTAGGAAGTTTATTTTTTAATGCCTTTTAAAATAAGGTCATAAACATTACTAAATAGATTTAAAGAATGATTTATTCCAAGAAAATACAATTCTCAAAAATATTTTATAAAAAATAGATATTGAATAGAAATATTCCCAATCTAAATTAAGAGACAATATCAGTATCAATTATGAGCAATTTCGTCAATGTTTCTTTAATAAATAAGGGGGAAATGAAAGTTAAATATTTTAACCAAATTTATAATTATAAGAGAAGAAAAGACACATGATTCATGATAATAAGATCATACTATTTCTTTCAAAATAACCTTTAACATAAATAATATAAACAAAGAGATTGTTGTTTATAGTATTTTCCAATTTAGTAACACCTTCAATCATAAACCCCATGAAAAAAGCTTCTAATGAAACTTTTAATATCATAAAAATAAGGATATTTAGGATATGAAATGTTTAATGGGTAGTATATACACCTCATAAAATATTATAGGTGCATATCATAAATGTATATTCTAAAGAAAGAGAATTTGAGACGAATAACCCTTATAAAGATCATATCATTGAATTGAAAATTACTCCATTAAGCGATTTTGTGTAACAATTATATATACAAGAAAATAATTGGAAATATATAATAATATAGTTTGGATAAAAATTCAGACATAATCATGGAATAAAACATATGATGAAAAAGAGTTATTACCGAATGAAAAGAAAATTTATTTAAGAATAATTTTACCACATGGTAACTTTCAAGTCAAATACCACTTAATTAAGTAATTAAAATTTAAACTTACAATAATAATAAGTATTATGGATTCCTAATATACCATGAAATAGGGGCAGTATTTACACCATAAAAACAATTAGGTGCATAACGATGGAAAATTTAGAATAAAACCCTTACCTTGAGTCCAAAATTTCAATAAATATCATTTACCTTATATATAATAAACTCATAAATTTTTTTTACTTAACTGGTTTATTATTTTATCATTAAACCATTTTTTCACTAATTAAAATGAAATATTTAATTACTTAATCAGTTAAGTCCACATCTGGTGCTTTGATGATGTAAGGTTCATAATTTCAAAACAACTTTAGCATGTTAAATATGGTCAAAGGGGCCATTGTTCCATCATATCTAGAGAAATTATAAATAAATAAATATTATTTTTATATATTAATTATACATTTAAAACCAACCATTTAATATGTTTATGAAAAATTAAGTACATTACAATCATGTAGACTGTAGGTCGTACTTAGGCATGAGTAATGATTAAATTTTTCAATGGTAATTACAAAAGAAATGTTAGGTTTATTTTATCTTAAAATAATTATAATTATATCATAAATACAATAAGATTTATTTGAACATACGTATATATATCATCCATGTGATGAAAAAATAATCACATCGCTTTGTGGAGATGGTAGTCCATATATACCCATGAACATCGTTTTAATTCTTCAATGGATTGAAAGATAATAAAGTATATAAAATATTACATTTTAATAATGATAAATATGTAATTAGTATAATATATATACATTAAATCCATAATTTTAACCATTTAGGAGATATGGTGATGGAAAACAAATTACATCGGTCCGTGTGGTGGTAACCCACCTACACACGAACTATAGTTTTCTTTCCCATTTGATGGACGTTGGATATGGATATAAGTTATTCCACTAAAATAATAACATATCAATATATGATATATAATAATTTCATTATATAACAATTTTTAAGAAATATTTAAAGTATTTGGAAGAATAAATAAAATAAAAACGTTAGATTTACAACTATACCTCCTCTTCAGACAACCTCCTTTTATTTACACCTTAAGACCTATAAGGTTGGTATTATGAAATAAATAAGGCATATAGG
Source organism: Viscum album (assembly GCA_963277665.1). Lineage (NCBI taxonomy): Eukaryota > Viridiplantae > Streptophyta > Magnoliopsida > Santalales > Viscaceae > Viscum > Viscum album. The sequence goes on from OY728165.1 coordinate 926,668,997, forward strand.
ATTTGTATAGGTATGTAAGTAATGGATTTTTTTAGATATTTACTAAGAATAAATGTTTTTTTAAGTGCGAATAATTGAGAAGAATAGATTCTATTTTATAAGAAAGGGGAGGAGAACTCATGGAATCTATTAACATATTTACTTAATATAAATTAATTTTAATCTAAAATTGAAAAACGTTTATAATAATCAAAGAAAAGAGGATTATTAGTCTAAATAATAACATTAAATAAAATTTGAACAAATTTAGACAACATTTTTACCCTTATCTTTTTATTTTAACACTCCATTAACCCTTTTATCAATTATTATAATATCAATGTTTTTTACACTTAATGGGTTAATATAGATTCTATAAAAGGAAAGAATGCATATAAATGGAAAATTATTGATTAAAACAACCATATAAAGTTCAATTGGATAAATATAAGTTTTTTTATTAATTTTAAATTATTTAATAAATTAGTATTTATTATAAAATAACATTAATGTCAATTATAAAACTATTCATTTAATTTGACTTTTAAACCTACAAGGAAACCATGAAATTAAAATAAAATGAATAAAAAAAATCCATAATATTTAATTTTATATAATATAATCATGTAACAAAAAAATCACACAAAAAATATTTTTTTAGAGTTTTCAAAATTATTTTATTGTTTTGTTACTACTTCCACAAGCATTATGTGAGTGTTGAATAAGCATTTAAAAAAATTATATCTTTAATAAATATTAAAAATAAATTAAAATTATAATAAATATTTTAGATTTAAAATTAATATTTATAACATAAAATATCCTCTATTTGTCCCAATGTCAAAAATTTAATGTCAATAAAATAGAGAGAATGAAATTTTGAGTTTTTAATATATAAAATAATATAAAGGGTCAAAATCATGGAAAAATGGAAACAAAAGGCCATATATTATTCATTTAGTTGATTTTGTATTATATGTACTAATAAAGTAAAATTAATTCAACTATTATTATAATTATTAATACCTTATCATTTTATTTTTAAATATAATTAACCGATTTACCCTTTACCGTGGTAATTTTCTTAATAAAGTTATTATTAATAATGTCAAAAATAAAGGGATCCTATTTAAAAATTTTGGATGAAATGATTCTAAATATGGAATCAATATTTCAGGATTCAATTTCTAGAAGGTTTAGAAATCACTTTTAATATAAATGTGTAAAACACAACAAAAAATAGTCTTTTGAAAAATACATTTTAAGCCCAAAAATGTACTTATGCCAAAATCAGGTATAATGACGATTAAAATGAATTTAATTAGATTATATATAGTTAAATTTTAATTATATTTCTTTGAGTTAAAATTAAAACTATAATGATACTTTTTAATGAAAATAAAATGAATGTTTTATAAAATTTTTGTATTTTTCACTATTCACTGAAAAATCAATCCTTTTAGAAAAATACAAAAATTTCACAAAAATATAATTTTTATATAATGATTTAAAATTCTATATAATTATTTTAAAATAAAATTTATAAAAATTAAATAAATTAATTTTAATTTTTTATCACAAAATAAGAAATAATTTTTTTTTGAAGAAAACAGGTTTTAGAAGGATAAGATTTCTTTAGTAAAAATAATGTTATTATTTATAAAGCATTAATAAATAAATTTTTATTTATTAGAAACATTATTTATATTTCATAGTTTAGTTAACCCTATTTATACTCTCAAATTTAACTGCTGGACTATAATTAGCATATTTAAATATTAATATTTCGCGGTTCATTTATAGTCGGGGATGTATATTTTTCATGCTATAAAACATAGTTTTATTTTAAAATATCAAGGTATTATATTATCCCACTTTAATAATTTTTATCCTAACAATTTTAACTCAAAATCAATAATCAATTTTTTATCATTTGAAAATATCTTTCTTGAAATACCACATCATATAAAGGGTTAATAAAACATCCATTTGAAATTAGAGAAAGGGAAGTACAATGGTTATCTAGAAAGAAAAATACTATATTTACAAAAAGAAGAAAATTAGTTGGAGTTAATGATATGAAAATGGAAGAAAATTGAAATATAAACATAATGATAGAGAGTGACAGAGAATATTGATCATGATAAAGTGAATAATCATGAGAAAGTAAAGGACCACAAAACTTTAAACCCAGGATGCGTGAAAAATACTATCGATTCAATTCACATAAAATTTATATGGGAATGTTTCTTCCTAGTATTGAGGAAGACCATTACTATATGGAATAAAAATATAAGGAAATATACTTACCTGAAAATTATAATTTTATCCTATAGTCAATTTCAACCACAATCTCATCCTTTTATCCAAACGATGAGTTTCTAAGATGAATTTTTCATGCATGAAGCAGTAGAATCATATTATATTGGATCACATACATAATTATAAGGATAAGATGGTATTAATACCATATTTAGGAAAAAATAATATGGTTTTCCCGAGTTAAAATAATTTCCAAAATTGAATAAAACATCATATGAAGAAATAGAACATTAATCACCAATTCCTAAAAAAACACCCAATGGTTAACTTGGGTCCTTATGAAACATTATATCTCTAATAACTTAAATAATATAAACATTATAAAACATTTTAATATTCAAACATAATCTCATACCTTTTAGATTAAATACAAAAAATGAAATATATTTTTTCTGAAATAATACTTCACGTTAAACCTAAGGGTTACATATACCTTAACCAAATAAAACATCTCCCAAGATATCACTAATCATCTCAAAATATCATCACTTCACAATTTAAAAGGGCTGCCTAAGACTTTGAAATTATGATAAACTTTAAACATAGATGGTATATAAAAATCTTAAGACACCATAACATGTAAGTATCATAATCTTTAAAATTATCTAAACACTACAAAGACACTAACTATAATGACCTTGAAGAAATACTCCTAGATTTGGGGAAAAAAATATAAACTTTACATTTCTGGATTTGATACCAATAAAAGTGACCCAATTTTTTCCATTAAAACCTTATAATGTAAACAGATTTATTGGACCAATTACATACCCATAAACATTTTCTTTTTATAGTTTTAGATAATTAGAATAAAAACTTACATAAAATCACTCATGACTTCAAGAGATAATTTTCCCACTCTACCCAGCTTTTCATTTTCCATATTAAGTCTAACATATCCAACAAATTTTTTCACATATGAAACCTTTCTTGACTCAAATAATTTATCACCATTATTCATAACCTGGAGAAAGAAAACACAAGAAGGTTGACCTCAAATGCTCTATAATGGTAAATATAAAAATTAATAATTGAATGTAATATGGGAGAATTTGACAAGAATAAGTGTATAATGATATAATCATATAGAATGAGCATAACTTAAGTGAATTAATAAACATAAATACCACAATCATTAATTATAAACATGTGTTGTTATATTAGAACATTCTAATATCAATCTTACATATGGAATAAACTTCATGATTATAAGTGGAGTAACCCTCATGGTTACACATGGATTAACCATCAGGGTTATACTTAGAGTAACTATCATAGTTACACATGAAATTACCATCATAGTTATACTTGTAATAATTATCATGGTTATCTTCTAACATAAATATTACCAAATTAATTGGAGGGATATTAAAGAACCACACATCCTTTATTTATAATGGAAACACCAATTATAATAACCAATTTCTAATAAAATAACTTGAATAAAGTATATAGATAATTAATTTCATTATAAAACTCATTAAAACAATCTTTCTTCATTTCTAACATGATTATTCCATGGAAAAAAACAAGTTCTATTTATTTGTATAAAAAAACTATAATCCATCTAGAAAAATAATTAAGATGCTATCATTAAAAAATATCACAAGTATAGAATAAGTAACATCAAGGATTTTTGTAATTGATGAATGAAAATAACATTAAATGATCTTTAAAAACATTATTGAGAAAAATACCCCTTCTACTTTGAAAACTTATTTATAAAACTAAAAAATCATAAAATATTGTAAAAATAATTTTCTTTTAAAATATAATTGGAAACATATAATGTTACATTCAAATAAAATAATTTTCATGTTAGTGGGAAAGTCGGTTCATTTTGTAAATGTTCAAAATAAACATTATTTTCAAACATTTTATAATGAGAGTCTAAATTGATACATTTGTAAAATGTTTATAAATTTATTTTTTAAACCATTTAAATTAAGTTTATACAATATATAAAATATATTTAGGAAATAATTTATATTTATAAAGTAACATATTTTTTTTAGAAAAAACATAGATATTTAAGAAAAATATTTCTGATCTAATAAAAGATACACGATCTATATCACCTATGAATAATTTCCTTGATGTTTCTTTAATAAAAAAGATTAGAAATGGAAATTAAACATGTGAAACACCTTAATTACTAGTTCATAATGAAATATATGTGGTTTAAGAAAATAAGATCATATGATTTTCTCAAAAATAACCTTTAACATAAACAATCTCACAAAGAAAAAAGATTATAACATAGTCTTTTCCACTTTTCTATATTCTTTAATCACAAGAAATATGAAATAATAACATAAAATGAAATTTTAAAAAAAATTTATATAATAATATTAATGATATTAATTGTCAAAGGGATAATATATACACCTCATAAAAGAAGATAGGTTCATATCCTAAACATATCCAAAGAAACAGAAATTGAGGTGAATAACCCTTACAAAGATCATATCACTAAGTTCATAATTGATAAATTAAGAGATTATTTTTAAGAATTTTAAATTGAATAAAAAAGGGTAAATTTATAATAAAATAATTTAGAGAAAAATTAACATATAATATTGGCATAAAAAAGTTAATGAAAAAGAGTTATAACCTAATTAAAGAAAATTGAGTTAAGAATAATTTTTCCATATGGTAACATTAAATTCAAATCCCATTGAATAAATTAATACAAATTGAAACTTATAATACCAATAATTATGAATTATTAATTATATAACATGTAAAAGGGGATGTACATACACTATATAGAAGAAATTAGGTTCACAATGAAAGAAAATTGAAATGAAATTCCTTAAATAATGATCATGTAAAATATACATATATAATTTTTTTTAGTTATTTAAGAACATTTTATAGTTTTATTAATTTATCATTAATACATTTTTTATTTTATTACATTTATTTATTTAATTACTTAGTCAGTTAAGTCCACATCAGGTGTTTTGAGGACATTTGGTTCATAATTAAAAGAAGAATTTGGCTTGTTGACCATGGTCATAGGATTTATTATTCTAATAATATATAGAATAAAACCCATGAAATAAATATAAATTTTATAAGTTATATTTAACTTTAAAACAAACCATTTAATATTTTTAGTAAAGATTAATTGTTTTACAATCTTAGATATGGTGGGTCCTATGTCCACATGAGTACCGTTTCCAATTTTCTGTGATCATTATAGAAATAAGTTAAGTATTATTTTACATTTCAATAATTATAATTATACAATGAATAAAATATTATTTCATTAAAATAATTATACATACCATCCTTGAGATGTGGTGGTGAAAAATGAATCACATAGCTTTCAAGAGGTGGTAGTCAACACGTTTGTCTGAATGATGTTATCATTTTTAAATGGATATAAAGGTAAGAATTTGTATGATATATTATATTTTAATAATTCTAAATATTTCATTATTATCATATATATATATATATATTAAATCCTGTATTATAGTTGGTCATGAAATGTGGTGATGGAAAACAAATTACATCGGTCCACGATGCGATAGTCTGTCATACACATGAATGATGAATTCCTTTCCAATTTGATGGAAGTTGGAGATGGATATAGGTTATGTAATTAACATAATAAAATATAATCATATTTTAGATACTGATTTTATTATATAATTTTGTTTAATGAATATTTTAAAGAGGTGGAAGAAGAAATAAAACAAAAAGATTTTGTTAAGAACTATACCTCCTCTTAAGACAACCTGATTTTCTTTAAACCTTAAGACCATTAAGGATTTTATTATACCATAAATAGTGCATCTAGGATGTGTAAAGGAATTTATGTAAGGTATTTGTGTATGTAATGACTAATATAATTGGTTTTTTAAGTTTGAATAAGTTAGAATAAGTGATTACCGTTTATAAGAGTGGCAAGAGACACTCTTGGAATTTCTTAAAATATCAAATTAATATAAAATAATCATGACTTCAAAATGGATCCAAATTTATAGTTTTATAATATAAGATGTGTAATAGTATAAATTATCTATTAAATAATTTTTTTACAAGTTTAAATCACATTTTTATACTTAGATTTTTGTTTTAACCCTTCGTGAACCCTTTTGTCTATTACAGTGATACAAAAGAATTTTTACTCCTAACGGGTTAATATAGTTACTATAAAAATACAAAAGGAATATAAATGAAACAAATTTTATTTCAACAACCATATAATATCCACTTGTAAAAATATAATTCTTTTAAGTCTTTTAAATAATTTAATAAAATATTATTTATTTTAATATAAAATTAATGTCCATTTTAGAACTATTCATTTAATTTGACTTTTAAAACTACATGAAAATAATTAAATTAAAATTAAATGTATGAAAACCTTTATAATATGTAATTTATTTTTATAAAAAAATCATTCAACACAAAAACTCAGTTACATAATATTATGTTTGTAGTTTTTATTATAATTTTTTTTAATTTTTTACAACTTTCACAAGAATCATGTTAGTATTACATAAGCAATTAAGAAAATTATATCTTAAATATAAATTTAAAATAAATTAAAATGATTAAAATAAATAATTTATATTTAAATTAATTTTTTATAACCAAAATTATCCACTATTTATCACTATGTTATAAATTTAAATATAATATAATAAAGAGAATGACATTTTTGACTTTTGTTTATATAAAATAATTTAAGGGGTCAAAATCATGGCCAAATAGAAAAAAGGCCATATATTTGACTATTGGGTGATTATGGATAATATAAAATCATAAAATAAAATTAATACATGTGTTATAGTCACTCTTTAGTCCATATAATTTTATTTTTGACCTTAATTACCAGATTTATGGTTTATTGTCCTAATAGTAATTTCTAAAGTTAATATTCAAAATGTTGAAAAATAAAAGGGAGAAATTTATAAAATTTGTATCCAATAATTAAAAATATGGAATCCATTTTTAAATATTCCATTTTTATAAGTGTTAGAAATTAATTTTAATATAAATGCATAAAACATAATGAAAATTTGTTTTAAAAAATGCGTTTTTAGCCAAAAAATGTACTTATAAAAAATTAATTTATAATGATGTTTCAAATATTTTTAATTAAATTTTATATAATTAAATAACAATTATGCTAATTTGATATCAAATTAAAATCAGAATGTGGATTTTTAATGAAAATAAAATGAATGTTTTACAAAAATCTATATTTTTTACTATTCAATAAAAACTTAATCTTTTTAGAAAAATACCAAAATTTCACTTATAAATAAATTTTATATAATGATTTAAGAAATTATATAATTTTTAGCAAATAAAATATCTAAAATTAAATGAAATAAATTATAATTATTTTCTCCCAAAAAGAAATAAAATCCATCATTAAAGGAAACACGTTTTTGAAAAATAAAATGGCTTTAATAAAAATCGTGTTCTTATTTCCAAAGAATTAATCAATAAATTTTTATTTGTTAGCTACTTTGTATATATTTAATAAAATAGTTAACACTATTCAGAGTCACCAATTTAACAACTAGGTTATGATAATCATATTTAAATAAAAATATTTCATGCTTCTTTTAAACTCAGTGTTGCGTATTTTTCATGTTAAAAAAATAGTACCATTTTAAAAACTCAAGACATTAAAAAAATTTAATTATTAAATTATTGTTAATATATTTTATTTAAAATTAATTTTTAATATTTATTCATTTTAAATAAATATTTAATCATATTTAATAATTTTATAAGTGATATTTTTTTAATAAATTTTTATGATATATTTAATTTTAATTGGTAATTTTTATTCATTTTTTACATTTATTTATTTAATATTATTTATTCATTTTTAATTTTTTAATTTATTCATTTAATATTTTTGTAATATATTCAATGTTTATAGTGATTTATACTTTTTAAAAGAAAAATATTTCATACTTTTAATATGAGCATAATTTATATAAATAATATTTATTATATTATATTTTAATATATTTTTTTCTAAATATTTATACAATTACTTTTCATTCATTAATAATAAATACTTTTTTTATAAATATCTTATTTTTAAATTTAATTTTTTCATTTTTCAATTTTTTTACTTTAATATTTCCTCATTGTTAATATTCCATTAGTTTATATAATTAAAATTATTAATTAATTTTTTAATTTTTGTATAATTTATTCAATTTTAATTATGAAAATTTATTCATTTTTTACATTTATTCATTTATTATTATCTTTTAATTTTTAGTACCTATCCATTTTTAATATTTTTTTTAATTTATTCACTTTTAATATTTATTCATTTGATAACTATGTAATTTATTAATTTCTAATATTTATTTATGATTTTTTATTCATTAATATTTATTTTTTTTATATTTTTCAATTTATATTATTAATATTTATTCATTTTTATTTTAAATTTGATTATTAATATATTTATAAATTTATTATCTGTTTATTTTTCCTTAGGTATTTATATTAAATATATTTCATTTAAATGTAATTTTTTTTATTTATTCATTTTTTATTTTAATATATTTTCATTTGCATATTTTTTTAATATATATAATTTATTCATTTTTTATATTTTCGTAACTTTCATAATTTATATGATTTATTCATTCATCATAATATTACTATATTTATCATAATATTATCACATTTATTAATATATTTAATATGAATAATATTGTTTATTTTTCTAAAATATTTTCATAATTTATTTATTTTTATTTTTTGTTATTTCCAATCATAAATTAATTTAAAATCATTACTTTTATATAATTACTATTTTTTTAATTTTTAAATTTAATTTTTTTTATTTTTTCAATAGTATTTATGAGCGCTCTACAAAGCCCTTATAAAAGAAAAATTTATCAGTACAATATTAACTAATGATAAAATATTCATTTTTATCATTTATTAGTTAGGTGTAATAAAGGTGTGATCTATCAGTTCCTTTTTAGCATTGATAAATACATGGAATTATCGGTGCTAATAAAGAACTGATAAAGCATACCTTTATCAACACTTTCTTTTTTCAGCAATGATAAATGTATATTTTATTATCACTTTTTAATTGTGATTATAAAACTCCCTCCCATATTTTTAAAGAACCCTAACCGAGATCAACCTAACTCATGTTATTCAATCCTCGTGGAAGCTGAATCTTACCATCACCTCCTTTGAATCCTTCAGATAAATTAAACCTTAAATCGAAGGTATGTTATTCCTTACCTATTTTTAATTGATCTTTCACTTTTTTCACATTTTTTTTTGTTTTTATCGTTTGATTTTTTTTCTGCTTTGTGTTTTGGCACCAGTTTCACATTTTTTGTGTTTTCTCATTAGTTTTGCTCATATGACCAATGTTTTTTCCCTTAATTGGATAATATTTAGTTATTCCTATTCTCATTAACATTTTCCTTTTTGTATTTTTTTGATTCACCAATAGTTTTTTAGTAATTATGATTTCATTTGTTCATTGTTATTTGAATTTAAATATAATTTTATTTTAACAATGAAAAATACTCTTAGATCTTTAATATTAATTTCATTATTTTCATTGGGAAATAGAAATAATAGTTATTTTATTGATATCTTAATTTAAATTTTGAGAGAAATTCATAAAAAAATAGTTTTTAAAATTATAATTATTATAATTCACTATATATTTGTAACAATTATTTTAAAAGTTTTAATTATTTTCAATAATAGATGATTCCAAATATTGAAATCCCTAATTTTTTTAGAATTTAAAATTTTCAATTTTTTTATAATTTTAATGAAAAGGTTTTTTATTTTATGAATTACATTACTCATTATTTTTTTTGTGATTAAATGAATTCCTGATTTTGAGATTTGAATATTTGGGTTATTTTGATCAAATCATTCATTTTTCTCATTCAATCCACAATCTTAATTGTTTTCAAAATCTAATGGCATATTAAATTTTTTATTTTTATTATTACCAAATGAAGAATATGAATATGATAACTTTCATAAATTAACAAATGTATTAACCCTAATTACTGTGATTAATTTTTTTCGAACAATGTAGAAGCATTATGAAAAAATTATAATTTGTTATATGTTTTGATAGTGAAATATTATTATATGTACCCTAATACTTATCCAATTGTATAAATCCACAAGTTTCTTGTGACCATTTATAGAAACATGGAGTGAATTATCTCTCATGATTAATAAATTTCAAAAAATAGAGTGTTTTATGACATTAGACTTCTAGTAATAAAAAACAAGTTTTATAATAATTTATATTCATATAATTATTCATCTATATATGTTATAACAAGTTGATGACATAATGAAAATTTACATCAAATATGAAGGCTATATGTGTGTATATATAAATAATAGTATTTTAGGATTCAAAGTTCATATATTTTGTGTATTTTATATTTTTAAATATGAATATTACCGAATCAAATAGGTTGGATATGAATCTAAAATGGATGGATTTAAATATTATAAAAAATGTGTATGGGGATCGGGTTAAATAATTCATCATGTTTTTAAAATATCATGCATATGACCATTCTTAAATCCTTACCCATGTTTATGCTGTTAATCTGAATTAAATAGTCTAGAGGAGGTGGAAGAACACTCGATCTATCATAAAAAAGGCCAATGGTATAAATTTTGGACTAAGAACAAGGAATAACTAGATATAGCTATTGATAGAGATAACACTTCATTTTATGGGTCATCTAATAATAATACAAGTGTGAACAATAATGAATATCATATTGAGGATATGATTATAGGTATAAATTATGATGAATATCATATTGATGAAATAAAAAATGATGGTTGGAAATATTTTTTTAATTTTCCAAAGCAATTTTAGAAGTTAAAGAGATATGAAAAAATTCTATTTTATGATGGTTGTTCTAAATATACAACACTATTAACTAAACTAAATTTAAAAAATTTAAAATCTATCAACTGCAGAAATTTCACCATTTTTGTTAAATTGGTTTCTCTATTTAATGATATGTTACTAGAATATAATGAGCTTCCTTATCATACATGTTATGTAAATGAAATGGTATGTTAAATGGTTATGATATCTAAAAGAATTTATGCTTATATAAATGATGATATATTGTTTCATAAGGACCATGAATCACTTAAAATTTCCCAAAGTGTGGTGCATCTTGATACAAGAAGATTCCTCAAGTCCTTTGAAAGTTTTATGATATATTATAATCATTCCAATGTTTAGGTGATGATATATAATAAAGCATATTTTATGACAATTAATTTGGATTTTAGATATAAAAAAATCAAGATGAGAAAATATATCCCCCCATAGACTACCCTCATTAGAAGAAAATTGATCATGAGTATCTAAAATTTAAAAATGAGTTGAGAATACTTTATCTTACACTATCCACAAATATAGAGAATCCATTTGGTGTAGAAATTTTCAATCACATTACATGTAATGTTATATTGGTAATTTGTAAATTTCCACTATGGTTATGCATGAAGTGAAAATACATTATTTTGACTCTTCATAGATATGGGCCAAAACAATTAGGTAATGATATTGATGTTTATTTGGCTCCATTGATTAAAGATATGAAATTAATGTGGGGTTTAGGGGATACATTATATAATACATATGGAAATGAAGATACCATGATGATAGAAAATTTGTAAGAGATGATAATTGAATTTCCTGATTATCGAAATTTATTTGGAAATAAAATAAAATTAATTCTAGGATGTATCATTTGTGAATAAGTTGTATACTTTATTAGGTCTAAACATTCCTTGAAGGTTTCATTTATAGGAAATAATAAATTCTTACCCTAATTACTTAAAATAATAACCATAAAAGACATTATTTGATATTAATTCGGAAGAAGCCACAAAACTAGCTCCACTAAATAGTGATCATCTATTTGAGAAAGTAAATGATATAGTCACTGCTTTTGGAAAAAATTATTCAAAAAACCATAAAACAAATAATTGGAAAAAATATATTATTTTATTAATTATTGTATAAGAATCTTTTGTATCTCATAAATTTTATCACTGTTATTCATGTAGAAAAAAATACATGTGATAGAATCATTGACATGTTACTAAATTCACTAAAAAAAACAAATGCTGACATTAAAAATATGTTGGACATGATTGAATTAAGGATATTATAATATTTGGAAATAGTAATGGATGAAAGGTAAAAATTTGTTCCTCTAACTTATCATACCCTTTTAAAGAAAAAGAGATATTTGTTTTTCCACTTCATGAAAGATGTAAAGATTCAAGATGTGTATTCAACAAATATCAAGAACATCTTTTCACTAAATGATTTAATGCTAAAGGGATTAAAATCCGATTACATTCATGTTATATTGTGAGATTTAATTCTGGTAGATTTACATTTTATTTTTATAAAAATTCCCATCGAACCTTTACAGAGATTTGTTGATTTTTCAAAGCGATATTTAACAAATTTATAGAACTAGTGAAGTTACCAACTATAGAAATGGAAATTGATGTTATATTATGTGAATTGAAGATGTTCTTACCACCTTCATTCATTTATATGTTTGTTCACTGTATGGTTCCCTTGGTTATATAGATACGACTATTTTGCCCCATACATTATAGATAGATATATCCCATTGAATGGTACATGAAGATTTATAAAGGTTATACCAAAATTGATGATGAACCAATGTTTTTATTGTAGAGAGATTTTTTATTGAGGAAACCATTGAATTATTCATCTAATACCTATCTTATGTGGAGATAGTTGGTCTACCTAAATATCATTACAATGTGAAACTTATGGGTGATGGAATTTCTAAAATAGTTGTTATTGAAATTATTGTTACAGAGAGAGAGGAAGATTACCGTTAAATTTTACATAACAATTTAGAGGTTTCATTGTACGTGAAAACCTAAAAACAAATTATTATGAATTTTAATCCATCATGTGATGAAATATGGATATCAAATAAAAATAATTGATAGTTTATAAGATGTTTTTGTGGTAATAGTTTTGAAGAGTTGTCTATAAACCCAAATTCCATTCCATAACATCTTCGATGTCTAGCTTGGGGACCAAGTGTTCATGTATTATCTTAAAATTGTTATATAATTAATGGATATAAATTCTATAAAAAGGAAATTTATGAATGCAGTACCATGAAAAATACTTTAGTTACTCTTGTGGTAGAAGCGATGCTTGTGTATGGTTTCAGGAATATAAATCCAATTTATGTGAATATGAGATACTTTGGAATTATAAATCTAATATAGGAGTTGGAATATATAATATATAAAGGGATAATTTTTCAATGAATGTGGGTTAATAAAATGAGTATAATTAAAATGAATGAATTAATATTTTTGAAAGTGTATTATCGCAAGTAATAGTATAAGGAAGAACAATTCAAAATAGAATCACATGTAGTGAAAGTATCTTATATATCAGATTTTATAAATAAAACATTATCATTTTTTCTATTATTGACCAAAAGTATTTTAGGTCCAGATGTCAATTCAACTAAGGATGACCCTTTCATTAGGTCATTATAACTATTCATGGTGTTGTGAATATATATGATATATTTTAAGTTATAGGAGATCACAAGGAGGGTAATTTGATAATCGATAAAGGGCTTTAATCCCTTCAATATTTAGAAAAAAAAAAGATTTCAATAATTGAGATAAATTTTTTAATATAAATTTTGTTTCCACATAATATTATGTGTTAACTATTATATTTATGTAATATAAATTAAATATTCAACCACTTCTTCAGATAATGGCTTCTCCACATGACGATGCTCCCAATCTTGAGGAACAACATGTTTCTCCCCTTGTTGATGCTCCCAATCTTGTGAAAAATTATGTTACTCTACATATTGATGTCATCTGTAATGACCCGACCCTAGTTACCCAGAGTCGGTGCTGTATTACATAACATTGGCATGATCATAAGGAAATCATATCTCGAAAGACCGATCAGTTTAGTATTATTGGAAACAAGATTCATACATAATTTCAACTTTACAACTTGAAAATAAATAAAACATGAATTTATTACATTAGAAACATCCAAGCCTACTAGATTATTCCTACAAGTAACTCATAACTAACTTCTTCATATTTTGGGAAAATGAAACATAAGAAAGGGGTGAGCTCAAATGCTCAGTAAGGGCAAGAAATACAATGGAAGATAACATAAATAATAAGCACGGTGAATAATTGAAACCACATGCCTTTACCAATAATAAACATGAATAATTTTATGGAAGGAATATTATCTGAGTAAATAATGCCATAACAAAACATAATCATGAGTATTTGACTAGTCGAATGACCAAATGAACTATCAATATTATTTTCATAATGAGGGGATGTATAATGCCAGACATTCTGAAACATTTTGTAAAGGCCTCACCCAAGACGTCTAAAAATGATTAAGGCCCCGACCATAACCATATATCAATTTGGGAAAGGCCTCAGACAATTCCATGTCTAGTTATCTCATGAGACCTACCGATGCATAGAGGAGCTATAGCGGGCTCCACCCGTCAGTTACTAAGTCCAATACATTCCTCATATGAAAAGGTTGAAATATAACATAAACATTCGTATTAAAATTAGCATACAAAATGTTAGTACTTTAACCATAAACCATGAATGGTATAAAAATATCACATCCATAGTCAAACATAACACAAAACCTTCAATACATTATGAAAGTTTTGTATCATAATAAATCAACTTCAAATAAATTTGAAATCCATCAAATGATGTTGACATAGATTAAATCAAAACCTTTTTTAGAGAAACATCTCTTTTTATTTTGAAATAATTTTAGAGTCACATAATTATAAATAAAAAATTTATTTTGAAAATATTATTATAATATTTTAAGTGAAGATTTGAAAATATTATAATGGCAGAAAATAGACTCACCCGCCGTGTAAGTTAAAAAAACATTCTCACCTTAAATTTGTTGAAAAGGTCAAAAAGTACATTGTTCGGAAAACGACGGAAAGATTCATTTCAAAAAAAATAAGGTAAAATAAGGGTATAAATGACATTAACCCATTTTCTAATAAATAGTAATAATGTTTTGAAATACATTTTTAAGAAGCATGGATGTGGATGATAAAGAAGTCCTTGTAGATAATTACTTATAAACAACCTCGGATAATGAAGAGATTGTGAAATTAAACCTTACATTGTAATTTTCCTTGGTTGAGGGTAGGTTAACCTCTTGAATAATGGTAAAATAATTGTTATTAAATTATAAAATAATCATATACATTAATATGATATCATATGTGATCTTTTAATATTTCT
This sequence comes from Viscum album, assembly GCA_963277665.1. Lineage (NCBI taxonomy): Eukaryota > Viridiplantae > Streptophyta > Magnoliopsida > Santalales > Viscaceae > Viscum > Viscum album. The sequence continues at coordinate 926,684,681 of OY728165.1, forward strand.
TTGTTAATAATATTTTAGTATTATCTTCATTTCGGGTGTTAACTGATTCGTTTTCCTTTATATGCTTTGTTACCTAAGTAATGTTTGTTATGGATAGGATTTATATTATTCATATTAATAATTATATTAAGTCTTTAAGCATTATTTTTAATCAACTAATGGAAATTAGTCTTGAATGGGTACATTGGGGAATGAATCTCATCGTGTTCATGGAGACGGTAATTCGTACGTACGCAAGAGTGACAATATCATTATTTTAATATTAAAATAATATATAATTGGATGTTATGTCATATATAACTAATTATTATCATGTTATATTTATTATTCACATCAATTATACATCATTATTATACCCATCTGAATAATAATGTATTGAATAACAATTACACCACGACGTGAAGACGGTAAGCCGTACGTATGCACGTATGGTGACATGTCATTCAAAGGATGGATAGAATAATGAATATGATTGTACCATATTTATAATCACATCACAGTATATAGAATATAATGGAGTTATTATTTTATAATGGAAACAACAAAGAAAGAGGAAGTTGAAGAAGAAAGTAACTTGAAAGAGGTGATGAAATATTTACCTCTTCTTCAGGTTCTTCCTTTTGATTTGATCAAAAGGGATCCTTAGGTTGGATTTATGAATAAAGTAAGGTCTCTAAGATGAATGTATGACAGTTGGAAGGGTATTTTGGTAGGGTTTGGCCGAGCCAAATGGCTTTGAAGGTGTGAATTAGAGAGAATGGTAAGTTCCCTTTTATAAGAGGGGTGAGGGGCACCTTAGGAAAAGCTCGAAATATTATTTTATAATAAAATCATTTTCAGATTATAATGGCTCAAAAATGAATTTTTTAAAGACTTATGTGGGGATGTGTCGAAAATCACTCAATAAATAGGTTATATATAGGCTTGGGTCACTATATTAACTTTATCTTTTATATTTAACGCTTAGTTAAATAGATTGATATTTACCATGTCTCTTTGTATTTTTATATTATATAGTTAATAAACTTACTATAAACATCTAAGAAAACCTCTAGTGTTTAGTTAATGATATATATAATATTATTTAAGACCTTTGTCTAATACTTATATTTTTAGGAATATAATATCAATTAATAATATAATATTTTTTTAAAAACTCTTTTATATCAATTTTGACACTTTTTGGTATTTTGTTTTTTTAAATTCATAACAGCATTATTAATTCGAAAACAATTAATCTAACTAACTATAACATGTCATATTAACCTAGAAAATTAGTTTAATTCATAAAAAGTCTCAAATTACATTTATTTGGATATTTATAATTTCCATTATTTTAATATTTCATTAATTAGGTAATTACTACATCTTCATTGTGTCATAAATAAATTTAATTATTTAATGTCTAAAAATTATAAATAAAATTACATTATGTACTAAATATTTTATATTTCTAATGAATTTTATAGTTGAATTTATCTTATGTATTACCCTATACTAAAAATGTTTTAGTTATTAAACTTTGATTTTATCTCTTTTAACTATTCTTTAAATAAAATAATAATAAATGTCCTAATCTAATCCAAGTGGACCTAAAGGATCATATTTTATTCCTAAGGTTGTTTTTGGTTGAATTGAACTTATCCAATAGAAATAAGACATGTTTTAGGGTAATAATTAAATCATTTTTACCCTTAATTATCCTTTTTACTTTTAATCGTGGCAAATAAAAGTAAAAAGTTACTATTCAACAAAAATTATTTTCAACTTATTGAACCACATTTTACTTACTGGTAGAAACCTTGTGTTTGGGATTTTTAAATTCAACTCACAGAAGCGGTAAAATTATGTTTCATGTAAATTTTCAAGTGCTCTTAGGAGGTGGGTAAAAGACGGTAAAAAGGTCAATAAAATTTTTATATATCTAAAATTATTATAAACTAACTCAAATGAATTAAATTGAACTTATATAGGTATTATGTATCTATTTTTACCTAAAATATATTTAAATAAAATAAATAATTATTTAAATTAAAATTTTGTTTTAAACTATAACTCAGTGTTTTTCACTACTCATCAAAAATTGAAAGTTTTCAGAAAAATACCAAAAAATCACCCTATGCTAATTTCGATACTCCAAATTCAAAAATGAAGTATATTTTGAAAGATAAAATTTATAAAATTTTAAAAAGTGGGTATTATTATTCATACTAGCTAGTTTGATTGGTTGTGGTATGTTAGAACTCAAAGTTGCGTACAACACACACTATTGTATTATTCAAAGAGAAGCGTACCGTAGAAGCTTGGGGTGTTAAATTCTCCCCTCCTTCAAATAATTTCATCCTTAAAATTTCTATAATATTACTGCATTAAAAGACTCTGATGGTTCTTCATCATAAGTTCCTCGGGTTCCCACGTTGCCTCTTCCATCTTATGGTTTCTCCATAGAACTTTTACCAAATGAGTCGTTTGGTTTCTCAACACTTGTTCTCTTGTATCAAGAATCTTGACAGGTTCTTCGCAATAAGACAGATCGGGTTCCAATTATAATTCCTTATAGGTGAGTATATGCGTTGGGTCAGGCATGTATTTTCTCAACAGTGATATGTGGAATACATCGTGAACTTTGTAGAGACTTGGCAGCATTTCCAAACGATAAGCTACAACCCCAATTCGTTCTATAATTTTGAAAGGTCCGATTTACCTGGGACTTAATTTTCCCTTATTACCGAAATGTATAACACCCTTCCATGGAGATACCTTTAAGAAAACATGATCTCCTACTTGAAATTCCAAATTCTTCCTTCAGCTATAGGCATAACTCTTCTGCCTAGTTTGAGATTCTTTTATGTGGTTTTGGATTAACTTCACCTTTTCCATAGTTTCCTTCACCCGTTCTGGGCCTACGAGTTTTATTTCACCAACATCATCGCAACAGGTTGTTGTGCGACATCTCTTTTCGTATAATGCTTCATATGGTTCCATTTGAATACTTGAATGGAAGCTATTGTTATAGGAAAATTCTACCAGAGGTATATTGATCCCACATACATTGAAAGTCAAGTGAAAATGATCTCAACAGGTCTTATATGGTTTGAATAGTCTGTTATGATTGTCCATCAGTTTGGGGGTGGTAGGCAGTGCTCAAACAAAGTTCAGTATCCAGGGATTTCTAAAGAGTTTTCCAGAATCTTGATGTACAATGTGGATCACGATCATAAAAAATATATAGAGGTACTCCATGAAGTCTCAATACTTCATTAATATATAGTCTTGAAAGTTTTTCAAGTGGTAAATCTTCTCTTATAGCAATAAAATGTTCTGAATTGGTAAGACGATCAATAATGACCCATATTTCATCGTTCCTTAAAGGAGTATTTGGTAGTCCCATGACAGGGTCAATCATAATATTATCTCATTTCCACTCAGGTATAGGAAGAGGTTGCATGACTCCTCCAGGTTGTTGCCTTCCATCTTTCACTTGTTGAAAACCCATACATTTTGACATGAAATCAGTAATCTACATCTTCATGTTGTCCCAAAAAAATGTTCCTTCAAATCTTTATACATCTTAGTGAAACAAGGGTGTATAGAGAAATTGGAACTATGAGCATCATCCAAGAATTCCTTTTTTAGATTAGGTATATCGGGAACACAAAGTATCTTCCCAAATTTCAAAATTCCATCTTCATATATGAAGTCACTCAATCTCCCATCATTCATAGCTTTAATATTCTTTTGAAACTCCTCATCATCAGCTTTAGAATATTTTATCCTTTCTAATAAAGATGGGTTGGCAACCATTTGAAAAAGTATTGATGATCCACCTTCCATGGTTATTCCCATATCCATCTTTACTAGATCCATGAGAATAGAATCCCTTTCAACCCTCATCTTGTTCAAAACTTCATGATCATTTCTTCCCAAAGAATCTGCCACCTTATTTTCCTTCCCTGGGTGGTAGTGTATTGTGAAATCATAATCCTTGAGTAGTTCAAGCCATCATCTTTGCTTCATGTTGAGTTATTTCTGTGAGAAAATATACTTCCAACTCTTGCGATCAGTATATATCTCACATTTTTCACCATAGAGATAATGTCTCCATATCTTCAAAGAAAATATTACAACTTCTAACTCAATATCCTGAGTATGATTGTTTTTCTCATGAATTTTCAGCTATCATGATGCATAGGCAATAACTCTATCCTTCTGCGTAAGGACACAACCAAGTCATTTCTTCGATGCATCACTATAAATAAAAAACCCATCATTCCCCGATGTTAGTGTCAAGATAAGAGCATTGACTAATCTTCTCTTAAATTCTTTAAAACATTCTACACACTCTTTTGTCCAAAAAAATTTAACAACTTTTCGTTTGAGCTTTGTTAATGGGTTAGCCAATCCGGAAAAATTCTGGACAAAACACCGATAATAACCTCCTAAACCAATAAAACTACATACCTCATTTATACTTGTCGGTGGTGATCATTCTTGGATTTCCTTTTTCTTTGAAGGATCAAAAAATATTCCATACTTAGAGACAATATGGCCAAGAAAATAAATCTCTTGAATCTATAATTCACACTTGCTAAACTTCCCATATAATTCATTTATTCTCACAGTCTTCAGGATAATGCGCAAGTGATTTTCATAATCTTTATATATTTTGGAGTATACCAAGATATCATCAATAAATACCAATAAAAGGTCATCAAGACATTCCTTGAAAAATCTGTTCATTAAATCCGTGAAGATAGAGGGTGCATTAGTCAATCCAAATGGAATTACTATAAACTTGTAATACCTGTAACTGGTTCAAAATGATGTGTTCAGAAGGTCTTAATTCTTCACACACAAATGATGATATCCAGATCGAAGGTCAATATTTGAAAATTATTGAGCTCTATGAATTTGGTCAAATAAATCATCAATACGGGGTAGCATATACTTGTTCTTTATTGTTATATCATTGATCTCCCGTTAGTCAATGCACAACCTCATAGATTCATCTTTCTTCTAAACAAAAAGTACAGGGTCTACTCATAGAGAAACAATAGGGTAAATAAATCCCTTATTACTGAATTCCTATAGTTATTTATTTAGTTCCACTAATTCCACAGGGTCCATTCTATAAGGGGTCTTTGATACGGTCCTTGAACCAGGAATTAAATCAACTAAAAACTCAATTTCTCGTTGTGGAGGATGTCCAGGTAAATCCTCTGGAAACACATCAACATATTCATTAACAATAGGTACATCATCTATTTGAACATTAATTTTCTCAACCACTTTTATTTCATTCTCTTCCTCTCCAATAATTGAATTTAGTTGAGATACTTGGGGTGGATCTATATATGAATTAGGTGGTGACATTTCTGCTCTAAAGATAAGGTACTCCTTATCATCATCAAAAATTTTAACCTCCTTCTTCTTATAATAAATGTTTTCATAATGGCCCAAAATCCAATCCCTGACAATAATTATATCAAATTAAATCATGGGTATGATGATGAGATCATCAGATAAAGAAAATTTATATGCACTAATGGGGACTCATTCACAAAACATTGTTGCAATGATACTTCCCTTATCAGTTTTGACTGACAAATCCCTTGTTAAATAAAATTTGAAATATTTAGTTTTCTTAGAAAATTGGGAAGATATGAAACAATGCGATGATCTAGAATCAAATAAAGGATTTTTTAAACATGAGGAAACTATTAAATTACCTGCCACCATGTCTTTCGAAGCTTCAACCTCAGAAGTAGTGATAAAATAAGATTGGTCGTGATCCCTTGGCCTTTTCTGAGGTAAGTTCCCTTGGCTCTTAGGAAATTCATTTGCATAATGCCCCTTTCTCTATAATTTTTTCATTTAGTGGTGACAACCTCTTTGTTCCCCTTGAAATCATGAGCTTGGTGGCCTTTTTCACCAAACTTGTAACAAACTCCCATTCCCTTCAGGCAAGTACCAGGGTGTTTCTTCCCACATTTACTATAGGATGGATATTCATCTTTTACCTTCTTCCCCTTATTTCCATTTCTAGAGTGTTCAGCAGATCTCTTATTCTCTTGCTTTGATTTAAAGTCGTATAACTTAGAGAATTCTTTTTATGACTTGATAGCACATGAGACAATATCTTTGTACGATGAGAAGGATTGTGAGATTAATGCTCGATGAAGAAATGGTTTTAACCCACCAAATAAATGATCAATAATAATTCTAGGGTTACGTATATAATCTGCAGAATGAATTTCAAACTTTGTAAAGTTAGCTTCATACTTTATGACATTCTCATCCTCCTTTTTCCTCAGAATCAGAAATTGTCTTTCCATATCCGCTCGATGGTCATGAGGAAAGTATTTTTCTGAGAAAATTACTTTAAACTCCCTCCATTACATATTTGATACTTCATCATCTTCCTTTTTGTTTTGAATCAATGACCACCATTCATCAACATCTCCAGTATGGCAGTAAACTGCCATAACAACCTTTTCCCTTTCACTACTCCCCAAGGTAAGGAATATTTTATCTAAGGAATTTATCCATTTCTCATATACTTGTGGATTTTTACCCCCATTGAATGTTGGTGGTTATTTCTTTATGAAGCAATATAACATTGATCCTCCACACTGTGGATCAGGGAGCTTCATATGGGTATGTTTATTATTCATAACCTGAGTGAGTTGTCCCAGTATGGTTATTAGCTGATTAGCACTAGTTGCAACAGTAGATCCACTATAATTATCTTGAGTAGGAGGGAAATCCCTACATAGAGTGAATGCATTGATACAGTTTCCATTCCTTCCACTAAGCGCCATTTTTAAACAATGGCATACACTATATTAGTTTATGAATCACAATACATAATTCCAAACATGTAAAACAATTAACATAAATTGAACAGTTTATGGATATAATCCATAATCATAAAAAATGTTTTCTTTGAGGAAGTATATACTCATTAACCCTTCATAATGGTTTGTAAAGAAAATGAGAATTATCCTAATCATATCTCCTGGGATTGTCGTAACCAAGAGTGCATCAAGGCCCATTTCCGTGCACCATTTACCGTTCGAGTCTATCTTAAAGCAGTGTTTTTGGGTTTTACCCCTAGGTACATTTGTGCCAAAGCCACCTCTACCTGATCGTATTCAGACATAGATGTATTACTTGGAAAACTCACAAAATCTCTACAATACCAAAATTTTAGGAAGTTCTTCTATACTAATCCTCAAAGTATATATTAGGGTAATGTTCTCTAATTAGAGTTTACCTAAATCTAGATTCCAAGGTTTGTACTAAACTTCCTCTGATACCAACTATAATGCCCCAAATCTAGTTACCCAAAGTAGGTGCATTATTACATAACATTGTCATGATCACAAGGAAATCATGTCTGAAAAGACTGATCATTTTAGTATTATCGGAAACAAGATTAATACATAAGTACAACATTACAACTTGAAAAGAAATACAACATGAATTTATTCCATTAGAAACATCCAATACTCCTAGATTATGCATGTAATTCACTCATAACTAACTTCTTCATATCCTTGGAAAATGAAACATAAGAAAGGGGTGACCTCAAAAGCTCAGTAAGGGTAAGAAATACAGCGGAAGATAACATAAATACTAATCATGTTGAATAATTGAAACCACATGCCTTTACCAATAATAAACATGAATAAATTTATGGTAGGAATATGATCTGAGTAAATAATGCCATAATAAAACATAATCAAAGGTATTATACTAGTCGAATGACCACTTGAACCATCAATATTAATTTCATAATGACGGGATGTATAATGCCGTACATTCTGAAACATTTTGTCAAGGCCTCAACCAAGACGTCTAAAAATGATTAAGGCCTCAGCCAAAACCATATAACAAATTGGGAAAGGCCTCGACTAATTCCACATCTAGTTGTCTCATGAGACCAACCTATGCATCGAGGAGCTATAGAGGGCTCCACCTATCACTTACTAAATCCAATACATTCCTCATATGAAAAGGTTGAAATATAACATAATTTCTTTATTAAAACTAGAATACAAAATGTCAATAATTTAACCATAAACCACGAATGGTATAAAAATAGCACATCCACAGTCAAACATAACACAAAACCCTCAATACATTATTGAATTTTTGAATCATAATATGTCAAATTCAAATAAACTTGAAATCCATCAAAGGATGTTGACATAGATGAAATCAAAACCTTTTTAGAGAAATATCTCTTTATATTTTGAAATAATTTTAGAGTCACATAATTTTAAAGAAAACATTTATTTTGAAAATATTCTTATAATCTTGTAAGGTAAGATTAAATGATGTTATAATGGTGGAAAATAGCCACACCCGTCGTATAATTAAAAAAACATTCTTACCTTAAATTTGTCAAAAATGTCAAAAAGTACCCTGTTTGGAAAATGACAGAAAGATTCCTTTCGAAACATACATGGTAAAATAAGGGTATAAATGAATTTAACCCATTGTCTAGTAAATAGTAAGAATATTTTGAAATAAATTTTTAAAAATCATGGATGTGGATGATAAAGAGGTCCCAGTAGATAATTACATATAAACAACCTCAGATAATGAAGAGATTTTGAAATTAACCCTTACCTTGTACTTTTCCTTGGTCAAGGGTAGGTTAACCTGATGTATAATGGTGAAATAATTCTTATTAAATTATAAAATAATCATATACATTAATATGATATCATATATGATCTTTTAATATTGCTTTGTTAGTAATATTTTAGTATCAATGTCGTTTCGGGTGTTAACTGATTCGTTTTCCTTTATATGCATTTTTACATAAGTAATGTTTGTTATGGATAGGATGTATCTTATTAATATTCAAAATGATATTAAGTCTTTAAAGATTTTTTTAATCAACTAATGAAAATTAGTCTTGAATGGATAGTATGGGGAATGAATCTCATCGTGTTCGTGGAGACGGTAATCCGTACGTATGCACGGGCGACAATATCAATCGTTTGATATTAAAATAATATATAATTGGATGGTATATCGTATATACAGAATCATTATCATGTTATATTTATTATTTACATCAATTAAACATCATTATTATACCCATCCAAATAATAATGTATTGAATAACAATTACACCACGACGTGGAGACGTTAAGCCGTATGTACACACATATGGTGACATGTCATTCAAAGGATGGATAGAATAACGAACATGGTTTTATCATTTTTATAATAACATCACAGTATATATATGATACTGGATTTATTATTTTATAATGTAAACAACAAAGAAAGAGGAAGTGGAAGAAGAAAGGAACTTGAAATAGGTGATGAAATATTTACATCTTCTTCGGGTTCTTACTTTTGATTTGATCAAAAGGGCTCCTTAGGTTGGATTTATGACTAAAGTAAGGACTCTAAGATGAAGGGAGAACATTTTATAGGGTATTTGATTAGGGGTTGTCTGAGCCAAATGGATTTGAAGGTTTTAATTAGAGATAAGGGGATGTTCCCTTTTATAAGATGGGTGAGGGGCACCTTAGAAAAAGTTGGAAATATTATTTTATAATTAAAAAATTTCAGTTTTTAATGGCTCCAAAATAAATTATTTAAAGGATAAGGTGGTTATGGGTGAAAAACCACTCAACCAATAGGTTTTAGATAGGTTTGGGTCACTATATTGACTTTATCTTTTAGATTTAACTCTTAGTTAAATAGTTTGACATTTACCATGTCTCTTTGTATTTTTATATTATATGGTTAATAAACGTACTATAAACATCCAAGAGAACCTAAAGTGATTAATTAATAACATATATAATATTATTTAAGACCTTTGGACGAACCTTATATTTTTAAGACTATAATATCAATTAATAATATAATATATTTTTAAAAACTCTTTTATGTCAATTTTGACACTATTTGGTATTTCGTTTTTTCTAAATTTATAACAGCATTATTAATTCGAAAAAAAATTATCTAAAAAACCCTAATATGTCATATTAACGTATAAAATTAGTTTAATTCATAAAAAGTCTAAAATTACATTTATTTGGATATTTATAATATCTATTATTTTAATATTTCATTAATTACATAATTACTGCATCATTATTGTATCATAAATAAATTTAATTATTTAATGTGTAAAAATTAAAAATAAAACACAATTATGTAGGAAATATTTTTTATATTTATAATGAATATTTATAGTCAAATTTATCTTTGGTATAACCCTATATTAAAAATATTTTAGTTATTAAACTCTGATTTTAACTCTTTCAACTATTCTTTAAATAAAATAATAAAAAATTTTCTAATCTAATCCAAGTGGACCTAAAGGATAATTTTTATTCCTAAGGTTGTTTTTGTTCAAATTAAACTTATCCAATATAATTATGACATGTGTTAGGGTAATAATAATATCATTTTTACCATTAATTACCCTATGAAATTTTAACCATTGTAAATAAAAGTTAAAAGTTACTATTTACCAAAAAATATTTTCATCTTATTGAACCAAATTTTATATATTGATATTAACCATGTCTCTTGGATTCTTTAAATTCAAATCACAGAAGCAGTAAAATTATTTTTTATGTAAATTTTCAAATGCTCTTAGGAGGTGGGTAAAAGACGGTAAAAAGTTCAATAAAATTTTTATATATCTAAAATTGTTATAAACTGATTCCAATGAATTAAATTGAACTTATATAGGTATTATGTATCTATTTTGACATAAAATAAATTTAAATAAAATAAATAATTATTTAAATAAAAATTCGGTTTTAAACTACAACTCATTGTTTTTCATTAATCATCAAAAATTGAAAGCTTTCTGAAAAATACCAAAAATTCACCCTAAGATAATTTCAATACTAAGAATCCAAAAATGAATTCCATTTTAAAAGATAAAATTTATAAAATTTCAAAAATTGTGTATTATTATTCATAAAGTCTAGTTTGATTGGTTGTAGTGTGTTAGAACACGAAGTTGCATACAACACACACTATTTTATTATTAAAAGAGAAGCATACCATCGAAGCTTGGGGTTTTAAATCATCAATCATAAGGAAAAAAATATTTATAATTTTTAAACCACGTAAATGGTAGATATTGAACAACCCATGTCTAATAAATAATAGTAAAATAATAATGTGACAACCTTAATAAAAATTATTATGATGATAAGTAATGGAATAAAACCCAAGTTTGGGTGGAATAAAAATGACCAGATTATTGAATCCAAATAGTCCATTTTCATTGGTTACATTTGATTCACCACTAGAATGCATGTTTATATTGAAGTAAATACATGATATAAGGTTTTACCATTGATGAAGGCACTAATTTGGGAATATATTATGGAAACATCATGATATAATGTTTTTTTACTAAAAACTAATATAATTGAATGTTGATTTACTCTTCATTATCCCTTGTAGAGTGGGTTTATATTGGATGACCATTGAATTAAATTTATTTTAATTTTCACTATAAAGGATCACAAATCCTTTCAAATAATTATTATAAATAACTATATTAGGAATGATGAAGGAATATTAAACCATCAACCACCACATATATATAAACACATGAAAAACCAAAAAAATGAAATGAATTTATTGGTTATAGAGAGGAGGAACAATTTTAGGTACTTTGTGATTGCTAATAATTTACTTCGAAATACATGTATTAATCACATTTATTAATAATTATTAATTAATGATATAGACACTTGCTGTTAAAAGTTAGTAGTATGTATAAAAACCAACATACTCCTTCCATAAATCAATGATTGTGTATTCTTCACTTCAAAAAATGGTATTTATATTAATAAACAACAATACTTCTATGTGGAATACAAATATTCACTAATGGAAAACTAACCTATACCAACGGTTTGGAACCGTTGGTATAGGCCTCCAAACCATTGGTATAGTCTATACCAACGGTTTGGAGAACCGTAGGAAAGTAAGCCGTTGGGATAGGTCTATACCAACGGTTTTTGGAAAACCATTGGTATAGACCTATACCAATAGTTTTGAAAACCGTTGGTATAAGTAATATGAAAATCTATACCAACGGTTCCATAAAACCGTTGGTATATGTATTTCCAAAAAAAATATTCGCTGGGATTTGATCCCAGGACCTCCAGTTTATCATTGAACGACCTAACCACTAACCAAACATGAATTTTGTGAACATAATTTCATAAATATATATATTTGTTATCATAATTATTTTAAATTTTGATTTATAGAATGTTCTGGTTAAGAGGATCCAAATACCAACAGTTTTGAGAACTGTTGGTATAGGTCCCTGGAATCTGGGGGGTGATGTTGATATATTGGGGACTTTTCCCAACGGTTTGGCCAAACCATTGGGAAAGCCTACAATTGGGAAAGATTGCCACAACTGTTGGGAAAGCCTACCCTTTCCCAACGGTTTTGGAAAACCGTGGAACCGTTGGGAAAAGTGGCCACAAATTGGACCTTTCCCCCATTGGGAAAAGTGGCCATAAAGTGGGATTTCCCAACGTTTTGGCCAAACTGTTAGGAAAGGGGGTATAGAAGTGTTGGGAAAGGTCACATTTCCAGTAGTGATTATAATTATGCTACTTTTTTATATATAGATTGATGAATAAAAATTTATATCCACTTCCATCCCATATCTTGTGCTATGAAAGTGGGCCTATTTAAATAAAGATAGAATACTAGTAGATGAAAACACACAAAGAGTTTTAGAATCATTTATAATTGTGACATAATAATAATTTGTTCTAATTTTTATTTTAATTAAAAAAATAATGAATACTTATTTTCCTAAGTTTTTATCTATTTTAGACATAAGAATTATCATCTGCCGCACCTGATGAATGTATACTTTTAGTGGCCATGAATAGGTTATAACAATATGTCTATGTAAGAGGTTCAAGTTACGGAGAGTCACCTCAATTTTTTTAAAAAGAAATGAACAATATAAAATATTAAAGGATATATTCTAGAAAATAAAAAACATCAAAAAGATCATCTAAGAATGCTGATTAATGTAGCTCATGAGTTGAGTGTTGAGAAACCTATTACCTTTGATGATCTGAATGTTCACATAATCAAACTTGTAATTATAACTTTTGTATCATGTTCATTTGATCTTATAAAAATACATGTATATTAAGAGGTATGTCCTTTCCATTTTTTCTATAAAAAACTTTTTCAAATAATGAATAATTTATGAACTAATAAATATTTTTACAAATGGATAAAATGAAGAGGACACATAAAGTTGAATCAAAAAAATATAAAATATCAACCAATCAATCCAAAATACCTTTAGGGAGTACCTTTTACCATTTATTTAAATAACCAAATATATCAATATTATAATTTCACGTAGATACAATGTTTATAGATAATAATATGACCATTATTGTTTTGAAAGAAAAAATGTATAAAGATACTATTAAAGACTATCTTGGTCTTGATAATGTATATGAAATCCTCAGGCACATATGATTCCCAACTATCATAGAAATTAGGTAAACGTATAAAATTTATGATTTCCTACTACTATTATCTAGTGGAAAGTAGGGTTGAAACCATATGGAAAGTGATACTACCAATTATATATAAAACATTCAAAACACACCACTATTGTCATTAGTGGGAAGAGTAAGTAGTTTTAGTTTATGTTTTTTATATATTTTTTAGAAATTTTAAAAATTATTAACAAACACTCAATTTTTTTATGTTTTTTATCTAGGCTAAAATAAAACAGAGAAAAAAATGAAAAGTAACAAAAAAAGCGACTGGTAATGATGAGAAATGAAATATTAGGATAAACCTCATGGGTAAAAACTCTATTCTACTTGTTTAAAAAAATTCCTTCTCACAAAAATGATTACAAACTTAACTATAAAAAACTAAATTACATCCATTCCCAGGAGTTAAGAAACTCAGATTAGAAATTCATGGGGTTTTCTACTCCAAGAGAAGTTCAACTATAAAAATTTATCCTTAAAAAATTCAACAGACACATTCTCACTAAATGTGATAATGTTTTCTTTTTGAACATAATGCTTTTAGAAAATGTACCCACGATGAGTCTCACCGAATGACTGTAGATTGAAAATTGAAATAAAGTAGCACTAGGCGATTAAATGAATTCAGAATTGATCTCACTGATCAATTATGAATACATTAAAATGAAAAAGTGAAAAGGAAGATAAAAATATAACTAGTAGAAGTAGAAATTCCCCAAACTCTAAGTACTTAGATAACTTTTATTTTTAATACAACAATTGAAAAAATTCTATAGAAGAGTACAAGAATTAAAAAAAGAGGGAGGAAGAACTCCCCAAATGATGTTCTGCACTCGGGTTCCTCTAACACTAGGACTACTTTATCTCTAGGTATCCTGGATCTACTTCGCTCTGGTTCTCTTTGAAAAAGTGAAGGAATTGTCGTCTGTCTTTTTTTTTCACCACTACTCTACTACATAATCTACTATCATATGAATTAACCTTATAACTAACTCATGATAAGTTCTAAGGATGCACATGTATGTGTTCTGGGTTCCACAATGAATCTGCATAGTTCAAAGAGAAAAACATTTAAAATAGTTTGCAAAATAATAAATATTTAATTATAAAAAATTATAAATAATAATTCTTTATTTACTAATAGGTATTTTAATTGATTATTTTATTTCTTTTATTTAATGTTGTTATATGTTATTATTTATAATTAATTAATTAATTATTATTATAAAAGTTTTTAGTATATTATTAAGTCATTAATTAGATAAAATTAATAAGTTTTTAATTTAATATTATTTATTTGGTTATTTTATTAATAGTATTAATAATATATTATTATTGAGTTAATTACTGAATTTTAATTATAAATTTTATTATTATAATTATTATTTTATTTTTAAAGTTAATTTATAATTATTTATTAAATTAAATATAAAATTATCATTTAATTGAAAAAATTAATAATTAATTCGATTTATGAATCATTATTAACATTTTAGTTTGAGAATGTTTTATTTAATTTTAAATTTTACTAAATTAATTTATTAATTTTGATTTTATTATTTTAATAAGTTACTAATTAAAAATTACTATTAATGTTAATTTTAGTTAATAAATAATTTCATTTAAATTATTACCTATAGATATTTATTTTAATTAATTTGAATAAATTAACTATTATTAATAATTATTTTTATATATCTTATATTATTAATCACTTTTTATTTTATTATTATTATTTATTTTTTTATTTATAAAAATTTACTATTATTATTATTATTTTCATTAATATTATTATTTAATATGTATAATAATTATTATTATTTAATTTATTTTCTTTAGTTTTTTAAGTTCTTTCCCCCTTACCTTCTTCATTAGGCAATAGACAAGGTCATCTTCTTGAATCTACCATAGCTCACGATGACTCCTCGGTAGCAGAGATTTCTTCCTTCCAGTGGTGCAAGACAGTAGCGTCACTGTACAGGTTCTTCCTCAGCTTCTCGGTCCTCTACAACAGTATGTCGCCTTTAGATCATTCTCCACAACACACGACTCAGGAGGTATTCCACGGCGAGTGGCAGCACAACTTGGGATTGCAATTTCCTCCTCCAGTAGTGCATCACAGCAGTTGTGCGACTAAAATTAATTTATTTTAAAGAGACCAAATAAAAAGATTAAAGACCAAATAAAATGTTAAATTAACTATTCTTAAATTATTAACTTATATTAAAAACAGAATATGTTATTTAATAGTATAATAAAATTACTAATTATGATAAGAGTTAGTAAATTTAATTAAAAGGACAATTATTATTAAATGAAACCAAGTCAATTAGATTGAAATAATTACTAGAGTTTATATATTTTCATTAATTAATGTTAAACAATTAAATATTTTAATAGATAACTAAATAAGTTAAATATAAATAATATGATTAATTGATTAATTATTAATCATGTCATATTATTAAAAATTCAAGAAGATTAAGATTACCAATCCAATTTATGAATTATAAGAAAAAATAGTTAGATTAAATAAATTATTTTAAAGACTAAAAATTCAAAATTTGTTATAAAAACTAATAAATTAATCAATTTAATCATAAAAATAAAAATTGTGAATATTTAGTAAAAAGTTTTAAAATAATTAATTAAATAATTAAAAACTAATTAAAAATAGGTGAAAAAACTATTGATTTTAGATCCACATCAAATCCCCCCAAAGTTAAGCATTGTTTGTCCCAAAAAAATTCACGTTTTATTATCTTTGAAAAAGAGAAGTGTGTTTTTATGACTCTTCTCAAAATGTAACATGTTAAATAGTTTAGAACAGAGGACAAAAAATGTTGGTATGGATTTTGAAAAGATAAAATTATAATTAATCTTTCCAAGTTTTAAGTACTCAAAGTTAATCAAAAGAGAAAAGAATCATCATTAAAGAGGATTTTATGCCTCATAAATGAACCAGCCTTATGACTCATTTCAATTCAAGCTTAAGTTTTAATTTGAAGAGTGACAAAATTTTAAATATATGTGGAATTAAAAACTTAACAAGAGGAACATTGTAATTTGACTCATTCCTACATTCCAAAAATAAATACTATTTTGTGAATCACCTTATTAATACAACCTAAATGATTCCCATATAAACCAATTGTCCCCTTATTCATCTGATTCTCATAATTCGCTCAACATAAAGAACTAATTTTTACTCTAGGCACTTTATTTCATTTTTCCCAATCCATGTAACATGTGATAAGAACTGTGCATATGCACTTTTTTCAAATAGTACATTGGGCTTATAGTAAACAAAAAATGTACCCATTACCTAGGGTTTCAGAGATTCACCATGGGTTCGAAAATTCTTAGATTACTCTAGTTTCAAAAGATTTACATAAAAATCAACTACATTGTCTCATTAATGTGATTAATTTAAATAATAAAAGTAAATTGGGTCACCTCGGAAAGTGTTCAAACTTCAAGTTCCTAAGGTTAAGATCTGAACTCCACTAACAAGTAACCCACATCACTTGAAAAAAATACTCTATAAACCAATTTTTTATTAAATCACTAAACATGTTCACTTAGAAATCATCCATCCTATAAAATTTCAGATTCAAAAAATTTTTTAACTACCATCCTTGCATTACCTTTTGGAATTACTCATTCAATTATAACATAAAATTGGGTAAAAAGTTTGAGAGTTTTTAACCATTTTTAGAAATTTTTTTAAAGAGCAGTGGGATTTTGATGGGATTTTCATTAATAATAGTTAAGATCAATAAAGAATTGACCCCTGCCCCCAAAATTAAAACCCAACTTTGTCCACAATATTGAGTTCCAATGGGAAGAAGAAAACAATTAGACTTTTAAAGTTCAATGTAGTTTTTTAATTTTAGTAGATAAATGACATGTTTAGAGGTCCCGGTGAAACCCAAAAGAATATTTTCCATAATAATTAATTTATAGTAGGATTACATAAATTATCAATTAATGAAGTGGAACAATGTTTCAATTAATCTAAAAAATTAGCATGTATAACATGTAGGTTCATAGTGAATAAGGTGTAAGCAAATTTATAGTTTTAATTCAAAGTGATTTTCTATTATGTAGAAAAAAATAAACTAAACAACCAAACATTGAAAAGTATATTCAATAAAATAAATTTAAAGCCTACATACCACCCCACACTTAGTTTTAAATAGTGAAAATATTAATCCATTAAAACTCCATTTTCAACTAAGATGAACACGCATAAAAAATTTCCTATATAATAAACATGTAGAAAAATTTTTATCAAAGAGAAAAATTAAGCATATTTTTTAACATCAATACACATATATAGTAAAAAAAAATTTAGTGACTCACTCACACTACCACTAGTGAGTCACCAACAATAGTGTATTAGTAACTCAGGTGCATTAATGAGTCAATGAATCACCAACAACATTGAAATTGTGACTTAACGGCGATTTTTTTAATAAAGTAAAAGGAGAAGAAAATTAATGTAGAATTAAGAATAAAGTACCTCCCTAAATAATTTTGTTGAGATATAAAATAGTATGGGAATTCCACTTTTTAGATGATACCAGCTACACTATTCTAACTCAAAATATAAGAACCAAAAGAACTAAGAACAAGCAGTAAAAGGAAGTACACTAAAACATTGAAAACAAGTAGCACATTATTCAATGTCAAAAATGAAACAAAGATAAAGACAAAACCTGAACCATGAGTTAACTCCCATGAAACACTAAGTATAAAGTATTCATCCAAACTTTATTATAGAGCAGTTCTCAAGGAAAGTGAAGATATCTGAGCCCTTTGGCTTCCATTCAAAATAAAGTTTTAATCTCTTCCAATTAACAAGTATGGGTTTATTCTCTTAACCAAATATCTCTACAACTCCATTCTTCCACACTCTGTAAATAATAAAAGATCAAGAACAGTTGGACTTAAGTTTTCAAGGAAAGAGTTTTAATCATTAAATAAAGAGAAGGACCTTCTTTCCAGGTTTAAATTCTTTTTTTGAATCACAGAATCATGAAAGATCTTGGTCCCCTCTTTGTATATTCTAGAATTACCATTAGAATCTCTCTTAATTTCATATAATTCACTCAACTCAAGAAATATTCTCTCACCAGTACTCCTAAAATCAAAATTTAGAGCCGTAACTACCCAAAAGGACTTATATTGAAACTCCACAAGAAAAGGAATCCATTTTCCAAATAACAGCCTATATGGAGACACACCTATTGGGGTCTTGAAAGCTATTATGTATTCCCATAAATCATCATCTAGTTTGAGTGACCAGTCTTTCTTAGAATGTGAGAAATATTTATAAAGAATTATTTTTAGTTTCCTAAAATTTCCACCTATCCACTAGACTGTGGACGATAAGAAGTTCCAATTATATGAACACAACCATACTTTTCCATCAAATCCTTAAAATTTTAATTTTAAAAGTGTGTTACATTATCATTGATAAATTATTTTGGGACTTCAAATATTTAAAAAATATATTTGTTGACAAATTTTATTAAATTGTTTGCTTGATTATTGGGTAGTGACAATGTCTCAACCTAGATAGAAACATAATCTAAAACAACTAATATGTACTCATTCCCATTATATGAAGGAAATGGACCCATGAAATCTAAACCCCAGACATAAAAAATATCGACTTATAAAATAACTTTTTGGGGTAACTCTTACTTCCTAACAATATTTACTAACCTCTAACACTTATCACAACCAACTACAAAGATCCTAACATCTTCGAATATGGTGGGTCAATAAAAACTAGATTGGAGGACCTTTTGAGCTTCCCTTTCACCAACATGGTGACCTCCCCAAGTTGAGGAGTGATAACTCTCAAGAATAGGAAGCATCTCTTCCTTAGGCACACACCTCTTAAGAATTCCATCATCACACCTCCTAAATAACAAGGTTTTATCCCATAGATAATACTTAAGTTCCAAGATGAAAATTTTCTTTGGTTATTGGACAGATTTTTGGGAAAGAATCCTTCTGCCAGGAAATTGGAAAAATATTCATACCATGTAAAATACTTGATTAAAACAATACACAGTTTTTCATCAAGAGAGGAAGAGTTAGTCTCCATTGGATCTTCATAATGAGTGCGAGGAAGCCTAGAAAAACAATCATCAACTAAAGTTTTAGCTCCTTTCTTATCACTAATTTCTAAGTCAAATTCCTATAGCAACAAAATCCATCTAATCAGATTGGGTTTGGTTTATTTCTTATAAAACACGTACTTAAAGGCCTAATGTTTAGTAAAAATGATGAATTTTGGGAGTAAGAGTTATTACCTAAACCTTTGAAGAAAAAACACAAAAGATTAAAACTCCTCTTCAGTAGTGTTATAATTTATTTATGGCTCATCTAGCTGTTTACTAAAATAATATACCACATGTAGCTTCTTATCTCTCCTATGTCCTAGGATATCTCTAATAGGAATATCACCATCATCACAAATAAGTTGAAAAGGATGTTTTCAATTAGGTGTCGTAATGATAGGTGATGTAGGGAGTTTTTCTTTAAGAAGATTAAAATATTTCAAACATTTTTGATCAAAATGGAATGAATCATCCTTATAGAGAAAATAACACAAGGGCTTAGTGATTTTGAAAAGTCTTTTATAAACCTTCAGAAGAAACCGACATGACCTAAATATCGTCTAACACCTTTTAAATTTTCAGGAGGTGGTAGTTTTTGAATTACTCTAATTTTAGCAGTTTCAACCTCCAAACCTCTCTTGGACACCTTTTGTCCTAAAACAATACCCCCAATGACCAAAAATTTCCATTTTTACTAGTTAAGAACTAGGTTGGTATCAATAAATCTCTCTAAAAATAACTCTAAGTTTCCTAAACAAATATCAAATATACTACCCACAATAGAGAAATCATCCATGAACACCTCTATGATTCTCTCAATCATGTCATAAAAGATAGCCATCATGCACCTTTGAAGGGTAGATGAGGCTCCACAGAACCCAATGGTCATACAACGGTAGGAGAATGTACCAAAGGAGATGTAAATGTAGTATTTTTGTAAATACTCAACCCTAGTTACCTAGAGTGGGTGCATTATAACATAACGTTGGCATGATCAAAAGAGATCAAGTCCTGAAAGACCGATCAATTTAGTAGCCTTAGAAGTACTATATATATACATAACTTTTACATTATGTTATAAAATGAACGAAAACATCATTGTGTCTCATTTTTACATACTCATATCCCTTAGCCTATCCCTTTAGGTCAATCATAAAATACTTCTTCGCATCCTGGGAAAAATAAAACATAAGAAATTGGTGAGCCCAGATGCTTATTAAGGATAACAACGTAGAGTAAACTGGCATAAATAAGCATAAAAATTTGAGGCAATGTATAAGACTAAAATACAAGAGTTTTAAACTTAAACTTCAGCATAATATATAAAATATAAATCAAATAATTACATTTACTTATTCACATGGATATTCTAATAGTCGAATAATCACATGTAATACCAATAGATAATTTCATAATGATGGAATGCATAATGTCTGACATCATAACCACATCATCAAGGCCTCATTCCAAGACTAATTTTTTTTCAAGGACTTGTGAAAAGACACTAATTTGTCTCATGAGACCTACTGATGCATCTAGGGGCTATAGTGATCCCCACTCGTCACTTACTTCATCCAATAAATTCCTCATATGAAAAAGATGAAACATAACCTAAACATTCGTATTAAAACTAACCTATGAAATGTTAACACTTCAACCATAAACCATGAATGGTATAAAAATATCACATCCATAGTCGAACATATCAAAAAATATTCAATACAATATGGAATATTGTATCATAATAAATCAAATTCAAACAAGAGTAAAATCCAACAAAGGATGTTGAAATAGATGAAATCAATCCAAAAACTATTTGAGAGAAATATATTTTTACTCTTTGAAATCATTTAAAAGTAAATAAATCCTTTATTTTGAAAATCTTATTATAATCTTGTAAGGTAATCTTCGAAGGTGATATAATGGAGGAAAATATCCTCACCTTCCATATAAGATAAAAAAACATTCGTTCCTTAATTTTTCGAAAAGGTCATAGTGTAACTTGTTTGGAAAATGAAGAAAAGATTCCTTTCAAAGAATTCAATAAAAAATCATAAAAGGGTATAAATTTCTTTAACCCATAGTATATAAAATAGAGAAAATGTTTTGAAATACATTTTAAAGAAACTTTGTTGTGGATGATAAAGAAGGACTAATAGATACTTATGTGTAAACAACCCCAGATAATAAAGAGATTGTAAGATTAACCATTACCTTGTACTTTTAATTAGTCAAGGGTGTGTTGACCTACTTTATTATGGTTAAATCATTTTTATTAAATTATACAAGAACCACATACATAAATATTATATCATATATGATCCTCTAATATTTATTTGTTAAAAATATTTTATTAGTATCATTGTTCGAGTGTTAACTGATTCATTTTCCTGTATATGATTTGTTACGTAAGTCATGTTTGTTTTGGATAGGATGTATTTGATTCATATTCATAATGATATTATGTTCTTAAACATTATTTTTAGTCATCAAATGAAAATTATTCTTGAATGGTTACGATGGGGAATGAAATCTCATCGCCTCGTGGAGATGGTAAGTTGTACGTACGCACGAGTGACAATATCATTCTATTGATGGTGAAATAAAATGTAGTTGGATGGTATATTATATATACAGAATCATTAAAATTTTATGTTTTTTATTTACATCAATTATACTAATTATTATACCCATCCAAATAATCAAGTGTTGAATAAAAAACTACACCACAACATGGAGATGGTAATCCGTACGTACACACGTATGGTGACATTGTCATTCACAAGATGGATAGAATAATGAATATGGTTGAAAAATATATATAATAACATAAAAGTATGTATAAGTTTGTGTATTTGTTATTTTTTTATGGAAACAACAAATAAAGAGGAAGTGGAAGACGAAAAGAACTTTGAAAGAGGTGATGAAATAATTACCTTTTCTTCAAGTGGTTCCTTTTTATTTGAAAAAAAGGGCTCCTTGGGATGGATTTTGAATTGATGTATTGAATCTAAGATTAAGTGAGGGTAGTTGGGAGGATATTTGATTAGGGTTTGTCTAAGCCAAATAGCTTTGGATGTGTGGATTTGAGAGAAGGTAATGTACACTTTTATAAGAGAGGTGAGGGGAAATTTATGAAAGCTTGAAATATTAATTTATTATAAAATCATTTTTAGTTTCTATTATCTCTAAATGGATTTATTTCTAGGATCAGGTGTGGATGGATCGAAATACTCTCAACCAACAGGTTTTAGACAAGTTTAGGTCACCATATTTTCCTTATCTTTTAGATTTAATTCTTGGTTAAATAGTTTAACATTTTCCAAGTCTCCTTAAATTTTTATATTACATGGTTAATACCAATATCTAATTTCATATTGATGGAATGCATAATACTAGACATCATAACCACATAGTAAAGGTCTCTTGCCAGGACTAAAAATAAAATTTTTGTCAAGGCCTTGTTCCAAGACACTAATTTGTCTCATGATACCTACCAATGAATTGAGGGGATATAATGGCCCCTCCCATCACTTACATGATCCTATGCATTACTCATATGAAAAGGTTAAAACATAACATAATCATTCATATTAAAACTAGCATACAAAATGTTAATACTTTAACCATAAAACATGAATGGTATGAAAATAGAACATACACAGTCAAACATATCACAAAACCTTCAATACAATATGGAATATTGTATCATAATAAATCAACTTCAAACAAGCGTAAAATCCAACAAAGGATATTGACATAGATGAAATCAATCCGATAACTATTTGTGTGAAATATCTCTTTCCACTTGAAATAATTTAAAAGTAAAGAAAACATTTATTTTTAAAATATTTTTATAAGCTAGTAAGGGAATCTTTGAAGGTGATATAATGGTAGAAAATATCCACACCTTCCATATAAGTTAAAAAATCATTTTTTCCTTAATTTATTAAAAAGTTCATAAAGTAAATTGTTTGGAAACCGTCATAATGATACCTTTAAAATCATTTTACAAAAAGTCAAACAAGGGTAAAAATTACTTTAACCCATAGTCTAAGTAATAGTAAAAATGTTTTGAAATACATTTTTAAGAAACATGGATGTGGATGATAAAGAAGGCCTAGTAGATACTTACATATCAACAATCTCAAATAATGGAGAGATTGTAAGATTAACCTTTACCTTGTACTTTTCCTTAGTTAAGGGCATGTTAACCTCCCCTATGATGGTTAAATCATTTTTATTAAAATTTACAAGAACCAAATACATAAATATGATGTCATATATGATCCTCTAATATTTATTTGTTAAAAATATTTCAGTAGTATCATTGTTTGTGTGTTATATGATTCATTAAAATTTATATGTTTTGTTATGTAATTCATGTTTGTTATGAATAGGATGCATTAGATTCATATACATAATGATATTAAGTTATTAAAAAAAAATTTAATCATCAAATGAAAATTATTCTTGAATGGTTACGATAGAGAATGAAATCTCAGCGCGTCGTGGATACTGTAAGCCGTATGTACACACGGGAAACAATATCCTTATATTGATGGTGAAATCATATGTAGTTGGATGGTATATTATATATAAAGAATTATTAACATGTTATATTTAATATTTAAATAAATTACACTCATTATTATACCCATCTAGATAATGAAGTGTTGAATAACAAACTACACCACGACCTGGAGACCGTAATCCGTAGGTATGCACGTATGATGGCATTGTCATTCATAGGATGGATAAAACAATGAATATAGTTGTACCAAATTTATAATAACATCCTAGTATTTATAAGGTACTAGATTTATTATTTTTTACGTAAAAAACTAATAAATAGGAAGTGGAAGAAGGTAAGAACTTTGAAAGTGGTGATGAAATAATTACCTCTTATTCGGGTGCTTCCTTTTGATTTGAACAAAAGGGATCCTTAGGTTTGATTTCTGACCAAAGTAAGGCCTCTAAGATGAATTAAGGGTATTTGGGAGGATATTTAATCAGGGGTTTTCCGAGAAAAATGGATTTGGAAGTGTGAATTTGAGAGGAGGGGAAGTACCCGTTTATAAGAGAGGTGATGAGTACTTTAGGAAAAGCATGAAATTTTAATTTATTATAAAATCATTTTCAGTTTATAATAGATCAAAATGTATTTATTTATCGGATAAGGTGAGGATAGATCGAAATAATCTCAACCAATAGGTTTTAGATAATTTTTGGTCACCATATTAACCTTATATTTTAAATTTAATTCTTTCTTATATAGTTTAACATTTACTATGTCTCCTTGTATTTTTATATAACATGGTTAATAAACCTACTTTAAAATTCCAAGGGAACCTATAGTGGTTCATTAGTGACATATATATCCTTATCTAAGTCCTTTGGAAAAATCTTAGATTTTTAGGAGTACTATATCATTTAATAAAATGGTATTTGTTTTAAAAAACCGTTTATGTCAATTTTGACACTATTTTGTATTTGGTTTTTTCTAAAAGTCATAAAAACTTTATTACTTTGAACATAATACATTTATTTTACTATAAAATGTCATATTCAACTATAAATTTTCATTTATATCATAAAAAGTTTCAATTTAAATTTATTTTAATATTTACAACCTCAATTATTTTAATCATTCATTAGTAAGATAATTACTACATTATGATTGTGTCATAAATAAAATTAATTATTTAATGTGTAAAAATTATAACTAAAATACCATGATGTAGGAAATATTTTTATATTTCTAATGAATATTTATAGTCTAATTTATCTTATGAGTAACCCTATATTAATTATTTTATTTACTAAACTTTGAATTTAACACTTTTAACTCTTCTTTAAATAAATTATAATACATGTCTTAATCTAATCCAAGTGGATAAAAAGGAAAATATTTTATTCCTATGGTTGATTTTGATCTAAATACAATTATATAATAGAATTAGGACATGTTTTGGGGTAACTATAATATCATTTTTACCTTTAATTACCCTATTTACTTTTAATCGTGGTAAATAAAATTCAAAAGTTACTATTCACCAGAAATTATTTTCATCCTATTGAAGCACATTTTACTTACTGATGAAAATCATGTATTTTGGATTTTTGAAATTTAATTCACAGAAGTGGTATAATTACTTTTTATGAAAATTTTTTAATGTGCCTAGAAGGTAGGTAAAAGGCGTTAAAAATGTCAATAAAATTTTATATTTTTAATATTGTTATAAAATGACTCAAATGAATTAAATTAGACTAATATAGGTATTATATATCTATTTTGGATTTAAAATAAATTTTAATACAAAATAATTATTTAAATAAAAATTCGGTTTTAAACAATAACACATTATTTTTCACTGTTCATCAAAAGTTGAATGTTTTCAGAAAAATACTAAAAATTCACCCTATGATAATTTTGACATTCCAAAACCAAAAATGAAGTCTATTTTGAAAAATAAAATTAATAAAATTTCAAAAAGTGGGTATCACTATTCATAACTACTTTTTGAAAGGCTAGTTTAACTGGTTGTGGTGTGCTAGAACTCAAAGTTGCGTGCAACGCAAGTTATTTTATTATTAAAAGATAAGCGTACCATGGAAGCTTGGGGTGTTACACTTTTATTGATATTATGGAGCTATAGAAATCTGACTGTAACCAGAATACCCATCCAGAAAATAGAATAATCATTCCTAGTAAGCCTATAAAGCATTTGATCAAGTAAGGGAATTGGAAAATGGTTCTACCTAGTAGCAGTATTAATCTTCATATAATCTATACAGAATCTCCATTTGGTTTCTTTTATAACTTGAATTGCTTTATTCTATTCATTGGTTATAATTATAAAACCTCCTTTCTTAGGGACTACTTCGACCAGACTGATCCAAGTGCGAGAAGAGATAAAATATATTATTCTGGTGTCATACAGTTTAATTACTTCTTCTCTCAAAACTTCTTTCATGTTTGGATTAAATCTTCTTTGACAATCTACTCTAGGATTATGGTCTGGCTCCATAGAAGTTTTATGCATGAAAAATGAAGGAATAATTCTTTTTATATCTTTTATGGTCCAGCCTATGGAAGATTTGAACTTTTTAAGCACATTAAACAATATTTCTTACTGATTATCATTCAGATCAACAAAAATTATAACTTGTAGTGTGCCATTTTCACCTAAAAATTAATATTTAAGATGTCCATGCGGTGGTTTCAGTTCAATAATGGGTGATTTTTCACTTGAAGGATGACTCTTGGGCCAAGGAGGTTCAATATCTTCAACATATCACTTATAAAGAGTTTGAAAAGATGAAATATTTTTAATTTCCTATTCAATTTTATAATTAACAGTACTACTATCCAAAGTGGAAATCTCACTGTCCATAGTTTCCAGTCTTAAATTTAACAGATTTATCAATGAATAATCATCAATTTGTCTAATAAGTTTTCCCTTAACATCATCAAAGTCTTCAGTAGTGTTGGAATTAATAGAAACACCCTCAAATTCACTCAAGAAGTTTCTAAGTTTAGTTTCACATGACACATCTTCAGTAGAAGCAGAAACTGGACAATTGACCAGTTCTAGAAAATTTTCCAGATTATGAGTTTGAGTAGAATGTTCACTTTGGGAAATAGACAAAACATGATTTTTATCTTCTAACTTAATTTATTTAGTATTATTTTGTTTACTAGACTCTTCAAGATTATCATATGTACTTTCACCTTCTAAGGACTCTATCTTTGAATAGTTTTTAGGGAATGTTGATACTCTGATATTTTTGAACACATTAAACTCTTCTTCTTGTTCTCCTATTTTAATGATAAACTGAACCTTTGGCACATAAATTATAGCACCACCAGTGGCCAAGAAGGGCCTAACCAGAATAATGGGAACCTCTTGGTCACACTCTATATCTACCACTAAGAATTTAGCTGGTAGAAACAAAATTCCCACTAAAAATAGCAGATCATCTACCCTCCCCAAAGGATAAGTTAAAGAACGGTCAGCAAACTGAAGTATGAATATGGTGGGTTGAAGATCAACCAAACTCCATTGTTGAAATAGTGAGTAAGGGTGAAGGTTGATACTTGAACCTAAGTCAGAAAGGTAATTAAGATGATCAAAATTTTATAAGTTATAGGGTATTACAATGCTACCAGGGTCTTTCAGTTTGAGTGGGATTTTCTTTTTGAGTACAAAAGTACACTATTATCTGAGGTTTTAAGTAGAAAATTATTCAAGTGTTTTTTTATTTGAAACTATATTTTTAAGTTACTTCAAGTAAAATGGGATTTGAATTAAATATTGGATGAATGAAATATTCACTTGAAGTTTAAAAAAGAGACCAAGGAACTGAAGAAACTCAATTTTGGTGTTACTTTGAGGTTTGATTTTTTCTAGGAAAGGGATGGGTGGGGAGAAGTTTCTCAAAACAATAGGCATATCAATCACCTATTCAACAACTTTTTATTATCCTTTATTCTTTTTATTTTTAGAAAAAAATTTAGATTGAGTTCCAGCTGAAAATTTTAGATTTTGATCATTATCATCACTTTCCTCATCATTTCCAAAATCTTTATAGAGCAAATTTTTTATTTCCAGATTGAAATAGTTTTTAATTTTGGGAATTTTTAGAGATTTTTTCAGCAATAGTTTGAGTGTCGAGCCCACTCCTAGTGAAAATACCCATGATATTCTCCCTAGGGTTAAGTTTAGTTGCACTAGGTAGTCTACCTTTATGCATAGAATCAAAATATCTATCAATTGAGAAAAGTTGTGTTTCCATGTTTTTTATTCTAACATCATATTTTATTTTATCACATTCATATCTGGTTTCATGGTTATTCAGTGGATTCATGAATATTTCTTCTTGAGAATTATTTTTATTTAAAATTAGATCTAACATAGAAGACATTTTTCCATCATTATTACGTTGTGAATTTGAAGACTCACCCCTTCGTTGATTTTCAAGGTCTTGTATTATTTGGTTTTGACAATTAGGGGCATTGGATTGCTTAATCAAGGATTTATATTTCCATGAATAAATTGGATAGTCTATATAGCCTTGGTTGTATTTGTTTGAAAATGGGTCTTCTTTGGAAGATATCCTTGGTCTATAATTGAAAAAATGAGAGTTTTCTTATTTTTGGGCTAGCAAATCAAATTTGGGACAAAAGTTGTCAGTTTGAACAAACACCCCACATTATGAAAATTTTTCTTCAAGTTATTGATTGGTGTTTTGATAGAACTATTGGTTAAAATATTATTTTGAATTCTGGTTCATTAAATAGTGAAGTTTATTAGTGTTTTTAGCTAGTTGAGCTTGAGTATCATTTCTAGAATAGGTATTAGGATTTCTATTCACTATCTTTATTTATAAATTTTTATTTTTAGAATTTAAAGAAATAATATTTAATTTTTTTAACTATTCATATATTTTATCGTTATATTTACCCCCAAAAAATTGATCAACCGATTACTGACCAGAGTAGGGAAAACCTTCATTGAAGGCATCCATGTGGAGGTGGGATGGGTGTTGATGATGGGAACACTGCCTAAGCAGATCCCTGAATCTATCACAAGACTCATGAAAGTTTCTACATCCTATTGGTTAAAACTAGTTGTCTTAGTTCTATGTTCTCATTCAAGCCTTTGGGTATAAAATTTCATTATGAATGTGTTGTAAACATGATCCCAATTTTCAAAAATGTTCTAATATGGACTCAAGAACCAATTCTAGCATTAACTTTTAGGAAAAAGTGAAAGAATTTTATTCTAAGATCATTCTACATATGTCCTAAAAGAGATAATTGTTTCATGGTGTTGTAGAAATATCTAATGTAGGAAAGAGAACCATAATTAGAGAGTCAATTGAATGCAGGCAATATGGAAATATGGGATTGTTTCAGTTCATAATTCTGGGCTCTAGGAGTTAATCTAATCGAAAAAGGATTACTCGAAACTTGATGGAGTTAGAACTACCTCATATCAAAACTCTAATTATCTAAGAGTTATGGATGGTTTTGAAATTTATTAATAGGAACTCTATCATCTATGTTTTCTATTTCAGGTTTTTGTTTCTTTTATAGAATAGTTAAATGTTTTTCTATTTCTATGTTTAAAGGCTCAAATATACCAGAAGATACTCCTGTGCACATTAAATTGATAGTAGAAAATTAAAACTCATAAAAAACCAATGAAATACAAGTAGTACTATAAAATCAGTAACTTACAGAACACAATTTTTTTAAACACCATTTTCAACTTTTTTTTCAATTTTTTTTGGATTTTTTTCTAATATGTGATTTTTTTATTTTTTTTAGAAAAGTCGTTGCTCGTTCCTTACCTGGAAACAGTGCCAAAAACTAATACCCAACTTTCATATAAATTGGGTAAAGTTTAAAATTTATGACTTCTTACTACTGTTGTCTAGTGGAAAGCAGGGTTGAACCCACAGGGAAGGTGGAACTACCAATTTCTTAAAAATATTCAAAACACCCCACTGTTGTTAGTAATGGGAAAAGTAAAAAATTTTAGTTTATGTTTTTTTTATATATATTTTAGAAATTTTAAAAATAAGTAAAGAATACTAATTTTTTTATGTTTTTGATATAGGCTAAAATGAAACATAGACATAATGAAAAGTAGAAACAACATATACCAGTAACACTGAGAAATGAAAAATCAGGATAAAATGCCTGGGGAAAACTCTATTCTACTGGTTAAAAAATTCATTTTCACAAAAATGATTGCAAAAGTAACCAAAAAATACTGACATACTTCCCTTGGAAAGTGGTAAGACACTCATATTGAACATTCTTGGGGTTTACCACTCCAAGAAAAGATCAACTGTAAAAAAATTTCATCAAAAAATTTAGCAGACACATTATCACTAAATGTGCTAAAGTTTTCTTTTTGAAATTAATGTTTTAGAATATGTAACCACAGTCAGTATCACAGAATAATGCTAGATTGAAAATTGAAATCAAGTGGCACGTTGCGATTGAATGAATTCAGAATTGATCTCACAAATCAATTACGAATACATTAAAATGAAATTGTGAAAAGGAAGATAAAAAGATAACCAGTTGAAGTAGAAATTACCCAAACTCTAAGTACTTAGATAACTATAATTTTTAAGACAAAAATTGAAAACATCATAGAATAGAGTACAATAATTAAAGTAAGAGGGAGGAAGAACTCCCCAAATGATGCTCTACTCTTGGTCTCATACAAACTTAGGATTAGGTGCACTCCAGGCTTCCTAGATCTGCTCTACTCTGGTTCTCCGCGAAGAAGTGAATGAATTTTCATCCCTCTTTTTTTTCGGATGCTCCTATAATACTTAATCTGCTTTCATCTGCTGCATATCACCACTACCTTCCACCGATTTAGTCCTGTCTCTTTGCTGCATATCGCAAACCTGTGTTTTTTGGTGAATCACACATCATTATAACTTTTACCTTGTAACTAATTCCTGATAAGTTCGTTGGGATACACATGGATGTGTTTTGGGTTCCAAAATGTATCTACATAGTTAAAACAGAGAAATTACAAAAACAGTTCACAAAATAATAAATATATAATTATAAAAAATGTTAAATAATGATTCGTTGTTTACTAATAGATATAATAATTTAATATTTTATCTATTTTATTTAATGTTCTTATAAGTTATTTTATATAATTAATGAATTAATTATTATTAAAAAAGTTATTAGTTAATTATTAAGTCTTTAATTAGATAAAA
Organism: Viscum album; assembly: GCA_963277665.1. Lineage (NCBI taxonomy): Eukaryota > Viridiplantae > Streptophyta > Magnoliopsida > Santalales > Viscaceae > Viscum > Viscum album. Next base: position 926,716,140 of record OY728165.1, read on the forward strand.
ATAACGATTTTTTAATTTAATATTATTTATTTGGTTTTTTATTGCTATTATTAATAATAGATTAGTATTTAATTAATTAGTCAATATTAATTATAAATTCTATTATTATAATTATTTTTTACAAAAAGTTAATTTATAATTATTTATTAAATTAAATATAGAAGTATAATTTAATTAATAAAAATTAACAATTAATTCAATTTATAAATCACTATTTATATTTTAGTTTAAGAATTTTTTGTTTAATTTTATATTTTATTAAATTATTTTATTAATTATTAATTCTATTTTTATTTTTTTAATAATTTTTTAAATAATAATTACTATTAAAGTAAATTTTAATTAAAAAATAAGTTTATTTTAATTATTTTTTTTAGATATTTATTTGGATTAATTTTATTAATTTAATATTTTTAATAATTTTTTTAATGTCTTATTTAATTAACCACTTCTATAATTTATTTTATTATTATTATTTATTTGTTTATTTATAATAATTTCTTATTATAATAAATATTATTTTAATTATTATTTTTATTTAATCATTATTATTATTATTTATATTTAATTAAGTTTTTTTAGTTTTTTAACTTAAACCCCCTTTCCCTTCTCTATCGCGCAACAGGGGGGTCATTGTCTTGAATCCACCACAGCTCCGAAAGACTCCTCAGAAGAGGAGATTCCATCCTCCTAGTGGCATATCACGTTAGTGGCACTATATAGGTTCTTCCTTGGCTTCTCGGTCCTCTACATCGGTAGATCAACTTCGGATCATTCTCCCAGACTTGTGACTCTAGAGATCTTCCATGATGAGTGACGACATGACTCATTATGGTGATTTTCTCTTCTAGTAGCGCATCACAATCGCGGAATGGCTCAGGCTAGTTATTTTCTCCTCCGGTGGCGTATTACAGTGGCGACACAGCTTGGATCCGAGTACCCCCCCTATGGAACTTGTTTTAGAGAACAACAGATTCATTATATCCTTAATTTTTTAGTTGTTATATTTTTGTTTGATTTCTGCATAGGGTTGATATTGAGCATCAAATTTGAGTTTGATTTTGTCTGAGTATTGATTCTTGTCAGTTTTGAGAATGTTTGATTTCGAATAGGATGTGGAGGAGGCAAGGTAGGGGCTGCGTGTTAGTGGGAAGATGGAAGACCAACAATGCCAGTGGCATATGAGGTGTATCAGTCTCGTGGTGTATGGAGCAATGACCTCGTCAGTAGAAAAGGAAAGGAACTGGTCGAACAAAATCTGATAGAAGGAAAAAGATGAGCGTCGGTGTCGGTGAGACGTGAATTAGGCACTACGTCAGCAGCATGGTGTTTCCGATAGTTAAGGTTGTACTTTGGTCTCACCGACAGTGTAAAAATAATGTACTTTCAGTGAAAAAAAATATCTGCAAACTAAAGAAAACAAAATCCATCAATTAAATGAAACAAAAAATCAACACTTAAAATATTTAGAGGAATTAATAAACAGATTAAATAAAAACCAAGAACTAAAAACATAAACAAAAAAAACAATTTATTTAAATATTTTTCCAAGTTAAATTAAAACTTTGAACATATAATTTAAACAAGATAAACAAATTTCAAACATAACTTTAATAAACTACCAAAAATTTAAACGCAGATTAAATAAAAAATTAAATAAAAGAAAAACATATTTGGAATACTAAAATTTCACAATAAAATTAATTTATATCAATGAGAGAAAATCAAAATCATAAAAGTCCAAATAAAAAAGTTAAATTAACTAATCTTAAATTCTTAACTTATATTAAAAACTGACTATATTATTCAAAAGTGTAATAAAATTACTAATTACAACAAAAGTTAATAAATTAAATTATAAGGATAATTATTATTAAATGCAACCAAGTCAATTAGATTGGAATAATTATTACAATTAACTTATTTTAATTAATTAAAATTATACAATTAAATATTTATATTGAAAAATAAATAAATTAAATATAAACAGTGTGATTAATTGATTAGTTATTAAACATATCATATCATTAAACATTCAAGTAGATTAATATTACTAATCTAATTAACAAATTATTAGAAAATTTAGTTAGATTAAAATAATAATTTTAAAGAAGAAATATTCAAAATTTGTTATAAAAATTGATAAATTAATAAATTTAATTAAAAAAATACAACATTTGAATATTTAGTAAAAAGTGAAAATATAATTAACTAAATAATTAAAAAATAATTAAAAATTGGTGGAAAAGCTATGGATTTTAGAGCCACATCAATAGATGACCGGGAGTCTTAGTTGTAAATTCATAAATAAAGTAATATTTTAAAATCTATTTTACCAATAAATAATACACTATTTAATTACTATTAAATACTATCCATATTGTTTTTACAAGAATATATAACAGTACCATGTATAGGGAAAACCCTTCAAACAAAAATTTAGACTCATTAGTCCTCACATAACTTCAATACAAAAAATGATTAGAGGAAGATGAATATTTAAAAATATTTGAACAAAAAGATGTAATGATTGAAAATAAGATTAAAAATGATAGAATCTTTTTAATACACATGATACATGAGTAAAAATATTCATTCTAATAATATCAAAAATATTTTCATTTCTTTTATTACTTATTCATTTTTTATTTTTATGGAGAATTGTTTGCTCCTTGCAATCAATTAGGATTCTCCAAGGTTTTATTTTTTGGATTCATTTCATGGATTACAATTAAATAAACAATAGATGATAATTTTTATCAGTTTTTAATGCACTCAATGCATCATTTTACAAATTAACTTATAATTTTGTTTTTATATTTTATTTTAAGGAAAATACTGTTATGATAGTGTGATATTTAAATATCATTAAAACCATAGTATGAGGATGGTATATGAGAACAAGAAGCCTATGGATTTCTTCAAATAGATAACTATTAGGATATATAAAAAATATATCAATTTTAAAACATATATGAAAACAAATTACATATTTTTATTAATTTTTTTTTATTTTCCCAAAAAACTAATAGAAAATATTATGGTTATTACTTTTTTAAATTTTTGAAAGATTTGGTATTATATCATCAAACTAGAATCCCCAAATACTTATTTCCAATGTTAATTACAATTTCATTTAAAATTTTTACTAACCATTTGTTTGTTTATATTTTCTAGTACTACCAAGAATATCAATAATCCACATATTCAAAAGAGGAAATAGTTTTGTTTAGTAATGTGTTGGAAGAATACATGGTGTTAGAATGTTTTCCAACATCATAAAGATGTGATTTATTACTACTTATTTATTTTAATTTCTCATCATTTATCCATATATTTTTTGTTAATTTTCTTCTAATTTTTATATACTACTTATTTATTTAATTTTCATAGAGATCATAAAGAGATTAATTTATCAATAATTTATTTTTTTGTATACATTTTGTTTTCTATAAAGATAACAAAATTCTTAGATAAAAATAAATTATGGATAAAGGAATCAAAAATTTTGATTCACTTAGGAACCATTTATTATCTTCATAAAGATATTTATTCTTTATTTGATATGTTAATGTTTAGTAGTGCAAATTTTCAATTTAATAGTGAATCAAAGTGCCTGTTCCCAGTTTGAAGTGACATTTTAGTTTAAAAAACAATTCAGTCACTTAAAACTAATCCAATGTGCTCAAAATTTCTTGACATAATAGTAAAATGACCCATAAGTCATTTCTGACATGTAGGAATCTACTGTAAGTCGGTTTGGAACATAATGTAACTAGTTGACTTAAAGTACATGTTTTCAGTTTAAAAATAGTACTTTAGTTCAAAACATATATCACTCACTAAAAAAATGAACAAAAACACTCAAATAATCTAAATAATTTAGGAAAATGATGCATAATTTATTTGTGATATGTAAGAATCAAGTTCACATAAATTTGATTTATATGTGATTGGAATAGATAAAAGAGTGTGTTTTTATTTAAAAGTGATATTTTTGTTCAGAACATATGCCACTCAGTAAAAATTGAGAAAAATGTTCAAATTATCATGATACATTAGAAAAATAATATATAAATCATTTTTCAAATGTAGAAATCTACTGAACATAAATCTGACATATAGTGTGCCTAGTATGATTCAAAGTTTGTTTTTTCTGTTTAAAAGTGACATTTTTGTCCAAAACATGTGCTATTACCTAGAAATGAATAAAAACACTTCTATTCTATTTTCACCTTATTAAAATGATCCATAAGTCATTTATTATAGTAAATAATCAACCAAATATAAATATTACACACGGTGTACCCGGTATGACTCAAAGTGTGTATTTTTAGTTTAAAAATAAAACTTTAGTTAAAAAAGTGTGTCACAAAATGAAAATAGAGAAAAAAAACTTATATTGTATAGATATTTCAAGAAAATGAACCATAATTCATTTTTGATATATTGGAATTGACCAAACATTAACATAACACAAGTTGTGCCCGATATGACTCAAAGAGTGGTATTTTCATTTTGAAAATGACATTTTAGATAAAAATATGTGCCAATAACTGAAAATAAACAAAAAAAAAACTCATATTGTCCTTATATTTTTGTAAAATGACACCTCAGTCATTTTTGACATATAGGGACTGACCACAATTTAATTTAACACATGTTTTTCTTGGTATATCTCAAAGTGTGCATTTTTTGTTTAAAATTGACCAAATAGTTCATAACTTTCATCTAATACTCAATATTAAGAAAAAACACTAAAATTTTCCTGATACCTTATGAAATAAATCTTTAATTCATTTTGGATGTGAAGGAATCATCCAAACATGAATGTGATATACATTTTGATCAGTATGACTCAAAGTGTGTGTTTTTAGTTTAAAAGTAACTTTTTAGTTCAAAACATTTTTCACTAAATGGAAATCATGAGAACAGACTCATATTATCTCAATAATTAATAAAATGATACAAAAATAATTTTTAATATATATGTAACAATCACAAATCAATCTGATACACAGTGTGAATGGTACGACTGAAACTGCTTGTTTTTATTTAAAATCAAAATTTTACTATCAAACACACTACACAAAATCAAAACTAAAACTACATGATTATATTGACTTTATTACTTTGGAAGATAATCCTAAGTCATTTATTACTTGTAGGTATCAAGGTAATGTCAATAAAACACACGATGTGGCTGATATGGCTCAAAGTGCATGTTTTTAGTTTAAAAGTGACATTTGAGTTCAAAACGTGTGTTAATTACTAAAAAACAATAAAACCCACATAAATTGTCTTGAAAAATTACTAAAATAAATCCTTATGAATTTTTTTACACATAGGAATCAGCCACACATTAGTATGGCCCATGGTGTGCCTGGTTTTTCTCAAAGTGCCCGTTTTTAGTTTTAAAGTTACATTTTTGTTAAAAATGAACATCTCCCATTGAAAATAAAGAAAAAAACTTTTATTGTCATGATAAATTCTTAAAATGACCCATTTTTTAGGTATAGTAATTTTCAAAAAATCAATCTGAGACATAGTGTGTCTTGTATTACTAAAAGTGTGTGTTTTTAATTTAAAATTGCCAGTTTAGTTCAAAACACATGTCACATACTGAAAACTTAGAAACAACACTTTAATTGAATTGGAAATTAAAAAAATCACGCATATGTTATTTTTGATGTGTTGGAATCATCTACACATAAATATGATACATGGTGTTCCCAATATGACTCAAAATGTATGTTTTCAGTTTAAAAGTAACATTTTAGTTCACAACATGCATCAGTGATTATGAGTGATAAAAACATCCTCATATTTTCTCGATAATTTATAAATATGAAACATAAGTTATTTTTGATGTATATAAATCCTCCACACATCAATGTGACACGTGGTATGAATGGTAAGATGGAGAGAATGTGTTTTTATTTAAAATTTTAATTTTAATGAAAAACAAACTTACAGACTCAAAAAAGAGAAAACAAGATCAGATTACATTTATAATTTATATCATTGATCTATAAGTCATTTTTGATATGTAGAAATCAATAAAACATCAATCTAACACATGTATGTTCTCAGGATGACTCAAATTGTGTGTTTTCAATTTAAAAGTGACATTTCAGTTTAAAGTAAGAATAAATCACTAAAAATGAATAAAACAAATTCATGTTATCTTGAAACATTAGAAAAATTATCCGTAATACATTTTTGTGTGTAAGAATTATCCACATTTTAATACGATACATGTTGTGACTAGTATAACTCAGAGTATGTGTTTTTAGTTTAAAAGAAACATTTTAGTTAAAAACTAACATTACTTACTAAAAACTATTAAAATAAACCTGTATTATCTTGATAATTTATGAAATTAATCTATACATAATTTTTGATATATACGAATTTTCTATAGATATTCACGATGTGTCAGGTATGACTAAAAGTGAGTGTTTTTGTTTAAAATAATTTTTTTATACAAACCAAGCATCACATACTTCAAATTGAAAAAACATAATAATATTTTATTTATACATTATTAGAAAGATCCATAAGTCATTTTTGACTTATTAGAATTAGTGCATGTCAACCTGACACATAGTGTGCCTAGTTTGAGTCAAAGTGAGATTTTTTTGTTTGAAATAGACATTTTCATTAAAAAGGTGTTCCACTCACTTAAAACTAAAAAAATACACATGCATTATCTTGATACATTATAAAAAATATTCCAAGTGTGACTTTTGATGTATAAGAATCTACTGAATATCAATTTGAAACATGGTGTGCCCGATATGTCTCAAAGTGCATGTTTCCATTTTAAAATAACAATTATGTTCAAAAAATGCATCACTCAATGAAAACTAAGAAAGAAATTTCATATTTTCTTAATAATTTATGAAAATAATATATAATTAATTTTTAATGTATATTAATAATATACACATCAATCTAACACTATGATGTGGTTAGTACGACTAAAATTCCATGTTTTCATTTCAAATCAAATTTTTAGTTTAAAACAAACATCATATACTAAAAATTATGAAAAATTACTCAGATAATCTAAATAATATATGAAAATGATCCATAAGTAATTTTTCACATTGAAAATTTAAGCACATTTAAATTTAACACACTGTGTTCTTTGTAAGACTCAAATTGTGTGTGTTCAGTTTAAAGGTGACATTTTAGTTCAAAACATGCATCACTCACTAAAACCTGAGAAACCCCACTCATAATTTCTGTACAATTTTGAAAAATGGTCCATAAGTCATTTTTTATGTGTATGGTTCATACACATGTCTATTTGACACATGGTGTTCTCATTATGAATCAAAGTATATGTTTTCATTATAAAAGAATCATTTTAGTTCAAAACCCACACTACTCCCTGAAACCTAGGAATGTTCAATCATATTATCTCGATACTTTAGGAAACTAATCCATATTTCATTTTTGATGTATAAAAATTGTCTACACATCAATTTAACACATAGTGTGTCTATTATTTTTTAAATTTTGTGTTTTTATTTAAAATCAACATTTTTATAAAAAGAAACTTCACACACTCAAAACCAAGAAAACTCACATGAATTTTATTGATACTTTAGTAGTGATCTATAAGTTATTTTTGAATTGTGGGAATCGACAACACATTAATTTGACACATGGTGTGCCTTCTATGACTCAAAGTGTATGTTTTCAATTTAAAAGAAATATTTTAGTTCAAAACACAAATTAAAAATTAAAAAATATAGAAAAAACACTTGAATTTCCTTGCTACCTTAGGAAAAAACCATAATTTTTTTAACATATGGGAATAAACCGAAAAAGAATCAACTACAAGGTCTGATTGATATTACTCAAAGTGTGTGTTTTCTATTTAAATGTGAGATTTTATTAATTCATTGTATCATATTTATCATTTATTTATTTATTTAAAGCATTAATTTCATAAGCATTGTTTTTATTATATATACACTCTTCTTTTGTTCTTGATCTTGGTTGGTGAGTTCAGATAGCGGGTTTGTGAATGGGATCTTTTGAAATAGGGTACCAAAGATAATAAAACTCATGGTTTATTTGAATTCATTAGAAAATTTAATTTTTGTAATAAATGATACAAACTAATGTGATTGTAGTGTATTTAATATTTTTTATGTTGATTTATATATGATTTTAGTTTATTTTTTATTTTTAAATAAATCATACATTTAATTTTAATATGAGTTTCTATAATTTGAAATCAATATAACATCATATTGCTGAAACCTTTTTCTTTTTTCAATGTTAGAAGGAGGGATAATAAAACCCCCCTTCATTAGCACTAAGAAAATCACTAATAAAGGTTGTTATTTTTTAATAATTTCTTTATAACTGGTGAAGGTTAATTTTAATAGTTCTATTTATTTCATTGATAAAATTTAATGATTTTATTGGATCTCACAGCTTCAATACTTTTTATCACTAAAAATGGGCTTTTTCATGTACTAATAAAGCTCATATCTATAGTAGTGACTTCAAATTGTGCATGAGAATTTATGTTGTGAATGTATAATATATTTATATATAATTTTTCTAAATTTACTTGGAAATTTTATTCTCAAATTATTTATCATTGTATGTTTTTTATGATAAATAATATTTTGAATCAAGTTTTTTTCCTTTATATGTACATTAATTGAGAGACGAGGACACACAAATTTTATTTAGAATATTGTTTCTTAAATTATTTTCTATCGTGACTTCAAATTAAAGTTGATTAATAGACTAAATTTTGATCATGGAATGATGACTACAATCTTAATTGATTCCTATTGGATGATAAATGGTTATAATGGTTTTCTGGATGTCTCCTTTGGTTTTATTTTATTGTAATTATTAATACGTAAATGTATTGAAAAAATATGTAATGCTTGTTTTTTTATATGTAAACTAATAATAATTAAATTATTTAATAAAATTCATTGCACATGCGATGTAATTTTTTTGGAAAATATAAAAAAAATATTCTTTTGTAATAAAATTTTATAAGTGATAACATTTGAATTTATTAGATGTTAAATATTTAAAGTAACTAATAATACATAGGCTCCTACTGACAATATTCAATGACTAAACTATAATACCCAAACCTCGAGACACAAGGTAGATCACATAAAAGACTTATGTGCATTTGTTAAATGATATAGGCTTCCAACTAGTGTTGTGGAATACAAAAACACGATTATGGAGTGATTTTCCTTTGAAATTGAGATCCACAAACATGTAATGTAAATACAGTTTCATTTAAAATCCAAAACCAGTAATTTTTAATGTAAATAAAAAACCAAATAGAGTGATGTGGATTTTTTATTATAAATACCTATAATTTTTATTTGTATTGTTTTTTTAGAAACATCTTCCAAAATATTAATGAATTCATTATATTTTAGAATTTTGGAATCTAGATATTTTTTTATATAGTTGAAGAGGTTTTACATTGTGAAGAAAAAATTAGGCAACATCTTACTCTAAATTACGCCATAATGTTTTCTATGTGGGGGTGGGTATTGTGGTTTTATGCTTATGTCTTGATTCTTTTTATGCAAGCTATAATTGGTGTCAGATGAATTTTAGATATGTGACAATGAAAAAATTTCACCATAAGAAAGGAGTTTTTCACTATGATGGGCTAGACTAAAAAAAAGAAATCGATTCCATGTACCATGGGAATATTGTGATGCTCAAAATGGAGACCATGAAATTATAAATATTCAAGAGTGATTTTAGTTAACCTGCATTGATCAAATAAATATTTTTATGTTTGTTCACAAAGAAAAATTCAGAGTACAATTCATATTAAGAAAATACTTTTGGGAAAGTAATGATTTTTTAGGTGTTTTGCGCTGGCACTAGATGTTATTACAAAATTCTATCATGTTTTTTTTAAAGTTTCAATATATATTTAAAATTAGAATATTTAGGATTCAAATACCGAGTTTTTGGCTTAGATTTTGGGGGTTAAAATTGTAATTCTTTATACAGTTTAGGAAAATAATAAATACTTTATTGAAGGGAAAAGTAGAAATTTTTTCTTGAATTAAATAAATAAAATATCTAATGAAAAATAAAAATGAATAATAAATATTATTAAGGGAAAATGAGAATTTAATAGAGAGTTATAGAGAGATAATTCTCACTGAAAATTAGAGGATATCATCATTTTGATGATGATTTAGTGTATTGGTACAACTATGGAGGTGCATTTTTTTGTTTTGAGTTATGAAGATTAAATTTATTAACTTGATAGATATTAAGTTCCTATTGAGTGAGAGATAAGTGAGTTCTTACTTTTATGATCAAATATAAACTAACTTGGAAAATGAGTGCACTATGAATTTTTTAACAAGTAGTGAAACTTAGTAGATATTTGAATATAAACACTTCACCATGTGTATAATCCTTGGATATAGCCTTGTGTTTTCAAACCTAGTAATATCAATTCTATTACTTTGTAACATACCCGTTGTATATTTAGTGAGTGTTATAGTTTTGTTTCAACTAACTATTAATCAATAAAGTTAGATGTGGATGTTTTAAATTGACATACCTTTATTCACCCCACTCTTAGGGTATTATTCATTCTATGGGAGCAAAAAGGCTTTTCATAGTGAATGGTTCAATTTGAAAGTGGGTTTCTATCATTAAATGATATGGAAGTAGTAGTGAATCACAAATGAAATAAAATATTATATATATATAATTTTCAGTTATGGAAGAATAATATTACACAAAACTTCCAATCATTAGGTATGGATGTATAAGGAACTGTCATGTATATAATTATAGTTAACATGAAAAGTAGAGATTTACCAGAAATGGATTGTAAGGACTTAAGTGTTGAAAAAAGGTATCTACGCATTAGGAGGAAATTTGCGCAATGTAATATTTTGAAGGAGTTTTATCATAAATACTCAAATGATATGTAATAAAAGTTTTTGAATATCTATGTTGGTGACTAAAAAGTACACGAATAAATGTTACATGTATTATGGAACAAGAATAAGGACATAAGGACAAACCCCATGTGAGTCCATTGATGCATTCTTTGACTAGGAGAATGTGGTTGTGTAGGACATGTGTGTAATTAGATAAACCCTTAGGTATGCTGTCATTATGAAGAATATATTGAGAAGAGTTTAAGATACATTTGATTTGTATGTTTTTTGGTTGAGGAAAAGGATGTAAACATTTTATCATTAGATTATGTGCATAAAATAATTATTTACTTGAAGATTTGGATAAAAAATGATGCTTTATATAAGATGATAAATCACGAGAAGATGAATTAAAATTATTGAAGAATATTATATTTGTGGAGGACCCAAATGAAAAACACATTTATGAGTTAATGTCATTCCTTTCCTCAAATAAGAATTATGGAAAAGGAATGTTCAAAGGGAATATTCTAATATCTTACTTTCAATGTAGAAAGTATGGGAACCAATCCATAAAATTTCTCAAGAAATTCCAAATTAAATAGGATGATGATAAACCCATAAGAAGATATTTTAGGTATGTGAAAGGAAATAGGGGCACCGTGTATAATTTCTTCAAAGAGAAGAAATTTTTTCAGAAGAAGATAATAGATTATAGAAAATGTAAGTGGAGAAAAATTGAGGATTAGGATTTCCTGAATGATGAAATTCTTGTGGCTTTCAATGACAAACAAATTTTTTTAGAGCAAATAAATAGTGAAAAAACCGATGTTTATGATGTTTTAGACATATTTTTTTAGATATGATACTAGGAATTAAAATGTAGTGTGATGAGACTTTAAAAATTATATGAAATAGAAATAATAATGGAAATTGATTTGAAATATGAACTTGACAAGAGAAAATAGTAGAAGTTAGGAAAATTGTAGAATATTTTTGAGATCAAGCTCAAATTCAAAAACCAGGTCTGAATCATGAATTATTTAACTAAAATGGTGAATGATAGAGTAAAACATATTGAGGAGCTTGAAGGTGAATTTTTTGAGATAAGGTAAACACTTTATGATTAATAAAGGGCAATGTCTTCTGGAATGAAATATAGAAGTTTAATTGAATAATATTGGAAATATTAAATAAGAGGCATGTATATACATATAATAATTTGGATTATTTCATATAGAAAACATTTAAATTATGAAGGAAAAATAGATATAATTATTGATTTTAAATGAAATACATCCATGGTTGATGAAAATCTATAAGATCCCACTCATAAGAGCTATATTTGTTTGGGAGAGACCCAAAAAACTACAAGAGTTCCAAATAGAACACACAATAATAAACTAAAAATAGATGTTATTTTTATGGAAAGGTGGGGAATACAGAAAATTCATGTTTCATTTCAATTTGGCACTTTAATTCACAAGGGAAACAAAGACAAATAAACAAAAATCAATACTCATTATATGTTTTTCGAGAAATTATTTTTGGTTTGAATGCTATAGATACATATCCATTAATTTAGCATCAATCATGTGAATGAATGTACTAGGGAAGACTTTAAGTGGATGTTATTAATAGTTCAAGGATCCATCAAGAAACCTGAAGATGAAAAATCAGTTTAAAAATTTTCAAGATGAGGATGAAACATTATATAAGGAATAAGAAGATTCTTGTCTACCACGAATTGAGACTAGAACAAGAAGAAAATGGATGAGAAACCCATATTAGTGAATATTTCATTAAGAGAAATATATTGAGGTAGATTTTAGATTCTTTAATGAGAATGTATTTCTTATTTAACAAGAAACCATGATCTTATCACAAGGATTAATTATGAAAAAGAAGTAATTATATAGGTTTTAAATGATAAAGTCTTGAAGTTTAAGAAAATTGTGTGGCTCATGGAATTTAATAAATTGAACCCACAAGATTTATACCACCAGAGGTAAAAATAGTTCAATCACAGTATAAGTGAAAAAATCTAAGGATAATCTATATAAAATACATTTGGTGGTTTTGAGATATGTTTTTTAATTTATTTTTGATTATTATAAATTTAATATAAAAAATTTAAACTTGTTTTTATTTTTTTAGAGAGGGAACGAGAAGGGAGGAGGGAGGAGGATTTTGGACCAGGCCATGCTAGATTTTGTCCATCTAGTACCTATGTGAACCTAGTGGATATGATCCAGGTATATGGTAGGATTTTTTTGAAATATTTAGTAGAAAAAAATTCTTTTTTTAGTTGGGGATTTGATCCTTAATTTGAGTTCTCTTCATTATTGAGGCCATTTTGATGAATCCTCTCAACTTTAGACCCTATCATTTCCCCCCTTAACATTAAGTGTTGATTTATCCTTCATTTACAGTAGGATCAAAATATTCCAAAATTGTTGTATTCTTCTTTGTAATAGAGACAAGTTCCACTTCATTTTGTGAGAAAGATACAATGTTTTCTCACTATATAATTATAATTCCCCCTCTTTTCTTATAGTTTGCATATAGTTTTTTGATTTTTTTAATTTATTATATTTTATAAGGAATAAAAATTTCTTTCTTTTATGGATTATATACCAAGTTCATGGTAGGTTACCAAATACAGTTTTTGGCGTTTAATAGAGTTATTTTATAAAAATTGGGAAGTAATTTATTTATTTATTAATTAATGTAAATTAAGTGGAATTAAAATTTAGTTATAATGTAGTAAAATATATTTTAATTATTTTTTTACTACATAATTTTTTTAGAAGTGTTTTAATGATAATGTATTGGAACTATGAGTGTAAAGTGGTGATTTAATGAGAAATTTGATTAGATAAATTATGAATTTTATGTATTACTTAATGGAGGAATTATTGATGAGTTATTGATGGATAAAATTAATGTCTTTAATTAAATAGATGTGTTTGAGTTTGTTCTCTAATATATTAATTCATTTATTGAATATATTAATTTTATTATATTTTAGAGATAAATTTATTGATGTTATGAGTGTTTTAAATTTATTAATATTGCTATAATGAGTATATTTACATGATAAAATATGTGTTTAAAGGAGATAAACATACATAATAAACTATAGGAACAATTTAAGTGTTTGGGTGATATTAGGTATGGAATATTTTTTTATGTAAATTGATGTTTATTTACTATAAATTACTTTTTATTGATGAAAAGATGAAATAAAATGGGAAAATGACTATTCAAAGTTATATTCAATGTAAAATTGTTTTAAGTGGTACAAATGAGGATTTTTTTGATAGTTATGTATTCTATAGTTAATATTGAAAACTGAAAAATTTTAAATGAAGATAAAAATAAATTTCATGTACCTTTTAAAAGTGAAGAAGTTATTTTTAAGGATAAATAAGGGATAAATAATGATTCATTTATGATTAAATAAGGTGGTGTTTGGAATGTTTTATCATAACACAATTTTTTTGAAAAGTTCTGATGAAACAAAAAATTCAAATTTTTTTATAAAGATATTCATTGATTACATCCCTATAAAGATCCATAATTTTAATATAATTACATCAAATTCAAATTATTTTGGGAATTTGGAATTTAATTTGATAATTGGTTAATAATTATATTTTTTTAATTAATGTATTTATATTTCATTTTGATCATTTTATAGTTATATGTAATATTAAAATTGAGAAATTCCTTTAACAAATTTTGGTCACCTGGTAGGATAAAGAATCATATATAAGAATAAGAAAATCAAATTTTCCACACTTTTGACCTAGGTATTCAAGTACAACACCCTTATCTTGAGAATCTAGGATGAATCCATTTTGGGAAAACTATTCAAACCATCAAACCATCATTCATGAAACTCCTATTTAAGAACCTCCCTAATAGATCTCTAGGATTTAGTCAGAAGACTCAAATAACAACCCCAACCTTCCCATAAAACTAAGAATACTCTAAGTAAATCCATTGATAAGACCTAATTCATACCAAATCAGAAAACTATAACATATCCTCTCTATCCAATTAGTAGAACTCTATTTTTTCACTTGTCTCAAGTTCCAAACATTATATATATCCCAATCACAACACCATGCACTGAATCCCCTAAATATTGTGCCCATAATTCAATATTATGCAAGATACTATCATGAAACCACGAATGTATCCCTTACTAGTTGAATCCACCAGTACTATGTTAAATCCTCAGGAAAGGTAATCAATAATTTTAATTAAAGAAACATTAGCCTTTTAATTTACCTAAGCCAACTCAAGACCCAGTGCCTTTCATTTTACACTTGATTTCATAACAACACATCACCGAGGCACTAAGCAATGAATTTCAAATCCAAAATAGAATATTTAACTTGAATATTATTTAAAAATATGTAATTAACGTCTCAAGATGATTCATTACTTTAAAACACATAAAAACATATCATTTTTGATTCAATAAGACACAACCTCACATGATGAAACCAATATGTAAAATCTAACCCTTATTTAAATCATGATCACAACTGAAGCTGCTTACTTTATATCAATTAGATTTCACTACTAAAAACCTAGACCAAACACACGAGTTCTCTCTTTTTAGTCTTCTTCATTGCTTCTAATCTACAGTGATAAATCTCAATGTTACACATGCCTGTAAGTAATTTGACCAAATGTTTGACGAAATTCACATAAATATCACTAAAATCCATGTTAATACCATTTTATGAGTTAGTACAAGAACAACTTTTAATCCCATCACTAAAAATTGTTTACATTATGTCCAAACTATCCAACCTTTTAACATTTAACCCCAATACCTAACATCAAGATTATAAATCATGTTTCCATGGTGGATTTGAATCAATGAAAGGCTTCAACTCAATTTCTTATTGAATATATAAAGAACTAAATCATGTTATTATTCAATAAAATTGGTATGTAATTATGTCATATTATTATTTTTTCATGAAAAAGGGGAGGAGAATGTATATATAAATGGGAATGGGACACCATGAATTATCTACTACCCATCAGAGGAGTGCTTTATGACTAATTATTTTTTGATTTTAAATTTTTTCTATTTATTTTTTATGAAGTAAAATTATGATCATGTTATGATGTTATCTTCTCCCAAAATTAAATGATTTATGATTTTATGTTACTATGATGTTCTTATGATATCTAACTTCATGATGGTGAAATACTAACACATTTTTCATTTCACAAGGGGATTTTTAGTGTAGTTTATGAATTTGTGGATTTAATCTTAATTTTAATTTCCTAATTATATTGATTAAATGTATGTAGAAATTTTTTTTAGGATCACAAAACTTCACATCAATAAAAAATCACTCTTTATTTATTTTTAACTTCAAATTATCTCAATAATTTTTTCACTCACCATAACAATGGAGGTGAGTGAATTGAGAAGTTGGTTAGAATGTGATTAATAACATGTTTTTTGAGTGACATTAATCTCTAATCCTTAGTGTGTTATTTCCTAGTCACCAAATCAGATAAATTATTGACAAGTGAGAACAAGGATCCTTGAGTGAACTAATGCTCATACATGGGAAATAATGAGCGGAAAGTGTAAGAATAATATTAATTATAAATATTAAATTAGGTTATTTATAACAAGAAAAAATAATGATGTAATACATTGGAATTGACCTAAATACCATATCTATTTCTTGGTAACTCTTTATGGGTGTATTTTTCTCTATTTTATTTTATATTAATTTTTATAAACAATAAAAAAACCAAACATAACCCATTTTGATTTGCTTTTAATCATAAAAATATATTTAAAAAACATATAAGTGATAAGTAATTGAGTATTCAACTTGATTTCTATTCGGTGATATGAAGACTGAACCATTTTGAAATCCTTTAAAGATCTAAAATTGTGGTTAAATAAACCCACAAGAGAGAGTCAGATTAGTTTGGTTCCACTTTAAAGGTATTTTAATTGATTACTCATCATTAATTTTTTATTTTTAAATAATTTGGTGTTATGTCTCTATTTTCCTCCTTTTTATTTCATTATTTGACTTTGGATTTCTAAAATTGATTATTTATAAAAAATTTATTGATTTATTTATCACTACATAATAGAATTTGTTAGATCACTTACATGGTAAGATGGCATACAATGAATCATTTTAACATCTAAAAAATATGTCAACAAGTGAAAGAAAAAGGAAGTTTTGGTGAAGCATGTCATTAGGATGCTCAAAATCCAATGTGAAATTCAAAATGGGATTGATACCCAAGGTTCAACTAGGAGTACTATCAAACTTAATAAGGAATATATCCATTCACATAACTAGTGTATATCAGTATTGAAGAATCTTAAAAAAAACATCAAAAAAATATATAAATATAATAATAAATAAAATGGAAGAGTTTACGGATTAATGACTATTTCCATTTACAAATATTTGAATAAAAAATAATTAGAGGAAACATGAGATGAATTAAAGAAATTTTTTTGACATTAGGGACAAAGAAGATTATATCCTACTGCCTACCATGAATACTAGATGTTTTCCATAGGGACATCACCATGATATAGGGAGACAAATAACGAATCTAAATGGAAATGATAAAATTTTGGATTCAAATTATTTAAATTTTTCTCAAGGAGAAATATATTTTGATTTCCCTTGTTTTATGGTTATAGATTCATAAAATAGTGTGCCAAATTTGGATGGAGATGTGGAAGGAGAAATAAACTTATATATAGTGAATTTAAATGGAAATTACAAAGGCTCATTTCTTTAATAACCTATCCATATTGACATATAATTCCTAGGGAATCATCTTGACTAAGAAGAGTAGATTAGTCATAATCTTATGTGATAGAAATATAAATATAACTCAATTTAATCTAAAATTGTTGATACTTATTTAGAATATGTTTAACAAATTTTGAAAGTGTAAAACCATCATGGATTCATGCCTATGATGAATAAGTATATGATAAAGATAGAACCAAATTAGATGTGGTTAGTTTTGAAGAAAACATAGAAGAAATATTTCCTATAGAACTCTTACAAAATATATTTTTAGAGATTGTTGGTTGGAGTAGAGTACTCAAGAAGGTGGTATATAGAGTTTCTATAAAAATTTATGTTTGAAAAGTATTCTTAAAAGGTTCCCCAATAAAATAAATATAACCCTGTTAATCAAAGTAATATAGTTATAAAAGTTTAACTATTTAAATAACTTCTCAGAAGATTGATTAATTCCTAGGATTCTTAATATAAGTTATTAACATTACTTTTGAAGCTATTATAACAAGGAAAAACAATTATAACTTCTTTACAAGATTCAATAACCAAGTAAATTTAGTGATTTCTGAATTATACATTAAAAAAGAGAAAACTAAATTAAACAATATAGAATATATAAAAAATGTGGTTCAGTCTCAATCTGAGACCTAATCCACTCCACTTGGTGATCACCATCCATCAAGCAGTTTATATTAATAAATTTGGTCCACACCCTAGATCAAGTTAAACAATAGTTAATAGGACTGTCCAGGTCACACAGCCTCTTTCATAGTTCTTCGTGGGTAAAAACTAACAAGTCACACAAGCACCTCTTACACACTTATCTGTGGGAGTAAACAAGTGTAAAAAGATGTGAGGGGAATGATATCTTGTATCCTTCAGTTTAATGTTGGATACAATGTGTGTTTTTATACAGACACACACACACACACACTACTTGAAAGATAAAAATATTACACAACAGAGAAAAAATGAAGAGAAAATGTTAGAAGTGATTTGAGTGTTAGTATATGCTACTTTGGACTTATAGGATGAAGAAGATGTCATAATCGAGTCCTCTTGCAAGAAAAAGAGTATCACAAGTCTGATGCTCTGGTTTCCAGTTAGATCTGGATCATGTTCTTCATGGAGTTGGTAATACAAATATGTTATTTAATCTGATCTATGGTATCCCAGATGTTTGGATTCTATAATTCTTTGTGAGTTCTTTAGATGTATTGAGTTACATTTGTCAGTCCTTTTCTCAATAATTCTTGTGCTTCTTTGTTATCGTGTGCTCCTTTTTTCTCAGCCACTCAACTCTTTTTATTCTTTGAGTTCATGTTTAGGAGCCGACAAGGTGATTTATTTTACACCTCATACCTCACATGGTTAGGTAACATGTCTATAAAGAAATATTATCTATGTAAGTGCATTTAAAATACTCAAATATAAATGTTAGAAATTAAATTGAAAACTACAAAATTGATTAAAGAATAGTGTCACATTTTGTCTGGAAATGGAGTCACTTGGAAACAATGTCTTCATGAAATGGTGTATCCTTCTTTTCCTTTGAGCCGTGAGACATTTATGATAACATAGTTGTATAGAGATCTGGAACCAGTAGAACAAATGTAGTGTCTGGTCACGGTGTCTAGGTCACAGTGTCTGGGTCATAGTGTCTGAGTCACGGTGTCTGGTCACAGTGTCTGGTCATGGTGTTTGGGTCACAATGTTTGGTCATGGTGTCTGATCATAGTGTGTGGGTCTCGGTTTCTGGGTCCTCTTCTAGAAAAACATAACTGGTGGTAGACTCATAGTTTCTTAGACTTAACCCAATATCTATATACATACTTAGAGAGTTATATTCATAGAATGGATTAGACTTAATCATTTATCTAATAAATCCATTATAACACCAATTAAAAATAGTTTACAAAAATAAAACATAGCACTTAACATCATGGATAAGTTTATTTGAAGCATAAAGAAACCAACCATCTGTACACATGATTTGTGGTAGATTAAATCGGATTAACAAGATTTTCATAATGTATAGGATTTGTGATCATTAAAACATGATTATCAAATGAGGAGTCTAACAATATCCCCCCTTTTGAAGATCAAAAATTATATGAGTGAGATATCTATTCTCATTGAATGCCTCTCACCCATAGTGTGCATGTCTCTCCCCCTTTTGGGATTATAAAAAAGAGTAAAAAGGTAAATTAGAGAATATATAAGAAGAGATCACAAGGTATTAGATGGAAAAGAAAGTGTCATTAAAAATAGTAATCAACAAAAATAAAAAAATCATTCCTATCAAAAGATAGTGGTCGTTTTTCTTCAGCACTGACTATCTTCTCTTTTCCCTTGGTAGAAGCATCTGGAGAAGCAGCAGGAGTAGAAGAAGAAGTGGAAGAGGGAAGTGAACCAACTGACAGAGAAGGTAGAGGGAGTCCTTCAAAAATAGAGGGGGTGAAGGTAGGTTTAGTGGAATATCAAGGCAATTGTTTGTCAAGGATAACGAGCTTGATCTGACTCAGAGCCTGAGAGATTGACATAGAAGTAGAGGCAAGGGTAGAGGATGAGAAGGTAGGAAAACCAGGTCTCAACGGTGCAGCTACATGATCCACAATAGTAGTGCTCTACACATGAAGATAAGGCCTCAAAAGCTTTATAAAGATAGCAATAATCTCAAAACCATACTACATCACTTTCTAAAATTCATCCTTGTTCTCCATGAACTTTTCCAAAAATGAAGTAAAATCCTTTAGCTTTTGAACCTGAGTTTTTAAATCTTGAGTGACAAGAGGGATTTTCAGATTCTCCACAAGGTACTTGAAATGGTTTTTCATATCATGATCAGAGAAAATACTATTGATTTAGAAGTCCAAATTCTTAGTAATTTATTCTTGAGAATCATTATCAATCTTGGAATTAATTCTAACCAAATCAAGAACACTATCAACATTCTTGACAACTATGGATAGAGACTCTTTTCCAAAGCCACTGAGCACAAACTAAAGTTCTTCCTTAACAATTGTTCTTAGTAGATCACTATCCAAGTAAGGTTGAGATGATTTTATAGAGGTGTTAGAGGATGTAACAGCTGAAGTAAGAGACTTCAGTTGATTTAGAACTTTTTGGAGATAGCCTTTATACTCATCAGTCATCTTTTTAAGAATAATAATAAGCTCACACGTCTCTTGAAGTATTTTCTTGTTTCTTCCAACCAACTTGTCAGCTAAATAAGTATGGTTAGGTTGAATCAAGGAGTATAATTCTAGTGGAATCTGACCACTATCATCCTCAATAGGATGAGAAAGAGGTTCTGGGCTTGAGTTTAATACTCTTTTCATAGCTTCAACTATACCTCTGAGAGACTTCACTTCTTCACTGAGCTGTTTATTGTCAATTATAACTTCTTTAATTTCATGATGAATTTTTTGCTGAATCTACAAAATAATATTTTCTAATAATAAGAAAACATCTCTTTCACTCAAGCTTGTCATAGGAATAGGTTGAGTATTCATGAGATTTTTGATCTTATCTAATAGGGTAACTCCAAATACTTTCAAATCATACTAACTCACCACAGTGGAAGGTTCTTGTGAAGTTTTTGGGATAAGAGCTGAGATAGTCTAAGGTTCCACTGCAGCTATAACATCAAGAAAAGATACTGGTTTAAATTTAAACATAGTAGATAGATCTATACATTTAACTGAGGCTTCTTGGAAATCATTCACATCAAAATATCTAGATAATTTATACCATGTATCCATAGATCTTGGATCAATCAGATTTGGCACTTCAAAACTTTCCAGACATGGGAGATTCTCCCCCTCAACATGTGCATATTTCTCAGGACTAAGAGATTTAGATCCTTTAACTATTTACAAGATTTAGTCTCCAATATCCTCACCCATTTCCTTTATAGATAATTGAAAGGCTTGCTTTATTCTCTCTTCAGTAGATATGATAACCTCAGGAATAGCTTGTTCCTCTAGATATTCCTCACAAGAAAATTCTTTCTCAGTAGACAAATCTTCTTCCAAATGATCTTCTAGAATATCCTTTTCCATTTCCACAACAACATATTCTTCTTTAGAGATAGGTTCTTCTTCCATATCAACAATCTATTCTAGGAGAGGTACTTCCTTCTCAATTAAGACATGAGGAGTAGGTTCACTGTCTTCCTAATCCTTGATTGTTTTCCCTATAGGTACAACAGCCTCTTCTTCTTATTCCTCATCAAAGTAGTCAATGATTTCATCTGGTTCCAAACTAGGTTAAAAAATTTCCTTAGGTCTTGAAGAGTGCTCAACTGGGTTGAACTTTTCATAGACCTTGTCATTATCTTCCACCCATGATTTTCTCCATAGATTCCAAACGATTCTCATTCTCTTGACTATAACTTTTGAAATAAAAAATTCATAGTCCTTAATGAATTTTTCATATGGTCCAACCAAACCTTTTTCATGAAGCACATATAAGATTAACCTTGAGTAGAACAGGGAGGTTGAATTAAAAGTTGTCTTTATCAACTCACACATATGGAGGATAACATACATGAATAGGTTGATCTTGTGTCCATTCTTCATAAGATTTATCAAAAATACATCATGATACATGAGTGTAAAAAAATAACCTTTTCTAAGGCCAATCAGATTTTAGACAAACTTAAACAAAAGTCTGGTTTCCCTATCTAGCTCAGAAGCTATATCTCTTATCTTGGTTTCATTTTCAGTTAAGATTTTCATGGATTATTCTGAAACAAAGATCTCACTTGGAGGTGGAGGACCTATATAGTTGTCCTCAAAAATACCCTCATGAGGTATCCTTAGGCATGAAACCCATAACCTCGAAGAAAAGGTACATCTTTACCCACTGATACAACTTCTCAGAACAAAACCATCTTCTGTATCAAAATAAAATCGAACGAACTGATAAAACTATGAAACTAGATTTGGGTATATCAATCTATCCTATTTTGTGTAACAATATAGAAACCCCTACTATTTTAGTAATTTCAATAATAAAGACATACTTTACAACAACCACTTGGAGAAAATTTCCTTTCAGGTACCACTATTCTGCTCACCAGGTTCAGATTCAAAAGACATTATGGAGCTAACTTTGGTGTTTTTTTCATCTTCTTATTTGATATATGATTAACAGAAGTTTATGAGGACATAATTTTCATTCTGGGAATTCAACGAAGGTTAAAGAGAGAGAGATATAGAGAGAGAAAGAGAGAGAGAGAGAGAACTGAAGGGTTGAGAGAGGACTTACGATTTGAGAGAAGAAGGATCGAGTAAATAAAGGTGTGAAAATTATTTCATTTTTACCATTTAGTGATGTAAGGAATTGAAAAATAAAATGCACAAGAAATTAAAAGAAAAATATAAATAATTACCGTGATACAAGTTTTAATATATAAATAAAACAATAAAGCGTCTTTATGGTGAGACTGTAACAATATTTCATGATGAGACCGTAACTGTGTGATTTATAAAATGTGAGACCGTATTTTCTGAGATAGTAAGTACTAGATAGTAACCAAGAGATAGTAACTGTGAGACTATAAACCTGAAACAACAAATTTTAAGGAAATAAAACTATAGAACTGTTAGAGTTAGAAAGTAATCTTAAGTCAATGTCTTCTAAAACCGTAAAATGTGAAACAGTAAGCTGTGAAACAGTAAACTTACTACTTAATATGTATCATTCTCAAATCATGTATTATGTAATATATTATTTTATAATTTAATGGTTTGGTGAATATATCAGCAAGATGATATTCATTTCCAATGAATTCGAAAGTGATATCAACTTTTTGATAATTATCTCTCAAAAAGTGATGTCTCATATCAATATGTTTTTTCCTGGAGTGTGAAATAGGATTTTTTGAGATGCTAATAGCACTTTTATTGTCATAATTTATAGGTACATTCCTAAATTTATATTCATAATATAGTAATATGCATTTAATCCACTAAATATGTGCACAACAACTATCTGCAACAACGTACTCAACTTAAAAAGTAGATAATGAAACAAAGTTCTGTTTCTTACTAAACCATGATACCACTAACTTGCCTAAAAAGTGACATGTTCCAAAGGTGTTTTTCTATCTAACTTACAACCTCCAAATTCAGCATCAGAATAACTAAATAATTCAAATAACTATCATCTGAGATAGAATAGTCCTAGATTGGGTGTATGATTGAGGTATTTGAAAATTATATTAACAACATTTATATGAGATTCTTTAGGGTCTTATTTAAAATGAGAAAACATACATACAAAAACCATAATGTCAGGTCAGCTAGCAGTTAAGTAGAGTAAGCTTCCAATCATTCCTTTTTAAGTGGTTTGATCAACAGATTTTCCATCTTCCTCAAGATCCAACTTACAATTTATACTCATTAGAGTGTCACTACTTTTAGTGCTATCTAAGCCAAATCATTTTAGAATATATATTCCATATTTTATTTTATTTAAAATAATACCATAATTATTTTGAAATATTTGAAATCCAAGAAAGAATTTTAGTTCACCCGTTAAACTCATTTCAAATTTATTTTTCATCATTTTAGAAAATTCGATACATAATGAATTTTTTGAAGATCCAAAGATAATATCATATACATAAATTTGAACTACTAAAACATCATTAGAAATTTGTTTTATAGAAAGTGAAGGATCAAAAATTCCTTTTGTAAAACTTTTGGAAATAAGAAAAGTACTTAATCTATCATACCAAGATCTTGGAGCTTGGTTTAAACCATATAAAGCTTTTGATAGTTTAAAAACATGATTTGGAAAAATAGGATTTTTAAAACAATGGGGTTTCTCAAAAAATACATCCTCAACTATATACCCATTTAGGAATGCACTCTTAACGTCGATCTGATATAGTTTAAAATTCAGATGTGTATCATAAACAAGAAGAATTCTGATGGCTTCAAGTATAGCTACTGATGAAAAGGTTTCTTCATAGTCAATTCCTTCTTCTTGACTATAGCCTTGTGCAACCAATCTATAATTGTTTCTAACTATGTTTCTAGCTCCATCTACCTTATTTCTAAACACCCACTTAGTTCCTATGGTAATTGTGTCTTTTGTTCTGTCAACAAGTTCCCAAGCTTTTTTCCTTTCAACCTGATTAATCTCTTCTTTCATAGCCATCACTCAAAATTCATCATTGATAGCATCATTAATGTTTTTAGGTTTAAGTTATGACAAGAAGACTTGATTTTAAACCTGATTTCTAAGAGAAGATATAGTTTGAGTTCCTTTATCGAAATCTCCTAATACTTCATCTAAATGATTGTTCTTAAGAGTTCTAACATCTCTAGAAAAATAAGGACTAGTGATTTCAAGTTCTTCAACAGGTTTGGGTTCATTGTGACTTGAATCGAAATAATTTTTGGAACTAAAAGTTTTCACAGGTGCCTTTACAGGATGGTTATAGAATTTTTTTATTGATGTCCAAATTTGATATATCATCCTCCAGGTTCTCTAGAGTGGTCTTAGGCTCATGTGGATCTGTTTCACCAAATTTTTCATGGGAATATTAATCCACACATTTAGTTCTTTTGTTAAACACTCTATAGGCATTAATAGAGATTGAATATCATAGAAATATTTTTTCATCACTCTAGGATGAATTATTTTCAATATTTTCCTTAGTATTAAGGATATAGACTTTAAAACCGAAAAATTTGAATTAGTTATCTTTGGGTTTTCTGTTGTTCCATAATTCATAGGGAGTTCTTTTAAGAATGGGTCTTATCAACAATCTATTAATAATATAGCATGCAGTATTTATAGCTTCAGCCCAAAACTAAATAGGTAAGTCATATTTACTATGTATGGTTCTCGAAAATTCTTACAAGGTTATATTTTTTATTTATAGAACTTCATTCAGTTGAGGTGTTCTAGGGGCAGAGAAATTATGAATACTGCCATTTTGTGAGAAAAGTGATTCAAACTCATTATTTTAAAACTCACGGCCATGGTCATTTCTTAAGGATTTAATTATAAGTCCACTAAGATTCTGTACAGTTTTTTCATATTTGGTAAAATGGAAGCAGAATTTAGTTTTGTGAGACAAAAATAAATTCCCAGCGTATCTAGAAAAGTCATCTACAAGAACATAAACATAGTGCTTACCATTTAAACTAGAAAATCTATATGGTCAAAACAAATCCATGTGAACTAGTTTGAGAGTTTGAGAAGTTGACACTTATTTCTTTGGTTTGAAGGAAATTTGGGGAAACATTCCCTTTTGACAAGGATTGCATACTTTATCATTTAGAAACTCTAGTTTAGGTAGGTCTTTTACTAATATTTTCATAGTTAACTTTATAAGGGAGTGAATATTATAGTGTCCTAGTCTCCTATTCCAAATACAATATTCTTTATAAAATAAACTTAGACATGAAGTATTTTGAGAGACTAAAGAATCTATTTTAACAGAGTGTACATTTTGATCTCTAAATATAGAAAACACTAATTCGTTTTTAGAATTGAAAAAATTTCAAGAATAATCTTCAAACATAACATGAAATATATCATCAAAAAGTTTTGAAATACTAAGAAGATTATATTTCAATCCATCAATAAAAAGTAATATAGAAATTAAAACTGAGTTAGAGTTACCGATTTGTCCAAGGCCAATATTCTTTTTTTTGGCATTTTCACCAAAGGTGACATGTCCACAAACAATTTTTATTAAATTATTGAAGCATGAATAGTCTCCTGTCATGTGTCTTGAACAACCACTGTCCAAGTACCATAATATTTTACATGAGTGATTTAAGTTGATTTCCTATAAAATAGTCAAATAAAAACAGATTTTGGTACCCATATTTGTCTAGGTCTAGTAATATTAGTGACTAGAGCTTTAAAAACCCACATCTGCCTCATAGGTTTCCTATAAGTATTATGTAATGTGCTTGAAAAATAAACTTTATTTGGTTTAGAAAAGCTTGAAACAGTAGAGAGAGTATCATAATTTGAACTAGCTGAATGTTTTCCAAAACTAAGATCTAAGCTGTATGTCCTAGACTTAGAAACAAAATTAGTTCTTCCAAAATTTCTTTTACAAGGTTGATAGCCAATACCTATATTATATTTTGGAGTAATCTGTTTACCAAACATTTGTACCAAAGTATCTTTACCCTTAATAAAAATTTCAAGATCCTTTTTCAAGAGCTTATTAGATAGATTTATTTCATTGTTTTCTTTGAGTAATTGAGCGTTTTTCTCCCTTTCTACAGTAAGTTCAGATTTAACGGTTGAGGTACGAGAATGTTGTTTAATAAAAGATTTATACTTATCTTTTAGTTCATTACATGTCTCTTAATTCATATTACATTACTCAAACATTTATTCATTAGACATATTTTCAGAGTCACTCTCATCTCCAGAATAATATTAATTGTGT
The DNA here is from genome assembly GCA_963277665.1 of Viscum album. Classification (NCBI taxonomy): domain Eukaryota; kingdom Viridiplantae; phylum Streptophyta; class Magnoliopsida; order Santalales; family Viscaceae; genus Viscum; species Viscum album. The sequence goes on from OY728165.1 coordinate 926,743,337, forward strand.
ACAAGAGATTCTAGTGTTACCTTAGATATGTTTGTCATAAGGCACATATTGACTTTGTTAGCATGTTCATCATGTGAAGATTATGAGTCACCTGAACTTTCCTCAGAGGTACTCCACGTTTCTTTCATTGCCTTTTTATACTTTGTATATTTGTCCTCATATTTCTTTTTTGTACTTGAGCTTGGGACAGTCAAACTTTATATGTTCCTTTCCCTTATATTCATAGCATACTATCTCATCAGACTTGTCACTTCTTTTCCAATTGTTCTTCTAGCTTCCTTTTTGATCATATCTTCCCTTCAAGTTAGTCCTAAAAAATTTCTTTTTCTTTTAAAATATCTTAAACCTTATGGCTAATTTAGCCATCTCCTCATCACTATCAAGGGATGTTTGTTCACTACTGAAACTTACTTCAGAGACTTCTAATTTCCCTTTTTCTTTGTGTTTAGATGTGGTGGTCTTAAATGCAAAAGATTTTCCATTAGGTTCATCCTCCTTTTCCTTGTTGACTTTCAACTCCTCTTTATACATCATTAGTTTTACAATGAGTTATTTTATAGGTAACTTGCTAATGTATCATGACTCTCTATTAGAGACATAAGTTCCTCTCCATCTGTTAGGTATGCATTTGAGAATCATCATAATTTTTTATTTGGAAGTAGCTTCTCTTCCAAGAGAAATCATTTTGTTGAAAATTTCATTGAACCTGAGATACATTTCAGAAAAAGGTTCATTAGGTTTTATTTTATTGTTATCATATTTAATATTATTAGTATTATTTCTCATTTCTTTCACAATATATGTTCCTTCATGTGAAACAAACAAAGTATCCCAAATTTCATGGGCCGTTTTACATGCAGAAATTCTGTTAAATTCATCATATCCTAAGGAGAAATATAGAGCATTCATGGATTTGTAGTTTTTATTGTAGGAAATCTTGGTTGGGTCATCCCAAGTGATTCTATCAGTATAAAGAATCTTATACTCATCAATAATTGAAGAACAAATATCAAAACCCATACTTTCTAAATGAATTTTCTTTTTTATTTTCCATTGGGAATAATTTGTTCCATTAAAGAATGGTGGTTTGTTTGTTGCAGAACCTTACAGTATATTATCCATAGAAAAGAAATAATTTTAAAGAGATAGAAATTTAGAATTAACATAAATTTAAAGATCATTAAAGTACAACAAAAATCACAGTTGGATAGTGTAAAAAACAGAGTCTTAATAGGAATAACAAACTCCTCTGATATCAAATGTTTGATGAAGTAGAGTACTTAAGAGGGGGTTAATTGAGTATCTATAAAAATTTCTATTTGAACATTATTCTTAAAAGGTTCCCCAATAAAATAAATACAGCCCAATTAATCAAAGTAATAAGGTTATGAAAGTGTGACCATTTAAATAACTTCTTATAAAATTGATTAATTATCAGTAATCTTAATATCAGTTATTAACATTACTTTTTAAGACATTCTAATAAGGCAAAGAAGTTATAACTTATTTCCAAGATTAAATATCAAATTAAATTTAGTGATTTCTAAATTATACAGTAAAATAGAGAAAACTAAATTAAATAACATAGTGGATATAAAACAAGTGGTTCAGTCTCAATCTGAGACCTAATCCACTCCACTTGGTGATCACCTTCCAACAAGAAGTTTATATTAATAAACTTGATCCACACCCTGGATTGGGGTAAACAATAATGAATAGGATTGTATAGGTCACATGAACTCTTCAATAGTTCTTCCTAGGTAAAAAATAACAGGTCACACAGGGACCTCTTCTACACTTTTTTATGGGAGTAAAAAAGTGTAAAAAGATGTTAGAAGAATGATATCTTCTATCCTTCATTTTAATATAGGAGAAAATCTATGTTTTTATATAGACACACACACTACATGAAATCTAAAAACAATATGCAATAGAGAAAAAATGATGAGATAAGGTTTGAAGTTCTCTGAGTGTTAGTCTATGCAGCTCTGAACTTATAGGATGAAGCAGATGTTAGAATCGAGTTCTCTTTGATCTGGCTAGTGTTCTTCCTGGAGTTGGTAATGAAAATATGTTATTGAGTTTGATCTATAGCATCCCAGGTTTTTGGATTCTAGAATGATTCGTGTGTTCTTCATATGTATTGAGTTTTATGTGTCAGTTATTTTCTCAAGAATGTTCTTGTTTCTTTGTTACTGAGCACTCCATGTTTCTGGGCCACACTTCTCTCTTTTTTCATTGAGTTCATGTGTTAGGGCCGACATGATGAATGTATTCTGCACATAGTACCTCGTACTGTTAGGTAACATGTATATAATGAAATAGTAATTATGTTAGTGCATTTAAAAGACTCATAAGATCGTTAGAAATTAAATTGAAAATGAAAAAACAAATTAAAGAATGGTGTCACAGTCTGTCTAGAAACGATGTCACTTGGAAACAATTTCTTCATGAAATAATGTCTCCTTATTTTACTTTGAGTGGCGAGATTTTTATGATGGAAACATTGTATAGATATTAGGAAACGGTATCACAGATGTGATGTTTGGTCATTGTGTTTGGGTTATGGTGTCTGGGTCACAGTGTTTGGGTCACGGTGTCTGGTCACGATGTCTGGGTCACAGTGTCTGGTCACGATGTTTGGGTCATGATGTCTGGTCATAGTGTCTGGTCATGGTGTCTGGGTCACGGTGTCTGGGTCCTTTTCTAGAAAAAAATAACTAGTGGCAGACTCACGGTTTCCCAAACTTAGCCAAATATCTGTATAGAGACTTAAACAGTTATATTCGTAGAATAGATTAGACTTAATCATTTATCAAGGAAATCCATTAAAACACAAATTAAAAATAGTTTACGATAATGAAACATAGCACTTAAGATATTTGATAGGATTATTTAAAGCCTAAAGAAACCAACCATTTGTACACATGATTTGAGATAGATCAAACATGATTAACACGCTTTATATAATTTATAGGATTTGTGATCATTAAAACAAGATTAACACATGAGGAGTCCAAGAGAGATATTACTTGAAGAAACAAAGTCAAAAATTGAAATAAAAAAGGATATAATCCCAACCAAAATTCACTAAGTTTTTATTTGGTAGAAATTGAAATAAATTCAATTTACTTTATTTTTAAATTAATGATTTATCACCATTATTATAGTTTCTTGTGGAATTTAAAGTATGAAATTCATCATAGAAAGAGAAACAATTAGAATAAAACATAAGTGAAATTATTATATTGTCCACTAAGGTAAAATAAAACCATATATTTCATCAAATAATGATAAATTTCATATATTAACTCACTACCCATCAAGTCAAAGCTGAATATGGGATCTCTTATATATAGAAAGAACCTTAATTTATTTTCAAAATATTTATTAAAGGAAATTTAAAAAACATTGTTATTTACTGGATTATAAGAAGAAATTCAAGAGTAACCTAATGACCATATGTATGTGGTGGTTCTGATCAAATATGATTTATTATATGATAAATAAAGTAATTACCCAAGGGATGTACATATTTGGAAAATAAATCTATAAAACTTCTTAAGAGGTTTACCCAACTTTACTCTTACCTTCCTTATTTTTTTCATTCATTTCATGATTAGTTATGTTATTTATATAAAATTGATAACTTATATTTATTTTTTATATACAATATGAACTAGAATGTGGAAATTTGACCTTCTTTAAGATAATTACATCATTTAATGTGGGAATTACAAAATTTTAAAGCTATCCACGAGGAAAAATTATAGTTATGTGAAATGTTTTCATGTCACTATAACATCCTATTAAAAATATTTATGAAAATTACATGAAATTTTTTAAATAACATTGATTATATAATGTAAATTGAGTGTGGGGGAGGGAGTATATATCAAATGTTATTTGTTATTTTGTTTTATTTTTTTATTTTTATTTTTAGTGTATTTTATTTTATGTACTTAAAAATTTACATTATTATGAAAAATATAAATTACTATTTTAATTATTTTTTAATGTTTTAAAAACCGATTAGAATTGAACTAAAAAACCATAAAAAGTTTTGAAATTCATGTTGACTATAAGGTACTTGATCTTATTTTTAAGCTTAAAAGATCTTGAATTCTGATATTTATTTGTTTTCTTGGGATTTTATTTTCAATAACCTTCATGATCTTTAAATGAAAACTGAAATCTATATCCACAAATGACTATAAAATTTTATATACCTATCCTGGGAGGTAATGTATACTTACTTTAACACCATCTTCCTCATACCATCACTTTATTGAAAGGAAAATTGATTTTTTTGATAACTAGAACCTATTTCTAATCTCTTTCAATGATTTATAGTTCATGAGATTTCTTCAAAAAGGATGATGAATTTAATTGGATAACCACTCATCTATCCTTCAGACTACCTTGAACATTTAACCTTTTGATGCCATAAAAATCATGAATTATCTTATAGGGTAACCAAATTATAAGTATAATTTACCCTTACATACCCATGATCTAAAATATATTTTCATGATTTACTCTAGTATTTTTATGGTAAAAAAGGGCTTGTGTTTTTCTTTAGGAAGAATTTCATTTAAATAGGAATGTGAGAGACGTGTGTCATCAAATTTGGTCATTTTAAAGAGGAAATTGGAGACATGTTATTATCATCCATTATATGGCATTATTATCTTCCTATTATAATAAAAAATAAAATATTAAAAGGTATACATGAAAAATGAGATTATATTTAAGCACTCATTAAGTTTACTTTCATGAATCAAGACATGAATCATGAAAAGAGCATAAATAATCAATTTCTCTCTATATCCATTTTTTATATGATCCTTCTTAATATATATATATATATATAATAAGGAGTAGAATATGGATCAAATATTTAATTATTTTTTATATTCACAAATCATATATTTATTACAAAATAAAGAGGAGTGTAGGGTCACATATTTAAAGGGTAATCAACAGAGTAGTTATTCATTATTTAAATTTAATTTAAATTTTCATTGTATTTAAAGAGTAAAACTCTCCTATTTTGGACTATGTTTTTAAAAATATCCTCAATAACCTTAATCCTTTAAACATACCTTCCCAATAATTCATATTTTATTTCACTATCACTATCTCATAGTGTGGATAAATTATAATTTATACAAGGCACTAGTAAACATGAATTTTATAAATATGAGCACAAATATATATATATCAATTCTCATGAGTGAAAAGTTACATTGAAATTTAATTTGAGGAAGATAATAGAATGGTTTGGGATGGATATAAATGGTTGAAATTATGGTGGATAGAAGGATTTATGCATTTTTTATTAAATAAACTTATCAATAGTGATATATTTTTTAGTGGAAAGTACTATGAAATTGTACTCATTTTTCTCAATATTTAAAATTTTGGTAGAGTTCGTATTTTCTTGTTCAATGATTGAATTTATTAGTAAATTTGTTTAAACTAATTTTTTTTTCATATTTTAATCATTTAAATAGGGATCCTTGAGTCTATTTTGGGTGTTAAATTAACTAAAATATGATTTAACAAGCTAGAAAAGTTTTTGACAAGCTTGTGTTTCAATTTAGGTGTTCTAAAAACTATTTTATTTCTAAAATATCTAAAAAACAAAATTTAATAGGTTGAATTAGCCAAAATAGATTTTTTTTAACCTATTTTAAAGGTAGGGGGATATTTCTTTGAATTGAAAATGTTAATTATTATACATTAAGTGAAAAATTGAAAAAAAATTGCTGGATTTTTTTAACAAATATTAGAATCTACTTTTATATATTGTTGTTTTACTATTTATCTTCAAATTATGGTTGATTCACATGATTTCAGATAGAAAATTTAAATATTTGTATTTTTATAATTGGAATTATAAATTTTTTATTTTAGAGTGTTATGTTGTTCAATATGGAACCTATTTGTAGATAATGAATTTCCCTAGAAGTGAATTATTCATGTTTTAGGGAGTGATGAAACATGAAATTATAAAAAATTTATCATGAATGTACACGAACATATACCCTAAAATTATAAAAATTTTGAAGTGTTAAATAATATTTAAATTAAGGGGTGATTTTGTAATTAAACTAAAATACTATTTAAAAGTTTCATCTCATTCATTAATGTATCAAAATTTAATTTTGATTGTTTTTGGAGGTAATAGATTGTAATAAATAATATTAAAATTAGGAAATAACTTTACCAAATTTTAGTTTCTTTTTTTAAGAATGCCTCATTCATAAGAATAATAAGATATCAATTTCCAAACTTTTAACATTGGTATTTTAGCCAGACAAACTCAACTCAGGAAACCAAGTCTACTCTATTCTTGAATTCAATTCAATCTAGTTGGCCATCATCCACGCTGCACCTTACTTGAGCTCCTCTCTAGTAGATATCTAATACTTTAGTGGCAGACTCAATGGAAAACCGTAGAATTATCCTCACACAAAACACACACCAGGGAAATCCCTCGAGTAGAGCTCATTCATCCTAGCTGAGAAGACCCACAATTGGACCTCTACAAATTTAGATTAGAACACATCAGACACAAGTCTCTCTATTGAACATCCTTGAAATAATCTTAATAACAACATTGATCATGAAAGCCCTAAATTGTTACTCCCATTTTCAAATCACCTAAGATACCATCTTGAAACCCCAAATGTTGAATGACTTAGATCAAAGACACCACTCCCCTAGGTTAGCCTCCCAACTAGTTCCTGAATGTATTTATCAATAATATTTTTACTTGTAAATTCAACCAATCCATATAAAAACCTAGATATATTCCTATTCTATATTACTTTATAGAATCATTATTCCTGGGAACTAAGGTATATCATACACATCCCATATTGAAGATTTAAATTTATTTAAAGTGGTGTATATCCAACCAGAGTCCTGTGATCAAGAATCCATAAGAAATACTTCAAACATGAGCCCTTTTATCTTTAAGAAAAAATTATCTCACATGATGAAATGTTACTGGGAGACTTGAACATGTTCACTAGGTGAAAAAACCAAATATTCCTCCTTGAAATCCAAAATATCCCACTGTTCAATTCTCAGACCAGCCACATTATCTTTATCATCAAAGATCTTTGATTCTAATCTATAGTACTTCGGCTTATCGCCACATGTTTTTTCTATTTGTTTTATCAAATTCCTAGATAATGTCAAATATCCCTTAATTAGATCCAAGTCATTCCCACTAGTTGAGTAAGTCTAATCCCAATTTTTAAGCCCATCACTTTATCTGGTTTTCCATAAGCTCAAACTAGCTAGTATTTTCATATTTTACATCATCTCCTCATGTGAGTCTTGAAAATTATATTTCTATAGAATCCATGAAAAAACACTTCAATAAACATTCTTCTTGAATGAATATGAATCTAAATCATGGGTTGATTCTCTTAGCTTGTTATGTAATTTAGTCATATTACTTTCTGTTATGAAATAGTTTGTGAGATTTTTAATTAAAGGGAAAGGGGACACCAAGAATCATAAATTCCCATTCTTATGATTGATTAAGGATTGTTTAATTTCTTCTTGTATTTCATTCTATTTCTATTATGTTAAGTGAAATTATGTTCATGATTTGTTGTTCTCTTCTCTTAACTCTAATTTCTTTGTTCTTCTCCCTCTATATATTGTTCATGTGATCTAAAACACCACAATGGTGAAGTTCTATCCCATTATGGGTGGTCTATATAGAAATCAAAGTGTTTTTGAATTTATTCATTCAAAATAAATAATTAATCACTAATTAAAGTGATACAATAAAGTTAGGATGTATAAGAGGTGATCATAACTCCAATTCTCATAAACATAGAATCACTACCTCAATATTTTAAGCCTCAAAGTCTCCTAGTAGTTAGTCAACTCTCTATACTAGTGGGGGTGAGTGAATTTATATGTTGAATGACCTATGATTTCCTCAAGGTGTTTTCAGTGATTTCATTCTCTAGATTAATGAGTGCTCTTTATGACTCACCAAGGAGGATACATGAGTGAAATGTAATCTTAAGGATTCATGAGTAAAATTCTAATAGTGAGCATGGAAAATAAGGAATGGTATGTGGAATAGTGATACTGATAATTATTATTTAATTAAGTGATTTAGAATAAAATAAAATGATGACAAAATTCATTAAAATCCACCTAAAAATAATATCAATTTATTTCCAACTCTTTTTGTTGTTTTTAATCTTATTTATTATATAATTATTATATTAAATAATAATAACCCAAACACCCTTATTTTTGAATTCAATAAATGATAATTTTTTAAAAAATTATATAATAAGTGACATGGAAATGAGAATTCAACAAGAATCATATGAGATGACCAAAAGGATAGATTATGATACATTCCATTTAATATCTAATTTTTTTGGTTAAATAGGTGTCACTATTGGGTATAGTTATGTTTTATGATGTTGGACACAAATAGAGAGATTTTTTCTGGGTTGAGAAGTGAGAAAAGATGATATGTGAGCATGTGTTTGGATAGGAATTGAGTTAATTTAGTGTTTAAATGACACTATATGTGTTTGGTATATGAGACGAAAAGAAAAATGTGTATGTTAATTTGATTTATATTTGATTTTATAGGTTATATAATCATTTTTTGAAGAATGTATGAGATTATTTAGGTGTCTTAGATAAAAAATAATACTTTATTTAAATATTTAAAATGATATTGCTAATTAATTTTAAAAAATTAAACTATTTATATATATATTTATATTAAACTCAAATGGTTTCCATGTGTTGTAGTAGTTTCTATTGATAATTTATTCTCACTACCTATATATACACACCTTGTTCACCTACACATTATATACATGGTGTTTCAAGTAATGGTTAGAGGCCTTAATATCATGGGATATATTGTCAGGATACATATTAGAGTTGAGTTTATTTTTATTTGGAGGTATTTGAACGGAATTAAACACTTATTTGAGTTTTTATTTCTTTTGTATTGATCATATAATGAAATATGAGTTTTAAATTGAGTCTATTTTGGATGTATGAAATATTTGAGAAACTGTAGGATATTTTTTCTAAAAAATTGAGAATTTTTCTATTAGTTTCTAATTCTTATTAATATAAATTTTTTTAATTTTTTCATGTGATTAACTATTAGATTTTAAATCATTCATAAATCTACAAACTTATACCCTTGGAACTAGTTTGTATTATTTAGTGTTAGGGGAGCATGATTAAGTCCAAGTGATGTCTCACCTTAGAAAAACAATCTGTGTTGATATAGGATATTATAAAAAGGTATCAAAGACGATTATATTTTTAACATACCTTAACTAGTTTATCATAAACCATAACCATACCAGGTCTCCTGGTGACCTTAGGAATTCCTCCACATACACTAGAGGCTTCCGACTAGAAGCAGAGGTCTAGGGTGTCACTTTAGGGAGGCTATAATCCCATATCAGAGTGGAAAATAATAAAAAAATAACCACACATCCTCCATAACAAAAAATAAGAGTACATAAAACAAATTAAACATATCATGATATATCAAAAGAAATTTGGAAGCAATAAGTGAAGTAGATTTATGGTTATTACACCATTCAACTATTAATTCCCACTAGGCCGATCACATATAAAAATGAAATAAAATAAATAAAATTCACCAAGGATCTTCTCCTATTCTTGAGACTTACCTCATCCCAATATCTAATCTTGTTTGATATATCCCACATGACCATGCTACCCTACTCCTCTCCCCAACCCAAGCCACTGATCAGTGAATTCTACTAAGGTACACATGTTCCATGAAATAATTTTCATGGTTTGAGTAAAATTTTTTAGGTATCCACTAATACAGTCCCACACATAACTTTTATATGTAAGGTGTATACATGATATATATTTTTAGAATAAATATATAGATTTGAGTGGCTTAAATAAATAAACACCATCAATCCTCAAGTTCTGATATGACACCAAATATTGACTATACCTTCTTTAGATAGTGATGATGTGTCTCTGATCACATAATATGACCATGCCAACCTATACTATTCCCAATATCCATATATTAGTTAACATAAAAAATGAATCTATAGAAGTATCCAAATTTATATTTAAGTCTCAAGCATAATGAATAGATCTAAGAATTACACCCTAGGTATCCAAAATTTTATCAAGCATCACCACTGATCCCTAAGTGGTAATAGTTAGTGATTAATAATAATTAGGATTTATTTTCAATCCTCATGAGGAAATACTAGGAGATCTATAATTATTAGTCTCAAAGACGATTCCTAGGATGTAATCTTGGGTGATCATGTAGACCCAAAGGACAAATACTTTCATCTTAACAATTCCATATGTATCAAGAATCATAATTGGATCAAAGAATGGTGTCTAAGGAATAAATTATCATTAGAAATCATTCCTTATTCTTATGTATTAATATTAGGAATTCTCATAATCATCAGACATCATTCTGGAACCCTATGAGGAAATCATAGGTGATCCCATAATCATTAGGCGTAATCGATGATCCTTAAATGGTTATCATAGGAGATCCATAAATTTCAAGCATAAAATTTAGATTATAAGAATACTAGGAATCCGTGACATATACATATATAACTTAAAATAGATGTATTCCACTCCCATGATATCTCATACAATGCAACTTGTAAGAATTATCAATCTTACCAGAACCATATTGTATAATAAAGGTCGGCCTCTCAAGGTTACAACCTAACATCCACACTAGCACAATATCTCTCTCACATCATCTATTCATGTTCTAAGGTGACACCCACAATCATCTATACCCATTACCCATACACACCCTCTTAAATATCAATATTTCATTAGGGTTCCAACCAAAGTCCCATAGGTCACACCATAAACTAGACACCCTTCCTAGTTTCCATTATCCCAATATCAACCTTTGGAATAATGCAATCACTTAGAGATAATAAAATCCCTCAATATCATCATAATCATATTAAATACGCACTAGCCACCTAGAATAATCCTCGCTGAAATAGGTCCCAGGAGATGAAACCATGCCCTTATACCTTTTAATGTCATCATTGGTCAATCTCACACACTCAACCTATCCAAAAAGTCAACCCAAGACAAACCCTCTAAATTAATCACATATCAAAGGGAAGAATCACTCTCCCCATACACATATCAAATAACCCAAAGGCATAAATATATATCAATCTATTTACATGGACAATCCTCAATCCATCCATCGGAAATCATTACTCAACCCTGCTTGGTGGTCACTAAGGGAACCTATCCATAAGACTACTATATGAAATTCATCCATTTCATTAACTCCCCTTTTGGGGCCAAAATTTCACAACTCAAACAATCACAACTGAGGCCTTGAACATCAGTGGATGAGGAATTCATAAATTCACAAGGAATGCTGCGGACTTAACACATTATTCCTTTCATACATAGAAATTTTATTTTTAATTAAGCACTATTTATAATTTTACATGCTGATTATCCTTGTTGGTGAGACCACACATATCACATACCACATAAATCTAGCATAATACTACCAGTAAAATGTGTAACGAGGTCCTATAAAAATTTGAGACTTATTTCCCTTGACCATAGCCTTGTAACACTTTCCCAAGATCCTTCATGTTTAACTGGCCATAATCCATCCACTTGAGGAAATATATCATAAATAGTATACAAATACAATTGATTATAAAAACTTATAACTAAATAAACAATTTAATCCAATTTAATTTAGAATATAAATAAATGTATAAAACTCAATGGGTGATATGATCTCATCCAAACCTTAAACAATAGGGTGTGAACCCCTAATAGAACACCCTTATAACTAATATATAAGAAATCCACATCATTAACAAATGATTCAATGAAAAATTCTACTTAATTTAAGAACATACCATATAATTTTTTTAGAAAATGTATATTCAATTAAATGGAAAAATGACACAGAATCATCATCACAGGACACCCTATACTGATTTCATGAAAAATCCCCATCAATATAGGCTGATTTCACCATGATTCATTGGAATTATAATCAACTACGTAGATAAATCCACAAAAACTTATCCACTAAAAAATGGAAGAAAGAACAATGGAAGAAATAAAAGATCATACCACCAATCTCCATAAAAATGCTTTAAAATCCACTTAAAATTTAAGAGGGTTAGAAGAGTAGGATAAAGAGGGGGGAATCCAGCTAAATGTTCCTACCCAAGAACTATTTCCCCTAAAATTAAAGTGGGGGATGACTAATAAATTACTAGTCTACCCCTGATAAATAAATTTTCCCAAGACACTATTTGGAGTGGACAAAAGGTTCGCACCATAAGTTATTCGAGGCATAGGTTTTCCCCCATAAAATAATTATTCATGGTGTAAACCATGGTTTATGAATATAAATATTCGGGATAGATAAGAACACCTCTTTTCTAGTTGCATCCATGGAATAACCCATACAGATAACAACATGAATGGATGGAACTGTAATATTTCAACCCATGGGTCACCTGACCCCTTATTGATTCTCCTATAAGTAGATATTCTCCCAACCAAGTCTCAAACCACATACAAAAGACACTTATTAAGATGTATTATCCCTCAGAGTTAAGATTCAAACCTTAATTCTCAATATTTCTCTCTTATAAAAACAAAAATATTGATTACCTCAATAATTCACACCCTAAAATCATACAAGGTTTTATAAACACCCCACCATATCAAATATTTTCCCCAATAATCCTTAATGATCTTCACCCAATAATCCAAACCCACACTAGTCACCAATTCTTACTAAGTGTTTCTTGTTTTACAACCGAACTCTTAATGACGTTTTGTTTCATTACTCCAAGCATGAGGAACACTATTTATCTAGAACCAACCTAACAATCATCAACAATCACCAAATCATTGATATGACATATACCCACATTCATCTAACCCAACACACCATGGTGTCATTAATAAATTCATCCAATGTAATATGGAACTCCCTCCCATAACACTCAAACTCATAAAGGCCAATTATAAGTCATAATGCTTCCTACCACCAAAGGAACCTACCGAAACACAATTCCAATGATCCAATGACCCAAAATTTATGGTTTCTTTATCATATCCACAAATTACATACAAAACAACAGTCATCCCTTATTTGATGAAAATTTTTACAAACAATTGGTCTCCCCCACTGACATTCTATCTCATCACCTGATCACAATGTATTTACTCTTAAAGGTATTTTGAGATCATCCAAACACCTACAATGAAGCCCAAACCTAAATATTTGGGTTTTTATATTGGGGGATCCATGACTAACCACAATTGTTGGCATGATCTCACCCCGATCACCATCACACCACTTATTCTATACAACCTTAGATCATCTCAATTTTACCTTTAGCTTAGTACCATTCAAAAATCCTTCCAACACCATATCAGAATCCAAAAATAATGTATTATTTATATAACCATATATAATTAGATTTACCTACTCACTTACATCCAAGAGACACATAGAGAATCCATTTACTAGTAATAGGCATCCATGACCCTACCTTTATAGGGTCATTTTTTTCCATAGATCATTCTTTATCTATTATCAAACATAATTACTATTAGGGGATTTCCCACTCATAATCGAATGCTAACTCAATATATAAAACAGTAATCATTCTTGAATCACTAAGAGTGTTATCATTGAAATGCACTATAATTTCATTCATAAATAGAGCCACACAATCAAACAAACAATTTTGAACTCTAAAAAATGTGGATTTCATTATATTAATCCTTGATTTCAACCTCAAAAAGTTCCATCATCATATGTGCACCAATCCTCCTGAGTCATTGTTATCCCATCCTATGAACCACCTATCTAGGATCAAGCTAAAATAAACCATTCCACTTCCCAAAAATCCAAATTATATTATCACCACTCAACATATAGTTATATTTTCTATTTTCATCAAAACAATTGGGAAAACAATCCCACAATCATTTCATCATAGTCAGTTGTCTTCAGCTCACACAAGGAAACTCATCGATTCATAATCAACGAGCACAACACATAACAAGTGAATATCACTTTGATATCTTCTAAAATCAATTGGTGTACACTCTCATACAACTCAATTATAGATACTAAATCATGATTCTATGATTTTTAATTCAACATAAATAGGATACATTCATAAATCAAAAAAATTCTCACAATATTTCAATCTCATCCAATTAGTATACCCCCAACAGTCCTCTTAAAAATCAATCATTTCATATATTCCATGGTTTTCTAGATGAGTACCCATCAACCAAAATCATTTAAAATTACTAGCATCTACCTATACTATGGGATGTAATATAGAATCAATAGGTCTAGGAAATCGTCTATAAAACCCTTTGAAGTATAATCTTGATAGAAAATAAAAAGTAAAAAATGTGATTTCCCCATGAAAATCCAAGATATACTCATGAATATACCTTATAACATATCACTTAATATGCCCTGATCCCAATGTAAGGAACATGCCCAATCCTTTAGCATTAATAATATTCATGGTTTCCCCATGTGTGTATCACATAGCTAGTAGTACTATCCATACATTAGTGTCATAATCTAATGAATCTACCAATACTATTTTTCTCTAAGTAACTCGCAATCCCAAGATAACCATTTCCTCGGATACCCTCATATATCATGTCTCATATAAAACATATCACCTGATTCATAGATATAATAATTTATATATCGAGACCTTAGTCTCTCCCAACTATCCCATAAACCACATGTCACATAAGTCACACCCACTAGCATCAGCTAAATATTCCCATATCCAATATCACCTTGAAAATCATGGCTAAAACACCACATATCAGGTTATTATATATACACAACCAATATCAAATACAAATACATCATCCTTTTAGAGAGTTGATTCTCATTATAAATCCACCTATGAGACTACCCAATGAGAATTATGATCTAAACCTGATCCTCATAGAGCCTATATATTTTGGAGTCACCCTTATGAGAATCACTATCTCATCTATATGATCACATATATAACAAAATTTTACCATTAAAATCCCACCCAAGAAGAGACATAGTCATATGGTTTTATTATGCAGAACTATAACATCACACTATATAGAAAAGAAATATAATATATAGATGACACATCAAATAACTGAAGCTATTTTTATAGAACTAATAACATAATAACCAATAATGGGTTTATCACTATGTAATATAAAGCCTATACCAACCCACTGAGGGTCATTATACATCCCATAATTGAGGTAATGAATATGAATCATTAGAGATAATCTCACTATAGATCTAAAAAACCAATCATTAGATTAAAATGTAACATGTTCCAACTAAGTAGAATACCACCACCAAGCTATACAAGAAACATCATATAATTTTTGTTAACATAATAAAAAACTGAACACTGAATCATCAATTAAAACAATCAGAAGAAAGATATGTATGTCTTTTGAATCATACATTAAAAATATATTTCATGATCATAGGATTATTTCCAATGGGACATGAGCTAAAAATTCCAAAAATCATAAATCCATAAATAAAAAAAAATCATGTGTTTCATGCTTGGTGAAATCATATAACTCTAAAATTATAAATCTCCCATATTTTATGTCGAATGGAGATTTTACAAGAAAAGGGGTTCAAGATTTTTTTTTTGATATTCACAATAGGCATTGACATATTATTATTCCACCTATCTACCATCTTACAAAATAATAATACAAATGAAAACTTTGGTACCCTTTCTGATATGAGTCACATAAATTTTGTGATACCACTTTGTAGAGTATCTAACCTAGTTTTCTATGAATATTAACTAGAATGGGTTGTCACGTGTCCTCATGAACACCTCCCTACATACTAGAGGATTCTGACTAGAAATAATGGTATAGGGTGTTACCATGGGGAGATTATACCCTCTTATCAAAATGCGAAATAAGTGTAAAATAATCATACATTATCCACAATAATAAATAAGAGAAAGAATAAAAAATAAAAAATATCATTCTAAATCAAATAAAATGCAGAAGAAAGTAGTCAATAATACTTATGGTCATGAAATCCTAAAAAAACTAATATCCCACAATTCCTCTCACATATACAATTGAAATTTAAAAAATAAAACAGAATTAGGCTCTACTACCATCCCCGGGCCTCACCTCAGCCTAATTTCTTTTCATGTCTAATAAATCATGCTTGATCATGCAACCCCATTCCACTATCCAACCCAAACCTACAATTAATAATAGAAGCTTAGGTACCCAAGTGCCATGGATGATCGAGGATAGTGTGAGTATAACTTAGTAAATAAACACCAATGTAGTCTTATACATAACCAATAAATATTGGGTATATAGATGTGACATGCTTATCTAAATAAATAAATATAATGCATAAGAATAAATATACCAACACCATAGATCCTTGAGTTCTAATATGACATATTAGATAAAAAAATACCTACTTTGGATTGTGTTGGAGTGACTATGAGCATGTCACTATACCCTTACAACCAATACCATACCCAACATATATATAGCAGTGGGAGTAAATGATGGATCCTTCTAAGTATAAAAAATAATCCATAAGTTTCATACATAATCACAAGATCCTAGGAGCACACCCTTGGCTCACATATAGTACAAGGATTCATCATTGATCCCTAATGGGTAATACTTGATGATCAATAAATATAAGGCATCATCTTATGTCCCTTTTAGGTAATCATAGGAGATCCATAATCATTAGTCTCTAAGATAAAACCTTGGAGGTAATACTATGTGACTATGTAGACTTGATGGTCAAATTCCTATGTCCCCAGAATTCCATATTTATCTTGAATCATCTCCAAATTCAAGGATAATGTATATGGAATCCATAATCCTTATGTATAATCATTGATCCCTAGGATTTACTCTTAAGAAATCACATAATAATCAAGCTTCATCATTAATACCTAGGTAGTAATCCCGAGAGATACATAAACATTATAAATACAAGCTAGATACTAGGAATACTAGGAATACTAGGAATCCATGATATATACATATATAAATTATGTGAGTAGTATTTCACTCCTAATATATCTCATATTGTACATATAATAATGGATTTCCATCCATCTAGACCCATGTTTCATAATCAAGGTCGAACTCTCAAGCACGTGACCTAACAACACCACTAATTACTTATAGGTTTCATATCATAGATTTTATTTCTAAGGTAACATCCAAAATATTCTCTACCCATTTCCTGTACAACCCCTCTCAATGATCAATATCTCATAGGCTCACCCAATGGTGTCCCCTTGGTCACACCATAGTTAGTAAATCCTTTATGGGTTCACTTATCCTAACCTCAAACCTCAGGCCAAGACTGTCACATAGAAAAAATAATGTCCCTAAAAATCATCATAATCATATCATGGACTCTCTGTCCACATAAAAAATGCCTCACCGATATAGGTATCAAGAAATTGAACTATTCCCATGTTTTTTAAGGTCATACTAGGTTGGTTTATACAATTAACCTATCCAAAAATTTACCCACATAATACCTATATAGGTACTATAATCTCAAAGGGGAATCATCACTTAACCCGTGCATATATCAACTATAACTATTGCTTAAATACATCTCAAGGTTCTCACCTGGCCAATCCCTAGGCCATCCATCTCAAATCATCACTCATCCCTACTTAGAGTTCATTAATGGAACCTATAACTAGGAACACTACATTCCATTCATCCTTTAATTAAAACCCATTTTGGGTATACATTTTACATGAAATATAATTAAAATCAAGGCCTTGAACATAGTTTCATGAGGCATCCAACCAATGAAGAAGTTCTATTTTGTCCTGGGAACATTTTTCATTTTATACATAGATATTTTATCCTAAGTAAAAAATTTATATAGTTTAACTGGTCGATCAAAATTAGTGGTGAGAAAACACATATAATATATCCCATGCTATATAAATAAATAATAATACCATATTGTAAATAAAAAAGGACTACATACCTAAATTATAGAGTTACTACCTTTGAACTCTACCTGAAAAATTTGGACCAAGATCATCTAAGTCCAACTTTCCATTATCCATCCACATAAGGCCCAATATCATTCCAAGTTCCACAACTAATTGACTATAATAATTTAAAATTATTTGAACAATTTAATTTAATTTAATTTGAAGCATGCATAAATTCCTAAAACTCAATCAGTGACATCCACTCACCGAAACATTGAATAAATTGGTGTGAACCACTCCCAACACACCCACAAACCTAACCCATAAGAAAGCCCCATCCGAAAACAATTATTCATAACCAATTATACTTAATTTTGGAAAAAAACAAGGAGAATTACCCTATAAATGAAATTTCACCAATATAGTATTTGACATAATATGTTTGTCATCATGGGTTACCCTATACTGCAAGTACCCAAAAGAACTATCACTCTCTCTTGATTTTACCATGATTCAGTGAAATCATCATCAAATACCTTGGAAAAACCACCCAAAATTGGTGGATAACAAAAATAATAATTAATGATTGATAAAATTTAAGAACATACCTATGATATATATTAAAATACATTAAAACCCATCACCTTTTCAAGGTGGTTAAAAAGGGTGTATACAGAGTTGGAGTTTCAATGCAAATCACCCTACCAAAGTTCTATTTCACCTAAAAATTGAAGATGGGGACAACCAATATTTTACTGGTATTCCCCTGATAAAAAATAGTTTTGAAACCATTCATGAAGGGAATAGAAGGCTCACAAAATGAAACCATCATGGGAGAGAGATCCAACTTGTCAATATCCATTCACAACATGAACTATATTTCACACCATAGAATCCTTGAGTTAGGTTTTTACACCCCTTGGTTATCCACATTAATGGAATGAACCCTATAAATCATTGTGTAAATAGTTACAAAATTTGAATTTCAACCCCATATTTCACCCGAACACTCTTTTATGATCCCTGTAGTACTCATACCACTAAATAGATCTTTAAAAACATCCAATTGAAGCCTCTTAAGATGTTATAATGATCTTAATTGGTATTAATTCCTAAATTATAAAAAATACCCTCTTTGTTAAACCAAAATTAAATTTCCCTTAGGAATTGACAAAATAAAATTGAATGTGGATTTTCACTTTTCTGAGATCTTGATACTTGGGATTAGGAAGGCTTTGGATTAAGAGTCATAGGATGGTACATATGTTGTGTGTGTGTTCCAAGAAGACACAACCATAATATATATTTAAGTTACCAGGGGATATAATATTGTATTTGTTTCAATTATAATTGATATTCAATGATATAATGATCAATATATTAAGGGTTAGTTTTGGGGTATTAATGAATCCGTTTTTTTATATGGGGGCATGACATATGTGAGAGTATATGTTTGTGGTTTTTTGGTGATTTTAATTTTAATTAAATAATTGACTTATTAATAAATTGATTGATATTTTCATAAATAGGATTTTAATAATGGGTTGTTTTGATGGAATTTGTGAAATGAATTTGATGTGGTAATTTAATTAGTCTAAATTGACTAATTACTTTTTGATTATGTTCATGATGTTATCTGTGATGTTACTATTTATTTAATATTTTAATATTCAATCCTTATTGTTTTTTTGATTTTTATAGATTTTAAAAACCTAATAAGTAAGTTGATGAGCCTTATTATAAGGAGGTTAGGAAAGATAATATTTATGATCTTAATATAGATGGGGAAGATGAACATGTTCCCCTAGTGGGTGAGCCTAAAACTCCAATCAATCAGATCATTGATATTTTGTCGAAGATGATTCCAAATTTTGAAAAAATACCACCTTAGAAGATTTTAGTGATATTTTATGTGGATTAATATTTTTTTAATTAATCACATTCAATAATTAAAAGAATTAAATTGATTGAGGAGTTGAAGAATGACTAGATAGGTTGGATATAATATTTTAGCTGATTCATGCTCCATAAGTTAAGAAAGTGAAGCTTTTTATTTTTATTCTTCAGGGACCAACTCGACATATGTGGGATATATTATTTCTGGAAGAGTATATTGAGAGGTTTTCTTGGGAAAGTTTTAAGTCAATATTATTTAAAAAGATGTTGTGAGAAAATAGAAGTTAAGAGTTCATGTAACTAAAAAAATTGAAAATTATCACTCTTGATTAGGCCTTTAAATTTATAGTTTTTTTTATTTTTATCTTTTATTAAGAGTTTTTGAGACTTATAAAGCTCTTAAATTCTAATATTGGATAAATTTGGAGATATAATAGAAGGTTTATCAATTTTCACCCACTTACACAGTGTTTTTAAAAATGGATCTTATAGTAGAGAAGAAACTTGTGGAAGAGAAGAGAGGATTTTTAGGAGTGAGTGGATTTGGGAGTAGTAGGAAGATGTAGCGGGATGATTATCATTGTGATGATGAGCAGTCATGTGGTTAAGGGAATATTGTTTCATCTCTATAATCCTATGGAAGAGTTCCACTGGAGAGATATAAATTTTTTAAAAGACTATATAATCAATCTATTTATCCCGGTGATCTTAAATAATCTCGCTATTATAAAATATGTGTCCTTTTTAAATGTTTTATTTGAATGGACCACAATGGTGTGGAAGTAATGATTTTTTTCCATGTAGAGATCTCATTAATGGTCCAATTAACTATAATAGAGCACTATAAATATTTAATTTTGGAGGTTTGGTCATGAATGTATAAAAGGTTCTCAAGTTAACACCATGAGACTTTGCAAAATATATTTTTTTGAATTAATTTAATCTTTTTGAAATTTTTCATTTCACGTAACACTGAATATATATTTTTTTATATTAAAGTCCTAAGTGTTTCATGCATTATATGTAACTCCATGTTAATTGTTAATTACAATAAATACTTACATTATATTTGTAAACACCTAAAACTATGTTTTTTTTTGTATTATAAAAAACACTGAGACCATTAGATCGCATTGTGTTATAGATTGGGTCTAGTTTTTACCGAACCACAATATAAAATTAATATTATTATTCAAATATTATTATAGGTACCACTTTTTCGTATTGTCGGTGGGATTAAATTTAAATTAATTCATTAAAATTATGTGTTTAGAATTTGTAAAAAAGGATTACAAATTTTCAAATAGAATAATTTATAATTTAAAATAATTTCATCTTACTTTTTTACTGAAACGATTAGTGAATGTGATTAAAATTAATTATAGTTATTAAGAGAAAAATTATCTTAACAGAGGACGAAACCTTAAAATTAAGGGCCAAAATGACCTAGATAATTTTAATAAATCCATTTTATGGCTATATTTGAACCATATACTTATTTTTGTTCATATTTGGATCATTATTTTAGCCAATTAGTAAGGGAAAATGTGAGTGAAATTCCCTTTCAAAATTTTTTACAAAACTACACTCTTCTTCTACTATAAAAAGGAACTCAAACCTCACATTTATTCACACATATAAAGCACTATTTACCTCACAAACATTTCTTAAATAATATCCCAACATATCTACATTCATCCTATATGCATCCCTTTTTCCATAAATTCAAACAAGGAATCCCTTTGGTGCAAACCAAGAGAAGTTATCCAAATAAGAGGTTACACACTTCTTAAAGATCCTTTGTTTTATATTCCTTGTAGACCCCCTAAAATATTATAATTCCAGGATTATATAATAATATAATTACCATAGATATAATGATATGTTTTTATTACAAGTTTTTTACCCACACTTATACCAACTTTCATTTAATGGGTAAAAAACTTACTATCCTTGTTTACGGAGATCTTCCACCTCAGAAAAGGATCTTGTTTTTTACTTTACCAAATCTCATGGTTGATAATAAGGATGGAAAATAAAATTTTATTTGATTTATATGATATTTTCTATTTCTTTATTATTATGGAATTATTATAAAAAATATACCTTCATGATTTCTGTTTTATATAAATACGATAACTTTATTTGAATACATGTGCACTACCGCCTCCTCAAAGAAATGTGATTTATTTAAACTCTACATGGAATATATTAAGGATAGTTTTAGTGAAATTATATGATATATTTTAAATAATAATACTTATAGGATTATATTATATATATATATACACACAAACACATATAATTCATTTAATTTCTTTCCCTTAATATGATAATAAAACAGAAACGACGTTTATGTGTACATACAAACTACAGTCTCCATGAATGCTGTATTCCATTTCTTATTTCTATATTTTTTAGATTATTTTAAATAAATATATAATTAATTTATATAATATAATTATTTAAAATTTATAAATAATTAAATCATGATTTAATTTATAGGATTAATAATAATAATACAAAACATATACATAAAACAAAAAAGATATTAGTCGAAACATAACATTAACATGGAGTTGTTAGTAAACAGGTAATATAAAGTAATTAAAAAATAATATATGGTATGAGAAATAATA
This sequence comes from Viscum album, assembly GCA_963277665.1. Taxonomy (NCBI): domain Eukaryota; kingdom Viridiplantae; phylum Streptophyta; class Magnoliopsida; order Santalales; family Viscaceae; genus Viscum; species Viscum album. The sequence continues at coordinate 926,765,958 of OY728165.1, forward strand.
ATAATATTCTCTGTTAGATTTATAATAAACTTAAATTATTTATACAAGAGGTTTGAATGTGTACGAATAAAGTGAAGACTTTTGGTTAAATAATTTCATCTCAATTTTTATTTCTTTGAGATACATCCCATATTCGACACTTGATTATTTTGTGTAGTATATATAATACCCTAAGAAATTTTATATCATTATTATTTTTTATTTCATGCTATTAAAATCTTTAATTTATGATATTTATTCATGGGGATCATGATTAAAAAGTTACTCAAGTAGTAAGGATTTTCTCGTCTCACTTTTATTTTTTGAGAGTTATGCCTTATTCACCACCCATTTCATTTTTTTGGTGTATATACTTACCCTGAATGTATTATATTATTATTATACAAAAATTTATGGTTATTTTATTATTCATTTTATGATTTCATGTGGTCTATGATTCAAAAGTTACCAAATGGGTAAAGTAATTTTGTCTCAATTTTCCTTTTTTGGGATACATTCCATTTTATACATCTATATTATTATATGGGGTTTATATACATCCCTTGGAAATTTTATATAAGGAATATAATTATTTTAACAATATTTTAATATTCATGTAATTTTATTCATTCATATAAAGTATGATTCAATTCTACCAAAGTGGTAAAAGTTTATAGCTACAATCTCATATTTTTCAGGGTTGTTTATGATTATGATTATATTGATGAAATAATATAAACAATATCTCAAGAAAACCCATTTATTTTATCCTCCTATGTTTATTAATATAATATCAAAGTGACTATATGATTTTTATACTCATAGGAACTTAATATAATTAAGAAAACATTTTTAGGAAAATCTAATGTTTTTACTTCTTTTAGTCAGAAATCTATGTTCTTTCAAAACCGCGTTTTCTAAAAATGTTTTAAAAAATTATTAAATACTATACTATAAATTTTTAATAAAATTTTCACCCTATTTTTTCCTTAAAAAATAGGCTTTAGAAAGAATATTCTTTTTCATTTTCTGATCGAGGAACTTTTCTAAACATTTACAACCACAATGAATGTTTGACATGCACATATTTATCCTCCATCATAGAAATCCATCCTTCAAAGCACCCTTTATAAGTTTACAAGATTTATTTTTATGGAAAATTATTTTTCTATTATTTTAGAAATTTATTTTTCTTAAAGTGGTTCTCCAAGATAATTGTTTTCAAAAATGTTTTCATATTTAAGAAGTGTTTTAAATGATTTTCTATGTTTAATTTAATTTTTTTGAAGATTAATTTCAAAGAAAATATTTTTCAAAAGGTGTTATATTATAAAAATAAGTTTTTAAATAATAAAGTATATTTTCCTCAATAAATTATTTAAATTAAATTGTAAATATTTCTTTATAATAAAAGTACTTTTGAAATGGTTTTATGAAAAGGATTTTCAAAGAAAGGCTATTTTACTTAAGAAATGTTCCATGTATTTTTTTCAAAATACTTATCTATCAAAGATGACATAATTTGTTATAGTTTATGCTTTAATAGGTATATTATCCTATAATACCATTAATATTCTTTCTTGAATGGTTTATGTTTAGATTGAATTATTTTTATGACACTTATTCCTCTTCAATGTTTTATATTCTTTGGAAAATCATTTTTTTCAGGGGTTATGATATCATGAAATTATTATTAAACCTATATATTTACCATAGATAATGATATGATAAAATTCTCAGATACCTATTTCATTTCATTTCTTATGATATGATGTTTATGAAACCCTTATCTTTTTATGGGTCATGATATGCTGTAAGTTTGATTATCTTGTTGAACTTGTATACATGATTTCAATATGTGACAGGTGGGTCCTATTTCTCCCTCCAATGTATTGGGTAAAGATTTATATATCATGAGATAGTTATGGAAATAAAGTTGAAAGGCATGGACCATTATAGAAGATAGAAAGCCCAATTCAATATGGGAATATGGGGAAACCTGGTCAACTATTGAATGATCGGGAAGCCTGATCCACTATGGGAATATGGGAAAACCCAATATAATATGGAAATATGGGTAACCCAATCCATTTCAAGGAAAGGACTGCGAATGGGGATAATTGTGTGTCCCGCCCATTACGTTTAGTCCCCATGAAATGCCCTCTTATGTTTTGTAAACACACCTTAACTTATAGAGAATGATGTTAAATGTTTATGGTTATGCCACAAATTCTATGTATTATGACTTTGATATGATCACATGGTTAATATTATTTATTATCTTATAATTTCATGTCTATGAACTCTCAATATTTATTCCATTTTACATGATTATGATATTTTTATATAGGGTATAATATTGAAATGTTTTTCTCATGTTCTTATACCCTTATGTTCATGTTATGCTTATTTATTTCCATTATTTTACATTACTAATCATTTTAGATTACCCCTTCTCATGTTTTATTTCCCCCATATTATGAATAAATGTTTTAAGTAGGATTACTAAATGGTAATATCATAAAGATAGATTTTGAGGGTATTTCACAAAACTAGAAGTGCATGTTCCAAGTTTCCAATGACACTAAAATTTTACAGTCCTCGAGCATGTACTTTTTTAATGCACTGAATATTATTCTAAATTGATGTAATATACATTTATATTAATTCTGGGTCTCTATAGTTGGTATAAAAGGAAAAGTTTAGTTAACCTTTGGAAACTAGGATGATAAAACCTTAGTGATATCCCTAGGGATATTTCTAAGGATATATCTAGGGATGTCCCTTAGTATAATCCTAAGGTGTTATAGAGAGGTGTCATAATATAGACATCATACTATTTATTTTTGATGATTATGTGTTTTTTCAATATGATAAGTTATTCCTACACTATGCTTTCTGATTTTAGTCAATGGTAAGAACTAGAAAGAACAAGGTTAATGATGAATGTGATCAAAAATTTACTAATGAGTAGTCAAATGAGACGATCACATGAGTGAAATATATTGTGATTGTTCCAAATTAGTTTTCCCAAACCATGATTAACAATATGTACATTAACTAACTCTCAGGATCACCAAAGAAGATAAGTAAGTAGTTCACTGATAGTTAGATTAATGGAGACCATGGTGGAAAGAAGATTTACTGTACTTTGTGTTAACAATATGTAAATAATCACCTAAGTGAATGTATTATAGGAATATGAATATGTTTTGAACTCCCTAAGACATCATCGATGGTTAGATTATTTAAGTGTGGAATGAATTGTCATTATTCAAATAAATTCCTAAGTGGAATAATCTTGAAGAGAATCAACAATGTTGTATGAGTAATGGTTATATTTCTACTGATGATGAGACTACATATGAAATTTGAAAGGAAAGATGTGTTAAGTAATAATATTTGGTAGACTTATTATGGATTAATGATGAAGTAGAATAATTGAACTGTTTATGTTTTTGGATTCAAGAATTATGGAATATATAAGGTTGGTTCAGTTTATGTTTTTTATAAGGATTTACAATATTATTTTGAATGGTTCCAATGGAATAGAAATGTTATTTCATGGAATGGTGATTTTTTACTAAGGGAAGAAAACCCTTAATAAGTTCATCATAAGGATGTTTTGATAAATATTTTAGGGAATGAATAAGTAAATTGGAGGGTACTACTTACCTCAAAATTGATGAGGGATTTTTTGAAAAAGTATTTTGTGCTATAATGTATGGAATTTCATCATTTCTGGATCTACAGAATTTATACAATAATCTTTGGAATAAGGAAACATTTATGTTTTTCATAAGGATTTCTGGTAATTCAAGTCATTACCATGTTCCATGAAAATAAATGATTGGGGTATTCACATGTTCGGTATGAAAAAACAAAAAACTACTTTATGATATATGGGGGTCAATTCTAGGATATTTATAAAAAATTTAGTGACCTTATTTAAAAAGTTTCAAACTTACATATTTTGGAAGGGTTATAAATTAAACTATTTATGGAATGGTTTATTTTAAATTTTGGATAAGGTTTTACAGATTAAAGTATTATATAACCATATAAGGATTTATTCATATTTGATAACACGTGGTACCTTTTTATTATGATAAAGACAGATTGAATGACCTATTATTCCATTATTGGATGTCCTGATTTTGTAATACTTCAGGATTGAAAAATTCACATTCATTTCATAGAATAAGAGATGAAGTGGAAGATGATCAAGGAATAACAAAGGGTAAGTTTGTTATGAAATCATGTAACTATATCATTTCATGGAAATTCATCCACTTTAGAAAAATGTTTCTTGAAATAAAATGTTGTCAATTTATCAACATTTTTGATGACATTGATAAATGTTTTCAAGTCTCTTTGGGTTATGGATTTGTGATTTCTAACTTTATCCTATCAATGTTCTCTATCACTCACCACCAGAACTTAATAGTTAGATTTATCTTCCATGTACACCTTTTCACTTCCCACCCATGATATCCTTTGTGGAAACATAATTATATTTTAATTTTCATAAATGTTATGTTTCTAAATTCACCTTTTAAAGAATGTTTTTGCATTCATTTTTAAGATGTGGGTTTCGTATGAATAGAAATTTCAAGTATGAAACCTTTGATAACCAAGATGAATTTCAGGGGAAAAATCATTTCAGGTGTGGTAGAATGTAACACCCTATTATTTTTGTGATATATATATTTTAATTAATATAATGTTTTTGATATTTTTCATTTTAAAAAACATTGAATATTGTTTTTTTATATTAAAGCACTAAGTTTTTCCTATATTATACACCACACGAAGATAATCGTGCATTGAATGCAATACTTATACTATCTTTAAGAATATGAAACACTATCTTTGTCTTGTATTACACAAAATATTCAGTCCCTTATATAAATTTTATTACACACAAGGCTATGTTTTTAATGAACTTAAATAATCTATTAATGTGATTATTAAAATGTTATAATAGGTACCACATAGCCATTGGAATGTAAGTGATGAATAATATTAAATAAATTTTAAATATATGATCTACACATGTCTATAAAATTAATCCTTTAGTATTCAATTAGTTATAAATTAAGGTAAGAAATATTTGATAGTGAATAAATACCTATTATAAGAAAACTATTTTTCGACATACAAACACCAATTTATCTCAATAAAATTAAACAAACCAATTTTGATTAATGTTTTCTATAGAATTTATATACCATCTTTTCAATAAATATTTTTATACTTGTACAATATATTTTAATGGTATTAGATAATAATAAATCCAATTTCATGAATAAAAAGATGTATTCTTCTAAAAGATAATTTTACCACATTTTAATAGTGAACCCATTTTAAATGAAATTTTTGAATCTTTTATAATTTCTATTTTCAAAAGTAAAATTTATTTTTTAAAGTGTAAAAATAAAATTATATTAGGGTGAATTTTTGATATTTGTCTGTGATGTTTAATTTTTATATGAAATGTGAATAATATAGAATTTTAATTGAAAATTTATTTTTCATCTAATTTATTTTTAAGGTAATTTTATTTAGTTTTAATGTTTAATTAGATAAATTATAAATCAGTTAATCCAATTTAATCCAATTTAATCTATTTAACATTTAAATGTGGTATAAAATCTTAAGAAACTTTTGAACATTTATACATTAAAAACACGCGTTGTTGTCCTTTCTAGGGGATTGAATTTAAATTAATTTATACCAATTATGAGAATAAAATTTGGATAAAATGATTCCATGTTTGTAATAATCATAATTTATAATACATAATTAGGTGAACTTAGGTTTTGAAAAAAAAAATATTAGTGATAGTGAATAAAATCAATTAGAGCGATTAAGAGAAAAATTAGCTTAATAAAGGCCTATACCTTAATGTTAAAGAAAAAAATGACCTATAAATTTGTCTAAATATCTTTTTTGGTCATATTTATACCATATAGTCCATTTTATCTATTTGTTTCCATTATTGGAGCCAATATTTATAGGAAAATCATTGGTGTAATTCCCTTTTCAAAAATTTCCTAGAATGCCACTCCACCTCTACTATAAAAAGGCACCCACCCTTTCATTTATTCACTCCTATAAAGCCCTATAGTTCAAAAAAATATACTAAAATAATATAATAACATCCATACATTCATTCTATAAGCCTCCCCTTTTTCATAAATCCAACCATGGAATCCCTTTTTGTGAAAACCAAGAGGAGTTACCCAAAGAAGAGGTAACATCCTTTCTCAAGATCCTTTGTTTTACATTCATTATACAACCCATAAACTCTATATATTACATGATTATATAATAACCTAAATATCATAAATAAAATGATATTTTTTTAATTATAATGGTTTTACCTAAACTTTTACACACTTCCATCTAATGTGTAACGAACATACCATTCTTGTGTACGACGATCTACCGCCTCACGAAGTGATGTTGTTCGTTTTTTTATTTACCACCTCTCAAGGTTGGGAATTATGATGGAAACTATATTTTTATATTATATATATATATATTATATTTTTTATTTCTTTATTATTATGGAATTATTATGTAAAAATACCTTCATTATTTCCAATTTATGTAAATACGATAACTTTTTTTTTCTGGATGTGTGGACTACCACATCTTCAAAGCGATGTGAATCATTGACACACTATATGGAATGAATTAAAGATGGGTTTAGTAAAATTATATTATATATGTGACATAATAATTCTACATGAATGATATTATATATATATATATATATGTAATTTACATTTTTTTCTTTCAATACGACAATACAATAGAAACAATATTATTTCTTTGGTACGACCTATCGTCTCCATGAACGACACATTCCATTTAATATTTTTTATATTTTTTATATTTTTATAAATAAATTCAAAAAATATATATAGGATTACGTGATTTACATTCTATAAATGAGTAAATCATGATCTAAGTAAGAGGGTCAAGAATACCTAGCCAATACATATACGAAAAAACAAATATTACCTTAAACATAACATTAACATGGAATTGTTAATAAATGGGTAATATAAAGTCATAAAAAATAATATTTTGTTTTAAATATAATAATATAGTTGTGTATAATATTTACAATAAAGTTATATTTACTATATTGGAGATTTTAATGTGTATGAAAATGTCAAGACTTGAGGTAAAGGAATTTCTTCTCAATTTTATTTTTTTGAGATACATTCCATATTGACCAAAATATAATGTTGTGTTGTGTATATACTAACCTATGAAATATTATATCATTAATTTAATTTATTTAATGATATTTAAATAACTAATTTATGTTATTATATCATGGGGATCACGATTCTATAGTTACTCAAGTAGTAAGTGTTTTCTCATCTGACTTTTATTTCGGTGAGACTTATGCCTTATTTTATACTCATTTCATTTACGTGGTTTATATGATTACAATTTATTTATTATATTATTATTATAATTAAATTTATGGGTATTTACATATCCATTTTATTAACTTTATTTCATGGGGTTTATGGTGAAAAATTCACCAAATCAGTAAAGTAATTTTGTCTCAATCTTCCTTGTTTGAGATACATGCCATGTTATCCACCAATATTATTCTATGGGGGGTATATAATTGAAATTGAAATTTTATAACATAAATATAATTATTTTCATGATATTTTAGCTTCATGTAATTTTATTTTTTCTCGGAGATTATGATTTATAGTTACCAAAGCGTTAAAAATTTATTTCCATAATCTCATTGTTTATAAGAATTGTTTATAATTATGATTCCATTGATGAAATAATATAACCCATCTCTCAATAAAACACAAAAACTTTATTATCCTTTGTTTATTCATTTTATATACAATTAATGGTAAAATTTTCCCACTCTTTGGTACATAAGATAATTAATAAAATGTTTTTATGAAAATCTGACTTTATTTCTAATTTCATTCGGAAATCAATGTCCTTTCAAAAATATGTTTTCAAAATGTTTGTTAAAAATATTTTAATAATATCCTATAATATTTAAATGTAATTTTATCAACATTTTTAATTTTTAAAAAATTGTTTTAAAAATTAATCTTCTTATCATTTTCTAATCAAGGCACTTTTCTAAATATTTATTACATAAAAGGAATGTTCATCATGTACGGATTTATATAGCATCATGAACGTCCTTCATTTGAAGCATACATTTCAAGTTTAAAATATTTATTTTTATGAAAAATTACTTTCTTAATATTCTGGAAATTCAATATTTCTAAAATTATTTTCAAATATTTTTTTTTTCAAAAAGGTTTCGTAATTCAAGAAGTGTTTGAAATTATTTTCAAAGCTTCCTTTAAAAATTACAAGTTTATTTTGAAATAAATCATTTTAAAAAGTTATTATGTTATAAAAACAATTTATTGAAGAGGAATGTATATTTTATTTGAGATTTTTTTTAAAAAATGGTAAATATTTATTTATATGAAAATGATTTTTGAAGTAGTTTTATGTGAAGGATTTTAAAAGAATAGATATTTAACTTATGAAATGTTTTGTGATCTTTCAAAATTCTTCTCCATATAAGATGACATAATCTATAATTTTCTATGCTTTATTAAGGATATTATCCCAGAATACAATTCATATTATTTCTTTATTATTTTATGTTTGGAGTGATGATTATGACACCTGTTCATCTTCTATGAGTTATATACTTTTTAAACCCATTTATTTTTATGGGTTATTATTATATGAAATTATTATTAATCCTATATATTTTCCATAGGTAATGATATGATAAAATGTTATGATACCCATTTAATTTAATTATTCATGATATGATGTTTATGAAATCCATATCTTTTTATGAGTCATGATATGATGTAAGTTTTATGATCTTATGGCATAGGTATGCATAATTTTATTATGTGAAAGGTGTGAAAATATCTCCCTCCAATATATTGAGTTAAGATTTAGATATAATAATATAATTTTGGGAATCAATTTTATAGGCTTGATCCACTATGTTAGATGGGTAAACCCAATCCACTATGGTGAGATAGGAAAAAAGAACCCTTTTTAAGAAAGGACTGTGGCAGAGTATGTTGGTGTGTCGCACCTATTAGGTGTAGTCCCCATGAATTTCCCTTATATGTTTTGGAAATGGTCCTTGACTTATAGGGAATAATGTTACATGATTATGGGTCTTCCAAAAATTCTAAGTGTTTTTTCTATGATATTCGCAAATGGTTCACATTATTGATTATCTTATAATTTCATGTCTTATGATCTGCCAATAATTATTCTATGTCTCATGATTATGATATTTTTAAGTAGGGTATGATATTAAAATTTCATGATCATGTTCTTATACCCATATGTTAATGTTATTCTTACATATTTCCTTTATTTATGCTAAATGAGAATTCAAAATCACCCCTTTATTATGTTTCCTTTCCCAAGGTTATAAATAAAGGTTTTAAGTTGGAGTAATAAAGGGGAATATCTTTAAAGGAGACGTTGAAGATCATTCACCAAACTAGAATAATGTGTTTCAAGTTTCTAAATACACTAGACTATTATGGTCCTCAAGGATGTACTTTTATAATGTAATGAAAAATTATATAAATTGATGTCATATCCATTTATGTTATGACTGGGTCACTATACTCTAGGATAGATTCAATAATGGGATTTTATATAATGGATATACATGAAGTAAGTGTACTTTCAAGGTGTAGTGTCTGGATAGTTATTTTAGTTGAGTTGGCATCATTGGATCTTTTTGTGGTATTTTTCAAAAATTAGTGGTATGATTCTAGTTACCTATACCTTTGTGAGTATTTATTTGAATTATGTTACTTATCATTCTTCTATATCAGATTTTTTTTACCTTGGATTTAGATATTCAGTTTCTATTTGGAGTTCTATTTGTGAATAATCTATTTTAAAGCATAGAGGTACCTATTAGGATATACCCCTATTATTCCAATGATATATGTGGATGTTTAAATCTTTTTAATTTATATAAAATAGAGATAAAATTCTTTTAAGTGATTATAGAATATATTTATTGTCACTTTTTAGGAACAAATTTATTTGCACTAAATATGGGTAAAATTATTTCCATATTACAATGAATTAAATGTTTTTATATGATATTTGGAAAATCATTCCCATAGAGTTTGTTTTTATTTGGGGTAGATTAGAAGGATTACATATTATATATTTGGGATGATTCTTGGATAAATTGAAGGTGTTTACAGTTCCGTATTTTCTAATGTGTTTGATTGATATTATGATGTATTTTCAGAATATTTTCTAGGATTTTTACTATAGAGTGTACAATGGAATTTATAATTGACCTAATACCTAGAATTGAGCCTATAAATATAAATCAATATCATATAGATCACATTTTAACATATTAGGAATGGTTATCTTGAATGACTATGAGTAGGAGGGTGTTGCATAACCTTAGTCATTCCTTACAACATGCCATATATTTTTTATTAAAGGAAATGATCAATGAATAACTTATCGAGTGATTGTAGCCTCAATATCATTAAAAAAATTATAATAAAAAATAGGTATAATCATAACATCTATTACATAGAGATAATAAATATGGAATTATAATTGAGATTATACCATAAATAACTAAAAAATTCATGTTTTAAGATAATGCAATCATATAGGTCACAAATTCATTCATCAATTATATACCACCCAATAGACTATACATATATAGTATAATAATAAAAACTAAATAAAATAAGACACAAACACTTCTCTCAGTATCACCATTGACCTATTTTCAAATTTCCTTCAAACTCAATTTTCACTATCATATTTTACATTCATTCCTCAAATGATGAATATTAACCTATATCTAAGTATTTTCACTTGTCCACTAATGAAATGAGCTAGAAAGTACCCCATTATTCTAATTTCATTATAGGGTCCAATGAATCACATCCCTTGTAACCAACTAAATCGATAAACTCTATAAATATGTGATGAACCTATAAAAATTAATTAAATATGAACTCTTTGACATATTTCTACCATAGTAGACATCATTAGTATAGTACAAACCACTACTCACTCGATAATCCACCTAATAATGTAACAACTTGACTTTATTAACCCAAAAATAAGTATTTTATTTAATACATTAGTACAAGATATAATGTACCTCACAAAGAATGATCGATATTTTTAGAATTTTTAAGAACTTAATACATGAATGATTACAATATTACATAAGAAATATAAAATACAGGCATAAGAAATATCCCATTATGCTTGATATAATTCATAATAACCTTCTATATATCTTGGGGAAAGTAAAGAAAAAATTAAGGGGATCTCAGATTCTCATTAAGGGTTATATATAATAGAATATTTCATGAGTAAATAAGGCATAATTATTGTCAGAAGGTAAATAATGGAAAACAATATTCCTTATAATCAATTAAATGAGAACAAAATACATCCTTAGATAATATCAATATAGTTATATCATGGATAATAATGACTAAATTATCAATAAATGAAATTATAAATTTTGGATGTCATTATCTAAGACATCATGATATCTCTACCGTCAAATCCTTATTCCAAGATAGTTAAATTATAGGTATCCATACACCAAAAGAAAATTTAATTTGGAAAGCTCATTTGTCTCATGAGACATATAGGTTCATCAAGGGGATATTTATTTTCAATACCCACCCATTATAGAATATACAACAAATTCATCTAATATTAAATTTAATTTTTAACTATATTACATATCAATAAATATCTGTATTGAGTAAAGAATATTAAATACCAGTATTTAACCATTTAATCAAATAACTTTAAAATAAAAAACAATAAATATAAATGGTAGATATTTTAAGAAATAACCATTTACATGATACAATGAAAATGAGTATTTTATAGAATTGTTATGCCACAATGATCACAAAAAGTGAATGATTTAAGAGAAATTTATCATTCAAAAAATTAATAAGAGATAATAGATGACCATCAATTCATTATAAATATAGGTTATATAAAAAAGTTACACCCTTTAGGGAAATAATGGAAATGAAATTAAAATATTAAAATGGGCATTCATTATATATATTATTGTAAATACATTAAAAACTTATAGAATAGGCTTAGAGAATAAAATAGTTATATCTATGGGAATATCCTCTAACACTATATACTTTAAAAAAACATTCCTTTTAAATTTTTGTAAAGAAAGTTGAAAATGAAATTTTTGAAAATTATTATAATGTTTACATTCAAGAATTTTAAAAATTAAAGGATAACATAAAATTTCCTTAATAAATCATACAAAAAAATAAAATGAATTTTGTAATTTTTTTTTAAAAAATATAGACATGGATGATAAATGATCCCACTCACACAAAAAAAGAAATTAGACTGACATTTAATTTAAAAATTACCCATGGAATAGTAACATTAGTTGAATCTTTTACAATTATGAATATGTATATATTTATTTCAAATTAATCAGAGGGTTAGTATATAAACCACATAAAGTGAATAGATACATAATACCAAATATATATCAATTGAGTGTAAATTGAGACAAAACCAATTACCACACATTCAACTTTATATATAAGTTATTTTAACCACATATGTAATATTTTTTTTATTTATGATAATTAAATACCATTAAAATATACATATATGTCATATATTTTATATTTATAATATTTTATCACCCGTTTGTTGATAATATTTTATTATTATCATTATTTTTCATGTTAACCACTTAATTCTTCATCTATGTTTTGATTCAGTAGTTCCAGTCCCTTTACCTTTATTGTAGTTCCATAATCTCCATAATTTTACTCATGATATAAATTTAACATATATCAATTAAATCTATCCTTATTACCATACACATAAAGTTTAAATGAAAATCGAAGCACATAGCTTTGTGGAGGTGGTAGTTCACAAGTATGCATGAACGATGCGATCATTTTTCTATAGATTGGAAGGTAAAAGGTATATATGATATTATAATTGCATAATAACTATTATGTTGTAAATATCACACACACACAGAAAAAACACACACACACACATATATTCATTAGTTATTTCTTTATAACCATTAATGTAAAGTGGTCACAGAAAATGAATTACACCACTACCTGCAGATGTGGGCCATACATACACAAGAGCAATGTTTTTACTTTTCATATAATGTAAAATATATATATAATGGTTGTAATATAATCATAATAAAATATCTGTACATTTATGATACTGATTTTATTATATTATGATGAGTAAAACATATTAATGGGATGTATAAGAAGACATAAAATTAAAAGAGTAGGAAAAGTAAATTTCCTCTTCTTCCATAGAGTTCTATCAAATCTCCTCTTAATGGATATATGGATGGTAATTTGGATTGGAAATAACCATTATAATCTGGATAAATATTTTTATAAGTGAATTGGATATGGTTTTTTATATTTTGTTTTCTCAGTGTGGGGCGAAGAAAATAGAGAAGGGGTTTCCTTTTATAAGTGAGGGAGATGAGTTTTGGAATTTATTAAAGTATAAAATTAATATAAATTATTTTTATGTGAAATTGGATACACGTTGATATGATTGGAAGATAAATTTAGGATGAGTTTAAATCCCCTTATATAATAAATATTTAACAAGTTTTAATTTTTTTTACCCTTATCTTTTATTTTAACCCCCATTAACCCTTTGGACAATGACCACAATATTAAAGTTTTTGACACTTTAAGGGTCAATAAAGTTTCCATAAAAGGAAAAAATATCCATAAATTAACCCCTATTGATTATTTAAACCATATAATATTCATTTGGACAAAGATAACATTTTTTTGAATATTAAAGCACTTAGTAACATATTATTATTATTATAAAATATCATTATTTACATTTTTAACACAATTCATTTAATTGGACTTTAAATACATATAGAAAAAAAGAATTAGAATTTAATAATTTCATGTTTCCCTAAAATTTGATATGTATCTATATAAATAATATAACACAATAAATCTTCCATTTTTTATTACTTTTAATTTTTTTAAAATATTTTCTTTATATTAATGGAATTAATATTGTGTCGACGTTGCGTAAAAATTTAATCTAATTATTAAATCATTAAAAATTAAAAATAAATTAACTTGATAAAAAAAATTAATTTCTTTATCAAATACCCACTTGAAACTGAACATAACTTGTTTCTATCCCTATCCCACAATATTATAGATATTAAAATAAGAAAAATTATATTTAAGTCTTTATATTTGTTAATAAAATATTATAAAGGTAACAATCATTGAGAAATGTAAAATGAGGTCATATATTTTAATTGTGGATGATTATGGACTAAATAAACTCGTAAAATAAAATTATAAAAATTTTTGGTTTTATTTTTAATGCATTATGACATTACTTTTAACCTGAACTTCTAAATTTACCATTTATTGAGGTGAAATGTTTTACCACAGTTACAATTAAAAATTCCATAAAATAAAAGGGGCTTATATTTCACATTTGAATATCCTAATTCAAAATATTGCATCTATTTTTTTATATTAATTTTCTTTAAGTGTTATAAATTATTTTTTATATAAATTCATAAAATTCAATGAAAACCATATTTAAAAAAATACATTTTTAACCATTAAAATTAACTTATAGAAAATCTGAAAAAAATTATGGAAAATTTTTATTATTCTAGTTCAAATGGTTCAAATATAACTTCAATACCAGATCAATAATATTATGGAACTATTAAAAGAATTTATTTAATGAAAATAAATTATGGTATTAAAAAATTGGTATTTTTCACTATTCACAAAAAATATATAATTTAACAAAAATCCTAAAATTTCACCCTAAGTTAATTCTCATATAATAATCTAAAAAATAGAAAATTAAATTTAAAAAATAAAAAATTTCAGTTTTTATCTTGAATAAATCTATGTGCATTATTTTACTATTTTATTAAAAATTAATGATTCATATAATTGAAACATGGGTGTTACATTCAAACTTTTTAAAAAAAAATTCATTCTAAAAATTTCAATAATTTCTCATCATGAACATATTTTGGTAGTTGTTCATTATAATTATTTTCACATTCTTACATGACCCCTTTTATCTTATGATTTATATAAAGTACCTCTACCATCTGCATCATCTGATTTCTTAATACTTGTTCTCTAGTGTCTAAAATCTATATAGGATATTTGCATTAAGTTAAATATGGTTTCAATTATATTAGCTCATAGGTGATCATATATGTTATATATGGAATACACTTACTCAATAAATAGATATTGAACACCTCATACACTTTAGAGAGGTTGGGCATAATTTCTGAATGATAATCCACAACACCAATTATTTATATAATTTCAAAATGTCCAATGTACCCTAGGAAAAGTTTTCCTTTCATACCAAACCTTATAACACCCTTTCCTAGGATATACTTTAATGAAAACATGATCTCCCACTTGATATTGCAAATCTTTATTCTATTTAGGAGTATATATCTTTTTTATTTACTTGAGATACTTTAATATGGGTTTGAATAGTCTTTACCTTTATCATTGTCTGTTCAACATGATCTATACCCATAGGATTTATTTCACAAACTCCATCCCAACAAGTTACATTTTAAAATATATTCCCATATAATGCTTTACATAGAACCATTTGAATACTTAAATGAAATCTATTTTAATTAGAAAACTCCAAAAATGTTAAATAATAATCCCACATACCTCGAAAGTCAAGTGAGAATAAACTCATCATCTGTTATAAAGTTTTGATAGTCCTTTGATATCATCCATTGGTTTGAGGGTGATAAGCTGTACTAAGATAAAGAGTAGTATCTAGAGCTTTCTAAAATATTTTATAGAATTTTTATGTAAATCAGGGATAAAAAAACACAATTGAAATAGGTACTCAATGAAGTTTTACAACATAATTAATATGGAGTCCTATAAGTAACACAAGAGGTAAATATTTTATTATATCGATGAAAAGTGTAGATTTGGTATGGTGATCCACAATAAACCATAAAGAATCATTCATTGTAGGAGTGTTTGGTAATATAGTAAAAAAAATCCATAGTAATATAATCCCATTTACACATAATAATAGGTATAGGTTTCATGAATCCTCTAGGATACTCTCTCTTAGAATTATCATGTTGACAAACCGTACATCTTTATGCATAATCAAAAATTTCTTACTTTATATTATCTTACCAAAAAGATTCCTATAAAAGTAAACACATCTTAGTTTTCTTGAGTGTATAGAGAAATTTAAACTATGATCATTATTTAATAATTACATTTTTAGGTTAGGTATAAATGGATCACATATCCTTTTTCAAAATTTTATAATTTAAACTTTATAACCTAAGTCTTCCAATTTCCCATTATTCATAGTTTTAATTTTTTTTTAAATTCACATCATCAATGTGATAAATTTTTATATATTATAGAAAATATGGTTCAAAAATAATTTTAAAAGGGAGTGATGTTTCCCCTTTCAAAATAATTCCCATTTTTATCTTTACAAAATCCATGAACATGTGATCCCTACTAATACTCATTTTCATTAGGAATCCATTACCTTTCCTACTCAAAGGGTTTTCTACCTTATTTTCCTTCCCTAAGTGGTAGTTATTTTTGAGAAATCATAATCCAAGAGTAGCTTGATCCATCTCATTTTAATCATATAGAAGTCGTTTTGTGAGAAGATATATTTTAGGCTCTTATGGTCTGTTTATGTCTCACATATCTCAACCTAAAGATAATGTTTCCATATCTTCCATGAAAAGACTGTAGATAACATCTCAATATCACAAGTTTGATTGTTCTATGAATTTGATCAAATAAGTCATCAATCCAAGATATAGGATATTTAATCATTTCAATAATAGCATTAATTTCTATATAATCAATATATAGCCTCATAGATCCTTATTTCTTCTTAAGGAAAATAATATGGGTCCCCAAGTTGAAAAATTAGAGAGTATAAATCCATTATTACACAACTACATTAGTTATTTCTTCAACTCCACTAATTACCCAATGTACATTATATAGGGAGTCTTTGATAAAAGTCTCACATAAGAGATTAAATTAATGGAAAATCAACTTCATTTTCTGTTAGATGTCTAGGTAATTCCTTAGGAAATACATCATTGTATTATTTTACTATTATTAAATCATCTATTTTAATATTACCTTTTTCATCCAAAGATTGTATCTCCTATTATCTAAGAATATCATTTAGAAGAGCTACTAGATGTGGATTTGGATATGACTCAAATGATGAAGTCTCCCCACAAAAGGTATGGAATTATACATCCTCGTCATGAATCCTAATTTCCTTCTCTTGGAAATAAATTTTTTCATTATATTTTGAAACTCAATACATAATAAGGATTATATCAAAATCTACCATAGGTGTAATAATAAAATTTGAAAATGGGAAACGTTTATGAGTTTTAATGGGAACTAATTGACAAATCCTTTTTTTAGTGAGATTTCAACTAGGAGTTTTGACTAAAAACTCCCATCATAAGGTTCTAGGTAATTTTTTTTGAAAACATAGATGATTTGAAGGACAATAAAGATCAAGAATCTAATAAATAAATATCTATATTTTATCCTTTTATTAATGCACCTACCACCACATCTTAGAAACTACAACCTAAACTATTATGATCACCTAAACATGGCCTTCTCCCCTTAACATCTTTTGTGGTAGGTTCCAAGGATTATTGACACATTGGAATGAAAAATAATCCATTTCTTTATAGTTAAAACACTATAAAATATTTATTTATTTCTTTCCCCTATATTCATTATCCAAATTACCCTTATATTGGTAGTTGTAACAAAATACCATGGCCTTGAAGAATTTTACAAGATGTTTCTTTCCAAAAACCTTACATGATGGAAATTACTTCATTCTCTTATTCTTATTTGTTTCTTTAACTTTTACAGGATTCTTAGTGAAACTGGATACCATATCATCATATGCTGAAAATGCTTAAGAAATTAGTTCCCTTTGAAGACTCATCTTATACCCACAAAATAGATAGTCATTATTTCTCTGTGAGTTTTATATATAGTCCAAATCATGTGTGTATAATCATATGAAGTTAGTCTCATATTCCCCCACACATTCCACCTCTTTTTTCTTTAAAGTGAGAAACCTTCTCTCCACTTTAACTCATTGTTATCAAGGAAAGTATTTATTGAATATTATCACATTAAAAATTTTACATTTTGGGTTATCAATTTATTTATCCATTTTAGTGTTTTGGACAAATGACCACCATTGATCAACATCCCCACTCAAGAAATACATTCATAGAATAATATTTTCCCTTTCATTACATCCCAAAGATAGAAATACCTTTTTGAGAGATTTAATCCATTTCCAAGCTACCATGGAATTAGTAGATCTATTAAAATATAATTGATTTTATCAAATGAAGTGATCCAACATAGCAGAATAATATTATGGAATAATATGTATCTCTATTTAGGTAAGGTTATTTATTACATCCCGAGTCAACTGGCCTAATATATCCACAATCTTCTCTGTTTCCACATTATTTTTATTGTGTTTCTTACTAAAAAAATACCTAAATTGTTTTTGAGTTTGGATTTCTTTTATTTCATTAGAAACTGTAATTGAAAAATGGAACATGATGAGTTAGTTCATAATCACCATGAATATTAGGCAATAAAATAAAATTCCCATAGTGATAAAATTTCTAAAACACTATAAGGAATATTCATATTTCACATGTTAGTATGTTTATTTAAAATTTTGTCTTTCATGAACTATCCCAGGTACTTGGGTAAACTGATAATTGAGACGACCTAGAAAAATCTATAAGGGAGTTCCCGATCCCAACAGGTCAGTGAACATCACATGACCTCAAAAAAAATGCATCTGGGGTTGAAGTTTCCACAAAACAAAGAGGTAGTAAGAAAATCAAGTCAGTATGCATAGAAGAGAGACTACTCTAGGTGTAATTTACCAGAAGTCAACAAGGAATTAAAGATGAAATTACTACAACCCAAGAACCAAAATCGGGGGAAAATAACCCAAGTAACATTGGGCAAAACTCACCATGCCCAAGGCTCAACAACTAGATCCACCTCCAAAATATCCATTCCCCTGACTCAAACCTGGAATGAGATAATCTACAAACACTCAAAGGAACAAGTAGGGTGTGAGATAAAAAGACCAGTAGGGTTTCACTAAGGTTTCAATATCAGACACCACCAACAGTTAAACCAAATGAATTCCACCAATTTTAGAATAAACATGTTTGGAATTTTAAATAATATTTACAAAAATCATACTATACAACTCAAATGATGGAAAATACATTAAGAAATGAATTTACAATTGATGGAATATATCTAAAGTAATGGAATAAAGAAAAAATTTCTATAAAACATTTTACTGAAATTAAAAAGGCATGTAAATTAGTTTAAATACATTGGAATGTATTTATATATCAAATATAAAATAGAAATTAAACCTGGTCATCTGATAAATAGTTTGGAAAGATCCAAGCTATAGGACTTTGCGATCTCTAAGTGATCATGAAAATATGTGTATACTCACATCACTCTGACACTAGGAAGAGGAAACTTATCACCATACCATCAGGGATGTGACCTACTAAATTTATGTTTTAGAATGTTATATAATTGTAGAGTGTGTCCAATTAACTCAAAACTACCTAAGGATTTCATGTGATCTTACAAAATCAATGATAGAAAATTAATTTTAATAATTATGAAAATAGAACTAAATCCCATCCCCCATTTCAAAATTAAATTTTCAATTAAAAAAACATGGTTTAATCAAAAACCACTAGTATAAAGAGGGTATTCAACATTGGGTTTTTTATTTTTTGGCGCTGGTTTTTAACCGATGTTTATAAAGGTGACATTAAAAATAATTTTTCAGCATTATTTCTATGAAACTGATGTTGATACCCATAAACATAAGATTATTTACATCAGTTTATAAGATAACCGATGCTGAATTGATTTTCAGTGTGGTTTTTGACATTAGTTATCAAGGTAACCAATGTCTAAAGGTCAATATTTTCGTTCTTTGACTTCAATTTTTATTAAAAATGATGCAAAATACCTTGTTTTAAGAATATTTTGGAGTTAATTAACACTAAAAATGATAATGAATTGTTTTTATTTTGGGGTTTTGGTGTTGGTTTTTTAAGATAATCGACACCAAAATCAAAATTTATTTGGTTATGCATTTATTTATATATAAAATCCACACTGAAAATAGTTTCAACATCAGTTATTAAAATAATCAACATTGGAGCTTTTAATTTTTTTTTTAAAATTAATACTATAAAATCCCAGAACATAAAACCTATAATAGATAGATATTCAACATAAAAATGACCAAAATCATATTATCGTATCTAAATCAAAGAATTCAAATCTCATGAACCATAACTAGTAACCCAGTAAAATGTTACTCATGATAGCCTTGACATAACCTTTGGAATTAGTAACTATCACCGAAATCCTCAAGAATTCAAAGGAATGGTTCTTATATTAGAAAAAAAAACATCTTTAGAAATGTTGGGAAAAAATACATCAAGGTATCAGTGAAGCATTTTTGAGATGATTGTGTTTGTTGACAAAGTGGACAACTGTGCTGTGATTGTTGACAAAGAAAACCATGACATACAATTTTTTTGACAAAGGGGATTTCATGATGGAATGTCGAGTTCAAGAGATATGGTCAACGATCCATGTTTTATTCAAAAATTTTGACAAAGGAATGGATGATCTATAGGTGGTACAAAGAGACTTTCACTCCGTGTACTTGAAGGAGAGGGAACTTGCGCACCTAATGTTTTTCAGGATTAGGAGGTCAAAATATCGCAAAGGAAAGTGGGTCACACAGGTATGGGTGTGGTCGTGCAGGTGACTTGCGCGCCATGAATTGACTTGTGCGTCGGTACCTAAGAGGATTGGAAACTTGCACGCCATATGTTTTTAAATATTATAACTTCAAAATATGGAAAAGGAAAGAGGGTCGCACAAGTCTGGAAGTGTGTCGCGCAAGTGACTTGTAGGGGAAGAGACCTGCGTGCCGAGACTTGTGCGCTGAGACTTGCGCGCTGAGAGGAGACTTGTGCACTGTCATGCATGGTGACAAAATTCCTATAAATACTGGATCACCCCTCCAAATTTTCAATGAAGTTCAACACCTATAAAAATCAGAGCTCCCGTCACGCTGGTGTGGTGGTCATATAAGTGGTGGTGTGTTGCGCAAGTAGGACTTGCGCACTAGATTTGAATAAGGGAGATTGTTTTTTGTTGCACGCCAATATTGGTTTGGGCTTAAATGGAAGTGCGTCGTGCAAGTTTGAAGTTGAAGAAGCTTGTGTCGCGCAAGTGTCTGAGGTGGACTTGTGCGCTAGTTGTGACATGCATGCTGAGACTTGCACGTTGGGTTAGACCTATATGCCAAGTAAGTTTGATTCCTTGGTAGTGTTTTTGGGATTCGTGGAAGCTGGAAGTTTTCCCGATACCTTTGGTGCAAAAATAAATTCATATACTGGTGAAAGTTGGACTTCAATAGAGAATCTACATACAACATAGGATGCATTAATTAGAGATAATGAAGAGACCTACAAGTCTATAAACTGTGAGTGGATCCTTTCCAGAGCAGTGCGCAAAGGAAGATGAAGAAGGTGATCCTCTCCACCAGAAGTGAGCCAAAGAGAGAGAAACAGGGAGTGACCCTTGGGAAAGTAGTGAGATGACCATAAACCTTGTAAAGGTAATGAGCCAGGGACAGAGTGCCTGTGACCGAACCTTGTAATCCATAGCTAGTGAAGTTTAGTATAATTTGGTACGACCGATGACTTGTCGGCATATGCTCCTTGGATGTAGACCTTAGCGGTGAACCAAGTAAAATTGATGTATCCTGTGCAAGATTTACATTCTGTTTATATTGTGCAACAGGAAAGTGAGAGAATATTGTTTTTCTTAACAGTGAAACAAGATCAGAACAGGCTTAATTTTTGAATTAGTCATACCCTGATTCACCCCCCTCTCAGGGTACTCGGCCTTGTGGAACTAACAAGAAAAATAAAAACATTTGGTATGGAAAACTTCTTTAAAAGGATAATTATCACAAACGTCACGTTGAAAATGTTTTTTTTTTCATTTTGAATCCAAATAAATTGGATTCCACCAATATCTTGACTTTTTAAATAATTTTTCATTTAAATCCAAATTTCGAGATAATCGAAATCAATTAATAATCTAAAATCAAATTATAATTCTACACATCATTTTTCTCAAAATCTAAAAAAAACCATAATTTAACTACATAATCAGAATAACATTATCTATATAATTATATTTTAAACTAAAATCGAGAAGCCAAAAACTTTTACATTATAAAACAATCAGTCATGAATGATTAATCATTCTATTGACATTATTCAGATAAAAACACATTTTAACAGAAATATTAGTTTTTAAACACTTTATTAGGAAAATGTAAGGCTAATCATAAACATTATAGATAAATACCCGATAATTTTATTCACAACCAGACTTACCAAATAGTTCACAAACAACAATCGAAGATGGTTCATCTCATCATTTATATATGGATCAGCATCATTGAGCATCTTCAATAACATTGAAATTAAAATACAGAATATTATGACATAAAATATAAAATAATTAATATAAATAACCTTATCAAATTCAGACAAAACTCCAGTTGTGATTATCTCATACATGAATCTAAAACATAATAACCATATTTCATGAATTCTATTTTATGATGAAACTAAGGTAATAAAACATTAATCTGATATTAATAACCAATATATATATATACATCAAAAATAAATATATTATGAAAAATTAAAATATTTACCATTACTTCCACATATATGATTAGATTTGGCTTCATTATCTTCCACTTATTTATGTTAAACCTTTTACATGGCATAAATTTTCATTTATATCAAATAATAAAACATGTAAAAAAATAAAAATTACAAGTAATGAACTTATAAAAAGTATGAAAACTTACTTGTTTAACAGGGTGCTAAAATCTTCATGAACATGGCCTAATAAAGAGAAAAATGAGTATAACATTCATTCCCTTGGGAAACCTACGCCTATCATCCATTTCCACTATAATATATAATGTATAAAATTAATAAAATTATAATAAATATTAGTTCATAATTATATTAATTTTCATACCCATCAAGGAATGAAAAAACCAACATCCAATCTCTATCTTTGATAATCTTTCTATTATATATTTAATTGTATTTAGATTTTTCACATATTTCACATCCACAGAAATGAATTCTAGATCAATAAGACCTTAAACACTAGTGGTATAATATTTTCTCAAAAGTGTGTGTAGATACATAATTAAATAAATAATATAGTAGGTCAATTAAAATAATCTTTACCTACATAATTAAATACTTAAACGTAAATTTACTTTCTTGGAAAACAACTACAACAAAACCACAATAAGATCTTAAAACTGAATCAAATCATTGATATATTTTTTGAATATTTTCAATGAATAGTTTATTCCCTGAATTTTATTTTTTAAATGAAACAAATATAAATTATCTAAGGAAGAAACAATCTAGGATAATATTTTTATCCCATTAGAAATACAAGTATCTGTAACATTTTGTTCTGGAACGTTTTGTTTCTATTTCATTTGTATCATTTTTTTAATTTTAAATAATCCTATAAAAATGAAATATTAGAAAACAATATAATAAAATTTCAATTAAATCTAATTAATATTAAAAAACTTTTCATACCTTGTATGACATATAATATAGAAGGTTAGCTGGAAAACTAGAAACTATCCTACACAGTCCACAACTCTAGTAACCTCTCTATTTGGAAATGGTAATAGACAATTTGGTTCAATAAAATTAGTCACCAACAGTTTTAAAGAACCCACCTTCAGAGAAAGGGGATGTAAAAAATCCCCCAAAATTTGTACGATCCTGTACTCTAGGATATGTACATCGGTATCTCCAGAAAACAACTGACAATATAATTTCATGCCTGAATGAGGAGGTAGAGGATTTGAGTAGGTGGTATGGGTGGCTTGGGCCAGTTGGGCGTGCTATACAAGTTGCATATCTAACTGGAAAGGGTAAGAAGACTGGGTTGGATGAGCATGCTATATAGACTGTCTTATCAATTTTTCAAACAAAGCTTGAAAAATTTATTAAATTTTACCTCCCATGAAATATTTCATTTCTTTCAAATCAGTTTTAAGGCATCAATTTATGGGTCTATTGAATGCTTACTTCAATTAACAAAATATATCCTAATTGTAACACATACATGATATACTTTAACACGGCCTGGGTGTTCGGTCTTTCCTAAAGTAGTGTTTATGATGTCCATCCAACCCTTAGGGATAATAGTGCCCTGGGATTCTTTCTTTTGAAGGTCATCTAGAAATAAAAAATGATAAATGGTATATCAATGTTAATTTTTAAAATAAAAACATAAATTAAATATAAAAATTATTTACTTACAATTCTTATATATACTTCCTTATATTTCTCTATAAGATAGATTTAATTTCTCATTCTTCTCGCTCTTTTCCAATTTTCATGGAGACTTGGGAGTGATGTAGGACCAAACTTGACCTCTTCTGAACCACTACTAGATTGAGATATTAATGCTCGAAACTTTTCTTCAATCATTTCCTTCTCTAATAAATGATACCCTCTTCATGATAAAGGAGGAGTGTATACATTCTAAAACTGTATATCTTGATGATATCTCTTGGATAACTGTTATATAACAATAAAATAATAAGTAATTATATAAATATTTAATAACATTTATAATATTAAAGAATTATCATACCATAAGTGGTTCCTTATTTTGGCTATCAAAAATATTCATCCATGTATCTGAATCTAAAAATTGATACATTATGCAACGGTTTTCATTATATTTCTATACAAAAACATAATTTTTTGGAATTTTTGTTTTGAAGTTGTTTTATAGAATAACAGCTTTAGTAAGACATCTTTTCTTAATTCCTTCTGTTTATTTAAATTTGAATGTCATCTTTAATTAAATAAATTAAATAATAGTCATTTAAAATATTTAATATTAAAATAATGAGATAAACTAAATGAATTGAGATATTTTTCAATTACGGCCTCCCAATGCTGTTTTTCTCTATTCTATCGACATACCTCCAATCAGAATATAAAATTTTAATCCTGCAATGTATTTTTCATGGTGATATAACTGTTAAAATCAGTTTTATTTGGTCCATTTTTATTATTATCATCGTCAAAGGTAATATATAACCTTCTTGTCTCCACAAGAAATTGACAGTTTTTGTAGAAAGGTAATTTCACATTTACCAACTCAAGAACTAATAGGTGAAGCCTCATCTACCGAGGACACATCATCAGTCCTACAAATATGTTTTATGAATTAAAAGTTTTTTTCATTAAATAATTATATTACTAAACATTTTATCATATAAAAAAGATATATACATCGGTAAATGTTCTTCTCTCTCTATATCTTTCATTGAAATCTAATGTAATGAAATTTTGTGTACCTATATATTATTACAAAGTAAAATATTCAAAAACAAGGATTAAAAAAATATACTAGTAAAAAAGGTGGCGATTTTGAATATTTGTAGAAAAATTATGATATCATGACCCTTGTAACCAAAAAATATGTAGTGTAAACTATTAAGTATAAATATTTATTCTAATTTTTTTATATACGTAAATGTAGCTAAAAAATATTAACATACATTAGGTATTTCAATGAAAAAATTTCCAACTATAAACGTGCAATATAAAATTTAACAAAAAATCATATAAGTAATAAAATATATATAATTAATCACCCAATAGTTATTAAATAATTAAGTTTTTAAACATGTAAATTCCAAAAAATTAATAAAAGATAAATATTTACCTAAATAATTAGAAGAATGATTTAGTGCTTTCCTATATCCCTTTAGAATGATCTTTTCATTCTGCATGCACTATGTTTACGTTATAGTCAATATTATCATTCAGAAATTGAAAAATTGGAGAATAAGGATCATGTAAGTCGATAACATCATCGTCCACCCCATCACCCAAATGGAATGTTTTCCCTTGCAAAATGAAATACCACTAATCATTCGGTGGATCAATGACATAAAATATTTTCATTGCAAGTGTATACATAAAAAATGGTTCCAATTTTATACTAAATCTATTTAAATCAACCAGTGTAAACCCACAATCATTATGTTTCAGACCACTATAATAATCTTCCAAATTACACTTAAAAACTCTTACTCAAAATTTAGTATAATCAATTTAATATATATCCACAATAACTCTAAAATATGTTTATGATGCCGAAATTGAGTTTTTATCAATTGCACATGAAAAATGCAGTGCTTCAGCGATGACCATTACACTAATATTTTAAATGCTGTTATTGTCATCCTATTTTTTTATGTAAAATTTTTACCCATTAATATCAAAACCAGATCATGTGATGAAATTAAGAGGGGGTCCTTCAACCAACTATTTCAATGTTTCTGAAACAGATATATGTCTGATAACTTTCTCTTTAAACAATGAAACAAATTTCTTTTTATGCTCAAGTATCCACCACTTTTCATTTCTTTTTAGATATCATATATTTAATACAAAAATATTTGATGATATATATGATTAAACATCGTATATGTAGTTCAAAATGTATAAATTTTTCTGTATCACTTCCTCACTTTGAATGAATTTTACCTCTAACAATTGAATCCCTCTACCTTCGTTATTAACTATCAAATGTTAAGATATAGGGAGACCAATATACTCCACTTCATTCAATTAATTAGTATAGAACTTAATCAAATCTTCCAATACATATTTTTAAACTATAGAGGCCTCCATTAGATAATTATTTTTAACATATCCCTATAAAACATTCATATATCTTTAACAAGGATACATCCATCATAAATAAGAAGTTCCACATATTCATATCTCATGCACTAGATGAATCACCAGATGAACCATTATATTAAAAAATGATAGTGAGAAATACATTTCATGTTGAAAATGTATAATATTAGTTTCATTCTCCAACAAATATAACAAATATAGATCAACTAATTTTCTACAAAAATATTTTAAAAAATTACCTGACAAGATGATAGTCTTTTTGATAGTTGACGGTAATATGACTCATAGTGAAATTGGTAGCAATTATTTCATAAATACATAACATTAATGGGATTTCATACATATTAATTTACAATCCTTCACTGACACCAAATTATTCACATTTGAATAATATCCACTTGGAACTTTAATACCATTAAGGCACTTACAGAAATTCATTTTCTCAATATTGCTTAATGCATAAGAAGATAGAGGTAAATATGTTCTATTTTCTTTCATAGTGGGAGAAACCTCTAAACGTATTCTCATTGATATCAAACCCAATATTTCATGCAATACATTTTTTTATTTCCCTTTATTTCAAATAAATTTCAAATCAAAATATCACATTTTTTTTTCTCAACATGCATCACAACAATGTTATGCTTTATATCTAAAAATCAATAGTAAGGTAGTTCAAAAAAGTTAGATTATTTTTCCATATATTTTTTTAAGAACAAAAATTATTTTCTTTCTAAATGAAAAATCAATATATTATAGCTCATCGTAATATTCTTAAATTAAAAGTGGTTGTGGGGAAAAAAAATTTCCTATAAATTGTTAAATTATTTTTTCAATCTATGATAAAGATGATAAATATTTAAAAATATCTGATGTTCCATGAACAATATCTCTCTTCCATTCTAAAAATGACAATATAAAGTGTCTTCTTCAAAAATTGGATGTGATTGATGTTCCTTAATGCTATATTCAGATAATTTTCTATATGTTGGAAAATATTTTATAGTGAAAAATATCATTGCACATTAAAGAAAATACCATTTCTTGTATGCCTCAAAAACTTTGACACATGTCTCCCACAACAGTTCAAAATCATCAATAAATGGTGAAAGATAAACATCAATATCATTTACTGGATGTTTTGGTCTAGAAATCATCATGCTCATCATAACATATTTTTTATGCATACATATCTTTTGGGACATGTTGTAAAATACCAAAAAATAGGATATGAATAATATTGGCTACTTAAGATTTGATATGGATTCATTCCATAAACACACAACCGCATTATAATAATTCTAACTTCACTTCCAAAATTAGGAAATTGTTTATCAAATCTATTCAATTGAGGTGAATTAGTAGGGTGACATAAGTTACCTTCAGAGATACACTGATCTGAATGTAGTATTAATTTATTTTTCATAAATATAATTTGATAAAAGTATCTTTAAATGAAGAATTATTGGAAGGTACCAAATTTCTTTAACATGAGTTTCTATTTTGGTACCTATTAATGAATCAAAGTTTAATTATTTGAATTGTATGAAGTAATAATTGGATGGAATTATTAGAATGTACCAAATTAATTTAGCATGATGTTAGATGTTAGTACATGAGAATGAATTTGAGTTGGATTTTTCATCCATCTTATACCGTGATGTATCATATGTAGGACATTTTGACAAATATTCATATTAATTTATATGTAACACACAATCATTGGGGAAATCATGTATCTATTTATACACTAATCCCATTGGGCATGATTTTTCCCCTTCATAATTGGAATATGGAAGTATGTTTCCTTATGTAAGTAGCTCTTTTAAAAGCTCAAGTAAGTGAGAGAAACATTTATCACTCTAACCATTTCTTGATTTCAAGTTAAACAATATCAAAACTTCTAATAACACTATATATTTTCTACAACCTTGGAATAATGGTTTCTCAGAATATCTATACAACCATTCAATAGTAGATGTTTTTTTGATGGTTTTAACTCCTAAATCATGAATTAATTCTTCAATAAATCCTCTGCCTCATTATGAACATTTTCACCAACATTATATGTTGAATTTTATTTTATTTTACCATGATAGATCCAAAATGTATAATTAAGGTTAAAACCACCACAAATGAGATGATCCTTAATTTCTATGGAATTTAGCTTTCTCCAATTAAAAAACTTAAAAGAAGGAAATAAAATCATATCTATGTTCTGAAGATTTATTTTGTCAAATTATAAGAAATTATCAACTCTATTTTCATATTCAATAGTGTTTATTCATAAAATAATCCAATTACGATCCATTTAATACTTGAGATCATAATATAACAAGTGATGTATTAAAATATAGAAACATTTACATATTTATAAATATAGATAAATTTTATGTATAAAAACATACAATAAAATAATACTACCTTTATGTTATATCAACTTCATTTTTAATTGTAATATTATTTTCAAAATTATTTTTTTTGAAATAGTAGTTGAATCGACAATAATTCACCATTAATCATACCAAATTCTAATCACAATGTCCCCTAACTATATTCCCTTATATTAAAATTTATTTATTTTTTAATAGTATAAATTCTTATAAAACACATTCCAAAAAATCATAAAATGTAGAAATTATATATTTCATTTTTCATAATTTATATTAATTAATGATTCCTCTTAGTAAAGTATAATTGCTTTCATTTAATCCAAAACTACACCATTGGGTAGATAATAAAATATTCCTACCACACAACCATTATTCTATTAATTCATCTCAAATGATAAAAATAAATTTATCCTTTAATTTCACTTGACTGCATATATTAAATTTGTAGCCACTTTTAAATTCATAAATCATACAGTTGTCATGTGAAAATCATGAAATAACAAATTATAATCTTTATAATTAATTTCAAATTTGAATTTATTTAAATATCAATCCATTTATAAAAATAAGTGTTAGAACCACACAAAACATGAATATTACTCATATAAAATAATTAAAATAATTTTAATGTATATGATTGACATCACTGACCATTCTAATAATTTGTAATTAATGATAGTAATTATCATTAATTTACTCCAAAATTATTAAAAAATATTAATTTCATCAAACTAAAATGATATGAATAAATTAGATAATAATAGATTAAAAAAACCTCAATAATTTGATAAAACCAAAGAGAAAATTATCCATTTACTACTATGAACTAAATATCTTATCTAATATTTCACTTGAAGAAGATCAAAGATAACTAATTGAGTATAATTATATGAATCAAAATAATCAAATTTTAACCATCAATTTCTAAAAAAACCATTTCCTAGATATTTTATATATTAAAAGTAATAAAAATAAACAAAATTTTACAAAATTTATAATTATCAATCAATTTTATAAAAAAATGAAGCAATAATTCAAAATTCTAACTAAATAATAACTAATTTATTTCTAAAATGAAAAAATAACTTACAATATTCAGATTTGAAGATGATAAATTGATAGGAAATCTTAATTTCCACATTCAACTTCTTTATAATAATAAAAACTACAATATCTCACAAAAAAATTGTTTATATGAACGATAGTCATGAAAGAACAAGAAAGTCAAACTTGATAGACATGTGGCCATGAACAGATTTTTGAACAGAAAAAATAGATGTAAATGAAGAAACAATTATAGAGGATGAAAGTTTGAGAACCATTGATCATGAAATGAAGATTAAAATGGTAGAAATCGAAGAAAAAGAGATGTCGTGGTAGTTCAGGTGTCCATCAGTAACATCGCGAGTCAATAGAGATGAAAAAAATTAATCAAAATTAAGATTTTTGGTGGATAAATGCTCAAGTTATTTCTTATATGATTTTTAGCATCAGTTATATAAACACCCACACCAAAACTTATATTTTTGTTTTGTTTTTAGTGCTAATTTTAACATTAATCGATGATGAAACATATTTTTTTGGGTTTTTTTTGTGTTGGTTTATTGTAAAATGATGTTGATTTTTTTTAGTTTTCAACATCAGTTGGTAGGAAAAATGATGCTAAAAAACATACGTACTTAAGTTTTTGGAATAAGTTTCAAATAAAACAGACACAAAATTTTTACTATTCTGTATCTGTTTCTTAGAGACTGATGTAAAAACAATGATATCAAATCTATCATTTCTACAAGTGAACATGCCTTTTTAACAAGATAAAACCATTGGGTTTCTATCCAAACTTTTTAATCCATTTTCACAAGTTTGAAATCAATTCAAAAACAACTCCATCAATTTCACAATCCAATTCCATAATTAAATTCAAAAATTGAATTTAAATGTCAATCATGAAATTTAAAATTTTAATTAAACAATTTAAATCAACTAATTTCCACAAACACACCCCAATTTAGTTGAGTTGGGGGATTTTCCAAATATTAACGCTAAAACCATTTCATATCTCCTAATTCAATGGAATTGGGTTTTATCAAATCAATTGAAATAAATTTTAAGAAATTAAATTTAAATCACCAATTTAAATAAATCAAGAAATTCATGGTTAATAAATTTGGACAAATAAAACTAAATACGATACTTTTTTTTGAAAAAAAACACTCGCAAAAGAACCTGTCAATGAGAACGAAGGTGTAGAGGACCTTGAAAGTCAACCAAGAACTAGATCCAACAACACAGATCATAGATCCATAAAAATTTAGGATGATCTATTGAAATAACGAAAGAGGATACTGATAGAAAGATGAATAATTAAGATAAATCTTACTTGAGAATCCACACTGCAAGCACAATGACGGTCGAACATCGAACAAAGGAACCCAGAAGTGTTGGAGGGCTCCAAGATCACTTAGGGAAAGATTTTAATTGATATAAATGAAAAAGAGAGGTTTGGAAATGAGGATCTCAACTATTCTTCCCATTTAAAAACTATAGTTGAGAAATTACACGATGTCTAATCCCAGTACATGTTGTGAAATAGTTAAATTCCATAATCACCAAAAAATGCGCCGCTTTAAAAGTAAAACCATTAATTAATTAATCATGATGTATAAAGGCTCATCGTGTCATGTAAACTTTAAATTTGTGAATCTTATCATTACGTGAACCCTCTCATGGTAATCACCTCATGACTATAACATGAAATGTAACTATATTACACGACATGTAACTATACCACATCTTACAAAAATGATCTGTTACCATTGAGATTCCAATAAATATCATACTTCACTATTATAGGCATCCTTACAATTCATTATTAACTCTATGTAGTTAATGAAAATTAAAAATGATGAAATGTTTAAAAATGTTCCTATAAAGTTGGTAACAGGATGTTATTATCTCCCCACCATAAAAACTTTCTGTCTCCAGAAAGCCTATAAAGAATCTTACATGCCAAAAAGATGAGGCCACTAATCTCTCCTCATGGCCTTACATTCCCTCGTCTCATGATTATTAGAACCATGATTCCAAAGCACACAAACCAAAGGTATCATCCTCCCATGAAGTACCTTGGTCTTAGAATCAACTATCCTGACTGACCACTTAGTCAAAGATAAATCAGGTTCAATCTCAATATCACTCCATCTCAAAACATGAGATGGACCAGATAATATACTTTCTCATCTGTGATACATGGAATACATTATGTTTTGATGTCAGTTGTGGTGGAAGTTATAAATGTTATGAATATTTCTCCCCCAATTCGACAACCTTAAAAGGTCCCACAAAATTAGGAGAACGTTTCCCCTACTTCCGAAGCCATTGTTGACCAAACTAGTATTACAAAAAAACAGGTGTTTAATAGCCTTGGTAATTATCAGAGTTAGAAAATAATGTTGATAAATGGAATCTTCATTAGTGAAAAAGAAAGAACTGATAAATTTAACCCTTTATCAACTGTTTTGGTTCTAATAAAGAGTACACTTTCTCGGCGATTTATTTTTAGCACACATAAAGGGCACCCCTTATCATCACTTTATTTTTAGTCTGGATAAAGGGTACCCTTTATTAATGTTATATTTTTGGAATTTAGAAATGATTCCATTATCAGTCCTTTTTTAGCACTAATAAGGGTATGACTAAACAAAATGAAATAATTAAATAAATAAAAAATAAAAAATAAGGTTATTAAAAAAAACAATAAATTTTTTATTAAATAAATAATTATTGATAAAATTTAATAAATTGATTATACAATATATAAATAATAAATACTAATAAATATTATGTATTAAATATAGAGATATGAAAAAAATGAAAATTAAGCAAATTAAAATTAAAAATAAGTAAATTGAGAAAAATATTAAATATTTTATTAATTATATGATTACTGATAATGTTAATAAAAAATAAATATATATTAGTGTATATAAATATGATATATATATTATAAAATATTTAATAACTATATTTATTGAATAATATTTTATAATTAAAAATTAATGTGAATTAAAAATTCCAACTAATTACATAGAGTAATGGATATATAATTGAATATCATTTGATTTTTCAATTTATAATAGATGAAATGTGGGTTATATTGATTTCACATATATGTAATTAATGTATTTTTATATACAATGTACACAAACAAAATATATCCATTTTTTCTATATTATTAAAGTTTACTTATTTTTAATTTATTCAGTTAGACACATTTTTAACGTGCATGCACTTAAAATTAGATATTCATTAATAATGTTAAAATACTATTTGTAAAACCTTTTTAAAAAAATATATATGAATAAATATATTTAAAATTGTATATACAATATTTATAAAATTATATATTTATAATTATAGATATATAATTATTTGTTTAAAAGTATTTATATAATTATAAATAAATAGTTATTTATATTTTAATAATTATACAATTTATAATAAATTTACTTAATTAATGAATAAATTTACTATATTTATATTTATATTTATTTATTTAGTATATATATATAATTATATAAATATATATAAGAATATAAATATTATTTTTTAAAAATATTTATATAATTAAAAATAAATAATTATATATTTAAATAATTAAAAAATTATTATAAATATATTTAAATAACGAATATATTTACTATATTTATATTTATATATATTGATTAAATATATATATATATATACATACAATTTTTTATTTATAAATATAATTCTAAATCCCTTATCAGTGCTTAAGTAATAAGCACTGAGACAAGGCTTTATTAGTGCTAAAAAAAGTACTGATAAAAGTCAAATTTATTGGAGAAATTTTTTTAGTACTGATAAATATGGATTTCAGGAGAGCTTTTTTTGGGATAATAAATCCATACCTATATCAGTGCTAAAAAAGTGTTGATAAATATTCATTTTATAAGAGCAGAAATAATAAGTAATGATAAATGGACTATTTATCAACACTTTATAAAAAAGTGCTTATAAAAGTGACCCAATCTAATAAAAAAACCGAACATGTTGTGAACCCGTCGTGATATAAAAAGTTTTCTATAGAAGAAACCAATTTCCATTGCTCCTCTTCAATCAATTGAAGCTAAAATCACACAAAACCACTCAAATCACATAAACCTACTAAATCTAGTAGCTCAAACATCATCCATTATCCAATGTTCGGTTGCAGTTATGGTTTCCAAAGAAAAAATCGAGATCTGGATCATAGGGTCTTAGATTTTCTTCAACCTAGAGAAGTAGGCATGTTTTTTCCTTTGTAGGTTTCAATTTTCTTTCAATAAATTTTCTTCTATTGTGGTATTTGGTTTTTGTTTTGTTTATGATTCGTTTCTTTCTTGACTACTTTTTGGATATCCTATTTTTCCCTTTTAAATTATTGTTTTGAATCAATTTTCTTCACTATCTACATCTATACCCCATAATTATTCTCCGTTTTGAATCAATATCCCTTGTAGGTTCTCAAAACATTGATTTATAAAACTTATTCTCAATCTGATGATGGTGCGAAGCAACAACATAAGTTGATTTTATGCAATTCATGTTATTTAATTTTTTTATTTATATTATTTTTTAATATTATGATGTAAGGGTTTTCCATAAAAAATTATTTTCTTTGAATTAGGTTGTTTTATTTTAATATAAATCTTATTAAGGGTGATAACATATTTATTTATTTTCTATGGCTCTCTATTTCCAAAATTAGCATGGTTTGTATTTATTTTACTATGTTGATATATTCTACTGTAAGGGTTATATTTTTTTTATCAATTTATGTTTATTTCATAAATACACACACACACACATATATATGTATATATTTCAATTTATTTAAATTCTTTTTCAGAACCTATAATTTAAGGGTGATTTTATAATTATTTATACACAAATTATGGTTTTTCATTTCCAAATTAAGAAATAATTATATTTATTTTCCTTAAAAATTATGTTTAAATGTGAATTTTTTTCCAATTAGGTGTATTATAAATTCTATGATATATATATATATGCTTAAATGTGTATGGGATATACATTTCAAGGGTTGGTGTGTTTTTCTCCTTTATTTCTGATATATCTTATTAATGTGTATTATTACTTTATGCCAACTTCTTTATGGACCTCTCTAGAATCTCATGGATGGGTCAATGTGTATTAGATGACCTCCCTAGAATCCTTAGGTTTCTACATCATTTGTTCCATAAAAATAGAATGGAAGTTATCAAATCCTCTATATTAGAATTTTTATTAGTTATTCATCATTTTAAGTCTACAAATACATTTTAGGTCTATATATACATTTAATTAACAGTAATATAATTTATACTTAAATAACCAATAAAATATTATGAACTCAAGTTACCTTTAAAATAATAAAATTAGGTAAATATATATACATTTTTTTGAAGTAATTTAACTTTCAAAAATTTAAATAATAACATTTTATACACAATTACAATAAATAATAATTATTTATAATTAATATAATTTAAAAATTATTATTAATAGTATTTTTAGTTTCACTAGAAAAAATAGTATTATATATATACATTAAATAATATATTGTATATTTAAATAAATTTAAATATGATAATATATATATATATATAATTATTCTAAATAAATTTACTAATATATATATATATATAATATTTTGGTATATTCACATTATTTATCTATGTATCGAATGAGGGGTGAGTTCTATTTTATAGTGTTTGATGGTGGAAGGTGCGAATCTAGTTCAAATTTATTACCAATCCAGGTAAGTGTGAATTAAGTACATGCATCCACATACCCCATTTTTCAATCATATAAAATGATATCATTTTTTAATAAAACTAAACTTATTAAAAAAACCATGTTTTATCGAAAAAACATTATAAAAATTCTCAACCAATAATTTTATTAAAGTTTTATTCATATCCATTCTTATAAAGTTGAGGATAAAAATGAAATTAATTCATAATTAACTCTAATTCTACATCAAATAAAATAAATTAATTTCAGTAACATACACTCCTCAACTGAAATTATGTTGTAGCATCCCAAAACCCCTAGGGTGCATAACACTAGATTTACATATTCTTATTCTTCCCTCTCCAACCTCTCAATTTCTTTTCCTCCCTTTCCTCTGTTGTTTATCTAGTAGTGTACAACTTTTATTTTTAAGGTGTTGGTGGTAGTGGAGGTACTGAGATAATAATTTGTTCCAATGGTGTAATTCTCACAAATGGGAGTCATTTCCCATTTTAGAGAACACAATGAAGTACAATTATCATCCTCATTAGCTTCATCTTTCGAACAGTTATTATTTCATTCTACTGCCTTGATACTCATCCCCCATCTATTTTATATTGTTTGTACTACTCTAATATTTAGTCATCCGATGGATGATTATTCTTTAGAGTATTTCAAGATACATAGGTTCACTTCTAATAGATATGGAGTATTCATTCTAAACAACAAAATGCAATGATAAATTTTTGGGAGATGAGCTGATGAGGATGAAAATCATACTTAATTGTATTCTCTAAAAGGGAAAATGCCTCTCATTTGTTAGAATTATACCATTGAAAGTAGTTACTAAACAGATTACTCTATTTCCAACTACTCCTCAAGAGAAAATATCTTTACAACTAGAGAAATTATAGAGTGAAGGGTGAGAAAGAAAGGGAGAGGGTGGAGAGAGAAGAATTAGAATATGCAACTATAGTGCTACGCATTTCGATGGTCTTGGATTACTGTAGTGTTATTTCACCTAAGGAGTGTATGTTACTGAAATTAATTTATTTTATTTGACATATGAGAAGAGTTAATGATGAATTTATTTCATTCTTATCCTCGAATTTATACACAGGGATGCAAATAAAACATTAACAAAATAATTGGTTGAGGGTTTTTTATAATGTTTTTCTTGATAAAACTTGGTTTTTTAATAGGTTTTATTTTAAAAAATTATAGGGTATGATTGTAAAAAGAGGTTTATAGGGTTTTTTACTTCGTTCAAACTTAGATAAATGATCCATAAGTAATTTGAGATGAGTAGAAATTAGCTCCACCTCAATTCGATGCACGATGTGACTGTTATGAATCAATTTTATGTTATCAGTTTAAAATTGATAGTTATTTCCAAAAATTCTACTCGTTGAAAACAAATAAAACAATCTTGGATTTTATCTAAAATTTATTACATTGATTCAAAATTCATCTATGACACGTA
Source organism: Viscum album (assembly GCA_963277665.1). Lineage (NCBI taxonomy): Eukaryota > Viridiplantae > Streptophyta > Magnoliopsida > Santalales > Viscaceae > Viscum > Viscum album. The sequence continues at coordinate 926,803,717 of OY728165.1, forward strand.
GGAGTCAGTCTCACACCAAACTGATACATAGTGTGATCGGTATAGGTCAAAGTGCGTGTTTCTGGTTTGAAATGACATATTAGTAAAAAAACAAGTGACACACACAAAATTAAGAAAAAAATCATATTGTTTTGATAATTTTGAAAAAATATCCAAAAGTTATTTGAGATGAGTAGGAACAAGCTATACCTCAATCTGACGGATGTTGTAATTGGTATGACTCAAAGTATGTAATTTTACTTAAAAACAACATCAATTTTAATAAAATGGAAAATTGACATACTCAAAACAGATAAAAAATATTCATACTATTTTTATACATTAGGAACACGATCCATAAGTCGTCTTTGATGTGTAATAATTAGACACACCTCAATCTGATTCATGATGTGCTCAGTATGACAAAATGTGTCCATTTTCAGTTTGAAATTTACAGTTTAGTTTAAAAAATTTCCCTCACTGAAAACTAAGAAAAAAGTTCATATTTTCTTGATAATTTTGGAAATTTATACTAATTAATTTTTGATGTTTATGAATTTGTCTCACATAGAACTGATTCACGATGTGATCAGTATGAGTCAAAGTAAGAGTTTCCAGTTTAAAATAACATTTTAGTAAAAAAATAAAAAGTTATGTACTCAATACAGAGTAAACAATTTCATATTGTTTTTTTAATTTAGGAAAATGATACATAATCCATTTGGGATGTCTAAGAATTATCTGAACCTCAATCCGACACATGTTTTGACCGATATGACTCAAACCACATCTTTTTTTTAAATTGGAATTTTTTATTAAATAAAAAAACTCACATACACAAAACTGAGAAAATGCAGTTAGATTGTTTTGATACATTTTTTAAATGATCCATTAGTCATTTTTGATGTGTAGGAATAAGATTCACCTCAATCTGATATTGGATGTTTCTGGTAGGACTTAATGTTTCCACTATCAGTTTAAAAGAAATATTTTTGTTCAAAAAGTCTCACTCACTGAAAAATGAGAAAAAATACATGGATTGTATTTATAAGTTAGGAAAATGATTCATAAGTCATTTATGACATGTAGGAATCAGTATCACATCAAACTGACACATGTTATGACCTGTATGAGTCAAATTTTGTGCTTCATGTTTAAAATCACATTTTAGTAAATAAGACAAGAAACCAACTCAAAACTAAGAAAAATAATTCAGATTATTGTGATACATTAGAAAAATGATCCATAAATCATTGAGATGTGTAAGAATCATCAACACCACAATCCTATGCACGGTATTACCGGTTTGACTCATAGTGTTTTTTTTCAATATATAAGTATCATTTTAGTTTAAAATGCGCATCACATCACCACAACCAAGAAAATAAGCCTAGATTATTTTCACTTCATTTACATTCTATATTCATACTTTATTTTGATGATTTTGTAGTGATTTGGGTGATATAGTTTACTTGTACAACACACTACATATGTCGATCAGTGTGTTATAATAACACACTTCAATATTCCCCTTTATGAACTATTTTTAGCTCTGATAAAAAAGGGTTTTTAATCTCGCTCTAGTAGTCAGTGATTCTCTAGCACTAATAAAGGAAAATTTTAGAGTTGTTAAAGGCCTATTTTGTAGTAGTGTGGTGTGAAACTTTCAATAAACCTATTCACCAATTGATAATTCTAATGGGAAATAGTGATGATCAACATAATACTTATATTGACTATATATTGTAAACATTATTTGATGAATTAACTGAATATGTTTTTTGTCTCATGATCAAAACTTGGTCCAACAGAGGAAATTTCAGCAATATATGACCAATAAAACGAATATTTACAAGGAAAACCATAGAAGGCCTCAAAATGTGCCATTCTAGTCCTGGACTAGTGACTATTGTTATAAAGAATATTCAACCAGTTCCAAGTGATCATCCCAATCCCCACTGAAGTTGAGAACTTAAGCATGAAGCATATTGTCAAGAATTTGTATAGATCCCTATGTCTAGAAATATGATTGTGGATGGTATGTCATGCTCAAATAGACTTGAGATCCTGATGTCTCTTGAAGGCTTCTCCAAAAGAAAGAAGTTAACCGAGGATTCCTGTTAGAGACTATAGCAGATGGAACTCCATTCAAACAAACAATATCTTTCTTGTAGAGATTTCCTAACTCCTCAAATTTGGCTATATCATTAATAGGTATGAAGTGAGTCAACTTGGTAATCCCATCAATCACAACCCATATCACATTATTCTTTTTCTGTGTATGAAGAAACCTACCCACAATGTTTATGATATTTCATCCCATTTCCAATTAGGGATTGGAAGTGGATGAACTATTAATAAAGGTTTACGATGCTCGACCTTAACCTATTGGTATGTATAATAGTGGGAAATAAACTTATAAATTCCCCATCTCATACCAGACCACCGAAACTATTACCACTTTTCACAAAACATCTTAGTGGTTCCTGGGTGTACCAACCACTGAAAATTATGAAACCCCCCATCTCATGATTTCTTGATACTAACAGCACAAGAATAAATCCCAATGACATAGAACACCCTCTTTGGAGAATGACCAATGGGAAACTTTATCCCCTCTATAAAGAGATTATTCAAATATATATAAATCAACATCAAGCTCTTGATCCTGAATAATCATTTCCATAAGAGAGGAGGTATAATGAACACTAGCAAGAGAAACATCCTCCCATTTCTCTTAGTCTCCAATATGTAACCATTCCAAGTGATCCATAAAATTCTAATCTTCCAAATATTCTTTCACTTCTTGGGTTAGAAGTTTCTTACTCAATGCATCAGCAATGACATTCTCTTTCCCTAGGGTATAGGTTATGTGAAAGTTAAAAGATTATTGGTAATCCACCCAACACCAATGGAGAAGATTCAAATCTTTTTGATAGGATATATAACACATGATTTTGTGGTTTGGATAAATAGTAAACCTCTCTACAAAAAGGTAGTGTTGCCAACTCTTAAGCATGTGCGTCATAGATACAAGTTCAAGGACATGAGTAGGAAAACTATTCTTGTTTGGACTAAGATGATGAGATCCATAGGCATCTACATGATCACCCTACAATGGAACGCAACCCAAGGTTGAACCCAATGCATTAAATAAGACCACATATCTTAACCTGGCCTCTAGAAGAGTCAACACCGACATTATTTTCAAAATATGTTTCAGCTCAAAAAAAGATCTAAAACATTTATCATTCTAAGAAAATATCACCCCTTCCAAGTTAGAGTAGTCATCAGAGAATCCAACTTCGAGAATACCTTCATGAACCGGAGATAATATCTGGCTAATCCCAAAAAGATCTGAATATTGATAGAATTATATGTTTTCTACCAATTCATAAAAACCATCACCTTCTTAGGATCAATTGATATACCCTTTTCACACTCCATGTATCCCAGTAATTTCACTTCCCAAATCCAAAATTCACATTTTGAAAGCTTGGGATAATGTCATGGATTTATCAACAAACTCAGCAATGTTCTCAGATGATGCATATGACCCTCCTCATACTTGGATAAAACAAGCATGTAATCCCTAAATAATACTAAAATGATATCCTTATATTTAAGGAAAATCCTATTTACCAAATCCAAGAAAACTTCAAGAGAATTTTTTAAACCAAAGGGAATAAAAACATACTCATAATGGTCATACCTACTCCAAAAGGCAGTTTTATGAACATCAAATTTTTTATCCTCAACTGATGGTAACTAGATCGATGGTCAATATTTGAAAACCACTTCTCCATTTTTAAGTGATCAAATATATAATCAATCCATGTTAACAAAGAATTTTTCTTCACTAAAACTTGATTTAACTTTTTATAATCCACACATAAGTAAATATAACCATCAAAATTCTTAATAAAAATTATTGGCACCGTTTGAGGTGACACACTTGGGCGTATAAATCCTTTGTCAAGAACATTTTCCAACTGGGTCTTGAACTCTTTCATTTTATCTATGTCCATGTATTAAGATGGAATGGAAATTGGTTGAGTATTAGGAATTAATTCAATGTATAACTAGACCTCCCTTATAGGTGAAAAATTAGATAAGTAAAAAGGAAACACATTGGAAAACACAACTAAAAATGGAGGCAGATAACCACTCAAAGATTCCCACTATAGATCAAAATAAAAAATTGATTTTACATTCCCCAACTCTAGATAAGAACGTATAACTCTGCTTGAACTTGGGTTACATTCTCCATGTTATAATGGAGACAGACCACTAGGTTTATTAAGGTTGAAAAACTGAAGATAACAATAAATACATGATTTTATAGCAATGAGACAATCTATTATGATAATGACCTCAAGAGGTTTCATGCAACGGAATAGAAAACCCCACAACATCTTGACATCTAACAGATATAATACATAATCGGGACTACAAAGACCCTACCATCTCTTTTTTCCAAGGGGTGTAGTAATATCTATTTAACAAGATAAATGATCCATAATAATGTTTAGCAGATTAAAAATATAGGTTGAAATAAATGAATGAGATGTACTAGTATCAAATAAATCAGTAACTAATGATGAAGATATAGTAATGGTACATCTCATAGTTTCTCAGTCCATATCTACTTCCTCTGGAGGCTCTTTCCCTGTGTGATGTATCTTCGTTCCGGATGCCTGTGGATGGAACCCTTTTAAACAAAAATCATCAAATTTCCATATAGTTTTAGGAGGAGCTGATGATCCTATTCCAATACGAAGAGTAGAAATGACATGGTAGAATCTATGTATGTTTCCTCAACATTCACAAGAGCTATAGTTCATAGGAGCCTTACTGAAAACCATCTTAGAATGTTTTGTATTTCCACACTGATAGAAAATAAAAGGTCTTCCTCCTAGAACTGTAAGAGGTCTGGAATAACCCTACTGTCGAGAACTACTATGAGAATATTCACGCTCTCACTTTCCCTTGTAGGAACTAACACTACCAATGGGAGAAAATAGAACTCCCATCAACCATTACTTTCTATATAGGTATATCTCATCCATCATCGCCCTATCTAATACATTAGAATAAATGGGTAGCTTTAGTAAGAAAATCTGAGAAAAACTATCTGATTGAAGTCCCAACATTAGTCATAGAGCCTTTATACTTTCATTGGATACAATCTTAGGTGAAAGTTGCACAAGATTAAAAAATCAATTTGAAAACTCAGTCACTATTCTTTCAACCTACCCATGATTAAAAACACCATAGCCTTGGATAGAACCATTGAATCTAGATAGAATAGTTCATTAAAAAGAACCTTGACATCTTTCCATGATAATCCCTCTTGTTTATTTTATATCAACATTGTGTCCCACCATTTCATTTGTCCTTCCAAAATAATGGTGACACACTTTACCTTGATTCTATCAGGTGCCTCCAAGAACTCAATCAAATGTTTTATATTGACCAATAATTACTTAGCATGTTGAGGATCAGTAGAACCTTATAAAACTAGTGGATTATAGTGAATGAAATATTGATAATGATTTCAAAAAATATTCCCCTTAGGATCCACAGCTAGAACTCGAATAGGGACTGGAGGTGGTGCATGTCCCAGATCTTGGACAATGTCCACAATGAGATCAACAAGATTTGGGTCCACTTGAGGATTTTCTCACTGTGGTTTAGTAACACATTCTTTTGGGATCCAATTAGCACATCTTCTTAATGGCATGATGCTACACAATATTAGGAAGACAACAAGGAATACATCTCATTAACTCTAAAACTGAGAAGCAAGTGAAATTAATCCCAACATAGAGAACAATAAAGATTTTTATTTCACTATATCCAAATCTTAATAGGGGAAAAATAGAAATAATCCACAAGAAATGTTTATCTAACCACCCCTAGATAATTCAGGTTCATTGTGGTGAGATATATCTAGAAACTCAATAAAAAATATCTTAATGTATCGAAAAGATTTCAAAAATTCATAGTGACATCAATAAAAAAACTGAACAATATCACACTAATACAACTTTGTCACAAACCAACCCCAGTACCCTGGTAAGCTAATAACCAAGACCGACCTCAAATGGAAATAATGGAATTAATGATACCCATGGGTCTGTGACTATCACCTAGAATCATACAACACAAAAGTAGGAACAAATTTTCAACAAAACATAGTGGAAGAAATACAAGAAAATAAATACGCATACGAAAGAAAATCCACTGGGAGTGATGTACCAGAAGTAAACAAGTCATGAAATACCAAATCACTATAACCCAAGTAACAAAAAAGGGAAAAAATAACCCATTTGTATAAGGACACAACTCTCCACATCCGTGGTTCAATAACTAGATCCACCTCTAAAAGATTATCCATGTCGGCTCGAACCTGGAAGGAGATAATCTACAAACACCCAAAGGCACAAGTTGGGTGTGTGGTAAAAGGACCATTAGGGTCTCACCAAGGACTCCATATTAGTTTTCATTAGTATATTAACCAAAGTAATTCTATCAATTTTATAATGAATAAGTTTTTCATTCTAAATCATATTTAAAAAAATAATTCTATAAACTTAAAATGATGGAAAATAATTTATTAAATGTCTTTAAAAGTGATGGAATAGTTATAAAACATTGTCTTATATAAACAATTTATACAAAATAGTTTATTTAAATTATTAAGGTATGTAATTTAGTTCAGAAACATTGGAATAAATTTATATATCAAATATAAAACAAGAAAGAAACATTGTCATATGCCGAATAGGTACTACATTTCTAGGATATAGGATTCCACACACTCTAAGTGGGCATTGAAATATGTGTATACACACATCCCTCTAATTATAGTGAAAGGTAAATGTTAACCTTCCTATTGGGGTTGTAACCTGCTACTTTATGTTTTAGAATGTTTTATAAGCATAGAGTGTGTCCAAATAACTCACAAACTACCAAAGTCTTGCTTGTTCTCTTACAGAATCAATGATGGGTAATTTGTTTTAAGACTTATTAAAATGAAATCAATCCCATCCCCCATTTAAAATTCCCATTTTAATTTTAAAACCAATTTTTTTAATAAAATCTATTCCTTTTTTAAAAGATAAAATCATTGGGTTTGTATCAAAAATTTTAAAGCCAGTTTCACAAGATTGAAATCAATTCAGAAATAACACCATAAATTTCACAATCCATTTCCATAATTAAATTCAATAATTTAATTAATATATATTCAATCAAATTTACAATTTAAATTGAATAATTTAAGTCAACCAATTTCCATAAACACTCCCCAATTCAATGGAACTTGGGGTTTTCCAAATTTTCATGACAAAACCCCTTCAAATTTCCCAATTCACTAGAATTTTATTTAATCAAAAATAATTGAAAGAAATTATGAGAAAATTAATTAAATAAACCATTTAAATAAATCAATCAATTCAAGGTTAATCAATTTGTCTAGATAGAATATAATCTTCTAACTTTTCCCAAAAACCAACTCTCACATTGAAACCCGTCAACAAGAACAAAGGTGTAGAAGTCCTCAAAACTCAACACAGAAATAAGATCCAACATCACATAAGATAGATCCATCAATTTTAGGATGATATATTGAATTCACAAAGGAGGATAAAGAGATAATTATGAATAAGAAAGATAATTATTACCAGGAATCCACACCATAAGCACAATGATGATCAAACACTGAATAAAGGAACCTAGAAGGGTTGGAGGGATCCAAGATATCATAGAGAAGGCTCTGTGCTAAGGGAAACGAAACTAGAGAGGAGGGGAAAAGAGTTTTTCAACCATGCTTCCCATTTAAAAAATGTAGTGGGGCATTACACAAAATGTAATCTCATTACACATCGTGAAATAGTTAAATTTCATAACCGCTGAAAAACACATCACCTTAAAGATAACATCGTTCATTAAATGACTCACGATGTGTCAAGGTTCTTCCCAACATGTAACCTTCGATAGTGTGAATCTTTTCATGACATGAACCCTCTCACAGTATGCACATATAGACTATTACCTGACATATAACCTAGTTACATGGTGTGTAACACCACTACTACCTACAAAAAAAGGTCGTTTATAGATGAGAGTCCGAAAAATCTATCACTCCACCATTATAGGTATCCTGCCATTTCATTATCAACCCTATGCAGTTAACAAAAATGGGAAACCATGCCAAGTTTAAATATATACCTATAAGGTCGATAATGAGATATTACAAAGTTCCTACGGTTTCTGCTATACTTCCTATAATACCAACTATAACACACTAAATCTATCAAACCATGAGCCATATTTTAATTTATTTCATTGGTACAATGTACAATAGATCTCACCACACAAGATAAATCAATTTAACAATCTCAAAGAACTAGATACATACATAATCCCCATATTACATTATAAATATGAAGTAGATATCATAATAAATATATTGTAATCCTTGAAATTTTTAAAAATATACTACTTCTTATTCTAGGGGAATGAAAAAAATGAAGAGTGATCTATAGTGCCTAGTAAAGATTATATACAATACAATCTATCAAGAGTAAATAAGAAATAATCATCAGGGAAAGGTAAATAAATGAAAACAAATTCAATTTAATCAATTACTTGAGAACAAAATGAATCCTTAGATAATATAAATACATCAATATAATGGATAATAATAAATAAATTATTATTGAAGTCAATGATTAGTATTGGAATTCAGGATATTTGACTTCCGGATATCATTATGATCAAAACTTTGGGTCAAGATAGTTTAAACTGTGGGCCAAAATACACCAAAAACCCATTTAATTTGGGAAAAATATTTTAATTATGAGACCTATGGAAGAATCAAGGGGCTATATAATTTTAGGAACCACCTATAAATTCATGTCAAAATCATTCCTCATATATTTAATAAAATACATAACTATATTCCATATTAATAAATATCCATACTGAGTAAAAAATAATGAATATCAATATCTCTCTAGACAATCAAATAAATTTAAATGTAAAACACCAAATTTAGAAATGATATATGGTTTAGGAAATAATCATACCCATGATAAAAATAACATCTAAATTTAATTGAAATTTAATGTCCCAATGATCATAATAATGTTATATTTAAGGAGAAATTTAACCATCACAAAATATATAAGAGAAAAGAGATAACCATAAATTCATCACAAATATAGATTTTATAATAAAATAATTCCTTTGAAGAAATAAAGAGAATTAAATAAAAATATTAAAATGATATGTCATTAAATAATTTTTTTGAAGCTATTTAAAACCTATAGAATATGATTAGAGTGTAAAATTGTTATAGTGGTAGGAAAATCTAATAACAATATACACATTAAAAAACATTCATTCTGAATTTCTATAAAAAAAGTTAAAAAATTAAAATATCATATAAAATTAGAAAATTACTTTAATACTATTTAAATATTATATGAAAACATTAAATTTCATTAATAAATCATTTGGGTAAATAAAATGAATTTAAATTTTCCTTTGAAAAATTTGGACATAGAAGAAAAATGCACTAGTCAAAAAAATAAATAAGATCAGATTTTATTTTAAAAATTAATCCTGAAAGTGTAAACATAACTAAATAATTACTCATCCTGAATAAATATATATTTATATAAAATAATTAAAAGGGTAATTATATAAACCAAACAAAGTAAATAGGTTCATAATATGGAATTTGTCTCAATAAAGTGTAAATAGATATGAAATCCCTTCCCTCACATTCGAATTTCTTAAAAATTTATTTTAAGCCCATGTATAGTAAATATTGATTTATTATACTTTTATAAAAAAATTAATATCTTTTATATATGATACGTTATTACATTTTGTCACCAGTTTATTAATAATCTTTTATTATTATCATTATTTTGGGTGTTTACTGCTTTGTTTTCCACAAATATTTTGATTCAGTATTTTCAGTCCTTATACTATGATTATACTTCCATAATATCTAAAATATTATTCATGATATAAATATCATATATATTCATTATATATATCCTTAAGAACATCATTTTATACCATAAATGAATCCCAGATCACATCGCTTCATGGAAGTGGTATCCTACATGTACATACGAGCGACATTATCATTTTCCAACGAATTATAAGGTAAGAAGGTATGTTTGATATTATAAATATAGAATAATAGTTATTTCCTAATATCATATATATATATATATATTTATATTCATTAGTTAAATCTTTATATCATTTTATGTAAAGTGTAGATGAAAAATGAATCACATTGCTATGTGGAGACGATAAGTCGTACGTGGGAACGAGTGAGGTTTTTACTTATCCTAGGATTAAAAAATAAAGGAATATGGATCTAAAATAATAATTATAACATCTTTGTATATTAATTATACTATAGTTATTATTTTAGGATATGTACAACACATCAATTGGAAGTATAAGAAGAATTAAAGTTGAAAGAGTTTATAAAGACAATCACCTCTTCTTCAGTAAAATTCATTTAGATATCCTCTTAAGGGACATGAGGATGGTATTATTTCAGAGAAATAACTTTTATAACTTGTATAAGTATGTTTATAATGTAATTGGTAGCGTTTTGTTGAGCTAGGTATCTCAAATTGGTGTAAAAAAAGAGAGGTAGGGGGTTTCCTTTTATGAGTGAGTGGAAGGGTATTCCTGGAAAATTTTAAAGTATTAACCAAAAATAAATACTTTTTTATGTAAAAATGGATCCAAATTGGTATAATTTAAATATAATATATGTATGGATAAAAATAATATCATATAATAAAACTAGGACATGTTTTAGTTATGTTTTCACATTTATATTTTAGTTTTAAACCTCCATTAACCCTTTCGATAATTACCTCATTATTAATGTTTTCAACATAATAAGGGTCATGAATGTCACCATAAATGGAAAACAAATCCCATAAATTAACCATTTTTAATATTTTAAACTATATAACATCCATCTTTCATAATATAATATTTTTATGAATTTTAAATCATTTAACAAAAAATTACTTTTTATAAAATATAATTAATGTCATTTTAATAATATTAATTTAATTTGACATTAAATACATCAAAGAAAAATGATAATTCTAATATAATCATTTAAAAATTGTTTAAAATTTCATATTTATCTATAAAATTCATTGAAAAAAATAATTAATCAATTTATTATTAATTTTAATATTTTAAAAAATCCTTTATTTTATTTTTCTATTAATTACCTAAATAATTAATCCTTATTGTGTAACCATTTATGATATTTCTTCAATCACTAAAACTATCAAATAAATTAACATTAAAAAAATTAATATTTCAAATAAACACCTAAATCATAACAAAATATATTTTATCCCTATCACCATATATTATAGATATTAAAAGAAGAAAGTGACATTTTTTATTCATATTTCATTTAAATATTATAATGGTCAACAACATAGCTATATGGGAAAAAAGTTACTATTTTTTATGTTTTTATGATTATGTTTGAAATATACTTATTGAATGAAATTAAGGAATGGTTTGGTTGGATTTTAATTTCTTATTGTAACACCCCATGTTTTTAAGATCCTTTTTCTAAGTAAATTCATATTAATTGATATATTTTATTCTAATAAGTCCAAAATTCCATTCACACAACACTGACATGGAATGTACTACATGGAACACTAACTTAGCATGTGTTAAACGCAATACCGAGTTTCTAAAAAATATCATTTTATTGTTATTATTATTCAAATGAGATAGTTATAACCTAGATGTTAAACTTACTAATATGAATAGTAATAACTACTTTTAAATTTTTTTGTAATGGTTTTATGTAAGTAGAATATATTGATAATGAAATATATATATTTTGGAAATCTTTATATGTTTAAAAATATTATTTTCTCAAATGAAATCATTTTCATGTCCTTATCTGAACAACTATAAAATAAATTTTGGACACATTTAGAAATTTAATTTTATAAAATAAACTTCATTTTTGAATTTAAAATGTTGAAATAAGATTAGTTTTATTTTTTGGGATTTTTATGAAAACATCATTTTAGATGAATAGTGATGATACTGAATTTTAATTCATAAATTCCTTTTTGTCTAATTTATTTATATAGTTAAATTATATTTTAAGTTGGTGATAAATTAACATTATATCAATTATACATCTATTAACCCAATTTATTTCATTACAATCTTTTTATTTTGTATTTAGATATAAAATTTTAATGAAATTTTGAACATTCTCACTTTAAAAACCAACTTTCTCACCACATTTGTGTGATTAGAAATAAACTTAATTTTTATGATTTTATGAAAAGAATTTATAAAAATGTAAATACACTATTTTAATTATTATTATATTTATATTCATATAATATCAACTTAAGTTTTGACCAAAATGACTAGTGAAGGTGATTACAATTAATTTAAGCGATTAAGGTAAAATTAAACTTAACAAGGGAATTAACCTTAAACGTAAGGTTTAAAATGACCTATCCACTTTTCCAAAACACATTGGATGGAAATATTTCGGCAATTCACCTTACATTCTTGAGTTTGGTAGGTTTTTGATGAATTTTGTTAGGTAAAATTGTTGGAACACCTAACTTATTTAAAAAATGGGTATTGTGTCCCCTCCCATTCCTATAAAATCAAACAACATATCTCCCTTCAACAAACCTATAAAACCACTATGTTTTGTACAATATTTCCCCAGTACAATTCCCAACAACAATTCCTTACTCCTTTAAGCATCCCTTTGTGTAGAAATCCATCCAAGGAATCCATTTTGTGAAAATAAAAAGAAAATATTATAGAAGTTCATAAGAAAATATTATATGATATTATATATATGAATATGGTTCCATGAAAAATGTATAATAAATGTATACATATTATATAGGAGGTTTTTATTTATTCAAATAATGTCAAGACACAAAGTAAGGGTATTTCATTTCACTATTTATATCTGTGAGATATATACCATGTTCAATAGTCTTTTCTTTAGTGTGGTGTATATATAACCCATGAATGTAATATATTATTCTTTTTCTAAAGTTTATGGGTGTTTAAATATCAATTATATTAATCTTCTTTTTATGGGGTTTATGTTTCAAAATTTACCAAATAAGTGAGATAGTTTTTTCTCAATTAGTCTTCTTTGAGACCCATGTTTTTTTATGCGCCTACATTATTTTTATAGGCTTATTTGACATGTTATATCATGAGAAACCATTTTTTCATGATATTTTAAGCTTCATGTAATATTATTTTCTTGCATGGACAGTATGATCCCATGTTACCTTGTTGAAAGAGTTTATTGAAACAATCTCGTCATTTATCATGATTGTTTATGATTATGATTTCATTGATGAAATTTTATTATAATCTCTCAACAACACTAATAATTTTTATTATCCTATTCTTATTTGAGATATATCCATGAATTAGTACCATTTTTCAACTCTTTTTTACTTAATATAATTAATAAAAATTTTATAAGAAAAATATGATAGTATTTCTCTCTTTGGTAAAAAATATGTTTTATTTCAAAAGCATGTTTTCAAAAAAAAATTCAAATAAAATTTGAAGATAATTTTAAATAAAACATATTTTAAAAATATTTTATTGTTTTAAAATCCTACATTATAATCATTCAAATCTATTTCCATGAAAAATCTTGTAAAAATGTCTTATGTTTTAAAAATAAAATTTTAATGCAGGAAAGATATTTTCCTCAAGGATTTTTTGAAATATCTTTCAAAATTATTTCTGATCTAAATAGGAAATATGTTTATTTTAGTCACAAATTTATAGGGAAAGGGTTAAATGTTTCCATTCATATTAATTCTCTTAATTAATGTGTTTTTATGGCATGATGTTTATGAAACCTGTTTCTCTTGCATGAGTTATTTTATTTTGAAACCCGTTTCTTTTAACAGATTATGATATTAATAAAATGATTATGAAACCTATATATATTTCTATAGGTTATGATATGATTACATGTTTTTTATACCTATTTATTTTCATGGGTTTTTATATGTTTTTTTATTATTTTATGGAATATGTATGTATGATTTCATTATGAGATGTGTGAGACCAATATATCTCTCAAATGAATTGGGTAAAGATTTATATCTGCTGATATAGAATAAGATGTTCTTGGTAGTGAACCTTGACTACTAATATGTCTATGATAGTGAACCATGAATGCTATTATTGTATGGGGAGTGAAATTATACTACTAATATGGCCATGTGAGAGAACCATGACTATCAAGATGTTATGAGGAGTGATCCCATAATATTAAGATGTCGTTTACAACAATTCCTTGAATACTATGGAAATCATATTAAATTATTATGTGTCTTTCACAATTCAATCTCTTATTAATATGTTATTATTTCATGACTTATTCTCTTTATTTTTTTATGATTAATTTTTATGAAATTCCAAACTTTATATAACGATTCATGTTTATGATCTCATGATATGCAGGTTACAATCTTGTAATGTTTTGATCACTTTATCATACCCCAATGCTCATGTTTATGATTTCATGTCTCCATTGTTTACCCTTACTAAGCATATTCACTCACCCATTTTTTTATTTCCTTCCCTAGGTTATGAAGATATTTATTATGTTTGATGTGTCTAAGAAAGGTTCCAGTTAATAATAACATAGTGGTAGATAATGTAGCTTACTTATGTTCCAGTGTTCATGTTTCCATGTTTCCAAAGGAACTAGACTAATATGTTCTTTTGGCATATGTTTGTATAATGTTTTAAGTATTCCAAAAATTTATTTACTATTAATATATTAAGAGTTAGGGTCCTTATAGTTGGTTATAGAGCATAGTTTTAGTAATCCGTTGGAATCTAGGATGAGAAAACCATAGTGAGAACCCTATGGGGATGTCTAAGGATAAGTATAATGATAATGAAATGTTTAAGAAAATTTCCTAGAATTATGAAAAGGATAGAGTGAGTCATTTTATAGAAATACATCTCTACCTTGATACTACAAGTGGATGTGGTTCTAGCATAAATGTACCTGAGAGTAACAAATATGACATGTTGTGTCAGGCTTGACTCACCGTAACCTAGTACATGACTATAGGCCTTGCTAAACATATGGTTTGACACTCATAGGGATATGATTTGGGAATTCACAAACTCTTCACTAACCATAAATAAGTATGTAAATATATATTGGCTATTAATAACATAGGATAAAGCTAAGGTGTAATTGATTAAGGAAGGTCTCATAATTTAAACATCCTATAAGTGAATTTTCATGGTTTATCATTATGATAACTGTTTTTTACTCTATTAATTTGGTTTTATTCAATGGATAGAACCCAAAGGAACCACGTCAATGGTGATTGCGATGGACGATGCATCAATTTCCACTTAAGAAAGTAAATTCTATGGGAGTTGGAATGAAAAATATTCTTACTATGATCACATATATTTCTCAAGCTATAAATCATGGTGGATTTCCAATTGGGAAAAAGAGGGAACAACATTATATTGAGTCCTTCATGAGGCAACACCCACATTCTTTTAGTGGGTCTTCTGATCCACTTGTTGCTAAATAAATTATTAGTATTACTGAAAAGATATTCTTCGCTCTCCAGTGTTATGAGTATGATAATTTTATTCTATATGTGTATTTGTGAAAAGGTGAAGCAGACTGGTAGTGAAATCTAATTAAGAATACAAGGAAAAAATATGATATTTATTCCCCAGATAGGGATGGGTTTAAGAACTTATTTTTTCAATAATAACTTTCATCAGATTATTTGTACCAAGATAGGTAAAGAGTTCCTTGAGTTGAAGCAAAGTGATGATGAATCTATTAGTACCTACGAGGATAATTTAATGAGACTTGTGAGGTAAACTTCAAGAATTTTCATCCACCCAGAAAGTAAATATGATAGGTTATTATGTGTCTTAAAGACAAGTATCAGAAGTGGTTTTCCATAAGATAAATTATTATCTACGAAGAGACAATGCAATCAAGGTTGAAATAAAGGTTGGTGTCACATATCAATCCCATGGTTTAGACATAAAAAATAAGATGTATCATAAAGGAAAATCTAAAAACAATAAAGAGAAGAAGATGAGATTTAACATATATACCATATTGAAAACTATACATAATCAAAAAAAATATTTTCACAATTCATATTTCATTGAACACATGAAACATAAATAAGACTTAACCATTTTTCACATTTACCATTCCCTTATGATAGACCATTTAACCTATTTACATTTTCATACCTTGACCCATTTAGCATATTTGACACTTTACAAACATTTACCCATTTACAAAATTTAATTACAAACTCCTAATTCATTGGATACATTCACTTTGTTCTATTTAACCATTTTGCACATTTTCCCAAACAATCCCTTGTTATATTTACAATGAATATTCAAGTAGACCTATCATGTAAACACATTTATCATGTTTTTCAAATCAACACAAATTAACTTTAGGATTATCATAACAATTTTCCATGTTAGAGAATATTGGCATACCCCATGGGTGGCCCTAGATGGTCTATTCAATATCGACACATCCCTTAAGGATCATGAGTGGTATAAATCATTATTTATCTGACCATGTTTCCAAATATTACTAAATAAATCAAATTCACATCAAGAGGGATGCAAAATCAAAACCACACATGCCCAAATCGATAGTAAAACTATGTGATATAAATTGTATACTACCTTCCTAGAATCCATATAAGAACATTCACTTAACCCAGGACTTAGATCAAGATTCAACCACCCTTTGAATCCCCAAACTATGATCCCTGAGAAAAATAGGATTTTAAGGCTTTATAAGAGGAATAGAAAAACCAAAATCCCTCATTCCCAAAAGAGAAGAAAGCAAAGTGTTAGACTCACCTAGAGTTTTGATCTCCACACAAAAGCACTCCAACTAGCCAATAGATAAAGGAGATTGACCCTTGGGAGGATTTGGGAGCTTTGGTTCATCACTACGAACACTGAAAAATAAATTGGTGAAGAAATCTTGTGAAAAACACAAATTCCTGAGGGAAGAAATGGAAAATTTATCACTTTTTAATGGGGTACACGTTTTTTACACATGGTTTTTAAAACCATGCGAAATGCCTCAATCCAAGAATTCTGGGTTTTGATTCACCCCTTGCATGGTTTTCACTAACTATGCACCAGCTATGAGACATGAATACAGTGGCCCTATTCCCCTTTATTTCATGTCCTGAACCCCCAGAACTCCCATGAGCTTCCTCATAAACCCGATAAAAATTTAATTATCCAAATTTATTGGATTCAACCCAAATTTTAAACAAAATAACACATCAATGAAGTCCAAGATATTAAAACCTCTATACATTATAATGGATCCCCTTCAAGCCGCACTCCCAAGCATCACTGAGGTTACTATGTAAGAAGATATGGACACTGGGCCCAAATATCCGACTCCCTCTCCCATGTTTCTTCTTGAGAATTACCATGCTTCTAAAAACCATGAAATGAATACATTATCTTACCCTAAAAGACTATCTCACTAAGATATTCAATATGAATCATATACTCCTCAAAGGAAACATCAACCCAATGCTCAACAACCTCAATATAAATCACATGATATGGGTGAGGGTGATACTACTGAAGTTGTGACACATAAAAAACATCACGCATACCACTATATCAATATGAAATATCTAATCGATACAACACTGGTATGATCCACTATGAAATATAAAACAAACCCATGTATCTGGGAGCCAACATACCTTGTTTTTGAATCTAATATTTAACCACCCTTGGTGACACCCAAAGAAACACATGATCACCCACCATAAAATCAAGAGGTTGATATAGCATATATTCACATGACTTATTCCAAATATAATCCATAGACATGTGTTTTAGAATCAACTGAATCCGATTCAACATATCATGCATGAGACTCAGTCCTAACAACTATTTTTCTATAGCCTCCATACAACACAATAAAGATCTATGTGGCCTACCATATATTTACTCAAACGGTTCCATATTAATCATATCTTGGTATCTATTATTTTAGGAAAACATAAAAATTGATAAGCGCTTATTTAATGATCCAAAAAAATCTAAGAATCATACCCTCAATATGTACTATAATACTTGAATAATACACCTTGATTTCCCATCTGTTTGCAGGTGGAAATCTTGACTCAAAAACATATGGCTATAAGTTCCTTCTATAGTCCCCACCAAAAGTATGAAGTGAAACGAGGATCAAGATTCAAAACTGTGGTTCATGGAACACTGTGTAACCACACTACCTCTCAAACATACAACACACCCAACTAATCTGTAGTGAATATTTCTCTAATTAACAAGAAGTGATCCAACTTAGTCAACCAATCCATAACTACCTAGATCACATCATTCCCCTGAGGCATCCTCATGATAACCACCACAAAATCCATTATTATGTCACCCCATTTACATTATGAAATAAATAATAGTTTTAAAAAACAACCTAAATACCAATACTCATCATTCACATAGTGGAATGTAAGGAATCATGTCATGAAACTTGAAACCTCATTATTCATCACTTCCCTCAATACTGCCTATGAAGACTGCAAAACATTTTGGTTCATCCATGATGCACTACTTAGTTCGATGCATAAAACTATCACATAAACTCTTCCAATAAAAATTCAGCACCATAACATGTCCATGAATGTAAATGAACCCATCATCACTAATAGTCCAACCAGAAGGTGACTCTACACCTTTAAGACCATCCCTTAACTCTAAAAATCCTGGATCATCACACTACCTCTCCATAATCTAGATCAAAAGAATGGACTCAACTACTAAGCATGAAAGGGTCATCTTTCGATGCCTATAATATACCTCAAGATGTATCTCAGTAAACAACACCATCATTCTACACTCAGAAATTGATTTATAAAGTACTAGATTTTGATTCTTACAACTCAAAGCATCTACAACATTGTTTCCCTTTCTCAGCATATAGGCCAGTTCAAAATCAAAATATTGCATGTACTCGAAAAAAATCCGTGGATGATGGTTCATATCACATTGAGAGAAAATTTACTTAAGGGTTTTGTGATCAGTATACATAGTAAACCATTCTCTCAAAAGGTAATGCCACCAACACTTTAAAGAATAAAATGCCATGGATAGCTCAAGATCATCTATAGGGTAGTTTATTTCATGAGGTCTCAACAATCATAAACTATAAATCACAACCCAACCATACACATAAACACTTCCCCAAGAATAATAAAGGATGCATCACAAAATAATGTATACCCCTTACCTAGCTTGGGTAAGATCAAAATCAGTGTGGTAGTCAACCAATTCTTTAACTCTTGGAAAGTTTTCTCATATGCCCCTAACTATTCAAATACGACACCCTTCATGTCCAAACCCAAAAGTGGTGATTCCAAATGGGAAATGTCATTAATGAACATTTTTTTAACAGTATACAAAACCTAGAAAATGTAGGACATTAGAAAAATTCATGGGCTACTCCCAATACACAACCTCATTCACTTTCTTTGGGTCCAATGAAAATCCCTCTTTTGAGATGATGTGACTCAAGAAACGAATCATGTCGATCCAGAAATGACATTTGAATAAAGTGGTCTATATCATATTATATATTAGAGTAACAAATACAATTTCAAGAAAATTGTTATGCTCATCATGAGTCTTAGAGTACACCAAGATATCATAAAAAAGAAAACTGCAAGCTGATCTTGGTATGGATAAATTATTTGGTTCATTAGATCTACAAACATAGTCAGAACATTAGTCAACCTGAACGGTATCACCAAAAACTCATATAACCCATAAATACTTCTGAAGGTGGTCTAGAAAACATTATATGTTCTCACCCTCACATGATGATACCCTTACTAGGAATCAATCTTGGATAACACTAAAGCACCACTTATAACATCAAAAATATCATCAGTGTGAGTAATATGGTATCAGTTAATAAATTTCATTTGATTTATCTTACTATAATCAAACTATAACCACAATTATCCATCAAAATTCATGGAAAGAAACAATGGAGAGCCTCATGGTGAATTATTTCGATGAATGAACCACTTTCTCTTTAGTTCCTCCAACTGAGTTTTAAGTTCTTAGAGTTATTTTGGTGCTATCCTATATAGAGGATTAAAAACTGGTTCAACACCTGATAGAAACTCTATCACAAACACGACATCTCTCTTAAGGTACAACCCCATGAATTCATTTGGAAACACATTCTAGAATGGATCCACCATAGGAGGAAGGACAAGCTGCAATACTCCCACATTATCAAGAACAAGAAAATAAACATGGGATATGAGTTCACCCATATGATGACACACTATCCCTACACAACCTTCATGAACATCCCATTCCCTATTTCGAACATACGTATTCTCTTCTAGGGACATAAATTACACCCTACAGTTGTAACAATCTATATAGTGTTGGTATAACTCTAGAAAATCCATTCCCAAAATTTGATCAAATCCTAGCATCTCAATCACATAAAATTCCTATAGAAATATGTACTCACTAATATTAGGATCACACCCCTCACACTGCCAAATATTTTATTCTCACACCCTTAATGGTGTATCTATTAACATGATCCTCCACACAAGTTTCACTTCTAGGCCCAACACACTCACAAAATGAGTAGATATAAAATAATGCGATGGAATTGTATAAAAAAAATCATTATAAAGTGTGGAGGCTACAATAACCACAAATCAAACTATCAATGGTTCAACCTCAGTACCTTCGAGTATAGAGTGAACTAAATTAAGATGACATGCCCCTCTACCTTGGGCTCTAGTCTGAGTTCTTAGTGTTGTACTTCCCCCCCAAATATGGATGCTCCCATTCCAGAGTACATCATCCATTATGATAATAGGTACAACCGGTAGAGCTCTTGATGACTAATTTATATGGGGAAACCGAACCCTACCTACACCATGAATCTACCTCAATCTTCCAATTTACCCATTTGTAGAGGGTTAATACATAAACTCTCTATATTCCCCAACATTCTTCACACTTTTTAATCAACTAGTGGTGAGAGACACTATCCACACATGTGCCCTGACCTATTGTACTGATAGTATAAAATTTAGTCACTACCCAATGAGGTTGGTTCTTTTTCTAACCACTCATTCCACTACCAACCTAGTGTAAACTCTCAAAATAGTTCTTACTTCTATAAAAATCCATACCACTGGTGGTCCCAACTAGAATTGTATGCCCACCACTAGATTCCTCCTTGAGGTTCCGTACTGAAATAAGGTCACTTTACACTACAACAAAAAACCTATTTAAATGGAAGATATTTACCTATGATTGGATCTCATGTCTATGTCCATCCTAGAAGAATCTCGTCCTTGCATCATCAACCCTACCAATGCTAGGATAAAGCATTCAAACTTAGTGAAGTGGGCATCATATTCCATAACCATCATGGACCCTAAGTAAACCATATGAACTCTATAGCCTTTTCTTGACTCAATTTATCAGGATAAAAATTATACAAAAATATCTCATGGATGGTTTTTCATAGCATACCATCCACCTTCAATGTCTATTCCAAAATATCCCACCAACTTGACTCTCTTCTCAGGAGAAATCTTTAAGTGATCCAAAATCATATAAATATACTCTATCCAAAATTCATCTACATCAGGTCCTCCATATCCCATAAAAGTCATAGGGGGTTGTAACTGAAACTCCATAGTTAGATCAAAAATACTATAAATGACCTTCCATGGGTTCCTTTCAATAATATAGTTAAAACAAGAAAAAATCTCTTGAAAAATCTCATTTTCTCGATTATCTTGGACTAACAGATTTTCTTTCACCTCTAATGGTGGAGCATTCCTAAAGATATCCTATTAACTTCCAACTGATGCATGATGTCATGGTGGTATCTTTATATAATTATAAACATGCACCTTAGAATAAATATTGCAAAGAATCGATAGTTTCATAAGTAAATCCGTCCACTAGGCTCAAAAAACCCATTCTACACACTATCTTAAAGGATATCATCACACATCTTTACAAGTTATAACAAATTTTTTAACCCATTCACACCCTTTAATTATGCTCAAACCTTTAACCATCATTCTAATTATTTATATTTAACCATTCACATCATCTTTATTAGAGATTATTTTCTTCAAATTTCTATGTAATATAAAATGTAGTCTTCCCATCATGTCCCAAACATCCATCCCATGTATTCCTATCATGATGCATGCCACCAATATCCCTTGGTTCCAAACATGATACCTTAGTGAAAAAATATGTACCATTTCATCCACGATAAAATTACCATAAATCTGTCACATCACACAATAATTTGATCACCCAATAGTGAGATAACATTCAACCATAGAAACACTTATTAAGAACAACTATACCCACCCTGGGTACTTGGGTTTTCCCTTATATATTGGTTAGCTACTCCCATGAAAGAGATAATTCCCAAGGACCCACAATTAAAAATATCTTATATGACATTCTCAAATAGTTACTCATAGAATATAATCTCTTATAATACCACTTTATAACATTCCCAACCTGGATTCCATTAAACTAGTGCTCCGAGTCAGGTTGCTACATGACCTCAAGAGTGCCTCGCTGTATGACATATTTTTCTGACTAGCCACGAGGGTCTAATAGATCACATGGGTATAATATACCCTATTTACCAAATTAACCACTAACAGATAACATATAAAATAAAAAAACAATGAGCAATAAACAAGAAACTTTAATTACCAATAATTTCCCAAACAAGATACTGACCATAACCATTAATAAATATTTGATGTCATGCTCACAATTCCAAGAGTGAAGAAAACCCAAAAATAATGACAACAACAAAATCTATAAAATTGGCTAGGATTCCAAGTCCTTATCCTTATCCATACACATCCCAGGCCCAACTAAACTCCCTTGTAAGGGTCTTTTCCCCTAGTACCGACCTTCATCCATGAAATGTTCTCAGGTACCTAATGGCAGACCAAGTAGGGTGTAAGTACAAATCATTAGGCTACCACTAGCTATGTCTACAAAATATCCACTCTAAACTGATAGTGCATGTATAAACTAAACAAACGAAAAGATAACCAAAATACAATGGGGGTCCCATTAATTAACAATGTTCCCCTTATCTATTTTCACAATTTGTTCCATGGGTTAGAAATTTACATCATTTACAGTAAGGAAAAATCCAGAAAATTATCATTAATTAGGGTATAAGTAAAGTTAACTATCTCACTAGGGAAAAAAATTTCATAAAAATTTACATTACACTTACCTTGGAGCCTCAGTCCAGGTAGTCTCATCAAATGTATCTGTTAGGGGCATATAACCTCAGTCCGAGTCCCCAAACTGTGTATTCTAGGGGTGGGGTTTAGAGCCTTAGTACAATAAAACTCATGGGAGAAGCCTTAGTCCATTATCCAACACCACTAAGCCATGTTCACACTCTTATTTATCAATTTAACACTTATACCATATCACAAATCATACGCAATAAATACACATAACAATCACAATTCACATTTCATTCAACACATGAAACATCATCAAGACTTGACCATTTAGCACATTCAATGTTTACTTATAAAATCCCATTTAACCCATTTCCTTTTTCATACGTTAACCCATTTAGCTTATTCAACACCTTATATACATTAACCCATTTAGAAAATTCAATTACAAACTCATAGGCCATTTGACACATTCAATTTATTCAATTTAACCCCTTTTTCAAAATTTTCCAAACAATCCCTTATGTCATTTCCAATGAATAGAAACAACTAGAATTTTTTCCTTTTAATAATTATAACTTACATGTAAACACATTTATCATGGGATCCATTTCAATACAAATGAACTTTTGTCTTAACATTACAATTTTTCAGGTTCTAGAATTTGGAACACCCCATGGATGGCCCTAAACAATCGAATCAATCATGACACATCCCACGAACATAATGAGGTGTATAAATCATCATTTATCCAACCATTATACAAAATATTACTAGATTAATTAAATTTACATCAATATGTTAGCAATATCACAACAATACATGCAAATATTTACAATAAAACAATGAGATATAACTTATAGACCATCTAACTCAAATCTATTGATGTAATCTCACTTAAACCAAGCCTTAGATTTGGATTCAAGAATCCATTTTGAGACCCAATCTAATATTCACCAGACAAAGTGGTGGTTCAGGTATTGTAGGAAGAGTAAGAAAACCATAATCCCTAATATGGATAATAGAAGCAAGAGAAGTGTCAGTTCTCAGGTAGAGCTTTGATTTTCACCCGATAGCACACCAAATGGCCTAGAAATTATACAGATCGACCATTGGGAAGAGTTTGGTGCTTTGGTTCATCACTAGGGAGTCTGGAGAATAAATGGAGGAATAAATTGGGTAAAACACTCAAAATACCTAAGGGAAATGGTAATTTCTAACTTTTTAATGGAGTGAACGGTTTGGCTACAAGGTTTACCAAATCATGTACCAAACGTGTGACAACCTCTATATAAGAGGAGTACAAGTTTCACCATTACCTAGTAATCCTTCATGGTTTAACAAACCTTGTTCCAACCTTGCGAAATGCCTCTATCCAAGATCACACAGTTTGACTTTCCCCCTTGCACTGTTTACACTAACCATATGCCAACCATGAGACCTGAACATGATAGACCGGTTCCCCTTTATTTCTTGTCCTAATCCACAATAACTCCCTGATCATACTCATACACACGACTAACATTTAATTATAAAAATTTAAGGGATTAAAAATAAATATTAAACAAGAATATACCTTAACAATGGTTAGGATCTTACACATAGTTAGCCATAAATTTATGGGCAATATCTAGACACATCTTGGAGATATTTTATGTAACAATAGAAGAATATTCATTTTGTTATTTTTATAATACAATCTATTTACCTTTAAGATATTATCTCAAAATTTCAACCTCTTAAAGTTAAAATTACTTATTAGATGATTCATATTTTTAAGCATGAATGACATCAAGATTCACTAAATTCATTTTTTCCACCAATCAAAAATTAAAAACATTAATTCAATAGAGATTCCAATTAGTTTGTAAGATTTTAGGTAGCTTTGGACTCTCCATGAGTTTCCAAAAAGTCACCTTCAAGATATAGAAACCATTTTGAGTTATAGAGAAAAAGTCATTCCTTGATTTCAAAATTTCCTTTAATTATTTTGATCATATATGTTATTATATTTTACCTCAAAAATTAGTTATTTCTTAAGTTTTTGAAACGTAACCTTGGTCAATGTGTCACACTATAAATATGAAATTTCTTTCTTTCTTAAGACGAAATTTAAGGAATTTGTCTTTAACAAATTTAAAATATTTTTCTTCTATTTTTATATGAGTTTAAACATCTAGTTGAAAAATTTGTACATCCCTCATCATTATAGATTAGGATTTTAAAATCCCCTTGACATTATAAAAGTATGTTTCGCCAGTATTTTGATATTTGAACACCTCAAAATCTTACATAGAAATGGAATTTCTATTTGATTCATGTAATTTATCTTTTAATAATTTTATATAAGAAATTAATTCAGCTATTCATTCCTTCAAAAAGAAAAAAATGTACTAGAAATGTCATGCTCATTAAAAAATGGACCAATTTAATTTTCATCCATAGAGTGTAAAAGAATTTATTCACCTTCCTCATAAAATCCTGGTGGATGGATATTGCCGAGTTACTATTGTAGTACAATATTAGTGCTATAGAAAGTAATGTAATAGACCAAAGTATTCATCTGTTTGGGCCTTTGGGCCACCGGTTTGGGCCTATGGTCTACAAGGGCCTTCGAGCCATCTGGGGGTGATTCATGCATGATGGGTAGGCAGTGATGCAGGCCTGATGCATGTGTGGTCTTTTGTCCATCCAATGGTGGGCCCCGAGCCATGTAATGTTCTTCATTACCAATATTACTTAATGCCATAAATTTTCAATGTAATAAAGTTGCTGGTTGGGTGGGTTATCCCTTGGAGGGGCTATAAATTTCATGTCTACCCTGTGTGTATGTTTTGTGTGTTTTTTATTGTAATTATACCCCCAACCACAAAATATAATTTAATATTATAATTCTTATTCATTATAATATTTAGTCTCTTGATGTTTTTAAACATCATAGTTTTACTTACTAAAAATTTTACATCAACTGTTATAGCTTCTGTAACCATAAGATCTATATCAAATGATTTCTTAGAGACATTTTCTTATACATCAACAGAGACAATCTGTAATGTCTCGATTCCATAAGTCACCCAGGGGTGCCCCGTACCCGGTTGGTTACATGGCCTCAAGTTCATTTTCCCGAACGCCATAGGCTTCCGACTAGTAGCGAGGGACTTGGGTGTGATGGTGGGGAAATTATTCCCTCATTGGCAGAGTACACAGTAGAAGGAAAACAAATATACAATATCAGAAGTAGTAAATAACCAACAACATTAAACAATGGAAGAATGTAAGAATAAAAAACTAGAGCACATATAGATATATATAAATTGATTCAAGATACATATGTCTTAAGAAAGCATCCTAACAATTCACAATGCTGAATTAAAACAGTACTAAACCAAAGTACAAAAGAAATAGATGAGCAACTCCTCAGCATCGCAAACCTCGACTTGGTCCCATGCTCTCCAGCTCCAATGTAATCAAGTACATGAAGTCAAAGGGCGATTTACCTTTTCTATACCTACAACAATATAATCTGTTTGGGCCCAAAAGCTGGGCCCAAACAGGGTGTGAGACAAAATCCCAGTAGGCAACCACCATGAGATATGTGCCTATCAGTCAGTGAATATATGGCAGGTAAAAGTACAGGAACAGTAAATAGGAAAGTACTAAATAGTAAACAACCCATAGCTTCAAGCATCTAATACATAACATGTAATCAGCTACACAATCAAGAAGAACAAACAGATAACCCTCTGAGTAGTTCTCACAGCCGAACCACTCTGGTTCAACCAACAAGTACTATAAACCCTATGGGAGGCACACACAGTCTCAACCATCTAGTTCAGATAAAAAATATACTCTCTAAGGAAGCACTCACTGTCAATTCCCCCTATAGTCTCGTATCGTACTAAAGGCGCTCTGGGGAAGCACACAACATCTCATTCCCCCTGTGGCCCACGTCGAGGAACTACATACACTCTAGGGAAGCACTCAACTTCAATTCCCCCTGTGGTCTCACATCGTATTATAAATACACTCTGTAGAATCCCTTACGTCCATTATACCTATGGAATACTACAACAGGTTCTCACGGCCCTGTGTTAGTCATCAAGAGTATAGTGCATGTATCGTCCAAAGTAAAGATCAAGAAATACTTGGATAGCAGTCTACAACATCCCAACATATCAGAAGATCATCACACACCATCCTGTAACACTAGGCATGGGAAACTGGTCATAGCCTAATAGGCGAAACTAGACCAAATGGTCATATCAGACATGCATGGGAAAAACATCCAAAGCATAAAAATTATCCCAAAACACATTTAAAATTCTCTACTCTAGAATACAAGCAAGCAGAAAATTAATAGGGCAAAAACAGTAACATGCAATACCTCGTTCATGGGTATTGGAGATTTTGCACAACAATTCAAAGAACATAAACCGAAAGGCACAAACCACCCACCTTTAGGGTTCCGATGAAAATGATGCAAAAGAAACCACACTCCAAAAACCAGCAACGCTTCACGAGAACTGCTCTATAACTCTTTCCCTATCATCCACAAGCCTTAAAATTAACACCCAAGGCAACCCCAACACTATATCTACATGCAAAAAATGTAGATATAGAAAACCTAGAGAGAGGGAAGAGTAGATCTAGGGAAAACCAAGGAGAAACCAAAAGGAGGGACTTACCCAAGAAGAATTTCCTTTGATCCACCAAGAAAAACCTTCAAATTGCCTCTGAAACAAGTCGGATAGCTCCTTAAACCCTTGAAAACCCAAAATCCCGGGTGAGGCTCGAGTGGGAGAGAGTTTGAAGAAGAAATGAGGAATCCTGATCAACTTGAGGCTTTAAATCCTAATTTTTAAGTGGCCTCATGGTTTCCCCGCACGGTTTGGAAAACTGTGCACCAACCGTGCAGTTGCCACTGTCTCTCCCAGGGACTTCGTACGATCTGGCTACATGGTGTGACAAATCATGCGCCACCCATGCGGAGCCCACTCTGTCCTCCAGGAACATCGCATGGTTTTTCCACATGGTTTCACAAACCTTTAGCCTCCTGTGTGGAGCCCACTGTCAAGGGTGCACGGTTTCCTGTGTTGGTCGCATGGTTTGAACAAACCATGCACCAATCGTGCACTCCTGCACAGCCTCTACAACTTTAAAAGTTTTCTTCCCAAAATCCCTATTTTTCATAACAATGAATTGAAAAGAGGAACATATCTGAAATGAAGGTCCGGGTTCTTACAAACTTCCCCTCTTATAGAAATTTTTCCTCAAATTTACCTAACATGGAATAGCAGAAGAAACCCAGAACAACTTCGACCACTGAGCTCGTATATCAGCCTCCCTCTCCCAAGTCTCGTCCTCTACTCATCTGTGCTGCCATAGCACTCATACCAGAGGAACATACCAACCATGGAGAACCTTTGAACTGCGATCATAAATCCGGATAGTATGCTCCTCGAACGACGCATCCTCTTCGAGCTCAACCTCCTCAGGTTGAATGACATGAGTTGGGTCTGAAAAGTAACGTCGAAGCTGAGAAACATGGAGGACGTCATGCATAGCCCGTTACCTTTGAGGTAACTGAAACCGATTTGCAACCGGCCCAACACTCTCCAACACCTCAAATGGCCTGACATACCTTGGCGAAAGCTTACCCTGTCTCCTAATTCTCTTGTGTCCCAACATCGGTATGAGACGTAGACAAACCTGATCCCAGGCCTCAAACTCCAGATGTTGTCTCTGCTGATCAGCATCAGACTTCTGACGAGACTGTGCAGTAGTCATCCTCTTCTGAATCAACTCTATCTGCTCTATAGTCTCCTGAACAAGACGAGGTACCAGCAAAGTTGCCTCTCCTACCTCCAGCCAACATAAGGGTGATCAGCATGGCCTACCGTACAAAGCCTCATATAGTGCCATATGAATAGTTTCTTAAAAGCAATTATTGTAGGAAAACTCCACAAGAGGTATATGTTTCTCCAAAGAAACTCCAAAATCCAGGATGCATGCTCGGAGCATATCCTCAAGCACCTGAATCGTACGCTCGGACTGGCCATCTGTCTGAGGATGGTATGCTGTACTCAAAAATACTAGTCTACCCAAAGCCTTCTGAAGCCCTTTCCAGACCCCAGATGTAAAATGTGTATCCCTATCTGAAACAATGGAGTGTGTAACTCCATGCAGACTTACAATCTCACGAATGTACAACCGTCCCATCTCCTCAACACTGAAGGTCTCCTTGATCGGCAAGAAGTGAGAAACCTCCGTAAGCCTATCTCTGACAACCCAAATAGTATCATTTCCTCAAGGTGATCTCGGAAAACCGGTTATGAAGTCCATCATGAAATCATTCCACTTCCACTTTGGAATGGGTAACTGCTGTAAAAGACCTGCTGGTTGCTAATGCTCCGCTTTCACCTGCTGACAAGTGGAACATCTCATGACAAATCCTGCAACATCTCTCTTCATACCTGGCGACCAATACTGGTGGTGTAGATCACGATACATCTTGGTGACGCCAGGATGAACTGGCCAAACTGAGGAATGAAAATCCCACATCAGCTCTGTAACACCCGAGATTTTATGAGAAATATTTTGCTTTTATGTGTAATGTTATATAAATAAATCTTTCACTACACAGAACACTGTCTTGGCTTGCGTTATATGGAAGAGCAACCTTCCTCGATAGCTTGCGTGGTACGCAATACCGATTTTCACTAAAAAACGATATGTCATTAAAATATTTTACAAACTAGCCGTTATGAATAGTAATACCCTATTTTTGAAATTTTATAAATTTTATCTTTCAAAATGGACATCATTATTGGATTTGGAATATCAAAATTAGCGTAGGGTGAATTTTTGGTATTTTTCTAAAAACATTCAATTTTTGATGAATAGTGAAAACACTGGGTTACTATTTAAAAACCGACTTTTTATTTAAATAATTATTTATTTTATTTAAATTTATTTTAGGTCATAATTGATATTTAATACCTATATAAGTTCAATGTAATTCATTGGAGTCATTTTATAGTAATTTTAGATATATAAAAATTTTATTGAACTTTTCACCGTCTTTTACCCACCTCCTAAGAGAATTTGAAAATTTACATAAAACATAATTTTTCCTCTTCTGTGAGTGGAATTTAGAAAATCCGAGAGACACAATTAATATCAAGGAGTAAAATGTGGTTCAATAAGATAAAAATAATTTTTGGTGAATAATAACTTTTTACTTTTTTTTACCACGGTTAAAAGTAAATAAGGTAATTAAGGGTAAAAATGATATTATTATTACCCTAACAAATGTGCTAATTATATTGGATAAGTTTCATTCGACCAAAAAAAACCAAAGGAATAAAATATGACCATCTAGGTCCACTTGGATTAGATTAGGACATTTATTATTATTTTATTTAAAGAAGAGTTAAAATAGTTATAATCAATGTTTAATAACTAAACCATTTTTAATATAAGGTTATACAAAAGATAAATTCGACTATTAATATTAATTAGAAATATAAAACGATTTCCTACATAATGTTATTTTATTTATAATTTTTAGACATTAAATAATTTAGTTTAATTATGACACAATGATGATGCAATAATTACCTTATTAATGAAATATTAACATAATTGATATTATAAATACCCAAATAAATGTAATTTGAGACTTTTTATGAATTAAACTAATTTTATAGGTTAATATGACATGTTAGTATTTATTTAATTAAATTTTTTCAAACTAATCATGCTATTATGATTTTCACAAAAATTAGTTACCAAATAGTGTCAAAATTGACATAAAATAGTTTTTAAAACAAATATTATTTTGTTATTTGTTATTTTGTTCCTAAAAATCTAAGGTTCAGCCAAATGACTTATATAATGTTATATATATTAATAATTAACAACTTCGAGTTCTTTTGGCTTGTTATAGTAAGTTTATTAACCATATAGTGTAAGAAAACAAGAAGTCACGATAAAAGTTAAATTATTTAACTTAGAGTTAAATCTAAATGATAAGGTTAAAATAGTAACCTGAACTTGTCTAAAATCTATTGGTTGAGAGTATTTCGACCCATTCCCACCTTAGCTTCGAAATAAATCAATTTTGAGCTATTAAAAACCGAATATGACTTTATTATAAAATAATATTTTATGTTTTTCCTAAGGTGCCCCTCTCCTCCCTTATAAAATGGCACCTCCTCCCTCTCCTCCTCACACAACTTTGAGCCTTCAAGATCGGCAAAACCCTACCAATTGCACTTCTACACTTCCCTAAAAACATCCTATAGGTCTTGTTCTTCTTCAAATACCATATTTAGTTCCCTAAGAGGAGGTTAAGAAGAGGCGCTTCAAAGAAGAGGTAATGTCCATTACCGATTCTTTAAAATTTATTCCTTCTTCTACTTCATCTTCCTTAGTTGTTTCATTATGAAGTAATAACATCAGTATCAATAATATGATTATATGTTATTATAAATATGAAACAACCCTATTTCACCTTCTATCCATCCTACGTAAAATTAAATCACCGCGTGTGCGTACGTACAGAATACCGTCTCCACGCCGTGGTGTAATCTGTTTTCCACCACCACCTTAATTGGATGGTTATAATGGTGTAAAAAATAACTATATATGATTATTGTAAAGTGATATTTATTATGAAATAGTATACATACACTTCAATACACTTCCACGATCATGGGAACAATATCATCGCTCATGCATACGTACGGCCTACCAACTCCATGATGTGATGCGACTCGTTCTACATGATCTTCATTGAACAATGATTATATAAATAAATTGAATGAATAAATATGATATATATTATACTAATAAAATTCTTTAAATGAAGTATCTTTAACCTAAAAAGAGTAATTAAAATTTATTCAACAAGACGTGCATAAGAACATAAAGCAATGAACACCCGAATAACAAGTATCAATCAAATATTACTAATAAGAAGATAAAAATATGACCATGTATGATATCATAACAATGAATATGATTATGTTATAAGTCAATGAAATTATTTAAATCATTATACAGAAGGTTCAGACATGTACAAAGCATATCAGACCTAATGTAAGGGAAAATATCACAATCTCATTTTTTTTATCGGAGATTGTTTATACATATGAATTTATCGGGGCATATTTATCATCCAAATCCATGTTTCCTAAATATTTAATATTATTTCTATCCTCCTAAAATTTTTTAAATCCAATATTACTCATTGGTGAGTTTTATGAAAAGATATTAAAGGAATCTTTTGTTGTTTTTCGTACGAGGTACTTTTTGACTTTTCCGGCCAAAGTACGAAAAAAATGTTTTTTTAACTTATTTGGAATGAATAGATTTTTATGAATTAATAGAAAATTATTTCCATGAAGCTTCCTTTACAAGTTTTCAAGTTTTTTTAATCAACTTATTTTAGTTTAAAATTGTATAACATGTTAATAAAGGAAAAATGTTTTTGAAGTAGAAAGGATATTTTCCTCAAGAATGGAGTTCAACCATTTTATCAAAATTATTTTCCATCTAAGATAATATAGGGTTCTGTTTCTATCCCTATTTTTACATTGATTGGATTATGTTATGATGTAATTATTTTTATGATGTCCTTTTATCTTATATGGATTATGTTATGATGGCATGATGTTTAAGAATCCCATTTTTATTACATGGGTTATGCAATGATATATGATTCATGATCTTGTGGCACACATAAGAATGGTATCATTATGAGATGGGTGGGACCTATATCTCCCTCCAATTCATTGGCTAAAGATTCATATCTCATGAGATAGACATGACTGTAATGGCAGGTTAATCTAGTTCAGTGAAACAAGACTGAAACGAGGAGTGAACTTGGTTCAGAAATGGACTTTGTCCGCAAAGATAGTCTTGGAAATGAGTCTTGACTACTAAGAAATGATTCTCTATGATTATTTGTTTATGACACAAAGGTTCATGTTTAAAGTTTTGATTATGTGGATTACCTTTCACTATTATGATTGATACCATGTCATGATATTATGATCTATTTTGCTGGATAAGATTCTTAAAATGTTATATTCTTATGAATATGATATGATTGATATTTCGTTTGTTTACCCTTAATGAGAATTTTATCTTACCCTTTGTATGTTTTCTTTTCCCCAGGTCAGGAAGAAGGGTATTAAGTAAGATATGCCAAAAGGGACTCTAGATATGATAAATTAAAAGGTAGACAGTTTAGATGATTTATTAATCAGTTGTTTATGTTTTCCAGTTTCTAAAGACACTATACCTATACGGTCCTTTCATGGTTTTGTTATATGTTGTAATAAGTGTGCTTCAATTATGAAGTAATAACAATGTATGTAAAGTATGGGTCGTTATAGTTGGTATCAGAGGAAGGGTATAGTCATCCTTTGGAAACTAGGATGTGAAAGCCTTAGTAAGAACCCTAAGGATATGTCTAAGCATAGGGAAGAAATTTTAGTGTTTTAGAAATGGCCATGATTAACCTATGATAAGACCTAAAGAATGAAATTTTATTCTTGATTATGTGGTTTTAGTATTATGATTAGTGTTTCTCACACTATGCTTATTGGTTTTAGTCAATGGCTGGAACCCGAAGGAACCGTGTTAATACTGAATGCGGCGAGAAATGCAATGATTGTACCCCTGAGTAACCAAACGTTATGGGAGATGGAATGCAAAATATTGTAGCCATGCTCACACAACTTTCTCAAGCTATGAATCATGCATGACTTCCAAACGAGAAAAACAAGGAGTAACATTCTATTGAATCCTTCATGAGGCAGCATCCACCCTCATTCAGCGGGTCTACTGATCCATTAGTGGCTGAACAATGGATCAACACCACTGAAAATATATTTTCAGTTCTTCAATGTTCTGAACATGATAAAGTTATCTTAGTAGTTTATCGTTTGGAAGGTGAAGCTGATCAATGGTGTAATCTTATCAAGAATACGAGGCCAAGAGATGAAATTTAGTCCATGGAATAAGACGAGTTCAAGAACTTATTTTTTAATAAATAATTCCATGTTATTCTTTGAACAAAGATAGAAAAGGAGTTTCTATAACTAAAACAAAAGGATGATGAATCTGTTGGTACCTACGAAGAAAATTTTACAAGACTTGCAAGGTACGCTTCTGGGATTATTATCCAACCTGGGAGTAAGAACGATCGATTCTTTAGTGACCTAAAACCAAGTATTCGAAGGGCATTAGCCATATGGGACTTCAATAGCTACGAGGAAATCGTTCGATGTGCTCTCAAGGTTATGATGGAGATTAGAGTAACCCATCAGTCATATGTGTTTGATAAGAGGAGGAAAATAGAATTCAAAGGAAAATCTAAAGAGCACACTGAAAAAAAGACGAGTTTTCCCTTATGCTCAAAGTGTGGAAAGAAACATGGAGGGAATTTTCTTAAAGGGACAAGTAAATGATTCAAATGTGGAAAAGAAGGTCATCAGGAATTTGAGTGCCACAATGATGGGAAGAAGATGTCTAGTGATGCGAACAAAGAAAAGGATACACAGAGTGAACCTCCTACAATTCAATGTTACAAGTGAAATGAAATGGGGAATTATGCTAATAAATGACCTTATCCAAGGGTTGTTTATGATGATCGATGGAAACAAAAACTTAAGGCTAAATACAAAGGAAAGTCACATGCAATTTCTGTCAGCGATGTGGAGTATGATAACGAAGTGGTGAAAGGTACACTTACCATCCACTCTAAAGTAGAAAATGTTTCATTTGATTCTGAATCCACCCACTCTTTTATTTCTGAATAATTTTCTAAGGGTATCGTCGTATTACCTCAAAAATTAGATATTGAGTTAACTGTGACAACCCCTAATGGAACAACATTTGCATCAAAATTTTATAATTCTTTTTTGATTGATGTTTGTGGGAATGTGCTTCCTGCAAATCTTTTGATCCTTCCTATATTGGAATTTTATGTGATTCTTGGCATGGATTGATGTTCTTTATATGGAGCTCATATTAATTGCCAAATAAGGGAGGTCACATTTCATATTCTAGATCAATATATGATCATCTATCGTTCTGGGTATCATCAATTAAAGGTCAAAAGGGAGGATATACCAAATATGGATTTCCGTACAAGGTACGGACACTATGAATTTATAGTGATTCCATTTGGTCTTACTAATGCCCCTGCTATCTTGATGGATCTGATGAATAGTGTCTTTAGAGACTATCTTGGTCAGCTTGTGGTAGTATCTATAGATGGTACTCTTGTCTATTCAAAGATCAAGGAAGAACATGAAGATCACTTGAGAATTGTATTGAAGACCCTGAGAAAGGAGAAGCCTTATGCCAAATTTATCAAGTGTGAATTTTGGCTTCAAAAAGTTTCATTTTTGGGTCACATAATCTCAAAATTGGGGATATCTGTGGATCCTGCAAAAATAGAGGTTATCGAACGATGGTCGAGACCAACAACAGTAACTGAGATCTGGTGTTTTCTTGGTTTGGATGGATATTATCGATGTTTTGTGAAATATTTTTCACAATTATCTAATCCACTCACCAGGTTGACTCGAAAAAGGAGTTATGTTCGTGTGGACGAAGGAGTGTGAAGAGAATTTCAAGGAGTTGAAAAGAAAGTTATCCAGTGCACCTGTGCTCACACTACCTTGTAATGGAGAAAAGTTTTTGATCTACAGTGATGCATCCAATAAGGGATTGGGGTGTGTTCTCATGAAAAATGATATGGTGATAGCTTATGCTTCATGATAGTTGAAAATCCATGAGAAAAATTACCCAACTCATGATTTGGAGTTAGCTGCAGTAATCTTTGCATTAATGATTTGGAGGCATTATATTTATGGTGAAAGGTGTGACATTTATACTGATCATAAAAGTTTAAAGTATATTTTCACTCAAAAGGAGCTGAATATATTCCAAATAAGATGGTTGGAGTTGATTAAGGACTATGACTGCTCAATTAATTATCACCCCTGGGAAAGCAAACAAGGTGGCAGACGCATTAAGTCGACAAGACCATGCCAGTATATCTATGATGAGGATCATAGAAGATCCAATATTTATGGATTTACAAAGGATGGATCTTGGAATTATAATGGAAGGGGAAAAATCTTATCTTTCTCAAATGAGTGTTCAACCATATATACATGTGAAGATTAAGGAGGCACAAAAAGTAGATGTAGAGTTACAAAAGAAGGTGAGAAATGTTTCAGAATTCAACCTCGATTGTGATGGGATAATAAGGTTCAGGAATACAGTTTGTGTTCCTCCCATCCCAGAATTAAAGAGGGAGCTATTGGATGTGGCTCAAAATTCTTCATTCTCTATTCATCCTAGAAGAAAAAAGATGTATAGGGACCTGAAAGAGTACTTCTGGTGGGATGGCATGAAAAGAGATGTTGCTGAATATGTCTCTCGATGATTGGTTTGTCAGCAAGTTAAAGCTGAGAGACAAAAGTCTAAGGGGATGTTACAACCATTACCCATACCTGAATGGAAATGGGAAAACATCACTATGGACTTTTTCCCTGGAATTACTAAAACATCCAAGGGAAATAATGCTGTCTGGGTTATAGTTGATCGTCTTACGAAGTCGGCACACTTCATTGCTATTAGAGAAGATTTCTCTCTAGATCGGCTTGCCAGGATATATGTGAAAGAAGTGGTAAGATTGAATGGAGTAACACTTTCCATTATATCTGATTGGGATCCGAGGTTTAACTCAAATTTCTAGAGAATTCCTCAGCATACTCTAGATACAAAGTTGAGTTTCAGCACTACTTATCATCCTCATACAGATGGTCAGTCTGAGAGAACAATTCAAACTCTAGAAGATATGTTAAGAGCTTTCTCTATAGATTTCAAAGGTGGTTGGGATCAACAGATACCTTTGGTGGAATTTTCGTATAATAATATCTTTCACTCCAGTATTCAGATGGATTCTTATGAATCTATCTATGGAAAGAAATGTAGGACTCCAACTTGCTGGGAAGAAGTTGGGGAAAGAAGGCTATTAGGACCTAATATTGTTGATGAGATGGTAGAAAAGGTCAGATCTATTCAACAACACATAAGAGCAGCTCAGAGTCGACAAAAAATTTATGGCAATAACCGAAGAAAAGACAAAGAGTTTGAAGTGTGTGATAAAGTGTTCTTATGAATATATCCTTGGAAGAGAGTAATGAGATTTGGAAAGAAGTGCAAGCTGAGCCCTAGGTATATTGGTCCTTTTGAAATAATGGATCGTGTTGGGAAGGTAGCTTACTGATTGGCGCTTGCACCGAATCTCTCTCATGTTCATGATGTGTTCCATGTATGTCTCCTGAGAAAGTACATACCCGATCCTTTACATGTACTCAGCTCAAAAGTTGTACCGCTGGAGCAAGTTCTTTCTTATGAAGAACAACCGATAGAGATTCTGGATCGTAGTGAAAAAGTCCTAAAAGACAAGACCACTCACTTGGTGAATGTTTTATGGAGGAAACACCAACTATAATAAGCTACATTGGAACTTGAGGATATGATGAGGGGGAGGTATCCTTATCTGTTTGATACAAAGTGACGAATTTTTAGGGAGAAATTCATTTTAAGGGGGGTAGAATGTAACACCTGAGATTTTATGAGAAATATTTTGTTTTTATGTGAAATGTTATATAAAGGAATCTTTCACTACACACAACACTCTCTTGTATTGCGTTACATGCAAGAGAAACCTTCCTCGGTAGCTTGCATGGTACGCAATATCGAGTTTCACTAAACAACGATATGTTATTAAAATATTATAAAAACTAGCCGTTATGAATAGTAATACCCAATTTTTGAAATTTTATAAAATTTTTCTTTCAAAATGGACTTCATTTTTGGATTTGGAATATTATAATTATCCTAGGATTAATTTTTGGTATTTTACTGAAAACATTCAATTTTTGATGAATAGGGAAAACACCGGGTTACTATTTAAAAACCGAATTTTTATTTAAATAATTATTTATTTTATTTAAATTTAGTTTATGTCATAATTGATACTTAATACCTATATAATTTCAATGTAATTCATTGTAATCATTTATAATAATTTATATATATATAAATTTTATTGAACATTTCACCGTCTTTTACCCACCTCCTAGGAGAATTTGAAAATTTACATAAAAATTAATTTTGCCACTTCTGTGAGTGGAATTTTGAAAATATGAGAGACACTGTTAATATCAAGGAATAAAATGTGGTTCAATAAGATAAAAATAATTTTTGGTGAATAGTAACTTTTTTACTTTTTTTTACCACGGTTAAAAGTAAATAGAGTAATTAAGGGTCAAAATGATATTATTATTACCCTAAAACATGTCCTAATTCTATTGGATAAGTTTAATTAGACCAAAAACAACCTTAGGAATAA
The DNA here is from genome assembly GCA_963277665.1 of Viscum album. Classification (NCBI taxonomy): domain Eukaryota; kingdom Viridiplantae; phylum Streptophyta; class Magnoliopsida; order Santalales; family Viscaceae; genus Viscum; species Viscum album. Next base: position 926,842,570 of record OY728165.1, read on the forward strand.
AATATGACCATATAGGTCCACTTGGATTAGATTAGGACATTTATTATTATTTTATTTAAAGAAGAGTAAAAATAGTTAAAATCAATGTTTAATAACTAAACCATTTTTAATATAGGGTTATACATAAGATAAATTCGACTATAAATATTCATTATAAATATAAAACAATTTCCTACATAAGGGTATTTTATTTATAATTTTTAGACATTAAATAATTTAGTTTAATTATGACACAATGATGATACATTAATTACCTTATTAATGAAATATTAACATAATTGATATTATAAATACCCAAATAAATGTAATTTGAGACTTTTTATGCATTAAACTAATTTTATAGGTTAATATGACATGTTAGTATTTAGTTAATTAACTTTATTCTAACTAATCATGTTTTTATGATTTTTATAAAAATCAATTACCAAATAGTGTCAAAATTGACATAAAATAGTTTTTAAAATAAATATTATATTAATAATTGTTATTTTTTTCCTAAAAATTTAAAGTTCATCCAAATGACTTATATAAGGTTATATATATTAATAATTAACAACTTGGGGTTCGTTTGGCTTGTTATAGTAAGTTTAATAACCATATAGTCTATGAAAACAAGAAGACACGGTAAAAGTTAAATTATTTAACTTAGAGTTAAATCTAAATGATAAGGTTAAAATAGTAACCTAAGCCTGTATAAAATATGTTGGTTGATAGTATTTCGACCCATACCCACCTTAGATTCTAAATAAATCATTTTTGAGCTATTAAAAACTGAAAATGACTTTATTATAAAATAATATTTTAAGTTTTTCCTAAGGTGCCCCTCTCCTCCCTTATAAAAGGGAACCTCCTCTATCTCCTCATCACACCACTTTGAGCATTCAATCTCGTACAACCCCAGAAAATTTATCTTATACACTTCCCTAAAAACATCCTAGATGTCATTTTCTTCTTCAATAAACATCTTTAGTTCCCTAAGAGGAGGTTAAGAAGAGGCGCTTCAAAGAAGAGGTAGTGTCCGTTACCGATTCTTTCAAATTTATTTCTTCTTCTACTTCCTATTATTTATTTGTTTCATTGTGAAGTAATAACATAAATATCAATCATATGATGATATGTTATTATAAATATGAAACAACCCTATTTCACCTTTTATCCATCCTACAGAAAATGAAATCACCGCGCATGCGTACGTACAGAATACCATCTCCACGCCGTGGTGTAATCTGTTTTCCACCACCACCATACTTGGATGGTTATAATGGTGTAAAAAGTAACTATATATGATTATTTTAATTTTATATTTATTATTAAATAGTATTCATACACTTAAATACAATTCCATGATCATGGGAATGATATCATCACTCGTGCGTACGTACGGCCTACCGTCTCCACGATGTTATGCAACCCATTCTACATGATCTTCGTTGAACAACGATTATATAAATAAATTGAATGAATAAATATGATATATATTATACTAGTAACATTCTTTAAATGATGTATCTATAACCAAAAAAAAGGAATAAGAATTTATTCGACAAGACATGCATAAGAACATAAAGCAATGAACACCCGAATAACAACTAGCAATCAAATATTACTAATAAGACGATAAGAATATGAACATGTATGATATCATAACAATGAATATGATTCTGTAATAAGTCAATGGAATTATTTAAATCATTATACAGGAGGTTCGGACACGTACAAAGCATATCAGACCTAAGGTAAGGGAAAATATCACAATCTCATTTTTTATCCGAGATTGTTTATACTTCTGAATTTAATGGGGCATATTTATCATCCACATCATTGTTTCCTCAATATGTAATATTATATCTATCCTCATACAATTGTTTAAATCCAATATTACTCATTGGTGAGTTTTAGTAAAATATATGAAAGGAATCTGTTGTCGTTTTTCATTCGAGGTACTTTTTGACTTTTCTGGCCAAAGCACGAGAAAAATATTTTTTAAACTTATATGGCATGAATGGATTTTTATGATTTCATAGAACATTATTTCCATGAAGATTCCTTTACAAGTTTTCAAGATTATTTTTAATCAACTTCTTTTAGTTTTAAATTTTATGACATGTTATGAAAGGAAAAATGTTTTTGAAGTAGAAAGGATATTTTCCTCAAGAATGGAGTTCAAGCATTTTATCAAAATTATTTTCCATCTAAGATAATATAGGGTTATATTTCTATCCCTATTTTTACATTGATTTGATTATGTTATGATGAAATTATATTTATGATTTCCTTTTATCTTATATGGATTATTTTATGATGGCATGATGTTTAATAATCCCATTTTTATTACATGGGTTATGATATGATATATGATTTATGATCTTGTGGAACACATAAGAATGGTATAATTATGAGATGGGTGGGAATTATATCTCCCTCCAATGCATTGGGTAAAGATTAATATCTCATGAGATTGACATGGCTGGAACGACAGGTTAATCCGATTCAGTGAAACAGGACTTAAATGAGGAGTGAACTCAGTTCAGAAATGGACTTTGTCTGCTAAGATAGTCTTGGAAATGAGTATTGACTACTAAGAAATGATTCTCTATGATTATCTGTGTATGACACAAAGGTTCATGTTTTAAGTTTGATTATGTGGATTACCTTTCACTACTATGATTGATCCCATGTCATGATATTATGATATCCTTTACAGGATAATATTTTTAAAATATTATATTCTTATGAATATGATATGATTGATATTTCCTTTGTTTACCCTTACTAAGCATTTGATCTCACCCTTTGTATGTTTTCTTTTCCCCAGGTCTGGAAGAAGGGTATTAAGTAAGATATGCCAAAAGGGACTCTAGATATGATAAAATAAAAGGGATACAATGTAGATGATTTATGAACCATTTGTTAATGTTTCTTAGTTTCTAAAGAAATTATACCTATAGGGTCCTTTCATGGTTTTGTTATATGTTGTAATAAGTGTGCTTCAATTGTGAAGTAATAATAATGTATGTAAAGTATGGGTCATTATAAGCTCATCACGTATGTCTGTTGGAACCCATACACATCCCTGGAAATGCAAGATGTCATCCTCACCTACTGTCCATACATGAATAGGGTCCTCTCCTGTCACGCTTTCCCATAGGACTAGGCCTTCAAAATCTGATAGATGCCTCATTCGTACCCGATCAAGAAGTGTAGAGGTAACAGCTACAGACGATAGAAAAGTCTACCCTTGTCTGTCGTGAACCTCCAATGCATCTCAGAGAACAGATATATAAGCTGTCACTCACTGTTGGCTTCCCGAACTGCCTGTATCTGAGTCTTCCTACTCGACGCATCAACCACATCGTTGCCTTTTCCCTGGGTATAGGCAAGATCGAAATCAAAGGACTGATGATACTCGACCCACCTACGCTGTCTTAGATTCATATCATGCTAAGTGAAGATGTACTTGAGACTTTTATGGTCAGTGAAAACCATAAAATGCTCTCCCAATAGATAATGTCTCCAATAGTGTAAGGCATGGACAACAACTGTCAACTCGAGATCATGCGTCGGTTAATTCCTCTCATGTTGCCTCAACTACCGAGACTCGTACACAACTACTCGATCACCCTACATCAAAATTGATCCCAACCCAATACATGATGCATCATAGTAAAATGTATAGCTCTTACCTTCATCTGGAAGAGTCAAAACAAGTGCTAATGTCAACCTTCCCTTCAGCTCTTGAAAGGCTATCTCACAAGCTTCTGACCAAACGAACTTCGTAACTTTCTTCGTCAGACCCATCAGCGGTGCTACTAAGTAGGAGTAGTCATGTATAAAGCACCTGTAGTAACATTACAGCCCCAAGAAACTCTGTATCTAAAACAAATTCTTAGGCTACTCGCAGAAAACTACTACTCTCACGTTCTCCGAGTCTGCTGCAACTCCTACATCTGAGATAATATGACCCAGGAAGTGAATCTGGTCCATCAAAAAGTGGCACTTTGAGAGCTTAGCATATAGATGATGATCTCTCGGTGTACTCAATACTATCTCAAGATGGGTGGAATGGTCGTGTTGAGTGTGAGATTACACCAAGATATCATCCACGAAGACTACCACAAAAGAATCCAAATAATGGTGGAACACATGATTCATCAGATCCATGAAAACTACTGGTTCATTCATGAGTCCAGACGGCATGACCAAGTACTCATATAGACCGTACCTACTTCAAAAAGCTGTAAGCGGTATGTCTGATGGTCTAACGTGCAATTGATGATATATGAATCTCAAGTAAATCTTCGAGAACACTCATGATCCTCGAAGTTGATAAAAAAGATCATCAATCCTCGTTAAGGGATATCAGTTCTTGATAGTCAATTGGTTCAACATCCGATAATCCACACACAGCCTAAGAGTACCATCTGCCTTCTTCGCAAAAAGGATAGGCGAACCCTAAGGAGAAGTACTGGGTTGTATGAAAACCTTTTTCTGTAACTCCTCTAACTACTTCTTGAGCTCCTGTAGGTCAGGTGTCTCTATCTTATAAGGAAGAATGGACCCCGGTGCCACTCCTGGAATGAGATCAACATAAAAATGTACCTCACGCTCCGTAGGCAAACCTGAAAATTAATCTAGAAAGACATCCCTAAGATGATCCACCACTGGAGGAAAGTGCAACTGTGAAGTCCCCTGGTCATCCAAATATAGACTAGAAATCTGAGTTGTAACTCCACCTAGCCCATGATGCTAGGGTCCTTCTCTACTCACCTGGACATCCCACTCTCCCTTATGAAGAAAAGATCCACCCTCTGGTGATATGAAATTCACCTTGTGGCAGTAATAGTTGACAATTTCCAGGAAGGGGACTAGCCAGTCCATTCTGAGAATGACATAACAGCTGGTCATCTCTAGAACATAGAGATCCTATAGAAAGCGATACCTAGCCACCTATAGAGGCACTCCTTGCACTGACGTACACTAGCCGTCCTAGTCCCCAATGATGTGTCTAGAGTCAAAGTATTGATAAAGGAAAAGATGTAGAGCCCAAGACTCTCCACAACAGAAACTGAGATAAAAATATGGGAATCCCCTGTGTCGAAAAGAGCAGAAGATAATAATGAGGCAAATAGAATGGTACCTTGAACTATAGAGGGTATGGGATCTTGGTCCTGCTAGGTATGCTCTACCGCAAAAGTCTGGCCTACTCTATGTCCCTGTGACCCTACCTGACCACTCTAAGCTAATCCCCCTGCTGTCGCTGAAAGACCGGTGACTGACCACCACGACCTCTACCTCCACCTTAGCCTGAACGACTGGAAGAACTCCAGTTTCCAGACTGGTGAGAAACTGGTGGCGCTGCTCCGGAACGAGGAGTCATAGGAGAACCCCTGTCACCAGCTGCTGGTGAGAAAACCCGATAGAAGTGCTGAAGGTGAACCATCTTACCGCAAGAGTGACACTCCACTGGGTCCCTCTGGCACTGCGGCCTTGTATGCCCATCTCTTCCACACTGGTAGCATACCACCTGACTACCTAAAGGTTTGTCTCGCTACCTTGGATAACTGTGTATAGACTTTCTACGGAACATCCTGCTGTCAACTAGTGAGGCACTAACCCTGGAAGAGGAACTGCACTGGACCTCAGCTCCAGAATCTATCAGATTTCGCTCTGTAATCAGTGCTTGGTTGACAGTGGAAGTGATGGAAGTCATCCTGAAGATATTCTCCTATGATCGGATCTCCCATTTGAGACCATCCTGAAACTTCCTTGCCAAGAACAACCCATCTCCACCCTAGAGGGGTGTAAATCGCTGAAGCTCAGTGAAACGAGAGGATTACTCCATGACAGAATGAGTACCCTACTCTAGGCTCATGAACTCCCGGGCTCAGTTGGATCTCATGGACTCCAGATAGAAGTAGTCATAAAAGACGCACTGAAACTCCTCCCATGCGATAACCTGTTGATGACACACCTATGAGATCACGTCCCACCACCTCTTAGAGGAGTCACGTAGCATGTAGTTAGTGAGCTTGACCCGTCTCTCTGGAGGCATCTCTAGATGCTCGAAGTTTGTTATCATGGCTTCTGTCCATGACTCTATAGCCTAAGGTCCTCCTTCCCCTAAGAAAGTGGGAGGATGTTGCTACTGGGAAACCCATGTCAAGTCTTCTATAGACGAGGAAGGAGGCGGTGCTCCCTAGAAGGTCTACATCATCCTCATAAATCCTTCCCTGAACTGTGCATCAGCACCTGCATCTAGTATAACTGCTGGTACCAAGACAGGCATAGTAGGAGGAACTGCCAGAAGTCCCTGATCATCCATTTTGGTGTCTTATCGTCACCCTGCAGCTGGCAGAAAACTGGAGGATGTCTCGGTGGCATGAATCTACAAGGTCAAACACACACTTTAAATCAATATTAATAGGGACTCAAACATTGGAGTACACAATGTGTATAGAAAAAGAGCGTTTCTTCTAGAATAGAAGAACACATGTCATGCAGTCAAAACTACACGCTGTGCATTCAGGGTTTTTCCAAACAGTAAGCCTCAGAAACTACTCCAGAACCGAGGGAAAAACTGAAAATAACATTGAATATGCCAAATTACGATCCGTGAGGGCCTATACTCCCCATGAATCCAAGGTTGGCATCTTACACATGTCATAGCAAAGCAGACAAGGTAATGATCTACCAATATCCAGTCCACAAGGGCCCATAAAACCTCAGCAACCAAAATTTGGCGTTCATTGACACAAAACTTTATAAAAAAATCTCTAACTGTAGCAAAGATTCTATCCTGACATCTATCACAACAGCATGCATAATCTACACAACGTCTATCACATCGACATGAAATCACTAATGCATCCTAGATGGCATGGAAAGAATGTATGACATGTGATTTCTAACAAGTGGCTATATGATGCATGAGATGGAATACCCTCATATCATTGTGTTGCGACAGAAAATAGAACCGCAATAACAACAACGGTAACATCAAAAAGCATGTGAATCACTCAACGGTGAAATCAAGTCAACTGTAAAATTTTCAAACCAAATAAAATTGAAATAAATGAGGTAGTACGACATTTCCCTTTATACGGGTTAGCTACTCCTGGGCACAACTCATTAAAAAGTACCTGTTCCATCCTATCCCTGGATAGAGGCCTCAAAAATTAAGTCAAGAGAAAAGAACCCTCTAATACCACTTTGTAATGTCCCAGTTCTAGAAGCCACCCAGGGGTGCCCCGTACCCGGTTGATCACATGGCCTCAAGCGCATTTCCCTGAATGCCAGAGGCTATCAACTAGCAGTGAGGGCCTTGGGTGTAACTGTGGGGAAACTATGCCCTCATCCGCAGAGTACACAGTGGAAGGAAAAAGAATATACAATATCGGAAGCAGTAAATAACCAACAACATTAAACATCGGATGACTATAAGAATAAATAACTGAAGTACATATAGATATATATAAATTGATGCATGATACATATGTGTCAGGAAACCATCCAAACAAGTCACAATAATGAATACAAACAGTACTAAACCAATTTACAAAAGAAACATATGAGCAACTCCTTAGCAGCGCAATCCTTGACTTGGTCCCATGCTCTCCATCTCTAATGTAATAAAGTACCTGAAGTCGAAGGGCGCTTGCCCTTGTCTATACCTGCTGCAATATAATCTGTTTGGGCCCAAAAGCATGGTCCAAACAGGGTGTGTGAAAAAATCCTAGTATGAAACCACCATGAGATATGTGCCTATCGATCAGTGAATATATGGTAGGTAAAAGTACATGAATAGTCAACAGGAAAGTACTAAACAGTAAACAATCCACAACTTCAAGCATCTAATCCATAACAGGTAATCAGCTACACAATCAAGAAGAACAAACAGGTAACCCTCTCTATTGTTCTCATAGCCTAACCCCTCTTGTTCAACCAACAAGTACTAGAAACCCTATGGGAGGCACACACAGTCTCACCCCTCTAGTTCAGCTAAAGAATAGACACTCTGGGGAAGCACTCACCATCAATTCCCCCTATAGTCTCGTTGTAACGACCCGAAATTTTGAATAAATCTTGTTTCCTAATTTTATGTGTTATTTTATTTTATTTTTATACTAAAAAAAATGTTTCATTTGATAACATGAGTATAATTAAAATGAGACCGTTGGATTTGGACTGTTAAAATGACCATTTTTCAATATGACTGCTGGAAACTAAATGTTTTGATTATTGTCTCTAAATACAAGTAATCTTGTTCAATTAATATAGAAAGATGATTCGATGGCCTCACCCAGTAGTCTTGGACCGATCGAAGCCCATCTAACAGAATTTGGGAAGGAGGTAGCACCACTGGGCTTTGCTGTAGACCAAACCCAAGCTGAACTTCATCGTTTGAAGCTAGAACGGAATCGCCTTTGCGAGAAGTTCAAACTGATAGAAATTACTACTTGTGCAATGTTGGCCGAGCCTCCCTCAGATTATCTCACCTTAGCACACCTTACACTTAGGTTCTATGTTGGTGTGATAAGGGGAAATGTAAGGAGACCGTGACTGCCTTGTGTAACCCTTTATTTTAAATAAAAAATTTTATTTCTTCTTATGATGATGTTTTTGACTTTTCAAATGTCCAGATAAATATAGTATGTATATTTTTGGTGAATTTTAGAGAAAGGATATTTTAAAAAATTTATATGTAAACCTTAAATAATTAAAAACGTGTAATGATTTTCAAAAAATGGTCTTCTAAAATTATGTTCAGTATGAAATTTACAGTCTAATAAGATCAACTTAATTTTTGATGAATAGTAAATTATGAATAGTGATTTTATGCTTAGGATTAGTAATGTGACCAAATGGATTAGTAATATCACTTAAAGAAAGTATTAATATTATCTAGGCACCTTGATTAAGTAATGTGATTCAAAAAAATGGTTAAAAACGGTTTCATAAATTATTATTCATGTATTAGTTTTTTCAGATGAATAGTGTTTTTAAGTTAAAAATTAAATTAAAAATATTTAGAAAATTATTTTTATAAAATGAATTTCATTTTTGAACTCAGAGCATCGATATTATGTTATGGTAATTTTTGGGGATTTTTCTGAAAAAAATGAATTTTCGGTGAATAGTGTATTTATTTAAAAAATAAATTAAAAATATTTAGAAAAATATTTTTATAAAATGGAGTTCATTTTTGAAATCAGAGCATTGATATTTGGTTAAGGTGAAATTTTGGGATTTTTCTGAGAAAGTTGAATTTTCAGTGAATAGTAAAAATACAGTTTTAGGGTTTCGGTATGTTTAATGACATCATAACTGTGTCATGATGATTTCATGAGAAATTTTAAGGGTTGGCCAACCAAAGGTGATTAATTATTGTATTGGGGGCCCCATGTGGCCTAACTCCATGGTAAATGCCATGGGAGAGCACATGGTTTTGAGAAAAGCACTTGTGAGGTGTCCCTTGGCCATTAATGCTTTGTCCCCTCACTTTCCCTATAAATACCAAGCCCTCCTCTCATCCATTCGACTCCAAAACCATCCTCAACGAAGTTCTGGTCTCCTTACCTCCCAAGGAGTCCTCCCAAGGTGCCCCCAAGCCCTCAAGGTCCCAACCTTTGAGTTTTAAGAGTTACGTTTAAGGTAAGGGATCTGACCCCCTCTCTTTCTTTTCAAGTGATCTCTTTTATGTCATTTCTTTTATGATCCGTATTCTTATGTTGGAGGATGTTCTTTTATATTTATTATACTGTCCTTTTTATGTTCATATGATGAGATACCCCCTCTTACTCTCATCATTTCATTTTATGAATGTTTAAGTGGCGCCGTTAGGCTGCCGAAATTTTTGTAATAGATTCTTTCACCCTTCTCATTTTCAAGTTGTAATTCCATGTCAAGTCTTGAAAGTTCCTTTTTATGTTGTTGGGGTATGATATCTATATCTATCATAATGATATTTTATGATCATATGATTAGAGACCCCATTTTATCTCTTCAATTTAGTATTTTGAAGTTTTAAGTGGCACCGTTAGGCTGCCGAATTTTCAAGTGGTTCTTTCAACTTTCTCCTTTTTCAAAGTTCTAATTCCATGTGAAGTCTTGCAAGTTCCTTTTATTATGTTGGGTTATGATATCTATATCTATCATACTGATCTTTTATGATCATATGATGAGAGACCCCATTTGATCTCTTTAATTCAGTATTTTAAAGTTTTAAGTGGCGCCGTTAGGCTGCCTAATTTTCAAGTGGTTCTTCCACCTTTCTCCCTTTTCAAAGTTCTAATTCCATGTCAAGTCTTGCAAGTTACTTTTTATTATGTTGGGGTATGATCTCTATATATATCATAATGATCTTTTATGTTCATATGATGAGAGACCCTATTTGATCTCGTCAATTCATTTTTGTTGAAGTTTAAGTGACGCCATTGAGTTGCCGAATTTTCATAATAGAAATCTTATTTTTTCCTTCCATTCATGTTGTTAATTTCATATGGTATATCTTTAAAATTTCATTAACATGTTCTCAAATCCTTTATATTCTTTCCCTCTACTGTGTTATGGGTCATTTATGAGTGTTTGACCCATGTCCCCTCTTTTTTCAATTTTTTCTAAAACCCCGAAACATAGCCGTTATGCTGTAGAATTTTTGTCTCAAAATGCCGCTCTCTTTTTCTCAAAATTATTTTATGTTATTAAGTGAATACTCAAAGAACTTATTTCTATATGGGTATTCACATATATATAAAAAAAATTTATTTTAAATTCTGGGATTTACATACATGAAACCCTCTTTCCCTTTCCGTGGGTTTTAAGTGATATAAAGATCATGTCTTTAAATCAGTTTTTAAAACGTTATGATTATGGAATGAAACCCATTTATTTTATGCTATATGGGTTATTTATGAAGTTTTTGATGATGATATATGTGGCTCACATGATAATAAAGGAAAATTTAAGGGTGCGCCCTGCTAGCACTCCAATGCATTGGGTAATGATGTAACCACTAGAGATTATAATTTTCACGATATCTTGGTGAATAACCTTGGTAATTTTCAAATGACACCTTGGGGATGGACCTTGGTGATATGTTCATGATTGTCTATCTTAAATGATGTATCCACATCTTAAAGTTATGAAAAATGTTATTTTTATTATGATATTCCACATGATTTCTTTCTCATGCCTTAAAGTTATTTTTCATGACATAGTTGATGTATCTCAAGTTCACATGTTAAATGTTTCTCTTATTTCCCTTACTGGGCCTTCTACACTCCCTTTCTTTTGATGTATGTCCCCAGGTTATGAGATGCAGTAATGAACCTAGGATGAACTTAAGGATAAACCTTTCAAGTGTTTAAGAAGAATGTTTTATGTTGTTTTCATTTATTATGTTCTTGGTTTCCAAGATACTAAACCTTAAAGATCCTCAGTTTTGTGTAATGAAATGAAAGCTTATGTTATAATAAGGTGGGATGCTATACTCGTATCATATAAAGGTTCTCTGGGGAAGAACTCAACATCACATTCCCCCTGTGGCCTGTGTCAAGGAACTACAAACACTCTGGGGAAACACTCAACATAAATTTCCCATGTGGTATCACATCGTATTATAAAGACACTCTGGAGAAGCCCTTATATCCATTCTCTCTATGGTCTACTACAATAGGTTCTCATGACCCTGTGTAAGTAATCAAGAGTATAGTGCGCGTATCGGCCAAAGTAAACCTCAAGAACTACTTGGCTAGCAGTCTACAACATCCCAGCAAATCAGAAGATCACAACACACCATCCTATAACACTAGTCATGGGAAACTGGTGATATCCTGACAGGAAAAAATAGACCAAATGATCATATCAGACATGCATGGGAAAAACATCTAAAGCATAGCAATTAGCCCAAAACACATTCAAAATCCTCTACTCTAGCATACAAGAAAGCATGCAATTAATTGGGCTAAAACAGTAACACACAATACCTCGTTCATGGGTATTGGTGAATTTTCACAACAATTAAAAGACCTTAAACCAAAATTCACAAACCACATACTTTTAGGGTTCTGATGAAAATGATCCACAAGAAAACACACTCCAAAAACCACCAACGCTTCATGAGAACCTCTCTATAACTCCTTCCCTATCATCCACAAGCCTTAAAATTAACACACAAGGAAACGCCAACACTTGATCTACATGAAACGGATGTAGATCTAGAAAAACTAGAGAGAGGGAAGAGTAGATCTAGGGGAAACCAAGGAGAAACCAAAATGAGGGACTTACGCGGGAAGAGTCACCTTTTATCCACCAATATAACCCTTCAAATTGCCTCTAAAACAAGTGGGAGAGCTCCTAAAAACCTTGATAACCCAAAATCCCAAGTGAGGCTTTAGTGGGAGAGAGTTTGGGGAAGAAATGAGGAATCCTGAGTTGCTCGGGGCTTTAAACCCTAATTTTTAAGTGGTTGAAAAGTTTCCCCGCAAGGTTTGGAAAACTGTGCGCCAACCATGCAGTTGCCACTGTCTCTCCCAGGGACTTCGCTTGGCCTACCCACACGGTTTAAGAAACCGTGAGCCACCCTTGCGGAGCCCATTCTCTCATCCAAGAACTTCGCATGGTTTTCCCACACAGTTTCAGAAACCGTGTGCCTCCCGTGCGGAGCCCACTGTCAAGGGTGCACTGTTTCCTGGGCTGGTCACACAGTTTGAACAAGCCGTGTGCCAACCGTGCGCCCCTGCACAGCCTCTAAAACATTAATAGTTTTCTTTACAAAATTGCACTTTTTTGTCAATAATGAACAGAAAATAGGAACATACCTGAAAACAAGGTATGGGTTCTTACACAAGTAATGTATTAGAATGAATGATCATTTCAGCTTCAGATAGTTCAACCATTTCTCTAATATTTTTATTTGTAAAAATACATTCAATACACACATTTATTTCTTATCCATCATCTTATTTAGTTTATTTCATTCCTTTATATTTCATAACTATAGGTTTATTTAATGAACCTTTCCCATTATAACCTATGTTCTTTATAATCCCAATATGTGATGTATTATTTTAGGGACACTTGATTTCCTAAATCTCATGAATCTATATACCCTTTTTCATAAACAAAATTCTACGAATCCATCCATAGGGGTAGAAATAGAATTTCGTTCTTACTTTACAGTAGTGGTCCATGTATGTCAACAGTTTCATAGGAATATTGATATTCTTCTCATTCAACACAATATAAAAAATGTATTTTTTCTCAAATGCACCAACCCTTTGGGACATTCCACTTTGAATAAAATTTGATAAAAAATCTTAATTAGTTTTTTACTTTTTAGCAGCATCTTCTTGGTAACTTGATTTCTAAATAGATAAAACATAATATCTGTACTTTTAAACTAAAATCATATATCAAATATTTATTGAATAAAAAAATTTATTCATGGAGAAAATGGAAATATTAAACCATCAGTTCACATAAAATAAAAAATTCATTATTATTCACATTTGATAGAACAGAGTCACTACTTCTCTTGAATATAAATCTTATATGAGCATAGAATTGACAAACATATTTTTTTAGAGAAAAGTTAAGTATTCATTTTACCAAACCTGTATTATCAACCTTGATCTCTCAACCATTTAAATTGAAATATATTCCTAATATTTAGCCACATGAAATTGATATATTTCATTCAAATCAATGTGTCTTTAACCTTTCCAATGTTATCTCATACTTGACCACATCCCCAGGTATGTCCATTCATGGAATTATACTATAATCCCATGAAAAAGTACATGTAGTGGGGGAACTAAGCATGACATATACCCATTAAAACATATAGGTTCTTATCAAGGATTTACACCCCCTACAGATCTTAAAGGAACAAAATACTTACTTCAGTTCTATTAATCCTTCCTACTAGAAAAGATCTCATGAACCCACTACACACCACAAAACTTCATATTGAAATACCTATCAAAGACACATGACCTTCATAAACTAATCTCCTCATCCCATAAATTTCCCAAAATCTTCCCAATAAACATGCTTCTTCAGTTTCTAAGTCCAACCATGCCTATAAGTTTCCTATGATCACTATCTAAGGATGAGATTAGATTTTATTATTCCAAATGATATGTAGATAATATCAAACACACTCATTCCCATGGGAAGAGGGACATTATAGATTCAATCTCAAAATAATATATTTCCACCACCATTTTCTATCAAAATATCACTCCTGAATAGATATACACCACAAGTGATACCCATTTATACCTCTCAACTCACACACATCTGAGTTATATCCCATCAATAATAGGTTCACATTCCTAATCAATTGACAATTCATATAAATATTATTAATTACTTCTATAATGAAGCTCTAATTATATGTCAAAATCCATACATTCTTAAGGGATCCATCATTCCAGAACCAAAGAATGATTTTAAACAAATCATGTGTTATTTCTAACAAACGATGAATCCAAACGTGCTTCCATATATAATTCATCCACATTCTTGGGATAACCCCTCTATTTTGGCCCACCTTAATATAATATTATCGCATCCTCAGTAATAGTAGGAAAAGGGAACCAATAATTTACATTGGTACATGAATCAAAAAGTTCCATATTTATCTCCTATTATCACTAAGATCTCTCACATTTTATATAATCCACATCCCATGAAGTTCAAATACCAAGAATTAACCCCATGCTTCTATTTTAAATATCTCAAATTGATGTTCCATCACCCCAACCTAGAAATCTCAATGACGTAGACATCTCTATTCCCAAATCATCTCACTTTTGAGTCATTATAAATAACATAACCATATCTAAGACATTACCCCAGATAACATATCTCATTATTTTCTAAAAAGTATGAAAAAGGTAATAGTAGAAAATATGTTCCACTACTCTATATACACCATACACCATAAGGGTCTCATATCATCAGGGCATAACTCTAGCCCAACTAACCCACTCTCATGTATATGTATAAAATAAATATATATTCCTATAACATGTCTACAAATAAAAAATAAATAATAGTTTACCATAGACAAGTGAATTAGATTTACATCGACAATATAAATAGTAAAACACTACATAAATTTTCAATAACACTTTAATGAAATGAACCCTTCCTCGTAATAAAATCATAAATCACTTGACCAAAATTTAATTTCATGCGAATCCTATGTGTTAAATATGATTCATGAACACAATCCTCTTTAAACCTCAAACCAAGAAAAAATAAACAAACCATACCCCAAAACATATTTTCTTTGATTAGATCAACTCAATGATAATTTAAAAATATAAAAAATAACAATTTCCCTCCCATGAAATATAAACCTCAGAATATGTAGGTTTTTTCTAGACACTACCAAAATATCATTCCCTATTCATGAATCATCCTAACGTAATTTACCATATTAAAATATGGTAAGAAAAATAAATAAACATTAATGAATATTTTTCAAATCCTTAGTCTGGTAAAACTTAAAAAAATATTAGTCGAATAGTTCCACCTAACCTCAATAATGAATCCCCAAATACTAGAGGTTATTGATTTGTAGTAAGGGTCAATGAGTAACTTATAGAGAGACTATACCCTTAATATTATATCAATAATAACAATACGTTATAGGAATACCGGTAATATGTATAAAATCATAGGGAAGAATAAAAAATTATAGTTGAAATTTCACCTTAATGAATTAAATAACTTATATGGTAAAACATTCACTCATATAGGCCATACAGTTCGAAACTAATGATCAAAAACCAAATGGTTCACACATATACAATATAAAAATAAAACTTAAACTATGTATGACCCAATTACCATCCTTAAAATCACATTGGATGTGTATCTATATCTTCAGTAAGCTCCTCTGACGCACACATCTTTACTAGAGTCATCATTCAGACCTAGATGTTGACTATATGGTTTATATGCATAGTTAAGTGTATTTTATGGGAGTAAGTGTAAAACAATGTAGTCCACCAATAATGGTTCCCCTAATATATATATATATACATATATATATATATATATATTTTAATATATATACTAAATGAAAAATAAACCACAAACATCAAATGTAATGAACCATTCTAACAACAAGTATTATAGAGCATAATCTAAAAATCAACTCAAACCTACTTTTATTAGTTCTAAAGATGTACGAGTACTCCCATATTTGATCACATAAGAGAGTGAATGATTTGTCACCTCTCATAAATATTATAGAACTGGTGAGTGTGAATCCCAATTTTAAGAACAATAGAAAACATGGAATTTCTTGGTGAACAACATATCACTATGATAACAACAATGTAGATCATGGAATCACCTGGTGAATGATATTTCACCCCAATAATCACAAGGTTTAAAGATATATAATTAGGTAAATGACATATCACCAGAATACTTACAACCAAGGTAAAAGATGTATCTCTAGGCGAATGATGTTTCACTACACTCACTACAAAGTTGAACTATGTAATGCTAGGGGAGTGATGAATTATCATACTCACAACACTTAGAAAGAGTATAATGTATCAACATAAAAACAATAATGGAAATAAATGTATCTCTATGTAAATGGTATATCACAATGACATCCACGAGGGTGAATAATGTATCAATATCATACAACATTTTAATGATATATCACTAAATTAACCAATGTTAATGATACATCACCTGAATCACTATCCCAAAAGGATGATCTACCACTAAAACAATAACCAATGTTAACAATTACTCACCATGACAATAGCTAAAAGTGAATGATGTATCACCAAATCACTAACTCAAGGTAATGAGTTATCACTAGCACTCATTATATATGTAGACGAGATAAAAAATTCTAATAAGGTGAATAAAACATCATAAATAACATTGGTGGAAGATTTAACAACAAAATTATGATCCAGGTGAACAATGTATCACTGAAATATAGCAAGAAATAGTTAAAAAGGTATCAATTCATTAATAAACAAAGTAAATGATTTATTGTAACAATAAAAATAATATATGTGAATGACTAATCACCATAACATAAACATTGTCACAGGGACAGAGCTATCACCGTAAGTGTTAGTCAGAAAAACCCTTGTTACTTGATAGGATGTGCACACCCAATACTATATACTTCTAGGTTAAATAAATAAATCATATCTTCTTTTTTATGAATTTTAATCCTATATCATCACCAATATTAATAAAGTTTCAATGTAGTGGGAACTTGTTAAACAAAAGCCCCATTATAAAAGATAACACACCCATTAGAAAAACTAATACTCAAGTTTGTTTCATCATGGAACACTCAAAGAAACTATAAAAGGATATTGAACACAAGTTAGGGATATGTACATGCCTTTATATTTGATTTCAATAGTAGAAAAAAGGTTTCTAATTTAGATTTTTAATATTATTTTTTTAAAAAACCGATAATAAAAGTGAAGTGGAATACTTTTAACATTACCTTTATATTAAATAAACCTTAAAAGGTCTTTAGAATTAAATTATACATTGGTTATATATATATTTTATGTTGAAGGTAATTTTTAATATCTTTTAACAAAAGTTTTATATAAAACCTATGTTAAATGTTTCTAAAATTTAACAAGACCCCCAAACCATCATTTTAATGACTCTATATTTACAAAACCCTCTTCCTCTCAACCCTAAAAACTCCTAACCAGAATCAATATTCTCTTTCAATTCATTTTCATCATCTTTTAGTGTTGTTTCTACTCAATATTTCATCCTTCATCCTTATTTTACAACCTTTTACATTATGGAGTTCATACAAATACCAAATCTCTTGACCCATAATTATTATTCAAGTTTTTTTGTTCTTTCTTCAAATTTTTTTGGAAATGTTTTTTTCAATATTTTATTTTTTCCCAGTTTCTACTACCTTCAAGTGAGTTCAACAAAATTTAGGATCAATTTAGTTCAAAAATATTTATGTTATTTTTTCTTTATTTCTAAATAATAATTTATTATTAATTAGTTATAAATTGTATTAATCTAATCATTTGTTTGTATGAATTTTATCATCAGTTATATTTTTTTTTCTAAATATGATTTAATGTTACAATTTATTTATGATTAAAAATTATTTGTGAATGTAACTCTTTTTTGGTCGTAAATGTTTATTTTTTATATTTTTTTATTTATATGTATTTTTATCATTATAATAAGTTTACCATTGAAATCGTTTTCCTTCTTAAAAATTTTCAATTATAAATAATTGTTTTCCTTTTAATTAATTTTGATTTATTTTTTTTGTCATAAATTGTTTTTATTTTTTATATTGTTTTGATATAAATAATTTGTTGAAAATCTATGCATGTTTAAATTATTATTTTTTATATATGTTTATATGTTTTCATTTTTTATGTATATCTTTAAGTTTTTATATGTATTAATATATACATATATTATATTTTGTTTATAGGTAATTAATGGAACTTCATTAGATAAATTCATGAATAACAACTAATGATTATGAAATATGGGTTGATGTTTTATTTGAAATTTCCAAATTAAATATTGAAAAAATGATGTGATTTTCAATATGTGCATAAAATGTTTGAATATGAGAAAATCTTGGTACATAGAATTCAAAGAACATCATATTTTCTAGAATTTCAGTCATAATTATATACACTAGATCTGGAATGGTGAAATTAGTAAGAACAAAGTCAAGATCTAATGATGATGAATATGTTCCACATAAAATAGAGGACTGTCTTTAAGAATTAATTCACGATGTTGGTGTTAAAACCATTGAAAAATAAATTGTTAGAAACTATACAGAGATTCTGAGAAACTATTATCCTCTTGTTTAACTAAATTATAGTGTTATTGATAGTGTTTAGATTAGGTAACTTGAAATCAAGACATGATTGGTGTGATTAGAGTTTCTTTGACTTTGTTAAACTTATAAAAGAGATACTTCGCAAAGGGAAAGATATTATATATTCAAATTATAAAGAAAAAAAATAACATATATAATGGGATTAGGGTATAAAAATATACATTATTTCCCTGATGACTATGTTACGTATAAGAAGAAATATAAAATTTTATTACAATTTCTAAAATGTGGGACATCATGATAAAAATGGATGAAAAATACAACAATGATTAATTCTCAAGAACATGCACCAAATAAATCACTAAATAAATATAGTATATTTCAATTATTCCATATTTGAAATGTTTTTCTTCTAATTCAAAAGGTGAAAAGGAGAATATTATGACATACATATGAGTAAATCTCTAATGGAAACCAATATCATCCTATTTACTCACTGTAATAAAATATATATAATCACAAATTTCTGGATTTTTTAAATGTATTTAGAAATATTATATTGAGCTTTTTCATATATAGAATGAATCCATATCAGAGTCTCAATATCCAACATAGTTCCTAGAAATTTTTTTGTTTTTTACAAATTTACCCATAGATATGTATGATGAGAAAATATGTTATGATAATTCCCCCCTCAGGAAAGTGGGCTGGTTGGGGTGGGAGGGGTTTGGGGTGTGTATTGTGGGTTAGTGTCCTTGGGCATGTTTTATATCCTTGTCTTCAATGTAAAGAAAAAAGTTTTAAATATTCAATGATAATCTTGATGATTTCTGAACTGAAATATCTTGAAAATGATACTATCTATTGCAATTTATTAATGATTATATATTTTTATAGGATATTAGCATTACAGTATTTGATTCATACAAAAAAAGAGTATTTTATTTTGCAATATATGATAATGTTCACTATAAATGTCTTTCCTTTATATGGAAACTCATCTGTATATAGTTTTAAAGGACATAAATCTTATCCATCTTGTTAATAGGTTACATCATTTCAGTAATTAAATAATGAAATAAATATAGTGTATATGGGACATCATATATATTTGATAATTGATCATCTTTATCATATATTTAAAAATAAATTTATTTATATAAAATAGTATGGCCTTAATCCACAACCATATTTAATTGAACAAATATTACAATATGGTAAAAACATTGATGTATCATTTGGAAAAAAATCAAATTCTGGTCATCATCCAAATACATGGAATAAATGATACATTTTATTCAATCTAATTTATTTGATATTTTTTAACATAAAACATAAGATTTATGTTATTCATATTCAGGACAAATTTTTGGAAGTATAATTTTTACATTGTTAGACATAAAAGTAAATAAAAAATATGGACTGAAAGAAATACGAGGCTTAATAATTGTGAGGATAAATTTAGAGTTATCTTCCACAATAAAATGAAATAAACCATGTTTTCCTATAGCTTTTCACACATAAAGAAATACTGAGAAGATACATTTTTTTCAATTCCCACATGATATTAGACTACTTATTGGGGTTTATTCGAATGTGAAATTTTTTTCATATTGAAAAATTCAAAGTAAATAGGTATGAAATATCATGAATGTCATATATTGATGTAGTATTTTGTACTAGTTTCATTGTATGGAATATGGTCAACACCTATTAGAAAGTCTATAATCAGGTTGTATTAATTTTTCAATTCAATTTATTGAAAATTTATAGATCTATATTTTCTAGATATGTCGGAAGATAAATCTAGCCTCATACCTTTTCAATTCTGAATGAATTTTACACCATCATTTCATTATATAGTGGTTCATCTATGGATTTTTTTGTGAGGGATAAGAATATATGGTATTATTTATTTATGTTGGAATTATCCTTTTGAATGATATATGATTATTATTAAGTGATTTGTTAAGACTCTTGATTGACTAGATGCCTATACTGTTTTAAAATATTTATATCAGAAGAGTCAATTGAGTTATGAATTGATTATTTTTCTGAAATAGAGGAAGTTGGTATCCCTATATATCAACATATTATAGATGATTATGAAGGTAAAGAGATTCATGGATTAAAGATAATGTTAATTCCATGTAATATAGTGATTTATTCACATTTAAATATTTTTTTAACAACATTTGAGATGTTCAACCACATAGGTGATCACATATTGATGGACTGAAAATCAGATATCAAAGAAAAATTGAAAAGTGTTTGATGAATGAACATAAAAAAACATTTTTTTCATGGTTTAAGGGGAAATAAAAACATTAAATCGTCACTTTAAAAACATTGAAATGTTTAGCTAGGGAAAAAGTGTTAATGTGATTACATGGTATATTTTTGATATTAATTATTACAAATTTAACACAAAAACCATAGTGATAAGAGTAATACTCAATATAGTACAGAAATGGTTGTTGCTTAATCACTACATTTTTTGAGTCGAAATATATAACACAATTTCTTCATTAAAATCATATTTTGGAGTTATTTGTGATACATGGGAGATTGACTATAATTATTTTCAGGTACCTATATTTATGTATATAAGGGTTGATAGTAATAGTGGTATGAAACCAGATGGGTATGGATTTAATCTTACTTATTTTATAAGATTTATTTTCAATGTGGAATCATTTATCATGGTGACACATGAAAAAAATATTTTATATTATTGTCTTATAAAATGATTAATGTTCCATTGTTTTTCTAAGGGATGAAATTTATTTTATTGTTGAGAATATTGATTATTTTAAATAATTATGTAAGAATTTTATATCTATTACATGAATACCCATTGATAAAAATTATTATTATTTTGATATATTCCATGCTATAATAAATCTTTATATAGAAGGGATATGATAAAATAATACATTACTCTCACAATTAATCAGCTAATCTATTTTTTATGGAACTGTCATAGTTAAAAACTTTATTTTTTTACTTTTAAATTCAAATATATTTATTTTTAGGACTATTTCATTTTTTATAATAATTTTTATATTGATTAAATTCATATATCCATTTTTTGGATGAATTTCTTTTCTTGGTCATTTTATTGTGACTATTTTCTTTATATTAATCATTTGTAAGTATACACATTTATTTATTAAAATATTTATAATTTTCTTCCAATTATGGAAAATTACATATTTACTTATATGATGAATTTATTTATTAAAAAATATAGGTGCACATAATTACATATTTTTAGATGATAAATATTTCTATCATTGTGTTTTTTTCATTTTAATATATACTAGGTTTAGTTGCACATTTTTTTGGTTGAAAAATATTACATTAATTTTTTTTCTATTATTAATAGTAAAATTCTGATTGATTAAAATTATTTTATATTAATCAATTATAGGTACAAATATTTTTTTGGGTATAATATATCATTAAAAATGAAAAATACCGAGTCATGGGAATTTAGGTATGTACATTTTTTTTAATTTAAATAATATCTATAGTAATTGAATAATTTACTGAAAATAAAATTATATTTATTAAATTTATTTACATACATTCTTCATTTCTATAGAGGAAAAAAATATAAATATTGTCGGATTGGTATTACATGTTTACAGAAACATTTAGTTGTACATAAATAAAAAGGGTGATAATTAAATTTGATTAGAATTATTTCAGAACTGGCCCAAATGTAACACATTTTTCAACTTACCTGACCATAAATATTTGATTTAGTATAAGTATTTTATACTATAATTGGCGGAATACTAATCAGCCAGTGAAAGATCTATTATGAGTTCCCCTAATGATAAAATTTAAAAAATAATTTATTTAGCTTTCTAATTGTTTTAATATTATACATTTCTCAATATTTTATTTATCTAACTAAAAATGACATTTAAATTTAAACATATAAAGGGAATAAAAAATATTATATCCTTTATGGTAATATGATGAAGAAATTTATGAAAAATTTGACAATAATTTATATTATTGTCATTAAAAGGGATCATTATACATTAATTAACTATGGGGTTATTGATACAGATACATGGAGTAAGTTTGTCTTTAGTTGGTAAAAGGAAGATTTTATGTAATGTTTTTTTTCTAACTAAAATATATTTGTTTAATTAATTTTTATTACACTACAACTTAATTATTATTTATTTTGTAATAGGTCTCTTGGGAAACTCATTAAGAGATATAGTCTCGCAATTTATACTCTCATACATTGTCATATAGATGGTATCCTTTATAAGAGGAATAAATTATTTCTAAAAAATTTTCTTAATTAAGATCCAAGTCATGTAACAACTTTAAAGATTTTACTCTCAACCCTCTAACTCCTCCCACTCATCATGAAAATGGAAAAGTGAGATAATATTAAAAATTTGAAATTATATTTATGATCCAACAATGGATGTATCTGATAAGATTATATGTAATTAATTATTAATTTTCATCAATATTAATACTTTGTAAATTTATCTCACTAATATTACATTTGAAAATATTATTTCATGATTCCCTTTCGTATTGAATAACACCATGGACCTTTATCCCTAAGTGTGGAAGGATATTCATACCACTGCATTCGTAAACCTAGAATACCATGGCCACATCATAGGTTATAAAGAGGGTATCTGAATTAATTTGTTTTGAACACACACCTAGTACAATATCATTGGGGGTAGAATATTAGGAAGAAATAGAACCTATGACTGTTGACCAATGACACATGAATGATTCCATATAGGATAGGATTAAATCATATGTATCAGTTATTCTTTCAAAAGAAATGATACAGATATAGTATGTACACCCTTCATACTGAGATCCACCCCACCCCATTTAGACCCAACTGCATACTGTGAGTTTCATGATAGGGATTCCCACATACATATTATGGAATACAAAATTGTATATAATCTAGAGGATTATTTATATCATCTTCTTATGTGGTCAATCCAAGTAAGAGTAGTGGTATATGATATTATTGTTCCAACTTATCAAGTGTTACTAACTACTGAGGAAGTTTCTATTATTGGATAGAGTATTGGTAATTTTTTACTTTTTCCAGCTAATCTCTTATTGACCACTAGAATATGAGTTATGAGTTTATTGTAATTTTTTAATAATCATTAGATTCAAAATTACTTCTAATATTTTTTAACACTTAAATTATACAGGATTATCTAAAATCAATGGAATCACTAGAAAGTAAAGGATAATTTCCTGTTGCAGCTCCTTTAGTTATTCCTCAATAATATGATTATGTAACAATGTTATCACAATTTTTCCTATATTAGAAAACTATTATGATTTTTGATGATTTATAATATATGTGGAAGATATTTTACCTAAAATATTTTTAAAAATTAAATTTTAGATATTTTAAAGGGTGATAAGCTCAGTGTACATGTGTTGCTGTTGTTTTCCATGTAAGTCAATTTAAATTATTATTTATTTTCCTTATGTAAATATATATTATATTGAATTAATTAATTACTTTTATAATTAGGTATACCCAAGTTCCTTTTATCCAATATGATTTCACTTTTTTATAGTTTATTTACCCATTATACATTTCCATAATGGTGAAATATTTGAACCAAGAATCTAGAATAAAATGTATATTTTTGAAAGATTTAAAAACATAAAGATACCATATTGGTTTTTTCCATTCAATGATGGAAAAGAAAAAACATATAATTATGAACCAAAATTAATTATACTATTTATAATGGCGAATGTCTAATATCTTAGTGAACATTGAATGCTATGATTATTTTTTCCAAAAGAATGTAAAAAAAATTGGTTGTGCTCTTTATTGTGTGGAATTCGAACAAGATTTAGCATGTTGTTAAAGAATTATGTTTTATTCTAGGATTTCAGTTCTTTAATCATATTTTTTTGAATTAGTTTGTATAAATAATATTTGAAATTACAATTGTTCATGGAATTGGTTCAACATGGATCTCAATTAAATAGAAGAACCATAAAAAATTGATTATGTGATAGTTTAGGTATATAACTTTTATATCAATGTGTAATTTGTATTTATTACATATATTGTGTTTTTATTTTTAAAATATTGTTCCCTAAACATAGTTCCACCATAACCAAGGTAATGTTGAATGTGGTTATTATGTTTTAAAATTAGTATATGAGATAAGCATGACTAGAACAATAACATATTTTAAATGGGTTAGTTTTATTACAACTCTTATAATTTTAAATTTTTTATTATTTTTTAAATTTGTAACACTTTATCTTATAGGTTCTTGATGATGATTCTTTATATAGATATAATGAATTGAACCACCTTTTTAATTTATTTCAACAATATTTTTGATGTTTTATTAATTTTAATATTTAGTAACATTTATCTATATATTTTGAAATATTATTCTAGATGTTCTTAATGAGTTTTGTTGTTTTTATCTTTTTCTATTTTTTTCCTATTCTGGGTTCAAAAAATTGAGCTTCCAGGTGTGGAATTTTGTAATTTTGAAATATTTTTTTTATAAATTTCATTTTAAATACTAGTTTTATAAAACAATTATGTTTAAATCCCTCTATAATTACCCTTTTATAATGGTTTGCAATGAAATTTTATGAAAATTGACATGGAAAGTTCCAATTTTAGTATCCATTATATTAGAATCTATTATAAAATGACATTGAAAGGTAAATAACCATGATAATGTTGTTTATTCCACTAGTTCCCTAAGTATATCACCACTTTTCAATGGTTTTGTGGCCATCACTATCTTTACACTCAACATATAATGGTTATAGGACCTATCATGATCTATATAGTCCATATGCATCACTCAATAAATGAGAAAACCTCACATGTTTATATTCTATGTCATTAAAACACACTCAACTTTTCCCAAAAATCATGAAGCTACCCTAAAAACAATATATAGACTCAGCCTTATTCATCACATTAAGTTTCCATCACATATTGAAAAAGACCTTACTAGGTACTTTGTTCAATAACCCAGTTATAGACGCTCTTCTTGGGTTCTAATCCCACATTAATCAATCCTTACACATAGTAAATCAATCCATTGATGATCAAGTAATACAAGAACAACCCTTAATGCATCCCTAGGAGTCTAACCAACTTAGTAACCACAACTATTCTATTGGAACCCACCTATGGTTCTATAATGGTTCACATATACTCACATAGACACACTTAAAATCTATAAAAATGTAAAAAATAATATAATGAGTAATATTAAGGATTTACTACATTAAATATGAACTTATCCCCTTATTAAATTCAAAAACACCATCATCGAAGCTTGTTTAATCCTAAACTAGCTATAATCAATCCTCTTGAGCACCATGAAGACTCCTATTTTCAAAACCTCAAGTAATGTACAGAAAAATACCCTCAAAATACCACCATTATCACTGTTTAATAAATCCCCAAAATAAAATAACCATTTATTATTTATTTTAATCCCAATTTCATAAAAAATATATATATGACATGGTAGTGACATACATCTAGTGACACAACTCATAACCATGTGGGAATTACCTCTTGAATCATCTTATAATATTCCCAGGCAATATCACCACCATTTCAAGAATTAGTTCATGCATCCAATGCTCATGACTGGTGTGAATCATTGGATTTGTATATAGTGAATTATTTGGGACATAAAATTTCATGGTTTGGTGGTTGTAATAGAATAAGTCATTAGCGGTATGTAAACTATAGGTAGACTAGACTGCATTGGAACTAGAGTTCAGATAAAATTTATTTTTTCATTTTTAATTAAAATTTTTAGGATGTAAAATAAATTGGTGTGGTAGGGTACTGAGTAACCTATATGGATGGAAAATAAATATGGGACTCAAAAAATCCACGGTGAACTTTTACACTACCACCATGTAACCTGATATTTTTGAAATAATGTCAGCATCTTTTAGCTATCACCAGCTACATGATTCTATATAATCAAGTAACTTGTGGCCACTGTAGTCCCCTATAGTTCAGCACCATAATTCCTACTAATAACCTAGGGTCTATAAGAATATTTGAATCTATAAATATATCCAAATGAACTATTTACAAATTGTTTCATCATAAAAATTGTTCAAATATTATAACATGAAATTCCACTTCAGTTCTATTTTCACTGAAGTTTAGTCCACCACCAATACACTGATCACCAATGACTTAGGCTGTTATATGTTAACAATATTCACTTTCCAAGATATATAACCTCTACCACCAAATTATAAAAGTTTTAGTGTGGGTGTATACTCATTATAGTGTAATCCCACCCCAGACAGTGGCTTAAAAAATCTAAAGGAGTCAAATCCATAGAGTCCTAATTTTCCCTAATTTTCAAGAAGGTGGAAAACAAAGTAAAAAATCACAAAATATTATTTGGGGGTCTATCCATCAGGTGAAAAAATTCCCTCTTACCTTTATTGTGAGAAACTAGAAGGGGATTTCCCCATCATTGAACCACATATGTCATCATTGATACACAACCCAAGATAATCTAGAGCCTTATTAAGAGGCCCCTAGCCCGATCATCCAAGAAAATAAAATAAGGAGGGTTTATGGAGTGTAAGATTCCTCCACCATATAATTTATGGTTAATAATCCTATAATTATAAATTACTTCTATTTATGTCACCACACTCTATGAATTTGGGTGAATTCAAGTCAAGGTGAGTTATCGGCCTTGTCCATCCCCTTGGTAAGATTTGGTGGCCTCACCATATAACTTCTTCCATTTGAAGGGAAATTTAATTAGTGTGGTCCTTTTTGTGAAAAATATCACAACTACCATATATGTTATCATTATGATGAAGGCATAAACTATCCTAAAAGTCCACCCTATAATTTATAAATCAAAAAAAGTGTTTTTACCTCCCCATGGTTTCACTAAAAAGTTCTATAAAAGTCCTCTAAAAAAATGCATCTACAAGAAATTGATGTACCTCTAGGTTGAAAAAATCAATAAATATAGAGGTCCTTTCCATAAAATCTATAACACCTTCCCTAGTTTTCCTCTCTATGATTTTACATCCAACTGATATAGAGGTCCTATATGTTCAATTGAATCAACTAATACGGAGGTTCTCCCCATGATAGTACCAAAAACCACTGTAGAGGCCCTCTTATAAATGATAATAAAGAGCCTTTGCAAGGGGAAATAACACATAACTATGTATCTACCCAAAAAAGGTGTCAATGATAAACTACCAATAAATCGTTGACAACCCAACAAAATAGAGTCAAAAGGGAGTCTATTGGAGCCTTTACACCCTATACTTTGGATTTGATTCTATGGTACATAAGATTGACCACATAAGAAGACAAGATACAAACCATCACTAAGTCCCTTAAAAATATATTTTTAATGGGATGATGTTGCCAATTTACACTCCATGTTACTCCAAGATTGAATATGTTAACATTGAATTGGTTTCCCTAAGAACCCATTTACCCATTAATAGGCCAAAATAGTCCCCCATTTCGAACTAGATTAAATCTCTACTCTAAAAACTAGTAGATATCATTAGATATGTAATGAAAACCCTCTCTCAATAGATATTATTAAGACAAAAAAATTTCTTACTAAAATCCTCATTAGTGGTTGAAGAAACCTAAAATTAGTTAATGAACACATGAAGATAATGAGCATCAACCACCCAATCATTTGATATCTCAATCTTTGGGAAAGATGATAATACTTATGGTTACATGATAGTCCTTAATAAAGAGACTAGAAAATAGATCATATGGTTGGAAAAACCTTATGATAATTTTATTATAGATGAAACTATGTATAAAAATATATGAGAGGAACTAAATTTTTGATAAATAGTAGTTATATATTGGCCAATCACCACTTACTGGTGTGTCATTTTTATGGTCAGCAGAGAAGACCGTGTGTAATAACTCTATCAAAACTTATATTAAATGTTTTAAAAACACTATTTCTATCATATAACATATGAAGGGTATTCAATACACATATAAATATCTAATGATAAATTCCAATTGTTGGAACTTTCTATCTTACGAGTAGTATGAAACCCTAAGTCTATCAAATAATGTGAGAACCTCATATGCATTTGTCTGTAAATCCTTAGGGTGGTTCATCAAATAACCAATGAAACATCCCCCATGTATTTATTAGGGACCAGGGATATATGTTGTGTTGTATTTTACTCTTAACACATACCATCTAGGATACTCTAAGAGTTCAACTATAGACCCCTCTTTAGAATCATTAGTCACGAAAGTATGGAATGTCATCACTATTAGAAGCAACTCAATTTTACGATATGACTATTCTAATCAGCTAACTCAAAAATTTACCCCATCTCAAAATCCAAAAGTGTCATTCTTATTAATATTGAAATGTTTTTAAATTATTTAATTAAGATTCTCTTGTATTAAATGTTGATCCAAATACAAATATTAAAAAACCTATTAACATAAGGTTACCCATTATGGTTGTTTTCCCTCTATTAATGTAATTCCATCTATTAATTTGATCGATGATATATACTCTCCAAATAATTACAAATAATCTAGTTGAACCTCTAATGGAAAAATATTTTTATATAATATTAAAATTGGAAGCATGATGAGCCACATTTGAATCTATAACAACATAGTGAAAGTCGTGGACAAAAGAATTTGTGACATTTTTATTCCAACCGCCAAATTTGACACTGCTAAATAAGATGAATGTATAATAGGAATTTATGATTCCACCCTTAAAGGAAATTTATTTTCACAAGGCTAGGGTATCCCAATAAAATCCATCCATTTCAATCCTCCTATTAGTATGTGTTCAGTGTTTGTTCAAGGTAATTTTTTCCAGATCACTTTCTAGGAGGAACCTTCTACTTCACCTCAATAAGAACATCATATTGAAAAGGAAAACAATCACTATAGTTATAAATTCGTAATACCCTTTATTATGTTAGATATGAGAGATTACTATAATGATATTGTATATGACTACTATAAATTTAATAAATACCCATATTTCATAAAAACTATCAGTGACATAGTTCCAGATGGATTAATGATAGTAAAATTCATTTGTACTGATCTCTTAGATTTTCTAGAACATGATGCTAATGATGAACCAAATAGTTATTTACCATAAATGATAAATTTCCCTCCTATTAGAACACATGATAAACATATTCAATCCTGATGATAGTAGCATGATAAAGAATTGATAACTTTATATAATCTATTATTGTTATCTGTATGATAAAAAATGAAACTATAATGGGAATAGCCACATGATAAATGTGATACCTTATATCTAAAGCATCATTTTATATAAAGTGTCATGAGGCATGGAATGTGACTACATGAAAATTAGAGGTTTCCCACTAGTAGTGATAGAAAAATACAAAAAACTAGGAGAATATTTATTTGAATTATAGTCATAATGAATTAAAAAATAACCAAAATATCAACAATATATATTTAGTGTATAAAAAATTATATATACCAAAATGTACTATAATAAAGCATATAAATTCATGGGAAAAAATATTGATCACCCACTAGGTTGATCCCATATATAATTAAATAATAGATAAGAATATATATACTGGACCTAATATGATCCCTAAGCCACATTACACACCCTATCTCCAAATACTATTGACCTACACTTTCCTCATCCACAAAATTACTAGTGATAAACATAAAAAGTATACATAAGGTATGCACATGAACCAAGATTCCCATTTTTTATGTGATAAATACATCTCATTTGGGTATCAACAAGTTCCCCTAGTATACATGATCATATACATGTATGCATGAGGAATAAAATAAACATGTCACACAAGAATGGAAGACATCATGTGATAACTAGGCCATCATGAATCCATGTACTTTGAGTGATTTTGTGTTAATCAGATCACCATAAAAACTGACCATACCTACTTTGGTTTCATGATAAAATCCACCTAATTGTCTCATGAACCTGTTAATGTAACCCAACCCATACCCAAGGTCTCTGTATAAGGCTTAATATATGTACTCACTACTACCTGAACGGGTTGTATAGAGTCCCATGTCCAAGATATAGACTCACATTTTCACCCAATGTGATCCCATGTCCAAGACATGACCTCTACAATATCACTCATGTTACGGTGCTGGCATCAAAACCCGGATCACATATAGACCACATATAATTCATGGAAGTCCTATTGTACAATCTTACATTGCATCCCAACCAAGACCCCATCACACTCATAGTGGTACCATAATAGGACCTCACACCATTATACCCATGACATGGACACCATCTCATTCATGTATGTATTTCCAATGATATCTCACTCAGAGTGTGACCTAACCAGTCTCAAGATACACCATCTCACTCATGGTTCTTCTATATTTTATAAGCATATCATGGAGCATGAATCAAAATATCTGTCCCACCCATGGTCTATAAATTTTAGAATGGAAATGCTTTTTGATCCAACCACCTAATTAGGATCCATCATGAATCACATTTACATAGTCAAGAACATGAAAAAAATAGACAATAAAGCCTTAAGCCTGTTACATAAGCAAACAATCTCATGACAACATCAACAATGTGATGGTCACACTAGACCTAGCTCCTCATTTTAATCAAACATGAAATCTCCCGTTAGGGAATCGAATGGGATCCATCAGTCTCATATTGATATATAGTCATTGATACTAACCCATCTCCATCTCCCCTTGATGTCTCTGTATCACGTAGGCTCACTCCAACCCGAGACTCAAGAGGTGAGGTGAAAATTTATCCATTTACTATTGGAATGACAATTCAAATTTGTAAGTATATCCCTAAGACACACCCAGTTATCATATCATGTATCTAAATGGAGGCCTCTAAACCCATCACTCTGAGGGAACCTCTCCATATCAAACCTCACCTAGTCCCAAACAAACTCATCCTACTCACAAAACTCGCTGAGTCTCAAAGCACCCTCATAAGGATGTCACACAACCTCAAAAGGGTGTCACTCATTAGGAATGATATGTATGACCATTTAATGGTATTTTTTCTCCCATTAAGTTAATTTTCCAATTTTTTGTTATTGGAGTGTTCGAAGGAGGATCAGATAGTGTTTAGAGAAGTTTAGTTGATAAAGTCTAGAAGGAGGGGGATTAAATGCTGTGTAACTGGGTTACACGATGTGAAACCCTATTTCATGACATGTACTGGTGGTTTCATAGTGCATATTATTTTAGGGTTTTAAAAATAAAATAAATTGAAAAGTGATGCATTGTTCTATAAAAACCAATCCTCGTCTATTGCATGATGTGAATTGGGGATTACACGTCGTGTAATACCCCAATCACGAGTAGTTTTAAAATAATTTTTGACTAAAAAATCCTTAATTTGTCCATTACTCCCACTTCCTATGATTTCAAATGAACCCTAGTCACCCCGATGATTTCTTCAAATCCTATCCCTCCCTCTTTAATCTATTGATATGAGTGATTTCTCATTGGTGAACCATGGTGTACCAAATGGCATTCTCCCTTCATTTTCTAGCAGTTTCTCTCATTTTGATATATTTTCTTCCATATATTCTTTCCTTGTTATAAAATTTACCTACCCATATTCCTAATGGGGTTCTATTTGATTGATGTAGGTGCAGTGGTTCCATGGTATCCTTGAATGTATTCAGTTTTTTCAGATGAGGTAATTAGAAGTTCGTTACATGATATGTTCTTGTGAAAAGAACATTGACATCCCTTCAAGGTTGGGTTTCCTTAATTTATCATTTTTGTGCATCATGTATTATGGGTTTTTAATTTTTTTACCTCTAAAACATGGTTGTGTCTACCTAATCAGAGATAATGAATCTGTTGATTGAAATTGAAGGAAAATGAAGTTTTTTCACATGTTTTTTACTGCGTTAATATTACTGTGATCTTCTGATTGTTTGGGATTGTTGCCCTACTAAAAATGGTCATCTTTGGTGGCTATATTTATGTTCTATATAAATTATGAAAGGATTTTTTTCATTCTTGGTTAGGTAATTATCAGTGAGAATTGGTTTATCATGTATATTCTGCTAATGAATTGATGCCCAAGGATCATACTGTTTCGTTGTTAACCCGTAAATTGAAAAGTGAAAACAAATAAGGGAGGCCTTATTAAATCTAATTTTTTTATTTTCTTTTGTATATGTGTTGATATGATGTGTGAGTGGGGTTGTTTTTGTTTGTTCTGTGGCATAGTGGTGGGAAAAATTATGTGCTGTGAAATGGATTGGGTGGTGTGATGGATTCCTAATTAGAGAGATTGATTTATTGAGGGGTGGATGAGAAGTTTTGGGAATCTAGGATATGAAACTGGGTGTGGTTGTATATATTTCAATATGTTGTCAGTAATGTATGTATTTAATGGTATGACTTTAAATAAGGATGGAGATGGTTGGCATGAGTAATTCTTCTGGAGGTTCTCTATGTACGATTTTTTGTGTTTCTTGTTGTGTGTTGTGTTTCCTAGTTTCCCAGATAGTGATGAAATAAATGAATGAATGAATAAATAATTCCTTTACAAATCATGTACTGGCATGGTTTGGTTGTATTAAAGTAATTTAAACTATTAATTAAATGTGTTGGAAATAAGAATTGGGTTATAGCTTTTGTGTGGTGTTGTGCAAATAGAGGTAGAAAAAACGGTGATGGTGTGGTGACTTGGTTTTTTGTTTGGATGTCCCATAAGTTGGGTATCAATATTTCATATCATATTGGTATATAATTGAATGTTTCTTGTTATTTCTATACAAATTCTGTCGTAGTTGAGAACTAAGTGCTGAACACCCCCATCGTCACGTGGGAGTGTGTCTTTCCCTAACATCTTGGTGGTAGGATGGATGGTTAGCCACCCACTCCTCCCTTGTCCTCCTTCCAGGTGGTGATATCCCATGTTTCTTTGGGCATGTTGTGTTTGTGTGCCCTAGGTGCGTGCAAGAGAGTCGTACCTTCCCATGTATCTTTAATATGAGTTGTATTGTGCTTTACCAAGTGTATTCAGGATGAGATGTGATTTGTGGCCCATGTTTCCATGGGAAGGATGTGATGTTGTTTGTGTCTCAAGTGTTTACTGTTGGGACGTGATGTGGTCTGTGGCACAAACCACTACAAAACTAGGTTTATCTAGTGGTTGGGATTTATTAGCAGTATCTAAAAACACTGTTAAACACCCCCTTTGTTAGTACTAAAAAGAGAGCTATAAAGCAGGTCATTAACATCACTAAAAAACACTATTAGAGGCCCACATTTATCAGTTAATTTTTACATGCACTGATAAGGGCCCATCCCATATCACCACTTTTAAAAAAATTCTGATAAATGGGGTCATTTACCATCTCTAGAAAAAAGTAATGATAAGGGGGGGGGGTGTATCATCACTTTTTTAGAATCGCTGATAAGGACCCCCCATTTTCAGCGGTTTTTTACAAGCGATGATAATATTATACTTTTAAAAAATTTATTTTCTATTAAAAATAATATATTAATATATAAATATATTTATATGGATATAAATATAATATATATTTTGGGAAATATATTTTAGATAATGTAAATAGGAATTTACATTTAATATATAACATATTTAGTGAAAATGGATTATAAAATAACTAAAAAATCTTTTTAATTAATAATTTTCTTATTAATTCCAATTAATATTCATTTAATATCAATTTGAATATAAATAAAATCAAAAAGTAAAAAAAAATATCCAAAATAAGCTGAAAACATAACTCAAGAATCAAACAACCATAACTTTTGATCCGACTATCCGTTTAGGATCTAGGTTATATCAAATCGATGCCTGTAATGAGTTTTGTGCCATATATGAACCAGGTTATCATCTATCAGATTTTCAAGTAATTTTTTTTTCATTAGGCCTCAAAAACTAAGCTTTTAGTTTATGTACCATGAATTTTCATCATTTGATGGATTTCAGCCATGTTTAAAGGGGTATTTTTACCCTTTTTAGTGAGGGAAGAATTTATTGAAAGATACTAAATTCATATTGATATTATTATTTTCAAATTTTATCATTTTTAGAATGTAGTTTTATTTATAAAAAAATATAAGTATGTTTTCTTATATTTATTATAATAAATCAATCTTATAAATACATATGTCAACACATGTATGTAAAAATGTAAA
This sequence comes from Viscum album, assembly GCA_963277665.1. Lineage (NCBI taxonomy): Eukaryota > Viridiplantae > Streptophyta > Magnoliopsida > Santalales > Viscaceae > Viscum > Viscum album. Next base: position 926,877,684 of record OY728165.1, read on the forward strand.
TCCTAATATATATAAATAAAAAAATATGTTAAAAACATATTGAAAATAATAAAACAATATCTAACAATTTTTTAAATTATAAACGTATATTTACAATGTTTATAAATACATATGTGTTTTTATTAATAAACAAAAATATATTATAATCTAATATATGAAAATTAATATACCATATAATATATTTAAATAATTATAATATATATCACACGTACAAACATTCTATATATTTATTTAAAAATAATTATATAAATATATGTATATATATATATAAATAAAGAGAAACATAATTAAACAGATATCAAAACGACATGGTGTAGTGGTAAAGGTGTTCCATCTTTGATGTAGAGGTGACGGGTTCAAAACCAGGCGGGCACGCATGAGGCTCAAAATTCAAAAAGTTCTGATAAAAGTGGTGGTGTGGTGAAAAGACCAATAAAGGAGGGTGTAGAGAACTGTTAAATTGGACATCGAAGTGCTATAAAAGGGGTTAGGCGTATAGGTGTCTGAATATTTTTACCCCCTTTAAAAACATTGTCTTTATCAGTGCTAAAAAAGTGCTCTTAAAGGCACCCTATAATAGAGCTAAAAAAGTACTATTAAAATTTCCCTTTACCACGGCTAAAAAAGTGGTGTTAAGGAACCTTTTTACATCACTTTTTTAGAGCCGTTAAAGGGTTCCTTTGATAGTGATTTTTTATCATTGGTAAAATTTTTGAACTTTTAACAATGCTTCAATTATTAGTCATTTTTAGTGCTGAAAAAGGACTTTTCTAGCACTATTAATGGCCTTTTTAGTAGTTCTAGGTGTCTGAGGGTAGGATATATTATGGTTTCTGGCCTAGGTTTCTGCATGAAAAATGTGAAGTGGTTTGTGAGGCCCATTAGTGTGCATATGGGATGTGATGTGGTATGTTCATAAGAGGTAGAAGAGCCAAGAAATTTGCCTCTAGGGTTTGAGAGCATCTAATGAGTGGGAAAGTGGTGTGTGGTACTGCATCATTGATGTGGTTTAAATTACATTAAATAACTTGTGTTATTTGGTGAGCATGCCTTAGAGAGGTTGGGGTGGTTAACATACCTATTTAGGTGATGTTTTGGTTCTGCTATTTTTCAGAGGAAAATTAGTATAATTTCTTCAAATGTGCAAGAGAGACTTTAGTTTTCCAAATAACTATACTTTTATTATCACCTTGCATATATAAAATATTTTCATGTTTCAAGGAGGATTTCATGAACCATGCTGGGCCCTACTAACTCAGACCTTCGGATTTGTCATGTTGCTGCTTAGCCTTACTTGGTATTTCACTTTCAAGACTCTTGTATTGCAGCTATTCTATTTTAAAACATACATATGTGATGGATTTGGTTTTCTTTTAATTTTTGGTAACATTTTGGATGATCCATCTTGTCTTCTTATCTTCCTTTTGGAAAAAGGGCAATTCCTCCCATATCATGAGATTTTTACACCCTTGTTTCGAGTCGCCAACCCCGAGGCTTACTGAAGGTGGGACTCGGGGTTATTACCTCCCTCTCGTTATTTCTATCTCAATAGTGGTATCTTTGGGGATGAGGGTTCATGAAATTGTGGTTTTGGAGGTGATGGTTGAGATATATGATAGATTTTTCAAATTTTTATGGTGATAATTTCTTGGGATGGTATATAAACACTTTTAGTTGACCATGGTGTGTTACATAGGCTAGGGATACTAGCCTAGACATGTGATTTTATGGCCCCCTTGATCTAGTAAATAGACTCTAAGGTTATCGAATGACCACGTGAGATAGACCTACTTATAGGGTAGAGAACTTGGAAAGGTATATGAATCATAATTACTTGTGTTCTTATTTGAATCAGGTTATTTTGGGACAGTTGAAATGAATTAAAATAATTTTTACTAAAGTTACACACTATCTAGGATTAGGAAATCTTTGTTTAAATTTTAGCTATGGCTCCTAGATGTCATCCACATGGGGATTAAGTAGTGGAAGTTCAGCAGACTGATCCGGTTGATCGTCGTATGATTGATCTGGCTAAAAAAGGGAATTTGTGGCAGAGATAATTGTGTCTTTTATAGTGGTAGGATTTGGAAAAGTATGAGGGAATTGTTTCTGATGTAGAGATAAAGGGTTTTCAAGGGGATACTGAGATTTCCTTCAGTCTAATTCAGGCCTCGACAGAGTATATGGTACCTTTAAAAGTTAGTCATAGGTGGGGTGCTGCGTGTCAGCAGTGGACACTGTATCTAGGAGAGCATAAAGAGGTAGAGATATTCTTGGTTACTATCGAGAGGTAGTTTCTATAAGAGTTCATTTTTTACTATGAATGCTAAGAAGAGGTAAGAGTTACTCTTCATTTGGTAGGGGAGTAAGTAAGTACGATAACTTTGGATCAAGTTCAAGGGTCTTATATGCTTTTCCCTTGATCTTTTTCTGGATGAGGATTCTTGTGTTAGATGTCTCAAGGAGGAACTCCACCCTCCATCTAGTATGAAGTTACTCCTTTTTTGTTTCCAACATATTTTGAGGTTTAGGGTAAGGAATAAGAGGTATAACAGATGCACTCATGAGGATATATACCATAAGAGAGGATCTGACATAGTTATTTGAGAGGAAGAGTTGTCAGTGGAATGTCTCAGGTGTCGAGGCCTTCGAGGTTTCAACCGGCCGATAGATGACCTCAGTATCTTCCTTACCTACCATCAGGTACCAGTGGTACACATGAATTCCCTATGGGATTGGGGATGAAAATTTTTATCTATTGGGTTCTTGTAAATCTTTAGAATATGTTCATAGTGGCTACCTAGGCCTATTATGGTAGAGGTTTGTAGGCTCAATGTTAGCCTCAACATTAGTTGCTGGTGAGAATGTTTCTGTAGCAAGGACGATAGGATTTTTCTATGCATAGGGGATATTGAGTAGGTAGAGGCCAACCCTAGGATTCTCCTCGTGTTTAGGGACCATGTCCTGATCATGGTCGTGGAGGTGGTCTTCATTAGTGATGTAGGGGAGCTGGGCATGGTTAGTTGCACACGACAGTGGTGATAGTTCTAGTGATTCCAAAGGTTGTTAGAGTTACAATCATTTTGTTCATTACCCTTGTTAGTGGTTTATTTAATTCAAGAGTTTCACACTCTATTATTCTACCCACTCTATCCCATGATATAGGACAAGACATAGAACAACTTCCTATTCTCTTGGTGTTGAGTACACCAATCATAGGCCAGACTAGCTTATTTGATGTGTGCCAGGGGAGTAGAAAGATGATGGGACCACATCAGTCCTATAAGGATCTATTTTTGTTATAGATGCATCAATGTGATGTCATCCTCCACACTAACTGGTTTTATTCCATGCATGCTGTTATCGACTTCTTCACAGGGAGAGTTATGTTTTTAGATTTGGATGGCCAATGTGTAGCATTCATTGGAAAGCAAGGTTTTTAGGTGGACAGTCAGAGTGTGGGGCCTCTAATTTAGTTTTTTAGTTAAGATATTAGTGGAATCGGTGGAATCAGAGATAGTGGAGGTTTTTAGGGTCATTAAAGAGTTCCTGGATGTTTTCCTTGAGGAGGTTGTGACCCTACCCCATCAATGTGTTGTTGAGTTTGGGATAGACTTACCACCCTATGCTTCTGTTATTTTGATGGGTCCTTATAGGATGAAACCCTCTGAGCTATGAGAGATGAGGATTCAGATACACGACCTAATGAAAAAGGGAATTATTTTTCATAGTTTATCAGCATGGGATGATCCAGTGTTGTTTTCAAAGAAGGAGGATGGCGAATTGAGGTTGTGAATAGACTACTGAAGGTTGAAGCATGTAACAGTGAAAAACCATTACCATCTTCCGAGAATATACGATCATTTAGACTAACTAATAGGGGTGATTTTGTTTTATTTTATTGATCTATAGTCTGGATTTCACTAGTTTAGGGGGAAAGAGGGTAATATCCTGAAGATAGCCTTCAGATATAGGTATGGAAACTTAGAGTTCATAATCTTTCCATTTGGTGTTATAAACCCACCATCTAGGTTCATGTGGCTTAAGAACCCCATTTTTCATGATTTCTTGGACTAGTTTGTCATTATATTCATCAATGACATTTTAGTCTACTTGAAGTCAGATGAGGGGCATGTTGAGGATCTATGAACTGTCATGTAGGTTCTTTGACATCACCAACACTGTGGAAAGTTGTCTAAGTGAAAGTTTTGGACATGAGAGGTGCATTTAATCAGACATTTGGACTCTAAATAGGTTGTGTTAGTAGACCCATCAATGGTTGAAGCTATTTTTTCCGGGAAAACACCCATGAATGTGGTGGACTTTTGTAGTTTCCTTTGTCTTACATGCCATCATTAGAGTTTCGTACCCGATTTATCTTGAGTTGAAACCCTATTGACAAATATTAAAATTAAATTCCAAGATTTTTTCTTGATTGATTAGTTCCATGAAGCATTTGGTTATCTAAATGGGATGTTGGTTAGTTCTCCAGTGCACCTATTTCCTGAAGAAGGGGTTATGTTTGAGGGGTTTTGTGATGATTCTTGTATGGGTTTGGGATATGAGATGTTGAAAAAGTGGGCAGTGATCTCTTATGGGTCTCAATAGTTGTGTTCCCATGAGTTTAACTATTACAACCATGATATGGAGTTGACAATGGTGGGTTTCACACTGATATTGTGGCTACATCACCTCATTAGGGAGAGCTTTTTGTTCTTCATGGATCACAAGAGTTTGAGGTATATATTTTCCTAGCGTGATCTGAATATACGACAATAGAGGGGGATGAAGTTTCTTTAGGAATTTAATTTCTAGATCTCCTAAATCACATGAATGTGAAATTTCATGTTAAATTCTTTGTCCTAGATTTCAGAGAAGGATTTTTTTTGGGAGTTTGCTGACACTTGGAGTGTGATGGAGGATTTTGCTGCCTTGCACTATGATGCAAGGGTTGGTAGTGGTAAATGATATTTTTTTTAGATAATGGTTTGTATTATCTGATATAGTAGGTAGATGAGTCTCAATGAGGAGACTTAGAGGTAGAGGTAATGCGTGATCGTGTTGGTCATGGTGATGCTTTAGAAGGATGTGCAGAGGGTGGTCAGAACAAGATGTTGTTTCATAGAATTATTTTTTTATCTTAGAAATTCACAATGAATTATTTTTTGAGTTTCATGGATCTTTTTTAGTGGTGAATCTAAAAGTTTCAAAGATGTACCATGGCATGAAGATGTTTTTTTGGTGGTTCGAGATGAAACGAGAAGTGGCAGAGTTTGTGGAGAAGTTCTTGGTTTTCTAGTATGTGAAGACTAAAAACTTTATTCCTTGGGGTTTTTTGCACCCCTTGAATGTTCCCAAGTGAAAATATGAAGACATATCAAAGGAATTCATCACAGGGTTACCCAGAACTTAGTGAGGTTGTGATGCTATCTGGGTGATAGTGGATAGATTGACGAAACTAGCCCACTTCTTAATGAATAAGGAGTTGGGAATGTTGGATACCTTAGCCAAGAGGTATATGGAAAAGGTGGTGCGATTGAATGGAGTTATGAGGTACAAGATATGAAATTGGGACACATGATTTACCTCCTGAGTATGGAAGGGATTATAGCATACCTTTGGCACCCAGTTATGCCTCAACACTACTTTCAAACCTCAAAAAGTTGGGTAGGTATATTAGAAAAACCAGACACTGGAGGACTTGTTGTGGGAGTGCATATTGGATTTCAGAGGATATTGGGTATGATAATTTCATTTAGTAGAGTTTTCTTATAATAATACCTTTCAATATTCCATTAGCATGTCTCTATTTGAGGGGTTATATGGATGGCCAATCCATTCTATGTTGTGTTGTATGGAGGTTAGTGAGATAGTTATTCTTGGTCCGGATATGGTGCAGAGCATGACTGAGAAGGTGCATCTTGTTCGTGAGAGGATGAAAGTAGTTCAGTATTGATAGTGGTATTATGCTAATCATAGAAGGAGGCCCTTTTAGTTCAAGTAGAGGGACTATGTGTTCTTTAAGATATCCCCTTGACGTGGGTAATAGAGGTTTGGTAGGGGAGTAAGCTTTGTACCAGGTTCATTGGATGCTTTGAGATATTGGGGTGAGTTGGAGAGGTGATATACTAGTTGGCATTGTGAGCACAGTAAGAGAGGATCCATAACATCTTTCATGTGTCTCAGCTCCATCGATATCTTCACAATTACTCCCATTTCATTGATTGGGGAGAGTTGGATGTCAAAGATGATGTGACATTTGTGCAGTGGACAGTGGAGATCTTGGATAATCAGGATAAGGTACTTTATGGATGGATTGTTCCATTGGTTCTTGTTTTGTGGTGGCACAGTTGCCAAGAAGAGAGTACATAGGGGTGAGAAACGCAAATGCATGCCCAAAACTTAGAGTTGTATTAAAATTTTTCTTTTCTTTGTTTCACTTTATAGTGTGACTTTTGAAACCCATTTCATACAAGATGATATATTCATCTTACCTTGTGATATGGGTGGTGTGATGTGTGATAAAGTCCTGATGTGTGGAAAGGGGAGGACATGATTCAAAATCAAGCTGCATTAACTTCAATGCAATTCTACCTATGTGAGAAAGTCGTTGCCTTCCAGAGAAGATAATATATTGAAAGATAGTATGAAATTCTCTACTTTTTATGTTTGGATGGTGTGGTTTTTGTGCTTCTGCGGTATGTTTTGTGTCCATTTTGGTTTTTATGATATGGAATGGTTTGAGAAGTCAAAGGAGGTTTTCTTCAATGTTGAGGTTTCCGTTCCAACATTCGAACAACATAGGGTGGTTTAGTATTGAACCATGAAGTGTTTTGTTTCTTGTAGTGTTTCATGTATAGAAGGATCATTGAGAGGTATCCCACAAGGTGGTTGTTTGAACCCCTCTATATTACTTCTAGAATTTATTTTGGATTCTTGAGGGCAATAGTCATTTTAGAGGTATATAATGTAATGGTCCATGTACTACCGGTCTATTACTTTGTTGGTTTTTGGATGTTGGAGTGTTTGGAGAAGTGTTAGAGAGAGTTTAGAGATGATCAGTTGATAAAGGTTGGAATAAGGGAGATTACATGCCGTGTAACTAGGTTACATGAGGTGAAACATTATTTCATAGCTTGTTTGGGTGGTTTCACAACGTGTAATATTTCAGGGTCTAAAAAATAAAATAAATCAATAGGTGATATGTTCTTTAGTGAAAACAAAAACCCAGATATTACAAAACGCAAAAGGGGATTACATGTCATGTAATACCCCAATCATGTACTATTTTAAAATTCTATTTCAGCCTAACACTCATTTATTAATCCATGGTCTCTACTTCCTCTGATTTCAAATGAACTTTAGGCTACCTGATAAGTTCATTGAGTTATCTCCCTCCCACTTCAATTTGTTGATCTTGGTGATTGCTCATTGGTGATCTGAGGTGAACCAAGGTTCATTATCCCTTTTTTATATCAATTTATCTTTTTTGATCTCTATTTTTCCATATCTTATTCTCATGCTACACCATTTGTTTTCCCATATTCCTAATGGTGTTCTCATCAGTTGATGTTGGTTTGGGGGTTCTGTGGACTTCTCGGATGGATGTAGATCTTCTAAAAGAGGTAATAATTGGTTCTTCACATGATCTTTTCTCATAAAAGTAAATGGGACTTGTTTTCATTCTTTTTATAGATTTGATATTGTTGTGATCTTGTTATTGGTCATTGTTGATTCCATGCTAAAAATTCTGGTCATTGGGGGCTTTGTTTCCACACTAGAAAAATTATGAAAGTCTTTTGTTTTTTCTTTGTTGGGAACATATAAATGAAAATCATTTGAAAACATATATTTGAATAGTGAATGGATTCCCTAAGATCATAATATTTCAGTGATAACCCCTAAATTGACAAGTGAAACTAAATATGGGTTTCCATATTAAATTTGGTTATATACTTTCCCTTAGTATGTTTGGTGATATGATGTGATTGTGGGGTTGTTCTGGTCTATGATGTGGTGTGATTGTGGGTATGATTTTGTGCTATGAAATGTCTTGGGTGGTATGATAAAATCTAGGGTTCAGAGAATTATTTATTTCAAGGAGGTTGATAAGTGTTGGGTGTTGGGGATGCGTAACTGGTTGAGGTTGAATATGTTTCCAGATGATTTTATCCATGGATGGATTTAGATGGATGACTTTGATGAAGGATGGTGATGGTTTGTATGGATAATTCAATGAGAGTTTCTCTGTGTGATACCTTTGTTGTGTTTCTTGTTGTTTGTAGTATTTGTTTGTTGCTTGGATAGTGATAGATTAAATTAATGAATAAATCAAAAAAAATAATGAAGCTTGAACTGGTGTGTGTTGGTTGGATTAATGGAAGGGAAATGGTCAATTAAATGGGTTGTCAATATGAATTGGGTTGTGGCTTTTGTATAGTGTTGTGAATATAAAGGTAGAGACAAAGGTTATTGTGTGGTGGATTGGTTGTTCATTTTCAGATCCCATAGGTTGGGTATGAGTGATTGTTATCTTATATGTATATACTGGTATTTTACTTTAGATTTCTATATGATTTCCATGCTAGTTTGAGCACTTTGTGCTGAATACCACCATCATCATGGGGGGAGTGTGTATTTACCAAACATCATGGTTTGGGTATGGATGTATGACCACCAAATCTTCCCTACTCCTTCTTCTAGGAGGTGATAGCCCATGTTTCATTAGGAAGGTTTTGGTTGTGAGGCCTAAGTGTGTGTGGGCAAGTTGTGTTTTACCATGTGTCTTCGAGATGTGATTTTTTGTGCCTTCCCAAGTGTCTTTAGGATGAGATGTGGTTTGTGGACTAGGTGTATAAGGGAAGGATGTGATGTTTTTTGTGGCCCAAGTGTGTACAAGTGGGATGTGATGTGGTTTGTGGCTCAGGTATCTGCGAGCAGGATGTAATATAGTTTTTGAGGCCTATGTGTGTGTGGAAGGGATGTGATGTGAATGTTCAATGGAGGTGGGAGTGCCATGGCATTTTCCATTGGGGTGTGGGAGTATCTAATCAATGGGAAAGTGGGGTAGGGTACCCTATCATTGATTTTATTTAAATTATATTATTTTTCTTGTGTTATTTAAGGAGAATGCCTTAGTGAGGTTCGGGTGGCTAGTATACCTTTTTAGGTGTTGTTTTGGTTTTGATGTTTTCTCACAGGATCATCATTATTATTCTTTCACATGTGCATGATAGACTTTGGTTTTCCTACCGAGTATACTTGTATGCTAAACCTACATATATAAATTTTTTTTATGTTTCTAGGAGGGTATCTTGGACCGTGTTGGGCCATACTATCTAGGACCTTGATAGTTTATGCGTCGCTCCTTAGCCTTACTTTTGTTATTTTACTTTGGAGACTTTTTTATTGTAACTATTCTTATTATAACAAGCATGTGGGATGGCTTCGGTTTTTTTATTTTGGGTCCTTGAGTAGCATTCTGGATGATGCATCCTATCTTCATATCTAGTTTTCCAAAAAAGGGTAATGCCTCTCATATTGTGAGATTTGTATGCCCTTGGTGCTAGTCATGAACCCATGGCCAAAGAGTGGTAGGACTCATGGTCATTAACTTCCTTTCCTCTTTTCTTGCCCAGTAGGGGTATCTTTTGGGATGGGGTCATGGAAAACCATATCACCAATATTTATTATAGATAAACCCCTTAAACCTTCTCAACTAGCCATATTGAAACCAGAATAAGCTACCCATATCACATCTCATGTGTTGAGACATACCCAAGGGCTCATGTTATCTTAACTAACATGCTCACTCTTTTATAATTTAGTCAATAGTTTTCCATAACAACTTAAATATTGGAGTGTGCATATTTTGAGCATAGAAGGAAAAACAACATCCTATAACTTTATGTAGAGAACTATCAGACTATATCCATCTACCCAATCTCATGTAATGAATTCAATCAATCATACTCATTCATGAAAAAATATAAATTCATATTAAAGGGTCCACCTACATCAAAAATGGATTTACCCTCTACACCAATCTCCATAAAGCCTTGACCAAGATTATCCATCCATATTTTAATCCCACATTATCTACCATGATTCTGTCCTATGTCATACATCATAAATAATTAATTACAAACATTTATAGTTAATTTTATAATTTATTCCAATGATTCATAAAGATCGAAAAACTCACCTAGAACCACCGTGACACAAAAACTACTTAAAACCAAAAATGTAAGAAACCTAGAATACCCTTAACAATATACTAGGTAAAATCCCAACCACTCTACACCTGGTCAATCATTACCTTCAAACAATTTTATCAAAATACTTAAATTAATTTGGTAAGTAGATTATGTCCACAAAAATGATGAATAAAGGAGTGTGATCACATCCATGGGTCCTCCTCTAGCCACTACACAATAACTTTTCATCCTTATCAGATGATTCCAACATGTTTAGATGAAATCATCATTGAATACCTAACCAAAATCTGTAATATTAGAGGTATAATAAGGATAAAAACAATGAAATAATAAAAGATATTACCAAACATCATCATTGGAACAGATAGAAAATAACCATCACTGAAGGATGAACCATATGGGATGAATATATGGGGATTCTCTAGGTAAATCTCTCTCTCTTTGTTCCCTAAACCCCTTTAAACAAAAGGGGTTATGATAGGTTGATTATTGGACCACCCTTTCACAAAAAACACCATCTACTCCACTCAAAGAGTAATCTAGAGGGTTTACAACATGAATGATCCTTTTATAACACATTTATAATATAAACCCCTGGTTCATGGTTTGAAATGTTCTTGTAAAAGGGGTTCCACCCTCTACTAAACCCATTAGTGATGTGAACCCAATGGGTTATTGTGTGAAAGGTTAAAACTATAGATAATCAACCCCCAGGACACTCAAAGCCTCTCCAACTTCCACTTGAAATCATGAGGAATCTAGTGATCCTAAAACCATGTCCATAATCACTATTTAAGCATGTTAAAACACTCAAAATATTAATTAGAGTCCCAATTACGCAACCCCCACCAACAAATCAAAAATTTAAATTTCCTCAAGAAGTAAACAATCATAACATCAAATTTCATTAAAGAATCACGATCATAGGGTTTATAATCATTTAGAAGAATCTGGTCATCCTACAACCACAAATATGACCTACCTCAATCATTAATTCACCAAGAAACCATAACATTCCTCACCTAAAAGGTTAACATGGTTCCACTGCACATTTCGAACAACTAGGCCTAGATATGTTGTTTTTTTCTCTAAAATCATTATTCTAAACCCTAATCCAACTAAATCATGAAATTAATAATGATAATGATGCAGTTCCCATCTCACTGCATCCAAATTTGAGTCAAAACTTTAGTAAATCAACCCATGGATGATTTTTATTTAAAATGTTCTACCTTAACTCTTTATGAACCAACTCACCATGTGATGGAATTTCCTTAACTCCCAAAGGCATCTTTAGTTTATCCAATGCGTACATCAGAATCCAATACTAAATCCTAGTTTAAGTTTATAGTTGGATCACCAACTAACAACACCATCAATTATTCTCTCACCTTGATAAATGCTACACCTATGATTTGACTCGCCATCAAATTGCTCTAACCCTCTTCAAGCCCGATAATAACACATTGACCCCATATAACACCACATTCAAATTCCAACATTGGTATTCAATGAGAGAATAGAATACCTTAGACCTCTCCACAGACTAGAATCCTGGTGTGACATCAACCATCTCTCCAACTGGTCTCACTATACCATTAACCCATCCAACATGAAATTCATTCTCCCATGATTGATAGAATTATCCCTACTGTAAGAGTATTGTTATCGTCACATGATGAACCAAAATTCCAATCTCCATCGATCATGTATCTTAATTCAGTATACATGATGACTATACATGAAAATCACACTCATTATTGAGTGAAAAACCAAAAAAATAATGACCACCCATTCTGTACTTACAAGTAACATTATACTACAACAAAAAATGGTTTTCTCTCATCTATATATCTTCCCTTAGACCATTCCTTGATAACCGAACTCAAGGGGTCTGATTCTCATGCCTCCCAAACAACACCCCCATCAAGTACCAAAACCCTAGGTCATCATTCATACTTGCTTCTCACCATCACTCTATTACTACAGAATCTCTCAGGAACATCCATGACCTAAAAATTCACAAAATACCAAAACATATTCCATTCACTGATCCATAATGCAGTAGAGAATCATTATTAAACATAGTTAACCTTAAATCAATACAATGACCCAATATTTTGGCTCCTCATATAATGTGTGTAACATGATATAACCAACACAATGAAACCAAAACATATTAATAATCCATTATTAAAAGAGTTATAATAAACACTAAGATGGTAAAACATTAGTTTCTATTACTTTTACTTGGTAAATAATTAATATGAGTTAATAATTAAATTGAAATTTTAATAAAATCTTTTTTGTTTATATTGTTCAATATCTTTGTAAAATATATATTTACACATTTTATTATTTAAATAAATTTTTTGTTTTTAAAACCTTTTTAAATTAAAATTTATATTATAAATTATATTAAAAAAATAAAATACTATTTTTAATTTATAAAACCATGATCAATATTTTTAAAATTTATATGGAACTTTAAAGAAAAGTTTTTTCAACTATTATGCTCGACTATTTATAACATGATGAAATAATTTTTTTGATTTTTTAATTTTTAAATAATTAATTTTTAAATAATAATATTCATTTATAAATTCTTTTTAATCAATGGAAATGATAATTCTATCATAATATTATTTAAAATAAACTTTTCAAAAAACAGGGTTTTATAATATACATGCGCTAATGTCAAGATTAATTTACTTATAAATCTGAATTTAGTTTTATATAATGATTATTATATTTTAAATAATAATTTTAAAATTATTTAATATATCCAATTTTATTTTTTGTGTAGTAAATTATTATTTTTAGGATTAATACTAATTACCACGATAATGGTGAAACAATTTTTTTTTGAAATTGTTATTTTATTAATTTGAAGGAATATTTATCAAATTAATTAAATTTAAAGACTTAAAATATGAGTATAATATTATGTATAAACATATAAATAATCATATAAACAATCTGTTAATTTTAAATCAATACTAAATAAGATTAAGAATCTATTATTGAAAAAATTACATTTTTCTACTAATGTAGTTTTTATACACATTATATATTTCAATTTAAATATTAATTTTATAATATTTATAAATTAAATTGGATTAAATTGAGGTTAAATATAGTTCTATAGCACCCAAATTTGGGTACAATTGTTATATTATGAGTTTAATAAAACATAAAATAACTCAGTTAAAAAATATTTTCCTAGTTAAGAAGTAAGAAGTAAAATAAAAAAACATAAATGTAAAACCTTGATAAAATTTTTAAAAAATATTTTTAAACTCATTTGTGAGAATTTATCAACTTAAAGACATCACAAACTAAATAATTGATAAAATTTTTATCCATTGACATTGGAATAGTGTCATGGAATTGTTAAAATATAAGAGGTGTTTCCAAAAGTGCCTTTTTATTCTTTTATAAAAGGGGATCAGTTACACCATTTCAAATACAAATACACATTTGAAATTACTAATTAAAACTATATCCTTTTAAGATACCTATAACCCTATCCATCAATCATAATCCCATGTTAACACATAGTTATCCTATGCCATTTGATTAATAGAGAACTTCCATAAAAAATAAAGTCTCCATTATAGGTATTATCTATTCCTTATTATTTTTTACCAGTAATACTGTTTCAAATATATTATCACCATAATGTTATTATGAATTAATCCAAATTATTATACTTATTCGTTTTTATATTGTTTTTATGAAACTTATTTATTCCTTTTTATCAACTTATAAAAATCAAAGAATGTTGTTAGTGCGTTGTGAGGACTACAACCTCAATGAAGTAATTATGTTTGTTTTTTATTAGGTTCTATAAAAAAACAGTCTTTATAAAATTATACCCTAATACTCATGTCAGTTCTGACATTGATTAAATGTTGTTCTTTATCTCTATAGGACGTATATTATGACCTAAAATCCCACATGATCAAATGGGGAACAAATTTTCCACAAAATAAAAGAAGATGAAATATTAAATGTCAGTATAATAAACAATATAAAAGAAGAAAGTAATATAAATAAATATGAAAAATAGTACCCAATTGAAAGACAAACATCCAAAAAGGAAACATCATCCCAATATGAGAACTTTATGATATAAAGGACATGTCTCAAAACTTTTGTGTAATATGTGGGAAACTACTCCAGTGGTCATCATCACTACTCCATGATCCAAAGGATCAAGGACTTCTAACACCTCCAAGTAGACCTTTCCCATTTCTAAAAAATTTAATAATAAAGCCTACGAATTCTTGAATTCAAAGGTAGGGTGTGATATGTAATTCCCAAAATGTTCTAATAAAGTGTTATATAATAAAAAAACAAGAATTAATAATTTATGATATCAATATAAATAAAAACAAGAAAAGGTAGTACATTTGAATATTTTAAAACAAAACTTGATTTAAACAAAATAGACAGAAGATATATCAAAAAAATGTTTAAATAGGATTAAATTAAAATTTTATATAAAAAAGTATATATAAATTATTTCTCATGAATAAAAAAGTTCAGTAAATCAATGACATGTATAATCAAATAATGTAAAGAAAGAACAATGGTAAAGAGCCATGTGTTTTGTTAGTTTCATTGTAATATGATCAAAAAACTTTTCATTAATCAAAATAGATTTAGATATGTGTTAACACTCAAATAAACACCCCATTAAAGTATCCAATATGGGCAATCAAACTACACCCCATTAGGGGAACCATAATGGGAAATCACGATGATATTGGTTCAATTATTATTATCATCAAAACTCAATTTCTAGGGGATCAGAATCCTATAATTCTTGTCATGGTTACCAACTAACAACCCAATATTATATGTTCTTTAATAAATTAATCAATCAATCAAATTTGAAATCAATCTTTTCAAATCATTTCAAAATATAATTTCCAGATTTCATTTTTCAACATTCCTTCCATTTTCAAAACCAAATAATAGGTTTTCAAAATATCTTTCCATTTAAAGTAACCTTACAAATGGTAATAACCCTATTCTTATTCTTGAGGTATGAGTTTCTTATTTTCCTTTTCCTTATGTTTTTTTGAGAAAACAAGGGAAATGTGGAAAAAATCCCAAATTTATGGGTACGCTCTATGTACTTTTGTACACACGCTGTGTACTTTGGCTATGTGGGATGAGAATACAGGGCGTGTTGGATTTTTGGAGATTAAGCGTGTAAAAACTAACTATACACCATGTACTTAGTAATACACACAATGTAATCAGTCAACAGAGGAATAGTGAGGTGGTGGAAAGTAGTCGACAGAGGAATAGTTAAAAAGGATAGTACACATCGTGTACTTGAGAGTACATGCTATGCAATTTTTTTTCCATTAAAAATAGGAATTAGCCTCCTCTTTCGACAAATGAGGTAGAGGACTCACTAGGAGCAGTGGGAGAGGAGGCAGAGACTTGGGGGAACTCCCAACCGATCACCGGGACTCTGATTCTTCCACCGTCACTCTCGTTTGAACCTCACGGGTAAGATCATCCCCCTATATGAAAATTTACATCCAATTATTTCCCTAAGGGAAGTAATATAGGTTTTAAAGGGTAATAATTTATCTTAGATCTACGTCATTATTGGTTGTTTCAAGAGGTACCTTTCACAAATATCGATCGGAGGAGATCAAGGTAGGTGGTCTTGTGTTTAATTCCAACTTTCGAGTTGATTTTGTGTACCACTGTGCCACATGCCCATTTTGGGGTGTCGTATGGCTGAGACTTTAACTGTTGAGATACCTAGAATTACATAGTTAATCTAATGAAAAAGTATAAACTTCTATTTGAGATTGTTGCTTTGATCTTGGGCCACCCTGAGGGTGCGTTTCCCTTGTTTAGACATTTGTCTAGGATACCTGTGGGTATGCCGTGATTACAACACGTTTTGAGTTTTCTTGAAAGAAAAAATATATAAAATTCTTGCTTATGCATTGGGCTTGGCCCGATTACTTTTTTTTCCTAGGGAATGACTGCGGGCAGTGTTTTGTATAGCCTGAGGGAAAGGTATTGTTTAGCCTGAGGGAAACATTTCTTATGCCTAAGGGTAGTGTTTTGTTTAACCCGAGGGAACCGTTTTGTTTAGCCTGATTGAAACATTTATTATGACTGTGGGAATTAGCTTTTGTGCCTGAGGGTGATATCTCATATGCCTGAGGGCAATATTCATTATGCTTGAGGGTAGTCACATGAGGGTTTCGTTTCTGTTTTCCTAAGGGTAAGTAATTGCATGTCTGAGGACAATGTTTACTTTGAATATTCACTATGGTGATTTCTTATGTTGTACCTTCCAAGATAAAGCACATGCTTGGTATTATTATTATCTTTTACTTGTAAGATAGACTATTGTGGTTTCTACTGTGGCACTGGTATAGGAGATTGTCAGTCAAGGTTGAGTCTAATAAAACTCATAATTCAATTATATTGAATTGTTATATAATTTTTAAAATGGAAATGTAACTAGTAGGAATGTTTGCTTTTGAGTACTTCCTAGTTTACTACATTTCATTATTGTACACTGCTATTGCACATTTTCACTCACAGTTTGGAATGAGCCTTTAGTGGTTGCCTACAAGTATTTCTTTCTCACACCATGTTTGGGTATTTTATTGGGCCCAAACAGATTATATTTCTGCAGGTGTTGATAAGGGAAAGGGTCCCTATACAGGTACATGATTGTTGTAGAGAAGTTGGAGAGCATGGGGCCGAGCTTAGTCTTGTGATGCTACTGTGTTCCTATTACACTGCTTTGGTTTTGTTTTGTTGTACTTTGTACCTTGTGTTGAATTGTATTAGATTCCAGTGTGTCATATATTGGATACTTTCTTAGGATTAGAAACATGTTCCACCATCATATAAATGACTATTGGTTATCTTTTACTTTCGTTCCGTTGTCCATTTCAGGTCTATATTGTTTACTGCTTCTTCTTTTGTATGTTTATATTTTTTTCTGCTGTGCTACAATTTGACAAATGAGGGCATAGTTTCCCTACTATCAGTCCTAGGCCCTCACTGCCAATTAGTAGTCTCTGGCGTTTGGGGAAATGCGCTTATGGTCATGTGACCAACCAGGTTAATGGAACATGTTGTGTGGCACCTAGATTCGGGATGTTACAAAGTGGTATCAGAGGAATTATTTTCTCGACTTACTATTTTGAGCCTATAGATAGGGATAAGATGGAATTTGTAATTGTTAATAAGCTGTTCCCAGGAGTATCTAACCCATGTACAGGGAAAAGACAATTTACCTCACGTTTCAATTCATCTGGTTTTTCAATTATTAAAGTTGATTTGATTTCACTATTGGGTTGATGTACTTGTGGTGTGCTATTTATATTTTTATACACGGGTTCTATTTATTTGCAACCATATGAGATGAGGGTCCTCCATCTCATACATCATTTAGGCACATGTTATAATAACATGTCATTCATAGTTTCCAAGCCATGTAGGTGCATTAGAAATTGGATGTTGTTGTGATATATGTTGTTCTATAAAAATTCATGCTATTGTGATAATTACCTTGATATATACACCTATTTTTGATAGGGTATTGTTTGTATGAGGTTTTGTTTGAATGAATAAATAACAAACTTTTGTTCTTTAGGTGTTATGGGCCCTCATTAACCGGAATTTGGTGGATCATTGATTTGGTTATGTTGTTAATAACATGTATAAGATTCATAAATTTGATTCGAGGGGAGTATGAGCCCTCACAGATCAGAATATGGAACTTTAGTGTTAATTTTAGTTTTTTTCTAGGATTTAGGTAGTTTCTGAGGCTTACTGTTTGAAAAAACCCAGAATACACGCCGTGTAGTTTTGATTACATGTCATGTGTTCTTTTGTTCAGGAAGAAACTGTTTTCTTAAGTACACACTGTGCACCTTATGTACACTCCATGTAGCCTCTAACCGTGTCATAGGCCATGTGGGAAGAGACACGGGATATGGAAGTTCTTGTGGGAACATATTGTGTACTAGTTGTAAAATCCGTTTAGGGTTAACCTTGTGTCCGCCCATGTGAATAACAACACAGATGGAGAAACCTTAGATGATACAAGCTTTGTCCGTTATAAACACACCATGTAGTGTAATCTTGGAATCCAAACATGTAACTTACAACACGGGTTAATGTTACCTTTCTAGTACATTTCTTGTACCTCTGGGACATGCCGTGTGGTCTTGACTGGTGAGAGACTGCGTGGAATTAGCCGTGTGGATAGGGAAACAAGGTGGTGTACACGCCGTGTGCCGGTATAACACGCCATGTACCTAGGGTCGAGACACACCTGGGCTGACATTAGAGCACAAACATGTAAGGGCCTAATAGTACGCGCCATGTAGACCTTATACATGCTGTGTAGTCTCTTTTTTCCAGTTCTTGTGGATCTTTACCCTTTTCATTGGCACTCTTAACCGGAAAAAAGAAATATCGATAGTAAATTAATATAAGGTGTGTATTTGACCTTGTAGAGTCATGTTTCCAAGATGAACACTAGATGTTCTCCAATAGAGTGGTGATGATTATACTCTAGAGATGGTAGGCCAAGGATACTGATGGATCCTCCAGCTGTTCCAGATGCGGCGACATCCTTTATACCGGATGCAGGTGCAGATGAAAAGTTCTTTGAAGGCTTCATTTGGTTTATGCAGACCTTCCAGGGAGGAATGCTGGTCCCCATATCTATGGTAGAGCTGACACATATTTTCCAGTAGTAGCATCCGCCTACGTTTTCAGGGGATGGTGAATCATAGGCTATGAAGTCATGTCTAGATTCTATGTAGATGATCTTCGACCATCTGGAGACGCCTCCTGGGAGGAGGGTCAAGCTTGCTACTTATATACTGTGTGATTCCGCCAAGAGATGGTGGGATGTTACCACCCAGACTGAGAATCCTCGAGACATGGCGTGGGAAGATTTTTAGGTAGTCTTCTATGACCTTTTCTTTCTGGAGATTCTAAGGAAAGATCGAGCTCGAGAGTTCATGAATCTGCAGCAGGGCACCATGTCAGCGATGGACTATTCTGCCTACTTCACCGAGCTACCACATTTTTCACTTGTTCTGGTGAGTGATGAGATGTTGAGGGCTAGAAGCTTTGAGGATGGTCATTGATAAGACATTCCAGCATTGGTGAATGTTTTCAGGTTGGATACAGTGCATGCTATTGTGAACAAGGCATTGATTACGGAGTGAAACTTACGGGAAGATAGTGGTGCTTACTAGGGAGGTTCGACAACGGTCTCTGGTACTATTTCTACCGAAAAGAGGAATAGGAAGATGCATTTATCTCACGGTGGCAGTACTAGCCAGAATAATTATTCTGGTGGCCAGGTAATGTGCTTCGAGTGTGGTTAAGAGGGGCACAAGAGACCTCAGTGTCTATGTGACTCGGTGGAGTGACGAGATTACAGCAAGATGGGTCATCTTCAACGTTTTTGTAGGGCATTTCCACCAATGACATGTGAGAGTGGTTCTGTACAGACTTCTTATGTTGGAGCACGACCAGTAGCTTCTAACCAGTTAAGAAATTGTAATACGTTAAGAAATTCAGGATGAGGTTGTGGTTGTTACTATGGTATCCATACACCAGGATCTCAGAGACAGTAGGGTGGGTCAGCTCAAGGTAGAAAGGCTGTGTCACGGGGTCGTGGCACTAGGCAGAAATATGCAGTGCAACAGACCCAACATGAGTAAGATCTTGGACATTCCACTGTCATAGGTATTATTCTAGTAGCTCTTATTTTATCTTTGGTAATTTTTGACACTGGTGCTACACATAGATTTATATCAGTGCCCGTTGTGGAGAGCCTTGGGCTATGTGTTTCTTATTCTTCTAATATCATGACGCTAAACACTCCATTGGGAATTAGAATGGTAGGTTTGCGTTAGTTCAAGGATTTACCCCTAGAGGTTGGTGGGTGTCACTTTCTATGGGACATATATGTCTTAGATATTACAACCTATGATGTCATTCTCAGGATGAACTTGTTGGTATCCTTTTGAGCCTTTGTAGATTTTTATCATCTCAGGTTGAGTTTCACGTCACGAGAGGGTATAGAGTTTCTATACAAGAGAGAATAGGATGTCCAGGTGAGCCGAGCTAGAACCGAGCATCGTGGTTGAGGTGGAGTGATGACCCATATTGTGAGTTTATATCTAGATAACCAGGGAACTTTTCAGAAGTATTTCCTTCCTCTGGTTAATCATTTCAGGGATGTCTTCCCAGATGAATTTTTAGGTCTACCTCTTGAGTGAGAGGTGGATTTCTCTATTGAGCATGTTTCATGAGTGGCACCGGTGTCCATTGCTCTTTATAGGATGGCTACACTAGAATTGCAGGAGCTCAAGAGGCAGTTAGAAGAGTTACAGGCAAAGGGTTTCATCCGACCCAATATTTCTCCCTAAGGTTCGCCTGTCCTTTTTCGCTAAGAAGGTGGATGGTACCCTCAGACTCTACATGGATTATTGGAAACTGAACCCGTAGACGGTTAAGAACCGATATCCCTTACCGAGGATTGATGATATTTTTTATCAACCTTGAGGAGCACAAGTGTTCTCAATGATTTACTTGAGATCCAGATGTCATCAGTTGCGCGTTAGACCATCGAACATACTGCTTACTGTCTTTTGGAGCAGATATGGTCTATACGAGTACTTGTTCATTCTGTTCAGACTCACTAACACGCCATCAATTTTCATTTCTCTGATGAATCAAGTGTTCCATCCATACATGGATTCTTTCATGGTGGTCATTTTGGACGATATCTTGGTGTACTCTAGCACTCGACACAACCATGCCACCCATCTTGATATTGTACTGAGTACACTGAGAGAGAAGCAGTTATATGCTAAGCTCTCAAAGTGACACTTTTGGATGGACCAGATTCAGGTTTTGGGTCATATTATCTCAGAGGCTGGAGTTGCTGTAGACCCAAAGAAAGTGAGAGCAGTAGTTTCCTAGGAGAATCCTAAGAATGTGTTTGAAATACATAGTTTCTTGGGGATGGCTGGTTACTATAGGTGCTTTATATAGGACTTCTCCTGCTTAGAAGTGCCATTGATTGGTTTGACTAAGAAGGGTATGATGTTCATTTGGTCAGAAGCTTGTGAGACAGCCTTTCAGCAGTTGAAGGGAAGGTTAACATTAGCACTAGTCCTGATACTTCCAGAGAAAGAGAAGATCTATATAGTTTAATATGATGCATCATGTATTAGTATGGGAGTAGTGTTTATGTAGAGAAATCGATTAGTTGCGTACATGTCTTAGTAGATGAGGCCACATGAGAGGAATTACCCGACGCATGATCTCAAGTTGGCCGTAGTAGTTCATGCGTTACGCTGTTGAAGACATTATATATTGGGAGAACATATTGTGGTTTTTACAGACCACACAAGTATTAAATACATATTTATATAACATGACTTGAATTTGAGACAACCAAGGTGGGTTTAATACCTTTAGTCCTTCCACATTGAGCTTTCCTATACACTTGGTAAGGGTAATGTAGTAGCTGATGCACTGATTATGTGGACTCAGATACAGGTAGTGCAGGAGGCCAGTGGTGAGTGGAATCTTATAGATTTGTTCTCTGAGATGCATTTGGAGGTGAAAAATAGTTAGGGGTGAACCTATATTTCATCCTTATCTATGACTTCTACCCTCCTGGATAGAGTGAGGATGAGACAACTATCAGATTCAAATGTCCTAGTTCTATGGGAGTCGGTGGAAAGTAAGGACTATCCTCCTGGTTGGACGATAGGCGATGAAGAGGTACTGTGTATCCATGGATGAGTGTGGGTTCCAGGGGATATACTTGAGGTGTTGATGTGGGAATTTCATGCTTCATCTTGGGCAGTGAATCCTGGAGTTACCAAAATGTACCGTGACTTGAGACGTCAGTATTGGTGGCCGAGTATGAAAAGAGAGGTAGCTAGTTTTGTTATAAGATGTTCCACCTGTCAACAGGTGAAGGCGGAGCATCAGAGGCCAGCCGGACTGTTACAATAGTTACCCATTCTGAAGTGGAAATTGGATGATGTTGTGATAGACTTTGTGTCTAGGTTGATGAGGTCACCTCAAGGCAATGATTCCACATGGGTTGTTGTGGAAAGACTTACGAAGGTTTCTCACTTTTTGCCGATCAATTAGACCTACGGTGTTGACGAGCTCAGAAAGTTGTATATCCGAGAGGTAGTACGTCTTCATGGGGTCCCTCGTTCTATCATTTCAGATAGGGACACCCATTTTACATCTTGTTTCTGGAAGAATTTTTAGGGGGAACTGGGTACACAGGTGCTTCTGAGCACAACTTACCACCCTCAGACTGATGTCTAGTCAGAGCGTATAATACAAGTGCCAGAGGACATGCTGTGTGCATGCATCCTGGACCTTGGGGGCTCATGGGAGAAGCAAATACCCCTGGTTGTTTTTTCCTAGAATAATAGTTTTCTGTAAACTATTGAGATGGAACCATTCGAGGCTTTATATTATAGGCCATGCCGGTCACCCTTGTGCTAGTTGGAGGTGGGTGAGGTAGCTTTACTAGGACCACATCTCATGCATGAGACTTTATAATAGGTCCAATTGATACAAAAGAGGATGGCTACTACACAGTCTCATCAGAAATCTTATGTTGATCGCCGCAGATGACCCTTGGAGTTCATGGTCGGGGATCAGGTTTTCTTGCATTTTTCACTGAGGGTGGGACACAGGTGGATCAAGAGACAAGAAAACATTCAACGAGGTATTTATGGACATTTGAAATTCTGGAGAGAGTTAGTCCAATTACCTATCAATTGCAGTTACCACATAGGTAGCGGGCCATGCACGATATCTTCCATGTATCTCAACAGCACCATTATCACTCAGACCCATCTCACATTTTTCATCCAGAGGAGGTTGAAATTTAGGTTAATTTATCCTTTTAGGACAATCCTATTTGTATTTTTGATAGGAGCATGAAGATTCTCTGAGGATGGTCAGTTCCTCTCATACGGGTGCTATGGCAGTATGGTCGAGTACTGGAAGAAACCTGGGAGCGGGAGGCCGATGTACATGCTCAGTGGCCAGGATTGTTCTCAGCTTTATATTCAATACCCTTGGAAGGGGAATTTTGGTATGAATCACTTTAATGGGGAAAGTTTTTAAGAACCCGGTTCTTATTCTTGAGGTACGAGTTTCTTCTTTTCCTTTTCCTTAAGTGTTTTTGAGATAGCAAGGGAAATGTGGGAAAAATCCTTAATTTATGGGTACACGCCATCTACTTTGGCTATGTGGGATGAGAATACAGGGAATGTAGGCTTTTTGGTGATTAAGGGTGTAAAAACTAACTATACACTGTGTACTTAGTAATACACGACATGTAATCAGTCGACAGATGAACAGTGAGGCAGTGGAAAGTAGCCACAAGAGGAATAGTTAAAAAGGATAATACATACTGTGTACTTGAGAGTAAAAACTGTGTAGTTAGGTTTTTTCATTAAAATTAGTCAGTAGCCTCCTATTTTTATAGAGGAGGCAGAGGACTCACCAGGAGTAGTGGGAGAGGAGGCTGAGACTTGGAGGAGCTCCCAATCGCTCATCAGGACTCTGATTCTTCTGTTGTCAATCTCGTTTGAACCGTGAGGGTAAGTTATTCCATCTTGTTGAATATTTCCTTCCAATTATTTCTCTATGTGTAGTTATTTAGGTTTGAAATATTAATTGTTTGTCTCATATCTATGTCGTCCTTGGTTGTTTCAGGAGGCGGCATTCATGTATATCGATTAGAAGAGATCGAGGTAGGTGGTCTTGTGTTTAATTTCTACTATCGAGTTGATTTTGTGTATCGTTGTTCCAAACACCCATGTTCATGGTGTTGTATGGCTGAGAATTTGACTGTTGAGATACCTAGAATTGCATAGGTAATCTAATGAATAAGAATAAATTGATGTTTGAGATTGTTGCTTTGATCTAGGGCCACCCCGAGGGTGCGTTTCCCTTGTTTAGATGTTTGGTTAGGATACCTTTGGGCATGCTGTGATTATAGCATGTTTTGAGTTTTACTAAGAGGAAACATATATAAACTACTTTCTTATGCATTGGGCTTAGCCCAGTTACTTTTTTTTCCTATGGAATTCCTGAGGGTAGTGTTTTGTAGAGCATGAGGGTAAGGTTTTTTTTAGCCTGAGGGCAATGTTTCTTATGCCCGAGAGAAATGTTTTGTTTAGCCTGAGGGCAATGTTTCTTATGCCTGTGGGAATTATCTTCCATGCCTGAGGGTGACATATCGTATGCTTGAGGGAAATATTCATTATTCCTGAGGGCAGTCACCTGAGGGTTTCGTTTCTGTTTGACTGAGGGTAAGGACTTGCATGTCTGAGGACAACGTTTACATTGAATATTCATTGTGGTGATTTCTTATGTTGTACCTGACAAGATAAACCACATGCTTGGTATTATTATTATATTTTTCTTGTTAGATAGCATGTTGTGGTTTCTACTGTGGCACGGGTATAAGAGATTTTCGGTCGAGGCCGAGTCTCGGAAAACTCAGAATTCAATTATATTGAATTGTTAAATAATTATTAAAATAACAATGTAAGTGATTAGAATGTTTACTTTTGTGTACTTATTAGTTTACTTCATTTCATTATTACACACTGCTATTGCTCATTTTCACTGACAGTTGGGCATAGACCTTTGGTGGTTGCCTACTGGGATTTATTTCTCACACCCTTTTTGGGTCATGTCTTGGGACCAAACAGATTATATTACTGCAGGTGTCAATAAGGGAAAGGGTCCCTATACAGGTAAATGATTGTTGCAGAGAATTAGGAGAGCATGGGACCAAGCTTAGGCTTGCGATGCTTCAACAATCCTGTTGCACTGCTTTGGTTTTGTTTTTCTGTACTTTGTACCTTGTGCTGTATTGTATCAGATTCTAGTGTGTCCTATTTTGGATGCTTTCTTAGGATTAGGGACATGTTGCATCATCAAATATATGACTGTTGGTTATCATTTACTTCAGTTTTGTTGTCCATTATAGGTCTATATTGTTTACTGATTCCTCTTTTGTATGTTTCTATTTTTTTCCATTTCACTACACTTTGACAAATGAGGACATAGTTTCTCGACTATCCGTCCTAGGCCCTCGCTACTAGTTGGCAGCCTCTGGTATTTGGGGAAATGCGCTTGAGGTCATATGACTAACTAGGTTTGGGGTACCCATTGTGTGGCACCCAGATCTAGGATGTTACAAAAATTAAGACTTTTTATCTATATCACCATCAAATTATTTCATGAAAAACGATTTCCAAATCCAGCCATATATTTTTCATAAATTCTCCCAACAATTTCAATTCTATTGTAGTTGGAGTTTTTCTGAAATCTCATGCCGTTTTAAAATAAAAAATTATATCATCTCAAAATATATTTTTATATAATTTAGAAACTATTTAGAAATTAATCATTAAATAAAAGGATTAAATTGATATAAAAATATTTATGGAACCAACTACATTAATATCCATGTATAATAATGCACAACACCCATAATGAGGATCACTAATGAAGAACAAAGTCATGAAAGATCAAGTAACACAACTGAGAATCAAGATCCAAAAAAAATTAGATCCATCAATTACATAATGATATTTAAAAATATAAGGACGATAGAAATTGTGATCGTAATAAACAACACAAGAGGAGATACACATACCTAGAGGACATCAAATGAGATCAATGACACTTTGATCCACCAATAACATAGTTTGGTGGATCCAAAATCACATGTTGGGAACCTTAAAAACTATAGAATTTATGTTAGGTTTGAATTAGGGTTAATAAAAACAAAAACAATATGTTTAAGATACTTAGAATATATTTCAGAGGAATTAATACCCACATGCATTATTTGAAATCTTGGGCTACGTGGTTAGACAAACTGTGTGCCCTAACTATGCACCCCTGCTATATTGTTTCATATTTTCTACTAAAAGGGAATATTATTTTTCAAAAAATGAAAGAAACATGATAAAAAATCACTATTTTAGGTTTCATGGTTTGGAGGGGATGCCCACATAGTTTCGAAAAAAAAATCACCCCCTTCTAGAGGGCCAACCAAGGGTGTGTGGATTCCTGGGTCAAACTGTATGATTTTCTCTGACCGTGCACTAACCGTGATCATAACTATTGGCTTCCAAAAATTTACAATTTCTTTTGTAATGAATCCAAAATAGGACTCAATTTAAAGTAGATCAAGAAAATGGTCAAATAATACCTGAAATACCGTAAAAATATGTTTTAATGTACCCACCATAAACAATTTCTATACCCTGAAAGCCTATCAAGAAGATTAAATGTTAATGAGATGACTACAATGATCTATCCTCAATACCTCACACTCGTAAGTATTATTAGAATAATTATCATGCTTCCATGGAACATTGAACAAATCTATAGTCCTCCCATGCACTACCTTTTTAATAGAATCAACAATCATGATTGGATGCTTAGTCACAACAAAATTTGGTTCCTCATTAAGATCCTCCCAGGTGAATACATGAAAGGGTCCAAAATATACTTTAAAGATAAGATACATGGAACAAATTATGTATCAAAATCAACTATTATTGAAGTGATAAATAGAAAGACACTTTCCCCACCCCCCTGAACAACCATAAAGGGTCCTAAAAACTATGGTGCATGCTTCTCTTATTTCCCAAGTCATCAATGACCCAAAAGGGAAAAACTATGAAAAAAAGTCTTTCCAACAAAAAACTCAAAAGGCTATATATGATGGTAAAAATAATATTTTTATTGGTTTTTTCCCATCAATATTGTCAGATGAATGAACTAAATATTTTTTATCTTTTCTTCGACCAAAATCGGTCCTACCGAAGATCATTCACCAATCTTCGACAAACCCATTAGGGATTTACAAGGAAGATCATACAAGTCCTCAAAAGGAGCCAAATGTATTGATGACCAGTAACTATAGTTATAATAAAACTGAACCATTCCCAAATAGATGTTCCAAGATCCCCCAAAATCAAGATCATAGACATATAACATGTGATCAAGAACCAATTTATCTCATTCTATTTGGCCATCCATCTTTGAATAATATTTCATTCTCAAATGTAACTAAGATACCAGTCCCTCCTGGGGCCTCTCAAAAAGTGAGAAGAAAAATGGGGATATTTATCATATAAAATAGTATATGGTACACCCAGAAATCTAATAACCCCTTTCACAAAGTAAAATCCCATGTCTTGAACATTGGTTGTATCATGAGTGGGTAATAATTGAGCTGATTTCATCAACCGATTGGATAAAAATATATTATATTCTTTCCCCAATGGGTATGAAGCAACCCAAACAAAAAGTACATAGAGATCTCATTCCACATAAAATTCATAACTAGATAATGATGATGATAACCCAAAGTTCTTTGGGGATTTATTTTGATCGGCCGACAATTATAACAACAAGAAAGAAATACTGCGATGACTTTTCATATAACTAGCCACCAAAATAATCGATGTTAATCATAAATAAACTTGTTGGTTATAGGGTTCAACATGGAAACCCCCCATTATATACGTTCTCATAGTCAAAGGAACATAAAAATGATTTTTAAATCCAAGGATTTCCTTAGATTAGAATTTCGAATATCTAATGGTCTCTCCATAATAGAGAGTCTATAATGTTTTGAAATTAATCATAAAGAATATTTACTTGAAGAATAATCTTGAGAAGAGTGGTGGTTAACATGAAACCTTATAAAAAACCCAGTCTATTATTTATGGACTCCCAAATTATATTTTACATTAATATCCATCAAATTCCACTATTCTAATGATTCTTTCATGGCCTTTTTGATTAGTTTACTACTCCAAGTACCAGAAAAACAATTCCCTTCCTAATGGTGTAGGAAATATCGATGTCAAAATACTATTGGGTTTCCACCAAATGACTCTGATGAAGGTTTAGATATTTTTAAAATAATATATAACTCAATCTTTTTTGGTAAAAAAATGGAAAATCTTTCACCAAAAAGGTAATGCAGCCAACTCTTAAGACTATGCATCACAATTTCTAGTTTGAGATCTTGGGTATGATAATTTTTATCATGTTCCATAATATATATAGATCCATATGCTACCACATGATCACCCTATATGAGAACATAATAGAAACCCAAACATGATGCATCACTGAAGACCACATACCCATAACCATCATTCAGAAGAGTCAAAACTATTATAGAAGTGAGAAGACATTTCAACTCAACAAAATAACTCCAACACTTCTTGTCCCAAAAAAACATCACTCCCTTATGAGTTGGATTCGTAAATAGAGAAGAAAATTTTGATAAATCTTTACCAAAATTGTTGTATTTCCCCACCAAGAATAAGAATTTCGATATCTTAATAACATTACGTGGGTGATGCCTTGTTATAATAGATTTAATCATATCATGATAAACTAAAATACCATTTTTTGAGACCACATGTCCCAAGAATTTCAATTCCCAAATACATAAATTACACTTTTAATGATTCTGGTAACGTTTGTGATCTCTCAATATTTCTATAAATTCTCTCAGATGATGCACATAATCTTCCTTAGACATAGGGTAAAACATAATATCATCCATGAAATCCATTAAAAACATGTCATGTTACCCATTAATATTACTACTCATAAAATCCATAAAGACCATAGGAACATTGATTTGAAAACTTTTTATAATAAGATACTCAATGTGACCATACCTAATTCTAAAGGAAGTCAATGAAATGTTATATTCTTTTTTTGTCAATTATGGATAACCAGATCAAAGAATTATCTTTGAGAACCACCTATCCCCTTTCAACTGATTAAACAAATCATCAATCCATGGTAATATATACCTTTTCTATATAGTAACTTGACCGATTCTTTGATAATATAACCAAAGGTGAATTGTCTATAAGATTTATTTTCAAAGAGAACAGGTTGAACCCAAGGTGGAGAACTTGAGTATGAAAATACTTTTGGTAACATATCATCTTTCCGATTCCTTAACTATTTAAACTCTAATGGTTCTATATAGTTTGAATTAATATATTCTAGATCATTACAAGGTACTAAATCAATTGATAACTTTACCTCTCTTACTCGTGGAAGGCCAGAAAAATCAGAAGAAAACACATTTGGAAACTCTACGATGAATAGAGGGAGATCATCAATTAAATATCATCACTCCAAATCAAATGTAAACACCAATATTATCCTAACTAACCTCTAAAATTATTTTCTGAATCTACTCATCATAGGGTCCCATTCCCCTTGAAAGACCGGAAACACCCCATCAAGTGCAGTAATAGAGACCTGTTGAAGTTAATCATCAATTCAATCCTTATTAGCAATAAGAAAATCCATCTTAATAATTACCTTATGAGGTTTCATATATAGAACCATAGAATTCTAAGTAAGATCAAACTTTGATAATGAGATAAAAAATAAGGCCAATGAAGACCTTTCTGTCTCTTCAATTCATGGTGAATAGTAATATCCATAACATAAGACAAAAGATCCATAGGAATATTTCTTAGATTAAAAACAAGGATCATTATAAATTAGTGAGATGTTCTAGCATAAAATAAATGAGTAACTAAATATGAATATATAGTGATGATACCTCTCACAGTCATTCAACTCGTATCGGCTTCCTCTAGAGACTCTTCCACAACATGAAGAAGCTTCATTCCAAATGCCCAAGGTATGAAAACCTTATATCTATAAGAATATGATTTCTTAAAAGTACTTTTATGCGATGATGATCCCCTTCCACTATGTAGAGTAGAGATTTTATGGAATAATTCTTATAGGTGGCCTGAATGATAGGACAAACTGTAGATTTTGGGTGTCTCAGTGCAGACCC
The DNA here is from genome assembly GCA_963277665.1 of Viscum album. Taxonomy (NCBI): domain Eukaryota; kingdom Viridiplantae; phylum Streptophyta; class Magnoliopsida; order Santalales; family Viscaceae; genus Viscum; species Viscum album. The sequence continues at coordinate 926,907,864 of OY728165.1, forward strand.
ATTTCAAATGCCCAACCTTTACACATTATAAGCAAGTCAAAGGGCCTTTTTTCAAGGAACTGTAGGAGGTAGTGAGGATGTGTATTTTCGAGAACCACCACGAGAGTCATCATGATTCTTGTTTCATTCAAAAAAACACATAGAACTTTAACTAGGAGAAAAAGGAACTCCTGTCAACCTTGACTTTCTAGATAGGTTAAGCTCAACCATTAATTCTTTATCCAGCACATCGGTATAAGATGCCACCTTCAATAAGGAATCTTGAGATCAAATGTCATACTAGAGACCCATATAAGGTCACTATACCTTCATATTGTCATTAGTCACTACTTATCGAGTAAACTAAACAATCCCAACAAAGTGGTTTGGGAACTAAGTAACAGTCATATCACAGTTAATGATTTTGGGGAATTCCACGAATTTCACCAACACCATAGATTAGTGATATACCAAATTATTGAAAACAACTAAAAATTACTTCAAATATAAGATATCATGCTTCCTTACCGTCGCCAGGGAGTCCAACCATATCCTACTAGGCCCTTACATCTTGAAAGTAGTGCACCTCACCTTGATAACTTCATGATTTTTTTGGAAATAAAAAATAAAATCTATCTTTATCAAAAAATCTTAATCCTCTTGAGGATAGTTAGAGCATTAGAAATCCTGTAGATTATAGTGAAGAAACTATTGATCATGATCACAAGGCTCATAACTTCTAGGTTCCAATACTGGATGACGAATGAGAACAAGTATTGGTAGTTGTCATAGTTCTTGAAAAACCGACACCACCATCTTGATATTATTTTGGTCCTCTGGATGATTAACTCACTATGGGTAACCATCAACTTCCTCCTAGGTCCTATTCAAACATATTCTCAGAGAAATGTTACTGAAAAACATCATTAGATAAAAATAAAGAAATAAGAAATTATACAACAATTGAATATTTAGAAATATCAATACCATCAAATAGAGATTTAATATTGGATTCTCAAAATACATGGACTAAAGGAATGGAAAATGATAGAACCATTTCAAAAAATTTCTCAAATAATCTTTCCGAAACACCCATGGTGACTAGAAAATTTTTATAATAAGATATGTCTTGGGAATAAATCAGAAAAACATTCTATATCCCATCACAACTTCCCAAACCACATACTGACATCAAGGAAAGATGCCTAACATAGACCAATGGGTGTTCCTAATCCTCATGGGTTGGAGACATGAAATTGAAATCATACATGATTATAGAGGGAACTAAGATAACAAAAAATACTAGAAGTCACAATATTACAAGTTAGTATGATTAGAACTCTTATAGGTGAAAGAACCATAAGTAAATAGGTATAATAGTAATAAATAGAAAGAAAAATGAATCAAATTAAGCATCATCCCAAGATGAAAAAATCAAAACATTTGTAAAAGGCCTCAAATATCATATGTAAAGAGTGGAAAATAGATTGGCGAATCACCATAAACACTCCACGATCTAATGTATCATGAACATCTACCACCTCTATGTGGTGAATTCCTTTTTCTCTAACTGGGCATAAATTTATTTAAATATCTCCAATTGAAAATATAGAGTGTGATCTATAATGACTGATAGTGTCTCATTAAGTGCTCAATAATAAATACCATAAAGATGATCTATTTATACTATCAATTAACATAAATCAAGGCATGTAATTACATTTTCATATTTAAAACCAAAATCTGATTTCCATCAATTAGGTGGAAGATATATCAAATTATCTTTCAAATATGCTTAAATGAACATTTTATATAAAATTTTTTATATAAATACGTTGGAATGAATAATGTAGTTCAATAAAATAACAACATGAATAATCAAATCATGTAAATAAAGCACCATTCTAAAGATACCCATGGTATGATAGATACTTGTTAATAAAATCCTTATAGTTCCCTTTAATCTACATGACAATAGATATGTGAGAATGATTAAATTAGCACCCCATTATTAGATCCACCATGGGAAATAAAACTAAATCCCATTAGGAGACCCACTATGGAAAATTATGCTGATCATGGTTTAGTTAGTTCTTTCATTATAAGTATATTTCTAAGGGATCTTGATCGTAGTGAGTATGTCCTAATTACCTAATAAATACCTAGCCTTACATGTTCTTCAATAAATAAATAAAATAATAAATAAATCAATCAATCTATAAAATTGGTAATTAATCATTTCAAAATATAATTTCCTAATTTTAGTTTTCAATGTGCTTTACTATTTCAAAACCAAATCATAGGTTTTCATAATTTAATGAATTTTAAAATAAACATTAAATTTACAAATTATATCGAGATCAACATCAAATATTTTCATTAAAACGAATACCAAATCATGCTATCAATTTCAATAATTTCACCCAAAAATTTCAATTACATTGAAATTTGTGGGTTTTTCACAAACTTGATGTCCATTTAAAATCAAAGATCATATCAACCCAAATATTTTTTTTAAATAATTTAAAAAGTCTTTCCAAATCAATAAAAAAATGTAAGTATTGAATTTAATGGAATATGATTATGTAACAACCTACCTAAAAATCAAGAGGTCAAAATGCACAATAGCCGCAACAGGGATCGAAAATGAATAATGATTGCACAAAATATTTACAAAACAAAACCTTGTATGAAGATCCAAAAAAATAAGTTTGGATCTATCCGTTACATGATAATTTTTTCATCTATAAGAAGGATATAAAGAGGGATCAAAATGAACCACAGTATAGGAGATCCACCTACCCGAAGAAGATTGAACGAGATCAAGTATGCTTCAATATACTAAGAAAATGGTTTGGAGGAGAAAAAATTACCTATTGGGGGAATATATATTGAATTATATCTAGTTAGGGTCATGTGAAGATGATTATAAACTAAAAACACTATTTAAGGATTTTTAAAATAATTATCAAAATAATTAATACTCGTGAATATAGTTTGCTGGGTAGGGCCACATGATTAGACAAACTATGTTCCACAACCACCCACCTTTATTGGTAGGGTTAATGTTTTATATTAAAATAGATCAAAAGTTTTCAAACTATGTTCCAACCATGAAAACCTTCACTTTTTGAGGTTGCATGGTTTGGAGGGGATGGAGACAAAGTTTGGAAAATCTATGCACCACCATTTAGAGTCTCAACCTAGGGAACATGGTTTCATTACCCAAACCAAATGGTTTTAACTAACCATATGCCAATATTGAATAGACCTAAAGGATTAATTTTTTCAAAATTTCACCTGAAATGACCTTAAAAAAAGGGCCAACTAAAAGGAGATAAAAACAACAGTAAAGGAATTCCTAAAAGTAGGGAACAAGATGATATAATACCTTTCATAGATGTTCTAAATGGTTGTAATTATTATTAAATATAAGATACTTAATATAATTATGATTATAAAATATTAATATAATATCCACCTTCACTCCTATCACAAGTTGAGGAATGATAAAACTAATCATGTGTACGTTTGGATTATGACCTGAATTATGATACATTTTTTTTGTTTTTTATTTATATTTTCATAAGTTATCTTAACATCTTTATTTATGTCTCAAAATCATAAAAAAACATAAAAATAAAAATATTCATATATTATATAGGTATTATTTAAAAATTAACACATCATGAACCATGATTGCCAATCAAGTTAATGCATGTTCAGGTTTGGGCTAGTTTAACCACCTAGATAGATAATGATTTGAAATATGATTATAGAAAACTCTAAAAACATGAATAATAATAATATAATATATGAAATAAATATTTATTATTATATATTTCTATTAAAATTATATTAAATATTTTACTTATTATCAGTGTAACATTTTCATTTATAAAAATTACCAATATAAGATGTTATTAATTCTGTTTTAACATAAATTAACTAAAAAACATATGGAATAAAATAAAGTAATTTTTTAATAATTTTATGTTATATTATTTTTCTTCATATTATATATAAATAATGAAATTTTAATCAAATATTGGGTAATTATATCAAAATTCTTAAACATGCAAAAAAATAACGTTATTAACACCAAATGGTCAAAATATGTTATAACTAATTAATGTACGCATGATAAATTTTTTTAATAAGGATTATAAAAGGTAAGTATTTATGATTATGATTAAAAAAAGGATATTAATTTATCTATGCATGTTCAACAATACTTTAGGGTTTTATTATCTAAGCATAGATACAAGGTAAAATATTTCCATCACAATTTCCCTTTCAGCGAGAAATTGTTTTATTACACACCCGTTTTAATTTATATGGTACATATACTGACTATAAGCTATATAATTTTATTAATTAAGTATTAAATCATTTAATTATATGTTATATTTCATGGTAATTATTATTCTAGAGTTTTTATTTAAATTTAGTACAATACATAATAATTTATTTCCAATTTCCTTTTAAAATAGAGACCTCTTAAGTGTGACAATCCATCTGAGGAATTTGTATTCAAATTCATTATAAAGTGTCTATAATTTTCTTATATATTTTATATATTTGGTAAATTTAAATTTATATTCAATTATTTCTAGTTTTATCTTATAACTCTTATAAAACATATAGGGTTTTAATAAGTTCATTTAAAAATACTCAAAAGTATTTTTTGACACTTTCCAAAAAAATGCTTCACCATCCACTCCACATTTTTATGATTACTCTTAGTTATTTTTCAAGATACATTATTAATTATTTTTAAATATAAAAGATTTAAAATTATTTAAAATTATTTATTTGAAAACATTATGTCTTTTCATGTTTCCATTACGGAAGATTCTTTTTATAATTAAAAAACATTAAATTATTTTCACTTATTTTATTGAAAACATTATATCCTTTTGAAGTTAAAATTATTAAATATTATCTTAACCGTTAAAATTTTAAAATTATTTACACCTATCATATTTTAAACTTTTATATGTTTCTATATAATTTTTTCTATGAAATATCTATAATAAGGTTTTTAAAAGTGTTCTCCTTCTATCCCCAATTTTTTTAAAAGTAATTTTCACATCAATGTTTTAAAAAGGTTTTGTGAAAACTTTTTATTTTCCCTTATATTTATCATACAAGATTTTTTTCATCGAGTTATGTTTTGATCACCTATTATATGTTATTATGATATTATTTACTTTATAAAATGATATTTATGATATTATATGATTTCACAAGTTCTTGTAATTTTTTTAAATGATTTAGGAAATCTATAATTTTTCTATGGGTTATTTGCAAGATGATGAATTCTATATTTTCAAGTGTTAGAAAAATGTATTGATTATGATAATGGTTGAACCTATATCTATATCCAATAAATTTATTAAAATATTATATCTCATGAGATAAAAATTTAACATGAAGAGCTTCACAACACACTAGTTTCACAAAGGGCGAGTGTTTAAGAGTTCAACTATACTCACAATTTTATATGTGAATATGTTAGTAAGTTTCTAGGTTCAGAAAATGTGAGTTTGAAGGAATTAATCTCTACTAAAAATTTTATATGTGAATATATTATAATTTCAAAAGGTTCAAAAAGTGTGAGTGTGATAAATTTAATATCTACTCATAATTTTATATGTGAATATGTTAGAAAGTCATAATGTTTACAAAAAGAAAACATGAAGGTGTTAATATCTTCTCAATAATTTATATTTGAACATTTGGGAAAGTATGTAGGTTTACATCTTATTCTGTGTTTTCATGACTATGACTTATTTTTATAGTATTTCACTCTTTTTATATGATTATCACATGTTTTTTGATTATTGATTTTTATTTTTAGTTCGGTTAAATTATTATATGGTCCCTTGATAATTTATGATGATCTTATGGCCCTACATCATGCTTTATGAATATTACACATGGTATTTTGAGCTATTATTATGTTATTTATATCATTCTCATATTATCCTTAATGTTATTCATATAATACTTTTTGATATGTATTACACCTCATTGATACTTTTTGATCAACCCATTATTATGTTTCCAATACCTAGGTTATAATGGTGATTGTATCATGTTGTACATCTAGAAAGGGTCTCTAAGAGAATGATTATGTATAAATGTTTGCAATTGTAGTAAATTAAGATGTTTAGGTAGCTGATGTACAAGAAAATAGGAATTTCAGTATTTGGGTTATGAAACTATTTGAGAGATTTATTAATTAAATCATGAGATAAAAATATTATTTAATCTACGTTTATTGTGGGTTTATTCAGTTGGAATTAGAGTTGTGTTTAGTTTAAGAATAATTTATTTATATTTTGATATGATTTTAGCTACATTTCTTGTTTGGTTTAGAGAAAATTAATGAAAACACTATAGATGAGTCTATGTATAGGAAGCTGTCCAATAATATTGAAATAGACATGATTATATGGTATCCTGTATAAATAAATCCCTACCTGGAAAATACATGTGGATTGGGGTGTGGCACAGATTCACCTAGGGGTAATCACCCCAAAATGGTTGGTAGATCACTGAATTGATCATCTCCCTAGTATAGAATGGTTTAAACTAATATTTCACACCAGGTTTGAGATTCTTAGGTGATATTATTAGGTTGATCATATTCCCATTATGAATCATGATGGTTGTATTTCATAGTTACATTGATGAATTAGGATGATAAGCACAAGATATCCCAACTTAAAGTAACCTAGGTATAACTAATATAGTTATAGGGTAAACCATGTTTGGCATATAAGGAAGGAATGTATCATAATTTTAAAGGAAGATTTCATTGGATAAGATAAGTTATGATTTAAAATTCATAATCACATATATTAATTTTTTATGATATTTCAATAACTGCATGTGTTTTAGTATTTGGTTGAATCAAGATCATGGAAATAAATATTTGAAAGGCATGTCCCTGGGAACATCAAAGAATGATAGTATCGATATGTAATTTCCCAGTATTATCAAGGATAATGAGGTGGATATCTTAGAAGAAGTTATATATTGAGTTTTCAATGGATCCATCAGCTTATACATTTCATGAATGACAACTAAAGTGTGAGGATATGATTTATTTAAGGGGGTAGAATATAACGACCATAGATTTTATATCCTTAAAAATACAAAGAATGTTTTAGAAGTTATTTCTCATGGTACAACCAACAAAATCAAACCATAATGTACAATGAAGATATTATTAATAAATACATAATAAATACAAAGAAGATAAACCATTAATAGTAATCACTTTTATATGTTAAATAAATAATATGAGTAAATATTAAAAAGTTTATTTTCAATAAAATATGTTTTTTAAATTATATATTTTATCTAAAAAATAATTTTTACATATTTTTTGAATTTAAATTTGAAAAAGTAAATTTAATTTTTGAATTCCTAAAAAAATCTTACGATGTATTTTTTGGATTTTTTCTAAAATAATTCATTTTTAGGTTAATATTGAATATACAAATTTTTCAAACACCACCACTTTTATATGAATGAGATGTTTTAATAAAATTTCAAATATTAAAAAATTATTATAAAGTATAATCAATAATTTTAATACACTATGTTGAATTTTTAAGCCCATAATCCACATTTTGAATATTTTTATAGAATTTTAATGGAACATATTTTTAAAAGTATTTTTTTTTGAATAATTATAACTTGATGAAATGAAGGTTTTGAATTATTTTATGGTCAAATAAATATTTTTTTATATTATAACTATTTTAAATTATTTTGAATCAATTTCATTGATAATTCTATCCAGTTCATAGATCTATTTTATATAGAATAATCTTTTTTAAAATACGGTATTTGATTCTATACATTTCTTAACCTTAAGATTAATATTCATATACAAACAAAATTAATTTTATAGAATGATTCTTATATATGATATAATAATGTTAATATTATTTAATTTGAATAATTTCAATTTTTGGGTATAAAATTTAGTTTTTTAGTATTAATGCTTATTCCAATGATAATAAAAAAATGATTATTTTAAAATTATTTTTTACTAACATTAATGAATTTATATTGAATCAATGAAATTGGAAAAATCGAAATAATAAATCTAATATGATCTATAAACACATAAATAAATGTAGAAACACTAATTTAATTATTAATCAATACTAAATATGATTAAGAATACATAATATTTAAAATTTCATTTTCCCAGTAAAAAAGTTTTTTCATGAATTATCTATTTTAATTTAATAGATAATGTTATATTAATTATAATTTGATTTCATATCGGATGAATTTAGTTCCATCACATCAAAATTTGGTTATATGGGTTATTTTATATGTTTAAGGAAACATAAAATCACTTAGTTAACAAATCAATACATATTTCAAAATTAAAATAGTAAAATTTAAAATGAAAAAGGTAAAAGTATTTTAAAAAATTTAAAACATTTTTAGAAACACATAATCATACCAATGAAACACCAAACTCAATAATTTAGAAAAATTTGATATGTTTACCTTGGAATAGTATAAAAACGCCAAATATAAGAATAGAGAGATGGTGTCTACCATATTTCATTAGAACTATATTTAAGGAATCACATAATGAATGATCAAATAGTATTGAAGTCTGGGTAAACTAGATATGTTCTTGATTCCTATTTTACATTTGAAATAAAATACAAAACATAAGGAAGGAAAATATTCTACATCCTTGAACTCATTCAAAGATTTATTCTTCATATAATGGGAAAAATAAAAAAAATAAGTGTGATATCAATCCCTTATCAAGGATTACATATAATATATGATTTCATGTTTAAAAAAGAAAAATTAATTTGGAAAGGTAAAAAAATAAAAAACATTACATTTAATAAATAAATAGACAAAAAAATTCATCAATGGATAATATCTATATAGAAATATCTTGTATAATAATTACCAATACCTAGGTAAAGTAAATTCTTAACATTCGATATCATGATATCTATTCCACCAAATCCTTATGCCAAGAAAATTGAATCTCTAGGTAGGTATATTCGAGAAACCAATTTCATTTTTCAATATATTAATCCCATAATTCTGGTCGATGCATTTAGGTATATTCGAGAAACCAATTTCATTCCTCATATATTGAATGATAAAATTAATTACTAAATAATATTCCTTATTAATAAATGTTCATATTGAAAAAAATATAGCATTAATATTTACTTAGTTAATCAAAAAACATCTAATTTGAAAAACCATATGTTGAAATGGTATATGGTTTAGGAAATAAAAACATACATGATACAAGAAAAATATATATTTAATAAGAATTTAATTTCCATTTATCATAAGAAAGTGAATGTTTTCAGGGAATGTTAACGAACACAAGGTTAATAAGAGATAATAGATAACCATCGATTCATCCAAATTATTGGTTTTGTAATAAAATTCTATACTTGGATAAATGGAAGAAAAATATTAAAATAATATTTCATTAAATATTTTTATTTTTAAAATCAATAAATAAAAGTAGGAAAAGATAAATATCATAAAATGGTTATAGTTATGGCAAATTACGTTATTTTCGTATATGTTAAAACATGGTTCTGTTTGAATTTTTGAAAAGAAAGTTGAAAATAAACCATTCAGGCATTATAAAGATTTATTTCAACCCTTTTATAAATTCATGTATAGCATAAAATTTCACTTTAGTAAATAAATAATAATTTTGTAAAATAATTTTGAAAAATTGGGACCTGAAATAAAAATATACATGATCAAAATAAAAGTAGGTCCAACTTTTCTTTTAATCATTTCAGTACAGTATTTGTGTTCTAAAGAGATGAAAAATTGGAATAAAATATATAAACTAGTTAAATATATATATGGTAATAAAATATATGGAGTCTATGAAGAATATATTATATGATTTATTCAAAAAATATAAAATAAGTCCAAAAAAATTAGATTGTAAAAAAAATCCTTACCTCTTTGGTAAGATTAAAATTGAATCCCCTTGAATTAATAAAATTTAATTAAAACATTAATATCCATGAATAAATATTTATTCATGTTAAATATATTAATTATGTATTATATACACCATATAAAAGTAAATAGGCACATAATAAAAAATATGTCTAAATGTTAGGGAAATTGAGATGAAATCGCTTAAAAATATTGTACCATTGAAGTGAGAATTAATCAATGAATTCATTATGTGTAAGAAATTTAAATCCAAAAGACATGATTTAATAAATCATAATATAGTCAAATTTCATTTTAACCATTATCATGTCATAAAATAGTTAATTATTTGAAATATAACCAAATGAAAAGAAATTTAGTTACGAAACCCCTTACCTTATATTAAACATTCCTCACAGGTTCTCTACCGTCCTGTAAAATTAATTTTAATTATTATTAATTACATATAAAAATTTATTCACAAATATAATATCATATATGATCCATTTGTAGTATTTTTTCTTCTTTTTGTGGATATTTTTTTCAAAATCATTATTCTGGGTAATATTCGCTTCATTTTTCAAGTATATTTTGATTCATAAGTTTTGGTTCTTCTAATTTGAACATGGTTACACCATATCTTATCCATGATTTAAATATAATATCTTTTTATTATATATTTATTTATATTAATCCATAAAATTTAGAGATAAAATGATATATTATACTGTTCAGGGCGATGGTAGGTCGTAAGTATGCAAAAATGTTGTTTTCACTTTTTCGACGGACGGAATAAAAGCAATGTAAATAATATTTCACATTTATAAAAAAAAATTTGTATCACACACACACATAAAAAAATTATATTAATTAAATATATCCTTATTACCGTTAATGTAAATATGAAATAAATGATAGATTATATTACTTTGTGTAGGTGGTAGTCCAAACATACGCATGAGCATCACTATAATTTTCTAAAAGATTGGACGTTAAGATGGTATATGTGATATAATAATTGTCATGAACCAACCCGAGTCGACCCTGAAGTGGTCACCTGAGCTGGTCTTTGGCATGGCCTTAAGGGAGTTATTAGTCCCCAAGGGCTGGAAACAAGTGTCAGGTATCAAAACATACAATTGGAAACAATTTAAGACCTAAAGAAACCTGCCAGGACTAAAATAATAAAAAGAATCAAACAAGCCATGAGAATAAACAACTTAACATAGACAAATAAATAGTTTTTCCAAATAATGATACAATTGAACAAGCATAAAAAAAGGAAAAAAATGAAAAAGAATCCACGCTACAACAATCGCTATGTGACCTCTTGGTCACCTCCAACCACTAAACTGAACTTTCTCCACAAGGAACACATACCAGGATGCCTAAACAAATGATGGACCTAGAACTGAAATGGAAAAATGGTGTTAGTACTGAGATTATTAGTAGTGATTCCAAGACAAACCACTGAATCTAAAGTCACCTTTCCCAAAAAAATATACTTACACAAGTTTGAAATACATTTACAAAAGTGTGGTTTTCAAATTTTAAATAAAACAACATTATTTTCCCATTTTAAAATCCAACACATGATACCGATCATTTCCAAAACCATATGCCATTTTATAACCCAATTTACAAAACAATTAAAACTAGGGAAGTGCAAAAAAAAAGAACCAGATTAAAAAAGGGAATGAATCTAGTACAATAGAAAGTAAACAAGCAATATGATCAGTAACCATGGGAAATCCGAAAAATCCCTAAAAGGCCCCTGGAGGTACTTGGTTTGGAACCACCTACCGGCGTATGGTGAAGCCCCTATGTCTTTAACCAACACGATGCTCTCACAGCCTCACCAGTGGAAAATCCCTCTTGTCCTGCCCACAACACCCAGAGGGTACCAACCCATCTATTCGAAACTAATAAGAAATAGTCATTTGATCATCTAAAAGATGCACAATTACCCATGATGGTAATAATAATACCGTGTAAGTGGGAGGCCCTCGCACGTGTGACTCATCTAACTTCAAATTACTACCCCAAACAAAGACACCAGTATATGATAATCCCTAAGGTATATCCCTTCTATAAAGGTCACCCACATTTATTTACATACATTTCATATCACTTGAAGGTGCCAACTAGGCCACCATACCATTAAACATTTAAACCATTTCATAAAACATTTTGCTTTTCCAATCGAGAACTCACATTTTCCAAAACATCTTGAAAACACTAATTTTATGTTTACAAGTCCAAATGGCCACTTAGGTTCTAAACACACATTCAAACACTTCATAGTTTCCAAATGTTCTTTTACCTTTTTTTCAAATCACACCAAAACATGTTTCAATCCAAATGGACAGACCAAAAATAGCACATTAAAAACCATTTTTTCTAAATCTATTGATAAATACTTCACAAAATTCTATTTAAAACCATCTTTAGAGACCCCACAAGGGGACCAAATTTCGTTGAAAGCTAAAATTCACTTAGCAAACCATGGTTTTGAGAGAGATAACCATTTTATGAGTACCATATTAATTTACCCGCACATACATCTGTTCACCTAGTTATATCATTGATATTATGATAACCAATGACACACCTTTAGTCCAAGAAACCATTCTAAAATAAAATCTAACCATTCATTATTTAAAATAACACAACCATCCAACGTTTTTTCCCATAAAACCCCTTTCAAAGACCTTTAAACCCACCTATCAGGCCACACCATTTCCAAATTACACACAAAAAAATAAGTTCAAAACCAAATAAGATATGTTAGACAAAATACTAGTTAATAATTTCCTAAAAGACCTAATTACACATTAAAAGAACAAGGAATTTAAAAACAATCAGTATATGTGCCTTAAACCTAAACATTTCACAAAAATATATTTAGAAAACTATTTTCAAAAAAATTAATCAACCCAAAATCATCATTTATACCTAGCCATGGGTATAATAGAGGTGGAAATAAAATTTAAGAATAAAGTGAAAACATGAAAGTGAAAATGGATTATTCTGGAAAGGAAAAGTTGAATTCGCCAAACCCAAATAATTTTTTGTATGGGGCAAAAAAATACAAAAGAGGGAGATCTAAGCCCCACGAACAATCTACAAACCCTATCCATAATAAAAATTAACCACATCAGCCAAACCTAACACTAGTTTTCTTATATGGCAGCAAACCCCATTGAAACCCTCGAAACAAAGAGGGAAAGGGAAATAGAGAAGATTTAATTAAGGAAACACGAATAATCACACACCTTTCTTGAGATATCACTTCAAAAGTTATGCAAAAATATGGATTATGATGGGGGATACTCCCGTTGTCGATGCCAAAATAAGAAGGATTCATTTTAGAGGTGTAATCTCCCAAAATGGGTTTCCTCGTCAAAAGTTTTGAAGCCTGAAATGGGTTATACTGCACAATTTGGAAAACTGTGCACAACCCATGCGAGAGCTATTAGAAATACTCTGGAAACTTGTAGGGTTTGGTTTCAGAGTTTGGGAAAACTATGCTCAAACCATATGACCCTAAAAATGTTCAAAAACCCCCCAAATTATTCTCTAAACACTACGAAAGTCCACCCAATGATCCTTGAATGTATTAAACACAATATAAAGACACCGAATGCATCACAAACTCTCCAACATGCCACTTTATTCCCTAAAAATTCACAATAACCAAGAATAGGTCTAGAAGAAAAAAGCAACACAAAATCATTAGTACTTTTATTTGACACCCAACCTGATCCTCAACAAAACGATCCAAAAATAGAGAAATAAATAAAATGAAGGAGTATACAAGGTCGGGGTGTGAAAATTATCCCCACCATGGATACTTTCTACACTCAGAAAGTTATCAAGACTAAATATAGTCAAAATTAGAGTCCATGCTAAAAAAAACCAAATTGAACTGAGAATATGGGGATGAACTCACTCTCTATAGGTCACACCCGACCGATTCAAGAAGAAACTAAATCCTAATACTGATGGAGAACATGAGACGGTTCACCCCACCACAAAAACTCAACAATCTCGAAAACCTCAAAAACCCCAACACACCACCCGGGGGGGGGGGGATCACGAAATCTTTCGACTAATATTTTTTGAAATTTTAGCATGAAAAAAAGAACTCTGGCCTAAGGACCCAGACAAAGAACATGCTACTGTGCAACCTGTCATACCGGGTGCCTGAATGGAAAAAACCCAACAAGATCTGAAAACCATTCGTACAAAGGTGATCAAAAATACCGCTAAAGTTAAAATCCTCCATCCTAGGATGGATTCATAGCACTAGGAGAAACCTCAAGAATAAATCAACCTAAAACCCTCACCCAGCCTATGTACTCTTATAAAAAAACAAGAACCTACAAATCCAAAACCCATCCCAAACTAAACCAAACACACCCTAAGAAAGAAAAGAAATTCCAAAATCCACAGTCGGTGAACTTAACTATTCACATGATAAAAGAACAAGTAAATCAGAACCTCTTACTAGAATGATGAACACACCGACACTGAGAAACTAAAGAAAGGGAACTTCAGATGTTTCCAATATGAAAAAACATGGACATTGATTAGATCCCTAACACCCTAGAAAACCCCATACTGTGTGTAAGCATCAACCTGAGAAATGAGCTTGGGGCTCTAATAGCTAAAGAATCTTATTCCTCACCATCAGGCACTAGTATCCCTTGAATAACACTCCATTTATGAATGAAAATACATTGAAAAACTTCCTCAGTGACCCAAATAGTCCCCATGATAACAAGACCTCTGAGGGATGCGAAAAAACAACTTAGAATTCCTGAACCGGACACACTGGTGGAACACAAAAGAATAGTCCAATGATATAGAAGCTGGAACCAACAGACAAGATTCATCAAAAATAGGTTCCTTTTTCACACCCCACTCACCATATAGGGAACCCTCAATAAAGAATACCACCACCAACTACACCTCCAACTTCAGCGACAAAGATAAACTCATCCTGCATTGGTATATAACCAGACCCTCAGACAAACCCAAGACAATATTGACTTTAAAAAACCCGGGAGTCTCCAACCAACTAAAAACACACTCTACCTCTTTAAACCACTTTACTACCTCAAACGGACCTCTTCTAATCCAAAAGACAAAAAACATCCGAGAAGAATCAGAAAATGGGTATGACTCACCAGAAACATTGATGACCTTTCATGGAAGCATACTCGGAACAATATGAAAAACACATCCGAAACTGGAATCAAGACAAACCCAATAAAAATCAGTAGGAAAACCCAAGGTCAATGGGTTTACAAGCTAAACTTATACAAACACAAGTAGAAACTACCTTTCCGAAACTCTTATTTCTTTAAAATTCTAGGTTTACCTTCTCCAAGGCCATTTACCAAATACTAAGAACCCACTTTCCAAGAATAAAAAAGTCCCGAAATCACTTTTCCATTCAAAACCATTTTTGAAAAAACTAGAAAACCCTTAAATTCTAAAACCACACCCATGTAAACCTATGAACTATCACCTATGTGTCCACCCAATTCCTCTCACTTTATCAAAAAAAAGTGCCCACATTCACTTTTCATATACACCCCACACATGTGACCTTTTATAAAAAACACCAAGGGTCAAAAATTTCATTTCCACATCATGTCAAAACATACATTAATGATTAAAAACCATTTTTTTTAAATTTTAAACCCCTTTCAACAATTTCCAAAACACTTTGAGAAAAAACATTGTAAATTTCAAAACCACTTTCACTTAAAAATAATTTCCATTTCCAAAATACAATTTCATTTTGAACACATGCTCAGAATAAATAAGCCTAAAACAAAGAATAACTAACAACGTACTACCGGGATGAGGAACTACTGTTTATGCCCAAGCCAGTGGCATGGTGGTAGATATGACCCAAGTAAGAAATAAGACTAAGAGGACCATGAACCAGGCAATTGGACTCCATAGGGTCCACTAATACATCTGAGGTCACCACAAGACATTGGTCTGCCTCCATTTTCATTCCCCATTCCAAAATAACCCGATATAAGGATTCAATCCCAAACTAACCCTAAAAACTTAGGTATTATTATGAGTTTTGGTGATTATAAACCAACCCGTGACTTACCTGCTCAGCCTCGACAACCCTACTATCCATCTACATGACACCCCAAATAACAAGGTCCTTCTCTAATACCATTTTATCATGAAGTAACCCGGGTTGACCATAAACCGGTCACCCGAGCCGATCAACCGCATGACCCGATTGGGATTCCCAATACCCATGGGACGGAAACTAGTACCGAGTATCAAAATATAAATTTGAGAATGATTTAAGACCGAATGAAACCAACGAGGACCAAAATAATAAATAGAATAGAACAATCCATGATAACCAACAACTTAACATAGATGAAAAACAGTTGGTCCAAATACATTATACAACTCATAAAGGGAAAACAAAGAGGAAGAAATTGAAAATGAAGCCATGCTACCCCGATCCCCAGTTGATCTCTTGGTCACCTCCAAAAAACTAAACCAAATATGCTCTACAATGATCGCCTACCAGGATTCCTAAAAAAAAGATGGACCAACAATTTAAATGATAAGATAGGTGTGAGCACTAAGATACTTAATAGGGATTCCAAAATAAACCACTGAACCCAAAGCCTTTTTTCACAAAACAATACAGTTACACAAATTTTAAATATATTTTCAAAAGTATGGTTTCCACATTTTAAATAAAACTACATTATTTTCAAATTTTAAAATCCAAGACAAGATTTCGATCATTTCCAAAACCAGATGATATTTTATAACCAAATTACCCAAACAATTAAAACAAGGGTAGTGAAAACAAACTAGACGAACAAGATGAAAAAGAATCTAGTACAAAATAAAGTAAATAAGAAATATGATCAGTAATCATTGGTGATACTGAATATCCTTTGAAGACCCCTAGACATACTTGGTTCTGACCACCTGCCAGTGTATGGTGAATCCCCTATATTTATAATCAACTAGATGGACTCACAACCTCACCAATAGAGATGCCCTCCTAGACTATCCAAAACTCTAGGAGGATACCAACCCCTCTAATTGGGCCTAATAAGAAACCATCACTCGATCTTCACAAAGATTCCCATGAACTCATGGTGATAATAGTAACATTGTGTAAGTGGGAGGACCTTGCACATGTTACCCATCTAACCACACTTACCTACACCAAACACAAACACCAACATACGGTAACCCCTAAGGGATATCCCTTCTATAAAGGTGACCCATATTTATATACATATATTTAATATCACATGATGGTGCCAAATTGGCTGCCATACCATTAAACATTTAAAATATTTCGTAATACATTCCTGTTTGCCAATATGTCACTCAATTTTTCCAAAACATCTTACAAACACCACTTTTAGATTTACAAATCCAAATAGGAACTTTGGTTCCAAATCCACATTCAAACACTTCACAGTTACCAAATGTGTCTTTACATTTTTTTTTCAAATCACACCAAAACAAGTTTCAAGCCAAATGGAAAAACATTAAATAACCCATTAAAAATATTTTTTCCAAAAAAATTGAGAAATAATTTTTAAAATTACATTTAAAACCATCTTTAGAAATGCCAAAGGTGGATCAAATTTATTTTAAAGCTAATATCCACTTAAGAAACCAGGGTTTTTGGAGAGATTAACATTTTAAAAGTACCGTCGTCATTTTAGGTCACTTTGATGTGTCGACTTAGTGTACTCATGGATATGTTGACATCCAATGACACCCATTTCATACAATAAACCATTTTAAAACCAAATACAACCATTCATTATTTAATAGAACACAACCATCCCATTTTCCCATAAAATCCCTTTTAAAGACCTTTAAACCCTCCTATAAAGCTACATCATTTCATAATCACACACAGAAAACCAAGTTCAAAACAAAATAAGCTCTACCGTATAATATAACAGTTAATAATTTCATAAAATACCTAACTCCACTTTGAAAGAAGAAGGAATTTGAAAACAAGCACTATATGTGCTTCAAACCTAAACATTTCACATAAATCATTTTAGGAAACTATTTGAAATAAAATTATTCAACACCAAATCAACATTTATATCTATCCATGGGTATAATTGAGGTGCGAATAAATTTTTAAAAGCAAATGAAAACATGAAAGTTCCAAAAGATTATTTCAGAAAGGAAAAGTTCAATTTTCCAATGTCAAATCATTTTCAAATGGTAAAAAACATCAAGTGTAGAGACCCGAAGCTTAACATACAAAGATATTACATTACTTTTGTAGAATAATTAGTACATAACAAAAACACACACACAAGGACCGTAATAGTTTAGTGTCTTTGGAAACTCGGAATATAATCTTCTATTCGTGGTGAAAGATCTTCAACATCTCCCATGAAGATCTTCTTTTTTTAAAACCTAAATCCTTTCTTTATATCTTGGGGAAAAGAAAACATAAAAGGGTGAGCTCAAATGCTCAGTAAGGGTAAACAAAAGAAATATCAAACACATCATATTCATAAGAACATATCTTTTGTAAATCTTAACCTGCAAAAGAGATCATAATTTCATAATATGGGATAAATCATAGTAGTGAAATGTAATCCCAATAATCATAACATAAAACATGAAAATTTGTGGCATACACACATAATCATAGAGAATCATTTCTTATTAGTCAAAACTCATTTCCAAGACTATCTAAGTGGACAAAGTCCCTTTCGGAACTGAGTTCACTCCTAGTTTCAGTCCTGTTTCACTGAACCGGTATAACCTACCGTTCCAGCCATGTCTATCTCATGAGATATAAAATCTTTACCCAATGAATTGTAGGGAGATATAGGTCCCACCCATCTCATAATGATACCATTCTTATGTGTGCCGCAAAATCCTAAATCATACATCATTGCATAACCCATGTAATAAAAATGGGATTCTTAAACAACATGACATCATAAAACAATTAATATAAGATAAAGTAATTCATAAAAATAATTACATCATAACATAATCAAATCAATGTAATAATAGTGATAGAAACAGAACCCTATATTATCTTATATGGAAAATAATTTTGAGAAAACACTTGAACTCCATTCTTGAGGAAAATATCCTTTCTACTTCAAAAACACTTTTCCTTTCGTAACATGTCATACAATTCTAAACTAAAAGAATTTGATTAAAAATAAACTTGAAAACTTGTAAAGTAAGCTTCTTGGAAATAATGTTTTAAAAATCCATTCATGCCATATAAGTTAAAAAAAACATTGTTCTCGTACTTTTGTTGGAAAAGTCAAAAAGTACCTTGTACGAAAAACGACAAAAGATTCCTTTCATATCTTTCACTAAAAACTGACCGAATGGTAAAGTTGTATTTAAACAATTTTATGTGGATGGAAATAATATTACATATTGAGGAAACATGGATGTGGATGATAAAATACACCCCAGAAAATTCCAAAGTATAAACAATCTCGGATAAAAATGAGATTGTGATATTTCCCTTACCTTAGGTCCGATTTGCTTCGTAAGTGTCCGAACCTCCTGTATAATGATTTAAATAATGTCATCGACTTATTCCAGAATCATACTCATTGTTATGATATCATATATGGTTCACTTATGACTTTATATTACCCGTTCTTTTGTAAATTCCACGTTAAAGAGCGTTTTGGGTAAAATTGTTTCATTTGTCGTCCGTGTTTTGACTTGTAATTATTCATATGATTACTTAGATCATGATTAATTAATTCCAGAATATAAAACATGATTTATATATAATATATATTCAGAATATACATATATATACTAAATCAGTAAATGGAAATAAATACACCGTTCATGGAGACGGTAGGCCGTACGTACGCATGAACACTGTTTTTGTTTCCTTATTGAGTTGAATGGAATTTAGTAGATGACATACATATATATACACATAAATCCAGTATCATTATTATGTAATATATTTCATGATTACTTATTATATATACTTTATAATCATTCATGAATGGTTAACGTGGAGAATGAATCTCATCGCGTCGTGGAGACGGTAGTCTGTACGTACGCACGAGCGATGATATCGTTCTCATGATCGTGGGACTGTATTGGAGTGTATGTATACTATTTAAGAATCAATATCACTTTAAAATAATAGTATATAGTTATTATTTACACCATTATACCCATCCAAGTAAGGTGGTGGTGGAAAATAGATTTCACCATGGCGTGGAGACGGTATTCCGTACGTACGCACGCGCGGTGATTTCGTTTTCTGTAGGATGGATAGATGGTGAAATAGGGTTGTATCATACTTATAATAACTTATTTGTATATGAGTGATACTGATGTTATTACTTCATAATGAAACAACTAAATAAGAAGAAGCGGAAGAAGAAATAAAGATGAAAGAATCGGTAATGGAAATTACCTCTTCTTTGAAGCGCCTCTTTGAGACATCCTCTTAGGGCACTAAATTTGGTCTTTGAGGAATACCTGAACCTCTAGGATGTTTCTAGGGAAGTGGAGAAGAGAATTTGGAAGAGGTTGACCGAGCTTGAAAGCTCAAAGTGTTGTGAGGAAGAGAGGGAGGGGGTGCCCTTTTATAAGGGAGGAGAGGGGCACCTTTGGAATAACTAAAACTATTATTTTATTATAAAGTAAAATTCGGTTTTAAATAGATCCAAATTGATTTATTTCTAATATAAGTTGGGGATGGGTCGAAATCCTATAATACAATAGAATTTAGACAAGTTTAGGTTCCTATTTTAACCTTATAATTTAGATTTAACATTAAGTTAAATAATTTTACTTTTACCGTGTCTTATTGTGTTCTTATACTATAAGGTTAATAAACTTACTATAAAAAGCCAAACGGACCCCATGTTGTTTATTATTAATATATATAACCTTATCTAAGTCATTTATCTGATCCTTATATTTTTAGGAATAAAATAACAATTAATAATATAATATTTGTTTTAAAAACTATTTTATGTCAATTTTGCAACTATTTGGTAATTGATTTTTGTAAAACTCATAACAGAATGATTAGTTCGAAAAAAGTTAATTAAATCAACACTAAAATGTCATATTAACATATAAAATTTTTGGAATTCATAAAAAGTCTCAAATTACATTTATTTGGGTATTTATAACATCAATTATGTCAATATTTCATTAATAAGATATTGACTGCATCATCATGGTGTCATAAATAAATTAAATTATTTAAAGTCTAAAAAGGACAAATAAAATATCTTTATGTAGGAAATATTTTTATCTTTATAATTAATATTTATAGTCGAATTTATCGTATGTATAACCCTATATTAAAAATGATTTACTTATTAAACATTGATTTTAACTATTTTAACCATTCTTTAAATAAATTAATAATAAATGTCCTAATCTAATCCAAGTGGGCTTAAATGGTCATATTTTTTTTCTAAGGTTGTTTTTTGTCTAATTACACTTATCCAATAGAATTAGGACATGTTTTATGGTAATAATAATATCATTTTTACCCTTAATGACCCTATTTACTTTTAACCGTGGTAAAAAAAGTAAAAAGTTACTATTCACCAAAAATTATTTTCATCTCATTGAACCATATTTTAGTCATTGATATTAACCGTGTCTCTCGGATTTTCTAAATTCCACTTACAGTAGCGGTAAAATTAAGTTTTATGAAAAATTCAGTTTTTTAACTACCACTTAGTGGTTTCACTATTCATCAAAAAATGAAAGTTTCCAGAAAAATACAAAAAATTAGGCCTAATCTATATTTGATATTATGAATTCAAAAATGATTTCTATTTTACCAAATTCAAAACATATCAGTTAAATTAATTAATATAAAAATTAATTCCCGTCGTCAAAACAAATAGCGTGTTTTTAAGAGATAATAACTATCAAAAGATTGACACTTTTTTATGACTGGTTTAAATGTGAAATTACATCCAATGACCACCATTGTATTAAAATGTAAAAATATATTATAAATATACTTTAAAACCACTCAAATTAATAATTTATCAATATTAATTATTTTGATTAAAAAAGTTGTTTTTAATTAAAATTTAGTAATTTTCACAATTCATCAGAATATGAAAGTTATCCGAAAAGTACCAAAATTTCACCCTAAGCTAATTTCGATATTCCGAATCCAAAAATGATGTCCATTTTGAGAGATAAAATTTCTAAAATTTTAAAATGTGGTTATTACAATTCATAATGGCTAGTTTTAATAATGTTTTAATAGCATATCGTTGTTTAGTGAAACTCGGTATTGCGTACTACACACGCTATCGAGGAAGGTCGTGATTGCGTGTAATGCAAGGAAAGTCAAATATGTGTGTTTTGAAAGATCCTTTTGGTGTAGCGTAAAACACAAGACATTAATGAAATTAAAAAGAATATTTTTCATAAAATCTTGGGGTGTTACATTCTACCCCCTTAAAATAAATTTCGCCCTCAAAATTCGTCGGGGTTATAATTGGTTTACTACTCAAAATTTTCTTTAATAGAAACCCACATCGTAAAAAGGAATACCAAAACCAATATTTAAAAATAAAAGTATGAAACGTAACGGTTACCCAAATAAACATATCAATGGGTTTCCACATAGGTGAAAATATGGATATGGAAGAGAAATCTAACCATCATGTTCTGATGGAGAGTGGTAGAGAACATGGCTATGGAAAAGCCAGCAATCACAAAGCCATAAATTTGTGACGATCTTTGGTACCATCTAATTTATCAGATATAAGAGCAATAGGACAACATTTTTGATTTTCAAGATCATTTCCCTAAAGTTGATGAAATTGGAATTAGAAGAAATACTTTCGTTATTTTGGTATAGTCTCACTGTTGGTCGTTCTTTGGACAATTTCCACTTTATCTCTTAAAGAAATGAAGTTGAATTTTTCATTCGTGATGTGTTAGCAGATCATGTGATAGAATGATGGGTCATTACATCTTTCTCAAACAAAAGGTTAGAAAAGTTATCAAAAAATACATAAGTCCATTAATCATATATGGTTCCTAAAATAGACTTATACTTCATATATCATACCGCTTAATAAAATAAAACTAGTTTCTACTAACCAGGGACTTCCTGTAGGCCAGTGGTAGGCAGTAAAGGCCAGTCGCACTTCGGTTGTGGGTTCGATTCCAACAGCCTTGTCCGACGCGATGGGCTATCGCCCGTCCTGCCGGTTGTCCTTTTTCTAAAACTACATTACTATAACATCCCAACAATAATATTGAAAAAAAGTTCTATCCTTAAACAATATTAACTTATGTCCAACATAATCATTTCCAATATTTAGGCTTATCTAAAATACTGCTATCCAATCTCATATTATAGTGAAAACGATTACCAAAGAGTTCATATAACAAGCATGTTAATACCATCGTTGATCCCCGTATATCATGAGATATGTCTTGTTGGTCACATTCCAAACATTCGAAGGCCTTAATCATGTATTCTCTTGAAAAATGAATACCCATTGAATCTTAGTGGAAGCATGAGTGCTGTCAAAAGTTAACTCTTTTCACATACAAAAATCTTAAACCATGATATAACTATTTCCTTATATCATTCATGAGCTCATGAATACTATCAAACATTTAATTTTATCCTTATCCCTTCATTATGCGCATATCATCTACATTCCAAAAAAATCCGAATAAACTTTCTTGGATACTGGTACCATTAATCATACACTTTCAAAACTCAAGGAAAGACAACAGTGTAACAATCCTTAGATGTCTCTTTATTCCATAGTACCATGAGATTACTTATACAACATTACACATGATAAACATGTAATCATTCCACTACATTCTTAAACCATTGACTGAGCTTCAACAGTTCTTTCATCTCACATATCATTTGTAGTCTCTTCATCATCATCAACATAAATACTACCCATACGACCATACTGATTCTCTTCATGAGACTTTCCCTTAGGGAATTGGTTTTTATAATTCCCGTACATTCCACATTTAAAATATTTAACCATTGTTGATGTCGTAGCAATACCATTATCCTCATCCCTGGTGTTAACTGAAACTTTTCCTTTGCACTTACTAGCTTTGTGTCCTTCTTTTCCACACCCAAAGCATCTTCCAGTTCATTTGAAACATTCTCCTTGATGCCTCTTCCCACATGTATTACATAGGGGAAATTGAACTTTCTTTCCTCTATGATCATCCTAAAACTCCATCTTTCTCTTGTTAGCCGAGTCAGGAAACTTACCAAGTTTTATATTATTGATCATATTATGAGATTGATGATTCGGAATAATAATGATGTTTGGACCTCCAAATCCCATTTCATTTGGTTGCTCATGAAGAATATAATTCCATTGTCCATCATATCCTCCATTATTGTGAATCATCTTGTTTCCAGCCATTTTCTAAAACCCAAAAAGAATAGTGTGAGAGGCAAAAATCATAATAAAGGGGGAGTAACTTCAATATATGACATCTTTGGTTTAATCTAATATCGTTACCACAGTTCTAGGACTATATCCTATACGTATACTTATCCTTAGGGACATCCCTTGAAATACCTTAGAAATATCTCTAGGGATCTCACTAACATTTTCACATCCTAGTTTCCAAAGGTTGACTAAATTTTTCCTTTGATACCAACTGTAGAGACCCGAAGCTTAACGTACATAGACATTACATTACTTTTGCGGAATACTTAGTACATAAAAAAACACAAACACAAGGACCGTAATAGTTTAGTGTCTTTGGGAACTCGGAATATAACCTTCTAATCGTGGTGAAAGATCTTCAACATCTCCCATAAAGTTATTCTTTTTTTAAAACCTAAATCCTTTCTTTATATCCTGGGGAAAAGAAAACATAAAAGGGTGAGGTCAAATGCTCAGTAAGGGTAAACAAAATAAATATCAAACACATCAAATTCATAAGAACATATATTTTGGAAATCTTAACCTTCAAAAGAGATCATAATTTCATAACATGAGATAAATCATAGTAGTGAAATGTAATCCCAATAATCATAACATAAAACATGAAACTTTTTGGCATACACACATAATCATAGAGAATCATTTCTTATTAGTCAAGACTCATTGCCAAGACTATCTTAGTGGACAAAGTCCCTTTCTGAACCGAGTTCACTCCTCGTTTCAGTCCTGTTTCATTGAACTGGTATAACCTACCGTTCCAGCCATGTCTATCTCATGAGATATAAAATATTTACCCAATGAATTTTAGGGAGATATAGGTCCCACCCATCTCATAATGATACCATTCTTATGTGTGCCACAAAATCATAAATCATACATCATTGCATAACCCATGTAATAAAAATGGGATTCTTAAACAACATGACATCATAAAACAATTCATATAAGATAAAGTAATTCATAAAAATAATTCCATCACAACATAATCAAATAAATGTAATAATTGGGATAGAAACAAAACCCTATATTATCTTATATGGAAAATAATTTTGATAAAACACTTGAACTCCATTCTTGAGGAAAATATCCTTTCTACTTCAAAAACACTTTTCCATTCATACTATGTCATACAATTCTAAACTAAAAGAAGTTGATTAAAAATAAAATTGAAAACTTGTAAAGTAATCTTCTTGGAAATAATGTTTTAAAAATCCATTCATGCCGTATAAGTTAAAAAACACATTCTTCTCGTACTTTTGTCAGAAAAGTCAAAAAGTACCTTGTACGAAAAACGACAAAATATTCCATTCATATCTTTTACTAAAAACTCACTGAAGGGTAAAATTGTATTTAAAAAATTTTATGTGCATGGAAATAATATTACATATTGAGGAAACATGGATGTGGATGATAAAATACACCCCAGTAAATTCCAAAGTATAAACACTCTCGGATAAAAATGAGATTGTGATATTTCCCTTACCTTAGGTCCGATTTTCTTCATAAGTGTCCGAACCCCCTGTATAATGATTTAAATAATGTCATTGACTTATTCCAGAATCAAAATCATTGTTATTATATCATATATGGTTCACTTATGACTTTATATTACCCGTTCTTTTGTAAATTCCATGTTAAAGAGCATTTTGGGTAAAATTGTTTCATTTGTCATCCGTGTTTTGACTTGTAATTATTCGTTTGATTACATAGATCATGATTACTTAATTACTGAATATAAAACATGATTTATATATAATATATATTCAGAATATACATATATATACTAAATCAGTAAATGGAAAGAAATACACCGTTCATGGAGACGGTAGGCCGTACGTACGCATGAATGCTGTTTTCGTTTCCTTATTGAGTTGAATGGAATTAAGTAGATGACATACATATATATACACATAAATCCAGTATCATTATTATGTCATATATTTCATTATTACTTATTATATATACTTTATAATCATTCATGAATGGTTAACGTGGAGAATGAATCTCATCGCGTCGTGGAGACGGTAGTCCGTAGGTACGCACGAGCGATGATATTGTTCTAATGATCATGGGAATGTATTGGAGTGTATGTATACTATTTCAGAATCAATATAACTTTAAAATAATAGTATATAGTTATTATTTACACCATTATACCCATCCAAGTAAGGTGGTGGTGGAAAATAGATTTCACCACGGCGTGGAGACGGTATTCCGTACGTACGCACGCGCGGTGATTTCATTTTCCGTAGGATGGATAGATGGTGAAATAGGGTTGTTTCATAATTATAATAAAATATCAGTATATGAGTGATACTTATGTTATTACTTCATAATGAAACAACTAAATAAGAAGAAGCAGACGAAGAAATAAAGATGAAAGAATCAGTAACGGAAATTACCTCTTCTTTGAAGCGCCACTTTGAGACCTCCTCTTAGGGCACTAAAATTGGTCTTTGAGGAAGACCATAACCTCTAGGATGTTTCTAGGGAAGTGGAGAAGATAATTTGGCAGAGGTTGTCTGAGCTTGAAAGCTAAAAGTGTTGTGAGTTAGAGAGGGAGGGGGTGCCCTTTTATAAGGGAGGAGAGGGGCACCTTTGGAATAACTAAAACTATTATTTCATTATAAAGTCAAATTCGGTTTTAAATTGCTCCAAATTGATTTATTTCAAAGGTAAGGTGGGGATGGGTCGAAATACTCTCATCCAATTGAATTTAGACAAGTTTAGGTTCCTATTTTAACCTTATCATTTAGATTTAACATTAAGTTAAATAATTTTACTTTTACTGTGTCTTCTTGTGTTCTTATACTATAAGGTTAATAAACTTACTATAAGAAGCCAAAAGAACCCCATGTTGTTTATTATTAATATATATAACCTTATATAAGTCATTTTTCCGAACCTTAGATTTTTAGGAATAAAATAACAATTAATAATATAATATTTGTTTTAAAAACTATTTTATGTCAATTTTGACACTATTTGGTAATTGATTTTGGTAAAAATCATAACAGAATGATTAGTTCGAAAAAAGTTAATTAAATCAACACTAACATGTCATATTAACATATAATTTTTTTTGGAATTCATAAAAAGTCTCAAATTACATTTATTTGGGTATTTATAACATCAATTATTTCAATATTTCATTAATAAGATATTTACTGCATCATCATGGTGTCATAAATAGATTAAATTATTTAAAGTCTAAAAATGAGAAATAAAATATAATTATGTAGGAAATCTTTTTATCTTTCTAATTAATATTTATAGTTGAATTTATATTATGTATAACCCTATATTAAAAATTATTTACTTATTAAACATTGATTTTAACTATTTTAACCCTTCTTTAAATAAATTAATAATAAATGTCATAATCTAATCAAAGTGGTCTTAAATGGTCAGATTTTATTCCTAAGGTTGTTTTTGGTCGAATTACACTTATCCAATAGAATTAGGACATGTATTATGGTAATAATAATATCATTTTTACCCTTAATGACCCTATTTACTTTTAACCGTGGTAAAAAAAAGTAAAAAGTTACTATTCACCAAAAATTATTTTCATCTCATTGAACTACATTTTAGTCCTTGATATTAACTATGTGTCTCGGATTTTCAAAATTCCACTCACAGAAGCAGTAAAATTAAGTTTTATGAAAAATTCAGTTTTTTAACTACCACTTAGTGGTTTCACTATTCATCAAAAAATGAAAGTTTCCAGAAAAATACAAAAAATTAGGCCTAAGCTATATTTGATATTATGAATTCAAAAATGATGTCTATTTTACCAAATTCAAAACATATTAGTTACATTAATTAATTTAAAAACTAATTCCCGTCATCAAAACAAATAGCGTGTTTTTTAGAGATAATGACTATCAAAAGATTGACACTTGTTTATGTCTGGTTTAAATGTGAAATTACATCCAATGACCAACATTGTATTAAATTGTAAAAATATATTCTAAATATACTTTAAAAGCACTAAAATTAATAATTTATCAGTATTAATTATTTTGATTAAAAAAGTTTTTTTTTAATTAAAATTTAGTAATTTTCACTATTCATCATAATATGAAAGTTATCCGAAAAGTACCAAAATTTCACCC
Source organism: Viscum album (assembly GCA_963277665.1). Taxonomy (NCBI): domain Eukaryota; kingdom Viridiplantae; phylum Streptophyta; class Magnoliopsida; order Santalales; family Viscaceae; genus Viscum; species Viscum album. The sequence continues at coordinate 926,936,440 of OY728165.1, forward strand.
TAAGCTAATTTCGATATTCCGAATCCAAAAATGAAGCCCATTTTGAGAGATAAAATTTCTAAAATTTTAAAAGGTGGTTATTACTATTCATAACGGCTAGTTTTAATAATATTTTAATAGCATATCGTTATTTAGTGAAACTCGGTATTGCGTACTACACATGCTATCGAGGAAGGTCGCGATTGCGTGTAATGCAAGGAAAGTCAAATATGTGTGTTGTGCACGCTCCTTTGGGTGTAGCGTACAACACAAGACATTAATGAAATTAAAATAATATTTTTCATAAAATCTCAGGGTGTTACATCAAGGAGGGGGATATCTAATCCCTATGAATAGTATTCATACCCTAGACACAAGAAAAATGATCTAGATGAGTGAAACCTAACCCTAGGTTTCTTTCAAGGGAAGAAACCCCCTAGAAATCCCAAGAAATAATGAGGGGAAGGGAATGAGAGGAGATTTAATGAAAGAAACATTATGAATCACCAACCATTATTGATAAATCACCTCACAAGTGCACCAAAATGATAGAGAATTAAGGGGGAGGCTCCTATGGTCCATACCTAATTGGTATGGTTTTATTTTGGAGTTGTAATCACCTAAAATGGGTTTCCACATCAAAAGTTATTATTCTCATAATGGGCTGCCCGATTTTCTGCACGGTTTGGAAACCCATGCGAGAGAGACTGGAAAGATTCTCAAAACCTAAAGGGTTAAGTTTTATGGGTTGGGGAAACTGTGCTAAAATTGCGTGACCCAGAAAATTGGACATAAACACCCAAATTACACCCCAAAAACAAGGGAAGTCCATCCAATGATCCTTGAATGTTATAAAAACAATATAAATACATCGATGGAATAAAAAACTCTCCAACATTCCACTTTCTTCTAAAAAAATTCACAACAAACATGAATAGGTCTAGAATAAAACAAATACCCCAAAAACACATGGAAGTTTTTTATAAATCCAATCCAAACCTCATCCAAAATATCCAACATTGAGAAATAAATAAAATGAAGGTGTATATGAGGTTAGGTTGTGAAAATAATTCCAGAAGTATATTTATTTCATAAATATCATATATATTCATTTTTATCATATTTATAACCATACATATAAAGTAGTGATGCAAAAAATTACAAACATGGAGATAGTAAGCCATATATATGGGTGAGAAAAGTTTTTTATTTAATTGGATGGAAAATAGAAATAATATATTTTTAAAATTATAATAGTAACAAGTCATAATAATAATGAAAATAGATTTATTATTTGGGGGTTTTTAAAAATATTATGAGGTAGTATATTAAGAAATAAATATTAAATAGTTTGTAAAGACAATTTCAACTTATTCATTTGAATTCCATTGAATATCCTCTTAATGGACCTAGGGTTAGTAATAGGGAATTGAAATAAATCTAGAACTAGTATAAGGATTTTAATAAGTGAAATGGGGAGGGTTTAGTCAATCTAAGATCCATAATGTGTTGTAAATAAAAGATAATTGGGGTGTCCTCTTATAAGTGTGGGGAGAGGAATTCCTAGAATTTTTGAATGTATTAAATTAATATTAATTATAATTTATATTAAAATGGAACCAAATTGAAATAATTCCAATATAAGATAAACATGAGTATGAATTATCTAATAAAATAACATTTTTACATGTTTTTGTTATGTTTTCACCTATATCATTTGGATTTAACCATTTTTGACAATTTTGAAAATTACTGCAATATTAATGTTTTCCACCATTGAATGGCCATGAATGTTACTAAAAGAAGGGAAAATACCCACAAATGGACAATTATTGATGTTTAAACCATATTTAATTCACATGAATGAATATAGGATTTATATAAATTTTATACAATTTAGTAAAATATCATTTATTATAAAATACTATTAATTTTATTTTTGACACCATTCATTGAATATGACTTTAAATACATCATGAAAATTATAAAATTATAATATAACCATTTAATACATACCTAACATGTAATATGTAAATAAAAAATTTATTTAGAACTATTATTAATCCAATTTATATTAATTTCAATATTCCTGAAATTATTTTTTATATTTTTCTACAAATTGAAAATACAATGTTTCGGTGTTGTGTAAAATTTTTAGAAAAGTATTCAGTCACTAAAAATGTAAAATAAATTACCATGGGAAAAAATTTAATTAATATTTAAAATAAATATTTATAACTAAACATCATTTGTTTTCATCCGAGTCACAAAAAATTATACATATTAAGAGAAGAAAATTGACATTTTTATCATTATCTTTCAAATAAATATTAATAATGGTCAAATTCATATCCAAATAAAAAAGGTCATGTTTCTGAAGTATAGACAATTTTATAAAAAGTATAATCATCCAAAAAATGAATACATGTGTTGGGTTTATTTTTAATGCCACATCACATTATTTTTAACCTTAATTACATGATGTACCCTTTAGTGAGGTGATAAATTTTACAACCATTACTATACATAATGCTTAAAAATAAAAGTGACATATTTAAAAAAATTAAACTCCTAATTAAAAATATTGTATCTATATTTTTATATTTTATTTTTGGTGGTAGAATAAATTTAATTTAATAAGAATTCACAAAACAAAATGAAATATAGTTTTTAAAAGAATGCATTTCTAGTGTAAAAATTAACTTTTATCAATATCATTATTTTTTTAACATTAATATATCTTAAATAAATTGGATACTATTTTAATTTAATACTAAATCCAAAATATAATTTTACTTTTATATTTATTGAATTAATGAAAACAAAATACAATATTTTAAAAATGTAATTTTTTACTATTCATTGAAAAATCAATAATTTCAAGAAAATATGAAAATTTTACTGTTAAAAAATTTGTTATTATTATTTAAAAAATATATTTCATTTTATAATTTTTTTAGATGTTCCAAAAGTTAGTTATAATTCCCATACAAAAAATGAAAAATAAAACAATTTTTGAAGATAATTTACTTTTGAAGTATAAAAATATTTTACTAAAGATAATGTACATATTTATTATTATTAATCACATTATATTAAGCATTTATACACATTCTATTAATGTTTTTAATAATATACATATATTCTATTCTAACTACAAGATTATAATCATTACTTTAAATAATAATATATTTATAGTATATTAGGGGCTGTTTAATGCTCAGTGTTGTGTGTTGTATATGGTATCAAACATAATGTTATTTCAAAATATCTAGTGTTACATTATACCCTATTAGATAAATTTCACCCTTAAAATTTGAACTTGTGATTGGTAATGAAGGGTTTGAAATTGTTAAATTAATTTTTGGAAAACCCAAATAATAAAAATGGTAAATAAAAATTCCTCCTAAAATAGGAAAAGGAAAATATGATGATCATTTGGAATTACAAATAAATAGGTTTATAAATAGAATAAAATTTTAGGGAAGTGAAATATGGGCATGTAGGTGGAAAATAATACCCAATGACTAATATAATGTAATAGAGACATGAATTGGAGAAAGTTAACAATGAAAAAACCATAAACTTGTGATGGTTTAAAAGAACATTGATTCATTAGAAATGAAGGAAGAAGTATTATATTTTTATCTTAATATCCTTTTTTCCAAGGCATAGGAATTATTTTAATATCAAGATAGAGAACATAATAAAATTTACTAACTTGATATATTTATATTTCATAAAAACTATTTCATCCTTGGTTGTGCTATGAAAATTTACACTATATCTATTACTCAATTAAAAAATATATTCAAGTTGAAGTTTTAATACATGAAGAAAAAATATTAACTTTTAACGAATCATAAGATCTATAAAAGAAATTAAATATATTTCTACCTTTCTCTAAATATTTACAAAACAAAATGTTTAGAAAAAATTATCAAATATAATACTTCATTATATAAAACATATATAGTAATAAAAAAAGTTCAACACAATCCATTCCATAAATAGTTTTCCTTAACACCCTACCAAAATATGTCACACCATATTCTGAAGAAAAAAAAAGAAAAATTAGAATGGGGGTTACTAAATTTCCAAGATCATAAAACTATAAGTTCCCCTAACAACATAGAGTATATTTTAATGTCACATACAAAAAATTTGAAGTCCTTGTTAATATATTCTATTAAAACATGGAAACAATACCGATCACCAAAAAATATTAATGAAAAAAATGAATGATTCAAAAATTCAACTCTCATCTTATTGCTTAAATAAAATATCAAATTATTCAATATATTCCGTAAATCTAAAAATATTTCAAACTTATAAAAAGATACAATCAATCAACTAATAAATTAAATGGTCACCAATATTATCTTATTTACTATATCAATATCAATAATCTCTTTTTCTTTACAAAAAATTATTATCTAAACATTACTCACATAGTATTGGTTATCTTTTCACCAATAATATTTTGTATAAAATATCTCCTTACCTTTAAATAAATTTTATAGGTCATTAGAATCATTCAACATATTATTTCTTGTATTTAAATATAAGATACTACATTACAATATCATTATGTTTTGTGAATCTCATAATTAGAACATAATTTATCTAACACTTCTACAATAGTATTATCACATCCCAATACATAAAAACTACAATAATTCCACTTCAATGATTGAGATGATAAAAGTACATCATTAGTCTAGGAGTTAACCATTGGATTAGGGTATTGATTCATATAATGGAAATATTCCCAACACAAAATAAATTAATCAAATAATAAATCAATTTTTAAATGTAATTAGTTTCAATATAGAAGAAATATTATCCTTAATTCAAGAAATTCTTTAGGGTTTCATGTTCAAAATTTATATAATGACGGAAATTGAGCCTTCTTTCCTCTAGGGTCTCCACTAATATAGCACTAAGAAAATTCTATACTTATATTATATAGTGAGTCTGAGAGTTGGTTTATGTGAAAGTAGTTAATCATATATCATGATAACTAATTATAAATAATTGAAATATCTTTCACTCAAGTCATCATCTAATTTTATTTCACATAATCACCACATTGTCTACTACATTCAATATTAAAACTCTTTCTTCAAGTTCAATGCATTAGCTTAAACAAAAAATTATTTTATAAGAAATAATAATCATTTTTGGAAGCCACATAATTAGGAATATAATTTACAGGATTTAAAAATCATAACACCATCATTTCAATACATGAAAACTTATGTTTAACCTAGTTAATTCTTGGTCATCATAATGGTATATAAAGAACATGTGAATTAAAACTAGAATATAACATGGGAGTATAAAACTAGGTGAGAAGTAAGGGAACACTCATTAGGCACTAGAATGATGGTAAACATATATATGCCCCAATATTTTTCGGGTTATTAACTATATATTCATCTACTCTAAGACGAAGTCAACATATAATATCCATACTGGGATGTATTACTAGAAAAACCACATAATATCTACCTTAAAAAACCTTAATTTGTTATTATCTTCTTTTACATGTACTCAATTTCATTTATTGTCTTATGTCCCCGAATCTATGATTTCCTAAATTCATCTCCCAAAGTTTCTATTAAATTTCATATAAAACCAAATATAACAACATCAACTCCATAAAATTGGATATGGTGTCTAATTTATTAAATATAAACTATTTTTAAGGAATCACTTCATGAAAGTCCCAATAGTTTATTAGTTTTATTAATGCAAATAGATACCTAATTCTCATTTTACATTGGAAATAAAATATAAAACATTGTGAAAGTAAATATTCATCATCCTTAATCTCATTTAAGGATTCCTTCTTCATATATTGGGTAAAATAATGAAAAATAAGGGTGATATAAAAAAATATATAATAGTTACATACAACAGAGTATATTACGTGTAAATAAGGAATAATCAATATGTCAAGGTAAATAAGTAAAAACACGTGTCATTTACTCAATACATTGAGTAGAAAATGAGTCCATTGATAATATTAGATCAGTAATCTCATGGATAATTATAAATATATTTTAAATGAATGAAATGATTAATATTGGACATCAAGATTTCAAACATCATGATATATATTCTACCAAATACTTAAGCTAAGGCTATTTAATCGATGGATAGATACACACCAAAAAGAAATTTAATTTTTCCAACTGATTTTTATCATGAGAGATGTCAATATTAAAAGGGATATATACAACTGGTTCCTACTGGGCACCATATTTATAATGTGTTCCTAATACATTTAATGGTCAATTTAATTCATAATCAATTTTCCTTATTAATAAATACACTTTTTCAATAATGAATACAAAAAATATAAATATTTACCCTGTCAATCAAATAAATTTAACTCTAAAATATTGTATGTATAATTGGTATAAAAATTATAAAATAATAATCCATGATTAAAAAATTTAAATATTTAAGAGTAATTTAATTTACAATGATCCCCAAAAAGAGAATGTATCATGAGAATGTTAATGACTAAAATGTTAATAAGAGGTAAGAAATAACTATCAATTCATCCGAAATATAGATTTTTAATAAAATCATTTATTTTTGAGAAATAGAATAAATATATAAAAATATTATTTCATTATAGAGTTTTCTTTTCAAAACAATTAAAAATAGGGAGAAGAAGCGAAATATCCAAAAAAATTAAAGTGCTAAGAATGTTTGTTTACACCGTATATGTTAAAATAAACATTATTTTCGAATTTTTGAAAAGAAGAATGAAATCGACCCATTTATAAAACATTAAAAAATTTCATTTAAAACCTTTTAAATTAAAAGTGTTAACATAAAAATTCTTTTTAGTAAATAAAAATGACTTTTTCAAAATAATTTTTAAAAATATAGACATGGAAGAAAAATGTATGTGAAAGAAATGAAATATTATCATCTTTTTTTGAAACATTTATTTTCGTGATTCAAGTGAAAATGTGAGTAAAATATTAATAAAATATAGAAAATATTAAAATATTCATACAATAATTGAATATATTGTGTTTATGAATAATTTATTATATTATTCTTTTAATAAAAATAAAAATATTTCCAAAAAATGAGATGGTAAAATAAATCCCTACCTATTTGGTAACTTTTAAATTATAACACCCTAAAAGAATTAAATTGAATTGAAATATTAATCACAAGTAATAAATAGTTATTCATGTTAAGTATATTAAAGGGGAAGTGCATACCCCAAATAAAATTAAATAGGTTTATAATACCAAATATGTATCAATGGAGTGGAAATTGAGATAAGATCCCTTAAAATATTGTATCATTAAAGTGATAATTAATAATTAATGTTATTATTTATAAAAAATATAAATAAAAAAAGGTTATACACAATATAATATAGTAAATTGAAATTTTACACATAATCATGGCCTAACATAGTCAATTAGATGTATAACCCAATAAATGGAAATTGAGATAAGAGACCCGCTACCTCATGTTCAACATGCCTTATAGTTGATATAACCTAGAAAATAAAATGTTTTAATTTTTTATATTTTCACATCATAAATTTATTCATATATATTATATCATATATGTTCCATTTATAACATTTTATCATTCTGTTATTAACAATCTTTGATAAAATAACTATTTCAAGAAATAACTCCTTCCTTTTTCATGTATGTTTTGGTACTTGTACTTTGACCATGGTTACATAATCACAATAAAATAATAGTATATTTATGATAAAATAGTTATATTTTATGATAGATAAAATAAATCAATAGGAAGTAGAAGACGAAATAAACAAGATAGAGTTAATAAAGACAATTACCTCTTCTTTGGTACACTTATTTTGATATCCCCTTAAGGGTCCTAAGGTTTATATTTTTGAATGAGAATAACCTCTAAAACAAGTATAACTTTGTTTATGAGATTATTGATTAGGGGTTGGTTGATCATGGATGCTAAAAGTGGTGTAATGAAAATGACATGGAGTATCCATTTATAAGTCAGGGGAGGAGCATTCATAGAATTTATAGAAGTATTAAATTAATAAAACTTATTATTTTTATCTTAAAATTAAACCAAATAGATATAATTCAAATATATTATGATTTTGAGTCCAAATAACACGATAAATAATATTTTAATAAGTTTTTGTTATGTTTTAACCCTTATCATTTTTATTTAACCCCCCATTATCAGTTTTGATAATTAGCATAGAAATAAAGTTTTCCACACTTTAATGGTCAAGAATGTTACCATAAGAGGAATAAAGGTGAATAAATGGAGCATGATTGATGTTTTAAACCATATTAATTTCACATGTCTGAATATCATATTTTTATTAATTTTAAACCATTTAAAAAAGATAATTAATTATAAAATATCATCAATGTCTTTTTGAAACAATTCATTTAATTTTACATGAAATACATCGAGAAAAATATGTACTTCAAATATAATCATTTATTACATCAATACCCTGCGTAATGTATCTATAAAATTAATTTAACAAAATAATGTATCCAATTCTAATTCCTTTTAATATTTTAATATCATTTGTTGTATTTTTCTATTGATTGAAGATATACTATGTCGTTGTTGTGTAAGAATTTAAGCTAATTATTCATTCAATAAAAATTAAAATTAAATCACTAAGATAAAACTAATAAAATATCATTTCAAATAATTTTTTTTAACTTAATATAAATTGTATTTATCCCTACAGAAAAATATTATAAGTAATTAAATAAGAAAAGTAATTTTTTATTATTTTTTGAATAAATATTATAAAGGTCAAAATTATAGAAAATGGAAAAAGTTAATATTTTAGATTCTTATATGATTATAAAAATAATAACCATATAATTAAATTAAGTAAAGAGTTGGGTTGATTTATAATGAATCATCACATTATTTTTAACCTTAATTACCCTATTTACCCCTTACTAAAGTGATAAATTTTACAATGACTAATATTTATAATTCTTAAAAATAAAAGGGACATAATTAAAATATTTTTTCATCATAATTAAAAACATCATATCCATTTTATGGATTAAATTTCTATAATTTCCTTTAACTAAGTTTAATATTAATTCATAAAACGCAATGAAAAATAGTTTTAAAGAAATGAATTTCTTAGTACCAAAATTAACTTATATAAAAAAATTAAAATTATTTATTAAAATTAAATAATTAAAAATAAATTAGATCAAATTATATTTTAAAACCAAACCCAAAATATATTGAGACTTTTAAGTCACTTGATTTAATGAAATAAAATCATAGTATTTGAAAAATTTATATTTTTCACTATTCATTGACAAATCATTCATTTTTGAAAAATCATAAAATGTAATTCCATGTTAATTTTAATATTATTATTTTGATAACTTATTTTCATTTTCTAATGTTTAATTTTTGATATTGAATAAATTAAGGTTAATTCTGACACACAAAATGAAAAAATACCATTCTTTATAGAAAATTTATTTTTAAAGTATAGAATGATTTTACCGAAACTTAAGTTATTATTCATTATTAAAAAATTCTTTATATAAAACCATTATATTTATTTTAATAATTTGGTAAATACTATACATAAGTAAAATTCTAATGGTTTGCTGATAAAAGTTATGATAAATATTAATATTTTAGTAGTATATCATGGTTTTCATAATGCTTGATGCTGTGTGTTATATAATATATCAAAAAATAGTGTTATTTTAAAAAAATTGGGTTTTATAAATAATTTCTTGGAATTATGAAAATATATTGGCTGTTTCCAAAAAGTACCATTTTACTCTATTATAAAATGTGATCATTTACAATGTTTAAAAATCATAGCTCCCTTTTTAAATTTCAACTTTGAAATTTATGATTCAACTGTATGTATAAACCTTTCCCACAAAAATAATTACCTATTAAATCTTAGTTATCCCAAGACTATAAATTTGAAGGGAAATTCTAAAGAAAAATCAAGTCTCCAACATAATTATTATCTACTTTGGAATATTTCTTTCTTAATATTAATCTCTTAAATATATTATCAACATAATTAAATGAAGACTTAATTATAATTAGTATAATTATTTTATGTTATATTATTTTTATGACCTTTATTTATTTATTTACATCCCCTTATAAAAAAGGAGCATCATTATTTTGTTGCGTGGACTGCCAACTCTACGAAGTGATGTCATTTTTTTAGTAGCACATTCCCTGGTTGGTATTAATGATGGAATAATGAATAAATATGATATATCTCATATAATTATTATTTTTAAATGTCAAATTAATATCCACATTTTCCCCCTGCTCACACATTCATAAACATGATCTCTAATCATGCATACTTGTGGATTACTACCTCCGCAATGAAACTATTTTCTTTTTTTATGTAGATTTTCATTCATTATCTATAAATTTAAAAATATAGAGTGAAATAATAAAAAAATAAGAATAAAATAATTATTATAATACTCTAATTATTTTATGTTAAAATAAACACATCATTATCTATACCCACCAATTGAGTTAAACTGTGTTCAAGTTTGGTTCAGTTTTACCCCTACATGAAAAATTCATTAAAATATAATTATGGAGGGATATGGTAACATGTAAACTAATAATATTATAATTTATTATGAAAATATTTTATATTATACGGTTATGGAAATATTATATTAAAATGTTTTACTTATTATTAAATTATCATTTTCATTCGAAAAAATTTCTGAAATGAGCAGTTATTAATTCAATTTTCACATAACATAACCAAAACACATTTGAAAATAATAAATTTCAAATAAATATTAGTTATATATTATATTAATTTATATTATTTATGGATAATTAACTTAATATCAAAGGATGGGTAATAATATCAAAATTATTAAACATGTGAAATATAGTTAAAGTTATTAACAACGAATGGTCATAATATACTATAATAGGAAAGTGTACATAGAGGTAGAGCCCCTATCCATTTATTAAAATAAAGGAAAAGACAGTAGCAAGCAAAATAGTCCCAACAAAGTCACATCAAATCCTCAAAATCACACCCCTTACCGTCACCATGATAGAAAGACTCTTCCTCCGTTGCTGTTTCCCACACGGAACTCTCATAATGCTTCAGCACTTTGGCATACTTCCTCCTTAGATTTAGCTTCTCCAGCTCAAGAAACTCATTAGGAGACTGCATACTTATGACAGCAGATATGGTTGGCATCAGCTTCGGCAAGTGAGAGAAGTCCTTCCTCATCCTCCTGCGAGGAGGGGCAATCACCTTATCTTGGGCCACCGACAACACCTTGTTCCCCACTTAAGCAATCTCACTGTAAGACAACCGTACTGTGCTCTCACAATTCCCCTTGTCACTATCATCGAGGTCCCCCCACTTCCCATGGTACTGCACCTTTGGGTATCTCACAAGCTGGTTCTGCTGAAGCTGATTGTTCGTGTGAACAATGGCCAAGCATTGAGGCTGCTCCACCAATGTATGTTCAACATCAAAAGCACCAGACTCCTGTCCCACATTTTGCACCTCTGTAAAATATTATCTTATTTTATCTATGTGTGTTTTACTTGATCTTATAGTGCTATCAACCAAACCTGTAATCAAGGTTTGGGATTTTCTTCTCAATTTTCCATTTATTGAGATATTTTTTATATTACAAACCAATTTTCATTAAAGAATTATGTACACTTACTATATGATAAATAATATATGGAATTAATTTTTATTAATGGTATTGTAATTTCAATTTCAGATTCATGCTTCTTTATTCCTTCTCATTTAAATGTTACACAAGCCATAAGAATTTATTTCCAACTTCATTCAAAAAACCAATACCTCTCAAATATGATAATCTCTTGAGGGTCTTTATATTCTTATTCATTATAAATACCCATCATTTTATTCTCAAAAGGATATATTTTTTGAACATAAATTTCTCTTTACCTTATTTTAAATTATAGTTTTTATAATCTTGTATGAAATATGGGTTTTTAGTAACGTCTTTTCGAAATGTTCCAAATGTTTTTCCATTATTTCCAAAATATAAGTTTCATCATCTGTTAAATATTTCATTTTGACTACTATTACGTATTTATCATGTTTCCATTATTAAATATTTTTTAAAAATTAAATGTTTTTATAATATTTCCACTTATTTTTTAAATTAGTTTATATTTTTTATGTTTTTATTATTAAATATAAAAGTTAATATTATCAAAGTATTTTTACTTATTTTATTGTTTTTTTATTTTTTATATTTAAATTATTAAATATTATTTTAAAAGTTATAGTTTTTTTAATTATTTTCACTTATATTTTTTGAAACCATTATGTATTTTCATGTAATTTAGTTACTCTTTATTATAATTATTTAATAGGTATTCTCTTTCCCTTGAAAAAAGTGTTTTTGGAAGTAATTTGTGCTTCAATGTTTTAAAAAATTTTAGAGAAATATTTTTTTTACTTTTATTTATCCTCCAAGGTTTATCTTTTATTAGGTGATGTTTTGATATCTTTTTTTCTGTTATTAGGATTTTATTTTATTTGGAAAACTAGAGTTATCATATTATATTATTTTTTGAGTTCATGATTTGTTCTGTATTATAATTTTTTAATAAACCAATTATTTTTTCACAGGTTATTCACATGGTGATGAATGTTTGATTTTTAACTAGTGCACAAATGTATAGATTTTGAGAAGGGTGGGACTTGTATCTCACTTTAATGAAATATGTAACATATTATATCTCATTAGATATAAATGTTATGTAAAAAGGTTAGCAAGTCTCTAGGATAACGAAGGGAGAGTTTGAAGGTATTAAGGCACACTCACAATTTTCTATGTGGAAAAGTTAGCAAGACACTATGTTCAAAAAGGGTGAGTGTGATGGAATTATGATCTACTCATAATTTAATGTGTGAAAATTTATAATATCACTTTGTTCACAATGGGTGAGTGTGATGAAATTAATAATTACACACAATTATTTTTGTGAAATGGTTAATAAGGCGCTAGGTTCACAATGGCTGGGTGTGAAGGTATTAAGCTGTATTCATAATTTTATAATTTAACAAGTTGGAATATAGTTGGTTCACAATGATAATAAATCCTATGTTTATTATAGTTCAACATTTTCATGTTTTTAGTCATGTTATTCCATTTTCATGATATTTACATATTTTTAAATTATTCAATAATTTTATATCACGTTCACATGTTTTATCTTTATTTTTATATGTTTTTAGGAATGGTAATTTCTTTTATGATTCCCTAATGATCATCTTTTGATATTATGTTTCTCCATAATGTTTTATTATTATTTTCTTCTTCTTTTTTAGCATTTGATGTGTTATTTATATCATTTCTATATTCTTATTCTTATTTATGATATAATATTTTATGATATGCCCTTTACCTTATTATGAATTTGAGTTCACCCCTTTCTTATGTATCTAATCTCCTGGTTTTGAGGACGGTTATATCATATGGGATGTGTTAAAAGGGTATAGAGTAGCATGATTATTGAGAAATATTCACAAGTGTAGTAATTTAATATGTTTATATAGACAATCTCTATGAAAATAAAAAATTCAGTCTTTGGGTTATATGACTATTTATGAGATGTATTATTTAAATAATTTTAATATTATACTATTTTAGGCATACTTATCTTGGGTGGCATCACTTAAACCCTTAAATATTTCCTTAAAAATCCATGAAAATAAATAATCTCATCCTCAGGTAGAGGGATCCACTAAAAACCCTCCCATTAGTTATTTCTAGGGATCCTACCTTGATCTCACTTGATCCAACATGGGTACACTCCCATACCACTCAATCATAGAACCTGAACCACACTACCATGAGTTATGTCTCGTCTAACCTTGGTCCACACGACTAAGCCACTAAACATGATCCAAATATGTTTTAAGCTCACCCAACTTTACAAGGTATCTCAATCATTCCAAGGATAACTACAAATTCACCCATGACACCATCACAGTTCCAAACCACGAAGGTATAACCATGCTCCAACCATACCTCTTGAAATCATATATAAAACTAAAGGGATGGACATCCTAGTAACCCTTTCCTTTAAAACCGGCCTCAATACCAATAAAACCACTTGTTCTTTGTGATAAATCTTAAATCATATCACTCATTAATTAATCTATAACACATTGGGATTTATAAATCCATAGTTAAATGTTTTCCCATCCATAGAACAAATATTAGGCATTCCATAACCTCATTGAGTCATCTCCCTAGAATAAAATGAAAGCATTGATCCAATAAGGGTCTCTATATATCCCTTACACAAGTAAATACATTTATATCAATAGGTAAATGTACACCATAAGATATATATGAATTTACATCAGAGGAAACCATCTCTGGTTCAGTTTTTTATAATTACACGAACAAGTTCTACATGAACACTCAATATTTTTTGTCAACACTTTAAAAAACCAAACCCTATAGTTAGAAAATCCAATCACACACATGAAGGAATATTCCTGAAATTATTACATGTCAAAAAATGATTTATAAACATAAGTTTCTATTTCCATGTTCCCAAATAATAAATTACTTATATACTATACTGGTCATGTTCAATAAACACCTCATCTATTATTGCATAAACCAAGAACAATAATTCCATCATCCATGGTAACCTATAATTCCCACTAGAAATTAATTCTTTAATAACCATTATGATGACTATAAAAATATATGACACATTTCTAGACCACCTATATACAACATTTACACATCATAAAAAAACCCCCATTGAATTTTGTGGCATCCCTACCAGAAACCGATCATCTATTCCAAACCAAATGGCCTCAAAGGCATCGCCTCACATGCAAGAGGTGGAAAAATTGAGGTGATATTCTAATATATAAAATGATGAGAATATTCACTAAATTAAGAGCTATATAACATTTGAAAAAAAACATCTATAACATATAATCAATGTCATTAGAAATAAATAAAAAATAATTCCATATCAAAATACACTATCTTGAAGAATATAAACTAAAGTTCACAAAAATATATATACAAGTATTAAACATTGGAATGATCCTATGTTAAATTAAATAAAAGAAAAAAATATGTACTATATCTATATTACTATCATTGGGAAACATTAAAGGACCTTTCTCCAAATAGCCTAGAGATGGACTATCAGATCTACTTCACAACCTATGTTGAACCTAAAGAAGAAGAAATATGGTTTTCAGGTGCACCAAGATACTCATAAAGGGTTAGAGAAATATATCTCAGTTGGGTATCACCAAGGAACACTACTATACACAATTATATATCAGTTTCTATGATGTATAAATCAAACATGTCACAAATGCTTGTCAGATGACATATTTTAATCAGGTAACCACACATCTTCACACAATGAGTCACCATGTTAAAACCAAACCAACAGAGAACCTATACATACCAACATAGGTTCCATGTTGGAAACTGCCTAATAGCCCTATACCAACCTCAACATACCCCATCTAGTACCTAAGGAATCAGTTTTTGGTATTGTCTAAGTCTTGAACATTTCCCAAAGGGGAAAGGTTGAGACCTGTGTCCAAGATCGAGATTGACCTTCCCACTTAATGTGATACCATGGTAAATACATGACCTATAATATCTCCCTGACACAAACCTGATACCATCTCACTCATGGAAGTTTCATAGTAAGATCCCATTACATAACACCCATTCCAAGGACTCCACATCAGTAATATTAATCCCAAAAAATACAATCTAATTTATTATTAGTCCCAGACAGTCCTATGACAAACTATATAAATCGTGGTTGGACCTAAATTCATATATGAATTAAGGACTCCACCTCACTATGATAGTACCATCTACACTATGTCACCCATTGTAGGGAAAATCCTCAGGAACCCCCATCAAGATATATCACATATCATAAGTACATAGTCAAGAAAACACCTAAAATAGAAAATCAGTTTGATATCCTATATCATAATATCACTAAATAATTAGAGATTAAATAAGGCACTAGTCACACTAGACTTACCCCGTCATCCGAATAACATATCAACTATCCCTTTAGGTAATCTACCGAGGCTGTCTAGATTTGTCTCTATCTATGCTAACCAATACCAACACATCTCCATCGTCTTATTGTAACACTATATCCCGTAGGCTCACTCTAAACCTGGCCTCAAGAATTAAGGTATAAATCTATCCATTTACCCTTAGAATCCCAATGTCAAGTCCTATGTAAATCTCTTGACACACACCCGAGTCTCACCTCACAACTTTAAAAGGAGACCGCATAACCCTTCAATATGAGAAAACCCCTTTAAATCACACAATTCATAGCCATGAATGACTTATCCTCACACAAGAATCACCATGTTTCATTTCTCCATCAGGAGGGTTTATGTCATTAGGATTTATATATAAAACCATCTAACCCATCGTCATAAGTCCCAAGACTTTCTAACCTTCCATATTATTTCTATATTAACCATACTAGGCTACCTGCATCATGTCTCATGGATCAAGGTATACCCAAGGCCTCACACAACTCAACTGATATCCCTACACATAGAGACAAAGTATCCAAGAAATCCTAAACTACATAAGTGTCTAAGTGTACTTATTTTGACCATAAGAGGTCGAATGACATAATTTAACAATCTCTAGGGTTTTCTATGTCCACATCTATCTACCCGATATCATGTAATGCATACAAAAAATCCTATAAATTTATGTTAAATGGTAATCCTACCTATAAAATAGAGTGGCCAGCCATTCCAAGCTATGTAGAGCCTCATCTAGGCATGTACATGACTCTTCCAAGACTACATTAACTCCTAAGGTCCTTCCTCACACTATACATAAAAAAAATTAATTATAACCAATATAATTAGTTATATATTTTAATTGAAATATTAATATTGTACGAACAAATCATTGGTCATTTTTATTAACCAAAAACTTTTTTAGACAACACCAAGAATGTCAATGTCATACCCTGTACAACTTCCTAAAAAGAGGCATACAAATCTTCACTCAGTCAACCATCAATTCCATCTAATTTAAACTAAATAATTGAATGAATTATGGATGTGTCTTATTTCAATATAAACAATGAAATATAGAATGATATCACCTCCCTAGGCCCACTTTAAGATGTTGTATAAGAAAACTCTACTATTATCAAAAAAATTAATCATACCCCATGAAAATTATTGATGAATTTTTAACCAAAATCATCAAAAAATAGATGAATATGGAGGGTAAAATGAAATAGGTTTAGAAGATCTTATCCAAGATCATTAATGTAACCTAAAAAATCACCCCTATAAAGGGGGAACTAAAAGGGTGGAAGAGAGGGGAAGGATTCAGAAAACTAGACCTCCCCACTTTCCCTAAAATCCCTAAAACTAAAGGGTTAATGGATAGTAGATTACCACTCTACATATAATTAAAAAATCAATGAGTACTATATTCATGGAATAAAGTAGGGATTTGATGACGTGAACTCCCCTTGCCAAAACAATTTATATCACATGCCATAGGTACTTGACTTGAAATGTTTGAGGTTGAGGGGTCCTCTATTTTGATATCCTTATTCACATGGTGACCCCTTTCGGTCATGATGTGAATTCCTGGAGATGTTAAAATGAAACCCCTCACCCCCGAGTCACTAGTATCCTCTCTAATATCCACCCTAACACTGAATGAATTAACCAAGCCTCAAACCACATCCAAAATAACTATTTTGGGACATAAAAACACTCAAAAATATCAATCCAATTCCCGAATCTCATAATAAACCACTAAAAAAACCAAAAATTTAAATTTACTCAAAAATTGACAACCTTTAATGCCCTGGGTCATTATATTAAATTCATTATCCATTTTAAACTATGGTGGAATTATCAAAAAATTTTAAAATTTCCCAAAAAAATATAAATTGAAAACCATTGGTAAATCAACACCGAGATTCCCTAAGAGAACATTACTAATGATAATGATATTGATTTACAATATCCATCTACACTGTATTATCCACCTTGGTCAAAAGAATTATAATTTACCTCTAAGGGTATAAACGTACCATAAAACAAGTCTTAAGAAGATTTTTTATTTTCTATTTAATACTTTCTGTAATGGTTCACTATGAATTTATTCCCTTGAACCAAAACCAATCTTCGAATCAGGATAGACATTCAAGGAATTCTCTAACCAAGGATGATGAATTACATGATATGATACTATATTACATAACCACCCCATGAAATTGAATCAAAAAATCAAACCAATGTAAAATAAAAATAATTAGTATCTCCAATTTGTGAACTTGTCCACTTCACTACCAAATTTTGAGGACTATGATTTCACATCCTTTAATGGGATGAGAGACCTAAAATAGAATCACCCACATTATTACTTATGGGGTGGAAAATTTATAGTTATATATATGTGACATGAGGTCACAAAACTCTGATTATTTATTCAAAACTAGAGGTCCAATTATTCTTTTATTATTATAACTTGATTTTCAAGTACATCAAAAGTTGGTAAGATCTTCACTGAAAAATCACATAAGTGTTTTTCTCAAAATTTAGGAATATAAGAATGTGTGATTATCTAATTATAAATAGATATAACATGAATCCATTTCATAACTCATGATAGGATAGATAGTTTTAACATACTTATTAGGGGTTATCACCCCTACAACATGATATAATATGTCCATTTTGGACAATTACAAGATGATTCAACTATAAATATTTTCCCATAAAAATTAAACATATCATTTTAAAGAATTTTCTATAAAGTATAAATATCTAAATAAATATATATAGTAAACATGGATGAGATCTTGAAGGGTATCATTAATTCTAACTGTAAGGACTAGGAAGGTGGAATAGGTTATTGTGACATAAAATAAGTTGTAGTGGAAATACTAGGACCCAAATGAATCAGTTTCATTGAAACATATATACTTATAAATCATTAAAAATAACAGATTCACATAATTATGAAAACAAATGATATATTTAAGTAGTATATTTATCATGAATTTGAGGGACATTAATAATCTTTAGTTTTATTTAAATTCTAAAATAGTCCCTCATTTGTTTTTTCATTTTTGACATGTCAAAAAATTTGACTGAGTATCCAAAGTTTAAAAATTCTATAGAGTTCATATTAAGAGATTCTCATATCTATTTACCCAATTATTGAATATTAGATAAAAAATAAAATATAGTTTTGTATTAAAGTATTTTATACCGTGTTTGGTAGAATTAAATTGAGTAAAAATATGAAATTAAAATTCTTAAGTGACATATGTGTTGATAATTTTCCTCGAAGAAGAAGAAAATGAATATCAGTGATACAAAATTCACATAATTTCGATAACTATATCACTCATTAATATGTATTTAAAATAAATTAAATCATTAAAAAATTAATTAATTGACATATTATAAACCAGAACCCCTTAAATCTCATCAATTGAAGCTCTAGATCACATGCTTCCAAAATCATCATAATCATTTTTATCAAGGTAGGGAGGTGGAGGAGGAAACACTATAGTTTCCCAAATAAGTATATTATGTCTTGAAATTCATACACCAAATATTCAGAGTAGAGGAGACACCTTTAATAATGGAACATGATTTTAATAAAAAATATGATGTCACCTATATTAATTTTATGTGATAGTAAGACACATTTTTTTAATGGGAAGAGTTTTATTAACAAGTATTTCATAGTCACACTTGAGTAAGTATCAATGATATAGTAATTAATACGTGAGGCATGAATAGAAACCAATCATGTTACCCAGAACATATAATAAATTATAATAAAACGTGATCCAAAATGATTAAATTAACTTAAAATAAGTTGAAGTATGTTAAAAAACATTGAATGTGAGTTGATAAATGACCCCACTAATGGATTAACTAGCAAAAAATAGTCATTTTCCAAGATTGGAGCTCAAGGGGGATTAATTTTCCTAGGTAGAAAATAGAAAGAGAAATATAATATCAAACCCATGGGGATTCATCGGAATGGTCTCCCACCCATCTATATTTCAATTTGATGTACATACTTAGAGAAAGAAAATACAACCCATGGATTAGAAATATAATTTATTGAATAATTTATCCGTTATTTTGACTAGGATCAAAATCTAGTATGCTGAACGATTATTTAACGATCATAGATAATACCTTCTCAAATCCTTGATAAATTATCATGAGATGGATATTAAAGTGGCTATCATAAAGTCTTATCCTATTAAAATTAGGTTTCTAGAAAACCTAGAAGTTATGTTAATAAAATTCTTAGACTAGGGAGTAGTCATTCAAATGAACATGATGTCCCTTTAATTATTTTACATGACTAATGATGCTGATATAAATCATGATTTTG
The DNA here is from genome assembly GCA_963277665.1 of Viscum album. Classification (NCBI taxonomy): domain Eukaryota; kingdom Viridiplantae; phylum Streptophyta; class Magnoliopsida; order Santalales; family Viscaceae; genus Viscum; species Viscum album. Next base: position 926,956,914 of record OY728165.1, read on the forward strand.
TGGATAATGATTCCAATACAAATTTTATTTTAGAATATAAATAAAACTATCATAGATATAAAGAATCTAACATAGCTCTATCTAATCAAACCATCCCAGTATATGATAATAAAAAATAAAATACCTAATAAAAGAAAAAATTGAAAATCTAATTTGGGGAAATTGTTTTTGAAATATATTATATAGTGGTTATCTAATACAATTTTGAATTTCTTATAATAAAATATTTGACACTATTTTTATACGGTCATACCCTCACCATATCAAGTACTTGAAGTACTCACTAGGCGGTAACGTAGGAGTACTTCATTGTGAGAAATTTCCTTTTGATTAACATGACACCAAATAAATCCACAACAGTTGTTATAATATTGATGGTTAATATATCCAAATTGAGAATGTTGTGTTGGTGTTAGCTCTAAATTAATTTTATGAATCCCCCATTGACCCTTTAAATAACTTAAAAAGTATTTCCTACTCCGTATCCATAATATTTATTTGAAAATGATGGGATTCAGAAACTAAATTATCCTTCCAGCCATGTGGATGCACCCCTAAATAAAATATTCTCTTACACTTCAAAGACATGCACATATTTTGAACCATTCATACCTATAAGTGAAAATAAATTTAAAATTATATACCCTATACATGATTACCCAATAATTCTATATACCTGTCATAATGCAGGTTATACCAACACTTAATCCAAAAATAATAATTTAAATGATTTAAATTTCATCAAAAATAAATATAGGAGGGGTTAGGAATAAAAAAACTTCCAAATGGTCTAAATTTATCTTGTGGGACATTTTTTACCGATGGAAAACATGCCAGTAATTAAGCGGGATATAATGTTGTAAAATAATTTGTGGATAAGGGGGATGATTGATCCTCAAAATCAATAGATATTGATAAGAAAGTGCCTCATGATGATCCACCTAACTTTGAGGAAGGCATGTCTGCAATCATTAATAAGATTAAATATGTGAATTTGTATAGCTTAAAATACCCATAACCAAAAATATTAAATATGACCATGATTACATATGATCAAGAGTACTGCATTAATTTTCTCAAAAAACCTCTTGATGTCTTCATGTGTAATTACACAAAAATTAAGATATTTCTTTTCCTTTACCGTATTCTATCACTTGAGCCTACCATATAACCTCAAAGGCTAAAATAAGGCTTTGAGAAGTTTGTATCTGTACCATAATTTCACTGTGATGGGTAAATTGGACAATTTAATCAATAATTTTCTTATCTGTGGGGACCATTATTCTAAATAGATGAACATAATTATCTCTATTACAAAAAATAATGAATAGATTATAGTTTTTATCAATTTCAAGTACCACAATCATCATCGTCCAAAGGAATATTTTTCATCTATAAAAGGCAATCTTACCATAAAATTTCTTCCTTTGGTAAAGCTTTACCAATAATGATGTAGAATATCAGACTGTAATAATTATCTTATAGTTATCACTAAAAATATTGATAACTCATATAATCAAAATTGATTAGAATTTGGTTACCAAATATATACACAAATAATATTATATTAAAAAATTTATTTTGAAACCCGTAATAGACCATATTTAAGATTATTGCATGTGGTGTGACACTAATTAGGTCCTTTTATATGTTTTATGGTCATATAATGACCAACATGATTCATTATCCAACTATCCACCACTTTTTCCAAACCAGATAAGGATAAAATGATCTTCCTCATGATGTATTAGAAAGTGGTGAATATTTTTTTAATAATTATTGTGAATAGGTAGATATGGTTGACATCATTATGACTTATGAGCTTTCATAATGTCTATTAGTTTTTATGTCAATACATTAGATGTATTTAATACTTAACTACCTCTAAAATACATCTGTATCATATAAGTAAGAATAATGGGGTGGATGGACATTTAAAAGTATCCAATTTCATCTTATATGACTATATAAATTCAGGAAAAGATATATAAATGAGGTTTATAAGGGAAACTTCGCATATAAAATGATGGTGAAGATAAAAATTAAGTAATAAAAAATTCAATGTCGGCATTTTTGGTTTATAAAAACAAGAAACTAAGATTTCCCACTATATGGAATGGATTGGGGGGTTTTGAGCCTCTATGGTGGATGATTTCAGTGATTTTACATTGAATTTAAACTCTTACCATGTTTTTGATAACTCTATTCATCAATCCCTAAAGTTTTTATAAGATAAAAAGTATTCATGGAAATTTTTTCTTAGAAGGAATAAATTTTATGGGTCTATATCCTTCTATTAATTTTTAACAGTTGAAGTTTAACATTATTTCCACCAACATGTTCACAATATGGATTGACGATGTGCACTTAAAGGATGGCAGGATGATAAGAAAACTAATACCATGAATTTCAATATCATCACCGTAGTTGGTGATAATTTTATTATTATTATTAATATATATAATTTCATGAATATCTTTGTGATTGTATTAAAGATATAATATTAAACATATTAGATACACTCTAGAAGTTCTTATCACTATTATATGACTACTAATGGATAGAGATTAAAATTTAACAACACACAATAATATATCCTATAAAATATGATACATGAAGAAAATAAGACATGACCTAATTTTATCTTCAATCCATTATGGTTTGATCACACCCCTACCAGTACACATATATAAGAAACTCCATATTCACTGATGTATGATATGGAACGAGTGTTATTTATCCAAGTTCAACATTTCATTAATGGAGTATTTTTGACTAATTGAGTAAACATTAATTGTTATATGTTTGAATATATTCATTGGAAATTATCTAAAATAATAGATTGTGAGTAACATAGAAACTCAAGGAGCATCACAATTTCATATAAAAATATTTTAATAAGAAGGTCCACCTTCTCTTATTTTTTCAAGGAGAATATGTGTTTTCTTTGAGGACATTACTCATATCGGGGAATATTCCTTCCAAATAATTAATAAATGGGAAGATATTTCATAAAAAAAAATGGTTTACTCCAATGGAGAATAGTCCAAGTTAACATCAAATAGAGAGTATACATTTCTTCCTATAAATAATTGATTTCTTAATAAATATCACACATAATTAGTCCCCTGATATTGAATGGTATTTTTAACCTACCTTAAATAGTACAACATACCATCCTTCCCACTTGATGTTAATCCATGTCCAATGTTCATTTTTATAAGCCCATTAACTTTAATAATAGTTTATGCCACAAGATCTAAAACTCTATAGAGTGATTCCTCAACAAATTCTCTTAATAAATACATATCTTTTTTCTTCTCACATGATGTTAAATAATGTGTATAATTTCTCATCACATGAAAAAAATATTTGTAACAATAACATTTCTTTTGTATGTGATCAGTTTGTGTATGGACATTATAAAATCCTTACCTTTTTAAGGATAGGTCCCCCTATTTTTTCTAGGTTCAAATTCTTTTCTACAAGACCTAAAAAACAGAAAATAGTTATATAAAATATGATCATGATATTCACAATGATTTATGATCTCCCATGTTGACATTATACCTCCCTCTTCCTTGATTTTTACGAGTAACAATTTTTTTCATGTCATTGTTAACTTATCCTATATTCCCATGCATCATTTTTTAATTCATATTGATTTATTAGACATATGAAACCATGTGAGATGCTTTATATCAATACTAGAGTATTCCCTCGTTCTCAATAATGTTTACCTATCCTATAGAGAAATCACCACTTCAAATTCTGATTCCCAACCACTAGTTTATTAATGTTGGGATATTTATGATAGTGTATATAATTTTCATTCTAACCTTGTGTTATTTTTCTTACCCATTGATAAGGGGTTCAATCCAACATTAATGAACTGGTGTGTCTTCATTTTTTCCATTAAAAATAGTGTGTGTATTGAGTAATATTTCCAAAAATTATATTATGATTCTTGATCATTCTATCCTAATTTTAGATATGACCCATTTCACCCTAGTGTTTGATTGTTCCCCAATTCAGATTAGGTATTAGTCACCCCCATTCACAACAGAGTTTGATTCCACTATATCTAACCCCAAATTTCATTCTAATATGGTTCCCCCATAAATACATATCTTATAAGTATCATCACATTCACGGAATACCACCCTTTTACTATCAATTCCCATTTAACCCTAGTGTTTGACCATTCACCAATTCTTGATGTTCTGAATTCATTACATATACTATGTGGTGGTCCCCCTTCCAATTAATACATGGGGATTGGTTTATATTTTCACAATATATTTTATGATATATGCAGTTCTTTTTTGGGCCCAACCACAACCATTTTCTCCTCATTCATCCCTTTATTACAAAAACCTATTTTATTGTTCCTTACCACATTATATTAAAACTATATGATGTAATGGAAACTTTTATATATCTAAAATCTATAGATATGTGCATTATCATAAACTATGAAAAGGAACATTTTGTAACCCCTATATTTGCTTTGTGTTATCACCACTCTTGATTCGCTATGGGGATCCCATCCCATAGTTCAAGTCATCTTTGTTTGGTGATTTTTCTAATAAATAGGGATATAGATCTATGATTCTCATGACCTGATTAAAAATAATATTCATTTATTTCAATCATTTTATTTCATAGGCAATTTAATCACCACAAATAATTTCATTACTAAAAAAATGGTGTTTTTATTATCCTAAAAAATCCTTAAATTATTGTGTAGTCATAATCCCACATATATTTTCAATATCCATCCAGGATATATTTTGGTTTTATAAAAATGAACCCAAATCTCTATTTTCCATTTACATAACAATGATGAAACATATTTTTTGACTTTGGATGATAGTCATCCTTAATTTTAACATCCAATGGAATAGTGATTAATCTGTTATTTTAATTTGGTAATTGTTAATTCCAACCTTCCATCCTTAAACCTTTTTCATTGATTGAATCATCTTAACTTTTGGTTTACACATACCCATTTCTATATGATCATGCAGACATAAATTATCATAATATCATTCGTATACACATCACATATTTTAGTAAGGATTATTATCATCAAAATCAAGAAAAGGGAATGATCTCCTTATAAGTAAGAAACCTCCCCTTTTGACACCCAATCACCCATAAATAATTTCTATATATTACATGTGAATAAACTATAAAATGATTTATTATAAGTTATAAGGATCTTAAATCAATTAAAAATTTCTCTATATAATGTTCTTCTTCTATGATAATGAAGAAAGATATCACATCAGATAGAAAAAACATAAATAGATATTTGATTAGATGTTAAGTCATCTACCAATAAGAAAATAACTTTAAATTTATGGAGAAAGTTAGGTCATAAAATGTGAAAAATCAATAAATATTAGGAAACCAAAATTTGGTTCTAAAAAACATTAATATATTATAGATAGGTGTATGTAACTTAAAATTATTATATGAATCATTACAACCCCATTTAAAGGTTTGATTTATCATAAATTATATATGATGATAAACTACATGGGATCATGATCCATGTAAAAAGATCATAAATTGAATGATATTTCTGGTTTAATCTATATAAAACTTGTCTAGGTCAGATTTGTCTAATTTTTATAACCCTAAAATTTAAGTGTTGTCTAATTCTTTTTCCTAAAACCTTAAACCATATGACACAATGTCCCCAATAAAAGAATTTTAACTACATTAAAAATTTTCATCCCCACATGATGTTAAATTATATAAGGTAATAATTTTTAAATGATCATAAACTATGTGGTCATTCTTATATAATTTATCAATAAATGAAAAATTATCTTTTGAGAAATATAATTTTCATGTTAGAATTCAATTTTTCCTTGGTTAATTTCACTATTTACATAATTTATAAAAAGAATTCACCATTTTTATAACTATGTGTGTCTTTATTCCTTGGTCTATAGGTTATTAAATGAATCATAAATCTCTAATATTATGCCTAAACACAATTTATATTTTTGAACTATTACATTTTTGTAAATTGGTGTTTATCTATTCACTAGTTGATGTCAGTTTTATTATCTTTTATCCCAAGGAACGTAACTTCTTTTTATAAGTTGTTTTATCATCATTAAATATATTTGAAATCATCACACATTATACTTATTTTATATTCATGTTTAGTACATTATATCCTTTTTATGGGTTTTAATCTTCCCTCCATTTCTTGTAGGGTTTATTTAATCCCGAACACACCCGAGTGTCCCCAAAACAATGCATGACTTGATTCTTATCCCAAGAGGATATGTGTAATAATTATGTCTCTTATCTTTTGAATAAACTAGTTATACTTACTTCTATACTCAAACCTATTATTTCTCTATTTGAATGTTTTTGTAGGGTTTAATTTTCCAATCCTATTAAAACAACTCATTATTTTAACTCTTTATGTGTTTATAGTATTTTTTGCAAAAATTTATTAATTAATAGATAAGAGTGTAAATCTTGAATAGTCCAAAGCCATCTTGACACATCCTTTTACATCTATACTACTTTTTTTGAAAGTTGAAATCACCATAGATCTTTAATGGATTTTGGTAATGAGTGAAACTTATTTAGAAGGACCATATTTGGCATAGTGAAAGTATATACACCCACAATATGGACCAATAATGCCTTTCTAAATGAATATTATTATCTGGAAGAAAATATCACAAATTTTGGGACCTTAATAACATTATAGTGGGACATAGATTTTAAATGTCAAAAATTTACATCATCATTATATATATGTAATGGTTTAATGATGGGCATACTATTAGAATATATTCAGTAGTTCTCCTAGCCTATCTTTTATCGTATCGAAATTCCTGATTCAAAATATAAAATTCATGATATAACTTATAAAAATTTTCCAGATTAAAAAAGATTTGAGATATCTCTAAATTTTATAACCATGTGCACTACAAAAATGATTATGAAAAATTGAAATCAAATTCATTTTGAGATTCAACTCAAGAAGTGGTTCACATAAACCCTTTCATACATTATAAATGGCCATTCATATTAACATTGGGATGAATCCTTATACTTGTATTGTCATTTTTGACGCATGATGAGTGAATAAAGTTCCCATATGGGACTATTACTACCTGATACAAGAGTTTTAACTGAATGAAAAATTTCAAAGTTATAAGCCTTGAAATTATAAATCAATATTTCAATAAAAGAGACACAAATACCCAATAAACCTACACCAAACCCGCAAATAATTTGATCTATACTTATTAGGTCTAAATATATAGTAATGTTGGAGAATTTATTTATTTCATCAAGGATCTATATATAATTAACTTGGTTTTTTTGCATTGATTTTTTATTTATCATTAATTTTGAGTAAATTTCTATCATGTTTGAAAAATTACCCTATCCTAAGAATAACTAGCTTCTCACTAAGAAGTTATTCATTTCCATAGAGTATAAAGAAAAAGTAATATTGATCCAAAAAATACAATATTAAAATACATGAATATTTTTATCAAATTTTTTTGAATTTAAACTCTATACATCATTTTTTGTTAAATAAATTTGAGCTTAAACAATGAGGTACCCCTTTGTTCTGATATGTAAAACATCAAACGACTTGATTTTTTTGTTTGATATTTCAGACTACAAACTATTAAGATACCTTTTTTTGGTTTTAAGATATAAAAAAATCTCTATATTTTTTACAATATTCTTACAACCATAAACTAATTATTCCATATAATCAGAATTAGAATACTATAAATTAAAAATAAATTGGTGAAAGGAATTTAAGGTTGAAAATCCATAAATATATGTTTAAGAAAAATCTAATTCATGGAAAACTGAGCTTAACACCATATGAATTAGTATAAATTTGGATAAAAAAATAAAAAAAACGTACATGGGACAGCATTTAGACATATAAAAATTAAATCTTTGACCATTGGACCCAATGGAATATTGTTTATTTAGATTAATCCGTTCTCACTATATTTATATGATATTATAACAATAAAAAATACATAATGGAAAATTAATAATTCTATTTGTAACACCCTCTCATATTAATGGATGACAAAAAATAAAATTTATTTGACAATATTTATGTATGACTAGAATATTTTGTGAAATATACTTATTTCAAATAAAATTATTCACCTTGAAATTTTGCATTATTCGAAACACCAAGTTTAGCCTACATTACAAACAACATTGATATTATCATGAATTACCCGAAACACTAATTTTATTTTACATTACATGAAATACCTAGTTCTTATTACATTATAGAGAACATTGAGTTTAGCTTGTTTTATTGTCAACACAGAGTTTAAATAAAATGCGACATACTATTAAAGTATTATTATTTAATATTATAGTGATCACATTTATATTGAAATAGTGGTTATGAATAGGATTAATTAAACTATGAAAATATTTGGTTTATAAATGTATATAAAATGAATTCTTTGGTGACCAACTAATTCAAAATGAAAATCAAAAGCTATTTTAAAATAAAGATAATCATTTTCTAAAAATCTATTTTTATGTGAAAAAATGCGTCTTACACCAATAAATTAACCAAATAAATTTTGGTGAATTATTTTAATTAAATGTAAATATAATATTATAAATAATATGTTTCACATTAATGTTATATGTTTTCTAGATAGAGGATATGAATAAATATAAATTTATACTTAAAAATGTATTTTTATAAAAATAAGTTTTGTTTAATTTTAAAAAATTATAATATAAATAGTTTTTAAAAAAATTTGGGAAATTAATTTTAAAAAATAAAATTCAATTTTTAAATCTGTACTTCAAAATTATATTAGGGTGATATTTTGTTAATTTTTTGAAAATATTATATTTTTGATTAATAACAAAAAATACAGAATTCTAATTTAAAACATATTTTTTATATTTTAATTTACAAATTTAGAATATTTTTTAATATTATTTAGTATTATAATTAGTTCTATTATTCATCAAAAAATATAATTTGGTATTTTGAATCATTTTCATGTTTAATTTTGATATAAAAAATTAGTAAACTTCTCAACATTTCTATTTAAAATCCCATATCCATGTCATATTTACTGGATTAATTTAAAATTAAAATTTTCCATATTTTTTAATAAAAATTGATACAATTTATAAGTATTTTAAATATGAAAAAGTAAAATTATTTAATATGATTTATTTTTTAACAAATTTAATGGAAAAAGAACAAAAATTATTTACTACGGTTAAGGTAAAATTGGGTTTACCAGGGGGGAACTAAAATGATAAGGGTTAAAAATGAACAAAAACATAAAAAACCCATTTTATGGACATATTTAGACCATAAAAATTGTAATCTAAATAATGGTCCATTATTGGAGCTTTGGAACATGAATAAGACACGGGTGTAATTTTTTTTCCTATCATTTCAAGTGAGCCACTCACCTCACTTATAGAAGGCCAACCCTTATCCCCTCTGATTCACACTATAATTGTTTTTTGGTTTTGAAAATTACTACCCAAGAAATTTTAAAAATCCTCATCTATCATACTTTAATCCTTTTGTTATCAAAAATTCCAACCATTGAAGGATTTTTATGCTAACCTTTGGAGGATACCTAAAGAAGAGGTAACATTAATCAATGGAAATTTTTGTTTTATTTCTTCCTCCCACTTCTTGTATTGATATTATAAAATAATTATACAATAAAATAATTATATTAAATATAATATGATGTTTCTATGCTAAGACAATGAACTATAAACATCTTCACTTCTGTCAAATGGGTTACAAGATCATCGTTCATGTGTACAACAGACTAATACCTCGTGAAACATTTTCGTTCGTTTATCCATTAACACCTCTATAAGATGGAAATAAAGAAGGACTTATTTTTTTTATAAATTATAATTATGATACTATTGTGCCTTTTTAATTATTATACCACACATACCATCATGATTCTATTTTTAAAGAATATGATAATGTAGTTCATGGGTATCCAGAACAACAATCTCACAAAGTGATGTGATTCGTTAATGCTTTACATATTAGTTAATAAGGATGAGTTTAATTAAAACATGTAATATATATTACATAATAATTATTATATAATAATAATATATCATTTACCTTTCATTCTTTCTATTTTATAAGAAAATGGAAACCACATTCTTATATACGTACCACAAAACGTCTCTATGAATGGTGTATTTCATTTTCCATCCCTATATTTTTTGGATTAATATAAATAAATATATACTAGATATATATATGATATTTATATAATTGTAAAATTTTATATATTATGTATTCATGATCAATTTATATTGACATAAAAATAACCAATCAAAACATACATGAAGAATAAAGCAGTCATTTCCCAGAACCTAGCATTAACCTGGAAATGTTAATAAACAGGTACGAAAAGTCCATATGAAAATAATATATGGTATATATAAATAATTTTCTATAATATATTTATAATTAAATTATATGTATTATACATGAGTATTGAATATGTACGATGGAATTCAAAACTTAATGCAATGGATTTTTTTGTCTCACTTTTTAATTTTTTGTAACACACACCATATTCACCACATATTTACTTTATGTGGTTTATATAATTCCCATGAAATTATTTTTATTATTATTCTATTAAAAATTATCTATATATATATATATATACATTTTATGACACCTCTTTTTTTTAGTTTTATAGTTTCAAAGTTACCAAATCGGTAAAGGGTTTTCGTATCAACTTCACTTCTTTGAGGTGTCCATTGTGTTACGCACATATATTATTTCACAAGGTTTATATAGAGATAATTTTACATGTAATTTGATGAATTTATTGATACTAATAATATTCTAAGTTCCATTTTATGTTATTCATTTATGTTTATTATTATTAAAAGTTACGAAAGTGGTGATGATTTTTTGTTACAATCTTATGGTTTATCAGGATTATTTATGATCATTTTTCCCATAATAATATATTATAATCCATGTCCAAGGAAACTCAAGAATTTTATTATACTCTGGTTATTCATGATATTTCCATGTAAAAGTGTTATTTTCACACTCCTTGTTACATAAAATAATTGATAAAATGTTTTTAATAAATTTTTACTTTATTTATCACTTAATTTGAAAATATATATTCCTTTAATACCATGTTTTTAATTTTTTAAAAATGTTTTATTATTATCCTAATATTTTTAAAGAAATTTTTTCCAATTTTTAATTTTTTTAAAATTTATTTTATTAAACTTCTTAACATTTCCCAAAAAAAAATCCAGGCTAGATCTTATTGAAAATACAAATGGAATCATTATTTTAACATACAAGGAATGATAAAAAATTATCGTACTCCTAACCATTATTTTATTTGAATATTCCATTATAAATTTTCATGTTTATTAAAAAAAATTTCAGAATATTTTATTCTTAAAAATTATTTTTTCCAAAGAGGAGAGGATATTTTCTTAATGAAATGTTTCAAATGATTATAAATTTCTCATTATATGTTTTGAAGGGTATTTTAAACTAAAAATATTTTAAAAACATTTAATGCTTAAAAAGAGTTTTTGTAATAGGAATGGATATTTTCCCTAAGAATTTTTTATAGGATTTTTAATGATTTATTTATAGTTTTTGAGGCTATTTTTAAAGAAAGGTAATTTGATTTTTTATTAGTTTTACAAGGTGATTTTCAATGAGAGTTTTTTTCATCAAGAAACATTCCAATTGATTTTTTTTTGATAAATAAACCTTTGAATAAGATGAAATCCTTCCCGGATATAAATTATTTAGTAAGGATAAGATCCAATGATACCATTATAATATTTCATTTGAACGGTTTTTGATGATTGGATGATTATAGAACTATTTACTATTCCATGGGTTTTTCTATGACATAATTCTTATGAAACCAAATTTTTTTTCTATGATTTACGCTATAATTAATTGATGAAATGATCGTGGTACTTGTACCATTTCCATAGGTTATGATATGATGAAATATTTCTGAACCCCATTAAATATCATGTGTTACGATATGATGTTTTTTTAAATCTTGTGATACACATTAATATCATTTTTATTATGATATGGGTGAGACCTATTTCTCCCTCTAATGAATTGGTAAATGATTAATTTTATATAAGATAAAAGTGTACACTGTAGGTTATCTAATACCCAATGGAGGGTACATGATAGGTAATCCCAAGCCTAAAGCAGGTAAATGGTTGGTTTCCCCAATCTTAGCATGTTATATATGTCTTAGTGGGTATTATTTATATAATATTTAATATTCTTATGTGTATAAAAAATAAAAGTGTTTTATGACAATATTATGTCCTCATAGATCATGTTCTTTGATTCTGATAGGATTTGTAACGCCCCGACCCCAGCTACCCAGAGTCGGTGCATTACTTCGTAACATTGGCATGATCACAAGAAAGATCAAATCTCGAAAGACCGATTGGTTTAGTAGTCTTGGAAACACTAGATATATTCATAAGTTTTACATTACATCATAAAATGAAAAACTACTACAACAACATATTGTTTCCACATTCCACACTATAATCCCCTCATAATATCCCTGCAGGTCATTCATAACTCACTTCTTCACATCCTAGGAAAAATAAAACATAGAAAAGGGGTGAGCTCAAATGCCCAGTAAGGATAAAAATATAGCGGAAACTTTCATAAATAAGAATAAACATTTAAGGAAATGTATAACTAAAACAAAAGCCTTTTAAACTTGAACTTCAACATAGTATGGCAAAAGTAAAATGAAATAATTCCATTTACTTATTCACATGGATATTCTACTAATCGAATAATCACATGGAAAAATCAATAACCACTTTCATAATGTTGGAATGCATAATGCCTGACTATCATAACCACATAGCCAAGGCCTCGTGCCAAGACTACAAATAAGATTTTGCCAAGGCCTTGTGCCAAGACACTAGTTTGTCTCATGAGACCTACCGATGCATCGAGGAGCTATAGCGGGCTCCACCCATCACATATTAAGTCCAATGCATTCCCATATGAAAAGGTTTAAATATAACATAAACATTCGTATTAAAACTAGCATACGAAATGTAAATACTTTCACCATAAACTATGAATGGTATAAAAATAGCACATCCACAGTCAAACATATCACAAAACCTTCAATACAATATAGAAGTTTTGTATAATAATAAATCAACTTCAAATAATCTTAAAATCCATCAAAGGATGTTGACATAGATGAAATCAAAACTATTTGAGAGAAATATCTCCTTTTTTGAAATCATTTAAAAGTCACACATTTATAAAGGAAGTAATTAAAAAGAGATTTTTGAATCAAAGTGTCCCATACCACTTTGAAACTTTTGAAAGGAATTAAATTTTTTTAAAAACATTCATGTCCATATAAATAAATCCTTAAAAACCATTTTGAAGACATTAATTAAAAAGATTTATAAAGATAAACCTTTAAAACATTTAAAATTCTAATTTTGATAAAGAGTACCTTTATGAAATTCTTAAATTATTCATTTTGAAATCATTTAAAAGTCACATAATTATAAAATAAAACATTTACTTTGAAAATATCCTTGTAAGCTTGTAAGGGAAGCTTTGAAGATTTTATAACGGCGGAAAATAGCCGCACCCGCCGTATAAGTTAAAAAAACATTCTTACCTTAATTCTGTCGAAAAGGTTAAAAAGCACCTTGTTTGGAAAACGACGGAAAGATTCCTTTATAAACCTCTTATAAAAAGTCAAACAAGGGTATAAATGACTTTAACCAATATTCTTGTAAATAGTAAAAATGTTTTGAAATACATTTTTAAGAAACATGGATGTGGATGATAAAGAGATCCCAGTAGATTATTACGTATAAACAACCTCGGATAATGAAGAGATTGTGAAATAACCCTTACCTTGTACTTTTCCTTTGTTGGGGTAGGTTAACCTCCTGTATAATGGTGAAATAATTGTTATTAAATTATACAAGAATCATATACATTAATATGATATCATATATGATCTTTTAACATTGATTTGATAATAATATCTTAGTATTATCGCTGTTTCGGGTGTGAACTTACTTGTTTGCTTTTGTATGTTTTGTTACGTAAGACATGTTTGTAAAGGATAAGTTGTATATTATTCAAATCCAGAATGGTATCAAGTCCTTAAACATAATTTTTAAATCATCAAATGATAATTATACTTGAATGGATACGATGGAGAATGAATCTCATCACGTTCGTGGAGACGGTAGTCCGTACGTACGCACGAACGCTACTTCCATTTAATTTTTATTTTAAAAGAATTGAATCCAAATGATACATAGTTATATTTCTATTCCAGTATAATATAATATTTTATATATGTTACTTAAGTTCATTAACACCATCCTTTATACGTTCCATGTGTGGTATGAACGAGTCATATCATTTTAAGGGGGCGGTAGTCCGCACTTCCTCAAATGAAATTATCGTATGTATATACAACATGAAACGAATAATGGTATGAAATAAAATGGAATTACAGAAGCTTATATATAAAATATATATCATTAATATCATATTTAATTATAGTGCCATCATAATGGCCACCATGAGAGGCGGTAAGATGTATTTGAACAATCATCGTTTCGTGAGGCGTTAGTTTGCCATCAACAGAAACATTATGTTCATCATCCATTAGATGGAGTTGTGTGTATGTGTAGTTTGAATACATCTTATAACAACATCCTAGTATATTGAGGATACTGGTGTTGTTACAAAAGAAAGGAAATAAAAAGAGTTTGGGGGTTGGAGAAGCAAAATAAATGAAAATAATTTAAGAGAAATCGTTACCTTTAATTTAGGTAACTCGCTTTGGTTGGAACCAAAGGACTTCTTGAAATGATTTATGCCTAAGGGGAAGCTTCAAGGAGGAGGATAGGGATGTGGGGAGCTTATTTGGGCAGAGTTTGGATGAGCCAAGTGGCTTGAGAGGTGTGAGGAATGAGTAGAAGTGGTCTCCTTTTATAAGGGAGAAGAGGGGCTCTTTAGGAAAGAGTGAAAGTATTACTTTATAATATAATTATATTCGGTTTATAATGGTCCAAAAATCATTGAGGTCGAAGATAAGATGACTAATATTCTAAATAACATCAACCAATAATAATTGGACAGGTTTTAGATAATATTTTAATCATTATAATCTTATTTATTTAAATGATTTATTAATGAGGTAAACATTGCATCATTATTGCGTCATTAATAATTTAAAACATTTGATGTCTAAAAATTATAAATAAAATATCATTATGTAGGAAATCGTTTTAGCTTTCTAATGAATATTTATAATCGAAAATCCAACATGTATAACCCCATGTAAAAAGTTTTCTTCTAAAAGATATATGCTTGTGTCATTTTTGTATTCATTTTGACTTAATTAAAATAAAGTGTCATTATCACTTACAAGTGGATCCATGGGGTCCCAAAATTGACACAAAGATGCCCATGGTCGACCATGTATCAACCAATAGGGTTAAGACATGTTTTAGGGTAATTTAGTATTATTATAATATTATTTTTTAACCCTTATTTACCGGATTTACCCTTAACCATGGTAAATAAAATATTTACCGCAGTAATTATTCAAAATGTCTAAAAATAAAAGTTACCTATTTACACAATTTGAACATCCTGATTCCAAATATGGAATCCATTTTCCTAAATTCAAAACACAGAAGTGGCAGAAATTAATTTAAAATTAATTCCCGCTGTCAAAACAAAAAGCGTGTTTTTAAGAGATAATAACTATCAAAAGATTGACACTTGTTTATGTTCGGTTTA
This sequence comes from Viscum album, assembly GCA_963277665.1. NCBI lineage: Eukaryota > Viridiplantae > Streptophyta > Magnoliopsida > Santalales > Viscaceae > Viscum > Viscum album. The sequence continues at coordinate 926,972,812 of OY728165.1, forward strand.
ATTGTAAAATTATGTCCAATGACCAACATTATATTAAATGGTAAAAATATATTCTAAATATACTTTAAAACCACTCAAATTCATAATTTATCACTATTAATTGTTTTGATTAAAAAAGTTGTTTTTAATTTAAAATTTAGTAATTTTCACTATTCATCAAAATATGAAAGTTATCCGAAAAGTACCAAAATTTCACCTTAGGATAAATTTGATATTCCGAATCCAGAAATGAAGTACATTTTAAAATATAAAATATATATAACTTCAAAATGTATGTATTACTATTCATAACAGCTAGTTTGATTGGTTACGGTGTGTTAGAACTCGAAGTTGCGTACAACACACGCTATTGTTTTATTCAAAAGAAAGCGTACCGTGGAAGCTTGGGATGTTTCATTTTAAATTTTTGATGTCCCCATTTAGTAAAAAAGTTTAAAATATAGTATCTAAAAAGGTTTCACTATTAAAATTTGGTAAAAGTGCAATACTGAAAATGAATTTGTTCTTACATTATGACTAAGAAACTCATAATAGGGATTCTAAAATTATAAGGATTATATAAAGTTCAAAATGTTGTTAATACTATTCATGACCTCTTTTAATGGCTTTTTTTTTGTGTACGTCATGGTGTGATTGAACTCGGTGTTGCGTGTAGTGCAAGTTATTGAATTATTTTTAAGAAATAACAAACTATGAAATCTTGGGGTGTTACATTCTCCCCTCCTTCAATAAATTGCGTCCTCGCAATTTGAAATTGTTCTTCGAAAATAAAAGGATTAAAATAGATAATATATTTGTGGGAAAACCCACATCGGAAATTGGGTTACTAAAATTTAGTCTTAATATGAGGAAAAGAGAAATGAAAGGGTCACCACCAAATTATGATCTCGATTAGGAGAACATTGGTGGCAATTAGAGACATATAATTGGAGGAAAGACGTCAATATTTATAGGTAGTGATTGAGGTCATCAATCACAATCAAGTATAAAATTGAGGTCCTTAAACTCATCAATCTATGATGATTTGAAGTACCATCGGTTCAACAAAATATAGGGTATTGGGATAACACATTTTTGACGTTTCAAAATATCTTAGTTGAAATCCCACATCGAAAAATGAATTAACGAGGCCTCTATTTAAAATAAACAGTGGAAAGTATGAAGATTACCGAAAATAACACATACTAGGGTTCCATGTAGGAAAATATGGATATGGAAGAGAAATCTAACCATCAATTATCTAATGGAGAGTGGTAGAGAACATGGCTATGAAAAGGCCAACAATCCCAAAACCATGAATTAGTGATGATTTAAGGTACCATCTAGGAAAAAAATGTTGTTCTAAGTTGCTTTTCTTAATGTTGAGGAATTTATTTATGAGATTGGCTAAGATCATAAGGAGATATACTTACTTTATAAATAGAGTTTTATCCATTAATAAATTTCAACCACAAACTCATCTTTCACTCTAAAAGATAATAGAATGTTAAAAAAATTCTATTTACACTATTCGTATAGGGTTCCAAAATAAACGAATTTATAATTCATCTACAAGATCTTTTAATAAAAACTACATTATTTAATCCAGGACATCTCGTGGGCCAGTGGTAGGTGATACACCCTTGTCGCCCTTCGGATGCGGGTTCAAGTCTCGCAGCCTTGCCGGACGCAACGGGTTGCCGCCCGACCTCCGGGTTGTCCTTTTATGGCAATCCAAAATAATCCAAACTAGAACTATCCAAAATACTTCTATCCATACTCACAGTCCAACATTTATAAGTAAGGTAAACATAATGTAGAACCTTTTTACCCCGTAATAGCATATGAATACCTTCATCTTTTATTCTTTTAATAAACTGAAACATCTTGAATTACCATATTCCTTATTGATTACATTCATTCTCCCTTATTCCATATAGAATGCTGGATATACTTCATCAATAAAAAAAATGTTTTAAACCCCAACAATGATGGAATATACAAATCATTAATCAGTTCCATGGTAGTCAAGAATATCCAATATAATTTATCCAAAACAATCATGTATTATTCCAAAATCACTACCTCGGTATCAAAACTATATTATGGTTTATCATTTTCTCAACCATATATTTTCCAAAAATTTATCCTGCTATTGAGTCACTTTTCTTTGTTCCACAAAATCTCAAGTCCTTAATGAAATAGTACTGCAGTACAATCCTTATATACTCCATAATTATTATAACAAGTACATTGTTGATACAACACTCAATTGACATAATCAACATAAGAACTCTAATCATTCCTCTTCATCTGTGGTAGTATCATAACTTGATTATTATCCAATAGCATCATTTGCGGCATAGTCTGATGACTGGGGCATAGGTTCGCGTAGTGTCCAAACTCCTTGCAGATGAAGCATTGTACATTTGAAACCATTTTCTTACCCTTGCAGTCACGTACTTTGTGCCCTTTTCCTCCACACTTATAACAAACTCCCATTCCTTTCAGGCAAGTTCCAGGGTGTTTCTTTCCACAGTTACCACATATGGGAAAATTCTACTTTTCCCTCTTCCCTTTATCCATCTTTCTTTCTTCCATCCTTTTCTTCTCTTGCTTCCCTTCAAATCCATAGGACTCAGTAAAATCTTTACTTATCTTATCAACACATGATATTATTTCTTCATATGATGATAATACATGGGAGACTATTTCTCTTATAAATTCTAGCTTAAGACCATGAAAGATATGATCCTTCCTTCTCTTTGGATCATGTGCATTTCTGGAGTTCTCATTCCTTCTACTGGGCGCCATTTCTAAACAATGGCATAAACTAGATCAGTTTATGAATCAAAATACATAATCCCATACTTATAAAACACTTAACATAAATTGAACTATTTATGGATATAATCCATAATCATAAGAATGTTTTCTTTGAGGAAGTATATACTCATAAACCCTTCATAATGATTTGTAAATAAAATGAGAGTTATCCTAAGCATATCCCCCGGGAGTGTCGTAACCAAGAGTGCAGCAAGGCCCGTTGTCGTGCACCAGTTCCCGTTCGAGTCTAGCTCAAAGCGGTGTTTTCGGGTTTTACCCCTAGGTACATCTGTGCCAGAGCCGCCTCTACCTGCTCGTATCCAGACAGTGATGTATTGCTCGGAAAACTCACAAAATCTCTACAATACCATAATTCTAGGAAGTTCTTCTATACTAATCCTCAAAGTTCATATTAGGACTTCGTGCTCTAATCAGAGTTTTTCTAAATCTAGCTTCCAAGGTTTGTACTAAACTTCCTCTGATACCAACTGTAACGCCCCGACCCCAGCTACCCAGAGTCGGTGCATTACTTCGTAACATTGGCATGATCACAAGAAAGATCAAATCTCGAAAGACCGATTGGTTTAGTAGCCTTGGAAACACTAGATATATTCATAAGTTTTACATTACATCATAAAATGAAAAACTACAACAACAACATATTGTTTCCACATTCCACACTATAATCCCCTCATAATATCCCTGCAGGTCATTCATAACTTACTTCTTCACATCCTGGGAAAAATAAAACATAGAAAAGGGGTGAGCTCAAATGCCCAGTAAGGATAACAATATAGCGGAAACTTTCATAAATAAGAATAAACATTTAAGGCAATGCATAACTAAAACAAAAGCCTTTTAAACTTGATCTTCAACATAGTATGGCAAAAGTAAAATGAAATAATGCCCTTTACTTATTCACATGGATATTCTACTAATCGAATAATCACATGCAAAAATCAATAACCACTTTCATAATGTTGGAATGCATAATGCCAGACTATCATAACCACATAGCCAAGGCCTCGTGCCAAGACTACAAATAAGATTTTGCCAAGGCCTTGTGCCAAGACACTAGTTTGTCTCATGAGACCTACCGATGCATCGAGGAGCTATAGCGGGCTCCACCCGTCACATATTAAGTCCAATGCATTCCCATATGAAACGGTTTAAATATAACATAAACATTCGTATTAAAACTAGCATTCGAAATGTAAATACTTTCACCATAAACTATGAATGGTATAAAAATAGCACATCCACAGTCAAACATATCACAAAACCTTCAATACAATATAGAAGTTTTGTATAATAATAAATCAACTTCAAATAATCTTAAAATCCATCAAAGGATGTTGACATAGATGAAATCAAAACTATTTGAGAGAAATATCTCCTTTTTTGAAATCATTTAAAAGTCACACATTTATAAAGGAAGTAATTAAAAAGAGATTTTTGAATCAAAGTGTCCCATACCACTTTGAAACTTTTGAAAGGAATTAAATTTTTTTAAAAACATTCATGTCCATATAAATAAATCCTTAAAAACCATTTTGAAGACATTAATTAAAAAGATTTATAAAGATAAATCTTTAAAACATTTAAAATTCTGATTTTGATAAAGAGTACCTTTATGAAATTCTTAAATTATTCATTTTGAAATCATTTAAAAGTCACATAATTATAAAATAAAACATTTACTTTGAAAATATCCTTGTAAGCTTGTAAGGGAAGCTTTGAAGATTTTACAACGGCGGAAAATAGCCGCACCCGCCGTATAAGTTAAAAAAACATTCTTACCTTAATTCTGTCGAAAAGGTTAAAAAGCACCTTGTTTGGAAAACGACGGAAAGATTCCTTTATAAACCTCTTATAAAAAGTCAAACAAGGGTATAAATGACTTTAACCCATATTATTGTAAATAGTAAAAATGTTTTGAAATACATTTTTAAGAAACATGGATGTGGATGATAAAGAGATCCCAGTAGATTATTACGTATAAACAACCTCGGATAATGAAGAGATTGTGAAATAACCCTTACCTTGTACTTTTCCTTTGTTGGGGTAGGTTAACCTCCTGTATAATGGTGAAATAATTTTTATTAAATTATACAAGAATCATATACATTAATATGATATCATATATGATCTTTTAACATTGATTTGATAATAATATCTTAGTATTATCGCTGTTTCGGGTGTGAACTTACTTGTTTTCTTTTGTATGTTTTGTTACGTAAGACATGTTTGTAAAGGATACGTTGTATATTATTCAAATCCAGAATGGTATCAAGTCCTTAAACATCATTTTTAAATCATAAAATGATAATTATACTTGAATGGATACGATGGAGAATGAATCTCATCACGTTCGTGGAGACGGTAGTCCGTACGTACGCACGAACGCTACTTCCATTTAATTTTTATTTTAAAAGAATTGAATCCAAATGATACATAGGTATATTAATATTCCAGTATAATATAATATTTTATATATGTTACTTAAGTTCATTAACACCATCCTTTATACGTTCCATGTGTGGTATGAACGAGTCATATCATTTTAAGGGGGCGGTAGTCCGCACTTCCTCAAATGAAATTATCGTATGTATATACAACATGAAACGAATAATGGTATGAAATAAAATGGAATTACAGAAGCTTATATATAAAATATATATCATTAATATCATATTTAATTACAGTGCCATCATAATGGCCACCAAGAGAGGCGGTAAGATGTATTTGAACAATCATCGTTTCGTGAGGCGTTAGTTTGCCATCAACAGAAACATTATGTTCATCATCCATTAGATGGAGTTGTGTGTATGTGTAGTTTGAATCCATCTTATAACAACATCCTAGTATATTGAGGATACTGGTGTTGTTACAAAAGAAAGGAAATAAAAAGAGTTTGGGGGTTGGAGAAGCAAAATAAATGAAAATAATTTAAGAGAAATCGTTACCTTTAATTTAGGTAACTCGCTTTGGTTGGAACCAAAAGACTTCTTGAAATGATTTCTGCCTAAGGGGAAGCTTCAAGGAGTAGGAGAGGGATGTGGGGAGCTTATTTTGGCAGATTTTGGACGAGCCAAGTGGATTGAGAGGTGTGAGGAATGAGTAGAAGTGGTCTCCTTTTATAAGGGAGAAGAGGGGCTTTTTAGGAAAGAGTGAAAGTATTACTTTATAATATAATTATATTCGGTTTATAATGGTACAAAAATCATTGAGGTCGAAGATAAGATGACTCATATTATAAATAACATCAACCAATAAGAATTGGACAGGTTTTAGATAATATTTTAATCATTATAATCTTATTTATTTAAATGATTTATTAATGAGGTAAACATTTCATCATTATTGTGTCATTAATAATTTAAATTATTTGATGTCTAAAAATTATAAATAAAATATCATTATGTAGGAAATCTTTTTATCTTTCTAATGAATATTTATAATCGAAAATCCAACATGTATAACCCTATGTAAAAATTGTTCTTCTAAAAGATATATGCTTGTGTCATTTTTGTATTCATTTTGACTTAATTAAAATAAAGTGTCATTATCACTTACAAGTGGATCCATGGGGTCCCAAAATTGACACAAAGATGCCCATGGTCGACCATTTATCAACCAATAGGGTTAAGACACGTTTTAGGGTAATTTAGTATTATTATAATATTATTTTTTAACCCTTATTTACCGGATTTACCCTTAACCATGGTAAATAAAATATTTACCGCAGTAATTATTCAAAATGTCTAAAAATAAAAGTTACCTATTTACACAATTTGAACATCCTGATTCCAAATATGGAATCCATTTTCCTAAATTGAAAACACAGAAGTGGAAGAAATTAATTTAAAATTAATTCCCGCTGTCAAAACAAAAAGCGTGTTTTTAAGAGATAATAACTATCAAAAGATTGACACTTGTTTATGTTCGGTTTAATTGTAAAATTATGTCCAATGAAAAAAATTATATTAAATGGTAAAAATATATTCTAAATATACTTTAAAACCCCTCAAATTCATAATTTATCACTATTAATTATTTTGATTAAAAAAGTTGTTTTTAATTTAAAATTTAGTAATTTTCACTATTCATCAAAATATGAAAGTTATCCGAAAAGTACAAAAATTTCACCTTAGGCTAAATTTGATATTCCGAATCCAAAAATGAAGTCCATTTTAAAATATAAAATATATATAACTTCAAAAAGTAGGTATTACTATTCATAACAGCTAGTTTGATTGGTTACGGTGTGTTAGAACTCGAAGTTGCGTACAACACACGCTATTGTTTTATTCAAAGGAAAGCGTACCGTGGAAGCTTGGGATGTTTCATTTTAAATTTTTGATGTCCCCATTTAGTCAAAAAGTTTAAAATATAGTATCTAAAAAGGTTTCACTATTAAAATTTGGTAAAAGTGCAATACTGAAAATGAATTTGTTCTTACATTATGACTAAGAAACTCATAATAGGGATTCTAAAATTATAAGGATTATATAAAGTTCAAAATGTTGTTAATACTATTCATGACCTCTTTTAATGGCTTTTTTTTGTGTACGTCATGTTGTGATTGAACTCGGTGTTGCGTGTAGTGCAAGTTATTGAATTATTTTTAAGAAATAACACACTATGAAATCTTGGGGTGTTACAGGATTCATGTCTTATGAACTGAAAATACTTATACCATGAATAAATATTATTTTATATATATATATGGTCGGGTTTTTATATGTTATTCTCACGTTCCTATACACTTTTACTCACATTATGTTTATGTATATCTATTTTTTATCCTTAATCAGAATATGAGCTCACCCATTATTATGTTTCCTTTTCCCAAGATTTGAAGAAATGTTTTTACAGGGTATATATATGAGGATTACTAAATGGGATTATCTTTCTAAGAAAAATTGAAAATCTTTCACCCGATTAGAATATTGTATTCCATGATTCTAAAAACAATATACTATTACGGTCCTCCAGTGTGTTTTTTTATAATGTATTGAATATTCATCTAAAAAGATACAATATGCATGTAAGATAATCCTTGGTTACTATAGTTTGTTTTAGAGTATAGATTTAGTTAACCTTTGGAAACTAGGATGAGAAAACATTAGTGATACCTTTAGGGATATTTCTAAGTATATGTCTAGGGATGTTTCTAAGGATAATTCTAATAATGATTCAAATTATAGGAAACTATACTGAAATTTTAGTAAAGGATCAAGTGGGTGGATTCCCATAAATTACATCCCTACATGGATACTACAAGTGGATGTGGATCTAGTATAGAGGTACATAGGGGTAAAAAATATGAAAATATCAGAAGGAGTTTGACTCAATCATTATCTGGTACATGAAAATGATCCTTTATGCACACCTAATTTGACACTATCAGGGGATTTTCATTGGAAATTTTTGAAAAATATACAAAAAATAATTAAGGATTTAGGTAGATGTTGGCTATGATTGACATGGGATAAAAGTAAGACATCACCGATTAAAAAATAGTGTCATGATTTAGTCATCTTATAAGCTAATTTAATTATTATTTGGTTTCCAACTATTATTATAATTCCTCAGACTACAATTTTTTATTTTTTTCAATGGAACAAACCCAAAATAATTAGGTTAACATTGAATGTGATAGGAAATTTTCTTATGAGAACCCAAATGGGATAGTGACTAGAGTAATGGATATTATGATTATTCTCAATAAGTTTTCATGATATATAATTAATAATGTGAACCTTAACAAAATATCAAAATCACCAAACAATATAGGGATAAATGTCATTTAATGTTTTGGTAGTGGAGACCATAGAGTAATGAAGGTTCCATTTCTTTTATGTTGAGAATGTGGAAATAAGCACTCAAGGGTACGTCAAAGATGAATAATAAGATTTTTAATGTGTGGAAAATAAGGTCACAAAGAAAGAAATGAACAATGAAAAATAAAAAGAACACTTAACATAATGGATGGGAATATTGGTATCCCAAATGTAGTGTCAATAGGTTAATTTTCTGAATTTATAAATTTTGGAAACTATAAAAATCTATGGCCTATGGGGAAAGATCATGAAGCGAATCGGAAAGAAAATATGAGTAATGGTTATACTGCAAATTATAAAGAGGATTCAAATGATATATGAAAGGAAAGATATATTAAGGAATAAGATGATGAAGCCTAGTAAATGTTTTGAGAAATAAGTGGTATGATTGAAGTATTTATGTATTAGAATTAATGAATTATGAAATTTATAAGGATCATTTAGTATCTGTTTTTCATTTAGTATTTGATATAATATGTTGAATGATGATGATGATCTAGAAAAGTTATTTAAATAATATGGTGTTATTTTATAAAAATCACACAATTAAAGGATTATAACCCTTAATATGTTCTTCATATTGAGATAATGATGTGGGGACATAGAGAATGATTGATCTAGATAATGTAATATGGATAGTACTGATGGCCCTGGAAGAGATGAAATATTTTTGGACAAAGTGGTCTATGTGATCATTGACAGTGTTTATTTCAATATTGGTTTTATAGAATATATTCAATAATTCATGATTATATTCAAGAAATTAGGAATCATGTATGTTTTCAATAATGTTTTATGGTAATTCAGGTTATTTACACATTTTAAGAGAATACATGATGAAAGCTTTTACATGTTTGGTATGTAAAAATCAAAAGCCACTTCATGTTGTTTGTGGGGTTAATGATACATTGTTTTTTTAAATTTATTGAACTTTTGTTTATAATTTTTTTGATTTTATTCTTTTTGAAGGGCCAAAAGGATAACCATTTATGAAATGGTTTAAGTTGGAATTTGGATGTGGCATTAGAGATTAATGTATTAATTCACCATATGATGATTTACACATTTCAGATAACTTATGATAACCAATTTTTTGTGTTGAAAACTACAGATATATGAAATAAATTATCATTCTATTTAGGGTACTTATTATATATTTGTGGTTTAGGTATTCAAAATTAAACCTTTATTTCTCAAAGTAAGATATAAAGTGGAAATTGACCAAGTAACATAAAACATATTATATTTTGATTATAAAATGGAATAAAATCAAGTAATTTCAGCTTCTAATATAAATTCTACAAGTCCATGAAAATTATCCTGAAACTATAATTTTAACATAGTACCTTCATTTCCAAGGAATAAAATGGTCTCTTAAATAATCATAGATTTATTCTTTTATGGTAATTAACCTTCTTTGGATCACCCGATTTCTTATGACCAATGATCTCAATCACTCTCTACAATTATTTATGGTTATATTCCATGTCCATATCTTCCTATCCCACATATGTTCTCCTACATGGAAACCTAGTTATGAGTAATTTTATGTCTCTAATAATTCATATTTACGGGAAGTTTTATTATTCATTTGTATGATGTGGGTTTCTGTGAATGAATTTTCATATTTTAAACCTTTGATTAATGAGACTAATTTTGAGGGTGAAATTAATTTTAATGGGGTACAATTTAAATCCTATAGATATTGGGAAATACATTTTTTCGAATAAATTTAATATTTTTTATAATTTGTGGTATACGAAACACTGATTTTATATTAAGTTAAATATAACACTGAGTTTATCCAGTATTTCATGTGATACATATTTTATCTTCTTTTACATGGATAACTATGTTTACCTTTCATTAAATGAAACACTTGTTTAAACAAAACATGACATACAATTAAAATATTATTATTTATTATGATATTCATCATCTAGATGTTTGAATGGTGAGTATTAATATGATTAAATAAACAATAAAAATATGTGGCTTACAAATGTATATAAGATTTAATATTTTCATGATCAATTAATTAGAAATCAAAATAGAAAGTATTTTAAAATAAAAGAAATATTTGTCTGAAAACTATTTTTATGCGCACAAATGTGTTTTACACTAATAAATTAACAAAATAAATTTTGGTGAATGATTTAATTGAAATTTATATATTATATATTCAATAAAATGTTTAAATTAATCTTATTTTTTTAGACACAAGATAAGAATGAATCCAATTTTATAGGTAAAACTCTATTTTTTTTAAAAATAGTTTTTCTTTTTACACAATTATAAATAAAATTAATATTTGAAAATTTAAGAAAGTTAGTTTTAAAAAATAAAATAAAATTTTGAAATAATTATGTGAAAATTAAATTAGGGTAGTTTTTTTTATAATTTTATGAAAATAATAATTTTTTGATGAATAGTTAAAAAAATACTAAATTTTAATTGAAAAATCCTATTTTGTTTAATTTATTTAAAAAGTAAAATTACATTTTAAATTAGGTTAAAAGTAATTTTTTGTAACAATAAAAATATATTAGTCTAATTTATGTCCTTTGAGTCAATTTCATAATGAATGTTATTATAAAAAATTTGTACTATTTTGAACATTTTCTCTATAAAACCTGCATTCTCATTTCATATGTAAGAGTATTTTTAAATTATGTTATTCCAATTATTTGAAGAAAAATAGAAAAAATGGATTCCATAATTAGAATAAAAATAATTTATTATTTTTAATAAGTGAAACTTATTTTTTTTACCAACATTAATAGTAAAAATAGAAAAATATATTTACCACGGTGATGGTAAAAATGGGTTTACTAAGGTGTGTGTGTGGGGGGGGGGAGGCGGTTAAACTTAAAATATAAGGGTAAAAAATAATAAAAACCTTTTGAAATTTTTTTTATTGGAATATTTCGACCTTATATATTATATTCTTTATAATGGTCGATTCTTGGAGCCTTGTGACATGGAAAAAACTTTGATGGAATTCTTTCATTCAAAACATTACAAGAATGTCACTGACCTCACTTATCAAAGGACTACCATTATATTATCCTCTTTACACATTAAAACCCTTTTGGTTCCAAAAATCCATGACCAAATCACTTCCCAACGTGACAGATCTCATCTTATAATCCTTATTTTGTTTAGAAACCAGTCCTATAAAGGCTTTTAGAGTGAACCTAAAGAGGATACCCGAAGAAGAGGTTTGATTCATCAGCAAGCATTTTTTTATTTCTTCCCCAATATGTTACTATTTTTTGAATAAGATGATATAATGAACTCAATATATTTAATATTTTATATGTTTATATTTTATGTTCATGACAAGCAACCATATCCACATCCATCAAATGGGTTGTGAAATCATCATTCGTGTCTATGACGGACTATCGCCTCACGAATCGATGTCATTTGTTTTTTCATTAACAACTAAAAAGGCTAGAAATAATGATGGACATATTGTTTTTATACTATATTTATTATTTTATTATTCTTCTATAATTATTATATCACATATACCTTCATTATTTCCATTATGTTGTAATATGATAATATCTTTCGTGTGTATGGAAGACTACCACATCACGAAATGGCATGATTAATTCATGCTATACCAAGAAAGAAATAAGAATGGTTTTAATAAACATATGTGATATATATGGAATGAATATAATTTTTTAATGATACTATAAAATTTATCTTTCTTTCTTTCATTCCAACAATAAAATTGAAATAATGTTCATGTGTACATATGACCTACCATCTCCATGAATGATATATTTCATTTTTATAACTATTTTTCTTGATGACTATAAATACATAGATACTATATATATATATATATTATATTTATATATTGGTTAACATTATTGATAATATATAACTATGACCAAAGAAATAGGAAAAAAATAACCAATCAAAATATGCATGAAGAAAAAATAGGTTATTACCAAAAACACAACTTTAATATGGAATTTTTAATAAAAATATAAAATAATTTAGTAGGAAAATAATATGTGGTTTATATTAATATTATTTAGTAATATTTATATAATAAAATTAAATATATTATACATTATATTTTACCATATAAAATGAATGTCTATATTTAAGGTAAGGAATTTCTGTCGCGCTTTTTTTACTTCTGTGAGACACGAGCCATATTCAACACATACTTATTTAATGTGGTATATACACATTGCATTAATGAATTTTATGATAATTCTTCTATAAATTATGTGTATTTAAATATCCAAGCGGTAATATAATTTTTTCATAATTTTCCTTCTATGAGACATATGTTAAGTTATGCACCAATATTATTCTTTGAGGTGTACATACAGATCCAGTAACATGGAATATAATGAAATTATTTATCATCATTATATTTTAAGTTCCATTTTATGTTATTACATCACGGATTTGATGATTCAATGTTACCAAAATTGTAATGATTTTATGTTTCAATCTCATTGTTTAATTGATTTGTTAATGATTATGTGTCTAATGATAAAATATTATAATACATCTCTTAATAAAATCTTGAATTTTATTATCCTTTGGATAATAATAATATTTTCAAGAAATTGTATTATTTTTTCACTCTTTGTAACCTAAAATAATGGATAAAATGTTTTAAATAAAATCTTACATTATTTAACTCTTTGGAAAAAAATCCATTTTCATCCAAAGCTATGTTTTCTAAATATGTTTTAAGTTTTTTTATTATGATTATATGATTTTAAAAATATATTTTTATCCATGTTTTAATTTTTTATAAAAAATTTCTAGGAGTCTTCATGTAATTTTCCAAACAATTCTGAATTGTATCTTACAAAACATTTGAATAGAATCTTTTTTTAACATATACGAAATAAATGAAACATCCCATAATCATGACCATTATTTTATTTGAAGATAACTGTAAAATATTTCTAGGTAATTTTCAAAGTAAAATATTTTAAAAATATTTTCTGTTTTAAAAAGTTTTTTTTCAAATTAGATATTATATTCTCCTCAATAAATGTTTTAGTTTTTTAAAGCATAATTTTTAATTTTTCAATTTTATTTTTAATGAAATTTATTTTTAAAGTGTTTTACATTATAAAATGTATTTTTAAAGAGGAAATGATTTTTTTCTCAATAAATGTTTTAAATTATTTCCAAAGCCTCATAATTATGTTTTTAATGTAAATTTCAAATAAAAGTATTTTGAATATGTTTTTAATTTTAAAAATTTATTATCAAAGAAAGTTTATTTTCCTCATAAAATATTTTATGTGATTTATCATTCAAAATAATTAACCATATATGATGAATTAATTTGAGGTTACTTATGATTTATTGGTGATATGATCCAACGATTCCATTATAATTATTTTTTTAAATGGTTTATGATTACATGATTTTTATGAATCTGATTTCTCTTCCTTGGGTTATACCATGATAGAATTATTATGAAACCTTATTCTTTTTCATGAGTTATATTATGAGGAAATAATGAAATGATTATGGAACTTGTACCTTTGCTACTGGTTAGGATATGATGAAATGTTAATGAAACAAATTTCATTTCATGGGTTATGATATGCTGATTTTTTTGATCTTGTAGAAAACATAAATATGAATTTCATTATTATATGGGTGGGAAATATATATTCCTCTAATTTATTGGGTATGTATTAATATTACATGATCTTAAAGGGTATATATGAGGTTATAAGAAGCCCAAAATTGGGTAACTTGGATGGAATCCCATGCCCAATGTAGGTAGATGTGTGGTTAGCCCAAGAATAACATGTTTTAATGTCTGTGTGGGTTGGACTGAAAAAAGATTTTTTGTGCTTATATGTATGAAAAAATATATGTATTACACCAATGTTATAATATTATGGCTCATGTTTCTTTATTGCCTTATGATTCATGTCTTATGAGCTTCCAATAATTATTATATAGCTCAATATTATTATCATTTATATGAAGGGTTTGATTTTCATATGTTATTATCCCATGATCACACCCTTATTCTCACATTATGTTTTTATACTTCCATTTTTCACACTTAATTGAAATCTAAGCTCACAATTACTTATTTATATTTTACCTAGGTGATAAATGTAGGTTTTACTTAGGGTATTTCTTTAAAGAGAACTAAATGGGGAGATCATTATGGGAAACATTGAAGTTATTTCACAAGATTAAAAGATTCGTCTCTGGGTTTTAAAATGAAACTAAAATATTATGGTCCTTAGGGATGTTCTTATGTAATGTATAGAATATGAATTTAAAAATATGTAATATCCTTGTAAGAGAAGCCTAAATATCTATAATTCACATTGGGGATTATTCTTCATATTGAAGGGCCTCCCTTTAGTTTAAATATTACCACATTTCACTTCACCAATTTCATGTTCATTTTAATGTATTTCTCATATTGAAACCTTAGAAACAAATTTATTTGAATTACCATGTCATATTAACTCATCATGTAAATATTATCAATACATGTTGGCATAATCTAAACGGTTCAAAAACTCTTATTAAGAATTATTTTATTTGAAAAAAACCCCATAATTTATTCTGATAATTGAGTTAATAGATCTTGAATTCCCTGTACAAACGAGATCACCATGAAATGGTAATGGGATAGTTTCACATGATTAACCAATGCCTAACCAGGTTGTGAATCTTGAAGGGAAAAAACATATCATCTCATGTTTAAATTATATCCCCGCAATAAGATAAATCTATATACATATATAACTAGCCAATACCTATCAAGGGTGTACATAATATATATTATCACTAAAATTCAGTAATGTATCCCCTTAGATATGGTGAATTTATAATAATAGATATCGAGTCAACTCCTTTATATGAAACAAATCCCAATGTTAATCTATCCTTAATCATCTATTTTGACAGAATAATTTTTATCCTTAATTTACCTCATGTCTCATTACCCATGTTCCAAGGGATTTAACTTCTCTAAATGTTAGGAGCTCATACATCATTACCATTATGAAAATAAACTTATGATTCCTAGAAGCCCATTCCCATAAAAATATATGTAAGTTTGTGTACACCTATGTTTTAAAGATAAAATGTTCTAAAAATTACACATTCTCATTAATTGAAGAATAAAATATTGGGATATCCATAATCAGGAGTCTTTATTTGAAGATATATATTTATATATATATATAATATGGATCAAGGGTACAAGAAATTAAATTATTATGAATAAGATGGAATCATTGACAATAGTAAGTAAATAAGTTCCTAATTAGAGGCATCAACCATTTATTATTGCTCATCCAAATGTATGATTTAAAACTCTTCCCCTAAACATAGCCGACCAATATATTTTTTAGTTATTTCATAATCCTATGTATATCCTCAAACACCTATTTCAAAAAATTAACCTTATAAATCTCTTATGGTTGATGGATTTTTTACAAAAAAATGTTAGTAATTAAATTTTTGAGTATGTTTTCCCTCCGCCTTCTAAGATAACTCACATCTCACATTAAACCCAATATGTTATGTTGGTAAAGAATGAGCTGTCATATTCTTATGTATGATATTGTAACTAAAACAACACAAAATTCTGAATATTGATTATGTTATTAATTGAGGAGTTGATTTATATGAACATAGACATTAAATCTCTTGATACTACATATTGTTTAGTGAATGTGACCTATATTTTCACCAATATCACTTAGTGGAGTTTAAATTACCATGCCATAGAAGTTTTCCCATTCCTTGTTCCTTGTGTCAAAGTAATACATATATTATTAAGGTTAGTTTTGAATTTATTATCAAGAACAAGAACATATTATTAGCTTGAATCACACATGTAATAATTATAATTAAAAATTGTTGTTTATTAAGACTGATATATCATATTTTTTGCCCATGCAATTTTTTATGGTGGGTTTAAATGATATTTTTCCTTTAGAAGATTATCTTATAATACAACTTAAAATCAGTTCACTAAAAAATTGGTATTATCTAACATGTTATTTAAAAGTAAAAAATTATTTTTATATTTGTTGTCATCATTACATTTTTTAAAATCATGAACACTGTTTGGATTTCCTCCACCCCTTTCATTAGATTCATAGGTTTTGAAGTAGGGAATACTTGTGAAGTTTTAGTGCCCTAAACTAACACTTTTTTCACAATAATCACACTAGTCTTTATTCCAAATGAAAAAATCTCTATCATATCCTACTAGTTTGATTCTATAGCATGGTTAGATATAAAAATTCCATCATTATCAAAATAAAAATACCATTATTAGTCAAAAAAATTTGGTAAGGTAAACTGTAACATCCCAAGTAAGTAATGAAGAATATATATTTTTATCTATGTCTATTATTGAATTAGATAGTGTTTTAGAGGCTTAAAATGAGAATAAATCCAATCTTAAGCATGGAATACACTAATATTTTTAAAAGATTGTTTTAGTGCCTTTTTATGGAAAACCATTTTGAAATCAAACTTTTGACAATTTTATAAGATCTATTTGTCAAAATAAACTTATTATTTATTATTGGGACATTTAAATTTACTTTGGGTAAATTTTTGGTATTTTTCTGATAAAGTTCATTTTTTAATGAATAGTGAAAAATGTTGTATTTTAATTCAAAACCTCTTTTTAATATAATTTATTTATATGATTAGATTATCTTTTTAATTGGTTTTAAAGTTCAATTAGAATATATTTTTACCATTTAATCCAATAGTGGTTGTTGGAATTAATTTCACTTTGAAATTGGACTTAAACTAGTGTCAATCTTTTGATACTTATTGTTTCATAAAAACACGCTATTTTCTCTGACAGTGGGAATTAATTATTAAATTAATTAATTTAACTTATATGTTTTGAATTTTGTAAAATAGACATCATTTTTGAACTTGGAATATCAAATATAGCTTAGGGTGATGTTTTGGTATTTTTCTGAAAAACTTCAATTTTTGATGAATAGTGAAACCACTAAGTGGTACTTAAAAAACAGATTTTTCATTTAAATGAAATTTTACCACCTCTGTGTTTTGAATTTCAAAAATCCAACATACATGGTTGTCATTAAGAAGTAAAATTTGGTTCAATGGGATTAAAATAATTTTTTTGCTGAATAGTAACTTTTAAGTTTTTAATCGCGGTTAGAGGTTATTAGTGTAGTTTAAGGTAAAAATAATGTTTTAATAATTTTAAATGACCTATAAACATGTCCTACCCTTATTGGATGTGTCATGGGCGACCAAGAAAATCCATGGGTCGACTTGGGTACCCCATGGAGCCACTTTGGTTGGAAAATGACATTAACAACTTTTTATTTAATGTTAAAATGAAAATGCCACAAACATGAGTTGTTTTACTAAATTTTTTAATGGGGTTATACAAGTCATATGTTTGACTATAAAAATTAATTAGAAAGATAATAACATTTCCTACATCATGATATTTGTTTTATAATTTTTATACTTTAAATAAATTAAATTATTTATGACATCATGATGATGCAGCGATTACCTTATTATTTAAGGATTTAAATAAAATGAAAATATAATGTAAAATCTATGACCTAAACTTGTCAAAAATCTATTGGATGGGTATATTTATATACCTTATCACCTTATCCTCGAAATATTTAATTGTGGGACCTTTTCTATACGAAAATCAATTTATAAAAAAGTTTCATTGCTTAACTTTCCAAGAGTGCCCCTCCTCTCCTCTTATAAAAGGCCCCCACCTCTACCACCTTACCCACACTTCCAAAGCCTTTGGCTCGGCCAAAACCTGCTCATTTTGTCTCTCCACATCCCTCTATTACTCTTAGAAGCCTCACTTTGGGCATAAGTCTTCCCAAGGAAGCCATTGATCTCATATCAAAGAGAGTTACCCGATTTTAAGGTAATGTCTTTACTCGTGTTCTTTTGTTTTATTTTGCTTCTCCAACCCACTAAACTCTTTTTATTAATTTATTTTGTAACAACAACAGTATATTCCATATACTAGGATGTTTTTATAATAAGTATTTGAGCTACACTTACACACACCTACATCTAATGGTTAAAGAACATACTATTTTGGTGGATGGCGAATTTCTGCCTCCCGAAACGATGATTGTTCAATATTATTTTAACACCTTCAAAGGTGGCCATTAAGATGACACTATATTTATATATGATATATAATATGTTTATTTTTTACTTAAGCTTCTGTATTTTTCATTTATGGCATACCTTTATGGTTTCCATTATGGGTAAACGCGATATCTTCATTTTAGGAAGTGCGGACTACCACCCCCTCAAAGTGATTTGATTCATTAATTCCATATGTAGGACGTATAAAGGATGTAATTAATGATATTATATATTATATTATACTGTAATTATAATATAGCTTTATATCATTATGATTCCATTCCATAAAATATAAAATAGAAATGAAAGTAGCGTTTATGCGTACGTACGGCTTACCGTCTCCATGAACGGTGTATTTCATTTCTTACCTCTAAACGTTATGTAATATTATCAATGCATGTATATACTGGATATATATGATATATATGATATCTAAATCATGAGTATAACTCTGGATATAATGGATACATGAACAACTTGTAATTATAAAGAGTTTATTTTTGACTCAAGTACCAATGATCGTTAAAACGACCATTATTAACTTAATAATTACATAGTGTTCATGAAATGGTAATAAGTTATATAAAAGGAATAATTAACTTGAAAAAGGTTATTAATCAATTATAAATTAACTCAATTTTATTATTCATGAGGTTAAATAACGATCGTGTCAAGTCGGACCCGATGTATGGGACTTCGACTCAATCTCCTTTCATTGAGGCATATTTTGTTTTATACACAACCTTCTTTTATATGGTGTATAAACCCCTTTTAATTTTAAGTTTATCCAAAAGGAATATTTTTATATGAAGAATTTTACTAAACAAAAAAAGGGAATGTTTTTGTCGTACGTATGCGGCGATAATGACTTCTCCGCCGCCATGACCATTATTTGAGTTTCGGCTTCCTCTACAAGCCATACATTTTTTTAAAAGAAAAATAAATAACATGTTTTACTTTAATTTTATTTTGGTATTGAAAATTGTTTTCATAATGTTTTTATATCAATGTGTTGTATTTATATCTTGTGATTGAAAAGGGGAAATGTTATGTTTCCTTTATTCATGTTTTATGTGATACGATTATGTTATGGTTCTTGGGAATTATTATGAAGACGGGTGGTTCCGTGATAAACTAAGGGCAGGTGAGCCCGATATAGCTCTCCAATGCATTGGGTAATAGGAATGAGATAAACGTTAAGGTTTCTCCGAAGAGATTTAGGGAATATACTATGATGAGTATTCCAAACGTAACCAAGAGGGTTACTCCCTATGTAAGAATGTTATGAATGCCTCAAGTTACCTTTATGGCTTATGATTTCTATGATTTATTCATGATTTGATGAGGTATGTTAAAGTGCTTATGTTTTATGGGTAAAGTATGATTTCATTCTTATGTATATATGTACTCATGTTTTCTTTCCATATTTTTATATCCCTTACTCAGCTTTTTATGCTCATCACAAGTTTTTAAATGTTTTTCATAGGTCAAGGGAAAGGTACATGATATGATTATAGTTTCAAGGAAGTGTCAAGAAAGAATCCATGTTTTATTTTAAATATGTTTCTGTTGATGGGAAAAATGAATACTATCTTTTATATAACCACTTTGTTTAAATGTGGAATGTAATGCATATTTTATGATCTAATTCTCTAAAACTATAAACCTGAAAAGATCCTCAATGTGTAATCTTGTAATAACTCAAGATTAAGTAATGTTTAAGGCTGGGGCCTTATAGTTGGTATTAGAGGTCGGTTTAGATAACTTTAGGAGTTAGAATTCTATTAAATGATTATCCAAAAATATTTTTTAATGGTCAAATTTAATTCGTATAGCATTTACAGAATACCATGTTGCTTTGCCTAAGATATTTATGTGTTTAGAATAGTTTTTCGAAGAGGAAATATGGAAGTTGTGCTAAGAAGGTATACAGATGGAGATGATCTTCTAAATCGGCATCCTAAGATGGCCAGAATCATAATTGAGCAGTTTACTATAGTGATGGCTCAGTTGAATCAGGTGATAAATAGTGGTTGTGTTATTGATGATATTTTGGTGTTTTATAAAAGTAAATAAGAGCATGAAATTCATTTAAGGGTTATCTTGAAAACCTTAAAAGAAACGAAACTGTATGGAAAATTCAGCAAGTGTGAGTTTTGGTTGCAACAAATTTCTTTCCTTGGTCACATTATATATAAAGATGGGATAACTATTGACCCTGCTAAAAAAAAGTTGTTGAAGAATGGCCAAGACCCACAAATGTAACTGAGATTCGTAGCTTCCTTGGTTTGGCAGGATATTATTGAAGGTTTGTTAGAAATTTTTCACAGTTATCTAGTCCAATTACTTAGCTAACTCAAAAGGGTGTTAAGTTTATTTGGACAAAAGAATTTGATGATTGTTTTCAGGAACTGAAAAGAAGATTGGTGAATGCTCTTGTTTTGGCACTACCTTCCAGGAATAGTGAGTTTGTTATCTATAGTGATGCTTCATTTAAAGGACTTGGTTGTGTCCTAATGTAGAATGATCTGGTAATTGCTTATGCTTCACGATAGTTGAAAACTCATGAGCTAAATTACCCTACACATGATTTGGAATTAGCTGCTGTTGTTTTCTCTTTAAAAATTTAGAGGCATCATTTGTATAGAGTAAAGTGTGAAATATATACCGATCACAAAAGTTTAAAGTATATATTCACTCAGAAATAATTGAACATGAGACAGAGGATATGGCTAGAGTCAATCAATGATTATTATTGTACAATTCATTATTATCCGGGAAAAGCAAATAAAGTGGCTGATGCTTTGATTCGAAAAAGTAATGATTCATTAACAATGTTGCATTTGGAACGTGATCCTTTGGTTAAGGATTTGATGAACTTTGGCATAGAAGTTTTTGGTGCAGGATGTTCTTCTATTTTGTTTCCGGTATTAGTGAAATCTTCTCTATCAGACAGAATCAAGAAAGCACAGAAGCAAGACAGTGAGTTGTAGAAAAAGGTAGAGCTGGTTCAGAAGAGTAAGTTGCCTGAATTCAACATTGATAATGATTGTGTTTCGAGATTTGGGAAGAGATTGTGTGTTCCTTGTGGTTCACAGTTGAAGAGATAGTTGTTATGTGAAGCTCATAGTTCTCCATTTTTAGTTCATCCTGGCAGTACTAAGATGTACAGAGATCTGCCGGAGTATTACTGGTGGGATGGAATGAAAAAATATATTGCTGATTTTACAGTGAAGTGTTTGACTTGTCAACAGGTTAAAGAAGAGCAGAAGTTACCGAAAGGGATGCTTCAGCCTTTACCAGTGCCAGAGGGGAAATGGGAAAATATATCCATGGACTTCTTTGTGGGATTGCCGAAGACACCTCGAGGTAATAATGCAATCTGGGTTATTGTTGATCGCTTGACTAAATCTGCTCATTTCCTTACTATACGAGATAATTTTTCCCTAGATAAACTTTCTTGTTTGTATCTTAAGGATATAGTCAGGTTACATGGAGTTCCTCTATCCATTGTATCTGATCGTGATCCTAGGTTTACTTCTATCTTTTGGAAACGCATTCAGAAGTCATTGGGTACTGAATTAAATTTTAGTACATATTTTCAACCTCAATCAGATGGGCAGTCAGAACGAACAATTCAGAATTTGGATGATATGCTACGTGCTTGTTCGATGGATTATCAGGGAAGTTGGGACCAACATCTTTCTTTGGTTGAATTTTCATATAAAAACAATTTTCATTCCAGTATACAGATGGCACCATTTGAGGCATTATATGGGAAACAATGTCGAACTCCAGCTTTCTGGGATAAAGTGGGTGAAAGGAAGCTGATGTGACCAGAATTGGTAGAAGAGTTGGCAGAAAAAGTTCAGCTCATACAGAAATACATGAGAACAGCTCATAGCAGGCAGAAGAGTTATTCAGACAACAGGAGGAAGGATCACTCTTTTGAGGTAGGTGATCATGTTTTTTTCAAAGTCTCACCATGGAAAAGTGTGATGCGATTTGGTAAGAAAGGAAAGATGAGTCCCAGGTTCATTGGACCATATAAAATTCTGGAGAGAGTTGGATCAGTTGCTTACCGAGTGGATTAACCTCCGAGTATATCTCAGGTACACAATGTTTTTCATGTTTCAATGTTGAGGAAGTACATGCCAGATCGATCTCATGTTTTGAGTCCAGAGGTAGTTCAGCTGGAAGAGAACCTATCTTGTGAGGAACAACTAGTCCAGATTCTTGACCACAAGGAGAAAGTGTTACGGAATAAGGTTATTCATCAGGTAATGTTTTTGTGGAAAAAACCACATGATTGAAGAGGCAACATGGGAATCTGAAAATGCAATGAGGGCTAAATACCCCCACTTATTCGATAAGTAAATAAATTGCGGGGAAAAAATTTTCTAAAGGGGGAAGGATGTAACATCCCAATAAGTAATGAATAATATATATTTTTATCTATGTCTATTAATGAATTAGATAGTGTTTTAGAGGCTTAAAATGAGAATAAATCCAATCTTAAGCATGGAATACACTAATATTTTTAAAAGATTGATTTACTGCCTTTTGATGGAAAACCATTTTTAAATTAAACTTTTAACACTTTTATATGCTCTATTTTTTAAAATAAACTTATTCTTTATGATTGGGACATTGAAATTTACTTTGGGTAAATTTTTGGTATTTTTCCGACAAAGTTCATTTTTTAATGAATAGTAAAAAATGTTGTATTTTAATTCAAAACCTCTGTTTAATCTAATTTATTTATATGATTATATTATCTTTTTAATTGGTTTTAAAGTTAAATTAGAATATATTTTTACTATTTAATCCAATAGTGGTCGTTGGAATTAATTTCACTTTGAAATTGGACTTAAACTAGTATCAATCTTTTGATACTTATTGTTTCATAAAAACACGCTATTTGTTCTAACAATGGGAATTAATTATTAAATTAATTAATGTAACTTATATGTTTTTAATTTTGTAAAATAGACATCATTTTTGAATTTGTAATATCAAATATATCTTAGGGTAAAGTTTTGGTATTTTTCTGAGAAACATCAATTTTTGATGAATAGTGAAACCACTATGTGGTACTTAAAAAAAATGTATTTTCATTTAAATGAAATTTTATCACCTCTATATTTTGAATTTCAAAAGTCCTACATACATGGTTGTAATTAAAGTGTAAAACGTGGTTCAATGGGATTAAAACAATTTTTTGGTGAATAGTAACTTTTAAGTTTTTAATCACGATTAGAGGTAATTAGAGTAGTTTAAGGTAAAAATAATGTTTTAATAATATGAAATGACGCAGAAACATGTACTACCCTTATTGGATGTGTCATGGGCGACCACGACAATCCATGGGTCGACTTGGGGATCCCATGGAGCCACATTGGTAGGAAAATGACATTAAAAACTTTTTATTTAATATTAAAATGGAAATGTCACAAACATGAGTTGTTTTACTAAAACAATTTTTAAATGGGGTTATACAAGTCATATTTTTGACTATAAATATTCATTATAAATATAAAAATATTTCATACATCATGATAGTTTTTTATAATTTCTAGACTTTAAATAAATTAAATTATTTATGACACCATGATGATGCAGCGATTACCTCATTATTTAATGATTTAAATAAAATGAAAATAAAATGTAAAATATAAGACCTACACTTTTCAAAAACCTATTGGATGGGTGTATTTCTAACCCTTATCACCTTATCCTAGAAATATATAATTTTGGGACCTTTTTTATCCAAAAATCAATTTCTAACAAAGTATCTTTTCTTAACTTTCCAAGAGTGCCCCTACTCTCCTCTTATAAAAGGCCCCCACCTCTACCAGCTTACCCACACATAAAAATCCATTGGCTCGGCTAAAACCTGCTCATTTTGTCTCTCCACATCCCTCTATTACTCCTAGAATCATCAATTTTGGCAGAAGTCTTCCCAAGGAAGCCTTTGAGCTCAAATCAAAGAGGGTTACCCGATTTTAAGGTAATGTCTTCACTCGTGTTCTTTTGTTTTATTTTGCTTCTCCAACCCCCTAAACTCTTTTTATTCATTTATTTTGTAACAACAACAGTATCTTACATATACTAGGATTTTGTTATAAGAAGGATTATAGCTACACTTACACACACCTACATCTAATTGTTAAAGAACATACTGTTTCCGTGGATGGAAAATTTATGCCTCACGAAACGATGATTATTCAATATTCTTTTAAGAACTTCAAAGGTGGCCATTAATATGACACTATATTTATATATGATATAAAATATGTTTATGTTTTACTTAAGCTTATGTATTTTTCATTTATGGCATACCTTTATGGTTTCCATTATGGGTAAACACGATATCTTCATTTTAGGAAGTGCGGACTACCGCCCCCTCAAAGTGATTTGATTCGTTAATGCCATATGTGGGATGTATAAAGGATGTAATTAATTGTATTATATATGATATTATAATGGAATTATAATTTACATTTATATCATTATGATTCCATTCCATAAAATACGAAATAGAAATGAAAGTAGCGTTCATGCGTACGTACGGCTTACCATCTCCATGAACGGTGCATTTCATTTCTTACCTCTAAAAATTATATAATATTATAAATGCATGAATATACTGGATATATATGATATATATGATATCTAAATCATGAGTATAACTCTGGATATAATGGATACATGAAAAACTTGTAATTATAAAGTGTTTATTTTTGACTCAAGTACCAATGATCGTTACAACAACCGTTATTAACTTAAATAATTACATAGTGTTCATGACATGGTAATAAGTGATATAAAAGGAATAATGAACTTAAAAAAGGTTCTTAATAAAGTAGAAATTAACTCAAGTTTATTATTCAGCAGGTTAAAGAACGATCGAGTCATGTCGGACCCGAGGTATGGGATTTCGTCTCAATCTCCTTTCATTGAGGGATATTTTGTTTTATACACATCCTTCTTTTATATGGTGTATTAGCCTCATTTACTTTTAAGTTTATCCAAAAGGAATATTTTTTATACGAAGCATTTTACTAAATGACAAATGGGAATGTTTTTGTCGTATGTATGCGGCGACAACGACTTCTCCGCCGCCGTGGCCATTATTTGAGTTTCGGCTTCCTCTACAAGCCATACCTTTTTTTTAAAAGAAAAATAAATACCATGTTTTACTTTTCTTTTATTCTGGTATTGAAAATGATTTTCATAGTGTTTTTATATCAATGTGTTGTATTGATATCTTGAGATTGAAAAGTGGAAATGTTATGTTTCCTTTATGCATGTTTTATGTGATATGATTATATTATGGTTTTTGGGCATTATTATGAAGATGGGTGGCTCCGTGATAAACTAAGGGAGGGTGAGCCCAATATAGCTCTCCAATGCATTGGGTAACGCGAAGGAGTTAAACGTTAAGGTTTCTCTGAATAGATTTAGGGAATATACTATGATGGGTATTCCAAACGTAACCAAGAGGTTTACTCCCTACGTAAGAATGTTATGAATGCCCCAAGTTACCTTTATATCTTATGATTTCTATGATTTACTCATGATTTGATGAGGTATGTTAATGTGCTTATGTTTTATGGGTAAATTATGATTTCATTCTTATGTATATATGTACTCATGTTTCCTTTCCATATTTTTATATCCCTTACTGAGCTTTTTATGCTCATCCCAAGTTTTTGAAATGTTTTTCACAGGTCAAGGGATAGGTACATGATATCATGATAGTGTAAAGGAAGTGTCAAGAAGGAATCCATGTTTTATTTTAAATATGTTTCTATTGATGGGAAAAATTAATACTATCTTTTATGTAACCACTTTGTTTAAATGTGGAATGTAATGCATGTTTTATGATCTAATTCTATAAAACTCTAAACCTGAAAAGATCTTAAATGTGTAATCTTGTAATAACTCAATATTATGTAATGTTTAAGGCCGGGGCCTTATATAAACAATTACCAGAATGTGTTTACATTATTTCAAAATAATAATGTATCTTGATATCCATTGATTCAATTTTACACATTTTTTGTTGACCATATCACCATATTATGTTATTATGTCATCCATTTTGATAATAACCACAATGTTTACATTGTAAATATGAATATATATATATGTATATATATTATGAGAAAAATAGTGATATTTACGATCAAAAACTTCCAAGACACCTTATATATAGAGTCGATTTTGGATCCCCCATATGTGGTAAAAGGATCACTTTGCGTAATGGGATCCTCTATCCATGTTATAAAATTATACTCTTTCTCTTGATTTCATCCAATGTTTCAATGGTTTAATCTTTAGTGTGTTATAATTCATCAATTATATAAGAAACATAGGAAGAAAATTTCTAATTACATTAATTTCTATGCTCAACCCTATAGTACCCCAGTCTCTGCAATTAGAATCTCATCTAAATTAATTGAATGGTTTAACACATTTTTAATAGATTATTTAAAATTGGGCCCTACTAATTATATATTCAATAATATATTAATATTTAATTTTATGAAATATTTATGTGATGAAATGAAAAGAATTTTAATGATATATAAAATCAACATATAGGAAAATAATAAATTTCTTCACCTAATATAGGAATTCTAGTTTTTTCATCTAAGGTTTAAAATATAGACCCATTATAAATGGAATTGTAAATTCCCATGGGAAATATACCCCTTCAAAATTTCCTAAAATTGCACCATAACATGGCCTCCCTATTCCCCCTATGTTTACTCTATAAAATAACATAGAAAGATAATATTCACTGGATGAAATGAAAAGTTAAAATAAATAAGTGAGATGTATCTCAATAATGATGATGGACTTAAGGAAATTCCTATCTTATCTAATGGAATATAATGTGACTCTCTATCCACAATCACTAATTATTCTCCTAGTTTAACTCATTACCTCCTTCTTGACCTCTATAATGAAAAAAAATATTCCATGTCTTTTGAAACCCATTCGAACTCTCATTTTTCATTAGATCCATCAATATTATAAGTTACCTTCTATATCATCATTGAGTCCCAAAAATTTACAAAACCATCATGTAAAATAAGTAAATGATACCCTATAATTCCTGGATATATGTTCTAAATTCTCTTTGATGAGTTCCAAATTTTATATCCCTAGGGGATACTATGCATGAAGCATAACAAGCCATCTCATTTTGAATAGTAATCAGATCATGTATAGAATTGACATTAGGAATGCCTCCCCAAATTCTAGAGGCTTCCAACTAGAAGTGGGGATCTATAAATGTATCATGGGGAGGCTATATCAAATGTATCTAAGTTCAAAACCATTTTAAATAACTAAATAACATATAAATCATCACCTCAATAATAAAAATCCAATTAAATAAGATAATCAACAAACAAATCATTTATAATATTCAATGTAGAAGTAGTACAATTTAAAATGACTATCATCAAGTAGGACGATCTCACAAACAAATAAAAAAAATAAAGGTATAGGCACCCCAAACACATACTATATCCTCAACTCAATCCTGATCTCAAAACCCACTCGAGTTGGCTCAACACAATCATCGACATCAAAAAAGAACTCTGAAAAAACTATTCATAAAACCAATTGAGGTTCTTATTAGGTACCCAAGAGCATTGGTGGACTGAATTAGGTGTGAATATACAACTCTATAGGGAACTACCAACAAGGTCCTGTACAAACTGAATATTTAGTGATATGTTCATGTGAAATTCTAAGAATATATAAATAAACTATTAAATATTAAAAAAAACAATAAATAATAACCAAAATAATCTAGTATTGGAATCTCTCTAATCACATTGTGTGAACCATGCCAACCTGAATAATGGTTTCCTTATTAGTTTAGATTTCATGAACCAACCCAGATAACCTGGTACACTAATACTTGAGTTTACACTGAAATGGCCTAAAGGGTGTTCCGAATCACCATAGGTTGAAAACTATCATCTAGAATCATAAAAGAATCATGAGGGAATGATTTACCCAAAAATATTACTCAATATAATTTAAAAAATTCATTACACTCAACACTCAAGAGGAAGGATGTATTATAAAAAATAGGTATAATAGTACACAAAGAGTACATCATAAAAAGGTACACATCTACCAAGGTAAAACCACAAAAATCCCATGAAATATGTGAATCACATCTCCATAGGTTACCTCTATCACTCAAGATCCCAAATATCAATAAATTCTTCCACCTCTAGGTGGTTCTTTCCATTTTGTCAAACCAGGCATAATATTATCTATAAACACCCAAAAGCAAGGGTAGGGTGTGATCTACAAAGTCTAGTAGGGTCTCTACAAGTGTTCAATAATAAATTCCAAAAAAAACCAAATACGATTTCTATTTTAATAAAAAATGACATGAAATGGTATTTAAATATTTTCAATAAAACATTCTGTTTATAATCAAAAAATGGAAGATATATTATAAGGCCCCAGCCTTAAACCTTACTTAATCTTGAGTTATTACAAGATTACACATTTAGGATCTTTTCAGGTTTAGAGTTTTAGAGAATTAGATCATGAAACTTGCATTTTATTCCACATTTAAACAAAGTGGTTACATAAAAGACAGTATTCATTATTCCCATCAACGGAAACATATTGAAAATAAAACATGGATTCTTTCTTGACACATCCTTGACACTATCATCACATCATGTACCTTTCCCTTGACCTGTGAAAAACATTTCAAAAACTTGGGATGAGCATAAAAATCTCAGTAAGGGT
This sequence comes from Viscum album, assembly GCA_963277665.1. Lineage (NCBI taxonomy): Eukaryota > Viridiplantae > Streptophyta > Magnoliopsida > Santalales > Viscaceae > Viscum > Viscum album. The sequence continues at coordinate 927,002,436 of OY728165.1, forward strand.
TATAAAAATATGGAAAGGAATCATGAGTTCATATATACATAAGAATGAAATCACACTTTACCCATAAAACATAGGCATATCAAATCATGAATAAATCATAGAAAACATAAGACATAAAGGTAACTTGAGGCATTCATAACATTCTTACGTAGGGAGTAACCCTATTGGTTACGTTTGGAATACCCATAACAATATATTCCCTAAATCTCTTCGGAGAAACCTTAACGTTTCACTCCTTCGCGTTACCCAATGCATTGGAGAGCTATATCGGGCTCACCCGCCCTTAGTTTATCACGGAACCACCCGTTCTTCATAACAATTCCCAAGAACCATAACATAATTGTATCACATAAACATGAATAAAGGAAACATAACATTTCCACATTTCAATCACAATATAACATTTTAGGATATTGAAATAATGAATCCATTCAAAAAGAAACCATTTCCATAACCATTTAAAACATTTAATAAAGAGATTTTTGAATCAAAGTGTCCCATACCACCTTGAAGCTTTTAACATTTTAAACCATTAATATCCATATAAATAAATCCTTAAAACCATTTTTAAAACATGGATAATAATAAGAACAAATAATTAAAACATTTAAAATGATATTTTGGTTAAAGGGGTTTTACCAAAATTTGAGACACTTGAATACAATAATCGAGGAATAACATTTAGTCATAACTTTATAATATCATGACAATAAAAGGATTCATGATATAATACTCCAAAGGACAGTATATACACCATATAAGAGTGAATTGGTGCATAAAAACAATGAACCCTCAATAGAAATGTCAAATGTGATGAAATCCCTTATAAAGAAGGTATCCTTAAATTAAGGACAAATAAATCTCAAAAATATGTGTGAAAAATATATATACACAAAATATAAGTGGATATTAAGTTTAAAACAATAAAAGGTCATTCGCACATATTCAATGGATGACATATTCAATGACTACAAGTTGAACCCAAAGAAATCGAAATTGGGTTAAAAAGTTCCCTTGACAGCCTAACGGCATCACATCAAAATGAGTTGATGAGAGATAAAAAGTGTATCTCATCACTTGGACATAAAATTTACATCAATAAGGATGTATGAGAACATATCCCAACATAAAAATATGTAAATTAAAAGACCCAATAAAAGAAGTCTTTTAAAAAAAGGAGGGTGAAAGGTTCCCTTACCGACTTGGGTATCTTTCAAAACATACACCCCATGAAAGAAAGACAATAGGTCATTGATGTAAATACTCATAAACGAAAGTATATTAAACAAAGAGTAGAATAATGGGCAGTACATACACCACTCAATGGAATTTGTGGCGAATGTAGCATAAATCTCACGGGAATAAAAGTGAGATGAAAAATCCCTTACGAAAACTCGGCAGCCTAACGGCGCCACATAAAACATCCGAATATGGATTGATGAGTTCAAATAGAGTATCCCATCATATAAAAATAGAATTTACAGCAAGTTTAATATAAAAGAAAATCCCCCAACATTGCAAGGAGGAGTTTAAAAGAAGTGACATAAAGGAGAGTACTTAAAAAGAAAGAGAGAGGTTAGATCTCTTACGAAAGTTCGGCAGCCTAACGGCGCCACTCAAAACTTCCAAAATGGATTGATGAGAGAGAATAGGGTCTCTCATCACATGAACATAAAAATTACAGTAAATTTAATATAAAAGAACATCCCAATCATAATAAAGATGATCTTAAAATAAATGACATAAAAGAGTGTACTTAAAAAGAAAGAGAGTTGTAGGATCCCTTACCTCGGGTCCGACTGGATTCGATCGTTCTTTAATCTCCTGAATAATAAACATGAGTTAATTTCTACTTCCTTAAGAACCTTTTTCAAGTTCATTATTCCTTTTATGTCACTTATTACCATGTCATAAACATTATGTAATCATTTAAGTTAATAATATTTGTTTTGCCGATATTTGGTTCTTAAGTCGAAAGTGGACTTCTTACAATTACATGTTGTTCGTGTGGTCAAAGGTTCTTTATATCCAGAATTACATTCCTGATTTGGATATCATATATATCATATATATCCAGCATATACATGTATTTATAATATTACATAATCATTTAGAGGTAAGAAATGAAATGCACCGTTCATGGAGACGGTAAGCCGTACGTACGCATGAACGCTACTTTCATTTCTTTGTCATATTAATGGAATTAAAACTAAATGAGAGGTATGTATATTTTAATTACAGAATTATATTCATAATTTAGATATATCATTCATCATATATATCCATTATATACATGTACTTATAATAGTACATTACATTTGGGGATAAGAACTGAAATGCACCGTTCATGGAGATGGTAACCCGTACGTACGCATGAACGCTACTTTCATTTCTATCTCATACTTTAATGGAAAGAAATAATAATTATATAGAGGTATATAATAATTACAGTATAACATCATATATAATAACATTAAATCCATCCTTTATACGTCCCACGTATGGCATTAACGAATCACATCACTTTGAGGGGGCGGTAGTCCGCACTTTCTAAAATGAAGATATCGCGTATACCCATAATGGAAGCCATAAAGGTAAGAAAAAAATGAAAAATACAGAAGCACAAGTAAAACAGAAACATATTATATATCATATATAAAAATAGTGACATCATAATGGCCACCTTTGAAGGTGTTAAATGAGTATTGAACAATCATCGTTTCGGGAGGCAGAATTTCGCCATCCACGGAAACCGCATGTTCTTTAACCATTTGATGTAGTTGTGTGAGAGTGTAGGTCGAATAAATATTATAACAACATCCTAGTATATTTAAGATACTGGTGTTGTTTCAAAAGAAGTAAATAAAAAGAGTTTTAGGGGTTGGAGAATAAAAATAAAACAAATGAACATGAGAGAATGAATTACCTTTAAAAGTGTAACTCCTTTTGATTTGAGCCTAAAGGCTTCCTTTGAAAGGATTCTTCCCAAAGGGAATCCTCTAGGATGAGGAGAGGGATGTGGAGAGAGTAAATGGGCAGGGGTTAGCCGAGCCAAAGGCTTGAGGAGTGTGTGAAAAGAGGTAGAGGTGGGGGCCTTTTATAAGAGGAGAGGAGGGGTACTTTTGGAAAGTAAAGAAATATTACTTTATTTGAAAATGTGTTTCGGTTTCAAAAGGTCCCACATTGATATAATTAGTGTATAAGGTGATAAGTATTCGAAATCCACTCATACAATAAGTTTTGGACATGTGTAGTTCATATATTTTACATTATCTTTCCATTTTATTTAAATCGTCAAATAATGATGTCATCGCTGCATCATTATTATGTCATAAATAATTTAATTTATTTAATGTCTAAAAATTATAAAAAAAATACTATGATGTAGTAAATCTTTTTATCTTTCCAATGGATATTTATAATAAAACATATGACTTGTATAACCCCACTTAAAAATTGTTTTAGTAAAACATATCATGTTTGTGTCAATTTTACTTTTACATTAAATAAAATGTTATTTATGTCATTTCCCAACCAAAGTGGATCCATGGGGTCCCCAAGTTGACCCATGGCTTGTCTTGGTCGGCCATGACTCACCCAATAGGGGAAAGACAAGTTTAATGGTGTTTTCACATTCTTATAATATCATTTTTACCTTAAACTACACTAATTACCACTAATCGCGATTAAAAACATAATAAGTTACAATTCACCAAAAAATTATTTTAATCTCATTGAACCACATTTTACTTCTTAATGACAACCATGTATGTCGGATTTTTGAAAATCATAACACAATAATGGCAAAATTTCATTTAAACGGAAAATCAGTTTTTATAAGTACCACTTAGTGGTTTCACTATTCATCAAAAATTGAAGTTTTTCAGAAAAAACCCAAAAATTCACCCTAAGCTATATTTGATAGTCTGAATTCAAAAATGAAGTCCGTTTTAAAAAATTCAAAACATATAAGTCACATTAATTAATTTAATAATTAATTCCCGCTGTCATGACAAATAGCGTGTTTTATGAAACAATAAGTATCAAAAGATTGACACTAGTTTAAGTCTGATTTCAAAGTGAAATTGATTCCAACAACCACTATTGGATTTAATGGTAAAAATATTTTCTAATTTCACTTTAAAACCAATTCAAAATATAATCTAATCATATAAATAAATTAGATTAAAAAGTGGTTTTGAATTAAAATACAACATTTTACACTATTCAAAAAAAAAATGAACTTTATCGGAAAGATACCAAAAATTTACACAAAGTAAATTTTGATGTCCCGATTCTTAATAAGAGTTTTATTTGGTCCAAAATAATGTTTAAGAGTGAACAAAACTATATTTAATGACGGTTCAACATCAAAAGGTGATAAGTGAACCTTTAGGGAAAACTAGGGCATATACGCCTAAAATTGAATTTTTTCCGTATTTTAAGACACTATACTCTATTGGATAAATGTAAAAACATTAAAAAACATATATAATCATATTTTAGTTATTTCTATCCATTCCTGCCAATAAAACAGCTACATGTTAACTACCATTTGAAATAATATTATTTTATTATTACAGTGCAACGTAAGATTCCCAAAAAACTCGTTGTTGCGTGTTGGGTATGCCATCGAGCATAACATCCCATTTAAAGTAATATTAATATTTTATTCACAAATATGGATAAATATGAAAATGTCATATTCTTTATTTACCTGGGGTGTTACATCCTTCCCCCCTTTTGGGAATTGCGTCCTCGCAATTTTAAAATTGCGCTTGGAAACATCCTTGAAAGTCCCACATCGGATCAAGAGTCGGTAAAACAATCACTTTAAAATAAAGAAAGATAAGTAAAAAGGTCACCCGAGTTAACCCATAATAGGATTCCGTGTAGGAAAACATGGACATGGAAGAAAAAGCAAAGGGTCATGTTCTGATGGAGAGTGATAGAAAAAATGTTTAGGAGAAAGTTAACCACGAGAAAATCACAAACTTGTGATGGGTTAAACGGTATTCGATTCCCCAATAGGAAAAGTTAATAGACAACATTTTTGTTTTAAGTTACTTTTTATTGAGGAATTTATTCATAAGGAAACATAATCACTTATCATGTTTACTTTAAACTTTTACTAGATTCCTTAGTCAAACTCATATTTTTTCCAAAAGACGAGTATTTAGGGAGACTTGTTTGCATTTAGAGTACTATAATCAACTTCTAAAGAATCACCTAATCCCCAAAAGAGAACTATATACATCCCATGTATTTAGGCTTTAACCAAAACCAAAAAGGTTAGTACAAGATCAGATAATCCAGAAAAGCATAACCCCTTATAAAAAGAAAATCTATTCTTAATCTCAAAAATTTGTCCAACAAAACCCAAAGTTCAACGAGGACCATCCGATAAACAATTTGTCCATAAAATTCTTCAATGTAAACCAATATAAGATTGAAACCCAAATATTTGAAGCATTTAGTCACATAGTCTTCTAAGTTAAATCGTAACATTTATCTCCAAACAACATCAGTTGCTCCTAAAGTCTCACATTGAAAAGTAATTAACCTAATCACATATCCTCCATGATAGGTTAATCATTTTCATAAATAACCCAAAATCAACTTACTCTTAATTCATAAAATCATATAACTGGAAAGAATTGGTCAAACTAACCAGGGACTTCACGTAGTCTAGTGGTAGGCGATAAATACCAGTCGCACTTTGGTTGTGGGTTCGATTCCCGCAGCTTTGTCCGACGCAACGGGATGTCACACGGTATGCGTGTTGCCCTTTTTCCAAAACTATATAATTCTTAAATCATTCCCCAAAAAGAAATAAAATCATAAAAAATGATCATAACATATTTTAACCTCAAGTTTATCTCATGCTTTTTCATTTTCCAGCATATCATATAATAACCCATAATTACCTCAAAAGTAAGGATCATATAAACTCTAATGGTTACCTTTATTATTATTACCTGAACTTCCAAATGGATTGGTCATCTCGTACATGATGCATTAAAGATCATACCAAGGTTCAAGTTGTTGATCATGACTCCTTGATATTTGGTTTAGAACAACCACGAGTTTCCTCATTGAATCCTCCATTTTATCTAGTATCTTAATCAGGGAACCACCACAGTTTCCTTCAAACCTGTTGTCTCTTTGGTGCCTGCTAGATCCATCCATTCACTAAAAATAGAAATGTCAGTGTGAGTATATCAATAAAACCATCATGTACTAATGAGGAATGTAAACACTAAGATACACTTACTCATTCACTTTATCTAAAACTAGGACTCTTTCTGAAATCCTAACCATTATGGTAATGTCACTTGTGCTTAGAGAATACCCTAACCTCTAAAGTTATCTAAACCGACCTTTGATACCAACTATAAGTCCCCAGCCTTAAACCTTACTTAATCTTGAGTTATTACAAGATTACACATTGAGGATCTTTTCAGGTTTAGAGTTTTAGAGAATTAGATCATGAAACTTGCATTATATTCCACATTTAAACAAAGTGGTTACATAAAAGACAGAATTCATTCTTCCCATCAACGGAAACATATTGAAAATAAAACATGGATTCTTTCTTGACACATCCTTGACACTATCATCACTTCATGTACCTTTCCCTTGACCTGTGAAAAACATTTCAAAAACTTGGGATGAGCATAAAAAGCTCAGTAAGGGTTATAAAAATATGGAAAGGAATCATGAGTTCATATATACATAAGAATGAAATCGCACTTTACCCATAAAACATAGGCATATCAAATAATGAATAAATCATAGAAAACATAAGACATAAAGGTAACTTGAGGCATTCATAACATTCTTACGTAGGGAGTAACCCTATTGGTTACGTTTGGAATACCCATCACAGTATATTCCCTAAATCTCTTTGGAGAAACCTTAACGTTTCACTCCTTCGCGTTACCCAATGCATTGGAGAGCTATATCAGGCTCACCCACCCTTAGTTTATCACGGAACCACCCGTTCTTCATAACAATTCCCAAGAACCATAACATAATTGTATCACATAAACATGAATAAAGGAAACATAACATTTCCACATTTCAATCACAATATAACATTTTAGGATATTTAAATAATGAATCCATTCAAAAAGAAACCATTTCCAAAACCATTTAAAACATTTAAAAAAGAGATTTTTTAATCAAAGTGTCCCATACCACCTTGAAGCTTTTAAAATTTTAAACCATTAATATCCATATAAATAAATCCTTAAAACCATTTTGAAAACATGGATATTAATAAGAACAAATAATTAAAACATTTAAAACGATATTTTGGTTAAAGGGGTTTTACCAAAATTAGAGACACTTGAATACAATAATCGAGGAATAACATTTAGTCATAACTTTATAATATCATGACAATAAAAGGATTCATGATATAATACTCCAAAGGACAGTATATACACCATATAAGAGTGAATTGGTGCATAACAACAATGAACCCTCAATAGAAATGTCAAATGTGATGAAATCCCTTATAAAGAAGGTATCCTTAAATTAAGGACAAATAAATCTCAAAAATATGTGTGAAAAATATATATACACCCAATATAAGTAGATATTAAGTTTAAAACAATAAAAGGTCATTCACACATATTCAATGGATGACATATTCAATGACTACAAGTTGAACCCAAAGAAATCGAAATTGGGTTAAAAAGTTCCCTTGACAGCCTAACGACATCACATCAAAATGAGTTGATGAGAGATAAAAAGTGTATCTCATCACTTGGACATAAAATTTACATCAATAAGGATGTATGAGAACATATCCCAACATAAAAATATGTAAATTAAAAGACCCAATAAAAGAAGTCTTTAAAAAAAAGGAGGGTGAAAGGTTCCCTTACCGACTTGGGTATCTTTCAGAACATACACCCCATGAAAGAAAGACAATAGGTCATTGATGTAAATACTCATAAAAGAAAGTATATTAAACAAAGAGTAGAATAATGGGCAGTACATACACCACTCAATGGAATTTGTGGCGAATGTAGCATAAATCTCACGGGAATAAAAGTGAGATGAAAAATCCCTTACGAAAACTCGGCAGCCTAACGACGCCACATAAAACTTCCGAATATGGATTGATGAGATCAAATAGAGTATCCCATCATATTAAAATAAAATTTACAGCAATTGTAATATAAAATAAAATCCCCCAACATTGCAAGGAGGAGTTTAAAAGAAGTGACATAAAGGAGAGTACTTAAAAAGAAAGAGAGAGGTTAGATCTCCTACGAAAGTTCGGCAGCCTAACGACACCACTCAAAACTTCCAAAATGGATTGATGAGAGAGAATAGGGTCTCTCATCACATGAACATAAAAATTATAGTAAATTTAATATAAAATAACATCCCAATCATAAGAATAATGATCTTAAAATAAATGACATAAAAGAGTGTACTTAAAAAGAAAGAGAGTTGTAGGATCCCTTACCTCGGGTCCGACTGGATTCGATCATTCTTTAATCTCCTGAATAATAAACTTTAGTTAATTTATACTTCCTTAAGAACCTTTTTCAAGTTCATTATTCCTTTTATATCACTTATTACCATGTCATAAACATTATGTAATCATTTAAGTTAATAATATTTGTTTTGCCGATATTTGGTTCTTAATTCGAAAGTGGACTTCTTACAATTACATGTTGTTCGTGTGGTCAAAGGTTCTTTATATCCAGAATTACATTCCTGATTTGGATATCATATATATCATATATATCCAGCATATACATGTATTTATAATATTACATAATCATTTAGAGGTAAGAAATGAAATGCACCGTTCATAGAGACGGTAAGCCGTACGTACGCATGAACGCTACTTTCATTTCTTTGTCATATTAATGGAATTAAAACTAAATGAGAGGTATGTATATTTTAATTACATAATTATATTCATCATTTAGATATATCATTCATCATATATATCCATTATATACATGTACTTATAGTAGTACATTACATTTGGGGATAAGAAATGAAATGCACCGTTCATTGAGACGGTAAGCCGTACGTACGCATGAACGCTACTTTCATTTCTATCTCATACTTTAATGGAAAGAAATAATAATTATATAGAGGTATATAATAATTCCAGTATAACATCATATATAATAACATTAAATCCATCCTTTATACGTCCCACGTATGGCATTAATGAATCACATCACTTTGAGGGGGCGGTAGTCCGCACTTCCTAAAATGAAGATATCGCGTATACCCATAATGGAATCCATAAAGGTAAGACAAAAATAAAAAATACAGAAGCATAAGTAAAACATAAACATATTATATATCATATATAAAAATAGTGACATCATAATGGCCACCTTTGAAGGTGTTAAGTGAGTATTGAACAATCATCGTTTCGGGAGGCAGAATTTCGCCATCCATGGAAACCGTATGTTCATTAACCATTTGATGTAGTTGTGTGAGAGTGTAGGTCGAATAAATATTATAAAAAAATCCTAGTATATTTAATATACTGGTGTTGTTACAAAAGAAGTAAATAAAAAGAGTTTAGGGGGTTGGAGAATCAAAATAAAACAAATGAACATGAGAGAATGAATTACCTTTAAAAGTATAACTCCTTTTGATTTGAGCCTAAAGGCTTCCTTTGAAAGGATTATGCCCAAAGGTAATCCTCTAGGATGAGTAGAGGGATGTGGAGAGAGTAAATGGGCAGGGGTTAGCCAAGCCAAAGGCTTGGGGAGTGTGTGAAAAGAGGTAGAGGTGGGGGCCTTTTATAAGAGGAGAGGAGGGGTACTTTTGGAAAGTAAAGAAATATTACTTTATTTGAGAATGTGTTTCGGTTTCAAAAGGTCCCACATTGATATAATTCTTGGATAAGGTGATAAGTCTTCGAAATCCACTCATAAAATAAGTTTTGGACATGTGTAGTTCATATATTTTACATTATCTTTCCATTTTATTTAAATCGTCAAATAATGATGTCATCGCTGCATCATTATTATGTCATAAATAATTTAATTTATTTAAAGTCTAAAAATTATAAAACAAAATACTATGATGTAGGAAATCTTTTTAGCTTTCCAATGGATATTTATAATAAAAAAGATGACTTGTATAACCCCACTTAAAAATTGTTTTAGTAAAACATATAATGTTTGTGTCAATTTTACTTTTACATTAAATAAAATGTTATTTATGTCATTTCCCAACCAAAGTGGATCCATGGGGTCCCCAAGTTTACCCATGGCTTTTATTGGTCGGCCATGACTCACCCAATAGGTTTAGGACAAGTGTCATGGTGTTTTCACATTCTTATAATATCATTTTTACCTTAAACTACACTAATTACCACTAATCGCGATTAAAAACTTAATAAGTTACAATTCACCAAAAAATTATTTTAATCTCATTGAACCACATTTTACTTCTTAATGACAACCATTTATGTCGGATTTTTGAAAATCATAACACAATGTTGGAAAAATTTCATTTAAACGGAAAATCAGTTTTTATAAGTACCACTTAGTGGTTTCACTATTCATCAAAAATTGAAGTTTTTCAGAAAAAACCCAAAAATTAACCGTAAGCTATATTTGATAGTATGAATTCAAAAATGAAGTCAGTTTTACAAATTTCAAAACATATAATTCACATTAATTAATTTAATAATTAATTCCCGCTGTCATGACAAATAGCGTGTTTTATGAAACAATAAGTATCAAAAGATTGACACTAGTTTAAGTCTGATTTCAAAGTGAAATTGATTTCAACGACCACTATTGGATTTAATGGTAAAAATATTTTCTAATTTCACTTTAAAACCAATTAAAAATATAATCTAATCATATAAATAAATTAGATTAAAAAGTGGTTTTGAATTAAAATACAACATTTTTCACTATTAAAAAAAATGAACTTTATCGGAAAGATACCAAAAATTTACACAAAGTAAATTTTGATGTCCCGATTCTTAATAAGAGTTTTATTTGGTCCAAAATAATGTTTAAGAGTGAACAAAACTATATTTAATGACGGTTCAACATCAAAAGGTGATAAGTGAACCTTTAGGGAAAACTAGGGCATATACGCCTAAAATTGAATTCTTTCCGTATTTTAAGACACTATCCTCTATTGGATAAATGTAAAAACATTAAAAAACATATATAATAATATTTTAGTTATTTCTATCCATTCCCGCCAATAAAACAGCTACATGTTAACTACCATTTGAAATAGTATTATTTTATTATTATAGTGCAACGTAAGATTCCCAAGAAACTCGTTGTTGCATGTTGGGTACGCCATCGAGCATAACATCCCCTTTAAAGTCATATTAATATTTTATTCACAAATATGGATAAATATGAAAATGTCATATTCTTTATTTACCTGGGGTGTTACATATATCAAAACTGGGTTAAATGAACACTTTAGACAAAACATTTATAAAAAGTAGTTTTTATGAATAAAATAGTTCAATAAATAAATGGAATGTAATTATAAAATAAAATTTTTATAGAACCATGTAATAATCCTTGTAGAACATTAGTTTATAGAAATAGGATCTTCACACTACTCAATAAATGATCACACATATATGCATATAAATGTTCATTGACTCAATACATCAAGAAAAAACTACCCATTGAGGAAAATAAAACTGACATAAGTTTATGTTAGTGCTTTCATCATTAAAAAGTTCTACGTGTCCAAACATAACATGATTTTCCTAATTAAACACTAACTCCAAATGATCACATGAGCTTCATTAATTAATTCAATCAATCAATCATGATCGAATAAATAATTTCAAGTGATTTTAAAAAATAATTTCCCACTTTTTGGTTTCAAAATTACTTTCACATTTCAAAAAAAAATCACGTGTTTTCATTAATTAATTCATTTTTATATTATCTTTAAATATAATATATTTATCTCTAAAAAATTTCTAAATCAAGCCATTATGTTTTTTAAAATCCACCCAGTAATTTCAATTCCATTGGAATTGGGGGTTTTTTACAGTCACCATGACTTTTTCAAAACAACTCATTAATCATCTCGATTATGGTTTTTCAAATAATATAAAAACTAATTTCAAGTTAATATATAAATTAAAAATTTCAATTATAGGGGAAATTCATATGGAACAACCTACAATTAATTAGAATTTAAAAAAACAACCAAAACAAGAAATTCTGATGAAGAGTGAAGGGAAATGAGATCAACAAGGAAATAACTACTCACAAACCATCAATAACAAAATATGATTCAATATTAAATCAAGAGATAATACCATTTTTAAATAAGGGTAGTAGAGAAAAATATAAATTAACACCAAGGGTACTCACGGTTGATCAAATTCGATGCTGAGATGTCTGAAGGGTCAAAATAACTCACTATACAAGGGGGAATGCCTAGGATTGTCAGGAGGAGTGATGTCAAAATGGTTGTTGAAATAATTTGAAAAATAAAATTACAACCATTGGGAATAATTTATTTACATTAAAAATCATGGGTTTATGACATTAATTAATCTAGTTTTACGTACACAAAAATGGTATCACATAAAGTTAAAACCACACTAAGTGATAAATTTAAAAGGTAATTTCGTCTTTTACATTGCCTATTATTTTATGATGTAGGACATTATAATGGACTAATTACTCTAAAATATTTATGTCTAAAACCATGGATTTATGGTTTAAATAACTTATTCAACTAGTGCCAAGAAGCAGAACCACCCATTAAGCTTCCAATTCACCTTTTACCCAAAGTGCATTCTCTAATACTATTGAAAAATTTATACCATGACAAAATTATTTAAAAAAACATACAACCTTTAACTTTAGGTCACTTATCCTGAAAAAATATATAAATCATTAATAGGATGAAAACACACAACAAAAAGAATCAAATCAAGAGACAATAAGTACTTTAAAGAAGGTAATGTGATGTTATAATTGATCATTAGCTCAATAAACCAGATCGACCATTAATACTTAATCCGTTGTAACATGTCTTTTAGAATCTCATGAGGAACATGACTCCCAATGAAATAGACCCATTTCTCATTGGTATATAGATATATAACACGATGGTGGGGAATAGTCCAAGATATCTCCATCCTAGTTCACTAGATCCATCCAACCTCTATATCCATGAAAAACCATCCAATATTGATAGACACATCCCTTATGTGAGTTTTCTATTTCAAATATCACATACCTACATTGTGGTATGGTTCTCATCTAGTTTATAATTTAAAAAGTAAAAAAACCCTCTGCTATATGCTTTTTTATGCAATTAAAATGACTACTCCATGTGTGAAAACGCCGACCCCCGTAGTCCGGAGTTAGTGACTTAATTTGTTACGTTGGAATAAATATAAGATTAAAATACTATAGGACCAATCAGTTTGTAAGTATTTAGGAACTAGATACATACATGGTATCCTTATTAAATTTTTAATCAAATATAAAACATAACAAATGAAATTAATTTCATCCTCGAACTCATTTAATCATTTCTTCTTCCTTACCATGGGAGAAGACAAAAAATAAATGGGAGAGATCTGATGATCAGTAAGGGTTAAAACCAATAAAATCATCCTTGAATCAAAAATAAATGAAACAGAATCCATATATAATGGTATATATAACTTAAATACATTCCATTTATTCAAAAACATTTCAATCATGAGTGGATAAGGTGTAATCATTATCTAAATATAAATGATTGGAAACAAATGTGATATAATAAATAACTTGAGAACAATTTTACTCCATAAGTAATATAATAATTAAAATATCATAGATAACAATGACTAAAATATTAATGAAGAAAATTATTTCTAATTTGGATACCATGATCTCTAGAATCATGGTTCCTCTACCATTAAGACCCTTCAGAAAACTGTCTAATAATTAGGGGTAAAAACCCATTTAATTTGGGTACATTTTTTATCTCATGAGACTATCGATGCATCAAGGAGATATCAATATATGATCCCTACCTAGGTCAGAATGTCCAAAGAATTCCCAAATTATCAAAATTAACTATTTAATTCCTGAAACAATATTTATTATTAAAAATATCTTCATTGAATGAAATATTAAAATTTAACCTTATTTCATAATTTAATCAAATAACATTCAATGTCAACACTATATGAAAAGATATTTTATATATTAGGTAATATTTATATATTTGATAGAAAAAATATGGATATTTAATGAAATATTCCATGTATGATGATCAAAAATAAAAGTGAAAATATATATACCATACAAAAGAAAATAGGCGTGTAACATAAAAACATTGTCCTAATGAATGAAAATTGAGATGATTTTCCCTTACAATGATCATATACTTAATAAAATGAATAGATTATGTATAGTCACTACAAATACAAAAAAAGTTTAAATAAAACTTAAGATATTCAAAATTTATTTTACACAAAATCTTAGAATGAAATAATCAATGAAATATAAGATTAACCAAATGAATGAAATTTGAGGTAAGAAATCCCTTAACAACTTGTAATCAGTCGAATTGTATGGCCCATAAATGTAAAAATCATTAATTTAAATTGAGAATAACATGAAGATAATTTTATTAGTGATATCATATATCAATGTTTAGTAAAAATAAACCAAACTCAATAAATAAGTAATGAATATATCTCACAGAAGTAAAAGAGATGTAAGAAAAAACATTTCCTTACGACTGAAAGCATTCTAAATGTATAATTAATTTCCAAGATAACAAAATTATATTAATTAATTAATTAATTTATTAATAAAATTTTAATTTTATTTATTGATTATAATTTTATTATGTTAATTTATATCTATTACCATGGTTTCTAACGTTTAATTGAATTGTTTTGGGAGGGCCTATTTCATGGTTTATTGGTCGGTTCAATTGTATATAATTATGGATGTTCTTATCAAATGGAAGAAAAAATTAATAAGTGAAATGAAATGGTATTAATATTATTTATTAATTTTAAATGTTCTCATATATCATTTTTTATATGAGGATGACTGATTATATAAAATATTAATACGAAATGTTTGGTTTATTTTTGGTGGGTTTTCTGACCATCACAAACTATTTTAATTTTATTAAAGATTATGTCTATAAATATGTTCCATAATATGATAAGATATAAAATATTTATTTTAGAATATTATATAACCATAATAATAGTTTTATGAGATTCCTTTAATGAGGTAATAGAAAACATAAACTAATCCTCCATGAAGGTGGTGAATCGACACATCACAGGCAGTGTTTTCATTTTTTGAATAAAAGTATAAGATAAGAGAGTTGATGATGGAAATTACATTAAAAAAATAATATTACCATATATTCTTGATATTTGAGTAACCATTCAACTTTATATATGGTAGGTGAGGAGAGGATAAAAAATAAAATAAATTAAAAGATAATAAAGTAGGATTTTCTCTCTATAATATTGTTTCCTTAGGTACTTCGTATAGTGATAGGAGTTTGGTCTTTTAGTAATATCAGTAGGAACTGAACATTGTGATGAGGCATAGGAAGATAATTAGGAATAATTTATACAATATTCAAGGCTTTCGATGTGTGAGTATAAAGGTGGTGAGGGGTGATATTTATAGTTGATAAGAGGGGTGTCTTGATTATTTTATTCATTTATTTCTTATTTTGGATCAAGACTTTCAGTAGTGTTGATTCATGTGACTAAGTAGAGTAAATAGTTCATGTGATTTTTAAATATGGAGTTATTACCTCATCTATACATTATCCATGACCCAAAAAGTCTTTTATTTACTTATAATTTCAAATACCATAAATTATTATATTTCACCATTCACAAATAATTCAACTATTTTTAACAATACCACAAATTTACTCTAAATATTATTCAATGTGTGGTGTTGAAAAATGGAATCCATTTTATGAAAATAATATTATAAAAATGAAAAAATTTATTTATTAATTAGAATAATCATTTACTAAAAAATACTAATTTTAATATTATAACTGATTTTATGACACTTGGAAAAATTAATTATAGTCTCTTAAAATAATATTTTAATTATAGTAAAACTAAACATTAATTTCTGAATATTTTTTATAAAAATAAAATTTTCTTTTAAGTCATTATATTAATTAATTATTTTTAAATAAGCATATACGTTTCACAAAAATTCTAACACTTAATTTATATTTTTTAATAAATATATTTACTTATTCTATGACATAAGTATATAATATTTTCATTTCTGAGAAACTAAAATTTTATTTATTCATTCATAGGTGATGTTATTATTGTAATTTTCATATTACTATTCCTAAGGATCGCATTAATATTCAAATAGTCATGTTAAAATAATAATTTTTCATACAATATCATGGTTTGTTTAAGCTCAACATTGTGTGCAATGTAAACTATAAAATAAATTAAATTTATTTAAGATTATACATACTATAAAACATTAGGGTGTTATATTCTTATATCCTTTGAAAATTGCATCATCAATGTTTTTTCATTTATATTACTTTCTAAATAGATAACGGTATTTATTATTCATAACATCCCCAGGTTCCCATGTTACTTATTCAATTTTATGGTTTATTCTATGAATCTTCACTAACTATGTTGTAATATTTTTCAATACATTCTCTCCAGTGTTAAAAATATAAATAGGCCTCTCATAGTAGGATAAATCTTGTCATAGTTCAATTTATTCATAGGTGAGTACATACTTTGGTTCTAGTATGTACTTCATTAATAATGATATATGGAACACATCAAGAACATTGGAGTGACATAGTGGAATTTCTAATTAGTAATACACAAATCCAATTAATTCAAGAATTTTGTATCATCCGATATACCTGAGGTTGAGTATCCATTTCTTACCAATTCTTATGACACCCTTCCATGGAGATACATTTAGAAAGACATGATCTCCCACTTGATATTCAAAATCCTTTCCCCAATTGTATGAATAACTCTTTTTAAAACTTTGAGATACATTGAGATGAGCCTGAATAGTCTTTTCCTTTTAAATTGTTTCTTCAAAATGTTGGGGGCTTATAAATTTTCTTTCACTAACGTCATCCCAACAAGTTGGAGTATGACATATCTTCCCATATGATGCTTTATATAGGGCCATTTTCATACTCGAATGGAAACTATTTTTATTAGAAAACAATTAATAAGGTTAACAATAATACCACCTACCTAGAAAGTATAGTGATCATGATATAAACATTTATTACAATATTTGAATCGTCTATTGGTACTATTAATTGGTTCGAGTAAGTTTTGTGGTTCTCAAATGAAGCTCGATATCTAGAGACTTATAAAGACTCTTCAAAACCTTAGATGTAAAACAGGTACCCCGATAGGACCTATTTGGTAGATCTGCACCATGATGTACTAAACATTTATTAATATAATGTCTTGATATGCTCTGAAGAGGTAAATATTATCTTATAGTAATAAAATGTGCTGATTTTTTAAGATGATCAACAATAACCCATATAGCACCATTACTTCAAGGTGTCCTGGGAAGTCCTATGACAAAGTCCATTTTAATTTTCTCCCACTTCCATATAAGAATATGTATAGGGTGAAATAATTATCTAGGATGTTGTCTCTCAGCCTTCACTTGTTAAAAAACAAGGAATCTTGACATATAGTCCGCAATTTCCCACCTCATATTATCCCACCAATTTTTTCTGGATATCTATATATCATGGTACCAACAAGGTGTATAATGATATTTGAGCTATGAGATCATCAAATAGTTTCTTTTTTAGATCAGTTATTTATGGAACACATAACCTCTTTCAAAATTTAATAATTCCTTCCTTATACATGATGTATTCTAATATTCCATCCTTAATGGATTGAATTTTCTTTTGAAAATTATCATCATCTGATTGAGAGATTTTGATCTTTTCCAATGAAAATGGTTTCAAATTAATTTTAAAAAAGAGGAAATATTTTCACTTCCTTTACAACTCCCATATCCATATTTACTAAATCCAAGAATATAGGATCTCTCTCAATCCACATTGGGGTCATAACTCCCTGATCATTTCGACTACATGCATATGCTACATTATTTTCTTTTACTAGGTGGTAGTGTATTGAGAAATCATATCCATTGAGTAACTTGAGCCATCTATTTTTTTCTCATGTCATGTTCTTTATTTCTGAATAAGTATTTCAAATGATTTTGATATTTATATATCCTAAATTTTACCCCATAAATATAGTGTCTCCATATTGTTAGAGAATGTATTACAACTACTAACTCAAGATCATTAGTTGGGTAGCTTTTTTCATTAGTATTCAACTTCCTTGATGAATATTGAATATATATTTCATTCTTCATAATCAGAAAACATATCCCTTTCTTCTTTTCGTCATTTTATATCACAAACACATCATTTCCTAACAAAAAAGTAAAAATTGGAGCTTTAACCAATATTTCTTCAATTCTTCAAAACATTTTGCACATTCTTTTTTTATATATGTACTTAACCCTTTTACATTTGAGCATATTTTTATAGGTTATCCAATCATGAAAAATACTGAATGAAACACTTATAGTAATTTTCTAAACCAATGAAACTATGTACCTCAGTTTTTTTCATTGGCATCAGCCATTCTTGGTCTGCCTTTATCTTGGTAAGATCAACTAATATTCCATCCTTAGAGACAATTTGGCCATGAAAAGTAAATTACTAATGACTGAATTCACGCTTTCTAATTTACCATGTAATTATTTCATCTTAAGAGTCGCAATAATGATCCGAAATTGAATCTCACGATCCTAATAAGTTTTAAAATAAGTAAAATATCATCAATGAATACCTAAAAAAATCATCAAATTATTCCTTGAATTTTTTTATCATCATATCAATAAAAATATTAGGTTCTTTAGTCAATCCAAATTGCATAAATTTAAAATCATAATGTCAATGCATCATCCAAAAATATGTATTTGAAATTTATTCTTATTTAATCACAATTGGTGATATCCAAGATGAATGTCGATCTTCAAAAAATATCGAGATCTGTAATGTTGATCAAATAAACCATCAATGTGAGGAAGATGATACTTTTTCTTTATCATAATTGACTTTATTTTTCTATAATAAATGAAAAACCTCATGTATCCTTATTTCTTATTAACAAGGGGAACAATGGGTCCCCCTAGAAACACACTAGGGATAACAAATCCCTTATTACTCAAATACTCTAGTTGTTTCATCATCACCAATAATTCCAAAGTAGAAATTATATACAGAGTCTTTGATATTGTTCTTAAATAATGATTACATAAATGGAAAACTCTACTTCATATTGTAAAGTGTTTCCAAGTAATGCCTTAGTAGATAAATTTGTGTATTCTTATATAATAGGTACATCCTTGATTTGATGTTTTCTATCTTCATCCCTAGATGTTGTTTACTCTTCCACCCTAATAATTGCATTTAGTGGAGCTACTGGGGGTGGAACTAGATAATATTTATATGGTAATGATTCTCCCAAAAAAATATAATTATATATCTTCCTCACAAAAGATTATTTTCTTATTCAACTAATAATTTTTCCTCATATTTTGAATTCCAGTTTTCAATGAGGATTATATCAAAAGAAATCATAGTTATGATGATAAGCTTAAAAAATAAAGAACATTTATATGTCATAATGGGGATTTCATGACACATCATTGTTGCATTGAGACTTCCCCTGTCCTCTTTTGTGGTAGATTCCATTGAACCAGGGAATATTGATTTGAATAATGCCTAATTTCATTGTATTTGATGCTCTAAATGTCATTTATTTATTCCCCTTTCACTCCTGAGATAGATTAACCTTGCCTCTACAATTGTAAAACACTCATGCTCCCTTCATAAAGTTTTCTCAATGTTTCTTCAAATCAATTTTCAAAATATTGAAAACATTTCCTTTCCTTTTTCTTATTTTGTGATTTAACATTCTAATAGATCTCAGTCGACATCTTCATCTCTTGATTTCCATTGAATATATAATACATAGAATATACCTTCTTTGTTTTGATAACACATATTAATATTTCATTATATAATGAAAAGGTTTGGGAAACTAGTTCCATTCATTGGTATTTATTAAGGATTTGAAATAAATGATCAATATTTATTTATAAATTACATATGTAACCTATAGCATATTTGGATAGTCTTTTAAAGGTATAGTCATACTCTAAAACACTCGCTTATTCCTTTTTCTTTCAATTAATTAATTTTCCCTTTATTTCAGTTTTTTATCATGAGGTAAATATTTTTTAAATGATGTTTCTTTAAAAGATATATTTTTCATTATTCTATTTCATCTTCCCCCCAATATTCTAGATTAATGACCACAATTGATCAGTATCGCCATTGAGACAATATACTGACTATGCTACATATACATTTTCATTAAATCCCAATACAATAAATACCATTTACAAGGACTTTATCCATTTCCCATTATCCTCTAGATTAGTATTCCAACTAAAATATTGGGCATTCTATCACATGAAATGATCCAACAAAAGTGTATCATGTTGTGAAGCATTATGTTTCTCTATTTGACTAAGGTTTTTTTCATAACCAGAGTTGGATGTCCTAATATACTAAAGATATTCCAATATAATTCAATAATTGTCTTTAATTTCTTAGTGGAGAAATCCAAACATTTTATGAAGGTATTGATTCCCTTCCTTCTATTAGCCACTATAACTAAAAAATGGGACACACTATTTTAGCCCATAAACATCATGACTATTAATCCAGATAATAAATTTCTCTCTAATGGTAAAATATTATTTCAACTTCAATAAGGAATGATTATAGTTCTCATGTTTGTTATGTTTTTTCTAAAATCTTGTTCCCATGGTTTCTAGAAAATATACTCTGATATCAACAATGAAGACCCCAAATCTAGTATCCCAGATCCGATTCAATACATTATTACATTATCAAAGATACAAGATTTAAATCCCAAAGGACCGACCAGTTTAGTAGTCTTGAAGAATTAGATACATACATGGAACCCTTGTTACATTGGTAATAAAATATAAAACATAAAAATGAATGTAATTGAACCCATTAACTCATTCAATCATTTAAACTTCTTAACCTGGAGAAAAGAAAGAAAATAAAAGGGTGAGCTCAGATACTTAGTAAGGGTTAAATACAAAAGAATGTTTCCAGAATTAATAATAAATGAAACATAATCAATATGGAATGGTATATATAACTGAAATATATTCCATTTATTTGGAAAAATTTTAATCATGAGAGGATAAGGTGTAATAATTATGTCAATGTAAATGATTGGAAACAAATTCATTTTAATCATAACATGAGCACCATCTAAATTCACATATATTATCATAATGAAAATATAATGCATAATGAATACTGAAATCTTAATGAATTCAATTCCTAATAATTTTAACACCATGATCTCAAGAATCATTTTACCTCTACCTTCAAGAACTTTTAAATGATGGTTTAATCATTATGGGTAAAAACCCATTTAATTTAGCCAAATTGTTTTTTCTCATGAGACTACATGTGCATATATGGTCCATATATAACCAAGACACACCCATATATCAATTTCCAAATCATTCATAAAATATAGAAATTATTAGTTTAATTAATGAATCAATATTCTTTATCAACAAATACCTCTATTGAGTAAAAGATATATATTTAACATTATTTCCTTAGTTAATCAAATAATGTACAAAGTAAACCCTATATGAAAAATGGGTATACATATTATGAGATAGTCATATCCATGATATAAGATATATATATTTAATTAAATATTAATTCAATGATAATAATAAAAAAAATACATAGTATATACACCATTGAGAATACAATTGGTGCATAACATCCAAAATATTCCTCAACGATATAAAATTGAGACGAAGTCCCTTATAAGGATCATATATCTAGTGAAATGGATAGATTATATTTATTCATCATAAATACACATGTATAAAGGGGGAATACAACATAAGATAATAAAGTGTCATCTTAAACATAACCATATAACTAAATAATTAAAGAAATAGATTTATAACCCAATTAAAGGAGATTGAGTTAAAAAATACCTTACCATTTTATAATAAGTAAAATATTATACCCCATAAAAATAAGAATCATAAAATGAAACATAGAATACCATAAATATAATGAGATTCATGATATAATATATCAAAGGTAATTATACACACAACGCACATGATAAATAAGTGTTGAATGAGCGATATATCTCACAGAATTAAAAGTGAGAAGAGAAACCCTTACATTATGTCCACATGAGTTATCCACTTGTAATTATTGTCTTATATAATGAAATTATATTAAATAATTAAATAATTAAGATACATTTAAAAATATTATTGATTATTTAAAATTTTATTAATTATATTAATAGAAATTATGATGTGTTATAATAATCAATGTTTTTGTTCCAAGAGCGTCTGTTTCATGGTATTATGACTGTTTCATTGTGTATAATTATATGAGTACTTTTCAAAGGAAATACACTATACATAAGTGGAAATAAATGGTATGAATATGCCTCTAAAATTTTAAATGATCCCATATATCATTTTTTTAAATATTAGGATGAGTCTTTTGATAAAACACTAATGATAAATGTTTCGTTTCTTTTTTGTGAGTTTTTTGCCAAACCACATAAAATTTTCTTTTAATATAATATTATGAGTAAAAATTAGTTTTTGAATTTGATAAAATTTAAAATTTAAAATTAAAATATGATTTAACCATAATAATGGTTTTATGACTAGCCTTGAAGGAGGTAATGGAAAACATAAAATCATCATCAGTGATTATGGTGAATCAATACATCACGGATGATGTTTTCATTTTCAGAATAGAAGGAGAAAAGAATATGTTTGAGGATGAATATTGCATTAATTAAAATAACATTATAGTTTATGTATGATACTATATTTTCCTTTCCACTTTGTAAAGGGGTAGTGACTACAGGATAAGAAAATAAATGAAATTAAAATTGAAAGAAGGATGATTTTACATTTTGAATATCGTCTCCTTGGTAACCTCTTTAATGCATTTGGGTTTGTTGTTTTGGTAGGACCAGTAGAATTTATACATGGGGTAGAAGCTTGGGAATTTAATTAGGTTGAGTAGATATAGGATTTCTATCTTTGGAGGTGTGAGGTGAATGTGAGGTGGGGGTGGTATTTATTGGGGGACTAGAGGGGTGCTTTGATTATTTTATTCATTTGTTTATAAATTTTGGCTCCAGAATGTCAATATTGTTGATTATTATTACTATGTAAGGTAACTAGTGCATGTTAATTTTAACTAATATATTCTTACCCCATATATACATAATCTATAACTGAAAAATTCATTTTTTTTCTTATAATGTTAAATATAGTAAATTACCCAAACTAACTATTCAAAGAAAGTCAACTAGTTTAGAAAAATCCAAAAAAATCATTCTAAACATTTTTCTATGTTTATATTTTATCAATGGAATCAATTTGATGATAATAATATTCTGAACATCCGAAAGATAATTTTTAATTAAAATCATCATTTATTCGAAAATTACCGATTTTAATATTATGACCCATTTTACGACACTTTGAAAATTCAATAATGGTATCATTAATTTATATTATAAAGATACTATAATAAAATATTAATTTACTAATCTTTTTTATGAATATAAATTTTCTTTTAAAGAATTATATTTACTATTAATTTGTGAATAATCATTTACTTTTCAGATAAATACCAAAATTATTTTATCGTTTTAAAAAAATTATTTAAATATCCCATGATATAAATATATTATGTTTTCATTTATGAGGAATGTAAATTTTATTTTTACTATAATAAGTATTTTTATTACTCTAATGGATATATTATTATACATAATGGTCACATTACTATTCCAACAATCATGTTATTATAATAACATTTAATAGTATATCTGAGTTCGTTTAGGCTTGGTGTTCGATTAAAAAAAGATATCAAATAAATTGAATTTATTTAAGAAGATACATACTATAAAATATTGGAGTGTTATACGAAGAAAATTTTCCATTTAATCAATAAATTACTTAATAATAAAATAGTAAAAACTCCAGAACTGAGGGAAAAGATCATGATTGTTCTATTAAATGATTATGCACCAGCCTCACAATAGCATCCACATATAATCGGGGAACCCACTAAGGCCCCTTGGTCTAATCCCATCACATTACTGCATTGGGTCATCACGTATATCTCAGTGGAAATTATAATCCTCGATAAGGTTATAAAGGAAACATGAAATTATATGTCTAAAAAAGTGTTGCGATATAACCACTTCTCAATTGATAGTGAGAATGACACCCTTAATTTCAAGGTTTTACTTAGTTTGTCAACTCACCCAACCCAATCCCACTCCATACTAAGGTTTTACCCTAATATGAAGTCCCTAATAATGAAAAAGTGTGATCACTCCCTATAAACACCAAATTACCCTAATCTCATAGGATTAAAAAAAGGTCCTTTAAGGCTAAGAGTGGCCAAGTTCTCTATGAAAATCCTCAACTCCTTCTTGGAGGTGTCTCAAGGGTTTCACCTAGGCCTCTTCATACAGTCATCTGAATTCAAAACACACTTCCTTTGAGAGGCATATGAGGTTCATACTCTTGGAATGTTATGTCCTGTAAGGTATGGTCACCCCCCTCAAGGGATCTCAAAGTACCATCGAATCTAAAATATTAAGACCCCGACCATTAGTAGTCGAGGTGTCAATCCAGTTTAGTAATCCCCATATGGACCTTGAAATTTAATTTAAGTCATTCATGGAATTTGATAAACTTTACATATTAATTTAAACTAATCACATAGGTTAATTGAAGTTTAATAACCTCTAGTGGAAATCCCACAATCATCATACCACATAAAAAAATAATATCAACAATATGGCTAACACGTGATACCACATACCTCATTTGAAGCCCTTTTTCATTTTTGCACTACCTAACAACTTGTTTATCGGCCACTCAAATGATTTCTTTAGCTTAACCATGGAAAACCCACACCCCTTGGAACCTACACAACACCAAGGAGTCAAATAAAATTAATTATATCTATTTATAATTATTTAAACCGTTTTATCAAAATATTCATAACTCCAAATTTCTCTCCATGGGACATCTTTACAGTTAAACCACACCTAATGTCACCCCAAGAGTTTTTCTCACATTTTTAGACCCAAATCGAGAAAAATACCCAACAAGAGACAATAAATCAATAGGGATTTCAATATAATCTTATAACCAAACGTGATGATGATACATAACTAACCCAAAATGATTAGATTCTATATGGAGACAATATTATAGTCCACACTCATCCTAGGAAGAGTGAAATACTTACTTTATTTTCCCAATTCCACCATGATATTGTGTAATTTGAACTAAATCATAAATTAAAGAAATCATAACTAGAGTGTAATGGAGGATGAGATCAATAAAGGATTAAAAAGAATGGAAATAACCTAAAATCTCTAGGAAAACAATTTCAATAGACACCCGAAATGAATGAAATAAAAGAAAAAATGGGTAACCAACCCCTAGCTTCATGAGCCGAAGAAGTATGGGAAGAGGTCTAATAAATACGACTACAGGAACTAAGAGATGGTGTATAATTTATTACATTGGAATAAGATATAAGGGATTACATTACAAAGTATTGATGAGTTTATTAGTTTATAATATCTAGATACAAACATTAATCACTTATTACATTGGAGTTAAAATATAAAATATTAAAAAAATTCATCATCCTTGAATCTCATTCAAATAATTATTCTTCATATCACGATGAAAGGAAACAAAATAACGGTAATATAAAATACTCAGTATGGCTTATGTAAAAATAAATAAATCATGAGTAAATAATGAATAATCAAAAAATAAAGGTTTATAACAAAGAACACATTCAATTTGATCCATAACATGAGCATGAAATGAATCCATATATAATATTAATGAAATAATATGATAGATAATAATATATAGATTCTTAATGAATTTAATGTATAAAATTGGACACCCTGATATTAGATATAATTATATATTTTTCAAAAAGGTCTTACACTAAAATAATTCAGAATATGTGTAGGTATACACCAAAAAAAACATTTAATAAGTTTGAACAACTCAATTTCCTCATTAGACCCGTAGATGAATTAATAAGATATCTATAATTGGACCCCACCCGCTTCTGTATGTCCAACGAATTTATAATGTATATAATGAAAAAATTAATTAAAAAATGATTAGATTTATCAGGAAATTCCTAAATTGAGTAAATAATATATAATATCCATATTTCCCTAGTCAATCAAATAAATTTCATATTAAATTAACATTTGAAAAAATTGTAAATAATTTAGGTAATAATCATATCAAATACATTATGAATATGGATTTTTAATATAAATTAAATATCCAATTTAAAATGATCATAATGTAATGAGTGTTTCAAAATAAATTAAAGACAAAAAATTAACAAAGGATAAAATATGGCCATAAATTAATGAGAAATATATACCTTGACAATGAATAACGTCCTATAGAGAATAAAGGAATATTGAAGAAAAAATTACTATAAAAATTTATTAAAGGTTGTTATTTTTAAATCCATATAAAACATTTATAAGAATATAATTAGTATAAAATAACTACGGTGGTAGGAAAATGTATTAACAGAGTTTATGTTAAAACAATATTCCTTTTGAATTATTTTAAAGAATGATAAAAAATAAAACATTTAAAAAATAATAGAAATATTCCAATAAAATATATTAAAATTTTAATTCTAACATAAATTTCTATAATAAAACATTTAATTAATCAAAAAGTACTTCTGTAAAACAATGTTGGATAATATGGACATGGTAGAAAAATATAATCGATCCAAAATAAACAAAACATATATTATTTCAAATGTTTATTTAATTAATAAAGTTCCAAATAGAGATAAATTTGGAATAAAATATGTAATATAATTAGACATTTAGAAAACAAGAAAACAAATTGGTTCTATGAAGGATATATTTAAAACATTATTTTAAGGAAAACAAAGCAATCCAAAAAATGGGGTTGTTAAAATAAATACTTACCTATTTGGAAATATTAAATTTTAAAATAATTGAAAGTTTATCTTGAATAAAAAGATTAATTATAATTTATAAATATATATTAATGTTAAATACTTAAATGGTAGTTATATAGAAAAACTAATATTAAATCGGTTCCTAATACCAAATATATCTCATTGGAGTAAGAATTAAGATGCAATCCCCCACCACGTGTTTCCATTTTGATTAATGTGATTTATCCTAATGTATAATATCATTTAAAATGTTAATAATTTTTAAATTAACCATATTAATATAATTAATATCACATGTGATCCTCTTATAACATATTATCACCCATTCATTAACAATCTTTCATTTTTACCATTGTTATGGGTGTTAACTACTTAATTTTGTCATGTGTGTTTTATCACATAAGTTCTAATTATTTTATATAGAATATAATTTAATTATCCTAATGAAGTTATTGATTTTATAAATATCATATTTATTTAATAGATATTTTTTAGAGTCATTCTTTAACAGTGTACATTGAAAGTGAATCAGATCGATTCGTGGAGATGGTAGACCATTCATACTTAGGTGTGACTTTATTAATTCATTAATGGTAGAAAGGGCATGGAAGTGAATGACATATTAATTTTTTATAGCCAATATTATTCCCTATGTATCTTACATATTAATTATCTCCATTATTATTACCATCTATGTGTGTCAGTGATGTAAATAAAATAGTATCAGTTCGTAAGGTGGTAGTCCACCATACACAAAAGTGATAGTTTTGGATACTATTTGACAGAAAAGTATGTGGATAAATATTATTTTGTAAAAAGTAACATATCAATATATTTGATATTCTAGTGTAATAATATTTTAATTTCCTGTACATAATTTGTTGTGGTAAAATAATAATTAAAAAAAATATCTCCATTAAGACGATATCATTCTCTTAGAGAAACCTCATTTGGATATATTCTCAAGGACCCAAGTATTGGTAATGTAGGAATAAAAACAACTCTAAAATAATGTATAAATATGATGTGTAAAATTAGGTAAGTTTTTTTACAAGATAAATGACTCAATAATAGTGATTAAGTGAGGGGAGAAAGTCTTTCTTTTATAATTGAGGTGAGGTTCACACTTGTAACAATTCAATGTATTAAAATATAATTAATTTAATTTCTGGGAAATATTTCTCCAAAATGACTAATATTATAAGGTGATGAGGGTAATTATGAAATTAAATCATCCAATTTTTTTATTAAATTTTATATTTAATTTTAAAAAATATATTTTTAGATTAACTGCATGTAAACCGATTATGACCTTCCTAATGGTAAACAATTTTTACTATTTTTAACATTGGTTATCTAAACAAATTCAATTAAACATAAATGATAAAATTAATTATTATGATTCTCAATATAAAATATTTTTTTTGAAAACAAATTTACAGAGTTGATAGAATTTTATTTAAAGGTAGACCCACAAAATGTGATGTGAATCGTTTTTTCAAGAAATTATTTTTGTATAAAAAGATATTACTACATTAACTATATGACTAATAATAATAATTATATGTATTTAAATTCATATATATATATAATTTACAAATTTTATTCAAATAATTTATTATTATTTTTTATTTTAATAAATAAAAATTAAAAGACATTATGTATATAATAGTAGTTTTATGAAAAATATCCCTTTTATCTCCAAATTATATTATTTTTATTTGTATCAAATTAATAATTAATACAATATAATTTTCCTTATTATTAAATTATATTATAAATAAAAGGAGGAATAGTTCAATACTTTGTTTTCAATATTTCATAAAACCTTATTTCTAGTGTACAATTTGAAATTATCATTCTAGGATCATTTTGACTAAGTAAGTTCACAATTGATATTCATCATATTAAATTAGAATTTTTATACAATGAAATATTAAAAAAATTATTTTATTATAGTTTTATTAATCTTAAAATGTTCACTTATTGTAAATCAATTTAATGTGTTACATTTTTTCCTCTATCAAAAATTTAATCCACAAAATTTTCATGGATTTTATTTTCTTAATAAATGATGGTGATTCATCTATATAACACCATAAATTTCCCATGTTTTATCCTCTTTTTATTGTCATGTATTGTGGGAAATGTTGGGCTTTGTGCCTTGGGCCTATGGGTCATGTACTAGTTCTACTTCAACCCTTAAAAAGGGGGATTATCTATAATAAAAATAAAAAAAAGAAGGCCTTCGGGCCATTCAAAGTCACATAATATAGCGATTCATGATTGAATTTCTAAATGGTAATTTACAAATCTAATTCTACCAAAAATATCAAATGTCTAATGTACGCACAACACAATTTTCCATTCTTACCAAACCTTATAACACCCTTTTATAGAGACATATTTAATAAAATATGATTTCCCACTTAAAATTCAGAATCATACCTTAAGTTATTAGTATAAATGTTTTTCTTGCATTGGGATACCTTAATATGATCCGGAATAGTATTTATCTTTTTCATTTAATCCTCAAAATGTTTTGGGCATACACGATTCCTTTCACTAACATATTCTTAACATGTCTGAGCATGAAACATATTTCTATATAATGATTGATATGACTGCTTTTGAAAACATAAATTAAATTTATTAGTATAGAAAGATTATACCAAAGGTAAATAATAATTTCACATTCCAAGAATGCCATGTTAGTAAATATTCAATATGTATTATAAGTATTGAATATTCCATTCAAATTTTCCATTAGTTTGAGAATGATATGTGTTGCTCAAATAAAGATCAGTATCAAGATCATTCCGATGGATTTTCTAGAATTTTTTGTAAATCATGGATCATGATCAGAAAAAACTGAATGATATACACCATAAAGTCTTACAACTTCATTATTATATCATTTTTAAAGGATCTCATGTGGTAAATATTCAATTATGACAATGAAATGTGTATATTTTCTTAGGAGAAGAAAAATAAACTATATTTCATCATTATATATATGATTCTTTTGTAATCTGGTGAAAAATTCCATATAAATACCACTCCATTTCAATATAGGAATAGGTATATGTTTCAGGAGACCTTATGGATATTTTCTCTTAGCCATCACTTATTTACAAGACGTGAATCATTATACTATGAGAAACATTTTCAATCCCCTTTTACAACAATTATATATTGAACACTTATCCACTTTCCAAATTTCCTAACCCCATCTTCATATATGATGTCTTCCAATTTCTCATTATTCACATCATTAATTTTCTTTTGAAAATTCTCATAATCAGGATGATAAATTTTTATCTTTTCAAATAAATATAGTTTTTCAAATATTTGAAAAAGGTGACATATTTCACCTTTCTTAACAATTCTCACTCTAAAATTACAAAATCCTTGAACATAGGATCACTTATAATACTCATTTTTATAATAAATCCATGATTATTCCTTCTCAATGCATCAACTGTATTGTTTTCTTTCCTTGGGTTTTATTTTTTTTTGTGAAATCATAATTTTTGAGTATATTACTCCATCATCATTACCTAATGTTGATATCTTTTTGTGAAAATATATATTTTACACTCTTATAATGTGTGAATATATCATTTGATTTTTCCACATATATTTTTTGTATATCATCAAAGAAAATATTTCGATATCTATATCAAGATCTTGAGATGGATATTTATGTTCATGGGTAATTAAATTCTTTGAGTCATAGGTAATAACTTTATCACTCTATAAGAAAACAACCAATTAAACACTTCAATGCATAAATATATATCATAAATCAATCATTTTTTAATGGAAGACTAAAAATTACAGGGGTTAACAATATCTTATTTAATTCATAAAACCATTCTCCACATTCAATTTTCCATGTAATGTTAGCCCCATTTTCATGTAATATTGGTTAACAGGTTTAATAATAATGATTTTTGGATCCAAATGCAAATAGTAACCTAAAAACCATTGAATCTATGTACAAATATTTTGTTCATTATTATTGGACATCATTTGATTTCATTCTTCATCGTAAGATGAATAGATATTCCATCCTTATTGATACTAGAAACAAGAAAAGAAACTTTATAAAACAATGATTCAGACATTTTAACTTACCATATATGTATTTTCTTTTAAGAGTCTCTAAAATGGATCGATGTTGTTTCTCATGGTTCCCAGAGATTTTAGAATATTCAATGTTATCATCAATAAATACCAAAAAAATATCAATATATTCCTTGAATACACTTTTCATTAGATCCATAAAAATAGATGATATATTAGTCAATAAAAAAGGTGATATTATAAACTCTAGATGTCGATACCTAGAATAAAATTCTGTTATTGGAATATATTCAATCATTAATCTCAATTTATGACACCAATAACGAAGGAAGACTTTTAAAAAATATTGAGCTCCATGATGTTGATCAAATAATCCATCTTGTGAGATATTGGATACTTGTTATTTAAATTAGTAACATAGATTTATCTATAATTAAAACAGAGCCTCAATGATGCATATAATTTTTAATAGAATGAATTTAAGGCTCCCTAAGGGAAAACAATAGTGTATATAGATCAATTATCACACAAATACTTTAGCTATTTATTAAATATAAATAATTCCACAGTGGAAATTAAATTGGTATTATTTGATATATAATTTTCATTAGGGGTTAAATCAATGGAAAACTAAACTTCATACTTTGTTGTGTTTCCAGGTAAATCTTTATAAAATGATCAATTTATTCTGATACTATAGACACATACTCAATTTGAAGATTAAATTATTCATCTATTTATTGTGAATTATCTTCTTCACTGAGAATCTAATTTAGAAGAGATATTGGAGGTGGATCTAGAAATATCCCATATGATTAAATATCCACTCTAAAGATAAGTAACTCCACATCTTCATCATGAATCATAATTTCCTTTTCTCAATAATAAATTTTACAAATATAATTTTAAAAGACAATTCAAACCAAGGATTATATCAAAGTGAACTATAGGTATAATATTGATTAAATATACAGAGAGTATTTGTGCCATAATGAGAATCTCCAGAAATATATTTATTATAGTAACATTTAAAATATTATACTTCTTTGAACACTCACTTCTAAAGGTACTAGGGAGATATTTTTTTTGGAAAACAAGGAAGATATAAAATAAAGAGAAGATATATAATCAAATAAATCATTATCTATAGATGAAATAATGATTAAAGTATATACCACATTATACTTAGTAATTTCAACCTCTGTTGTAGTGATCATATAAGGTTAGACTTCTCCCCACAGTCACCTGTGTGGTTGGTTCCCCTGAAACATATAAAATTTGTCTTAATAAATCCCTATTTTTAATAGTTAAATTACAAAATAACTATAGTATCTTTATTTCCCTTACATTAATTATCTAGACAACCCTTATCATTATACTTGTAAAAATATCCCCCTCACTTCTAGCATTCTCTAGGATCCTTTTCCATAATTTTTTCATGATTAAAATATCATTATTTTAATATTATTATATAAATCATTGCCTTTTAATTAGTATTAAAATTAACTATTATTTTCTTAATTTCCCTTGATGATAACGAATCTAAAAAATTCCTTCTTTATTTTGATGGAGAAGAATAATATTTCATCATAATTTGAAAAAGATTGAGAAAATTGTTCGCGTTAGAGGATTGGCTTAATCCATTCACTAAAATGGTCAATATTGCTTTTCAAATTTTGTATATAACATATATAATATTTATATAGTCATGTAATGGTATCCTTATACTCTGAAATTATTTTTTATTCCTTTTTATACAAGCTATGTAAATTTCTCTTTATTTAATTTCATTTTTCAGGAGGGATATGTTTTTCCAATAATGATACAATAAAATCTCTCTATTCCGTAGGTTTCATTTCTTCTTCCTCCCAATTATTTCGGACCAATATCCATCATTGAATAAAATCTCTATTATGAAAATATACTATCAGTACAACCTTTTCACTTTAATTACATTCCACTTACAAAAATATATTTTTAAGGGACTTAATCCAAAGATCAGATACCACCAGATCAATAGTTCTATTAAGAGATGGAGGATTATATCATATTAAATAATCTAATATAGATGTATTATTTCATGGAACAAAATGTTTCTCCATATGTGATAGGTTATTAGTTATTAACTTAGAAACATTCCCAAATATGTCCATGATCTACTTAGTTCCAACACTAATTGTATTGGCTTTCTCAGTTTGGAAATTTCTACTTTTGTCATGAGTTTTGATTTCATTATTTATACAAGGAAATATTTATAAACATTTACATGTATTGGATTAGATCATAAGAATATACATTTTAAATAATAATATATAATTCTAAATCTCCTGTAGTAAACCAAAATTTAAAATTTTTGCCACTGTTAATCTGAAAATCAAAAACATCGTTTTATTGGAAATATCACTAAATAATTAAAAAGAAATTTCAAATAATATAATAGTTCTAAATAAAATATGAATTATGTTATAAATATTATCTAAGAATATATAAAAAAGGTGTGTTGTAAGTTCCCATTCACCATGCACTGAAGTTATGGTTGAGATGTTTTTGACTAACTCTTTTTGTGGTTGTTACCCCTAGACGCATCAATTCCAACACCACATCTAGTTGAAGTATGAATACATGGATGTATTTATTGTAAAACCACATAATATAAATCATAAAAAGAGATTTTAAAATATTTTCCTCTGATTATTCATATCTTAGAAATCTATCATAGGTTTATACTCCCTAACCCATTAATTTTTGGATTATAATGTATATAAAGGTTATTCAATACAATATGGGGGTGAAATGAAGGTTTAAAAACTTTTCATTTTTATCCCTAAAAGAATTTAGTTTAAAAAAATTAAAATAATCCAATTCCCAAAACCTTGTAACGTATTAGAACCTTAATCAGATAGGGCTCTATTCCTATTAATAAATGTATCATAATTGGGTTGATTATGATAATGTATTCAAAAATTATTATTTAATTGTATTCAAGATATAATCAGACTATGAATGATATGAATTATAACCACAATGATTACGATAAACAGTGAAGAAAACTATTCTATCATAAAGCATACAGAATATTATTGAGTAAATGAATTGATATTAATCAATAGATTTTAATTAAAGAGATCATAATCATAGAATAGAGAATAGAAAATTGAATATAAAAAACAATACACATTTAAATTTAATGTAACGTAAATATAAATAAAATTAAATGAATACTAGTTTTTAATCCAAAGATAAGGGTATCCAATAACCTTGGATAGAGGTCCCTTGATTTATACATTAAAGAAGGTCTGCCTTTCCCACACCTGGGTAACCCCTCAATACAATGATCACCTTTTGTCTTTCAATCCCTATAAGCCCTCAATCAAGATGGTGATTATTGCCTCTGTCTTCCCATCTTCAGAATCCCTCAATATGTATAATATCAGCACAATAGTATTGTTGTCCTTGTAGAGCCTCAATCATAATCACCAAAATTAGTGTATTACAAATAAAATATTGGTATTGAATGTTACAAGTATGTTGAAAAATATTTTCTCAACTTGTACACTTCAAAGCTTTCACATGTTTTAGTAGTTTGACAAAGATCTCATAGAGTTTCTTCAATTCTTCAAAAATATCAGATCTTGTTCAAATGACCAGGTATTTATTTTTCAACATCGCAATAGTCATATTGGATTCCAACAGTAGTTTTTTCTTGAAAATTCAGAGGGAATTGGACACCTGGAACTCCATTAGTCATCTTATAACTGAAACAATGACATTTTTTATATATAATATAGAAAGAGAATATTTGAAATTTTTTGATTTTAAGGATTCAAATTATTATGATACAATTTTCTTGTTATGATAAAATGAGTGCGAATGGATATGATGATTCCCATTATTAGTGTCATTATTAATTTTATCATTATGATAATATTTTCATAATGAAAACTGAACAATGTACACTATAAAAAATTATATTTGGTGTGTATGATAGAAATCATATCCATTATCATTACGATAGTCATGGAATTATTTTTGTCAATGAAACTCATGAGTATGGTTATTATCATATGAATATGAAAAATTATAATGATGAAAGGTAAAAGAAATTCTTACAGTAAGTTTGATAAAACAATATATACATTAATTTAAATAGAGATTTTAGGATTTCAAAAAACAAAAAGGAATAGAAAAGTAAAAAATTAGGCTTTTGAATAAATAATCACCCACTTTTTAGAAAGAAAAAACCATAAGAAAAAAAATTAAATATTACTTAAAAAATTTCATATTCAGAAGTGAACACTTATACTTACCTCGCATTGAGTTTTCAAAACTCTTCTGAATATTTTATAAAATACAACTAACTCCTCCTTAGGTTAAAAAAATCCGTAAGGAACATATTCTATTTCATTTAGAAAAATAACTACACCTTACTAAAGTTATTCTCCTACTTTTATAATCATTCTCCCATTAAACCCTATAAAATTCATTATCCATCTTTATTAATCAATCACTCTATTTTTTATTCACAAAAATGAATAAGGAATGTCTTATAATAAGGGAAAATTTGTTAGAGAAACAAAATTTTTAAAGAAATAAAGAGCTGATCCTCTAAAATTAAAGAAGTAAAATTCCTAAAAAAAGAGTCATAAAACATTAAATCAAAATCATATAATTATATATATATATATAATGTAATAATTATTTTTTTTTGAAAAATAATACAGCTAGATTTAAGAAAATTATTTATTATTATTTTAATTTTCATTCTTCAAGAGATCTAGGACAAAATTCTTCATTTCGATGAATTACTTCCAATAATCCATAAACTTATTAAGATATTCCTTCTAATATTGAAACACTTCTTCTTATTGTTTAAACAATTGGTCTTGGGTAAGAAGATTTTCCTCCTATGATTAAAAATTCTTCTCTGGAGTATGAATTTTTCTTTCTTGAGATTTGATTTTATGATCCTGAACTATAATCATATCAGTCAGCAGGATATTTTTATTTTTTAAATTGATTATATCATTTTTTTAAAAAATAAATCTTGAGACTTATAATGGAATTACCTTCATATTGTTTTAAATTTATTTTAATTATTCAGATTGAGAATTATTTGGGATTTTAATGTCTTCTATTTTCTGAGGGGTATAACTTTCCAATTTTTTGAATTAAACAAACATTTAATTTGTAGAGAGGGATCAACTAACTCATTTTTTGAATGTTCTGAATCAATTGAGTCTAATTAAACAATCAATATATTTTTCTTTGATGACTTAACTATCTTTGTAAGATTACGATCCTTCATTTTATTTTAAGTATAAGTAAATGAAACTCCTCAAATATTCTTTTTTAATTTTTTAGCATCTCTTTTGAATATTTTCACATATTGAGAAAAAGTTCCAAATAGACCACCAAGAGTTACATTAGTGAACTTTTTTAATACATTAATAACTGATCTTTTTTATTCCCATTCATTTGGCATAATATTAATAACTGATCTTTTTTATTTTAACTGATCTTTTTTTTAGTTCCCGTGTATTTTAAACTATTATCTATCTTCATTATCCATTGTTATACCTCAAAACAGGTTATCTATAAGGGAATTCAAAAGCTTGATAATCTTCTCTTAGCAAGGTTCTTCTTTTTTACACATCCTTAGATGTACTTAAATGAGTAATTTCTTGCTTCTTCAAAATACTACTATCTACATCACAAGATTAAATCGGGCTATGAATATCTTATAGCATACAAATTAAAATATACCATATATTATAATATAATTGATATTAATGTTTCTATTTATTGGTAAAGAGTCTAACTTTATTATCAAAAATTTTATTCTCTCTAGTCAGCATAAAAATCTTATCAAATCCAGTGTTGATTACAAAGGATTTCATTCTATCTCTCCAATACTCATAATCGTTTCTGTAAAAAATTGGTTATCTTGTAGGATTGGGATTTTGAATTGAACCGACATTATGTCCTACCATCTTTAAAAAAATACAAAATATCGTTTTCTATAGTATATGTTTTTGTAAAAAATATTTATAAACAAAATGTTAATAAAATAAGTATTAAAAAATTTAAAAACTAATTTACGAAAATAAATGAGTAGTGGAAACCTTACTCTGATACTAATTATTGGATCATAATATATATGTAGATGACACAATACAAGAGGGGGTGAATTGTGGGATTAAAAACTTTTCATTTTTATAAGATAATGAATTTAGTTAAAAATAAATTAAACATATTCATTTCACAATACCACTTAATGTATTAGAAAACTAATTGGACATGGCCCTAGGTCTGGTTGTTGATGTTTCATTATCTTATTGATTACTATAATGTATTCCACTGATATTAATTAATCGTATTCATGATATAATCATAATATGCATGACATGAATCATATTCAAACTGAATAATATTAATAGAGAAAACCAAAAAATGATAATATCATAAAAAATAAAAATCATATTGATTAAATTAATTGATAGTAATAACTAGAACATATTTTCAATTATCATAATTGTAGACAATAGAATAGAAAAATGAATATAAAAAACAATTCACTTTCCATTACAAATTAGTATAAAAAAAATAATACAATTATTTTAAACCATAGATAAGGGTTTCCAATAACCGTGGATAAAGGTCCCTTGATTTATACATCCAAGAAAGTATTTCTTACCTACTTTAAGGTATGATCTCGATAAAATTCTCAACTTCTGTCTTTCTATCCCCACCATCCCTCAATCAAGAAGGTGATCAACACCTCTTTCTTCCTATCATCATAATTCCTCAATTCATAAAATATCATCCCATATAACTTCCTATCCTCATAATCCATCAACAGTAATAACAAAGACCAGTGTCATGCCAAGAAAAGAAAGATATATAATGTTAAAAGTATTAGGAACAAGCTATTCTCAGCTTGTAAAGTTCAAAACATTCTCATATGGTAGTAGTTTGACTGTGCTCTCGCAGAGTGTCTCTAATTCTTCAAAATGTTCTGAGCTCATTTAAAGGAAATATTATTTATATTAAAATATCCCAATGATCATATTAGATTCCAAAATTTTGATTTTCTCCTAAAAAATTATAGGGACATGGACACCTTGCACTAAAATGGGAATCTTATAACTTAAATGACAACATCATTTTATAAATCATACCGAAAAAAATATATTACATCATTTTGATTTAATTTTTTTCAATTATTATGATCAAATTTTATGGTTATGATAAAATTAATTTGAACTGATCTGATTATTTTCATTATGAGAGTCATCATTATTTTTATCATTATGATAATATTTTCATCCTAAAAACCGTAAAGTGTGTATGATAGAAAATCATATTCAGTGTGTACTATATATAGCATATCCATGCTCATTATGATAGACATTGAATTATTTATTTATGTGAACCTCATGAGAATGTTTATTATTGTATTTATATGGAAAATTTCAGTGATGAAAGGTGAAACACAATTCTTAAAGAAATTATTATAAAACAATATATGAATTCATTTTAAAATAGAGTTTGTGATTTCTAAAACAAAAAGAAAATAGAAAATTCAAAAGAAAGATTTGAATCATCATGCTTTCCAAAATCTAGTTCTAAAGGTTTTTACTAAACATCCTATGATACCAAATACAACTACCCAAAAAATAGTAACCTAGAGGTGGTTTATACTTTAGTACATTGGTATAAAGATACAAGAGATCACATCACCAATGATTAATCCATTTAGTAGTCATGAATAAATAGATACAAATATTCATCTCTAATTAAATTGGAAATAAAATATAAAATATAAAAAAATAATGTGTTTTACAATATTAAAAATAATTTAAATATTCAATCCTATATTAAGGAAATGAAAATAAATAACGTTGAGATCAAATAATGAGTAAGGGTTAAGTACAATAGATCTTATCATGAGTAAATTAGGTATATCAAATATGGAAAAGTAGATAATAGAAAAAATATGTAATTCAGTCAATAAAAATTAATATAATAAAAAATAGATAGAGTTTATGAAGGATATATTTATAATATTCCTTCAACAAAATAAAGACAATCCTAGAAATGAGATTATTAAAATAAATTCTTAATTATTTGTCAATTTTAAATTTGAAACCCCTTGAAAGTTTAAAATTGAAATAAAATAATAATAATCATGACTAAATATATATTTAAATTGAATAAATTAAATTATTAGTATGTACACCACATAACTCTAAATATTTTCATAATTACAAATATGTCTCAGTAAATGGGAATTGTTATGAATTTTCTTACCTTGGGCTTCCCTTTAGTGAAAAGTGAACTAAAAAAATTTCTAATGTTTTTAAACATTTTTTTTAATTTATAATTTAAACATATTAATATTTCTAACTTTATTCCTGATCTTATTATAACATCTAACCACCCATTCGTTAATAATCATTCACCATTATTATTGTTTTAGGTGTTATCTTCTTTGTTTCTTCATGCATGTTTTGTAACAGAAGTCCCTATTATTGTACATAGTATATAGTTTAATCATAAATATTATTATATTATTGTTATAAATATTATATTTATTCAGTATATATCATTTTTATAGTCATTATTGAATGGTGTACATGGGAAATGAAATGCGTAGCTTCATGGAGATAGTAGGTCATATTTATGCACGAGCACCATTATAATTTCCCTAATGGGTGAATGGGTAAGGAAGTGGATGATTTATTAGTTTTAAATAATAAATATTATGTGATAATTATAATATGTATTCATTAGTTATATCATTATTACTATCCATATGTTCCAGTGATGGGGAAGAAATTACATCAGTTTTCTAGGCGGCAGTCCACTGTATACATGAGCAGTGATTTTGTTTCCTACATGATGGATAAAGAAATGGATAAATATTATTTGATAAACATAATAAAATAATATTATAAGGTATATAACAATGTTATTATGTTATAATATTTAAGAAATTATTGAATATGGTAAACAAATAAGTAAAAATGAAAGAACTTTGTTAAGATGACCACCTTCTCTTAGAGAAACCTCCTTTGGATCACATCTTAAGAACTATAGGGTAAGTATTTTCAGAATATAACAACCAATATAATTTGGATAATTAAGGTGGTGAGATATTTTTTTAGTTTTTGGTAAATCTAAAGGGATCAATATGTGTGATAAAGTGTTAGGAGGAGGTTCCCTTTTAAAATTTATGTTAGTGACACAATTGATAATTTTAAAAATTTTATTATATTATCATGTTATTTTCTTCTAAATATAGATCTAAAATGAATAATATCCAAATATTATTAGTTTAAGGCTATAATTAAATTAAATAATTAGGTTTAAGAACGTTTTTATGTCAATTTAACTGTTATATATATAGATCAATCCCTGGTAAACGCATTTTTAACTTAGCCACGACTACCAACCATTACATTTTTTAATATTACTTATAACAAAAAAATTAAGTTTAAATTATTAGATAATTTTAATTATTATGAATCTAAATAAGTAATAAATTTTATCCAATTCAATTCATATAATTTTAAAATTTTAATTTAAAAAACCCAAAAAACATAATGAAAAATGGTTTTTCAAAAAATGCATTTTTATACAGAAGACGATATTACATTAACTATATGACTAGAAATAATTACTATATGGATTTGAATTCATATATTTATATATATAATATATTAATTTCACTCTAATTATTTATCATTAAATATTATTTTAAATAAATAAAATCGAAATATATTATGCCTTAAAAAACTATTTTTTTTAAAATATCCCTTTTATCACCTAATGATTTTGTTATTATTTACATAAAATTGATAATTAATAAATTTATAATTATATATACTACAAAAAATAATTATTAATAAATGGACTAATAGTTAAATACTATATATTTCATAATTAATAAAATATTATTTATAATGGAAAATTTAAAAAAATCATTATAAGCATATTTTGACCAAGTATATTCTAAATCAATACTCATCTAGCTGAATTATATTTTCAGGCATTGATGAATTTAAATGTGTATTTTATTATAGATTTATTAATATAAATTTTTTCACTTACTTTAATTAATGATCATGTGTTTCTAGTGGGGCTACCCCCTCTTAAGCTTGAGGGGGAAGAATTTTCATTCCACCCTTTTAAAACCCCACCAGTGGCCATGTGGATTATGAAAGTATCTACTAACACTTCCAAACACTACCGATGAGATGATAATGCCTACCAAAATGTTTTTGGTGAAATATAGTTTTGTCTAAAAAACTACGATGACTTCTGTTTAGGATCC
This sequence comes from Viscum album, assembly GCA_963277665.1. NCBI lineage: Eukaryota > Viridiplantae > Streptophyta > Magnoliopsida > Santalales > Viscaceae > Viscum > Viscum album. The sequence goes on from OY728165.1 coordinate 927,044,113, forward strand.
CTTAAGCCCTTAGGACATCGTCTTAGCATCATACCAATCGTAAAAACACAATTTGGAAACGTTCCATCCCTTAGAACCCTCTTATGAATCTCAATTAAAAATTAGAAAAATCCACCAAACTCAAAATTTCAAAATTTCCTTGAATACATAGATCACCTATAGACAAAATTTATAGACCCAAACACTTGTAGCCCAGAAAGGTTGGTACATTATTACATTGGATCTAGATTCTAGTGATAAAATCCTAAAAGACTGAGTAGTTTAGTTTTATTTGAAATCTGAATACATACATTAATCTCACATTATAATTGAAAACATAAAATAAATAACTGTAATTAATTTTAAAACACTTTTATTCCCTTTATTATATCCCGACATAACAATCAGAATTCACTTCCTAACATCCATGGGAAGGTACCTAAGAAAGGTGTGAGCTTTGATTCTCAGTAAGGGTATGTGTACATGTTGCATCCCCTATTTGGTTTTAATGACCCTTAATTTTTTTTATTTTATGTATATATAATTACCCAGATATGTTTTTTGATGTTTCTGATGGGGCTTGATCATGACTTGATGGAATTTTAAGAGAGTAATGGTTTTTACATGGTATGTTGAAATTGTGCACCACCTCAAGAAAACCATGAATCCTTTGGAATAAGGGAAAGTCATTGCAAATGGTTGGTGACTTTTTATCAAAAATGTTATGGGTGGTTAGGAGAAATAGCGTGATCTTAATCTCATTACGATAATATATTCTACATGGTTAATACATTTTTTGACTAACCCTACACCCCGACTTTGCACTATGAAATTGATGATCCAAAAATCATGGATGTAATCCTAATTATTTCTTAATACCAATTTTATTTGAATAATATTACTAAATCTAAAACCCATTTTACTCTAAATTCTAGATATAAGATCCCCTTAAATCCTAGAGAATGTTTTAGGTGATTCCAAGACTCTTGGAGATCTAGATTCTTTGGTAAGTGGCCATTCTTGGTCATTATTCTAAGATCAATTATCCTCTTATTTCCCTAACCATTATATATAATCCAATGTGGATAAATATATATTAATTAATCATAATTTTGTTGCTCTGTGATTGGATACATTTTAGAAAAGGAGACCTTGGCCATATTTTGAGGTCCATAGTATCGTTTTTTGTTTTTGCTAACTTTTGTGAGGTAGATGGCTTCTCTTTCAAATCCACATGATTATAACATGAAAGAATAGTTTTAAATAAAAGGTTTTCTTGAAATAATTGTGTTATTATGGTGTGATTTTTTTGAAAAACTCTTTATTCATGGTTTTGAGATATTCTTAAAATTAGATGGTTTGCTGGAAATCATCTTTAACGATAATTTTTAAAATTGAAATTTTAAAAATATGATTTTCATTTAATACATAGAAAATGGTAGGGGAAATATTTTAAATAAAGAAAGTTTTCATGGGAAATTTATTTTCATGTATTTTGGAATATATGGTTGGTGTGGGTTCATTTTAATTATACATAACCCTAGATTAGGGGTGTGTAGACGGGGGAACCCATTATTTGTTACCTTATGAAAACATGGTAAATTGATTAGATACTAATCATGAGTATAAAAATTTACCTTGAGAAATCATGTGTTGATGTATGGCTATGTGGAAACTAGTAATTGGTATACCAATTGGGATGAGAAATATCATAAAGGATAAATTTATGTAATTTATTGGAAATTTATTTTTGATTTGAAATAAATTATTCCAATTATAGAATATAAATGTGATAATTTTTTTATCCTTTTGGAATGGATTAGGAATTCATTGGTGCAATATTATTGTGTTTAGAATCACCCCTACTTGGACAATATTGTACATTTTCATATTTCATTTATCAAGACCAAGGTAAGGGCATGTTATCTCATTTCTTTAGTGATAATTATTGATACCTTGGGAATGGCATGTCTTGATAGAGATTGGATTGTTTTGAGAGTTGGTGGGTTGATTAAACTATGGGTTATTTGAGTTTTATTTGTTATTTTGGGTTCCACTTGTAATTTGATATGGATATTGTTTGGGTTATGTTGAGTTGTATTTTATAATCATGCATCATATAGAGGTTTGTTTGGTTATTGCATTTTTGGTTTGGATTTTTATATTTCAAAGGGGAAACCATAAAAAAACTTCCTATGGCCCTTAGATTTTTTGAGCTATTGGTGTCTTGGTGATTTCACCTAAGGCCAAGTAACACCACCACATCATTAAATGAAAATAGGTGAGGGGCAGGATGTTACTATTGGTATCAGTTTGTTCGATCATTGGGTATCAGTTGTATTCAATCATGGATTTAGAAATTGTATCAAAATTATTATGTTGATATATTTATTTAGATATTAGTAATAAGTAGGATTGTTGGGATAATAAATATAGAGCATTAAAATGGGTACCAAACCTATTTATACTATAATTAAAGTTACCAGGTCATTTAGGTACATGATTGTTTTAATAAACTTCTAGGTGAGTTATCACATATTCCTCATGGGTTTATCTAATGGTATTTGTGGAGGATGACTTTATATTATGGATTTCTAATAGGTCTGCATTGTTCATTTTGAGTAAAATGTTTTATGAAATGGGAAAAAGTTTGATTTATAAAAATTATTAAATGTTTTATTAAAATACATAAATGTAACATTCTCTAATGTGGTATTAATGTTGATGATAGTAAAATGGTGCATATAAATGTTGTGAAAAGTTTCTATGTGATAGATTGAAATGGCTAAAAATTTATTATATAATGAGTGATTCTAAGTGGATTTTTTTAGTTATAGTCAATGGTACCAAGTAGGTGTTGTTGAAACCAACTAGTAAAGGATATTGAATGTGTGGTTTCACATGATCTATAAGTGCACAAAAAATTGATTTAATAATTTTCTAGGCTTTCCAGGTTATGGATAATGGTAATAGTAATAATGAACTTTGGAATGTAGACCATTTAGTTTATTTCTGAAATAAGAATCGACCCATCTTTTGGGGTTATCCTGAAATGGAAAAAGTAGAATTTGGTTGAATAGGATGAATAAAATATATTATTTCCCTAGAAAAATGAAAGAGTTGATTGTGATGTTGGTAATGTATATACTAGATGATTTGACATTGAAATGGTGGGAATTATTTGTTCCTGATAAATTGGAGAAATAGATAACATTGTATAATTTTGTAGAATTGTTAAAAAAAATTCTATCCTCACACGCTCATAATTTATTGAATAACAGACTTATTTAGTATTAATTATAATAATATCTCAATAATTGAGTATGAGGATAAATTTAAAAATTTAATCCACTTTTCACAAGAAGTTTCTATATGTCCAACCTTGGAGGCATGTGTTTTTGAGTCAGGTTTGAAACCATAAATATTCTCGAAGTGTGTCATTCTTCATATTACTAATTATACTGAAATCTTAAATAGAGCGACGATGGAAGAAAGATAAATATCAGGAACGACAATTGGATTATTCTTGATATTTCTATGAGAATAAATGGGAAATGAAATTATAGGAACATGTGGAGTAGTTATGCCTATTCTCAATGGAGGTGGTATATCCTAGAATCAAACTATATGATCGGTCAACATTCTTCTTCAATAAAAAAGTAATTCGAGATATATTTAGAGCCTATATTTTGATCATATTAACTGAGATTGTACAACAACACCTAGGGAATGTAATAATTTTAATTATATGTGACATATTCAGTGTTACTTCCACAGTTCTCCAAGGTTGGGTTCTATGGACACATCTCATGTTTTTCAAACAACATATGCTTCAATAATATTGCTAAATAAGAATAATTCTCATCCTCAGAATAAATTCATCTATGGTGATTATAGGAACACAATGAGTCCTCAACATATGAGATCCCAACAAGGTTACAATTAGAAAATATAAATAGGTATGAAATTGTATGGATATGAGAATGCTATCATGGATGATCAGTCATGACCTTTGATGATGATAGGTCTTATCCTTTTGAAATATAATTTCATAGAAGTTTTTTTTGATATAGACACATCCCAATCATTTATTTATTCTCATGAAATTGATCTAATGGGATTACATATTGAGATGATTCCATCTATTTTTAAACACCAATTATCTTTTGGACAATGAGAGTTTCATTCCTTTAAATATGCAGCGTGTTCATGGAAAATCGATGGGATTGAGTGAGTATAGGAATTTTTGGTGATAGAGATGGATAAAAATGAAATGATTATCTGAATGTAATGAATGATGAAATTGTAGTCCCATAAAAATTTTTATTCATGGTAAGTGAGTTTCAAATATTTGTACGATGTTAGATATCTCTTTAAAAAAGATTGGGAAGTGGATACAAGTAGAGTAGTACCCTTGGTACTAGTGGTTGAAATTATCTATTACTAGTTAGTGGATGTAGATTTCGAAGTGGTATAAGACATACGGAAATGATATTTTTAAACCATATTGGAGAAGTTCCATGATATTTTTCATAATGATTTCTCAATATTTCCACCAAAAATAAATGTAGATTTTATGATTTATCTCCCTTCATGGGACAATCCAATTTCACTTCCGTATTATCATATGGATCCAATTAAAATGGTGTAATTTCACATTAGAATGGAAGTGTTAGAATGTAAATGGTCCATTCAACTGAGTATATCCCCATGGGAAGCACTGGTTCTTTTTGTGAAGAAGGAGGTGGAGCTGTTTAGATTTTCATGGATTTTAATAAGTTTAACCAATTTCCAACAATGAATATGAATCATTTTACATGCATTTATGATATATTTAAAAAATTATGGGGACCCCAGTGGATATATATAGATAAATTACATTTATAATATCACTAATTGGGTGTTTTGATGAAGGATATTTCAAAGGAATCTTTAAAAAGTAGATATGAACATTCCAAATATGTCATTGTGCCTTTTGGTCCTAAAATTTTTTATCCAACTTTATAGAGTTGCTGAATATTATATTTCAAAGGTATCTGGATTCATTTGAGGTTGTTTTTGTGGATGATATACTATTGTATTCAAGGAAAAATGAAGATCATGAGAAGCACTTGGCTATATTATTAGGTATCTAGTGGGAGCACCGTCTGTATTTCAAGTTATCAATGTGTGAATCTTGGATACAAGAGATATGATTCCTCATCCATGTCATTAATGAAAATAGTTTTTCTGTAATCTTTTATCTGATGGAAACCACAATGTAATGAATTTTAAATATGTAGTTTTGTGGGCTTAGTAGGATACAACATACCTTTTTTACTCACCTTTTAACATTTGGCATCACCAATGATAGCATTGATGAATAAATGACACTATTTTAAATGGACAAATGAATTCTATAAATCCATTCAAGAGATATAGGTTAGAATTACATCAACATTTATCCTTACATTTATAGAGTTTTAATGGAACTATGGCATCTATTTTGTTTCATCTGTATCTAGGTTGGGATATGTTCTCATATACGGAGATAAAGTTTTCACTAATGGCTCATTATAGTTATGGATCCATGAGAATACAATCCAAAGAAAGATTTAGAATAATCCATTTTAGTCCATGATTTGAATTTCGAGAGTCATTATCTTTTTAGGTAGAAATTTATGGTGTTTACTGACCATAAGATATTGAAACACATTTCCTCACAAAGACTTTTGACTCTAAGGAAAAAATGATTGATGTAATACCTATAAATATATTTATTTTACTTTATGTATGTATAAGGTAAATGAAACTATTTGGTGATTTAATTAATAAAAAATTCATATACTCAGTTGGTTAAACTGACTTCATATCAATGGTATATGATCTGATTCATTACAAACATACACCTAGATTATACCGATTATGCTGTTGTTGTATTTTTTTTATCTTTTTGCTATATTCCTAATTAGGTTTAGCTTGTGAATGAGGCTCTGATATCAGATAATGAATGTGTTACTATGAGATAAAAACTCATTGCTGGTGAGACCATTGTGGTAGAAAAGTTGGATGGGAGTTCATATTTGATTTCTAGAGATTGTATCATGGTATGTTTTGTTTTTCAACAAAAACTTTTCAATGCTTACCGCCATTTGAAATAGGATATTAATTGAGGCATTTAAAATATGAATACTGTAATGAAAGAAAAGTTTTCATGAGAACACTTAAAAATTTCAATGAAAGAGATTTTTCAATAATGCTCACTTATCAGTAGGTTCTGGTAGAACACCAATGACCAGTGGGAATGATAAAGACTATAAAATTTTTCTTGTGGATGTGGGAGTATATAGAAATGTATTTTATGACATGTATACCAAGGATGGTTAGGAAAAAATGATTCTATATGGGTGGTAGTGGATGGGCTTCCAAAGTCTTTTAACTTTATCCTGATCTGTGAAACCAATTCAATGTAATAATAATCTAAAATATATTTTCAGGATATTTTAATGACTCTGAATATTCCATCATTGATTGTATCAGAAAAAGACCCCAATTTTATATCTTTTTTTACTAAATCCTTATAGAAATCCCATGGGACTCAATGGACTATTAAAACGATCTATCATATTCAAATGGATGGAAAATATAAAAGTATGATCCAAAAATTGGAATACATTCTTAGGGCTTGTGTAATGGATTTGGATTTCTCATAGGAAGATCACTTAGCATTAGTGGGGTTCTCATATAATAAAATTTTTCTGGAATAAAAAACATAGAACCTTTTGAAGCAATATCTGGTCATCCTTATCATTCCCCAATTTATTGGGTGGAAACATGTGAGACTTCATAGGTTGGATCCATCCATCATCATGACAAAATAGAAAATATTAAGTTGATATGAAAAATTGGGGATATGACTCAGAGTCATCATAAATCATCTGTGGATCATCATCAATGGTCATTTTCATTTGAGATGCGTGATCACGTGTTCTTGAAAATATCTCAAGGGCTTTGGAATTATCATTTTCGTAAGTAGTGAATGTTATCTCCAAGATATATATTCTATTTTGAGATACTTGAATGAGTTGGTGAGGTGGAATATCAGTTGGATTTTTAACTAAGGATTAGTTTAGTGAACAATGTGTTTCATGTATATCAATTGAAAGATAAAAAACTTGATATTAGCCATGAAATTTTATGGGATCACATTGACTTCAATCCAGATGGTATATTGATTAATGTGCTGGTACAGTTTTTAGATAGGTATGAGAATGTTTTTCATCGGAAAATCATCATTTTTTATGTGTTTTATTGAAATATTCATGGATTCTAAAATAAATATGGGAGTGTGAAAAGGAAATATTGAAGCTGTGGAACAAATTATTCAAGTGAAACTCTATTTTTCTACTTTACATAGATGGAAAGAGAAATTGTGGGGATAATTTAGCATCCTAAATTTAATATAATTGAAATTTAATTTTGTTATTATAGTTATATATAATAACTGGGATATATTTTAGAAGGTTGAAATGGGTTTTGGAATGTTTTGGAGGTATCTCAAGAGGTACATGGTTTGTGCACTGTAAGTAGTTATTATGCACCACCCCAAGAAAAATGTGTAGCCATTGGAAAAAAGGACATAAATACCACATTATTGGATCATAATTTGGATAATTAGTACTTGTTCTGAAGAGATACTCTATGAGCCTTCTTCTATTGAGACATAAAATTTTGCGTTGTCATATCCCAATTTTACTAACCATGCACCCTAACTGTGTAACATGAAATTGTAGATCAAAAAATCATGGATGTAATCCTAATAATGTATTGATAAAAATTTAAATTGCTTAATATTCTAAAATATCAAACTCATTTTATTCCAAAGGAAATATATGGGGCCCCATTCGATCCTAGAGAAATGTTTAACTATTTTAAAACCAATTGGACATCTAAATTCACTGGTAAGTCTCCAATATTGGTTTTTCTTCTAATATTTATTCTACTCCAATTCCCCTAATCCTTATATCTAATCCATTGTGTATAGATCCACATTCTCTAATGAGAATTATTATGTCTTTTTATTGGATCTATTGAAGAAAATGAAATCTAATCCAATATCTAAAGGATCGAAGTTTCATTCTTCATTTTTACAACAATTTTTAGGTAAGTGGATTCTCTCTCAACTACACTTGACTTTAACATGATGTATAAATATTAAATTATTTTTATTCTTGAAATTATTGTGATATTATTGATGGAAACCTCCTTAGTTATTGTTTCCAGAAATCATAGAAATTGGATGGTTTTGTGGAAAATCCATTTTGACGATAATTTTAAAATTCTGATTATAGAATTATGGTCATGATTTGATATATGGAAAATGGTTGTTAAAATTTCTAAAATAAGAAGTCATTTTATGCGAAATGGATTGGAAATGAATTTGGTATACATGGTTTTTTTGGGTTCATTCGCATTTTAGGTGACCCTATAATGGGGAAAGTTTCATTGGGCACCTAGAATTTGTTACCATGTGATGAATTGGTAGATCAATGAGAGACTTATCATGAGTTTGGAACTGTCACTTAGGAATGAATGTATGGATGCATGGAAATTTGAAAAAATGAACTTTTTCCAAATGAGATAAGAAATGTTTTATAAGATTATTTTATTCATTTTGGTAGAAAACATGTTTTTTATTTGATTAAAAATATTAAAAATATTTAAAACTATTTTACATAAATGTGTTAATAATTATTTTTACTACTAGTTTGGTATGGGAAGTTGTTGGGAAAATCCTTTAGATTTTAAACTCACCCCATCCTGGGAACTTGTGTGCATTTGAATATTTCATCCATCAAGAAACAAGTAAAGGCAAGGTATCTCAATTCATCAGTGATGATTCTTGATGCCATGGGCATGGCTTGTTGAGTAGGATCATGTAGAATATTAATAGTTTCTAGATCAATGTCACATTGGTGAGTGAGTTTTATTTGATCATTTATATTCTTCTTGTTCTCTAATGTGGTTATTGTTTTGCTTATGTTTAGTTTTATTTTTTACTTATGCACCACATACAGTTTTTTTGGTTAATATAATTTTGATTTTTTATCCTTCTAATAGAAATAATCCAAAAAATGTTTGAGAGTCCCTTGGCATTTATTTCCATATTTTGTTGTCTTAGGTATTCCACCTAAGGCCTAGTGACACCACCTTACCTTTCCATGAAACCGTGTGAGGGTGGTATGTTATAATAAAATAGATTCTGTAAGGAATAATATATTCATTATCAATATGTAATGGTAAATATCTAAAAATACATGGAATTTAGTAAACAACTAAATCATGAAGTTTAATATGGAAGGGGTAAGTGATGTTCAAATAATGCAATATAAAAAATCACAACATCCTGAAACTTATCTATGGACATCATAACTAATCAGATAATCAATTAGAAATTATAAATAATCAATTAATGATGGAATTTATATTTTCACAGATCATTAACATTCTTTCAAGTCCTTGTGAAATGATATATTATATTAACGGGTAAGGTATTGTCCAAATTTATAATATTTTTTGTCTCATGAGACCTACCACTACATCAATTTGCTATATTGGGCCCTATCAGTCACTTCTTAAGTTTAATTAATTTGTCATATGAAAGGAGTTTAATTTAATTGAAAAAAATATTTTTATTGCAAAAACCTTTATAAAAAATATTAATACTTTGTACATTAAATGAACTTAATAGTAAACCATCCAGAGTAATATGGGGAATGATATAAAATAGTACATTTCTAGTTAAACTGATCATAAAAAATCAAAGAAATAATAATGATAGTATCATCAAAACCTATCCCCTTTAGATCATAATTAAAGTAACGTTTGTTGCCACTAATGAATATAAATATGTTCAATTTTTCATTAAAAAAATTATTGGGAAAATAACTTTTTCACTATGAAAATAAATTTTAAAAAAAAATTCCAGAATATCTGGTGACAATGTCCTTATCATAAAGATGATGAATGATTCATTAATAAAACCAATGACATATCACATTGGCTAACCACATGAAATATCTAAAGGAAGAAATGTTTAATTTCCCAGTGGTATTTAGAATTTTATTTGGTGATTTTAAATATTTGGAAAATAGAAGTTGGAAAAATTATAAAACATTCACGGGAATCACCATGGTAATGACTTAAGAGTTAATGAAACAAAATAAATGAAAAATAGATAAAAAATTAATGAATGTATAATTAGTAAGAAATGCTCTAGACATAGGTCGATCCACCATTAACTCCCCTTCAAAGATCATTTAAAGAATAAAATGAATAATTCTTAACACACTCATTGCATTGTTGATGGATCAAAGCACAAAACTCTCTTAACCAAAATGATGACTACTCAGGTAAAAAATAACTTCCAACAGATAAGAACTCTTTCAAAGTGTGGAAATCTCCAAATCAAATCCCTCCATCGAAAAATTTCTCTTATAATGAAGTGATCATCGATGGATCAAAAGTCACACACCCTCTCCTAACCATTTGATTGAGAATGATAAAAGAAAAATGGAAAATGATAAAGGGGAAGAGAGAAACGAATCGATCTATGTAAAGAATATTCTCTTATACGCACAAAATCCCCTTTAGAATATACATAGAGTGATAAAGAGGAGGTGATCATTATGAAGTGTGGATCTACAAGAAACATCAATAATAACTTTTGAAATTTGGAATAATAAACTAGATCCCAATTTCTAAATATTTGAGATCACAACACATATAAAGAAGAAGGATAAGAAAAGATAAATTCCTAAATCCACAACTGAATTCCTAAAACCTAAATAGAATAAAGATATTTACCTAAAACCACCAAAAAGTAAAACAAAAAATTTGGAAGAATCACAGAGGGGTTACCATATCTAGATTACAAATGATTCTCATGTCCAGTGTTTCATTTAACAAGATTGGAGGAAAGAACAACTAATTCAAAAAAACTACACTAAAAATAAATAAAATCCTAACAGAAAATTGATATCCATTTACAATTCATTAAAGTATATGTCACTCGCGTCTGATGAAGAAATAGTGAGTGCAGTCAGCCTCTTGAAATGAACAGAACTCCCCCTTGTAGAAGTGGCCTGTTACCCCTAATAAGTACCGATGATCACTATTTCCTTTTGTCCCTAGTTCTTGCTAAGAAGAAGATAAACTATAAGCAGGTAACAAAAGTGAGAATAAATAAATGATTTCTTATATATATATATAATACATAGGTCAAATTTAATATTTACATATATATATGTATTAATAATTATTTTAATATACTAATTATTTTCAACCTACTTATAGTTATTATTTATTATTATTATATATTATATCGATATATAGATATAGATATATAGATAAAATATTATTCTTATAATATATTATTTTATGTATATATATATAATTAGTGATAAAAAATAGTATAAGGTGAGGGTGTTTCTCTAGAAGAGGGGGGGGGGAGTGTGTGATGACTGAAGGAAAGGAGGGGGAAGGGGGTTCGGGAGTTAGTGGTAGGCGCATGGTGGTTCATGGTGTTGCAGATGGATAAGGTGAGTCTTGGGGGGGGGGGTCCTATAGTTTTGTGCGATAGTTATCAGTTTTATTTAGTAGTGGAAAGCTCATATGGGGGCTTGGAATCGACAAAATCTGGAGGATCTTAAATATATGAGAAGGTGGTGCTTTAGGTATGGCTAAGCAACCCGTGGAACTACAAATAGAAATAATTGGTTCTTTGTATAAGTGGTTGTTGATGGATTTAATTTAGATATAAAAAAAATCAGTGCTTCTAGGTTCTTAAAAATTTTATAGTTCTTCGTTTTCAATCTTTGGTGAGTTTCAAATTGGTCCGGATCTAGAAATTTAAGTCGGTAATTTTTTTTGTTTTTATTTTTTCTTAAATGAATTTGATTCTATGATTTTTGGTGGTCTGAGGGTGATTGGAGCATCAAGTAGTGGACCAACAATGGATAGCCTAGAGGATTGTCTAGTGGTGGCTTATGGATAATGGGTGGATAGTGGGTTAGTGGTTTCTTAGTGAGTCATGATCGGGTTATAGAAGAGGGTTGGGGAGGATATGGAAATAGTTGATGATGAGAAATGGTGGTTAAGGTGCCACCATTGGGTCGAATGGTGATGGTGGGTATAGAAATGTGGTAGTGAGAGGCTTCTGGCGGAGGGTGGAGGGAATGCAATGACTTTATAAGAGACCACTGGATCATGTTATGCATTGGTTGTTTAATGACATTGTAGGAGTTACAATCGATAATCAAAGGATTTACCATTATAATTGGTTGGGAATGACTCAAAGGAGTCACCGCTCTTGGTTTTTTTATCATCAGAGTCTGGTGGAAGCTCATGTGCATTTTTTAGTGAATGGGAGAGACAACAAAAAAACATGAAAATTTATCAAAAAAAGTTATAAATTAAACCTAAAAATTAATTTAGATAATAAAATAATCAATTAACTAAAATTCCCAAAGAAATAATTAATATAAATTTAAAATTCACATTTTAGATAATTAAATTTCCAATTATCTCAATTATGATTTAATAAAAAAATAAATCAATTTTGATTAAAATTGTTAACAAATTAGTCATAAGATAAATTAATATAATTAAATTAATTAATAAATTAAATTAAAAATATTTAATTCAATTAGTATTAAATATTTCTAAGTAAAATAATATTTAATGAATGGAATTAAAATGTTAAAATTAATATTATAATTTAAATTACTAAAAACAAAAATGAGATATATTTATCATAAAAATAAAATAATAATCTAATTTATTTAAAAAAATAAATAAATAATTCAAAATTATTCAAAATTACTAAATAAACACTAAATTACATAATTTTAACAAAAAATCAAGATTTTGAAGATTTAATATAAAAAGAAACAATTAATTTTCACTATTAAAGAAGATACATTATTTTAATATTAAAAAGACAAAAAGAAAAGAGAAAATTGATGTGGGAAAAAATAATGAGTTAAAGGCCTTAACAAAATCCTTCACTCTTAAATTTTTTTATCAAACTAATGCATACTTTGTGACTTTATAAAATGGAAGGAAAATGTTTAAATGTGATCTCAAAAAGTAACTCTGTTAATATTTTAAAAAACAAAGGCACCCAAGTTGAGGTGGGTTAGGCTTTTCAATGAATTGTTTCAAAGATGGTCCTTCCTTGATAAAAAGACACAAAAAATCAATATAAACAAAGATTCAATCACTGTTAAAGATTTCATGCCTCCTATATGAATTCACGCACTTCCCTACTTTAATTCTAGTTCAAGTTGAAATTGTAAGAGTGCTGACAGGTTAGATCAAGTATAATTACTTCCTAAACAAAAGGAAACTTTAATTTACATTTTTTACTATATTAAAAAATCATTATTTTTATTTTCAATCAGATTATTTATAGCATTCAAAGGATTTTCATGTAAGTTGGTTGTCCCATTCTTCAATTGGGTTCAAAATTCCCCAACCTAATGAACTAATTTTTGACTGTGAGGAACTTTATTTTTTTGGTATTTTAGCCAGTCAAATATCTATGAAAAGAAAAGTGAAAATGCCTAAATCTGATATATAAAGAGGTATAACACACAAAATCAATTCCTAGAGTCTTATATATTCACCATGGGATCTCATTTTCCAATTTTACTATGGGTTCAATGAAATTCTAAAATTACTTTTTTAGTGGGATCCCAAAGGGGATTATTCTCTTTAAAAAATGTGAGTCCCCAAGGTTTAATTTCAAATTTCTAGTTTCCTAAATTCAAGATCATAATTTTATGGCATATATACTATGTCATCCCTTTCTCTATTCCTGAACATTAAATCCATAAAATCATCATGAAACACCAAACAATAATAACAGATCCCAAAAATAATTAAAATCAGTACAACCCTCAATAAAAAGAATGTTTTTAACCCCCATAAAGGATAAAATTTAGCTTGTGATTGTATCCAAAGGAACCCATGGTTTTGAAATAATTTGACATTATTTAAAATAAATTAAAAAATCGTGAAATTTTTTAACCAAGTTATTTCTTAAATTTTTAATGGGGTTTCATGTGTCTAGAATTTATGAACTAGTTATCATAGAAAGATCCCTCTCCACTACAATTAAAACATCAAAATTTTACCATTTTCTAATATTAGAGTGGGAGAAAAAATATAAAGGTTTGAAATATATTTTGAAGTGAAGTATAATAAAATATAGATTTTTAATGTGGTAGGGAAGTTCAAAAATTTGTTTTCCACATTGAGAAGAAAAGGGAAAAGCAAATGTCCATCCCATCCCCTAACAATCAATCATGGGAATATTTGTTTGTTTGAAATGTTTATGCTTTTAGTTTTTATAAAAAAATGACTTCATCAATGTATTTCAAATATTAGCATGGTTACTAAAGTTGAAAAGTAGTATCTAATTGAAAATAAAAATTATGGGTGCAAGTCGGTTTCTCAAAGTAGGTGAATTTTGGTTCAAATCATTAGGTTATTGCAAGATACACCCAACCAGAAAAAATACAAAAATTTCAAAAACAATGGGGGATTACCCTATATGTAGTTATAATAAGTTTTCAGTGAGAAGAATAAAAATGAGATAATGAAAATAATCACTCCCCTGATGTAGAATAAATTCATTTTTTCTTTCAATAAAGCCTCTCTATATATAATTTTTGTAGGAATTGTGGATGATTCATTCAAGTACTATCATTATGTAAACAGATTACAATTAATATTTATGATTTTTAACTCAAATTCAAATGAATTCAATGTGTGAGTTTTGAAGTGTGGTCCAATTAATTGAATGTGATACTATCTTTGGTCTTGAATGACTACCATGTCGAATTTCTTCCGGATTACTATGCTAAAATAAAACAACACACAAATTAAAACAAATATAATAAATAAAATAAAACATATAACAATATTATATAATATTGGAATAACCCCCAAGGGGTTCTATACGTTGACTGTTGATAACTTGACAACTAGTGAATCCACCACATTATGATGGAGGTTATAGCATTTTTCATATGAACCAATGGATGTGATTCTTTTGAAGATTTAGGGACATGAAACTTATGGAGTACCCCTTGGTCATATTACTTTAAATCCATCTTCATAGTGGTGGAATACCTATTATGTTGGGATGGTGGGGAAAATAAGGTATAGGGATATTGACCTCCTCCTCCTACTTGGTATAGGGTATGAAAAATTTGTAATAATTGAACTCTTGGATGTGAATTATTGTATAGTTTAATATAATAAATAATTTTATATTGGTAAATTAAAAATGTGTTATCATCCACTCCGGAAACTATGAAAAACTCTAGAAACTCGTCTTCAATAGTTGGGAATTTTGAATATTCTAACTCAGGTGCTTGGTTGGTTCCTTCAAGGTTGTCCAATAACTTTAAAAATTCAGTTAATTCATCAATATCTAAATAGGGAAAATCAAAATTATAATTAACATAAAAACAAATGGTACAAAAAACCGTTAATTGTTTTAAAAAAAATTGTAAACTTACTCAATATGATCAGGCAGTTCTTCTCCAATAGTAATCGGTGCTCATGGGAGTATGTTTTTGGAATGAGTCAGGTAGTCAACAACATCAAGAATCTCTTAAAATAATTTTCCCTTTTAAAGAGATGCCTCAAAAAAAAACTTGTACATATGTGTGAGGTTGGATTGTATTGTTGAGACATTGAAAAATAATTAAATAGATAAAAACACATGATATCCTCAAATAAAGTGATGGAAACAAAATCATCATCCTGTATATTATAAGCTTTATCAATGTCTCTCTATCATATCTCCTACTATCCCTTTAAGTAGGCTTCTTAATGTCAATCTTGAATTTCTAGGGCAATATTAGATGGTATTTTAGAATCAAATATTGATAGCTCTATCTTCTTTTCTCTCTTTCTGTTCCTTTTTTCCTTTTTTTTCTATGTTTCTTTTAGAAAAGAGAAATTTCAGTGGGTTTTTGGAGAAATTACATTATATTTATATTCTCTTTATTTAGGTAGGTAGTTCGAAATATTTCCATGATTCTCTTAGTATGCACTAAATATTTCATTGTAGGTTAATTTTCATCTTCACCCTTTTTGATTTGATTGAACTTCTATGCATATTTATATTTTGTTTGATGAAGAATATACTTTGTGGAATCTCTAAGCTCTCTTGTTTTTTGGTATTATAACAAAAGTTTAACAATGAAATATCATCTTTAATTGATTACACTTTATAGAAACCAACAATATCATCAACTAAGTTAAATACATTATCCACTTTATTTTTTTTCTCACTTTTTTAGTTTTTATTTATTTATTTAGATATGTTGAAAACCTACTAAGTAAAACATTTCTTCCTTATAAACAGTTCCTAAATTTTATGGTGTCCTTTTCATGTGTATGGTCAATGAAATATTTATATAACCCAATGTATAATATAGTTTCTAACCACAGGGTCACACTCTAAGAAGATGTGTCGAATTCCCTAGTGGAATTTTTGAAGATCATTTTGTGATATTAAATATTTATAAAACCTATGATTAAAATAGCTTGAAAAAGTGGTGTCGATCACAATGGGAATGATGAAATAGTCAATAAAACTGATGAATGTAATAGAGTAAAAAATGAATAAAAAGAATGTTAACAAGAACATGTATAGACATAGGTTGATCCACTCTCAAATCATCTTCATAGATGTTCTGAATAATAAAATCAACAATTATCATCTCACTCAGTGCATGGTTACTAACTTGATTCACACAATTCTCTCACCAACAACATTGAATAACAGTGTGCATAATCACTTCTAACACTCGATAACTATCCCAACATGAATAAATCACAACATAAAAGAATTCTAGTTAAGAATTTAACTTTGAAAAAAGAGATCGTTGAAATATATAAAGTCACAGAACCCCTCCTAACCACTCGATCCATTAGGATAAGAAAAGAAGGAGAAATTGATAAAAGGAAATACAGAAATAGATAATTTTGTGCCAGAATGTTCTCTAACACACCCGAAATCAACTTCACAATCTCCTCATAGTGATGAAGATAAAATGATTATAATAAAGATCAGATCCCCATTTAATATCAAGATTCACTTCTTAAATATAAACCCATTAATTAGTTCCCAATTTCAGAACATTCAAGATCCCAACACAGTTGGAAGAGGAGAAACAAATGAAACAATTCATCAAGACATAATTGAATTCAGGAAACCTAAAAAAATTAATTATACATACATAAAACCCGAAAAAAGGAAAACATTAAAAGTAGAAGAATAAATGAGGGGTTACCATCTATATATTAGAGATTCTTCCCATGACCAGGTCTTCATAGAATAAGAGAGGAGGAAGAGATATTATTAGTTAAAAAACTAAACCGAAAATAAATGAATACATAACAGAAAAATAATATCCACATGGAGTACCTTAACACTTATCACCCACATATTATGAATACATAGTGAGCGTAGTTGTACTTTCCAATCAACCCATGCCTCCCCTCGTACAAGCAGTCCAATACCATTATTAAATACCCCTGATCATATTTTCCTTTACTCATCAGTTACAACTAGAAAATAGAAAAATGAAAAGTTTGAATTGCAAAGTGAGAATAAAAAAATGATTTTGTATTTATTTTCAAATTAAAAACACATATATTACTTAATTAAATTATATATATATATATATAATATACATATATATGTATATTAATAAATAAATAAATATACTAATTATTGTTAATATATTTATTATTATTATTATTTATTATTATTATATGTTACTATATATTAATATATATTATATAGATATAAAATTATATTTATAAATATATTATATTATATTATATATATAAATAGATATAAAAAACAAAAAAGAGTAGAAAGTGGGGGGGGGGTGACTAAGGGAGGGGGTGGAAGTGTTTGACATTAGAAGGAGGGGAGGGCGGAAGGGGGTTCAAGCGGTAGGGGTAACCACATGGGAGCACTCGATGTGGTATAAGGACAAGGTTAGACTTTGGTGGGGTTCTCCAGTGTCACATGGTGGTTCCTAGTTTGTAGTAGTAGTTATAAGCTCTGGTGGGGGCTCTACTTTATGAATTGCATGGAAATCTTGACTTGATGGAAAAGAGGTTTTTTAATTATGTAGACACGACTAAATGTTATAAAATTTTGGATCGAAGGATATCTATATAAGCAGTGGCTAATAGATTCTGTTCATATCTGGAAAAAAAATTGTGATTTTAAATTATTCATTTTTTTTCTTAATTTTCAATCTATGGTTAATTTAGAAGTGCCTATGATCTCAAAATTTAATTGGGTTGTTATTTTTTTGTTTTTATTTCTTCTAAAATGAATCTAGTTATGTGATTTTTTAGGGTTCGATGGTGATTGTGGTCTCAAGCAGTGGACTTAAGGATTTTGGAACAAAGGCTTAACTGGTAGTGTCTCGTGGATCAATGGTAGATGGTGGTGACTTTTGGAGTCATAGTTCACTTAGAGTGGTGGATTGGAGAGGATATAGAAACAATGGATAAGGAAAAATAGTAGACGAGGTGCCAATTTTGGGTCGAATTATAATGGTGGGTGTGGAGAGGTGGTTTTGAGTGGCTATTGGTTGTTGGTGGAGGGATGGATGTTACTTGAGGAGTCACCAATGGATCATGGATGGAAGTGGATATTTTCTACAATTGGATGTGGTGAAAAGGTGACATAAAGGATTCCACATTAAATGTTTATGGAAAAAACTAAGGGGAGTCACCACAATCTACTTTTCTACAACCAGTGTTGAGTGGTAGATCATATGATATTTTTTGGTGGTGGGTGAGGCTATAAAAAATGTGAAAAATTATCAAAAAATTATTTTTATAGTGACAGTTGTACTTACAGTTGAATCATTGTACATTGGAAGCATATTTATTTCCCTTGATATCATGAACTTGGGGGCCTTTGTGTATACACTTATAGAAAAATCCCATTCCTAGAAATCATTATCTATAATGTTTGTTTCCACATCAATTACATGTTTTAAATTTTACCCTTTAATTCTTCCCTTTTCAAGATTTTCATTCATAGATTTCTTAACCTATCTCTTGTAATCTGTAATTCCATCAAGTTCAAAGGACTTATAAAATTATTTCTATATATTTATAGCACATGATACCATATCCTCATAAAATGATAATTCTTTTTAGACAATTTCTTTTAAATGGAGTAACATTATTCCAGTAAATAAATATTCAATATTACTATTTGGATTACATACATACTCTAAAACACTCCTTTAAACCTTTAAAACCTATTTTTACACTCAATAGCATTTTCCTCTTCTATTTTTCTCAATCTAAAGAATTTTCTCTACATATACTATCATTGTTTTCAAGTAATATATTTTTCTGACAAATTATCCTTAAAATATTTATATTTTATATTTGATATTTCGTCATCATCCTTGGTTCTATGAATAGATAAGTTTCATTTAACTACATACTATGATATATGATGAAATACCATTACAAAATTACCCATTTCATTACTTTCGAAAGTGATAAATATCAACTATATAGAACATATCCATTTCTCATGTAAAAACGTATTTGTTGTCCCAGTACATGATGGAGTTTGATGATGCATGAATAAGTCTATCAATGTTACACCATGATGTGGGCTAGTAAGCTATTTTATATAGTAATTCTTATTTTACATGACCTAATTAATGTACCCCGATATAGTTATAATTTCTTCTTCTCGAGTTTCATTAGTAGCTCTATCTTCGATATCATTACAAGGAGGGAAATCCCTATATGGATTAAGTGAATTCATAGGGTTTCTATTTCTTCCACTAGGATCCATTTCAAGGGAATATAATACACTAAATTGGATCATAACATTATGAATCATAATTTATAATTTCAAAAAAAAAATAACATACACTAAAATATTTATTCATTGATAATATCCCAAAAGTAAACATTCTATCTTTTGTAATATTCTCAAGTATGAAAAATATTTTTATATTCATCATTATGATTTGTTGAGAAAATGTGAATTAACCCAATAATATCCCTTAGGAGTGTCAAACTAGGTGTGCAATAAGGCTTGATGTCATGCATAATGTGATGATCAAGTAGAAGGAAAATACGACATTTTTGAAGTTATTACCCCTAGGCACAACTATTCCATATCCACATCCAATTGTTGTATATAGACTGGGATGTATTTCTCGAGATACCATAAAATATCTACCTTAACAAAATATGAGGATGTAATTATAAACTTATAATTTTCCTTAAATTTAATCATAACGATATATTCCTTAATCTATGTTTTGATAAATATATTTACCATGGTTTTTAGAAAACCCTATCTTATACCAATTATAAAGACTCTGGCCATAGTAGCCAAAAGATGGTGGTTACTTTAATACATTGGTGCTAGATAAAAGTGATCACACCCAAAATAAAGAATTTATTAGTATTATTGAAGAAATAGATACATAATTTAATATCACATTACATTTTTTAAAATAAAAGGAACATATTATTTCCATTTATAACACAATTAATCCCTTTAGAATATCATGTCATATCAATTATAATTCACTTCTTAGAATATTGGGTAATGGAAACATAAGAAATAGGTCCCATCAGATGCTTAGTAAGGGTATACGTATATGCAAAGATATCATTAACTAATAAGGAGTAATAAATTTAAGAAGTTAAATATCTAAAAACACATTCTATTTAATCTACAAGTTAATAATAAATATTAACATGGCATGAGTAAATGATGATAAAATAATGCCATATAAATAATCAAATGACCATGATTGTTATCCATTTATATCATAACTAATAAAATAATCACATGTAAAAAAATAAATAATCTCATAATTAGGTAATAAACAATTTCAAAAATCATAAACACACTAAAATTCCCCATTCTAAGAATTCGTTCAAAAATAAGTAAGGCCTAATCAAAATACCGAAGCTAGTTTCTATAATGAGGCCTACTGAAGAAACGAGAGGCTATAATGGGACCAACCTATCACTTACTAAATATAATTAATTCATTATATGAAAGGGGTGAAACAAATAATTATTAATACTCATATTGAAAATTTAGAATAAGAAATTTTAATGCTTTCCCTAATTAATAAAAATAATCTTAAACCATCTAGAGTAATATGGTGAATGTTATCAAAATAATACATCCCCAGTCAATCTTATCATAATCTATACAAATAAATAAAAAATTATGGAATCATTATAACATATCCCCAGTGAATCATAAGTAAATTGAGGGACTTTTTTATTTTACACATCGAAATACAATAAAAATTTCATTAAAACAATTCATGAGGAAAATACACTTTTCTCATTGAAAATCAAATTAATAAATAATACTTTCGATAATATTAGATAATTTATTTTGAAAATAATCCTGGAAACATGTAAGGTAATATTCAAGGAAAGCATAAATCATGATGGTAATAAATTTGGTTCATTCAATGTATTATAAGACAAATATTCCTTTGTCATTTTAGTTAAAAATTAAAAAAGTACATCATCTAAAAAATGAAGGGAGAAGTCCTTTTGACCCATTTTGAAAAAAGTGAAACATGGGTATGAATTTATTTAATTAGTATATGTATAAAATTAGAGACATTTATGTGAATAGTTTTTTATAAAACATGTATATGTGAGAAAGACAATTTTCGATCAGAAATACAAATAAAGATGGATTTTATTAAAAACATTAACTCAACCATTTTTAGTACAAAAGAGAGGAAAATGGTTATATTAGTTGAAAAATTATTGAATAACCATATAAGAATAAAATTAAAAAATTTTATTATAAAATTATTAAATAATTTAATTCAAGGAAAATTGATGGATAAACAATCCTAAATAATAATGCGATTACGAAATAAACCTTATCTCATGAACGAATTCCTGTATACATGTTTGAATATTGTGTATAATAAATATAGATTTGTTATACATTAATTAAAGAATAATAATGATAAATATCAAAAAATTTATTATTTTATTATAATATTTTTTTCATCTAGAAAATTTATATATTTAAAAACGAGTGATATGTTTCTGGGAGATAGTAGATCGTGAACATGCTTATCCAATTTTTTTCAATTTTTTATGGTAGGAAGTAAATAAAGGTAAATAATAATTCAATGTTTAAAAAATTAGTATTATATTATATATATATCATATATTTTTATAAAACATTTCCTTATTACTATTCTTGTAATGTGGAAATGAAAAATTAATTACATCACTTTGTGGAGCAGGTAGTCTACACGTACGCACGAGCAACTTTATCAGTTTCCAACAGGTTGGAAGGATTGATAGAAGATATTATATTATAATTTCATAAGTATAATTATTTCATAAATATCATATATATACATTAAATCCATCATTATATATATCTGTGATATGTCTTGATGAAAGAAAAATTACATTAGTTAACGAGGCGGTATACCATTGTACACACGATGAATAATTTTTTTCCCATTTGATAGAAGTGGGGATGGATATAGGTTATTCCATAAGAATAATAAAATATCAGTATATTTATATAATATTTATATTATATTTTAATTTTTAATACATGAAAGAATTTTGTGAGGGAATAATTTAAAAAATGCTTACTGAATGCAATTACCTTCGCATAGAAAAACCTCATTTTTATATCTTATTAAGGCCCCTAATGTTTGTATTTTTGGAATAGAAGACAACATATAATGTGGATAAGTATTTTTTGAATATATTTTTTATGGTTTTAATGGATATAAATGGATTATTTTGTGTGGTGAATTTAAGGGAGGAGGTCCCCTATTATAATTGAGGAGGAGTGACATTTTTGTAAATACCCATAAGTATTCAACAATGGGAAGTCACTCTGAACCCATATGCATAAAAAAGTTATAAAAATGTAGTGTATTGTATTTAATGTCATTATAAACCTAGACTAAAAAAATAAACATGTTTTAATCATTTTATTCATGTATATTCTAAGTTCACTTGTTTTTATTATTTCAGTTTTCACCACAGTAATACATTTTTATACCTTGATAATTTATCATTTAACACTAAAAATATATGGTAATTACTAGAAAAGTTTTATCAATTGATTCAAAATATTAAATAAAATATATCAAAATAATGTTCTATCTGTTTGGGAAATTAATTTTGACATAGGTTCATGTAACATGCAAACCATTGTTCAACCTTAATCGAGGTAATTAATTTTTACTATCTTTACTATTCATTATGAAAACATTTTGTTGACCTTATTACAAAATATTATAACTCTTCAAGATTTTTGGGTATTCCACTATTATAATTTATCATCTTTGATAGTTTATGCTTCACACAACTGCAAATATAAAACAGTAATATACTATTAAATATGACAATCGAAATAGTAATATGATCTTTAGGAATAGTAATATAACCAATAGAATTATAAATTCATCTAAGAAATAATAATAAAACATGAGTAACTTATAAATGACAATATGGTATATTAATATCATAGAAAAATTAAACAAATGTTCTAAAAATTATAAATTAATTATTGGTATTTTTATAAAGAGAACATGTTTATTTATAGTTTTATAATTAATATATTGTTTTAAAAGAAAAATTATTTTCATATAATAGATTTATAAATTAATATTTTGGTGTCTTATGATTATAAGTTAATTTTATGAGACATTAATTATTTTTTCAAAGTGTTATAAAAGTAGTTATCATTTTAAAATCAGTTTTTTTGAATAAATGGTGATTTTAATTAAAACATAAATTGTCATACATTGAAAAATATTTTCATAAAATATAAATAGTTTTTTAATTCTATATGTTGAAAAATAGTGAGGGTGAATATTCTGTATTCTTCTAAAATATGTGATTTTTTTGTGAATAGTGAAATACGATAATTTACAGTGTTAGATTAATAAATGAATTATTGAGTCATAGATGATTTTTGGCGAATGTGATAACATTATTTCGAAAAATCCATTATTTATTTAATATATTTAGTGATAATGATCAAACTATTTATAGTCTTGAGCCAAAACAATAAAAAAATGAATAAAATATTCAAAAAACACCCCTCTCCTCCACTATAAATACAACCCTCACCACCCCTTATCCTCATAACACCAAAAGCTTAAATGATGCTTATATTCTGCCCACTTTCACTCCCAAACCTCTCCCCCATGTTCTAGTCTTTCTGGTATCAGCCAAAATACCACTTCAATGTTCTCTAAAGAGGTTTTGAAGGTGAGGAATTCCAAAGGTAGAATCCCATTTAATTATTTTAATTTTCATTCAATTTCATTTCATTTATTATCCTTCCCAAACCTGGACTATCAAAAGTGAGATGATAACTACCATATATTTTATATAATATAATGTTATAATGTCAATGGAAAATACACCATCATGTCTCTTCTCCGTTTTATTTTATTTTAAAGATGTAAACGTTATCTATGAGGTGTCGATTTACCACCTTCAGGGAAGATGGTTTTTCATTTTTCAATTCCATATTCAAGGATTTTAAAAAACATTTTAATATAATACTCCCAAGTGAATAACAATTACAAATATAAGTTAAGTGATTTTACCAAAACCTTTATTTTTCATTTGTGTTATGATTTCTATCTCTTTAACATAACATAATTATTAATTTTATATATGATTCATCTAAATTATTTTTATATGAACCAGACTCACTTATAAAGGTCAGTTTATATTTATTTTATATATAAATACATGTTTTATAAGGTTTACTTCTTAATTACTCATAATAAGCTGGCCCGATTGACGGGTGCTTCAAAATTTCTTACCCATTTTATGTAACATCCATAATCATTTTTAAGATTGCATTATTTTTCATAAATTACTAATTTTTCCATGAAATGTTATATTTTTTCATTTATGGTTTTATATAAACTACTAGGAAAAATAAAAAGGATTTTTCCAAAATAACAATTGTTCTTAATGTGAAAAGTTTATTTCTATAAATAATTAATATATGAATTTATTGGAGTATTTTCATCTATTATTTATTGGAATTGATATATTATGATTATCAACTACTATATTTTATTAAATGTTTTAAGATCCATTTGATTCTCTTTGTACTTTCTTGACACCATTCACTATACTACTCCAAATAGTTAGTGATTAAGTTTATAGATTTGGTAAAGTTGGTAAGATTTCATAGGTATATATTGTTTAGGTTCAAACACATTAACACAAAGAATTTAGTATACTTTGTAAGTGTTGATAAGGGCTCTCTATATCCCCTTGATAGATTGGTTGGTCTCATGAGGAAAAAAATGATATGGACTTGGATGTGGCCTCGCCCATTTATTTTCAAATATGGATTTGGATGTGGAATTAACAAGTTATTTTCAGGTTTTTTGGTTGAGGCCTCAATAAAATATTTTAGTTGTCTAAAATTATTCATTCCCTAATTATAATATTAGTAATTAAATATTCATGGAATTATTTGACTAGTACAATATCAATGGTTATGTATCTTTCTCATGTAACCATTTTCGGATTTATTTAATTAGTTTTCAATCCAACCATATTCCGATCTAGATTATGATTTAATGGCATGTGTTTTTAGTTATTCACCATGAATTTTTTTATGTTAACTTTCTTTGTATTTATTACATTTATTGAGAATCTGAGCTCACCCCATTATTTTTTATAACTTATCCCTAGGATACCAATATGTTTATTATTAATGACATATAGGGATAATCTTAGAGTTTATGGATGCTTCCAAAAGAGTTTCTATGTTGTTTTTAATTTGAATTTATAATGTAAAACTTATGTATGTATCCTTTTTTCCAAATATACTAAACTATTCATAAATTTTGAATGCACTCTCTTTTTCAAAGTACAGATTTAGTTAATCAAGACACCAAGGACATGCTACTCGGGTCATGCTATTTACATTTGGTATTAGAGAAAGTTCAGTAGAATCTTTGAAAACTAGATTTAGAAAACATAAATTAGGGAACATAAACCTAAGATATAATTTGATGATAATTATAGACTAATATCCTAGAATTTTATTAAGTTAGATATTATGTGGGTCTTCTTAACAATACATCCCTAATTGGATATTACAAGTTGGTGTAGTTCAAGAACATATATACATAGGGGAAAAACTCTGACAGGGTGAATTGGGCCTAACTCATCCTAACCTAGTACATGACAATGGGCCTTACTACACACCTAGTTTCAAACTCCAATGGTACATTCTTTGGATAATTCAAATTTTCTTTACAAAACATTATGAAAGATTCAAATGTAAATATGTATCCAAAGAACCATGTTTATTATTATGAGATTTGTTATGCCTAAATTTCGAATTTATTCTAAGAGTTTTCCAATTTTGAAATTTTTCATGATGATTCATAGCTAAATTTTATTTATTCCATTGTTTAGAAAGGGAGGCTAGTGTTACAAATGTAAGATGTATCAATACACATATTACTTATTGATAATTTCCTCCTATTTAAGTAACGATGTTAAAGTATGTGAGGAAAAACTTATAACTATACTAGTATAGCTGACCCAGGTCATGAAAAATAAACACACTCAAATGGAGAATCAATATCCATAATGAGGAGGAATAATATTAGACCTATTTATGGGAAAAGAAATTATATCAATCAATGGGGCTACAAAAACATTTCTAGTTGAGAAGTGGATTATTTTCACAGATATAATATTTCTCTCTTTGGGAATTAATGAAAGGGAGAAGGTTGTCACAGAAAAAATTTACCACTTAGGGTTTGGGAATCAACGGTGGTTATTGATTCAAAACACCAAGAAGGAGGAAGAAATAAAAAACTAGGAATGAAAGGATTTCAAGGAACATT
Organism: Viscum album; assembly: GCA_963277665.1. Taxonomy (NCBI): domain Eukaryota; kingdom Viridiplantae; phylum Streptophyta; class Magnoliopsida; order Santalales; family Viscaceae; genus Viscum; species Viscum album. Next base: position 927,071,085 of record OY728165.1, read on the forward strand.
TATTGGAAAAATATTTTCCATGGGAATAGAGAGTAGATATAGAGAGACAGTTATTGAATCTAGGAAAAAAAGAGGATGATAATATTACAAATTATGAATCCAAATTTTCAAAGGTTAGCATGTTATTATTTGGATTACACACAATAATCCATGACAGTGATTTATTGATTCTTTTATGGGTCAAAACTATTACTCTAAAGGTCAATGGTTTTTGGAAACTTTCTCATCATATGGAAATATATTCTCATATGATAGCAAGATAGATAAACAACTCTCTAAGTCTTATAACTGTAAGGTAAATCAAGAGAAGAATAGGATGGTATAGAAAATAATGGAAATAGGGAATAATAAAAAAGTGAATTTTCTAACTTTTGATACTTGGGGAAGGAAACACAATGGTTCATGCTCAATGGGGAATATAGTTTTCTATAAGTGTGTTTAGAAATGAGATCATGTTCACAATTTCATGGGAAACAATGAATCTACAAATGCTCAATTCAACAATTGTAGGGATATAGGAAACTATGAAAATGAGTGTCCAATGCATCAAGGAAACGTTCCTTAGAAAAGTTCGTGGGATCAAGGATAAGCTAATGCAATCACAACATCTGAGGTTGAAGTTCCTAATGTTGTTTTGGTAGTTACTTTAATCATCCCCTGAAATTTAGCTAAATATTTATTTGATTTTGGATCATCACATTCATTTATATCTTCGTAGTTTTCTTTAAAAATTATATATTTCTATTTCTCCATAACAAGGGAGTTATTATTAAAGAATCATATAGAAAAAACCTTTTTAAACAAATCTGGGTTCAGAAGTTCTTATTATGGTTGATAAATGTGATTGTATTACTTATTTTATCATTATAAATATGGTTACTATTGATATAATCCTTTTTATATATTAAATTTCAATATATAATGAAAACATTTATTGCTAAGAGGAGGAGATTATGATTCGTAATTAATGTATGGAATGTATTGCCTTTATAGGGGAGACTTCAATATCTGAGTTATATCAAGATCCACCACTAGAAGCTCTTCTAAATAAAACTCTTGAGGAATCAGATAAAATATCATCTATAGGTGAGTATAAAAATATTCAAATTGAGGATATACCTATTGTGAAGGAATATATTGATGTATTTCTAGATTATTTTCCTAGACCTCTTCTAGAGAAGGAAGTTGAGTTCTCTATTTATTTAATTCCTAGTGTATGTCCCATATAAAAGATTCCATATATAATAGACACTATGTAATTAGTGGGGCTGACGAAACAACTAAAGGAATTGAGTGATAAGGGATTTATTCTCCCTTGAGTTTTTCTATGGGAAGCCCCTCTTATTTTTAAAAGAAGAATGATGGAACCCTGAGGTTATGCACTGACTATAGATAAATCATTTCTATTAAAATTAAAGAACAAGTATCCTATACCTCACATTATTGATTTATTTTATGAACATCATTGAGCTCAATATTTTTTAAATAAATAACTTTGACCTGGATATCATTAATTACTTGTGTATAAGGAAGGTATTCCAAAGAAAACATTTTGAACCAGGTATGGGCATTAGGAGTTTACAATAATTCCATTTGGACTAACTAATTCACCTAATATTTTAATGGTTCTGATGAAAAAGGTGTTCAAAGAACATGTTTAATATTTTTTTGTCATATTTATTGATGATATATTGACATATTCTAAAATCTACTAGGACCATAGGTACCACTTATGGGTTGTTCTAGAGACTCTTAGAAGAAAATAATTATATGGGATGTATAGAAAATATAAATTATATATTTAGATAGTCACTTTTATTTTCCATATTGTCTCTCAGGATTTAATCTCATTTCATCCTATGATGATAAAGGGAGTTCAAAAATGGCATACACTAATGGACATAACGGAGGTGCGTATTTTCATTGGTTTAACAAGTTACTATTTATATTTTATTCATAATGTTAACCTGTTAACCATGATTACTCATAAATCGGTTGAGTTTCTTAAGGAAAATGTATTTTGAAAAATGCTTTGAATAATTGAAGTGATTATTAATGAATTATATGATCATGAATATACTATTAGGAAATGGTGTATTTATGAATTATAGTTATGCATAAAAGAAAGGACTTGGTTGTGTCACTATGCATAATTATAGAGTTACTGCCTATGCATCAAGGCTGTTAAAAAAACATGAATAATAATATCCAACTCACAATATTTATTTTTTAGCTATAATATTTTCTATGAAGATAAAGAGTCACTCTATATATAGTGAATGATGTGAGATATATATAGATCAAAAGTTCTTTAAATATATATTCTCATAGAAATAACTCAACCAGAGGAAAAGGAGATGGATTGAGGTACCCAAGGATTATGATTGTTCAATACACTACCACCTAGGGAAGTAAAATAAGGTATATTATACATTGAGAATGAAAATTCAGGGAGTTAGGAACATAATGAAGATTGATAAGGATCTTGTGAATAAGGATATAAAAAATATGGATTTAGAAATTATCAAAAAAGGTGAAACATTATTTACTTTTGAACTGTAGTACTATCCGTATTTATTGGAATGGAATAAAATGTCACAATTTGATCATGAGAATTTTCAAAGGAAAATTAAATATGTGAATGATGGGTAGTTTTTAGAATTCATGTATAAGGATGTATTTTTGAAATTTGGGAACAGTATTTGTGTTTCCTCCATACCCAAGATAACAAAATAATGTTATTGGATGATTCCCATATCTCAAATTTCTCTATACACCCTGTTATCATGAAGATTTATAGATATTTTATGGAACATTTTGGATAAGATGATATGAAGCATGAAATTTATGATAATGTATCAATATGTTTACTCAATCAATAGGTGTAGGATGAAGGACAACTTCCTTGTGGATTCATGAAACCTATACCTATTCTTACATGGAAATGATATGATGTTCTAATAGAATTTTCCATTGTATTCCCAAAAACAAAAATAAATAATGATTAAATATAGATAATTGTTATCCACATAACAAATATGCACATTTCCTCTCTATAATGGTGGATTGTCTATAGGATCACCTTTCACAACTCTATATTAATGATTTTTAATATATTAAGTTGTACCAATTTCTATTCTGTCTTATCATGATCCATGATTTACATCAAAGTTATGGAAAATTCTTCAAAAAATCATTAGATACTGAGTTTTATTTGAGTACTGCTTATCACCCTCAAAATGAAGTGTAGTCTGAAAGGATGATCCAAACAATAGAAGACATGTTTAGATCATGATCACTTTACATTAAAGGCTTTTGGGGTCTATATTTACCATTAGTAGAGTTTTACAACAATAATAGATTCTATTTATGTTTTCAAATGGAACCATATAAATTATTGTATGGAAAATATGTCATACACAATCTTGTTGGGATGTATTTGGTGAAAGGAATAATGTAGGCCCCAATCTTGTGGGGGAAACAACAGAAATGGTAATTAATATTGAAATAGATATTAAATAATCACAATGTAAGAAAAAGATATATTCTGATAATAGGAATATATATTTGGAGTTTCTAGTGGGGGATCATGTATTTTGGAATGTATCTCCATGGAAGGGTGTTATAAGATTTGGAAAGAAAGGGAAACTGAGACCTTGGTACATTAGACCTTTTGAAATCCTGGAGAGAATTAGAGAGGTGGCATGTTGTTTGGTTATGGAACCTAGCCTTTCTAATTTATACAATAAGTTCCACATCTCTTTGTTATGGAAGTACATACCATACCTAATGTGTATCCTCACATCCAAAGGAATAGAATTAGAGTCAACTTTATCTTACCATGAAGATCATATCTATATTGTGGACACTAGAGAGTAAGTGTTAAGGAATAAGATTACTCGGCTTGAAAAGTTACATTGGATAAATCATAAAATTGAAGAGGCATCATAGTAATTAGAGAAATATATGATAAAGAACTACCCAAATATTTTTATGATGTGAAATTCTGAAATTTTCATGGAAGAATTTTTTGTAGGAGGGGAGAATGTAACCCCCAAAATTTTATGTTATGCCTCTTTTAGAATTAATCATTTTGATAGTTTATCGTTCACAAAACATCTAATTTAAAAGGTAATATATAATTTAATTTGACCATTGGAAAAGAAATGCGACCCTAAGGAATAATAAGATGACTAATAGAATAGTAAATTTACCTATTAAATTATAAATAAAACAAGGGTAACATGTATATAAAATTATGGGATATTTATATCTTAAAATAAGTAAATAAATGTTTTAAAATGATAAAATAAGTGTCGGTATTTTTGTAAAGAGTAAATGTATATTTATAGTTGTATATTTAATATTATATTTTAAAATAAAATCTATTTTCATAAATTTGATTCATAAATTAATTATATATTTTTTTATGATTATAATATAATTTTATGAGACCTTAAATATTTTTTAAATTTTTTTAAAAATAAGTTATATTTTTAAAATCTCTATTTTTTAAAATAAATGGTGATTTAAATTTATATTTATAATTTTCATATTAAAAAACATAGTTTAATAATATTGTGTTTTTTTAATTCTTCGTGTAGAAAAATGGTTAGGTTGAATTATTTGTATTTTTCTAAAATAGTTGAATTTTTATTGAATTGTGAAATGCAGTTATGCTATTTTATATAATTACATGAATTAATGAGTCAAAGATGATATATGGATGATGTGATCCCATAATATTGATCTATCATTAATTATTTTAATATATTTAGTTATAATTATCAATCTATTACAAGTATTGTGTGAAAATAATAAACAAATGAATAAAACAATAAAAAACCATATCTCCTCTACTATAAATACCACCCATCACCACCCCTTATCCTCACACCTCTCAAGCATTTAAGCATAATTATATTTTGAAAATTTCCTCTCCAAAAACTCTCTCCCAATTTCTGTCCATGATTTTCTCCCCCAAAATACCATTTTAAATTTCTTTAAGGAGGTTCTCAATGAGAAGAATACAAGAGGTAAAATCCCCTTTTGTTCATTTAATTTTTTTAATTTATTCTCTTTTATTATCCTTCCCTCACCTCCCCTATCAAATGTGACATTATAACTCATGTTTCATTTATATACTGTAATTTTATTTTGTTAGTGTAAAATAAACCATCAATTATATTCCCCTTTTATTTTATTTTAATGATTAAAACATCATTTGTGATGTGCTGATTTACTACATTCATGGACGATTTGTTTTCGTTTTTCAATTCCTCATTACAGGTTGGGATTGAATCCATTTTTATGGTCAAAATAGATTATAATATATGTATTTAATTATTTTATATTCATTTAGAACCAATATATATTCATAATATTAATTAATTAAATAGAACTAGTTTGTGATGATAAAAGATCCCCCAAAATAATCAAAATGATTATCACTAACATCTTGTCTAATGATTAATCCTCATCCAAAATAAAAAAATTTCTTATATAACCATATAATAATAAATAATATCAATAATAACATATAATTTCAATTATATACAACTATTTTCATTTTACATGATCTTCCATATGCGTATAAAAGTAAACGAGTCATGAAAACGAAGGAACTGAACACTCCCAAATAATGAAATGTAATCTTATAACTCATCCAAAAAGTTTATAAATGAAAATAATATAATTATAATAAATCATGTAAATGTTTAATGGGTTATAAATTAAATTATTAATGAATCTAATTTCATTATTTTATGACATTAACCGCACGTAAAGAACATATTCAGACATAAGGTGAGGGATTCTACCCGAACCTCCATTTTTCTTTCGTGTTATGATTTAAATATCTTTACCAAAATTTAATTATTCATTATTTGTATATAAATCATATACATTGTGTTTATATGTCCCAATTTGTTTTCTAAATCAGTTCATCTTTATTTGATGTAAAAGTACATATTTTAAAAGGTTCCCTTATTAATTTTTTCCAAAAAGCAAGCCTGTAAAGACCCGGAAATTTCAAGGAAATTTTTTTCTTAATTTGATTTGGAATTTTACAAGAACGCAGTTTCTGACGGCGCCTGATTCCGAGGCCCGGTGTGCCCGGAATTAATTTCCGAAGTTTGGCTCGGGTACGTTCATTGAACGAGCGAGCAGGAATTTCTATCTTTTGAACCGGTGCTCGGAATCGAATTTCGAGGGCACCGATGGAACCGCAGCGCCAGTAATTACTTAGGAACTCCTGTTCCGGAGTTGCATTTACACGAGTGTTGATAATAAAAATTGTGGAAGTTTATTTTATAACTACAGTACAATTTTTATTAACTTACTCTAAGTGTTAGCTCATGGTGGAAGTTGGGTAACCACCCAACCTCCCTTGGGAGGTTATGAGGGTGGTGGGGCCCACACGAACCCCACCTCTTCATATCCTCTAAAACCCCTCAACTCCCACTTAAATGATTTAAACTTAGTTATAACTTATGTCTTAAATTAGTTGATTTTAATGTGGTGAGTTGTGTGAGTCTTTTGAATTTCAAACACTTGAATTTCAAAAGCCATGTGAAGTTAATTAAATAAGTGGAGAACTTATTTCTTTTGGTTGGGTTGTGTTGTTTGAGAGATTTTGGAAAGAAGGCTTAGAAGTCTTGAAGTTTCTCCATCCTCTTGACAAAGAACGCGAAGAACAAACGGACTTCGACGAAGAACGCCACGTTCTCGGGAACCGTCTTCCGCGACGCTATACCCGCAATACCGACGACGACTTCTTCCGCGACATCTCTTTTCGCGACGCCGAATCTCGTCACCTCTTAAATCAAGGTAGGGGTTTTAACTTTTTAAAGTTATGTGGATCTCTCCTTCGAACTTGAAGGTTTATATTTGTCGGGCCTTGATTCCAAATCTTTTTATTTAATTTAAAATATTGTGAAAGTTTATCATTCATTAAAGGCCGATTGTTAGCAAATAGCGCGAGGGGGCCGGACCGCACGAACACGGCCGACCCTCCTCCTTTCATGTTGATTTTGTTGTGGATTGAAACGGGTGTGGCGCGGTGCCGTCGCACTGCGCAGGATCATGCGGCAAGAAACGCGTGGCGCCGTCGCGCCGCGTCGTTAAATAATGCCAGGACGCGACGCCGTCGCGCCACGTCGAAGAAAGTTGAAGGCGCCGCGGCCGGAGCGGGGCCGCGGTGGAGGGGCGCGGTGCCGTCGCACCACGCCGGACAACGAAGGCCGCGGCCGGTTCCGGGCCGCGGCAGAACGAGAAGACCGGCGGCCAGCCGGGCCACCGGTGTCGGAAGCCGGAAGGGGGACCGGCCTTGCCGGTCCCGTTGAGGAAGAACCGGCCGTCCAAGTCGGGCCGGCAGGACGGGAGAAAACCTGGGGAAATAATTTCCCCCGGCCAGCCTTAATGCCCCCCCCCATTATAAGGGGGGCCGGTTACACAAAGGGGGGGGGGCATGCGACCCCCCCGTTTTCTCGAAGGCAGGCCCCCACGTGAGGGGGGCCGTTTTTCTTTAGGCGCGGCAGGTTGCCGCGCCGCCAGCTGAGGAAAGGCGGGGGCATTGCCCCTCGCGCGCGGCACATGAACGGCGCCCAGGCCGCACCGGACCGCGCCGCCGCGCCGGGCCGGGTTTTCCGAGCCGGGTCGGGTCGTCGGGCCGGGTCGCCACCCGAGGCGGGTCGACCCGATTCGGCCGACCCAGGGGGGTCGGGCCGGGTCGGCCCGGGCCCGTACCCCCAGTTTCGGAACACTTTCGGTCAAATGCTCGTATCTTGGGCTACGAGCCTCTAAACGACTCGCCGTCAGCGACAACGCGATTCTTGGATCAAGACGGTCGTTTCGGTATACTATACTTAAGGTGCACCTTCCTTTTTGGGAGCCTACGTGGTTAAAACTCCATAGTTAAGCGTGCATGGCCAAGAGTAGTGATCAGGATGGGTGACCTCCTGGGAAGTTTCCCAGGGTGGGTGTGAGACGGAAAAGCCAATAACTAACAGATCGGGCGTCCGATTTACGCACCGTCTGTTTCGTTGAATTCCTCTTGATGAGATGGATCTTTTGGCATACTCCCCCCGAGGTTTGGACGCAGGTGGAGTATGGTCGGGTTGGTTTTGCCTTAAAAACCAACCGGGCCCCTCGAACGAAAAAGCGAATAACTCTCAGACCGGGCGTCTGATTGACGTGCCGTCTGTTGCGTTGAGTTCTTGTTGTCGATACAGAACTTTTGGCATTCTCCGCCCGAGATTTGGATGCAGATGGATAGTGGCCAGGTTGGATCGCACATAAATCCAACCGGGCCCCTGGAACGGAAAAGCTGATACCTTTCTGACAGAACGTCCATTTGACAAACCGTCAGCGGCGTTGGTGATCTCGTTGAGAAACGGTCCCTATGAGTATACCCTATGAGAGTTCGGGGTAAAGTTGAGATACGGATGGGTTTGGTTCGCTCACGAAACCAACCGGGCCCCTGGGACGAAAAGGATAATAACTCACAGACCGGGCGTCCGATTGACGCGCTGTCTATTGTGTTGAGACCCCTATGACGAGGCAGTCCTTTGAGATACTTCTTCGTGGGACTTCGAGATACTTGGATTATCGACCTGTAGCTCGTGGAGCGGACCCTCCCAGTGATGAGCGTACGGAGTACGAAGGCCGTGTAACTGGCTGAGACCTGACGACTGCTTGACCGACTCGACTTGGAGTGAGTCGACTAGCCCAGTGGACGGAGCACTACTTTCTGAGGTGCAGACCCATGGCGGACGGAGCACTACCTGTGTGATAGTGCCGACCCGCGGTACTCATCCGGAGAGTACCTCAGCAGGCTACTAGGGGGTGTGCACTACTATGTTTGGGTGACATACCTCGGCGGGAAGCACTACTGTGTCTGGGTGGCTGACCCGCGGTACTCGACAGGAGGAGTACTTCTGCAGTCTTAGGTTAGTGAGCAGTACCTCGGAGTCGTGACAGGACCACTGTACACTCTAGAGACGGAGCTCTTTAGCAGTTACGGTTTCGATAATGAAAATCCTGGTTTGAGCTGAGACTTTTTACCTTTGTGTTTATCTCATGATTGAGATGGGTCACTTGATAACATAGGTATATGTATGGGCATATACTTGGGTAGTAGTTATCCATTGATTTCACAATCCTTGTGTTTCCTCATGATTGAGATGGGTTACTTGATAACTTAGGTATATGTATAGGCATATACCTAAGTAGAGGTTATCTGTTGAGATCTTCTATGTGGTTATCCTTGTTGGTTTTAGTGAGACCTTGAGGGTCTCGGGGTCCCTACTGAGTATCGTTATACTCACCCCTGCACGGGCTATGCCCGCACCTCGTTGTGTTGGTTGCAGACGACGGGCAGTGCTGACAGAGGATGAGTGTTTGAGGACTGGACGGTACCTGGAGCTGGACTATACGATGAGATGGTACCCGGAGGAGGAACTCACGACGAGACGGTACCTAGAGGTGGACGTGACGACGAGGCGGTACCTGGAGGTGGACCACTGGGCGGGACATACTCGGAGCGGACGGCGGGACCTGAGGAGCAGAGGAGCTATCTGTACCCACCCTTCAGGTGGGATTTCCAGTGGACAGCTCGGCGTAGCAGCTTTACTTTTCAGTTGCTTTTTTCCCTTTTGAGTTGTACTTTACAGTTGGGCTTGTATTTCCGGACCCTTTTTACTTTCCGCACTTACTGTTGTACTTAGTTTTTATTTAGTGTTTACTTCTTCCGCTTGTACTCTGTGTGATTTTTTACTTTAAAAAGGCAATGCCTTCCCTTTTTACCGGGATTTACGCCTTGGTTCTAGTCTCCAGCCCCTGACCTATGGAAGGTGGGCTTGGGGTAGTCACGGCACGGGCCCCGAGGACGGGTCGTGACAAATTGGTATCAGAGGAGTTCGGTTCTACCGCTGATCTTATAACTCTGATGTTTCTTTCTGTGAAGCAATAGTGTTGAGAGTACCGAGTGTGGTTTTAAGTTCAGGGAGTCGAGTGTTGGTGCGGGTGGCCGACGTATCCATACACCAGGACCCTGACAACTAATTTCCGACTTTGTGCACGAAACACTGATTGCGTGTGTGTTTTCAAAGGTTTTCCCTTAAAACAACTCAAACCAGGTCAGCTCACCAGGTATAAACGTTTGACCGTGTCACGATGTTTCTTTCAGGATGCCTTTTCACGGACGACCAGATAGAGCCCAGAGGGATGTGCGTGCTGAAAGCCTATCGAGCGACGAGGCTTCGGTACAGGGCCCTCTTGCAGTTGAGGCACCAGCGGAGGCACCAGCGGTACTGCTACCCGTTGGGCCACTGATGCCACCAGCCCCAGCAGTAGGCGATGCACGACGCTTGAGCGCGCTGCACAAGTTCCAGCGCCAGAGGCCACCCAGGTTCCGGGGAGAGACGAACCCGCAGGCGGTTGAGGTTTGGCTGCAGGCTATGGTGAGAGTCTTCAGGCTAGTGGGGACGCCGACAGACTTCATGGTGATCTTTGTTACCAGCCTCCTTCAGGCAGCAGCAGGCAGGTGGTTGAGCCACTTGTTTCAGTTTTGCGACGGGATGAACTTCTCATGGGAAGACTTCGAGACCTTCTTCAGGGTGGAGTTTGTGCCAGTAGCTCTACACCCCGAGCGTGGACAGGAGCTTCTGCCTTTGCCGTGTGTTTTTCGATCAGTAGCTGAGTCATCTGTGGGCAGTAGACAGATGATGCAGAGGTCCAGGAGGAACAGACTAGCAGTTGGACGATCTCGGGTTGTAGGACCGGTGGTGTGGGGCACCCGGGGTGGGAACAGAGCTAGGCGTGCCAGAATCAGGTTGTGTTACTCATGTGGCGGAAAGGGTCACCTGCCATGTGACTGTACGACTCGTCGTACAGTTGATCCGCAGGCTTTGGAGGAGCCACCAAGGCAGTAGAGCTCCGGGAGCAGGTGGACAGGAGCAGAACTAGTGGATACGTTCCTTGTACTTCTAGTTCCATGTGGCTGTTGTATTCGTGTCTTGTACTATGAGCTGCAATAATAAAAAGACACTTATCTTTTTTTGCTTTCCTGTCTTTTGTTTGGTTGATACTGAGTGGTCCCGGTTAAAACTGTTGACTTGACCCTCACATTCGAGATTTCTACTGGAGGAGACCTAGTGACCTCACACTGATGCCGATAGTGTGACTCGACCCTTGGAGGCGAGAGTGAAAGTTGGATCTCTTGGTAGTTACGTCGAGGCCTTACGACGTCATCCATGGCATGAATGCATCATTCATGTTGGAATTGACTGTATTAGGCAAAGAATGTGGTTCATCCAGGGGATGAGACCGGATTTCTCTTATCAGCAAAGAAGAAATCATAGCAGCTCTTGTGATACTAAAGGAGGTCCAGGACATCCAAGAGAGGATGAAGACTGAACAGTACAATAAGAAACAGGAAACCGGTGCAAGTCTTAGAGACTCGGGCATGATAAAGAAGAGGAAGCTTAAAGGAGAGATTAGTCTACGAAGCAGCAGACATGGAGGCAGAGCTAGGAGAGCAGCATGAGGTGGTGTACATTCTAACATTGTACAACCACCCGACTTAGTTATTTCTTCCAGGTTCAGGGAGCTGGAGGGAGGAGGAAGAGTGCGGATGCATGCGGTCAAGGAGTGTGACCCAATGGCTCTAGAAATGATTCAATGGATAGTTTGTGTCCACTACTAGCTGTGGTAGTAATGGACGTCGATGTGAATCATTCCTTTTTTTCACAAATCTTGTTCCAGACCTAGAGTTTCCGGTAATCCGTGGACTTGACCCTCACATCTGGAGATACCTTGGGAGGAAACTCGATAATAACACTTTCGCCGATGGTGTGGTCAGACCCTCGAGGCGAGAGTTTCAGTTGGAATCTCTTGGTGGCAGCGTCGAGGCCTTACAACGTTAGTTTGAGTATGGAATGGGCAATAACTGTTCATACTCAAATTGAAGGTTTTAAGAAAACATCAGGATGGGTTTTCCTTGGTCGGCGGAAAAGGAAACCCAAGGCAGCGCAGGGTAACACTTGCACAGGAGGGTGCGACCGATCACTCTTGAGTCGGTCAACCATACCCTCGTGGAAACAACCTTTCGAGTTCCAGTTCTAACAGAAAATGGAGATCTCTGGAGTTCGAGGATGACGATCACGTCCTTATACGGGTCTCACCTCGACGAGGTTTACGGAGATGTGGCCAAGGCGGAAAGTTATCTCCGGGGTTCAGCGGACCTTCTTAGGTCCCCAGCTGGGTAGGCGGGGTGGTTTACTGCTTGACCCATTCACCGCAGTTGCACCAGGTGCACGACGACTTCCACAAATCTCAACTGAGGAGATACGTGCTCGACCCTTCGCATACCATCGACCATGAGGAGCTGGACGATGGCGATGGGGTGTCTTTCACAGAGATTCCAGTGGGGATCGAGGATCGACAGGAGCAGATCCTATGAGGACGATCGATTCCTCGGGTGCACTTTCTTTGGCAGTACGAAAACCTCCAGGTGAGCACATAGGAGCGGAAGGCTCAGATGCGTGCTCTGTACCGCTTTTCTGACCCTAGTTTGTGTTGAAGCTTTACGGGGACGTAAAGCCCTGAGGTGGGAGTACTGTAAAGACCCGGAAATTTCAAGGAAATATTTTTCTTAATTTTTGTTGGAATTTTACAAGAACGCAGTTTCTGACGGTGCCTGATTCTGAGGCCCGGTGTGCCCGGAATTAATTTCCGAAGTTTGGCTCGGGTACGTTCAGTGAACGAGCGAGTAGAAATTTCTATCTTTTGAACCGGTGCCCAGAATCGAATTCCGAGGGCACCGATGGAACCGCAGCGCCGATAATTACTTAGGAACTCCTGTTCCGGAGTTGCGTTTACATGAGTGTTGATAATAAAAATTGTGGAAGTTTATTTTATAACTACAGTACAATTTTTATTAACTTACTCTAAGTGTTTGCTCATGGTGGAAGTTGGGTAACCACCCAACCTCCCTTGGGAGGTTATGAGGGTGGTGGGGCCCACACGAGCCCCACCTCTTCATATCCTCTAATACCCCTCAACTCCCACTTAAATGATTTTAACTTAGTTATAACTTATGTCTTAAATGAGTTGATTTTAATGTGGTGAGTTGTGTGAGTCTTATGAATTTCAAACACTTGAATTTCAAAAGCCCTGTGAAGTTAATTAAATAAGTGGAGAACTTATTTCTTTTGGTTGGGTTGTGTTGTTTGATAGATTTTGGAAAGAAGGCTTAGAAGTCTAGAAGTTTCTTCATCCTCTTGACAAAGAACGCGAAGAACAAACGGACATCGACGAAGAACGCCACGTTCTTGGGAACCGTCTTCTGCGACGCCATACCCGCAATACCAACGACGTCTTCTTCCGCGACATCTCTTTTCGCGACACCGAATCTCATCACCTCTTAAATCAAGGTAGGGGTTTTAACTTTTTAAAGTTATGTGGATCTCTCCTTCGAACTTGAAGGTTTATATTTGTCGGGCCTTGATTCCAAATCTTTTTATTTAATTAAAAAGATTGTGAAAGTTTATCATTCATTAAAGGCCGATTGTTAGCAAATAACGCGAGGGGGCCGGACCCCACGAACACGGCCAACCCTCCTCCTTTCATGTTGATTTTTTTGTGGATTGAAACGGGTGGGGCGCGGTGCCGTCGCACTGCGCAGGATCATGCGGCAAGAAACGCGCGGCGCCGTCGCGCCGTGTCGTTAAATAATGCAAGGACACGACGTCGTCGCGCCGCGTCGAAAAATGTTGAAGGCGCCACGACCGGAGCGGGGCCGCGGTGGAGGGGTGCGGTGCCGTCGCATAGCGCCGGACAACGAAGGTCGCCGCCAGTTCCGGGCCGCGGCGAAACGAGAAGACCGGCGGCCAGCCGGGCCGCCGGTGTCGGAAGCCGGAAGGGGGACCGGCCTTGCCGGTCCTGTTGAGGAAGAACCGGCCGGCCAGGTCGGGCCGGCCGGACGGGAGAAAACCGGGGGAAATAATTTCCCCCGGCCAGCCTTAATGGCCCCCCCATTATGAGGGGGCCGGTTTCACAAAGGGGGGGCAGGCGGCCCCCCCGTTTTCTCGAAGGCAGGCCCCCATGTGAGGCGGGCCGTTTTTCTTTAGGCGCGGCAGGTTGTCGCGCCGCCAGCTGAGGAAAGGCGGGGGCTTTGCCCCTCGTGTGCGGCACACAAACGGCGCCCAGGCCGCGCCGCCGCGCCGGACCGCGCCGGGCCGGGTTTTCCGAGCCGGGCCGAGTCGTCGGGCCGGGTCGCCGCCCGAGGAGGGTCGACCCGGTTCGGCCGACCCAGGGGGGGTCAGGCCGGGTCGGCCCGGGCCCAGACCCCCTGTTTCGGACCACTTTTGGTCAAATGCTCGTATCTTGGGCTACGAGCCTCCAAACGACTCGCCGTCAGTGACAACGCGATCCTTGGATTGAGACGGTCGTTTCCGTATACTATACTTAAGGTGCACCTTCTTTTTCGGGAGCCTACGTGGTTAAAACTCCATAGTTAAGCGTGCTTGGCCAAGAGTAGTGATCAGGATGAGTGACCTCCTGGGAAGTTTCCCAGGGTGGGTGTGAGACGGAAAGGCCAATAACTAACAGATCGGGCGTCCGATTTACGCGCCGTCTGTTTCGTTGAATTCCTCTTGATGAGACAGATATTTTGGCATACTCCGCCCGAGGTTTGGACGCAGGTGGAGTACGGTCGGGTTGGTTTTGCCTTAAAAACCAACCGGGCCCCTGGAACGAAAAAGCCAATAACTCTCAGACCGGGCGTCCGATTGACGCGCCGCCTGTTGCATTGAGTTCCTGTTGACGATACGGAACTTTTGGCATTCTCCGCCCGAGATTTGGATGCAGATGGATAGTGGCCAGGTTGGATCGCACAGAAATCCAACCAGGCCCCTGGAACGGAAAAGCTGATACCTTTCTGACATAACGTCCGTTTGACGAACCGTCAGCGGCGTTGGTGATCTCGTTGAGAAACGGTCCCTATGAGTATACCCTATGAGAGTTCGGGGTACAGTTGAGATACATCCGGGTTTGGTTCGCTCACGAAACCAACCGGGCCCCTGGGACGAAAAGACTAATAACTCACAGACCGGGCGTCCGATTGACATGCCGTCTATTGTGTTGAGACCCCTATGACGAGGCGGTCCTTTGAGATACTTCTTCGTGGGACTTTGAGATACTTGGAGTATCGAACTGTAGCTCCTGGAGTGGACCCTCCCAGTGACGAGCGTGCGGAGTACGGAGACCGCGTAACTGGCTGAGACCTGACGACTGCTTGACCGACTCGACTTGGAGTGAGTCGACTAGCCCAGTGGACGGAGCACTACTTTCTGAGCTGCAGAACCATGGCGAACGGAGCAATACCTGTGTGACAGTGCAGACCCGCGGTACTCGTCCGGAGAGTACCTCAGCATGCTACTAGGGGGTGTGCACTACTGTGTTTGGTTGACATACCTCAGCGGGAAGCACTACTGTGTCTGGGTGGCTAACCCGCAGTACTCGACAGGAGGAGTACTTCAGCAGTCTTAGGTTAGTGAGCAGTACCTCGGAGTCGTGACAGGACCACTGTACACTCTAGAGACGGAGCTCTTCAGCAGTTACGGTTTCGATAATGAAAATCCTGGTTTGAGCTGAGACTTTTTACCTTTGTGTTTACCTCATGATTGAGATGGGTTACTTGATAACTTAGGTATATGTATGGGCATATACCTGGGTAGTAGTTATTCGTTGATTTCACAATCCTTGTGTTTCCTCATAATTGAGATGGGTTACTTGATAACTTAGGTATATGTATGGGCATATACCTAAGTAGAGGTTATCTGTTGAGATCTTCTATGTGGTTATCCTTGTTGGTTTTAGTGAGACCTTGAGGGTCTCGGGGTCCCTACTGAGTATCGTTATACTCACCCCTGCACGGGTTATGCCCGCACCTCGTTGTGTTGGTTGCAGACGACGGGCAGTGCTGACAGAGGCTGAGTGTTTAAGGACTGGACGGTACCTAGAGGTGTACTATACGACGAGATGGTACCAGGAGGAGGACCTCACGACGAGACGGTACCCAGAGGTGGACGTGACGACGAGGCGGTACTCGGAGGTGGACCACTAGGCGAGACATGCTCGGAGCAGACGGCGAGACCCGAGGAGCAGAGGAGCTATCTGTACCCACCCTTCATGTGGGATTTCCAGTGGATAGCTCGGCGTAGCAGCTTTACTTTTCAGTTGCTGTTTTCCCTTTCGAGTTGTACTTTACAGTTGGGCTTGTATTTCTGGCCCCTTTTTACTTTCCGCACTTACTGTTGTACTCAGTTTTTACTTAGTGTTTACTTCTTCCTCTTATACTCTGTGTGATTGTTTACTTTACAAAGGCAATGCCTTCCCTTTTTACCAGGATTTACGCCTTGGTGCTATTCGCCAGCCCCTGGCCTATGGAAGGCGGGCTTGGGGTAGTCACAGCACGGGCCCCGAGGACGGGTCGTGACAAAGCCTAATTGAAGGGAACTTCCGAATCTATTAAAAATGTTCATATACCATCGATAATCTATTTTAAGACACTATAATTTTTTAAAAATAAATTTTTCCATTAAAATATTCATTTGTTTTTGATTTTATATAAACAATTATGAAAAATAAAAATTATTTTTCCAAAACAACACTTCATTGAAATGTGAAAAACAATTCTATCAAAAAATCCTTGATGATTTTATTTGAGTATTTTCATCTATGATATATTTATATTGATATCATATGATTACAATATTCTATATTTTATTAAATGTTTTATGACCAGTTTGACTATGGATGTGCTATCTCGACATAATTCACGATACTACTCAGAATGGTTAGTGACTATGTTTACAGATTGGGGAAAGTAATTTACATTTCATATGAATATATTGTTTATGTTTCACCTCATTCATATGAGGAATGAATTAGAAATAATTTAGTGATGGGAAGGTCCCACTATAACTGCTATATGCATCAGTAATTCTCATGTGACAAAATTTATATAGACTTGGTTGAGGCCTTGCCCATTTATTTTAAGATATGGATTTGGCCGAGGACTTATCCATTTATTTTTAGATTTCAAACCCAGGGCCTTGATGGTATGTTTTTAGATGTAGAACATTATGCATTCCCTAATTATGATATTTCTAATTTAAAATCCATGTGATTATATGACTAGTAGAATATCCATGGTTAGGTTTCTTTATCATGTAATTATTTATGGAATTATTTGATCAGTTTTCACTGCTTCTATATTATATTCAAGATTATAATTTTAAAACATGTGTTTTTAGTTATTAACTATGTCTTATTTTTTATCATAGCTTCGACTATATTTATTTCCCTTACTGATATCTGATATCACCCCATTGTCATGATTTATTTTTCCAAAGGATGTAAAGATTTTTATAATTAATGACATTTAGGGATAATCTATGATTTTTTTTGATGTTTCAAAGGGAGTATTTATTTTTTTCCTTTCACATTTTAATGTAAAAATTATGTATATATCTAGATTTCCAATTCTAATAAACTATTCAGTCCTTTGAGATGCGATATCTTATTCATAGTACCAACGTAATTAAGTAATACACATAGTCTTGGAAGCTGGGGTAAGGTTTTTAAAAAAATTAATATATTTTATTCCAAATATGGAACACATTTTACATAATTAAAAGCACTTTAGTTATATGATTTAATTTAAAATTAAAATGCAACCATTATGAAAATATTGTTTTCTAAATAAGAGTTTTCTTAAATATAAAAATGTATTATATAATAATTTAACATAAAATTGATTCCAATAACAAAAATTAGATTAATAATATTATAATTGATCTATTTTTAATTTTCAATCAATTATAAAGAAAAGTTTATCTTTTTAAAATATTTAAATGAAATAGAATTTTTCAATAAATATTTGTATTTTTCCCCATTCATCAAAAAATAATATATTTATAAAATCAAAAAAAACATTCTCTAAGTTAATTTAGAGATCATTATATATAAAATGAAGTTTTTTTTTATTTTTTTTATAAAATCGGAAACAAATTAATTTTAAAATAAGTGTCGAAAATGTGGTGAAACCATTTTTTAGAAAAATACATCTTTTTAGAATACAATTGGATTTTATTCTTATCTCATTCCTATAATGTTAATATTATAATGATAAAAATTTTGATTGAATATATATATTTATATATTTATTTCTTTAAAATAATTCAAAAAAACTGGTAAATTTAATTTAATAATATAAAAACACAATATTCACATGAAAGGTGTTTTATAGAAAAACACACCTTTTGCTTTCAACTGATTTTATCTTCATTTATAATAAATTTATAACTAAACAATTTGTTTAATACACATATAAACTATATATTTTTCATAATTTTGTTATTCCTATTCATACCTTCAATCATAATGCCTATGTTATAATGATATACTATATTGTGGTTCATTTAGTGTCTGGATAGCATGTATCATTATGTATCAAAAGGATTGACTTTATTTGAGAAGAATACATCCTAATGTCTATGGGAGTTACATATTTTGTATTAAAAACTCCCCAAAATAAAAATTATCATCCCAAATATTTATTGGGGGTCATCTATCTTGACAACATAATAAATATTAGTCATCCATTTCTCATTAATTAATAGTGTATATTCATGAATGGAAAAATAATCTAAAGGAAAACCCTCAAATTCCTGGCAATCAAACTACCCCAATTTGATCCAACACTCATGAAAACTGATAAAAAAACATTTGGTAGGTACTTAACTATACTCCTCCACAATGATACTTGATCATGTAATCATGAAACTCATTATTCTTATAGGGTTCCACATCATAGGACTTTGGTCATAATGACTGACTCCAATACTATGGCTCTTATATATTTGTAATTAACCATAAAAATAGTAGATCCATGTTTTAATAACCTTATTGATGTGGTATACACCCTACAATTCAATTCCCCACATTATAATTTCATTCAACACCAAATTTTGGATCCTATTTCTAAAACCAAACAGACAGAAATTCATAAATAAAGACCATGTTATGCTTGGAGCATAATCGATTTACCTAAAAAATCATAGTTTAATTACTAAAATTTATCCTTATTATAATGAAAAGAATTCTTAATAAGGTTTTCAACCCATCAAATCAAATACCATATGTTAATGAATGTCCATCTTCATCTAATTGACCAAAACCCAAATGCTCTGATCAAGATGTTGATGTGTGACCACATTACTGATCCTGATGAATTCTTTTACAGAGGTATACCATAATCATTAAAAAATTCTCCCTGAATCCCATTACCCAATTTCAGTGAAACTCTATAGTTGGATCCTCAATGCATCAAAATTATCACCATGTTCTACCACACAAGCTGACACACCTATGATCGCTGCTCCCTTAGATCCTCTAATTCAATCCAGATCCTAAATTCAATGCTTAGTTT
Source organism: Viscum album (assembly GCA_963277665.1). Classification (NCBI taxonomy): domain Eukaryota; kingdom Viridiplantae; phylum Streptophyta; class Magnoliopsida; order Santalales; family Viscaceae; genus Viscum; species Viscum album. The sequence continues at coordinate 927,090,580 of OY728165.1, forward strand.
CAATCCACTACCACATCCAATTAACTTATGGTATTCCATAAGGAAATGATTTACAAAGAAAAAACATCTGAATTTCATCACGAACATCCCACAGTTGTATCCAGATTCCTATGACTAACATGTCACTCCATAATATAAGAGTGTTATCAGCATAACTTTTTTTAAAAAAACTTCATGTGGTGTATAGTACACTCTAACAACCACTAAAAAATGTCTATATGTAATTGTTTCACTTATAATCACCATGGAAGAAAAAATATGTCTTGAATTCCATTATTGGATCCTAGGAATAACACCCATGACATTTTTTTATATTTTTTTTCTAAAATGAGGGTCACCCCATCAAGTAGTTGATAGTGCACTCCCCAACCATATAGATGACACTTTAAAAATCCTTGACCTTAAATTTAATAAAATCCATCTCATATGAAAGATTATGACTAATTATTAAATCCCAATATATAAATTTATCATTTTTACATCCTCAAACCTAGAAGACTACACTCTATATCCTGGAAAATCAACATCCAACCAGTGTACCTTCTCACTCCTCTTTAGAATTGGTATCCTTACTCATGACACAACTTTTCAAATGAGCTCCTCCTCATGACATAATTCCTAACCTAAATCATCCAACCAGCCTACAATTATGTATCTAAAGTTATATAAAAACATCAAGGTTTTGTATCCAAATGATATTTTCCTTTATACCATCTTTGATACCATGTTCTAGATTATATAGAACCATCTTAAAGAAAAAAAGGAATCACCATACCTATATCACACACTCGATTACACCTATATGATTCAACATCAAAAAAAAAATCCATTGACTTTTTTCTACTATATGGAATTAATAAATAGAGGCCCTTTCCATCTTGATGTACACAATTAGATAAAACAAAAATTGACTCACTAATCCTGGGTCATATTTAAAGATGGTCAGTAGTGTCTTTAACATAGACCATAAAACAAGGTCTTAATAAATTTTAATCTCATGAGAAACATCTCATTATCTCATATAATACCAATACAATATCATATGTAGTATAACCCTCTACAGGGTAACACACATACAACTAAGATTCTAATACATGCCACAATCTACTATCCACTAGTTTTCATATTGCATCCATACACTAGGCTACTCTCTTGAGAATTAAAACATAGATTAATTTCCCATGACATCATTTGAGATAATAAATGTCATGGAACCATGGTAATGAGTCTTCATTAATTAAAATGTAATTTCAAGAACATATTATATGTTATCACTATAGAATTAAATAATTATAACATTAACACTTGAAAAACCCTCATTGATATAAAAATTTGTTATCGCGAGCCAATTTGAAACCACCAGGCTCATGAAAAATCAACCTGGTGAAAAATCTAACCCTGCAGGGATCATTTAACATCTTGTTCATGTGAACAACTCTGTTATAATCAAGAACCTCACCATATATCTACATGAACTTCCATTATAAGGAAATAGATATGAAAGTATGCTGTGTTGAGTATAATTCCACCAATTAATTATATGAAAAAATTTATATGTGTAGTTGATGACACTTTAAATGAAAAATCCTCTGCTGTAAACCATAATAATCATGGTAGAATTAATTTATTTCATGTGAATCCTATGTGATCAATATGATTTATGAGATTCCTCCTTCCTCCAATGATAATATCCAAGATCCATAATAAATCAAGAACCTCAAACATAAATGTAAGTCTATTTGGGTGTAAATCATATACAACCATAACATGGAATACTAATAACCACAATCACAACCCTAGGCAACCCATAATTCTTACTAGTACAGGTGTTCTTGACACACCCAACAGATATCAATAATAAGCTATGACAGATTTCTATGTCACTTATCTAACACATGCGAAATATAAAGAAAATATGAAGCAATTCCTCTAATAAAACCTTTTTACATCCAGAACTAACTCTCTAACAATAATGATAGACTCATTGATGGAATTAACCTTTTTCATGTCTCCCAGAATGGAAGAGGCTACCAACTACCAATGAGAGTCTATGGAGGTACCATGGGGAGGCTATACCCTCTATATAAGAGTGGGAAATTATATAAAATAACAAAATATCATCCACATCATCACATGAATTATAAAAATCATAGTATATATGAAAAATAAAACATCCAACTCAAGAATAATATTCAATACATAGGCTATATAGTCATACAAGGGTAATATCCCACAAGGAAAATTATTCATAAAAATAAATAAAGAATAAAAGAATAAAATAAAGTATATGAATCCCAAAAACATTATTAGGCCTCACATCAGTCTTGATCTCCAACCCCAATAGAGCTACTACATCTCAATCATCTACATCATATCAAGCTTCTACCCAACCTCTTCCTACAACCAAGAGAGAGATCTCTCATGTATCCAAGTGAAATGGTGGATTAAATAGGATGCGAGTATATAATTATACAATGAACAACCAATGCGGTCCTGTACTGAGTAATAATTTATTTATATATTCATGTTATGTGATCGAAAAACATAAATAAACTATTGAACAATAAATATAATAAATAATGAACCATACTGAATTCGCTACTTCTAAAATGTCTCTAATCTCGTAGCCCGGACTGTTCCAATCCTTGTTACATGTCCCATACTATTTTTATCCCTATTTCCCTAATCCTAATCAACTATACTTTCATTATCTAATGACAGATTTTATCTTATAATTATTCTATGACTATTCCTCCCAATATAAAAGACTTATTTCTCCATGATATATAGAAAAGTAACATGTACATAGCGAATGATACTAAAGAGGCCAATCCCAATATACTAGATCAACATTAGTATCCATATACATGGAATCCATACTATTATTAACACATCCAAATCCTACAAGATTTTTCTTATCTAGTCATCATAGGCTTCCCCTACAGAAGTTTTATCTCCCTGAGAATAAGCCCAAAAGTTACACGAACCTCCCCTATGGTATTTCTCGTAATCAGTAAGAAAGACAATCCAAATGGTGTTTTGCATTCAATAAATACAAGATTCAGTAATAAAATTGAAAAAAATAAAGCATCCATTGGAATAAAATAATCATTATACTATAAGATTAATGAAAACCCACACAATGGTATTAAAAATCATCAAAGTACTCATCGTGGTACCTTGGGTATTATCCTATCTCACTCTAGTCTCATGTCATCATAGATATCCTATGGGGAATTACACTCCTTGACAAGGTCAGGAATGAAACAGAACCTCACCAGCCATAAAACTCATATTTAGATAAGCATTGTTCAAGGGTGATGGATCATAGATCCTCTCAGTTCTAACATTTTACATGGTTGGTCTGCTCACTCATCCCAATCATAGTCTAGAATATGTACATCCACCTATGATAAGTCACTAATTAGGAAAACGTGTTATAAATTCCATCCTAAAATATGAACACCTTTTATAATAGGTATACCAATGGTCCATTAAGGCATATAAATGACAAAGTCACTAATCTAATCATTAAATATTTTTCAGTTTTCTTTCACGGGTATCACTTGATCTGTTTAGGATGGTTACGTCAAGCCATAGTTCAACTACGATAAAAACGACTCCTACAGTAAAGACACTATGTCTTTTAAGTTATCGACGCCCCCTCAAGGGGTCCGAAATAACATTGGTGACTCAAGGGTCAATAAATCAATCATTTTTGGTCAAGGTGTCAAGCCAGTTCACAAGTCACCACAATGCCCCATTAATTTAATTCAGGTGATTCATAGTGCTTCGTAAATTTAACATATTAATTTTAATCTAACCATTTAATTAAAACTAATTAGATTGGTTAAATGAAGGGGAATTTAATCGAGTGGTGATCTCTCACACATCATTCCAAAATAAAAAACAAATCATATAAACACTAGGTCCAGATCATGATACCACCTACCTCATTTGAATCCCCTTTTTCATGTTTACACCACCTGATAAATCACTTCCCACCCTCTCCAAAACTAACATAAACTCAACCAATCACTTTCCATTATCCGAGGAACATACACCCTACCAAGGAATAAAAAATAATTAATTTTAACCATTTATAATTACTTAATCGATATTATCCAAATAGTACCAATTCCAATTTCTCACTGAAAGTCATCACCATACTAGAACAATGCTCAATGGAAACCCAAAAAACCATATCATATATTGATCCCTACACATAGAAATATATCCAATAATAATATACAAACTAATTTGAATTTCAATTTGTAATAAAAACATAAAAAAATAAATGGTACAATTTATCATAAACAAATGATCATCCGCTTCATGAAGAAGTCATTACAGGTCACCCTCATCCTAGGTGCAGTGAAATCTCAATTGCATTTGGTAGATTACACCTTACTTTGATAGAATAAAAAATTAATCTCTGACTACAGAAAGAAAAATTAGAGTGTATGGGGGTGGAGAACAATAGTGGTTGAAGAAGGTTATAACTCACCTACAATCAATGAGAGAATTCCTTTTAAGGGAACTCTAAAATAGCAGGAGGGGAGAAAAGGGGGAACCCAATGCTTTCTATATGATCCAAAGGAGTAGAATAGAGGCATTACCCATCTTAAGATTGAGAGAAATTCTACCTCTTAATATCTAGGGGAATTAATTTCCAATTCCCCCATTAAAATCCCCCTAGTGGGCCCGAGGCTACTGGCAGTAGCTGCTGCTACTCCCAGACACCACCAATGAGTCGGTGGTAATTATCAACAAACTAGTGTTCTACTAATTTTTGTTGTTGTATAATGTTCCTTGAACTTTCTAAAGGCCCCCAAACCATCGGGATACTATTTGAGCCACATACCAACTTTAAAAACACCCTTTGGATGAATTTCAAACTATAAAACTCTCTTCTAAATCTCAATTCAAAATTTTACCCATCCACTAAACTCAGAGTTTCATAATTATCAAGAATACCTATACCACCTTTATATATATTTCATTATAATTCACTTTATCCCTCAATGACCACCTTAATATGAATAATTTTCCAAATTTCTATGGGTGAAATTTTTATCATCATGATATTGTGTTCCCTCCACACAATTGGAAATAATAAACCACATGCAATATCTTACAGAAGTGAATGACCACTCAGCCATAGGATCTTTATGGGGAAGACCTATTTAATGAAGATTAGATTCCCCAGAAACATACCCAATATATCAATTTATACTTGTCCTACAATCAAGATCTTTCTTGTATGATCTTTTTATTAAGGATCATTTAATCCCCCATTTTCTATGAACTACATTGTTAATATTATTCCTAATAAAATATATTTACATAAGTGAATATTTATTTCAACATAACATTTTTATAATACCTGATCTAAGTTTAGAAATAGATGATGGATGAAAAGATTGAAACATCAATGTAAGAAAGTGTGATCTAAACATATGTATCCCTGCACACATGTTTTAACAAAAACATACATGAAATAATTAGATACCTCTAATTTTGAACCCCATATTACAGTGGAAGATTAAATTTATATAAATAATATTAATAAATCCTATATAGGTATTGGGACAAAAAATTATTCAACTATCAAAATGTTCTACAAGTTATCCATATAATAATAACATCATATATGTTTTTTTATCACAACCTACAATTGTGTTATCTATGATCATCTAACTAGGAACATAATTCAGAAAAATATTATTCTATAAAATCATATAAATTCTTTTTTTATTCCCTTTGAATGTATTTACACCACTCACATGACCCAAATATATCTCAACATTAAACAAAATTAGGAATGATAAATAGGTATAGTGTTTTTAAACTCTTATCCTCAAGGGGATGCACCACTCAAATTCTATAAATTTGGATAAAGCTACATATCCAACATGATGCCTCCTCTATTTGGAAGCATGCTAGAACAAAATAGAGTTTTTCAAAGGTTCTCAATGTGAGATTATTCAAATGACCTTTCAATTGCTTCCTGAACATAACCAACTTTCTTGTTATGATTCACATGTATGATTCCTTTACTAGAACAAACCATCCACTATGGAACAAATAGAAAATAGCTAAATGAAAAATATTTTGCATCAATTTTTCCCAATATAATAACTCAACTCCTTAAAAAATAATTTATCTAATAATATCCATTTAGTTCCATAGATTCCTGTGTAATTAGATTAAAATAATGTGTAGATTTTTTTCTTTTGGATCAGATCCATAAGGCTCCAAGAAAATATAGATCCACTTTTGAAAATAAATTTCTATGTAATGTTGGGTCCCCTTATTTATATTATCAATTATTTTTAATTGTAAATTAATTCACTATTATTGATTTTAGTTTGATGGTATCCAATAAGTTAGATGTCTAGAGGGTGTTTTCATACACATCAAATAGAATGAAAGTATAAAAATATTTTTTTCATCTGAAAGATAAATCCTTAACAATTGATGTAGTGACTAAAATATTTTTTCCCTTGTGATTTATTTTTGTAGGATATCTAGAATGAGATCAAAAAAGTGGTAGATTGATGGCTAAAAATTATAAAACACTTTATAAAGAATGAATAACATCATATATTACTCAAATTATATTATGATATATTGAATCAAAAAATACCATGCACACTCATCCACAAAACTAATTTTGGGGTGGTGTGATTTTTTAAGCTACCCACATTTCAGTAGTTATTTATTATGGAACTAAGGATCATTGAGGAGCCTAAAATAGAGGGATATCTTGAATGGTTTGGATTTTTCATTCTTATGGATAAATTTTAGATTGTGACTTGGGCAAAGGATTAGAGAATAATTTAAGATACCAAATTATTATATTGTTTTCCCCTTTAACAACAGGTAGTTTTAGAGATATTGGCTAGGAAGACATAAGAGTGTCTGGTGATGGGATGAAATCTAGAGACCAAAATTGGTAAAAATGTTTTTAACCTTAGAATTCCATATCTCAATGGTGTTTTATACAAAATTTTGGGAATAAAATGTGGTATTTAATTATAAAATTTGAAAAATAGATCAATCATTAAAATTATACAAAAGAGAGATGAAATTTTTGAAATAGTAATAAATATGGGAATGTACGAGCTTTTAAATAATTATAAGAGACCTGAATATAAATCAGTGTATCATTCAAACAATTCATACCCATGAACACATTTTTTTTGAAGGTACATATACTCATAGATATATGCATACATATAGTATTTTTTAAGTTATGTGAATACATTTATATATATAGTCAACATTCATGAAAAATGTACATCATTTTCTTGAGGATTCATGAATGGATCATGGATAAAACCCTTTATGAATTAATAATTATATATATTAAAATAATTAAACTAATATTTACATGAATTAGTAAAATTATTCAATAAATTTGACTATTTCTCCTAAATTTTAGTTTTCTTATAGTATAATTCACTCATTCCTAAATGTTATATATGTTGAAATTGAAAAGTAATCTAAAAACTCAAACATTTGGTTCAAAAAATGTTCATTGAAGCTTAAAAAGAAAATATTATACTTAAAAAAACATATATTTACATTACCCTGAATCTCTATTTCCATTACCATGAATAATAATCACATTATAATTTTTTGGGTGTCACCATGAAAGTTTATCCCATTTGACACAAAAACATTCTTCTAATTTCATGAACAACAATAAAATTACATGTATGTAGTTCTAGACGTGCTGTCTAAGTCCAATTTTTTTACATTGAGAGGGCCTATAAATAATCCTAGAATATTAGGAGTCACTATAAGACAAAGAGAGAGAGAGATATATTCTAATTCACAATTGAAAAAATTCTTTATAATTTGAGAATTCATGAACTTCCATTCACATTATAATGTTTATGACCCAAATACCAAAGTAACACATAGAAAAAACCTCCACAACATCTCAAGTGAACCTCACAATCCCTAAAGTCTAGTGTAAATACTATAGAAGGAGTATGGATCATTTGGGAGATAGTTTTTATACTATAAAAAACTTTAAATAATATTAGGGTGGAAGAAGTTAATTGGAAAATGACCCCTATAGATATTAAACATATGAAATAATGTATGGTTAATCGTATGTGGAGAATCCATTACAAAGAAACCTAGATATGAAATATTTCAATATCAACACATAAATTCATATATATATATATATATACTAGTATAATAATAGGGGAACAATATATTAAGTATATAAAACCAGACTTAAAATAGATATATAAAAAATATGTCAAACAAATGAGGTCTAAGGTGAAAATGAGTGGACTCATTTATTAATATCCAAAATGGATAGAGTAGAGTAAAGCCCCACCATAATGGACTTCCACATTCAATAAATCCCCCAAAAGTGCTTCAATTAGACTCAAAACTCCATGTTTGGCTAAGTTGTACACTCTGGGGTGATACCCCTTCCTTGATCATAAAAAATAGATTTTCACACATCCTAAAGGGGAAGAAGTAAGAAGTGAGTATAAAAATAACCATTACAAGATGAACTATTGTAACACCCCCATTTTGATGTATTTTATAATATATTTTTGTGTATTTTGAGCTTTGGATTTATTTGGAATAGTAATGTGTATTTTGTGGTGGGTTTTAAATGTTTTAGAGGGTTTTGGGGGGCAGAAAGTTTGAGAAAAGTTAGAGGAAACCATGGGGATTTACCTAGTAATAGCATGTTATATTAATAGAGTGATATAGGAGGGGAAAATTTAGTGTATAGATATGTTAAAGAATATGGATTTTACTAGAAATGTTTTGAAATGAGGCTAAGGGGTTTAACATGGTTGGTTCACGGTTTGTCAATTGTGATGCCAAACCATACAACATTAATATTTTGATCTAGGAGTTCCCAGACAGTTAGATCATGATTTGGTAAACTGTTAAACCAATCTATGATTTATAATAAATTAAATTTAAAATTATTATTTAAACCTTTATAATAATATGTAACTATAATTCTCCCTTCCTTATTTTAGTGTATTGACCTCCATCATTATGTGAGGTTAGTTTGGGGACTCTCTTCCCTTCAGATCATGATTTCAATGGGTTAAAGTGCATCAGATATTGGATACAAATGATTATATCCCAATGGAGTAGTAGTTCAAATTACATATTTTTACCTACACTTTTCTCATTGATGAATCCTTAGACTAGGGTTGATATTCTCTAATCTATTCAATCAGTTACACTTGGATTTTTTTGGATTGTTTGAAGGAAAGTGACCAGGATTCCAGATTGGATAGATCATATCTTGAATCATCATGTTGTATAAGATACATTTGTATGTAGGATTACACCCTCATTCTCGACACTTGTTTTATATATTAAATTAGTTGAGTTATTATTTAATTTTTATTATTTTCTACTGAAAAATGATTTGTAAATTATTGTTGTAAATCAGTTTAGATTTTTGGATTGAAACTATGAATCTTTGGTGACAACTATAGTGTGGTTGATTAAATGATAAAAACATTTAATAGTTTTTATGATTTATTTGTATTTAGGGATTGACATACTTGGTTGGAGTGAGATCATATTATATTTGATGATTCATTGTTGGGTTTATACAAGGCTATAGTTCTCCTTGATTAATAGAAAGAATTTTTTGTAATGATCATTTTGAATGATGAATGAGATACCACTCATTAGTATTGGGACTATCATGGAATGCATGTGTGTGTGTGTCTGAGAACATGAAATGGGAATTATAATTTGAATAAGTGAATTGACTAATTCTACTTCATAATCATAATTGAATTAATTTGGTAAAAAGGTTTGAGTTTTCTCATAATTGTTTTATTTTTATTTGAACTATCAGTTAACTTTTTACCATCGTTTTTTAATGTGTTATTCATTAAAATAATTTATTAATATATTTTATTACTCACCCCCTACATATGCACCATGGTGGGTATATATATGATGTCTATCCTAAAAAATAGAAATAAAAATGATTTTAATTTGCTATTGTAGAATCATAATGACACATTCTCATGACGGTTGATAGAGCTTAGAGATATTCATGTGGAATGGTTAAAGTGATTCTAAAATTCTGTTGTTGCATTATGATGTCTTTTAGTTTTTTATTTGGTGTGATATTTTATTTATTTCTACTAGTTTGGTATTTTTTTATTATTATATTATTAATTGTATTTATTTATTTCACGAATCATATATTAATAGATTGTTTGTTTTTATTATTTTCGTAACAATTTGTGTCTAATTGAGGGAGAATAATCCCACAATGACATAGTATTCCCTTATAATTTTTACCCGCCATTATTGTTTAGGGGATGGCACTTATGTTAACTCAAACCTCTGTTGTTTACAAGATAATGGATTTGGATGGGATGTTACAAATGGTATCAGTTTAGTCGATTCATCACATTGGGATGGAAATAAAGATATATGGTTTTTTATAACGTGAAATGTATGTCATAAAAACAGGTATTTAAAATATTTATATAGATATTCACGTTACTCAGGTTGTCTAGGTATAGTTTTTTTAGAAAACTATTGAAGTTTTATCATCTCATTTTTACGAGTTTAGCTGATGTGAGAATCCAATCTTCCATTAGTAATGAGAAATCCCATAAGGACTGAATTTACCATGTTATATTTGAATATTATAGGAAAATAGTTATTATGATTGTATATTTTTAATATTTAGAATATTTAAGTACTTTAGTTTACTATGTATGTGGGCAATAATTAGTTCCTTGTTATGAATATAGACAAAGGGGATTGGTTAAATGATATAGAAACATGTAAGAAGAGGCCCTTGGGAATGTGGTTACACCTAAACCATAGGTGAACTAAAAAACTATTCAAGTCATTATACAATCATGTTAAATTGTTGATAAATGGAATAAAAAATATAATCCCTGAGATAAATATCATTCTATATAATTTCAAAAACAGGATTGACTAATATTTCATCAAGGATTTTGAACCCCAAATGGAAGAAGGATAAATTAAAATAATGAATTAGATATTTTATTTCTTTATAACACCATTATAAATATGTGTGAAGTTATTAATATTCATTTTTTTGGTTCTCAAATTCCATGGGTGGGATTTAACTATTAATATTAAACTTGACCAATATCTTTTGAGTGTGAGACTCAAAGAAAAATTTCAACATAAAATTCTACCCGAAAACAATGAAGATATCTAAAAAAGTGGATTTATTCAGTATTAAGTAAAAAAATTGACATTTGATGGAATATGATACTATGTTTATGAAATTAGTTCATTTTCTCTAGATGTGAATACTATTGAGTCATTGTTGGAACATATATTTTAAGGAATAAAATTCCTTTATATGGGCGTAGGTGGGAGCTCTGATACTAGGAACAAGTGTAAGAGGGACACCTACATCTATACAAGAAAAGAACTGGTGACTCTATCCACTAGATCAGATTCTTTTCATTCATTTCATAAAAAACAAGCCTAGTTTTCTCTAATGTTGTTCATTGTAGAATAAGATGAAGTATTGTATGAAACGACTTAGAGAGTTTCCCGTATATTACCAGATGGGGAAACTTAAATTTGATTTCCATAAACATCCACATAATGTTACTGGAAATAAATATCAACTGTCATAGAAATATTATTCATTGATTGGGAGATTACATTAGAATATTTCTCATCCTTATAATTGAGAAAAATAGGGTGATTCTTAGAACACACCAAATCCTTATAAAATTAAATAATAATATGGAATAAAAGAACATATAGGAACAAATAAGAAGTTATATGGTTTTGAGAAGTTGATTATGGATGATCAATCAAGGTATTTCATTGTACTAGTTACCATTATTCTTAACTCCACTCTTATAGATATTATTTTAAATACTATTTCATCCACTATTTTATTTAATGTAAATTCATTAATCAAATGGGGTTACATATTAAGATAATTCATCATGTTATGAGTATCGAAACACCCCTTGGCTTCTGAGAGTTGAGAAGTGGGAAAATTAATCTATAAACATTGATGGACTATATTTTTTTTTTGTTTTTTTCAACAAATGGATTTATTTAATTTAATCATATTAATGTATTGTATAGTTTATTTCAAGGATCAAATCAAATTGTTTTATACGATGAGTGAATTTTAAATATCCTAATATAATGGAACATCTCTTTAAAGGAGAATAGGATGTGAATGCACAAATATAAGAACTTTAGTACCAATGAATGTAACTATTTATTATGAAATTATGACAATCACATTAGTAAATAATGAAACAATGGAGACCATATATTTTTCTACCATTTTAAATCTATATCGTGATATATTTTTGAATAATTTAATTTTATCCACCTAAATGATAAGAATACATTTTGATTCACCTCAATCCAAGTAAAAAATACAATTTTACATAGATATTATTTACTGGGCCAAACTGAAATATATGAATTTAAGGTCCAATTAGAGGAATTGGAAACTAAAGGTTTCATTTTACCAAGTACAACAAATTAGTCTATTCATGTTATCTTTAAAAAGAAGGTAGATGGATCACTATGACTATGTGTTAATTATTGTAAACTAAAACATGTTATGAAGTTGAATTAATATACTCTTCCATGAATTGATGATATTCTGGATTAACTTAAAGGATCCTAATGGTTATCTAATATTTATTTATAGAGAGGGTATCAATAGATCTGGGTTAGGATAGAGGATATTTTAATGAATTCTTTTAAAATATTCTATGGTAATTATGAATATTTTTTCAAATACATTGTTCTTATAAATACACTATCCTTTTTATGAAATTGATGAATCATGTCTTATAAAGGTATATAGACTCTTTTATCATTGTATTTGTGGATGAAACTATTATGTATTATCTAATTTGAAAATGTTATGATTAAAATTTGTAGATTATTTTGATCACCTTGAGAGTGATTTTTTTTGAAAAATTCTCTAAATGTTATTTCTAGATATAAGATGTTTGCTACATTGGGTATGAAATTTATGATAAATGCATGATAGTAAATCCTAATATATAAGAAGTTTTCATCTCTTGGATTCATTAAAATAATGTTATTTGTGATACACAACATGTGGGGATTATTTTTTTACTATCATCTCTTCATTAATGACATCTCATGTATCACATATCCTTTTAAAATGATAATGTGAAAGGGAAATATTTTATAGAGGAGTGATGATTGTCTATAATCATTTTTAGAGATTATGTCTAGACTAACTTGAACACCCATTATTTTCTTTCCAAAACCAAGGAAATGTTATTTTTCATATTGTGACATGTCTGGTTCTCAAATCAATAATGTTATCATGAAAGGGTATTATGTCATAGATTTTGGATCATAATAGGTATGAATTAATGAAAGGAATTATCCAACCCATGTATTGGAATTAACTATAGTAGTTCATGTTTTGAAAACATGGAGTCATTATATATTTGGTGATATGTTCATTGTGTTCATAGAAAATAAAATCTTGAATCACATCTTAAAAAATAATTTTTACATGATGCAAAGAATATGGATGAAATATGTCCAAATGTTTGACTTTAACTTGGTTTATTCACATAGAAATTGAAATTCCCTGAATGATTAATTATAAATAATGTTAGAAAACCAATAAGAATGATAAGCTCTAGATTAATGGGTGTTGATGAGTGTGATTTTTTATATTATATTAAATTATAATGAGAAAAATTAAGTTTTAGTTTTATTTATAGTAACTCTTATTATTGATTTGTTTGAGAATCTCAATGATGATCAATGATCAGATATTGATTTACTTACCATTATTACAACACTCAATGGACGAGATACAATTAATGGATGGAAACATGATGGAAATTCAATGTTTCATTTTTGAGATCAGATAGTAATTCAACCATATTTGCATGAATAAATTAATTCATCTTATCACCATATAAATGGATGATTCAATTAGACATCCAAAATATTTACAAGGCCCCGAGGACCCATTTTTTAAATATAGGTATGAAATTAAAATTGGTTGTTTCTATTAAAAAAAGACCCACCTTTAAACAAGTCAATACTGGAAATCAATGGCCTATATGTATATTTATATAATTGGGTTTTACAATATAGAGATGGGAAAAAATATCTATAAACATTGTCATGGGATTACCAAGAACAATTCAGTAGCATGATTCAATATGGGTTATTGTGGACCCACTCACAACGTTTGCTCACTTCTTCAATATGTGAATAAAAAAAATAGACTACATTTAAAATATTGATAATAAAATAATGATAAAATTGTATAGAATGCCTATTTCAACCATCTCCAACAAAGATTCTTAATTCACCTCTTGTTTTGGTGATATAAATAGAAATATTTGGGTACCCAGTTGATCATGAGTACCATGTATCATCCTAAAATATATGGGTATTTAGAAATATGATTTAGACATTTTATTATATGATCATACCTTGTGTTATATATTTTGTTGGTTTAGGGGAGGCTACTTTTCTGATAGTGGTGTTTTTTTATAAGTAAAAGTTTCTAGCCATGAGATATATGGATTATTTTGATTCATTTTATGGGTTTCTATGTTGATATTCACTATGTTTGATCAAAATTGTATAAAATTCACTTATTATACCTCAGTTTGTTCATGATAATATTGATATGATTTAGATGATTTTGAAATATATTATTTCAACATAAACTATTCATAAATCTTTTCTGAATCCTTATAATCACCTATTATCCATTTTTGTGGGAGATTATGTAATGATAATAGTTTCTCCGTGTTCAGTGAACCATTGATTGTTTAGGAAAGATATATTTTTACATCATAATTTTAGACCTTTTGATATACTTAATTGAATTGGGGATGTTTCTTATCAGTTATCTTTACTATTATATTTCCATTTGGTTTATAATTTCAATTCATGTATCTTAAATATGTAAATAATAAGTCATTACATATTACTTGACTCAATGGGATAATGTTGTTTTTGAACTAGATACAACATTTGACCATTAAATATATTATACATACAAGTTAATGTACTTAGGGGAGAATTTGTTATTTTGGTTCGAGTATTCTGAATCATGCTGAACATAAATATGAGGAATGGGAATGAATAATAGATTATTAGATTATTGACTATTCCTCTACAAAACAATCTCCAATCTCTAAAATTTTGGGAATGTAAATCCCAATGGTGGAGAGAATTTAACAGCCTTGGTTTGAGGAAAATATTGGACTTATTTGTTAATTGACGTTTTTATTGTTTCAGATTAATCTCAATAATATAATGGTTTGTTTGAAACAAATTTGGAGGGTTGTATGGGATTTATGTCTTTGTAATGGTTAGTAGAAACCATGGGGATTTCCCAATTAATTAGGAAATATCTTTATAGATTCATGTAAAAGGATCATGATTAGCACATTGTAAGGGTAGTCCATATTGATTTCCCTATATAATATTCGACATAAAAAAATTAATTTCACATGTTGGTAACATTGTTTATCAATCATGTTGCCAAAAAATTATTCATGTGGGTTTTATGATAGTAGTGATGATAGACTTCATGCATATATCAGTCAATCATGTGGCCTAATTTTGAAACATCATTAATTAAATAATAAAATTTAATTTTAACCTAGATACTCACCTGAATACACTCATTCTTCTTTCCTTGGAATAGGATCTAAACCCCCATTTTTAAATTTGAAAATTTTAGTAATTCTCTTCAATTTGGATCCCATTTTCAATCATTATAAGTGCATTGGATGTAATAGAATAAAATTAATATTGACGTCCACTCTTCATTATTCTTTCTATTGTAGATCCACTTTTTTTAATTTGAATGATGGATTAGATTGACATTTCTATTCTTAGATATATTTTATCAGTCATGTCTTGAAAACACATTTTTGATATTTTTTTACCAAATTTGGAAGGGGGTTAGGATCTAATAGATCATTTCTTGATTCATAATTTATAGAAGATAATTTGTGAATATTGAATCTTATCTTATTATCTCCATCAATTATATAATTTTAAGGATTATATATGAATTTTTTTTCTTTTACTATTCTACGGGAAAATTCTTGTTAAATTATTGATTGAAAAAACATTAGATTTAGGTTTTAATTTGTGAATCATTGAGGATTCCAATGAAGTGTTTGATAAAATGATAAAGACTATTTTTTGTTTCCATGAAAAATATTGACATGATTAATTTTAATACTTGTTTGGAATGAGTTTATATTGAATTGGATAGTGCCTTGTTGGGGTTGGACAAGGGTCTATTACCACTAGGTAAACACAAATGATTATCCCAAATGAACCTCTTGGTGGATGTATGAGTTAAATTCTCATGATTATTGGTACTATCAAGACATGTATGAATGTGTGAGAATGTGGAATTGGGATGACATGTAGAACATGTGGATTAACTATTTCTGCTACTTAATTTTAATTGAATTAATTTTTTAAGCTACATTACATTTTATCTCCGTTGTTTTACTTATATTTTAAACTATCAAATGACTTTTTATTATCCTAGTAGAATGTTTGGTAATATTTTAGTGTATTTTATATAGGTTTTTTATAGTGACCCCTTGCGTATGCACTTTTGTGTGTATAAAAATGTATTTATCATGACATATATAATGGAATAGTATCATATTTACCTATTGGAGAATTTTGTTTCCATATTCCTAAAATTGTGTATGGATATTCTACATATTCATTTAGAGTGGTTAGAGTGATTCAACATTGGTGTTACTATGTTCTGATGTATTCTAGTTTTGGGTTGGGTGTCTTGTTACACATTTTATCACTACTCTGTTATTTTTTTATTATGTTTTTTGGGATTTATTGTTTATGTTTCCTGCATCATAATTTTATTTTTTTTTATTTTTTTTACATTATATGGTTTGTATGTTAACAGGAAAATAACGATGATTTATTAATATCTAGAAACTAATTTCCACCCATTGGTGTCTCAATGATGTCACATAAGTTTAGTAGAATCTTCTCTCTTTCTAAGGAACTGTTTTAGGTAGGGATTCTACTCCACCCCACCATAGAATACATAAAAAAACTCACGTTCATAGAAAAATAATATAGATATATATTGAAAGTAAAAAAATACTAATATAAAATTTAATATTTCATTAAACTATTAAAATACATAATTTGAATGTCAAACTCCCTATACCGAGATGGTTAATACCTTTGTTAAAAAGACTACCTTTTAGTCTGGTATCAATGGTGTTGATAAAGGTAGGGAAATTATACAGTGAATCCCAGTAATATATATACACATATATATTAATGTAAAGGAAAAATAACATCCTATAAAATAGTTTAATGGGTATACTAGGTTCAATGCCATCAATTATCCCATCCTTAGGGAAAATGGGAAGGATAAAAAAATCTTGATCATTGGACACCCATTCCTTCCATAATAAATCTAAAAAAGTTATACATACTAAAATATTTATAATTCATCCATATACCAATTATATTTTGAAAACATCCCTGAATATCATTTATAACATTTAATCATCAACTAAAACATCACATGGCACAATACATTTAATTATTATAGTTGATCACCTACTATATATTATAAGTTATCAATCAAACTATTAAAAACAACAACTAGCATTTCAATATAGTTAATATTGATAATGAATAGTAAAAATATGTATCTATAACATTTAAAAAAACAAAATGTTGACCAAGGAAATATAGTAGTCACATGATGAATACTCATAAATAAGAATAGATCAATGAAAAACCCAAATTACCTTTACATGGTGTGGAAATATGTTTGAATGATTCAATATTTTTTAAAAGAAAAATTATTTAAATTTAGTTCATTCATCAAAAACATCATTTGCAGCCCAGTCCATTAAGAGTATGAGAGAAAATAGGGGTTCAAAATCTAGTTAAATTTAAAAAGTTTTTTTACGATTTCATATTATTGATTATACCTCAAATTTAACTTTGGAAAATGCTATATAAGATCATAAATGGTTTCATATCTCTATTATAATAGGATAGTGAATCTAAAACAAGAGCATGGCCATTACATTTAATTCACTTAATAAGGACATATATAATTGCTAGAAGATGTACGAACTAGTAGTTCAAGAGGTATAACCATACATATATTGGATAAAAATTATTTATAATTGACTAAATTGAGATAAAGGAAGCGTATGGTAACAGAAAATTTCATGACCCCACTTAGAAAATATAAAACATTCATAATAAAGAGGATGTTATCTTGAATAAGAGTGGAATATGGATTTTAAAGTGATAGAGGACTGGGAAGGGGATATCTAGGATGGGAGGGAGCAAGGAAAATAAATAAATAACCATAATCTTGGTGTATCATTTTTTTAGGTATAAATTATAAAAAATTAAAAGTCTTTGACATTAAAAAAACTAATAGTATCCCACTAAAACTCTAGTGGACTCTTCTAGTGGGATGTATTCTCTAAATAAGACTTTCCCCAACCAAAACCATATATTAAAACAAGGTTCCCAACCTTCCCCATGTCCTATAATAATCAAAATTCACAAAACTAAATTGAATAATAATAATAAATGACCTATAAATGAATATAATACTAACATAAATATGATTATGTCTTTGTTGCCTTGTCACCATAAAGAGTCTCGTCCTTATGAGTCATTAATTATCTCTTGGATAAAATAGGTTTAAACATAGACCCATCATTTACTCTTTCCACTTCATTTTTTTATATGCTTCTCATACAACCATCTATTCTATATAAGAGAAATCCTCTTTTCCCATTAAACTTTTACACTCTAATTTATGATATTTATATGATGCTCTATGTAATATGCATCATCCTTTAATTCATCATCATAGCATTCGATCAATTATGAGGGGTTTAGGAAATACTTTCTCAATTGAGACTAATGATAGGTTTTATTCATGGTGCTAAATTTCTAGGGAAATGAAATACAATAGATGGCATTCCTGATATTACCAAAGAAATTGAAAGGATTGAAAAATTTAATGGTTTAGTTTCCCCTACATACTGATGAATTGAAAACCCAATCTGGGTGAGACCAGAAGAAAAAAATGGTCATTGATATTGAATTATAAGGGTATACTTTGAAATTATTTGAAACAATATTTATGAGTTTGAGAAGTTACAAATCATTTTTTATATTAGATTCACCTACTTTTTCATCTGCTCAAAAATATTTGGTTAAATGTCTAATTATTTTATAAACTCTATCCAATAGAGAGAATAACAACTCTGATATAGTTCCTCATCATAGTCCATATGGAAAAATTGTTGTTAGATATTTCTATAATTGTTTCCCATTAATTTATGGTTATACTCCCCTGACCTTCCAAAATAAATATTAAGAGATAAAAAATATATTCCATAGTATAAATGGTTTTCTTAAATTGACTATCAGTCACAGTGTGAAATTTGTTAATAAATTTCACTTGAGAACCCAATTCTTATTTATGTCATTGAAAAAACTGTGCTTCAAGTGTCCAATATCTATTAAGATGATACTATTGGGTATTATGTTCGACATTATATTCTTACAACATATAATTTATTGAGTTCATTAGAAGTATAAGTCTATTGGATAGGAATAACGTGGTTCATTTTAGATAGATGATCCATAATTTGATATATTTTATCAATACCCTAAGAAGATATTAGAAATGTAAATATTATGTATATGATAGTCTCCATGCACTTCAAAATTAGAAATGGAAGTTATTGTTTTATTAATTATAGGATTTTGATTCTATTGATTCACCTATTTGAAAGAGATTCATATAGTGATGAACCTTGAAATTTTTAATTTTATGCAAGGCTGTCAGAATTAGATATTGATATCCCAACATATATTTGTGATAACAGGGAGTAAAACTTAAATGGATGAAATAAATCCTTTCTTTACCTCTTCCCTTATACTATAAAGAACAAACAGTCTTCCACAAACATAAATTAAGGATTAAATATATTTAAACCAACCACCAAAGATGTCCCCACCACTGAGTATCTCTAGAATAATGATTTAATTAGATTCATATATATGTAATTCTTTGATTCACTACATAATAGTTGATGTTATATTTCTGTGGTGTTAATTCATACTGCTTTGATACTCAATCACATCCACATTATGTTCATCTAGTAAGGGCATCAATGGACATTAATCATTTTCCTCTTATAATTTTAAATTGGGAAACTTTCTTCTAATAGTATAAGAGACCATGTAGCCTTTTGCAGCAGAATATTGGATATTAAAGTTGAATTACATAATGTATTCCACCTATAATCTCTAATAATATCTATATCTCTATGAGGAAATATATATTTTCGGATATTTTGGTCAGTAAACTCCTTAAAAAATTCACTTAATGGGAAATATCACTATCACTTACATGTGTGATCAATTAAATCAATCATCAAACCATTCATAGGATGAGTCAATCCATGATGACACAACGGTTTGGAACCATAATCCACTACCCGATGTTTCAAAACTAGAACTCAACCAAGAATAATTTATGATACATTACAATAAACCTCAAAACCTCACAAGTGTAATATAAAAAAGGAAATGATTCATTGTAAAAATTATATCACTTCTTGGAAAGCAATTTTTCACTGACCAAACCATTTAAATAGGACCCTTCACTAGTTTAGATCATTGATAACAGAGTCTATCTTTAGAAAATATGAGATAAATAGATAAAAGTATATTGTGAGACCAAGGTATCTTTTTTATTTCAAATACATTAAAGAAGACATTGTAAAAAATTACTAACTCCATTTTTTTGGATCAAGCAAAAAAAATAGATTTGAACTTATATGACTAATGAGATTATCTTCATGAACCTATAATGATCAATTTAGAAATAGGGTGTATAACTTGTGTGCTCACAATGCATCTATGATAATGTGATTATGTTATTCATGTTCATCCCAAGCCGTATAGTAGATGTTTATTTATTACACAAATATGAAAAAAAAATTAGTCCAAATTTGAGTGAAAAATATTATTCATCAAAGCTATAAACATAATTGGATCATTCAATACGTCAAAAATCATGAACATATATTCATAATTACCATAATAACTTCTTAAAGCATCTATTAGAACATATTATATCCTCAATAAACATTTATGATAACCAAAATATTTTTAAAACCAACAAAACCCTTTTCTAAGATTAAAGATATAGACTATTATGGAAAAGGGATAGATATTTTTATTGTGACCTAGTTCAGAGATTTATTTTCTACAAAAAGGCTTATAATTAATTTAGTATTCATATAAAAATAAATTAGGTAACCTCAAAGAGAAGTGATCAGTTTAATAAATCCTTTATCACTTTCCTCCTCCAATTGTATTTTAAGATCCCATAGCTTAGTTAGATCCATAAGATATAAGGTAATTGGGATTGGTTCTATTCTAAGAAGTAGATCATTGGTGATCAATATGTCATAGATTGGAGGAAAACCTAAACAATATTCAGGGGACACATTATGTTTTAGGTCCACCAAATGATTTTAAAAACAACATTCCTAATATTAAATATATACGAGTATTGAAATACCCATTTAT
The DNA here is from genome assembly GCA_963277665.1 of Viscum album. Lineage (NCBI taxonomy): Eukaryota > Viridiplantae > Streptophyta > Magnoliopsida > Santalales > Viscaceae > Viscum > Viscum album. The sequence goes on from OY728165.1 coordinate 927,112,255, forward strand.
GTTATAATAGCCCAAAAATGCAACTCATCAGGATTCAAATGACTATCTTAAAGATATCCCCCTCAATGAGGTGTTTATTAGACACCATCTAGACATGATAATGGTAATATTATACTATTGTAGTCAATATAGGGTTGTAACAACTTTAACCACTCCATTACCAGAATAAAATCAAACATTCCCATATTTCAAACCATTAGATCCTAGAAATTCAAATAATAAGACACAACTATAGAACATGATGAGCACTTAGAGTATATTTAGTCATCAACCATAAGGGTGTATAAAAGGCTCCTATATGATGGTAAAAATTCCATGTTGAGTTTATAAAGTGAAACTAAATTATCAAAGTTTGAAGAATGTGATTTAACTATATCAAATAAAGAAAATGTTGAGGTAAAATATACCATAATAATAGCTCTAAAAGTATAAGTCCCTATAGTAGTTTAATTAGTAGAATTATCCACAAAATACACCTATAATGAACTATAATATTTTTGTTGAGGTATAAAACACTATGCAGAAGAATCCATAGTTACTAAATATACTTGACTACTATATTGATATCCCTATCTTGATCTCTTAGTTTCTGGTTAACTACCCTAGTGGAATTCATAGATAGGCATGACTCTGATATATGGGTCGACAAATGTTACTGAAAGACACAGTAAGATAAAATATGTTATCAAAATCTATAATGATGACTATACTAACTATATGAACGAAACATAATTCATTTGGAGGTGAAATGAAACAAGATGTATGCTGCACTCCGACAACTATGGAATTGAATGGGAGGTCTCCCTGAGGTAGGTAATATAGAAACACCACCACCATTAACTGAAATGATATATATATCCTCTCACCAATTCATTTCATTAGTTATAATAACTAGAAGTAGAATCACCAATAATCTATAATATTATGAAGTTATCTAATAACAAACCTCCATAGATATAGTTTCTATAGGGATGACTTTCTTCGCTACTTTAGGTATGGTTATACAAATGAAAAGTATCACTTAACTCTCCAATGGTTCCTTGAGTCCAATCTTAAATTGAACCACTATTGATTCCTCATATCTGATCGTGTATATAGAAAATATTAGAAAATTGGTGATCATGGAAGTGTATTTTATTATAGAAATTGAGAATGGATGAATTTTCATTAATTGTTCAACCCTGACTAGATAAAAATTGTCGAGGTTAAATTTTTAGAAGGACTTCTTATTTTTTTTATAATTAGTCTTTCTTAGATCCATGTAAAATGTTCCCCACTAGTGAGTTTCCCTTTAAATAAAAAATATAGATTAAATGAAATTATTTTTTTATATTTTTTGTATTCTCTAAAATATATGGTGGATGTGATGAATCCACTTCTCAAAATACTAAAGGGATTGACCATATTGATATATTGGTGGAAGATAAAATTTTAAATCCATCATGATATCAAAATCCATTTCTTTAATTTTAAAATCCTATTAAATTGACATTTAAATCATTCTAGTAATCCCCTCAAAATATTGGTCGTTAACCATGGGTTGAGTTCAATGCACATGCTCATGTATCACTTCGTGCATAGAAGTATGTGGCATAATACATATCATCCTCTACAATAAATTAAAGAAAAACATGAAACTATATCTCATGAAGAACAACCCATACTTTAAAAATTAAACATCGTGGTTTAGTAAAACACAATTTTATGTCGATTATAATTTTTTTATTGAAAAAAATTAGTTCAAAAAATACTTCCTAATCATTTGAAAAATTTCCCAAGGTCATGATACTTTTTAAAACAAATATAGACTCAATATAATCATGACATAAAGATAATAACATCAAAAATAAAAAAAGGATCTATCCACAAAGAGAATAAACTTTGGACCCATATAAAAGTTCTCATTATTATTAAATATAAAGGAAACTTTTATTTATTTATTTTCAATAATTTAGTTAATATGATTCATAAATAGGTTATCATAACAAATCAATTTGTATGATATATGAAATCAAATAATATGCATGATATTATAATTATTCCTACCTAAATAAGTTTAGAAAAAATTAGAAGTCTCTATGGAATGAGACAAAATTGAAGGAAAAGTTGAGGAGAAATTATATTACCCCAAACAACTCATGCTTCTCTAATAACTATACTCGACATGCATATTTGGGGGCTATTTATCGTTCCATGATAGTCCTATCCACTATCTAATCTCAAAACCATACATGTAATATCATATTGGGATCTAATACCATTTTATAATGACCAGGACAGGAATTATAGAATGAAACTAGGATCATTCCATCCATACTATAACTCCCTGAGATTTTGTGACTAATTTGTTTTTCAAATTAGTTTATTCTTTGTGATATTTTTTATTTCACGCAACACTCTAAATAGTGTTTTTATATATATTAAGGGAATAATTTTGGATTTATTTATAAATAATTACAATATAATGACGCAATACACATAGTATATAGGTTAAATTACACTATAAGGAACATTGAAGTTAGCTTATATTACACGCAAGACTAACCATCCTTAATGGCTTACGTAACATGAAAGACCAAGTTTTATAAAATAAAAATAGATTTAAAAAATATTATAATTTCATATAATTAGATATAAATAGTTTTTTCAATTAATATTTATGGTAATGGTTAGAAAACATAATGTAATCTATTCTTACACAAAAATAAAATCAACTCATCAGTTATAAATAATATGAAAAACGATTGAATATAAAGAAAAATATTATTATTATTATGCTCACAGAAATTTTTTATCCTAATAAATTAAATAAAATTTTTACATGATATTAATGTAATAAATATATTTATTATTCAACAATTTTTTTCATGCTCATATAATAAATTCCATAGGCATAGGATAAGAAGAACCCCAATTTTAACTATGAATACTATATTTTTATAAAAGTAAATTTTACAATGTTTTAATTGTGAAAATATTTCAAATACATTTAGGAACTTTTTTAAGTATTAGATTTAAAAAAAACTTCATCCTGGAAAAAAATAAATACGTTAAGTTGAATTTTTGGTATTTTTCTCTGAAGTTACATTTTCAAATGAATAAGTGAACTTTTTATTATTTTTTTTTCAAAAAAGTTTTTTCATATAATTTATTTATGAGGAAAAATTATAAATTGTTTTGGTTTAAAAATTTAATTAGATAAAAAATTTCTCAATAAATCAATTTAAGTCATTTGATTAAATTTCACTTTGAAATTGGGTATAAAAACATTGAAGGCTTTTGTATGTCTTTACTTTTAAAACCCACATTGTCATTCCATTAGCGGGAATAATTATAAATTAATTTATGCCAATTTTGTATTTATAATTTTTGAAATGAAGTTAAATATTTGGAATCACCATAATTAATAATTTATAATAAGTTCAACATAGTTTTTGAAAAAAAAATATTTGTGAATTCAATTAAAATTAGTTACAGTTATTAAAGTAAAATTAAGCTCAATAATAAATGAAGATTTTATTTTGAGGGCCAATATGACACAAAAACTTTACTAAAAACTATTTAATGGACATATATAGTCCATAAAACTTTCAATATTGTGCTTTTTTGGAATGGTATTCATTTTTTTAGTTAAAAATGTTGGTAAACGTAACTTATTTTAAAAAATGCCAAGTGCGTCCTTTACCTACCCTATAAAAGCCTCCCACCTATACCACTTCATCAGACATATAAAAACACTTATGTTTTAAAAATATATTCCCAATAAACATCCAAAAAACTCTCACTTCCACTATGAAATGCCCATTTTTTTTAGAAATCCTTCCAAGGAATCCATTTTGTGAAAATGAAATGGAGTTACCCAATTAAGAGGTAACACCTTCCCTCAACATCCTTTCTTTTATTTCCATTATGCATTACATAAACTATTATTATTACATTATTTTATAAAACAATAGTATCCTAAATATACTAGGATGTTTTTATGATAATATTTGGACCTAAACTTACACACACTTTATTCTCATGTGTAACACACATTCTGTTTATGTGAACGACGAACTACCACCTCAGGAAACTATAATTGTTCATTTTTCCATTAACACCTATAATTGTGGAAATTATGATGGAACACACACACACACACATATATATATATATGATATTTGAAATATATTTATCATTATTTTATTTTTATTTAGAACATTCCCTTATGCTTTCCATCTTTTGTAAATACGATAATTTCATTTGAGGAAGTGTGGACTATAGCTCCCTCAAAGGGATGTGATTCATTCAAAAACAGTATAGAATGTAATAAGGATATGTTTAGTGAACCTATATTATATATAATACATAATAATTATACTTTTACAATATTATATATATATTTTTCATTTACTTTTTTTCATTCAATACGTTAATAAAATGGTTGCAACATTAATGCGTACGTATAACATACTGTCTCCATGAACGATGTATTCCATTTCATATTTCCTTATTATATTGATTATTATAAAATAAATTACAGAATATTAGTGATATTTATGTCATTTATTATGTTCTTGAGAACATGATGTAAATATAAGGACCAATGATTTAATAAATGAAGACATATACGGAAAAAATGTGAATATTACATAAAGCGTAACCTTAACATGGAATTATTGACAATGGGTAATAAAATTCATAGAAAACCATATACAAATTACTATATATGAATATGGCTCTATAAAATATTTATAATAAAAATATATTTATTATAAAGTTGTTTTATATGAGTATGAAGGAAGCCAAGACACATGGTAATGGAATTTCATCTCACTTTTTATTTCTGAGAGATACATGATTTGTTCACCACCCATTCCTTTTGTGTGGTATATATACTAAAAATGGATGTATTATATGATTATTATACTTAATTTTTTTGGTATTTAAATATTTAGTTTACCATATTTCATTAATGGATTTTATGTTTCAAAAGATACCAAATTGGTAAAATAATTTAGAAGAAATTTTAACCCATTTTTTCCTTTTAAACTAAAGGTAATTTAAAAAGAAATTTTCTAGTTATTTTTTAGTCGAGGAACTTTTCTGACCTTTTTAAAATATAATAAGATTGTTTGGCAAGTATAAATTTACCCACCGTTATGATCTTCCTTACATTTAAGATACCATTAGAATATTACAATTTTATTTTTTAAAAATAAAATTTGTTCATAATATTATATAATTTTTTTAATGTTGTATTCATGAAAAATGTTTTCAATTTTTTTTTTCATAATTCTTTGATATGTTTTCAAAGAAAATTATTTTCAAGGAATTTTTGATCTTGTTTTATATTTATTCTAGTAAAAAAGGTTTTAAAATGTTTTCAAGATTTATTTACATGTTTTCATAGTTATTTTAAAAGAAATGGTTTTCAAAATGTTTTATGTTCTGAAGATCCATTTTCAAAGAAGAATGTATACTTACCTCAAGAAATGTTTTCAAAAATATCATTAAAAGTTATTTTACATATAATATATCATATGTTGATGTTAATACTACCTTTCTAGGAAATTATTAAAAGGTTACATTCATCATATTTCTTTAATGGTTTATGTTTTGATGGAATGATTTTTATGACACCCATTTCTCTTCCATGGGTTATATGATTTTGAAACCCACTTCTTTTCATGTGTTATTATATGGTGAAATGATTATGAAACCTATATATTTTCTATAGGTTATAATGCGATGAAATTAAAATAATACCCATTTCATCTAATGGGTTATTACTTGATGTTTATAGAACACATATCTTTTTATGGGTTATGATATGTTGATGTGTTTATTATCTTGTGGAACATGTATGAATGAATTTCTTATGATATGGGCAGGACCTGTAGGATCGAATAAGTAGATGTATATGTATATTATATGGAACAATACAAGAGGGGGGGGGGTGAATTGTATGTTTAAAAACTTTTGTATTTAAACACTTAAGAGATTAGTTTAAAAAGTCTCAAACTAATACAAATACAAACACACACAATTGTATTGAATATAAAAGGTATGAAGTAATGTAATACTAATAAAAATTAAAACAATTGTATTCGAGATGAACACAATAATCAGAGTAATATAAAGATGAATGATTCTACCTTAAAGAATGTAGAATCAATCAATACAATATGTAATAGAATGATTGTAATTCAAACAATTACAATTGAATATGTAAAGAAGAAAGGAAACAATACTAATTCCTTTCTAAAACAAGCAGCAACGGATAAGTAAAAGTATTGAAATTATTTTAACCCATAGAGAAGGGTTATCCGTTCACTCAGGATAAAAGGTCTGTCTCACCAACACCTTGGTAAGCCCTCGATACGATGATCGGAACGTCTGTCTACCTATCCCCAACAGCCCTCGATACGATGATCACAAGTTCTGTCTGCCTATCCCCGACAACCCTCGATACGATGATCAGACCGTCTATCTGCCTATCCCTGGTAGACCTCGATTTTGTAGGTAATAAGAACCTCTGTCTTTCAATCACTCGAAATCCCTTGATACGATGATCGGACGCACAAAGCACATAGCATGAGAGAAGTCACAACATCTCTCTCTAGAATCTTGATTGAAGAAAAGTATCACAGTTGTTTCAAAATATTTTTATTTTAGCATTAAATGACCTCCTATTTATAAGCCTCAGGTTCCAACGGTCATGTTGCCTCCAACGTTCATATTTCTCTGAAAAACTCAGAGGGACGTGGAAACCTGGCATCAGAACAGTCATATTGAAACAGAAAGCATGACATCATTTTGATTAGTTTGTAACTAACTCAACGACTTCGTATTGGTTAAAACAAGATATATGAAGATGATAAAAATAGTACGATTAATATTAAACAAGTGTTTTTGACTAAGTAAAAAAAACAAGTAATGAAAGTATGAATACCAGAGTCAGTATGATACATTTGACAGAGTCAGTACGATACAATTGACAAGGTCAGTACGATACGATTGAAAAGGTCAGTACGATATGATTAATAGAATCAGTATGATGCATTTGACAGAGTCAGTAAGATACGATTGAAAATTTTAGTACGATACTATTGATAAAGTTAGTACGATTAAAAAAGACATTTGTGATTTCCAAAAAAATATATATAAGTCAAAAGAAAACTTTTGACTCAACAATCTCCCCCTTTTTGGAAAGCACAACACACCAAGTAAATATAACAAGAAATACTTATCTCCCCCTGAGTTATTGAAAACTCTTCTGAATAAGAAATTGAATACAACTAACTCTCCCTCAGTTATAGACTTTCTTAAGGATTGTATTCGTAGATTTTCCTTAAGTGTTGTAAAGCATTCTCCCCCTTGATAAAACATTCTCCCCCTTGATAAAACATTCTCCCCCTTTATAAACACTTTCCCCCTTTATAAACACATTCCCCCTTTGTATAAATTCTCCCCCTTTGTGATTTACAAAAATAAAGGGGTAACATTGAATTTCCTAAATGGGTTAGAGAGAAAAATTGCAGGACAAAAGAAAAGAATCGTAAAAGTTATTACAAAAGAAAGAAATGTTCTAAAGGAAAAATTATACAACAGTCATTTGTTTTCTCTTTCCATTTCCTTCTTTATGAGCTCATGAAGATCAAATTTAATCTTCTTGATTTCTTTATTATCTTCAGAAATTGAATCACCCTGAGTTCTGAGAAGCTCTTGTTGGTCCGCAAAAATCTGATCTTGATTCTTGATAGTCTCCTCCAGGACTCTGATTACATCCTCAAGGGTATCAATTCTGTCTTGCAGATTCTTGTTATCTTTGGATAACACGGAATTTTATATCTTCAAAAAAAACCATTTCATCCTTGAAAGATGAAATCTTTGAGAATTTATATTGAAAATCATTCATTCTCTCTTGGAATTCTTTTACTGAAAGAACATCGGCTCGTTGGGAAGACAATAGATTCAACCTTTCAACCATTTCTTTGTCAATCTTATCGATAGCAATAGCAAGATAATTTGATAACCTTCTTATATCTTCAATTTCTATCCCAATATCATTGACTGAGTTCTCTGTTTTGTACGACCACTTGGTCATCTTGTTGCATCCTTCTTATGAGCTGTCGAACTTTCAGAAAGAACTTTCAAATCGACTTTGACTGAAAAAACTTTCTTTCTCAATTCTTTTACAGAGCCAAACTTCTTCTTTTTATTGTTAGTAATAAAATCAATTTTCCCTTCCAGCCTGGGAAAATATGGAATGGTCTTTTCAACCCTTCTCAAAACATGGACAATTTAATCACTCATCTTGAGAGAGATTGAATGTTCTGAATCAGTATCTTCATCATAAGAAAGCAATTCATTTGATCGGCTTGAGTCAACAACTGGCTGTTTTCCTTTTTCTTTTTCTTTCTCTTTTCTTTCTTCTACGTTGTCACTGATGACATTAACTTTTTCAGTATGAAAATATTGAGCACCTTGCTTTACATGAGGGGGTGTTTTATCTAGAGTTTCAGAAGTTTCAAAAGGTGCTTGATCGGCATGAGGGGTTTGTTGAACACCTTCACTATACTTTTGAACTGATTCCTCCCTACTCTTCTTCGAACTCTGAAGGAATTATAAAATAAAATCTCCTTCCTCCTCTTCTTCTTCTATCTCTTCCATCATTTGCTTTCCTTTTTCTTTCTCAGGAATACTCTGTATGATGGGTTCCTGATGCACTTCTTCCATTAGTTGAGCACTAGCATCCTCAACCATTTTCAAGACATTAGAGATGTCAAAGTCTTGAGTTTTTCTTTTCAAAACAGACTTCTTTTTCTTTTTAGCATGAAGGGTATCCTCTACCCTTATTCTTTCAGCAAATGCTTTGGCTGGATCAAGTCCAAACTTTGGATCACCTTCCTTTCTCTGTTCTTTATCCTTTCTCCATTTGGATACGACCTCCTTACTGTACCTAGGCTTCTTCTTTGGCTTTGAGCTGGTTTGCGGATCAGAATTTTCAGAAACAACTAGAGAAGGAATGTCTTTGGCTGGCATAGGTGCCAATTGATTTTGAGCCGATTCAGCTTCTAAATCTGTTAAAAAAAGTTTTGAATTTAGATCAAAATAAATATTCAGCTTTTTCATCATACTCTTACTAATCCAAGATGGCTTTAGATCTATCAGGTTTTCTTTTAAAGGAATGTTGCAAAACTTCATGCTCTCAAGAATAAACTTAGTTAGAATGGTTGGATACATAATCATTTGGGACTTAATCCCTCCTGTCTTAACATTCTTAATGGTTTCAAAAACATACCCCATGAGATTTACTTATCTCATATTTACAAGATAGTCAAGCATAAAAATATCTGAAACATTTAGAGTTTCTCTATCCCCTTTCCTTGGGATAAGAAAACCTTACATCCATAAAGTCACAAACCGATTGTCCGGAGAAAGATGAGACACTTTTCTCTTCTATTCATTTATAACAAACAAAGACTTCTCAGCACTTTCTCTATTAAATGTACCAACTTCCTATGGTAGTTTATGAGATGGACAGAAAGAATTCCCTTCTATTGGGACATTCATAAAATGAGCCGCTTGTTTCACTGACATAGACAACTTTCTATCGTACACAGCAAAATTGATAGTCATGTCTTTGTCGAAAGATACGCTTTTGTAGAACTGACTGACTTCATCAAAGAGACCTGAATCTTGAGAAACAGGTCTTTCAACACATAAATTTTCCCATCCTTGAAACAGAATGATTCTTCTGATTGTGGAATCATATGAATCAAAAAAGTCCTGAGAAACTAACATTTCTCTGAAAAAGTCTTTCTCTGTAAAAGTCTTTGAAGACATTTTGGCGGGAGTATTAGCAGAGGACTGAGACATATAGGTGATGCCGATGAAAGATCGTATGATGATTTAAAAATTATGGAGCAGAGGTTCTCCTCAAAACCTGAAAAGCCATTGTGGGTTTGGGGAGAGGGGGGATATTTATAGGCGATATAGGGGTGACTGTTGATCTTCTATGGTCAAGATTAGAGGAAGAAAATCAATGGTTAGGATTAAAAGGGAAAGAAAAAAAAAATAAAAAAAATGGGAAGTACCTTCCAGAGAACGTAAGGTAATTGTTGGTTTTAGTAGAGATAAAAAGAAAACACAACCGTATGAAGGAAAAAAAACGTCACACCGATGGAAAAACAAGTCATTACCATTAACTGACAAGCCGATGGAAAACAATCTTGTTATCATGAACTGACAAACGAATGGAAAACAATCTCGTTACCATGAACTGACAAGCCGATGTAAAACAATCTCGTTACCATCATCGGTCAGTAAGATAGAAAAGAAAATCATTACCATCATCGATCAGTACGATGGAAGAGAAAATCATTACCATCATCGGTTAGTATGATGGAAAAGAAAATCATTACCATCATCGGTCAGTACGATGGAAAAGAAAATCATTACCATCATCGGTCAGTACGATGGAAAAGAAAATCATTACCATGTTCGGACAGTACGATGGAAAAGAAAATCATTACCATCATCGGACAGTACGATGGAAAATAAAATCATTACCATCATTGGACCTTACGATGGAAAAGAAAATAATTACCATCAACTGACAGTACGATGGAAAGAAAGGTGTATAAAAATAAAACTGTCAATACGATAAACAAATAGGTATATATTATGATAAAATTGTCCATACGATAACCAGAAAAGTAAATGATATGATAAAAATTTCAATAAGATAAACAAGAAAAACAAAAACACATACAAGGAGAGTAAATAGTTAAAGATCATAAGATAAAAAGAAACATAGTAAGAAATGTCCTCCCCCTTTCAAAGGGAGTTGTTTACTGTAAGGAGAAAAATAAAACAAGAATTGGATATGAATGATTATTTTAATGTAATCATTCCTAGCTTATGTTTTATACTCAAACCTATCGGAAGATAATGGTTTTTTAAAAATGTCATCATGTTGTTCTTGCATTCTGATAAAGTGTAGAATAATATCTCCTTTTTTTGTGTGATCCCTAAGAAAGTGATGCCTAACATATATTTGTTTTTCACGAGAGTGATGTGCTGGGTTCTTACAAAGAGATATGGCACTAGTATTATCACATAGAATTTGAGTTTTGGAGAAACTCAATCCATAGTCAGGGAGTGTGTGTTGCATCCACAACAATTGAGCACAACAACTTCCAGCTGCTACATATTCAGCTTCAGCGGTGGATATCGCTACTGAGTGTTGCTTCTTACAGGACCAAGAAACTAGAGAACCTCCTTATAAATGACATGTTCTAGATGTACTTTTTCTATCCATTCTACAACCACCAACGTCAGCATCTGAAAAACATTTTAAAATAAAATCATTCCTAGAAGAGTAAAAAAGACATAAATCAATAGTGCCTTTTAAATACCGAAAGATTCTCTTTACGGATTTTAAGTGAGACTATTTTGGATTATATTGATATCTCGCACATAAGGATATAGAAAACATTAAGTTTGGTCAACTAGCTGTCAAGTATAACAGAATCCCTATCATACCTATAATGATTGTTTGATCTACTGGTTTCCCAGTTTCATCAAGATCAAGTGTATTTGAGGTACCAATTGGAGTGCTAATACTTATAGTTTTGTCATATCCATACTTTTTGAGTAAATCTTTTATATAATTATGTTGAGATATATATGTTCCTTCTGGGTTTTGAGAAATTGGAAAGCCTAAAAATAATGTTAACTCACCCATCATACTCATTTCAAACTCAGATTTCATTAAAAGAGAAAAAGAATCAGTTAAAGATTTCTGAGTTGATCCGAATATGAAGTCATCAACATAGATTTGAACAATCAAGACATATTTATTTTCCATTTTTATAAAAAGGGTTGGATCTAATGTACCTTTTGTTTAATTGTTTTGTAAAAGAAATATTGTAAGTCTATCATACCATGCTCTAGGAGATTATTTAAGACCATATAGAGCCTTAGTAAGTTTAAAAACATGATCAGGATGTTTTGGCTCTAGAAAACCAAGAGGTTGTTCAACAATAACTTCTACTTGAACAAAACCATTTAGAAAAGAACATTTTACATCCATTTGAAATAGTTTGAAATTAAATTATGCTGCAAAGGCTAATAGAATACGAATAGATTCAAGTCTAGCTACAGGAGAATATGTTTCTTTATAGTCTACTCCCTCTTGTTAATTATAGCCCTTAGCAACAAGTCTTTCTTTATTTCTTACAATGATTCCATTTTCGTCACATTTGTTTCTGAAAACTCATTTTACACCAATTATAGTTGTTTCTTTAGGTCTATCAACTAATGTCCCAACTTGATTCCTCTCAAATTCATTTAGTTCATCTTGCATTGCTTTGATCCAATCAACATCACCTAAGGCCTCACTTGGACTTTTAGGTTCAAATTGGGAAAGAAAAGAATGATGTTCTATTTCATTTCTTAAGGAATTTATGGTCCTTACAGGTTGATTTACGTCACCAATGATGTTATCAAGGAGATGATTCCTAAGAAACAATTGATTTGGGTTTTGTAAAACCTGTTCATCAACATATGGTAGAAAATCTTCCATGGTAAATGTTTCAGAAGTATCTTCTTGAATATTTTCCTTATCAGAAGGATATTCTATCAAAGGTTGATAATCAGTTTTTGAAAACACATCTGAGGATATAGGTTGGGATAATTTGAAAACAAAAGGATCAGATTCATCAAATTTCACATGTATTGTTTCCTCAACAGTACAAGTATTTTTATTGAAAACTCTATAAGCCTTAGAAGTTGTGGAGTAACCTAGAAATATTCCTTCATCCGATTTTGGTGAAAATTTGTGTAGATTATCTTTTGTATTCAGAATGAACACTTTGCACCCAAAAACTTTGAAGTATGAAACATTAGGTTTTCGGCCAGTCCATAACTCATAAGGGGTTTTATTAAGAAATGGTCTAGTTAAAACATGATTTATAGTATAACAGACAGTACTAACAGATTTATCCTAGATGGGCTTAGCAATTGAGTATTCACTCAACATGGTTCGAGTCATTTCCTGAAGAATACGATTTCTTCTTTCAACAACACCATTTTGCTGAGGAGTTCTTTGAGCTGAGAAATTGTGAGTAATACCTTTCTTAATACAAAAAGTTTCAAAATCTGAATTTTGAAATTCACCACCCTGATCACTATGAATAGTTATCAAAGTTAGGTTTTTCTCATTTTTAACTTTGGATCTAAAAGTTTTGAAATAGGAAAAGGCTTCAGATTTCTTTGTGAGAAAGTAGACCCATGTAAATCTAGTAAAGTCATCAACTAAAACAAATACATAGTATTTGACTCCAATGCTTCCAGTTTGTATGGGACCAAAAAGATCTATATGCACTAGCTGTAATGCATTAGAAGTTGAAAATTCATTAATTGATTTAAAGCTAGTTTTATGTTTCTTTCCAAATTGACAGGGATCACAGACTTTTGAAGAATCATATCTAAGGTCTGGTAGTCCCTTCACAAGTATTTTCATTGAAATTTTACTATGGTTTCTCGGATTACAGTGTCCTAATCTCCTATGCCATATCCATGATTGGTCTTCTATTGCACTTAAGCAGGGTAAGTTTTGGCTCCTAAGGTCTTCTATGTTAATAGTGCAAACATTCTCTTGACTATGAGCAGATAGAATGAACTCATCCTTGTAATTGTGGACTAGACACTTATCATTTCTAAAATTCACAAGGTAACCATCATCACATAATTGACTTATGCTGATGAGGTTGTTCCTAATACCTTTAACAAACAAAACGTTTGAAATAAGAACTTTTCCAAGAAAAACAATATTACCTATACCAATAATTTTTCCTTGAGAATTATCTCCGAAGGTAACTTTTCCACATTTTGTTTTGATAACCATTAAAAAGAGATCTTTGTTTTCGGTCATGTGTCGAGAATAACCATTGTCCATGTACCAAATATTCTTATTGGTACACTTCTCATTCTCCTGAAAAACAAACTATTAGTTTTTCGGAATCCAAACTTGTTTGGATCCAGAAGAGTTAGATAAAAGAATTTTAGGAATCCACATTTGTTTTGCAAAATGAGCTTTATGAAATCCTAAAGATTGAGTTCTGTTAAGAGAACAATATCTTCTCCAGTGTCCTCCGCATTGACACTTAGAACAAAAAGAGGTGTTTTGAGGAATAAAATAGTTATTGCTAGAGACCGGTTTGGAATAAGTCTAACCAAGAGCAGAATGATTTTTGAAAGGTCTAATTTTTGAATACATCTTGTCAATGTTTTCCTTGCCAAAAGTAAAGTTTGACAAACATTTCTTTAAAGAGAAAACTTCTAACTTTAGTTTTAAAACCAAATTCTTATTTTCCAAAACATTTGAATTTGAACTAGAGTTAGGCTCTAAAACATTTTTCATTGAAATCACATTTTCAATATCCTTGGAAATTTTATCCTTATCAGATTTGAATTTGTCAAGGGTTTTTAAAATACTTTCAAAATCAGAAGTTTTCACAACAAGATCCTTAGAAAGATCCGATACTTCTTTATTTAAAATTGAAATTCTAGAATTTTCTTTCTCAATCTTCTTCTTGAGTTTGGAATTTTCATTTTCATGTAACATAGAAAATCTAGATACTTCTTCAAAAGAAGGTAATGTATCATCTTCAGATGATGAAGATTCATCATTTGAAGATTCATAATATCCATTATCAGTATAATTTGAATTTAAAGAGACATTTGTAATGGCTTCAGCATTGTGTACCTTATCCATGAGACAATTATCTTCAATTGGTAATCTGGATATAAGTCCAATATTCCTTCATCATGAGGACTCATATTTTGAAGAATCATCTGAATAATCACTACCACTTGCACTCCAAGTATCATTTTCCTTTAAGACTTTCTTTGTCTTAAAATACCTTTTCTTGTTTCTTTCAGAGTGTTTCTTTTTTCTGTCTTTTCTCTTTAGTAAAGGATAATCAAGCCTTATATGACCTAATTTCTTACATTCATAACATGTTACCTCTGAATCTTTTTTATCCTTTCTATATATTTTTTTGAATCTATATTGGAAGTCTTTCTTTCCCACAATCTTGTTCATTCTTCGAGCAAGATTGGCTAGCTCATTATCCGAAAGATCACAATCACTTGATTCAGATATAACATTCTTGGATTTGGATCTTGTAATCCTTTCAGGTGTTTTAGCTTTAGATGTAAAAGCTACACTTCCATTTCCATTCTTCTTCTTATTGAAATCAGAATCTCTTTTCATTTTTGTCTCGTGCTGTAAAAGAGTTCTAAAAAGTTCATCAAGAGTAATCTTGGAAACTTTTCTATTTTCATCAATAGCTGTCCTTTCTGACTCCCATTCATTCGGCATTATATCTATAATTTTATCTACTAGAGATTCATCATCAAGGACTTTTTCACCCATGGATTGTAAGCTGTTTACAATTTTCATAAATATTTGTTGCACTTTACATACTGGCTCTCCAAAAGGAAAAACAAAACCATGATACTCTGCTCGAAGCATTGCTCGTCTTGTTTCTATAACCTTGGATGTACCAAAGTGAGTGACTTACAATTTCTTCCAAATACAGTTGGCTGCATCACATGAAGATATCTGGCTATATATATTTCTGGTCATAGAGCATAACAAAGTATTGTGTTCCTTGTAATTCAGTTGATATTCTTGCTTCTCTTGGTTAGTAAAAGTACTGACTTCTTTTTCGGGAATTTTCTAACCTACAGTAAGGATAATAAAATTTTCTACGCCAGTATTGATAACAAAAGTCTTCATATGATCTATCCAGTACGCAAAATCATTTCCATCAAAGATAGGTGGTCTAGAAGGATTCAGATTGTCTATTGACCCAATATTCATTCCTGCCATCTAAAGATACAAAAATCGTTTCCACTCCACATGTTACTGTAGTATGTATTTAAAATAGTAATATGAAAGAAATAGAACCAGTAATAAAAATCAGTGGAAAACCTCCTCTGATACGAATTGTTGGATCGAATAAGTAGATGTATATGTATATTATATGGAACAATACAAGAGGGGGGGGGGGTGAATTGTATGATTAAAAACTTTTGTATTTAAACACTCAAGAGATTAGTTTAAAAAGTCTCAAAATAATACAAATACAAACACTCAAAATTGTATTGAATATAAAAGGTATGAAGTAATGTAATACTAATGAAAAGTAAAACAATTGTATTCGAGATGAACACAATAATCAGAGTAATATAAAGATGAATGATTTTACCTTAAAGTGTGTAGAATCAATCAATACAATATGTAATAGAATGATTGTAATTAAAACAATTACATTTGAATATGTAAAGAAGAAAGGAAACAATACAAATTCCTTTCTAAAACAAGCAGCAGCGGATAAGTAAACGTATTACAATTCTTTTGACCTAAAGAGAAGGGTTATCCTTTCACCTAGGATAAAAGGTCTGTCTCACGAACAGCTTGGTAAGCCCTCGATACGATGATCGAAACGTCTGTCTGCCTATCCCCGACAGCCCTCGATACGATGATCAGACCGTCTGTCTGCCTATCCCCAGCAGCCCTCGATTTTGTAGGTAATCGACACCTCTGTCTTTCAATCACTTCAAAGCCCTCGATACAATGATCGGACGCACAAAGCACATAGCATGAGAGAAGTCACAACATCTCTATCTAGAATCTTGATTGAAGAAAAGTGTCACAATTGTTTCAAAATATTTTTATTTCATCTTCAAATGACCTCCTATTTATAAGCCTCAGGTTCTAACGGTCATGTTGCCTCCAACGGTCATATTTCTCCAAAAAACTCGGAGGGACTTGGACACCTGGCATCATAACGGTCATATTGAAACAGAAAGCATGACATCATGTTGATTAGTTTGTAACTAACTCAACGACATCGTATTGGTTAAAACAAGATATAGAAAGATGATAAAAAATAATACGATTAATATGAAACAAGTGTTTTTGACTAAGTACCAAAACAAGTAATGAAAGTATGAAAACCAGAGTCAGTATGATACATTTGACAGAGTCTGTACGATATGATTGACAAGGTCAGTACGATACGATTAATAGAATCAGTATGATAAGTTTTACAGAGTCAGTACGATACGATTGAAAAGGTCAGTACGATACTATTGATAAAGTCAGTACGATTAAAAAATACAGTTATGATTTCCAAAACAAGATATAGAAGTCAAAAGAAAACTTTTGACTCAACATGACCTATATCTCCATACAAATTATTGTGGAATGATAAATGTTTTATAATCTCAAAGGATACTTGGGAGGAAATATCAAGCCCCAAATAGGAGGATACACAAGAGGGAATATATATCCCAACACAAGAGGGTATAGGGGAGGAAATCCCAAGCCCAAAATAAGAGGGTACATGGAGGACATCTGAAGCCTGGAACAAGAGGGTATATTAGAATGAATCCCAAAATCGAATCAGGTACATAAGTGATTATAAAAAGCCAAACATGTTAAAAAGTTCTTGGTAGGAAGCCTCAATATAGGGTTTTTAGATGTTTATGTGTTTGTACAATTCCATGTTTTATTCCTATGGTATGTTTTTTTTGGATTATGTTTTTAATTTCCATACGATTCATGTCTTATTAACTATCATTATTTATGCCATGATATATTATTATTGTCTTTTATATGAAGGGTATGATCATAAAATGTTTTGATCATGTAATCATACCTCCATTCTAATGCTTATTATTATATGTATCCCATGTTTACCCTTACTGAGCATATGAGCTCACCAATTTTTATTTTTCCTTCCCCAGGTTATAAAGACATGTAAAAATTATGATGTTTCTCATAGGGTTTATAGTACGGAAGAAGATAGTGGGAGAGAATGAATATCACTTATGTGTTAGTGTTCATGTTTAGTTATTTCCAAAATCATTATAATAATAAGGTCTTTGGGCCTATATTTTTTAATGTTTTTTGTATACAGAAAAAGTGATGCAATTTTCATACACATTAAAACTGGGTCATTATATTCGGTATGAGAGAAACTTTTTAGTTAAAATTGAGAAACTAGGATGAAAAAACCTTAGTGATATCCCTAGGCATATTTTTAAGGATATTTCTAGGGATTTCACTAAAGATAAGTATAAGGATGATTTAATGTTTAGAAAAATTTCCTAGAATATTAGTAAAGGATAGAGTTTGTGGTTTCCTATAAATAAATATCTATCTATATATTACAATTTTATTTTTCTATGACACTAAATTATTTATGGATAACATCTCTGACAAGATGTCCTAGCCCAGACTCAGGATAATTTGGTACTCGACAACGGGAAATTAGGCACACCTGGTTTGACACTACTAGGGGATATTCTTTGAAAATTTAGAACTCTTTATGAACCATTATTTAGGATTTGAATATAATATGAATATGAATAACATATGATCATCCTAATGCATCGTCGATTACTAGGAAGGTTTCAAGATTTAGACATCATTTAAGTAATTTTTCTTGATAATGTGATTTTATTCTATGATATTTGTTTCTCAATCATTATTTGTAGTTTTAGTAAATGGATTGAACTAAAAGGTACATAGATAACATTTTATGTTTCAGATGGGAAATGCTTGGGTAATATTAAAATAGATTTTCCATGTTGAAATCTTATAAAGTGAACCATAAAGGTGGTATGAGTATTAGGTATACATCTAATGATAATGAGACAAAAAACAGTATATGAGAGGTATGTGATATTATTAAAGTATTTTTTATATTAAATATAAGAATTAAGATTTGATTCAGGTTGATGAACATTAAGAATTGATTCATATTTCATATTATAGGAAAGAGGTATTAAAGAATAAGTTGATGAATCTTGAGTAACGGTTCAAGAATAATGTTGGATGAATGAAGTATTAATGTTATATGATTTAAATATTATTCTATATGAATCATGAAATATGTATGTATTTTTAGTACATGTTTTTTAAAAAATATTAAAAAGTATATTTTGAATGGTGATGAAGACATATAAAGGTGGTATTTTTATTATGGGAAGGTAAAACATAATGTTTTAAAGATGTTTATAAATTTGTGTTTATCTTGGATAAAGAGATGATTGATTTAGATAAAGTATATTGGATAGTATCAATGAACATAGAACAAAGTATGTATTTGTTTAAAAATATGTTTATGTTATCATGTATGAATTTTATAACTTCATGGATGTATAGAATATGTCCAGTAACCTTTAGAGTAATGAATCTTACTTATCTTCAAAAACAATTTATAGTAATTCAACGTATTACCATTTTACAAGAGAATTTATGATGAGACTATTCACATGTTTCGAATATAAAACCGAATACATAATCAATAATATATGGGCATCAATGTTAGTCAAATTTCATTACTTTATTTCTAATGTTTTGGATTTTCATCATTCTAAATTTTTATAAGGTTAACCA
Organism: Viscum album; assembly: GCA_963277665.1. NCBI lineage: Eukaryota > Viridiplantae > Streptophyta > Magnoliopsida > Santalales > Viscaceae > Viscum > Viscum album. The sequence goes on from OY728165.1 coordinate 927,131,726, forward strand.
ATTATGGAAGGACTAAACAAAACTTTGGATGAAGTTTGTGTGATTAAGGTATTATCTCACCACAGGAGAATTTATGCATATGGGAATACCTTTTATAAAAACAATTGTGCTAATTATAACTGCAAACAAATGGGATTCCATATCATGGATATCATGATTATCGAGTACTTCAAGAATGAAAAATTTAACATCTTTTTTAGAGAAAGATGGAAATTCAATCAGGGAATAAGAAAAGGTGAGGTTGGCCAAGAATCATGAAATTATATATTTTCATGAAAATTATTCATCTTTTGGAAAAAGGATATTGAAACCAAAAATTCTTTGCTAGTACAATCATTTACGATGAATCAAATAATTCCTTAGATCATCACTGATTTACAGATATGTGATTTTTAACTTTCTCTTAACCATTATTTCTAAACTATCCATTAGAACATGATAGTTAGATTTTTATTCCATATCTATTTTTTCACTTCTCACCTATATTATTCTATGGGGAATCCTAGTTACATGTTACATTGGGAAACTGATATGTTTCCAACATTCATTTTTGAAAGGATGCTTTGGTATTCAATTTTATTATATCAGTTTCAAAGAAAGGATCTTTCAAATATTAAAAGTTTAATAATCCATGTTAAAATTTTAATAATCCAGATGAATTTATAGGTATAAATTCAATTTAATAGGGTTATAATGTAACACCATATTATATTTTGAAATATTTTTATGAATTAACTTATTCTTTTTGATATCATTAATTTCACGCAATACTGAAATAAGTTGTCTTATATATATATTAAAGTAATAAATATGGATTTTTCTATACACAATTCCATGTTAATCTTGCACCACGTGAAATAAAAATATTATATTTATCTATATGGAACACTGAGGTTTTCTTTTGTTACAAACAAGAATTACTTTCCTTGATGGACTGCGTAATACATAAGATCGAGCCTTACCGAACAACAATATATTATTAAAATATTATTTTTTAATATAATAATATATAACCTGGTTATTAAATTGGAGGTTATAAAAAGGGGTAACTAAATTATGAAAAAATATGTTAAAAAAATAGTGTCACAACCCATGTTTTTTAAGATGATATAAGGGATTGGAAAGTGCCACACCGTTCCTTATTCAAGATGAAGGAGAGATTATGACCACTGAGTCTCACCTTAAATATGTCTTAGAGTGGAAATAAACACAATGGATATAGAATATCAAACAAAAATGGAATCCATTACACTTTATAAAACAAAAAAATGACTGAGAGATAAAATTGTAAAATCACAAAAAAACTCCAAAAATTTTAATAAAGGAAACCAAAATCCCTCCATCCATGATTTAAATGTAAACTACAACAAAAGTAAAACCAATGTTCTAAAAAAAGTACCAAAAGAAAGATACTAAGTAGTAACAAAAAAAATATCCCAACACCTGAGCTATTAAAGTTCCGCACGTTCCTCAATGTCCTCCTAGAAACCAAAAAATAGATTTACAGACAGATGGCGAGTATACAAGTATACCAAAAATGAAAACTAAATCCACCCATGCCTAAGTAGGGGAACAAACTAAAGTCCCTATGAGAAAATCCTAGAACCTCCAAGCACCTACAAAGGAGTACTAACCAACCCAGAATCACCAACACAAACTCACTAAATAATGCATGTAAATTAATGTAATAGTATAAGCCCAACGAAATTTGGGTACTCCACACCCCCTTCACACTGGTAAATTTCTATTCCTGATGGAAAATTTATTGATGCTACCACTCTTCCAAAATGTATCCCCACTCCCACAACCTTCTTTCACACATAATGTCCTCAATCACACCACACATCCCACCCGCAAACATCTAGAACACATGTAACATATGGTGTTTAGGAACCGGGTTAAAATATGTTTTTTTGAACCTCTTCGTTTAATGCTCGGGTCAGTTTTAAAGAAATAATTTGGGAAGATGTTTCACGAGATGGGATCATTTTCTGGGTTGATATCTTGCTAGAGTAAATGCTCTAGGAGTTTTTCGGGTGGCTCAATGGGTTTTAAGAGAACCAGACTTGGAAACACGATTTTAAAAAAGCAAAGATTGAGGCATTCCCACATGCTATAAACAGTTAGTCAAACCATGTGGATCAGCCATGAAACATACTATAGGTAAATGGTAACAGGTGCATGGTATTCACATTTCTATCAAATCGTGCGACTTAAACCAAGTGTCTTACACAGTTTAGAATTTTGGGTAAATATAATTTAATTAAATTCTTGGTTGAAATGAATTTAATTAAATGGGATATTGGGGGTTTCATTTAATTAAATTAAAGATAATAGAATTTAATTAAATGACATTGAGATGGAGAATATATTTACATAAATTGAGAGGAAACTAATTTATTTTTTTTAACTGATGATAAGTTAGATTCTTTATTTAATTAAAGTTAGATGAGAGGATTTTAATTAAATGACTTGTAAATGAGTAGTTGGGTGTACTCAAAGAAGCGTAAAATTTAAATGGTAAAATTTTCAATGATGTGTAAATGATGAGTTTGGGTTTTATTTAATTAAAATCAAGATAATGCGGAATTTAATTAATTAATACAAAATAGAGGTTTTATTAAATTAAATTCAAGGATAATAATAATTTAACTAGTCATTGAAAAATGTGATTTTTATTTAATTAAACTATAGTTGAAAGTGTCACGACCAGTCCTCAGGACTCGTGCTGTGACTACCCCAAGGCCGCCTTCCATAGGCCTGGGCCTGGAGACTAGCACCAAAGGCGTAACTCCTGATATAAGGGAAGGCATTTCCTTTATAAAAGAAAACAAACACCACAGAGTAAGAAAAAATAAGTAAACACTATGTAAAACTGGGTAAAATAGTAAGTGTGGAAAAGTAAGTGGGCCAGAATACAAACCCAAACTGAAAGAAAAGTAAAAATGGAAAGAAAGTACATCAACTGAAAAGTAAAGCAGCAATGTCGAGTCTTCCACTGGAAACCCCACATGAAGGGTGGGTATAGATAGTCTCCTCAGATCCTTGGGTCCAGCCGTCCGCTTTGTGTACGTCCCTCCCAGTGGTCCACCTCCAGGTACCGACTTGCTCCTCAAGCCTCAACCACGATTAGCGTTGTCTGTCATCTGTATCCAACACAACGTAGTGTGGGCATATACCGTGCAGGGGTGAGTATACGCTACTCAGTAGGGACCCCGAGACCCCTTAAGGTCTTCCAGAATCCACGAAGGATAAACCACAAAGGAAAGATACAATCACGAAATAACAACAAACTCTACATAGGTATATACCAATACATATACGTAAGTCATCAATTTCCAATTCGGCTCCAACATCCAAACCCAAGTTCAATCACGTCCACACAGGATAGTACAACCCAATCCACACAGGAAAGCACAACCCAATCCACATAGGAAAGCATGTCAATCATATCGAAGATAATGATTGAAAGTCAAGACTCAGCTCACACAAGTATACTTCTTTGTAAGGTTATAGAGATGATCATATGTAGCCACTGATTCAGCTAAGATGTCGGAACCACGTAGGATACAAGACCAGCTAAACTGTCAGACCCACAAAGGATACAAGACCAGCCACTCTGTCGGACCCATGTACGATACAAGTACAAAGTCAAATACTGCCAGGCCCACGTAGGATACAAAACAGTAGTCAGGTACTGCTAGACCCACATAGGATACAAGAACAGTAGTCATCGTCGTCGAACCCACGGAGGATTTCTGTACGGTCGTCTTCGCTGCCGAACCCACAGAGCATCCCAGTACAGTCGTCATCGTCGTCGGAGTCGCAGCAACCTCTAGGGTTCCTGCACACAACATGCTCATTTCCATGAGGGTCATCTCCACGAGCCAAGGGGTCGATACATCAACTGACACGTAGTCTGGAGTCTATGTATCCCAAAGTTTTGTCTCGTCGATAGGAACTCAACACGACAGACGGCGCGTCAATCGGACGCCCGGTCTGAGAGTTATTTCCTTTTTCTTCCCAGGGGCCCAGTTGGTTTTTAAATCAAAACCAACCCGACCATACTCCAACCGTGTCCAAACCTCGAGTAGAGTAATCCAAAAGGTCTGTCTCACTAAGAGGAAACCAAAAAAGTCGACGACACGTTAGTCGGACGTCCAGAGCTCAAGTTGTAAGTGTTTCCGCTCTGAAGGCCCGATTGGTTTCATGTTCGAACCAACCCGGGCATACCTAAAGTTCGTCAAAACCTTGAGTGTAATATGTCTAAACAACCGTCTCGATCCAAGGATCACATCTCAACTGACGGTGCATCAATCAGATGTCTTCAGCCCAAGATATGAGCAAATGACTGACAATAGTCCGAAGAGGGGGGTCTGGGCCCGGCTCGGCCTGACCCAACCCCCCCTAGGTCATCCCGAACTTGGTCGACCCAACCAGGGTTCCGGTTCGGCCTGGCTCAACTGGTGCGGCACAGCCTGGTGCGGCCAGTTCGGTGCTGGCCGAGCGGGGCGTCTTGGCGCTAGCCGAGCGGACTCGGAAAGGGGTTGCTGCCCCCTTGACTGAGAAACGACCCCCGAATGGGGGGCCCACCTCTTTTCCAGCCAGGGGTTACGACCCCTTGATTTTCTGAACCGGCCGGGCGAATTGGCCTGTTGGTGTGCCACCACGGGACCCCCACGGGTCCCGCCTTCCATGCGTCAGCGGCTGGTGGTTTTGACCGCCCCTCATTGCACCGCGGCGGCCGTAGGCCGCGGCCTTGTCCGACCGGCGCGGTGTGACGACGTCGCGCCACTCCGCCGCAGCCCGACTCTGGCCGCGCCTTCTTTCGGCCTCAACGGCACAGCGCTACTTCGCCGCGGTGAAAATTCCTTGTTCTCACGCGGTGCCATCATACCGCGCTGCCTTCATTCCAAACCGCAACGTTGAACATCAGCAAAATGGGGGAGACGGATCATCCATGTTCGTGCAGTCCGACATTCTCCCGTTAAAATGATAACAGGCAGCCCAAAATATTTAACGATGAACGCAAGAGATAATCACATCTTAAAAACACACCCCTACCTTGAAGTCGTTGTCGAAAGAAGATTGTTGAGGAAAATGGCGTCGCGAGGTAAAGCTTTGTCCGTGCTTGACAGAGAACGTCCGAGGTGGAGCGGCATCTCACACCGGCTGCGGAGAGGAGAAGAAGTCACGATGATCACTCCTTCCAGTGACGACGTTCTTCGTCAAGGTCTTGACATTCTTCGTCTTCTTCAACGCGGAAGACGACGTTTATCAAGACTAGATCCCTCCTCTCTAAATAACTCCACACAAAGATTCAACAAAAAATAAAATAAGGCCTTCCCTTATTTTATAACTCATGCCAACATTTTTCAAAATTCCAATTGAATTCACCAAATTAATTCACATGCGTTGTCCAATTAATTAGGCATTTTATTGGCATGTATTATAATATGGTATAGTTACAAAATTAATTTCTAGAGGGGGGGTTTTAATGGGGTGTTTGGGAAGTTGAATTAGGTGGGAGCTCATATGGGCCCCACTTCACTAATATCCTACCTAGTGGAGTTAGGATGTAGTGGGTCCCAGTCCAAATCCCCTGCACTGGTTATAACTACTTAGAATAGAAATAAAAAATTGTAGCACAAATTTTTATTTCACTCTTCAGTTAACCCATTTATTTATCAACCTCACCCGAGCAATCACAACTACAGAAAAGGTCTTCCTAAGAAAATACCGGCATTGCGGTTTCATTGGTGCCCTCAGATTTTGATTCTGAGGACCGGTTCAAAAGTTAGGAAAACCCGCTCATTCATTCACTGAACGTTCCTGAGCTAATCTTCAGAAATTGATTCCGGGCACACCGGGACTCGGAATCAGGTGCCGTCAGAAAATGCGTACTCATAAAATCCCAAAGAAAATTAAGAAAAAATTTCCCTTGAAATTTACTGGTCTTTACATTACTCCCACATCAAGGCTTTACGTCCCCATAAAGATACATCACAAACTAGGTAAACAAATGATGGTACAGAGCACGCATCTGAGCCTCTCGCTCCGTAGTGATCTCGTGGAGGTTCCCATGCTGCCACCTTATTTGCAATAGAGGAATAGACTGCCCACGTAGGACCCACTCTTGTTGATCCTAGATCTCCACTAAGACCTCCAAAAAATTCACGTCGTCATCAATTTCTAGCTCCCCATGGTTGATGATATGCTTCGGGTCATGCATGTTCCTCCTCAGCTGAGATATGTGGAAGACGTTGTGCACCCGGTGCAACTGAGGTGGTAGAGCTAGGTGATAAGCCACCTCGCCTATCCTGCTGAGAACCTGGAATGGTCCGATGATGCGCGGAGATAACTTTCCGCCCCGGCCAAATCGCCGTAATCCACGTCGAGGTGAGACCCTCAAGAAAACGTGGTCTCCATCCTCGAACTCCAATGGTCTCCGTCTCCTGTCAGCATAAGACTTCTGTCGGATCTGATCTATCCTCATCCACTCCTAGATGACCTGGACCTTCTCTGTCGTGGCCTGGAAGATCTCCAGTCCCACAAGTGATGACTCCCTGGGGTCTGTCCATCACAGAGGTGACCTGAAAGGTCGGCCGTACAATGCCTCGTATGGTGCCATCCCGATGGTGGAGTGGCAGCTGTTGTTGTATGAAAGCTCCACCAAGGGTAGGTGATCCTCCCAGCTATGACCAAAGTCGATGACACATGCGCGGAGCATGTCCTCGAGAGTCTGAATGGTTCTCTCCATCTGACCATCCATCTGAGGGTGAAAGGCAGTGCTCAGATATAGCTGCATCCTGAATGCCTCCTACAACCCCTTCCAAATCTGGGAAGTAAAGCGAGCATCTCGATCAGAGACGATAGATGATGATACACCATGAATCCGTACAATCTCTTGAACGTAGAGGCGTCCCAAGCTCTCCACTGATCCCTGCTCTCTGATGGGTAAGAAGTGGGCTGACTTGGTGCGTCGGTCGACAATCACCCAAATGGAGTCGTGACCTCTGGAAGTACGTGGTAGTCCAGTCACGAAATCCATAGATATACCGTCCCACTTCCACTCCAAAACCGCCAAGGGTTGTACCAAGCCTTCTGGAACCTGCTGCTCCACCTTCACCAGTTGGTAGGTGAGGCATTGAGAAATGAACTCTGATACAACCTTCTTCATACCCGGACACCAGTGTTGTCATCTGAGATCCTAGTACATCTTCACCACTCCTGGATATAGCGCTAAAGGGGAAGTGTGAAACTTCCTCAGCACCTCCTCCTGTAAAGTAGATTGTACCATGGTACGTCCTCTAAAAAGGACGTCGTGCTCTCCTCCTATAGAGAATCCATCAGGTGCATGTCCTGAGGATATCTGTGCATGCCGTGTCTCACAATCAACGTCCCCACGTTGTGCCTCTCTGACCCGCTGTAGTATTGGAGGAGTGACTGTAGAAAGGTTGATCCACCTCTATCAACGAAGGATATCTAAAAAGAGGCTAGTTGCTCGGTCGCCTCCCCAAGTAGTTGAATTCTCGTCCTCCTACTAAGAGCATCGGCTACTACGTTCCCCTTTTCAGGAGTATGGACTATCTCAAAGTAATAGTCCTGGAGGAACTCGAGCCATCGCCGATGTCTTAGGTTTAGGTCATTCTACGAGAAGATGTGCCCGACACTCTGGTGGTCAGAATATACTGTAAAGCGCTTTCCCATCAGATAGTGCCGCCACATCTTCAGAGCGAAGACCACTTTTGCTAACTCTAGGTCATGGGTAGCGTAGTTCTGCTCGTGTTGCCTCAACTGTCGTGATCCATAAGCGATCACTGCCCGCTCCTGCATTAGGACACACCAGAGTCCAGTCCCTGATGCATCGCAGTAGACTACATACCCTACTCCCTCCTCCGGTATCCTCAAGATAGGGGCGCTAGTCAATCTTTCCTCAGCTCCTGGAAGCTCTGGTGACATCTATCTGACCACACAAAGGGTTTCCCCTTCTTCGTCAGAGCTGAAAGTGGTGATGTAACTCTAGAGAAGTCTGGAAAAAATCTCTGATAGTACCCAGCCAGTCCTAGGAATCTCCGCACCTCCATCACGCTCCTGGGTGGCTCCCAAGCTAGCACTACCTCGATCTTCGTAGGATCCACCACAACTCCCATCTTAGAGATGACGTGTCCGAAGAAGTGGACCTCACATATCCAGAACTGACACTTCGGGAGCTTACCATAAAGATGGTGCTCTCAGAGTGTGTCCAATACAACGTTCAAGTGGTAGGCATGCTCCTCCTTAGTGGTCGAGGGAAGCCAAGGGTGAAACACTGGGTCAGATGAATCCCTTGCCCTGCAAGTCTTCCCACTGTACCCGTAGCTCTCGAAGCTCAGTGGGAGCCATCCGATATGCTGGGGTGGATATTGGGGTTATCCCGGGTTACATGTCAATATAAAATTCTACTTCTCTGTGAGGAGGTAGTCCGGGAATGTCATCAGGAAAACATCTGTATACTGATCTACCACTATAGGAAAACTCGGACTCCGCACGTCCACTGCTCCTAGGATGAGGCTAGCCAACTGATGAGTGATCGGTTGTCCTCTCCTCTGTGTGAGTCCATCCTGTGCTACTAAGGCTCCCTTCTCACTGGTGAAGGTGAACCTGCTCCCATCGGTGGGAACACACCGCACCTTGCGCCTAATACAGTTGATCTGAGCATGGATTGTAGATAACCAATCCATGCCCAAGATGACGTCGTAAGGCCTCGACGCCGCTACAAGAAGATCCCAGCCGAATCTATCACCTCCTATAGTAAGCTCAAACTGCCGACACCAGTGCGTAATCGTCGAGTATCCTATTGTAGGAGTCTGTAGCTGTAAGGATCGAGCCAATGGCTCCATCAGAATCTCTAAGCTTCAAACAAGGGAGGTGACAATGAAAGAATGACTCGCTCCTATGTCTATAAGAACTGAATTAAGGGTGGAGTAGACATAGATAATACCTTGAATCATCTCTGGTGCACCGTGGTCATAGGCCTCCACTGCCTGAAGCTGAGCCTGCCTCTGTCCGCCGGCTCCCTATGGTCGGGGTAGACCTCCTGGTGGTGGTGGTGGTAGAGCCTCAAAGAGTCACCCACCACCTGCTGCTCGGCCATCTCCTCTACCTCGTTCGCTTTCTCCTTGAGGACCACCACTGTTGACCCTTTGCCTCTACCTGGGTGGTCCCTCAACCGTCTAATGCTCCTCCATACGACGTGTCGTGCAGTCACGAGCCACGTGGCCCTACCCGCCGCATGCATAGCACTGTCTGCTCCTCGTAAGACTGGCTCTACGCCGTGTGCCCTGAACCTTTGAGCTAGTGTCCTGAGGTCTTTCGCCTGATGGTATGGTCCACTTGGACCCCTGTGACATCCGTTGACTTCCAACTACAGAAGACTCTGCTACGTGCCACCCTGCGGTAGGTCTCACTGCTGGTGTAGGCTCATCAAGAAAGCTCTCTATGAGAAGGGCTCTCTATAGTACTCCTGCCGACGTCAGAATGCTGAGGGAGATCATCGATGCCCTGATCTCATGACTTAGTCCCTGCTCAAAGGTCTAGGCCTTGAAAAATGGGTCCCGTACCATGTCCGTAGAATAGCGCGAGAGATCGGTAAATCTCACAGAGTACTGGGATACCGTCATGCTGCCATGCCGCAGCTGTAGTAGCTCCTGAATGCACACCGCACGTAGGGTGGCTGTGACGAACTCTAAGCGGAAAAGGCTCTCAAAGTCCATCCAGAGGAGAGACGCCTCATCGTGCACCTAGAGCATTAGGATCCACCATCTGCTTGCTTCCACATGCAAGAGACTCCCTGCAAGGATCACCATGAGGTCAACTGGTGTCCCTTCTAACCTGAAAAATCGTACAACAGCCTCTAGCCAATCCTTGGCTGCCAGAGGGTCCGTCTCCCCGGGGAACCTAGACAGTCTCTGACGCTGAAACTCGTGAAGTTCACTAAGGCGACGTGCACTCTCGGCGGCTGGGGTTGGTGGAATCGGTGGCTCGGTGGGTAGAGATACCGCCGGTGCCCCCGCGGTAAAAGGGCCCTGCACCGAGGCCTCGTCGCTCAATGGGCTGTCGTCTTGCACAAATCTCGGAACCCTACCTGGCTGCCGTCGTGGGGCCATCCTGAAAAGAAACAGGTGTGCCACAGTCACTACAGTATACCTGGTGATCTGACACAAAGTAATCACAAAGAACACTTTTGAAAAACACATGCAATTAATGTTTTCGTGCACTGAGTCGGAAATCAGAAGTCATGGTCCTTGTGTATGAATAAGTCAGTCGCCGCACCAACACTGGACTCCTTAGACTGATAACCACACTCAATACCCTTAACACTATTGCTTCACACAGAAGAAAGATCAGAGTTCAGAGTTCTGCGGTAGAACTGAACACCTCTGATACCAATTTGTCATGACCCGTCCTCTAGACTCGTGTCGTGACTACCCCAAGCCCGCCTTCCATAGGCCAGGGGCTGGTGACTAGAACCAAAGGTGTAATTCCTGATATAAGTGAAGGCATTGCCTTTATAAAAGAAAACAAACACCACAGAGTATGAAAATAGAAGTAAACACTAAGTAAAACTAGGTACAATAGTAAGTGCAGAAAAGTAAGTGGGCCAGAATACAAACCCAAACTGAAAGTAAAGTACAACTGGAAAGAAAATACAACAACTGAAAAGTAAAGCAGCAATGTGGAGCCGTCCACTAGAAATCCCACCTGAATGGTGGGTAAAGATAGTCTCCTCAGCTCCTCGGGTCCAGTCGTCCACTCCGTGTACGTCACGCCCAGTGGTCCACCTTCAGGTACTGACCAGCTCCACAAGCCTCAACCACGATCAGCGGTGTCCGTCGTCTGTATCCAACACAACGTTGTGTGGGCATAGCCCATGCAGGGGTGAGTATACGCTACTCAGTAGGGACCCTGAGACCCCCGAAGGTCTCCCAGAATCCACGAAGGAAAAACCACAAAGGAAAGATACAATCACAAAATAATAACCAACTCTACTTAGGTATATTCCCATACATATACCTAAGTCATCAATTTTAAGTTCGGCTCCAACATCTGAGCCCAAGTTTGATCACGTCCACACAGGATAGTACAACCCAATCCACATAGGAATGCAAAACCCAATCCACATAGGAAATAAAGTCAATCATATCGAAGATAATGATTGAAAGTCAAGAGTCAGCTCACACAGGTATACTTCGTCGTAAGGTGATAGAGACAATCAGATGTAGCCACTAAATCATCTAAGATGTCAGACCCACGTAGGATACAAGACCATCTAAGCTGTCAGACCCAAAATGGATACAAGACCAGCCACTCTGTTAGACCCACATAGGATGAAAGTACAGAGTCAAATACTGCCGGACCCATGTAGGATACAAGAACAGTAGTCAGGTACTGCCGGACCCACATAGGATACAAGAATAGTTGTCATCGCCGTCGAACCCACATAAAATTTCAGTACGGTCATCGTCATTGCCGAACCCACGGAGGATCCCAGTACAGTCGTCATCGTCATTGCAGTCGCAGCTAGCTCTAGGGTTCCCACACACATCATGCTCGTTTCCAGGGGGTCCGCTCCACGAGCCAGGGGTTCGATACATCAACTGACATGTAGTTCAGAGTTGATGTATCCCAAAGTTTCATCTCGTCGATATGAACTCAACACGACAGAAGGAGCGTCAATCAGACGCCCGGTCTGAGAGTTATTGGCCTTTTCGTCCTAGGGGCCCCGTTGGGTTTTAAGTCAAAACCATCCCTACCATACTCCAAATATATCCAAACCTTGAGTGGAGGAAGCCAAAAGGTCCGTCTCACTAAGAGGAAACCAAAAAAGTCAACGAAATGTCAATCAGACATCTAGAGCTCAAGTTGTAAGTGTTTCCGTTCTGAAGGCCCGGTTTGTTAGGCCGGTGCGGCCCGGCCTGGCGCGGGCGGTCCGGCCCGGTGCGGCTAGTCTAGCCCCGCATGGCCAATTCAGCACTGGACGAGCAGGGTGGCTCGGCGCTGTCCGAGCGGACGCGGAAAGGGGGCGCTGCCCCCTTGATTGATAAACGGCCCCCACATGGGGGGCCCACCTCATTGCCAGCCGTGGGTTATGACCCCTGGATTTTCCGAACCGGCCGGCCGGTGTGCCACTGCGTGACCCTCGCGGGTCTCGCCTTCCATGCGCCGAAGACCCCTTCCTGCACCGTCGCGGCCATGTCTGACCGGTGCGGCGCCACGGCGCGACACCCTTCCGTCGCGGCCCGACTCTGGTCGTGGCTTCTTTCGGCCTCAACGGCACGGCGCAACGGCACCACGCTCCTTCGCCGCGGTGAAAATTCCTCGTTCTCGTGAGGTGCTCTTGCACCGCACTACCTTCTTTCCAAACCGCAACGGTGAACATCAAAAAAAATGGGGGAGGATGATCGGCCGTGTTCGTGCGGTCTGACCTTCTACCATTAAAATGATAATAGGCGGCCCAAAATATTTAACGATGAACGCAAAGGATAATCACAGCATAAAAACACACCCCTACCTTGATGTAGTTGTCGAAAGAAGATTGTTGCGGAAAATGGCGTCCCAAGGTAAAGCTCTATCCGTGCTCGACGGAGAACGTCCGAGGTGGAACAGTGTCTCACACCGGCTGCAGAGAGGATAAGAAAGGCACGATGGTCACTCCTTGCAGTTACATCTTTCTTCGTTGAGGTCCTGATGTTCTTTGTGTTTTCAACGTGGAAGATGACGTTCTTCAATACTATAGCCCTCCTCTCCAAAAATCTCCTAACAACGATTCAACAAAAAATAAAATAAGGCATTTCCTTATTTTATTACTCATGCAAACCTTTTTCAAAATCCCAATTGAATTCATCAAATTAATTCACATGCGTTGTCTAATTAATTAGGCATTTTATTGGCATGTATTATATTGTGGTAGAGTTACAAAATTAATTGCTAGAGAGGGGGGGGGGGGTTAATGGCGTGTTGGGGAATTTGAAGGAGGTGGGGGCTTGTGTGGGCCCTACTTCACTAATATCCTACCTAGTGGAGTTAGTATGTAGTGGGTCCCAGTCCAACTCCCCTGTATAGGTTATAACTACATAGAATTGAAATAAAAAATTGTAGCACAAAGATTTATTTCACTCTTCAGTTAACCCATTTATTTATTAACCTCACCCGAGAAAATGTAACTCCAAAAAAGGTCTTCCTAAGAAAATACCGGCATTGTGGTTTCATCGGTGCCCTCATATTTTGATTTTGAGAACCGGTTCAAAAGTTAGGAAAACCCGCTCCTTCATTCACTGAACGTTCCCAAGCTAAACTTTGAAAATTGATTTATGGAACAGTGTGCCTCGGAATCAGGTTCCGTCAGAAATTGCATACTCGTAAAATCCCAGAGAAAATTAAGAAAAAATTTCCCTTGATATTTACGGGTCTTTACAGAAATAATTTAATTATGTAATGTTGATTAGTTGGAGATTTTATTTAATTAAATTTATTTGAGAAGAATTTAATTAAATGATGTGTAATTGGGGAGTTGGGGTTTATCAAAGATGTGTTATATTAATGGGTAATAACAATAAGATGGTGGTTATTATTATTATTAATATCATACTAATTTTTACAATAATATAATAAATTTAGATTATTTATAGAGAAATGAAAATGGAGAGTCACACAAAGTAGGTGAGGTGTGATCCCTCCTCCTCCTGGCTCTCCCATGGGTGGCGCACCACCCATATCTCTTGGATTCATATCCGTGCCTCAGTTTCTCCTAGTATCTTCATTAATGTTGTCTGTCTCATTGAGGTAAGTCCTTATCGACATGTTTCATTCTTCTCATCAGTTCTATCGACTCTCCTTCACCTAGTCTTTATTAGATCAAAACACTATGTTCTGAGATTGATTCAGTTTCTTCATTTCTTAAAATTCATGGTGTTGAATATGATGTCTCGAGACCTGTTGGTCCATATTCTGATGACCGCCGCCAAATGAAAAGCAGCTCAGATTTATTCAGTTCACCCTTGTCATATTTGGGTAAGGATATATACTTGGTAAATGGTTTCTTACCCCTTGAATTAGGTTCTTATGGTGTAATTGGGTTGTGGTTGATTATTTTCGGGTGTGTTGGTCCCCGTCACACTAGTTATGAGTGTCAGTTGTTGTAGATAGTTGTTGCAATCAATTCTAAGTACACGTGAACATTAATGTGGAATTGTGTATGCATGAGTGGTCCATAGTTTCAGTTAGGATGCTATGGCTCAACAAAATTTATTTAGGTAGGGTTCCAAACATTACCAAATTAATAAAATGCATTTTTGATGATTCTTTGATTTTGATGAATTTGATTGAAATGTTGGATTAATTTATTTATTGGGGGAATGAGATAATTAATTATGAATTAATTATGTTCTTTAAATGATAATTAATCGGGGGATTAATTGTGAGTAATTAATTTGGTTATGTTGATATAATTAATTATAAATTAATTATGTTCTTTGAGATGATAATTAAACTAGGGACTAATTATGATTAAATAATTTTGAAAAGCTGAGATAATTAATTATGAATTAGTTATTTTCTTTTAGATTATAATTAGTCATGGAATTAATAATGAGATATTAATTTGGTTAAGTTTAATTAATTAATTATGAAAAAATTATTTTTCATGTGATGATAATTAATCGAAGAACTAATTATTAGATATTAATTTTGATAAGTTGAAATAATTAATTATGAATTAATTATATGCTTTGAAATGATGATTAATCAGGAGATTAATTATGAGTAATTAATTTGGTTAAGTTGTGTGATTTGAAAGGATAATTAATTTGGGGATTAATTATGAGATATTAAACTGGTTGAGTTGAGATAATTAATTTTTAATTAATTACATGTTATGAGATTGTAATATAGATAACTAATTGGGGGGGGGGGTTAATTATGATATTTTCATTTGGGCTTAGTTATGAAAAATTATTTTTGAATCAGTTATGTAATATTGAAACAGTTTCCTTGAGATAATTAGTTTGTGATTTAATTAGGTGATATTGAAATAGTTTCTTTAGAGATAATTAATTTGTGAATTAATTATGTTATATTGGTACGGTTTCCTTGAGATAATTATTTTTGTTAAATAAGTATGTAATTTGGAGATGGTATTCTTGTTATAATTAAATATATAATTAAATATATAATTTTCAGAGGGTTTACTTTTTATTAGTTAAAAATTAAATTAACTAGAGAAATTAATGTGATTAATTAATGGTTGAATTAATTAATTTTGTATTTATAATTTGTTAATTGTCGAGTTAATGAATGTAATTGTCATTCTTAACTAATTGTTGAGTTAGTAGTGAATGCAATGTTTATAATTAGTAATTGAATTAATTAATAGGTCTCAATTAATTAATTTATGAGTTAATTAATGGATGAGATATTGGGGTTTTAGACATGAATGTATACACCCATGATAAATATATATGTATGATAAATAAACTTGTTCTGAGATAGGGACAGATGCTCCAAATAATCAAGGGGTGAAAGAGATGGTGTTCCACACCCAGCATGCAAGTAAATATTCTTTTATGGGACAATGACTAATGGTACAAATACCTGTGGGTTGTGAGACAAGGGATGATGCTTCAAATACTCATGAGGGAGAGAGGCATGATGCTCTACACCCATTAATTCATACTGTACCGTGGGTCCGATTGTTTGTACATGAATTTAATTAAATGGTTAAGGAAAGCTGATGTGATGTAATGTTTTTTCAATTGAATTGGAGAAATGTTGTAGAATCAATCATAAATGAGATAGGTTTTGATATACAGGTTTCTAGGGGAACCTAAAGATCTATGCATTTAAATAAAGAATATTAAATAATGTGTTAAACAGTTTATTTATGCATTATATATATACAGTTCCTCTTAAGTCTCTTATTTATGGCTACAACCTAAAGCAGTTATCTCCATCAGGTGTCCCTTATGAACCTTGATGGGTTGTTGTTTATTTATTCAATTTTGTTCTTACTTATTTATACCTACACACTATTTAAATATATTGAATTTTAAAGATTGATCAAGACGCCGGTGGTCTCGGATTACTAAGATTTAAATCCCACACCCTAATCGGGGCCGCCAATTCCCAGGGGTACCCGAGTAGACTCTACTTGTTTGCAGGACCATGGATATTTGATGTTGTTGTTTGCTTGTGCATGGGATTTAGGAGAAAAGGACCGAGCGAGAGTTCCAGATGCTCATAGAGATCACCCTTGGTGCTCTTAGTCTTTTTCATGTTTCTATACTAAGATGTAAAGCATGGTGTTTTGTTTATTTCTTTCAAATATGTATTCCCATGACATGCATGAATTATATAAAATGGAGATGTCCACTTTATTTATTTAGTTGAATATTGGATTATATCTCTTTATTCTATTTTCAAATTTTATTATCTATTTCTAGTGTGAACTAGGAATATGGGGGTATAATCTCACTATTGACTATCCATAGACCCTCACTACTATTCAGAATCCTTGGGAATATGGGGAGACACACTCTAGGTCATTTTTTGATTGGTCGGGCTACCAGTTCAAGGGAAATCCAGGCCTGGACTATTCAAAGTGGTATCAAAGGCATCGAGTTTTCATTATTTTTCATTTTTCTTTCTATTATTGGTTGTTAGATACGAGACTATGAAAGTGTCGACACTCGGTTAATATCCATGCCTGGGACTGATCACCGCATGTTTACAAAATGACCATGTGTCCAGGTATGGGAATTGATGTTTATACTGATTGCGATAACAATTGATGTGATTTCACCTTGAGTGACATGTGTATTTTCCACTACCTATTGGTTTTGAGAACATTAAAAATACTTTGTGTTCTGATATGGTAAGGATATTTCATTACATACATCATCTTATTCACTAAGTGATTCAAATTCCATGCATATGACATTCCATGTAGATTCATTAGTATTATTCCAAATAATTTTGATTGTGTTCCTTGGGCGGAATGCCATGTTTTGATTTGCTTTAGTATGCCAACTTGTATAACATGTTTAGATGATTAAATTCCATGCTTCTATGTTTTAACATGCTGTTGGGTTACAAATTATGATAACATGCTAGATATTCTTTGATGTGTAAATGCCTACATTAGTGGAAAATGATTTATTGTATTTTCAACGGGATCCAATTTCAGTTATAAGGTGTATGTGGTCCTTATAAGTGGGAAAAGGGTAACCTATGATTTGGAATAATTAAAAAAGGGTTTCTAAAGTTGAAAATATTAAATGGAAATTTAATATAATAAATGGGATCCAAATTCCATTAGTATTGTTTATAGGTGCCTTATTGATTGGTAGATGACAACCCATGTGACTGAGCCTTGAATAACCATAGTTTTCATGAAAATGGTTATAAATGTAAAAATGATGAATTTTGTGACTGAACTATTGTGGGTTTCTTTTTGAATAACCGAGATTAGAATAAGTGGGACCCTCGAGGGAAACCTCTATGTTAAAAAAGAATTTATATGCTAAATTGTCTGTTTAAAATGAAACGACATGGAATGTATAATATTTGAAGGGGAAGTTTCCTTTGTTTATGCTGTGATCTATTTGTTTTTGGTACCATTTAAGTGTCATAGTCTGTAATATGACTTTTGGGCTATGAAGAATGAAACCCTTGTTTTGAGGGGTGGTCGTTTTAGCATGACTCTTTGTTTGGGTATAAAAATTAATGAATACTTGGGTTAGTAGGTTAGACATTCCTTGGACATGGTCAGCCATTAAAGATGTTATCTATTTAACTCTTGAGTAAAGAGATTGAGGCTTTAAGGTAAGATCATCCCGCTGCTTGGGAGGACTTTATGGGACTCGGTTATTTTGACACGCCTATCATTTTGAATTTTCGGCATTCATACGAGATGTTGACATGATTATTGTGGTTTGTGAAAAATCACATGTGTATTTAAGGTGTCTCTGAAATAGCATGCTTCAGAGAAACATGTCCTTAATTTCCAAAACATGGACACTCCCAAGGTGTGTAGTGTCACATCAGTTTCGGTAAATGTGTCAGTGATATTTTGGCAGAACTACATGATAAAGTTGGTGCTATGTGAATTTTTTTGGAAACTATGTTTGTTTTTGGAAGATTTTTAGTGATATGATTTGAATGAACATGAATTCCTTGGGTGAAACAGAATTCATGTATTGATTGATGACGCATCGATAGGTGAAGCAGAGATTTTCGTAAAGAGTTTATTGGTTATAGTTCGTTTGAACTTCATGGTGACCTGGGTTTACACTTAGTGTGCTCCTATGATTGGGAGGAGCATGTCCCCTATCATTACATAATCATGGAGGCACTGAAAGAGCATTTTTCTTATGTCATGATAATGTTTTTGAAGTCATTAAATTTGATAACTGGTTGTTATCTGGGTTGTACAAGGGATGTGTGGTTATTTGGGTTACACCTTTATTCATTGGGGGGAACAATAGTGTCAAAATAGACATGTGATGTCTAGACTTGGAGAGGTCACCAGAATTCGAGTAAGGACTTTGGCATACTTGAGGTTGGGGTTGAAATCATTTTAAAGGAAAGCTAGTAGTTTAACGATAGGTATGGGTTTCGTGGGTCGACAATGTATTACAAGGAAATAATCATGGCTTGGGGTTATAAAATGTTTAAAGGTGCATTGGTAGTTTGGGAACCCAACATGATTGTTCAAATGAGACTTCTTGACCTTAGTGAGTTGTCTGGTGTTTTAGTAACTCTTGGTCTCTTCTCGAGGATGAGAAGTTTTTAAGGTGTTTAGATTATAAAATCCTATGTTTTTGAATTGGGTAAAAATCTGATTTTTTAAAACTTTTTTCCTTTAATTATTGGGTTGGTTTTAAAACCATGTGTCAATATGAAATTTCATGAGCTGAGTTCGATTTACGTATTGATATCGAGCATGAGTTATGCCTTTAAGATTTTCCCAGGTGGCTCAAGGGGATTTGGGATCACCAAATCCAGAAACATAGTTTTAAAAAAGGAAAGGCACAGGCAATCACATGGGATGTGCATGGTTAGTCAAACTGTTTGGATTAGCCATGAAATTTACTCTAGGTATCCTGTAGTGGGTGTATAGTCTATGCATGGTATATCAGACCATGAAAGTTAAACCGTCTGGCTTACTATATTTTGAGTTTTAGGTTAATTTAATTCAATTTAATTCATGTTTAAAAGGAATTTAATAAAATGATATATTAGGGGTTTCATTTAATTAAATTAAATTTGATAGAATTTAATTAAATGATGTTGAGATGAAAAAACTATTTAATTATACTGAGTTGAAAAGAAATAAATTTATTTTAAATGATGATGAGATGGAGTATTTATTTAATTAAATTGAGATAAGAGGAATTTAATTAAGTGACTTGTAAATGAGGAGTTGGGGGTAATCCAATAGGGGTAAAATTTAAATGGTAAAATATTAAATGATTTATAAATTAGGAGTTAAGGTTTCATTTAATTAAATTCAAGGAAAATAGGAATTTAATTAATTAAAGGGAAACAGTGGTTTTATTTAATTAAATTTGAGAATAAAAAGAATTTAATTAGTCATTGTAGAATGTGGGTTTCTATTTAATTAAACTAATTTTGAGAAAATTTAATTAAATAATTTCTATGATTTTTTGTTTTTATTTATTTAAATTTGTTGGAGTAGAATTAAATTAAATGATGTGTAATTGGGGAGTTTTGGTTTCTCAAAGATGTGTGAATTAATGAGTAATAATAATAATATGATGGTTATAATAATAATTATTATTAATATTATACTAATTCTTCTAATAAAATAAGGAATTTAATTTATTTATAGTGTAAAAAAGAGGGAGAGTCACACAACACATGTGAGGCGAAACCCCTCTCCCTCTTAGCTCTCCCATGGGTCGCGCACCACTCATTTCTCTTAGCTCCCTATCCACTCATCTGTTTCTTCTTGTCTATTCATGGATGTCATCCGTCTCATTAGGGTATTTCCTTCTCTGAATGTTTAGTTCTTTATATTAGCTGTCTCATCACTCTTTATCCCAATATCTTTTTGGTTGAAACCCTAAAGTTTAGATTGATTTGATTTCTTCATTTCTTCTGATTCTAGGTGGTGTAGATGATGTCTTAGGACCCGTTGGTCTATATATCGATGATCGCTACTGAAGTCAAAGTTACTCAGCTCTATTTGGTTCACCGCCGACATATTTGGGTAATGCTATATACTCGATAAATGGCTTCTCACCCCTAGAATTATGAGCTTATGGTGTAATTTGGTTGCAGTTGATAATTTTAGTGTCCGTTAGTCCCCACCACACTATTTGTGAGTGTCAGCTGTTGTTGTTAGATGTTGTGATCAATTTCAAGAACACACACACATTTATGTGGATGTGTGTATGGATGTGTAAGTCTCAGTATGATTTATGAATCCTTTCCTTGGATAAATTCATTATGGTAGTGTTCTAAATTTTTTCTAGATAATGAAATGTACTTTTATTGATTTATTGTTTTTGATAATGTTGACTGCAATTTTGGACTAAATTTTTTATTGCAGGAATGAGATTACTAATTATGAAACTACTATGTTCTTTGAGATGATAACTAATTGGGGGATTAATTTGAGTAATTAATTTGCTATATTTGAGATAATAAATTTTGTATTAATTAGGGGCTTTGAGATGATAATTAAATGAGGTATTACTTGGAGTAATTAATTTTGTTAAGTAGATATAATTAATTGTGAATTAATTATGTGATTTGATATGATAATTAATCAATGAATTAATTAGGATATATTATTTTTTTATGTTTAAGTAATTAATAATGAATTAATTATGTTTGTTGAGATGATAATTAATTGAGGAATTCAATATAAGATATTAATTTGGTTAAACTAAAATAATTAATTATTAATAAGTTATGTTCTTTGAAATGATAATTAATCGGGAAATTAATTATGAGATATTAATTTGTTTAAGTTGTGTTCTTTGAAATGATAATTAATTGGGGGATTAATTATGAGATATTAAACTGGTTAAGTTGAGATAATTAATTGTGAATTAATTAAGTGTTTTGAGAATATAATATAGATAATTAATTAGGGGTTAATTATGAAGTTTTGATTTGGGCATAGTAAATAAAAATAGTTTTTGAATAAATTATGTTATATTGAAATGGATGCCTTAATATAATCAATTTTTTAATTAATTATTTGATTTTGAAACATTTTATTTAGAGTTGATTAATTTTTGAATTAATTATTTGATATTGGGATGGTTGCCTTTAGATAATTATTTTTCGATTTAGATAAGTAATTTTGAGATGGTTATCATGTGATAATTAATTATATAATTAATTATATGATTTTGAGAGTGTTTACTTTTTATTATTTAATTATTAAATTAACTAGAGAAATTGATGAGATTAATTAATGGTTGAATTAATTAATGTTATAGTTATGATTATTTAATTGTAGAGTTAATGAGTTAATTGTTATGTTTAACTAATTTTTTTGTTAGTAGTGAATTCGATGCTATTAATTAGTTATTTAAATAATTAACAGACTTGATTAATTAATTTTTGAATTAATTAATGGATGAGATCTTGGGGTGCTGGACATGACTTTCTACATCCATGATAAATATATATGTATGATTGATAAATGGGTTGGGATATAGGTAATAATGATTTAAATAATCACATAAAGCTAGACATGGACTTCCACCCCCGTCATTCATGAAAAAAATTCTTTTATGGGATATAGACTGATGGTCCAAATACCCATGTGTTGTAAGACAACGACTGATGCTCCAAATGCACACGGGGGTGCTAGATACACTTTTCTACACCCATTAATTGACATTGGATTTTGGGTCCAATTGATCATACATGAATAGAATTAAATGTTTAATGAAAGCCTATGTTATGTAATGTTTTGTGAATTGAATAAAAGAAATGGTTCATATTCTAGCATGACCGAGACATAAGTTGTGATACGACTGTCCAAGGGAACTTCGAGATTTTTGCTGCTAAATAAAAATATTAAATAATTTTTTAAATAGTTTATTTATGCATTATAAATATATAGTTCAGGTTCAAGATCTTATTTATGGCTATGATCCAAAGTAGGTATCTCTATCTGGTTTCCCTTTAGAACCTAGATGGGTTGTAGTTTATTCAGTCAATTCTGTTATTACTTCATTATACCAACAAACTATTCAATTATATTTAATTTCCTAGATTGAGATAGACAACACTGGTCCCAACCTACTGAGATTAATATCTCACACCCTATTCAAGACACCATATCACTAGGGTACCCTAGTATACTCCACTTGCTTTCATGACCTTGGATCTTTTTTGTTGCTATTTTATTGTACTTGGGAGCTAGGAGAAAAGGACAGAGTATGAGACCTTGATGCTCGTAGATAATTTCCTTCAGGCATTGAGTCTTTTTTGTGTTTCCATATAGAGATGTAAACAATGTTGTTTTTTAATGCTTTAAAATATTTATCAACATGACAAGCATGAATTTTATAACCTGGAACTGACCACTTTCTTTATTCAGTTGACTATTTCATTATATCTACTTCTGCAATTGTCTGGGTTTATTATCTATTTCAGTTGTGCACTATAAAGATGAGGGTATTGTATCCCCACATACAATCCACAGGACCTTGCTACTAGTCTACATCCTCGAGCATATGGGGAGATTTGTTTTAGGTCTTGCGTTGACTGGTCAAGCTACAGGTTCGAGGGTAAGCCAATCCTAGATGTTATACCACAACAACAACGCCTCTCACCTGAAGACACTTGGATCTCACACCAAAGACACATGGGAAAACAAACCTGGCCTAAAAAAACCTCAAAATCTTGTCCCCAATAAACTTTCTTGAAGGATTTTGGACTATGTTAAGCCTCAATCCATTACATCCTATGGAGATATGCTCGAGTGGTAAGAACACGAAAGAGGGTGCGAGGAAGAAGGTGAGTAACCAGCCGTCAATCCTCCCATTGAGATGTTGGGAATGAAACCCCCCATTATGAAATTAGGTGTGTTAAACACGTGGTTCTATACAAGGTTCTGGTGCATATAGAAATCAAAAAGAACTAAAATTTATACATATATGAAAACAAACACTCAACCCAACCCATGCGTCCCAAAACAACCATCCATCCCACACAAAAGCACTTTTACTGCTACCCATGTATGAACAAACACAGAACCTCCACTGATAGAGCATACACCCAACCACTATTTCATTCAACCATTTTTTCATTTATTTATTAAGGGTTCACTTTAATTTATTCCTACACAACCCAGGAAAACTATCAAAAACAACTTCTGCAACCTCATTAGAAGCCAAAGAGCTTGATTAACTAAACCCACGAAAACCAACCCACCTCATTCTTCAGTACCACCAACATTGAAAAAGGGGAGATGGAACAAGGTAAAACATTTCCATTTTAAAACCCATTCATAAAAAATAGTAAAGAACAACCAACTTGTTGTTCCAAAGAACACCCCCTTTTTACTTAGACACTCACTCAACCACTGCCAACTATCATTCTTCAATGTTATACAACACAATCCTACCCTCTCAACCACACCCAACATCCTGAATGCACAAAAAAATTGTAGATGCAGTCCCACTGCATAACAATCCCATAACCACATTTAAGTCCCACTGCCCAATGTTTCTCTATGGCTAAAACAAAAACAAAGGCAGTCCTACTACCAACAAGTCCATACATTCTACAATAAACCAGTCTCTCAACCCGAGGTTCCAACACAACACATGTACCTCCCTAAAAACCATGCCCACAACAACTATTATTAATACAAAACCTCTTTTCACACACATACCACACACTTTTCATTGAACTAAACCCTTTTTACACCCCTGTACCCACAACCTACAAAGGGATAGAACGCAATAAAACACACATCACACTGCCACACCATAATTCCAAGGGTATTCAGATTTTTCCAACATGGGTTCATTAATTACACTTTAAATAACTGGGGTGATCATAGAACAATTTTGATCCTAGGTCATCCATTTAATTAACCAAGAACTAATGATTAAATAGATTTCATGTTATGACCAATTATCAAACATCATAATAAAATCAAACAGAGCACCACCTGTGTGCAAGAAAATACCACTAACATCCATGATTTTCAGATGGAAAACAACCACAAAAATCCATAAAGAAACAAATAAAAAAAACAAAATAGGGGATAAATCCTCAAACCACTCTCGACAGGTAATTTCATTGTCCCTTGTTATATATTGATGATATTACCTTCTTATTTATTTATCTTTTTACAAAAATTATTCACTCGTTCTTCACATGGAATCATTTGTACACCCACACTATATAATTCAAAATTAAAGAGAGACATAATAACCCTTAATTGAAACAATAGGTGACCGAAGCTCCTCTTTACGACATGAAAATGGGATCACAAGAGCAGTATGAAACTCCAATGAAACTAAGAAGTAGAGGGCTCTATCACATGTGACTGACTCTGCTATAGATAAAGAATATAGGCACACCAAGAGGGAATGAAAAACAAAATAGGAAGGGAAGATCCATATTCAAAGAGCCACATCCTATATTAAAGGAAGAATGATTTAAAAAATCATTATTATTATATTACGGTCATGATCATGTGGTTTGAGTTTCTCAAATCCCTCAGAAGTTTAAGATATTAAAGATATAATTAATATCCTTTTAAATTCCTTTAAAACTCCCCTTCAAGGATTTAAACTCACTTTTTTTCAAATAAGATGTAAGCAGTGTAAAAATGGTAAATTTGGAAAACATGAAACACTATAAACGAGTCATTGATGGGTGAGTCACCGATTCTGAGTCACTAATGGGTGATCTACCAACGCGGCCTTCTGACAATGAGCCACCGACCCTAAATCACCAATGGGTGAGATACCGACATGACCTACTGATGCTGAGCCACTGAAGAGTAATCTTCTTATGTGACTTACCAACGCTGATCCACTGATGATGAGGTACCAACGAAAATACTTGCCACCTCCCATGACTCACCGATGTCGAAACCCATTACTCACCGATGGAAATATTATAAATTTATATAACTCTAGAAACGAGCCATTGTTGCCTCCTAGAACACCCTAAAAACTAGATTTTCACAAAGGAATGTCCTAGGGAAATATGGGTAATTACATAAAATACCTCTCAAACTATTCTAATCATAGATTATTTAAAACTAACCTAGAATAAAAGAGTTATGAAAAAAACCCCTTATGATACCTCTTAGGGACAAAACACCCACATGTCATTCAAAATATGGAGTAAAAACCTCGACATTGTAGGGAAATTATTGAAATCTATCTCCTAAAAAACAATAAATACACTAAGGCTCCACTTCCCAAAAACCACATAGACACCAATGGTCACAATGTCCAAAAAGATGGATTTGGGAGATGCTTCCTCCAAGTCCTTATATTATCGTCCTTTAGAGGAACTGACTATCATGCATGGTTTTAATCACATCCACATTAATGTGTCTTGATTAGAGAGCAGGTCTTCCCTCCCCACAGTCATGAATTATTTCACACACTTTCAGAGAACGGGGAAATAACTTTTCTGAAAACTAACAAGGTCAAGAATTATATCATAAACAATGTACAAAATTAAAATCCAGAAACAAAACATAGAGAAACTTAGGGTACTGGGTAGGTATCTATGCCTACCGCTCCAAGGTACTCTCCTCGAGGTCACCATGACTATGTAACACAGAAACCAATGGAATGGTCTATCCTTGAAGCACCTTCTCCCCATGATCCTCGATTCTTAGCAGCCTGACCATGAATGTCGCGTCATCCTTGATATCCAACACTCCCTAGTCAATGGAAAGGTAGTCATCTCGTGATACCAATAGAGTTAAGATTTATGGAAGACACTGTGGATCCTCTCCAACTATAGTGGAAACACCAGCTGATATGACACCTTGACAACACGTCCCAACACTTAGAAATGTCCAATGAACCTGGGAGAAAGATTGATCCCTCTACCAAACCTCCACTGACCATGTTGATGGGAAACATTCAAGAAGATATGGTACCCAACTTCGAACTATAAAGTCATCCTCTTTTTATTTTCATATGACATATGTTTGTCTTGTGCTGCCTTCATCTTCTCATGGACATGATATGGCTTCTCTGCCAAACTCTGCACCACACCCGGACCAAGAATGGATGACTCCCCAACTTCCATCTAGTATAAGGGGTAATAACACAACCACCCATATAAAAATTCAAATGGAGACATACCAATGGAAGATTGAGAGCTATTTTGGTAAGAAAACTCTGCCAAGGGAAAATGCCACCCCTAAGACCCACTAAAGTCCAGAACATAATCCCGCAACATGTCCTACAATGTCTGTATGGTCCTCTCTATTTGTCCATGTATTTAAGGGTTGAAATTAGTGGTGAGGAGTTTCTAGGTGATAATGGAATGCTTTAATACCTTCAATACTCACGAAGTATAACATGTATTATAATCCGAGATAATGGATCTTGGAACTCCATGTAGCGGTACCACCTCATCCACATACCTTTGGGCTAAGGCATCCACTATGCTCGACCCTTTGATCACTAAGAAGTGATCCAACTTCGTCAAACTGTCTACTAATACCTAAAGATATTCACAACCTCCCTTGGTCCAAGTTAATCCGATGACAAAATCCATTGTGATTTCATCCTAATTCTATTTGATAATGTCTAAGGGCTGTAGAAAACCACCATAAACACAGTGATGAATCTTTACCTTCTGACACACAAAGAATATTTCCACAAACTCTGCCACTTCCCGCTTCATCCAAATCCACAAAAACTATTCCCTCAAGCATTGATACATCTTAGAGACTTCTGGATGCACCTCCATTGGTGATCTATGGAACTCATGGAGAACATCCTTGCTCATTTCCACTTGGATAGGAAACTTCCCATGGAACAACATCTGATTCTATCTATCCTCCAACCATCCCTCTAGAGATTCCCCCCTAGATAGTGCAATCATAAATCACATTAGTCTCTGAGTCTACCCATTGAGACTCCTCCACCTTCCACATAAAGAGGGAGTGGATTTTCATCAAAAATAGGAAGCCTCAATCGCTATCCACTCTCACATCTAGATGCAAAGTGGGAAACTCCTGCATTTCCTTCCAATCAACTGTGGATTTCTGAACTATCACCTTTTGTGACATCCTTACCAAATCACCAGTCACCACATTCCCCTTTCATGAGGTGTAAGGGATCTCCAATTCTTATTCCTAGAGAAAGTACATCCACCATTGCTACTACATGTTCTGGTCTTGTGGGAGAATATATACGTCAAGATCTTGTGATCTATGAAGATCAAAAATCATTCCCCGATGAGGTAATTTTGCAAAAACTTCATCAATAACACAACCAATACAAGCTCAAGATCATGGAAGACATAGTTAATTTCATACAGATGTAAATTCATAGACCCTAAAATATCACTACCATTTACTATAGCAGCACACATCCCAAGCCTAGAACATAATCATCTTAGAACACTTTGACCATCACCACATTCTCTAGAAAAATATATATTGGGGAACTAACCATATTTCCCTTTAGTTATCTAAAAGATATGTGACACCACTCACTCCACATGAAGGCATGGTCATTTCTAGTCAAAATTGTTAACGGATCCAAAAATCTACAAAAGTCACGTACGACCCTACAATAATAGCCTGCTAGACCCAAAATCCGCAATCCACTGCCATATTCTTGGGTTCTACCCAAGAAATAATGGCCTAGAAATTTTATGGGTCCACCACTATCCCATGCCGAGACACCACATGCCCAAGGAAGTGCACCACAGAAATTCAGAACTTACACTTAGAAAACATCCGATGGAGCTGGTGGTGTCAGAGGACCTCTAAGAAAGTCCGCAGTAGCTTGGCATGTCCCTCCTCTGAACTTTAGCAGATTAGGATTTCATCGATGAACACGATGACAATCTTATCCAGGAACATCAAAATGATAGAGGTCATGAGTCCCACGAACACGACAGATGCATTCGTAACACTGAAGGGTATGCGAACAAACTCAGAGTTCTCATACATGAATATGAATGTAGCCTTAGAGATGTTACCCCCATCACTCTCAACTGGTTATATCCAAATCAAAATTCAATCATAGAGAACAATCCTTCTACCTTTAACAAGTAGAAAATATAATCTATCCTCGAAAGGGGGTAATGTTTCTTGATCATTGCCTGGTTTAGTCTTTGGTAGTCTATGAACATCCTCCGATCACCATCTTCCTTCTTTGCGAACATGAATACATCGCCCCACGATGCCACAATTGTCTGAATAATACCATTTTTCATTATGTTGTCAAACTGAATTGAAAACTCACACAACTCATATGGTTCCATCTGATAGGTATCAATCAAATTCAGATGGGTACTAGGTTGCATGTCTATTCCGAACATGACATCACATCGAATAGGTAGGGTCACAACCTCCTCTATAAATACATCCAATAACTATCTAAAAACCCCCAAATCCTCCACAATATTGGTGTCTATTTATTCTACTAATAACTCATCCATCATGGAGAGAAGAGTCTCCAGACACCGACCACCCACCTGATAGCCCCGCTCAATAATGAAAACTACTCGTTGGCCGTTTCCACATGAAAACATGGATTTTATTCAGAAGTAGTGGATATAAGTGTTCCCAAAAAACAACCATTAGATGCCTAGGATGACATAATATGGATAAATGTGTAGAATAATAAGATCCCCACTAGACTAATGTAGCCCCGAAATTAGTCTACATCCCCAAAAAAGACCAAAAAAATGGCCTAACCTCTAACTGGCATACTCAACACTAGGGGAATGAGAAGTCTCTCTACATCTAGTCCCAGAGCATGGTCTAGACGAGGTGAAAAAAATGATTGAAAGGCCCTAAATCAAACAAATCACAAGTAAGAGTTCTAAAAAGACTGATTGAACCTCAAATAACCTTTGGCCCTGCTGTAACTGCTAACTCGGTGGAATGCAACTTCCCATGCCCCAGCTCCCATACCCCTCTTTCGTCGACCGCCTCCCCGACCATTCCCTCGATGAGGACCCTAAGGAGAACCCTATGGTCAGCCTCCCCTATTACTGTCTACCCTTGGCGGAGCGGGATATCACTGCCCTTACTATGGGAAAGGCCTAACTAACAACTACTGCGGCTAGGGTGGGTGCTGAACATACCCACCCTCGCCGTACAATGCTCGAATAGGTCACTAGTTTCAAATACATGGCCTCTACAGACAAGTCACCTCTTTCCTAGGCCTTTGAGGAAAGGGAGAGGACCAATGGATCAGAACTAGAACTACTGAGGCCTACTCCCCACTCGCTGAAACATAGAAGGCCCTAATGCTGGAGACCTTCTACTGACTGCCTTCCCCTTTGAAGAACTTTGTTGGCTCCTCTCTTGTGGAACACCTCCCTACGAGTGAATCCTCTCCACTAATTCAGTCTTCTTGGGAACATCAATATAAATCAGAAGAGTAAATGGAGTGACGCCATACTGAAGATAGGGTCAGAGTGCCTCCTCCAACCATATTGCACATGACTCCTCATCTAGAAAGAGATGTGGAGAGAAGGATTGGATATACTTTAACTTGATCCCCAACTCCCTCACCGACGTACTCCCTTACATAAATGAGAGCACCTATTGTCTCTTCTCGGCCTTCATCATTGAGGAATGAAAATATTCCAAAAATCCTTATCAAAGTTATCCCATTAGACATGAATCTTGTTCCTCTCCATGAGGTAAAGCATCCACCACTGATGCACCATTCCTCACATCTGGCTCACTGTTAGAGGCACCCAACACTCCCTTGGAGCACTGATCAAGGTAATGGTGATATTGAGCTCCTCAAACCAGCCCTCCATCTCTAAGACTGAATGTAACATCCCAATATTTTAAAATAAAAAACTATGTGCATAAATGAACAACACAATACAATGTGACAATTATAAACTAACCATTAAACATTATCTTTCCACTTTTATGTTTTGAATCTCAAAAAACAGTCATATAAAATTATGATCGGTATGTTATTTAGAGTCTAAAAAGACAAAAATAATCTTAAATGAATAGTAACATACCCTTATAAATAGTAATGAATTGTATTTAGCAAAAAAAATAGAAACTTTTCCTGTGAATGTATAAATACTATTTAAACATCACAAAAGTGAAAAATAGTCATAATATAAGAATATGTATTTTTGTATGTAAAAAATATTTTATTTAAAATTTTATGATTAATTTAATAATTTAAAATGGAAATTTATTTTCATAAAATGTAATAAAAAATGGTTACATTATTGTCTTTTGGTTATATGATAATTTTATGGGATATTGATTACTTTGTCAAGGTGTTACAAAACGAGTTATAGTTTTATAGTTGTTTTTTGGAATTAATAATAATTTTATGTAAAAATAAAATTAATAATACTTAAAATTATATTTCAATAAAATGGAGTTCATTTTTGAATTCAGAGCATCGATATTAGGTAAAGGTGAATTTATGATATTTTAATAATTTTTTCTGGTTATTGGTGAATAGTAAAAAAAATAGTTTTCAGTTTCGATGTGTTTAATGAAATAATTAATGATGTAATAATTCTAGTATATTTTTGCATAGTAATATATTTTATGAGGTGTACCTGATTTCCAATACCATGAGAAAATACCATGGGCCAACGAATGGTTTTTCAAATACCACTAATGACGTGTCCCTTGAGAATTAATAAAATATTCCCTCACTTTTCCAACAAATACCAACTCATTAATTCATTCCATTATTTAAAAATTCCACTTAAATAAAGACCTACTCCATATACCTCCCTAGGATCCCTCCCAAGGTGTTCTCAAGCCCTGAATGTCCCAACCATCATTTTTATGAGTTAATCCCCAAGGTAAGGGAACCTTTCACCCTCCTCTTTTAATCGTGACTTCTTTTATGTTATGACTTTTATTTTCCATTTGATTATGTTGGGGTATGTCATTATATATCCTTATTTCAGTCCATTTTATGTACAAATTATGAGATACCCTTTCCACTATCATCAAATGATTTTCTATATTTTAAAGTGATACTGTTTGGCTACCGAATTTCCGTAAGAGAATCCACAACTTCTCTTTTTTTCTTTCAAGTTATCTTTTACATGGTATATATTTAACCTTTCCATATGATGTTATTGTTTTGATTTTAATATGTCCCTCTACGATAAACTGATTCATTTATGGATGTGATACCCTTTCCCTCTCTCTTTTTAATGTTTTCTAAAACCATGTAATATAACTGTTATGCTGCAAAAATTTTGTCTCAAAATCACTATATTTTTCAAAGAAATTATTTTCTTTATGTGAATACCCAGAACTATTTCATTTCTAGGGTTATTAACTATGAAATAAAAATGATATATTTGATTCTTGAATTGACATAAATGAAACCCTCATTCCTTTTCCATGGGTTATAAATGACATTAAGATCATTTTTTTAAGCACTTTTAAAATGTCACGATTCTGAAATGAACCCCATTTATTTTATTCCTCATTGGTTATTAATGAAATATTTGATTACGATATATGTGTATCACATGAAAATAACGACATATTAAGGTTTATCTCTGATAGATCTCTAATTAATTTGTTAAGGAAAAGTCTGATGATATGTTATGTGTGATGGTCTTGTCGGTTAGGCTTGGCTTGTGCTACAATGTGAAACGATCTTGGAGGTTAACCTAGACTTATAATAAAGTCATTTTTTATATTGATCACACATTACTATGATTCCATGTTTATATTATACCATGTTTATATCTTATCATTTCATATGTTCCATGATTTTTTTATCATTATACCATCTATTTATGTTATTATGTTTTATGGGAATCTTGTGGAAATATCATGTTTCACAAAGTCAGTATATATGGGAGATGAGTATGCCTTTTGAAAATTATTCCATAAATTACCAGTATTCATGGTCTAATTTGTTCTTTCATTCATTTATATCCCTTTTTGAGATTTTTGTGCTCATCCCATATTTTTAAAATGTTTTTCACTGGAATCCTTAGAAGTTCAAAGGGAAATTAAGGTGATAATGTAGACGAATCTTGTTATTTATATTTTCTATTAATTTTTGTAAACAATGATTCAATATATTTAAGTTTTTGTTTAATTTTCCAGAACCTAGACTGGAAAATGTCTTCATTTGGTATAAAGTACTATGAATTTTTTAGCTATCTATTATAAAAAAATATACAAAATGTTTTAGTACTGAACCCTGAATTGTGAGTTGGGGGCATTATAATTGGTGTCAGAGGAATGATCTAGAAAACTTTGGAGATTTTATGTTGGTGTTTAAAAAATAAATTAGTAATAAAATTTAATTTTGAACATAAAGTTAATTATGTACACATAGTAAAATATTTTTTCATAATTATAGATATGTATATTCATAATTATATGTACCGTGAATGAATTGTGAGGGTGAAATTCATTTTAGGGGGGGGATAATGTAACATCGTGAGATTTTAAAACGATACACTATGTGCTTAAATGAACTACTAAATACACTATGAACTTTATAAAGTAAACATTAAAGAAAATATTTCTTCTTCTGTGTTTCGAATTTTGAAAAAAGGGAATCTACAATTGTGATTGGTATGTTATTTGGAGTCTAACAAGAAAAATATAATCTTAGATGAATAGTTACATATCACTATGAGTAGTAATGAATAATAATTGGACAAAAAAATAGAATCTTCACCTGTGAATGTATAAATACAATTTAGACATTTTAATAGTGAAAAACCAATCATAGTATGAGAACTGGTATTTTTGAATGTCAAAAATATTTTATTTACAATTTTATGATTAATTTAATAATTTAAAATGGAAATTTATTTTCATAAAAAGTTATAATAAGTGGTTAAATTATTTCTTTATGGTTATACGATAATTTTTTTGGACCTTGATTACTTTCTTGAGGTGTTACAAAATGAGTTATAGTTTTAATGTTGGTTTTTTAATTAATAACAATTTTATTTAAAAATTAAATAAAAAATATTAGTAAAATTATTTTCATAAAATAGAGTTCATTTTTTAATTCAAAGAATCTATATTAGGTTAAAGTGAATTTACGAGTTTTTAATAATTTTTTTTGTTTTTTGGTGAATAGAAAAAATATAGTTTTGAATTTCGATGTGTTTAATGACATCATTAATGATGTAATAATGATCTAATAATTATGGTCAACTTGTGTACAATAAGATATGTTATGATTTGTCCCATGTGGCCAATACCATGGGAAAATACCACGGGAAAGCCCATGGTGTTGAAAATACCACTAATGAGGTGTTCTTTGGATTTTAATAAGATATTACCTCACTTTTTCAACAAATACCATCCCATTCCTTCATCCCATTCTTTCCAAATTCCTCCTCAATGAAGATATGATATTTATATCTCTCTAGGAGACCTCCCAAGGTGTACTCATTCCCCCAAGGTCCCTACCATAATGTTTTAGTAGTTACTCCACAAGGTAAGGGAACCTTTCAATTTTCTATTTTAATGGTGACTTCTTTTATAATATGTCCTTTAGTTTATAATTTCCTATGTTGGTGTATGTCATTATATATAAATATTCCTATTAATTTTATGTCAAAATTATGAGAGACCCTTTTTCCTCTCATCAAATGATTTTCTGAATTTTTTTGTGATGCTGTCAGGCTACCTGAATTCTGGAACTGACATACATGAAACCCACTTTCCTCTTCCATGGGTTATAAATGACATAACTATCATGTTTTTAAGCACTTTTAAATAGTCATGATTTTGAAATGAAACCCATTTATTTTATTCTCTATGGGTTATTTATGAAATGTTTAATTATGATCTATGTGGATCACATGGAAATAAATACATAGTAAGGGTGCACCCTGATAGTGCTCCAATGCATTTTGTAAAGTTATGTCTCAGGAGATGTTGTGTACAATGATCTTGGTGGTTAGGCTTGGCTTGTGATAATATGTGAAACGATATCGGTGGTTAGCCTGGACTCGTACTAAATTCATGTTTTACATTGCTGCCACAGTATTATGATTCTATATTTATACGATCCCATGCTTATATGTTATGATTCCTTATGTTCCATGTTTTTTATCATTATGTCATTTGGTTATGTTCTTATGTTTTTTGGGATTCTTTTGGAAAACTAATGTTTCACAAAGTAAGTATATAGGGGTGAAAATTATGCCTTTTGAAAATGATTTCATACGTTACAATTATTCTTGGTCGAATATGTTCTTTACATCTTTTATATCCCTTACTATGATTTTTGTGCTCATCCCACGTTTTTAAAATGTTTTTCTCATGAATAGTTAGAATTTCAAAGGGTATTTATGGCACTAATGTAGATGAATCCAATTATATATATTAGCTATTAATTTTTGTGAACTCTGATTCAATATGTGTAAGTTTTTTTAAAATTCCCCAGAACCTAGATATGAAAAGGTCATCATTTGTTTAAGTACTATGTATTTTTTAGTTATCTATTATAAAAAAAATACACAACATGTTTTAGTACTAAATCTGGAAGTGTGGGTTCAACGTTTTATACCCACACACAGTTTGGACTCAACCACATCCCACATCTTGCTCATAGACACCTGTTCCACAACAACCATGCCTCTCACCCGGAGATACCTATGCCTCATCCCAAAGACACTTGGGAAAATAAACCTAGACTGAAAAAATCTATGCCTCTCATCCACAACAAACCTACTTGAAGGATTTTTGACTATTGTATGCCTCAATCCATTACAGCCTTCTCAGATACAATTGAGCGGTAATAACCCGAAAGAATGTCTGAGGAAGAAAGTTAGTAACAATCCATACATCCTACCAGTAGGATGTTGGGAAAGACATCCTCCCCCATGAAATGGGGGTGTTCAGCAAATGGTACTTAAAAAGGGTGGGGTGCATATAGAAATCCCAAGGAACTACTATTTATACATATAAGTAAACAACCACTCAGTCCAAACTATGGGTCCCAAAACAACCAACCTACGGACAAAAAAACCACTTTTGCTACTACCCCTTCATGTAGAACCACACAACAACCACTGCAAGAGAATACAACCAACCCATTTTAAATTCAACCATTTTTATATTTAATTATTAAGGGTTCAATTTTATATATTCCATCACTTCCCAAGGAAACTACCAAGAAAATCATCTGCAACTGCCTTAGAAGGTGAAGAGCCTGATTAACTAAACACACAACAACCAACCCACTTTTTTCTTCAGTACTAAGAAATTTAAACAAGGTAATATGGAAGAAGGTAAAACATTTCCATTTTAACACCCATTCATAAAAATAATAGAGAACAACCAACCCATAGTTCCAATACACACCACCAATTTCCCAAGACATATGTTCAACCACTTCCAACTGCCATTATTCAATGTAAATACCATATAATCCTTACCTCACAATGAAACATGACATCACCACTTCACAACAACACCATAGATACAATTACACTACATTACATGCTCATAACCACATTACAGTCCCACTACCCAATGTTTCTATAAGAACACAACACAAACAAAGGAAGTACCATAGCCAACAAGTCCATCAATTCTGCAATCAATTAGTCTCTCAACCCAAGCCTCCAACACACCCCCCATATAGCCCCACAGACCAAACCCACAATAAATATCATTAAACCACAACCCTGATGAAGACAAACACTAAACCCTTCTCACAGTTCTTACCCCTATGTACACCCCTATAAACACAACATACACAAGGATAGAAGCCCATAAAAAACACAAAACATGACCTCACCATCATCCTAAGGGTATTCATATTTATAAGATAGGGGTGTTTTAATTCAACTTTAAATAACCTGGCTAATCACAAAACATGTTTGATCATGAGGCATCCATTTAATTAACCATGTATACATGATTAAGTAGATTTCATGTTATGACCAATTTTCAAACATCATAACAAAAACAAAAATAACCCCACTAATTAGAAAGAAAATACCACAAATGACCATTATTTTCAGAAGACATATAGCCACAATAATCGATAAAAAACAATGATAACAAAATAAAATAGGCAATCAAACATCAGACAACTCCCAACCAATTATTTAATTGTCCTAGTTATATGTTGATCATATTAACTTCTTAATTATTTTTCATTTTAAGAAAATTATTCACCATTTATTCATAAGCAATCACTTGTAAACCCACCACACATGATTCACAATTAACGTGTGGAAGTATAATCCTTACTTGAAACAATAAGAGACCAATGCTCAACATTAAACCATGATAAGAGGATCGCGCAAGAATTAGGAAACTGAGAAAGAGAGAGATTTATCACAGGCCCACAACTAGTCTAGAGAGTAAGGCTCTAGGAACAACAAATGGGAATAAGAAACACTTTGGGAAGGGAAGATCATAGATTTGAAGGGAGAGATCCTATATTAAAGAAGGAATGGTTTCAAAATCCTCTATCGTGGGATTTTGGTCAAGATATCATGGTTTGAAATTCTCAAATCACATAAAATGAAAGGATAATATAGATATACTTAATATCGTTTGAAATTCTCTTAAAAACACCCAAATAAGGCTTTAATCTCAGTTTACATAAAATAAGATGTGAGTGGGGTGAAACATGAAAACTGAGAAAACTAGAAAAAATTGAAATGAGTCCTTGAAGGGTGAGTCACCAATGCTGAGCCACTAAGGGTGAGCTACTAACATGACCTATCAACACATAGCCACTAACTCGGAGCCACCAACGGGGGAGATACAAATATGACCTATAGACGTTGAACCACCGACAAATGATATATAGGTGGGACCTACTGATGTTGAGCCTCCGACGATGAGGTACCAACTTTCCAATGCCCCTGAGTCAGTGATGCTGATGCCCCTGAATCCCCGATGCTGACAACCCTGACTCACAGATGCTGACATCCCTAACTCCTCAATGGTGATGCCCCTGACTCAACGATGGAAAAAGGGGAAATTTGGAAAGGTCTTGAAAAGAGCTATTGTTGCATCTCAGAACACCTTAATCACTGGATTTTAAAAAAGGAATGTCGCAAGGAAATATTGTTCAATTAAAATTCTAAATTAATTAATTGGTAATAAATTAAAATAAAAACCAATTGAATATAAAGCAAAATATTATTATTTTTATGGTCATAAAGTTGTTTTATCATAACAAATCAAATTAATTACAATTGGTAAGTGACCTTAATGTAATATATATATATATAATATTAATACAAATATTTTCTATGTCCATAAACTATATTCTATAGGCATATTATAAGAAAAAACCCAATTTTATGCATTAAAAACTATATATTTATAAAAGGTACTTTTAACACCTTTAAATAGAAAACCTATTTTAAATACAATATTTAAAAATTTTATAAATATCAAATGTAAAAATAAAATTAGAATTATAAATATAAGCATAAAAAATATGTGAGGGTTAATTTTTGGAATTTTATTTGTGCTGTTTCATTTTTTATGAATTTGTGCAAAATATTGAATTTTAATTCAAAACTATTTTTTCACATAATTTATTGATATGGATAAATTATAATTTATAATCTTTTAAAAGATTAATTATATAATAATTTCATCAATTATTCATATTTATATCATTATAATCAATTTATATTTAAAATTGGGTATTAAAACATAACAAACATTTGGACATTTTTACTTTTAAAATTTGCATTCTCGTCCTATTTGTGAGAATAATTTTAAATTCATTTTTGTCACTTTTTTTTTAATTAAGAAAAATTTATTAAATATTTGGAATCAAAATAATTTAAATTTTATAATAAGTTCAACTTATTTTTTGAAAAACAATATTGGTGAATGTAGTTAAAATTAACTGCAGTTATTAAGGTAAAATGTTTCATTACAATGAAATAAACCTTTTATTTAAGGCCTAAAATTACCTAACCACTTGTCAGAAACCCATTTTATGTCTATATATTTTCTGTAACCTTCCATTATTGAGTTCTTTTGTTTGGTATGGTTTTTTAGGTAACAAAATTTGGTACACCTAACA
Source organism: Viscum album (assembly GCA_963277665.1). NCBI lineage: Eukaryota > Viridiplantae > Streptophyta > Magnoliopsida > Santalales > Viscaceae > Viscum > Viscum album. The sequence continues at coordinate 927,169,993 of OY728165.1, forward strand.
TGTTTTAAAAATAGCCATGTGCATCCTTTCTCTTCATTATAAAGGCCACCACCTCTCCCACTTTATCACATTTGTCAAACCAAAAAATTTTCTTCATTATATGGCTACTAAAAATCCAAAAATACCTTAAATGTTTCCTTAAATCCTCACTTTGGTAAAAGTTGATCTATGGATTCCCTTTGGTGCAAACCAAAAGGAGTTACCCGATTAAGAGGTAATTCCATCCCTCAAACTCCTTTATCTTATTTCCATTATCCACTCAATAAATTCAAATTATTAAATGATTTTATAAAAAATAGTATAGTAAATTTAATAGGATGTTTTTATTCTAATTGTTCTACTGACCCCTACACACACATCCATCTAATGGTTAAGAAACATACTCTTTTCGTGTATGATGAACTACCACCTCACCAAATGATGATCGCTCATTTTTCATTTTCGGCCTATCATGGTGGATATTATGATGGAAAATAAATTTATATATGATATATACTATATTTATAATTTCATTATTCTTTTTTAATTTTTATTTAGAAAATATCCTCATTTTTTCCATCTAGTGTATATATGATAATTCTATTTGAGGAATTGTAGACTACCACCCTCTCAAAGTGATGTGATTCGTTCACACACGACATTAAATGTATTGAGGATATGTTTAGTGAAACTATATGATATATATGACATATTAATTCTGATTTAATGAGTTTATATACATATATACATATACATATATACATATACATATATGACATTAACTTTCTTTCTTTCAATACATCAATAAAACGAAAGCATCATTAATGTGTACGTACAACCTACGGTCTCTACGAACGGTGTATTCCATTTATTAATTAAATAATCAATATATTATTATAATAAAAAATAATTATTATTAATTATATTTATATAATGGTTTAAATTATGGAAATAATGATATAATTATACGGACCAATGATATAAGAAATTAAGACACATGTGAAAAATGAAGCAAATATTACCCGATGCACAACCTTAACATAGCATTATCAACAAGGGGGAAATATAAAGTCATAAAGAACCATATATAGAATTATATATAATAACATGGTTCTATGAAATATTTATAATAAACTTATATTTATTATAAAATAGTCTCTTATGAGTATGAAATTTGTTAAGACACAAAGTAAGAAAATTTCATCTCATTTTTTGTTTCTGTGAGAGAAATACTTTATTCACCACTAATTACTTTTGTGTTGTGTGTATAATACCTATGTATTTAATATAATATTATTATATTTTCATATATGGGTATTTAAAAAATAAATTTTATTATATTTATTTCATGGGGTTAATGATTAAAAAGTTACTAAATCGGTAAATTAATTTTGTGTCTATTTGACTTTTTTGTGACACAAGTCATGATATTGAACTATATTTTTCCATGAGGTGTATATACTGAATTTGAAATGTTATATCATGAATCAATTTATATTATAGACAATTTTATCTTTATTTAAATTTATGTTCTTAAATGAGGACTATGGTTCAATATTACAAAGTGGAAACAGTTTTTTGAAATAACCTCATCGCTTTTTGATGTTGTTCATGATTATGCTTCTTTGAGAAATATTCTGATTCGTCTATCAAGAAGTCTTGTGAAGTTTATTATACTCTTTCTATTCATGATATATTAATGTATTGGTAAAATTTTCTTTTTTAATATTTGGTACATAATATAGTCAATAAAGTGTTTTTAAGAAAGCCCGACCATTCCCTCTCGTCGGCCGAAAATCAATATTCCTCAGAACCATGATTTCAAAAATATTTCCAAAAAGATTCGACTATTCTCTTAAGATATTTGAAATAAATTTTTATCGATCTTCAAATTAAAGAAATATTTTTATAAAGGAATATTCTTCTCATTTTTTGGATGAGGCACTTAACTAAAATTTATTACAATGCAAAAGGAATGCTCAATATGTACAGATTTAACCACCATCATGACCAAAATTACATTTAAGCAAACATTACTATAATAAAATGTTATTTTTTAAATAATTTTATTTCTAATATTATATATTTTTTTTCATAATGTGGTTTATAAGAAAAATAGTTTCAAAACATTTTCAAGCTTCTTTCATAAGTATTCAAGGAAAATGTTTTTCAAAGAATTTTCAATATTATTTCATAAGTTTTGATATAAAACAGTTTTCAATTTTTTTTAAGATTTACAAATATGATTCAGGTTTATTTTAAAATAAATAGAGTTCAAAAGGTTTTATGTTCTAAAGATACTTTTTTAGATAATAAAAGATATTTACTTCAATAATTATTTTGAAAATATCCATGCTAGTTATTTTCAGTAAAATATAACATCCGTTGATGTTACTCCTTCCCTTATATAAAATGATTCAATTGATAAATTCATATACTTTCTTGAATGTTTTATATTTTTATGGAATTATGATTATGACACCAGTATCCTTTCCACATATTATATGCTTTTGAAACTAACCTGTTTTCATGGGATATTCCTCGATAAAATGATTATCAAAATTATCTAGTTCTATAGGTTATAATGAGAATTTGTTTTAATGATTTTCATTTCATTTCTTGGGTTATGATATGATGTGTATAGAACCCATCCAGTTTATGGGTTAGGATATAATGAATGTTTTTTTATCTTTTTTCACAAGTTTGAATGATTTTATTATGAGATGGGTGAGGCTTATATGTCCATTAAATGAATTGTGTGAAGATAAATGTTTTCGGAGATCAAACGGTACATGGGATGGAATAAAAATCCCAAAAAATAGGGCACATGGAAGGGAATACTAAGCCTAAATCAAGGGATTATATAAGAAGGAATCCCAAGCCCGAAAAAAGAGGGTCTATGAGAGAACATCCCAATCCTGAAACCATAGTGTACATGGGAAGGAATCCCTAGAATGAAGAAGGTATAATAGTGATTATCCCTATACTAACATGTTATAATTTTCTTATTAGGAAACCATGAGAAAGGGTTTTTATATGCATATGTGGTTTCCAAAATTCCCTATTTTATTCACATGTTTTTTTTATTAGCTTATATTCTTTATTTCATTATGATTCATGTCTTATGAAATATCATGATTTATTCCATGGTTTATGTATATGATGTTTGATATGAAGGGAATCATTTTTAAAATGGTGTCATCATGTTCTAATTATAATACGATCGTGTTTATGCTTACATGTATCCCTTGTTTACCCACGAGTCGCATCTGATCTCACCCCTTTTTATGTTTCCTTCCCCAGGTTATAAAGACATGTATTAAGTATGATGTGTTTAAGAAGGGTGATACAAAAGAAAAACCTAGTGGTATATAATTTAGATCACTTATATACTAGTAATCATGTTTCCATGTTTCTAAAGGCGCAATACTAGTATGTTATTTGGGTGTTTGTTTTTATAATTTTTTATTTATTCTGAAAACGTTATGTAATGTATTTGTTAATTATAATTGGTTCATTATAAATACCTCATTTAAACATCATAATATCCAATAAATTTCATAAGTTCCATTACATAATCAAAAATGATATGGGAGGTGGTTTAAACCCTGTAAATAAGAATTGTTAACATAAGGGAACTGTGAGGGAATTTATAAATTACCTTTACAGTTTACGAACATTGAAACTAATGTAAGGAAAACCATATAAATTAAATCTTTTACTGAGGTACTTGGATAATAAATTATTCCAAAATCAAACACAAATTATTTTAAAAAAAATTAATTCCAAAAAGTTGAAAAATATATAAATAATGATAATTAGAGAAAAACTGTATATTTATAAATTATATTATCTAAATAAGGAATAAGGAGAAAAGGGATTGTCTCGATGTGAAAAAAATACAATGCTAGGGGTTGTGGATAACCCCACTACCATAAATCCCAACATCCACAGAAGTGTTAAAAATAACTCTGACTATAGCTAATTATCATTCTCCTCTAACTTCCCCTTTATTAGTTAAAACCCAAAAGGATTTATACATGGATCTAAGTGTCTTTCATAGGGAATCAATAAAAAAATATCCTATAGTTCATCACAACCATACATCTGTTTACATATCATAAAATCATGTACATACATAAAAAATATCAAGAAAAAATGAAATAAAAAACTGAAGTACAATACATAAAATCAAATTAATTTTTATTAATATAAACTAGAACAAATAACTTCTTATACTAGGTGAGAATATACCAATTCTCAATGGATTCTGGTCCATCTCTGTATTGATGGTGTGGTTAGAGGATTGCATATATTACTACAAATCCCATCTAGTCTCATACATATAATAGAGTTGGAGAAAAACATTTCCTATTGGATATGTGAGTGGGTATACTAGTGTCAAGTAATCACTCATACCTTGAGTGGGATTAGAGGAAGAGTTATTGAAAATTATGGTGTTAGATGTCTATCCTATCTATTAAACTCCAAACAAGTTTATACCAATATTAATTTTTACTATAACCACATAAATTATCTATTATATAATCCATGATAAAAAAATATAAAAAATATTTAATCATATTTATGAGACATCACATAGAATCATACATTGAATTATTATAATAAAACACAAAACATTATTGAAATTTATCTTTCAAATTGATAAAAACATAATTTATCATTTTAATTGAATCACTATTTATAATAAAAAATTTAAAAACAAAACTAAAATATATTCAATGAGGAAAACATGATCAAATGAATCCTAATAGTCATAAAGGGAATATGAATAAAAAAGGGTAGATAAAAGTAAAACCAAACCAACATTTACATAGTTGGAAAATATTTTCTAAAAATTTAGTTATTTTTAAAACATGTATTTTATGTTAATTACCACAACAATATATTATTTCTAGACCAACCTTTTAAGATTTAAATAGAAAATAGGGGTTTAACTTATTAATAAATTGTAGAATCTCCCTTTATATCTTAGATGGGAGAAAGTTTTAAAAAGGTATCACTTTGGAAATCCAGAAAAAATATCTAATAGTGTTTTATTTAATTATTTTTTATAGTAGAGTGAATCTTTCAAAAAAATAATATGTTTCCTTAGTTTCACTTAGGTGGATGCTCTAAAACAACTCGAAAAAAATAAAAAAAAGTGATGAAGTGGTTTTACCAGTACTAGGATAGGAAAAAGGGTTTACAATAATTAATATGGAGAAAAATAAAAGGAAAATATAATTAGGGATAAGTTTATAAACTCTTATTTCCAAAGGCAAGCTTACACAACCAAGATGTAGAGATCCAGTCCAAGGATGGAATGTGAATCATTAAGACATTGAGGATAGGTAAAGAAGGAACCTATATTAGAGGTAGGAAAATTGGTAAATGAGAAAACCTAAGTTAGGGGTATAAATTTATTTTATATAGGTTTACATTTAAAAACTTTTTCACTTCATCCACTTACAAAAACCCATTACGATCTCACCAAAACTGTAGTGGCCTCCATAAAAATATGGTGAAAGTGGTGAAATCTTTTAACATAGAAAATTTAATTTCAATGTACTCCATATTAATTCATTTGGAAAGCCTACTGTCAAATAAAAACATCATCAATACCCCTTCTCTTGATATGGGGTCCCTAATATTTTTTAACTACTCAAACTATCAAAATTCACAAAAAATCACTGAAGAATAATAGGAAAGGAACCAAGAATGAAGGAAAAGTTAAACCATATTTGACTAGTTTTTAACCCACATTATCTGTACATAAATCTAGAAACATACATGAAATTATTAGTAAATACAAAACAATAATGGTAATGCACACATATGACTATGTGTATCATGTTGTCCCCCCCAAAATTAGATATTGACTTAGGCCTCCTCATGTATGATTAAAATTCAAAAATAATCATAAGACACTCAAAATATCAAATGATCAAGGATGTTATGTGTCACATATACTCATGTAATTCCTTCATATATTTTGATTCAATATATTTAATTATAAAAATGTTTATAAGTATCATAAATTATGAAATAAATGAATTTTACACATTGTATCATTTGTATTTAAAATAATTCATTTTTTATAATGATGACCATTTTTATAAGTATTGAAAACCATGAGACACTTCTATATAAGTCTTTCCTTCCTCACAATAGTGTTTCCCCCATGATAGAGGGATGTTTCCCCATAATGATCCCCTCTATTAGGTTCTTCAAACTTGTATCTATCAACAAAATATTTAGGTTCATTAAAGGTTTCCTTCATAAAGTTAATCCACAATACCCATATTCACCTAAAATCTTGAAAACATCTTCCTACATATGTATAATCCCCACTCATATAATGTGTATTCTTCATTTGGTCGGTACCCAACCATGTTATGTTGTTTTAGATCTAGCACACTATGATATTAATTTATGTAAAACCCAATCATATTTCATATACTAATCTTCCTACCCATATCCATTCATGTTGTAATACACAGTTAACAATATAACATGAGTTTTATCCATTATCATAAGCTTCAAACCTTTATATAATTCTTCACTAAGGTCTCAATCCTAGGATTCTATAAAAAGTTACCACACCAATTAAATTAGTACTCACCTTCCGTTGATTCAGTAACAGTGTGGGGTAATCCATTTATATAACTCTCTCATTTTCACCAATCATATGAGCCTAAAATATAAACAATATTGGTCTACCCTACAAGATGTTCAATTTTGATGAGTGTTTCTTAATATTAGACCTAAATATTCATGGTACAAATCCTTCATTGATAACATTAAAAATTAACATTATAACATCCTATCAATATGATTTAATACTACATGGGACACCCTCTAACATGAATTTAAACTTTTCGATTACTTATCTAGGATATGATTCATACATTTATCTAAATTGTTTAATTAATATGTTATTATTTCTTTGAAAATATAAATTAGAAGAATCATTTATTAAGTATGAGTTTTTTACTTATCATATGGATTTAATCTATGACACTGAACTATGGGTGTTTTGATTCCATTAACTGGGATACAAAGGAATACTTAAATAGATCATGTGATATAACCATTTTGAAACCTCATTTCTCATATCAATTCTATCTTGATAGATGAAAATAAAAACATGTATAAAACATAAGTCTCACTAGATGGCATAAAACTATAGATAAATAATTCCATCATGTAATTTATCATTAAACACTAGCATAACTTCTTCCAAAATCATAGATGAAAATAAACATTATAAACATTTCACCTTTCTAGATTATAATAAATTCTAGTATAAAACTATTTTATTCCTGAACAATAATAATCTTTTGTATAACCCTAAATATCTTTTTGGATGATAATACACTATATTATAACTCATTCTGTCTTATTTGACTACAATAATATCTGGTTTAACCTTCCAAATTCTGATAACACATTATACTCTTGTATAACCCGGATGTGTTACTAGATGAAACTGATTCCATATAATTCTTCTACAATCCAAGGTAAATTTTTACTCTAAAATACAATTTAAGCCATATTGAATAAGAAAAATATTATGAGTAACATTTTTCTTCTTTATGTAAGACATTAAATATCAGTGTAACTCCATATGTCTTCATAAGCAACATAAAACGATATTGTAACTCCTTATCTATTTTAGGATGACATTAAAGTCTATAATAACTTTTCATCTTTATAGAAATAATCATATATAAATATAACTTTTCTAAATTCATAGATGGAATAAAACTAAATAGAAAACTTTTACATACCTAAATAAAATTAAACACTATCATAAGAATTTTTACATTTCTGTTATGCTTTAATCTTTGATGTGACTATCATTCCTTGTAATTTTTATTTGAACTATAGATCAATTTTTATGCCATCTTGGGTGAAAATAAACTCAATAATATCATTATATAAGTATTTATACTATATTGTAACCAAATATACTCTTGTAATAGACATGATATGATTTGTGTCCTAAGAAAAAATGATTTAATTTTATTTAATGTATCTAAATTCAAAAAAATCAATCGACCCTTTTCATCATAGGTCATCTCATATTTTTGGTTGTAATCAATGTATTGAATAGATATCAGTACTATAAAGATTTAATAAATTTTAATTAAATCTATAAGAATATCATAGATATGATACTAAGCCTTTGATTAGATGATTAGACCTCCCATCATATCGGTTTTGGGATATACAACGATATACAACCATGATCTACTCCCATATAGAGGAACAAAAAGTTATTGGATAAGAATTTTCAAAACTACCATTATAAATTAAATTATATAATATTTTCAATATTTTTCCAATATATTTTTTGATATCTAAATATTTCATATGTTGATAAGAAATTAAAATATTTCATTTTAAAATTATTAAACATGAAATGACTTGTGATGACACTAATATAAAGGGGTGTAATAGTTGATTGGATCGGAAAATGAAAAGAGTATTTAAAAGAATCAAAGTAAATTTTTCCAAAAACACAATATTTATATTTCTATATTCTATAGTGGATTTATCATTCCCAATGATATATCACGAGAATGATTGGATTGTGTGCTTTTGAAAGGAGATAATGTTGTGGTTTATGGATCAAGATAGCTAAAATCATATGATAATAACTACAATGTATACACCATGGAATTTGTTCATTAATGTATTTATTAACATTTAATATACATTAACTATTCATTTCTTGTTTTATGATGTTTTCTCATCATAAAATTTGGATATATATTTTCTGTCCAATGAATCTAAACTTTAGGTAAATTTTATTTGTGGACAATTCAATTTTTTTGACTTTTTGTAAAATTATAAATTAAATTTGGGAACATTAATTACAGATGACATTATTTGTAATAAAAATACTCATGTTTTGAATTTTATATAATTTTAAAGGAAATTAATAATAATTTTGGTATATATTCATTTATAAGAATAGCTAAAAGAATACCAAATGGAATTATCATGGTTTGATGTAACTTGTAAAATTTTGGATTTATTAAATTAGGTAATACAATATAACTATCAATATAATAAGATGTTTGATTCATTAAATAAAAAACACATTGGGGATGTATTGAATATCTCATCAAAATCAACTATCTTTTTTGAGAAGTGTGTAGTAGTTTTCAGAAGTCTGAATGATGAAATTAGGAATGGTTTTCATTGTTTAGTTTTTCTTGAATGTAGAGTTATAAAAAAGAATATGGAATAAATTTTATATTTTTTCCATGAATAAAAAAGATCATTTTCTCATCTCTGTATGTTTTACTAGTTAATAGGTTAAGGATTCACATCAATGTCTTAAGGGATATTTATAACCCTAATAAATACATAAATGTTAACGTGAGAATATTTCAATGGACATTGTGATTTTCCCTCCTATATATATATAAAATCAAGATCTCATTTGGTTATAAGTATATTGAGTTTTGAATGGGACTTCAAAATATGGTGGGTACTTTGTTAAATATGAGTAAAACATGTCATCCTCATATATGTGTACAATAATAATAGAATATAAATATTTTATAAGATATACAATCATCTAATATACTATGATTTGGATAGACACAAGGGTATTATATTACTTTAGTATAATATTACTAGAATAAAATTATAAATACCTAATTAATATTATACCTTTCAAAGTGTTATAAAGATTGTTATGTTGAACACCTCTATATTGGGTATAAAAGATAAAAATATAACTTAGTGAATAGATTTTTCTAGAGAGAAATAATCAAATTTACTTAAAAAGAAAGAGGATGTTCATGGAATCATGATAGTTTAATTTTTATAAAAACATTTAAACACAATCCTTATATTTCGATTAAAGGCCATATACCTTGTTTCCTAGATTTGGTTATTACTTTATTACATTTTAATATGATACAAAGAATATAATCCCAAAACACCAAATGGTTTTATAATTTTAAAAAGCTAGATACATAGTTTTTCCTCATATTACAAATTAAAATATAAAATAAAACATATTGAATCATTTTATAACACCATTATTCTTCTATCATAACTCTACATATCAATCATTATAAACTTCTTAGCATCACAGGGAAGAAATAAAACATAAGAAATGGGTGAGATCAAATTATAATTAAGGTATAAGCCCAAAAAACCTCTGTAAAATAAGAAATAAAAATTATAGAAAGGTAAATAACTAAAACACATTTTATTTATTAAATAACTAAAAATAGAAAAATATAGGGATTATATCAGAGAGAAAATATCATCGATAATAATAATAAAAATCATAATAAAGGCAATACTTAATTATTGGATTCTATGATATCATACATCATGGTACCAATACCATCAATAACATTGAAAATATGTTTTAAAAATACTAAGTAGAAACCAATTAGGTTTATCCAACTTAATATCTATTTAAAAGACTATTTACAAGAGAGTTTAATACTACTAGGTACAAAACCAATTATGTTTGGACAACTGATTTGTCTCCTAAGACCTAATAATTCATTGATGGTTTATCTATTACCAGGACATACCTATGTCTTTTTTGTACAAATCATTTATCATATAAATCATTGAAACATAATTAACCTAAAAATTCATTTTAAAAAATAACATATGAAATATTAATACTTACCCTAATTAAATTAACATAATTATAAACCTTCCCAAGTAATATAGTAATGGGTATCCAAATATCACATACATAATAAAACTAACCATAAACCATAATAATAAATAATAAGTAAGATATCAATAAAACATATACCAAGTGGATAATATATACATTAATGGTTTTATGTTATTTATGAATAATATATCTTAAACACATTCTTTAGGAAAATATTTTTTTTATTTTGAAAATGAATGGTTAACAATAAATGTTCACAAAAAATTTTGAAAATATTTTTCATTTGAAAATAATCATTGAAACATATAAAGGATGATTTATCTCTTTTGATTGGTCCTGAAGTATGAAAATTCAATTCATTCTATTCATGTTGAAAAAAAATATTCCATTCTCTTTTTTTTGAAATCCAAACATTCATTGTTTCATAAATGAAATGTAGATTCCTTTAAAATGATTTTGTAAAATTAAAACAAGAATAAAAACTACTTTACAAAATATTAGGGGAATATTAAAAAACTTTTTAAAAGAATTTTTTTAACTCATGGAAAGAGAATATATTTATTCCCATGTGGAGACATAAACTTAAACCACCTCAGATGGGATTGGAAAATAAACGCTTACCACTTTGTAATCAGTCGAGTGGTATGACCCTTGAAATGATAATGTTCAAAAAATCCTTAAATATCAATAGAATAAATAAATTCATGATATGAAATGTCAAATTGGAGTTATATGAACCTCATAAAACATTATAGTTTCATAATATAAAAAACTCATCAACGAAAGAAAATTAAGACGAAGTCCCTGACAAAGATCATATCATTCAATAGGGAGTTAATTGAATTAAATAATTATGTGTATTCACTGTAAATAAAATTAAAACAAGTAAAAATAAAATTAAAATTTAGTATTAATTCATTCCACACATAATATTAGTAGGACATAATCAATGAAATATAAGTTTAACATTTTGAATGGAAATTGAGTTATGAAATCGCATACAATATTGTACTCTTCCGAATCGTATGCCACAACAAAGTAATAATTATCAAATGAGAAATTTAATACCATGAGGATTATAAGATTCATAATAGTATACATCAAATGTTATTTTACACACCAGGCATAAGAAATATGTGTTGTTTAAGGTATATATCTCACATAATTAAAAGTAAGATGAGAAACCCTAACATATCACTTCCGTTTAGTTTATCATACTTTTACATACCATAAAATGGTTTAGAAAAAGTTATTAATTAATAAAATAACTATAATAATTTTTTTATAACTTATATTATCCATTTATATCATCCTATAACATGTTAAATAATAATATTTAATTATTTTTATTATTTTTGGTGCCTTCTTTTAATGGTTTCATGGTCGATTCATTTATGTATAATTATATATTTATATATCAATTGGAAATAAAACTTGATAATTGAAATGAAACGATATTATTTAACATAAAAAGATTAAATGGTATAATATTTCATTTTTATTTCTTATATTAAGACGAATCATTTGATAAAATGTTAATGATAAATGTTTATTTTAATTTAGCAGGTTTTTTCACACATCATGAACTAGTTTCATTTTAAATAATTATATGTATATATAAAAGTTATAGAACACTAAAAAAGATATAATACACAAATTAAAATCTTATTTAAACATAATTATACTTTTATTACCATCCATTGTTGTATTAATGGAACTTGAATATTCCTTATCCACGGAGACAACCAACCATCACAATTTGGACAATGGTTTAAATTCTTTGAATAAGAGGAGGTAATGGAAAATATGGATATAAGATATTAAATTATATATATATCATTAAAGTATGTAAATTTTCCTTGATTTATCATTCCGTTATGGATGAAGTGGGTGAAAATAAATTAGATGATGAAATTAAATTAAGAGCTGTTGTTTGAGAAATTTACCTCTTGAATATCACCATCTTGGAGGACCCCTTAAGGGGAATTCAATTGGTATTTTGGATGATACAAGAAGAAAATATAAATGGGGAAAGTGGGGATTATATTTTCTGGTATAGTTTTTTTTATATCCATGTCTTTTGATAAGAAATGGGGTGGTTTGGGGTGGTATTTATACTTGAGGATGGTTGGTTTGAAGTGATTAATAAAGGATTATTTTATACTTAAAGAAAACCACAATTTGGTGGAATTAATTGAAATGAAATTTGGTTATAATTAATTATTTAATTAATTGTTAAGGTTTATAAAAAATAACCACCATTTTAATATTTTAATTTTGGGCTATTTTTTATCATACCTTTTAACTATAACACACTACGTTATTTTACAAATACTTTTGTAAATCTTTTTTCCACTGCAACATTTTTATACCTAAAAATTAAAACGACCATATAAAATAATTTATAACTCCTAATTCCAAATGTCAAATACATTTACCATTATTCAATTTATAAATGTGAAAAAAAGAAATCTAAATGCGTTATGCGAATAACTAAAGAATTGTTTATTTTAAAGGATAAAATCGTGGTTTTAACATTACTAAAAATGTGTTTCTAAATGTAACAAATTATGTATTATGTAATTATTTATATAAATTTTAGTCAGTAATAATATTTATTCATGATCATATAATCAATTATTCATAATAGTAATTTTATTTTGTAAAAATAATATTTTCACTTTTTAAACCCAAAAATCAAAATTTTAGAAAATTCATAGAGAAATTACGCTATAATAATATTGAAATAATGAGTCAAAAAAAAAATTATTATATAAAAAAATTTATAAATGTTTAATAATTAATTATATTTATTTTCATAAATAAATATATAAAACATTATTTTTTAGGAAAACATTTATTTGAAGATTAAAGTGACTGTTCAAAAACATCTGTGTTTGTTTCTAGAAAATAATTTAATTTTTATTGAATATGAATATCATAAATATTTATTAATATATATAATCCTTTTCACACATTCTAAATTAATGGCTATTTTATAACATTCATGTTAAAATAATGATATTTTTTACTAATTCTATACTCAGTTTTCTGTGCAACATACGCTATCAAACATGGTGTTCTTTTAAAATCAGCAGGTGTTACATTATCCCCAGTTTAAATAAATTGAATCATATAAATTAAAAATTTTAATTTGTAATCATGGATTTGAAATTTTAAAATACCCATGTAGAAATCCCACATAATAAAAAGAATAAATAAAACCCTCACTTAAAAAAAGGGGAAGAAAATATGAAAAATAAGAAAAAACAAGCTTTCTGTATAAACAAATTACTGGGAAGTGAAAACATAGACATAGAAAAGAAATTTAACTTTCATTTTCTTATTGATAATGATAGAGAACATTCCCATTAGAAATATTACATCACGTAACAATATATTTGTGAAGGGATAAAGGCATATTGATTTCTTAGACATAAAATCAAATGAATTCTGATTTTATTTAAAAAAAATTCCAAGACTTGGGGGATTATTTTAAAATCTAGATAAATCACTAAATAAATAAAATTACTTGACTTTTAATCACAATATCATCCATTGGATATTATTTTATATATTTACACCTTATCTTTATCACTATGAAATGTATATTCAAGATGAATTTTTATGAATTAATCTCTTTTAATTAATCATAATGTCTATAAGTAATTCCATTATTATATAAATATTAGTAGATTCCAATATGGTAAGAATATGTTATAAAATTATTATAATCCAATTTCAAACATAAACCATTCAATATGTAGTTAATCTTAAGACTCATCAAACATATTTCTATCAAAATTAATTGAAAACATTTTACAAGGAAGGTCAGCAAATATCAAAATAACCTTAAAACATTATTAACTAAAAATTGATGTAACTATTACTTTCACATAGAAAATAAATAAAAACATTGTTCTCCATAATACATTAATAAAACCATTCACTCACCAAAAAAATATATTATATTTTCAAATATATTCTTTTAACCCAATAATGTAGTAAACCTAAAAAAGATTACCCAAACCATCAAATAGATAATCAAATTAATTACCCAAAATAATATTCTATAAAAATACAATTTTCATTATTATATCATCATAGGTAAAATATTTAGTGTTATATTTGGCAAAATCGTGTTTTTTTAAAATATAGACTTTTAATAAAATCAATTATCTTTGTTACTAGTACTGTTCATCTAATGCTTCCAAACAAACACATAAGAAGTAATATAGTAAAATCATTAAATATATATTTATTATTAAAAAATAATATTATTGATAATCGTAGAGCATAATTGTTGAATCCAAATACAAAATAAATTAATCAGCAAACATCATTATTAAATCATTACCGAGGTTTCATAATCTTCTTCCATATTCTTTATATATGTCATTTGTAGTATCATCATCATCAACTGTATAACTATTACTTGTATAACTGTATAGATTATCTTCATGAGTTCCCTAAAGGACATATATTTTCATAATGCCCATAATTTATATATTTAAAGCATTAAACATTATTTAATTACAAAAAAAACTAATATTTCAAAAATTCTATTTTTTCTTAGAAATTATAATCATTATATACTTCTTTACACTCTCAAGACAGATCCATAGTGCTATAATATATAAACATGGGTTTTTATTCTCTCAATCTAAAAACATAGAAAACTTAATCGCCTTTTTTTTCATGGTTTCCACCACCCATTATCTTAGTGGACTCTATCATTCTCATATTTTGTGATTTTTAGGGTTATATAAGGTTCAAGTTGTTAATAATATATTGTAATAACTTATTAGGAATAATCACTATTTACATTATTGTAGTCGTCATCCCAATTGGGTTTTAACTGAAAATTTTTCTACCACGTTCAATGTTAACCTAGTTAATTATGAGTTTCGTCATTGAATAAAAAAATGCAAAATTTAAGAATAAAACTAAAATAATTATATTAATATGTTATGTAACAATGTAATATTATTCAAATAATTTCTAAATCATGGAAAATTCTTCCAAATATATGATTCATTAGTTTTAATTTAGGGTATTTATGGCTATTACCAAATCTATAGGATGTTATCCTATAATAGTACTTATACTCAATGTCAACCATAGGGTTATACATCCAAGTAAAACATATGGTTAAATTTTTTAATCTATGATTTCTTAAATTGAGTTCAAAAGTTATCTTCTAAACATCCTCTAATAAAAATTATAAATACCCTGAACCAAGTAGCCCAGATTTGGTGGTTACTTTTTTATATTGTTGTATGATATAAGGAATCATATCCCAAAGGGACAAAAAATATAGTAGTTTTTAAAAACATGATACATACATTAACCTTACATTTAAAATTAAAATAAAATATAAAATATAGAAAATAATTTTATAACCACATTATTTTTCTTTTTTAACTCTTTATATCAATCATAACAAACTTATTTTCATCCTCGAAAAAATAGAAGATAATAAAGGGTTGGTTCAAATGCTTATTAAGAGATAAGATAATGAATATCTATGAAGGAAATACAAAAGTGAAGAAGGAAAAACTAAAAATCTAGAGGCTGAAGTATGAAGACTTGAAAATGGGAGAATCTGAATCTATTGGGGAATTATTTACCAGGGTTAATGACATTGTCAGTACAATCAGATATCTTGGTGAAAAGTTAGAAGATGCTACAGTTGTTGAAAAGATCCTGAGAATTCGGCCTGACAAATTTGATGCTAAAGTTTCTGCACTAGAAGACAGGGATCCGGAAACACTATCTCTTGATGATTTGCACAGTACCCTCACCACTTATGAGTTGATAAGAGAGATGACCATGAATAACAAAGAAAAAACTGATAGAGAAATGTATTTCAGGGCAGAAAAGAAAGAGAAGTCGAAGAAAATTCTTATTAATGAAGAAGCTACTGAATCCGACTCTGAAAATGAGGTATGTCAAAATTTTGATGAAATTCTATCCTTGTTTTCTAAAAATGATAAAAGAGGCACAGGGAAATACAAAGAAAAACTCACTTTGAAATGTTTTGAATGTGGAGTAGTTGGCCACTTTGCGGCTAATTGCCCTCAAAAAGGGAAATATGATGTCAGTGATGAAGAAGATAGAGGACCAAGAAGGTCATGGAAGAAACATGATCGAAAAGATAAATATTCTGGTAGAAGTCAGAATAAAAAGTTCTTTAAATCAAAGAGAAGAAGCTTTTTGTCAAAAGATGAAGAAGATGGTGATAGCGAGACTGAATCAGAAAAATATTCTTCTGAGAATGTTAGAGAGAGTACCTTTTTTGCAACAGTGAAAAATGATGATTATGAGAGTAGTTGTACTGAAGAAGAAGAGACTCAACTTGAACAGTATCTGAAAGAAGAGCTGAAAGAATGTTTGAGGAAGATCAGAAAGCTTGAAAAAGAAAACAAAAAGTTGATAAATGAAAATTCCATAGTAAACAATCAAAAAGGTTTTACTGAGGATAAAATAAAGATGGAAAAGGAGATCTATAATCTGAAAAATTCTTTTGAGAATACCAAGAATCGTAATGATCATCTTGAAGTGAAGCTGAAGGAAAAAGAAGAAGAGTTGGAACTTGTCCAAAAAAAACTACATAAAGCTAACGAAATGAATATCAGTTCCAAAAATTCTATCTCAGAAGTTGGCGAATGTTCCAGTAAGAATGAACCAAACAAGGATCTATAAAAGTTACCTTCAGAGGTTGAAATGAAAGACAAAACTGGTTCTGATAAGAATAAGGCTGGAAAGACCAAGTATGTGGTCAAAATCAGCAATGCAGAAAAATCAGAAGTGCATAAAATTTTTGAGTCAAGAAAAACTTCTAATAATTCTGGTACTGATGAATCTGAGCTGAAGAAGAAAGTTACAAATGAAAACATGAAGGTTTTTGAGAAGCGTGTTCACAACTCCAGTCAGTATAAAAGTTTCAGAGGCAAATATTCTTTCTATAGTTACTGCTGGTATTGTGGTGGATTCGGACACATGGCAAGTATGTGTTGGTTCAACCAACAACATTACAACTATTCCAAAAGTTTTTAATGACAAGGATTGAGGGGGAGTCAACCCTTTCAAAATATAATGTCTCCAAATAAGTTTTAGAAGATATCTGAGAAGACTGGTGTGAAAGTTGAGAATAGATTCCAACCATTGGAAACTTATTGTAAAAGATGTGATCAACCTAGACATCTTGCTAAGGGTTGCCTTAGTGTGTTACCAGAGCAACAAGAATTTGTTAATAATCCTCAGAAGACAAAGTTTTTAAAATCCAAAAGGGACATGTCTGATAAGACTGAAAAGAAAGAATTCATGGTTCTCTTGCCAGAACACATTGATTTGGCTAGGAAATTGGAAGTAGCACAATAGAAAGTGAAGCTAAAGGAAGAAAAAAAAGCACTTGTTGTTGAAAATACTTTGAAATCTACAAAAGGAGAACGTCCTTGGATTCTTTATAGTGGATGTTCATCTCATATGATAGGAGACTTAAAGCTGCTGAAGAATGTAAAAGACTTTAAAGAAGGAACTGTGACATTTGGAAATGATGAATCTCTGAGGGTCAAAGGTGTTGGATCGACCATCATTGGAAAAGAAAAGATGAAATCCAGAAAAACACTATATGTTGATGGGCTGAAACATAACCTACTTAGTGTGTCACAACTCTGTGATGAGGGCAACAAGGTGATCTTTAGAAAAAATGGATTTGTTGTGAAAAGTGAAAATGATGGAAACATAGTTACAAGGGGCCAACGTACAAGAGGGAATTTGTTCCATGTTGGTGAAGTGCAGAACTCTTGTTACATGGGTGTAGCTGATGAAAACAAATTATGGCATAAAATTATAGGTCACATGTGTCAGAGAAATATGTGCATGTTATCAAAGAGAGATAGTGTTCGGGATATGCCTGATTTATCATGAGAAAGAGATTGGTGCTGCACTATTTGTGAGAAAGGAAAGATTGCTAATTCTATGCACAAGAGAGTTGAAATTCACTCAAAAAGGCCCTTGGAACTCATACAATCAGATATATGTGGACCAATGAGAAAGAAATCTTCAAATAGAGATAAATACTTCATTACTTTCATTGATGACTTTACTCTCATTACTTGTGTTATGTACATGATACATAAGTCAGATGCTCTAACAATGTTTAAGAGTTTCAGAAGGAAAGCAGAGAAGGAATGTGAGTATTCAGTGAAGAAGTTGAGAACTGATAATGCTGGTGAGTATAAGAATGAAGAGTTTGAAAGTTATCTTGAGAAACATGGAATTTGGCATGAGTTGAGTTCCCCATACACACCTCAACAAAATGGAGTGGCTGAATGAAAGAATCGAAGTCTGGTGGAAATGGGGAGAACTATGTTACTTGAACATAGTCTCTCTCATTATTATTGGAGGCAATCCATGAGAACTGCTATGTATATTTAGAACCTGTGTTTTTATAGGGAAAACTCAGATATGACTCTATATGAAATGTTCTATGGAAAAAATCCAAGTCTGAAACACTTGAGAGTCTTTGGGAGTCCATGTATTATAAAGAATAAAGGTGGAAATCTGGGAAAGTGTGAGAAAAGATGAGATGACAGAATATTTCTTGGCTATGCTCCAGAAGGAAGAGGATATAGATGCCTCAACAAAAAAATAGGAAGAATTATTGATTATTCAGATGTAAAAGTTGTTGAAAATGCTGAGAAAGAAAAGAAGTCATATGTGGATGTGGAAGTCGAGTGGGATAGAGAAGATTTTGTTAATAATTTTGAAAATGTTGCAGACTGTGTTCATCCTACTCAAGAAGAGGAATCTGACTCAGAAATATCAAGTGACGAGGGTGAAGTTCAATCAACTCATCCTAGGTTGAGGAAACAAGTAGAGACTCAGAACATTATTGGAGATAAAAATCAGAGGGTTCAAATAAGAAGAAAAACGAATGCTATATCACATACATCTTTTTATTCAAAAGGTGAACCGAATGATATAAATGAAGCATTTGAGAATCCAGAATGGGTTCATGATATGAATGAAGAGCTTGATCAGATAGAGAAGAACAATACTTGGGAAATTGTACCCAAGCCAGACAACAAGAACATTATTGGTACAAAGTGGGTTTTTCGAAACAAGCTGAATGAAGAAGGTAAAGTAATAAGAAACAATGCAAGATTTGTCTGCAAAGGGTATTCACAAATTGAAGGCATTGACTTTGATGAAACCTTTGCTCCAGTATCTCGATTAGAAAAACAATCATAATATTTCTTGCCATTGCTGCACAACGAGGTTACAAAATCTTTCAAATGGATGTAAAATCTGCATTCTTGAATGGTGATCTTGACGAGGAAGTTTACATTGATCAACTCTGTGGATTTGTTATTGGAAAAGATGAAAGCTATGTGTGCAGGTTGAAGAAGGCTCTGTATGGGCTAAAACAGGCTCCGAGAGAATGGTATTCTAAATTAGATACTTGCTTGAAGAAGATGAACTTTAAGAAAGGGAGAGTTGACAACAATCTCTACATCAAGAAATTTCACGAGTTTTCACTGATCGTTATTGTTTATGTCGACGATATTATATTTTCTAGAAATGATGAAATATAATGTGAAAAATTTTCTAAGGAGATGAAGAAGTCGTTTGAGATGTCCATACTGGGAGAAATGAAGTACTTTCTTGGGATACAAATTTCACAAAAGAAGAATCATGTTTTTCTGTCTCAAGAAAAGTATGCTAAGGAACTTCTAAAGAAGTTTGGCATGGAAAATTTGAAACCGGTTTCCACACCGATTTCAGTGGGAACCAAGTTGTCTAAAGATGGAGAAGGCAAGGATGTTGATCAGAAAGAGTTTCGAAAACTGATTGGAAGTCTGCTATATTTGACTGCCTCAAGACCCGACATCGTCTATGATGTTAATTTATGTGCAAGATTTCAGAGTGATCCTAAATAATCACATTTGATTGCTGGAAAAACAATTCTCAGCTATATCAAAGGCACAACAAATTTTGGAATCTGGTATGACGGCTCTGAAAATATTGATCTATTCGGGTATTCTGATACTGATTGGGCAGGAAATGTTGATGATCAATGATCCACATCTGGTGGAGTATTCTATCTGGGGAAAATCTGTGTTATTTGGCATACCAAGAAACAAAATTCAGTAACTCTTAGCACATGTGAAGCTGAGTATGTTTCTGCTACTCAAGCTGCAACTCAACTAATGTGGATGAAGACTCAGCTGGAATATCTACTTGTTGAAGTAAAGCTACCATTGCTCTTGGGTTGTGATAATCAGAGTGCAATCAATCTTACAAGAAATCCAGTACAACATTATCGTTTAAAACACGTTGATATAAAGTAACACTTCATCAAAGAGCAGGTTGAAAATAATTAATTGAGGCTGGAGTATGTTCCTACATCTGAACAAATTGCTGATATATTTACAAAACCATTACCGAAGGAACCATTTGCAAAATTGAGGTTGAACATGGGTGTACAACCTCCTTCCCATCAAGGTTAAGGTACATGTTTCTGTCCCCTATCTCGTCTTACCTTTGGATAGTGTTGTCAAGGGGGAGAATTGTTTCATAAATCTATCCACAATGAAGTATGTATTAAGGGAGAGTTGTGGGTAAGCTGTGAATTCAGCATGTATGTGTGTGAACTATTATAACTGTTTGTTGGAGTGGCTGTAGGAAACAATGTTGTTTTACAGGAAAATTGAAGAAGTGATGAATGTTGAAGTAGAAGATTGAAAGATGTTCTGAAGAAGTATGAGGAGGTACGTTCATGAGAATTCACAGTCACTGCATTTGGAAAGCATGGTTTTGGCTGTCAATAATTCTTGGTTCCTACAATGAGTTAGATCATGTAGGCTTAGAATTGTTGATAAGTAATCCATTTCAAAAGGTTAAAATGTTTAGTGATTTATGAATCTTGGTTGAAAACAAAATCCAAAGAGGGAGATTGTTGGGACCAAGTTGAATGGAGAAGAAAGTTTGAAGAGTTAGCCTTTGCATAGTGTTGTATTTTTTAGTCAAAGAAGACAAATCAATTCACTT
Source organism: Viscum album (assembly GCA_963277665.1). Classification (NCBI taxonomy): domain Eukaryota; kingdom Viridiplantae; phylum Streptophyta; class Magnoliopsida; order Santalales; family Viscaceae; genus Viscum; species Viscum album. The sequence continues at coordinate 927,191,699 of OY728165.1, forward strand.
TGTAGAAGGCTCACAAATCAGACGATGCATTGTTGGTATGTATTTCACACATATCATGAGTTAGGAGAACTTGTGATGCAAGCCTTATGAATGAAAGGGGGAGAAATGATGATGCCAGTCATATAAAGTTTTGATTGGAAGGAATGATGCTGCTGGGAGATAGGGAAGTTTCAGTTCCCATTGGAACTCTGACGATGCTAAAGCTAATCTATCAATGCATAAATATCACGATAGTGGGATTCTTGATAAGAGAAGAAGAATGGTTATGGGAAGCAGTGAGGAGAGAAAATGACAAAGCAATGGAAAATTTGGGGATGGTAGAAAAGAAGAGTTTAAGGTGACGCCGTTTTACAGTGTTTTCCAAATTTTAGGGCCTGAAAATCGGGGGATGAAGATGTGTTTTTGGAAATGGATGAAGCATGAAAGATTGAATATGGTTTAGATTTTTGCGTGTAAGTCATGATTCAAGATCAGAACATCGAAAAATGACAAAGGCATGGAGTGCGCAGAAATTTAAGCATGTTGTACGCAAAAATAAAGTGGTGCACGCAATATATACGAGTTGCGCGAAATAGTAGCGGGTTGTGAAAAAAATTGGATCATTGCGCGAAATATCTGCGAGATGCATGAAATAGAGGAATTATGTTTTTCATGCAAAAGGTGTTTCGAGATCAGAAGCTCAAAACATTTCAAAGTCATGAGCTGCGCGAAAAATTGGATCATTGCACGAAATACGATGTCACATGAAAGGATGGGTTTGCGCGCAATATGGAATGCGGTTTGGAATTTTGCGCGCAATTGGTGCTTCATGATTAGAAGAATGAAAAATGGCAAAGGCATGAGGTGCGCGCAATATTGAAGCATGGCACGAAATTTGAAGTTGTTTGAAAGAGTTTTTTCCGCTTATAAAGGAGGTTTTACGCGCGGATTAGTGTTTTTTGTGCGGGGTCAAAATAGCCTATAAATATGAGGCTAACCCTCCCCATTTGTTAAGGCTCGACACATAGAAGAAATTCCGAGCTCTGGTGGGGGTAAAATCTTACGCTGAGTGGGGTGCACAAAAAGAAAGAGGTTTTCGTGAAATTAAGACAGTTGCATGAAAAATTTGGAAGCTGCGTGAAAAAGGGAAGTTGTGAAAAAATTATTTCCGCGCCAAAAAGGAAATTTTTACGTGAAAGCCATTTAAATTGCGTTCAAGGCACCATAAAGGCTGCGCGAAATATTTGGGGTCTTTGCACGTATTCAGTTGTGCGTAAGAGAGTTCTTACCGACTTCTGGGTAAGAATGTGAAGATTTGTACTTCAGAGAATACATTTGTTCAATTGTAAAGAAGCACTGAAACATTGTGTTACCCTATTTATGCTAAGAGGGAGCACACACACTATTGGATTGTTTTCAAAGTGCTGCACGAGTGTAAGGGTATATCCTACTTGTTGTATTCCACATCAAAGGATTGTTTTCTAGTGGATTGTGTGGTACTGTATTGTTTCCGTACCATACCAAGGATGTAGCTACTCTTGTTGAGTAGTGAACCTTGTAAATCTAGTGTTCCTGTGGTTATGTGTGTTCAGTAGGGATGAAACTCTTTAACAGGAGGTGAAGGTTGTTTCAAAAAGGGGAAACTTAAAAAGAAAAAGATATCACTGATTCACCCCCTCCCCCTCTCAGTGATACTTGGATCCTGACTAGGAACTTCAATTATACGCAAATTCCACCAGTGGTAGGTGTTCCTCCCAACTACGACCAAAGTCCATGATAAAGGCCCATAACATATCCTCTAGAACCTGGATAGTCCTCTTCTTCTGACCATCGGTCTAGGGATGGAATGTCGTGCTTAAGTGTAGGTGATTCCCAAAGGCCTCCTACAATCCCTTCCACAACTGGGATGTAATGTGGCCATCTCAGTCTGAGACTATCGTTGAATGGATGACCTGAAGCGGAACTATCTCCTGAACATAGAAGAGTCCCAATCTCTTTACGGAACTCTTCTCTCTAATAGCTAGGAAGTGGGCCGACTTGGTGAGTCAGTCAACGACCACCCAGATGGAATCATGCCCATTGGATTTCCATGGTAAGCCGGTCAATAATTCCATCGATATTCCATCTCACTTCCACTCTGGAACTTCCAGGGGTGATCAAATCCCTCTGGAACCTAGGGATCAACCTTCACATGTTGGCATGTGAGGCACTGTGAAATGAACTTTGCTACTGCCTTCTTCATTCCTGACCACTAGAACTATCATCAGAGATCCTGGTACATCATTGTCACTCCAGGATGTACTACCAAGTGGGACGTATGAAACTCCCTCAAGACTTATTTCTGAAATTTTTCTGGTACAATAGTTCATCCTCTGAAAATAAGTATGTGCTCCCCAACTTGTGAATATCCATCAAGAGCATGTCCAGTAGATAACTGAACAAATAAAGCCACAGAGTAGACATCTACTAGATGTGCCTCCCTAACCCTCTATAAGATTGGAGGGGAGACAACCATCAACTGTAGGTAAGTGGTATCCTTTCTATTCATGAAGGACAAATGAAATGCAGCTAACTACTTTATCACCTCACTTAAGAGTTATGAGCTTGACCTTCTACTAAGAGCATCTGCCACCTTGTTCCCTTTCCCAGGAGTATAGATGATCTCAAAATCATAGTCCGGGAGAAACTCTAGCCAACACCACTGTCTTAGATTCAGGTCCTTCTGCGAAAAGATGTACTTGAGTCTCTTTTGATCATAGTGGATGATAAACTGCTCTCCCATATGGTAGTGTCGCCACATCTTCAATGAAAATACTACCACTGCCAACTCGATATCATGGGTTTCAACGTTCTTCTCATGTGGCCTAAGCTAGCATGAGCCATAAGCAATAATTTCATGTCTTTGCATCAAGATGCTTCCAAAACCAGTCCCCAATGCGTCGTATAAAACTACATACTTGAAACCGTCTACAGGTAATCTCAAGATTGGGGCGCTCCTCAAAATCTTTCTCAAGTGCTCGAAAACCTACTGGCACCTCTCTGTCCAAATAAATTGTTTCCCCTTTTGGGTCAAGGTCGTCATCAGTGAAACTATTCAAGAGAAATCGGGAATGAATCTCCGGTAATATCCCGCCAACCCAAGGAAGCATCGCACCTTCGTCACACTATGAGGTGGATCCCATGCTAACACATCTTCCACCTTGGCTGGGTCCACAGCTAATCCATATGCTGAGATGACATGTCTCAGAAAGTGGACCTCCTGAATCCATAACTAGACCTTCGAGAGCATCCCATAAAGCTAGTGCTCCTGGAGTACGTCTAGAAATATCTACAGCTGTCTCTCATGCTCCTCCTCTGATGCTGAGTACACAAGGATGTCGTCGATAAAGACCACTATGAATTGGTCCAAGTACAACTAGAATATTCAGTTTATCAGTCCCATGAACAATGTGGGGGCGTTTGTTATATCGAAAGGCATCTCCAAGTACTCATAGAGACCGTAGCAGCATCTGAAAGCCGTCTTCATTATATCCCCATCTTGTACTCGTAACTGGGGATAACCTGATCGAAGGTTAACCTTCGAGAACTACCATGCCCCTCTCAGCTAATCAAAGAGGTCATCGATCCTCATTAGTGGATACATATTCTTCACCATCACTTAGTTCAGGCTTCGGTAATCCACGCACAACCTCTAACTCCCTTCTGCCTTCTTGGAAAACAAGACTGGGGCCACCCAGGGTGAAACTGTGGGTCTTATGAAACCCTTGCTCTGCAAATCTGCCAACTGCACCCTTAGCTCAGGATGCCTTACGGGAGCCATCCGATATGCTGGTGAGAAAATAGGTGTCGTCCCAGGGTGTAAGTGGATGTAGAAGTTGATTTACCTATGGAGAGGAAATCCAGGAACATCATCAAGAAAGATGTCCTCGTACTCTACCACTACTACTGGGAACTGAGAGCTCAAAATATCTACTACTCTGAGGGTAAGGATTTCCATCACATTAGTGATTAGCTGCACCATCCTATGCATGATCCCATTCTATGATGCATGGGTCTCCATTTCACTGACAATGGGAAACCGCGTGCCATCACGACGGACACACCACACTCTTCACCTAAAACAGTCAATCTGGGCATGGAACGAAGATAACCAATCCATACCGAGAATGATGTCATAAGGCCTCGACGCTACCACCAAGAGGTTCTAACCGAATCTCTCGCCTCCAAGGGTATGATCACAGTGTTTGAAAAGTTGTGTGATCATTGAGTCTCCTCCTGCAGGTGTCTCCAAGCATAAGGATCAAGTCAATGGTTCTACCAGAATCTCACGGTTTCGCACAAGACATGGGGCAATGAAGGAATGACTAGAACATGTTTCTATAATTACGACAACTAAGGTAGAGAAGTCACAGATCGTACCTCGTATTATCCCTAAAGCCCCTAGGTCGTATGCCTCAACTGAATGCAGCTATCCCCACCCATGTCCTCCGGCTCCATGATCCTGGTGCAGAACTCCTGGGGGTGGTGGTGGAAGTAGAATGAAGCATCTTCCACCACATGAATCCCTACCTACTCCTCCTCAAAGTCCACTTCCTATAGGGTCTGTCTTCTCCACTCTCTGCCTCTTCCTCGGTGGTCCATCCACCGCTTCCCTATCAATATCTTGATGGGTCGTACAATCTATAGTGAGATGTCCCCAACCATCACACACATAGCACCACCTCTCCCTATAATGACTGGATCCACCCTGAGAGCCCATGATTTTAGAAACCATGTCTTGGGTTCTCCTATGATGTCTCTCACATCCTGATCCCTGCGTCCGACGTCAGCTCCCTGCTATCGAGGTCTTCGCACCTGTCTACCTATTACTGACTGTCATCGGCTGTCTCTGCCCCGTGAAGAAGCTCTTGGTCACTAAAGACCGCTCGATCACCCCAACATATTTTGAAATGCATAGGGTCACTACAATAGATCTGATGTCTCGTTGTATACCTCGATTGAATGTCCGAGCTATGAAGTACTGATCTCTGACCATATCCATTGAGTACCGGGTGAGGTTGTTGAACTATGATGAATAGGTAGCTACTATCAAACTGCCCTGGTGGAGCTGAAAAATCACCTGGATGCATACAGATCCGAGCATAACTAGAGAGAACTCCTCTGTAAAAAGTCTATCAAGATTTGTCCATGAAAGAGTCTCCTCATTGTGAGCCTGTGTGGTCAGACTCCACCATCATCCTACTGAACCCTGAAGAGGGCTCGCCCCTATGATCACCATCTGGTCTGATGGTGTCCTCACTAGAAGAAAAACTCTGGTCACCACCTCAAGCCAGTCCTTAGCTGTCTGAGCATCAGGCTTTCCTTAGAACCTAAGGGGTCTCTATCTATGGAACTCATGGAGTGCGCCTAGCCTACATTCCTCGTCAGTCGGTACTGCAGGTACCATGGGCTACTCCACTAATAGTGGTATAGCAGGTGCACCACCTATTGGAAACACCTAGTGAACTAGTCCCTATATCAAAGCCTCATCACTGAGGGGGTCATCCTCATGATCGTGCTGCTAAATCCTAGAGGGTATTCATCACAGAGGCATCCTGTAAAGAAATAAGAGGTAGCATTGTCAATGAGTATATCTGGATAGCTGGCACAAAGGATGTGGAAAACACAAACCATTCATATTTTATTCATGTACCCTTATTTTATTTCCCCACAATGAGGGTTTTCATGTACCAGGTCAAAAAATAGGTTATTAGAGTCCTGGTGTATGGATACATCGGCTGCTGCACCAACACTGGAGTCTTGGGCATTAAATCTGAGCTCGAAACACGGAACACTATTGACCGAAACCAATCTCACAGACTCTTGGTCCTATGGTAGAACCAACAACCACTGATTCCACTATATCACAACTCGTCCTTGTGGGGCACACACCGTGACTCCCCAAGCCCACCTCCAATAGGCCAGCGGGTGGTGACTAGAACCGAGTAGGCATATTACTATCATGGGAGGCATTACCAAGGAACCTGTACACATGCACACATCTCCAAGCCCAGAAATGATGAAATGTAAAAACCACCAAGGAACAAAGTTCATGCATACAACTAAACCCAACCAACAGAGTACGATGGATTGTAAAGTACTGAAGTAAATTGGGCCAGAAAACAGGCCCACCCAAAAAACAAGAGTATGAAAACTACAAAGTCTAACTTGTAAACACAAAGTGGTACTAGGTCTACTTCTCATAGTCGTAAGAATGCCTTGGATTTTAGGGAACATATAAATGTCGGTCTTATCCTGGTCCACCCTGCAATCTGTCAAAAGGCTACTCATTTGCACAAGACACGACATGTGCAGGCAAAGCCCGTGCAGGGGTGAGTATAACAATACTCAGTAGAGGACCCTGAAAGACACAAATATGTACACAAAGGAAAGACATAGTCACCTCTACACAGTATATGTCTACTGAAAATATAATAGGAGATCAAAATCCAGATATACTCAAAACTCAGACCCGTGGTCTAGAAACAAGTCACACAACCGCATACCCCCGTCTAGGGATTCAGTTCAAAGATTCCACTAAGAACTCATTCTGAGAGAACACTATCCACAAGTTTGGTAGCTCTGATGACATCTGTCTGAGAAGTACTATTCATCAGGAAATTCCATGATAGGTAGTTACACTCATTATGGGAGACACATTGTAGAGTGGGAAGATCACGAGGGATAAATACACTAGTTATGGGAGACACTCTATTGAGTGGGAAAGATCATGTTACACAGATGAGGATCACTACTAGGGCCATGGAGGATACTGTGAATCATCCATATTCACTAGTTAGGTATAGGATCAATACTTGGTAGATTTGGTCACATTGATTCATGACTCTAAATTGGGTCAGGAATGGATAGAGGATCTCGATATGGGCCTCTTAGAGGGTTGCCGATTCTATCACAGAAATTCCTGCTCGAGGAATCATACTCTTGTATAAAGAGATGATGCCTGACTTTCAGGGAATGAGAAGAAGGGGCACTAACTCAAATAAAACATGTCTAAGATACAATGGACAAGAGGACCTTTCCAATTTCAAAAAAGTACCCAGTGTGTATAAAAGTTACACACTATGTTGTATGACCCCAGGTACTTCCCATGTACAACAGCCCATGTCGTAAAGCTGGTCATGTAGAAACGTTACTACACGGCGTGTAGTAATGTGTATATGCTGTGTCCGAGTGACAGAGTTTGTCTCTATGTATGCTAACTGTGTGCCCATACATGATCCTTAACTCAGGTACTCCGATTCGTGTAACCAGTACACGGGGTGACCCACATTACTAGCATCGGCTGGACGTGTGATGGAGTACACGCCATGTACATCATCTCGTGTCATTTTATCCCCTGGATACATTCCTAGTCCCACGTATCCACATCTTCCATGATGCATAGAGAGTACATGCTGTGTTCTGAAACTGTGTAGTCCATCCCGTGTTTGTGTACATTCCAAAATACACACCGAGCTTTGGGGAAAGTCCAACACATCGTGTGACCAGTCACACGCCGTGTGATTCCTCTCTGACCCCTGAATCCGTAGCCTCCACTGGTACTACAGGGTGTGTTCTTCGGAAGTACACACCGTGTATTCTAGAAATTTTCAGAATCTCGAACTTCCGCCACTGCGCCTTCATGCTGCCCTGTTTGTTGATCCAGCCATCTGATTGGCACGAAACTCTAGAATCCAGGACACACCGACATCCCAAGGTCGTATCTATTATTTTTGGGCCTCCTACCGGCTCTAAAAACGTGTTTTGATCTTCCCACATGAAGAACGCTCGATGAACAGTATTTTCTGATCCGAGCCAATTCGTCATCCCCAATGACCATTGAATCTCTGTAGGGTCGTTGCTATGTCAGATCTCCAGTTTGGTATTGTTGCATTGCAAGAAGAGAGCACAATGATCTATTTTTCTTCATCCCATGAATATCATGAAGAACACAGGAGGAAAAGAAAGGGGGGGGTATCCAATCAGAAAATCGAGGAATGAACCTCCATCGTCTTTCATCACGGCATTGATCCAGTCCCGTTAGAAGACTTAAACAAATAAGAATCAAACTAAATTTTGACAAGGATTAATTCCCTGAAATCATCCCAACAAAAAACCACCTTCAAAAATTTACGAATCCACAGATCAATATGTTCATTGTTGATCCACCTTTGTCATTCAAAATCAAAAAATGGGGAAAGGAGAATTGAAATAACAACCCCTACCTCATAAGGGTTAGATTACTGATGGGGGGGTCTTGTAAACGTCATTGCCGAGATCCTTCAACTTAGCTGGCAAAATGATTCATAGCCTTGATTTGACCTCATTCGTCTCCAAGATTTCTATCCAAAGTGCCATGGATTCTCCAATGTTTCTCTCCAGCTTCTGCCAATGAGAAACGTTCAACTAACCCATTAAAAAGAGGGAAAATGTTTCAGCATTATGTTACACTGAGTTGGTGTTGTTACACTGCAGCATTAATGAGTTAGCATTGCTACTTCATGGTCATTATGACTTCCCATTTTTTATTGAAACAGCTGCCCCGTCATTGCGCTGCGACGAAAGTTTCCAAAATAAAAGAAACATACCGTTTATTTTATTTTGTTTTTTCTCAAAATGTCTAAAAATTAACTTTTTCCCCCAACCCACACTAGTCAATGTTTGACCCGTTCTTAGGTAAAGTCATCTTCCCGAGCACCACGGTGCCCTCCAATTTTTAATCAGAGAATCTGTTAGGTAACTTCCACAACAGCGCACAAGTGCCGACTCACTTAACTTAAAAAAAGTTTGAATCACCCTTCCGGGTTCACCGGGCCTCGGAATGATGTTTCATCACTATTATTAGTCTTGTAATAACTCCATATAATATTAAAAAAATAATACACAAAAAATCCAAGACATTACAATACACCCTTGTTATGTTTCTGAAATTCCACCACAACATTCCATGCCAAAAAATTGTGAAGTTAATATTATACCAATTTACTAACATGGGTATTGACCATTATGCACATATACATATTTATTGGGTAATTATATGTATTTATTCTACATTATATTATTTTGGAATAAAATATAATGATTAATGAATCAATGCTGCATGATCTATAAGGAAAACTTAAGCATGATAATGAAATGAAAGTGACAGGTGCACCAAGAATTTTATAGCGCTCCAATGCATTGTGTAATTTTTAGTATCATGAGACATCATGATGGGATATGGAGTAATCCTAATTCCATTTTGGGAAATTTTCTTCCAATATGTCTTTGTATTTATCCTAGAAATATGTTTATGATGTAGTGTTTTAAGTTATTGACACATTTCCTATGTTTCCATTATGATTATCATATTATATCATGCCTTATTATTCATACTTATGATTGTTACCGCCTTTGTTCCCCATTTATATACCAATTTTATAGAATTTATTAATTTATTAATGTTATTCAATATTTATTCCCTTACTTTTCATTATAGCTCACCCCTTTATTGTGTATGTCTCCAGGTTATCCCATGCAGTTTTCAGTAAGGGCATGTTAAAGAGGTTTTTAATAAATATGATATATTTCATATTTAATGTTGTTATGTAATGTAACTAATTCCTAAATACACAATAATTTTATATATTCTATCTTTTATCATGAGTCCTTTTGTGTAATAAATTTTAAAATAATGTGTATTAATGATATGGGTATTCATAGTTGGTATCAAAGGACAAGTTTATTTAATTTCTAGTTTAGTATTATAAAACTCTATCAAAATACGTAGGGATAATACTAAGTATAAGAAAAAATACCAATTTTTTAAGCATAGATTAATTAGATTATTAAAAAAATACATATCAATATGTATAATAAAAGTGAATTTGGCTCTGACACACATGTACATAGGGGTAAAACCTGAAAACACCACATTGATTTAAACTCAATCGATAAATGGGGAATGAAACGAGAATTTATTAAAACTTGTTTTGAAACTCCAAAGGGATATAAATTAGTAAATTCACATGAAATATAAGAATGATTATTAAGAGAACAAAAAATTACTATAAGATGCTATTTTGCAAAACAGATCATGGATTAAATAGAGTGAGGCCTAGAAATTCATAATTTAAGGAAATGAGTTTATTTTAGAAGTTATCCCTTAAAATTCATTGAATTAATTTCTATTAATTAAATAGTTTAAAAATACTCCCTCCAATATTACCATTATTCTAGCTAATGGTCAACATTAATATGAAGCATGTAAAAAATCAATGTGACTTGCAATGTGATGACTACCCCAATGAGATGCCCCACCTAATGGTAGTGTGAATCATGAAATTTGTGATGATTCAGTCTTAGGTGACTCTAGTTCTGAATAGAATCCTAAATTAGTATAATCTCCCAAATAAACCTAATAAATATTAAACTTTAATTGATAGATTTATAGGATAATGTTCTATAACTATAAATGGATCATCCAATCCCTTAATAAAATAAAAATGGATCAACTTCATTGAGAAGATCATTTCCATTATTCAATATTTTGAGCAAGATATGTTAATAATGTATGTTGATAATATATAGGTATAATATTATTAGTGGTGGACATTTATAAAGAATATGAATCATGGGGAAGATATCAACGAGATATGGTAGAATTAATTATGGATCTTTTTTCGATAAATATTTTTCTCAAACTCCATAACATAAAATGGGAAGGGATTTCCATTCCATCATGAAAAAATATGACGAATATATTAGAGAGTGTGAGGAAAATATCACAAGAAATGCATGATACACTGATGAATATGTCATTACCATTGGATGAATGGTTTAATTCTTCATTAGTGGGAAAAAACCTTGTCTATGAAAAGACACAGTGAGTTGAGATATTGATAGCTATGAGTAAATTTTTTTAAGTGCTCTTAAAGTTGAAATAGATACAATCAAATTTCTAATGTATCATATGGATAAGAAGTGGAAAGTGTAGTTTAGTTATATTTGTTCTATAAGGAAATATAAAGATGAAATTAAATTAAAACATCTCACTTTTCAATAGTATGGAAAGAAGAATCCCAAAAATTTCATTAGGGGGATGAGGAAATGATTTCATAATGGGAAGGAAAGAAACCAAGAATGGGATTTACAAAAGGAGAAAACCACTAGTGCGATGGAAGAAAATAATGATATGGTAAACCCTCATCTCACTGGTCATTTCTTCAACTACATAGAACTAGTTAACTTTTCAAACAAATGCACTAAACCAAGGGTTTTTAGAGAAAACCAACAACCTCCAAGTAAAAATTGGTGAGGTTTTTTCTATCAAAATACTTGAGGTGGATCCTAACAATGAAGTAGTGAAAATATTTCTACTTATTCATGAATAATAGTAAAAAAAATTGAATTGGGTTTTATGAATTAATTTATATGAATAATTCTTAAAAGAATGATTCAAACACCACCACAAAGCATGAAATTAGAGTTATCAAGGAAAATTAAAAATGGGGAAATTATTTCATCCCCAGTATATTACTCTTCCCTTGACAAAGACTATCAAATGAAATTTCTAAAGATTCTTGTAATAATCCCCTTGGTGGAATTTTATTTAATTTCATTTATGTATTATCTTTCCATATATAGATCCCTCATAAATATCCATAAGAAGGAAATCACTCTCAATATCGTTAATTTTCATTTGATTATATAAAAAATGAAAGTAGATGGTTGAATATTATTTAGAACCAATAACTCAGGACTATATATTCTTTATCTATGAGAAAGAATATGTTGATCAAATTATGGAGTCTAAGTAATGGATCATTTATGAATACATTCACATTATGATGTAATACACTGATGTGTTTCTTGAGGAATTCCATGAACTTCCTCTGAGTTGAGAGGTTGAATTTTTAGTAAAGCATATAAATGTGATTTACCATTATATGGGAATCTATATATAAAGAATGTTTTGGAACATTAGGAGATTAAAAAACTATTTAATAATATAGATAAAGGGTTCATATGACCAAGTTCTTCACCTTGGGGTGAACCATTCCTCTTCAACCAGAAGAAAGCTGGGTTAATGCACGTTTGAATTGATTATTATGATCTCATGATGATAATGATAAAGGAAAGGAATCATCTTATATAGATTTATGACCTGTTTGATTGGCTACATGGATCATAATTCTTATCTAATGTGGATCTATGGCTAGGGAATTGCCATGTTAGGATGAATATGGAAGATATCCCCAAGGATTATTTTAAGAAATGGTACGATAACTAGGAGTTCATAGTAATTCCTATAAAACTCACTAATTATCCAAAAATATTCCAGGATTGATGAATAGAGAATTTAGAGATTACCACAAAAAAATTCATAATAAATGATGATATTATAATATAATCCAAAATCATGGAGGACTATGAAGATCATCTAAGTATTGTGATAAAGATGTTAAAAAAGTGATTCTATAAGATATTTGAAACATATGTGTGTTTTGTTTGATGTAATTATCATTAATTTGGATTATTATCACAAGAAACGGCATACCTATGGACCCATAAAATGAATAAGCAGTTGAAGGATGGATGAGGTGACCACCAATAAAAGAAAACCGTTGTTTCAATGGATTAACTAGGTTCTACTCTCTATTTTTGAGAAATTTATCACAATTTTCAAATCCTATTAACTATTTTACTCATAATGGAGTCAAGTTGTTTTGGAATGAATAATGTAAAGAGAGATTCATGGATTTCAAAATGAGGCTTATCAGCAAAAATTTACTCATACTACAAACAAGTGGATAAATTTTTATGGTATTCAGTGATGCTTGGAAGAATGGTCTGGGATATGTGTTAATATAGAATGAGAAAGTGATAGCCTATACCTCAGGGTTATTAAACATTTGAAAATAGAACTCTCTAATGCATGATATGGAGTTGGATGTTGTGATAGTTTCTTTGAAAATATGGTGGAATTATATATTTGGGTATAATTTTCAAGTATATAAATTTTAATAAATTATTAATTATATATTAAAATATAAAGAGATGAATATGCATCAACAAAGAAACATAGATTGGATAAATGATTATAAGTGCTCAATCCACTAGTATGAAAGGAATGTGAATAAAGTGATTGACACTCTCAATAGAAAGGATCCAATGATTCTATCATGGAAAATAATTGAGAGGGATCTGATATTATTATATTTGAAAATCCTAGACATGGAAATAATATACAGGGAACGTCATCAATACATTAACAATTGTTTTCTCAACCATCCCTTATGGAGAAAATAATGGATTCTCTAAGAAATTATGTTGGAATTTAGTGGTAAATAAGAACTATTAGAAATTTAAAATACTTGTAGTTAAATGTTAATGAAAAAGGATTTGTATGATTTGGGTCATGACCATGTGTACCATAAAATCATAATTTAATCGAGTTTTTGGATGATGTGCATTGTTATACCTTCTCTATCTATCCTAGAAGCACATAGATGTGTCGAGATATATGAGAGATCTATTAGTGTGACAATAAGAGGAATTTCATCATGGAATATACATCAATAGGTCTTGTATGACAGAAATTGAAAACATAAAGGTAACGATACTAGGATCTGATGCAACCATTACCCATACATACATGGAAATTGGAAAAAATCACCATTGAATTAATCCTTGATCGTCTGAAGACTTCCAAAGGAAATAATGTTGTATGTGACATGGTGGATCATATCAAAGAGACTTCTCTCTTCATTTTATTTTGATAAGCCTTTTCACTAGATCAACTTATAAGTATATACGTTGGAGAAGTGGCGAGTTTTCATGAAAAAACACTATCGATTATATCAGATCTTGACCCTTGATTTCCCTCCATGGTCTAGAAGTGTCCCAAAATTGATATAAATAATGAGTTGAACTTCATCACATATTTTACCGTCAAAATGATGGAAAATCAGAGCAAACAAGCTAGACACTCGAGAACACATAGAGAGCATTCATGATTAACTTCAAAGGAGGATGAGAGCAATATCTTCCTTTGGTTTTGTTCCCATACAATAATAGCTTACACACAGGTGTCCTAATGGATCCCTATTAAGTCTTTTATGGGAATACGTGTAGAAAACCATCATGTTGAGATGAAGTTGGGGAATGAAAAATATTAGGTCTTGAAACAGTCGATTAAATAATGGAAAGAATAATACCCTTCAGCATCACATATTGTCTACTCATAGTCGATAGATTATCTATGATGATAGAAATTGATGAGACACCTAATTTTATTCTTGAGACATAGTATTCCAATGAATATCTCCATGGAAGATAGTGGTGAGATTTGGGAATAATTGAAATCAATTCTTATGATACATTGGCCCCTTTGAGATCCTTGATCACATCGGAGTGGTGGATTATCAACTATGAATCCCACCCAACCTATCAGATGTTCATGATGAATTCAATGTATCCATATTGAATAAGTACATACCAAAACTATAACATGAACTAAATCCAAAGGTGGTAAAATTGGATAATTATCTTTCCCATGAAGAGAATTCAATAGAACTCTTAGATCATAGAGACAACGTTACATGAAATATGAAAATGAAATTGGTCAATGTGATATGGAGAAATAAAAAGACTAAAAAATAAATATAGGAACCATAGAAGGTCATGAAATAGAGAAAAATCATTTATTTTATTTATGGGGAAAGAAATTTCTAGGGGTGAAATTTCAGATGGGGGAATATTGTAACGACCTAAACTTTTATAACCAAAATTTCCCTTGTAATTTAATTAAATATAATATGTATTTTGGATATAGAAAAAATCTGAACTTTGTTGGTTTTATTATATAATATTTCAAGTATCATTTAGAATATATAACATTGAAAATATATTCATTGAACAATGATCAAATGATTTGTATAAATATAGGGTTTTAGCAATTCTAGTTGAATAAAAGGAATTTTTACCCTCAACTATTAGGACCATACCTTTTGAATTACATTTATTACTGATTATAAGGGAGATAAAATCATCAAGATTTTTTCTAAAGTAAGTCCATGATAATATGCAACAACTTAAGGATGAACGAAATTGTTTACGGTTGAATTTCAAGCTCATCCTAATCAAGGCCCAAACCATGTTCACTGAACCATCCCATAAAAGTATCAAAGTTATGCACCTTACCAATAGAGAGTTTTCTGATGTATTAAATGGATATGTATCAAAACCATATTAATTTAATTATTTATATTATATTTTCAATATAATAATGGTTATATTTAATACATAGTGTTAATTTATAAATAATTGTGATTTTTGATGAAATAAATCAAAAATAGTATTCTCATGTAATATTCAAATCAATTAAGGCATTTAATTTCATTAATTAATGTATTGTTGAAATAATATTATTTTAATAAACTAATATTATTAAATAATGTGTATTAAATATAAATTATCATATAATTTTTGTAAGAAGTGAGATGTAATTTTTACGACGGTTCAAAAACTATTTCTGTAAAAAACCCTTATATTTCTAAAAAAAAGTCAATTATTTTAAATGTTTAAAGTCACTTATTAAGAAAATTATTTATATAAAATAAATATTATATTTGGAATCAGAATTTATAAATTATACAATAGTTAATTGTTTACATTATTTTAAGAAAGTAGAATATTTCTCTGAAAATTAATTACTGTATAAATATACGGTCTATATTATAACACGAAAAAGACTCATAAGAGATGAAATGAATATTATATAGGGTATCCATGAACAAATATATGTTTTTCATTTAGAATAATGTGGCTTTTTATTATTTTATTAATTTATAAATCAGTTATGAATCCTATAAAACCATTAATATATTATAAGGTTTTGAAATCATTTATTTAAGAGTATGACTCACTTCCACATCAGCAAGGGAATTATTTTATTATGTAAGAAACTTTTACAAATAAAATAATTAAAACCACTCTAAATTGGTGAAAAAAATGTTAAAAACCCATGGGAAGGATTGTGTTTTTTAATCATATTATATAGAGTCCAAAACCAAAGTCTGAGAAATATTAAAGAAATCTCCACTCATTTCCTGCATAAACAATCTAAGAATCAATTTATTTTCACTATATATCATTTTAGAACATTAATAGTCTTCCCAAACCTCCCTATAGACCTTGAAAAGTTATATTAGGATATCAATATGTTCCCCCATGTATTTGGTGTCACACTCTCAAGGCAAGGGATCCTCCCTTTCTCCTCCATATTCAGTTATATTTTTTTACCTTATGTAATTTATCTTCATTTATTATGATGGGATGTGTTTTTACATAACACCCCTATAAACTATTTTTTTAAATTGTGATATATGCATTTAACACTCATTTATCTTTCCCATGAACATTTATACGCCCTCGTTATTCTGCCAAACATTCAACATCACTTTCCATGAAAAACAATTTTGTTTTGAATACCATACCCTTTCCTTATTCAAGTATTTCAACTTTATACACCTAAAAAAATTTATTGTTTGATTAAATTTATTTCTTCTATAATAATATTTCATGTAATAAAATAGGATGCTGAAGGAATCCATTTTTTTGATCTATGTGACACACTTAAGCATGATAATGAAATAAAGGTGACACATGATCCTTTATATAGAACTCCATTGAATTGAGAAATGTTTATATTTATGATATGTAAATTTGGGATAGAGAGTAAACCAAATTCCTTTATGGGACTTTTACCGTCATGATTTATTGGCAGTTAGCCTTGAACCATGTTTATGATGCATTATTTTATGTTTATTCCACATTTACCATGTTTATTTATGATTATCAAGTTATATCATGTATTATTATTTATTATTATGATTATAACCCCTTTTAAATCCCATTAATATGAATATTTTCTAGCATATATTAATTTATTCGAGTTATTCTATGTTTATTCACTTACTGGGCTGTAAATATCACCTCCTTATTTTGTATGACCCTATGTTGTCCCATACAGTTTTATATATGAGCAATTTAAGGTATATTTCAATAAATATAATGTGTTTACTATTATAAGTTGTTATGAAATGTACAATATTCTCCAATACACTAGAAATATTGAACTTTTAGTTGGTATCAGGAGTACTATTTTTTAATAAATCATGTATTAATGTGAATTAAGGTGATGAGTTTTCATAGTGGAACTGTCCAAATTCCCCCGCCAAAAACATGTATTGATATAGAAAATAAAGGAAGTAACTGTAAAATTACATTCCCTACCAATGTAAATTAAACATACTAGGGATCACTCATGGAGAGACCTTTAGTTTCAATGGACAACACATAACATCTAAATAAATTTTATAGTGAAACTCTCAGGGTCATGATGTATCCACTCCTGGTAGTGGGCCAGGTCCTAGATCAGTCTCCATCATGGTGTGGTCACTAAAAGGAAGAGGACCCCAACCCCCAGATAACAACATTGCAGTGTGAGATAAGGTTCAGGTTAATAAAATATTTATTATATATAAAAACAATGTTAAAACCATATAATTCATTATAACGCTTTTTAAAATTTATTATCCCAATCCAACACCCTTTGAACTTCAGAGAATTCCTTAGTACAGGTTGTTGTGACACGACCAATGGGTCATAAAGAAAGCTTATATAGAAGAACAATTATGGAAATACCGCTATGAATTAGTCTAATGAGAAAATAATCTCCACAATCAATAATTCAAAATCATTTTTTCATCAAAAAAAATCTCCTTAAGATGAAAAAATTATTAAATTATTGATATCAATTGGGATTTTTAAGACAAACATTGTTCCATTTCAAAAGAAAAAAATGCCCTAAAGATTCATGTCCATAAAATCCATGGGTCCTTACAATCCTCTAGAATTATAATCATATATTATTAACATCCATATGATTTGGAAAAAAAATCATATTACCATAATATTAATCAATACTCTTACTCGTTCCGTAGTATATCATGCTCTTGTTTGGGTATGTTCAACTACCTAGATAAACAACAACATATTATATTCATCATTTACAACATTAATGACTATAAAATAACTAATATTCAAAATATATGATACTAAATTGTAATTTATATTATAATTATGTTTTTTAAGGGTGGTAAAAAATGAATGATCATTAAGAAGTACATTTTTTTGGTAAATTTCTTGAAACAATAATTCCTTGGACTGTATTCTCACAAACCACAAACAAGAATTCCATAAAATGAATTTAAAATTAAATAATAAATTTAAATAATAAATTTATATAACCTTGAATAATATTCTAATGTTTAAATTTTTATTAAATAATAAAGATCAACATCTATATTTTGAAACTTGTGATAAAATTTCAAAATTACTAACTAGAAATGACGAACATAAATAATAAATAACTTATAAAATTGGAATAGAATATTATAATTTAAATGTATATAAGATAATATATATGAATAATATTCCTAAATAAATTATTATGATATTTTTGTTTATTATACAATAGGGTGAAACACTCTCTTAGAATTTTGGAGTAATGGTAAGGGTTTATTTTCCAATACCTCTTCGAAATTATGAATGATTATGAATAAATTTATATGTGAAGAAATTATTTTTATTTTTCAATAAAAAATGATATAATTTATTCTATTTTGGTTATTTGGGGTATAAATGACTCATTAACATTTCAAAACACATTGGTCTGGAATCCAAACCCTCCGCTGTGAATTCCATCTCTTATGTAAAGGCTGCGAAAGATAGAACTGGGATCTCTCTGACAGTGGTGGTGCCATCACCAAACGAAGGAGATTTTATGGTCTGCAAGGGCCGGGATAATTCTATACAAGGTACTACGAGAAGGCCAGTGGTGAAGGAACTTACTACAGGAAGTCACATTACTAGTTTAAATATGAGCAATCAATTTGAAGGTCTATGTGAGCTGATTCCGGACCAAGGTGATTTTGTTCAGGCTGTTAATTTCAATTAGGGGCAGGTTCCGCTTGATGCTAAATCCAGTGAGGATGTTTATGATACTTTTTCGGGTTACAACGATGAAATATGTCATGACAAAAGGATTCACAGCCCTAGGTGGATGAAGGTGGGAAGGGAAATAGGGACTTGGGGAGATCTATTCTGGTCAAGGGGAAATAATAGAAAGGGTGGAATGATTATTCTCATCTTCACAAACCTATGGAGACACGAGCTTCCATGTATTCAAGGTCAAAAGAGATGGAATGTGTCTCCTCCAAAGATCAAGAAACTGACAGTGGATCTTATAAGGACCAAGAGTTCACAAATGTTGTGTTGGGAGTTTCTAATCAGAGGCAGGGTGAATCAGTGGTGGCAGACCATGAGAACTATTCGGGGTTGGTCGATTAGATATGTGAGGAAGTTAAGGAAGTTGGGTATATGAAGACAACGTGGGAGCTTATCAATAACTCAGGGGAAGAAATGATTGATGAGGCCTTTGAAATTAAGGACCCTATTGAGGTTGCTGAGTGAATGTATGAAAGGCTGCCTCATGTGGAAACTAATAAAGAGCAGTGCAATTGGATCAACAAACAAGATCTCATCCTTATTAGAGGATTAAACAAGAGAAGGATATATGTGGAGGAGTACATGAAAACGCGAGACAAGCTGGCATATTGGTTCAAAGATTTTCTCAAGGATGACCCTGATACAAAGGTTAGTGGTCTTCATTGGAAAATATTTAGGGATAATTCTTCAAATAGGCTCTAGATTTATTTTAATGGTTCATCTATCTCTTTCGGTACATGAAACTTTTGTGTTTGTTTGTCTGGTTTCTCAATTTGTTCCTTAAAAGTGTGCAGAAATAATAAACAATTAAGTTTCATTTAAAAAAAATTAGTTAAAAGGATAGTTTTAAGTTGATCCAACCTTATGTATTATTTCTAGTCAAGAATAAATCATCTTTAAGTCCAAGTTTTTCCAATAATGTTATATATTTACACCTAAAAATTGTTACATTTTATTAATAAAATTTTATATTATCATTTAATTTGTTTCACCAATGTGTAGAATGAATCATTTTGACATTTTCTTTATAGTATCTTTCTAGAACCAATTTTTTTCATTTTCTTTATGAATAATATTTCCATGTTTTCAAAAGTATTTAAATTAATTCATATTTACATTCCCTTAAATTTTTTTAAAAAATTATTTATAAGTCATTTAATTTAAAAAAAATTAAGGTTAAAAAATAAAATATATTTCTTCTAATTTTTAAATAAAATATGTTAATTCTTTTATGAAAGATTTTTAATTAACGTAAACATACTTTAATATTTTAATGCTTACTTGGGATTTGGTATAATGATATCATACAACATATTTATATTGTTGTCTTATGATCCTGAGTTGTGTAAAAATTTCTGAAAATCAATTCTTCCTCATCTATTACTTATGTTACAGTTGATTTATGAATGAGATCATATTCATGTGGCACAAATAAGTATGATATTTCATTATGTGGCGGTGGGTCTAGAAATATATATCCCGCCAATAAATTGTCTAAAAAATGAATAATGATAATATTAAATCAGGTTCATGGATTTTTAATATTTTTGACTCATGTTTTATAGAGTTACATTCAACATACTACTATTGAGTCATTCCTTAATAAAAAAGAATATTGTTTTATTCCTACTAAATTTTTTTCCATGTAATAAATGATTTTATTAAAAAAAATTAATTTTATAATTTTTATTTGAAAAAGTATATTATTTTTTATAAAATAATTTCATGATTATATTTGAGTGGATTATTTATGTTTTTTTTAAATCTTGATTTTTTGGTGAATATTTATTTGTACAGATTTTTATGAAAATTCTATTATTCATTTCAATTATTTGAAATGTAACATTATATATTAAATTTTATTTAAAATTGAATTAGTTATTATTTATTAAAAATTATAAAATCGATTTCATTTTAATCAACATTAAACATTATTTGGAATAAAAAAAATTATACATAAAAATGCATTTTTTCTGGAAAACTGTATTTCATCGCATCTTATGGGCTTGTTTTGAAAATAATTTTTCCACTTATGAAACTTTTATTTGATAATATTGAATTAATGTTTGGAATTATCATTTCATTTTTTATGATTAATCTTTAATTTTTGGTCATTATGAATAATAAATTTGATGAAAAATAAATTCAATTTCCACAGTAAGAGTTTAATCAAGTTAAATGTGTTATAACTAAAGTGATAGTGCTTAAAATGACCTATAAACTATTTGAAATAATATTTTAACGAAATATTTAAACCCTAGAACCTATATTGTAATTTCATGATTCATTTTTATGTCTTTTGGATTGATTAATACAATAATATATTTTAATGTTCTGAAAAATTCCATGTGTATCCCTCTCATCATATATAGAAGGACGCTCTATCTTATCTCTTATCTGCACATAAATTTCCTATTATCTAATCCAATAATAGTAAAAATCCATTTCTAACATCCATAAAAACACTCTATAATCCATTTATTGATCAAAATAGCATTATATTAAGGATTTATGTTTGAACCAATGGAAGTTACTCGAAGAAGAGGCATTGTTTTTTACCTAATGTTTTCATTTTTATTTTAAATGTTACCTAATTCCAACATCACCTAACCATTTTTGGTAATAAAATCAACATATAACATTTAAATAAAATTTATATGTTTATTTTGTGATAATTTAATCATATAATTCTTGACGAAATTGTAAATTAAGTCGTCATTCATGCGTATATATGGACTACCGCCTCGCAAACTATTGTAATTTTGTCCCATCATGGCCACACATGGATGAGTATGATGACATATATAATGTATAAAAATGAAATTAATGACACAATTTCCATTAAGGAAACATATTATATCATCTATTTTCATACCTTTCCATTCTATGAAAAATTATAACAACATTCGTTTGTACATATTGATTATCATATCAATGAAGCGTTGTGATTAAATTTTCATCATTTCCTCACATGAATGGTTTATATAATTTTATTCAAAAATATTATACTATATTTATGATATAAACATAATTTTTTATGATAAAATTATTATTACATTCTTTCCCTCACATTCATTGAAAAATTGAAACATTAGTCATGTGTATGAATGAACTAGAATTTCAATGAGGCAACGTAATTCATTTTTCATATCTATCTTACATAGTTTTCTAAAAAATTGTATCTAATGTTTAAAAATTATAATTAAAATTTTATTATGATTAGAAAAATAAACAATCATAACATATTTTTCCAATAGTCAACCTACTGAATCCATTTTTGACATATGAGTTGAATATCCCCAAAACGTATGTTCTAAACTTTGTTGATTAAGTAATTGAATATAAAGTTAGAAAAAGTAAAATAAAAGGAATAATAAAATTTAAAAAGTCTATTAAGAAAGTAAATATTTAAAAAAATATTCTGTAATATAAAGAGAATATGTGTGGAGTCTGACATAAGGTATTTGTTTTACCTCAACTACCTTTCGGTGTAACTTATGGTTTTTCACACCAATTTTTATTTTATAGTTTATACACAACATTATTGACATATTTTTTCAACCATTTATTAAATTTATTGGTGTAAAATCAATTCAACGTCATTTAATTCAATTTTTCATTACTTAAAAAAAGTATTAGTGTCGTAATGTATATTCTTTTAAAATGTTGTTTAAAATTTTTTAAACTCTTTCTCATCTATATATATGTTTTTTAAATATTTCAATAATGTTACTGTTTATGATTATAAAATTAAAAAAATTCATTTTTACTATAAGTTATATTATTTGAAATGTTTTAGAGAGGAATATTTTCCATTTTTTAAATGGGTTAATCATATTTTTTAAAAGTAGAAAATAATGTTCATCAATGTATACATATTGAATAAATTTTCGCACCATCATAGTAATTACTAATTCGCAATATTAATTTATCGTTTTAGATGTTTATTTTTCAAATGATATATTATTCTCAATATGTTTGTAATTTTAAAATTATTTGTCTAAGGAAATAGAATATTTTGACATCTTTATCAGATGATTGAAAGTGCTTACCATATGGGATGAAATGAGTATATAAAGGGTTTAATGATGATAAGTGAAAGATATTTTTTTTTGTTAATGACATATTACATGATAATTATATATTATAATGTTTTATTCCAATAAAACCTATATGATGGGCGATCTTGATACATTGTATTTGATGGTGAAGCCACATATAACTCTCCAATTCAATGGGTAATGATATAATATTAAAATGAAAACAGGGTAGAGTTATAGAATGATGTTTTTTCATGTAATTAATATTCATCCATTTATATATAAAATGAGTGAACATAGATTATTAATATAATGATCTAAAATGATTTCAAGGGTTCCAATTTTCATTCAATGGGTTTTAAAGGGTTTCTTTGAGAAAAAATATTTTCACCATAAGGATATTATTTATTTTTTATCCTTAATGAATAATTTAGAAAATTGGTATATTTATGTGATTTCTTGTTTTCACTATACTAAAAATTTTCTTTTCTTTATATCAGTTACTGATATTTTTGTTCTCATTGACATATTTTTTTCAAATTTTTTTATTGGGTTTTAATAAGTGTATGATAAAATGAGATGTTCAGTTGAATTTCTTAAATATTTATAATGTAAAAAAAATTTCTTTTAAAATTTTTTATTTTGTGGGTAAAAATTAATACTAAGTGAATGTTTAAACATTATATTATATGGTTTTATTATAATAGAGTTTTGATTTAATTCTCAAAAACTGTAAACCAAAAGGATCTGTATATTGTGAGAAATTAATTTTTTATTTAAAAACTCATGATTATATAATGTTTTATGGTTGGTTATTTATAGTTATCATCATAATGAAGGTTTAAATATCTTTATATCTTAGGATAAGATAAATGTAATACCCTTTATAGATTAAACTTTGAGTTTATTTTGATAGGATATAATGTTTAAATATTCCCTTATGTTTTCATCTAATATATTTATATATATTAAGAATGATTATACCTATAGGAAACAAGGATGATAAATTACGAAGGTATCAAGAGGAAAATGTCCTTCCAAACTAGTAACATGTAATCGTTTTAATTGGAATTGAGAAATTGTTTACCATGTTGGATCAGTTGACATGAGCTATAAATTGTAATGCCCCAATCGTAGATTCCCAAAGTTGGTGCATTATTTTAATACATTGGCAGGACTAAAAGGAATCAAGTCTCAATATACTGATCAGTTTAGTAGCCTTGGAAAATAGATTACATACTTGAACGTTACATTACACTTTCTAACATACATCACAAAAAAATCCTTTGAGAATGCCATTATTCCCTTAGCTTATGCCTACATCTCAAACATAAATCAATTCTTGGGATCCTGGGAAAATAAATCAAAATAAAGTGGTGAGCTCAGATTCTTAGTAAGGGTAAATAATTTACTGGAAGCTATAAACTTTTAAGGAAAGAAGTGTAATAAAAACAATAACCTTTTAAACATAAACTTGAACTTAATATGGAAAAAATAAATAAAAAATTTCCATATAATCATGCACATGGACATTTTACTAGTTGAATAATCACATGTAATAACTAATTTCATAATGAGGTAATGTATATTAACAGACTTTAATTTCTATGTCAAGGCCTCGCGCCATGACCTAGGGGATAACTGTAACTGGACCCCAACCCAGTGAGCCTCTGTAACAGGACTCTAACCCGGAGAGCCTCTGTAACATGACTCCAACCCCGAGAGCCTCTGTAACCAGACTCCAACTCGGAGGGTCTGCTATAACCGGACCCCAACCCGAAGGGCTTACTTTTACCGGTCCCCAACCTGGAACATACTAGTCCAATACATTCATCTTAAATTTTTTTTAAATATAACGTAAACATTCATATTAAAAATAGCATATGAAATGTCAATACTTTAACCATAAAACATGAATGGACTAAAAATAACTCATCCATAGTAAAACATATCACAAAAACTTCAATAAAATATGGAATATTTTTATCATAATAAATAAAATTCAAACAAGTTTAAAATTTGTCAAGGGATGTTGACATAGTTGAAATCAAAAATATTTGACAGAAATATCTTTCTCTATTTTGAAATAATTTAAGAGTCACATAATTAAAAATAAAACATTAATTTTGAAAATATTTTTATAAGATTTTAAGGGATTATTCGACAATTTTATTATGGTGTAAAATAGCCACACCTGCCTTATAAGTTAAAAAATCATTCTTACATTAGTTTTTTCTTAAAGGTCATAAAGTACCTGGTTTGGAAATCGATAGAAAGATTTTTTTATAAACATCTTATAAAAATTTAAAAAAGGGAATACATGACTTTATCCCATATTCTTGTAAATAGTAAAAATGTTTTGAAATACATTTTTAAGAACACATGGATAGGGATGATAAATAGGACCCAGTAGATAATTACGTATAAACAATCTCAGATAATGAAGAGATTGTGTAATTATCCCTTTCCTTGTAATTTTCTTTTGACTTGGGTACGTTCAACTCATGTATAATAGTTAAATAATTTTTATTAAATTATACAAAAACCATATACATAATTATGATATCCTATATGGTCTTCTTATAAAGCTTTGTTAATGGTATTTCAGAATTATCGTCGTTCTAGGTGTTAACTGATTCATTTTACTTTATAATCTTTGTTACGTGAATCATGTTTGTGATTTCTGGGATGTTTCTTATTCATATAAATAATGATATCATGTCTTTAAACGTTATTTTTATTCATCAAATGAAAATTATTCTTGAATGGCTATGATGGGGAATGAATCTAATCCTGTTCGTGGAGAGGGTAATCCATACGTATGCATGAGCGACAATATCATTATTTTGATATTAAAATCGTATATAATTGGATGTTATATCATATATAAAGAATTATAATCATGTTATATTTATTATTTACATCATTCATACATCATTATTATACCCATCCAAATATGAAGGTATTTAATAACAACTACACCACGACGTGGATACGGTAAGCCGTACGTACGCACGTATGGTGACATGTCATTCAAGAGATGGATAAAATAATGAATATGGTTGTACCGTATTTATAATAACATCAGAATATATAGAATATTCTATATTTATTATTTTAGAATGGAAACGAAAAGTAAAGAAGAAGTGGAAGAAGAAAATAACTTGAAAGCGGTGATGAAATATTCACCTCTTCTTCTAGTTATTCTTTTTGATTTGATAAAAAGGGCTCATTATGATAGATTTATGTTTAAATTAAGGTCTCTAGGATGAATGGAGGATATTTTAGAGGATATTTGGGCAGGTTTTGTCTGAGCCAAATGGCTTTGAAGGTGTTAATTTGTGAGAAGGGGGATTTCCCTTTTTATGAGGGGTGAGGGGCACCTTAGGAAAAGATTGAAATATTATTTTATAATAAAATAATATTCGCTTTATATTGTCTCCAAATTGATTTATTTATAATATAATGTGGGGATGGGTTGAAATTATCTAATCCAATAGGTTTTAGAAAATTTTATGTCTCCATTTTAACCTTATCTTTTTATTTAACTCTAAGTTAAATAATATAGCTTTTACTGTGTCTTCTTGTCTTCTTACACTATATGTTTCATAAACATACTATAAAAATCCAAAAGAAACTCAAGTGGTTCATTAATGAAATATATAATATTATTTAATCCCTTTGGCCGAACCGTATATTTTTTTTTGAATATTCTATCAACCAATAATATTGTATTTGTTTTAAAAATTAATTTATGTTAATTTTGACACTATTCTGTATTTTGTTTCTGTGAAAGTCATAACAACCATATCACTTCAAAAAAAAATATCTAATAAACTATATCAAGTCATATTAACCTATAGAATTATTGTAATTCATCAAAAGTCTCAAATTTCATTTATTTAAATATTTATAGTATCAATTATTTTAATTATTCATTAATAAGGTAATTAATGCATCATCTATTTGTCATAAATAAATTAAATAATTTAATGTCTAAAAATTATAAATAAAATATGATTATGTAGGAAATTTTTTTATCTTTCTCATGAAAAATTTTAGTTGAATTTATCTTATGTATATCCCAATATTAAAATTTTTTAGTTATGAAAACTTAAATTTAACACTTTTAACTCTTCTTTAAATTAAATAATAATAAATGTTCTATTCTAATCCAAGTGGATCAAAAGAGGCATATTTTTTTCCTATGGTTTCTTTTGACCGAATTACATTTATCCAATAGAATCTGGACATGTTTTAAGGTAATTATAATATCATTTTTACCCTTAATTACGCTATTTACTTTTAACTGTGGTAAATGACAGTCAAAAGTTACTATTCACCCAAAAATATTTTCATCTTATTGAACCACATTTTACTTACTGAGGTTAACAGTGTATCTCTGATTTCTAAAATTCAACTCACAAAAGCGGTAAAATTATCTTTTAAACAAATTTTCAATTGCTCCTAGAAGGTGGGCAAGTGAAGGTAAAAAGTACAATAAAATTTTATACATCTAATTTTATTATAAAAAAGATTCCAATGAATTACATTGAACTAATATTTTTATTATGTATCTATTATGACTTAAAATAAATTTAAATAAAATAATAAAATATTTGAATAAAAAGTAGGTTTTAAACAATAACATAGTGTTTTTCACTATTCATCAAAATTGAATGTTTTCAAAAAAATACCAAAAATTCACACAAACTTAATTTTGATATTCTGAAATCAAAAATGAATCTTATTTTACCAATTTCAAAACATATAATTTTCATTAATTAATTTGAAATTAATTCCCGTTGTCAAAACCCAAAAGGCGTGTTTTTAAGAAATAATAATAGTCAAAATATTGACACTTGTTTATGTCCATTTTCAAAGTGAAATTACTTACAATAACAATAATTAGATTAAATGGTAAAAATATAATCTATTTATACTTCAAAAACATTAAAATGATAAATTTAACGGTATAAATTATTTTAATTAAAGAAGTTATTTTCAGTTAAAATATAGTAATTTTCACTATTCAATCAAATATAAATGTTATCAGAAAACCACACAAAATTTATTGAAAATAAGTTCTTATGTCTCGATTATAGAGAAAAAGATTATTTATTCAAATTGAATATAAGAAAGTTTCAAATATTGGATTTAAATAGCATTCACCATTAAAAGGCGGTAAAATTTCATTTTTTGAAAAATACTTCTTTTATCTGAAAAATGAATTTGTTTTTACATTATTTCTAAGAAACTCATAATATGGATTCTAAAATTATAAGTATTATATAAAGTTAAAAATTCAATTAATACTATTCATAACCGCTTTTGAACGACTAGTTTGGTAAGTCGTGGTGCGCTTGAACTCAGTGTTGCGCGTAGTGCATGTTATTGAATTACTTTGAAAAAATAATGTACTATGAATTATTGGGGTGTTAAATAAATGGTGATGGTATACATGATATAGAGGAACTAGATTTACAACATAAAAACATAACAATATTTCAAAATTTATTGATATATCCTTTTATATATTTAGGTGGTACCTTAGATCCAGTGGGGACTGAAGGATGGATAAATATACCAGTGAAGATATTTGAATTCATGGGATTTTGAGAACATAAATTTTTTAACCTTTATACTAACTATTTTAAATGTGATCTTGGTCAAAAGTGTCCATTAGTTAATAATACCTCATAGAGATATCTGATTGTTTATATAGAATATGATACATTTTGGAATCCTTTCCAAGATAAAAATACTCCAAATATAGATCCACTCATAATCGAGAATAAATTATTGTAATAGATTAAAAATCCTGAGGATTTAGTAGATGATTATGAAGAAAATTTTACAATATTGGAATGATATAAACAAAATTTTAATCAAGAACTTAACAGGAAAATTAATATATTTTACCGTATATTTAAACCAAATTAACCAAGATAATTTTCCTAAATATAATTTAAAATTAATGTGAAATTTTATCATCGTGCTGAGAATGTTTAGATAATGTTTGATAACCATCATGTTCTTTATGATGATAAGAATAATAATTAGTCAAGATGGTGATAAATAGGGAAACAATCCACTAATAAGTTTTGAGGTATTCGCACAACTAAATCTATGTGTAGTAAAAGTAATTTGGGATAATTTTTCAGACGATCTGCAATATGTTTCCAATGTGGTATGTTTGGTCATATGAATCATGAATATAATGAAAATAGTACCAATAAATCCAATATTGGGGTAATATATATTCATCAAATAGTGATATGTTTAAATTTCAATGAGTTTGATAATTATTCTACTATTTTTATGAAGAAATTTACTTATTGTGGAAATCATTTGGATTAAAAGTTATTAAATTTTTGGTAAATTAATTTTCTACTACTACAGTTTATGTTGGAC
The DNA here is from genome assembly GCA_963277665.1 of Viscum album. Lineage (NCBI taxonomy): Eukaryota > Viridiplantae > Streptophyta > Magnoliopsida > Santalales > Viscaceae > Viscum > Viscum album. The sequence continues at coordinate 927,221,224 of OY728165.1, forward strand.
AATCTAATAAAGTAGTGATAGGTATACTAATTACTTATTCTAATTATACTAATTAATATTTTCAATGGAACTTCACAATCAACCATTTTAGAAAATTTATTATAATAAATTAGAATATCAACTCAGGAAAAGATTATAGAACTTTTGGTGAAAACTCATGGTAGAAGTATTTTAGACAAAATGATTTATAATATTATTAATTTTGTTATTAGGGGAACAATATTTCGTTAAAATCATTTCTAAAACAACATATTAGAGTTTGATGTTATTCTTGGTATGGATTATATTTATATTTCTCGTGATATGATTTATTACATAGCGAATAATGTTACATTCAATGATTTCATGCCATTTATAACATTTTAAGAAGCCGATAAATTGATTATGACTGAGAGTGGAAATTACCTAGATCAATTACAAAAATTAATTTTATATTGAATCTCACCACTCTACCTTTTCTATTCACTCAAACATTACTAGGACATATAATTACCTTAGAGAGTATTGTCGGGTAGAGACAATGATGAAAAACTTTGAAGTGTTTTCTATGAAATATTCTACTTCTGAACTACTAAAAGCTAATTGATAACTATTGAAATGGAGATTCATCATTTTTTAGTGCATGAGTGGAAATTTTAAAATATATATGTGGATCATGTGGTGTGATTTCCCAATATATATTTATGTAAAAATGATATTTTGGTTATATTTGATCTATTGAATAAATTTACACATTTCCTTTATATTTTATATAATATGTAATTGAATTAGTTTTATGTTTTATTTCTTATAAGGGATAGTCCGGTTACAAGGAATTCCTCTCTCTATTTTATCTCATCATGATCCCATGTTTTTTTTCAAAAGGTCTTTATATGTTTATGGATAGTAAATTAAATTTCATAACATCTTTTATTAGTAAATCAAATGGATAGTCAAGGTAAATGATTAATATTTTTGGAATACATGATTTGATATTTTTCTATAAATTAACATGGATTTTAGGATCAATATATTTCATTAGTTTAATTTTATTATATTAAAATTGTAACACCCCATGATTTAATAGTACGCTATTTCTTCATAATAATTAAACAACTTTCGTTACATGCAACATCGAGTTCCAGCGCACCAGGACTTACCAAACCAGTTGTTCAAAAGCTGTTATGAAAAGTATTATATAAATTTTGAATTTTATATATTCCATATAAATTTAAACATCCATATTATGTGTTTCAAAGACATCATATAATAACAAATTCATTTTTTTCAGATAAAGGATGTATTTTCCAAAAAATAAAATTTTACCGCCTTCTAATTGAGAACCCTTTTTAAATCCAATTTTTCATACTTTTATTTATTTAATTTTACAAAATAAACATATTATTTAGAATTTAGACCTAAAAATTTAGTGTCGACAATTTTTTGGTGTTTTTCTGATAACTTTCATATTTGGGTGAATAGTGAAAAAAATTAAATTTTAATTGAAAACAACTTTTTTAATCAAAATAATTTGTTATGTTAAATTTAACATTTGAATGGTTTGTAAGTATAATTAGATTATATTTTTATCATTTAATACAATTTAGGTCATTATAAGTAATTTCACATTTAAATTTGACATAAACACATGTAAATCTTTTGATAGTTTTTACTTTTTAGAAACCCACTATTTGGTTTAAACAATGGGAATTAATTTTAAAATAATAAATGAAACTTATATGTTTTGAATTTTGTAAAATATACTTCATTTTTGAATTCATAATATCAAAATTATCTTAGGGTTAATTTTTGGTATTTTTCTGAAAACATTCAATTTTTGATGAATAATGAAAAACACTGTGTTATTATTTAAAACCGACTATTTATTAAAATAATTTTCTATTTTATTTAAATTTATTAAGTCAAAATAATTATATAATACCTAGATAAGTTCAATTTAATTCAATGGAGTAAGTTTATAACAAAATTATATGTATAAAATTTTTACAGAACTTTTTATCTTTTTTACCCACCTTCTAGGAGCATTTGAAAATTTGTATAAAACATAATTTTACCACATCAATGAGTTTAATTTAAAAAATCCATGAGACTTGGTTTACATAATTATGTAAAATGTGGTTCAATAAGATGATAATAATTTTTAGTGGATAGTAACTTTTTACTTTTATTTACCACGGTTAAAAATAAATTGGGTAATTAAGGGTAAAAATGATATTACAATTACCCAAAAAAATGCCTTAATTCTATTGGATTAGTGTAATTAGACCAAATAAAACTTAGGAATAAAGTATGATCATTTTTTTCACTTGGATTAGATTAGGACATTTATTATTATTTTATTTAAAGAAGAGTTAAAAGTTTTAAACTCAATGATTAATAACTAAACAATTTTTAATATAGGGTTACACATAAGGTAAATTTGACAATAAATATTCACAATAAAGCTAAAAATTTCCTATATAATGGTATTTTATTTATAATTTTTATACATTAAATTATTTAATTATGACATGATAATGATGCAGTAATTACCTTATTAATGAAAAATTTAAATAATTGATATTATAAATATCCAAATAAATGTAAATTGAGACTTATGATGAATTTAACCAAATTAATAGGTTAATATGACATGTTAGGGTTTATTAGATATATTTCTTTTCCATGTGATAAGGTTTTTATGACTTTAACAAATACTAAATAGCAAATAGTGTCTAAATTGACATAAATTAATTTTTAAAACAAATACAATATTATTGGTTGATATAATATTTCTAAAAATATAAGGTTTAGAAAAAGGGATTAAATAATATTATATATGTCATTAATAAACCACTTGAGGTTCTATTATATGTTTAGAGTAATTTTATTAACCATATAGTGTAAGTATACCACAAGACACAGTAAAAAGTTAAACTATTTAACTAAGAGTAAAATCTAAAAGATGTGGTTAAAATAGTAACCAAACCTTTTATAAAACCTATTTATTGATATTATTTCAACCCAAAACCTCCTAATTCTCGAAATAAATTATTTTTGAGCCATTAGAAACTGAAAATTATTTTATTATAAAATAATATTTCTAGCTTTTCCTAAAGTGACCCTTGCCTCTCTTAGAAATGAGTACATCCCTTTCACTGAATTTAACACCGTCAAAGCCATTTAGATCACCAAAATCCTACCCAAATATCTTCTCAACTATCCTAAATTCACCATAAATGCGTTAATTTGATCATAAAGCCAACCTAAGGAGCCCTTTTGATCAACTCAATAGAAAACACCCGAATAAGAGGTAATAATTTCACCACCCTCTTTCAAGTTCTTTTCATCTTCCACTTTCTCTTAAATTGTTGTTTCCATACCAAAATAAAAACTCCAGTACCTCATACATAATGTTATGTTATTATAAATATGGTACAACTATATTCATTATTCTATCCATCCCCTAAAAGAAAAATTCACTATAAGTCCATATATACGGCTTACCAACTCCACGTCTTGGTATAATTTGTTATTCAAACACATCATTATTTGGATAGGTATAATAATGAGAATAAATAATGTAAATAATAAATATAAAATGTTAATTATTCTGTATATAATATATATCATCCAATTAAAAATCATTTCACTATTAATATAATGATATTGTCGCTCATGCATACATACGGATTACCGTCTCCACGACACAATGAGATTCAATCCCATGTTCACCATTCAATAATGATTATAAATATATATATTATTAATAAGTATGTAATATATGATATATTAATGGAACTTTAGATATATATATATATATATATATGTATGTATGTACTTATATATATCTTATTCACTTACTTCCATTAAATACGATATGAAAATGGAAATAACATTTATTCGTACGTACGACCTATCATCTCAATAAATGGTGTTGTCCATTTAATATATCTATTTATTATGCATATTTATATTATAAATATATATGATATATAAATCATGTGATATATTCTGGTAGTATGAACATCATGAACTAAATGATATGATCAAGAATAACAAGTTAAAACATGTACGATAAAGAAAGCGATTATTACCCGAAATGTAAATTTAAAATGGAAATCATTAATAAATGGGAAGTATAAAGTCATAAATGAATCATGTATGATATAATAAATTTTAATATGGTTATTATATCATTTAATAATATACTATAGTCATTATATAAGAGGTTAAATATACCCTCGACCAAGGAATAGTACAAGGAAAGGGTTAATTCCTCAATCTCATTATTATATTAGATTGTTTATGTGTAAGTATCTACTAGGATATTTCTATCATCCAAGTCCATGTTTTATAAAAATGTTTTCAAAATCATTATTTTAATGTTTTTTGTAAGGGAATATTTATCAAGATCATCATTTTAAATGCTTTTATAATTTATTTTTCCTAATCTTTTTGATTAATGCCCATCTTTTCAAAATGATTTTAATGATTTATTTATATTGACATGATTGTTTTAAAATATTAATTCCACTCAAAAGTTTCAAAGTGGAATATGGAACTTTGATTCAAAAATGTTTTTTAAATGTCTTCCTTTCTAAATTGTGCTACTTTTAAATGATTTCATGAAAAAAGGATATTTCTCTTAAAGAGTTTTACTGATTATTTTCAACTAATTCAATATCCTTTACTGGATATTATTCTTAACTGGGGTTGATTTATTATAATAAAATATTCTATATTTTATTGAAGTATTTTTTTGATATGTTTGGCTGTGGAGGTGTAATTATTATTCCATTCTTGGTATAAGGTTCCAGTATTAACATTTCTTATGTTAGTTTTAATACACATGTTTATATTATGTTTCAACCTTTTCATATAGGGAATGTATTGGACTTAGTAAGTGACGAGTGGAGCCCGCTATAGCTCCTTGGTGTATCGGTAGGTCTCATGATACAATTAGATGTGGAATGTCCCAAGGCCATTCCCAATTTGATATGTGGTTTTGGCTGAGGCCTTAATCATTTTTAGACGTCCTCGCTGAGGCCTAGAAAAATTGTTTTTGAATGTCTGACATTATACATTCCCTCATTATAAAAATATTATTGATGGTTCATGTGGTTATTCGACTAGTAGAATACCCATGACTATAATTTATATGGAATTATTTACTCATCTCATATTCCTGCCATAAACTGTTCATGATTATTATTGGCAAAGGAATGTGTTTTAAATTATTCAACATGCCTAATGTTTAAGTTATCTTCTGCTGTATTTCTTACCCTTACTGAGCATTTGAGCTCACCCCCTTTCATAAGTTTTATTTTCCTAGGATTCCCAGAAGTGTATTTTGATTGAAAAGCGGGGTTAAGGTACGCGATTAATGGAGTTCCCAAAGGATCATTTTTGTTGTGTTTTATTTTCAAACATATAATGTAACTTTCATGTATGTAATCTATTTTCCAAGACTTATAAACTAATCTAGGTTTTGGGATTTGATTCCTTGTAGTCATGCCAATGTATTAAAATAATGCACCGTCTCTGCGTAACTGGTGTTGGGGCATTATAGTTGGTATGAGAGTATGTTTAGAAATAACCTTGGAAACTAGATTTAGAAAAACTAAACATTATCCTAAAATATAATATGAGTATTAGTATAGAATAACTTCATAGAATTTTGTTAATGTAGAGATTTTTTTTTATTTTCCAAGCAATAAATCCATGTATAGATACGAGAAGGTAGTGGCAGCTCTGGAACAAATGTACCTAGGAGTGAAAAATATGAAAAGGAGTTTCTATCATGACCTGGGTTATCCTATTACACATCAACGGGCCTTGATGCACTCTTGGTTTCAATATTCCCTGGGGATATGCTTAGGATAATTCACATTTTCATTACAACCCATTATGAAGGATTTAGGAGTAAATACTTCCTCAATGATTTTTTTATGATAATAGATTATATTTATAATATTTTCAATTTATGTTAGGTATTTTACAAGTTTTAAATTATGCATTATGATTCATAATCTATCCTAGTGTATGCCATTGTTTAGAAATGGTGCCTAGTAGAAGGAACGAGAATTCCAGCAATACGCATGATCAAAAGATTAAGAAGGATTATATATTTCATGGTATTAAGCAAACATTTTTAAGGGAAATAGTCTCCTGTGTATTCTCATCATATGAAGAAATAATATTATGTGTTAATAAGATATGTAAATAAATCTCTGAGTCCTATGGATTTTAAGGGAATCATGAGAAGAAAAGGATAGTAGAGAGAAAGATGGATAAAGGGAAGAGGGGAAGGAAGAATTTTCCATTATGTGATAATTGTGAAAAGAATCACCTTGGTAAATACTTGAAGGGAATGAGAGTTTGTTATAAGTGTGGAGAGAAAGGACACCAAGTAAGTGATTCCAAGGGTAAGAAAAAGGTTTCAAATGTACAATGCTTTATCTGCAAGGAGTTGGGACACTATGTGAATCAATGTCCAAATTATTAAAGTGTGTTCCAAATGATGTTGTTGGATAATAATCAAGTTATGATACTACCACAAATGAATAGGAATGACTAGTGTTATTATATTTTTTTTAAAGAATTATTTCATTTGAGTGTTTTATCAATGATGTACTGGTTATATGAGTTATGTAAATAAAAAAGGATTGTACGACAATACTATTTCATTGAGGATTTGAGATTACATGGTACCATGAAAAGTGACTCAACAACAAGTTAATATTTTTCGAAAATACATGGTTAAAGGAAATGTAAACCATAATATGGTCTTGATACCTAGGTAGTGATTTTGGAATAAGAGATGTCTGATCTGGATAAATTATATTGGATACTCTTGACTACTTAAGAAATGATTAATGGTTTGTTTGTTCCATCATTGTTGGAATATTAAAAAAATTTGGATATAAGGAATATATATTGTATTCTATAAGGAATATGGGAGCATGAATGTAATCGATATGTTTTTATGGTAACTCAAGGTGTTACCATATTTTAAAAGAATACACGGTGAAGGTATTCACATGTTATTACGTGGAAAAAGAGATCTTCATTTTCTTTACCTTCCTTATAAATTTTGGACTGTGAGTTTGGATAGAAGTATTTTCAATAATAATAAAGGATGGAGTGGATTAATCTTTATATGGGATACTATTATTATGGTTAAAGAATTTTTTAATATTATTTTTGTATTGTTATAACAATGACAACCTGAAGGTCGAGCGACAACCCATTGCGTCCGGCAAGGGTGCGAGACTTGAACCCACAGCCGAAGAGCGAAAAGGGTGCATCACCTACCACTAGACTATGCTATGTCCTGGTTTTTATAATATATATTTTTTTAAATTTTTTGACAAATGAATTATAAATTCATTATTTTTAGAATCCTATAGGATTAGGATAAGTAGAATATTTTTTTAATTCTATTATCTTTTGGAGTGAAAGATGTGTTTGTTGTAGGAATTAGTTGAAGGATTAAACTCTACGTGTCAAGTATATATATATATATATATCCTCTTATTCTAGGAATAAATTAATTATTAAAATTCAGGGAAGGGATCTTAAAACCAAAAATGTGTGATCATAATATGTTATGTTTTATTGAGCCGACGATATTTTAAATCCTCATAGATTGAGGGCTTTAAGGCCCTGAATTTTACACATGTATGTGATTTATGACCTCAATCACTCCATATAAATATTTACGTTTTCCTCCAATTATGTGTCTCAAATTTCCACCAATGTTCTCCTAATCTAGATCATAATTTGGTGGTGACTTTTTCATTTCTATTTCCCTCTAACTAAGAATAAATTTTATTAACCCAATTTCAGATGTGGGTTTTCCACAAAGGTATTTTTCTATATTTAACCTTTTATTTTCAATGACCAATTGAAAATTGCACAGTTGAAATTTATTTTACCGAGGGGAGAATGTAACACCCCACTATTTCATAGTAAAATATTCTTCAAAATAATTCAATAACTTGCGCTACATGAAACACCGAGTTCGAGCACACAACGACGTACGAGATAAGCTTTTCAAAAGCGATTATGAATAATATTATCTAAAATTTGAATTTTATATATCCCATATAAATTTTATCATAAATATTATTTTTTTCATAGACATAATGTGGGAACAAATTTATTTTTTAGATAAAGGAAGTATTTTTCAGAAAATGCAATTTTACAACCTTTTAATTGCGGACCCTTTTTAAATCCAATATTTGAAACTTTTATATATTCAATTTGAAAAAATAAACATATGCTTTATAATCGAGACATAAAAATTTAGTTTCAATAATTTTTTGGTGTTTTTCTGATAACTTTCATTTCTGGGTGAATAGTGAAATATACTAAATTTTAATTGAAAACAACTTTTTTTATCAACATAATTTATAGTGTTCAATTATTAATTTGAATGGTTTGGAAGTATAATTAGATTATATTTTTATCATTTAATACAATTTACATTATTATAATTATTTTCAAATTTAAATTTGACATGAACACATGTCAATCTTTTGATAGTTTATACTTTTTAAAAACCCACTTTTTGGTTTTGACCACGGGAATTAATTTTAAATTAATGAATGAAACTTTAATGTTTTGAATTTGGTAAAATAGAATTCATTTTTGGATTCATAATATCAAAATTAGTTTATGATGAATTTTTGGTATTTTTCTGAAATCTTCCAATTTTTGATAAATAATGAAAAACACCGTGTTATTATTTAAAACCGACTTTTTTTAACTAATTATTTTTTTATTTAAATTTATTTTATGTCAAAATAGATATAAAATACCAATATAAGTTCAATTTTATTAATTGGATTCATTTTATAATAAAATTAGATGTACAAAAAGTTTATTGAACTTTTTAACATTTTTACCCACCTTCTAGGAGCATTTTCAAATTTGCATAAAACACAATTTTACCACTTTTCTTAGTTGAATTTCAAAAATTAGAGAGACTTAGTTGAAATTAATAAGTAAATTGTTTTTTAATAAGATGAAAATAATTTTTTTGTGAATAGTAAATTTTGACTTTTAATTACCATGGTTAAAATTAAATAGGGTAATTAAGGGTAAATATTATATTATAATTACCCTAACACATGTCCTAACTCAATTGGATAAGTGTAATTAGACCAAAAATAACTTTAGGAATTAAATATGATCCTCTTTGATCCACTTGGATTTGATTAGGAGATTTATTATGATTTTATTTAAATAAGAGTTAAAAGTGTTAAATTCTATGCTTAATAACTAAACCATTTTTTATATAGGGTTACAATAAGATAAATTCGACTATAATTACTCATTATAAATATTAAAGGATTTCCTACACAATTTTATTTTATTTATAATTTTTAGACATTAAATAATTTAATTATGACATAATAATGAGGCAGCAATTACCTAATTAATGAAATATTTAAATAATTGATATTATAAATATCCAAATAAATGTAAATTGAGACTTCTGATGAATTAAACTAATTTACAGGATAATATGACATGTTAAGGTTGATTAAATAATTTTCTAAGTGATAAGGTTGTTATGACTTTCAAAAAATCAAAATACCAAATACTATCAAAATTGACATAAATTAATTTTTAAAACAAATTCAATTTTATTGGTTGATATAATATTCTTAAAAGTCAAAGGTTATGTACAAGGGCTTAAATAATTCTTTATATGTCATTAATGAACCACTTGAGGTTCTCTAGGTTTTTTAGAGTAATTTTATTTACCATATAGTATAAGAATACAAGAAGAAACGGTAAAAGTTAAACTATTTACTAAGAGTTAAATCTAAAAGAAAAGGTTAAAATAGTAACCTAAACTTGTCTAAAACCTATTGGATGAAAGGATTTTGACCCATAACCACCTAAGAATTGAAATAAATCATATTTGAACCATTATAAACTGAAAATTATTTTATTATAAAATATTATTTCAAGGTTTTCCTAAAGTGACCCACACCTCTCTTATATTAGGGTACTTAACCTTCTCATAATTTCACACCTCAAAAGCCATTTGGCTCGACAAAACCCTACCCAAATATAATTTATACTATCCTACCTTCAACCTAGAGGCCTTAATTTGATCATAAATCCAACCTATGGAGCCCTTTTGATCAACTCAAAAAAAAACACCCGAAGAAGAGGTAATAATTTCACCACCCTATTCCATGTTCTTTTCATCTTCCACTTACTATTTATTTGTTATTTACATAACAAAATAATAAATGATATAACTGATTGTAGAGTCCTAAAAAATCTGAAAATGAGATTCTACCCAAATCGGCCAATGAATTGGGGAAAATAATCAAAGAAGGGACACAAACAGGATCGGTCTGCGAACCGGTCCCATGGAAACGCAATGTTGCCAGGCCCCGCGAAGCGCCTCCCTTAAGAACCATTTTCATTCGCGAAATGGAGGCGGAGAGCCTCTACAGCCATGAGGCATGATGGGTACCAGTCCGGTTCACAGTCATGAACTGCCCCAACTGCGGACCACGTCGACCGGTTCAAGACGCACCCGCTGTCATTTACGGAATGGAGGCGGAACCCTCCGCGGCTACGAAGCACTCCCTGAGTTCGATTCACGGAGGGGTGGAATCTTTCAATACCCACCATGAATCGCGGATTGACCAAGTCCACTGTAAACTGGGTATTTGGTTATGGTCCTCTGCAAAAGGTGTCGCGAGGCCACAAATACATCCCTTTCCCCTCTCTATTTAAGGAGACTAAGGGGTAAAGAAAAAGAGTTCAGAGAACTAGAATCAGATTCAGAGTGATTGGAGATTCAAAATGAGATCGGTTGAAGGAAGGCTTCAGATTTTTAAAATAGTGAAATTCCCATCCGCGAACAATAAAAGGTATATGAACTAACAAGGAATTGGAAAACGCATAATAATTTGGTGAACCGCGAACCTAAAATAACAAAAACAAGGAGAACTGCGAAGCATACCCCCTCCTCGGATGACTTCCCTATGGACCGGGGAGTTTATGCCTCTTTTCCCATCCGTCGCACCACATAGCACTCTCCTACGTGGGCGAAGCGCCGACCGAAGAGCCTCAGACCGGCACCGCCCTTGGCCACCACTGCCCGCTTGGAACCCTCCGTGAACCACCCTGGTTCACAGATTGAACCCAAAACCGCAAACTACCCTGGTTTGCGAGATGCCAATCAGTCTGCGGACCACCATGGTTCACGGACGGCTTCTCCAGCCGCCTGGAACTTCCCCACACGAAGGGCGCCACCACCCATACCTCTCGGTGGCTCACCATATACTTCGGTGTTCTCATTTCCCAAGCCAGATAAAATCCTTCCGATCTAGCCAAGTCCTGCATGACTCCCTCATTGGCCTATTCATCGGCCCTGAGCTGAGGCTTCCACCAGACCCACCGGATCCGCATGGTGTAACTTTCAGGAGCATCAGTGCGCCATTTTGAGTTCACATACCCACGGTAAACAAGTTCAAAGGGGTTGCCCTGACCCTTGAGAAGATTCCCAAAGCATTCCTGGGTTCACCTTCCTACAGTAATGTGGAGTCTGATCTCGGGAGTCCTCTTTCTACCCCTCTACATGCTAAAGACTCCTCGAGGTTGTAAAATACCCATCAGAAGGAAGCCCTCAAGCACTTCAAGAGAGGATATGGGCAGAGAAGCACCCCCTTCCCTCTCCCACTGGTCTTTGTCGCCCCGGGAGTCAATCTCGGAGTATGCCCTGAACTTCTGGGCCTCCTCAGAGTGTAAGCCCCAATCCATTTCCATGGGCATCCATCTAGGAGTAAGCCCCGACCTCATGGGCCACCCTCATGAGTAAACCCCACTCCACTTCTCATGGACACACCTCTCGCGACGTGATCCTTTGGTACCTGCTGCCTCTTGTTTCTCACACCGAGCATGAATCATGTGGGCTTAGAGTAAGCGTTGACCATGACATCCCCTTATGGACCTCCATAGAGTGTAAGCCCCAATACATCATTCTGGCCCTCCTCAGAGTGTAATCCCCAATCCATCATTCTGGGCTGCCAAAGAGCGTAAGTCCCAAGCCAATGCGAACTACGTGGACTTTGATCCTTGCCTCCTAGACAGGGTATGTAGGAAGCCTCCATGAGGTTCAATCCCACCACCCATCGGACCACTCAGTCCATCTTCACGTCAGTTCCCTGACACCTATCCAATCTACATGGAATTTTATCCCTGCCTCCTAAGCAGGGTATGTAGGAATCCTCCCTGAGGTTCAATCCCAACAATCGGTCGATCCGATCATCTCTACATCGGTTCACCGCGCCACTCCTAGTGCCGCCTCAAGAGAGTTCCAACTCTTCGGGGTCATTAATCCAATGAGGGATGGTAAACCTCGAGCATAACTGATTCCAAACCCCTGCGTCCAGCTGACCATTTCCCACCAAGGTTAAATCCATGGATACTATGTTTGGGTATAAACCAAAGATTTGTGAACATATGAATACGTCTAAAATCTACAAGAGAGTCCCGGAATAGGCAATAATTCCCCCCAAAAAGGGTGTGATGATCCCAACTTCCCATCCTCTCGACCAATTTGAGTTCTTAAGAGTCGTTGGTCAGACCATCCGGTGAACACCGGCCCTTGGAAAGAAGGTCCATCAATCATTGGATATGGAGCCACTGAGCGTTTTGATGTCGAAAACCAAAATGAAAAAAATGGTGAACCCAACGTGAGTCATTAACCAAACATGATGGATTCAACTTAATCCCACCCTATGCCCCCTTTTACTCGAAAGGAGGGCCAAACAAGGTCATTAATTATGCATGGGATTATGAGATGATTCTTTGACGGGTTTGATGCTTTTATTTGCTAAAATGTTTTGTAGGTACTACCTCCATAACTCCCTTCAATCCAATTGAATCTTAAAGGAACTCACAAGTGCGTGCTTCCGACAATGTAATGACCGGAAGTCCTCACCTATGGAGGACCCCGTCCCCCACCCAGCGTCTTCAACGCTTGGTCTCGGACGCACTCATCCGAGAGTACCACATGAACGGTACTCTCCCAATAGTGGAGGAGGCCATGAATGCCCTCCAATCCACCAGAACTCGCCGGTCGCCTGCCTAGCAGCGACCGCAAAGGCGGACCCAGACATCCCCTATCACTGTCTCCAACCGTTTAGGGAGTCTGTCCCCGGAACGGGACAATGTGTACCTACCTTATCTTAGGGAGGTGGATGAGGTCGATGTTGAGGACTTCATCCCCACCGAATAGGGGTTCCGCTCAAAGGCCCCCGCCAGCAGACGTCATCACGGTCATGCCACTACCCAACATCCTCACGCTGAGGAGGATGTCTCCTCGAGGATTCAGGCCCACGCTCCCCGAGCTCCGGCCCCTCGGACCGCCTGACGAGGGCGGCAGACGTACAATCAGGGACTGATAATCTCCTTGGTTCTTGAGGATGACCTCCACTTCCCATCCATGGAGGCGTACCACAAACATGAACCTACACCTGTTCGGTCCTCCCGAGCCCGCCATCCAGACATGGCGGCATCGTACGAGCCAGAGTGCATCCCTTCCGAGCTTCATGAAGCTCGTCGCTCATGCAGCACGACACTTACTCGGCACTAACCTCTCCCTACCAAGGGTCGTGAAGCCCACTAGCTTGATGTGGTGGCGACCTGACACCTACAGAACCAGCTCCTGGCAGATGCTCCTAACGGCCGCCATGTTGACATGATGACAATCAACAAAGCCCGCCACCCAGATGTGGCGGCAAATCATAGGCGGGCATGTCTCCCCAACGAAAAAGGCCATCGACTCGATACGGTGGGAAATCAATATATGCAGGGCTAGCTCCCTAGGGATGCAGGAAAAGTCTGCCACCCCAATGTGGCGGCAAACAGAGAGATAAACCGGCCTATCCCGGTATAGGGGGAGATTCATTCACCTGCCCCGACACAGGAGAATTTTCAGTACACACTGACCACCGGAGGCCCGGAGTAGGGTATTCCTACTTCAATATCGGAATGGGCCATCATACCCATTCCCTCCAAAGATGTCTCTCTACATATCTTGGCAATGATGGAGGAGCAGGTATCGATCCCAGATCATTTCTTGCGGACTTTCCAGAATCTAATTGCATCTACAACAACAACAAGGACTCGGGCCTGTTATCCCTTCTCCCCAATTGAGGTGAATCATCTAAGAGACGAGATGGCCACCTTGGAGCAGATTTTCATCCCTGGTTCTACCCAGGAGGGTCGTCAGCTATATTCCGCAACGTAAGGGAAACTAGATCGAGCATCTTCAGTCGTTCCAACTCGGGGACACCCGTCCATCATGGTGGATGCTCCAGAGCAGGCATATATCCCTACTAAAAGTCAAGATGTTCGTCGGCGTATCCCGGAAGCATCACATGACTCAATTAGACAGGGACCCAAAAGAGGTGAAGGTCTTTTTCAATAGAAGACGGTCCCCGCTATCCTCAAAAGGGCAGCCCGAACGCTCCGAAGGAAGACGGAAAATAAAGAGCGGGTTCATAACTCCGCTCTGCTGGAATCTAGGGTTTCCAATGCCTCTAAGAACATGTCAAAGTCTCGGAACCCTACCCGCCCATTACTATATTATGGAAGCGGCGGTAGCAGTTGCAAAGGTCCTCCCCGCAATGGCGCTACCAGCAGCTCTGAAGGTCCTCCCTAGAGCACTCATGGGGGCTTCCCCCATGGGAATATAACGATCGGTCACGAGAACTTATCTCTTGATGCGAGTCATGGAAACCCTCCACATGACCAGAAGATCGAGTAGCAAGAAGGTCCTCCACTTGTTGTGGTCCACCCTGAAGGTCCTCCCCGGGGTATACACTACAATCACTCTCTATGTAGTGGGACCATAGATTGTGATGGTAGTCCTCGCTATCATAGTCGCAACTACGGAGGCCCTCCCTGTAGTGACGTCTCATCACGACAAGAAGGCCCTCCCCTTGCCGTGGGCTGCCTGAAGGTACTACCTAGGGGTTACGCTGCAATGGAACTCCGCGTAGGCGGGCATCAAATCAGGGTGGTAGTCCTTGCCACCCTGATAACGGAGGTCCTCCCAGTAGAGACGTCAAGCAACGAGAGGGCCCTCCCCTCGTTTTGGTACATTCTGGAGGCCCTCCCCAGGATGTATCCCATAAATATTCTCCCTGTGGCAGCAGTAATGGTAGTCCTTGCCATTTGCATAGTTGTGATGGTAGTCTTCGACACCACGGCTGCCATTGTGAAGGTCCTCCCCGCAATGGCCCAAATCAACAAGAAGGTCCTACCCATGTCACGGCGAGTCCTGAAGGTCCTCCCCAGGATGCGCGTCGAACGTCAAGCCATGATGGTCATCCTCATCATGATGGCAGTTGTTGCGAAGGTCCACCCCGTAACGGCGCTACACAGCTAGAAGGTCCTCCCCTTTCTGCAACACGCCTTGGAGGTCCTCCCCAGAGTGTGCACTGCAAATGTCCTCTATGCAGTGAAGAATCAAGCAGTAATGGTAGTCCTCGCCATTATGGCTGCCATTGCGGAGGTCCTCCCCGTGATGAAATATTATTTCGACAAGAAGGACCTCCCCCTGCCGAAGCAAGCACCAAAAGGCCATCATATGATGAGGCACTCAAAAGGATGGGATCGAGCATGTCAGATTCCCATATTGTCGCTAATGACGCCCTTCTTCGATCAAGAGCTGTTCTAGGGCCACATTCATCTTCTGAACCACCTCAGAATCTCCCACAAGACAATTCAATACCTACCGGTCCCACTGCCTCTGACTATAGTGAGCACCTTAGTTTGGCTGACCAGGTAGAGGAATCACTGGCGGAGGAGTATGCCGATATACTGCACCTGAGGAAAAGACTGGCCAAAAATGATATACCGGTTATGTTTTGGCCCACGACCACCTCTCAGTACGACATACCCAGGGAGTTTTCCAAAGAATGCATGCACGACATCCACCATAATATATTGACTGTAACAGCCCGAGATTTTATGAGAATTATTATTTTTAATTACTTTGATGTCTTGTGTTATACGCTACACCAAGATTAGCTTGTACTATACACAACACCGTATTAGCTTGCAGTATACGCAACACTATTCTTGGCTAGTGTTACACACTTTTTGATGTTCGTTTTGTGGAAATTATTCTACGCAACATTAAGTACAGATTTTGTTTAATGTATAAATGAAATAAGTCTTGATTATGTTATACACAACACCAAATGGAGATTTCACTACACGCATCCCTGACTTGGCTTGCATTACATGCAATCAAGACCTTCTTTGATAGCGTGTGTAGTACGCAATACCAAGTTTCACTAAACGAAATATTATTATAATATTATTATGAACTAGCCGTTATGAATAGTAATACCCACTTTTTGTAATTTTATCATTCAAAATGGACTTCATTTCTGGATTCAGAATATCGAAATTAACTTATGGTGAAATTTTGGTATTTTTTTAAAAAATTTCAATTTTTGATGAATAGTGAAAACACTAGGTTACTATTTAAAAACCAAATTTTTATTTAAATAATTATTTATTTTATTTAACTTTATTATAGGTAAAAATTGATACATATTACCAATATAAGTTTAATGTAATTCATTGGAGTCATTTTATAATAATTTTAGATATATAAAAATTTTATTGAACTTTTCACCCTCTTTTACCCACCTCCTAGGAGAATTTGCAAATTTATATAAAACATAATTTTACCGCTTCTGTGAATGGAACTTCAAAAATCCAAGAGACATGGTTGATGTTAGTAAGTAAAATGTGGTTCAATGAGATAAAAATAATTTTTGGTGAATAGTAACTTTTTACTTTTAATTACCACAGTTAAAAGTAAATAGGGTAATTGAGCGTAAAAATGATATTACTATTACCCTAACACAAGTCCTAATTATATTGGATGAGTTTAATTAGATCAAAAACAACTTTATCCATAAAATATGACCATTTAGGCCCACTTATTTGATTATGAAATTTATTATTAATTTATTTAAAGAAGGGTTAAAATAGTTAAAATCAAAGTTTAATAACTAAATCATTTTTAATACAGTGTTATACATAAGATAAATTCGACTATAAATATTAATTAGAAATATAAATATATTTCCTACATAATGGTATTTTATTTATAATTTTTAGACATTAACTAAGTTAATTTATTTATGACACAATGATGATGTAGCAATTATTTTATTAATGAAATATTGACATAATTGATGTTATAAATACCCAAATAAATGTATTTTGAGAATTTTTATGAATTAAACTAATTTTATAGGATAATATGACATGTTTTTATTGATTAAGTTAACTTTTTTCTAACTAATCATTCTGTTATGATTTTCACAAAAAATTAATTACCAAATAGTGTCAAAATTGACATAAAATAATTTTTAAAACAAATATTATATTATTAATTTTTATTTTATTCCTAAAAATCTAAGGTTCGGCCAAATTACTTATATAAGGTTATATATATTATTAATAAACAACTTGGGGTTCGTCTGGCTTGTTATAGTAAGTTTATCAACCTTATAGTGTAAGAAAACAAGAAGACACAGTAAAAGAAAAATTATTTAACTTAAAGTTAAATCTAAATGATAAGGTTAAAATAGAACCCTAAACTTGTATAAATTCTATTGGATGAGATGATTTCGACCCATCCCCACCTTAGCTTCGAAATAACTCAATTTGGAGCTATTAAAAACCGAATATGACTTTATAATAAAATAATATTTTGGGTTATTCCAAAGGTGCCCCTCTCCTCCCTTATAAAAAGACACCTCCTCCCTCACTTACTCGCACCACTTTGAGCCTTCGAGATCGGACAACCCCTGCCCATTTCACTTCCCCTCTTCCTTAGAAACCTATTAGAGTTACTGGTCTTCTCAAAAGACCAACTCTAGTGCCCTAAGGGAAAGTTTAAAAGAGGCACTTCGAGAAAGAGGTAAAACCTTCTACCGTTTTCTTCAAGTTCCATTCTTCTTATACTCCCTCTTCTTTAGTTGTTTAATTTTTAAGTAATAACATAAGTATCCCTTATATACTGATATTTTATTATAAATATGAAATAACCATATTTCACCTTCTATCCATCCTGCGGAAAACAAAATCACCGCGCGTGCGTACGTATGGATTACCGTCTCCACGACGCGATGAGATTCATTCTCCATGTTAACCATACATGAATGATTATAAAGTTTATATGATGAATAATAATGAAATATATGAAATAATAATGATACTGTATTTATGTATATATATATTTATGTCATCAATTTAGTTTCATTCAATTCAATAATGAAACGAAAACAGCGTTCATGCGTACGTACCGTCTACCGTCTATTTCATTTCTTTTATCAATCTATAATATATATGTATATGATGAATATATATTACATATAAATCATGTTTTGCATTATGTAATTATTTAAATCAGGATATAATTAATAATATCAAGAATGAAAAGTGGAAACACATACGATAAATGAAATTATTTTACACAAAACACAACTTTAACATGGAATTTACAAAAGAACGGGTAATATAAAGTCATAAGTGAAACATATATGATATCATAACAATGAATATGATTATGTAATAATTTAATGACATTATTTAAATCATTATAAAGGAGGTTTGGATCCATACGAAGCGTATTGGACCTAAGGTAAGGGATAATTATTCCAATCTCATTCTTATCTGAGATTGTTTATTCCTAAGTATTTACTGTGGTTATGATTATTATCCATGTCCATATGTTCTAAAAATGTTTTCATAAAATTTTTACTTTTCTTACATGTATTTTTAAACTCATTTTTACCCTTTTATACTTTTACCACATCGTATGGAAGGAATCTTTCTTTTGTTTACCATACGAGGTACTTTTTGACTTTTCTGACAAGAGTACGAGGAGAATGTTATTTTTAAGTTATATGGCGTGAATGGATTTTTTACATTTTTATAACACCTCATTTTCATGAATCCTCCTATACAATATTGCATGATTATTTTCAAAAAAAACCTTTTCTTTTAAAATTGCATGGCATTTTGTGAAAATAAAATGATTTTGAAGAAGAAAAGATATTTTCCTCAAGAATTAATTTCAAGTGTTTTATCAAAACCATTTTCCATCTATGATGAAATTATTTCATATGTGTATGTTTCGAGTATAATGCCTCTATGATTTACATGGTTTTACTTCTCTTATGATGAAATATCCATTTGTTTTATATGGATTATGTGATGATGGGATGATGTTTTTGAAACCCATTTAATTATTTGGGTTATGATGAATGTTTTATGTTTATGTTGTGGCACAAGTAATAATGATTTCATTATGAGATGGGTGGGACCTATATCTCCCTCCAATTCATTAGGTAAAAATTTATATCTCATGAGATAGACATGGCTGGAACGAAAAGTAAAACTGGTTCAGTAATACAGGACTAGAACGAGGAGTGAACTCGATTCAGAAAGGGACTTTGTCCACTAATATGGTCTTGGCAGAAATGCCTTGGCTTCTATGGAAATCATGTCATGTGCTTAATGGTTTCCATAATTTCATGTTTTATTCCCATGCTATGTTATTATGATTAATGTTATTTTATGATCTATTCCTTATGTACTGACATGTTTTATGTCATTGCTCAGGATTTTGATGTTTAAACATTATGTTCATGTTTTTAAGTTCAAATGTATATGATTTTTTTATTTTATCCATGCTTACCATTATTGAGTATTTGAGCTCACCCTTTATATGATTTATTTTCCCCAGTATTTAAAGAAATGTTTTATGTAAGAAAACTAAAGGGGATGATCTTTATGGGAGTTGTTGAAGATCTTTCACCACGATTAGAAGATTATTTTCCAAGTTTCAAAAGACATTAAACTATTAAGATCCTTGTGTGTCTGTTTTTTTATGTATTAAGTATTCCAAAAAAGTAATATAATGTCCATGTACGTCAATCTTTGTGTCTCTACAGTTGGTATTAGAGGAAACATTTAGTTAAATTTTGGAAACTAGGATTCGAAAAATTTAGTGAGATCCCTAGAGATATTTCTAACGTATGTCTAGGGATGTCCTTAGGGTTAAGTATACGTATAGGTTATAGTCCTAGAATTGCGCTAACGATCTTATAATTAAACCTAAGTTGTTATATATTGAAGGTACTCCCCCTTTATTATGTTGTTTTCCCTAGCAGGATTTTTGCCTCTCATACTATTCTTTTTGGGTTTTTGACAATGGCTAGAACCTGAAGGAACCGTGTTGATCAATGTAATGGACAATGCTATGATTTTCCTCCTGAACAAACAAATATTATGGGAGATGGAGTGAAAAATCTTATTTCTATACTTACACAAGCTATAAATCATTCTGGACATCCAAATGAGCGGAGAAGAGAACAATATTCTATTGAATCATTCATGAGGCAACATCCACATTCTTTCAGTGGGTCTTCTGATCCACTTGTTTCTGAACATTGGATCAGTACCACTAAAATGTTATATTCAGTTCTTCAATGTTCTGAACATGATAAAGTCATCTTATCAGTATACCGTTTGGAAGGTGAAGCTGATCAATGGTGGAATCTTATCATGAATATAAGGCCATGAGATGAAATTCATTCCATGGAATGGGACGAGTTCAAGAACTTATTTTTCAATAAGTACTTCCCTCATATTCTTTGAAAAATTATGGAGAAGGAGTTTCTTGAACTAAAGAAAAAGGATGATGAATCTGTTGGTATATACGAAGCGAATTTTACAAGACTTGCAAGGTATGCATTTGGATTTATCATCCAACCTGAGAGTAAAGTTTATCGATTTTTCAGTGGCTTAAAACCAAGTCTTCGAAGGGAATTAGCTATAAGAGACTTCATTAGCTATGAAGAAATTGTGTGTTGTGTTATCAAGGTAGAAATGGAAGTTGGTGTTACATATCCATCTCATGGTTTTGACAAGAAACAAAAGATGGAGTTCAAGGAGAAATCTCAGAACAATGGTGAAAAGAAGATGAATGTTTATTTATGCTCAAAGTTTGGAAAGAAGCATGGTGGAGATTGCCTAAAAGGTACTAGAAAATGCTTTAAATATGGAAAATAAGGTCATCGAGTAGTTGATTGTTGAAGTAATGGGAAAAAGGTTGCTAATGATGTGAATAGAGAAAAGACTACAGAGAACTCTCCACCAACACTTCAATGCTTCCAGATCAAGGAAATGTGACATTATGCTAATAAATACCCTAATCCACGAGTTAATGATGATCAACATGAGCAACCTCTTAAAGGAAAGGATAAAGGGAGGTCTCATGCGATAACTATTTGTGATGTTGAGTATGAAAATGATGTTGTGTAATGATTAACTGTATATGTAATGGGATTTCAAAATTGTATCCTGGAATCTCATTTTTGGTATTGTGGAATTTTGGAATATCTATGTATTGGTTTACAATTATTATATGGTACTAGTAACCATGAAAAAGTGGTTGAAATATTTTTGGAAAGCAGATGAATTGCACATATGAAAGGGATAAGAAGAAAATAATATGATAGTAATCATGAGCTCATGACTAAAATAAAGACAATGTTATATCATGGTTTGAGTATATAGAAACTTTGGGATTTTGGTATGTGGAAATAGTTAACTTTTGACAGCATTCATGTTTTCACTAAGGTTAAATGGGTATTTATTTTTCAAGAGAATACATGATTAAGGTATTCACATGATTGGAATGTGATCAACAAGATATATCGAGGATAAATGATGGTATTCACATTCTTGGTAGATGACATTTCTAGTAATTGTTTTCATTTTACTATAAAATTTGATAGAAGTATTATGGATAAGCCTAAAGATTTGAAATGGATTATGTTGAACATAAGTTAGTTTAAGTCTAGAACTAGTTTTGATATTATTGATGGAATGTCATAATGATGTAATTTTAGAAAAAGGACAACCTGCAGGATGGGCGACAACCCGTCGCATCGGACAAGGCTGTGGGAATCGAACCCACAACCGAAGTGCGACTGGCCTTTATTGCATACCACTGGCCTACAGGAAGTCCCTGGTTAGTAGAAACTAGTTCTATTTTATTAAGCGGTATGATAGATGAAGTATAAGTCCATGTTTGGAATCATATCTGATTAACCTCACCATACATGGACTTATGTATTCGTTAACTTTTTCTAACCTTTTAATTGAGAGAGATGGAATGACCCATCATTATATCACATGATCTGTTAGCACTTCATGAATAACAAATTCAACTTCATTTCTTTAAGAGATGAAGTGGAAATTGTTCAAAGCACGAACAACAGTGAGATTGTACCGAAATCAAGAAAGTATTTCTTCTAATTCAAAATTTTCAACTTTCAGGAAGTGATATTGAAAACCAAAAATGTTGTCCTTGTGCTCTAATATCCGACGAATTAGATGATACCTTAGATCATATAAAATCTATGGCTTTGTGATTTTTGGCTATTTCATAGCCATGTTCTCTACCACTCTCCATCAGAACATGATGGTTAGATTTCTTTTCAATATCCATATTTTCATCTATGTTCTCCTATGTAGAAACCCAGTGATGAGTTAATCTGGGTAACCGTTACATTTCTAACATTCCTTTTTAAAATGGAGTTTTAGTATTCTTTTTTTTACGATGTGGGTTTCTATGAAAGAAACTTTCAAGTAGTAAACCATTTACAACCCCGACGAATTTCAAGGGCGAAATTCATTTTAAGGGGGGTAGAATGTAACAGCCCGAGATTTTATGAGAAATATTATTTTTAATTACTTTGATGTCTTCTGTTGTACGCTACACTAAGATTAGATTGTACTATACGCAACACCGTATTAGCTTGCAGTATACGCAACACTATTCTTGGCTAGTGTTACACACTATTTGAAGTTTATTTTGTGGAAATTATTCTATGAAACATTAAGTATAGATTTTGTTTAATGAATAAATGAAATAAGTTTTGATTATATTATACGTAAGACCAAACAAAGATTTCACTACACGCATCCCTGACTTGGCTTTCATTATATGCAATCAAGACATTTTTCGATAGCGTGTGTAGTACGCAATACCAAGTTTCACTAAACGAGATATTATTATAATATTATTATGAACTAGCCATTATGAATAGTAATACCCACTTTTTGAAATTTTATCTTTCAAAATGGACTTCATTTGTGGATTTGGAATATCAAAATTAGCTTAAGGTGAAATTTTGGTATTTTTATGAAAACTTTCAATTTTTGATGAATAGTGAAAACACTAGGTTACTATTTAAAAACTGACTTTTTATTTAAAAAATTATTTATTTTATATAACTTTATTTAAGGTAAAAATTGATACATAATACAATATAAGTTCAATATAATTCATTGGAGTCATTTTATAACAATTTTAGACATATAAATATTTTATTGAACTTTTCACCGTCTTTTACCCACCTCCTAGGAGAATTTGAAAATTTACATAAAACTTAATTTTACCACTTCTGTGAATGGAATATCAAAAATATGAGAGACACGGTTTATGTTAGTCAGTAAAATGTGGATCAATGAGATAAAAAAAATTTTTGGTGAAAAATAACATTTTACTTTTATTTACCAAGGTTAAAAGTAAATAGGGTAATTAAGGGAAAAAATGATATTATTATTACCCTAACACATGTAATAATTCTATTGGATAAGTTTAATTCGACCAAAAACAACCTTAGGAATAAAATATGACCATTTAGGCCCACTTGGATTAAATTAGGACATTTATTATTAATTTATTTAAAGAAGGGTTAAAATAGTTAAAATCAAAGTTTAATAACTAAATAATTTTTAATATAGGGTTATACATAAGAGAAATTCGACTATAAATATTCATTAGAAAGATAAAAATATTTCCTACATAATGGTTTTTTATTTGTAATTTTTAGACATTAACTAATTTAATTTATTTATGACACAACGATGATGCAGTAATTATCTTATTAATGAAATATTGAAATAATTGATGTTATAAATACCCAAATAAATGTAATTTGAGACTTTTTATGAATTCCAATAATTTTCTAGGTATTTATTAAGTTAACTTATTTCGAACTAATAATTCTGTTATGATTTTCACAAAAATCAATTACCAAATAGTGTCATAATTGACATAAAATAGTTTTTAAAACAAATATTATATTATTAATTTTTATTTTATTCCTAAAAATATAAATTTCCGCCAAATGACTTCTCTAAGGTCATATATATTAATAATAAACTACTTGGGGTTTGTTTGTCTTGTTATAGTATGTTTATTAACCTTATCGTGTAAGAAAACAAGAAGACACGGTAAAAGAAAAATTATTTAACTTAAAGTTAAATCTAAATGATAAGGTTAAAATATAACCCTAAACTTGTCTAAATTATATCGGATGAGAGTATTTATACCCATACCCAACTTATCTTTGAAATAAATCAATTTGGAGATATTAAAAACTGAATATGACTTTATAATAAAATAATAATTTTAGTTATTCCAAAGGTGCCCCTCTCCTCCCTTATAAAAGGACACCTCTTCCCTCTCTTACTCACACCACTTTGGGCCTTCAAGATCGGCCAAACCCTACCCATTTAACTTCCCCACTTCCTTATAAACCTACTAGAGGTACTGGTCTTCTCAAAAGACCAACTCTAGTGCCCTACGAGAAAGTTTAAAGGAGGCACTTCGAGAAAGAGGTAATACCTTCTACCATTTTATTCTAGTTCAATTCTTCTTCTACTCCTTCTTCTTTAGTTGTTTCATTATGAAGTAATAACATCAATATACCTTATATACTGATATATTATTATAAATATGAAACAAACCTATTTCACAATCTATCCATCCTACGGAAAACAAAATCACCGCGCGTGCGTACGTACGGAATACCGTCTCCACGCCGTGGTTTAATCTCTTTTTCCACCAACACCTTACATGGATGGGTATATTGGTATAATGAATAACTATATATGGTTATTATAACATCATAATGATTCTTATATATTATACCATCCACTCAAATTCAATTAAATAATTATGGGAATGATATCATCGCTCGTGCGTACGTACGGATTATCGTCTCCACGATGCGATGAGATTCATTCTCCATG
Organism: Viscum album; assembly: GCA_963277665.1. NCBI lineage: Eukaryota > Viridiplantae > Streptophyta > Magnoliopsida > Santalales > Viscaceae > Viscum > Viscum album. The sequence continues at coordinate 927,246,394 of OY728165.1, forward strand.
TTAACCATACATGAATGATTATAATGTTTATAGGATGAATAATAATGAAATATATGGAATAATAATGCTACTGGATTTATGTATATATATATTTATTTCATTTATTTAGTTTCATTCAATTCAATAAGGAAACGAAAAAAGCGTTCATGCGTACGTACGGCCTACCGTCTCCATGAACGGTGTATTTCATTCCTTTTATCGATCTATAATATATATATATATATGATGAATATATATTATATATAAATCATGTTTTACATTCTGGAATTATATAAATCAGGATATAAGTAATAATATCAAGAACGACAAGTCAAAACACATACGATAAATGAAATGATTTTACCCAAAACGCTGCTTTAACATGGAATTTACAAAAGAACGGGTAATATAAAGTCATAAGTGAAACATATATGATATCATAAAAATGAATATTATTGTGTAATAATTCAATGAAATTATTTAAATCATTATACAGGAGGTTCGGATCCATACGAAGCATATCGGACCTAAGGTAAGGGATAATTATTCCAATCTCATTCTTATATGAGATTGTTTATTCCTAAGTATTTACTGGGGTTATGATTATTATCCATGTCCATATGTTCTCAAAATGTTTTCATAAAATTTTGACTTTTTCTTCTATGTATTTTTAAATTCATTTTTACCCTTTTATACTTTTACCACATCGTATAGAAGGAATCTTTCTTTTGTTTACCATACAAGGTACTTTTTGACTTTTCTGACAAAAGTATGAGGAGAATGTTATTTTTAACTTATAAGGAATGAACAGATTTTTATGGTTTCATAACGCCTCATTTTCATGAAGCTTCCTATACAAGATTTCATGATTAATTTCAACAAAACCCTTTTCATTTAAAATTTCATGGCATTTCGTGAAAAGAAAATGATTTTGAAGAAGAAAGGATATTTTCCTCAAGAATTCATTTCAAGTGTTTTATCAAAAACATTTTCCATCTAAGATAAAATTATTTCATATGTGTATGTTTCAAGTATAATGTATCTATGATTTACATGGTTTTACTTCTCTTATGATGAAATATCCATTTGTTTTATATGGATTATTTGATGATGGGACGATGTTTATGAAACCCATTTTATTCATTGGGTTATGATGAATGTTTTATGTTTATGTTGTGGCACGAGTAATAATGATTTCATTATGAGATGGGTGGGACCTATATCTCCATCCAATGCATTGGGTAAAGATTTATATCTCATGATATAGACATGGCTAGAATGGAATGTTAAACCGGTTCAGTAATACAGGACTGGAACGAGGAGTGAACTCGATTCAGAAAGGGACTTTGTCCACAAAGATGGTCAAGGAAGAAATTCCATGACTACTATGGAAATCATATCATGTGCTTAATGGTTGCCACAATTACATGTTTTATTCCCATGCCATTTTATCATGATTAATGTTCTTTTATGATATATGCCTTATGTACTACCATGTTTTATGTCATTGCTCACACTTTTGATGTTTAAACATTATGTTCATGTTTTTAAGTTCAAATGTATATGATTTGTTTTATTTTATCCATGCTTACCCATGCACAACATTTGAGATCACCGTTTATATGTTTTCTTTTCCCCATGATTTAAAGAAAGGTTTTAGGTAAGAAAACAAAAGGGGAGGATCTTTATGGGAGATGTTGAAGATCTTTCACCACGATTAGAAGATTATTTTCTGAGTTTCCAAAGACACTTAACTATTACGATCCTTGTGTGTCTGTTTTTGTTATGTATTAAGTATTCCACAAAAGTAATGTAATGTCCATGTACGTCAATATTTGGGTCTCTACATGGATGACCTTATTCCGGATGAAATAGAGCTTCCTGCCCCATGACAGGTATGTAGACTACGACAAGACAGTAGGGGACCTCCTGCGTCACATAAAACTGGAGGCCCTTTCCTTGACACGACAACATCAACCTGAGAGGCATAAAGGAAACATGGAGATAGCCTTCCTCTGTGCACTGCACCAACTACACTGCCTCATCAGTGATGCTCCAATGGGAGTCCATATTAGGGGATGGGGGAACACAGAGCTCTGCATTTCACTCTGCTCCCCTACCAGAATAACCCGTTCGTCATGGTATCTTGCAACGTCATCACATCGAGACGACAATCGAGTGGTCCCCATGTCCAGGAAAGGAAACACACCCAACAGATTCGGGCCTTGAGTAAGTCCCAGATGCTTCATGAGCATCAGGAACAATCCATTCAGGGACTCCTAAATCAGGCCACCGAGAGCATACAGCAGGCCTCTCGCCTAAGAGAGGTAAATCAACGATCTTTGCCTTCCTCCCCAGAAGGGACTGATCTAGAGGTGAATTCAGCACAAAATCCGGTTCAACCCCGGATGGGAGTACGTGAGATCTGGCAGGTCACCATAGCTGCAGCCACTGCTGCAATCTAGGGTCAACCCCAGCCTGCAAGGCTGAGGGAAGTTTTAACAACAAATGCCTCCGTAAGACAAATAAAACCAGGAAGAGACTCAATGTCCAAGGAACGGAGCCAACCCCAGCCCTCCAGGATGGGGAATTATTACCCCCTCAACAACAACCTCCCCCATGAGAGTCGGTATTCTCTCGTCTAGGGAGGACAATCAGAAGTGGAGATTCCCATCATATCCCATCATTTTAATCATCATCCCCTATGAGAGGAAGGCACACTGTATGGTCACATCAAAGAACTCTCCGCGTCATCCTTTGTCAAGAAGTCTGAAGACAATCCCAGGTCATGAAAGGGAAGGCCAACCAAAGACGCAGGAGATCCTCTTACTATTTGGAAGTTGACATCCCCTACACCCCGCAATATTCATTCATCAATTCCATAGAGGCTAACCCTGTGGGTAACACCAGATAAAATTCAAATCCAGATGGATCGAGAGATAATGGTTCCAGTCAGGGTGTGACTCACAACGAACCCCAAGGTGTGCACACCCGGAACCAGAGGGTCGCTTTAAACAAGGTTTCCCCTTCAGCTAACCTCCCTCCACCTGCCTAGTGAGATTCTAAAAAGGATAATAATTAAGGAACGATTACCCTTAACCCGTCCCCTTATCTTGATAAAAACGAGCCACTCATGCTCAAAGAGAGGTTCGCTCGACAGGAAGAAGAGATGAAAGAATTGAGGAGGCATAATTCCAAGTTCTCCAGAGGAACCACCTTATTGAAAGTGAATCCCAAGAAGAGACACGTCATGCACTCCTAGAAAGTGCACCTCAAAGGCTAAGGCTTGCCCCGGAAAATGAAGCACGATCAGGGCTCCTGTCCAATGAGGCACCTGGTTCATCCAGCTACCTAAGCATGGATGATGAACACCAGGATTTCCCTCCACTTAGGAGGAAACCGGAGCAAGTATGCCCGAACCCTCCGAGGGTACCCCGAACGGAATATGCACCCTTGGTGCCGACCAATACGGATCCTCAGGCAATGCCTCGGGCTACGCCTGCCCAGGACCGGGCCCAACATGATGTAAACCAGGGACTCACCAACACCATCGTGGCACTAATAGCTCGATTGGAAGTGATGGAAGGGTGATGTGCTCCGATACAGCCAGAGCGAAAACCCTACCTAGATTGGGTGACCAACACACCACCTCCACCCAATTCTGGGAGCCCTGTATTCCCCATCTTCAATGGATCAGGCGATCCATAGAAACATTTGATGCACTATGCATCCTATTGTGACCCTATGATGGGGACTCCGGATCCACAAGAAGCAGTGAAACTCAGATGTTTCGTACGGACCTTGAAAGGATCCGCCTTCATCTAGCACATGAGTCTGCCAGCCCAGTCGATAAAGAGCTGGGAGGACCTCCGACAGCAGTTCCTGTTCCACTTCATGTCAACGTTGCCTAAAACAATGGTAAGCGATCTCATGAACTGCAAGTAGTGGGTGAACAAGAGGGTCTCAAATTTCATCGCCAGATTGAAATGTCTGACCTATTCTCTAAACAGACCAATGCCTCAAGATGAGATTCTATACATATGCATCGATAATCTTAGAGATGAGCTACGAACACCGCTCATACCGGTAGAGTGCAGCAATGGATTCCTCCATCTCTAGGCCATTTCCCAGAGAATTGAGCACTCCCTACAGTACACTAATTCGAAGTCCCGAATAACCTCGCATGCTCCTGCGAAAAGAGCCCCTAGAGCTGAAGCGTCCGCTGTCACACTCAAGTCAGCCCCTGTGCCCGCTCCACCGCTCAGGCCTTCACCAAATCGTCAAGGGCCCCCTGCATATCAGCGGCCGCCTCCACCTAAATAGGACGATCGGAGAGGACTGAAGTAGAACCCGTTTGAGGAACGAAGACAAAAAGTATACTCATTCCAAGACGATAAAGTCTGTGGCTACTTCATTGCCGCCATGAACTGCAACTTGCTCCACCTCCCGGAGTCATGTATACCTGACGAAGTCAGCTACGATGACAGGCTAGATTACTGCCCCTACAATCAGATGTTGGGGCACAATATCTAAGAATGCTTCGTCTTCAAAGACCTCCTGTAGAGGATGGTAGATTCTGGACAAGCAGATCTAGGACCACCCCCAGCACATTTGGCATGTATCTCTACCACCGACTCCGACAGAGAGGAGGGATGGCAGAAATTCACCCGCAATGAAGGGAAGAAATTTGACAACTGGGTGACTCAGAAGACTATCAACCGAGCCTAGGGCATACTCCGAGATCAACTACAGCATCCGGTGTTGCCACCAACAGCCTCAGAAGCTGCAGGGCCGATAGCATCATCCTCACAACCCTCCACGAGCTAGTCATCTAGGTGTAATCGAAGGAGGAAACAATCACAAGAGGAGCAGTCCGTGACGGGGCCAAAGTTAGTCCTGACCCTGGAAGATTTCATTCCCTCGAATTTGGCACCACGGGCATCGACCCACCAAACGGCACCATCAGAGACAACCGACTAGGTTGAACTGTCAGAGGATGAAGAGCCAATCTTTGGTTCTATCAGCGTCATCCATCTTATCGAATCATTCCCTGATGAAGGGAATGGTTACGAACATGAGTTCCCTGCTTGAGGAACCGGGAGGAGGAACTGTAGAGGTAGGGGATACCAGGGGAGGCACAACCGCGACCTAAACCAACCCTAGAGTTGGACCCCGGCCCAAACCATCAATATTGTGGAAACCCATGGGAGAGCCCTTCAAAGGACTCAGTAAGAGAGGGAATGCCCCTCCACTTCCACAAGAGGCCACTCTGGCCCTGTTGTTCTAAAATACCCGCCGGAGGAGGAGCAAGTGTCTGGTCGCCTAGTGTGCACAAATAGACCGGCCGGGCCAAGTCCTCAAAACGCGGGAACACCATCAACATCTATCCCTGTGATCGGTCCCTCCTCGTCAGATACTCCAGCTCCCAAAGCACCCACTAAGTCTTTCCTACCAAATAGAGAAGCTTCGACCATTGGAGAAAAAATACAACATCCTTAAGCATCTAGCATCAGTACCGGCCAAGTTGTCAATCCTAGATTCCCTGAGTTTGTTAGCCGACCTTAGGGAGGCACTTATCGAAGCTTTGATCAGCCCCCAGGAATTTCAAGCTGAGGTAGTTGCCCCCGAGATTTACCGGACGGAGACTGGCCCGACTGAATGCAATGCGGTGATTTCCTTCACCGATCCGAACAAAGATGAAATCATGAAATCACACATCAGACCTCTATATTTCTCCGACACACTAAATGGTATTGATATCCAAAAATTCATTTATAGACAATGGCTATGGAGTTAACCTCCTTCCCCTAAAAACACTCCGTAAGTTGGGCCATAGTGAGGACGATATAATTCCCTCAGCCACAACTCTGTTGGGTTACGACAAGAGTGAGTTGAAACAAATGGGAAAGATTAAGCTAAATAACAATTTTGGTGACTTGGTAGCCTACACGGAATTCCTAGTTGTCCGGCAGAGCACAACATTCAATGCCCTGCTAGGAAGGCCATGGCTCCATAAGCACATGGTCATTTCGTCATCTTATCACCAGTGTATCAAGTACTGCGTCAATGGACAAAGTGGGACATTGCACGCCAACAAGGCCCCTTTCGAGCTCTCCGAGTCACATTACATTGATGTCGGGTTCTATGAGAAAAAGAAAAAGAAGCATTTGGTCGATGGTGTCGACTAGATCCCTACTCCAAATGTCCAGGAAATGGTTCCTAACAACCCCCTTAGGCGGCTTGGAAAAGATTATGTCCTGCCCATCAACAATGTGGAAGTTAGGAGTTCAAGTCCGAACATGCACTCAGATGTCCTCATGACTTCAGCCATAACAGCCGAGTGTAACAATGTGGGAATGTCCGCTGACCCTCAATCAGGGGGAGAAATCTCGAGCAAGGACGCCCACGACACCTCGCCTCCAGACTTCCAAGAACTCGTGACAGGAGCTCTCTCCTCATCAGACCAAGAAGATGAGGATTTGGGAGAATAGGGGGAGGATCTCAGGGATGCACCTCCCACATTTGAGGAAGGAATCTCCACCACTATGGACGAACTCAGGGAAATAAACCTGGGTACCGAGGAAGACCCAAGGCCCACTCTCATTAGTGCGGCCATGTCTCCCGAGGAACACGATGTATATACCTCCTTCCTAATGAAACACCAGGATGTCTTCACCTAGAAAATACAATGAAATTCCAGGACTCGATCCTAGGTAAGGACGCATCACCTGGGTCTTCCAGAAGACCACTAGAGCTACATACATGCCGCTAGAAGGACACACCACTCACATGCTACAAAGATAGAGGCTGCAGTCGATAATCTCATTAAAGAAAGCTTCATTTGAGAGGTCCAATACCCCATTTGGTTGGCCAATATTGTCGCTGTCAAGAAAAATAATAGACAAATCCGTGTCTGCATTGACTTCAGAGATCTCAATCGGCATTTCCCGAAAGATGACTTCCTGGTTCCAGTCACTGAGTTGTTAATTAATGCAACGGTAGGGTATGAGGCTCTATCCTTCATGGAAAACTATTCTGGATATAATCAAATCCGGATGGCCTGAGAAGTCGAAGAAGTCACTACCTTCAGGTCCCCTCAAGGGGTATCTTGTTACAGGGTCATGCCCTTTGGTCTCAAGAATGCGGGTGCCACGTATCCGCGTGCCATGCATCGGATCTTTATGTTGTTCCTGAGGAAATTAATTGCATGTTTCGTGGATGACATAGTGGTCAAGTCCAGACAATGCTCGGATCACCTGTCGGACCATGAGACCATATTCAACAAGCTCCGACATCATAACTTGAAGATGAACCCCTGGAAATGCGCGTTTAGGGTTACCTTAGGGAAATTCCTTGGCTTCATCGTACGCCATCGTGGCATCAAAGTCGACCCTGAGAAGAAGAAGGATATCCCGAGCCTTCCACCTCCCCAAAATCTCACTAAGCTGAGGGGATTCCAAGGACACCTAGCCTATATCAGGAGGTTCATAGCCAACCTGGCAGGCAACTGTTTTCCCTTCAGCAGGTTAATAAAGAAGGGGGTCACGTACCAATGGACGGTTGACTGCCAAGAGGAATTTGAAAACTTGAAGAAGTACCTCTTAAGCCCACCAGTACTCATTCCCCCGGTCTAAGGAAGGCCTCTCATTCTATATGTGATGTCCCTAGAATGGTCATTGGGAGCCTTACTCGCACAGAAGAACGACGCCGGCAGCGAAAACAGTCTTTATTACCTCAGTCGAACCATAATTGATGACGAGACTCGATATTCAAATATCGAGAAGAGCTGTCTGGCCTTAGTCTTCACAGTTCAAAAGCTGCGACATTATCTACAGCATCATGAAGTCCATTTGATCTCGCGAAGTAACCCGCTCAAGTACATCCTCAGTCGCCCGATGCTAACCCGACGCCTATCCCGATGGGCGGTCATCCTGCAATAGTTTGACATCCGGTTCGTGCCTCAAAAATCCATCAAGGGTGAGGCATTATGAAACTTCTGGAGGAGTACCCTTCAACAGGGACCACTGCACCGGACACTAAACTACTTGATGATGATATCTTCTCGGTTCAAGAGGAGTTCCCAACATGGGAAATGTACATTGACGGCGCGTCCCGAAGCCCCACCGGGAAGAGGATGGAGGATCCTAGATTCAACAAAGTGGGTATGGGGATAATACTCGTGTACCCAGAAGAGGCGGTTTTTCCGTATTTCTTCCTCCTGTCAGAGGGATGTACAAACAATGAAGTGGAATATCAAGCCCTCATTGCAGGCATGGAGCTTGCACGATAGGCACAAGTACAACACCTTAAGGTAAAATGAGACTCGGAGCTGGTCATCAAGCAAGTCAATGGTGACTATGCTATTAAAAAGGAGGATATGATCCCCCTGTTTGACCATGTCAGAGGGCTAATGGCCGAGTTCTCCACAGAACCAACATTGACTTATATTCCCCGGTCCCAGAACTCTCAGGATGATGCATTAGCCAACGCGGCCACAGCCCTAGCCGACCCAGACTGGTATGAAACAGTCATCAGTATTGCTCACCGTTGAATGGTATTTCCATTTGTTCAAGCTAAGATGGAAGAAATCCACAAAGTCAGTCCTGTCCCTGAGCCATGTGCTTCTACCACCAGTTGGATGATCCCCATCACGAACTTCCTTCAACAGGGAGTGATTCTATCAAACAGGGATGAATGAGAGCAAATACAGAGACGGTCAATCAATTTTGATCTATATGGAGGTGTGGGTCAGCAAGAAGTCCTCTACAAACGAGGCCTTGATGGAGTGCTCCTCAGATGCGTTGACAGAGAAGAAACCGCTGCCGTTATGACTGAAGTACATGCATGAGCGTATGGATAACATCAACCAGGGACCAAGCTTTTCCATTAGGTTTGAAGGCTTAGGTACTACATGCCCATAGTGGCACGAGACTACGGGCATTTTACCACAAAATTCCACTCATGCCAGATTCACACCAACTTCATACACCAGCCCCCGGAGTTACTTCATCAACCTAATTACTTCGAGCCATTTTCCATCTCAGGGATGGACGTCGTGGGACCATATCCTCCCTCCATGGCCAAAAAGCTAAAGTATATCTTCACGGCAATCAAATTCTTTTCCAAATGGGCATAATCCATACCCCTCATGAAAGTCGGGGAAAGAAATATTTCTAGCTTTGTGAAGACCAATATCATCACCAGATTTGGTGTCCCTCATACCATACTGATGGAAAACGACACCAATTTCTGCTCTGCTGAATTGGAAAAGCTATACCACGGGTATGGTATCAAGGCTAACCAGTCATCCCGCTACCATGCAGTGGACAACAGATATATAGAAGCTTTCAACAAGACCTTGTCCAACTTCCTCCAGAAAATGGTGGACAAAGACAAGAAGTCATTGCTGGATAAACTCCTCCATGCATTGTGGGCTTATCGAACAACAATCCGCACCGCTACTCAGTCTACCCTGTACTCATTGGTGTACGACACAGAGGCGGTCCTGTCCATTGAACTTCAACTTCCCTCAATCCGTGTTGCCATCTGTGATCAATTATCCGATGATGTGCAGTCAGAAATGTGGCTAGGTGAATTTGAATAGCTAGATGAGAAGCGGTTACAAACTCTGCACCACCTGGAAGTGTACCAGTACCGGATCGCACGAGCCTTCAACAAAAAGGTTCGCCTTTAGTATTTCTTGGAAGGAGAATTAGTGTTGGTCCTCCGGACCCCAATGATACCTGGCAAGAATCCTACAAAGCTGAAGCCCAAGTGGGAGGGACCATATGTTCTACAGAAGGTCTAATCCAACGGAGCACATGTCCTGATCTCCATGGACGGGCAATTCACCACGGCTCCTACCAATGCGAGATTCCTGAAAAGTATTTTTCATAGAGACCAAGAAGTATTTCTTCCTTACCGCACGACGATAAACTGCAAGAATGAATAAAAAATGAAATGTATCCCTCCTCCGAGCTGCATGATGTTAAACTATCAAGCACCCAACGGTCCAAACTCTATGACCTTAAACTAAGAGTATTTCGTTCTCACCACATGATGTTAAACTGCATGGACAAGGTGATTTAAAAATGCCTCTTCTCATGTGTATGGACCAGACTTGCACGGGGTGTATCGTCTTTCAGAGAACTATGTGAGGCTTGATTCCTGCCCTTGCAGGATACGTTGTAACGCCAGAATTCTACACCCTGGCCCAGTCACATCAAAAAGAAAAACAAAAATAACCATTCCACCATGTACGGACCAGACTTGTACATGGTGTATTCACAACCTCGCCACATGACGTTAAACTGCATGGATTCCATACTTACCGAACGATGATAAACTGCACAGATAACACGAGTTAAGAATGCCCCTCCCCCCATGTATGGACCAGGCCTGCACGAGGTGTACTCATCGTCCAAGCTGCATGACATTAAACTGCCAAACACCCAATGGTCCAAACTCTATGACCTTAAACTAAGAGTATGTCATCCTCACCACATGACATTAAACTGCATGGAATCTAATAATACCCCTCGTCCTAACCACATGACATTAAACTATATATACTCTGTCCTCCTTGCATGACGTTAAACTACACAGATTCCAATGAACTACGTACGACTTGATTCCTGCCCTCGCAGGATACGTAGCGACGCTGGGATCCCCAGTCCTGGCCCAACCCCATGAATAAAAGATTAAAAATTCCTTCTTCTCCCCCGTGTATGGACCAGAACTGCACGGGGTGTACTTCATCCAGAGAACTACGTACGCCTTGATTCCTTCCCTCGCAGGATACGTAGCGACGCCAGGATCCCTAGTCATAGTCCAACCCCCTGAATAAACAAAAAAATCTCTTTCCCCTAGTGTGCAAACCAGACCGGCATGGGGTGAACTTCTTGTCCTTACCGCATGACATTAAACTGCACAAACAATGATGTTAAAAATTCCCCCTTCCCTAATGTATGGACTAGACATGCACGTGGTGTATATCTTCGTCCTTACCGCATGATGATAAACTGCACGGACTTCGTCCTTACGCATGACTATAAACTGCACGGACTTCATCCTCACCGCTTGACGCTAAACTGCACGGACTTCGTCATGACCCACCCAAGACACATGGTGATACGAGATGGAGATACTCCTTGCACATTTGGATTCATCCACTCCATACATCGGACTCCATGACCCGTATAATTATGGATCCTCATAACCACTCATGGCCATCGGAAGTGGAAATTCATAGACCTGTGGACACATTTTCATGACTTTTCATACCATGCCCTCCACGACTCTGCATAATGATAGCCCCTGGCTCGTCTACCGAAGGTAAGATTTCCTCGGGCGGTACTTTTCCTAGCTGTGTATTCTTATCGGCCTTAGAGCCCCCACACCATACCTCCGGATCCAAAAGTTTGTGGTGAGGTGGTTTACAAATTCATTCCACTTTTCACATCCAGGTGTTGCTAGGGTATCCCTATCTGGCTAGCCTATGTGTCTTTTAGTGGTTCACATAGCGACCGACATAAACAAACATCAAGATAGGACTAGGCTACTTTGACTCAACGGAAAATTGCAGTGAAGATGTTTCTTGTATACCCGGACACCATTATCCCCACATTTCTAACTCTGCACTATGAGCAATTGCGGATTTTCATAATCATTCATGGCCATCAGAAGTGGAAAGTTATCAACTCGGGGACACCTTTGTATGACTATGCATACCATGACCTCAGCGGCTCTGCATAATGATAGCCCCTGGCTCGTCCATCTAAGGCATGATTTCCTCAGCCGGTGCTCTTCCTAGCTCCATACGCCTACCAGCCTCAAATCCCCCACACCACACCCCTTGATCCGAAAAAACTCAAAGTTTCAGTTTACAACCTTCATCCCCCACCTTGTTCCATGTATATCAGAACATGTTGACTCAGTTATCCTTCAAGTGACTACAAAAATAGTCACCCAATGGTCTGAGCTCTATGACCGATAAACTAGGATTACTTCTTCCTTACTGCAAGTATGTTAAACTACATGGAATGAAGGCACACCCCCGCGCACAAAAAAAATATCAGTGCAAGGGGTTCTTTGAAACTTAACAAGAAACCAGAGACGGATATCCCTGACTTGTCTAGACATTCTCCTACTAAATGATAGACTTCATGTCCAGGAAAATTGCAGATCCTCACAACTATTTATGGACATCAGAAGTCTAAATTCATCGACCCATGGACACCTTTGTACGACTATACATACCATGCCCTCATCGGATCTGCATAATGATAGTCCCTGGCTCATCCATCAAAGGCAATATTTCCACAGGTGATGCTATTCCTAGCTCCGTAAGCTTACCGACCTCAGAGCCCCCATATCACCCATCCTGATCCAAGAATCCCTAAACCATGATTTACACCAATCAACCCCCCCCCACGTATGGGGCATGTTGAGGTATTCAAGCTCAGTTATATTCTGATGAAGAGAGGCCTTTGCAACTATGTCCTCACCACATGACGTTAAAATGCATGGGATATCTTGGCCTCTTGGCAAGAAACTGCAAAGGCCAAGCATTAACCATCCAGGGAAATGCCTCAAACGGCAAGCATTTTCACTGGTTCAAAAAAATCACTATGTCCTCACTGCATGACGTTAAACTGCACAACAACCTTCAAAAATGCCTCTCGTCCTTTCCACATGATGCTAAACTGCACGGAATATCTCCCAACTACATGGTGATAAACTAAACGGTCATACTTCTCATGGGATAAATGAGAAACATAGGCTTTTCTCCATCCTTTAGTTCACGGGTCAGACTTGCACGAACCACCTCCTCACACCAGCATGCGAAATAATTACTTCACACATTCTTGGGATGTTTAGTCTAGATATTTACCCCGTTTTAAGGAACCCTCTCATCATAAGCCATACTCTCTACTCATAAAAAGCCGAACTCTCATACTCCACCCCTGGTGGTCCCAAATCTCAACTTCCCTGAAGTTTCTCGGCTATCGGATGTGGATAGTCTTTGACTTAGGGACACCTTTTTACGACTATGCATACCATGCCCTCAGCGGCTCTGCATATTGATCGCCCCTAGCCAGTCTTCCAAAAGAAATATTTCCTTAGGAAATGCTTCTCTATGTATGCCTCTTGGACTCTGAGCCCCCATGTCTATCCCGGGATTCGGAAACCCTCTGAGCTATAGTTTACCAACCTCTTCCACAATCCTATCTGAATACGGCAGAACGTCTTTGATGAGATTAGTGAGAACCAGGAGAGGTCATTCCATTTCAGATGATGTCCCAGCTGCATGAATTTAAACTTCACCAATCCCCAACCATCCTTTACGCTAGATAAATGCGTAGGACAAGAACCTTGCTTCCACACTCCCGATTGATATAGATGTTCTCAAAACCTTTCAGACGTCACAACCCCGGTGGTTTTCAATTTTTCCCCCAAACCACCCATTCTGGTTTTCATGAGCCGGACTTCCATGAAGTCCCCTGGCCATCAGAAATGGAAAAGTCTTTGACTTAAGGACACCTTTGTATGACTATGCATACCATGACATCAGTGGATCTGCATATCAATCGCCCGTGGCCCGTCTACCAAAGGCAAGTTTTCCTTAGGCGATGATCTTCCTACCTCTGTACGCCGACACAAATCCCATATCTTGAGACATGCCCTGCATGTCATTCAAATTTAAACAAGTTTCCCCCCACGTGTGTCGGAAGAGTATTGAGACATATTTTAATCATTTGAACCCCATTTGGGCCCTTGACCCACAATATTTTGTCAAATTTATTCTACCTAAAACATCAATAGTGATAGTCTTGACGGCATGACTTTAAACCGCTCACAAAGGATTGAGGCACAAAGCATGTTAGGCCGAAAACCTGAAAAGGGAGACCTAAGAAAAAGCTGGGTTATACCCGCTGGGTCCACACTAAATGGGCCTAGGAAAGATCATGGAATTAAAAGAAAAAAAAGACAAAACGTTTGTAGGGTTTCCCTAAAAAACCCTAGAAATAGTCAAACTATGCTCGCTGGATCCCATGGTCCAGGAAAAAGTTAGAGCCCGATTTATTTATTTTTGTCCTGGACTCAGATTATTCTAGGTTCAGGGAATTAACATATGTAACAATCATGCCAAATAGTTTCTATCACAGGAAAAGGTGACAAGATCACTAAGGAGAAGTGTTTCTTTGTTCCATAACAAAGTTGGTAGGAAAGGCATCCATTATCCGGAGCCTCCTCTAGTGCGAAAAGTGATTACAAGAGTTTTTCGGCGGATTCACAAAGCTGAATCAGGCACTGGTGAGAATCCTCGATTGTCTGAGAGAGATTCTGCAGTAAGGTCATCTCAGCTTTTGCACCAGCCCACAGTTCTTCTGCCTCCGGAGCCGCCTTTGTGCTTGCCCTCATTTCCTCCTCCATCCGCCACTCCCCTTCTCCAATCATGGCGGTGAAGTTGGCCTCTTCCTGCTGCAGCTGGTGTATCTCATTCCTCAGCACCTCCAAGTGAGAATGCTGCTCAATAACTTCTCTCTAAAGCCTCGCGATGACCCCGACGTGGTACTGAGCCTCTGTTAGGCAGAGTTGTCGAGTTGTGGAAAGGTAGGGTTCAGATTGGGCAGTGAAAAGGTGAGATTAAAAATCACCTAGCCTCTCCCGATCAGTGACTACCTCCTTGACTATGTCATAAACACCATGATAGTCAAAGCCATCAAATCCCAGCAATATAAACAAATTGTGTAGCCACAGTAATTTGGTCTCCATCTTGACCAAGGGAGTTTGAGAGATCAGTCTCCAGATTTTCTCCCAAGCCCTTTGGAGAGTGGGTCACAGGCTGTAGAGGACTTGTTGATCGGGCTCAGAATCACTCCCGGATGAGGACACATATTCGGGGATGAACGTCACCAAGGAGTGACCCAAGGCGGCCTCACCCACAAACTCTGTCACTACGGTAGCTTGGCCCCCGACTGGCGACACAATTGTCAGTGCCAAAGGTTGTGGCCCTGAAGCTCAAGAGTCAATAAGATAGATGAGTACCCCTAATTTGAAAAGGGAAGGAAAAAGATTCAGTGGAAGGAGACCGGGGAACTTACTCCTAATCAATGAGGCATCGACATCTGCAAGCTCTGCACTGCCATGACAGCCACTCAAAGAGGATGCCACATCTTCTATAGGCAAGGGAATCTGGGGAGCCCCCAGAGGGGTCCAGGGCCTGAGGCCATGCCTAAGGCTAGAAGTTTCCAAATCCATCCCCAAGTGGTCGCCTACAGAGACCAAGCATGGGGAAAACACTCCTCTGGTGAACAAGATAAGGGCCTTCTCTAGGTTTCCAACAATTGGACTAATGGAAGGCTCTTCCTCCATTACGACAAGATCCATTAGGTCTGAGGTGGCTGGCCCCGTCAGGTCTGGAGGCCCCTCAGCGATCATGGGCGCCCCGTCTTCCTCTGCAATTGGAAGGGCTGTTTGATCGGCAGGAGTCTCGAATACCATCAATTCCTCCTCTGACGTATCTCTGACTAATTAAGGTGAGAGTAAAGCATCTATATTGCCGGCCCCTTTGGCAGGGCTCACCATTTCGTCACGCCCAGGCATGGTTACAGGTGATTCCATAGACGACAAGGAGGCAGATGGTAGATCCACTTGGGCAGCCACAGCCAGATCCCCGAGAGGCCCTACACCGTACGTCAAATAGATAATGACTGACAAAGTTTAAGAATTCAAGTTGGCGATTGATAAAACGGGAAGTCATGATTACCTGGTATTCCCTGTTTTAGCCGTTCCGATAAATGGATCACCTGTTGCCATCTCTAGATCTTCCTAGGGGATAGTTCGTCCTGAATTCTAGAAGGGACGGGAGGAGGAATGACCCTTTCTATGTTCGCGATGGTCACTTCCATGAGCTCAGTTGTGCCAGGGGATCCTTCCTCGATGACCCCTGTGGGAAAAAGTGCATTCTCCCCCGCCATGATACCACGAGGGGTATACTACGTCGAAGGAATTACCCCCTAAGATTCTTTGGCACCCTGCATAAAAGGAAGAAACCTTAGAACCTACACTATAAAGGAGGGATAAATTCAGAATGGGCGAGCAGAGCAACATCTTCTTCAGAGTCGGAAAATTCGTGATGTCTAATCATCATGTCCACCCATATGCTCCCATAGAGACGATTCCAGAGTGAATGAATGTACGCATCCATCTCCTTTATCAAGGCGATTATTTCATCTAAATCCTCTTCCAACAGAAAGTGGGGTGGAGTGAAGATCATCCCAATACCTGGATGTTGAAGAGGACCGGTTTGAAGAAACACCCAAACTTCTTCATCAGAACCACTGACCCTAAGGTCATCCCAAATCCTCCAAGCCTCCAGGAATGTGGCCATGTCATGAATCTCTAACCGGGGAGGATCAACCTGAGATGGTCGGGCAGTGGTAGAAGCTGGTAAGGGCACCAATGGACGTATTTGTGTTTTAAGTCCCTCCACCACCCTAGAACTCTCTGGGGCTACCTGTGGATGGAACCTCATGGTTAGGGAGGGGAATTACCTTGCTTCAGCTGTGACGGGGAGATCATCGAAGTCATTTCCCCCCTGAAGAGAGGGCACTTCCTTCTTCCTCCTCATCAGTAATCGGGTGCAGCATGGCATGGACTCGATGAATAAACACCGCATAACCCCGGCATGAGTGAATATAGACCTCAAGGTCTCGGAGATATTGAACGACCCTCTTGGGGTCCGCGTCATAAATAATGTCAGCGGGAGCAGATATGTAGCGCAGCCCGTCAAAATCTACCTCTGATTCTTAAAGATACTGCCACAGAGGACGGGGGTACTGGCTGTGAAAGGCTGAACAGGCTTTGAATTCGTCCCATTGGCCCCAAGCCATCAAAAAGGCAACATTAGCAGGAATATCTACCCCCCTTCGGGTAGCCTCAAGGGCATGAGAGGATACACCTCTATCTGTAAAAATCTTTCCCGGAAGCACAGGACAAGTGGGGTGACGAAGGATTTTTCCCGGCCTAGTTGGAGCACCATCCTCCTTTCGCTTCCTTTTTCCCTTTGATGGCTTGGAACTTGAGAGGGTAGGTACCAATGTCCCTAGCTGGCCATTTTGGTATTATTGTACCCAGGAGTTAGCTTAATTCGTGGATAAGAAAGGAATGGAGTCTGCAAGTGTGTGGGTCATAACTTCCCAACCGGTATCCTCCTGGATAAACCTTAACCATAGTTGTCTGGCCGCCATCAAATGAACGTTCTCACGGGCACCATTAAGTGCGGGGAGACACTGTGCATGGACGCACCCAAATTGACGCCCAAATCAGCAAGGCACATACCCCTCGCAGATTAGTTCTCCACCAACAAGAGCCACCAAAATACCCTCTCGGAGGGAGAGTAGGTAGACCCGCTTTCTAAACTTTTCTGTTATGGTGTTCGTAATTGCACCAGCTGGGGAAGAAAACAGATGAAAATTGAAATAGTCATAATTCGAGATTTGACTTGATAATAGACTCTTGTTTGAAACTGTATGTTGACTATCCTTTCCTTGGGTCGCCCACTCTTCGGGCATAACCCCACTAGTCAGCTGCAAGTATGGCCAAAATGTGGTGCTCGGAACTTGAAGAGGGTTGATGAAGGTGTAGTAGTTCTTGATGTGTACGCTTAACCATCCCCAGAGAATTTGGAAAGGGCCGACCACTCGGTGTGGCCGGCTCCCGTAAGTGATATTACCAAGCAACCAGTAAATCCTGGATAGTACTGAGATGACTAGGTTGATAATGTTATCAGTAGCCAAGTGTTTTTACATGACAAAAGTAGTGACCCACATGACTCCAGCCTCGCGCATAGGTAATAAGCAGCCACTTAAGAACATGGCCAGAAAAGCTTCCAGGCGGACCAATCGATCGACATCCGGAATAAGCTCCCAACCCCAGCCGCGAAAATCGCCTTGCTCCAAAATCAGCCAATAGCAACCCCTCTGTTTACAGGACTCCATAGTAGGGAATGTTTTGGGACTATGTGGGAGAGCCACAGATTCGTCACATTTTTTCTCTCTCACAAAATCCTTGACCCATTCACAGTATGGGACGAGCTATTTTGGAGACGTATCCTCTGAGTGATTCCAAGCCTGGTTAATAAGCTACTTCACTAGGGGAGTCCTTTATTAATTCTCCCACACAGAAGAAGGAGGTAGGAACTCGTCATACATACTCCCAATGATGGGGACCCCCGAAATCTGAAAGACGTCTAATAGACTAATTCCCACTTCCCCATGGACCATATGGAAGGTGTTGGTGTCCGGGCTCCAATGGCTCATAAGTTTATTGGAGAGGGCCTGAGGTCGATGGGTATATTATTGGGACACCCAGGCAGCTTCATAAAAGCCTACGGCTCGCAACACTGCCCCATATTTTGTGCAGCTCTGGTGAACCCAGAAGTGCCACCCCCAATCCAATGACTTAAATGCTCCTCCCACTCGGAGATCCCGATTCCCCGGCCAACCATGCTGGTCGATTACCATGGAACTAAGGGAAATACTCTGATAGCAGTGGACTATTCCTTCCTATTGATGTGGTTCTCCTGTCGGAGATACTGGAAGGTGATGCAACACAGATCCGACAACTATACCCCTCGAGGCAAGCCGCCCGCCGGTAGGTATCATAAACTGGGGAATAGTGGCGGCAAATATCCATGCTTCAGGATTGTTGTCACAAGATGGTTCCGGAATCGGGGTATTAGAAAACAAACCGAACCCACATTCAGGAAGGCTGTTAGAAAAAGGATACTCCTACTATGATTTGGAGAGCTGGTTTGCAAGGAAGGAAGACAGTAGGGAGTGACAGACTCCATCTTGAACAGAACCATCCATGTCCTTCAGGTGTTGATCAGCAGTTGAGAGGGCCTCTGTAGTAGGCCTCGGTGTAGAACGAGGGGGAAACATATTTTCTTCCTACACAATGAGAGCCAACAATTGGTTAGTCCAGAATAAAAATCTGGACAAAAATAACCAGATATATGTATAAGGAGTCTTCATAATCAAAGCCCGCAAGAAGGCCTCAGAGGATGGTTCGTGATGACATCATTCCGCGAACCAGCCCTTCGCGAAATCAGTTCGCGAAACCCTGACCTGTGGAGCGTTGTCCAGGAAACCGCGAACGAAGTCGCTCCGCGGAATTTCAATCCTGAGTTTATGTGATTAGGTTCAGGATAATCAGACATTTTTAAAGTTCAAGTGATTTTAAACCGCGGAGCATCGAAACCGCAAAGCAAGTTCCTCCACAGCACGTCATCACTTACTTTTTAATTAGTTAAGAGTAATGGTTCATGGTTGGGAAGTTGGTTCATGGGGGAATGCGACCGCGAAGAAGGAATGGTTTGCGGAGGTTGCTACTGGTTCGCTGATGAGGCACTTCATGAAGGAGAAAACATGCGGAGGCGAAGGAGCTCTGGTTTCGCGGGGAATTCGGTAAAGGACAAATGAAGGGCTCCCCATATTTATAGGCATGGTCCCCTATCGGGTCCACCTCTCAACCAAAAACCATCTCAGTTTCAGGACCACTTTGCATCGGAATGGCCACCTCTCCGTTCTGATTGGACCCCATTCCAATAGGGGGCATTTGTAGGGTCTGAAAAAATCTTCAAAGGAGATTCTACCCAAATCCACCAAAGAGTTTCTGCAAATAATCAAAGGGACACAAACATGACCAGTCCTTGAACCGGTCCCATGGAAATGCAACGTGGCTAGGCCCCACCAAGTGCCTCCCCCGCGAACCATTGTCATTCTCGAAATGGAGGCATAGAGCCTCTGTGGACATGAGACAGGATGTGCGCCAGTCCGGTTGACCATCATGAACTGCCCCAACCGTGGACCATGTCGACCGGTTCAAGCCGCGCCCGCTGTCATTCACGGAATGGAGGTGGAACCCTCCGCGGTTGCAGAGCACTCCCTAAGTTCGATTCGTGGAGGGGGAGAAGCGTTCAATACCCACCACGAATCGCAGATTGACCATGTCGGCTGTAAACTGGGTATTTGGATATTGGCCTCCACAAAAGGTGCCGCGTGGCCACAAGTACATCCCTTTCCCAACTCTATAAAAGGAGACTAAGGGGGAAAGAAAAAGAGGTCGGAGAACTGGAATCAGATTCAGAGGGATTGGAGATTTAGAAGGAGATTGGTTGAAGGAAGGCTTTGGATTTCGCAAATAGCGAAGTTCCCATCCGCGAACCACAGTAGGTATATGAATTAACAACGAATTGGAAAATGCATAATAATTTGGTGAACCTTGAACCTAAAATAACAAAAACAAGGAGAACCGCGAACCATACCCCATCCGTGGATGACTTACCCGTGGACCAAGAAGTTTATGCCTCTTTTCCCATCCGTCACACCATGTAGCACTCTCCTACACGGCGAAGCCCTGACCGACGATCCTCTGACCGGAGCCAACCTTGGCCGTCATTGCCCGCCTAGAACCCTCCGCGAACCACCCTTATTCGCGGGACGCCAATCAGTCTGTGGACCACCCTGGTTCGCGGACGGCTTCTCCTACCGTGTGGAACTTCCCCACATAAAGGGCGCCACCACCCATACCTCTTGGTGGCTCACCAAATACTTCGGTGTTCTTATTTCCCGAGCCAGATAAAATCCTTCTAATCCAGCCAAGCCCTCCGTGACTCCCTCATTGGCATATTCATCGGCCCCAAGCCGTGTCCTCCACCAGAGCCACCGAATCTATGTGGTGTAACTTTCAGGTGCATCAGCGCGCCATTTTTAGTTCACATGCCCACGGTAAACAGGGGCAAAGGGGTTGCCCCCAACCTTGAGCAGATTCCCAAAGCATTCCTGTATTTACATTCCCACATTAATGTGGAGTCTGAGCTCGAGAGTCCTCTTTCTTCCGCTCTACATTCTAAATGACCCTCGAGGTAGTAAAATACCCATCAGAAGGAATCCCTCATTCACTGCAAGAGAAGAGATGGGCATAGGAGCACCCCCTTTCCCTCTCCCGCTGGGCTTTGTCGCCTCGGGCATCCATCTCGGAGTAATCCCTGACCTTCTAGGCCTCCTCAGAGTGTAAGCCCCAATCCATTTCCAAGGGAATCCATCTAGGAGTAAGCCTCGACCTCATGGGCCACCCTCATGCATAATCCCCACTCCACTTCTCACAGACGCACCTCTCACGACGTGATCCTCTGGTCCCTGCTGCCTCTTGTTTCTCACACCGAGCATGACTCACGTGGGCTTAGAGTAAGCATCGACCATGAAATCTCCTTATGGGCCTCCTCAGAGTGTATGCCCCAATCCATCATTCTGGGCCTCCTCATAGTGTAATCCCCAATCCATCATTCCGGGATACCCCATAGCGTATGTCCCAAGCCAATACGAACTACATAGACTTTGATCCCTACCTCCTAGATAGGGTACGTAGGAATCCTCCATGAGGTTCAAGCCCACCACCCATCGGACTACCCGATCCATCTTCATGTTGTTTCCCCAACACCTATCCAAACTATGTGGACTTTGATCCCTGCCTCCTAACAAGGGTACGTAGGAAGCCTCCCTAAGGTTCAATCCCATCAACCAGTCGATCTGATCATCTCCCCATCAGTTCACCGCACCACTCCTAGTGCCTCCTCAAGTGAGTTCCAACTCTTCGGGGGCATTAATCCAACAAGGGATGGTAACCCTAGGGCATAAATGATTCCGAACCCCTATGTCTAGTTGAAAATTTCCCACCAAGGTTAAATCCATGTATACTATGTTTGGGTATAAACCAAAGATTCTCAAACATATGAATACGTCTTAAATCTACAACAGAGTCCCGGATCCGGTAATAATTCCCCCCATAAAGGGTGCGATGAGCCTGAATTCCCATCCTTTCAACCAATGTGAGTTCTTAAGAGTCGCCAGTTAGACCATCCGGTGAATGCCTACATTTGGAAAGCATGTCCATCAATCATTAGTTACGGAGCCGTTGGGCGTTTCAAGGCCAAAAACCAAAATGAAACACTAATACATAATTTATGTTATTATAAATATGGTACAACCATATTTGTTATTCAATCCATTCCTTAAATGAAAAATTCACCATATGTGCATACGTATGGCTTACCGTCTCCACATCATGGTGCAGTTTGTTATTCAAACACTTCATTATTTGGATGGGTATAATAATGATAATAACTTATGTAAATAATAAATATAACATGTTAATGATTCTGTATATATTATATAACATCAAATTACATAATATTTCACCATCAATATAATGATATTGTCGCTCGTACCTAAGTACAGATTACGGTCTCCACGATGCGAAGAGATTTATTCCCACATTCACCATTCAACGATGATTATAAAAATATATATTATTAATAAGTATGTATTATATGACATAATAATGATAATTAATTGATATGTGTATATATATATAAGTACTTACATATATCTTATTCACATACTTCCATTCAATATGATATGAAAACGGAAACAATGTTTATGCGCACGTACGGCCTACCGTCCCCATAAACGGTGTTTTCCATTTCATATATCTTGTCTATTATTCATATTTATATTCTAAATATATATGATATATAAATCATGTGTTATATTCTTTAAGTATGTAAATAATGATCTAAATTATACGATCAAGGATAACAAGTTAAAACACGCAAGATAAAGAAAGTGATTATTACCCGAAATGTTAATTTAACATGGAAGTCAATATTAAATGGGTAGTGTAAAGTCATAAATGAATCATGAATGATATAATAAATATGAATATGGATATGGTTTGATTTAATAACATACTATGGTCATTATATCAGATGTTCAACATACCCTCAACCAAGGAAAAGTACTAGGTAAGGATTAATTTCTCAATCTCATTATTATCTGAGATTATTTATGTATTAGTATTTACTAGGATATTTTTATCATCCATGGCCATGTTTAATAAAATTGTTTTCAAAATGAGTGTTTTAATTATTTGTGTAAGGTACTATATATCAAGATCATCATTTTAAATGTTTTTATGATATATTTTTCTAAATCTTTATAATTAATGTACATGTTTTCAAAATAATTTTAAGGATTTATTTATATGGACAAGACTATTTTAAAATATTAATTCCTTTAAAAAGTTTCAAAGTGGTATGGGACAATTTGATTCAAAAATTTCTTTTAAATTAATTCTTTTAAAAATTGTGTGAGTTTTAAATGATTTCATGAATGAAGTATATTTCTCTCATAGAGTTTTACTGATCATTTTCAACTAATCAGCATCCTTTACTAGATATTATTCTTGATCGAGGTTGATTAATTATAATAAAAACTTCCATATTTTTTTGAAGTATTTTTTGATATATATGGTTTGTGGATGTGTTATTTTTATACCATTCATGGTTTGTGGTTTAAGTGTTAACATTTTTTATGCTAGTTTTAATACAAATATTTATGTTATGTTTTAACCTTTTCATATAAGGAATGTGTTAGACTTAGTAAGTGATAGGTGGATGCCGCTATAACTCCTCGATGCATCAGAAGGTCTCCTGATACAATTAGACATGGAAATAACCAAGGCATTTCCCAATTTGATATATGGTATTGGCCTAGGCCTTAATCATTTTAGGACGTCTTATCCAAGGATTGGACAATATGTTTCAGAATGTCTGGAATTATACATTCCCTCATTATGAAAATATTATTAATGGTTCATGTTGTTATTTGACTAGTAGAATACCCATGAATATGTTTTATTATGGAATTATTTAATAATATCACATTCCTTACATAAAGCGTTCATATTTATTATTTGTAAAGGCATGTGTTTTAAATTATTCACCATGCCTAATCTTTACGTTATCTTCTGCTCTATTGCTTGCCCTTACTGAGCACTTGATCTCACACCATTCATATGTTTTATTTTCACAGGATTCCAAGATGTTTATTATGATTGATATGTAGGGTTAAGCTAGGGGATTAATGGTGTTCCCAAAGGATAATTTATGATAAGTTTTATAGAGTTATTTTCATTTAAAGAATATTTAGAAATTTTACATTCAAAAAGGAAATAGTTTATTATAACTAAATCTATAAACATGAATTTTATGGTATCATTAATATGATTAATTTATAAATTTAATAAATTTAATTTTATGAAATGAAATCAGACCATTAAGTTAAAAATTATATTTGAGATATTTTTTGGGAATTTTTTTAAAAGTTAATTATCTTGTGAATAGCTTAAAATACAGATTTTTAAGAAAACATTATTTTATTTTCATGTATATAAAAATGAAGAATTATATTTTTGATTATTTTTAATATTTAATTTGATAATTTTTATTAAAAATAATCCAATAAATTAAAATTTAATAAAAAAAATACACTTTATTTTTGTATGAAAACATTTTTTTACATGAAAATTGATATTTTCATGAAAATTGTTTTTTATCATGTTTTATATGTTTTTTTAAAAGTGCTTTCCACTTATAGAAATTAAATTTGATAAAATGGAATATATATATTTAATAATCATATATAATTTTCTTAATTATTTCACCTTAATTTTTGGTTATTATGAATTTTAAATTTGGTAAAAAAATATCTAGTTACCACAACAAAAATTAATAAAAGTTAAAAGATTAAAAAATAATTTGATAAGGGTTAGAATGATATATAAAATATTCAAAACAATAAATGATTGTAATATTTACAAAATATATTATTAATTATTTTAATAAAGATTCATTATGGATCCATTTTTCTCTAGTAATAAATTTATATATTTTAATATTTGAAAAACTTTTATGTGTGTCATTTCCCCCACTTATAAAATGACACCCCTTATCCTCTCTTATACACACTTCAAGAGACTCTTTATTAAACCAATTCATACCCAAATTATTTATTACAACCCTCACTATGTCATAAAGTTATTTGTTTATCAAAACACCTTCTTTGGAGGGATTTCTATATTAACCTAAGGAGGTTGTCATAAGAAGTTGTATAGTTCTTAACTGAGTGATATATTTTTATTTCATATTTTACCACCATAAAAACATTAATAAGCATTATTTTATTGTAAAATAATAATTTCAATATATTATAATAATATTATTCTTCTGTTATATCCCTTTCTTCATCTCTTTTTCTATCGATCGGTATACGAAACAATCGTTTGTACGTACATGAAGAATTTTACCTTGCAAACTAATGTAATTTAATTTATATCACCTCCTCTAATTGATTTTTATAATGATTAATAGAATATCTATTTATATGATATGTATTAAATAATTAATATTATGTAAATATAATATATCCACTTATTTATTACCTTTCTATCAATCAAAAAATAATAACCTCGTTTGCACGTATGTTTAGATTTCCATCTCCATAAAGCGATATGACTCATTTTTTATCAACACCTCACATAAATGGTATATATGATTTTATTTGAATAAATAATATCATATTTATGAAATAATAATAATTCTATAAAAAATATATGCATTCTTTCTTCCCCTAAAACTTATTTGTAAATTGAGATCCATCTTAGGTGTGTACGTACGAACTACCATACACCAGATGTAACATAATTAATTTTTCATTAAAACCATAAGAGAATGGATATTAAAGTATATTTAGTGTAAAAATATGATAATTAAAATATCATTAAAATTATAAAAATTATATAATAATAATATATGTGACTATATTCAGTCTACCAAATTCATTTTGGACACATGAGTTGAGTGTCCTTAAAATGTTTGACGTGGAAATAACTGATTAGGTAAATGAATTTGGAAAGCGAAAAATATTAACAGAAAAAATAATAAACTATAAATTTTTTATTTTTAATGTAAATAACTAACATAATTATATTATTTTGAAATACTAATAGTGAAAACGGTGGTCCAGACTCATGGTAAGGGTTTTATAGTATAAATGACCTTTCTTAGAGGCCTCATGTATTTTCAAGAGACACTTTATTCAGTTTGAGTGTGTATAAAACCCAATATATGTATTTTATCATTAATTTTAAAATTTTAAGGGTTTAAATATCTATTTTATGTTTTTTATCTAGTTTCTTATTAGAACAATATTTATAAAATAAAAATATATTTTCTATTTAATCATTTTTTGAAATATTTTTAACTCTTTCTCCTCCATATATAAGTTCATTTAATTATTTGAAAAAGATTATAATATATTCTTAAAATATTTTTCTTGTTGATTTTTTTAATATATTTTAATTCATTAACAAATGTTTAAAGAGTGTTATTTTAATCATTTTTATGTAGTTTAATTTCAACTTTTTTTACGTACCAAAAAATGAATATTTTTAATGTATATGGGTTGATTTATTTTTTCCTATATAATAGTCATTAAAATTTAGCAATATTACATTATATATTTCCATGTTTATTTTCAAAGAATTTTTTTAATAAATTTTTTAATTTTAATTATTATTATTATTTATATTGAAATAAAAAAACAAGTCTCATCATTACGAGATAAATAGATGTTATTAGATTATAGGTTAAAATTAGTTGTATAGTTTATAATGATGAAAAGTGTAAGATTTTATTTTTCGTGACACATTACATAAACATTATAGATGATAACTGGTGATCCTGATACATCTTATATAATAGGGGATCCTGATATAACATATACTATATGTGAGCCTGATGTATCTCTCTAATGAATGGGGTAATGTTCCTTATCTTAAAAGGAAAGTAGTAGGGAATTAATAGTGGTCACATATCCTTGGTATCTTACTATTCTCCAGTTATTTCTTGCATAGGTTTAGAACGGTTATAAATATTATACTCCAAAATGCTTATAAGGGTTCCGATTTTCTGGATTTTTGTATTAATATTTTTCTTTTATAAAATTGTGTTATTCCAAGATGGAAATGATTTATATCACATTCTAAAACAATAATGTTGGAAGGGTAAAAATGTAATGAGTTTTCATGTATCCCAATGAAATAACAGATTTCATTCCTTTATATACCGTAAAAAGCATTTTGTACCCATATTATGTTATTCAAATATTTTTCACAGGGTTTAAGGAAAATCAAGAATAAAGAAGAAGTCATGTTGAAAGTCATGAATATTTTTCATGGAAAAAACTCTTTCATTTTTGATGTTATTTATTATGGGATAAATAGATCCTAGGTTGTATTTTCAACTTTTTAACATAATGGATTTAACGAAAGAGTTATAACCTACTTCTATAAAACAATGTACTATAAATATCTTTGTATCGTATGAAAGTGAATTATTTTAAAAAAATCCAAATATTTTTAAAATATTTTAAAAATGGGTCCTTATATATTGGGTAATGGTATATATCTAATTATGTAAGGTACTAGAGATAAAACAAATACACTATATTTAGAGGATTCTATCCACTAGGTGATTATAGTATTTGAAGTGTGCATTGATGCATGAAATTATTTTCAATGGCTATGTTTGTACTATATTTCATTATTATGACAAATTCATATATCATGTTATCATCTCCCATGATCATCTCACTACTTCAAAACAAGAAATTAACATCACTGACCTTTATTGGAGCATAAAAAACACTGTTAAAGGTTCCCTTTATCAGTGTTTCTTATAACATCGATAAAGGTGATCTTCATCAATGTTTTTCTTTTGCTTTGATAAAATGCATCCCTTATTGGCAAATTATTTTTAACACTAATAAAGGGAACCCTTTATCAATGACTTATTTTTTTTACTGATAAAAATCCTGAATAAATAATATAATTGAACAAATAAATATTAAAATGTGTGAAAATAAAATAAAATAATTCTTTTTATTCATTAAATAATTATTGATAAAAATAAATAAATTTAATATCATATAAATGAATTATAAAAACTTATTAATATTATATATTAAATATATAAATACGTAAATTAAAATAATAAAATAAATAAAAATAAAAAAATGAGTAGAACATGGGAAAAATATTAAACATTATACACCAACGAGCCTATACCCATGTGGTAATGGATCCAGTATAGAATCTTAGAGGTTCTGGGATCAAGACCTTTTGGGAACATGCACCATTATATAAAAACGAAGGTAGTGACATGGATAATGATGTAGGCAGATAGTGATATTGGTACGACACAAGCCGAGGGACACATGAGGGATTATGCAAGTATGGTGTTACACTAGGACTTTAGGTCATGTTATGGGATTCATCTCCACTAGACCTACAAGCTATGTAATAAATAAATAAGTCTACATGGGTGTGTTATCTTCTAGGGAGACTAGAGGCTACCTTTCCGTCCTATGTGTGTGATGTGTGTGTGTGTGTGTTCAAATGTAATCATTCCCCCAAGAACCGAATATATATATATATAATAATTATTATTAATTATATAATTATTGACGAAAATTAATACATTTAATATCATTATAAATAGATTATAAATATTAATAAATAAAATATATTAAATACATATATATGAATGCATATAATATTTTATTTAAATATTATTCATTTAATACAAAATATTTATTCTTTACATTAAATAATTAATATATTTAGTGAATAATTGTTTATAATTATATATTAGTACGAATTAAAAATACAAAATAATTGTATCAAGTAATGTGCCTAATTTAAAATCATTTTATTTTTCAATGTAGAAAATTTAAAACATATTTTATATCGATTTCACATAAATATACATAATTAATCCATTTTTATATACAATACACATGCATACATAGTTAGGAAATTAATGAAATCTTATATATAAACACAAACACCTAATATTTATATAATTTATTCAAATTTTAGTATTAATTTTAAGATTTTACTATAACATGATATATTTATTATTTTTTCTTTAATCGATAAATTTTATTTTTTTATTATTTAGTTTTTTTATCATTAGGTATTAGTTCATATTTAATATTTATTATTTTTTATTTTTTTATTATTTTTGAGAATTTAATCATTTTCTATTATTGATCTATATATATTTATTAAATATGTTTAAATATTTTACATATTATTTTAATAATTTGTATTTTATTAATAATACGTATTCATAGTTTCGATCTTTTTAGAGTCTTCTCATTTTTTATTATTTAATTTCACTTAGTTTTAACATGCATGAATTTGTGTGTATATATCAATTAATAATGATAAAAGTAAATTTTTAAATATTTATAAAGAAACATATTTAGAAATGTATATTTTCTATATTTATAAATTTATATATCTTCATTTATAAATAAATAAATAATATGTTTTGAAGGAGTATTTATATAATCATAAATTAATAATTATATATATTTAAATAGCTATAAGTTTATAATAATTTTTTTAAATTATTAATATATTTACTATAATAATATTTATATTTATAATTATATTTATATTTAAAAATATATATATTTAATATTTAAGTAATTATATAAATATGTATAATGATCTAGATACACAAATAAATAAAAATTATTTTTTAAAAAAAATAGAATTATATATTTATATAATAATTAAATTATCATAAATGTATTTGAATGATAAATATATTCACAATATTTATATTTATTCTAATATATATTTATTAATTATATATTAATAATTATATAAACATATTTATAACTACAAAATTCGGATAAATTTATTTAAATAATGACTATATTTAATATATTTATTAGTATATATATATGAAATATATAAATATATATATTCATATTAATATATTTATAATTATAAATTACTAATTAAAATTTTTCTACAAAATCATTTATATAATTGTAAATAAATAAATAAATTTATTTTATTTTTTATTTATAATTATAAATTTTTTATTAGCACTAATGTTTTAGCGGTGATAAATATTCCTTTTATCATAGATTCTTTAGTGCTGATAAATATGGGGCTTTTTTAGTTCTAAAATAACCCCAATAATTTTTCTTTTTATCTACGAATATTAATTTAGTGATGATAAAAGAGATCTATATCATCACTTTTTAGAAGTTCTAATAAAATTTTCCCTGATCTATTTAAAAATTCTAACTATTACGGAATCAGTCGTGCTTTCTCAGGCTATCAGTGAAATCTGCCTCCCTCTATCACTCCTCAATGAATCCATTCTCGAATCATGTTTTGAACAAACCCATGGGTCAAATCCATGTCTTTAATGAATCAGGGTTTGAAAAATCCATGTCCAAAATATTCAGTGTTTTTGGGTTTGATATATCTATTTCTCTCAGACGAATGGAAGCCACAATCCCTATTATATTATTTTTAATCCTTCTCAACACACATTTTTGATTGTTTGGGGATAAATTTTACAGTTTTTTCATCATCTCTTGAAATTAGACATACATTTCTTCTTTCATTATTGAATTATTTTTACCAATATGTATCTTCACTATGACAACTACTGCTGAAAATACCACATATATTTCTAATAATTTTAAATATAACTTTGTCTAACATATGAATGTTCAATGTCATTGGATGTAGCTTCATCTTCGACATCTTCAACCAAAATATAACGATCCATTGTGTAACGCCCCAACCCCAGATGCCAAGAGTTGGTTCATTATTTTAATACATTTGCATGATTTCCATGAATCAAGTCTCAAAATACTGATCAGTTTAACAGTCATCGAAACATATTACACACATCAACATCACATTACAATTTCAAACATAAAATACCACATTGATTGTTCTTTAAGTACACCATTATTCCTATTTTTCTTAGCCTTTCATATCAATCAAAATAAACTTCTTGGAAATCCTAGGAAAATAAAACATATGAAAGGGGTGAGATTAGATGCTCAGTTAGGGTAAACAATTTAGCGGAAGACAACATAAATAATAGGCATGGTGGATAATTGAAAACACATGCCATTATAAACAATAAACATGAAATTTTATGGAAGAAATATGCATTGAGTTAATAATTTCATAATAAAACATAGTCATGGGTGTTCTACTAATCAAATAACCACATGAACCATCCTTATTATTTTCATAATGAGGGAATGTATAATTCCATACATTCTGAAACATTTTGTCAATACCTCAACCAAGACATCTAAAAATGATTAAGGCCTCAGACAAAACCATATATCAAATTTGGAAATGCCTCGGCTAAATCCACATATAATTTTCTCATTAGACCTACTGATGCATCGAGGAGCTATAGCAGGCTCCACCCGTCACATATTATATCCAATACATTCCTTATTTGAAAAAGGTTGAAACATAACACAAAAATCCGTATTGGCACTAGTATACGTAATGTTAATACATTTACCATAAACATTGAATGGTATAAAAATAACACATCCATAATCAAACATATCACAAAACCGTCAATAAAATATGGAATATTTTTATCATAATAAATCAAGTTCAAATAAGATTAAAATCCATCAAAAGATATTGACATAGATGAAAATGACTGGTAAAACTCTATGAGATAAATATCCCTTTTTTCATGAAATAATTTAAAAGTCAAACAATTTAGAAAGGAAAAATTTAAATAAATATTTGAATCAAAGTGTCTCATAAAACTTTGAAGCTTTTCAAGGGAATTCACATTTTAAAAACATTTATATCCATATAAATAAATCCTTAAAAAATCATTTTGAAAACATGGATATTATTGAGAATGATTTAGAAGAATAAATATTTAAAACATTTAAAATGTTGTTTTAATAAAAGTGTCCCTTAAAAATAATCCATTTTAAAACACTTTTTTTGAAATATGGACATGGATAATAAATATATCCCGGTAAAAACTTACCCATAAACATCCTTGAATAATAATGAGATTGAAGAATTAACCCTTACCTTGAACTTTCTTTTGGTCAAGGGTACGTTTAACCTCATGTATAATGACCATAGTATGTTATTAAATTATATCAGGATGATATTAATATTTATTATATCATACATTATTCATTTATTTCTTTATACTACCCATTTAATAAATATTTCCATGTTAAATTAACATTTTGGGAAATAATCGCTTTATTTATCGTACATTTTTTAACTTGTTATTTTTGATCGTTTCATTTATATCATTATTTATATAATTCTAGAATATAAAACTTGATTTATATATCATATATATTTAGAATATATATATTAATAATAGATTGATATATGAAATGGAATGCGCCGTTTACGGAGGCGGTTGGTCATAAGTACGCATAAACATTGTTTCTGTTTTCATATCGTATTGAATAGAAGTAAGTGAATAAGATATTTGTAAGTATATACACATATATATATCACCAGTAGAATTATAATGTCATATATTACATACTTATTAATAATATATATTTTTATAATCATCATTGAATGGTGAATGTGGGAATGAATCTCATCGCGTCGTGGAGACGGTAATCCGTACATACGTACAAGCGGAAATATCATTATATAGACGGTGAAATTCTATGTAATTGGATGGTATATAATATATACAGATTCATTAACATGTTATATTTATTATTTATATCAGTTATACTCATTATTATACCTATCCAAATAATGAAGTTTTTCAATAACAAACTACACCACGGCGTGGAGACGGTAAACCGTACGTACACGCATATTTTGAGATTTTCATTTATAGGATGGATTGAATAAAAAATATGGTTCTAACATATTTATAATAACATCACAGTATATAAGAGGAACTAGAGTTGTTATTTTGGTTTTGAAACAACAATGAAAGAGGAAGTGGAAGAAGAAAAGAACTTGAAAGAGGGTGGTGAAATTATAACCATTTCTTCATGTGTTTCCTTTTGACATGATCAAAGGGGATACATAAATTGTCTTCCTGATTAATGTAAGGACTCGAGGTTGATGTGAGGGATGTTCGTAGGATATTTGTACAGGTTTTGGTCAAGCCAAATGGTTTTGGAGGTGTGATATTGAGCGAAGGGGAATTGCTCTTTTACAAGAGGGTTGATGGTCATTTTAGGAAAAGATTAAAATATTAATTTATTATGAAATCACATTCAGTTTATAATTGATCCAAATTAATTTATTTAGGACATTAGGTGTTAATGGTTTGAAACAATCTCAACCAATACGTTTTAGAAAAGTTTAGGTTAATATTTTATACTTATCTTTTAGATCTAACTCTTAGTAAAATAGTGTAACTTTTACCGCGTCTTCTTGTATTCTTACACAATATGGTTGATAAACTTACTCTAAACAACCAAGAGAACCTCATGTGGTTCATTAATGACATATATAATATTATTTAAGCAATTTTTCACAACCTTTAAATTTTAGAAATATATTATATCAACCAATAATATAGTTTTTAAAAAAAAATTTATTTATGTCAATTTTGACACTATTTGGTATTTAGTTTTTGTGAAAGTTATAACAACCTTATCACTTCTAAAAAAATATATCTAATAAACCTTAACTTGTCATATTAACCTATAAAATTAGTGGAATTTATCAGAAGTCTCAATTTACATTTATTTGGATATTTATAATATCAATTATTTTAATATTTCATTAATAAGGTAATTACTGCATCATCATTGTGTCATAAATGCATTAAATTATTTAATTTATAAAAATTATAAATAAAATACCATTATGTAGGAAATATTTTTATAGTTACATTAAGTATTTATAGTCAAATATATCTTATGTATAACCCTATATTAAAGTTGGTTTTGTTATTAAACAATGAATTTACCTCTTTTAACTTTTCTTGAAATAAAAAAATTATAAATGTTCAAATATAATCTAAGTGGACCAAAGAGGATCATAGTTTATTCCTAAGATTGTTTTTGGTCAAATTACACTTATAGAATAGAATTAGGACTTGTGTTAGGGTAATTGTAATACAATTTTAACCATTAATTACCCTGTTTACTTTTAACGATGGTAAATAAAAGTCAAAAGTTACTACTCACCAAAAATTATATTCATCTTATTGAAAAACATTTTACTTAATGATATAAACCATGTCTCTCAGATTTTTGAAATTCAACCGACATAAGTGGTAAAATTAGGTTTTATGCAAATTTGTAAATGCTCCTATAATGTGGGTAAAAGACGGTAAAAAGTTCAATAAACTTTTATACATATAAATTTATTATAAAATGAATCCAATGAATTAAATTGATCTTATATAGGTATTATATATCAATTTTGACTTAAAATTAATTTAAATATAATAAATTATTATTTAAATATAAATTCAGTTTTAAACAATAATGCTGTGGTTTTCACTATTAATCAAAAATTGAATGTTTTCTGAAAAATACCAAAAATCCACTCTAAGATAATTATGATATTACGAATTCAAAAATAAATTATATTTTTCCAAATTCAAGACACAGAAGTTTCATTAATTAATTTAAACTTAATTCATGTTGCTAAAACAAAAAAGTGGGTTTTTAAAAAGTAAAAACTGTCAAAAGATTGACATGTGTTTTTGTCAAATTTAAATGTAAAATTACTTATAATGACCTAAATTGTATGAAATGATAAAAATATAATCTAATTATACTAAAAACATTTAAATTAATAACATAACACTATAAATTATTTCGATTAAAAAGCTATTTTTAATAAAAACACATTATTTTTCACTATTCATCAAAATATGAAAGTTATCAGAAAAGTATCCAAAAAATTTACAAACTAAATTTTTATGACTAGATTCTAAAAAAATTGAATTTCATTTAATTTAATATATAAAAGTTTCAAATACTGGTTTTAAAAAGGGTTCTCCATTTAAAGGTGGTAAAATTTAATTTTTTGAAAAATTCTTCTTTTATTTAAAAAAATGAATTTGTTATTTTATTATTTCTATAAAACACATAATATGGATGTTAAAATTATATAGAGTATATAAGATTCAAAATTTAGGTCATATTATTTATAACCTCCTTTTGAATGACTAGTTTGGTAACTAGTGGTGCGCTCGAACTCGATGTTGTGTGTAGCGCAAGATATTGAATTACTTTAATGAGATAACGTACTGTAAAATATTGAGGTACTAAATTTTACCATTCTTCCATAAATTGCATCCTCGCAATTTAAAATTGTTCTTTGAAAATAACAGGTTAAAAATAAAAAAAATACCTTTGTGGAAAACCCACATCGGAAATTGGGTAAATAAAATTTAGTCTTAATAAGTGGGAACAGGAAATGAAAATGTCACCACAAAATTATGATCTCGATTAGAAGAACATTGGTGGAAATTAGAGAAACATAATTGTAGTAAAAAGTAAATATTTATAGGGAGTGATTGAGGTCATCAATCAGAAAAAAAATGTTAAATTGAGGGCCTTAAAGCCATCAATCTAAGATGATATAAAATATAATCAGTTTAACAAAACATAAGGAATTTGGATAACACATTTATGGTTGTAACCTCCCTTCCCTAAAGTTTAAGAAATAATTTATTCATTGAATAAGAGGAAAAAAATATACTTGATAAACAGAGTTTCATCCTTCAACTAATTCCTACATCAAACTCACCTTTCACTATAAAAGATAATAGAATACAAAAATATTCTATTTATCGTAATTGTATAGGGTTCCAAAAATAATGAATTTATAATTAATTTGTCAAACTATATAAAAAAACTACATTACACAAACTATGACATCACATAGGCTAGTGGTAGGTGATGCACCCTTATCACCCTTCGGTTCTAGGTTCAAGTATCGTGCCCTTGCCGAATGCGACAGGTTGTCGCCCGACCTCCGGGTTTTCCTTTTTATAACAATCCAAAAATAATATTAAGAAATTATTTAACCTTAATAATAATATCCAACGTTAAAGTTATTCCATTCCATCCATTAAGATTATCCAAAATACTTATGTCCTTACTCACAATCCACAATTTATAAAGAAGGTAAAAAATGATGATCTCTTTTGCCACAAAATAATATATGAATAACATCAACATATATTATTTTAAAACATGGTAATAACCTGAATTACCATAAAATATTATTGATTACATTCATGATCCCTTATTCTTTATAAGATACTGTATATACTCCTTCTATCCAAAAATGTTGTAAACTCCAACAATGATGGAATATACAAATCATTAA
Source organism: Viscum album (assembly GCA_963277665.1). NCBI lineage: Eukaryota > Viridiplantae > Streptophyta > Magnoliopsida > Santalales > Viscaceae > Viscum > Viscum album. The sequence continues at coordinate 927,282,502 of OY728165.1, forward strand.
TCAGTTTCAAGGTAGTCAAGAATATTCAATATAATTTATCCAAATCAATCATATATTATTCCAAAATCACTATCTCAATATCAGAACCATATTATGGTTTATTGTTCTCTCAACCATATATTTTCCAAAAAAATTAACCTTCTATTGATACACTTTTCTTGGTTCCACACAATCTCAGGTCTTTAATGAAATAGTACTATAGTACAATCCTTATATACTTTATAATTCTCATAACATGTATATCATTAATAGAATACTCAATTAACACAACACTTTAATAAAAACATAAGAACTCTAATCATTCCTCTTTATCTTCAGTAATATCATAACTTTATTATTATCCAATAACAACATTTGGGGTATACACTAATGATTTGGACATTGATTCATGTAATGTCCCATCTCCATCTAGATAAATCATTGTAAAATTGAACATTTTTCATAACCTTTCTATCATGCACTTTTTGTTCATTTTCTCCACACTTATAACAAACTATAAATCCATTAAAGAATTTACCAAGGTGATTCTTTCCATAGTTATCATATATGGGAAAATCCTTCATTCCCCTCTTCCCTTTATCCATATTTCTCTCATCCATAATTTTCTTCTCTTGCATCCCTTCAACGAGATAGGACTCAGAGAATTATTTTCTTATCTTATTAACACAGGATACTATTTCTTCATATGATGAGAATAAGTGGGAGTCTATTTCCATTTTAAATTTTTTCTTGATACTATGAAAGATACGATCATTCTTAATCTTTCGATCATGTGTATTACTGGAATTCTCATTCCTTATACTAGGAATTTCTAAAAAATGGCATACACTAGGTTAGTTTTTGAATCGCAATGCATAATTACAAACTTGTAAAATACCAATCGTAAATTGAAATATTATGAATATAATCTATAATCATAAAATGTTTTCTTTGATGAGTATTTACTCCTAAATACTTCATAATTGCATGTAATGAAAATGTGAATTATCATAAGCATATCCCCAAGGAGTGTCATAACTAGGAGCGCAGCAAGGCCCGTTGTCATGCACTAGTTTCTGTTCGAGTCTAGCTCAAAGCAGTGTTTTCTGGTTTTACCCCTAGGTACATTTGTGCCTGAGCTGCCTCTACCAGCTTGTATCCAGACAGGGATGTATTTCTTGGAAAACTCACAAAATCTATACAGTACCAAAATTCCAGGATGTTCTTCTATACAAATCATCAAAGTATATCTTAGGGTAATGTTATCAAATCAGAGTTTTACTAAATATGTTTCCAAGGTTGTTGCTAAACTTACACTTATACCAACTATAATTCCCCAACCCCAGAACCCCAGAGTCAGTGCATTATTTTAATACATTGGCATGATTACAAGGAACCATGTCTCGAAAGATCGAATAGTTTAACAGTCTTGGAAATAGATTACTTGCATCAACTTCACATTACAATTTCAAATATAAATTATAGCACAAATAGTTCTTTGAGAACACTAATATTTTTTTATCCTAACCCTACATATCAATCATAATACACTTCTTGGAAATCCTATGAAAATAAAACATAAGAAAGTGGTGCAATCAGATTCTCAGAAAGGGTAAACAATTTTGCGAAAGACAATATAAACAATAGGCTTGGTGGATAATTTAAAACACATTCCTTTACAAACAATAAACATGAACACTTTATTGAAAAAATATGAGATGAGTAAATAATTCCATAATAAAACATAGTCATGAGTATTCTACTCATTTAATAACCACATGAACCATCAATATTATTTTCATAATGAGGGAGTGTATAATGCCATAAATTATGAGACATTTTGTCAAGGCCTCTTCCAAGATATCTATAAATGATTAAGGCCTCAGCCAAAAACATATATCAAATTGGGATATGCCTTAAACAATTCCACATCAAATTGAATAATGAGACCTACTGATGCATCGAGTAGCTGTAGAGAGCTCCACCCGTCACTTAATATGCCCAATACATTCCACATATTAAAATGTTGAAACATAACATAAGCATTCATATTAGTACTAGCATAAAACATTTCAGTACATTAACCATAAAAAATGAGTTGTATAAAAATAACACACCCATAGCCAAACATATCATAGAACCTTCAATACAATATGGAAGATTTGTATCATAATAAATCAACTTCAAATAGGTTTAAAATCCATCAAAGGATGTTGACATAGATGAAAATGATTTGGAAAACTCTTTGAGATAAATATCCCTTTTTCATGAAAAAATTTAAAAGTCACACAATTTTGAAAGGAAGAAATTTAGAGAAATTTTTGAATCAAAGAGTACCATACCAATTTGAAACTTTTAATGGAATTAACATTTTAAAAATATTAATGTCTATATAAATAAATCCTTAAAAAACCATTTTGAAAACATGCACATTAATGAGAATAATTTAGAAGAATAAATATTTAAAACATTTAAAATGATGTTTTAATAAAAGTGTCCCTTAAAAATAATCCATTTGAAAACTATTTTATGAAACATGGACATGGATAATAAATATATCCCAGTATTAACTTACCCATAAACAATCTCAAATAATAATGATATTGAGGAATTAACCCTTACCATGAACATTCCTTTGGTCGAGGGTACGTTTGACCTCCTGTATAATGACCATAGTATGTTATTAAATTATACCATGACCATATTATTATTTATTATATCATATATGATTCATTAATTATTTTATACTACCCATTTATTAATTATTTTCAGGTTAAATTAACATTTTGGGTAATAATCGCTTTCTTTATCGTACGTGTTTTAACATGTTATTCTTGATCGTATCATTTAGATCATTATTTAAATACTTACAGAATATAAAAAATGATTTAAATATTATATATATTTAGAATATAAATATTTAAAATAGAAGGATATATGAAATGAAAAGAACTATTTATTGAGATGGTAGTTCGTACGTACACATAAACGTTATTTCCTTTTTCATATCGTATTGAAAGGAAGTAAGTGAATAAGAAATATGTAAGTACATAGATATACATACATACATACATATATATATATATTTATATCTATCCATTATAATTATAATGTCATATATTACATACTTATTAATAATATATATTTTTATAATCATCGTTGAATGGTGAATGCTGGAATGAATCTCATCGCGTCTTGGATATGGTAATCTGTACGTACGAATGATCGACAATATCATTATATTGATGGTAAAATAATTTGAAATTGGATGGTATATAATATATAAAGAGTAATTAACATGTTATATTTATTATTTACATTATTTATACTCATTATTATACTCATCCAAATAATTAAATGTTTGAATAACAAACTACACCATGACGTGGAGACGGTAAGCCGTACGTACGAACGTATGGTGACTTTGTCATTTATAGGATGGGTAGAATAATGAATATGGTTGTACCATATTTATAATAAAATTATAGTATATATAAGGTACTGGAGTTATTATTTTGGTATGGAAACAACACATAGAGTAGAAGTGTAAGAAGAAAAGAACCTGAAAGAGGGTGGTGAAATTATTACCTCTTCTTCGGGTGTTTCCTTTTGAGTTGATCAAAATGGATTCTTAGGTTGGATTTATGATCAAAGTAAGGACTCTAGGTTAATTTTCTGGAATATGGGAGGATATTTGGGTAGGGTATGGACAATCCAAATGGCTTTGGAGGTGTGATTTTGAGAGAAGGGTAAGTTCCCTTTTATAAGTGGGGTGACAGTCACTTTAGGAAAAGATTAAAATATTAATTTAATATAAAATTATGTTTGGTTTATAATGGCTCTAAAAGAATTTATTTCTAGACTTAGGTGGTTATGGGTCTAAATTATCTCAAACAATAGGTTTTAGACAAGTTTAGGTTAACATTTTAACCTTATCTTTTAGATTTAACTCTTAGTTAAATAGTTTAACTTTTTTCATGTCTTCTTGTATTCTTACACTATATAGTTAATAAACATACTTTAAACTTCCAAGAGAACCTAAATTGATTCATTAATTTCATATATAATATTATTTTAGACATTTGGCCTAACTTTAGATATTGATTAATATATTATATCAACCAATAATATAGTATTTGTTTTTAAAATTAATTTATGTCAATTTTGACACTATTTGGTATTTTATTTATCTGAAAATCACAAAAACCTTATAACATTGAAACTTTTTTTATCTAATCAACCCTAACATGTCATATTAACTTAGAAAATTATTTTAATTCATCATAAGTCTCAATTTTCATTTATTTGGATATTTATAATATTAATTATTTTAATATTTCATTAATAGGGTAATTATTGCATCATTATTGTGTCATAAATAAATTAAATTATTCAATGTCTAAAAATTATAAATAATTGACTATTATGTAGGAAATAAATTTATATTTATAAAGAATATATATAGTTGGATTTATCTTATGTATATCCCTATATTAAAATTGGTTTAATTATTAAACATTGAATTTTACTCTTTTAACTCTTCTTTAAGAAAAAATAATAATAAATGTCCTAATCTAATCCCAGTAGACCAAAGGGGATCATATTTTATTACTAATATTGTTTTTGGTCGAATTAAACTTATCCAATTGAATTAGGACATGTGTTAGGGTAATTATAATATCATTTTTACCTTTAATTACCTTATTTACTTTTAATCATTGAAAATAAAAGTCAAACGTTACTATTCACCAAAAATTATTTTTAGCTTATTAAACCACATTTTTCTTACTGATATCAACTATGTCTCTCAGATTTTCGAAATTCAACCAACAGTAGTGGTAAAATTATGTTTTATGAAAAATTATAAATGCTTATAGAAGGTGGTTAAAGATGGTAAAAAGTTAAATAAAAAATAATATATGTAATTTTATTATAAAATAGCTCAAATGAATTATATTCGAATTATATAGGTATTATATATATATTTTGACATTAAATAAATTTAAATAAAAAATAATAATTATTTAAATAAAAAGTCAGTTTTAAACAATAACGTAGTGTTTTTCACTATTTATAAAAAATTACATGTTTTAAAAAAGAAAATCACCCTAAGATAGTTTTGATTTTCAAAATTCAAAAATGAATTCAATTTTACCAAATTCAATACACAGAAGTTTCATTAAAAAATTTAAAATTAATTCCCGTTTTCAAAACCAAAGTGCGGGTTTTAAAAAAGTAAAAACAATCAAAAGATAGACATGTGTTTATGTCAAATTTAAATGTAAAGTTAATTATAATAACCTACAATGTATTAAATGATAAAAATACAATATAATTATAATTCAAAACCTTTCAAATGAATAATTTAACATTATAAATTATTTTAATTAAAAAAGTTGTCTTCAATTAAAATAAATTATTTTTCACTATTCATCAAAATATGAAAGTTATCAGAAAAGTTCCAAAAAATTTTCCAAAATAAATTTTTACTCCCTCTTTTACAGAATAATTTTATTTCATTAAATTTAATATATAAAAGTGTCAAATATTGGTTTTAAAAAGGGTTTTCCATTTAAAGGTGGTAAAATTACATTTTAAAAAAAATACATCTTTTATATAAAAAATATGAATTTGTTCTTATATTATTTCTAAGAAACACATAATATGGATGATTAAATTATATATAGTATATAAGATTCAAAATGTAGTTAATACTATTTATAAATTCTTTTTGAACTGGTAGTTTTGTAAAATTTGGTACGCTTGAACTCGGTGTTGTGTGTAGTGCAAGCTATTGAATTACTTTAATGAGATAACGTACTATAAAATCCTCAGGTTTTACACATTGTACCTTTATAATTCATAAATTGTAAAAAATATCCAAATCACTACATCAAAATTTATTTTAGAAAATGAAATCACTAATAAACCATTATTTATTATTTTGAACAACATGATGTCTAGTTACATTAGAGCTAAAAGCTTGTATGTTTCTTGTGATTGTATGAATTGGTTGGGATTTATTTTAGGAAAAATAGTCATATACATTCTAACATCCTCCTTGGATATAGTAAAGGGTCCTTAATACGTTTTCATCAACTAGTTAATCAATAAATCACATTTCAAACATGTAGTGTACATACAACATTAGCATAAAAAGTATATTAAAATATATATGGTAGATTTCTATTTTGATTTATATATATCTAGATTGTTAGATTATATGAAGAATTTTCATTCTTCCAAATATATTTACTTGACTATAATAATCTTCCATGGAGTATTGTGGGTGTGTGATACCCATTTTTTAATTTTTGATAATACAATGATTTTATTGATTTATAATTCTCCAATTTAGAATATATTTCAAATTATTTCATATTTAGAATGAATTTCTCATTATCTTATATTTGTATTTTTAATTAAAAATATATTATAATCTCTTAAACATTATCTTCATAGATTTCACAATTTTGTTTTTGTATATGTTCAATATCTTTAATACCATTTCTTCTAATATCTAGTTGATCATCTTTGAAAAAAATTATTTGTCTTAATTTTTGGGTTATTTCGTCCTGACCTTTGTTTTCATCTTCCCTTTCTTGATTTATCGTGATAAACACAGTTTTAAAAATAGTGTATTATTCATTAAATTATAAAATCATTTTATTTGTTTATCCTACTTTTTTGGAGAGATTTATATAGAATTATACCCTCTCTTTTAAAATATTCTTTATTAATTTACTTACTTTATCATAGTTAGTGATTAAATCATAAATATATCAAAAAATTAAAAAAATATTAGTGACTATTTCATTTGGAATTTTTTTTATGGTCTCATCAAAAAAGTTTCAGAATCACCATATTATTCCATATAAATTTTATTATTTAAATTTGAATTTATATGTATAGTTTTAACATCTGATTAATGAACACACAATTGTTGTATAAAATTTGACAGAAAATAATATCTTTAATGTTGTAATTTGAACTAAATGATTATAAGTGTTAAACTAAGAATTACATTTTATTATTTTAATCTTTGGATTACTAATCTAAGTTTAGAAAAATTTATGTTGTCATTGGAATCATACAAGATTCTAAATACACATTAACAACAAATATGATTTGAATATTTTTGAAAATTTGTAAGATGCAAGTATATTTCTCATAATAGAATCAATTGCATCATCAAATGAATAATTATGAAAAACCACTTATTTTGAAGAAAATTATTCTGTATATAACCAGATATCATCATCTATGGTTACCTCCATAAGAAATTTTTTGTAATATTATTTGGCCAATCTCTATCAATATAGAAAATAATGAATTTGAAATCTTTTAATTCATTATATAGAGGTTTACTCATTCTATATATTTTACTCTATTTAGGTTAAACTTACGAATCATATTTATTCTCTACCATTATATCTTAACTATATGAAACACTAGATCAATGTCTATGAGAAACAATTCTATTATAATTATTTTTTTCTTAAATAAGTATACAAATATAGATCAAAAAAAGACATTATCTTCCATTTAATTTATTAAATATCTTTTATTATTATATTTATGGTTAAAAAACAATTTTATTATCTTAGTTTTAGTTTTAGTTCTTTTAGGAATAGTATCTATGAAAAATTATAAGCACCCCTATTATTTTGGATTAGAATGTTTTGGTTTCATCCTCTATAACATTTTCTCCAAAACAGTTATTATTTCAATTTCTTTGACACTTATCCCTAATATCTTATATGTTGGTTGGACTACTAGGATCATTAGTTATCCAAAATGGTCATCATTACTCAGTATAGGATTAATTTTTTATAGTATTTCATGAAACATAGGAGGAAGTCAACAAGAGATGATGACGAGTCTCAAGTAAAAAAATGAAACAATAACTCTTCTAGATATGAAGCTAATGAGGATGACACTTGTCTATAACATTCACCATTGGATGAATTCAAAAGATAATTCATACTATATAGTAGTAATTATTTTCTAAAATTCAATTTACCATTTCTTTCAGAGAATACTTAAATTATTTTAAACAATGAAGTGTTGGGTTACCCTTATTATAATTATCTATAACTTTCAGCATTAATAATGAATATCTTATGTTTATTTAATTATTTATTTTAAAAAATGAATATTTTATGAACCTCATAGGATGAATATTAATTGAAATGGATTCATTCTCATCAATTGAAAAAAAATATTGTGAATATGGAGTAAAATTTTCCATTAATTTTTCAGTAGAGCATTCATACAACCCTTCTCATATCCTTTGTCCATGTGTATATTTTTTTATTCAAGAAAATGTATTGTGTAAGAATTGGATAAACATTTTAATTTTCATAGAATTGACCAGGTATATAAATTCTAGACTAAACAAGAGAAGATTCTAAATGTGTACACCTATTGGGATGATACTATAGTTTATTGATTATTTTCCATGAATAACATTGTAAATGATGATGGATATCACATAGAAGAAACATATATAGAAATTTAAGTTGACCTTCAAAATTTTCAAAATTTTCTTGAGAAGATAAATAATTTTGAAAAGAGACCATTGTATAATGGTTTAACTAAAAAATCAAAATTTTATTCTATATTTAAGTTATAAAATTTGAAAATTTGTAGCATATGGATTAGCACTATATTTATCAAAATACTTAGTCTCATGAATGATATGATGCTAGAGAAAAATGAACATACATTTCAAAAAAATGATGCTAAATGAATGTTACATTCAATGGTAATGATCTCTAAAAATATATTCTTTTCAAAAGGATTACGTATTGCTTTTTCAAGCACCATTAATCTATCATAAAATCCCTAAGTGTGGCGCTGACCAATATAAAAAAACTGATCTTGTCCATTTATGTATTTATGGTACATTCCAATCATTCCATGTATTAGAAAACTATATAAATGTTTGGAAATCATAAGATAATTGACATGGAATGTAGATACAATAATTAATCATGGGAACCTAGGTCATACAGTATATTATCTTCAGTAGAAGAAAATTGATTATGAGTGTCATAAATTGGGAAATGATATGAGAAATATTCATCTTTCTTGGCCGATAGATGGAATAACTCATTTTAGTGTATAGATTAGTAATTATATAAAATGGCCCATAGTGTTGGTAAATTATAATATTCCACTGTGGTTTTACATGAAGTGAAATTACACTGTGTTTTCTATGCTTATATCAAGTCAAATGAATCCTGGTTAAGATCAGAAGTTTTTATTGGATACATTTGTTAAAATGTATGATCCTTATAGAAGTAAATAATTATCATTGATATACATATTGTACATGATGATAAATGACATTCTTTCTTATGGAAATTTATATGGATATAAAAGTAAAACAATTTTGGGGTATCCCATTTGTCAAGAATGAAAAAACTCATTTCTGTAGTAACATTCCTCAAAGGCTTTATTTTTTTGACATCGTAAAGTTTTACCTCAATGTTATAAATTCTGATTTGTGATTAAAACATTCAATGAGAATATAAAATAGGGTAAAAATATACTACATTAATGGGTGATCAACTGTTCAATATAGTAAAAGATATTGAATATTTTTGTAAACCATTTTCGAAAAACATTAAATAATCTGGCTAGAAGAAGTGATCAATATTCTTCCAATTACTAAATTGGAATTGGTTAAATTTAAAACATTTTCCTGATGTCATAAATATAGGAAAAAATATTAGATAGTGTTTTTGTAAAGTTACCAAATGTTCTCAGAAAAGGAAAATATCGATTCAATGATAGGTTGGACATGATGGATATTGGGATAAGGGAAGAGTTAGCCTCGATTAGGGTAACATGTGAACTTTTCATACTAAATTAGCTTACACACTATCCAGATATGAAAATTTTAAAATTTATTTTTCCTTATTTTTATATTGGTTCATAGGGTTATTCATCAAATATAATAAATGTTATGTCAATGAATATTTTGAATTTAAATGAACTAAAATTGTAATACTGTCATGTTTAAATTAATGATTTGATTCCTATTTATTTATATATCATTATGACTAAAAATTTACGACATACCTTAATGAGATATTTCATCTTTTTAAATATATATGAATTAAATTTCTAGACCCAATGAAGCTTACAATCTTAATAAGGGGTTTGTAGTCATATTATGATAATTAGATATGTTCTTCCTTCCATCATTATTTGATATAATGGTCTACCTGATGGTTTACATTGTTATACAGGTTCAACTTTGTGGTCCTATCCATTATAGATGAATGTACCACATTGAATTGTATATTAAGATTTTGAATGGGTATGTCAAGAATAAAACTTATCCAGAAGTTTGTATTGAAAAATTACATATTATTGTATAGGTTGTTGAATTATGTAGTCATTACCTAAAAGATGTTGAAAGAATTGGTTTCCCAAATTATTGTCATAGAAGATTCCTTATGCGAAAAGGGAGTTTCATAAGAGATGACATTACAAATAACATCACAGAGTAGGAGAAATAACTCGTTTATATTTTACATAATGGTGAAGATGTTTATACTTATATAAAATATGATAAAGAAACTTCTTAGTGATTTGAGTCCATCAAGGGGTTAATGATGGTTATTGAACACAAATAATGAATAGTGCATACGATGATTTCAAGATCAAATTTATAATAAGTTATTTGATAATATGAATTCAATTATTGAATGAATTTGATGGATTTCCATAATAAAAAATTAAAATGGTATATATTATACTGGTTTTGTAATTAATGATTATACATTATATAAAAAAGAACATGATTAATTAAGTATGAGGGAAAAATGGAGTTTAATTTGTGGAGGAAGCAATGCACATATCTAGTTCCGAGGATTGAAATCAAATTTATGCCAATATTTTATATTTTTTAATTATCAAATAGATATAGGAGATGGATTATACAACATCTCAAGTGTTTATTTTACATTTAAAATGGGTTGACAATAAAGGGGAAGTGGATATTGATGAAATTTTCATCATGAAAGTGATTTTCAGTGTGGAAGGGGGAAAGGGGAGCTATTCATAATGTAAACAGAAGCAGTAAACGTATATATTGTCTTAGATCCAATGAAAAATAATTGATCAATTGTCTTAATGGTGAATAAAATAACTATCAGTTCAGATGAAAAGCTAATTGAGGATGGCCATTCTATTGGAAGATCAGAATCAGTTCATATCAATCACAATGTAGACAATGTATTATACATTCAATGAGGCCACAAAGAGGAGATTATGAATCTTAGTAGAGTTTCCAAATCCATAAAATCTAAAAAAATATGTGTACAATGATAATGTAAAGGTATTTTTTAATATTCCCTATTTTTTCTCATAATATTATATATTCTCTACTATAATGAAGGAACCCCATTAATGATGTAAAGGAAATGTTACAACATACCATCTTTATTTTATGGAAAAATTATATAATGAAATATTGATTTAATTTTCATTATTCCTTGTTGATTTCATTTTTTTAGATGTTTTAGGTTCTCCTTTCATACCAATTTTCACCAAAACATCAATAGAATTCTTCTCCCTCAAAACCTTTTCACCCATTTAGTGTTATACTTTATCACTTTCAATAATTTTCCCTCTAGTACCTTCACAAGAAGAATAATGGTGTTTGCTTAATCATAGATGAAATTTTTATTTTTTTCTTAGAAAAATCATTTTCCATATAATTAATTTATTGTTACATATTTATGATTAATCTATTTATTTTCAGTATCAATCAGATAAGAATTATTTTCTTATTTTGGCAGGTTGTTTTGTTCATGTTGGGGTGGTTTTTTTCTATGTAGCTCATGATCTTGAGATATTGGACTTCAAGGATCCAATTATGATAATGAAATCAAGAAAATGGGTCATGAATGTGTATAACCATCATGAGAAGATGAATTCATACTACTTATTAAAATAATATTTTCATCATTTTATCTAATATTTTCAAGTTAATTTTCATATCATTTTTATCTAATACATAATTAGTTTTTTAAAATATCTTATATCATATTTTTATTTTAACTATATAACACAAGACACAAAAGAGATATATGTTCTTTTATACCAATTTATCTAACCATCTATTTCGTTTCTTTGTCGAAATTCCCACACTGTATATTTAGTCTATATTATTACCCAAAAAACCATTCTCTTTGATGAAAAATAGAAGTTTAGAGGAAGATATTCTTCATGTTAATAATGATATATCACTACAAAGAAAGGAAATATAATTCATGGTAGAATTTATAATTCTTATTTTTATGATACTTTAAGAAAATGATCTATAATTCATTTGGGATGGGTATAAATTATTTTCACCTCAATCTGAACATTGTGTGGCCGATGTGACTCAAATTACATATTTTTATTTAAAATTGACATTAATTTTAACAAAAAAGTCAAATGGTATACCAAAAAATAATAAATCACATTCATATTATTTTGATAATTTAGAAAAATGATCCATAAGTCATTTTTTATGTGTATGAATCAACTTAACCTCAATTAGATGCATGATGTTATTGGAATGACTCAAAGTGTCTGTTAGGAGTTTGATATTGAAATTTTTGTTCAAAACACTTTACTCAGTTTATATAATGAAAACACGTTCATTTTTTCATAACAATGTAGCAAAATGATTCAGAAGTCATTTGTGGTGTGAAGAAATTAGTATCAGGTAAAACTGACCCACGATGTGACCAGTATGACTCAAAGTGTGTGTTTATAATTTAAAATTATATTTTATTAAAAAAGACAACTGAAATAATAAAAAATACAAAAACACAATCAAGTTGTTTTGATACTTTATTTAAATGATCCATAAGTCATTTGTGACTTTTAGGAATAACATGTACCGCAATTAAATTCACATTATGACCAATATGACTCAAAGTGTATCTTTTTTAATACTTATGTTAAATTTAGTAAAAAGGTCAATTTAATTAATACAAAAAATACATTTGGATTTTTTTGATACATTATGAAAATAGTCCTTAAGTCATTTATCACTTGTCAGAATCAACCACACCTTAATCTGATAAATGTTGTTCCTGGTATGACTCAAAGTGTCCATTATTGGTTTAAAATTCAAATTTTAGTTAAACATTTGTCACTCAATGAAAATAGAGGAAATACACATATATGTTACTTATAATTTAGGAAAATGATTCATAAGTCATTTTTATATTTAGTAATTAGTCTCATGTCAAATCGACACACGATGGGACCTGTATGACTCAAAGTGAATGTATCCAGTTTAAAATGATATTTTTTAAAGCAAAGAACAGAGATGTACTAAACAATATGAAAATAGATTCTTTTTGTTTTCATACATTATAAACCAATCAATATGTCATATAGGAAATATATTAATCCTTTTAACCTTAATCTAATGCTTGATGTGACAGGTATTACTCCAAGTGAATCTTTTTATTTAAAAATGTAATTTATTTTAGTAAAAAAGGGCATTGATGTACTCCAACCTAAGAAACCACATTCATATTATTTTGATATTTAAATTAAATTTATGTTTACTTATCAGATTAATCTCAATATGATACATGATGTGGCTGGTATGACTAAAAGTGTCTGTTATCTGTTTAAAATTGACATTTTAGTTCAAAAAATATCCCTTACATAAAGATAATAAAACATGCACATATTGTCTTGCTAATTTATGAGAACTATTCATAATTTGGTTTTATGTGTATGAATCAGTGTCATGTCAAACTGATAAAAATGTGACTAGTATAACATAAAGTGCATGTTTCTAGTTTAAAATCACACCTCAGTAAAAAAGACAAGTGACATACTAAAAACATGAAAAAAACATTCACATTATTTTCATAAATTAGAAAAAATATCCTTTGAAATTTTATATGTTTAGGAATTATCCTCACCCAAATATGACACATGGCCCGACCTATGTGACTCCAAGTGTTTCATTTTATTTAAAAATGCATTAACATTGGTAAAAAAGAAAACTAACATTCTTAAACCCAAGAAAATGAATTCATTTTATTTTAATACATTAGGAAAATTATCTACAAGTCGATTTTGAAATGTAGGAATCATCCACACCTTAACCCCATAAACGATGTTTCTGGTTTGACATAATGTTTCAGTTATTGATTTAAAATAGAATATTTAGTTCAAAAAGTATCTCTCACTTAGAACCACTAAAACAAGATCATATTATATTTATAATTTATTATAATGATTCATAATCCATTTTTGAAAAGTCTAAATTATCCTAACTTCAAACAGAAACATTATGTGGCTAGTATGACTCAATGTACGTGTTTTTAGTTTAAAACATCATATAACAAAAATACAAGTGACACACTCAAAACTAAGAAAACACATTAGTATTGAATTTATACTTTAGTAAAATGTTCCATAAGTTATTTTTGAGGTGTAGGAATCAATCAGAACATAATATGACACATGGTTTTACTCGTTTTACACTATTAGTATCATTTTATCTAAAATTGAAATTAATTTTAGTAAAAAAGAAAACATACATAATAAAAACTGAGAAAACACATTTTTATTTTTTTGATACATTACGAAAATGGACATAAAGTTATTTTTTATTTTTAGTAATTTTCATCACATAAATCCAATATAGGATGTTCCAGATATGACTAAAAGTGTCTGTTATCAATTAAAAAAATAACATTTTAGTTAAAAGAGTTTAAAACACTAAACAATGAGAAAGAATGATCATATTGTATTGCTAATTTAGAAAAATGATTCAAAATTCATTTTTCATGTGTAAGAATTAGTCTCACCTAAAACTAATACATTATATGACCAACATGACTCAATGTGTGTGTTTGGTGTTTAAAATGATATTTTAGTAAAAAAGAAAAGTGACCTACTCAAAACCAAAAAAACTCATTCATATTGTTTTAATAATTTAGTTAAATGATACATATGTCATTTGAAAAATGTAAATGTAATCCACACCTCAATCAAATGAATTTTGTGACAAATAAGGCTATAACTACATCTTTTCAATATATAAGTTTCACTTTAGTTTAAAATATGCATCACATATCCAAAACTACTAAAACAATATTATATTGGTATCTGATCATTATATTTACTATGAAATAATTAATTTCATTATCATTTTTATCTTATAAATTTTCAATTAATTTTTATAGAGATAACTACTAAATAGAAAAAAATTGTGTGATGTTCTAGAATCAACCGAAACTCAATCTGATACATAGTTTTCCCTATCTAACTCAAAGATTAGTTTAAAATCAACACATTCTATTTAATTAAAAGTATTTTTAAAAATAATCTGAATTCAGTTAATAAAATAAAATATATTATAAATAAATAATAAATTAAAAAAGTAGTTACATTATAAATTTCCAATAAATTTAGTACTTCTAAGAAAACAATATCAGTAAAATATATTGATGAAATTTCAATACATTTTTGTATAATATATTTATAAAATAAATAGAATAATTTAGAGACTATTTGAAATGTTGATTTAATTATTTATGAAAAAATAATCTCAATTAATTTGAAAAAAAATTCATTTTTGAATTTTTAATTTCAAAATTATCGTAAGTTTATTTTTTTGTTCAATTTTTTTGGTGCATATTAAAAAATAACAATTTTGAAAATATTTTAATATGACGATATTATTGTGAAATAATAATCACTTAAATGTTTATAAAACAATTTTATAGAATATATATATATATTTATAAATAAATATAATTCATTTTAAATTATAATTCTGAACTAATAAATCTGTTTTTGATAGTTAGAATATCTTAATAATGGTTTTATTCAAATAAAAATTATTATTTTTTATTCTATTTAAGTAAAATATTTAGAAGGGTACTATCTGTTTTTTCTTTTAAACTCAAATAAGTATAATTTAATTAAAAATTATCCAATAATTTCAATTCTAATCAAAATTATACTTCATTTTGGTGTAAAATCGTTCTTATGATAAAAATTGGATTTTTTATGAAAACAATTTTTGTTGCATTTTGTGAATATAAATATTTCTTACTGATTATAGAAATTAAATCTTGTAAAAAGGATTAAATAGTAGTGATTTCCATATTAAATTTATTTAATAATATCTAATTATTTTTCTATCATAATGAACAGTTGTCGTGGTAAAAATTTTATTTCCACCGAATGGGTTAAAAGAGATAATGTGGGTTAAAATTAGAGATGATGCTTAAAATATTTACCAAACATGTATCAATTTGATTTTAAGAGTGAATGTTGATGATAAATTATCATATCTTTTAAATTTCAAAAAATTGAATTTTTATGAAATTATAAAATTATTTATTATATTTTGAAGTTCATAATATTTGTAGGGGTTCACTCCCATCACTTATAGAATTTTATATCATATTCATACTTATCAAAACCACATAAGCACCTAATATCAACACATATTTACCAAAATACCTTAAAAATGTTACTCCCTATGTCTATGATTTTACAGTATTCAAAATAAACATATACAATTAATTTTAATGTGTTTTTCAAAGGATATTATCCTATGAATAGGTATATGTACATACCAAACATTTTCAAGAATTATTACTCCAAATATTATATAACCATTTTGGAATATTGAAATGAAAATCGTGTCTATATTTAATTTTTTTGTCATGGTACAACCATTTTAAAACACCATTAATTGTAATGGAAAATGTATATTTCCTCATGCATATATGCAAACTACCACCTCCGTGGAGATATGTATAATGACTCAGACATTACATAAATTTATATTACATAAATTATGAATAAGATTAAATAAAAAATAGAAAAAATATATGATAGGATAATGTATGTAGCGTGTATTTAGAAACTAGGAAACATAAATAATGTGTTCATAAGACATCTTCATTTTCATCAACTTATTTCATAATAACTCAAGTTATTTTTGACATATCTTATTCAATAAACTTCCACATGACACGGGAAAATGAATCATAAGAAATGGTGTGGTTAGATTCTATATAAGGTTAAAAAATAGATATATCAATCATATCATAATCATAAGGAATAAGAACAAAATATTTGAAATTCTTATTCTACATATGGGTGAGCGTGATAACATTCCACAGGATAAATCATGAAAGTTCATAAGAATCAATTAAAGTAATACAAAAATTCATAACATAAGACATGAGATTTTTTGGCATACCCATAAGTATAGATAATATTTCATATTAGTCAATACTCATTTCCAATGCCATTATAGCTAAAAAAATCAATCACTAAACTGAGTTCACTCCTCATTTAAACCCTGTAGTTTTGAACCGAGTTCATTTCCCATTTCATCCATGTATATCTCATGAGATATAAATATTTACCCAATGAATTGGATAGAGATATATATCCAACCAATATCATAGTGAAATCATTCTTTCATGTGAAACCAAAACATAAATCATTCATCATAGCATAATCCAAGGAATAAAATGGGTTTCTTAATCATCATTCCATCACAAAATAATCCATGTAAAAAAATTGATTTCATAATTAGAATTAATCTTAGACAAACTAATATAATAGGAACAATACTGATATTATACTTGAATCATAACCCTATTAATTAATTCTATCTTATGGGAAATAATTTTGTTATAAAACTTGAAATAATTTCTTGAGAAAAATATCATTTCTTTTTCAAAAAAATTTTATTTTTTCAAAATGGTGTAAAATTTTGAAATAAATTAATTTATTTGAAAATAAATTTGAAATCATATAGAGTATGATTCAGTAAAATAAGGAATTTTTAAAATGTAAAAATCAGTTCATGCCTTATTAGTTAAAAGACATATTCTCCTTGTACTTTTTATGGAAAAGTCAAAAAGTACCTCATATCAAATAATGATAATAGATTCCTTTCATTACATTTATAAAAAATCACCAAAGGGTAAATTTTGTTTTAAAAATTATTGAAGAATATGAATAAAATTAAATACTTATAAAACATGTAAATGGATGATAAATAACCACCAATAAATACTTACGAATAAACAATCTCAAATAATAATGATATTGTGAATTTATCCCTTACCTTAGATCCACTATCATTTATATGTATCCAAACCTCCTATATAATGTTTTAAATAATTTCATTGAATTATTATAGAATACTAATCATATTTATAATATCAAATATTATTATATTATCATTTTTTGTTAGTAACATTTCATTGGTACTAATTATTTAGGTATTAAGTGCTTTATGTTCTTATGCATGTTTTATCGAATAAGTTCTACTTTTACTTCTTAGGTCATAGTTATACCATTAAAAATGATCATAATATATAAAATAGTTATTCATATTGTACATTTATATTATCATACTTTAATAAATATCATGTAGAATGAATCACATCGCATCGTAGAGGCAGTAGGCCGTACGTACACATGTGCAACACTATCATTTCCATATTTGTTATATGGTACTAAATTGGATAATTCATAATATTTCATAATTAATATCATGATATAATAATTTAATATTTTTATTATCTCTATCATTATATGAATACCAGTATGGCAGTGGTGAAAATTACTTTACACCACTGTGTGGATATGGTAAACAGTATGTATGCATGTGTGGTGATTTCATTTTTCGTAGGATTGATAGATGATGGAATATGATTATTTCATAATTATAATAAAATAAAAATATATAATTTATATTTTTGTTATTACTTTACAAATAGAAAACTCAACAAGAGGATGTAGAAGAAGAAATAAGTGTGACTGAATTAGTAGCATAGATTACCTCTTCTTCGACATGATTCCTCAAAATATCCTCTTAGTTTCTTAGAGATGGTCTTTTAAAAGACCAGAACCTCTATAATATAAGTACATAAGTTTAAAAGGGAAAATGGTAGGGTATGGACAATAATTAAGGCTAAAATTTATGTGAATAGGTGTAGGAGGAGGCTCACTTTTATAATTTAAGTGAGGGGCCCTTTTGGGATCTCAAAAAATATTAATTGAAAATTAAATCAAAACCCATCAAAAGACCTCAATAATGGCCAAAATTCAAATATGACATCATATAGAGTTGTAATATCTTCTAAAAATAAGTTGTAGACAATTTATTATGTCAATTTAGACAATTGATTAAATCAATTTAGACATTATCATTTTAATTAACACTTAGTTATTCTTTTTAATTTTATTAAGATAACAAATATTTTAATATTAAAAGCGTGTAATATTTCCTTATGTGATGTAAAATTGACCATAAATAAATACCTTGAAACATTTTATACCATAAAATAATAATTATATATTTTTAAAAATGTTTTATTATTTTTAAATAATTTAATGAAACATTATTCTGATAAACAATCAATAGTGTCAATTTGGAAACTATTCAATACAATGATTTTAAAAAATATTAATAAAATAAGATAAATTTGAACCAAATATTTTATTATATTAATAGGAGGTCACGTTAACCTAAATAATACATCATACCTATTAATTATCGCATATTATATTTATTTTTAATATTTCAAATCTTATTTCTTTGGTTTCTACATTAAGAAAAATAATTACAACATAAATTTTGTGTAATTATTTAATATACATATTTGTTGAATAAAAAATAAAAATAAAATATAATGATGAAGATAAATCTAGTATATTTATTAAGAATATATGTAGTATAATTTGTCTTCTGAAAAATCCATCATTTAAAATGTTATACTTACTAAATTACGAAGGTGAAACTTTAACATCACTTTAAATAAAATAATATAAGTGTCATAATCCCTATTATGAGGCTCCATATAGTCAAAAAATAAAAATTTCAATGATAATGGTCGAGATATACTCAACTAATAAAATTGTTTCACGTTTTTGAGTCTTTTAATGGGTATTATTATTTTAATAAAAACTACATTATTGATTTTTAATCAATTAAATAATTTTTTCATCATTAATGTATAAGATATTTAAATAAATATTTATTTCCTAAAAATTAAAAATAAATAACATTGATAAATTAAAAAATAGATATAAAATGAGTATTTACAATTTAAATTAAATTTAGTATAACCATATACTAAAAATGATTTAGTTATTAAAATTTGAGTGAGACATATTTAACTTTTTTTTAAATAAAATAAATTAAATATTCTAATATCATCCAATTAGCTTCCAAAGTACACCATGTCCATGAAATGATAATTTATGTTGAAATGAACTTATCCAATTATATTAAGAAATGTTTAAGGGTAATTTTATAATAGTATTCTTACCCTTAATTACCCATTTTACCATTTTACCGTATTAATAAAAATTACCTAAGTTACTATTCCAAATGCTGGAAAATAAAATAAGTCTATTAACATAACTTTTACTTAATAATTACAAGTATTTAGTCAATTTTTAAAAATTCAATACAAATAAATTTTAGTAATTAATTTTACACCAATCTCTTTGTCGGAATGATAGAACACATTTTTTAAAAGTTACAACATTGCAAATGATTTAAATGGGTTTAAATCTAAATTCAATATAAAATTAATTCAAATTAAAAAATTATATTTAATGAAAAAAATATATTATATTTATAACTTGAAACCATTAAATATTATATTTTAACCACCTAAATTATTTCAATAAAAAAAGTTGTTTTCAATTAAAATTTAATGTATTTTTACTATTCCATATACATTGAAAGGTATAAGAAAAATATTAAAAATTCATCCAAAGTAAATTTTTATATCCCTTT
This sequence comes from Viscum album, assembly GCA_963277665.1. Lineage (NCBI taxonomy): Eukaryota > Viridiplantae > Streptophyta > Magnoliopsida > Santalales > Viscaceae > Viscum > Viscum album. The sequence continues at coordinate 927,303,311 of OY728165.1, forward strand.
TAAATATAACATGTTTTTTTATATAATAATTAATATTGTGTCGAAATATTAATTTAAAATGGGGTTTCCATTAAAAGATAGAAAATCACCCTTTTGAAAAATATTGGTTTTTATATATCAAATATGGTTTATTCATAACATATGAAAATAATATCCATTGCTTGAATATCAAAAAGTATATTATTTAACATATATATTTCATTAATTTCATTTACTAATAGTAATTTATCAAAAAAAATTACAAATATATAATTGATTTATATTTGGTATCCATTTTTATATGTTAGTTTTATTTATTCCCACTAACCTAATGAATAGGTTATAATGGTAATTTTATATTAAGGGGATATTGACATGTGTTTAAACTCAAGATTTCATGATCTAAAATCTATTGATAAATAAAAATTATTTAATGAAAATCTTTCATTAAAACATTTGGGTGTTACATTTAACAACCTAAAAATGAATTTCTCTCTCCAAATTCATAACATGGTTACAAAGAGATGAGGATACCACTCCCTCATCATATCCTCATTTTCCAACATACATATTATAAGTTTAGTACATGTGAAGGATTAGTGATGTAGTTTCCCTAGAGGGATACATTAAAGACATCATGAACTAGAGAGAGATTCGATGGAAGCACCAATTGGTAAACTACATTCCCAACATGATCCAAAAGTTCAAAATGACCAATATACATGGGGCTTAGATTTCCCTTCATTCCAAATATAGTTAATCTCTTCTAGCGATATATTTATAAAAACACCTTTTCACCCACTTCCAACTCATGTTCTTGTCTCTGCTTGTCTTCAAAACTTCTTTATCATCTTTGAGCTCCTCTTTTCTATTATTGAGTATACCAGACCTTTTCTGCCATTTCATCAACATGATCAGATCCTAATAGATCTCATTCCGTAACTAAATCCTAGAAGGTTAGAGTTTTTCACATCTTCTCATAGAGGGATTTATAAAGATCCATCTAAATACTAGATTGAATGTTGTTGTGGATTAACAATTCCACCAATGGTAGGCGTTGATCCCATCCACATTTTAAATCCATAAAGTAAGCTATCAACATGTCTTCTAGAGTTGTCATTTTCCACTTAGAATTATTGTATGTATGAGAATTAAAATAAGTGCAAGAACATAAATTTTATCTAGATCCTACTAAAGACCTCACCCGAACATTGAGGTAAACCACTTCCTTTAACTATATCCTCGAAAAAATGGTCAAGGGAGAAATATTTACTAACAGAAATGAAGTGTGCATAATTACTAATACGGTCAACTATAACCCATATAGCATTATTTCCTTTATTTGTTTTGCGATGTCCGATGACAAAGTCCATAGCGATGATTTCCCATTTTCATTATAGTATAGGTAATGGTTGTAAAGTACCCTTAGACTTATGTCTCCTAGCATAAACATACTGACAAACCAAGCATATAGTGATATATTAGACAAAATATGTTTTTATGCCATCAAACTTGAAAAAATATTTTAGATCCACAAATACCTTTGTGCTTCTAGGGTGAATTGATAATGATGAACTAAGAACGTCATCCAATAGCTCCTTCTTTAATTCTTGTATAGGAGGAATGGAAACCCGATTCCTGGACCATGTTATTCCATCACAATCAAAGTTGAATTCAAGTAACTTTCTCAAATTAGTCTTAAGATCCACATCTTATTTCTATGCATCCTTAATCATCACTTGTATTGATGGTTGAATATTAATTTCAGGAAGATATGATTTCTCCACTTTATTTAAAATAGCAGGATCTATCAATTAAAATTCTATAAATATTGAATCTTTTGTGATACTCATCATGGATAGGCAATCATTGTCATTTCAGTATAATGAATCTTCCACATTGTTTGATTTCAAATGGCAGTAATGTATTGAGAAGTAGTAAGGATTAATCAACTCCAACTATCTTCTTTGAGGAATATTCAACTCATATTGTGAGAAAATTTACTTTAAAATTTTACGATCAGTATAAATATCACCCCATACCCCATAATAAAAATTCCTCCATATCTTTAATATAAGGATTACTGCAATTGTATTCAAATCTTGTGTTAGGGAAATTTTCCCATTGATTTTAAATTTTCACGATGCCTAAGCCATCACTATAACATTTTTCATTAGAACAAAACCCATCCACTTTTTAGATGCTTCGCACTAGATCACAAACCTTTCTCCACTACAAGGTTTTATGGGCACAGGTGCACTAGCTGAACATCTATTTAGCTCATTGAAATTCTCTTCACATTCCTCTGTCCACGTGAACTTATCTACATTAAAAGTCATCTTAGCGAGTGTATCAAGTAATCATGAATAATAGTTTACAAAATATCGATAATATCCATCCAAACCAAGAAATAATTGGATCTCATTTACTTTTTTTGATCTCGGAAAACAATCAATAACTTCTGTTTTTGGTGGATCCAAAAATATACCCTCTCTTGATATTAATGACCAAAAAATGAAAATTTCTAAGACCAAAATTCACACATGGTGAATTTTTTACAAATATTCACATTTCTCAGAGTCCTGAGAAAAATTCTATAATTATCATCATGTTATTCATTTCCCTTTGAATATAAAACAATATCATCTATAAAGACTACCAAACACTGATAAATATTGTCTCTAATGACTCTATTCATTAGATCCATGAATATAGTGGAGTAATTAGAAAGAAAAAATGCGTCACTATAAATTCATAGTGTCTATGCCATGTCTAGAATGCCATATTTAGTATATCCTGCTTCCTGACCCTTAATTGATGATATCCTAAATGAATATCAATCATTGAAAAGTATTCAGCTCCACATATTTGGTTGAATAAGTCATCAATGTGGGGAAACAAGTATTTTTTCATTATAGTGATCTTGTTAAGTTATTGATAATAAATACAGAGTATCATTGAATTATATTTCTTCTTAACCAAAAAAAGGTGCTCCCTATGATGAAACACTGGGGTGTATGAATCCCTTATCAAGATTATTTTGGAGTTTCTTTTTCAATTACTGCAACTCAATTGGTCCCATTTTATAATGTGTCTTTGAAAAAGGTATAGCCCCCGGTATGAGTTCTATAGAAAACATAACTTCATGGTTTGTTGAAAGAACTGGTAATTCTTCCAGAAATAAATCATTAAACTCCAAAAAAATGGGCGTATTCTTAATAATTAGGTTCTCCCCAACCATTTCAGTTAAATAATATACATTTTTAGAAATCCAGCCCCATAAGATAGAAGAAATTAATACTGGAAGGTTATATTCATCCTTTAACTTATAGATTATTATAGATTGACCCAGAATATCAAATTTGATTTCCCTTCCTTGTAAAATAATATAATGTCCATATATATAAAGCTAATCCTTGCCAATAATCACATAAAATTTATCTATATGATGGATTATAAGATTTTTAGGAAGCACTTTCCCAAAAACATCAACCAGAGAAGAAATAGAAACTTTTGATGCGACCATTGTTCCATAACGAGTTGTCACTACTAACATAACATCTAATTGGTTATGTAATAAGCTGATAACATTAGAAATATAATAAGAAATAAAAGAGTGGGTGTATCCTGAATAAAATAAAACATCCTCTACTTTAGAGTGGATGGTAAGTGTACCATTCACCACATCATTATCGTACTCTACATTATTGATAGTGATCACCTGTTACTTTTCTATCTCTTTGGACTTAAGAGTTTTCTTATTTCTATCATCATCAATAACCCTTTGACTAAGGAATTTATTGAAATAATTACCCATTTCTGTGCACTTGTAACATTGAAGTGTAGGAGGTGAGTTATATATAACATTGTTCTTATTTTCATCATTAGAAACCTTTTTTCCATCACACCAACATTAAAATAACCGATTACCTTGTTTTATACATTTAAAACATTTACAATTACCTTTAAAAATATTTCCTCCATATTTAATTCCACACATTGAGAAAGGGGAAACCTCATCTACTTTTAACTATGGTCTTTATATTTTCTGTTGAATTCAATTTTTCTTTTCTTATCAATCCCTTAGAACTTATGGGTTACTATAATTTCTATCTCACCCTTGAGAGAACAATGAACAATTTATTCATATCTATTGGAGTCCCTTATAGATAATTCACTTTAGAGACTTGGTTTTAAGACCTTAAATAATAAATCAATTTCACTCTCAGGAGGGATAATAATTCCATAAGCGTACCTTGAAAGTATTGTAAAGTTTTCACTGAAGGTACCAACAGATTCATGGGCTTATTGATTAATTTTAGGGAACTCCTTATCCATATGTTTTTGAAGAATACAAGGAAAGTATGTATTGAAATTTTAGTTCTTGAACTCGTCTCTTTCCATGCATTTAATTTCATCTCTTTTCATAATATTCTTGATAAGGTTTCACCATTGATCAGCATAACATCCCAAATGACCGGATTCTAAAATTACATTACCATGTTCTGAAAATTATTTATCTAAAAATATCTTTTCATTGGTACTAATCTATTTTTCATCCGCTAATTCATAAGAAGAACCACTGAAAAAAGGTTGACACTACCGCATGAAGGACTGAACAAAATGTTGTTCCCCCTTTTCTCATTTGGATGTTCTACATGATTCATAACTTGAGAATGTTTTGTGAGATTAGCTACAAGATGTTTCATTCCATATCCCACAAAATTTTGTTTTTCAGAAGGAAATTCATTTTATATCCCGTTACATTCAGTATTGACGCGGTTCCTTCAGGTTATATCCATTGGATAAAACAAAGAATCATAGTGTGGGAAAAAATAATCATAAAGTTAAATACACATAATCAAGACTAAAATTTTAACTGTAGAACCTTCAGGTTTTATCCTAGATTATTCAAGATAATTTCAAAAACACTAGGATTGTATCTTATAGTTCCACATATCCTTAAGGTTCGTCTGACATTTTTTTCATCCTAGTTTCCAAAGGTTAAATATACAATTCCTCTAATACCAACTATAATGACACATACATTGCATACATTGATATTACTTCAATGTTGAGGAATATTCATTGAAAAATATAACAAATACATGACATGACCATACATGTACAATGTAATTAAAAACTGTGAAACCTGAACAACTAGTTTATAAGACATATTTACTATCTCCCATTTATTTGATCATAACTAGGCTCATTTTTGACATATAATACTTAATAACATTCATAATGACCTAGGAAAAAGAATCATAATAAATGGTGGGATCGAATGATTAGTAAGGGTAAAAAAGGGAGGTATAAATCATATCATAATCATAATACATAAGAACATAACATTTGAAAATCTTATCTTGCATATGAAATATCTGGATATCATGCCATGGGATAAATCATTAATGTTCATAAGAATAAATAAACATAATTCAAAAAGGCATTACATAAGACATGAGGTTTTTTGGAATTCACATAATCTTTGAAAATCATTTCATATTTGTTAAGGCTCATTGTAAAGATAAACATAGTGGAAAATGCCCACTACTGAACCGAGTTCTCTACTCATTCAGACATTTATTACTCAACAAAGATAATTTTATATTCCATCTATGTATATCTCAGAAGCTATAAATCTTTACCCAATGATTGGAGAGATATATAGGTCCAACCCATCTCATAATGAAATCATTTTTACATGTTCCGAAAAAACATAAATCATTTATCATAGCATAACCCAAGGAATAAAATTGGTTTCTTAAATATAATTCGATCATAACATAATCCATGTAGAGGAAATGGATTTCATAAATCACATTAAAATTAAACATAATAAAATCATATGAACAATAAGGATAATATATTTGAAACATATCCCTATTAAATTATTATATCATGGATGGAAAATAGTTTTTATATGACAATTGAAATTATTTCATGATGAAAAATATACTTTCTTCTTCAAAAAAATATTATTTTCTCAAAATGTCATGCAATTTGAAAATAAATGAGTTTATTTGAAAATAAAATTAGTATTTTGTAGATGTAGCTTCATGAAAATAAGGCGTTATGTAACTGTAAAAAAACGTTCATGTCAAATAGGTTAAATGAAACATTCTCATCATAATTTTGTTGGAAAAGTCCCAAAGTACCTCATATCGAGTAACAAAAAAAGGTTACTTTCATAACGTTTCATAAAAAATTACAAAAAGTTTAAATTGTCTTAAATTTTTTTAGAATAATAGAAATACTATTAGATACTTAGAAAACATGGATGTTGATGATAAATAGACCTCAGTCAATACTTACGTATAAACAACATTGGATAATAATGTGATAGAAAATTTAACTCTTACATTAGGTTTGATATCTTTCATATGTATCCTATCCTCATGTATAATTATTAAAATAATTACATTGACTTATTCCAGAATCAAAATCATCTTTTTTTGTATCATATATGATCACATTATCATCTTTTTTTTGTTAATGATTCATTGTTACTCGTTATTCGGATATTACCTGCTTTATGTTCTTATGCGTGCTTTATCGAATAAGTTCTAGGTAAACTTCTTAGGTCATAGTTATATTTTTACAAAATGATCATAATATATACCATAATTATTTATTTTATAAATTTATATAATTATTATTTAAATAATATCATGTAGACTGAATTATACCACATCGTGGAGTCGGTAGGCTATACAAACGCAAGAGTAACGATATCATTCCCATATCTCTAGAATGGTATTGAATTAGATGGTGTATAATATTTCAGAATTAATATAATGTTATAATAATTATATATAGTTATTATTTTCATCATTATACCAATTCAAGTAATGTGGTGTTGAAAAATATAATACAACAAGGTATAGAGACAGAAAGGCGTATGTACTCATTCTTGGTGGTTTCATTTTTCATAGGGTGGATAAAAGATAGAATATGGTTTAATCATAATTATAAAAATATCACAGTATATAAGTGATACTAGATTTATTCCTCTATAATGAACTAACTCATGAAGAGGAAGTAGAAGAAGAATTTTTTTTGAATGAATCAGTATTTGAGATTACCTCTTCTTCGATGATCTTCATCTAAATATCCACTTACAACACAAGATATGGTCTTTAAAGAAGACCATAACCTATAAAATGTGACTAATGAAGTTGATATGGGTAAAGGTCAGGTGTGGATGAGCATTAAGGCCCCAAGGGAATTTAATAGGCAAGTAAGGAGGTACCCTTTTATAATTCAGCTGAGGGGCACTTTTGTGATATCCAAAAATGTTAAATTATAATAAAATAAAACTTCATCTAAAAACATGAAAATGTCCTAAATTAAAAGTTGATATTATATAGTGTTGTAATTTAATCAATGAATTTTTTAATTTATTTTTTAGACAATTTTTTATGCCACAACCCGTCCCCTTGGGGTCGTGATATGACTCCCCCAGGCCTGCCTCCTGAAGGAAAGGGGTTGGAAACTAGTGCGGAATGGATCAACCTGCAAGTGGGAGGTATTTCACTAAGCACTTGTACACATTCACAGACAACCACATCCTAATAAAACTGGAAAAGAGAACATACATGCTACTAAACAACCACTAAGTGTAAAATTAAAACTGAAAGTAAATGGTATAGAATTCAAACCAAACAAATGATTACTATAATAAGAGTATGTGTGAGATCAATGGAAAGTTGTTTTCTAAAAATCCCATCTGATGTGTAAGTATAGAGTAGTTTTCGGTAGCCATAAAAGCATGTATTTCCTTCCTGATCTCACTGGGCACCACCTGTTCTGGGGCCACCAAGTCCTCCACCAAGTCCCCAGTCGTCTGCACAAGACAAAACATGAGCAAGAGAAGGCCGTGCAGGGGTGAGTAAATTAATACTCAGTAGGGAACCAAACCAACATGGAAATATCATAAATAAATCCACATTAAAACCATGAAGAATCATCATGAATAAAGACAACTCACAGCATGTATAATCAACAGTAGGAAAGTAATACCATAAATTGTATTACTGAACACCTTGGGCTGCTAGGGCACTCCTCCTTGATGATTATCGTGGGTATGCTGGGTCACACAGAGCCGTTCCCCACTGTGGGTCTACCGAGTCACATAGAGACACCTTCACCCATCCTTGTACTGGTGTACTACTCATCCTTGATGAGTAATGTTGGTATGCTAGGTCACACAGATCTGATCCCCACCAGGGGCTTGTTGGGTCACACGGAGTTGCCTCCCACTTTTTATATTGTACCGAGGTTATCCTTCCCAATGAGAAAAGTTGTTCTACTGGGTCACATAAATCTGATCCCCACTATGAACCTTCTGGGTCACATAGAGCCGCTTCTCAATGGGCCATCATAGCTAATACACAAAGGGCCACTTGTCACCAGTGTTCAGGTCTCGGTTAGCCGTATGATCTCCATATGTAGTGATCTTGATTCCAAGAGAAACCACACCTCAAGAAATATTTTTTGTATTCCAACAACCCAAAAAGCTTCTATAGAGTATTGACAATGATCCGCCTCACCGTGAGGTTTCCATCACTGCTAACATCTCATCAATCGAACTTCTAGTTTGAGATATATTGGCATTTTAGTAAACAAGGGTTGGTTGCATCGAGGCCCAATCTGAATAGGTCGAACCAACCTAACCAAAAAGGCCTAGGGCCCCACATTCCCCAGATTGGTTCGATCAACTTGACCCAAACTAGTTAGGGTCTGGGCTGGCCTTCTCAGACCAGGAAAGTGGGCCCATCCAATTGGGCCTTGCAATACCATGCCCGGTTCGGCCAAGGGTATGGCTCGTTGAGTCGCCTGTTGACCCGATCTCATCTGGACTAGACTGAAACCAGTGGGTTGTCCACCTTCATCCTAGATGCCTAATGGCATCTGATTTATCATGAAGTAACTGGATAAGTCATTCGCCTTTAATTTTCCATGTGCGGTCGCTAGACTGCATGCCAGGGGGGAAACATGGCCCACATGGCGTGTACCAGCCATTGATGTAGCCGAGGTGCCAATTCCACTATTCGCTAGTCGTCGACCATTTCTGGTAGCTCCTATTGCTACATCGTGGCCCGATCTAACCATGTTTTTCACCTCCGAAGAGCCATCGTGGTGCATATCCAGCCACCCTTGGACCACCGGGTCTACTCCTGTGACCCATTCTTTGTGTCGTATGTGCCTCCGACCTCCATGGGGTTCTACCTTCCCTGTTATGGAATAAAAACCTTTTTATCATCATTTTTAAGGCTCATCCACGAAGAAAGGAAAAGAGGATGGGCTCAAGACTTCGTTCATGTCGGTACACACCATCCTCATTAGTTTTTAATCATGGAGAGGTTTAGGATTGAAGTTTTATCAAACAAAAAATTAATCCCAATATAAGAATCCCAATAAAAATTCATCATTCTGCAAGAACAATATATCAATGGATCAACCTGTTCATTGGTTGATCTATATTCATCATTTTAGATTGATGAATGGGGAGAGTGAATTCAAATCATAACATCCCCTACCTATGATCGAGTTCATTTTTGGATCAATCCTTCCATGAGAATTCACATTTTGTTCTTCAAAGCCCTTGGCATTCATCGCGCACCGGTCCCATTCATCAAGGTGTGACAATGTCACAAGTTATTTTTCATAATTCATCATTTGAGAGAAAAACCTTCACTATATATTATAAAACTTCTACCTTTTGATTCTCCAAACTATTATATCATTAATAGAGAAATGCATCGCAACATTTTTGTTATGCTATATCCCCATGTTGTTACACTATTTCATTAATGAAAAAACTTATCTGTTTCACTTCAGTTAAAGTGTATAATTAAATTGCTGCATCACTGACTCATCGCCACATAGTAGTGTTGGCATTCCACCACTCAATAGAGAGGAAATTAAAACAAATGAAATTTTATTTTATTTTATTTCTCTTCCAAAAATTCTGAAAATGATTTTTTCCAGCCAACACTCACTGGTGGATGATGAGTTACATTTAGGAGAATGTTGACACTCTATGTTCAATGGTGCCATCATATTTTTAATCTAATACTATATTTAAAATATATATAAAAACCATCTGGTACGTTTATTTAAATGAACTTAAAAAGGATTAGAATTCTATTCTGGGCTCACAGGGCATCAGAATAAGGTATCATCAAAGTGTATGGTCTCAAAATAATCCCATGTAAAGTTTTAAGAAAAATGACATTGAATTTCAAGGACATTACGTTACCCCCACCTTTAGGTATTCACGTTCCCATAAGCCCCAACAAATCTAAACAAAAAATGGGGGTACTGAGAATTAATCTAAACTCCCCACTACCATGTGATCTCCTAGGGATTCCTGTGTTTCCACCGAATGTAAACCAGAGAAATTGACCATCCATGAAGGACCCTCCCCTGTCAATTGTCTATCTCCACTAGGAACTCCACAAACGTCACCCCATCACCATTGTCTATCTCGACCTAATCAATGATGTGTGATGGATCTTGCACGTATCTTCCCAGTTTCGACGTGTGAAAAAATTCATGAAACTGGTACATATTTGGGGGAAGAGCTTGGTGGTATGCCACCTTGCCAAATATACTTATAATCTAGAATGGTTTGATGAAATTCATAGATAACTATCTGTCCCTGCAAAATCTATGCACTCCCAAGCAGGGTGAGACCTGAAAGAACACATGGTCTCCCTCCTCAAACTATAAGGGCCTCTATCACTTGTTAGGATAAGATTTATGCCTTCACTGTATAGTCCTCATCTACTCCTAGATGATATTCAACTTCTAAGTGGTAGCCCATACCAACCTTCCACCCATGAGTGTTTACCCCCCTATGTCTGTCCAGCATAGAGGTGATTTTCAAGGTCTCCCTAGAGTTATTATAATGGTTCCATGGAAATGGTGTAATGATAGAGTTTTCTGTTTGAAAACTCCACCAGTGGTAGGTGGTCCTTTCATCTGTGACCAAAATCAAGGATGAAATCAAAAATCATGTCCTACAATGTCTATATGGTTCACTCTGTCTGACCATCTATCTATAGTTGAAATGTTGGTATTAAGCCTATCTAAGTCCCAAACCCATTTTTAATCCATTCAATAGACAAGATGTGAATCAAGAATCCCAGTCCGAGACAATCTTCGAAGGCACCCCAAGTAGTCGTAGTATCTCTTGGATGAAAAGGTGTCCCAAGCCCTCCACCAATACCTTTTCTAGGATGGGTAGGATGTTATCTAGAATGGCGAGTCAGTCAATAATCATCCCGATAGAATCATGGGTCTTGGAATTTCATGGTAATATACTCCCAATTTCCATTGAGATACCATCCCACTTCCACTCCAGTACCTCAATTGGTTTTTCCATGCCTTCTAGAACCTGATACTCATCCTTCACTTGCAAACAAGTGTGGCATCGTGAAATGGACACAACCACTAATTTATTAATCACAGGAGACCCGTACTAATTTCAGATATAGTGGTACATCCTCAGAACTCCAGGATTTACCGCCAAGGGGGGGTGTATGGAACTCCCTCAACACATCATCCCGCAATGTCACTAGTTCAACGGTGTACCCTTTGAAATGGATGATGCGCTCTTCAACCATCTAAAAACCCTCAGTATATTCCCTAAGGATATAAAATCATGTTGGGCCTCATAGTCAACATCCATAAGTTGTGCCTCCTTGACTCATTATAAGAGTGGGGGAGTTACGATTCTCTACTGAAGGTAATTTTTTCCATTATCATCCCCAAAGTATATCTCAATATCCTCACTTAGTAGCTAAAAACTGGACATACGGATGAACGTGCCTACCAACACGTTCCCCTTCTCAGGATTATAAATTATATCAAAGTCATAGTGCTGGGGGAACTCTAGAAATATCTGTTGTCTGACGTTCATGTTCTTATGACAGATGATATACCTGAGAATCTTGTGGTCAGAATAGATTGTAAACCACTCACCCATAAAGTAGTGCTACTATATATTCAAAGAAAAGACCACTATTTATAACTCTAGATTATGGATTTAGTAGTTCTACTAAAGATTCCTCAACCACTGTGAACCATAGCCGATCATTTCTCACTCTTATATTAGGAAGAATCCCATTCTGGTCCCTGATGTGTCATAGAAAACTACATACCCAACGCCCGCTTCTAGTAGTCTCATGATAGGGGCACTCGTCAGTCTATGCCTCAGCTCTTAGAAACTCTATTGGAACATCTCTATCCACACAAAGAGGGTTACCTTCAAAGTCAAAAATGATGAGTGTGCAGCTACTCAGGAAAATTTGTGCATGAACATCCGGTAGTATCCTTCCAACCCCAATAAACTCTGTACCTTAGCCACACTTCTGGGTGGCTCCCAAGCAGTCACTACATCTAACTTCCTGGGATCCACTAGAACCATAGCCAATGATATGATGCGCCCAATAATGTGGAACTCTTGATTCTTGAATTGGAACTTTGAGAGATTCCCATAATGCTGGTTCTCTTGGAGTGTATCAAGGACTATCCACAGGTATGTAGTGTGCTCATCTTCTAACCCGAAGTACACCACGATGTCATGAATGAATACCATGATGAACTGATCAAGGTATGGTTCAAAGATCCTGTTCATGATTCCAATGAACACTATTGGGGCATTACCATGCCGAACTACATCACCAGAAACTCATAGTGGCCATACCGAAACCTGAAGGTTGTCTTCGGTACATCCTCGTACCATACCCAAAGATGGAGATCTCATGACTTGAGGTCTATCTTTGAAAACTCCCTCACTCCCTTCAACTGATTGAATAGGTCATAAATTTTCGGTAGTGGATATTTTTTCTTTTCGGTCACCTAGTTCACGTGCCGATAGTCAACACATAACCTCAAGCTTCTGTCTACCTTCTTGGAAAAGAATACTGGGGTTGAACATGGTGAAACATTGTGTCGTACAAAGTACTTCTCCTACAATTCCTCTAGCTATACCCTCAACTCATGAATCACCATGGGAGCCATCCGATAAGCAGGTGTGAATATTGGTGTCGTCCTAGGGTACATGTTGATGCATATATCTACCTCCATATTATGAGGTAGTCTTGTATCATCCTCAAGAAATATGTCTTCATACTCATCAACCACTATAGGAAAACATGGACTTCTCTCATCCACCTCATTGAGGGGGAGACTAGCCAACTGGTGAGTGATTGGATGCACCCTCTTCTAAGAAAGCCCATTCTATGCTGCAGGAGTTCCCTTATCGATGGTGAAGTAAAACCAGGTCCCATCATAACACACACACTACACTATATGCCTAAGACAATCGATATGGGCATGAAATGTGGATAACCAGTCAGTAGCCAAGAAGAAATCATAAGTCCTCGATGTTGTTACTAGGAGAACCCAATTGAAGATCTCACCTCCAAGAGTAATATCACATTACAGGCACCATTGTGTAATTTTTGAATCCCCCGTATGAGTCTCTAGTTGTAATGATTGATCCATCAGCTCCAATGGAATCTATGATCCTTGAATGAGGTATGTGGAATGGAAGAAGTGACTGACACCTATTTCTATAAGAGCTACAACTACGGTGGAGAAGACATAGATCATACCTCTATTCATCTATGGAGTTTTATGGTCATAGGCCACTATGACGAGAAGCTGAGATCGCCCTTGTCCATGTGTTTCATGAGGCTGCGGTGGACCACCTGGTGTGGTGGTGGTAGTACATCGAATCGTCACCCACCACCTACTAGTCAACCTACTCCCATGACACATCTGCTGCCCATCAGACCTCCTTGACCAAAACTCTTCCTTTTCTCATAGGTGCCTCGATCGTCTGCTAATCTTTTCTACAGTGGGTCGGGCAGTCACAAGGCATATGTCCTTGAATGCTACACATGAAGAATAACCTAACATCCTACAGACTGCCTCTCCTCTACGAACCTTCCACTGTCAACCCCATGTCCCGTGGTCACCCCATGAAAGATCTGGCCTACTTGGATCCCTGCTTTAGCTGCCTATAGCTCACCACTAATGAGTCTTCCAGTTGATGTCTACAGGTGCCTCCAGTTATTGCCACCTGCTCTACTAGGAAGTTCTCCTCAATAATGGATCGCTCCAGCACGCCATCTTGAGTAGGGATACTAAGAGACATCAGGGAATCCTTGATCTACCGGTGGAGTCCCTTCTCAAAGGTCTATGTACAGAAGAAAGGGTCCCACACCATATCCATGTAGCAGTGAGAGAGGTCTGCAAACCTCGAAGAGTACTCAGCCACTGACATGATTCCCTGCTGAAGGTGAAGTATCTCCTGTATGTTCACTGATCGCATGGTCTCAGGGAATAAATCCTCCAAGAAAATCCACTCAAAGTAAGATCAAGAGAGGGTTTCCTCATCCTAAGTCTGAATCATAAAACTATTCCATCTCCCTGCCAATCCCTAAAGAAGGCTCGCAACTAGGATCATCATCTCTTCAAGTGGTTTCCTCACTAAGTGGAAAACTCATGTCACCGCCCCCATCCAGCCCTCATTTTCCTAAGGATTTTTCAATCCCCTGAACCTAGGATGTCTCTTCCACTGGAACTCATGATAGGTGTTGATCCTGTGTGCGTTGGCTACCAGTAATGTCGGTAGTAACTATTGAACAACGGGTGGTGGTAATGCTGGTGCACCTCCCAGAAGAGCTATCTCCTGCACATGTCCCTAAACCGACACCTCATAGTTAGGAGAGCTATCTTCATAGTCACACATCAAAATCCTGGTTGGTCATTTGTGTGGAGGCATCCTGAAATAGATCATGATGTTCCACAATCAGTGGATTTTCCCTGGTGAGCTGACTCTAATTCAGGAAGAACACAAGGAAACACTCAATTTATATACAATGCATACAACCGGTGTTTTTATAAATAGATCTGACAAGTATAATTAATGCTCATGGTGTATGAATACATTGACCACCGTACCAATACTGTTCTCCAAAAATCTGAATTTCGAACTCGAAACACTTAACACTATTCCCCTAGAACAAAACAACAATCTTCTATTCATTGAGTTAGAACTAACCTCTATCTTATACCACTTTGTTATGACTCTTCCCATAGGGCCCATGTCGTGACTCCCCCATGAATACCTTCCAAAGGCCAGGCGTTGGTGACTAGTTCAAAGGGCATCAACCTACAAGTGGGAGGAATTTTCATGTTCACCTGTACACACACACAAAACCATGTCCCAGGAAAACTGGAAAAGAGAAATTGCATGCTACTAAACAACGACTGAGTGTAAAAGTACAACTGAAATTAAATGGTCTAGAATAAAAACCCAACAAAAGGACTTTGTAAAAAAAGTAATTACAGGATCGATGGAAATATGTCAACTAAAAACCCCACACGATGGATAAGTATAGAGTAGTAAATGAATTCTCTAGAAGCACATCTCGCTAGACCGATCACATGGGGAACCACCTAGTTCTGGGTCACAATGTCCTCCACCAAGTCTTCGGTCATCTTCATTAGACATAACACATGATGGAAATGTCTATGAAGGGGTGAGTAACAAAATACTCAGTAGAAAGCTCAAACAAATATGGAAAGACCACAAAGTAATCCACAAGAAAACCATGAATCATGATCATGATGCAAGACAACTCACATGAGGTATAATCTAGAGGAGAAATATAAGACCATCTGTCATATCACTGAACACCTTGGGCTGCTGGGGTACTTCTTCCTAATGAGTACTATGGGTATGTTGGATCACACAGAGTTGCTCCCCACCATGGGTCAGCCGGGTCACACAGAGCTACTTCCCAGTAGACTTATACTATTGTGGTACTCATCCTTGAGTAATACAGTGGGTATGATGGGATACATAGAGAGGCTCCCCACTGTGGTCATGTCAGGTCACATAAATTCGCTTCCCACTTTGTCCATCTTACTGAGGTACTCCTTCCTGATGAGTACTGTGGGTCTGCCGGATCACCTAGAACCACTCACCACCATGGGCTAGCCGGGCCATATAGAGCCTCTTCCCATTTTTCCATCTTAGATGATCCACATATGGTCTCTTGTTAGTAGTATTTGGGTCTCATTCCACCATAGGATCTCCATCCGTAATGCACTTGATTTCAAGAGAAAATAATCATCAATCCATTATTCATATTACAAATTCTAAAAAGTTCTCCTTAGATTATTCCTAATGATCTATCTCAATGCAACTTTTCCAATGTAGAAATTAGCTCGTCAATTGGATTCCTGGTTTGAGAGATATTACTGTAGTAGTAAAAAGGGGCTTGTTGCATTCGGGTCCAGTCAGTTCCAGTTGGATAGACCCAACTAACCTAGATCAGGTCCCCACATTCCCCGGTTTGGAGGGGATGAACCTACCTAACCTGGTTTAGTTAGGGGTCTTCCAGGCATGGCCGGGCTAGTCGTCCCGACCTATTGGGCCTTGCAGGACCTAACGTGGTTCGACAGGGGGTCCAGTCCATCGGGTTGCCTGGAGACTCGATCTCATTTGGCTCATCATGAAACTGGAGGGCCAATTTGTTCCTAGACATGGATTCTTAATATCTTGGTATTATATCGTTTGACCGAAACACATATGTTGGGCAACTTTGATTCTAGGCATGCCCGCCCATGTCGGACCCATAACTAGCGAGACTGTCCCCCTCAGCCAAGACACCTAATGTTGTCTAGTTCAGTGTGCCACGGAAGGCTAAGATAGCCACATTTTCTTGCCCAGACATGCTGACTAGACCTTATGTCAACGAAGAACCGTGGTCCCTGCGGCACAGAATGACCACTGACATGGCTGAGGGGTAGCGTTCCCAATTCTAAAGTCTTTGGTTGTTGTCAACCATTGTAAGCTGCTCCAGCCACTTCACCATGGCCCAAGAAGACCGTAGCCCAAGTTGGTCATAGACCAAGCCGACCGCGGGCTGAGCTGACCTTGGCTTGAGCCAAACGCAGCTCGAGCTGACCATGGCCCGAGCAGACCGTAGCCCGAGATGACCACAACTGCCACCTCTGTCATGCTATCATGGCTTAACACCACTCGCTTGCCCACCGCCCTCACCAACCACCCCCGTCTATGGCCCCCACCACGGGCCACTTCCAGCGGCACCTTCTTTGGACCACTGGGTCCATTCAGGTGGCCTATTTTTCGTGTCGTCTATGCCTACAGCCTCTATGGCATGGTGCCTTCTATATTAAGGACTCAAAACCTTCTTTCCCCAATTTTGAAGGTTCATCCATGAATAACAGAAATGGTGTAGGGGCTCAGACCTTGTTCATGTCGGACCACACACACCACATTAGAGATTAATCATGGAGGGGGGGGGGTAGGATTGATGTTATATAAAACTAATAATTAATCCTTATACCAGAATCCTAAGATAAAGACACCCTCCCACAATAATGAGCGATCCACATGTAGGATCGAAATATAATATGAGATGCTCAATATACAAGAGGGGGGGTGAATTGTATACTTTAAAAATTCCTTTGGAACCTTTAAAGTTAGTTATGAACAACTAAAGTTTCCTTTAAGAAAAGGAAAGGACTAAGTTTAACAAAGTTAAACTAAGTAGATTCACAACACCTCTAACACCGAACTAAACTTGGAAAGAGATTCCAAAAGCAGATTCCGGAAATATGGTTCCGGAAATTGAAACTTAACAAAAGTTACAATATAGGATTCTACCTTAAAGCGTATAGAATCTAAACTAATCAGAGTAAGTAAGGAAGTATAAGAAAGTTATACTTTCCTTAAGATACAAATTGCATCGGAATAAAGACAAGTAGTAAAACTACTAGTAACAAGATAATAGTCTTTTAACCCAAAGAGAAGGGTATCCAACAACCTTGGATAAAGGTCCCTTGATTTATACTTTCAAGAAAGTCTGTCTTACCCACACCAGGGTAAGCCCTCGATACGAAGATCAGAGTCTCTGTCTTGCTATCCCCGCAAGCCCTCAACTTCAAGGTAGTTGGCAACCTCTGTCTTCCTCAGCAAGGAAGTCCTCGAACTTTAAGGTAGTTGGAAACCTCTGTCTTTCTCAGCAAGAAAGCCCTCGATCTTTAAGGTAGTCGGCACCTCTGTCTTTCTCAGCAAGAAAGCCCTCGATCTTTAAGGTAGTCGGCACCTCTGTCTTTCTCAGCAAGAAAGCCCTCGATCTTTAAGGTAGTCGGCACCTCTGTCTTCCTATCCCCGGAAGCCCTCGAATGTAATCACCAACATTCGGAGTCGCACGAAGCTTTGAGAGTTAATAAGAGACTCTCTCTCTAGAAATCACTTCAACAGCATGTAAGCACTTTTTCAACAATCGGCATATGCATCAACCATCAGCAGCGAGC
This sequence comes from Viscum album, assembly GCA_963277665.1. Lineage (NCBI taxonomy): Eukaryota > Viridiplantae > Streptophyta > Magnoliopsida > Santalales > Viscaceae > Viscum > Viscum album. Next base: position 927,321,665 of record OY728165.1, read on the forward strand.
TCTTTCAAATGAGCTCCTATTTATAGGTGAGGTCGGCTCCTTCTCCAACGGTCATATTTTCCTTAAAGTTCGGAGGGACCTGTACACGTGTCACTTAGACAATGGTTAGTTTATAACAAAATGGACGACATCGTTTTATAACAAAGTAAGTGTAACAGAATGTACGACATCGTTTTAAACTCTAACATAAAGGTTCGGAATAGAAATTTCGGAGTGAAGGTTCGGAGTGAATAAATTCAGAGTGTATAAAACAATGATAATCAGATTCTGTTTAATAGGTGAATTCGGAATGAGAATTCGGAATAGGAATTCGGAATAGGAATTCGTCATCAGAAATCGTAATGAGAATTCATCATCAGAATTCGTAATGAGAATTTATCATCAGAATTCGTAATGAGAATTCGGAATGAGATTTCTTCATTGGAATTCGTAACCTGAATCTGGAATAGAACTAAGTCAGAATTCATATCCGGAATTTGGAATGAAACTTCCTTATAGTTCTTGTCCAGAACCGAATCCTAAAAACAGAGTGCTTTTATATCAATGTTTTTATGACTCCGAGAAAATGAATCCGAAACTCATACTTAAGAAAAATATGAATGAAAATATGATAAGGATAATTTTCCTTATAAAAGAGATTTTCCTTAAGAAAGCAATTTTCCTTATAAAAGCAATTTTCCTTAAGAAAGCAATTTTCCTTAAAGATAAGGTGTTTGTGATTTTCAAAACAAGAAGGAATGGAAAAGTCATAAGGAAAACCTTATTGACTCAACAATCTCCCCCTTTTTGGAAAGCACAAACATCCTTACGAAAAAGCTATTCTAAGAAGAAAGAAACATATTAAAGCTTATCTCCCTTGGTTTAAGAATATAGATGAATACGACTAACTCCCCCTTAGGCTTTGAAACTCTAAGGATCGTATTCATATTTCCAGAGTGATGTTTCTTTAAGAAAAACTCCCCCTTAAACAAACTCTTATTAGAGTTCTTTTTCCTTGGGTATTTTCCTTTCTCCCCCTTTGAAAAACTCTTATTAGATTTCCTCTTTTTCTTAAGGATCTTTTCCTTCTCCCCCTTTGTGATTTTCAAAAAGAATTGGAGGGAATGGAAAAAAATAACAAAGTACCTGAAAAGATTAGTAACGACAACAATAGAAACAAAAAGCACAATTTTCATTATATTTGAAATGTCAGCAACAAAAACAGATTACAACAAAAAGATCGGATTGGTCATTTCGGATCTTTCTCCTTCGACATGAGCCCCTTGAGAATTGTCTTGATCTTCTTGAGGTCCTTATGATCTTCCTCTGCTTGCTTTTCTAAGGCAACTATTCTTGCTGACTGAGCTTCAATGATTTCTTCCTGAGCCTTCAACTTTTCTTCCTGAGCTTCCATTTTCTCTTCCTGAGACTTTATCCTTTCTAGAAAATTGATCTGATGATCTCTTTCAGATTTCTAATTCTGAGAAACAGAATTGAGCTTTCCATTCAGATCTCTTACTTCCTGACTCCGAATGTTCTTTTCCTCTGTCAGTTTCTCATCGAATGATGCAGTAATCTCATGAAACTTCTTGTCCTCGGTTTGAAAAGCATCCTTAACATTCTCCTGAAACTCATCCAGCAACCTCATCTCTTCCACATTCTTCTTCGACCAGCTAGTCATCCTTTTGCAAGATCTTTTATGGGCTTCGTAACCAATAAAGAAATTTTTGAACTGGGCTTCTATCTCAACACATTTATCCATAACCATGGATACGGAGTCGGTTTTCTGATTCATCGTATGTTGAAGCATCTGGCATCTAGAGTCTATACTGGAGAAGGTCGGAATGGTTCCCACCAACTTCTTCAAGGACCGAACAACAAAATCGTGCCCCAACGATGATGACTCCGAATCAGAAATCTTGCTAGGATAATTTTCTTCCTCAATAAGCTCCAACTTCCTCTTAGAAGAGGTATCAACTTCCTTCCTCATACTTTTTTCTGAACTCGGGGTATCAGTAAGAATTTTCTTTCCCTTATCTTTTTCCGGAATTGAAACCTGTTCCGGAGATCTGTTCTCACTATCAGAGACTTGAAGAATTTTATCTTCCTCATCAGCAACTTCTTGAACATTGGCTTCCACGTTTACCATCTGAGCAACATCAAGTAAAATATGTTCTTGACAAGTAACTTCTTCTTCTCCCTTTTCTTCTTCCATTTCAGGAGTAGCAAGCTTTGAAGATTGAGCTTCAGATGTTCGGAGTGAGAGGTGATCCGAAGGAGTTCCCTTATATTCATCTACTTGTTTGAGCACATCTCCTGTCTCACCACTTCCTTCAGCCGCTTCTTCAACCTCTTCCACTAGCTCTACTTCCTCAGTAGCAACAGCCTCTTCCGGAGTTACAAGATTTCTTCCTGGAGTCTCAGGTAGAGATTCCAGAGAAAAAGATCTCGGAACGGGAATGGTTGTTGAAACCATTTCGTTGAACTTTAACAAGGCTTGCACAGCCTCAGCTTCTGACAACTTCTTCTTCAGCTTATTTTCCTTTGCTTGTTTCTCGAGCTCATCAGCAGCCTTCTCTTTCAGAGCTTTAGCCTCTGCAGGATCCAATCCGAACTGCGGATCTCCTTCCTTCCTCTTTTCCTTGTCAGCTCTCCACTTTGCTGCAACCTCATCAGTATAGGTTTTCTTCTTCTTAGGCTTAGGAGGTGCAGAATGGACTTCCTTAGACTTAGGTTCCTCGGCTTCACCTACCACTTCTTTCTGCTTCCTCTTCCTTACCGGCTTGGATGATTCCGGATCAGCCACTTTCGGAGTCACTTCTACTTGAGGAGGTAGATCAATGAACTTCCCAGACTTCTTGTCAAAAGAAATATTCATTCTCTTAAGAGTGGCATCACTGAGCAACATGATCTTACAATATTTCGTCTTAGAACTGCAAGCAACCTTGAAGTATTCTAGGCACCGAACTATCAGCTTCGACAATATTGCCGGGTACATCACTATCTGAGCTCTCAGATTCCCCTTCTTCAAATTATCAATGTTGAGAAGAATATGCTTCATCAAGTTGAACTTTCTTAGATTTATCAGAAAATCCAAGATGTATATCTCACTCTTCTTCAGGCTGTCCTTGTCTCCTTTTCTTGGTACAATAAGCCCTTGCACCCATAACTCCAGAATCCGGAAGTTTGTAGAAAGACTTGCAATTTTCGGAGCCTTGTCATCATCCAATCCGAGAATTTCTAAGGCTTTCTCCTTGTTGAAACTACCCAAGGAGTCTGGCAGAACGTGCGAGATAAACTCAGCTTCACCTTCATAATTTAACCCTACCAAGCTTGTAGCCTTGGTGTAAGATAGCTTATATGTCTTGCCATACGATTTGAAGGAAAACTTCTCTCTATTATCTTCCATGAAGAAAGCAACTGACTCATAAAACTCGACAAGCAAGTCAGAGTAGACTTCATCTTGGTTGCCGGTTTTTGATACCGCAACACCTTCCCGCCATTCAGCTTGATATCCTTTGATACCAATTGTAGGATCGAAATATAATATGAGATGCTCAATATACAAGAGGGGGGGGGGGGGGGGTGAATTGTATACTTTAAAAATTCCTTTGGAACCATTAAAGTTAGTTATGAACAACTAAAGTTTCCTTTAAGAAAAGGAAAGGACTAAGTTTAACAAAGTTAAACTAAGTAGATTCACAACACCTCTAACACCGAACTAAACTTTGAAAGAGATTCCAAAAGCAGATTCTGGAAATATGGTTCCGGAAATTGAAACTTAACAAAAGTTACAATATAGAATTCTACCTTAAAGCGTATAGAATCTAAACTAATCAGAGTAAGTAAGGAAGTATAAGAAAGTTATACTTTCCTTAAGATACAAATTGCAGCGGAATAAAGACAAGTAGTAAAACTACTAGTAACAAGATAATAGTCTTTTCACCCAAAGAGAAGGGTATCCAACAACCTTGGATAAAGGTCCCTTGATTTATACTTTAAAGCAAGTCTGTCTTACCCACACCAGGGTAAGCCCTCGATACGAAGATCGGAGTCTCTGTCTTGCTATCCCCGCAAGCCCTCAACTTCAAGGTAGTTGGCAACCTCTGTCTTCCTCAGCAAGGAAGTCATCGAACTTTAAGGTAGTCGGCAACCTCTGTCTTTCTCAACAAGAAAGCCCTCGATCTTTAAGGTAGTCGGCACCTCTGTCTTTCTCAGCAAGAAAGCCCTCGATCTTTAAGGTAGTCGGCACCTCTGTCTTTCTCAGCAAGAAAGCTTTCGATCTTTAAGGTAGTCGGCACCTCTGTCTTCCTATCCCCGGAAGCCCTCGAATGTAATCACCAACATTCGGAGTCGCACGAAGCTTTGAGAGTTAATAAGAGACTCTCTCTCTAGAAATCACTTCAACAGCATGTAAGCACTTTTTCAACAATCGGCATATGCATCAACCATCAGCAGCGAGCTCTTTCAAATGAGCTCCTATTTATAGGTGAGGTCGGCTCCTTCTCTAACGGTCATATTTTCCTTAATGTTCGGAGGGACCTGTACACGTGTCACTTAGACAACGGTTAGTTTATAACAAAATGGACGACATCGTTTTATAACAAATTAAGTGTAACAGAATGTACGACATCGTTTTAAACTCTAACATAAAGGTTCGGAATAGAAATTTCGGAGTGAAGGTTCGGAGTGAATAAATTCAGAGTGTATAAAACAATGATAATCAGATTCTGTTTAATAGGTGAATTTGGAATGAGAATTCGGAATAGGAATTCGGAATAGGAATTCGTCATCAGAAATCGTAATGAGAATTCATCATCAGAATTCGTAATGAGAATTTACCATCAGAATTCGTAATGAGATTTCGGAATGAGATTTCTTCATTGGAATTCGTAACCTGAATCTGGAATAGAACTAAGTCAGAATTCATATCCGGAATTCGGAATGAAACTTCCTTATAGTTCTTGTCCAGAACCGAATCCTAAAAACAGAATGCTTTTATATCAAAGTTTTTATGACTCCGAGAAAATGAATCCGAAACTCATACTTAAGAAAAATATGAATGAAAATATGATAAGGATAATTGTCCTTATAAAAGCGATTTTCCTTAAGAAAGAAATTTTCCTTATAAAAGAAATTTTCCTTAAGAAAGCAATTTTCTTTAAAGATAAGGTGTTTGTGATTTTCAAAACAAGAAGGAATGGAAAAGTCATAAGGAAAACCTTATTGACTCAACACCACAGATTAACCAATTCATGGGTTTATCCCCATTCATCATTTTAGAATGAAGAATAGGGAAATTGAATTCAAATTAAAACAACCTATACATATGATCGAGTTCGTTGATGGAGCGATCCATCCTCAGAAATCCTCCTTCTGTTTGTCAAAGTTATTGGTGTTCATCATGTTCTAGTCCCATTCGTTGAGGTGTTCTGATGTCGATAGAGATTCATCGATGTTCTTCATTTGAGGGAAAAATGTTCATGTCCATCACATAAAATATACCTTCTGATTGTCAGACCTGTAATCACATTAATAGAGAAACACATCACATCTTTTCTATTACGTTACGATACCACATCATTATGATGTTTCCTAAAAGAACCATGAAATCTATTTCACTTCAGTTAAATAGTATCATTAAAGTGGTTCGTCTCCACCTCATCATAGTACCGCAGTGCTGGCGTGCAACCACTCAATGGTGAGGAAATGAAAATAAAATAACATTATTTTTTTATTTTCTTTCCCTTTTAAAAAGTCTGATATTTATCTTTCCCAATCAAAACTCGTCGGTCAATGTTAACTGCTTTATAGGTAAACCCCACCACTCATAGTTCAATGATTCCCTCTTATTTTTTATTTGAGAACCTATTTGAAGGTTAAAATTAATCACTCATACATTTATTTAAACGAACTCAAAAAAGTTGAGAATTCTATTCCAGGATCATCGAGCTTCAGAATCTGGTGCCGTCAAAGCGTATGGTCTCAAAATAAGCCCATATATATTTTTTGAAAAACATTAAATCAAATATTTGGGAAATTTTAGTTTATGTTAATATAAACATTATCATTTTAATTAACTCTTAGTTATTCAATTTATTTTTTATTAAGATAAAAAATATTTTAATATTAAAAGGGTGAAATATTTACTAAATTGATGTTAAATAGACAAAAAATAAATAAATTATAACATTTTAGACAATAAAATAATTATAATATATTTTTAAAAATGTTTTTTCTTTTTTATATAATTTAATAAAACATTATTTTGATATAAAATCAGTAGTTTCACTTTTTACACTATTCAATTCATTGATTTTTTTAAAAAATATAATAATTAGATAACTTTGAGTAAACTCTTTCATTATATTCATAAGTGGACAAGGTAATATAAAACATTCACTGGACATATTAATTATCGCATATTATATTTATATTTTATATTTTCAATAACATTTATTTGAAATCTCCATTAATAAACAAATTATTACATAAATTTTGTGTAATTATTTAATATACTTAGTTGTTGCATAAAAAATAAAAATAAAATATCACGATGAAAATAAATCTATTTTATTAAAGAAAAATACTTTTAGTTGAATGTATCTTCCACAAGATACAAAATTTAAAATGATATACTTATTAAATTATGAAGGTGTAAACATTAAGACCAATTGAAATAAAAAATATAAGCGTCATAATGATTTATATATGGCTCGAAATGGTCAATAATTCCCCAATTGGATGATTAAATTCAATATATAGTTGACTAATTATATTTAGTCAAGTGTTGGGTCAGTTAATTCTTATTATTATTTTAATAAAAACTATATTATTTATTTTTCATCAATTAAATAATTTCTGTATCATTAATGTATAATATATTAAGGTAATTATTTATATCCTAAAAATTAAAAATTAATTACAATGATAATGAAAAAAAATAAATTAAAATGAGTATTTACAATCAAAATTTTCTTTAGAATAACATTATATTAAAAATTATTTAGTTATTAAAATTTCAGTGAGACATATTAATCTTTTCATTAAATAAAATAAATTAAAGGTCCAAATCTCATCCATGTGGCTTCTATAGGACTCTATTTCGACTAAAGGATTATTTGGATAGAATCACACTGATACAAGAATATTGATACAAGTGTTTGGGTAATTATATTATAGTATTATTACCCTTAATTACTCATTTTACCCTATTACCGTATTAATAAAAAATACCAATGTTACTATTCTTAATGCCCAAAAATAAAATAGACCAGTTTACATAATTTGAATGTACTGATAACAAATCTGGAGTAAATTTATTAAAATTTAAAAAACATAGGTTTATGTAATTAATTTATAATCTATCCCATTGTTGGAATAAAAGAATGATTTTTTGAATGTTAAAACATTGAGAAAGATTGAATTGGTTTTACATCTGAATTTAATGTAAAATTATTGATAATGAAATTCAATATATTGAATGGTAAAAATACAATCTGTAAATAATTTAAATCCACTCAATATTACAATTTAACTATATAAATTATATTGATGGAAAATTTTGTATTCAATTAAAATTTAGTGTATTTTTACTCTACATCAAATTTTGAATGCTATTTGAAAAATATTAAAAATTAATTCAATGTAAATTTTCACATCCTCCTTCAAAACAACATATTTATTTTTTCATAGAAATTTTTTTAATGTGTCAAAATCATAATTTAGATGGGGTTTACCATTAAATGATAGAAAATTATCCTTTTGAAAAATATAGGTTTTAATACATCAAATAGGGTTTTTATGCCCTAAGACAAAAATATACAGGGGATGAATATAAAAAAAAACTATAACTATATCATATATTTTATTAATTTCTTTGCTAAAAGTAATTCACATTTAAAATATACAAATTTATAATTTATTTATATTTTTTATACATTTTCATAAGTTAGTTATATTTTTTCCCATTAAGATAACATTTATTTTATAATGTTCATTTTATATTAAGGGTGTATATTCATTTGTTTAAGATCATTATTGCATGAAATACAAGCTATTGATGAATTAAAATTATTTAAAGAAAAATTTTTATAGAAACGTCTGGGTGTTACATGATATAATTCTATTTCCACCACCACCTTGATAATCTTGTAATATAGATAGGTAGATTGAATAATTATTATATTTATAACATAATTACTATATTCAAGGATAAAGTTTTGTTAAACATCCATTCCTTCAATTCATTAAAAAAGATAAAAATATCACATGTTCGTATGTTGAGACTATTATCGCCGCAATATGATATGATTCAATTTTCATCATTTACATACATGGATGATTATAAAAATTCTAATATTGAATAAATATGGTATTTATAAAATGATTTGTCTTCTATAAAGTTGATTCCTCATAATAAAATTAAATTTTCTTACACATTGAATTGTTATAATGTGTTCTTGTTTTGGATGGGTTTACCCTCCTCATGAACATTGTTATAAATTATGTTAAAAATGAATATAAAATTTATTTTAATTGTAATATATTTTAATAATTATGATGTCTTAATGTTTTAATAATTTTATAGTGGTAATATTATTAATTTTATTTAACTATAAATACAATTATTTTTTTGAATTGAATAATCATCAAAAAAGGAAATTTATAAACATTCCACATGATCCATTAAAAAAGTATCTATAAAGTGATTATAAAACATTAAAAATACATAATTTTAATTATTAAAATAGTCATTAAAATTATTGATATTATGAAACCTATACCATTGTTTATGTACTAGAACTCTCGAGTAAGAACATGATTGGACAACATTGAAGTTTACACAAAAATATTGATTTTAATACAAAATTAATATTTACTTGATAGTAAGAAACTATATGGGATTTATTAAATGTAATAGAATTTTTAATATGGGTTTGTTATAGATTTATAATATGTATAAATTTACAATATGTTATGTGTGGATGTTTTCTAATATGAATAAGTATGAGGTAAAGACTTTTAAACTCAATTTATTTTATGTGTGTTAGATAAATTATTTATTGAATATGTTAAGAAGAAATCATGTGATCCATGAAATCTGATTTTTTATATTTTATTTCTAGTTGTTTTATGGTAACTTAAATATTTTCCAAAAAAACTTCATTGATTTATTTATATTTCTACATTTATCAATCTTTATAATGGTTTACTTATCTCAATTTTTTTTAATCAAAATATGTTTTATATTTTATGCCTTTCTAATTGTTAGTGGGGTACATACAAAACATGATTGAATTTTTTGATATTTTTTTTACGATTATATGGATTTAAAAATCTATCGTGGATTTTTTTCCAATATATTTATTCAATTATTTCCAATGATGTAAGGGTTTATATTATAATCTCATTTTTATCAAGATTGTTTATGTTTTAATTTCAATTTCATGAAATTATATTTTCCCTCTATATCTATTATAATTCATATATATTTTATTTCACTTTAGTTATTTATTTAATTTTCATGTATTCATTCCATTTTACCATGATTTCTACTCAGAATACAAGAATAATATTTTTAGGAAAGGCATACATATTTCTTTTCTGAAGGTAGAGATTATTTCTCCTCCATGTTCATGATCATCAAATTATTTTAAAGATTATTTTACCTATGAAAGAATATTGTATAAATATATTTTATTCAATTTTTTTATAAAGTATTATGAATTAGCTTTTCAAATATTTTTTAAATGAATCACTTTTAACTTTTTATAAAAGTGTGAAATGAATTTTTTTTTTAAAATAAATTCCATGAACTAAATTTTATACATTCATATAAGTTTTTCCGAAATATTTCAATATAAATTTCTTTTTTTTCTCAAATATAATATTCTTCCCATTATTCTGGGAATTTTTAGCTTTCAGGTGTTACAAAAAATGACAATATTATTTTTTGAAGAGTATTTCTAATTCATTTATAAAAGAATTTTTCATCTATATTACATACATTATGGATTATAATGATTCAATATGGATATTATATAATTATTATATCTATATTTTTTTATCTAGATGGGTTTTTTTGTTCCATTTTAAAAGTTCTTGTGAAAGTCATTTAATTCCGTGGGTTAATTTAGTTTAGATGGAATCATGAGTGTTATGTACTTGTGGTACACATATTTTTGATTTATCTTACCAGGACGAATAGATTTATTATATCCCTATACTTTATTGGATAAAGGTGTTATATATCATGAAAATACAAGGGGAGAGTATTAATAATTCTATATCGAATATATTTAGCAGTGCATGTAATTATGACTAAACTAATATATGAAGGTATGCTAGGGAAAATTTCTAAAATATTATACAAGGGGGTTTTCTGTTACTTGAAAATACACTAAAATATGAGATGTTTTTTATGATTCATAATCCATTATGTTATTTTATTGTTGAATTGATTACTGATCAACAATGTTATTAATTTTTTTGCTTTTGATTATGACACATTATTAAGTTATGTGATATTGTTATGCTATGTTTTTTAATAGCCCATGATAATGGTTTTTTTGATATCCCACACTCATGTTTTGAAGAATTTAATGAAACAAACCATATGTTGTGATCCATTTTATTATTGGTATAGTTATTAAAAATTATGAACTAAATTATATTCTATTAACCTTTGAACGTTAAAATTATAACTTATGATTTTTGACTATTAATGTATGTGTTTACACATAATGAAAATTTTAGCTCTCCCTTAGTATGTTTCCATTTTCATAGGTTATAAAGAATGACATTAGGTAAGATATTTATTTAAGGGTATGATGCATGGAAAATTTTATGGGAGTTGTTGGGGATTTTTATGAAATGAGAAGTTATTGGTATAATTGAAAAATTAAAAATTTGATGAGAAATAAATTGGGGGTTTTTGTATTTTTTCCCTTAATTATTTATTTCTCTATAAAATAAATCCCTTGGGTATGTGAGCGACTATGTAAACTATTTTCACATCATAAATATGGATTTTTAGGTTTTCGTTTCATCATTTTTCATCTAATTCAATATATAAAGAGCCTGTTTTTTCTACCAGATATGGGTGTGTGGGTTTTAGATTGCCTCAGTGGGTATCATAGAAGTGGATAGATAAATTTAAATGTTAAAATATTATTAGATGAGTATATTTTTAGAATTTTAGTTAATAAAGTGTTAATAGATCTTTTTTTATCTTAAATTTAAGGGAATAGATACCCTTTTGAGTTTTATTGTGATGGGATTTTAGTGTGATTAATTATTTGTTTAGATTTATTTTTAATAAATGGTATAGGTATATTTAACTCTTTGGGTTACTATATTATTTAGTATTATGGATATTTGGTAAGTTTTTTATTAGTGTAATAAGTTTAAGTTTACATATAACCTTTAGAGTTGATGCATTTTTTGATGTTGAAATAAATATATATAATAACAGTTAATTTGGATTGAGATAAAATTTTCAGAATATATGATTTGGTAGTGGTAATTTAAGAAATTATTGAAAAACATTAATGTATTTTGAAGAACATATGAGTAAGAAATATACTTTTGGTACATTTATTTATGATAAATTAATTTTTTTGGGAAAAATCATTAAGTTATTTTTGGAAGATTATATAATCAAATATATTTGATTTTTTTCATTTTTAATTTACCTTGGAATATTTTGATGAGTTATGAATTATTTTTAACCTCGGTTGTTTTTAAAATTTTATATATTGTTTTTTATATTTATTTAAGAAGGTTTATTCATTATGATAACTATTTTAATTTTAGTAATGGTTTAATGATATGGGAAATAACATGTCAACTCTTTTTTGAATCATATGATATAATAAAGGATAATTTTAGTTTTTCAGGAATGAAAAATTTATCATGGTTATTAAAAATTTATAAAATAAAGATAACAGAGAGATATAAAACTACTCAAAAGAGAATTAAAGAAAAATATTATACTTATAGAAGGGAAAAGAATAATGTAATTTTAGATTCTCATATTGTCTATTTTGATTATAACTTAACTACATAACCCAAGTAAAAGGAAAATAAATATATAGGGTCTTATGTAGAAAATATAACTCAGTTATCAAGGAATTATTTATGATATTCATTCAAAATTAAATGTTCAATATAAATACATGAATGGCTTCGTAGTATTTAAACAAATAAATAATATGTTTCTTAGTTGTGACACAAAAATTAAATATTTTGATAAAATATTAATCAAATTTTAATACATTTTCATGTTACACTCTTTCAATATTGTGATACATAAAATTTTAAGGGAAAAATATAGTTAAGGGAGTAGAATATAACATCAAATATTTTTATAAAATGTACTAATTAATAGTTTTAATGTTTCTAATAGCATGTGATTCACACAACACCGAAGATAATTGAATAAGGATATAATAATATAAAAATATCATTATATTTTATATAGTTAAATGAAATAACATTGTAAAAATGGTTAAATTAATTTTAGAAAATATATGTTATTCTAAAGACATATTTTTTAAGAATTTTGTTGAGTTATATATTATAGTTAAATATAATAATTTTTTGAAACTTATATTAATAAAATGTATTGATAAAAATATAATAATTATTTGAAAAATAAATGTATAACAACCATATAATTTTTATGAAATAATAATTAATATTAAAATAATTATTCATTATTAAATAAATATATTATGTTGAAAAACATTATTTGTTTTTTGTTTTGTTTTTTTGAAAGGAAAAAAATCAAACAACTTAAATTTAAATTTTATAAAATTAACAGCCTTTTTGAATCCATAATTTTATAATTATCTTATCATTATTTTTTGGGTATTTTTATAAAATTATTTAATTATGGTTGAATAGTAATAAAATACAAATTTTTGAAATACTTTCATTTTTTAAATTATCATTATATAAAAATGAATCAAAAGTATATAAAACCATATTTAGAAACTTTTTTATATAATCAAATATAATTATTTAAGTAATATTAATTTTATCTTTTAAATAATGGTTTGACATTTATGAAATCTAAATAATATTTTTGTTGAAATAAAAAATGTTTTTGATTCATCCCTTTTAATAAATTATTTTGTTGTTCCTTTCAATTTTAATGTAATTTTAAAGTAAAATAAATAAAATTTAAATAATAAATATCAGTAAATACATAGAAATATATATTATACTTTATTTTTATGTAGAATCATTTTTATTCTTCAAAGCATCATTTTTCTGAAAATAGTTTTCATTGTGTTCTGTGATTTTATAGTGAAATTAATTTTTACCACTTGAAGAAATTGTATGTTTTAAATGGGATTCAATTATGTGGATTAAAATATTTATAATATTTAATTATTCTATTTATCAATTTTTATTAATAATGAATATATACTATGATAAAATGTTTTTTTACCACAATATGGTTTAAAAGGTATAATCAGGGTCGGTTAAACTAAGAGGTAATTCTTAAAATAAATCCAAAATGTCACTAAAACAGATTATTTGAGATGATGTTTTATTTAAATTATCATCCCTTTAAAATTGGACTAAATTTTATCCACATCCAATGGCATATAAATTTATTATATTTTAACGTTCTCAATTTTTACTAGGGTGCTACTCCCCTAAGTTATAAAATAACACCTCATACATTCACTTATGTGCACCAGATGAGAACCATATACGGACCAATATCTACCTTAATTATTTTAAAACTCTCTTACCCACATCCTATAGGTTCTTCTCATCCAAAAATATCCAACCAATAAGCCTTTAATATTTTTTTCAATATAGATTATCCAAAAAATATGTATATATTCTTACCGATATTTTTCAATTTTCTTTATACTAAAAAATGAAAAAATAATTACATAACCATATTTAAATAATTAAATCACTATATTTATTATTGATAAATTTTTTAATGTTAATGATTCATTAATTTTATGTCTTCATACAATCTAATTGAAAATGTAATATTCGCTTATGCGTACGTGCGAACTACCGCCTCCATGAAGTGATGGAATTCATTTTTCATCATCACCATTAATATATGGTTATATAGATCATATATACAATATAACAATTATTATTAATATAAATATTATATTCTATGCTCCTTTATTTCAATACATTGAGAAATGAAAACATCACTTGTTCGTACATAAAAACATCCATCTCGATGAAGTGATGTTGTTCATTTTTTATCACCACCATATATGAATGATTATAAAAATGAATACAATGAATACTTATTGTATTTATATCATTAATTATCATTTTTAAAAGTGATATTATTATTACATAATAACATTTTATTAATAACTCAATCATTTTAACATGTTTTTGTTTTGGTTAATTTTACCACCTATATGAACAATGATATAATGTTTTTGTCATAGGAGACTAAGAAATGTTATGTAATAATAATATTATTTAATATTTGTGAATATTATACTTTTTAATAATTATTTAGTTGTAATATTAGAAATTATATTTACCTAAATATTTAGTTCTTTTTAAAAAAATCAATAGTAAAAAAAATGGAATTTTCTTGTGTTCCATGCTAACTCTAAACATAAATACCATAAAGTGATTTTGAAATGATAAAACTATTTAAAAATTTATTTAAATATTCATGAAAATTATATATATGTTGACACATTGAATATGGACTATGAAACATAACTTTCAAATAAGAACACATTTTAAAAAATGAATAGTTGATAAAAATAGTGATTTTAATAATGAAATAAGATTATCCGAGTAGTAATAAATTATAATGAAATTATATAAAATAATATAAGTATTTTTATGGTATTATAATATATTTATAATATGTATAATGTTATTATACATGAGTTTTTTATCTGTCCGACAAATAAAATGTCTAAGGTAAGAGGATTTTTAAATCAAGTTTTTTATTAGATTATATGACTTCTTTATTCATAATTTTATGATGAGATCATCTGTCTTTTGAACCCTAATTGTTTATGATTTATTAAAAATAATTTTATATTGATTTATATTTTTTTAAAAAAAATCATCGATCGATTCTGTAACATCCCAAGTTTTTATGAGATAAATTATTCTTAATTTATTTTATGTTTTTGGTTGTACGCTACAGTAATATTTGATTTCAATTTACGCAACACAGTATTAGCTTATAGTATAAGAACCCTATACATGTCTTGTGTTACACACAATTTCAAGTTCTATTGAAAGAAATCATTTCACGAATTAATATGTATAGATTTTTTTCAATGTATAAAAGAAATATGTTAGGATTTCATTACATGGAACACCAAAGGAAGCATTCAAAAAACACAAAACTTACATGTCTTGCATTACCGAAAAAAGTATACTTCCTTGATAGCATTAATTTTATTTAACACTTTGTTTCACTAAAAAAAAAATTATAATAATAATATTATTTAATGGGATATAAACTAGTAGTTATGAATATTATTAACCATATTTTTAATTTTATCTAACATTTACATTCATATTTTGTGTTTTTGTAGACATTGTATAACAAAATATTTTTATTTATAAAGAAGTATTTTAAAAAAATACAGTTTTACCACTTTTTATGGGGAACCATTTTTAAATCTAGTTTTTGACAATTTAATAATATATATTTTACATAATTAACTTCTTATTAAAAATAGATACATCAAAATTTACTTTGGTTGATTTTTGGTATTTTTTGATAAAATTCATATTGTAATGAATATTAAAAAAATACACCATTTCAATTCAAAACTACATTTTCATCTAATTTAATTATATATTTACATTATAATTGTAATTGGTTTTAAATATTAAATGGATTATGTTGTTATTATTTTATCCAATTTTGGTCAATGGATTTAGTTTCATATTTAAATTATATGTAAACACATGCCAAACTTATGATAGTTTTTACTTCATAAAAACCTGATTTATTTTTTGGACAATGATCATTAATTTTAAATTAATTACATCAACTTTGGTGTTTTGAATTTTGAAAAACTGATTCCATATTTTGAATTAGTGGGTTTAAATTATATTAATAGGTTACTTTTTTGATATTATCAATATTAACTACATTAAGTTTTTATGTACTATAGTTAAAAGTAAATCACTTAAATTATGGTAACCAAAAATTTGATAAAGATTATAAAATTATCGTAACACTTGCCAAAATAATATTGGATGAATAAAAGTTTAACCATATCACCAAAGGGTTGTAATTTATTCATTTAATTGAATTTTTTCATGAAAATTATTTAATTATTACTAAAATAAAAGAAAGTGACAACATGTCACTCTATTAAATCATATAAGTATAATAATATTAATGTAGTGATAAACATGATAAAACATAAAACATAAATAATATCTGGAGAAATAATGATATTATATACATCATGTTAATTTATTTTGTATTTTTATATATTAAATAATTACCATTAATGATGACACAATAGTAACGTAGAAATTATTTTATTAATAAAAATTTCAAATAAATGGTGTTAAAAATATTAAAAGAAATATTATATGAACTAATTAATGTGATCCACAAATTTTATAGGTGATTATGACATGTTAAGAGTGCATTAAATATTTTAGTTTGAATTTAACTTGTGTTTATTTTATTTAAATTAATATTAATGAATATTATCAAAATTGACAGTATTGATATTTTATAAAAAATAAAATATTATTAAATTATTTAGAAACCACAAAAATATTTAAAAATTAAAATGTAAAAATTATATTGTCAATATTTTAATAATGTATCCAATTAAGGGAAATTGAAAACACACAAGTAAATATTTATAACGATTTAATATTTAGAATATTATTATCACAAATAAAATCAAATAGATTAAATAGGGATAAATCAAAATGATACGGTTTAAAATAAAATCAAAACATGTCTAAATTTTATTAATTGAGAAGATTTCAACCCATAATCATTTTATATTCTATAAAAATAAGTTTAAGACCATTATAAACCGAAAATATCTTTATAATAAATTAATATTTCAAGATGTTCATAAAGTTACCCTCCTCCCTCATATACAGAGCCACCACGCCTACCAACTTACCAACACATTTCTATCCTGTTTATCATCCACAATCTGATAAAATAAGATCCAAAATTCCCAAAAATCTTCCTATAAGCCACACTTTGGGAAGAAATCCATCCTAGGGATACCTTTTGTGAAAATAATAAGAAGATACTCGAAAAATAGGAGTTTTTGACACATACAGAAGAAATCAGACCTAAGGTAAGAAATAATTTTAAAATCTCATTATTTTTAAAGATTTTTTATATGTATGTATTTACTAGGTTATATTTATAATCCAAATAAATATTCCTTAAAATATATTATTATTTATATTCTTAAACTATAATTTAATGTCAATTTTAGCAATTGGTGAATTTTATTAAAAAGTATGAGAGGAATCTTTATTTCTTCTTCTATAAAAGTTACTTTTTTAATTTTCTAGAAAGAATACGAGAAGATTGGTTTTGAATATATACATCATAAATGACATTTAATGATTTCATAATCCCTTATTTCTAAGAAGCTTCTCTTACAAGTTTTCAAGGTTATTTTCACTGAAATTATTTTCTATTAAAATTTTATACTGTTTTAAGAAAAGAACTCATTTTTTAAGAAGAAAACATATTTCCAAAAGAATTAATTTCATGTTTTTATCAAAATTATTTTCTATCAAAGATGAAATTATTTAAATAGGGTAGTGCTTCTGTCCCTATTATTACTATGAATTGATTTTTTTTGTGACATAATTTTATTTAGAAAATATATTTGTTTTATATAAATTATGATGGAATTATTCCTATGAAACCGATTTTATTCCATGGGTTATACTATGATGAAATATTTATGTTTTTGTGGAACATGTAAGAATGATTTCATTATATGATGGGTGGGACCTATATCTCCCTCTAATTCATTCAGTAATGATTTATATCTCATGAGATAAAACATGATTGGAATGAAAAGTAAATTTGGTTCAGTAATACAGGGCTGGAAAGAAAAGTAAATACAATTTAGTAATATATTGATAGAATGAAAAGTAAACCCTATTTTGTAATGGAATCTGTACACTATGATGGTTTTGGAAACAATTCCATTGATACTATAGAAATCATATTATGTTCTTCCTTCATTTCCACAATTCCATGTTTTATGTCAACGTAATTTTATAATGGTTCTTGTTCATTTATGACTTATGACTTACGAATGGGAAAGATTTATTTAATGACTCTATATATTGATAATAAAAATTTATCTTCATGTTTTTACATTCATATGTTTTTGTTTTGTCTCATGTTATTCTTGTCTACCCATACTAATCATTTGACATAACCCTTTTTATGTTTTCTTTTCACAAGGATATAAATAATGTTTTTTTGTTACGAAAAATAATGGTGAATATTTTTATGAGAGATGTTAAAGATATTTCACCAAGATAGAAGATTGTGTTCCGAGTTTCGTAAGACACTAATCTAATATGGTCTTTGAGAGTCTATTTTCACGTGTTATGTATTAAGAAGAAGTAATTAAATGTACATGTACATCAATCTTGGGTCACTATTATTACTATTTCAAATGTAACAAATCTTCACAATTTCTTCCTCAACTAAATTTCCCTTTGGTTAGATATGATCTATATTTACCGAAATATTTGTTATGTGTGGGGTATATAACTTCCATGAATTTATTTTTCTTTTATTTTAAAAAATATTATTGGGATTAAAAACTACATCTGAGGATATTTATTCCATTATGTTTCTATTCAATGATTACCGAAGATGAATGTTTTTGTGTCATAATCTCACTTTTTTACTGGGATTATTTATGTTTTAAATTAATATTATGAAAAATTATAATCTTTATATATCTTAACTAACAAATATTTTATTATCCGTTTTTTATTAGGGATTTTAGTATTATTACCGTTTCCCCCTATTTAATAATAAAAAAGACAAATAGAGTGTTTTTATGAATTGTTGACCTTATTTTTTTTTCTCAATTATCATTAACTTGAATATATAAGTCCTCAATATTATTTTTTGATAGTTTTTACATATACATAATATTTTATAAATATCAATTATACTACTTTTTACATTATTTGAGAATTATTAAAAAAAATATTTTCAAATTTTTCCATATGAATTTCTTTTCACTATTATCAAAAGCGTGAAAATAATTTTTTTAACATATAATTATTGAACAAATTTACCCAGTGTTAGATATATTCTTTGATATTAAGATTCCTTTATAACATTATTCAAATTTTCAATGAAAACTGTACTATAATTTTCTAGTAATTTTTTCATTTTAAAATGTTTTCAATATAAAAATGATACTATTAATTTTTTGCATATTTCACTTTCATTTTAAAAATTATATTTTCTCTATATAAACATAATTTATGGATTTTTATGATTCAATGTGGATATTGTAGAATGATACCATCCAATATTATTCTCTGTATGTATTATGATAATGAATTATGAACATTATCATGAGACCAATTTCATTTCATTTTTTAATTATGTAATGATGGAATCATGAATTTTATGTTTTTATCACCAATATGTGTGGTTTATCATTATATAATGGGTGGGATTACTATATGAATCTAATTAATTGTGTAATTATTTTTTAAATGATAATGTCAATAGGTTATTTTGGTAATAATTCTTGTTCCAGTAAACAAATGGATACCAGTAATGTTGACTAATCCAATATAATAAAGTATTATATTAATAATGCTTGTCCAATATGAATAGGATGATTGTTATAATTCTCAATCCATTATACTCATGGATTTTTAGGATGCTTCCCAATCCATTATGATACATGATTCTAGTTATGATTTATAATCAATTATGTTATGAGATACTGATAGTTATTCCTAATTAATATTTTGATGATTTCCTATTCATATATTTATAACACATTATTATATTATGAATCATGTGTATGGTATGTTTTTAATATCCCATGATAGTGATTTATTTTGATACACATGAGTTACGTTATGAAGAATCTTATTTTGTGACCCTTAATTTGTGGGGTTTTCTTCTGGGTATGGTTATCTTATCCGACACAGTTGATTATATTCTAACATCATTATGATCAATGTTTGATAACTTATGATATATGATTGAAAATTCCAACATTTACCCATACTATGAATTTCAACTCACCCATCTTATATTTCTATTTCCCCAGGTTATAAATAATTATATTATATAATATATATTAATAAGAGAATCATTTTGAGGACTATATTATGAGATATTGAACACTTATTATGAAATAATAAGTTCTTGGAATAATGGGAAGAATACCCTTTTGATTTGAAAGTAATGGGTTTTTATATGTAAATGATTTTCT
Source organism: Viscum album (assembly GCA_963277665.1). Classification (NCBI taxonomy): domain Eukaryota; kingdom Viridiplantae; phylum Streptophyta; class Magnoliopsida; order Santalales; family Viscaceae; genus Viscum; species Viscum album. The sequence goes on from OY728165.1 coordinate 927,342,121, forward strand.
TAAACATAAAAATTTATTGGGTATATAAGTGATCTAATATTTTTTTACATTGTAAATATTGAATATTAGATTTTGGTCTCTTATGTTAGTATTAAATATAATAAGTAATAAGTCTATTATTTTCATTGGATCTATACATATAGGTTTTGGGGGTATCAATATGTGTAAAAATATGCAATGTGTGATGGCTAGTTATGGGATGTGTTGATGCTTTTTTGTGAAATGAGGTGGATAGATATATATTATATAGAAATACAAAACCTATAGGTTCTGAGTTGTAACCTTTTATGAGATTTAATGAACATTATTGTAATCTTATGTAATATGTTTTCATGTTATTCTTGGTTCCTCTTAGTTGGTATCAGAGAGGGGTTTAATTAATTTTAGGGATTATTCTCTGATGAATATGGGGATAAGCCAAAACTAAAACTATGTAGAACCAAATGTCAATAGGAAGAAAAAAAATATCATAATTTTAATTGAATATGATATATGTTGAATTGAATGTGTAATAATGTGAGACACCATAAGATTTATTTTCCTTATCTTATGTTTTTTAATATAGATATTATTATAAAACACTCATTCTCACCTTTTTGGTTTCTGTAAAGGGATAAATAAAGAATCATTATATTAGTGTGGTGATAAGAATTATCAATATTGAAAACATCTTATTTGAGACTAGTTATATAAATTTATTCATATCATGAAATGTATCTACAACTATTATTTAATATAAAAAAGGATTATATATTAAATTATCAATGAAAACTCATATTGGTATATTGTTTTAATCATTTTTCTGTAACTCTTATTCAGTAATGGTTTGTGGTAATGTGCATATTGAAAATATTATTAATCTTCCTTTGGTCTAATTTGATGTAATTTTGGGCTTGGATATGTTTTCTCTATATATATCTCTTATTATTTAGGGGGGTGGGGTATATTAATTGCACTTCATATCCAAAATCAACCCCTGATCTTCAATATGTATAAATATGACTATTCCCTCTTTGAAATCAATTCCCATATATGGGACTTAATACCCTAGCATGTGGGGTATTTATCTCATATGGTTAAATATTGAATACATTCCTATTAAATGAAAATATGTAAATTTATTTTATGAGTATTTTTATTTCCCCACCCAAGAACATGAGGTTAGTTTTTAATAAAAATTATACATGATGTTAGGATAATATTAAAGAAAACTTATATAATTTCCTTAATTGAATTCAATGAATTAAAGGCAAAAAATATATTGAATCAATATGAGGGTTGTATACACCCTTTTTCATCTTTATGGGGTGAGTTAATCATATTTAAAAAATAATAAGGATAGACCAATGAATCTTGGTATTGAGTATCAGGAATATTACATGATTACCATAAAGAACAAGTATCATATAACCTATATTGATGATTTAGTTGTAAATTTTTTTAAGGGTCATTAATTATTAACGATGTATATTTGGCTGAAATATAATCTCGTATGGGTGGAAGGATATGTTATACCTCGGATAATATATCATACTGGATATAGACACTAAAAATTCCTTATGATGCCTTCTATATTTGAAAAAAACACCCACCATATTAATGAATCTGATGAATAATATCCTCATAGATTACCTCAATAAAATTTTGAATGTATTTGAAGATTATATTCATTTATATTTTAAAGGAAAGAATGATCATGACGAATATTTGAGATTTTTTTGGAGGCCATGTAAAAAGTGAAATTGTATTACAAAATAATCAAGTGTGAATTGTGTCTACGGATTTCATATTACATGGGTTTTGTAACTATGAGTGAAGTTATTGTTGTGCATCCTTAAAATACTCTGGTGACTAAAATTTTTTGAGGAATTACCCTGGAATACTAATTCATATTTTTGCAGGATCATTTTAATACTATCGATTCTTTGTGGGAAATTTATAAAAAAATTCAAATACAACAGACATGTTAACTCATAAAGGAATCAAGTTCTATTAGATATATTAATGTAATGAAAATTTTATGGATATATGGAGAATATTAGTCAATACACCTATAATAATATTACTTATAGTGGAGAAGTGTTTTTGTTACATAGTGATGTAATAAATATGTGATTGGGAATGTTATTCGGGAAAAATGACATGGATATAGCTTATGCATGATGTCAATTAAAGGATTATGATAAAATTTACTGCCCCAATATTTAGATACTAAAATTATTATATTTAAAGTAAATGTATGGAGAAAATATTACTATAGTTAAAATTGTGAAATATATTATAATCAGTTGATTTAAATGAATAGAATCATACATAAGGATTTAGAAATGAACAAAAGGCGATGATTGAAGTTCATCAACGACTATAGATTCTAAAAAAAATCCACACTTGGTAGGAAAACAAGATGGGAAATTCATTCAATGAGATATATAATCCTACTTTATCAATTATAAGAAAAGAAATAGTCCATATACACATAGAATATAAATGTTTTTTCCTACAGATCATATTGGATTGGGATAAATCATATCTTACCCCGATTAATTCCCAACAATTGTTCTATATGAATAGCAAGGTGGAATAAATGTATGATACGTGGATATAAATTATGTGAAGCAATATTAAATAGTTAAACCTTGAAAATTATGTAATAATAAAATTCATGAAATTAATATGTTCCCCTTAAATTAAATAATTGATGGAGTTGTTGTATGTTACACATAATTCATCATTATCTACCCATATTAGAAGAAGGAAAAATATAGTGATCTCATGGAGTAATATTGATGGGGAAACCTTAAAAGGGAGATTGAAAAGTATGCATCTCAGTGCTTTTTATTACTATAAGTTTAGATATTAAAAAAATACAAGTATGGAGATAATGGAACCATTGACCATACCTGAATGGAGAATGGATAAAACAATGATGTATATCATTTAAGGTCTTCATAAATTATTAAAATGACATACTTTCATTTTATTCTCGTTTTTTCTATATAAGGTAATAAAATTTCATCATTATTTGAGAATATTTATCACTTGATCAATATGGTATTATCTAAAAAACTGTTAAGGATTTACAGAGAACTAAATAAAATTATATTAGCTCGAGATATGAGATTGACCATAGAGTTATAAGAATTATTCCACATTGATTGTTTATAAATCTGTGATTCAGTAAAACATATCACCCTAATACTACTGATCAATATAAAATCACCATTAAAACCCTAAATGGTAAGATACGATCCTTCTTGATGGATTTAAAAGTCGCAGGGAATAACATCACCACCTAAAATAGTACTTAAATAATAATATTTTCCATTATAGAATTCAAATAGAACCATATTAGACTCTATATAGAAACAGTTTTAGAACTATAGTATGCCAACATGAAGAAATACATGATTAGAGATAAGGTATTCCTTTGAATATCTCCATATAATAGGGTTGCATGATTTACTAATAAGGTAAATATGATCTCTAAATAATTTTATCAATTATAAATCATTGATTATATAAGTTCGACAGTGTATTTTATTAAACATCCACTAAACCTCTCACAATACCCTGGTTTTTTTTCATGTGTTACTTTTGAAGAAATACATATCTGATTTACCATATGTACTAAAATCGAATGAACTACCTCTAGAATATAATCAGTCATATAAGTAAAAACATGTAGCAATCAAGAATCAAAGAGAAAAATTACTACGAAAAAAGATCACTTATGTAAATAATACCTTTTAGAGGAGTCGTAAGTTGTAGTAAGCAATGTTGAAACATGAAGATATACTGAAAAAATTACCCTAATTTTTTTTGTTAGAGTAATTAATTTTTGAAGATGAAATTCTTAGGTTGGGGTCTAAAATATATTCCCCCTTGATTTTGGTATACATCTCCATTTTAATAAATCACGTGTGTTCGAGATTGTATGATACATGAAACAAAAAACTAAAATGAATTAAAAATTATTTAATTATCATATAATATTATAAAAAAATAAATCAAATTACATGATAACCCAATGAAACAGAAGTCATAAAATTAATAAAGGTGTGAAACCACAAGTAAATAAAATTACTATAAGTTCAAAATTATCATCATAAAAATTTTATATGATGTTTATACCACTAATTAAAACTATATATTTTATATAACATGCTTGAAATATGATAAAAAATCTTTTAAAAAAATTAGTTAATAGAAAAAAGTATTATAGGGATATAAGTATGGTTATATGGAGGAATGTAATATGACCTTTATTTATATGACCACTAGTTATATGGTTATTGGACATATGGTTATTGCTTATATGGTTGTTTATTATATTTTAATTTGATATATGTGTATCTAATAAGTATATTGTTTATTTTATAGTTAAAGGTAGATATTTCGTGACACTTAATATATTTAAAATTTATTTAACATAAATAGTTTTAGACTAAAATATAAAATAATAATTAATTTACGATAATATCTTTGATTTTTTAGGGATTTTGTTATTATATAATGATTTTTTAAAAACAATACAAGATTTAAAATAATAATTTATGTATGGTATATTAACAAACATCAACATATTATTAATAATTAAGTTAATAAAAAGAAATATATAAATAAGGAATTATAAAGAATTATAATTTCATGTTTTATAGTCAGTGAAATATGTTTTATTTTAAAGTATTATTTTAAATATATAATATACTTTATTATTTAAAGGACAAATTTTGTATATTTTGAGTATAAAATTTAATAAATTTGAATTCCAATATGAAAAGACAAATGAATGAACTTTCATTTAATTATAATTATTTGTTAAATAATAAGAGTATGTTCTCTTTTATGATAAAAACATACATTTCATATAACACCCAGATATTTTAAAAGAATAATTTTTTGTTTGATAGTGTATATGACGCACAACACCTAGCTTATATGAAATTTACCAATCGAGGACTTTATGATATATTTTATTTTAAAAAAATTATGTCTCTAATAGCTTCCAGTACATTCATTCCTGAGTTAAAATGAATCATAATATATTATAAAATTATAACTCTAATTTTAAATGATATATTCAATATATTACTATAAAATTATGAGAATTATGAAAATATATTTATTATAAAAAAATAATAATCATTTTAATGAAAAAAATATTTTTTTGAAAAACTGCATTTTTCTTAAAGAATGATTAGTCATCCTTTACACACATATTTTAAAATAAATATTTAAATATTTTTGAAACATTATTTTATAAATTACACATAATATATTAATAATAAAATTAAAATTTAGTTCAAGTGAATTTTTTTAATTTTTCAAAAAATTATGATTTTTCTATAAATAGTGAAAATACTATTTTTTTTATAAACCTATCATTTCATTTAGCAAATCAAGTAATTTATATTTTCTATTTAATTTTTAATTTGATAGAAATGTTAATTATTAATTATTAGGATATATTAAATAATTTTTTTTATATTTAAATCATATTTATACTAGATTGTAGTCTATGTTTATTTTTGGGTTTAAAAATAATGTTTGTAGAAAAATATTTTAATGGTCTTTTTGTTTCCCAATTATAATTAATTAATAATAACTCATAAGTAATATTTATTCAAATTAAATTTGTAAATTATACATATATAATTTTAAATTTTAATTCATATAATTATTATTTTTATTTATACAATTAAAAATGGATAAAATTTTCGTTGAAAAAAATACATTTCATAAAAAATCAGGGTTTTTTATCATGTATGCGGGGTAAATTTAAATCGAATTATACAATATAAATGAATTGAATTGGGAAATTGGATAATATATATTAAATAAAAATAATTAATATTCTATAATATGATAAGATTACTTTTTAAACATAATTAATATTTAAATTAGTATATAAACTAATTATCACACTTAATGTAAAAATGATTTTAATGTGTAGTTAAACAAAGAAGATAAAGGTGAAATTGACCTTCCAACTTGTCTAATTAAGATACTATAGAACTATTTACACCATAACAGCCCAGAAAATAAAAACATGGTATTTTTTAATATTTTGGGATGTGAATTAATTTGTTATTTTGGTTTATTTTTGAGAAATTTCAATGTGGTTTCCAATAAGGCCCCCTTTCCCCACTTATAAAAGGGAACAAACTCCCTGAAATTGATAACCCATATAATGAAATATAGTTCATAAAAAAGACCCATAACCCCATAATCCTAATAAGTGTTCTTGAGGATATTTCCCCCAAAAAATACCGTCATTATGGTCTTTAAGAAGAGTTTTAAAGGAGGTTTTGGTAAGTGAAGATAATTGTCTTCATTATGCTCTTTCATTTTCATTATTATTTTAAAATTTAAATTATGTATTAAAAATTATAATATAATAACCCAATTATATAACATATAATTATATTTTATTATGTTTATGAAACAATATTTAACTATATAAAAACCCATCAAATGGAAAACTAATCAATTACTCATGTGTGCAGAAGCCAACTGCCTCATCAAATGTTGTCAATTATCTTCCATTAATGACTCACTTGTGTAGTAATAATTTAGAAAATTATGGATATATGTGATTCATATGAAATTATATTAATTCTATAATATTAATATATAATCCACTTACAAACCCTTTTCACCCATTAAGGGAATAACATCGTCTCCTGTGCACACGTAAAACCAAACTTATCCACAAAGCGATACAATTTTTTTTTAATTAATACATTTTATAAATAGTGAAAAAATGCATATTCCTAGAAAATATGATATTTTTATAATTAATATAATTCTATAAATTATGGATATATATCTTATGTACAAGAATTGTAACATTAAGGATAAAACAAGCATTAGAAAACAAGTAAATTAACACCTGAAACAATGAAAATAATGAAATATTTTTAAGAAATGGGTGGTAAAATGATATAACAGGATCTTATCTTATATCATATATTTGAATATGGTTTTGGTATAAACTAATAACATTCTTATAATCAATATTAATTTTTTTAATTTATTTTGAACCAAAAGTAAATACGAAGCAAATGACTTCATCTAAAATACACTTTATTGAGGCATATTGTAATGTTATATAGCTAATTATGTTTATATTGTGTATATAATGAAAATTGTTAGTGTAATATCCAGATTACATAATTATTTAATTTATTTTTAGTTTCAATTTTAATTTTTTTATCCAGGGGTACTTGTAAATAAAGTTACATAGTGGTAAATAATTTCATAACTCATTTTCTTTTCATTCAGTTATATAACTTCTTAATTAATATGTATATTTTATGATTTTGTGTCTAATAAATTTTGAATATATTACTTCTTAAATAACATTGTTTTATTTTAATTTAAATTTTATATAAATAATTTATTCGTTGGTTAACTCTCACATCAAGATTACAATATTTGAAAGATATTATTTCATAGTCTCACAAAAATCATGAATATTTATGTGTGATTTTCCATGAAGGAAATTTTTATTATAATTTGACCTTATAAACCTTTAATTTTATTGAACTCCAGTTATTAATGATGTTATTAAGTAATTTTAGTATTTTCCTACTATTTTTTACTTAAAATTATTAAGAAAATGTTTTCTAAGAATCCTAACATTATTTCTGACTTGGGTGAGAAATCCTTTATCTTCCAAAACCATTTTTTTCTAAAAAAAAATTGAAAAACGGTTTTTATGATTATAAAAATGATTTAATATATAAAATTTTTACAATGTTTGAATTTTTAAAAAACATTTTAAATGATATTTTACACAATTTTTTCAAAAATTAACCACTTGGATTTTACATAATATGTGAAACAAATATTTTTTTATCATGTATAACATGTACAAAATTTCCCTCTACCATGAAAAATCATTATTTAATTATTATTTTATATGTTTCAATTTCATTTTAAAAGAAAAATTTTCAAAAAAATTTCAGAGATTTTAGTTATAAAAATATTATCAATTTAAAAATATTTATTTTCCTCAAGAATGGTTTAAAAGAAATTTTTATGGAATTTCAATTCATTAATGATAAAAACCAATTTTTAATTATACTATATATAGTATTTTTTACATTTACGACATATTTATTTTTTATTAGTATGTTTTATGATCATTTTGACCATGTAGACTATTGAAATCTATTTTATTGATTTATGTTTATATTCTATAATATTCTTTTGAAATATTCAATTTTCTATGATCATTCAACATTTATTTTTCTGTAAATATATTTATTATTTATCATTATTATACTTAATACATAAAATATATATCATTTATAAATACCATATTATAAATTTAATTTTATATGATATAATATAGGAATTATTTTAAAAAATAAAAAAACTCGATATCAAAATTTTTTTCCTAAATAATATTGTTCTTAATTTAAATTAACCATACGATATATGAGAAAGGTGTTGGTCATGAAAATATATGTGTGGCCTAATTATAAATATCCCATCGATGTATCATTTTCTCATGAGACAAATTAGTTGGTTAACCATTGTTAAATGGGTTTTTTTTGTGTGTTCCGGCCCATCTATTTTAAATAGTCATGTGAAAGGTATTGACATTAAAGGTATCATGATGCCTGCTATTTTTTTGTATAACAATTAATAATAGTTATTATTATCCAACGTATTATCACAATGATATTAACTCTATATGAATTTTTATTCTCATTTTATCGATTATATTGATTTTTTTGAATCATTTTCCCCTCAATATTGATTATCCAATATATGTTCATAATAGTCATGTTTTTGATAAAATGGAATGTGCATTGAGTTATTTAAAATTACATGTTGAATAATTTTTGGCTAATTATTTTATTAAAATTACTTAAACAACATTTATGTTTAATTATTTACCTTTCATGGGGATTATGTTTATTTATTCATGATATCTTTTTTTGTACTTTACTATTACTAAGAATTCCATCTCACCCTTTTTATGATTTCCTTCCTAAGAATCGGGGAAGTGCACTATAAATGATATGAAAGGATATTATGGAGGGAATAATGATATTCTCAAAAAAAAAGTTATAATTTGTGTGCTAAAATTTAATATGGAATCCATGTATATAAATATTTTTTTTAAAACAACTAAAGTATTTAGAGCTTCAGGATGTGATTCCTTATATCTTATGCCAACATGAAGCTGTGGACATTGGCTTATGACTACTGGGGTTTGGGATTCTATAATTATATTTTTAGGAATTTTATTATAATAATTTGTAGTTGTATTTAGGAAAAAATATATTAGATAACATAATCCTAATATTAATTATGAGGATAAGTATAAGAAAATGTTCTATAATTTTAGTAAGAAAATTATTACATGGTTTTCATAGAAATGCATCCCCATCTATAAGATACAAGGTGATGTGTTTCTAGAACTAATTCTCTTGTGGTTAATAAAATTGAAAAAGAATCATCATGCTTGACTTGGTCCTTACCCAATGCATGAAAACATGCCTTAAAATGTACTTGTTTTGAAATTATAGGGGGATATGCTTTTGATAATACATAGTTTATTTACAGTCAATTATGATGGATTAGAATAGATAATGAAAATTAATGAACTACATTAAACATAAGATGTCATATATTGAAAATAATTTATTATGATTTTGAACCCCTATCAATTATTATATTGTTTTCCTAATAAGGCATTTATCGCTCAAATAATGTTTTTTGGTTTTTTTAAATAGAAAAAACCCAAAAGAATCCAGTTATCATTGAATATGAAATATGATATGGTTACTATGGTAATTAAAATGGAATAATGAATAGATAAAGATCTATCATTATTATTCCTAATAAATTATCCCAAAATATGACTAAAAAACTATACAATAACCTACTCTTGAACCCACCAAATAAGATAAGGATATAGTTTGTTAAGATCTCAATTACTGAAGATCATGGAGGAATGATGTCTTAATTTCCTTCATGCCTAATATTTATAAGGGTAAAACTAGGAAATATTATTAAACTAATGGTAAAATGTTTTCTGTGTAAAAAATAACGGAAGAAATAAATGAATTGTCGAGAAAAAATGGGGAGTATAATGGAAGGTAACAACTTTCATCGTAAGGATCCATTTATGTTTTTCCATCATAAATGTGAGGATACTAGGAAATATATAGATATATTCCCTCTCCCAGAGGTTAAACCCTTGAATAAGGAATGTCCTATTTTGAAATAAAATGGTTCAAGTATTTATGTTTTAGAACTATAGAATTGTATTTAATATGTATTTTTACCAGCCTTATTTTGGTTCTAAGAATCCTGAATCATTTATGGGCTCTGTTAATTTTTTTAATCTTATATATTTTCATTAACATAAGAGTTATGGATTAAATCTTGGGATTATTATTTTAATATTTATCAAAATTTCAAAGTCATAAAAACCTATTTTAGGGTTTTTATGGGATCCAACCAAAATTATGGATATTTTTTGAAACAACTTATTGGAATAAAACCCATTCTTTTTGTATATGAATGAGTTATTTGAGGAAGAGTTCCTTTACATTTATTTATATATAATCTTTAAATTATTGATAAAATTTATTATATATCTTACAATTGATATTTTAGTTACAATGGGTTAACAAAATTTGGGAATTTTATAGTAATTATATTAATATGGTTTTATAAAATAAGAAAATACATATAATAGGTGAAAACCTTTTTCTTCTAGTGAATCCCAAAATTATTAAACCCAAAACTAAATGATTATATTAGTTCAATAAATACCATTGGAATATGTGATGTTCAAGTTAATAAGTCAATGTTTTTACTTAGAATATTTGTAGAATAAATAATAATGATGAACTAATTATGTTACTGTTGAGGTTTATAGATTGATAACTTCTGCTAACCATAATGGTTTAGGAAAATATTTTGAAATATGCAGAAATAATTAGAACACTATAATATATATTATAATTCTTTGAAAGTTAATTTTAGTTCTTCATGCATAAAAATTCATTTTTAATATTTATTTATTAGAGTAAGAGATGAAGTGGATGTTGATGAAAGTATAACTAAAAGATAAAATTCTGATATTGAAATAAAAATGTATTGTGTACTTATAATTCCTAATATTCTTATGCCGTAAAATAATTCCTCAAAATTAGGATAAGGATCTTAAAAAAATTTATCTTGTTGTATTCATATATGATGATTCAATTTCTCTTTTAAAAAATCTATAATTTAATGTTTTTAAGTCCTTAATATTCCATTGACCATTTAAATTCTTATAATCAATGAAATTTATCACTAATTATAATTATTTATTCTTTTTATCTATCTGAATATATTCGCATCCCACCAATTTTTTCTTAATTAGAAAACAATTTATTTTTATTCTAGATGACATTCATATTTACCTTTATATCTTATAAAGATGGAATTTTATTAGACTTTATATAGTGCAGGTTTTCCAAATACCAAACTATTGATTACCATGATCGAGTTAAAATTACATAGAAAAAATATATTGAATGTGGGGTGAATGTAACAACATTAATTGTTAAAATTATCATATTGGAATCTATTCCAAATAAAAATGAAACATTGATGTTGCGCCTTGTCTCAGTTTTTCACCTACCTTGTGCTTTGGGCTGGCATGCCACTAAGACTTTATCACACCTATCGGTATGAAAAAGGGATTTTAATTAGTAGTGAGGATTTCATTAGGTGGTACAATGGAGAGTATACCCTCTATTTCTGATTATAACAATGTTAATGTTCCATAAATATATATAAAATAGAAGAAGGATCATAATGTAGAAGCAACATAAAAATCAGTGGAAGAATAATTAACAGTATCAGTAATATCTAGCCCAATGCATCATATCATTGGAAAATAAATACACATTTCCAAAGTGGTTATATAGAATAGAAAAGTGTGGTCACCTGTGGTCGGCCATAGAGGTATATATACATAAGAATAAAAAATCACAAAAAGAAAAGTAAATATTAGTGCAAAAGGACAACCTAGTCCACTACCACCCATCTATAATAAATGTTCACAAAGATCCTAACCAGGCCTCTTTTCAACTACCTTGTCTTAGAGATAAAATGTATACACCTGTCCTTAGGGCCCTATGTGAGGTGTGAGTATGAACTCATTATGCCACCACTAATGTGTTCCATTATTGAATCTTAAAATATACAATATACGAATACATAATAAATGCCCTTCACTGATAAAAAAATATAAGTAAACCACTGATATTGTTCTCAATAGCCAAAAATTGACTGATGCACATATTTTGGAAAACACCAATATATCTAGAATCATGTACCCACAAATATATAATTTCATACAATATATGTCTTCAACGATATATTTCAAGTGAGGAGGATCTGCGACTTAGTACCAAAGCTTTCCATAAAGAATATCATACATGAAGAGACTTGAAGCACCGCCCATTTACACATCACTAAAACCCTATGCTATCCTACTCCTCTAATTACATAAAAATTTTAACTGGAATCCCAATAGAAGACCCATCAATATGTACAGAGTCTCTCATAACTCCATTTAGAAATTCATTGTAGGCTCAATAGCTCTAAATCCTGAGTCATGGTGATATACTTCCTCTAATATATATAATTCAACATTATCTCAATAGTCTGATGTCCTATGCAATGGTGATATCTATCCTCTATTATCTCATTCCGTCTATCACAAAATAATGGAGAGCCTCATCCACCAATTGATGGTATCAACACCATCCTTTTATGGTCTATCACAATCAAGCATAGATTTCTATGGTGAGCGCCACCACTTGGACTAATGGTCAACAATATCCCATAATCTACATATATATGGAGGCCCCCACCAAAAAAATGTGGTCAACATCACCTCACAAAGTTCTATCAACGTTTAGACAACTCCAATGGTGCATTGGACATCAATGATGATTGGAAATCACCAAATATTCATAAGACACATCATTTGACACCACAAGTCCATGAAAACAAAAACTAAATCTTGATAGGAATCCCCATCTTACATCACATTGGCCGTGTCTATATCAAGAAGACCTCATCACCTCAATATTGGTAATCATCATCACCCATAATTTCTCAAGCCATTCCAAAATCCTAAGTACCATGTCATCTCAATCTTGGTGACCGACACCACCTCAAGTAATCTAGGCCATATCCAACACATTTCTATGGAAGTGAGATAGATATATCATAATAAAATTAATAAATTTAAGTTAATCATCCAAAATTTACCAAATTTTTAAAATCCATTTTACAAGATTAATTAATTTTAATTATAATAATAACATTCTCATCAACACCTCATGATATTTATAACTATTTAGAACCATGTATTTAATAAATATATTTTTTCCCTTAAACAACCAAAGACTAAGTATTTAATCATGAAATCATAATTTGTGTATAAAAATATAAGGATCTAGGAACCAACTATATAAAACTTCAAGGAACCCACAAACTGATTATCAACCAATAACTCGATCAATAATGACAGAAATTAGAGTTTTAGTTAAAAAAACATACTACAAATCCAAATAGATAAAAATATTTTGAATAAGAGCTTATATGGGGAAGAATGATCGAAATCTAGAGGGTATGGGAATGGAAAAATCCATAAATCACTAGTATCTTATCTATATCATGAAAATAAAAAAGAGGGACGAGCCCCCTTTGTCAGTTTTTTAGAAAAGCATACCATAGGTTTCACATCATGTATTCAGTATAAAATGTGAATAACATTCATAATAAGTATTTGATACAAATTGTGAATTTCTTGGGGTAAGACCCCTGGGATTTTACACCCTACTGAATTTCATTTAAACAACATTCATATCTTGTAAATATTAAATGATGTGAATTTAATCTTTGATATATTTTCAATATAATAGAACCTACATTCATCCAAATATGTTCTGTGTCACCCCAAGGGGTTCTCGTGACCCATATAGTATGTTAGAAGTCATTATTTCTACATATTCCAAACCTCAGAACCTCATTCCAATATCCATTTCACAAAATTCTCATCGACTAACATATTAAACATAAGATGTTCTAATTTACCAAAAATTATGACCCATTGAAAAACATGGGACATTAAAATCATCCCACCTCATAATATCTCTTACCTAAGCTACGAGGTATCATCCTGAGATGATATAAAACATACCCATATCATAATGTTACCCAAATATAACTTGGTCAGTAAAACATATGTCAAAATCACTTCTAGTTCTCCCTACCATAGGATTTACCTACGTGTCACTTCCCAAAAAACAATTTAATATTTGGATGGTTCTGTGGACCATATATGAATGTAAATGTACTCATATAACAATGTATAATTTTTTTAGTCATCAGGTTGTTAATATTACCCATATCATACCTGATTCCCACTAAGTTCCATATCTCTCCATATTCTTAATAGTTATGTGTTGTAAATGACAATAATAATCACCACATCTGATCATATGTTTATAAATCCTACATCATAACTGATTCTTAAAAGTAAACCTGGATCATATATACATATGCATGCCCATAAAAATCATAATGCATAAGATCCTTAAACAAAACCTACATCACATTGATTCCCACCTACTAAATAGTTCCTGTTTATTTGAATTTCAACATTTTCACCTTGTGATCCCTTATAATTCATAACAACATGAAAAGAAAAAGAGTTCTTTACCATGTCTTAACTCTAACTATCATCAACTCCCAAACCTAATATATATCTCCCTTATTAATAGCATGCACCTAGTTGGAACCCCGACTGCCCAATGTTTGTCCTCCATATCGATCTGTAGTAGCTATTGGACACTAACCCACTAACAATGTTCTCTCTCCCAGACAAGACCTCCAAATTTAGATGAATCTTGTTACCAGGTCATGGTACCACTCTTGATCCATGTTAAAATCCATATGTTTTTTCCATTCCCTAGCACATAGCTTACCATGAAGGCTTATTATGGAACATTCCCAATAGACCATCAATGTGTACACACTAAACTACTATGTAACATGATTACACTGGGTCCAAGGGTGACCATAATTCCCAAAATGGAAGCAAAATGTGATTAATCACTCATCAATGGACTATCCAAATATCTATCATGACTACCCTTCTATGTGTCCCCATTGTACCACTACTATATACCTAAATCACCACTATTAAGCTCATGTTACACCATCAATAATCTTGATTAAGATCAGTCCATCATGTTTCCATTTGTATTAGTTCCCAATTCACCACCTTATGAAATGATGTTAGTATAAATATGTTTACTTAAACCTAAATGGTGTTCTACAAGTCATCCTTAAATTAACCCACCCAGATAATGTTCTCTCTATCCATAGAAGGTGAAAAGTGAGACAAAACTGTGAATCATGATTCACAATCCTGGACAAAATATATGTTTTCAAGAGGTTTAAGAACACAAGGCCTTATTCTACCCTCAACATTTTTAGAAATAATTTCTTGAGGAAGCTGACCTTGAAATCCATCCAAGACAGTCCATCATGTCTTCCTGGTTGAAACTATATATCCCACTAATTATTTTCTAGTACTTTGAATATTTATGTATCCTACATCACCCAACTACATGGGTCTATCTTAATATGGGTAAAGATAGTGTGCACGGACTTGATGCAGTTCCCTACTGCCTGTAGTCTACCCTCATGCTAATATCAAGGTGGGTGCTATGACAGGAACTGCCTTGCCAGAAATTCCATACAGGTACCAACTACCTAAAATCCCAGGTTAATGCTCTATATAACCTAAACCAAGACTCCTCTAATAATACCATCAAAACATGGGAGAAAATATTCCATTTCATGGATAAACATATTTCCTCAGAGACTCTACCTACTACTCATAATCATCCCAACCCTCAAGGGCTTCATCCAATCCCTCAAGTTTCGAATCATTTTCGTGCTAAAACAACACCAAATCTCTGCCCTCCAGATGCTCTATTAGAATCCATCAAGGTGGAACCACACTAATATCCAAATACTATATTTAAATAGGTATTAAATAATATATATTGTATAAAGGTAAATATGGAGTGAACAAAAAATCTCACCACCCTAACACTCCGCTACCACACACCTGTCACAAGACATCTAGACTTATAGCCCCTTGCCTAACTATAAGAGAGTAAGGTATCATATATCATCAATCCTTATAACCCCCCTACCTACCCATATTAGAGTTAGGAATTACCTAACATCTTCAATATATATTATACAACTAAGATTGCTAAGTATATTTTGACCAAAAGGAAAATAAGTAAAACACTTTTTAGAATTTTGTTGAAATAATAAACAAATCTCACCCATTTCATCATCCACTCATATCCATATAAGTGATAGGACCATATATTCAATATATACATATAATATGATATATTTTCATTAGAAAATATATACCTAATCTGGTATAGTATAATATCTCCCAAAAGCTTAATCCAAAAAATTGTATTTTGATTTGTTGACACCTTAAACAACCAAATCCATCTTAGCACATATGTTTGGTTTACCAGGCTAGATATCCTAATAGGGGTGAATCATGGTATGGATGATTTAAAAAACTACCCCTTTAGACCTTTTTTTGTTGTTAGAAAAAACACTCTTCTATCTCTTTCCTAATACAGAGTATGAACAAATTTTAAAGAATGTATATGACATAACAATTTTATTGGTTCTCCCTCACTGGAAAATATCGAAGGAGTATACACCGACAATGTGCCGATGTACCAAATCCACTATTATCACACTATTGTTTACATGTTCTGAGAGGAATCACTATCTATCCTGGTTTACAACCAATCACCAATGAAATCTCACTACACACTCAACTGAAGTGTGCTCACTACTTCTTCAGGGAATCCAATCACATTTAAAAAGCATGTAAGTCCATTCATTATCTCTAATAAATGAATCATTCACTGTATGTAGATTCTATATTGAAGTCCAAATATCATCCACTGATGAATACACTTATGCCATTTATCACTTTTCAATAACCTTTGTAAATACCTTTGCAAAGCACCCTACTTCACGAAGCATTAAATTTCGCAAAGCTCAAACAAGACTTCACAAAGTCCCTGCTTCTTCGTAAATCACACTCCTTCACATAGAACAAAGGTTCTAAAAGACTAGTAGATCATCAGGATCTCTAGACCAAAATGATCACCCTGGGCTTTGTGATTCAATGATTAACAATACTTTGTGATGTGGAGTTCATCTGCAATGCTGGACTGCTCTTCATGGCGTGCCTTCCTTTTGCAGAGTTCAACTGCCTCTATGAATTCTCTTTTCTTTTCTAAGGCTCCCTTCTATATGAATATTTTTCACAATTTGAGATCATTAGGTTTTTTGTATGATCTCTATACTCTTCTCAAGGGTGTCGGAGCCTATTTAGAGGCATTTCCATCGACTCAAGAACCTTACACAAAAAGTTAGCGCCATGTTAGCTCAAATAGGAAATCTCCAAAATTTTTGCTGAAATTATCTCAATATCGTGAAGTGATATGACAATTTTCAGATCATTGATCTTGTCGTAATCGTGGAACATTCAGTAAATTCCTTTACAATGCCAGCGCAATGCTCTCTCATAATTCCTTTCACCTCTACTATTCGTGAATGTTCTTGTATCGCCTCCCGGTCTTTTATTACTTTTTCATGGTTCCTTGGCAACATATATTGTCAAAAACATCTTTGGAACTTGAAAAATTACCATAAAAACATTCTTTGTGAAAAACAAAACCAACCAAATAATGGTGCAATGTTAGCTTGAGGTATTTTTACCATCATCATTCCAGGTTCCCAATGGTGAATATTAGTATAGAACATATTATATGTGTCTATGTTGCTATCATGAAGAATAAATAGTCCTATCTTTGCATATTGAGTTACGGCTCAAATCTGCATAATCGAATAACATCGCAGTCAAAGTGTGACACTTGAGGTCGAAATTAATCAAATGTAAAATCAGAAATAAAAAAATAGTTTCCCCCCGATGGAATCCTATTCTTTATCATATGAATAGGGATGTTGAAAATGAAATATGATATCCTTACCCAGTTCTGAATACATACTAGTATTTGGTCTACCAATTTCCAAATATAATGGAAAAAAATCAAAAAGAAACTCTTCTGACACCATTTGTAGTTGCTCGATATAGTTTTCCAATTAATGAGTGATCTGGTCTTGTGCTCCACTAAGACATAGATGTGTATACCCATACAAAATAGAGTTCCAAAAAACATAAAAGGGTCTTATTAGGTGATATTAGGGAGACTCTACCCTCTGGTGATAATGATGATGATGATACATACATATGTAGCATAGTAGAATATGTTCCATAACATAAGAACCAAAAAACCCAATGAAAGAATAATAATGTTCAAAAGTAATATCAATCCCAATATATCATATAATGTACTGATAAATACACAATTCTAGAATATTCATACAGAATAGAAAATAAAGTCCTCATATGGTAAACTATATAGGTTAATATACATAAGCACGCAAAATACCAGAATGAAATGTAATGCCTAGTGCCATAGAACCACTTGGTCCACTGCCACCCATCAAGAACAAAAGTTTACTAATCTCCTTACCATGGCCCTGGTCCTTTACCTGATCTCAGATATGTATAGTCTATAAAAATATCAATGGGTCCATGTAGGGTGTGAGTATCAACTCAGTAGGCCACCACCAATATGATCCTATCTTGTATCCATAATTATACAGTGTATGCATATACAAATTATTTGACGAATATAACAATAAAATATAAATAACCCAGTCCACCTCTACTTGAAATCCACAAGTGGGTGATTCACCTTCTTCATTAAATTATATAATATCAATAAACACATTCTGAAAAATTTATACATTCATAAAATATATGTCTACAATGATATATGTGTAGTGGTGGGGACCCTTGGTATAGTTCTAAGGCATACCGTGAAGAATAACAGACCTGGAGAGACCCCATTAACCTCCCATAAATATTTCACCAGCATGACATTCAATCTTACACCTCCCATTTCATAGACTAATTAACTGACATCTAATGACACACCCATAAATATCTGCCTGCTCCCTCAGACCGTGAATCTCTATTAAAAAATTCATCATCAACTCAACAACCCAACATATCGAGGCATAAATATATCATTCCCCTAATATATATAATTCACTATTGAATCCACATCTTAATGTCTCGAGAAATATCTATATTAGTCCTCCATTATCCTGACACATCAACCTCAATATAAAAGTGAACCTATTCCCCCAACGGATGGTTTCAACACCATCTCCTGATGGTCCATCACCATCAACCATGGCTTTCTATGGTCCACACATCCTCCAAAATTTATTGTCAACACGAACCCCATATATCATATATCTATGGAGGCCTCCACACAAAATGAGGAGTCAATACTAACTCACTGAGTCCTATTTATGTTTAGATACGTCCAACAATGAATCATCCATCAATGGTTAGAAGAAATCCCAAAAATCCCTAAGCCACATCATAAGACACCTTTTGACCAATGAAACGATATCACTAAATCCTGATGGAAAACACAACCTCACATCATAGGGGCCATGCCCTTATCAAGAAAACCCCATTGCATCAATCTCATTGATCATTGTCGCCACATATATATTAGGACATTTCCTCATCCTGAAGTCCATGTCACCTCATTTCTAGTGACCAGCATCTCCTCAAGTGACCTAGGATATATCCAACACATTCCCGTGGAACCAAAAAATATATATCATTGTAAAATTAAATAAATTAATTTAACCTGCCTAATAATCCAAAATTGTCAAAACACTTTAAACCGACTTAATTAATTTTTAATGAAGCATGATCAAACCATAGAAATTTCATGACATTAATAAAAAATTAAAATCAATGGTTTATTGGATTTAATATTTCACTCAGACAATCCTAGCCCATGAATTTAATCACACACCCATAACACCCATAAAAAAATTATAAGGATCAAGGAAACACTGAACATAGTCTCATAGGTGCTCTATCACTGTGTAGAAACCTCTAACTTGAGCGGTAACGAGAAAAATAATAGTTCTAAACAACCACCATCTACACTTCAAATATGATAGGTATATCTCAAATCACATCCTGGGTAGGGAAACATATCAAATCCAAGAGGATAAGTTATGTCCACTTCTAAGATATCCCTAAGAGCCTCCTCTATGAGAAGAAAAGAAAGGTGGGGGGATGCGAACCATAAGGATATTTAAAAAAACAATTCCAACAATTTTATTTTCCTGTATTTAGTAAATTATGTGAACATCATTCATGATGATAATTTGATACACTTCATGAATTTGCAGTGTTAAACCCTTTAGCTCTTACACCCTACCACACACTATTTAAACCACGTTCATGCCATGTAAATATTAGATGACCTTAATTTCTATATAGATCTTATTTCAACAGCCTACACCACCCAATATTTATTTATTATTCATTAAAATCCCAAATAATTTCACTGAACCATAGACTACATCCAAAAACATCATTTCTGGATGTTCAATCCCTCATATCGATGTTAATATTTCTAGATCGAAAAAGGCACATTGATTAATAGAGAAAAACTAAAAAGGATATAATTTACATAAAAAACTAACTCGTTTAAAAACCCAGGACATTAAAACTGAGCTTACATGATAATTTAATTCCCTAATACTTTATGATATATTTATTTTTATGTAAATTCATTTACATAAATAGCTTGTGGAACACTCAAACCCAATTCTAAATTATTCATAATATAGCATTCAATTATAAAATAGTCATTAAATTATTTTTTATGATAGATTTTTTTTTAGAAAATTATCTTTATTTATTAGCTATAAATAAAACAATAATCTTTTAAAAGAAAAAGGAAATATTTTCTGAAAAAATGTATATTTATAAAATATGGTTTGGTCATACTTTTCACAAAAACATTATAATTATTTTTTACCCCATTTAAAAATTTTAGTTTATAAAATAGAATTAAATTTTTTAATCATCATGTAAAAAAATTTCTTAGAATGAAATTTTTTGGATCTTTTAGAAAATATTTATGCTTTAATTAATAGTGAAAATACCAATTTTTTATAAAATTGTATTTTCATTCAATAAAATAAGTAATTAAAATGGAACATTATCCATTGAATTTGATATAAAACTTACATAAGTAATATTTATTATTATTTTTTCATATTAATTACTTTTTAATAATCTTAATACTTAATTTTATTATATGTTTATTTTTGGGGTTAGAAACACATTTTCATGTAAACTATTTTGATGTGTATAAAATTTCCCTTTTCAATTAATAAAATATAACAAAATTGAGGAATTATTTAAATTCTGTTTATAGATTATAAATATATATTTATACATTTAAATTCATATAATGATAATTTATACTCATACATCAAAAAAATGATCATCTTTTACCTAAAATCTCATTTCATTAAAAACAATTTTTTCATCGCGTATGCGATAAATTTTAAATTAAATACATCCAATTATGTAAATTTAATTTTGAAAAATGTATTTAATATTTGTTATAATAATAATTAATATTATTTAATAATTTGAAATAAATTATTTTCTAGAACGAATAAGGAAAACATTAAAAAAATTAATTACAATGGTTAAAGTAAAAATGGGTTTATCGGGGGTTAATGATAATTATATCGTTCAAAATGACATTAAAAATAGAAAAATTACAATTTTATAGACATATTTATACCTTATTATTTTATAAAATCAATACTAAGATTATTTAAATTTTTTCTGTGGATGAATTTAGTATTTTTGATTATTTTAGGAAATTACCAAGAGGTTTAGAAGACGGTCTTATATCCCCACTTGTCAAAGTTCACTATCAATCATCACTTATTAACAAATATAAAGCTATATGGTTTATAAGAAACATGAGAAAATCACCCTAAAACATACTTAGACATATTATATAGGTGATGGTCCACTTAAATGACCAAAAATATGGTCATTAAGAAGAGATCCAAAGGAGGTTTCTCTGAGAGAATGTAATTGTCTTCACCAAGCTCTTTCTTTTTATTTCTTCAGTAACAACATACAATTATGTATTAACACTTAAAATATAATAAAAAAAATATATAAAATATAATGAATAGTTATTAGGTTTATTACATTATCTTTGACCATCTCCTACTCCATCAATTGAAATGAAAAGCCATCACTCAGGTGTATGACAGACAACCACCTCACAAACAAATGTCAATTTTTTCCATCAAGACTAAAATTTATAGTCATAGTAATGTTAATAATTTATATATATGATGGATATTATATTATATTAATTATATAAAGTTAATATTTCAACCACTAACTTACCCTTTTCACCCATTAAGGGAATAATATCATTGTTCATGCATACGTATGACCTACAGTCTCTATGAGGCGATGGAATTAATTTTCACAGAAAAAATTCATAAAATGAAATAAAATGTATATAATAAGAAAATATAATATATATAATATCAGTATAAATATATATAATATAAATATATATAGTACCCCATTGAACCAGAACATTCACGACAAAACATGCATGAGAAAACCAAGACATTACCATCCCAAATAATGAAAATAATGAAATACTATTGACAAATGGGTGTTAAAATGATATAAAAAGGTCATATAAGATATAATTAATATTAATATGGTTTCATAATAAATTTATAATTTATATAAAAATAATATACAAAAGGTTAAATCACATTTAAAAATGGAAGTGTTACGTAAGTGACTTCATCCCAATTTCCATTCATTGAGGCAAATTATATTATTATGGACCTAATTTATTTTATATGGTGTATATATTGGCCATTTTGAATGTAATAACATCATTAATAAATAATTCATATTATTTTATGTTTTAATTTTAATTTTTTAATCTAAGGAGAATTTATATTAATGTTATAAAGCGATAAAGATTATCATAAGTGAATTCATTTTTATTAGGTTAAATTACATATTCAATGTAGTTGAAATTGTATGAATGTTTGTGAAATGAATTTTCACTATAATAAGTTTTTTATAAACTTGTTTTCTGTGTAATTAAATTTTATTCATGTAATAGATTAATTGGTTAATTATGACATCAATGTTATGGTCATTATATGTGTTTATTACACAATCTCATTTTAATCAGGATAATTTATACATGAATTTCAATTGAAGAAAATTAATTGGTCATTACAAAAATACCTTAAATTTACTCTAAATTGGTTATGTATGTTTTTTTCATGAAATAATTCAATTTCAAATTGTTTGGAACTTCTAATGGTTTTGATTATTAAAAATATAATATGTTTTTATTTCAATATTTAGTAAAAAATAATTTTTCTTTCGATATATCTTTTTCTAAAAAATCAATTCAATTTTATTGAAAATATTATTCAAATGAAATAATAAAATATTTTTAACCTATTTTTACCATTTTAAAAATTCTTTAAAGGAATATTCATGTTGTTTTACAAACATGTCTCATATTCCTTTTACCAAGATTTTGAAAGGAATATTTATTTTAAATTGTTCAGCATAGAAACAATTACTCACTATCATGAAAACCAAGTGGTTTAGAGTTTAATTTATAAGTATCCAATGTTATTTTCAAAGAAATAAAATATTTTTTAATGTTTTAGGCTTAGAAATATTTTCATTTTAAAAAATGTTGTTTTATTATGAATTTTTTTATTATGTTTTTATTATATTTGTATTCATCAATGATAACAAAACAATTATTTTACTTATATTCCATTCAAGATATGATTAATTCATACCATATATGTTAATTATAGGGATATTTTTGGATCATTATGACTAGACAATGTATTTACATTTAATTTATCGATTCATTTTTTTATTCATTTACTTTCCCTTGAAATATTCACATTCCTAAGATCACTGTATATTAAATTTCTCATAAATATTCAATTTTTTATCATTGATATAATTATAACATAAATAATATACATTTATACTTAAGATATTTTACTTTTAATGTTATAATATTAATAAGGGAATGTATTGTTAATCTGTATTCCACACTTGATATAAGAATTTGTTGATACGATATATAGTTCGTGAATTAAATCCATCATTAAATATAAAAATAATGTTTTATACATTCATATATTTGTGGTCACTAGTTATATATTGACCCTTGATGCATTGGTAGACTAATGAGATTAATTAATTTGATAGCCTTAGTTTAAATGGTTTATGGTTTATATTTACCCATCTGTTATAAGATTTTTTGTGAAAAGCTTTGATAGTAGAGGTTTTAACAATGATATTTTCACAATTATTCTATTTATGGATGAATTTTTTATTTTATCAATTAAATGACATGTGTTTTAAGTTATTTACCTTTCTATATTGAGTATTTCTTATCTATTCATAATTATAAGGTTTTTGGTTAAGTGTAATTTGTTTTTTGTTATTTTCCTTTCTATGTTGATTACTTATTATGTAACCATAGTAGTCAAACTATTCAAATAGAATATATGTTAAACTATTTACCTTTCCATTTTGATTGTCATTATTTATTCACGCTAGATTCATCTGGATATAACTATTACTAAGAATTTGAGATCCCCCTTTTTTTTTCTTTTCCCATGAATCCAGGAAGTGTACAACAAATGATATGAAATGATATTATAGAGAGAAAATGATATTCTAGAAAAAAAAATTTCTGGTAATTTGTTTATTCAAATTTAATATAAGAATCATTTAAGTATCTATTTTACTAAGACTAATAAACTATTCAGTCCTTTGATATGTAGTTATTTGTATCTTATGAAAATTAAATGAAGTGGAAACTAGCACTGGGCTATTGGGGTCCGAGTGGAAACATTTCATAAATAATTTTTATATATATTACAACAATTATTAGAAAATAAATGAAATCAATTATAGAAAATTATTTTTTAAAAAATAAAAAATAATTTTTTTAATTATTTAATTTATATTAATAAGGAGGTACAATTATTTTTTGAAAAAAAATTTAATATATTGAAAGGAAATTTACTATGGTAAGGGTAAAATAAGGGAAAAGAGGATAAATTAAGGTCTAAATTAAAAAAATATCTTTAAAAATAACTATAAATTGTTTTTTTGTTTCTAATATTGAACTATATACATTATATTTCCACTTTCGATCAACTTTACATGAAAAATGACGACCTCAATCTTATGGAATGAGTATTTGCAGAAATGCCAATAAAAACTCACCTATAAAGGGAATCATCATATACCACTAACATACTAAGAATTTCCTCAAGTTTACTCCCCAATAATATCTAAAATTACATATATTAAATAAATATTAAATGTTTGGTGGTCCTGATTTCAATTAAAGTAGACTATATCATTCATTCTAATAGAATTAATTTTTGAAAAAATGAAATCCATCTTATAATCTAGTTCTTCACAGTATTTTTCTACTACATTTTTATATCCACAATTTATAAATATCATACACCTCTATAATGATCTTATTTTAATATAGAAATACCATTATTAAAAAGATATTACAATCATATATCTCATGACTCATAACCATTCCTTAGTAAATCATGTACTTTTTGGGGTTGATTCAGCCACTATCACGAATGATACTATATTATTTTTACCATTTCCAAAATGAATATGTTTCAAGATATTAATATTTTTATTATATAACATTAATGGTTAATTTATTTCATTATTTTTATGGATGGTAACCTAAAAATTAATCGTCGTTATAACCTTAATAGTTATTATCTATAAATAACTAGAAACATTTTCCCCATGGAATTGTTTTTAACAAAACATTCCCACATGTTCCATCAAATAAACATGGAAAACATTAATAATTTATGAAATAATAATTACAGTACATTGGAAAATTTATTAATATAGAAATTTTAATAAAAAAAATACGGATAGACATATCTATTATGAAACTTATATTAAATAATGAATATTAATAACATCCAAATATGAAAATAAATAATAAATAATTTTTATATATGTACAAATGTATTAAAATTAGAGAATATAAAATATAATAGATATGTATAATGTAATTAAACAATTTATTAAAATTTTAATGTTTATTATACAAAATGTTAAAGATAATTCATTAAAGCTGGTAGTAAATATAAGGATTTATCTTCTTATACCTATTTGAAAGGAATATTTTTTATGAATAAATTTCAACTTTGGGATATTATATGATATTTCTCTATAAAATTACATTAATTTTCTTTTAATATGATTATTTTATTGTTTATATTCCCTTGTACCATTACACTTCTCTATGGTTTATAATTCGACCAAAAAGAAACAAGATATTAGTAATGTAATTTTGATTTTGAAATCGAATGATTTCGATCCATGAAAAATATTGAAGAAATATTTGAACAATTATAATATGAGGTATTTATAGAAAGTATAATATTATGACACTAGGGGTGATGACTGTTACAGAATTATGCCTCTAGAAATTGTATCTATTATAATTTGATTGTTACAATCAAATTATATTGAGGGTAATTGGGTGAACTAATTGATGAAGATGAGAGAAATGATGTAATAAATAAGTAGATTAAATTATTTTGAATCTATTATATTAAGAGATTTCAAGGGGGTAACATTACTAGGGTTATCACATGACATATCTTGGGAAGAGCTTCAAATTCGAGGCTTTAGTGGTCTCACATATAGGAAAATGTTGTGCTAGTAAGATGAAAGCATTATTTATGTGAGTTGAACCACCCCATAAAATTTCCATCGTTAAAAACCATTCCATTAGAGAGTATACTAATATAAAATGTGGTTCTATACATAGAAATTAGAATTATGAATGTGTAATTTTATTTTTTTAAGTAAAACAAATTTTTTAGTTCCATTATCATTATTATTTTATCAGATTCACAAGGATATTGCATGAAAATTATAAAAAAATATTATAGATAAATAAAAAAGAAATTTATTTTTTGGAAAATAAAAAATTTCAATTAAAATAGACATTTATAAAAAAATCAAGAATTTTAAATAATATTTTGTTTTCATGAAACATTCTTATAAAAAAAACTTATTTAAATAATAAATATCATACAATTTTATAATTTACTATATAATTTAAATAATGGTTAGAAATTTGATTATGTCATAAAAACTATTATTTTAAAATAAATAAGGATTATTATACAAAAGTAAAGAGTTTAATATTTAAAAATTTATTTTTATAATGTAAATATAATTTTTTTTAATCAGAAAATCCAAATATACCAATGGTGAATTTATTTTAATTTTATGATTGATTTTATTTTTTGGGAAAAAATTAAATATTGTCTGAATATATTGTATGAATAATGACATCATCATAATATAAAAGTTATGTAATAATTTCTATGAATTTTCTTATGAGCGTAATTTTTTAAAAAATTTATTTTATATGATAATATCAGGTTTCCACACCAATAGAGGACCGTCCAAAACCCATAGAATATATTATGATTTTGAAAACAATTTTTTATTAACGTGACTCACTTCCACATAATGAATGATATTATTTTAATGAGATCAATTCAAAAACTAATAAAAAATTTAAAACCACTTTTCCTTGGAAAATACCATGGGAAAACCCATGGTAAGGCCAATAGTCATTTATTTTATTATTAAATAGGAATCCAATTTCTATTTTTAGAAAATAATGGAATGTCCAGTCTATTTTTCTATAAATACACACTCAATATCCCATTGTAATTTAATGAAAATACATGAAGCAATAATTTATTCTCAATTTCTCCATATAGATCTATATCAAGGATTTTATATGGCTCTAAGGCGATGCTCCAAAATTTTGAAAAGAAACCTCTCAAGGTTAGGGTTTTCTCCATCATCTTTTCAATTCAAGAACCTTATTTCTAATAATCCATCAAATTATCAATTGATTATTTTGTTTTATTTTTATGAAAATTCATTTTATGAAAATGTTTCCAAAATAATGAGAAACTTAATTCCTCTCTCATTTTTCCATTCTATTCACATTTACATATACGTGCTATATTCAAAAAATTATCTCTGGACCTTCCATATCATACCATTTTTTTGTGTATTCATTCATGGTTACTCACAAAGATATGAATAAAATATATTGAATGTTTAATTCCTTGTATGAAACCCTATAATCCTTAATCATTGGTTTTAATTTATTAATTATTTTCTTATGTTTTATGATCGATATAGAACATGTAATGTTATATAGATGATGGGTTATATCTGATAATGCTCCAATACATTGGGTAATTATTTCATCTCATGAGATATTATTTGTAGAGTATGAGTGGTTATCCTAAGAACACTAGTTAATAATATAATTTTGTTTATCCTTGGATTAATCTTATAATTTAACATTTTATGTTGTCTCATCATTCTTATGTGTATAGTAATTTCATGATGTCACTTTTGTATTTTGTGACTCCATGTGTATTTTTTTATTGTAACATATTTATGTTATTATGGTATCAATCCTGACACATATGTATTAGTTATCATCTGGCTATTCAATTATTATTGACTTTATGAGATTTATACGACACCCCTTTTATAGGTATGCCTGTAGGTCAACAGATATAGTATAATGAGTTTAAAGGAATGTAAGAGAAAATTATTGAGTTTTAAATAATTATGTTGTATTTTATTTTATGTTAACGGTTCATATATCCAATTTAACAAATTCACAAGAAATATCGGTTTTCAAGGAGTGTATTATATTGATCATTAGGTCAAAAACCATGAAATAAAATTTCTTTAAAATTTTTGTTGCCATAGTTGTTTGGAAAAAAATAACAATTTATTTTTTGAGAATTAGAATGAGAAAACATTAGAGAAGCACTAGTCCTAAGTCAAAATATAAGTTAAAATCGCTAATATATGAAAAATTATTTAGAATTTTTTTCCTCGAAATTTCCTCCATTTCATGAAACAAGAATGTGGATGCAGATATGGTCCAAAATCAGCTTGGTGTAATCACATAAAAAATGGTTGGTTCGGCATTGACTTGATCATAACTCAGTGCACGCTGAGTGGGCCTAAGACTAAACACATGGATAAAAACTCTCATGTGACATGATTATAATAATATATATAATATTTAGAATCCATTATAAAGGATTTAAATATTGTTTTAGTTTAGGGAACTTTCTAAAAAATACACCAAGGATAATCTGGAGTAGAATTTAGAGATTCCTGAGTTAGGGTATATATTTGGTTCAATTTAGATAAAAAGTTTATATTTTAATAATATTATTTTAACATATATCCTCATAAAAAACATTCCATCATTTCATTAAATGGTAGGATATTTTAGGAATCAAATCAATAATATATTCTATGGGAATTGTGATGATTTCTTAATGAAATTCTTGATATAATGGGGGCAGGATCCAAGAACATTATGAATCTACTGGCACTAATTAATCATGTTATGAGTAATAACCTGAATCAAATTTAACTCCATTTTTTCCTAATAATGTGAATGTTAGTGTTTATTCCGTTATATAAGTAAATCATTTGAATTTTAGTGGATTATAAGATACCCTAACTGTATAGAAATGGATTAGATCATTTGAGAAGATATTTTTAGATTGGAATAGTTTACATTGTCTACCTGTGGGGAGGGGGATGAATTGTAGTTAAAAAATTTAGACTAATCACAGAAAACAATACCTGTTTAGTTATAAAATATTATAATCATAATATTTCTAGTTATTAGTGTATAAAAATTTTAATCAAATACTGTCTGATTATATAATATTTTTTTATCAGTATCACAATTAGGTCAATAAAACTGATATTATAATGTTTTGTATAAACTTTACTTGTAAAATATATTTACAGATTATTGTAAATTTTTTATAAATATGAAATATAAAATCTTCTAAAATTAATAATTAATTTAAATATTAACAAACAATTTGACTCCTTAACCATATTGTTTAATGAAATCAGAAACCCCAACTTAAGCATAAAATATTTTATACATACACTTACTTATTTATTTCCATACTAGGAAATCCCAGGATACGATGATCGATATATGTCTTTAAGTCCCCTATTATACCTTGATATGATGATTGGGCTCTATCTTCCTAGACTTATAATACCTCGATCTAATGGATCAGATTCACTATCTTCCTATCCTCAAACCCATCAATCAGTACCATAATCTGATAATGAATACCAAATGAGATGGTTCTATGGAATTTACAATCCTCACAATGATTACATATAACATAAATTCTCTTAATGGTTATAAAGGCATTATAATAACATGTTCATGGAGTGAAATATTTAGATGACTTGAGTAGCTATTTGAGTCATATCCCAACTATTTAAATAAGATCTTTATTATTGGTAATTCCCCAGTGCTCATATTCGCGAGTTAGTTTCAATGACCTCAGATAGATTAAATTTGGTATCTTATAATGACTTAGATATTTAGTTTTAAAACTAATAATTTCATTTTGCAACATCATTTTATTTATTACCATTAAAATTATATTCTGTATTCGGTCTTATAGACACAAATATATATACTTATATTATCAAAATTAGATTGTTAGATGAAGTTCCTTAGTATTTTTGACCAGATAAGAAGAATCATGTTATGTTTAATGCATCATTACCAATGTCAGTCAATTTTTTAAGATTTTATTCAACCTAATACAAAGGATATATGATTGAGGATTAGTCAGAAAAAAGTTCATCCTATGTATTAGACACATCCTCAGTCTGATGTGTCATATTGAATAAGAAATAATTATATTTTTTATATGTTATATCTATTTATTCATTCAATATAAATGAATATTTTTCAACCAAAAATACTAAAAACATTTGGAATATGAATTTTTTAATATAGAGTTTTGAGAAGGTGTTTGTGGTTTTCAAAACTATGGAAATGAGAAATATAATGAAAAAAGTTTGGGTCAATAATCAATACCTTTTTGGAAATCACAATACACAAAACAAAAAATGAAAATCTAATAACATTGAAAAATAAACATCTATTTGTTCTTTTATAAAAATTAAACGTATGATTAATATCATAATAAACTTTGAGTTTATATTCCATTTATGATCTGATAAAATGAATTAATAATTTTGAATATACCTTTTTTTATAATAACTCCCCTGTAAATAAACAATCTCAAAACATTTACAAAACATTATCCCTTGAAATATCTCACTTTATACTTAAAACTTCACCCCTTATAATTATCCATTTATAAATTTATCCACCTTTGTGTTTTAAAAAATTTATAAGTAATTAAACATAATTTCCTAAACAAATTAGAATTATTAACATATGTAGTAGTTGTTTGTGAAAAAATATATTATTAAAAAAAATAACATATATCCATAAATAAATTTGGAATACATTAAGAAATAAATTATTTGGATAAATTTTATTAACTTTAAATATACATTAAAAATAATTCCAAAGTTATACATCAATAGTTAAATATAAAAGTTCATTCATTCATAAAATATGTTTTCATGATCCACTTAATCTTCCTCACATCATCCTGATCATTCTCATCTACTTCTACTGAGGACTATATATTTATAATAGTTTATTTCGTAACAAATTTCCTTTGAACTTCTATCATCATAATTTCAATTTCAATACATAACATATTATTATTTAATTCCTAAGAATCAATTCATCTTCAAAATTTTATATCATTCTATTTTTGAAACTCCATGTTGTGATTCTTTTATTTCAACACATTATATTAATCATTACGATCATCAATAATGTTTCTGAAATATTCAACTAACATGGTTTTATCAAGGAATTTTTTGATAACATTTAAAAACATTCATCAATTTGTAGAGTATGTTTATTCACTTTTACAATCTGAATGTCATGATCCCTAAGTTAATTTTCATCTTTTTTTGGACACATTATCATCTAATTTTAAGATCTTCTTTGTAACTTTGTTTTTTTTAAAGATTTCAGGTCTTCCTCAATATGAAATATTGATTCTACTAAAACATTCCATGAAAACAATTTCTCATTTAAGATATTATATATGATTTTACACCTTTCCTCAATGTTTGGATGATATGGACTCGAATGACATAACATCCTTTGGGTTTGGAAAATATAATAAAACACATATTGAGAAATTACTACTTCAAAGTTCAATGATATTGATATTTCCTAAGGATAATTTTTACTTCTTGGTTTGATATCTTTGTTTTCATTGTTTCAAACATTAGATATACATTTTAGGATCTTTTTCGTCCTTTGAATCATTTAAAATGACGACTTTTTTATCAAAATAATCTTTTACAAATACATTCATGTGATCGTTTTTGTTTTCATAAACTTATTTAGAAAATTAATTTACTTCTTCATTAGATGTTGATTTTTCTTCCTGTAAGTTTTATATGTTTGGATCTTTATCAAACTAGGTTGGTAACAGAGTTGAGGATTAAAATGACTCCAATGTACTTTTTTTTCATATTCTTAAAATTCTATCTCTTCTTCATAAGCCTCTTCCATATCCTCTTTATATTCTTCTCTTTATTTATTTTCCTCTTCATATTATAATTCATCTTTTTGGAATACATTTTCACACACTTCTATTTACTCATGATCTTTATAAAAATTATCATTTAATTTTAGGAAAATCTTAATCAAATATTTTCGGAACTGTTTATTTGTTCTTCAAAATAGATTTATAAAATATTTTCAATACTAATTATTTATCTTCTACAACAACATATTTATCACTAACCTTTTTAGAAACTATAAGAATTTATAAAGTTACAAATGATGTTTCAAATAAATATACCTAGACATTAGGATGTGATAGGCCAACATGAGGGAATTTTTTAGATTGATGTCTTGGTTATACCACTGGTAGTGGGGAAATTAATATAACTGGATTAACTGAATCCAATTATATATACTTCATTAAATTTAGAGAAAAACTTCCCACAGTCATCATATTATTTTCTTTCATTATTTTTTTAAGTTAATTTTAAGACACTAGATATCCATATCATCAAGTATTTAACCTCATCTTTATAAAGATCAAAGAAAGGGTATACGGGTTTATTTTACCACTTTAGTAACATGAACACTTTGAATTCTTTATCAGTTAATCTCTTTTCATTACTATAATTTTTCAGAGGAGAATATTCATAATTTTTTTCTGCTTATCAACTTCTAATGTCATATTTGGCGAGTTAATGATGCATCTCTATATAATATGCCAAGAAATATTTCCAGATTTGAGTCATTGACCAACTTCATTATCATGATGTTTTCTTCATCAATCAAGGAAATCATTTCCCTCATGGGATATGTCTAATTCTAGATTTTAGAAATGTTCATCCAATTTACTAACAAGGTGTTTATGTTGAATGGAAACATCAAAGTCTATGAATTCATCAAGCATCACTTTATTGAATCCACCATAATAATTTTTTACAAGATTAATATTCCCCATATTCGTCATGTAATAAAAACCAAAAATGTATAATGATTTTAGGGTATCCCTCCCACCCTTTCGCAGTATGAGATAACATTTCATTTATAATGTGATGACTCTTTCATCTGATCATAGGGTAAAATATTTTATGAATTTCTTTTGAATAAAATAAAATTTATTTAAAAATTTATTTAACAAAACATCCATGGTTAATAGGTATGATGTGTGAAGGAATATATTATTCAGTAGAATAAGGTACTTCTATATGATATGATACATATTGATAATAAAGAATGTAATTTTTAGAAAACAGAGTAAAATATATTTCAATCCTATCACCTTATGATAGAAACCCAAATAAAGAATAAATTTCTCTTATAATTTATCAATAATTTAAGTAGAACTCTTTCTCTTTTTTTATATGAAAGTTTTTTGCTAACCCTGAAAATTTATGATCAATTTAAGAATAGAGTCATACATTTTATTATAGTTTCTCTTGAAGAGTATTTCTCTGATGGTATTTCTCTGCACAAAAACATCTTTATTAGCCATCATACTATGTCATGGACTGGAGATCGAAAAAAATGAAAAAAATCATATAAAGAACATAAATTTATGGTGGGAGTCTCTATTGAAATATTTGGAATCTGATATGGTTCATGGGTTGAACCGAACTTGTATATGGGAGGTATATGATAGTTTTTATTCTATATAAATTGGAACTATTAATATTAAAATTCATTTTTGATCTAATGTACAAGATTAAATCAAATATAGAATTGAAAGATAATATTTAATATTTTATGTTTTTAAGATTTTTTATGAATTTATAGAACAGTATGATTAGAAAACCTATTTGGTTTGAAAACATAAAAATATTTTAAATTAAAAAATATTGTATACAACATCATTTATAAACTACATAAATTGATTAGTGAAAAAACTAAGATAATAGAAGTGTAACATTCAGAGTAGAAAAGTTTCATCAGTAAGTAACCTTTTAATCATGGTTTTTGTAAAATAATATAATTATAATATATTTTATAAAAACTATATTGTCCGGAAATATTTTATAACAAATTTAGAGTCTGAAACTATTTTTTTCAGAGAAATATTAAAATCAACAGTTTTTTTGAAAACAATTTATAATAATTCTGAGTTAGAAAAAGTGTTTAAAATATATTATTTATATAAAATATAAAAAAATTAGAAACAAAAGTGTTTAATAGAAAATAATGTTTTTTTGGAAAACTAATTTATTTAGAAAAATAATAGATTCAAAATATAAAAAAGGTGTAATAATCCTGAAAAACATAAGTACACCCTATTTTGAATGGAGTGAATTAATACAAGGATATTGGTAAAAAAATAAGTTGATATAAATAATCACTTGATATTGACCTATCCATGATTCTATATAACTTATTTTAATCTATCAAAACTAAGTGGTTTTATGAAAATATCAACAAATTATTATTACCTTCCAATTAATTATAAAATTATATATGATTTTTGTGTGTG
Source organism: Viscum album (assembly GCA_963277665.1). Taxonomy (NCBI): domain Eukaryota; kingdom Viridiplantae; phylum Streptophyta; class Magnoliopsida; order Santalales; family Viscaceae; genus Viscum; species Viscum album. Next base: position 927,377,302 of record OY728165.1, read on the forward strand.
ATCTACAAGGAAATAGTTTATTATGTTTATTTGTTTAGCACATGAGTGATGTGTTGGGTTTTTAATTATTAAAATGAAACATGTATTATCAAAAAGTATTTTAGTTTTTCTAAAACCCATCATATAGTTTGTGAGAGTAGGTTTCATCCACTATAATTTAGAACAACAACTACTTGTACAATATATTAGACTTATAGAGTGGAAATTTCTATAGAGTGTTATTTTCTGAAAGACCACGAATCTAAATAATATTTTAAGAAATGTTATTTCCTAGATTTAATTTATCTATCCATTCTATAACCACTCTAATTATAATTCCAAAAAAAATTTCATTCAAAATAATTTCTAGAATAATAGAATAATCTGAATCCATTGTTCCATAGAGGTAATGAAAACTTGTTTAACATGTTTATGATATACTTAATTTTGATTGGCCTCAAATATATCATATAAGAATGCTAATATAATTAAATCTAAATGACTAGATATTATGTAATGTAAAATTTCATTCATACCTATTTTTTTTTTGATAAAATAGTATCACAGCTTCATCATGATCTAGTATATTTGAGGATCTGATAGGGATACTAATAGTTTTTATTTTTTCATACCCAAATTTCATAATAATATCATTTATTTACTATTGTTGAGCTATAAAAGTTAAATTTAGTTTTTGTGAGCTTTCAAAACATAGAAAGTATCTAAACTCACCCATCATACTTAATGAAAATGTAGATTTCCTGATATCTCCAAATGAATATGTTAATTATTTTTTATTTAAACCAAATAATATGTTATGAACAGAAAAATCTACAGTCATAATAATTTTGTTTCATTAATTTATAAAAAATAGTTGGATATGTTTCTCTATTAACAATTTTTTTCGTAACAAAAAAAGCCATTAACATATCATATGAAGTTCTAGGGGCATGTTTAAGTCCAAAATGTGATGTAGTATGTTCATATACATGTTCTATATCATTTTTATTTTCAAAAAAGGTGGTTGTTCAATATTTACATACTTATGAACATATCTATCAATGAAATCAAACATTACATCCATTTGAAGTTGTTTGAAATTTAAGAGTGTTTCATAGTGTCGAAGAATACAAAAAACTTCAAGTACTACTACCGAATAATAAGTTTCTTCATAATCTATTCCTTCTTATTGATTATTACCCTTGGTAACAACTTTAAAAATTTTCATATTAATTATAAAATTTTTATATTTTTTAATCAAAATTTCTATTTCACTACAATTATTATTGTATCTTTAGATTGTTCAACTAAATTCCAAACATAGTTCCTTTCAAAATAAATGATTTTATCTTCCATTTCTGTTATACAATCCTCATTACCTAAAGACTCATCATGATTCTTAAGTTTTAATTATGATAAAAAATCTAGAGGTTCAATTTCATTTCTCAAATAAATTCTAGTTCTAATTGGTTAATCTTAATCACTAATGATATTATCATCAATATTATTTCTAAGAAGAAATAGGTTTATTTGGTTTTCAAAATTCATTTCTTCAATAATATATTGAAAATATTCGCAACGAATAACTTTAGAAAAATATTATTGATGTGTATCCATATAAGAAGTTCTTTTTAACATATATTGAAAATTATTTTCAGAAATAAAATCCAAATATGTAGGTTGGGTTTTTTTTAAAATAAAAAGATCAATATTATAAAATTTAACATGTAATGTTTAATAAAAAATACCTGATTTTTATTAAAAAACAAAATCCTTACTAGATATAGAATAACCTGACAATATTCCATGATCATATTTTGATGAAAATTTGTGTAAGATACCATTAGTATTCATGATGTGTACTTTACATAAAAATCAATGATTTAACAATGTTTTATTATTCTTCCCATCCTCAACTCATAAATAGTTTTATTAATTTAAAGTCTAATAAAAACTCGAGTTATAGTGTAATAGAATGTTTTTAATAATTTATTCAAAAAACTCATAGCAATAGAGTATTCAATAATAATGGTTCTAGTAATACAATGAAGAACTATGGTTTATCCTTTTACTGCACCATTTTTTCTTTGGATTTCTAGGTGATGAAATCTAGTGTATAATACTATTTTTACTGCAAAACTTTTCAAAACTAGAATTTTCAAATTTTCTACCATGATCACTATAAAATAGTGATAAATGATATTTTTATCATTTTTAACTCTAGATAGAAAAGTTTTAAAATAAATAATGGATTAATATTTTCTTTTTATAAAATAAACCCATTTATATCTAGTGTAATCCTTAACAAAAGCATATACAAATTATTTTCCACTAATATATCTATTTTTTGTAGGAAAAAATAAATCTATGTGCAGTAATTATAAATCTTCATTAGTTGAGACTTTTAATAGAGATTTAATATTTATCTTATTTTTATTTATGTATTGAAAAGAATCGTATTCTTGAGAAGTATTGAACCTAAGTTCTAAGAGATCCTTAAAAATTCATTTATAATAATGGTTATCTAATTTTATAGGGTTACACTGTCTTACCCTACTATTAGAAAACCATGTTTCATATTCCATTAAATAATGTCATGGTTGATGATGGATCATATGTTCTTATAATTTTATTGTTTAAATGATATCATTTCAATCATAACAGATAATAAAATTACATTTCCAACAATGAATAATACATTTTTCCTTCCTGACATTCACATGGTAACCTTCATCACATAATTTACTTATTATTATTAATTTCAACTTATGTCCTATAATAAATAAGTCTTTTGAAATTAATTTTTTTTTCAAGAATAATTTTTTTACATATTTCGATTATCTCTTTGAGAGCGTTATCATTGAAAATTACTTTTCCTGCATTAATATTTACAATATTGTTAATGAAATATTTTTTCCAGTCATATGCCTTGAGTAAACACTATAAATATACCTAATTTTCATATTGATGGTGCTTTTATCATTTTTAAGGAAATAATTTTTTTTTTTGAACTCAAAATTTCTTAGGACCTAAATTATAAAAAAAATATGAATTTTTTTACAACAATATTTCATTGATAAAACATTACTGCATTGGAAAAATATTCTTTATGAAAACCTTATAATTAACCTCTATTCAATGAACATTATTTTTTCAATGTCCACAACATTTATATTTTTACAATAATGGGTCACTTTTTTGTTAAATTTAAACGTTAATAATTACATGTTTTTTATTATTAAACCCATTATATTAATACCACTAAGAGACCCAATTTTCTTATAAATTTTTGAAAATTTTAATTCATAGTGGTAATAATGGAAAGAAGTTTATTCAAACTAGATATTTTATATTTTATTCTAACAACAAAATTTTTATCCTGATTCGACATATTATTAGAACAATGTTTTTAAAAATTATTTTGCATGATAGTATTATTAGAAATGATTTTTTAAAGATCATTAGAAATATTTTATTTTTTAGAATTACACATATCATGGTCTTTAGAAAATATGATAATGTAGTAATTAAATTACTTATTCTGGAATCAAACTTAAATAATTTCTTTGGAATTATCATATTTTTTATAAATTTTATAATTTTAATTTTCAATAAGTTTTTAATTCATAGATACTTCTTCAAAACAAGGTAAGGTATTATTCTATTTAAATGAGGATGATTCTTCACCAGATGAAATTTTCCCATCCTTAATATCAAGATAGTGAGAATTTAATGAAATATTGGTAAGAGATTCACTATTGTGTACTATTACCATGAAACAACTATTAAAATTAATTATTTATAAAAAATAAACCAATATTTTTCCATCCAAAATGATCATTATCTGAATAATTTATAGAAGAACTATATCCACCACTATCACTCCATGTGTAAAAAGCATTTAAACTCTTCTCACCTTTTTTATTTTAAGACTTCTTTCTATTTATACATGCATTTATGTCTTTCTTATCCAAATATTCAATCTTAGGAAAATATTGTTGATTGTATATGTTCTTCTTACATTCATAACATATAAATTCATTATAATATTTCTTTTTAATTCTTATCCTTATTAATTTTTTTATCCATATTGAATGTATTTTTTACCTACAATAATCTTTATCCTTCTTCAATGATTTCATAATTTTTTCAAATAATTCTAAATGGAAATATAATTTCTCTAAATAATAAATTTATTCTTCTTTTAATATTTAAAAAAATTTATCCAATTGAGCCTTAGTTGGAACATTTTAAGTAGTTTCAAAAGAAACCACTACATTTTTATTTTTCTTCTTCTCAAGATATCTTTTTAATATACCATAATATTCCAAGAGGTATTCAATAAAATTATCATGTGTTAGACCTGTCATTTTCCTCGTATCATCTATGTATATCCTTTTGTATTCAAATTCATTAAGAATTGCATCTCTAGTTTTATCAACCAAGATTTTATTTGTTTGATATTTATATCCAAAAAATGTAAACTATTGACGACAGTCCTAAATAATTTATGTGTTTTTTCTACTAATGCCCCGAGTAAGAAATAAATATCATTTCAATCTCCTTTCATCATTACATTTATATTATCAAATACTTTATAAATAATAAAATGAGAGAATTTACGCTTTTTTAATATGCTATTAGCAGCTTCACATTAAAAAATTTGGATATAAATTTTTCTAGTAATTGAACATGGTTTGGTATTTCTTACCCTATAACTCAAAAGATGTTATTATTATTTTTGATGAGTAATGGTAGTTACTTAATATTAGGTAGGTTATAATCACCATTAAGCATAAAAAACTATCCACCGTGGTGTTAATAATGAGTTTTTCATCTGATCTTTATAGTATTTCAAATCAGTACTCTCAATGATATGTGGTCAACTATGAGTCAAATTTTATAAAGAGCCCACATTAAGGCCTTACATCATCAACATAATTGAAAATATATTCTATAAATCAGTTTATTGTAACAAAGTGTTAAAAAACATTATAATGAAAACATAATAATATTTTAATAGTTAATGAATGTAAAAAACCATCAAGTAATTCAATAGAACCCCATCTAATACAGATTTTCGAATGAAAAGACTTACAATGGATTAAAGATAAGGTATAATTTTAGTTTAAAAATTAAACCAAAAAACATTACATATATAATTATAGAAGATCAGAATCATAGATCATCTGATGATCAAAGTTTCAAAATTGGAATCAGATATTGTCTGATTATATTATAGATATTTATCGGTATAATAATTATTCAGATAAATAATATTATAAATTAAATTATAAAATTACTCTCTAGATTATATGTAAAAAACAATTTAAATCATATATAATCATGAAAAATAATATCTTATAAAAATAATAATTAATTACAAGATTAATTAAAGAATTTACTCATTATCTTTTATGGTTAAGGAAGTCAAAAACCTTGACTTAATGTATCCATTATTTTATACCTACAATAAGTTATGTTATTCATAACATGGAATTCCCTTGATATTATTATCTGTATCTGTATTACAATCCCATGGAGTCCCATGATACTATGATTGGCCTTTGTCTTCCTAGCCTCAAAATCAATCGACCAGATAGATCAGATTCACCATTTTTTTATCCCAAAAATCCCTTGATCAGTATGATGACCTGAAAATGAAATCAAAATATAATGGTTACAAGGAATTTAAAATTCTCACAAGGAATGTTTATAACTTAAACTCTATAAAATATTATAAATTTTTCAAAATGATATTCTCAAATAGTTAAATCATTATATTAAATTAGTTGGGAAATGAACCAACTCCCATCTTTTCATAATACTTCATATTTATAAAAAATACCCCAATAATCATATTTACGAGTTAGTTAGAATAACCTCAAACAGATCTAGATCATTAGTTTTAAATCTAATAATTTCACTATTTGATATTATTTTTTGAAGCATTATTAAAATTCTATTGTATATTTATCCCAAATGAAATAAATATGTAAACTCCAATTATAAATATTGAATAGTCAGATGGACTTCCTTACAATTTTTTCACTATGATAAACTGATTAAAGGTCGGTTTGATGTAATGGTACCAATTAATGTCTGATGGTCATGACTATTTTTAGGCTGATATAAAAGACATGTGTCATACAATTAGTAAGAAAAAAATTAGATCTAATTTATCAGACACATATTTAGCATAAAATATTGGATTGAAAAATAAAATTTTCTATTAAATATATATTATAACTATTTATTCTATTGTTATAAAATATTTTTTTCTACAAAAAAATAAAAAAGAATATGGGAAATATAATGTTAGTAATATATTTATTTAACAACGTGCTTTTAATTATCAAATCTAATGAAATAAAATATAGAAAGTAAATGTTTTGACTAAATACATATTCCTTATACTAAAATTCTCACTGTTAGAGCATGTCATACTAGTTATTTATCGCATAGTGGGAGAAGCTTATTACTGGTTGAAATTAATCAAAAATAAAAATAATTTGGGGATAAATTCAATAAATTTAATGGGATTTATTAAAGATGATATTTTTCAATAAATATTTTTCCTGTACCTTCTATTATAAAATGCAGAGGGAGATCCTTGAACATAAAAAGGGTGGATTAGTTTATTAGGTCTTATGAAGAAAAATTCAAAAACATTTTTAATACACCTCCATAATTATCTTTCATTATGAATGTATATTTGGAAAATTATTCATTATATTAAATCCATGTTTTCTATAAACTTTTTAAATTTGATATATCGATAACTATGAGAAATGTTTATTATTTGTCCTCAAAATTGAGAATTAAATTGGTGATTCATAGTGGCCCCATGGGAGTAAAGATTAGATTTACAAAATAATGTTTAATTCTGGTGGATCATTGGATAATACTCATTATGGAAATAGAATCCAACATCCCATATATCGTAATTTTAGGTAGAATCACCCTAAAACCACTTTAAGGGATGAAGGAGGTATTTCAAGCCTAAAATGGATGGGAATTAATCTAATTAATGATTGAAAGAGTTGAATAATCCAAATAATTTAGTTGTAAAAAATTTTTATAATCAATCCTCAATCATTATTAAAATGAATAAACTACAAGTATTGTTGAAACTCTATGAAACAATTACCTAAACAAAGGGTTTTATTGATAATCGATGATAGAAAACTCCAAATCAAAGGGAAAAAGGGTGAGAAAATGAAATATCTATTAATGTGGTGGATCGTGATAATGAAATTAGAAAAGTAAAATAATAATTTGTTTTAATAATAATGAACATATAATCTGATTATGACAATATTCATTCATTTATATCATGAAAGTTACATATGACTATTCAAACACCACCTCAAAACCTAATGGTTTATTTATCAATGAAAACTATAAACAAGGAAATTATTACATCTAAAGAATATAACTCTACCCCAATTAATGTTTATGAGTTAAATATCTTTAAAAAATATTTTCATACTCCCTTTATCATAATTTAATAAAAATTTTGGGATGGAATGGTCATACTTATATAGAATTAACATTAATTTCCTTGAGAAAGAAATCACCTTCAATATCCAAATACATCCTATGATACAATAAAAGTGAAAATATGATGATAGAATATAATTTGTAGAATTAATCTCATCCATTAATAATATTGTAATATGAGAAATCATATCTAGAATGAATGATTTTGATAAATAATATCGTCACACAAGAAATAATTCCTAGTAGAAGATAATATGTAGAGGTATTCCTTGAAAAGTTCCATGGAAATCCTAATATTTTAGAGGTTTTTTCTCGATTAAACTTATACTTTGAGAACATGCACTATCCAAGATTCCTCATATAATTACCACAATTAAACTATCAGAAAAAAATAATCTATTATAAGGGAATTTTCAAAAGTTATTCAGACACCCTTCTGTATCACCATGAGTTTAACCATTCCCCCTTTTCAAGAATAAGGTTAAGTAAACACATCTATGAATTTAATACTGTAATATTAGAAAGATCATACTAAATTAAATATATATCCTTCAACATAATGATGAATTCTTTGATTAAATACAAAGAAGCCTGATACATTTCTATATTGGACTATCTGTTGGGAAATCATCAATTAACGGGGAATAAAGAAGATATCGTAAAGACTACCATTCTTATAAGGTACATACAGTATTAATTTATTAGGATTAAATTTTGAATCACTAATTATCAATCACTATAAATGTAAATAATTAATTGAGTCTTTAGAGATTACCTCAACTCATTTATGGTAATTCTTTTAGATTATATTCTCATATGCTCTAAATGACAGGGGAGAAATGAGGATCTTTTACGTACTTTACTATGAAATATATGAAATAAAAAATCATTCCAATAGTATATTAAATTTGAGTTTTGGATGCTTAATGTGTTTTATTGGTGATTATATAATAAGAAAGGGGATATATATAGATCTATTAATGAAAAATGGGTCTTATGAATTGACATTTGAAAAATTTGTAATGAAGAATCATAGTTTCCTTAGATTTGATATGTAATATCAGTTAATGTTTTAGAATGTTTTACAATTATAAAACAAACTAACAAAGATAGATTGTACGGGAGTGAAGTTTTTTTATTCTAATAATTGTGAAGACAAGTTAGAGGTATTTAATAATAGTATAATAACTAATATTATACTCACAAAACCATCCCTTGAATAAGGATTGGTGATATACATTGATGCTTCAAAGAAGGTCCTCACTCCATTCCACAAGAAAGAAAAAATTGATTGCCTATGAATCTAGATAGATGACGGTGAATAAGAATAATTATCCTACAAATAGCATATAGTTATATATAGTAACCTTCTAATTGATGATTTTTTAAATTATATCTATGATATATGGTGGGACATAGATACTGAAAATAAAAGGCTTCAAAATATAATCATAGAAAAAGATATCAAAATATCACAATAATTGTGGTTAGAGAATAACACGGACAATGATTATTCAAACTGTTTTCATACAAGGAAAAAGTATATTTTGGTATAATTTAACAATAGAAAGGATCATATAACTATATATGTCATAAGGATTAAGTGGGATTCAATTTTTTGGGCTTATAAATTATAGAAATTGGAATCATAAAGGAATGAATTTAATCTTACATTAATGAAATGATTTTTCAACCATCCATTTTAGTGAAGATTAAATAATCCAAAATAGATTATATAGATATAGAAAATATGGTGGATTTATAGAGGAGGGGAATGTCTCAAAATTTAAAAATTGGAATGGTTTAGTTGTGAGATTTATGTTTATTCTATGCATACCATATAATCCTGAGATAAAGAAGGAGAATAAAAATTATTCTCAAAGTTCAATAAACTATATCCTCTAAGAGAGATGAAAGCTGTATAGATTTTTCTAATAGAACTATTGGTGGGACAATATGAAGAAAGAGATTTTATAATATTTACCAAAGTTAATAGTATGTCGTCATGTGTAGGAGAAAAGGAAAAATTCCAAAGGGATGGGGAAATAATTACCCATACCAATATAGAAATTTTAGTATGTCACTATGTATTTTTCGTGGTTCTTCCAAATAAATTTAAAGGAATAAATTCCATATATTTTGTGGTGAACCTTATTATTATTAATTTTTAGTTCATTTATAATTGAGATTAAATCTCATTTTACCAACTTTAAATTATTTACATTAGAAAAGTTGTAAGGTAAAATGGAATGACACTGTCCATTGCATCATATCAAGATTCAAGAATCACTTTAAAATTCCACAAAATCCCCTAATATTCTCTATAATTTTTTTTCATTAATAACTATCATAGTTACATTTATGGATAATATAAGTAGACTATTATTAAATATTAGGATATTTTGAGATCATACTCAATATATATGAAAGGAGGATCGTTTCAATAAAAGATATCACACAAGCATTAAGATGGATCTATATGTACATTTCAAGATATATAACTGAATAACTCTAATATATTAGGATGGTGTTTTATAATAGAATCAATTGGGAACCAAAAAGGTTGATGAGATGGTTTATAATGACAATAATATCCAACAACATATTATATTATCAAAAAATAAATTATATATTTTTGAAAATAAAAATCGACAAGACAAACATTTCAAGGTTAGAGATAGAGTTTTATTTTATATAACTCTTCGGAAGAGCCATGAGGTTTGATAATAATGGACAACTAATTCCTAGGTATGTGTCCCCTTTTAATTTCTTAATTAAATAAGGGTCATGCAATATCGATAATTACTCCCTAAAATTATTTCTATAGTACATGACATGTTCCACATATCCCTATAACTAAGGTAAATTTTAATCCTCTCACACGTGTAGAATCTAGAGGTGGTATAGATACAGAATTATATTTCCAATAAGAAGCATCATGTGAAGATATTTCATTATAGAGAAAAATTTTAATGAAATAATACAACTCCCCCGGAAATATTTCTTTGGTATAATAATTAATTAAAAGAAAAAACATGGTAACCATATTATGTAATGAAATATAAGAACGCTGTATAATTTTTACCATATCATATAAAATAAAATTAAAAGGTGAAATTTCATAAGGGGTATAATATAACACATCAAAATTATTTATAGTGTTTTTCTTCTATATATAGGTTTGTGACATATTAAGTAATTTAGTATTGTATAAAACTGAAAGAAAAAAATTTATTTCACTAATTTTGAACATTCTGTTAACTCAATAATAAATCCAAAAAATCATAATATTATAAATGTAAAATTAACTAAAAAAATATACTAGAATAATAATATTTGGATCATAATGATCTGGTAGGGCTGTTGCACTAATTAACAAAACTATAAATAAGAAATATAATATTATTAATGTAATATTAATTTTTCAAATAATGAAAATTAAACCTTCGTATAAATCGAATTAATAGATGAATGAATAAAATAATTTGTATTTATATGAATTAGAAAACTGTTATGAATGTCAGGTATTATGATCAGTTGTAATATAGCCATTATAATTTCATTATTTTAATTAATGTATATTAATGGAAATAAATAAAACTAATAAAATTATAATGTAGAGATTATATATTCAAATAGATTAATCATGCATTATAAATCTCGTTTACTAGAGCTTGCATATGAGGTATCATGTCTTGGGTTATCACTTGACCAATATGAGCATCTAACCTTAAACAATTTTTAAATTGTATATTTAGTCAATAATTGAGGTTCATGAATTCCTAAATTTATTTTTTAGTGTGTTAAGTCATTACCCCTAAATAATTTAATATTACATCATAAAGAGGTCATTTCCACTAAAATTCCATTTCCCACAATTCAAAAACTTTTAGATGATTCAAGTTTTCTTTTGAAGACATATGTTCAAAACATTATTATTAAAATAATCATTTTCCCTACTCATCCTTAATACCTATGAAAAATATTTCAAAATGTTTTATGAGAAAAAATTCATAGTAATAGACACATAAAAATAATGAAATAAACTTATTAGTCCACTAATACTCATAAAAATAGATTTTTAGAAATTAACTTTGAACATAGAATAAACATTTTAATATCCAAGAAATAAAATTATATACTAAAAGGATTTTGTAAATTATGTTATAAGAAATCATGATATTTAAAAAAAACTCATAAATTTTTCTTTTCAATCATAAAAAATGGATGAAAACTTTTAAAAATGTTATAAAATTCACACAAAATAAATGGAATATACATTACTTCAAACAAAAGATCATAAAATTAAATTTTTATATCATAATATTTACTTAAAAAATAATATAAAACACATATAAATCACGTAGGTAACTTGATATATAATTTTTTCAATACACTTAAAAATGCAATATCATATATGGTGAACTCAGATAATCTATTAAGAGAAACCTAACTTGTTAACCATTTTCTTTGAAAAATGAATTAGAGATCTATACCAGGATCACCCATAATTGTTTTATAATTTAACAACCCATAGATGATTTATAATAGAAAAACCCATATATTTATTTTAATTTAACATTTATTCAGCATAAGTAATTATTAAGAAAAAAATAATCATAACACATGAAAACATGCATCATAAAAAATATTATTTTCTATATTTGAAAACAATTGCAAATAATGAAATAAAATTTCTATTTAAATAAATTTGTAACATTAATTTAATAAAGGGAACAAGAGTTTTTATTTTAATATAAAATTATACCTTTTAAATCTATCCATTAGTCAAATAATAATTACGGTGGAAGAAAATCCACTGACATCTTATATATTTAATTAGAAAATTCCATTTACCTAATTTCAATGAAAGCCAAAACATTGTATATAAAATATGATAAAAGATTAATTTAAGAGAAAATGAAAGAAATTAAGATGTAAAATAAAGTTTCATTCACAATTAATCATTAAAATAATAATTTTAATATTATGGACAAGGAGAAAAATATTTAAAAATTAAACCATCAAAACATTTAAAATTTGATTTTTAATGTAAATTCTCCCTTAATTCAATTCCAATACATCACATGAATTTATTTTATTGAATATTAAACTAATATACATCATATAAATTATTAATAACCCAAATAATGTTTATTATTCCTTTTTATATTATTTATTACTATGTTATTTAAGTTCACATTGAACATTTTTATGAAATATGACTCATATGTCCAATATAAATTCAGAAGGTTGACCATGGTCAATGTTATCATTGTTATATAATATATATATTATTCTTTATAAAATAATTACCATTTTAAAATTAAATTTAATTTTAAAACAAACTGGTAATGATGGTAATGAAAAATTAATTATGTTAGAATCATGGAGACTCTATGTTGTACTTACTGTTGTGTAAGGTTTTAATTTTTCAAATATCATGACAGAAATAATGTTGTTAAAATTTTGTCATTATAAAACCAATCTATTATTCTTTTTTAAAATAAATAAATATATACATTATCCATGCGATTTTTTCATGAAATGAAAAACATATTACTTTTTGGAGTTGGTAATCCACATGTACACATGAACAATGTTATCATTTTAAATGGATAAAATGATAAGAAATAAGATGATATATTATCATTATATAGATATATTTATTTCATTAATATAATAAATATAAATTAAATCCATCATTATAACTAGTAGTGAAGGATGGTAAAGGAAAAATATATAGATTAGATTGCGAGGCAGTAGTCCACCTTACACATAAATTATGTTTTCATTTCCAATTTAATATAATAAGGAAACAGATATAGGTTATGAAATTAACATAATAACTTATAATTATATGGAATATAAAAATTTTATTATTTTTTCTTGGTTGATGATGAATATATGGAGTGATAATATGATGTAAATTGAAAATTCTCAGTTATGAACTATATATCTTCTTCAAAAACCTATGTATATTTATACCTAAAACTTATGTATATTGGTTTTATGATCTAAATGGAGACTCTATGACATGTGTTGGGATGTATGTAAGGTATTTATTCAGGTATTGGATAATATGTAGTGCTTGAAACATGGGATTGAGGAAAAGAGTTTCACTTTTATATCTTATGGTAAAAAATCTCTTGGATTTTTTAAATGTATTAAATTAGAATAAATTATTATCCTTATAAACATGGATCCAAACTTATGTAATTAGAACACATAATGTGTATAAGCCAACATATCACAGTATAATAAAATTTGTACAAGCTCATGTGATATTTTTACCCAAATCACTTAGTTTTAACCCCACATTAACCCTTTTCACTATTACATTGGTATTAATATTTTTTTCACACTAATGTAGTAATGAATGTTATAATAAAAGAATAATTGACCCATAAATGGATGATGGTTAATACTATCAGACATATCCCATTAACTTTGTGGATAATACATTTTGTACAATTTTTAAATTATTTAATATAACATTATTTATTATAAAATATAATTTCCATCATTTTTGAAACTATTCATTTTATTTATCTTTAAAAATAACACAAAAGAAACATAATTTGAATACAATATATTGAAGAACACATAATAATTTAATTTTATCTACAAAATTATTGGGACACTAAAAATCACTCAATGAATATTACTATTGGAGTATTTAAATTATATACTTTATTTTTCTATTACTTACAATAACACTATGTACCTATTGTGTTAGTATTTATGAAACAATTTCATCACTAAAAATTTAAAATAAATTACCATGATAAGAAAAAATCATTTCTCTTTAAAATAACCCTTGAAAACTGAATATAATTTTTTTCAATGTTAAAAAATTTAATAGTTATTAAAAGATAGAGAGTGACATATTCGACATTGTATTTAATTAAAATAAAATATTTGTCAATTTAGAATAAAAATGGCACAAATTTAACACAAATCAGAATCATAGTTGAGGATGGTATAAGAAATATCATAAAATATTTTAAATCATTTTTTAAATTTTTAGTTATTATCGGATAAATATTAACCCTTAATTTTTGGATTTGACCATACTGGGGGGTCAAATATTTACCATGATTACTATTTAAAATAGAAAAAAATGGGCATATTTAAAATTTTTGAAAATAATGTTCTCAAATATTAAATATAATTTTAAATATTGATTTTATTGATTGTTAATATAATAATTTTTGTTTAAACCAAAAAATTAAATGAAATATGGTTTTTAGAAAATTATATTTTATGCCTAAAAATTAACTTATAAATAAATAAATTAAAAATCTGAAACAAATTTAATTAAATAAATTATACACAGATAATTAATAAATAAGATAATTTTAGAAAAAATTAACATAAAATAAATTTGTTAAATTACTTTACATATTGAAATGGAATTATATAATTATAAAAATCATTTCATTTCACTTTTTAATAAAAATATATATCTTTTTTAAAAAAAAAATTCACACAACGTGAATTTTGATATGATAATTTCCAAAATTAGTATCTTTTTTTAAAAATAAAATTATTTTATTCCGAAATTATCATTTTAATGAATTCAATATAATGAATGATGACCCATTTTGGTTTGATATAATGCTTTTTTCCTATTTATAAAAATATTACATAATATTATTATAATGAAGATAACTCCATAAAATACAAATAATTAATATTGGTAAGTTAATAAAATTATTTATCTTATAATCACATTGTTTTTTTAATCCTCCCATCCTTCTTAAAATATAAACCATATATTTTTATTCATTACTTAAATAAATGGTGATATCATTCCATTATAATATTTTCTAATTCACATGTTACATTTTCAATCATATTGCTTTTACAAAAAAAACAATAACTTTATGAATCACCTTATACTATAGAATTTGATTACAATGGTCAAGAATCTGAATTGGTTCTTCTACATATTAAACGTCCCCTTTAAACTATATTACGTCATGACTCAAAATTTTAGAGGAATCTAACATGTATTTTCTTAAAAAACATGAACTGCATCATGTAGTTGAGATAAATGTTAAAGAAAATCAACTAAATAGAAAAATCATGCGACTTTCTCCAAGAATTAATGTTGTCTAATGAACCACATACATTATATTATGTTTTCTACTAAACAAAAAACACTTCTCAAAAGAGATGCTTTAAAAAAAACCTAACCACTTACCTTGAAAGAATACTATTTCATATTGTTATTTTCATTAAATTTTTCTAACTCTGAGCCATCCCCATGTGCTACTAAATGATATTCCCTTCTCAACCACTTATTCTACCAGTCTTAGTCACAAAAACATTATTTCCCTAGATTCATCACAAAAATATACAACCTAACTTAGCTTTCCATAAAATGCCTCCGATGGGTTCATCCGTATACGGGAATGAATACTATTATTATAAGAAAACTCTTCAATTATAATTTGTTGATCCAAACATCCCTAGTAAAATATTTAACAATAATGAAGAATGTACTCTAAATTCTGAATCATTCACTTTAAATGATCATCTGATGGAGGATGAACGTTTTGTTCATATTTAGTTCAGTACACAACAAATTCTTGAGAATTTTCCAAAAAATAGAGTTATACATCAGATCACAATGAAAATAAATTGATCAAATCACCCCATTTAATCTATGAAAATATTTATCATAATTACTATAAATTTGGTCTAAATACATATTATTTTGAAAGGGTATAATTTTTTACAATTTGTTAATCAATAAATAGTAACCCATATCATATTATCACCTCAATATGTATTTGTAAATCCAACCATAATGTTAATGGATATATTACCCCATTTTAATTTTGGAAATAGAAAATAATGAAGTATCCCTTTTAGTAATTATAATATTTATTTAAACTTTTTTCAAGTTAATGATTTCATATTAAAATCATAAATAACTTTTTCTCATTAATTTCCACCAAAAATGTTCCTAAAGGTCACCATACATATTTATAGTTATAAGATAGATCTAAAATGGATATCTGGGAGCCTCATTCAATAGTTACTTTTTCATCATCAGTTATATGAAATACATAACATTTTTTTGAATCCCAAAACTCCTTCTCTCTAATTATTTAATTTAGGAAACATTACTTTCTTGACAACTTATTCATTTTCCTATAACCCATTCCCTTTATTTTAATATTTCTTAATTTATTAAAAAAATGATTTTACTTACACCAAATACAAAAGTGGTAGTTTCTCCTTTCATAATTTCTATGTCAATATTCATAGAATAATTAAAAAAATGGATCATGTCATGGATGTTTAGTAGTTAATTATGCATTATATTTCCAAATCAAAGAGTCAATTAATCAATTTACTTTACCCAGATGGTAATGTATTATATAGTCACAATAGTTTATCAATTTTAATCATCTCCACTATCTCATGTTAAACGATTTATGGGTGAATATATACTTCTATATTTGATAATTAGTGTATATTTCACACCTCTCTCCATATAAATGATGTCCCAATATAATTAGTTCAAGGTCACTTATAGAATAAATTTTCACATGAGGTTTTAATTGATGATGCATATAACAAATTAACAAATAATCCGTGCATAAAAAATAACCTAGAATCATGTAAGATGTATTTTTAAAGATAAAATTTGATTCTTTTTGGGATGGAGGTTCCATAACAGGAGAATTAATTAATATTTTTTTCAATTACTTGAAAATTTCACAAAATTCCTTTTTCCAGATGAATATAATTCTTTTTTATGTTAACCAAGTTTGTGTGATATATAAACATAATTTTTTTCAAAAATCTACATGTAATATCCTACTAATAAAAAGAGAAACATAAATCTAAATAATATTTTTAGTTTTTATCCATTCATAAAAAAATTTACTTATAAACATATCAATATTTATTCCATCCTTATTTATGATATATCTATGGAATGAAATATGTTGTAACCAAAAATAACATTTATTAAATTTCCAATATAACTTCTTTTCATTCAGGTTCAGAAGAACAATACTTATGTTTTTTTTATCCCCATAGATTTTAGAATAAGACAAAAATGAATTAATAAATATAACCACCAATTTATACAAACATTCATGGAAAACACTGTTCAAAAGGTCCATGAATACAAATAGGGAAATTTGCAACCATAATAGATTAACCAAACATTCACAATTCAATTAAATTTTAGGAAATTATGTCACAGGGATTTTATCCCCATTCAACTTCATCTGTTGGTACTCATAATTGAGATCAACTCCGGAAAAATTTGAATCTCACTAGAATAGGTCAATCAAATCATCAATATGAGATAACAAAAAGTTATTCTCAATAGCAATAATATTAAATGCCCCATAATCATTGAAAATCACCTTTTAATGATTTTTTTAACAAAATGAAACTTGATAACCAAATGGTGATATTCTAGGATGAATGAAACCTGACCAATAAATCCCTTAAATTACCTTTTCAATTTCATAAGTTCTACCATATCTATTATATGATGTTTCTCTGAAATTTCCATAGCATTAAAAATTAATTCTAAAGTAAATTCAACTTCTTAATGAGGTATAATAACAAGTAACTCATCATGAAAAACATAAAAATATTATTTTACAACCATGAAGACATTAATATAAATAATTTCTTTATTTTCTACATTATGATTAATGTAATTATAATTTCCATATCTTAATAGTTTCTTAGTTTCTTGATATGATATGAAGTTATTCACTTATTCTAATATACAAAGGAAAACAAATTTTGAAATATAAATTCTCTACATATGAAATCTAAATTATAATGATTAATTGAATGATAATACATAAATAGAATAACAACAATTTCTATATTGACTAAGATAAATATGATTATAGGAAAAAATCGTCTAATGATGATAACATGAAGATATTTTTCAATTTTATTTCCATACTACTATCTGAAGTCTTTTTAACAAAATTTATTACATTATTTATTGAGGATATATTTTCATTTACGAGAAAATTTAACATAAATTAAATGATTTGTACAACCCAATTGAAACAAGAAATTAGAATAATCTATATAATTACATAATGCACTTGTAACCACTTCATTTGATGGACCAACATCTACAGAATTAGTTGAAAAGGATTTCACCACACCCTTTGTCTTGTAGTCCGGGATCATCCCTTAAACCATGCTAGTTTTAATAGACATATCCACTTAATAGACCATATCATTACATTCTAAACACCTTACTATCTTCTTATAGAAACTTATATCTCCCAAACCAAGATCATTTTATTAGAAATAATGAGCTATATTCCCAATCAAAACACGATAAAAGTACTTAACTGCTTTTATAAGACATTTACTAGGATTAATTTTACCAAAACCTATATGAAAATAAATACTTGATTTGTTACATTTATATTAATTTTATGGATTCTTTCTATTTAATACCACTTAGACCACATTTCTAATAGTTTTCATAGGCCACCTGATCATTATAAAAATCAATTTATAGCTTCCCATATCATCAAGAAAGATCATCATAAATTTAAAATCCAAGAAAATCCATTAACCATCGATATTCATTATTGAATCAGGTTTTAAAACAAATTAATTTTACTATCATGTTCCTGAAAAAAATTTATCACGTACCTTGTAATATGGTGATCTTTTATTCATACGTGGATATTGTATCTTCACACTTTTTCTTCGATTCAAAAAATTTATTTTCCATACTAATATTAATATCCTTAGGAATACGTTTATCGAATAAAATATTTTTAAATTCAGTCCATTACAAGTCATAAATATCTTCTATTTCTTTAATATTATAAACCATTGACAAATATTAGGTGGCTTCACCTTAAATATGGTATATAGTAAGAGTAAAATTTTTGTGATATGAAAAAGTTCATGACATCTAATACTTTTTCTTGTGATTATGTCCATCATTTAGCTACCACTGTATGAGAAGACTAAGTAGATGAAAAAAGGTAGTGTCTCATTACGGTATCCCCTTTCAACAAGTTCATGTGTATTGGATCATGATGATATCAATCATCGATTACAATAAAATTTATATCCTCTATTAATTTGTCCATTATGATAGAAAACTAATCTTTTCCAATTCTAACCGCTTTAGGTACTCATCTAGAAGGATATTTCACTCTTGGTGCCATATAGCTTAATATTCTCTATTTCCTATATAGAAAACCATTTGAAAAAACATATTTTAGATGAATAAACATGATAATATTTAAATTTTGTATCCCAAAAACCATAATGTATAATTTAATAAGGGAATTTAATTTTTTTATCCAAACCTCAAAACATATCTATACCATCTCATTGACACTAATTAAAAAATATGACATTAAATAGTTGTTATATTTTATCTTTAGGAAAACATATATTTTCATTAATTGTTGAAGAAATTTTAGGTTTATAGTTTTTGAGACTTATGTAATTACCCTTATATAAATAAATATTAAATCAAAAAATTGAATTTTCCCCTCAGAATCCATGTTTCCAAAAATAAAAAAACATTTAAGATATAATGTTTTTTATTTTCATAAAATTTATTTCTAATATTTATCATGAACTCATAGTTTCCTATAAACTTCGTAAAAAGTCAACGAAAAACATTTTAAAAAAGCAGATGCGCACAAAAATCTCAATAAGAGACATATAAAAAGAATGAATGAAAAATATTAGTCAATGAATACTCATAATATTTTTTACTTTCAAAATAATTATTTTTTTACACAAGAAATCAACTTTTAACCTCAATAACTATCATATAAAATTTCATCCGAAATCTTATTGGAAAAAAATTATCAAATAATTGATTCTCTATATTAATGAAAAATTCCTTATTACTTTTTAAAGCTTTACACATTTCAAATATAAGAAGTGGAATATAATTTCCTTTAAATATAATCTCAATAGATTACATTATGAAATAATAAGATTTCCATAAAAATTTATACATATAATAGATAAACAACCTACGTAAATTAGGGATTCATTTTCATACCAGTCGTATAAATATAAAAACCAAATCAGTAAATTAAATTAATCTCATTGGATAATTCTTGTTAGCTAACTATATCCCTTTACCCAATGTATTAGAGAGTCTTGTCTAGCTCACTTATCCTTGGATTATAAGGAAACCACATGTCCTTAGTTTATAATACAACTAGCCCTCCATGTATTATAAAGGAACCGACTATCATCATAAAACATTTCCATCAAACATAATATAATCATAACAAATGAATGTTTGAATCATAAAAATTATTATTTTCACCCATAAGAATGCATTTCAAAATATTTTAATAAAAATTATATTTAAAACATTTTTTTGAAAACAATCAAAACAATAGATAATATGGTTGTTTTTAATAAAAAATGAAATATTTTAGAGGAATATGAACTTAAAATAATGGTAAAAAATTCATAAAAATCATTGAGAGTGTATAAGTTAAAATAGAACATTCCTTTTTTCCCTTTTGTAATTAATGTATAAAAATTACCTTGCAAATATTTAAAAGATTTTGTTCGATAAAATTTTAATTAAAGTATAAATTTACATAAAATCTCATTAATATTGAATTAATAAAATAATTTTATGAATATTGACATAGATGTAAAAGTTTTATAAAATAAAATATTAAAAACATTTAAAACATAGTTTTAAAATTGAATTTATCAATACCAGAAGTCTGAAACACCACATGAATTCCTATTCCTGAATAATAAAGTTATTTTAGTTAATTAGTATCCTAATAAATTTTTTATGGATTATTATTCCTTTAATTTTATTTATTACTATTTTATATATGATCACATAAGACATTATGATGATATTAGACTCATATGTCCAAAATGATTTAGGTGTGATGACTATGGAAAAATTGTTCTTTATTCCTCTAGGTAAAGAATAATAATAATTAAATAATAATCATTGTATATATTAAATGTACTTATAAAAGCTACGTTCAATGATGGATGTAAAAAATTAATTACGTTACAGTCATAGAGACAATAGGACGTACATTAGAATGTCATTTTCAATGAGAGTGAGTGAAATATAGTAAATAACAATTATAATTTTCAGAATAATTATGATATCATTAATGACATTATTTCTTTAAAAAATCTTCTACATATCATCCCCATGATGTGGTTAGAAAAAAACTCATATCACTTCATGGTTTTGGTAATCATCAGGTACTCATAAATGATATTATGTCCTAAAATTAATGAAAATGTAAGAAATTAGATGATATATTAACATTATATGATGACAAATATGTCATAACCAACAAGATATATTTTTATTTATTCAATGAAATACAAAGATTCCAAAAAGAGTAGGCCCATATATATAAACAAAAATAAAATAAATAATCAAGGGGATCTAAAATATTAGAGACCAAGGGAATCTACTCTAATAGTGTTAACACCATCCAGTTTCAAGTTATACAAGTAATGAATAAAAAATCCCATTTTAAGAATATCAGTCGACGCAAGGAAGTTGACAACCCTCTTTCCCTCCCACCATATGTTAGAAAGTCTGATATCATCACAGAAAAATATTTTTCACTTTCTCACAATATAAGTAATATTACAAGGAACTATACCATAATCATGGATAGAATAATATAAGAGTAAGGAATCTATTTAATAAATAGTAATTTCCAAATTCCATTTCATGTAGATAGACAGACCCAACAAAATGTCCATAACCTTATCATATAATGAATTACCATGCCATAGCCTGATAGAAAAAGTCATAAAAGTCGACCCACAACTGTCTCAGACAATACATTCTCAATGAAAATGGAAAATAATAGAAGACCAATCACTATTTTGTTTTAGAATCATTGAAGACGGTTGAAAATAGACCCATATTCTATGAAAAAGTGTAGCAGGTCCTGCCATCTGAGTAGAAGAATTTTTCTACAAAGAAGGAGCATATCTTTAATTAAATAATTCCCTAATGTTACCAGAAAGATAATTTCTAATTATGAAAATAATGATCTAGCTATTTAAAACAATATTTACATAAACTCACATGTTTTTGACCTTCCACATGCATTAAAAGATTTCTAGTAGAATCACATCACAAGAAAATATTTCAATACTCCCCACACTTGATCTATGAAACCAACAACCAAGGAATGGTAGATTAGTCATAGCTGAAGATTAAAAAGTAGTGAAATAAGAAAAGAAAATACCATCATTATGATCTCAATCAATATTTATGAAAATATGATTAGAACTTTCTTCTTTATGTCTCTTACATCAAAGAAATCTTGAAATAATGCATATCCCACATAGTTTAACATTTTCATCAATAAAGACAACACTATTCCTAATCCTCCACAATATGAAATTATATATCAAAGGAATGGCCTTAACCTAAAGGATAAAATTCCATGTATTCTTTAGATTCTGACCATTAAGAATTTTATGGTAATCTCTCATTGAGAAATAGCCTAAGGAAGAATGAATAAACACCCAATTGTCGAATTCTGAGCATAAAATAATGAGATTGGAAATGGACGGTTGGTTGATTTCCAAAATTGTACTAGTAAAATATGTGTGATGACAGGCTTCCTTAAAAGATATTTTTGAAGTAGGAAAACCAAGATATCAAATAAATTCACCGCTCATGTTGTGATGCCAAAACAAAATTTCACCCTTCCCATCTTTCCATTGAGATTAGGTCTTAGTGACAGTAACACAATAACCAATATCAATCTATAAAGGATAACCATGGCCATTAAAAATAATTATATCTTCCACAGTGTTTCCATGAAAAATGTTACCCCATAGTGTTCGACGTTCTATAACATCCCATTCTAGCTTGGCATGCATGAACCTAAAAGTATCATTACGACATCGAACAATAATCCACCCTTCATTCACAGGATAAGACATTCTATCCCAGGACAACCATTTTCTCTTACCTTTGGACATAGGACCCCATAAAAAATTGCACTAATTATATCAATATTCTCTATCACACCATTATGAACCTTAGAAAAAGGTAGGGCATGAATATGAGATGTAAAAAAGAACACTATTAATCAATGTAAGTATACTATCAAATGATAGAAAAAGGATTTTCTAGTTTATAATCTGATTCATTATTCAACTAATCTGAGAGTCAAATTCACAAATTTGTAGCCTCCTATAAGATAGAGGATCCCCCAAATATTCCATAGGGAACCCCCCCTTAAACATTTCCAAAAACTGACCCACAGAAGACACATATCTTGAGGTATACGTTCTGGATATATAAAAATAGCTCTTGCTACTGTTAATGATTTAACCTCTCCAAATACAATATTTATCCAAGATCATATTCAAACCACTCAGATAACTACTTGAATCATTCATCAAAATAATAGTATCATCAGAAAGCATAAGATGAGACACCAAATGAGATCACATCCCACACCAATAAAGAAGAATAAAACCACGATTTTGGCCCCTATGAATCAATTGACTAAGAACATACTAATCTATAACAAAAATAACTGGAAAAATCGAATCCCACTAATGAAGACCTCAAGTAGATTTAAAGAAACAATATTTTTTTTTTCATAAAAGATACAGCCAACCCAGAAGAATAAAAACAAAGAAAAAGAAGATCAATATTCCATGAATAAAAACCCATACCAGCGAAAACTTTTTTGAGGAATCCCTTTTCAACATGATCATAATCATTATTCATATAGGGTTTAATGGCCACATTAGAACCCATGGTTTTAATGTTGATGTCCCTAGCCATTTCCTATTCCAATGTTATGCCTCCCTGAATATATCTACCTTTAACAAAACCATGTTTTTTAAAAGATATCCACTTTGGTAGAGGGATAGATAACCTTTCATTAATGATACTAGCGAGATTCCTATAAAACACATTACATATGCTTATAGGGAGATAATGGAGGATAAAAGTATGATTTCTATTCTTAGGAATATAAAAAAACGTGGTGGAACAACTAGTTCTAGACAACTTACCACCCTTGAAAAAATCATGAATTCCAATAATAAGGTTATCTTTAATAATCTCCCACGATGATATATAAGAAGAAATAAAAAATAAATAAGTCCCATCAACCATGTTTGTATTATATTTTACCATAGCATCGAAATCTCTATTTCCTGAGGAAGGAAACCCATATCATCATTAACACTATCTGAATCTAAATGGGGCATAACATCAAAAAGATCTATAGAAACCATCAGATATCCATTAGTCATGTTAACATTGTATCTAGAAAGAAGATCTTTAAGATGAACAAAATACAGATTTACAATCAAGTATCTATCATTTTTAAAAGTACCATTATCAAGTAATAAACTAGGTTTAATAAACCATTTCCTTTATTTGATAGAGGCTTGAAAATATGATGTATTTTTATCTCCCTCTTCCAACAATTAGATCATTGCTTTATCCTTAGACATATACTCCTGTTTAAGAATAAAATCTGAAAATAATATTTCTTATTGGAAAGAACCTCAAAAACATTCTCATTCCAATCCACCATTAGACGATGTTCCAGATGCTCAACCTCTTGCATGACATTATATAAATTATTCTCTAGAAGAAAGAGGTCCTTTGACCATATCATTTATTTCCTCTTGAGATGCCTTTGTTTTTTCTGAACAACATTCCATGTTCGACATCGAACATGTTCTTCCCAAGATATTTTCACCAAATCATGAAATAATGGATCATTATTCCAATGATGAAAATATCTAAATTTATCAAATTTATCATTTCCAGAGAAAATAGAAATTAGAAATGGAGAACGATCTGAAATACCTCCCATCAAATGATCAAGTTTTGTATTAGTATAAGTAAAGATAGAAAGAATGTTACACAAGAATCCTTCGAAGCAACTCCAAGATATATTTGCACCCTTTTTATTATTACACCATGTAAACTTATCGCCATGATATCCAAGATCCATCAGTCCTTTTTCAGTCATAAATTGATTGAAATCATTACTGGCTCTTCTAGGAAAAGGACCTCTACCCTTCCTCTCATTCGGTTCGGAAATGATATTAAAATCACCAGTAAAAATCCATGGAATATTACTAGGATCAAAAGAATTGAGAGTATTCCATAGCATTAGCCTATGTTGAGGATCACAATGCCCACACATACACTATGGGAAAAATAGATTTTTGTGACAACCAATCTGCGATGGGATTAATTCCCATCAAAAATTGTTCATCCCAGAGATTATTTGCGACTGGGGGTTCGACCCGTCACAAATAATTGGTTATTTGCGACAGGATTTGGGGTCCCATTGCAAAAAGAAAGACGCGGCTTGGTGCGATTTGCGCCCCAACCCGCGGGAAGGTTATTTACAATGGGGGGGATTCCCCTGTCGCAAATAATGCGTCAGTCGCAGAGTATTTGCAATGGGACCCGTCGCAAATACCGACGGCAGTAAATAGGTTTTTGCGACGAGAAGTTGTCTCATCGCCAAAAGTGTGTCGGCAGGCAACTGTTGGCAACGAGACCCATCACAAATACCCTTTAAACTGACGACAGTAATTAATGCAGAAAAAGGTATTTGCAACAGGATACCCATCGCAAATAGCACAGTCTCAACTAATCTAACTTATATATACACCCACCAATTTTTCCTACTCTTCCCCACAATTCCCACTTTTTCTCCCTCTCTAAACAATATTTTTTGAGTGAAAATTTTTCTGAGTTAGTTTTTTTTATGAAGAAGTTGTGAAGTCATCTACATCAATTGGAGCTGAAGTTTGAAGGTATTTATATTTTATTTTATTTAGTATTTATTTCAATTTTTTACTTTAATTTTAATTATTGTTGATTAGTTATAATTAAATTAGATTTAAATTGCTTTGTTATCAGTATTTATTTGTAATAATAAATTGAAGTTATTTGAACTAATTCTTAATAATTAGTAATAATTAATAGTTATTAACGATAATTAGTATTGTATATAAATAATAAGGGGTAATTAGTAATTAGTTGCAGTAATTTGTAGTTATTAATAGTAATTAACGCTAATTAATAATAATTAGGGGTAATTACTAATAATTAGGGGAATTAGTAATAATTAGGGGTAATTAGTAATAATTAGGGTTAATTAGTAATAATTATGGGTAATTAGTAATAATTAAGAGTAATTAGTAATTATTTGAGGGAAATAGTAATAATTAGTAATAAACAGTTCTAAATAGTAATTATTAGTAAATATTAGAAATAAAAAGTAATAATTAGTAATAAATAGGAATAAATAAGAATAATTAGTAACAAATAAGAGTAAAAAGGAATAAATAGGAATAAATAGGAATAAATATGAATAAATATGAATAAATTGTAATAAATTGGAATAAAAAGGAATAAATAGAAATAAATAGTATCAAAGAGGAATAAATAGGAATAAATAGTAATAAATAGTAACAAATAGTAACAAATAGTAATAAACAGAAATAAATAGTAATAAATGGTAATAATTAGTAATAAATAGTGATAAATAAGAATAAATAGAAATAAATAGGAATAATTACAAATAAATAAGAATAAAAAGGAAGCATTAGTAATAAATAACAATAAATAAGAATATATAGGAATATAATAGAATAATAAGTAATAAATAAGAACAAATAGGAATAAATATGAATACATAGTAATAAATAGGAAGAAATAGTAATAATTAAGAATAAGTGGTAATAAATAGTAACAAATAGTAATAATTAGTAATAATTAGTAACAAATAATAATAAATTCTAATAAATTCTAATAAATATTAATAAATAAGAATAAATAAGAATAAATAGTAATAAATAAGAATAAATAAGAATAATTAGTAATAATTAGTAATAAATAATAATAATTAGTAATAAATAGGAATAAATAAGAATAATTTGGAATAATTTGGAATAATTTGTAATAAATAGAAATAATTAGAAATAATTAGCAATAAATCTGAATAAATAGGAATAAATAAGAATAATTAGAAATAAATAGGATTAATTATAAATAAAAAGCTATAATTTGTAAAAAAATATGAATAGTTAGTAATAAATAATAAGTAATAATGAGTAATAATTAGTAATAAAAAGTTATAAATAAGAATAATTAGTAATAATGAGTAATAATTAATAATAAAATGTAATAATTAGGAATATTTATAAATAAATAGGAATAATAAGAAATAATTTGGAATAATTAGAAATAATTAGTAATAATTAGTAATAATTAGTAATAACTAGTACTCGCCCGTGCTATTGCACGGCGCATTCGATTACTAGTTTTTCTCTAAATAAGAGATTAGTATTTATAAAATTTGAGAAGAAATAGTAATGTTGAATAAATTATAATTAGAATTTAATGGTATATGATAATAGAATATGAGTGCATAGAATATTAATTCACCATTCAAATAGTTGACAAATAAAAAAGATGGTGTAGAAGTACATGATTTTATAAATTTTGAGAAAGAATATTTGACTTCATTTTCAATTTTGATCACAATAACTATAATGCAAGAACTATAATAAAAAGTGAAATATAAATCAATGATAAGATAGTGGTTGTAATAATAAATATGATAAATGTGAAAATAAATGAAATAATAATAATTTGGATGAGTGGTTTGTTCGGGGAAAAAACAGAGACACTATTCATCATGTATATTGAACAATATGGAATGAGGGACGTATATATCAGAGAAAGAGATGAAACAAAATATGAAATTGAATAAAATAAATAGATTAAGACAACCGACATCAACTTCATATTATTTGACAACATGAAGTTGAATAAAAAATAGATAAAGAGAAATTGAATATGGTTGTTTCTTCACTAAATGTCAACAGTTCGGAGTAGTATATCTATATTTAGAACCCAATCCCTAAATTTTCAGGGAAAGATCATTTAGTTACACATTCACTTAACCATAATTTGAATTTTTTCCAATTTGAATTTTTGGAAAATAAATCAATACAGGAATGAACTTAAATTCTATATATGTTCATACTGGTACTGCATAACAAAATACATTATTTATATATACATGTCATCATGAATTAATAAAAAAATGTGATTGTATACATAAAACTTTTTATCACATAATATGAATAAACATTCCTATTATGTACATAAATTCACTTAGTAGAATATTTATTCACAAAAAATATTGTTGTATAATATAAAAATATGTAAATTAGAGAATATTGAAACACCTGCATGCTGCATAGTCTAAAGTGAAGTCCTATACATAAAGTAATTAATATAAAAGTCAATTATTTCATAGATATATATGCATTTCCTAAAATGTAATCGTTCAACTGAAGAAATATCCATACAACTATATATTCAGCTTATAATAATTTATAAAATGCATGCCTAAAAGATACAAAGTATTGGAGGAACAGTTGGATAATAATATGAAAATATGAAATTAATTATTTACATAATGTTTATATGTCAAATTAGACAAGGGATCTGTTGAGTCTTCCAAAAGCGGTAAAAATAATAACTGTTAGAGAGAGAGAGGGGCTATGACAGATGATTTGGTGCTGGAAATTAGAGTATCTTCAGCATCTCCATAGCATTTCAAAGAGGCCTCGCTTTTGGTTCCTCCATATCATTTAAAAACAGGACCTCAAGAAGTAATGTTTTTCCTATAAAAACATATTCAACCCCTCCAGTTAGTCTCAGACAAGATAAATGAACAGAAAATAAAAGACATTGAAGATAAAAAACAACAACATGGGTTGTTTTTACAGCTTACCAATCATGATTAAGTGGAGGGGAAGCCAAATATCATTTCCCTGAATAGAGACAGTCAAACATGCTAAGCAACATCTGAAGAAAGCATCCAACCACTCCATATGACCTGACAACATGAAATTGAATCAAAACAATAGATGAAGAAATCTAGCATGGGAGTGCATACATATTAGAAAATCCAAAAATCTCCTTACAATATGGCTGTAATCGTCTCTGATTTTGTTTAATGGGTGATTTTCACCCAAATATAGTGTCTTTTCCTATCATCATTAAAACAAATCCAGCATAATTATTATAACATATAGATATGTTTTTGTATATACTAATTTATCCATAAGAGAGCATCGAATACATTACATGGGAGTTTTTTTCTACCTTGCCGCATTCATTCCAACAAACTATTGAAATTACTTCATCCAGGTATGATAAAAATAGAATCTGGTCAGCAAAGAATATAAAAACCTGTTACAGATAGAATATAAAAAGATAACAGCTGTAGTGTAGTACTTTTTTATACTAATCCAAAGTGTGGGAAAATAAATCTAGTTAAAAAAATACATGTGTGTTAATAAATCTGTTCGATGTAATTTGTGTCTGTAAACTGAACTGTGTGAATTGTTTCTCCATATGGCAGAGTTTTAAGATATCCAGGTGGGATATAGTTCATCTGCTGCAGAGTATTCTTCTACTAATAAGACATTAATATTCATAAAATTAAATAAGAAACAACAACGTTGAATAAAAAATGAAAGATTAGTTAAACAGAACACATCGATTGAAATAATTAAACTAATAAATATAAATATAATTGAATTACATATGGAAACATGAAAAAACATCCAGTAACATGAAAAACCATCATGAAAAATGGTCCATTAACATGAAAAATCCTACTGATCAAAAACCATAAAGAAACATGAGATAACTTGGTAATAAAAAACTGATGAAAACCGGCCAGCATCTTCAAAAATGTAAAATACAACAAAACACCCAGATTAAATTAACGTCCAGCATGAAATAAGCAAGATAATAAATATTTAGGAAAACGCCCAGCAGCAAAAATATGCAGCATAAATTTCCAGTAGCATGAACCTCGAGCATAATAATAAACACCCAGCATTCTTCTCCTCTAGCATGAGTAACGTCCATCAGAATGAAGTACTCCCAACATGAAAAACTGAATGAAAAACGTCCACCATTAAACAAATATGTAATATATCACCTATATATTTGTTGAAACAAATATGTAATATATCAAAAAGATAAAGGTTAATCAAACAATTTGATGTTTATAGAAATCAAAAAACATAGTTTCACTCAACATAATGAATGATAATATACCCCAATTACATTATACACCATAAACTCTATCTTCCACATATTCGAATGATAGCTATGATTTATCTGATTAATTTTCTGGAAGAAATAATGTCTATATAAGAAAAAACACATCCACAAGAATCATGAAATAGTTGAGTTTATGAGTTGCCTAATTTTTAAAATGGTAGTAGATTGTACATGAATATGATGTGAAATTATACACACCATAGATTTTGGTTTCAAGAATAGTCCCATTGTGTCACAAGTTGAGGTTTTTTGTTGGTCTTCAATTTATATAGAATTTTTTATTTGGTCCCATCTAGGATCATTATCCATCAAGGGTAGTTAATGCAGAGTATTAAGTTGCCAAAGATTTATCACTGGGTTCACTGATGGGGGACCCATACTCAGCAGCTGGTTATTTCAAAGATTTCATATCAACAAATTAAAAACACCGAAAATTTATCAGAAACCTATTTCATAGGCATATCATTAAATGTTAAAAAGAAGATGTCAGTAAAGTGATATTAATTTTTTAGAAAAAAAAATTAGAAAAATTGAATGATATGTTACCTGGATATAATCAACCCCACTGCTTACTATTGAGGACCCACTTGTTTGATCTTCCTGTATAGTAATGAAGATAACTGAAATGTTTTGTTATTTTACGCTTTCAAAGGAAATAAGTAATAATTATACACTTACCTGATTGTGTTCTAAGGTGTCAATAAATATGTTGATGTAGTTTTCATTATTATTGATAGAAATCACTTTGTAGCTGTTATGTTCAGAATAATGATACAGTTTTGAACCATCTCTTTCCCATCCCAAAACTTGTTTCTTCGATGCGAACTCATTTCCTAAAGTCAAAAGAAATCACACATCAAAAACCTGAAAGAATAAAATATCTACAAAGTATACATCATACAAAAATCGAATCAATATTTTTAGTATGAATTCACATATAAAAACAGTAGTATAACAATGAAAGTTCTGACAGACACTGAGGAATCATGTACCATCTTTATCTGAACAAACAATTTCCTACGAATAAAGATATGAATTCTATATTGAATGGAATATGTTGAACTTATCGGACTATGCAGTAGGCTTTGTTGCGATGAGTAAATCAAGGAAATCCCTCATAAGAATGATTATTGAAGAAAGAATGTGCTGTAAAAGAAAATTCATGGAAATTGTGAGATGTTAATTTAAGGAAAAACATAAAATTGAGTTGTATGCATCGAAGAAGATAATGAAATAACCATTAACAGTATCATTAATTGTAGCACTGTTTGGAATATGAAATACCATCAGAACTAAAAAACAGATATGTAACATAGTTAAATCACCAGAAATTAAACTCTATGAACTGAATAGAAAACTGGCCTTAGTATTATCATCACCTTTTTGATGAAAGAATGTCTATTAGGTGATATAAAAACAACATAAAAGAATAAATATATGGGATTCATTAGAACCGTAAAACATGTTATGAAGAAAGGTATGATGATACTACATGGATATAATAAATAGTTATATTGACTAATAGTATTTACCGATGGTTTGTCAAAGAATTCAACAACTAACTATATCTCAACAACTGAGAGGTGATTTGTATGAGGTCAACATGTGAACAACATTAGTGAACATGGGAACGATTGTGGATAGGAAGGCATGTATAGGAGGTGTCCACCAGAAACCAAAGAGCAATCACCAGTTTATAATGATAAATATCTAAAAAAATTAAGAGCATTAAACAATAAATATGTAAAAAAAAATTAGAGCATCGAAAACATTCACAAATTAAAAATTTAATCCCAAATGATATTATTTAATGTATCCAAAACATTCACAAATCTACTACCAGATACTAAAATTAACGAATTTGGGTGAAACCAGATTCAGCATTCCACTTAACTGGCTTTATCTTCCGTGTCTCTAGTCTGCCTAAAATTTCAAAACCACATCAAGATAAAGTATTCAATAATTATAGAAAGGAAATATGAAATCCATAGACAAGGTATGAAACATCTAAAGTGATAAGTAATTAGTTGTTTGAACCATGTGAGCATTTAATAGAATGTTGAATACCAACATGAAAAATGAATGCACTGGTAAATAAATTCATGACTGTTTTGAAATGATAATTTAGAGAATAAAATGTAGTTAAATTGCATGTATCAGATAGTTAAAAATATTCCAGCAAATACCAATATTTAGCACCCTAAAAACATATTCACCACAGAATAATTATGAAACCAAAGAATTGATTAAATAAAAATATATCAAAAAACAAATGAAAAACACAAACTAATTCAGCAGTCATTGGACACTGGATTAAATTGGACTCAATTAGAAACCCAAATATGATAAATTGAATCGGAATCAGACAATCATAAAATATGGAATTAAATCAAACATTAAATAAGGGTATGGATCATACCTAAAGAGCGAGGATGATGTGTGTGCGAATAAGAGATGTAGGAAGGATGTGGAGATGGTAAGGAGACTTTCGTTGAAATTGAAAACCTAATAATCGTGTGAATACCAGCCTGAAATTGCAAATTGTAGGGGGGGCGAAGGACTGGACTGCAAGTTGTTACAATCAGCAAATATGGAATTAAATCAAACATTAAAGAAGGGAATGGAGTTTTCAGAAGAACACATGGATGTAGCGCAATCTTGTTTAAAGGGAATCGCGAGCCGATTACGAACCTTAGAAGTCCGAGTGCGCATTTCAACAGGATGGCGGACAATGCTGCAACCAGTGCAAGGAGGAATACGATGTGTGAAGACAATGATCATCATGAAATCCAGGAGGTGGACTTTGACCACGTCGGGATTCTGCGGTAACCCTAGGTAGAGAATATATCGATCCCGACCACAAGTGAGAAAGGAATAAAACATTGATACTGTATTAGAAATCAGGATAAGGTGAGACTTTCATTGAAATTGAAAACCAAATAATTTTGTGAATACCTGCCTGAGATTGCAAATTTTAGGGGGGGGGGTGAAGGATTGGACTGCAAGTTGTTACAATCAGCAAATATTGAAGTAAATCAAACATTAAAGAAGGGAATTGAGTTTTTGGAAGAACACTTGGATGTAGCGCAATCTTGTTTAAAGTGAATCTTGAGCCGATTACGAACCTTGGAAGTCCGAGTGCGCGTTTCAACAGGATGGCAGACAATGCTGCACTCGGTGCAAGGAGAAATGTGATGTGTGAAGACAATGATATTCAAGAAAGCCATAAGGTAGAATTAGACCGCGCTGAGATTCTGTGGTAACCCTAGGTAGCGAATATATCGATCCCGACAACAAGCGAGAAAGGAATAAAATATCGAGATTGCATTAGAAATCAAGAGGAGGTGAGACTTTCATTGAAATTGATAACCTAATAATCGCGTGAATACCAGCCTGAAATTTCAAATTGTAGGGGGGATGAAGGACTAGACTGCAAGATGTTACAATTAGTAAATATGGAATTAAATCAAACATTAAAGAAGGGAATGGAGTTTTCGGAAGAACACTTGGATGTAGATCAATCTTGTTTAAAGGGAATCGTGAGCCGATTATGAACCTTGGAAGTCCGAGTGCGTGTTTCAACAGGATAGCGGACAATGCTGCAACCGGTGCATGGAGGAATATGATGTGCGAATACAATGATCTTCAAGTAAGCCAGGCGGTATACTTCGACCGCATTGGGATTCTGCGGTAACCCTAGGTAGCGAATATATCGATTCTGACCGCAATCGAGAAAGGAATAAAACGTCGAGACTGCAGTAGAAATCAGGAATAGGTGCTCGAGGGAAAAATCATGGAGACGACATGACAACGGGGAGGAATTGCAGAGCAGAAGAGGGTTTGAGGGGAAGAGAACGGGAAGAAGAGGGCTTTGTAGCTCGGGAGATGAAACCCGATCGGCACGGGGTATGAGGGGAATAGAAATGAAAATTAAAAAGGGAAATGAGGTGGTGTGGTCAACCGGAGAAGTGACAGGTTAGGCTTAATCGACGTGGAGCACTATAATGAAGGCACGTGGCATGGATGAAAGCCAGGATTAGTAGATATAGTAGATTAGTAATAATTAGTAATAATTAGTAATAATTAGTAATAATTAGTAATAATTAGTAATAATTAGAAATAAATAGTAATAAATAGTAACAAATATCAAAAAATATTATTAATTAGTAGTAATTAGTAGTAATTATTAGTAATTAGTAGCAATTAGTGGTAATTAGTAATAATTAGTATTAATTAGTGAAAATTAGTAAAAATTAGTAATAATTAGTAAAAAATAGTAATAAATAAGAATAAATAATAATAAAGAC
The DNA here is from genome assembly GCA_963277665.1 of Viscum album. NCBI lineage: Eukaryota > Viridiplantae > Streptophyta > Magnoliopsida > Santalales > Viscaceae > Viscum > Viscum album. The sequence goes on from OY728165.1 coordinate 927,412,261, forward strand.
GAATAAAGGGGAATAATTAGGAATAAACCGAAACAAATAGGAAAAACAAGAATAATTAGGAATAATTAGTAATAATTTGTAATACTTATTAATAATTAGAAATAATTAGTAATAATTTGTAACAATTAGTAATAATTTGTAATATTTAGTACTAAGTAGTAATAATTACTACTAAATAGAAATAAATAGTTCTAAATAGTAATAAAATGGAAAAAATTAGAATAAGTAGGGATAATTATGAATAATTAAGATTAAGTAAGAATAATTAGGAATAATTAGGAATAATTAGGAATAAATAGGAATAAATAGGAATAAATAGTGATAAATAGTAATAAAAAGTAATAAATTATAATAAATAGTAATAAATAGTCATAAATTGGAATAAATAGAAATAATTAGTAATAAATAGTAACAATTATAAATACATAGTCACAAATAGTAATAAATATTAATAAATAGTAATTATTAGTAATAAATAGTAATTATTGGTAATAAATATAAATAAATAGAAATAATTAGTAAACATTGCTAATAAATAGTATTAAATATTATTAAATAGTATTAAATATTATTAAATAGTATTAAATAGTAATAAATAGTAATAAATAATAATACATTGTAATAATTAGTAAAAATAGTAATAATTAGTAAAAAATAGTAAAAAAATATTAAAAAATAGTAAAAAATAGTAAAAAATATTCAAAAATAGAAATAAATAGAAATAAATAGGAAAAAATAGAAATACATAGTAATAAATATGAATAAATAGGAATAAATAGGAATAATTAGGAATAAATATGAATAAATAGTAATAATTAGTAACCATTAGTAAAAAACAGTAACAATCAGTAACAATTAGTAACAATTGGTAACAATTAGTCACTACTAGAAATATGATCTATACCAACGGTTTTGGGCAAACCATTGGTATAGTTCACTAATTTGGTCCTATATCAATGGTTTGGAAAAAACCATTGGTATATGTCACTTATATTGACACATACCAATAGTTTTGAAAAAACGGTTGGTATCGGTCCCCCCTATACAAACTATTTCTCCAAAACTGTTGGTATAGGTCCCAAAATGAATGAACATATACCAACGGTTCTCAAAAACCATTGGTGTAGGTCTATAATAATAGTTTTGAGAACTGTTGGTATAGGTGCACATATTTTTAATGGAATCCTCTTACAGAGGACATTAAATAAATCAAAATTTAAAAAAATATGATAATACATATATATTTTTATGAAATTATGTTCACAAAAGTATGATAGGTTAGTGGTTATGTCATTCAATCACAAACGAGAGGTGCTTGGATAAAAATACTAAATGATATTTTTTTTGAATTTTATATACCAATTGTTTTATGGAACCGTTGGTATAGATTTTCATATTACTTATACCAATGGTTTGAAACCCATTGGTATAGACCTATCCCCACGGCTTACTTGGAAACAGTTCTCAAAACTATTGGTATAGGCTATACCAACGGTTTGAAGGCCTATACCAATAGTTCCAAACCGTTGGTATAAGGTATTTTTCTAGTAGTGAGTAAAAATTAGTAACAATTAGTAACAAATAGGAACAAATAGGAATAAATAGGAACAAATAGTAACAAATAGGAACGAATAGTAACAAATAGTGACAAATAGGAACAAATAGTAACAAATAGTAACACTTACTAAAAAATAATATGATATAGGAACAAATAGGAATACTTAATAATACTTAGGAATAAATAGTAAAAAATAGAAATACTTCAGAATACTTATGAATAGTTAGAAATAGTTTGGAATACTTATGAATACTTAGGAAATCTTAGGAATGGTTATAAATACTTGGGAATAGATAGGAATACATTAGAATAATTAGGAATAATTAGGAATGATTAGGAATAATATCAATTGTAACAGACTATAATAAATAGTAATAACTTGGCATAATTTCCAGTGGATTGGCGGCTCACCTTTTTCTCGGTGACTCTTCTCCTTTCAACTTTCACAGACTAAAAACTTTTTGAAAAGTATACCTCTACGTATGGATATCCAATCTTGTATGAAATTGTTTAAATATGCATTCCTATGACCATATTTTTAAAAATGTTATCATGTGGTGACAGTTGCAAGAAGATGATTTATCGACAAAAAGGGGGCTCTTTTGTCCGATGCTCATTTATATGCTACCTTTTCACACTGAAATCAAAATGAATAATCTTCTCAGAGGTATGATTATACATTGTTGTATGTGTGAGAGTGAATATACATACTTCTGATCAGATTCTTCAATATGATTTTAGTGGGAAAAAGTTTCAATTAAATGAGCCTTTAGGTAAAATAGTAGTCATCAATCCACTAGAAATTGAGTCTCCCATAAATAATGGTAAATATTAAAAATTAGTTATAATAATTTATCTTTTTTTCAGATAGAATTTCTATAATTGAAAATAATTCAAAAACAGTACTACTTTTATTTTTTGTATAAAAATATGGAACAAAGAAGTCGACAACCGAAATTATTAGATTAGTGCGCTTTGATAAATCACCGCAGAAATCCAAATAGTTATGGTTTAAATCATGTATATATTGTGGGTGTTAAAGCTTTATTATCATTTGAATCGTCAAAACTAGAATATTTTTTAGAAGTAACAATTAATTTTCATTGTAATAAATGTGCTCTGGGAATGTTTGACACATTTGACAAGGTTTGGGGACATCTCTTGCGGTTTGGTTTTCAACCAGATTATGTTTTTTGGTATCAACACGATGAATGAAGTTCCAGAGAAGATACTAATAACTTGATTCAGGATCCCTCACAGTTTCAAAATTATGTATATGATGTCGTAGGTCCATCTCTTCAACAAACTGAAACTCGATATGATATTGATTTAACTCTTGAGTTGGTACCATCAAAATTTTATGAGTTCTTGAGGTCTGGTGGGGATGCCCTATATCCTGGTTGGAAAATAAGAAAATTAGAAATGGTTGAAAAAATTATGGTTATTAAATTAGACAATGCAATGTCAGAAAACTATATTCATCAGATATTTTCTTTGGTTAAAATAATGTTACCAAAAGGAAAAGTGTTGCCTACAAATTATTATAAGAGAAAGAGGTTGGTTTATAATATGGGCCTTAGTTATCATAAGATTCATGCATGTGAAAATGAATTCATCATATATTATGGTGAAAATGAGTTTTTGGAAAGTTGTCCTACATGTGGAATATTGATGTATAAAGAAGATCAACCATGGATGTCTAGATCAATTACTATAAAAGAGTTGAGATATTTCCCCTTTACACCCTGGTTATAGAATTTATTTATGTCTCAGAACACAACACCAATGATTTCATGGTACAAAACAAATATTTTATCATATAAAAGATTGAATCATCTATCTGATGGTGATTCATGGAAATATTTTGGTCATATGCATTCGTCTTTTTTTGGAAGCCCAAAACATTCAATTAGGTCTTTTTACTGACGGTTTCTGTCTGTTTAGTTCTTATGGTATTCAATATTCATGTTGGTCTATATTTTTAACTGTGTAAAATTTATCTCCATGGATGTTGATGAAGGAGTCCTATATCTTATTTACCTTATTAATCTGAAGATATCTGAAAAAGAATATTGATGTTTATTTGAAACCATTGATTGCTGAGTTAAATGCATTGTGCAATAATGGTGTTAGCACACATGATGTTACTTTGAAACACAATTTCATATTAAAAGCTACATTGATTTAGATAATTGGTGACTTTCTGGCATATGGAATGTTATCTGGCTGGAGTACAGATGGTCTGAAATCATGTCTTTACTGCATGAAAGACAACAAATCCTTTATGCTCATTAATAGAAAAAAACCATACTATTTTGACTATCATCGTAGATTTCTTCCAAATAGTCATTCTTTTTAGGGGAAATAAACTCATTTTAGAAACCACACAATTGAAAGGGATAAATCCCCAAAAAATTATCTAAGGTACAAAGTTAAAATCCGTTGTATTTTTACTACCTACCATCACATTTGGGCCAATAGTAAACATAACAAAATTCATGGCATTGGGAAAGAACATAATTGGGTAAAACCAAGAAATTTTTGAAATCATCCATATTGGTCTGATTTGTTGGTCTGCCACATTTGGATGTCATCCATATTGAGAAAAACTATTTTGATAATTAATTTCATACAGTTTTAGATACACCAGGTAAGACCAAAGATATTGTAAAGGCACAACTAGATCTTTCCCAAATTTGCAGGTGACCAAAACATGAACTATATAAAAATGTCAGATGAAAGAGGTTAATCAAGAAAAAATAAGATTATACATTATCCAAAGAGAGTCTCATATTATTTTCTACGTGGGTTCAAGATTTGAGACTTTTGGATGGATATGATTCCAATTGGGAAGATGTTTTAAGAATGGTGATATTACCAGATTAAAAAGTCACGATTGTCATGTTATAAGGGATATACTTATGCCGATTAGATTTATAGGGTTGTGGAATTCTATAATTTTGAATTCGATAAAAGAAATATCATATTTTTCCGAGACATTTGTGCAGTCACAACATACTACGATGTGCTAAGAAAACTGGAAGTAGATGTTGCTATAATTATATGTAAATTGAAAAAAATCTTTCCGCTAGATTTCTTTGACTCAATGGAATATATGATATTACATTATCCACATGAAGCTAAATGTGGAAGTCCAGTACAGTTTTGATGGATGTTCCCATTCGAGAGATGCATGCAGAAATTGATGAAAAAATTACATAACAGAGCATCAGTTGAAGGATCAATTGGTGAAGATTATTTGCAAGAAGAAATTTCTTTTTTCTGCTCACATTATTTTTAATATGAATATCTCACCAAACAAAACTACATGAGACAAAATGAGGGGAATGATAATGATGAAATGAAAAATCAATTATCAGTTTTTAATCATCCAAATCTTGGTTTTGGTAGAGTTCATGAATGATGGATTTCAGATGATGAACATCATTGAGCTCATACATATGTTTTACTCAACTGTGAAAAATTATATCATTTGTACTATGAGTGCATATATCACTTATTCTATAATTTATGTTACAGTATGTAAAATTATTATATTTGTAGGTTATATGATAATCATATCAATAAAAAACATCCACAAATTGCAGCTGCTGATCTTGAAGATTGGAGACAAAAAAAATTCTCAGTGGTTTTGAAAACTAGTAACATAAATTATTGATGGATTAATATCAATTCAATTTATTATTTATTATTCGGATAATTATTTTACAAATTTTCAGGTGTCTTAACATATTGATAAAATTGATAAGAGACTTTATATATTGAGTAAACCACCATCCAAAATGGTTAAATATTATAATGTATATGTGGTGAATGGTTTTTGATTTCATACACTTGTATATGGGGGAAAAACAATGAACAATAGAGTTTTCTTGAATGGATCGAATCATAAAAAAACTGTAGTTGACTTTTATGGCATTCTGGATGAAAATATTGAGCTGTGTTATCTAGGAAAAAATTACAAAATAATGTTTAAATGTCTGTGGATGGATATAGAAAGAGTCTTGCATGTTCATATGACTGCTGGAATCATCGATATTAAATTTAAAAGTCTTCTTGCAGTAAATGATCCAATTTTAATAGATTAATAGGCACATAAAATTTATTATGCAAATTATTGTGCTACTTTTAGAGACCTGAGTGATTGGTGGAGCATAATAAAAATGAAATCTTGGGAAAATCAGTTCACTCAAACTGAATGTGGTTCCACTAAAGTGGAATGAATTGAAATTTTTCAAGAGACTACTAAATATCTATCTTTTTCACAAAAAGACATAAATACCGATGATGACACCCCACAATTAAGGGTCGATGGTGATGAAGATGTTAAAAATGTTACAAGTGAATTTTAAATGAAAAGATACGATGTAACTGAAACTCATATGGTTATTGATGAGGCTGAGATGGAATATGAATAAATTGACATTATAATATATAAATATGATGATGAATGTGAACATTGGCATAGTAAAATGCTGGTTATAATCATAACTAATATATCTCTATATATAATAGTTATTTTTAACTATATTCTAACAAAAATTATTTTGTGTTTCTGATGGACCCTGATCTATTTTGTGAGTTGGAGGAGGTTGAGCTTCCATTGGATGAGGGAGATTTGGGACCATCTGACCCTCAGCCTACTGGAGATTCATGGGGTACATGAAGGGGCCACGGTCTTGCACGACTAATGATTCAAGACCCTATCCCCGAGCGACGTCAACTTATTTTCTTCGATCCTCGCACAAAGAGGTATGGTTACATGTATATTTTAGTTAGATTTCATTAATGTATTTATATATATACTAATTATTTGATTATTTATTCTTTTTTCATAGTTTTGTGCATCTAGCAGTTGGATTGGGGAGGGTTATCTTGCGCAATTATATTTCTCAGCCATAGATCACATGGGAACATATTCCCTTTGATATGTATCTCCGCATGTTCAATCATTGACTGGTACGTAAATAAATAATATTTATTTTGAAATTAATTTTTTTAATAAATTGATATTATAAATTATTTTTAGGGTTTTTTGTATCCCATCGATGATAACATGTGTGGAACTATCCACGCGGCATGGGAGGGGTCTATGTGAGACCATTTACTTTAGTTATTGTAGAATTTGAGAAGGATGACCATTAAGAAATTAGGAGTGATAGAATTTTATGAGTCATGAAGAGCCCACTAATAATAGTAAAATTCATCTCATGTTTGGGATGGATTGTGTTTACACTGGTTGCGTGGTGGATTTCAGAGGAGATATTCATTGGGTCTACAGAACTAGGGGATACAGGAGGTGACGCATCGAGCTCGTAGCCGTACATTCATTGTGCATAGATAGAATCTAGTAATTATACTTTTCTAATATATTATATAACATTAAATGTAAATAGTGTATTTTATATTTCTATAGGTAGTCGAGCATCCCAATATTACAGAGTACGATGTTTATCGGAGGATGTATAGTGATCCAGCCACTAGAGAGATTAGAGGTGATCGCCAACGTTAGATTGTGGTTAGTATTATTTTTTTTTCTGTTGTTTGATAATTATATTCATATAATATTTTCACAATTTTAATTTCAAATTGGAATAGATGGAGTCATATGAGGCTGCGACCTCTCAGACACATGCTGAGAGTCAAGACGAGACAACTGATCAAACCACTGCCCACCATTTCTGTGAGGCATCATGGATGCGAGCGACTCAATATATCTTTGAGAAGGTCCAAGTAGTTGGTATCATCTCTCATTTGACTCCTAATACTTATTATGGTACTACTGCGATGTCGGAATCCAGCTCGAGTGGAGCTCAAGGAGAGACATCATCTTCTGCGTTATAGTATCAGGAGCAGTTGTGAACTCAGACTGAGCTTATAGAGAGTTTGTAGAAGCAACATGAAGAGATGCATCATCAGTAGCAGTAGTAAGAGGAGGATATGTATCGATGGCAGCAGCAGTAGCACAAGGAGGAGATGCGTTGATGGCAGCAGCAACATCACGAGCAGGTGGAGTACGTGCATTTTCTGACTCATAGTATAGGGATGGAGTTTCCTCTATTATTTCCTCAAACTCCTCCACCTTCTCTAGAAGATGATCCCCAGTTAATTTTTTATGTTAAAAACATTTGAATTCCTAATTTTTTGTAATACAAACAATTTACAATTTTTTCATTTTTATATTGGTGTAAATATTTCATAATTTAATTTTTTTTAAATATTTTTTAATTTATTGTTAGTATTATATTTTTTTAATGTTTGTTTATTTTACTAATAATTATAATAATATTTTATGATTTTTTATATTTTTTGTTAATATTGATTATTTGAATATTATATTATTATTTTAATAATATTAATATTATTTTTTCATTTATCATAATTATATTAAATATTTTTTTAGTATTATATTTTTTAATGTTTGTTTATTTTACTAATAATAATAATGGTAATTTTTTATGATTGCTTTATATTTATTTAGAATATTATGAATATTATGATTTTTTATTTTTTTATTTTAATAATATTAAAATTCTTAATTAATTAATCATAATTCTATGAAATATATATATTTTTTACTTTGCTTTGTATTTGTGGCTAGACTTGTTGCAACGGGAGACCATCACAAATAGTTTAAATATATATTTTTAATATACTGTTTGCAAGGGGGCCATCACAAAAGGTTTATATATATATAATGTATATAATCAGAGACTTATTTGTGACGGTGAAGTTCCCCATATAAAATAGTTTAAATATATATTTTTTAAAAATTAATTGCAACGGGACAAAGGGACCATCACAAAAAACAATATTTGCAATGACTTTTTTCTACAAAGGCTATTTGCGACGAGATCATGTCGCTAAAGATTATTTGCGATGGGATCTCATTGCAATTATCCCGTTGAAAATAACTCAAATTCCAGTAGTGATAAAAGAGATAAAAATATTAATCATCTTAATACTCATTAATATTAATGAATTGATCATCTTCTAGAATGAAATCAACCTTAATATTTTTTGTGCCAAAATATCCAAATATGATGATTAATAGGGTCGGAAAGCACGAATTCATGCATATTGATCCTTCTAAAAAGATCACCAAACCTGTCTGGAAGTTGGTTATGTTCAAGAATAAAAATAAATGAAATATTATGTTTGGAAACATCAGAAGTAATGAAATCAGACTTAACCTAGTTATCAATAATCCTAGAATTCCATATAAAAACAGAAATCATTGAAATGAAAGAGTTATGGAATTGGCACGAGAATTAATTTCCTTCTCAAATTGGGAAGATAACCTTGCCTTTTAGGATTCAGTTTGTGCTCAAGAGACATCTCAATTAGAATTAGGAGAAAAGATAGATAATGGGTATTGAATATAATGAGATCTCCCCCTTCTATTCAAGGTGAAAGAAGCAACTTCACCTAGTCAATTAGAAAAAGACAAAACAAAAAAATACTTTGAATAAGATGTAAAAGTATATAAAAAGGATCATCTATAAGAAAAGTAGCTAATGATATGAAAGAATTTGAATTATCGTTCTTCTTAATAATAATTAAAGGGAGAACATATATCCTCAATAACAGTATACATGGGATATAACAACATAATGTAATAATATGGGTATGAGAACCAGAGAATAACATTTGAAAAACGTACTATGTATATCAATGATTATAAACCTAAAAAAAGGAATAAATTTTCCTAGTATATAAGAGAGGAATCGTATCTGAAAAAAAACAACCCATCAGTGCATAACAATGAAAGAAGACAAATAATAGTGTAATAAACAAAAATATAGATAATTATTTCCCTAGTAGTCATGGATCATTGAAAAAACAACCATATATGAATTTTTTTACTCCTCAAACCATCATAGTATTCAAAGTTAACCTTGAATACTAAAACATTCTATGAAAATATCAAATTAGTGGTCATTATTTAGAGGGGTTACAAACAACACACATAAAAATTCAGTTTGAGAAAAACTTATATGGGGTTATGCACAATCCCAGTTAATCAGTGAATTGGGAGTCGGTTCACAACCCCGTATATATTTTTTTATTATTTTTAAACTAATTTGGAAATATTTTAGAGATGGTTCTGGCAGAACCTCCAATCATTTAATAATTATTGGTGCCATACATTTAGTTAGAGTATATATATATATATATATTTCATATTTGGTTAGATTTTAGAGGTTATATATATATATTATGAATTTTTTAAAGAACATATTGGGGGTTCATATCCCCCTCTAATCTCCTAAATTAGCAAGGTTTGTAAACCATTAGTAATTTCATATATTGTATGGGTATCACATCCCCCTCTCATCTTTGACTTATTTGTGGTTCTCAATAACCTCTAATTTAAGAACTAGATGGGTTGTGAGCCCCAAATTTAGTTCCTAATAATGATTTTAATATATATATATATATACTTATTTAAAAAAATTTACTAATGTATTTTATTAAATAATGACTTATTATATAAATATATTTATATAAAAAACTTATGTGATTATATTTATTCATAATAACATGTATACATAAATATAATTTTATAATATGTATATACGTTAATATATATATATTTTGTAAAATATAATTTAAATATAATATTAATTATATTATGAAAACCTAAATATATTTTATAAATATATACATAAAAATAATTTATTTAAAGAAATAATATAATCCACATGTAGTTTTTATAATAATTAAAATATATTATAAAGATATATACTAATACACACATGCATATATTAAGAGAGGGTTTTTAACACCATCTAGTATAAGAAATTAGTTGCAGTTTCAACCCACTCTAATATTTTTTATCCCTTAAAAAATATATCAAATTAAAGAATGTATGTGTATGTTTTTTATAAAAACATTATATAAATATATTTAAATATATTATAAATATATTATATAATTACATAAGAGATATTCAAACCTATAAAAAAAATAAATGTAAGTGTATAAAAAATAAAAAAAATGTATTATATTACATTATATATATATTATAAATAAGATATTATTAAATATAAAAATAATATATATATATATAATTAAAAATAAATATATTTATATTAAAATACAAATAAGTATTCAAACTGATATATTAAATATATATGTTTATACATGATATAACTATATAAATATAGATATAAATATAATTATATTTATAGATTTATATATATTATTAAAATTTTATCTATAAATAAATATTATATTATATTATATTATATTATATGCATAATATACAAATTATATAAAACATATATATATACACATATATATACATATAAATGTATTTATAAAATATAAAATATACTATATTCATATAAATATGTATTATTTATATATATATATTAATATTTTCTTAATTGTGTATGTATAAATATAATATATAAATATTTGAAAAATATATTTGGGAAATATTTAAATATATATACATCTAATATATTGGTGTATATAAATTAGTATAAATTTTTATAAATAAATATGTGAATACAAATTTGTGTTTGTTTATCTTTTTTATTTATATATATATAAATACAGACATAAAATTTTTTATTTAAATATATAAACATATATAATTTATAGAGGTGTGTCAAATATATATATATATACATTTATAATTATTGTAATAAATATATGTATTTAAATATATGTATTAATACAAATATACACATTTAATTTATGTAAATGTATACATAGGTTATATATTTAATATATTTAAACATTTTATAAAAATAATATTTATTTTATGTAAAATATAAATATATATTATTACAATAATATAAATAATATAATTAAAAAGAAACCTGATTTAGTGGTTAAGGTGGAGTCTGTTTATATATGGGAACAGTGGATCGAATCTTACTGGATTCAAATTTTATAAAAGGTGACGTGTTGGAGGATTTGTAGGAGGGAAATAGAGGCTGAGAGTCACACATGAATAATAGGGGATACATCGAACGACACATGAGAGCATCGTGAGGGAGGCATTGGATGACACGAGAGGGGGACGGGGTGGGGTGGGGTTTGTGTGCATAAACAACCACTGTAGCATGGGTCAATGGGGGGGGGGGGTACATGACATGAAACATGGGGATATGAATGAGAACATAGGAGGGGGAACCAAATTGATGGATGGGTTGTCCATGAATTGGAGTTTAAAAACAAATTAAGAGAATTTAGGAAATTTGGCCCTAAGTTGATCAAAATTAGGGGCAGTTAAAAACACACCTAAATTTTTTCATAAGACTAAATTAGAGGTGGATTGGAACAAACTATAGTCTTTTAGATTAAATAGATTTATTTTATCCACCATCAATTTACTCATTTTTTAAAATATAGATAAAGATCCACTAATTGAATAGTAGATAAATTCACAATTACATTACATGTGGTTTCCTAAAACTGAATTTAACCATAGTAGGTGGAAAAATTTGTATAAATTCATCATAAATGCTTCTTATTTTTTATTGGCTTTTAACCCCTTTTAATTAGGAGATTTTTTAGTGAGTGTGGATAAATTCTAATAATTAACCAGCTTCACTGCCAATTCCAGCCCTATTTATCTCATGTGATATCAATGTTTACCCAATGAATTTGAGGGTGATATATGTCAAACACATCCTTAATTATAACATAACAACTATACTTGATTATATCATGACTACCATACTTGGTTATATCATAACCACCATCCTTAGAAGAAAAATGAGTTTGAATGATAACATGGAACATTTTTTAGGAAAATAACCATTCCACATTAAAAATTATATTATAAAAAATAAAATTTCACATAAAATTATGCAAAAAATTTTCCTTGAAATATCATTAAAAATTATAAAGGTGGATTTTAAACATTAATTATTCATGATGGTGGAAAACACTATTCATGTTGTACTTTCTTCAAAATAATTTCTTTCACATTTTTTGTAAAAGTCAAAAGTACCTCATTTGAAAAAATAAAAGAAGGTTCAATTAAATAATTTTTTTAAATTTACAAAATGGGTAATTTTTATAAATAATTACTATATAATATTACAAACTTTCTTTAACTTTTTTAAAAATCATGGACATAAAAGAAAATTGATTTTTCACAGAAGAGAGAAATAAAGTAGATTCCTCTTAAAGAAATTCTTTTTGAATATTGAGAACATAAAGGAAATAAAATCAATGGAAAATGTATTTTCATGAAATAACTATATTATAAGAATATACATGATTCTATTCAAGTATATATCAGAAAATTTCACCATTATAAGCAAAATCATTAATATTCCTTACTAATAATTAGTTTGTGTCATAAAACACTTACCATTTTGGTAACTTTTGAATCACCACCACCATTTAAAATATAATAATTTAAATAAAAAATAAAAAATAATTAAATAATAATTTTTTTTAAATAACATGCCAATGTGTCAGTATATACACTACAAAAAAAATAAATGAGTGGTGAATATGACATATGTCTCCCAGAAATTAAAAAGAGACTAAAAATATCTTACATTATGTTTAGAATTCCTTTATACATGTTATATATTATTATATAATGAATATTGGTTTATTATAAATCTATTATAAATACATATTTATAATTATCATACCAGAAATCAATCACTTATGACATTTTGTTACCCATTTTTTTTACAATTTCTTGTTAAAATTATGTTTTGTTTATTTACTAATTAATTTTTATATATGTTTGGGTCTTTCACATTTGGTCCTTTTATGTTAATCATGGTTTCCTAATATATATAGTTTTAACTATGAAATTAATATCATATATATTTAGTAAACATGTTTTTATTTTTAACTAAAAAATATTTATCGATAGAAAAGGAATTACACTATTCATAGAGATGGTAGGCCATACGTACGCTTGAATGCTGTTTCCATATACTTGATGTGTAGAATAAAATAATGTTAAAGAATATATCAAGTTTAAATAATAACAATTATTTCATATATTTATATATCATATATATTATCCGAATGTATATTTATTACCATCCATTTCAAAATAAAATGAAAATCATTTCATTTGGCTTCATGGAGATGGTAGTCCACATGTACACATTAGAGACATTATCATTTTCAAATGGATTAGAATATAAGAAGTTATATGTGATATTACAATAAAAGGAGACTAAAAATAAAATGAAGAACATATGTAAACATTAAATCCATTATTATATCCATACATGAAAGGTAGTGACAGAGAATGAATTACATCGATTTTTGAGGCGGTAGTCCACTGTACACATGAATAATAATTTCTTTTACCATTTGATGGAAGAAGAGACAAATAATGGTTATTAAATTAAAATTGTAAAATATAAATATATTTTATATAATATTTCTATTATATCAACATATTTTATGAATATTAACGTAATGGTCAGAATAAATGAAACAAACACCAAAGTTTATAAATTTTACCACTTATTCAGAAAATATATTTATGTTTATAACCAAATCATAATTATCAGGGTTTAAAATTAAAAATATGGAATCTAGTACGTGGGGATAGAATTAAGGAATATATATTTTTATTTTCTTTTGAACCAAAGGGTATTGGATGTGTGAATATGAGAGTAAAGGGGTTACCTTTTATAAGTAAGGTAGAGGACCGACATAGAATTTTTTTTTAAAATTATACCCACATTTCAAACATGAAAATGGAACTAAAATGCTTCATTATCAAATATTATATGATATCTTTTTAAAATATTCATATAAAAATGGAATTGGACAAGTTTTATGTCATTTTAATTCTTATCCTTTTTAGTTTAACTCCTCAAAAATCATGTTTTAACCTTAACTATGTTAATTAATATTTGTTGTTTTCACTATTAATTTTGAAAAAAATAATATGAACATATTATATAATGTAGATTATAATAATTATAAATATTTATGTCATTTTATAAAAATCAATTCAAATATTTGGAATAATTAATTTTAAAATTAAACTTGTTAACATGATAAAAAAACAATGTTAGAGAGAAAAAACATTTAAAATTATAAAAAGATTTAACATAAAAACCAAAACTGAATTTTATTATAATGACCTAAACTGGACTAATTATGATATAATTTAAATTAATTTTCTTTTAAAACCATTTTATAATAAAATTTAATCTTATAAATATTTTAATGAATTTTTTTTCAATAAAAACCTATATTTTTCACTATGCATCGAAAAATTAAGCTTTTTACAAAATTTAAAAACATTTACTCTAAGATAAAATTGAAATAATGATTTCAAAATTGATTTTTTTACAAATAGTTTTTTAAAAAATTATGACAAATAATTATTTTTAATATTTTTTCATAATAATTATTTAAAATCATTTTTTGAGTAAAATATATTTTTAATGAATATAAAGACTACAAAATAATAAGTACAGATTTTCAATATGTTTTATTTGTTTAAAAAATTCAAATTTTATTTTAAAATTTATTTTAATCCAATTTATATCACCAAATATAAGGGATAGGTTTTAAGTATCATGTTTTAATAATAATATTTTTAGTAGTATATCATTGTTCTCTAAAACTCATTTCTTTATATAATATAAGATATCGATGAAATTGAACTGATTTGGAAGAAAAATGTTTTATAAAATATCAGGGTATTAAATTTTACCCCCATTACAATGATTTTTTCTCTTAAAATTCCATCTATGGTAAAAAACTGAGGATACTTCTGCATCATTACTTCTAAAGGTTCCCATATAGGTAACTCAAGTTTGTGGTTTCAAAAAAAACATTAACTAAGTGTGTGATCTTATTTCCTCGAACATTTAATATATGATCCAAAATCTGAATTTGTTGTTCTACATTAATATATTCTTTCTCTAGCAGTATTACCTTTATGTTAGATACATGTGATAGATCTGTTATGTACTTCCATATGATAGAAACATGAAACACAATGTGAACCTAAGAAAAGTTCAGTGTAAGGACAACTTGAGAAGCTACAATCACAATAAGATCAAGATTTTTGAAGGTACTAATTTACATAGGTCTTATTTTTCCCTTTTTATAATTTTTTTTAACCTTATTCCATGTGTATGTTCATAGAAACACTGTCTCAGAAACAATATATGACATATCACATCAATGATTATCATCATAACTTTTGTTTAAACTTATTTATTCCCTTATGTGTTGATCAATGGATCTAACCTTTTTTTCATTTCTACTTCAAGATTTGGCCTGAATAGATTTTTTTCTCTAAATTTATCTCACCACATTTTATTTCTATATGTCTTTCCATGAAGAGATTCATTATAAGCCATCTGAATACTAGAGTGAAAGATATTGTTATAAGAAAACACAACTAGAGGTTTGCGTTGGTCCCAAATCATTTGAGATATATATAACATGATCTCAGTGTATCCTACAGGGTTTAGTTACTTTCATTGAAACCCCATTTTTCAATGGATGACACACAATTTTGAAACTCAAATCTGTATCACGGTCATGTTGAAGACATCTCCAGAACGTTGAGGTAAACCTCAAATTCTAATCAGATATAATGGAATTTTATACTCCAAGTAATATTACTACTTCCTTGATGTATATCTAGGATATCTGATGAAAAGAATAATTTTCTCTTATAACGATAAGTGTGATATCATTTTTTGACCCTCAACTGAAACTCATATTACATGGTTCCCTTTATACATTTTGGGGTCTCCAGTAATAAAATCCATGGTGATATTTTTTCAATTTTCAATTTGACATGGGTAATGGATGAAACCTCATATTATAATTTTTTTCACTAAGATATTATTTTTTTGATATTCCTATTAAAGAGATAAAAACACTAAAATATCTCTCTCCATTCAATTCTCTATGATAAAATCTTTCAAATATCTATACGTATTCATACTTCTAGGATGTAAGTATAATGAAGATCAATGAGCTTCCTATAATGGATATTTTTTAGATAATGGTATTTCAAGGAAAAAAACATGGTTACCAAACATTTTAATTCCATCACAGTCAAGTATAGACACTATTACATTTATAAAATTCTTCTATTTTTCTATATCATCCTTATTCTCCTCTTTAATCATCACTTGGATAGATGGTAGAACACTCATTTGATGAATGTATGATTTATCCCCTTTGGATTTCAAAATTTATCTTTAAAAAATCAATAAATATTGGATCATTATTTTTATTAATCATGGATTAGATATGATGATCCATTTGACTCAAAGAATCTTCTTCCCAATTTGCTTTCCCAGGTTGGTAATGTACTAAGCCGTCATAACATGTAATTAGCTATAAATATCTTCTCTGGTGATTTTTCAACTCATTTTTGAATATTTACATTAAAAATTTATGATTAGAATATATATCACACATTTTCATGAAAATATAATTCCTCCAAATATTTTATAAAAAAATTACCACAACCAACTCCAACACATGAATTGGGTAATATTCCTTATAAAACATCTATTATCTTGAGATATAACCTCTATCAGTGTTATTCTACATTATAATTTTCCAAAACCGATTCTATGATAAATAATTTTATAATGAAAACCCTTATCCAATATAGGATCATGTAATAATAGTTGTTATAACTAATATTCTCTTCAGTTATATGAAATTTTACTAACATTAATACTTTTAAAGGAACATGGATCCCTAATGAATTAACTTGGTTAGTGGATAATATTGTAATGATAAAATCTCCATAAACCATCCATAATATATATGCAAACCATTAAATCATTGAAGCTCAGTTACTATGATTGGTCTAAGAAAACATTCAATACCCCAATCTTTGATAGATCTGATAATATACACTCCCTTGTTATTATATAAAAAAATATGCAACATTTTTATCCAAATTTAAATTTTTTTAAAATTTCATATACTCTCTCCTTCATTAGGGTCTTCAGTACAATTATTATCTTATATTCATAATTTTCAATTCTCATTGAATATATAAAAATATGATTTATAATGACTACCAAAAACTAATTAAGGTAATCTCTAAATTCTCTATTAATAAAATCTATAAATAAAATGGGAACCTTAGTAAGACCAAATTGCATCAATATATAATAATTGCTTTTATAACTTGTACAAAACATTTTCATAGGTATATAATCTATTATAGACCTCAATTGAAAACATCCATAATGAAGGTCAATCAGGGAAAACTACTGAGGTCTGCATAGTTGTTCAAAAAAGACATCAATACGAGGTAAAGAATTGTTTTTCATGATTGTGATCTTGTTCAATTCATAGTAATCTATATAGAGTCTCATCAATCCATATATTTTATTAAAAAATAGAATAGGTGAACCCCAAGGTGACACACTTGGGTAAATAAATCCCATGTCAAAGTTCTCATGGTGTTTTTTCTTCAACTCCTATAATTCATTTGGTTCTATTGTATAGGGAGTCTTTAAAATATGTGTGACACCTGGTATAATATCTATTGAAAAATAAACATCAAACTTTTTTAGAAAGAAAACATTGATATTCTAAAAATATGTCAACAAAATTTCTCAGAATAGTCATATAATAGATATTGTGTTTCTTCCAAAAAATCTGAGATAAATGGACCCTTTAAAGAAGAATCATAACCCATACAATATATACGATCTCCCAAATATGTTAATATCTATCATATCACTGATATATGATCATGGGTTTTTTTTTATATAGATTGTGATTTATCATCCACGTAAATTGATTTTGGATTTACGTAGATAAAGAAAATCAATGTTTAAGATAACAACAAATTCAATAAGAAGGATAATAATGAGGTTTTTATGATGCACATTATCAAAAACGTCAACCCGAGAAGAATCGTATAAATGAAATGAGATCAAATAATTATCATTGGTTTTCATTTCAAATTAAATTTATAATCATTGGGGTTTAATTTTTATACCTTAAGAAAACTCATGAAATTTAAAAGAGTGGGTAGATTAATAGTTAAATAAGAGATTAAAAGGTATACCTTTGAATTTACGTTTACCTTTCACCATGTCATTATCTAACCCCTAATCAAAAATAGTGATCACATGAGGTCTTACATTATCTATTATGATATGAATTTTATGACATCGATCAAAATCATTAAACATTATATTTTTGAACTATTTAGAACGATACTCATACACCTTTCACTTTACATGTTAGAGTGTTGGTGGTGAATTTTGTGGAGATTTATCTCTATTAAAATCATTAGCTAAATTATTACCAAAACCACAACAATTTATTTTTTGATGAACATAATTTCCACACATAGATAATTTACCAGTACACATAATAATATTTTATCGATATTTCCATCCACACTTTTAACATGCATGAATTATTATCTTAATTTCTCAATGTTTTTTAGATTTTCATTTTAATTTAATAATTATTTTATTACAAAAAACATTGTATTGATGGATAATTCTAATCTATATTTCCTCTATTATTGATAATTTCATAATTTATTCCTACATATTGATTCCCCTTATGGATAACACCCTTTAAATATTTTGTTTTAATCTATTCAAGAATCAATAAATGTTATATTTAGGATGGATGACATGAATGAAATCATACCATGATTGTCTTGAAAATTATCCTCATTTGTACCAATGGATAAACCATACTTCTTATTTACCTCACGAAATTCCATCATAATTTTCAATTTAAGAATGTGATGAATTAAATTAATGAAAACTAATTTCATAAAATCATCCCACTCTATAGAGTGAATTTCATCATGTTCACTCAAATTATTTATAATATCCCACAACATATACATTTTTATTTTCAAATAATAGGAAAGAAAAGTGATTTTTCATTCTATGAACATGGTATAGGGGAAAATATCTTTTCAATATTAATGATCCATTTCTCAGGAACAACTCGATTAGTGGAACCACTAAAATATGGTTGGTGTTTCCCCAGGAATAAATCACCGTAATTGTGTTCCCTTCATTTATAATTTGGATATTCATCATGATTCATATCATGAGAATGTTCTATGATCATATTAATGGGATTTTTTGCATCCCCCATAACATTTTATTGAGTACAAGTAAAATCATGTCACTATCCATTTTATTCAAATTTAATATGATTCTTTCAGGTTCTATCCATTTACGAAAACCAAAAATCATATTTTACAAAAAAATATTTAGAGTAAGAACCAAAAATAATAATGGGAACTTTATATTCATGGGAATTAATTTATAGGATGCCTAAATCATAATACCATATTTATTTATATAAAAACATATGATTGACCTATTACATTAATTGTCATCATCTATTCAAGTCATTCAAGATGGTTTGTATGAAGTTGTTGATTTTCCACATAATATCTAAAGAATGTTTAAAACGAGGTGTGTAGCAAGGCCCATTTTTATGAAGTTGTTGACAATAGAATCAAAATCAATGCACCCTTTTTCGAGTTATTAACCCTAATTAAAAAAATTTTGGATCTAAATCCACATATAATATCTATATAGTAATATTTTTTCTAGGAAATCCACACTCAATTGTTTAAAATATCATAGGAAATTATCCAGTACATAGGATTATATAATGAGTTCTCATAAAATATTTCTCATCCTAGTATCCAAAGAATAATCAAAACCTTCCCTAATACCAATTATAAATACCCTAACTTCTCACACATATATATTAGAATGTAATATTTGAATATTCAATACAAAACACAATAATATTTCCTAGAATCGTATAGGTCCAGTACCTTTGGAATATTTGATACATAAATAGTTAGTTTATAGGTGAACAATATAACATCCCACTAATTCATTCACATCTTTAACCTTTATTACACACCATACACACCACTTTTCTAAATAAATGGGGTAATGGAAACATAGGAATAGGTTAGCTCAAATGTTTTGTAAGGCTAAAAAAATGAGATATCAATTTAACATGATAATAATAGTATGATAACAATAGAATAAAATTTGAAATATAGAACCTAAATATAAAAGATTATAAACACGAGTCATGGAAGAAATCTTTATAGTTCATAATTTATGAGAAATAATCGAATCATTGAGAATGAGATACGAGAAAATAACTTTAGTATATGATATAGATTTGTTGCACACATATAATAATAGAAAATAAATTCCTTATCAGTTAGTATTATTTCTAGAAAATATCATTTTGAATTGTGTTCATTAACTAATCCATTAGAGTAGTAATGTTTTACTCCCAAGAACATCAAAGGGTACAATGTCCCGTTACTAACTTAGTTAAAGCCCAATTCTAGTCTTGTGTATCTCATAAGATATCAATATTTACCCAATAAATCATAGGGAGATATATGTCCCACACATCCTTAGTTATAATATGACCACCATACATGGTGATAATATAACCATAAACCTTTGGTATAATGTAACTAGCTTCCTTGGTTAATATGTACCCATTATTACAAAATGGAAACCATAGATAGGTTCTTCACAATATCATGACACATTCATTGTGTCAGAATCCTTGAAATGAAATGGGATTCATAAACACCTTTTTATCATAACAATAAACCATCGAAAGAAAAAACAAGGATGGTAATGATTTACTATATCTATAGTAACTGTTATGAAATTTAAAAGGCTGTTATCTTTTATTGAAAATGATTTTGATAGATCACATGTATCATTTCATGAGGAAAATAACATTTCCAATTTTAAAATAACCATTTAAATTATGGAATTTCTAATATTATTTTAGAAATAAGTTTCATGGAAAATATCCCTTGAATATTATAGTGGAGGCTTTAAAACATTGAGTAGTTATGAAATCAAAAAATATTTTTCATATCCTATATATAGTAACAAATATTCCTATTATATTTTCATTAAAAGTAAAATGTTCCACAGTTGTAATATGATAATAATATTTCATTAACAACATTTAAAAAAAATTATATATGGGTATGAATTTCTTTATATAAAAATTTTTGAATATTAAAAACTTTCTTAAAATTTCTTTTAGAAAACATGGACACAGAAGAAGAATTATTTTCAAATAAATAAAAAAATGAAGAAACGTTTTCTTAAAACATTATTTTGGACTCTAGATTACATAAAGAGAGTGAAATTAAGGGAAATAATGTATTTTTATGAAGTAACTATTGGTGAATAAAATTCATGATTTTATTAAGGGTAGATCATAATATTTCATCATTGGAAGTAACACAACTACAAATCAACCTTTAACAATTCTAAAAATAGAATTTATTAGAATTAAATAAGTGTGATAAAATTGAGTGAGATTAGAATCCAAATAATTTTATCAACACTAAAAAAGTACCAATAAAGCGATCATTTATTAGTACTTTTAGAGGTGCTGATAAAGGGGCACACTACAGTATGCTGCAATAACACACAGTAATACCATTGTAGTGTGCTCTAACTGCACAGTAAAGAAAAAAACCCCACAAAATAAGAAAACTAATGTATGAATAAAATTTTAAAAGTATCAAAATTTAAAAATAAAATAAAATAAAAACACTAAATTATAGACATTTCAGACATTGGGTTATACATTTACATCAGTAAATTTTTTTACAAACATTCTAAAACTGCTCTATCTGATGTCTTTTGATCCAAACACATGCTTGATAATAAAATTAACCTATATAAGAATAAAATTATTATTTAAATAATTATATAATGAAATAAATTAAAATAATGTGTTAATTGTAAACTAAACATGGAGTCATACCCCAAACATTATTTATCAGATTGAGTAGTGTTTGATTCTTGCACGTCACACCATTTATTTTTAATAATCATGCATTATATATATAAATAAACTAAATAAGTTTAATTTAAACATGATAAGGAAATTAATTAAAAAATATATGATTGAATTACCTGGAAACATTTTATGCTTATTTTTTTGGTTTTGGTGATGTGATGCACGTTTTAAAATAAAATGAAACTTAAATATTGAAAAGATTCACTTAGAGTCATACCGATCACACCATGCATCAGATTAAGGTGAAACTGATTCTTACATAGATAAAATTACTTATTTATTGTTTTTCAAAAGTATAAAAATAACAATAATGTGTTTTTATATTTTTGAGTAAATCAAATTTATTTCTTACTAAATTGTCATTTTAAACTAGAAACATGAAATTTGAAACATACTGGTTATATTGTTTGTCTATTTGACATAATAATTATACCTATAAAAGTAAAACGGCTAATGATTCATTATCTAAAATTATCAAGACAATACGAGCACATTTTCTCGGTTTTAGTGAGGAACCCTTTTTGAAAAAATGTCTATTTGAAAATGATAACTGGAACATTGAGTCATACTAGGAACATATTGTATTAGATTGAGATGCAGATGATTTATAAATATAAAAAATTAGATATGAATCATTTCCCTAAATTATAAAAACAATATGAACGTGTTTTCTTTGTTTTGAGTAGTTTATTTGTCCTTTTTTACTTACATTGATGTTAATTGTAAATAAAAAGACTAAATTTGAGACACACCAGTCACACTGTAAATCATTTTGAGGTGAGGATAATTACTATACATAAAAAAAACATATGTATCATTTTAATGAAATATTAAAACAATCTAACTGTTTTTCACAATTATGAGTAGGCTTCTTACCCTTATTACTAAATTTGATGTCAATTTTAATGAAAAAGTCTTAATTGGATTCATACGCATCACATTATACATTGGATTGAGGTTTGTAAAATTTCTACATCTCCCAAATGGATTATAGATCATTTTAATAAAGTATCAATACAATTCCAAAGATTATACTCAGTTTTGAGTATGTCAATTGACTTTTTTACTAAAATGTTACTTTAAAATGGAAACAGTCACTTTTAATCATACTAATCACATCATGTTTAAATTTTACCTTAGACGGATTACTTCCCATCAAAAACACCCTTTGAATCAATTTCCTAAATTTTGAATAAAATTAGAGTTCATTATTTTAGTTTTTTGTGAGTGAATTATTTTCAACTAAACGTACAATTTTAAATAGATAATAGACACAATGAGTCATATAGGGATATCATGCATTAGATTGAGTTGAGACTAATTACTATATGCTAAATATGAATTATGGTTCATTTCACAAAAGTATAAAAATAATATGAATTATTTTTCATAGTTTTGAGTATGTTAGTGTTCCTTTTTACTAAAATTGATGTGAATTTTAAATAAAAAGATTCACTTGGATTCATACTGGTCACGTCATGTGTCAGATTGAGGAGAAGCTAAATCATACAAATCTCAAATAACATATGGATCATTTTCTAAAATAATAGAAACAATCTCAATTATTTTTCTCAGTTTTGAGTACGGAAATATTTTTTTACAAATATTTCATTTAAAACTAGAAACACACACCATTAGCCATTATGACCACATCATGTATCAGTTTGACATGAAACTAATTCCTACATGTCAAAAATTAATTATATATTGAGGGCCTAAATTATTAAAGAAATATTACCGTGTTTGATTCCTTTTTTGTTGAGTGACATTTTGAGCTAAACTATCTCTTTTAAAATGATAACGGGCACACTGAGTTATAATAATCACACTGTGTGTCGAATTAAGGTGAAGATATTCCTTACACATCCAAAATGACATATGGATAATTTATCGAAATTATAAAAACTTTTAGAATATTTTTTATTTGTTTGTGTATGTTAGTTTTTATCTTTATAACAATTAATTATAATTTTAAATAAAAATAATAACTTGGAGTCATACTAGTCAGACCGTGTCTCAGATTGAGGTGTGGTTGATTCTTAAACTCCCCAAGGTCACAAAGAAATCCTAAAAATCAATGTTATGATGTTACAATTGTCACCCTATGTAAAAAATCCAGAAAATTATATTGAATCTATGTTCATATCTAAAACAATTTCTCGTTGTTGAATGATATAAGAGAATATGATGGTTAGGTGCCCATTATATCACAAGATGTCCCCAAAATGGGCACATTAGTTTCCACTACTCTTCTGTACATCCACATCAAAATAGGTTTTTTTGCTAACAACATCGAATCAATATACAGTTTTGATTAATCGACAAAAAAGAAAATAAAATAGAAAAAAGTAATAAAATTGGAATGAAAAAAATTATGCCTTTTATGGATTGTTATAGATAGTTGGAAGAGAAATATGACATCCCAAAATATCATTGAAAAAACTTATCAGTGTAGAATAAAAATTAAAATTAAAATAACTTACATAGTGTAAATAAAATAATGACAAAATTAATTAAATATGTAGATGTAATTCATATTTCCTTAATGGTTATATTCATTCTTGATTCATTTCATTATATTCATTATATCATTTATAGGATGAAAGTCTTATCCCTCTTAAACATGGTAATATTCAAACCAACCAACCAATCCTTAAAAAAATGATCCACAATACAAGATAACAATTATTAAATGAGTAATACTAAATAAATAATGTAAATATATATATGAAATAATAAATTATTTCTATGGATATTGATTTTACTATAAAAACATTATTTACCAAAAGGATATACCAATATTAAATAAAGAGTGGTAATAAAAAATGAAAATAGTACTCACCAAACTATAAATCAATGATTGAGGAGGATGAGGAGAAAATAATATATAGTGGATTGAAGCTTTGAATTGTCTGAGAGAAAGTATATATATCCTATCAAGTTCATAAAATATTTATTTATTATAATAAATGGATAAATACATATAATATATTCATTATCAAAGCTAAAAGAATAAAATAATTCTAATGAGGGAAACTCAACGTTTTATTATTTCAAAAAAATTCATGTATGCTTTGAATAAAATAGGTAATTGAATTTAAAAATATAATTATTCCAATATGATATGTGTTATCCCATGAATTAATACAAAGGATAATGTTATAAATAATTTTCATCCCCATCATCTCATATTCTGAATAGTTTTCGTTGCATTTTATTTTTTAGAAATCATACTCCATATCATGTGGACATGAACTTATGTTTCATGAAATACTAAAAGAAGTTGTCATCCATATGATCACTAATACATAGATTAGTACATATAACATAAAAGATATGGGGGTGATTCTCATGAAAAAATTGGAATAATAAATATTTGGAAGATAAAACTGATGAGGATGTTAGTTGTACTCCATTATGTTATCTAAAAGGGGTAAAGCCTCTGATTTTTGAGAATTTCAAGGATGGTAATCCAAGATTCCTATGGGGGAACCAAAATGAAGTATTAAATAATGATATGCTTTTATATGGACTAAATCCAAATATACATTGTGTTTATTAGATGTTTAATGAATGAAATAAAGTGATTTTTAAGAAGTATTAATGAGTGGGATATCATTTCAAAGGTGGATATATTTTTATAAAAAACAAGATGAATAGTTTATTTATATGTGGTTAGTGAAAATTTATGATAATTTTGTTTAAAATAATAAATTTATTTCTGGTATTCGAATATTAATCCCATTAGATAATGATAAAATTATATACTAACTCAAAATGGGTGGATTGAGACATTTTTGTGATGAAAATATAAACTTTATAAATATTTTTTACTAATTTTAATGGGGAGATAATTAATAATTTAAATAACAATGAAACATTAGAGGAAATTAATGATCAATTGAGTAACATAGAGGGATCACCTAGGGATTAGGTAAAGTCAAAATAAGATATTCATGTTGATGAAAATGAAGAAGAATTATCAATTTCAAGAAATTTGAGTAAGGGAGAAATCAACAAATAAACTTTTATTGGTGATCAGAGTGTTTTTGTGAAAAATAAAATAATTAAGACTAAAAAACATTATTTTTTCATGTAGAGAATAAATAATTTGGAGAGGTTTAAAATGATAATTATTTGATCAAATATAAGTGTGAGGAGATTGATCAATATAAGAACAAATGTGACATGGGAATTGTTTCAGGGATAGAGGATATAAATGTTATCAGAACCAAGTGGTTGTTCCATACTAAATTTATTGACTATAGAAAATTGTCTCAATATTAAGAATGAATATTATATAAGGAGAACTCCTTGATCAAAGGAATTTATATATATAATAAATTTTCTCTCATATCCCAGTTGGAATCAACTGGAATTTTATTATATATTTTAGTGAAAATGTAGTTACAAGTATACCAAATGGTTGTCAAATCAATGTTCCTTAATAGAGTTATTAAGGGGGTGAACACATTGAGAAACCATATGGGTTTATTATGGATTTAAATGTGGGAATTGTGTGATAGTTAATGAATTATTTTTATAAAATAAATAAATAAATTAGGACCTAATATTTAAGGTTAGATAAATATCAATGAAATATGAGTTTTTTAAAAGATAGAGTTGATCACAACATATAAATCAATAAAGAGAATTGTTAATGGATTTTGGTAATAATATGAGTTAAACAAATAATATTTGTCTATTGGAAATAGAGCAATACAATTTTTTTTCATCATAGAGGTATAGTACAGAGATTTCTATAATTTTTTAAATATTTTACATGGTTTATAGGCTAGTCAAGAAAATCATAAACATTAATTTCTCAATCTATATAATAAAAAGTGGTTCCCCAGTGATTTGGAATGGAGTATTCCAAACCAACGACAACACTGGCCGCTATATGGATTTAATTTTTCAAAAGGTGATGATTGAGAATAGGTAGATGTCATGTAATATAAGTATTTGGAGCCTATTATACATCACAAAAAGATGTCCCAACATTGGGTTTGAAATATTTCAAGTCACACAGTACCAATGCTATCCCATAGAGAGCTACATGATATCTGAGAAGACGATACTTCATTGTGTATAAAAAATTATTAATTTTTGGGGTTTGTAATTATAGAATAGTGAAACTGGAGTTGTTGGTATATATATATGTGTAATGAGATGGTCTAATGAGTAATTGAGGGAACTATAGATATTGATAAAAAAGAATTTCATTCTAACTTTGGATTCATTCGACCCTAGAATCACCCAAGCCTTGGATATTTCCTTGGAATTGTTGGAGCATTGATTATAGCATATATTCACGCTTGGATTTGACTTCGAGGAGCATCGACAATAGGTGGATTCTATGAAGAGCATCAGATATCATGATGGTTTGGGTTCTTAAAATAGACCGAGAAACTTTAATCAAAAATTCAAAAAAATAATTGATAAAGATAACTTTTATCAGTGAAAAGTTAATTTTTACTGTAAAAGGAATCATTATCATCATTTTAGTGTTGATAAACATATAGATTTATCAGCACTAAAAAAGTGCTCATAAATTCCATCATTATCCGCCCTGAAATGTTAAAACTGATAATGATTGATGTTATGAGTACTTTTTTAGCATCGATAAATATTTATAACACTTTAATAATAATAATAAATTTTAAAAAGAATCATTATTATCGATTTTTATAATACTTATAAATATACATTTATTAAAATTATAATTTTGTAATTCTTTGATTATATAATTATATATTTATAATTATATATGTACTTTTTTAAAAATAAAATTAATATCAATATAAATGGTTATATATATATAATAAATATCTATAAATATAATATATTAAATATATTCATTATTATAATAAATTTATTATAATTATATAATTATTTAAATATTTATGTATATATATATTTATAAATATATAAATACTTTTCAAAAAATATTATTCATGTATTTTTAATTATAAAGGTATGAAAATAGTAAATAAACATTTATAAATACATTGATTTATTAATATTTGATTACAAATATATTTTTATCATTATTAAAGAATATTTTATCTTAAGTGCATGTATATTAAAAATGAGTAAAATTAAATAATTTAAAATGACTACACTTGAACAATATTAATAATTATGATATTTTTTATTAATTAAATATAAATCATCAAAAAATTTCATAAATATTGAAATAAAGATGAATAAATATTGAAAATATTAAAACATATATGGTAAATAAATAGAAAATAAATATATAATAGAAATTGACTAAAATACAAAAACAATTATTTGCGTGTGTGCACTGTATATTAAAATAAATTAGTTATGTATATGTGAAATAAATATAATACATTTGATCTATATTATAAATGAAAAATCGAACAACCTTCAATTATTTACATTACTCGTTGTAATTAGTCTTTATTTTTAGTTCAAATTAATTTTATTTGTAAACCATTATTCTCTAAATACATTAATATTTAATGTAAATCCTAAATATTTTTTATTATATAAATCATATTAATATAGATTGATATATATATTTATATATTTAATAGATAAAAATTATTAACAATATTAATAATTATTTAATTAATAAAATATTTAACTTTTTTATAAATTTAATTGTTCTTAATTATTATTTGTATAATTCTCTTTTTACATATATCTATATATTTAATATATACAATTTTTTAGTATTTTGGATTTATATATAGTATAATAAATTTATTCATTTTTATCGATAATTATTTAATTTATAATTTTTTTAATACTATTTATAAAAATCATTTTTTATTTTTTATTTAATTAATTATTTCATTTAATTTGATATTTTATCAGTGCTAAAAAAGTGTAGATAAATGATTATGTTATTGGTGATAAAAATGAAGCGCTGATAAAGGGATCCTTTATCACAATTTTTTTCACTCATAAAGGCAAGTGTTGTTAAAGCCCTATTTTATAGTATAAAAAATGTTAAACATTCATAATAAACGATTAGATTGTTTAAAAAACCAATATCACATCAGTAACTTATGAATCTTAACACCCATTAAAGAATTATCATAAAATGAAATGCTAAATGACATAAAATGACTATATTCATGATATAACACGTATATGGGGTAGTATATACATGAAACAAAATAAACGAGTGGTGAATGTAACACCCCATGATTTCATAGGAAGTTATTTTATTTGAAATAATTCAATAGCTTTCTCTACACGCAACACCGGATTTGAGCGCACCACGACTTACCAAACTAGCCGTTCAAAAAAGGTTAGGAATATAATTAACTTAATTTGGAATTTTATATATTCCATATAATTTTACAATCCATATTTTGTGTTTTTTAGACATAATATAAGAACAAATTCAATTTTTCAAATAAAAGAATTATTTTTCAAAAAATGCAATTTTACCGCCTTTTAATGGTGAACCATTTTTGAATACAATATTTGATACTTTTTTATAATAAATTGGAAAAAATAAATTTATTCATTATAATTGGGACATAAAAATTTAGTTTTGACAAAATTTTGGTGTTTTTTTGATACCTTTCATATTTTGATGAATAGTCGAAAACTACTAAATTTTAATTAAAAATAACATTTTTAATTAAAATAATTTATAGTGTTAAATTATAATTTTGAATGGTTTTTAAATATTATTAGATTTTATTTTTACCATTTAATCTAATGTTGGTCGTTGGAAGTAATTTTAGATTGAAATTAGACACAAAAAAGTAGCAATCTTTTATTTGTTATTATTTCTTAAAAACATGCTCTTTGATTTGAAAAAGGGAGTTAATATTAAATTAATTTCTACGACATATGTGTTTTGAATTTCGAAAAAATGGATTCCATATTTGGTATCAGGAGTTCCAAATTTTTTAAATATATAACTTTTATTTTTAGACATTATGAATATTTACTTCTGTAAATATTTTATTTATCGTGGTTAAAGTTGTAAATCCTGTAAATAAGGGTAAAAAATATTGTTATAATAATATTGAAATACACTAACATGTGTCGTATTTCTTTTTTTTTTGATATATATGTAACCATGGGGTTCCTCGGGTCGATTTTGGGACCCCATGGAGCCTCTTGAGAGTGATAATGACACTTTATATTAATTATTTTAAACTAAAGACAAAAATAACATAACTATATATCTTTTACTAAAACAATTTTTAAATGGGATTATATAAGTGATATTTTAGACTATAAATATAAATTTTAAATCTAAAAAAATTTCCTACATCATGGTTGTTATTTAATAATTTTTAGATATCAAATAAATAAATTATTTTCGACAGAATAACGATGCAGTGTTTACCTAATTAATAAAGGATTTAAATAAATAATATTTTAAAAATTAAAACAATGTATGAAATCTGTTAAATTCTTATTGGATAATTTTATTTCTAACATGAGTCATCTTATATTCGACTTTAATTAGTTGTGTACCTTTAAAAAATGAAAATCATTATATAATAAAATAACATTTTCAAATTTCCTAAAGATCCCCTCCTCCCCCTTTTATAAAAAACCATCACTTATATCCCATATCTCACACCTCTCAAGGTATTTTTCTCATCCAAACTCTACACAAATAATATAATTACATCCCTCTATTCCTCTTAGAAGCCTCACTTTAGGTATAAGTCACTTCAAGGAAGCCTTTTCGTTCAATCCAATGGGAGTTACCCGATTTAAAGGTAACATCTCCTCTTAAGTTATTTTGTTTTATTTTACTTATCAAACCCCCTAAAAGCACTTTATTTCATTCTTTAATAACTAAAACAGTATTCTAAATATACTAGGTTGTTTTTATATGATGTATTTTAACTACACTTACCCATACCTTTATTTAATGGATATAAAAAATAATATATCTGTGGACATTGAACTACTGCCTCAAGAAACGATGATTGATCAATCTTCTACAATGTCCACTTATAGTGGCCATTATGATGGAAATATAATTATATATGATATTTATTTTATTTATTTTGTCTATAAACATCTGTGATTCTATTTTATTTCATACCCTTATTTTTTTCATTTAGTATATATACGATAATTTCATTTGAAGAAGTGCGGACTACCACCCCCTCAAAGTGATATGACTCATTCATACTATAAATGGAATGTATAAAGTATGGTGTTAATGAACATACATAAAATATATAAAATATTATATTATAATGTAATAATAATATAACTATGTATCATTTAGTTTTCTTTCCTTTTAAAATAAAAAATGGATGTAGCGTCTATACGTACGTACGAATTACATTCTCCCCGAACATGATGAGATTCATTCCCAATCGTAACCATTCAAGAATAATATTTCTTTGATTACTAAAAATAATATTTAATAACAGAATATCTTTCTAGATATGAATTATATACATCCTATCAATAAAAAACATGACTTACGTAACAAAATATAAAAATGAAAAAAATCAATTTACACCTGAAACAATGATACTACTAAAATATTAGTAAAAAAGAAATATTAAAAGATCATATATGATGTCATATTTATGTATTTAATTCTTCTATAATTTAATAACAATGATTTATCTATTACATAAGAGGTTAACGTACCCTTAACCAAGGAAATGTACAAGGTAAGGGGTTTCTTATCTCACTTTTAATTCTGTAATATTTCCATTGTTCACCACTTATTAATTGAATGTGGTGAATTTTGTACTACCATTTGATATATATTATCATGATTATATTTTTATTAATGTTATTCTATGATTCTTTTGGTGGTTATTAACTTTGGTTCATACGACTCGATTAATTACAATGTGGTAAGGGGTTTTCATCTCATTTTTTATTTCCGCAGGATTCATCCTATATTGACAGTATTTCCTTTTGTGGTGTGTATGCACTACCCACGATTATATTTCTTATGTAATATAAATTAATTTATGGGTATTTACATCTTTATTTTATGATCCTTCTTTTAGTGGGTGTATGTTTTTTATGTCACCGAATTGGTAAGGGAATTTTTAATTTCGATTTCCAATCATTAGGTTTTACGAAAACTTCATTGATCATTTCACTCCAAGATTATGTGTGAAACCACTATTTATTTATTTATTTAGTAATTTAAACACCCATTTTTTTGGTTATTCTTTTGGTACACATAATAACTTCATTGATAAATTCTCAAGACATCGATATGAACATGACCAGAGTAATCGTAACACAATTTTCATTCATTGAGTTAAACATCCAAGTCATTGGTGTTGTTATTACAAGAATATATGTGAATTTCCTCTGACTATTTTACACTGAATATCCAATCATATTTAGTGTATTTATATTTCTCACACATTAATTATGTCATTTATTTATCCTTATCCCATAGATATAGTCTTTATAAGGGATTTCATCTCAACTTATATTCTATTGAGACTTCTTTGTTGTTATGCGCCAATTCAATTTTATTTGGTATATATACTGTATATTGACATAATATGTCATGAAAATCTTTATTCTCATGATATTATTAGTTTTTGATTACCTCAATTATTTTTATTCAAGAGTATATCATTTTGGTTAGGAACTCTAACTAAAATATCATTTTAAATGTTTTAAAATTTTAATCTTCAAAATCTTTCTCATTAATGTTCATGTTTTAAAAATAGTTTTAAGGATTTATTTATATGGAAATTAATGTTTTAAAATTAATATTCATTTTAAAAGTTTCAATGTGGTATGGTAAACTTTGATTCAAAAATCTATTTGAAATAATTTCTTGATAAATGATGATACTTTTAAATGTTTTCAAGACAAAGGGGGATATTTCTCTAAAATATTTTGGATGATTATTTTCATCTATGTTAATATC
The DNA here is from genome assembly GCA_963277665.1 of Viscum album. Taxonomy (NCBI): domain Eukaryota; kingdom Viridiplantae; phylum Streptophyta; class Magnoliopsida; order Santalales; family Viscaceae; genus Viscum; species Viscum album. The sequence goes on from OY728165.1 coordinate 927,445,536, forward strand.
CTTCATTATTAATGATTGTGGTTAATTTATTATAATATAATGATCTATATTTTATTTAATGAGTTGTGATTGACTGTGGATGTGTAATTTTTATACCATTCATCGTTTAGGGTTAAAGTATTGACACTTCGAATGCTAGATTTAATATGAAGGTTTAGTTTTTGTTTCAGCCTTTCATATGAGGAATGCATTGGAATTAGTAAATGATGGGTTGAGCCCAGTATAGCTCCTTGATGCATAGGTTGGTCTCATGATAGAAACAAGTGTCTTGGTACAAGGCCTTGAAAAAATCTTATTTGTAGTCTTTTCACTTGGCCTTAACGATATGGTTATGAAGACTGGCATTATGCATTCCATCATTATGAAATTGGATATTGGTATTACAGGTGATTATTAAACTAGTAGAATATCCATGTGAATATGTAAATGGAATTATTTAATTTGTCGTTTCTATATTATGCTGATGATTAAGTTTAAAAGGCTTGTGTTCTAGTCTTATACATTGCCTTAAATGTTTATTCTTATTTATGGAACTCTTCGCTATATTTTTATTCTTACTGAGCATCTAAGCTCGCCCCTTTCTTATGTTTTATTTTTTATAGGATGTATAGAAGTATATTACGATTAACCTGCAAGAATAGGATAAAGGATATAAGAGTTTTCAATGGGGACACTGTAACATCCCAAGTAAGTAATGAATAATAGATATTTTTATCTATGTCTATTAATGATTAAGATAGTGTTTTAGAGGCTTAAAATGAAAATAAATCACATCTTAAGCATGGAATACACTAATATTTTTAAAAGATTGTTTTACTGCCTTTTGATGGAAAACCATTTTTAAATATATCTTTTGACAATTTTATAAGCTATGTTTGTCAAAATAAACTTATTCTTTATGATTGGGACATCAAAATTTACTTTGTGTGAATTTTTGGTATTTTTCTGACAATGTTCATTTTTTAATGAATAGTGAAAAATATTGCATTTTACATCAAAACTTCTTTTTAATCTAATTTATTTATATGATTAGATTATCTTTTGAATTGGTTTTGAAGTGAAATTAGAATTTATTTTTACCATTTTATCCAATGATGGTCATTGGAATCAATTTCACATTGAAATTAGACTTAAACTGGTGTCAATCTTTTGATACTAATTGTTTTATAAAAACACGCTATTTGCTCTGACAGCGGAAATTAATTATTAAATTAATTAATGTGACTTATATGATTTGAATTTTGTAAAATAGACTTCAATTTTGAATTCGGAATATCAAATATAGCTTCGGGTGAATTTTTGGTAATTTTCTGAAAAACTTCAATTTTTGATGAATAGTGAAACCACTAAGTGGTACTTATAAAAATTGATTTTTCGTTTATATGAAATTTTTCCATCATTGTGTTTTGAATTTCAAAAATCTGACATACATGGTTTTCATTAAGAAGTAAAATGTGGTTCAATGAGATTAAAATAATTTTTTGGTGAATAGTAACTTATTAAGTTTTAATCGTGATTAGTGGTAATTAGTGTAGTTTATGGTAAAAATAATGCTGTAATAAAATAAGATGAGCTTGACACATGTCCTACCCTCATTGGTTGTGTCATGGCCGACCAAGAAAAGCCATGGGTCAACTTGGGGACCCCATGGATCCACTTTTGTTGGGAAATGACATAAATAACTTTTTATTTAATGTAAAAGTAAAAATGACACAAACATAATATGTTTTACGAAAACAATTTTTACATGGGGTTATAAAGATCAGATTTTTGATTATAAATAGTCATTGGAAAGCTAAAATATTTCCTACATCATAGTATTTTTTTATAATTTTTAGACTTTATATAAATTAATTTATTTATGAAATCATGATGATGCAGCGATGACCTCATTATTTAATGATTTAAATAAAATGGAAAGATAATGAAACATCTAAAACCTACACATGGCCAAAACCAATTGGATGAGTGGATTTCGAACCCTTATCACCTTAGCCACGAATTATATCAAAGTGGGACCTTTTAAAACCGAAACACATTTTCAAATAAAGTAATATTTCTTACTTTCCAAAAGTGCCCCTCCTCTCCTCTTATAAAAGGCCCCCACCTCTACCTCATTTCACACACTCCTCAAGCCTTTGGCTCGGCCAACACCTGCCCATTTACTCTCTCCACATCCCTCTCCTCATCCTAGTGGATTCCCTTTGGGCATAATCCTTTCAAAGGAAGCCTTTAGGCTCAAATCAAAAGGAGTTACACTTTTAATGGTAATTCATTCTCTCATGTTCATTTGTTTTATTTTGCTTCTCCAACCCCCTAAACTCTTTTTATTTACTTATTTTGTAACAACACCAGTATCTTCAATATACTAAGATGTTGTTATAAGATTTATTTGAGCTACAATCTCACACAACTACATCAAATGGTTAAAGAACATACGGTTTCCGTGGATGGCGAAAATCTGCCTCCCAAAACGATGATTGTTCAATACTCATTTAACACCTCCAAAGGTGGCAATTATGATGTCACTATTTTTATATATGATATATAATATGTTTATTTTTTCCTTATGCTTCTGTTTTTTTCATTTTGGGCATACCTTTATGGTTTCCATTATGGGTAAACACGATATCTTCATTTTAGGAAGTGCGGACTACCGCCCCCTAAAAGTGATTTGATTCGTTAATACCATATGTGAGATGTTTAAAGGATAAAGTTAATGATATTATATATGTTATTATACTGGAATTATAATATACTCTTATATCATTATGAACCCATTCCAGAAAATACGAAATAGAAATGGAAGTAGCGTTCATGCGTACGTACGGCTTACCGTCTCCATGAACGGTGCATTTCATTTCTTACCTCTAAATGTGATGTAATATTATAAATACATATATATGATGAATATATATGATATATATGTTATCCAAATCAGTAATATCATTCTGGATATAACAAACCTTTGACCAAATTAACAACATGTAAGTGTAAGAAGTCTATTTTTGACTTAAGAACCAAATACCAACAAAATGAACATTATTAACATAAATGATTACATGATGTGCATAACATGGTATAAAAGTAATAATGAACTTGAAAAGGGTTCTTAAGAAAGTAGATATTAACTGAAGTTTATTATTCAGGAGATTAAAGAATGGTCGGGTCAAGTCGGATACGAGGTATGGGACTTCGTCTCAATCTCCTTTTATTAAGGCATATTTTGTTTTATACACAACCTTATTTTATACGGTGTATAAACCCATTTGACTTTTACGTTTATTCAAAAGGAATCTTTTTATAAGAAGAGTTTAATAAATGAGAAAAGGGAATGTTTTTGTCGTATGTATGCGGCAAAAACGACTTCTCCGCCGTCGTGACCGTTATTTGAGTTTCGGCTTCCTCTACAAGCCATACCTTCTTTTTAAAAGAAAAATAAATACCATTATTTACTTTTCTTTTATTTTGGTATTGAAAATGGTTTTCACAATGTTTTTTTGTGTTGTATTGATATATTGTGATTGAAATGTGGAAATGTTATGTTTCCTTTATGCATGTTTTATGTGATACGATTATGTTATGGTTCTTGGGAATTATTATGAAGACGGGTGGTTCCGTGATAAACTATGGGCGGGTGAGCCCGATATAGCTCTCCAATGCATTGGGTAACGTGAAGGAGTGAAACGTTAAGGTTTCTCCGAAGATATTTAGGGAATATACTGTGATGGGTATTCCAAACGTAACTAAGAGGGTTACTCCCTACGTAAGAATGTTATGAATGCCTCAAGTTACCTTTATGTCTTATGATTTCTATGATTTATTCATGATTTTATGAGGTATGTTAATGTGCCTATGTTTTATGGGTAAATTATGATTTCATTCTTATGTATATATGAACTCATGTTTCCTTTCCATGTTTTTTTATAACCCATACTGAGTTTTTATGCTAATCCCAAGTTTTTGAAATGTTTTTCACAGGTCAAGGGAAAGGTACATGATAAGATGATAGAGTCAAGGATGTGTCAAGAAATAATCCATGTTTTATTTTAAATGTGTTTCCATTGATGGGAATGAAGAATACTATCTTTATGTAACCACTTTGTTTATATGTGGAATGTAATGCAAGTTTTATGATCTAATTCTCTAAAACTCTAAACCTGAAAAGATCCTCAACGTGTAATCTTGTAATAACTCAAGATTAAGTATGGTTTAAGGCTGGCGCCTTATAGTTGGTATCAAAGTTCTGTTTAGATAACATTAGGAGTTAGAATTCTATTAAAAGATTATCCAGAAATATTTTTTTTTGAAATGATATAGCATTTAAAGATTACCATGTTGCTTCATCTAAGACATGTTTGTTAAGAATGGTTTTCCGCAGAGGAAACATGGAAGCAGTGCTAGGAAGGCATACAGAAGGAGATAACCTTCTGAATCAGCATCCAGAAATGGTTGGAATTGGAACTGAACAGTTTTTTGCAGTAATGGCGCACTTGACTCAAGCGATAAATGGCGGTGGTATCCATACACGAGATCAGCCAGACCAACCACAAAGGAACATGTCAGTGGTGGAACATTTCATGAGGCAACATCCACCAACATTCAGAGGATCATCTGACCCTGTGCTAGCTGAAGGGTGGATTAAAGCACTGGAGAAGATTTTTGATGTCATGGGGTGTTCAGACAATCAAAAGGTTAGTCTTGATATTTACCGTTTGGAGGGTGAAGCAGATCAGTGGTGGTCTACGGTTAAAAATATCAGGGACGTCGATGAGATTGATGCTCTTGACTGGGATGAATTCAAAGGTATGTTTCTTGAGAAGTATTTTCCTAAGGCTGTTCGACTTAGGATGGAAAAACAATTCTTGGAATTGAGGCAAGAGGATGACTCAGTGGCTGCCTATGAAGAAAGGTTCGCTCGATTGGCAAGGTACGCTTCAAATTTTATCTGAGACCTTGATAGTAAAATCAATCGTTTTTACTCAGGATTAAAGCAAAAATATCGAAGGGCATTTGCTTCTCGTGAGTTTAAAAGTTATGAAAAGCTTGTTCGATGTGCTGAGAAGGTGGAAATGGAGTTTTCCGATGACCAAGTGTTCTATAAAAACCAGCAGAAGAAGAGACCGAGGTGGAAGGAGAAAGGTAAGAATTCTTCAAAAAAGTCTGATGGTAAGAGAACTAAGTTTCCAGTTTGTGATAAATGTGGCAAAAGGCATGCTGGGGAATGTCTTTTGAATTCTGGAAAGTGCTACCGATGTGGTAAGATGGGACATAAGGCTCGTGATTTCACTGAAAAGGATCAAGGTGAAGGTAAGAACAAATTTGATTTACAGTTAGTGAAATGTTATAAGTACAATGAGATGGGTCACTATGCAAACGAGTGTCCGACAAAGAGCTTGAGTGATGGGAAGCAGTTAGACTACAAGAAGAAAGGGGTGGTGAAATCCTTTGCAACTACTTCAGCAGATGTCGGGCCATCAAATGAAGTTGTATCAGGTACTTTGTTTGTTTTTTCAGATTATGCCAGTGTGTTGTTTGATTCGAGGTCTACAAATTCTTTCATCTCTGAAACCTTTTCTAGTAAAATGGGAATACCATCTCAAGAATTGAATCCTGAACTTTTGGTAAAAACACCTGGGGGAAATGTTGAGGCAAAAAGAATTTATAAGGATATTCCTATCCTTATCTGTGGAAAGAACCTACTTGCAAACCTTATTGTTCTACCTCTAGTAGAGTTTGATGTTATCCTGGGTATGGATTGGATCTCTATTTACCATGCTAAGATTGAATGTAGAGCTAAAGAAGTTTGTTTTCAGAAAGACTTTCAGTTTGTTTACAAGAATAAACCCTTACTTTTGATAACATATCAAGAGGCTGAGAAACTTGTAAAAGATGGAAATGAATGTTACCTTCCACACGTCGTTGAAAATAAAGGAACTGTTCAGATTAATGATGTGCCAGTGGTAAATGAGTATCCTGATGTTTTTCCTGATGGGTTGCCTGGAATAATACTAGATTGGGAAGTTGAGTTTACTGTTGAATTAGTTCATGATGCTAAGTCAATTTCAAAACCCCCTTATCGAATGGAACAAATTGAACTTTTAGAGTTGAAGGAGCAATTGCAAGATTTATTAGAGAATGTTTTCATTAGACCTAGCACATCACCATGGGGTGATCCTATTTTATTTGTTAAAAAAAATATGGTTCTATGAGACTTTGCATTGATTATAGAGCCTTGAATAATATCACTGTTAAGAACAAATATCCTTTGCCTCATATCGATGATTTGTTTGATAGCTTCAGGGAGCTCAGTTTTTTTTTCAAATATTGACCTGAGATCGGGGTACCATTAGCTGAAGGTAAAGGAGGCAGATATTCCGAAGACCGCGTTCCGTACGAGATATGGCCATTATGAATTTTTAGTAATGCCTTTTGGGCTAACTAATGCACCTGCTGTATTCATGGACCTAATGAATATAATTTTCCATGAATTCTTGGATAAGTTTGTGGTGGTTTTCATTGATGATATTTTGGTGTTTTCTAAAAGTAAAGAGAAGCATGAAAGACATTTGAGGGTTATCTTGCAAACCTTAAAAGAAAAGAAACTGTATGGGAAATTCAGTAAGTGTGAGTTTTGGTTGCAACAAATTTCATTCCTTGGTCACATTATTTCTAAAGATGGAATAACTGTTGATCTTGCAAAAACAAAAGTTGTGGAAGAATGGAGAAAACCCACAAATGTAACCGAGATTCGTAGCTTCCTTGGTTTGGCGGGCTATTACCTAAGGTTTGTTATAAAATTTTCACGGTTATCTAGTCCAATGACTAAGCTAACTCGGAAGGGTGTTAAGTTTATCTGGACAAAAGAATGTGATGATTGTTTTCACGAATTGAAAAGAAGATTGGTGAATGCTCTAGTTTTGGCACTACCTTCCAGGAATGGTGAGTTTGTTATATACAGTGATGCTTCATTGAAAGGACTTGGTTGCGTCCTAATGCAGAATGATCAGGTAATTGCTTATGCTTCACGACAGTTAAAAACTCATGAGGTAAATTACCCTACACATGAATTGGAATTAGCTGCTCTTGTTTTTGCTTTAAAAATTTGGAGGCATCATTTGTATGGAGTAAAGTGTGAAATATATACCGATCACAAAAGTTTAATGTATATATTCGCTCAGAAAGAATTGAACATGAGACAAAGGAGATGGCTATAATTAATAAAGGATTATGAATGTACAATTCATTACCTTCCGGTAAAAGCAAATAAAGTGGCTGATGCTTTGAGTCGAAAAAGTAATGCTTCATTAACAATGTTGCATTTGGAACGTGATCCTTTGGTTAAGTATTTGATGAACTTTGGCATAGAAGTTGTTTGTCCAGGAAGTCCTTCTATTTTGTTTTAGGTATCAGTGAGATCATCTCTATCAGATAGAATCAAGCAAGCACAGAAGCAAGAAAGTGAGTTGCAGAAAATGGTTGAGCTAGTTCAGAAAGGTAAGTTGCCTGAATTCAACATTGATAATGATTGTGTTTTGAGATTTGGGAAGAGATTTTGTGTGCCTTGTGATTCAAAGTTGAAGAGAGAGTAATTATGTGAAGCTCATAGTTCTCCGTTTTCAGTTCATCCAGGCAGTACTAAGATGTATAGAGATCTTCGGGAGTATTACTGGTGGGATGGAATGAAAAGAGATATTGCTGATTTTACTATGAAGTGTTTGACTTGTGAGCAGGTTAAAGAAGAGCGGCAGTTACCGAAAGGGATGCTTCAGCCTTTACCAGTGCCAGAGTGGAAATGGGAGAATATATCCATGGACTTTGTTTTTAGATTACCGAAGACATCTCGAGGTAATAATGCAATCTGGGTTATTGTTGATCGCTTGACCAAATCTGCTCATTTCCTTGCTATACAAGATAATTTCTCTCTTGATCAACTTTCCCGTTTGTATCTTAAAGAGATAGCCAGATACATGGAGTTCCTCTCCCCATTGTATCGGATCGTGATCCCAGGTTTACTTCTAACTTTTGGAAAGGCCTTCAGAAGTCGTTGGGTACTGAATTAAATTTTAGTACAACTTTTTATCCTCAATCAGATGGGCAGTCAGAACGAACAATTCAGACATTGGAGGATATGCTACGAGCTTGTTCTATGGATTATCAGGGAAGTTGGGACCAACATCTTTCTTTGGTTGAGTTTTCATATAATAACAGTTTTCATTCCAGTATACAGATGGCACCATTTAAGGCATTATATGGGAAGCGGTGTCGAACTCCAGATTTCTGGGATGAAGTGGGTGAAAGGAAGTTGATGGGACCAGAATTGGTAGAAGAGATGGCAGAAAAAGTTCAGCTGATTCAGAATCACATGATAACAGCTCAGAGCAGGCAGAAGAGTTATGCGGATAACCGGAGGAAGGATCTATCTTTCGAGGTAGGTGATCATGTTTTTTCTCAAGGTTTCTCCTTGGATAAGTGCGATGAGATTGGGTAAGAAAGGAAAGCTGAGTCCAAGGGTTATTGGACAATATGAAATTCTGTATAGAGTTGGATTAGTTGCATACCGGGTGGCTTTACCTCCGAGTTTATCTCAGGTACACAATGTTTTTCACGTTTCGATGTTGAGAAAGTATATGCCAGATCCATCTCATGTTTTGAGTCCAGAGGTAGTTCAGCTGGAAGAGAACCTATCTTATGAGGAACAACCGGTCCAGATTCTTGACCACAGGGAGCAAGTGCTATAGAATAAGGTGATTCACCAGGAAAAGGTTTTGTGAAAAAACCACATGATTGAAGAGGCAACATGGGAATCTGAAAATGCAATGAGGGATAAGTACCCCCATTTATTCGATAAGTAAATAAATTGCGGGGATGCAATTTTATAAAGGGGGGAAGGATGTAACATCCCAAGTAAGTAATGAATAATAGATATTTTTATCTATGTCTATTAATGATTAAGATAGTGTTTTAGAGGCTTAAAAAGAAAATAAATCACATCTTAAGCATGGAATACACCAATATTTTTAAAAGATTGTTTTACTGCCTTTTGATGGAAAACCATTTTTAAATCTATCTTTTGACAATTTTATAAGCTATGTTTGTCAAAATAATCTTATTCTATATGATTGGGACATCAAAATCTACTTTGTGTGAATTTTTGGTATTTTTCTGACAATGTTCATTTTTTAATGAATAGTGAAAAATAATGCATTTTACATCAAAACTGCTTTTAAATCTAATTTATTTATATGATTAGATTATCTTTTGAATTGGTTTTGAAGTGAAATTATAATATATGTTTACCATTTTATCCAATGATGGTCATTGGAATCAATTTCACTTTGAAATTAGACTTAAACTGGTGTCAATCTTTTGATACTTATTGTTTCATAAAAACACGCTATTTGCTCTGACAGCGGGAATTAATTATTAAATTAATTAATGTGACTTATATGATTTGAATTTTTTAAAATAGACTTCATTTTTGAATTTTTAATATCAAATATAGCTTCGGGTGAATTTTTGGTAATTTTCTGAAAAACTTCAATTTTTTGATGAATAGTGAAACCACTAAGTGGTACTTATAAAAATTGATTTTTGGTTTAAATGAAATTTTGCCATCATTGTATTTTGAATTTAAAAAATACAACATACATGGTTGTCATTAAGAAGTAAAATGTGGTTCAATGAGAATAAAATTTTTTTTGGTGATTAGTAACTTATTAAGTTTTAATCGCGATTAGTGGTAATTAGTGTAGTTTAAGGTAAAAATAATGCATTAATAAAATAAGATGAGATTGAAACATGTCCTACCATCATTGGTTGTGTCATGGCCGACCAAGACAAGCCATGGGTCAACTTGGGGACCCCATGGATCAACTTTTGTTGGGAAATGAGATAAATAACTTTTTATTTAATGTAAAAGTAAAAATGACACAAACATAATATGTTTTACAAAAACAATTTTTAAATGGGGTTATAAAGATCAGATTTTTGATTATAAATAGTAATTGGAAAGATAAAAAGATTTCCTACATCATAGGATATTTTTATAATTTGTAGACTTTAAATAAATTAAATTATTTAGGACATCATGATGATGCAGCGATGACCTCATTATTTAACGATTTAAATAAAATGGAATGATAATAAAAAATATAAAACCTACACATGGAAAAAACCAATTGGATGAGTTTTTTTCAAACCATTATCACCTTATACACGAATTATATCAATGTGGGACATTTTAAAACCGAAACAAATTTTCAAATAAAGTAATATTTCTTTACTTTTCAAAAGTGCCCCTCCTCTCCTCTTATTAAAGGCCCTCACCTCTACCTCATTTCACACACACCTCAAGCCTTTGGCTCGGCCAACCCCTGCCCATTTACTCTCTCAACATCCCTCTCCTCATCCTAGAGGATTCCCTTGGGGCATAATCCTTTCAAAGGAAGCCTTTAGGCTCAAATCAAAAGGAGTTACACTTTTAAAGGTAATTCATTCTATCATGTTCATTTGTTTTATTTTGCTTCTCCAACCCCCTAAACTCTTTTTATTTACTTCTTTTGTAACAAAAACAGTATCTTCAATATACTAGGATGTTTTTATAAGATTTATTTGAGCTACACTCTCACACATCTATATCAAATGGTTAAAGAACATACGGTTTCCGTGGATGGCGAAATTCTGCCTCCCGAAACGATGATTGTTCAATACTCATTTAACACCTTCAAAGGTGGCCATCATGATGTCACTATTTTTATATATGATATATAATATGTTTATTGTTTCCTTAAGCTTCTGTTTTTTTTCATTTTGGGCATACCTTTATGGTTTCCATTATGGGTAAACACGATATCTTCATTTTAGGAAGTGCGGACTACCGCCCCCTGAAAGTGATTTGATTCGTTAATACCATATGTGGGATGTGTAAAGGATAATGTTAATGATATTATATATGTTATTATACTGTAATTATAATATACACTTATATCATTATGAACCCATTCCAAAAAATACGAAATAGAAATGGAATTAGCGTTCATGCGTACGTACGGCTTACCGTCTCCATGAACGGTGCATTTCATTTCTTACCTCTAAATGTGATGTAATATTATAAATACATATATATGCTGAATATATATGATATATATGTTATAAAAATCATTAATATCATTCTGTATATAACGAACCATTGACCAAATTAACAACATGTAAGTGTAAGAAGTCTATTTTTGACTTAAGAACCAAATACCGACAAAATGAACATTATTAACTTAAATGATTACATGATGTCCATAACATGGTATAAAAGGAATAATGAACTTGAAAAAGGTTATTAAGAAAGTATAGATTAACTCATGTTTATTATTTAGGAGATTAAATAACGGTCGGATCAAGTCGGATACGAGGTATGGGACTTCATCTCAATCTCCTTTCATTGAGGCATATTTTGTTTTATACACAACCTTCTTTTATAAGGGGTATAAACCCCTTTGACTTTTACGTTTATTCAAAAGGAATCTTTTTATATGAAGAGTTTACTAAATGAAAAAAGGTAATGTTTTTGTCGTACGTATGCGGCGACAACGACTTCTCCACCGTCGTGACTGTTATTTGAGTTTCGGCTTCCTCTAAAAGCCATTCCTTCTTTTTAAAAGAAAAATAAATACCATGTTTTAATTTTATTTTATTTTGGTATTGAAAATGGTTTTCACAATGTTTTTTTGTGTTGTATTGATATATTGTGATTGAAATGTGGAAATGTTATGTTTCCTTTATGCATGTTTTATGTGATACGATTATGTTATGGTTCTTGGGTATTATTATGAAGACGGCTAGTTCCGTGATAAACTAAGGGCGGGTGAGCCCGATATAGCTCTCCAATGCATTGGGTAACGCGAAGGAGTGAAACGTTAAGGTTTCTCCGAAGAGATTTAGGGAATATACTGTGATGGGTATTCCAAACGTAACCAAGAGGGTTACTCCCTACGTAAGAATGTTATGAATGCCTCAAGTTACCTTTATGTCTTATGATTTCTATGATTTATTCATGATTTTATGAGGTATGTTAAAGTGCCTATGTTTTATGGGTAAAGTATGATTTCATTCCTATGTATATATGAACTCATGTTTCCTTTCCATGTTTTTTTATAACCCATACTGAGTTTTTATGCTCATCCCATGTTTTTGAAATGTTTTTCACAGGTCAAGGGAAAGGTACATGATAAGATAATAGAGTCAAGGATGTGTCAAGAAATAATCCAGGTTTTATTTTAAATGTGTTTTCATTGATGGTAATGAAGAATACTATCTTTATGTAACCACTTTGTTTATATGTGGAATGTAATTCATGTTTTATGATCTAAATCCCTAAAACTATAAACTTGAAAAGATCCTCAATGTGTAATCTTGTAATAACTCAAGATTAAGTATGGTTTAAGGCTGGGGCCTTATAGACACTGTCACAAACCAACCCAGGTCGACCCTGAACCGATCAGCTGAGCCTGTCTGCGACATGGCCCAAAGGGCATTCTCGATCCCCACGGGCTAGCAACTAGTGTCATGCATCAAAATAAACTAGCTGGGAATGATTTTGGACCATTAAAAAGATGAATAAACATAAACTAAACAAGTATATAAATAAACGAAAAAAACCAAACAAATGGGCACCAAAAAAGGAATTAAAGAAGCGACGTGACATACCATAGGTGACCTCGTGGGTCACCACAGATGGTAAAACACACTCTCTCCCAAAATCAATCCAAGGCTAAAACCTGCAAATGAAATGTAAAGTAGGCATGAGCACCGAGATGCTCAGTAGGAATGCAAAAATATAACCACATCCTATGTCCCCACCTTTAGTAAGAAATCCAATTATGCCAATTTGAAAATAAGATATAATAAAATAACATTTATCTTTCTTTTCAAATTCAAGTAACAATTTTGAGTTTTCAGGTAAAGCATTTCACTCCCACTAAATTTTCAAAATAGGTTCCAAGCATGAAATAATGTTTCATAATGAAAATAAAGGAGTTTGGATTAAAATATGGTTTTCCCAAACAAGACATCAAGTATGAATCAACATAAAATAAGGTCACATCACAAGAATCATGTCACAAATGAGCACCATGGGTAGTTCCAATAGGTATCCAGTACATGTGGGAACCTAGAGACATTTTACCACGGTGAAATGTGGCTTAGAAACCACAACCATTAGAGAAACGTCGATTACGAGACCACGACACTCAGAATATGCGGCTTAGAAGACCACAAACATCAGTAATTCAAATGAATTGTTAGTTTTTTTGCGTCAATCCTGCTAGACGAACCGGGACGAACCCCTACCGTGTAATCTAGCATACTAGTCATAGTCACCCACCTAGATACAGAGGTTTCCCCATCATGCTCTCTTTCAATTGGTGGTTTGTTTTCTTTATCAGTCACATATATATGTACATAACACTTTCCTTATCTAAAACTTATTCAACCTCTCACCATTGATCTCCCTCCTTAAGCGCATTCCCCATCTTTACATCACACAACCACGCACAAGCCTTTACACTAGTTACATATCACAAAACCACACATTAAATCTTGAACCACATTTTTCAAATTAATTGGAATTTCTCAAGAGGGGTTTTCCATTTTTGCAAACCAATCTCAATGTGTCAAACGAGCCTCATTACATTAGAATAAGTATTCCTCATTTTAGAACAAATAAAGGTACTATATATTTAAAACAATCTTAAAACCGCACTTAAAATGAGGTAATACATTTAAGTAGATCAAACCATCATTTAACCTCATGTTCACACCAAAATCCATTTTTAAAATCACCTTGTAACCCCTTTTTAAAAATAATTCATGTTGTAACACTTTCATAACAAAATCGAATGAAAGGCAACACATATGTTGTAAATTTTCATTTCATGTTCAACCCCTATGAAACCACATTTTAAGAACCACAACCATATATATATAGATCATATGGATTTCACATAAAAAATAAATAGGAAATAATTTTAAAGAAACATAAAGAAAAAATGGAAATTCTAATTAATGATTTGGGTATAGGGGACTTACCACAAACTTGTCGTTATTTATCGACGACCACTAGAACCGACCCTACACACTCCCTTGCACATGAATTGATTCACAGATATATAAACACCCCTAGCTTAATTGCACATATTCCCCACTCCATGAATGAATATGTACAAAGAGGGCATCTATATATATAAGTCTTACCTTATGCATGCACATGTAGGCATTCATGACACCCACAAATTGAAACAATCGAAGCGAGGTCCAACACACTAAACATATAATTTAATAAAACATTTACACACTTAAACAATATACAAAATGTTTCAAAATAACACAGCTAGGGTCTGCACCAATTACACACCACTCACATAACTCATAAAACCCATTAAAGAAATATTAAATGAAAAGCACATAATCAATTTAACCATTTCCAAAGGCCATTTCAAATGATCACATAAACCATAAATAGTTCCAAAAACAATAATTCCATTATTTAAACTATTTAAAATTTACATTTTGAAATACAAGACAACCCAAACATTCAAAATTATGCATTTATCTTAAAAAAACTAAACCCAAACCCATTTTCACCATATGTGCCATTGAAAACGTGACTCACACCAATTGAAAAACTATATAAACCATTTGTACAACTTATAAAACACCTAAAATAGGCACAACAATGTTTTGTGAAAAAAGTACATTCAAATTCACACTATGAAACCAATTCCAACAGAAATGCAAATCAGATTCTTTCAAAAACTAGTTTCGCATCACTTGCACCATGAAATAAGTCATTTGCATAATTTATAAAACATTACCAAGGTATATAACAGAACCATAATAAAACATAATCAACATATATTTCATAATATATTAAAAAAAATTCACACTAAAAAACCTTCCTAACATCATTCACATCACTCACATAATCTGAATAACCAATTTCAATATTTATAAATTGATGTCAAACAACACGACAATAGTTAAACATGAAAAGTACCCAATTTCATTTCAAAATGCTACATTAAATTCAAATGTATATGAAATATTTTTAAAAAACACACTTCACACCTCACCTATTAACCATATAACACATTAAATTAACCAAGTATGAAAAATAATAAGCCAAAAATTGATTATACATGGTAACACAAACCGTTGATGCTGAAACCCCCCGAATTTCAGTGAAAAACTTTAATTGCACCATATTCACACCAAAAGCGACAAAGGATGAACCCTAAAGACAAATTATCGAAGCAATCACACAAAAATGGACCAAATAAAATATGAAACCCAAAACGAAAATCTAACAATTGGAAGAAGAAAATAATAAAAGTAAAACAAACCTATGGGAATGGTGTAGATGGCCAATCGAGCAAGGGAGTGGGCCACTGAAGGTGTGTCATGCCATAAATCCCAGCCAGAAATGAAGGGAGGCACAATTATGAGTGGTGTGAAGCAGAAAGGGGGGGGCATGGTTCAGTGTGAGGTGGACAATGGTGCGGCTTGGTGGTGGCTGATTGATGCAGCCAGAGGGAAGAGCAGATGGAGGCTCTAATCAAGGTGGAGGAACAAGGAGGAAGAAGGTCGGTGGTTCAATGGTATGGTTTGTGGAAGATGGTGCGGCCCGATGGAACTGTGGGGGTGTGCGACGGCGGTTGCGGCTGGTGGGGGAGAAGAGGAGCAGGTCGAAGGGGGTCGCCACGGGCTAGAGGGAGGGAGGCATGCTAAAGGTCCCTCGCTAGTGGGGGTAGCGTGAGAAGGAGAAGAAGTGGGAAGAGGGCGGGTCACATGAAGAGGGTAAAGGGAGAGGGAAAAATAAGATGGAAGAAAAAAAATAAAGGAATAAAAGAAAATAAAAATTAAAAGAAAATGGAAATAAAAATTAAAATATAGCCTAAAAAACATAATCAAACGTAATTCAATAATAAAAATTATCAACTATAATAAAAACTATAATGTATATAATTTTTTTATAAAAAATTCGGAGACTTAATAAAAAAGTAGCATAATAAAAATATTAACAAAACATAATAATAAAAATAAAAATCTTTAACTATTGTTTATTAAAATTGTTCTAAATAATTATATTTTTCTTTTACATTAAATTTATTTTTCATTCGGTAAATTAATTAACAAACTACGCACTAGGAAAGCCACACGGTGGTGTGGCAAAGCCACATGGATTCGTCTATGCCTTGCATGTGCACCAGAAATTGTGAATCAAAAAACAATCACTTATCAGAAAAAGCACACAAATTTCAACATGGGATCAGCTCGCAAGTCAATAGAATGTTTCAAAATATGATTAAATAATAAAATAATATTATCTAAAAAGTTTGGGTGTGATAGAGACACTGTTTTTTTCATGATGTAATGTCAAACTAATTTATGTATCTTTTACTTCCAAGGCTACTAAAGAGATTAGTAATTCGGGACATTATTCTTTGTAATCATTACAATGTATTAAAATAATTCACCTGCTTCGGGATTTGGGGGTCGGGGTGTTATAGTTGGTATTAGAGGATGTTTAGTACAATATTTGGAAGCTAGATTTAGAATAAAAAAAACTCTAACTAGGAAACTATAAAGACCCATATCTTGACGTACATAGAAATTACCTTACTTTTGCGGAATACAGAATACATGAGAAAAACAGACGCCCAAAGACCATATTAGTTTAGTGTCTTTGGGAACCCAGAACATAATCTTCTAATCATGGTGAGAGATCTTCAACATCTCCGGTAATTACCTCCCCCTTTTTGTTTTCTTACATAAAACCTATCTTTATATCCTTGGGAAAAGAAAACATATAATGGGTGAGCTTAAATTCTCAGTAAGGGTATGCATGGAGAAAATAAAACAAATTATATACATTTGAATTTAAAAACATGAACATAATGTTTAAATATCAAAATATTGAGCAATGACATAAAACATGGTAGTACAGAAGACATATATCATAATGGAACATGAATCATGATAAAATATCTTAGGAATAAAACATGTAATTATGTCAACCATTAAGAACATGTTATGATTTCCATATTAGCCAAGGCATTGCTACCAAGACCATCACAGTGGAAAAATTCCATTACTAAACCGGGTTTACTTGTCGTTCCAACCCTGTATTACTGAACTGGATTCACTTTCTGTTCTAGTCATGTATATCTCATGAGATATAAATCATTACCCAATGCATTAGAGGTAGATATAGGTCCCACCCATCTCATAATAAAATCATTCTTTCTTGTGCCACAAACTAAACATATATCATTTATTATAAACCAAAGAATAAAATGAGTTTCATAAACACCATCCCATCATAACACAATCCATACAAAACAAATGGATATCATTTCATCATAAGAAAAAATAAACCATGTAAATAATAGAGAAATTATACTTGAAACATAATCATACTAAATAATGTAATCTTAGATGGGAAATAGTTTTGATAAAACACATGAAATTAATTCTTGAGGAAAATATCCTTTCTTCTTCAAAATCATTTTCTTTTCACAAAATGCCATGAAATTTTAAAAGAAAAAGATTTGGTTGAAAATAATCATGAAATCTTGTATAGTAAGATTCATGAAAATAATCCATTATAAAATTTTAAAAATCCGTTCATGCCGTATAAGTTAAAAAAATTCTACTTGTACTTTTACCAGAAAAGTCAAAAAGTACCTCGTATGGTAAAAAAAGGAAGATTCATTCCAAACCGTGTGGTAAAAGTCATAAAATGGTATAAACGACTTTAAAAATACATGGAAGAATACTAAAAATTTTATGAAAACATTTTTAGAAAACATGGACATGTATAATAAACATAATCTTAGTAATTACTAACGTATAAGGAATCTCAGATAAAAATGAGATTTGTAAAATTATCCCTTACCTTATGTTCAATTTTTTATGTATGTGTCTGAAACTCATGTATAGTGGGTTTAAACATATTATTAACTTGTTACAGAACCATAATAATATTTATGATATCATATATGATACACTTAAGACTTTATATTTCCCCTTCATTTGTCAATTCCCTGTCCAAGCAGCGTTTTGGGTAAAATCGTTTCATTTATCATCCATGTTTTGACTTGTAATTATTCATATAATTACTTAGATCCTGATTAATAACTTCCAGAATTTAAAATATGATTTATATATAATATATATTCATAATATATATAATATATTAATAAATGGAATGAAATACACCGTTCATGGAGACGGTAGGTTGTACATACACATGAACGCTGTTTTCGTTTCCTTATTAAATTGAATGGAAGTAAGTAAATAACATATACATAAATCCACTATCATTAATATTTCATATATTTCATGATTATTTATTATATATACTTTATAATCAGTTATGAATGGTTAACTTGGAGAATGAATCTCATCGCGTCGTGGAGATGAGAATACGTACGTACGCATGAGCGATGATATTGTTCCCATAATTATTGAATGGAATTAGAGTGGATGATATAATATCTCAGAATTAGTATCATGTTATAATAACCATATATCGTTATTATTTACACCATTATACCCATCCATGTAAGGTGGTGGTGGAAAAACAGATTACACCATGGCGTGGAGACGGTATTTCGTACGTACACACGGACGGTAATTTTGTTTTCCGTTGGATGAATAGAAGGTGAAATAGGGTTGGTTCATATTTATAATAAAATATCATCAAATGAGTGATACTGATGTGATTAATTTATTATAATAAAAGAGAATAAGAGTATGTAGAAGAAGAAATGAACTTGAAAGAATCGGTAAAGGATATTACCTCTTCTTCGACACGCCTCTTCTAAACCTCCTCTTAGGGCACTAATGTTGGTCTTTAAAGAAGACCAGAACCTCTATTATTTTTCTAGGAAAGTGGAGATGAGAAATGGGTAGGTTTTGAACATGCTTGAAGGCTCAAAGTGGTGTGATGAGGAGAGGGAGGAGTTGCCCTTTTATAAGGTAGGAGATGGGCACCTTTAGAAACATAAGAAATATTAATTTATAATAAATTAAAACCCCACATAAAATCCGCCAAAAAAGACTCAATTAGAATATGAGATGATAAATAGTTGTAATCACATCAACCAATAAAATTTATACATGTTGGTAATTTACTTTAAACCTTATAAACATGATTTATCCTTATTTAATCTATTTAATTTTATTTGTGGAAATAATATTCTAAATATTAAATTGTTATAAATAATTAATTATGTGTTCTGAATTTTCCATAATTGGATAATTTATGACATGTTAGACCATATAAATTTTAATTTATAAATTTTAAATATTTTTGGGATTTTTAATCAATTTTATAATATGTTATTTTTATAATATAACAATATTTTCAATTTGGACACTATTCATTTATTTGAATTTATATAAAATTCAAAAAAACGATATATTCGAACCAAAATATTTAACAGACTCCTAACATGCCATATATATCTATAAAAGTTGTGGAGGATATTAATTAGTTCATATAATATTTATTTAAATATTTATAAAACCATTTATTTGATATTTCTCTTAATAAAACAATTACTACATAATTTTTGTATAATCATTTAATATACATATTAGTTGCATTAAAATTAATAATAAAATACTATTATTATGATAAATCTAATATCATTCAAAAAAATAATTTTACTGGAATTTATCATCTTAAAATCAAAACATGTAAATTTTTATATTTATTAAATAATGAAGGTGACAACTTTGACATCATTTAAAATAAAATAATATAAGTGTCATAATCGCTTATATAAAGCTCCAAATGGTCATAAATTCTACCATTGGATGGTTATGGTTTATATATATATATATATTGAAAATATTTCTTTTTCGGGTTTTTGGGCATTTTAATTGGAATTATTATCTTAATAAAAACTATATTATTGATTTTTCACTAAATAAATAATTTATGCATAATTAATGTATAAGAAATTAAGGTAATTAAATATCTCTTAAAAATTACAAATAAATTACCATAACAAAGAAAAAAAATTTATCTTTCAAAGGAGTATTTATAATAGAATTTATATTCTCTATAACCTTATATTAAAAATACTTTAGTTATTAATGTTTGACTGAGACATATTTCACTTTCTATAAAATAAATTAAATTAAAGGTCTTAATCATACCCAAGTGGGTTAAAATGGATTCCATTTCTCCCCAAATATGCCTTAGGACAAAATATAATCATACAATTATATTAAGACAAGTGTTAGGGTAATTTTATAATATTATATTTACCCTTAATTATGAATTTACCTTATCTATGGTAAATAAAATTTACCGTAGTTACTATTCATAGTGCCAAAAAATAAAAAGTAGCCTATTATCATAATTTGGACCTACTGATTTAAAATAAGGAATCAATTTTTCCAAATTCAAATCGTTGAATTTTCATAAATTAATTTAAAATTAATCTGGTTGTTAAAAAACAAGTTTTAAAAGTTAAAACATTGCCAAAGATTGAAATGATTTTTCCTATGAATTCAATGTAAATTCAATGTTAATGAGATAATTATATTAAATGGTAAAAATATATTATATTTATACTTTAAAACCACTCAATATTATAATTTAACCATATAAATTTTTACGATGGGAAAAAGTTGTTTTAAATAAAATATAGCGTGTTTTTACTATTTATTAAAATATGAAAGTTATCAGAATAATATGAAATTTTTATCCAAAGTAAATTTTTATATCCTGAATCCAAAGAAGAATTTTATTTCGTAAAATTTAACTTATAAACATGTCAAAAACTATATTTAATGTGGGTGTTCCATCAAAAGGAGGCAAAACTGCATTTTTTAAAAAATACTTAATTTACAAAAAAATTATATTGTTCCCATACCATGTTCTAGAAAATATGTAAGATGAATAATAATTATATAAAATTAAAAATTTAGTTAATACTATTCATAATGGCTAGTTCATAATAATATTATAACAATATATCATTGTTTAGTGAAACCCGGTATTGCGTACAACACACGTTATCGAGGAAGGTCTCTCTTACGTGCAACAAAAGCCAAGAATAGTGTTGCGTATACTACAAGATAATATTGGGTTTCATATAGCACAAGATAATATTGGTGTAGCATAAAACACAATACATAAAAGAAATTAAAAAGATTATTTCTCATAAAATCTCGGGGTATTACATTCTAACCCCCTTAAAATGAATTTCGCCCTCAAAATTCGTCGGGGTTATAAATGGTTTACTACTGGAAAGTTTTTTTATAGAAACCCACATCATAAAAAAGAATACTGAAACTTAATTTTAATAACTAAAGTATAAAACATAATGGTTACCCAAATTAACTCATCATTAGGTTTCCACATAGGTGAACATAGTTGAAAATATGGATATAGAAGAGAAATCTAACCATCAAGTTTTGATAGAGAGTGGTAGAGAACATGGCTTTGAACAAGCCAACAATCACAAAGCCATAAATTTTTTATGATCTAAGGTACCATCTGATTCATCAGATATAAGGGCACTATAGAAACATTTTTTGTTTTCAAGATCATTTCCCAAATGTTGAATAATTTTTGTATTAAAAGAAATACTTACTTGATTTTAATACAATCTCACTGTTGCTCATGCCTTGAACAATTTCCACTTAATTTCATAAAGAAATGAAGTTGAATTTGTCTTTCTTGAAGTGTTAGAAGATCATGCGATATAATGATATGTCATTCCATCTGTCACAATAATAAGGTTAGCAAACGTTATATACATAAGTCCATCTCTGGTGTGATTAATCATATATGGTTTCAAAAATGGATTATACATCATCTATCATTCTGCTTAATAAAATAAAACTAGTTTCTACTAACCAGGGACATCCTATAGGTCAGTGGTAGGTGATAAAGGCCTGTCACACTTCGGTTGTGGGTTCGATTCCTGCAACCTTGTATGACGCGATGGGTTGTCGTCTGTTCTGCAAGTTTCCCCTTTTCTTAAAAGATAATATTATAACATTCCAGAAATAAAAACGAAAAAAAGTTATAGCATTAAACAATACTATCTGATGTCCAACTTAATCCATTCCAACCATAAGAATTATCCAAAATAATTCTTTCCAAACTCATAGTATAAAGAGAACGATTACTAAAAAGGTCATATAAAAAGCATGTGAATACCATAATTTAACCCTCATATATCACAAGATATATCTTGTTGGTCGCATTCCAAACATGTGATTAACTTAATCATGTATTCTCTTAAAACATTTATTACCATAGAACCTTAGTGAAAACATGAATGTTATCAAAAGTTAACTCTTTCCACATAAAAAAATCCCAAAAATTCTATATACTCAATCCATGATATCACTTTACCCTTATCTCAATCATGAGCTCATGAATACTATCAAACATATTATTTTCTTCTTATAACTTCATTATGTGCATATCATCTGCTTTCCAAAAAAATTCAATTTCTGATACCATTCAACATATACTTTCAAATACAAAAAGAAAAACAATAGTGTAAAAATCCTTATATTTTTCTTTATTCTATAGTATCATACATTTTTCTTGATAAAAATGCAATCATTCCACTAGATTATTAAACCATTGACTGAGCTTATTTATTGTATTCCGTAACACTTCTTTCATATCATATATCATTTGTAGTCTCTTCATCATCATCAACATAAATAATACCCATACGACCATGTTGATTCTCTTCATGAGGTTTTCCCTTCAGGAATTGGTTTGCATAATGCCCGTACATTCCATATTTAAAACATTTAACATTGGTTGATGTTTTAGCAATACCATTATCCTTGTCCATTGTGTTAACTAAACCTTTTCTTTTGCAATTACTAGCTTTGTTTCCTTCTTTTCCACACCCAAAGCATCTTCCAGTTCCTTTGAAACATTCCCCTTGATGCCTCTTCCCACATGATTTAGATGAGGGAAGTTGAACTTTCATTCCTCTATGATCATCATGAAACTCCATCTTTCTCTTATCATCTAATTTACGAAACGTACCAAAGTTGATATTATTGATCATATTATGAGATTCCTGATTAGGCATAATAAAGATGTTTTGCCTTCCAAATCCCATTTCATTTGGGTGCTTAAGAATAATATCATTCCATTGTCCATTATATTCTCCATCAACATGAATATTCCTCTTTCCATCCATTATCTAAAACCCAAAAAGAATAGTGTGAGAGGAAAAAATCATGATAGGAAAACAACATAACAAAGGGGAGTACATTCAATCTCTAACATCTTAGGATTAATTATATGATCGTTACCATAATTCTAGGTCTATAACCTATACTTATACTTAATCTTAGTGACATCCCTAGACATACCTTATAAATAACTATAGGGATCTAATGTTTTCACATCCTAGTTTTCAAAGTTTAACTAAACATTCTCTCTGATACCAAATATAGAGACCCATATCTTGACGTACATAGACATTACATTACTTTTTTCGAATACTTAATACATGATAAAAAAATATTCCAAAAGACCTTATTAGTTTAGTTCCTTTGGAAACTCGGAACATAATCTTCTAATAATGGTGAAAGATATTCAACATCTCCCATAAAGATCTCCCCTTTTTTCTTACCTAAAACCTTTATTTATATCTTGGGGGAAAGAAAACATATAAAATGGTGATCTCAAATGGTCAGTAAGGGAATTAATGGAGAAAATAAAACAAACCATATACATTTGAATTTAAAAACATGAACATAATGTTTAAATATAAAAATCTTGAGAAATGACATAAAACATGGAAGTACAAAAGGGATAGATCATAATGGAACATTAATCATGATTAAATAGCTTGGGAATAAAACATTTAATTATGGAAACCATTAATCACATGTTATGATTTCCATATTAGCAAAGGCATTTCAACCAAGACCATCATAGTGGACAAAGTCCATTACTGAACTGGGTTTACTTGTTGTTCCAGCCTTGTATTACTGAACTGGATTCACATTCCATTCCATTCACGTCTATCTCATGATATATTAATGTTTTTACAATGCATTTTAGGGAGATATAGGTCCCACCCATCTCATAATTAAATTATTCTTTCGTGTGACAGAAAATAACCAAAAATCATTCATTTTAACCCAAATAATAAAATGGGTTTCATAAACATCATCCCATCATAACATAATCTATACAAAACAAATTGATATCATTTCATCATAAGAAAAACCAAACCATGTAAATAATAGAGACATTATACTTGAAACATAATCATACTAAATAATTTAATCTTATGTGGGAAAGAATTTTGATAAAATAGCTGAAATGAAATCTTGAAGAAAATATCCTTTCTTCTTCAAAATAATTTTCTTTTCACAAAATCTCATGAAATTTTAAAAGAAAAGGATTTTGTTGAAAATAATCATGAAATCTTGTAGAGTAAGCTTTGCGAAAACAAGGCTTTATGAAATCCTAAAAATCCCTTCATGTCATATAAGTTAAAAAAACATTCTACTTATACTTTTGTCGGAATGTCAGAAAGTACCTCATATGCTAAAAAAAGAAATATTCCTTTAAAACCCTGTGGTAAAAGTCATAAAAGGGTAAAAATGAATTTAAACATACATGGAAGAATACTAAACATTCTATGAAAAAAAATTTAGAAAACATGAACATGGATTGTAAACATAATCCCAGTAAATACTTACGTATAAGCAATCTCGGATAAAAATGATATTTGCAAAATTATCCCTTACCTTATGTCCAATTTCATACATATGTGTCTGAAACTCCTGTATAGTGGGTTTAAACATATTATTAACTTGTAATAGAACCATAATAATATTTATTATATCATATATGACTCACTTAAGACTTTATATTACACGTTCATTTGTCAATTCCATGTCAAAGCAGCGTTTTGGGTAAAATCATTTCATTTATCATCCGTGTTTTGACTTGTAATTACTCATATGATTACTTAGATCAAGATTACTTACTTAAAAAATTTAAAAATTGATTTATATATAATATATATTCAGAATATATATAATAGATTGACAAATGGAATGAAATACACCGTTAATGGAGACGGTAGGCTGTACATTTGCATGAATGCTGTTTTTTTCCTTATTAAATTGAATGGAAGTAAGTAAATAAAATATACATAAATATAGAATCATTAATATGTCATATATTTAAGGATTATTTAATATATATAATTTATAATCATTCTTGAATGGTTAACTTAGAGAATAAATCTCATCGCGTCGGGGAGACGGGAATCCGTACGTACACACGAGCGACGATATTGTTTCCATAGTTATTGAATGGAATTAGAGTGGATGATATAATATCTCAGAATAAGTATCATGTTATAATAACCATATATTGTTATTATTTATGCCAGTATACCCATCCATGTAAGGTGGTGGTGGAAAAACAGATTACACCGCGGCGTGGAGACGGTATTCTGTACCTACGCACGCGTAGTGATTTCGTTTTCCATTGGATGGATAGAAAGTGAAATAGGGTTGGTTCACATTTATAATAACATATCAACATATTAATGATACTTATGTTATTAATTTATTATTAAACAACAAAATAAGAGGACGTAGAAGATGAAATGAACATGAAATAATCGGTAAAGGATATTACCTCTTCTTTGATGTGCCTCTTCTGAACCTCCTCTTAGGGCACTAAAGTTTGTCATTGAAGAAGAACAGGACCTTTAGTATGTTTCTAGGAAAGTGGAAAAGAGAAATGGGAAGGGGTTTCCCGAGCATGAAGGCTCAAAGTGGTGTGTGGAGGAGAGGGAGGAGGTGACCTTTTATAAGGGAGGAGAGGGGCACCTTTGGAAACATAAGAAATATTAATTTATAATAAAATAAAACCCCACATAAAAACCTTAAAAAATGATTCAATTAAAATATGAGAAGATATATGGTTGTAATATAATTAACCAATAAAATTTAGACATGTTGGTAATTTATTTTAAATCTTATAAACTTTATTTATCTTTATTTAATCTATTTAATTTTATTTGTTGAAATAATATTCTAAATTTGAAATTTTTATAAATAATTACTTATGTGTTGTGAATTTTCCATAATTGGATAAGTTATGAAATTTTAGACCATATAAATTTCAATTTATAATTTTTATACATTTTTTTGATTTTTAATCAATTTTATAATATGTTATTTTTATAAAATAACAATAGTTTCAATTTTGACACTATTCATTTATTTGAATTTAAATAAAATCCAAATAAAGGATATATTCAAAAAAAATATTTAATAGACTCATAAAATGTCATATATATCTATAAATGTTGTGGATAATATTAATTAGTTCAAATAATATTTATTTTAATACTTATAAAACCATTTATTTGATATTTCTATTAATAAAACAATTACTACATACTTTATATATAATCATTTAATATACTTATTATTTGAAAAAAAATTAAAAATAAAATACTATGATGATGATAAATCTAATATCTATCATAAAAATACTTTTACACGAATTTATCATCTTAAAATCATAACATGTAAATTTTTATATTTATTAAATTTTGAAGGTGACAACTTCGACGTCATTTAAAATAAAATAATATAAATATCATAATCATTTTCATAATGCTAAAAATAGTCAAATATTATACCATTGGATGGTTATGGTTTAGATATATATGTCCAATATTTTGGGGTCAGGTTTTTAGGCCTTTTAATTGGTATTATTGTTTTCATAAAAACTATATTATTGATTTTTCACTTAATAAATAATTTATACATCATTAATGTATAAACTATTTATGTAATTAAATATCAATTAAAAATTAAAAATAAATTACCATAACAAAGAAAAAATTTTTTTATTTCAAATGAGTATTTATAATGGAAATTTTTATTCTATATAACATTATATTAAAAATACTTTAATTATTAATATTTGAGTGAGACATATTTCACTTTCTTTAAAATAAAATATGTCTTAATCACATCCATGTGGGTTCCAATAGATTAAATTTCGATCTAAATATTACTTAGAACGAAATATAATCATCCAATTAAATTAATACAATTGTTAGTGTAATTTTATAATATTATATTTACCCTTAATTAACCGGTTTACCATTAACTATGGTAAATAAAATTTATCGTAGTTACAATTCATAGTGCCCAAAAATAAAAAGTATCCTATTAACATAATTTGGACTTACTAATTCCAAATATGGAATCAATTTTTCCAAATTCAAATGATACAAGTTGTAGAAACTAATTTAAAATTAATCTTGTTGTTAAGAAAACTAGTTTTAAAAGTTAAAATATTGCAAAAGATTGAAATGATTTTACCTATAAATTCAATGTAAAATCAATGCTAATGATATAAATTATATTAAATGGTAAAAATATATTATATTTATACTTTAAAACCACTCAACATTATAATTTTTCCATATAAATTTTTATGATGAAAAAAATTTGTTTTTAATTAAAATATAGCATGTTTTTACTATTCATTAAAATATGAAAGTTATCAAAATAATATGAAAAATTTATCCAAAGTAAATTTTTATATAATGATTCCAAAGAATAATTTTATTTTTTCAAATTTAACTTATAAACATGTCAAAAACTAGATTTAAATTGGTTGCACCATCAAAAGGTGGAAAAACTGCATTTTTTGAAAAATACTTATTTTACCTGATTTTTTTTGTTCTCTTACAATGTTCTAGAAAATGTGTAAGATGAATACTGATGTAATAAAATTTAAAATTTATTTAATACTATTCATAAAGGATAGTTCATAATAATATTATAACAATATATCATTGTTTAGTGAAACCCGGTATTGCGTACAACACCTGTTATCGAGGAAGGTCGCTCTTACATGCAACACAAGCCAAGAATAGTGTTGCGTATATTACAAGATAATATAGTGTTTTATAAAGAGAAATATAATATTGGTGTAGCTTACAACACAAGACATCAAATAAATTAAAAATAATATTTCTCATAAAATCTCAGGGTGTTACATTCTACCCCACTTAAAATGAATTTCTACCTCAAACTTTTTCAGGGTTATAAATGTTTTACTACTTGAAAGTTTATTTTATAGAAACCCACATCATAAAAAGGAATACAAAAACTTAATTTTAATAACTAAAGTATGAAATGTAATGGTTACCCAAATTAACTCATCACTGGGTTTCCACATAGGTGAACATAGGTGAAAATATGGATATGGAAGAGAAATTTAACCATCATGTTCTGATGGAGAGTGGTAGAGAACATGGCTATGAAAAAGCCAAAAATCACAAAGCCAAAATTTTTTGAGGATCTAAGGTACCTTTTGATTCATCAGATATAAGGGCACTATGACAACATTTTTTGTTTTTAAGATCATTTCCCAAATGATGAAGAATTTTTAAATTAAAAGAAATACTTACTTGATTTTGGTTCAATATCACCGTTTCTCATGCTGTGAACAATTTCCAGATCATTTCATAATGAAATGAAGTTGAATTTGTCTTTCATGAAGTGTTAGCAGATCATGCAATAGAATGACAGGTCATTCCATCTGTCACAAACATAGGGTTAGTAAAAGTTATATACATAAGTCCATCTATGGTGAGATTAATCATATGTGGTTCTAAAAATGGACTTATAATTCATCTATCATCTAGCTTAATAGAATAACACTAGTTTATACTAACCATGGACTTCCTATAGGCCAGTGGAAGGCGATAAAGGCATGTCACACTTCGATTGTGGGTTCGATACCCACAACCTTGTCTGACACGACGGGTTTTCGTCCGTTCTGTAGGTTGTCCCTTTTCTTAAACTATAATATTATAACATTCTAGAAATAAAATCGAAAAAAAGTTCTAACCATAAAAATTACTATCTAATGTCCAACATAATCCATTCCATCCTTAAGAATTATCCAAAATACTTCTTTCCAAACTCATAGTATAAAGAGAATGATTAATAAAAATGTCATATAACAAGCATGTGAATACCATCATTTATCCCACATATATCACAAGATATATCTTGTTGGTCATATTCCAAACATGTGATTACCTTAATCATGTATTCTCTTAAAACATGTATTACCATAGAACCTTAGTGAAAACATGAATGTTATTAAAAGTTAACTCTTTCCACATACCAAAATCTCAAAAATTCTATATACTCAAATCATGAAATCACTTTGTCATTATCTCAATCATGAGCTCATTAATACTATCAATCATATTATATTATTCTTTTACCTTCATTATGTCCATGTCATCTACTTTCAAAAAATATTTAAATCACTTTTCACGGTTACTGGTACCATTCAACATATACTTTCAAATTCTCAAGGAAAAACAATAGAGTTCCAATCCATTGATTTTTCTTTATTCCCGAGTACCATACATTATTCTTGATAAAAATGCAATCATTCCACTAGATTCTTAAACCATTGACTAAGATTCTTCATTTTATTCCTCAAAACATATTTCATCTCATATATCTATTGTAGTCTCTTCATCATCATCAACATAAATAATACCCATACGATAATGATGATTCTCTTCATGAGATTTTCCATTAGGTTATTGGTTTGTATAATGCTCGTACATTCCACATTTAGAACATTAACTTTGGTTGATGTTTTAGCAATACCATTATCCTTGTCCACTGTGTTAACTGAACCTTTTCTTTTTCAATTACTGTCTTTGTGTCCTTCTTTTCCACACCAAAATCATATTCCAGTTCCATTGAAACATTCTCCTTGATGCCTCTTCCCACATGATTAAATGAGGGAAATTGAACATTCTTTCCTCTATGATCATCATGAAACACCATCTTTCTCTTATTATCCAAGTTAGGAAACTTACCAAAGTTGATATTATTGACCATATTATGGGATTGCTGATTAGGAATAATAAGGTTGTTTCTCCTTCCAAATCCCATTTCAATAGGATGCTCCAGAAGAATATCATTCAATTGTCCATCATAATCTCAATGAATATGAATATTCCTCTTTCCATCAATTTTCTAAAACCCAAAAAGAATAGTGTGAGAGGCAAAAAGCATGCTTGGAAAACAACATAATAAAGGGGAGTACATTCAATCTCTAAAATCTTAGGTTTAATTCTATGATCTTTACCTTAATTCTAGGTCTATAACCTATACTTATACTTAACCTTAGAGAAATCCCTAGACATACCTTATAAATCTCTATATGGATATAATGTTTTCACAACCTAGTTTCCAAAGGTTAACTAAACCTTCGCTCCAATACCAACAGTAGATACCCATAGCATGACGTACATAGACTCTACATTACTTTTTTGGAATACTTATTACATGAAAAAACAGATGCCCAAAGACCATATTACTTTAGTCTCTTTGGAAACTCGAAACATAATCTTCTAATCATGGTGAAATATCTTCAACATCTCCCATAAAGATCTACCCCAATTTGTTTTCTTACCTAAAACCTTTATTTATATCATGGGGAAAAGAAAACATATAAAGGGTGATCTTAAATGCTCAGTAAGGGTAAGAATGGAGAAAATAAAACAAACCATATACTTTTGAATTTAAAAACATGAACATAACGTTTAAACATCAAAATCTTGAGCAACAACATAATACATGACAGTACGTAAGGCATAGATCATAATAGAACATTAATAATGATAAAATAGATTGGGAATAAAACATGAAATTATGGAAACAATTAAGCACATGTTATGATTTCTATATTATCCAAGGAATTGCTACCAAGACCATCATAGTTGACAAAGTCCATTACTGAACTGGGTTTACTTGTTTTTCCAGCACTGTTTTATTGAACTTTATTCACTTTACATTCCAGTCATACTTATATCATGAGATATAAATGTTTACAAAATTAATTGGAGGGATATATAGGTCCCACCGATATCATAATGAAATCATTGTTTCGTGTTCCAAAAAATAAATATAAATCATTCATCATAACCTAAATAATAAAATGGGTTTTATAAACATCATCCCATTATAACATAATCAATACAAATCAAATGGATATCATTTCATCATAAGAAAAATCAAACCATTTAAATAATAGATATATTATACTTGAAACATAATCATACTAAATAATGTCATCTTAGATGGGAAATTGATTTGATAAAACACTTGAAATGAAATTTTGAGGAAAATATCATTTCTTCTTCAAAATCATTTTCTTTTCGCAAAATGCCATGCAATTTTAAAAGAAAATGATTTTTTTGAAAATAATCATGAAATCTTGTAGATTAATCTTCATGAAATAAGGCGTTATGAAATTGTAAAAATCTATTCATGCCATATAAGTTAAATAAACATTTTACTTGTACTTTTGCCGGAAAAGTCAAAAAGTACCTCATATGCTAAAAAAAGGAAGATTCCTTCTAAACCTTGTGGTAAAAGTCATAAAATGGTAAAAATGACTTTAAAAATTCATGGAATAATACCTAACATTTAATGAAAACATTTTTAGAATACATGGACATGGATGATAAACAAAATCCTAGTAAATACTTATGTATAAGTAATCTCAAATAAAATTGAGATTTGCAAAATTATCCCTTACTTAATGTCCAATTTCTTCCATATTTTTCCAAAAAAAAATTTTAGTGGGTTTAAAGATATAATTAACTTGTAACATAACCATAATAATATTTATGATATCATATATGATTCACTTAGAACATTATATTACCCATTCATTTGTCAATTCCATGTCAAAGCAGTGTTTTGGGTAAAATCGTTTCATTTATCGTTCATGTTTTGACTTGTAATTATTCATACGATTACTTAGATAATGATTAATTAATTACATATTTTAAAAAATGATTTATATATAATATATATTCAGAATATATATAATAAATCGATAAATGGAATGAAATACACCGTTAATGGAGATGGTAGGTTGTACGTACGCATGAACGTTGTTTTCATTTCCTTATTAAATTGAATGGAAGTAAGTAAATAACATATAAATAAATCCAATATCATTAATAATGCATATAATTCATGATTATTTAATATATATACTTTATAATCATTCTTGGATTGTTAACATGGAGAATTAATCTCATCGCGTCATGGAGACGGTAATCTGTATGTACGCTTGTTCCCATAATTATTGAATGGAATTAGAGTGGATGATATAATATCTCAGAATTGGTATCATGTTATAATAACCATATATATTTATTCATTATGCCATTATACCCATCCTTGTAAGGTGGTGGTGGAAAAACAAATTACACTACGACGTGAAGATGGTATTCCGTACATACGCACGCACGGTGATTTCATTTTCCATTGGATTGATATAAGATGAAACAAGTTTGGTTCATATTTATAATAACATATCAGTATATTAGTGATACTGATTTTATTAATCTATTATGAAACAAAAAAATAAGAGGAATTAGAAGAAGAAATGAACTTGAAAGAATCGGTAAAGGATATTACGTCCTCTTCGACGTGGCTCTTCTAAAACTCCTCTTAAAGTACTAAAGTTTGTCTTTGAAGAAGACCAGGACCTCTAGTATGTTACTAGGAAAGTGGAGAAGATAAATGGGTAGGGGTTGGTCGATCATAAAGTCTCAATGTTGTGTGAGGAGTAGAGGGAAGAGGTTCCCTTTTATAAGGGAGGAGAGGGGCACCTTTGGAAACATAAGAAATATTAATTTATAATAAATTTACACCCCACTTAAAAAACTCGAAAAATGACTCAATTCTAAGATGATATGATATATGGTTGTAATCTCATCATCCAACAAAATTTAGACATGTTGGTAATTTATTTTGAACCTTATCAACTTGACTTATCCTTATTTAATATAATTAATTTTATTTATGGAAATAATATTCTAAATTTTAAATTGTCATAAATAATTACTTATGTGTTGAGAATTGTCGATAATTGAATACTTTATCACATTTTAGACAATATAAATTTTAAATTTATAATTTTTAAATATTGTTTTTGATTTTTAATCAATTTTATAATATGTTATTTTTATAAAATAACAATAGTGTCAATTTTGACAATATTCATTTATTTGAATTTAAATAAAATAAAATAAAGGATATATTTGAAACAAAAAATTTAATAGACTCCTAAAATGACATATTTATCTATAATAGTTGTGGAGAATATTAATTAATTTATATAAAATTTATTTTAATATTTATAAAACCATTTATTTGATATTTCTCTTAATAAAACAATTACTACATCATTTTTTATAATCATTTAATATACTTATTAGTTAGATAAAAATTAAAAATAAAATACTATGATGATGATAAATCTAATATATTTTTAAAGAACACTTTTAATCGAATTTATCATCTTAAAATCACAACATGTAAATTGTTAGATTTATTAAATTATGAAGGTGACAACTTTGACATCATTTAAAATAATATAATATAAGTGCCATAATTGTTTTTATAATGCTCTAAATGGTCACAAATTCGACAACGGGATGGTTATGGTTTCAATTTATACTACCAATAAGTTTTGGTCATGTTTTTGGGCCATTTAAAGGATATTATTATTCTAATAAAAACTATATTATTGATTTTTACTAAATAAATAATTTATTCATAATTAATGTATAAGCTATTAAAGTAATTAAATATCCCTTAAAAATTACAAATAAATTACCATAATAAAGAAAATAATATCATTTTTCAAATGAGTATTTATAATCGAATTTATATTCTATATAACCTTATATTAAAAATACATAAATTATTAAAGTTTAGTGAGACATATTTCACTTTCTTTAAAATAAAATAAATTAAAAGTCTTAATCACATCCTAGTGGGTTCCAATGGATTCCATTTCGACCCAAATATTCCTTGGGAGGAATTACATTCATTCAATTATATTATGAATATTGTTAGTGTAATTTTATAATATTATATTTACCCTTAATTACCTGATTTACCTTTAACTGGGGTAAATAAAATTTACCGTAGTTACTATTCATAGTACCCAAAAATAAAAAGTAGCCCCCTAACATAATTTGGAAATACAGATTCCAAATATAAAATCCATTTTTCCAAATTCAAATAATATAATTTATGAAATTAATTTAAAATTAATACCATTTTTAAGAAAACTAGTTTTAAAAGTTAAATAATTGCAAAAGATTGAAATGATTTTACATATGAATTCAATGTAAAATCAATGCTAATGTCATAAATTATATTAAATGGTAAAAATATATTATATTTATTCTTTAAAACCATTAAATATTAAAATTGAACCATATAAATTATTATGATGAAAAAAAGTTGTTTTTAATTAAAATATAGTGTGTTCTTTCTATTCATTAAAATATTAATGTTATCATAATAATATGAAAAACTTATCCAAAGAAAATTTTTATAACCTGATTCCAAAAGAATAATTTTATTTTGTAATATTGATCTTATAAACATGTCAAAAACTAGATTTAACATGGGTACTCTATTAAAATGCGGCAAAACTGCATTTTTTGAAAAATACTTATTTTACTCGAAAAATTTATTTTGTTCTCATTCCATGTTCTAGAAAATGTGAAAGATAAATAATAATTTTATAAAATTCAGAATGTAGTTAATAATATTCATAAATTCTAGTTCATAATAATATTATAAAAATATATCGTTGTTTAGTGAAACCTGGTATTACGTACAACACACATTATCGAGGAAGGTCACTCTTGCGTGCAACACAAGCGAAGAATAGTGTTGTGTATACTACAAGCTAATATGGTGTTGCGTATAGTGCAAGCTAATCTTGGTGTAGCGTACAACGTAAGACATCAAATAAATTAAAATGAATATTTCTCATATAATCTCGGGGTGTTACAAAAACACTACCCTAAGATAAAAAATGAGGATTAGTATAGAATAACATCCAAAGTTATTGGTAATGTAAATATTATGTGAGTTTTCCAAGAAATACATCCCTGTCTGGATATGAGTAGGTAGAGGCAGCTCTGGCACATATGTACCTAGGAGTGAAAACTCCGACAATGAGTTTTGGGGTTAACCTGGGGTATCCTGGTACACGACAATGGGCCTTACTGCACTCTTGGTTACGACACTCCAGGGGTATATGCTTAAGATAATTGAAATTATATTTACATAACGATTTGGAGGATTTTAATATAAGATGAGAATAAATAACCTTAGTTAATTCTAAGGTGTTTTAGATTAAAAATTAGGTGTTATGATATTCTCTAAATTATTTTATGATTCATATTATGATTTCTTGTGTTTGTCAACTACAAGATTCCAAGAAAGTCATAGTAACATCAAACATGATGTGCATGGTTGGCACGTTGGTGGAAATGAGTATTGAAATGGAATGATAATAGGTATAAAATATATCGGGTTCATGATGAATCATTTTTCCAAAAATATGATCATAAACATATATATTAACCAACTCTCAGACTCAACAAAGAAGAGAAAGGGGTGAATGATAAGAGCTCCAGCAGTGGAGACCGTGGAGAAATAAAAGATCAATTTCCATCATGTAGGATATGTGGAATGAGACGCCTTGGGAAGTGTCTCAATGTAATTAATAAATGTTGTATGTGTGGGAATGAAGGACATAGAGTAAAGAATTACTGAGAAGAAAATGAAGAGTGCTATGGAAGAAAATAAAAAAGATCCCAAGATTCCATTTACAATCATTTTCCCTAAATGTAGGGGACTTGGGAATTAACCAAGTGAATGCCATATTATATAGGATAACCTCTTGGTCAAGGAAGAACCTATTTGGAAATAAATTGATGGTGAAATGTTTAAAAGTATTAGTGCTCTTGTTTTATTGGAATACTTTGGACGACTTTTCCCTTGTATGTCTAACCCTACAGTTTGTTATGTGAAAATGCTATTTTAGAAATAATTATATTTTCTATTGTTGATATAGTTATAAATAACCATTTGTGTTTATATGATCCCTGAATTTGAGGCAATTAAATTTTATTAAATTTTTGAATGAAAATGCGAGGTATGAGATAACATTTTTGGTGAAATTATGTTATGGTTATTTTGAGGAATTTATCTCATTTTGGGAATGTTATAAATTATAGTTTTTGAAAAAGGATAACACGTAGCCTGTTTGAAAACCCATCGCATCGGACAAAGATGCTGGAATCGAACCCCCAACTAGAGTGAGATTGGGATTTATCGCCTACCATTAGACTACGTGAAGTCCCTGGTTAGTGTGAAAAATTCCTTTTAGTTAAATGATTTTTTTGATTAATAATAAGTTGATTTGGGATCTTATGTATTATCAAATGAATATCCTTAGTATAAGAAAATGATTTGGTGATTATGGGATAAATGTAATTTTGGAAGTTGTTCCCTCTGTTGGGAACAATATAAGCCTAAATAAAATATAATACTAGGGGATTTCATTTGAGGATTAATGGTGGATTTTTATCTATATTTTTATTGTGTATTTATTTAAATTTGGGTTATTTATAGCAATGATTAACCTATCATAGAATATATGTGATTAGGTTAATTAATTTTATCTATGTGACTTTATGAGTAGCTGATTTTATTTGGAGATTCAATTTAACATGGAAGACTACGTAATCAATTTTTTCTATGTTTTGGGTGTCAATATTAGTTTGGGTTATATTGAATGATTTTAAAGACAATTTTTTATTTAATTGTATTTATTGATCATTGGGTATTGTTCGTTTAATTTTAGAAATTAAGATTAGTATTTCTTTCTCTAAATGATTATCCTTTTTGGGGATCATCTGATCTTGTACTAACTATTTTGGTTTTGGTTAATCTCTATAGACAAGTTAAATATATAGTTTATCCTTTTTGGATCATGTGATTCTCTAGAAGATGATTCTCTCACTTTAGGTATGACCAAGTCATCTTAAATACTCATCATTTAAAAAAATATGAGTTAGTGGTATAAATTT
This sequence comes from Viscum album, assembly GCA_963277665.1. Lineage (NCBI taxonomy): Eukaryota > Viridiplantae > Streptophyta > Magnoliopsida > Santalales > Viscaceae > Viscum > Viscum album. The sequence goes on from OY728165.1 coordinate 927,482,609, forward strand.
ATTAAAGGATGAAACTATACTTAAAAAGTAAGTATATCTCTTTATGTTCTTAGTCAATCTCATAAATAAATTCCTCAACATTATAAAATGGAAGATAAAACAAAAAAAAGTTGTCTTTTTTACTTTTCCTACTGGAAAACTAATGACCATTTATCCCATCATAAATTCATGGTTTTCTTATTGTTAACTTTCTCATGATCATTTTTTCTATCACTCTTTATCAGAACATGACTCTTAGTTTATCTTCTATATCCATTATTTCCTACATTGAATCCTAGTATGGGTTATCTTGGGTGACCTTTGTACATATTATTATTTCTTATAAAGTGATATTTTTATTCAATATTTTTTCGATGTGAGACTTTCAATGAAGTTCCCAAGCCCAATTTTAAAAATTTCTAGGATTCAGTTCCCAAAAGGGGAGAAAATGTGACACCCCAATATTTCATAGTATGTTATTTTCTTTAAGGTAATTCAATAGCTTGTGCTATACGCAACACCGAGATTGAGTGCATCACTACTTATCAAACTAGACATTCAAAAAGCGGTTATGAATATTATTAACAGAATTTTAAATTTTATATACTCGATATATTTTTATAATCCATATTATGTGTTTTCTAGACATAATATAATAACAAATTCAATTTTTCAGATAAAAGAAGAATTTTTTTAAAATGAAATTTTACCACCTTTTAATGGTGAACCATTTTGAATAAAATATTTGACACTTTTTTATATTAAATTTGACTGAATAAACTTATTTTATATAATTGGGTCATAAAAATTTAGTTTGGATTATATTTTCGAGTTTTTCAGATAACATTCATATTTTGATGAATAATGAAATTACTAAATTTTAATTGAAAAATACTTTTTTAATTAAAATAATTTATACTATTAAATTATAATTTTGAATTATTTTGAAGTATAATTAGATTATATTTTGACCATTAAATCTAATGTTGTTCAGTGGAAGTAATTTATCTTTGAAATTGGACACACAAAACTGCAAATCTTTTAATAATTATTATTTCTAAATAACACACTCGTTGTTTTGAAAACATGAATTAATTTAAAACTAATTTCTGCAACTTATGTGTCTTGAATTGGGAAAAATGGATTCCATATATGTAATCAAGAGGTCCAAATTGTATAAATTGGTAACTTTTATTTTTAGACATTATGAATATTTACCTTAGTAAATATTTTATTTAAAGTTGTTAAATGGGTAAATCCTGAACATTTGGGAAATAAATAATATTATAATAATATTAAATTACACTAACATGTATCCTATACCAATTTTTTTGATAAATATCCAACCATGGGCATCCTTGGGTCAATTCTGGGACCCCATGGAGCCACATGAGAGTGATAATGACTCTTCATATTAATTATTTTAAATTAAAGACAAATATGACATAACCATATGTCTTTTAGTAAAACAATTTTTATATGGGGATATATAAGATATATTTTTTACTATAAATATTAATTTGAAATATAAATATATTTCTTATATCATGGAATTTTTTAATAATTTTTTGACATCAAATAAATAAATATATTTACGACACAATAATGTTGCATTGTTTAACTCATTAATTAATGATTTAAATAAATAGGATAATAAAAATTAAAACAATATCCAAAAACTGTCAAATTATTAATAGATGATTTTATTTTGAACATTATTCATTTTATCTTAGAATTTAATTTGTTTAGTACCTTTATTAACCGAAAATCATTATATAATAAAATAATATTTTGAACATTCTTAATGATCCCCTCCCCCCCCCTTATAAAAATCCCTCACTTCTAACCCATCTCTAAAACCTCTCAATCCCCTTGGCTAGTCCAAAATCTAACAAAAAATGATCCTTACATCCCTATGTTCCTCTTAGAAGACTTACCTTATGTATAAGTCACTTCAAAGAAGCATTTTGGTTCAAATAAAAGGGAGTTACCCGATTTAAAGGTAACATCTCTTATTAAGTTCTTTTCTTTTATTTTACTTCTCCAACCCCCTAAAATCCACTTATTCCATTATTTTATAACAACACAAGTATACTCAATATAATAGGTTGTTGTTATGAGACGTATTTTAACTAAACTTACACACTCCTCCATGTAATGGGTATAGAACATCATGTTTTTGTGGATGGTGAACTACTTCCTCACGAAAGGATGATTGATAAATTTTCTACTACCACCTCTTATAGTGGCCATTATGATGGAACTATAATTATATATTATATATATGATATTTATTTTATCTTTAAGATTCATTAAGTCTATTTTATATCATACCATTATTCTTTTCATGTTGTATATATACGATAATTTTATTTGAGGAAGTGTGGACTACCGCCCCTCAAGGTGATATGACTCATTCATACCATACATGGAACGTATAAAGGATTTTGTTAATTAACATAATTAATATAAATGAAATATTATATTATATTGGAATAGTAATACACCTAATTATCATCAGGTTTTATTTACTTTTAAAATAAAAAAATTGATTTAGCGTTCGTGCGTACGTACGGATTACCATCTCCACGAACATGATAAGATTCATTCACCCTCGTGACCATTCAAGTTTAATTTTAATTTTATTATAAAAAATAATATTTATAACATAATATATATATTTATATTAATCAAATAAATCCTATTCATAACAAACATGAATTACTTAACAAAACTTATAAATGAAAACAAATCTATTAACACCCGAAACAATGATACTACTAAAATATTATTTACAAAGCAATATTTAAAGATAATATATGATATCATATTTAAGTAAGTAGTAATTTTATAATTTAATAACAATGATGTATCTATTATACAGAAGGTTAACATACCCTTAACATAGGAAAAGTACACGGTAAGGGGTTTCTTATCTCACTTTTAATTTTTTAAGATTTCCATTGTTCACCACTTATTAATTGAATGTGGTGTATTGTGTACTACCATTTGATATATATTTTCATGGTTATATATTTATTAATGGTATTTTATGATTAATTTTGTGGTTATTAACCTTTTTTCATATGAATATATTGATTAAAATGTTGTAAGGGGTTTTCATCTCACTTCTTATTTCCGTGAGATTCATGTTATATTGCCACTATTTCATTTTCTGTGGTGTATGTACTTCACATGATTGTATTAATTATGTAATATAATTTAATTTATGGGTATTTTCATCTTAATTTTATGATCCTTATTTCATGGGGTGTATGTTTCGTAAGTCCCTGAATCGGTAAGGGAATTGTTAATTTCGATTTCCGCTCATTGGGTTTTACACAAACTTCATTGATCATTTTACTCCAAGATTATGTGTGAAATCACTATTTATTTATTAATTTAGTAATTTAGATTTCTATTTGTGTGGTTATTCTTTTGATACACATAATCACTCCATTGATAAATTCTCAAGTCATCAATATGAACTTGATAAGAGTAATCTTAACTCAATTTTAATTCATTGAGTTAAACATCCAAGTCATTGGTGTTGTTGTTACAAGAATATGTGTGAATCACATATGATTTTTTTACACTAAATATCCAGTCATATTTAGTTTATTTATATTTTTCACACATAATTATGTCATTGATTTATCCTTAACATAAAGATACAGACTTTATAAGGGATTTCATCTCAACTTACATTCTATTGAGACTTCTTTGTTGTTATGCACCAATTCAATTTTATTTGGTGTATATAATATATATTGACATAATATATCATGAATACATTTATTCTCATGATATTAATTAGTTTTTATTACCTCAATTAGTTTTATTCAAGCATCTCTCATTTGGATCGGATTTCTAACTAAAATTTCATTTTATATGTTTTAAAAGTTTATTATACTAAATATATCTCATTAATGTCCATGTTTAAAAAATGGGTGTAAGGATTTATTTATATAGAAATTAATATTTTAAAATTAAAATTACTTTTAAAAGTTTCAATGTTGTATGAGACAATTTTAGTCAAAAATCTATTTGAAACAACTTCTTGATAAATAACGATACTTTTAAATGTTTTCAAGAAAAAGGGGGATATTTCTCTCAAATATTTTTTATAATCTTTTTCATCTATGTCAATATCCTTCATTATTCTCGATTGAGGTTAATTTATTATAATAAAATCTTACATATTTTATTGAATGAGTAATTTTTGACTCTGAAGGTGTTATTTTTGTACCATTCATGGTTTATGGTTAAAGTATTGACATTTATTATGCTAGTTTTAATATGAATGTTTATATTTTGTTTCACCCTTTCATATGAAGAATTCATTGGAATTATTAAGTGATGGGTGGATCCCGCTATAGCTCCTTGATGCATCAGTAGGTCTCATGAGACAAACTAGTGTCCTGACATATGGCCTTGAAAAAATCTTATTTCTAGTATTGGAACAAGGCCTTTACTATGTGGTTATGAAGTCTAGAATTATGCATTCCATCATTATAAAATTGGATTTTGATATTACATGTGATTATTAGACTAGTAGAATATCTATGTGAATAAGTAAATGGAATTATTTGATTTATCTTTTCCATATTATGCGGAAGTTTATGTTTAAAAGGCTTGTGTTCTAGTCTTATACATTGCCTTAAACGTTTATTCTTATTTATAACATTTTCCACTATATTTTTATCCTTAATGAGCATATGAGCTCACCCCTTTCTTATGTTTTATACTTTCTAGGATTAAAAGTAGTATATTATGATTAACCTGTAGGAATAGGCTAAGGGATATAAGTGTTTTCAAAGGGGACACAATGTTGTTTTTTTCATGATGTAGTGTAAAACTTATGTATGTATCTAGTACTTCCAATGCTACTAAACTTATCTGTATTTAGGGACTTGATTCATTGTAATCATGCCAATGTATTAAAATAATCCACCAGCTCCGAGATTTTTGGGTCGGGGAGTTATAGTGAATATGACATATATGTCCCAAAAAATAAAGGAAATACTAGAAATTCTTCATCTTAAGTCTCAAAATCATTTGTACACATTAAAACACCCAGTATATAATTTTTTTGTCAATAATAAATCAATTAAATAACTAAAATTATATCTATCATACCATATAAGATTTAATTATGACCTTTTATTATATTTTTATTAAGAATTCAGTGTTAAGATTATGTTTCGGGTATTAACTAAATTGTTTTTATGCATGTTTTGGGTTTATAAATACAGTACAATTAATTTTTCCTTGTTTCATCATATTTAGAATGTTAAAATTGATATAAATTTTATATATATTCCTTGTAAAAAATATTTATATTTAACCATAAATTCAAGAGATATAAAATGAATTACCCCAGTCTTGGAGAAGGTGGGTCGTATGTTTGCATGAACATTTTTTCTAAGTGCTCAACATATGTATCGAAAGGAAGGTAATAATTGTAATGGCCCCGATATTAATATAATAATACATTTTCACATATATTAATATTTATAAAAAGGATATTAATTTTATTTTAAATACGACACTTTTTCTAATACAGTACTCAACACACAATGACGTGTTTCTTTGAAATCTTTCGTTCCACACAACTTTGAGTTATACTAAAAGAACAATATAATAATATTATTATTTTAAATGGTATTTAAAACCTAGAATTTTTTTGGAGATAATGAACATAACTAACTAAAATATTATTATTAAATTTCTTTACATTTGTCCAATAAATTTTAGAGGCCTAAAATATTAATGAATCCAATTTTAATCATGAAATACTCTAATATTTTTAAATGGTTGTTTTACCACCTTCTGATGGAGAAACCTTTTTAAATATAGTTTTCTCCACTTTTATATGTTCTATTTTAAAAAATAAAAATCTTCTTTATATGTGGGACATTAAAATTTACATTGGATGATTTTTTTTAAATTTTTGGATAATGTTTATTTTTAATGAATAGTTAACAATACTGCATTTTAATTCAAAACTATCATTTCATGTAGTTTTTTTATAGATAGACTATCCTTTTAATTTTTTTTAAAGTAAAATAGGGTTATATTTTTATTTTTTAATCCAATCATGGTCATTGGAAGCAATATCACATTTTAATTGGACATAAACCCATGTCAATATTTTGATAGTAATTACTTCTTAAAAACCTACTTTTCGTATTGATAACAAGAATTAATTTTAAATTAATTACATAAAGATCATTGTTTTGAATTTGGATAAATGGATTCCATATTTAGAATAAAGAGGTAAAACTTTTTTAAATATGTACATTTGATTTTTGGTAATTATGAATAGTAACAACAATAATTATTTTATTTACCATAGTAAAAGAGTAAATATGGAAAAATAATGGTAAAACAATTATATTATATTAATATGAAACTACCATAAATGTGTTCTAATACTATTTAATGATATAGTTCAAACCATGGTCATCCGTGGGTCTATTTTTGGACCCCATTTAGCCACATTTCTATGAAAATGACATTTTATAAGAATTTATTTTAAGTATTGAAAAATATAACATAAACATGTATCTTTTACTAAATATATTTTTTATGGTGTTATATAAGAGATATATTATAATATAAATATTAATTAGAAATTTAATGCCCCGACCCTAGTTTCCCAGAGTCGGTGCATTATTACATAACATTGGCATGATCACAAGAAAGATCAAATCTCGAAAGACCGATTGGTTTAGTAGCCTTGGAAACACTAGATATATTCATAAGTTTTACATTACATCATAAAATGAAAAACTACTACAACAACATAATTTCTCCATAATCCACATTCATATCCCCACATAATATCCCTGCAGGTCATTCATAATTTACTTCTTCACTTCCTGGGAAAAATAAAACATAGAAAACGGGTGAGCTCAAATGCCCAGTAAGGATAACAATATAGCGGAAACTTTCATAAATAAGAATAAACATTTAAGTCAATGTATAACTAAAACAAAATCCTTTCAAACATGAACTTTCAACATGGTATGGCATAAATAAAATGAAATAATGTCATTTACTTATTCACATGGATATTCTACTAATCGAATAATCACATGCAAAAATCAATAACCACTTTCATAATGTTGGAATGCATAATGCCAGACTATCATAACCACATAGTCAAGGCCTCGTGCCAAGACTACAAATAAGATTTTGTCAAGGCCTTGTGCCAAGACACTAGTTTGTCTAATGAGACCTACCGATGCATCGAGGAGCTATTGCGGGCTCCACCCGTCACATATTAAGTCCAATGCATTCCCATATGAAAATGTTTAAACATAACATAACCATTCGTATTAAAACTAGCATACGAAATGTCAATACTTTCACCATAAACTATGAATGGTATAAAAATATCACATCCACAGTCAAACATATTACAAAACCTTCAATACAATATAGAAGTTTTTTATCATAATAAATCAACTTCAAATAATCTTAAAATCCATCAAAGGATGTTGACATAGATGAAATCAAAATTTTTTTAAAAGAAATATCTCCTTTTATTTTGAAATCATTTAAGATCTATATAAAATAAAACATTTTCTTTGAAAATATTCTTATAAGCTTGTAAGGGAAGCTTTGAAGATTTTATAACGGCGGAAAATAGCCGCACCCGCCGTATAAGTTAAAAAAACATTCTTACCTTAATTCTGTCAAAAAGGTTAAAAAGGACCTTGTTTTGAAAACGACGGAAAGATTCCTCTTATAAAAAGTCATAAAAGGGTATAAATGACTTTAACCCATATTCTTGTAAATAATAAATATGTTTTGAAATACATTTTGAAGAAACATGGATGTGGATGATAAAGAGATCCTAGTAGATTATTACGTATAAACAACCTCGGATAATGAAGAGATTGTGAAATAACCCTTACCTTGTACTTTTCCTTGGTTGGGGTAGGTTAAACTCCTTTATAATGGTGAAATAATTGTTATTAAATTATACAAGAATCATATATATTAATATGATATCATATATGATCTTTTAACATTGATTTGTTAATAATATCTTAGAATTATCGTCGTTTCGGGTGTTAACTTACTCATTTTCTTTTATATGTTTTGTTACATAAGCCATGTTTGTTGTATCTTATTCATATTCAGAATTATATCAAGTCCTTAAACATCATTTTTAAATCATCAAATGATAATTATACTTGAATGGATACGATGGAGAATGAATCTCATCGCGTTCGTGGAGACGGTAGTCCGTACGTACGCACGAGCGACAATATCATTATTTTGATATTAAAATAATATATAAATGGATGGTATATCATATATACAGAATCATTAACATGTTATATTTATTATTTACATGAGTTACACATCATTATTATAACCATCCAAATAATATTATATTGAATAACAATTACACCACGACGTGGAGACGGTAAGCCGTACGTACGCACGTATGGTGACATATTATTCAAAGGGTGGATAGAATACTGAATATGGTTGTACCAAATTCATAATAACATCATAGTATATATATGATACTATATTTATTATTTTATAATGGTAACAACAAAGAAAGAAGAAGTGGAAGAAGAAATGAACTTAGAAAAGCGTGGTGAAATCATTACCTCTTCTTCGGGTTCTTCCTTTTGATTTGATCAAAAGGGCTCCTTAGGTTGGCTTTCTGATCAAACTAAGCCCCCTAGGTTGTAGTGAGGGAAGTTGGGAGAGTATTTGGGCAGAGTTTGGCCGAACCAAAAGTCTTTTAAGGTGTGAAGAAATGAGAAGGAGGAGTGCCCTTTTATAAGATGGTTGAGGGGCACCTTTGGAAAAGCTAGAAATATTAATTTATAATAAATTCATATTCGGTTTCTAATGGCTCCAAAGTTGATTATTCAAAGTTTAAGGTAGGGATAGGTCGAAAACCTCTAAACCAATAGAATTTAGACAGGTTTGGGTACTTATATTAACCTTATCTTTAAGTATTAACTCTAAGTTAATTAGTTTCACTTTTACAATGTCTCTTTGTATTTTTATATAATATGGTTAATAAACTTACTACATACATCCAAGCGACCCCTATGTGGTCCATTAATGATGAAACTATCATCATATAAGTCTCTTGGACGAACCTCAGATTTTTAGGAATTTAATATCAATTAATATTATAATATTTGTTTTAATAACTCTTTTATGTCAATTTTGACACTATTCAATAGTTGATTTTTTTGAAACTCATAACAGATTGATTACTTCGAAAAAAGTAAATTAAATCAATCCTAATATATCATATTATCCTAGAAAATTAGTTTAATTCATTAAAAGTTTCATATTATATTTATTTGGGTATTTATAATATCAATTATTTTAATTTCTCACTATTATAGTAATTACTGCATCATCATTGTGTCATAAATAAAATAACTTATTTAATGTCTAAAAATTATAAATAAAATATCCTTATGTAGGAAATCTTTTTAACTTTCTAATTAATATTTAGAATCTAAAATCCAACATATATAACCCTATGTAACAATTGTTTTTCTAAAAGATATATGCTTGTGCCATTTTTGTATTCATTTTAACTTAATTAAAATAAAGTGTCATTATCACTTACAAGTGGATCCATGGGGTCCGAAAATCGTCCCAAAGATGCCTATGGTCGAACATGTATCAACCAATAAGGCTAAGACACGTTTTAGGGTAATTTAGAATTATTATAATATTAATTGTTAACCCTTATTTACCGGATTTACCCTTAACCATGGTAAGTAAAATATTTACCGCAGTAATTATTCAAAATATCTAAAAATAAAAGTTACCTATTTACACAATTTGAACATCCTGATTCCAAATATGGAATCCATTTTTCTAAATTCAAAACACAGAAGTGGCAGAAATTAATTTAAAATTAATTCACGCTGTCAAAACAAAAAGCGTGTTTTTAAGAGATAATAACTATCAAAAGATTGACACTTGTTTATGTTCGGTTTAATTGAAAAATTATGTCCAATGACCAAAATTATATTAAATGGTAAAAATATATTCTAAATATACTTTAAAACCACTAAAATTCATAATTTATCACTATTAATTATTTTGATTAAAAAAGTTGTTTTTAATTAAAATTTAGTAATTTTCACTATTCATCAAAAGATGAAAGTTATCCGAAATGTACCAAAATTTCAACTTAGGCTAAATTCGATATTCCGAATCCAAAAATGAAGTCCATTTTAAAATATAAAATATATGTAATTTCAAAAAGTAGGTATTACTATTCATAACGGCTAGTTTGATTCGTTGTGGTGTGTGTTAAAACTCAAGGTTGCGTACAACACACGCTACTGTATTATTCAAAGAAAGTGTACCGTGGAAGCTTGGGATGTTTCATTTTAAATTTTTGATGTCCCCATTTAGTCAAAAAGTTTAAAATATTGTATTTAAAAAGGGTTCACTATTAAAATTTGATAAAAGTTCAATACTGAAAATGAATTTTTTCTTGCATTATATCTAAGAAACTCATAATATGAATTCTAAAATTATACGGATTATATAAAGTTTAAAATATAGATAATACTAATCATAACCTCTTTTGAATGGATTTTTTTTGTAAGTCATGGTGTGATTGAACTCGGTGTTGCGTGTAGTGCAAGTTATTGAATTATTTTGAAGAAATAACACACTATGAAATCTTGGGGTGTTACATTCTCCCCTCCTTCAATAAATTGCGTCCCCGCAATTTGAAATTGTTCTTCGAAAATAAAAGGTTGAAAATAGAAAATATATTTGTGGGAAAACCCACATCAAAAATTGGGTTACTAAAATTTAGTCTTAATATGAGGAAAAGAGAAATGAAAGGGTCACCACCAAATTATGATCTCGATTAGGAGAACATTGGTGGAATTTAGAGACATATAATTGGAGGAAAAACGTAAATTTTTACAAGTAGTGATTGAGGTCATCAATCACAAACAAGTATAAAATTGAGGTCCTTAAATTCATCAATCTATGATGATTTGAAATACCATCGGTTCAACAAAACATAGGGTATTAGGATAACACATTTTTGACGTTTCAAAATATCTTAGTTGAAATCCCACATCGAAAAATGAATTAATGAGGCCTCTATTTAAAATAAAGAGTCGAAAGTATAAAGATTACCGAAAATAACACATACTAGGGTTCCATGTAGGAAAATATGGATATGGAAGAAAAATCTAACCATCAATTATCTGATGGAGAGTGGTAGAGAACATGGCTATGAAAAGGCAAACAATCCCAAAGCCATAAATTAGTGATGATTTAAGGTACCATCTAGGACAACATTTTTGTTCTAAGTTCCTTTTCTCAATGTTGAGGAATTTATTTATGATATTGGATAAGATCATAAGGAGATATACTTACATTATAATTAGAGTTTTATCCATTAATAAATTTCTACCATAAACTCATCTTTCACTCTACAAGATAATAGAACGTAAAAAAAATTTCTATTTATACTATTCGTACAGTGTTCCAAATAAATGAATTTATAATTCATCTACCAGATCTTTTAAAAAAACTACATTATTTAATACAAGACATCTCATGGGCCAGTGGTACGTGATACACTCTTGTCACCCTTCGGTTGCGGGTTCAAGTCTCGTAGCCTTGCCAGACGTGACAGGTTGTCGCCCGACCTCCGGGTTGTCCTTTTATGGAAATCCAAAATAATCCAAACTAGAACCATCCAAAATACTTCTGTCCAAACTCACAGTCCAACATTTATAAGGAAGGTAAACATAATGTAGATCATTTTTACCCCGTAATAGCATATGAATACCTTCATCATGTATTCTTTTAATACACTGAAACATCTTGAATTACCATATTCCTTATTGATTACATTCATGCTCCCTTATTCCATATAGAATGCTGGATATACTTCATCAATCCAACAATGTTTTAAACCCTAACAATGATGGAATATAAAAATCATTAATCAGTTTCAAGGTAGTTAAGAATATCCAATATAATTTATCCAAATTAATCATGTATTATTCCAAAATCACTACCTCGGTATCAGAACTATATTATGATTTATCGTTCTCTCAACCATATATTTTCCAAAAATTTATCCTGCTATTGAGTCACTTTTCTTTGTTCCACACAATCTCAAGTCCTTAATGAAATTGTACTGCAGTACAATCCTTATATACTCCATAATTATTATAACAAGTACATTGTTGATACAACACTCAATTGACATAATCAACATAAGAACTCTAATCATTCCTCTTCATTTGTGGTAGTATCATAACTTGATTATTATCCAATAACATCATTTGCGGCATAGTCTGATGACTGGGACATAGGTTCGCGTAGTGTCCAAACTCCTTGCAAATGAAGCATTGTACATTTGAAACCATTTTCTTACCCTTGCAGTCATGTACTTTGTGCCCTATTCCTCCACACTTATAACAAACTCCCATTCCTTTCAGGAAAGTTTCAGGGTGTTTTTTCCACAGTTACCACATATGGGAAAATTATTCTTTTCCCTCTTCCCTTTATCCATCTTTCTCTATTCCATCCTTTTCTTCTCATGCTTCCCTTCAAATCTATAGGACTTAGTAAAATCTTTACTTATCTTATCAACACATGATATTATTTCTTCATATGATGATAAAACATAGGAGACTATTTCTCTTATAAATTCTGGGTTAAGACCATGAAAGATATGATCCTTCTTTCTCTATGGATCATGTGCATTGTTGGAGTTCTCATTCCTTCTACTGGGCGCCATTTCTAAACAATGGCATACACTAGATTAGTTTATGAATAACAATACCTAATCCCAAACTTGTAAGACACATAACATAGATTAAATAGTATATGGATATAATCCATAGTCATAAAAATTTCTCCTTTGAGGAAGTAAATCCACATAAACCCTTCATAATGGTTTGTAAAGAAAATGAGAATTATCCTAAGCATATCCCCCGGGAGTGTCGTAACCAAGAGTGCAACAAGGCCCGTTGTCGTGCACCAGTTCCCGTTCGAGTCTAGCTCAAAGCGGTGTTTTCGGGTTTTACCCCTAGGTACATCTGTGCCAGAGCCGCCTCTACCTGCTCGTATCCAGACAAGGATGTATTGCTCGGAAAACTCACAAAATCTCTACAATACCAAAATTCTATGAAGTTCTTCTATACTAATCCTCAAAGTTCATCTTAGGTCTACGTGCTCTAATCAGAGTTTATCTAAATCTAGCTTCCAAGGTTTGTACTAAACTTCCTCTAATACCAACTGTAACGCCCTGACCATAGTTACCCAGAGTCGGTGCATTATTACATAACATTGGCATGATCAAAAGAAAGATCAAATCTCGAAAGACCGATTGGTTTAGTAGCCTTGGAAACACTAGATATATTCATATGTTTTACATTACATCATAAAATGAAAAACTACTACAACAACATAATTTCTCCATAATCCACACTCATATCCCCACATAATATCCCTGAAGGTCATTCATAATTTACTTCTTCACTTCCTGGGAAAAATAAAACATAGAAAACGGGTGAGCTCAAATGCCCAGTAAGGATAACAATATAGCGGAAACTTTCATAAATAAGAATAAACATTTAAGGCAATGTATAACTAAAACAAAATCCTTTCAAACATGAACTTTCAACATTGTATGGCATAAATAAAATGAAATAATGTCATTTACTTATTCACATGGATATTCTACTAATCGAATAATCGCATGCAAAAATCAATAACCACTTTCATAATGTTGGAATGCATAATGCCAGACTATCATAACCACATAGTCAAGGCCTCGTGCCAAGACTACAAATAAGATTTTGTCAAGGCCTTGTGCCAAGACACTAGTTTGTCTCATGAGACCTACTGATGCATCGAGGAGCTATATCGGGCTCCACCCGTCACATATTAAGTCCAATGCATTCCCATATGAAAAGGTTTAAACATAACATAAACATTCGTATTAAAATTAGCATACGAAATGTCAATACTTTCACCATAAACTATGAATGGTATAAAAATAGCACATCCACAGTCAAACATATCACAAAACCTTCAATACAATATAGAAGTTTTGTATCATAATAAATCAACTTCAAATTATCTTAAAATTCATCAAAGGATGTTGACATAGATGAAATCAAAATTCTTTTAAAAGAAATATCTCCTTTTATTTTGAAATCATTTAATATCCATATAAAATAAAACATTTTCTTTGAAAATATTCTTATAAGCTTGTAAGGGAAGCTTTGAAGATTTTATAATGGTGGAAAATAGCCGCACCCGCCGTATAAGTTAAAAAAACATTCTTACCTTAATTCTGTCAAAAAGGTTAAAAAGGACCTTGTTTTGAAAACGACGGAAAGATTCCTCTTATAAAAAGTCATAAAAGGGTATAAATGACTTTAACCCATATTCTTGTAAATAATAAAAATGTTTTGAAATACATTTTGAAGAAACATGGATGTGGATGAAAAAGAGATCCCAGTAGATTATTACGTATAAACAACCTCGGATAATGAAGAGATTGTGAAATAACCCTTACCTTGTACTTTTCCTTGGTTGGGGTAGGTTAACCTCCTTTATAATGGTGAAATAATTGTTATTAAATTATACAAGAATCATATATATTAATATGATATCATATATGATCTTTTAACATTGATTTGTTAATAATATCTTAGAATTATCGTCGTTTCGGGTGTTAACTTACTCATTTTCATTTATATGTTTTGTTACATAAGCCATGTTTGTTGTATCTTATTAATATTCAGAATGATATCAAATCCTTAAACATCATTTTTAAATCATCAAATGATAATTATACTTGAATGGATACGATGGAGAATGAATCTCATCACGTTTGTGGAGAGGGTAGTCCGTACGTACGCACGAGCGACAATATCATTCTTTTGATATTAAAATAATATATAAATGGATGGTATATCATATATACAGAATAATTAACATGTTATATTTATTATTTACATGATTTACACATCATTATTATACCCATCCAAATAATATTATATTGAATAACAATTACACCATGACGTGGAGACGGTAAGCCGTACGTAAGCACGTATGGTGACATGTTATTCAAAGGGTGGATAGAATACTGAATATGGTTGTACCATATTCATAATAACATTAAAGTATATATATGATACTAGATTTATTATCTTAGAATGGTAACAACAAATAAAGAAAAAGTTGAAGAAGAAATGAACTTAGAAAAGGGTGGTGAGATCATTACCTCTTCTTCGGGTTCTTCCTTTTGATTTGATCAAAAGGGATCCTTAGGTTGGCTTTATGATCAAACTAAGGCTCCTAGGTTGTAGTGAGGGAAGTTGGAAGAGTATGTGGGCAGAGTTTGGCCGATCCAAAAGGCTTTTAAGCTGTGAAGAAATGAGAAGGAGGAGTGCCCTTTTATAAGAGGGGTGAGGGGCACCTTTGGAAAAGCTAGAAATATTAATTATAATAAATTCATATTCGGTTTCTAATGGCTCCAAAGTTTATTATTAAAAGGTTAGGGTAGGGATAGGTCGAAAAACCCTCATCCAATAGAATTTAGACAGGTTTGGGTACTTATATTAACCTTATCTTTAAGTATTAACTCTAAGTTAATTAGTTTCACTTTTACAATGTCTATTTGTATTTTTATATAATATGGTTAATAAACTTACTAAATACATCCAAGAGACCCCCAAGTGGTCCACTAATGATGAAACTATTATTATATAAGTCTCTTGGCCGAACCTTAGATTTTTAGGAATTTAATATCAATTAATAATATAATATTTATTTTAAGAACTCTTTTATGTCAATTTTGACACTATTCAATAGGTGATTTTTTTGAAACTCATAACAGATTGATTACTTCGAACAAAGTCAATTAAATAAATCCTAATATATCATATTATCCTAGAAAATTAGTTTAATTCATTAAAAGTTTCATATTATATTTATTTGGGTATTTATAATATCAATTATTTTAATTTTTCACTATTATAGTAATTACTGCATCATCATTGTGTCAAAAATAAAATAAATTATTTAATGTCTAAAAATTATAAATAAAATATCCTTATGTCTGAAATAGTTTTATCTTTCTAATGAATATTTATAATCTAAAATCCAACATATATAACCCTATGAAACAATTTTTTTTCAAAAATATATATGCTTGTGCCATTTTTGTATTCATTTTAACTTAATTAAAATAAAGTGTCATTATCACTTACAAGTGGATCCATGGGGTCCCAAAATCGACCCAAAGATGCCTATGGTCGAACATGTATCAACAAATAAGTCTAGGACACGTTTTAGGGTAATTTAGTATTATTATAATATTAATTTGTAACCCTTATTTACCGGATTTACCCTTAACCATGGTAAGTAAAATATTTACCGCAGTAATTATTCAAAATGTCTAAAAATAAAAGTTACCTATTTACACAATTTGAACATTCTGATTCAAAATATGGAATCCATTTTTCTAAATTCAAAACACAGAAGTGGCAGAAATTAATTTAAAATTAATTCCCGCTGTCAAAACAAAAAGCGTGTTTTTAAGAGATAATAACTATCAAAAGATTGGTACTTGTTTATGTTCGGTTTAATTGTAAAATTATGTCCAATGACCAAAATTATATTAAATGGTAAAAATATATTCTAAATATACTTTAAAACCACTCAAATTCATAATTTATCACTATTAATTATTTTGATTAAAAAAGTTGTTTTTAATTAAAATTTAGTAATTTTCACTATTCATCAAAATATGAAAGTTATCCGAAATGTACCAAAATTTCACCTTAGGCTAAATTCGATATTCCGAATCCAAAAATGAAGTCCATTTTAAAATATAAAATATATGTAATTTCAAAAAGTAGGTATTACTATTCATAACAGCTAGTTTGATTGGTTGTGGTGTGTGTTAAAACTCAAGGTTGCGTACAACACACGCTACTGTATTATTAAAAGAAAGTGTACCATGGAAGCTTGGGATGTTTCATTTTAAATTTTTGATGTCCCCATTTAGTCAAAAAGTTTAAAATATTGTATTTAAAAAGGGTTCACTATTAAAAGTTGATAAAAGTGCAATACTGAAAATGAATTTATTCTTGCATTATATCTAAGAAACTCATAATATGGATTCTAAAATTATAAGGATTATATAAAGTTTAAAATTTAGATAATAATATTCATAACCTCTTTTGAATGGCTTTTTTTTTGTAAGTCATGGTGTGATTGAACTCGGTGTTGCGTGTAGTGCAAGTTATTGAATTATTTTGAAGAAATAACACACTATGAAATCTTGGGGTGTTACAAGAAATATGAAAATATTTCCTACATCATGGTATTTTATTTATAATTTTTATAAATCTAGTAAATAAATTTATTTAATACATAATGATGATATAGTTATTCTCTTAGTAATGAATGATTTAAATGAATGATATTATTAATAATAAAATAAATTTATTTTGAAACTTTTTAGGCTATACAAGAATTTTATGGATTATTATGATTTTTTATATTTTAATTAATTAATTTTTTTTCGGAATAATCATGTTGCTGTGTATTTGTATGAAGTAATGATATTAATATTATTAAAATTGGCATAAATGAGTTTTTAAAACAAATACAATTTTATTAAATTATATAATAGTCCAAAAAATAGAATATTGAGCCAAATGAAATAGATTTCATTACAAATGCCATTAATGAGAAACTTTATGTTATATTGGAATTTTATAGTAAATATATTAACCATATAGCATGAATATAAAAGAATACATGGTAGGAGTTAAATTAGTTAACTAAGGGTTAAAGCTAAAAGATAAGGTTAAATTTGTGGTATAGTCATATTTAAAACATAGTTATTGATAGTTTTTAGACCCCAAACATATTTTACTTTAAATAAACGACTTTGGAAACTTTTGAAACCGAAAATAATTATATAATAAAATAATTCTTCAAAATATTCCTAAAGTGCCCCTCCTCCCTCTTATAAAATTACATCATTACTACCAATTTAATAACACCTATAAAGAAACCTGTATATTCAAAATTATGACCAAATGAGCTCTAAATATCCCTACCTTTCCCCTAGAAACCATAACCGATGCATAAAAAATTAAAGAAAGCATTTGGGATCAAATCAAAAGGAGTTACATGTTTTAAGAGGTAGTGGCTTCTCTAAAGGTGATTTCCATTATTTTACTTCATCAATTCCTATTATATTTTTATTATTTGATTACATAACAAGAAAAATATCATAAATATTATAGGTTTTTGTTCTTATGAGGATTAAAACTACACTTAAACACACATCCTTCTATGGGCATGAACATACTGTTTTTGTGGATGGCGAACTACTACTTCACAAAAAAAAGAATTTTTCTTTTTAACGTGCACAATGACAACGAACTTTCCACAGTCATGAAAATTATTTTATATCTAGCTTCTTTAACAATAAATTACATTTTTAAAAAGTAAAATAAATGACATATAACCATTTCATGTATTTCGGTATTTAAAATCGTTATGAGAAAGCATTGATTATTTCAACATCTAGAAATTTTATATTGTGATTAGAATGTGGAAATGTTATATTTACTTTATAATTGTTTTATGTGTTATGATTATGTTATGGTATATGGGCATTTTTTATGATTAAAAGTGGTTCCATTATAAACTAAGGGTGGGTGAGCTCAAGATAGCTCTCCGGTGCATTAGGTAACGTGATGGAGGAAAGCATTAATTTTTATCCTATGATATTTATAGAATATACTTTGATGGGTATTTCAAAAGTAACTCCCTATGTAGTAAGTAAATATACAATGTAATTATGTTATGGATTCTACAAGAAACATTTATGATTTATGATTTTTATGTTTTATTCATAAATCATATGATTTCATGAGGTATGTTAAAGAACCTTTTTACGATTGAAAAATTATTGTTTCATCTATTTTTATGAAATGATGGACTAATATTTTCTTCCTCTATTTTATATCCCTTACTGAGATTTTTATGGAAATCCATGGTTTTTAAAATATTTTTCATAGGGTATATAGAAGGGTAAGAGAAATGATTAATTCATGATGATTTTTATCAATAATAGAATTGTTTTTTATTTAATGATTTTCATTATTGGAAAAAAAATTAAAGTAGAAGATTCTACTTTGTAATATTTAAGATGTAATGTAACAGTTATGGCCTAATTCTCTAAAGCTAGAAACATGAATATATCATCAATGTGAAACCTTGATTTAACTCAAGATTATGTAATGTTTAAGACTAGGGACATATAATAATATATCATATTTATATAATCATTTTTATGTCATATATATCATATATATTCACTAAATAAGTTTTTATTATAATCCATGTCAAAATAAAATGAAAAACATATCACATTACTTCGTAGAGGTAATAGTACACTTGCATGCATGAGTGACGTTATCATATTCCCAAGGATTGTAAGGTAAAAAGTTAAATGTGATATTATAAAAAAATTCAAATTAATGTCATAGGTATCATATATTTACATTTAATCCATCATTATCTATAGATGTGATAGTTTGTGAGGGAAAATTAATTACATTGTTTCTCAAGGTGGTAGTTCGTTGTATAGATGATATAAGGATTCCTTTCAAATTTGAAGGAATAGGAGATAGATATAGGTTATTCCGTCAACATATTAACATATCCGTATATGGAATGTAGTGGTGTTTTTTTATCTTCATATTTAAATAATTTTTAATGATGTGGAATAATAAAAAAACCAATGTTTTTAAATTGTACATCTTCTTCAGAAAAACTTTTTAGGTTCATTCCTAAATTCTTTTTAAATGGGGTTTTTAATAAGAACAAGGTCACTGCTATGTGGGTAAAGAATTAATGAATATATTTTGGAATGTATTTAACAAAACAATGTTCTTTTTTATATGTTAATAGAATAGAAAATGTGTTTCCCCTTTATAAGTGGGAGAGAGGACACAATTGTAATTTTTGTAATGAAAAAGGTATACCCATGTTTTAAACACCCTAAAAGGATAAAAAAATGGTCAATTATCAACCCTTAGATATGATAAGTTTGAAATATGGACAGAATATAGTAATTGGACAATTTTATTGGTCAATTTACCACATATTATTTTAGATGAACTAAAGGTAATACCTTATTAACCATAACTATAATTATTAATTTTTTCTACTTTTATTATTCATCATAAAAAAATATTATGTGGATATTAATATATAATATAAATTATTCCTATTCAAAATATTTTATTAATTATCTGAAATTCAATTCACAGAAGTTGTATAATTTAATTTAAAATTAAACTCATTGTCACAATAAAACAAATGGGTTCTTAAAGAAAAAAATTAAAAAGTATAAAATGTTTTAATATCAAAATTTTGTATAGAATTGATTTTAATGACCTAAATTGGATAATTTATAGTATATTTAAATAATTATACATTTAAAACTTTTTTAAAATAGAAAATTGAACATTATATATTATTTAAACCAAAATGAATGGTTTCTATAAAAATAATAATTTTTCATAATTCATCAAAAAATAAATCTTTTCAAAAAAAGTCACAAAAACTAAATATAAGATAATATTTAAATTATGATGTCACAAAATAGTTTTTTCATTTAAATAAGTTTACTGAATGTATTAAATTTTTCTTCATTTGTTTTTCAAAATAAATGAAAATATTTTTTTAAAAAAATATATTTTTATAGCACCTAAATACATTTCCATAAATTAAGTACATATTTATTAATATGTTTTTAGTTTTTAAAAAATTAATGCTAAATTATCAAAATATAGTTGTTCCAATTCATACCACAAAATGTTGCAGATAGTTTATAAGGGTCATGTTTAAATAATAAAATTTTTACTAGTATAACATGGTTCGTTAAAACGTAGTGTTGTAAGTAACACAAGCTACCAGAGAAATTAAATTTATTTTAAAAAATATATTTACTTGAATTTTTTTTATAATATTTATAGTATTTTTTCTGATATAAATAGGGTATATTGGATTTATTTAGATAATTTTTTATGGATTGGATATAAGGACCCTGACCCCAGTAGCGCAGAGTTAATGCCTTACTTAATTACATCCGTACTAAGAACAAGAATTCACATCCCAATGGACCAAGTAGTTCTGCATATTTAGAAAACCAGATATAAACACAATTGTCACAATACAACTTTGAAAATAAAAAACATAAAATATACATTTGAAACACCCATAAAATCTTTTGATTTCCTTAAAATCATTCATAACATAACTCTTCATATCTTGGGGAAAAATAAAACAATAGAAAGGGATGAAACTATATATGTAGTATAGGTATGAAATACATCCGAAAATTATCATAGATAATAAGGGAAGGTTAATAAATAAAAACACATTCCAATAAAATATAATTTTAAGAAAAATATGGATGAAATATAAGCTGATAAAATAATCCCATTTAAATAATCACATGAGAAATGAAACTTAATCATGGATATTCTAGTAGTTAAATAGTCACATAGAATATTAATATATAAACTCATAATGAAGGAACACATAATGCTATAAATATGAAACATATCTTTGAGCCTCATACTTGACACCTGAAAATAAATGGTTAAGGCCTCGACCAAATCCATCTAAGAAAATAAATGAGCAAGGAATCAACTTTTTCAATATCCGTTTTGTCTTATGAGACCTACCGATGCATCAAGGGTATATAGAGAGCCCCACCCATCAGTTATTAAGTTTACTGAAATCCTCATATGAAATTAATGGAATATAAAAAATATATAAATTTAAAATTTAAATAACATTCCCCAATTAGTAATCATAATCACTAAAAAAATGAGTAATATGGTGAATGGTATTAAGAAAACACATCCACAATTAAACAGGTCATATAACATTTAATAAAATATTGTATGTGATACAATAAAATATCAATATGAATTAATATTAAGATTCAACATTGGGTATTCAAATAGATTAAAAGACTCTAATAAAATAATTGATGAATTCTTGAGAGAAATACACTTTTTTTACATTGCAAAGAAGTGTTATTTTGAAAAAAGAGTTTATATTTTTCATAAAATTATATTTTAAACAAATATATAACATAAAATAAAAAATAAATTATAATGAAAATATGTATGATGCACAAAATATTTCCAAATTAAGTTAAAACATGTAAAATAGATTTTAAGAAACTTTAGAAATCGGTTTCCTCAACACAGTTTAAGAGAAAATATAAATGAGTCTTTAAAATGGAAAAAGTCATATTTGTTTATATAGAACCAGAAATGAAGAAAATATATCCTCATGATAAAAAGTGTGATTTAAAAAATATATATATATATTAGAGTAGTTTATGCATGGTTATTTTAAATGGGTTTGAAATTTGGATGTTCCCTTCAATCACACTGGCTTATCTGGTTGAATTGAAAATAGATCCTTATTAAACAAGTATTCTTCAATAAGAGACATTTAAATGATCTAGATATAGGATATAGAACATATAAAAAGAATTTATAATAAAAATATTAAAAATAATGTATAATTACATTGGGGTAAAGAGATAGAATGTATAACCAAAATGAAAAATGGATGTTTTGGAAGAAATCCTTACCTTATGTTTGAAAGTGTTATGTGAATGAAAATAATATCTTGGTTAATGAAATGATATTAATTAATAATTTAATTTAGAACACATAAAATATGAATGTTATTTATTATAATTAAATCAGGTTATTTTATTTTATTTTTTGATGAGTTGTGTTATTCAATTTCGTCATCCGGGAGTGTTCATTTCTTTGGTTTTCATGATTGGTTCACTTGTATATATATACGAATGATCAAGTGAAATGGGAATATATATAAAAAATTGAAATGATATTTTATTAATTTAATTATAGTATATTCAATTTTCTTATATATTATTTTGTTTCAAGATATGGGAATTATTCCATTGATAAAGTGTTAATGATATCTATTTTGATAATTTTGGAAGCTTTTCGATCTTCACGAACTAGTTTTTCCTTATGTGATAATAATATGAATATTTAATGCTTATAGAAGATTGAAAAAGTTTTATTAAATATATTAACGTATGTTTTAAACTTAGAAATTTTATTCTTTCTATCCTTGAATGTGAAATTAAAAAAAACACATCATCCATGAAACTTGTAAATCAACAAATCATGATCAATGATTACATTTTTAAAATAGTAAGCACAAGAGGAGAGAATTGAGGGCATAAATCTCATTAAAATAAATAAATTCAAGTATATATACAATATTTGAGTTAGCATTATGTTTTTTATATAGAAGGTAGGTAAAGGATAAGAATAAAAACAAATTGAAATAAAATTAAAATAATGAAAGGGAATTTTTTACTCTTGAATTCTGAAAATTAAGAACCTCATTAAGGACCATTGAAATGATATTATTGAAAATACTAAAAACAACCAATATTGGGCAAGATTTTGGGTGTTGGAAAGTGAATATTTTGGAAAACATTCAAGGATTTAGTAGTGTGAGGAGAATTGGTGGTGAGGTGTGGTATTTATAGTGGGGGAAGTGGTGTTTTTTGAATATTTTATTCATTAGTTTATTATTTTGGATCAAGAAGATGAATAGTTTTGATTTTCATGAATTAATAAAATAAATATATAATAATATTTCAAAATTATTCCATATACATAAAAATTACCCAAAAATAGTGTATTTAGTTTATAATTTATATATAATGTAAATTACCACATTTCCCTTTTCACTAAATAGTCAACTATTACATAAAATTCCTAAAAACTCACCATAACCATTTTCTGACAATTAGGATTAGAAAATGGACTCCATTTTATGAAAATAATTTTCTAAATATAATAAATCTAAATTATAATTAATATTACCATTTAATCAAAAAGTACCTCTTTTAAAATTATATCAAATTATATAACACTTTGAGAAATTAATTAAGGTAACATAAAATTATCAGATAATAATAAGACAATAAAATATTAATTCATGAATCTACTTTATTATAATAAAATTTCCTTTGAATCAATATATTAAGTATAAAAATGTGAATAAATATTTTTGTTTTACAAATAACACAAACACATAATTTAACGTTTTTTAAAAAATTATTTACCTATTTCATGATATAAATAAATTATATTTTCATTCATAAGAAACCTAATTTTTATGTATAATTTCATAGGTGAAGATACTATTCAATTGGTTATATTACTATTTCTAATGGTCAAATTTCTATTCCAATAGTCATATTTAATTTTACATTATGGTTTTAAATATGGTGTTGTGTGAATCATAAACTATCAAAGATAATATATTATTAAAAAGGTATAATATAAAATATTGGGGTGTTACATTATCCAATCCTTTAATAAATTACATCCTAAATATTACCATAATTTCACCTTATAAACATTTTCTTGTGGTTCTTTATAAAACATTGTTCTATTTCCCAAGTCACCTATTCAATTTTATGATTTTTCAAACTTTTTTTACAAGCCAAGTTTTCTGATTCCCCAAAAACTATTTTTTTATCCTTAATAATGATAGGTTATTCACAATAAGATAAATTAGGTTCCAATTCTTTTCCTTTAGATGTGATGACATGTGTTGGGTCTAGAATTTACTTCCTTAATAATGATATGCAGAACACATTGTGTACATTATAAAGGATAGTTAAAATCGCCCAATGGTTGTCCACAACTCCAATTCTCTCCAAGATTTTAATAGGTCCAATGTACACAAGGATTATTTTTAAATTTTTTCAAAATCATATGACACCCTTCAATGTGGATACATTCAAGAAGAGATGATCTCTTATAGGAAACTCCAAATTCTTCTTCTAGATATTGATAAAGCTATTTTTCCTAATTTTTTATACATTTATATATGTTTGAATAGTATTTACCTTTTCCGTTGTTTCCACCACATGATCAAGGCCTATAAGATTCATTTTATCGACTCCATACCAATAAGTTGGTTTAAGACATATGTTTCCATAAAATACCTCATACAGTTCCATTTAAATACATGAATGAAAACTATTGTTGTAGTAAAACTCTACCAAAGATAAATATTGATCCAACATGCGACGAATGTCATGTGCGAATGATATAAATATGTATTGTAATGTTTGGATCATTTTTTCTAACTATACGTCAGTTTGAGGGTGATAAAAAGTACTTAGAAGAATCTCAGTATCTAAATTTTCTATGAAATTTTCCATAATTTTGATATAAATTGTGGATCACAATTGGAAACAATTGAAATAATTTCTCCAAGAAATCTTGCATCATAATTAATTTAGACTAGTCCAAGGTGCTCTAGTAGATATTCCTCCCTTATAGAATGTAAATATTAATATTTGGAAAGTCGATAAACAATTACACATATAGTATCATTCCTTTTTTGAGTTTTTTCATAATCTAGTTAAAAATACAATGTAATTTCCTCCTAGTTTTATGTGGAAATTAACATTGGTTTCTAGGATCCTTCAGAATGTTTTCTTTTTTCCTTGACCTATTAATAGATTAAACATCTTGATATATAATAAATATTTTCTGACTTCATATTATCCGAATAAATATTCTCTTTTAGATATCTATACATATTATTAATAAGATGGTGTATATAAAAATTCAAGCTATCGTAATCGTCAAAAAATTTCCATTTTAACTTGAGTGTAGAGGGAACACAAAGCCTCTTATTAATTTTAAGAATTACATCCTCATACCCAAATTATTAAAATTTACCATCATTCATAGCTTTAATTTTATTTTGAATATTCACATCATCTAAAATAGAACATTTAAACCATTCCAAAACTGATGGTTTGGATACCATTTGAAAAAGTAGGGATGTTTCATCTTTATTAATAATTCAAATAACCATCTTCACTTAATCCAGGAACAAAAAATCCATTTTAATTATAATTTTGTTTATAGCTCTTGATATTTCATACTAAATTCATATAACACCTTATTTTCTATACCTAAGTTATAGTGTATTTAAAAATCATAATCCCTGAGTAGCTCAAGTCATCAACTTTGATTCATGTGGAGTTATTTCTTGGATAATATAAATTTAAAACTATTGTGACATTTGTGTATATCAAATAATTCACTATATTGATACTTTCTACATATATTAATAGCAAATATTACACTTTTGATCTCAAGAAAATGAGTTACATAGTCATGTTCATGATTTTTTCCCTTACTTGATGCATTCGAAATAACTCTTTCATTATATATAAGGACACAACCAAGTACATTATTTGATGCGCCACTATAAATAAGAAATCCCTCATTTTCCAATAGAAGACTCGATATTGGAGAACTAAATAATATCCTATTAAATTATCCAAATCACTCAACACATTCCTTTTTTCAATTAAAATTAACCCTTATATGAGTAATATTGGTTAATGAGTTATCTAATCCCAATAATTTATAAACAAAATGTCAATACTATCCTATAAAACCAAATTTACTATGTACCATAGTTATGTTTGTTGGTGAATTCCATTTTCAAATACATTATTATAAAAAGTATCACCTAATATTCTATCCTTAAAAATAATATGGCCAAAAAATATATAGTTTGAATCCAAAATTCATATTTTCTAATCTTACTATATAACTATTTTCTTATAAAAGTCTCTAGGGGAATTAGCATGTGGTTGTCATTGTCCTCATATCTATTTTAATATATAATTATGGCATCAATAAATAACAAATAAATAAACTATATATTCATTGAACACTCTATTCATTAGATTATAAGAATAGAGGGAGAATTAGTCAATCCAAATAAAAATTATGTAATCTTAAAATATTCATACCTATTTTAGATTGGTGTATTTAGAATATCTTCATTCCTAACATGCATTTGATGATATCTAGATTGATGGTAAAACATCAAAATATATTAATATCTATGTATATGATCAGATAACTCATCAATTCAATAAATATTATACAAGTTATTTATTACAAGAGAATTAATTTCTCTATAGTTGATGCCCAACCTCTTGGATCCGTATTTCATCATGAAAAATAGAACTTGGGATCCCCAAATAGAAACACTATCGCGAATAATTACCTTTTTACTCAATTCCTCTAATTGTTTTTTTATTTTCCCTAACTAACCAATGGACATTATATAGGGTTTATTTGATATTGACCTTGAATTAATGATTAAATCAATCAAAAATTCAACACTCCACTCTAGTGGATGTTCAAGTAAATCCTTTGGAAATAAATCAATGTATTCCTATAAAATATATACGTCCTTAATTTGAATATTTATATCGTAATCCATAGATGATGTTTTATCTTATTACACAAGAATTTTGTTTAGAAGATCTACTGGATGTGGATCTAAATACGACACAGATGATGACATCTCCCCTATGAAGATGAGATATATATTTGAAAACATCATCCAAAAGCATAATTTCATTCAATTTTTAATAAATTTTTACAGTATATTACATATTATATTCCATACCAAGGATTATATCAAAATAAACCATTTGAATGATCTTAAAATCAGAAAATAGAGAACATTTATGTGTCGTAATATTAAAGCCATGACACATCTTTGTTGTAATATAGTTTACACTATGAGTCTTTACATACAACTACCTTGTAAAGGTGAAATGTAAAAATATAATTTTTAAAGAACATTTGGAAGATATAAAGTAATTTAGTGATCCAAAATCAAATCAATAATTATCTAAATTTTATGATATTATTAAAGTACATATTAATACATCATTTAGAACATCATCCTCAACCATTGTGATCTTATATTCTTTTCTTTAAACCCATCAAATTTTCTGAGGAAAATTTCCTTGATAATTTAGCTAATAAATTTCAATGTGTCCCATATCCCTAAAATTTTACTAATGCACATTAATATCTTCTTTATTTCCCTTTCAATTATAATAATTATGGATTTTCTCCCCACACATGAAGAAAAATCATTTTCTCTTTAATCCTTCATCTCGGTGATTCCTTCCATATGTTTCACATGTTGTAAATTCTATTTTTTTCTTATCTTTATACATTGTTTACTCTAACAGCCTCTTCATCTATTGTTTTCTATTAAATTGATAATACACAGAGAATTATTTCTCTACCCTCACAACACATGAGACTATACATTCATATAATGAAAAATTTTGGAAGACTAGTTCTCTTTAGAGGAATGGTTTTATAATATAAAATAATATATCAATATTTATCTTTGGATTATGTATGTAATCTATAGCATTGATTTATATCTATGTATCATTTTCATTATTTTTGGAAATGTTTTTATTCACCTATTGTCTTGGACTCTATAATTTCATCTATATATCTATTCGTTGTTCGTATGGGAAATAATTTTCAAATAAATTTTCTTTATAATATTTCAATTCCATATTTCTAAT
Organism: Viscum album; assembly: GCA_963277665.1. Taxonomy (NCBI): domain Eukaryota; kingdom Viridiplantae; phylum Streptophyta; class Magnoliopsida; order Santalales; family Viscaceae; genus Viscum; species Viscum album. The sequence goes on from OY728165.1 coordinate 927,511,149, forward strand.
TTACCCACCCTCCTTTGGGTTTTGAATTAACAACCACCACTGATCTGTATCTCTCGAGAGATGATTAATTTCCATAATAACATTCTACCAGTCATCAATTCTTAAAGTCATAAATGTCCTTTGTAAGGAACTTATCCATTTATCATATACACATTTTTTGTAGTCATATTAAATTATTGATTATGTTATCAAATAAATAAGTATGACATTGTTACATCGTGTTGTGGATCAGGCTACACCATACGAGTAAGGCTATTGCTCATGACCTGAGCCAGTTATCCTGATATTATTATAAGTTGTTCAACACTAGTCACAACTCCAGCTCCAATGTCACTATCTTTAGTAATATGGAATTATCCACATGGAATATGTGAATTAACACTATTTCCATTTCTTCTAGTGGTCCCTATTTCAAAAAAATGGTACAAACTAAATTTGGTTATGAATCATAATGCATAATTTCTAAATAGTGAAACACAAAATATTTTTTTAAACAATAATTATTGTTGATCATAGACATTGTTTCCTTTGGAAAATATTTACTTTTAAATAGTTCATAATGGTTTATAATGATATTATGAATTATCCATTGAATATCTCCTTAGAGTGTCAAACTTGGTGCATAATATAACCGATTGCCAAGTATCAGGTTACATCATGTCAGGCATGATACCCATTTTATGTGTTGTTACCCCTAATTACATTTTTTCCGTAGCCAATTTCAATTTAGTATATAGATAATGATATATTGATAATAATACCCACATAATCTATATCTTACCAAAATTATAATATGTTATTCTATGAAAATCCTCAAATTATATCTTAGGGATATGTTCAGTAATCTAGTTTCAAATTTTTCTTCTAAACATCCTCTAATACTAACTATAATGTCCCTGAACCCAATATCCCTAAGCTAGATCCATACATTAATACATATCTAAAAAGAACCAGAGTTCACATCCTAAAGGACCAAATAGTTTTGTAGATTTGAAAAAAAATAGATTCAAATATGGCTATTTAATTAAATTATTGAATGAAAAAATAACATATAAAATACAATAGAAACAACCATAGACTCTTATATTATCCCTTCCAGACATTTATAAAGTAAATCTCCACATGCTGGGGAAATTAAAACATAAGAAAGTAGTGACCTAAGATTCTTAATAAGGATGATAAATTCAATGAAACCATATAATAATCAATAAATAAAGGTGAATAACTATAAATACTAGTCATTTATACAAAATGTTGAGTATAATATTCAAGGAATATAACGTAATCAAATAATTTCATTTAAATAATCAAATAAGAATGAAACATAAACATATATATTCTACTAGTTGAATAATCTCATGGAATATTAACAATTAATCTCATAATTATGAAATTAATGTTTTTGTACATCTAAAACATTTCAATGTGGCATCATCAAAGATGCTTGAAATTAAATGGTGAAGGCGTTGGCCAAATCAATATATGGAAATTAATAGTCATGGATTTGGCCAAGTTGATATATGTTTTGTCTCAAAAGACATACCGATACATCGAGGGGCTATAGAGAGTATCATCCATCAATTACTATTTCTAGTTTTTTCCCCGTATGAAAGTGGTGAAACATAAAAAATATATACATATGAAATGTTAATAATTTTCCCCAATCGGTAAACATAATCACTATCAATTATGAGTAATATGGTGAATGATATCATGATAGAACAACCATAGTCAAACTGATCATATACCATTTAATAAAATATGGTAGATTATATCATAAAATATAAATACTAATTAAGAATATGATTTAATATATAGTGTTGAAATATATAAAATTACTCTAATAAATTCATCATGAATTCTTGAGAGAAATTTCCTTTTTTTACCTTGAAAAGAAGAGTTCATTTTGAAGAATTACTTTTATTTTTTATAAAATTTTATTGTAAACATGTATATCCAATAAAATATATTGTAAGGAGAATAGAAATATGTATGAGGCATAAATGATGTCAAACTAAAATTAAAAGATATATTATATTTTATATAAATATTTTGAAATGGGAAACTTTAATGTGGTTTAAGAGATAATATAAAAGATTCTTTAAAAAAATTTATAAAACAAGAAACTAAAAAAATTAGTCTTTCATGATAAAAAATAGTTATTTGAGAATAATATTGTCATTTTAAAATATATTTTTTTGGTACTTTAATATTGGTAATAAATTGACAAGTTACCTTTATTCGTGCTTTCTTATCTGGAGGAATTCAAAAGGGAACCATAAGAAACATGTATTATCTTTTGAATGATTGTTGAAATGATTTTTTATATATAATTTTTTTTTGATTTATATCAAATAAATAAATAATTAAATTTTGGTAAAGTGAGAGAAGGTGTAACCTGAATGAAAAGGGAGGTTCGGGAAGAAACCCTTACCATATGTTTGAAGGTGTTCTTCACATGAACCTAGTGTCCTAAATAATAAAATTTGGTTCATTAATATTTTAATTCCTATCATATTATACATGTATTTTATTTATTATAATTTTATTAAGTTAATTTATGGTTTTTTTAATAAGCTATTAGATTCAATTTCTTCATTCGGGAGTGTTCGTTTAAATGGTTTTTATTATTGGTTCACTTGTGTACATGTACAAAAGATCATGTGAAATAGGAATAGTTATCAAGAATTGAAATTATATATTATTAATTGAATTAATTTATATTTAATAGTATTATATGAAATTTTTCTAGAGAACAGTATTATTTATTATATCAATGGTTAATGATAATCATTTAGATTATTTTGGTGTTTTTTCGATCCTGATGAAGTAATTTTGTATTATCTATTAATAATACGAAGATATAATACATATAGAAAAATAAATAATTTTTATTACATATATCAATGAATGTTGAATCCACAAAATGGTTTTTGGACTAGGAATGAAGTTAGAATTGAAAAATGAAAAATCATCATCTAAGATGGAAGTATATCGGCACCTCACGGATGATGTTTTAATTTTTAAAATGAAAAGGGGGATACAAGTTAATTTATGGTGGATATATAATTTAATAGTGTATTTAAATTATATATAATGTATGTTAATTATCATTAATTTTTGGATATAGGAGGTACAAAAGGGATAATAAAAAAATAAAATAAAATTAAAAGAATGAAATGGGATTTTACCACATTAACTATTCTCCTTGAGAACATATTTATGGAACACTAAAATGGAATTTTTGGTGATAACAATAATACAATAACTAGGGGAAGTATTGGGAGAGGAATTCCGTAGAAATTGGATAGGATTCAAGGATTTTGATGTGTGAGGAGAAGAGGTGGTGAGAGGTGGTATTTGAAGTGAAAAAGGGGAATGTTTTTTAAATATTTTATTCATTTATTTATTATTTGGACTCAATGATATTAATAGTTTTTATTCCCATGAATAAATACAGTGAATAGATAATGGTCTCTCAATATTATATTTCTTACATCCAGAATGACATAAAAATTTGTGTATTTAACATATAATATATACATATTGTTAATTATCGAATTTCCCTATTCACAAAAAAGAAAACTATTTTAAAAAAATAAAAAAATCACCCAACCCATTTTCCAACATGTATAATTAAAAATGGTCTAAATTATATGAAAATAATATTCCAAATATGATAATTTTTATTTGTAATTAAAATCATAATTTATTAAAAAAATACCAATTAATAAATTATAACTGATTTTAAAAAACATTAAAAAATCAATTAAGGTCTCATAAATTTATCATATAATCATAACACAAAAAAATATTAATTAATGAATATATTTTATGAAGATAAATTTTGTTTTAAATCAGTATATTAATTATTAAATTGTAAATAATGTTTTTGTTTCATAAAAACACAAACACTTAATTTATCAATTAAAAAAAATTATTTACTTATTCTATAATATAAAAATATTATATTTTCATTCATATGATACTGAATATTTTTGTATACATTCATATGTGAATTTAATATTCTATTGGTTATATAACTATTCTTAATGGACACATTACTATTCCAATAATCATTTTTAATAATAAATTATTGTTTTAAACTCGGAGTTACCAGATGTATAAACTATCGAATGTTTTATATTTTAAAAGAGTAATTCCATAAAATCATGGGATGTTATAATGGAAATTATAGTGTGCTCAAAATTTATGAGGAATAGGGGAGAGGAGGTTCCCTTTTATAAGTGAGAAGATGGGTACTCTTTGAATTCCTTTATGTTTTAGGTTAATATAAATTATTTTTCTTGGAAAAATCATTAAAAATTGATATAATTTTGATATAACATAAGGAGGATTCTAAATATTATCCTCTAATAAAGTTTGGACAAGTATATGTGATTTTTGTCCCCTTATGTTTTGGTTTGGACCCCTTTGAACCCCTTCATCTTTTACTATTATATTAATGTTTTATACACTAAAAGAGTCAGGAAATTTACTAAAAAAATAATAGTGAACCCTTAATATACAATTATTGATATTCCAAAACATATATCACTTAGTTCTTTGTTGATAATAATTTTAGAAATTGTAAATTATTTAATAAAACATTATTTATTATACAATATCAATAATGTTATTATTGGAACTATTCAATTAACTTGATTTTGAAAATGGAATAAAATAAAAGGAATTCGAATATAATCCAATTAGAAATCAATATTATGTATTTTATTTAAAAAATTAATGTGAAAATAAAACTCAATTAAACAATCTTACTTTTAATGTTTTTATAATTATTTTGTTTATTTTTTTCTAGTTTCTCATGCATTGTTTCAACATAATGTAAGTTTTTAGGTTTATTATTTCATCACTGAAAATTAAAAATGAATTGACAGAATAAAAAATCATATATATATATATATCTGAAATATTCGTTTATAATTAAATATAATTTGCTTTTTCCATGGAAATATTTTTTTTAGATATTAAAAGACAGTGATATTTTTATATTATTATTAATTATATTTATATATAAGTCATTTTCAAATAAAATGGATCAAAGCTTTCATAGAAAAAAATCATGTATGAGGTTGGATGATCCCCACTCATCCAATAAATTTGAGTAAGATATTTGGGTTATTTTCAGTCCTTATCATTTAATTTTTATCTTTTAATTACCTAATTTGCCTTTATTTAGGAGACAAATACATACAATGGTTACTATTCATACTGATAAGAAAATAAAAGAAATTTATTTTCAAAACATATACCTCATAATTTAAAATAGGGAATAAATTTATTAAAATTCAACTTATATAAGTGGATGATATTAATTTAATATTAAAACTCAAAGAATAATGAAAAATAATTTTTAGAAAAATGAGTTTTATCCCAATAATGTGCTTATAAATAAATTAGGTACAAATATGATTCAAATTTACAAAATATATATATATATATTACTAAATTTAATTTTACATCAAATTATAATCATAAATTTCAATTTGAAATTATTATATTTTATATACCTAGAAATTATTATTATAATGCTTTAATTTTCTTTTTGGAAATTAAATATTGGTTTCTTCAGTATCATTTTCATTAGTATTTTATAAAAGACACATTAATATATTATGAATATGAATAAATATTATTATATATATATAGAACATAATTTTATTTATTGAAAATATATAATATCAATTATAATAAGATTTGATTAAAAATTTAATAATTTTAAATAAAATTTAATTTCTTGATGTATTCTTATAAAATAATATTTATATAAATGTAAATTAATGTATATTTTTTTTCAAAATCTTCAATATTATATATAAGGGGTAGAAATTAATGATGGATGAAAAAGTAGTAATATTAAATATATAATCTTTTTTATTTAAATATAATAATTCTAATATTTAAAAAATATTTTGTTAATTTTTTTCCTATATTGAAATTAAATAATTTATATCAGTTAATGGTCATTTATTTTTAATTTTATTATACAATAAATTTTTTGGGGTAAAAATAAAATATAATAGGAATTTACGGTAAGAATTATGACATCAAAATAACCTATAAAGGATGTAATAAATTATATTAATGGTTTGATCAACTAAAAATAGTGTTTATCTTAAAATAAGGTATTTAATGTGATAATATTATTTTTATAATCCTATCACTATCCTTCCAAACCTAATATATAATTTAATATTTTACAGACAATTATTTATGATTATCATTCACTTTCACATCATTAAATATATATATATTTTGAAAAGATCGATTCTTAAAATTACAATATGTTAAAATACAATCCTCCTTGGAAAATTTAATGGGTTGACACCATAAGAATGATAATGGTCATATATTTATTTAGTAACTAGGTGTTTGATTTCAATGTTTGGAAATTAATAAAAAAATATCTCCTCTATTTTGATATAAATACCCTCACATTCTACCATTAATATATAATCCTAATCCAAGAAAAAATGTTAAACTCATTTTACCTCTATATACTCATCATAGGGGGGTTTAAAATCTATAAATTTATCATGCCATGATTAAATAACCAACTTATCTAGGTTGTGGTACTATCCTTCCTCTTTTACATTCATACACATCCTTTGTAATAAGCCTACTGATTTTCAATTTATTATGTTATATAATTTTATGTACATGGCTTTATTATACATATTCTTCCAAAATAATGGGATTCTTCCTTCCCCTATAATTTTATTTTCCATGAACATTTATGCACACTATTATGAAATTGAAATTATCCCTTTATTTTTCACACATTATCGTTGTTTTGTGAATATTAAATCCTTTTTTAATTCAAGGGTATTATCCTAGATATAATGTGCCCTTATTTATTGGGGACTTCCATTTATGCAATTTAAATTTAAAAATAATGGATTTTAAATGATAAAATACTTCCTTATATTTTATGATCGATACAGAACACAAAATGTTTGAAATATGAAGGGTTCACCCGGATAATGATCCAATAAATTGCTAAATGTCTATATTTAACAAGATACCATGTATGGTTCATGGGCGGTTATCGTAATAACACTATATTATAATTTTTTATGGTTCTCCTTGATTTTTTCACTTAATGTCAAATTTTATAGTGTTTCCACAATCCTATAATACTATGATTTTTTATTTCATTGTATCATTCCACGTTTCTATGTGAATATCTATGATTATTACCACTTTATGTTATCATTGTATGAATTTTGACACATATTTATTATTTATCATCATTATATTTATTTATTATTAACTTATAATGATTTATATCGTACCAATTTTCTTACATATGGTATATGGTTATCCTATGTAGTGTTAAGAGTATAAAAAAAGAAGCATATTATTGAGGATTAAATTTATATTTTTTATTTTTATTTATATTATTAGTTTATGTATATATTTTCCCTAAGACACTATGAATCTATTTTTTTGGGATTGTATTATATAGAAATTTATTTAAAAAAATGAAATAAAATGTATTAAAAAATGTGATTTTTTATGTATGGATGTCCTTATAGATAATTCTATGAATATGAAATGTAATTGTATACTTCCTTTGACACGTGTGTACAAAATTATGAAAGGAATGTTTTTTAACATTTTTTACTCTCTCCTTTTATCCCATCATTATATTTATTTTTAATTATAAATAGTTCATTTCATGTTTTCAAAAATCATGAATTAAATTTTGATTTATTTTATCATTGTATTTCTAAAACTATTATTTCAGATTTTAATTATTCTCAAAATTAATGATTCCACAAATTAAAAGATGTTTATTATTATTTTTAAATAAAATTTTATGGCTTTTAAAAAATATTTATCATCTATGTAAATATAATTTATTTTTTCTTATGAATTTTTGAGGATATTATAAAATGATACCTTAAAAATTATTCTTATGTATTTATTTTGATCATGTAATGTGTCAATTTTCATGAACCCTTTTTTTCTCACAGTTTATCTTTGTTGTGTTTGGTTTATTACTGTGATAATGATCATATGTCACTTATATGTATGGATTTCCATTATATTTATTTTGTTATCAAAATTATATTTACTTATATTTCATTTTTTAATGATTTATATCTCAATATATGATATATAATGCACAGGGGTTTGGATTCATTCAACTATGTTGATTTGAATGGTGAGAGAACCCAATCAAATATGATATGAGTCTATATCCACAATGTGATGATGGTCATAAAATTGATCCTTTAAAAAATAATGGTTTTATAGGTTTATAGTTATGAAAAATTTCTAAATTATTCTACATTTTTATGTTATGTTTTCATGAGACGTGATCAGGAAATCTTGTTTCGACACACCTATGATGCATTTCTTATGTTACATAAGAATCCATATGCAATGATTCATGATATATGATCCATGTTTCCTTTGGTTTGAATTTATTTTCTAATTTTCATATACCTTAATATTGTTGACATAACCATATTTTCAACTTATTCTCACTTTTAGTATTTCATTAATAACTCTAATGTTCACCATAACATAGGTTTTGAGCTCACATTAAAGCTTCTAAACCATATGTATTAAAGATGATAATTATGTATGATATGTATATCAAGTTATAATGTTTATATATTATTTGTGATAAATGTTTAAAAATGTTTCTATATTAATGTATTTCTATTTCTAATATCCAAACACCCCAAACCTTTATATTCTGGGGTGTGATTTATTATTACATGTTATAAAAATTCCAATAAATTAAAATAATATATATGTTTGTTTTTATTCAGTATTCTAAAATAATTCCAGTTTAGATAATAGTTGGGTAGTATTAGGAATAAATTTAAACTACCCAACTATACCTAGAGGGTGTAAAACAAAAACATTTATCACTCAAATTGAAAATTATGAGGTGTACTTAGTATCGTGAAATAACATTGTGGGTCATTGAATAAAAAAATTTTATTTCTTCCATGAATGATATTTATTGGTATGGTATGCTACTAAAAATTAACTATATCATTTATTATTATCTACTTCATACATTAATTAGGTTCTGTGTTGTAATATGATGAAAACCCATCATTTTAATCTTTTAAATAAATTTTTTTGATTGATAATGTATTTGATCAGTTTCACATAAACAATTAAGTGTTCTTAATGTTATTTAATGTAACTCTGATGCTTCCCAAACTGTGCAAGGAAATTACTCTCAATATCATTGTATTAGGTGTAAGTTCTATCATATTTTTGTTGAAGTAATACGTGCAATTCTTGTTGACTGCATCATTTTTTGGGAAAGGTTGTTATTTAGTTATATTTACATACTCCCCTCATAGATATTTAATTTTTCCCTTATATAGGGTAAATCAACATTAGATAGTTTAGAAGATACATAATTAAGTCATCAATGGACTTATGGGGGTTATTGTCCCATTGATATGTTACATCATTCATCACCATCTTCAATAAAGTTAAAAATTTACTAGAAAGGATTACTATAAAGATTCCTAAGTAGGTGAGATATCCCTAGATTCCTCTCAACTATTCAATAACTTGAGTAGGGGGTATATCAATTATTCCCATGAAATTATTGAATTAAAATTCAATACCAATATAAAATATAATGAAGTCAAAAAATTTCCTTGATTTCACCCCAAAAAAACCTTTCATATGATTCATTTTAAAGATATTATTAAGTAACTTATTGAACACTACCTCAATGTTAGAAAGGTGACTGAAACTTTTTTTGGATTTTATTACTAAATAATTAACATAAAATTACACTATTTTCTCTATATATTAAATAATTATTTAATTCATGATATGTTAATAACCATTGCAAAAAAAAATCAATCCAAAAGGAATTATATGATATAAAAATAAAAATTGAGGCATGATGAAGGAAATGAACTATTCATCATATGGGGAAATTCTAAATTTATTGAATCCAAAATACATATCTATAGATAAGAGGGATTTAAACAAGCTATCACATTAAATTATAACATTATGAGTGAGACATAGAAATTGACCATTAGATAGTGGAAGTCCAAATCCATGGAATCAATGAAGATTTCGATTCTTTAAATCTTTTTCTTGAGAGATAAAATTTTAGAACACTATTTAATATTTTAATAATATAAAATAATAATCAATTTAATTATCATTGAAATACATCATCTACCATGTTAGCTTGGTTTAGATGCATTCTTCTTACTTCTTGTTTATTACCATTCTATTCATCTAGTTAGCTAAATTTGTGGGTGGCTACATAGGGATCTGTATAAGTCATTTTTGATCTATATATCCATGTTCATTAAGTATAAATATTGATGCTTTATACTCATTAATTCCATAGTGATATTGAACAATATTGGTCACAATAAATCTTCAGTACCAAAATTCACATTTTAGGGATCATAAATGGTGTGTGAGACACCGTTTTCAAAATAAACTATAGTATTAATGATTTATTCAACTTTTTCATGACTTTAAATGAATGATGGAAAACATTATTGGCACATCAGAGGTGATGCAAGAGTGTAATTATTTCCATTGAGATAAAACCTATCATAAGAGTGCGATGAATCTTCAAGAAAATTGAAGGTATAATCGTGGTATTATTTTGAGGAATTTTCTTATTTATTTATTTTAACCACTATTCTATGAAATACTTAGGTGTTTTTCTAGAAAAATAGTAATTTTTTTCCTGGAAAAGAGGAGTCACACTACATGATGATGGTTACGGGAAACTGTACCCCATCCAATTGAAAATAGTTTTCCCATGATAGTGGGACTATCTAGGATTCATAACCATCCACACGAGTGTTTTTCCTTCCCAAGAAACTATGTGGTCCCCTTTTCCTCTGGGATAGAGGTGATTCATTGTTTTTAAATGGTTTTAAAAAATATATTTCCTAATATAACATTAACAATTAGGAAATTATGAATTTTTCCTCCATAATTTTATTAAAAAAACTAGTCTTTCAACCCATTAGACCCCATTTTCCCTACATTTACCTCTCAATCCGCATATAATACTTTTGGAACCAATTTTCATGGTTGTTTTGGCTTGGATTATTCAACAAAACATCTTGTAATTTTTTCCTCTACTTCTCCCCTCTCTTCACATGGCCTTATCTCCCTTCATACAATGAATTTCCTTTCTTTGATAGGGCTTTTAATCTATGTAGGGTTTAATATCATTTCTTTATGGTTAATCATATTGGGTTTGGTGTGATCATTCCTTTATAGGGTCCCTTATTGGTATATCTTGTGTCTTAAAAATAGATTCAGATGATTGTAGGTAAAATGGTATTGGATTTTCTATCTAGCTATTGTATGATGATGTAGAAACACTTAATTATTTTTTAATAATTTTTAATATTGTTTTTTAAATGGGTGTAAATGATTATGTCTGAATTTTTCTATTTACATGTTATTTTAAAGTTGATAAATCTCTTTTTTAATAGAATGATAACTTTTTGATGGACTTACTTTTGAAAGAAGAATGTTTCATGGTTTTAAAGAGTGGGAAGCACATGATATTCGTAGGAATTTATGTGGTAATTATTGGATAAGTATTATAGGAATTATAAACCATAAATATATATTTTATAATATAAAACTAAATAAAAATTTATAATTTGGATTGGTTGGATATTGTAGGATTTTGACCAACGCATCCATGTTTGATAATTGAGAGTATGAGGATAATAGGTCCCCATTAACACAAGTTTCCTAGAGTGTTTTCTCATAGTTATTATATTATTTTCACTTATCTCCATTTCTTATTTTCACATATATAAATTCATGATTTCAATTAAAATATATTATTTCATTTAAAAAATAGAATTTTTAATTTGAATTATATTGGATGTAAATGGAATAATTTACAGGTATCTTTTGGAAAAGTGGGTAAATACCCTAAATAAACCTTCAAGTATATATGTATATTGTATTGTCTAACCCAATTAAAGGAAAGTTTTTCCATGTTGGCGGTATTTATTCATTGTTCTAAATATCCTTTAGGACAGCTGTGGGTAGTGGGGGAATAAAGCATTGACCCACATGTTACATAGAGGTATTCTTTATTTAGTGGACCCCTACCTGTTTTTTATATATTTTTCTACTTTATGATAAAAAAATTTATATCCCACTCCTGTATCATTATTCACCTTTTTATTATGGAAATACATGGTTGTTTATTTGGTTGAATTCAATTAATTCATGTTGTAAGTTTATTATATAATTTGATTAATTGTTCCAAAAGTTATTATGTAATGGCTAATAACTAGTTGTCAGCCTATTGAGATTTGGAATTACCTTTCGATCATTCCATGGTCTGGGATGTGTGTCTATTTTGATGGTAACCTTGTCTAGTTCATAATAAAATTGAATTAGTTGATATTTTTCCCTCTCTTTAGGTCATGCTATTTGGTTGAGTCTGGATATGAAGTAGTTAAGATTTTCTAGGCCTAAGTATTCAGTTATGAATGGGGTATTTATCCAACGCTCCACCTGTGAAACCTTGTGTCACCATGGGATGTTTGTTATTTGTATATACTCATCCTTAGGTGTGATGTATAGCGTGAAAACATTACATGGACACTGAGATTGGTTGGAGTGGTTGAATCTATTTTTATAATTTTTATGGTTTCAATTTGATTAATTTTTATTTTTAAATAATTTTATTGTTGAAACCCTTAACAGTAGAGTATTTACAATTTCTATTGTCTTGTTAATTTCTCTACAATATTTCCTCCCTAGAGACTTCCCATGTATCCATGGGATGCAACTATAGAGAGTCATACATCTCCATTTGATCTGAGATTAGTCGATGCAGTGGTTCAGGCCATCTGGACACTAGATCAAAGAGTATTATGTGGTACTACACATTCTAAAGAAACCAAACCAAGCCTAGAAAAGGAAAACTATTAAGATTTCCTCAAGAAAAAACTTTCTTTCAATTTGGGTTAGAACCGATCCCTAGGAAGTGAAATATTGGGTAGAAAATATTGATAGGATATGCAGGTTTCCCTAGACTCCAAAAGAAGTTAAGGTGAAATGATATTATTTTATGTTGGAAGGCCCTATTCACTAGTGGTGGGACTCAGTGGTCCATGCATAAAAACATAAAAAGATGGATTCGAATGACATGAATACTGTCTTGATTGAAATATATTTCCCAGTGAAATTGGTACTTTTCAAGTCTTGGGAGGCTCTGGATTTATGTCAGGGTGATCTAACAATCTTGGAGTATCAATAATTTTTTCAACTACTGATTCATTTCTCACCCAAGGTAATTTATAATAAGAAGATAATATTTCAATTATTTGGAAGGGTATTGCGACCATATATTTGATTTCAGGTCTTCTTGTTTCACCTATGGATATATGTTTATGTAGTGGATTCTTCCCTAAATGAAGAAATCCACTGGCTAGGTAATCCTATATTCTCTAGGATATCTCTCCAATATTCCATGGAATAACTAGAATATGAAAAAATAATATAATGTGTTAGGAGTTGGTAAAGAAGAATTGTGAAATCTTTGAGTAATTCTCTTCAGCACCCATGTCAGCATCTCTCAGTGGTGAGACTATTATATTCTAATATATTGAGTGATATGGAAATATTATATCCATTTATATAACTCCAACTATAGCCTTCCATTCGTGTGGGATCATAGGTCCCTTGAAATTCATCTAAACTATTCTGTCACACAATCATATTGGTTTAGGGTCCTCAGTGTAAAGAAAATTTTCATCTCATTTAAACAATTTGAGTTATATGGACTATCGGACTATTGATCGAGGTAGAAAAACACATTATTACTTTATTTAGAGTTATCTCATGAAATGATAACTACTCTATAATTGAACTGAGCATTGGTGGATTTGTGGAACCATTATGATATTGAGTAAGAACCAGTGGAATAAGATGCAATCCCTCAAATATATTGAAGTAATATTTTTTATTTCATCATCCATAGTCATCACTTTATTTTATATGGTTGCTTTTAATTATTTTACATTTTTATGTCTTGTGGAAATACAGAAATAACCAATCGATGTTACGCCATATGATAGAGAGTTGGTAACTTTTATTGGATAAAATAGGGAATGTGGTTTTAGATGTACATCATGTGCCCTCACATTTTCAGAGACAAAATTAGAATGAGAAAAATTGGTTCAAAAATGGATATTTTTAAAATGATCTTGGGTGTGTATTGGATAGTGACTTTCAAGGATCATATTGATTTTTATCATCAGTGTGTAGCCTTTATGAAACCTGATGCGAGTACTTGGGTCTTCCAAAGTGAATGGGATCAACAGTCTAGGGAATTTAGACCTCCACATCCAGAGATAGGTAACCATGTTTTCTAGATATATTTTTTAATCCTAGAGGGTGATGATAGAGGCTCTAGAAATTAGTTTTATCCTATAATAGATGAGTTTACATAGGTATTTTTCGAGCAAATCCAAGGATTAACTCTAGAATGGGATGTGTAGTTTACCCTGGATTTGGAATCAAGAACACTATCGATTTCTCTTCCCTCTTATCATCTAGATACCAACGAGTTTAGGGCTTTAAAAAACTATTGGATGATTTGGAATCCAAAAGATTATTTGTAATGGAGAATCTTAGTTTTTTCCAACCCAAATTTTTTCCAAATAGTATAATTAATCCCTCTAGTAGAGCATTGAATAATATAAGTTTAACATAGTCAAAATGATGAATAAATGTACCTTACCATGCATTTATGACAACTTTTATTAGTTAGAGGGTGGAAATATGGTTTTCCATGACTAACCTAGGGTATTATTATCATCATGTCAGGGTTAAAAGTTTAACATTCCTTAGGCATACTTTCAATGTAGATATGGAAAATTTGAGTACTTAGTCATTCCATTCAGGTTGATAAATGATCAATTGGGTTTCACAGATCTTATGAAATGAGTGTTCTATATGTTACTCAGTTCATTTATTCTGGAATTCATGGATGAAATCCTTCTCTACTATGGGGTATAAGAAAATCATGTGAGACACCTAAGAATCATCCTGATCATCCATTGGGATCAGCATCCCTGTGATAATCTCTCTAGGTTTACATTCTGGATATAAGAAGACAAGTTTTTTGTCTATTTTGTCTCAGAGAATGGAGTTTTAGTAGACCCCATGAAAATTGAAGTAGTGATGTCATGAGAGAAACAAAAAAAACTTACTTTAGATAAAAATATTCTTTTCCCTTACAGGATACTAAATGAATGTTTTTATGGATTTTTCTCAGATTACATCAGCCATGACTACACTGACCAAAAAAGAACTAATGTTTTAATGAAGCATAGAATGATGGGAATATTTAAAGAATATCAAGTGGTGATTGACCGAAACCCATTTTATACCAAACGTGAATATAAAAAGTAATATATTTTCTATTTTGATTATTATTGTATGACTATTTTGTGTATGTTGATGTAGGATTACCATATGGTGGGATAAGGCTCCATCAAACTCCAAAAACATCAAAGAAATTACCTAACCCATGTCATGGAACTAGTGGTAGTTATGCATGAATAAAAAAATTCCCTCACTATCTCTTCATTTATAAGTTCATTATTTCCTCAGATCATAAAAGAATGACCAACATTTACTCCCAGAATGATCTGAATATGAAGAAACACTAATGGCTTGAGTAAATTCAAGTGTCCTTTGATATTTTCTATACTTTGGACAAGGGGAATTTGTTATTGGATTCCAAATGTATGAAGACATCCATTCATGATTTTATAGATTCTAGTGATGAATTGAATTTGAGGGGTATTTTTACCCGAATACCCCATAAAGCCAATGAGCATAATAATGGTAATTTTTTGATATCATCCAGATGAATCCCTTCCTTATGGAAATAATTTATTAGGAAGACCCAAAATTTGACATGGTCAAGAGTTATATGTTGTTTTTAAATAGTGGGGAGGTGCACAACAAGTGGTATTTTTAAATTGATGGAATTCTTTGTTTCAAGGATCTCTCTGTGGTTCCACTATCTCTGTGGAAGTTGGTGATGAAAGAAAACTACCAATATTATCGGGATGTTCATACAGGGACCACTAAGAAGTTTTAGGATGTAAGGCAATGTTTATTGTGGCCATGAATGAGGTGTGATATATATGAATTTATATCATGGTGATATACTTTTCAGTAGGTTAAATATGAGCACCGAAGGCCCTCATGTTTTATTCATCCACTCTGTATTCATCTCTCGAAGTAGGATGAGCTCACTATGGAATCCATAATTGGTATTACTTATACAACCCGAGGAAGGAATTAATTTTGTGTGGTTATTTACTATTTAACATGTTAGTCCCATTTCATTAAAATCAATCATTCAAATAATGTAGACGAGTTAGACAGGTTGTATGTTCAGAAATTGTGAGGTTTCATGTTGTGATTTCAACTATAAATTCTGATAGGGACTGCACCATACATTTTGGTAATTAGAAGGCCTTTAGAAGTAAATGAGATCAAAATTTATAGTTTGTATGACATATCATACTCAAAAAATGGATAGACTAAGTGAGAGACCCAAATTTTAGGGTATAATCTATGTTCATGTGTGCTTGATTTATGATTCTCGTTAGATAACCATTTTGGATTCAAGGAGTTTTATTATAATGATTGTTACCAATACATGATGAAAATGACTCCCTTTGAAGTTCTTTATGCTATACTTTTTTCATCTTTGTGCTAGAAATAAGTCTGTGATACTTATTTACTGGGAATGAGCCTTTTGTAGGAGACATTTAATCATGTTTGATTTATCGGGTAGCAGTAATTGAATTCATAGATCCACCCTAAGTTCTATGTCGATAAATGGTACCATACATTGGAATTATTAGTGGGTGACTGGGTGTTTCTAAAGATGAAATCACACCTTGATCACCATTATCTTGGAATATAGGGTAATCTTATACTATGTTATATAAAAACATTCAATATTACCAAAATAATTGATTACATGGAATACTGAATAGATTTATCCTCCATGTAAACATCAATCCATGACATGTTCGACATATAATAATTAAATAAGTAGGACTCAGACCTATATCAGATGCTAAAATGATATGAACAAGAGAAGGAATATGGTTTTTTTTATGTTTGAGAAACCAGTGTATATTATAGATTTCCCAATTAAAGTGCATCCCAGAAAATCCATACAACTTATTTGGGTACATTGTAAGCACAACAATCATGATAATGATAAATTGGTATAAAAATCATGGATGGAGGAGTTGTATCCTCATTTATTATTTGATTAGTCCTCTGTTTTACTTTTTGAGGGTATAATGTCTTCATGGATGGGAGAATTTGAAAATGTATGGTGATATTTAGTGTTAATTTTTTTAATTATTTTTTATAAATTTATTCCATGGCTTATTGATGTGTTTTTCAAAAAAATTATGGTTTTCAGACTAGATAGAAGGTGATGCACAACTAGCACACAGTTGTGGGAAACCATGTGCCAACCCAATGTGAAGAATACACCCGTGATAATGGTACAATGCATTATACATGACAATATACATGGGAATAATACTTTCTCAAGAAATTATGTGGTCCCCTTTTGTTCATGGAATGATGTGGTCATCTATTGGGGCACAATTTGGAAAACTTTGTTGCCTTCCAGAATATTAAAATATTGTAAATTAAACCCTATTTTAACACTCAAACACTACTCCCTCACCCCATTCTAACTCCTATTAAATATACTCACTTCTATCTCCTTATAAAACCCCTCTGGATCTAATGTTTTAGGGTGTTTTGGATAAAATGTTCATTAAAAAATCAAGTATATTCCTTCTATCTTTTTCCATTGTCCTCTTTTAATCTATTCTATCATCCACAATGGATTTTCATTTCTCTATCATTGATTTTGACCTATGTTGGATCTAATCACTCTTATTTGGGGAAAATATTTTTTTTGGTGTTCTCATTCCATTATAGCAACTTCCATTGGTTGTACTTGTGGTTTCTAAACGCCTTTAAGTGATTCTAGGTAAAACGTTAGGTGATTCCAGGTATATCTAATATTTTATGATGTAGATATGATTTCTTGTTTCTTTAATGCTTTCATAAATATTTTTGGAGTGTATGTAAATTCGTTTCATGGGATTTTGGGTGTGCATGTGGTGTGAAAGAGGAAAAACCCCCTTATTGATGCGTTTTTTTATTTTCCAAAGGATATAATTTTGAAAGAGGAAGGGTTCATGGTTTTAAAAAAGGATAACGTTCTTGATAATCATAGGTATCTAGGTGAGAGGACTATAAAAAATTATGATATGAATGACCCACCCTACCCATCTGTTTAATGATAAAACACTTACTAAACATTTATGATGGGGACTGGTAAGCTTCATAAGAAGAATAGCGTTCACGTCCAAGTTTGATCATCAATATATCAAGGATCCTATGTCATCATTAATTTTATTTACCTATAGATTTCATGTGGTTCTAATACTATTTTTTATTGTATAAATTTCATTATTATTAAATAAAAAGGAATGATTTTAAACAAAATATTTTCATCATTTTAAAAAATATCATGTTAATGTTTATTATAATAGATATGCATGTATTTTGCTAGTGGAATCTAATTCAGAAAGTGCCCTTACACCCTACATCCAACTTCATGTGTATATAGATACTATTTTACATTAACATGGTAACATCAATGACTTTAGTGGTGGTTATGGTTGTTATTTTTACCTAAGAACCTTTTTTATATGTGTGGGTGGGGGTACCATGGGGCAATGACCCACATTCCCCATGGATGTTTTGTTCGTTTGGTTGACCCACTCCCCATTTTGATTGTTTTGTATCTAGTTATAATTATTCAATTTATAACCTGATATTTTATAATTATACCACTTTTATTATAGAGTGAAATAGATTTTTATTTTGTTTTATGAAATTATTATTTATTTTTGGTTAATTATTTCATGGTCTAAACCATTATCAGAGGTGTTACTCAATTCCAAGTCACTAGTTTCCATCTCTTGGGTATCGGGACTGTCCTTCGGATCATGCCATAAGTGGGTTATGGTAATGGGTTTTATGGAAACTGGGGCCTATTTTTGAAACCTATCACCATATAATGGGAAGAACGATTTACTAAAAACCCTTGTTGTTCCTTAAGGGTTTATGTCAAGCAAGAAAAAGTTCGTTGTTTTTGTGTTCATATTTTATTTTATTATGTGTTCAAGTAAATATGTTTGGATGAAATATTTATGTACATTTATTTCATGAGAATCTATTACATTAGTAAAATATATTTTTTAATGAATGTATCCAAATAAAACTTATTTGAAAGGATGGTGATTGGGGGTTCGATTTCATTATCCAACACTACTCAAATATTAAATTTATTTGGAGATGTATCCCCAATTTATTTGATGGAAATAAAAAAAATAAAAATATCTATATGTATATTTCAGGGGGTAACTGTGATTCCATTCTGAGAACCAATTCTGTGACATTGTTAACTAATTTTAATTTCCCAACCAATCATATTATATTATTTCAATGTATTTGCATTAATAGGATAAAAAATGTTATCACTATGAAGTAACCCCAACATTCCCATCAATAAAATACATCAAAAATTGGTGATATGAAAAAGGAAATAGTATTTATATATAAATCAATTTAATTCCTAACAAAGTGTTGAAATATATGTATTTGTGGACCACTATGAATTATAATTCAGAAATGATAACATGAATCAGGTCTTCATCATGATACTTTTTAGTTTCCTTTTATCACACTTATAATATCCTTAGATTTTCATAGTAAAATAGTATATGTCAACTTCAGTATAGCCCAATAAATGAAGTTTTCGGATCAAGATAATGTTGATTTGGAACAAACATTAATTAGGTATCAGAGAAAATTTACATCATAAGGCTATATTGATATGTATAGTGGTATGATTTTCCCTAATATAAATAATTCCTAGCCATATTCAATGGATAAAATGACAATGTGATTAACAATAGAACCTAATTTTATAATATTATTCTTGTCTATAGCCAATTTTTGGTTCCTATTCCTCTCATGGTGTTTTAATGATAACTATCACACAATATTGATTGTAATGGTTTCATTGACTGTTTCACAATTTTGATTTATTGGACTCTAATTCATGTCTTTAAGAATGAAATGGTGAAATAATGAGGATCATTCTTAATCCAAATATATAATTCAAAACATTCTTAAATACTTTTATAGAGTGTATTTGTATGAATTGATTCATTGTAAAGAGGATATACCTTCTATATAATCGATTTGAATGTGGTGGGAGAGCCACTTATTGAAGCATGTTTTTGTGTGTATCATTGGCTAGCCAATTTCATGTGGTATTGAAACATGATATTTGGAAGACCCATTAACTAACCTGTTTGAGAAGGTGACTAGTTGATATGTCCAGGAATCTAATGTACAACCTTGTGGATGATACAAGTTATCTAATTTTGATAACATTAATCATCTAGAAAATAATTTATTTTGGTCAAAGATCATCCCACATGAATATTTAATGCCATATTTTGGACCAAATACAACAAGAAACATCCCATCTATCAGGAATAGTATTGAATGAGGCCTATGGTTTGTCGATCATAATACCTTCTTAACCAAAAAAACATTTCCAACTAAAATTATTCAATTTATAATATCTAATATTTTTTCTTCATTATCCAAGACATCCTCCCAGGATCCATTCTACATTTAAATAACTTATGGATTTTAACGCCTTAAAATGTTTGGTCCTCCATTATTAATCCTATTATAATATAATAATACTAAAATAGAAGTGGAACCAAGGCCTCTCTTGTTTATAGAATTTTTAGCTTCATCCTTAATCTACTTGGAAAATTTTCATTCAATATTTTTTCTCTTGAATCTGATTTATAAGTCTCTCCTCTCCCCTTTGTTTTTGTTTTCTTAAATAGATAAAAATTTAGTTTTCTTATATTATTCAAAATTTTAATTTTCATCTAATTATTAAAATAATATTTTCAAATATTTTCTACAAAATCATTAAAATAACTCTTACCTATTACATTGAAATTATTTTTCAAAATTTTATTTGAATTTCCTTTTATTTTCACATTTTTTGATATTAAATATATTATCTATATTTCAACTGTAGTGATTTACTTATTTAGTTCTTATTATATTCTTTATTTTTTTATAATGGGGGGTTTGTCTCAATTTAACTATTATTCTATGAAACCTGTATGAATAATATTAATGTTTTTTAATATTTATAATCCATCTTAAACATATTTTGATTAAAATAATATTTTATGTTTTTATCTCCTGGAATGGTCTTCTTTTTTACCATCCTTATACTCATTTTTTATAATCATAATCGAGGAGAAGTTTTAAGTGATTTATTTTTTTGGGATGTTTTTTGTGTTTAATTATTTTTGGTGTAATAGGTTTTTAATAATTGTTTTATTAGGTAAAAATTGATGTATTATTAAATGGTATTTAATTATTGAGCATTTTTTTATCATTCATATTTATAGAGCTTGTTGAGTATCCTTTATCTCTACAAATTTTATTCTTTATTTTCATTTTGTATATCTATTCATGTTAATTTTTTGGGAATATAAGGTGGGTGGATTTTTGATCCTTTCACCCTCATGGTGTTTTAATGGTAATAAACAACCAATTTTTTTTCAAATGATTATATTAACAATATCTAAATTATTATTTATTGTATTATAATTCAATTTTTTAAATCTCCAAATGATGGAATCTTGAGGATATTAGTTAATCCAAATACAGAATTTGATGAATTATATAAAATTATTATGACATATAATTTCATGTTTTATAGACAATGATGGAGGCTATATGTTCAATAGAATCCCATCGATTGAGCTGGATGAACGACTTCATGAATCTTGCTGGAGTAGGTTGCACTAACAAGCTAGTGAATTAACACCGACTACATAATGGAATGTGGTAGTGAATCAAGCCTCTAAAAATACCTACCTGCTAAATGTTGTAATCCCACCTCCTATCATGTGGTAGAATAGAACATGTGGAGAGATCCAAACTACGCACCATCTTTTTAGTGAAGGATATTGGGTATCTTGTGGCATCATGTGTGATCATTCGGGAAACCATTTATTATGTTAAAAAAACATGAATATTTATGTCCCTAACATAGACTATTGACATGTATTACCTTCACAACTATATTCAAGGCTATAAAATGAATTATTTAGTTCTTTTAGATTCAAATCTTATCAAAAAACTATATCTATTTATTTGAAACACTCCATTGAAAAATATCTAAGATATTTCTCTCACTCTACACTCCATCCTATCAAGATATTGTAATGACCCAAAATTTCCCTGTAATTTTTTAAATTAAATGGGAATTTTATGAGTCCATGAAAATTGACGGCGCATGATTCTGAGTCCCGGTGTGCCCAGAATGAATTTTTGAACTTTTTTTAGGTACGTTCAGTAAACGTATGAGTGAGATTTTTGTAACTTTTGAACCGGTGCTCTAAATTGAAATCGGAGGGAACTATTGAACTCACAGCACCAGTATTCGCTTAAGGGGACCTTCACCTCGACCATAGTAGGTCGTGGGTGAAAGATGGAATTTGGGTTTTTCTTGGAAATAGGAATAAAATAAAATTTTATTTTATTTTATTTTTATATCTATTAAAACCTCCCATGTGGATGGTTTAGAGATGGGGACCACCTGAACTAAAACCTCTCAATTTGAATTTGATGGTGGGGACCACCCGAACCCACCTAACTTCTTCTTTAATGATAGAAGCCTCTTGGTCTCCCTCTTTAATGAGGGAGGTGACCTTTGGTATACATTATTTTAATTATTCCAACGCAATCCATTTATTATTGCTAATTAATTATGCCAACAAAAATTAATTTGATAAACATAAACTAAAAAGTTGGATACCTTTTCTATTTGGGGGAATTGGGTAAAGGGAGAAGCATTAGAGAATCATGGAGAAACACATCCTCCAACGAAGTACACTCTCACCAATGAGGAACGTCTTCAAAGACAACGAACTGAATATCGAGGAAATACCGACATCACTGATGTCCATCTATCCCCAATGACATCATCTATTTCCTCGTGACCTCCATTGACAAATATTTGAGGTAGGTTTTTAGTTGTGTATGATTATATATTTCCTTGTTCATCCCTTATAAAAAAACAATGTGGATCAACACTCAAATTAGTTGATCTGCAGAGGTTTTATTTTGTAGGTTTGGGAATAGTCAATTTCCGGGGGTTGTAGAGTATGAAGTTCTTCATTCGGTATTTTTTGAACCACTTGCAACCATTGTATCATGGAGGGTGCAGGCCAAACAAACATGGCCCGACCCCTCCACAGTTTTTCATTTTGGTGTGTTCTTCGTGGTGGAGGAGGATGGTAAGTTATCCTAAGTGGGGCACGCTAATGGAGGCCGACACCCCCGTCGTCTGTGATGAAGGCGACGGTGTCGCCCCGTGGCCGTCGCGCCGCTGCGGCCTCTGCCGCACCGCAGCCTTCGTGCCACTCCGTGGCCTTGCTCCATCATGCAGAACATGTGGCCTCTACCCCCTGGTTGTGCCAGTGGCCTCACGTCGTCCCGTGGCACCTGCGGCCTCATTCTGTCCCGTGGCACTCACGACCTTCATTGACCCGCGTCACAAGCAGCCTATGCCCCCCCTACAGTACCCTCAGCCTTGTGCCGCACCGCAGCACCCACGGCCTCCGCCACCCCGTGGCACACGTGGCCTCAGGCAGCTCTGTGGCCTCCACCGCCCCATGGCACCTATGGCCTTCGTGGCCCAGACGACCTCTACCCTATCTCGCGCCGCCCAGGCCGGGATGCCCATCGTGTGCTAGACCACCTAACGTGGGACGGACCGCCAGGTGTGGGCCGAACCGCCCAGTGCGGGCCGGGCTGCACAGCGTGGGTTGAGACAGACCTAACACGGGCTGGGCTGGACCCACTAGGTTAGGCCAGGTTGACCCGAACCCGATCAGCCTCGACCGAGTCTGTTCGATTGGGTCAGACTAGACGCGGACCAGTTTCGACTCTATACACTCTTTTGGCCATAACTTTAGCACCAGGCTTCTGTCTGAAGAACTGTCACCGGTGGTGGAAACCTTGGAGTGAGAAGGTCCTTTTGGTATACCACATGTGACATTTTGATAAATTTGGGATATGGTCATGTTGGATTGAGCACGAATCCAATCGGGCCCTCGGGACTAAAATGCTAGAAACTTACAGACTGGGAGTCTGATTGACCCATCGTCTGTTGCGTTGAGACCCCTATGAGGTGGCGTTATTTTGAGATACTTATCCATGGGAATTTGTGGAAATTGTAGTGTTGACCAGTGTCTTTATGAGTAGACTCTATCAGAGACGAGATATATTAGTACGAGAACCCTATAGCTGGCTGTGACTTGAGAATGAGATCCTTCATGGGTCTGTGATTGAGGGTGCCACATATAACTGCTCTACGATTCCTTGCGTAACTACTCTAGAAATCATGTTTGGGTTAGCACTGAGTGATCCTATGTGGTTTACCACCATGTGATCCTGTGTGGGACAGTACCGAGCGATCCAGTTTGGGTCAGCACTGTGTGATCCAGTGTGGGTCAGCATCGAGCGATCCTATGTGGGTCAACACCTAGAGATCATATGTGGGTCTGACGACGTATTGGCAATGTAATATGATTCTTTATGGGTCTTCCTCTAAATAGAGTAATATGATTCAATAGTTACATATAATCATCTATACTACTGTACCTAAGAAATACCTAGTGTGAGCTGAGTCAATTCCATGGTGGTATTCTTCTTTGTGGCGTACCAACATGGTACTTACCTTCTTGGTGTTCCTTCCTTTATGGAATAGTTGAGCTTTGGGATTTTGATTTGGAATCTGTGTTTCCTCATGATTGAGATGAGTATACTTGATAACTTACGTATATATATGGGCATATACCTAATTTGGGTTGTAAGTTGGTATCATGATTTGTGTCTTATCCTTTTAGGATTTTGTGAGACCTTTAGGATATTGGGGTCCCTATTGAGTATCGTTATACTCACCCATGCACAGGCTATGCCCGCACCTCGTTGTGTTTGGTGCGGATGAAGGACATCAATGAATGAGGATGAGAGTACTAGGATAGGAGGTAGCTTAAAGGTAGACCATAGAGGAGGCATACCACAGTGATGAACATTATAGAGTTGTACCAAAACCTTTAGGTAGGATCCTTGTCAAGTGATCATAGAAGTTGTTCCAGTTTACTGGTACTTTCAGTTTCTTCTACATTCCAGTTGGGCTTGTATTCTGTCCCCTTTTACTTACTGTACTCACTCTGTTTATTGTTCAGTTTAGTTGAGTTCATATCTTTCTATGTTTTAGGTTTCATGTGTATACAGGTTATAAAGGAAATAGCTTCCCAGTTTTAGAAAAGACACCTTCGGTGCTAGTCTCTAGCCCCTAGCCTATGGAAGGCGAGCTTGAGGTAGTCACGGAACATGCCCGGGGGGATGGTTCGTGTCAGATCCATTCTCCATTTACAATATTATAGGATATAATCCTTATCTATTTCCCTCAATCTCCTATTTTATCCATTAATATATATTGATATAAGTTATAATATCTATATAAATTGAGTCTACCAAACATTGATTTTCTGAATTCTCATTCTACCTTTTGTTCTAGGTTTCTGTCAAAACCAGGGAAATCATGGTTATTATGTTTTCATTAAAACCTAGGGATGTTTTATTTCATGGGAATCAATTATAAATAAAGGATGTGGTTCTTAGGATTATATTAAAACAAGAGTAGGTGGTTCTTGGATTTCCATGAAAACCAAGGAATGGAATTTATAACGTATACCAATCTAATTAAGGGGAAGATAAATAAGTGATTTTATAGAGTTATTTAAAAAACTGATAAAATATTTTTAGTCAACCTTTTACTTTATCACTTGAAACATTTATCATCATTTTACATATATTAATTAATTTTATTCCATCATTTTTACACTTATCCTTTTATTAATTATTTTATCAGAGATCAAATTTATAATCCATTATGAAAACAGTTTTCTCTTTATTATTTTAATTATATCAAAATTGCATTAATTTTTATCTTACCACTATCATATACTTTATTTTAAAATGGAAATTAACCCCCTTATTTCCATATATCAATGACCAAAAACCTTTATTTTTTTTACTCACAGGAGAATGAAATTTCAAGAATAAGAACAAACCACAGTTATTTGAAAAGATGAAGGAGGGATACAATTTAAATCATAGTAGAAAAATAAAGGTGGAGTTGTGGAATATCATTATTTTGTGCAAAGGAATTTTAATACCTACCACATGGTTATTCATGTTCATGGGGTTAAGGGGTCACTACTGGGAATTGAGCCTATACCAAGACTTTGTTCACCATGGTTTAGAAAACCCTTTGGGAAAAAGGACCTATGCCAACTATTCTAGTAAACCATTGGCATATGCTATATATTTTTGGGTTTTACCAATGGTTTAAGAAAACTATTGGGAAATAGAACTATTACATATAGTTTTAATTCACCATTGGGAAAAATTATACCCAATTTAGGGCTCCCTCCCCCGTGAAATTTCATCCTCGCGCACTCCTCCCCTCCCCGACCTCATCCTCCTCCTGGCCTCTGCCTCCGACTCCTAGCCTCCACCTCCGCCTCTGCCTCCCAGCCCCCTCCCTCTGCTCTGGCGACGTTCCCCTTCCCCTTTCAGCTCCTTCTCTGACAAAAAAGTCCCCCTCCCCTCTCAGCTCCCGGCGATGTTCCCCCCTCCCCTCTCGTCTCCCTCTCTTGGCGACATCCCCCTCCCATCTTGGCTAAATCTCATCCTCTTACTTCCCAGACCCCCTCAATAGTCGCACGCTTGGCCCCCCAGGGTCGAACACCACGCAGGACTTCCCCCTCTCTTGGATCCCTCTCCTCCAACCTGAGAAATTATATTGTGGGGGCCAACCCCTACCACCCAAAAGCTAGAGTTAAATCCTGTCCAAATCAATGCATTGGACTACCCATATAAGATAGACCTGACTTATCTTAAAGTCTAATATCTTGGTTTCTGTGTTTTTGGATATATAGTTGATTATTTTTTTATGTTTTAAGTGTAATACTAATTTTCCATTTTTTCATTTTTTGTACAATTAGGATGGACAAAAAAAATAATTTGTTATTTCTTCAAAGGTCTAACTCAACCATGTTATTTTTTTTGTTCGTTAAAATGTGTAATTAATGGTTTAGTTTGTCCTATTATGAATGTAACTGAAATAGTTGGATCCTGGATACTACATTTGATGATAGGTATATGAGTAGGGGAATCTATTGCACTATAAATGGGAAAAAATGACTTTTTATGATCAGTAGGCAGTTGGAAATGTAAAAAAATTTGGTTTGAAAATCAACATAATGAGTTCTGAGAGGCATTTTTTCAAGAGTCTACTATTAATAAAAAAGGAAACTTTTATTAGTTTGGTTATATTTTATACATCAGAAATCCAAAGGCACAAAAAACAAATCATTTTCACTAATTAAGGGGAATAAGTATGAAATTAGACAGTTTGCTGTGGTGGGATAGAGGGGGGGATGAAATGCCAATAACTTCAACCCAATTTCAGACACAAATGGAAAAGGGTCGGTTATGACGATTGGTGTTATTAAAATTGATAAATAGGTATGTAATGAGGCATCGTATATATCAATAGTTTGGGCTGGGTCCCAGTCCACGTATTTTAAAACATGTAAAATGTAAAAAATAACATAAATTAACAATAATAAATATAGTAAACTTACAATTCGTCAAATTAAAATAAGATTGAACAAAATTATCAATTGGGATGGGCCAAGATTGGTCTGGGATTGGGTCTGGTTTGGCTTTGTTGGGCCTTTAGTAGTTCGAGTCCAGCCCTACACACTACTTGGGCTGGGCCCATTGTAATAAATATGTTTCACAGACTGTCCAGGTCCACGCTAGGCATCGGGCCATTTTTACACCCATATTGAGTTTAACAACTAAGTTGTAATGTTATTTTTTTTACATTCATGTGTATTTTTGGACTCTAAACATTTTGTTATTACATTCATGTTACTTTAAATAGAACTTTTACATAAATAATCGTTGCAATGTTACAGTTTTTCAAATCCCCAACACAACAACCACTTTCTATGCAATTATTTTACATTATAACCACTCAACAAGATAGTAAGATGGGTTATTGAGAGTGATAATTATTGGATTGATATATATATTAAATTTGTTTGAAAGAATTATAGATCAAGTTCACAATTGACTAGGGAATGGTGGATGGTATCAGGAGAGATATTTAAGACACAACGGCAATCTATGCCGAATTTCATTTTATGATGAATCGATTATTATTCACCATGGTATTCAATCTCAGATCGCAGTGCAACACGGTGTGGTTCTAGTAGGGTTATGTGCACAATATTCAACTCAACTAATGTAGCATAGGTGCATATTCAATGGCTGAGTGTACTAGTATGGGGTTTCCAACAATGTGTTATATAAAGAATATAATGAAAATGAAGAGATTATTAAATGGAATTATTTCCCCCTTGCTTGTAGAAACATGATTTGACCCATGGGGTGGTGTGGTCCTTATATATTGGGCAGTGAAATGTATAGTCACAGGATACATGTATGTTTTTGTTTAGTTTTTATTTTATTTTCATTATCGCATTGGCCACTTAGGTATTTTACTTCTTTCTACGGATGCAAGGTAGTGATGTTATCCCGACTAGTTGACATAGATCACTTGTATACTGTAATAACATGAGGTGTGAGTCTGAGGAAACATTGGAAGATAGAGAATCCTTGGGGTCTTCCATGAGATGGAATTGTTTTTCTAAAACATTGTGTGGGAACATTTCTTGAGTACGTTGGAGTCATGAAATAACACCAAGTGTCTCCAAGTGTCTCCATACATCGTATCATCCTCGTAGGGGTTGGCCACTCACCCAATCCTATCAAACCTATCCTTGTCTATTCTCTTAGTGACATAGTCTATACTCATCTCTCGAGGATTATCCCATGCCTCGATGCACATCTCACCAACCAACTTGACCAAGAGGATTATTCACCTTATGATTGTCCTAGTCACAAAAGAACACAATGACGAACCCATATAGATTATATTTTCAATAATTCAGTCAAGATCCTCATCAAAATCATGTATTATAACCCGGACCCACTTACCAGGTTCCATCCTAAGTTTATCACACCAAGCCTCTTGGAATTATAATGCCAATCTATACGACAATACCCAGTACCCACACTAGCATCTGATCCTTCATCTCTTTAGTTAAACTCTTGAATCATTAAATGGAGTAAAACCTTTCATAATACATTTTATATACTAAGAGGGACCATACCAATATAAAAACATACCATGATTCTAATTCATTTTCATAAGTATTTCCTCATCAACTGCTAGATGTATAATTTCTACACCTATCACTACAAGGCCCAATCCACATAGAGATATTTTACTTGATCTATATCCTCATCGTTAGTGACATCAATCACATTAAAGCGTATAAATGTCAACTAAACTCTACATTCAAAGAATTATTCATGTGGACAGGCCCTATAGCAACATGCTAGGAACTGAAACCATAAATAAAAATGCCAAATACATACATTATTTTTAAATAAATATCTCAAGTGTAAACATAAATACCAAGAATAATTAGACCTCATCCCTTATATTGAACAAAAACAAACTAAGTTGAAACTCAGGTCAAAATGATTATACACCATAAATAGGAAGAGTAATTGTTTATTAATATGAATTTACTATTTGATAGTATCATTTTGAAACATTGATCTGTTTCCCCTTTGCTTGTAGGAACATGATTTAACCCATGGGGTGCTGTGGTACATATATGTTGGGCAGAGACATGTATAGTCATAGGAGACAGGTATGTTTTAGTTTAGTTTTTATTTTATTTTCTTTATCACATTGGTCACTTAGATCATTGACCTCTTTTTAGTTTAGTTTTTAATTTATTTTATTTTATTTATCACATTGGTCACTTAGAACTTTTACATATATGAATTCTCCAATAATATTTGTGTTGCATCTTGAGATGTAAAAACATACTCAAATTCTATTGTTCCCAAGGTGACTGAAGTTTTATTATTAGAGTTCCAAGAAATTCATATACCATTGATAAGTAATACACCTACGTAAATTGACTCTCAATCAGTAGTTTCAACTACATATTACCACTTTTAAAAACAACTAATAAAAAATATATATCTTTATCATACCATAATCCCGAATCAAGATTATATTTTTTATAACATAAGATCGATTTCTATAATGTGAATGAAAAATACATAGGATTTATTTATAATCATAGATGGAAGATGTTTCCCCACAGATGTTAATGGACCGGGCCAACACGCCGGTGTCATGTCGCGGTTACGCCGCGGTCAGGCCGCGGTCACGCCACCGTCATGCCGTCGTCACGCTGCGGTCACACTGCTGTAATTCCATGATGTGGCCCTACTCCAGGATGACACCCCGTGGTGGTTCGCAGTCCTATCGGAATTCGATGTATGATACCTAGATAGAGTTTTAGATACATTACCCACCTATAGTTAATGGGGAGGGAGGCGATGGACAGAATGTTTCCCCACTTCCTCCCGCGGTCACACCATGGTCATTCCAAGGTCACACCGTAGTCATGCTGTGGTAATGACGTGATTTGGACCTGCTCCAGGATGAAACCCCACGTCTGTTCGCAGTCCAGTCAGAATTCAATGTATGATACCTTGATAGAGTTTTTGATACATTACCCACCCATAGTTAATGGGGAGGGAGGTGACAACTGGTATGTTGCCCCTCCTCCTCCAACTCCCTTTCCTCTTAGCTGGAAGACGCTGCCCCGAGAATGTATCTGGGCCAGGCGAACAAGCCGTGGTCACGCCGCGGTCACCCTACGATCACGCCGCGGTCACACTGCAGTCACGCCAGAGCCACGCCGTGGTCACGCCGTAGTAATGCCATAATTTGGCCATGCTACAGGATGAAACCCTGCAGCGGTTCACAGTCCTGTCATAATTCGATGTATGATACCTAGATAGTGTTTTAGATACATTACCAACCCATAGTTAATGGGGAGGGGGTGACATCTTGAATGTTGCCCCGCCTCCTCCCGCTCCCTTCTCCCCTGGCCGGAAGATGCTACCCCGCGAATGTCGTTGGACAGGGCCAACACGCTGTGGTCATGCCGCTACCACGATGTCGTCATGCCGCGGTCACACCGCTGTCACGCCGCGGTCACACCGCAGTCACGCCGCGGTAATATCGAGATTTGGACCTGCTCCATGACAACATCCCACAACAGCTCGCAACCCTTTCAGAATTAAATGTATTATACCTAGATAGGGTTTTAGATACATCACCCACCCATAGTTAATAGGGAGGGAGGCGATGACCAGAATGTTTCCCCGCCTCCTCCCGCTACCTTCACTCATGGCCGGAAGATGCTGCCCTGCGAATGTCACTGGACCGGGATAACACACCGCAATCATGTCGCGGTCACACCGTGGTCACATCATGGTCATTCCATTGTAATTCCATGATTTGGACCTACTCCAAGACGACACCCCACAACAATTCGTTGTCCTGTCGGAATTCGATGTATGATACCTAGATAGAGTTTTAGATACATTACCCACCCTCCTTTTTGGACACCAGATAGCCACCCCCACCCTCCTCCATGGACCCCAGACAGCCCCCCCAGACAGCCCGCCAGATAGCCCCTGCAACCCTCCTCCCTGGACCCCAGATCCTAATCTAAGCTCTCTTCATGATTCACCCTAAATCCGAATGAAAAATAGGGTTTTAGAGCTTCAAAAGAAGATGAGAGAAGAGTGCAAACCCAAATCAAAAAGAGGAACAAAGTAGAGGATTAGACTCACCCATATCTTCAATCCCCACTTGACGGCACTCAAAACATCCAAGTGACGTGTACGCGTCAACCCCACATTAAACCGAGGCACCGTGTGGTCAATACCACTCAAAGTGTCTCACTTTTATTTGAAATGGGCAACATTTTAAATCAAAACAAAAACTGACATACGGAAAACCATTCAAATGGATTCAGGTTGTGTTTATAAATTAGGAAAACAATCCACGAGTAATTTTTTACATGTATGAGTAAACCTTTACTCAATCTGAGGCATGGTGTGGCCGATACCATTCAAAATGTCTCAGTATTCTTTGAAATCGACAAAATTTTAAATGAAAAATAAAAACTGGCTTACGAAAAACTAAAAAAACGCATTTGGATTCTATTGATACTTCAAAACGGGGATCCATGGGTGATTTTTGACTTTTACGTGTCAACCCCACCACAATCCGAGGTGTAGTGTGGTCGAAACCACTCAAAGTGTCTCACTTTTCTTTGAAATGGATAACATTTTAACTGAAAACAACAACTGGAATACAGAAAACTGACCAAACACAATCAGATTCTATTGATACATTAGGACAAGGATCCATGGGTCATTTGTGACATGTAAGAGTCAAACCTGCCTCAATACAAGGCACGGTGTGGCCGGTACCACTCAAAGTGTCATTCTTTTGTTTAAAATGGATACTGTTTTTAGTAAAAACAGCTGCATACCGATAACCAAAAAACTGCATTCGGATTGTGTTTATACTTTAGGAAAATGATCCATGGGTCATTTGTGACATGTAATAGTCAACCCCACCTCAGTACGAGGCATGTTGTGGCCGGCACAACTCAAAGTTTCTCTCTATTGTTTCAAAGGGACATCATTTTAAGTGAATACAACAACTAACATATGTAAAACTGACAAAATGAATTCATATTCTATTGAAACTTTAGGAAAATGATCCATGGGTCATATGTGATGTGTAATAGTTAACCCTGCCTCAGTCCAAGGGTCTTTGTGGCCGGCACCACTCAAACTGTCTCACTTTTATTTGAAAGGGACAATATTTTAAGTGAAAAGAAAAACTCGCATACAAAAAACTGACCAAATGCATTTGGATTGTCTTGATACATTAGGAAAACGATTCATGGGTCATTGTTTATGTGTAAAAGTCAACCCCACCTCAATACGAGTCACAGTGTGGCCGACAGCACTCAAAGTGTCTCTCTTTTGTTTAAAATGGAAAAAAAATTAAGTGAAAACATCTGACATACATAAAACTAACCAAACACATTATGATTGTGTTGATACTTTAGGAAAATGTTCCATGATTCATTTTTGACAAGTAAGAGTCAATCCTGCCTCAATCTGAGGCGCATTGTGGTCGGCGCCACTCAAAGTGTCTCTATTTTCATTGAAATAGATATCATTTTAAGTGAAAACAACAAATAGCATATGGAAAACCCACCAAACGCAATAATATTCTATTGATACATTTGTAAAATGATCCATGGGTCATTTGTTTTGTTTAAGAGTCAATCCAAGCTCAATCTGAGGCTCGGTGTGGTCGGCACCACTCAAAGTGTCTTTTTTTTCTTTAAAATGCACACTCTTTTAAGTAAAAAACAATTGGCATACAAAAAACTGACCAAACACATTCAGATTGTGTTGATACATTATGAAAATGATCCATGGGTCATTTGTGATGTGTATGATTCAACCCCGTCTCAATCCAAGGTGCGGTGTGGCCGGCACCACTCAAAGTGCCTCTCTTTTGTTTCTAAAGGACAATGTTTTATGTGAATATAATAACTGACATACAGAAAGCCATCCGAAGGCATTCAGATTATGTGTAAACATTATGAAAATGATCCATGGGTCATATGTGATGTGTACGAGTCAACCACATGTCAATTAGAGGGTCGATGTGGCTGGAACCACTCAAACTATCTCACTTTTATTTGAAATGGACATGATTTTAATTGCAAACAACAACTGACATACGGAAAACCGACCAAAGGCATTCATATTTTGTTGAAACTATAGGAAAATGATGTATATGTCATTTTTGACATGTATGAGTTAACCCCACCTCAATCCAAGGTGGGGTGTGGCCGACACCACTAAAACTATCTCACTTTTCTTTGAAATGGACAACATTTTAAGTAAAACCAACAACTAGCATACAGAAAACCAACCAAACACATTCAGATTCTATTTATACTTTAGGAAAAGGATCCATAGGTCATTTTTTACGTGTACGAGTAAACCCCGCCTCAATCTAAGGTGCGGTGTGGCCGATCCCACTCAAAGTGTATCACTTTTATTTTAAATGGACAAGATTTAATGTGAAAAGAACAACTGACATACATAAAACTGACCAAAGTCATTAGGATTCTGTGGATTCATAAGGAAAATAGTACATGTGTCATTTTTTACATGTAAAAGTTATCCTCGCCTCAATCCGCAGTGATGTGTGGCCATCACCACTCAAAATTTTTCACTTTTCTTTGAAATGGACAACATTTTTACTGAAAACAACAACTGGTATACGAAAAATTGACCAAATGCATTCGGATTATGTTGATACTTTATGAAAATGATCCATATGTCATTTCTAACATGTAAGAGTCAACCCCGCCTCAATATTGAGGTGTAGTGTGCCCGATACCACTCAAATTTTTTCTCTTTTGTTTCAAAAGGACATCATTTTAAGTGAATACCACAACTGACATACGGAAAACCGACCAAAGGCATTCGGATTCTGTAGAAACGTTAGTAAAATGATACATGGATCATTTTTGATGTGTAAGATTCAACTGTGCCTCATTCTAAGGCACAGTGTGTCCAACACCATTCAAATTGTCTCACTTTTCATTGAAATGGACAATATTTTAAGTGAATACAACAAATGGCATAAATAAAACTGACCAAATGCATTCGTATTGTGTTGATAATTTAGGAAAATGATACATGGGTCATTTTTGACATGTAATAGTCAACACCGCCTCAATAAAAGGTGTTGTGTGGCCGACACCACTCAATGTGTCTCTCTTTTGTTTAAAATGGATAACATTTTAAGTGAAAACAATAACTGACATATAGAAAACTGACCAAACACATTCGGATTGTGTTGATACTTTATAACAGCTATACATGGGTCATTTTTGATGTGTAGAAGTCAACCCTACCTCAATTCAAGGTGAATTGTGGCCGGAACCACTCAAAGTGTCTCTCTTTTGTTTAAAATGGACATCATTTTAAGTGAAAACAACAACTGGCATACAGAAAACTGACCAAACAGATTCAGATTATATTGATACTTTAGGAAAATGATACATGGGTCATTTGTTATTTGTA
Organism: Viscum album; assembly: GCA_963277665.1. NCBI lineage: Eukaryota > Viridiplantae > Streptophyta > Magnoliopsida > Santalales > Viscaceae > Viscum > Viscum album. The sequence goes on from OY728165.1 coordinate 927,546,582, forward strand.
CGAGTAAACACCGCCCCAATATGAGGCACGGTGTGTTTGGTACCACTTAAATTATCTTTCTTTTGTTCGAAATGGATACTCTTTTAAGTAAAAACAACTATCATACAGAAAACTGACCAAATACATTCGGATTGTGTTGATACTTTAGGAAAACTATCCATGGGTTATTTTTAACATTTAAAAGTCAACCCCGCCTCAATCTGAGACGCGGTGTGGCCAGAAACACTCAATGTGGCTCTCTTTTCTGTCAAAAGGACATCATTTTAAGTGAATACAACAACTGACATATGGAAATCTGGAGAAGGCATTCAGATTCTGTTGAAACTTTAGGAAAATGATCCATGAGTCATATGTGACGTGTAAGAGTCAACCCCACCACAATACGAGGGTTGTTCTGGCTGGAACCACTAAAACTATCTCACTTTTATTTGAAATGGAGAGGATTTTAAGTGAAAACAACAACTGACATACAAAAAACTGACCAAAGAATTTCAGATTATTTTGAAACATTAGTAAATCGAACCATTGGTCATTTTTGACGTGTATGAGTCAACCCTGTATCAATCCAAGGTGCGTTGAGGCTGTAACCACTCAAACAATCTCACTTTTCTTTGAAATAGACAACATTTTAAGTGAAGACAATTTTTTGGCATACGGAAAACCGACCAAACACATTCGGATTCTGCTGATATTTTAGGACAAGGATCCATAGGTCATTTTTTATACATGTATGAGTCAACCCCACCTCAGTCCAAGGCATGGTGTGGCTGGTACCACTCAAAGTGTCTCTCTTTGGTTTCAAAAGGACATCTTTTTAAGTTAATACAACAACCGACATACGGAAAACTTGCCAAAGGCATTTGTATTCTATTGAAACATTAGTAAAATGATCAATTGAACATTTTTTAGGTTTATGAGTCAACCTCACCTCAATCCGAGGTGCAATGTGGATGACACCACTCAAAGTGTCTCACTTTTCTTTTAAATGGACAACATTTTATGTGAATACAAAAACTAGCATACATAAAACAGACCAAACATATTAGGATTTTGTTTATACATTAGTACAAGTATCCATGGGTCATTTTTGACATGTAAGAGTCAACCCTGCCTCAATCCTAGGTGTGATGTGGCCGACACCACTCAAAGTATCTCTCTTTTGTTTAAAATGGAAAACATTTTAAGTGAAGCCAACAACTGACATAGGAAAAATTTACCAAACGCATTCGGATTGTGTTGATACATTAGGAAAATGATAAATTGGTAATTTTTGACATGTATGAGTCAACCATGCCTCAATCCTTGGTGCAGTGTGGCCAACACCACTCAAAGTGTCTCTCTTTTGTTTAAAATGGACAACATTTAAAGTGAAAACAACAAGTGACATACGGAAAACTGACCAAACACATTCAGATTGTGTTGATAAATTATGAAAATGATTAATGGGTCATTTTTTATGTGTATGAGTCAACCCCGCATCAATCTAAGGCACGGTGTGGCCGGCACCACTCAAAGTGTCTCACTTTTTTTTGAAATGGATAACATTTTAAGTGAAAACAATAACTGGTATATGGAAAATTGACAAAATGCATTAGGATTGTGTTGATACTTTAGGAAAAAAATCCATGGGACATTTTTTATGTGTAGGAGTAAACACCACCTCAATATGAGGCACGGTGTGGCTGAAACCACTCAAAGTGTCTCACTTTTCATTTAAATGGACAACATTTTAAGTGAAAACAACAACTGGAAAACAGAAAACCCAAACAAAATGCATTTAGATTCAGTTGATACTTTACGAAATGGATCCATAGGTAATTTTTTAATGTGTAAGAGTCAACCTTGCCTCAATCTGAGGCACGGTGTGACCGGTACCACTCAAAGTGTCTCTCTTTTGTTTCAAAAGGACAACATTTTAAGTGAATACAACAACTGAAATATGGAAAACCAAAAAAGGTATTCAGATTCTATTGAAACATTAGTTGAATGATCCATGGGACATTTTTGATGTGTATGAGTCATTCATGCCTCAATCTGAGGCGCAGTGTATCCGACAACACTCAATGTGTCTCACTTTTCATTGCAATGGACAACATTTCAAGTGAAACAAAAATTGGAATATGGAAAACCAACCAAACGCATTCTGATTCTATTGATACATTAGGAAAAGGATACATGGTTCATTTGAGAAGTGTATGAGTTAACCTCGCCATAATAAAAGGTGAGGTGTGGCCAACACCAATCAAAGTGTCTCTCTTTTTTTTAAAATGGACAACATTTTAAGTGAAAACAACAACTGATATACAGAAAACATACCAAACATATTTTTATTGTGTTGATAGTTTAGTAAAATTATCCATGGGTCATTTGTGATGTGTATGAGTAAACCCCGCCTCAATTAGAGGCACGGTGTGGCCGACACCGCTCAAAGTGTCTCCATTTTGTTTAAATTAGACAACATTTTAAGTGAAAACAACAACTGACATACAGATTACCACCCGAACATATTTTGATTGTGTTGATACTTTAGGAAAATGATCCATGGGTCATTTTTTACATGTACCAGTAAACCTTTCCTATCTGAAGCATGGTGTGGCCGACACCCCTCAAAGTGTCTCACTTTTCATTGAAATGGAAGTAAAAACAAAATCTGGCATACGGGAAGCCGACCAACCAAATTTAGATTATATTGATACACTAGTAAAATGATACATGGGCCATTTGTAACATGTACGAGTACATCACGCCTCAATATGAGGTGTGGTGTGGCTAGCACCACCCAAAGTGTCTCTCTCTTTTTTAAAAGGACATCATTTTAAGTGAGTACAACAACTGACATACGGAAAGCTAACCAAACGAATTTGTATTCTATTGAAACTTTAGGAAAATGATCCATGGGAAATATGTGATGTGTACGAGTCAACACCGTCTCAATATGAGGGCTGGTGTGGATGGAACCACTCAAACTATCTCACTTTTATTTGAAATGGACAAGATTTAAGTCAAAACAACAACTAGCATATGGAAAACCAACCAAACACATTCAGATTGTGATGATACACTAGGAAAAAGATCCATGGGTGATTTTTGATGTGTAAAAGTCAAACATGTCTCAATATGAGGAACAATGTGGCCAACACCACTAAAACTTTCTCTATTTTGATTAAAATGGACATCATTTTAAGTGAAAACAACAACTGACATATAGAAAACTGACCAAACGCATTCAAATTCAATTGAAAAATTAGGACAATGATCCATGAGTAATTTTTTACGTGTAAAAGTCAACCCCAATGCAATCCGAGGCATGGTGTGGCCACTACCACTCAAAGTGTTTCACTTTTATTTGAAATGGACACCATTTTTGGTGAAAACAAAAAATGGCATACGGAAAACCAATCAAACGCATTCAGATTATTTTGATACCTTAGGAAAACAATCCATGGGTCATTTTTGATGTGTACAAGTCAACCTCACCTCAATCCGATGTGCGGTGTGGCCAAAATCACTAATAGTGTAACTCTTTTGTTTAAAATGGACATCATTTTATGTGAAATCCACAACTGACATATGAAAAACTGACCAAACGCATTTAGATTATGTTGAAACTTTAGAAAAACGATCCATTGGTCATATGTGATGCGTACAAGTCATCCTTACCTCAATACAAACTGCAGTGTGACCGGAACCACTCAAAGTGTCTCTCTTTTGTTTAAAATGAACATCATTTTAAGTAAAAACAACAAGTGACATACAGAAAATAGAAAAAAAAATGCATTTGGATTTTTTTAAAAAATATTGTAAAAAGATACATGGGTCATATGTTATGTGTATGAGTCAATTCAGCCTCAATCTGAGGTGCGGTGTGGCTGACACTACTCAAAGTGTCTCTCTTTTGTTTAAATTGAACATCATTTTAAGTGAAAACAACAACTAACATACAGAAAACTGACCAAAAACATTTAGATTCTATTGAAACATTAGGAAAACGATCCATGGTTCATATATAACGTGTAAGAGTAAACCCCACCACCATCTGAGGTGCAGTGTGGCCAGCACCACTCAAAGTGTCTCTCTTTTGTTTAAAATGTATATCATTTTAATTTAAAACAACAACTGGCATATGAAAAACTTACCAAACGTATTCAGATTGTGTTGATACTTTAGCACAACTATCCATGGGTTGAATGTGACATGTAAGATTCAACCCTGCCTCAATCCAAGGTGCGGTGTGGCTGAAACCACTCAATGTGTCTCTATTTTGTTTAAAAGGGACATCATTTTAATTAAAAACAACTATCATACGAAAAACTGACCAATAGTATTCTGATTATGATGATACTTATCACAATGATCCATGGGTTGTATTTCACATGTATGAGTTAACACCATCTCAATCCAAGTCACGGTGTGGCCGACACCACTCAAAATGTCTCACATTTATTTGAAATGGAAAACATTTTAAGTGAAAACAAAAACTAGCATATAGAAAATTTACCAAACGCATTCAGATTCTATAGATATGTTATGACAATGATTCATGAGTCATCTGTGACATGTATGAGTCAACCATTCCACAATCTGGGGCATAGTGTGGCCAATATCACTCCAATTGTATGCCTTTTTCTTAAAATGGATATCATTTTAAGTAAAAACAACTGGTATACGGAAAACCGACCAAATGTATTCGGATTCTTTTGATACTTTATTTTTGGGTTATTATCTTCTAATTTATGAACTCAATCATGTATGTGTTATAGAAAATATAATTTTGTATGTATTCTAAATTATGTATAACTCACCCCCCTAGACACCCCCTCCCCCATGGACCTCTCACCCCTAGAAACCCCCAGCCCTCGGGACACCCCCAACCCCTTGTATGTCATATTATATATGTGTTATATATAATTCATAATTGTGTATGCAACATAATTCATTTTGTATGTGTTATTGGTTCATAATTCTGAATTCATGACATAATTCATTTTTTATGTATTCAATTGAGAATTCAATTATGAAATATGGATTTCATAGGGTAATTGGGTTCATATACATGATTATAATTGTGGTACATTCCATGGTTATATGAGTATCCTATTTTTCTATGCTTTTGTGTGCTATAGTAGGTGTTTATTGCAGTTAAGAGTGAATGCTGGTGTATGTAGTTGAGTGTGTAGTAGTTTTGTTGCTGTTAAGAGTGTGTGCAGGGGTTTTATTGTTGTTAAGAGTGTGTGCAGGTGTATGTGCAGTGGAGGAGAAGAGATTTTATATGGCTGGTCTGGTAAATTCCGGTAATACACTATACCAACGATTTACTAAAACCATTGGTATACTGCTGTACATATTTATAGTATTTCCAACGGTTTTAGAAACTGTTGGGAATACTCCTATACACTACCTGTATTGCCAATGGTTTTACAAACCATTTGTAATACTCCAAGGTTAATTAAACCGTTGAGAACCTCTAAGATTACACTACCTTTCCCAATGGTTATACTAAAACCTTTGGTAATGGGATATCCCTACGCCTTACTTTCCAATGGTTTTCCAAATAGTTGGTATATATTATACCATTGGTTTGGAAGCCTTTACCAATGGTTTGAAACCATTGGTAAATCCTTAGTTTCTAGTAGCGGGTCATAGCTAGCTATGCTTATCAATCATTCCCTTTATCATGACTAGGGGTTCCTAGTCAATTTTACAGTAATGCAAATATAACCATGCCACATCCTGTGGTTGACCAGCTAACTATATAACTAATAATCAGTACCCCAATATTAATAGATAAGAATGATCAATATAATATCTAAAGATCAGACAAATGATCCAGTTGATCTAGCTAGAGAACTTGTATTTGTGTCTTGACTTCATGTATGATCATAGTGTGAATAGAACCTAAATACTATGACCATCGCAACCTCCCATTCAATGGTCCATATATCATCCCCATTAATTGGATGTTTTTTAAAAAAAAATACCCTCTTCATTTTTAAAGGGGTCCTCTAGATGAATGGAATTCATAAAACCATACTATAGATCAGCATTGGTTGAAAAATAAATTTAGTAGCGGTTTTCCTATCCTCTAAATGATGGGGGAAGGAAGTCTAGTAGGGTTTGGAACAACTTGGGATCTATTGCTATATCTTCTTCAAATGCTTTTTCTTGTTTTTTTGGGTTTTAGTGATGTTTGAAACATAGTAAAGATGAATTTATTTCCTCTGTATGTAACACCCCAATCTTCAATGGTATGACTCTTTTGGAATAATACAATAGCTTTTGTTGTAGACAACTTCGAGTTCTAAAACACTACGACCAATCAATGTAGTCGTTATGAATTGTAATTTAAACTTTCTAAAATTTTATAAATTTCATTTCTCAAAATGGACTTCATTTTTTCATTCAAAATATCCAAATTAACTTAGGGTGAATTTATGGTATTTTTCTTAAAACATTCAGTTTTTGATGAATACTGAATGACACCGCGTTATTATTTAATACTGACTTTTTATGTAAATAATATGTTATTTTATTTAAATTTATATAACATAAAAATAGATACACAAAACATAGATTTTTTCAATCTAATTCATTTGAGTCATTTTATAATAATATTAGATATATAAAATTTTATTAAAATTTTTACTGTCTTTTACCCACCTTCTAGGCGCATTTGCAAATTTTCATAAAACATAATTTTACCACTTATGTGAATTAAATTTCAAAAATCCTAGATAAATGGTTCAAAATAGTAAGTAAAATTTGGTTCGATAAGATGAAAATAGTATTTGGGGAATAATACCTTTTGACTTTTATTTACCGCGGTTAAAAGTTAATAGTGTAATTAAAGGTAAAAAATGATATTATAATTACCCTAATACATTTTTCTAATTCTACTAGATAGGTGCAATAAGACCAAAATCATTTTTAGAAAAAAAATATGATCCTTTTGGTCCACCTGGATTAGATTAGGACATTTATTATTATTTTATTTAAAGAATAGATAAAATGGTTAAATTCAAAATTTAATAACTCAACCAATTTAAATATTGGGTTATAAAAAAGATAAATGTGACTATAAATATTCATTATAAATATAAAAATAATTACTACAAAATACTATTATATTTATAATTTTTATACATTAAATAATTAAATTTATTTATGACATAATGAAGATACAGTAATTACCTTATTAAGGAAATATTAAAATAATTGATATTATAAATATCCAAATAAATGTAAATTGAAACATTTTTTAATTATAAAAATTTTATAGGTTAATATGATATTTTAGGGTTGATTAAATAAATTTTTTTAAGTGATAAAGTTGTTATGACTTTCGAAAAAACTAAATAACCAATAGTGTAAAAATTGACATAAATTAGTTTTTAAAACAAATTCTGTATTATTAATTGATATATACTCCTAAAAAACAATGGATCGAAAAAAAGAATTATATAATAATATATATGTCATTAATGAACCAATTGGAGTTCTCTTGTTATTTTATTGTAATTTCATTAACCATGTAATATAAATATACAATAAGACATTGTACGATTTAAACTATTTAACTATGAGTTAAATCTAAAAGATAAGGTTAATATGGTGACATAAACCTGAAAAATACCTATTTTTGGAGAATTTTTCGACCCATCTCCAAGGAGCCTCGAAAGAAATTCTTTTGTAGCCATTATAAATCAAAAATTATTTTATAATAAAATAATATTTAAAGCTTTTCCTAAAGTGACCCACACCTCTCTTATAAAAGGGTACATCCCCTTATCTTAATTTTTAACCTCCAAATCCATTTGGGTCGGCCAACCCCTACTCCAATATCCTCCCAACTACCCTCAAATATACAAATAGGTCATAATTTGATCGGAATTCCATCTTAATGAGCCCTTTTGATCAACTCAAAAGGAACCACCCGAAGAAGAGGTAATAATTTCACCACATCTTTCAATGTTTTTTTCTTCTTCCACATCCTCTTTATTTGTTGTTTCCTTAACAAAATAAGAAATCTAGTACCTTATATATTCTGTGATTTTACTATAAATATGTTATAACCATATTCATTATTCTATCCATCCTATGAATGATAATTCATCATACGTGCATACGTACGACTTACCATCTCCACGTCGTGGTGTAGTTTGTTATTCAAACAATTAATTATTTGAATTGGTATAATAATGAGTATAAATTATGTAAATATTAAATATAAAATGTTATGGATTTTGTGTACATGATATAACATCCAATTATATATTATTTCCTCATCAATTGAATGATATTTTCACTCGTGCGTACATACGGATTACCAGTTCGACGAACACGATGAAATTCATTCCCCATCATAATCATTAAAGAATTATTTTCATCCTATGATTAAAAATAATGTTTAAGAACTTAATATAATTCTGGATATGAATAAAATACATATTGTCCATAACAAACATGGCTTACATAACCAATTATATAAATGAAAATGAACCAATTAACACACAAAACAATGATACTATAGAAATATTATTTAAAAAGTGATATTAGAAGTTCATATATGATATCCTATTTATGTATGTGGTTCCTATATAATTTAATATCAATAATTTTACTATTATACAGGAGGATAATATACCCTAGATCAAGAAAAATTACAAGGTAATGGTTAATTCTACAATCACTTCATTATTCGAGGTTGTTTATACGTGAGTATCTACTAGGACCTCTTTATCATCCTCATCTGTGTTTCTTGAAAATGTATTTCAAAACATTTTTAATCTTTCCTATAATATGGGTTAATGTTATTTATACCCATGTTATCCATTTTATAAAATGTTTTGAAAGAAATATTTTTTTCATTTTCCAAACAAGGTACATTATGACCTTTTCGACAAATTAAGGTATGAATGTTCTTTTTAACTTATATGGTGGGTGTGGCTATTTCCCGCTGTTATGAAACCATCAAAGCATCCCTTGATATAATATAATAATATTATCAAATAAATGTTTTCTTTTATAATTATGTGACATTTAAATGATTTTAAAATAGATATAGATATTTCTCTCAAACAGTTTTGATCTTATATATGTCAACATACATTGATGGATTGTACACTTATTTGAATTTGGTTTATTATGATAAAATCTTCCATATTGTATTGAAGGTTTTGTGATATGTTTGAATGTAGATGTTATAATTTTATACTATTCATGGTTTATGGTTAAATTAAAAACATTTATTATTCTAGTTTTAATATTAATGTTTATGTTATATTTTAACCTTTTCATATAAGTAATGCACTAGACTTAGTAAGTAACGGGTGGAGCCTATTATAGCTCCTCGATGAATCGGTAGGTCTCATGAGACAAAATAGATTCTTTTCACAAGGCCTAGTCAAAATCTTTTTTGTAGTCTTGTAATGGGGCCTTGATTATGTGGTTATGATGTCCAACATTATGCATTCCATCATTATGAATTGGCTATTGATGTTACATGTTATTATTTGAAAAGTAGAATATCTATGTTAATAAGTAAATTTAATTACTTGATTTATCATTTCTATATTATGATTGAATTTAAGTTGAAAAGGCTGGTGTTTTAGTATTTTACATTGCCTAAAATGTTTAATCTTATTTATGAATGTTTCCTTAATATTGTTATCTGTACTAAGCACCTGAGCTCACCCCTTTCTATGTTTTATTTTATCTAGGATGTGAAGAAGAATATTATAACTGACCTGCAGGGATAGTCTAAAGGAGATGAATGTGTTAGTAGGAGACACAATGCTGTTGTTTTTCATTTCAAAACATAATGTAAATCTTTTGTTTGTATCTAGTAATTCTAAGGCTACTAAACTGATCAATATTACAAGATTTGATCCCTTATGATCATGTAAATGTTATATAATAATTCACCAACTCTGGATAACTAGCATCCGGGCATTACAGTTTGTATCATAGGAAGATTAGTACAAACCTTGGAAACTAGATTTCTAAACACTCCTATTTAAGAACATTACCATAAGATAGACTTTGAGGATTCATATAGAAAAACAGCATGTAATTTTTGTAATGTAGAGATTTTATGAGTTTTCCAATAAATACATCCCTATCTAGATACGAGCAGGTTGAGTCAGCTCTGGCACAGTTGCACCAAGGAGTGAAAACTCTGACATGATGTTTCAGACTTGACTTGGTTATCCAGGTACACGACAATATGCCGTGTTGCACTATTGGTTATGACACTCCTGGGGGATATGCTTATGATAAATTTCATTTTCATTAAAAACTATTATGATGGATTTATGACAATATACCTCCTCAAAGAAAACATTTTTATGATTATGGATTTTATCCATAAACATTTCAATTTATGTTAAATGGTTTACAAGTTTGGAATTTGTATTGTGATTCATAAACAGATCAAGTGTATTCCATTGTTTAGAAATGTTGCCTATTGGAAGTAATGACAATCGTATCAATGAACATAATCCATGTAGGGATTTTGCTCCTACTCAAGATAATTATAGTGTAGTTGGTGATATAACTCTTGCTGATCAGCTTATCATCATACTGGAATAACTCACTTAGGTTATCAATAATAACCTAACTCATATAGAGAACCCTAATCCACAACGCGGAGGATTAATGTTAGACTACTACATGATGCAATAAACACTAATATTCAATCAGACTACAAATACATTTTTAGTTGAGAAATGGATAAGTTTCATAAACAAAATTTTTCATTCTTTAGGGAGTAACGAAAGAGAAAAAGTTACCATGGCAGTTTATCACCTCATGGGAGATATAGATCAATAGTGGTAATTAGTTCAAAACCCAAAGGAAGGTAAATAAGTATAAAATATGGAATTTATGTATTTTAAAGATATTATATTAGAAAAATACTTTTCTCATGACCCTTGAGCGGTTATGGAATGACAATTTCTGAGTCTTCGGTAAAAGGAGGATAATAATGTCGCAAAGTTTGAGGCTAACATTACATGGATAACAATTCATGAAACAGATAATATACATTACCCAATTATTAATATTGATCAATTATTTGAATAGTTAAAACCATTTCCCCATCGAGCATTTGTCTCACAATCCTTCTCATCATCTGAATATATTGTCTCATGTGATATTGAGACAAAAAAGAAATTCGAAACGTCTTATGACTTTAAAACAAAGAATGAAAAGAATAGATATACTAAACACTCCAGAATTGGAATAATGGGGAAGAATGGAAAATTTGAATTTCTATCCTATGGTAAATGTGGGAAGAAACACCTTGGTACTTGTCTAAAGGGAATGGGAGTCTGTTACAAGTGTGGTGAAAAGGCCACCAAGCTCATGATTGCAAGGGAAAAAAGTGGATGTCAATATTGAATGCTATAATTATAGAAAAATGGGGCATTATGCAAATGAATTTCCTCATCTCCAATGTAACATACCTTATAAAAGGCCAAGGGATAAAGGCCATGATTATGAGATCACTACTATTGAGGTTAAAGATGTGAAAGATGTGGTGGAAGGTAAATTAATTGTTTCCTGAAGTTTAGCTAATGATTTATTTGATTCTGGATCATCATATTGTTTTATTTCTTCCCAGTTTACTAAGAAAAGTTTATATTTCCAATTTGATTTAACAAGGGAGTTGGTGGTCAAATCTACTAAGGGAAGTACCATTGGAACAATGCCTTGTGAATCAGTTCCCATTAGAGAAAATAAATGTTCCTTATCTGTTGATCTCATTATCATACCCATTATTGAATTTGATATAATCCTCAGTATGTATTGGACTTCAAACCATGATGCGAAAATTTATTGTAATAAGAATGAGGTTACAATTTTCGATGATGATAAAGAGTAACTTATCATTAGAGAAGAAATGTCCCCACCAGATTCTTATCTAGATCCACCCCTAGTAGCTCTACTAAATTCAATTTTCGGGGAGGAAGAGAGTGAAATAACTATTTGTGAGGAAATAAATGTTCAAATAGAAGGCATATTTATTGTGAAATAATATATTGATGTGCTTCTAGAGGATTTACCTGGATATCCTCCAGAACGAGAAATTGGGTTTTCCATGGATTTAATTCCTAGTTCAAGTCCCATATCAATGTACCCTTATAGAATGTCCATTATGGAATTAGTGGAACGAAAAAAACTAGGGGAATTGAGTAATAAAGGATTTATTCTCCCTACTGTTTCTCCATGGAGATCCACTGTTCTTTTTGTTATGAGGAAATATGGATATATGAGGTTGTGTGTTGACTATAGGGAGATCAATGATATAGTTATAACGAAAAAGAATCCCCTAACTAACATTGATGATTTATTCAATCAACTTTGGGGAGCTTAATATTTTTCAATGATTGACCATCGATCTAGAAATCATAAGTTTCATGCAAATTAGGAAGACATTCCAAAACTAGTACGGGCATTATGAGTTTACTATAATGCCTTTTAAACTGGCTAATGCACCCTCGATTCTCATGGATCTAATGAATAGATATTTCATGTAATATCTTGTTTTATATTTTGTGGTATTTTTATATTAAATCTTTGTATACTCAAAAAGCCACATAGATCGTAAAAATCACTTGCGCACTATTCTGAAAACCCTCAGAAGAAATGAATTATATGTGAAGTATAGAAAGTGGGAATTCTGGATTCATGAAATTTCTTTTCATGGCCATATTATCTCTATGGATTTAATATATGATGATCCTTCTAAGATAAGAGAAATAAAATAATGGTCAGCACCAACGAGTATAACTGAGGTACGCAGTTTTATTGGTTTAGCAGGTTATTATAGGCTTTTCGTCCATATTTTTACTCAATTGGATAACCCATTAACCAAGATCATATGTAAAGGGGTTAAATTTTCTTGCACAAATGAGCATGAATAATTTTTTTAAGAACTGAATAGAATATTGGTCAATGATTCTATCTTGACTCTACCATCAGGGAATGATGGGTTTGTTATTTATAGTGATGCTTCAAAAAATGGACATGGTTGTGTCCTTATGCAGAATGATAGAGTTATTGCCTATGCATCATGATAGCTAAAAAATCATGAACAAAACTATCCCACCTATGATCTTGAGTTAGCCACTATAATAATTTATTTGAAGATGTGGAGACACTATATCTGTTGTGAAAAATGTGAGATATATACTGATCACAAGAGTGTGAAGTAAATTTTATCACAAGAAGAACTCAACATGAGGCAAATAAGATGGCTTGAACTACTCAAAGATTATTATTTCAATATACACTACCCCCTAGGGATGGAAAATAAGGTGGCATATGATTTGAGAAGAAAGTATCTGGAGTTTTTTAAAAGATGATAGTGTAAAGGGATCCTATGTTCTTGGATCTAGTAAATATTGATATGGGAATAATCATAGAAGGTGAAACATCAGTACTTTTTCAAATGGTTTCTAATCTAACATTACTATAAAGGATAAAAAGTTATCAGACTAAAGATGATAAGTTTCAAAAGAAAATTAAAGCTATGAATGATGGGAGATTGATGGACTTAGTATGTGCAGATAGAATTTTGAAATTTGAGAAGATACATTGTGTTCCTCATATACCTGATCTAAAAATGGAATTGTCAGACGATGATCATAGTCCCATTTCTCTATACACCCTAGTAACACTAAGATGTATAGATATTTGAAGGAACATTTTTTGTGGGACAACATGATGATGGTGATTGATGATTATGTGTCATGATGTATGGTTCGTCAATAGGTTAAGGGAAGAAGGCAACATCCTAGAGGACTCATGCAACCTCTTCCCATACCTGAGTGGAAATGGGATGATATTATGATTTAATTTATTATGGGTCATTGTTGATCATATTTGACATTAATCACATTATCTTTCTATAATAGAACATTTAAAACGTGAACTTTTAGCAAGACTATATATTAACGAAGTTTTAAGACTTCATGGAGTACCACTATCAACTGTTTCTGATCGTGATCCCCATTTAAATCAAGATTCAGGAAAAGTCTTCCGAAGGGCCTCGATACTGAACTACGTTTGAGCACTGCCTACCACCCTAAAACTGATGAACAATCAGAATAGACTATTCAAACTTGAGATGATGGGTGGAGATCTTGCTCACGTGACTTTCAGGGCATGTGGGATCAATATTTATCTCTGGTAGAATTTTCCTTAAACAATAGCTTCTATTCAATTATTCGGAGGGCACTATATTAAGAGTTATATGGAAAGGGATGTCACACACCAACATGGGGGGATTATGTTGGTGAAAGAAAACTTTTAATCCCAAAACATGTTGAGTAAACAATGTAAAAGGTGAAGATTATCCAAACCCACATCAAAGTAGCTCAAAGTTGGTCAAAGAGATATGTCGATAACTGAAGGAAGGATTTGGAATTTCAAGTTGGAGATCATGTTTTCTTTAAGGTATATCCATAGAAGGGTGTTATACATTTCAGTTATAAGGGTAAATTATGTATCAGGTACATCAGACCTATCAAAATTATAGAATTAGATAGTGTTGTTTCTTATCATTTGGAAATGCTGCCAAGTCTCTCCAATGATCATGATGTGTTCTACATATCACTATGAAGAAAATACATTCCTAACCCAATGCATGTAATCACTTATGAAGAAATAGAACTGGAACCTGGTATTTCTTAATGTGAAGAGCCTTTCACGATTCTTGATACCAGAGAACAAGTGGTGAGAGACCAGATGACTCATCTGGTGAAAATTATATGGAAAAATCCTAAGATATAGGAGGCAATGTGGGAACTCGAGAAACTAATTATCAATAACCACCTGAATATTTTTATTCTTTAATATTCTGTAAATTTGTTAGATGAAATTATTTGATGGAGGGATGAATGTAACACCACAAGCTTCAAATATACTCTTCTCTTTGAATAATACAATAGCTTGCGATATACACAACTTTGACTTCTAACAAACAACGACCAATCAAACTAGCTGTTATGAATAGTAATACCCAATTTTTAAATTTTATAAATTTTATTATTCAAAATGGAATTAATTTTTTGATTTGGAATATAAAATTATTATAGGATGAATTTGTGATATTTTTCTGAAAACTTTCATTTTTTGATGAATAGTGAAATATCCAGCATTATTGTTTAAATCCGAATTTTTATTTAAATAATTAATTATTTTATTTAAATTTTTATTAGGTAGAAATAGATACATACTACCTATATATCTCCAATGTAATTTATTGGAGTTATTTAATAATAATAATAGATATATAAAATTTTATTGAAATTTTTACCATGTTTTACCCACCTTCTATGTGAATTTACAAATTTTCAAAAAGCGTAATTTTATGGCTTACGTTAACTAAATTTGAAAATTCTAGGAGACATGGTTGACATCATTAAGAAAATTTTGGTTCAATAAAATCAAAATAATTTTTCATGTATAGTAACTTTGGACTTTTATTTACCACGGTTAAAAGTAAATAGGGTAATTAATGGTAAAAAATGATATTATAATTACCCTAACACGTGTCATAATTATATTGGATAAATGTATTTCAACAAAGATAAATCTTAGGAATAAAATGTGATCATTTTTGTCCACTGAGAATGGATTAAAACATTTATTATTATTTTAATTAAAGAAGAGTTAAAAGTGTTAAATTCAATGTTTAATAACTAAACCATTTTTAATATATGGTTATACATAAGATAAATTATAATAAAATATTTATTTTAAATATAAAAATATTTCATACATAATGGTATATTATTTATATTTTTTATAAATTAAATATTTAAATTTATTTACGACACAATGATGATGCAGTAATTACATTATTAATTAATGATTAAATAAGTGATTTTATAATTATCCAAATAAATGTAAATTGAGACTTCTTGTGAATTAAACTAATTATCTAGGTTAATTTGACATATTTAGGGTGGATTAAAAAAATCTATGTGATAAGGTTATTATGGCTTTCAAAGAAAAACCAAACACCAAATACTGTCAAAATTGAAATAAATGAGTTTATTAAAAAAATACTATAAGGTTAATATGGTGACATAAACCTATGTAGAACCTATTGGTTGAGATGGTTTAGACCCAACCCCACCTTATCCTCAAAATAAATCCTTTTGGAGCCATTATAAACTGAACAAGATGGTATAAAAAAATAATATTTTAAGATTTTCATAATGTGACCCTCACCACTCTTATAAAAGGTACTTACCATTCTCTTAATTTCACACTTTGAATTCCATTTGGCTCGGCCAAACCCAGCTCAAATATCTTCTCAACTACTCTCACTTCGACCGAGAGGCCTTACCTTGATCATAAAGACATCATATAGATCCATTTTTATCAACTCAACATGAAACACCTGAAGAAGAGGTAATAATTTCACCACATCTTTCAAAGCTCTTTTCTTCTTACACTTCCCATTTATTTGTTGTTTCTATAAAAAAAAATAACTTAAGTACCTTATATATACTACGATGTTATTATAAATATGGTACAACTATATTCATTATTCTATCCATCCTATGAATGACATGTCACCATACATGTGTATGTATGACTTACCATCTCCACGTTGTGGTGTAATTTGTTATTCAAACACTTCATTATTTGGATGTGTATAATAATGAGTATAAATGATGTAAATAATAAATATAATCTGTTAAGGATTCTTTATATATGATATACCATCCAATTATATATTATTTCTCCAACAATAGAATGATATTGGCACTTGTACATACGTACGGATTACCGTCTCCACGAACGTGATGAAATTCGTTCCCCATCATAACCATTCACAAATAATTTCTATTTTATTATTAGAAATAAGCTTTAAGAAATTAATATCATTCTGGATATTTATCAAATAAACCTAATCTATAACAAAAATGGCTTATGCAACCAATCATATAAAGGAAAATGAATCAGTTAACATCTGAAACAATGATACTACAAAAATATTATTAATGAAGAAATATTAGAAGATCATATATGATATCATATGTATGAATGTGGATCTTGTATAATTTAATAACAATGAATTAACTATTATATAGGCGACTAATGTACCATAAATCAAGGAAAATGACAATGTAAGGGGTAATTCTAAAATATCTTCATTATATGAGGGTTTTTGTACATGAGAATCTACTGGGACCTCTTTTTCATTCACATCTATGTTTCATAAAAACGTATTTCAATTTTTTTTAATATTTCCCTGAATATGGGTTAATTAAAATTATACCATCATTTTATTTCTTTAAAATATTTGGAAATGAATCTTTCTATTGTTTTCCAAACAAGGTATTTTATGACCTTTTTGACAAATTAAGGTAAGAATGCGCTTTTGAACTTATATGGTGGGTGCATCTATTTTCTGCCATTATAATTTCTTCGAAGCTTCCCAAACAATCTTGTAAGAATATTTTGAAATAAATTTTATCTTTTATAATTATCTGACTTTTAAAATATTTTAAAATAGAAATAGATATTTTTCTCAAATATTTTTTATCTCATTTATGTCAACATCCTTTTATGGATTTTACCCTTGTTTGAAGTTGATTTATTATGATACAATCATCCATATTGTATTGAAGGTTTTGGGATTTTTTTTGAAAATGGATGTGTTATTTTTATACCATTGATTACTTGTGGTTAAATTATTAACATTTTTTATGCTAGTTTTAATATGAATGTTTAGGTTATGTTTCATCCTTTTCATATGAGGAATGCATTGGACTTAGTAAGTGATGGGTGGAGCCCATTATAGCTCCTTGATGAATCGATAGGTCTCACAAGCCAATCTAGTGTCTTGGCCCAAGGATTTGAAAAAATATTATTTGTAGTATTGGAACGAGGCCTTGACTATGTGGTTATGATGCCCGGCATTATGAATTCCATAATTTTGAAATTGGCTATTGATATTACATGTGATTATTCGACTAGTAGAATATCCATGTGAATAAGTAAATGGAATTATTTGATTTTTATTTTCCATATGATGATAAAGTTTATATTTAAATGGCATGTGTTTTAGTCTTATAAATTTCTTTAAATGTTTACACTTATTTATAAATGTTTCTGCTATATTGTTATCCTTACTAAGCACCTAATCTCACCCGTTTCTATGTTTTATTTTCCCAGGATGCGCAGATGTATATTATGACTAACCTATATGGATTGTCTAAGGGAGATGAGTTTTTTAAAAGGTGACACAATGTTATTGTATTTCATTTTATAATGTACTATAAAACTTATGTATGTATCTAGTACTTCAAAGGCTACTAAACTGATCGGTCTTTCTAGATATCATCCCTTGTGATAATGTCAATGTTATATAATAATGCACCGACTCCAGGTATCTAGGGTCCGTGATTTACACTATATTTTCATATATATTTAAAATAATAATTGAATGATTCTCCTATGATCTAATGGTGGTATGTATATTGTTTAAAAACTATTCATTCAACCAATCATCACATTTCTATGCATTTCACCATAACAATTCCTACCACTCAGTTTTCTCCATTAGTATTGAAACGGAAACATGAGTCACTTGATAGGGAGGATTACCATAATTTACATGTCCAATGTCAATTATTTTATTGATAAAGACCTTGAAAGAAATGTAATTATTGATATTTGGACTTAATATCTAATTTTACAGTTAGTAATTAGGTAAACCATTCATACCAAATAAATTTTACCTTTTTTAATTATTGATTTGTAACTAAGATCATTTAAAAGAAGAAATAAAATACAGTGGGACATTATTTTAGAGGAGGAACATATACTATAATTCATGTACATTAAATTATATAAATTTTGATAATTCATTCCATCGTGAAGGGGGAAATTCTATTATAACACATGATAAGGAAAAATAATATAATTAGTAGGCTTGGGAATGAGAAATAAAACTAGATCCATTTTTACAATGATGATCACCATTGTGTACATTATATATTTTATTCCATTAGTTGTGGATGCAAGTCAAATATTATATTTGGATAGTCAAAGTTTATTATCCAGACATTGTATTATTATTGAAATTTATTGAAACACTCTAGGATTATTAAATTGGACAACTGATATTTTTAGATCTATTTATACATTATATATATATATAGTAACTACTTTTATGGGATTAACTTATTCAAAGAATGGGTAAAGCCCTTCGATATAATGATGACATTTTAAACCATTCATTATTTCATATGGTCTGCAATTTAAGAGGTCAATGATATTTATCCTCCTTAGTATTAAAATGATCATATAGAAGCACCATCACATAAGATATTCCAAAAAAAATTTATGCTAGTCCTTCTGAAGTCTAGATGAAAACAATGATCTTCACTACTTCCAATTACTCTAGTGTTTCCATTGTCAGACCACCTAAATGCGTTAAATGTTTATGATAATATTATAATTATCCTATTCCATTATATGTTTGAATGGTGAAATTCCCATGATCTATGGTGGAGGATCCATTTTCTCCCACTCCTCGATTAGATTCCATTCTAGTTTCACTTAATCTATTTAAACCATAATTATTTTGAATTAAGAAGTAAGAGATACGATAGATTCGTGAATCACTCATGGTAATATTGATAGATCTAGTTTCAGGGGAAGAATATTTTATAAAGGATCATATTGTTTGAAAGATTAAACTCATGGATAATAATGATCCCATGTTAACCTTAGATAACTTATTTGAACTAGTGGTATTTTCTTCCCAAATTTAGGGAATTCCATATATTTAACTGGTATTGGATTCAGGTAAATTAGATATTTTGATCATAGGTGAGTTGGATGTATTGAAATGGTTATTGTTAGTCTTAAAACCCAGTATAATTTACTAGTATCTACCAATACTGGAATGTTTAACTCAACGATAGTGTTTCAAAAAAAATTATATTTCTTCTGAGTGATTTAGCATTATGACTCATCGACTTCACTAATTCCACTTCATTCCTAGAAATATTTTCCTTAGTATAAAAGGCTCATCTTCTCCGGGAGGTGACTAAGATATGGATTCATATACCACATTACATGTTTTATTGAAATAATATTAAAATGTGGGATTCAATGTGATTTTTGGAAAAGATAGAAAATAATTAGTTTTCCATTGATTTTGAGTTTACACAGCAATTTCATGAAACATTATATAAACCATATTCTGAACAAATTCCTCCTCATCATGTTTTACTATATCTATATAATGTTATATATTATCTATAGGACTTATACTAATAACATCCACCAATAAAAATTACATGGTAGTAATTATATCCTCATCTATATTATAATAATATAATGTCTTTTCACTTTCATAGTATCATTTGTAGGATGTCATATAATATTAAATCAATGTTTTCTAGCCTGAATATTCAATGGGTTTAAAAACACTTCAATTATTTGATTCCCTTAATTTGTGTGAATTCTAAGATGAATAAATAAATAATTCATGGGCAATGACCATGATAAAATATCTCATAATTTTTATGTAATGTGATGCCAATAAATTGGATGAGTCATGAAACAACGATAGAGAAAACATTGGAGGTTATTTTTTTGATCTAATCCAAGCCTACAAAATACAACAATTCTTAGAGAGTGGGATGTTTAAATACTCCCCCAAATAGTTTTTCTAGTTTGTACGGTATTCTTTTGTGATCATGAGTAACCCCAATTTATCGTTTTATTAGTGCATGTGTAGTAGTGAAAGTAAAAATTTCCCGCACCCAATGGTATGAGTCATACTTTTTGAAACTAGTAGTCATTTTACTATATCTCTCTTAAAATTGTTTTTTTCACTATCGAATTCTCAATATTTATGTTTTCATTTTAATTTTGTTTAGTGGTGTCGACCATTAAAAGTGATTCAACATTCAAAGGCTTTTCCTTTCACTACTTGGAATCTTGTTTCACCTTCTTGTTAGATTTATATTGTTTTTAATGCATATTTTAAATTAAGATTATATTTTCTATATTCTAGGGATACATGTGATTATTAAATAATCAACTATTTTATATATACCCAGAACCTGAGTTAATTAAATCACAAGACTCTTATATTAAATATTTTTTTTGGATTTTATGTGAGCTATATTATGGAACTCTATATCTCCCACACCCTCTTATGCTTATGTTATATAAAACATACCTAGTCATATGTCCTAGTTTATTCAAAATATTGAGGTTGAATTTTTATATACAGTCGTATTTTTTCCCATTTTTCAATATTAAGCCATTAAAGGGGTGTTCATGTCAACATGGAATCTATATTTATTCAACTCGTTTAGATGGTAAATATATACATCTTAACAAATGTTCTTAAACATAATAAAATGGGGATTCACACATATGTTGGAAAAAATATGTGTCAAAACATTCTACATTAATGGTATTAGGAATGTAATATTATGAATAAAAAATTGGCTATAACATAACCAGTATCTTATCCTTAGCCAATTTCATCCATAGGATGTTAGAGGTTTCTTCATTTTTAGAGAGTGGTTCCCCAACCATCTGTAAAAATAGTAATAGTTTTCAAAACATTTTTTCATTAGGAGTGGTACTATTATGTATATTTTTTGGTAAAACCTTTCACACATTTTAGGGGAATAACAAGGGATGATCGCTACATTAATCTTCAAATAAATTGAGTAAGAACATTATAGGATAAATGTGGAGTTCCTAGTGCCACCAAATTAATATTTTCCCATACCTTTTTATTTGAGGATATATTTTGAATCATTATGATTTTTGGAATACCTATATGTATATGAATTGTATCATTGTGAGGGGTGGTGGGGGGGGGTGGGTTTAATGATTTCCATGGTGAAAAAATCCATAATTTTTTATTTCTTATTTTGTAATAATTATGAGGATTTCCACCTTGAATTTATTCTTGACCACTATTTCAAGAACACCCATGTTCAAAAATATCGTGTTTTTATAGTTTTTTAAGGACCTCATCTATTATTATATATCATGTTAATGATAGAAACTTTTCAATATATACTAAAAGGGAATACCTTTAAATAAATTTTCTTGATCATTATAGGGATGATCTCCATGGTTGTTTATTTGTTTGTTCAAAATAAAAGGATGATGTAACGACCCAAAGTATCATTAATGGAAATCCCTCTTGATCTAATTAAATGTCACTTTATGTAAAATTTTTATATAAAATGTCAACTTCTTTGGTTTTATGTTAAGAATTGTGACCATTACTTTTATAGCCATTGAACAGTGATCACATGATTAGTATAAATATAGGGATTTAACAAATCCAATTTACTCAGATAAAGGAAGCGATGGCCTCATCTAGTAGAATTTCTCCATATGAAGCCCATTTGTCGGAGATCGGAAAAAAGGTGGTGTCTTTGGGCATCTCTCTTGTCCAAGCCCAAGCTGAGCTTCATCATGTCAATCTCAAATAAGACCATCTACGGGAAAAGTGGATGTTGATAGTGATTACCACTCGGGAAATGTTATCTGATCCACCCCAAGAGTCTGTCACCATCACACACCTTGCCCTTAGGTCTTATATGGCTGTTTTAAGGGGTTATGTAAAAAATATCTAGTACTATGTTCATGTACATTATTTTTGTATATAATAACGAATATACATTCTTGTCATTATTGATACATTGTAAATAGTTTTTAATGTACAAGTAGTGTTTTTCATTATTATATAATTAAGAAATCCATTTTATTGAATTAAGGGATTTTTTAATTAAATAATATTTTAATAAAATATTATTATTATTAAATTAATTTTATTATATATAAATGATCATATAATTTTATGAATGCAATTATAATTTTTTATTATGGTTTGAAATCCATTTATGTAAAAACCCATGAATTTTCGATAAATGTCAGTTTTTATTTTAAAAGTGAAAATTAACATATTTAGAAAATTATTTAAATACAATAAATGATATTTCTAGAATCAGGATGTCGAAATTATCCAACAGTGAATTTTTCATAATTTTCTGAGACAGTCAAATTTTTGGGTAAAAATTAAATACCGTTTAAATATATAATGTGATTTATGACATCATAATGACCCAATAGTGATGTAATAAAATACTATAAGCTTTATGTTCGCACAATATATTTTTTACAATTAAATTAATGTGATTTTGGGTTTGTTTGACTTAATTTTCAAATCATTAATGGACCCCTCAAGACTTATTATACCTCTTGTCTTTTTAAATTATTTTCCATGGGAGCGCGACTCACCTCCACATAAGCAACCCCATTATTTTAAGAAGTTCGTACATTGGACTTATAAAATATTGTTTTCCTCTTACATTTTCCAAAAACCATGGGCAAAAACCATGAGCTGAATTCTGGTTTGGATTAGATTAATGTAAGGGGTCTCAAACCTAAATAATTAAGAATTCACTCACCTTTCTTATATAAACCCACCCAAGCTCCCACTTCCCCCTCACTCAAAGCCATTGGAGTTCATCAAACCTATGAACTAATCTCTCTAGAATCCTCCAAGGTGCCCCAATCTCCCAAGAAGCCTCTCTCGAGCCTCTCTAAATCCTTGGAAGCACATTTCCTTGTAAGGGTTTTTCTTACTTTCACTTTTTGTCCAATTTTATAAATATTGTTATGCCCTTTTAATTTCAATTATAAATTCTGGGGTATCGTTTATCACCTCCCCCATACTTCCCTCTTATTTTTTGAATGATGGGATACCCCTTTCTCTCTCAATAAATGCCTCCCATGTACACCTGTTACTATGACAACATTCTGAAAGAACTTCTCTCTCTTCATTTACATTCAAGAAATACATTTGTGTCCTGAATTTGAATTCCATTACAATTTTTTGGACATGTATCTATATGACCCCCTTACTGTCCATTTCATGTAGATATGATGAGACACCCCTTTTCTCTCTCATCAACCATTTTTATGAATTCTTATGTCACGCCGTTATGTTGTCAAAATTGCACCAATTTTCTAAGTCAATGTCTTTGTGTAGTGAATACCATTCCCATTTCTCCATCAAGGGTATTCACCTTTATGCACATTTACATATTGATTATAAATTTTCATGTATGAATTCCACATTCCTTTATTGTGGAATAAATGATTATGTTTAATGAATCCATGTTTTATGATCCATGTGGCACACTTATGCATGAAATGAAATGTTTAAAAAGGGTGCTCCCTTATAGCGCTCTAATGCATTGGGTAATGTATGGTATCATGATACGTTATATGCAATGAGTGTTGACTAATTATAATTCAATTGAAAAGAGGGTTTACTCATGCTTCATGTGCAAATAGAATTTACTCATGCTCCATGTGTAATGGGCCTTGACTCATGAAAATTACATGTTAAGTGTTGTTTCCACATTTCCATGTTATGATTATCATGATTTATCATGACTTTATGTTCATGTTTCTCTTGTGATCTATTGATATACCTATTGTCTAACATATATTTTACTCCTCATGTTTTCTATGTTTATTCCCTTACTGGGCTTTATAGCTCACCACTTTTCTTATGCATGTCCTCAGGTTATCCCATGCAATGCTAAGTATGAGGGAATGTAGTGGCCATGTAATGGAATTTTTCAACAAAGATGTTGTATTTCATGTTTTATGTTGTTATGTATCGATCTTAATCACCAAAGACACTCGACCCCTCGATATTCTATGTTGAATCAAGTGAATAGTTTATTTAATAAATCATGTTTAAGTTTGTATTAAAAGAAGGGTTGTCGTAGTTGGTATCAAAGGATAGGTTTAGTTATTTTTGGGATTAGGATTAGAAAACCCCATTAATTCCTTAGAGACAAGACAATGTATAATAAAAACATCCCTATGTTTTTGTAAGTAATAAGTGACTAGTTTATCAAGAAAATACATCCCTGTCTTGATACGAGCAGGTAGAGGCGGCTCTGGCACATATGTATCCTAGGGGTAAACCCCGAAAACACCGCTTTGAGCTAGACTCAAACGGGAACTGGTGCATGAAAACAGGCCTTTCTGCACTCTTGGTTATGAAACTCATGGGGGATATGTTTTGATAAATTCAAAATCATAGTATTAAGCCATATTAAGGGAAATAAAAAAATGCCCCTAAGAATATATGTTAGAAAGTAGATCATGAAAAGCCTAGATTGCAGCCTATAGACACATGAATTAAGGAAAATAAAAGTTTATTTATAAGTCCTCAAATTTTTTATTTGGATTACCCTTTATGTGTTACCCCCTAACATTCCTTTTATTCCATCCAATGGCCAGTAATAGGAGAACTTGGGCTAACAACCGATGTGAAGATCAGTGTGATGACTGTACTAATGAGATGCCCAATCCAATGGGAGCGGAAATCGTGAACTTTTTCATGATTCTCTCTCATATAACTCATGATTTGAATAGAAACGTGGGTCAATTGGAACTTCCAACCCCCACTAAGAAGGAACAAGTCGCTATCGAGATCTTCATGAGACAAAGGCCTCCTACTTTTAGTGGATCATCTGATCCCACGATCGCTAAAAAATGGATTAACTCCTTTGAAAAGATATTCTCCATCCTTAAATGTTATGAACAAGAGAAGTTTCTCATGGAATCATATCGTATGGAGGGTGAAACTGATCCAAGGTGTACGTTGATCAAAAATACAAAGCCCGATGAGGAGATCGAGGCGTTGGAATGGAAGGATTCCCAGAAGATGTTTTTCGATAAATATTTTCCGTGCACCCTCTGGCTTAAGATAGAAAGCGACTTCATTTCCCTCAATCAAAAAGATGAAGAATCTATTGGAGAGTACGAGTCAAACTTCACAAGGTTTTTACGACATGCTTCTGGAATTTTCGTTACCCCCGAATGCAAGGTTGACCACATCTTTGGTTGGCTGAAGCCTAGCCTACGTAAAGCATTAGTGATTCATGACTTCGACAGCTATGAGGAAATTGTCCGATGTGCCCTCAAGGTCGAAATAGAGATTGGGGAATCATAGGGGTATCATGGGGAAAATAATAGTAAGGTGGACTTCAACGTTGGCGGTCCGATGGATAAATCCAACAGTGCTAAGAAGATGCAGCACCCCACTTTCCAAATGTGCGGAAAGAAGCACCCTGGAAATTGCCTCAAGGGGACGAGGAAATGATTTAGGCGTGGAAGAGAAGGGAACCTAGCTGTTAATTGTCGGCAAGAAAGACCCGCAGTTGTGATAGAGGATAGGAACACTCCGTTCAAACATCAACACGTTTTTCATCGCTACAACTGCAAAGAATCGGGGAATTTTGCAAATCATTGCTCTAATCCAAGGGTTTTCGGAGGCAACCAACAACCTCCAAGGAAACAAGGAAGATCATTTTCCATCACTTCTGCCGAAGTGAACCCCGACAATAAAGTGGTGACAGGCACGCTAGTTATTCATTCAAGAATAGTGAACGTACTTTTTGATTCAGGTTCTACGCATTATTTTATATCTTGAATGTTTAGTAGAACAATACCATCACCACAAAAAATCATGGAAGTGAAGATGTCGGTGAGTATGGAAAATGGGGCAATCATTAAATCCCATGAATATAACTCTTCTCCTGTCATAATCTGTGGATTGAATTTTCTGGCTAACCTCGTCATACTCCCTCTAGTGGAATTTGATGCAATTGTTGACATGGATTGGCTTTCCTTATATAGAGCCAACATAATTTGTCGGGAGAGGGAAATCACACTTCATATGGAGAATCAACCCCTGATTCATTACAAGTGTAAGGAGGAAGAAGAATCTCCTTTAGCTCCTTCATCTCAAGAATGGATATTACTACCCTATGAGCACATGTATCTGGCTCAGATGATTGATTCCAAGGAAGAAACCATCCTTGAAGAAATGCCTATTGTGAGTGAATTTGCTAAAGTGTTTCCTGAGGAACTGTCTGATATTCCTCCAAAAAGAGACGTTAAATTCTCAATTGACCTTATACTAGGGGAGCTACCAGTATCCAAGACCCCATATAAAATGGCGGTCGTGGAGCTTGAAGAGCTGAAGAAAAAACTGCAGGAGAACTTGGATAAAGGGTTTATATGCCCAAGTGATTCACCATGGGGTGCCTCAGTCCTCATCATTAAGAAAAAGGATGGGTCGACGTGGCTTTGCATCGATTATTGTTAACTTAACAAAATCACAATAAAGAACATGTATCCTCTGCCACTGATCGATGACTTGTTCGATCAGCTGTGTGGATCACAATACTTATCCAAGGTAGACTTGTGGTCGGGATATTATCAAGTAAGGGTGAAGAAGGAAGATGGCACTAAGACTACTTTTTGTAAAAGATACGGGCACTATGAATTCATAGTAATGCATTTTGGACTCACTAATGCTCCATCAATATTCATGGACTTGATGAATAGAGTATTTAGAGATTACCTTGACAAATTTTTGGAAGTCATTATAGATGATATTCTAATATACTCCAAAACCAAGGAGGATCATGAGGAGCATTTAAGAACTATACTAGAGACTTTGTGCAAGGAGAAGCTCTATGAAAAGTACAGCAAGTGTTAGTTGTGGTTGAAGGAAGTCTCATTCTTGGTCCATATCATCACAAGCAATGGGATATCTGTGGATCCCTCCAAAACAGATGTATTTGAGAGATGCCGAGGCCAACATCAGTAATAGATATACATAGCTTCTTTGGGTTAGATGGATATTATCGACGATTTGTGAGAAATTTATCACGATTGTGCAACCCTCATACCAAGATAACTAAAAATGGAGTAAAGTTTGCTTGGAGTGATGAATGTGAAGAATGCTTCATGGAGTTGAAAAGGAGGCTTATCACTGTGCCCGTGCTCACTTTACCGAAAAGTGGGGAAGCTGTTGTGATATTCAGTGATGCTTTGAAGGAGTTCTTTGGCTGTGTGATGATGTAGAATGATAAATTGATATCCTATGCCTCAAGACAGTTGAAAATCCATGAGCGAAACTATCCAAAGCATGATCTGGAGTTAGTGGTAGTGATATTTTCCTTGAAAATATGGCGGCATTATCTATATGTGGAGAAATTTGATATATATATTGACCATAAGAGTCTTAAATATATATTCACACAGAAAGAGCTTAATATGAACCAGAGAATATGGATAGAGCTCATCAATTATTATGACTATTCAATACATTACCACCCTGGGAAAGCGAACAAGGTGGTCGATGCCCTAAGTAGAAAGGAACCAGCGATTCTATCAATGTTGACAATTGAGAAGGATCCGATCTTCTTAGTCTTGATGAAAATGGACATAGGAATCATAAAGAAGTGAACATCATCAATATTTTCACAAATGATTTCTCAACCGTCTCTTTTGGAAAGGTTAAAGGGTGCTCAAAAGGATGATTTGGGAATTCTGGAAAACGTGGAAGCTATCGAAAAAGGGAAATCCTTGGAGTTTAATTTCAAAGAAGAAGGAATTGTGCGATTTGGGAAAAGACTATGTGTTCTGTCAAGTCCGGAGCTAAATAAGGAACTTTTGGATGATGCACATAGTTCAAATTTCTATATTCACCCTTGGTGCACAAATATGTATCGAGATCTCTGAGAAAAATTTTGGTGGGATAATATGAAGATGAAGATCGTTGTATATACATCAAAGTGCATGGTGTTCCAGAAAATGAAGGTAGAGAGGCAGAAGTCTAAGGGGATAATGCAACCATTTCCCATACTAGAATAGAAATGGGAGAACATCACCATGGACTTTGTCACTAGACTTCCGAGGACATACAAAGGCAACAATGCAATCTGGGTTGTGGTGGATTGTCTTACAAAGACATCACACTTCATTGCTATTTGGGAATATTTCTCATGGGATCAACTAGCATGGATATATATTAGGGAAGTGGTAAGGCTTCATGGAGTACCACTATCTATTGTGTCTGACCGAGATCCAAGATTCACCTCTATGTTTTGGAAGAGTCTTCAACATGCTCTGGATACTGAACTGAACTTCAGTACGGCCTATCATCCTCAAACTGATGGCCAATCTGAGCGAACTATCCAAACACTTGAGGACATGTTGAGAGTATGCTCAATTGACTTTAAAGGAGGATGGGATCAACATCTTTCACTGGTTGAGTTCTCTTTTAATAATAGTTTCCACTCGAGCATCCAAATGGCACTATATGAATCCCTTTATGGGAAAAGGTGCAGAACACCGGTGTGTTGGGATGAGGTCGGTGAACGTAAGCTGCTTGGACTGGAAATGGTCGAGGAAATAGTGGAGAAATTGAAAACCATTCAGCAGCATATCAAGGAAGCCCAGAGTCGACAGAAGTGTTATGTAGACAATCATCGACGAGACCTTTAGTTTAATGTTGGAGACATGGTTTTTCTATTAATATCTCCATGGAATAAGGTCTTGAGGTTTGGATAGAAATTTAAGTTAAGTCCAAGGTACATCGGCCCCTTCGTGATTCTGGATCGTGTCAGGGATGTGGCCTATCGACTACCACCTCCATGTACCATGGCCAAATTACATGATTTCTTTCATGTATCCCTCTTAAGGATGTACATACCTGACCCTTCACATGTACTCTCTTCTGAGGTGGTATAGTTGGAGGATGATCTTTCTTATGAGGAGAAACCAGTGAAGATATTAGATCGTAGAGAAAAAGATCTACAAAATAAGACAATGCCACTCATCAAGGTGTTGTAGTGAAACCAAAATTTTGATGAAGCGACTAGGGAATCAGATGAAATGATGAATCTGGGTTACCCACATCTATTTTATTATGGGAAAATGAAATTTTGAGGGTGAAATTTCTTAAGGGGAGATTATCGTAATGACCCAAAGTTTCATTAATGGAAATCCCTCTTGATCTAATTAAATGTATCTTTATATAAAATGTTTATATAAAATGTCAAATTCATTGGTTTTATGTTAATAATTGTGACAGTTTCTTTTATAGCCATTGAATAGTGATCACATGATTACTATAAATATAGGGCTTTACAAATCCAATTTACTCAGACAAACGATGCGATGGCCTCATCCAGTATAATTGCTCCATATGAAGCCCATTTGTCGGAGCTCGGAAAATAGGTAGCATCATTGGCCTTCGCTCTTGACCAAGCCCAAGCTCAGCTTCATCATGTCAAGTTCGAATGAGACCGTCTATGGGAAAAGTGGAAGTTGATAGAGATTACCACTCGAGCAATGTTATCTAAGCCACCCCAAGAGTCTGTCACCATCGCACACCTTACCCTTAGGTCTTATGTGTCTATTTTAAGGGGTTATGTAACAAATCACTAGTACTATGTTCATGTACATTATTTTTGTATATAAAAATGAATATAATTTCTTGTCATTATTGATACATTGTAATAGTTTTTAAAGTACAAGTAGTGTTTTTAGGTATTATTAATTAAGAAATCTATTTTATTAAATTAAGGCATTTTGAATTAAATAATATTTTAATAAAATATTATTATTATTTTTAAAATTAATTTTATTATATATAAATGATCATATTATTTTATGAATGTAATCGTATATTTTTTAAGGTTTGATAACCATTTCTGTCAAAACCCGTGAATTTTTGATAAATATCAGTTTTTATTTTAAATGTGAAAATTATCTTATTTAGAAAATTATTTAAATAAAATAAATGATATTTCTGGAATCAGGATTTCAAAATTATCCAAAAGTGAATTTTTCATAATTTTATGAGCCAGTCAAATTTTTGGGAAAAAATTAAATCACGTTTAAATATATAATTTATTTTATGATATCATAATGACTCAATAGTGTTGTAATAAAATACTATACGATTTATGCTCTTCTAATATATGTTTTACCATTAAAATAATGTGATTTTGGGTATGATTGAATTACTTTTCAAATCATTAATGGAACCCCCAAGACTCATTAAACATGTTGTCTTTTTAAATTATTTTCCATTGGAGTGTGAATCACCTCCACATAAGCAACCCCATTATTTTTAGACATTAAAAATTTGGCCTTATAAAATATTGTTTTCCTCTTTCCATTTCCAAAAACCATTGGTAAAAAAAAATGAGCTGAATTGTGGTTTGGATTAGTTTAATGTAAGTGGTCCCAAACCTAAATAATAAAGAATTCACTCACCTTTCTTATTAAACCCACCCAAGATACCACTTCCTCCTAACTCAAATCCTTTGGAGTTCATCAAACCTCTTACCTACTCTCTCTATAATCCTCTCAAGGATACCCAAGCTCCCAAGAAGCCTCTCTCAATCCTCTCTCAATCCTTTGAAGCACACTTCAAAGTAAGGGTATTTCTTCCTTTCACTTTTTTTTGTCCAATTTTCTTAATATTGTTATGCAATTTCAATTTCAATTATAAATTATGGGGTATGGTTTATCACCTCTCCAATACTTCCCTATTACTGTTTGAATGATGGGATACCACTTTATCTCTCATTAAATGCCTCCCATGTACACCTGTTACTAGGCCGAAATTCCGAAAGGAACTTCTCTCTCTTCATTTACATTCATGTAATACTTTTGTGTCTTGAATCTAAATTCCATTAAAATTGTTTGGACATTTATTTATAAGACCCCCTTACATTCAATTTCATGTAAATATTATGAGACACCCCTTTTCTCTCTCATCAACAATTTTTATGAATTCTTTTGTCACGCTGTTATGCTGCCGAAATTGCACTGATTTTCTAAGCCAATGCCTTTGTGTAGTGAATTACATGCCCATTTCTCCATCAAGGGTATTCACCTTTATGAACATTTACTTATTGATTATAAATTTTCATTTATGAATTGCACATTACTTTATCGTGGAATAAATGATTATGTTTAATGAATCCATGTTTTATGATCCATGTGGCACACTTATGCATGAAATGAAATGTTTCAAAATGGGGTGACAATATAGCGCTCCAATGCATTAGTTAAAGTATGGTATCATGATACGTCATGTGCAATGAGTTTGGAGTCATGATAATTCAAGTGAAAAGAGGGTTTACTCGTGCTTCATGTGGAATGAGAATTTACTCATGCTCCATGTGCAATGAGCCTTGGCTTATGCTAATTTCATGTTAAGTGTTGTTTCCACATTTCCATGTTGTGATTATCATGCTTTATCCTGCCTTTATGTTAATGTTTCTATTTTTCACTATTGATATACCTGTTGTCTAACATGTATTTTACTCCTCATTTATTCCATGTTTATTCCCTTACCGGGCTATATAGCTCACCCCTTTTCTTATGCATGTCCTCAGGTTATCCAATGCAATGTTATGTATGAGGGAATATAGTGGCCATGTAAAGGAAGTTTTCAATAAAGTTGTTGTATTTCATGTTTTAAGTTGTTATGTAATGTTCCTAATCCCCAAAGACACTAGACCTCTCGATCTTCCATGTTGTATCAAGTGAATAGTTTATGTAATAAATCGTGTTTATGTTTGTATTAAAACCAGGGTTGTCATACCGGACATATATTTTGGATATTTTCTGGTTAACCACCATGACGAGGAATTACATGGATAATGAATATATCCTAACTAACAAGTGGGGGACTAATCTACCTATTCATATTTTCACTATTGGGAGGTTCCTCTTAACAAACAACACATTCAGGATTTCCATTATTTCTACGTGATGTTATTTTATGTGGACGAACTCTTTAACTGGTGTTTTATATGGATTTTTCGAATAACCTAATAAAGATGATTTAGAGGAGATCTCAATGGTTACTAGATAGTATCTACCCACGAGGATTTCCTTTATAGTTTATTAATTTTTAATGATCAATATGAGGAGGAGCCCCATTGTTGAAGTTTCCATTATCGTGGCGCGGAAATTCATGAAGATTTATTTTGTGGAATACCTGGAGTTATTACTAAATTTATATATTTGTGGGAGGACCAGTATTTTGGTCATTTTTTCCGTTTTATATAGGGAATTATTTAACCATCCACTGCTGTCTACCTGGTATAATATACAGCTACATACATATAGTGATTTGGAATCATCCTCCAGTCACCATTGATATATGATGGAGGTTTCTATGATCATTTCTACCTTAGGATTAAGTGATTGATTTTGTTTCTAGACAATGAATGAACCTAAATGATATTTTATCCATGAATACCTGGTATAAAAACAAGAGCAGTGATAGCTTTATATATGGAATTTTGAAGAATTGATGTCGATTAGAAATTACGGTCGCCACGATTGAGGGTATCCCTCCTAGGTGGATCATGGATTCCCCTTAAAACAAATGGAATTTACTCCTTAACCTATTTAATATATGATTTATAGGTGTTGGTTCAATATGGTGTCAGGTTTTATAAATATTTTATGGTGACCTCCTGAGCCACTTTCCTCTTACAATCCTATATTTGACATGTTTTTATATGATGATTTATTTTTTGATGGTTTCCTTGAGATGCCTTAACGGTTGGGATGATATTGTTTTGGTTATATTCTTGAATTAGGGAATTCACAACTTGGTTTCAGAGATTCAAAGTGGGTGAATTTTTTTTGGTTGAGGGGTCATAGCAGTCATTATGACCAATCCATATAACTAAGGATCCTCCCATTAGTGATATACAATAACCTAGTTTTTTCGAACATTACCCAACCTAGATGAGTAATTTTATTTTTTATGATGTATTTTTTAATGATTCAATTTAAACCTTATAATAGTGAGTTGATAGGAAGACTAAAAAATATAACTATCAATATAGAACCAAAATTTTGATTGAATAATCAATCAATCAATTTTATGGTTATTGGATTTAATATTGGTTTCAAAATTTTCATTCCCTCATATTTTTATTTCCTTAATTTATTTGGTTAAAAAACCACTTTTAAAACGTGGGAGTTAATTAGAATAATATAATTATGCTTTGATTTTCACATCGATATTAGGAGGAAAATAGGTTGAGTTGTCCAATTTGGGGAATTTTTTCCAATTATAATAATATCGTTTTGATTTATCACATATTCATGAAATCCTTCATAGTTTTAATATCAGTTATCCTTTTAAGTAAATTGACAACCAATATGATGCATCAATTTGAACATATTTAGGAATTAAATATTATCCATTTGAATATGTGTGAGGTTCTAAAACTTCCACCTCATTATTTTATTATACTCTAGTTTAAATACAATCTGTTGGATGAACTTGTATTTTCACTATCATAGGATGCGATAGGTGTAGAGAAGATATTATTTTTAAATGAGAAGTGATAAATACATATCCATTTATTAATTTTCTTATATCCATTAAAAGTTATGTGGATTTTATGGTGGTGTATCCAAGATAAAAATAAAAACATTGAAGGTCATTCATCTAGGTGAAGATAAGTTCAATTAAAGGATATGTTTCAGGACTATAAGATCTTATAAATTATTCTCATATTTCTAAGAACTATTTAAATAAATTTTACATCACGTGGATGTTACTAATATGTTTAAAGAACTAATAATAGTTTGGTTTAGAACCCATCCATTAGAGTCCCTTTCTAGTTGCCTCTTGTTTTCTTGTAACTATTACAGAAAGAATAATAGGACTCATGGATAATGTGATCCAGATAACAATATTTGGTTTATAAAATAACATTACCACCTATTATTATATTTGGATAATTATTGGGAAATGATGGATTAACCATATTCTCAATAGATATGAGGACCAGTCTATAACATCCAAGATGAGTGTCTTCTTCTAATAATGGAACTACCACAATATTAATTATAAAGATATTTTATTTAAATGAAATAAATGATTCTTTTTTACTAATATTTATCTATCATAAATTGTTTAAAACTGTAGGAAATATCTAACAAGATAACCCATTCCATTTATCAAATGAATACTTGATCTAAGGGAAGCACAAAAACATGCATGGTTACCCAGTCATGTATGTCATGAGGTTGTGGGGGAGAATGGAGTAGGTGATGATCTTTGAATGTTTTTACATTGGAAAAATATTTTTGAAAACTTATTTTAGTTTATTATATACCATATGATATTAAATTGGGTGAATAGGGAGTTCCATTATTTGTTATGTTGAATCAGTTTGTCCTTCTTAGAGGGTAGAAACTATAAATCATAGGGGATAAGAAATGTAAATTAGGAATAAATAATTATATATTTCCTTGGAAAAGGCATGAAAAATTTAGTGAACTGGGATAATGGCCACCATGTTAAGCTCAAGTTACATTAAATTAGCATAAAATCAATTACGAAGACTTGGGAACCAAATATAAGATATCTTTATGGCTTAGTGTGATTTAATAGAGGGAAACTGAGTGGATTGGATTCCAGTTATAACCAATAAGAAGTGATTACGGGTTGATAAATTATATATTTTTCAATATATGGTCACCCACTATTTTGATGAGAATATGTATTTGAAAATGATCTTAGTAACTGGTCATCATTATGACATGGGAGAAT
This sequence comes from Viscum album, assembly GCA_963277665.1. Taxonomy (NCBI): domain Eukaryota; kingdom Viridiplantae; phylum Streptophyta; class Magnoliopsida; order Santalales; family Viscaceae; genus Viscum; species Viscum album. The sequence goes on from OY728165.1 coordinate 927,582,079, forward strand.
TTTTCTTTTAGACATAAATAATCAATAAATGAAATAAACTAACATCAATCCCATCATATTCTTCTATGTTTTATAATGAATATAAAGTTATGGGAATCTTGAAATTATTGGTCTCTTAGATTGAATTATTCATGTGTAAAAATGAATTTACAGTTTCTCCTATCATAAAATGAGAGTTTGGGAATCCATATATATAAAATGGGAAATGTGCACCTAGGTAATCCCTGATATCAATCTTAGGTTTTTATTTCAATTAAATAAATAAAATGATTTGTTAATGGGGATAATTGGGTGAAAGACTTGGGCATGAAGAGAACAATTAAAAATATTAATTACAATTAGATACAATGTGGGACACCAATATAAAAAATGGCATTAATATATAAGAACTAGTGAATATGGCATAAGACATGATGCTCTAAATTGAGTGTAGTACCTTATTCTTGTCAACAGGGTATAATTAATGTTGTTCTCATTCAATATTTATACTTATAAAGGTCTTGTATTTCTAATTGATGATTTCTATATATCATCCTATAATAAATTTTTAGCACCAACACTAATTTTTTTAAGTATTGCTTATAAATTTTAATATTCCAGTAGTCAAATAACAACATTCAAATTCCAATAGTCACATTTTCCTTCATACCATCCTATAACTCAAATTAATTTCAATATTTAATATCCAACCATCCATTCTATTATCTTCTATAATATGTCTACCCTATGGATTATAATAATTTTTTGATAATCATTTATCTTATAACCATTAACTTATTTATATAACATGATCCAATGGTGTTTTAATTTCAAATATGTTTATATGGTTTCATCTATATCGATTTTAAATTGAACAATTTTTTTACTTTAACATTATGATTTGTAATATATTAAAAGAGTTAAAATAAAATATATTTTTTATATGGTTAATGTGATATATGTTTCATATATATTTACTTTTTATTGTAAGTATCAAGTATTACACATAAATTAAAAACCCAAAATAAATTTTTACTGATTTATGTAAAAATTCATCATTAAACAAAAATGAAAATTAATGAAGAATTTATGTTTCTAGAAAAAAATTGATGGTATACCAGAAGAAAAAAAATAAACACTCATTAAATAAATGATTTAAAAAATAATAAATTAATTCAAAAATTAATAAATTAATTAAAACAGAATAAAAAATTTAAAAAAATGTTCATCATAATATTAAGTGACCACATAAACCAAGCATATATTGAAATAAGGTAAACAAGGAATTAATAAAATTATATATCATATTTCAAAATATGAATCCATCATTAATAAAAATCAAAAAACCTAAATATATTTTATAAAATTTCATTCCCATGATTGAAATATGCATAGTGGGGTTTCAAATTTTTTTAAAATGAGAAGATAGTTATGACATAATAGAACCATGATTTATTTATCTTGTATCATAAGTCATATCACTCATGAAATAGAAAATATTTACTATAATATAGAGAAAATAATTCTAAATTTCATTATAAATATCATAATAAAAAAAATTAATTAATTTAACATTAATGAGAATTAATAGTGTAGATATAATGATTTAATAATAAAACATTCCACATTTTAAAATGAAGAATAATTCATAAAAACCATGAAAATTAACCAAATATATAAATTTTTATACCTTTTAAATTTCCAAACAAATATATAAGAATATATAGTTAGGAGTTAAAATTTACCAAAACTTTTCTACTGGATAACATAAACCAATAACCTAAAAAAATTATATACGTTTTTAATCAATATGTATTTACAAACTATTCCACATGATATCGAAAGTTACGCAATGTCTTTGAATCTAAAATGGTTAGGATTCAATTTTTATTAATCATGAACCTTAATTGTGATTTATCCATGTTTCTCTCTAAATATAAATTTTGAAGGTAAAAATCATCAAAACCCAAATGATAGCTTTATTTCTACAATGGGGTGTCACCAAAGAAGACAACTTAAACAATAATTGTTTCACATGTATTGTATTAAATAAAGTGGATAACATACAATATAATTACTAAAATAACCAAGGGGTATCTTATTAGAAGATGAAAACCCATAAATAACTTATTTATTTTGTTTTTCTAAAGATGCATGGTCCCTAAATTTAATATCATGATAATTTATTATATATATTTATATATATTTAATATATTTGATAACCCTATTTACACACAACACTGAGTTTAGATAAATAGTTATATGCCACTGAACTAAAATTTAATGTGGCCATCATTTTATATCGATGGTATTGGAAATTATAAATTTTACCAAATAAATTCTGAAAAGATAAAATTATAAAATTTATATTTTTAATTCATTTTTCACCAATTAGTTTGAAAATAAAATAAAATAATTTTACGGTTAAAAGATATATTTGTCTCAAAAACTATTGTAATGTGTGTAATGCTTCTTTATCTAAATAAGAAAATTTAATTAGTTTGTTTTTGAATGAATTTAATTTTTTTAGATAATATATTCAATAAAATATATTATTATTCATTTAATCGTGGTTATTAGGCAATGAATGAGAATGAAGTCCATTTATGCTTCAAATTATTTTATTTCCAAAATGGTTTTTATTACATTTTATGTGAGAATAGTATTATTAATATATTACAAATTAATAAATTTTATTTAATAAATTTTATATAATTTTTAAAATAATAATGTGAAAAATATGATGATTTTTTGTGAATTTTATTTTTTATCAATGAATATTGAAAAAATACAGATTTTTCAAATACAATCACATCTATGACATTATTATATTTTAATCAAGATTTAATAAATTGTAAAAAAATTTCTCATACAAGGATATTTATATCAATTGAAATAATTCTATTAAACCATTATTTTTATTTTTGGAACCCAAGATTGACATTTGTGAACACGTCTTCTATTTTATTCAAATTAAAAACTAAATTTGGGTCTTCGCATTTAATTTTAGATTTGTACAGTAAAATTCAATTTTATATAAATCCAAAATTATATAAAAAACTCGTTAATATTAAATAATAAACTAATTTTTGTAAATAGTCATTTTATTTGATTTTGACATGAAATTACATTTCCTCTTAAATTAAGTATTTTACTAAATGTTAATCCTCATGAATTTTTTATTATTACATTAAATGTCATTCATAATACTTAAAGTTATTTATATAATAAATTGGATTCAAAACTATTAGTCATAATTGAAAGAAATTATACATATGTATATTTTGGATATATAATTATGTTATCATGGTAAAAAGGTAAAGTTATCACGGATAATGTTAAAATGGTTTTAAAGTGGTTTAACTATGAGATACCACTTACAATGTCTCAATAACATGTATTGATTTAATTTTATATATTAATTTTTACCCTAACATATATTATATACAAATTTATAGGTCCTTTGTGCTACTTTACATGAATATGATATATATTATATTTAAATATTTGATAAAATTCTAAGTGTTCCCATTCCTTCATATATAAAAGGGTACATCCTATTATCCTTTATTAAAAAAATATAATTGTGACACCACAAATTTATAATGTACAACTCTTTATTTGATAGAGTGTACGTAACACATCACCAAGCACATAAGAGAATATAATATCCAGAGCCTCTACTATATATTTACTATTTTAAATAAATTTAATACACGATATAACTTGTAATGAACACAACACCATGTTAGCTTGAATTATATGAAATGTTGGAGATCCTTTATATCATGTGTTACATGCAAGAGTGGACCTCATTTATATCTTTTGTTAAATTCAATAGATACCTTCCCCGATATCTTATGTTATACACAAGACTATGTTCCAAAAAAATGATATATTATTGAAATATTATTATTTAATATAATATGAAATAACCATGCCTTTAAATTATTTATTGGTAATATTAGTAACTAAATTATGAAATTTTTATAGTTTACATATATTGAAAATTCATAAATTTTTAAAAAATTATTGAGAAATCAAAATAAGAGCCAATTGGATATAAAAAGAAATATTTTTATTTTTATTCTTCCAACAAATATTTATAGTAATAACCATAAATAATTAACATTATTTAATTAATTTAATGATATATATATTATATATATTCAATAAAAAAATTTAATTTTACATTGGGTTATATATATATATAATATAATAACAATCTCTATTTTAAAAATAAAACCATATATTTTTTGATAAGGAATTTTTAGCACCTTTTAATGGAGAACCAATTTTAAATTTTAATTTAATCACATTAATTTATTTAATATGTTAAATTAATATCAATAATTTAAATATAAACATAATAATTATGTTAGGGAAAATTATTGATATTTTTCTAAAATATTTCAATTTTTAATGAATAATTAAAAATACAAGTATTTTAGTTTAAAACTAATTTTTCATTAAATTTTTTTATAAGAATATATTATACTTTTAATTGGTTATAATGTTTAATTAGATAATATTTTTATCAATTAAAATAATTTATTTCCTTTTAATCAATTTCACTTTAATATTTTATACAAATGCGAAGTAAACTATTTGACGGGTTTCCTTTAAAAACATGCTTTGTCATCCCCTCTGTAGAATGAATTTAAAATTATTTTTACCACTTTTGTGATTTTAAATTTAAGAAATGAATACCATATTTGGAATAATTCTAATTTTTTATGTCTAATAATTCAATAAATTTCTCTACCATTATTGGTGAATGTAAATAAAATTGATTACAATTATTAAGGAAAAATTAAGATTGATAATTGAATAAACCTTTATATTAGGGGATAAAATGACCTAGAAAATTGTCCAACAACAATTGTATGGAAAGAAATATTAAATTAACCTTAAATTATATCATTTTTGTATTTTTTTTATTCCTTTCGTTATGTAATAACTTCTTATACACCTAACTAGTTTCTAAAAATTTCAAATGAGTCATTTTCCTTCCTTATAAAAGGCCACAAATTCTCTCCATCCCTAACACCTCTCAAACTACATAGGATTTTAAAATATCTTACCATATAGCTTCCAAAATTCTCTTCCATATACATTGAATACTCACTTTTTTAAAAAAATCATTCCAATAAAACCTTTTGGTACAAACCAAATGAAGATACCCAATTAAGAGGTAACATCTTCTCCCAAGTTCTCTTATTTCATTTCCATTATCTAAAACATAAAATATTATTATTTACATTCATAAAAAATAAATTATAATCAATATATACTCATGTTTTTATTATAAGGTTTATACCTACACATACACTCAATTACATTAAATGGGTAATGAACATACTTTTTCTGTTTAACGTAAACTATTGCCTCTTGAAACAATGAATAATTGTTTTACCATTACCACATCTCTTGGTGGTCATTAAGATATAAAATATTTCTATATATGATATATATGATATTTATTATGGCTATATACTTATTTAATCCTTTAATAATAAATAAAAATAATACATTCTATTTTGTGTTAATACAATAACATCATTTGAGGAAGTGTAAACTCCCACCCCTTAAAGAGATGTGATTTATTCACACGGTTAATATAATGAATAAAATATGACTATAATTACTCATATATTACATAAATAACATCAATATGATATTCATGACATAATTAACTTTATATAAATTTAATATATATATATATATATATCATTTTATTTATTATACTTTCACAGACACTAAAATGTGACAACATCAATCGTGGATTTGTAGACTACTTCCTCCTTGACATGATGTGATTACATTTTCATTATAATAATTCTATATATAAGTATACATTAATAATTAATATTTTATTTATGATATAATTTTCATTCTTAATATATGTAATGTTAATTACCTTCATCCCATAAAATTTATTCAAAATGAGGATGTTATACGTACATATGACCTAGCATATTCATGATCAAAATGTTGATTCATTTTACATAACCATATTTAACTACTTATTTTAAAGCTATAATTAGTGTATAAATATGATAACAATTTCATGGTTATTATTCTATAGATGTTATATAATTACCCATTTGATTATAGTTTCCCTACCAAAGTGATTTTTTACAACGTAAAAAATTTGTCAAAACAAATGACATAAACATAAATTTTTATGTACTTCTATAAAAAATATCAAAAACAAAATAAATGTAATATTAAGGAAAATGGTTCTCAATAAATTATAAAAGTAAAATAAATTTATTATATGGAATGATAAAAGATGAACACCTTATGGAAAACTCAAGGTAAGTGATTTGCATCTCACTTTTTACAAATGTGAGATAAATGTCAGGTTCACCACATACATCTTTTGTGTGATTTATATACTAACCCTTTTATAATATTATACCATTAATACATTTATCTTAATGATATATTAATCTTAATTTAATATTATTCCTTCATGAGTTTTATGATTTAAAATGTTTCAATGTGGTCCGGGACACATTGGAATGTTTGATGATTATTTTCCAGAATAATTAATTTAATGATATTTCAATTGTATTTACATTTTCAGAAATTATATTAAAATTATTAAATAAACACTTTAATTTTACACTCCTCTATAAATTCATGAAATTTTCATGTATTAGTACAATTTCCTACTTTTTTTACTCAACGTGTTTTATAAATGTTTTTAAGAAAAATATACTACATTTTTCTATTTAGTCAGAGAACCTGTTTTCTTTTAAAATCCATTTTTTTAAAATGTAATAAAAAATTACCTTAATATTATTTGGTAAATAATTTTTTTAGTTTTATATATTTTACCAATATTTTTAAGGGAATCATCTACTCTCTTTCCCTAAAAGTGATTTTTATTCCTTTTTACTGTGCCAAAGGAAGGTTTTTAAACCTTGTATAATAAGTACATATTTGTTCACAATAATATCTTTTAAATTCATTTTTATATAGAAAAGGTTAATACTTTTATAAATTTATTCCAAATGGTATTTTCAATATTTTATTTCATAATGATTTTCAAAACATAAGTGTATTTTCCTCAAGATTGTTTTTATGATGTTTTTATAATATTTCAATTCATCTAGAACAATAAACATTTATTTTATATTGCTTTGGATATGTTGTATTGATACCATATATTCTATTTATTTGTATGGTTCATGATTGGGTTGTCAAAGGATAGTATTCACATTCACTTCCTTGAATCATTTGTTACTCCCCATGAAATATTAAATTTCATCTGATCATTCAACAATTAATTTCCCACTAATTATCAATTTCATTTATAATGGATATTACTATTTTATAGAATGTATTACATTTTTCATACAATGTTTAATTTTATAGTTATTTGATTATTTTGGGAAATATTGAAAATTCAATATTCATTATTCAACACAGATATTTGTTAAATATATTATTCATTTTGATTAGTTGTTATGTGGAATGTTTTGGAATGGTAATGATGGGTGGATCACAGACTTTATATAGATCATCAATGCATCGATAGGTTCTCTTGAGACAAATTAGTTATTCAAATGGGTTTTTACCCTTAGTTTAAATCATCTTGTGAATGGTCTTTATGGTATAGGTTTTCATGCACCTCAAACATGATGTCCATTAAAAAAAAATTTCCCTCTTTTAGTTTCAGTTAATATTCATCAATTATATTTTAGATCGATATATCCATGGATACATTTCATTTCAGTTCATTGATTAAATGGTATGTATTTGAGTTGCATACCTTTTTATATTTAGTTTTACTTTTCTAGTTATTAGAATCAAATATTTTTCCATTTATTACCTTTCCATATTTTTTATAAAAATTATTTCTCTATTTTTTATTACATGGTATGTATCTTTAGTTACATACCATGAAATATTATTTATCTCATTGATTAATCATTTATTCCACTATAATTTTCCCTTATCGAGCATTTTTTCTCACACTTATTTTGTTCCATTCCAAAGGAATCTGAGAAGCGTACAGTTAAAGATATGCATGGATTTACTAGATGAATTAGAGTAATCCATAAGATATTTATTTATAAATAAGAAGTAAACTGGTTTGTAATTATTGTATTATTTTCATAGTTATGTATTTGGTTTACTAAAAATACTAAACACTCATTCCTTTGAGATTTGATTCAATGCAATCCAGAAAATGTAATTGAGAGCAGAATCTCACTTTGGGATCTATGTAGTGGGGTCCATATAGTTGTAATTAGAGGAATTTTAGTATCAACCATGGGAACTAGATTTAGGGAAAAACATATTAGAAAACATAAACCTATGGTAGAATTTGATGATAAGTATAGAAGAACATCCTAGAGTTTTTTTTAAGATATATATTATGTGGGTCTTCCTAGAAATACATTATATTGTGTATACTAAAAGTAGATGTGGTTCTGGAATAGATGTACCAAGGAATAACAACTATGACAAGGTGTTTTGGGCCTCACTCGGGGTAACATAGTACATGACTACCGGCCTTACATCACACCTAGATTGACACTAATAGGGAATATTCTTAAGATAATTCCCATTTTCATTAAAAAATTTTATAAATAATTTTGATTAAGAAAAAGCTGGGTTACACCTAATGTGTTCTAGATTAATGGTAAGGTTTTTTGATTTAAAATTCATATAAATGATATTACGGGGAAATAATATACCATGGAAAGACCTATGTGTAAAATAAAAGGATGAAGTAGGTATGTATTTAGGTTGTATTGATCAACTTATTTAAAAGTCTATTTATTGATTAATGTTACTTCAAGTATGTCCATCACATGTTTGAAATTATATTAATATCATTTGAGAAAAGGATATCCTATAACCGGGGTGATAACCCATAAATTCTTGCATGTCTGCCGGTCTAAAACCCATGATCGAAGGATGAAAAGGGTATCATGCTAACCACTAACCTATATAATATCGTAGTTAATGTTTCATTTCTTCAGTTAAAAAATTTGAAGAAAAAAAGAAAGTGATCAACCATCATAATCAAATTTAAGTATTAGATATTAATATATTGACTATATTTTGTTTGGAATGTAGGTATAGACAAATATTAAGACATGTCACTATTTTATATGCCTTTTAATACTTTAAAATTAAATTTTATTGCTTTAGTCATAAAAAATTCAAAATTGTAAATTAATTTCTAAGAGTAAAGGGACGAATTAGATTTTTATCCAAGCACAACCAAAATTTATTATTATTCATATGAAAATGAAACCAATCAGGTAATAATATTTTTTTATATTCTTATTTAGTAAAAAAATTACCCAACATTAGGAAAATGTCTTAATAATAAAATGTTTTGTTAATACGTTAATTTATGTTCAACCGATGGTATTCTAAATAAATACTAATTTACGGATTTGAAACCCTCAATTAACTATTTATTATTCACTTATAAGTGATTTATGATCTCATTGACTCCCTATAAATATTTAAAATGAACCTCTATATATGTATTTTCACTTGCAACTATTGTTCTCTTAATTAGAATCCTAGTTACATGATACCCTATGAAACATTTTTACATCTCATTCTCTGTTTTATATTGAATGTTTTTTAACAATTCTTACGATTTTGTATTTCAACTTTTAAAATAAAAAAAAATATATTACCAATTTCAAGTTTAATTAGTGAGGATGCAATTCAATTTATGTGGGGATAACCTAACACCCCAAAATTCTAAAGTTAATTTTCTTTTTCGATAACATGTATGACACACATCCCCAAGCATGTAAGCAAATATAATATCCATGGAATCACTTATACATTTTCTATTTTAAATAAATTCAAAACAAGATATATCTTGTAATTCATGTAAGATCGGGTTCACTTATGTTACACATATGTGCAATGTTTCTTGATTTCCTACATTATAGGCAAGAGTGGCCTTCCTAAATATATTTTTCTACATAGAAGATATACTTTCTTTGATTGATTGAATTATATGAAAGACAGAGGTTTACCAAACAAAAATATATTATTTAAATATTATTATTTAATATAATATGAAATAACATAGTCGTTATGTTCATGGTTATGAGTATTATTTACTAAATTATGAAAATTAATGGTTTATGTAAATATAAAACTAATAAATTGGTTTCAAATTAATTATAAACAAAAATAATACCCAATTGGATATAAAAAAGAATTATTTATATTTTTAGGCTTCTAAAGGAGTTCTATCAGAATAAACATACCTAATTAAAATCAATGAATGATTTAATTGAAATATATATTTTATATATTCAATCAAACATTTTCAAACTTAATTCATTATGTTTGATATCGTTAAGTTAATAATAAACTTTATTTTACACATAAAACCCTAAATTTTTTAATCAAGAATTTTTACCACCTTTTAATGGAGAATCCATTTAAAAATTGAATTAAAATACATTTATTTTTTAAATATTTCAACATAAAAATTAATTTTCAATGATAACAATAGTTATGTTGTTATCGTAAATTTTTTGGTATTTTTCTAAAACATTTCAATGTTTAATGGATAATTAAAAATTCAAAATTTTAGTATAAAACATCATTTTCATCTAATTTATATATAAGGATAAATTGTAATTATAATTTGTTTAAAATTTTATACAGATATTATTTTAATTAATTAATAAAATTTATTTCATTTTAAACAATTTACCTTTGAAATTTATTATAAATACATACCATACATTAGGACGTTTCTATATTAAAAACCTGTTTTGTTGTCCCATCTTGGGTATGAATTTTATATTTAATTTTTCCACTTATTTGATTTTATTTTTGATAAATGGAAAAAAAATATAGAATCATAAAAATTTATAATTTATTATAATACTAAATTTGTTTTGACCAAAAATATTAGTGAATGTAATTAAAATTTATTTCAATTATTAAGGAAAATTTGAACTTAGTAAAAGGCTAACCGATTAACATAGGAGCCCAAATGACATATACACTTTTCCAAAACCCATTGGATAGTAATATATCAGCCTTTAATATTCATTTATTGATATTATTTTGGGGTTTTGTATCACTTTTTGTAGGTAATAACATTTGTACACCTAACTTGTTTCTAAAAATTCCATGGGAGTCCTTTTCTTACCCTATAAAAGGCCACCACCTCTCTTCATTCCTAAAACATCTAAAAAAATTAGGTAAAGAAATTATCTGCTCATATAGCTTCCATAAATATCCCCCCCTTGACCTTGAATGCTTTATTTTGGCAGAAATACTTCCAATGAATCATTTTGGTACAAACCAATAGGAGTTACTAGATTTTGAGGTGACATATTCTCTAAATCTTTCTAGTTTAATTTATACACTCTAACCCCTAAAATTATCTTAATTAATTATTTTATAAAAAATAATGTATCTTTAATATACTATGATTTTTATACTACTGTTTCTACCAAAAATTACACTCAATTTATTCAAATGCGTAACGATGATATTGTTTTCATGTATGATGAACTACCACCCCAAAAAATAATGATTGTTCATTTTTCCATTACCACCTCACATGGTGGCCCTTATGATTAAAAATATCTATACATATGATATAGATTATTTAATTATTATTATATAATACATTTAAAACTAATACCATTATCGCAATTTGTTTTGCATTAATATGATAACATCATTTGAGAAAATGTGGACTACCGCCCCCTCAATGTGATGTGATTTGTTTACATGGTCATGGAAGTATAATGGAGAAACATAATTAATAATAGGTGATATAAAAAACTCAATATTATATTAATTTAATAATGAAATTTATTTAAATATAATATAATATATATCATTTTATTTATTACCCTTTCACACATAGTAAATGTGATAACGTCGATTGTGGATGTGTGAACTACCACCTCCTCGACACGATGTGATTCCATTATGATCAAAGTAGTTACATATATAAGTATAAATGGTTAAATAATATGGTATTTATGATATAATTATCATTCTAGAATTTTTTTTCTACTTACTTTATTTTCATAACAATAATTGAAAAATGATAACGTTACTCATGCGTATGTACGACCTACCATCTCCATGATCATAACATTGATTAATTTTACATAAACATATTTAAAGATTTATTTTAAAAGTATAATTAGTATGTAAATATTATAAATATGTCATTTTTATTATTATGGATATGGTATATAATGACCCCATTGACCATAGTTGAGATACCAAAGTCATTTTTGACACATAAACTGGACTTAGTCAAAGCACTCGATGTAAAAATAATTGTTAAAGTAATTGTATACAACAAAATAAAAATGAAATTAAAGTAATGATAATCCTGAAAAAGTTTCTAAATAAATTATAAAACTAACATATGTTTATCATATAGGAATTTAATGGATGTTCACTCAAAAGGAAACTCAAGGTAATGGATTCTTATCATAATTTTTTACATCTATGAGATAAATGTCTTGTTAACAACATAAATATTTGGTGTGGTGTATCTACATACCCATTTCTTATATTATATCACTAATCATTTTATCATTATTTGATATTAAAAGTTAATTTAATATTATTACTTTTTGACATTTGTGATTTAAAATGTTTCAAGGTTGTATGAAACAATTTGGGGTTTCTAAAGATTGTTTTCCTCTACAATAACATTAATGACATTTCAATGGTATTTCCATTTGTGGAAATTATACTAAAATATTTCAGTAAAAACATTCATTTTCAACTCATCTAGTAATTCAATATATTTTTCATGTATTAGTATAATTTTACACCATTTGGTACACAAAGTGTTTTAATCATGTTTTTATGAAAACATAACTTCATTTCCCTATTTATTCAGAGAACCTTTTTTCTTCTAGACATTATGTTTTTTTAAAATAAATAAAAAATGATTTTAAATTGATTTGGTAATTAATATTATACCCTGTATTTCTTTTACCAATGTCTTCAAAGTAATCTTATTGCCTCTTTCCTAAAAATGAATTTGCAAACCTTTTTACCGTGAAAAAGGATCATTCATTTACCTCGTATGGTAAGTACATATTTACTCGCAATTAATTCCATTCATTTTCCTTAGAATTTATTAAAGGATACTTTTTAATGAAAATTTTTTCAATGATTATTTTCAAAGAAAATGTTTTTTAAATGGTTTTCCAAAAAAATATGATGTTTTCCATGAGAATGATTTTAGGATCTCTTTACAATAATTCCATTCATTAAAAACAAAAACCATTATTTTAAATCTCTTTGGATTTGTTTTCATGATAATATCTTTACTATTTCTTTAGATGTTTTATGATTGGTTTGGGCAAGGATAATATTCACATTCACTACCACGAGTAATTTGTTATTCCCCAAGAAATATTCAATTTCATCTGATCATTGAATAATGAATTTCACCCATAATTGTCCCTTTATTCATTATGTATATTACTATTGCCAAAACCATATTACATTTTACATATGGTGTCTACTTTGATAGTTATTTTATTATTTTGGTAAATATTCACAATTCTATATTCTTTATTAAATATTGATATATCATAAGTCATATTATTATTTTTGATTATTCTATATGAGGATTTTTTGGAAGTGAAATGACGGGTGGAGCCCAGAAATTATATAGCTATTCAATTCATATATAGACTCTCATGATAAAATCTAGTTACACAAATGGGATTGTACACTTAGTTTAAACTATCGTGTGAATGTTCTTAATAGAATACGTCTTCATGTTCCTCATACATGAATTACATTAAAAATCATTTCCCTTATTTAGTTTCAGTTATTATTCGTATATGAGATTTTTGATCAACATGTTTATTGATACATTTCATTTCAGTTGATTTATTAAATTTAATGTGTTTTAGTTTCTCAACATTTCATATATAAATATTTTCTTTATTTAGTGATTTGAATATATTGTGTTTCATATTATTACATTTACATGTTTTTTATGTGCATCCTTCTATGATTTTTGATTATATGGAATGCGTGTTCATTTATTCACCATTCCATAATTATTTCTCTCATTAATTTCTAATTTCTTACACTATATTTTACACTTACTGTGCATTAAATCCCACCCTTATTGTGTTGCATTCATAAGGAATACAAGAAGTATAATATGAAAGATATTTAGAGATTTACTAGATGGATTATAGTTATCTTTGAAGTTATTTATATAGAAAGGATAATGAAATTATTTTTTAATTAGTGTATTATTTTCTCATGTATGTTTCTGGTTCACCAAGAATACTAATCTCTCAATCCTTCTAGTTTTGATTCCTTATAATCACTCCAATTTAATTGATAGTAGACACCTATTATGGGCTCTCTGGTTCCAGGTCACTACATTAAAGCCCTCCAAGTCATCCAATTTATTCCTTATTACTATAAAATCATCCTTAAACTCATATAATATATAGTTTTCTTCCCCTAATACCATTCTAATGGAAAAAACGTATAATCCAAATGAGGTCACTCAATAAATAGGTAATCATTTTACCTAAAACTTTCAAGGTTTATTTCTTATTCAACATCCTAAAAATGTATTTTCTCCACCATAAAATGATTAATAATGTTAAAAAAATATATTTTCAAGTTATTATGAAAACAAGGAAACCATTTTCATCTCATTTACATAAATTGGAAATGAATGGACTGATCTTGCGTACCTATAGACCTTTTACCCAACATAATGTTATCATTAATTATCCCTCAAAATAATTCATGGTTGTTTATTATGATTGATTTAATTTTTATATATTATATTTAGTACATGATTATTATTTTATAATTATAATATCTTATCTACCTCTTTTACCTTCCAATTTTTTTTGTAAAATGTTAATATTGTTCATGTGTACATGTGGACTTCCACCTCCATGAAGTAATGTCATTCATTTTCTCATTTTCATTTGACAAGGATGGTAATAAGAATGTATTTAAAGAATATATATAATATATATAATATAATTATGATTTATTAATGTTTAATGTTTTAACCAATATTTCATTCTATCCATCAAGAAGTGTAAACATCACTTGTTTTTATGTATAGAATATTGTCACCATGAAGTGATACCGTTAATTTTTTATAACAACTTTATATGAAGGGTTCTATAATTTTATATAGTTAACATAAATGATAGTTATTTGATGATTAAGATATTGGATATGATGAAACCATGAAAAATTGAACAAGGACTAAAACAGTCAAACAAAAGAACATGGAAAACATACCGATTTTCACCTGGATGTTAATTTTAATAAATATTTATTAACAAAAGGATAAGTAAAAATTATAAAAATATGGTAAATATTAAATTATATATTATCATGAATATATAATATATTTATAATATTTATATATTTATATAAATGAGGTTTTAATGTGTATGAAGATAAATGTGACTTGGGGTAATAGTTTCCCATCTTATCTTTATTTATGTCCAACATATGACATATTCACAACTTGTTCTATTTTTTTGGTATATATACAACCCCTGGATGTATTTTATGATTAGTTTTATAATAAAAATTGATTTAAAATTACCTATAAGGTTCTACATCTTATATTTTTCTACTGAGGGATTACCAAAACTAAAATGGTTCATCATCTCAAACTATATTCTAGAAACATATGTTATGTTATGAACCTATATTGTTTTATTAGGTTTAAATAATAATTAGTTGATATGTTATATATAGAATCATTCTTGCATAATTATATTTAAATTTACAATTAATTTTATCTCTTTAAAGGTTTTATGAATCCAAATTTACCTAAGCGGTAAGGGATTAATGTTACAATCTCATTTCATTTCAGGATAATTATTGTTAAATTTTCATTAAAAACATTATATGATCCTTATAAATTAAGGTACTTATATTCTCTAAATATTTTTACATTTACATTTTTTCTATGTTTTCCTCTCATTATCTTTTCATCATTATATAAAATTATTAAAAATTGTTTTTATGAAAAGTCTACATCAATTGTTTGGTCGAAAAACAATTCTATCAATGTTCTTACTATTCAAAATAGTTTTATTTAATTTTTTTTACCAATGACTAAAATGGTTTAAATCTGAAATTATTGTCAACTTGGAATTATTTTCAAACTATTACAATTATTATTTAATAAAATCAGAAAAATCATTTTTGACATTTTACAAAATAGTGAAAATAATGTTCTATGTTAACATATGTGGTATGAATAGATTTACCCGCCACAAATATAGTTAGTTTCATTTATTAGTACATTAAAATATTAAATTTATTTTAAAAATAAATAATTTTATTCATATTTTGGGAATTTGTAATTAATATATTTTCATATGAAAATAATATTTTCCTCATTGGTTAATAACAAGGGTCAACTATTTTTTAAATGAATTTTAAATATATATATATATATTAAAATCCATAAAGTAATGTTATGTTTCACTATGGTTATTCCATTATTATTCCATCCAATTTTGTATATGAAATATTGTGATGATGATTTTATAATGATTATATGAAACTTTTTTTTTCTGTAGATTAATTATGATATACTGAGATATTGAATAGTCTTATGATACCGACCAATTCTGTTTTATGGATAGAATATGAATATGTGATGATATGATGTTTATGAAAAATATTTTTTTTCTGGGGTTATGCTAGATTATATGATGAATATTTTATGATATGTTTCACACATATTTATGGTTTTCATTATGTTATAGGTTCTTCCATTAAATCTATTCATTTAATTGAATAATGTAATATACTTATCAAGGAGATGATGTTGATTTTGAATGGACATGATTTTGAAGGTGTATGTTCAGATTTTTATTAAAGAGTATGATTTATTAATGTTTCTTATTATTAGAATACAGGTTTATATATTTTTTGAATCATTTGGTTCATATTTTGATTAATGTATATGGTTGCATTTTGCTTTTCCACAAACATTATGCATGTAAATTATTGTGATTATCTATGTTCAAGGGAATAATATTATCCATCATTATGATTCAACATTAAAAAATTATAAATCTAAAATGATGTTTACAAATTCTGAAAAATAATTAATATTTCTTACAGACATGTCCTGATTTTATAGTTTTGGATATTTTTTTTTGGGTATGAATATTTTCTTGTTGAGAACATACAAGTGATTATATTATCATAACCTTAGGATCATGTTATTCGCTAATATGATTTATATCTCTAATTTCTACCATTATTGAGAATCTAAGATAAATCTTTCTTATATTTTATTTCCCCATGTTTGGAAAGAATATGTTATCTTTGTTATGTCTAGATTTTCACTAATAAGAGGAACATTGTGGGAGGTGTTAACTATCTTTTAATGAAAAAGTTTGTCATATATCATGTCTCTAATGAAACATAAACATTATGGTACTTAGGTATTTATAATTTTTATATGTACTAAATCATCATATACAATGATGTAATATTTATATATGTTATTCTTGCATCACCTTAGTTGGTATTAAAGGGGAGTTTAGTCAATATTCGAAATTTTTACAGGAGAACATCGGTGAAAGACATGGAGATAAGTCTATGTATAGGATAACATCATAAACATTTGGTAAAACATATATGTTGTTGTTTATTAAAAATTCCATCCATGTTTTCTATTGGAAAGAGGATAGGGATATTCTATTTATTTACCTACTGGTAACAACTCTAATGGGGGTCGATTGGGTATTAACTCAATTCTCATTGGTGCATGATGAGTGGGAGAAAGACTATACACCTATCTAGAAACTCTCAAAGGATACACATGGGTGTATTTTCATTTTCATTATATAAAAATATGTATTATTTAAAAAGGTAATGACCGTGGATGACCTCAATAAGATCGAAGGTGTTATATTTTATAAAAATTTGTGATGATTAAACTCAATATGATTCAAATGAAGTGGGAGATGGAATGAAAAATCATGTGATTATATCAAACCATTAATCTTGATATAGGTTATCAACATGACCATTGGTGACTTTCTAGATGAACAAAATAAGAGAAATATGACATTTCATTTAGATATTAGAGGAAATATGATTTAGTTTACCACTTATTAAGAAGGATAGAAGAAGTAAGAAAATGAATATATTAATGGAGTGTGATGTTTTTTATCTTTGTAAAATAAAGATATAAAAAACTAATTACTAATCAAAAAGGATGAGTTCAATGGTGTGAAATAAATTACATCTTATGGTTCCCTTTATAGTTTAATTTATTATATGTGGTGAACATGGGAATTATACTTGTTTTTTCTATATTCATTGGGATAAATACTATGAAAGGAATGTATTACTATACATTAATTGTTAAAGTGGAATACGAAGGTTAAATATCACTTATCATCCACTCTATAGTTTGGTATGTGATTTAAATTGTTTTAAGAATTTGACATATGAAAATGTTAATTGATTTTTTTCATTAATTGTCTCCCTCTACATAGATCTCATATAAATTTATAGAATAATGAAATAAAATTTGATCTTTCAAAACAACCTATGATCACATGTTGGTTTTAAGATTAATATAAACTTAAAATGAAAATTAATTCAATTTTATGGTTTTTAAATGCTTTTAATGATAGATATATATCTCAAATTAGTGGGGTTAAACTCAATATTGATAATATGACACTTTTTTATAATATGATAATATATGTCCTAAAAACATGGCTAATCATTCTCTAAATAATAATTTTGAGTATTGAATATAATGTATTCCTAGTGTTTCACCTATTTAAAGCACCCCATATAGAATGACCCTGATTGAGTTGATGTAATTGAAGAACAAACTCTAATAGAATCTTAATAAGGGACTAATTCGCCAAATGAATCACCAATGGGTGAAATGTTATTTTTTATTAAGAATAAATATTTTCCATTCTGTATTTTCATTTATGATCCAAAACATAACTGGATAAATATTAATAATTAGTATCATCTTCCTCATATTGATGATTATTTTTTATAAATTATGTGTAGATAAATATTTTTCCAAAATTTAACTTTAATCGAGATATCATTAATAAATTTTCATGAAAGAGGATATGAAACTATTGAAAATTATGGGAGATAATCATAATTCATATAATAAGTATAATGGAATGATAATGATTATGAACCGAGTATGATTCCCATCAAAATTAGACTTGAAGAAGGATGTATTGGAATAATATAATTATTCATCATTCTCTATTAATACGATAATTACAATGATTTATATTGATCTAAAATATCAATTATTATTGGAAAATATAATGAGGGATATTGTAAAATTTTTAATTCAGTTATTAGTTATTTATAATTTTTATTATGGGATACATAATTCTAAAGCGATGTTGCAACCATTACCCCTAATAGAATGTAAATTTTAAAAATAAAAATGTATTTCATCATTAGACTCTCGAAGATATAAAAAGGCCATAATTTTATTTGGTTTCTAGTCATTCTCTTTAAAATACGAGTGATATCTATTCATATTAGAGAATAATTATCTATTGATCATTAATCAAGTTTATACACTATAGAAGTTGTATGGTTAAATGCAGTCCTAAATTATGTTCTATATAATCGAGGTTTTAATAATACCTTAAATTTATGGAGAATTATTCAACAACCATTCCATGAAATGTTAAATTATATTATTTCGTTACATCCTTAGGTAGGTGGTTACTCTTAGAGGACCATGGAGAATGTCAAAGATATATTATGAGAATGAGCTATAGTGTTTAAATAGTTGTTGGGATAATCACCATCCTGAGGTTGATTTTTTATATAGCTATATATTTCACTAAAAAATTTATATGGCTCCATATGAATCCATTTATGTCAAGAATATCTTATCTCTAATTAGTTTTGATGTTATTGTAGAATTAATGTTAGTGGGAAAAAAATAATTTCATAAATGAGAAAAAAGTTTAGAGTAGTTCAGTGATATATAGTGGTCAATGTTAGTTACTATCAAGACCCGTCCTCGGAGCCCGTGCCGTGACTACCCCAAGCCCGCCTTCCATAGGCCAGGGGCTGGCGACTAGCACCAAAGGCGTAAATCCCAATAACTGGGAAGGGATTGCATTTATAAAAGTAAACAAAACACCACAGAGTACAAGCGGAAATAAAACAACAGCTGGAAGGAGGGAAGCGGCTCATGGGTCGTCCTCCTCGGATTCTACCTGAAGGGTAGGTACAGATAGCCTCCACAACGCTATCTCCTGTTATCCTCCTCCGAGTGTCGTCTCGCCATGAAGTCCACCTCCGGATACTGACTTGTCGTGTATTCCACCTATGGGTACTGACTCGTCGTGTAGTCCACCTCCGGGTACCGTCCTGTCCTCGAATACTCGGCCTCCGTCAGCACTGCCCGTCGTCTGCAACCAACACAACGAGGTGCAGGCATAGCCTGTGCATGGGTGAGTATAACGATACTCAGTAGAGACCCTGAGACCCTCAAGGTATCACTAAAACCAACATGGATAACCACAAATAAGATCTCAAGAGATAACCTTTACTTAGGTATAAGCCCATGCATATACCTAAGTTATCAAGTAACCCATCTCAATCCTGAGGAAAACACCAAGATCATGAAATCAATGGATAACCACTACCCAGGTATATGCCCATACATATACCTAAGTTATCAAGTGACCCATCTCAATCATGAGGTAAACACAAGGGTCAAAAGACTCATCTAAAACAGGGATTTTCATAATCGAAACCGTAACTGCTGAAGAGATCCATCTCTGAAGTGTACAGTGGTCCTGTCACGACTCCGAGTTACTGCTCACTAACCTAAGACTGCTGAGGTACTTCTCCTGTCGAGTACCGCGGGTCAGCCACCCAGACACAGTATTTCTTCCCGCCAGGGTATGTCACCCAAACACAGCAGTGCACACCCCCTAGTAGCCTGTTGAGGTACTCTCCGGACGAGTACCGCGGGTCTGCACTGTCACACAGGTAGTGCTCCGTCCGCCATGGGTCTGCACCTCACAAAGTATTTCTCCATCCACTGGGCTAGTCGACTCACTCTAAGTCGAGTGGGTCAAGAAGTCGTCAGGTCTCAGTCGGCTACACGGTCTCCGTACTCCGCACGCTCGTCTCTGGGAGGGTCCGCTCCACGAGCTACAGGTCAATACTCCATGTATCTCAAAGTCCCACAAAGAAGTATCTCAAAGGACCGTCTCGTCATAGGGGTCTCAACGCAACAGACGGCGTGTCAATCAGACGCCCGGTCTATGTGTTATTAGCCTTTTCGTCCTAGTGGCCCGGTTGATTTCGTGAGCGAACCAACATGGACGTTTCTCAACTATACCCCGAACTCTCATAGGGTATACTCATAGGGATCGTTTCTCAACAAGATCACCAACGCCGCTGACGGATCGTCAAACGAACGTCTGGTCTGAAAGATAACAGTTTTTCCGTTCCAAGGGCCCGGTTGGATTTCAGGTACAATCCAACCCAACCACTATCTGACAGCAACCAAAACTCGGGCGAAGTATGCCAAATGTTCCGTCTCATCAATAGCAATTCAACGAGATAGACGGCCCGTCAATCGAACGCCCGGTCTGTGAGTTATTGGCTTTTTTGTTCCAGGGGCCCGGTTGGTTTCATGAGCAATCCAACCCGACCGCACTCCTACGGCACCAAACCTCGAGCGGAGTAATCCAAAAGATCCGTATCACTTAGAGGAATCCATCAAAGTCGACGGCACGTCAATCGGACGTCCGGACCTCATGATATAAGCGTTTCCGCTCCGAGGGCCCGGTTGGTTTCGTATCCGAACCAACCCGGCCGAACCCAAAGTGTTCAAAACATTGAGTGCAATATACCGAAACGACCGGCTCGATTCAAGGATCGCATCGCCGGTGACGGCGAGTCGATCGAAGGTATATAGCTCAAGATATTGGCGAAAGACCGAAGATGGCCCGAAAACGGGGGTTTCGGGCCTGGACCGACCCGGCCCGAGACCCCCCGGTCGGCCCGAACTCGGTCGACCCGCCCCGGGTCGGGTCGGACCGGCCCAGCGTGGCCCGGCCTGGCGAACCGGCCGGGAGCGGCCTGGCCTGGGCATAGCGCGCTGGCCAGCTCGGCCAACGGCCAAGCCGTTTGGAAGGGGGGGGGCGCCTGCCCCCTGGTGTAACCACGGCCCCCATTAATGGGGTCCGTTTTGTAGGCTTGCTGGGGTAATTAATTCCCCTAGTTTCCCTTTGTATGGCCGGCCTGCACCGGCCGACCGGTGCTGCCAATAAGGACCGGCGACGGCCGGTCCTTCTTCCTTCGCCGACACCGGCGGCCCGGAACTGGCCGCCAGTCACCCAGCTCCGCCGCGGCCCGGAATCGGCTGCGGCCTGGTACGTTCGGCGCGGTGCGATGACACCACGCCCCTGCGCCGTGGCCCCACTCTGGCCTCGGTATCTTCGGTTCTCTTCGACGCGGCACGACGACATCGTGTCCTTGTTCAACTTCACGGCGCGGCGCAACGGCGCCGCGCATTACTTGCCGTACGATTCCTGCATGGTGCGACGTCACCATGACATTCCGTCCCAACCACAAAGAATCAAACAAAGATAAAGGAGGATGGTCTGCTATTTGTGCGGTCCGACCCCCTATCGTTAATTGATATCATTTGGTCGTATTTTATGAAGAACGACAAGGTGGTAAACACGAAAAAATTAAATAAACAACCCCTACAGTTTTCCCGCAAACAAGAATTCCCAACCCGCAACATATTCTTCGCGGATCAACTTGATGTTTAGTTGATCCTCGTTCTTTGATTTAGAAGGAAGTAACATGGGGTTCATTAATATTCACAAAACAAATTCCCTACCTTGATAAAAGTGATGACGAATGTCAGCATCGTGAAGCGAGGATTCGAAAACGTTGACGGAGATTTCGTCGCGAAAAACCGTCGCGAAAAGAGATGTCGCGGAAGAAAAACGTTTTGGAAGAAGATGTCGTGTCGCGGGTCAGTGTCGTGGAAGACGGTCTTCGAAGGCTCGACACTCCACGTCTGAGATCGTTCGTTCTTCACGTTCTTCGTCAAAGAGAATGAAGAACTCAAGACTTCCTTAGCTTTTTCTCCAAAGGCTCTCAAAAAACTAAACACCAACCCAGAAAAATAAGTTCTTAACTTATTTTATTAACACATCAAAGCTTTTGAAATTCAAGTGTTTGAATTCCACATTAACTCGCCTCATTAATTCCAGAAGTTAATAAACTTATGTTAACAAAATTAATGGGAGTTGAGGAGGTTAGAGGATATGAAGGGGTGGGGTTCGTGTGGCCCCACCACCCTCATAACGTCCCAAGGGAGGTTGGGTAGTTACCCAACTTCCATCCAAAGGATTAATAACTTAGAGTAAAAATAAAAATTGTTGTTAAATTTTTATTTTTAATTTCCACAATTTTTCTCATCAACTCTCGTGAAAATGCAACACCGAAACAGGTGTTCCTAAGCAATTACCGGTGCTACGGTTCCATCGGTTTCCTCGGAATTCGATTCTGAGAACCGGTTCAAAAGTTAGAAATTCCCGCTCGTTCGTTCACTGAACATACCCGAGCTAAACTTCGGAAATTGATTCTGGGCACACCGGGCCTCAGAATCAGGCCCTGTCAGAAACTGCGTTCTGGTAAAATTCCATAGAAAATTAAGAATAAATTTTCATTGAAATTTCTGGGTCTTTAAATTACTCCCACCTTAGGGCTTTACGTCCCTGTAAAGCTTCAACACAAACTAGGGTCACAAAAGCGATATTGAGCACATACCTGAGCCTTCCACTCCCATGTGCTCACCTGGAGACTCCCATACTGCCAGTGAAAGTTCACTCGTGGAATCGACCATCCTCAAGCGATCAGGTCCTGTCGATCCTCGATTCCCACTGGAACCTTCGTGGAAGTAATCCCATCACCATCGTCCTGCTCCTCATGGTCGATGATATACGAAGGGTCGAGCACGTATCTCCTCACTTGAGATACGTGGAAGACGTCATGCACCTGGTGCAACTGAGGTGCATGGGTCAAGGGGTAAACCACATCGCCAACCCAGCAGAGGACCTAGAACGGTCCGTTGAACCTCGGAGATAACTTGTCGCCCAGGCCACATCTCTGTAAACCTCATTGAGGTGAGACCCGTATAAGGACATGATCGTCATCCTCGAACTCTAGAGGTTTCCAATTCCTATTAGAACTGAAACTCAAACAACTTCTGTCATGAGGGTATGGTTGACCGACTCAAGAGTGATCGGTCACACCCTCCTGTGAAAGAGTTTATCCTATGGTGCCTGGGGTTTCCTATTCGCCGACCAAGGAAAACCCATCCCGACATTTGCCTAAAACCGTCAATTTGAGTATGAACAGTTATTACCCATTCCATACTCAATCTAACGTCATAAGGCCTCGTCGCTGCCACCATGAGATTCCATCCGAAACTCTCGCCTTGACGGTCTGACCCCACCATTGGCGTAAGTGTGATTATCGAGTCTCCTCCAAAGGAATCTCCAGACGTGAGGGTCAAGTCCACGGCTTACCGGAAACTCTAGGTCTGGGAAAAGATTTGTGAAAGTAAGGAATGATTCATATCGACGTCTGTTACTACAGCAGCTAGTAGTGGACACATACTGTCCCTTGAAACATTTTCAGAGCCATCGGGTCACTCTCCTTTAAGATTCCTCTTATGGAATCGTTTAACATGCCCGATTCTCCAAGACTGGTGCCAGTTTCTTGTTTCTTACTGCACTGTGCAGTCTACATCCACTCCTAGTTGATCTATACCTTCTTTGCATATGACCTGAAAGAGCTGCTAAAATTTCTCCTTTGCTGAAAAGAGAAACTCAGTCTCATCCCCTGGATGAACCATGCCTATTGCCTAATACAGTCAATCCCGACATGAATGATGCATTCATGCCATGGATGACATCGTAAGGCCTCGACGTAACTACCAAGAGATCCAACTGTCACTCTCGCCTCCAAGGGTCGAGTCACACTGTCGGCATCAGTGTGAGGTCACTAGGTCTCCTCCAGTATAAATCTTGAAAGTGAGGGTCAAGTCAACAGTTTTAACCGGGACCACTCAGTATCAACCAAGAAAAAGGGCAGGAAAGAAAACATCACAAATATAAGTGTCTTTTTTATTATTTCAGCTCATATT
The DNA here is from genome assembly GCA_963277665.1 of Viscum album. Lineage (NCBI taxonomy): Eukaryota > Viridiplantae > Streptophyta > Magnoliopsida > Santalales > Viscaceae > Viscum > Viscum album. Next base: position 927,607,292 of record OY728165.1, read on the forward strand.
ACAAAGACACAAATACCAAAGCAACATGGAACTAGATGTACAAGAGACGTATCCACTAGTTCCGCTCCTGTCTACCTGCTTATGGAGCTCTACTGCCTTGCCCACTGCTCGGTTGTTGCTCAAGCACCAGCCACTACTTCTGTCTAGGTGGCTCCTCCAACACCTACTGATCAACTGTGCGGGGAGTCGGACAGTCACGTGCCAGGTGACCCTTCCTGCCGCAGAAGTAACATAGTCCGTTTCTGGCACACCTGGCTCTGACCCCACCCCGGGTGCCCCGCACCACCGATCCTAAAACCTGAGATCGCCCAACTGCTAGTCTAGTCCTCCTAGACCTCTGCATCATCTATTTACTTCCCACAGATGACTCGGCTACTGATCGAAAAACATGCAGAAAAGGCATCAACTCCTGAACACGCTCGGGGTGTAGAGCTACTGGCACAAACTCCACCCTGAAGAAGGTCTCGAAGTCTTCCCATGCGAGGGTCATCCCGTCGCAAAAATAGAACAAGTGGCTCCACCACCTGCCTATTGCTTCCTGAAGAACGCTGGCAGCAATGATCACCATGAAGTCTGCAGGCGTCCCCACTAGCCTGAAGACTCCCACCACAGCCTCCAGCCAAACCTCAGCCGCCTGCGGGTCCGTCTCGCCCCAGAACCTGGGTGGCCTCTGGCACTGGAACTCGTGTAGCGCACTCAAGTGGCGTGCATATCCTACTGCTGGGGCTGGTGTAATCGGTGGCCCAACGTATGGTAGTACCGCTGGTACCTCCGCTGGTGCCTCAAATGCAAGAGGGCCCTGTACCGAAGCCTCATCGCTCGGCCGGCTGTCAGTAAACACATCCCTCTGGGCTCTAGCTGGTCGTCCGTGAAAAGGCATCCTGAAGAAACAACGTGACATGGTCAAACAATTATACCTGGTGATCTGACCTGGTTTGATCAGACATTTAAAAACTTCTGGAAACACACACGCAATCAGTGTTTTCATGCACAAAGTCGGAAATCAGTTGTCAGGGTCCTGGTGTATGGATACGTCGGCCACCCGCACCAACACTGGACTCCCTGAACTGAAGACCACACTCGGTACCCTTAACACTATTTCTTCACAGAAATAAAATATTAGAGTTATAATTTCTGCGGAAGAACCGACTCCTCTGATACCAATTTTTCACGACCCGTCCTTGGGGCTCGTTCCGTGACTACCCCAAGCCCACCTTCTATAGGCCAGGGGATGGAGACTAGCACCAAAGGCGTAAATCCCGATAACTAGGAAGGCATTGCCTTTATAAAAGTAAACAAAACACCACAGAGTACAAGCGGAAGTAAAACAATAGCTGGATGGACGGAAGCGGCTCCTGGGTCATCCTCCTCGGATCCTACCTGAAGGGTAGGTACATATAGCCTCCACAACGCTCTCACCCGTCAACCTCCTCCAAGTGTTGTCTCGCCGTGAATTCCACCTCCGGATACTGACTCGTCGTGTAGTCCACCTCTCGGTACTGGCTCGTCGTGTAGTCCACCTCCGGTTACCGTCCAGTCCTCGAACACTCGGCCTCCGTCAGCACTGCCCATCGTCTACAACCAACACAACGAGGTGCGGGCATAGCCCATGCGGGGGTGAGTATAACGATACTCAGTATGGACCTCGATACCATCAAGGTCTCACTAAAACCAACATGGATAACCACAAATAATATATCAACAAATAACCTTTACTTAGGTATAAGCCCATGCATATACCTAAGTTATCAAGTAACCCATCTCAATCATGATAAAAACCCCATGATCATGAAATCAACGGATAACCACTTCCCAGATATATTCCCATACATATACCTAAGTTATCAAGTGATGCATCTCAATCATGAGGTAAACACAAGGTTCAAAAGACTCAGCTCAAACCAAGATTTTCATTATCGAAACTGTAACTGCTGAAGACCTCTGTCTCTGAAGTGTACAGTGGTCCTGTCATGACTCTGAGGTAATGCTCACTGACCTAAGACTACTGAGGTACTCTTCCTGTCGAGTACCGCGAGTCAGCCACCAAGACACGGTAGTTCTTCCCGCCAGGATATGTCACCCAAACACAGTAGTGCACACCCCCTAGTAGCCTGCTGAGGTACTCTCCAGACGAGTACCGTGGGTCTGCACTGTCACACAGGTAGTGCTCTGTCCGCCATGGGTTTTCACCTCACAAAGTAGTGATAAGTCCACTGGGCTAGTCGACTCACTCCAAGTCGAGTCGGTCAAGTAGTCGTCAGATCTCAGTCGGCTACACGGTCTATGTACTCCGCACCCTCATCTCTAGGAGGGTCCGCTCCACGAGCTACAAGTCGATACTCCAAGTATCTCAAAGTCCCATGAAGAAGTATCTCAAAGGACCGCCTCATCATAGGGGTCTCAATGCAACAGACGTCGTGTCAATCGGACGCCCGGTCTATGAGTTATTAGCCTTTTCGTCCCAGGGGCCCGATTGGTTTCGTGAGTGAACAAATCTGGCCGTATCTCAACTATACACCGAACTCTCATAGGGTATACTCATAAGGACCATTTCTCAACAAGATCACCATCTTCGATGACAGATTGTCAAACGGACGTTTGGTCTGAAAGATAACAGCTTTTCCGTTCCAAGGGCCCAGTTGGATTTCGGGTACAATCCAACCCGGCCACTATCCGACAGCAACCAAAACTCAGGCGAAGTATGCCAAAAGTTCTGTCTCATCAAGAGGAATTCAACGAGACATATAGAGCGTCAATCGGACGGCCGCTCTGTGAGTTATTGGCTTTTTCGTTCCAGGGGCCCGGTTGGTTTCGTGAGCGAACCAACCCGACCACAATTTGACGGCATCCAAACCTCGAGCGGAGTAATCCAAAAGATCCGTCTCACTTAGAGAATCCATCAATGTCGACTGCACGTCAATCAGACGTCCGGAGCTCAAGATATAAGTGATTCCGCTCCGAGAGCCCGGTTGGTTTCGTATCCGAACCAACACGGCTGAACCCAATGTGTTTCGAAACATTGATTGTGATATACCGAAATGACCATCTCGATCCAAGGATCGCATCGCCGCTGACGGTGCATCGATCTGAGGTCTACAACTCATGATATGGGCGAAAGACCGAAGACGGTCCGAAAACGGGGGTTTCGGGCACGGACCGACCAGGCCCAAGACCCCCCGGTCGGCTCGAATCGGGTCGGCCCGGCCCAGCGCGGCCCGGCCTAGCGGACCGGTCAGGCGGCTGGCCCGTCCTGGGCACAGCGCGCCCAGCGCGCTGGCCAGCTCGGCCAACGGCCGAGCCGTTTGGCAGGGGGGCCTGCCCCCTTGGTGTAACCGCGGCCCCCTTTAATGGGGGCCATTTTGTAGGCCGGCTGGGGGAATTAATTCCCCTGGTTTCCCTTTTTCCGGTCCGCCCGAACTGGCCGACCGGTTCTGCCAACAAGGACCTGCGAAGACCGGTCCTTCTTCCTTCGCCGACACCGGCGGCCCGGAACCGGCCGCCGGTCACCCAGCTCCGCCGCGGCCCGGAACCGGCCGCGGCCTGGTTCGTCCGGCGCGGTGCGATGACACCGCGCCCCTCCACCGTGGCCCCACTCCGGCCGCAGTTTCTTCAGTTCTCTTCGATGCGGCGCGACGGCGTCACGTCCTTGTTCAACTTCACAGCGCGGCGCGACGGCGCCGCGAATTACTTGTCGTATGATTCCAGCGTGGTGCGACGACTCCACGCCATTCCATCCCAACAACAAAGAATCAAACAAGGATAAAGGAGGAGGGTCGGCCGTGTTTGTGTGGTCCGGACCCCTCTCTTTAATCGATATCATTTGGTCGTATTTTATAAAGAACGACAAGGTGGTAAGCATGAAAAAATTAAATAAACAACCCCTATAGTTTTCCCGCAAACAAGAATTCCCAACCCGCAACAAATTCTTCATGGATCAAATTGATGTTTTGATGATCCGCGTTCTTTGATTTAGAAGGAAGTAACATGGGGTTCATTAATATTCACAAAAAAAATTTCCATACCTTGATAAAAGAGATGACGAACGTCGGCGTCGCGAAGCGAGGATTCGAAAACGTTGACGGAGATTTCGTCGCGAAAAACTGTCGCGAAAAGAGACTTCACGGAAGAAAAACGTCGTGGAAGAAGATGTCGCGTCACGGGTCGGTGTCGCAGAAGACGGTCTTCGAAGGCTCGGCACTCCACGTCAGAGATCGTTCGTTCTTCGCGTTCTTCGTCAAAGAGAATGAAGAACTCAAGACTTCCTTAGCTTTTTCTCCAAAGGCTCTCAAACAACTAAACACCAACCCAAAAAAATAAGTTCTTATCTTATTTTATTAACACATCAAGTCTTTTGAAATTCAAGTGTTTGAATTCCACATTAACTCGCCTCATTAATTCCATAAGTTAATAAACATAAGTTAACAAAATTAATGGGAGTTGAGGAGGTTAGAGGATATGAAGGGGTGGGGATCATGTGAGACCCACAACCCTCATAACCTCCCAAGGTAGGTTGGGTAGTTACCCAACTTCCATCCAAAGGATTAATCACTTTGAGTAAAAATAAAAATTGTTGTTAAATTTTTATTTTTAACTTCCACAATTTTTATCATCAACTCTCGTGAAAACCCATCTCCGGAACAGGTGTTCCTAAGAAATTATCGGCGCTACGGTCCCATTGGTGTCCTCATAATTTGATTCCGAGCACCGGTTCAAAAGTTAGAAATTCCCGCTCGTTCGTTCACTGAACATACCTGAGCTAAACTTCGGAAATTGATTCCGGGCACACCGGTCCTCAGAATCAGGCGCCGTCAGAAACTGAGTTCTTGTAAAATTCGATAGAAAATTAAGAAAAAAATTTCCTTGAAATTTCCAGGTCTTTACAGTTACAACATTTTTTGTATAAAAATCTCCTTCGAGGAAAGTTATGAGATTTGGAAATAAGGGTAAAATAATCTCTATATATATCTTCTCCTATGAATTTTTTGATCATATTGGGTTAGATTCTTATCAATTGAATATTCCAAATAATATATCTCAACTCAAATATGTGTTTCATATATACTTATTGACATAGTACATAACTAATCCTTCATATTTTCTAAAATAAGTGGTTATAACAATGGATAATAATATCTATTGTGAGGAACAACTGATAAAGATTCTAGGCCCAAGAGAGAATGTTTCTTGATAAAATACCACTCACCTAATCAATGTTTTTTTTGGGAAACCATAAATTTATGGACACTATGTGGGAAGATAAGAAAGAAACAAGGTTGATGTTTCCTTAGTTTTTTATGTAGAAGTGATTAAATTTTGAGGATGAAATTATATTTAGGAGTTAAAATGTAACTCCATTATATTTAATGTTATATTTATCATTAGATAATGTTAATTTCTATAATATATTTATTTATACGCAACACCATGTTCAAAAAATATTATATACTATAGATTTATTATTTTCTCTTTATAGAGTTTTAAATTTGGAATAGGATTGAAATGTATGATAAAGCCAACTAAATTAGAAAACATCAAGAATCACAAATATAAAAAATGAATTCAATAGTTATCAATTGGTTGGAAAATAAAATAAAAGAATTTGATGGTAAAATAAGATGTTTTAAGGATTTTTATGCATGTAATGTGTCTTTATAATAATAAATTTTAATAATAACTTTTTGTGATTGATTTTAATTGTATTTTAAGATAATAAATTCAATAAAATATATGAACCTTCATTTAATTATGGTCATCATGCATGGAATGAGAATTTTTTAATTTTATAATACCACAATATATCTTCATCAATAAATATTTTCACTCCATTTGGTGTATGAATATTATAATTTTTCTCTAAATTTTATAAATTTAATTTCAAAAAACAATATACTCTATGATATATTATCAATTCATAATAGGTTAGAATGAAAATTTTAGAATATTATAAAAAGATTTATTTCTATGTGAATAACGAAAAATAAAGATTTTTCAAATTCTATAATATTTATGACATTATAATGAAATAATAATTAATTGATAAATTATAAAAACATTATCTAGACCAAATATATTTTTATAGAGTGATATAATTCATTTAAAATACAATTTCAAAATTGTGAACCCAAGATTCACTTTTCTGTATACGGGTAAAATTTTATTCAAATTTAAAATTAGTTTTGGGTTTTATAATTTAATTTTTTGGGTTGAAAGTTCCAAACAGTTTTTATTGATCCAAAATTATAAAATACATAATTTTTTATTAGATAAATAGTAAATAATTTAAATAAATATTTTTCATGATTTCAATGTAAAATGATTTTTTCACCTATAACATGCATTTTTCTGATAATTGGTTTTCAAGTGTCTTTTATTCACATAATAAAAGTAATTTCTCAAGATAATAAAAAATTAATATTTAAAAAAGGATTCAAAATTCTAAATCCAAATCCATAATTTTTTTTCAAAGTATCATTTTGTTTTTTTTTTGTATAATTATGTTACCATAGAAAAATGTTCGTATATCACTGTTTAAGATAAAATGAGTTTAAAGTGGTTTAATAAAGAGAGAAAACCTAAAATGTATCCAAAAATTATATAAATGTTATTGGTTGAGATTATTTTGTACCCATAATATATTATCTACAAATATGGGGTTTCCTTGTGGTAATTTAAAGGATAATGATATACATTATATTCCAATCATTTAAGTAATTCCAAGTATGTATTTTCCCTCACTTTTCATAGGTAACCTGTTATTCTCCATTATTAATAAAGTTTTATAAATCTATGAAATAAAATCCATGACCTTAACCCTTCATATATTCATCATATTTGTCATATTTCTTCTGATATTCCCATAAGACCAACCTAATATGGCTTAAGGTGTAATCCAAAGGTGGTCTCTCAAAGAATAGTTATTCTTTTTTACCCAACTCATTCAAAGATTATTTCTTCTTAAAAATATTAAAAATATGTTGTATATTTCATAAAACTAAGAGTCCATTATAATAAATATCCTAATTTCTTATTCTAAATATTGGTAATCCATTTTCACCTCATTTTAATGAAAAGAGAAATCAATGTATTTCTCGTATGTACATGTGGAATATCGAATCCACGTAGTGATATTATTCATTTTCCATTATCATATTACATGGTTGTTGATTTTTAATAATTTAGTATTTATACATAATATTTATGAAATAATTATTTTTTAGTAATTATAAGATCATATATGCCTTCTTAGTATCCCATCAATTGGATAATGATAATGTCACTCATGTGTATCTATAAAATACAACCTTCACAAAATAATTTTATTCACTTTTCAATTTTCTTTTACAATAATCGTAATAAGTACATGTTTAATGAATATATATAATATTTTCAATATATATATATATATTATTTTTTATTTTAAAAATATTATTTAACTTTATTTCATTCAATCCATCATAAAGTAGAATCATGCCTCATGCGTGTGTATGGACCACCATCTCCAAGAGGTGGTGTAATTCACTTTTCATCACCAATTTATGTAAATATTAGGAAAATTTTATATTATGAATAATTTTAATATATATAATATTATTTTTCTAGTTGATATGATGAAACCATGAATTGGGTGCAAGGATTAGAACAATCACATAGAAACATGATTGTTAAATAAACCTGTTTTCACTCAAATATTAATATGAATGAATAATTATAAATAATTAGAAAATTATAAATTATAAAATAATGGTAAATAGTAATTTATATATTAATATTATTTGAAAATATATTATTAGTAAATATATTTCATTATATATAATGTTTGAATGCATTCAAAGGAAAATAGTACATCAGGTAAGGGTCTCATGATTTGATTTTATTTTTCTGAGACACATACCATATTAATCGTTTCTTAATTTTGGGTTGGGTATATTAAAACCATGGATGTACCCAATTATTATTTTAATTTGTTTTTATATTTACTAATTGATCTACCTTTATCACATTTATATGGTTTTGATACAGATATTACTAAAGCTATAAGGGTTTATGCTATCAAATTATCTTTTTGGAAAAAATAACATGTTATGCACCTATCATATTTTTTTAAGGTGTATATAATACACATATAACATGATAAATCATTAATATTACTTATATAATGATATTTAATTCAATAAAATAATTTATATCAATAAGTAGTTATTATTAAAAAGCTACCCAAGGGGTAAGTGATTTATATTACAATATCATTTCATTTAATGTTTTTTATTTTAAATTTTTATTGAAGGAAAATATAAAATCTATATACTTTAAATATTATATATTGTCTTATAAATTATTTAATTACTTGGCATGAATGTATTTATAACATTCTCTTTTATTGGGTACATAAAATTACTAATAATGTGGTTTTTTATGTAAACCTTATATCTAAATTAGATGAGGAAATTTTTCTTCCATGTCCTTTATCATAAAAATTGGTTTATGGAATTTTTATATATAATTGAAATATTTTAAATAGATTTTTTTATTTACCCTTAACCCTATTGAAAAATTATTTTAAGTAATCCTTTTAAAACATGTTTCTAATCATGTCATCTGTTACTATTTATAAAATATTGAAAATAATTTCCTCATTTAATGTATATGGTTTGATTATATTTCTTATTCATCATAACCATTTATTTCATTTATGATTTTATTATAATTTTAGATTGATATATTTCTAGAAAATAACATTCTCAATATTTTGGGAATTTTTTGTTAAAATATTATTAGATGAAAAATATATTTTTCTTATGTTTTCTAAGAAAGAATTGAATGTTCCTCTAAAAGTGTTTTTCTTATTATTGAAGATACATTAAATATTTTTATGTTTAATAAATGATAATTTCTTATGATATAATAAACTTTTCTTGTAATACTTATGATGATGATCACGATCGTAAGATGATTACATGAAATCTGGTTCCTTCCCATGGGATTATTAAGCTATGTTAAGACAATAAATGATATTATAATGTCATTAAATTCCTTTAACAATATTGAATATAAATATTTAATAATTATATGTCTATGATAAACATTTTTTCCATGTTTTGAAAAATTATGATATAAACAATGTTTTATAATCTTATGGCACACACATATATATGGTATTCATTATGTGATGGGTTGGTTTATAAAATACATCCAATGAATTATGAAATTTGTTATAGATATCTCATGATATATTTATTTTTACACATAAAGATTATTATGAACACATATGTTCACTTTTTGATATTTGGGTATGTTTGCATCAGTATTTTTTCTCTAGGTTTTTCATGGATTGGATTGGGAATTGAGATCTTCAGATTTTGAGGTGTGCGTATGATTATTTTTAAATTTTCTCAGGAGAATATGTGTGAATATGAATATGAATATATATGTTTACAATAAGAGATTTTTTTTATATTTACGATGATAAATTACTATGTTAGGACTTTTGAATTATGATTAGTACATTTCCACCCTAAATAATGACAATTCTGGATATGTCTTGATTATGGAGATTATTATCTTTAATTTTTTTGCAATGATTATTTTATTTTGAGAACATTTTATTGATTATGTTACCATACGATTATTATCATTGTATTCTATGTTATTATTGAAATATGCAATGTTTACAATTATTGAGCATGTATTATCACTGTATCATATGTTTTTATTAAAAATTCACTGGTGTAATGTTTTATGTATGAAATTTTTTGAAGCATACTAATATGAAAAATCTTGTAGGAGATGTTTAAGATCCTTTAAGGAATAATTTATTTATATGTCTTCTCTCTAAATAAATTAGTCCTAAATAAATATAAGGTGTGTATAATTGTGATATGTATTGATTATTACAATAAAAATATGTAATATTTATGTATTTTATTATCAATAAATGTAAAAAAATTTATAGGGAGTGACATATTATTCTAGGAAAATATTTCAAGAGTTAATAAAACTAGAAAATGAGGTATATTTGTATTTTAATGTAATTAATTATAATTATTACTCGTTTTCTCTAAAATATGTTTTTCTAATGTTGTATTAATGTTTTTGAATATAAATATCAATGATTAATTGTCAAAATAGTTTTTATAGGGAATTACATTGTTTAATATATGATTATTGTGGTATTATTCTCTATAAACACTTAGATTTTTTCAACTATGATAAATGAAATTTTATATATTTATTTCATTTAATATAATACACTCAAATTTGATTAGTCAAATAGAAAAGTTATGTACCCTAGAATGATGATGTTATAATTGAAACATCAACTGATATATATTTCCATGTGTTCTCAACAATACATTATTTGGTTATATAATTCATTGAATCATAATTTTAGTTAAAATTATTTATAAATTTTAATTTAATTTAATATTTTCAATAATTCCAATGGTTGGATTTTTGTTCCAATGAGTTTTTTTTTCAATGTGGAAATGTTTTTGAATAAGTCACTTGAGGTGTATTGTAATATAATTTCAAGTTATAAAATCCATTGGAAATTTTTTATAAAACCAATTCTAAAATATAAGAAAATTTGAAAAGAATAAAATAAAATTTGGATGTCTATGTCATATAATTTTAGTTCATTGAATAAATTAATTTTCATGTTAAAATTTTACTATTATAATTCATAAGTATATAATGTTTCACTAAATAATTTTAATTTTTTTATTGAACAAATATATAGAGAATACTGAACATATATGAGTTTCAGGATGCAATGTATACAATATAATTAATTCACTATCGAATGATTTTTTATTACCAATAGTAAACCTATCATGTACTCTCAATAAAGTGTTATGCATCAAATTTCTAATGAAATTTTTGTTCCTAATAAATTAGAGAAATAGTTAAATTATTATGATGTCATGTGTTATATTTAAAGAAATTATATACTCATGGATATTTTAATTTATTTTTTTCAGTACACGGATTAGCTATAAAAGTAAGAAATTGAAAATATAAGGGATGTTGAATTATTTTTGTATTCATAAATGAATCATAAAAAAATATTTTTCTAGATATGTTTTTTGATAATATACATATGAATTTATCCGATTGTTTGATAAGAAAATTATATTAGGATTTTCAAATTTCATGAATAATGTCATTTAATGAAGAGTTGTAGAAGGAGGTTAGTGATTATATATTCATAGTTATAGAAAAATAAATAAGAAAAATATAATATTTTTGATTTTCATAATGGTAATATTCTTAATAAACAATGTTAAAGGTGATATGGGAATAATTAAAGAAACAATGAAATGAATTGAAGAATTATTTAGAGACAAAATTTTGAAGATAATATCATAAAGATACTTAAGTGTGATAATAGTAACTATATGAAAATTTTATTTGTATTAGAAATTGGTGATATCATTATAACATGTTGTTGTGAGGGAAATAAGACTCATAAATTTATAATATCAACATTTTGAATATTATTTTGGAGAAACCATTTTTAATAAGGTTATATTCTTGTAATTACTTGAAGATGTTATATAAGGCCACAAAAATATATTTTTTATATTGATTTGAATAATTTTATAGAAAAATAGTTATTATTCATCCATGATGTTTTATAGTATTCATTATTCATGTCGGCTAAATTTTTTTTTCAAGAGCATATTGTAGTGATTTATCTGTAAAACATTTTGATATTATTTAAAATCTCATATAATACTATGGAACATTGTTAAATGATAATACATTCCCAATATCTAGTTTATAATATTATATATGGTAATGGTATGATATTTATGAGTCTGATGTTACCAGTCAAAAAAACTATGTGGTCACCATATCATTTTAATCACTTTAAAAAAAATTGGTTTTTATTGTGTGCCTATTTATTTTATCAATTACATTTTTTTTGAGTAGTAATGAAATTGGAAGGATCTACACATTCTGACAAATTTTAATGGTTTTCATAAAGGAATTTTACAAGTGAACAACACACATTCACCCAATATCATTATTGTATACAAATAATTCCTAGGAACTTCATCTGAGATAGAAAACACATGATACTATAACATATATTCCACTCAATTTAAAATAAATCATCAAAATGTATCATAAAAAATTCTGTATAAAATAAAATACTGAAGAAAAAATTCATTTTAATAGAACCACTCATCCTATGTTCATTTAAAAAATGATTTCCCAAATCAAATATCGGAACCCTTAATATTTTTATTTAATTTTTACCAGCCATGTAAATTGGTGGTCCCCCTTATTTTGAATTTCAATTAATTTTATTTTCAAATGATGTGAATGATGATTTTAATGGAACCATCTATTATTTACCAAATATATAAAATATATATCACATTACAACCTAATAAAATAGAAACCCACTTTAAAAATAGAGCTTATTAGTTTTTGTTTGATATTATAACTTAAGATATAATCATAATATTGAAAATCAATAATATTAAAAAATAAAATTACTCTCAATTTAGTTTATTTCATGTTACAATTATACACCTAAACACTATAATTACTTCAAATAATCTATTAGTGTGTCTAAGTAAACTTTTATATAATTTATTGGTTGTTTCATCTTGAAATTAGCATAGAATAAATCATATACCTATGATTTATACATAACTATGAAGAATGGTAAAGAATTATTATAGTCAATTTCAATATTTTACAAACATTTATGTGAATATTAATTCCATTAGTATTGTATGAAAGACATTTGTTTTCATATTCATGTTTAATGAAAGGGTACTGAATTTAAATCATTTTCTATTAAGATTAATCAATAAAATTATATAATTTCCAATATTTAATCCTTTTTTATATTTGAATTATTAATACTCGGTATCCTCAACATCACAACACTTGTGTCTAAATGTATGTATGATGGGAATGTATCATAATTTCTTCTCTAATCTCTTTCCATTAATCTTACATTGTGATGCTTTATATTTAATAATAATTATTATAATAATTTCTCATTTCTAAATAATGTGAAACCATTAGAACAAAAATTATTATTTCAAAAATATATACAAATAATTCTATGAAATATTATTTTTTTCTTTTAAATTTATTACATACTTGAATCATTTTCTTTAAAAATCAATGTAACTCTTTTATATTTCCATCACACCACCCATTCCATAATTTCACATTTTACTCATTCAACACACCTACAAACACATTGGACTAAAAAACCTACAATATTTATTATCTAAATATATTTTTAACTTCTTCCATACTTTAATAAAATCATTATTTTCATCTTCAATCACAATAGTTACCTTCTAATTAAATTCATATTGGTTGAGATTGTAATGATGATTTTTTTTAAAAAATAATCACTATAGCCATGGTATATTGATTTTTTACTATGTATGAATAAATATTCTAATATTGTTATATTTGATCAATTCCATGGCTTAAAAATAGTTTTCTATCTAATATTCATTAAATAAAATTAATTTATTAGATTTATCCCAAGGTAATAAAATGATGTATTTGTATTACACATGATTTAGGTAAAATTGAAAAAATCATGTCCTTTCAAGGCATATTATTTTGTCAATGGATTAATTGATTTCCATTTTGATCAATAATTCCAATATATAAATTATTGGAAATGAAGTTGATTAATTATTTAATAAAATATTATCAATTAATAATTTTTTTTGTAAATATATTTATAAAATCATTATACTATAATTTTTAAAAAATAATTTTTATCGAAATATTAAAATTGGTTTACACAATTAAATTTATCCATATATGAAATATATAACCCATTCTTGTTGAATATTAGTAGAGGAGTATCATTAGACACATTTAATGTATCTTTTACTCAATTATGAATTAATATAAATAAATACATTTTTATATGACATATTATCATAAAAATTATAATATATTTTTTATTACAATGAAATACAAAATATATTATCACTAAAACATTCACCTCCGAATGAATTATGAAAATTTGTTAATTAGAAATGAATATTGTATGGAAAAAATTTCATATTTAGAAATTTAAAAATTTACATTGTTTCCAATGGTCTCAATATTAATCCCAACCAAAAAAGATGATTTTCTTTTTTTTGTCAAAAATATTAATTTAATGAATAAAAAAACATTGAATTGTTTTGAAAATATAATACCCATCACATTGAATGATATATTAATTAAAATTTCCTTAATTATAAGCTATTTGACAATATTAAGTATATTTTTTCACCATTTGTCATCTATACTAGAATTAATTGATTAGTGTGAGATAATAGTTCTTTTAAGGATGGATAAAGATGTTGTCAAGGTGTAATGATGGTTTAGAATAAAATTATGTGTGATATAATTTTTGTATATGGAGTAGAGAGGATACTTATGGAAAGTTCCATCGATAAGGAAGAATGAAATGGCATTAAAATTTATAAAATATGGTTATGATTTAATCTAATAATATTTTAATATGTAAATATAATTATATATGATTATCCATACAACCCTATGATAAGTTTCTATATAGGAATATGTTTTAAAATAAAAATCATATATAGTTTATGGATTGTATATAATTTTTCAAATAAAAAACTTTCATATATAAATATATTACAGTTTCCTTCCAAATATGTCATATATACAAGAGTTAAATATAAATTTATATACTTATCATATATAATTTTTTCCATTTTTTATTTATTTTCATATATGAATTTTTTTATTAAAATAAACATAATATATAAAATACGTATTAAAATATTGGCACATTTTATTATTCATATACCTGGTTATATAACAATTCACCATATATTTCCATTTATATAACCATAAATATATAATAATGGGTATTGAGTTATATTTTTCCTAAAATAGAGGATTTAATCTATACACTCCCAATAAAAAATTTATATTAGGACCTAAAAAAGAATTCATGTAGGATATAATAAGTAATTGAGAAATAAATTAATAAAAATTCTAATTTTCCCCATGTATGTATTTTGAGAGTAAAATTTAGTAAAATGAATGAAAAATATGTTTTAATCATTTTAATTTACTAGTAGATGAAGTTATTTAATGAGGAAACAAAATTATTTATTGTTATCTAAATAGATGTAATAATATAATAATTTTAAACCATCGTCATTGGACATTTATTTTGTTATTTCTCAGACACAAAAAAAATATATTATATTTTTTAATATAAATGTAAATTTAAAAATGCATATGCCCAAGATATTTTTTTATAAGTAACATATTTTTTTTCAATAGTTTTTCAAATGTGACATTCCTTCATTTTTTTATTTATATTAATTGCTTCATTCTTCCCATAAGTATCCTATTCTAGAATACTACTTGATATAGTTAAAAACAACCAAAATTTATTAAATTCATGGGGATATAAATGTTTGTTTTATATACAAATTCATTTTTTTAATTGATAAATATTTTTATGTAAATAAGCCCTTCAGTTTCTATAATGTGGATGCATTAAATTCTCTTATGTATATTAATTTCATTTTTTTAAATAAAAACATACTTATCTATTTTTAAACGCCATATAAATAAAAAATACATTTTATTAAAAATAAATTAATGATTTGTTGAGAGACCATAAAAAATCACTTATTTATTTACTTATTGGAAAAAATATATGGCCAAAATATATGAAATTGAACACTAGAAAATAATCTAAAAAGTGTCATGGAAAAAAATTTAATTACATAAATTACTGAAATACAATAAAATATGGGGTGTGAAAGATAAATAAATGATCAAAAAGAAAAAAATATTCACATGTATATTTTTGATTCTTTCATTAAAAAGTATATCAAGGAGAATTAAGTGTTAAATAAAGAAACCAAATATAAATTTCTTTAAATGGAAACATGGAATTTTGTAGAGGTTCATGCCCAAAAAACAATCATGACATGAAGGATTTAAGAAATTTGACTCATGTATCATAAAGAATTTTTATAGTCAAGGAGTTGTTTGAAATAAAAATTATTATTATATATAAGTGGTTTTTTCGAAATTTGAATTTCAATATAATAAGAGAATAAGGATATTTGAATTGTTATATTGGATTGTATTTCTAGGTGTTGTCAATAACAAGATTAGTATCCCTGAGTGTAAATTTTTTTTTGTTTTTTTGTCTAGTTATGTAAGGTCTATATGAACATGCTACTTGAGAAGAGTTATTGAATGAAATTGGTTACATGGTGTCTACTCTATGGGATAATAACATTTTGTTTCCCTATATCTAGTAGTGGGATGGGATAGAGCGGTCGATAGGGTACCAGGTACCTACTTATGACTACATGGTTACCTAATTAACTTTTATGGAGTTATTTTGTAGTGGATATTCCATTATTTCGAGGTAGTTCCCCTAATGTTTTTTGTTGGATCCCCATGTGGTAATGGACTTTTGGCTTGTTTTCTCCCCTTATGAATCCCCATTATTCCTATCATTTTTTCCTATGGTTATCTTATTGTCTATTTGGTTTATAAGATATTGTTACATACCAATTGTTGTTGAATATCATCCCATTTCTATATCATTCTTCATAACCCACTAATATTTTAGATATATTTTAGTTAAAATTTTATGTCAGATTACATTTATACATAGTAAAAGTAAAAAAATATTAAGAAAATTCTTGATTTTATACATATATGATGTTGAAATAGGTATACTGACACCTCGATGTTCACTATTTTGATAGAGGTAAATTTCCTAGTGAGTTTTCAAAAGTATTTCACTAAATTGGGATTAAATTGATAATTATTTTGGTATATATTACTATGCATTGTTCTTATAGGGGTATCAAAAGAATGTAATGGACATTTAACACCCAATTGGTTATGGTTTTATTATCATGAAGATGATTAGTGGGATTTAATGTATTATTCCTCCTAGTATAAAATTGTGAAATAAATTGAAAATGATTATAATTAATTAATTATGAGTAATTTTTTCTGATAAAGGATATATATCTTCATGAGAAATAGATGGATCATGACCAAAACATGTTTTACTATGGAAAAAATTTATTTAACTCAAATATCAAGGTAAAATGTCCATATAATGATTAATAATTATTATTTTATGCATTTTCTTTGTTATATATTCTTAGTTGATAGTGATTATGATGTTATATGGGATCTACGTTTTTTCTAGTTGTATAATGATTCAAGATAAATAATTTTTCAAAATGAATGGGTTCTACTTGTATTATGGGAATTATAGGGATTCATAATGACTTAATCTCAAATGGTTTGTTTTTTAGTTATTCATTATGAATTCCTAAATAGATAAATTTTTTATGAAATCATGAGTATCACGTGATAAGACAAAGTAATATTGAAAAAGGGATATGATGTGGTTAAATCAATATGTTGTAATATTTTATTGTATTCAACCTTGGTATTTTTAAGAATGATCTTTTAGAGTGAACCTTGGATAAATTAATTCTCTAAAAGAGAATGTATTTATAAGAACCTAAAATATATATTATAATTAGATATAGTGTATGAGAGTATCATAATGTATTTGATATTTTCAGATTTTTGAGGGAGTAACCACACTTTTAAGGTATGCATCTTGGATGTAAAGGAAGGGTATAAAGATATGGTTTATTTTAGGAATTTTATTCACTTAGAGTGGAAAATTGGGATATTTTAAGCTTGGTTATATAGAATAAATCTTTATATGTATTTTCTAAGACTAATAAACATTCTTCCATAGTGAAGGTTGATCTATTTGTTATGGATGGGCCATCCTCATGTTCATAGATAAATGATGGAAGAAAATAAATAGTAAAGTTTTATAATAATTTCATGACTCTTTAATTGGTTTTAGTAGTTAAAACTAATATTTGTTTGGTCTAGTAAACTGATATGATATTATTTTGTATGATGATAATATAATTAATTAATTCACCATTGTATGATATATGTATCTTGGTGATACATAAATCATAGTATAAGGACTTGGTCATCATTATGGATTATGGTTATAGCTATAAGTGTTGTGGATGGGTTGAATTGTTGAATATGTTACATGATTTATGTGTAAGATATCATACTATTATTATGATCATGGAATAGATGAGATTCTATATGAAAGATAATATTTTCACCTTGGTTTTTCATTATCTTTTGAATCATAGTTAATATGTTGATACAACATATCTATAGATAAAAAACTAATTTTAATCTATTCACTAAAATGAGATTTAGGGTATCATAGTAAACCATCTAGATGTTCCAATTTCTAGGTATATTCTTATAACACCTCTCATATACGGGGTTTCTATTTGTTATGTGACTACTTTGAAAAGAAATATATATATTAATCTTTTTTTGATGAATTTTATTCACACATGATAATATTTCTTATTCCTTTCACATGTAAATTTATTATATTTTGTGATGCCAGTGTATGAGGTTTTGGATAAGTTACACCTTCCATAAATGGTTTTTTCTATGTCTATAATCTTTTATATATAAAGGTTGATGTATTACTAAATACGTCAGTGGGTTTCCTATAATTTGTTTTACTATGCTGTCACATTCTAAATGTGTTTCCAAAATTATGTGTCTATGATATATAATATTACATGAAATGGTTAAAGAAGTGGATTTTGGGGGTTTTGTTTCTTAGTTATCATAAGATGAACATACATGGAATCATGTATGATATGTGTTATTGCTTACATTATTTCATGCAGATACATATATTGGATATTATATTTCAAAAAATGGACACTTTTTGTGGTTCTATATTGTGTTATAATATAATATTATATACAACCACCATGATATAAGTTTAGACTAATATGTTCATATTTAAACTGAACCTTTTCATAGTATACCATGCTAGAGGATCCTGATGGATGTTTATGGGTTGGATGGAGGTTATACATGTGATCTTATTGTTGTGTTTCAACTATTATTTTATTTTATTTTTTTATTTTTCAATTGATTGAACAAATGGAAGATCCCTGTAATTATAGTATTTATTTTTATCATAGTAAAAACATAGAATAGATTTCTATTATTTTATTTTATCCATCAATATAATAATGATTAAATTCTACTAATATTTCAATATGCTTATATTATTTAATCATTATTGGATTTTTTGATACTATATATACAGTCTATAAAAACAATTTTATAGACTCCTACAACTAAATTATAAACACCATCATATGGAGTGGTGATTGTGATGTAACACAGTTCCCCTAGAATAATCATGATAATGGAAACCCTGGTTTAAGGAATTAAAAAAATGGAATTAGAGAAATATCTTTAAAAAGTGATGACACAAATAGTTTTAATTCATTGATAGTGTATGGTTGAATTATTGAATTCAATTTAATTTAAATTTTTCCTTAAAATTACCTATTCATAACTATTAATGTGATTTATAAGATCATTTAATGTGAAAAACTCACTATTAATCAAACAATCATAGTAGCAACATCATATTATTACATGCTTCACTACTTGAAATAAGTGGATACATATTTGGAATGATCTAGTAAATCCTATGATTAAACATTCTTATAGAATTACCTTATCTGATGTAAATGAGTAGGGTTTATCAATAATCACATGATACAAAAAAAAATTCTAATTTTCCTCTAATTCATTTTAATATTGTAATACATTTTATTTTTAGAAACTCCTTTTTTTTGTAAGACATGTTAAGATGGAATTATGAGGATGACCATCATTCTCCCAATTGGTTCAAAAAAATAATGCCCTTGTAGATCCTAAATTATGATGTGTAAATACATTCTCTTAATCCTCAATACATTTGGACTGATAGATAAATTATATTTCAACATCTGATCATCTTGTTTTTTATAATTCTACACCTAAAAGTGAAAATCCTCTTATTATTACCTAAATTAAAGTGATATCCAAAAATGTAATTTAAAACTCAAAACATCAACCACTGAGTAACTCCCCTACACTAAAATATAAACAGATGATTATCTTTGAAGATAACTATAGGGCTCTAACACCTATTGAAAACGTTACACATAATTATTGACGATTTAGTTAGTTGGGAGGGGTTAAACAATGAATTCAATTTCATTTAGTTTTTTAATTAAAATAACCATTTATCTATTAAATTAAATTAAATGACCAATATATTTAAACCAAACTAGAATTAAAGAATATACCCAATATGAATAACATATTATTATGAAATTAACTACTCAAAACATGTAGCTACATTGTTTTCATGATGTGATAAAACCCATGATACTCTTCACCAAATATAAATTTCCATTATGTTTTTAGTGAGGCTACTTCATCTTACTTTACTTCTTATCTATTGTATACTTCCTCTTATGAATTTCTTATTCAATACACTTACACAATAATATGGGTATTAATATCTCTTTTTTAATTACCAAATATAATCATCAACTTCAAAATATTGTGATTAACATAACATTTAACTATTTCTACTAATTTTTCTACCATTGAATGTATACAATAATTCAAGAGATGATTATTGGGTTTAAATTATTTATTATGATATTCCCATGAAGAAATACATGGGATAAATTATAAAAAACATGAATTTTAAATTTTCTATTTATTATGGCATGATAGAAAACATTACAATGTGATCATCACATTAATATCATGTTTAGAAACATTCAGGGGATGAAAAAATATTTCAATATCAATAAATAAAAACATTACACATTATATGTGTCCTTAATTTTTATTTTTCATTGTGATCATTGATTCAATTAGTTGACAAGAAACACTTAATTTTCATGTACTGATCACTCCAACATGACTCAACTAAAATTGTTGTAAAATATCTTTCCAATAAAAAATCTATATAATATTAAAACAATTTAATTTCTCATTGATATTTCTTATGGAGTGGATTCCAAGTATCTTAGTGTAACCAATTTTCTCCCAAAATAATCGGATGATAGAAACATTAGGTCCAAAGGATAATGGGGTAACATCATTTATTGAAATTACAACAAAATAACATCCCCATAATAATATTATAATCACAGTATGACCCCAATCATTGTTTTGTGATTTGAACTATCTTACGACATGTTGTGGAATTATATTAAACCTAATTGTGTGATCTATAAAGTAGTAGAACATCACCAGAATTGCATCTTCATCATTCCATACCATATATGATATTCTAAATTTCCAAACCAACTCCACCTCTTCTAAAAAATCACATTTTACTACTATTTGAATATAATTAATTCATTTAATAGATTTTGGACACATTGAAAAAGTACATCATCTATATAATCTACATCACATTCACCTCACTTCAAAAAAACAATTTTAACAAACACTCTAGTTCTTGGGTAATTATATTCATAATGAATATTAACCTCTGCCAATTTTATGGTTTCAAAAACCTTAATCAATTTATCCTTAATATATTTTTTTATCATAATATTTTTGAAATGGTAGGTGGAGTTGGGACTTGTCAAAACATCAAATGTGCACAAGCCTTGTGTGTTCAAAACACCTTTATAGTGAAAGCCCTTGTTACTATGGTTTTGGCATTTTTTGTTTTTATTTTTCAATGTTTTGATTTATATATACACCGATTTATTATATTATTGTTTTATGGTGATATTTATTTTATTTCTATTGGCCTATTTTTATAGGAGTGTTTATTTTCATACATTATTCTAGGAGTATAGTCATACCCAATATGTGCACGATTTATTAGGATTAGGAAATAATTTTGAAAATACAAAATGAATTTTGGAAAAAATATTTATGGAATGGGAATTTATGAGAAATTTTTTATTATAACATTTAATAATTAATTAAAAATTATAAATAATTAATTCAATGTTTTCTGAATAACATATAGTTATCATATTAATTAATTGAATCTAGGGTGTTGTGTTTTTATGTTATATATATTTTGTAATGGTTGAAGTCGCGATCACGGTGGAAAATATCCCTATAGTGGGTAATTTTATATAGATATGGATTATTTTGAGAAAAAGAGCTATGTGCATGGGTTATGGGATCATACAATTAAAAGAGATGCAGGTTTATTTGAGACCCTTGAGAATGTAGGGTATTTAGTGATGTAGTTATAGGATAGTGAGATATGAATAAAGATGGTTTGATTTAAGTGGACGGATGATGCATGGTTTGTGTTTTCATAGGTTATATGGTTAGTTGGGACTATTGGGAAGGGGTAGTTTGACCTCAATTATCTTTGAGGAAATAGATTTAATTTTTTTTTATTTTTAATGGAGGTAAGAGTGTGGTTATTATGCATTATAGAATGCCCAATGCATTATGTGACCATGTTTGATATGGTCAATGATAAATTCATTGAATTTTATAATGATTCATGAGTGATATTGGAAGAAGTGTTTAATTATTATTTTTCATTTAATTCATTATGATTGAAAAAATTTATTTTTAGTACTTCACGAGGGATGTGATTATATTTAGAGAATAATAATAGTGTATAATTGGTTTCTAGTTTCAATATAGAATCTATATATATGTCCTGGAATTGGATGAAACATATAATAATGTCTGATAGGTAAAAATTCTATTCATACATGATTGTTTAATTAGTGAGATAATGTGAGATTATTAGTAATCATGTTTAATCACTTATAATTTTTTGATATAAGGTTAAGAGGAACCTTATTAGTTTGTGAATTTATGATGAGAGTGGGGGGACGATTAAAGGGTCATTGCATCCTGGCTGGCTAGTTTGTTGTGTTATTATGATGAGTGAGGTGTGATATATAGTAATTCATATAATGTTTTGTGTAAAAAATGTTGTTCATATAATTTTTTGTGCCTATATTAAACTACCTAACTATGTAATGATTTTGAGTTTTAGAAGATTTTGGTTGTGGGTTTTCAAAGGCTAGTGCAAATAGTATTTATTTTTTGATGGTTTTTCTAAATAAATTATATCAGACCTTGGATAAATGTGAGATTCGTTTGATGTGTCAGATAGTTAAAATGAAATGATATACCTTTTTGGTTATGTTTAACTCTATCTAAATAAATAATGGTGATGTATTGGCCTGAGATAGTTTTTTTAGTATCATTTTTGGGTATTTTTTTAAAAATATAAGGGGTCATGAAAAGACATTAAATGTGATTCATGATATGTAAATTTTGGTTATCTAGGATAAGTTTAATTTTTCATGTGAATGGGGTATGAAATACTACTACAAGATTTAGTATGTCAAAGATTAGCAGTCATAACTAAGGGTTGGTCATATTATTTAAGATTAGTTCTGGGGATCTTGATATTATAGATTCGGGGAGTAGGGACCATGTGGGGTGATTTTTTTATATATCAGTATTCAGGTGATATTATGATACAAGAATAAATAAATGATAAACTATATGGTGATTAGTACCCAATAAATAATACTACAATAATTTTTTGTGATGTATGGAACAAAGATATGGTTTAGTTTATATTATGGTTAGCTAATGATTTGGGTGGATAATATAAGATGTTATTAATTGTGTGAGAAAATACCACTCAAGTACTATAATATGGTTGTCCTCTAAGATTATAGTTCATTATTGTCTTTTTATATTGATGGTTATTTAAACATGGTGAACTAGAAACCCAAATTGAATTTTAGGATTCTTGTTGGTGTTTTTTTAATAATTTTCATTGAATAGATAAACTATGAATAAAATATGATGTCTATAAACATTATAAGTTTATGATCATGATTATAATGTAATTATATACATATAATATGGATCAATTCACTTAATATGTAAAAAAATATACCAAACTGAAGTTATATAACTTAATTAATTAGAGAATGACTGATGACTGTTAAGGGTCAGAGTAGAGTTTAGGATAAAATCTTTTTCAGATGGATTTCATTGGAATTTTTTTGAAATAATGTATGTAGAAATCGTAAAAGTGAATTTCATTAGATATGATTGATTTAATTTTTAATCATGATATGTTTTTGGATTCTTCATAGAGATGTGAATCCCCTTATTGGGAATTTTATAATGACCAATATCATTACATTTAGGTGATTTTGAGGGAAATTTAAAATTTAATAAACTAATGGTAATCATTATTTTTTACTATTTTAATAGAATTATAATAAATTTAGAGATTGTTGCATGTGAATTTGGATGTTTAATGAGTTGAAATCACACTATAGTATAATCGAGTTGTCCATCTTATTAGAGAAAATAAATTGTATATTATTGTGCATCTGGTGTTGTTTCACCAATTACCTACTAGCTAATCTAGGAGGATTATATCTCCCGAATCTTCGATATATGGTTGGTGGAATAGGTTTTAGTGGTTTTTCGGCCACGTATGTAATGCCTCGACCCCAGTTACCCAGAGTCGGTGAATTATTGCGTAACATTGGCATGATCACAAAAGATCAAGTCTCGAAATACTGATTAGTTTAGTAGCCTTGGAAGCACTAGATACATTCATAAATGTTACATTACATCATAAAATGAAAAATCACAATAACATAGTCTCCATAGTCCACACTTCTATCCCCTTCAGACTATCCCTATAGGTCAGTCATAAAATATGTCTTCACATCCTGGGAAAAATAAAACATTGAAAGGGGTGAGCTCTGATGCTCAGTAAGGATAACAATATAGTGGAAGCTTTCATAAATAAACATAATCATTTAAGCCAATGTATAACTAAAAAAATCCTTTTAAACTTTAACTTCAACATAATATGGAAAAAGTAAAATGAGATAATGTCATTTACTTATTCACATGGATATTCTATTGGTCGAATAATAAATGCAATTTCAATAACCACTTTCATTATGATGGAATGAATAATGCCAGACTATCATAACCACGTAGCCAAGGCCTCATGCCAAGACCACAAATAATATTTTGTCAAGGCCTCGTGCGAAGACCCTAGTTTGTCTCATGAGACCTGCCGACACATCGAGGAGCTATAGCGGGCTCCACCCGTCACTTATTAAGTCCAATGCATTCCTCATATGAATAGGTTTAAACATATCATAAACCATTTCATAATCGTATCACATCAAACATGCATAAAAGAAACATAAAATTTACACATTTCAATCACAAGTTATCAATAAAACACATTGATGTTATAAAAACACTTTCAAAACCATTTTCAATACCAAAATAAAACAAAATTAAAACTTGGTATCTATTTTTCTTTTAAAAAAAGTTATGGCTTGTAGAGGAATCTGAAACTCAAATAGTTCTCATGGAGGCGGATAAGTTGTTGTCGCCACATGCGTACGACAAGAAAAACACTCATTTTTTTCGTTTAGTAAAATTCTTCATATAAAAAATATTCATTTTGAATAAACGTAAAATTCAAAGTGGTTTATACATCGTATAAAAGAAAGTTGTGTATAAAACAAAATATGCCTCAATGAAAGGAGATTGAGACGAAGTCCTTACCAAGATCATTTTTTTAAATAAAATAGATCTATTATGTGTATTCAATATAAGTATACATAAAGAAAGTACAAATACAAGATATAACATAATAATATCATAAAATAATTTGAAAGTAGGAGATTAACCAAAAGAATGGAAATTTGGTCAAGAAATTCCCTTACCTTGTGTCCGACTTGACTCGACCGCTCTTTAAACTCCTGAATAATAAACTAGAGTTAATCTCTACCTGCTTAAGAACCATTTTCAAGTTCATTTTTCCTTTTATATCACTTATTACCATGTTATGAACATTATTTAATTATTTAAGTTAATAACGGTCGTTTTGTCGATCTTAGGTACTTGAGTCAAAAATAAACTTCTTATAATTATACTTTGTTCATGTGGTAAAATATCAATTATATCCATAATTATATTCATGATATAGATATCATGTACATCATATATATCCAGTATATACATTCATTTATAATATTACATAACATTTATAGGAAATTAATGAAATGCACAGTTCATGGAGACGGTAATCCGTACGTACGCACGAACGCTACTTTCATTTCTATTTTGTATTTAATGGAATGAAGTTATAATTATATAAAGGTATAATATAATTCCATTATAATATAATGTATAATACCATTAATCCATCCTTTATACATCCCACATATGGCATTAACGATTCAAATCACTTTGAAGGGGCGGTAGTCCGCACTTCCTAAAATGAAAATATCGTGTTTACCCATCATGAAAATATTAATGGTATGCCATAAATGAGAAATACAGAATCATAAGGAAAACATAAACATAATATATATATCATATATGAAAATAGTTTAATCAAAATTGCCACCATTAAAGGTGTTAAAAGAATATTGAACAATCATCGTTTCGTGAGGTAGTATTTCGCCACCCACAGAAACTGTATGTTCTTTAACCATTAGACAAAGGTGTGTGCAAGTGTAAATCAAATAATTATCATAACAACATCCTAGTATATTTTAGATACTGGTGTTTTTATAAAGGAAAGGAATAAAAAGAGTTTAGGGGGTTGGAGAAGCAAAATAAAACAAAAGAACATAAAGAAGACATTACCTTAAAATCGGGTACCTCTTTTTGATTTGACCAAAGGCTTACATGGGAAGAATTATGCCCAAAGTGAGGCTTCTATGAGTAAGAGAGGGAAGTTGAGAGAGTATTTGGGCAGATGTTGGTCTAGCCAAAAGGCTTGAATGTGTGAATAATGCGGTAGAGGTGGGGGCCTTTTATAAGAGGAGAGGAGGGGCACTCTTGTAAAGTAATGAAATGTTACTTTATTATAAAATGAGTTTCGAATTTTAAAGGTCCCACACTTATATAGTTCGAGGATAAGGTGATAAGGGTTCGAAATATACCTATCCAATAGGTTTTTGACAAGTTTAATTTTTAGATTTTAAATTATCTTTTCATTTTTTTAAATCGTTAATTAATGAGGTAATCACTGCATCATCATGGTGTCATAAAAAATTTAATTTATTTAATGTATGAAAATTATAAAACAAATATCATGATGTAGGAAATATTTTTATATTTCTAATTAATATTTATAGTAAAAAATATGACTTGTATAACCCCATTTAATTTTTTTAGTAAAACAACTCATGTTTGTGACATTTTTATTTTAACATTAAATAAAACATTTTTAATGTCATTCTCCTACCAAAGTGGCTCCATGGGGTCCCCAAGTTGACCCATGGATTGTCTTTTTCGGCCACAACTCATCCAATAGTGGTAGGACAAGTGTAAAGGTATTTTCATATTTTTATTATATCATTTGTACCTTAAATTTCACTAATTACCTTTAATTGCGATTAATTAAACTTAAAAGTTACTATTCACCAAAAAAATATTTTAATCCCATTGAACCACATTTTACTTCATAATGACAACTATGTATGTCGGAATTTTTAAAATCAAATCACAGAAGTGGTAATGTTTCATTTAAACAAAAAATCAGTTTTTTAACTACCACTTAGTGGTTTCACTATTCATCAAAAAATTGATGTTTTTCAAAATAATGCCAAAATTTCACCCTAAGATATAATTGATATTCCAAATTAAAAAATGATTTCTATTTTAAAAAATTCCAAACATATAATTTTCATTAATTAATTTTATAATTAATTCCCACTGTCACAACAAATAGCGTGTTTTTAAGAAACAATATATATAAAAAGATTGACAATTATTTATGTCCAATTTTAAAGTGAAATTAATTATAATGAAAACCATTGTATAAAATGGTAAAAATATATTCTAATTATAATTTAAGAACACTCAGTAGTATAATTTATCACTATAAATTATTTTTATTAAAAAAGTTGTTTTTAAGTATTTTTCACTATTCATAAAAAATTGGAAGTTCTCAGAAAAATACCAAAAATTCAACATAGGCTAATTTCAATATTCCAAATCCAAAAATGAAGTCCATTTTGAAATATAAAATATATATAATTTCATAAATTGGGTATTACTATTCATAATGGCTATATTGATTGGTCGCGGTGTGTTAGAATCTCGAACTTGCGTACAATGCAAGCTATTTCATTTTTTAAGGATAAGTGTATCGTGGAAGATCGGGGTGTTACATTCTCACCTCCATCAATAAATTGCGTCCTCTCAATTTGAAATTTTTCATTGAAAATAAAAGGTTTAAAATCGAAAATACCTTTGTGGAAAACCCACATCAGAAATAATGTTAATAAAATTTAGCCTTAATAAGAGGGAATGGGAAATGAAAAAGTCACCACCAATTTATGATCTCGATAAAGAGAACATTGGTGGAAATTAGAGACATATAATTGGAGGAAAAACATAAATATTTGTAGGGATTGATTGAGGTCATCAATCACAAACAAGTGTAAAATTGAGGTCCTCAAAGCCTTCAATATTATATGTTCAACCAGACATAAGGTATTAGTATAACACATTTTTTTTGTTTTAATATCCCTTTACTAATGTTTACGAATTAATTTATTCATAGAATAATAGATAGGTATATATATATTTATTCTTGACAAGTAGAGTTTCAACCTTCATATAATTTCGACCACAAACTCATCTTTTACTCAAAAAGATAATAGAACACAAAAATATTATATTTATCCTCATCGTACAAGGTTCAAAATATTAACACATACCTTTTAGATTAGGAAATCTATTTTGTAAAAACCAGGGACTTCTTGTAGGCTAGTGTTAGGTAATAAAAGCATGTCGCACTATGGTTGTGGGTTCGATTCCTGCAGCTTTGTCCAACGCGACGGGTTATCCCCCACCCTGCAGGTAGTCCTTTTCCTAAAACTATAGTATTATAATATTCCAAAAATAATCTTCAGAAATGTTTTAACCTTAAACAATTCTATCCAAAGATCAACTTAATCCATTCCAACCTTTATCGTAATCCAAAATACCTCTGTCCAGACGTTCTCTAAAAGGTCTCCAAATTCCAAAATCAATTGTAACATCAGATTCCCCAAACAAATTAAAGTTTATCTTATTGTCACAAACTAAAAAATATGATTACCTTCATCATATTAAATCCTTAATGAAAACAACAAGTACTGTAGTACAATCCTTATATATATCTATCACATTATCCTTATAACCAGAATATAATCCTTGAGCCCAAAAGCACCAATACATTAATTATTCTACTTCAACTGTAGTAATAGCATAAGATTTTCCTTGATCCCTGGGCCTTTTATGAGGTAATTTTCCCTGACGCTTAGGAAATTTATTTTCATAAAGACCCATTTTCCTACAATTACAGCATTAAAAATTGATAGCCTCTTTCTTTCCCTTGCAATCACGAGCCTGATGACCTTTTTCTCCACATTTATAAAAAACTCACATTCCGTTTTGGAGAGTACCGGGGTGATTCTTCCCACAATTATCGCATTATGGAAAATCCTTCTTTTCCTTTTTCCCTTTATCAATATCTTGTTCCACCGTTCACTTCTTATCTTTCTTTACTTTGTTGTCATAAGGCATAGAGAATTCCTTTTCTATCTTGATAGCACATGAGACAATATCTTCGTACGACGAGAAGATTTTTGAGACTAATGCTCGACGAATAAATGGTTTTAACCCATCAAATAAATGATCGATCTTACTTCTTGGGTTACGTATATAATCTGCAGCATGCCTCGCTAACTTTGTAAAGTTAGCTTCATACATTGCGACATTCTCATCCTCCTTCTGCCTCAGACTCAGAAATTTCCTTTCCATATCTTCTCGAGGGTCATGTGGAAAGTATTTTTCTAAGAAAATTTCCTTAAACTCCCTCCATTCCATACTTGATACTTCTTCATCTCCCTTTGTGTTTTGAATCAGTGACCACCATTGATCGGCATCTCCAGTGAGGTAGTAGACTTCCATGACAACCTTCTCCCTTTCGCTACTCCCCAAGGCATGGAATATTTTCTCTATGGAGTTTATACATTT
Source organism: Viscum album (assembly GCA_963277665.1). NCBI lineage: Eukaryota > Viridiplantae > Streptophyta > Magnoliopsida > Santalales > Viscaceae > Viscum > Viscum album. Next base: position 927,637,274 of record OY728165.1, read on the forward strand.
CTCAGCTACTAATTGATTTGTACCCCCATTATATTTGTGCAGTTGTTGCCTCATGAAGCGGTCTAACATTGATCCTCCATGTTGCGGATCAGGGTGCTCCATGCGAGTAAGGTTATTATTCATAACCTGAGTGAGTGGTCCCAGTATGGTAATAAGTTGATCAGCACCAGTTGTATCTCCAACTCCACAATAATTATCTTGAGCAGGAGGGAAATCCCTACACGGATTGCGTGGATTGATACAGTTTCCATTCCTCCCACTAGGTGCCATTTCTAAACAGTGGAATAAACTAGATTATTTTATGAATTAAAATACATAATTCCATACTTCTAAACCACTTAACATAAATTGAACTATTTATGGATATAATCCATAATCATAAAAAGAAATGTTTTCTTTGAGGAAGTATATACTCATAAACCCTTCATAATGGTTTGTAAAGAAAATGAGAATTATCCTAAGCATATCCCCTTGGAGTGTCGTAACCAAGAGTGCAACAAGGCCCGTTGTCATGCACCACTTCCCGTTAGAGTCTAGCTCAAAGCGGTGTTTTCGGGTTTTACCCCTAGGTACATCTGTACCAGAGCCGCCTCTACCTACTCGTATCCAGACATGGATCTATTTCTCGGAAGACTCACAAAATCTCTATAATACATATATTCTAGGAAGTTCTTCTATACTAATCCTCAAAGTCTATCTTCGGGATATGTCTTATAATCAGAGTTTATCTAAAAATAGATTCCAAGGTTAGTACTAAACTTCCTCTGATACCAATTGCAACGCCCTGACCCCAGTTACCCAGAGTCAGTGCATTATTGCGTAACATTGGCATGATCACAAAAGATCAAGTCTCGAAAGACCGATTAGTTTAGTAGCCTTGTAAGCACTAGATACATTCATAAATGTTAAATTACATCATAAAGTGAAAAATCACAATAACATAGTCTCCATAGTCCACACTTTTATCCCCTTCAGACTATCCCTGTAGGTCAGTCCTAAAATATTTCTTCACATCTTGGGAAAAATAAAACATTGAAAGGGGTGAGCTCAGATGCTCAGTAAGGATAACAATATAACGGAAGCTTTCATAAATAAACATAATCATTTAAGCCAATGTATAACTAAAAAAAAGCCTTTTAAACTTGAACTTCGACATAATATGGAGAAAGTAAAATGAGATAATGCCATTTACTTATTCACACAGATATTCTATAGGTCGAATGATAACATTCAATTTCAATAACCACTTTCATAATGATGGAATGCATAATGCCATACTATCATAACCACGTAGCCAAGGCCTCGTGCCAAGACCACAAATAAGATTTTGTCAAGGCCTCGTTCCAGGACACTAGTTTGTCTCATGAGACCTGCCGATGCATCGAGGAGCTATAGCGGGCTCCACCCGTCACTTATTAAGTCCAATGCATTTCTCATATGAATAGGTTTAAACATATCATAAGCCATTTCATAATTATATCACATCAAACATGCATAAATGAATCATAAAATTTCCACATTTCAATCACAATATATCAATAAAACACATTGATGTTATAAAAAGACTTTCAAAACCATTTTCAATACCAAAATAAAAGAAAATTAAAACTTGGTATATATTTTTCATTTAAAAAAAGTTATGGCTTTTAGAGGAAGCCGAAACTCAAATAGTGCTCATAGAGGCAGATAAGTCATTGTCGCCGCATACGTACGACAAGAAAAACATTCTGTTTTGACATTTAGTAAAATGCTTCATATAAAAAAGATTCCTTTTGAATAAACGTAAAAGTAAAAGGGGTTTATACACCGTATAAAAGAAAGTTGTGTATAAAACAAAATATGCCTCAATGAAAGGAGATTGAGACGAAGTCCTTACCAAGATCATTTTTTAAAATAAAATAGATCTATTATGTGTATTCAATATAAGTACACATAAATAATGTACAAATACATGATAAGACATAATAATATCATAACATAATTTGAATGTAGGAGATTAACCCAAAGAATCGAAATTGGGTTAAGAAATTCCCTTACCTCATGTCCGACTTGACTCGACCGCTATTTAACCTCCTGAATAATGAAATAGAGTTACTATCTACCTGTTTAATAACCTTTTCAAGTTCATTATTCCTTTTATATCACTTATTACCATGTTATGAACATTATGTAATTATTTACGTTAATAACGTTCGTTCAGTCGATCTTAGGTACTTGAGTCGAAAATAAACTTCTTATAATTACACATGGTTCATGTGGTAAAATATCCATTATATCCATAATTATATTCATGATGTATATATCATATACATCATATATATTAATTATATACATTCATTTATAATTTTACATAACATTTAGAGGTAAGAAATGAAATGCACCATTCATGGAGACGGTAAGTCGTACGTACGCATGAACGCTACTTTCATTTCTATTTCATATTTAATGGAATTAAGTTATAATTATATATAGGTATTATATAATTCCAGTATAATATAATGTATATTACCATTTACTCCATCCTTTATACATCCCACATATGGCATTAACGATTCAAATCACTTTGAGAGGGCGGTAGTCCGCACTTCCTAAAATGAAAATTTCGTTTTTACCCATAATGGAAATCTTAAAGGTATGCCATAAATGAGAAATAAATAATCATAAGGAAAAAATAAACATAATATATATATCATATATGAAAATAGTGTCATCAAAATGGCCACCATTAGAGGTGTTAAAAAAATATTAAACAATCATCGTTTCGTGAGGTAGTATTTCGCCACCCCCAGAAACAGTATGTTTTTTAACCATTAGACGAAGGTGTGTGTAAGTTTAAATCAAATCCTTATCATAAAAACGTCATAGTATATTTTAGATACTGGTTTTGTTATAAAGGAACGTAATAAAAAGAGTTTAGGGGGTTTGAGAAGCAAAATAAAACAAAAGAACATAAATGAAGACATTACCTTAAAATCGGGTAACTCTATTTGATTTGAGCCAAAGGCTTCCCTGGGAATAATTCTGCCCAAATTGAGGCTTCTAAGAGTAATATAGGAAATTTTAGAGAGTATTTGGGCAGTGTTTGGCCGAGCCAAAAGTCTTTATTGTGTGAATAAAGTGGTAGAGGTGGGGGCCTTTTATAAGAGGAGAGGAGTGGCACTCTTGGAAAGTAATGAAATGTTAATTTATTATATAATGAGTTTCGGATTTTAAAGGTCCCACACTTATATAGTTCTAGGATAAGGTGATAAGGGTTCTAAATATACTCATCCAATAGGTTTTTTACAATTTTATTTCTTATATTTTACTTTATCTTTTCATTTTATTTAAATCGTTAATTAATGAGGTAATCGCTGCATCATCATGTTGTCATAAAAAAATTAATTTATATAATGTCTAAAAATTATAACACAAATATCATGATGTATTAAATCTTTTTATCTTTCTAATGAATATATATAGTAAATAATATGACTTGTATAACCCCATTTAAAAATTGTTTTAGTAAAACAACTCTTGTTTTTGACATTTTTATTTTAACATTAAATAAAAAGTTTATAATGTCATTTTCCTACCAAAGTGGCTCCATGGGGTACCCAAGTTGACCCATGGATTGTATTGGTCGGCCACGACTCATCCAATAGGGTTATGACAAGTGTAAGGGTATTTTCATATTTTTATAATAACATTTTTACCTTAAATTTCACTAATTACCTTTAATCACGATTAATTAAACTTAAAAGTTACTATTCACCAAAAAATTATTTTTATCCCATTGAACCACATTTTACTTCCTAATGACAACCATGTATGTCTGAATGTTGAAAATCAAATCACAGAAGTGGTAATGTTTCATTTAAACGAAAAATCAGTTTTTAACTACCACTTAGTGGTTTCACTATTAATCAAAAATTGAAGTTTTTTAAAACAATGCCAAAATTTCACCCTAAGCTATAATTGATATGCCAAATTAAAAAATGATGTCTATTTTACAAAATTCCAAACCTATAATTTGCATTAATTATTTTATATAATTAATTCCTGTTGTCACAACAAATAGCGTGTTTTTAAGAAATAATATATATCAAAAGATTGACAATTATTTATGTCCAATTTCATAGTGAAATTAATTCTAATAAACACCATTGGATAAAATGGTAAAAATATATTCTAATTATAATTTAAACCCATTCAATATTATAATTTATCACTATAAATTATTTTGATTAAAAAAGTTGTTTTTAAGTATTTTTCACTATTCATAAAAAAATGGAAGTTCTCAGAAAAATACCAAAAATTCAACATAGGATAATTTCGATATTTCGAATCCAAAAATGAAGTCTATTTTGAAATATAAAATATCTATAATTTCAAAAAGTGGGTATTAATATTCATAATGGCTATTTTGATTGGTCGCGGTGTGTTAGAATCTCGAACTTGCATACAATGCAAGGTATTGCATTATTGAAAGAGAAGCGTATCGTGGAAGCTCGGGGTGTTACAACGTAATACATGAAGATGGATAAAAAAGTAACCTATGGTGGATAATGATTTTTTTTATTTTAGGTAGAAAACCAATCTTTTCTGAGTCATCCATATTATTTTTTTAGATTACTTTCCAAGATGGAAGGGAATTAATGATTCTTTTTAACCCCTTGGTAGGATCCCTTTGATCCCATTTAAATGTTATTGTTTCATTATTGATATTAAATATTAAATAATTTGGGCATCAATTCATAGATATTTTTCTATAAAGAGATTAAAATCTTGTAGATGGACCTTTCATCTGATGTGGGTCGAGGATATAATTTCATGATGTTACATTCAGAGATTTCATTGACTGTGATTCTATTGAATAATTTCATAAGTAAATTTAAAATATTTATAATTAATTAATTATTTTTAATCTTATATGATATGGGTCCATTATATTTAAAAGAAATTGTATGATCTTGGATAAATCATTGTATACTTTACCTAATAGATCAGTGTCTCCGATATAATTGTAGGTGGTCTCTTTGATACATAAAATATTTTATGTATAAATGTGGTTGTATAATTTTGATAAAATGTTTGTATTTGGTATTTCATGTAGTAATAAATTATTTATTAATTTTATAAGGATTTAATATAGATCATTTTATGAAGAAGATATACAAGAATTATGTTTTAACCATTTAAGAAATTTTGATTGATTTTATCATTAAGGGCCTTATTGTTAGTTAGTTTTGAAAAACCCATAAAGTGACTTGGTTTACTTAGTGAATCATGATTGTATTTCTATTAGCCTAAATTATTTTTTAAATGAAATCCAAAGTTGTTATGCCGTTATGCAATGATTATGGATGCTGTATAATATAAAGATTTTGGGGAATGGTTAGCGAGCATTTTTCATAGGATTTGATATTATATAGATGTGAATTTGTTGATTGGAATGTAAATAGTGTATTGTGGTTATCATGATAGGCCTAGAGTGTCTTGATTAATATATTGAATAATGTAGTTAAAGGGTGTAACCACCCTTTTATGGTATGCTAATTTGAAAAAAGAATAATAGAATTATAAATGTAGTTTCCATTTGGTATTTTATACTCTTAGAAGAGAAATTTATTAATATGTGGACTCATTTAAATGTGAGAAATATTATATAAATTTTATGGTACTAATGGGAAACTTCCCCCATGGGGGAATAGTTAATTTGTTTATTATGGATTGGTTATCACCACATGCTTGTGATATAGTGGGAGGAAATAAGTAGTTGTGTATTGTAATCATTATATGATGGTTTCTATGGTTTTATAATATATTAAAGCGAATTATTAAGTCCATGAGAATGATATGATGTCACCTAACTTGAGACTAGTCTAGTTGATTTATTCAACCGAATTCAATTCGTGGATTTAGGTGATGGATTAATTATATACTAAGGTATTATGGGCGGTTAATGGTAAGGGTTATAAATATTGGATATATAGGGATGTTGATACGACTTAAGAAGAATTAAGATTTATGTTTGTGCTATCAACCTCTATAAAATACCTTAATATAGATTGATTACTAGCATGGAACTAGGATGTTTACAATGATCTATTAATTCGTCATAACTATAATGATAAAATGTGTTTGTAGACAATGAAAATGATGAGATGGTGGTCAGAGGACCAATATTCTTGGTTTCATTCTACAAAGATTATATGTTAACATATTCTAATATTTCCATGATGTACCACTCTTGGATGTATATTCAATACACTATGAGACTTGTATGTCCATGTTAGTTTATTTTAAACCTTTCTTTAATGTATTTCCTTCATACAGTTCTGCTTATATGACATATATCCAAGGTATATTTCTTATATGTTGTGATGATTTAGGATATGTATTTTTTAATGTTTCACCTTTATTTGATGTGACTCGAAAATGTGATGATTCCTATAGTCAATTTTCTAGGAGGGTTATAACATTCGAATATTTTTTTCTTATAACCATGTCAAAAAAATTTATGAATTTCCCAATTTATATTCTTACATGTGTTTTTTTTTCATGTTATACCTCTCCAAAGTGAATTTATGATTTTATGCGGTGATGATTGATGCAATTAATATTAATTGAAAAAAGTGGTCAGGTCGGGTTTTTTGTTGGCCTTTTTATCTCATGATTACCCAAATAGATTTTTTATAATCCATATATTAGTTTTTACTTTATTTTTTGTACATATATACACCAGATATATCGATGTATATAATGGATAACGTAGGTGGTTCCTAAGTAAGTTTTATATTAACACATTACTCAAGAACCATGGTGTATTGAACGACCCTTATGTTTAGTTTCAGGGTAATAGGTTATACAATATATCATGATAGAGTATCTGAATGGATGTTTGGAGACAGGACCAATGAGTGACTTAGGAAATTATATACATGCATCCTTTATAAATTTACCCATGTTAAATTTTAAATGTTATTGACAAGTGGTGGATCAATTTTGGTGAATGTATCAGAGGATGAGTTAATTTTATTATATAATGATGATATGGTGTTTTATTTATGGTTATAAATTTTTATTACTTCATAGTGAATACTATAATGTTTATTGATGTTCTTGTTATTTATATTTTACTATATCTTGTGTTATTGAGGTTATTTTATCCTAAAAATTTGTCATTGACTCCTAATACTAGTTATTATTTACCAATATATAGGGAATAATAGTTGAATTCATGTGGAATATCCATCTCAACTGTGGTTTGGGAATACCAGAGCCATGGAATTTGATACCCAATTCCAAATTATGATTATATACTTTAAAAAAATATATAGATAGAAATCCCCAATGAAACTTTTTTCAAGGATCATTAAAGTAAATTTACTTCATGAAGTATTCTAGGTTGCGATATAATGAAAATATTGTAGTTATTTAGATATCAAATAGTGATATGACATGATATTCCATAAAAATAGATATATTCCATGAAGAAAAATGTGAATATGATATATATTATCGTTTTTTCAAATGGTATGATATAGTTATGTCATGTGGTATGACATACATGGAACAAAGGTATAACATATATTGAGGTTTGGAATATCATTTTGCGAAGTATAGGAATATCCTATCCCTACCATCATCCATTTTTTATTAAAAAAAATATAATTATATTTCTTGTTTTATTATATCTATTAACCATATATTACGAGAGATGATTTTGAAAAATAATGTTAAGTGTTAATGTTCATTTCTTCTTCCCCATATAATATGAATGTGATAGGATTACTTGTGAATTGATTAATATTTAGAGGGGTGCTTTATTATTTATAATTTTATTCCAAACAAACCCACTCTATAACTTATTTTCAAAAAATATCTTTAATTAGAAATTATTAAAGAATAAAAAAGAAAAAAAAATTCAAACATGAATCAACTCAAAGAGAAATGCAGCCTTTTGTATATAATGTTTTTTTAAAAATGAATACACATTTTTCCTCGAATTATCATGAAGTAACTATAAAAAAGGATAAAACCAGGAATGTGATATAATTTTTTTGAATCAATTAGACTTGATGAATAATCAATTTTTCACACGAAAAATTGAAACAAATCATTGTATAATGATCACTAATGAAAATGCATGCCACAAATGGTATAATATTATTTTGATTTTACTCATCCTCTCTTTATATAGTAAACATTATTTGTTTTTTAGAATATATAATATTCATTAATAATATGTAAATAATTATCAAAAAAATTTATCTCCCTTCATTTTATTCTTTTATACATAATATTTAACATTAATATTTTTTATACATTAAACAAGAAATTAATTTTACATAGACACTTTAATTATACATTATTTTTTAACTTGAAATAATTTATATTGAAAAGTAAAATTATATCCACATGAAACACGCTTTTGTTATCCACATGAATAACTCACAAATGCAATATAGCTCACAAAAATATTGTTCAAAAATGAATTCCTTTCTCATGACCTAAATTGATTAATTTTCGAACAGTTTCATCATGTAAACTCTTATAATGGTGTGACATAAACAATTTTCTCCCTTATTTATAGTTCTTAATGTTTATGAAATAACATAATTGTGTGAACATAACTTTTAATACTCTCATAAAATTTATTTTTTCAACGTTTTAATGTTTGATATCTTTGAATATACATTCATTCTCAATTTTAATTTTATTATTCTTATCAGAGTTATTTTTGAGATTTAAATTTTCAACTCTTATCCTTATAAATTATCTTAATCACATCTTGATCTAAATTCTCATAGTGCACTCCTTGAATAATTACCCATTTTTAGTAGTGAAGTCATTATTAATTTTTTACTCATCCTATAAAAAATAAATTTATTTTTCTTTTTGATATGTAATGAAATTTTGATATGGATCAGTAATATTTTCATTATCAAAAATGGATTTATAATTGATTTAAATTCCTTATTTAATAGATTGAAAATTCTTACTGAAGAAATTTTGTGAGATTTCCATGATTAATTTTTATTGATATTGTTGTTCCATTAGTGTTCTTTAATTTATTATACAATATCTAAGTCTCTTCAATACTTCCATTTTGATATATAATTTTCCGGGGACATAGGAAAAAGAACTGGATAATTTTTAAATAAGTAAGGAATTTAAAATGGATTATCCTTTTATACTTATCATATCATATTGTGGTGTTACTTAATATTATATGGATATAGTTTCATCATATAAATCCACATTTTCTTCTTCATTAAGAAAGTTAACTCATATTCCAATTTGAAATCCTTGAAGAACAAAAAAAAATTCTCCTTTTGTTCTTTATAGGGATGGTAATCTCATTTAATAATAAATGAATATACTTTGGAGTTATTAAATAGGTAAATCATTATGATTTTAATCATTAACTATTGATAACTAGACATCAATCCTTTTTAGAAGAATTCCCAGATTTTTCATTTTCATAGTAGAGTCTTGAATAATTTCTAAATATCTTCTAATGGAAATGAAAATTACATTTACTATAGTAATTAAATCATCAATAGTTTTATAATAATTCATTTTAAACTATTAAAAATATTTCCAAATAATTTGAAATATTTCTTCATTAACATTCTTGTTTCCTTAATAAACATAAAGTTATTTTATTTATATCTCATTAATGGCCTTACACCCCCTAACTATTTTTATCACATACATTAATAATCTATAAGGTAGATATTTCAATTTATGTTATTCTCCAAAAAAATCTTATCAATCTGAGGCCAAATTTATTCTACCTTTTAATTGTAAAACCCTAGAGGAAAAATCCAAATCATAAAGTCCTACTGAGATAAGTAATATCACCTTTATATCCTTGAAAATATTGAAATATTTTCAATAAAACATAAGAAACCATTTATGTTTAATAATGATCTATTTACCACGTTATAATAACAATAGAGAACATCTATAGAAAATATGTATTCTAATTCCAACTGATAACATTATATAGAATGTGATAAAAACTGATAGAGGGGTGAATACAAGTTAAAATTTCTATGCTGAATACAAACATCCCTCCTTATTTAGAAAGTATCTCTTTTACACACATTGATGTATAAATTAGAAAAAACATATAAAATTGGTCGATTAGGTTCACCTTTATGATAGATGATTATGCACCTGCGGTATGGTGGTTTTTATCCCAATAACACACAAATATAATTTTATTATCAAAATGTAGCTACAGTAAAAGTAATTTCCACATACCTTTTAGGATTGCAGTCACTAATCAGACTTGATAAATAAAAAAATTTATAGAAAACAATTATTTGAAGAATGATTAAAAATGTAATCACAATCCAAAAATGGAAAGATATGATTTTGATTTTCTTCCCATTCCACATGTATAGTAATCAATAAAAAATATTCTTAATTCATATTATTCTTTTAGAATTATTATAGTATTATTAGAAAAACATTCTTCTCTTGTTTTATTCAAATATCCTCAACATATAACCTATATATTGTTTTCATTAAATCAATATGAAAACCTTTATATATAATAACATCAATTGTATATTATTTTCATTCTCTAAAACTCGTTCAATTGATCATATAGTTTACCCCATAGGGATTGTTTTTTTATTTTCCTTGTGATATCATGAATTATCACATATTTAACATCCAAAAATAACCAGAAGACTTTATTTCAATGATGGTATGATAAAATGATATTATATAATTATATTGTGAAGGAATTTATCATCCCACAACTTCTTTTCTGTTTTAAATGGTTAAATTATGTAATATCATATCACAAAATAAAATAATCTATTATCACCTTTAAGTGAAATTTATAAAATTCACAACATAAACTTTTTGTGCTAATATCATTAACATCACTTTCTTCACCACATATGATGGCATGACATTCACTTTTTATAATGACAATATTTCAACTTACAAAACAATCTTAAACTAGTATTTCATCCTTAGAAAAAAATCATAGTGGGATAATCTTCTACACATTTTAAAGTTAATTTATCTTCTTCTATATTCATTATTGATAATAAATTTTATAATCATGACATACTCACAAAATAATCTTGAAAATTTAGATTTAAATAACATCTCAACATCATCATATATACACAATAAAGGGTCTTTAATTAAAAAAAACTACTGGAAATGTATGATATTAGAAAAAATATATTCTCTATCATCAAAAATTATTATTTATCAATCAATATCTATTATTTATCATAGCGACTTACTATATGTTTTTAAACTTATAATTTATCGTAATCTACTATAGTATTAGTATTTATATTGGATATGTTCTAAAAACCTTATGGATCATAAAGAAATTCATACTTTTATACATTATTTTCTTCTAGAAGATATTATATATCATAGCGAATCTCTAGTACTTTTAAAAAATTAATTTTAAATAAAAATATCACACATATATTTAAAAAAAATTATTCAAGAGAGGATATAACTTATCATATTGTAAGACTCCCATATTATTTGTTTTTTTATTTTCATGATATATATTATATATGCATTTGATAAACATAGCTTATAAAATAAGTGAACCATAAATTATAAACATAAGGTTTTTTTCTATTCTAATTTCATTAAACACCTATATATTTTATAATTTCTATAATTTCATAAAAACACCCCATAACATCATCAAATAATTTTAGTGATTATCCAACAACTCTAGCCCCTCTAAAATTGAATATAGCAGTATTAATATGAATTGAAACAAATAAAACATCACACAAAAGTGGATTTAAAATATTTTTTTGTTTTATAAGATAAAATTTATATTATAATCAAACAATGGAATTAGGTGTTATATTATTGAATTTATAAAGTATTATAATGATTTTATAACCAAATTAATTTCTCAAATTTCATGTAATGTTCAAGTAAATGAATTCTGCTTAATAGAGTGTCATATGGGTCAATATATTTTAATTTAGTGTTATGAAAATGGAATATTATAATATTTTATGTTACACAATTATCCCAATCAAAATATCTCTTTTTTATTAATTTATTTACCATCAAATGGTACTGATAAACGATGGTACAATGAACAATAATGACCAATTGTAGGGAAATTCATCAACCATGGGTCACCCTATGTGACTTTATTCCTTTGGATACTTCTATGTTTTCTTTATTAGGCATAATGGATAATATGGCTAGGGGTTTGAGCATGTGGAATCAATATTAGGAGTGTCATGGCGGCCATACAGAGATTGTAAGTGAAAATGGTGTGGGATGACCTAGAGGGTATATCCTCATGGTAAAAATTCATCATTAATAGATATTTAATCCTTAAAAAGAGTAAGGGGGGGGGTATTTCTAGGTTATGTCTCAAGATCTCCTTACATATACATATAATGTGTATTCATTCATGATGGATTATTAGAAGTGAAATGATGTAAATTTGGTATATTGGTTGGGGTGTTATAGTGATCATATTTCTAGGTTTTCCAACCATATAAATATCCATCTCTTAAGTGAGAATGTTCAATTATTTCACTCATTCCATTTTAAACAACCATAAAAAGACAAAATTCAATAGTATTGTCTTCAATTATGAACTAGATAAACTCACATACAAGGGATTTTCATTGGGTGAATTCTCTATGAAATGATACTACATAATGAACCGAACTCATGGTTAGCATGATGAGTGGTGTCGGATCGTAGGTTGAAATAAAATACCCATGAATTTAAAATTTCTTCTGTTGTGCCACCATAATCACGTCATTCCAATGGATAGTGTGTTGAGATGAAAATCAATAGGTCCTCCTATAAATTTTAGTGTTTCAAGGACAATAATGAATAATTATCTAATTATCTATTCTATGAAAGTGTAAGGGATAATTCTATCTAGTGTGGTCTTAGGTAATTAACTATTCATGGGTACCAATGTTGATAATTGTTTCCAATGATTTTTTATGTTGACTGATAATAGTGCATAGAAATGGATGGAAGAAGCTTTACTTATGGCACCAGGTTGATGGAGCATCTGGAATGTGAGGAATTGAAGCCATCACGATGGAACGCTGAGTTCATGAATATGCATGGTGGTAAAAACTAGAAGTATAATGGCAGATTTTTTTATTCTTATTAAATGTTTGGAGTGTTAAACATTTATGAGAAGACTCACGCATGGAAAATGAACAACAAATACTTCCAAATATCTTTCCTTCGATAGAAGAAGGTTGAGATAGATGCCCCAAAATAGTGGATATAAACTTAACATGGATGGATATTCCATGTCATATTTGATATCAGGGGTGGGGGTTTCTATCATGACTATCAAGGATCGGTGGATCTTAATTATAGCAAGGAATTTGGACAATTGTGTTGGCTCACAAGATAATGAATGTTATTGTGTTTTTTCGTTCTCACAACATCAATTTAAAGGTGGGGGAAACCAAATATTATATGATCCATGGCTCACTACAGGAGTAGATTCAAATTCCATAGTCTACAAAATACCTCATACACAATTTCAATAGACTCTGGCATTTATGGGTGGCCCTTAGTAATAATTGGAGAGTGGGTAATTAGGTTGTAGATTGAATTTCATCTTTTTATACCCATGATAAAAAAAAATATTTTATTTTTCTAGTTTGGGGTCTCTCCCACACATGTGTGGTAGTCTAGGAAGAGTTGAAGATCTTGGAATTCACTATTTCCGACTTCCTGGACATTGATTTTTTTGGGCTCTATCCTGTTTGCAACAATAAATTTATTGTCGGATGGGTGATCAAATTAATGGTTTATTACATCTTTCTATACATGGATAACTGTTACTTTATCCAATGAAACTTATCAATGGTATCAGATAGACATCATGATTAATTTCATTTCATGAAATCAAGTTTAAAATAAAGAACATTTGATATCATATTTAGAACTAAAAATTATGATAAAGATTTTTTATCATGGTGTATCATATATTATGTTATATAGTTATCCGTGAAGGGATCACATCATATATTATGTGATATCATAGATCACAATTCAGTGTACATTTATAAATTTTAGTATATTTTGATGTTTGTTATGATTTTATCATATACTACAACATATGAATTTTTCTATTAAAATGTATGTGACTATGAATAGTAAGTGGTGATAATGTCTATTTAGAATATTTTTATTCCCTAAAATTGAGGACTATATCATCTTTATGATATATAGGATATCTAAAAATATGATTTATAACACATATAGGGTATATAACTAGTTGTGATTCACCTATCAAAAATTAGATATAGGAAAAAAAACAAAATCAGAACATTTGTTATATAATTATATTAGAAATATAATATTGATGGATTTTTTATTATTTTTTATATATGAAATGATTTGGTTAATTTAAATTTTTTTATCAATTGTAGAAAAATGTATTTTTGGATATTAATTTAATTTAAAAAGTGTTTAAATTTTAAATAATTATAAAAGTTTTAGGAATATTTGTAAATGTTTTTTAAAAATTTCATAAAAATATATCGTCAATATTAATTGTTAATATAAAATACTGTTAATTGATCTTTCATGAGTTATAATTTTGATATAAAGTGTTTATATTGAAATAATAAGTCAATATATAAAGTGTTTATATATTATACAACAATGATTAATATAAAAGAGTTTATTTGAAAATGTTTAATTGATCATACTTATAAAATTTCAATATTAAAATTAAAATACTTATTTTAAAAATTATTCAAACAATATTAAAAGATATTTTTATTATTGATATGAAAAAATATTAATAAAATTAAATATATGATATTCATATTACATATAACGTTTACATAATATATGAATTTTCATATGAAATATTATGTTTTTATTTCAATTAAATATCCCATATTTTGATAAATATCATATAAAATGATTATAAAATTTATTTAATTTTTGAAATAAATAAAAAAAATTATATTTATTTATATATTTATCGAATTTCCATATATCATTTTTCATTATAAAGTTTTTATAATTTCTATTTTATGGTCTTTTCAAAAATACTTTTCTCATTCCTAAATTTTTGAAATTCTCATTTATTTAGTTTTATTCCCTAATTTATCGACATATATATATTTTATATGTTACAAATTATATTTTATGATTTAAATTAAATTAGTATAACCTAGTTTTATATATTACCATACATGAAGTATTGTATTTACATTCTTCGTTAGATAATTTATTTTCTTGTGCTACCTTCAAATTTTCATGTTTATGAGTCCTAATCATGATTTAAAAAGTATAAATAGATTATAGGTATTAGGTTTTAAAATTATGATATAATTAATGTCTCTCTTGATCATTAAACCATGGATAATTGTATTTTTAGTTAAAATGCTCACTGCCTAGGGGGATTATGCCTTGTCTATGTATAATGGAGGTTAGCTACTAGTCACACCTTACTTTGTATTTTAGGGATTTTGATTTCATGTGAAACTAATAAATTACATGAAATTATTTCATGTAACTTATAAATGTGATTAATTTAAATATTCATACATATATTTTGAATTAAATTTGAGTTAGTGACATGAGATATGAGTTCTGTAACTAGTTACAAATCTATATGTTCGAAAATTAATGATTAGGTCGATGAAATATAGATTCAATGTCTAAATCATTTTATTCTTACATACATGTAAAATGAAATACCGGAATGAAGATAGTGAGATATTTAAATCCTTCAAAAATAAAAATACTAAAAAAATTTCTTATATGAACACTTTTCAAGAACACTATCAACTAAAAGTGTTGGACAGACAAAAGTTATGTTTCCATGGCTAGTCACGTACATGTTAATAATGATATATTTTACATTTATCGATAGGTGATTATATCAATAAAAAAACTAGGTAACACATACCAATGAAATCCTAATGGTTATGATACAAATAGAATTTAGTATAGATAATATATTTTATTGAGAGGGTAGGTGTAAAGACATGGATTTTCAAGGTAATTTTTTTAATTATGGTGAGTCTGAATAAATTGATGGTGACTGATTCTAAGGCCCGGTGGGCCTAGAATGAATTTATAAACATTTTTGGGTACATTTAGTAAATGCGTGAGTGGTGTTTTCTATCATTTTAACCATTGTTCAAATTAATAATTTGAAGGCACCGTTGAATCAGCAATGCTGGGATTCGCTTAAGGGAGGATTTAATTTGACCACAGTAGGTCTAGGGAAAAAGATATGTTTTGTGAATTTTCCTAAATCAAATGAAATGATATAATTATTTTATTTTATTTTAATTCTTATCCACCAATGGAAAAACTGAGTGTGGGGCTAGCGATGTGTCAAGACAATAAATTGCTTGACATGCCAATCTTAAGTAACAACATTGTTGGGGAATTATGAAGGTTCCTATTAAATGTTCCCCCATTAATTCCCAACATCGTTACTTACACTCCTCCTCTCATATATATATGGAGTTTGGGGGGAGGTATCGGCACAACTTTTCCAAGAAACGAAGTCCTGAAAGTATGTCGAGACGTTGTACCCATAGAGGATGCAGCCGATCCTAGCAAGAGGTGACAGTTTACACTAAACAAAAAACCAAAGGACGACGTATGAGTGGCGTCGTTGGGAACCAGTTGCGAGAATGAATAAAATGGTCCACCTTCAAGAGAGGGTGCTCTCCAATGGGTTTATGATTTAGGGGTTTTAATTCACATTCATTTCATGTGAATTTATTAAGCCCCTCTATCCTCCCTCTTGTTTCTGAGATAAGATGGAGGGGTGGGCCCAACAATCATGGCATGGACCCTCTGCAATTTTTGCTACACCCTTTCATTTTTAGTAGAATACTGCCAGTGTGGCAACATTGACTGACTACGAAGAAGGGGTGCGCCATCACATGATACAAGAGGAGGCTACGGAACAAATCCATGACGATCATCAAAACGACAGACACCGACCAACCGTGTAGGAGGTGCGTCGTGCCATCGTGCACCACTGGTGAGAAAAAAGGGGTTGCAAATTATCGTCCATGACTATTGAAGGAGGTGGTCGGCACATTAGCCCACCATAGATGGGAGGAATCCTGACCAGCACACCACCAACAAGTAGAATATGTGGCGGAGGAACCCACCTTATGGGTTCCATGGTGACCGGGGGTGCCCATGTGACACTGACATTTTACCAAAATGAATTGCCTCTAGGTCGTTCGAATGTTTGGGAGACTAGAGGTCACACCCCCCCCCCCTCTCAACCTCAGGCGGACAGCGGATGCGCCAGTGTCTCGCAGGCTGCACTCTACATAGCCAGGCTGCCCCCTCGCAGGCCATGCCCAACACAGCAGGGCTGCCCCCCCTCACAGGCCACGCCCTACGCAGTCGGGCCGTCCTTTGTGGGTTGCGCCTTGCATTTCCAGGCCTCCCTTTACAGGCCGCTCTTTGCGCTCCGCCCCTTTGTGAGCTCCCCTTTGTGGGCCACCCTTTACAGGCTGCCATTACGGGCTGCCCCATTGTTGGTCGTGTTGAACCTTAGACAAGTGGGCCGAGCCCGCTGCGGCCTAACACAGACCAAGTCAGGCTCGGTCGGTCTGACTGGGTTGGACTGGACCCGGGCCAACAGGCCCCAAAAACACTTAAAGGTCCATATCTTAAGAACCAGATGACCGTTTGATGAACCTTCTACAGTATTGGGATCCTTGGATCGAGCCATATATTTTTTATACTCTTAAATTTTGGAGACAGTTGATATACAACTATGTTGGATCGAACCAGAATCCAACTGGGCCCCTAAGACTAAAATGCTTAGAACTCACAGACTGGGCGTCTGATTGACGCACCGTCTGTCATGTTGGAACCCTTACGACATGGTGGATCTTCGAGTTACATATATGAAGAGATTTGTGGTGGTTGAGGTACAACAAATATATCGAGGTCTGATTCTATGGAACTCAAGTACACCGGGTGTGAGGATTCCAGTGGCTGGAAGTGAGGCGGAGTTCAAAGATAGATAATACGGAGGTCATCACTCAACAATCCTGTGTGGCTTAGTGCATACTGATCCTGTGTGGGTCAGATCCTGTGTGAGTCAGCACTGAGTGATCCGATATGGGTTAGTGCATACGGATCATGTGTGGGCTAGATCCTGTGTGGTTCAGCTCTCAGCGATCATGTAGGGGTCAGTGCATACCAATCCTGTGTGGGTCAGATCTTGTGTTGGTCAGTGGGGGTTAGTTACCTATTGACTCTGAGCGGGTCGGATCCTATGTGGATCATTGTGGGGGTTAGTACCTATCGATCTTGTGTGGGTCAGACTCTGCATGGTCAGAAGCAGTGCCTCCTGACATAATTTGATGATCTAACTTCGCGACTAATCATATGTACTTCTATAATTCACTGAAAACCATGTTTGAGCTGAGACTCTTTTTGAGTTGCATCTATTGCTTCATGCTTTGTGAATGAGATCATGCATTGTGGTTTTCCTTGGTGAAATTTCGAGAGATCTTAGGGGGTCTCGGGGTCCCTACTAGGTACTATTATACTCACCCCTACACTGGCTTCGCCCGCACCTTGATGTGTCTTGGGAAGACGATGAGCAACTGGGCTGAGGTTTCAGTGAGCCAGGACCAAGCGGTACGTGGAGAAGACGGGCTGATGTGGAGTGTTGTGGAGGTGACATGTACCTACCCTTCAGGTAAAATCCTCAAAGGATGACCTAGGAGATGTTTCTTTTCTTTTCCAATTGTATTGTACTTTTCAGTTGTACTTGTACATTTCCAGTTGGGTTTTTATTCCGGCCCCTTACTTTTAGTACTCTTTTACTACTGTAGATACGTAGAAGTTGCATCTTGTTGTGTTCTAGTATGTGTGCACTACGAGAAAAAGGACTTTTTGCTACTGGATTTTTTGCGATGGAAATAAATCTCGTCGCAAAAACTTTATCTAAGAGGTTATTTGTGACGGGTGTAACAACCCCTCGCAAATAACCAATTTTTTTTACGGGATTTCGTGTCCCCTCGCAAAAGGTTTAGCGCGGGCAGCGCGCCAAACCGCGTGAAGGTTATTTGCGATGGGGGAGTCCCCCTTTCGCAAATACCCTATGGAGGTTAATATCTTTTTGCGACGGGATGTCTTCCTATCGCAAAAGGTGTGTTGGTGGGGACAGTTTGCGACAGGACCCGTCGCAAATAACTTTTTAACCGCCTACAGTAATTAATGTAGTCGTAGGTATTTGTGACGGGTCCCGTCGCAAAAGATACTATTTGTGACGGGTAACATGTCGCAAATAGTCCCATCGCAAATAATCTAACCTATATATACCCTCATCCCTTTTTCTTCTCATTCCTCAAAATTTCTATATCTTGTTTCACTCTGAACTCTGATTTCAGAGGGTAAAATTTTCTAAGTTAATTTTTTTGGTCACGAAGAAGTTTTGAAGCCATCTACATCAATAGAAAATAAAGTTTAAAGGTATTTATGTTTTATTTATTTTATTATTTATTTCAATTTTTTATGTTAATTTTTATTATTATTGATTAGTCGTAATTAAATTGAATTTAAATTATTTTTTCATAACTACTTCTTTGTACAAATAAATTGAAAATTTTTGTATTAATTTTTAATAATTTGTAGTAATTAGAAATTATTAATGATAATTAGTAATGTATGTAATTAATTTGTAGTAATTAATAATAATTGGTAATAAATAAAAATAAATATTAATAATTAGTAATAAATATTAATAATTATTAATAAATAGTAATAAATAGTAATAATGAGTAATAAATATTAATAAATTATAAAAATTAGTAATAAATTGCAATAATTAGTAATAAATTTTAATAATTAGTGATAAATTATAATAATTAGTAACAAAATAGTAATAGTTAGTAATAAATTGTAATAATTAGTAATAAATTGTAATAATTAGTAATAAATTGTAATAACTAGTAATAAATTTTAATAATTAGAAATAAATTGTAATAATTAGTAATAAATTGTAATAATTAGTAATAAATTGTAATATTTATTAATAAATTGTTGTAAATAGTAATAAATTGTAATAATTAGTAAAAAATTGTATTAAATAGTAATTGATTGTAATAATTAGTAATAAATTGTAAAAATTATTAATAAATTGTAATAAATTGTATGAATTAGTAATAAACTGTATTAATTAGTATTAACTATTATAGTTAGTAATAATTTTAAATAATTAGTAATAAATTGTAATAATTAGTAACAAATTGTAATAATTAATAATAAATTGAAATAATTAGTAATGAATTGTTATCATTAGTAATAAATTGTAGTAATTAGTAATAAATTGTAATAATTAGTAATAAATTGTAATAATTAGTAATAAATTGTAATAATTAGTAATAAACTGTAATAATTAGTAATAAAAATTAATAATTACTAATAAATTGTAAAAATTACTAATAAATTGTTATAATTAGTAATAATTAGTAATAAATAGTAATAATTAGTAATAATTAGTAATAATTAGTAATAATTAGTAATGATTAGTAATAATTAGTAATAATTAGTAATAATAAGTTATACTTTGTAATAATTAGTAATAATTAGTAATAATTCGCTATAATTAGTAATAATTATTAATAAATTGTAATAATTCGGAATAAAATTTTATTAAATAGAAATAATAAGCAATAATTAGAAATAATTTGCAATAAATAAGAATAATTAGGAATAAATATAAATAATTAAGAATAAATAGTAATAGTTAGCAATAAGAATAATTAGCAATAAATAGGAATAATTAGCAATAAATACTAATAATTAGGAATAATTAAGAATAATTAAGAATAATTAAGAATAATTAGGAATAATTAGGAATAATTAGCGATAGTTAGGAATAGATAGCAATACATAGAAATAAATAAGAATAATTAGTAATAATTAGGAATAAATACTAATTATTTGAAATAAATACTAATAATTAGCAATAATTACTAATAATTAGCAATAATTAGTAATAATTAGGAATAATTAGCAATATATAGTAATAAATAGCAATAAATTGCAATAAATAGAAATAATAAGCAATCGTTAGTAATAATTAGTAATAAAAAGAAATAATTAGAAATAAATAGGTATAAATAGTAATAATCAGTAATAATTAGGAATATTTTCGAATAATTAGTAATAAAAAGGAATAATGGATAATAATTAGGAATAAATGATAATAAATAGTAATAAATAGTAATAATTAGTGATTATTTGTAATAATTAGTAATAAATACAAATAATTACTAATAATTATGAATAAATACTAATAATTAGGAATAATTAGCAATAATTAGAAATAATTAGCAATAATTATAAATAAATAAGAATAATTAGTAATAAATAAGAATAATTAGTAATAATTAGGAATAATTAGTAACAATTAGTAATAATTAGTAATATATAGTAATAATTAGAAATCATTGGTAATAATTAGTAATAATTAGTAATAATTAAAAATAATTAGGAAAAATTAGGAATAATTAGTAATAAATATGAAAAATTAGTAATAATTAAGAATAATTAGTAATAATAAGTAATAATTAGTAATAAATTGGAATACATAGGAGTAATATGAATAAATAGCAATAAATTGCAATAGTTAGTAATAAATAGTAATAGTTCGTAATAATTAGTAATAGTTAGTAATAAATAGTAATAGTTAGTAATAAATATGAATAATTAGTAATAAATAGTAATTGTTAGTAATAAATAGGAATATTTAGTAATAAATAGGAATAGTTAGTAATAAATAGTAATAGATAATAATAAATAGAAACAGTTACAAAAAAATAGGAATATTTAGTTATAAATAGGAATAATTAGTAATAAATAGGAATAATTAGTAATAAATAGGAATAATTAGTAATATATAATAATAATTACTTAGGAATAGTTAGGAATAGTTAGAAAGAAATTTTAATAAATATTATTAAATTTTAAGAACATGGCACAATTTCTAGTGGATTGATGACACTCCTTTTGCTCGATAACTTTTAACTTTTCAACTCTCACCGACTCAAAAAATTATGAAAAATGTACTACTATATATGAATATTCAATCTCATATACACGAGATTGGATATGCATTAATAGGATCACATTTTTTATAATGTTTTCAGGTAGTGATAGTTTGAAGAATATGATTCATCGACGAAAAGGGGGCTCTTTTGTCTGACGGCTCATTTACCTGCATCTTTCCCACACTGAAATCACAATGAAGAATCCGGTCGAAGGTACACATATTAGTTCTCTTGACTGGATTCTTCATTGTGATTTTAGTTTGATAAAGATACAAGTAAATGAGGCGTCAGACAAAAGAATAGCTGTCAATCCACTGAAAATTGTGTCGACCATAATTAATGGTAATTATTAATAATTAGTAGAAATAAGTTATTTTTTTAGATAGTGTTTTTATAATTTCATATTATTCAAAAACAGTGATGATTTTATATTTCTTAGAAAAATATAGAATAAAGAAGTCGACATAAGTCATTATTAGATGACCGCGCTTGCATAAATTAGCACATAAATCCAAATTCTCCTGGTTTAATTCCTGTATATATTGAGGGTTTTTATGATTTTTTAACATTTTCATCATCAAAACCCGAATATATTTCAAAAGTCACAATTAAGTGTCCTTATAAAAAATGTGCCTTGAGAGAATTTCCCACATTTGACAAGGTTGGGGGACATCTCTTGCCATTTGGTTTTCAACCAAATTCTATTTTTTTGTATCAACACGGTGAATGCAGTTCCAGAGAAGATACTAATAACAAGATTCTGGATCCATCACAGTTCCAAAATTTAGTACATGACGTTGCATGTCCATCTCTTCAACAAAATGAAACTCACAATGATATTCATTTATCTCCCGAGTTAGCACCATCAGAGTTTTGTGAGTTGTTAAGTTCTACTGAGGATGCTTTATATCCTGGTTGCAAGATACAAAATTAGAAGCATTTACAAAATTTATATCTATTAAATCAGATAAGGCAAAGTCAAACAACTATTTTGGTCAGATATTTTCTTTGTTTAAAACACTATTACCTGAAGGAAATGTGTTTCCTACAAATTCCTATGAGAGAAAAAGGCTTGTTCGTAATCTGGGCCTTAGTTATCGGAAGATTCATGCGTGTGAAAAAGATTTCATTTTATATTCTGGTGAAAATAAGTTATTGGATAGTTGTCCCACATGTGGACAATCGTGGTATAATGAAGCTCAAACAGGGAATTCTGGATCGATTCCTATAAAATAGATGATATATTCCCCCCTTACACCCAAGCTGCAACGTTTATTTATGTCTCATAACACAGTGTCAATGATGTCATGGCAGAAAACCAATATTTCAACCAGTTAAATATTGAATCATCCATACGATGGTAAATCATGGAATCATTTTGATCATCTGCATCCGTCTTCTTCTTTAGAATCCTAAAACACGCGATTAAGTCTTTCTGCTGACGGTTTCTGTCTTTTTGGTTCTTATGGTAGGTAGTATTCATGTTGGTCTATCTTTATAACTCTGTACAATATACCTCCATGGATGCTGATGAAGTATCCCTATATCTTTTTGACCTTATTAATCCCAGGACACCCGAAAAAAATATTGATGTTTTTTTGAAACCATTGATAAATGTGTTAAATTCATTGTGGGGTAATGGTTTTAGTACATATGATATTGCCGTGAAACAAAATTTTACATTAAAATATGCATTGATGTGGACCATTAGTGACTTTCCGGCATATGGCATGTTATCTAGCTAAAGTACACATGGTATGAAATCATATCCTTACAGTAATAAATACAAAAAAATTATTGCTCATAAATGGAGAAAAACATTTCTATTTTGACTGTCATCACAAATTTCTTCCAACCTATCGTCCTTTTTGAAGAAACAAATCTCATTTCAGAAAAGACACAATTTAAAGTGATGAACCTCCAAAAATGATCTCAGGTACCGAGTTAAAATAAGTTGTATTTTCATTATCTCCCATAAAATTAGGGCCAACATTAAACCAACAAAAAATTCATGGCGTTGGGAAAGAACATAATTGGATAAAACGAATCATTTTTTGGGATCTCCCATATTGGTCTGATTTGTTGGTCCGCCACATGTTGGATGTCATGCATATTGAAATGAACTGTTTTGATAATTTATTTCATACAATTTTGGATACACCGGGTAAAACCAAAGACAATATAAAAGCACAATTAGATCTTTCCCAAATTTGCAGGCGACTAGAACTTGAACAATTTGAAAATGTCAGATCACAGAGTTCAATGAATCCAAAATCAGCTTATACACTGTCCAAAGAGAGTCACTTATTATTTTGTTAGTGTATTGCAGATTTGAGATTTCCAGATGGTTATGCTTCCAATTTGGGAAGATGTGTTAAGAATGGTTATATTAAAGGATTAAAAAGTCATGATTGTCATGTTATAATGGAAAGAATTATACTGATTGTATTTAGGGGTTTTTTGAATTCTATTATTTGGGATTCTATAATAGACATATCATATTTTTTTCAAGAAATTTTTTTGCGACAACAGACTATTATGCGCTAATGAAATGGAAGAAGATGTTACTGTAATTATATATAAACTGGAAAAAATCTTTTTTCCAACTTTCATTGACTCAATAGAACATCTAATATTACATTTTCTATATGAAGCTAAATGTAGAGGTCCAGTACAGTTTTGATGGATGTACCCATTCGAGAGATGCATGATAAAATTGATGAAAAAATTATGTAACAAAGAATTATTTAAAGGCTCAATTTCTATAGCTTATTTGAAAGAGGAAATTGAATTTTTTTTCTGCTCTCACTATTTTTAATCTGATTATCCCTCAAAACAAAAATGCATGGGACATAATGAGGAAAATATTAATGATGAAATGGAAAATCAATTATCAGATTTTAATCAGCCAAATCTTGGCTTCGATGGAGTTCATGAACGATGGCATTCAGACAATGAACATCACAGAGCTCATACATATGTTCTAGTCAACTATAAAGAAATGGAATCATTTGTATTGTGAGTGCTTCTATCACTTATTTTATATTTTATGTTACAGTATGTAAAATTATTTTATTTTTAGGTTATATGATTATTATATCATGAAATAACTTCCACAAATTACAGCAGCTGCTCTTGAAGAACGCAGACAAATTTTTTTCCTCAATGGTATCAAAAACTAGTAATATAAATTATTAATGGCTTAATATCAATTTAGTTTACAATTTATTATATTGATAATTGTTTTAAAAATCATCAGGTGTCTCAACATACTGATAAAATTGATAAGAAACTGTGTATATTTACTAACCCACCATCCAAAACGGTTAAATATTATAATCCATAGGTGGTGAATGGTTTTCGACTTCATACACGTTCATATGGGGAATCAAAAAAACAATGAACAATGGCTTTTTTTAAGAGGATCGCATCATATAGAAACTAAAGTTAACATTTACGGAATTCTGGATGAAATTATTGAGCTATGATATCTCGGATATAATTACATAACGATGTTCAAATGTCGGTGGTTGGATACTGAGAGAGGATTGCGTGTTCATCAGACTCATGTAATCGTCGATATTAAATATAGATGTATTCTTGCAGTAAATGAACCATTTTTACTAGCTCAACAGGCCCATCAAATTTATAACAGAAATTACTATGCTACTTCAAGAGACCTGAGTGATTGGTGGAGCATAATAAAAATGAAATCTTGGGAAAATCAATTTACTCAAACTGAATGTGGTTCTACTACAGTGGAAGGAATTAATATTTTTCAATAGACTACTCAAAATCCATCTTTTTCACAAAGAAATGTGAATATCGATGATGACACCCCACAATTAAGTGTCGATGATGACGAAGATGTTAATGATGTTACAAATCTGTTTGAAATGACAAGGTATAGTGAAAGTGAAACTGATATGGATATTGATGATGCCATGGAGGAATATGAAGACATTGACACCATCAGATATGAAGATGACGATGAAGGTGAACATTGACACAGTGAAATGATTTTTATGATCATAACTAATATATATCTATATATGATAGTTATTTTCAACTATCTCTTAACAACAATCATTTTGTGTTTTAGATGGATCATGATCTATTTCACATGTTGCAGGAGGCTGGTCTACCTTTGGATGAGGGGGATGTGGGATCATTTGACACTTAGCATACTGGTGGTTTAGGAGGTAGGCGGAGGGGGTGCGGTCTTGCACGACTGATGATTCCTGACCCTATCCCCGAGCGACGTCCACGTCTTGGCTTCAATCAACGCACATGGAGGTATGATAACCTGTATATAGTAGTTAGATTTTTCATTAATTTATTTATATAGATACTAATTTCTTGATTATTTATTCTTTTTTCACTATTTTGGGCATGTAGCTACTGGACAGGAGAGCGCTATCTTGTGCAATTATTTTTCTCTACCAATGATCACATGGGAACAAATTCCCGTTAATGTGCAGCTCTCCATGTACAATCATTGGCTGTTATGTAAATAAATAATATTTATTTTGAAATTTATTTTATTAATAACATGATATTATAAATTTTTTGTAGGGTTTATGGTATCCCATCGATGATAGAATGTGTGACGTTATCCATGCAGCATTGGAGGTGGCTATGCATGATCGTTTGCATCATTTTTTGCACAATTTGAGAAAAACAACCATTAAGAATGTAAGAGCGACATCATTTGATGAGTCGTGTAGTGCCCACCGACCAGAGTACATGTCATCTTAGGTTTGGGATGGATTATGTGCACATAGGTTGGGTGGTGTATTTCAGAGGAGGTCTTCATTGGGTCGGCAGAACCGGGGGAGACATGAGGTGAAACATTGAGCTGGTAGCCGTACATTCAGTACACATAGAGAGCATCTAGTAAGATATTTTTTAATATTTTATATAACATCAAATATAAATAGTTTATTTTATATTAATATAGGAATTAGAGCATCCCAATATTACATAGTAGGATGTTTATCAGAAGATGTACAGTGATCTAGCCACCGGAGAGACAAGAGGTGATTGCAAGTGTCAGATTGTAGTTAGTCTTATTTGTTTTGGTTTTACAATTAACGACATATAATATTTTCACAATTCTAATTTCAAATTGGAATTCAAAGAGTCATATGAGGCTGGAACCTCTCAGACACAGGCTGAGGGTCAGGACAAGGCGACTAATCAGACCAGTGCAAACTATTTCGATGAGGCAGCATGGATGCAGGCGACTCAGTACGGCTTTGAGAAGGGATGAGTAGTTGGTATCACCCCTCATGTGAATCCTGGTACTTATTATGGTAATGTTGCGATGTTGGCATCCAGCTTAAGAGGAGTTCATGGAGAGGAATCATCTTCTTCCTTATAGTATCAAGAGTAGTTACGAGCTCAGAATGACCTTATAGAGAGTTTGCAGAAGCAGCAAGACCATATGTGTCAGCAGCAGCAGCAGCAGAAGTCGTATCACGAGGAGGAGATGCATCGATGGAAGCAGTAGCATCAGGATCAAATGGAGTACATGAGTCGTCTGACATGTTGTTTGGGGATGTAGTTTCCCCCACCATCTCCTTCAGCTCCTCCACATCCTCCAGAAGAAAACCCCTAGGGATATTTTAATGATAAGAAAATTTGAATTTAACATTTGTTGTAATATGAATTATTTACTGTTTCTGTCTTTTATATTGGTGCAAATATTAGATAATTTAATTTTTAATATTTAATAATTTTTTTTGTGAATATTGATAATTTTAATAATTTTAATAATTTTTTTATTTTAATAATATAAATATTATTGATTCATTAATCATAATTTTATTAAATATATTTTTTAAGTACTATATTTGTAATGTTCATTTATTTTACTAATAACAATAACAATATTTTATTATTTTTTTATATTATTTTTTTTGAATATTTTGAATTTTAATATATTTTATTTTAGTTATTTTAATAATATTAAAATTAATTTTTCAATAATCATAATTCTATTAAATTTATTTTTTTAAAAAAATTATTTATTATTTAGGATGGGATCCGTTGCGACGGGTTCCCATCGCAAATAGTCTATATAATTTTTTTAAAAAAAAATTTTGCGACGGGATTAGGGGCTCATCGCAAAAACTATTTGCGAATGACCCATCGCAAATAGTATAAAGAATTTTTTTTAAAGTATTTACGACGGGATTACGAGCCTGTCGCAAATAATTTTTCCGATGGACCAATCACAAATAATTATATATATATAAGGTATATAATCAAAGACTTATTTGCGACGGTGAAGTTTCCCATCAACAAAAATATTATTTGTGACGGGCTCATCGCAAATAATATTTTGTGCGACATTGTTTTCTACAACGGGATGTTTGTGACAGGTCCCCATTGCTAAAACTTATTTGCGACGGAATCCCATCGCAAATACCTATAATTATAGTACTGGTGTTTCTGCAGGTTTAAAGGAAATACCTTCCTGTTATACTAACACACCTTTCCAGTGCTAGTCACTAGCCCCTGGCATTTGGTAAGTGGGCTTGGGGTAGTCACAACATGTGCCCTCGAGGATAGGTCATGACAAATTTGTATCAGAGAAGTCGATTCTACTGAAGAACTAGGACTCTGATCTTTTTAATGTGTCAAAAGTGTTAAGAGTTATGAGTGAATTTTTCAGGTCAGGGATTCCAGTGTTGGTGCGGCAGGTAACATATGCATGCATCAAGGCCCTGAATTCTGATTTCTGACTCAGGGCACAACAACATTATTTGCATGTGTTTTTGAAAAGTTTTTCTATTGATTTCATAGAGTCAGCGCACTAATTATACATTAATGGCTCTGGCACACAAGTTCTTTATCAGGATGCTGCAATGTAGACAGCCTGCCAAGATTCCTGAGAGAGTACACAATAACGGCCCACTGAGTGGTGAGGATTCATTTAGGGGAAGAGATCTCTAAGGATCCGAGGCGAGACAGATCCCCAGGCAGTTGAGAACTCGATAGAGGTTGTGGCTAGAGTTTTTCACCTATTTAGGACACCATAAAATCAGATTGTAATCCCAATTTCTATTCTATATCAGTTCATGACTATGAGGATGGTCTGTATGGTGATGAGACTTTGGTACATGGATCATTTCCTGAGATGGGACCTTCAGGTAGTGTACCAGCTATATAATTGATCGTCGGTTAGAACTTACAACAGGCGATACTGTAAGAAGAAACATGTATTCTTAGTCCCTTACATGTGTTTCTACATCAGATACCTCATAGGTTACGAGGCGAACCTGAATCAAAGGCCGCTAAGGACTGGCTTCAGGAGGTGGCCGAGTTTTCATCTATCCAGGGGACCATTCGATAAAATGGCAGCCCTGGTAGAGAGCCTTCTATGTGGATCAGTAAGATGATGATAGGGTTTAGATTACCATGATCTTGCGAAGAGGTAACTTTTTATATGGACAAGCATCAGAACCTTCCTTAGAGAAGGGGGTCTCTTGCCATAAAGGCTAAGGGATGTGTGTTCCTAAGAGATTCTACAGCTTCGGCAGGAAGACATGTCAGTATGTGAGTATTCATCGAGGCCAATCTACTATCCTGGGTACTCAATGAATATAGTATGGTCACTGAATCAAGGTTTGATGTTCTGAACAAGGTGTTTTTAGGGACATCTGATCCAATACTATTCATCTATGAATTCATAGTTATGTTAGGGTGCTAGAGATAACCTATAACAACCCTATTCTTTATTAAAAATATAAACATGATTTATTACCTAAAAATCACCTGATACAACATCGAATATTAAGAAGACTAGTGTCTTTGTGGCTTAGGATCATTACATAGGAACTTAAAACAAGAAATAAAACATCATTATTGAAAACATCCTTTACATGAATACTATAATCTCCCGTACTTAGTATTGCATGAGATAACCTATGAACATGCATAAGAAAAGGGTGAGCTATAAAGAATAGTAAGGGAATAAACATGGAATTACATGAGAAATACAATAAATGTTATAAAATAGGCTTATAAATGGATAACAAGAGAAATATGAAAATAAAGGCATGATAAAGCATGATAATCATAACATAGAAATGTGGCAACAACACTTAACTTGGAATTAGCATGAGCCAAGGATAATTTCACATGGAGCATGAGTAAAACCTCATTGCACATGAATCATGAGTAAAACCTCATGGAACTTGAATTATGATTAGTCAACTCCCATTTCACATGACGTATCTTGATACTATACATTACCTAATTCATTAGAGTGCTATCAGGGTGCACCCTTCTTAAAAGTATCAATTCATGAATAAGTGTGCCACATGGATTATACAACATGGAATCAATCATCATGATTTATTCCATGATAAAGGGATATGGAATAAATACATGAATCTTTATAATCAATAAGTAAATTTTCATAAAGGTGAATTCCCTTGATAGATAAATGGGAAAGCTATTCAATACACAATGACATTGGCATGGAAAATCATAGTGCAATTTTGGCCTCAAAATGGCGTGAAAAAAGAACTCATAAAAAATGGTTGATGAGAGGGAAAGGGGTGTCTCGTAATATTTACATGAAATGTACAGTAAGGGGGTAATATAGATACATTTCCCAACAAACATAATGGAATTATGATGCATAATAAAAACAAATTACTTGGATGTAAAAGATGAGAGATAAATCCCTCAAGGAATTTTGGCATGGTAACATGTATACATTGGAGGCATTAAGGAGAGAGAAAGGGGTCACCCATCATAAAAACATAAAGAGGGAATTATGGTGGAGGTGTGAAATCATACCCAAACATTTTTAATTGAAAACAAAAGGGCATAACAACTTAAACAGAATTAGACAACAAAATGACAAAGGAAGAAATCCCGTACTTGGAAGAATGATCCAAAAAGCATGGGAGAGAGGCTTATTGGGAGATTTTTACAACTTGGGAGGATTATAGAAAGATAAGGTCCAAGGTTGGATGAACTATAAAGACTTTGAGGGAAGTAGAAGTGGGAGTTTGGATGGATTTATATCAGAAAGAAGAGGAAATTATTTATTATTTTGGTTTGGGACACCTCACATTAAACTTATCAAAATAAAAAACCATGCCATGGTTTTGGCCCATGGGTTTTACCAAAGGGGAGTGGAAAAAAATATTTTAAAAGGCCATTAGACGAAATTCTTAAAATAATAATGTAGCTTATGTGGAGGAGAGTCACACACTCAAGGAATACAATTTAAAAAGACATAATGTTTCATAAGTCTTGGAGGGTCCACTAAAGCTTTGAAAAATAAATAAAAAAAATATAAAATCACATTATTTTATTTCTAAAACATATATTGGCTGAAAAAATTGTATATAATATTTTTTACATCACTATTGGGTCCTTATGATTTCATTAAACACATTATATATTTAAACGGTATTTAATTTTTACCCAAAATATTGACTATCTCAGAAAATTATGAAAAATTCACCATTGGATAATTTTGATGTCCTGATTCCAAAAATAATATTAATTTTATCTAAATAATATTAAAAATATTTGAATTTTTACTTTTAAAATAAAACCAACATTTATCGAAAATTCAAGGGTTTTGAAAAAAACACCTTTCAAACCTTAATAAAAATTAAAATTGCATTCATAAAATTATACAATAATTTATATTTAATAAAAACAAATTTTTTTATAATAATATCATTATTTTATTAAAATATTACTTAATTCAAAAATCAATTAACTCATCAAAATATATTTCTTAGTTGAATATTAACAAAAAAAATACTATTTGTGCTTTAAAAACTATTTACAATGTAACAATAAAATGAATGTATATTCTCTATACCAGAATAATGTACATAGTCATAGTTATAGGGTCTCGTTATATAACCCCATATAGTAGTTGCATATGACCGAAGGGTAAGGTGTGCGATGGTGATAGACTCTTGGGGTGGCTCAGATTACATCGCTCGTATGGTAATCTCTATTAACTTTCACTTCTCCCAAAGTTAGTTCCGCTCAAGCTTAACATGTTCAATCTCGGCCTGGGATTGGTCAAGATAAAAGCCCATTGATGCCACCTCCTTTTTGAGCTTATAAAGATGGGATTCGTGTGGGAAAATTCTACTGAATGATGTCATCGCTTCCTGTGACTAAGTAAATTAGATTGGTTAAAGTCTTATATTTATACTAATCATGAGATCACTATTCCATTTCTATATTAGCAACATTAACAATTCATAATATTGTTTCAAAATCCAAAACATAAAACCAAATATTTCATACATTTTTCATAACCATAAGAATAAATTTAAATATACCAAGATGAATTTTCATTAATGAATCTTTGGGTCATTACAATCTTTCACCTTAAGAAATTTCTCCCTCAAAATTTTCTTTTTCCACACATAAATAGATGTGGGTAACTCTACTTCATCATTTCCTTCGATTCCCACATTACTTCTTCAAACTCTTTGTTTCGCCACAATACCTTGATGAGGAGAATTGTCTTTTTCCAAAACCTTTTTCTCCACGATCTAAGATCTTCACTGGTCGCTCCTCATAAGAAAGATCATCCTCTTGCTATACAACCTCTAAAGAGAGTACATGTGAAGGGTATTGTATATACTTCTATAAGAGGGACACATTAATGACATCATGTACTTTGGTCATGTTTGGTGGAAGTGCTAGTTGATAGGCCATAGCCCCAACATGATCAAGAATCTCGAAGGAGCCGATGTACCTAGGACTTAAATACCCTTTCTTTACAAACCTCATAAACTTGTTCCATGTAGATATGCATAGAAATACCATGTATCTAACTTTAGACTCAAAGTCTCATCGACGTTTATCTACATAATTCTCCAATCGACTCTGGGCTTCCTAGATATGTTGTAGAATGTTTTCCACCATTTCCCCCAATTCATCGACCATTTCTGGTCTTAGCAGCTTATGCACACTGACTTCATCCCAACATGTTGATGTTTAACTCCACTTCCTATACAAGGCTTCATAATGATCCATTATAATGCTTGAGTGGAAACTGTTATTATAGGATAATTCAACCAGAGGAAGATGATGATCCCAACCTCCTTTAAATTCCACTAAACGGGATCTTACCATATATTCTAGTGTCTGAATAGTTTTTTCAGATTGGCCCTTAGTTTGAGGATGATAGGGGGTATTGATGTTTAGTTTAGTATCCATAGAATGTTAAAGACTCTTCAAAAACATAGAGGTGAATCTTGGATCTCGATCAGATACAATAGATAGTGGTACTACATGCAACCTTACCACTTCCCTGATATATATTCATTCTAGTTGATCCAATGAAAAATCCTACCAAATTGCAATGATGTGTGCAGACTTTTAAGACGATCCATAACAACCCAAATTTAATTGTTTCCTTTGGATGTCATCATACCTCTAGTGACAAAGTAAATGGTGATGTTCTCCCATTTCCTTGCCAGTATGGGAAATGGTGGCATCATCCCCTTAGACATCTGCCTCTTTGAATTCACTTGCTAACACACCATGCACATTGATGTATAATTCGTGATATCTTTCTTCATATTATCCCACCCTTAATTCTCTCAAATATCTCGATACGTCTTTTTTGTTTCCTAGGTGAATAGAGAAATTGGAACTATGTGTATCATCCAAAAGTTCCTTCCTCAGCTCTAGACTTGATGGAACACATAGTATTTTCCCAAATTACACAATTCCTTCTTCATTAACATTGATATCTAAGGATTTACCTTTTATGATAGCTTCCACTTTCTTCTCAATTCTCACATCATCATTTTGAGCATCTTTAACCTTTCCAAAATAGATGGTTGAGAAATAATTTGTGAAAGGATGGATGATGTTCAATTCTTTATGATTCTCATGTCCATCTTCATCAAGTCTAAGAATATTGGATCCTTCTCAATTCTCATCAATGATAGAATCACAGGGTCCTTTCTACATAGAGCATCCGTCACTTTTTTCACATTCCCAGAGTGGTAATGGATTGATCTTTCATAGTCATTGATTATCTATAACAATCATCATTGGTCCATGTTAAACTCTTTATGTGTGAATATATACTTGAAATTTTGTGGGATGTATATATTCCACACTTCTCTCTAAAGAGTTAATGCTGCCAAATTATTAAAGGGAATATCACCACAGCTAATTCAAAATCTCGTGTTGGATAATTATTCTCATGAACTTTCAATTACCTTGAAGCACAGGCAATGAATTTGTCATTTTTCATCAACACATAGCCCAATCCCTTCATTGAAGCATCACTAGATACCACAAAAAGCTATCCACTTTTTGGTAAAGTGAGCACGGGCGCAGTGATAAGCCTCTCTTTCAACTCCTTAAATATTTCTTCACATTCATCACTCCAATAAAACTTTACTACATTCATAGTTATCTTGGTAAGAGGTCTGGACAATCATGAGACATTTCTCACAAATTGTTGATAATATCCACCTAACCCCAAGAAGCTACAAATATATGTTTTCGATGTTGGCCTCAACCATCCCTCTATTTCAGCTGTCTTGGTGGGATCCATAGGTATCCCATTGGTTGTGATGATATGGGCCAAGAATGATACGCACTTCAACCAAAACTCAAATTTTTTTTAATTTTCATGGATCTTCTCCTTTCAAAAGGTCTCTAGTATAGTTATCAAATGCTTCTCATGATCCTCCTTGGTTTTGGAGTATATTAGAATATCTGCTATAAAGACTACCAAAAATTTGTCAAGATAATCCCTAAAGAATCTATTAATCAAGTCCATGAATATTGTTAGAGAATTAGTGAGTCCAAAAGTCATTACTATGAATTCATAGTGCCCGTATCTTGTACGAAAATTAGTCTGGGGGATATCTTCCATCTTCACCCTTACTTGATAATAGCCCGACTGAAAATCCACATTGGAGAAGTATTGTGCTGTATGCAGCTAATCGAACAAGTCATCAATTCGTGGGAGAAGATACTTGTTCTTTATCGTGATTTTTTAAAGCTCATGATAATCGATGCAAAGGGGCATTGACCCATATTTCTTCTTGACGAAGAGGACTGGTGCACCCTATAGAGAAGCACTAGGGTGTATAAACCCTTTATCCAGATTCTACTGTAGTTGTTTCTTCAGCTCCTCAAGCTCCACAACAACTATTCTATACAAATTATTGGATATTGGAAATTACCTAGGTATAATATCAATTTAGAATTCATTATATCTTCTAGGAGGAAGACTAGATAATTCCATGGGAAACACTTCATCAAATTCCCTCACAATAGGCATGTCTTTAAGGATGGTTTCCTCCTTAGACTCAATCATCTGAGCTAGATACGCGTGCTAAAAGGGCTTTAATATCCACACATGAGATGATTAAGTTAAATAAAATTTATCTCCCTACTCACACTTGTATAGAATCAGGGGTCAATTCTCCTCATGGAGAGTGATTTCCCTCTCACAACAATTTTTGTCGTCTATATATAGGGAAAGCCAATCTATGCCATGAATTACATCAAATTCATCATGATGGAGTTTTGTGAGGTTCGCCAAAAAAATAAATCCACAAATTATTAAAGGGGGGAAGTTATATTCATGGGACGCAATGATTTCCCCATTTATCATACTCATCAACATCTTTAATTCCATGATTTATGGTGGTGTTGGGATTTTTCTATTAATAATTTGGGATATAAAAGAATGTGTTGAACCATGGAAGATAACCCTCCCTTTCAATTTTTGATTCAGGTTGTAATCTATCCAGTATAGAAATAGTGATGAGTATCATAAAGTATTTACACATAAAGGGTAATCCAAGGGAAAAACAAATAACTTCTAAATAACTTTTATTTCCTTAACTTATGAATCCATAGGCTTCAATCTAATCTATTCATGATCTATTTTCTATCATATATTCTTAGGTGTATATTTTAAGTCCCTTAATAATGGTTTATACTAAGCTTGTGAATATACCAAAGAATATCCTCTGGGAGTTTCATAACCAAGAGTGCAGTAAGGCCCTCTTTCGTGCACTAGTTCCTGTTTGAGGCTAGCTCAATGTAGTGTTTTCAGGTTTTACCCCTAGGATACATCTGTACCAGAGCCGCCTCTACCTGCTCGTATACATACAAGGATGCATTTGATTGATAAACCACTTACTCAATACTCAACAATACTTATAGATTATTTTATTATACTTATTCGTGTCTCATAGTATTCACTAGGGTTTTCAAATCCTAATCCCAAAATTAACTCAACCTTTCATCTGAAACCAAATATAACAACCATGTTCTTTACTACAAACATAAAAATGATTTAGTACATAAACTTCACTTGATACAACATAGAATATCAAGAGTTCTAGTGTATTTGGGGCTTAGGATCATTACATAACAACTTAAAACCTAAAATACAACATCATTATTTAAAAATTCATTTACCTGACAACTACATTCCCTCATACTTAGCATTTCATGGGATAACCTTAGGACATGTATAAGAAAATAGTGAGCTATAAATACTCTTAATGGAATAAACATTGAATAACATGAGGAATACAATACTTGTTAGACAGTTGGCATATCAATGGAGTAAAAGACAAACAATAACAGAAAGTCATGATAAAGCATGATAATCATAACTGGGAAATGTTGAAATAACACTTTACATGGAATTAACATGATCCAAGGATCATTGCACATGGAGAATGGGTTATCCCCCATTGCACTTGAAGAAGGAGTAAAACCTAATTTCACCTGAATTAGAATGAGTCAACACCCATTTCACATGACATATCCTGATACTATACTTTACCCAATGCAATGGAGCGCTATCAGGGAACACCCTTCTTAAAAATTTCATTTCATGCATAAGTGTGCCACACGAATCCCACAACATGGAATCAATCATCATCATTTATTACACAAAAAAGTGATGTGGAATTCATACATGAATACTTATATTAAATAAGTAAATGTGCATAAAGGTTAGTACCCTTGATAGAAAAATGGGCATGGTATTCACTACAAAATGACATTGGCTTGGAAAATCATAGTGCAATTTCAGCATCTTAACGGCCTGAAATAATAACTCATAAAAAATTGTTGATGAGAGAGAAAGGGGAGTCTCGTCATATTTACATGAAATTTAAAGTCAAGGGGTCATATAAATACATGTCCCAAAAAAATAATGGAATTTGGATGCATAATACAAAAAAATACATGGAAGCAAAAGAGGAGAGAAATCACTCAAGGAATTTCAGTGTGGTAATAGGTGTACATGAGAGTCATTAATGAGAGATAAAGGGGTCTCCCATCATCCAATTATAAAGACGGAAGTATGGTGGAGGTGTTAAATCATACCCCAACTTTTTTAATTGAAAAAAGGGCATAATAATATAAAAAAAATTAGACAGATATGAGAAAGAAATAAATCCCTTACTTGGAAGTACGATCCAAAAATCTTGGGAGAGGCTTGAGAGAGGCTTTGTTGGAGGTTGGGGCACTTTGGGAGGATTCTAGTGAAATGAGGGTAGAGTTTTGATAAACTCCAATGGCTTTTATTGAATATGAAGAGGGATCTTGGGTTGTTTTGTATCGGAAAGGAGGGAGAATTATTTATTATTTAGGTTTGGGACACCTCACATTAAAATAATCAAAACCACAATCCATCCCATGGTTTTTGCCTATGATTTTTGCTAAAGTGGAGTGGAAAACAATATTTTATATGGCCAATGGACGAACTTCATAAAATAATATGTTTTCTTATGTGAAGGTGAATCACACTCTCATGGAAAACAATTTAAAAATAAAAAATGGTTTTTAAGTCTTGGAGGGTCCACTAATGCTTTATAAAATAAATCAAAAAAATCTAAAATCACATTATTTTGAATTCTAAAACATATATTGGAGTAAAATAATGTTTATAGTAATTTATTACATCACTATTGGGTCATTATAGTGTCATAAAACACATTGTATATTTAAATGGTATTTAATTTTTACCCAAAAAGTCGACTATCTCATAAAATAATAAAATTTTCACTTTTGGATAATTTGAATGTCCTGATTCCAAAAAATATATTTTTTCTAAATAATTCTCTAAATATTCAAATTTTTTCGTTTAAAATAAAAACTGACATTTATAAAAAATTTCTGGGTTTGGACAAAAACAACTTTCAAACGTTAATAAAAATTACAATTGAATTCATAAAATTATATGATAATTTATATTTAATAAAAAGTAATTTGTTAACAATAATTATAATATTTTATTAATATAATATTTAATTAAAAATCTATTAATTCATCAAAATATATTTCTTAGTTGAATATTAATTAAAAATACAATTTGTGCTTTAAAAACTATTTACAAGGTAACAATAAAAAAGAATGTATATTCTATATTCAAGAATAATGTACATAAAAATAGTGCTGGTATATTGATACATAACCCTTTATTACACCCATATATGATCAAAGGGTAAGGTTTGCGATGGTGATAGACTCTTGGGTTGGCTCGGGTAACATCGCTCAGGTTGTAATCTCTATTAACTTCCACTTCTCCCATAGTTGGTTCCACTCAAGCTTGACGTGTTCAATCTCGGCTTGGGCTTGGTCAAGAGAAAATCCCAATGATGCCATATTTTTTCAGAGCACCGACAAATGGGCTTCGTACTGGTCAAGTCTACTTGATGAGGCCATCACTTCCTTTGTCTGAGTAAATTGGATTTGTTAAAGCCTTGTATTTATAGAAGTTATGTGATCACTGTTCAATAACTATGTTAGAAACGATCACAATTCATAGAGGTATTTTAAAATCCAAAACATAAATCCAAATAAGTGCGTACACATTACATAACCATATGAATAAATTTAAATAGACCAAGATGAATTTTCATTATTGAATTTTTGGGTCATTGGAAAACCATTGTGGTTGAATGTTTTTTTGCAAAGAAGATACATCCAATGAATGTTACAAGTGGGAAAGTAGAAAACTGATAACTGTCTCATAGACTTGGGCGCGTAAAATGTTTTAGATAGGGGAAGTGATAAGAAAAGATAAATATGAAGTGCTGCAAATGTGTAATTGGATCTAGGAGAGCAGCATGGGGTGTAATACATTTTTACATGTTACAAACACCACCCCAATGTGTTCAGCACTAGGCTCAGGGAGGAGGAGGAGAGGGGAAAGAAGTAGCTACATAAGGTGATGGAGTGTGACCCAATGTGGTACAGGAATGATTCGAGGAATGGTCATTGTCTACTAATAGTTGTCGTATTAATAGACATAGGTATCAATCATTACTTATTATCATGAATCTTGTTTGAGACCTCATGTTTCCAGTTAAACTAAAGACTTGACCCTTACATATAAAGATTCTATAGGGAGGAGACTCAATAATCACACTTATTCTGACGGTGTGATCTGACCTGTGAGGTGAGAGTTTCGATTGGATCCTCCTAGTGTCAGTGTTGAGGCCTTACAACGTTAGTTTGGGTATGGGAT
The DNA here is from genome assembly GCA_963277665.1 of Viscum album. Classification (NCBI taxonomy): domain Eukaryota; kingdom Viridiplantae; phylum Streptophyta; class Magnoliopsida; order Santalales; family Viscaceae; genus Viscum; species Viscum album. The sequence goes on from OY728165.1 coordinate 927,676,871, forward strand.
GTATATCCATAGTTCATACTCAGTTTTAATGTATTAGGAAAAAATTTGTGGTTTATCTACAATGTTGGAATGTAGTTTTACTCAGTCAGAAAAAAAAAGGAAACCCAGAAAGCATAGGATAAACTCATGCATAGGAGGATGCAGCTAATCACTCTTGATTCGGCTAGCCATAACCTTGTGGTAGTAGGAATTTTGAGTTTTCAGTTCCCAACAAGAGTGTTAGAGTGTGGGGAGATCATTTCAAAATATGCTTCCAAGATTTCCACCCTCAAGGGAGAGGGACTTCTTCTTTGGTTGGGTACTACTGAAGATTCATACTTGACTTCTCTAGGGTAGTGGTACCCCTATAAACATTGACAAAAAGGGGGAGCCTTTTCTATGGATAAAGGAGTGTCAGAGGAGCTTTCAGAAGGAGAGAGAAAGACTGACGAGTTCCCCCATCTTGAGACTACTATAATAGGGTGTAGGGATTGTAGTATACTATGACATATCAGGGACTGGAATATTTTATTTCATTATTAAAGAGCGAGCAATGATCACCTATGGCTCACATCAGTAGTGACTGAATGATCAGAACAACGCTACCCATGACCTGGAGTAAGCAGCATTGGTCTTCACCTTGAAGGTGTGGTGACATTACTTACTGGGAGAAAATTTTATAGTCTACATTGATCATAATAGTTTCAGGTATATATTCTCTTAGAAAGAACTGAACCTTACATAGCGTCGATGGCTAGAGTTCCTCCAGGACAATGAATTTGATATAGTCAATACCCCTGGGAAGGGGAACGTGGTAGTAGATGCACTCAACATGAGGTCTGGTCTACATTTGCTAAGTGAGATAACAGAGTAGGTGGCCATGTTGCAGATATCCTTCATGGATAGAGATGGAGCAGCTTACCTACAGTATTTGGCAGTCACTTCCCCACTCCTTCAACGAATCTGGGAGGTGTAACTTTAGGGAATTGACAGTGAGGCTCGTTGTGTTCAGATATCCTCAAGATAGGCACATGAAGGATTTTATAAAGGCGGGGAGCACTTCATCCTCTTCATATGTTGTACAATGGTACCAGTGATGCTATGGGAGGAGATGTTGAGCAAGTTTCATACATCCCCTCTGGCGGTACATCTTGGTGTAGCGAAGATGTACCAGGATCTATGGTGTCAACACTGGTGGCCAGGGAGGAAGAAGGCTGTAGCGGGGTTTGTTTATCGATGCCTCACTTATCTGCAAGTGAAGGCTGAGGATCAGGTTCTAGCAGGCTTAGCACAACCACTAAATGAGTCGGAGTGGAAGTGGGATGGGATCTCCATGAACATTTTGATAGGGCTTCCACCTATGTCATGGGGACATGATTCCAACTGGGTTATCGTTGACTGACTCACCAAGTCATCCCACTTCTTACCCATTCAAGAGATGGGATTTTTAGAGGTATTAGGATTAATGTAAATACATCAAATTTTATGACTTCATGGGGTTCCATCGATGATCATCTCTGAACATGATGCATGATTTACATATACATTGTGGAAGGGATTACAAGAGGTGTTCAAGAATCAACTATGTTTGAGCACTACTTTTCATCCTCGGATGGATGGTCAGAAAGAATGGACCATTCAAACACTGGAGGAAATGATTGTTTTGATGCAGTTAGGAGGATCACTTGATCTTGGTGGAGTTTTAATACAACAACAGTTAGCACTACACCATCGGTATGGAACCATTTGAGTCCGTGTACGGTCGACCTTGGAGATCACCTCTATGCTGGACAAACCTAAGGGAGTTAGCAATTATGGGTACATAGTTGGTAAGGGATACCACTGAGATGGTGAAGAACATCTAGGAGAAGATGAAGACAACATAGAGCAGGAAAAAGCCTTATGCTAACAGAGGACAGAGACCTTTGGATCACCAGGAGGGGGACTATGAATTCTTATTAGTCTCCCCTCTACAGGGACTATTGATATTTGGCCGAGGCGGAAAGTTATCACCTAGGTTTATCAGATCTTTTCTGATACATTGAAGTGTAGGTAAGGTGGCATACCTCTTGGAACTTCCACCACAGTTGGAGTGGGTGAATGACATTTTCCTTATGTCCCAATTGAGGAGATACGTGTGTTACCCATCTCACCTCATCAACCATGGTGAGGTGGACTTCGATGATCGGGAGATGTTTACGGAGGTTCCTGTGGAGGTTGAGGATCGATAGGAGCAGGTCCATCATGGGTGGTGGATACCTTTAGTTCACGTTCTCTAGTAGCATGGGAACATCTAAGAGAGAACATGGGAAAGGGAGGCTCAGATTCATGCTCATCAACCCCATTTGTTTCATTAGTCTATGATGTGGATTTTGGGGATGAAAAGTCCTAGGTTGAGAGAATTAAAAGACCCGAATTTTCCATGTAATTTTTTTAATTAAATGAAATTATTAAGAGTATGTGAAAATTGACGGTGCCTGATTCTGAGGCCCAGTGTGCCCGGAATGCATTTCTGGAAAAAAAATTCAACTATGTTTAGTAAACGTGTGAGCGACATTTTATAACTTTTGAACCTTTTATCATATTAAAAATATGAGGGCACTGTTGAATCCAAAGCACTAAGATTCGCATAAGGGAGGTTTTACATTGACCAAAGTAGGTCTGGAGAAAAAGTAAATTTTTGTGACTTTTTAAAAGATGTGAAATTAAATTAAATTATTATTTTTTATTTCTTCTGCACTAAAGGACAATCAGAGTGTGGGAAAAGTGATGTGTCAAGCCAATAAATGGCTTGAAATTTCAATCATAAGTAACAGTGTCATTTAGGAATTCGGAAGGTTCCTAATTAATGAGCCCCCATTAATTCCCCAGGTTGTTACATACCCTCCCCCTCTCATATAAATATGGAGTTTATGGAGGTGTATATTCCCACCTTCTCCACGAAATAAAGTGTTGAAGAGTTATGAGATGCCAAAACCTTAGAGGACAGAGCTAATCTTAGCAGAAGGTGACATGTGTCTCCAAACCATGAATTATAGGATGACATATTAGTGTCGTTGTTGGAAACCATTTGCGGGAATGAAGAAAACAATCCAACTTCAAGTGAGGGTTCCCTTCAATGGGTTTACGAGGTAATGGTATTTATTATCGTTTATTTAACATGAATTTATTGAACCCCTCTACCCCCTCTTGTCTACGAGCTAATGCAGAGGGGCGGGCCTGATGAACACGGCCCAAACCCCCCATAATCTTCGCTACACCCTTGTGTTCATTGTGGAATATCGGAAACATGAGGACATCGACCGACTACGAAGAAGGTGTTCACTAACACACGCTGCTAGAGGAGGATATTACACAAATCCATGGTGGTAATCATAAAGACAAGCATAGGATGGCCACAAAGGAGGTGATACATGCTACCGCATGTTTCCGGTGAGAAAAAAAGGGTTTGGGGCTCTACAGTAGCGGCGAGTGGTGGAGGCGCGGCACACCATCATGTGACGTTGGAGACCAAGCATCCACGACTCATCAACCATGGTGATCGGAGGAGGTGGTCACCACATCGATCATCCACAGATATGAGGCAGTGCGACAAGATCTCCACAGGCGAGCATAAGCCATGGCCGAAGCCTCGGTGATGGAACCCACCACATGAGTTCTGTAGAGACCGGGTGACACCCACACAACGTCACTGTTTCACCATATCGAACAGCCTCTGGGCTATTCAAGAGTTTGAGAGAATGGGGGTCACCCCCCCTCCCCAACCAGATCAGGAGGATGGTGGTAGGGTTGTTGTATCATAGGTCTAGACCTAGGTGGTTGGGCTACCCCCTCGCGAGCCATAGCCTACGCGGCGGGGCTGTCCCCCTTAGGGGTCATGCCCTACATGGTCGGGCCACCCCCCCTCACTGGTCGGGCCCTACATGGTTGGGCCATCCATTGCGGGCTACACCTCACATGGCCGGGACACCCCTTTGTGGGCCGCCCCTTGCTGGTCAGGCCAAACCCACCATGGCCTAGCCCAGATCGGGTCAGGTCGGGTCAGTCTGATCGGGTCAGACCAGACCCGAGAAAACTGGGCCCAAAAACACTAAAAGGGCCATATCTTGTGAACCAGAGTTCCATTTGATGAACCTTATATGTTGTTGGGATCCTTGTATTGAGACGGTACTTTTGGTATGCTAATATTTAGTTTTGGATATAGTTGGAGTATGACAGGGTTGGATCGATCCCGAATACAACCAGGACCCCGGAACTAAAACACTTATAACTCACAGACTAGGAATATGATTGATGCACCGTATGTCGCATTGGAACCCTTACAACATGGCAGTTCATCAGGTTACTCCTTTGTGGATCTTATTGGTGGTTAATTTATTACCAATATCTCTAGGTAAGATTTTATGGAACTCGAGCACACCAGGTACGAGGAATCCAGTGGCTGGAAGTGAGGCAGAGGTTGGAGATAGATCATAATGAGGTCATCACTCAACAATCTGATGTAGGTTAGTGCCTAATGATCCTGTGTGGGTCAGATCCTATGTGGGTCAGCGCTCAACGATCCTATGTGGGTTAGCGCATACCGATACTGTGTGGTTCTGATCCTGTGTGGGTTAACAAGGGTTAGTTATCTATCAACTCTGGGCCGGTCGGATCCTGTGAGTATTATTGTGGGGGTTAGTATCTATCGATCCTGTGTGGTTCAAACATTGTGTGGTCATAATAAGTGACTCTTAAAAGAATAATATGATATAGCTTTGCAACTAATCATCTATACTTCTATACCTCACTGAAAACCTAGTTTGGGTTGAGACTCTTTTTGAGATTTGTTTATTGCATCATTTTTTGTGATTGGGATCCTGGTTTGTGGTTTTCCATTTTAGAATTATGAGTGAAATTTGTGGGTATGAAGGTCCCTATAGGGTATTTTTATACTCACCCATGAACGGGCTTCACCCACACCTTGTTGTGTCTTGTGCAGATGAAAAGAAACTGGGTAGATGTTTGAGGGAGGTAGGACAAGGAGGTATGTAGAGGAGACGGTCGGGCGTGGAGCGCTGATGAGTTGATCTATACGCACACTTCAGGTCGGATCCTCGGAGGATGACCTAAGAGCTATTTCTTTTCTTTCCCAGTGGTATTGTACTTTCAGATGTACTTGTACTTTTCCAGTTGGGCTTGAATTCTAGCCCCTTACTTTCAGCACTCTTTTAATATAGTAGTTACATAGTGGTTGCTTCTTGTCGCGTTCTTGTCTATGTGTTTGTACATGTTTAAAGGAAATGTCTCCCCATTATAGGGATACTCCTTTCCAGTGTTAGATGCCAGACAATGGCCTTTGGAAGGAGGGCTTGGGGAAGTCACGACGTGGGCCCTGGGGGATGGGTCATGAAAGTAGGAGTTATCCAATCAACTATCTAAGATTCAAATGTGATATAATTGACCTGATAGTCGAGAAAATATATTCATGTATTATTTTATGAACTTATTTTGGACGTTTTATGATGAAATATTGATCTGGTACCAATAATGTTTATAATATAAAACTATGTTATAATTTTCATGGGGTACGTTTAATGAGTTTAATTATTAATTGAATGTAAAATATGATAGTTATCTAATAAATTATTTTTTTATATAAAATGGAATCATGTAACGCCCCGACCCCAGCTACCCAGTGTCGGTGCATTACTTCGTAACATTGGCATGATCACAAGAAAGATCAAATCTCGAAAGACCGATTGGTTTAGTAGCCTTGGAAACACTAGATATATTCATAAGTTTTACATTACATCATAAAATGAAAAACTACTACAACAACATAATGTTTTCACAGTCCACACTATAATCCCCTCATAATATCCCTGCAGGTCATTCATAACTTATATCTTCACATCCTGGGAAAAATAAAACATAGAAAAGGGGTGAGCTCAAATGCCCAGTAAGGATAACAATATAGCGGAACATTAAAAAATAAGCATAAACATTTAAGGCAATGAATTACTAAAAAAAAGACTTTTAAACTTGAACTTCAACATAGTATGGCAAAAGTAAAATGAAATAATGCCATTTACTTGTTCACATGGATATTCTACTAATCGAATAATCACATGAAAAATCAATAACCACTTTCATAATGTTGGAATGCATAATGCTAAACTTTAATTACTTTTCAAGGCCTCGTCCCAAGACCTTGGGGCTAACTGTAACCGGAACCCAACCCGGAGTGCCTCTAATAACCGGACACCAACCCGGAGTGCCACTAATAACCGGACACCAACCCGGAGTTCCTCTAATAACCGGACACCAACCTGGAGTGCCTCTAATAACCGGACACCAACCCGGAGGGCTTACTCTTACCAGTCCCTAACCTGGAGGGCTTACTTTTACCAGTCCCCAACCTGGAGGGCTTACTTTAACCAGTCCCCAACCTGGAACATACTTGTCCAACACATTCATATGAAGTAAAGATTGAAATATAACATAAACATTCTTATTGGAACTAGCATACGAAATGTCAATACTTTCACCATAAACTATGAATGGTATAAAAATAGCACATCCACAGTCAAACATATCACAAAACCTTCAAAACAATATAGAAGTTTTGTATCATAATAAATCAACTTCAAATAATCTTAAAACCCATCAAAGGATGTTGACATAGATGAAATCAAAATTCTTTTTAAAGAAATATCTCCTTTTATTTTGAAATCATTTAAGATCCATATAAAATCAAACATTTTCTTTGAAAATAATCTTATAAACTTTTAAGGGAAGCTTTGACGATTTTATAACGGCAGAAAATAACCGCACCCGCCGTATAAGTTAAAAAAACATTCTTATCTTAATTCTGTCGAAAAGGTTAAAAAGCACCTTGTTTGGAAAACGACGGAAAGATTCCCTTATAAACCTCTTATAAAAAATCAAACAAGGGTATAAATGACTTTAACCCATATTCTTTTAAATATTAAAAATGTTTTGAAATACATTTTGAAGAAACATGGATGTGGATGATAACGAGATCCCAGTAGATTATTACGTATAAACAACCTCGGATAATGAAGAGATTGTAAAATAACCCTTACCAGTTTGGTAACTTATGAAACATACAACCCATGAAAGAGGTATCATACAATTAATATGTAAGTACACATAAATTAGAGTGTATTACACAAAGAATATAATTATGGGCAGTACATACACCACACAAAAGGTAATGGTGGCAATATGGCATGAATCTCACAGGAATAAGGAGTGAGATGAAAACCCCTTACCACGTTAATCAACTGAGTCGTATGGCCAAAAGTTAATAACCACCAAATTATTTACAGAATAACATGAATATGATAATATATATCCAATGCCAGTACACAATACACCACTTTCAATAATTTAGTGGCGAATAATGGAAATCTCACGGAATTGAATGTGAGATAAGAAAATCCCTTACCACGTTAATCAACTGAGTCGTATGGCCAAAATTTAATAACCACCAAATTATTTACAGAATAACATGAATATAAATAGAATCATGATAATATATATCAAATGGCCATACACAATACACCACTTTCAATAATTTAGTGGCGAACAATGGAAATCTCACGGAATTGAAAGTGAGATAAGAGAATCCCTTACCTTGTACTTTTCCTTGGTTGGGGTAGGTTAACCTCCTGTATAATGGTGAAATAATTGTTATTAAATTATACAAGAATCATATACATTAATATGATATCATATATGTTCCTTTAACATTGCTTTATTAATAATATCTTAGTATTATCGTCGTTTCGGGTGATAATCGATTCGTTCTTCTTAAATGTTTGGTTACGTAAGACATGTTTGTAATGGATAGATTATATATTATTCATAATCATAATTATATTAACATTATTTTTAACCCTAAAATGAGAATAAGACTTGAATGGATACGATGGAGGATGGATCTTACCGCGTTCGTGGAGACGGTAGTCCGTACGTACGCACGAACGCTACTTCCATTTAATTTTTATTTTAAAAGAATTGAATCCAAATGATACATAGGTATATTACTATTCCAGTATAATATAATATTTTATATATGTTACTTATGTTCATTAACACCATCCTTTATACGTTCCATGTGTGGTATGAACGAGTCATATCATTTTAAGGGGGAGGTAGTCCGCACTTCCTCAAATGAAATTATCGTATGTATATACAACATGAAACGAATAATGGTATGAAATAAAATGGAATTACAGAAGCTTATATATAAAATATATATCATTAATATCATATTTAATTATAGTTCAATCATAATGGCCACCATGAGAGGAGGTAATATGTATTTGAACAATCATCGTTTCGTGAGGCGTTAGTTTGCCATCCACAGAAACATTATGTTCATCATCCATTAGATGGAGTTGTGTGTATGTGTAGTTTGAATCCTTCTTATAACAACATCCTAGTATATTTAGGATACTGTTGTTGTTACAAAAGAAAGGAAATAAAAAGAGTTTGGGGGTTGGAGAAGCAAAATAAATGAAAATAATTTAAGAGAAATCATTACCTTTAATTTAGGTAACTCACTTTGGTTGGAACCAAAGGACTTATTGAAATGCTTTCTGCCTAAGGGGAAGCTTCAAGGAGGAGGAGAGGGATGTGGGGAGCTTAGTTGGGCAGAGTTTGGACGAGCCAAGTGGCTTGAGAGGTGTGAGGAATGAGTATAAGTGGTCTCCTTTTATAAGGGAGAAGAGGGGCTCTTTAGGAAAGAGTGAAAGTATTACTTTATAATATAATTATATTCGGTTTATAATGGTCCAAAAATCATTGAGGTCGAAGATAAGATGACTCATATTCTAAATAACATCATCCAATAAGAATTGGACAGGTTTTAGATAATATTTTAATCATTATAATCTTATTTATTTAAATGATTTATTAATGAGGTAAACATTGCATCATTATTGTGTCATTAATAATTTAAATTATTTGATGTCTCAAAATTATAAATAAAATATCATTATGTAGGAAATCTTTTTAGCTTTCTAAGGAATATTTATAATCGAAAATCCAACATGTATAACCATATGTAAAAATTGTTCTTCTAAAAGATGTAAGCTTATGCCATTTTTATTTTTATTTTAACTTTATTAATATAAAGTGTCCCTACCACATACAAGTGGATCCAATGGGTCCCCAAATTGACCCAAGGATGCTCATGGTCGGGTATGTGTCCACCAATAAGGTTAGGACACGTTTTAGGTTAATTTTGTATTATTATTATATTATTTTTTAACCCTTATTTACCGGATTTACCCTTAACCATGGTAAATAAAATATTTACCACAGTAATTATTCAAAATGTCTAAAAATAAAAGTTACCTATTTACACAATTTGGAAATCCTGATTCCAAATATGGAATCCATTTTTCTAAATTCAAAACACAGAAGTGGCAGAAATTAATTTAAAATTAATTCCCGCTGTCAAAACAAAAAGCGTGTTTTTAAGAGGTAATAACTATCAAAAGATTGACACTTGTTTATGTTTGGTTTAATTGTAAAATTATGTACAATGACCAAGATTATATTAAATGGTAAAAATATATTCTAAATATACTTTAAAACTACTAAAATTCATAATTTATCACAATTAATTATTTTGATTAAAAAAGTTGTTTTTAATTAAAATTTAGTAATTTTCACTATTCATCAAAATATGAAAGTTATCCGAAAAGTACCAAAATTTCACCTTAGTATAAATTAGATATTCCGAATCCAGAAATGAAGTCCATTTTAAAATATAAAATATATATAATTTCAAAATTTAGGTATTACTATTCATAACGGCTAGTTTGATTGGTTGTGGTGTGTGTTAAAACTCAAGGTTGCGTACAACACACGCTACTATTTTATTCAAAGGAAAGCGTACCGTAGAAGCTTGGGATGTTTCATTTTAATTTTTTTTTTGATGTCCCAATTTATTCAGATAGTTTAAAATATTTTATTTAAAAAGGTTTCACTGTTAAAGTTGATAAAAGTGCAATACTGAAAATGAATCTGTTCTTGCATTATGACTAAGAAACTCATAATAGGGATTCTAAAATTATAAGGATTATATAAAGTTCAAAATGTTTTTAATACTATTCATGACCTCTTTTAATGGCTTTTTTTTTTGTACGTCATGGTGTGATTGAACTCGGTGTTGCGTGTAGTGCAAGTTATTGAATTATTTTTAAGAAATAACACACTATGAAATCCTGGGGTGTTACATTCTCCCCTCCTTCAATAAATTGCGTCCTCGCAATTTGAAATTGTTCTTCGAAAATAAAAGGTTGAAAATAGAAAATATCTTTGTGGGAAAACCCACATCGTAAATTAGGTTACTAAAATTTAGTCTTAATATGAGGAAAAGAGAAATGAAAGGATCACCACCAAATTATGATCTCTATTAGGAGAATATTGGTGGCAATTAGAGACATATAGTTGGAGGAAAAACGTAAATATTTATAGGTAGTGGTTGAGTTCATCAATCACAAACAAGTATAAAATTGAGGTCCTTAAACTCATCAATCTATGATGATTTGAAGTACCATCGGTTCAACAAAATATAGGGTATTGTGGTCACACATTTTTGACATTTCAAAATATCTTAGTTGAAATCCCACATTGAAAAATGAATTAATGAGGCCTCTATTTAAAATAAAGAGTCGAAAGTATGAAGATTACCGAAAATAACACATACTAGGGTTCCATGTAGTAAAATATGGGTATGGAAGAAAAATCCAACCATCAATTACTTGATGGAGAGTGGTAGAGAACATGGCTTTGAAAAGGCCAACAATCCCAAAGCCATAAATTAGTGATGATTTAAGGTACCATCTAGGAAAACATTTTTGTTCTAATTTTCTTTTCTTAATGTTGAGGAATTTTTTTATGAGATTGGCTAAGATCATATAGAGATATACTTACTTTATAATTAGAGTTTCATCCATTAATAAATTTCTACCACATACTCATCTTTCACTCTAAAAGATAATAGAATGTAAAAAAAATTCTATTTACACTATTCGTATAGGGTTCCAAAATAAAAGAATTTATAATTCATCTAAAAAATCTTTTAATAAAAACTACATTATTTAATCCAGGACATCTCGTGGGCCAGTGGTAGGTGATACACCCTTGTCGCCCTTCAGTTGCGGGTTCAAGTCTCGCAGCCTTGCCGGACGCGACGGGTTGCCGCCCGACCTCCGGGTTGTCCTTTTATGGAAATCCAAAATAATCCAAACTAGAACTATCCAAAATACTTCTATCCAAACTCACAGTCCAACATTTATAAGGAAGTTAAACATAATATAGATCCTTTTTACCCCGTAATAGCATATGAATACCTTCATCATGTATTACCATATTCCTTATTGATTACATTCTTGTTCCCTTATTCCATATAGAATGCTGGATATACTTCATTAATCCAAAAATGTTTTAAAACCCAACAATGATGGAATATACAAATCATTAATCAGCTTCAAGGTAGTCAATAATATCCAATATAATTTATCCAAATCAATCATGTATTATTCTAAAATCACCACCTCGGTATCTGAACCATATTAAGGTTTATCTTTCTCTCAACCATATATTTTCCAAAAATTTATCCTGCTATTGAGTCACTTTTCTTTGTTCCACACAATCTGAAGTCCTTAATGAAATAGTACTGCAGTACAATCCTTATATACTCCATAATTATTATAACAAGTACATTGTTGATACAACACTCAATTGACATAATCAACATAAGAACTCTAATCATTCCTCTTCATCTGTGGTAGTATCATAACATGATTATTATCCAATAACATCATTTGCGGCATAGTCTGTTGACTGGGACATAGGTTCGTGTAGTGTCCAAACTCCTTGCAAATGAAGCATTGTACATTTGAAACCATTTTCTTACCCTTGCAGTCACGTACTTTGTGCCCTTTTCCTCCACACTTATAACAAACTCCCATTCCTTTCAGGAAAGTTCAAGGGTGTTTCTTTCCACAGTTACCACATATGGGAAAATTCTTCTTTTCCCTCTTCCCTTTATCCATCTTTCTCTCTTCCATCCTTTTCTTCCCTTGCTTCCCTTCAAATCCATAGAACTCAGTAAACTCTTTACTTATCTTATCAACACATGATATTATTTCTTCATATGATGATAATACATGGGAGACTATTTCTCTTATAAATTCTAGCTTAAGACCATGAAAGATATGATCCTTCCTTCTCTTTGGATCATGTGCATTTCTGGAGTCATCATTCCTTCTACTGGGAGCCATTTCTAAACAATGGCATAAACTAGATCAGTTTATGAATCAAAATACATAATCCCATACTTATAAAACACTTAACATAAATTGAACTATTTATGGGTATAATCCATAATCATAAAAATGTTTTCTTTGAGGAAGTATATACTCATAAACCCTTCATAATGATTTGTAAAGAAAATGAGAGTTATCCTAAGCATATCCCCCGAGAGTGTCGTAACCAAGAGTGAAGCAAGGCCTGTTGTCGTGCACCAGTTCCCATTCGAGTCTAGCTCAAAGCGGTGTTTTCGAGTTTTACCCCTAGGTACATCTGTGCCAGAGCAGCCTCTACCTGCTCGTATCCAGACAGGGATGTATTGCTCAGAAAACTCACAAAATCTCTACAATACCAAAATTCTTGTAAGTTCTTCTATACTAATCCTCAATGTTCATCTTAGGTCTACGTGCTCTAATCAGAGATTATCTAAATCTAGCTTCCATGGTTTGTACTAAACTTCCTCTGATACCAACTGTAACGCCCCGACCCCAGCTACCCAGTGTCGGTGCATTACTTCGTAACATTGGCATGATCACAAGAAAGATCAAATCTCGAAAGACCGATTGGTTTAGTAGCCTTGGAAACACTAGATATATTCATAAGTTTTACATTACATCATAAAATGAAAAACTACTACAACAACATAATGTTTTCACAGTCCACACTATAATCCCCGAATAATATCCCTGCAGGTCATTCATAACTTATATCTTCACATCCTGGGAAAAATAAAACATAGAAAAGGGGTGAGATCAAATGCCCAGTAAGGATAACAATATAGCGGAACATTCAAAAATAAGCATAAACATTTAAGGCAATGAATTACTAAAAAAAATCCTTTTAAACTTGAACTTCAACATAGTATGGCAAAAGTAAAATGAAATAATTCCATTTACTTGTTCACATGGATATTCTACTAATCGAATAATCACATGAAAAATCAATAACCACTTTCATAATGTTGGAATGCATAATGCTAAACTTTAATTACTTTTCAAGGCCTCGTCCCAAGACCTTGGGGCTAACTGTAACCGGAACCCAACCCGGAGTGCCTCTAATAACCGGACACCAACCCGGAGTGCCTCTAATAACCGGACACCAACCTGGAGTGCCTCTAATAACCGGACACCAACCCGGAGTGCCTCTAATAACCGGACACCAACCCGGAGGGCTTACTTTTACCAGTCCCTAACCTGGAGGGCTTACTTTTACCAGTCCCCAACCTGGAGGGATTACTTTAACCAGTCCCCAACCTGGAACATACTTGTCAAACACATTCATATGAAGTAAAGATTGAAATATAACATAAACATTCTTATTGGAACTAGCATACGAAATGTCAATACTTTCACCATAAACTATGAATGGTATAAAAATAGCACATCCACAGTCAAACATATCACAAAACCTCCAAAACAATATAGAAGTTTTGTATCATAATAAATCAACTTCAAATAATCTTAAAACCCATCAAAAGATGTTGACATAGATGAAATCAAAATTCTTTTTAAAGAAATATCTCCTTTTATTTTGAAATCATTTAAGATCCATATAAAATCAAACATTTTCTTTGAAAATAATCTTATAAACTTTTAAGGGAATCTTTGACGATTTTATAACGGCAGAAAATAACCGCACCCGCTGTATAAGTTAAAAAAACATTCTTATCTTAATTCTGTCGAAAAGGTTAAAAAGCACCTTGTTTGGAAAAAGACGGAAAGATTCCCTTATAAACCTCTTATAAAAAAATCAAACAAGGGTATAAATGACTTTAACCCATATTCTTTTAAATATTAAAAATGTTTTGAAATACATTTTGAAGAAACATGGATGTGGATGATAACGAGATCCCAGTAGATTATTACGTATAAACAACCTCGGATAATGAAGAGATTGTGAAATAACCCTTACCAGTTTGGTAACTTATGAAACATACAACCCATGAAAGAGGTATCATACAATTAATATGTAAGTACACATAAATTAGAGTGTATTACACAAAGAATATAATTATGGGCAGTACATACACCACACAAAAGGTAATGGTGGCAATATGGCATGAATCTCACAGGAATAAGGAGTGAGATGTAAACCCCTTACCACGTTAATCAACTGAGTCGTATGGCCAAAAGTTAATAACCACCAAATTATTTACAGAATAACATGAATATGATAATATATATCAAATGCCAGTACACAATACACCACTTTCAATAATTTAGTGGCGAATAATGGAAATCTCACGGAATTGAATGTGAGATAAGAAAATCCCTTACCACGTTAATCAACTGAGTCGTATGGCCAAAAGTTAATAACCACCAAATTATTTACAAAATAACATGAATATAAAGAGAATCATGATAATATATATCAAATGGCCATACACAATACACCACTTTCAATAATTTAGTGGCGAACAATGGAAATCTCACGGAATTGAAAGTGAGATAAGAGAATCCCTTACCTTGTACTTTTCCTTGGTTGGGGTAGGTTAACCTCCTGTATATTGGTGAAATAATTGTTATTAAATTATACAAGAATCATATACATTAATATGATATCATATATGTTCTTTTAACATTGCTTTATTAATAATATCTTAGTATTATCGTCGTTTCGGGTGATAATCGATTCGTTCTTCTTAAATGTTTGGTTACGTAAGACATGTTTGTAATGGATAGATTATATATTATTCATAATCAGAATTATATTAACATTATTTTTAACCCTAAAATGAGAATAATACTTGAATGGATACGATGGAGGATGGATCTTACCGCGTTCGTGGAGACGGTAGTCCGTACGTACGCACGAACGCTACTTCCATTTAATTTTTATTTTAAAAGAATTGAATCCAAATTATACATAGGTATATTACTATTCCAGTATAATATAATATTTTATATATGTTAATTAAGTTCATTAACACCATCCTTTATACGTTCCATGTGTGGTATGAACGAGTCATATCATTTTAAGGGGGCGGTAGTCCGCACTTCCTCAAATGAAATTATCGTATGTATATACAACATGAAACGAATAATGGTATGAAATAAAATGGAATTACAGAAGATTATATATAAAATATATATCATTAATATCATATTTAATTATAGTGCCATCATAATGGCCACCATGAGAGGAGGTAAGATGTATTTGAACAATCATCGTTTCGTGAGGCGTTAGTTTTCCATCCACAGAAACATTATGTTCATCATCCATTAGATGGAGTTGTGTGTATGTGTAGTTTGAATCCTTCTTATAACAACAACCTAGTATATTGAGGATACTGGTGTTGTTACAAAAGAAAGGAAATAAAAAGAGTTTGGGGGTTGGAGAAGCAAAATAAATGAAAATAATTTAAGAGAAATCGTTACCTTTAATTTAGGTAACTCACTTTGGTTGGAACCAAAGGACTTATTGAAATGCTTTCTGCCTAAGGGGAAGCTTCAAGGAGGAGGAGAGGGATGTGGGGAGCTTAGTTGGGCAGAGTTTGGACGAGCCAAGTGGCTTGAGAGGTGTGAGGAATGAGTATAAGTGGTCTCCTTTTATAAGGGAGAAGAGGGGCTCTTTAGGAAAGAGTGAAAGTATTACTTTATAATATAATTATATTCGGTTTATAATGGTCCAAAAATCATTGAGGTCGAAGATAAGATGACTCATATTCTAAATAACATCAACCAATAATAATTGGACAGGTTTTAGATAATATTTTAATCATTATAATCTTATTTATTTAAATGCTTTATTAATGAGGTAAACATTACATCATTATTGTGTCATTAATAATTTAAATTATATGATGTCTAAAAATTATAAATAAAATATCATTATCTAGGAAATCTTTTTAGATTTCTAATGAATATTTATAATCTAAAATCCAACATGTATAACCCTATGTAAAAATTGTTCTTCTAAAAGATGTAAGCTTATGCCATTTTTATTTTTATTTTAACTTTATTAATATAATGTGTCCCTACCACATACAAGTGGATCCAAGGGGTCCCCAAATTGACCCAAGGATGGTCATGGTCGGGTATGTGTCCACCAATAAGGTTAGGACACGTTTTAGGTTAATTTTGTATTATTATAATATTATTTTTTAACCCTTATTTACCGGATTTACCCTTAACCATGGTAAATAAAATATTTACCACAGTAATTATTCAAAATGTCTAAAAATAAAAGTTACCTATTTACACAATTTGGACATCCTGATTCCAAATATGGAATCCATTTTTCTAAATTCAAAACACATAAGTGGCAGAAATTAATTTAAAATTAATTCCCGCTGTCAAAACAAAAAGCGTGTTTTTAAGAGGTAATAACTATCAAAAGATTGACACTTGTTTATGTTTGGTTTAATTGTAAAATTATGTACAATGACCAAGATTATATTAAATGGTAAAAATATATTCTAAATATACTTTAAAACTACTAAAATTCATAATTTATCACTATTAATTATTTTGATTAAAAAAGTTGTTTTTAATTAAAATTTAGTAATTTTCACTATTCATCAAAATATGAAAGTTATCCGAAAAGTACCAAAATTTCACCTTAGGCTAAATTCGATATTCCGAATCCAGAAATGAAGTCCATTTTAAAATATAAAATATATATAATTTCAAAATTTAGGTATTACTATTCATAACGGTTAGTTTGATTGGTTGTGACGTGTGTTAAAACTCAAGGTTGCGTACAACACACGCTACTATTTTATTCAAAGGAAAGAGTACCGTAGAAGCTTGGGATGTTTCATTTTAAATTTTTTTTGATGTCCCAATTTATTCAGATAGTTTAAAATATTTTATTTAAAAAGGTTTCACTGTTAAAGTTGATAAAAGTGCAATACTGAAAATGAATATGTTCTTGCATTATGACTAAGAAACTCATAATAGGGATTCTAAAATTATAAGGATTATATAAAGTTCAAAATGTTGTTAATACTATTCATGACCTCTTTTAATGGCTTTTTTTTGTACGTCATGGTGTGATTGAACTCGGTGTTGCGTGTAGTGCAAGTTATTGAATTATTTTTAAGAAATAACACACTATGAAATCCTGGGGTGTTACAAATCATCCCCCATTAAAAATGATTTTTAAATAATTCATTTAAAAGGATATGTTTGATGAATTAAAATAATGATAATCATATAGAATCTTATGAATTTTTATTAAGAAATAATGAAATTTATTTGTTTTTTAGTATCCCCTTTAAAATCATTTGAATATAAATTATTGTAATGAATCTGAAATTTCAAGGAATTTTTTTAAATGCTTTGGAATTTTACGAGTCTTTGGCTTCTGACGGCACTTGATTCCGAGGCCCGGTGTGCCCAGAATCAATTTCCGAAGTTTAGCTCGGGTACATTCATTAAACAATTGAGCGGGCTTTTCTATCTTTTGAACCAGTGCGTGGAATTAAAATCTGAGGGCACCGATGAACTCGCAACACTGGTAATTTCTTAACGCGATCCTTAGCTTAGTTGCATTCGCAATGGAGGAGAAGATAATTTTGGTGGTTTATTTAAGAAGTAAATAAAAATTGTCATAAATTTTTTTTTATCAGGAGATTATTCCCTCCAATGGGTAGTTAAGGGTGGGGCCCACATCCACCTAACTACCCAAGTGTGGATGTTAGAGAGGTGGGACCCACATGAACCCCACCATTTAATTTTCTCTAATCTCATTAAGGACCCCTCATTAAATTGGAAAACCCCCATTAAATGTCAATCTCTCCACCTCAATCCATTAAATTATGTCAACCCATAATTTATTGAGGTTCCTTCCTCTTTTCCCCCCTTTTTAATTTTTCCAACGCATTTAATAAGTAGGGACATTACCTCTCCCTTCCTTAATTGATTTTCAACACATTTTATTTAATATGGTGAATTAATTAGGAGAGAGTTACTTTGTGTGTATAATTAAATAATAGGAGGAACCTATTTTTTATTAAGGAGTAGAACTTCGCTGTGTGAGAAAGAACGGGAGAACTCTTGAGGTTTTGGAAGAACGCTGGCCTCCGACTAAGAATGATGAAGAACGCCAGTTCCTCAAAGGACAATGATGTGCCACCAATCCTCTTCTCCATGATAAGAGAGGAGATGCCACTTCCTCCACGGCGCACTCTGACGATGCCTACGAACCCTTTCACCGCGACGCCGTATACCGCGACACAGTCTACTATGACGCCAATGTTCCTCTTCATTTTTGGAGGTAGGGGATTTTTTTTACATATTTCATTATGTGTGATTTATACCCTCAGCATGGCATGTTATTGTTAGTTGATTTTTTGAACCACTAACATGGTGGGTACGGACTAACGAAAAAGTCCGAACCCACAGCTATTTTGTTCATGATGCGCAAAATATTTGGAGACGTAAAAGTGAAACTGAAATGGCGTTTGGAGGCCTTAGAATTAATGTATGGGTCTCGAGGTGACCGTTGGTGCAGACTGGAGCAAAATCGAACCACCAGAATGACTCTGGTGGCCCGCGGAAGCCCCCGGTGGCCAAAGGCAACAGTCAGCACCAACCGGCCTCCCAGAGGCGGCGGTGCCCCGGCACACCGCCGGTAGAAGCCCGCCGAAACTGAAGCTGTGGCGGCGATGACTGTATCCCGCGGCCACATGGGACCAAGGGGGAAACCGCGCCCCAACCAGGCGCCGCATCCGCGGAACAGAGGGGGGCCACGTCCCCCCTGGTCGGCTCGCTGGTCGAGACAGTGCACCCCCCGGCCAGGCCGGGGTGGGTCACATGGACCTGGTCAGGCCATGTCATGCCCCACCGGGCCAGGACGCGCCCTATCGGGCCAGACCCGGACCTCGGTCAGGTCCACCTGGTTCGGGCTGACCCAGGGGGGTTGGGCCGGGTCCGATCGGGCCAAGACCCCCACTTCGGATCATTTTTGGTGTTTTTACCATAACATGACCTACAGAACTCCGATCAACGCAAATTAAGTTGAGTAGTAATCCTTGGATAAATAGGGTTGTTTGGGTATATTAAAATTGAGGTTTCGTCATAGTTTGTGTATGGTCGGGTTGGTTCAAACCCAAAAACAACTAGGACCTTGGAGGGGAAACACTTATATCTTAAGGACCAGACGTCTGTTTTATGTGTCGTCAATTGCGTTGGAATATTTTTGTTGAGATGGTCCCTTTGGATTACTCCACTTGAGTTTCGGATGCAGTTGGAGTATGGTCTGATTGGTTATAGATTAAAAAAACTGGGCCCCTAGGACGGAAAAACCAATAACTCTCAGACTGGGCATCCGATTGACACAACTTCTATCGCGTTGGGTTTCTTTTGAAGAGACAGAAAATTGGGATACATCAACCTTGTACATTGTGATAGTTTATGTATCTACTCTCTTGCTCGAGGAGCGGACCCTCCTTGAATCAAGGATGCTGTGTGCGGGAACCCTGGAGCTGGCTGCGACTGTAACAATGATGACCGCACTTGGATCCTTCGTGGGTTTGGCAGTGAGGACGACTATACATGGATCCTACATGGGTTCAGAAGCAATGAAAACCATACTGGGATCCTATGTGAGTTTGATGGTGACGACTACTGTTCTTGTATCCTACGTGGGTCCGGTAGTATTTGACATGTGTACTTGTATCCTGAGTGGGTCCGGCAGAGTATCTGGTCTTGTAACCTATGTCGGTCCGACATCTTGGTTGGTCTTGTATCTTATGTAGGTCCTACAACTTATATGAATCAGTGGATACATATAATCATCTCTATCACCTTACGAATTGTATACCTGTGTGAGATGAGTCTTTATTTCAATCATTATCATCAATATGATTGACTTGCTTTCCTTTATGGACTGGGTTGTGTTTTCCTGTGTTGACTGGGTCGTTCTTGGACTCAATATTTGGAGACAAACTGTAACTGATGACTTAGGTTTATGTATGGGCATATACCTAAGTAGATTCGATTGATACTTATTGATTGTATATTTCCTTTGTGGTTTATCCTTTTTGGATTTTGCGAGACATTCAGGGGTCTCAGGATCCCTACTGAGTATCGTATACTCACCCATGCACGGGCTATGCCCACACTACATTGTGTTGGATTCAGACGACAGACAACACTGATCGAGGTGGAGGCTTGTGGAGTTGGACGGTACCCGGAGGTGGACCACATAGCGGGATATACACGGAGCAGACGACCAGACCTGAGGAGCTGAGGAGACTATCTATACCCACCCTTCAGGTGGGATTTCTGGAGGACGACTCAGTGTTACTATTTTGCATTATGTTGTTGTACTTTCCTTTCGGTTGTAGTGTACTTTTAGTTGGGTTTGTATACTGGCCCATTTACTTTTCATCACTTATCTTGTACCCAGTTTCATTCATACTTACTTCACTTGTGTACTCTGTTGTGTTTTTGTTTACATTATAAAAGGAAATGATTTCCCTTTTATTGGGTTTTACAGCATAGGTGCTAGTCGCCAGCCCCTAGCCTATGGATGGCAGGCTTGGGGTAGTCACGACACAGGCCCCAAGGACAGGTCGTGACAAATTGGTATTAGAGGAGTCAGTTCTACCACAGAACTCAGGAATCTGACCTTTCCTTTCTTTGAAGCAACAGTGTTAAGATTATTGTGAGTGGTTTTCAGTCCAGGTAGTCCAATGTTGGTGCAGCGGCCGACGTATCGATACACCAGGACCCTGACCTTTCCTTCCCGACTTAGTGCACGAATACACTGAGTGCGTGTTTGTTTTCTTTCAAAAGTTTTCTTTGTGATTACTTTGTGTCAGCTCACCAGGTATACTATTTGACTGTGGCGCATGTCACAACCCACCCTCGGGGCCCGTGCCTTGACTACCCCAAGACCGCCTTCCATAGGCCAGGGGCTGGCGACTAGAACCTAAGGAATAAATCCCGATAACTGGGAAGGCATTGCCTTTATAGAATATAAACACAAAAAACTCGAGTACAAGTAGAAGTAATGATCTAAGTACAAAATAAAGTGCTGAAAAGTAAATGGGTCAGAATACAAACCCAACTGAAAAGTACAGCTACAACCGAATGAGAGGAAAACAGAAAAGACAAACAGCTGGGAGATAGAAGCATATTATGGGGAATCCACCTCGGATCCTACCTGAAGGGTAGGTACAGATATCGCAGCTCCTGGATCGTCCACCACGAATCCTACCTGAATAGTAGGTATAGATAGCCTACTCAACGCTCTCACCCGTCACCATCCACCATGTACCGTCTCGTCATGAAGTCCACCTCTGGAAACTGACTTGTCATGAGGTCCTATTCCAAGTACCGTCCAGTCCTCGAACGCTCTGCCTCTGTCAGCACTGTCCGTCATCTTCATCCAACACAACGGGGTGCAGGCATATCCTGTGCAGGGGTGAGTATAATGATACTCAGTAGGGATCCCGAGACTCTCAAGGTCTCACTAAATCCTACAAGGATATGCACAAACAAGCATCTCAACAAATAACCCTTACTTAGGTATAAGTCCATACTTATACCTAAGTTATCAAGTAACTCATCTCAATCAAGAGGTATCACACAGACATGAAATCAACAGATAACCACTACTTAGGTATATGCCCATACATATACCTAAGTTATCAAGTAACCCATATCAATCATGAGGAATACACAAAGGTCATTGACTTAGCTCAAACCAGGATTTTTCATTATCAAAACCACAACTACTGGAGAACTTTTCCTCTGTCGAGTATAGTAGCGTTGTAACGACTCTAAGGCGCTACTAACTAAACTTAGACCGCTGAAGTACTCCTCCTGTCGAGTACCATGGGTCTGCTGCCAAATATTGGGTGCTCCGTGCACTGTGGGTCTGCCGCCAAATACCGGGCGCTCCCCCTAATAGCCATCAGAGATACTCCTGCTGTCGAGTACCGTGGGTCTACTGCAAACTACCATGAACTCCATCCATCATGGGTCTTCTTCCAAATATCGGTCCCTCCGTCCACTGGGCTAATCGAATCACTCCAACTCAAACCGGTCAAGCAGTTATCTGGTCTACAGCTACCAGGTCTCCGCACTCCATACGCTCGTCTCCGGGAGGGTCCACTACACAAGCCATCGGTCGATACACCAAGTATCAAAATGTCCCATGAAGATGTATCACAAAGGACCGCCTCTTCAAAGGGGTCTCAACGTAATAGACGACGTATCAATTAGACGCCCGGTCTGTGAGTTATTAGCCTTTTCGTCCTGGGAGGCCAGTTGGTTTTTTGTACGAACCAACCCAACCATATCTCAACTATATCCCAAACTCTCATAGGGTATACTCATAGGGATCGTTTCTCAATGTCAATACCAACTTGGCTGACAGTTCGTCAAACGGACGTCCGTTCTGAATGTTATCGGCTTTTCCGTTCTAGGGGCCTGATTGGATTTTGGGTACAATACAACCCGACCATACTCCAACTTTGTCTAAACCTTTAGTGAAGTATACAAAAAGATCCTTCTCACCAAAAGGAATCCAAAAAAGTTGACAACATGTCAATCAGATGTTTGTAGCTCAAGTTATAACCAATTCCTCTCCGAGGGCCCAGTTGGTTTCTTGTTCGAACCAACCCAGCCGTACACAAACTTCACCGAAAGCTTGAGTGTAATATACCGAAAAGACCATCTCTATCCAAGGATCAATACACATATGATGGTGTTTTAATTGGAGGTTTGTATCCCAAGATATGGGCGTTTGAACAAACCTGATCCGAAAATAGGGGGTTCGGGCCCGGTCCGACCTGGCCCAATACCCCCTGGGTCAGCATGAACCGGGTCGACCCGACCCGGGTCCGGGTTAGGCCCGATTGGGCATGGCCCGGCCTGGCTGGTGCGGCCTGCTCCCCGGCTCGGATGCCAGCCGCGGCTCGGCTCGCGAACGAGTGGGGTGCGAAGGGTGGAGCCGCCCCCTTGTCTCTGAAACGGCGGACGCAGTGGGGTCTTCCCTAGGGTTATATCCGGGGGGGGGGGGGGTACACCCCCTCCTGGTTTTCTAAAACGGCCGGCGTAATGGCTAGCCTTGGGTGTAACCGCAGGACCCCCATGGGACCCGCCTTCAGGTGGCGCCGGCGGCCGACACAGCCGGCCGCCCCTTTGAAGACTGTTGTGGCTCTTGTGCATCTAGCATGGAGCAACGGCGTCGTTCTCCTCCATCGTGGCCCGCTCCTGGCTGCGACCTTTTTCTGTCTCACCGGCGTGGCACGGCGACGCCGCGGCCCGCTACGTCCACGGTCTTTTTCATTCCCGCACGGTGCAACGACACTGTGCCGCCTTCGCCCCAATGACCAACGAAGATTAACAAGTTAAGGGGAGGAGGATCAGCCATTTGTTTTCTGTCCTATCATCCCCTGTTATGTTGATAACAAGAGTCCAAAACAAACGAGATTCTCAATGATAAACAAGCACAATTTTAATTCATTAAAATTGAACTTAACCCCTACCTCGATGGAAGTTCGCGGTTCTCAAGCGCCGCGGACGATGGCGTCATTTCTGCCGTCGTCAGTGTCTCCTCCGTTGACGCGGAGGAAGAAGAGGATGGAGAAAACCGGAACCTCCAAGTCAATGTTCTTCATCAGAGAATTTGGTATTCTTCGTTGAAGAGAGACTTTCTTTGCAGAGGATGAAGTTCTTCTAAATAAGAGGAAGGATCTCTCTTCCAAAGTCTTCACACAACAAGCCAACCAACAAAATAAAAAAAGGCTTATCCTTATTTTATTAATTCATGCCATGCATTCAAATATTATAAATTCAAATTCCAAAACACTTAATTAAATAAACATGAGTTGTCTAATTAATTATGTGTTAAGTTGGTAATCATTAAAGAGGGAGAGAGAGGGGAGTTTCTCAAATAAAGGGGGGAGATAGGGGGTTGGGGAATGTGAAGGGTTGGGCTCGTGTGGGACCCACCTAACATATATCCTAACATGAGTACATAGAAACTTGTGGGTCCCACCCCAACTTCCCCCTGTATATTAAAACTACTTTAGAAAAAGAAATAAAATTGTAAGACAATTTTATTTTACTTTCATTTAATCCACTTTTTTTAATAACTCCTCCCGATATACGCACCTTCGGTAAAGGTCCTCTTAAGAAATTTCTGGCAATGCGGTTCTATCGGTGCCCTTAGATTTCCATTCTGAGCACCTGTTCAAAAAATAGAAAAACCGACTCGTTTGTTCACTGAACGTACCCGAGCTAAACTTCAGAAATTGATTACGGGCACACCGGGCCTCAGAATTAAGTGCCGTCAGAAACTACGCACTCATAAAATTCCAAAGAAATTAAGAAAAAAATTTCCATGAAATTTACGGTTCTTTACATTACTCCCTCCTCATGGATTTACGTCCCCATAAAGCTACAACACAAACTAGGGAAACTAAAGGAGGTACTGAGCATGAACTTGAGCCTCCTGCTCCCACGTGCTCTCTTGGAGGTTCATGTGATGCCAATGAAAGCGCACAAGAGGAATCGACTATCCCCGTAGGACTCGCTCATGTAGATCCTCAACATCTACTGAAACCTCGTGAATTTCATCCCATCATCGATGTCTAGCTCTTCGTGGTTGATGATGATGGATAGGTCGTGCACACATCTCCTCAGCTGAGATACGTGAACAACGTCGTGCACCTGGTGCAACTGAGGTGGAAGGGACAGTTGGTAGGCCACCTCACCTACCCTGCTAAGGACCTGGAAAGGACTGATGAACCTCAAATATTACTTGCCCCTCGGCCAAATCTCTTTAGACATCGATGAGGTGTGTCTTGTAAGAAGACGTGGTCGCCACCCTCGTTCTCTAGTGATCTTGTCTCCTATCAGCATATGACTTCTGTCTGCTCTGTGTAGTCTTCATCCTCTCTTGGATGATCTGAAACTTTTTTTTTTCGTAGCCTGAACCATCTCTGGTTCCACACGTGCTTACTCCATCACTATCCACAAAGGATATCTAAAATGCGGCCAGCTTCTTTCTCACCACTCCTAACAGCTAAATGCTCGATCTCCTACTAAGAGCATCTTCTTCAACGTTCCCCTCCCCAGGAGTATAAAGTATCTCGATGTCATAGTCCTGGGGGAATTCAATCCATCACTGTTGTCTCAGGTTCATGTCCTTCTGGGAGAAGATACACCTGAGACTATTTGATATGGAGAGAACCGTAAACTGTTCGATCATCGAACAATGGGTGAGACTAGAAATTGTAAGAACTCATCTCGCCCCTTTTTCGTCTACGTTCCACCAAAGAGATGATGGGATTTATCCTCTACCGAAAAGGGAAATCTGGTCTCATCCCCTAGATGAACAAAATTATTTGCGTAATATAGTCAATCTTGACATGAATGATACATTCATGCCATGGATGACGTCGTAAGGCCTCGATGCTATTACCAAGAGATCCAACTGTTACTCTTGCCTCCAAGGGTCGAGTCACACTTTCGGCAGTAGTGTGTGGTCACGGGGTCTCCTCCAGTAGGTATCTCGAAATTGAGGATCAAGTCAACAGTTGTAAACCAGAACCTCTTAGTATCAACCATACAGAGAGGGTAGTGCATCTCAAAGTACAAAGACACATACAACTACAACAATGAAAACATGGAAGCTAAAAACACCAAGAACAAGGGCCTCCATGCCCAGAACTGCTCTTGTCCACCTACTTCTGGAGCTCTGTAGTTATATGATTCAGCTTCATGAAGATGATCTCTCCCATATCCACCTTTTCCCTACGGTCGGGGTGGTCCTCCGGGTGGTGGTGTTGGCAACACATAGAAGCGTCGTCCACCTCCATCTTCACGCCCATCTCCTCTGCCTCTACCTCATGCTCCTTGAGGTCTGCCTCGATCAAACCTCTGGCTTTGCTTGGGAGGTTCTTCATCTATCTGTGGATCGTCTGTACTGCAGGTCAGATAGTGACGTTCCATGTGACTAAGACCGCTGTAGGAATAACACTGCCCGCTCTTGGAACGATTGGCTCTGACTCCACTCTGGTTGCCCTGCACAACTGAACCAGAGTCGTGCAGTCGGCCACCGGTGGGTCTGGTCCTCTTAGACTCTTGTGCCATATATCTACTTCCAACTGCAGAAGAATCCGTTGCAAGTCGACTAGTGGTGGGTCTCGCTACTGAAGTCTGCTCACCAAGGAAGCTCTTCACTAAGAGGGCTTGCTCCAACACCCCTGTGTGAGCTGGGATGCTGAGAGGGATCATCGAAGCTCTGATCTCGTGCCTTAGTCCCTACTCGAAGGTCCGGGCCCTGAAGAACGGGTCTCGTACCATGTCTGTAGAGTAGCGCGAGAGGTCTGTGAACCTCGCTGAGTACTGAGCTACACTCATGCTACCCTGCTGCAGATGAAGTAGCTCCTTTACCTGCACCGCTCAAAGGGTGGATGGTACAAACTCTTCCCAGAATAGGCTCTCGAATTTTTCCCATAGAACTGATGTCTCGTCATGCATCTGGAGAATCAGGCTCCACCATTTGCCTGCTGCTTCCTGAAGAAGGCTGGAAGCAAAGATCACTATGAAGACCGCTGGTGTATCTACTAGCCTAAAGACTCTTTCCACAGCCTCCATCCAATCCTCAGCCGCCTGTGGGTCTATCTCTCCCCGGAACCTGGGTGTCCTCAGGTGCTGGAACTCGTGCAGTGCACTCAAGCAGTGTGTATCTCCTGATGCTGGGGCTGGTGGCATCGGTGGCCCAACGGGTGGTAGTACCGCTGGTGCCTCCACTGTTGCATCAACTGTATGAGAGCCTTGTACTGAGGCCTCATTGCTTGGCGGCCTGTCCGTGCGTACAAATCTATAGGCTCTAACTAGTCATCTATGGGGAGGCATCCTAAAAGAAACAGATGGGACACGGTCAAACGATTGTACCTGGTGAGCTGACCTGGTTTGAGCTGTTTTAAAAGAATCATTGAAATCACACACACAATTAGTGTTTTTGTGCACAGAGTCGGAAATCAGTATTCATGGCCCTAGTGTATGGATACGTCGGCCGCCCGCACCAACACTGGACTCCCTGAACTGAAGACCACACATAGTACACTTAACACTATTGCTTCACAGAAAAGAAAATATCAGAGTCCTAAGTTTTGCGGTAGAACCGACTCCTCTGATACCAATTTGTCACGACCCGCCCTCAGGGCCCATGCCATGACTACCCCAAGCTTGCCTTCCATAGGCCAAGAGCTGGTGACTAGCACGTAAGGCATAAATCCCGATAACTGGGAAGGCATTGCCTTTATAGAACATAAACACAACCAACCAGAGTACAAGCAGAAGTAATTTTCAAAGTACAAAAGAAAGTGTAGAAACATAAATGGGCCAGAATACAAACCCAACTGAAAAGTACAGCTACAACCGAATGAATGTAAAATAGAGAAGAAAAATAGATGGAAGATAGAATCAGCTCCTAGGTCGTCCACCTCAAATCCTATCTGAAGTGTAGGTACAGATAGCATAGCTCCTGGATCGTCCACCGCGGATCCTACCTGAAGGGTAGGTATAGATAGCCTCCTCAACGCTCTCTCTCATCAACCTCAACCGTGTACCGTCTCGTCATTAAGTACACCTCCGGATATTGACTCGTCGTGAGGTCCACCTCAGGGTACCGTCCAGTCCTTGAATGCTCTGCTTCTGTTAGCGTTTTCTGTCGTCTGCTTCCAACACAACAAGGTGCGGGCATAGCCCATACAGGGGTGAGTATAACGATACTCAGTAGGGACCCCGAGACCCTCAAGGTCTCACTAAAAACAATAAGGATATCCACAAAGAAGGATCTCAACAAAAAAAAACCTTACTTAGGTATAATCCCATACATATACCTAAGTTACCAAGTAACCCATCTCAATCAAGAGGTATCACACAAATATAAAATCAATGGATTACCACTACATAGATATATGCCCATACATATACCTATGTTATCATGTAACCCATCTCAATCATGAGGAATACACAAAAGTCATTGAATCAACTCAAACCAGGATTTTCATTATCGAAACCACAACTAATGGAGAACTTCTCTTCTTTTGAATACAATAGCCATGTCACAACTCTGATACACTACTCACTAACCTTAGCCTGTTGAAGTACTCCTCCTGTCGAGTACTGCGGGGCTGCTGCCAAATACTGGGCACTCCATCCGTTGGGGGTCTGCCACCAAATATCTGGCACTCCCCCTAATAGCCGTTAGAGGTACTCCTGCTGTCAAGTACCACGGGTCTGCTACCAACGACCAGCCCCTCCGTCTGTCGTGGGTCTGCCGCCAAATACCGGGCGCTCCGTCCACTGGGCTAATTGAATCACTCCAACATGAATCAGTCAACTAGTCATTTGGTCTACAGCTACCAGGTCTCCGCACTCCATACATTCGTCTCCAGGAGGGTCCGCTCCACAAGCCAATGTTTGATACTCCATGTATCACAAAGTCCCACGATGATGTATCAAAAAGTACCGCCTCGTCACAGGGGTCTGAACGCAACAGACGTCGCGTCAATCAGACACCCGGTCTGTGAGTTATTAGCGTTTTCGTCCTGGGGGCCCAGTTGGTTTCGTGTACGAACCAACCAAACCGTATCTCAAATGTAACCCAAACTCTTATAGGGTATAATCATAAGGACCGTTTCTTAACGTGATTACCAACACCACTGACGGTTCGTCAAATGGACGTCTGATCTGAATGTTATGGGCTTTTCTGTTCGAGGGGCCCAGTTGGATTTTGGGTACAATCCAACCCGGCCATACTCCAACTGCGTCTAAACCTCAGGTGAAGCATACCAAAAGATCCACCTCACCAAAAAGAATCCGACATAGTCGACAACACGTCAATCAGACGTCCGGATCTCATGTAATAACCAATTCTTCTCCGAGGGCCTAGTTGTATTTGTGTTCGAACCAACCCGGCCGTACACAAACTTCACTGAAAGATTGTGTGTAATATACCAAAACGACCGTCTCAATCCAAGTATCCCTACGCATTTGGCGGTGCACCGATCGGAGGGTCGTAACCCATGATACGGTTGTTTGAATGAACCTGGTCCGAAAATAGGGGGTTCAGGCCCGGTCCGACCCGGGCCAATACCACCTAGGTCGGTCCGAATCGGGCGACCCGACCCAGGTCCAGGTCCAGACAGATTGGGCGCAGCCCGGCCCGGCCGGGCATGGCCTGGACCGCGTCTGGGCGCGGCCTATGGCCCGGCTCGGAAGCCGTCCGCGACTCGGCTCGAGGCTGAGCGGGGTGCGAAGGGGGGTTCAACCCCCTTGCCTCGGAAACGGTGGACCCAGTGGGGTACGTCCTAGGGTTCTGTCGAGGGGGTTACACCCACCCCCCAATTTTCTAAAATGGCCGACCGTAATGGCCGGTCTTGGGTGTAACTGCGGGACCCCAGCAAGTCTGGCCTTCAGGTGGCACTGGCGGCCGGCTCAGCCGGCCGCCCCTTTGAAGACCACCGCGGCCTTTCGTTGCGGCTCCTGTCTGTCCGGCGCAGCGCGACGGCACCCCGCCCCTCCGCCGCAGCCCGCTCTTGGCCGCGGACTCCTTTGGCCGCACCTTCACAGTGTGACAGCGCGACGCACCATCGCCGCAGCCCGCTTCAGCCACCGTCCTTTTCATTTCCGCACGGTGCAACGTCACCACGCCACCTTCGACACAATGACCAACAAATATTAACATGTTAAGGGGAGGAGGATCAGTCGTGTTTGTGGGGTCCGATCTTCCCCCGTTATGTTGATAACAAGTGGACAAAACAAGAGAGATGCTCAATGATAATCAAACACAATTTTAGTTCATTAAAATTGAACTTAACCCCTACCTTGAAGGAAGTTCTCGGTTGTCAAGCGTCGCGGATGATGTCGTCGTTTCCATCGTCGTCGGTGTCTCTTCCCTTGTTGCGGAGGAAGAAGAGGATGGAG
Organism: Viscum album; assembly: GCA_963277665.1. Classification (NCBI taxonomy): domain Eukaryota; kingdom Viridiplantae; phylum Streptophyta; class Magnoliopsida; order Santalales; family Viscaceae; genus Viscum; species Viscum album. The sequence continues at coordinate 927,707,089 of OY728165.1, forward strand.
AAAACTGGAACCGCTGAGTCAAAGTTCTTCGTTGGAGAATTTGGCATTATTCATTGAAGAGTGACATTCTTCGTAGAGGATTATGTTCTTCCAAATAAGAGGAAAGGGCTCTCTTCCAAAGTCCTCACACAACAAGCCAACCAACAAAACAAAAAAGGCACCTCTTTATTTTATTAATTCATGCCACGCATTCAAACATTACAAATTCAAATTCCAAAACACGTAATTAATTAAACAAGAGATTCTTAATTAATTATGTGTTACGTTGGAAAGCTTTAAAGAGGGAGAGATAGGGGAGTAACTCAAATAAAGGGTGGAGTTAGGGAGTTGGGGAATGTGAAGGGTTGGGCTCCTGTGGGGCCCACCTCACAAATATCCTAACACGAGTAGTTAGAAACTTTTGGGTCCCACCCCAACTTCCCCATGTAGATCAAAACTACTTTAGAAAAAGAAATAAAATTGTATCCCAATTTTATTTTACTTTCATTTCATTGAAATTTTTTAACAACTCCTCCTGAGGAGACACACCTTTGGTAAAGGTCCTCTTAAGAATTTACCGGCGCTATGGTTCCATCTGTGCCCTCAGATTTCAATTCTGAACACTAATTAAAAAGATAGAAAAACCCGCTCATTCGTTCCCTGAACGTACCCAAGATAATCTTTTGAAATTTATTCCGGGCACACCGGGCCTTGGAATCAGGTGCCGTCAGAAACCGCGCACTCGTAAAAATCAAAGAAATTAATAAAAAATATCCATGAAATTTATGGGTCTTTACAACGCACCTGTTTATTTTCTGGATGACCCCACGAAGGCATCCAGCCAAGGTTCCTAGTTACGTGTGGGATGACAGCACACCGAGCGACGAGGCCTCGGTGCAGGGCACCATTACAGTAGAGGCACCAGCGGTACCACTACCTGATGAGCCACCGATTCCACCAGCCCCAGCGGCGAAGAGTGCATGCCGCCTGAGGGTGTTGGAAGAGTTTCAGAGGTAGAGGCCGCCCAGGATCCATAAAGAGATGGATCATCAGGCAGTTGAGGATTGGCTGGAGGCTATTGTCAGAGTCTTCAGACTGGTAGGGACACCAGTAGATCTTATAGTGATCCTTTCCACGAGTCTCCTGCATGCTGCAGCAGGTATATGGTGAAGCCTGATTCTCCATGTGCATGATGAGGCATATCAACATTGGACGGACTTCGAGAGCCTCTTTCGCTCGGAGTTTGTTCTAGCCAGCCTCCATGCGGTGCACATCCAGGAGTTACTACAGCTACGACATGGCGACATGACAGTAGCCCAGTACTCAGCGAGATTTACCAACCTCTCACGCTACTCGACAGATATGGTACAGGACCTGTTTTCGGGGGCTGGACCTTCGAGCAGGGACTGAGGCATGAGATCAGTGCATCGACGATACCCCTCAAAATCCCGAAACAGGTGGGGTTGGTAGAGAGAGACTTGTTAGTAGAGATCTTTCTCGCAGAGCAGCCATCAGCAGCAAGACCCACCGCAGGACGGCACAGACCGGAGTCTTCTGCAGCTAGTAGTCGAAAGATGATGTAGGGGTCCAAGCGGACCAGGCTGACAGGTGGGTGACCTCAAGATACAAGTTCAGTTGTGCAGGGGCACACGTCGTAGATCCAGCCTTATGAGGAGCAGATAGTTCTATACATGCGGCGAGCAAGACCACATAGCTCGTGACTGCCCGATCTTCCATGCAGATGAGCAGCAGACAATAGAGGGACCTCCCAGGCAGAGGCAAAAGTTTGACCGTGGCGATCCGTTGCAAGAAGGCGGACGAGGTAGAGGAGCTGGTCGAGCAGCGGGTGGTGGACGTCGCTTTTAGTCTCTACCACCACCACCCTTAGGAGGACCACCCCAACCACAGGGAGCATGCGTGGAGAGCCAGGCTCAGCTCCAAGTAGCAGAGGCTTACGACCACGGCGCACCCAAGATGATTCGAGGTACTATCTATGTCTCCTCCACCCTTGCTATATTTCTTATAGACACAGGTGCGAGTCATTTTTTTATTGCCGCTGCCCTTGTTCGGAGCTCAGAGATTCCAACAGAGCCATTGGCTCGATCCTGACGGCTAGATACTCATACGGGAGCAGACTCGATTATTACAAACTGGTTCCGGCAATGTTAGCTTACTCTTGGAGGCAAGAGATTCAGATGGGATCTTTTTGTAGCGGCGTCGAGGCCTTACGATGTCATCTTGGGTATGGAACGATTATCTACAGTCCATGATCAGATCGACTGTATTAGGTGCAAGGTGCGGTGTGTCCGCATGGATGGGACCAGCTTCACCTTCACCAGTGAGAAGGGAACCTTCATAGCACAAGAGGGACTAAGGAAGAGGAGAGGGCAACCGATCACACATCAGTTGTCTAGTCTCATCCTCGGAGCGGTTTCCATGCAGAGTCTGAGTTTTCCTATAGTGGTGATTAATATTTGGACGTTTTTCCGGACGATGTTCCAAGACTACCTCCTCCTAGGAAAGTATATTTCTATATAGACCTGTACCCCGGGACATCACTGTTATCTAATCCAGCATATTGGATGGCTTCGACCGAGCTTCGTGAGCTGCGGGTACAACTGGAGGACTTACAGGGGAAAGGTTTCATCCGACCCAGTGTTCCACCCTGGGCTTCTCCGATTCTGTTTGCCAAGAAGGAGGATGAGAGCTTGTGAATGTGTGTTGACTACCATCACATGAACCAGGTGACCGTGGGGAACATGTATCCACTTCCTAGGATTGATGATCTCTTCGACCAGCTCAAGGGAGCACGATGGTTCTCGAAGATAGACCTCAGGTCAGGCTATCATCAGCTCTGAGTTCATGATGAGGATGTAAAAAAGATGGCCTTCAGGTGTCGGTATGGAAACTATGAGTTCTTGGTCATGCCCTTCGGTGTGACCAACGCTCCAGCAGTGTTCATAAGTCTCATGAACAGGATCTTCCAGCCCTACCTCGATCGGTTTGTAGTAGTCTTCATTGAAGACATACTGATTTACTCGACTATCAAGGAGGACCACGCCTACCCCTTATGGGTTGTATTGGATACACTCCGAGAGCATAAGATTTATATTAATCTCTCGAAGTGCCAGTTATGGCTTTGAGAGGTTCACTTCTTGTGACACGTTACCTCAGAGGAAGGAGTTGCAGTGGATACCGCGAAGGTCGAGGCGGTACTTGCTTCGGAGCTACCTAGGATCGTGATGGAGGTGCAAAGTTTCCTAGGTTTGGAAGGGTACTATCATAGATTTGTGCCATACTTCTACAAAGTTTTAGCACTGCTTGCATCTTTTACGAAGAAGGGGAAACCCTTCATGTGGTCAGACAGATGTTAGCAGAGCTTCTAAAAGATGAGAAGGTGATTGACCAGTGCGCCCATCTTGAGGCTGCCAGAGAAGGGCGTAGGGTAAATAGTTTTCTGTGATGCATCAGGGACCAGACTCGAGTGTGTCCTGATGCAGGAGTGGGAAATGATTGCTTATGGTTCACGGTATTTGAGGCAGAACAAGTAGTAATACACTACCAATGACCTGGAGTTATTAGCAATGGTCTTCGCCCTGAAGATGTGGCAACACTATCTGATGGGTGAAAACTTTACAGTCTACTCTGACCACTAGAGTCTCAGGTACATTTTCTCGCAGAAGGACCTGAACCTGAGACAGTGGCGATGGCTCGAGTTCCTCCAGGATTATGACTTTGAGATTGTCTATACTCCTAAGAAGGGGAACGTTGTGGGTGATGCTCTCAGCAGGAGATCGGACATTGTGCTACTTGAATAGGTGACAGAGCAGTTAGCCGTTTTGCAGATATATTTAGTTAATAGAGATGGGGAAACCTATCTACAGTCCCTCATAGTCAATCCTCCACTACTTCAATGGGTCAGAGAGGCACAATGTGGGAACATTGACTGTGAGGCACGACGTGCTCAGATATCCTCAGGGCTGGCACCTGATGAATTTTATGAAGTCTGGGAGCACGTCATCCTCTTCAAGGGATGTATCATGGTACTAATTTCACTACAGGAGGAGGTGATTACGGAGTTCCAAACATCCCCTCTAGCGGTAAATCCTGTAGTAGCGAAGATGTACCGGGACCTCATACGACAGTACTGGTGGCCGGGTATGAAGAGGGCTATAGGAGACTTCGTTTCACGATGCCTCACTTCCCAACAAGTGAAGGCGGAGCATCAGGTACTAGCAGGCTTGGTAATGCCCTTAATGTTTCCTGAGTGGAAGTGGGATGGTATGTCCATGGATTTCGTGGTGGGGATCCCACGTACTTCCAGACGACATGACACCATCTGGGTGATCGTATACCGACTCACCAAGTCGGCCCACTTCCTACCGATCATAGAGCAGGGCTCTATAGAGATTTTGAGACACCTATACGTTCAAGAGATCGTACAGATTCATGGTGTGCCATCGTCTATCATCTCTGATCGAGACACTCGCTTTACTTCCTGGCTTTGGAAGGGGTTACATGAGGCTTTTGGGACGCAGCTATGCTTGAGAACTGCCTTTCACCCTCAGACGGATGGCTAGACGGAGAGGACCATTAAAACACTCAAGGACATTCTCCGTGCATGTGTCCTTGATTTTGGTCGTAGCTGGGAGGATCACCTACCCTTGGTGGGGTTTGCATACAACAACAGCTACCACTACACCATCGGGATGGCACCATACGAGGCACTATACGACCGACCTTGTAGATCACCTATGGGTTGGAATGACCCTGGGGAGTCAGCACTCGTAGGACCATAGATGGTTCAGGCTTCAACGAAGAAGGTGCAGGTCATCCAGCAGTGGATGAGGACTACACAAAGAAGACAGAAGTCCTATGGTGATAGGAGGAGGAGACCACTGGAGTTCGAGGATGGAGACCACGTTTTCTTACATGTCTCACCTCGATGTGGGTTGTGGAGATTTGGTCGGGGCGGTAAGATATCTTCGCGCCTCATCGGACCATTCCAGGTCCTCATTAGGGTAGGCGAGGTGGCTTACTGCCTAGCCCTTCCACCTCAGTTGCACCGGGTGCACGACGTCTTCCAAGTATCTCAATTGAGGAGATACGTGAACGACACGATGCATATCATCGACCATGGGGAGCTGGACATCGATGACGGGGAGACTTTTGTGGAGGTCCCTGTGGAGATCGAGGATCGACAGGAGCGGGTCCTACGTGGGTGACCGATTCCTCTTGTGTGCATTCGTTGGCAGCACGAGAACCTCCAGGAGAGCACATGGGTGCAGGAGGCTCAGATGCATGCTTCGTACCCTCATTTGTTTTCCTAGTTTATGATGTAGCTTTATGGGGATGAAAATCCCTGAGGTGGGAGTAATGTAAAGACACATAAATTTCAAGGAATTTTTTTAAATGTTTTGGAATTTTATGAGTATATGGATTCTGACAGAACTTGATTCTGAGGCCCGGTGTGCCCGGAATCAATTTTCGATGTTTATCTCAGGTACATTTAGTGAACTAACGAGTGGGTTTTCTATCATTTGAACCAGTGCTCAGAATTAAAATCTGAGGGCACCGATGAACTCGCAACGCTATTAATTGCTTAATGCCATTCTTAACATAGTTGCATTCGCAATGGAGGAGAAGATAATTGTGGGTGTTTATTTAAGAAGTAAATAAAAATTGTCTGAACAATTTTTATTTTATCAAGAAGATATTCCCCCACATAGGTAGTTAAGGGTGGGTCCCACAGCCACCTAACTACCCAAGTATGGATGTTAGAGAGGTGGTGCCTACATGAGCCCCACAATTTAATTTCTTTTAATCTCATTAAGAACCCATCATTAAATTGGAAAACCCCAATTAAATGTCAATCTCTCCACCTTAATCCGTTAACTTATGTCAACCCATAATTTGAAGAGGATCCTTCCTCTTTTCCCCCCTTTTTAATTTTTCCAACGCGTTTAATAAGTGTGGACTTTCCCTCTCCCTTAATTTATTGTCAACACATTTTATTTAATGTGATGAATTAATTTGGGGAGATTTAATTTATGTGTATAATTAATTAATAGGAGGAACCTATTATTTTATTAAGGAGGAGAGCTACATTGTGCGAGAAAGAATGGGATAACTCTTGAGGTTTTGGAAGAAAGCCGACCTCCGACGAAGAACAAAGAAGAACGCCAGTTCCTTGAAGAACAACGAAACGCCACCAATCATCTTCTCCGTGATAAGAGAGGAGACGCCGTTTCCTCCTCAGCGGACTCCGACGATGCCTACGAACCCTTTCCATGCGACGCCGTCTACCGCGATGCCAACGTTCATCTTCATTTGTTGAGGTAGGGTATTTTTTGTACATATTTTATTATGTGTTATTTATACCCTCAGCATGGTGTGTTATTGTTAGTTTATGTTTTGAACCACTAATGTGGTGGGTGCGGACTAACGAACAAGTCATAACCCACCGCTCTTTTTTTCTTGATGCGCGAAATATTTGGCGAAGTCGAAGCGAGTCCGAATTGGCGATTGGAGGCCTTCGTAGTAATGTACCTGCCCTGATGTGACCATAGGCGTAGACGAGAGCAAAATCAGACCACTAGAATTACTTTGGTGGCCCACAGAAGCCCCCGACGGTGGCGGCGCCCTGGAGAACCGCAAATAGAAGCCCGATGCGGATGAAGCCATGACTGCGAGGGCTAGATCCTGCAGCCATGCGAGACCCAGGGGGAAACCGTGGCACCAACCTGGACCCGCGTCTGCGGAACATAGGGGGTCGCGTCCCCCTTGCTCGGCTCGCTGGCTGAGCCAGTGCACCCCCCGGCCGGGCCGAGGCAGGTTGCGCGGACCGGTCTGGGCTGCTCCCCACCAGGTCGGACCGATCCTAGGTCGGGGCGACCCAGTTCGAGCCGACCCTGGGGGGGGGGGGGGGGGGGGGGGTTGGGCCGGGTCGAACCGGGCCCAGACCCCCACTTCGGACCGTTTTTGGTCTTTTTCCCATAACAAGAGCTACGAGCCTCTGATGGATGCACCGTCTATTGTTTAGGAATCCTTGGATCGAGACGGTCATTTCAGTATATTACACTCAAGGTTTCGGAAACGTTTGGGTATGGCCTGGTTGGTTCAAACCCGAAACCAACTGGATCCTTGGAGCGGAAACGCTTGTATCTTAATGACCGGATGTCCATTTGATGTGTTGTCAATTGAGGTGGAATCCTTTTGTTGAGACAATCCCTTTGTATTAATACACTTGATGTTTGGATGTAGTTGGAGTATGGTCATATTGGTTTTAGCTTAAAACCCAATCAGGCCCCTTGGATGGAAAAACCAATAACTCTCTGACCGGACGTCTAATTGACCCATCGTCTGTCAAGTTGGGTTTCTTTTGACGAGAGGGAACATTGGGATACATAAAATATGGACTTCGTGACAGTTTATGTATCGACTCTTTTGCTCGAGGAGCAGATCTTACTGGAATCGATCTTGCTGTGTGTGGGAACCCTAGAGCTGGATGCAACTAAAATGATGACGACTGCACTTGGATTCTCCATGGGTTCGACAGCGAGGACGAATTTACTTAGATCCTATGTGGGTTCTGGAGTGACAAAAACCATACTGGGGTCCTCTATGGGTTCGATGGTAATGACTACTATTCTTGTATCCTATGTGGGTTCGGCAGTATTTGACCTATGTACTAGTATCCTGAGTGGGTCCGGCAGAGTAGCTAGTATTGTATCCTATGTGGGTCTGACAGCTTGGCTGGTCTTGTATCCTATGCGGGTCTGACAACTTAGATGAATCAGTGGCTACATCTGATAATCTCTATCACCTTACTAAGTGTATACCTGTGTGAGATGAGTCTTGATTTCAATCATTATAATCGATGTGGTTGTCTTTATTTTCTGTGTGGACTAGGTTGTATTTTCCAGTGTTGAATGGGTCGTTCTTGGACCCGAGAGTTGGAGACGGACTGTAATTGATGAATTAGGTATATGTATGGGAATATAGCTAAGTAGAGTCGATTGATACTCCGTGATTGTATATTTCATTTGTGATTTATCCTTTGTGGATTCTGAGAGACCTTCGGGGGTCTCAGGGTCCCTACTGAGTATCGTATAGTCACCCCTGCACTGGCTATGACCGCACTACGTTGTGTTGGATGCAGACGATGGATAGCACTGATCGAGGTGGAGGCTTGTGGAGATGGACGATACCCGGAGGTGGACCACATAGCGGGACATACAGGGAGCGGACAACTAGACCTGAGGAGCTGAGGAGACTATCTGTACCCACCCTTTAGGTGGGATTTACAGAGGGCGACTCGGTGTTGCTATTTTACTTACTAATATTGTACATTCCTTTCAGTTGTATTGTACTTTTAGTTGGGTTTGTATACTGGCCCATTTACATTTCAGCACTTACCTTATACCCAGTTTTTCTTAGTGCTTACTTCACTTGCGTACTCTATCGTGTTATTGTTAACTTTATAAAAGGCAATGCCTTCCATTTTATTGGGTTTTACGCCTTAGGTGCTAGTCGCCAGCCCCTGGCCTGTGGAATCCGGGCTTGGGGTAGTCACGGCACGAGCCCTGAGGACGGTTTGTGAAATTTATATTGATAAAATATAGAATTATTATTTTGATATCAATTTGAATAATTCATTATATGTTTACACTCTCATTTATATGTCCGGGGATACTAAATTACTAATGAAACATGAGAAAACAAATGTTCTCATAATCATAGATAAATTGAACATGTTCTATCATGAAAATTATAGGAATGGAAGACATAATGTTACACTGTTTTTTTCCAATGAAATATCTATAAAAGAACATTAGAATCCACTAATGTACTTAATATGATTGAGTATGTCATTTACTACATGGATATGTGGTCTATTTTATTACTTTATTTGCTTGTGGGGGTTTTTCAATAATATTTTCCAAATATCATTAGGGAGTAATATTAAACATATCTATGAACAAAATTAATAAAATATTATTTATTACCTTAAAAACGTTAATGATATATGAGTTGGACAAGGGTTGTTTCGCTCATGTTTTTAATTGAAAATTCTAGAGGGAAAAGGGTTTGATCAAAAGATAAATTTCTCTAGCAAATAATAGTACAATATCCTCTAGTAATCAATTAATGATTAAATATCTTAGGTGTTGAGTTAGGAAGGAGGGGGAATGCTTCCATTAATACCAACTATGGATCCCAGTTATGTTGTTTTTCAATTTTTTCAGTATATGATGAATAATAAATGTTGATAAAATTAGAAGATTTTGATTGCAAACACGCATCATCGTAACGTGGAATTAGACTCAGTCCATTGACCTGAGTCATTCAATTAGATCCATTATATAATAGTTTATTTTGTAAGCATTTGGAATTTTTATTATTACTGTAAATCTAGTGTTGATCATAACAAAAATATGTATCATTGTCTATATTTGACACTAAATTTGATGATTCTTTATAGTTTTAGAATTATCATAAATCAAAATAATTCAAGATACTTTTGATTCAAACCATATGAAAGAATAGGGAATTTATGTCAATCATATTGAGATACTTTTTTAATGAAAGAAATTTATGGAATGTTGGAATGTTACAATACATTACATCACAAGTTAGATCAGGTTGAAGCTGGTCACAAACATATTGAAAGTCAAGAGGATATCAAGATATAATATAGAGATCTTGGAAGAGAGGAGAATATGATATAATGTATCACTAGTTTCTACACATTAGTATGAGTAACACCAAACATAGAAGGACGAAGATCGTCAGTATGAGAATCATTGGTGTGAAAATATCAGAAGGATGAAACATTGATCTGGATGATGTAAATATGTCACTGCTAAAACTAATCCATCAGATGTTATATGCCATCGATATATGTCATAATTAATTATGACATAGAATTGTATAGTTGGTATTATTTTTATATTGGATTTAGAGATTTATAATAGGATCTATGTTTTGGAATGGTGGAATTTTATTTTAATTGGTTCAAGAATGAAAGAAAAAAAATTATAATACATTTTTCTCCATAGAAATCACAATGGATGTGATTCTGATAATGGAATAGGACTCTAAATCATTTTCATACTGCATTTAAGAAAGTGAATGTACATTTAGGATATTATAAAATGGTTTCCAATATCATACATTTAATTTTTGGTATGGATAATCTATATGACAATACACGCAGTGTTTACTCGAAGTTTTTGTAATGGTCCATCTTTAGTTTTGGACATGTCTTCACAGTAATGAAGAATAATAATAAATAATTATAATAAATAATATAAATGAAGAAATATTTATAATATTGAAGAAGTTTGAAGTTTCCAGAATCTCCCATAATTATTATGAAGCATTTAAGAAGTCAAATATTGATCCAAGAATTCAGAAGAATCAAATTTTCAAAATATTTGGTTGTGAGGGAATGATTGTAAGAATCCCACCCAATCAATATCTAGGTTTCCTATTAAAGTAGAGTATAGTTAATTTTTAAATGTATTGAAAACATGGAGTATTGATGGATACTATAGTTTGAAATTTGTGGAATATGTATTGAGTTTCCAAATGATGGTTGTTTTTTAGGTTTATGATGAGAAAGTTCATTCAGAATGAGTTCATCGGAGTGTTGATCTTTTTTATCAATATAAAAAGTTCGAACAGATGACACTTCATAGAATCAATCCCATATATGTGATCCCATCAGAGCGACATCCATCAGATCAAGGTTCATCAAACTGAGTTCCATCATTAATATGAGTTGTGATCCACTGATTGATTTTTTACACTATTGAATAATGAAGAGTAGAAGAAGAAACAGATTGAGGATAAACAAAAGGAGACTATCAGACATAGGTTACTGAACTGATTATGATTTGACTAACATTTTTTTATGACTATTTTAGGATTGAGTTTTTGGAAGAAGTTCCAAGACCAAAATGTTCCTTAGAGAATTTTTCATGTTCTTGAAGAGATTATATAGGTAATGTTTTATTTATCTTACTTGTGTATAAACTGAAAACTTTTTGAATTTGATCAGAAAATAAGAAGTAATGTTAATCTTCTTACATTGGATACTTACTAGTTCGTAAAATGGCTTATTGTGGGAAAGTGGATACTAGAAATGATATCTGGGGTGTATTACCAACTATATATGGAAAGTTGATTTTGCGATTGTGTAATTGTTCACTACTTGAGCTTTTTTATTCAAGAATGATAATATTGAAAGAATATGTGTGGGTGGGGCTATCCAACATAAAGGGGAGTGGGTATTGTTACCAAACCTTGAAAATATATTTTTTACCTTCTGTTTATAATTTATGCATATGAAATGAGAGATTAAGAATTTTAAATTTATTGGATCATAACATTAATAGGTTTCATAATTTCAGAAATTTTACTACATATGATAAAAAACCATTCTTATAGAAAAAAAAAGTAACCACTAATTCACCCACACTATTGCATTGGAATCAATCCCACTTTGGAATAACACTCGATATCATATCGAAGGATTCTTATAAAATTACAAACATAGAAATGCAAAATTAAATTTCTAGGAACAATTAAGTGATTTGAGTTATGAACAGAAAGAACAATAATATCATCATATATAGAATGCTACACTATATCATATTCCCTATGTATAATGTCTATTAATATACTATATAAGTATTTCCTCCTCTTATACAGACTATTCATTTTACTTATTCTTATAAGAATATATTGAGAATGTTGGAAGAGTTAAAATTGATTAAATGTTGTCAATTATTGAAATTGAGTTTATTTGAGTAATGAAAGTTAGAACTTCTAGTGGTATCTAGGCTAAATTGGGAAACATTAATGAAGGTAATACAATGGTGATGAAGTAAAAGTTACAAATATAGAGTATGTAGTAAGAATAATTAAAAATAGGTAAGTATTAATGTGTTAGTGACTTCATTATAAGGGTGAATGACATTGATAGCACCGTAATATTCCATGGTTAGAAATTGGAGTACAAAAGACATCAAGAATTATTGATGGTAATTTTCCTTCAAGAATTTAATATTTGAGAGATATAGATCCTATGAATCTACCTGTCGATGATCTTTATAGTAATCATGTTACTTATGAAATGTGAAGGGATAAGGTTATGAAAATGAATGAAAAGGTTGCTCAGGAAATGGCCTTGAAATCTTTGTTAAAGGTAAAAATATAAAGAAGTTGATGAAGAATAAAGTGATTCTGAAATAGTTGAAGAACCTGGATATTTCTATAAAATTTTTCCCTCCATTAAAATAAATACAATAAGGTTATCTGGAAAATAAAACCTCTAAAATGTTTTAATTTTAATGGGAAATGACATGTAGTAGAAAATTTTCTAAGGAAAAAATTATATAGTATGCATCGAAAGAATATGATGATGATATTAAAAACAAAAGAGGAAGAAACATAATGAAAAAATTACCTCATTAAAGGAAGAATACAATTATTCTACGACGAATAAAGAAGGATTATTACTTATCCAGTGATGAATGTGGTCATTAACACAACATTATTACTCCAATCATAAATGGAAGTGATTCTTCTAGTTGTTATTATGAAAATTATGAGTTGATAGAAATAGATTGTCATTATGAATTTAGAGGATGAACTTGAACCAAAGGCTCCAATCATGAAGGAAATAAAGATTTTGTTGTAATATGTTAAAGATATAACTTTTTAGAATAGTGAAATTGAATGAAATCTGATAATGTATGAAGAAAAGTCACCTAGTGATGGGAATATAAAAAATCTATAATCTAAATTTGTTGAATAATGTGAGAATAACAAGTCAAATATAATTGAATCCAAAAAAATATAGATTTTCTAAAAATATAGTTGGTAGATAATGAAGAAGAGTTACTAGAAACCCACTCATTGTTTCTTACTATACAAATTTAAATAAGAATGCTAAGAGGGAACATAAAAAAGTTTGTTGATGTTAATGGTGAATCATTTAAAGAAGGTAAAAATATAAAATTACAGAAGAAATTTTGTGAGAAAAAATATTTCACCATGATCGATAATTTTTTTTGGGAAACTAACATCTTCTGTAAAGTGGTCCATGATTTGGGAATAAAAAACAACAAAAAAGTTTTAAATACTTTTAACCTTAATCTGAGAGAACAATATTTAGATATAAAGGTTGGTGTTGTTGAATTGTTTTTAAAAATATTATTCATATTGGTATAACATGTATTTACTAAAAAATTGGCATTAATAATAAAAGGTTGAGGATAAAATATGATAACCATTTTCTAAAATTTGTGTGGAACCAAAATGGAAACTCAGTAGATGAATAAAGTTTCATAAGTTAAGATTGTAAAGAAAAGTTAACATGTTGAGTCTGAAAAGAATGAATTTTTATTTATTTTACAAGAACAAGTTGATCTAGTGATAAACATAGAAGAAAAAAATTAGTTGAATCAAATGGAATGATAATGGTTATGAATATGTGAGAAAAATTGATACAAATATATCAACATATTGGGATTTAGAAATTTGTAAAAGATGTGTGATATGTGAGAAAAAAGGAAATTTTACTAAATGTTGTTTGACTATAATTCATGAGAATGTAGAATGCATGAAATAATTATTACAAACTCAGTATAACAAAAGGATTTATAAAGAATAAAAGAGTTTAACATCCTTATTAAAAGAATCTGTAGATAAAAATGAACTTATTAATAAATCTTAGAAGGATGAACTGAGGAAAGAATTTATATCCAATGAAAATTACCAGATGAAGAAGAAACAAATAAGACAGAGAGGGGAATATTAGTTTTAATTTTATATTTGAGAAACTAGTGGATCTTCCTTAATCCCAACATATTTTCATTTGTACCAACATGTACGTATTTGAATAAGTAAAAGTAAAGAATATGTTGTTAGTGAGTCAATTAGTATTATTGAAAAAGAATTAAATTATGTTAAAAACATGATTTTTTGAATGTTGTTTGTATAAAATCGAAATTTTTAATATGTTTATTGAGATGGGTGTAGGTTAATTTTATCATTAAAAATTCCTTTCAAGATTTCACCAAAAATGAAAATGCTAAAATAAACATGAACATGGTATTGCAAAAAAGTTTTTCAATTGATAACATTAAAAACCATGATTATTAAATATTTTTTTCTACACATATTTTCCCACATATAAATAGAGTTGTCTACTTAAATACCCTTTGTTATGAATCACATGTGATACATATTTCCTTTTCATTTTGAATTTTAATATTTTGATTTAAATTTCTTACCATCTGAAATGGGCTCAATTACCAATAAAGGGGGAAACAATTCACAATTTTCCAATGGAATTTGATTTTTAATAATGGGGAGATAAAAGGAAATAATTAGAGATATAAGAAATAAGGGGACCAAGAAATGAATGGGAGAGAAGGAAAAATTGAGAAAAGAAAAAAATTCATGTGGTATTATTTAGATGTGATTGTTAGGTATGGATGTGGGTATTGAAAAAAAATAAAAAAGCAGATTTTGGGACCCTAGTTCTGTTTTGGTAGTTTTTTTCAATATATGATGTATTTTTAATAATGAGAAAAGAAGAATATTTGATTTCTAGACACACCTCATTGTAATAAAGAATCAAACTCGTCCCATCAGTGTGAGTCTTTCAATACAAATCGTCATATTGAGATTTCTATTAGATGCTGCTGGAAATTGTATTAAATTTTGAATGAAAGAGTTAATTGTAATGAAAAACTGTATCGGCTTCAGCATTAGACATTAGAACTGATAATACTTTTCTATTTCAAAATTCTCAAAAAAACCATACGAATACTAGAAATTTATGATGAGTCTTTATGAAATAAAATTGGATTTATTTTAAACATATTGTTTCTTCATTGGAATGAATGATGTTTTTGGAATTTTGGAAATATACAATATATTCCATCATATTTCAGATGATGCTGAGGTTTCTCTTAAATTTATTAAATGTCATGAGGAAGTCATTATACAAGATGGAGTTTATGGAATAGAGGAAAATATGACGTAATGTATTAATTTCTACTAAATAATAAGGTGAGGAACACCAAACATAGAATTATGAAGATCATCGGTATGCGAATAATTTGTATAAGAATCATCCTTTGGAAAATATAAAAAGTCTGAAATATTGATCGTGATGATTTAATGAAATCCCAGCCAACACTGATCCACTAGATGTGGTACACTAAAGATCCATCGTAATGGATTCAAACACAAATTCATATTGATGGTATACATTGTAAATCATATATAGGGTTATATTGGTGGTAGAATTTTTGAGAAAGTTTGAATTGTATTTTGAGTCAGTTATAACTATTAAAAGAATAATTATAATACATTTGGTTCATGATACATCAGAATGGAAGTGACACTGAAAAAAAAGGATTGGACTCAGAATCCTTGGTCTGGTGATTTGAATAATGGAAAAATAAATTGAAGATATTATAGAATTTTTTTTCAATGTATTATATTTAAATGTTGGTATGAAGAATTAGTACGAGAATAAATTTAGTGTTTAAAAAAATCATTATAATGGGTCATCTCTAGTTTCCCACAATTTTTCACCATAAGGACGAATCATAATGAATAATTAGAATGGTGAAATATTTTTAATATTTAATAATTATATTGTTTTGAGAAGCTAAATGAAGTATTATGAAGAATTGAAGTATTAAAATATTGATTCGGTATTTAAAGATAATTGTATATTCGGAAAAAAAAATTGATAGGGAAGGATTTTCAAAGTTCTTCCCAAGACATATCTGATATTCCAAAAAAAGGAGATCATAGGTCATTTTGAAATGTGTACAAAAAAATGGAAAGTTCACATATGCTAGAGTTATAATAGTTGTGGAATACATATTCAGTTTCCAATTGAATATTTTTTTTTAGTTTGATACAATGGAAGTTCCATTAGAGTGAGTTTCAATCTGATCAATGGACCAAGTTCCAATGGATGAAACTTCAATGAATCATGTCCAATGGAGTCAGCCTATCAAAGCGACACCCATCAAAGAATAGTTCATCATGCAAAGTTCCTTCGGAATGAGGAATTTCGAGCTATCGATTGGGTTCCCACTAAATTTAAGAAGGATGAGTAGAAAGATAATGATACAGAGGCTAATCGGATAGAGACAATGAGACAGAAGTTATCGAATTGAGTAATTTTAGAATAAATTTTTCTGATGATGATTTCTTGACTGAATTTATAGGATAATTTTCAAGTCCAAAATGTTCCATATTGAGTTGTTAATGTTTTTCAAGGGTGTGAAGATGTAAAATTTGATTCACCTTACTTGTGGAGGAGTTTAACACTTCCTGATGTGGATCAACAAAGAAGATATAAATATAATATAGGATCTGTTGATACAAACCATTTTTTGAAAGTATTTCTATTTAGAAATGGATTATGGATTGGATTTTGGGGTAGTATAACATACTATAACAGGATATTTTCTAATTGTATTTTAGAATTGTTCACTACTAGTGCCTTTGAATTTCATAATGATGTTACTGAAATAACCCATAATAGTGGGACAACCTAATATCACCATGAGTACGTATTTGTACTGAACCTTATAAATATAATGTGTTTCCTTCTCTTTATTTTTTCATATGAGAGATGATTATGAGACGTTTTATTTGATTATATCTTTATATTAACATGTTTTTTAGTTTATGAAATTTTACTAATGAAACTAAGGAAAAACTCTAATAAAATTCAAAAGGAACAGCTGATTCACCCACCTCTTAGTGTTATCAATATTACATGGGAACAATGAAAATACTGTTTGGTATGATATAAATTTATTTATACAACCTTGTTACAACCCATGATTTCATAGTATGTTATCTCTTCTAAGTAATTTAATATCTTGTGCTACACACAATACCAAGTTCGAGCGCATCACGACTTACCAAAGTAGCTTTTAAAAAAGTATTTATGAATAGTAATAACTAAATTTTGAATTTTATATACTCAATATAATTTTATCATCTATATTATGTGTTTTATAGAAATAATATAAGAACAAATTCAATTTATCAGAATTAAACAGTATTTTTCAAAAAATGAATATTTACCACCTTTTAATGGAGACCCCTTTTTATATCCAAAATTTGACACATTTATGTATTCAGTTTTACAAAATAAACTTCTTCTTTATAGGCATGACATAAAAATTTAGTTTTGATAAATTTTTTGTGTTTTTCTGATAACATTCATATTTTGATGAATAGTGAAAGATACTAAATTTTATTTGAAAACAAATTTTTTAATCAAAATAATTTATAGTGTTGAATTATACATTTGAATGGTTTTAAAGTATAATTAGATTATATTTTTATCATTTAATCCAATAATGTTAATTTGAAATAATTTCACATTAAAATAGGACATAAACACACATCAATCATTTGATAGTTTTTGCTTTCTCAAAAACCAATTTTATGTTTCTGAAAAAAAGAGTTAATTTTAAATTAACTAATAAAAATACTATATTTTTAATTTGGTAAAATTGACATAATTTATCAATTTGAAATTTGAAAATTAACTTTGAGTTAAGTTTTGGCATTTTTCTGAAAAAATGAAATTTTTGATGAATAGTGAAAACACTACGTTGAAGATATGAACTAACGTTTTCATTTAAATAATTATTTTTTAAAAAATAATATATTAAAGTCAAAATAGATACATAAAAAATATATTTTTCCCATGTAATTCATTAGATACATTTTATAATAAGATTACACATATAAATGTTTATTGAAC
This sequence comes from Viscum album, assembly GCA_963277665.1. Taxonomy (NCBI): domain Eukaryota; kingdom Viridiplantae; phylum Streptophyta; class Magnoliopsida; order Santalales; family Viscaceae; genus Viscum; species Viscum album. The sequence goes on from OY728165.1 coordinate 927,724,895, forward strand.
TTTTTAATGTCTTTTACCCACCTTCTAACCACATTTGCAAATTTACATAAAATGTAATTTTACTACTTATGTGAATTGAATTTCAGAATTCTAAAAGAAATGATAGACATTATTAAGTCAAATGTGGTTCAATTAGAAGAAAATTTTTTTTGGCGAATAGTAACTTTTGGATTTTATTTTCCACGGTTAAAAGTAAATAGGTAAATTAAATATAAAAATGGTATTATAATTACCCTAACACATGCACCAATTCTATTGGATAAGATTATTTCAACCGAAATCAACCATATAAATAAAATATGATCTTTTTTGATCCAATTGTAATAGATTAAGACATTTATTATTATTTTATTTAATGAAGAGTTAATAGTGTAAAATTCATATTTTTACAACGAAATTTTTTTTTAATGTAGAGATATACATAAGATAAATTTGACTATAAATATTTTTTAAAAAGATAAAATTATTTCCTCAATAATGGTATTTTATTTATAATTTTTAGAAATTAAATAATTAAATTTATTTATGACACAAGGATGATGCAGTAATTACTATATTAATGAAAGATTAAAATAATTGATATTAAAAATATCCATATAAATGAAAATTGAGACTTTTGATGAATTCCACGAATTTTATATGTTAATATGACATTTTTGGGCCAACTAAATGTACTTATTTGAAGTAATTAAGTTTTTTTGACTTTCAGAAAAACCAAATACTAAATAGTGTCAAAATTTACTTAAATTAGTTTTTAAAAACAAATACTATATTATTCAATGATATAATATTCCTAAAAATATAATATTATGGAAAAGGGACTATATAATTTTATATATATGTCATTAATGAACAACATAAAGTTCATTTTTTATTTTATAGTGAGTTTATTAACCATGTAATATTAAAATAAATGAAGACATTATAAAAGTAAAACTATTTAACTAAGAGATAAATATAAAAGATTAGGATAATAAGGTGACCTAAACATGTTTAAAATCTATTTTTTGAGATTATTTATAGGTAACATTACCTTATCCTCAAAATAAATCTTTTTGGAGCCATTATAAACCGAAAATGATTTTATAATAAAATAATATTTCAGGCTTTTCCTAAAGTGACCATCACCTCTCTTCTAAAGGATACATCCCATTATCTCAAAATCACACCTCCATATCCATTTGGATCAGCCAATCCATGATCCAATATCCTCCCTACTACCCTCCCTTCAACCTCAAGGCCTTATGTTGATCATAAATCCTACCTAAGGAGCCCTTTTTATCAAATCAAAAGAAAGCACCTGAAGAAGAGGTAATAATTTCATCACCTCTTTCAAAGTTATTTTCTTCTTCCACTTACTATTTCTTTGTTATTTCCATGAAAAATTAATAACTCTAGTAACATATACATACTATGATATTATTATAAATATGGTAGAACCATATTAATTATTCTATCTATCCTATGAATGAAAAAGTAACCATATGTGCGTACGTACGCCTTATTGTCTCCACGTCGTGGTATAGTTTGTTATACAACACATCATTATTTGAATGAGTATAATGATGAGTATAAATTATGTAAATAATAAATATAAAAAGATAATAATTCTATATATGTAATATACCATCAAATTACATACACTTTCACCATCAATAAATGATATTTTCACTCATGTGTATGTACAGATTACCGTTTCCACAAATGCGATGAGATTCATTATCCATCATAACCATTCAATAATAATTTTCATTTTATTATTCAAAATAATTTTTAATAACTAAATATCACTCTGGATATAAATAAAATACATCATATCCATAAAAAACATGATTTTTTAACAAAACATATAAAGGAAAATGATTCACTTAACACCCGAAACAATGATACGATTGAAATATTATTCTCAAAACAATATTATAAGATCATATATGATGTCATATTTATGTATGTGGTTGTTGTATAATTTAATAATAATTATTTAACTATTATACATGAGTTTAACATACCATAGACTAATGAAAATTACAAGGTTAGGGTTAATTTTACAATCTCTTTATTATCCGAGGTTGTTTATATGTGATTATCTATAGGGAAATATTTATCAACCACATCTATGGTTCATAAAAATGTATTTCAAATAATTTTTACTATTTCATAGAGTATGGTATAAAGTAATTTATACCATTGTTTTAATTTTTATATAATTTATTGAACAAAATCATTCTATCTTTTTCCAAACATTGAACTTGATTACCTTTTCGACAAATATAGGTAATAATGTTTTTTTAACTTATACGGAAAGTGAGACTATTTACCTCCATTCACTACTAGAAATGCAGAATTTCCCAACGGTTTAGAACTGTTGGGAAAGGCTGCAGAACCGTTAATATATGTTATACCAACGGTTCTGCAAACCGTAGGAAAGTAATCCATTGGGAAAAGTTTTTCCCAACGGTTTACAGTGAACCGTTAGGATAAGGTGTTGAAAAATTACCATATCCTAACGGTTCTGGAAAACCATTGGGATACAGTGCACAAAATTATCATGTTTTTTCCAACGGTTTGGAAAACTATTGCGAAAAACCCAACATATCCACTTTCCCAACGGTTGAGAACCATTGGGAAATTTTTTTTACCAACGGTTCTATAAACACTTGGTAAAACAAGACCTACAAATTCTATACCAACGGTTTTGAACCGTTGGCATAGCCTCTATTGGGGAAATTGCACAACAGCTCTGCAATTTACCCAACTGCTCTCCAATTTGACCACCGGCTCTCCAATTTTCCCACCAGGTCTCATTTTGTGGGTTCCCTCTCATTTTCAATCCAATTATTGTACCTACAATAAACTAACACATACATATACAATTATTGTACCTACAATTACCAACTAACACTTACATATAGAAAACAAATTCATACACATTTAACATATAATGGTGGAACTATACACATCCATAATTAAATTAGAATTCATAACGTAATTATAAACATACATAATTCATTTATAATTCAATTTAAAATTTAGATGACAATTATATGTGGAATCCGGATGACAATTCATAATTTGATCGGTTTTTTTTATACCATATATTTTTACCTGAAATAATGTCCATTTTAAACATAATACATACACCTGGAGAGATACCGACCACACTGCGCCTCGGATTGAGGCGGGGTTGACTCGTACACGTCACATATGACCCATGGATCGTTGTGCTAATGTATCGACACAATCCGAATTCATTTGGTCGGTTTTCCGTATGCCAGATGATGTTTTTCAATTAAAATGACGTACTTTTGAAACAAATGGCAGACACTTTGAGTGGTGCCGGCCACACCACGCCTCGGATTGTGGTGGCGTTGACTTGTACACGTCACATATGACTCATGTATCGTTCTCCTAAAGTTTCAATGGAAACAAAATGCGTTTGGTTTGTTTTCCGTATGTACTTAAATTGTTGTCCATTTTAAGCAAAAGAAAGACACTTTGACTGGTGGCGGCCACACCGCGCCTAGGATTGAGGTGGGGTTGAATCTTACACGTCACACAGGACCCATGGGTCGTTGTGCTAAAGTATCGACACAATCTGAATGCGTTTGTTCGGTTTTCCGTATGCCAGTTGATGTATTTCACTTCAAATTATGTTCTTTTGAAACAACAGACAGACACTTTGAGTGGTGGTGGCCACACCGCGCCTCGGATTGAGGCGGGGTTGACTCGTACACTTCAGATATAACCCATGGATCGTTGTGCTAATGTATCGACACAATCCGAATGCGTTTGGTTGGTTTTCCATAGGCCAATTGATGTTTTTCAATTAAAATGACGTACTTTTGAAACAGAACGCAGACACTTTGAGTGGTGCCAGCCACACTGCACCTCGTATTGAGGCGGCGTTGACTCTTACACGTCACATATGACCCATGGATCATTCTCTTAATGTTTCATTGGAAACCTAATGCGTTTGATCGGTTTTCTGTATGTACTTAAATTATTGTCCATTTTAAGCAAAAGAGAGCCACTTAGAGTTATTACGGCCACACCATGCCTCAGATTTAGGCGGGGTTGACTTTAACACGTCACATATGACCCATGGATCTTTGTTCTAAATTATCGACACAATTCGAATGCGTTTGGTCGGTTTTCCGTATGCCAGTTGATGTTTTTCACTTCAAATGACGTCCTTTTGAAATAAAAGACAGACACTTTGAGTGGTGCCAGCCACACCACGCCTCGGATTGAGGCGGGGTTGACTCGTACACGTCACATATGACCCATGGATCATTGTTCTAATCTATCGACACATTCCGAATGCGTTTGGTCATTTTTCCGTATGCCAGTTGATGTATTTCACATCAAATTATGTCCTTTTGAAAAAGAAGACAGACACTTTGAGTGGTGGCGGCCACACCGTGCCTCATATTGAGGAGGGGTTGACTCGTACATGTCACATATGACCCATGGATCATTGTGATAATGTATCGACACAATCCGAATGCATTTGGTCAGTTTTCTGTATGCCAGTTGATGTTTTTCAATTAAAATGACGTAATTTTGAAATAGAAGGTAGACACTTTGAGTGGTGCCGGCCACACTGCGCCTCAGATTGAGGCAGCGTTGACTCGTACACGTCACTTATAACCCATGGATCGTTCTATTAAAGATTCAATGGAAACCAAATGCGTTTCATCGGTTTTCCGTATGTACTTTAATTGTTGTCCATTTTAAGCAAAAGAGATCCACTTAGAGTGATTCTGGCCACACCATCCCTCAGATTCAGGCGGGGTTGACTCATACACATCACATATGACCCATGGATCTTTGTGCTAATGTATTGACACAATACGAATGCGTTTGGTTGGTTTTCAATATGCCAGTTGATGTTTTTGTCTTCAAATGACGTCCTTTTGAAACAAAAGATAGACACTTTGAGTGGTGCCGGCCACACCGCGTCTTGTATTGAGGCGGGGTTGACTCATACACATCACATATGACCCATGGATCGTTTTCCTAATGTATCGACACAATCCGAATGCGTTTGGTCAGTTTTCCGTATGCTAGTTGATGTTGTTCAATTAAAATGACGCACTTTTAAAACAAAAGGCAGACACTTTGAGTGATAACGGCCACACCACGCCTCATATTGAGGCCGAGTTGACTCGTACACATCAAATATGACCCATGGATTGTTCACCTAAGGTTTCAATGGAAACCGAATGAGTTTGGTCGGTTCTCCGTATGTACTTAAATTGTTGTCCATTTTAAGAAAAAGAGAGACACTTAGAGTAATTCCGGCCACACCGTGCCTTGGATTGAGGCGGGGTTGACTCATACACGTCACATATGACCCATGGATCGCTATGATGAAGTATCAACACAATCTGAATGCATTTGGTCAGTTTTCTGTATGCCATTTGATGTATTTCACTTCAAATTAAGTCCTTTTGAAACAGAAGACAGACACTTTGAGTGGTGGAAGCCACACCGTGCCTCAGATTGAGGCGGGGTTGACTCGTACACATCACATATAACCCATGGATCGTTGTACTAATGCATCGACACAATCCGAATGCATTTGGTTAGTTTTCAGGATGTCAGTTGATGTTTTTCAATTAAAATGACATACTTTTGAAACAGAAGGTAGGCACTTTGAGTGGTTTCGTCCACACCGCGCCTTGGATTGAGGCGGCGTTGACTTGTACACGTCACATATGACTCATGGATCTTTCTCCTAAAGTTTCAATGGAAACCGAATGTGTTTGGTCGGTTTTCCGTATGTACTTAAATTATTGTCCATTTTAAGCAAAAGAGAGTCAATTTTAGTGATTTCGACCACACCGTGCCTCAGATTCAAGCGGGGTTGACTCGTACACGTCACATATGACCCATGGATCGTTGTGCTAAAGTATCGACACAATCCGAATGCATTTGTTTAGTTTTCCATATGCTAGTTGATGTTTTTCACTTCAAATGACGTCCTTTTGAAACAAAAGACATACACTTTGAGTGGTGCCGGACACACCGCGCCTCAGATTGAGGCGAGGTTGACTCGTACATGTCACATATGACCCATGGACCGTTTTTCTAATGTAAAAACACAATATGAATGTGTTAGGTCAGTTTTCTGTATGCTAGTTGATGTTTTCAATTAAAATGACATACTTTTGAAACAAAAGGCAGTCACTTTGAGTGGTGCTGGCCACACCGCGCCTCAGATTGAGGCAGCGTTAACTCGTGCATGTCACATATGACCCATGGATTGTTCTCCTATAGTTTCAATGGAAACCGAATTCCTTTGGTCGGTTTGCCGTATGTACTTGAATTGTTGTCCATTTTAAGCAAAAGACAGACACTTTGAGTGGTGGAGGCCACACCGCGCCTCGGATTGAGGCGGAGTTGACTCGTACACATCACATATGACCCATGGATTTTTGTTATAAAGTATCGACACAATCCGAATGCGTTTGGTTGGTTTTCCGTATGCTAGTTGATGTATTTCACATCAAATTATGTCCTTTTGAAACAGAAGACAGACACTATGAGTGGTGGCGGCCACACCACGCCTCGGATTGAGGTGGGGTTGACTTGTACACGTGACATATGACCAATGGATCGTTGTGCTAATGTATCGACACAATCTGAATGCGTTTGGTCAGATTTACGTATGCCAGTTGATGTTTTTAAATTAAAATAACGTACTTTTAAAACAGAATTTAGACACATTGAGTGGTGCCGGCCACACCACACCTCGGATTGAGGCGGCGTTGACTCTTACTTGTCACATATGACCCATGGATCGTTATCCTAAAGTTTCAATGGAAACCGAATGCATTTGTTCGGTTCTCCGTAAGTACTTACATTGTGGTCCATTTTAAGCAAAAGAGAGCCACTTAGAGTGATTCCGGCCACACCGTGCCTCAGATTCAGGTGGGGTTGACTCGTAAATATCACATATGACCCATGGATCGTTGTGCTAAAGTATCAACACAATATGAATGCGTTTGGTCGGTTTTACGTATGCCAGTTGATGTTTTTCACTTCAAATGACGCCCTTTTGAAACAAAAGATAGACACTTTGAGTGGTGGCGGCCACACCGTGCCTCAGATTGAGGCGGGGTTGACTCGTACACATCACATATGACCCATGGATCATTGTGCTAATGTATCGACACAATCCGAATGCGTTTGGTCAGTTTTCCATATGCCAGTTGATGTTTTTCAATTAAAATGACGTCCTTTTGAAACAAAAGGCAGACACTTTGAGTGGTGGCGGCCACACCACGTCTCGGATTGAGGGTGGGATGACTCGTACATGTCACATAAGACCCATGGATTGTTTTTCTAATGTATCGACACAATCCAAATGTGTTTGGTCGGTTTTCCGTATGTACTTAAAATGTTGTCCATTTTATGAGAATCCTCTGTGCGGGGGGTTGTTCGGGGTCCATAGAAGAGGGTGGGGGGCTGTCCGGGGGCTGTCTGGGGGGATGTCCAGGGGGCTGTCTGGGGGGCTATCTGGGGTCTAGGGAGGAGAGTGGGGGGATGTGTGGGGGGCTGTCCGGGGGGTGTTCGGGGGGTTGTCTGGGGACCAAGGAGGAGGGTGGGGGGGGGGGGGCTGTCCGGGGGCTGTCTGGGGGGTTGTTCGGGGATGTATGGGGTTTAGGGAGGAGGGTGGGGGGGGAGGCTGTCTGGGGGGCTATTCGGGGGGCTGTCCGGGGGCTGTCTGAGGCTATTCGGGGGGGGGGGGGGGGGGGGGGGTTGTACGGGGTCCAAGGAAGAGGGTGGGGGGTTGTTCGGGGTCCAGGGAGGAGGGTGGGGGGGCTGTCTGGGGGGCTGTCCGGCGGGGCTGTCCGGGGTCTAGGGAGGAGGGTGGGGGGTTGTCAAGAGTCCATGAAGGATGGGTGGTTCCCAAACACACAACCACTAAAAGATAACAACATCCATAAAAACAGATAATATATAAAAATAACTCAACTCCAATACTATACTACGAGTCTAGATAAAACCAACAACTAGAATAGATTAAATATCAAATCTCAGTAATATCAGTCAAAAAATAATGGATCAACTTGTCCCACATCACCATCACCATCATCACCATCATCATCATCACCCTCTTCCTCGTCCCCATCATCGTCCTCGCCCTCGCCCTCCTCGTCATCCTCGCCCTCCTCCTCGCCCTCGCCACCCGCCTCACCCTCCTCCTATCCCTCCTCTTCCACATCAGAATCCTCGCCATCATCATCGTCAAGCTGTACATCGTCCTGAACACCACTATAAATTCCACCTGGTGCACTGTATATAGAACGTATCGACAACATATACTCATCAAAAGCTGGGCTGACCTCTGCTAGAAGTGTAGGACGTAGAACTTCAATAAATTTCATAAACGCACTGTTTTCCCTATCAGACTGTTCTTCCATCTCTGTGACCCTTTTCTCAGCCTGTTCTACCTGTTCCCTAGCTTGCTGCAGCTCGGTGGCACTACAGCTTGTACCTGAGGTGGGCCAATACCTCATCGGGGCTATCCTAGGTCGGCAACGTACTCTGCCAGAATGCTCCTCTCCCAACACCTGATGTAAGTGATCAGTTTGCCCAAAATTGTCTGGTTCTTGGGAATTGAGGGCCTCTAAAGAAGCATGTTACAAATATAAATAAATCATTAAGTTACAAAATAGATATTAAAAAAAATTCAATAGATTAAAACTTACAATCTGCTGATGAGTCGCTTCGTTGACGGCACTTCCATCCCTTTTCTGTCTACTCAAGAAAAATAATTTTGCTCGAGGCACGCATCCTTCAAAATTTTGTATTTTCCTCTAAAATGACATTGAAAACTAAATTTAAATGAAAACATTAGCAAACTATTAAATAATTAAAGAAACAAAATAATGTGTAAGTCGTAAAGAAAACTTATAAACAATTGTAATACCGGCTTCCTCTCATGATCAGGCATCGTAGTGCGTCCCAGTGTGTGGAGGTATTTTATTGCATCAATGTTCTTTTTAATTTTTCCAGATGATTCCTAAATAAAATTCAAAAATGCAATAGATAGTATTAATGAAAAACATGAAAGTTATTATTTAAATACCTCAAATGTTATTAATACCTTAAACTGGGTACTCGTCCAATGAGTAATCATCTGACGATACAACTCTATAAGAAAATCATCCACCACTGGTACCGCCTCTAACTCAGTGCCAACTATAGCAACCCAGCCAATATACAACTCAAGCATGTAGGCTCTCCAAAGCTCGCCTAAATCCTTTAGATGTTCCGATCGTGCACCCTCACCATCGGGAAAATTAAATTGAAACTAAAATCAAAATATTAATTCATATAAATACAAAAATAACTCATGGAATTAAATAGAACTGATTTTTTACCCATATCTCTACCCAAGCTCTATCCTTGACCTCATGTGGAAAATGTCTCCATGATAGCGGGCTGACGAGAATGATGTCAGAGTATTTGGAAAGCGTCGCCAAAAAACTCCGACATTGCTGCCCTGTTTTCTCAACCATTTGGTTGTCTTCATTACAATCCACCATAACCTGTGTGCGGCGGTTCCACACCGAACGCATGCGTGTACGTCCCCACCCACGCCTCCTATCAGTAGATGTATCTGTCATGAAAGAAAAACAAATATTTTATCAAAACATGTTATAATGAAAATAAATATTTCTATAAAAATATGATAGGGTTCTATAAATATACCTGTGCCGGTCTGATCGCTGAGTGCCGTTGGATCCACAGAAACTGATGGAACACCCTGTGGTGGAATAGAAGTCGAAGACGATGGAATATAGAAGCTCAGAGAGACAGAAGTAAAAGAAAAAGAAGATGGGACAACTGTTTGACCGGATGCTGACTGGGGAGTGGGAATCATCATGGGATGTGAAAATGATGGGCCATAAGATGAAAAAGGTAGCGAAAACATGGGAGGCCTAAATATCCCTTGTGTCTCTAACGACACACCGGGATCAGAATGTGGGACGGATGACATGTCATTGGGAGGGGCAGGGTCTTGTCGGGTAGGCGCAGCTGCTCGTCCACCTCTGGTACGGACCCTCCTCGTACCACCGGCCTGAGTACTAGGACCAGTACTAGGCTCCTCGTCGAATAACTGTCGACGTATAGGTGGATCCTACAAAAATGTTTTCAAAAAAATTAATCACATGACATTATATATTCTTTAAATATATCAATTTGAAATAAAGTACTCACTGTAGGAACTAATGGTGGAACGCCCATCTCCGTCATTAGACCATTGTTCTCTATCATTTTTTTCCTTAGTCTCTCTTCAATTGGCTTCATTTCCTGCTTTTGAAAACAAATATGTAATTAATTAGAAAAATAAAACTACTGTGTAACCCAAAAAACTAAATATATGAGGGAATAAGGGGATTCATAGGTAATTTAGCTATCAATTGTTTTTGAAGAGCTTGAATGGATTTAATAAATCGTATAAGTTGTAATGTTCACCAAGTTAGAAATATTGTTTGACTATGTTTGAATACAGTTCAATTCCAAATTAGAAAATGCAATTCAAATAAAACTGCAACCAATAAACATTGAAAATTCATATAATGGTCAATTAAGCTATCAATTGTTTTAGAAGAGCTTAAATGGATTTAATAAATCATACAAGTTGTAATGTTCACCAAGTTAGAAATATTGTTTGACTATGTTTGAGTACAGTTCAATTCCAAATTAGAAAATGCAATTCAAATAAAACTACAACCAATAAACATTGAAAATTCACATAACAGTCAAGTCAGCTATCAATTGTTTTAGAAGATCTTGAATGGATTTAATAAATCATACAAGTTGTAATGTTCACCACGTTAGAAATAATGTTTTACTATGTTTGAATATAGTTCAATTCGAAATTAGAAAATGCAATTCAAATAAAAATGCAACCAATAAACATTGAAAATTCACATAACGGTCAATTCAGCTAAAACATAATTGTGATCAATACTAAATAAATTTGAATATTACCAACCTTAACAACCCAACTCGAGGTAAACCAAAAGAATTGAGAACATGGGTGAATGATTCTATATATTTTTAACCACAACTTCAGGTTCACAATCAACTCTGACAATTGAGCTATTTGAGTCATCAAAAGAAATTAATGGATTGGTTCCAATGGCACTAGGGACAGTGTCAATTCCATCATCACCATCATCAAAAATATGTCTTGGAATTACTTCAACTATGACACCAAATTCAGACCGAAGTTGGTCTTTGACATAAAAAATTTGTTTATCCATTGATGCCAACACATATGGTTCTTCGGTAGCAAGAGTGCGAGTCATATTTATTACTCGAAATCCACAATCATCAATAAATGTTCCATGTCTCATCATAGAATCAAACCAAAGGCATTTCATCATTGTGGCAGTAACCATAACACCATCATGTTGTGTTCTCATGTTCTTTTCTCGTTCAGTGACAATAAATTTGTACCCATTGATAACAATTGATTTACAGTCACGAACCACGGTATTAGGACCAAAAGACAAAGCTCTTTTTTCCTCAGAGACAGAGTCAGCATACAAACTCAATACCTATAATATAAATGACTATTAAACATAATTAAATATTGATATAATTATTTTAAACATTAATTTTTTTATACCTTCAGTTTTAACCATGCAAAACACTCTTTACTATGCAAAGTCTCTCTCCCCCTCAATGATAAAGAACGATGCTTCCTATTTATCATTGTTTTATGTTCCCTGTAGATAAAAAATATTAATAGTTTAACAGATATATATGTAAGATATACATAATCAATTTAGTTACCTGATATAGTCATCGAACAAATCACAATTGAACAAAACTGTGCGATGTGTCATCTCCCACTCTTCATGGCTTGATGTCTTCAATGAATATGATCCAAGAATTCCCCCTGTTTGAGGAAGTGATGGAAAACTGTGTTCAATTTTCTCATACTATTCTTCTCCATTTCTCATTGGTCAGTTCAATCTTGTAGTAAGATCAGACAAATACATCGAGCAGAAATCCATACATTCTTGAGCCAAGTAACCGTTCACGATAGAACCTTCATGATGAATTCTGTTTCAGACATAAGACTTTAATGTGATCATATTTATTTCATTTTCATACATCCAATGAAAAGAAAAAGGTCCTCTGAGAATTATTTCAGTGGTAATATGGATAGTCAGATGCAGCATGCATGTGAAAAATGATGGAGGAAATATTTTCTCCAACTCACACAAAATTAATGCGGCATCTGTCAACATTTTTTGCAAGAAAGACTTGGAAAACTTCTTAGCACAAAGATATCTAAAAAATGTCACAAAAGAATAACAACCACCCTTAAATTATTGGAAGAAAGATTAAGGATTGCTATTGGAAGCAACTCATGCAGTAGAACGTGATAATCATGAGTCTTCAATGATTTTAGCTTCAACTCTTTTCTGTTGACCCATTTAGATATGTTTCTTGATTAGCCATCAAGAACTCTAATAGTCTCTAATACTCCCAGAAATTGTTTTTTTCCATAGGTGTCATCACTTAAGAAGCACATGGAAGTTGCCATTTATTTTCACTGATACGGACAGGATGCAATTCTGGTCTGATACCCCAATCCACCAAGTCATGTCGAGATCATAAATCATCTATTGTCTTCCCCTTGACATTTAGAAGAACCGAAAGCAACATTTCACATATATTCTTTTCAATATGCATTACATCTAAGCAATGAGATAACAAATTGGTTAACAAATAAGGAAAATAAGAAAAGATATGCTTCTTCCTCCAATTGTAATAGGTTTCAGTGGAAACATTCTTTCTCTTTCCAGATTTCATTTGACCCTTCCCGAACGAAAAACTGAAATCTTCAATTCATTAAGCATGTCAGTTCCAGACATACACTGAGGTGGATCATCGGTATCTATGGTATTATCAAATCTTCGATGATTCATTCTATATAGATGATCATTTGGAAAGAATCGTCGATGTCCCATAAAACTGAAACTACAACGATGTTTCAGTATTCTAGATCGTGTATTCTTCATACAAACTGGACATGATATTTTTCCCTTCGTGCTCCATCCAGACATCATTGCATAAGCCAGAAAATCATTGATCATCCACATAAGCGCAACACGCATCTGAAATATTTCTTTCAAACATGCATCGTTTGTGCGCACACCCACATCCCAAAGAAGTTTCAACTCTTTTATTAAAGGTTGCATGTATACATCAATATCAATGCTGGGATCAGAAGGACCAGATATGAGTATACTCATGAAAGTGAAATATTTTTTCCTACACAAACATGGGGGAAGATTATAAATGTGTATAAAAACTGGCCATGTGCTGTGCGAAGTAAGAATCTTCCCAAACAGATTAAAATTGTCGCATGAAAGACCCAGCCTTACATTACGCATGTCAGCTGCAAAATCAGGATGTCGAGCATCAAATCTCTTCCATGAAAATCCATCTGTAGGATGAACCAACTCATCATTAGTCTTCTTTCTCTCGGTATCATGCCATCTCATTTTTATTGATATGTCATCAGACATAAAAAGATTCTGAAGTATGGGGATCAATGGAAAGTGCCACATTACATTTTGTGGAATACAGGATGGTGTTCCATCAGATTTTGACTTCCAGCGGGATGTGCAACATTTTATACAATCATTTCATTTAGTGGTTTCCTCTTAGAATAAACTGCAATATTTCGGGCAAGCATGAATTTTGTTTCTTGAAAATCCAAGTTCCTCAACTGACTTCCATGCCATATAGTAGTTTGAGGGAATATCTACATCATCTAGAAGTAAATCCCTCAAGAGGGTAATAATGTAATCGATTGCTGTATTAGAAATTCCATACATAGTTTTCCCATGAAACAATCAGATTAAAAATTCTAGCTTTTTCATTTTGTCGCATTGTCAATATACTGGAGTCGTGGCAACATTATTCAGTTTTTTCACCCTATCAATATCATCATTTTCACTAGATGCATCAGCTATCCTCATATCGAAGCCTTCTTGAGTTGAAATCCTTTCATTTTCATGATGAAGAATAAATGGAAACCGATAATCTAACAAATTCTCTATTCCAGTCCTATCATTTCGATCATCACCAATTTGAGATTTCATTTTCTCCCCATTGTGATACCACACAAAGTAGTTTTCTTTAAAAACATTTTTGGTTATGTGGTAGCTGACTTCTTCACAGCTCAACCAATGTCTATCAACACAATTGGAACATGGGCAGTGTATGCGACCAATATCTGAAGCATTGTGAAATGAAAAATATATAAAGCTCTTCAAATTGTTTTGAAAATCGCTTGAGATCCGATCAGTTTCATACATCCAACTTCTGTCCATTCTGTAAAAAGAATGTATATAAGTAATTTTGTCATAAAAAATTCAATAGGATTGAACTTTAATAGAAAATATATTTAAGTAAACGATAAAGGAATGAGTTTCTAGTTGATGTAGTGAACTATTAAAACAATGTAAAGATATACTAATTAATTCACTTATGTGTGCCTAGATTTGAGGTGAGATGTGTTTTGTAATTTTTTTATTTATCACATACCAAGAAGACACCATAGACCTGATAAAACATTGCTCAAGATATTACAAAGTGAAGGATTTTCATGAAAGATGCAGAATGTGTAAAGAGTGTTTTTTAAATAATTTATTGATTTTAAAAAATGGATATATTGTGAAAAGTTAGTACATTTCATAACACCCAAACTAAAGTCCATAGAAAGTACTATATCACCCCACTAAAAAAAAGGAAAACCACCTACCCCACTGCCCCAAGCATGTCAATTACCTCAATGAGGGATTCAATGTATATATTTGGGAAGAGATTGAAGGAGTCTAACCTGGATGGGGGAGTTGCAACCGATCAGATGAAAGACCACAGGTTAGGGTTCACTTGCGTGAGGGATTCTGGAAATTAGGGGAAATGTAGAGTTATTTTCTTCTGTGTAATCGGGGGAGGGTTGTCCACAGGGGTGGAGGGGTTGTCCAGGGGGTAAGGGGTGTCCAAGGGGTGGGTGGGCTATCCACGAGGGTGGCAGGGCTGTCTAGGGGGAGGAGGTATCCAGGGGGTGGGTGGGAAATCCATGAGGGTGGCAGGGCTGTCTAGGGGGGAGGGGGTGTCCAGGGGGTGGTCGGGCTATCCACGGGGGTGGGGTGGGGGGCTTTCTAGGGGGTACAAGGTGTCCAGGGGGTGGGGGTGTCCAAGGGGGGGGGAGTGTGCAGGGGGTGGGCGGGCTGTCCATGGGGTTGGGGGGCTGTCCAGGGAGTAAGGGTGTCCAGGGGGTGGGCAGGCTTTCCACGGGGGTGGCAGGGTTGTCTAGGGTGTAAAAGGTGTCCAAGGGGGTGGGCGGACTTTCCACGAGGGTGGTAGGGCTGTCCAAGGGGTAGGGGGTGTCCAGGGGGTGGGCGAGCTATCCACATGGGTGTGACTGAGAGCTATGAGATTTAATTGGGTTTTCATTCATGTTATGAAAATCAAAAGATGGGTGTCAAGGATTAGAATAGTATTTTTTAGTGAAAATCCAATTTGGTAGGATTAGTGACTTGATAAAATGATGGTATCAAGTTTTCAATTGGGAAAATGTTGGGGCATTAGATTCTAAATATAAGGCCCCAGCCTTAAACCTTACTTAATCTTGAGTTATTACAAGATTAAACATTGAGGATCTTTTCGGGTTTAGAGTTTTATTGAATTAGATCATAAAACTTGCATTAAATTCCACATATAAACAAAGTGGTTACATAAAGATAGTATTCTTCATTCCCAACAATGGAAACATATTTAAAATAAATCATGGATTATTTCTTGACACTTCCTTGACATAATCATCATATCATGTACCTTTCCCTTGACCTGTGAAAAACATTTCAAAAAAACTCGGGATGAGCATAAAAAGCTCAGTAAAGGATATAAAAATATGGAAAGGAAACATGGGTACATATATACATAATAATGAGATCATACTTTACCCATAAAACATAAACATTTTAACATACCTTATCAAATCATGAATAAATCATAGAAATCATAAGACATAAAGATAACTTGAGGCATTCATAACATTCTTACGTAGGGAGTAACCCTCTTGGTTACGTTTGGAATACCCATCACAGTATATTTCCTAAATCTCTTCGGAGAAACCTTAAAATTTCACTCCTTCGTATTACCCAATGCATTGGAGAGCTATATCGGCCTCACCCGCCCTTAGTTTATCACGGAACCACCCGTCTTCAAAATAATCCCCAAGAACCTCAACATAATCGTATCACATAAAACATGTATAAAGGAAACATAAAATTTCAATATTTCAATCACAAGATATCAATACAACACATTGATATAAAAACATTATGAAAACCATTTTCAATACCAGAATAAAAGAAAAGTAAAACATGGTATTTATTTTTCTTTTAAAAACAATGTATGGCTTGTAGAGGAAGCCGAAACTCAAATAACGGTCACGGCGGCGGAGAAGTCGTTTTCACCGCATAAGTACGACAAAAACATTCACTTTTGTTGTTTAGTGAAATGCGTCGTATAAAAAAGATTCATTTTGGATAAACATAAAAGTCAAAGGGGTTTATACACCGTATAAAAGAAGGTTGCGTATAAAACAAAATATGCCTCAATGAAAGGAGATTGAGACGAAGTCCCATACCTCGGGTCCGACTTGACTCGATCGTTCTTTAATGTCCGGAATAATAAACTTGAGTCAATTTCTACTTGCTTGAGAACCTTTTTCACGTTCATTATTGCATTTATATCACTTATTGCCATGTCATGAACACTATTTAATTATTTAAGTTAATAACAGTCATTTTAACGATCATTGGTACTTGAGTCAAAAATAAACCCTTTATTATTACATGTTGTTCATGTATCCATTATATCCAAAATTATAATCATTATGTATATATCATATAAATCCAGTATATACATGCATTTATAATATTACATAATCATTTAGAGGTAAGAAATGAAATGCACCGTTCATGGAGACGGTAGGCCGTACGTACACATGAACGCTACTTTCATTTCTATTTCATATTTAATAGAATGGAATCATAATGATATAAAGTTATATTATAATTCCAGTATAATATCATATATAATATCATAGTTCCATCCTTTATACGTCCCACATATGGTATTTAACGAATCAAATCACTTTGAGGGGGCGGTAGTCCGCACTTCCTTAAATGAAGATATCGCGTTTACCCATAATGGAAACCATAAAGGTGTGACCAAAAAGTAAAATACAGAAGCTTAAGGAAAACATAAACATATTATATATCATATATAAATATAGTGATATCTTAATGGCCACCTTTGAAGGTGTTAAAAGAATGTTGAACAATCATCGTTTCGGGAGGCATAAATTTACCATCCACAGAAACAGTATGTTCGTTAACCATTAGATGTAGGTGTGTTTAAGTGTAGCTCGAATCCATATTATAACAACATCCTAGTATATTTAGGATACTGGAGTTGTTACAAAAGAAAAGAATAAAAAGAGTTTAGGGGGTTGGAGAAGCAAAATAAAACAAAAGGACTTAAAAGAAGACATTACCTTAAAATCGGGTAACTCCCTTTGGTTTGAGATCAAAGGATTCTTTGGGAAGACTTCTGCCAAAAGTGAGGCTTCAAGGAGTAAGATATGGAAGTGGAGAGACAAAATGGGAAAGGGTTGGCCGAGCCAAAGGTTTTGGGAGTGTGGGTAAGGAGGTAGAGGTGGGGGCCTTTTATAAGAGGAGAGGAGGGGCACTCTTGGAAAGTAAAGATAAGTTACATTATTTTAAAATTAGTTTCGTATTAAAAAGGTCCCACATTTATATAATTAAATGATAAGGTGATAAGGGTTCGAAATCCACTTATCCAATTGGTTTTTGCCATGTGTAGGTTTTAGAATTTACATTAACTTTCCATTTTATTTAAATGGTTAAATAATGAGGTCATCGCAACATCATCATGACGTCATAAATAATTTAATTTATTTAATGTCTAAAAATTATAAAAAAACTACTATGATGTAGTAAATCTTTTTAGCTTTCTAATGAATATTTATAGTCAAATATATGGCTTGTATAACCCCATATAAAAATTGTTTTAGTAACATAACTCATGTTTCTGTCATTTTTACTTTAACATTAAATAAAAAGTTATTTATGTCATTTCCCATCCAAAGTGGCTCCATGGGGTCCCAAAGTTGACCCATGGCTTGTCTTGGTCGGCCATGACACATCCAATGAGGTTAGGACATGTGTCAAGCTCATCTCATACTATTAAAACATTATTTTTACCTTAAACTACACTAATTACCACTAATCGTGATTAAAAACTTTATAAGTTACTATTCACCAAAAATTATTTTAATCCCATTGAACCACATTTTACTTCTTAATGACAACCATGTATGTCAGATTTTTGAAATTCAAAACACAATGATGGAAAATTTTCATTTAATCAGAAAAATCAGTTTTTATAAGTACCACTTAGTGGTTTCACTATTCATAAAAAATTGAAGTTTTTCAGAAAATTACAAAAAAGTCACCCTAATATATATTTGATATTCCGAATTCAAAAATGAATTCTATTTTACAAAATTCAAATCATATAAGTCACATTAATTAATTTCATAATTAATTCCCGTTGTCATGACAAATAGCGTGTTTTTATGAAACAATATTTATCAAAAGATTGACACCAGTTTAAGTCCAATTTCAATGTGAAATTGATTCCAATGACCACCATTGGATTAAATAGATAAAATATATTCTAATTTCACTTTAAAACCAATTAAAAATATAATCTAATCATATAAATAAATTAGATTAAAAAAAGTTTTTGAATTATAATACAACATTTTACAATATTCATTAAAAACTGAACATTGTCAGAAAAATACCAAAAATTCACACAAAGTAAATTTTGATGTCCCAATCATAAAGAATAAGTTTATTTTGAAAAACATAGCTTATAAAATTTTCAAAAGATATATTTAAAAATGGTTTTCCATCCAAAGGCAGTAAAACAATCCTTTAAAAAATATTAGTGTATTCCATGCTTAAGATTGGATTTATTTTCATTTTAAGCCTATAAAACACTATCTAATTCTTTAATAGACATAGATAAAAATATCTACTATTCATTACTTACTTGGGATGTTACATACTTCCCCCCTTTTCAAAATTGTGTCCCCGCAATTTATTTACTTATCGAATAAATGGGGGTACTTATCCCTCATTGCATTTTCAGATTCCCATGTTGCCTCTTCTATCATGTGGTTTTTTCACAAATACTTTACCTGCTTAATCACCTTATCCGTAACACTTGCTCCCTGTGGTCAAGAATCTGGACCAGTTATTCCTCATAAGATAGGTTCTCTTCTAGCTGAACTACCTCTGGACTCAAAATATGATATGGATCTGGAATATACTTTCTCAACATCGAAACGTGAAAAACATTGTGTACCACAGATAAACTCGGAGGTAAAGCCACCCGGTATGAAACTGATCCAACTCCCTCTAGAATTTCATATGGTCCAATAAACCTTGGACTCAGCTTTCCTTTCTTACCAAATCTCATCACACTTTTCCAAGGAGAAACCTTCAGAAAAACATGATCACCTACCTCGAAAGATAGATCCTTCCTCCGGTTATCCGCATAACTCTTCTGCCTGCTCTGAGCTGTTCTCTTGTGATTCTGAATCAACTGAACTTTTTCTGCCATCTCTTCTACCAATTCTGGTCCCATCAACTTCCTTTCACCCACTTCATCCCAAAAAGCTAGAGTTCGACACCGCTTCCCATATAATGCCTGAAATGGTTCCATCTGTATACTGGAATGAAAAATTTTATTATATAAAAATTCAACCAAAGAAAGATGTTGGTCCCGACTTCCCTAATAATACATAGAGCAAGAAATTAGCATATCCTCTAATGTTTGAATTGTTCGTTCTAACTGCCGATCTGATTGATGATGAAAAGTTGTACTAAAATTTAATTCAGTACCCAACAACTTCTGAAGGCCTTTCCAAAAGTTAGAAGTGAACCTGGGATCATGATCAGACACAATGGAGAGAGGAACTACAGGTAACCTGACTATCTCTTTAAGATACAAAAGGGAAAGTTGATCTAGGGAAAAAGTATCTCTTATAGCAAGGAAATGAGAAGATTTAGTCAAGCAATCAACAATAACCCAGATTGCATTATTACCTCGAGATGTCTTCGGTAATCCCACAACAAAGTCCATGGATATATTCTCCCATTTCCACTCTGGCACTGGTAAAGGCTGAAGCATCCCTTTCGGTAACTGCTACTCTGCTTTAACCTGCTGACAAGTCAAACACTTCACAGTAAAATCAGCAATATCTCTTTTCATTCCATCTCACCAGTAATACTCCCACAGATCTCGGTATATCTTAGTACTGCCAGGATGAACTGAAAAGGGAGAACTATGAGCTTCACATAACAACTCTCTCTTCAACTGTGAATCACAAGGCCCACACAATCTCTTCCCAAATCTCAAAACACAATTATTATCAATGTTGAATTCAGGCAACTTACCTTTCTGAACAGCTCTACCTTTTTCTGCAACTCACTGTCTTGCTTCTGTGCTTTCTTGATTCTATCTGATAGAGATGATCTCAATGATACCTGAAACAAAACAGAATAACTTCCTGCACCAACAACTTCTATGCCAAAGTTCATCAATCCTTAACTAAATCATCACGTACTAAACGCAACATTGCTAATAAAGCATTACTTTTTCGACTCAAAGCATCAACCACTTTCTTTTCTTTTCCTGGATGGTAATTAATTGTACAGTCATAATCCTTGATTAATTCTATCCATCTCCTTTGTCTCATGTTCAATTCCTTCTGAGTGAATATATACTTTAAATTTTTGTGATCGGTATATATTTCACACTTTACTCCATACAAATGATGTCTCCAAAGTTTTAAAGCAAAAACAATAGCAACTAATTCCAAATCATGTGTAGGGTAATTTACCTCATGAGTTTTCAACTGTCATGAAGCATAAGCAATTACCTGATCATTCTGCATTAGGACGCAACCAAGTCCTTTCAATGAAGCATCAGTGTAGATAACAAACTCACCATTCTGGGAAGGTAGTGCCAAAAATGGATCATTCACCAATCTTGTTTTCAATTCCTGAAAACAATCATCACATTCTTTTGTCCAGATAAAGTTAACACCCTTCCGAGTTAGCTTAGTCATTTGACTAGATAACCGTGAAAAATTTCTAACAAACCTTCGGTAATAGACTGCCAAACCAAGGAAGCTATGAATCTCAGTTACATTTGTGGGTCTTGGCCAGTCTTCCACACATTTTGTTTTTGCAGGATCAATAGTTATCCCATACTTAGAAACAGTGTGACCAAGGAAAGAAATTTGTTGCAACCAAAACTCACACTTGCTGAATTTCCCATAAAATTTCTTTTCTTTTAATGTTTGAAAGACAAACCTTAAATGTCTTTCATGCTCTTCTTTACTTTTAGAGAACACAAAAAATATCATCAATAAAAACCACCACCAACTTATCCAAGAACTCATGGAAAATTCTATTCATTAAGTCCATAAATACAGCAGGTGAATTGGTAAGCCCAAAAGGCATTACTACAAATTCATAATGGCCATATCTTGTACGGAACGCGGTCTTCGGAACGTCTGCTTCCTTTACCTTCAGCTGATGGTACCCCGATCTCAAGTCAATATTTGAATAATACTGAGCTCCCTGGAGCTGATCCAAACAAATCATTGATATGAGGCAAAGGATATTTGTTCTTAACAGTGATGTTATTCAAGGCTCTATAATCAATGCAAAGTCTCATTGAACCATCTTTATTTTAACAAACAAGATAGGAGCACCCCATGGTGATGTGCTAGGTCGAATGAAACCTTTCTCTAATAAATCTTGAAATTGCTCCTTCAACTCTAAAAAGTTCAATTTGAGCCATTCAATAAGGGGGTTTTGAAATTGGATTAGCATCAGGAACTAAGTCAACAGTAAATTCAACTTCCCGATCTGGTATTATTCCAGGCAACTCATCAGGAAAAACATCAGGATACTCATTTACCACTGGCACATCATTAATCTGAACAGTTCCTTTATTTTCAACGATGTGTGCAAGGTAACATTTATTTCCATCTTTTACAAGTTTCTTGGCCTCTTGATAAGTTATCAACAGTAAGGGTTCATTCCTGTACACAAACGGAAAGTCTTTCTGAAAAGAAACTTCTTTAGTTCTACAGTCAATCTTAGCATGGTAACTAGAGAGCCAATCCATACCCAGGATAACATCAAACTCTACTAGAGGTAGAACAATAAGGTTTCCAAGTAGGTTCTTTCCACAGATAATGATAGGAAGATTATAAATTCTTTTTGCCTCAACATTCCCCCCAGGTGTTTTTACCAAAAGGTCCAGGAGTCATTTCTTGAGATGGTATTCCCATTTTACTAGAAAAGGTTTCAGAGATGAAAGAATGTGTAGACCCGAATCAAACAACACACTGGCATAATCTGAAAAAACAAACAAATTACCTGATACAACTTCATTTGATGGCCCGACATCTGCTGAAGTAGTTGCAAAGGATTTCACCACGCCTTTCTACTTGTAGTCTAACTGCTTCCAATCACTCAAGCTCTTTATCAGACACTCATTTTCATAGTGACCCATCTCATTGCACTTAAAACATTTCACTAACTATAAATCAAATTTGTTCTTACCTTCACCTTGACCCTTTTTCAGTGCAATCACGAGCCTTATGTCCCATCTTACCACATCGGCATCACTTTCCAGAATTCAGAAGACATTCCCCAGCATGCCTTTTTCCACATTTATCACAAACAAGAAACTTAGTTTTCTTACCATCAGACTTTTTTGAAGAATTCTTACCTTTCTCCTGCCACCCTCGGTCTCTTCTTCTGTTGGTTGTTATAGAACACTTGATCATCGGCAAAATCCATTTCCACCTTCTCAGCACATCGAACAAGCTTTCATAACTTTTAAACTCACGAGAAGCTAATGACCTTCAATATATTGGCTTTAATCCTGAGTAAAAACGATTGATTTTACTATCAAGGTCTCAGATAAAATTTGGAGCATACCTTGGACAATCGAGTGAACCTTTCTTCAAAGGTAGCCACTGAGTCTTCCTCATGCCTCAATTCCAAGAATTGCTTTCCATCCTAAGTCGAATAGCCTTAGGAAAATACTTCTCAAGAAACATACCTTTGAATTCATCCCAGTCAAGAGCATCAATCTCATCAGCATCCATGATATTTTTAACCATCGACCACCACTGATCTGCTTCACCCTCCAAACGATAAATAGCAAGACTAACATTTTGATTCTCTGAACACCCCATGACATAAAAAAATCTTCTCCAGTGCTTTAAATCCATCCTTTAGCTAGCATAGGGTTAGATGATCCTCTGAATTATGGGGGATGTTGCCTCATGAAATGTTCCACCACTGACATGTTCCTCTGCGGTTGATTTGGCTGATCTCGTGTATGGATACCACCGCCATTTATCTCTTGAGTCAACTGCGCCATTACTGCAACAAACTATTCAGTTCCAATTCTGACCATCTTAGGATGCTGATTCGGAAGGTTATTTCCTTCTGTACGACTTCCTAGCACTGCTTCCCTATTTCCTCTGCGGAAAACCATTCTGATCAAACATGTCTTAGATGAAGCAACATGGTAATATTCAAATGATATATCATTTCAAAAAAAAAATATTTTTGGATAATCATTTAATAGAATTCTAACTCCTAAAGTTATCTAAACAGACCTCTGATACCAACTATAAGGCCCCAGCCTTAAACCTTACTTAATCTTGAGTTATTACAAGATTACACATTGAGGATCTTTTCGGGTTTAGAGTTTTAGAGAATTAGATCATAAAAAATGCATTACATTCCACATATAAACAAAGTGGTTACATAAAGATAGTATTCTTCATTCCCATCAATGGAAACATATTTAAAATAAATCATGGATTATTTCTTGAAACTTCCTTGACACTATCATCATATCATGTACCTTTCCCTTGACCTGTGAAAAACATTTCAAAAAAAATTGGGATGAGCATAAAAAGCTCAGTAAGGGATATAAAAATATGGAAAGGAAACATGGGTACATATATACATAAGAATGAGATCATACTTTACCCATAAAACATAAGAATTTTAGTATACCTCATCAAATCATGAATAAATCATAGAAATCATAAGACATAAAGGTAACTTGAGGCATTCATAACGTCCTTACGTAGGGAGTAACCCTCTTGGTTATGTTTGGAATACCCATCACAGTATATTCCTAAATCTCTTCGGAGAAACCTTAACATTTCACTCCTTCGCGTTGCCCAATGCATTGGAGAGCTATATCGGGCTCACCGGCCCTCAGTTTATCACGGAACCACCCGTCTTCAAAATAATGCCCAAGAACCTCAACATAATCGTATCACATAAAACATGCATAAAGGAAACATAAAATTTCCACCTTTTAATCACAAGATATCAATACAACACATTGATATCAAAACATTATGAAAACCATTTTCAATACCAGAATAAAAGAAAAGTAAAACATGGTATTTATTTTTCTTTTAAAAACAAGGTATGGCTTGTAGAGGAAGAAAAAACTCAAATAACGGTCACGGCGGTGGAGAAGTCGTTGTCGCCGCATACGTACGACAAAAACATTACCTTTTGTCATTTAGTAAAACACGTCGTATAAAAACGATTCCTTTTGGATAAACGTAAAAGTCAAAGGGGTTTATACACCGTATAAAAGAAGGTTGTGTATAAAACAAAATATGTCTCAATGAAAGGAGATTGAGACGAAGTCCCATACCTCGGGTCCGACTTGACTCGATCATTTTTTAATGTCTTGAATAATAAACTTGAGTTAATTTCTACTTGCTTAAGAACATTTTTCAAGTTCATTATTCCTTTTATATCACTTATTGCCATGTCATGAACACAATGTAATTATTTAAGTTAATAACGTCCGTTTAAACGATCATTGGTACTTGAGTAAAAAATAAACCCTTTATAATTAAATGTTGTTCATGTATCAATTATATCCATAATTATAATAATTATGTATATATCATATATATCCAGTATATACATGCATTTATAATATTACATAATCATTTAGAGGTAAGAAATGAAATGCACCGTTCATGGAGACGGTAGGCCGTACGTACGCATGAACGCTACTTTCATTTCTATTTCGTATTTTATAGAATGGAATCATAATGATATAAAGGTATATTATAATTCCAGTATAATATCATATATAATATCATAGTTCCATCCTTTATACGTCCCACATATGGTGTTTAACGAATCAAATCACTTTGAGGGGGCGGTAGTCCGCACTTCCTTAAATGAAGATATCACATTTATCCATAATGGAAACCATAAAGGTATGACCAAAAAGAAAAATACAGAAGCTTAAGGAAAACATAAACATATTATATATCATATATAAATATAGTGGCATCTTAATGTACACCTTTGAAGGTGTTAAAAGAATGTTGAACAATCATCGTTTCGGGAGGCATAAATTCACCATCCACAGAAAACAATATGTTCGTTAACCATTAGATATAGGTGTGTGTAATTGTAGCTCTAATACATATTATAACAACATCCTAGTATATTGAGGATACTGGAGTTGTTACAAAAGAAAATAATAAAAAGGTTTTAGGGGGTTGGAGAAGCAAAATAAAACAAAAGGACTTAAAAGAAGACATTACCTTAAAATCGGGTAACTCCCTTTGGTTTGAGTTCCAAGGCTTCCTTGGAAAGACTTCTGCCCAAAGTGAGGCTTCAAGGAGTAAGAGAGGGAAGTGGAGAGACAAAATGGGCAGGGTTGGCCGAGCCAAAGGCTTTGGGAGTGTGGGTAAGGAGGTAGAGGTGGGGCCTTCTATAAGAGGAGAGGAGGGGCACTCTTGGAAAGTAAAGATATGTTACTTTATTTTAAAATTAGTTTTGGATTAAAAAGGTCCAACATTGATATAATTATATGATAAGGTGATAAGGGTTCGAAATCCACTCATCTAATTGGTTTTGGCCATGTTTAGGTTTTATATTTTACATTAACTTTCCATTTTATTTAAATCGTTAAATAATGAGGTCATCGCTACATCATCATGATGTCATAAATAATTTAATTTATTTAATCTCTAAAAATTATAAAACAAATACTATTATGTAGGAAATCTTTTTATATTTATAATGAATATTTATAGTAATAAATATGACTTGTATAACCCCATATAAAAATTGTTTTAGAAACATAACTCATATTTGTGTCATTTTTACTTTAACATTAAATAAAAAGTTATTTATGTCATTTCCCAACCAAAGTGGCTCCATGGTGTCTCCAAGTTGACCCATGGCTTGTCTTGGTCGGTCATGACACATAAAATGAGGGTAGGACATGTTTCAAGCTCATATCATACTATTAAAACATTATTTTTACCTTAAACTACACTAATTACAACTAATCGCGAATAAAAACTTAATAAGTTACTATTCACCAAAAATTATTTTAATCCCATTGAACCACATTTTACTTCTTAATGACAACCATGTATGTCAGATTTTTGAAATTCAAAACAAAATGATGGAAAAATTTCATTTAAACGGAAAAACCAGTTTTTATATGTACCACTTAGTGGTTTCACTATTCATAAAAAATTGAAGTTTTTCAGAAAATTACCAAAAATTCACCCTAAGCTATATTTGATATTCCGAATTCAAAAATGAAGTATATTTTACAAAATTCAAAACATATAAGTCACATTAATTAATTTAATAATTAATTCCCATTATCATGACAAATAGCGTGTTTTTATGAAACAATAAGTTTCAAAATATTGACACCAGTTTAAGTCCAATTTCAAAGTGAAATTGATTCCAATGATAACCATTGGATTAAATGGTAAAAATATATTCTAATTTCACTTTAAAACCAATTCAAAAGATAATCTAATCATATAAATAAATTAGATTAAAAAGAGTTTTTTAATTAAAATACAACATTTTACAATATTCATTAAAAAATGAACATTGTCAGAAAAATAAAAAAAATTCACACAATGTAATTTTGATGTCCCAATCCTAAAGAATAAGATTATTTTGAAAAACATAGTTTATAAAATTGTCAAAAGATATATTTAAAAATGGTTTTCCATCAAAAGGAAGTAAAACAATCCTTTAAAAAATATTAGTGTATTCCATGCTTAAGATTGGATTTATTTTCATTTTAAGACTCTAAAACACTATCTAATTCTTTGATAGACATAGATAAAAATATATATTATTAATTACTTACTTGGTATGTTACACTAAAAGGCTCCCACAACCTTCCAAGGATATATTATTTCTAGAAAAATGTGTTGTGGGAGAATGAATTCATCTTATATATTTGATGTCACTTTTAGATCATGTGATGCCTTACTCATCAAGATGACTAGACAAGAACCAAAACCAAAGAGGCCTCAAAACTATCCAAATCTCTAGAAATGATGAATTCTTCGTGCTTATTGGTGAACTATGGAAGTGATGACTTACCACCTGCACAGTCCCCCCTCTTCACCTCACCCCCAACAGACTCCCCCTGCACAACCCCCCTCGCATCCACCGAATGCACAACCCCCCCCCCCCCCCACCTGCACCCCCACTTACACAACCCCCCTCCCCCACCCCACCTGCACAACCACCTCCCATCCACCCACTGCACACCCCCCACCTCACCCCCCAACATACTCCCACCTTCCCAGCCCACCCCCAACCTACACACTCCCCTCCCCCCACCCACTTGCACAACCATCCCCCACCTACACCCCCACCTGCACAGCCCCCCTCCTCCCACCACCACCTGTACACCCCACCCCCACCTCACCCCCAACAGACTCCCACCTTGTAACACCCGAGACTTTTATGTTATATAAATTATCAAAGGAATCTTTTTCTACGCAACACTTGCTTGACTTGCTTTACACGCAATCGCGACCTTCCTCGATAGCTTGCGTCGTACGCAATACCGAGTTTCACTAAACAACAATATGCTATTAAAACTAGCCGTTATGAATAGTAATAACCACTTTTTGAAATTTTATAAATTTTATTTTTCAAAATGGACTTCATTTTTGGACTCAGAATATCGAAATTAGCCTAGGGTGAAATTTTGGTATTTTTCTGAAAACTTTCAATTTTTGATGAATAGTGAAACCACTAAGTGGTAGGTTAAAAACTGAATTTTGCATAAAACTTAATTTTACCGCTTCTGTGAATGGAATTTCGAAAATCCGAGAGACACGGTTAATATCAAGGACTAAAATGTGGTTCAATGAGATGAAAATAATTTTTGGTGAATAGTAACTTTTTACCTTTTTACCGCGGTTAATAGTAAATAGGGTAACTAAGGGTAAATATGATATCAATATTACCCTAACACATGTCCTAATTCTATTGGACAAGTGTAATTCGACCAAAAACAAACTTAGGAATAAAATATGACCATTTAGGCCCACTTGGATTAGATTAGGACATTTATTATTAATTTATTTAAAGAAGGGTTAAAATAGTTCAAATCAAAGTTTAATAAGTAAATCATTTTTAATATAGGGTTATACATAAGATAAATTCGATTGTAAATATTCATTAGAAAGCTAAAAAGATTTCCTACATGATGGTATTTTATTTGTAATTTTTAGACATCAAATAATTTAATTTATTTATGACACAACGATGATGCAGTAATTATCTTATTAATGAAATATTGACATAATTGATGTTATAAACACCAAAAGAAATGTAATTTAAGACTTTTTATGAATTCCACTAATATTCTAGGTTACTATGATATATTATTGTTGATTTAATCAACTTGGTTCGAACATATAATTCTGTTATGACTTTCACAAAAATCATATATCAAATAGTGTCAAAATTGACACAAAATAGTTTTTAAATAAATTATTATATTATTAATTGTTATTTTATTCCTAAAAATCTAAGGTTCGGCCAAATGACTTATATAAGGATATATATATTAATAATAAACAATTTGGGGTTCGTTTGTCATGTTATAGTAAGTGTATTAACCATATAGTGGAAGAAAACAAAAAGACACGGTAAAAGTTAAATTAATTAACTTAGAGTTAAATCTAATTGATAAGGTTAAAATAATACCCTAAACTTGTCTAAATCCTATTGGTTGATAGGATTTCGACCCATCCCCACTTTAGCTTCGAAATAAGACCCTTTGGAACCATTATAAACCGATTTTGACTTTAATATAAAATAATATTTTGAGATATTCCTAAGGTGCCCCTCTCCTCCCTTATAAAAGGGAACCTCCTCCCCCTCCTCCTCACACCAAATTGAGCACTCAAGCTCGGCCAACCCCTGCCATTTTCTCCTCTCCACTTCCCTAGAATAATCCTAGAGGTCCTGGTCTTCTCCAAAAACCAATCTTAGTTCCTTAAGTGGAGGATTCAAAGAGGCGTTCCAAAGAAGAGGTAATATCCATTACCGATCTTTTCAATTTCTTTCTTCTTCAACTTCTTCTTCTTTAGTTGTTTCATGATAAAGTAATAACATCAGTATTACTTACATACTGATATGTTATTATAAATATGAAACAACCCTAATTCACCTTCTATCCATCCTACGGAAAAATGAAATCACCGCGCGTGCGTACGTACGGAATACCGTCTCCACGCCGTGGTGTAATCTATTTTCCACCATCACCTTACAAGGATGGGTATAATGGTGTAATGAGTAACTATATATGATTATTATTAAGTAATATTGATACTGAAATAATATATATATATACTCCAATACAATTCCACGATCATAGAAACGATATCATCACTCGTGCGTACGTACGGAATACCGTCTCCACGATGTGATGCGACTCGTTCTACATGATCTTCATTTCATAATGATTATATAAATGAATTGAATGAATGAATATGGTATATAATACACTAATACCATTCTGGAAATGAATTATCTATAATCTAAAGATAAGAATAAGAATTTATTCAACAAAACACGCATAAGAACAAAAAGTTATAAAGACCCGAGTAACAAGTAACAATGAAATATTACTAACAAGAAGCTAATAATATGACCATATATGATATCATATCAATATTTATGATTCTGGAATAAGTCAATAACATTATTTAAACCATTATACAGGAGCTTCGGACACGAACAAAGCAAATCGGACCTAAGGTAAGGGAAATATCACAATCTCAATTTTATCCGAGATTGTTTATTCGTAAGTATTTACTGGGGTGTATTTTATCATCCACATCCATGTTCCCTCAATATGTAATATTGTATCCATCCACTTGAAATAGTTTAAATCCAATTTTACCCTTAGGTGAGTTTTTAGTAAAGAATATGAAAGGAATCTTTTGTCGTTTTTCCGTACGAGGTACTTTTTGACTTGTCCGACAAAAGTACGAAGAATGTTTTTTTTAACTTATACGGCATGAATGGATTTTTAAAACATTACTTCAAAGAAGCTTCCTTTACAAGTTTTCAAGTTTATTTTTAATCAACTTCTTTTATTTTAAAGTTGTATGACATGTTATGAAAGGAAAAATGTTTTTGAAGAAGAAAGGATATTTTCCTCAAGAATTCAATTCAAGTGTTTTATCAAAATTATTTTCCATCTAAGATAATAAAGGGTTCTGTTTCTATCCATATTTTTACATTGGTTTGACTATGTTGTGATGGAATTATGTTTATGAATTCCTTTATCATATATGAATTTATGATGACATGATGTTTCAAGAATCCCATTTTTGTTATATGTGTTATGCGATGATGTATGTTTTATGATTATGTGGCACACATAAGA
The DNA here is from genome assembly GCA_963277665.1 of Viscum album. Classification (NCBI taxonomy): domain Eukaryota; kingdom Viridiplantae; phylum Streptophyta; class Magnoliopsida; order Santalales; family Viscaceae; genus Viscum; species Viscum album. Next base: position 927,755,879 of record OY728165.1, read on the forward strand.
AAGGATTCATTATAAGATGGGTGGGACCTATATCTCCCTCCAATGCATTGGGTAATGATTTTATATCTCATGAGATAGACATGGCTGGAACGGAAGGTTATTTCGGTTCAGTAATACAGGACTGAAACGAGGAGTGAACTCGGTTCATAAAGGGACTTTGTCCACTAAGATAGTCTTGGCAATGAGTCATGACTAACAAGAAATGATTTCCATGATTATGTGTGCATGCCACAAAGTTTCAAGTTTTATGTTATGATTATGGGGATCTCATTTTCACTTCTATGTTTTATTCCATGTTAAGATATTATGATCTCTTTTGCAGGTTTTGATAAAGATATGATATGATTTTTATTTCCTTTATTTGCCCTTGCTGAGCATTTGAGCTCACCCTTTTATGTTTTCTTTTCCCCAGGTCAGGAAGATGGATATTAAGTAGAATATGCTAAAAGGGACCCTAGATATGATGAAATAAATGGGAGACACTGTAGAAGATTTATGAACCAGTTGTTTATGTTTCCCAGTTTCTAAAGACACTATACCTATACGGTCCTTTGTGGTTTTGTCATATGTTGTAATAAGTGTGCTTCAATTTTGAAGTATTAACAATGTATGTAAAGTATGGGTCGTTATAGTTGGTATCAGAGGAAAGGTATAGTCAACCTTTGGAAACTAGGATGTGAAAGCCTTAGTAAGAACCCTAAGGATAAGTCTAAGCATAGAACACAATCTTAGTGTTTTAGAAATGGTCTTGAATAACCTAGGATAAGACCTTAAGCATGAAAATTTTATTCTTGAATTATGTGGTTTCCTATTATAATTAGTGTTGCTCACACTATTCTTCTTGGTTTTAGTCAATGGCTGGAACCCGAAGGAACCGTGTTAATGCGGAATGCGATGGGCAATGCAATGATTGTCCCCCTGAGCAACCAAACGATATGGGAGCTGGAATGCAAAATCTTGTAGCCATGCTCACACAACTTTCTCAAGCTATGAATCATGCAGGATTTCCAAACGAACAAAGGAGGGAGCAACATTCTGTTGAATCCTTCATGAGGCAGCGTCCACCTTCTTTCAGCGGGTCTACTGATCCATTAGTTGCTGAACAATGGATTAGTACTACTGAAAAGATATTTTCAGTTCTTCAATGTTCTGAGCATGATAAAGTCATCCTAGCAGTGTATCGTTTGGAAGGAGATGCTGATCAATGGTGGAATCTTGTTAAGAATACAAGGCAAAGGGATGAAATTGAGTCTATGGAATGGGACGAGTTCAAGAACTTATTTTTCAATAAGTACTTCCCTCGTATTCTCTGAACAAAGATGGAGAAAGAGTTCCTTGAACTGAAGCAAAGGGATGATGAATCTGTTGGTACCTATGAAGCAAATTTTACAAGACTTGCAAGGTACGCTTCTGGTATTATTATCCAACCTGAGAGTAAGATCGATCGATTCTTTAGTGGCTTAAAACCAAGTCTTCGAAGGGCATTAGCCATAAGGGACTTCAATAGCTACGAGGAAATCGTTCGATGTGCTCTCAAAGTCGAGATGGAGATTGGAGTAACCCATCAGTCACATGGGTTTGATAAGAAGAGGAAGATGGAATTCAAAGAAAAATCTAAAGAGCACACGAAAAAGAAGATGAACTTTCCCTTATGCTCAAAGTGTGGAAAGAAACGTGGAGGGAGTTGTCTTAAAGGGACAAGTAAATGTTTTAAATGTGGAAAGGAAGGTCATCGGGCATTTGAATGCCGTGATAATGGGAAGAAGATGTCTAATGATGCAAACAAAGGAAGGGATACACAGAATGAACCTGCTACACTTCAATGTTTCAAGTGCAAGGAGATGGGGCATTATGCCAATCAATGCCCAAATCCAAGGGTTGATGATGATGGTCGACGTCAACAAACTCTTAAGGCTAAAGACAAAGGAAATTCACATGCAATTTCTATCAGCGAGGTGGAGTACTATAATGATGTGGTGAAAGGTACACTTACCATCCACTCTAAAGTAGCAAATGTTTTATTTGATTCTGGATCCACCCACTCTTTTATTTCTGAAAAATTTTCTAAGGGTATCATCGTATTACCTCAACAATTAGATGTTGAGTTAGCTGTGACAACACCTAATGGCACATCAATCGCATCAGAAGTTTATAATTCTTCTCCGATCGAAGTTTGTGGGAAAGTGCTTCCTGTAAATCTTGTGATCCTTCCTTTAGTGGAATTTGATGTGATTCTTGGCATGGATTGGCTTTCTCTACATGGAGCTCATATCAATTGCCAAAGAAGGGAAGTCACATTTCATATTCCAGATCAATCTACGATTGTATACCAATGCAAGGATGAACATAACCTTCCAGTGGAAATTTCTTCCATCTTATGGGTATTGATTCCACTAAATGAAGGTTATTTATCTCAAATGGTTGGTGAGAAACTCACGATTAAGAATATGCCCATTGTACGGGAGTTTGATGATGTCTTTCCGGAGGAATTGCCGGGTCTTCCACCAAATCGTGAAGTTGAGTTTTCAATAGAACTCGTACCGGGTGCTTTGCCTATTTCAAAGACACCTTATAGAATGGCCCCAATTGAGTTGCAGGAATTGAAGAAGCAACTCCAAGAGAATCTTGATAAGGGATTCATACGCCCTAGTGCGTCACCTTGGGGAGCACCTGTTCTATTTGTTAAGAGGAAAGATGGATCAATGAGACTCTGCATTGATTATCGAGAACTTAACAAGATCACTATCAAGAACAAATATCCTCTCCCACGCATTGATGACTTATTTGACCAACTACGCAGAGCTCAATACTTTTCCAAGATTGATCTTCGTTCAGGGTATCATCAATTAAGGGTCAAAAAGGAGGATATACCAAAGACGGCTTTCCGTACAGGGTATGGACACTATGAATTTATAGTGATGCCATTTGGTCTTACTAATGCCCCTGCTATCTTCATGGATCTAATGAATAGAGTCTTTAGAGACTATCTTGATCAATTTGTGGTAGTCTTTATAGATGATATTCTTGTCTATTCAAAGAGCAAGGAAGAGCAAGAAGATCACTTGAGAATTATATTGAAGACCCTGAGAAAGGAGAAGCTTTATGCCAAATTTACCAAGTGTGAATTTCGGCTTCAAAAAGTTGCATTTTTGGGTCATATAATCTCAAAAGAGGGGATATCTGTGGATCCAGCAAAAACAGAGGTTATCGAAAGATGGTCAAGACCAACAACAGTAGCTGAGATCCGAAGTTTTCTTGGTTTGGCTGGTTATTATCGACGTTTTGTAAAAGATTTTTCACGATTATCTAATCCACTCACCAAGTTGACTCGGAAAGGAGTTAAGTTCGTCTGGACAGAGGAATGTGAAGAGAATTTCAAGGAGTTGAAAAGAAGGTTATCTAGTGCACCTGTGCTCACACTGCCTTGTAGTGGAGAAAGGTTTGTAATCTACAGTGATGCATCCAAGAAGGGATTGGGGGGTGTTCTTATGCAAAATGATATGGTGATAGCTTATGCCTCACGACAGTTGAAAATCCATGAGCAAAATTACCCAACACATGATTTGGAGTTGGCTGCGGTAATCTTTGCATTAAAGATTTGGAGGCATTACCTTTATGGTGAAAGATGTGATATTTATACTGATCATAAAAGTTTAAAGTATATTTTCACACAAAAGGAGTTGAATATGCGTCAAAGAAGATGGTTGGAGATGATTAAGGATTATGACTGCTCAATCCATTACCACCCTGGGAAAGCAAACAAGGTGGCAGATGCATTAAGTCGACAAGACCATGCTAGTTTATCCATGATGAGGATCACAAAAGATCCAATATTTATGGATTTACAAAGGATGGATCTTGGAATTATAATGGAAGGGGAAAAATCTTATCTTTCTCAAATGAATGTTCAACCATCTATACATGTGAAGATTAAAGAAGCACAGAAAGAAGATGTCGAGTTACAAAAGAAGGTGAGAAATGTTCCTGAATTCAACCTTGATTGTGATGGGATAATAAAGTTCAGGAATCGGGTTTGCATTCCTCCCATACCCGAATTAAAGAATGAGCTGCTGGATGAGGCTCATAGTTCATCATTTTCTATTCATCCTGGAAGCACGAAGATGTATAGGGACCTGAAAGAGTACTTCTGGTGGGATGGAATGAAAAGAGATGTTGCTGAATATGTCTCTCGATGCTTGGTTTGTCAACAAGTTAAAGCTGAGAGACAGAAGTCTAAGGGGATGTTACAACCATTACCCATACCCGAATGGAAATGGGAAAACATCACTATGGACTTTGTCACAGGACTTCCTAAAACATCCAAAGGCAATAATGCTATCTGGGTCATAGTTGATCGTCTTACAAAGTCTGCACACTTCATTGCTATTAGAGAGGATTTCTCTCTAGATCAGCTTGCCAGGATACATGTAAAGGAAGTGGTAAGATTGCATGGAGTACCACTTTCTATTATATCTGATCGAGATCCGTGATTTACCTCGAAGTTCTGGAGAAGTCTTCAGCATACTCTGGATACAGAGTTGAGTTTCAGCACTGCTTATCATCCCCAGACAGACGGTCAGTCTGAGAGAACAATTCAAACCCTAGAAGATATGTTGAGAGCTTGCTCTATGGATTTCAAAGGAGGTTGGGATCAACACCTACCTTTGGTAGAATTTTCTTATAATAATAGCTTTCACTCCAGTATTCAGATGGCTCCTTATGAAGCTCTCTATGGAAAGAAATGCAGGACTCCAACTTGCTGGGATGAAGTTGGGGAAAGAAAGCTATTAGGACCTGATCTCGTTGATGAAATGGCAGAAAAGGTTAGATCTATTCAACAACACATAAGAGCAGCTCAGAGTCGACAGAAAAGTTATGCCGACAACCGAAGAAAAGACCTAGAGTTTGAAGTGGGCGATAAAGTGTTCTTACGAATATCTCCCTGGAAGAGGGTTACGAGATTTGGAAAGAAGGGGAAGTTGAGCCCTAGATATATCGGTCCTTTTGAAATACTGGATCGTGTTGGAAAGGTAGCTTACCGATTGGCGCTTCCACCGAATCTCTCTCAAGTTCACGATGTGTTCCACGTATCTCTCCTGAGAAAGTACATACCAGATCCTTCACATGTACTCAGCTCAGAAGTTGTACCGCTGGAGCAAGATCTTTCTTATGAAGAACAGCCGATAGAGATACTGGATCGTAGCGAAAAAGTCCTACGAAACAAGACCACTCGCTTGGTGAAAGTTTTATGGAGGAACCACCAACTTGAAGAAGCTACATGGGAGCTTGAGGATATGATGAGGGAGAAGTATCCTCATCTGTTTGTTACAAAGTGACAAATTTCGAGGGCGAAATTCTTTTTAAGGGGGGTAGAATGTAACACCCGAGACTTTTATGTTATATAAATTATCAAAGGAATCTTTTTCTACGCAACACTTGCTTGACTTGCTTTACACGCAATCGCGACCTTCCTCGATAGCTTGCGTCGTACGCAATACCGAGTTTCACTAAACAACAATATGCTATTAAAACTAGCCGTTATGAATAGTAATAACCACTTTTTGAAATTTTATAAATTTTATTTTTCAAAATGGACTTCATTTTTGGACTCAGAATATCGAAATTAGCCTAGGGTGAAATTTTGGTATTTTTCTGAAAACTTTCAATTTTTGATGAATAGTGAAACCACTAAGTGGTAGGTTAAAAACTGAATTTTGCATAAAACTTAATTTTACCGCTTCTGTGAATGGAATTTCAAAAATCCGAGAGACACGGTTAATATCAAGGACTAAAATGTGGTTCAATGAGATGAAAATAATTTTTGGTGAATAGTAACTTTTTACCTTTTTACCGCGGTTAATAGTAAATAGGGTAACTAAGGGTAAATATGATATCAATATTACCCTAACACATGTCCTAATTCTATTGGACAAGTGTAATTCGACCAAAAACAAACTTAGGAATAAAATATGACCATTTAGGCCCACTTGGATTAGATTAGGACATTTATTATTAATTTATTTAAAGAAGGGTAAAAATAGTTCAAATCAAAGTTTAATAAGTAAATCATTTTTAATATGGGGTTATACATAAGATAAATTCGATTGTAAATATTCATTAGAAAGCTAAAACGATTTCCTACAGGATGGTATTTTATTTGTAATTTTTAGACATCAAATAATTTAATTTATTTATGACACAACGATGATGCAGTAATTATCTTATTAATGAAATATTGACATAATTGATGTTATAAACACCAAAAGAAATGTAATTTAAGACTTTTTATGAATTCCACTAATTTTCTAGGTTACTATGATATATTATTGTTGATTTAATCAACTTGGTTCGAACATATAATTCTGTTATGACTTTCAAAAAAATCATATATAAAATAGTGTCAAAATTGACACAAAATAGTTTTTAAATAAAATATTATATTATTAATTGTTATTTTATTCCTAAAAATATAAGGTTCGGCCAAATGACTTAGATACGGATATATATATTAATAATAAACAATTTGGGGTTCGTTTGGCATGTTATAGTAAGTGTATTAACCATATAGTGAAAGAAAACAAAAAGACACGGTAAAAGTTAAATTAATTAACTTAGAGTTAAATCTAATTGATAAGGTTAAAATAATACCCTAAACTTGTCTAAATCCTATTGGTTGATAGGATTTCGACCCATCCCCACTTTAGCTTCGAAATAAGACCCTTTGGAACCATTATAAACCGAGTTTGACTTTAATATAAAATAATATTTTGAGATATTCCTAAGGTGCCCCTCTCCTCCCTTATAAAAGGGCACCTCCTCCCCCTCCTCCTCACACCAAATTGAGCACTCAAGCTCGGCCAAACCCTGCCATTTTCTCCTCTCCACTTCCCTAGAATAATCCTAGAGGTCCTGGTCTTCTCCAAAGACCAATCTTAGTTCCTTAAGTGGAGGATTCAAAGAGGCGTTCCAAAGAAGAGGTAATATCCATTACCGATCTTTTCAATTTCTTTCTTCTTCAACTTCTTCTTCTTTAGTTGTTTCATGATAAAGTAATAACATCAGTATTACTTACATACTGATATGTTATTATAAATATGAAACAACCCTAATTCACCTTCTATCCATCCTACGGAAAAATGAAATCACCGCGCGTGCGTACGTACGGAATACCGTCTCCACGCCGTGGTGTAATCTATTTTCCACCATCACCTTACAAGGATGGGTGTAATGGTGTAATGAGTAACTATATATGATTATTATTAAGTAATATTGATACTGAAATAATATATATATATACTCCAATACAATTCCACGATCATAGAAACGATATCATCACTCGTGCGTACGTACGGAATACCGTCTCCACGATGTGATGCGACTCGTTCAACATGATCTTCATTTCATAATGATTATATAAATGAATTGAATGAATGAATATGGTATATAATACACTAATACCATTCTGGAAATGAATTATCTATAATCTAAAGATAAGAATAAGAATTTATTCAACAAAACACGCATAAGAACAAAAAGTTATAAAGACCCGAGTAACAAGTAACAATGAAATATTACTAACACGAAGCTAATAATATGACCATATATGATATCATATCAATATGTATGATTCTGGAATAAGTCAATAACATTATTTAAACCATTATACAGGAGCTTCGGACACGAACAAATCAAATCGGACCTAAGGTAAGCGAAATATCACAATCTCATTTTTATCCGAGATTGTTTATTCGTAAGTATTTACTGGGGTGTATTTTATCATCCACATCCATGTTCCCTCAATATGTAATATTGTTTCCATCCACTTGAAATAGTTTAAATCCAATTTTACCCTTAGGTGAGTTTTTAGTAAAGAATATGAAAGGAATCTTTTGTCGTTTTTCCGTACGAGGTACTTTTTGAGTTTTCCGACAAAAGTACGAAGAATGTTTTTTTAACTTATACGGCATGAATGGATTTTTAAAACATTACTTCAAAGAAGCTTCCTTTACAAGTTTTCAAGTTTATTTTTAATCAACTTCTTTTATTTTAAAGTTGTATGACATGTTATGAAAGGAAAAATGTTTTTGAAGAAGAAAGGATATTTTCCTCAAGAATTCAATTCAAGTGTTTTATCAAAATTATTTTCCATCTAAGATAATAAAGGGTTCTGTTTCTATCCATATTTTTACATTGGTTTGACTATGTTGTGATGGAATTATGTTTATGAATTCCTTTATCATATATGAATTTATGATGACATGATGTTTCAAGAATCCCATTTTTGTTATATGTGTTATGCGATGATGTATGTTTTATGATTATGTGGCACACATAAGAAAGGATTCATTATAAGATGGGTGGGACCTATATCTCCCTCCAATGCATTGGGTAATGATTTTATATCTCATGAGATAGACATGGCTGGAACGGAAGGTTATTTCGGTTCAGTAATACAGGACTGAAACGAGGAGTGAACTCGGTTCAGAAAGGGACTTTGTCCACTAAGATAGTCTTGGCAATGAGTCATGACTAACAAGAAATGATTTCCATGATTATGTGTGCATGCCACAAAGTTTCAAGTTTTATGTTATGATTATGGGGATCTCATTTTCACTTCTATGTTTTATTCCATGTTAAGATATTATGATCTCTTTTGCAGGTTTTGATAAAGATATGATATGATTTTTATTTCCTTTATTTTCCCTTGCTGAGCATTTGAGCTCACCCTTTTATGTTTTCTTTTCCCCAGGTCAGGAAGATGGATATTAAGTAGAATATGCTAAAAGGGACCCTAGATATGATGAAATAAATGGGAGACACTGTAGAAGATTTATGAACCAGTTGTTTATGTTTCCCAGTTTCTAAAGACACTATACCTATACGGTCCTTTGTGGTTTTGTCATATGTTGTAATAAGTGTGCTTCAATTTTGAAGTATTAACAATGTATGTAAAGTATGGGTCGTTATACACCTGCCCAGCCCACCCCCCAACCTGCACACTCCCCTCCCCCACCTACTTGCACACCCCCCTATACTTTTACCCTCCACTTGAACAACCCCCTCTCCCCCACCCCCACCTGCACAACCCACCCCACCCCCCACTTGTACAACCCCCACCTCACCCCCCCCCCCCCAAGACACTGACCTGCCCAGCCCACCCCCCCAACCTGCACACTCCCCTCCCCCACCCACTTTCACAACAACCACCCTCCATTTTCACCCACACCTGCACAACCCACCCCTCCCCCAACCCCACCTGCAAAACCCACCCCCACCCCCACCCCCACCTGTACAACCCCCAACCTCAACAACCCACAAGAACACCCCTACCCCCACCTAAACACCCCACCAGCACACCCCCTCTCCCCTCCTACTGCACCACCAGCACCTCCCACTAGAACAAAAATAGAAAACAAAAAACAGAACAAAAAAATGATTCAGACATGACACCAGAACAAAAACAGAAAACAAATAACAAATTCAATTGAAATTGTTGGGTATACCTAACTACACGAACCTTAGGTTTATGCCAAATAAAAACAGAAAAGTAAAAAATTAGATAAAAAAAATTAAACATAGCGTACTACTTACAAATTTGAAGTGTATAACAAAACAACCTTGTGATTGAGTATGGATCTGGTGGAATGGTTTTCTAAGAGAGAGCGATCTTAGCTCTCAATTTCAGCAGCAGCCACAAGCATGGATGGGATCTTGGGGATGCTGGGATTTTAGGGGAAAACATTCCCAAGGGTTTGTTAAAACCATTGGGAAAGGTGAGCTTTACCAACGGTTTACACAAACCGTTGGGAAAGCCTTGGTCTTTACCAACGGTTTTGTAAAACCGTTGGTAAAGGGGGAAAATTTTTAGATTTCCCAATGGTTTATTAAAACCATAAGAAAATACTTATTTTATAACCCTATGCCAATAGTTCAACAGAACCGTTGGCAAAAAAGGGTTGGGAAAACCCAACTTCCCAGTAGTGATTATAACACTTTCTAAGAATACCTTACAAGATTATATGAATAATTTCAAAATAAATTATTTCTTTTATAATTACATAACTTTTAAATTATTTCAAAATAGAAAGATTTATTTCTCTCAAATAGTTTTGATTTCATCTATGTCAATAACCGTTGATGGATCTTTCACTCATTTAAGGTTGGTTTATTATGATACAATCTTCCATATTGTATTGAAGTTTTTGTTATATTTTTTTCTATGGATGTGTTATTTTTATTCCATTCATGGTTTATGGTTAAGGTATTTACATTACGTATGTTAGTTTTAATAGGAATTTTTATGATATGTTTCAACATTTCCATATGAGGAATGCTTTGGGCTTATAAAGTGATGGGTGGAGCCTGCTTTAGCTCCTCGATGAATCAGTAGGTCTCATGAGACAAAATAGTGTCTTGGAATAAGGCCTTGACAACACTTATTTGTAGTCTTGGCATGAGAACGTGACTATGTGGTTATAATGTATGAAATTAGGCATTCCATCATTATGAAATTAGCTGTTGATATTTCATTAGATTATTCTACAAATTGAATATCATTGTGAATAAGAAAATAGTATTATTTGGTTTATATTTTCCATAGTATGATAATGTTTATGTTTAAAAGGCTTGTGTTTTAGTCCTATACATTTCCTTAAATTTTTATTATTATTTATGATTGTTTCACTATATTGTTTTCCTTACAGGGCATATGAGCTCACCTCTTTCTTATGTTTTCTTTTACCTAGGATATGAAGAAATAAATTATGATTGAACTGCAAGGATAGGCTAAGGGATATGAGTGTGTTCAAAGGGAACAAAATGTTGTTATTTTTATTTATTTGAGTAATTTAAAACATATGTATGCATCTAGTACTTCTATGGCTATAAAACTAATTTCACTCTCGAGACTTGATCTATAGTGATCATGGCAATGTTATGTAATAACAAACCGACTCTAGGTAACTAGTGTTGGGGGGTTACATTTGGTATCAAAGAAAGTTTAGTACAAACCTTGGAATCTATATTTATAAAAAATATTATTATAGGACATTATGCTAAGATAAACTTTTAGGATTAGTAAATAAGAACTTCCTAGTATTTAGGTAGAGTAGAGATTTTTTGAATTTCAATGCAATACATCCCTGTCTGGATACGAGTAGGTATAGGTGGCTATAGAACAGATGTATCTAGGGGTAAATATTAAAACACCTCTTTGATCAAGACTTGAACGAGAATGGTACATGGCAAGGGGCCTTGCTAGAATCTTGGTTATGAAACTCCCTGGAAATATTCTTAGGATAATCACATTTTCTTTACAAACCATTATGAAGGATTTATGAGTAAATACTTCCATAATGAAAACATTTTTATGATTATGGATTATATGCATAAACATGTCAATTTATGATAGGTATTTTACAAGTTGGGAATTATGTATTGAAATTCATAAACTAACCTTGTGTATTCTATTGTTTAGAAATGGTGCCCAGTTGAAGGAATGAGAACTCAAACAATATGCATGATCAAAAGATTAAGAAGGATCATATCTTTCATGATCTTAATCCATCATTTTGAAGGGAAATAATCTCCCAAAAATTCTCATCATATAAATAAATAGTATCATTTTTTAATATGAAAATTAATGAAATCTCTGATTCCTAAGGCTTTGAATGGAATTCAGAGAAGAAAAGTATGGTAGAGAGAAAGATGTATAAAGGGAAGGTGGGAAAGAAGGATTTTCTAAGATGTGATAACCATTGAAAGAATCACCTTGGTTAATTCTTGAAGGGAATGATATTTTGTTATAAGTGTGGAGAAAAAGGTAACAAGGAATGTGATTACAAGGGTAAGAAAAAGGTTTCAAATGTACAATTCCTTATCTTCAAGGAGTTGGGGAACTACGCAAATCAATGTCCTAATCATCAGATTATACCACAAATGATTCTATTGGATAATAATCAAGTTATGATACTTCCACAGAAGAAGAGGAATAATTACTATTATTATTTATTTTATTATTAAATTATGTCATTTGAGTGTTTTACCAAAGATGCACTGGTTATATTTATTAGGGAAATAAATAATGATTGTACTATAGTACTATTTCATTGAGGATTTGATATTATATGGTACTAAGAAATGTGACTCAACATCAAGTTAAATGTTTTGGATAAAACATGGTTGAAGGAAAGATAAATCTTAATAAGGTCCTGATATTGAGGTTGTGATTTTGAAATAAGAGATGGTTTATTTGGATAAATTATTTTTATATTCTTGACTACCAAAGAACTAATTAATGGTTTGTTTATTCCATCATTGTTGGAGTATTCAAATTTTTGGATATAAGGAATATATCTAGTATTCTATATGGAATAAGGGAGTATGAATGTTATCAATACGGTTTTATCATAAGTCAACGTGTTTCTGTGTTTTAAGAGAAGAGAAGATGAAAGTACTCACATGTTATTATATTGAAAAAATAGATCATAATTATGTTATACTGACCTTCCTTATAAATTTTTGGACTATGAGATTGTACACAAGTATTTTGGATAATTCTAACTAATTTAATGGATTAATTTAGACATTGGATACTATGGTTTAATGATAAAACATTTTATAAGATTATTTTTAGATTTTATATAAAAAGGAAAACCAAAAGGTTGGGGACAACTCGTCACGTATGGCAAGGTCATGATACTTGAACCAAAAACTAAAGGGCGACAAGGGTGAATCAACTTACACTGGCCTACATGATATCTTAGTTTCTGTAATTTAGTTTTTCTAAATGATCTGATAGATTAATTATAAATTATTTTTTTTGAAACCCTAGACAATTAGGACTAATAGAATATTTTTGAGTTCTATTATCTTTTGAAGTGAAAGATGAGTTTGGGACAGAAATTAGTTAAAGGATGAAACTATACATTTAAAGTATTTTATTATTATATGAAGAAATTATTTTATAAACATTAGGGAAATTATCTTAAAACCAAAAATGTGTTATCCTAATACCATATGTTATGATGAACTAATGATATTTTAATTCATCAATGATTTATGGATTTGAGGCCTTCAATTTTCTATTTATTGTTCAATTATCTGTGACTGATGTCCTCAATTACACCATATAAATATTTATGTATTTCATCTAATTATCTGTCTCAAATTTCCACTAATGTTCTCTTATTCTAAATCATATGTTTTGGTTACTTTTTCATTTAACATTCCCTCTTATTAAGAGTAAATTTTGTTCACCCTATTTTTTATGTGGGTTTTCCACGAAGGTATTTTCTATTTTTAACCTTTTATTTTCAAAGAATAATTTCATATTGAGAGGATGCAATTTATAGAAGAGTAGAGAATGTAACAATCCAATATTTCATAGCACGTTATATCTTTAATGAAATTCAATTGTTTGAGTTACAAACAACATTGAGTTCGAGCCCACCAAGACTTTCCAAACTAGCTGTTCAAAAAGATGTTATGAATAATATTAACTAAATTGTTAATTTCATATACTCCATATAATTTAATAATACATACTATGCGTTTCTTATACATAATATAAGAACACATTTGATTTTTCTAATAAAATAATTATTTTCCAAAAAATGTAATTTTACCATCTTTTAATAGTGAACCCTTTTTAAATCAAATATTTGAAACTTTTATATATTAAATTTGACAAAATTAACTTCTTATTTTGAATTTGGATATAAAAATTTAGTCTGGATAAATTTTTGGTTTTTTTGATAACTTTCATATTTTGATGAATTGTAAAATAAACTAGATTTTAATTGAAAACAACTTCTTTAATAAAAATAATTTAGAATGTTAAATTATACATTTGAATGGTTTTGAAGTATAATTAGATTATATTTTTATCATTTAATCTACTATTTGTCATTTGATGTAATTTCAAATTTAAATTGGACATAAATATATATCATTCTTTTGATAGTTTTTACTTCTTAAAAACATGCTTTCTAGTTTTGATAATGGGAATTAATTTTCAATTAATTAATGATACTCTTATGTTTTGAATTTGATAAAATAGACATCTTTTTTGAATTTTTAAAATCAAAATTTACTTTGGGTGAATATTTGGTATTTTTTTTGAAAGAATTCAATTTATGATGAATAATGAAAAACAATGCATTGTAGATAAGAACTGACTTTTTCATTTAAATTATTTTTTTAAATAAAAATTTATCTTTAAGTTAAAATAAAAACATGATACATATTTTAGTAAATTTTAATTAATTAGAGACATTTTATAATAATATTATACATATAAAATTTTATTGAACATTTAAACGTCTTTTACCCACTTTCTAGGCACATTTACAAATTTGCATAAAATGAAATTTTACAGCTTATGTGAATTGAATTTTAAATATTTAAGAGACACAATTGACATCAGTACGTAAAATGTGGTTCAATAAAATGAAAATAATTTTTGGTGAGTAATATCTTATGAATTTTATTTACCACGATTAAAAATAAATAGGGTAATCAAAGGTAATAATGATATTATAATTACCCTAGCACATGTCCCAATTCTATTGGATACGTTTATATCAACCAAAATAAACCTTAGGATTAAAATATGATCCTTTTTATCCCCTTGGATTATATTATTATTTTTATTATTATTTTATTTGAATAAGAGTTAAAAGGGTTAAATTCAATTTTTAATAACTAAATCATTTTTAATATAGGTTTATACGTAAGATAAATTAGACTATATATATTAATTATAGAGATAAAATTAATTCCTAAGTAATGTAATTTTATTTATACTTTTTAAAAATTAGATAATTAAATTTATTTAGGACACAGTGATGATGCAGTAATTACCATATTAATGAATGATTTAAATAATTATTATTAAAATATCCAAATAAATGTAAATTGTTACTTTTGATGAGTTCCAATAATTTTATATGATAATAAGACAAGTTAGGGTTGATTAAATTTATTTCTTTCTAAGCAATCATGTTCTTTTGACTTTCACAAAAAACAAAAACTAAATAGTGGAAAAATTGACATAAATGAGTTTTTAAAAACAGATACTATATTATTAAATGATATAATATTCTTAAAAATATAAATTCCATACAAAGAACTTATATAATGATAGATATGTCTTTAATAAACCACTTTTGGTTCTCTTGGAATTTTATAGTACGTTTATTAACCATGTAAAATAAAAATAAAAGAAGACATTGTAAAAGTTAAACTATATAACTAAAAGTTAAATCTAAAAGATAAGGTTAATATGGTGACATAAACATGTATAAAACTTATTATTTTGGGGGATTTAAACCCATACCAACCTTATCCTTGAATTAAATACATTTATAGTTATTATAAACTGAAAATCATTTTATAATAAATTCATATTTAAAGCTTTTCCTAAAGTTACCCTCACCTATCTTATAAAAGAGTACTTACCCTTACCTAAAAATAAAACCTCCAAAGCCATTTGGCCAAGCCATAACCTACTGAAATATCCTCCGAAATACCCTCAAACCAACCTAAAATCCTTAATTTGATCATAAAGCCAGCCTATGAATCAATTTTGATCAAATAAAAAAGAAGCACCTAGAGAAGTGGTAATAATTTCATCACCTCTTTCAAAGTTCTTTTAATATTTCACTTCCTCTTTGTTTTTTGTTTCCACACAAAATAAATAACTCCAATACCTTATACATACCGTTATTTTATTATAAATATGGAACAAACATATTCATTATTCTATCCATCCTATAAATTACATGGTTACCATACGTGCGCATGTATAGCTTACCCTCTCCACGTCGTGGTGTAGTTTTTTATTCATCACTTCATTATTTATATGGGTATAATAATGAGTATAATTTATGAAAATAAAAATTATAACATATTAATTATTATTTATATATAATATATCATCATATTATATACGATTTCACCATCAATAGAATGATATTTTTGCTCGTGCGTACGTACAGATTATCGTCTCCACAAAGGCGATGAAATTTATTCCCCGTAATACCCATTCAAGAATAGTTTTCATTTTATGATTTAAAATAATTTTTAATAACTTAATATCATTCTATATATGAGTAAAATAAAACCTATCCATAAAAAATGACTTACGTAACAAAACATATAAAGGAAAATGAATCTGTTAACACATGAAACAATGATACTACAAAAATATTATTAACAAAACAATATTAGAAGATCATATATGATATCATATTAATGTATGTGGTTCTTATATAATTTAATAACAACTATTTAACTATTATACATAATGTTAATTTACCCTTGACTAAGGAAAATTACAAGGTAATGGTTAATTTTACATTCCCTCAATTATCTGAGGTTGTTTATACCTGAGTATCTACTGGGACTTCTTTATCATCCACATTTGTGTTTATTAAAAATGTATTTCTATACATTTTTTCTATATCCTCGAATATGGGTTAAATTAATTTATACCCCTGATTGAATTTTTATAAATTTTATTTTAAAGTAATCATTCCCTTGTTTCCCAAACAAGGTACATTATGACCTTTTCGACAAATTATGGCCACAATTTTTTTTAACTTATACGGCGGGTGCAACTATTTTCTGCCATTGTAACACCTTAGAAGCATCCCATACAAGCCTATAATAATATTTTCAAAAAAATTATTTCTTTTAAAATTACAATACTTTTAAATGATTTCAATATAGATAGAGATATTTCTCTCTCATGGTTTTTTCATCTATCTCAACATCTTTTGATGGATCATACACTTGTTTGAAGTTTATTTAATATGATAAAATCATCCAAACGCTTTTGAAGGTTTTGTGATATGTTTGAATATGGATGTATTATTTATATACCATTAACGGTTTATGGTATAAGTAGTAACATTTCACATTCTATTTATAATAAGAATGTTTATGTTATGTTTCATCCTTTTCATATGGGGAATGCATTAGACTTAGTAAGTGACGGGTAGAGCCCTCTATAGCTCTTCGATGAATCGATAGGTCTCATGAGACAAAATAGTGACTTTGAAAAAGGCATTGAAAAAATTTTATTTGTAGTCTTGTCAAGATAACTTGACTATGTGGTTATGATATCCAGTATTAGACATTCCATCATTATGAAATTAGCTATTGATATTACATTTGATTATTCAACTAGTATAATATCTATGTGAATAAGAAATTAGAATTATTGTGTTAATCATTGTAATATTATGATGATGTTTATGTTTTAAATGCTTTTGTTTTAGTCTTATACAATGCCTGAATGTTTATGATTATTTAATATAGTTTTCTCTATATTTTTTCCTTGTAGAGCATATGAGCTCACCCCTTTCATATGTTTTCTTTTTCCTAGGATGTGAAGAAATATATTATGATTGACCAGCCGGGATAAGATAAGGTATTTGAGTTTTTTCAAAGGGAATAAAATGTTGTTTTTGTTTTTATTTAATGATGTAATGTAAAAAATATGTATGTATCTAGTACATCCAAGGCTATGAAACAAATTAGTCTTTTGAGACTTGATCTCTCGTGATCATGACAATATTATGTAATATTGAACTGAATCTATGTAACCAGTGTCAGGGAATTACAGTTGGTATTAGAGAATGTTTAGTACAATTTATGGAAACTAGATTTAGAAAATCTCTGGTTAGAGGAAATTACGCTAAGATAAACATTGATGATTAGTATAGAAGAACTTCCTAGAGTTTTGGTAATATAGATATTTTGTGAATTTCCAAAGCAACACATCCCTGTATGGATATGACCAGGAAGAGGAGGCTCTGGCACATATGTATCTAAGGGAAAAACCTAAACGCACCTCCTGGAGCTATAGTTGAACGAGAACTGGTGTTTGACAATGGGCCTTTCTAGACTCTTGGTCATGACACTCCTTGGGGATATTCTTTGGATAATTCTCATTTTATTTACAAACCATTATGAAGGATTTATGAGTAAATACATTCTTAGAGAAAACATTTTTTTGATTATGAACTATATGTATAAACTTCTCAATTTACATTAGGTATTTTACAAGTTTGGAATTATGCATTTTGATTAATAAACTAACCTAGTGTATTACATATTTTAGAAATTTTTCCCATTATAAGGAATGAGAACTCCAGCAATACGCATGATCAAAAGAGTAAGAGAGATCTTATATTTCATGGCCTTAATCTAAAATTTAGTAGGGAAAAAGTCTCCCAATAATTCTTATCATATAAATAAATAGTATGATGTGTTAATAAGTTAATTAAGGAATTATCTGAGTCCTATGTATTTGAAGGGAAGGTAGAGAATAAAAGTATGGTTGATAGAATGATGGATAAAGGGAATATGGGAATGAATTATTTTCCCATATATGATAAATGTGGAAAGAATCACCTTGGAAAATGATTGAAGGGAATTAGAGTATGTTATAAATGTAGAGAAAAAGGACACCAAGTACATGATTTCAAGGGTAAGAAAAAGGTTTCAAATTTACAATGCTTCATCTTCAAGGAGTTGGGACACTGTGAGAATCAATATCCCAATCATCAGAGTATACCACAAATGATTCTATTAGATAATAATCAAGTTGTGATACTACCATATATGAAGAAGAATAATTAATGTACCTTTTTTATTAATAAATTATGTCATTTGAATGTTGTACCAACGATGCACTTATTATATTAATTATTGAAATAAATAATGACACTACCACAATATTATTTCATTGAGGATTTGTGATTATATCATATTGAGAAATGTTACTCAACAACAAGTTAAACATTTTGGAAAATACATAGTTGAAGGAAAGATAAATATTAATAAGGTCCTGATATTGAGGTAGTGAGTTTGGAATAAGATATGGTTGATTTGGTTAAATTATTTTGATATTCTTGACTACCTTATAACTGATTAATAGTTTGTTTATTCCATCATTGTTGGAATATTCAAAATTTTCGAATATATGGAATATATCTAGTATTATAAATGGAATTAGGGAGAATAAATGTAATCAATAATGTTTTATGGTTACTCAGGGTGTTTCCATGTTTTAAGAGAATACATGATGTAGGTAATCATATTTTATTATGTGGCAAAAAGATGTCATCACTATATTATGTTGACCTTCCATATAAATTTCTGGACTTTTAGTTTTGAAACAAGTATTTTGGATAATTATAACGATTGGAAAATATTAAGTTTGGAATTGAAAATTATGTTATAAGGTTAAAACATTTCTTAAGATTATTTTTGGATTTTTTATAAAAAGGACAACCTGAAGGCTAGGTGAAAACTCGTCGCGTCCGGCAAGGCTGTTTGACTTGAACCCAAAAATGAAGGGTGATAAGAGTTAATCACCTACCACTGGGCTATGTGATGTCTAGGTTTGTGTAAGGTAGTTTTTTAAATGATCTGATAGATGAATTATAAATTAAATTTTTTTTAAACCATATATGAATAGGATAATTAAAATATTTTTGAGTTCTATTATCTTTTGAGTGAAAGATAAGTTTGTGGTAAAAATTAGTAAAAAGGTAGAACACTACTTGTCAAGTATTTTTTTATTCTATGTAGAAATTAATTCATAAATTTAGGTAAAGGATCTTAAAACCAAAAATTTGTTATCCTAATACCTTATGTTTTGTTGGACCAATGATATATTAAGTCCTCATAGCTTTATGGCTTTGAGGCCCTCAAGATTCTATTTATTATTCAACTGTTTGTGATTGATGAACTCAATCACTCCCTATAAATATTTTTTTTCTGTAATTATGTGTCTTGAATTTCTACCAATGTTCACCTATTTAAAATAATAATTTTGTGGTGAATTTTTCATTTCCATTTCCCTCTTATTAAGAATTAATTTTGTCAACCCTATTTCTGATGTGGGTTTTCCACAAAAATATTTTCTATTTTTAACCTTTTATTTGTGAAGAACAATTTAAAATGGTAAGGATGAAATTTATTGAAGATGATTGAATGTAACACCCCATGATTTCATAGTACGTTATCTCTTTATTGTAATTCAATAGCTTTCTCTACACACAACCCTGAGTTCGAGCGCACCATGACATTCCAAACTGGAGGTTCAAAAAGAAGTTATGAATAATTTTAACTAGATTTTTAATTTAATATACTCCATATTATTTAAAAGTCCATATTATGTGTTTCTTTGACATAATATAAGTACAAATTCAATTTTTTAGATAAAATAATTTTTTTAAAAAAATGCTATTTTGCGACCTTTTATTAGATAAACCTTTTTAAATATAATATTTGACACTTTTATATACTCAATCTGAAAAAATAAACATCTTCTTTAGAATAAGGCAATAAATATTTAGTTTGGATAATCTTTTGGGATTTGTTTTGATAAATTTCATATTTTGATGAATAGTGAATGATACTAGATTTATTTGAAAACAACTTCTTTAATCAAAATAATTTATAGTGTTAAATTATACATTTGAATGGTTATTAAGTATTATTAGATTATATTTTGATCATTTAATCCAATATTGGTCATTATAAGTAATTTCATTTTTAAATTAGACATAAGCCCATATCAATCTTTTAAAAGTTTTTAATTCTTGAAAACATGCTTTCTGGTTTTGATACAGGAATTAATTTTCAATTAATTAATGAAAATCCTATGTTTTTTATTGGGTAAAATAGACATATTTTTTGAATTTGGAATATTAAAAATACCCTTAGTTTATTGTTTTTTTATTTTTATTAAAATATCCAATTTTTGGTGAATAGTGAAAAACACTATGTTTTAGAGAAAACCTGATTTTTTCATTTAAATTTTTATTTTTATATAAAAATTTATCTTAAAGTAAAAATAGAAAAATAATAGATACATTAGTATAATGTAATTAATTATATATATTTAATAATAAGATTAGACATATTCAATTTTATTGAACTTTTTAAAGACTTTTACACACCTTCAAGGCACATTTCAAAATTTCCATATAATAAATTTTTTCCGCTTTGGTGAATTGAATTTCAAAAATTAGAGAGACATGATGGACATATGTAAGTAAAATGGTGTTCAATAAGATGAAAATAATTTTTTCTGAATAGTAACTTTTGAATTTTATTTACCGCGGTTAAAAGTAAATAGGGTAATTAAAGGTAATAATGATATTATAATTACCCTAACTCATGTCCTGGTTTTATTGGATAAGTTTATTTCATCCAAAAGAAACCTTAGGAATAAAATATTAAACTTTTTATCCACTTGGATTATATTAGGACATTTATTATTATTTTATTTCAATAAGAGTTAAAATTGTTAAATTCAAATTTTAATAACTAAAACATTTTTAATATAGGTTTATACATAAGATAAATTAGTCTATAAATATTCATAATTAAGATAAACTTATTTCCAACATTATGATATTTTATTTATATTTTTTTACATTAAATAATTTAATTTAGTTATGACACAATGAAGATGAAGTAATTATCATATTAATGAAAGATTGGAATAATTGATATTATAAATATTCAAATAAATGTAAATTGAAACTTGTGATGAATTAAATGAATTTTATGGGTTAATATGACATGTTAATGTTGTTTAAATGTATTTTTTTCGAAGTAATCATGTTTTTTGACTTCCACATAATCCAAATACTAAATAGTGACCAAATTGACATAAATGATTTTTAAAAAAATACTATATTATTAAATAATATATTATTCATAAACATATAAGGTTTTGAAAAATAACATATATAATGATATATATGTCTTTAATGAATCACTTGAGATTATCTTGGAATTTTATAGAAAGTTTATT
The DNA here is from genome assembly GCA_963277665.1 of Viscum album. NCBI lineage: Eukaryota > Viridiplantae > Streptophyta > Magnoliopsida > Santalales > Viscaceae > Viscum > Viscum album. The sequence goes on from OY728165.1 coordinate 927,777,720, forward strand.
AAGCTTGTAATATAAAAATACATGAAGCCATTGTAAAAGTTAAACTATTTAACTAAAAGTTAAATTTAAAAGATAATGTTACTATTGTGACCTAAAATTGTATAAAACAAAATTATTGAGTGGATGTAGACCCATAACCACCTTATACTAGAAATAAATCCTTGGGGAGCCATTATAAAGGCAAAATTATTTTATAATAAAATAATATTTCAAGCTTTTCATAAAGTGACCCTCACCACTCTTATAAAAGGCTACGTCCCCTTATCTCAAAATAACACCTCTAAAGCCACTTGGATCAGCCCAAACCTGCACCAATATCCTTTAAAATACCATAAATTCAACCTATATGCCATCTATTGTTCAGAAAACCATCCTAAAGATCCCCTTTTCTCAAATCAAAAGGAAGAACTCGGAGAAGAGGTAATAATTTCATCACGTCTTTCAATGTTTTTTCTTCTTCCACTTCCTCTTTATTTGTTATTTCATTAACAAAGTAATAACTATAGTACCTTTTACATATTGTGATGATATTATAAATATTTTACCACCATATTAATTATTCTATCTATCCTATGAATGAAAAATTCACCATACGTGTGTACGTACACCTTACCATGTCCACGTCGTGGTGTAGTTTTTTGTTCAACACATCATTATTTGGATGGTTATAATAATGAGTATAATTGATATAAAAATAATTATAACATGTTAATTCTTAAGTATATGTAATATACCATCCAATTAAAAATTATTTCACCATAAATATAATGATATTGTCGCACGTGCATATGTATGGATTACCGTCTCCACGAACACGATGAGATTTATTCCCCTTCATGACCATTCAAAAATAATTTCCATTTTATGAATTAAAATAATGTTTAAGAACTTAATATAAATATATATATGAATCAAATAAATCCTATCCACATGAAATATGACTTATGTAACAAAACATATAAAGGAAAACAAATCAGTTAACACCCGAAACAATGACACTACTGAAATATTATTAACAAAACAATATTAGAAGATTGTATATGATATCATATTAATGTTTGTGGTTCTTGTATAATTTAATAACAATTATTTAAATATTTTACAAGAGGTTAATGTACCCTCATCTAAGAAAAAGTAAAAGGTAAGGGTTAATTTTACATTCTCTTTATTATCAGAGGTTGTTTATACGTGAGTATCTACTGGGACTTTTTTATCATACACATCTATGTTTCTTAAAAATGTATTTCAAAACATTATTTCTATTTCCTAGAATATGGATTAAAATAATTTATACACTTTATTGAGTTTTTATAATTTTTTTTAAATTAAACATTCCGTCATTTTGAAAACATGATACTTTACGACCATTTCGAAAAATTAAGGTAAGAATGGTTTTTTAACTTATATGGTGGGTGTGGTTATTTTCTGCCGTTATAACACCTTCAAATATTCCATTAAAAGATTATAAAAATATTTTAAAAATAAATGATTTATTTTATAATTACGTGACTTTTAAATGATTTCAAAATAGAAATAGGTATTTTCCCCAAATAGTTTTGATTTCATCTATTTCAACATCCTTTGATAAATCTTATATTTGCTGGAAGATGATTTTTTATGATAACATCTTCCATATTGTATTGAAGGTTTAGTGATACGTTTGACTGTGGATGTGTTATTTTTATACCATTCATGGTTTATGGTAAAAGTATTTACATTTTGTATTCTTGTTTTAATAAAAATGATTATGCTATGTTTTGACCATTTTATATGAGAAATTCATCAGACTTAGTAAGTGACAGGTGGAGCCCGCTCTAGGTCCTCGATGATTTCGTAGGTCTCATGAGACAAACTAGTGTCTTGGCTCAAGGAATTAACAAAATATTATTTATAGTCTTGGAAAAAGAACATGAATATATGGTTATGATGTTCGTCATTATGCATTACATTATTATGAAATTAGTTATTGATATTACATTAGATTATTCGACTAATGAAATAACGATGTGAATAAGTAAATGTAATAATTTGATTTATATTATTCATATCATTCTGATGTTTAAGTTTAAAAGGCATGTATTTTAGTCTTATAAATTACCTTAAATGTTTTTGATTATTTATGGTAATTTACACTATATTGTTTTCTTTATAAAGCATCTAAGATCACCCCTTTCTTATGGTCTCTTTTTCCCCGGATGTGAAGAAATATATTATGATTGACCTGTAGGGATAGACTAAGGGATATGAATGTGATAAAAGGGAACACAATGTAGTCTTTTTTTATTTCAGGATGTAATGTAAAACATATGTTTTTATCTAGTTCTTCAAAGGCTACTTAACTAATAGTTATTTTGAGACTTGATCTCTTGTGATCATGCCAATGTTATGTAATGATGAACCATCTTTGGGTAACTAAGGTCGGGGAATTACACCCCTGAGGGGATGAAAGAAACTACATAATGACTTTACATATTTTATCAATTATATAGAAATAAAATCTTCAATTTTAATGAGTATATGATACCAAAAATATAAATAATAATAATTATAAATTTTTATTGGGTTTATATATAATGAATCATTTATGTTCAGTGTATAAAGAATCCACCCATGTGATGGAAAAAGGGGGGTTTCGTTATGGTGATGGATATAGTGGGTTAATTTAATGTTTCATTCAGTAAAAATAATGATTCAATATTTTTAATCTTATTATTCTTATTATGTGGTAAAAAGAGTTATGTAAACAATGGTTGTTATAAATAAAATAGATGATAAGTCTAATACACATAGTTATGTTTGATCCAGTTCAATGACATGGTTTTAAAATAAGATAAGGATAAACAGAGTTTTATCTGTAAAAAATATTTTACCCCAATAAAATATGATCAAATTAGTTTACAACTGCACCTAGTGGTGTATTTTAAAAAATAAAATCTTATATTTAGGTTATTTATCCAATAATATAGAATAAAATTTGAGATATTGTTTTCAATACAATTTTTGATATACTTCCACTAAAGTAAATTCATGTTATTTTATAATATAAAGTACATTTTAAATCAAAGCGTGGTATAGAAAATTAATTTTTGAATTGTATTGTGGGAGATGATTTTATCTTATTGGAGTCAAAATTATAGAAAATAAATCACTATGAGAAAAATGGCCTTTTGCAACGTGTTATGTGTGACGGGAATAAATCATATCGCAAATAGTATGTCGAAGAAGTTATTTGCAACAGGGGAATCGAACCGTCGCAAAAAGTTAGCTGTAGTTTTGCATGAAAAGCATGTCAAATTGTGTTAAGGGATTTTACAATAGGTAGACACCCACCGTCACAAATACTTAGAGGTGATAAATGTAACGCCCCGAACCCAGCTACCCAGAGCCGGTGCGTTACTTCGTAACATTGGCATGATCCCAAAAGATCAAGTCTCGAAATACCGATTAGTTTAGTAGCCTTGGAAACACTAGATACATTCATAAGTCTTTCATTACATCAAAATTAAACAAACTACAAAAAAACATGGTCTTCATAGTCCACACTCATATCTCCTTCTGACAATCCCTGCAGGTCATTCATAAAATACTTCTTCACATCCTGGAAAATATTAAAACATTGAAAGGGGTGAGCTCAGATGCTCAGTAAGGATAACAATGATGCGGAAGCTTTCATAAATAAACATAAACATTTAAGGCAATGTATAACTAAAACAAAAGCCTTTTAAACTTGAACATCAACATAATATGGCAAAAGTAGAATGAGATAATGCCATATACTTCTTCACATGGATATTCTACTGGTCGAATAATCACATGCAATATCAATAACCACTTTCATAATGATGGAATGCATAATGCCAGACTATCTTAACCACGTAGTCAAGGCCTCGTGCCAAGACCACAAATAATATTTTGTCAAGGCCTTGTGCCAAGACACTAGTTTGTCTCATGAGACCTGCCGATGCATCGAGGAGCTATAGCGGGCTCCACCCGTCACTTATTAAGTCCAATGCATTCCTCATATGAATAGGTTTAAACATATCATAAACCATAACATAATCATATCACATAAAACAAGCATAAAGGAAACATAACATTTCCACATTTCAATCACAAGATATAAATACAACACATTGATATAATAAAAATGCTTTCAAAACCATTTTCAATACCAAAATAAAAGAGAGTTAAAACTTTGTATTTATTTTTCATTAAAAAAAATGATGGCTTGTAGAGGAAGCCGAAACTAAAATAATGGTCACGGCGGCGGAGAAGTCGTTGTCGCCGCATAAGTACGGAAAGAAAAACATTCCCTTTTGTCGTTTAGTAAAACGCTTCGTATAAAAAAGATTCCTTTTGAATAAATGCAAAAGTCAAAGGGTTTTATACACCGTATAAAAGGAAAGTTGTGTATAAAGCCAAAATATGCCTCAATGAAAGGGGATAGAGACGAAGTCCTTAAAAAGATCATTTTTTAAAAATAAAATAGATCTATTATGTGTATTCACTATAGGTACACATAAAGAAAGTAAAAATAAAAAAAATAGGATATAATATCATGACATAATTTGAAAGTAGGAGATTAACCCAAAGAATGGAAGTTGGGTTAAGAAGTTCCCTTACCTCGTGTCTGACTTGACTCAACCGTTCTTTAACCTCCTGAATAATAAACTAGAGTTAATATATACCTTATTAAGAACCATTTTCAACTTCATTATCCTTATTATATCACTTATTACAATGATATGAACATTATGTAATTATTTAAGTTAATAATGTTCATTTTGTCGGTATTTGGTTCTTAAGTCAAAAATAGGCTTCTTACACTTACATGTTGTTAATTTGGTCAAAGGTTAATTATATCCAGAATGGTATTCATGATGTAGATATCATATATGTCATATATATCCAGTACATACATTCATTTATAATATTACATCACATTTAGAGGTAAGAAATGAAATGCACCGTTCATGGAGACGGTAAGCCGTACGTACGCATGAACGCTACTTCCATTTCTATTTCATATTTTCTGGAATGGAATCATAATGATATGAGAGTATATTATAATTCCAGTATAATAACATATATAATATCATTAACTTTATCCTTCACACATCCCACATATGGTATTAACGAATCAAATCACTTTCAGGGGGCGGTAGTCCGCGCTTCCTAAAATGAAGATATCGTGTTTTACCCATAATGGAAACCATAAAGGTATGCCCAAAATGAAAAAAACAGAAGCTTAAGGAAAACATAAACATATTATATATCATATATAAAAATAGTGACATCATAATGGCCACCTTTGAAGGTGTTAAATGAGTGTTGAACAATCATCGTTTCGGGAGGCAGAATTTCGCCATCCACGGAAACCTTATGTTCTTTAACCATTTGATGTAGTTGTGTGGAAGTGTAGCTCAAATAAATCTTATAACAACATCCTAGTATATTTAAGATACTGGTGTTGTTACAAAAGAAGTAAATAAAAAGAGTTTAGGGGGTTGGAGAAGCAAAATAAAACAAAAGAACATGAGAGAATGAATTACCTTAAAAAGTGTAACTCCTTTTGAGTTGAGCCTAAAGGCTTCCTTTGAAAGGATTATGCCCAAAGGGAATCCTCTAGGATGAGGAGAGGGATGTGGAGAGAGCAAATGGGCAGGGGTTGGCCGAGCCAATGGCTTGAAGAGTGTGTGAAATGAGGTAGAGGTGGGGGCCTTTTATAAGAGGAGAGGAGGGGCACTTTTGGAAAGTAAAGGAACATTACATTATTTGAAAATGTGTTTCGGTTTTAAAAGGTCCCACATTGATAGAATTCGTGGATAAGGTGATAAGGCATCGAAATCCACTCATCCAATTGGTTTTGGCCATGCGTAGTTCATAGATTTTATATTATCTTTCCATTTTATTTAAATCGTCAAATAATGATGTCATCGCTGCATCATTATTATGTCATAAATAATTAAATTTATTTAATGTCTAAAAATTATAAAAAAAATACTATGATATAGGAAATCTTTTTATCTTTCCAATGACTATTTATAATCAAAATGTGGACTTGTGTAACCCTACTTAAAAATTGTTTTAGTAAAACACTTTATGTTAGTGTCATTTTCACTTTAACATTAAATAAAAAGTAATTTATGTTATTTCCCAACAAAAGTGGATCCATGGGGTCCCCAAGTTAGGCCATGGCTTGTCTTGGTCGGCCATGACACAACCAATAAGGTTGGGACATGTGTCTAGGTCATTTCATATTATTAAATATTATTTATACCTTAAACTACCCTAATTACCACTAATCGCGATTAAGAACTTAATAAGTTACTATTCACCGAAAAATTATTTTTATCCCATTGAACCACATTTTACTTCTTAATGACAACCATGTATGTCGGATTTTTGAAAATCAAATCACAGAAGTGGTAATATTTCATTTAAACGAAAAATCAGTTATTTAACAACCACTTAGTGGTTTCACTATTCATCAAAAATTGAAGTTTTTCAGAATAAGGCCAAAATTTCACCCTAAGCTATAATTGATATTCCGAATTGAAAAATGATGTCTATTTTACAAAATTCCAAACATATTAGTTGCATTAATTAATTTTATAATTAATTCCCGCTGTTACGACAAATAGCGTGTTTTTAAGAAACAATTTATATCAAAAGATTGACAATTGTTTATGTCCAATTTTAATGTTAAATTAATTCTAAAGACCACCATCGGATAAAATGGTAAAAATATATTCTAATTATACCTTAAAACCACTAAATAGTATAACTTATCACTATAAATTATTTTGATTAAAAAAGTTGTTTTAAGTATTTTTCACTATTCATAAAAATTTGGAAGTTCTCGGAAAATTACAAAAATTTCAACATAGGCTAATTTCAATATTAGGAATACAAAAATGAAGTCCATTTTGAAATATAAAATTTATAAAATTTCAAAAAGTAGGTATTACTATTCACAACGGCTAGTTTAATTAGTTGTGGTGTGTGTTAGAGCTCGAGGTTGCGTACAACACACGCTATTGCATTATTCGAAGGGAAACGTACAGTGGAAGTTTGGGGTGTTACATTCTCCCCTCCTTCAAATAAATTGCGTCCTCGCAATTTGTTATTTTTCTTTAAAAATAAAAGGTTGAAAATAGAAAATACCTTTGAGGAAAACCCACATCGGAAATAAGGTTAATAAAATTTAGCCTTAATAAGAGGGAAAGGGAAATGAACAAGTCACCACCCAATTATGATCTCGATTAGGAGAACATTGGTGGCAATTAGAGACATATAATTAGAGGAAAAACGTAAATATTTGTAGGGAGTGATTGAGGTCATCAATCACAATCAACTGTCAAATTGAGGGCCTCAAAGCCTTCAATCTATGTTGATTTAAAATATCATCAGTTCAACAAGACATAAGGTATTAGGATAACACATTTTTTGTTTTAATATCCCTTTACTAAAGTTTAAGAATTAATTTATTCATTGAATAAGAGATAGGTATATATATATTTATGCTTGACAATTAGAGTTTCAACCATCAACTCATCTTTCACTCAAAAAGATAATAGAACTCAAAAATATTATACTTATCCTAATTGTATAAGGTTCCAAATGTTAACACATACTATTTAGATTAGTAAAATTATTTTGTAATAACCAGGGACTTCCTGTAGGCTAGTGGTAGGAGATAAAGGCTTGTCGCACTTTGATTGTGGGTTCGATTCCTACAGCTTTGTCCGACGCGACGGTTTATGCCCCACCCTGCAGGTTGTCCTTTTTCTAAAAATATAGTATTATAGTATTCCAGAAATAATCTTCAGAAAAGTTTTAACCTTAAACAATACTATTCAAAGTTCAACTTAATCCATCCCAACATTTATAGTTATCCAAAATACCTCTGTTCCAAACTTTCTCTAAAAGGTCTCTTAATTCCAAAATCAATTGTAACATCAGATTCCCCACACAAAGAAAAGTTTCTCTTATTGTCACATACTAAAAATATGATTACCTTAATCATATTAAAACCTTACTGAAACCAACAAGTACTGCAGTACAATCCTTATATAGATCACATTATTCTAATAACCAGAATATAATCCATGAGTCCGAAAGCATCAATACATTAGTTATTCTGCTTCAACTGTAGTAATAGCATAAGATTGTCCTTGATCCCTTGGCCTTTTCTGAGGTAAGATTCCTTGACGCTTAGGACATTCATTTGCGTAATGACCCATTTCTCTACAATTGTAGCATTCAACTTTGACAGCCTCTTTCTTTCCCTTGCAATCACGTGCCTGGTGACCTTTTTCTCCACATTTATAACAGACTCCCATTCCTTTTAGGCAAGTACCAGGGTGATTCTTCCCACAATTATCACATAATGGAAAATCCTTCTTTCCCTTTTTCCCTTTATCTGTCTCTTGTTCCACCGTTCTCTTCTTCTCTTGCTTTACTTTGTTGTCATAAGACTTAGAGAATTCCTTTTCTGTCTTGATAGCACATGAGACTATATCTTCGTATGATGAGAAGGATTGTGATACTAAAGCTCGACGGAGAAATGGTTTTAACCCATCAAAGAAACGATCAATCTTACTCCTTGGGTTACGTATATAATCGGCAGCATGCCTCGCTAACCTTGTAAAGTTAGCCTCATACTTTGCGACATTCTCATCCTCCTTCTGCCTCAGACTCAGAAATTGCCTTTCCATATCTGCTCGATGGTCACGAGGAAAGTATTTTTCTAAGAAAAGCTCTTTGAACTCCCTCCATTCCATACTTGATACGTCGTCATCTTCCTTTGTGTTTTGAATCAGCGACCACCACTGATCGACATCTCCAGTGAGGCGGTAAACTGCCATGACAACCTTCTCCCTTTCACTACTCCCCAAGGCATGGAATATTTTCTCTAAGGAATTTATCCATTGCTCAGCTACTATAGGATTTGTACTCCCATTGAAGGTTGGTGGTTGTTGCCTCATGAAGCGGTCTAACATTGATCCTCCACGTTGCGGATCAGGGTGCTCCATACGAGTAAGGTTGTTATTCATAACCTGCGTGAGTTGTCCCAGTATGGTGAGAAGCTGATCAGCACCAGTTGTATCACTAGCTCCACCATAATTATCCTGAGCAGGAGGGCAATCCCTACACGGAGTTCGTGCATTGATACAGTTTCCATTCCTTCTACTAGGCGCCATTTCTAAACAATGGCATAAACTAGATTAGTTTATGAATCAAAATACATAATTCCATACTTGTAAAACACTTAACATAAATTGAACTAATTATGGATATAATCCATAATTATAAAAATGTATTCTTTGAGGAAGTATATACTCGTAACCCTTCATAGTGGTTTGTAAAGAAAATGGGAATTATCCAAAGCATATCCCCCGGGAGTGTCGTAACCAAGAGTGCAGCAAGGCCCGTTGTCGTGCACCAGTTTTCGTTCGAGTCTAGCTCAAAGCGGTGTTTTCGGGTTTTACCCCTAGGTACATCTGTGCCAGAGCCGCCTCTACCTGCTCGTATCCAGACAGGAATGTATTGCTTGGAAAACTCACAAAATCTCTACAATACCAATATTCTAAGATGTTCTTTTATACTAATCCTCAAAGTCTATCTTCGGGCTATGTGCTCTAATCAGAGTTTATCTAAATCTAGCTTCCAAGGTTAGTACTAAACTGCCTCTGATACCAACTGTAACGCCCCGACCCCAGCTACCCAGAGCCGGTGCGTTACTTCGTAACATTGGCATGATCCCAAAAGATCAAGTCTCGAAAGACCGATTAGTTTAGTAGCCTTGGAAACACTAGATACATTCATAAGTCTTTCATTACATCAAAATTAAACAAACTACAAAAAAACATGGTCTTCATAGTCCACACTCATATCTCCTTCTGACAATCCCTGCAGGTCATTCATAAAATACTTCTTCACATCCTGGAAAATATTAAAACATTGAAAGGGGTGAGCTCAGATGCTCAGTAAGGATAACAATGATGCGGAAGCTTTCATAAATAAACATAAACATTTAAGGCAATGTATAACTAAAACAAAAGCCTTTTAAACTTGAACATCAACATAATATGGCAAAAGTAGAATGAGATAATGCCATATACTTCTTCACATGGATATTCTACTGGTCGAATAATCACATGCAATATCAATAACCACTTTCATAATGATGGAATGCATAATTCCAGACTATCTTAACCACGTAGTCAAGGCCTCGTGCCAAGACCACAAATAATATTTTGTCAAGGCCTTGTGCCAAGACACTAGTTTGTCTCATGAGACCTGCCAATGCATCGAGGAGCTATAGCGGGCTCCACCCGTCACTTATTAAGTCCAATGCATTCCTCATATGAATAGGTTTAAACATATCATAAACCATAACATAATCATATCACATAAAACAAGCATAAAGGAAACATAACATTTCCACATTTCAATCACAAGATATAAATACAACACATTGATATAATAAAAATGCTTTCAAAACCATTTTCAATACCAAAATAAAAGAGAGTTAAAACTTTGTATTTATTTTTCATTAAAAAAAATGATGGCTTGTAGAGGAAGCCGAAACTCAAATAATGGTCACGGCGGCGGAGAAGTCGTTGTCGCCGCATAAGTACGGAAAGAAAAACATTCCCTTTTGTCGTTTAGTAAAACGCTTCGTATAAAAAAGATTCCTTTTGAATAAATGCAAAAGTCAAAGGGTTTTATACACCGTATAAAAGGAAAGTTGTGTATAAAGCCAAAATATGCCTCAATGAAAGGGGATAGAGACGAAGTCCTTAAAAAGATCATTTTTTAAAAATAAAATAGATCTATTATGTGTATTCACTATAGGTACACATAAAGAAAGTAAAAATAAAAAAAATAGGATATAATATCATGACATAATTTGAAAGTAGGAGATTAACCCAAAGAATGGAAGTTGGGTTAAGAAGTTCCCTTACCTCGTGTCTGACTTGACTCAACCGTTCTTTAACCTCCTGAATAATAAACTAGAGTTAATATATACCTTATTAAGAACCATTTTCAACTTCATTATCCTTATTATATCACTTATTACAATGATATGAACATTATGTAATTATTTAAGTTAATAATGTTCATTTTGTCGGTATTTGGTTCTTAAGTCAAAAATAGGCTTCTTACACTTACATGTTGTTAATTTGGTCAAAGGTTCATTATATCCAGAATGGTATTCATGATGTAGATATCATATATGTCATATATATCCAGTACATACATTCATTTATAATATTACATCACATTTAGAGGTAAGAAATGAAATGCACCGTTCATGGAGACGGTAAGCCGTACGTACGCATGAACGCTACTTCCATTTCTATTTCATATTTTCTGGAATGGAATCATAATGATATGAGAGTATATTATAATTCCAGTATAATAACATATATAATATCATTAACTTTATCCTTCACACATCCCACATATGGTATTAACGAATCAAATCACTTTCAGGGGGCGGTAGTCCGCGCTTCCTAAAATGAAGATATCGTGTTTTACCCATAATGGAAACCATAAAGGTATGCCCAAAATGAAAAAAACAGAAGCTTAAGGAAAACATAAACATATTATATATCATATATAAAAATAGTGACATCATAATGGCCACCTTTGAAGGTGTTAAATGAGTGTTGAACAATCATCGTTTCGGGAGGCAGAATTTCGCCATCCACGGAAACCTTATGTTCTTTAACCATTTGATGTAGTTGTGTGGAAGTGTAGCTCAAATAAATCTTATAACAACATCCTAGTATATTTAAGATACTGGTGTTGTTACAAAAGAAGTAAATAAAAAGAGTTTAGGGGGTTGGAGAAGCAAAATAAAACAAAAGAACATGAGAGAATGAATTACCTTAAAAAGTGTAACTCCTTTTGAGTTGAGCCTAAAGGCTTCCTTTGAAAGGATTCTGCCCAAAGGGAATCCTCTAGGATGAGGAGAGGGATGTGGAGAGAGCAAATGGGCAGGGGTTGGCCGAGCCAATGGCTTGAAGAGTGTGTGAAATGAGGTAGAGGTGGGGGCCTTTTATAAGAGGAGAGGAGGGGCACTTTTGGAAAGTAAAGGAACATTACATTATTTGAAAATGTGTTTCGGTTTTAAAAGGTCCCACATTGATAGAATTCGTGGATAAGGTGATAAGGCATCGAAATCCACTCATCCAATTGGTTTTGGCCATGTGTAGTTCATAGATTTTATATTATCTTTCCATTTTATTTAAATCGTCAAATAATGATGTCATCGCTGCATCATTATTATGTCATAAATAATTAAATTTATTTAATGTCTAAAAATTATAAAAAAAATACTATGATATAGGAAATCTTTTTATCTTTCCAATGACTATTTATAATCAAAATTTGGACTTGTGTAACCCTACTTAAAAATTGTTTTAGTAAAACACTTTATGTTAGTGTCATTTTCACTTTAACATTAAATAAAAAGTAATTTATGTTATTTCCCAACAAAAGTGGATCCATGGGGTCCCCAAGTTAGGCCATGGCTTGTCTTGGTCGGCCATGACACAACCAATAAGGTTGGGACATGTGTCTAGGTCATTTCATATTATTAAAGTATTATTTATACCTTAAACTATCCTAATTACCACTAATCGCGATTAAGAACTTAATAAGTTACTATTCACCGAAAAATTATTTTTATCCCATTGAACCACATTTTACTTCTTAATGACAACCATGTATGTCGGATTTTTGAAAATCAAATCACAGATGTGGTAATATTTCATTTAAACGAAAAATCAGTTATTTAACAATCACTTAGTGGTTTCACTATTCATCAAAAATTGAAGTTTTTCAGAATAAGGCCAAAATTTCACCCTAAGCTATAATTGATATTCCGAATTGAAAAATGATGTCTATTTTACAAAATTCCAAACATATTAGTTGCATTAATTAATTTTATAATTAATTCCCGCTGTTACGACAAATAGCGTGTTTTTAAGAAACAATTTATATCAAAAGATTGACAATTGTTTATGTCCAATTTTAATGTTAAATTAATTCTAAAGACCACCATCGGATAAAATGGTAAAAATATATTCTAATTATACCTTAAAACCACTAAATAGTATAACTTATCACTATAAATTATTTTGATTAAAAAAGTTGTTTTAAGTATTTTTCACTATTCATAAAAATTTGGAAGTTCTCGGAAAATTACAAAAATTTCAACATAGGCTAATTTCAATATTAGGAATACAAAAATGAAGTCCATTTTGAAATATAAAATTTATAAAATTTCAAAAAGTAGGTATTACTATTCACAACGGCTAGTTTAATTAGTTGTGGTGTGTGTTAGAGCTCGAGGTTGCGTACAACACACGCTATTGCATTATTCGAAGGGAAACGTACAGTGGATGTTTGGGGTGTTACAATAAATACGATTTGAGATGGGGAATTTCCCTATGGTAAATTGTTCGTCAGTGGGTCACTATTTGCGATGGAACCCATCACAAATACCTGGTGGTGGTATATACTATTTCCGACGTGATGTTGCCCGGTCGAAAATAACAATTTAACTGTCGATAGTAATTAATGAAGCTGAAGGTATTTGCGAAGTGACCAGTCACAAATAGTTGAATTTGCGACAAGACTCCCCTCAAAAATATTACAATCACAACTAATCTAAGCTATATATACCCACATCTGTTTTTTTTTCATTCTTCCCCTCAATTTCTACTTTCTCTCTCTCTGTAGACTCCGATTTTAGAGAGACTATTTCTCTGAGTTATTTTTTACAACGAAGAAGTTTTTGATGTCATCCCCATGTATAAGAGATCATGTTTAAAGGTATTTAGGTTTTATTTAATTTATTAGTTATTTTATATTTTATAGTTATTTTAATTATTATTAATTATTTGTAATTAAATTAGATTGAGATTGTTTTGTAATCGATATTTATTTGTAATAATAATTTGAAATTATTAGTACCAGTAATTAATAATTAGTAGAAATTAAGAATTATTAAATATAATTAGTAATGAATATAAATAATTAGTTGTAATTAGTAATTAGTTGCGGTAATTAGTAATAATTTCGAATAAATAGTAATAATTAGTAAAAATGGTAATAAATAACAGTAAATAGTAATTATTAGTAAAAATTAGTAATAAATACTAATAATTAGTAATAAATACTAATTATTAGTAATAAAAACAAATAATTAATAAAAAATACAAATAATTATTAACAAATAAAAATAATTAGTTACATTTAGTAATAAATACTAATAATTAGTAATAAATAGTAATAAATAGTAATAAATAGTAATATATACTAATAAGTAGAAAAAATTAGTAAAAATTAGTTTCAATTAGTAAGAATTAGTAAGAATTAGTAATAAATACAAATAAGTTGTTATAAATACTAATAATTAGTAATAAATACAAAATAAAAGTAAATAATAATAATAAATAGTAATAAATAGTAATAAATAGTAATAAATAGTGATAAATTGTTATAAATAGTAATAAATAGTTATAAATAGTAATAATTAGTAATAATTAGTAATAAATAGTAATAAATTTTAATAATTATTACTAAATAGTAACAAAATAACAATAAAATAATAATAATTAGTAATAATTAGTATGAATTAGTATTAATTTGTAATAATAGTAATAAATAGTATTAAATAGTAATAAATAGTAATAAATAGTAATAAAAAGTAATATTTAGTAATAAATAGTAATAAATAGTAATGAATAGTAATAAATAGTAATAGTTGGTCTGAATTAATAATAATTATTAATAATCAAGAATAAACACTAAAAAATAGTAAGAAATAGTAATAAATAGTGATAATTAATAATTAATTGTACTAATTTGAAATTAATAGTAATTAATAGTAATAAATAGTAATAATTATAAATAAATAGTTAAAAATAGTAATAACTAGTACCTCGCCCGTGCATACGCACGAGGCTATAATTCAAACCTATTTTATAAAAATGTGTTAATAGTTAGAGTAGTTAATAATGGGAAATAGTTAAAATATGTTTCATTTACAGCTTCAGTGAATGAAATAATTGTAAATAATTGTAAATAATTGAAAAACAACATGTATCCAAAAATATAAATGAAAAGGAATCAAAAAGGAAACAACATGATGTGAAAAGATACAGGAAAACATGAAGTATCATTATGTATATATGATAATAGAACCCTCATTTTCAGCATTGATTTATTATAAAACATAATGCATTAGACATATCTAACAAAAAATGATAAAATGTAAAGTGAACTCTTAAATTGAGTTCATAAGAGTGAATCAGAATCTATAGCTCATTTCATATAGACATTCCTAGAACTATATCATACTAATTTGAAATGGTATCCATACATGGTCAGCCACTTCCAGTTTCTAGCTATGTTTTAGTAGGTTTTTGAAAACTGTTTACCATCTTTCTTGTATTTTGCAACACAATAGACAACATAAAATGAATCACTTGTGATTGTAAGGATAAAAATATTATTTAGAGAATACCTTATTCAATTAGGCACTGATGGAAGAACCTGTTCATGAGTGACCGAAAGAAATCATTTATAATCAAGTTAGTGTGTTAATCCCTTAACTACCAAAATCATGAAGGAAGAGAAAAAAATAGTGAAAAATATAAATCAACAAACTTAACAAAGTTTGACATTGGAATATAGTATGGATTATTTTAATTAATGTTTTCCTTTCCTTTCATAATAATTTAATGATTTGAAACATTTTTCTGAAAAGAAAAAATCATCCGTATTTGTAATAATAAACAACTTCAATCATAAAGATGACCTGATTTAAGAATAATTATATAATTTTTTTCATTTGTAAAGATCATGGTTGAATTTAGAGAATAACTTGGTCAATATATTTATTTTCATCCAATATATGCATTTCATATCTACTTTCCTGAATATATAATCTTTAGGGGGAGAATAGATATTCACAATTTCATAGTTTCTTTGAAATAAAAAGATATATTGTCATGAATAAAATAACTACCTTAAAAAAATACACCACATAAAATGAGTCATTATTATTTTGGATAGCTATACATCCAGTGCTATAATGAATAAGAGAAGTAATTCAAAATGAATAATCCAGAAACTCCTAAACATGAATAATATAAGTATAGGAAATAGTGAATTTCTGAATAAATGAACTATAAGAAACAACTATCATGATTAGAATAACTACCTAAAAAATATAAACCGTAGTGAATACCTTGGTTAGTTAGGATTCACTGATAAACATTCACTACTATCATGTTGATATAACATATTTGTAAAATGAATAAAACAATTGTAAAATGGAATTTTCGTGGCCATGTACCTAGAAAAAACAGTTCACACTTGAATGTTGGTATATTAGTTATAGACTTTTTCATGATCAATAGTAACATATTGAGCAAACCTCTCTATCAAATACATAATGAAGGAATACAAGTTATAGTAAGACTAACTAACTCGATGAAAGTATTATGAAACAGAGTAGTAAAACTTAGTCAATAAGCAGTATTGACTGTAAGAAAGTTGTTCCATATCCAATAAATGGATATTCTATCAACTTCAGACTAATCTTGAATGTGTAGAAATAATTATACCCTTTTTTTCTCCACAAGGACCATCAAATTTGACATCAATACTTCTTTGAAGAAACAAAAACTAATTTACATAGAAGAGTATTAGTCTAACATTACACTCCATCAACATCATCTGTAGAGTCAAGTAATGGAGCTTATTTAGAGGTAATTTTTTATAAAAAAACACCTGAAATAAAATTCAAAAACATATAATGAAATGTCATACATCATTTAATATATATATATAAAGTATCCATCATAAAATGACCATGTTTCGATTTTCAAGTATTTTTCATCTTTGAAGTTAAAAAAAGAAGGAATATTTATACCTTCAATCATGCAATGATTCCGGGAATCCCATACCTACATCCAAGCTAGTGCTGATTTTGGAAGCCTTTTATACTTCAGTGTGTCGAGTTTTTCTTGTGATTTAGGACAATAAAAAAATTTCATATGAAAAAAAATGATAATAATTATCCTAGGAATATGGAGCAAACATGAATAAACCACAGTGGCTAATGAAGACATCACCTTGTAAAACATCCACTGATCAAATTAAAATCCTGGTCCACTGCTAAAACATAACATATGATCCATTTTTCAAAAACAACTACCACAAGTGATATATAGTCCAGGTACCCATTTTTCAAAAACATGTATCAAAAGTGATACTTAGTAAAAGTAAACTAATAAGTTAGACATAATAAAATGATCGGCTACTTTAAAATGTCATTGCATGTCTATTACATGATGTTTTATTCCTCCAGAATCAAGTTATAGTAAACTCTATCACATTATATGTAGGATCGAAATCCTTCATTATTATGACTATATGGAATATATTGCAAGATTAAATTATTGGTACAGATTATAGAAATAAAAGTGTACAACAAATATGCACATAGTTAAGAGAGAAGATACAACAAAGATAATTTCATTATATCATTGTACTGAATATTAATCCTTAATATCTTCCAAAATACTCAAGAATTTAATTGGATAACATTTGAAAAAATTATAAATTTAATGTTAAAAAATAAGGGTAATTACTAATGAAATATGACTAACCGTTTAGGATGGGCATGTCAGATTTATCCCTTAACATAATAAATGAAGGAATGAATTATTAAAATGGTCCACCATTGGGAGGAAAAGAATATGTAATTATCACATGATCCGTGGAAATAGCCCTACCTTCCAATGGTCCAACATTTAGAGGAAAATAATCTGTAATTTTCACATTATTCATTATTATATTTGATTTACCGTATTCATATAAAGTTAACGTTTTTATGGTAGAGTGATATGTCTCTAAAAGAATTGCAGTATAACAACATAGTAGAGTGATATGTCTTTAAAAGAAATGGAGTATATCAACCTTCCTACAGGCAACTCAAGAGTGGTATATTCCTGTTAGTACAAGTTCACTGGTCATAAATCATTACATTCAAGTATATCTCTCATGCTTCATTGAAGCTAAAAGATAAATAACCGGACAAGGGTACAAAAAATTAAGAAACAAATATCACCATTTGTTATATTCCAACTCAAAGAACATAATCAATTAACCAATTTTAAAATAATAATAAAACTAATGAACTTTTTCAAAAAACAACAACAATGGAAAATATCATCTAAAAAATTCCATTAGTCATGAATAAATTTTATCATAAAATGGTGGATATAAAAAGATGAATTTCACATTAGATTAAAAAATGATTCAAAAGTTACAATTCTGGGGAAGAATCAAAGTTTGATAGAGAAGAGATAGATTAGAACAAACTCATAGGTATAATACGCATGGTACGACTACAATAATACTAAACCAATAATGTCTATGGAAAGTGATCAACCTTCAATTTTCATCTGCATGCTCAAAAACAATTCTTCGAGATCACCATAAGATCTTCCAATTTTTCGCCACTCTGGTTGATTTAAGTGGGGCATTTCGAATCCTCATCATCTTTTTCATATGTCCCTACAACAAACAACATCAATATATAACAGAATGCAAATCGATTACAATTTGATATAGATGGATATCAAAACTTTTCACCATTGGTGAGATTGGAATCAAGGCCTCTGGTGATTTTGGTTCTAGTTTAACCCTCCTGGAAAAAGTCAGATCTTGGTTTGCTTTGGCTCCTGGCTACAAATCCCTGTTCATCAGGTATGGGTGGCATCGACCCTTCAGATTGTCAATTACAATGACAACTGGTCCCATATTTCATCGATCAGAGCGCAATCTCGGTTGACATCAATGGAAAAGAATCATCGATGATGGTACCTATTTTGGATATCAATCATATTCTTAGAATTAGAACACTATCTTGGAAACGACATGATCATTGGGTTTGTCAGCCTAAACATCAACCGTAGACTGACGATTACTAAGGAGGTAGAGGGGATGATGGTGAAGGTGTGAAACCTAGGTCTATAGGAAGGAACCGTGAGCAATGGTAGATGATAGTAACAGAAAATTGTAGGAGAGGGAAGTGGAACTCTATAATGGGAGGGGTAGGGATTGGATCTATAGAGAGTGGTGATTCCTGTATCATAACTTATACACTGCATAATATTGTATGTTGCATGTACATATAAACTGTTGAAATAAGTGAAAATAAACTGGAATGTGTACAATTCATATAATATAAATATTCCAAACTAAAAAACGAACAAACAAAACAGTTTTAATAAAATAATGGTAGACTCTAATGTTTCACACTATGTGTAACAAAAAAATCGTTATTTCTTTTATTCCAAAACATAGACCCATACATTAAAACAACTGAAACATCTGGTTGACACATATTCACTTACTACTTCATTCAAAACATATTTAGTGAATACTTCATTTAATACTAAATCATAATTAAAAAAACAATTTTATTAGTTTTCACTTACATTAAAAAAACTAAAACACATAACTTGATTATTTTTCATCATTATAAATGAAGCAGTCTGGGAATGACGCAGCTATGAAGCCCCATGCACAACATTGGATTCCTATTTATCTAGCTTTGTTCATTCCAAAATGTTTTCATGTTGACATGCATTTCCAGCAGTATGAAATCAAGAGGTCAAAAATTGAGAGGAATAAAATGAACTGGAGTTCGTTAATCATTTAAGGTAGTTAAAATTAGAGGAATATCACATAGATCTCATTATATTCCTACCTCCATATGTTCCAGCTCTGTATAAATTCACATGCTTCAGTAGCTCTATTACAAATATATGAGCACTAAAAGAACACCAAATCAATCAAAATAATATCACATAGTGAACCAATTTTATATCTGAATATAGGTAGGAAACTATATCAAATAAATAGAAAAATTTTGTGCTTAATTCTTTCCAGTCAGCAAGGATTTGTTTGGAAGGTGCAACAAAAAAACCTCAATGTACATGCATCAGAAAATAAGCTGTATGAATTTAAAAATAATTAATACAAAATTGCAATTCTAAATCTCCCAATATGCCGGAATATGTTTGATTCATTATGAAGTGGTTCATGTATCTTAACTTATACATGCTCTAAAAAGTGATTCATGTATCTTAACTTATACACTACATTATATTTTATGATGCATGTAAATATAAACTAATAAATGCTCAATAAACTGGAATGTGTATAGGTCTTATAAAGTACATATTCCAAACTAAAAAACTAACAAACAAAACAGTTTGAATTAAATAATGGTATACTCTATTGTTTCATACTATGTGCAACAAAAAACAATCGTTATTTCCTTTAATCTGAAAATTAGACTCATACCACAAAACAACTGAAACATCTGGTTGACACATATTCACTGACTACTTCATTTAAAACATATTAACTGAATGATTTATTTAATACTGACTCATAATTAAAAAAAAATAAATTTTCTTAGTTTTCACTTACATTAAAAAAACTGAAACACATAGCTTGATGATTTTTCATCATTATAAATGAAGCAGTCAGTGAATGACGCACCTCTGTAGCCCCTGGCACAATATTGGATTCCTCTTCATGAAGCTTCTTCCATTCCGAAATGTTTACATATTGACATGAATTTTCAACAGTATTAAATCAAGAGGTCAAAAATTGAGAGGAAGAAAATTAATTGAAGTTCGTTAATTATTTAAGGTAGTGAAAGTTAGAGGAATATCATGAGGATCTCATTCTATGCCTACCTTCATATGTTCTAGCTCCGTATAATGTCACATGCTTCAGCAGCTCTATTACAAACATCTGAGCAGTAAAATAACACCAAATTAGTCAAAATAATATCACATAGTGAACAAATTTTATATCAGACTATAGATATGAAACTATATCAAATCATTAGACACTTTTTGTGCTTTAATTCTTTCCAGTTATCAAGGATTAGTTTGGAAGGTCCTACAAAAAAGCCTCAATGTTCATGCATCAGAAAAGATATAAACTTCATTTTTCCTATATTTCTCTTAAAGAAGAAAAGTGAATTAAATAGATGAAAAATATAGATTTTATAGTAGGTTGTGGGTGAAGAATATCCTATACTAGTTGTAGGGGTAGGGGTAACAACAGTTCACATTTAGGGTTTACCATAGCTAGAGGAAATTGAAATCGCTAGCCCAAGGTGGTCTTTCAGTATAGACAGTGGGAACAGGAGACAATGTAGGCAGATACAACATAAGAATTAGAAGGTGGAGAACTTGAAGCTAGAGGATCCATAGCCATAGGAGACAGAGATGGAGGTGGAGGTGGATCAAGAAACTACAAGATTAATAACGTACCAACCAGTCCAGGTTCTACTGCAGAGCAGAGGGTTGTATCCTTTTTTTGGGGAAACGTTATCACAGTACAAAGACCATTAATGGTGTTAATCGGCAGTCACATTAAAGAAAATACTAAGGGGAACTTATCAACATTAAAATCATTTCTTATCAAAATCCAATTCACTGGAATAGAAATAATGGGATCAGGGGTTCTGTATATCATACACATGACCTGAGGGAATCCAATTTTTAGTAGATAGTGAATACTCTATTTTTTCTTTATTCATGTCAAGGACGAAGAAAAAAAAATTCAAATTGGAATATTTCATGAGCCCAATAAGGCAGTTATTTTTCTCCTTACAACACTTCTCTTCAGGATTAACTTAATCTACAAAGAGATCAATTGATGGTTTGAGAAGAAACAATAATTTACATCATTGTTCCACTAAAATACATGTGTATCATAAAATGTCCAGACCAAATGAATTGTCATATACCACCTTGAATTTTTGTACCATTATAGCATCCATTAGTAATGATATTGATATTTATCTACAATCAGATGTTTAAAAAATTCAAATAAGAATGAACGATCAATTTAAATTTCATAATTTGGGCCACTTTCCTTGTTTGGATCATAAACATAGGATTGTAAACTATCAGTTTAAGAAGGGCATGTCAGATATATCCCTACACATAATAAATAAAGGAAATAATTATGAAAATGGTCCACCATTGGGAGGAAAATAATATGTAATTGTCACATGATCCATGTAAAGATCCGTACCTCCCAATGGTATAGTGAAAATTCATAGCCATTGGAGACTGAGCCGGAGGTGGAGGTGGATCAAGAAATTCCAAGATTAATAACGTACCATCCAGTCGAGGTTCTAGTCTAGAGTAGAGGGTTGTATCCTTTTTTGGGGAAATGCTATCATAGTAGAAACACCATTAAAGGTGTTAATCTACAGTTACATTAAGGAAAATACTAAGGGGAACTTATCAACATGAAACTCATTTCTCATCGAAATGAAATACACTGGAATAGAAACAATGGGATCCGGGGTACCATATATCATGAACATGACCCAAGGGAATCTAATTTTTAGTAGATAGTGAGTACTCTGTTTTTTCTGTATTCATGTCAAGGATGAAATTTTTTTTTTCCAATTGGAACATTTCATGAAAAAAAATATGGCAGTTATTTTTCTCCTTACAACACTTCTGTTCAGGATTAACTTAATCTACAAAGAGATCAGTTGACGGTTTGAGAAGAAATAAAAATTTACATCATTGTTCCACTAAAATACATGTGCAGCATAAAATGTCAAGACCAAATGAATTTTCCTATACCACCATGAATTTTTCTATCATTGAACCATCCATTTGTCTTGATATTAATATTTATCTACAATTAGATGTTCAAAAAATTCAAACAAGAAGGAACGATCAATTCAAATTGCATAATTCGGTCCACTTGCCTTGTTTGGATCATAAACATAGGATTATAAACTATCAGTTTAGGAAGGGTATGTCAGATTTATCCCTGCAAATAATAAATGAAGGAAATCATTATGAAAATTGTCCACTATTCGGAGGAACGGAATATGTAATTATCACATGATCCATGGAAAAGCCCTACCTACCAATGGTATAGTGAAAATTCATAGATAAGTTAATTGGAATACAAAAAAATTTGTCAAATGGTAAACACATATTTAGAAGTGATTCAGTTTTTTATAGTGATCATCCACATAAAATATTACCTTTTATAATACAAAGGGACATTGGATGGTGCATTAAATTGAATTAATCTCAAGAGAAAAACCATCACCTCCCCAATTATAGCTAACTTTATCAATCCACCATGGTAGTAGTTTTGGTACAGCTTCATCATTTGCACTTGAAACATAATCCCTCTCTCTATAGAATCAACTGAGTTTTTGTATACCCCTTCCATGCAACAAATAAGATATTTGTTTCATAAAATCAGGAAGTGGAAATATATCCACAATATCAAGGAGGGAAAATTAACTAAAACATGAAAAATTACCCAAATTGAACATATTAAAAGGATTACCAATTGCTGTATAGGAATGGAATTTAACTTGTTTGAGATGAAAATCATAGTTTGGCATAACTTGATCAAATTTAGTGATTTGGTTTTGTTTCACATTGCATTATAACAATCCTAAAAGAACATGTTAGTATCACGAAGTAGGAAATGAAAAATATGACTCGATACATGTAGATATGTGATGTTTTTTGGGATAGAGATAAACCTGAATCAATATCCATGACTTATCTCTCGATAGCTTCAATTTTAAACAAAGGAGAAGTAAAGATGTTAGAAAACATGAGTTTTTATGATGACGTCCAAACCAAAAATTTGAATGTAGATGAAAACCAATGAAAATGTGTAGTTGAGGACGTAGAGGTAGCTGAGAAATTGGTTACCAAGCCGAGCCATTAGCTGATGCAGAGCACCACCCGTTCTGATTGAGAGACGCTGACACCAATTATTTTCAGATAATCTTATGTTGATTCCAATAGTAGCTTCATGAAGAATATTGAAAACTATGTCATGTAAAAGAAGCAGTCTTCTTAAGAAACAGAGACGTTGTAGGTTTCTGAGAAGCAAGGAAACAAAAAGAAATCTGTGAACCGTACGGAACAATGGAGCGCTCTGAAGGACCTCCTACGCCCATCAAGTTAATTTTTATCCACCGCTTCCAAACTCAGAGACTAACCTGACGATTACTTGCATGGGATACACAGAAGAAGAAGTGATCGTCCATGATTGCGTGATATCTGCGATAAAATGGGCGACGAGGACTCAGATGTCGACGATGGTAAGCCCGAGGAGGTTTTCCAGGCCGGGGATGGTAAGCGCGTTGATTCCGAGGGCAGTTTGCTGGAGGAGATACACAAAATCGAGAATCGGTGAAATGATTTGAGCAGGGATGAAGCCCTAGTCATGGTTGGAGAACCTCGGTGAGAAGCGGAGCTAATAGGAAGGGTACGAGTAGGGAGAATAGAAAAAGGAGGAAGCACACCATGCTCTTGGGGGTATTTTTGGGATAGTATGAGCGAAGTTGGTGATGTGGAACAATGTGGAGGTGACACGTCAGCCTAGAAGGACCCAGGTTTAGTAAATATAGTGGATTAGTAATAATTAGAAATAATAAGTAATAATTAGTAATAATTTGTATCAAATATTAATAAATAGTTATAAATTGTAATAAATAATTAAAATTAGTAAAAATTAGTAACAAATAGTAATAATTAGTAATAATTAGTAATAAATAGTAATAATTAGTAATAATTACTCATATTTACTCATAATTAAAGATAATTATGGATAAATAGAGACAATTAAAGATAATTAGTAATATTTAGGGATAATTAGCCATTATTAGGTATAATTTGAAATAATTATGGATAATTAAAGATAAATAGGGATATTTAGGGATATTTATGGATAATTTGGGTGTAGTAGTTGGTATCGACTCTCATTTGACTCCTATGACTTATTATGGTACTACTGTAGTGTCAGCGTTCAGCTCGGGAGGAGCTCGTCGAGAGGCATCATCTTCTGGCTCACAATATCAAGAGTAGCTGCGAGCTCATAGTTAGCTTATAGAGAGTTTGCAGAAGTAGTAGGAACAGACATGTCATCAGTAGAAACAACAATAGAAAGAATAATAGTATGAGGAGGATATGCATCGACGGATGCATCATTTGGTGGAAATGTGTCGATGAAAGCGGTAGCAGCACAAGCAAATGGAGTACATGCGATGTTTGACTCACAGTTTAGGGATGGAGATTCCTTGAACATCTCCTCCAGCTCCTCCACCTCCTCTACAAGACAAACCCATGTGATTTTTTGTTATATTAGAAATAATAGAATTCATTATTTTTTGAAATATGAAATATTTACAGTTTCTGACTTTTAGATTGATGCGGATATTTCATTATTTTTTTTATTTCATTATTTTTAGTAATTTATTTTTTGTTTTTTATTATTATTATTATTTTTTTAATATTAGTTTATTTTAATAATAACAATAATTATAATAATATTTCTTGATTTTTTATAGTTTTTTCCTAATATTCATAATTTGAATATTTCTTATTTTTTTATTTTTTTAATAAAATTAATATTATATTTTCGTTAATTTATCATAATTTTATTAGATATATATATTTATTATTTTATTCATTATTTGTAAAGAAACCTTTTTTGATGGGACCCTATCACAAATAGTTTATATATATTGTTTAAATAAGTATTTGTGTTGGGTAGAACGGACCGTCGCAAATACTTTTTCTGACAGACCCATCTTAAAGGGTTTTGATATATAAATAGATAACTATTTTAGATGGGAAAACGATCCCGTCATGAAAACTTTTTGTGATGGGCTCGTTGCCACATGTTTATATATATATACTGTATATAATTAGAGAGCTATTTGTGACAGGCTAGTCACAAAAAATACTTTTTGTGATGTCATTTTCTATAGAGGGCTATTTGCGATTAGACCCCGTCGCAAAAGCTCTTTTGAAATGGGATCCCATCACAAATAGCCCATCACAAATACTTCAAATTCCAATAGTGAATTATTATACAATTCTACTTGAAAATTTATTTTCATCTCAATACTAGAAGATATTGTGATATATTTTATGTTATTGATAAATTATACTATGTTATTTTTTTATACCAAAAATGATATGAAATAAATACTTTAATTGAAAAGTTTTAAGATCAAAATGTACGTAGAAATAGTTATAAATAGAAAGTAAAAGTTGTTAATATAGTAACACAGAATGTTGTACAAAGTTTCTTTTTGAAAATTTATTGAATGAGTTAAGAATTTGTATAATGATTCCTAGTAAATCCATTATTTTGAAAATAAACTTCCTCATAGATTTAGATCAATAATCAATTTTAAGGCCACCCTGATGGAATTTTATATGTGATATTATTAGATGATAACTAATTTAATGTTTATATAGCATTACTAATCATGATTAATAATATAAAATAATTTTTTTAAATGGATTTCCTATAATTTTCATCGTTTCATGTTGTTTTCGTATAATTATGAAGATAAATTATAATTTAATGCTCAATATATGACAATGTCTTATCCTTATTCAATTTTAATTATGGTGTATTATATGATTTGAATGAATGTTAAGAGTTATATGGGTATAAAATCATATATATATATATAATATTCTAATCAGACATCAAATGAGTTGTGTTGTTTGGATAGCTACAATACTTAACACATAGAGTATCAAAAACAATGTATTTGGTATTCAAGAAGTGATTTTTTCATATTTAATCACTATAATTAATGGTTCATAAGATAACTATCATAATAACATTCATAATTTGATACCATACTTATTCCAGTATTGTGTATGATATAATTTGGGGGCGGGTGGGTATGTTGTTGATCAAGTCCTAGTTTGAGTTTAATTAAGAATATATTTATTCTCACATATAATTGGTATGAGAATAAACCCCTCAATTAAGATAGAACTAAGGATTATATAGTTATACATATATAGGTTACTTCTGATGTGCTTATCTATTTGATGGGGGGCATGTTATGTGCTCATCCATTGGAATGAATGACATTTAATGTTTTCATCCCTCTTGTTAATCTATAAACTGGTAAATAAAAACTTATATATAGATATATTAGTTTAAAATACTTCTTTTCTAGTGGTCACACAATT
This sequence comes from Viscum album, assembly GCA_963277665.1. Lineage (NCBI taxonomy): Eukaryota > Viridiplantae > Streptophyta > Magnoliopsida > Santalales > Viscaceae > Viscum > Viscum album. The sequence continues at coordinate 927,804,851 of OY728165.1, forward strand.
TCTTGGAAAACATGATGGTATTATTTTGGATAAATATATACGATAAAACTATTAGAAGTATATATAGGGATACATGTGTTTATTGGAGATCATTCCAGATCCCTTTGTTGCTTGAGTAGAAGTGGTGCTTTGATAAAGGATATTTTTTATACTTTTATAGAGAGATAATTAACAAAAGATATAAAAACTATAAAATACTAAAGGGTCACCCTTTTTTAGTTGACTAAATCGAGAATAAATTTTATCAAACTTAGACAGATTCTGTAAATGTTTTTTAGTGTTTGTCCCAAATGAGTTATGGATAGATATTCAAAATTTATTTCATTTTATGGTATACATAGTAAAATATATGGTATATTTTTTATTTTTTATATATCAGAAAGTATTCATTTATATTTGAGCCAAATTTATCTTATGTTATATGATATAAGTTGAAGTGTCAAAAAGTCATTGATGGTTTTTTGTAATTGGGAGATTTATATATATATGTAACAAATCATAACGTATAAATGGTATAATTAGCTTATAACATATAGAAAAATATTGGTTTGTTGTATGGTGTTATATATATGAATCTAAGGAAAAAAATATGTATTAGCTTTAATATGCTAATGACAGTTAGAGGGATATTTCATTGTTGCATTTATCTATATCATATTGTATTATATGGACATATAACATCATTTTTGATATGTATCAATCATATCTTATGAATTATGGTATGAAATTAGATATTATGGATTATCATTCTGTATATATTCCCTGTGTTAAATTATTACTATTTATGTTCGATATGATAAATCATTTTGGAGAATCGAATAATATATTTAATTGTTAAGAGTAAGAATGGATAATGTTTTACAAAATGTTTCTGATTTATAAAATTTCTTAAACCTTTTGTAATGTTTATGTAAATTATTAAAGGATTGAGGAGTTTTATGACTACCCATAAATTTTATAATCCTTAATTAATTATGTATAACATATATAAAAACATAATATAATACCAAAATATTGAAAGGACCAATGTCCTTGGGTGGTTAGATACGTAAAAAATAACTTTGAATAGGGATACAACAACATTACCTAAAAATCCCATGACATTCCCATAGATTTTAGAAACTTCTAAAACTACATGGGATTATAAGTGGATGTACATAAAAAAGGAGAATCTATAAAACACATTAAGGAAATAATCAAATGATTACATGATGAATGTAATATATTTTTTCATGTGGAATATCAAGGTGACATAATGTGGTATAAAATCATACGCATGAACATCGAAAAATTATATAGGATAATAAAATAAATTGAACCATAGAATGCAGAGAAAATATAAAACATGACATTATATTTACAAGTAAAGGGCTTCCATTGAATCTTCATAATATTATATCCTTAATATAACTACTCATTCACCATACATGACATATCATTAGATAAAAAATTATGTAATATAATGGAGGGCTATAAAATTATGGTCACATCCATCATAGTCATATCATGTAGAAGTATTTGGGCCCCACATAGTTAATAAAGCATTAGATAATATTTTATGACACAATCCCATTATTAAAAAGTTTTGATAATATATATTTACATCCATAAAAAATTAATTATATTTAAATCTTCTAAAATAACCATGATTGGAAATGTTGATGGTTACTCACTACACAAATTTTGGCATGGAAATCCATACGATAATTTTAAACAAATAACGGGTTTACATAATAATTTATAGAGGGTTTTAGTGAGAGGTAAAGGTGGCCTATATTCACTTATTCATCACAAGTATAGTAAATGGTATGTGTAAAAATACATTTAATCATGAACAGTTAGAAATAAAGTCTGAATAAAAATAATGTTATTGAATAAAGAGGAGGATATGATGACTTACCTTGATAGGGAACTAATAAAACCATAAAAGGATTTTATTAAGATCTTGGGAACACCTTAGGAGGGATTTTTTGTGGGAGTGGTAGATAAAATTCTTTAAAAATAGAAAAATGGGGGGTCGTTATTTAATTTCTAAACACAGTTTTTAGACTCTATAGGATAAAATATATAAAACAATAGGATTTATCATGGGTTTTTATATATTTTATTAAAAATGAATTTTATAATATTTTATAAGGAAATAAACTTAAAAGATTAATATAATACCATTGGTGATGTTGAATTAAATCATTTTTTAAATTATATATTTTAAAACCATAAAATATAATATAGGTTTTTTAGTATTCATTGAAGGATTTTAAATTAAATTAAATAACATCACAAAAGCTTTATTTTAATAGAAAAATATATATTTGATTTTTTATTCATTTAATGGAATTTATGATATATCTTTTGTGGCATTATGATGTCATAATACTGTGTGTATATATATAATATATATAAATTTTAATAAAAAATCGACTATGATATATAAATATTAATGGCCATGGATCGAATAAATAGAGAGTACCACAAATGTATTTCATCAACAATAAACAATATATATTATAGTGTTTTTGAACATGAATTTAAAATTAAGGTTATTTTTAGTTTAGAGTCATAAAGAATAAAAAAACTCTTAAAATTTAAACCCACATATTACAAGTGGACACTTATATTCAGTATTAATTTTTTCACAAAAGAAAACATTATAAAATAAAACACGATATCTTTATATAATCTCAATTCACATCTTGTCCTCAACCTTGTCCCTAAACATTCTTTAACCCTATGAAAAACTTTTTAAAACCTACGATGAGGGAGAAATCTCAGTATGGGACATAAAAAGAAAGAAAACCATATGTATTGTGAAAAACATGAAATGCTATTTAATGATATAAATTAAAAATTATGTCATGAATAAGACAAAAAAACTCCGAGAAAAAACATAAAAAATAATAGAAATAAATTAAAAATACTTTATGTGTATTAGATAATCTTATAAATAAAACCCATTAAAAACCCTTTGAATTGTAATAATCATATGGCCGTCTTCTAATAATTATTATTACCCAATAAGTTGAAGATATTTAATGGGGATCTCCCTTCTAATAATCTATATCAGTCTCACTCATGAGTTATAATGGGGATCATCCCTTCGTATATGCTATACCTAGCACACCTATGGGTAATAATGGGACTCAGCCCTTGGTATAAGTTGTATCGGGCTCAACCATGAGATATAATGGGGATAAAACCATCATATAAGCTATATCGGTCTCACTGATTCCTACATGACATGAGGCATGGAAAAACAATTTTTATATTCACTATATAGAGTCTAGTGATTAACCCTAAGATGTATCTGGAAGAGGAGTGCACAAAAATAGTTTATCACCTTTAAAGGATTGTAAAAATATAGTTTTTGTAGAATAAATTAATAAGAAAATGATTAAAATTAAATATAAAATTTAAATGATAAAAAACTTGGATTTTAAATGGGTGATTTGGTTGGGGTCAGTTTCCCCATTGTAATGATATCTATGTTCAATTTAATTCAATCCTCTTCTTCTGAGTTGATTAAAGCGAGTTTCTCCAATCATTTCCTCACACTTCCTTTGTGAAATTGTGATAGTGAGAGAAAACCTTATCAAGATCTCAGTTTGGTCAACTCTCTTTCCCTGTGCAAAAGAGTTATATTGAAGATCCTCAATTGACTTGGGAATACCTGATTGGGTTATGTTTATCCCAAATGATCTACAAAATTCACCACCCCTTTTACACGTTTTGAAAATCATTGAGTTATTCACCACTAATCCCTGGTCAATTATAACATATATAAACTAGGACTCACTGGAGGGAGATAGAAATTATTTACCATGAAAAAAATCAAATAGCGGAAGTAAAATTAAAGGAAAAACACATTGATAATAAAATCCACTATATGAAATTGAAAAAAAACATTTACGAATATAGAAATTTTATTCAATTTTGTCCAAGAATTCAAGTATTACATAATAGAAAGTCGCCCCTTTCGGAATCACTCAAAAAATTTCAACCCACCTTGGTAAGGGTAATCGATATGAATGGGTAAGTAGAAGGAATTAATAGCCTTTATAAAAGAAAATAAATAAAATAGAGAAACCCGCAAATTTCTCCTTCTTGGAGTCCCAGAAGGAATGTGATGTAATTGAAATGCTTTGAGGGGGAGTAGATCCCTTTTAATTATAGGTATAATTCCCCCCCACCCAGTGTTGACACATTTCATCCCCATTAAATGAACCTTACAATTGTTTTAATCTTCTAGAATATTTTTCATAAATAATCTTTCTGTCTATCCTCAACATTTCTTTATATTTAGACATGTATTATTAGAGTTATTCACGATTTACTCTAAAAAAATTATTGTGTTCAGTCACACTCAAAATAAAAAATCTCAGGAATAAAATGCTTTAATGACCCTTAAAATGGCCATTTCACACATCCTAGCTTTCAAGAAAGATGTTCTAAAACTCTTTATGTTTCCACCAACCGAATTTCATAACAACAGGACCCACCATGAATATGATATGGACCCACACCAAAAATCGATAAATCTGTAAACAATTTCCTTGGTCCAACTTGTGAGCTTTTTTAATTTTTCTATGGTCAATTAATATTTTAGTTAAAAAGGTTGAACTGAATCCGTGGATGTTAATATTTATGAACAAAACGAATTTTAGAATTTTTAATATTGTAAGAAAAATTATTTTCATAATACATAAATAATGTAATATTATAAAAAATCAGACATGGGGAATTTTTATGATTTAGCTCAAAATACCAAACATATCATAAAATATGGAAATTTTTCTTAAAGTAACAGTTTTGTGGGATTTAAAACAACGATATACAATTTAAAATTATTGAAAATATTTTCTCTATCAATTCCCCCATAATTAGTAGTTGGACTCATGGACATGTAAATATCAAAAATAAAAAAAAATAAAAAACACATACCCATGAGATCTATTGAATACATTCCATGAAACAAAAGGATATCATTCCTTATCAAAACTAATTATTTCAAGTTTACAATTTATATCATTTAATATATTTCCACTTCATTTCTTATCTCATGCACATGAAACACCTACCTCACATGAATTATCGCTAATCTCTTAAATAAAAATGTTCAACACGGATTTTCTTATCCAAACTCACACAAGAGTAACTATAGTCATGATAAATTACTACTTCTCTATCCAATATGATTCAAGAAAATGTGTTTCTTATGATAAATTTTTAGGGTTGTTCTTTGGCTTCCAGTTGGTAGGATTTAGATGTTAAGAATTCTCTGGCCTAAAAAGGCGGGCTTGGATCTTTTTTTAAGAAAAATTAAATAATTAAAATTTTCACTCATGCATGTTCTCTTTATCTTTCACTTTTTAAAAAATCGTCTCCATCATAATGAAAAGTCAAGGAAAGTTCATTCATTTTATCATTTCACTAGAAAAAAATTATTCCCAAACATAGTTTTTTTGAATGCTCTAGATAGAAACAACTTCCTTTCTACCTTGGAAACTCAATAAAGGCACAACTTCATTTATCATAAAAGCCCCAGAAAGGCATAACATTTAACAAAATGAAATATTTATTAGAAACATCACCTACTCAACTATTAATTTTCCGCCCAATGTATCACCAAATGAGGTAGTAAACTAGAATACATCCTCCCACACCCTTAAGTTCAACTAGATCTTGAAATTTCTCTTCATGAATAGGTCGGATAGGGAAAATTGGATAGCAATGTGGCTAACAGAACATGTTTTTCAAGACTTATATGGTCTATAATGATTAATTCACAAGGTACACCCCAATTATAAGGATTATTTTGAAAAGGGGGATTAAAAACAAATTGTTCAATCATTTTAAACAAAAGTATCTCAAAGCCTCAAGTTTTAATAGGAATAAATCAAAATCTTGTTAAAGAAAGCATGGTAAGGTTATCTTAATAAATGAGGTAAATGTAAAGAATATGAAAAACTTGTATGAAAGCCTCAAAGCTGAGTTATTTAAAAAATAAAGAATGTGAGATGTGGCCTAGGATTTAAAAATTAGATTACTTTTCATTAAATTCCAAAATATATGAACTTGAAACAAAGTCATTTAATAATTAATTTAATCTTAGTTTCATGGAATATATTGAGTTACTCATTAACATGGGTTTAAAAATGGAAATGATGATCATTTCAACTAAATAGTTTTTAAAACATAATAAATTTTAAAATTGAACACTGAAATATCTAGAAAACCAATTTTTTTTAAAAAAAATAGTAAAGAAAACATGAAATGAAAAGCCTAAACTAAAAAGGTTCACTAAACCAAAATTAAATGTTTCACTGTACTAAGTGCATTCCCAAATATTGAACATGTAGAAAGATTTGAAAATGAATCACAGTAAGAAAGAAAATGTAAAGGATAGTAACAACTTGATTGATTTTATTAATAAACTGTTTGTAGGAGTGTGATATCCCCTACTAGATCTGATGGTAGGGTCCGAAAAATATTTCATTAACCTATTCCCATTAGTTGTGAATGGATTTTCCCTCCATCCTTCGTAATCTACACAGAACCAGAAATATATACCAGAGTGACAATAAATGGGCATTCCCATCATGAAAGAAGTTTACCTAGAATTACCTTGGGTCTTGAGTTGAATAAAAACACTTTGTCTTCCAGATCTAAGTCATTTATTTCGATCATCTTATCATGGGGCACTCGTGTTCATTCTTTGTAAATATTTTAATTTTAAAATTATTTCATTATAATATCATTTATTCTTGTAAACATCAACCTTTATTCCTTCCTAGTACTTTCATGGTCCAAATTCATTTTTCCTCATAGCCCAATACCCCTAATGCTCCAATTCTATAGGTTGGTGGAATATTTTCCCATAAATATGCCAATATGGTCTCATTCCTATGGTTGTTTTTTAGGCAGTCATGTAATCCAATGAGGTATCATCGAACCATTGGGTCCAATCCTTCCTATTTGGATTAACTGTCATTTCCAAAATTCATTTGATTTCTCTGTTGGAATCTTCTGCTTTCCCATTAATCAGTCGATGATAGGGAGGTGATGTTTTATGATTCACCCCATACTTATTCAAAAATATATACATTTTCCAATTGTATAAGTGAGTCACATTACCACTAAAAATTCCTATAGGTACTTAAAACCTACAAAATATATTAGCCCTACCAAAATGAAAAACAACTCTAGCATCATCAGTCTTGGTGGATTTTTCTTCTTCCCACACAGAAACATAATCAACTATAAGTAAGATATATTAATTTCCAAATGAAATTGGGAAATACCCCATAAAATCAATCCACCATAATTCAAAAATGTCATAAAAATTTAGTAGATTTTGAGGCATTTCTTGCCTTTTTGAAATATTTCTGGAAAATTGACATTTTTCACACATTTTACAAAATAGATGAGCATCTTTAAAAATGGTGGGCCAATAAATTCTAGATTATAATGCCTTACTTGTTGTCCTTTGCAGTCCTAAGTGTTCTATACAGGCTAATTTTTGATAAAACTAAAAGACATATTCAAATTCACTTTCATGTAAACATCTTATTATTACTTGGTCATTGCAAATCATCCAAAGAAATAGATCATCCCAACAGTAATATCTATATTCATTCTTCGGTTTGAGAATTGGATGAGAATTGAAATGATAAGGGGCCTAAGATGTTACCAGATAATCGAACATGTTAGTATACCAAAAAAAACTATGCTTCAATAAAGTAATAATACTCTCCTAGAATTTGACCATTTGGTGGCTCTTTTTAGGGAATATCAATTTCAACAGTGCTTGGCAGTCTACTTAAGTGATCTGCCACATGGTTCTCAGATCCCTTCATGTCCATAATTTCTATATTGAACTCCTATAGTAGTATAATCCAACTCACATTCCTTGGTATAGAATCATCTTTCTTCATCAAGTAAATTACATTTTCATGATCACAAAACACTGTGATTTTAGTTCTACGAAAATGTGATATAAATATTTGTAAAAATACTGCTAAGAATTATTATTTTTGTGGTTATATAATTGAATTGGGCCACATCAATGGTTATTTAGGAATATGAAATTTTGTAGGAACTTACTTTAATTCATTGATAAAGTGATGCTCAAATGGTTTTTTGGATTCATTACAAAGTATCTCAATTGGTTCTTCCCAATTTGGTGGCTGCATAAAGGGTGGGGAGATAAATTTATTCTTTAAATCATCAAGGGATTCACTACATACACAATTGAAATTAAAATAAAAATCTTCTAAAAGTAATCCAGATAGAAGGAGAGAAGTCTTACTAAAATCATTGATAAACCTTCTCTAGAATCCTATATGTCTTAAAAATGATATATCATGTTTCACACAAGTAGGGTATGATAATGAAATTATCACCTCAATTTTTTATTTATCCACCTCCAAGAAATTTTGAAAAATTAAATTCCCAATTACTAATCCTCATTAAATCATGAAATTAATATTTTAAAAATATATAAAAATATATTTTCAATGCAGGTTTTCAGAACATTTTCCAAATTTTTCAAAAAATGATAAAAAAAATATAAAAAATACTATGAAATCAACAAAGAAAAATTCCATGAAATTTTCAATGTGATTAGAAAATATACTTCTAATGAAACTATGAAATGTAGTTATATAATTACATAATCCAAATGGATTCCTTTTATATGGAAATGTACCTAAGGGAAATTTAAATATATTATTCATTTGATCCTCAAGAGAAATGGGTACCGAGAAGTAACATGAAATTCTATCCAAAAAAGTAATAATGTGTTATCCCTGCCAATATCTCTATCATAATGTCGATGATGGGGATGTGAAAATTATCATTCTGAGTGACCTGGTTCAATTTCCTAAAATCAATGAACACTCTCCAGTTATTATGAAATCTCATATGGATTAACTCATTCTTTTCATTACACATAGTGACCAAGATAGTTTTTTAGGAACTACATGAATGGGGATAACCCACTATGAATATGAAATGGGATATATGATCCTTGAATCCACGATATTCTTGATGTACTTTTTCACAACCTCAATTATGGTGGGATTCATCCTCTTTTGGGGCTGTCTAACTGGTTTGGAATCTCCCTCAAAACAAATTCTGCTTGAACATATTTTTGGGTTTATTCCATGGATATCACATAAGCTCCACCCTATTTATTTGAAATTCTCTCTAAAAATATCAATAGATGACTTTTATTGGGTTTTAAACATATTATTTTCAATTATCACTGTTAATTTCTCACCTTCCACAAGGTACACATATTTAAAATCATTGGGGTGTGGTTTTAATTTCTATTCAGGGGGATGCTCAAGGGATATAATTAATATAAAATTCCCCACATCCAATGGTTGGTCCTCCTACAAACAATAACCAATATCTTATTCCTCAAAAATAAAAAAATAATCAATGAAATTAGATTTTAACTCTTCTTCCCACATGAAATCAAAATCTGCGGTGTTTTGGACATTTACATGTTCATTAATGGAATGATTCTCTTCGATGTCTAAGAATTGATGGAATATACCTAATTCCTTAATGGGTTTAGTACTAACATGTTTGGGAGAGTGAAAAGAGGGAGTGATCATTTGATGAGTACCACATTGATTAAAAAAAGTTTGATATGGACAGCGTTGTATCCAAATTACATGGTGAGTGTACCTTCGTTGACATTAATGATAGTTTTGGCTATCTTCAAGAAAGGTATCCCCAAAATTATGGGTGAGTAAGATGGTATATTATCTTCTTCCATATTAATCACATAAAAGTTAGCTGGTAATAAGATATATTTGACTTTTACTAGTACATCCTCTAGTACTCCATCCGGGAAAACTGTGGTTTTGTTTGAAAGATGGACCAGCACTCTTGTGGGATTTACATCTCCCATCAGAAAGGAAGTTTATACTGAGTGAGTAAATACATTAATTGAAGCATGTAGACCATATAAATCATTAGATAAATTTAATTATCCAATAGTGTATATAAGTAAAACTTACCATAGATATTGAGATTGAGTTTGGATCTGCAATGTGATAAGGGATAAGACACTTCTCCCTATGTTGACTCTTTCATTTCAGTGAATTATTATCCTTTTCCTCTAATGATCTTGTAAAAATTTTTAATACCTTGGAATTAGTTTGACAGCTTCAAGAAGGGGGATACTGATTTCAAATTTTTAAAAAGTGTTTATAATTTATTTTCGAAGTGTTTCTTCATGAATTTTTTTTATTCAATCATCCTTGATGGAAATAGTGGGGTTAAGTATTTCTTCTCCCTTTGGGTCCTTTGCATTGGAATTTTTTGTCTCTTATTCTATGACCTATCCATATCTTCATCCTCTTTATTTTCTTCTTCATGGTGGATTTTCACAATATTTGTTGAATTTTCAACAACAATCACCCACAAAACAGGTGGTATTGATTTAGGTTTAAGGATGGATGGTGGTGGGATTTTCTTTCTGCATCTTGTTATGATAGAATAAGAATTCCCTTTAAAATTTTGAATTATTTGAGATAGAGTAATCCATTTATTATTGGTTATTATTTCCAAAACATTTTTAACTGGATGGATAAGTCTTTAATATTTTCATTAATCTCCTCAACATCTGATTATAGCTATTTGTTCTCAATTGATGGTTGTGCACTGGTGGACAATTTCTCATATGTATTTCTTGGGAATAGTGGTTTATGAAAGGGTTGTTGTTTTTAAAAGGGTTGTTTATATGAATTTTGTAATAGAGGGGGGCTCTGACATTGCTCTTGTAATGGATGCCTATCCAAGGTCTGCTGGAATATATATCCTAGTTGGTTTTGGTGTTGACGTAGGGGATTTGGATGGATTTTCTTTTGATGATAGGTAGAATCAAATAATTCAATTCCCTACACATATAGAAACTAGCCATTGTAATGATAATTTGAAGGGAATAAACAACATACCTAATTTATTTCTTGTTGTTCCCTCACTTGTTTCATAGCTATCTGTCGCACTATGATGGTGAGTTTTCCCATCTCACTTTTAATTAATTCAGTAGAATTAGATATTCTCACATCATGGATTCCTCCTGTTCCTCACCCTCTTGTTCCAAAATTTTGGTGAGTGTTGAGAAATATTCTCAATTAGTACACTGATATCTGCAAGTGACTTTTCAATTAGGGATCCCCCAAATTAGTCATCTAGAATATTTTGTTCACTATCCTGATGTCCTTAGATGAAGAACACTAGAAATTATTGTTCCTCTATTTTGTGATGTGGGCAGCTAGATCATAGATTTTGGAAAGACTCCTGGTACTCGTAGAGGGTTTTTCTAGTTGATTTCTGTATGATGTAAATCTCATTCTTGGTGGAATTACTCCTAGATTTGGGAAAGAATCATTTCATAGAACATGTTTTTAAATCATCCCAATCATTGATATCCCCTATTTGTAGAATGTACAAACATTATATAGTAGTCACTCAGTGTGAGAAGGGTAATGCCCTCTGATGAAATTGGTCTTTACGTTATCCTCTTGACCTGAAGCTCGAGAAAGTGGAGATGATTTTTTGCATGTGTTGATTTGGGTCTCCTACTGCAAGACCAAGATACTCTGGAAGCATGAGAATTATATTGACACGTAATTAAAATCATTTAGTGTAGTGGTTGCAATGAGTTGGTTATTTTGTATAACAAATTTAGTTGCACATAGATCATGTAGGGTTGGTTTGGGATTTCCAGCCTTGATTTCAGGTTCAGAGTGAACAATAAGTGTTTCACTTGAATATAAGAGATCTATTTCATCAAAGATTTATGGTTGTTTTATTTTTATTATTTTGGTGAATGTTCTTTAAATTTCTATATCAAATTCAATTAATGGATCTTTTTAGTTGTTGGTCATTCAATTTTGAAAATCATTTTTGTTGTTGTAGTGCCTCCCTCGAAGTGACGCCATGTTTGATGCACACCTGTCATTGTGTGTGAAAAAACAATTTTTTTATTCCTTATGTGTAGACTAGTGATTAACCCTAGGATGTATCCTGAATGGGAGTGCATAAATAATACATTGTTACTTTTAAAATATGGTAAGAATATAGTGTTTTTTAATAAATCATTAAGAATATGATTGAAATAAAATTTGAAATAAAAATTATTGAAAACTATGATTTTAAATGTGTGATTAGGTGGGTGTTAGTTTTCTAATTTTAATTCTATCCTTATTCAATTTAATTTAGGCCTCTTCTTCTGATTTGATTAAAGTGAGTTTCCAAAATCATTTCCTCTCACTTTTGTGAAATTGTGATGGTGAGAGAAAACCATACCAAGATCTCAGTTTAGTAAACTCTACATCCATTTGAAAAAGAGTTTTATTGAATATCCTAAATTAACTTGGCCAATATCCATTGTTTTTTGTTTATCCAACAAAATCAAGAATGTCCACTACCCCTTTTACACATACTGGCGATCATTAAGTACATCACCACTAATCTCCGGTCTATTCTATCATATATACACCAGAAATCAGTAGAGGGAGATATTGATTATTTAACAAGGTAAAAAATCAATAATAGAATTAAAATTCAAGAATGACCGCACATGATAATAAAATATGTTTTATGAAATTGAAAAAATTGTATAGAAAAAAATAAATTTCATTTAATTATGTCCAAGAACTCAAGAATTACAATATTAAAACCCAACCCTTCCCAAATCACTCAAAATGTTTATCCCACCATGGTAAGGGAAATATAGATGAATTGGAAAGAGGAAGGAATTCAAATTACATGAATAAGAAAATAAATAAAAGAGATAAATAAGAATATATCTCTTAATTGGTGTCCCAGAAGTAATGGGATGACATTGAAATGCTTTGAGAGGTAGGAGCTCACCTAATTTAATAGGCAGAAATTTTCTCCCGAAATTTGACACATTGTAGCCCCATTAAAAGACATATTCACGTGTTTAAACATTATTTAATATTTATCATAAATATATTTTCTATCTCTCTTAAAAATATAAGTGTATTTGGAGAAGTATTCGAAGGGTTATTCCCGTTTTACACTGACAATTTATTCTGTCCTGTCAGACTCTCCAAATTGAATGCCTTTTGATTATAATGCTTTAATGACCATTAAAACGGCCAATCAACACATCATATCCTTCATGAAAGATGTTCCAAAACTCTTAGAGCATCAACCCCAATAATATAATAGCAATTATTCCTAATATTAATGCGTTATGAATCCAACACCCAAAATTGACAGATAAGAAAATATTTTTCATGTTCCAACTTGTGAGAATTTTTTGATCTTCCATATAGTTGATTATGATTTTGGTCAAGAAGGATGAACTGAATCCGTGGATTTCTATAGTCGTTAAATGAAATAATTTTACAATTTGGATTAATGTTACTTATGTTATGGCCAAAATACCTAAATAATTTAAAACTATTAAAAATATATCATGATCTGTTTTTATGATTGAGCACAAAATACCACCAATATCATAAAATGTGGAAATTTATCTCAAATTAACACTTTGTTAAGATTTAAAAAATGAAATAAAACATAAAATTATTGAAAATATTTTCTCTATCAATTCCCCCACACTCAGTAGTTGGACTCCTGGACAATTAAACAACAAAAATAAATCAAATCAAATCCAAAACACAAACACCTCAGATATACCAAATCCATACCAAGAAACAAAAATATATCATACATCATCAAAAAACATTACATCGGGTTCAAATTTTAGATCATTTAATATATTTTGACTTCATTTCTTATCAAATGCATACGAAAAATGTAGCACAGATGAATTTTATCTCATATTATAAATGTAAATGTTCAACAAGTATTTTCTCATCCAAACTCACGAATGAGTCTCTATAGGTTTGATAAATTTATAATTATCCAGCTGGTTTGAGTCAAGTACATGTGTTTCTCATGAGTAATATTCAGGGTTGTTCTATGGATTCCAGTTGGTAGGATTTAGATATTAAAAAATATGAGCCTAAAAAATAAGGTCATGGATCTTTTTGAAGGAAAATTAAAATATTTTAATTTTCAATCAAGTATGGAATCGTTCTCTATCCATTTATAGGAAATCATCTCCATCATCATGAGAAATAAAGGAAAGTTCATTCTATTTATCATTTCACCAGTAATTTTTTTTTCTCAAACATTGTTTTTTTAATGCTCCAGATAGGCACAACCTTCATTCTACATTGGAAGCTCCAGAAAGGCATAGCTTATTTTATCATGAAAGCTCAAAAAAGGCACAAATTTTTACAAAATGAAATATTTAAAATAAAAATAAACTCTTAAAAATTTAATTTTTCACCAAAAGTATCACGATATGAGGTAGTAAACCACAATACATCCTAAACCACACATAAGATCAACTTGATCATGAAATATATCCTTAAAAGTACGTCGGACAGGGAAAATTGGCTTGTAATGTGGCTAAGCTAACAAGATTTTCATGGATTCTATGTTCTACAAGGATTAATGCACAATTTATACCATAATAAAAAGGTGTATTTTATAAATTGGGCTTAAAACCAAATAACTACCCTAATCATTTAAAATACAAGTGCCTCAAACCATCATGTTTTGATAGTAATAAATCAAATTCTAGTTAAAGAAAGCATGGCATGGTCCTCTCAAGAAATGAGGTAAATGTAATGAATATTAAAAAAATGAAATGAATCCTCACATAAAGTGATTTGAAAAATAAATATAGTGATATGTGGCATGGGATTTAAAAATCAGTGTACTTTTCATGAAATTTGAAACGATTTTAACTTGAAACAATGTCCTTTCAGAATTAATTTAATCTCAGTTTCATGGAATAGATTGGTTCCCTCACTAAAATGGTTTTCAAATATGTAAATGATAATCATTTCAGATCAAATGTTTTGACAAAACAATAAATTTTAAAAATGAACATAAAAATATTTTGAAAACAAAAATTTTATTATTAATTTATAAAAACAATAAACCAAACAAGAAATGAAAAACCTAAACTAAAAAGGTTCTCTCCCCCACACTTAAATGATGCAGTGTAATCAGTGGATTCAAATGGATTTAACATGTTAGAAGATTTTGAAATGAGTCATAACAAGAAATAAAATTCAAATGAGAGGTATGGAGTGATGAATTTTATTGATAAAAAGGTTGGAGGAGTGTGTTCTCCTCCACTGGCTCTGATGGGAGGGTCCCAAAGAATTTATTCAGTCTATTCCCATTAAAAGTGAATGGATCTTTATCTCTATCCTATTTAATATGCACACCACTAAATTTATATACATGAGTAACTATAAATTGACCTTCTCATTAGGAACATAGTTTACCTATATTTAGCATGAGTCTTGAGTTGAATAACAACACTTTGTCTTCATGATAGTTGTATTTCAGTTGGATCATCTTGTCATGGGACTCTCTTGTTTGTTATATATTAATCATGGGATTTTCAAAATTTTCCCTTCTAATTTCCACCATCTCTTGCAACTTAAATCTTCTTTCTTTCCCATTACTTTCATGGTCTAAATTCATTTTCCTCACAACCCAATACACCTTATTCTCCAATTCCATAGGTAAGTGGTAGCATTTCTGATTAATCGGCCTATATAGAATCCTTCCAATAGCTGTTTTGTAGGAAATCCTATAATCCCTTATGGTATTTTCTAACCATTGGCTCCAGTCTTTCCGTTTTGGATTAATGGTCTATTCCAAAATTCCTGTTATTTCTCTATAGAAAACTTCCTCTTGCCCATTATGATATAGATGATAGGGAGTTGATGTTTTATGACGCACCCCATACTTATTCATCAATGTCTCCATTTTTCAATTGTAGAAGTGAATCCATTAATCATTGATAATTCCTTTAGGCACTCCAAACCTACAAAAAATGTTAGCCTTGCAAAATCACAAACAAGATTAGCATCATCAGTCCTGATGGATTTTTCTTGCACCCATTTGGAAACATAATCAACTGCAAGTAAAATATATGAATTTACAAATGAAATTGGAAATGGTCCCATAAAATATAACCCCCAGACTTCAATACTATCATAAAAAGTTGGTCTCTATTAAGGCATTTTTTTTCTTTATGAAATATTTCATGATAACTGACACTTTTCATAAATTTTGTGAAATTCAAGATCATAATCAAAATAGGTTGGATAATACTACATTCTAAAAACATTCTTTGCTATCAATTTAAGTCCAAAGTGGCCTCCATAAGCTAATGTGTGAACAAAATAAATGATATATATTAACATTACTTTCACATAAACATCTTCTCATTACATTATCATTGCAATTCTTCCAAATAAATAGATCTTCCCAAAAGTAATATCAAGATTCAGCTTTCAGTGTTTGAATTTGGTGAGGACAGAAATGATATGGGTCCTATGTTGTTACCATATAATTAACCATGAAAGCCTACCATGGAAATTCTCCTTCAATCAAGTACAACTGATCTCCAGGTATTTTATCACTTAGTGGGTCTTTTTTGGAATTTCAATTTCAGTAGTGCTTGGCAGTCTACATAGGTGATCAACTACGTGGTTATCAGATCCTATATTGTCATGGATTTTTATATTGAAATCCTACAATAGCAACACCCATCTCACTATCCATGGTTTAGAATCATATTTAATCATCAAGTACCTCAGAGATTCATGATAAAAAAATACATTAATTTTAGTTCCAAGAAGATATGATCTAAATATTCCTAATTCAAAAAAACTGTTAAGAACTCTTTTTTCATGGTTATGTTATTGAGTTGGTCTGCATTTAAGGATCTCGAGGCATATGAAATGACTTGTGGCATGCCCCCAAATCATATAGAAAAGAAATCTCATGATTATTTGTTGGAAGCATCACAAAGTAGATCAAATGGTTCTTCTCAATTTGGCAGTTGCATCACGGGTAGTGAAATCAATCTCTTCTTCAACTCATCAATGTATTCCCTACTTGCACAATTTAAATCAAAATCAGTATCTTTCCATAGTAATCTAGATATAGGGAGATAAATATTACTGAAATCATTGATAAACCTCCTATAGAATCATGCATTTCATAAAAATGATCTAACATGTTCCACACAAGTAGGGTATGGAAATGAATTTATCACATCGATTTTTGATTTATCCAATTCATTTCTATTTTTGGAAATGACATGTCCAAGTACAATTCCTCTTTCAACCATAATATGAATCTTTTTAAAATTTAACACCATATTTCTTTCAATACAGTTTTCAAAACATTTTCCAGATTTTTCAAATAATGATCAGAAGAATCTCCAAATATTGTGGAATCATCTATGAAAACATCCCATAAATTTTCAATTTTATCATAAAATATACTTACCATGCACCTATGAAATGTACCTAGGGCATTACACAATCCAAATGAAGTCCTTTTATATAAAAAACTACCAAATGGACTTGAAAATGTCGTATTCTTTTGATCCGCATTGGAAATGAGTACCTAGAAGTAACCTATAAATCGATCCATAAAGCAATAATGAGTTATCCATGCCATTCTATCTAACATATATTCCATGAAGGGGATGGTAAAGTGATCTTTTTGAGTGACCTGGTTCAATTTCCTAAATCAACAAATAATATCTAGTTATTTTAAATTCTCATCGGGATTAACTCATTATTTTCATTCCTCATAGTGTCTAGGCCATTTTTTAGAAACATCATGAATGGGGATATCCCACTATGAATCTGAAATGAGGTACATGATCCCAGCTTCAAACAGCTTCTCAATATACTTATTCATAACCTCCATCATGGTGTGATTCATCCTCCTTTGGGGCTATTTAATAGGTTTCAAATCTCCCACATGAATAATTATTTCTAAACATATATCTAGTTTTATTCCTGGGATATCACCTAAGATCCAACCTATTACATAGAAATTCTATCACCAAATCTCAATAAAAGATTTTTCTTGGCTTTTATATAGATTAGTTTCTATTATCACCAGTAATTTCTCTATCTTCCATAAGGTTCACATATTTCAAATCATTGGAAAGTGGTTTTAATTCCAGTCCAGGTGGATTCACAAGGGATAAAATTAAGATGAAATTCCCCACTTACAATTGTTAGTCCTTCTGCAAATATGAAATAATATCATATTCCTAATCAATAAAAAATCCATCAATGAAATTAGATTTTACCTCTTCTTCGCACATAAAATTATAATCTCTAGTGTTTTAGGAATTCACATGTTCATTGATGGAAAATTTATCTCTTAATTGTAATAATTCATGAAACATACCTCATTCTTCAGTGGGTTTAGTACTAACTTTATGGGAGAGTGAAAAGAGGGATTGATCATATGATGGGTACCTCATGGATTGAAAAATGTTTACGTGGAAAGTGTTATCTCCAAGTTCTATGGTGATTGTACATTTATGGAAATTGATGATGGTTTTTGATATCATTAAGAAAGGTTTACCCAAAAATATGGGTGAGTGTAGCGAGCTCCTATCTTCCTACATATTTAGCAAATAAAAGACATCTTCGAATAAGGGATCTTTGACTTTTACTAGGACATCCTCTAGAACACCGGATGGGAAAACTATGGATCTGTTTGCAAGTTGGACCACCACTCTTGTGTCTTTTAAGTATTCCTTATTTAAAGAAGTTTATACTTAGAGAGTCAATACATTATTTGAAGCACCTATATCACACAAATCATTATAGAAATTTAATGAACCAGTGGTGCGTTGAATGGAAAACATCCTTGGATCTTGAATTTTTTTGGCATCTGCAGTATGATAAGGGATGATACACTTCTCCTCAAGTTTATTCATTAATTCCCATGATGTATTCTCTTTTTGGTTCAAGGATATTTAAAAAAATGCATACCTCGGAATTTTTTGACAGCTTAAAGAAGGAAGATATTGATTTCTACTTTATGGAAAGTGTATTGATTTTTTTGATGTGTTTCTTCATGAAATTTATTTGATTCAATCCTCCTTGATGGAAATGGTGGTGGTTATGTCTTTATACTCCCTCAGTTGCCTTTGCATTAGAGTTTCTTGTCTCTTATTATGTGCCCTATTTTTCTCCTCATGATCTTCCTTTTTTTATTCTTGGTGGATTTTCACAATATTTTTTGAATTTTCAACATCATTATCCCTCAAAACAGGTGGTATTGTTTCGGGTTCAAGGTTGGATGGAGGTTGGATTTCTTTTCCACTTCCTTTTATGATTTAATTGACATTCTCTTTAGGATTTGGCATTGTTTGGGATAGAAGCTTCCCTGGATTCATGGTTAGAATTTCCAAAACATTTTTTAACTAGTTGGATATGTCCTTTACGTTTTCTTTATGCCCCTTAATATATCTCTATATATATTGGTTCTTAATTTATGGTTGTGCAATGGTGGATGGTTTCTCATTTTTCTTTCATTGGAATGGTGGTGGATGAAAGAGTTGTTGCTGTTGAAAGGGTTGTTTATAGGAATTTTGGAATGGGGGGATCTGGTATTGCTATTGAATTAGAGGTATATCATGGGTCTGTTGGAATTCGTATCCTAGTTAGATTTGGGTGTTGAAGTGGTGGATTTGGATTGAATTTCATTTTCTAAATGTTATGAGCAAAAAATTTAGTTTCGTGGACTCTTGGACACTGGACAGTGTAACGATAATTATAAAAGGATCAACCTAAATTCAGATTCTGTTATTTTTGTTCCTTCACATGATTCATAGCCATCTGTCTCAATAACCTGGTGTGTTTTCCCATCTCTATTATAATTAATATTTTGAATCATATGTTCTCACCACATGAGTTCCTCTTGTTCCCAATCCTATTATTCTAAATTATTGTAAGTTTTGAATATTATTCTCAATTAGTTTTATGATATCATCAATAGACTTTTCAATCAAGGATCCCCTAGATGAGGAGTCTAGAAAATTTTGATCATTATCCAGTACTCATTTGTAGAAGAACACAAGGAATTGGTGATCCTCTAATTATTGTTGTGGGAAGATGGAACATAGCTTCTTGAAATTCTCCTAGTACTCGTAGAGTGTTTCCCTTGTTTATTTTCAGATGATGTAAATATAATTATTGATAGCAGTGATCTTAGATGTTGAAATAATCTTTTAATGACACATAATTTTAGATCCTCCATGACACTGACCTCCCTTGTTTGTAGTTTGTAAATGTAAAGACCAGGATTTTTCCATGAAATTTTTTATAAAATTATATGAAACTTTTATGAGTCCAGGAAAATTGACAGCACGTTATTCTAAGGCATGGTGTGCCTAGACATCCTTTTCTCGTAATCTAAGCTGGTGATAGGATGATATAATGTCTATCTTCGAAAAAAATCGTGTACCCTTTAGCTGATCAAAGAGTCAATCCTCGATAACGAGTACTTGTTCTTCATGGTCACTTGGTTCAGGCGCTGAAGTTCCTCACAGAGTCTCAAACACCCATCTACCTTCTTGGTGAACAAAATAGGGTATGACCAAGTGGATACACTAGACCTAATGAACATCTTGATATGTAATTCATCTAGCTGTACCCAAAGCTCTTGAAGTTCCATAGGAGTCGTCCGATATGCTGGTGTATATATCAGTTTTTTCTGGGGGTAGAAGTGGATGTAAAATTCAACCTCTTTACATGGAGGTAGAACCAGACCATCATTAGGAAAAACATCATTGATGGAGGAGGAGCATGCATATTATCTGTAGATAGTTCTGGACACACTCTGAGAGAACCAGCTTTATGGTAATCTCTCGAAGTGATGGTTCTGGATACGATAGGTCCACTTTCTGGGACACTTTATCTGGAAGGCTGGAGTTGTGGAGGACCCAGTGAAGATTGAGGCTGTTCTTTCCTGGGATCCACCCAAGAGTGTGATGAAGGTGTAGAGTTTTCTGGGTTTGGCTGGTTACTACTAGAGGTTTGTGCCTAACTTTTCCAAAGTTGCGGCGCCCTTATCAGCATTGATGAAGAAGGGGAAACCCTTTGTGAGTTCAGAGTGATTCCAATGAGTTTCCAGGAGATGAGTCCGAGATTGATGAGTGACCCCATCTTGAGGCTACCGAAGGAGGGTGTTGGGTACGTAGTCTACTACGATGAATCAGGGACCAGGATTGGATGTGTCCTGATGTTGGAGCACTTTGTGATCATGTATGGTTCTCGAAAGGTGATACAACATGAACAGAACTATGCTACCAATGACCTAATGTTATCAGTAGTGTTCTTCGCCTTGAATATGTAGCAACATTACTTGATGAGTGAACGTTTTATAGACTAATCTAATCACAAGAGTCTCTGTTATATATTTTTTTAGAAGGACCTGAACCTAAGACAATAGCGTAGTCTTGAGCTCCTTCAAGATTATGGCTTTGAGATAGTCTATACTCCCGAGAAGGGAAACATAGTAGAAAAAACATAGCAATAGATCTGGTATATAGTAGTTGAGTGAGGAGACAGACTAGAAAGCCTCTTTTAAGATATCCTATGTAGATCATGGTGGACCAACTTATCTTCAGTCTTTGACAGTCACTCCCCCACTCCATCAGCGATTTAGGGATGCGCAGCTTGGGGAAACTGACTATGAGGATCGATGTGCTTAGATATCCACAAGACAGTCACTTGATGGATTTTATGAAGGTGGGGAGCACTTCATCCTCTTCAGAGGGTGTACCATGGTACTGGTGGAGCTATGGGAGGAGGTGTTGAGGGAGTTCCATACGTCCCATCTAGTGGTACATCTAGGAGTGGAGAATATTGTAAATACCCGAAGCTTATCGTACATGGACATTACATTACTTTTTCGGAATACTTAGTACATAACAAAAACACACACACAAGGATCGTAATAGTTTAGTGTCTTTGGAAACTCGGAACGTAATCTTCTAATCGTGGGGAAAGATCTTCAATATCTCCCATAAAGATCTTCCCTTTTTTTACCTAAAAACCTTTCTTTATATCCTGGGGAAAAGAAAACATAAAAGGGTGAGCTCAAATGCTCAGTAAGGGTAAAAAAAAAAGAAATATCAATCACATCATATACATAAGAACATAACTTTTGAAAATCTTAACCTGCAAAAGAGCTCATAATATCATAACATGGGATAAATCATAGAAGTGAAAATGAGATCCCCATAATCATAACATGAAACTTGAAACTTTGTGGAATGCACACATAATCATGGAAAATCATTTCTTGTTAGTCATGACTCATTGCCAAGACTATCTTAGTGGACAAAGTCCCTTTCTGAACCGAGTTCACTCCTCGTTTCAGTCCTGTATCACTGAACCGAAATAACCTTCCGTTCCAGCCATGTCTATCTCATGAGATATGAAATCTTTACCCAATGCATTGGAGGGAGATATAGGTCCCACCCATCTTATAATGAATCCTTTCTTATGTGTGCCACATAATCATAAACCATACATCATAGCGTAACCCATGTAATAAAAATGGGATTCTTAAACAACATGACATCATAAAAAAATTCATATAAGATAAAGGAATTCATAAAAATAATTCCATCACAACATGATCAAATCAATGTAATAATAGGGATAAAAATATAACCCTTTATTATCTTAGATGGAAAATAATTTTGATAAAACACTTAAACTCCATTCTTGAGGAAAATATCCTTTCTTCTTCAAAAACATTTTTCCTTTCATAACATGTCATACAACTTTAAAATAAAAGAAGTTGATTAAAAATAAACTTGAAAACTTGTAAAGGAAGCTTCTTTGAAGTAATGTTTTAAAAATCCATTCATGCCGTATAAGTTAAAAAAACATTCTTCGTACTTTTGTCGGAAAAGTCAAAAAGTACCTCGTACGGAAAAACGACAAAAGATACCTTTCATATTCTTTACTAAAAACTCACCTAAGGGTAAAATTGGATTTAAACTATTGCAAGTGGATGGAAACAATATTACATATTGAGGGAACATGGATGTGGATGATAAAATACACCCCAGTAAATACTTACGAATAAACAATCTCGGATAAAAATGAGATTGTGATATTCCCCTTACCTTAGGTCCGACTTGCTTTGTAAGTGTCCGAACCTCCTGTATAATGATTTAAATCATGTTATTGACTTATTACAGAATAATATTCATTGTTATGATATCATATATGGTTCACTTATGACATTATATTACCCGTTCTTTTGTAAACTCCATGTTAAAGAAGCGTTTTGGGTAAAATCGTTTCATTTATCGTAGGTGTTTTGACTTGTTGTTCTTGACATCATTATTACTTATATCATGATTTACTTACTTCCAGAATATAAAATATGATTTATATATCATATATATTCAGTATATATATATATATAATAGGTAGATAAATAAAATGAAAAACACCGTTCATGGAGACGGTAGTCCGTACGTACGCATGAACACTGTTTTCCTTTACTTATTGTCTTGAAATGGAAGTAAGTAGATGACATACATTTGTATATATATACATAAATCCAGTAGCTTTATAATGTCATATGTTTCATTATTATTTCTTATATATACATTATAATCATTCTTAAATGGTTAACATGGAGAATGAATCTCATCGCGTCGTGGAGACGGTATTCCGTACGTACGCACGAGCGATGATATCATTTCTATAAATATTTAATTGAATTGGAGTGGATTATAAAATATATCAGAATCAATATGATGTTTTAATAACTATGTATAGTTATTCTTTACACCATTATACCCATCCATGTAAGGTGGTGGTGGAAAATAGATTACACCACGGCCTGGAGACGGTATTCCGTACGTACGCACGCGCGGTGATTTCTTTTTCCGTAGGATGGATAGATGGTGAAATAGGGTTGTTTCATACATATAATAACATATCAGTATATGAGTGATACTTATGTTATTACTTCATAATGAAACAACCTAAGAAGAAGAAGTGGAAGAAGAAATAAAGATGAAAGAATTGGTAACGGTAATTACCTCTTCTTTGAAGTGCCTCTTTGAGACCTCCTCTTAGGGCACTAAAATTGGTCTTTGAGGAAGACCAGAACCTCTAGGATGTTTCTAGGGAAGTGGAGAGGAGAAATTCGCAGGGGTTGGCCGAGCTTGAGTGCTCAAATTGGTGTGAGGAGGAGGGGGAGGAGGTGTCCTTTTATAGGGGAGGAGAGGGGCACCTTAGGAATATCTCAAAATATTATTTTATATTAAAGTCAAAATCGGTTTATAATGGTTCCAAAGGGTCTTATTTCGAAGCTAAAGTGGGGATGGGTCGAAATCCTATCAACCAATAGGATTTAGACAAGTTTAGGGTATTATTTTAACCTTATCAATTAGATTTAACTCTAAGTTAAATAATTTAACTTTTACCGTGTCTTTTTGTTTTCTTTCACTATATGGTTAATAAACTTACTATAACATGACAAACGAACCCCAAATTGTATATTATTAATACATATATCCTTATCTAAGTCATTTGGCCGAACCTTAGATTTTTAGGAATAAAATAACAATTAATAATATAATATTTGATTTAAAAACTATTTTGTGTCAATTTTGACACTATTTGATATATGATTTTTGTGAAAGTCATAACAGAATTATATGTTCGAACCAAGTTGATTAAATCAACACTAATATATCATAGTAACCTAGAAAATTAGTGGAATTCATAAAAAGTCTTAAATTACATTTATTTTGGTATTTATATTATCAATTATGTCAATATTTCATTAATAAGATAATTACTGCATCATCTTTGTGTCATAAATAAATTAAATTATATGATGTCTAAAAATTCCAAATAAAATACCATCATGTAGGAAATATTTTTAGCTTTCTAATTAATATTTACAATCGAATTTATCTTATGTATAACCCCATATTATAAATTATTTACTTATTAAACTTTGATTTTAACTATTTTAACCCTTCTTTAAATAAATTAATAATAAATGTCCTAATCTAATCCAAGTGGGCCTAAATGGTCATATTTTATTCCTAAGTTTGTTTTTGGTCGAATTAAACTTGTACAATAGAATTAGGACATGTGTTAGGGTAATATTAATATCATATTTACCCTTAGTTACCCTATTTACTATTAACCGTGGTAAAAAAAAGTAAAAAGTTACTATTCACTAAAAAATTATTTTCATCTCATTGAACCACATTTTAGTCCTTGATATTAACCGTGTCTCTCGGATTTTCGAAATTCCATTCACAGAAGCGGTAAAATTAATTTTTATGCAAAATTCAGTTTTTAACCTACCACTTAGTAGTTTCACTATTCATCAAAAATTGATGTTTTTCAGAACAATGCCAAAATTTCATCCCAAGCTATATTTCATATTCCGAATTCAAAAATGAAGTCTATTTTACCAAATTCATAACATAAAAGTTGCATTAATTAATTTTATAATTAAATCCCGCTGTTAAAACAAATAGCGTGTTTTTAAGAAACAATATCTATCAAAAGATTGACACTTGTTTATGTCTAGTTTAAATGTGAAATTACATCCAATGACCAACATTGTATTAAATTGTAAAAATATATTCTAAATATACTTTAAAACCACTCAAATTAATGATTTATCACTATTAATTATTTCGATTAAAAAAAAGTTGTTTTTAATTATAATTTAGTAATTTTCACTATTCATCAGAATATGAAAGTTATCCAAAAAGTACCAAAATTTCACCTTAGGCTAAATTCGATACTCCGAATCCAAAAATGAAGTCCATTTTGAGAGTTAAAATTTCTATAATTTAAAAAGTGGTTATTACTATTCATAACGGCTAGTTTTAATAATATTTTAATAGCATATCATTGTTTCGTGAAACTCAGGATTACGTACCACACACGCTATCGAGGAAGGTTGCGATTGCGTGTAATGCAAGGAAAGTCAATGATGCGTGTTGTGCAAGCTCCTTTTGGTGTAGCGTATAACACAAGACATTAGTAAAATAAAAAAGAATATTTTTCATAAAATCTCGGGCTGTTACATTCTACCCCCCTTAAAATGAATTTCGCCCTCGAAATTCATCGGGGTTATAAATGGTTTACTATTCGAAAGTTTCTTTAATAGAAACCCACATCGTAAAAGGGAATACCAAAACTTGGCTTTAAAAACTAAAGTATGAAATGTAACGATTACCCAAATAAACTAATCACTGGGTTTCCACATAGGTGAAAATATGGATATGGAAGAGAAATCTAACCATCATGTTCTGATGGAGAGTGGTAGAGAACATGGCTATGGAAAAGCCAGTAATCACAAATCCATAAATTTGTGACGATCTAAGGTACCATCTGATTCATCAGGTATAAGAGAACTAGGACAACATTTTTGGTTTTCAAGATCATTTCCCTAAAGTTAAAGAATTTGAATTAGAATAAATACTTACTTTATTTTGGTACAATCTCACTGTTGTTCGTGCCTTTAACAATTTCCACTTCATCTCTTAAATAAATGAAGTTGAATTTGTTATTCGTGAAGTGTTAGCAGATCATGTGATAGAATGACGGGTCATTCCATATGTTTCAAACAAAAGGTTAGCAAAATTATATACATAAGTCGATCTATAGTGAGATTAATCACATATGGTTTCTAAAATGGACTTATACTTCATATATCATACTGCTTAATATAATAAAACTAGTTTCTACTAAACAGGGACTTCCTGTAGGTCAGTGGTAGGCGATAAAGGCCAGTCGCACTTCGGTTGTGGGTTCGATTCCTACAGCCTTGTCCGAAGCGATGGGTTGTCGCCCGTCCTGCAGGTTGTCCCTTTTTCTAAAACTACGTTACTATAACATCCCATCAATAATATCGAAAATCTTCTATCCTTAAATGATACTAACTTATGTCCAACATAATCCAGTCTAATCTTTAGGCTTATACATAATACTGCAGTCCACTCTCATAATATAGTGACAACGATTACCAGAGATTTAATACTGTCGTTGATCCCCACATATCATAAGATATGTCTTGTTGGTCACATTCCAAACATTCAAAGTCCTTAATCGTGTATTCTCTTGAATAACTTAGTGAAAACATGAGTGCAGTTAAAAGTTAACACTTTCCACATACCAAAATCCTCAAAATTATATATACTCAAACCATGATATCACTTAGTCCTTATATCAATCATGAGCTCATGAATACTATCAAACATTTAATTTTCTCCTTATCCCTTCATTATGCGCATGTCATCTACATTCCAGAAATATCTGAATAACCTTTCATGGATAGTGGTACCATTAATCATACACTTTCATAACTCAAGGAAAGACAACAGTGTAACAATCCTCAGATGTCTCTTTATTCCATAGTACCATGAGATTTCTTATACAACATTACACATGATAAACATGTAATCATTCCACAACATTCTTAAACCATTGACCGAGCTTCAACAATTCTTTCATCTCACATATCATTTGTAGTCTCTTCATCATCATCCACATAAATACTACCCATATGACCATACTGATTCTCTTCATGAGTCTTTCCCTTAGGGAATTTGTTTGCATAATGCCCATACATTCCACATTTAAAACACTTAACCATTTTTGATGTCATAGAAATACCATTATCCTCATCCATGGTGTTAACCGACCCTTTTTCCTTTGCACTTACTTGCTTTGTGTCCTTCTTTTCCACACCCAAAGCATCTTCCAGTTCCCTTGAAACATTCTCCTTGATGCCTCTTCCCACATGATTTACATAGGGGAAATTGAACTTTCTTTCCTCTATGATCATCATGGAACTCCATCTTTCTCTTATTAGTCGAGTCAGGAAACTTACCAAATTTTAATTTATTGATCATGTTGTGAGATTGCTGATTCGGCATAATAATGATGTTTGGACATCCAAATCCCATTTCATTTGGTTGCTCAAGAAGAATATCATTCCATTGTCCATCATATCCTCCATTATTGTGAATCATCTTGTTTCCAGCCATTTTCTAAAACCCAAACAGAATAGTGTTAGATGCAAAAATCGTAATAAAGGGGGAGTAACTTAAATATCTATCATCTTTGGTTTAATCTAATATCGTTACCATAGTTCTAGAACTATATCCTATACGTATACATATCCTTAGGGGCATCCCTAGACATACCTTAGAAATATCTCTAGGGATCTCACTAACGTTTTCGCATCCTAGTTTCCAAAGGTTGACTAAACCTTTCCTCTGATACCAACTGTAAAGACCCGAAGCTTATCGTACATGGACATTACATTACTTTTTCGGAATACTTAGTACATAACAAAAACACACACACAAGGATCGTAATAGTTTAGTGTCTTTGGAAACTCGGAACGTAATCTTCTAATCGTGGGGAAAGATCTTCAATATCTCCCATAAAGATCTTCCCTTTTTTTACCTAAAAACCTTTCTTTATATCCTAGGGAAAAGAAAACATAAAAGGGTGAGCTCAAATGCTCAGTAAGGGTAAAAAAAAAGAAATATCAATCACATCATATACATAAGAACATAACTTTTGAAAATCTTAACCTGCAAAAGAGCTCATAATATCATAACATGGGATAAATCATAGAAGTGAAAATTAGATCCCCATAATCATAACATGAAACTTGAAACTTTGTGGCATGCACACATAATCATGGAAAATCATTTCTTGTTAGTCATGACTCATTGCCAAGACTATCTTAGTGGACAAAGTCCCTTTCTGAACCGAGTTCACTCCTCGTTTCAGTCCTGTATCACTGAACCGAAATAACCATCCGTTCCAGCCATGTCTATCTCATGAGATATGAAATCTTTACCCAATGCATTGGAGGGAGATATAGGTCCCACCCATCTTATAATGAATCCTTTCTTATGTGTGCCACATAATCATAAACCATACATCATAGCGTAACCCATGTAATAAAAATGGGATTCTTAAACAACATGACATCATAAAAAAAATTCATATAAGATAAAGGAATTCATAAAAATAATTCCATCACAACATGATCAAATCAATGTAATAATAGGGATAAAAATATAACCCTTTATTATCTTAGATGGAAAATAATTTTGATAAAACACTTGAACTCCATTCTTGAGGAAAATATCCTTTCTTCTTCAAAAACATTTTTCCTTTCATAACATGTCATACAACTTTAAAATAAAAGAAGTTGATTAAAAATAAACTTGAAAACTTGTAAAGGAAGCTTCTTTGAAGTAATGTTTTAAAAATCCATTCATGCCGTATAAGTTAAAAAAACATTCTTCGTACTTTTGTCGGAAAAGTCAAAAAGTACCTCGTACGGAAAAACGACAAAAGATACCTTTCATATTCTTTACTAAAAACTCACCTAAGGGTAAAATTGGATTTAAACTATTGCAAGTGGATGCAAACAATATTACATATTGAGGGAACATGGATGTGGATGATAAAATACACCCCAGTAAATACTTACGAATAAACAATCTCGGATAAAAATGAGATTGTGATATTCCCCTTACCTTAGGTCCGACTTGCTTTGTAAGTGTCCGAACCTCCTGTATAATGATTTAAATCATGTTATTGACTTATTACAGAATCATATTCATTGTTATGATATCATAAATGGTTCACTTATGACATTATATTACCCGTTCTTTTGTAAACTCCATGTTAAAGAAGCGTTTTGGGTAAAATCGTTTCATTTATCGTAGGTGTTTTGACTTGTTGTTCTTGACATCATTATTACTTATATCATGATTTACTTACTTCCAGAATATAAAATATGATTTATATATCATATATATTCAGTATATATATATATATAATAGGTAGATAAATAAAATGAAAAACACCGTTCATGGAGACGGTAGTCCGTACGTACGCATGAACGCTGTTTTCCTTTACTTATTGTCTTGAAATGGAAGTAAGTAGATGACATACATATGTATATATATACATAAATCCAGTAGCTTTATAATGTCATATGTTTCATTATTATTTCTTATATATACATTATAATCATTCTTAAATGGTTAACATGGAGAATGAATCTCATCGCGTCGTGGATACGGTATTCCGTACGTACGCACGAGCGATGATATCATTTCTATAAATATTTAATTGAATTGGAGTGGATTATACAATATATCAGAATCAATATGATGTTTTAATAACTATGTATAGTTATTCTTTACACCATTATACCCATCCATGTAAGGTGGTGGTGGAAAATAGATTACACCACGGCCTGGAGACGGTATTCCGTACGTACGCACGCGCGGTGATTTCTTTTTCCGTAGGATGGATAGATGGTGAAATAGGGTTGTTTCATACTTATAATAACATATCAGTATATGAGTGATACTGATGTTATTACTTCATAATGAAACAACCTAAGAAGAATAAGTGGAAGAAGAAATAAAGATGAAAGAATTGGTAACGGTAATTACCTCTTCTTTGAAGTGCCTCTTTGAGACCTCCTCTTAGGGCACTAAAATTGGTCTTTGAGGAAGACCAGAACCTCTAGGATGTTTCTAGGGAAGTGGAGAGGAGAAATTCGCAGGGGTTGGCCGAGCTTGAGTGCTCAAATTGGTGTGAGGAGGAGGGGGAGGAGGTGTCCTTTTATAGGGGAGGAGAGGGGCACCTTAGGAATATCTCAAAATATTATTTTATATTAAAGTCAAAATCGGTTTATAATGGTTCCAAAGGGTCTTATTTCGAAGCTAAAGTGGGTATGGGTCGAAATCCTATCAACCAATAGGATTTAGACAAGTTTAGGGTATTATTTTAACCTTATCAATTAGATTTAACTCTAAGTTAAATAATTTAACTTTTACCGTGTCTTTTTGTTTTATTTCACTATATGGTTAATAAACTTACTATAACATGCCAAACGAACCCCAAATTGTATATTATTAATACATATATCCTTATCTAAGTCATTTGGCCGAACCTTAGATTTTTAGGAATAAAATAACAATTAATAATATAATATTTGATTTAAAAACTATTTTGTGTCAATTTTGACACTATTTGATATATGATTTTTGTGAAAGTCATAACAGAATTATATGTTCGAACCAAGTTGATTAAATCAACACTAATATATCATAGTGACCTAGAAAATTAGTGTAATTCATAAAAAGTCTTAAATTACATTTATTTTGGTATTTATATTATCAATTATGTCAATATTTCATTAATAAGATAATTACTGCATCATCTTTGTGTCATAAATAAATTAAATTATTTGATGTCTAAAAATTCCAAATAAAATACCATCATGTAGGAAATCTTTTTAGCTTTCTAATTAATATTTACAATCGAATTTATCTTATGTATAACCCCATATTATAAATTATTTACTTATTAAACTTTGATTTTAACTATTTTAACCCTTCTTTAAATAAATTAATAATAAATGTCCTAATCTAATCCAAGTGGGCCTAAATGGTCATATTTTATTCCTAAGTTTGTTTTTGGTCGAATTAAACTTGTCCAATAGAATTAGGACATGTGTTAGGGTAATATTAATATCATATTTACCCTTAGTTACCCTATTTACTATTAACCGTGGTAAAAAAAAGTAAAAAGTTACTATTCACCAAAAAATTATTTTCATCTCATTGAACCAAATTTTAGTCCTTGATATTAACCGTGTCTCTCGGATTTTCGAAATTCCATTCACAGAAGCGGTAAAATTAAGTTTTATGCAAAATTCAGTTTTTAACCTACCACTTAGTAGTTTCACTATTCATCAAAAATTGATGTTTTTCAGAACAATGCCAAAATTTCATCCCAAGCTATATTTCATATTCCGAATTCAAAAATGAAGTCTATTTTACCAAATTCATAACATAAAAGTTGCATTAATTAATTTTATAATTAAATCCCGCTGTTAAAACAAATAGCGTGTTTTTAAGAAACAATATCTATCAAAAGATTGACACTTGTTTACGTCTAGTTTAAATGTGAAATTACATCCAATGACCAACATTGTATTAAATTGTAAAAATATATTCTAAATATACTTTAAAAACACTCAAATTAATTATTTATCACTATTAATTATTTCGATTAAAAAAAAGTTGTTTTTAATTATAATTTAGTAATTTTCACTATTCATCAGAATATGAAAGTTATCCAAAAAGTACCAAAATTTCACCTTAGGCTAAATTCGATACTCCGAATCCAAAAATGAAGTCCATTTTGAGAGTTAAAAATTCTAAAATTTAAAAAGTGGTTATTACTATTCATAATGGCTAGTTTTAATAATATTTTAATAGCATATCATTGTTTTGTGAAACTCAGGATTACGTACCACACACGCTATCGAGGATGGTTGCGATTGCGTGTAATGCAAGGAAAGTCAAGGATGCGTGTTGTGCAAGCTCCTTTTGGTGTATCGTATAACACAAGACATTAGTAAAATAAAAAAGAATATTTTTCATAAAATCTCGGGCTGTTACAAATATGTACCAAGACCTTCAATGTTATCACTGGTGGCCGAGAATGAAGAACGTTGTAGAAAAGTTTGTTTCATGGTGCCTCACTTAACAGTATGTGAAGGAAAAGCATCAGGTTCTAGTGGGATTAGTTCAGCCACAAGAGGTGCCAGAGTGGAAGTGTGATGGAATCTTCATGGACATCAGGATTGGACTTACACGCATGTACAAGGGTCATGATTTTATCTGGGAGATAGTTAAATGACTCACCCTATTGTCCCACTTCCTACCTATGATAGAGCAGGGATCAGTAGAGAGCTTGGGATGCCTCTATGTATAGAAGATTTTATGGATTCATGGAGTGCCATATACGATTGTCTCTGATCATGATTCACGTTTCACTTCCTGTATGTGGTAGGGGCTACAGGAGGCATTCAAGACAGAGCTTCAGTTGAGTACAACCTTCTATCCTCAAACGGGTGGTCTGACAGAGCAGACCATTTAGACTACCGAGGACATGCTACGTGCTTGCGTCCTTGTTTTTGGCCGTATCTTGGAGAACCACTTGCCTTTGGCAGAGTTCGTGTACAACAATAGATATCACTCCACTATCACTATGGAACCATTCGAGGCATTCTATGGACAACATTGCAGATCACCTCTATGCTGAACTGAACCAGGGGAGTCAGCTCTTGTGGGTCCAGAGATGGTATGGGCGACCACAGAGAAGGTGCAGATCAACCTGGAGTGGATGAAGATGGAAAAGAGAAGGCATAATTCCTATTATTACAGGAGACATAAACCTCTTGAGTTTGAGGATGGTGACCATGTCTTTCTAAGGTTCTTACCTCAATGTGGTTTGCAGAGGTTTGGCTGGGGTGGCAAGTTATCTCTGTAGCTCATTGGACCCTTTCTGGTCCTCATCAGAGTTGTAAAGGTGGATTACCGCTTAGCTCATCCACCTCAGTTTCATTTGGTGCATGACGTTTTCTGCGTATCTGAACTGAGGAGAAATGTTCATGATCCATCGCACATCATTGAATGGGGCAAGCTGGTCATCGATGATTGGGTGAATATTTCGGATGTTCCGGTGGAGATTGAGGATCAACATGATCTTGTCCATATTGGGTGGTCGATACCTCTAGTACCCATTTTTTGGCAGCACAGGTACCTCTAAGAGAGAACATTGGAGTGAGAGGCTCAGATTCATGCTCAATACCCCCACTTGTTTCCATAGTTTATGTTCGGATGTTCTGGTGAAGATTGAGGATCGACATGATCTAGTCCATCTTGGGTGGTCGATACCTCTAGTACCCGTTTGTTGGTAGCACACGTACTTCTAGGAGAGAACATTGGAGCGGGAGGCTCAGATTCATGCTCCGTACCCCCATTTGTTTCCATAGTTTGTGTTGTGGCTTTTGGGGACGCAAGGCCCTGAGGTGGGGAGAATGTAAAGGCCCAGATTTTTCCATGTAATTTTTTTAAAATTATATGGAATTTTTGAAAGTCTGTGAAAATTGGCAGTATATGATTCCAATGCCTGGTGTTCCTATAATGAATTTTTGAACTATTTCTTTCGAGTAGGTTCAGTAAATGCACAAATGACATTTTTTAACTTTTGAACTGGTGATCGGAATTGAAATTCGAGGAAAACATTGAACTAGCAGCTCCGAAATTCGATTATGGAGACCTTCAACTTAACTTTAGTAAGTTGATGGTGAATGTTATTTTTCAGATATTTCGTGGTAGAAAATAATATAAAAAATCATTATATTATTTTTTAAATTTAAACCTCCCATTTGAAAAATGAAGGTGGCGACCACATGAGGGTGGTTGGGCATTTAATGTTGGGAATTTAATGCGAAGTTACAGAAAATGTGTAACCACATTCCACCTTAATTAATAGGAATCATTAATTTAGAACCAATGAATCAACTTTAAACCCTTGGCTTTCTCCAAATTAAATTTACCAACTTAATTTAATTAATGTAAAAAATTTGATTAAATTATTACTTAAGATTATATAATTTGGCACCTCACCTTACACATGAAAAGGTATTGTCAAAGGAGGGGGGAGAATTGAAGAGTTGGAAAGATATTTCACCAACAATGGAGATCCTCCAATGAAGTACAACTTCCAGAATCAAAGAACAAGGAACAGACCATGGAACGTCTAATGGGCATAAAAAATACCAACATCAATCTTCAACGACTTTGTTTTCTTCCTCAAACCACCTATATCGGAAAATCTAGGTAGGGGATTTATATATGATTGATTTTATTTAGAGATTCATCAAATTCTGGTTTCCCATCGAAGATTGCCTAACTACCATGGAAAACACCCCACGCATATACCTTGCCTCATTTCTTTTTATTATCCATGTGTTTTTGTAAATTATTCAATGCCAAATATTTAATGACATTGGAAACACAATATTTTGTTGACTGCGATATATAAACGTATAGAACTCGACCCAAGGGTCTCAAATATGTGATCGTTTAAATTTTTGTGCATTGAATGAAGCTCCAATGGCTTCGGAAGAATACGACGGATGACACCTAGCTGGTCACGAGGAAGGAAGTGTGGCCCGCGTCTGCACTGCCGGATGATGAGGAAGATGTGGACTATTGGTTGCAGCCACTAGACCATGAAAGAGGCTGAAGAGCAGCCGACTGTGCCGACCATGGCAGAGCAACAACACACAACTAGGCTGTTGGGAGGAGGACCGGCTAGAACACCGACAGGTTGTTTCGGTTCGGCGGGACCCGCTCGGGTCCATCGATGATGTGGCAGTGCCTAGAGGTTCATCCCCTTTACAGTTCTGAATGGAAGTGGGACCGATCCCCCTTCGGTGCTAGCTCGAGAAAACCGCGTCACTGGGCCGCACCACTGGGTCATGCCCAGCACGGGCCGAGCCATGCCCAGTAGGCTGAGCTGCCTCCTTCACGAGCCAGGCTAGACCATAGCCTAGCGGGACTAGCCCACTATAGCACAGGCGAACCGGGTAGGTCCAATTCGATCATGGTCAACCAGAACTAGTTCAGGTCAGCCCAGGCCCATCTGGACCCAATTATGCATTTGTGGTAATAACTAATGATCTGGGCGTCTATTTGACAAACTGTTTGTGGCACCTGAATAAATGGATTGAGATGGTCACATTGGTATACTCCACTTGAGTTTTGGATAATGTTTGAGTATGGTTGGGTTGGATCAAACCCCGAATCCAACCGGGCTCTTGGAGCAGAAACACAAATAACTTACATACGGGGCATCTGATTGGCGCACCGTCTGCTGTGTTGGGTTCCTTATGATGTGATGAACCTTTGGGATAATTCATTGTGGTACTTCGGCATGGTTGAGCTATGACCGATGGCTTGGGGATCAGTTATCCCATGCATGCTACAAACGAAATACTATGACTGGCTGAGGCTTGACAACTGTTGACTGTTTCGACTCGGAGTGACTTGACAGACCTTGTGGGGAGTACCTCTATGTGATGCGACAGACCCATTGTGGGGATCACCTCTATGTGACGAGGCAGACCCATAGTACTCGATAGGAGGAGTACCTCCATAGGCCATGAAGGGGAGCGCCTCTGTGTGATGTGGCATACCCATGGTGGGGAGTGCCTCTATGTGACGTGGAAGACCCACAATACTCGACAAGAGGATTACCATAGCAGTCAAAGGTTTGTGGGAAGCACATATGTGTGACGTAGCTGGCCCACAGTACTCCATAGAGGTGGAGTTCTCCAGCAGCTGAGGTGTTTGATGTTGTGTTTAGGGATGTTACTTTGTTATTATCCCTAGAGAATCATGTGGCTAGCTATAAGCTTTCATAGCGATCCTGTGTTGGTCAACATCATAATTCTGTTTCGCAAAGTTGTTTACCTTGTTCGAGCTGAGTCTTATATATTCATGGTGTACTTGTGTGGTACTTTATCTTCATGGTGATACCTGTGTGGTACTCATACCTTCATGGTATTACATGTGTGGTATTCTTCCCTCCTATATGAGGCGGGTATATTATGATAACTTAGGTATATTTATGGCCACATACATAGTTTTGGTTGAATGTTGTTTTAATGTTTTTTAGTTTATCCTTTGTGGATTTGAGATAACTTCAGTGGTCTCAGATTCCCTAATTAGTATTGTTATACTCACCCATGTATGGGCTATGCCCACACCTTGTTGTGTCTGGTGCAGACGATGAACAACATTGACTGAGGATGAGGGTACCTGGACTAGAGACTGTTCAGAGGTGGACCTTTGGTGAGGTGATCTATAGAGACGGTCGTTCGAGAGCTCTACCTGCCCTTCAAGTAGGATCCTTGGCGGGTGTTCATCGGAGCTGTACTCAATTTTACTTGTACATTCCAGTTTTTAGTGTACTTTCTAGTTGTGCTTGTATTTTGACCCCTTTACTTTCTATACACACCCTGTTTACTATATAGTTTACTTTGTGCTTGTATCTCGCTATGTTCTTGGTATGTGTGAGTTTATAATTTAAAAAGTAAATAACTTCATGTTTTGGGGAATACACGTTTTGGTGCATGTCGCCATCCCCTATCCTATGGAATGTGGTCTTGGGGTAGTCACGACACGGGCCCTAGGGGACGGGTCGTGAAAAATTGAAAACATTTACACGAACAAATCCGGGTCTTTACATTCTCCCCACCTCAGGGCTTTGCATCCCTGAAATCCACAACAAAAAATACGGAAACTAGTGTGGGTACTGAGCATGAATCTAAACCTCCTGCTCCCATTTCTCTCCTGGAGGTTCTCGGGCTGCCAACAAATGCACACTAGAGGTATCGACCACCCACAAAAGACCCGCTCCTGCCAATCCTCAATCTCCACTGAAACCTATGAAAACTTCTCCCCATTTTTATGACCATCTCACCACAGTCAGTGATGTGCAAAAGATCTTATACATATCTTCTATGATGGGATACATGGAAATTATCATGCACCTAGTGCAATTGAGGTGGAAGAACTAAGTGGTAAGCCACCTCTCCAACACTGTTGGGGACCTGAAGGGGTCTGATAAAACTCAGATATAACTTGCCACCCTGGCCAAACCTCCACAAAACTCATCGAGGTGAGACCCAGAGAAATATATGGTCACCATCCTCAAACTCAAGAGGACTCAGTCTTCTGTTATCAAAGGAATTCTAGATGCTCTTTGCAGTCTTCATCAGCTGATAGATGATTAGCACCATCTTTGTGGTCACCCGTACCATCTCTAGCCCCACAGGTTCTGACTCCCCTGGGTCAGTCCAGCATAGAGGTGATATATAAGGTCATCCGTACAATGCCTAGAATAGCTCCATACCGATATTGGAGTGATATATCTTGATTTACATGAACTCCACTAAAGGAAAATTATCCTCCCAGATGCATCCAAAATCAAGGAAGCAAGCAGGTAGCATGTCCTCGAGGGTCTAAATGGTCTGCTCTGTCTTTCCATCCATTTGAGTATGGACGGTAGTGCTCAAACAAATCTTTGTCCCGAACGCCTCCTACAACCCTTTCCATAGGTGGGAAGTGAAATGTGCATCATGATCGGAGACTATCATAGCTTGAACTCCATGAAGCCATAAATTATTCTATACATAGAGGAAAACCAAGCTCTCTATTGTTCCCTACTCTCTAATAGGTTGGATGTGGGATAACATAGTGAGTCGTTAAATGATCACCCAGATACAGTTATGACCCCTAGATGTGTTTGGATGTCCTTTCATGAAGTCCATGGAAATTCCATCCCCCTTCCACTCTGGCACCGCTAGTGGATGAACTAAGCCCTCTAGAAACAAGTCTCTGCCTTCACTTACTAAAAGGTGAGGCACTATTAAACAAACTCTGCTACAACTTTCTTCATACTGGGCACACTAGGCCTTAGAATCACGCACTGTCAATTTTCACGAAATCATAAAAATTCCATATAATTTAAATAACCAACATGAAAAAATATGGGTCCTTACTGTAAAACCTTTCTTTATCCTCTTTTTAAAGTTAGGAGGGGAATTATTTCCATCGAAATTGGTCTTTAAGAGCTCTTCTTGTCTTGATGCTTGATCAAGTGAAGTTTAATTCTTTCATGTTCTGATTTGGGTCTTCTCATGCATGACAATAAAAAATGTAGAAGCACAAGAATCATATTAACACAAAATGAAAAATCATTTGTCACAATGGGTGCAATGAGTTGGTTCTTTTGAATGGAATATTTAGGATCACATAGATCATGCGGGATGGGGATGAGATTTCCATCCATGATTTCATGTTTATATTGAACCCAAAGAGTTTCACATGAATATGAGAGATCTATTTTATCAATGATTTTTGTTAGGTTTCCTTTCTTAGTTCTGTTAATGTTATTTCTATTTCTAGATCAAATTCAATAAATTCTTCTTTTGAGTTATGGGTCATTCAATTTTTAAAATCCTTCTTTTGTTACATTTTTTCCCAGTAGTAGCGCCATGTTTTATGCATGTCTGTATTGGGGCATGGAAAAAGAATGTTTATATTCCCTAAGTGTATTATAGTAATTAAATCTTAGAAGAATCCTGAGGAGGTGTGCCCAAAAAATAGTTTTTCACTTTTATAAAAATGGTAAACATGTAGTGGTTTTAGAGTCAATCAATAAGAAAATGATTGAAATAATATTTGAAATTCAAATGATTGAAAAAAATTATTTTAATTGGTTTATTTGTGTAGGGTCGGTTTCCCAATTATAATGAAATCCTCATTCATTTTAATCTAAAAATATTATTCTGAGTTGATTAATGTGCATTTACACAATGGTTTCCTCTCACTTCCTTTGTGCAATTATGATGGTTATGGGAAACTATACCAAGATCTCATTTTGGTCAACTCTCCATCCATGTGAAAAAGAG
The DNA here is from genome assembly GCA_963277665.1 of Viscum album. Taxonomy (NCBI): domain Eukaryota; kingdom Viridiplantae; phylum Streptophyta; class Magnoliopsida; order Santalales; family Viscaceae; genus Viscum; species Viscum album. Next base: position 927,844,151 of record OY728165.1, read on the forward strand.
TTGAATTGAATATCCTCTGTTGACTTGGACAATACCCGATTGAGTTTTATTTATCTCAAATAATCAAGAAAATATACTACCCCTTTTACATGTACTGATGATTGTTGAATAATTCACTGCTAATCCATGGTCTATTGCATCGTATATAAACCAGAAATCAGTAGAGGGAGATAATTATTATTTACCACGGAAAAAGGAAGTAACAAAATAAAAATTCATGAAAGATCACACTTGATAATTAAATCCTCTATATGAAATTTTACACAAAATTGATGAATAAATACATTTCATTCAATTATGTCCAAGAACTCAAGCATTAAAAAATAGAAATCCAACCCTTCATGAATCCCTCAAAATGTTCACCACACCATGTTAAGGGTAATCGAGATGGATTGGGAAAATGAAATCATTTTATGTATTTGAAAAAATAAATAAATAAATGATAACAAGCCTAAAAGTCATCCTTATTAGTGTAATGGAAAGAATGAGATGGAATTGAAATGCATTGAGAGGGAGGATCTCCCCTCCTTCTATAGGAAAAATTTCTCCTCTAAAGGTCAATGCGTTTTAGCCCCATTAAATAACATATTCACACATTTAACCCTTTTTGAATGTTGTTTATAAATATCTTGTCCATCTCTTCCCAACATTTCAATTTATTTGGACAAGTATTTCTTGAGTTATGCATGTTTTACTCTGAAAATTTATTCTGTCAAGTCAAACTCTCCAAATCTAATACCTCAGTTTCAGAATGCTTTAAGGACCATTAAAAATGACAATTCATGAATCGTAGACTTAATGAAAGATGTTCCGAAACTCTATATGCATCTACCCACCGAATTTCAAAGTAAATGGGCCCCCATTAATTATTTATGACCCCACCCAAAAAAATAGATAGATCTGTAAATAGTTTTCGTGGTACAACTTGTGAGCTTATTTTGGGCTTCCATATGGTCGATTTAGATTTTGGTCAAGCAGGATCAAATAAATCCCTAAATTTGTGGAATCCTGAAAAATAAATTATTTTATAATATTTATTAATTTATAAAATGTAATGGCTCCAATACATAAATAATTTTAAATTTTTAACAATCCAACATTGACCATTTTTATGAGTATGCTCAAAATACCACAAATATCATAAAATGTGGCAATTTATCTTAAAGATACACATTAGTGGGATTAAAAACATTGAAATAAAATGTTAATTTATTAAAAATATTTTCTCCATCGCTCACCCATTTTATATAATTCTGAATAATGGTTTCATGTATAAAGCTCTTTCATCATAAAAACCTTTGATAAAATCTTTTCTTCCCAAATGAAAATCACTTTCGTATAAAAAATAATTTCTTTTAAGAAAATATTTTCAATATAAAAATAAAAAATAATGAAAGAGGTTTTTCAATTTAAAATGAATTTATTATTTTAAAGGAATGTTGGGATTAAATAATAGTCATGATGACAGAAAAGTCGATTTCACTCTGTACATTGAAAAACACTCATTTAATCATTTTTCTAAAGGTTTCATATAATAAACTTAAAGAGATTCCTTTTGATAAATTTTGAATGAAAATAAAAAAACAGACATAAAAATTAATTTATTATCCTCTAATATCTGTATTAAATAATATGAAAAACAATATAAATAATATTAAAATAAAAAAATTATTTGATAGTAAAATATTTAAACATTCTACTACACCATACCACTTTAAACATTTAAATCATAATACCCATAAAAATTTAAATTTTACATAACATTAAATAGTATGAGTATAGATAAAATATGGATATGAAATTTCATTGTATATTTACATATAACTTTTAAAAGAATAATTGTCCAATGATTTAACATAATGAAGGTAGATTGAGATGAATTCCCATAAAAATATCATAATCTGGATGTGGAAATTAATAAAATGAGATGAATAAGTGTATCTTATATAAATCCACTAAAAATGAATAAATAAAACATATGAAATTTCAAAAAATATCACACAATATATTATAATGACATAATCAATAAGTATATTTTTATCATAATGATTGTAAATTTTGTTAAGAAATTCCCTTACCTTATGTCTTAAGTATATTTATACTCATAAATACCTCAAATATAATAGCTATAAGTTTATTATTCATATACCAGAGAATCATATTCATCTATCTAATTCCATATATGTTTTACTTAAGACGTTATATTACACATTTGTTAATAACTTCTTTGTTAAGTTATGTTTCACATGATATTTTCTTCATTAATCGTAAGTGTTTTGATTTATTATTCTTGATTCTAAAGATTTAATTATTTATATAATATAAAACATGATAAAAATATAGTTTGTATTAAATATTTTATTATTTATAATAATATTTAAATATAAATGAAAAACATCATTCATGGAGATGGTAGTCCTCCCGTATGTAAGAATGATATATTCATTTTCCTATCGTATTAAAATAAAGAACGAAAATTACATGTAAGTAAATATGTATATATATACCTATATAATATCTTTAATGTAAAATAAATATTTCATTTATATCATATATTTCTACTAATTAATTTCTAAATTCATTATATGTGATTAGTTTACAAATCACATCACTTTGATGAGGTAGTAGTCCACACGTCCACTAATGATGTGATTCTATAGCCAAAATATGGAAAGCATGAAGGTATGTTTATTATAAAATTTATAGAAAATTAAATTCGTAATAATTTTCAAATTAAAATATTATAAAACCAAATTATTGTAATAATAGACCTAAAGGTGGTAATTGAAAATAGAACTGAAACATCATTTATAGAGGTGATTAACTTACATAACTTGGAAAACAATTTCATTTATTCAATAAAGAGGAGGTGAGTAATTGAATGGATATTAGATATTCCATTAAAAAAAATAAAACCCTAGTATATGTGTGATTTTAGAATTTTCATGAATTTTAAAATTAAGGATGTTTGGAGAATGTAGAAAAAGAAAAGATATTCAAGGAGGTACTTTGGAACATTACCTCTGGAATATCACCTCCTTAAGAGATCCTTGATGACCGTTGATTCAGTCGTATGGTGAGACCAAGAGATATTGGACGCGGAAAGAGTGAGTATGGGAGTTTTGGACATATATTTTAGGAGCTAAAACAATTTTTTTTGTCGAAATAGAGCGGTGAAGGGTTGTATTTATACAAGAGGATAGGTGGGATCATGTTATTAAAAAATTGATTATTTTATATTTAATGCTTACCACATTAATGTGGAATTAATTTAAATAAATTATACATTAAATTAATTTTTTTGGGATATTTAAGGTCAATAAAAACCTCTAAATGTTTTAAAATGTTTTAGTTCTTAGGTATTTTAAGACATTACCCTTTTAACTTTACATTGTTTCATTTTTAACAAATACCGCGTTAAATAATAATTTTTTCGATGGTAAATTTTCATGAAATTAAAAAACAATTGACCACAAAACATAATTTTTTATTTTTTATTTCAAATATAGAATACATTTTTCCTTATTAAAATAAAATAATTGGGAAAATTAGATTTACAATTAATCCTGTAGACATAATGAAGAAGCAGGTTTTAAAGGTATAAGTTCAAAATTTCACAATGTTTTTATATATAATTTCAATGTGATGTTGATTTCAATAAACTAAATTGTATTTATTTATGTTTAAATGAACAAATTATATAATAAAACCTATATAATATATAGTTTTACTATATAAATAAATTATATTAAAATCTGTTTTCATCTAATATTTAGTATTATTTTCTATTCACCAAAATATGAATGTTTTCAAAAAACCCAAACAAAATTTCCATAACCAAATTTTAATTATTAACTATAAAATATGAGATTTATTTTTTAATATATAAATTTTTAATGAGTCAAAACTTTTATTTAAAATGGATTCTCTATCTAATGGAATTGAAACTACATTTAAAAATATTAGATCTTTTTATATTTAAGATTTGATTTATTCCTATTTTATGAATATAAATTATTTTGGATGAATGAAAAGACATTTAATAATCATGATTAAAAATAACATAGTTAGTTATATTCATTATCTCTAATAAAATATCTATGTGATAACTTCCACTTAAAATAGTAATATTAAATATATATTATTTTTTGGAATAACAAAGTCTTACACACAATTTATGAGTGCAAAGCCACTCATTATTGCATGGGGGTATAGTATTGAACATAGTGAACTATTTAAATATAAAATTAATATCCAATTCATATTTATAAAAAAATAGGAAAAATAATTATTGTACAATTACCTAATATGATACATCACCCCCCATGGAAATTGTGTCCCTACAATTTTGAATTTGTGATAGAAAATTATGGTGTTAAATTTTCAAAATATTACTATTGAAATCCCATATCCAAAAAAGGATTAATAAAACATTCACTTTAAAATAAATATAGGAAAGTATGGAGGTCACTTGAGATAACACATACTCGAGATCTATTTAAGAAAACATGGATATATAAGAGAGAACTAACCATCATGTTCTGATGGAGATTGATAGAATAAATGCTATTTATAATGTTAAAAATCAAATAATCATAAATATTTGATTGATTAAAAGGCCTTTTATTTACTAGAAAGAATCATAAATGGATAATGTTTTTCATTTCAAAAATAATTTTCCTACAGTTGCATAATTGAATTACTATTTATGAACATACGGTATATATTTACATATTATATATCAATTTTAAATGAAATATTTCATCCTCATAATATTCCAGAATTATTATGTACATCTATAAGAATAACCTTAAGCATAAAAGATCATACGAACCCTAAATATTATACATACCTTGAAAATGATATCCAAATGTAAATTCATAAATCACATTAAAAAAATATTAACATAAAAATAAAAAAATTCTCAAGGAAAGGTCATTAATAAATTATTATCACATCACATAAAGACTTAGATGTTGTTTATAAACCCCTGAACGTATGTTTATCCATTGAAAAAAACATCCTCTCTAGAGCATCCATCACATCACCAGATTTCTCAACATCAACATGAATAGAAAATAAGATTTTCCCATACTTTTTTGTTTTTGATCTTGATGATTTCCACCCTAAGTAACATTATTTGGACACAAATTCCTATAATGTCCCAAATAATTGTAGCTAAATCATCTTATTGTAGATTGGTTATGTTTTATCTGATTTTGGACTCTTCAGAACCCTTTTCCTTCTAGTGATTATCCTTTTAATCAAACATACCTCATTGTTACCACTTCCCACATCCTGAAACTCATTATTGAAAATGTATTTTACCAAAATTGGAATATGGTTTAGGATTAACCCTAAAAATATTGGTTGTTTAATTCTATATTTTTTTCCGCCTTGATCATTTCATACTCTTATAATCCTATGGCATGTAAATTATGGTAAAATCCATTTCATGTTTCTTAGAACAAAAAATAATTTCTTCATCACATTTGAATTATCGAGAGGAAAATTCTCTACATAGACTTTATTTCATTATAGATTAAAATCTATTAATGTCACTGTCAATGTCTTAAATAATATATGGAATATACCTAGCCATTCTGGCGATGTTTCCTTCATATGATGCAACTAAATTGTCTTCCCATTACTTTAATTCCATGAATAGTTTCACTATTATAACCAAAAAAACATAGTGAAATATTTCTAAAGAAAAATAACCATAAATATTTCACATTATGTGGAATCATGAACAATTTTAACTGTGTAATTCTTACCTAATGACAAAAAGTGATCGAATTCACATTCAAAACGATAGATGGAAAGAGTCACCGTTTGATATTCTGAACAACCATTGTTATAAAATATCATTTGTAGAGAATTGATCCATCCTTGGGATAACACTAGGTCAGAAGATCCATTAAAATATGGGGGTTGTTGCCTCATAAAATGCTCCACTACTGACATATTTTTCTGTGGTTGATCATGCTGATCTCAAGCATGGATTCCTACTCGATTAATATCATGTTTCAACCAATCAGTCATAGCATCAAACTGTTCAGTTATGATTTAAAAAACCTGAAGATGTGGATTTGGAAGGTTGTATTCCTCTTAATGAATTATGAAAACATCTTTCATATATCATATATGGACAAAAATTCTGAATAGACAATGTTTAGATCACGAAACAAGGTAATCTTAATATGATATATCATTTCAAATTAACCCAAAAGTAAAATCTTGAATGTGAATGCTATTAACAATATACTAACCTATAAAGTTTCCTAAACCATCATATGTTACAAATTATAAGGCCATATCCTTAATCATTGCATATTATAGTTCTTTTTTGAACTAGAATTCAGGAATTGGGATCTTATCATTTTAGATTTTAAAAGAATTAGAAAAATCGTTACAAAGTAAACCCATATATTACAAGTGTAAACTTTTACACATTTATCATGTTTACCCAAATAAATCATCATAAAATAAAAAAAATCTATTTATATCATATCAATTCACATATTTTCCTCATCCATCTCTATACTCTTCATTTAACTTTGTGGAAAATATCATAAAACTTATAGTGAGCACAAAAGAAGAGTAATAAACATAAATAAATGAAACTATTAGTCTATTTAAAAATAATTTTATATTTAATTAAGTTAAATATATTTTCTTAACTAATACACATATTTATTCACAATGAAAAACATTAAACCTAATATAAATCAATTAATATTGAATTATGCGTCTTAGATCATTATATACATAAAACCCTTCCAAAACACTTTCAATTTAATAACAATACTTCAGACTTACAATAATTACTATTAACCAATGAATTAGATATATTTATTGTGGATAACCCTTCGTATCATCTATATTATGCTCACATATGAACTATAATGGGGCTCATACCTTCGTATAAGTTATATCGGCCTCACTGATAAGCTATAATGGGGCTCAACCCTTCTTATATGTTGTGTTGGGACCACCCACGAGTTATAATGGGGATTAAAGCTTCTTATAGGATATATTCGGCTCACACATTTCATCTAATTCTCAAAATGCTTTTCATGCATAAAACCCATTCATCAATAATCCCTTTTAAAAACTCATCTACTCTTTTATAAAAACCACCCTAGTGTAAAAATAACCTACTATTTTAAGATATAATTTTCAATACCAACATAAAATAATAATAAAATAATGTCTTTAATTTAATAATGAATTTAATCATTCAAGGGAATCGTTAAATTAAACAATAGTAACAGTGGTAAAAAATTCACTGTCACCGTGTTTGTTAGTAATAAAACAATCCATTTATTGTTTTTTAACTGGTCCCTTATAAAATAGTTAAAGTGATTCAATTTGAGAACAAGTGAATGAAACTAAAAAATTGAAAAAAATCATTTATAATACAATAATATTTATATAAATAAATATGTAAAATATTATCAGAAATATTAACATGGATAAAATTACATGATTATAAAATCTTTAAACATTCACGGTGTCTCACACCACTTTAAACATTTAAGTCATAATCTCCATGAAATAATAAATTTTACATAACATTAAATAATATTAGTTATGATATAATATGGATATTAAATAAATATTAGATGTATATTAACCATATAAATAATTATGGTGCATCATATCATGATGTAACCTAATGAAAGGAGATTGCGATGAATCCCCTTTCAAATATCATAACATGGATGCGGAAAATAATCAAATGAAATAATTCTATGTATCTTAGGTAAATCAATATAAAAAAAATTAAATATAGCATAATGTATTCAATATTAAAATCACATGTAATATAATAAGGACATTATCAAAATGTAAATGTTTAACCTCAAGAATGGAAATTCGGTCAAGAAATTCCACTACTATACTTCATGAATCTATTCGTACTAATAAAAAATATTGTATAATAATTTTATGTTTGATATTAATCTATCACATAACGATATTTATATTAATAATACTATAAATTCTTTACATAAGTAATTACATTACTAGTTTATTAATAACTCGATTCTTAAGTTACGTTTTGGGTGATATTTTTTTTGTTAATTGTACGTGTTTTGATTTCTTGTTATTGATTCAAAAGACTTAATTATTTAGAAAATATTATAAATTATATATATATATATTATATTAAATATATAAGTATTTATAATAATAATTAATGATAAAAAAACATAGTTTACAGAGATGGTTGGTCATACGTATGCATGAACACTATTTTTGTTTTCATATCGAATTGAAAGAATGAATGTAAATTACATGTATTTAAATTTTTACACACACATATATATAATATCACCACATTTGTATAAATATTTAATTTAAATAATATATTATTACTAATTATTTTTAATACATTCCATGTGATGTGTGAATAAATCATACCGCTTTGAGGAGGCAGTTTTCCACACATCACAAACAAAGTTATCATATATCCATAATGTGGAAATCATGGAGGTATGGTTAATATAACATTTAAATAATATGAAACAAGTTATTATATACATATTGAATTATTATTTGACCCTAAAATAGTTTTTATACCACCCATTAAAACTGTAATAGAAAAATAAAAAACACTATTAGTAGAGGTGATTAATCGACATAACATGGAAAAGAAATTCATTTCATGGAAAAAGAGGAATCAAGAACAATAATGGATATGAGATATCACATTATAAAAATAACACTCCAATACATAATGATTTTGGAGTAATCATGTATTTATCGATGAAGGAGGTGAGGAGAAAGTTGAATAAGAAAATAAGGTAAGAGAAGTACTTTGGAAAATTACATCATGAATATAACAACTTTAAGGACCCTTGAGGAGAAGGGATTTGTTCTTTTTGGTGATATAGGAACCAATTAGATGTAAAAGATTCAGGAGAATATTTTTGGGAAGATTTTTGAGGATCAACAAGTTTTTTGAGTCTATATGGGGTGGTTAGGGTTGATATTTATATTCGAGAAGAAGTGGGTTGAAGTGGTTAAATTATTAATTATTTTATATTTAAAGCTAACCACATTGGGGTTGAATTAATTTCAACGAATTATAATTTAAATTAATGTGTTAAGGATATTTATGGTTGATAAACATCTCATATTATCTTTAAATTTTATAGTTTTTATGTATTTTAAACTTTTACTCATTTAACTATAACATGTTTCATTTTTACGTATATTACGATAAATATTATTTTTACCTTTGTACATTTTTTAGAACTAAAAATGAAATTGACATTACAAAATAATTTGAGATTATGATTAAAAATATAAAATATATTATTCTTAATTCAATTCCTATAATTTCAAATTTTGTATTTAATATTAATCCCATAGACACAACAAAAAGAAGGGTTTTAAAGTGAAAAGAAAAAACGTTCACAATGTTTGTATATACAGTTTCTTTGTGAAATTGATTGAAAATCACAATTTAACATTACTAATGTATATTTAAATAATGATACTTTAAAAAATTAAAATATAATTTGTCTATATTAATAAATTAGGATAAAAATATGGTATGAAATAATATTTTTTATTATTAATTATTCACCTAAATATAATAGTTCTTAGAAAATATAAAAAAATTTGTTTAACATTATTTTTATTTGCAAATACCTATTAAAACCATTAGTTATTCTTATTCTTAGAATTTTTTAATCTTATTATACACCTAAAAAATCAATTTCTTGAACATAAAAATATTGAAATTATATGTGGAAATAAATATAGCTACTTATATCCATTCATGCATATATGAAAACTAAGTGATAACATCCACTAGAAATAGTTATATTAACATTATATTTTTTTTATAACACAGTATTGCATAAAACCTTGGATTTCAGAGAAACTCATTTCTTCATGTCAGATATGCTATTAAACATATAAACCTATTTAAAGTTAAAATTACTATCAACTTAATAAATATTAATAAATATTAAAATTCATTATTCTATAATTATCTAGGATGTTAAAATGGAATTCTATGGTGATCACCACTACAAATATCCATGAAGCTTCAATATATTCTTTTAAATTTTGAACCACCTAATCATGTGCCAAGGGTTGTCATTTAAGGATTTTATAGGGATTCCATGAAATTATTTTATTCTCTCTCATTTTCTTCTATAAGATCCTTCACTTTGGATAATGACAATGTTTGATAATGGATCATCCAAAAACAAAACATTTCCTATGTTTTAGCTGAATGTTGTGCTGTTTTAGTGATGAATGATATTTATATGAATTCCTTCATAGCACATATTTATTTAGTTGAATATATAAAACCATCGAAATTCATGAACCTAATTTCTCACATAGACTAGATTTATTTATTTTTTGTATTCAAATTTATTTTTTATCAATTTTTTCTTCTACCATATTCAATTGAATTTTTTAGATCAGAAAGGTATATAATATAGTATGGGTTTGTTCAATTTCAGTGTCAAAAATCCTAAGGATCCATGATTGGAATTTGAATTTGAATTTAAATTATTTAAATGAAATATGTGTGCAAGTCTGTGTAAAAATACATGGATTAAATCATGATTTTTGAAATCCAAAAATACATTTTGACATTACCTCAACAATTGGTATTTAAATTCGGATGGACAATGATACAGAATAGGCTATCATTCGAATTTTTTCAAGAGCCTTGGTTGAAATTGATTTTAGTTCTATATAAATTAATAGATTGGTTCTCTCCACACCACATGATGATTTTTTCCTCAAAATATAATATAAATGGGCTCCCCTATTGGATACCAATATGAGTTATATTAATATCTTTATTTAATATATATTTTTTTGATAAATTATTTACAAGTGGGGTGATTTTTAGTTTAAAAAACCCTTATATTAAATGAATTTAAACTAAAAAAATCACAACCCTCTTATATAAAACTATGAGATCCAGAATTGAACATCAACCTGATTGAAAGAGTATCTAAATTGATCTTAATTTCAATATATCAGAGTTATGGAATCATAATTAGAGACAATATTATTTAATCTATATAAAAAATCAAGGTCTCTACTGATTTTATTTAGCAAATTATAAAATCATAGTAATAGTAATTATGAAAGAACAAATAGTAATGAATGATGAATATGATGTCTCACATTCTTTTATTCAAATGAAATGGAATATTTCCTTCTAAATAAATAAGAAAAAAAATGTTAAAGTATGTTAAGAATGAAATTAAATATGTATGAAAATAATTCACCTCTTTTATCTATATGAATATATCTGGCACTAACCTTGGAAAATGGTATCTCTTATTTTATTATTACTAGAATTTTTGTCTTTCCTTAGTAAAGAAAGTTCTCTATACAATGGTCGTATCAGTCTTCCAAGACCTGGAACCCCTCGATCTGAGGGATAGTATTATATGTATTGAAACCCTCATGAGTCCTCAATAAAAAAGATGTCTGGATTTTCCATTTTCATATCTATGTATTCTCTAGATCGTTATCACAATAATTGGATGCACAAGGAAATTATAAAACAATTCTAAAGGAGACAACTTTACAAGGTTTCCTTAAAAAAAAACTACCAAGAAATATTAAAATACGTTGAAAAAGAAATTCAATCTTTATAATCTCTAGAGCTCTTGGAAAAGTGAGAAATTGAAAATGAGTCAGTAAGATCGAAGCTCCATGACTAACTTGGTATTTATTAGTGAACTCACAAAAATCATATTTTCTCCCCATTTTTCATATTTTCTATAATTTTGTCACAATTACTTGAACACATGATAGTTATATTCTCATAACTCTCTTGTATAATAAAATAATTGATGTTGTATTAGATTATAACATCATAGTGTAAAATTATACCTCACATTATAAATAATCTTCCGAATATTATTATAAAAATTATGGCAACCCAACAGACTTAACTATAATTTTCATTATGATTATCTTCATGTGGATCAGTACGATATTCATTAGTAAGGTTTTTAGTTTTATTTTTATGGATTTTTAATTATGATATGCATTATGAAAATTCTATCATCTAAAAAAATAACAATGAGTTCGATGTCCATTGGTCCTATGCTAATTATGATAATAATAAATAGAAATATAGGTTTATTCTAATATTTAATTACACATTATTCTAATAATGGTACAAGAATTAATTTTCTATAAAAATATACTAAAAACACATTGGACATTAGATGTTAGTAAAACATGTTTTTATGAAATAATTTGAAATCTCCAAAATAGAAGGAATTGAAGTGAGAAATATAATTTCTAAATAAAAAATCTCCCCCATTTTGAAATCACATATCAAAAGAAAAAAATGTGAAGTAATTTTTTAAAAAATATAATTCTTTTATTTTCAGTACTTATTATTCATAGTTTTTCATTTAATCATATCCACTATGTGTTTATTTGTTATTTAAATATGATAGAGAAAATGATTTTGATTATGAATTATTCCTCCTAGAATAATATCTCCACCTAAGGATCATATTCTCCCCCTTAAATTAAATATTATACCTTTTTAAAACATTTATTTTATAAAGGATTTGTCCCCCTTTATTATAATGATACATATTTGGAATAACTCACCCTTTATAATAGCTTTCTCTTTGAATAAGAATAATTCTATTATAAGAAAATATTTATCCTCTAAAAGAATATTTATCCCCTTTTTTATTTTCAGAAATATTGGGTAACAGTTTTGAGTATCCTTAAGTTTTACTGAAGGGAAAAAATATGAAACAAAATAATGAACTAAATAATAATACATATTAAATTTGAACGAACATTCAACAAATTATTATTGGAAAAAATTCAAAAAAAAATGTATTTAGATGAATATATTAATTCATTCATAAAAAATGATACAAATAGTAGAAAAAGATTTCATTTGAATAAATTAATCTTTCTTCATTAAATAATTCAAAATGGTTTTCATTTTATTTAAATCTATTATGTTTTCCTCCATCTTTTATTTTTATTCTCCTTGAGTCTAAATATTATCATCATGAATCTAAACCTTCTTAGATAACATAGTATTCTCATTTTGAAAATCATTTAATATCTTTTTATTGCCTTTCAGTCTAGTTATCTCTATCTTCATGAATCAGATCGTCCCATTTATAGTTTTTATTTCTTTAGTTTGATCAATATTTTCCCCTTAAAAATTTTCCCCAAACATTACTCTTTCTTAAATATCATTGGTAAACTACTTAAAAGAATCAATGGTAATAATCATTAAATTCATCACATTTTTATAATTCTAATCATATAGATTGATGTAAGAATTGATTTTATGAGACCACTTTTATAACTTTATTACATGTATTCTTATGTGCTTTAGAACACTGATGCAAAACATCCAAATCTGCCTTAATCTAAATAAATTATTCTATTTTTATCTTCAATAATTATTACTTTTTGATCAATACTTTCAAGAATAATTTATCTTATAGCTTCAATTCATGGAATATATATAATTATTCCTCTATTTTTCTTCAATTATTAAAAAATGCGACCAACTCCTTGATCAGTTAGGGTATTAACTGAATTTAATTTATCTTGTTCAATTTTAATGAGTTTTACAAGACCGGTTCCAAACTCAGTTGCCTTACCTGTACCTTTATAAACATTTATACAAAGAATTTCATGTATTTCATTTATTTCATTATTTCCAGATAATTTAATAATCTCTCTATCATTAGTGTCAGCTTTATCATCCTCTTCTTTTGAACTTTCTACATTATTGAATTTCATAAAAACTGAATGGGATTCTTTTCGTGAAGATTATTTTTTTTATAATTATTTTTTTCTATTTGATCATTTTTAGAATTTAATTTAAATGAAGTCCCTCCAATTATTTTTATAAAAACATATCAGATTGAAGTTATTTATGACCTTCATATTTATCTTAATCTTCATCATTTTTATCCCCATTTTCTTCATTCTATCCATCAATTTCATCATCCCCATTTTCTTCTTTATTCTCATATCCATCATCATTATGATACTCATTTAATTATTCCTCTTCTTAAACAACCTCTTCTATTTCTTTGTCTTCAATACCATATTCATTATATTTTCCTTCTCATTATTTATGACTAATTTCATCAACCCCTGCAACCACTTATTCTATATCTATAACAAACTCATACTAATGAATAATTTCAATTCATAAGTCACCCTATAAAAATTGTATGGGTTTATATTAATTTTATTGAGAAGATGGTGGTATTGATTCCTCATCAACTACTTTAACCTTTCCCCTATCTATGATAGAGGTAGATTTGTAATTGACTACTACATTTTCTCGAAAACCCAATTCGACATCCAGTTTTGGTTCATCACTTTGAGTTGTGGGTTGTACTAAAACTACATTACCTAATAAATTTTCAAGACTTTTAACAATTTATCACATACCTAAACTCTATCAGACTTCTGCTTCTACTTATTTATCATTTTTTTTTTCATACAAAGCTTCAGAAACATTGATCATTAATGTTAAGGCCACTACTAGGTTTATTATGATAACCAGTTCTTCTGGCCTCTTTTTTTTGCTTTTTCATAAAATCATTATATAATTTATCAAAAAGATTATTTTTTTCTTTAAATTATTTTGTGGAGAAACATCTTCTTTACTTTTTTTTCTGTATTCTGGAACTTCTCATCATTTCTTGAAGATTCTTCTTTCAATGTAGCAACACCATATTTCTCAATAAAAATCATTCATTTTTCATCAAAATATTATCTCATATTCTTTATAGTGTCATCAGTAATGTAAAAATTATTCATATTCATTATAATTGATTTATCTTGAAGATTAAAATACATCAAGAATACAATCAAAGACTTACTTTTCAGAAACAAAAAAATTATTATCTTTGAATTAATCGATATGGTCTTCATGTTTTTTATGGAAATAAATATTAATATGATAACATTTATCATTCCCATGTTTACTTAATAATCTAATATAATAACATCACTAAAATTGAGTGTATCACGATATACCTTTATTGGGACCATAAACTCTTGAATCCATATGGATATTAAGTGATTATTCATTGTTATGTTGAAAACATTCAATTTTTTTTAATAATATATAATGACTCATTAGATTTATTCTTATAGAAGTTATAAATATCATCAGAAAGATTTTCTAAAGGATATAAATTTTTTACTTACTTGGGTATTTCAATCAGACTCACAAAATTTCAATAATATATCTTTTATCTTTTATCATTCATAACAAAATTGAAAATTTCAATTCCTTCGTCCATGAAAAAATTAACATAAGTATAAAATATTTTAACAAGAAAATGATAGAAGTGAATAGAAACCTTTGGCAAACACTAAACACATACATATTCTCATCCTTGAATCATTATATTTTTTTATAAAGAAGAATCATGTTTATCATAATCGGAAATTTCTAATAATATTTCTCAAAAAATAAACCAATAATTATTATATTCATAATGAGCCAACATATGGAGACAGATATTAAAGAAAATAGAAAAGCATGATTTTTTTGTATTAGGAGACATAATAGTAGTAGAAAATTTTAGAAAAGATATGAGGTCAACCAATATAGGACATAGAGGGGAGGGAGGTACCCATTTATATAGGTACTCTGGAAAAGTTTGAATATCAAAAATATATCCATCAGTTGAGATTAAAAATCATTCGATCTAACGTGTTAATGTCATTCAAAGATTGATTTGAAATATTTTTTTAATGACCCGACCTTATACATTTGATAACTGAGGACCTTTTAATGATATAGCTTCTGAAGAATAAATACAAACATAAAAATTATCAGAGTTGCAACAAAATAAAATAAAAAGAACAAAAACACGGTGTGGGATAACTACATAAGTGAAGTGAACGACTTTGAAATATTCTACTATTCTTGTGAAAAATCAACAAAGGGGTGAGCACAAAAAATAGACTCAGTAAGGGCTAAAAAACATTTGATAAATCTTTTTTGAAATTTTCTTTGAAAATAATTTAGTACATACATAAAAAAATAAAATTTTTAAAATACTATTTTAAATTACTCAAGACATAAAATACTAGTCCATTTTAGAAAATACTTATTTTAAAAATTATTTTAAACATAATACAGTGTTTTATGAAATACAGTTTGCAAGGTTTTGAAAACAAAACACTATTGCTAAGGTCACTTGAATCATTGAAAGATGTCTGGGATTACCCACTTAGCGAAGGATTGGTTCACTTCCCAAGAAGCTTTCATATTTACAACGATCAAGCATTGGATTTTTTTGGAAAATGTTTTAAGCTTGCTTTATGAATGTATATATTTTCACAGGAGTTTTTGTCATTGAAAACATAATGCTGCATAAAAATTACACATTATAAAATATATAAGTGAATATATATATATATATATATATATTTGTGTGTGTGTGTGTGAACATTCATAACACTTGTGTGTTTGGTTGCAACAAAAAACCTTAGCATAACCTTTTCATGATCTGTCCATGCGTTAAAAATCACTTTCATGTACTTCACAGGATATTAATAAAAATAGTTTATCATATTAAAATAATAATTAATAATTATGTTCTGCACATAAAAACTACAAAGAGGGAATTTTAAATAAAACACTTGCAATGAAATCAATGTACTTATTAATTTTGGAATTAATCGTTAACATTTAAATTGAAATTATTAATTTAATATGAATGTCAGGTATGTCGATATTATGCATAAATGCATGGCCATGTATATATGTAGAAGTGACATCATTATTTTTAATTTGAGGACATGTTGTGCGCATTTTTAGAAACATGACAAAAAATATTACAAACATGTCAACGAAAATTTTATCTTTATATATATACATATAACATTAAATTTATAATACTCCTCATCAAGAAAAAAATTATTGTTTTAGAAAATTTTGATAAAGGAGAATATTCATTGGCATAATAAATATGAAATAAAATTAAAATATAAAAATTATAAATAATAATATACATTTTGATAGATTTATTAAAACATAATTTTTATTAACATATCTTATTCATTTAATGCAGAATATGAAAACATAATAAAAAGCTCACCACACAACCATGAATTAAAAAAATTAATTAATAATTAAAAATAGTTCTTTACAATTGTAATCTAAATACCAAAAATATATAATTACATTTTTATTATATGTTCATAAAATAATCTATGCTAATTATACATATATATGTATATATACATATATATGTATTAAAAAAAATATTGACAAAAATTTTAATTTAATCCTTTTTCATAAAAATAAAAAAAAATCACAATTTTTATAATTTATGAAAATAGAATAAGTAGATGGATGAATTTATACCTATATCCTTGTAAATTAAAACTCGAATAGAAGGATTGAATTTGAAACCCTAAAAAAACACACAACTTAAGAGGTAAAATTAAATAATCCCTTACATATGTTTTAGATTTAATATTTAACACATAATCCATTGACTCATATATATATATATATATACTGAAAATAATGAGTTATAAATGCCTATATATGTATATATACACATCTATAGATGTTCGAACCATAATGTCAACAAAACTAAAATACACCCTTACATAAGTTTCAGATTTAATATTTAACACATAATCCCTTGACTCATATATATATATATATATATATATATATACTGAAAATAATGATTTATATATGTGTATATATGTATATATACACATATATAGACGTACCACCGATTATTTGAAAAAAAAAACTAAAATACACCCTTACCTTAGATCAAAAGGCGGCGTGTAGTTTTTCATAATTTCCAAACAAAAACTGAGCTTGATAGGAAGAGGTTTGGGTGTTCTCGATACTTATAGAAATATTTCCAAGCAGTAAGCTTCTCAAAGAAGCTAAGATATTATTATTATTATTTTTTAACAAAATTAAACAAATACTCACTGTCATCAATTGTTTTTATCTTATTTTCAGATCTATCCAATCGTGTAATAATATATTTTTATTTTTTAATTATTTTTTTATCATTCCCCCTCCATTTTTTCATCATGACTTTAATATTAATTATTTTTATTTTTAAATTGTTTCGTTATCTCTTAAAAATATAGTTTTCTTTGTTTACCACAAAGTCGCATCTCTCCACTCACATGAATTTTGTTTTTTTCTATCATATCTTTTTATTTATTATTGTGTTATTTTATTATAATTTCATATTTGTTTGTTTTTTTAAAAACTCATTTTTTTAATATCCTTTGGCGTTTTTTAGACTATACCAAGACCTTTTTTACAATCATGACATGTTTTTGTTTTTTTATCATTTTATCATCTTTATTTTTTTGTCATGTAATGATTACTTTTATAATATACTTAATTATCATCCTATTTTTTATTAACCTTATTTAATACATTTTTTAATCACCTTTTATTATATAATTATAATTTAACTTTCATTTTTAATAACATAAAAAAAATTATTAAGAGTTAAAAATTCAGAATTTAAATAATTAAAATGATAACATATTCATAAAAAAACTTAAATATATTAATTTAATATAACAATAATAACCTAATAATTGACACAATTTTTTACTTTATAAAATACATTTAAAATAATTACAACTTCACAAAATGTATATTTTAAATAATAATAATAAATATCTTTAAAAAAATTTTAGTCTACCATTATTTTTTATTCTTATTATTAGTATCTTATCTCTCTATTTAAAATTTTGGGGTGTTTCATTATTCCCCTCCCAATAGAATTGCGTCCTCGCAATTCAATTTTACAGAAAAGAAGAATTCTTGAATTTTATATCAGAATTAGGAGACAGTTGGGATGATAAACATCTATATAAAAAAACAACTAATATACAAAGTTGTCTAGACCGTTCCTCTAATAAAAATTATAATGACCAATCCTTACACATTACATAACTGAGGACATTTTACCGATCTAGGTTTTGGAGAATAGATAAAACATAAAAATTATCAGAGTTGCAACAAAATAAAAAAAATAACAAAAACCTGGTGTGCGCTTACTCCATAAGTGAGGCGAATGACTTCGTAAAATTATACTATTCCTGTGGAAAATCAACAAAGGGTGAGCACAAAAAAATAGGCTCAGTAGGGGGTAAAAAAACCTTTGATAAATCATTTTTAAAATTTTCTTTGAAAATAATTTAAGAAATACATAAAATAATAACATTTTTAAAATACTATTTGAAATTACTTAAAAACATAAAATACTAGTCCATTTTAGAGAATACTTTCATTAAAAATTGTTTTAAACTTAATCCAGTGTTTTATGAAATACAATACGAAAGCATCTGAAAGCAAAACACTATTTATAAGGTAACTTGAATCGCTGAAGGCTACCTGGGCCTACCCACTTAGCGAAGGATTGGTTCACTCCCCCAATAACCTTTCATATTTACAATGATCAAGCACTGGATTTTTTTGGAAAATGTTTTATGCTTTCTTTACCTATGTATATATATTCACCAGAGTTTTTATCATTGAAAACATAATACTGCATTACAATTACACATTATAAAATATATAAGTGCATATATATATATTTGTGTTTGTGTGTGTGAACATTCATAACACTTGTGAGTTTGGTTACAACAAAAGCACCTACCACAACCTTTTCATGATATGTCCATGCATTAATAATCTCTTTCATGTAAAGCCCATGATATCCATACAAATAGTTTATCATATTAAAATAATAATTAATAATTATGTTCTGCCCCTAAAAACTACAAAGAGAGCATTTTAAATAAAACACTTGTAGTGAAATCAATGTACTTATTAATTTTATAATTGATCGTTAATATTTAAATTGAAATTATTAATATACTATGAATGTCAGGTATGTCAATATTAATCATAAATGCATGGCCATGATTATATGTAGATGCGATATCCTTATTTTAAATATGAGGACATGTTGTGCGCATTTTTAGAAACATGACAATAAATATTACAACATGTCAATATTAATTTTATCTTTATATATACACATATAACATTAAATTTATAATACCCCTCATCAAGAAAAAAATTCAAATTTTAGAAAATATTGATAAATGAGAATATTCATTGGCATAATAAATATGAAATAAAATTAAAACATAAACATTATAAATAATAATATATATTGTGATAGATTTATTAAAACATAATTTTTATTAACATTTCATATTCATTTAATGTCGAATATCATAACATAATAAAAAAATTCACCACACAACCATGATTTAAAAAATTAATTAATAATAAAAAATAGTCCTTTACAATTGTAATCTAAATACCAAAAATATATAATCTCCCTTTTATTATATGTTAATAAAATAATCTATTCTAATTATACATATATATGTATTAAAAAAATTATTGAAAAAATTTATAATTTTATCCTCTTGCATAAAAATAAAAAAAATCCCAATTTTTATAAATTATGAAAATAGAATAAAGAGATGGATGCATTTATACCTATATCCTTGCAAATTAAAACTCAAATCGATGGATTAAAATTGAAACCCTAAAAAAACACACAACTAAAGAGGTAAAATTAAATAACCCCTTACATATGTTTTAGATTTCATATTTTACACATAATCCCTTGATTCATATATATATATATATACTGAATATAATGAGTTATATATGCGTATATTTTTATATATACACATATATAGACGTACCAACTTTAATTTGAAAAAAAATAAAATACACCCTAACATAAGTTTTTGATTTAATATTTAACACATAATACCTTGACTCATATATATACACATACAAAAAATAATGAGTAATATATGCGTGTATATGTATATATACATATATATAGATGTACCAACCATTATTTAGAAAAAACTAAAATACACTCTTACCTTAGATCAAAAGGGGGCCTGCAGGTTTTCATAATTTGCAAACAAAAACTAATCTTGATATGAAGAGGGTTGGGTCTCCTCCATACTTATATAAATATTTCCAGGCGGTAAGCTTCTCAAAGAAGCTCTGATATTTTTTTTTAACAAAATTAAACAAAGACTCATGGGTCATAATTTGGTTTTTTTCTTATTTTCATATCTATCCAATCATGTAATAATATATTTTATTATTTAAGTATTGTTTTTATCATTCCCTCTCCATTTTTTCATCACGCCTTTAATATTAATTATTATTATTTTTAAATTTTTTCTTTATCTCTTAAAAATATCATTTTCTTTGTTTACCACAAAGTCGCGTCTCTCCACTCACGTGAATTTTATTTTTTTCCCATCATATCTTTTTATTTATTATTTTGTTTTTATTATTATAGGTTCAAATTTGATTGTTTTCTTTAAAAACTGATTTTTTTAACATATTCTTTGGTGTTTTTTAAACTATTCCAAGACTTTTTTTTCAATAATGACACTTTTTCGTTTTTGTATCATTTTATCATATTTAATTTTTTTGTCACGTAATGATTACTATTATAATATAGTTAATTATGATCCAATTTTTTATTGAACTTATTTTAACATTTTTTTAATCATCTTTTAACATATAATTATAATTTAACTTTAATTTTTTTTAAATTAATGAAATTATTAAATGTTAAAAATTCAGAGTTTAAATAATTACAATGCTAACATATTCATGAAAACAAAAAATTAAATATATTAATTTAATATAACAATAATAACTTAATAATTGACATAATTTTATATTTTATAAAATACATTTAAAATAATTAAAACATTACAAAATGTATAATATAAACAATAATAATAAATATATTTAAATCAATTTGGTAAACCATTATTTATTATTCTTATTATTATTATCTTATCTCTCTATTTAAAATTTTGGGGTGATACATTTTTCTACTCTCAAGGATTTAAAAAATATTTTATTGGGGATTAAAATGATAAACATTATTTAAAAAACATTTAGGAATGAATTTATAAATCTAAGAGTAACACCATCTATTTAAGAACTAATCATAATGAAATTGTTCAAAAAAATAAAATATACGAGGGTAACTTTTGAATTATAAATATAAAAAAGTATAAATAACATGATCTTGTTGGATTTTACTGATTATTATTGTTTTTTGATGATAACATTGGAAAACATTTCCATATGTCTAAATATATTTGATTTTAGAAAAAATAAATTAAAATTTATTTATTAAAAAATGAGTTTCAATTGTTTTATATTTAATAACATATTAATGTATTCTTAAATTTTGGAAACAAAAAATCATTGATAATAGAAAATTACATTTTGTATATCAAAATTTTAAATCGGATAAATATTTTAAGAAAAAAAATTAGAAATCAATTTTTTTAAAAACACAAACATATTTACTACCCATATAAAAGTGAATATTTTAATATAAAGATATGGGTAAAAAATAATTAGATATATAATATCATTTTATATTTATCATTCCTAGAATCCGTTTAATCAATTCATATCTACTAAAAAGAATTAATTTTTGTAACAATATCATAATGTAGTTCGTCTATTTAGATAAATTTTAAAATGATATCACCTTTTAGTGTGTGATCCAAAAAAGTTGTGTCTTATATATATATATTTGTGTGTGTTTGTTTAAAATGTGAGGGATGTGGTGGGTTTTTATTTATGTCAATGGAACTAGTATTATCACATTGTATTCGAGTCTTAGTAAAACTCACACCACATTCTGTCAATGTGTATTGCTTCGAAAACACCTCTGAACCAAAAAATAAATGTTTTGACAAATACAGCTTCAGTGGTGGAAAGTGACACTGAGTGCTATTTCATGAAATACCATGAATCAAATTAATCACCTAAAAATGGGAACGTTCAAGAAATATATTTTCTTATCCATTATACATCCTCCAAATTCAGCATCCATTTTTTTAGCATAAAAAAATTTCTATAATGTTTAAAAATTATTAAATCCAATGTTCCCTCTATATAAAAAATTTCTATTCTATAGAATTTAAATGGAAATACTTATTATTAAATATCAATCATTCTTATAAGCATATATAAAATTTTATTTTTTATGGGTAGATGTTAAGTAATGTAAAGTTTTTATTATACCATTAAAAGTATATTTGATTAACTAGTTTCCCAAATTCATCAATATCATGTTTATTGGTGGTATTTATAGGAGTAATAATACATTTAGTATTTTCATTTACAAATTTTTTGGAAGATATTTTATTAACTTATTTGGAGATATAAATGTTCCTTATGAATTTTGTGAGATTTGAAAAACTAGATAATTTGTTAACTCACCAATCATACTCATCTCAAACTACAATATCATAAAATCCATGAAAAACTATTTTATAGGTTGTTTAGTGTATCATAATATTATATCATCAATATATATTTGTACAATCATAATGTTTTTATATTATTATTTTATATAAATTATTGGATCCACACCTCCATTAACAAAGTCATTTTTTAAAATAAATCATATTAAACTATCATACCAGTATCAAGTGTCCTGTTTAAGCTTTTATAAATCATTGTTAAGATTATAAAAATTTTAAGGATGTTTTTTATTTTCAAAACATGGAAGTTATCCACAAAAAATATCCTCTTAGAAATATCTATTAATAAAATAACACTTCAAATCCATTTTAAAAGGTTTAAAATTAAATAATGTGGCAAAGGAAAATAGAATATGGATACCTTCATGTCTAGATACTAGTGAAATGTTTCTTCATAAAATATTCCCTATAGTTGATTATAAACCCTAGAAACCCATCTATCCTTATTTCTAATTATAATGAAGTTTTCATCCCATTTATTACTAAAAACCCATTTTAGTCCAATTGCGGAATTTTTATAAGGTTGTTCGACCCAGGTCTAGACTTTATTAATTTAAAATTCATTTAGTTTATTTTATATAAACATTAACCAATCCTTATCACGTAAACTTCATAAGTATTATTAGGATAAAATTGGGAAGGGAAAGCTAGAATTTCTATTTCACTCTTTAAGTAACTTCTAGTCCCAACTAGTGGATCAACAACACTAATGATACTATCAGTAGGATTATTTCTATGAAACAATTGAATTATTGGTTTTTTAAAAGGGTTTTCATCTACATAAGGTACTAAATAATCCATGGTAAATACTTAATAAACAATTTATTATGGTATTTCCATTTGAAAAGAATATTTTGACTATTATTTGAAATTAGTTCACATTATAACATCCTTATATGTATGTTGAGGTTGTTTAAAAACAACTGGTTCAATTTCATCTGACATAGAATGTGATTTTTCCTCAGTAGTATAAGAATTTTTATTAATGAATATATATTCCTTATAAGTAGTGGAATGACCTATATAACTTCCATCATCATATTTGAGTGAAATTTTTTGTATGTTTTCTGTTTTATTGAAGATTAATACTTTGAATCCAAAATCATTGAAGTAAGAAAATATCATTTGTCTTCTCACAACAAACTCATATATAGTTTTATTAAGAAAATATATAATTAAAACCCATTATATTGTATAGAATATAGTACTAAACACTTTTTCCCAAAAATGCTTTAAAATTGAATATTCACTCAACATTGTGTTCTCATTTCTTAAATAATTGTATTTTTTCTTTCAACAACACCATTTTTGAGGGGTTCTATGAGTTTAAAAATAATGTTCTATAAGTTTCTTACTACAAAAAGATTCAAAATTAGAGTATAAAAATTCTCTAACATGATCAATATGAATAGTATTAAAAGGAATGTTTTTCTAATATTTAACATCGGATACAAAAGATTATAATAGAGAAATGCAATAGAATTTTTTTTTTGAGAAAAAAAACCCATGTGTGTCAAGTGTAATCATTATCGAATAAAAATACATAGCATTATCCCCAAATACTCATAGTTTGTGTAAGACTAAATAAATATATATTGGCTAACAATAAATCATCCGAATCTGATACTCAATTAAATATTCAAATCCAAACTTATGATAATTAATTTATTTACAAGGGTTAAAAACTTTAGAAGAATCAATCCAAAGTTCAAAAAGACCCTTAACATGTATTCCCTTAGTCAGCATGGATATGTTTATAAGGTTATAGTGTTTTAAACATCCCTTCTATAGACATGATTGGTCGTCTATTTCATGTAGGAAAGGTATGTCTTGGACCTTAAGGTATTCTTTGTTAAGTTTGTTAACATTCTCTGTTCAATTGTTAGAAAGAATAAATTCATAATTTGAACTATGTTGTAAACATTTATCATTCAAAAGGATAAAAAAAACCTTCATAACATAATATACTTAGGATTATAAGGCTTTCATTATGATCATTAACAAACTAATAATTTGATATTAAATCTATATGAATACGTACAATGTTGCATATTATGATAATCTCTCCTTGAGAATTATCTTTGAATGTAACCTTTACACCTTTCATCATGATAATAATATCAATTGTTTTAATAATAATCTTCATGGAATTACCATTATCCATGTACCAATTATTATTAATGTCCGTACATTGTTTCTTTTACTAAAAAACGTTATACTTTCAGCACCGAGACCTTCTTGGGTCTAGAAATTCTAGAAAAAAACTTTTGGAATTCATAGTTTTTTTGAAAAATATTATATATAAAAACCTAGATATTTGAATTTATTTAAATTATTTTTTTCCAATGACCACAAATTTTACACTTTCTAAAATGGTAGATCATTTAGGAACAATGAAATCATTTCAAAAAGTAGGCTTTTTATAAGAAAACCCATTTCATGAACTCTTCACAAAAGGATGAATTTGTTTGTAATTTTGTTTAATTTTTTCCCTATGAGTAGTAAAGTATGAAAAAAGATTCTTTAGAGAATAAATTTCATATTTTAGTTTTAAAACTGAATTCTTATCCTGATTAGAATTGTTTTGGAATTTAGCTTTAAAAAAAAGGTTGTAATGAACTTTTCTCAGAAATTTCCCTTTCTAAATATATAGAAATAGTATCTTTATCAGAATTAAGATTATTAGTATCATTAGATAGATTTAATATTTCATTTTAAATTCATTTATTCTTGAATCATCATTTACAAGGTTTTCTTATCAATATCATGTAATTTTGTAAATTTTATACTTTTTATTCTCTAATTTTTTTTAAAAATTTAAAAACATCTTAAAATGAAGTAAAAGTATTCTATTCACTATTTATGGAATATTATTCATAAGAAGATATATAATTCTTCTCATTATGATATTTTTATCTTAGAGACATATTACTAAGATTCTCAATAGTCTTTTCATTACCCATTAAATAATAATTTACTTGAGGTACTTTGGGAAAAATACATTTATTCCTTTGAATAAAAATTTTATTCTCGGAAATATATTTGGAATAAGCACCTCCACTAGCACTCCACGATTCGAAAATAATAAAAAAATCATGCCTATATATTATCTATATTTTTATAGTCATTTATAAATTTCTATGATTACTATCATTGCCCTTTAACATAGGACAATATGGTCTGATGTGTCTAGCCTTATTATATTCATAACAAATTAATGGATATTTCTAATAATTTATATCCTTATTACCTTTATTATACCTCTATTGGAAATCCTTCATTTAGATTAAGTTTTTTTATCCTTCTTAAATGATTTTACAATTAATTTTTAGACCATTCAGAAACATAAGAATCATATTGTATAATGAACATTTTCTTTATTAATGTTTTAACAACACTATATCATGTTTGGAATTTATTAAAAGTAATATTTTATTAAAAAAACACATAAATTGTTCTTATTTTTTTTCTAACAATCTCTCTTTTTTCTTTCTTAATATTGAATTAATGTTCCACTGAGGTCTTCATGATTATGAATTTTTAACATTCATGTGTTAGTCCTCCTTGATTCTCATTTATTGGGCATGATTTCAATAATTTTCTCAAAAAAACCTGTTCATATAAACATTTCTCTCTATGATATTGTATAAAATTTAAAATAGTCACAATCCTATTGTCTATATTGTAAATATATTATCCATGTAAATATTAAAAATCTTGATTATTTAGTATGGAAATATCTCTTCTGGTTTCAAAAACCGTTATTGTTTCAAAATATGCTGTTTCAATAGTTTTCCAAATACTATTGGTGACTTTACAAGATAATATTTGGAAATAATTACTTCTTTTCATGGATCTTAAAAATTTATTTCTATCTATTTAATTAAGTGTTTCATCTTTTTTCTCTTATTATGTGAATAAAATAACTTCCTTATCAATATTATTTTAATATCTTGTCACTATGAAAAAGTTATTGACTCCTATGTTAATAAAAAGTAACTTCATCCTATCTCTACAGTACACATAGTCAACACCATAAAAAATAGGCGTTGTGCTTGGATTTATATTATATTTGGATCTAACATTTATTCCTAAAATTTTGAGAACAAGGATATGATTTTTCATAATACATATTGGTGCATAAAAATATTTATAAAAAAATGTTTAAACTAAAATTAATAAACCTAAAAACGTAATGAATACGAATCATACCATGTATATGAGTAGTAAAATCCTACAATGATACCAATTGGTGGATATCAATATGAGTTATTTTTGAAATTAAGAATAAAATAATATATTATTTATGTCTCAATTATAATTAGTGGGGTTAAACTGTAGTTTTTTAAAAATTAATGTAAATGAGTTTAAACTAGAAAAATTCAAAAACCTCTTTAAGTAATACTATTAAATTCAGACGTGGATCTCTTTATGATTAATAGTGTATCAAAACCAAGATTAATTTTGATATGTCATAGTAATAGAATTGTAATTATAGACAACATGATTTAATATATATAAGATATTTAGGTCACTACAGGCCTGATTGATCATTGTATAGAATCTTAATTAGTGAAATTATGATAAAAACAGTAAATAAAGATGAATATGATGTTTCACTTTATTTTATATAAATTTATTATAATAATTACTTGAAAATAAAAAAACCATACAAAAAAATGTAAATTAATAATTATTTATAGGTATTATTAAAATAATACACCTCTATTGTCCTTAAGAGAATGGTAGACCACATCCTTGTTAAGAGGTATCATTTGTTTTATATGTACAAGAAAGTTAATGTTTCCTCAATAAGGAAAGACCACAATACAATTATCGGCTATGTATTCCTATACATAGAAACCCTAGATCTGATAGATCAGATTCTCTGTCTTACAATCACTGTGATCCCTCCCTCAATAAAATGATTGGATTCTCAATCATCCTATACCTAGAAGCCCGCAATCGCAATCAAAACAATAAGATTCATGATGAAAGTAAAAAACAAATATTATAGAGAAAACATAAAAAGTTATCCTTATTAAGATAAAACTACCAAACTTCTATAAAATACTATGAACAAGACAATAATGCTTTGTAATCTCCAGAGCTCTCACCAAAGTGCGAAATTTAAAAATAATCAACATGATGCAAACTCTTCCAATAACTATTTATTTACATGTGAACTTTTAATGACCATATTTCCTACCAAATGGTCAGGTTTTATCCATGTTTTTCTCAATAACATAGAAACACGAATATTGACCTCTTATACATATCCAGCGTAAAAAAATTTCTCACGTCATATTAGACCACACCATCATAGTGAAAAAGTAATCATCAAATCAGTATATGAATTAAAAATAATTTTATTATCTTTAAGTTAGTATGATTAACTTCTTAACAATTTTACTCATGATTGTCTTCATGTGGTTCAGTATGATGTTCATCGACACTAATTTCAGTTTGATTATTATAGATTTCACATTAATATATCAATGACAGAAGTTGTTATATCTAAACTAATAATGGTGAGTCTAATGCCTCTAAGTCTCATTCTCATTATAATTATCATAAAGAATAAATATTGGTTTATTTATATTAAAAATTATGACATTTTATATTAATTGGAAAATAGTTGGTTTTCAACAAAAACATACTAAAAAACATTGGACACTAAATTTTTTTAAAACATCTTATTAAGGAAGTGTTTGTGATCTCTAAAATAGATGTAATGTTAAAGTGATAAATTGGATTTATAACTTAACATCCTCCCATTTTTGGTTCATGTGGGATTATAAGGAATTTAAAATATGAGGTTATATGTATTGTGGTGAATTCCAAATTTAATTTATAGGGTTATATAATCTATAATTTATAATGGATGATGAGTATTGGGAAGGTCCATATTGATGATATTGAATACATTGATCAGGATGAGGATGATTTTGTACTGGATCATATGAAAAAAATTAACTCTATAAATGTCTTGGTACCCTATGATTGTTTGTGGCCCTTATACTGAGATGATAGAGACGAACCTAGTATGCACTCCCCATAAAACTAGGTCTACTTCTCATCTTATGACTTATTCGCCCTCCACTCAGGATGAGGAATTGTTAGTGACCTCTACTGATTTATTGATGTATTCTAAGACCAATATTTATTGGGATGACATTAGAGATGATACATGATTATTCGATACTAGAGATTATTTTAGATATTCCCTTTAAAATGGGATGGTGAAAGATGATGCAGATGAGGATTAGGATGATATTCTAGCAGATATGAAATTTGTTCATAAAAATTTATTGATTAAAATATGTTAAAGGAGAATAGGTTGATTTCTTCAAAGAGAATTATAGGTAAATACAATGTTGAGGTTTTAAACTCATTGAAATCCAAATTTAAAAGCATTCACTCCACTTATGGATAGGAAAAATTTGAATGATGTTGTTATGTATCTTATAAAGTTGGGAAGGGTTTAGGTATCCTCAACCAATCCACCTCCTTTGATACAATGGTTAGTAGATAAAAACTGTGGAGATAACATATTTATTATACTAAAAGTGATAATTAAGAACTTGGTAATTTGGATGTTGATGATCATGTCAGGGGGTTCTCTCATATAACTTATTATACTCTGGCTTCAAGATATGATGTCTTTGAAACAGGGGAGGATTAGTTATTGCGTTCTACGATTATTTCAGTATCTCTAATCGTTTCTGCACTTGATATTTCTGGAAATAGTTTTTTGAGAATAGACATGGTACTCTAGATGTTGTGTTCTCACTATTAGTATACTGCTTCAAAATGTGGTCAATCCTTTATGGGGGATTCATAATTTCTGTTGTATTCATAAATATCAAAAACATAGGGTATTATGAAAGCACCCATTGATTATGATAAATGAGTCCATAAATGTTATTCAGTGGTAGTATTCATTGATCAATCTTTTACTATGATGGATTCATTGCTTTAATCATGACTGGATGAACTTGAATAAAATAATATAAATGTTGTGGTTCTTAATCAGCATACCAGATCATGTCAAGATTTTTTTGGTGAGATATTAGAATCCTCACCAAAGGTGGTTCCTTCAATGAATCATATTCTTTCTAAACATGAAAATAATGTAACCATGAAGGAAATCATGCAAAATTATTTCGAGTTAATTACTTTAAGAAGCAATGGGGATGATATTCAAAAAAAGAGAATGTGTAACTAATGATATTAGAGTTGATATTGATGTGTATCTAATAGATTACGGAGGTGGTCCTTAGAAAAAAGTGAATAAATAAATGTGGGGTTGACATCCTCATATTAGGGGTGGATTACACCTCACCTCAATATCAGTACTTTATCTTGATACTAATTATTATTTTCATCTGTTTTCATGCTATGGAAAAATTTTATATTGCATGTTCCTCTGATTTTTACCATGTCTTTTGATTTAATAAATTTTCCTATGAGACCAATCTACAATAAAACAAAAAAAATTCAATTGTCTCATAAAATTATAAAAAAAAATTTTAAATTTGAACAATCTAATTTTAATAAATATATATTTTTAATCAAGAAATTAAAAATATACTGATGGTGAATTTGAAGTAAAAATATATTTTTAGTAGACAGTTCAATATATTACAACATTAACCAAATTTTACACATATAAAAATAAAACAGGACTTCATTTTTTACACTATCATTAATATTTATATATTTATTATATAGTAAAACTATTTAATAATAAAAATAATTTTTAAAAAATTCTTAATTAAATTATTTTATTAATTGAAACCATATATTATCCCAAACATTTTTTCTTCATGTCAAAATGAAATTTTAATCCTCCAAGTTATATAATAAAATTTAATTAATAATAAAAATGAGATATATAAAATCATTTTTTCATTAAAAAGAAAATATAAAAATTTATACTACTAGGTTATTGATACATTATCTCTTATTACACTAGTGTACACTATAAGAGTAAGGTCTGTGGTGATGGTGCTTTATTGAGGTGGTTTGGTTAATAGGGTTTCGGTTGTGATCTTGATAATCTTGAACCTCTCCTTTAAATGATTTTATTCATGCTTTAGTTATTTAATTTCAAATCATGATTGGTTAAGTGAAAATCCTAGTGATTTCATATCCCATGGAAGATCTGATAAATGGACTTCATAGGGTACAATCATATTGTTTGAGGTCATCTCTCCTTCATTATATGAAAATGTGACTTTATCATAAACTTAAAAATGTACTTTTCTTATTTTTCACTGTATAATTTCTATATTATCTAGGATTAAGATTGTTATCATTATTTTAAATATTACACTCTATATTTTATAATTGGTAAAAAATAACCAAATTTGTTCATGTATTTTATATAACTATAATTTATTTAACTATTCAAAAGAGAAATTAATTTATAAATGTTTGAGTCATTATATTCTCACGCCATTATAAATTTCACCCTAAAGATTTAATTTTCTATATATTAATATATAATAGTACAACAATAACACTAGGGAATAAGGTGAGTAAAAAATCAAATCCCTATTTGGATGAATCAGTGTATATCAAAAATGAATCCATACTAGGGAATAAGGTGAGTATTTGAATCATGATTAGACTCTTCTTTTAGTATATAAACATTTCTTCACATTCATAAATCTAGATAAACATTTTCCCCTTAAATTTTGTATTGATTAATGGGATTGGAAATTATAAAATGTTTCTCAAAAATAAATGATAGTACTATGGAAACTATGGATCCCCATCATAGTGGTCGGTCTAGGATATCCTTCAATTCCCTCCACATTCAAAGTATCAATATTTATCCTTTTTTATGATTAAATTCCATGATAATGTTACTTTATCCATCCAAAACAAGTATTTAAAATACATCACATTCAAACTTTCATTTCATGAGGTTTTTTTACAACATTAAAATTCTCCTAACTATCCTCCTTGATTTTGGGGAAGATAAAAATATCATCTGTAAAGACTAGCACAAATTTTTTAAGGTACTTTCTGCAGACTATCTCATCATGTACAAGTATATTTATAATTAATTATAATGTCTAAATGGATTCATTATGAACTATTAGTTCCATTCCTTATATAAAAATATGTCTTGGTGATACAAACCTTCATAAAGTTTTCATAAAATATCTTGACTGGAGATACAACATAGAGAAGTATTTTGATTACTGTAGATGATATATCAATTAAAAAATCTATGGTAGATGATATTTTTTATTTATAATGATCCTATTCATATCATGATAATAAAAACATAGGAACACTGAACCATCCTTCTACTTTATGATGTGGAATGGAACACCCCATAGTGTATAACATAGGTATATAAACCCTTTATCCAAATTTTATACCCGTTTCTTCATTAAAACTTCACGATCAACATTGGTCATCATATTTTCTATCTTGAATATTACTAAATATCTAGGAATAATACAAGTTTATAACTCAACATAAAATCTTGGATGAGTACTATTAAACTCTTTAGGAAACACATCACTATAAATCCTTACAATGGGCATGTCATTAATACTGATATTTCTTCAAGTATCAATCATTTTATCTATCAAATCTTGTCTATAAAGAAATAAAATCCATTATTGATAATATGATAAAAATTTATATGTATCCTTATCCTTTATGTTTTATATATTTTGAAGTAGAATTTTGATATAGAGGTAGATTTCAATCTCTCAGTATTTTGGATTAGATATATACAAGGAAAGCTAATACATACCCAAAATTGAATAGAATTATGATAACGGGAGTATCACAAGGTTCACTGGGAAGTTCATCCCAATAATATAGATAGTGGATAATTCATATACTTAATAAATAATAATTTATGCATTTCTTTTTTTGACTAGTATCTCTAATTTCTTGTTTTGAGGTGGGGTTTGAATAGTTCCACTATACTAGTATAGTATTATAGAATGTGAGGAAATTGAAAAAAAATATTATATTTTCTATCCTTGAATGAATAACCACTATAACTATATATACATAAATTTCACAATCCACTAATATAGTTGTGATTTCATAATATATCACATGATCTCTTGGAATTTAATGTTTTTGTTTCCAGTTTTTTTATAACCCTTGTCTTAGTCTAATGATTCACATAATGTATTTATTCTTTGTGGTTTAAACATTAGACAAAATGTTAAGTGTCGTATTGATAATTCAATTATTCCACCACATTAATGGGTTTCTCTCATTTGTATTCACTTGATTGCAACTCTTACATTCAAGACATAAAACATTTCTATGCCCCATTCAAGAAATTTCATGTATGATTCATCCCAAACATCAGATAACTAGGGTGTTGGACATTAATTTTCACATTTTATTTCTCCATTATACTTCCAAAATTATAATCTACTCTCCTATTATTGTCATTAGTCGCATTAGATTCATGAGATTTATAAGTCTCTATTTCAATATTATTGGAACATCATAAAATCTTATCATGGTTGTAAAAATCACAAATCATAATATATTTTCATACTGAAGGATTTTACTCACTATTGAAATGGTCAATTTAGAATTTAAGGTAAATTATAGAGTCAAAATAACATCATTTAATTCTTTTGAGGTTATCCTTGTACACCACATGGGATTTTTCAACCTGTATATTTATAATAAGTAAATCATTATCAATTGTAAGATAGATCACATCAGGATTTTTTTATCAAAAAAGTCTCCTAGAATTATTTCCACTTCATCAATTTTATATCTTCTTTAGGAATTTAATTTTTCATTAGCATTCTCATTTGGTCAACTTCTCACTCTATAAGATAAATAGTTAACAAGACCTTCAATTTATCAGGTCATTGATTTATGGATAATGTCTTTCCAATGGATTTTATTCATTGTTATTCAATTAAAGTATTATAATATTCACTAATATCATGAGGACTTTTCTTTATAATGGTATCAACTGCAACTTACTATTCTAAAGGGGGATGTTTTCTACCTTTATTTAGGTTTCTATTTAGAACATGGGTTAATTGAGGAATTATTTTCATGATGTTCTCAATAATTTCTTTTATTAGGTTGGGCATATAATTTTGGAAACCATTTCATTTCTCATAATATTTTTTATAGAATGCAATCCTATTATCCCAAAACATTGGTTAAAATAATAGAAAATTGGTAAAAGGAATTTAAAAAAACTATACAGATAAAAGGGAACCAAATAATATTTAACATATGACATTTAAATGTCATAAATTCTATAAATTATGAATTTATAGGTTTAAATCTATGTTATCCATGTTCTACTTCATCGAAAAAAAAAATTTATATTCCTTTTTGTTCCATTTATAATGGTTAGTAAATAAATTGTGAAATTTCTGATGTATATCCCTGGCAGTGTAAAACTATGTGTGAAACAAGGAATCTTTGTCATTCAATAAGATATTATTGAGTAAAATCTCAATTCACCATTTTCTAGTTTATTCCCCCTATGTAAAAATATACCAAAGACACATCCACTTATAGTATCCATAATGTGATTTTTTATGTTGGAATGCACCTAATATATATATATAAATATTTCTAGAATTTAGGTATGGTTTATTATGTTTATTCTTATACCTTAGGTATGAATAAAGTTTTATAATCCTAATTTCCAAAAAATAAATATTCTTATCTTTGATGCAAACTACAATAACCCAAATTGTCACACCATAAGATTTGGTGATTTTTTGAAATAATTTAATCTTATTAATATCAAATATTTTAAGAAAAATTGGATATATTATATATTATATTAATTAACTATTTTTAAATTTAATTTCACACAAAAAATTGGTAAAAATGTGCTATAGAAAACACTGACTTGGCTTGGATTGCACACAACACTAGGTTTTTGTGAAACAACTTGTTATTATTATAAGTATTTAAACGAGATAGTTATAATATAAAAGTTAAATGAAGTAATATGAATTGTAATAAAAAAATTTTAAATTTTATTTATGGTTTTATATAAATAAATCATATTGATAATTAAATATATAATTTTTGGAAAACACTTTTTTGGTTTGAAAATAGTGTATTTTCAAATGAACAGTTTTTATGTCATTTTCTAAATAATAAATAAATTAATTTTATAAAATATTATAAATTTAAATAGATAAAATAAAATTCATATTTGAATTCATATTTTTAAAATTATAGTCAGGTTATTTTTTAGAATTTTTCTAAGAAACATCAATTTTTGGAGAATAGTGAGAAATATCAATTTTAATTGAAAAATCATTCCTTGGATAATTTATTTACATTGTTAAATTATATTTTAATTTAGATAAAAATTAAAAAAGGTCAATTATACATCTATTAATCCAATTTAGGTTGTTTTAGTATTTTTAATATTTAATTTAGATATACATGCCTAACAAGCTTTTTGAACATTCTCACTTTAAAAGCCCACTTTCTCAGCACATTTATGGGAATAGAATTAAACATAATTTTTCCGCTTCAATGAAATGAATTTTTAAAAATTAAAATACATGTTTTTAATGATTATATTATTTATATTCCAATAGTATAAAATTATTTTTTGACCAAAATGGTTAGGTAATGTGATTAAAATATATTATATTGATTACGGTAAAATTAAGAATAATAAGGGACTAAACCATAATATAAAGGGTAAAATGGCCTACAATATATTAAAAAACCTATTTTATAGGCATATTACTGAAAAAACATATCTACTATTCCAGATTATCCATTATGACACTTTCAAAATGCCTAGTACATGGGGACAACAAAATTTATTTCAGAAAATACCATGTCTGTCCTTTCCCTCCCTCATAAAAGGCCCCCATCTCTCGCACTTCATCAAACATCTCAAACTAAATAGGTTTATCTATTATATGTCAAATAAAATTCCCAAATCCCTAAATTTATCTTTTAATCATCCCTTTTGGAAGAAATCTATATGAGATATCCCTTTGGTGAAAACCAAAAGGAGGTACATGAATAAATGGTAACACCCCTCCCGAGGCTCTTTTATTTTATTTACATTATCCTCACCCTATAAACTCTTCATTAAATTATTATAAATAAAAAATATACCCTCATATACTGAGATAATTTTATATTTATGTTTCTACCTACACTTACACAAACATCCATCTAATGGGTAACGAACTTACATTTCTTGTGTGTGGTGAACTATTGCCTCACGAAATGAGATTGTTTATTTTTCATTTACCACATTTCATGGTTGGTAATTATGATGTACACAAAATTTATGTATTATATGTATCATATTTAATATTTATTTATGATTATATAATTATTGTGTTATACATGATGTTATATTTACCATCTTTTGTAAATACAATAACATTGTTTGGGGATGTGGAGACTATTACATCTTCAATGAAATGTGATTCAATCACACTCTACATGAAATTTATTAAATACCGATTTAGTGAAAATATATTATATATATAACATAATAAATCCATTTTAATGATATTATATACATATATACATGTATTTCATTTGCATTCCTTCTTTCAATATTGGAATAAAATAGAGTGTCCATGCATACATACGACCCATCGTTTCCATGAACAGTGCATTCCATTTCATCTTTATATATATCATAGATTATAATAAATATGTATATAGTGAAGATTTATAATTTTTATATAAATTTTTACATTATATAAATCAATATGTAAGTATGAGGATAAAAAATATAATAAATTAAGACACATGTTTGAAAAAAAGTGGATGTTACGCAAAGCGTAACCTTAACCTGAAATTTTAAGCAAGCATGTAGTATAAAGTCCTAATAAATCTATATATGGTATAATACATAATAATATTGTTATTTAAAATATTTGTAATGAAATTATATTTATCATATATGTGGGTTGTACGAGTACTATGCAATTCAACATATAAGGTAAGTGAACTTCATCTCACTTTTTATTTCTGTGAGATACCTGTCATATTCACCACACAATTTTATTATGTTCTTTATATACTACCCTATTAAATTTTTTATAATTAATTTCAATTTTATAATTATATTAAAATCCCTTAATTTATTTTTTTCTTTTATGTGGATTAGGATTCTATATTTACCTAAGTACTAAGGGGTTTCTCATCTAAAATTTATTTTTTTGTGACAAAAGCTACTTTTACATTGTATTTAGTATATATAGTTTTTATTATACCCATTAATTTATTATAGTGTAATGATAATTAAATTAAAGGTTATTTACATATCCATGTTATGATATTCATTCCAGTGATTTTATGTTTCAAAAGTTACCATACTGACAAGGTTATTTTATTTCGATTTGACGTTTTGGAGAAAAATGACATGTTATAGACCTTTAGTTTTCTATATGGGGTATATTCTACCATTTAAAAGTAATGTAATGAATATCCTTGTCATTATGATATTTTAAGCTTCATTTAATTTAATTTTATTAAATAAGTAGTTTCGTTGAATATTACCAAGTGAAAAGATTTTATTGAAAATATATTTTCATTTATCAAGATTGTTTTTTATTTTGCTTCTATTGATAAAATAATTTGACCCATCACTCAATAGATATCATGAATATTATTATAATATGAATATTCATGATATATTAATTTTTTGATAACATTTTTCTAATATATGAAACATAAGATGATTAATAACTCATTTTTATGAATGTCTTACTTTACCTATAACTTTGGTTAGAAAATTTTCATCTATCAAAACCAATTTTTTCAAAAAATGTTTTCATAAAGTTTTAAATGAAATGGTTTTAATAAAATATTAAATTTCCTTTATTTTTTCAGATTATTTTCAATGAAATGGGTCTCAAAATATTTCCTACCTTTCATTACATTTTTTAAATTGATAACAATGAAAATCGTTTTTAAAATATTTTGAAGCTTATGATATATGTTTTCAATGAAAATGGGATTAAAAATGATTTCAGATCTCCATTCTAGATTTTCATGTTATCTTTTAAAAAAATGTTTTCAAAATATTTTATATTTTAATGAACACTTTTCATATAAAAAATATATTATCCATAAGAAATGCTTTCAAAATGTCTTTATAATTTATTTGACATCTAAGATGACATTTATTTTTTCACTCATGCCCCTATATGAAATGATCCAAATGTTCTATTAATATTATTTCTTTGAATATTTTATGTTTTATTGCAAGATTTTAATGAAACCCATTTTTCTTTTGTGGGTTATATATTTATGAAACCTGTTTATATTTCTCGGGTTTTATTCTTATTAAAATTGTTTCTATTCAACGGATTATACAATGATAAGTTAATATGAAACACATTTTTCTTGAAAAGGATATACCATCTTAAATACATGTGAAACTCAATTCAAATCACATGTTATTTATGAATGAAATGATTATTCATCATAAATATTTTCCATAGGTTTAGATATGATTAAATATTCCGGATACCAATTTCATTTAATGGGATACGATTCAATGTTTATTAATCCATTATATTTTTATGGGTCATGATATGATGCATTTTTTATTTTCATGTGGAAAATGAAAGTATGATTTTATTCTAGGATGTGTGGGATCTATATCTCCCTGCATTTCATTTGGAAATGGTAAATGTTTTATGAACTCAAAAGGTATATGTGAGGGACTCAAAATCCCAAACTAGAGGATATATGGGGGGAATCCCAAAACTGAAATAAGAGGGTACATATGAGGGCTTATCAAGCCTGAAATAAGAGGTTACCGGGGAGGGCATCCCAATCCTAAAATAATAGGGTACATGGGAGGGATCCCTATGCCCAACGTAGGTAAGAGGGTGATTATCCCAAGACAATCCTTTTAAAAAGGGCATGGTATATAGAACTAATATAAGGGTTTATATTCATATATTCATTCCACAAATTTTGTGTACTATTCCTCTGTTATTCTCTAATGGTTTGTTTTCTTTAATCCTATATGATTCATGCCTTATGAGCTATATATTTTTTTCCCGTGATTAATGATTATGATTTTTCATGTGAAGGGTATGGTAATCTAATGATCATGATGAAATTATCATATTATTATTTCATGATTATGCTTACATATATTCCTTGTTTACCCTTACTAAGCATCTTATGTCATCCCATTTTATGTTTCATTTACCATGTTTTGAAAATATGTAGTATATATGATGTATTTATTAAGGGATATAGTCATGAAGAACCTACAATGAGAAAATATATCTCTATTATATAATAGTGTTTATCTTTCCATGTTTCTGAAGGAACTAAACGAATATGGCCTTCAAGAGTATGTTTGTATAATATTTTATGTATTCTATTAAATTTAGGTAATACTATTGTATGAAAAGTGAGTTTATAATTAGTTTGTATGATATTGTAGGTTTATTAAACCATTATAACTACGTTGGTAAAACATTATTGAGATCTATAGGGATGTTTTTGAGGATATGTATAAGGATGTATCTAATGATAAGTATTAGGATATGAAAATGTATTTGAAAACCTCATATAATTCTTCTAAAGGATAGAGAGAGTGGTGTTATAGAAATTCATCCATGTATGGATACTATATGTGGATGTCATTTAGGCCTAGATATATATAGGATTAAAAAACTGACAAGGTGCATTAGGCCTAACTCTAGCATAACCTAGTACTCGTAAATGCACCTTAATGCACACCTGGTTTGACACTATGGGGGAATATTATTTGTAAATTTATAAACTCTTTACTAACAATCATGAAGAATTTGAATAGAAGGTGACTATGAGTAACCTTATATAAACATAAGGTTTCATTGATTAAAAATTAGGATTCATGATTTAGACATCCAGTATTAAATTTTACATGATAATGCTATTTTCATTTATGATTTTTGATTATCACCCTTTTTTCTGGATTTAGTCAATGGTGAGAACCTAAAGTAAATTGGTTAGCATTGAATTTTTCAGATATGTAATTTCTTGGAATTATGGAAATCAATTTCCAATGTGAAAATCTCATAAACAGAATCCGGAAGGCGGTATAAATATTAGTTATAATTCGGATGATAAAGAGACTGTAAATGACATGTGAAAGGTATTATATGTTCTTACAATGTTGTATAAACTGAACATCATAAGACTTGTTATATTTTGGTTGATTAACCTTAAGACCGAATTCATATTTATTATTCTAGGAAAGTGTTATGAACGAAAATGTTGATAAATCCAAAGTAATTGTTTACGAATAATGCTAGATGAATGCATTATTTATGTTTTTGAATAAAATGATTAAGTTATATTAATCATGAAATATATAATTATTTTTGGTATAGGGTTTTAATTATAGTTTTTAATGAATATTTTGAATTGGTTTGGTTTGGTAGAGAAGTGATTTCCTAGAAAGGTGATATTTTGATTAATTGATGTTAGCCCTTAACAAGATCATGAGGATGAGAAAATGATATATTATATGGATAAAGAGATGATGATATGGATAAATTAAATTGGATAGTATTTATGAGATAATAATTGATTGGGGATTTGTGGATAATGTGATATGTGTTATCATGGATGAAGTTTACAACTTTATGAATTTAATTAAAACAGATCGTAAAATTTGGAATAAGGAAGCATTCATGTTTTCCAAAAGTATTTATAGTTATTTAGGTTATTAATATATTTCAAGAGAATATACGATGATGATGTTCACATGTTTGGAATCTTACAACAAATAACTACTTTGGGATATATGATGGATCCTTGTAATATAATGTTTTACCTACATTCTAAAGTGTATCATTTTATAATTTTAGACCGTTTATGAGTTTAAGAATTTAAGGAAAATTTAAGAGAATCTTCAGATGAAGTTGGTATGATTAAGGTGTTATCTCACCATATGAGTATTTATGTATATTGGAAAGCCTTTTCAAATGACCATGTGATGAAGGTAACTGATGATAAATGTGATTTCTTAGCATGGATCGTAGGAATTATTCGTACTTATAGAATGAATAACACACCTACAATTTTTGATATAAGAGGTAAAATCAATAAAGGAACAACCAAAGGGTGATATATTGATAATGGAAAGTAATTAAACCAAGTAAGTATATTTCCTTATGTTCATAGAAATTATATTAATTCCTCTACTCTAGGAAGATGATACTGAAAATAGATTTATCCTAGTACCTTCATTTTTGATGAATCAAATGGTCCCTTATACAAATTTTTTTTATTGTTGGTGATTTCCATTTCTACCGATCAAGGTTTTCTTTCACACTACATCAAAAATTAATGGTTAAATTTTTCTTCTATGCCCATTTTTTCACTTCCCACATATGTTCTCTCTATGGGATGAAAGTTATGAGTTACTTCTAGAAACCATTATGGTTCTGTATTTCCTTTTTAAAAGGATGTTTTAGTATTTATTTTCTTGATGTGTGATTCTATGAGTGGAACTTTAAGGTATAGGACATTTAATTACCTAGATAAAATTTTAGGGTGGAATTCATTTTAAGGGGGTAGAATGTTACACCATGAGATGTTGTGATTTTTTGAATTAATTTAATATATTTTATATATTTTATTTTAACAAGAAAAGTTATAGATTATATTATTTTAATTAACTATGTATAGATTTGTTTTCACACAACACCATGGAAATATTGTGTTACACTCAATACCGACTTGGCTTGTGTTACATGCAACACTGAGTTTCTACAAAACAACACTATATTGTTATAATTATTTAAAAAATATCGTAATAATCAAGCAGTAACATATTTAAATATAAATAGTGAAAAAATAATTTTTTCGTTTTATTTAGGGTTTCATATAAATAATAATTTTTCATAATGAAATATATAAATTTTTGTAAAGCCTTTTAATGTTTGAAAATACTATTTTCTCAAATAAACTACTTTTTTATGTCCTTATATTAATGATAATAACATTTATTTTATACCCTATTAGAAATTTAATATGATAAAATAAACATTATTTTTTAATTTATATTTACAAAATTATCTTTGGGTGAATTTTTTTATATTTTTCTATGAAAAATCATTATTTGTGTGAATAGTGAAAAATACTGAATTTTAATTCATAATTTCTTTTTCGTCAAATTTAATTAAAATTTTAAATTAAATTTTATTTTTCAATAAAATTAAAAATATATCAATTAAAAATATATTAATCCAATTTATTTCATTTAAATATTTTTAGTATTGAATTTATATATGAAATCTTGATGAACTTTATGAACATTTTCAGTTTAAAAACAGTATTTCTCGACACATCTATGGGATTAACATTAATCATAATCGTTGTACTTTTGTGAATTGAATTAAAACAAATATATGGTTTCAATCATTATAATAATATATTATTATAAGATTAATTTAATTTTTGACCAAAATTATTAGTGGAAGTGATAAAAATTAATTACAATGATTAAGGTAAAATTAAACATAACAAGGAAATAATATTTAATATTAATAGAAAAAATGACCTATAAAATTTTACACAAAATATTTCATTTAAATATTTATGAAAATAATTTTTTCTTATTCTATAATGATCAATATGGAATCTTTTTGTGTAATTATTACTTAGGGAACACACAATTATTTTCAAAAAAAATAAAAATTGTATCATTTCTCTCCCTTACAAAAGGCCACCACCTCTCCCCCTTATTTACACCTCTCAAAAAACCTAGTTTAGGATATGATATTACCAATAAACTTAAAATAATACCTATATTCTTAATTTAATTCCTCCTTTGTGAGGAAATACTAGAAGGAATCCCCTTGGGGAAAACACAAAGGAGTTACCCGAATAAGAAGTAACACCCTTCCAGATTCTGCTTTAATTTATTTTCATTCTCCACCACCAAAAATCTTTTTATACCATGATTTTATAATAAATAAAATATAAATAATATTCCTAGATTTTGTTATATTATTTTTCCTACCTTTAATTACACACACATCTAATGTCTAACAAACATACTATTCTTATATGTGGTGAAGTACCGCCTCACGAAATGATGTTGTTCATTATTCCTTCACCACATTTCTTTGTTGGGATTTATGATGGAAAAAATATTTATATAATATAAATATTATATTTAATATATAATTGTTCTTATATAAATATTTTATTTAAGATAATTTTATACTTCTCATCTTGTTTAAATACGATAACATAATTTATAGACTTGTTGAGTACCACCTCCTCAAAGTGATGTGATTTATTCACACATGACATTGAATGTATTAATTATGGTTTCACGGATCATATATAAAATATATAATATAAAAAAAGATACTTTAATGACTTTATATATATATATATTTAATTTACCTTCTTTCATTCAATAGGATAATATAAAGGAAACAACATTCAAGCATACGTAGGCCCTTTCATCTCAATGAACAATATATTCCCTTTCATCAATCAATATACTATAGATTATTATAAATAAATATATTTTTATATATAATTTTGATATCATTTTATGAATTTTTTAAATCGATATATAATTTTGAGGAAAAAGGTATAACAAATTATGACATGTGGAAGAATAACATAGTTGATGTAACCTGAAATGTATCTTTATCATTGAAATATTGAACAAGTGGGTAATATAAAGTCATAATAAAACAAAATATGGTATTATACATAAGAATATTATTATGTAAATGATTTATAAAAATATATATTCATTATATAGGCGGCTTTTATGAGTACGAAGAGGTTCAAGACATAGGGTAAGGAACATAGTCTCACTTTTTATTTCTCTAGGATACATGCCATATTCTTACACGATTATTGTGTGTGGTGTGTGTAATTACCTAAGATTTTTTTGTAATTATTTCCCTATATTTAATGATATTTCAATCATCAAATTTACATTATTTTTTAATGGGTATCATGATTCTAAAGATACTCATGTAGTAAACATTTTCTTATCTCAAATCTATTTACTGTGAGAGACAATCCTTGATCACCTTGTATTTATTATATGTGTTGAGTATACTTCTCATAAATGTATTATATGACTATTTTAATTAAAATAAATAGTTTTTATATATTAATTTAATGATCTTTCATTCAAGGGGTTTTTTCTTTAGATGATTCCAAATTGGTAAATTAATTTTGTCTCAATTTTACTGCTAAGAGACACATGCCATGGTATGAGTCTATATTTACTTGTGTGTTATATATATTACCATTTACAAGTTAAATAATACATATCCGTATCTTATTGATATTTTAGGTTTCATTTACGTTCATTTTCTTACAGGTGGATTATATTTCAATGTTAACTTGTGGTAATATTTTATTAAAACAATCTATCCATTTATCAAACTTTTCTATGATTATGCT
This sequence comes from Viscum album, assembly GCA_963277665.1. NCBI lineage: Eukaryota > Viridiplantae > Streptophyta > Magnoliopsida > Santalales > Viscaceae > Viscum > Viscum album. The sequence goes on from OY728165.1 coordinate 927,888,956, forward strand.
TCCTTTTATAAAATCATTTGATCTTCCTATCAAGAGAGTTCATGGATTTTAATCTCCTATATATACTAAGGATATATTATTTTATTGGTTCCATTAATTCTCTATTTGATACATAATATGATGAATAAATTGTTTTAAGAATTTATAATTTCAACTCCATCTTTTATTGAAAATATATTTTCTATCAAAACCATGTTTTTGGAAAATGTTTTCAAAAAGATAATAATATTTCCTTATAAGATTTTAATTTTTTTCAGTGAATCGGTTTTAAATTGTTTTAAATGTTTCTTTATAATTTTTTAAATTATTATTAATGAAATAAGCTTCAACACTGTATAAATATTTCTTTATATGTTATCAATGTGTTATTAATGAAAAAAAAATTTAAAAAGTTTTTAAGATTATTTTAAAAGTTTTCATGGAAAAATGTTTTCAAAATTATTTCAATTATCTTTTATAATTATTAAAGTTATTTTCATTGAAAGGGTTTTAAAATTTTATTATTTTTTAAAGATCCATTTTTTATGAATAAAGGATGTTTTCTACAAGAAATGTTTTTAAAATATCATTCCAAGTTATCTTCCATATAATATAAAATTTGTTGATGTTACTCATGCACTTTAAGGAATTGATCAAAATATTCTATTCATATTATTTCTTAGGATGTTTTTTTTATGGAATTATGTTTACAAAACACACTATCTTTCATTGGTTATATGTTTATGAATCAAATTTCTGTTTCACGATTTATATGGTTATGAAACCCATTTATCTTTATTGGGTTATACCATGATTAATATATATTAAACCCATTTATCTTCAATGGGATATATCATGTTAAATTCTCATGAAAACTAATTCCAATGATGGGTTATTCTAAAATACAATTATTATTAAACATATATATTTTCCATACATTAAGATATTATTAAATGTTCATGATACCCATTCCATTTCATGAGCTATGATAAGATGTTTATGATACCCATATATTCTTATGGTTCACTATAAGATGAAAGTTTTATTATCTTATAATCTATGACAGTGGGATTTTATTACGTACAGGGTGGGATATATATCATCCTCAAATTAATTAGGGATGGATAAGTGTTTTATGATCTCAAAGGGTGCATGAGAGGTCATCCCAACCCCTTGAAGACAGGGTAAATGGGTGCGAATCCCAAGCCCAAATCTAGAGGGTACACAGGAGGGAATCCCAATCGTAAAACAAGTTGGTACATGGGTGGGAATCCAATGCTCTAAATAGGAGCCTACATAGGAGGGAACCTTCAGCCTAGAGTGGGTACATGGGTGATTATAACATTACTAATATGTTATGATATTATTGGTAGGTAGCTTTGAGATATGGTTTTTATATGCTCACCAGTTTGTCACAAATTTATGTCTTGTCCGTATGTTACATTCTCATGGATTATTCTCTTTCTTCTTTTATGATTCATGCCTTATGAACTACTAATATTTATGACATGATTCAAGATTATTATATTTGATACTGGTTCTGATCATCTAATGATTATGATCATGATCTTATTCCATTATGCTCATTATTATGCTTACAAATATTCTTTTTTACCCTTATAGAGAATATCATCTCACCCCTATTTATGTTTCCTTTCACCAGTTATAAAGATATGTAGTATAAATGAGGTTTTAAAGAATGGTTCTAGTAATTAAGAAACTAGTGTAAGAAAATGTAGATCACTTATGTACCGTTGTTTATGTTTCTATTGTTTCAAAGTAAAGAAACTAATACAGTCTTTGGCAATCTGATTGTTTAATGTTTTAAGTATTCTGTAAAATTGTTTTAATGTTGATGTATTAAAATTGAGGGTCTTTATACATACCCTTCATAAACAATAATTCGTGATTTATTACATAAAAAAACTTATAATAGAATAGAAAAAGTAAAATTTCCTTGGTGTATTTGGTTAATTAGATATATAAAATCACAATATGAAATAGTTATTCAATTATATTATATTAAAATCTAATAACATTCCCTTAGATTTATTTGACATATTAAAATTTCATAGGATAACATGTGGATGTCAAAAAAGGTGTGAGGTACAAATCCCAAATAATGAATAATTGATTCCTAACATGATGAAAGAAATATATGTTATTTATACAACATATCCAGGTGACATAAAGGGGATTAGAATCATAAACATGAACATCAAATCATGAAATAAGATGATAACATCAATTCCATATAAGAATACAGAAACAATATAAAATATGTTATCATAATAATATATCAACACTAACAGGAAAGAAATCATACCATAGTGTTATTAGTATAACCTCCAACATATCATACAAGTAATATCATAATGAAAAAAACATTTCCCATTGTCATAAAAGTATATATAACTCCAGGCCCAATAGTCACATTCATATCATGTACCAGAATTTTTGTGCCACATAGATTTCACAACATATGAGAATATTTCAACATATTTGATCAGATAATTAATAATACTAGGTTATATAATTTTAAATCCTAAATAAATGAATTATATGTACATATAAGTAAATACCCTTGGGTGGAAATTGGGAAAATATCCACCATACAAATTTTTGACAAGGAAAATATTAAGTTCAATTTTATAGCATAACATATAAATATAAAGATTCATAGATGAGTTTAATGAGAGTGAAAGGTTTTAATTCATTAAATATAAATCATAATGATAGAAAAATGGATGTTTATAGACATAATACAAAATGATCAACTGGAAATTGAATGGAATAATATAAAGAATGTTCTTGAATAAAGTGGAGGAGGATATAATCCCCTACCTTGAGAGGGTGCTTCTAAATGCTTGGTATGAGGTTATTAAGAGGTTGGGAACACCATGAAATGGATTTATAGGGGTAAAATGAGACAATATTCATGATTAGTGGTTTTTTATTGAATATGAGTGGTGGTTGGTATTTATAGAAAACTAGGGGATTAATTAACTAATGTATAAATATTGTTTTTGGAATCAATATGATAAAATAATAAAAACCACACACTATCTCATTGGGTTTCCCAACAATTATGTGAAAGTGGAATAGTTTTTAGTAATTTTTAAATAAATGAAACATTAATATTAAATTATTTTTCTTGTTGATGTATAGGTGATTTATTTTTTTATACAATTTAATTTCAACGATTAAAATATAATACACATTTTGAAGGATTCAAGAATTATAAAATTAATAATATATATATAAAAATATATTACTTTAAATAATAAGAATATATTCGGTCTTGGATACATTTTTTGAAATTTATTACATCACTTTGGGGTCATTATGTTGTCATAATACAAACCATATATTTGTATTTTATTTGATTTTTACCAAAAAAATTATATGTATTAGAAAATTATAAAAAAATAACTATTGGGAAATTTATAAATACTAATTTGAAAGATAAAATTTTTATCCAATTAATTTTATAAATATTAAAATTTTTATTTAAAAGAAAAAATACATATTTGCGGGGAAAAAATATTATTGAGATATTAATCATTTTCTAACACTTATATAAAATTGCATTAGAATTCATTAAATTATATAATAATTTAATTTATAAATAATATTATATAAAAATATTAATTTATTAATATGTTATTTGATTATAAATACATGTATTACGTTGATGTATGAACCAGTTAAAACTATATATTTCCTAAAAATAAAATTTTGATTTGTCTGTGTTAAATTCAAATTTTTTTCAAATAAATTATATAAAAATTAATTATGTAAACATGAAAGGGGGATAAATATTATAATAATTTAATTAAAATAATATAATAATTTTTACTAGTAGGATATTAGTACATAACCCCTTATTACACCAACATATTCTCTAAGGGTATGGTGTGTATTAGTGGTTCATTCTTGGGGTAGTCTGGTGAAAAAGGTTGGGTTGTAATTTTGATAAGATAGGAAGTGTTCATTAAATAGCTTTATTCATGATTCACTTCTTCAATTTAATCTTATTCTTGGATAGGGGAAAATCCCACTAATTTGACCTCTCTCTGAACCTTTGATAAATGGGATTCATATGGTACAATCGTAAGAGTTGGGTCCATTACATCTTCCATCTATCAAAAAAATGTCTTTATAATAAACCTTAATTTATAATAATATAATTGGTTATTATTGAAGGGTTATAATATAATGGTTTAATATTATAAAGGAAATTTAGAACTAACATACTATATTTTTTAATTATTCAAAAAATAACAGATGTAGTGCATGTGTATTATGTGACTATAATGAATTTAATAATTCAAAATGGAATTTCATTTCGAAAATTTCAAGTCAATAAATGTGTGCTTAATTCCTTTTTTTTAAATGGTTCAAGACCAAATAATATAAACATTTAATCATCATTGTGATATAATTACATGAAAATGAATTTATCCCCTCATTATCCCTTTACCATTGAGATTATACTATTATAGAAACTAGGATCCTTGCTGAGTATTGTGGGATTTTCAACCCATGAATACACTTGGAGGATGGATTTATTTGTTTTTTTATAGGATTTATTTACAAGTAGTTTTATTGAGGATAATAGGCTTGGGAATCATTAGTGTGTGGTGCATACATTATTTTTTGTTAAAAAAATGTTTTAGTTTTATGAATAGAAGATCATGGTTTTGAATTATCATAACATCAACTTCCTGAATAAGTGTAATTAAACCGTAAACCGCCCTTAAAACATGTTATTAAATTGTTTTTTTTATAAAAACTATAATTACATTATAAGGACTGTTGTCATCTATTCATTTAATGTCAGTATAGTATACCTGATGTGATGGTCCTTGGATACGATGTTAGATAAATCCTAACAATCAAATATTATATAAAGAGACACTCATATTATATTATTCATTAATTTTAAACAACATTGGAATATTAGGAACATAATAAATCATGTGGATGTAACAATGTGAGATATGATTAGATTGTTCACAAATAAAACTTGTTGACATTATAGAGTTGGACTTGTAATGGGTTTAACCATACCTATCTATTTATATGAAGTATGAAAACAAATTTTGAGTTGGTATACTCATAATTGACGTCGAATATAAAAGAATTTATAATAATTCTGTGTGAATAAAATAGTTTATTGGATTATACCGCACCCTCTAATGACTTGGATTACAAATATGGTTTTGAGAATATATATTTTTATATCTATTTACTAATGTCAACACTATAAAAATTCCAAAGGGTTACATATATTATAGTGAATATATAACCTATTGTTCATTTAACAACCCAGGTACTATTTGAATAACATCTTTTCATATTTATTAGTATAATTTATTTCTGTAGTTAAATTAATTATGATATGTAATTTTTAAAAAAATTAGAAATTTTATCAAATTAGTTTATCATATTATAATATTTTCCAGATTAATTTTAAAATAATATGTTTTTAATTTGAAAAAACTAATTTTATTTTTGAATTCAGAATTTTATGAATTAAAATAATTGTTTTGGTAATTAGAAAAAATAATTTTTTTTAAATACATATTTTTGTGCCATTATAAAGAAATATTTATGAAATAAATTTAATTAAACTTTTAGAATGAATAATTTATGATATTATAATATAAATATTATATATAGAATAATTTAGAACTTGTATGTTAAAATTTATTCCATGATAATTATAAAAATCATTACCAGTAACAAAACAATGCCTGTAAAATGGTAAATATTCCAATTTGGTTCCTTATAGATAATAATTGAGTCCTAAAATGTCTTTTCTAGATTTTTTTATAATATATTCTCTATACATGCTGTTTTTGGCTGTTATTTTATAATTTTAGTGTTATATAACATGAATATTATCCAAATACATGTGTAATGATTTTTCCAGCCAATAAAAAGTCAAATTAAAAAGTTAAAGAAGTTTTCTTAACATGGATATGAATAAATATTCATAATTAATTAATAGAATAGATTATCCTGGACGTATTTTTTTATTTTCTTAATTTATTTTTATTTTTTCTATATGAAATATTAAACATGAATTATAATGTAATAATGATGTATGGTGTGGGTAAGAAAAACAAAAATCAATAAAATTATTTTATATTAAAAATAATATAACCATTAAAAAAACAAAAAAAATGGACTAAATATTTTGGGCTGAGTAATTTTCCAAAATTACCTTATTTTTATTCTAATTTAATACCTTTTGCATCCACTTGGATCAATTCATGCCCTTTCTCATATTTTATTTAAAATCCATTCAAGTTTTCACACTATGGGTTTAAATTAGAATATATATTTTTTATAATAATTTTTGGAACCATTTTTTTACTGTAAATATTTTTTGGAAGTATAAAATATTATCTAAATAATGATAATTTTTATTTTGTTTTAATTTTTATAATAACAAGATAAGATACTTTCAAAACGATGACACACTAATTATTAATTTAATGGAAAAATAAAATAATTGATATTAAAAATATTCAAATATATATAATATGAGATAATTTTTCTAATACATGAATAATATAGATAAATAAGAATTATATAAGGTATAATAGGAAATTTATTCTAATTTTAATATATGTTTTTATGTTTTTAAATATCAGAGTTATTAATACATATAAACTTGTCAAAGAATATATTTCATGAACAAAATAACATATTAAATTATTTCAAAATCACAAAAATCATGAATGGGGAAAAATAAGAAAATATTATGTCAAGAATTTAATCTAATGAGACTTTTTGGCCTTTTGGGGTTTTTACCCTATAATAGTTGTGTTTTATTTTAATATTTTAAGTAATTTCTAAATTTCCCAACATGTTAAATATAAAAAGAGACTCCATCCTTCATCTAATTTCATCACAATGAGCCTTATTCCTGATATATACTATTATAAATTATCTTATCCTCATTACATTCTACATTATAATGTTTTTAGCCTCACAAAAAGACTAATTCTATGTGACTAAGTTGGTTCTCAAAGAGAAATATTCAAGAGGTAAATTCATTCTTCTTATATTTAAAATTCTTTCACACTTATACATTATCCTCACCCACTATCCAAATTTTCAGGATAAATCTAGTTTCATATATATACTATAATTGTATAGTGTTATTTGTATACCAACAATCAAATATCAAATATTATCTTTTATTCTTAAAACTCAAATAGTTGTCCATGGTGTGTCAATTCACCGCCTTCTTGGATGATGGGATTTCATTTGTCATCACAACATTTGGTAAAGAATAAATTCACATATAATTGTTTAAAATGTAGAATATATATATATGTTCTCTCTTTTGGAGTATCATTTCCACCTTATAAGAAAATTCATAATGAACTAGCCGTGAAACCCAGAAACTAATGCAAATGAAATAATGGAAACAACATAATATTATTAATTAATGGGTGCAAAGAGGTTATCAAAAGTTCATTTATGGCATTAAAAATATTAATATTACTCTTTAATTAATTGATAAAACTCGTTAAATCACAATATACGAGTTTTGAACACATTTTAAATAATTTGATCCTTAGGTAAGGGACTATTTAACTAAACCATTGTTTTATATGTTTAAATAATTTGTCTAAAATTTAATTTCTCATTATCAAAATATGAAACAAATTAGAGAGGTCCTCAAACTATAAGGCCCTATGTCCACTCTTCCAGACTCAGTTCTTAAAAATGCTATAAATTTTTTTCTTATTAAATAAACAAAAAAATTACACAACACTTTAAACAAACGAGGAACTTTTACCAGTTTAGATTCGGGTGGATTAGAAAAAACCTTACATTTATCATAGTTGGAACAAAAATAAAATAATTGTCTACCATGCTTTCACACGTGTGAACTCTGAAAGGGATGACATATAGGATATTCACGTAGGATACCTGTAAAAAATAATTTTAAAATAAAAGTGTGAGCATTCAATTTACCAGTATTGAGTTTTGAAAATCTTTGATAAATCCCATAAAAAATATCTCTTTGATAATACATTCGAAAAATTCAACTACAAAATAAATTTGTAAAAATACCTTTACCAAATAGTATAATACGTTGAAAAGTAATTATACATCGAAAACACTTTTAAACTAATCCTTTAATTTAGTGTAAAATATATATGAAGATATTAAATGAACAAAACAACTGAGTCCACTTAAAACATTGAAGGTTCCCTTATGCTTACTCACCTAAGGGATGTATTCAGTGTCAAATTACCTATCGTATTTACAAAGTTTGAGTACCGGTTTCTTTAAAAAAATAATTAGCTTTCCATATATATATATATAATTTTAACTGGTATTTTATTATTGAAAATACATTTATAATAATTTTTTTTAAAAAACATTTTCAATTTTATTTGTAATATATATAAATAGTAAATATTTATTAAAAATTGCATATTCGACTTGGTACAAACAAATCTCATTATACATGACGTTGCATAATCAGATGGAAGATATATAAACATCCACACATTTTAAATTTCATCCTTATTTCCATAAAAACCTATTTTTTTAAAGTTTAATTGCTAATACATATAAGCATATGACCACAAAATCATCAATTTATGGCCATAATCTTAATTTTTATATGCGAGGCACATGATAAAATTATGATATTCATAATTTATAAATTCATATTTGAATTAATACTTAGTTAATAATTTATTTAAAACAATTATATATTTCAACATCATTCAAGTATATATATATAAAACATTACATTACAATGATAAATTCAAATATAAAATCATGTTTGATTTTGAATTAAATGATTATGTAAATTTCTCCCTTCTTCAAATTTCATAAGAACATAAAATCAATTAAAATCAAATTGAAAACCCATCCTTTGGATAAATTTGAGTAACAATTAACAATATTTATATAACATAGTAATAATATTTGAAGAGATGGATTACCCATGAAAATAAAATTTCAAATGATAAATTTAAAAATAACTAAATGAATATCATTATTTCTAAAGAAGTTATAGATTTAAAGAAAGAAATAACTAAAAGTTTTATTCGCTTACAAAAACCCATTCACAGATTAAGGATTAAATTATAAATTCGATAACACCATTAAATTTATTTTATATAATTTATATTTACAAGTTAATTAAAGAATAAATAAAATAAAAACGAGTTTCCCTTAATAGAAATTAAGTAGATTGTAAAGTACAAAAAAGTCATCAAATTCAACTTTGAACATAAAAGTCATTCATAAATCTAAATATTTAAAATCCAAATATTTTCCCTAAAACCAAAATTCATGTATGTTTATGCACATATTAATAAAAATATTATTTTATCTAGAAAAATAATCTCTTAGCATCAGAAATATAAAACATAATTTTTAATAAATAAAAACCCCTACCCAAATTAATCCAATATGTGAGTATTTTTCCTATATTAATCCCATATCCATCCCTTATTATTTTCTCAAACTATATGTGATAATATTTACTAAAGGTTTAGAATTAAGGATTCATTATAAATAGACTATCAAATAGACTTGCAGGGCATGTTGGTATATGGATATGAATTATATTTGTATTTAGTTTAATGAAGAGTGTGATAATAAGTCCCCATAAATATCTAAAAAGATTTGGAAATAAGGTAAGAAATTAAATGAAATAAACTCATTGAAAATGTTCAATATTTACAAGATAAAGACAACCAATATAATTTGTGCATAAAAGTAAACAGATTTGAACAAAAATTAAATGGAGACATCGAATGAAATATAAAACAAATGTATGAAAATAACTGATGAAATCCGAAAAAAGAAAACATCCAATAAAGGGACAAGAAAATAAATTAATTCACTTATATGAGAAAATATTTTATTATAAAATAATGCTACATATAGAAATAAGAAATTTGAAATAGGAGGACATCCATATCAAAGAAGAAGAAAAACTGAATGCAAATGAATATTTTGAATTTTATATACCGAAAAAAACCTAGAAACAAGTTCCGAAGATACATCAACAAAACATACTTGTAGTTATGGATAGTGTGAGATAGATACACAATATTTCGATCATATAATTCAATGTAAAACAGATAATGTGTAAATTAACCATAATCACACTTCGAACACTACTTTGAAACCCTCACCTGAACATGATTCCAGAACGAGACTCTTGTTCGTCTTTGACTACAAAGCAACATACATCGATTCCCGATGAACACTACTATGCGACTATCCAATGGGGGACTACTAGATGGCAGCTCTGACCATAGCATGGCCTTCTACGGTTGAATATCCCTTCAGTATGGCTTGATCTCCTCAGACTTACCCTCGGTTCTCTAAGAAGAAGACAAACCATATGGCTTGCCCTAGACATAGACCATCACTCGAACTCGACGAAAATGTGACCCGTAGCTCCACTTCCTCTCATGCAGGTAGTCCCCTACATAAACCTACTCTAGCCTCCCAAAAAATTAAAAAATGGTTCATTCATTTCATTTTTAATATATATTTTTTTCAACTTTTTTTTATTTTATATCATAAATTATATCATTATATAAATATATATATTAAAATACATATCATACACGTGTATTAATATCATATTATGTATTTAATATTATCATAATTTGTATTTATCATATGATTAAAAATATTATTATTACTTATTTAATAAAATCTCATTAATTTATGTTAGATAAATAATTTTTTTTTATTAAAAGAAAATTATTTAAAGATATATTCTATTTATTGTTTTGTAATATTATTATTCATATTTTATTTATCCTCATATATATATATACCTAAATAGGTTAAATGTATTCTATTAAAATAAGACTCCATCCTTAAACATTACATTATATTGACTTATGTTAATAATTCACATTGAAGATCTTTTCAGGTTTATAGTTTTAGATAATTAGGGCATAACTATTACATTACATCTCAAATATTACAAAGTAGATATTTCTACTTAGTATCATTTTTTTCATAAAATAAAAACTCTTAAAAGTAAAAAAAATTCTTTTCATGAAATAAATCTTCATGAATTCTTTTTATCTTTTACCCAACCTTATATCCTGTGAATATCATTTCAAAAACATGGGATGCGCAAAAAAAATCTCAGTCACGGTTAAAAAATAATGAGTGAAATCATTAGTATCCATCCAATGGCCCGTAGGCCTTTAATTTTTGTTATTATAAGAAAGCACCCTTTTGAGGGAAGAAGGGGTAGAACCCAGTGAAATCATTAGTATGTCATTAGATACAAAACATAATCTCTTCAACATACCTCATTCAATGAAAAGATTTATGAATAACACCTATTAATCACAAATCATAAAGGTTACTTGTGGCATCCATAACATACCAACATTTTATCTTTCACAACTATGTAGGGAGTTACATTTGGTATACCCATCATAGTATATTCCCTAAACCTCATAGATGAAACAATAATTTTAACCTCTGTTACATTACCCAATTCATTGGAGAGCTATCTCATGATCACTCTCCCTAGGTTTATCACAGAACCGCTCATATGCATAAGAAATTCCCAAGAACCATAATATATTCATAACACATAAAGGAAAGATAACCTTTCTACATTTGAATAATAATATATTATTTAAATATATTGATACAACCAATTCATTATCAAAACCATTTCCAATACCAAAATACTTAAAAGAATATAAGTTATTTATTTTCCTTTTAAAAAGATTATGGCTGGTTAAGAAATCCAAATATCAAATAACGCTCGTAGCGGTGGAAAGGCCGTTGTCATTATGTATGTTTAAATGAAAAATTACATTGTTTGTTTAGGAAAACTCTAAATATAAAAGTATTCTCTCTGAATGAAATGAAATGTCAAAGGGTTTTATAAAACTCGTAAAAGAAAGTCGTGTATAAATCAAAATATTCCTTAATGAATGGAGATTGAGACAAAGCCTCTTACAAAGAAGATATCATTAAATTAAGGATAAATTAATGACATAACTATCTGTTACTAACATAAAAACAACCAATATATGTGGATATAATTTGTAAACAAATCAAAGGCCATTCACAGATATTCATAGCACCACCTAATCAAGAAGTATATGTTTAAACCAAAGAATTGAAATTGGGTTAAGATGTTCCCTTACCCCGTGTCCGACTTGACTCGTTCATTCATTAATCACTTGAATAAAAAACTAAAGTTAATTTATAATTTTTTAATAACCTTTTAAAGATTATTTTTCTTTTTATATCACTTATTATATTGTTATAAACATTATAATATCATTTGGGTTAATAATTGTCATTTTGTTGATATTTGGTACTTGAGTCCAAAATGAACTTCTTATAATTACATGTTGCCTATGTGGTAAAGGGTAAATATTATCTAGAATGATATTAATGATTTAGATATCATATATATCATATATATCTAGTATATATATGTATTTATAACAGTACATAACATTTGGAGATAACATATGAAATGCACCGTTCAAGGAGATTGTAAGATGTACATACGCATTAACGCAACATTCATTTCTATTTCAGATTTGATGGAATTAAAAAATAATGATAAATAGGTATATTATAATTATAGTATAATATCATATATAATTTCATTAACTCCATCTTGTATACATTCCACGTATGGAATGAATGAGTCATATCACATTGAGGGGGCAGTAGTCCGTACTTCCTAAAATGAAATTATTGTATTTACCAATTATGAAAACCATAAAGAAATTATATAAATGGAAAATAATGAAGAATATATAAAATATAAATATATTATATATCACATACAGGTATAGTTCCATTATAATGGAAACCATTAGAGGATATAAGAGATTATTTAACAACAATCATTTCGTAAGGTAGTAGTTCACTGTCCACATAAATAGTATGTTCGTATCCATTAGATGGACGAGTGTGGATGTTTAGTTCTAATGAATATAATAAAAACATCCTATTTTATTTAGGATACTAGTGTTTTTATAGAATAATGGAATAAATAAATTTTAGGGGGGTGGAGAAGGTAAATAAAAGAAATGAACTTGAGAGAATACGTTACCTTTAAATAGGAAAACTCCATTTGGTTGTAACCAAAAGGATGTTTCAATTTCTTTATACCTAGGGGAATACTTCTAGGAAGAATATAATGATTTTGGGATATTTTGGAAACATATTTTGGATGAGACAAGGGTGTTGAGAGGTGTGAGTAATGGGTTAGATGTGGTGGCCTTTTATAAGAGGGAGGATGGGCTCTTTAAGAATGTTTAAAATTATTAATTTTTTATAAAATTATCTTCTGTTTAAAAAGGTGCAAAAATTATTTAATTCTAATATAAGGTATATATAAGTCGAAATAAAATCATCCAATGAGAATTGAATAGGTTTTGGATATTTTTTAATCCTTATCATTTTAGCCCGTTGTTAACATATTTAAATTTTAACATGTCCTCTTATATATTCATACTATATGGTTAATATATTTTATATAAAATGAAAGGAGGAAGAAAATATATAATTTATGAAATTAGTTAATTCATTTGGATGAATATTATATTTTATGTATTATTTTTTCTTTTAATCAAATATTAATTGTTTTCAAAACGAATTTATGTCAATTTATAAAAATTTTCATATCAAGACTTTTAAAAAATCTATAACAACTTGATTATTTCGAAAAAAAATCATTCATTAAAAGATAAAAAGTCATTATTATACCTAAAATTTTTGGATGGCATAAAAATTTTCAAAATAAATTTATTTTAATATTTATAATATCATTTATTTGAATCTTATATTAATGAATCAATTATTGTATCTACATTGTGTCATAATTCAATTTATTTATTTAATGTCTAAAATTTATAAATAAAATAAAATGATGTAGAAAATATTTTTAGATTTAAAATAAATATTTATTGTCAAGGAAATCACTTATATAACCCCATATAAAAATTGTTTTACTAAAATATATATGTTTATGTTACTTTTGACTCTACATTAAATTAATTAATATAAATTGTAATAATAACTCCAAAGTGGCTCTACGGGGTCCCAAAATAGACCCAAGGATAAACATGGTAAGAAATATTTCATCTAATAGGGTTAGGAAAAGGGTATTGGTCATTTAATATTGTTATAATATTATTATTTACCATTATTTACCAGATTTATCTTTTAACAATGGTAAATAAAATATTTACTTTAGTAAATATTCATAATGTCAAAAAATAAAAGAAAAATATTTAACCAATTTATTCCTATCGAATTAAAATATTTAATAAATGTTTGTATTTTCAAGATAGGGAAGATGAAAAAATAATTTAAAATTAATTTCCTTTGTTATAACAAAAAAGCATGTTTTTAAGAAATAATAACTATCAAAATATTAACACTAGTTTTTGTATAATTTCAATGTAAAATTACATAAAATGGCCAAAACTGTATTAAATGGTAAAAACATAATTCAATTTCACGTTAAAACCAATAAAAGGAACAAACTAACTATATAAATAAATTTTATTAAAAGGCAGTTTTAAATTAAATTGCTGTATTTTTTACTATTCATAAAAATGATCTTTTTTAGAAAAATACAAATAAATTACCCAAAGTAAATATTTGTGTCACTATTATAAATAAGAAGTTTATTTTTTCAAGTGTGATATATAAAACTAACAAAAACTATATTTAAAATGGAATATCCTTCAAAAGGTGGTAAAACAAACTTTTAAAAATATTAGAGTATTTATGCTTAAAATTGGATTCATTCTCATTTTAGGAATCTAAATTTTACTGGATAAATGTAAAAAAATTTAAGAAACAAGTATAATATAATTATAGTTAGTTATTTTCACTCTCGCAAATATAATGGCTAGAAATTAATTACCATTTAAAATAATACTATGTTATTATTTTTCAGTATGACTAATCCTTGTGTGCAACATGAGATTTCGGAAAAAACTCATTGTTTTATGTCAGGTATGACGTTGAACATAGAATCACCTTTAAATTAAAATTAATATTTATTTCAAAAATATTAACAAATATGAAAATTTCACATTCTTTATTTACATGGGATATCACATCCTTCCCCCTTTTGAGAATTGCATTCTCGCAATTTTAAAATTGGGCTCAGAAACATCATTAAAAGTCCTAAATTGGAAAAGGAGTCAATAAAACTATCACTTTTAAATAAATGAATAGAAGTAAAAAAGGTCACCCGAGATAACTTATAATAGGATTCAATGTATGAAAACATGGATTTGGAGGAGAAACTAACTGTCGCGTTCTGATGGAGAGTGATTAAAAACATTACTATGAGAAGGTTAATAACAACAAAACCACAAACTTGTGATAGGTTAAACATTCTTTGATTCCCTGGTAGGAAGAGTAAATAGACAATGTTTTTTTTGGTTTTATGTTCCCTTCCATAAGTTTGAAGAATTTATTAATGAGATTGACTAAGAAAATAAGTAAATATACATACCTTTCAATTAGAGTTTCATCCTTTAATATTTTTCCACCAAAAATAATATTCTCTCCAAAATATGAGTATTTAATATGACTTGGTAACACATATAGTGATAGAATCAACTTCTATAGAATTATATAATCCAAAAAATATGAACTATATATTTCCCCTATCTTTAGACAATAACCAATACCAAAATTGTTAGTACAAGACTATATAATCCCTAAAAGGATAATCTTTTATAAAAATAAATACTACTATATATCTCAAAAATTGAACAAACAATACCCAAAGTTCAACAAATATCATTCAATAAACAATTTTCCATTAAATCTTTAAATATAATACAAATTAATTGAAACCAAAAACCCATGATAATTTAATTACATGGTCTTTCTAAAAATTCTAAACATTTATGTCTAAATAACATCAGTTACTTATTATGTCTCACACTGAAATGTAATTAACCTAATCACATATTCTCTATGAGAAGTTAATAATTTCCATAAATAAACAAAATCACCACATGTCTATAATAAAAAAATAGATTCTTCCAAAATAAAATTTCAACCCTTACTCCACAGACAAAATCCCATAGAATTATATTTTTCGTTGGCATATAGTATTCCCAAAAGAGAGAACGTATTCCAAAACAACCTTTATTTGTTAATCCCCAAATCATATTCTTATACTAAAAATATCCATTGGATAAAACATAAGTTTCCAAAATCAACATATTCTTGATCCATAAAATCATTTAACCCAAAAGAATTAGTCATACTAACTAGGGACTTCATGTAGTCTAGTGTTTGGCCATAAATTCCAATTTCACTTTGGTTGTGGGTTTGATTCTCACAGCTTTGTCCGACATGAAGGGTTGTCACACGGTCTGTATGTTTTCCTTTTTCAAAAAACATTATATAATTTTATTTAATTCCCAAAAATGAGATAAATTCCTCAAAAACAATCATAACATATTTTAACCCAAAATGTTATCTCATACCTCGCATTTTCATCCCATAAAGAAATAACCTTTAATTGCCTCAAATTCAAGGATCATACAAACCCAAATTGTTCTTTATAACTATATACACAAAATAAAATATATATCTTACTTGAATAACATTTTGATAAATCAAACATCAGGTTTACACACACTACAAATAGTCTCCCAAATTAATCCTATCATTAATACATTTAAACATATCATCAACCATAGATCCAACATAACTCTTAAATTCCTAAAATGTATACATATTAATAAAATAACAATGTTATTGATCTTAAATCCATGTTTTCCATCTTATTCTATTATAATACTTTCCTACAAACAAAATCATGCATAATGTCATATGATTTCATTACTGTCAACACATGACCTAAGAAATAATCCATACCTTTCACAGGTCATTATAAGTTTCCTCATCATCAATTGGAATGACATTACGAAATGGTAAACATATATTTTTATGATCATTCTTATCCCATTCATGAACTTTCTCCGTAGGATATCGATTTGTATAATGACCATGCACACCACATTTAAAACATTCAATTGATCATTCGAAAAGAACTTCATTCCCTTTCCTAGAGTCTACTGGACACATCCTTTTTCCATGGAATGTTCTTGCTTTATGACCTTCATTACAACATCTATAGAATATTTCTAACCCATTGAAGCATTTTCCAAGGTTCTTCATCAAACATCCATGACCCCCTAGTTTTTGAATATACTTGCCATTATGGTTATTACTTGAATTCCCATTGGGATTTGTTTCCCGCATATATGATGACTTATAAAAATCACCAAGGTTCTGATGGACAATCATGACTCTAGATAGTTGGTTGAGAATAACCACAAGAGTTTTTATTACATCTCCCATTTCCTTCAGTTTCTTATTCAAAAAACTTCATATTTTTCTCCATATCGATTGTTACTATGGTGAATGCTATATAATCCATTTATTAAAACAAAAATGTTCAGTGTGGGAATATATTTAAAATCATCATATAATATTTTATGAGGAGGGTAAACACAAAGATATACTTATTCATGTTATCTAATACCGTTTTAATTAATATAAAATAACTATGACTCTTTGTAATATTCTAACCATTATGGTTATGTCACATATGCTAAAATCACACCCTAACCTCTTATGTTATCTAAACTTACCTCTGATAGAAACTATAAGGCCCCAACCTTAAACATCACATAATATTGACTGATGTTAATAATTCACATTGAGGATCTTCTCAGGTTTAGTGTTTTAGAGAATTAGGCCACAACAATTACATTACATCTCAAGTATTAAAAATTATAAATTTCTACTATGTATCCTTTTTTCATAAAATAAACACTATTAATAGGAAAAAATAATTCTTTTCTTGATATAAATCTTCTTGAAATCTTCCTTTATCTTACCCTATGTTATGTCCTATGAAAAAGATTTTAAAAACATAGGATGAGAATAAAAAGATATGTAAGGGTTATAAAATAAAAAAAGAAAATATTAGTATACCATTACATAGAAAAAATAATCTCTTTAACATACCTCATGAAATTATATGATTTATGAATAACACATTCTGATCACAAATCATAATTATAACCGGTGGAATCGATAACATACATTAATTGTAACTTTCATAGTTATTTAGGGAGTTACGTTTGGAATAACCATCATAGTATATTTCCCAAATCTCGTAGGAGAAACATTAATGTTTACCTATGTCATGTTACACAATTCATTGGAGAGATATCTCAGGCACACCCACCCCTGGTTTATTATGGAACCACCCGTATACGTAAACAGTGCCCAAGAACCATAACATATTCATAACTCATAAATGGAAAGCTAACATTTCTATATTACAATAAAAATATATCATTTAAATATATTGATATAACCAATCCATTATAAAAATGATTTTCAATACCAAAATATGTAAAAGAGTATAGTGTATTTATTTTCTTTTTAAAAAACATTACAACTTGTTAAGGATGCCAAATATAAATAATTCTCACAACGGTGGAAATGTCTTTGTCACTGCATACGATAAAAAGAAACTTTCTCTTTTTCATTTAGTAAAACACAGCATAGAAAAATATTCCATTTGAATGAAATTAAATGTAAAAGGGGTTTTTACACCGTATAAAATAAAGAAATGTGTGAATCAAAATATGCCTCAATGAAAGGAGATTGAGATGAAGTCCCTTACAAGGATCATATCATTACATTAAGGATAAATTAATGACACAATTATGTATTCCAAATATAAATAAACCCAATATAAGTGGATATTAAGTGTAAAATAATCAAAGGTCATTCTCAAATATTCATAGCACCACATAATCACGAAGTAGAAGTTCAACCTAAAGAATGGAAATTGGGTTAAGATGTCCCCTACCTCATGAAATTACTTCTAATGACCTACATTGGATTAAAAGATAAAAATTTAATCCAATTACACATTAAAAACAATAAAAGAAAATCTATCTATATAAATAAATTAGATTAAAAGTTAGTTTTGAATTTAAATGTTGTATTTTTCACTATTCAAAAATATGAACTTTATCAGAAAACATCCATAAAATTTACCCAAAATAAATATTGATGTCCCACATATAAATAAGAATTTTATTTTGTCAAATAAGACATATAAAAGTTACAAAAATTCGGTTTCAAATGGTTTCACCATCACAAAGTAGTAAAATGACCTTTTAAAATTATTAGAGTATTTATGCTTAAAATATGATTAATTCTCATTTTAACCGTCTAATGTTTTTTGGATAAATGTAAAAACATTTAAAAACATGTATAATAATATTGTACTTAGTTATATTCATTCCCTCCAATATAACATATAGTCATTAACTAACATTTCAAATAATATTAAATAATTATTTTTCATTATGATTCACCTTGGTGTGAAACATGAGATTTTGGAGAAACCCATTTTTACTTTTTGGGTACGCCCTTGAACATAAAATCCCCTTTAAAGTAAAATTAATATTTAATTCATAATTATTAATAAATATGAAAATTTCATATTCTTTATTTACATGGGAAATTTCATCCTTCCCCCAATTTGGGAATTATTTCATCGAAATTGTAAAATTGGGCTCAAAAACCTCATTAAATGTCCCATATCAGAAAAAGGGACAAAAAAATTATCACTTTAAAATAAATAATGAGAAGTAACATGGTCACCCAAGATAACACATACTTGGATTCCATGTATGAAAGCGTAGATTTGGAGGAGAAACTAAGTGTAATGTTCTGATAGAGGGTGAAGGAAAACATGACTTGGAGAAAGTTTACAACAAGAAAACCCCAAACTTGTTATAGGTTAAACGGTTTTTGATTCACCAGTAGAAAAAAGTTAACAGACATAGTTTTTTTGTGTAACGTTTTCTTTCGTAATGTTGGAGAATTTACTTACAAGATTGACTAAGAATATATGTAAATATACTTACTTTTCAAGTAGAGTTTCATCTTTTAATAAGTTTCAACCCAAAACTCATATTTTCTCCAAACGATGAGTATTCAAGATGACTTGGGCCTACCTAATGTGCTATAAAAAACTTCTAGGGAATCAAATAATCCAAAAAAGATAAACTACATATTTCTCACATCTTTGAACACTAAAAAAAACCAAAATGGCTTGTACAAGATCAGATAATCCCCTAAAGGATATTCTTTTATAAAAAGAAAAACTACTCTTAATCTCCAAAATTTAGCAAACAATACCCAAAGTTCAACAAAGACCATTCAATAAACAACTTTCCTTTAAATCCTTCAATATAATCGTAGATAAGATTGAAACCCAAAACTCAGAAGAATTTAATCACATAGTCTTCCACAAAAATATTAATATTTCTCCCTAAATAACATCGGTTACACATAAATCCTCATACTGGAACGTAATTAAACTACTAAAATATTTTCTATGATAGGTTAATAATTTCAAAAAATAACCCAAATCTCAATATGTCCACAAAAAAACATAGATTATTCCAAAATAAAATTTCAACCATTAATCCACAAATAAAATCCAATATCATTATATTTTCCTTAGGCATATAGTGTTCCTGAAGGAGATAATGTCTTCCAAAATAAGCTTTATCACCTAATCACTAAGTCATTTTCTTATACTAATTATGTCTATTTGATAAAACATAAGTTCCAAAAATGAACTTATTCTTGATCCAAAAAATCAATAAACCAAAAATAATTATCCATACTAACCAGGGACTTCACATAGTCTGGTGGTAGGTGATAAATCCAAATCTCACTTTGGTTGTTAGTTTGATTCTCACAACTTTGTCTGACGTGATGCATTGTCACACAATCTGTGCGTTTTCCTTTTTTAAAAATTATATAATATTATAAAATCTCAAAAAATGAGACAAATTTATTAAAAATAACAATAACATATGTTAACCACAAATTTTATCTTATACCTCTCATTTTCGTCCCATAAAGTAATAACATGTAACTACCTCAAATTAAAGGATCATATAAACCCAAATGGTTCATTATAACTATATCCACAAAAGAAAAAAAATTTATTCCTTGAATAAAATTTGTAAAATTAAAATTTAGTTTTACATATACTAGAAATATTCTTCCAATTTAATCCTATAATTAATACATTTAAACAGATCATCATCTATAGATCCAACATAACACTTAAATTCCTAAAATGTAGACATCATAGTCATCAAAAAATATTTCTGATCCTTTATTTGTGACTTCAAATATTATTATTTTATACATCCTTCCTAAAATCAAAATCATGAAAAAATTTATAATATTTCAGTAATGTGAAAACCTGAGCTATGAAATTATCCATACCTTTAATAAGTCATTTTCAGTTTCGTCATCTTCAATAGGAATGGCATTAAGAATTTGTAAACCAATATTTGTATGATCCTGCTGATCCCATTCCCAAAACATCTTCGTAGGATGTCTATTTGTATAATGAACATACACACCACCTTTAATAATTTCAATTTTCTTTTGGAAATAACATCTTTCCCTTTCATATAGTCAATTGGATACTTCCTTTTTCCAGGGCATGTTTTTGCTTTATGACCTTCATTACCAAATATATAGAATCTTTCCATCCCATTGAATCATTTTACAAGGTTTTTCAATCCATATCCTTTACACCTAGGTTTTTTTATATTCATACCTTTATGGTTATTACCTAAAATCCCATTGGGATTCGTTTCATGTATATACAATGCCTTATAAAAATCACCAAGGTTTAGGTGGTTAATCATGACTCTTGATAGCAGGTTGAGAATAAAAACAAGTTTTTTCATTACATCTCACATTTCATTCTATTTCTTATTCAAAAAACCTTCACAATTTTTATCACATCATTTGTTAATTTGGTGCCTCCTAAAGCCATCCCTTTATTAAAACAAAAAATATTAGTGTGATTATATCAGTAAAATCATTTGATAATATCTTTTGAGGAGGGTAAACACTTATATATATTTATTCATCTTATCTTAAACCCAAACAATTTATCTAAAATAACTATGAATATTTATAATCTTATAAACATTAAGGTTATTTCACTTTTGTTTAAATAAAAACCTATCCTCTATGGTTATCTAAACCGTCCACTGATACCAACTATAAGTCCCCAACCATAAAAATTACATAACCTTGAGTTATGTTAATAATTAACATTGAGGATATTTTCAGGGATAGAGTATTAAATAATTTGAATATAACTATTAAATTAAATCCAGTATATTAGAAAGTAGACATTTATACTCAATATCGATTTTATTCATAATATAAAAAATCTTAACAACTAATTATTTTTTGATAGAAATCTTCTAAATTACGTCATTTCTATTACCCTGCCTTATATCCTATGAAAAACATTTCAAAAAAATGGGATGAGCCTAAAAATCATAGTTAGGGTTATAAAATAAGTATATATAACATTATTATATCATTACATACAAAACCTAAATATTTAACATACCTCATGAAATCATAAATTTTATGAATAAGAGATAGAAATCAAAAACCATAAAGGTAACTTATTGAATCCATAAAATACTTACATTACATCTTTTATAGATATGTAGGGAGTTATGTATGGAATACCCATCATAGTATATTCCGTAAATCTCTTAGTACAAAAATTAATGTTTACCTCTGTCACATTACCCAATGCCATTGAGAGATATCTTAGGGTCACTACCCTAGGATTATCAATGAACCACCCGTATATGTAAACAATGCAAAAGAACCATAACATATTTGTAACACATAAAGGAAAGATAAAATTTCCACATTTGAATCAAAATATATCATTTATATATATTTATATAAACGATCCCTTATCATAACCTTTTTCAATTCCAAATTACATAAAAGAGTATATAATATTTATTTTTCTTTTAGAAAACATTACAACTTATTAAGGATGCCATATATCAAATAATGTTTGTGTTGAAGAAAAGGTCATTGTCACTACGTACATTTAAAACAAACCTTCCCATTTTCATTTAGTAAAACACAACATAGAAAAAGATTCCCTATAAATTAATTTAAATGCTAAAGGGGTTTATACACCATATAATGAAAATTTGTGTATAAATCAAAATATGCCTTAATGAAAGGAGATTGAGATGAAGCCCCTTACAATGATCATATAATTACATTAAGGACACATTAATGACATAATTATGTTTGAATATAATTAGTACACCCAATATAAGTGTATAATAAGTGTAAAACAATCAGACGTCATTCACACATATTCATTATGCCACATAATCAAGAAGTATAAGTTTAACCCAAGGAATGGAAATTGGGTAACGAAGTTCACTTACCTCATGTCTGAATTGACTTGTTTTTCTCATTAATCTCATGAATAATAAAATAATGTTTATTTTTACTTGATTAAGAATTTTTTTAAATTTTATTATTCCTTCTATATCACATATTACAATGTTACAAACATTTCAAATTCATTTTAGTTTAAAATAGTCGTTTTGTCAGTATTTGGTACTTGAGTAAAAAATGCACTTATAATTACATGTTATCTATTTTTCAACAGTAAATTATCTCCATAATGATATTAATGATTTATATATCATATATATTATATATATAAAGTATATATATTTATTTATAATAGTAGATAATATTTGGAGATAAGAAATGAAATGCACTGTTTATGGAGTCGGTAAGCCGTACGTACACAGGAAAGCTATAATCATTTATATTTCCTATTTAATGGAATTAAAACATAATGGAACATAGATATATTATAATTTCATTATAATTTTATATGTAATTTCACTGACTCCATCCTTTATTCATTCTACTCTTGGGCATGAACAAGTCATATCACTTTGAGGGGGAGGTAGTCTGCACTACTCAAATTAAATTATCATATTTACCCATTATGTAAATTTTAAAGGAATGATATAAATTAAAAAATAAAGATACATAGAGACAATATAAATATATTATATATCACATATAAATAAAATGGCATCATAATGTCCACCATGAGTTTCAGTAGTAGATAATAGAACAATCATCGTTTTGTGAGGCAGAAGTTCGCCGTCCACAGAAACTGTTTGTTCCTATCCATTAGATGGTGGTGTGTGGATGTGAGGTTATAATACATATCATAAAAACATGATATTATATTTAGGATAATGGTGCTATTATATAATAATATAACAAATAGATTTTAGGGGGTCATAGAAGGTAAATAAAAAAAATAACTTGAGAGAAGACATTACCTTTAAATCAGGTAACTCCCTTCGGTGTGAACCAAAAGGATTTCTTGAATTGCTTTCTGTATAGGGAATGGATTAAATAATTAGTTTAGGGTTTTTGAGAGCTTCTTAGTGGTGATTTTGGATGAGAAAATGGGATTAAGTGGTGTGGCAAATGGGTTAGAGGTGGTTGCCTTTTATAAGAGGGAGGAGGGGCTCTTTAAGATAGTTTGAAATTATTATTTTATTATAAAATTATTTTTCGTTTAAAAATGTCCAAAACTTTTTCAATAAGAATTTAATGTAAATATAAGTCTAAATAAAATCATCCAATAATAATTGGACATTTTTTGGATATTTGTTTATCCTTATCTTTTTTTAAACCCATTGTTAACATATTAAACTTTTACCATGTCCTCTTATATATTCATACTATATGGTGAATATATTTACTATAATATAAAAAGAAACCCAAAATGGATTATTTATGAAATAATTTAATTAATTAGGAATGATATTATATTTTCATTATTATTTTATCATTAATTAAAATATTAATTATGTTAAAAACTCATTTAGCTCAATTTATAAATTATTCATATCAAGACATTTAAAAAATCTATAACAACTTTATTATTTCAAAAAAACTTTTATTAATTAAGATATATCAATTCATTATTATCCCTTTAATTCTTGGGTGTCATAAAAAGTTTCCAAATAAATTAATTTTAATATTTATAAAATTATTTACTTGAATCATTTATTAATGAAGCAATTACTACATCACCATTATGTCATAATAGAATTTATTTATATAATGTCTAAAAACTATAAATAAAATAACATGATGTATGAAATATTATTATATTTCAAATGAATATTTATAGTCTAATGTATTACTTATATGACCCTATATAAAAACTATTTAATTAAAAGATATATGTTTTTGTAACTTTTGTCTTCACTTTAAATTGATTAATATAAAGTGTCATTATCAATCCCATGTTGCTCAATGGGGTCCCAAATCGACGCAAGGATTCCTTTGTTCAGAAATATATCATTAAATAGTTTTAAGACAAGTTTAAGTGTAATTTAATATTATTATAATATTATTTTTCATTTTTATTTAACAAATTTACCTTTTAGCCATGGTAAATAAAATAATTATTGAAGTAAGTATTCATAATGTATAAAAATAAAAGTTTCTTATTTACACAATTTTGAAATCCTGATTCCAAATATAGAATCCATTTTTTCAAATTCAAAACACATAATCTTTAGAAATTAATTTAAATTTAATTCCCGTTGTCAAAACAAAAAAGCATGTTTTTATGAAATAATAACTCTCAAAAGATTGACACTTGTTTATCTAAAATTTCAAAGTGTGATTATTCCCAATGAAAAAAATTATATTAAATGATAAAAATATAATTCAATTAACCTTTAAAACCAATAAAAATAAAAATCTAACAATTATAATAAATTATATTAAAATAATGTTTTGAATAAAAATGTAGTATTTGTCACTATTCGTAAAAAAATGAACATTATCAGAAAAATACAAAAAGTTTATCCAAAGTAAATTTTGATGTCCCTCTCATAAAGAAAAAGTTGATTTTGTAAAATGGAACATATAAAAGTAATATAATATATATTTCAATGGGGTTCTCCATCAAAAGGCTATAAAACGACCTTTTAAATTATTAGTGTATTTATGCTTAAAATCGACTTAGTTCCCATTTTAAGACTCTAAATTTAATTGGATAGATGTAAAAAAATTTAACAATCATGTATAATAATATATTAGTTATTGATATTCATTCCTTCCAATGTTATGAATAGGTGTTAACTACCATATAAAACAATATTATATTATTATTTTTCAGCATTACTCATCATTCTTTGCAACATGAGATTTCAGAGAAACCCATTGTTGCGTGTTGGGCATGCCATTGAACATATCATCCACTTTAAATTATAATTATTATTTAATTCAAGAAATATTAATTAATAAGAAAATAATGTATTCTTTATTTACGTAGGATTTTACAATACATATTAAATCATTTCTTATTTAAACAAAATTGTCTTATAATATACTAAGTTAACAAATCAATTAATTCAATAAATATTTTTAAGAATATTAATGTCATTTATGTTTTAGTATTAGTCGGTATAAATTCATGTTAAAAAAAATACTCATTTATTAAGGTATAAATTAGTATTAAAACTATAACTAAAATCAAACAGTTTATATTTTGATAACCTTTATATCAAATTAGTTTATAAAATCTAAATATTATTTAAAATTTCATATTTAAGATTTTTCTCTTAATTATTTGTTAACTTTTTTCTATAATTTATTAGTCTTTAAAAACTAAATTAATATCATTTCAATGTATTATTATTTAATTTAATCATATTTAAATATAAAATTTAATTCAAAATTTCTTGGATGTTACATTCCCACCCCCTTAAATGAATTGCACCATCACAATTCTTTCTCCGAACATCCAAACCTTCCGAATTTCAATATTTAGAATTTAATAATATATAAAGGGACTTAACTATCCAAAGAAAGTCATAATGCTTAAATAATTTTTTACTCAATAAACTACATATAATCTTCAAAAAAATTTAGAACCTTCCTCTGATACCAATTATAATGCCCCGAGCCTGCTCTTCCAGACTATGTTCTTAAAAATGATATTTAATTTTTTCCCTTATAAAATAAATTGAACAATAACACAACACTTTAAACCAATGAGGGCCTTTCACTTTTCTATGTTCTATAGGACTAGAAAAAACATTACATCTATGAGATTTTTAATCAAAAATAAAACTACTGTCTAATACCCTTCTGTGTGTACTAACACACAAAGCGATGAAATCTACGATATTCTCCTAAGATACTATGACAAATCGTATTAAAATAAAAGGGTGAGCATTCAACTTCCCAGTAAAAAGTTTTTAAAACCTTTGATCAGTACCATCAAAAATATCTCTTTGATAATATATTGAAAACAAAATTCAATTATAAATACATTTTTAAAACAACAATTACAAAATAATATAATGATTTCAAAATAAATTAAACATCGAAAATGCTTTTAAACTAATCTAGTGGTTCACTTGAAAATTTTATGAAATCCCTTGAATAACAAAGAAAATGAGGCCACTCAAAAGATAGAAAGTCTACCTTGGACTACACACTTGAGGGATGTATTTAATATCTAATTCCATTTTGTATTTACAAACATTGAGTACCATTTTCTATAAAACATTTTTTTCATAGATTTCCTTATATATATATATATAATTATACCTAGTGTTTTATATCTTAAAATATATTTATTTTCATGCTTGAAAAAATCATTTTCCATTTTATTTTTAAAATATATAAATACTAAATATTCATTTAAAATTACATATTCAACTTGGTACAATCAAATCTCATGATACATGATGTTGCATATTCATAAGGAAGATAAATCAACATCTACCCAATTAAAATTTTATTCTTATTTCTATAAATAAAATTCGTATAGATTAATTTCTCATGAATATATGTATACAAAAACAAAATCATCCATGTATAGACATATTCTTGTTTTTAATATGTCATGAAAATGAAAAAAGTATGACTTTTTTATTTTATAAATTCATATGTGAATTTATACTTGGTTAATAATATAATTAAGACAATTAAATATTTGTACATCATGAAAGTATATATATATATATAATATTATATTGCAATGATAAATTCAAATATAAAAACATGTTGGATTTTGAATTAAACAATTAGATAATTTCTTTCCTTATTTAAATTTATTGAGAACATGATCTCAACAAAAATCAAATTGAAAACCCAAAAGTTAGATAAATTTGAGTAATATTTAACAATATATATATATATATATATATAATATTAATAACATTTTAAGTGATGGATTACCCATGAAAATAAAATTAAAAATTATAAAATTAAAAATAAATAAATAAATATCTTTATTTCTAAAGAATGTATAGATTTAAAAAAAGACATAACTAAAAGTATTACTACCTTTCTAGAACCAACATACAGATTAAGGATTAAATTTTGAAAAAGATAACACCATTCAATTTATTTTATATAATTTATATTTACTTATAAATTAAAGAATAAAATAAATAAAAATGATTTTCCCTTACCAAAAATTAAATAGATTCTAAAGAACAAAAACTCCATAAAAATGAAAATTGAACATATAATTCATTCATAAAACCAAATATTTGAAAACCAAATATTTTCTTTGAAAAAAAGTCATGTATGTAAATAAAATTATTAAAAAATATAATTTTATCTAGAAAAATAAGCTCTTAGCATCGTAAATGTAAATAATAATTTTAAATAAATGAAAACCCTTAGAAAAATTAATTGAAAACTGCAAGTGTTTTTCCTCTATTCCTCCCATATTAATCCCTTATTTATCTCTCTCATGTAAGTGTGATATAAATTTATAAAGGATGAGTAATGAAGTTTCTTCTTAAATATAGTTTCTAAGAGACTTGTAGGGAATGTAGGAATATGGATATGAATTATATATATATATAGTTGATTGAATATTGTGATAATTTGTCACCATAAATATCTCAAAAGATTTAGAACTCACTACTGGAAATCTGACCTTTCCCAAGGCTTCTATACCAACAGTTTGTAAAAACTGTTGGTATAGGTTCCCTTTCCCAATGGTTTGGCGAAACCATTGGGAAATCCCACTTTGAGGACACCTTTCCCAACAGTTTGACCAACCCGTTGGGAATGGGTATGGCTTTCCCAAAGGTTTGTCCAAACCATTGGGAATGCCCACATTTTGGCCACCTTTCCCAATGGTTTTGGAAAACCGTTGGGATAGGTATACCATTTCCCAACACTTTTTCTAAACTGTTGGGAAAAGTCCACTTTGTGGACATCTTTCCCAACGGTTTGGCAAAAACTGTTGGGAAAGGGTATACGTATCCCAACGGTTTTCCAAAACCGTTGGGAAATGTCCACTTTGTGTACATCTTTCCCAACGGTTTGGCCAAAACCGTCAGGAAAGGGTATACCAATCCCAATGGCTTTCCAAAACCGTTAGGAAAGGTCCCCCACAAATCAACCTGGCCCCAGAATCAAAATCCAGAATCAAAATCTATACCAACGGTTTTGACAACCGTTGGTATATATCCTTTGATTTTTTATCATTTATTCTTACCCAGAACATTA
The DNA here is from genome assembly GCA_963277665.1 of Viscum album. Classification (NCBI taxonomy): domain Eukaryota; kingdom Viridiplantae; phylum Streptophyta; class Magnoliopsida; order Santalales; family Viscaceae; genus Viscum; species Viscum album. Next base: position 927,918,479 of record OY728165.1, read on the forward strand.
TATAAATCAAAATTTAAAATAATTATGAGAATACATATATATATTTATGTAATTATATTCACAAAAGTAATGTTAGGTTAGTGTTTAACTCATTGAAAAATAAACTAGGGGTCCTCGGATCAAATCCCAGCGAATGTTTTTTTTTGAAATACATATACCAACAGTTCCATAACCATTGGTATAGATTTTCATATTAACTATTCAAACGGTTTCTAAAACCGTTGGGATAGGTCTATACCAACAGTTTTGGGAAAACTGTTGGTATAGACCTATCCCAATGGCTTACTTGGAAAGAGTTCTCCAAACCGTTGGTATAGGCTATACCAACGGTTTGGAGGCCTATACCAACAGTTCCAAACCATTGGTATAGTTCATATTTCTAGTACTGACTGAGGTAGTAGTTTCAATGAACTAATCTCATTGAAAACTTTCCACAGTTAGAAGAAAATGACTCCAAACAGAATTGGAGCATAAAAGTAAACATATTCGAACCAAAATTAAATGGAGAATGTGAACGAATCCTAAAAAAATGCATGAAAATATCTAATGATATCTGATTAAGGAAGAATCAAACAAGAGGAAAAAAAGATAAAATTAAATCACTAATATCAGATAAGATTCTATTATAAAATAATAATACTTACCATAATAAGAAATATGAAATTGAAGGACATCCATATCGGATCGAAATAAATATTGAACACAAATGATGATTATGAATTTAATATATCATAAACAAAATATAGATTCAAGATCCAAAAATACATTATCAAAACATAATTTCTAGTATGGATGGTGTGAGATAGATTTCACAAATCTTGTTCATATACTATAACGCGAAACAGATAGGGTGTAAATGAACATTAATCACGCTTCGATCATAACTTTGAAACCCTAACCTGGACCTGATTCTATAGCTGGACTCTTATTCAACTTTGACTCTAAAACACCTGACATATATTCTGGATGAACACTATTGCACGAAGACCTGTGGGATGTCTCCCAAACGGCAACTCCAACCATAGAGTGGCCTTTTGCAGTCGACTCTCCCTTCAGAGCGGATCGATCTCTTTGGTTGGGCCCTCTGTTCACGAAGAATAAGACGAACCCTACGACCTGACCGCAACTTGGACTATCACTAGAACATGATGAAAACGAGACCCATAGCTCTACATAGTCTCACATAGGGACTCCCATATATAACCCTACAGTGGCCAACCAAAAACTGAAAACATTGTTAAATCATTTTGTTTTTTTATAAATTTTATTTCACTATTTGTTTTTCTTCTACATCATAAATAATATATTCTTATATATTATATATATTGAAATACATGTCATACACATGTATTAATATCGTATTATGTATTTAATATCACCATAATTTGTTTTTATCTTATTATTATTAATAATATTATTACTTATTTAATTAAATTTCATAAAATTATATTAGTTAAAAAATTTATTATTATAATAAAATTTCGTTATAGAAATATTATATTTAATTCTATGGAATATGATCATTCATGTTTCATTTATACTGATATATATATATATATATCTAAATAAATATAATAAATTTTATATATATTAAATAAATTTTTATTTAAAAAAATTTATTTATAATCTTCTTTGTTAATATATCATTTAATTCAATAATTGTTTGTAAGAATATCAATTTCAACTAATCATTGGTATAATCGATATAAATTATATTTTACAAAAATAATCATATATTTATGTAGTAATTGGAATTGAATATATAAATAAAAACACATGGTTTATATCTTCATAACATTTATTTCAAATCAATTGATAAAATCAAAATATTATGTAAAATATCATTTTTAAGATTTTTGTCTTAATTATTTATTATCTTGTTTTCTATAAATTATTATTCACTGATTACAAATGTATTATAATTTCTATGTATTATAATCTAATATAATCATATTTAATATTAACATATAATTCAAAATTTCAGGGATGTTACACAAACTCCTGGAGGGTAGAGATGATGGATGCCATAATCATCTCCTTTAACAAAAAACTTACAGTCATCGAGTAAGGGACGTACCTCATTGAATATAATCAATGTGTCATTAGAACTACCAATACTGGTGAATTCATCATCCAAAAAGTTGTGCTTCCATCCATGTATGAGAAACATGTGTGACCATTAAAATAAAAATATTATACCTCATGATGAAATAAATAAGATCCCTTGGAAGTCTACACATCCCCGGTATAAACCCCACTAGTGTCGTGATATTCGGTTCAACCTCAATAATCTGGATATTGTAGAACCTGAATAATATATGACCAGAAACCAAAGCTCTGTCATCTTCACTTAAAAAGCTCCCTAGGCCATAGAAATCACTAAATCTAAAGAGAAATAACCTACAATTTTCCCTAACCAAATGAACCTATTTCATCACTCCTCGAGCACATGAGCTAACCATTTTTATTTCGAGACCTATGGTTAGAGGATTCAACTTGACCAACGTCTTCATCCTTCTACAGTGATCATCATGTGTAGTACCACATATTGTCAAAAAACAACTACGCATAGATGAAGAGAACCCACCTATAATGAGTGTTATCATTTAATCACGTAGGCACCTGTATTTTACATGAATATATATTAAATAGATTGTTCTGTCATGCCTTGATTGGTTCCCTGTAACCCATGGGGACCAACAAACCACCAAGACAGAAACTAATCATGATTTTCACCAAATATCAGGCATTTTTTCCAAGTAACTAGGTCTCAAAAATCACCTACATGGTTTCCCCATGATGTTGTATTCCCTAAAACAACATCATAGTGCTCTATAACCGCTTTTTCCATTATTCTTCAATAAATAGGTGCATCATAGATTCCTGTTGTAGTGAGGAGAAACAATAATATATAGAGGCAATGATCACCTCGTCCTGTAGATATTATCATCAATAGGTAGAACATTGTATCAAATCCTCCAATGAAAAAAAATTTTCATAATTGAGAGGTTTTTTAACAAAATTTAAATTACCAAACATTTGATGTTATATTTAAATACATTATCATTTGGAAATTTCAAATGGTGAATCTCCCTCAGGTTTCTCCAGAACAAACTCATCTATATGACTCTTCAGACAGAAAAACATGGTCATATAAATCTCTATGCTCATAGTCAAAAACAGCTTTGATAAAAAAAATTAAGTTACATGATTCTTTGAAGGTAATATGAGGAACCGAAAAACCAAGGAAGAACAGTTTATCCCCATCCAAGTTTATTGTCTAGAAGAAAAAGTCCCCACATCCCATGATCCACCGAGTGTTGTACTTCAAATCCTTTATATGAGACAATATGAAATGATCCAACATTAATATTCTATCATTTCTCATTAACCAATATTCTTAGTAATTATTATTTTTTCCCATCATGAACTATTCCCACAATGAATCCCATTCACTTGTATACCACACAATTTTTTCTGACAAATTATTCATTATTTTGGAAATGTTGTGGAGACCAATACCTTTTCATTAATAGGTTTCACCAAGTGTTTCTAGGATACCCAGTGTCATCGACCACTCTAATTTTCATCCCATATGATAGAAGACATAATATTATCTAATTTAGAAATGTTTCCCTTTGGGTGTTTGATAGTGGATAGAACATGCATTTGAATCGACATAAGTAAACTATTGATCAGTTTAATTCATCCACTGAATGATAGGAATCCATTTTTATAGTTACTAATTCTCCTCATGGTCCTTATAATAGTCCCATCAGAGAAGGACTTTTCTATTCTACAATTTAAAATTGGTACTATAAGGTATTTCATGATAAGTATCCTCTATTTTATGTTGACCTGACCCTTGATTGTGTTGCTTTCACTTCAATAACATTGTTCTGAAATTATGTTTCTTCTTATCTTGTGGTTAACCCTCTTCCTAATCAAATTTACATACATGGTCATAGTTTTAATGAGTTATCTAAAATATAATTTAAAAATAATCTTAAATTTATATTACTATAAAATTGAAAAAGATAATTTCACCATATATGAATGAACTGATTTTTGGGATTTCTTGATTCTGTATTGTTTTGAATAATTATGTTAAATAATTCATGATTATTCTCAACGAAAATATGTCCTTTTTATGTGTGTAGTATTCTTATAAAATAAGTTATTTTACTCTAATTTTTTTATGATTCATGTATTATTGTTTTATAATTAATTAATGGTTCTTTGTATTTGTTTTGGACGATCCGTGGTCATATTATAATCCAAAGAATGATGGGTCCATAATATCCCTCCAATGCATTGGTAATTTTGGAGCAAGAGTGCAATGATAATTCCAAGTGCAATTATGATTGTTATATCATTAGGTGGTGGAGATGGTTAAATGTTTCGGTATTTATGAGGGTTAAATATCATATGGTAGTCATGATGGTTATAATCACATGTAAGTATAGAAAAAAAGATGATTCCTTATGTCACCTAAATGATTTTTTATGCTATCTATGTTTTATGGAATCATCCTGTTTTCAGAAAGTAATCATATGTTACTTTTAAGTGTAAGAATTATATCTTTCATTTGTTTATTATTATTCATGGACTAATGGGTTTGTTAATTCTTTTTTTATGTCTCTTACTAGACATTATTTTATTCTTACAATGTTTTAAAATTGTTATTCATATGGTACATGGTGGGGTCAGAAGAAATAAGAAGTCAAGATGAATTTCATGAATATTTTTCATGAAAATAAATCATGTTAATTTTAAAAGACTATTGTACTATGGAAAAAATATAAACCGTTTTACTAGAATCTACTTTATATTATTGTGAGTGAATATGTATGAATTACAACCTAACTATATAAAACACTAAACAAAAAAGATATTTTGAAATTTAAGAAAGTTAATTATAGTTTAATTGGATAGATTATTTATTTTTAAGTCCATGTCCTTAAGGTTCAGTTTGATTAAATAGTGTAATATTAATTTACTCATGGTATGAATAAATCAATTAATTTAGTTATGATAATTTTCGATTAAATATTTTATGTTAAATAATTATATAAATTTCATTTATAAGAATATATACATTTTTTTATTTTTTTTAATATGATTTTAATAATTATTTTGGTATGAAATATTTCATGTAAGACTATAAATTCATGTGGATTAGTTATTCAAGATTTTTATCCGGTTTAAATGAATTTAACATGAGGAAGATAATGCCGATAATATATTATATGTAATTCCATTTAAATTATTGAAAAATGATAGAAATTATATTATTAAATTTTTTATAGTTTAATTGATTTTTTATAAAATGGATCATTTTTAAATAAAATTGGTTTATAGGATTTTAATTTTCATTTTTTTAAATGGGGTTTTATTTTTACAGGGATTAGTTTTTCATAGAAAATATTATTACATAACATAAATATAATTCACAGCCTATATACCTATAAATATTTATATAATAACCATGATCCACCAAAATACGACATAAATATTTAAAGAAGACTATTTTTATTTCATAGAAAATATAAAACATTTTAGAAGTAAGTATATATTATTTCATGTATAATTATATGATAACTCCATACATATTACCATAGATTTTATGAGTAATATTAAAAATAATAAATTATTATTATTTTATTTTATATATCATAATGTTAAAATCAAACAATCCCTCACATTTTTTTCAAAATAATAGACAACAATGTTTTGTTTGACTATGTTAAATATCAAATATGGAATATCATATAAGATTGATTATTTCTTCAATGAATTCCTCCCCATACTTTGTCACTGTGTTAGGAAAAATATAACATCATTTTTCTATATCCTTTTAAAAAATTGATAAACTATCATTGGTTTTTGAGCATACCAATTCTTTTTAGATTCATTAAATAATTATTTTAGATTTCTTGGTATTAGTGATCTAGTTGTAAAAATATTTGATAACACATATTTGATATATTCCATAAATGTTATAATTAATTATATGAAGTATCATATTCTTGTATTGGGCATGATTTACATCCATAAACCCAATATATATTCACTTTATATTTTTGTTCAAGTTATTTATATTAAAATTTATTACAAGAAGTAAAATAAGAAAATTATTCTTATATGCATAAAAACATTAAAACAATCCTCCCATGAAATTTTCAAATCATAAATCAATATGAAATGTATGCATGAATATACTTTATAGGTTTTTATATTAATAAATTATCAATCTATTCATAATATATTTCCATTACAAAAAATTATTTGAAGAATGTTTTCAATTTAAAAACATAAAAGGTTATGAACTTTGTTGGTTAAAAAGTTTATAATATTAATAGAATATAAATATAAAACATTAAATTTTTATATTAATAAATTTAATTCAAAATTTATATAAATTATGATAAATTATAATTTATAATGGAAAATTTGATAGAGGTATGGGTTTTATAATAGGACGTTCATTTTTACACCATGTCATCTAAACCTTTTTGTATCATTTTTATTTTTCAATAATTTTTCCAAATAATTTAATATTTTAATACTCTGAATTAATATAGAAGAAGGTATAATAAATTTCATTCTAGTGGTTATAAAGACATTATAATACTAAAATATAGTGAAATAATTCCAAATAAGCATGTAAAACGTCATGTGAAATTATCAAATATAAACAAAGAATACTAAAATGTATACTACACTATAAATGATTCATTTCCATAGTTTGTATCCTGATTAATATCAATATGTATAATTCAACTAAATCTTACCTACCTAGGTATCCACCATCTAATAAAATCACCCAAAAAAATTATAACCTCATTCAACTACAATGGGATACTAGCATCATCTAAATGCTAAATAGTGAATAAGAATAAATTGATCATAAGCAAGATCATATATATATATATATATTCGATCTTATATTAATGAATATAGAAAAAAATTGTTCTGTTGAAAATATATGAAGCCTTATATTGTTTCTATAAAATACTAATGGACCCCACTAATCAACCAATAATGGTTATTTATAGTGATGTATACATAGCTTTATGTTAATGAGTTTTATTTTATTTATTCTTATCATAGGTGATCCAAGTGTTGGTTTTAATATTATTAGGATACATTTACATATATTTAAATTATAAAATATCAAATTGCAATAAAACTTTGAAAATCCACTGATTTTATAAGAATTAGAACCCAATCCAATATTCACCTCGATTATGTAATTTATTGTTAATCCCTAAAACAAAAACATTAAATTCATTATCAAATGATGAATTAAATGTATCATGGGTCTGATAACAATATATAAAATAATTATTTACTTATGAACAAATTATTTTTCTTATCACAAGTATGCAAAATATACCGAGGTTATTACATCACTATATAGCTGGTATCTTATAAAACAGGCGAAAATTTCCTAAATTAACTAGCGAAGTTAATATTTATTTTAAATAAATTAAACTATTAGTTATAGTAAATCATCAAAAAATAAATTAAATAAATAAAGAGATGTTATGAATATATGCAAACTCCATCAGATATGATTATTATACAATTACTCAGCGAGACAGAACCATGATATGAATTAGGTTGAGTATTCCACCCCAAGACTCTCTCCATTAGGAAAGGGGATAGTGACTAGAACAATGAAGGAAGATTAAAATAAGGGAATCTGTATCCTATATTATTAGTTATATGATATAAAATCCATGTATGTAATATAAATCCAACAACCACTACCAAGAGGCATAAATAAATGAACAATTTTAAACATTCATTAATGTGACAAAAACTATCGAATAAACCACCACATGGAGGAACTAAAAGGTATATATACAAAAAATAACATCATGAGGAACAACAAATATGTGATGGTGAAAATAAAATCTATACTACATGAACATATAATAAATTAAAACCCAAAAACACATCTTTCATGAAACACCAGTCGATATTTTTCACCCACTTAATAGGATCTAGTAGCTCTAATGGAAACATCATACTGAAAAATATCTTTATAGGCACTATACATGTGGCTGTAATTAAAATATAAGGGTTAAAAAATCATACCCAGTTAGAATCCTTGTGAATTTCAAATAAAAAAATATGATATGTCATGTCAAAATATTAAATGGGGGAAAAGGTTTAGAAAAATCATAGTAAAAAAAGAATCGAATTTTCATAAGGTAGTAGTAGATATCCCAGTCATGGTTCATATTCTTAAGAATATAAAATATGGTTGATATATCTAAATTCGCCCAAAATATACACAACCAATCACTAAGAACATCGCACCTTAAAACATATTTGTTATTTTAACCATGATAGGTGACTCACACCTTATTGAGGGTTGTATATTAATCACGGTGGTACCTAGCCAAATGTTGTGGACATCTGTTACCTATATAAAAGAATATTCAGACCCCAATAAGAAGATGAATAATATCTGATAATAGATATACCATTAATTGTATTATCATCTATCCCTATAGTATGAGGGATTTTTATCTTTTCATGATTGAGAGGGTATCATTCCCATGACTGAGTAGTGGTCCTGTTACCCATGGATGAAAATATTAAGCATCAAATCATATGAGAGGGTTTTATATGCTAAAATTAATACATGGGATTCTTTACCTATCATAAAAATACATTATGAGGGGTTATAGATCCCATTATAGTACTGAAAGACTTACTTACACATCAACATCATATCTATGAAGCTAAGGTATATAGATCAAGTAGGTTTATGTGATAGATTTTTTATGAGGGATGAGTGATTTATGGTGTGAATTGTTTTCCCTAAATGTATTATATTTCATTTAAACTATCAAAAACCAAATAGATCAAAAACCCCTTAATATTAATGGTTAATTATTTCTAATTTAACTTATGTTGACCCGAATACATGACTATAATTTTACAAATATTAAAAATATTCAAATTATTCCACATTAACTAGTCATATTATTTGAGGAATACAAATAAAAAATCACAGGGGACATAATGATTTCTTACTTTTTTTAATACAATAGGATAATCCAAGAAAAATTCAATCAATTTTTTTTGAAGCAACGAGTCACTAAGATAAATAATTTTGGGATTTTAGGATAGTTTAATTAGTTATAGTATTATTTCCTTCAAAATAATTGGTTATATACACTCTCTCTTTTGAATAACTTCCCTCAAAATACCCTCTTTCACTCACTACTTTAAATGAAAAAATTTCGATCACAAGATGGAGAACAATGTGACTAATTTATTATAATTCACTAAGTAAGGATACGGTCCAAAGATCTCTACATCCTCCTTTATAAGTCTTTTATAAAAAATTAAAATGAGTAGTATATTTTCTCTATGTTATTTCATCAAATAACATTCTCCATTCTAGAATAATTTTGGAACACTTTTCCAATTTTACAACCTAAAATGCCTTCAGTTTATTCAATTAGTTTCTAATACAACAATTCAATCATTTTTATACTTTACAATTGTATTTGATTAGTGCTAATATCTCTCCTTTAATCTCATTACCTTTTCTAAAATTTATCTCTCTCAATATGTACATATTTCAAATCTATCTTTTTTTATATTTCTATTATCCTCTTTATTTTATTAATAACTATTATAAGTAGATTTATAAGCCTATAACCCTTTATTGAATTGCTCATATTTATTAACTATGCACTTATATCCTTGACATGTCTTTATTTTTTCTCCGAATATATTGTTTAAAATTAACAACACTAAATATGAATTTTTTATCTAAATATCCATGTTGCGACTATGAATTTTATTTAACAGTCGAATTTAATGGTTAAATTTCATGATTGACCACTATGTGGCCCCTAAATATATGGTGTAGTAATATCCTTCCATTATTTTTCTCTGTGATATCACATTCTATGAAAACATATAAGTTGAGTTAAATCAAAACATGTTGCATAGATAACGTACCCATAGAGTGCCCTCCTATAGAACGGATCCAATAATCATGAACTATTTTACTTCCTTATTACACTCACATAATTAGAAAATGATATCATAAAACTCCATTAATCACTATACATATTGAAAATTAATCCATTTACAACACCCTAGATAAATATACACCAAAAAATAATTAAAATATCCATATATCTAAAATCATTCCTTCTATTTCATAGTTTTTCGGCAGTGTTAAATACCACTTTGAAACATTATTGTGGAAATTAATATATTTATATTGTAAGAATCCAAAAAATATCATTCACATGTAAGATATGTGTCCGTTATTTGAGTTAAATATTCTTTATATGTGATTTCATAAACATTAAGAAAGTCAAATGATCCATAAACATACATAAAAATGGGTTTAACTTTACATTAGATCTACAATTAAGTTATGACCCTCATAGAAAATTGATGACCCATACACAAATAGGTCGATGGGTGGCCCTTATGAATATTTTAGTTTCAAGATTACATTAACTAGTTGTCATTATAGTATAACCTGAGGTGATATAGGATGGTTTCATTCAATGGAAAACACCACTCCAAAATACAAGAATATAATTCCACCCAAACACTTCCAATAGTGCAACGATAACTATTTTTGTATAGTTTTTGTCTTCTATGTAAATTATCTTCAGTCGATTTCAATGTACATATTCCCATATTATTTAATGAATACTCAATTCTTCCACCCTAAAATATAAAAAACACTGGGAGGCATCATCATCTTATATATGTTCATGTAAAATGGTTTTAATGAATTTTTTCATGACAACTAAATATATTAATATTAGTGCATGCATCTTATAAATTCATTGATGAAGTCCATACTTAATTCCATTTTGAACACATCCAAAAACTATATCATTGATCTCTATATTTAAATAAATACAATATTATCAACATATTCCATCCTTGTAAGTCTAATAAGGATAAATCCATATTAATCCTACAAGAACAACCATCAAATTAAATCTTTTTATATTAGAAAAAAGTCTATAACAGACACCAATCAAGTATTATTAAAAAATAAAATATGATCCCTTAGTGGGTTAACATAGGGAAACGTTATATAATAATTAATTCTTAGAAACAACCTCATCGTTGGATAAAAGATGAACCATTATTATTTATATGTGAAATCAATAATAATGGAAGAACCATGTGTGTAATTCTGAAATTTTTTAGGGAAATTATTAAAAACCCTGAAATTTGTCAAGTACATGAAATGTGGTTCAAGATTACTTGGTGTGTATTCTTAGAAAATGTACAAGAATAATCTACTAATATATAATTAATATAAAATCTACATTAATTGTATGTACTATTTGGGTAAACAATGTGTAGGGAACAAATATTATCTATGAATGTGTCCCATATTTACCTAATCATGTTTATTTGATAAACACGGAATTTGTTAAACTGATACATGGGGTGGTATCTTACATAGGTTATCTGGAGTGTACATTCAGTATACATTGATATTGTATGATGACTATATGTTGGAATTTATTTCATAAAACCAACATTTGTGTACCTTAAAATACATTGTATTCATATTTTTGGAATATTAATAAACAACTTATCACATCATTATTATTTATATATGTATCACAACATGCGATAATATTCGAAGAGTAGTTTTCATGATAAAATGTCATAGTATTCCCCCACAAAGATCATCACCCAGAAGTGATATCAAATTAATCTTAAATATTGGTTTTGTTGGCTGTTGGTAACATTTGAGGGACACAAATGATATAGTATATCTGGGGATGAGATTCATAATACTATAATGCACAATCTCATGGTGTACTCCCTTGGTAATATATAGTGTATTATATTAAGATAAAGATACCCTCAAGTATGAAATCACCATTTATATGATTCATTTGATGTTATTATCTAAGGATGTGTGTATTCATCCTTATAATTTAATATTTATGATAATAAATATTATAATCCTTGTACTTTTATATATTATTGAAAACTATGATGTTTTATATTCACGGTGATGTAGGATATGTTGGGTTCATCATGAGTAATATTACATTACTGAAAAATGAAATAAATTATATTTTCCTTCTATTCTTTAATGTATGTTGATATCTTAGGAAATTTTATGTTTATGATATAACCTAAATAAATACAGAACCATTGTGTTTAATAGGTGCACCCAATTTCTTGAAAGTCCAATCTAGAGACATCGAGCACATAGGTTGATGGTACTGGGGTGAAACCTACTTAATTAGAGATATGTTAATAAATGGATTATATTACATAATAATTTCTTGTATGATGTATTATGTTATTGTGGAATTAATTTCATTCTATATGGGTGGATTGCTGTGTTTCTAGAACCTAACCTTGTACATAAGGTTTCTTTGCATAATGTTTCTGATAAAGAGGCCCAGAGGGTCAAAAAATAAGTGTATATAGAATCTCAGTTAAAAAATATATTATTATTTATTATTTAAAATGTTGAATAAATATTATTCCTCAAATTGGTTGAATAATAATTATTGTATGCTTCACCACATATATACCATCACCAGTTATTCAACAGAATATTCTGTGAGAAGAATATTCAATAAATAATTATCTTCCATTTATTAGATATAACATTTTTTTATTTATTAGTGAATAATGTTGTGATATTTATTTTATAAATAAATAGTCATTAGTTATGGACTACTAAATATAGTAGAGGAATAGTGGAATCAGTTTAATGGTAAGGTGAGAAATGATATATATTGAATATTATTTGAATAAAAAATATTAAATATTAAACCATAAGTAAAGAGAATATCGAGAAATAATAATATTATGATTATTATAGAAATTAGGTTCTATAAGGGATTAAATAAATAATAAGGGTCACTTGTGGTATTATTTAAATGTAACCTTAGTGATATATACATTCTATTATATTATTTCCAAATATAGCCAATTCAATTGTTTGGGTGCGAACAACAAATTTTGAGATTATTATCAAGCATTAGAGATCTCCCTTCTCTAAGAACGCTCCCAAAAAGGGAGATAGATATTCCTTGACATTCAAATATGTTGTCTAGAGTGATTAAGGATATATCATAGATATAAATTCTCATAGGGATCAAAGGCAAATGACGTAAACTATTGGATATTCTATGATGGAACCCAAAGATAGCTATGACGATGTTTATAGATTTGTAGAACTCATGTGGATAACTTCTAGGTATAATTTTTTCTTGATTCATATAACACAATGATGCTACAATGCTGATATGTTTTCCCGTTCATCAATAAAGAAAATATTCCAACAATGTAATTCTTATTTAATTTAAATTAATTATAATTAATATATGTTGATCATGTGCTTGGTATTGTAATTTTACCCTTTTTCTAGATTTTTTTTAAATAAATTCTATTTTTCATGAAATTCATTGTTGTTTTTATCATTAATTGATCATTGAATGTGAAAAAATGAAATGTTTGGCATGACCAATTGCACGCTTTTGATGTGCCTGAAACCTATACATTTTATTTGAGAGGTCACATAATTGTTTATATTTTTTTAAAGACCGTTTATTATTTTACTCTTTATTCATTTAGTAATTTATTTAAGTATCAACATTCATTGAATCTGAATTATTATATCTTCTTCCAATTTTATTTTCCATAAATATAAAAAATAATAATAAATTTTATGAAATAAATAAAATTGATGGTCTCTTTTGGAGATGACGAGGATTGTGGGTCGATAACACAAGAATAAATTTCATGTAATTTGAGTTAAATGATGTATAATAGTGTTCAATGAACAATTAATTAATTATATATTAATTTTGACTATTTGTGTTGATTACATGTGGTTCATTTAATTTCATACACCCCATGTTGACCGGGAAATCATAGTGCACGATCTACCAATGTACATGATTTGTAGCTAACATATATGGAGTGTAGTCCTCTACAGTCACAAAAGGGATGTGTATTTAAATAGAAGTCCTACATGATTTGTGACAATGTAACATTGAAAACACATTCTATATATCCCTTCATACACATCGCAGAAACCAAATTTTATGAAGCATGAGTACAAACCGAGTCCTTATGCATGTGACCTAGATGAACAATGAGAGATGTACCCAACATGTAACTCCCATTTACATGTCCTGTACATATAGAAAATTAAACAGAATTAAAATTAATGAATTTTACTACATAAAACATATCAAAAATGTGTTTGTGTGTGGTGGTTATGTTGATATCACAAACCATGTGAAAGGTTTAAATATATATCTATAAAATTTAAATTATTTTTTCTGTAATGATTAGATCTACAAATCATGTGTCAGTCATATGAATTATGTCACTATATATTCATTGAAGCATAAAAAGTTATAAAAAAATCATGTAATTAATGTAATGATTAATTTGATAGTACATGTTTTGTGTGTATGTGATAAATCATGTATATCACATGTCACAAGATTAAACAGTACCTACGTATAATATATATTGGGTAGATTTGGATGGGTATTCGTCGTGTTTTCTCCAAGGTACATTTATCTATAGAGTAAATTTTAAATAATTTTTTTAACTTGCTTCCAGTTATTATATATGAAAATGTCAAGGACATTTGGATGAGAATTAAGATAAAATAAATGAATAATTAATGATGATAATTAATTTATTTTATCATGATCTATCTTAAATAACAATGATTTAGAATTTAATTCTAGTTTTATTAAATGTGTAATTCATTTCATGTTAGTGGATGATCAAGAGAATAGACTAGACCATTGTATGTGATTGGTTTCATTTTATTTATGATTAACTTTGTTGTTGTCACCGATTAAATTCTAAAGTATTACACGGTGTAACTAAGATTCATGTTTTGAGGAAATCCATTTTAAGTATTTGGTGATTGGGGAGTCCACTGAACAGTTCAAGGAGCTGTGAGTTAATATAGTAGGCATTTTGAATTACTACCTAGAACCATTCATGTTTCTTGTCCAGCCAACTATGGGGTATTGAGAAGGAGAATATGTATCCTTGTAACTCGAATTTACAAGAAACGTGATATTCCTATGACAATTGTGAGGGATATTGGGTTTTGATATAATAGTGGGAGATTAATAAATATAATATTTATTTACATGCCAAAATTTAATAAGCTAAATATCAAAAATTATTCTGATATTATTTTGGAGAAACAAAATTGAAATGAATTCAATAACATCACATTAATCTATACATGAAAAGAGAAAACTTCTCAGCATCAGATATTTCAAATAGTGGAAAATGTTCTTTCATGTTATCCTTCTATATGAAATTAAATTTTACATGATATAAGAACCTACTCTCGACATGACACAAAATTAATCTAGTGATGAAGAGATATCACTATATGGGATACATTTTATTGATTATATAGATTTCAGTCCTTCATAATATCAACCTTGAACAATATGATTTTGATGAAAAACAAGGACATGGATATGTATATAATTTTTATCACCATCGAGCTGAAAATCAAGATATGGTGAGACAAGAGAGGAAAAATATCGCTAATACTTCGTTTAAAATGAACACAGAGTGTCTATATGATATGGTCCACATATAGTCAAGATTATTGGACATAGTGAACATGTAGACATCATAGGGATTAAATTCCATAATGAGTTTCAAACTTTTATAATACTTTCATTGCTGCCTATGAACATATTTAGTTTTATTGTTTATTACAATAAGAAAAATATTGATATGATTATTTTGGATATTCTTAGTATTATTGACCAAGTTGATAATGACAAGGGGTATGATAAACCCACTGACCTTATAATTAATAAGAAATTTCTGACTAAGGAAAATTTTCCTAGGACTCATATTATGTGTAAATATCTTTAGAATTGTCCTTACAAGAAGAGTAAGATTGAGATGTAGTGAAAGGAAAATGGGGCTTTATGTTTTTCATCTAGAAATCCTAGACACTGGAAGAGGAACTAAACCCATAAGAAAGAAGATTTTGTTATTAGATATAGCTGGTGGTACTCACATATATATTGAAATGCACGAACCAAGTGGATTCTGAAAAGATTCAACATGAGAGGTGCATATATTATATCCAAATTGTGAGAGGCTATTTGTAGTACCAATTGGTGAATACCACCTCTCATTAAGAACAATAATGATTTTTGTTCAATTTTTTTATTATGTACTGACTATTACCAAGATCATAATTTTTGTATCCTGTTTAGATATAGATGGGATAATTTTTATCTTTGGAAATGAAATTAGATTCCATAATAAAGACCACATATGTAATAGTATGGCACATTTAAATAAAATTATTTTTCTAGTAAATTATGAAATCCAATTATTCAAAATTGAAAATAAATCATGTTAACATTAATCTTATAACTCCCACGTATAGGGTGAAAGGGTGTAGGGATTCTAGGATTGGTGCACTTTGAAGTGTAGGAACCATTTCTAATAGAAGCTAAATTTGGGTATTCTTACATTATAAATTTTACAGATGACATAGGTAGATATTGTTATGTCTAATTGATGAGGTATAAGTATGAATACTTTAAGTAATTAAATGAATTCAAGAATGATATATAGATTCAAGTTCAAAAGGACATAAAGAATATTTGACTGGATCTCGGTGGTGAAAATCTTATCCAAGAGTTTATCAAAAATATATAATATTTTGGGATTCTATCTCAAAAAACTCAATAGTACACACAACAATGGGATGGTGTTAGTCTGAGGAGGAATCCTACATTATTAGACAAAGTATGGTCAATAATGAGTCATGTAGAACTTCCATTATCCATTTAAGACTGGACTAAAAATTAATTTTTTATTGATAATAACCTCTTTTTAAGGGCTGAGGAGGAACCCATCATGACATCAAGGCTTACACAGGACAAAAGGCCCCAATAGACCAAAAGCTCAAGACCACAAACTACCCACACTACAAGAAAGAAGCACCGCCCAGAAACAAAAAACATTAAGTCCAAATTCTATTATCTCAGAGTTGAACTGCTAGCTGTCCCATGAAAAAGTGCACGAGCCTAGAACCAATGGCGAAAACCATACCCTCTCAAACATTTGATTCCGAATATCCAAAAACAACTAGAATTCATTTCAAACTGAATTATATAAAGTAATTTGAGTACCAACTAAAGTGTAAAATTGAATTCCCTTAGATTTATAGAGTGTAATAAATATGGTATTGTCACATACCCATGTATGGGGTTGTGAGAAATTTATTTAGTCCTTATTAAGGAAAAATATCACCAAGGGGAACAAATTAAATCTTTATAGGATATCCTAATGAAACAAATGGATAACACCCCTTAAACACCATAGGAATGAATGTTACTATCACAAAAAAAACATATTTCTTAGAATATAACACATCGTAAAAAATAAATGATTGAGAAATATTGACTTTTATCATAGTGATGATCAAGAAACACAAGAGTTGGTATAGGAATAGGTTCCACAGGTCCCTGTGAAAGATGATGTTCATGATACAATATTACTGCATAAGAGGATAAGAGAGGTAATAGAACTAGAGGGATATGGGTTTGTAGTCATTGAAGATGGTGAATCAGTATTGGTTGAAAATTTTAAACCTCTATCCTATAAAGAAACAATAGAGAGATCAAAATATGTAAGATGGAAAGAGGATATGAACTCAAAAATGGATTCAATTTATCAAAACCAAGTTTGGGTTCTGTTCTATGTGCTAACTGATAGAAATACCATTGTGTTCAGTTGGGTGTTCAAGAGAAAAGTGGAATTGATGGTAATGTAATTACTTATAATAAAATTATTTTGGATACAAGGTTTAAAAAGTGTCAAGGAATTGACTACGATGAATAATTTTCACCAGTACAATGATTAAGTCAACTAGAAATTTACATGCTATAACAGCTTAGCCCGACTATGATATTTGATAGATGGATGTAAAAAATGAATTCATTAATGGGAACATTTATAAAGATGTATATATGACACAAGTGTATGGTATTAGGACTCTAGTTGATTACAATAGAATTTTCAAGTTTCAATGATCTATTTATGGATTTAAGTAAGCATCATAGTCATGGAAAATTTGATTCGATGAAGCTATAAAAGTATTTATCTTCACTAAGATTGAATGTAAGCCATGTGTTAACAAGGGTTTTAGTGGAAATGATGTCATTTTAATTTTAGCATATATTAATTACATAATACTTTTTAGAAATGACATACTGGTACTATAGTCTATTAAGAACTGGTAAAAAAAGTGTTTCCATATAAAGGACTCAGGTGAAGGATCCTTTATTATATGGATACATATCATTCAGGATTGACCCAAGAGGATACATGGTCAAATTTAATTTACTCATGTTAACTAGATACTAAATATATTTAGTATGGAAAAATCCAAGAGGGGATTGGTTCTTGTGTTATACGAATCAAATAATTTAAAGAAAATATTTCTTCAGAAACAATAGGATAAAGGGATAATGAGTAAGGTCTCATACACATTAGTGATAAGATAAATCATTTATGACATATTATTGTGAAGAAATGATGTTTCTTATACATTGATAATGGTTGGTAGATATCAAGCTAATCTAGGTGAACTACACTGGACTTATATTTAGGATATACATAAGTATTTGAAAATAAATAAAGACTTGTTCCTATATTATAGAGGAGATGAGGAGCTTGTCGTCCGGGGTTCTATTGATTCTAGTTTTAAAATAGATTATAATGATCTCATGTTGATTTCATGATATGTTTTCTCTTCCAATGGAGGATCTATTAGATGGTAGATTTCAAAATATTTAGTTGGAGTTGATTCTATAGTGTGTTTCGAGTATGTATCGTCTTCTGAATCAACCATGGAAACAATATAAAAATGAAACATTACACTTGAGGTTATGTTGGTACCAATGAATAAAGAACCCGTCACATTTTATTATGATAATACTATACTGGTGGATCTAAATAATATAACAGTGATCCACACCTAGTCCTTGAAAAATATCAGCGGTTAACAACCAGAAATTAGATTTGAATGAATCACTAATGAAATAATGTATTCCCTATGAAGAAATAAAAATAACATTTATTCAAGACATAGTTAAAAATCCCTCATATAAATAAAGCGTGAAACATCATTCCTTATTGATAAAATTTCTCTTAATATACTTATTATGTGTCATGTTATGATACCCATGAGAGAAATTATAATAAAAAACATAAATTCATCAGGTATATTACATGTGGTTCATGATTACATGAAATGAAGGCAAAAAAGTGTTCAATATAGATCAATTCTTGTCCAGTTAATATGAAACGTCTATACACAGCATTTCCTACTAGGATATACCATGTCATAGTCATGTGACATAGCTTGGTGTATATCCTAGTTACACTGAACCATGTCATTTTTCTATAGGTGAGGTGTGGTCAGCTGATACATGACATGAAATTTTTTATGGATTCAAAGCCATGTACTATGAGTATATTCTCCATTTTTTGACTATTACACCCAATATATAATCTAGAAGACATGGAATGTGAATCATTTTGGATAGAGTTTATATAGAACTAGTAAATTCCCAAGCCACATGGTCATAGATACACAATTACCGACTCTGAGTTCTGTAGTATGATAAATTTATAAAAAAATGTGACTCATAAAATTGAGAGTTTGTTATTTACATTGTTTATGATCTACCTCACTACATTACATGTTTTCATAAAATTTAAAAAAAAATCATCTCCTTCAATAATTTTAGAATATTTTTCAAGATATTTAATATAAATCATATCATTTAAACTTGTAATATGTTTTATAATCTCCATAAAACTCTAGAAATCTACAATAGTGTTTATATAATACCCATAAATTTTTGGACCACTACCACAGAACAATGTTTTATTAAAAAGTGAAAATAACTCCACTGATAAAATACAATTCACTTTTTTATTATACGTATTTTCCCCACTTTTTACTACTCACATATTCGTCACTATTATTACATCACCCCATGGGAAATACTAATGAAGATTAATTGAGGTTATAATTATTATTTGTTAATTGGATTTCCAACCAATAGAAAAACAAGAACTAGTTTTAACTCCTCAAGGATCTTAGGGAATGGAAATATACTAAATGATCAATTTGATTCCTCTAATTCATCATTTCCCAAAATTATTCATCAACACTCTTTGTAAAATAGTGAGAAAATAAAAAATGTAATATTATTTATAATATTGTTATTTTTAATCATTATATAAACAAAAAAAATTAGCTAATAACCATTATTAAAATTTGTCAAAAAATATAATTTTCAACTGAGTTGTATTATAAATATATTATCTCTTTACCAATGACAAAATCAATCATTTGACCAAGAACCCAAAATCCTTTATATTATTATTTAAACATCATTTTTTAAATGATTGATTAGTCATCAAGAATTTAATTGTACACAGATTAATTACTTTTTTATAATACCTCTATATGGAATATCATATTCTATAATAAATAAATTATAATAATTGTGAATAAGTAAAAATAAAATATTATCCTACCTTGTTAGTAGTTAGACCAGTTATCCATATTCCAATTTTCATTTTCATGGTGTATTTATTTTCATTACTTTAATTCTATTCAAAATTATTCCTCCTCTATGAAAAAAATCCTCCACCATAAATTTATCCAATCATTTTCGGGTTATCACCACAAACTAACAAGAAAAAATAGTGAAATATTATAATATGTTATATATATTGTTTTATTAGGTTACAATAGTAAACTAAATAAATTTTATATAATAATTAGTCTAATACCAGATGCCTAAGAATCCAAATTAGACAAAATATAAGAAAAATACCATATTATGGACATAACCAAAGTTTCAATTATTATATTTAACATCCATTTATGATATATAAATTCCAATACTTTCAGAATTAAAATTAATTTATCTAAAAAATATTTAACATCCCTTTAAACCAACTCATTTGATATTAAAACGAAAGTAATACAATGAGTCAACACCAAGTTCTATGGTCATCATAATGATTGTAGAATTTTGTAAGGTTATTTTTATGTGAAAAAATTACTACATTTCCAATTTAGGGTACACAATGCTTGTTAGAAAAATATAAGATATGTAAAATCCTCATAAAATATGGATCAATACATATAAAATCACTAAATTTTTTATGAATAATTTAGGATAAAATTAAAAATGTTATTCTATTTTTTAACTTCTTACCTTATGATAATTTTTACTTGTATTAATGATTATTAATTTTCCATTCCAAAATTGTATGAAATGAGTTACCTCTAGAAAAACACAACGTGTACTGATTCTATAAATGGCCCTCATATGATCATTATTAAACACTCTCATATCATAATTTGAAGAAGTCCTCCAAAAGATATATATATATACACATTATATGCATTCTTATATAATCACTTTTTACAAAATAACATTTTTATTCACTGGAGAAGGAATATTCCAATATATTATTTCCCAACCCATACATTTTTGATTATCCAAAAATAGATTAGACACATTTATTAACATGTCACATTTCATTAATATATGTTCATGAGAACATCATATGTCAATTAATTATGAAAATCCTATAATTTATTTAGCCTAATTAAATCAACTTTGTAGATGTAATAATTTTCATACAATAAAAAAATAAAACATTAATAAATAGATAGAAACAAAGAGATCTGTAACAAGTGGACTACATCATGTCTATCTCAACATTAGATCTAGTGTAAAATTAATCAAATTATGAGGGTTCAAATGAATGAAAACTTATTAAACATGGGTGATCATGAATATAATAAAAAATACCAAGTAACGTATATTAATAACCACATATGTAACATTCCTTGTGATATACTTTTAGAGGATCAAAAAGATAATGGTTCACTTGTTATTCTCTCAATAGCCTACATTGTATCATATATGAGACACTAACCATTTTTTTATTTCCTCATTTGTGTCAAATGGTTAGAATTGAATAACAACAACACTATGTTCTTGCTTCTTAAAAATTATATGCAAAAAAGATATTGTGGGATAACACATATATTTTGGAAAATTATTTTCCATCAATTATCCTAAAATAAAAAACCAAAATAACTATTTAACTTCACATATATTATCAAATATAAATATATCTAACAAAGAATAAATGAAGATCAATAAAATTAAAATTCAATATATATATATATATATTTGAGGTGTTTTGGGGTAGAATTACATTAATCACACAGACTGCACACACAATGCATAATGGAAGAACATATCACCCAATATATAGCCTACCCATAAAGACATATTTATTTGGTACATGGCATGTAGGACCAGTGGACATTTATCCCACCACCTAGACCAAATTCACAATGTAATGTCATGCATACATAATACTTCCTACATCATCATGCGAGATTCATTTCTAAATCACCACCTCCTAGCATCATTGTCTATTATAGTAATGTAATAGTACCTGGAAAAATTTTCTCCCCACAGATATGTACCTGGCCCTGATGCAGGATTATGGGGAGTCTTTACCACTCAGGTAATCCCTATCTATAGAAATACATTTTTATATATTTATGTCATGGATAAAATATTTAAAAAAATATAAATAAAATATAATGGTAACTAAAAATCCTCCAACCCATCTCATTAGGTGTAGAATCAACTCCATATTATAAGAATACATCTCCATGCACATTCAGAAACTCACAGGCTATACTTTATTTTACCCATTCCATTAATTAAAAATTTATTTTACAACATCCTATGAGATACATATAATTTTTGAGTTCGTCCATTCTAGTAGAATGTCAACACACAACCCCAACCATATTATAACAATTTCATGTATCAATAGAATAAACACAAGACTAAATTAAAATAATAATACATAAAATCCAATTTATACAATAATAACATAGTTTATAATAAATACATTTACCTGGGGAATAAGTTTTCATTGTGTTAACCAAAAACTATGGAAACCAACTATACATGCATTATCCCTACAAAAAATCATGAAGGATAATATTGGGAATCTACATTAAGGGAAGAGTAGTCATTTTTAAATCCTCGATATGAGTTATATAAACCAACTATATAACCTATATGACTGGTAAAATAATCAATATATCCATAATTATGGAAACAACACGATTCATTCAACCATTCATCTCACATAGGGAAACACACACAACCCAGTCCTTCTACACAAATATACAAACTATATATATAACCAACATATGTATCTTATTATATAATGTTTTTTATATATTTACATCCGTACCATAATGAAAATCCACAATAACATGTAGTATAAATCAATTCAAAGAAAATAAATCAATGGTTCATTACTTATTGATTAATGATGATATTTCATAACCAATAAACTTGAAAAAAAAAATCAATCCAATAGATTTAATATAAAAAAATATATATTACCCAAATTATATTATGCTATAAAATTTCACTACCATTTAAAATCACTAAAAATATGAAAAATAAGATGATTTAATGAGAAAATAAAATAAATAAGACCTTCCTAAATGTGTAAAATAAAGATATAATCCTCAATCAAAATAAACTTAAAAGATTATAAGAATGAGGAAAATTATACATTTTTCCCTAGTTCAAAATTTAATAGGAAATATGGGAAATTAGTGGCCTTACATTACTATTTCCATAATAATATCCATGCAAAATAATGTCTAATGATCAGAATAATGATGGAATACAAGATGAGTTAAAGGAGAAGAGAATACAAAAAATAACTAAAGAATTGGTATTTGAAGCTGTATCTAGAGAAAAATAACAATGTTAACTTGAGAATACCATGAAAATGGATAAATTTATAGTTTATTCTATAAAATAAAAAAATAATATAATGGGTATTTACTGAGGAACCACAAACCATATAATGGTTATTATGTGGTTGGAACCAAACTATTGACCAATTATTTTGGGGGGAAGTTGATATCATTAATTAAAAAGATAAAATTTGTTTCCATGTTATAGACTATTGAGTACTTGACTTCCTTTAGTACCAACATACATACCTCTTTTTTCTAACATCTCTTATATAATTATTCTAAAAAAAACTTTTACCTCCCAAAACACCCAATTAACCTATTAAAAAATAAAAAATTAAATATAGTAAATATTTTGCATCATTAAAATATTTATATCCCTTGGCTTCTAAACCCTATGAAGAATATCTATGTATTTAGTGTGATATACACAATACAACAAAATAAGGGACTATTGGCAGGTATTTTTATAATGGTGGTGGTTTAAACCGCCGCCAAATGGTTCCATGATGGTTTTATAAAACCACATCTACTGTTGGAATTTAAATCCAACTCATAGTGATTTAACTAATTAAAAAGTTTTTTCTAGAAAGTATCCTAGAATGATTTTTTAGTGGCTGCTATTTTATTTTTATCATTGTTTTCTTCTCCTAACCCTTTTAAGGATTTTGCAGTGGTTTAAACCGCTATATTTTTATCACATATAGATGTCCTTTAAATCACCACTATTTTTTACCATATATGTAGAATCGGTTTGAACATACCCTCTATATCGCTGCAAAGAAAATAAAATCTACAGAAAATATAGACATAGAAAAAAACAACAAAGTTAGTTGCAAATAGTTAAAAACAAAATAGAAACATATTGATATTTTAAAACTGTAACAGACCAACTATAAGTGAATTTCCATTTAATACATAATAAATATAGGGTAAAAATTTCTTCAAAATTAAAAAATATATATTTATAGACTAATAATGACTTATTGAATTTAATGAGTTATAATATAAAGTGATAATAAATAACAATAAACAAGAATATTGTTAATATTATATCAATCAAGTCTGTGATATCAGTAAACACTAAATCATGTTTACAAAGATATAAACCAGAATTAAATGAAGATACATATAAATATAAGTGACGTTAAACATTTAATAGTTTAGTATCAAAATATAAAATCAATATATTATAAATATCATAAATTAAGATTAAATAATATTGAATACAATTCCTTATCATAAAACCAAAATCCAACACTAAAATTAGTAAAAAATTAATTTTTTTCAAAATCAACACACAACAACTTCATCATATTTACACTTTATTTATGCTTACATTTATCCACATTTAACAATATTGACAGATAATTTTATACCCCAAAATTTTCACATAACCCAAATATATATATTACCTTACACATTATATCAAAACATAATCGCCTCTTCATATCCATTGCACATCACTTTTACATTATGACCATAGATCCTCATAAATCATTACCAGAGAATCACTGAACTGCTTCCACCATACCAAAATAAACCTAATACATAAAATACATTACTATAAATAAATCCCCATAATATGAATTTCTAATAACATTAAAATAATTAATTAATACCCTATACCTTTCCTCCATTGATACAAAAATGGTACGACAACACCACATTTATTTTGGAAACCACACGTCACCACCAATCCTGTAAGAATTAAAAAAGAGGCATAAGAATCAATAGTTAAAACCATGTACTTATACACCCATGAGTTACTTATATCCTCCACATTATATGGGAAAATAAAAATCACCATCCTAAAACAAGCCTTCTAAATTCACTGATTTCATCAGCATTATCACACGCTACCAATACAAACCCAAATATAATATTAAAGACAAATCTGAAATGTAATCATAATATAATGAAATAATTTACATTTAATAATTTATAAAATAACCCAGAAGTTCCTATGAAATATGAGTATAATTGAATTATATGAAGAAAACGTGAAAAATAAACCAAGCATATAAATTTCATACAATATAAGTGAAATACTGATATCACCAACCTCAAACCACAACAGGGTTTCTTAATCACCATATCATTTTGTTATATTGGCATGAGTTTAGTTACATTTCACCATCATCAAATAAAAAGGTTACCATCTTCACTACCTGATGAAGTAAGTTAAAAACTATCTATGTATCCATATTTACTCCTTACTACTAAAACCTATATGAAAATTTGATTGAAAATTAAATGGTGTTATATATATAAATTTATACATTAACATATTAAATGATTGTGTACTATATGAATATAAAGTTGTGTGATTTACGTTCTTACTCAAACAATCCATCAACATAATATCTTCCAAGAAACATTCATTTCTATTTTGATATGATTCGGCCAATTATTTCTATAGAGAATAAATATTCTAAACATACATCTTTATATGATCCCCATATTACTTGATTTAACTCCCATATTGTTGAATTTGTCATTACATTATGGTAATATACCTTTTAAAATATTTATGTATGGAGTAAGTACTATTAATAGTGGGTTTTGCTATAATTCATGATGTCCTTCCAAATAACATAGATGGTAGTGGTCTAGAAATCATACCATGTATGTGAATGTGATGCTCAATCCCATTGACTTAACAAAATGGATCAGCCTGGGAGATGAAGAATGATTGTGCTTGATTAGAATCACATTATTCATTTATATATACCATTAAATAAAATATCAATAATATTTAAAGAAATATATATTAAATATTTTACAACTGGTAATAAGTAATTACAATAAAAATGGAATTCATACCCTATATTATTTGATAGGGTAATTCACATAAATCCCATCATAAATCAATTGAATATTCTACAAAAGTTACATTCGGATGACATGGTGCCCTATATTCATTAAATAAAATAAACACTGATAAATAAAAAAATGATATTCGAAAAAAATATTTTTGTATTGAAAATATTTAAAATAATTAAAATATTACCATAGTTGATTAATTTCAAAAAACACTCTTTGAACCGTTATTGTGGGGGATTACTTGTTTTTATTGACTGGAATCGTTTTTTCATGAAACATCCTAAAATAATTAATAAGTAATTTAATAGGAATGTATTAAATGTCATCTCATTTTCATATTGACACACATATATATACAATTATATTATAATAAAAATATATTTTTCAATACCATGTGCTTCTCATATAAGGAAATTTCTACAAACACCTTCCAATACTCTCTAGGTTACCATATGGGTTCATTATCATATTGATTATACATGTTTAGTGATGTACCATTGAATTAATTCCATATTACATATTTAAAATCATACAATTTCTTACCCAAATTTATAAACATTGAAATTTGTGTGATAATATCATTAATCAAAAGGTTTTATGAGACCTGTACAAAGATATTAATTTTAAAAATAATAGAATTTAATTAATTAATTGCATTCGAGGGAACATCAACTAGGATTCCACTGGGATCAGTGAAATACCATTCTATTTCCATTCATATCATTTAAACATGTAAAAATAACATTTGAAAATATTTTTCGAAAAATATATATAGGAAACAAAATTTTGAAATGATAAAAAATTCAGAGTACTTCAAAACATAATAAACATAGGTATAATAATTAATTACTACACACTGAAACAAATATAACATTTACATTTTTAAAATTATACAACTTAGGCATAAAATTAAATTTCAATATGATAATAGACCATTATTATAATTAATAACTAATATATAACATAAGTGGTTGATATGTTAATAGATTTCTAAAAATACAATCACTTTTTAATTCAATCAAATCATTATTCCTCTCTATAATATCTACATATACTTCTATAACTGAGGAAATATTAATATTTTCAATATCATGTTGGAAAAAATATTCCAGTTTTATGTTTTTGATGAGATTTTATAATAGAGGTTAAATATTCCAATTAATCCCCAATATTATAAAAGTCTCATTGTTTTATGTGAAGAAATACAATACACCATTCATCCATAACATCTTTTACATAATATACCCTTTTTGTGATGAGAAGATATGATGATCAAGTAATTCATGGTAAAAAACATCTGTCATGAGGGATAAGTTTAGAGAAGTAGATTACAGTGATTCTATTTTAATTTCCCAAGTAATATCAAGTCACATGAATTTTAATAAAATAACTAAAAATGATAATGAATGTTTAATAAGGTAATATAAATCATCTTTATATATTATCCCAACATACAAAACTACAAATATTTTATAATTTCGGATTTCTAAACCCTCTTCTAGACCCACTATATGAAATTTGATACCATCTAAAATGTAAGTGTCAAAATTCCTATAATATTTTCCAAGACCTTAGTCAAAAAACATAAAATATTTCAAAAAATCATCCCAAGTATTAGTTTTATGATTTTAAAAAATTAATTTATTTTATTGGACTTATAAAATATGAGTTTTAATATAATATCTATATTGAGTACAATATTTACGAACATACTATATGTACACACAATTATATATACTCTTTATTAACAGATTTTCTATATATTTCCCATTTCATGTTTGAATTATCATTCATCTTTTTTATCCCAATCTATTTAATAAATGTATATGTTATTTCACTTTTAATTATCACATATCTATGTTTTTGAAATAATTCTTTTTTGTGTAATATATGAGATACTCTTAACTGATCAGTCATTAATAGGAATTTTTTATTTCCCTTGTAGTTGAGATTGAGTCTATTTGTTTTCAACAAATCCATCCTAATTTTATATTATATCAATATCATAAAATAATCTATAAAAAAAATGTAAGAAACTCATATTATAAATATAATTCAGAAATAGATTCTTCAGGTTGAGTATAAATTTTCATGTATGATTTCAAAATACAATGATTTTTATGAAATAAAATTAATAAAACATAAATAAATATTCAAAAAATGGTCCATTAAAGGAATAATTAATCATAAAATCATGTAAATAAATTTCTTACAAATTTGATATGCCCATCAATAATTAATGGGACCCCCTAATTTTATTTCCTCTACTAAATGAAAAATTAAATGAATCATGACAGAAAAAAATTGATGATGGAAAGGTTATTTCAACTGAAAAAAACCAATAAAAATCAATCCTTAAGGTTTTAAAGGGTGGATGGTTGTAAATTTTTGTCAAACAGTTTTATGAAGAATGTGAAAAATTCGAGTACAACTAATATATATCATTTTTTGGTAATAATGTATAAAATATTAATGGTAGTAACGACTGTAAAAAAGGTGAATCGTGAATTTTCAATCCATGTATCCTATGATGATTTAAGTAGACATACCTTCATATTTTACCTGAATACCCTTCATCTACATAAACAAGTTTTAAAATTTTATATAATCCACCGTATCTATATTTTTAATCACAAACATTTTTGGTGCATATATTCCATTCTCATTTGGACATATATCATGATTTATATTTATTATTTGTAAGACCATAAAAGAATTGATAAGGTCATTTTAATTATTATTCCCATTAAGTAATTTGATGTCCAAAGCTTCCCAAAAACCTATTCTCAATAATCATAACATTATGATTAGAATGCATGAAATTGAATTCCCAACACATATGTTTGAAAAAAATAATTTTTTTCATCTAAGTTTTTGTTGATATGTTAATTAATGATGCACTTAGAAAATTTTTCCTACAATCTTTCAAGTGATTATCCATCCCAAAATATATTTCATTATTTTACATGTTCATCCAATATTTTAAAAAAATTAATCAGTATTAGTGGTGTTCAATGATTAATTGTGGAAATGAATTTTTACTTTTTCAACTGAATTGTATGGAATTCAATGAGTATTATGTAATTACATTGTAAGAACCATTTTAAACCATATTTTATTAGTTCAGGATCAAATTAATATTTAAAAATATGACAATTCAATCCTATGTACATGTTCCTACAGGATATATTACCAAGTATAGGGAAATCACTAATATTCCAAATTAAAGAAGTATGCATTTAGAACATTGTTCTAGAACATGCATCAAATGTTTGAATAAAATTTCTTCAAACCTCAGGTAATTATTCAATTAGAGAATGTATGTTTACATTAAAATAGTTTCTAGAATAAAAATTAATTTTGTAATTATCCTAAAAATGATAAAAGACATTTCTTTCATTCATATCCACGAAGGATGATTGTAAAGGAACAAAACAAATTTCCAAATTCTACAACTACTACTCAAAGTGAGAAATTATTAGAATCGATTGACAAAAAAACCTAATCATGGCTTCCTAATATTATATATTAAATAGTGATGTAATTAATGAAATGCATTCCATAATTTTTAATCTATTAAATGATGCATTATCCCATTATTTTTATCATCTATAGAGTTTCAGATCATGTGCTCAGTAGTATTCAATGTCATGAATAGTTTTTTCAATCAATGTTTTAAAGGGAAGAGACCTAAAATAACTATAGCTGTGTTTGTTTCATTCTTATTTATAGTTTTATATTGATTAAAACATACATAATTACCTATTGACTAGCATATAGAAGATAACTATTTTTTAAAATCTTGTCTACTTGAATCCTATCCCCAATAATTCACACAATCATTTGGATAATTATGTTTTTTTGTATAATCCATACGATGATTTTTAAAAACATTTTACATTTCATAAAATAATCAGGGATCAAACTTTATAAAATTGGTCATGCAAGAGTTCTATTATCATGTGCATCGGCATGTTTATAATTACACATAAGAAATTGATATGATACACCATTAGTAAAAAATAAATATGTGAATATTTCAAACCTCCACAATAGAGATCCTAATTTATATATTAAACTAAATTATGAATCTTATTTTTATTATAAATGAATTTCTCTTTTATATTAGTAATTATAAAATCATGTGGAGGAACCAATGATAAGTTTTGACGTTGATATAGTGGTTATTTATTCTCAAAAACATCATTTTTTGTGTTAATATTTGTATCACCATCAACTATATTTCTAATAAATTTTTATATTTATTATGTTCAAATGAAATTATAAAATCATATTTAATGTGTTTTTTCAATTCATTTTCCATTTTAGGTGAATTTGGTATCTCATTCTATTAATTGAAATTAGTGATTAAATATTTCGTAACATTTAATTCTCCATGCCAAATCTGGCACAAATATTGAGTAGTGAATTCCTTTAATATCATGCATTCATTAACTTCTTGTATCTTCATCCATATATTAAAATAAAATTTAAGATACTGAAAATTAATTTTCCTAAAAATATATTGATTCGATGGTTTAAAATATATAAACTCATCCAATCCCTTATGATAATTAGTATTGTTCATTGGTAATGTTATCCATATTTTATCTATATATCAAAATATATCTATAGTTTTTAATGAAAATATAAACACATAATAAATATTATTTCAATTTTAAAATAATTAATAATTTATTCAAAATCAAAAATATAAAAATTCTTTATACTTTTTAATTTGATTATATTTTTGAACAGTGTCTTATTTCAGTCATTTTAATTCCATCATATATAATCCTTCACAAAATTATACCTTATCTATAATTATTTAAAATTAATTTAAAAATTATGGTGTAATTGAAATTATGAAGTTATAAAATTATCATATAAATCAACAACCTAGTAAAGGGAGCTGATGAAGAATTGTGCTGGTAGGGACGGATGATGTGAAGGGGAAAAGGGATGAATGGGTGACCATAAGGTCAAGGATAATAAATAGAGAGTGGTGGAAAGTGATTTATAGCTTTAGAGTGAGGGAACGACAGTGAATCCTTTGTAGTGGGGGCTCAATGGCTAAGAAGAAGGAAGAAATGGGGAAGGGGAGCATCCGTGATGGATCCAAGAGGGGTGTTGGGGGCTTGAGGAGGGCACTATGAGGGATAGATTTCTTGGAGAATGGTGGATCGGGGAGGATTGGTAAGGTATAGGGGAGGGATTTGGGGTTGATGTTGTGAGGTCCCAATGACTGGTTGTAAGGGCTCAATATATGGTGGGGGATAACAGGAAAGGGAATAAAAGTAAGATCGTCATAAAGTATCAATGAGGGTGAAATGGGGACGGTAAGGGGGATCCAATAGGATCGAGGTGTGGTTAGGGGGAGAGGCATGTTTATAGAGTGATGTTGATGTTGAACAGGGGGCCTGGTCGGGGGGAAAGGGGGTCGAGGAGTGATGATAAGGGGGATTGTGGGCTCAATTAGTGGTAAGGGTAATGATGGAGTAGTGGGGTGGTGAGGGGGAAAAGGGTGGATATGAGGGATTAGGGGTGTATGGGGGTTCAGGGTTATTGGGGGGGTTGTTTTTTAAAAAAACCAGAACAAATTATCAGTGTTTTTTTCTAATAATTAATTTTTATTTCAATTTTTTTTGTGTCAGACTAATAAAACGATTTTAATAAGACGCCATTAAATGGTGAATTATGTATAGTGACAGTTGGTATTATTGACATGACGTCAAAAAATATTCTGAACATTAACCTATAATGTGATAGAATAATATGGATATCAACCTACCATATGAGAATTAATAAATTAAATATATTAAATAATAATACATTATTTATTTATATAAGAATAATAAATGATCAATTTTTATAAACAGTGATTGATCCTAGTAAGAACAAACTAGATTCTATTAAATTTAAAGCATTAGTAATCCAATAAAACATTGATATATTTCAATATAAATTTTATCTACCACATAATGGTAACCATATAATGTTTCCATTTTAACAAAACTGATATTTCATTTATCTAATGGATAAATATTATTTTTTGATTTATAATTCATTCATGTTATATAGAAACCTGAAATGGTAAATTATTATTATATCTATTGCAAAATAATGATATAAACCATAACAACCTCAAATAAATTTTAATAAAAAAGTAATACTATGTTTATAATTAACACATGTTGGGATTGTAATGAGTCATATTAATTATTATTGATCTAGAAACACAACTATCACCAAAAATACTATTTTTTGAAACTCTCCCAAATAGTTCTATTAAAGAAAGAACATTTAAATAAAAACCTAATAAAAATTACTATATCATAACATAAAATTAAATTTCATACATAGATTTAATTTAATAATAATTTCACTGAATGGATTTTGAAAACAATAATGGAATCCATCCCTCGAGAATATAATTCACATTCTAAAAAAAATAATCCAAATGTTGAACTAAACAAGTATATTCTATAATTATTTGTCTCCAAAATCTCTGATCGTAAATATGTATTGACTATTTAAAATCAATAATTTATGCGTACATGTAATAATTAATTCATGATCCACACATATTAAAATAGTAAACTAGTTTTTTTATAAAATATATATACATTTAAAACTACTTTTTAATCTCATTTTAATCTAATTCCAACTAATTATTCAATAATTTGTCATTAAAAATATATAATCCATATAAAAAATTAAATATTCAACAATTTTATCATTTAATGTGATCTCTCGTGCTATTTTGAAAATTAAAAACATAACAAAATTCAGTTTTATAAAAAACAAATTTTCAATAAATGATTTTTTTCATATAAAAATAATGATATTAATAATTAAAATTGTAGTTAAAATTATTTTAATATGATATTCTAGGAAAGGCATCTAACAATAACAAAAATTATCATATAATTAAAAACAAATTTCTCTAAAAAGACCCAATTACTATTTGGTTATAATCAAAACAACAAATAATATGCTCAATAATTAATAAAAAATTCACATATGATAGATTAAATTAATATATTTTACCATTCATACATAATAATACTCTATTAATACTATAATCATTTATTAACCCATGTTATTAAAAATCATTATTTTAATATATTATACATTAATGTTAATTCATCTAATAAAATCATCTTATTATGATTATTAAAATTAATTTACAAAAATATGATATACAATTTTAAATAAAATAAATTATTATATATAATATAACAATGTGAGAATCATTCCAAAATAAACATGTTTATAATTATGATAGATACCAATACAAAAAGGATATAAAAAAATTGAATAATATATTTTGTTGAACTTTTAAGTCTATATGAAAATAAAAACTATCCAATTAATATAAATTAAAACTATTTCATAAATTATTCTAGCTTAATTAAAAAACTATGGAGTAAAATGTATATTGAATAAAAAAATTATATGTTTGTGAATTCATTGAAACATTATTTTGAAATCATTTTTAATTACCTAATCAACTAATCAACCAATCAAATTAATAATAATACAATAATGAATATGTCAAGAATAAAATAAATATCTACTGTAATTACATATATATCTCTAAATAATTACATTAGTAAACAATATAATTTTTCTGTGTTTTATTATTTAAGAAAAATTCAATAATTACTATGTCCCATAAAACATTATATTCCTTGTACATTTTTAAAAGACACCTCACATCATTAATAAATCAAAATAAAATAATATAAACCCCTCTCAGCTCTAAAGGATTGAAGGACCTCGAAAAATTGAAGTCATATTTAGTAACTCAAGATTCCACTATAATTATTCTATAATCATATATTTTTTGTTAAATTATTAATTTTTTCAATCCAATAACTTATGTACCACTAACACTATTTCCCATTATGGCACTAATACCATTTGTAACTACCCTACTCAAATTATTGTATTTCAGTTATGTAAGAAACCACACCCCTGAAACCTATACCCATTGGTTATTTTTTTACATTGGCATACAATACTATAGATTGAATCTCTAACTATTAAAATGTTTAGTAGTTTTCATGATACTAGATATATATATCTATGATTCTCTTATTACATTTAAAATATAAAAAACATCGTAAATTCTAATTATAACATTATTATTTTATTTATTATATCCCATAGATATATTAAAATTATATTCTAGGTGATATAGGGTCTACATAAAAATTAATGACGTGACATTAGATGCCCAGTTGGGAAAGAATATAGAAAAAGTTTTATATAATAAATAAGGCATTCATAATGTTCCAGAGATAAATAATAATCATATATCCCTTAT
This sequence comes from Viscum album, assembly GCA_963277665.1. Lineage (NCBI taxonomy): Eukaryota > Viridiplantae > Streptophyta > Magnoliopsida > Santalales > Viscaceae > Viscum > Viscum album. Next base: position 927,953,551 of record OY728165.1, read on the forward strand.
AACTAATATCATTAAATGGAAATATATCGATGGATTGTATAAAAATATAACTAATCAAATTGATAACAAAAAAATGGTTTCATTTACATAAAATTAATCATTTTAGACATTATAATATTATCATCAATTCCTCATACGAAGACATCATACATAAATAGTTAAGGCATATGAAGAATACCCACAATTAGATTGTTTGATAAGTCCTAAATATTCCTTGAGGGAATATATAATATTATTCCCCCATGTAACATACTATGTCAAATTAATTTTCCTTATGAAATGATAGAATATGAAATAAAATACATTATAAAAAAATTTTATCAATAAACATCCATATTTGAAAACTAATATATGAAATGTAAATATTTTCCATAGTCAATATGTAGAAAAACATGAAAAAAAATCCAATTAGAAAAATAATATAGATACTGTGATTAGAGAATATCTTTAGTGAAGGACAAATATCCATAAAAATGGTAATATAGATGAAAAATAACATTATAAATATAATAGAAATTTTCTTCTAAAACAAGAAGAAATATAATTTTTTTAAACAAATAATAAAAATAAAAATTCCTAGAATAATGGGAATAATATTTTCATTAAAATAACATAAACATTAATGGATTAATATTGATAAAAAATAATAGATATGGTATTGGTATAATCCATTCATGTTGTAAATTTTAAAAATTATTTTCCTCCAAAATTCATAAAAAATTGAAAATGGCTTGTATATAAATGTTTTTAATGGTTTTAATTACAAAAATATCATAAAAATTGAATGAATATTTGAGAAACCTAAAAATAACAAATAGTATGATAAAATTAATGGGGATTTTTAGATAAATAAATTTTTTTTCCCAAATGTAAATTGTAATCAAGCAATAACAAAAAATTATTCATTGTAACATAAAACCACTCTGTGTATTCCTTCTTGGTGAGATTCATTATATACTCCTATATAAAAAATTATTTCTATATTCTATTAATATTAGATAAATATTTTGATGTATCTTTCTATATATCATTTATTTATAACATCTTTTTATCAATTTACTCAAAATTCTTTGTTAATATCAATATTCTGTTAACTATCTTGTTTCTTATCTAAGATTTGATTTCATAGTCAGAGTCCATTCACTTTGGTCATGATTTCATGAAATAATTAATTTTAATCATTATTAAAATTATGAGATATATTTATATATATAATATTTTTACCTAAATTGATCTTTCAAACCCATTCATTTAAGGAGATTATCGAAAATAAATTACATCACTTCAGGGAGGTGATAGTTTATAAAAACACATGATTGGAATAACTATTTTTCAATAGATGGGAGGAAAGTATATTAGATAATATATTTTCAATAAATAATTATAAATTTTTTATAAATATTATATTGAATCATTAAATACATCTATATCACTATTTATGTGTGGAAATGAAAAAGATTTTAAATACATCACATTGTTGAGGAGGCGGTCTCCATGTATGCATGAGAGACATTTTCATCTTACATTATATGGAAAAGAGATATAATATGTCTATAAAATCAACGTAAATTTATTCAATTATAGTAAATATAGTGGTTTAATTTAATTAATATGTTTATATTAAATTTGTATGATGTTTTAAAAGAAATTAACATGAATGTGCTTGGTATGAACATATACCAATTCATGGATTATCCCCTTTGAAAAACACCTATAGTCATCTTGTTTATTTTTTTGGAGAAGAAAAACCTATAGGTCATGGATAATTATTTTGGTATGAAATTTGGGTACATTTTCATTGATATATGGATCTTAAATGGTGTGTTAATATAAGGAGAGGATATGTTGTTTTATAAATGAGAGGAGTGTAACTTTTATAAATATTAACATCTTTTAGGTACAATTAAGGTCATTCTCTTGGAAAGTATTTACTATTTTTTTTCTAATTTATATGATTGAATATGTTAAGGTACAAATAACTAAACTAATTAAATTTATAAAAGTTTAAGATGTATTTTTAATTTATCTTCATGTTTATCCCATATTTTATCCCTTTTTACCATTAAAAAAGGTGGTAAACATTAACCATGGAAACTATTCATTATGTCAAAAAATTTATTTTAGAATATTACCTAATAATAATAATTATAATTCAAAATATGGAAACCATTTAAAAATATTAAATTTACAGAGGGAATAAATATTAATTTTAAATAAGTACATATATTGCAATGATAATTAATTCTACTTTTGAAAAATGACTTCTTTTATTTAAAAAATATTTTACACAAGAAACATGAATAGAATTATTTGTTATTACACATATTGGCTTCTAAATAAATAATGTATAGTTATGTGACATTAAAATAAATCCAAACCTCAATTTTACCATGTATGTACATAATTAAATCTAAAGGATAAAAACTATAATATTACTTGGAATAAAACATCACAATGTTTTTTAAATTCCAGATAATATTTTTAAATTATTTATTCAAAATTTTAAATAGATATTTTTTATAAAAACATTTCTAAAATATTTATTCATCATTTTACTATAACTATTCAATAACTGTTATAATATTTGAAAAATGTTTTATTTTTCACTCTTCACTAAAAATCAATTATTTAAAAAAAATAACAAAAAATCACCCTACTAAAAATTTGAATATATAAATTAAAAAATAATATCAAATTTTTCAAATTAAAATTAAAATATATATAAATTATATATGAAAATAGAGATCGGAACTATTTTTATTATAATGATAGAATAATAGGATTCCCTTTGGTCAATAGTTTAGGGATGTAGTGTTCACCATCTATATCTGGATTTTAGGTTTTACATAATACCCCTAAAATAATGTTTTCCTTAATGTTGAAGTATATTTCATCTCTTAAATAAAAGTGGGTAATCATTTATTGTTGCTTCTTCAGGCACCTATATTGCTTCCTAGAGTTTGTGGTTTCTGAAATGGACTTCCACTAGGTGAGTTTTCAAATTAAAAAACTACTATTCTCTAGTGTCAAGAATCCAAACATGGTCTTCATTATAGGAAATGTTTGATACCAACTATATTCCCTTTAAGGTGTTTACATACATTTAGAATAACAAGAATTTCAATAATAATAATACATGGAATACAGTGTGTACCTTAGAGTGGTTGGGTCATATATCCATTTATTATTCCACAACTCCAATTCTATCCAAAATCACAGTGGAAAAATAAACCTAGTGATTAACTTAACTTTTATACTGAATCTTATAACTACCTCCCTTGGTTATGTCTTAAAAAATACATGATCTACATAACCTTCCTTTTTTTGCACAGATATATGATATATCTACACTGAAATACTTTGATATGACTATGAATTATTTATATTATAATAGTTGTATCCTCAATATGTTTTGGCTATATTCACTTATATTCTCAAACATCATCCAAATAGGTTGGGCTACGAGAACGCTCCTCATAAAATGAAATATTAGGTTCCATATGGATGGTTGAATGGATGCTATTATTATATAAAAATTCATCTAGATGTGGATATTGAAATTATTTACCATGACCTTAAGGATATGGTCATATAGAAATATCTTCTAATGTATGAATAGTCCTTTCGAACTTGCCATTATTTTAGAAATGATAGGCGGTTCTCAAATGTTTTTGAGTGTTGAGATCATCTAGAAGACTCCCCCAAAATTTTGTTTCAAATAAAGAGTCAGGATCATATTAAAATTGATAGTAGAAAACTATAAAATAGCACAAAATAATTAATATAGATATGGTAAAGAAACTCAAGGGGTAAATCTTCCCTTACTATTAAGAAATATATTGAGTGGTTAAGGAGATCAACAATGAACTTTACAGAATTAATCTTATAAGGAATCATTGTATGTTCAGTGATAATTTCCATTGTAACACTGTACCATTTCCATATTGGTATTTTAAGATGTTGTATGACTCCCCAAAGATGTTCTATTTTGGTAATTACCTATGGGAACTCCAAGAATATATCCACATATTTTTCAATTTCCCACTTTATACATCCCACCTGAAAGGTTCTCTTAAATCATAATATATACTTATTTTTCTTGGTTAAATTGATAAATCAGATATATGTTTCCCTTCTCATATTTATTTAAAGATATATAAAAAAACAACTATTAAAAAAAACTAAATAGTATATTATATATATTAAGTGAGTCAATTACCCATTATTCGATACTTTAATATACTATTGTAAATCATTATAATATTTCTAGATCATAACTACATTTTCAAGTAATGATGGTTTATAAATTTCCCATGAATGTAATGAAATTTCCAATTTACAAATAATTGATATATGAAACACTAATAAATACCTAAAAATATTATACATGTTAATCCTCTTCATTGTTAGAACGACAAGGTACCTATAAATCAATGCATCATCCACCTTATTTTCATTCATAAGGTTGTATTGTATTAAGAAATCACTTATTTTGAGTAGTTATTATAATATTACTTACCATATGGGGGGAAATTGTTTTAGATAATTAACACATAATTTTTTTTGTATATAAGTCACATATTTCACTATAGATATTGATCTTCCATTTTACTAAGGAATATTTTGTATCCTCCAACTCAACATCTATATTTGGATATTTCTATTCTTCTATTCTCTATTTCTTTAATTCATAATAATCTATACTATCATTTTTCATATTGATACATCCCAGTCCATTCTTCAATTCATAACCATGTATTAAAAATATTTTCTTTTCTCGATGGTAAAATCTATATTAGTGCATTAAAGAAATATCCTCCATAGCTCCCCAATACGTTCATCACATTTCCATAACCATGTGAATTTAACAGCATTTTATTTCAACTTTGTTAATGAATTTTCTAGTCATTGAAAATTCTGAAGAAATCATCGATAATAACCTATATAACCAAGGAAACAATATATCAATGTTATATTTAATGATGTGGTAAATTATTTAATTTCTTTACTATTTAGCGGATCTACTTATAGTCCATCATTGAAGACAATATGGTCCTAAGAAAAAACATCATGGAACCAAAATTCACACTTAATAAGTTTCCAGTATAACTATTTTTCACGGAGAATTTCAAGAATTACTTTCAAATTATTCTCATGATCTTCATAGATAAAAATTTATATAAAGATATCATCAATGAATACTTACATTAAGTTATTATGATAATCCTTGAATACTTTATCCATAATATCCATAAAACATAAGTGGAATTACACAATTAGAAAATAAATACCATAAACACTTAATGCACATACGTCATATAAAAATCAATTTAAGTATGTTATACTTCTTCACTATCAACTGACAATAATATGAATATATAAAAATAATTGAAAAAAATATATCTCCAAGAATTTTATCAAATAATTTATCAATGTGTGGTAATGGATACTAATTATTTTCATTAATGGAATTGATCTCCCTATATTCTCTTTAAAATCCTATATAATCATCCTTATTTTTTTCAAATATGATAGGGGATCCCCAAGGTGGAACATTATAAAATATAAATCCATTATAACATAACTCATGTACTTTTATTTTCAACAGTTCCAATTTTAATCCTTCAATATAGTTGGTAGTCTTGGATATAGGTTACTCATTTGAGTTGAGTTCAATATATATCACAACTACATGTTTTAGTGGAGTTCCCAACATTTTTTACTGAAATATATCAACACATTCAATAATAATAGTTACAAAGTCATTCCTTAGAATTTAATTCCCATATATAAATAGTATTTAAACTTTCTCTTCACCCAAAATTTTATTAAGGTGATCTATTTTAAGTAAATCCATAAAATATTCATGTAATGAATGTTCACCCTTAAAAATAAGGAATTGTATACCCCTTCAAAAATAGTAATCTTCTTCTATAAAAAAATATATTTTCATTATTATTTAAAATCTAATAAAAATGAATGATTATGTAAAATTAAATCATACTTGTGATAATCAAGTCTGTAACTTGGGAATATCTATGAGTCTAAATAAATATATCTTGATATATTCTTATTCGAATGAGATTCGAAATAGGTGAATTGATTGAAAATAATTTCCTTAGAGTTTTGTGAGCTGATTTGTTATTCATCGTAAATATATAATATATAAAATGTAATGTCGATCTAGAATCTAATAAATAATTATATTACATTGACTTTATGATCAGAGTACTTATTATCAAATAATTTGGGACTTCAACCTCAACTGTTGTAATTTGATAAGAATTTCCATTCACTCTTGGTCACTTCTAAGATAAATTCCCATTTTCATGGGTCCATTCATTTGAATAGGGCCTCATATTATTATAGTTAAATAATTTTAAATTGGATTCATATTTATCTCACATTAAATAATGATCTAAATGTCCTTCATCTATAACTTTTATGTACACAACCATCCATTAAATTATATTCCATGCTGCTTATTTCTTATACTATAAATGGTGAAAATTCCACCCTTACTGTAATCCCTATTTTCATATTTCATTTTAAAATGTTCAATATCACTCACTTATTATCTTGATTTCCTTATAAAACATTGGACTTTGAAAATTAATCTTCTTTTTTAATGGAACTTGATATTATATCCACATATACTAGAAAATTTCAAGAGACTTATTCCATTTGAATCTATGATTTATCCCAGATAAAAATATGAATTTTTTTTTCTTAGATCAGGGACATTATCAATAATAATTGTTTCATACATAATAATGATAGCTCCATATTAAGTAATATTTTAATATTGGTTTTATCTTAGAATAAGTAATATTCAATACATATCATATCATTTTTCATTAGGAAATTATTTTTCCAAGAATATCCCCCTAAAAAATATCATATCATAGTCTCTATGTCCTAAAACTCATTAACATTTTTGATCTAGGACCTATATTGACATATATATCCCATCAGATGATAAATCAATAAAATTACATTTTCCCTTTCAGTAATAAACAAATAAATAAATATAATTTCAAGATATTTTATTCATTTCCAATATACAAGTGGATTAGAATTAACATTGAATGATATATTATGTTGTTTCATAAAGTGGTACAACATTTTTGCAACATGTTTGGGATCTGTTGGGTACTATATAGAGGAGTGTTTATTTGTCCTATTCTAATTCAAATGACCTAATATAGTAATAATAATCTCATCACTAAAATTTTCCTCATTGAATTGATTGATGTTATCCTGAGGGAAATCCCAATATATGTTATAGATATTGATATAGTTTTTCTTCTTACAGTTAGGCTCAATTTCTAAAAAAAGTTCATATACTGCGTTATCTCATAACAACATGAATAATTATTTGTAAAATATGATTATGGTATAATTAAAGGATTTGATATGTTTTTCTTAAATATCTTATGAGTTATCGAAATGTTCTTACTATATTTTAGTATGTTTTTATAGTTCAAGTTCCCAAGGATTCTACTAAAATTTATTGGATTCCTACTATAAAAACTCTAACCCAAAAAATTTGAAGCTAAAAGTAATTATATTACAAGGTATAATATACATAATATCACATCACATGGGATAAAATAGTTTTGTGGTATTAAAATACTATATACATATATTATTATCATATTACATTCAAAAAAATGAAATAAAACATATTCGAGTGTGAAAATTCATATTTCTTCTATTATATATCTAAGATAATTCAACTTTTTCTTTTAGGTACCCTTGGGATGAGAAAAAATAAATTGGTGAACTCAAAAAATTATAAGGGAAATTATATAGTGGAATATATTATAGAATAATTAAGGCATGGATATTATAAAAAAGATAAAATAAATAAATTGTTCCATACAAATAATATCATGGAAGGGAAATATATCCAAGAAAAAGATAATCATAAATAATAACATGGATAGAAATAACTATTTTTATAATTATATAACACACAATGTCAGAAATAAATTATTTTTTATTAAGGACACATTCCAAGACCTCTCACACAAATAGGTATGCAATACACCAAACACAAAAAAATGTTGTCTCATGAGACCAAGCAACGAATCAATCGTTAATATAATATGATAACCCATTCATCACATACTATGTCTAACATATTAATCATCAGAAATAAGTGGATAAAAACTACAATACATTATCAAAATACCGTTGAATAAACATTCATATTTTAATATTATCATGTGGAATCTAAATATTTTCAATAACTAATAAATTGATGAATGATATCATAAGTCATACCTAAAAAATATGAGGATTATTTAATTATTAAATATACCCAATTGATGATAATAATATAAAATATAAATTTATATTAACAAAGAACCCATTATAAAAACCTAATAAATTGTTTCCCAAAACAGAAAATATTATTATCATTTTACTATGAAAAAAATTATATGATTATAGTTTCCCTCATGGGGGTATGGATCCATTAAATATCATTTTAAGCATTTCATTATGTACTTATGGATGTTACTAATAGATTGATGGAGTTTTGAGGTGAATCAAGGGATCATTTGAAACAAAAATCTATTAGTTTTATATGAAGTAGGCCAATAACACTATTTGTTTAAATTTTCCCCTTGAGTATATGCAGTTTTGGTAAACCATGTGACTTTCTATATAGTTTTTTTCTAAGAGGAGAATGAGTTTTGTATGATTTTCCCAAACCATGAACCAATCCCACAAACATAGTGTCATTTTGGTAGTAGGTGCACATGATTGACTCATGGTTTGAACAAACTGAGTGGGAAAATCCATGTACCCATTAAAAAAAGTGAAATTCCCATTTTACACCTTCCTATTTTATGTTTTAACCCTCCACATCCCCTCCAAAATCATAATGTACCCCTCATCAACTCTAGAGTTCTCCCATGGCCATCAAAGAATGGATTTGAGGTATCTTCCCTTCCTAGAATTGGAATCATTCAATATGACTATCATTTTATAGATAATTGTAATCTATTCATTCACATTACATTATTTCATCATTTATCTCTCCCTCATTATTTTTATATTTAGTAGAGATAATATGATATATGTTTATTTAATTATTTTGGTTTAATTTATTTCTCCCATTATACTTATAATCTAAAGATGATACTAAACTATGAGTCACCTACCACCTCAAAGAAGGTGGTCTATTACTTTATCCCTCATGTAGAGTTTTTTATAACATGTTTCATTATCCTTCATTTAGATCCTTTTACACGTTTCCTAAAGAATATTTTTTTCTAAAATTATTTTTTATCCATTTTATAAATACCATCATACAATTAATCCTTGATGGAGGATATCCCATGAAACTAGATCAACCCATTTAGTTGTTCTTATTAAATTCTATTCAAACTTAATGTTCCCAAAAAACATTCAATTCGTGTGAATTTTCTACATAATTAGATGGTTTAATGAAATGAAAAGGAGCATAAGTGGTTTAAAAATTTCTTGTTAATCATATGTAATTATTTAATTATTAACTTAAATAATTAAAAAGTAAAAAGGTTGGAAACCATCCTCAGGTTTATAGTAATGGTGGATTGGAATATTTCCTTATTAAGGTAGTATACAAGAAAGATCTCCCCAGTAATTTGTAATAAATGGGGATGGAATTCTTTATTAATGTGATAATAAATCATAAATTCCTTTTTTAAATAAGATTATAGAATATGGATTACATTATTACTCATTATAATTATGAATAATGTCTTTTATTTCTCATATAGTCCTTTGTGAAATTCCATGAAAGCATGAGTTATGCCTCCGGAACTAGCTGGAACTATGTATATATCTATCAATATATGTTACAACATATATATTTCATATATATAAATACATATATGTATAAATATATATACACATTCACAAATATGTATATATGGTTACACATGTTCAAAATTATTATAGCTTATGCAGAATCAGGTGGTGTCAGCCTATTGTTGATAAGGAACCATAGCCAAATCATTTGTAGTTTAAATGTGTGCATGACACTATTAAACTGTTACACTACATTTTTATAATAATTTTCTAGATTAAATTATATTTCATTTTTGTTAACCTATTTATTATCTCATAGAACAAGTTTGGGTAATCAATCGGTACCCTAAAAAACATCATGGATGATGGTGGGGACAAAGGGAAGAGTTCGACCAAGAATTCCTGATTATTTGTCTATGATGAAGTACATTAAAAGATGGTAGATGATATTCTTTTGATGGTATTGTATATGGCGATTGATATTTTTTATTCTTTTGAATATAGTTTTATATATTATGCATTCCCTTCGTCATTGTATTCCCTTTTTTTCGCATACAAACATTACATCATCTTGAATATGATATTGACTGCGATTCTACTTATTTATTATATATATGTGACTTAAGATTCTATATATCATTTATTATATTATTTTCTTTTTTACTGTAATTTTACACCACTATTCTACAAACTGAACATGATGGTATAATATTCCCACTGTACTATCACAACCCATCACATCAAGTTGACTGTCTATGGAATATGAGCAAGCATACATGAGGACATGTGGCCAACACAGTTTTAATACATATGAGTCAATTGGGTATAGAATGTCAAAAATTGTTATTAGATGAAATAATTATTTTTCATACAATTTTGGTTTGCTATACTAGAGACTAGGATGTGTCAATATTTTATAATGATCCTATTCTATGGAGTAGAAATCCTATGTATTGGGAAAATCCAAATTACCTTGGATGGGACTTGTTTTTTAGGATTAGTCTTGTTGCATTTTTATTTATTTCATCATTGGGTGTTTCACATTATTTGTGACATAATAATAATAATAATAATTATTATTATTATTATAATTATTATGTATTTTGTTTTTTCCTTGGCCTAGTAATGTTAGGGGATATTTAACATGCATCATGGCGGGTATGTTATGACTCAAATTACACGCATATCCCATGCCATGTTTATATTACTATTCACATTTCTTTTTTTATATTTATGGTTCGTAGAATTATATATTTCTAAAATTATAATGTTTACTATAGGGATATGATAATTGTTTTAATTAATGGGTCTTTAAAAAATTTAATGGTTTCTTCCCATATATCTTAATGGTAGATCCTTAATTAAGAAATTATTCATTGTTTCTGACATGGAATTTTTACCATATGGTATGAAATGTTAGTTTATTTTATTAAATTAATTTCAATTGTAACATATTATTAATGTACATATATAAACTGTGAATGGTTATTCTTCTATGAAAATAATTTTACATAGCTTGTTACATCCTAAGACTAAATGTAGAGCTCAGGTCATAGTTACATGTTATTCCAATTACAACTAACAAAGCTTATGCCATTATAAATGTAGAATGGTTACTCATTTAACAAGAAAATAATAAACATATATATAAATAATAAATAACTTAATTTTACATATATTCTTAAATGAAATTTTTACCATAATTTGGGATGATAATTGTTACATAATGTGTGTTTTCCTCTATACCGTAAAATAGAAACTCCATATATTGGGACATCTTCTATGGGAGGTTAGAAATTTACCTTGAATCAACCTTATCAGTGGATATTAGACAATGCATACTGTGTTTCATTTTGGTCATATATGTTTCCCAATACAACCATTAAGAGTAGGTAGAGGAGTGTGACCCTTTCATCAGAATGAGAGTACCTGTCCAATTCAATAATATATGATCATAAATGTTATTGAATCTTATATAATGTGTTTTTCTAGAAAGTATAGTGATATTCGACTATGGTTTTCATGATTTTTTAACCAAGTGGGTGGTGAAAAATATACTCCCTGTGAGGTTTGATTTTATCATCCTGTATTACCAATATGTTATTTTACATATATCCCTTCACATAATTGCTAATATAAGATTCAATATCTATTATGAGAGAAATTACTACAATTTATGATGTCTTTATTGGGATCTTCATGACCTTACCCTAATATTGAAAATTTAACCTTAGTATTCAACCAACCACATCCACCCACTTTCATGGGGGATTGTGGTCCCTATGCTGCTGAGCCGCTGATAGAGGTTGTACTCAATCATCTTGAGATGCCTTATGATATGTGGTAAAATATCACAACCAATATGTTGTGTTATTCTACTATTTTATGGTGGTATGTGATCCCCCAGACTGATCTTCATCACCATATGGCCTAGGAGGACTTTTAGACACTCTTATATGACTACTTCATCATTCAGAGGATAAAATAAGACCATGATATGGAGTTTATGGATCTAAAACAGGGTTTTATCTCTATAGTGGAGTGTACATATAGTTTCATATAAAATTAGTACGTAAAACCGATACATTTTGGTCAATAGTTGAAAAAATCGATACTGTTTGATAGTTGTCTTATAAACTCCATCTAATTGTGGGTGGATTTGTTTATGTTTGCCATTATTTATTATAGAGTGAACTTCACACTCACCACTATGTGTTACCTGAGTGATATCAACATTGTGGGAAAGGGTGGTTCATTACCTTGATAGGTATATTATTCTTTGAGTTTCATATAGGGTAAATATGAGTCTACACATGGGAGAAGAAATAGTTAGATGAAACCTATTTATTGTTAATTGGTGTGTCACTACTGTAAAAATCTAAGGATGAATAATCCCTAGTGTCCCAAAAGAAACTGTTTAATTATTTGGTTACATTAGTTTGGGGATTCTTTAGAATTTTTCAGGAACATTATCTCTATTCCTTGTGAGAGGATCTGTATCATCTTCGTTGTTCAGATTTTGATTTGTAGCACCATGCCAAGCTAGTAGCTGGAGTAGAAATTTATAGTTATGATAATGAGGTGTTCATGGATGAGGTTACATGGATTCAGATATGAAACACCATCGTGGTGATCTTTTTTAATGTAACCAAGTTCCTTCTCAAGGATGTGTAACTATCCATATCTATATAGTTTATCCCACTCTTGAAGAGTAGATGGTTGGGCCTTCTATAGTTAAAGGTACTATTATAGTAGTCTCTATCATAGTTTCATCCTTATTTGATATTGGAACTTCATATTATTTTATATTTTTTGAAATTGTTACATGTTTTGGCACACAATAATTATGTTTTGTAATAAACCTTGATGCCCCTTAATGGATCTGATCTGAGAGCATTCATATGATTAAGGAATTCCCTTTGAGATAAGTGGTTATATTTTTATATGAAATCGTTTTGTTCAATAAATGGAAGGATTTGATGTAAACCATATAATAGATTGGTTGGAATCATATCATGTTTAAGATTATTTCTATCACCAAATGGTGTCTTTTTCTTCACCATAGGGCAACATCTATGTTCATAAGTTTAGAAGGGATTTATAGGTGATTTGAATGAGACTTGAGAATTGTGGGCTGGGTGGGGTGATATCCCCTATTTCAAGTCTCTTTTTGAGAAATCAGAGAACATGATATATTGATTTCAATGATGAAGTGGAACATTTCTAATACTTCTTCTTGGATGACTTTTTTGGTTTACTTATTGTCTGAGATTATTTTTGAGCTATTTATATGAGAATCACTAGTTTCCATTCCTCCATATAGGATAGAACCTAAAGATCATTAGTAAATCTAGAAAGAGATAGAGGTCTTAGAAGCTAAGTGTTTTATATGAACCAATAGTTCCCCATGTGGTTCTCATGTCCCTTATTTACAAGAAGGTGGATTGTACCCTTGGGATTTGTGTAGATTACATTATATTGAATGTAATTATGGTGAACAGTTAGTATACATAACCTTATATAGATATCCTCTTTGACTATCTCTGTGGAAATCTTGTTTTCAAAAATATTTATTTGAGTTCAGGTCATAAAAACTTGAATGTGATACCATCTATAATACAAAAATTGATATTCTACATTAGATATGTCTTGTACATGTATTTTTAAATGTTTTTTATCTCAAGAAAATGAATGCAGTCTTCATGGATCTATTAAATGAAGGTTTCCACCCATATTTGGTGTCATTTTTTATAGTCCTCATAGAAAAAATTTTAATGTATTATCATAATCTACCTGACCATTCCAAAAAAATATATGAAATTTGTATGAATGAACTGAAAGAGAACCAAAGGTGTTCGAGGAATACTAAATTAAACATTTGGATCAACAAGGTTCACTTATCAGGCTATATAATCTCGGATGTAGCAGTATCTATTGACCCATATAAGGTGAGAGCCATTGTTTATTAGGAGTATACAATGAAGAAATTTGATATATGGATTTTTCCGGGATGGATAGCTATAATAAATATTTTATTCATAACTTCTAACTCATAGAAGCACCAACTACAGGTATAAAAAGTCTTTTTTTTGTTTTTATTATATGAATCATAGGAAATATCCTTTCAGTAGTTGAAAGTAAGATTGACTTCATCACCAAACCTAATTCTTCAAAATCCATGAATAAGTAATAATGTGTATTATGATGCATTATATACCAGACAATAGGATGTACTAAGGTTTAATGAATGAGTTGTGGAATTTGGGTCCCTCTAGTTGAGTGAACATGAGCATAATTACCCTATTCATGATATTGAATTAGGATTTATGGTTTGTGTCTTAAATTAGTGGAATCACTACTTATTAGAAGAGTTATTTGTGATCTGTATGGGATATAAAAACCTCAAAAAAAACATTGAATTGTGTCATGTAAATCTTATTTAGATATAGTGGGTTAAATACCAATATTCATGAATTATGGGCTTGTGTATACACATGTGAAGAGGAATGTCACTCTTGATTATCTAAGCCCCAAGGGTCAGACACTTGAACTTCATAAGGCTTGTAATGAGTGGAATTTGATGGAATTGTTTTATTAGATTCACAAAGTACTCCAAGAGCTTCATGGGTAGACTATGCTTATATAAATTTTAGTAACCCGTTCAGTTCTAGAAAGAGTGAACATGAGGAAACATTCTGGTTGTATCATTAATGAGGATAAGATATTTTTTCATTTAATAATTGTTCTTTGTTCCTAGATACATGTGAGAGGAGTTGATGAAAGAGTACAATTATTATATTTAGGTGTTACATCTTTATTTTACCAAAATGAATTAGGAATTATGCTTCTAGTATTGGTTGTCGACAATGAAAATGGAGATAGTCGTTTTTGTAACTCAGTGTTCCACTAGTGACCAGGTAATGGAGGAACACTAGAGTTTAATAAAGATTTAAAATTCATTCCTCATTCCTATGTTTATATGGGATGTTGTCACTATGGATTTAGTTATCATATTACATAGGTCACATCAAAGATGTGATGCTGTATGGGTGACCATAAATTGGATGATGATAGTTTCTTTCTTTCTAACTATCAAATAGTCATTTTTAATTGAAAAATTTGGAGGATTTATGACAGAGAGGTTATAATCATTCTTGGTGTTTCCCATTCTCCTGTATTAGATATGTATTTTCAGTTCACATCACTATTCTATAAAGGGTTTCTGAAGAGTCTTGGTACATAAGTACTTCTGACCACTGACTATCACCCTCAAAATGACTTGATATCCAAGAATACGATTTACATATTAGATGAAATTATCCATGTATGTGCCCTTAATTTTGGGAGTTTGTTAGAGAAACACCTAACTATTTACAAATATTTGTTTAATAATATATTCCAGTACACTATATAGCTGTATCCTTATAAATGTTTATATGGTTGGCCATCTTATTAACCTTTGTGTTGGTTAGAGATCAGAGAGGAGACAATAATGGTTCTTTTTTTCCATCAGGGGACTTATAATCAGGTACCCCTTATTAGAAAAAATATTCTGAAAGCGCATTCTAGGGATAAGAATTGTTTTAATGGTCACCACTAGTGTCTAGGGATAGAGGTGGAACATTGGGTCTTATTTTGAGTTTCAACATGGTTGGGGCATGGATGAATTCTAAGATAGGAAAATATAAAACATCATTATATCAGGCCATTGAAGATAATTGATAGAGTCATGTGGGTAGCCTATCTGATAGAACATCCTTAGATGTAATGATCCCAACCCAATGTCTTAAATCTATCTTTGTATCACCAATACCATGCATACCTCTCTATTACTTTTAATAATGGGTATATTTAATTGAATGTTAATTCATCCTTTGTGCAGTATTATTGCAAGATAAATGACTATAACAGGAAGGATATCTGAGGTATTCCAATCCATCAAGTATGGGTGTTATGGAAGCACGAGCGATTACATGAGGAGTATTGGGAGTGGGAGGCCAATGCCAGTTCTTAGTGTCATGAAATTTTATTATAAAATTTGTTTCTACCCATGGAAAGTAAAATTAGGGACAAAATGTTTTATGAAGGGGAGAATATAAAATCATGGTTTGATCATTGGGTATCAGTCCTTTATATTTTGTTTTAATAATAAAATATTTTTTTGAATATTTCATTGATAATAAATGAAAAAAGTTCCTCAAATATTGTTAAATATACTTATAAAATATTTTTTATTAGAAAATTTATTTGAAATTTTGTTTAAAATTACATTTTTACCCTTTACCAATTCAATGTAGTATTTTAAATGTAAATGATATTATTTAAATTATTTAAACATAATATTTATAAACTGTGTTCCTATATTAACGGGATACCACTTTCATTCAAGACATATGGGGTAAATCGTGAATTTTATTGGACTTAATGGTACATGAAGTCAAATCTGGAACGGACCATCCAAATTGGAGATCAGCATGGAATTTGGGCCATAACTTTTTTATCCTAGATATTTTAGGCCCAATGATGGAGAGGAGATTGAGGAAACATGTTTTATTAAATAATCCTTCTGGATGGAAACTGGTTCCTATGTTTCAGTGTTTAAAAAGGTGGTGAATGTTGGATCAATTTATTTTTCCAAATTTCCCCATTCACACTTGAAACCTCTTAAATCCTAGACTCCCCTCTGCTATATAAATTTTTATTTTATTATTTTTTGGGGTTGAGAATGGCATTAGGATGTTGTGGAAAGTGGTTAAGTGGATTAACTCCATTTATACAATAATTTAAAGAAGGTCATATCTTGAAGAAAAGATTCATTAATAGTATCTTTCCTCATATAGTTTGTGGTGTAATATTAGTATTTTCAAAATAAAATTATTAGTTTCTCTTCTTATTATTCTATTTTCCAATGTTTCATATGTTTTATTCATCTTTATTCATATTCTTTGCTCTGTATGTAAATATCAGAAGAGAAACTAATAATTTTATTTTGAAAATACTAATATTACATCCCACATACTTGATAGAACTCTCATGGAAATATATTCTTGTCTTTGAGCAGTATTCTCCCTCCAGACTCAGAATTGCTCACTATTGGTTGCATTGGATAGCTAACGGTATGCTCTTTAATCCTCTTCTTTTCTTAATTTGATACTCGATCTTGGAGTCCCTTATAAATTTGACACCCATGCATGGAATTGCTTATGATTTATCATTCGCATACATGGTGTCCCATATTTAATGTGATACTTAGTCATCGAATCCCTTATTACTCATGATACTTGGGAATTGAGTCCCTTTCTAATCCTTGAGACCTTTTTGACTATGCATGGATGTCTGAGTTATGCCTTAGGTACATGAAAGAACTAAGTATCAATATATATATATCTATATATGTTACTATATATACAATGAATATATATACTTACATTTCTATATACTTATATATAGAGAGACATACTTATATGTAAATATTATGAGAAATGTTTAGAGATATTCGAGATTATACTGAATAAGGTGGGGTCATCCTATTTTCCTATAGAAACCAAAGTTGTCCTACTTATAGTTTACAGATCTACATTAGAGTATTTCATCAATACACTGAGATTTTATAAGTACTAGCAAGATTAAACAGGACATCATTGGTGATAGCCTACTGAGTATATCTCCAACCATGTTCAGTCCCCCAATTGATACCTGAATAAATTTCATGCATTATGGTAGGGATAATAGGATGTATACATCCATGATTTCTCGATTTGTATGGAATATGATAGTAGAGGATCAAGATTAGGCTTTTATTCCATTGGATGTATATTTTAGTTATTTTTTTCTCTTGTATATCATTTTTTATATTCTTACATATCTACATCAATGTATTCATATTTTTTATATATAAAACTAACATGACATCATTTCACATGTGATGTTGGTTTTGATTCTTCTTTTTTATTATATATTGGTGAATTATTATTATTTATATAATTTATTATAAAATTTTTATTGTTTACATTTATTTTAAACCATTTTTATTCACTCTGATCATGAGATTATAGTATCCCCAATATACCATCATAGACTCACACTGCTAGCCAATATCCTCAATTGTATTTGGAGTCACGCTTGAGGTAATGTGACCAAATAGGTTTGTAAACTTATGAGTGAAATGAATGTAAGATTTCAAACAAATAAATGATTAAATTAGAAGAATAAAAAAAATTAATTCAAAAATTCATAAAAACATTTAGATGAATATTTATTAGGAATAATGACTATAATGGATGAAAATTAGTCCATGATTAAATGTTAAAAAACATTGTGTTCCCATTTTCATAAAAAATGGAAAATGACTTTTATAAAAATATTAAAAATACAATTTTTTCATTTAATTATAGTTCAAAATTTACTAAAATATATAAATAAGAATTATATAATTATATAAAATAACATAAAAAATTAAATTATAGCGTGTAAACATGGAAAACAAAGGCTTTCGACCAAAAAAGAGAAATATAGATGA
This sequence comes from Viscum album, assembly GCA_963277665.1. Taxonomy (NCBI): domain Eukaryota; kingdom Viridiplantae; phylum Streptophyta; class Magnoliopsida; order Santalales; family Viscaceae; genus Viscum; species Viscum album. The sequence continues at coordinate 927,972,374 of OY728165.1, forward strand.
CTTATCTTATAATCATTATATTGGTGTGTTTATATACCAAAAATAGGTAAAATGTAAAGAAGAAATGATATACATATCAATAACAAGACTAGAAAACATATATAAGTTTTAAAATAGAAAAAACATAAAAATTCCATCCAATGAAAATTTTAAGCAACGATCCTGATAATTTGAGATTGTAACATAAAAAATTGCCTTGGTTTCTAACATGGTTATACAGATTCAAAATTAAAGTATAGTGAATTTTTATTTATTAATATTAAATGTCACATAAAAATATATATATATATATACCTATATGGGTATCATTTTTTTCGCACATATCATTATATATTTACTTATAATTATCTGGTAAAATCAATTATTTATGTGCTAGCGGTTTTATTTCATATACATGTTCTAATTCAACAGTTTTAATAATTTCACCACTGTAAGGGTTTCATAACCTATATTATTACTAAAATTGTATATATATATCATATTTAGACATCTAATAAAATTTTACAACCATTAATGTACAACAATTATGGAAAATGAATTGCATTGCTTCAAGGATGGTTAATCCGCGAGTACACACAAACGAAGTTACCATTTTTCAACTGATTAGAGGTAAAATATTTGTCAATGTTTTACCCACATAGAATCGTAATTAATTTATAAACATCATATATATTTATTAACTCCATATATATCATCATCCATGAGAAACATATGAGACGAATAAAATATGTCGCTTCATGTTGGGGGCATTTTGCACATATTAATGAGTGATTATTTTCTTTTCTATTAGATATAGTTATGGTTGAATGATTTTGTACCAATAAAATAAAAAATTTAATTCTTTTATATTAATGTATTTAATTTTTTCAACATAGTAATATAAGATTTGAAAATGTTTTTATTAGAATGAAACCTGAAAGGTATTGGTAAAAACATATACATCTTCCTTGGAAAGTCTCCTTTGAAAGGAACCTTAATGACTCTAGGATTTGGTGTTTTGGAATTACTGAACCGATTTTTCAAAGATAGGTGTTTTGGGAATGAATTTTCCCTGATATTTTTAAGATATAAGAGGATAAATATGCATTGTAATGTTAGTATAGGCAGGTGCATGTTATAAGTGAGAGGAGTGACACACTTATAAATATTAAGAACATTGAAATATAATAAATATATATCTCTTGTAAAGGGGATTACATATTTTCAAATATACCTAATATGGTAGTTTTAGGATAAATTTTCTTAAAAAAAGATACATGATTTATACATATTCTATTCTATATCTCTTATTTTAACCCCACTTTAAACCCATTTTCCCATAACTATGATAACAAACATTTCCATGTAATATTTACATTAGGAAAAAACTAAGGCTAATATTATTAATTAATATTAGTTAATAAGATTAAAAATTTGGAATCTATTTTTCAAGGATCCTTTTTTAGCATTGGTAGAAATTAAATTTCACACAAGTATGAATAATGGGACAAACACATATTTTAAAAAAACAACTATAAAGTCTATAAATCATTTTAGACCAAATTTTATTATTTAAATGATAATTATTGAAATTATTAGTTTATTTATAAATAAAAAAGATTAATTTTGATTTAAAACAAATAAAAACTAGAGTTTGACCATGTAATTAGATAACTAAATAAAACTATAAAAATAGTTCTTTTATTAGAATTTAACTTCTCATGGTTTTATAAATTCATCATAATATTTTTAAATGATTTTGATTACTTATTAAATGGATGTGTATTCAATCAATATTTTTTTACAATAATTAAATTCTTTCTGATTTCATAATGTTTTCAAAAAAGTGTAGTTACTTTTAAAAGTGTTATTATTACTGTTCACACAAAAATAATTTATTTATGAAAACACCTATAAATTCAGACAAAGTTGAATTAATCCTTATGAATTAAAATATTATATCAATTTTATCAAATTAGAATTCTAAATATTATTTATTTTACATGTAATTATAAACAAGAATTATTTTTATTAAAAAGATAAAATAATAAGAAGTATATTGGTCAATAGTTTTTGGATATAGATTATACTTAAAAAAATATATGGATATTAAGTATTACAACATGAATCATCATGCGACCTAATGAATGAATCATAAATTCTAGATGATAAAATAAATCTTTAGGGATTAAATATATAGTGATGTAATATCTTTTATTTGAATTACAATTAAATAAATTACAATAACCATTATACCATTCCATTAATACTATAAAATGTAAATATATATAAGAAATAATATTATATGTTCGATAAAATCTCTAATGATAAGAAATATATATATATATGTATTTTAATGGAAAATATAGAAAATTAACTCCTATGAAATATTACAGTATCTTAAACTTCTCCAACCCATATCCAGAAGTCATGACTGAACTCCATCTCTAAAACCACAAAATCAACCCATGTACATATTTTAAAAATCCATAATGTACTATAAATATATCATGGGTTGAAATAACAAAACAAAGTATGCACACATCATAAGGGGTACATGTTAGATGTGATCATAACGTACCAATTACTTGGTCACCTCTTGACCCCATCTATGTTACCCTAATAAAAATTGTAAATTAAAAAAATATAAGGTAAAATATAAATAATATATAATAAAACCAAGTTTATATAATAATAACATAATGAATAATAAATACTTTAAATTTGGGTGTTGTTTTCCTTGTGATAACTAACCAAGGAAACTGACTATAAATCTGTATATCCAAGCTCAAAATTATATTTTATTAAACTATATATATTAGCTAATATATAATAAACTCATTTATATATCCATTTTTGGAATTAAAATAACTAACTTGACATCCACCATAAGAGATAACATAACAAAGGTAAATAAAAATAAAAATAACATCATGACTGATACCAGAATCTATAATATATCATAGAAAATCCCTACAAAGATATATCCCAGAATTTACACGTTTCCATGTATCCTATATAAAAATATTATGTGAGTCTCTAATAATATTCTCAAAATTTTTTGAGATTACCACCAATACCATAGAGATAATCTATAATAATATGGTGTATAAATTTATATAAAAAACATTAAATTAGTGGATCGTTACTCATAGAATAATAAATTTATCTTGAAATAAAAAAACTCTAATATATTTGATCAAATATATTTTCATTTGAAAAAAATATATTTCCATTCATATCCCATGTAATATCATGCCACTACCATTGGAAAACATTGACAATATGAGAATCCAAAAGAGTCACGTTTTGAATAAAATGAAAAAAAATTACATAAGTGGTAGCAGAGAGATGATTCTCTTGCTAAAAAATATAGAATATAAAATGAAAATAAAATAAAAAAATTGTTTTTTACTATCTTAATAGGAAGTAAAAATAGAGGAAAATGGGTAGACTTAAATTAGCCTTGCGGGAATAAAGGTTCTTCAATAACATATAGAAAACCCAAAAATGATGTAATGAAATATACTTTTGAGGTGAAATTGAAGGAGATAAGAACTAAATATAAGGTCTTCATGTGTTTATATGGATAAAAAGAATTAAATTAATATATATGCTTAAAATTTGGAAAAATTAAAAATATTCCCCAATATATAAAATAAATAATTTTATACTCTACCCAATACAAATTGGGGTAAAATTTTCCATTCAATAGAAAATGATGTCCTGATACTAGACCCACAACCACCTATTATGGGTGGAAATGGGTTTTTTTAACTCACTAGATAAAACTCAGTACTATGTTCTAGAATTCCAAGCAATGGATACACTACCAAAATTTATATCCCTTACTATTTTCTATTTTAAATCTAACTATATATTTAAATAAATTATATTTAACTTCCAAAACACCCAATTAGATAAAGTAATAACCAAAATTCAAATAAATTCAGGTAGATAAATTTCTAAAATTATTATATTTCTAGTATTAAACTATCATAATAACCCAAAATAGTCAATGATGATCACCTACAAAGGAAAACTTGTTGTCATACTCCTAGAGATTTTCATCATTCTGATCTAAATATTAAATCTAAAAGAAACATGAATGAAAAATTAATATAGATCACTTTTACTATAATGAATGATAAATTTATATTAATAAATAAAATTTAATATAGTATTATATATATTATTCCTAAATAGATTACATATAGATTACAATTATTATATGATAATTGATTTTTTTAGTATATATATACACTATCCTCTATATCAAAAAAAATATTTACCTTAATCTTGTAAATTATTTCTCAAATAATATGGTCTTTTGGAATGATGTTTTCTTCCTTCGGGGAGACCAATGTTCCAAGTCCTAAGTAAAAATTAATTTTTTCATAGTAATGTTCTATTGCGTTTAAGATGCTAAGAACCACAAATGATACATTATGATCTTCTTGATAAAAAAGTTTTTTTCATTATCTAATCCACTGATTTACCATAATTCTATTATTTAATCTTCTATTATAGACTTCTAGAAATATTCCAACTAATGAAAATAAATATTTAGTTAAAAAACATGATAATACAGAGATCTTTATTAATCATTATTATTTTAGATGTTAACATAAGCTTAACGCATTAGAATGAGTTATTACTAACCACCAAATAACAATAAAACAATACATTGAAATTATCGAGGTAAGGGTTTTGTTTTTCGAAATCAAACAACTCTCATAAAGAATATATTGTAACAAATCATGGAAAAAATATTTGATCCTATTATGAAATAATAAATAATATGAATAACGGGTTTTTCATATAACATATTCTAAAGGGAATTGAGCCATTTTTTTGATTATCTAGTGTGAAATCGGTAAAAAAACTATTCTGAGAGTTATATATGGAAAAAAACACTTTCACATTACTATTATCTATTTTCTAACTAATACCTACCACTAAATTTTATATTTTACTATATATGATTTTACCAAATATGTATAGTTTTATACTAGTGCATTTCACTGAGAATAAATTCACTAACTACCAAAGTACATAATTTTATGTGAGAATAATAAATTTTATGAGTAGTATGTCATTTTTATACAACTACAAAAAAGGAAACACACCCACCAACCCACATTTATATAAAATTATCACAAATGTTCTTAATGAAAAAAATACTTTTAATGCATCATCAAATTACATATTGAAATACAAATAAGAATACATTAATATAGAATTAGAACATCGTAACTTTTACAACTTCACATCATCATTTTTATATATAAAAATGTTGTGTTGTATCATATATGTAACCCATAGACATTTGTGAAATATTTTTGTTTGAATTAATGTTATCAATTTGTTATTTTTCATTTCAAGCAACACTGAACATAACTTGTGTTATATGAAATCAACATGTGGTCATTTACTTTTACACTAATCCATGTTAATATTTCATTATACGATATGCAAGATAATTTTGTGCTACACACAACACCGACTAATCTTGCGATACTAAAAACATTGAGTTTCAAAAAAACATCATTTTATTATTATAAATTTACAAACAAGATAATTATAACCTAGATATTAAACATGGTAATATGAAGAGTAATAAATTATTTTTAAATTTTATTTACAATTTTTTATTATAAATAAAACATTTTTATATATAAACATTTAATTTTTCATATTGTTTTGATATGTTCAAAAATATTTTTCTAATAGAATAGTTTTTATATCGTTTTGTTAAAATAATAAAATTAATTTTCAACCCATTGGAAATCTAATTTGATAAAATAAAAAACATTTTTGTATTCATAATGTCATCTAATGTGCAAGATTTCACTTTCTTTGACATCCTATAAATTGAATTTTCCAATTTTAAACCATGGAGATGGATTTATTTTGGCTATATCATTTCCATAAAATTATCTAAGATATCACTTCTATTAAATAATGGAAGGGGAAAATCCTTGCTTTCATTATTCATTTATTCAATATGAATGATTCACCCAACGTATCCTACCTCACCGTAAACTTCTATAGTCACCGTTTTTCCAATACATAAAACTACACAACTAAAATACTCCTTAATAATAATATTAATGTCTATGGTCCAATACACACATATATAAGTAGGAACATCAAATTAAATATATAAATGTGTATTTCTTACTAGTGGTTCTTGTCATAATAATATCCTATAAGATATTACAAATGGAATATACCACAAAAATGGTATTCAAAGTCTTATGAGTATCTACCCCTGATAGCCTATAAAATTAATGTCCCTCAAATAGTACCATATAACAATAGAACTTATATTTTAGAATAGAATCTTAATAGTTTTAGGTTCTCTTTATTGTGGGGAACTGTTATGAATTTTAGGGAGATAAATACTCTTTGGAAATTATCACATAATATGTTACACCGAATAATAATAATGATGTGATATAAATTTTATAAATATTCAGAACTATGAATACAGGTTATTATAAAGTACAGAAAAGTTGGTTTTCAGAAACCGACTCCAAAAGACTCCTACATGAACTAGAGATAATTTTTAACAACCTTTAGTCTTCCAGCTCTAACATGATACTCATGCATCTAGAGAGAAAAAACTTTTGTCAAGGGTTTCACAATGTTCTATTTTCTGGGAACTCTTATTTCAACAACTTCACCCCTATGATGAAAATACCTTAAGAGGTGATACTTCTAGAGTAAATTCTTTGTCTATTGGTGTGAACTTGAATATTTTACAAGATCCAACATTGTAGTATTATAACCTTACAATGTGATAGGGTCTTTACTAATTGGAACCACCCCATGATTCTGGACAAATTTCTTAATCCAAATTGTTTCCATGGATGTATTATAAGCCACAATATACTCTTACTACTATATAGATTTGGATAAAACTAAATACATTGAAATCTTCAAGCTCACTGAACCTATATTGAGATATAAAACATATCTAGACTGCCAAGTTACATCATTATAATCTAACTCAAAACTAGCATCAGTATAACCCTTGATGTCTAGATCCTAACCTCCTCTATAAATCAGGAAAATGTCATTAGTTATTCTTAGATACATAAGGATATCGTTTGCAGTAGACAGATATTGTTATCCTTTATATTCATCGAATCTTCCTACCATTCTCAATGCATATGAATCATCAAGTTAGTACATAATAATAAATTTATGATTGATCCAATCACTAAGGTGTATGGGATATTTCTCATTCTCTCTTTCTCCTTTTGTGTACAAGGGTACGTTTTCTTAGCATGAAGTAATACACATGACACTACAAAAATTATTTTATTGGATTATTCCATTATAAATCTCTTTAGTATCTTGTCAAAAAATTTAATTTCACTTATTGAAAAGGTCCACAAGGATCTATCATGAATCTTTGTAATCCTTGGAATATAGGACGCTTCACCTAAGTCCTCCATGGCGAAACACTTGTTTAACTAGTCCTTAACTAACTATAAGACTAGTATGTCATTTATAACAAGTAATATGTCATCATAATATAGTACTAGAACAAGGACCACATTTCCACTATGACTATTGTAAACACACTGATAACATTTATTCTAAAAGAAACTAAATTTTTTATGGATTCATCAAATCAAATGTTCTGTGACCTAGATGATTTCTTTAATCCAAAAATAGATACATCAAATTAAAAAATATTCTTCGCCACACATGGAGTCGCAAAACCATCCAACTCTATCATATAGACATCATCCTGAAGGATCCAATTAAATAATTTATTTTCGAAATCCACATGAAAAATATCATAATCATGGTATTTGATAGAGAAAGTAGAATTTGATGGATTGAAAAAAATGAAATGTGGAAAATGTTTCATAGTAGTCAATTACTTGATGATATTTAAACCCTTTTCCTACTATGATTTCTTTAAATGAATTTACTTTACCTTCAATGTCTAGTTTCCTCTTAAATACCCTTTTACATCCAAGTGTATTTACATTAATTGGTGCATCGACCAGATCCCAAACATGGTTCTGATACATGGAATCCATTTCAAAATTCATTGATTATTTCCATCATGCAACTTCTAAGCTATATATTTCTTCCTTGTAGGATGGGGGTTCATCATTTTCCACCAATAATGAGTCACCATATTTGGTGACTAGAACCTATATCTCTCATGTTCTCTTAATTATCTTATGCTTCTATCTAGTACTAGTGTTTTAGGAACTAATTCATCCCCAAAGATATATGGAATATGTTTCTATATGAAATCTCGTTTATCTTGAAGTTCACCATCATCAATGTATATCCTTCTACCACTATTATTTTATAGTATTTTCTCCCACTCAAGAAAGAGGTCTTGTCACGAAATAATCAGTTTCTTATTTGAGGGGTTGTACTTGTATTATCCCTTTGTTTCTATGGGATATCCTATAATTATACACCTTTTTCATTGGGATTCTATTTTTCTTCTTGAGAATTCCATAATAAATTAATCATAACCCCATAGTGGTGTGTGGGAAAAAATGAGTTTCTTTTCACTCTATAGTTCGATGGGAATTCTATTATCACTTTATTTATTACTCGGTTTAATGTGTATGCCACATTTTGTATTGAATATCATCAAAATGATAATAGAATATTTTCATGACTCATCATTAGCCTTACCATATCTAAAAAGGTATGGTCCCGCCTTCAACTAACACTATTCTACTATGGTGTGTATGTTGGAGTGATTTGAGATAGAATCTCACACAACTAAAGTAGGTTAATGAACTACTGTTTAAGATATTCGCCACCTCAACATGATTGATGATTCATTATCTTCTTTCCAGGGTGGTTCTACACATCATTCTTGAAATCCATAAATAACTCAAAGGACCCAGACTTATACCTCATCAAATATATATAGTCATATCAACTCATGTAACCAGTAAAATTTCGGATCTAAGAATGTACACCTATTTCTTATACATGAAATTTTCCATACACATCAGTGTGTACCAATCCTAGAAGTTTTAGGGCCCATTAAAAATATCCCTCAAATGGTGATTTATTCAGTTATCCTTGTAAATAGTAATGAAATCATTTAAGATGTTTTAAATGAGATGAATATAAATAAATATCTTGATATTTATTTTTCAGACACATCTTGTTTACATAACCAAGATGTTAATGAGAAATGTAGGTTTTTTATGAGTCATGTTAACATGATTCGTCATCAATTTCCAATATCTTTCTTTCATAATTTTATACATAATTTCCAAAATTCAAATGTACCATACCATTACATATGTTTTCCTTATAAAAGAATTATAATTTTTTCAAAACTATAAAATAAACCCATATGCATATATGCATGATAAAAAACAATATTTTTGTTATTTGTAGGTTTATAATGAAAATATTTTTAAACCAAAATAATTCTCATTGAAAATGTACGATGGTAGCCACCAATGTACAGAGAAACTGGACTCACACCATAAGCTACTCTTAGATGAACCTCTCCTCTTGAAATATTTTAGAATCTACTTAGTTTCTACATTTAGATATAGATACGATCACCACAAGAGTTATGGGAAAACCAATGAGTAGATATGTAAAGATTACACTCTATAACAAAGGAAACATTATCTTCCCCAAGATTTTGGGTTTACTTCCTCTTCTAGTGGCATAAATTTCCACAAACAAAACATAGTACCTCATTTTCCTGGTTTTTCTTCTGCATATTCCTCTTCATGGAAGTACAGTGCTCGAGATCTTTATCATGACTATTTTTCATGGGTCCCGTTTCCTTGGTCTTAATTTTCTTATTCACGGTTTGAAAATTGGGTTTAACATGCCCCATGTCCTCATCTAATTAGAGAATCAATGTAATAAGTTCGGAAAAACAATTCTAAATATTTCTAATGTTGTAATTAACAATAAAACTGTTGAAGGTCTTCGATAGTTCTGAATTCATGAGATTTTTATGCAACTAAATTGGGAATTAAATACCTAAGATGTTTTAGAATTCAATGTGCCCAATAAGATTCACTACACGATTCCCAGCTCACATTGGATCTCCATTCTTAGTTGTGGAAAAATAATTGGAGATTTCATACCTCTCATATCTTTACTTCTCTTGATAGATATCCTGAAGGTGAGACATCATTCTATACTCACCAGTGTCCTCGTGTTTCTTTAAAAGATCATTGGACATGGATGGATGAGTGAAACATTGAACATCTGCAAGAACATTCAAATGATTCTCATAGAGTTTTCACACTTTATCATTAGCCCCATTTCCATGATTATTAGTCAAAGGTTATTCCAGAACATATAATTTCATTTTATGGAAAAGGATGACCTGTAGGTTCATTTTCCATTCTCAAAAATTTGTGTGAAAGAGAATGTAATCCTTATCATTTATAGACCACAATGACATGTTTGATTTAATTTTAATGTTCTTTCTACAAAATAAGATAAGAATTTTTTTTTATTTATTATATAAATTTATACTAATAACTAAATATTACATTTATTAGTCTCCCAATATTTTATAAATACCCAATATCCCTCACCATTGTTTTTATAAAATCTCATTGCTTGGGCATTCTAGAAGAAAGGATCCATATATAACTTCTTATTACACCAAATCTTGTTTTTCAAGAAACAGGAATGGTTTTAGGTAGTCATTCCAAGTTCTATCTCCATTAACTCATAGTTCATTGATCCGCTAAGTGGACTCCCCAACCATAGATTCAATAATTTGGTTTTCTTCAACCTTTTTCTCTAAGTTAAACCATGTCTTAATTTGGTAGTCAACCCTTGATGTAAAAAATGTATATTAAATCCAAATAATTATGTTATAATTACAGGATAATTTGGATGACCCAATCATTGGATCGTTAATAACATAGAACATTGGTTTGATTTTAACTAAAGTTATTGGATTCTATATTGAATTAATATCTATAATTTAGGGATTTTACCATTTTATGCATAAATTTCTAATTATTTTCTTTCTAAAAAGGAATTTAATATTATGTGGATTTACATTAGTGATTAACCATGAAATAGATAATATTTATGATTAATTCAATTTATTTTAGTTCAATCTTTAATGATCATTAATTTCATTAAATTATTTGATCACAAAAAAATCATCCAAAATAAAATAACAATGAAACGTGACAGAAAAAAAACAATTAATTGGTATAGTCATGAGAATTTACAAATGATTAGTTATTATAGTGGTTGGTAAACTAACTATAGCCATAGGGGGAAACACATTGAACCAATTACGGTTCTTGTTGCATCTTTTCACATATCTATCATTGTATCTCTCTTGGATTTTTTTCCTTGACTCCAAACTTGAACCTCATCCACTAGCATGGGATCTCCATCCATTATATATTCATTACCAACATTTATGTGAGTGAAAAATGGTACACATAAAAAACCCATTGGAATTCAGAACTAACATAATAAGAGGGGAGAAGGGACATATGTAACACCCCAAGATTCCATAGTATTTTATTTCTTCAATGTAATTCAATAACTTGCACTACACACAACACCCAGTGCAAGCGCACCACGACTTACCAAACTAGACATTCAAAAGTAGTTATGAATGGTATTAACTGAATTTTTATCTTTATATTATCCTGATAATTTTAGAATCCATATCATGAGTTTTTTAGACATAATTTAAGAACAAAATCATTTTTTCAGATAAAATAATTATTTTAAAAAAATGAAATTTTATTGCCTTTTAATGGAATACCTTTTTTAAATCCAATATATGGAACTTTTATATATTCAATTTGACAAAATATAATTATTTATTACAATCAGTACATAAGAAGTAAGTTTCAATAAATATTTGGGGTTTTTCTGATAACATTCATATTTGGGTGAATAGTGAAAAATACAATATTTTAACTAAAAACAAATTTTTTAATAAAAATTATTTATAGTGTTAAATTATACATTTTAGTGGCTTGTATGTATAAATATATTATATTTTTAACATTTAATCCAATGTTGGTTATTGTATGTAATTTTACATTGAAATTGGACATAACCAAGTGTCAATCTTTCGATAGTTTTTATTTCTTAAAAATATTCCTTTTGTTTTTTACAACAGGAATTAATTTTAAAATAATTAAAGAAAATTATATTTTTTGAAATTTGTAAAATAGAATTCATTTTGAATTATGAATATCCAAATTATCTTAGGGTTAATTTTGGGTATTTTTCTAAAAACATTAAATTTAGGATGAATAGTGAAAAACAATACGTTATTATTTAATACCCACTTTTTATTTAAATATTTAATTATTTAATTTATATTTATTTTAATTCAAAATAGATGTATAATAACAATATTAGTTCAATTTAATTCATTGGAATATTATGTATAATAGAATTAGATGTATAAAATTTTATTGAACTTGTTACCGTCTTTTACCCACCTTCTAAGAGCATTTGAAAATTTGTATAAAAGATAAGTTTACATCTTCTGTGAGTTGAATATCAAAAATCCGAGAGACATGGTTAATCTCAGTAAGTAAAATGTGGTTTAATAGGATGAAAATAATTTTTGGTGAATAGTAACTTTTGACTCTTGTTTTCCACAGTTAAAAGTAAATAGGGTAATTAAGGAAAAAATGATATTATAATTACCTTAACACATGTCCTAATCCTATTGGAAAAGAGTAATTCGACCACAAACAACCTTAAGAATTAAATATGACCCTTTAAGTCCACATGGATTAGATTAAGATATTTATTACTATTTAATTTAAAGATGAGATAAAAGTGTTAAATTCAAATTTTCATAACTAAAATATTTTAATATAGGGTTATATATAATATAAATTAAACTATAAATATTCATTAGAAAGGTAAAAATATTTCCTACATAATGGTATTTTATTAATAATTTTTAGATATTAAATAATTTAATTTATTTATGACATAATTATGAAGCAGTAATTATCTTATTAATGTAAGATTAAAATAATTGATATTATAAATATGAAAATAAATGTAGTTTGATATTTTTGTTGAATTTTACTAATTTTCTTGGTTAATATTACATGATAGGGTTTAATATATAAATATTATTCGAATTGATAAGGTTTTTATTACTTTCACAAAAACAAAATACCAAGTAGTTTCAAAATTGACATAAATTAATTTTTTAAACAAATACTATATTATTGGTTGATATAATATTCCTAAAAATCTATGGTTCGCCCAAAGGGCTTAAATAATATTTTATATATCATTAAGGAACGACTTTAGGTTCTTTAGTATGTGTATAGAATTTTTATTAACCATTTAGTGTAAGAATACAAGAAGACACTTTAAAAGTTAAATTATGTAACTTTGAGTTAAATCTAAAAGATAAGGTTAAAATGGTAACCTAAACATGTGGCACTCCCCCTTCTCTCAAATTCACACCTTAAAAACCATTTGGATCAGCCAAAACCTACCCAAATCACCTCTAAACTGTCATCCCTTCATTCTAGAGGCCTTTCATTAGTCATAAATCCAACTAATTGAGCCATTTTGATGAAATCAAAAAGAAGAACCTGAAGCAGAGGTTAATATTTCATCACCACTTTCATGTTCTTTTCTTATTCCCCTTATTCTTTCCTTGTTGTTTATATTATAAAATAATAACTCCATTATATTCTATATAATGTGAGGTTATTATAAAAATGGTACAACCATATTCATTATTCTATCCATCCTTTGAATGACATTTCACCATATGTGCATACGTACGGCTTACCATCTCCACGTCGAGGAGTAGTTGTTATTCAATACATTATTATTTGGATGGGTAAAATAATTATGCATAATTGATTTAAATAACAAATATAACATGATGATTATTTTTTTATATATGATATTTTATCCAATTATATATGATTTTAATATCAAAAGAATGAGATTGTTGCTTGTGCTTACATTCGGATTACCGTCTCCAAGAACGCGATGAGATTCATTCCCCATCGTAACCATTCAAGAATAATTTTCATTTGGTGATTAAAAATTATGTTTAAAGACTTGATATCATTATATATATGAATAAGAAACATCCCATGCATAACAAACATGACTCACATAACAAATAATATAAATAAAAACGAATCAGTTAACACCCGAAACGACCATAATACTAAAATACACGCAACAAACCATTATGAGAAGATCATATATGATAACATAATTATGTATATAGTTTTTAATAATTTAATTACAATGATTTAAATATTGTACAGGAGGTTAATGTACCCTCAACCATGGAAAAGTACAAGGTAATCATTAATTACATTATGTCTTCATTATTTGAGATTGTTAATACGTAATTATCTACTGGGACCTCTTTATCATCCACAACCGGGTTTTCTTAAAAATGTATTTAATAAAAAATTACTATTTACTATACTATGGGATAATGTCCTTTATACACATTTTTACTTTTTATAGGATTTTTATAAAGGATTGTTTGCATAATTTTCCAAACAGGTTACTTTAAGATCTTTTCGACCAAATCAATGTACGAATGTTTTTTTAACTTATACGATGTGTGAAACTATTTTCCACGATTATAAAATTGTCGAATATTCCCTTAAAATCATATAAGAATATTTTGAAAATAAATTTGTTCTTTATAATTATGTGACTCTTAAAGGATTTAGAAATAGAAAGAGATCTTTCTCTCAAATAGATTTTATTTCATCTATGTGAAAAAGATTTGTTAAATTTTATGCTTGTTTGAAGTTGATTTTTTATGATACAAATAATCCATATTGTATTGAAGGTTTTGTGTTATAATTGATTGTGGATGTGTTATTTTTAGGACATTCATGGTTTATGGTTAATGTATTGAAATTTCATATCCTAGTTTTAATACAAATTTTTATGTTATATTTCATTATTTTCTTAAGATAAATGTATTGGACTAGTATGTTCTAGGTTGGGGATGGTAAAAGAAATCCCTCTGGGTTCAGACCCAGTTACAGTAGACCCTCTGGGTTGGAGTCTAGTTATA
The DNA here is from genome assembly GCA_963277665.1 of Viscum album. Lineage (NCBI taxonomy): Eukaryota > Viridiplantae > Streptophyta > Magnoliopsida > Santalales > Viscaceae > Viscum > Viscum album. Next base: position 927,987,420 of record OY728165.1, read on the forward strand.
GAGGCTCTCCAGGTTGGATTCCGGTTACAGAGGCTCTCCGGGTAGGAGTCTGGTTACATAGGCTCACCAGGTTGGGGTCTGTTTATAGTTATCCCCTAGGTCCTGGCCTGAGGATTTGACACAGAAATTAATGTCCAGTACTATACATTCCTTCATTACGAAATTAGATATTACATGTTATTATTTCAAAAGTACAATATCAATGCGTATGTTTATCAGGTATTTTTTTCAAGAATATGTTCATGTTTATGTTTAAAAGGCTATTGTTTTTTACACATCTTGTCTTAAAAGTTTACAGCTTCCGCTAAATTATTTATCCTTACTGAGCATCTGAGCTCACCCATTTATTTTTTTTTATTTTCCCAAGTTCCCAAAAAGTGTTTCATGTGTGAGTTTCAGGGTTAATATAAAGGAAGAATGGAATTCTCAATGGATTTAGTGTGTGTTTTATATTAGAAAGTGTAATGTAATGTTCATGTGTGAAATCTATTTTCCAATACTACTAAACAGGTCGGTCCTTCCGGATGTGATTCCTTGTAATCATGATAATGTATTAAAATAATTCATCGACTCAGTGAATCTAGGGTTGGGGCATTACAATATAGTCTAATAAATTAATTTAATAATAAAGTATTTAAAACCATTCTTATAAATGGTCTGGTCTGTTCTCATGATCATCAACATGTGTGAAATGAATTATTCATTTTATAAAACTAGTATTAAATTCTTAATCATGTTTATATAAGAGAAATAAATATAAAATAAATAGACTATTATCATTAATTAATATTTTTTTAACTTTATTCTCATTTTAATTTCCTTGATATTTTCGTCAGTAATGAATTTAAAAAAAATTAATAAATTTTATTAAATTTAACTTTGTACATAAATGTACCTTGGAGAAAATGTGGGGAATACCCATCTTATTATACATAGTGTGTATTGTACTTATATATTGTTTACTTTTATGACACATAGATTACATGAATTATCATGTACTTTCGGGATGTGTATTGTCAACTTAACTATTAATGTAATTACATGATTTTCTATAAGGTATTATGCTTCAATACAGCTAGAGTAACAACTGTAATATGACTTATACATGATATGTAGATCCAAAAATTATGCATATATTAATAAAACACATAGATATATATATATATATATATATATATATATTAAAAACTCTCACCTAGAATGTCTTTTTAGCTTAATGACCACACACATGCACACGCCTCACGGTTTAAATTGTATAATAAATAAATTTTAAATCTGGGTAATTTAGTATGGTACACCATTTTTATAATCAATCTACATATCATGTATATCTCTCACAATCCATTCAAGGTATACACCCTGGCACATGGCATGTGAATGGTACCTCAGAAAAAATAGAGTATACGATGGGTATAAATGTACTACATGTCATGTGTACTCAAAGTTACATGTCACCAATTAGGTATGTCTTGGATATTATACATGACCCATGAATGACTCAAAATAACTACATGCCATGTACTTGGATACAAGGCATGTACATTAGAAGACCATGAACCAAGATTTTATGGTCAAAAACTATATAAGAATTTATTACACTGTGTGTAATCAATGTGCATGGTATGAGTAGTCGCTGAATTTACTCATGGTGAATTGAAAACAAGTACATGATGAGTAACTCAAGTTACACGGTGTGTAATCTTATGTTATCCATCCATAATCCTTAGAACATCCAGATGATTTCCACCTTCTAAATCACTTTTTGTTCATTTTTTGAATAAAAACCACCTATATGGATATATGGGAACACCACACATAGCCAACATTTCAATGTTTCAAACACCATAACAAAGTAATGCGGAAAAAATCACAATACACAAAATAATTCAAAATAAAAAATCCATTCAAAAGTTATCAACAATAAAAATCATCACGAGTTACAGGCCACCTTCAGCTCACCATACACACCAGTCACTATCGTCATCGAACAAATCCCATCACCAATGAGGTCCTGACCATGTCTTAATTAAATCAAAGCTCTAAATAAATAACATAAACTTTATAGAACGTCTTCATATCAAAACAATCATCTCTGCCATCCAAAAATAGCACACTAAAGATTTCGAGGCTTCCATATCACAATAAATTCAGAAACACGAACAGAACCAACCTAGAAATGTAACCCTCATCGAACAAGAATAATAACCATACACTGAAGTCGGAGATCCGAAAAACCAAAACATATCATAATATATATCGTAATCGTTGAAAGGAGAACCATAAAAACCAACCATGTCATCGATGGATGAATCATCACCGCTATCCACCTCCCAAGATCACCAGATCAGACATATATCCCAACAATCATGATTACAATGCGCCAAGAGAACCAACGTCTTTCAAGCCACACATCCCAAGGCCTTGAAGCAACAAAAGCTCCATATATGACTTGGAGAGGTGAATAAGAGCGCTAGGCCTTAAAAAATCTTTTAAGAGAAGTGGGATGCAACACCATCATAGATGAAACATTATAAAACCAGTATCAACAGAACAAAAAACAAAACGCTTCTGGTAGAGTCCGGAAACACGTCGACCTCTGACCCACATAACTGAAATCCTCATCATAACCACTGCACCTACTCTAAAATTGATGGGCTTAGAGGTACCAGAATCTAAAACAAGGATTAAAGGGCCCAGGGCATCCACAAGAAGCAAATTTTTATGGGAAGACCGAAAGAAAACATAGAAGAAAAGCCACAATATCAAGCACCAAAGATGAGGAAGGGACCACTATGGTGAATGTGAAATATAAATTGATGATACACACCAAATAATGAAATATGAAGGGGATATCCATCACCATTGAGGGGGCTTCCAAAAACCTAGGAGGGGAACTGAGATAGGAGAGGGGAAATGGGTAATTGGGGCACCATCCCTTTTAGGTACACCTATAGTTCAACCATATTAATCATCAAGAATAGATCAATGAGAAACTAAAGAATAGGAATAAGATATCACAATTCAGATTACGAGAACTTTTAAACCTAAATGGAAAAACTAAATCACTAATTCATAAATCATCAATGATATTTATATAATTATAAATAATTATGTTATTGCTCTGTTACAACTTGTAGGTTCTGGCCTTAGAGGAAGCATATGATGGGTCATTCCCAACATTGATTTTTTCCATGATCGATTGTCAATCTGATATTTACATAATGATTAATTTCATTATCAATGAATTAAAACAAGTAATATGGATGAGGTATATAATGAAGGATCCAAGTGGGAGGATCATCCCATATTATTTATAATTAATTTAATTAAATAAATAATTACCATGATGAAATTATTTCTTCATTGATGGATATGAAATTATATATGTGTTGTTATATCCCAATGTTATATGAATCTAAGTAAATTATATCTAGATATGATTCTTATGCGTTTCTAAAATCTCCAAAATTCACCATATGAATCTACAAGTACGAGAATGGAATATCTTAGTGCTTGTGTCGTCTGCCTTTTCTCACATCAATAACATCATCCAAAGCATTCTCATAGATCTATCTTGTCTTGAGCATGGGAGGGGAAGGAAGATCATTTTACTATCATGGGATAAATATTGGATAAGGGAGCCACCTATGTCTTGGGAGGATTATCCAAATACGTTCTTCACAACAATACATATGAATTGGATTATTTGTAAAATAATAAAACTAGGTTTATATATCTCTAGGGTTAAAATATTATAATTGTACAAGTAAAATTTATAACTTATTTAATCCATGCAGAACATAATGTTTAATAAAAATTAAAATAATATTATTTTCCTACATAAGATTAACTTATGAAGTAAATTATATATTATTAAATAAAATAATGTTCAATGTTTATTATTTATCACAAAACCATTTAACTCATTTTTTCATTATTCCATAATAGTTATTGGTCCTTGAAATAGAATTTTTATTTATTAAATAAATATTATTGAAATATTTGATAACATATATATATATATATATTATTAACTAAATAATAAATAAATATTTATATGAGATCAAGTGTACATGAATAATTATTAAACAACATCAGGGAATAATATTTACTCAAATTATTATATAATAAATAATAATATATATTTAATTGTGATTATGGATGTACATAGTGTGTGACCATATAGGTCCCTTTATCAGTGGAATTAGTTGAAACAACCTAAATTAGAAGGTTATTTTCCAATAACATGTCATGGAACCCAAAGAGAACAAATTCAATACTTTAAGGAAATGATACCTCATGGAAATTCTTAATGTGCAGTACAATCCCTTTATCATGATATAACAAATAAAGCAGGTGTAATGATGGTTCCATAAACATATGTGTCTTATTTCTCTTCCTTTGACTACCCAAAATGAGAAATTTTCTATTATACACTATGGACCTAGATTTATTTATGCTATATAATTTCCTTTAATGAGAATGAGGTATCAACATCCTTTAAATAATAGAAGGGACAAATCCTTTCTTACATTATTCATAACTATAATATTACCCATGACACACCCCACACATCCTACATCACCGCGAACATTAGTCATCACGTATTTACCAACTATCATGAATGTCATTCCCTTTAATCTTCCTTTACACGATTACAAATTTATTTTATAAATTGAAATTATTTTTTCTAATATTGTGTAAATTCATTGTATTTAAAGTCTTTTACAATAAAAAAGGTTTAAAAAATATTTTTAAATAGTATTTTAAATAATTATCAAAACCACAATTTTATGTTTCCAAAATGTTTCTTTCAAATAAGAGGATTTCAATGATTTCTAAGCTCTTTTTATATTTTTTAAAAAAAAAATTAAAATTTGGTTTTTAAAAATGTGTTCAAGATTATTTTATATTTCTTCAAAGAAAAATAGTTTTTAAAATTTATGTATGGTTTTTATTATATTTTTTCAAATTATTTTCATTGAAAAATGTTTTGAAAATGATTTTATGTTTCTTTCTATGTTTTCAAACCATTTTCTATGAAAATGGTAGTGAAATTAGTTTATATTTTTCAAATCCATTTCATTGAAAAAATGAAATTTTCTACAAGAAATGTTGTCAACACATATTTCAAAATTAACATCAATATATAATGACCTCTGTTGATTTTATTCATGACCTTATAGTTAATGTCTTAAAGGATACATTCAAATTCATTCCTGGATTCATTATGTTTTGATGGAATGATTCTTATGAAACCCTTTCTCTAAATCAAGTTATATGATTTTGAAACATTGTTATTTTCATGTGTAACGATTTAACTAAAATATTGGTAAACCTATCTATTATTCATATGTTATGATGTGATTAAATATTCACATCGACCATTTAATTTCATGGGTTATGATTTGATGTTTATAAAACCAATATTTATTCATGGGTCATGATATGATGAATGTTTTTTTATCTTATGGAACATGCATGTATGATTTTATTATGTGACACAATAAGATTTTGTGAATGTTTTTTATGAATTAATTTAATCTTTTGATATATTGAATTTCAAAAAATAGTGAAAATAGTTTTTTAAAATTAAATCTCTATGTGAAATATTTCTTTCACTTTAAATCTTATTTTCGTTTTCTATACAAATCACTTACAAGGAATACATTAAACACAATACCATGTTTCTAAAAATCATCATTTGATGGTTATAATTATTTAAATGAGATAATTGCAACCTTAATATAAAAAATGGTAATTTGAATATAAATTATTGCTATTAAAATATGTTTCATAATGTTTTCATTGAATTTAATCATATTTATGAAGAAAGATATAAATTTTGGTAAAGTCCTTAAATGATTACAACTAGTATTTTTTTGAATGGGAAACATTAAATATCCATGTGTAAAAAATAATAAAATTAATTTTAGACACATTTAGAAATTTAATTTTATATAATAAACATACATTTTTAAATTAGAATTTATAAATTATTTTTTGTTTAATTTTTTTGATTTTTATAATAAACTTCATTTTTGGATGAATAATAAGAAATACCCGATTTTAATTCCATAATTTATTTTCATATAATTTACTTATAAAGATAAAATATATTTTAAATTATTTTGGTATGAATGTTTAATTATATAAAATATTTTTCAATTAAACTAAGTTAGGTAATTAGAATAAATTTCACATTGGAATTTGGTTCAAAAAAATTGCAAATGTTTCGATGTTTTTACTTTAAAAACCCACACTATTGTCCCATCGGTTGAATTAATTTTAAATTAATTTATCCCAATTATATGATTTTATTTTTTAAAATTGGATTAATTATTTTTAATTATCATAATTTATAATGTCTAAAAAATTCAACTTTTTTTGACCAAAAAAATTGGTCAAAGGGATTGAAATTAATTACAACGGTTATGAAAAAAATTAAGTTAATGAAGAACTAAACCTCAAACATAAGACACAAAACGACATAGAAACATCTTCAAAACCCATTTTATGTCCATTATTTCTCTGTTAACATTTTATTATTGGTATTTTTTGTTTTTGTGTCACTTTTTTTAGGTAAAAAAGAAGGTTCACCTTACTTTTTAAAATAATTCCAAGTGTGTCATTTCCCTTCACTATAAAAGGCCACCATATATCCCTCTTATTCACACCTCTCAAACCACATATGTTTTTCCAAGATATTCCCAATACACATCACGACATCCTTAAATTAAACTTTTTAACCTACCCTTGGTCATTAAAAAAATACAAATATTCATTTTGGCACAAACTAAAAAGAGTTACCTAATTAAGAGGTAACATTTACTCTCAAACTCCTTTCATTTCTTTTATTTCTCCACCCAATAAAAATATATTAATTATTTGATTTTATAACTAAAAAAATTAACTTAAATAAACTATGATTTTTTATTCTTTTTTTACCTATATATACACACACATCACTCTAATAGGTAATGAACATATTCTTTTTGTGTACGGTGAACTAGCGCCTCACTAATCAATGATTACTCATTTTTCTATTACCACCTCTCATGGTGGAAATTATGATGCACAATAAATTTATATATTTAGTATATATTATTAATTATGTCTTTAATAATATTTATTCCTTTTAGAACAAATATATTTTTACTTATCATTTGGTGTAAATATGATAATTTCATTTGAGAAAGTGTGGACTACCGTCCCATCAAAGCAATGTGATTCATTCACACACTACATGGACTGTTTTAATAATGGTTTTAATTAAATTATATTATATATATTATATAATAACTCTAATGGAATAATTATATCATATACATATATATCATTTTCCTTATATATTTCAAATTGGCAATAAAAACAGAAACAACATTCATGTCTACGTACGACCAACTATCTCCATAAACGATGTATTCCATTTAATACTTATATTATATAGTTTATTATAGTAAAAATATAATTAATATGAATGATATTTATATCATGGTTTAAATTTTTGAATCATCATATGTTTATACAGTGTGAAGATATAGAAAATTAATACACTTACAATGAACAAAGAGGATATTACCTGACATGAAACCTTATCAAAAGATTGTTGACAAGAGGGTAATATAAGTTCATAATAAAAATATATATAGTACTAGATATAATAATATGGTTCTTTAAAAAAATTATAATAAAATTATAATTATTATACATGTGGTTTTATTTAGTACGTTAAGTGTCAAGACACGTGGTAGGGGAATTTCATATCACTTTTTATTTCAATGAGATATATTCTTTATTCACCAACCATTAATTTTGTATGGTGTGTATAGTACCCATTTATTTATTATATGATTATTATATATAATATTATGAGTATTTAAATATCCATTTTATGATATTTTTTTCATGGAATTTATGTTTCAAAATTTTCCAAATCGGTAATGTAATTTTGTCTCAGTTTTACTTCAACGAGACTCATGTCATGTTATTGGCCAATATTTCTCAATGAGGTGTAAATAATACATTTGAAATATTATATCTTCAATATAATTATTTTTATGATATTTTAAGCTTCATGTAATTCCATTTTTTTATATGGGTTGTATGGTTCAAATCTACCATTAAGAAATATTATGTTGAAACAATCTCAACCCTTCTCGAGATTGTTTATGTTTATGATGCATTTTATGAAATATTATGACCAATATCATTATAAAATTAATTATTTTTCTTCTCCTTTGTTTATTAAAAATATATTCATGTATCATTTCAATTATAAAACTCTTTTTTACATAATATAGTTATGAATGTGTTTTTAAGAGAGCACAAATTTACCCTCTCATCAATTGGAAATATGTGTCCCTACATAACCATATTTTATAAAAACAATTTCAGAGAATATAATAGTAATATCCTATTATCATTAAAAGACATTTTTACACTTTTTTTAAATTTACCAATGTATCCAAAATAATATTATTTTCACTTTCTGAATGAGGCATTTTTCTATCCTTTTTACCGTAGAAAAGGAATTTTCTTTTTACCTCATACAAAATGTATGGATATAACCACCATTAATTCATTGAAGCTTTCTTTTTTATTATGATTAAAGGTTGTTTTTAGATAAATATTTTAAAAATAATTTTCAGTGAAATGTTTTTTTAAAACATTTTCAGAATTTTGTTATAAAATTTCAATGTTATTTCAAATAAATGGATTTTAATGTGTTTTGAAGTGTTATTTTTTAATATTGAATGCAATTTTAAATAAATTTTCTTCAAAAAAATTTCATTATATATTTATATATTTTTATTTTCATTTTCAAATAATTTTTCTTCAAATTTTTTTAAATTTTTCATTATATATTTTTAATTAATTTTAAATGAAATTGTTTTCAACAAATTTTCAATATTAATTTATATGTTTTGATTGTATTTTCAATGAAATGGTCTTTAAAATAGTTTCATGATTTCATTTAAATTTTAAATTTTTTTCAACGTAAAAGGTTTTCAGAAGGTTTTGAATATTATTTTATATGTTTTCATAGAAAATGGTTTTTAAAATTATTTCATGTCTACTTTATATGTTTTTAATGTATTTTCTAAGAAAATTATTTTCAATTGGTTTTATGTATTAAATATAGTTTTTCAAAGTAGAAGTGATACTTTCATTAAGAAAATTTTTTAAAGGTGTTTAAAAATTATTTTCTATCTAAGATGACATCTATTGATGCTCCTCTTGAATTTTTAGGAAATGTTCTAAATGTTGAATTCCAATTCGTTTTCTGAATGTTATATGATTAATGTTATTGTCCTTGGGAATCCCACTTATATTTCATGACTCATTTTTTCATGAAACAAAATTATATTTTATGAGTTAGGTCGGAAATGAAATGTTTACCAAGCCTGTATCTTTTTCCATAGGTTATGTTATCCTTGCATATTTTTTATACAAATTTCATTTTTTGGGAGATGATATGATTTTTTATGATTTTTTGGAACAAGTACGTATGATTCTATTATGAGATGATTGGGAATTATATATCCCTCTATTGAATTGAGTAAATATTTATATCTTATGCGACAGACTAATAGGGTTTTGTAAGTTACTATTGACTATGAAGATGGACATGGGAGTGAATCCTGACAAAAGAGATAGTGTGTGGAGTGAACTCATGATACTAAGATGTCCTTGGGAGTGAACAATGACTAACAATATTGTATGCGGAGTGAATCATGCTATTATGATGGCCATGAGAGTGATCTATGACCACCATAATGGTATGGGGAGTGAACCAATACTAATAAGATGGTCTTGGAAGAATTTCCTTTGCTACAATTGAAATCAAATTATATGTGTATGTGTTCACCAATATTCCATGTTTTATTCCTATGTTATGCATTAATGTATGATATTATTTATTTCTATATGATTCATGTCTTAGAAACATCCAAGAATTATTCTATGATTCAGGTATATGATCTTCGATATGTAGGGTGAGGTATTATATTTATATGGTCATGCTATCATACCCTTATACTAATGATTATGCTTACATATCTCCATTTTTTACCATTACATTTATTTTCATCTAACCCCTTATTATGGTTTTCCCATGTTATTAAAATATGTATAATGCTTTATGTTACTATTAAGGTTCATATCCAGGTAGAACCTAGTGGGAGATAATATAGACAACTTATGTATCAGTATTTATAATTCCATGTATACAATAGAACTATACTAGTATTGTCTTTGTGTGTCTGTTTTTATAAAGTTTTAAGTATTATGATAAATTTTTGTAATGTTAATGTATTAAAATAATGTGTTAATATATTAGGTATTAGAGAAATTGTTTATTTGTCCTTTGGATGCTATTATGAGAAAAACATTGTGAAATCCCAAAGGAAATGTCCAAGGATAAGCATAAGGATAAATAAAATTATATGAAAATGTTTTTCAATTTTGGTAAAATATATATTTATTGTTTTCATGGAAATACATCTCTATCTAGATAATACTAGGGGATGTGTCTCTTGAAGAGATGTACCTAAGGGTAACAACTCCGACATGATTTTTTGATCTTTACTCAGGGTAATATTGTACACAACAATGAGCCTTATTTGACACTACCTATCCCATTTACTCCCATCTCTTTAACAAAATATGTTAGGAAAATATATTCTCAATTAACATACCAGCATACCTCCCTTACTTATTTAATACCCCCTATAAGAATAAATCCAACCAATAAATCCCTTTATTGAAAACCAAATAGAGTTACTCAAGGAAGGGGTAAAATCCATCCACATTCTCCTTTCCATTATTTCCTTTTTCCAAAACCTCTATTATTATTTTTAAATTCCAATATAATAACTCTTATACCCAATATACTGATATATTTTTATTATATGTTTTCTACTAGAACTTACACATCCTTCTATCTAATGGGTGAAAAAAACATCATTCTTGTGTGTGATGATATACCACCTCACAAAACAATATTGTTGGTTTTAATGTTGCTACCTATCATTATTTGGAATTATGACAAAAAAATTATTATATATATATGATTTATTTAAAATTATTTATTTATTATATAAATACTACCTTCATGCATTCCATTCTCTGTGAACTCCATAATTATAATTTTTTTGTTAACACACTACATAGAGTGTATTAAGGTTGCGTTTAGTGAAATTATATGTTACATATAAAATATAAATGATAATATAATGATATTATATATATAAATATATTTCATTTACTTTATTTCATTCAATATTATAATGAAAAATTGAAACAATGTTCATGCATATGAATGACATACCGTCTCCACGAATGGTGTATTCCATTTTATATTTATATATTTTATACAATAATATAAATAAATATATACTGATTATAAATGATATTTATATCATGTTACCCATTATATAAATAATGATATATGTAAGAGAAGCAAATATATAACTAATTAAGATAGAAGTGAAAAACTATGTTGATATTACCCGATGCGAATCCTAAACTAGGAACTATTACTAAGAGAGAAATATAAAGTAAAAATAAAACCAAATATGGTATTATCTATAATAATATGCTTCTACATATTATTAAAATAAAATTATATTTATTATACATTAGTTTTTTATGAGTACAATGAGAGTCAAGAGATAAGGTAAGGGAATTTTATCTCAAATTTCTTTCTTGAGATTCATGCCTTATTCAACACTCAATTAATTTGTGTGATATGTATACTTACTATGGACGTATTTTATGGTTAATATAAATAAATATGTTTGTGTTTATATATACATTTTATCATCTTCCTTTCATAGGTTTTATGTTTCAAAAGATACTGAATCAGTAAAGTAATTTTGTCTCAATTTTCCTTCCTTGAGACATATATCGTATCATGAACCTATATTATTCAATTAGGAGTATATAATACATTTTAAATGTTATCTAATGAATATAAATACTATAATTTTGTATTAATATACATTTAATGTTATTATTTTTGTTTTTTTATGATTCAGTTTTATGAAATTGGTAACAGTTTATAGCTATAATATCACCGTTTACCATGATTTTTTATGATTTTGTTCCCATTGATGAATTATTTTGATAAATCTAACATGAACACTCCTATGTTTTTTATAACTTAATTATACATGTTATATGCTTTTAATGGTTCCATTTTTTAACTCTTTGGTACATAATATTATCATAGATGTGTTTTTAAAAATGTACAACAATACCTCTCTTTTAAATCAGACATAAGTGATCCTTAAAAATCATGTTTTCTAAATGTTTAAAAAAATATTATACTATTCTCATATTATCATTAAAGTAAATTTTTATACTTGTTTTACCTTTTTTACGAAAATGGTTTATAAAAAGTATATTCATATTATTTTCCAATGGATGCAATTTTCAAAACTATTTAGGGTGAAAAATGAATATTTGGAATGTATAGATTTACCTATTATCATGATATTAATTCCATTGAATCTTCTATTACAATATTACAATGTTCTATTTTTAATAATCATTTTTTCTAATAATAAGTGTATTGATTGTTTTTAAAGGTGGTTTCAAGGAAAAATGTTTTAAAAATTGTATTATATTTAAAAAGTGTTTTAAATTATTTCCAGACCCTCCATGAAAAGTTTTCAAAATATTGTTTTCAAAGATAATGATTTCAATTATTTAAAAGGTAATTTTATAATTTCTTAAAATATTTTAAAATAAAATAGTTTTTAAGAATTTGTTCAAGATTATTTTATATGTTTTCATGGAAAAATGATTTCAAAATAAATTTAGGGTTTCATTTATAATTTTTCAATATATTTTCAATGAAAAATGATTCCAATATTTGTTCAATATTATTTTTATGTTTTCAATGAAAATGTTTTTAAACATTATTTCATGGTTTATTCTTAATTTGAAAAATAATTTTCTATAAAAATGGTTTTCTCAAAGTTTTATATTTGGAAGATCATTTTTCACAGATGAAATGATATTTTCTTCAATAATAATTTTTAAAATATATTTCCAAATTATTTTATATCGATGATGACATCCATTGATGTTACCCATTTCTTTATATGAAATAATGATATGGATCCATTCATATTATGTAATTAATGGATTATTTTTGAATGTAATGATTTTTATAACACCCATTTATCTTCTACGAGTTATATTATTTTAAAACCCACTTATTTTCATGGGTTTTTTATTTAATAAAATCATTCGGAAACCTAAATATTTTCCAATTGTTATGAAGTGATGAAATTTTCATGATACCCATATAATTTCATGGGTTATGATTTGATGTTTATAATACCCTTATATTATCATCCATCATGATATGATGAATGTATTATAATCTTAAGGAAAATGTATGTTGGATTATATTATTTGATGGGTGGGACCTATATATCTCTCCATTGCAATGGGTAACGATACATATTATTTGTGCTCAAGAGGTTTCACGGGATGTCATCCCAAGCCTAAAACTAAAGGGCATATTATGCTCAAAAAATAGGGTAAACAAGATGGCTCTCCACCCCAAAATAAAAGTGTACATGGGAGGTCATACCAATCCTAAAATAATAGGGATTATTAGGCCTAAAAAAGTTGGTAAATGGGAGGGAATCACCATCAAATTAAAAGAGGGAACAGGGGTTGGAATCCCAATCCAAAATAAGTTGGTACAATGTGTACATACCAATCTCAAAGTCATGTGGTAGGTTATAAGCCCAATATTATAATGTTATAAATATCTTGGTAGCTAGACTTAAAATACGATTTTCAATGTTTATGTATATTCCATGAGTTAAATTTATTATTCCATCATGTATCATGATCTTTCCTACATTATGATTCGTGACATAAGAATTGATTATATTTATTCTATGATTAGATTTTAGGTTCATTGATATATAAGGTATGATCATCTAATGATATGATCACATTTCCATCCCATTTATGCTCATGTTTTTTAATTTATTTTTAATTTATTTATTTATTTTAGGCCAATTTTGATTAGGTTTTTAAATTTTATGGTTAAAGGATAGTGAAGGGAGGATAATTATATATAATAATTATATATATTTGACCAACATTTATCATTGGGAATTCGATAGCCCTGGACCAGGTACAGATTGAGGGTAATAATTGAGGGTGTTCCCTTGAATTTCCATTGAGTAACTAATAGATAGGGACAGTGTACCTAATGTCTTATTGTGTGGATTTATTAATGTGTGAATTCACATAATATTATGTTCATGTAATTTTATTCCAAATCATGGATTTTTTATGTTTTATATTATTTTTATTGAATGTTAGAGGCCCAAATATCTCTGTTTTATCCATCGTATTCATGGAGTAATTTATTCTCTTTGATTGTGTTTTGGTGATTTCTATTTTTCCTTGGGGTCTAAAAGGATTTTAGCCTCTTTTTCATGAGTTTACCATTCTTATTACTCATAGTAGGTGAGATGTATATTTAATTTTCTATTAAAAATTTTCTTATATATGATTTAAATAATTTTTTCATTTATGTATTTTTTGATTTATTTACCTCGTAAATTAGTTATTTTATGGAATATCAATTTTCTATTTATTTTTATGGGATTTTCCAATCAACGATTGGAAATAAGTGATGAAATTAAAGAAATTAATAATTACTGTAATTAATTAACGACGATAATGGAAAATTAAAATGTATATTTAGAATATTATTTAATATTACATAATCCTAGGACTAACATTCATGGATATAACGTCATTTTAGATGAATGTTCATAACATTACAATGTACATTCCTGAGTTCCATAATTTTTATGTGACATTGGAAACTAGGAAGAACATTCTTATAACAATGTTAAGGATCTTTAATATATCCTATACATATATTCCCATTTAGTGCTCGTACTTAAAACAAATTCATTACAAACAAGGGAAAGGAATCATAGGAGAGGGTGAGCTCAAATTCTCAGTAAGGATAATCAAGGAAGAGACAAACTAGTAACAATATCATAAGGGTATGAGAACATGATCATTACATTAGAAGGTCATACATTGAATATCAAAGATAATAAACATGTGTCATGGAATAAATATTAGTAGTTCAAAAGACATGATTCATAAGGAAAATAAAATAGAATATGTCATGACAACATAACATAGATAAAATATATGAAATTATAGGAGACACATAAATAGAGGAAATAATTTACATAGTAGTCTAGGATCACTAACAAGGACATATTAGTATTATGGGTTCACTCCCAAAACCATATTATTAGTTATGGTTTACTCCCAATACTATATTAAAGGTATGATTTTACTCCCCACACTATCTTAGTAGTCAACTTTCACTCCCAATAGCATTTTAATATTATAGGTTCTATCCCCAAACAATATTAGCAGTCAAGGTTCCCTCAATGACTATCATGATATAGAAATCCCATTACTAAACCAAGTTCATTCCACACTCTATCCATGTTTATCTCATTACTAACAAAATTTTAACAAATTAATTTTAGTGATATACTGTTCCCACTGATCACATACTAAAATCTCATATGTGTGTGCCACAATAAAATAAAACATCCACCATATCAAGACCCATCAAAAGATATGGACTTCATAAACATTACAACATAAATATATTATTTTGTGGAAGAGATATTTGTTAAATAATCTTTTTTATAATAGCATAACCCTTGAAAAAAAGATTGTTTCATTAGCATATGACCCACAAGAACATAAATGGATTTATAAAATAATTTGTCATTTTAAACATAAACTATTAAAATAAATAATAAGAAAGGTGTCCATGGACCCAATATATGGTAAATTACAAACTATATTGAAGGATATTATCTTATAAGGAGAAGGATTTTCAAAGATCAGTTGGACCATTTCTAAAAAAAATAAAATTTATTTGAAAATCACTTTTTATGACACAAAAAATTTTCAAAATTCATTTATTTGAAAACCAAATTATAATGTATGAATAAATATTAAAAAATTATTAAAAAATTATTCTATGTAAAATATCTTTTCTACATTGAAATTCTTTTTTAAATAATAAAAAATTTTGAAAAACAAATTCTTTAAAAATAAACTTGAAAATTAGAATGGAATATTGAAAACATTTTCAAGCCCTTTTCATGGAAAATATATTTTAAAACACATATTTGGAAATTGAAATTATTTTTGAAAACCATTTTTTAAATATTTTTTAAAACTTATAAAGGAATATATAAAATATATTGAAAATGTTTTATTTGATGATATCATTGAGAAAATATAAATTAAGATTAAAAATATTTTTAAAATATTATAATAACCCCACACACTTATAAAATAATTTTCATTGAATATGATTTTAAAATATCATTTAAACTATTTTTAGAAGCATTTTTAGGAAATATGTTTTTTGAATAAATCTTCTTTATGACCAAAGAAAAAAATAGAATCATATTTGTTAAATATATTTTATTAATTATCTTATATACCAAAGAGTAGAAAATAGTAAATTTTTTTGAATATATAATGAATAACCATAGAATAATAATAATCAATATAATTATTTAGATATTGATAATAATATTTCATAAATAGAAGCATAATCATTAATAATCCTGATAAATGATGATATTGTAGTAATAAACTCATACCTCCTTGGAAATAATGAATCATAATACCCATGAAATAGAAACATTAAATGAAGCATAAAATATAATTAGAAGAATTATATTAATTATATAACATGTAAAATGGTATAATATACACATTTTGAAAGAATATATGAGTATAACAAAACAAGTGTCGCAAAGATGGAAAATTGAGACAAAATTGCATTATAAATTGGTTAAATTTTGAACCATAACCACTATAAAAGAGTGGTAATAAAATTGATATATAAATACAAATAAATTGAGGTATATGTACAATATAATACATTAATGTTTAATATATACACCATATAAAATAAATTATTGGTGAATATGGAATAATTCTCATAGAAATAAAAGTGACACTAGAAATCCCCTTACAACTTGAGTAACTTTTGAATCATGATCCCCATGAAAGAATGTCATCAATTAAAACATTCAATATATATAAATAAACATAATTTATGATATAATGTGTCTTAGGGAATTATATACACCAGATAATAGAAATGGGAGGTGAATATGGCATATATCTCATGAATATAAAAAAGTGAGACAAAATTTCATTACCTCAAGTCATGACTCTCTTCATACTTGTTCAAACATACTATATGATAAGTATATTTTTATTATACATCTACTACATAACCATATTAATTTATGTAATAAAATATGTTATTTAAATTTTATATCATCGCGTATTATCATATATGGATATTACATAACATTAAATGAATATTCAAGATATTGTAAAAGTACATAACTGAAGACCATAATTGTTTAGGGTGTCTGGTAACTTGGAATAGAATATTATATCATGGTAAATGATAATCAATGCTTCCCACAATGATCTTCCCTTTTAGTACATTAACATAATACATTTATTCATAACATGGTGGAAGGAAATATAATTGTGGGTGAGCTCAAATGCTCAATAAGCATAAATAAAGGAGATACATTGGCATAAAAAGTTCATAAGGGCATGATAACATGGGAATAAACTTTTTTATATCGTACCATTCATTTCAAAAATATTATACATGACTCATGGAATAAATCTTTCAATTTAGAAAACATGAAACATATGAGAATCAAGATCTTAGGCCATGAAAGGAAAACATTGGATGAAGTCATGGAATTATGGAATACACATATGAATAGAAAATATTATGTCAAGGATACCTAACAAGACCTTAAGAACATGTCGGTATTGTATTAACCACCCATGTACCTAATTCAGGCTTAGGGTAAAAATTTACGTACCATCTTTCTTTCATGTTTGTGACAAGCCACGTGTACCCACTTCTTTATGATATTATGCTACAATATGTGTACCATCCTATTTGTGGGCCTATGGTACAAACAATTTACCCCCTCATTTATTTTGGTACAAATATTGTGCCCTATTTTTTTATGATATTGGGATACAACCTCTGTACCCTCTTATATATAGACTTGGGATATAACCTTTGTACCCTCCTTTTTATGTGCTTGGGAAACAAACCTTTTACCCACTTGTTTATAGTCTTGGGGTACAACCCCAATACACTCTTGTTTATAGGATTGGTATATAACCCATGTACCTATTTTTTATGGGATTGGGGTACATCTCATGTACCCTATTGTTTATAGGATTTGTCTATAACTCATGTACCATCTTGGTTACAGTAATTAGTTATAACCTTTGTACACTCAAATATCAAATAACATTAATCAATACTCAATGCATTAGGGGAAGACATAAGATGAACCCGTCACATAATTAAATTATATATTCATGTTACAGAAGAAAAAAAACATTATTCATATCATGTACCTTAATAATAGATGGTTTCATAAACGTTATATCATAACTGATGAAATGAATTGGGTATTATAGAGATTTCATCAAATCGAAAAATATTGAAAAGATACAGGTTTCATAATCTGTTTTTCATATAATAAAATAGGAGAAGATACATGTTTCATAAGCTATTATCATGGTAAATCATAGGGAATATAAATGGTTTTTTAAACAACTTGTCCCCAAAAGCATAAACCATTCAAAGAAATAACAATAGTTGTATAATTAGATCATAACCTCAGTAAGCCATATCAAAAAATATATATTATATGTAAAATATCATTTAAATATAATTTAAAACATTTCCTTATGAATATATCCTTTCCACTTTGAAAAACAATTATTATCAATAAACTATTACCTCGTTGGTAACATTAAATTGTAATCAACATGAAAGAAGAACATTAAATAATGAAAAAAATTATCATTAAAATGAATATATTCATTGAATAACATTTAAATGGGAATTATATATAATCATAGATAAATATGGGTGCATAACGGCGCATATGTCTCAAAGAAGACAAATAGAGAAAAAATTACTTTTCTGATTTAGTAATTTGAGAACCATAAACCCTAAGAAAGTGATATCATGAACTATATATTTAAATACCCATAAATATATTTATGATAATCATATAAAATATTAATAGTAATTATATACCCCACAAAAAATAAATGAGTCATCAATAAGTCATATGTCTTGCAGAAATAAATGTGGGACTAGAAATCCTTTTACAACTTGATTAACTTATGAATAATTTGATACATGGAAGAATAAAATCAATTGAAAACATTATTTTCACAAAATAAATTGTATTAACAATAGAACATTAATAGGGAATTATATACACAATAAAATATGAATAAGGATTGAATATAACATATATCTCCCAAAAATAAAATTGAAAGGAGGAAACCCTTACCTTATGTTCTGAGTTTCATAATGCACATTCAATCCTACAGTATAATAAATATTTGTTTATTATGTATGTTCCAAATAAATACTATATTATATATCAAAACACATGTTATTTTATTATGAATTTATATTATATTTTTATTAATAATTTTATGTAAATGCAATGTTTTTAGAAATAACTGATTTGTTTTTTATATATGTTTGGACATGTTATTCTTGATCATATTCTGGAGATGAGGATTTATTTATTTATAAAATATAAAAATGGAAGAATATCATAAGTATCCATTACATAAGTATTTATGAAAATAATTAAAATATAGAAATATGAAATTGAGTTTTGGAGGAATATTGTATATAGAGTGGGGAATTTGTTAATTGGGATAAGAGTTTCTTATACCCTACAAGAAAATGTTCAGACATGGGATTTGGGATCTTGAAAATTATGTTGTATATGAATAGAGGTACCTTTCTGATGGAGTATTTGGATTCCCAAATGCCCATGAAAAAACTCGGAAATTTTCACTTTGATAATATAGTAGATTAAATCATGGGGTGTATCTCAAATTATAGGAAAATATAGCTATCATTTAGAGGGAGAATTTATCTAGTGAATAGATCTCTCTCATTTATACCAATGATTGTCCTCTAAAATATTTATGTATTTAATAGGTTATAATCAAAAGGGAGATCTTGATTATTTTTTTCTTATTTAAGAGATAAATTGATGGAAGACACTACTCGATGTCTTGAAAGATTAATGAATAGCCCATATCTGACGGTTGAATCAATATCAAGAGTGTCTTTGGGATTATGAGGGGGGATCATGTCATGTTAACATGGTTGGATTTTGATGGGAATACTCTATGGGATAAGAACATATATGAAAAATATGGGATTGACCAAACCATGAACAGAGAAATTCCATCAGTCATTTAGCTAATAATTTATACTTACAAGTCATTATTATAGTATCATACTCATTGGATAATAATAAAGAGAGATAAAAATTTATAGAAGAATAATTATATGGGGACTAAACTAGGATTTTTGGGATGTCTAACTCCAAAAATAACATTTAGAGATGTATGTGATCACCCATGATTCATTTAAACCATCCTTGATGATAATCAGATGAATACTATTGATAACACTGTGTTAAAATATTATTTAGATAAGTTTGTCTTCCCAGGTTATTATTTTGGGTCTTTATTAGAAAAATATTTCAATAGATTGAAAATGGACCATAATGAGTAGGATGTTTGAGGAGAGGTGTTGTAGTGTAATGAGATTGTAAGGAAATTTAAATTTATTTATATTGAGTTTTAGGAACATGTTTCCTTCAACTAAATAAAATATGTAATATTTGGGATTAATTTTTTCCTCAAGGTGTCAATGTAATAGTGAACCAATGATTGAAACTATTGATTAGATTTTTTAATGTAAATGAGAATGCTAAATGGTTTCATGAGTGGTGATTTTACTAGGTTTGATTCCCAAGAGGCATCAAATGAGTATTTTATCAATCAGTGGTTTTAGGATGATACCATACTCATCTAAAAAAAGTCTAGGACAATTATTCCCACAATGGAATATTAAAGAATATGAATAATGTGGAACGAATCACAACACAAATAAATAACCAGTACCAGAATTGTTATTCCCTATAAAATCATGAAAATATTAATGGATCTGACTAGATTTTTCTAGGACTAAGAGACAATCCCTTTTATATAACCCCTCCTTGTCTGAAGTTCCTCCCCAATTATGGGCATCATTCCTGGGTAGGGGTAGTGGATTCAGGGGAAGCCACATCACAAGGCCTTCAAAATTATCATAGATTATTTTTTCGACATGGGTATCATGCGAGGTAAAGGACTCAACCATGACAAGTAGGGATGAGTCATTGTCCTTGTTTGTTCTTATAATGGAAGACATTATTCTCTTTAAGTTAAATCATAGGAAATCTTTACTAGCCTATGATTATGAAACTAGAGAAATATTCTATGTGGTGATATTGATAAATATTCTTTGGATATTTATAATGGGCTAATGTTAATATGAAAAACCCTTGGTCTACAGTTTATACTATCAATAGGTGAAATGGGGTCAAGAATAACCACATCAACATCCTAAATATATGGCATAGATGAAGTGTATTTGCAGACATTCTGACATCAAAGGCATCACATAGTGAGTAGATTTCTTACTTCACTAGTCATGGGTCCATTCCTCTTAAGGGCAACAACCATGGTAGATAATATTTTTTAGACTTATTGATTTTAAAACTTGTTAATATGGGATACCCTTTTTTTGTTTTCCTGTACTTATCCTTTATAATGAAATAATTTTTAGTGGAATACACAATTAACGAAGATGGTATGACATATGTAAGCATGAACACTATTTATATATTCTTTTATTAATGAAATAAATAAAATAAATGATATATAAATATATATTATCGTTAAAATATAATTAACTTCTCATATATATCATATATATTTACTAAACCCATCCTTAATACATTCCATTTAATGTCTGATTGAATCACTTTTCTTTGAGGTGGTTCTAGTCCACACATCTGCAAATAAAATTATCGTATTCCTTAAAAATGAAAAGTTAGAAGACATGTTTTATATAATAACTATATAAGTGTAGATAAATAATAAATATAATATGTATAATATAAAACAGAAATTGTATCCTAATTTATAATGGTGGTAATGGTGTAATAAATGACAACAGTTCGCAAGGAGGTAGTTCACTGTACACACCCACAAAGATCGTTTATACCATTTTATGGTTGTGTCTGTGAACATTGGTCTTAACATTATCACAAACAAATATAAATATAATTATTATACATAATATATTACAAAATAATGTAATAAGAATAATTATGGGGGTGCAAAAAGAAATAAAAGATACGTTCTTTTTGAAGGATGCTACCTCTTCTTTGGGTAACACTTTTTGGTTTTCCCCAAAGGGAATCATAGATTTTGAGATAAATATCTTTAATGGTGTAGATAAATAAGAAGATTTTGTGGAAATTTATAAGTTGGGAAAGGATGCAGTTGGTATTTCTGAAACAAATTCTGTTATCCCAATGTTTTACTTGTCCCTCAAGAGTCCAAAATTGTACATTATAGATCTTTACAAGTTTAAAGGTATAAATATGGCCACAAAATGATTTTTTACAGACGTGTAGGAAAATTATTAGACATTATTTTTAAATTTTAGTGATTAATTAAGCTCCTGTTTACCTCAATCACTGTATTTAATTTTAATTACTCTCATTAATATTTTTTGACAGAAACTATATGTGATTTAATATATAGTATAAATTATTCATATTATAAATATAAAATCAATATTTATAAAAAATCAAATAAATGGAAAATTTTAATTTAAAATTAATCCTGCGAACTAGACGAGAGAATGAGTTCTTAAGGTGAAACATCACAAATGTTTGAAATGTTTTTTTGTCACATTTCAATGTGAAATTTGTTCTAATGGCCTTAATTTGATTAATTGATATTTAATTCATATAATTATACATGGAATCCAAATTAAAATATATGTTAAAGAAATTCAAAAAGTAGAAAGAACAAACGATTTTCAATTAAAATTCAGGAATCTTTTCTATTCATCAAAAAATGAAATATTTCGGAAATATAACTAAAATTTACCCTGTTAGATTTTTTTGAAATTATCATTTAAAAGAATTTATGGTCTCATATAGAGTTTATAAAACTAAAAAAAATATATTTAAAAGAATCCCTCCATTAAATGGTGGTAAAATTATCTTTTTTGCAAAATAAATTTTTTATTCATCAAATTGGATTTATGCTTTTCTTATACCTATACAATTTATTGGATAAGTTTCAAAAACATTATTGAATATATAACATATAGATTAAAAAATATATTAATAAAAAGTGGTCTTTTTAATTTATTGGTTTATAAAATGTTTGTAAATAGGAAAATAGTTTTCTTAGAAAATTAATTTATTTATATTCAAACAATTATTATGCTCATTTATAAATAATTAATAATCAAATGATTCATTTTATATACACGTTTAAATCATATTTTTTAATTTTATTAATATTATTTGTAACTTCAATTCCAATGGCAAGGTGGGAACTAAATAATATTTTAGTAACAATATAAGTAGTATATTGATAATCAGTTAAAATCAGTCTCACATATTACCCAAGATATTGATGGGACTCGACATTGTGTATAACACAAGCCAAATATTGTTTTCTATATAACAATATATGATCTATGTATTAGGTGTAATGAAAGAAAAACAATTTTTTACATGAAATTAAAGTCAATTATACTTTATTCCTAAAACACAGGATATATTCAGTGTTGCATGAAATGACGAGTATTGAAAAGATTAAATTAATTTGAAAGTAAATATTTCACTAAATCTTAGGGTGTTACAATCTACCACAATAAAATAAATCTATCCATTAAAATTCATATGGGTTGTGAGATTTTTAATACATTAATGCTTCTTTAATAGAAATCCACATCAGAAAAATTAATACTAAAACATCTATTAGAAATTCAAGTTTTGAAACATAATAGTTACCCAAAGTAACACATCACTAGTTTTTTATATAGGAGAAAAAAGGACGAAAGTGAAAACAAGTACATATAAGGGAAATATACATGTCATGTTATTTTGGATAGTGATAGATAATATGGTCAGCTGAAATTTAAGAGTCATAAATTCATATATTTTCAATGATCAAAGAGACCATTTTATTCATCAAAAATAAAGGTACTATGAAATAATTTAGGTTTCAAGATACTTTTTCTAAAATATAATAACATTCGTAAGAATATATAATTATTGTTTTCATAATCTCAACATTTTGTTGTGCCCTAAAATTTTTCACTTCATCTCTTATTCAAAAAATGAGTGTGAATTTTTTATGCTTGAATCACTAATAGATCATAAGATCCATAATTAATGAACATTAATTACATTTGTATTCCGTTAAAGTCATAAAATATGATAATAATAAGTTATATAATATGCATAAATCCTAATTTTTATGGACAATAATTTAATCACTAAATCCTCATCTAAAGGTTAACAAAAAACCATTACATAAATCGTAAAATTATGATGCTTCAGAAAGATGAATGACTAAAACATTAGAAAAAAGTTCTCTAAATTTATCCGAAATAGTCTACCATTGATCTCCCATTTTTCATAAAGTAACTCTTGATTGTAACATACCAAACATGTGAATACTATCATTGTTAATTCTCTAGAAACATGGTAATAACTTCAATTTTCTTAAATAATTATTGAAAAAAATACATGACTTAAAACTATAATTCACCATTTATTACTTATATAGGTTCTATTATTATAAAACATTGTATTGGAATATTGAGTTCATATTTTCACTAATATAATATCAATATGGTTGAATAACATAGAATTCATATAGAGACATAAAATCAATAATTAGAATTGTAAAAAGTTTTACTAATGGACGGACAATAATACTTTCATTGATATTACTTTTACAATATTCCACATGAAAATTTGCATTTTGGAGGTCCTTTATAAACATGACTCACTTCATATGTTTTAATTATATATGATTTCCTATTTTATTTTTTATTCATAGGTTTTTTTGTTGATCACTATTATTAACCGTTAGATTTGGTCACTTTTTACCAAAAGAGAAAACTCCCTATAATTGAATTATTGTAGTGTGGGAGGTGCATTCTGTAGAGCTTTATCTTTATTCGCATAATTTGATAACATTTTCCAATCTCATATAAATTCATCCTCTTGATGTCAACAATTTCTATACTTAAAACAATTACTTTTTCCTATTAGATAATAACATCAATATTTCTACCCACACATTTACCATAAAGGATGGCTCGTATTTTTCTCTCTATAGTTCTTATAATCTTCTTTGAATTATATTTTTCTATTCTTATAAATACCTTGAGGTTGATACATAAATCCACCCTCCATCTCTTCCATAATATAATATCGAACAATTCCTTCATAGCATCTCCTGTTCCTTATGGAAAACATAATATATATATTAGTTTTTAATCAAATGATGGATTTTCCATCATTACTTTCATTCTGAATGATAATACCTAATGTGTACCTCATATGTCTTGTAATTTTTTTCTCACATGCACCAATGGATTCAATATCCTTTTGTTTAATCTCAAGGAATTCCATATCCATCTTTTTTTATAGAATATGATTTCATTACTTAATTATAAAGATCCATTTAAAATATTCCAATTTTATAGATTCAATTTATTCTTATTCATCATTTATTTATTAACTTTCCAACCAACATTTTCTCTAACTTCAAAAAAATAAATAGAAAAAATTAATTTCTCTTACTCTGAACAGTGAAGAACATGAAATATCCTTTTTGTGAAATTGATCCATTTCTAAACAACTAATGGATTAGTTGAACCACTTAATGAACATGGGTGTTTCCTCATAAATGACTTAATATAATTTTCCCCCCTTTCTTATTTATTCATTTAACATGATTTATATCTTGGGAATGTTGTGTGAGAATATAAACTATGTTCTTCATTACTACTCACATAACATTTAGTGTATTTAGAGGATAATCATTGTATTTTCTATTCCATTAAAAGTTAACAATGTTTTTTCATGTTCTATCCATTAACTAAAACTAGAAAGCATACCATGAGAAACTATTATCATGGGGGAAAACCACATAATCACAAAAAATTACATATAGGTGTCTAAATAATGTGACATAATTTATAATTTTTGGAACATTGGGGTTATTATAGTTTATTAATATTCATATTCTATTTAAATCATTCATGATTGTTTATAAAGTGTTTTTGAATTCAAAAATCATACCCTTGGGGGTGTGAAACCATGTGTGCACCAAGAACCATTGTAATTCACCAGTACCCAGTGGACTCTAGTTCTATGTAGTTTTTAGAGGTTTTTACCCTATGTAAATATATAATATATCAACATCCACATAGTGTATCCAAATAGGGATTTATTTCTAGTTACCCACTCAATCATTCATTTTCCAAAATTAAAATACATTTTGTTATACTATAACTCATCCTTAACATATTTTTTGATAAATACATTTATATATGCTTAGAAATATACCTTGGGGTATCACTAATGGTTTCCCATCCATGTTTCGAAAGGATTATTAAACCATTAATTTGATGACAAATACAGTGACCCATTCCTAACATACAAAGATATTAAATCATTTTAGATGAATATTAAGAACATTAAAAAGATACATTCCTGAGTACAATAAGTGTCTAGGGTCTCGAGAAACGTAAAACACAATCTTCTTACTTTATGAATGATCCTAATGGTTTTCCATAAATATATTCCCCATTAGTACATCTAATAAAAACATTTATTCATACTTAGGGGGTAGGAGACAAAAAATGTGTGATCTATAATGCATAGTAAGGGTATATATAGGACATATGTAAGCATAACATGAACCCAAGGTCATGAGAACATGAAAATAACCCATATATATCATACCCTACATATTAGAGATCATATACATGAGTCATGTCATAAATAGTGGATATTTAAAAGACATGATTCATAAGGGAATTGAGAGAATAATCCAAGACATCATATTATAGGAATTAGACAATGAATTGTGGAATATATACAAGAGTATAAAATATTATTTCAAATTTACCTACCTAGTCCTTCAATACAATTTTGGATTTGACCAATCAAACATATGACTTCAGGGGGGATTCTCTAGCGACAAGTGTACCATTATATTATTAGTAATTTGTTACCACATGTGTACTATCATGTTTAAGGGCTTGGGTTACAACCTGTGTACACACCTGTTTACGGGATGTGGCTAAAACTAGTGTACCCTCTTCTTTATAGCCATGGGATATGATCTGTGTACCTTTTTTTACGTGCTTGGGCTATAATCCTTGTACACTCTAATTTATGGACTTAGGATACAACCATTGTAGCCTTTTATTTACATAATTTGGATACCACCCATATACCCTCTTATTTAAGGTCTTGGGATACAACCATTTTACCCTCTTGTTAATGTTCTTGGGGTAAAACCCATGTTGCCTCTTTTTTAAGGGATTCGTATATAACCCATGTACCCTCTTTTATACGATCTTGGGATAAAAAAATTTTTAACTTCTTGTATATGGGACTGGGATACAACAAATATAACTTATATGATCATAAAAAATTATTATTAACCATTTAATTTGGCAGATATATATTTCCCACCCATCACCTAATAAAATAATACATACATATATGACAAGATAATAAATCATTCATCATATCATGACTAATAAAAAGATGTGGGCCTTCTAAAAATAATATCATAACCCATAAAATTAAATGGTTGTCATAATAATTTCATTATATTACCAATGGAAAATATATTGGTTTTAGAATCATTTCTTCATAGAATAACACCTTATAATAAGTGGGTTTTATAATCATTTATCATGGTATAACGCATACAAGATAAATGGTTTTCAAAAACAACATGTCATCAAAAACATAAACCATTCTGAGAAAAAAGATGAATAATATCCTTAGATTATAAAATTATTAAGGGATATATAAAATAAATGGATGTTAATGTAAAAGGAAAATAATTTTATTACGTATCATTTAAAATATTACTTGTGGAAAATATTCTTTTCTATTTGAAAATTATTTTTTAAAGCATAAAATATTTTTTAATCCTTCTTCTTTGAAAATAATCTTGAAAACATATAAATGAATCTCTGAAAACCATTTTAAACACATTAAATAATAAAAAATTTCTGTAATATAATTTTACAAGAAAATTATTATTATATATTATTTAAAAAAAATCATATTTCTTTTGGAAACATAATTTGTCAAAAAAAACTATTTTTCCAATCGAAGTGAGAAATAATATTGGATTATCATAAAAAAAATCATAATTAAATTAACTAAAAAAGAGTGGACATTTGGATTCATTATACGAATATATAATGAATAATCAGATGAAAATATATTTCATTTTATTTCTTGAGATATGTACCTTAAGATTTTATCAATGTAAGCATAATCATAATCAATCTCGAAAATTGATGAGATTATAGCAATAATCAGTTAACACATTAGTAACATTTAATTATAATCCCCATAAAATAATAACATTAGATGAAGAAAAAAATATATAGAAAAAAATATATTCATTATATAAAATTTCAAAGGGTTGTACATACTCCACTTATAATAATGTATGTGCATAACATCACATGTTCTCCAAGAAGTCAAATTGGGAAAAAATTACGTTTCAAATTTTGTAACTTTTGGACCACAAACACTATAAAAGCGATATCAAAAAATTTATATCTAAAAACCCATAAATTTAATAACAATAATAATCATAGAATAATTTTATAGTTTGTTTATAAACTAAAAAAAAATTAACGACTTGTAAATAAGGAATAAGTCTTACAAAAATTGATGGGAGACTAGAAATCCCATTATATGATGAGTAACATTTGAATCATGAGGTTAGTTAACGAATAAAATAAATTTAAACTTTAAAAATATTTAAACAAACTAATAAAATATATAACATTAAATAAAGAGTTATATAAACCACTCAATAAGAATAACTTGTGAATATAGTATATGTCTCATAGAAATAAACAGAGACTATAAAACCCGTACCTTAAGTCTTTAATTTCTTTTTACAAGTTCAAAACTCTTATATAATTAAAAAAGCATAACTATTCATCTACAAAATAATCATATTCTTATATACCATACAATAAATGAATTTTTATGACATTATATTGTCCATTTTTTAATGATTGCATTTTAATGATATATTTCGGGTAATAACTACTTGGTTTGTTTGTATATGTTTTTACCTTTTATTCTTGATCTACTTAATTATATCTTGAATTAATTATATAAATAATTTAAAAAGTTATATAAATATAATATATATTTAGTAAATATGTATTTATTATAATCTAAGGAATATTTGAATATAATATAGAATACCTCGTTCATAGAGATGGTTGGTCGTATGTATTCATGAACAATGATTTTGTTTTCTTATCATATTTAAAAAAATCGTAAAAGAAATAAATATATATATATATATATTATCATTAAATTGGAATTATTATTTCAAAAATATCATATAATATCACTAAACCCATCCTTAATACACTTCATGTAAATTGTGAATGAATCACATCACTTTGAGAAGGTTGTAGTCCATATTTCCACAAACGAAGTTATCGTATTCCACAAATTGGTGGGAATGAAGGTATGTGTTATATATTAATTAAATATATATAAAGATGTAATAGATATCATAGATATCAAATAAATAAATTGCATCATTATTTTCAACCATGAGAGGTGTTAAAGGATGAACGAACGACATTGGTTTGCAAGGTAGTAGCCTATATACCCACGAATGATGATCGTGTATCACATTTGATGGAAGTGTGTGTGAGTATAGGTCGGAAACATAACTTAAAAATCATATTATATTATGAATAATATTTTAATTATTTAATATTGTATTAAAAATAATTTATATTGTGTAAAAATAAATAAATCAAAAGTGTTTGTTTAAGGATGTTATCTCATCTTTTGGTAACTACTTTCAGTTCTCCACAAAAGGGATCCTTGTTAGGATTTAAGAAAAAATATAGGATTCTATAATGAATGGACGTAATTTTAGTGAATATATATATAGTTTTTGGTCAATACAAATAGATTTAGAGGGGTGAAAAAAGGAAAGAGGTTGTAGCCTTTTATATGTGTAAAAAAGGACTCACTTGGTATTTTTGAAAATAATTGGGTGGTCCCTACGTTTTAATTTTCCCCCAAGTGTCCAAAATATTAAATTATAGATACTTAAAGGTTAAATTGTTTAAATATATCTAAAAGGTAATTTTTTACCACATTATGGTAATTTTTACAAATTAGTTTCTAACTTTATTTATTAATTAAGCTCGTTTTTACCGTAATCACTATAAATAATTTTAATTACCATCACAAATATTTTTGGTCCGAAACTATATTGAAAATAATAGAAATTATAAATTATTCAAATTAAAAATATGTAATACATTTTTCTAATTTTGATTCACAGAAGTTGTAGAAGTTAATATTAAATAAATGACGTAGACATGATGAGACAATGGGTTTTTAAAGTGAAAAACTCAAAAGATTTAAGTGTTTTATATCCAATGTAAATGTGAAGTAGGTAAAATTACATAAATTAGGTTAATATTTTTATAATTTATTGAATAATAATTTAAATAAGAATTAAAATAAAATTTAACAATATGTAAAAATTAGTTTAAATCCATGTTTTCAATTAAAATTTAGGGTTTTTACAATTCATCAATAAATGAAATATTTCCAAAAAATGAACAATTTACACAAATAATTTGATGAGATTACTCATTAAAAGGAATTTTATATTTCCGAATATAATTTATTATGTTATTAAAATTTATAGATTAAAATATGATCTCCATTAAAAGGTGGTAAAATTACTATTTTGAAAAATACATATTTTTATTCATAAAATGGGATTTATTCTTATCTTATAGAATCAAATCTATTTGATAAGTGTCAAAATAATAATTATAATATATAATATATAAATTTTATTAAAAACATTTACTAAAAGAGTGTTAATTAATTTATTGATATAAAATATGTTTGTATATAAAAAAATAATATTTGAGGAAATAAATTTCATTATTAAAAAATAGTTTTTATATTCATTTGTAACTAATTTATAACCAAAAATCATTTTATAAACAAGTGTAAATATAATTTTCAAAATTTAGTGAATCTTATTTGTACCATACATTCCAATGGCTAGGTGGTAACTATAATAATATTTTAGTAAAAATATTAATAGTATATTCTATTCTAATAAAACTCACATTGTGTGTAACCAAATCATTTGATGGAGTTAGGATTGAGTGTAAAACAATATAAAAAATTGTTTTTTGGACCAAAAGATAATATATGTGTTTTGTGTAGTTAAATATTAACTTTTTGTTTCATCAAATGAAATATAAAATAGTTCTTTCACATATCACTTGATATATTTAGTGATGGGTTAATTGCATATTATTAAAAATATTAAATTAATTAAAAAATTATTTATTACAAAATAACAGGGTGTTACACTTATGGATTTTTTATACCCTTTAATTAAAAATTCCATGTTAAGGTTATGTTTCATGTAATAACTTCCCATGTTTTCATAGATGTTTTGAAATTTTATTTTTGGTCCTCTTATATAGATAATGATTTATATATTTCTGGAATGTAATAAATGCCATAAATATCATATATATTCAATATATATGTATTAATTATAATCTATAAAGGATAAAAATAGTGAATTAAATACACAGTTTAGGGAGAGGTTATGTCATACCAACGTAAGAATGTTGTTTCTATTCTATTGTTGTATTCCAAGATATGAAATAAATATTAAATTTATATATATATATATATATGTATTATCATTATATTATAATAATTATTTTATATATAAACATCTTTTATTAAACCCATCCTTAATTAAATCCATGAAAATAATGAAGGAATCATATCTCTTTGAGTATGTTGTAGTCCACACACCCACAAATCACGTTATTATATTCCCACAAAATAGAACACAGGAAGTTATTTTTTAAATAATAATTCCATAAGCATAAATACATCATAAATATATTATATATATATTATAAAAATAGTTCTCCTCTATTATTCCCATAATTTATAGGTATTAATGGATGAATTAATGAAATCTGTTTGTAAGGAAATAGTCATATGTATACACGAATGATGATTACACATATCATTTTATATAAGTGTATTAATATAAATGACATACCCTTAACATAATAACATATTAGTTTATTCGGGATAAATATTTTATTATATAATCATGGAAAAATAATAATTGGAGGCGTGGAGATAGAAATGAAACAAAAGTTCTTATTGAAGGATCTTACCTCTTCTTTGGGAAACTCCTAATAGTATGGACCAATTGAATTAATTGTTTGGATTAATTACAAAAGTGAGACTACTAGAAAGAATGAAGTTGATTTGGGAGTTCATTTTTAAAGGTTTTAGGTTAGAAAAAATACTTTAGAGATGTGAATAAGTGTGGGGGTGAGTACCTTTTTTACAGTGAAGGAGAAGTGTCATTTTTGTAAATTCAAAAAGGTAAACATGATTAAAAGGTATCAATTACATCATGTTATTCCAATAAAGGTAAATTTTTGATAAAATATGACTAATTCTATATATATAGCTTGGAAATCGGTTATTTAATTTTTCTAAGTCATTTTTTCCATTAAGATTAATGTTTAACCACAAAGTAAACTCGTTTTTACCTTAATCATTATAATTATTATTTTTTACATTCACTAATATTTTTCATCAAAAAATAAGTTCACCATTATAGAAATTATAAATTATTCTGATTCCAATTATGTAATCCAATTTTCAAATTTCCAATCACTTAAGTGGAATAAATTAATACATAATTAATTCGGTAGATGGGACAATAGAACAGGACTTTTAAGTGAAAATGATTGATAGTTTGAAATGTTTTTATATCCAATTTTAATGTGATACTGATTCAAATGACATCAATTGAATTCATATATTTACAATTCAGCTAAATATACAATAAACCCCAATTAAAATATAATGTAACTATATATATAAATTATAAAAAATGGTGTTCCTAAATAAAATTCAATATTTTTATCTATTCATCCCAAAAATGAATCTTACCATAAAAAATACTCAAACTATGATAATTTTTACATTATTATTTCACATATAAAGTATATTTTTCTATATATAATTTTGAAATTTTATAAAAATTATATTTAATTTAGGCCTTCAATTAAATGGCAGTAAATTTACCTTTTAGAAAATTATAAAACCTTATATCTAAAATTGGATTTATTTGTATCCCATTTGTAGAAAATACATAAGATAAGAATTAATTATATTATTTAATATATTTAAATATATATATATGATAAAAATAATCTGTCAAAATCTGTTTCAAATAATTTATAAATTTTTTTCCCACAAGTGATTCCCAATATTTATAAAAGGGTTTTATTTTCATTTACTGTTATTTGGTCACCAAGAAATTTATCTTATATACATGTGTAAAAACTATTTTCCTAATTTAGTTATTATTATTCATAAATACAATTAAAATGGATAGGTAATGTCTATTATAATATTTTAATGATAGTAATAGTATATTTAATCTTTCTAAAACATGGTTTTGTGTGTAACACAATCTATCAATGGAACTCAACATTGTGTATTACATAATCCAAACATATCATTTCTTGTATTGTAAACTATTCTAAGTGTGGTTTGTAGTGAAATATTAACTTTGTATTTTGTATAACACATGTCAAACATAGTTCTTGTATATAGAACATTTTATATTCATTGTTTTTTGAAATGAGGAATATCAAAAATATTAAATTTATTTGATAATGAATATTTCCAAAAATATCAGGTTGTTAGATTAGACCCCACTTAAAATTATTTTCAACCTTAAAAAATATTTTAGACTATCAATGATTTAATACATTAAATTCCGTTCAATAGAAACCCACATAGTAAAAATTTATACTAAAACATTTTTTAAAAATGGAAATTTGGAACTATAATAGTTACCCAAAGTATCTCATAACTAGGTTTCCATATAAGAGATTATAGGTGAAGATGTGGACATTGATGAAAAATAGTAATTATTTATGTAGGGTGATAATGGTCATTGATCACAATAAATTGGGTTATCAAGAATAAGTTTGGAATCACAAAACACAAATCAAGAGGGGTGTGAAATATGTCATTAATATCATCAAAAATGGTGATAATAGAAAAATATTTTATTTCAAGATCAATTTACTAAAATTGAAGAATTTTTAAAATAAAATATTATTACTTGATTTCATACTATTTCATAAGCACAACCTCAACCATTGGTTATGACTTCTCAAATTTTCACTTCATCACATTCTTCATTAAACAAAGGTGAATTTGTTATACCTAAATAACTAATGGATCGTAAAATCCATAGGTATAAAAATCAGTCATTATGTCTATATTTAGATGTAATAAAAAATATTGGGTATAATATGTTCTCTAATATTCATAAATTATTATATTTCATGACATTACATTAATCTATAAAACCATATATGAAGTTTAACTTCAACCATTCAAAAAAATAGTTATCCTTGTAACCATTATAAAAGATAAAATTCAAAACATTATTAATAAGATCAATAAATTTCAAGAAATAAACAACAACATTGATCCCCACATATCATGATGTTTCTAAGGGTTTTCACATACCAAACATGTGAATAATGTCATCTTGTATTCTCATAATAATAACTTGAATTTAAATGATTACTTAATAGAAAAATTAGTGATTTCTTAATCAAATTATTATTAGAAATATTCCTTAAATGAATGAATTCCTTGAAATCCATCCACGATAACATCAAATAATTTTTCAAAGAATCATTAATCTATTTCCTGGGTAATTAGCATTATACACTTTACATTATTCTGACCGAATATATATTTATCCAAAAAACCCATATTTTCTAAACATTAATAATATATTATTGTATACCTTACCTTGATCACATGTTTTCCAAAAAAATATAACATTTCCATTAAACAAATTTTCTAGGTCATCAGAACCATTCTACATATTCCATCATATCAGTAATCAAAAACTTATACTGAGCAGTATTCATATATTTCATAAATCTTTAATCCAAATACATAAATAATTCAATAATTACACTAAAACGATTGGTATAGAATAGATACTTCTTATCATTGAAGTAGATTCTTAGGTTAGATAATAGAGTTGGGTAATTCCCAATGTTATCTATATAGAATTCATTAAACTCCTCAACAATCAATCTCTATATAACTGTTTTTCCACATAGAAAATATCTTCCCCTCTATTTGAGGTATTTCTACATGTTCTTATTCTATTCATAGTTACTATTAGGATGAATAATATTCTTTCTTCTTTGTTCACTTCCATTGGAAATTACATAAAATTACATATTACTTTTAATCTATGTGTTAGTAATATCACCAATGTTCACAATGTTATTCATATATCATGATATCTGATTCAACATAATCAAAATATCTTTATCTCATATCACTATCCTATTTGGTTTCTCATATTCACCAAATTATTCATAAGATTTAATGTGAAAATAATTCATTCTTGTGGCATCCATCCACTAAAACCATAATCATAGTTTTATAAACACAAATTATTATGGAAACCATATAATTGTAAAAAAAAATTTCATGTGATGTTTAACTCATGAAAAATGTGTTTTAATATAGAAATCCTTAGGATTAATTTGACTTCATTAATAGTCATCTTATATTTAAATCCATAATTATGGTTTATAGAGAGTTTGAATTTATAAAGAATATACCATTGGAAAGCCAAATGAGGTGTAAAGAATGGAACGTTTTCGTGCACTAGTTCCTTATCCAGTCAATCCTAAAATGGTTTTCTAAAGGTTATTTCCATATGTACATGTATATCATAGAAACATCTAATTATAGTATCCAAACATATATGTATTTCTTATAATCAACTCATTATATCCCTTACCAAAATCCCAATTCCTTTTCTAATATGATAACTCATTCTAATGCTTATCCATAGAGATATTCCTGGACATATCCTTAGAATTATAACCAGGGATCTTAATAAATTTTTCACATCCTTGTTTCTAAAGGTTAAATAAACATTTCATTTGATACCAACCACAGAGAACCTTTCTTAATATACATGGATTTTATATCATTTTAGATGAATATTCAACACATTATAAAATTATATGCCTGAGGACCATAATAAAATATTGACTTTAGAAACTAGAAAACACAATCCTCAAACATGGGAAAATATCTTCTACATACCATGTATGGATCGTCCCCTTTAGCACACATATATAAAAAAATCTTCTTAACCAAGGGTAATGAAACATAATAAATAGTGATCCCATATGCTCAGTAATGATAATAAAAGGAGTTATCTAACAATACCATGAAAAAAATGGTATAAGAACAAGATCATAACATTAGTAGATCATACGTTGTATATCGAATATCAAAGACATAGATAATTGAATAATGATTTTCATTTCATAAGACATAAATAATAATGAATTAAATGTTTATAATTATGGAGGCCATAACAATGGAATAAGATATGAAATTTGGGAATACACATAAATAGATGAAATTAATTATATAGTAGTCAAGTCTTTCTATCATGTCCATTGAAAAAATATGGGTTCATTCCAAAAACTATCTTAGTAGTCAATGTTCACTACTTTGAAAATATTATTCATATAGGTTCACTCCCCAAACCATTGTAGTAGCTATAGTTTACTCCTAATACCATATTTTCGGTATGAGGTCATTACGTAAACAATCTTAATATTCATGGTTCACTATAAAGCCCATATACACTGAAAAACACTTTTAATGAACCTGTTTCACTCCCTATTCCATCCATGTTTATGTCATTAAATATAAATATTTCCCAATGCATTGGAGGGATATACAATTCCCAACCATTGCATAATGGAATAATAAATATTTTTTCCACAATATAAGAACAAATTAATCATATCATTACCCATTAAAAGTGATGGGTTTCATAAACATCATATAATAGCCCACGAAATAAAAAGGGTATCATAATTTTTTTTTCATATCTTTAAATATATTAACATGAAAAGTTTTATATTCATTTTATCATATAATAACTCATAAAAAATGTATGTTCAATAATCATGTGACCCATTGAAGAGAAACATGTTTAAAAATTTAACTTCTCATTTTATATATAAACGATTCATATAAAAAAGAATAATGGTCTACATAGATCATATCCCCAGTAAATCATAAACTGTATCAAAAGATGTTATCTTATATATATATGGACTTTAAAACATCACATGGACTATTTCCTAACGAAAATAACCACTATTTGAAATTAAATTTTTACGACATAAATAATTTTCAAAATATCATTGTTTAAAAAACAAATTAAAACTTATAAAGTATGATTTAAAAACCATTTAAAATATTTATTATGTAAAATAACATTTCTTCATTAAAAAAATCATTTTAAAATAGAAAACATTTTGAGAAATGTTTTCATTGAAAATAACTATTGAAAAATTATAAAGTAATCATGAATTTGTTTTAAGAAAAATTCATTAAAAATATATTTTTAAATTTATAATGGAATCTTGATAAAAATTAAAGCAAATTTTTATTATATATTTTAAAATACACAAAGTAATCATAAAATCCTTTTAAAACCCATTTATTTGAAAATACATTTGAAATTTTATAATGGAAGCATAAAAACATTGGGAAATCCTTTTCAAAACCTATAAACCATTTAAACATATTTTCCCTGATAATAAAATTAAAATATATTTAAACAAATTTAAAATTATTTTTAGGAAACATGGTTTTTGAATAAAATAGATTTCTGACCCAAGAGAATAATAAATTTCAATTTTCTAAAAAACTGTTTCATAAATATATTGAGTAATTAATAGACTCCAAATGGTACCATTCCTTCTTGATATCATCAATAACCATACTAAGTGAAAATATAAGATAATTCATTATATTATTTTTATATTATTTCATCAATATAAGCATAGTCATAAAAATTCCTAATAAATGATTAGATCGTAATAATAAACTCTTACCATATTTTATACATTGAATCCTAATCCCCATGAAATAATAACATTAAATTAATGAAAAAAATATCATTATAATAATTTAATTATGATATAACAAATAAAAGTTAATTATATACAACTAATAAAAAAATGTAGTTCCATAACATAATATGTGTCTCAAAGAAGGATAATTGAGACAAACTTACCTTACCAATTTGGGATCATTTGGACTATAAACCCCTAGAAAGATAGATAATTAAATGGGAATAAAAATACCCACAATATTAATTATAAGTACCATATAATACATTCATGGTTAGTATATACACCATAAAAAATAAACGAGTGATTAATATGGCCTAAGTCACATAGAAATACAAGTGAGATGAGAAATCCCCTTATTACATAATTAAAAAATGAAACATGATCCCCCTAAAAGAATAACACAAATTAGGAAATTAAATATCAATATATAAATTTAATTCATGATATAAAATTTATTGTGGTATTATATACACCTCATAAAATATACTGGTGTTTAATATTGTATGTATGTCACAAATATAATAAAGTGATATTAAATTCACTTAGCTTATGTCATTACATGTGATATACTTATTTAAAACCCCTTTAAATAAATTTAATTTAAATCTAAATATAAAAAACAACCATATTAATTTATATAATACCCTATATAATTTACTTATGATTTTATATTACCCATTTATTAACAATTTGATCTTAAATTTTTGTTTCTAGAGTTAACTTTCTTGTTTTGTCATACATGTTTTGACATGTTACTCTTGGTACTCTTATATATATCATAATTTATTTACATATATGATGTTAAACATGATATAAATATCATAAATATTCGTTATATATTTATATTATGATAATCTATAAAAAAAATTTAATCAATAAATTAAATACACAGATCCTGGAGATGGTAGGTTGTACGTACGCATGAACGATGTTTCTATTCTCTTATCATAAATAATGAAGCACAATATATAATATATTTATATATATGTATATATTTTTACTACAGTTTAATTATTATTCCATTTACAAAACATATTTTTCATAAACACATCATCAATACATTCATTTTATAGTGTGAACAAATTCTATAACTTTGGGGAGGCGGTAGAGCACACGTCCACAAATGATGTTATCATATTACAAATACTAAAAATCATAAAGGTATGTGTTATAAAATAATTAAATAAGAATAAATGAATCATAAATATTATATATATAATATTTAAACAATAATTCAATTATTATTTCCAATATTTAGTGGTGGTAGTTGAAAATTGTACGACACTGGTTCCTGCAGTGATAATACGTCGTACAGAGACAATGATTGTTTCTCACATTTGGAGGATGTGTGTGAAGTTGTAGTTTTTAACTGAAATATAACAACATCTCTGTATATATATGATACTTAATTTTTTACATAGTCATGTATTATAAATTATTGAGGGGTGGATAAATAAATAAAACAAATGTTCTTATTGAAAGATTATATGACTTCTATAGGTAACTCCTTTTCCATTGAACTGAATCACTCCATTTGATAAATTTTTTAAATAATATTGTTCTTTAAAATGAAGGTTGGAAATTGGAGAGCATATTTTGGTACATTCATGTAGATAAAAAGGCTTTTATCTATCAATAAATGAGGGGGTTATTACCCTTTTTTAGTGTAGAAGGAGTGTCATTTTCTTACTCCAAAAAGTTTAAATGTATTTCGAGTTATCTATTACATAATGTGACTAAAATAACAGTGAATTTTTTATAACATGGGTAAAATACTATAATAATGAACATATAATGGTTTTTAACATGTGTATAGTTACTTTGGCCTTATATTTATAAAATGTAACCACTAAGTAAACATGTGTTTACATGAAACAATGTAATTAATTTTAATTACATTAATTAATATTTTTTGAGAAAAAATAAGTTTAAAAAAATAAAAATTATAAATTATCTTTACTCCTAACTAGAAATCAATTTTTTCAAATTAAAATAATAGATTTGGTATATTTTAATTTGAAATTAATCGTATAGAATGGATTAAACTATAGGTTTTTAAAGTGAAAATGTTCGAATGTTTGAAATTTTATTATAACCAATTTCAGTGTGAAATTTATTATAATTACTAAAATTGGATTAATATTTTTTAAAATGGATCAAATATAATTTAAAACTACTTTAAAATATAATATTAGTACATAAATAAATTAGAATTAAATGCATATTTCAATTAATATTCACTGTTTTTTCTATTCATCCAAAAATGTAATTTCTCATTAAAATACCAAAAACTCACCCTCTGATAATTTTTATGTACCAATTTCAAAAATAAATTTCTTTATTCCTAATATATTTTATAAAAGTCTCAAAATTTCTATTTAAAATAGGTGTGCCATTAAAATGCATCAAAATTAACTTTTAGAAAAATATATATCACTATAAATATAAATTTATTTGTTATTATCTATTATCTAAAAAACCAATAAGTTTAATGTTAAATAGATTAATTAATTCAATATATATATAATATATAATATATAAAATTCGTTTAATTAATCAATACAAATGGTTTTATAAGAAACGATTTCTTATATTTACAGGAGGGATTTATTTTCTTTTCTAAATTTTTGGTCCCTATAGAATTCATCATATAGAAATTTGTTAACCATATTTTAATAATTTAGTAATTATTTTTTATTACTTCTAATATAATTGATAAGTTATTACTATAATAATATTTTTATAAAATTAATAATATATTGTATATTGGTAAAACTCGGTATTGCTTATAATGCAGCCTATTGAAGGAAGTCTCCATTTTTTGTAACAGAATCCGAACATAGTGTTGTGTGTACCACAAGCTAATAAATTTTTTTCATATATTAAAATATTAACTATTTGTTTCATGTAATTCAACACAAAGTTATTTCCTTAATATAGAACAATCTATATTTAGTGTTGTATAAAATATAGAATATCAGAAAGATTAAAATAATTCTGAAAACATATTCCACCAAATCTCAGGGTGTTACAGATATAATAATTAATAATTATAATATTTCATTTAAAAATTATATTTAAGTGGTTTTGTTGTTGTTTCATTTATGTATTTCTACAATAATAATTCAAAATTTTATAAAATAGTTTTTTCTGAATATTTTTATGTTGATATCTAATAATAAGAGGGTCTTAAATTAATTAATGTTTTTGTTAAAAAAGTTCAATTAGTTGTAAATTCATTAGTACTGTGGAAATTTACCTCAAAAGAACTATAATAGTTTTGTTTTTGTTTTTTGGTAGTTTTTATTTCAAATATAATTATGGATTGAGGGGTTTTTTCTTGTTGGAGAATAATTTTAATGTTTTGATAAATGTAGAGGGAAAGGTGATATGAATAATTGTTGTTTTTTGATTAAATAATTCATTTGAATTAACAAAATAATTATTTCTGGGTAAATTTTATGTTGTAATTATTTTTTTGGGCTTAATTGTATGTATGTAAATATTTTTATTGTTTTTCAATTATAAAAAGTGTTTCGGTTTGTTGGTAGATGAAAATTTTGGTTGAATATTTTCATTTTGTGCTTAATTTAAATTGTTTATTGGGTGTTTTCCATAAATATTATTTTTAGGAAAAATTCCATGATGTTTGTAACTTATAAGGATCCTTATGTTAGAAAAACACATGAAATATAGAGGTGATAAATACATGTTTTTTCTTGTTTATTTTTTCATCATGGGAATTATGTTATTCCATGTGTTTCACCAATGATAATATTTAAGGCCATGTATTTAAAATATGAGGGGATATTGAGCCTTTAATTTTCTATAGTGTTCTAAAGTTATTGTAATGAGTCAATGATAGTATAAGATTATTTTAGAGACTTATATTGCAACTTATACATAATTATAATGATGAAAATGATATTTATAAGTCATTAAATGATTAAAAATAATTATATATTATCACTTTTAATCCTTTTGGTTGTTCGGGGTTATAATGGTTTCTACTAAGAATTATTTACTAACTCCATTTAAATACACACCTTGTGTGCATAAAAAGCATTTGTATTAAATTTCAGCATACAAAAAGTGGCCTTTTATGGGGGAGGTGATGTCATAATACATCATAGAGTTGGTTTTGAAGGTGTCTGGTGTAATATTGAAGAGGTAGTAGACACAAGGTTTTTTTAATTACTTAATTCATAAAATTTTGCTATACTAATTAAGTCTGACTTCTTGTATTATATGGTTTTGTTACTCATATGGGTATGTATTAGATTTATTTTAGACTATTAAATCATTCTATAGTATTATTACTTCTACATATTGATAAATCATTATTTATTTTATATTTTTTATATTATGTATGATAAAATGTTAAATTAATCCTCGAGTGATAATCTATAACCATTGGTTCTAGTCACCATATTTTAGTGGTTAGAGTGTTCAAATTGGGCCATGTGGGATTTTACCTTTGGGACATGGTCATCCTAGAGTTGGGTGTTACAATATGGTGTTAGAGAGGTTTATTTTCAAAGGACCTAATATTTTGGAGGATTAATGATATATATTAAAACATGGTACTTAATATGGAAGCCATGTGGGTGTGTTTATATCCCAAAATATAATAGAAGTTCACGATTCCAATAGAATATATTATTGTATTTTTGTGGATTATAAATGGGATTTTAGAATATGTTACTCAGTTAGAAGTGATTAATAGGGTTATTAATGAATCATATTTCCATTTAGGGACATTATGTACACTCATGAATTTTTTTTTGAGATTAATTGTGTATTTAAAACATCATATAAATAATTTAATATCATGAATTTATTAGGTTTTTTCCCTGAATAGGTAATTAATAATCGATTAAATTTCTAAAATTTAAGAAATAAATCTGGTGATAAAATTTTATTAGTTTGATTTCAGTAGTTTCCTAGTGAACATGTATACAAGGGGATTTTGGATTTTTTATTTTTTAACATTTTGATAATGATTGTAACTAATGTTCTTCTTTATTCATAATTATTCCACTAAAGAAAAAAATTAAGGAGTTCTGTAATAATGAGATTGACTAGGAGCACTTTGAAGAGGGACTAGTGAAAGGGGAAGATGATAATGTTTCTTTTATGGTTGAACTTATAACTATAGTGTAGAGGAATATTATTGACGATCTTCTTAAATTGATCCATAATTTAGACGGAATATTTCATTGGGTGGTCATAGTGTTTTTTGATTTAGTTATATTTTTAATAGACAAACACCCATTTGTTTTTAAAGGGGATTATTATTTTCAAAGAGATAAATATTAAATGGAGTTGATGGAAAATTATTTTAGTTTTTAGATTATCTTAAATGGAAAAAATAGATATTTAAATATTTATTCTCAAGGGTTTAGGTCAAACATTTTGGGATTAATATTTTCATAAAAAGATGGAAGAGGTATAGTAGTATTGTTCATTCTTGTAACATTTCTTTTATTACATCAACAATTAGATTTTTTGGATTGTAGAGGTCATGATTATATTGGTCTATTAAATGGAAACATAGCCATTAATAGTTAAGCATTATCTATTTTTTATAAACTTAATAGGTGAAGAGGTATCTAAATACCATTGTATAGATTAGGGAAAAAATGATATTGAAGAACAAAAAGTATTATAAGTTGGAGTAGTTGGATCATCAAGGGGAATTGATATAAAGTGAAATGATTATTTAAGGGATGGGGAGAGATTAGGTTTCTATAGGTATACCTTTTGATAATATTATTGTATATCCATGATGTCCTTATATTATTATCATTATAGTAAAAGAGGCTATACCCAATAAATTTTTACATATTCATATAATGATGTGTCACTCTAGTAAAATTGTTGAATTTTAAAATAAATTTTATCATAACAGATTTTT
Source organism: Viscum album (assembly GCA_963277665.1). Taxonomy (NCBI): domain Eukaryota; kingdom Viridiplantae; phylum Streptophyta; class Magnoliopsida; order Santalales; family Viscaceae; genus Viscum; species Viscum album. Next base: position 928,031,741 of record OY728165.1, read on the forward strand.
TAAGAGGATATGAAGTGATTCATTTTTGAAAAAGGAATCATATTTATCGTTAATGTATTATAATAGAATTTGAGATGAAACTCATGGGGGAGGTATGTTCATAGAGATAAAAATGGGTTTCAATTACAATTTTAGTTGGAATATTTTACATAATGGAAGAAGGAAACCTAAAGAAAATGTCACAATGTTTTCTTAGGTATTGAATTTACTATTGAGTAGGAATTGGTTTACCTTACCATGTTTTCTTTTATTATGAGAGTAATAATTCTAATATCCTCTACCATTTTCAATTTAATATATAATTATTGTGATTCCCATTCATTTAAGTCAATATTATTTATTTTTGACAAGTGTTTGGATGATTTATTTTTATCAATATTGTAATCAGTAAATACCCAATTAGGAAGAACAAATTTACCTACCATAAGAAGTATGGATTGTGTTACATATTTATTTTTTGTATGGAAATATTTGGGATTTATTTAGTTTAGAGATTATAGGTTTTAATTTTATTTTTAGTAAGTAATATATATCTGATTTTCAATAAACTATAGATTATAAATGGAAACATTTTGTATTATATTAGTCTCATGATGAATCATAGGTTTTTCTTGTATAATAATATAATCCCACTTTCATACCCATATATTATTTTTATTATATGTGGAGTATCATATCATGGGCATCAATGATAGATCTTGTGTTAGATGAGGATGATTTTGGTGTTGTTATTCTTGATATAGTTAATAAATATATTTATTTTCTTCCTCCTAAATTTACTAGTTTGATACCAATTCGTGAGGAATATTTTTTAACATTGTACCATACACTAATATTGTATTTTTACTTCTTTACCAAATATATCCAAATGATCATAAAACATTAAAAACTATTTTAGAATATTTTGAAAATAGAGGATTAATAATTTATAATTCCTATACATTTGGTTCTCTAGTGGTTTTTAAAAGGACTATGACATTCTATGATTATGTGTCGAATATGTTTGGTTAAATTATATTACTAATAAAAATCAGTATCGTTTAAAATAAATCAGAAATTTGTTTGAAAATTATAGATTTCCTTGATAGTTTGTGAATATTGATATACTTTAATGTTATCATGAATAAAGGTTATGAGAATGTAATTTCCTTAAAAATAATTTTAGATTTTATATGGTTGTTGTGAATTCATTTTGAGAACATATGGGGTAAAACAAAAATCTATGTTTGTGTCCTTGATGATTCATGTATTCAATCATTATTTAGATTCATTCGTTATTATATTTATTAATTATATATTTACATATTCATGATTCTATTAGAAGTGTGGGTTGAATTTCTCTATAGTATGAAACATATTAAAATATCATCAGTTTTATTCCATGATTTTATAGTGTATGTTCTAGAATCAATAGTTTAATTTTCCTTGAAATTTTGTTTTTGAACATGTGATCTTTGTGTATTCAATAAAGGTGGATGTTCTTATTTCTTGAGAGGACCCTAGAAATTTCATATATATTTTATGTTTATTGGTCGTTATAGGGTAATATTCATAGTTCAAATGGGTTTTATTTTCCCAAACTTTATTTTTTATAGTATTTAATATAAATGGTGTTACACTTCATTGTTGTGAGAATTGTGATGATTCATTTTAGGATCTAAAAAAAGAATTACATAAACACCTATTACCCTTATACTGGATCCATGTAGGCATTGTGAACTATATTTTAGGGCCTCAGTTGTATGCTTAGGATTTTTGATGAACCAGGATTAATGATTAGTTGTGTATGGTTAATAGTAAATTAGGATACAAGAGAATAACTTCTCTACTAATGATCTTAAGTTGGTACGGTTTTTTGAATGCTTTTAAATGTGGGAAATGTTATCTATTTGGTGAGAGGTTTTGGTTTTTAGGGACCATAAGATCATGATGTATATATTAATATTATGTAATATCAACCAAATACATATAACTTGGGTTGAATATATTCACTTTTTTACTTTTGATATGGAATAAACTAATTTTTAATAGATTTTTTTTTTATATTTCATGACTAAGAAGTCCCAAGTGGACCTTTTACTATGGTTGAATGCATATCAATTTGACTGTTTATTCTCTGATCTACCTCTTAAAGTTTCCAAATGAAAGGGTTGTTTTTTCTTCGTTCTTCATCATCATCAACATGTGACTTTAATTCCAAGGGGAAAAAATAGTACAAAAAGGGCCAATATATTCATGAATGGTTGTATGTTGATGAATAGTATATATATGTATATATTATTTTAATAGTTCAATTATAATATTTTACAATTTATTTTCATATTTCTCAGTTTTTAATTCATTCTGGAAATGACCAATATGTACAATTGTGTTTTCTGATATTTTTAGTGACTAAGTCTAAAGTGAGACAATGGAGTATTTGTTTTTAGATGTTTCATATGTAAATTTGTGAAAATGAAACATAAACATAATGTGGGAAAGAATCAATCACAACATGATACCAGGTATAACTACTATTTTTTAACCATAGATATGGTGATTGGATTTGTAAGATCATAGAGATGGATAGATCCTGTTTTTGTTATCATTTATTGGTTGACTGAAGTTTCTCATTTTCTTCTGACCAGGGACACTATAAAATTTAGGAAGCATTACGTTAGATAAATTATGATACTTTATGGGATACCTAATGAAATTATGTCTAATTATGATTTGAGGTTCATTTCTATATTCTAGTAGGTTTTCAAGAAATCATTATTATCTCTAGTGAGTTTTACGGTGAATTATCATCAATAGATCAATAAAAATCTTGAGTGCAATATAAATATTCCCAATAAGATTATCCATGATGGTATTATTTATTTTTATAGTTTTTGGATGATAATGTGCCTTTGATAGACTTTATATATAATAATATTTACAATGAATCTATTAAAAGGGTTTATTCGAAGATAAATATAGTTTACCATGTTGGTCACCTTTTTGTTAGATGCAATCTAGGGAGATTCCTTTCATTAGGACTCCCTTGGTGTAATATATTTTGATCATATATTGGTAACTATTAATTGGTTATTTTTTATTATCTTGGGCATGAATATTATACAGATATAGGAATCATCCTATTATAGTTGTTTTCCAGGATCATTTCTTTCTTTTTATCTCACGTTTATTGGAACATTTACTAATTTGAAATTATAAGAAATATGGTTTGGGACTTTTTTGATGATTTAAAATCACAGAGAGGATTAGATAAGTTTTATATAATTTATAATTTCCTCTGAATTATATTTATATGAATTATATTTTATTGAATATCATATACCGAAATAAAAACATGATCCATATCATGTTCTTGAATGTAATATCATAAATCAAGATCCATATAAAAAATTTATAAACAAACCACTGTGTATTATTCATTACATTGAGATAGACTTGTGGGAAAATAAATAATGTATATTTGAGTTTTATAATATTATGGGAATGTAAAAATAGATATAAGGAAACAAGAATTTGAAATGAGGTCCCAATGGTAGGAGTAATTTATTAGTGACTCAAGATGATTCTTCTTGAAGTGGTTTACCGATATAGTAGAATTTTTACATAACCATAATCAATGATCAAGTTTTTGAAATTATTTTCATTGAATGAGATATTATTTTTAGTTTATTTTGGTACTTTTTATATATTTTGTGTGAAAGAATGTGAAGGAGTGTAGATTTATGATGAACCATGTAGTGTTTTCTTTGTAGGCACCACCATGTACTTGATAGTCATGAACCATTGACTCATTGAAAGTTAAAATAGAGGGGGTACCAAGTATTTCCCCCTAGGTACCGAAAAATATGTTCAGTGGTTTTTATTATAGGTTAATTTCTATATTTTCACTATCATATAATTTGATTCTACATCCAATATTTCTCATGTTGGGAATCACATTTTCAATGATTTAGAGGCCTTAATCTCCCTCCATGGAAACTCAACATCGTGGAGTGATTTATCCGTCATTTAATTTTTAATTTAAATCCCATAATTGTGTGCGATCTATTTTGATAAAATATTTAATAAAATTATCATTTATTCATAAATATAATGGGCTTTAGTAGTTATCTTTTTTTATAAGGTTCTCTTTTCTTTTATTTGACTGATTTTATATGATCCTTCCGTTTTTAAGGAGTTTGGCTTCCGTTCATAATGATATTTTAATTCTTGTTGTGTGTTTTAGGTACAATATTGATTAATTTGGGTATTTAAATTGTTTTTAATTTATTATCTGCCTATTATTTTATTATTCAATTTCTTATTGTGAGTTATTTTATTATAGAAAATAGTTATATTGTTGAATAAATTTATTTACATATTTTTACATGATGATTTGAATATATGATATCTATCTTATTCTAGATTATCGAAATACATTAATAAAGTGGTGAATTAAATAAAATATTGGATAATTAAAATTTATAATTGATATATATTTTGATATATTAATTTGTAGTAGGAATATGAAGGCTCTAAATGATGGATATTTGTTTTTGTGATTTGATTATGCTTTTCTAGTATGTGAATTTATATAATGCTTTACTGAATATTAATGAAAACATAAAACCATTATATTTTATGTTTAGCATGATTTTCATGTTAATTTTGGCAAAAATATATGGTTAAATTCTTTCTTGAATGGGATAAAAAAACCAAATAAATAGAAGATTTTTTTGGTATATTTTTACAACTAACATTGAGTAATGATAAATGCGTGTTTGATGGAAATTAAATAAAAGTTTTGAGAATGTTAAAATTGAATGTAGAATTAATTATTTAATTTTATTTAGTTATGTAACAATATTAAATGACTAAAACTAAGAATTTAATGATTTAATTTTATGCCATAATATAAGGGTTAAGCCTCAAATTTATGTTTGGAATTATTCACGATTGAATTTGAATTGTAAATGGAATTTTATTTGTTTGAGTGTATCAAATTAAGTCTAAATAATTACATTATGTGCTAAAAATAAATTGTTTATTTAGAGTTTTTTATGAGGTATTTTATGGATGGAAAATAGTTAATGAGTTTTTTACTTGTAGGTAGCCTTATTTTTGTCATATTCATGAGATATATGTGTGAGATCCATGTTTTTGTCTTGGCCTGATGTTTTTTAGATAATATATGTGATTACATGACTTTTCATATGATAAATTATGATTAAATTAATTTTGAATAAGATACAATGATGAGTCATGTGTTTTTTAATGTTCTGTGGTTACCAAAATTGGAGAAAGAAATTCAGATATTTTTGGGCAGTAAAGTTTTTCACTTAATAACTTATTTTCATGTTGGAAATGATGTTGTTAAAATATTTGATGCTTTATACAATTTATATATATGTGTTTATATTTAGGGTTTACTCAGTTATATTCTTGGGGTTGTAGTGGTTTCTAATGAGGATTATATTTTCACTCAGTGTATGAACAAACATCATGTGAATACATATTATATGGATGAAATTTCAATAAAGGGTAATTATAATTAATTGATTTTGTTATGATGGATTTTGGAGGTATGTTTTCTTGTGTATTTATATGTGTGGAAGTGGTTTGCCACACATTTTGTTTCTATTTATTTTTTCTGTATTATTCATCCTTTTGTATGTGAGATTTACTTTTGAGACTTCTTTTTTTTACTCATTTATAAATGTTTTTTTATTTATTATGACATTATTTATCTTGTTATAGTTAGTATAATTATCTTGTTTGGTCACATAGATAGTTACCTTATGTGGATACTACAACTCCTCACTTGTGGCCCCGACATGTTATAGGCTTAAAGAATGTGGTGAGGTCCTGGAATATTATTGGGATACTATACACTCAAATAATAGGCTCAAGAGTTTTGATTTAATCTACCAAAAAAATTTAATTACCCATCTATGTGAAGTATATCCCGAAACTATATATACATAAAAATGGGATCCAAATAGGCCACCATAATACGGAATATAATAAATTAATAAGACTATATGAGGAATCAAGAAAAGAAATAGGAGAATTAATAAATAAAGACTAAAATTAATAATTAAAAGTTACATTATACAATAAACATGCTAAACATAAACTATAAGTAAATAAACCATATATTGGTCATGATCTCATAGTTATCTTATCAAATAATCGGCCTTGACAACCTGCTAGACTTTTATCAGGTGCCTAACTCCATGGTGCACCTACGTACTAATAGAAAATGGGATGGTTTACCAATGTAAATTGAGTCTAATACCACATACATGTGTATGGTGTGAGTTCAACGACTCAGTAGGAACCCTAATGGATCAAAATTCAGGATGATGTTTAGGAAATACATATAAAAATGTAGTCATGATTGTACATCATAGCTAACCGGAAACATAAGACACAATGCAGATAAAACAACACATGATAGGTGATCTTGTTCTAACATGGAGACCTTAACACATAAACCATACTATTTTGGATATATAATAGAAGTAATACACTAAACTCTATCTTAACCCAATCCATTCCAAAATTCATTGGGTAGGGTTTCATGCTAAAACATGGACGCTACATATTGTTCCATGGATGGTTGTTTGCAAAATGATGTCCACCCTTCACCATAAGGCTATGTTTGAAGTTCAAAAAAACCAAAAACCACTACCCAAAGGAACAAGTCATGTTCATGCATCCTTATGCCTCAAACAATCCCTTGTCACACAAGGGTATTCTATAGTTTATGTCTTATTTCAATCACTTCAACCCATCCCTATAGACTGAAAGGATATCATATCAATCACATTGAATCATCCCCACAAACTCAAGGGATGTTAAACAAATAAAACCATCACACACCCACACACATAAAATTGGTGACAAGAAAAACACTAAATCATATTTACACAATCAAGGAAGGTCACATCAAACACACTGCTCGATATATGAACAATAAAAGGAGGTCACCCAAATCACACCAACCCTTCACACCCATTGGTGGTCACAATAAGCATACTAGACACTTCCATAACCCACAAGGTAGATCACATAAAGTAGATGGGCCAATAAACACACACATTGATTAGAGGTCACAAAAATAACACCAACACATACCTATACACTCAATGTCGGTCAAAAAATGTACATTAACTCATCCCCATTCTCTCAGGGGGGTTCATAACAAAAATTATAACTAAACCCTATTAAGAAAGGTCCATATATTCCAATCACAAGACTGTAATAGAGGAGAAGACACACTACCTATATCACAACCCACACAAACACACTCTACTATGTTGATTGTCACTCGAAACATAGTTCGACATTTGAAACACATCCCCAAACTCATATTAACCATGAAATTGTGATTTTTTTCCCTAGAATAAACAGGCATATTTGATAAATAATAAGTTCTTTTGGATTCTATACACACACAAAAAACCATCATCTGTCAAAACATGCAATCTATATGAAATCACAAATGAGAATCCCAGTTTGAACTCAAGATATGGAAAATAGGGTATCACCCTCTTGAGGCAAATTGACCAAAACCATCACAATAAAGCATATTAGTATTTCCGTTGGTTTCCATTTCAAATAGTATTTTTAAAATCCTTTTGAAATTCATCCCACTCCTTATCAATTGAACTAATTCCTTTTCCAAACTCATAAGAAAGATCACTGAAAGTGTTATTCACCTTTTTACTACCATTTCAAAACACATTTTCCAATCCCCATTTTCCATTAAAATTTCCAAATAAACTAAATCCTTATTTATAAATAAACTTCTAAAAATTAAATTATTTCCCCTTGGAAATCCAATGAATGGCTCGAATAGAAACCATAATGATGTCCACCACCACTCTATCAACTAGGCTATCACCATCAGACAGTTTATCAAGATAGTCAACCCATGTTGACTCTTAGGACAAAATAGACATATAAAAACCATATGGAAACTCATATAAATTCTTAATCATAAATAAATATATATTAATGATGGAACATAAACCAAAATTTTAAAAAAAATACATAGACTCTTAAAAAAATTAAATTCCCCTTCTTTAAAAGCATTCTCCAAATATATCCCAATCCCATAAAATATTAGATTTAGTTTATAACCATATATCTCATAAATAAACGTCAATTACTAAATAAATTAATCATTTAAGACTAAAAATCCAAATTTGTATAATAGATGACAAAATAAATGGGAATACCCATGGAATAGAATCCATTTGAAAAGGGGTACATTGATCTCCTTCTATGCATTCAAACTATATCAATGTAAAATCATTAAATTATAAACCTGAACTAATGATTAATTAATCCCAAATTCATCGAGAACCCTAAAAAAATAAATGATGAAACATACCTATCATAAAAACATGATGACTTGGATACAATCTCCTAATATGTGTTCTATGGGATATATATAAAAGACCCATCAACTCTAATGATTTCCCAATCCTTTGGAGAAATGTTACCTATAAGAACCCAAATGGCTACACAAAAAAATGGTAAAATGGGGGAGGATGTACAACAAGAAGAAAGAGGGTGTTTACCTCGAACAAACATGATTAATATTACCTAAACCACATAAGCCACACATATTAAATGAGGGAGAGGATGAGGAGAAAAGGGGAATCTCCCATCCTTCTAGTCAAATAGATCCAGATTGGTTTGCAGGGATTCCAAAATAACCCCTACAAGAATCACAAAATATCCCAAGAAAATGAGGTCTCCCCACTTTAACCATGGTATGAACTACAAGGCCCTAACCTTTAACATTTCATAATATTGAGTGAAGTAAATAATTCACATTAAGAATCTTTTTAGGTATAGAGTTTTAGAGAATTAGTCCATAACTATTATATTATATATCAAATATTACAAATTATACACTTCTAATCAGTATCCATTTTTTAGATAAAATAAGAAATCTTAAAAGAAAAAAAGAATCATTTTCCTGATTTAATTATTTTTGAATTCTTTCTTTATCTTACCCTGCCTTATACCCTTTGAATAAAACATTTTAGAAACATGTGATAAGCATAAAATGATCTGTAAGGGTTATAAAATAATGAAATAAATCATTATTCGATCAATACATTTAAAACATTATCTCATTAACACACCTCATAAAATAATTAGATTTATGAATAACACATATTGATCACTAATCATAATGGTAACTTGTGGAATCAATAGCATATATACATTGTAGCGTTCACTTCTATATAGGGAGTTATGTTTGTAATACCCATTATGATATATTTTCTAAATATATTTAGTGAAACCTTAATGATTTCCTCCATCACATTACCCAATGCATTGGATAGCTATGTTAGGCTCACCCGCCCTGGGATTATCACGGCACCACCCGTATATGTAACCATTTCCCATAAACCATAATATATTCATAACACATAAAACAAGCATAAAGGAATGATAAGATTTCCACATTTCAATCACAATATATCATTTCAAGTTATTGAAATATACAATGTCCTCTCAAATCCATTTTCAATACCAAAATATATAAAAAGATTATATGGTATTTATTTTCCTTTTAAATTTTTTTTGGATTGTTATGGAAGCCAAATATGAAATAATTCTCTGGGCAGTAGAAAGGCCATTGTCAGAGTGCAAATTAAAAAGAAACATTATTTTAGTAAAATGATTCATAGAGGAAATATTCCCTTTGAATGAAATTAGAAGTCAACGGGGATTATACATTCAATAAAAAAAATCTTGTATAAATCCATGTATGCCATAACAAAATGAGATTGAGATGAAGTCCCCTACCTCGGGTCCGAATTGACTCGTTGGTTCTTTAATCTATAAAATAATAAACTAAATTTAATTTCAACATGATTTAGATCCTTTTAAAACATTATTATTACTTTTATATCACATATTACCACATTATAAATAGTACATAATAATTAAGTTAATAATGGTCATTTTGTCAGTATTTGGTACTTGAGTCAAAAATGCACTTCTTATAATTACATGTTGTCTATGTAGTCAAAATATCATTATCTCCAGAATGATATTCATGATTTATATATCATATATATCACATATATCTAGTTTATATATATATATATATATATATTTATATTTATAACAGTACATTAAATTTGGAAATAAGAAATGAAATGCACTGTTCTTGGAGAAGTTAAGCCGTACATACACATGAACGCTACTTTCATTTATATTACATATTTAATTTAATGAAAACAAAATGATATATAGTTATATTATAATTCTAGTATAATATAATTTATAAATTGATTAAATCTAACCTTTATACATTCCATCTATGGCATGAATGAGTCATATCAATTTAAGGGGGTGGTAATATGCACTTCTACAAAAGAAATTATCATATTTACCCACTATGGAAACCATAAATGTATGATATAATTGAAAGATACCTACGAATAGAGAAAATATAAATATAATATATATCACATATAAATACAATGTCATCATAATGGCCACCATGAGATGATGTAGGAAATATTTAAACAATCATCATTTCGTGAGGCAGTAGTTATTCGTCCACAGAAACAATATGTTTATATCTATTAGATGGAGGTGTGCGGAATAATAGTTAGAATAATTCTCATAAAAACATCCTAGTATATTGAAGAATTTTTTTATTAAATAATGGAAAAAGAGAGTTTAGGGTGTTGGAGAAGGAAAAGAAAAGAACTTGAGAGAAGTCGTTACCTTTATATCAGGTAACTCCCATAAGATTGATCCAAAATGCTTTATTATAATTAATTCTTCCCAATGTTAGGATTTTAAAATAAAGAGACGGATGTTAAAATTTTATTTGAGCAGTTTTTGGATGATCCAAGATTCTTTAGAGGTTTGAGAGATGGGTTAGGTGTGATGTACTTTTATAAGGGTGAGGAGGGGCTCTTTATAAATGTTTTTAAGTATTATTTTGTTATCAACTTATTTTTAGTTTAAAAAGGTCCAAAACATATTTAATTAGAATACAAGGAACATATATGTTTAAATAAAATCATACAATAATAATTGGATTGGTTTTGGATATTTTTTCATCCTTATATTTTTTATTTAACCCTTTATTTACTCTTGACATTTTAACAAATATTTATGACATTGAAAATAAAAATAGTTTCGAAAACATGAAAAATATCAAATTATAGAGTCAATAATAATATTATAGACTTATGGTAACAGTTTGGCATAATATTATATTTTTTAATTTTCTAATATTTAATAAAATATTTTATATTTTCTAATATGAATAATGTAAATGTTGACACTGTTCATATAATGCCTTTTTAAAAATTATAATTCAACTTGATATTTTTTGAAAAAAAGACATTAATTCAAAGAAAAAAATTCAGCCTTTTCAATAATATTCGTGTTTGTCATTAGAAGTTTAAAAATGAATTTATTTTAATATTTATAATATCATTTATTAGAATCTTTTTTTAATGAAGCAATTACTACATCACCATTGTGTCATAATTAAATTTATTTATGTAAATTTTAAATATTATAAATAAAATATCATGATTTAAGAAATCATTTTATCTGTATAATTACTATTTATTGTCTAAAATATAACTTATATAACCCCATATAATTTTTTTACTAAAATATATTTGTTTATGTTATATTTTCTTTAACATTAAATTATAAGTAATTAAATGTCATTTTCAAACACAAGTGGCTCCATGGGTTGCCAAAATCAACCCACGAATGCCCATGGATAGACATGTATCAGCCGATAGGGTTAGAACATGTGTTAGTGTAATTTATTTTTATTATAATATAATATTTTTCCATTATTTAACATAGTAACCCTTTAACCATGGTAAACAAAATATTTACTAATGTTACTATTCATAATGTCTAAAAATAAATATTTCGAATGTATACAATTTGGACCTCCTAATTCCAAATATGGAATCAATTTTTTTTTAAAATTCACAACATATATGTTGCTGAGATTAATTTAAAATTAATTCCTCTTGTCAAAACAAAAAAGCGGGTTTTTAAGAAAAAATAACTATCAAAAGATTAACTCTTGTTTATATCAAATTTAAATGTGAAATTTCTTCAAATGACCTAAATTAGATTGAATGGTACAAATATAATCTAAATAAAATTTAAGAAAAATTAAAAATATAATCTAAACATATAAATAAATTATATTAAAAGGTAGTTTTCAAATAAAATGTAGTATTTTTCAATATTCATAAAAAAATGAACTTATCAGAAGAATACCAAACTTTTATCCAAAATAAATTTTGATATCCCAATTTTAAAGAAGAATTTAATTTTTTCAAATAGAACATATAAGAGATACAGAATCTATATTTAAAAATGGTATTCCATCAAAAGGTGGTAAATCAACCTTTTAAAAAATATTAGAGTATTTATGATTAAAATTGGATTCATTCACATTCTAAGCCTCTATTTTTTACTGGATAAATGTAAAAATATTTAACAAACCTGTGTAATCATATTTTAGTTAGTTTTGCTCATTCTTGCCAACACAGTGACTAGGCGTTAACTACCACTTAAAGTAATAATATTATATTATAATTTTTTTAGTATGACTCAGCATTGTGTGCAACATAAGCTTTCAGAGAAACCCATTGTTGTGTGTCTGGTACACCATCGAACATAGAATCCCCTTTAAAGTAAAATTAATATTTAATTCACAAATATTTATAATATGAAAATTCCATATTTTTATTTACCTAGGATCTTACATCCTTCCCCCCTTTTGGAAATTATGTCCTCACCATTTTATTAACTTTTCAAATAAATGGGGGTATTTATCCATCAAATAATTATTAGATTCTCACGTTGACTCTTCAACAATATTGTATTTTCACTAAACATTTACTGATATATCACCTTATTTTGAAACACTTGCTCTTGGTGGTCAATAATCTGGGTGGATTGTTCCTCATAAAAATTATTCTCTTCCAACTGAACTACCTCTATACTCAAAACATGTGATGGATCCAACATATACTTTATCAACATTTATACATGAAAAAATTAGTGTACCTAGGATAAAAATCAAGGTAAATACACTCCTTAAAAAAATGATCCAACATTATCTAGGATTACATACTGTCCAATGAACCTCAGACTCAGCTTCCCCTTCATACCAAAATGAATCACACTTGTCTATAGAGAATCTTTTAGAATTATATGATCACCTACCACGAAAAAAAGATCCTTCCATCAGTTTTCGGCATAACTTTTCGGCCTACTCTGAGCGATTCTCATGTGCTTCTGAATCAACAGAACTTTTTCTGCCATATCTTCTACCAATTCTAGTCCCACCAAATTCCTCTCACATACTTCATCCCAAAAAGTATTAGTTCGATACAACTTTCCATATAATGCCTCAAATAGAGTAATCTATATACTAGAATGAAATATGTTATTATATTGAAATACAACAAAAGAATGATTTTGGTCCGAACAGCCCTAGAAATCCATTGAGAAATCTTGTAGAACATCATCCAATGTTTGAATTTATCTTTCTGACTACACATCTGATTGATGATAAAAACTTGTACTGAAATTTAATTTAGTATCCTATGAATTCTGAAGGCCATTCTAAAAGTTAGATGTAATCCTGGGATCATGATTAGATACAACGGAGTGGGAAAATCCATGAAACCAGACTATATCTTTAACATACAACCGAGAATGTTTATCTAGAGACAAATTATCTTGAATTGGAAGTAAATGCTCAGATTTACTCAATCGATCAACAATAACCCAGATGGCATTGTTACCTCAAGATGTATTTAGTAATCCCACAACAAAGTCCATGGATATATTTTCTCCTTTCTACTCTGGCTCTTGTAAAGGATGAAGAATCCCTTTCAGTAACTGATACATAGAATTAACCTAATGACAAGTCAAACACTTCACAGTAAAGTAATGAATATCTATTTTTATTCCATCCAACCAGTAATACACCTGAAGACCTTTGTACATCATATTATTACCAGGATGAACTAAAAATAGAGAACTATGAGCATCAAATAACAACTAATTCTTCAACTGTGAATCACAATTCACAAATAATGTCTTCCCAATCTCAAAATACTATCATTACTAATGATAATTTCAGGAACATACCATTCTGAACCAACTCTACCTTTTTCTGAAACCCATCATCTTCATTCTACAGATGCTTAATTCTGTATGATAGATATGATTTCACTGACACTTAAATCAAAATGGATTAATCCCCCACACCAACAACTTCTATTTCAAATTTCATCAAATTGTTAATCAAATGATCTTGTTATAAACTTAACATTGTTAACATATCATTAATGTTCAAACTCGAATCATTAGCCTCTTTATTTTCCTTTCCCGGATGGTAATAGATTGTGTAATCATAATCTTTGATTAATTCAATCCATCTCCTATGTCTCATTGTTAATTCAATCTTAGTGAAAATATACCAGAAACTTTTGTGATCAATAAATATTTCACACTTTTATACATAAAAATGATGCCTCCAAAATTATAAAACAAAAACAACCGTAGCTAATTACAAATCATGTGTAGGGTTATTTAACTTATGAGGTTTCTAGTGACATGAAGCGTAATCAATTTCATGATCAATCTACACGAGGACACATCTGAGTCCTTTCAGTTAAGCATCACTGTAGATAAATAATTGGCAATCTCTGGAAGTTAATGCCAAAATTGGAGCATTCACCAGTCATTTTTTCAATTCCAGAAAACAATCACCACACTCATTTTTCCAAATTAATGTAACACATTTTTGAGTTAACTTAGTTAGTGATCTAGATAAACATGCTAAATTTTCAACAAACCTCTAGTAATAACCTGCTAATCCAAGAAAAATTCAGATCTCTGTTTTATTTGACGGTCTTGGCTATTCTTCAACAACTTTTGTTTTAGCAGGATCAACAATTATTATATTTTTTAAAATAATAAGACCAAGGAATGAAATTTTTCATAACCAAAACCCACACAAGATTAATTTCCCAAAAAAATTATTATAATTTATGGTTTACAAGACAAACTATAAATGACTTTCATGATCCTCTTTAATTTGTGAATAAACCAGTATGTAATCAATCAACACAACAAAAAACCTATTCATGAACATAAAGAATATTATATTCATAAGCTCCATGAATACAGATGGTGAATTGGTTAACCCAAAAGGAATAACTAAAAATTCATAATGACCATATCTAGTATGAAATGTAGTCTTCAGAATGTATTCTTCCTTTACATTCAACTAATGCTACACCGAACTCAAGCTAATCTTTGAAAAATATTGAGCTACCAGGAGCTGATCAAACAAATCATTGTTATGAGGAAAAGGATACTTGTTCTTAACTATGATGTTTTTTAATTCCCTACAATCAATGCAAAGTCTAATTGAACCATCTTTAATTTTAAATAACAAGATTGGAGAACACCATGGTGATATGCTAGGTCTAATGAAACCTTTATCTAATAACCCATGCAATTTACTATTTAACTTTAAAAGTTCAATTTGAGCCATTTGATAGGGGGATTTTGAAATTGGTTTAGAATCAGGTATTAGGTCAATAGTAAATTCAACTTATGATTAAGTTATTATACTAGGAAACTCATCAAGATATATATAAAGATACTCATTTTTCACTGGTACATCATTAATATGAACAGTTCCTTTGTTTTCAAAAAACTGTGCAGGGGAACAATCATTTCCATATTTTACTAGTTTCTCTGCTTCATGATATGTTATCAAATGTAAGGGTTAATTATTATACACAAATTGAAATTCTTTCTGAAAAGAATCCTTTTTGGCTCTACAGTCAATATTAGAATGGTAAATGGAAAGCTAGCCCATTCCCAAAATATAATCAAACTCTACTAGAGGAAAAAAAATAAGGTTTGCAAGTAGATTATTTCCACACATAAGGACATAAAGTTTCTTATAAATAATTATTGTCTCAACATTTCCACCTATTGTATTTATCATAACTTCATGATTCATATCATGAAATGGAATTCAGAATTTATTATAAAACGTCTTTAAAATGAAAGAATGTGTAGACACTGAATCAAACAACACATTGCCATAATCTGAATAAACAAATTTTTTACCTGATACTACATCTATTGATGGCCCAACATCTGCTGAAGTAGTTTCAAAGAATTTAACCAACCCTTTTTTCATGTAGTCTGGTTGATTTCCCTTAGTTGAGTTCTTCGTTTGACACTCATTTTCATAATGCCCCATTTTATCTCACTTAAAACATTTCACTAAATGTAAATCGGATTATTTCTTACCATTATCCTGATCTTTTTTCAGTTCAATTACTATCCTTATGCCATATAATACCACATCATTAGCACTTACTAGAATTCGAAATACATTCCACAGCGTGCTTTTTACCATAATTTTCACAAACTGTAAACTTATGTTTCTTACCATTAGAATTTATTGAAGGGTTCTTCCCTTTCATCTTCCACCTCGACCTCTTATTCAACTATTTTTTCAAAGAACACAGTATCAATAGAAAACTATATTTCCACCTTTTCCAAACATTGAAAAAGTTTTTCATAACTTTTGAACTCCCGAGAATCTAAATCCCAGCAATACTTTGTCTTTAATCCTGATTAAAAATGATTTATCTTACCGTCAATATCCCATATAATATTTGGGGAATACTTTTCCTGTCGAGTGAATTTTTCTTCATAAGCAGCTAATGAGCCATCATCATGCCTCAAATCAAATAATTGGTTTTCCTTCCTAAGACGAACCACCATAAGAAAATATTTCTGAGGAAACATACCTTTCAATTAATCCCAATGAATTGCATCAATCTCTTAACTATCCCTGATATTTTTCAACATCGACCACCACTGATCAGCTTCACCTTCATAATGGTAAACAAAAAGACTACACTTTTGATTTTATGAACACCCCATGAAATAAAAAATATTTTCCTATGCTCTAATCTACCATTGTGTAGGAACTGGGTTAGATGATCCTCTGAACGATATGGGATGTTTCCTCATAAAATGCTCTACTATAGACATCTTCTTCTGTGGTTGATCTTTTTGATCCCATGCATGGATATAACCCCCATTTATTTCCCAATTCAACATTTCTATAACTACAAAAAACTATTTAGTTATTATTCTGACCATAGCAGGTTGATTATTTGGAAGGTTGTCTTCCTCCAAATGTCATCCCATAATAGCAGCCTTATTTTCTCTATAGAAAACCATTCCGAACACAAAAATATATTAGGCAAAGCAACATGGTAATTTGTAAGTGATATATCATATCAATATTACCATAAATTAATTTATAGTTATTAATTTAACAATGTCATAACTCCTAAAGTTATAGAAACTAACCTTTGATACCAATTATAAGGCCCCCTCCATAAACATTAAATAATCTTTAGTAAAGTAATGAATTCAAATTGAGGAAATTTTTAGGTTTAGAGTTTTAGAGAATTGGTCACAACTATTAAATTACATAAAATATATTACAAAGTAGACACTTCTACTCAGTATCCATATTTTATAAAATAATATTTTTTAAAAGAAATCAAGAATTATTTTCATGATATATATCTTCTTTAATTATTCATTTCTCTTACCCAACCTTATACCTTGTGAAAAAAAATTACAAATACATGGGATGAGCTTAAAAAAGTCAGTATGGTTTATAATATAAAGAAACAAATCATTAGTATATAAATACAAACAATACGTAAGCTCTTTAACACACCTCATTAAATCATAAAATTTATGAATAAAACATAGTAATCACAAATCATAAAGGTAACTTGTAGCATCCATAACATACATACATTGTATCTTTTATAGCTACATAGGGAGTTATGTTTGGAATAACCATCATGGTATATTCCCTAAATATATTAGGTTAAACATTAACATTTACCTCTATCACGTTACCCAATGCATTAGAGAGCTATCTCTGGCTCACCCGCCCACTGTTTATCATGAAACCACCCGTATACGTAACCATTTCCCAATAACAATAAAATATTCATAAAACATAAAACAAGAATAAATGAAAGATAAATTTTTTACAATTCATCAAAATATATCATTTCATGATATTGAAATAATCAATTACTTCTAAAACCCCATTTTTAATACAAAAATATATAGAAAAATTATCTTGTATTTATTTTTATTTTGAAAAAAATTGTCTGGTTAAGGAAGCCAAATATAAAATAATTCTCGAGGTGGGGGAATGGTTATTATAACCAAGTACATTAAAAATAAATATTATTTTTGTAATATATTAATATACTTCATAGAGGAATGATTTTATTTGGATGAAATTAAAATTAAAATGAATTTAAACATTTTAGAAATTAAATTTGTGTATAAATGAATGTATGCCTCAATGAAAGGAGATTGAGATGAAGTCTCTTACCTCGTGTCTAACATGACTCATCAGTTCTTTAATATCTTTAATATTAAACTAAAGTTGATTTCTAATTTCTTAAAAACCTTTTCCATGTTTATCATTCCTTTTATATAATTTATAACCACATTATAAACATTAAAAAACCATTTATGTTAATAAATTCCATTTTTTCGATATTAGGTACTTGAGTCAAAAATGAACTTCTTATAATTACAAGTTTTCTATGTGGTCAAAAATCCATTATCTCCAAGATGATATTCATGATTATATATCATATATATCCAGTATATATATATACATATATACTTATTTATAACAGTACATAACATAAGGGGAGAAGATGTGAAATGCACTGTTCATTGAGGTGGTAGGCCGTACGTACACATAAATTCTACATTCATTTATATTTTGTATTTAATGGAATTAAAACTTAATGATAAATAGGTATATTATAAATATATTAAAATAACAAATATTATTTTATTAACTCCAACCTTTATACATTCCATGAATGGCTTGAATGAGTCATATCTCTTTGAGGGGTGGTAGTTTGCACTCCCTTAATTGAAATTATCATATTTACCCAACATTGAAACCATAAAGGTATGAAATAAAAGAAAAATAAATAGGAATAGAGAAAATAAAAATTTAAATTATATCACATATAAATGCAGAGCCATAATAAGTTCTACCATGAGAGGTGTAAGGAGATATATGAAAAATCATCATTTCGAGAGGCAGTAGTTCACTGTCTAGAAAAACAGTATGCTCATATCCATTAGATGGAGGTGTGTGGAAGTGTAGTTAGAATCCTTCTCACAATAAAACCATAGTATTTATAAGATACTGGTTTTGTTATAAAATAATATAATAAAGAGATTTTAGGGGTTGGATATTGAAAATAAAAGAAAAGAACTTGAGAGAAGAAGTTACCTTTAAATCGGTTAACTCCCATTGGTTTGAACCAAAAAAAATTATTGAAATTACTTATTCCAAAAGTATGTATTCTATGTGGAATAAAGGGTTGTTGGGAGCTTTTTGGAGTAGAGGTTGGATGGTCCAATCCGATTGTGTGGTGTGAGTAATGGGTTAAAGGAGAAGGCATTTTATAAGGTGTAGGATGAGCAATTTAAGAAAGTTTGAATGTATTATTTTATTATAAAATTATTTTATGTTTCAAAAGGTCGAATATATATTTAATTCGAATAAAAGGTTCATATAAGTCGAAATAAAATCATCGAAAAATAATTTCATAGGTTTTGGATATTTTTGAAACCTTATCTTTTTTATTTAAACATTTATTACTCTTACTGTTTTATCAAGTATATAACACTTTGAAAATAAAATGAGTTACCAGAATAAGAAAAATATCCAATTAAAGAGTAAATAATAAAATTTGAGACTTATGATAACTATTTGGCCAACTCTTATATATATTATTATTTTATAATATTTAATAAAATATTTTATATTTTAAAATATGAATTATGTCAATTTTGACTCTATTCATATCATGTCTTTTTCAAAAATACAATCCAACCTGATTATTTCAAAGAAAAACATCATTACTTTAATGATAACATGTCATAATAATTTCAAAATTTCGTGGATGGCATAAAAAGTATCAAAATAAATTTATTTTAATATTTATAATAACATTTATTTGAAACCTTTATTAATGAAGCAATTATTGCATCACCATTGTGTCATAAATAAATATATTTATTTAATGTAAAAAAATAAAAAAAATACCATCATTTATTAAATCAATTTATATTTCTAATAAATATTTATAGACAAAACAATAACTTATATAAACCCATATAAAAAGTTTTTTAGTAAAAGATATATGTTTATGTTATATTTTCCTTAACATTAAATTAAAAGTAATTAAATGTTATTTTCAAAAACAAGTGGCTCCATGGGGTCCCAAAATCGACCCAAGGATTCCCATGGTTGGAAATGTATTATACAATAGGGTTAGGACCCTTGTTAGGGTATTTTGAAGTTATTATAATATTATTTTAACCCTCATTTACCAGATTAACCCTTTAACCAGGGTAAGTAAAATATTTAATGAAGTTACTATTCATAATGTCTAAAAATAAAAAATAACTATTTAAATAATTTAGACCACTTGATTATAAATATGGAATCCATTTTTACAAATTCAAACATCTTATGTTTGAGAAATTAATCTATAATTAATTCCCCATTTCAAAAAAAGTATTTTTAAGAAATAATAACTATCAAAAGATTGACAGTTGTTTATGTCCAAATTCAAAGTGGAATTTCTTCAAATGACTGAAATTTTATTAAATAGTAAAAATATAATCTAACTAAATTTAAAAACCAATGAATAATATAATATAATAATATATATAAATTAGATTAAAAATTAGTTTTGAATTAAAATGCAGTGTATTTCAATATTCATTAAAATGAACTTTATCAGATAAATACAAAAATATCAACCAAAGTAAATTTTGATGCCTCGTTTCTAAAAAAGATTTATATTTTTTAAAATATAATATATAAAAATGAAAAAAATATATTTAAAAAGTATTCTCTATTAAAAGGCTAAAAATATTCCTTTTAAAAATTATTAGTGTATTTATGCTTAAAATTGGATTCATTCACATTTTAAACCTCAAAATTTTATTAGATAAATGTAAATACATTTAACAAAAATGTGTAATAATATTTTATTCAGTTCTGTTCATTACCTCTAATACAATGGCTAGGTGTTATCTACCATTTAAAATAATAATATTATATTATTATTATTTTTGTATGACTTAGCATTGTGTGCTACAAAAGATTTTACTGAAACGCATTGTTTCATGTCGGGTACTCCATCGAAGAAAGAATCCCCTTTAACGTAAAATTAATATTTAATTCACAAATATTAATGCATATGAACATTTCATATTGTTTATTTAGTAGGGATGTGACAGGAACCCAATGATTATTTCATGAAACTCCTCTAGTTTGGTGGAATCCCAATGTTCCTTTCCACTTTCAAAGTAGAAAACTTAACATCACATCATGAACGGTCTCTTACTTACACATTTAGTCGCTTGATCACCATTAACCTATGATTATTCCCTCCTAAACACATTATAAAACAACCATTATTGAGAACCAAATTAATGAAAATATATAAGTAATTCAAAACTCTCAGAATATAATTCATTGTCAAATTTTTCTAAATAAACTCCTTATGAAATAAAAATTTCAAATTACCTCAGGAATTAAACAATAATAATGATTTGGGACATTGAAAATTACCCACCCTAACACATATACTCCTTTGTAAGATATAGAAGTCCATAAAACATGAACCCTTACTTACCTAAGTCATCTATTTTCCATCCAAAGGCCATATTCTATCTCTAAATTACCAAAACACCTTCATTGAGAATATACCAACCCCTAGATTGATTAGATTTATTTCTATCCAAAAATATATTTCAATCCATGAAACACATAGACTAAAAGAAAATTAAAAATATTATGATACATTTTTCACCCTAATGAATCCAACTCTATACAACTACACATATCTTTCCTCCACGGGATGAATTCCCCAAAAAGTGTTCAGCTACACACACCAACGAATTATAAAATCACCCTAAAAAATAAATCAACTCCAAATGAATCAACACATCACCAAAAATACTCACTAAAAATTCATTAACAACTCAATCCATTGATAAATCACCAAATAACTCACACCATAGTATAATATAACTCCTAAAAAAATTCTATGGTAGAATCCTTAACAAACCCTTATAATTGTCACACTTTTCTAAAGAGAACTAGAATTATCTCATCTAACTTACTCCCAGATCACACCCCCACCATCGTGAGTAATAACCCAATAAAAAGACAGATTTTGACACTACACCCAAATCCTAGTTTTGGTTTCCACTCTCATAAGAATTTTTCTATAGATTCAACTACTAACCATCATGTTCTACTTTTCCTACAACCCTTCTAGGATGGGGGTCATACACCCATGACCGATTTAATGCTCCCCATTATATGGGAATCCAATTTATCAAATCCCTAAACCAAAACACTCGATATTCATTACCCACTACCACTATATTACCAATAATTATAACCAAACATAACCAACCCAATCACCAATGGGCATCAAACATGAAACACCAATCACCAGGAATGAAGATGATGATCAACCTCACCCATCGACCCCATCATAGAATTATAAAAAATGATTCATACCAATATTTATATTTCTTCCCACCACAAGAATACACCACTAATGAATGTTCACAACTAGTGGTGCTCCCCACAATAAGATTCACTTACAAAAATCCCTTATCAACAAGCCTTTCTATAAAACCAATCAATACACACACAACATTCCAACCTGCAAAACATCAAAAAATAAATAAGAGGGTTTAGTACTTGAACCAAGTAAAATCAACTATGGCTACCTAGTCCAATATGAAAAACCACCATGCCACCATATGTGGGTCCCACATGAAATCCATCTCCCAATCTCTTCATAAAAATATTTCTATAAATAAAATACCCTCACAATATCATCCAAGAACACAATTCAATCTCTTAAAAATATGTAGCCCATTATGCAAAGGACACAGTCATTCCACAATATGAACAAAACCACATATCATTAGACCAATAAAACAAATATATTGATCTCCATGAAAACCCAATACATCAGCTAAGAACACATTTCATTCATCTAGGTTACTCCTGATCGAAGGAAAAAATCTAGGTATACCAATTTTATAATGAACCAATATCTTATTTTCAAACTAAATCAAATAAATTTACACATGAAAAAACTCAAAAAAAATCTAAAAAACGCCTTTGAATCTGGGGGGTTTTAACTAAAAAATAAAATCATTGAAATATCTTGGAATCTTGGTCATTTCCCTTGAAAATCGACCCTACTTCAAAAAACATTAAAATACAAAATAAAAATCATAATTTAAAGTCATTTTTAGGAACCATTTTCTTTACATTTTCTCTAAATAAAAAATTCAAAAATTGTATTTGAATCACAAAAATTTCAAGACATATAAAATAAATATAAATTATTAAAACAATTTATGTATGTATCATGACACTATATGATTTTTCATTTGAAAACATTGTTTTTCACAAAAAAAATCAAACCATCAAATAAACATTTTCATATAGTGTCTAATAAATAGTTCTCAATTCCAAACATCATTCAACAAAAAAGGAAAAAATACTCTCATACTTTTATCAATCTAATCACTACTTAAAATATATTCAATAAAACCTTGTTCATATTATAATTTAATTCATTTACTAATGGATTTCTATAGGTATTAATGTCATTAAACACTGACTATAGACATTTATAATATTTCTAGAATGCCAATACCCTGATATATATAAAACTAATAGGGCCCTAATAAAGAAATAGAACTCATATTGTGTCTCATCTAAGCTTGGTTAGTATTGTAAAACTAAAAAAAACTCATCTCTCATATTATAGTGCTTACTCCTAAAACAAGACAACCCTTAGCAAATTCGGTTCCAACAAATGTATTCCAGGTAATTAGTGTTCCTGATCCACCAAATGAGTTACAATAACCTAAATCAACATAAAGCTATGTTGTCCCATGCCATGATAGTATCTAATACTATTTTGTAATTTAATTTACTAGGCCTCCAAAATAGTACCCTTGCATGTGTGCCTCAACACCTCAAATGCACCGACACAAATTCTAGAGGATACCAAATAGTGGTGAGGGACAAGAATAGTCATAGGGATATTATTCCTTAGAATAATAGGTATAAGGTTCATTTCCCAATCTAATGAAAAATTGGCATGGCTGATCCATATAACGGATATATCTAAATCCAATTGATATAAAATAGGGATCCAAACCATCACCAATTATCCCAAATAGAAAAAAGTAATTTGCCTATATAATGCATCAAAAAAAATAGGAACAACAGATAATCCTAACATCAAATAAAAAATAAATAGAACACTGGCCAATAAACATACTACACATAATCTAAAAGTCAATACCCTATCCTTTTTTACAACTCAAAAAGTCATCTAATGATTTCTCAACCTCCAAAAACTTTTAGAACTATATTAAGAATCCTTATCTACGGAATACTTGTATCCGAAGATAAAAAATGATGGAAAACCCATGTACATCAAAATTTATGCCACGTACATGGGTAGAGGGTGATTCAAATAAACAAATATTAATACCCAATACCTCCATGATGCGAAATTATGTTATAAAAAAGTGTATGATATTGTAATATATATAGTAAGTGTTATTTTTTCCATACAACACCATCACTCAGAAACATAACATTCAATTGATATGCAATCACACAATTCAATTCAACATGTTCTAACTATGAAACCAGAACACATAATTCTACCTACTTATTTCAATCTTAAGAAATAAATAATGTAGATTCATACTATAACATTGACCATAAAAGAAGAAGTATGGTCGGGTGTCATGTAAAAACTCATCAAAAATATAGAGGATTAAGGTCGGCTATCAACCAAATTATGTACATCCCTTACCAAAATAATATGGGTTTGGCATAATCAAAAACATGACCCACCACCAAAAAGAACATTGCATAATAATCAATCAATAATCATTAAAAAATACATTATTACATGAGGGAGTTACTTTATTAATTCATTATTTTAATCGCAATGACCGATCCACACTCACTCACAGGATGTCACATCATGTATGTTGATCCATCCATTAACACTCAAGGGTGGTTACATAAAGAACTCTAAACCATTCGCATAGATTCAATGGAGGTCACATCAACCACGTTGACCCATATCTACAAATTCATTTTAATTAAATTGAAGCACCCCAACCCATCCCCTCTCTCTCAAGAGAGGTCCCAACAACTTCATTGACTTTTCCCCCTATACTAGAGGAAGGTCACAAAAGTAAAACTTACCCACCCCAAAACACATTAGGTAAGAAAAATTAAACCCATCAACCCATAGTAGCACACTCAAGGGATGTTATATAAATCGTATAGATCCATTACAGTACAATCATTTGAGACCACAATAAAGTACACTAGCCCATATTGGCACACTCATGTTAGTTCGCATACGACACACTGAACCAAGACGCAAAAGGAAATTTCCACATACATATATTTACCCCATTAGTGTGGTATAAAATTTTGGATTCATCTCATCTCATAACTCAATTACTCACCACATGGTTACTAGTCCCCCAAGCCATAGTCATCCATATCAAACATGTCCCAAAACACCTTTCATTCCAATAAAAATTGTTTTCCATTCCATAAAACCAACGCTCCTCGTTGGTATGAAAACATGTTTTCTGTTTGAATACTTGTACTACATTAATAATCATGATTAAACACTCAAAATTCTTATGAAAATAGAACCTGAAAGCACAATATTCCCCCAAACATGAAATATAGGAAGTCACCTTGAACAAAGTAAACAAAAAATAACTATCACAAACAATCCCTTCATGATTTCCATTTCCAACCTTCTCAAATACACTTTTAAAAACTATTTTATAATGAAACATGTGTAATATATCTCATTTTAGGAACTTGTCTAAAATAGTACCAAAAATAACTTAAAACCCAATATTAATTTGGAAATACTATTAAAAAAACAATTTTCAAATCACTAATTTCCTTTGGAATTTCCATCTATATTAAATATTCAACATCAAAATTTATTTTTAAAATTTAAAAAAACCCTTATAAATCTGATAAAATCTTACATGAAAACTAATAATGTGGTCCACCATAACTAATTTGACAAATCCATGAACATAAAACCATTTATCATTATATTTGGTACATGTTGACTATTAGTCCAGTAAGTGCCCAATCTAACCTCATGTAAACTTATATAAATCAAGTTGTATATAGTTATATATGATAATAATGGAAAAAAATAAAATAACCAATATACCAAGAGTCTTAAATCAGGTCTGGCCCCTTATGGAAGTAATTGTCTATAAATCCATCCCAATATTTTACAATCATTCATCTTGTCTATAAGAACATATATCATAAATTAACACCAATAATTAAATAAATTATATTTTTAAAACTAAAACCCCAATTATGAATAATTTATGCCAAAACACACTAACTAGATCTATGCTGTTGAATCCATGAGAAATGGGGTGTGGCCCACTCCCAAGAAAGCTCCTATCTATAGAATGATAAATTACTCAAATTATAAAAATGAATCGATTTTAAATTAAACCCAATTCATAGAAAACCCCCAAATAATTAAACATCTCAATATAACTTAAATAAAAATATAAATTATATCATGAATACATATTATTGGGATATACTCTATTATTCACATATGATGTCCCTTTCAATTATGATGATTTTCGAATAATCTAGTGCAATATTCTATCCTGAAACCCAAACAGATGACAAAATAAGAAAATTATGGACAAAGAACAATGGGGTGAAAGGGGAGGATATTACCTCATACCAGTGTGAAAAAACATCACCGAACAACATGGATCAAAAACATTCAAGGAGGGGGAGGAGGGATATCCAAATTGGGAATCTCCCCTCATTTCAATGAAACAAAATGAGTAGGGTTCCAGGGGATTCCAAAATAAAATTCTAAATACAAGTACAAAAACCCTTGAAATAATATGTTATATATGGTTTACATGATTAATGGCCTACTACTACAAATTTTAGCAGCTTAATCACTCTAATCCTCCCCCAGTGCCCTCCTAAACACCCAATAGACTATTTCCTCCTTCAAACTGATCTAAAACCACAATAAAAAATTCCACATTTCAAGTCTTGGTTCCCAAAATAAAACCCTATATGAATGAAAAAATAATATTATAAAGGGAATTTAAAATTTTTCACACCACATGCTGTTATTAGTGGATTTTTTCTACATGTTGTTAAATAATTTTTTCTTTAGGTTGTTTTGTGGATACGGAACATAAGAGGGTAAATATCTCCCCATGAAATATTCTTCAATCCTTGGTGATAGTATCTAGAATCTAGTGATTGGCGGGTTCACTCAATGCCATGTTCCATTTTACATTAGATATATAGTAATGTCGGGGAGTATGTTACAAGAACTTTAACATCACTAGAAGAGATAATATCTATTCATAGACTAATCCATTCATTTTAATATAATTTTTTCACCAAATGAGATGTATGGTAATAAATATTACTATCCAGGTCAATTTTATTATATAAAACCCACTTACATATTATAGATTCCATTGATTTAGTTCAATATTTGAAATCCCAAAATTGGTTAGATAATGTAAAATATATAATAAATTTAAAAACATATAATCATTTATTGAAATTAGAAAACTCAAATTTCCTCTTTATATGTTGTTGTTTCATCTTCTTTGAACATTATTTCATTATTATAATATATAATAAATCATCATCGCTTGAGATATTAATGAATTTCATCATAGCATTAAGGTTCTCATATAACCATGGTCAAATATATTTCTATAAACTCTTGATAATACTACCCAACTTATATTTTAAGATCCAATCATAATTAGTCACATTAATATTATCCAATATCAACTTGTTTTCAACACAGTCTTCAATAAATGTGATCCTTTTCCAGGAAAACAACATAACTAATAAAAAAATCTATTTAGTAAGGTTATTAAAATAATATCCCACTATTTATTTGTTATGTGATAAAATTTGATTTAACAGTAGGATTTTTAATGAAAAATATTACATATAATCTCCACAACATGAATTCCTCAAAAAAAGAAATATTTAGATGAATCCCAATAAATATTGGATAGTGAAATTATTTATATATTAATAATAATGGAGTGTTGTAAAATTGCACCTTATTCTTGTGTATAACCCCATATTGATAGAGAAATATTGAATTGATTCATCATATATTGAACAATGTATACAATTTAAGCTTCATAGTTTATAACAAATCATTGTATTATGGTTTTATATGAGGATTGAGTTCGTAAATATTTATATAATCCCTCAAATGATAAATAAATTTTTGATTTATGTACATACTAATTCCTTATAATTAAAATAAAATATTAGTTTTCCCATGTTTATTTTTAATTAATTTTGGAATTTTTTAAGATTTTTTATGTTTAAAACGTGTATATCATAAGAAATTCATAACCATTTTAACTAAATTCATTGTTAATGGATTTAAACTATCCATACCCACAACTTTAATGTGTAATAATCATTATATATCTGACATAATGATATGGGTCCAACACCCCATTAACATTGTCACTTTTTTATGTTAAAATTCCTTAGTATTTTTTAAATAAATTATTTTCATGTAACATCCTAGCATGGGTGACACAAAAACCATTCCCCTAGCCAATTTTCAACATGACCTCAAGTGTTCCACCATATAAGCCAGAGGTTATTGACTAGCATATGGGTCTTGGGGGGAACTGTGAGGATAATATACCCCATTAATTGACTTCCCAACAAAAATTAAATATGTAAATATATTATACATGAATGTAAGAAAAAATAATAAATAAACTAAATGATTCTAGAATAAAATGAAATAAAATAAATTCACTAATGGCCATGCCATACATATAGCCTCACACTGACTAGGATGAATAAATAACATAGCAAAATAAAAGAAATTTCAATAAAGGATGTAAATCATCAGGGATCAGACACCATACCTCCATCTAATACCACAAAATAAACCCTCTTTGACAAATTAATACTCATAATGGGTTTCAAAAAAAATATGTGACTACAATTAACATGTGAGAGCTTCTTAGGTACCCATGTGTAACAGAGGCCTAAAAATATTGTGACTAAAAACTAGGTATGCCACCATAAAATGTGTCTAATGAAAATACTAGTTAGTTATATAGTGTATTCAAGTAAATAGTGTAATAAATTAAAATGAAAAAATGTTATATGAGTCAAACAACATCTGAACTCAACTAGAACCCACTTTCCTATGGTTCCTAAAGTGTCACTCAAGTTAATTAATAAAGAAATGACCTAAACCAGTCCCTTAAAGTGTAAAATAATAATACAACATATCTAAACAAAAATAGGTGTTAAATCATAATAAATTAACTCATGGAGGCATAAATGATAAATATAGTCCACTTGTCTCATGTACCGAAGACACTAAATCAATGAAAAGCTTTCTAGAATCAAAATCAAAAATCAACATCAATAAAAATCATGGTTGAAAACTACATTAAGAATTTAACCATAAAACAAACTATATTTACTGATATAGAACATCAGGTATGTCAATGTATCAAAAAACATATCAGACATTACAATAACCTTAGTCCAGAATACATCTATATGTAACATTGGTGGTTCCTATAGAATTATTTTGGCCCAACAAAAGGAGGTGGAGCCTAAAACCAACATCCATATCTACTCGGTATACCATAATCACCCAGAGCATCATACTATAACACTAAACATGAAGTATAATACATGTTCCTATAGACTTACATTGACACCATAACTGTATTATACATTTAGTAGCTAGAAAATGGACCCAAAACCAACAGAATTCCATCATTTCTGAAATATGATAGACAAAAAATGATGATAAAAGTTTCAAGGAAAACACAACAATAGTTTTTAAACCATTCACACATACTATGGTCCATACGGGCCATGAAAACCAAATCAATACTTGGAATATCCTAACCAAGTTCACAATCCAAAAAAACAATACTAAACATCCTTATTAACATTTCAAAATCACCATTTTAAAACATGGTTCTTTACCTTTCAAAACCAAAAAAGGCATGAGGCCTACATATTCCTTAAAAACATTACAACATCCATTATGAAATGTATAGAAAAGACATCACCCATAAGAAAAATCCAAATCAACCATTTAAATCCAGTTAGATTCCTTATATATATACCAGTTGGAGTCCCACACCACATTTCAAAAGAAGGTACATTTCAAAGCATATTTCCCCCCTTTTCACTAAAAATTGGTCAAAGCCCAAAAAACATATTTATTATCATTTTAAAAGTCTCATGGTAATTTTCATAAAATATTAGCCCTCAAAATAATTCCAAAATGTTCATTTAACAAACCATTTTACCTTTTTATTAAATGTCTCACCCTATCGTTAGTCATGGGTTTAGTCAAATAGACACACATGGATCTAACAAGATCCTTTTCAGGTCTAGAGTGTTAATCCAAGGCCCATAACCAAATCAATTAAGATATTAAATAAATCACAAAACCCAAGTCGTAGAGGAATACGCTACATTCTCCTAAAAACAATTAACAAGAATATGGATGGAGCTCTTATACATCCAACATTGTCAATAACGATTTCCAAAACATTTCCAAAGCATCACAACCTTTCCCAGACTCATCCAAGCATCATCCAAACCCCTCACCACTCAACAGAGCTCATCATGGTCACCCAAACTCTATTCAAACACCAAAAAAAAAGAATTAATTAATTATGAAAATTATAATTAGTTAAATATCCAAAACCCAACATGGGATAATGCTGGGAAACTCATCTATGATCCTATCGTGTTGAAACTAAGGCCAACCACTTAATAATGACTTGTGTCCAAACACCCATCACATTTTGGAAAAAATACTTAATAATTAAAACTATTTCAATACATAATTAAATTTATTTAATTAATAATCTCTTTGAAAATTCACCAGAGACAGATATATTTTTGAAATTCCACTAAATGATGTCCAGAATCCCTATCAGGATCTCATCTACACAAGATGACAAAAAATGGATCATTATTGGATGATTCCACCATGATATTTTGGAATTAGAATAAAAAATCTAAAACTATATATCCTAAATTATAATAAAACATAGTAAGGGGGAATTAGAGAGAGGACGAAGGGAAATCTCACCTTAAATACTGAAGAAAGACAACCAAATAACCACCTTGGTTGGTCTTGAATAAGGGAGGAAGATAGGAGATCCCACCTATAGATCATTTGTGTGATATGGGGATAAAAAGGGTGAATAAAAATATTATATGGGAATAAATAGAAAAATCACCTTTTTAATGAAATTCTGGGGACCTGTGTGGTTTTTCCACATGGTTTTCCAAACTGTACACTAACCGTGTAGTTGGATATATCCAAGGCAGCACCTTCCATGGTTTGGGAATAATATTGGAAAAAATTGCACCAATCATGTGTACCCATATATTCAAACACACTCAGCATTTCAGGGTTGTGCCAAATATTATAAAAATGGTGTTCCAACCATTCAATCAACACTGTGTCCCCATTGCAAAAAAGTGCTTGGTTTTTCTAAAACCTTGTGCAACCCATTCACCATGTCTCATATCCTCCTTAGCCTCATATTTTGTCCCATTTTTTGTCCCATATTTTACTCCCAACAATTCCTTATCCATGAAAATCATGTATGATGGGCTCATAATTTACTAAAACCCACTTTATCATCCAAGTGTCAAAATGTTTTCTCTAAACAATGCACACCAATCCACGCACCATTTCTAGAAGACTCCATAACTCTAAAAACATATCCTAAAACCTTGAAATTACATCCAAACACCATGGAAATCTCATAAGAATCATTATTCATCTCAAACATCCTTTTTGATGCATTCCAACCCTCAAAACCTTATTATGAGTTTAAATTAATGATTTTACCCAATGGTAATTAAAATTTAAATTCTATTATAAATTTTTGATCCACTCATAAAATTGATCTTATAATCTCCCACCATAGTAATCCCCACCTTCAAGATGTCTCAATGTTCATCCATCTACACCACCTATCAAACATTATTCTTAATATTTAACCAGATCCCTCACCCATCTTAAAATTCTTTGAAGTAATTCGGAGGAAAAACCTCAAACTCAAGGCCCGTAATTTTTCAAAAAACTAATCTAATGACAATTCCAATAACAAAGATCCATGATGGAACTTAAAAAACCCATCCATTGAAATCATTGATTATAACAACCCCCAAATATTCACCAAAATATGGTGATACCCACCTTATGCTCAAACATACAATAATAAATTTCTAAATCATAATATCATCCCCGTCAGGCGAGACCCAACAAGCTGAACTTGCACTCCTACAGCATAACCAGCATGGTTTTTAGCCCCTCATTCCCAAAAACCCATGAGAATTCTGACCATCATCAGAACCCGTCATCATCATTGAAAACAACCATGTTTGATATATACCTACCATTAATGAAAAAACTAATAGAATTCCATATTTTCCAAGAAATCACAAATCAAAACAAAAACACACCCATCATTCCCCAAATGGAAAACCAGATGTAGCTTGGAACCTTTCATTCCCAAATTTTTTGTGAACCCCCATCAGACTATCCTTAGATGACTCGTTTTCCAAATTGAATGGCTCGATCTATCAGCCCATCACAACCTTGCCAGATCAATATGTCATCTCACTCCAAGGCATTGTATAATCACAAAATATAAAGACTATAGTCCAGAACCAATCACATTTTTAGAATCCCCTCAATAAAAAATCCTTTGATTGACATGATCATATGTCACCACTGATCACCCATTAGCATTCTATTTAGAATTTAAACATGCAACTAAATGGTTATTCAATAAAATCATAGTTTCACCTCAACTGTTCAGCAATCAATACCATATACATTTGACCAATCCAACATAAGATCCATATCTCTTCAACCAATACATCACTCCCCATCAAATGAGCATCATCTACACCGACTCACCTAGAAAACCTCAATAGGTTCGGCCCATACCACAAATAATACAAACAAAATAATTGGATGTGTCTATCTCACCATTATATGAGAATCCAAATGAAACATCAACTACCACCCATTTCAGACATCATAGAATAGAACCAAGGGAATTATATCACATTTTTTCCCATCCCAAGGACCCCGCCTGTAAATAGTCGATTATTAACTTCCCACCATACGATTCCACATTCACTGATCCATTAAGGTAACCTTCAGAAGGCCTCATATCCGACCAAAATATATTTGGATACCTAAGAATATATCTACATATATCTCATAATTACAAGGATTATGTCATGTTATTGGGCATGATCATTTCCAACTATGTGTATGTAGACATATCATCGACGAATATCAACACCACTCATCCATTCCAAATATCACCTCGAGCTTTAGGGTTATAATAAACCCATCCAAAGGTCATTGGCCTCCCTTCTTATTTGTATCTCACAACAATCATATTATTTATCTTACCACTAATGATGTGATATCCTACATAATAACCTCATGGTATATGATATCATTACATCTTGTTCACAAACCTAATTACACTGTGGGTTACCATCCTCTCATTCCTCGAAGATCTGAGGAAAAAATAACTATCATAGACACTCTTGCAAGACCCAACCCTAGAACCTACTTTTGACACCAACATGTCAATATTTATGAATCCTTAGCTCATTTGACTTATCTATTGGCCATTACTACATGCATTCCAATTTAACATGATATAGATCACCCTTCATGAATTCTAGACAAAAAGAATCTTAGAAAACCAAAAAATCTACTCGTTCACTCAAGACTTGAACTTTAATAAAGAGTTACAATAAGATCACATGTGCTCACACCTCATTACATAAACCCTTTATTTTTATATATTAACATTAAATCTCTTTGAGGAAGACATAATAAAATACACAATTAGATTCCAAAAGACAATATTAATCTAGATCCTTTGAGAACATTGAAACATAAACATAGCTACATAAGTGAGACAAATTATCTCCCACTAGGTTCTTCATGACTATCACCATTCTTAGTTATGTAACAATTAACACATATCAACATATCATGGGTAAGGAAAAAAGTAGGTGATCTCAAATGCTCAGTGATGGTAAAAAAATGAGAAAAGTAAGTATGATTATAATCATAAGGGTACGATAACGTGATCATCACATTAGAAAATCATCACCATCATATCGAATATCATAAAATTAAATCATGGAATAATGATTAGTACTTCATAAGACATGAATCATAAGTGAGTCAACATATTGGTCTACGAAAGAGTAATAAAGGAACAAAATTAGGAATCGTGTAATACAAATAAAGATGTAATATTATTCAATATATGTCAAGATTCATTGTTATAACTTATCAGGGAACTTCATGGGGACTATACGTACTTGGTGGGACACACCACCATTCTTAGTGGAACAACTTTCCTTGTATAAGTTCAGGTTCTCACATCCAGCCATAGTGGATTGGGTTTCCCCATCATCCCATAGTAGATTGAGTTTCTCCATCTTCTATACTCATGATGACTAAACTTACTGGGAGGGACACACTACTATCCCTATTCATTGTTAATTTCATGTATGGGATTCGGTTTCTACATCATATGATAGTGGATTAATAATGTCGACTTGATTCCCATAAATATATCAAGAGATATAAATATATACTCAATTCATTCAAAAGAGATATAGGTCCCACCCATCACATAATAAAACCATTCATACATATGCCACAAGAATATAAAACATTCACCATTTCATGACCACAGAGAATAAATGGGTTTAATAGAAAATATATACGTTTCATAATCACTTCATCATATCATAACCTATATAACAAAGTGTGTTTCAAATGAATATAACTCGTGGAAGAGAAATTGGTATCTCAAAATTTATAAAAGTAAGAAATAAACCAATATGTAAATAATATGAATGGTATTATAGGATCATTATCCTTGAAATTAATGGGTAACATTAATGGATTTCATCTTAGATGGAAAATAATTTATAAATTCCTTTTGAAAACATTTCTTGGGAAGAGATATTTTCTACTTTGAAAATTGATTTTTAAATCACAAATATTTATCAATTCTATTTTCATTAAAATTAAACATAAAAACATAGAAGAATATATTGAAGGCATTTTGAAAATTGTTTCTTTAAAAAAATAAAAACATATAAATAAATCTTGAAATGTTTGTAAATTCATTTCTTTGAAAACACATTGAAACCATTTTTTTGAAAGAACATTGAAAAATTATGAATAAATCTTGAAATCATTTTGAAAATCATTTCTTTAAAGCACATTGAAAACAAAAAAAAGGAATATTTGATACCATAAAACATTTTTTAAATTCATTTTTCATCATAAAATGAGATCTAAATATCATCATTGATTTTTTTTGAAAACTTGTTATTGGAAGATCATAGCATGTGAAAATTGAGAGAAACCAACTTTATCGATTGGGAATATCATAAAACATAATCCCCATGAGTGAAATTTCTTAAAATAGATATTTGAAAACCCATAAAAGTTTGAAAATAAAATAATATATTCATGTCGATTATAATAAAACATCAAATAGAGTTGAGTGGTTAATATGGTGTAAATCCCTTAGAAATGAATCTGAGAATAGAAATCCTCGTACTGTATGTATTGAATCTCTTAAAACTCATAAAACAATTATCTACAATAAAAATATGTTTATTTAATATATATTATAGAACCATATTATAATTTCTAATACCATATATGTTTTCATTATGACTTTTTATTAACCGCTTATTAGTTATACCATGTTATGCTTTTTCTTTGGGTAATAGCTGCTTTGTTTTTCACATGTGCTTTAGTTTGTTATGTTTTTGATCCTCACACTTATATGATTATTTCCATAATGTAAACCATGATATAATTTTATTTTTTATTCTGTATATATGTATTTATCATAATCAAGTAATGATATAAATATGAAATGGAAGAAAAAGTTCATGGAGACAGTAGTCCATACATACGCATGAACGTTGTTTCAATTTAATTATCTTATGGATTAAAATTAACTAAATTATATATATATATATACTCTAATTATAATATCATTATTATGACATATATATGATATAATTTTCCTGAACCCATCCATAATACATTCCATGTAGAGTGTGAATAAATCACGTCTCATTGAGGAGGCGGTAGTCCACACATCCCAAAACAAAATTATCACAGTTATGAAAAATAGAAATCATATAGTTATGTTCTATATAAAAATTACAAAGAAAAATGACAATAAAAATCTATAAAATATCACATATAAACATCTTTTCCATCATGTCATCAAGTAAAACAAGCATATATCACCCTGAAATTTTATTTTAAAATAACACTGTGCTTGATACCTTTTCTAACATTAAACATTGATATTTAAGTGAATTGTGTTATACGATAAGAATAGTATGATTTAAATGAGACTTTTATAAATAGATTGTCAAATTTGAGGTGTGAATAGGTATAACCACATTATTAAAATTATTTAAAATGTTTTTATATAGAAAAAATTATTTATTTATTCATAATAACTTTTTACACTATTTTCTATAAATTAATTTTATACATCGAAATGAAGTTTTCTTAAAAATGGTTTTTATTTCATCATGTTCACAAAAAATATAATTTATTTCTTCTATTTTTAAAATTTTAGAGCTAGGAATGAATATAATTTTTTAATCATAATTTTGATATTATATTATGGGGAATATTTATTATATTTTCTAAAAAAAATTATTTTTTATTGAATAGTGACAAATAAATATTTTTTGGAAACATTACTTTCTTTTCATTAAATTTTGTATTTTAAATGTATTATTGGGGTTTGAATTTGGTTTTATGTTAATTTAAGATCCACTTTATTAAACATATCTTAAATAATTCAATCAAAATCATCATTATATTTTATATTGATATATTTCCATATTCCAAATTGTAAGAAAATTTTTTAGACATTATTTTTTTATTTTAAACATTTGCATTCAAAATGATGTTATCCATTTATAGAAATTGAATCCTATAAATTTTATTCCATTTTTTAATTCATAGGATTAAATTTTCTGAATATGACCCTTTTATTATTAGTCATTATGAATAACAACTGGGGTAAATATTTCTCACCTTATTAAGGGAAAAAAGTAAAAATGGGTAAAAACATGGTGATAAAGATTAAAAATCCCCCAAATAGATGTTTATATACTATTTTATGAATGGTTTAAGAAAAGATTCATCTTATATAAAAATACATAAAAATTTATTGCTTCATTCCATTGATTATAACATTAATATTTTGCATGAAAATTATAAATACAAAATATCACTTCCATGAATTCAATTTATCAAATATATTGTCATAGAAAATAAAATAATTTATAAAATATATAAATTTTTATATTTTAAATAAATAAAATATTTTTCTGTAATCAAATTTTTATGGTATATCTATGATATACCTACATTACACTCTTACACAATTCTAGAATAGTCCCTACGCAAGTCATAAAAAATCAAGGTAGATTATTTTTCAAATAATATAATTAATATTTTTTGATGTATTTTGTTATTACAAGAAAATAATAGGTAACAATATATTTAAAATTATACTATATGACCTTTTATAAAAATTTTATTTTAACATTTATGAATTTGAAATCATTTTTACTTAATAGTCTCAAAAATAACATAAATGTTATTTAAAGATAAGAAATATTTTATTAAAATATTTATAAATTGAAAAGTGTTGAAAGAGGTCACATAGTATTATAAATGGTGTAAACATTCATCGATGGACAAATTCTTGAGAGAAATCATCACCTTAAAAGTATAATAATGACCATTAAATGAGAAAAATGTGTTACTATGGTTTTGGATAAAAATAGCTAGTGATAGGGTTAACCAAAATAAATGGATTAAAATTATACATGAAAATGTAAAAAAATATATTTGTTGAATGTAATTGAAAATTATAATAAAATAAATTATTTTTTGGTCAAAGTGTATACTCACGAGGGGGGTGAGTGGTGAATTAAGTTCCTATTACAAATTTTGGTTTAAAAGATTTATATTGAAATCCCTCAATTCATAATACAAGATAAACTGTAGAGAATTTATAAAGATAGTAAATGTTCAATTAGTTTCTCAAAGCTTTATTATTTCTCAGTTAACTTAATATGAAGATTAAGTTAGCTTTTTAAACTAACATATTGGTTCACAATAATTACAAACACTTTATAGTTTAACTATCCGATCTACTCTAACACAAATTTGAATTTTAATGTAATTAGTAGCGGAATATTGAAAATAGTTTAAACTAAAATGATATGCACAACAGTTTTAACCATGAAGTTCAGTCTCAAGCTGAGACTTAGTCCCCTCAAACAATTTATATATAACATTGATCCACACCCAGGATCAGGATTTACAGTAGTACTCAGACTATCTAGGTCCTTAGACTTATACCACAGTTCTATGTGGAAAAGCAACAACAATAGCACATAGGTTGTCTAGGTCCTCAGACCTATACTACAGTTCTACACAGGATACACAAAGGTATAAAGATTTTGATGTGAGGATTTTAGTATCCTTCAGTTTAGGTTAGAAGTTAGTGTATATCCAAACTGATAGAAGAACACACTACTCGTAATGTGAATAAAATAATGATCACAACAGAGCAAGAAAATAGAGATGAGTTTAGAATGCTCTTGTGTGATGTCAATGTAGCTCTGGAATCCTTTGGATTAATGCAGATGAAGATTTGAGTTGTTCTCTAAATGTTTTTTTGGAAAATAGAGGGTTGCGATTCAGCTTGTGTTCTTCGTGAGATTCAATGAGAAAAGATGTTCTCTAGGATTCAAATATGATTCATGTGTTCTTCAATGTTAAGTTGCATGCAGTGTGCATTTTTTAAAAAAAATCTCCTCCATGTTTTTTTTCGTTTTATTGCTCATGACCTATTATTTTAGTATTTGTATTTCAAGCAATGATTCTTGGCCACAATTCACTTTTAACATGGAATGCATGTGTTAGATCCGACAAGTTTCATGTGTTCTGCACCTTGTACCTTGTACTGTCTGATGATATGACTACAAAGAAACATTAATTATGTCAAGGCATTAAAATCATCAAATATGATATTTAGAGATTAAATAGAAAGATAACACAATAGTTTAAGAAACAGCGTCACATTGAGTCATGAAAACGGTGACTCTATCACACGGTGTCTGAGTGTCATGGTTCTCAGTGTCACGGTGTCTCATGGTCACGGTGTCTCACAGTCATAGTGTCTCACAGTCATGGTGTCTTATTTCACGGTGTCTCATTTCACAGTGTCTTATTTATGATTTCTCATTCACAGTGTCTTGTTCACGGTGTCTAGCTTTATAGTGTCTGGTATCACAGTGTCTGGCTTCACAGTGTGTGGCATCATGGTGTTAGAAATACATAGTCAGTGGCAGACTCACAGTGTCATTAACTTTTCAAAGTAAATGTGTTCAGACTTAAATACTGATCATAATAGAAAGGATTATACATAAGCATTTGTCAGATAAATTATTATTAGAGTTGATCAAAGATAGTATAATGTATATAAGATGAATATAGAACAATTAATATCTTGATTGGATCTTCTTAAAGTATGAGAAAACTTTAATCATAAATAGACATGATTGGATATAATGTATAGGAGTTACCTATGTTGAATAAGATTTGTGATCATTAAAAAATGAGGAGTCCAACAATCTCCCCCTTTTGGATGATAAAAAATCATGTGTAGGTAGAATCTATATTGGATTCAACTATAGAGATAAATGGCTAACATATATAAATTTATCCCCCTTTTGGGATTATCAAAAAGATTAAATAAGATAAGTAAAAAAGAAACATTATATTAATAGCAAGCAAAGTTTAGTACAAAACAGAAGAGTAATACAAAAGTAAAAGCATCCCTATCAAAAAAAAGTAATCACTATTCTTCTTCATGAGATGACATTCTCTTTGCCTTTAACGGTAGTAGAAGAGGAATCTAGAGTGGCAGTGGTTGTGGTAGAAGAAGGGAAAGAGGTGGTTGATAAGGAGGGTAAAGGAAGGCCTTCAATGACTGAGGGAGCTAAATTTGGAGCAGTAGAGGATCTAGGCAGTTGCTAATCAAGAATCGTATGCCTGATCTGACTGAGTGCCTGTCCGAAAAAAATGGTGGTTGAGGCTAGGGTAGAAGAGAAAGTAGGAATCACAGGTCTAAGAGGTGCAGCTGCTGGAGCAACAATGGTTGTACTCTAGACATGAAGATATCACCTTAGGAGTTTGACAAAATCTATAATGATCTCTCCACCATACTTCATGGCTTTTTCAAAATTGTCCTTGTTCTACATAAAGTTGTCCAGCAATTGAGTAAACTTTTTGAGCTTCTGGACTTGGTTCTTGAAAGCTTGAGTCACAGAAGGAATCCACAGATTTTTTACAAGGTACATGAAATGGTTTGTCATATCACTCGTGGATAAGATTCTGTTGAAGTAGAAATCCACTTTCTTTTCAATCTCTTGCTGAGCATTATTAGAAAATTTGTAGTGGATTTTTACTAGGTCAAGAACTCTATCACTTTTCTTGACCACTTCAGATAAAGAATCCACATTAAAGCCACTGAGTACATTCTAAAGCTCTTCATTGACTACAGATCTGAGCAGATCAATGTCCAATGAGGGTTTGGAGTATTGACCAAGTGCTTTAACAGCTGTGGTTAGAGATTTTAGTAGATTCAACACCTTTTAAAGACACCCTGTATACTCATCGGTTAGTTTATTGAGATTGGCAACAAGATATTTCATTTCCTTTAGAATTTTTTTGTTCCATTCAGCTATTTTTTCTTCTAAGGATGCTAGATAAGGTTGAATCTGAGACACACTAGCTTTTGGGATTTGAGGAGTAGATGGTTGTATAGGGGGGGCAATAGATTCAGATCTCGAATGTAGATCTATCTTCTTGTCATCAACCACACTTGTTAGGGTCTTCACTTCATTACATAGAAACATATTTTCAACTCTTACTTGTTGAATATCCGGGAGAATCTTAGGTTTTATTTTCCAAATAATTTTGTCTAATAATATTGAGGTATCTCTCTCACATAAATTTGTCACAGGATGAGGTCGGGTATTCATGAGTTTCTCAACTTCGAATAAGAGAGTAGCACCAAATTCCTTCATATCATCCTTACTCACAGATGATGACTGTTCAGATAAGGGTTCAGGAGTAGGCATTTGTACTGGCTCATGTTCCTTCTCATGTGCAAAATTAGAGATAGATTTCAACTGAAATAAGGAGGAAATATCAAGTTTGGTTGCTGTAACCTACTGAGAATCATTCACATCATAGAAACAAGGAAATTTATACTGAGTGACTACTGTACTTGAATTAGTTGGATTTGAGGATTCAATAGAATAATGATTTGGGGTTTTCTCCCCCTCAATAGGTTCATCCTTCTTAGGACTGAGAGG
Organism: Viscum album; assembly: GCA_963277665.1. Taxonomy (NCBI): domain Eukaryota; kingdom Viridiplantae; phylum Streptophyta; class Magnoliopsida; order Santalales; family Viscaceae; genus Viscum; species Viscum album. The sequence continues at coordinate 928,073,613 of OY728165.1, forward strand.
CTCAGGATCTTGGTCTAATTCCACATACTCAGCTCTAGGTTCCTCACTCATTTCTTTTCTATCCATCTGAAAGGATAGCTACATCGTTTCCTCAACTAAAAGATAGATTTTAGGAATAGTTTGTTCCCTAGGGAGTTCCTCAAGATTGACCTCTTGCAAAATAGGTAGCTCTTCCACTATAGGATCTTCTATTAGAGGATCTTCTATTGCAGGATTTTCAGGTTCTTTGGTAACTAATTCTTTTACAGATTTGGGTTGAGTTTCCAAATTATCATCTTCTTTAGGAACAGAGAATTGTTCTTCAAGAACATCATGAGGAGCAGTTGTCCAGTCTTCTTAAATAGTAACAACATCCCTAGGTGGCACTGCAGCCCCTTCTTCCTTTTCTTCAGGATACTCAAAAATAACATCTAGTTCCAAACCAAGATAAGAAATTTCTTTTGGTCTTGAGGGATACTCCACAGGATTTAATTTCTAATAAAATCTATCATTGTCTTCCACCCATTGCTTTTCAACGGAATCTAGTTTAGCTTCATACTTTTGATAGTGGATTTTGAGAGACAGTACTCTCAATCCTTAATTACATTCTCATTAGGTCCAACCACACATTTGGAAAGAAGAATGGCTAAGATTAGCCAATAGTAGAACATAGATGTTTACTTGGATGTGACTTTTGTTAACTCAAATATATATTGTATGATATATTTGCACAATTTGATCTTATATCCATTTTTCATAAGGTGAATCAAAAAACATCTTGATATTTTAACATGGATAAATAACATTTTCCTAGACTAAAACAATTCTGTATAAACATGAATAGAAGTTTTGATTCTCCATCTAATTCAGCAGCAATGGACCTCCTTTGGGTTCCATTTCTAGTTAGTGTTTTCAGAGCATCATCTAAATCAAATAAATCGGTTAAAGGTGGAGGCCCTCTCTAATAATCTTCACATATGCCTTCATGAGGTATCCTAAGGAATGCTTCCCATAACCTCGAAGAGAATGAGCATATCTGTCTATTAACGCAGCTTCTTACAACACAACTCTCACAAGAATCAAATGAGAACTGTACATACTGGTTAAATTAAGCCACTAACCCAGGATAGATGGGTCTATCTTTCTTCAAAAAACATTCTAACCAGCCTTTCTGTTCTAACACTTTCAATATAAAAGACTTACTAGACAGAATCCATTTGGGGAAAATCTCTTTCTTTGGTACAACAACGCAGTTTACCAAATTCATTTTTTAAGTTCCTTCAGGTCTTAGATTAGGTTCAATCTTCTTCTTCATCGAGCTATGCTTCTCAAGAGTTGATGATGAGGGACATTTCATTCTTGGAATTCACTGAAGGCTCAGGTGAGAAAAGGATTGTAGGGATGAAGAAGGGTTTGAAAAGAGTAGGTAGAAGAAACCTCGGGTGAAGAATTGAGTGATATTTACTTTGTTTTATCATTTAGGAATACCAAATGTCGTAGAAATAAACATGTGGGAAGATAAAAAGGTGAAAATCATAATTACAACGATACAGGTTTAAAGATAAACATAAATAATTTTTAGGGTGATACAATGTCTATTCATTATGGTTAGATAACAAACGAGCTTCATGGTGGGACAGTGAGCTAACTTTTCAGTGTGTGTTACGGTGAGATAGTAAATTTCAAACAGTAAGTACCTTATACTAACTGTGAGATCATAAACATAAAACATTACGGTGAGATAGTAAACATGAGAGATAATAACTGAGAAACCGTAATCGTTAAATAGTAATGTATATCACAGTTAGGTATCGAACTGTAAGACCTGAAACAGTAACAAGTAAGGTATCTATTTGATATTTATTATGCCTAGTTCATTTATGATATAGTCCATTCTCTCAGAAATTAATTTTTTAGTGAATATATTAGAATTTTTATATTCAGTACCATTGAATTCCAGTGTGATATAAACTTTTTGATAATAATCTATCAAAAAGTGATGTTTTACATCAATGAGCTCTGTCTTAGAATGTGAAACGTGATTTTTTGAGATGTTAATAGCACTCGTGTTTTCACAATTTACATGTACAATTCTGAATTGATATACATAATCTCGTAATGTGTGTTTCATTCACAAAATTTGTGCACAGAAACTACCATAATCTATATATTCAGCTTCCGGAGTAGATAATGAAACACAATTTTGTTTCTTACTACACTATGATACTAGTGAATTGCCTAAAAGGTGACATGTTCCAGAGGTGCTTTTTCTATCTAACTTACAACCACTGAATTCAACATCAGAATAACTAACTAATTTGAATGATTGTCTTTTAGGAAAAAATAATCCTAAATTGGGTGTGTTCTTGAGGTATTTGAAAATTTTCTTAACAACACTTAAATGAATTTCCTTCGGGTTGGCTTGAAAATAATCACACATACACACTCTAAACATAATGTCAGGACGACTTGCAGTTAATTAGAGAAAACTTCCAATCATTCCTTTATAAGTGGTTTGATCAACATATTTTCCATATTCATCAAGATCCAACATACAAGTGGGACTCATGGGAGTGTCACTACATTTAGTTTTATCCAATCCAAAAAAATTTAGAAGATCCTGTGTATATTTACATTGATATAATATAATACCATTTTCATTTTGAAAAACATGAAATCCAAAAAAATATTTAAGTTCTCCCATTTACCTCATTTCGAATTATCTTTTCATCATCTTAGAAAAATCAACACATAAATATTTCCTCGAAGATCAATAAATAATGTCATCTACATAGATTTGAACAACTAAACCATCATTAGAAATTCGTTTTATAAAAAGCGTAGCATCATCTATTCGTTTTGTAAAACCTTTTGAAATAAGTAAAGTACTTAATCTGTCATACCAAGATCATAGAGATTGCATTAAACTATATAAGGATTTGGATAGTTTAAAATTATGATTTGGAAAATGGGGGTTTTTAAATCCAGGGGGTTGTCAAACAAAAACATCCTCAGCTATATACTCATTTATGAATGCACTCTTAACATCCATTTGATATAGTTTGAAATTAAAGTGTACAACATAGGCAAGTAGGATTCTGATGGCTTCAATTCTGGATAATACTACAAAGTTCTCCTCATAGTAAATTCCTTCTTCTTGACTATAGCCTTGTGCAACTATTGTAGCCTTTTTTCTAACTATTTTTCTAGATATAGCAACTTTATTTCTAAAAACCCATTTAGTGCCTATGGTCAATGTATCCTTAGGTCTGTCTACTAATTCCCAAACAATGTTTCTTTCAAATTGATTCTATTCTTCTTGTGTATCCATCACCAAAAATTCATCACTGATTGCATCATTGATATTTTTAGGTTCATGATATGAAAGAAAAGATTGATGTTCAACCTGGTTTATCAGAGAGGCTCTAGTTTTTGTCCCTCTATCTAAATCTCCTACTACATCATCTAAAGGATGGTTTTAAGGGTCCTAGTTAGTCTAGAAAAGTTACGGCTTGTATTTTCAGTTTCTTTTATAGGTTTGGGTTCTACAGAAATTGGTTTTAGAGAATTTATAAAACCGGTTGTATTAACAATAGGTTCATTGTTGTTATCATTAGGGTTTATAATGGACAAATATTCATCATGATTTTCAAGAGGGGTAATAGGTTCATGTGGATTAGTTTCCTCAAATTTAACATTTACACATTCTTCCACACATTTGGTTCTCTTAATTAATACACTATAGTCTTTACTCAAGATTGAGTATCCTAGGAATATTCCTTCATCACTTTTGGGAGAAAATTTTCCATGATTATATTTATTATTGAGAATAAAAACATTGCAACCAAATGCTCTAATGTAATTAACCTTAGGCTTCCTATTTTTCCAATGATCATAAAGATCCTTTTTAAAAATTGGTCTAATCAAGACTCTATTGATAATATGGCGAGCTGTATTAACAGCTTCAGCCTGAAATTAAATTGTTAAATTATATACATTGAGCATTGTCCTAAAAATCTCTTGAAGATTTCTATTTTTTCTTTCTACAACACCATTATGTTGAGGTGTTCTAAGAGCATAGAAGTTGTTACTATAGCCATTGTGCAAGCAATAATATTCATACTCATGATTTTCAAACTCACTACACTGATCACTTTTCATGGTCTTGACCTTAAGTCCACCATGGTTTTCTATAGACTTGGAATACTTCATAAAATAAGAACAAGCTTCACTTTTGTGAGCAAGATAGTACACACAAGTGTACCTAGAAAAATCATCTACAATAACATAAACATAGTGCTTCCCATTTAGACATGAAACTCTTGATTGTCCAAACAAATCCATGTGAACCAACTCGAGAGGTTGAGAAGTAGAAACTTATTTCTTTGCTTTGAAAGAAACATTGTGTTGTTTTTCCTTTTGACAAGGATTGAAAACTTTGTTATGTGGGAATTCTAGTTTAGGTAAGTCTCTAACAAACCGATTATTAGTCGTTTTGCTATGTGAGTGCACATTATAGTGTCCTAGTCTTATGTGCTGTATCCAAGATCCTTTATGAAAATATTTTAAACAAGTAACATTTTTTTAGTTAAAAACAATAAAATCTACAGTATATACATTTTTATTTCTTAATACAGTAAATTACAAAAAAAATTAGAATTAAAAACATTACATGAATCATTTTCAAATTTTATATTGAAACCATCATCACACAACTGAGAAATACTTAGCGGGTTGTATTTTATTCAATCAACAAATAGTACTTTATAAATTAAAATTGAATCATTGATAACAATATGGCCTTTGCCGATGATTTTTCCTTTTATGTTATCCCCAAAGGTGGCATGTCCTCTATAAGGACCCGACCTTAAAGCATTACTTTATCTTGAATTAAATTGAATAATTCACATTGGGGATCTTTTCAGGTTTAGAGATTTAGATAATTAGGACATAACTATTACATCACAAAGATTACAAATTAGACACATCTACTCAGTTTCCATTTTTTCACAAAATAAAAACTCTTGAACAAAAGAGTCATGTCTAGTTCTTTTTTTAGACAACATGCCATTTCCTTGACCCCATCCTTGACCCTATTACACTTTATAGCCTGTGAAAAACATTTTAAAAAAACTTAGGATAAGCATAAAAAGCTCAGTAAGGGTTATAACAATACGGAAAGAAAACATTAGTCCATGAATACATAAGAACCAATGAAATCATACTTTACTCATAAAACATAAGAAATTTAACATACCTTATGAAATCATAAGATTTACAAATAACTCATAGAAATCATAAGACATAAAGGTAACTTGAGGCATTCATAACATTATTATGTAGGGAGTAACCCTCATGGTTACGTTTGGAATACCCTTCACATTATATTCCCTAAATCTCTTCGGAAAAACCTTAACGTTTAACCCCTTTCGCATTACCCAATGCATTGGAGAGATATCATGGGCTCATCGGCCCTTAGTTTATCACGGAACCACCCGTCTACATAAACAATGCCCAAGAACCATAACATAATCATAGTACATAACTTAAGCATAAAAGAAATATAACATTCCCACATTGCAACAACAATATAACATTTTAAGATATTGATATAATGAATCCATTCTAAAAACCATTTTCAAAACCATTTAAAACATTTAATAATGATATTTTTGAATCAAAGTTTCCCATATCACTTTGAAGCTTTTAACATTTTAAACTGTTAATATCCATATAAATAAATCCTTAAAACCATTTTGCAAACATGGATTTTAATGTGAAATATTTAGAAGATTAAATCATTAAAACATTTAAAATGATATTTTAGTTAAAGGGTTTATAACAAAATAAGAGACACTTAAATACAATAATTGAGGAATAACATTTAATCAAAACTTTATAATATCATGAGAATAAAGGGATTCATGATATAGTATTCCAAAGGACAGTATATACATCATATAAGAGTGAATTGGTGCATAAAAAAATAAATTCTCAATAGAAAACTAAAATAAGATGAAATCCCTTACAAAGAAGGTATCCTTAAATTAAGGATAAATCAATCTCATAACTATGTGTGAAAAATATAAATACACCCAATATAAGTGGATATTAATTGTAAAACAATCAACGGACATTCACATATATTCAAAGGATGACATATTCAATAACTACATGTTGGTCCCAAAGAAATAAAAGTTGGGTTAAGAAGTTCCCTTGGTAAAATTCGACAGCCTAATGGCGTCACTTTAAAATTCATAAAATTAGTTTATGAGAGAGAAAATGGCATCTCATCACTTGGACATAAATTTTACATCAATAAGGATATATAAGAACATATCCCAACATAAAAATATTTAAATTAAAAGATATATCAAAATAAGTCTTTTAAAAAGAAGAGTGTGAAAGGTTTCCTTGCCGATTTGGGACACTTTCGAAACATAAAACCCATGAAAGATGGGTCATACAATGAAGATGTAAATACCCATAAATGAGATTATATTATACAAATAGTAAAATAATGTGCAGTACATACATCACACAAAAGGAAATAGTGGCCAATGTTTCATGAATCTCGCGGGAATAAAAAGTGAGATGAAAACCCTATTATGAAAATTAGGCAGCCTAACGGCACCACATAAAACTTCCAAAAAAATGGATTGAAGAGATAAAATAGGATCTCTCATTATATGAACATAAAAATTAACGTAATATTAATATAGAAGAGAATCCTCCAACATAATAAATAAGAGCTTAATATAAGTGACATTAAATAGAGTACTTAAAAAGAAAGAGAGATGTTGGATCCCTTACCTCAAGTCCGACTTGTCTTGTTCGTTTCTTTATATTCATGAATAATAAAATTTTGTAAATTTATAATTTCTTAAGGAACTACTTTAAATATTATTATTCAGTTCATATCACATATTATAATGTTATAATAATTGTTTAGTAATGTCAGTTCATATCAGACGTTTTTGTTAATGTTTGGTACATGAGTCAGAAATGAACTTGTTTGAGAATGATTGTCCATTTAGATATAAGTAAATCATCTCCAGAATAGTATTAATGATTTAAATATAATATATATCCATTAAATATTCATTTATACTATTCCATAACATTTGGAGATAAAAATAAATGAAATGCACCATTCATGGAGATGGTAGACCGTACGTACGCATGAGCGCTACTTTCATTTATTTGTCATATAAATTGAATTAAAAATAAATTATAGATATGTATATTATAATTCCAGTATAATATATATGTTATACATGTCACATATGTTAATTAATTTCATTCATTATACATTCCATGTCTTGCATGAACGAGTCACATCACATGAGGGGGCGGTTGTCCACACTTCCTCGTATAAAATTATCGCATTTGCACAACATGAAAAGCATAAAGGTATGTTTTAAATATAAAATATAGAATCATTGAGAGGGAATAAATATAATATATATCATATAAAAATAGTTCCATCATAATGGCCACCATTATAGGTGGTAGAAGAAGATAGAACAATCATCGTTTCGTGAGACAGTAATTCTCGATCCACAGAAAAAATATGTTCTTTAACCATTAGACAGAGGTGTGTGTAAGTGTAGCTTGAATACTTATTATTTCAACATCCTAGTATTTTTAAGATACTGTTTTTGTTAAAAAATAATGGAATAAAAAGAGGTTATGGTGTTGGAGAAGAAAACTAAAACAAAAGAACATAAGAGAAGACATTACCTTTAAATTAGATAACTACCTTTGGTTTGAACTAAAAGGGTTTCTTGAAGAGATATATTACTAAGGTGAGGCTTAAATGATGAAGAAAGGGATTTGGAGAGAAGAAATGGGTAGGTTTTGGCCGAGACAAAGGCTTGAGAGGTGTGGGTAAGGTGGTAGAGGTGGTGGAATTTTATAAGAGAAGAGGAGGGGCACTCTTGGAAAGTTATAAAATATTACTTTATTATAAAATGATTTTATGATTTTAAAGGTCCCAAAAGGATATATTTCGAGTCTAAGGTGATAAGGTTTCTAAATCCACCCATACAATAGGTTTGTGACAAGTGTAAGACTTAGAGTTTACCCTATCTTCTCATTTTATTTAAATCGTTCATTTATGTGGTAATCACTGCATCATCATAGTGTCATAAATAAATTAATTTATTTAATATCTAAAAAATATAAAAAAATGTCATGATTCAGGAAATTTTTTTAGTTTTATAATTAATATTTATAGTCAAAACTATGACTTGTATAACCCCATGTAAAAATTGTTTTAGTAAAACCATACATGTTTGTGACATTTTAATTTTTACTTTAAGTAAAACGTTTTTAATGTCATTTTCCTACCAAAGTGCCTCCATGGAGTCCCCAAGTTGACCCATGGATTGCATTGTTCTGCCATGACTCATCCAATAAGGGTAGGACATGTTTCAAGGTCATTTCATATTATTATAACATTATCTTTACCATAATTTACACTAATTACCTTTAATCGCGATTAATAAAATTTAAAAGTTACTATTCACCACAAAATTATTTTAATCCCATTTAACCACATTTTAAATCCTAATGAAAACCATGGATGTCAGTTTTTTGAAATTCAAATCACAGTAGTGGTAAAGTTTCATTTAAAAAAAATCAGTTTTTTAACTACCACTTAGTGGTTTCACTATTCATCAAAAAATGAAGTTTTTCAGAAAAAACCAAAAAAATCACCCTAAGCTATATTTGATATTCCAAATTCAAAAATGATGCCTATTTTATAAAATTAAAAACATATAAGTTGAATTAATTAATTTAATAATTAATTTCCATTGTCAGAACAAATAGCGTGTTTTTATGAAACAATATATATCAAAAGATTGACACTAGTTTAAGTCCAATTTCAAAGTGAAATTAATTCCAATGACAACTATTGGATTAAAAGGTAAAAATATATTATAATTGATCTTTAAAACCAATTCCAAATATAATCTAATCATCTAAATAAATTAGATTAAAAATATTTTTATAATTAAAATACAAGAGTTTTCACTATTCATTAAAAAATGAACTTTATCAGAAAAATACCAAAAAATTACACAAAGAAAATTTTGAAGTCCCAATTCTAAAGAAGAATCTTATTTTGTCCAATAGAATGTATAAGAGTGACCAAAAAAATATTAAAGAGGGTTCACCATCAAAAGGAGATAAATTTACCATTTAGTGAATTTTAGAGTATTTATGCTTAAAATTGAATTCTTTTTTTATTTTAAGCCTTTATATTTTATTGGATAAATGTAAAAACATTTAACAAACATATATAATCATATTTTAGTTATTTCTATTAATTCTTGCCGATACAACGGCTAGGTGTTAACTACCATTTAAAATAACATTCTTTTATTATTAGAGTGCAACGAAAGATTTCAAAGAAAATCGTTGTTGCATATTGGGTACACCATCGATTATAGAATTCCCATTAAAGAAATATTAATTTTTTATTCAAAAGTATTAATTAATAAGAAAAAGTAATATTATTTATTTACCTGGGATGTTACATCCTTCCCCCCTTATGAGAATTGCATCCTCGCAATTTTAAAATCAGGTTTGGAAACATCATTGAAAGCTCCACATTGGAAAAGGAGTAAATTAAACTGTCAGTTTAAAAGAAATGAAGGGAAGTACAATGGTCACCCGAGTTAACCCATGCTAGGATTCCCTATAGGAAAACATGGACATGGAAGTGAAAACAAATGGTCATGTTCTGATTGAGAGTGATAGAAAACATTATTAGGAGAAAGTTAACCACAATAAAATCACAAACTTGTGATGGGTTACATTGTATTTGATTCCCCATTAGGAAAATATAACGGACAAATTTTTTTTTAAGTTACTTTTCATCGAGCAATTTATTTATGAGCTTAAATAAATCATAAGGGAACATACTTACTTGTCGTGTAGACTTCCATCTTTTACTATATTTCTAACACAAAATCATACTTTCTCCAAATGATGAGTATTTATGAAGACTTGTTCACATTAAGAGCGCTATAATCAACATCTAGAGAAACACTTAATCAACAAAATAGGAATATATATTTACCATGTCTTTAGACAAAAACCGAAACCAAAATTGTTAGTATAAGATCAGATAATACCCAAAAAGGATAATCCTTTATAAAAATAAAATCTATTCTTAATCTATAAAATTTTTCTAACAAAACCCAATGTTCATCGAAGACCATTCAATAAACAATTTGTCCATAAAATTCATCAAATTAAACCAAACTAAGATTGAAACCCAAATATTTAAAGGTTTTAATCACATAGTCCTCCAAGGTAAAATTAGCAATTATCTCCAAATAACATCAGTTGGTCTTAAAGTCTCATATTGAAAAGTAATTAACCTAATCATATATCCTCCATGATAGGTCACTATTTTCCTAGATAACCCAAAATCAACTTATTCTTGATTCATAATATTATATAACTAAAAATAATAAGTCATACTAACCAGGGAATTTACGTAGTACAGTGGTAGGCGATGTGCCCTTGTCACCCTTCAGTTGTCGATTTGATTCCGATGGCCTTACCAGATGCGATGGTTGTCACCCATCCTACGGGTTTTGCATTTTATAAAACTCCAAAAATAACCCTAACATGTTTTAACCTCAATGTTTTTCTTATACCTCCAATTTTCATCAAAATTCTTTACGATCTCAACATCATAATCCTTGAAGTCTTATTTCACCACCGTAAGATAAAATAAAATGATTCCCAAAAATGAAGAACATCATACCTTGATCATGGTGTCCATTTTGTTTCATCGTCGTCTTTTTCACGTAGGTAGAAGGTCCATGCATCACATCAATGATCTAGAGATCCTTCAAAATCATTTTCTTCCTCCATCCAAATACAGCTTGTATAACATGAGTCATATGGGTGTTCACAGAAAATTAGTGTAGGAAAATAATCATGTATGACATATAATTTCAAAACATCTGATATGACATGATTTCTATAAAATAGTCTGGCCAAAATTGAGTTGAAACTTTCAATTAACGGTCTTATTAAAATACCAAAGGTATGTGATGAGAGACTATATTTTAAAAGTAAATATAAATAGGTTGTAAAAGGGTCTCCTTCTTCAGTAGCTTCTTTAAAATCATAATATTCTTCAAAATATTGTGATAAGATAAAATATTTGAAAATGCCATGATAATATCTACCTTTCTTGAAAATATGAGAATATTGTGAAAATTGGATTTGTCTAAATACAACCAATGATCCACGATGATAACAAGGTATAGTGGAGGTGTTTGATATCTCAAAAAGCTTCTTGCAAGTGAGTATTATGCTTGAAAATGTTTCACAATCATCCGGACTGGACTTTTCAATAATTATTGAAAGCAAGTCATCAGGAAGAGATAAGAATGTCGTTTGAGATCCTCCTCCTTCCATTTCCTTAATTTGAAAAAGTTATAAAACAAGGATTTAACTAAGATAATAAACATAGGGACTAATCATGTGTTTAACAAAAACTCCTAATCCCTAATGTTGTCTAAACTGCCCTCTGATACCAACTATAAGGACCGGCCTTAAAACATTACTTAATATTGAATTAAATTGAATAATTCCCATTGAGGATCTTTTCAGGTTTAGAGTTTCAGAGAATTAGGACATAACTATTACATAAATAAGGATATAGAATAACATATCCCAACATAAAAAGATGTAAATTAAAATACATATCAAAATAAGTCTTTTAAAAAGTGTAGTGTGAAAGGTTCCCTTACTGATTTTGGAAACATTCCAAACGTAAAACCCATGAAAGATGGGTCATAAAATGATGTTTTAAATACCCATAAACGAGATTATATTATACAAATAGTAAAATAATGGGCAGTAAATACACTACACAAACTAAATAGTGGCCAATGTAGCATGAATCTCACGAGAATAAAAAGTGAGATGAAAATCCCCTTATGAAAATTTGACAGCCTAATGGCGCCACATTAAAACATCTAAAAAAATGGATTGAAGATATCAAATAGGTACTCTCATCATTTGAACATAAAAATTATAGTAAAAATAATATATAAGAGCATCCCCCAACATAAGAAAGAGGATCTTAAAAGAAGTGACATAAAAGAGAGTACTTAAAAAGAAAGAGAGATGTTGGATCCCTTACCTCAAGTCCGACTTATCTTGTTCGTTTATTTATATTCCTGAATAATAAACATTGGTAAATTTATAATTTCTTAAGTACCTCGTATAAATATTATTATTCAGTTCATATCACATATTATAATGTCATAATAATTGGTTAATAATGTGAGTTTATATAAGATGTTTTTGTCGATGTTTGGTACATGAGTCAAAAATCAACTTGTTTGAGAATTATTGTCCATCTAGTTATAGGTATTTCATCTCCAGAATAGTTTTAATGATTTAAATATAATATATATCCAGTAAATATTCATTTTATACTATTCCATAATAGTTGGAGATAAAAATAAATGAAATGCACTGTTCATGGAGACGGTAGACCGTACGTACGCATGAACGCTACTTTCATTTCTTTGTCATATTAATTGAATTAAAAATAAATTAGAGATATATATATTATAATTACAGTATAATATATTTGTTATATAGGTCAAATATGTTCATTAATTTCATTCTTTATACATTCCATGTATTGCATGAACGTGTCACATCACTTGAGGGGGCGGTAGTCCACACTTCCTTGTATGAAATTATCGTATTTGCACAACATGAAAAGCATAAAGTTATGTTTTAAATATAAAATACAGAAGCATAGAGAGGACATAAATATAATATATATCATATAAAAATAGTTCCATCATAATTTCCACCATGAGAGGTGGTAGGAGAAGATAGAACAATCATCATTTTGTGAGGCAGTAATTCGCCATCCACTGAAACAGTATGTTCTTTAACAATTAGACGGAGGTGTGTGTAAGTGTAGCTTGAATACTTATTATAACAACATCCTAGTATATTTAAGATACTGGTGTTGTTAAAAAATAAAGGAATAAAAAGAGTTTAGGGGGTTGGAGAAGAAAAATAAAACAAAAGAACATAAGAGAAGACATTGCCTTTAAATCGGATTACTCCCTTTGGTTTGAACCAAAAGGGTTTCATGAAAAGATTTCTTCCTAAGGTGAGGCTTCAATGATGAAGAGAGGGATTTGGAGAGATAAAATGGGATGGATTTGGCCGAGCCTAAGTCTTGAGAGGTGTGGGTAAGGAGGTAGAGTTGGGAGCCTTTTATAAGAGAAGAGGATGGCACTCTTGGAAAGTTATAAAATATTACTTTATTATAAAATGTTTTTCAGATTTTAAATGTCCCAAAAGAATATATTTCGAGGGTAAGGGGATAAGGTTTCGAAATACACCCATAAAATAGGTTTTTGACAAGTGTAAGACTTAGATTTTACGCTATCTTCTGATTTTATTTAAATCGTTCTTTTATGTGGTAATCACTCCATCATCACGGTGTCATAAATAAATTAATTTATTTAATGTCTAAAAATTATAAAAAAATATCATGATGTTGGAAATATTTTTAGTTTTATAATGAATATCTATAGTCAATAATATGACTTGTATAACCCCATGTAAAAATTGTTTTAGTAAAACAATATATGTTTGTGACATTTTAATTTTAACTTTAAATAAAAAGTTTTTAATGTCATTTTCCTACCAATGTGGATCCATGGGGTCCCCAAGTTGACCCATAGATTGTCTTGGTCGGTCATGACTCATCCAATAAGGTTAGGAAATGTGTCAAGGTCATTTCATATTATTATGACATTATCTTTACCTTAAATTACACTAATTACCTTTAATCGCGATTAATAAAACATAACAGTTACTATTCACCAAAAAATTATTTTAATCCCATTTAACCACATTTTACATCTTAATGATAGCCATGTATGTCGGATTTTAGAAATTCAAATCACAGATGTGGTAAAGTTTCATATAAAAGAAAAAACAGTTTTTTAGCTACCACATAATGGTTTCACTATTCATCAAAATTGAAGTTTTTTAGAAAAAAACCAAAAATTCACCCTAAGCTATATTTTATATTACGAATTCAAAAATGATGTATATTTTAAAAAATTCAAAACATATAAGTCTCATTAATTAATTTAATAATTAATTCCCATTGTCAGAACAAATAGTGTTTTTTTATGAAACAATATATATCAAAAGATTGACACTAGTTTAAGTCAAATTTCAAAGTGAAATTAATTACAATGACCAATATTGGATTAAAGGGTAAAAATATATTATAATTGGAATTTAAAATAAATTCAAAAGATAATATAATCATATAAATAAATTATATTAAAAAGAGGTTTTGAATTAAAATACAACAGTTTTCACTATTCATTAAAAAAATGAACTTTATTGGAAAAATACCAAAAATTTACACAAAATAAATTTTGATGTCCTGATTCTAAAGGAAAATTTTATTTGGTTAAACAGAATGTATAAGAGTAACCAAAACTATATTAAAGAGGGTTCACCATCAAATGGTGATAAATCAACCATTTAGTGAATTTTAGAGTATTTATGCTTAAATTTGAATTCTTTTCCTATTTTAAGCCTTTATCTTTTATTAGATAAATGTAAAAAAATTTAATAAACATATATAATCATATTTTATTTATTTCTATTAATTCCCGCCAATATAATGGATAGGTATTAACTACCATTTAAAATAATATTATTTTATTATTAGAGTGCAACATAAGATTTCAAAGAAACACGTTGTCGCATATTGGGTATTCCATCGAGCATAGCGTTACCTTTAAAGTAATATTAATATTTTATTCACAAATATTAATAAATATGAAAAAGTAATATTTTTTATTTACCTGGGATGTTACATCCTCAGTCAAATTTTATTAAGAACTTAAATCATGAGTAGTATCCTATCATATGTCGTGATCATCCACTATCCAAGTACCACATATTATTATAGGAACTTTTCAAGCATGTTTCCTACAAAACAGTTTTTGATAGAGGATAATTTTGGTACCCAGATTTTATTGGGTCTAGAAAGGTTAGCAAGTAAAACTTTAGGCACCCATATTTGTCTAATTGGTTTCCAATAATTAACAGATTCAAATTATTTTGATATATAAACTTTGTTTGGTCTGTAAGAATTTGAATAGAATGATAAAGCATAAGAGTTGCCAAAACATGAACTAGAACCATATTGTCCATATTTGGGAATAAATTTATTCTTAACAATCTGTCTATGTCCATGTTGGTATCCTAAACCAGTAGCATACATTAGAGAAACTTGTTTTCTAATCATTTGAGTTAGAGTATTATTTACAATTGTGAACTTCTATAAGTATTTTCTAAGTTGCTAATTATAAAATTTTACTTCATTATTCTCCTTTAAAAGTTGATCATTCTTTTCCTTTTCTATAATAAGATCATATTTAACAGTACTAGTCATGGAATATTGTTTTTTCAATGTTTTTACTTGTCTTTCAGCTCTTTACAAGTATCTTCTAACATGTAATTGTATTCAAATAAGTCATCTTTATAAATATCATCATCATTATTGGAATCACTTTCATTCCCAGAATAGTAATCATTCAGCATAGCGGAAACAATTACCTCAGATGTTTTAGTCCAGAAACACATGTTGGCATGATTCTATTCTTTGTAATCAGAAGCATCAGATCCACTTGAGCTCTCTTTGAAGCACTCCATGTTTCCTTCATTGCTTTCTTATATTTTTTGTCCTTATAATCATATTTCTTCATAAAATTAAATTTTGGATAGTTAGCCTTAACATGTCCTTTAATTTTACATTCATGAAAGACTATCTCATCATTTTTATCATCTTTCTTCCCATCTCTCTTCAAATTACCTTGTTGGTCATAGTTACCCTTATAATTTGATTTTATGAAATATTTCTTCTTTATATAATTTTTTTTTGAATCACGTGGAAATATGTGCCATCTCTTCAACACTGTCTGAATGTAAACATTCACTTGTTGAGCTTTCTACATGAATGTGAACTTTCTCCTTATCCTTGGTCATTGAGGCAGTATACATAAATGCCACTAACTTCTTCTTAGGTTCTTCTTCGTCCTATTTTTTCCCCTTAGCTCTTCTTTATACATCCTCAATTTACCAATCATCTCCTTGACAGGTATCTTTCCAATGTCACATGATTCTTGTATAGAGACATAGGTTCTTATCCATTTTTCTAGTAGGCATCTTAGTATCCTCGTTATTTTATCCTTTGCTGGAATATCTTTTCCTAGTAATCTCATTGTATTGACTATCTAATTAAACCGGAGATACATATCAGAAATAGATTCATTAGATTTCATTTTAAAATTACCATTTTTAATAGTGTGTGTATATAGTCTCATTTCCTTAACATTGGCTGTACCCTCATGGGAAACACCCAGAGTATCCCATATTTCATAAGCAGTTTTACAAGCAGATATTCAATTAAATTTTTCATCCCCTAAATCAGAATAAAGGGAATTCATTTCTTTACAATTATTATTGTAAGATGGGTTTTTAGGTTCATCCCAAGTAGTTCTAACACTATCTAGAATCTTATATGAGTCTCTATAGTAGTCCAAATATCAAATCCCATACTTTTTAAATGGATTATCATTTTTATTTTACATTGGGAATAATTAACACCATTAACGAAATGTGTATTGTTGGTATCTACAGCTTTTAATGTTTTAAAAATATTATAAAAATTTAGAAATAACTGAAATTTTGAGATCTTTAAGATACAACTAAAATCACAGTTGAAAACTTTTCACAAATCGAGTGTTTTGAAAAACTTTTTACAAATAGTGTGTTTTGAGAAAATATTATCAACACATTTGATACCAAATTTTGGTCAGAGTGGATACTGAAGAGTGGGGGGGGGGGGGTGAATTGAGTTCCTATTAGAAATTTATATTTAAAAAATTTATATTTAAGTTCCCCAATTCATAAAATTAGTTAAATTGTAGTGAATTTACAAAGATTGTAAATGTTCAATTAGTTTCTCAATGACTGATATTTTCTCAGTAAACATAGTCTAAATATTAAGTTGGCTTTTGAAACTAAATTATTGGTTCACAATAATTACAAACACTTGCTAGTTCAACTTTAAAAATTACTCTAAAATAGATTTTAATTTTAAAGTAATTAACAGTGGAATATTGAAAACAGTTTAAACTAAAATAAGATGTGCAACAGTTTTAATCAAGAGGTGTAGTCTCAAGATGAAACTTAGTCCTCTAAAATAGTTTATATATAACTTTGATCCACACCCTGGATCGGGTTTACAACAGTACTCAGACTGTCCAGGTCCTCAGACCTCTACCACAGTTCTACATGGGAATGGAAAAACAATAGTACACAGGTTGTCCAGGTCCACGGTCCACTACTACAATTGTAGGTAGGATACACAAAGGTATAAGGATTTTTATGTGAGGATTTTAGTATCCTTTAGTTCGTCTTAAGAGGTAGTGTGTGTCCAAACAGACAGAAGCACACACTTCTCATAATGTGAGAAAAGAATGATCACAACAAAGCAAGAAAATAGAGATGAGTTTAGAATTCTCTTGTGTGTTGTCAATGTAGCTATGGAATCTTTTGGATTAAAGAAGATGAAAATTTGAGTTCTTCTCTAGATGTTTTTTGGAAAAAATGTTGTCATGATTTGGCTTGTGTTATTCCTGAGATTCAACGAGCGAAGATGTTCTCTAGGATTCAAATATGTTTTGTGTGTTCTTCAGTGTCAAGTTGAATGCAGGGTGCCTTTTTCTTGAAAAAACATCCTCCATTTTTTTTTCTTCATTATATTTCTCATTGGATTTTGTTTCCGTATCTGTATCGCATGCAATGATTCTTGGCCACACATCACTTTTAACATGGAATTCATGTGTTAGAGCTAACAGGTTGCATGTGTTCTACACCTCATACCTCATACTGTCTGATGATATGTCTACAAAGAAACATTAATTATGGCGGTGCATTAAAATCATCAAATATGACCATTAGAGATTAAATTGAAAGATGACAAAATAGTTTAAGAAATGGTGTCATAGTGAGTCATGAAGAATGTGTCTCCTTCACATGGTGTATGAGTGTCACATTTTCTCAAGTCCACGATGTCTCATGGACACGGTGTCTCACGGTCACGGTGTCTCACGATCATGGCGTCTCGTTTCACAGTGTCTCATTTCACGATGTCTTGTTCATGGTGTCTCATTTATGGTGTCTTGTTCACTGTGTCTGGCTTCACCTTGTCTGGCTTCACGGTGTCTGGCTTCATGGTGTTAGAAATACATAACTGGTGGCAGACTCACCGTGTCTTAGACTTTTAAAAGTAATTGTCTTCAGACATAAATAATGATCATAGTAGAATGGATTAGACTTACGGAGTTTCCAACAAATGTATTATGAGATTATATCAAAGATAGTATAAAGTAAGCTGAATATATAGCAATTAAGATCTTGCATGGCTCTTATTAATGCATGACAAAAAATTAAACATAAATACACATGATTAGATATAATGTATAGGATTTAACTAGGTTGAATATTATTTGTGATCATTTAAACATGATTAATACATGAGGAGTCCAAATTTATTAATTAAGTACATTTATTTCCACTTTACAAGATTATTTTATGTATTATATTTAAATATTTTAAGTATTTCCATGTCTATCTTTCTCTCACTTATAAATGAGAACCTCCAATTCTTCATTATTCCAAATGTTTGTTCACTATATATCATAAACTACCTAATATAATACCTTACTAGATTCCTTAACTTATTATTATAGGATCATGTATTTCACTAGGACCATCCTAATATATCTTACATTGTAATCCAAATGAGGCATCTCAATGAAGAGATAATAATTTTTCTAGACACTTTCAATGATTATTTATTCTAAACAAATAAATATATTTAATTCATATTAAAATGATTACTAATTTGTTCTAAATACACTTATATGATATTATGATTATAATAAAACAATTTTTACCTATATTCTACCAAATGGGAAATGAATTTATCACTGGTTTATACGTAAAGACTACCACATCCGTGCTATGATATAATTATTTTTCAATACACAACATTAATGGTTTATTATTATATTAGAATTTGTGTTTATATATGATATTTATGAAATATTAATTGTTTTAATTATAATATCTTGTCAACTTCTTACCTTCCCATATGATGTAAAATGATAACGCCAGTCGTTCATATGTATGGATTGCCACCTCTAAAAAGTGATGAGTTTTATTTTTTATTCCTTATTTATATGGTAGGTAATAAGAATATATTTATTAAATTTACATGATATTTGCGATATAATACAGATTACTAAATGGTTAATTTTTATTTTCCATTTTTTATTCCATTCATCAATTAGTGTAAAAATTAAACCTTTGTACGTACAAATTATTTACTTCGTGAAGTGTACTTCAATTTTCATCACCACTTTATATGAATAGTTTAAAAATGTATATAATGATTAAATATAATATATATTAAATTATTATAATTCTTGATTTGATGTAACTATGATCAAATTAAAGTACTAGATCAATTTAATTGAAACATGCATAAAAAATGAAATATTTATCACCCAAAAAATTATTTTATTAAAGACTTGGTAATAAAGTGGTGTTTAGTTATTATAATTAAATAATATATAGAGTGTATGTATTATTATATTTATGGAATATAATTGTAATAAATCGATATTTATCGTATAGGTGGTGTGGACTGGTAAAATGAAAGATGATACTTGAGGTACGGATCTCTCACATGACTTTTACTTTTCTGATACATATTTCATTTTAAATATTATTTTTTTGAGATGTATATTCTACCAATATATGTATTTTAAAATTAATATAATGATGTTTTTAGGGATTTGGAAGTAAATTTTATTTTTTAAATTTTAATATTGTTGGATTTGAATATTACCAAAGTAGTTAGTGTTTATGTTACAATTTTTTTTTTCATGATTGTATATTCAAAATTTCAACTGAAGGAAATTCAAAGTATCATATCATCTTAGGCAAAAATAGTTTCTTATATAATATTTCATCCTATATGTTTTATATAATAGTAAAAGTTTTCTCTATTTTTTACATAAAATTAGCAAAAAAATATCTTTATAATAAAATCAAACATTATTTCCACATTTAGAAACTATCATTTTCATCCATGTCCATGATCTTAAATATTATTTTATTGATGTTTTAAATAGAAGTTTATATTTTTTATAATTCAATTTTAATTACATTATAACTTATTTAAAGATGTTTAAATTTCGTCTTTTTAATGATATGTTTTCAAAACAAGAAATTTTTTTCTTTTTACACACATGTGAAAAGAATGTTCTCTTTTAACAAATACAGAATGAATGGATTTTCCCACCATCATTTCATTTTTTTTTTGAAGATTACTATGATTTTTTTCAATGATATTTTAAAATAAAATGTTTTTAGATATATTTTGGAAAAATAATTATTTTAAATAATTTATTTCAAAATGAAAAGGGTATATTCATTATGAAATATTTCAAATATATTTCAAAGGAATTTTTTATCCATGATAGAGTAATTTGATATTACTTATGATTTACGGGGTATATGATCAATGATAACATTTTATTCTTTAAATAAATGTGTAATGGTTATGATTATGGGATTTTTATGTTGTTTTTTTCATAGGTTATGCGATGATTTTATGATGAATATTTTATGATATGAAGGAACACATATGAATGCTCTTAAATTTGTGATGTGTGGTTATGTTATAAACCATTTACGATTCATTATGTTTTTGACCAAGGATGAGTGGTTATGTTATAAACTAAGGATGGGTTATTATGTTGTAAACTAGAGATGTGTGGTTCCATTATAGACCTATAATTATTATTTTTAGAAATGATATATCATGAGATAAAAAGTACTACAATGGAGAGTGTAACCTATTTAGAAATTGACTATTTTCACTATAATATTCTTGGGAGTGAATCTTGGCTAAGGAAATGAAGAAATTTGGATTGAACCCAATCCACTATGATAGTTTTTGTAGTGGTAAATTCCTAATGAAATGATTTACTGCACTTATTTGTATGTCAAAAAATTATGTGGATGGTTGAAAATATTTTCTCATGAATTGTGATATGTTATTAATGAAAAAAAACTATTATTTATTATATATTTCATGAAAAAAAATATATGATGATATTAATTAATAATGAACTTTAGCTTATATGGTATGAATTTCTCAAGTTATGATTCCATTTTTATTTATTTATTCTTATTTTTACATATAATAATTTATTGATATATCCTATATTTACCCTTATTGATAATATTATCACGTAGTTTATTATGTTTAAATTTACCATGGAAACCATGAAGGGTTCTATGAATGATTATATAGATATAATAAAATAAATAATAGTTCTTTCTCTATAATTTTATGATTTATTAGATAATGTTATAATCATATATATATTTAGTATCCCATGACTACTAAACAATTCAATCATCTGAGATAAATAATCTTGAATCTCATTTCAATGTAGTAAAATAAATATTGGATACAGGTTACTATTACTGTGATGTCAAAATTCATGATTTATATGTAATAATATCTATATCACTTTAAGAACACTGATTTTGAATATTACATAAAGCATTATATAACTATATTTGGGAATCATATGGAAGATAGTTCGAAAACATGGTAGGGAGTACTAAATCCATATCAAGATTAATGTTCCCTAATGTATGAAAAAATATATGAACTATATTTTTTATATGGGTTCCATCACTTATCATTATAATTCCATGTAGGGAGTATTTTAACCCCATGATTGGAGAACCAAACCCATACACATGGGGAATTATGGGCGTGTTTTAACATAATCCTCACATATTGGGTATGCTTATATGGTGTACTCATTAGGTAACATGGAATGAGGGAGTTTTATGTTTCCCAAGAACGTACCCCAATAGCATCTGTTGTGTCATTTAACATGATGTGTTCAATGGCCCATATTTTATATAACTACAAGGTGTTATTTGGATATGTCTTATTATACTATATGGTTCTTTTAAATTAATGAAAAATGGAATGATTATTAATACTACACAGCTTTTAATAATTAACCAATCTATTGAAACCTTTCCTACCGCATGAAAAAGATCACATTGATTAATTTTGAAGCCACATGTTGTGAGAATGAAGTTTGAAATAAATAACCACCGATCTTAAATCAATTTTACCCACTGCCTATATATTATCCTCCATTTCTGATCATTAATCAACATTGAACCATATCCAGCACGCTAAAAACTAACTACTACACCTCACTAGAAATAATTTTATGCCCTCTATCGTTGATGTAATTTTTTTTCTAATTTACCATGACTAAATTTCCTTCCAAAAATACCACATTAATATGCCACTCAAATTTGTTGTACCCCACACTCTTTGATTTTCATGATCACAATCACTTTCATATGTGTTTAACTTTGTTTTTAAGTGTTGTGGATGATAGGAAAAAGATTGCCAAAGGATTGGCCCAAGAATGGACAAGAAATGGACTGAAATTCAGTCCACCGGCCAACCGGTGTGATAGCATCGGCCAGCCGGTGGAACTGGCAGAGGGATTGCCCACTGCCAGGTTCCACCGGTCGACCGGTGGCTCTGTCACCGGTCGACCTGTGGCACCCAGCTTAAATAGTGTTTGCTACTGTCTTGCCACCGGCCAGCCGGTGGCTCCTCCACCGGTCGACCGGTAGAGCCTGGATCAAGACTCTTCTTCTCTACCAAGGCACCGGCCAGCCGGTGGAGCTGTACCGGCCAGCCGGTAGCCCAGTCAAACTAGCCGTTGGCTTTGACCAGTCAACCATCTATTGGCCTCCAACGGCTCCGAGGACATCTCCAACGGCTCCGAAGCCTCCCCAAGGGTTCCATGCCTATAAATAAAGGCCAAGGAAGCCCCGGACACCAACCGGAACTATACGGAAGCCCACGGACACCTTGTTGATCATTTGGCGTACCTCCGGTGCATTCCTCCAAGGGAACCCCAAGTGCTCCATCCAATTCCACATTCAAGAGTACCACCAAAGAAGCTTGGAAGCGGCCTTCAACATCTCCAATCAATCAAAGGCGCCCAAGACTTCCTCAATTACGGTTTTTCTTGTTTTATCTTTTTGAGCTTAATTTTGGGTTTGTGCCTACAAACCCCAAACCCTTTTCTCATCCCCCTTTCATTTGGGTTTCACACCACCATTAAGGTGTGAAGAGGTTTCTTCAAGCCTTTCCTTTTAAAAGGCTTGTGTTTCGGTGAGCTAGCCTTCACCCGTTAAAAAGGCTAGTGGGTTCTTGCTATTCCATTGAAAGCAAGTGGGTTCTTGCTAAACCAACAAAAGCAAGCTGTAATAGGTCCTAGTGCTACCTCAAAGCCTAGTGGGTTTCTTGCTAAAACCATTGAAAAGCAAGCGGTAGGAATCTCTCAACGGTTGAGTTGGGAGCGGAGACGTAGGCCGGGGTTTGGCCGAACTCCGTTATCAATTTTGTGTGTCTTGCCTCTTTTATTTTCCGCTGCATTTCAACTTTGATTTTTAATTTGTCAATCATTTTTTAAAAGGCAATTCACCCCCCTCTTGCCATCATTCCCCGTTTTTCCGACCCAACAATTGGTATCAAAGGACGTATTTGAATAATTCCCTAACCCAGTTTCAAATTAAAGATCCTTTTTTTGATGGCTTCTACCGCTTCTTCCTCTCAATCCCCCGAAGGACATTCTTTGGATCGTGCTCCATTCTTTGATGGAGCCGATTATAGTTTTTGGAAAACCCGCATGTCAACTTTTCTTAAAAGCATTGGTTATCCAATTTATAGAATTGTTATGCATGGTTTTACGCTTTCCTCTCCCGATGAGTCAAAATGGACCCCCAATGAAATTGCTTATTTTGAGCTTGATGGCAAATCCATGAACGCTCTTCATTGTGGTCTTGATCGTAATGTTTTTGATCATATTTCTTCTTGCTCTACTTCACATGATATTTGGAAATGTTTAGAGCTAACCCATGAAGGTACTAGCATGGCTCAAAAGCAAGAACCGGCTCAAAACCAAGAACCCGCTCGAAAGCTAGAACCCGATGCAAAATCCGTACCCGTTTGCCCACCTCACAAGAAAAGGGCCAAGAAGAAGAAGAAGAAGGCTTTAAAGAAAACCTGGAGTGATAGCTCCTCCTTCTCTTCTTTCTCCTTGAGCGACAATGGTAATAATTGCCTAATGGCAAAACACGAGGTAACTTATTCCGATTCCTCATCCTCCTCCTCTAGTTCTTCTAATTCATTTAATCATTTATCATATGAGGAACTCCAACATGCTAGAGACCAATTAGAAAATGGTTTTCATGAGCTTTCTTCAAAATTCGTTTCTTTAAAAAAGTCTTTCAAAAAGCTTTCCTCCGAAAAAGAACAACTTCTCAAAGAGAAGGAGGAACTCACCCTTAAAATCCAAAATTTTCCAAATGTTGATTCTATGGAATCAACCATCAAAGACCTAAGAGAGACCCTAGCTAAGTTCACACAAGGGGAACAAAATTTGAACAATTTTCTTGGTTCCCAACGTATATCTAGAACCACCCAAGGGCTAGGATATACCAATGTAGCTTCCTCCTCCCATGCTCCAACTGTTTTTGTAAGGGGGAGCTCTAGTTTTAAATTTTGTAATTATTGTAAGAAAACCGGGCACATGATATATGAATGTAATTGTAAAAACGCCCGGTACGGCCAACCCAAGTCTTTTTTCTTTTCCGATGAGTTCTATAGGAGAAGACCCGCTATGAGACAAGTATGGATTGAAAAATCCCTTCTTGCGAGTCTCTCCGGGCCAAAATTTATTTCCTATCCCCGGTGATTTATTGTTTTTATTTAGGGGGAGTTAGGTTCGTTTAAGCTCTTTTGATTTCAATTTCAAATTTTTCAATTCAAAATTCTCAATTCAAAATTTTCGATTCCAACTTTCAATTTCAACACTTGGTATCAAATTTTTCATTTCAAACTATTCAATTCATATTTTGATTCAAATCTTTCAATTTCCAAAATTTCAATTGATTTTCAAATCCCATCTCTTGTTTTTCAAAATTTCCCACAATCAAGTTTTATGCCCCATTCTATTTTGATAATCACAAAGGGGGAGAAATTTCTTGATTGATTGGGGGAGAATCTTTGGTCTCATGCTTAGTATTTATTTTCAATTTATCATTTAAAGCATTCCTTTCATTTAAGTTTTTACATTGCTTAGATAAGTGATTGTGATCATCAAAATAGGGGGAGATTGTTGTACCCCACACTCTTTGATTTTCATGATCACAATCACTTTCATATGTGTTTAACTTTGTTTTTAAGTGTTGTGGATGATAGGCAAAAGATTGCCAAAGGATTGGCCCAAGAATGGACAAGAAATGGACTGAAATTCAGTCCACCGGCCAACCGGTGTGATAGCACCGGCCAGCCGGTGGAACTGGCAGAGGGATTGCCCACTGCCAGGTTCCACCGGTCGACCGGTGGCTCTGTCACCGGTCGACCTGTGGCACCCATCTTAAATAGTGTTTGCTACTGTCTTGCCACCGGCCAGCCGGTGGCTCCTCCACCGGTCGACCGGTAGAGCCTGGATCAAGACTCTTCTTCTCTACCAAGGCACCGGCCAGCCGGTGGAGCTGTACCGGCCAGCCGGTAGCCTAGTCAAACTAGCCGTTGGCTTTGACTAGTCAACCATCTTTTGGCCTCCAACGGCTCCGAGGACTTCTCCAACGGCTCCGAAGCCTCCCCAAGGGTTCCATGCCTATAAATAAAGGCCAAGGAAGCCCCGAACACCAACCAGAACTATACGGAAGCCCACGGACACCTTGTTGATCATTTGGCGTACCTCCGGTGCATTCCTCCAAGGGAACCCCAAGTGCTCCATCCAATTCCACATTCAAGAGCACCACCAAAGAAGCTTGGAAGCGGCCTTCAACATCTCCAATCAATCAAAGGCGCCCAAGACTTCCTCAATTACGGGTTTTCTTGTTTTATCTTTTTGAGCTTAATTTTGGGTTTGTGCCTACAAACCCCAAACCCTTTTCTCATCCCCCTTTCATTTGGGTTTCACACCACCATTAAGGTGTGAATAGGTTTCTTCAAGCCTTTCCTTTTAAAAGGCTTGTGTTTCGGTGAGCTAGCCTTCACCCGTTAAAAAGGCTAGTGGGTTCTTGCTATTCCATTGAAAGCAAGTGGGTTCTTGCTAAACCAACAAAAGCAAGCTGTAATAGGTCCTAGTGCTACCTCAAAGCCTAGTGGGTTTCTTTCTAAAACCATTGAAAAGCAAGCGGTAGGAATCTCTCAACGGTTGAGTTGGGAGCGGAGACGTAGGCCGGGGTTTGGCCGAACTCCGTTATCAATTTTGTGTGTCTTGCCTCTTTTATTTTCCGCTGCATTTCAACTTTGATTTTTAATTTGTCAATCATTTTTTAAAAGGCAATTCACCCCCCTCTTGCCATCATTCCCCGTTTTTCCGACCCAACAAAATTTCCTCCATCATGCCCCAATGTCACACCATCACCATTACTAAACCAGAATAATCCTCACTATTTTCCATCTGACCTACAACAATGGAGAACCCCTTGCATAACAATCTGAAATTTCAATGTTGAATAACAAATATTGTCCTGAGAATGATAGAAGTGGAGATGATGATATATATCATCTTTGTGACTCCATCCATCCAATATTACAATTACAATATAAATTTCAAATAACTCATAATATCATTCGTGAAAACAATAATGATGGTAAAGATAAAATGTTTCTAAAAACATGAAAATAATATTATATGATCAAATTAATAATGCATATATAGAAAAGAATTTGATAGAATAATATATAAATAAAATATAAAATATATTTTTTTACAAGAAATTCAATAAAAATGATATATAATGAAATATTTATTAAACATTGAATGATGTGATGTAATTAAAATCGATCCCTACCTAATGGGGTTCCCTAAATATTTTAATTATATTTGTTATGAAATGTCGATTCGTCACCTTCATGAAGAGAAAACCCAAACTCCTCACATGATTAGGGTTCAAAACAATGAATAAATACTCTAATTATAAAATTAACATGATAATAAAAATATAAAAATTAGGTTAACTGGTATTATTATATTAATTATCTATGAAGTGTGTAGATTAAGGCCAAAAATCCTGAAATAAAATTACACCTGTCATTTGAAAAACACCCCCTTCCAAAAACAACGCCGATGTTATAAATATTATAAGTGTCTTAATTTATGAGATATTAATTATATCCATGAATATTGTTTAAAAATTAATATTAAAATAGTAAATATATCATTTAGATTAAAAAATATTTCAATAATGGAATATTCATGTGACCACCTTGATAAATATTATTAAAATTATTCAAAAATATTAAAACATATCCCATGATTCTATATCCTCCACACATTATATAATATTAATACACAAAATAATAATTCAACTAAAATATTATGGTACCACGGGAAGGGAAACACTATATAATAGATTGGTACTAATTTTTTTTCATAATTCAATATGATCTTTTCCCTATTTCATCACACCAAATTATATTCTTTGAATATATTTGGTTAGTGGATGGATAACAACAAGGATGAAACAACATGATAAATACATATTTCAAGACAGGTGATATTTAACACCCACTACCAAAGGGAATAAATGTATTAAAACTCTCATTTTATGAATTGGTTATGTACTTATTCTATAGTGGAAATCATACCATTATTCCATTCAGAACTTAATTATCAATGATAAAAGACTTGATTTGTAGAAAAGGGAGGAAATACATGAAATATTATTGTAATATTAAATAAAAAATGTAAATTGATATTAAATAAGAAATAACCATGTTTTGTGTTATCCTTTGTTTATTTTATTCAAGGGTCTCTAAATAATGGGCTTAGTCTTCACCGTTGATCCTATCTCAATCTAAACCTAGATATGCAAGTCAATATTTCTAAATTATTTTTCAATGAGTATCATATAACATAATAGAATCATTGAAGTTATTATATTGGATTGGTATAACTTTCTTATTATATTGGATGATCAATTTGAATATACATTATATATCTCTATATCTTCTACCACAATCCCAATCAGTCAAATAGCCCAAAATTTGCTCATATTTCTTTTTAATATATAATCATTAATTCTTTTGTTAAATTCAAATGGTTGGATACTTATGTGTAATAATTTATGTTCCTTTAATATCCCTATAGAATTGGGAATAAGATATTTATGATATTTTACATATGGATAAATTATGATTTGGACTTCCAAAATCGTGTAATAATGTGTGGTGTTGAAATGTGATATATTTATTCAAGGCCTAACATTCAATAAAACTCGATATTCTTATAATACCAACTGAAATATAATTCAAATTAACTGGTTTAGTGTTCCCTTTAAGGTATGACTTGATTGAGAAATATATATATAACTATAAAACCCACTAATAATCAACTAAAAAACTCATTATGACATGAGATATGCACTGTAGAGTAACATGCCATCAATTTATGTAATTATATTTGGTCCAATAATGGTGTTTGGTTGTGGATATTATTTATTTTTATAATAAATAATTAGTGATTATGAAACACACTTCATCATTTATATCCATTATAGTTCATTCATACTTGTGTTTATATTGCATCTTCACTTGTTATCACATAACTCATTCTCCACGTAATATACTAGTTGACTAACACACTTTAAATTCTTCTTTGTAAATATTTTGTGTCTTAATTATATCTCACATGTCCTTTATAATATATAATTTAATATCATGTAGCTATTACACATACCAATAATTGAACACAAACCATTAGTGTGACATTTTAATTTTATGGGAGCTTTGAATCATCTAGTCTCTCCTTATAGGGAATTAAATCATGTGTATCAATCTAATTATCCTCATTTATTCATTTATTTAAGTTTATATAATTAGTATTATTATCGTTAAAAATTTATACAACCCTAAATTTATTCATACATAATCTCAAGAACCTATCCATTTAATCTTATATAGTTATAAAGTTACATGATTTATTACATTCTAACCTAGAGATCATAACATGGAAATCATTCTCATTACAATTTATTATCATCCAAATATTATTAAGTTGAAGAAAATATATCTATGATTTTTGGAATTACTGTAACATTAATACTCTCCACTAGATATATTAATCATTATTTAGGGATTCCCAACATAAATAATATATCAAATTCAAGACATTACTTAAACTACATTATTATACGACGTCTATAATATCCGTAAATAACCACCACAATACTGATGAATCAACTAGAGATACTTTATTTTCCTTGGGCCCTGAATTTCTTCTTTATTATTATTTATCCATGTTATAATACATGTGAAATTACAATCTTCATTCATATTCAAAGGGTGATTTCTCAAGAATATATATAACAAACAACTGAATAACATGTATATATAAGTAATGTTAGTGTATTGTGAACTCTTCATCATGTGTAGTATCTATTACCGACTTGATTAATTTCATTGGAGAGTGTTTGATAGAGATCTATATCACTTAGTGATCACATAAACTTTTTTGAATGGAAACATCTTTGATCATGACAAGGATTCTTAGGATCTAAAAGGTTCATTACACTCCATGTTACTCTTCACACATGGAGAGTTCATTATGATCATTTCCCAACATGAGTTCTTCAATGTCTCACTTCCAAAATAGATATATGAATTCACTCAAGTCTACTCAATGTGATAATTGAGGCATATGATAATATCTACCATCTTCAATGATCTCTATAAAAACATTGGAATCAAATTCCATATCCATGCCACTAATGATGATAGAAACTTCATTACTCTTCTTTAAAAGACATTCCACGATTAATTCTACATCAACACACCATAAACATATCATTAGTAATATTTATCATACATAAAAATCATATATATTTTGAATCTCTAAAGTCTATTAATTTATCATGGCTGAAAAGTCACATTAAATATTAACAAGAAATCAAATATTAAAACTCAATTAATGCATAGAATTCATCTTCATGAAATGTATGTACACATAAATAAGACACTTTTTTATTTTTTAGAAATATGATCATAAAAAATGACCATAAAAAATCAGAATTTTATTATGAGAAACATTGAAGGAACATAAACCAATATTAGAAACCCAATTCTAACAATCCCATTCTTTTATCAAAAAATAATATTATATTTTATGTAATTTATTTTAAAATTTATGTATCTATTTTCCCCCATTGATAGTATACTGTAATGGAAAAATAAAGGGTAATCTTTTGGGATTATAACTAGGTCTCTAGCAATTTTTGGGTTTCATATTTTATACTCATGTATCTAATTGGAGACACTAATTTGACATTATAGGGATCCAAAATCATTTATATAGAATTTTGATATAGAGGATTTTACAATGTGGTTGGTCCACATGGAGCCTATATATGTGGTCAAGGTAACAAACGAAATAATGTCCACATAAACCAACTCATTTCCATGTTTGAATTAACTATTGCTATTTGATATTTTAAGAAATATTTTTCTAGGGTCTTGAACCAGAAACTCGGGAAAAACATGAATTTCATTTTTTAATCTCATACAAGTATTCTAATACATACATGATTAAATATATATATATATATATGTGTGTGTGTGTGTGTGTGTGTTTAGTTTCTACAAAACCAAAAGGGTTCTAACATTCATAAGCACACCTCAAACATTTTTATAATGCCCACATCAACTCCACTATATGTCATATTCCATAAGTATGTTTATAAGGCTATGCATATATAAATATTGTACATGTTTACATAAAAATACTTTTGAGTTTTGAACCAGATCTACATTATCCTCCTATAATAAAAAATTACACTATTATAGTATTAATATTTTTTATTTACCTTTATATATATATGTGTGTCTACAAAAATAATGTGATGTCTGGTTTCTAATAAATACTAAAACAAAATCCATATACGTATTCAACTATTTTCAGAAAGATATGTGACCTATTTATATAATTTTTATATATATTAGTTTTTCATTAATTTATGGATAATACCATGGGTGAAAATGCATGTGGCTATAGGGTTTTGAGACATTAACTACAACCATGTATACTATAGCCCATTTTTATAGTGTCCCCATGGAAAAATATAACCATAGGATATATCACTCATAGATATATATTGTTTTTTGAATTCTATAAAAATGGGAAAATAATTATGCTTATACCATGTTCCCACCATTAAACCCATATCCAAAATTGTTCTCTTGAAAAGGTATCCCATAAAAATATATTGCTATAATCTTTTTTTACTAGTCTATAGTCACTTATAATGATGGACAATTTAATCACATTGCTATAGGTAACCAATATCCAAGGTAATCCCACCAATATCTATAACCTCATGCTTGTAAGTCTGTTTTAGTAGATAAATAATGGTGTTTTCTAAAAAATAGTTGAAAGAGAAATTTCCATCATAATATTGAGGTCTAATATATCTCATGACTATACTTTAATATTGTTGACTCTTAACAAATATAAGTTACTAATTATAGATTCAAAAATATTGAATACATTAAAATAGAAATATCAATCAATCTCTCTAAGACTATGGTGGTTATATCAATATAGTAAGCAACAGTAATTAATCAATAACCTTTATAATTTATAATACATTATTTACCATAAATTTGTTTCTTAGGTACCCTCTTGGACTTACCAAATAAATAAACCATTTAATTCTAATATATCATAAAAACACACACATATAGAAGGGAAGAGGGATCATAAACTAATACCTTTTTTTTCATTAGAGAAGTCTGTCCAACATGGAAAAACCTTGAATTTATGTGATTTTATAATTATCCTCTCTTATTTTTCACATGGTATTTCCAATATTTTTGAGGAATCTGATTTTTTTTCTTTTGGTAGATATATTTTATGTTTTTTATTATTTATTTATTCCATCTGATTCCTTTATATCGTTTATCTTTTTGAAAATTTTAAAATGTATATTTGGGGGATCCATGTATTGAGTTGAAACCACACTACATTTAAATTTAATATATTGTAATCCACCTATAATTTTATTCCATTGTTTCTATGAAAAGGATTTAGAATGATAAGCCATAAAAAAATTCAAGAATATTTTTTAGTGATTGAATTATTTTAATCATTGTAATCTTCCATGTGTTTCATGAGTTCCTTTATATTTTCCACAACTAACTTTACAGAAAAACCATTCTTAATACATACCTTATTGGATTTTAAATCACCGTTAGACATTAATTTCACTAAAATCCTTAAAATATAATATATGTTTCTTTTTCCAAATTTATTACACTAGTTAAAAGTATCATCAAGTGTACATGAACTGGTGTTAGATATTTCAAATATATGGATTTAACTTGTGTTTTATTCATGTATTTAACTACTAGAATTTTATACCATAAAAATATTTTTTTTGGAAAAATGATACACACAATGACAAAAAATATTGAAACTTATAATTTTTCTGGATTACTTTTTCTATTATATTTCATGTTTTATTGTTATCATTTTTATCCTTTATATTCACATAATTTTTTTAAAAGGAATCTGATGGCCTCTTCAATATGTTTGGGAATCTCCCTTGAAACATGCCCATTCTTATTTGGTTGGATATGTTTACCACCAGTTAACTCATTATTTCTCCACTCAAAATTATAGGTTATCATCAAATTTATTTTTTCTTCATCTTATATTATTGAATTTTGGGTTATATTTTTATAGATGACTTCAAATTTGAATCATGAACACCTCATCATTGGTAGAATCTATAGGAAACTAAATTCAGTTGGTCATGTGACCAGAATAATGGTTTAGAATGTTGTTGTGAGAATCTACATCCCTTCAATAACATTTAATAATGTGGGTAATAGAAACATCATTGATCATCATAAATAATCACAATATCCATAATGTTCATTATACTGCATCTGATTCATCTACCATAAAGATCTATATATGAACTTTTCATGGAATGAGTTCCCATGATGTCAGGATTGAAAAAAATATGCATTCCATTATTAATCTTCTTTTTTAGATTACCAAGGAATATTATATTATCCGTAATCTTCAACTATATTTATTAATAACATGAAATATCTTACTATAATCATCATATATATCATAATTCAATCAAGAAAACCCTTCATTAAAGGAATCTTATTAAACCATCTAAAATTGTCTCATCATAATATGGTCCCATATAATTTTCATCCTCTTTAAATATATGAATATATATATATAACACATCTATCTTCAAAATCCCAAAATCCATTATGTTTGAATGGTATTACCAACTATTGGAAAAAATCCAAATTTACAAATAAATTCATGTATATACTTCATCTTCACCACATGCATGGTAACGTAGAAGATATGAGGGTAATGGGATCATATCTAATTATCATTCTACCATGACATCTCCTAGAGTTTCTTATGATTCCAACAGAATGTGAAACAATAGAATCACTTTCCCATAAAGTGTATTATCCAACCCATACTTAATCGCTTATGCACATTCATAAATTTTAGTTTCATCATCTATTTCCATCTCACACTAGTCAAAAATGTGTGATGGGTTATTCGAATGTCTCCTCATTAATTATATATGAAAACTGTTGTTCTCATGATTAAATTTTGGGGTTTATTCGAAGTGTAATAAGAATTAATTAACATACAAATAATCTATAATTTCCAAATAAACCTTTTGAAAAACATACTTACACAATAAAATTTCCACAATCCACATCTTGGGGATACATTAAATAAAACATAGTCTCAGACCTCAAACTCTATTGGACCATTCTTTTGTTCATATAATAATTTTTTTGGATTTTTATATCAACATTCACTCTTATATCAATTGTAACTTCTCTTTTATCAAAAAGAACTTGCTCTGACCCCACAATAGATGAATAAACACTCTCTATCATATAAATAAGAGATATTTATAGTCTCATGAATAGAAACTAGTAATGTTTCTTGAAAATAATGCAGTGATAGTTATATTTGAAAAAAATACACCAATAATAGTTTTTCAAACCAAATCCATAGAAAATTGAGAATGAAATCATTAAAATATCCTAAAGAACATAATGAGTCCTCTCTATTTAGCCATTTATCTTTGGGTGAAACATTATACTCAACCATAACTCAGTCCTTAATTCCTCAAAAAACCACCATATAATCATGTGGATTGTGTATCTATGTTAGAAATTACTATTGAAGGTATTCCATGAAACCATAGGATCTTACTCAAAAATTGGAATCAAAATCTCTCTATCGAACATTTGTAAAAATTATGTTGAATGTGAGAAAAATTAGTTTGTTGGCTGATAGAAAGATAGAAAATATAAAAAACCTTTAAAAATTGATGCATAATCTCAAAACCCATTTATATACTATATGAATACCACTCTAGATCCCTGTGGGATTTACTCGCACTATCTAAGACCTAGTTCATAGAGTTCACCTATTAATAGGTTAGGCACCATGATATAATCTTTTCAACACTCTACCTCATTATTGGAAATATATATTGATAAAAAAATTCCTAATATTAATTTTTGAAACCATGTTACAACACTAAAGGGGTGTTCTAAAACTATCTTTGTACCTCATTATGAAACCCAACTAGACCCACCACTATACCCTAATAGGGGATAATTTTCTCCCCACCTATAGGGAACTCAGAAGGTGTAACTTATAAGAATATATAATCACAAAAAACCAAAAAATTAACATCTCTAACTTTTACCCACCTCACATGATGAATAATTATATGGGATACCACTATCGGTTGATTTAAATAAACATATTTATCTTCTACATGGGCCAACAACATCAAGACTTGATACCCAAACTCATCATACATCAACATATTATGAAATAGTCAACAAATAATTTGATCCACCATGTTTCTCTCTCCAAAATAATTGAATATATAAAATTAACAGTGCTATTGAAACTATATACATTTATCTACTTATGGGATATTATCTAATTAGAAGGATATAAAATATTTACGATTATCTTCTATGAAAACCCTGAATTACTCACCAAGAATGCATCGTCTCCATTTTTTCATGGAAAAACTATTATTTAATTATATATATCATGATAAACATAATTATTATCATGGGGTATTATATTATTAGTCCAATAAGAAATATCCTCCTTCATTTATAATTGCACATGGGAAATGCAGACCATCAGGTACCCAACACTTTCCTCTAGAAATCACAGAATGAGGGAATTTTTAAATTCATAATTCAACTCCTTTAATGATATTGAATAACAATCATACCATATGAATGATTTCCCATTTCAGGTAAGTTAATTTATGATGAAAAAATTCAATATAATTTCACTACGAATCTTCAATACTAACATACTGGACCAAGGATGATATACACCTTGGACACAATATTTGGATGCTTATACTAAATCGAAACCTTATGATGAATGGGGTCTATAACAACCAACCTCTTTATTTCACTTTAATTAAATATTGATGACATAATATTACATATAATACAACCATGATGATCATGAATTATAGTGTCTTTTGGAATGATATACATGACATAAGAACTTTAAAAAACAAATACATAATCTTTATTGAAAACCTCCTTAACATGTGCATAACATTCATTCATGCAAAAAAAATTATGGGATAACTGAGGGATGTACATAAGGAATAGATTCACTATATACCAAAGTAATTAAAATACACTTTTTATAACATAAAAAATTCATTACATTGTCCGAAATAGACTTTCCAATGGATCATAAAAGGGGTGAGAATAATAATAAGACATGAAATAGCATGATAACAAAAAGGAAAATTTGTATATGTGGAAATAACATGAGACACTGAATCAGAAACATAGGGAAAGTCTAAATACCAACACATCATGAAAGACAAAGTCTCATAAAGGAATCAGGTTCACTCCTTGACCCAACCTAACATCTCATGAGACTAAACATTATCAAATTCACAAGGGCACTATATAAATCTATATCCACTCATCACATTCATTTCATTATTATACTTTAGTGTGCCACATAGGTCATAAAAAATATATTCATTCTTCATCATATATTATTCCACTATAAAATAATGTTGAATAAATATATATGGGTCACATGTCATGGAATTATAAGTTTATAATGGTGGGATCTATTTATATGTATTGTATATGGTATTAACTAGAAAATTGTATTGGTATGGAGAATCATAGTGAAATGTTTGCAGCCTAATGAAATCTATTTTAAATTAATAAAATGGGTTGATAATAGATAAATAGGTATATCATAATTTGAACATAATATGAGAAATAATAGTGACATGTTATGTCATATCCTAGCATTAGTAATTTCAAATAGAAGGCATAATATAATAAAGTTACTCTAATAAAGAGGAGAATAATAGGATCCCTTACTTGAGTGTATGATTTCAACACATAGGAGGTGCTTTATGAGATATGGGAGTGCCTTGGGAGGACTTTAAAGAGGTGAGGGTAGATAAAGTGTCTTCTCCATGGATTTTTAGTAAATATAATTTGGAGAATGTGTGTGTTTATATTGTAAATGAGAGGGAATTTCTTCATTATTTTATAAACATAAGTTTTAGACTCTATGTAAGAAAATTACCAAAAGCACAAAACTAGCCTTGGTTTTACCCATGGTTTCTACCTAATTCAAGTGATTTTCATTATTTTATTATTACAAGGTTCTAAATCAATAAAATAACACCCATTATTATGTGGAATTAGGTCATACTCTTAAAGTAAGGATTTTAAGTCCTTAAAAATATGTTAATGATTTTTAGGATTTATAAAGGATTTATAAGAGTAATAAAATAAAAAATAAAATCACATTATTTTAATGTTAAAGAATATATTTTGGTTTTTATACACATTATAATATTTATTACGTCCCTTTTGGTTCATTATGATGTCATAATACACATTCCATATTTATATAGTATTTAATTTTTAAATGAAAATTTTATTATCTTGGAAAATTATGGTAAAATTCCCCATTGTATACTCTCAACATTCTAATTCCAAAAATAATTTATATTATAACAAAATAACTTTATAAATATATGAATTATTACTTTAAAAATAAACTCCACTTTAGTGTGGAATGTTTTGTTTTTTTAACAGTAACAGTTTTTGAACCCTTTTAAAATAATAAAATTTCACATCATAAAAAATATATGATCATTTATATTTAATATTTTTTTTAATAAAAATATTTTATAAAAATATTTTTTAAAAAAGTACATTAATTCAACAAAATAAATTCATTAATTGAATTAGAATGCTACCCAAAAAATAATTTATGTTTCTTGTATTAAAAATCCCGATCATTTATAATGTAATAATATATTATATATATAAACATTATTCTATTAGAAATAGAATATGCATGTAAATATTATGGATTTTATTATAAATTTCACATTAATCAACAAGAATATATCCTATGGTTAATGTGTGTGGTTGTGAGAAAATCATGGGTTGGTTTGACAAACATTGTTTGGGATGTGATCTTCATTAGCTTGAAATTAATTAATTAATGGTTTCACTCATGAATAAGTTGTTAGATATTAGATTTTGAATGGTCATTATCCAATACTAGTTATTTTATCTCTATTATAAGAACCAATAGATGGGCTTTATAGGGTATGATCCTACTGGTTGAGGCTGTTACATCCTTTGGTTGTGTCGATTGGATATGTCAAAATACCATATTTATACTAATCATGTGATCACAGTTCAATTACTTTATTATCAATAGATACAATTACTAATTTTTTTCTTAATGTAACATAATATAATAACCAAATTATTTCATGTGATTTCTATAACCATAACATATAATATAAAATTTAATTAATTTTGAAAGGAAATTTTATTTATAAAAGTTTAGGTCGTAGAAATATTCCCCCCTTCTGAAATTTTACCCTTATAAATTTTCATCTACCACACAAAAAATAGATTATGGTAAAAAAATTCATTACCTCTTCTAGTTCATAAATCACACCATAAAACTTTTGGATTCTCCACATCATTTTTACAAGGTGCATTGTCTTATTTCATATAAAAATGTATCTATGATCTAATATTTTCCATGGATAATCCATATAGGAAAGGTCATTATTCCATTTTACAACCTCTATATTGAGTATATTTGAGGGATTTGGTATGTACTCTACAAGGAAAGATACATGTAAGACATAATTTACTGGAGATAAATTAGGTGGGAGTTCTAGTCGATATGATATTGCCTTAATATGACCAAGGATCAAAGGGGGCCAATTTATCGTGGAATTAGCTTTCTCGTCATCCCAAATCCCATCAAATTATTCCATGGATATATTTGGAGTAATATCATTTCTCCAATTTATATTTTTTGGTCTTGTAGATGATTGTCAGTATAACTCTAGTGTCTTCTATGAGAATATTTGATATGTTTTTGAATAGTCTTAACCTTTTGCACAAGTCTCTTGAACAATTTAGGACCTAGAAGATTTTTCCCAAAGTTTATCCCAAAATTTAGATGTTCTAAACCTCTTCCCATAAAGGGATTCATAGGGATCCATTTTGATTCTTGAAGGGAAACTATTATCGTGTGAGAAATATACCAGATGAAGATGAGGATCCCATCATCCTTTGTTGTTAATTGAGCATGTAGTCAACATGTCCTTTAGTGTATGGAGAGTTCATTCATATTTTCTAATAGTATTAGGGTGATATGTCATGATAAATTTATATTTTTAATTTAGAGCATGCTAAAGTACCTACCCGAACATAGTGGTTAATCTCAGATATCGATCGGATACAATTTATATTTGTGTTCTTTTCCTCCCCACTACTTCCACAGTGTATTTAATTGCTATTTAATCGAGTGATAATTCAACTCTAATAATAATAAAGTTTATAGTATTTGTTATATGATACACCAGAAACCATTTAGTATTATTTCAAATTGATTTCCTCATAAGACTTGTGACAAATTCTATGGTGATATTTTACCATTTTCATGTATATATGGGTAATGGTTTAATAATCCCCTTGGTTTTTTTCCTTTCCACTTACACATTATGACATACAATACATATTGATGTATATTCTATGATCTCATTCATTGTATTGTCCCATAAATATTTATCTGGGAGATCTCAATACATCTTTTTGATTCATTAGTTGATGCATAAGGTTGATCTATGTGTATCATTAGACAATTCATTCTTTAAATCAGGATTTTATGTTATACATAGTCTTGTCCTAAATGTCACAACTCTTTATTTATTTACATTGAACTATGATGATTTCTATTTTCTTATAGTTTCCACTTTTTTCTAATGTTCCACCTCATCTCTTCGAATATGCATTATCATTTACAAAAGAGACTTTAGGACAATCATATGTTAATTTTTTGATGATAATCCTTTCTTTATGATGCCCCAATCCATCCTTTTTAAGTACAATAAGATCAAATACTTTTCAATTCTCATCAATGATATAATAGTTAGATCGTTTTTACCTAGGGATTTTTCCAAGTTATTCACATTACTAGGTTGGTAGTGGATTGGGAAATTATATTTTATGGACATATCTATCAATCATTGTCGGTTCATTTTAATATATTTCTTTTTGAATAAACACATGAGGCTTTTTGGATCTGTATATATTTTACTCTCCTCCCCAAATAGATAATTTCACAGTATCTTCAATTCGAAGATCATTGATGCCAAATCCAGATCATTAATTGGGTAGTTCTATTAATAAACATTCAACTACCTTGAATTATAGGCTATGAAATTGACATTATGTTTTAATACATAGCCTAATCCCTTTATTTAAGCATTGCCAAATACCATGAAAATTTCTCAGCTTGTGAGTAGTGTGAGAACATGGGTTGTGAGAAGACTTTTTTCAACTCCTTGAAGATCTCTTCACATTCATAATTCTTAGGAAACATGAATCACTTCCAATTTTTCATGGTTAGAGGGTTGGGATATCCTACGAAATTTATAAAAAATCGAATATATATCCTTGATAATTAATGGAAACTATGGATATCTATCACATATATTGGTCTTGATCATCATTCTATTTCTTCTATTTTTGAAGGGTCCATAGATATCCCATAGATATTCCTTATATTACTCATTAATGAGACTTCATTAATCAAGATCTTACATTTAATATACATGGCATAGATACTATCATTTCGTAATGCCTTTAGCACAATTCCTAGATGTTCCTCCAACTACTCCATGATTTTGGGATATTCTGGGGACATACATTAAAATGGGCTGAGCTATAGAGTATAATAAGGGGAATAAACATTACATAGAATGATGAAATTAATACATGATATAACATATACATATCAATGGATGATAAATGGTGTGTGAATCATAATAGGGCATGATATATCATTATAACATAAAGGAAACATGGGAAATATAGAAACAAATTATAACACCACATTATAATCATATATCAAGGAAAAATTACAAGACATTAGAATGGAAAATGTTTAATAAAGGAATATGTCTCACTCACTATACCAACATTATTTTTCATGATACTAAAAATTACACAATTCATTGGAGTGCTATATAATTTTTGGCGCACCAGTCACTTTCATTTCATTCTCAATATTCAGTGTTCCGTATAGATCATAAAACATAGATTAAATAATCATCATATATTATTCCATAATCATGAAATTTTGAATATATACATGTATTTCCCAATTCAAATTGGTATAAGTGTATAAATATGAACACCCTTTATATGAAATTTGTATGGAATTGCCTAAACAATTGTTTGGGCATGGAAAATCTCATTGATATCTCAACAGCATAATAGTGTCACATAGAAATTTATAAAATGGGGTTATGAGAGAGATGGTTACCTATTAATATTTACATAAAATGGGTAGTAATACGGACATGTAAATTCATACCTCGTCATTAGGAATTGGTAATCGAAGTCATAATATGATAAAGAAACATTACTAAAGACGAGACTGGGAGGATCCCTTACTTTAGTATGTGATTCCAAATTCATGGTAGGGGTTCTATTAGAGATTGGGATGCCTTGGGAGGACTCTATAGAGGGTAGGTCGGATTAAGGTTGTTCTAAAAAGATTTATAGTGAATACAAATGGTCTATTTTCGGGGTTAATATTAGAAATGAGAGGGGATTTTATTATTTCTCCAACATATGTTTTAGGATATATATAATAAAACAACAAAAACCACTTACACCAACACAGTTTTTTAATTTTTTTTTGAAATTTTTTTTGTTATTCATTATTTTATAAGAAAACTGTCTAATCAAAATTAAATAATACCCTTGACTTTGTTGAAGTGAGTCATACTCTTAATGAAATCATTTAAAAATCCTAAGATATATTAATGGTTTTGAAAAATTGTAATTCCTTATTAAAATTAATAAAATAAAAATAAAATCACATTATTTTAAATTTAAAAGATATATTTGATCTCAGATACCATTTATAGTATTTATTATATCAGATATGGGTCATTATGATGTCATAATACTCACCATATATTAATATGGTATTTAATTTTTACCTTAAAATTCGACTATCTATGAAAATTATGAAAAACTTACGGTTGAATATTATCAAAATTATAATTAAAAAATTATTATTATTTTAAAAATATAATTTCATAAATATTTGAATTTTTAATTCTAAATTAAAATTAAAATTTATTTAGAAATCATAGGTTTTTTTATAGAAACAGTTTTTAAACCATTATAAAAAATATTTGAATTAATATTATTTATATGATAATTTATATTTATTTATAATTATATAATAAGAATATTTTATCAAAATTTTATTTAGTTCAAAAATCAATTGATTAATCAAAATAAATTCCATAATTTAATTTGAATATCGCCCAAAAATATAATTTTTGTTTTATTGTATCAAAAGTCCAAATCATTTATAATGTAATATTATGAAGTATATATAACCATAATTATATTGAAAATAATATATATATATATATACATATGTATATATTATTGACATCTTGATACATATCCCATTAATACACTAGTAAACTCTCAAAGGTTAAGGTGTGCGACAGTGAGACTTTCATTAGGTAGTTTAGCAACATGGATTTGGTCGTGATTTTGATGTGCTTGGACTTCTTCCATAAATGGTCTATCTCATCATTTAGCTGTGGTATATAATCTTGGGAATGGTAAAGGTAAAATCCATGTTATGTTATATCCTTCAAAAACCATGATAAATGGTCTCCATAGGGAATGATCCTACTAGTTGGGACCATAACATCAATTATTTGTCTCGATTGTTTTTTTTAAAATACAAAATTTATACTAATAATGTGATTATTTTTCAATGACTATATTATCAATGATAATTATTCATTATTGTATTTTAGATCGGAGAGAATATAATAAATCCCAATAAGTGATTGTGTTCACTATAATCATAAAATATAATAAGACATTTAATTAAATTTCCTTTTAAATTTAATTTATAAATGTTTGGTTGGTTACAAGATCAACTAAAATTCGACCATAAATAAGGACATGAACTAATAATCATAATTATCAAAATTATAAAACTCACTTCAATAGTTTAAAGTACAATTACTCCCCCCGAAAAAATTCTAGAAAAACACTAAAATGTCTAGCACACGCATTTACTATCCTCGGATAGATGGTGATGAACACAATAATTTCCATAATGAACTATTCATTATAGAATCTATACAAAATGGTATATTTATGGTAAATAATAATGCTTATAAGGAAAATTGAAATACAATATGACAATTCCCTCCTCATAAAATTGAATTTTGTGATACCCCCACTTGAGATCATTCTTTAATAGCCAATTCCTTCCTTAATTTATCTTAAGAGGTAATCAATACATGAGAAAGGTTATTTAATATTCCTTTTCATTTGGCATAGGTGATGATGTTCAATACACAACGTCAAACTCTTATCCGCACTCTTGGAAAATAGAATGGGAGTTTCAAAAAGAGAATACACAAAGACTAATCAAACATTTCCTCAAAAGTTCCTCCAATTATACCCTTATATAACTAACCACTTCAAGTGATATCTATTATTCTTCCGGGGATACTAATGTGGTCAATGGATTCAATTTGATTGAAAAATATATATAGTAATAAGGGTCAAACCATGATATGTACATTGGAAAACATCTATATACTCCACCAAAAAAACTAAGAATATGACACTCTAATGAATACATTATTCACAATCCCATGCTTACAAAATGGTGATTAATTTTTAGAAAAAATTGGTGGGTTAGTCATACTCACTTCACCTAATGATACTACTAACTAATGTTGTTGAATATAGACCTGTTATAAAGACTCCATGTTACCCTAAGATGATAGAAAAACACACATACCAAAACAATAGTTAACAGGAAATTAAAAATTATTACATCATTAAATATCATCTACTTTTTGACTAGATCCTATA
The DNA here is from genome assembly GCA_963277665.1 of Viscum album. NCBI lineage: Eukaryota > Viridiplantae > Streptophyta > Magnoliopsida > Santalales > Viscaceae > Viscum > Viscum album. The sequence goes on from OY728165.1 coordinate 928,117,408, forward strand.
AAAAACTATGTCTTATTTTAAAAAATATCCAATGATTGATAAGGTTGAAGGGAGGATTATTTCATCTGATTCGATTCTCTAGATTTATAGGTAATGTTAGAGGATCTACCATAATTACTAACATTGGGAATAATTATATAGAAATAAATGAGTATTTAAATCTAATTTTCATATATAATTGTTCTAGGGTACATAAAACATAGACCATACCTTGAACCATGCATGGTGATACCTGATCATTTCTCTCCATTATATATATTTTCCCCTTTCCAAGACTTTTATCACTATATGATATTTAAGGATCGAATGGATGGGGTGGTGGTATGATTAGAAATAATAATAACCCATAACCATCTCATCCCACTATATCATTTCCTAATTTATTAAATCTACCTTTGGTAGGGATGCCCTATCAACATTAATGAGCACTGAATCTCAAAAAATCCCATATCAAAGAGGGTTTCTGTATTACCACTTAGTTACCATTAACTATGCACTAGGTTATAAAGTCTCAATTAATATGACATAAATTTATATATTATTGTAAAAACCATAATACAAATAGTTTGAATCCTCTATGGAACCCCTCTACTATAGATCCCATAGAGAAGGATTTTAAATTTAATTCACTCTAATGATGGGATCCTAATGGTTATGGTTAGATAGATGTTGTTGATGAATCTGCCATAAAGATACATAAAATATCACTGGTCCTTAGATGCATCCCCAAAATTATACTCTTGTTCCTAAGGAAAATCTCATGAAACTCAATGTTGGTGGGGGCACATAGAGATAATACCCATATCAAATTTCTCTCTATAGTCTTTTATCAGAAATTGGATCTCATAAAAATGAATTATGAATATTGTATAGGGAGTAACTATTGATGTAACATCCCAAGTAAGTAAAGAATAATATATTATCATATCTATGTCTATTTATGAATTAGATAGTGTTTTAGTGGCTTAAAATGAGAATAAATCCAAGCTTAAGCATAGAATACTCTAATATTTTTAAAAGATTGTTTTACCACCTTTTGATGGACAACTATTTTTAAATCTATCTTTTGACAGTTTTCTAATCTATATTTGTCAAAATAAACTTATTATATAGAATTGGGACACTGAAATTTAGTTTGGATAAATTTTTGTTATTTTTCTGAGAGGGTTCATTTTTTTAATGAATAGTGAAAAATACTGCATTTTACTTGATAAATGAATTTTCATCTAATTTAATTATATGGTTAGATTATCTTTTTAATTGGTTTTAACGTTGAATTAGAATATATTTTTACCATTTAATCTAATGGTGGTAATTATAATTAATTTCACTTTGAAATTGGACATAAACAATTGTCAATCTTTTGATAGATATTGTTTCATAAAAACACGCTATCTATTTTGACAACGAGAATTATTTTTAAAATAATTACTGCAATTTCTGTGTTCTGAATTTGGAAAAATGGGTTCTATATTTTAAATCATAACGTCCAATTTATTTAATTAATATTCTTTAGTTTTTTGGGCATTATGAATAGTAACGACAATAATTATCTTTAATTATCGTGATTAATTAGTAATCAGGTAGTTAAGGGTAATAAAATAATATCATAATTATATAAAACAACCACAACATGTGTCCAAATCCTCTTTTTTGAGTCATGGACGACCATGGGAAGCTTGTTACAGAACTGGAGGGCCCATGGAGTCACATGGGTGTAATAGTGACATTTATGACATTATTTTTAAAAAGAAGAGAAATATAAAAAAGGTTTGTATATCCTATGTAAAAAATTTTAATTTTGATTAAATAAATTATTTCTTAGACTATAAATAATCATTGAAAATATAAAACTATTTCCTACATCATGGTATTTTTTTATAATTCCTAGACATTAAATAAATAAATTTATTTATGACACCATGATGATGCAGTGATTACCTCATTAATGAAAAATTTAAATAAAATGAATAGATAAGGTAAAATATAAGACTTAAACTTGTTGAAAAACTATTGTATGGGTGGATTTCAAACCCTTATAACCTTATCCTAAAAATATATCATTTTGGGACCTTTAAAATGTAGAAATCAGTTTATAATAAACTAACATTTCAAGACTTTCCAAAAGTGACCCTCCTCCATATTATAAAAGGAACCCACCTATACCCCCTTACCCCCACCTCTCAAGCCCTTGGATCATCCAACCTATACTGATATTATCTCTCCACATACCTCTCTTACTCCTAGAAGCCTCAAATTTGGCAGAATTCATTCCATGGAAGCCTTTGGATCAAATCAATAAGAGTTACCAGATTTAGAGGTAATGTCTTCTCTCGAGTTTCTTCCTTTTATTTTCCTTCTTCACCTACCACTATCTTATTATTATTTGATCCTTTAATAAAAACAGTATCATAAATATACTAGGATGTTTTTATGATATTTATTCTACCTACACATACAAAGACCTTCGTCTAATGGTTAAAGAAAATACTGTTTCTGTGGGTGGTGAATTACTGCCTCACGAAATGATGATTGTTCAATCTTATTTTAAAACCTTTCATGGTGGCCATTATGATATCACTGTATTTTTATATTATATATATGTTATTTATTTTTTCTATATGGTTCTGAATTTTATTTTTAAATCAGATATTTATTCATTTCATGTTGTGGAACTGCGATAATCTCATCAGAGGAAGTGTGGACTACCGCCCCCTCAAGTGATGTGACTGGTTCATGCCAAACATGGAATTTATAAATAATTTAATTAAAGAACTTATTTTACCTATATAACATCTATATTATACTGGAATTATAAAATATCTATGTCTAATTTTGTTTTAAAGTCCATTAATATGACAAAAAATGAAAGTAGTGTTCATTCGTACATACGGCCTACCGTCTCCATGAATGGTACATTTCATTTCTTATATCCAAAAAGTATGGAATATTATTAAATTCATATATACATGATATATATGATATTTAAATCATGAACACCATTCTGGAGATGAAGTACTTATAACTACATGGAAAATTCTCTTCAAACAAGTTTATTTTTGACTCATGTACCGAACATCGACAAAATGTATGATAAGAACTCACATAATTAACTAATTATTATAACATGATAACATGTGATAATAATTGAATAAAAATATTTAAAGGAAGTCCTCTTGAAATAATAAATTGACCAATGTTTGTTATTCAAGAATATAAAGAAATAAACCGGACAAGTCGGACTTGGGGTAAGGGACTTCGTCTCAATATCCTTTCATTGAGGCATACTTATATTTATATACAAAATTATTTTATTAGTTGTATAATAAAGCATTTTTACTTTTAATTTCATTCAAAAGGATTTTTTTCCATGAATCATTTTATTAAATGACAAAATAAATTTTTTTATCTTACGTATGCGGAGACAACGACTTCTCCGCCGCTGTGACCATTATTTGAGTTTCAGATTCCTCTACAAGCCATAATATTTTCAATTGAAAAATAAATACCATGTTTTCATTTTCTTTTATTTGGAATTGAAAATGTTTTTGATAATATTTTGATTATATCAAGGTGTTGTATAGATATCTTGTGATTGAAATATGGATATTTTATGTTTCCTTTATGCATGTTTTATGTGATACGATTATGTTATGGTTCTTGGGCATTGTTTATGAATTAGGGTGGTTCCATGATAAACTAAGGGCGGGTGATCCCAATATAGCTTTCTAATGGATTGGGTAATGTGAAGGAGTTAAACGCTAAGGTTTCTCTGAAGATATTTAGGGAATATACTATGATGGGTATTCCAAACATAACCATGAGGGTTACTCCCTATGTAAGATTGTTATGAATTCCTCAAGTTACCTTTATGTCTTGTGATTTCTATGAGTTATTCATAAATCTTTTGATTTCATGAGGTATGTAAAAGTGAACATGTTTTATGAGTAATGTATGTTTTCATTGATTCTTGTGTATTCATGGACTAATGTTTTCTTTCTGTATTTTTATATCCCTTACTAAGATTTTTATACTCATACCAAGTTTTTGAAATGTTTATCGTAGGTCCAGGGAAAGGTACATGATGTGATGATAGTGTAGAAGAAGTGTCAAGAAAGAATCCTTGTTTTATTTTAAATATGTTTTCTTTGATGGAAAAAATGAATAATGTTTTTAATGTAACCACATTGTTTAAAAGTGGAATGAAATTAATGATTTATGATCTAATTATTTAAAACTGTAAACCTTAATAGATCCACAGAGTCAATTTTTAAAATAACTCAAGATTAAGTAATGATTAAGGTTGGGTCCTTATATTTTGTATCAGAGGTCAGTTTAGATAACTTTAGGAGTTAGAATTCTGTTTAATTAGTATCCAAAATTTTTTATGGTCAAATTGAAATGATATAGAATTTAAGATTACCATGTTGCTTCATCTAAGATATGTTTGTTCAAAATGGTTTTCCATAGAGGAAATATGGAAGGAGTGCTAGGAAGTCATAGATAAGGAAATGACCTCCCAAACCACTATCCTGAGATGGTCGGAATTGGAACTAAATAGTTATTTGCAGTAATGGCGCAGTTGACTCAAGCGATAAATGGTGGTGGTATCCATGCATAAGATTAGCCAGATAACCCACATAGGAACATGTCAGTGGTGAAAAATTTCATGATCCAACATCCCCAATCATTCAGAGGATCATCTAACCCTGTGCTAGCTGAAGGGTGGATTTGAGCAATGGAGAATATTCTTTATGCCATGGGGTGTTCAGACAATCAAAAGGTTATTCTTGTTGTTTACCATTTGGAGGGTGAAGCAGATCATTGGTGGTTGATGGTTAAAAATATCAGGGACGCTGATGAGATTGATGCTCTTGACTAGAATGAATTTAGTGGTATGTTTCTTGTGAAATATTTTCCTAAGGCTGTTTGACTTAGGATGGAAAAAAATCCTTGGAATTGAGGCAATAGGACAACTCAGTGGCTGGTTATGAAGAAAAGTTCACTCAATTGGCACGGTATGCTCCAAATTTTCTCTGAGACCTTTATAGTAAAATCATTCATTTTTACTCAGTATTAAATCCAAAATATTGAAGGGCAGTAACTTCTAGTGTGTTCAAATGTTATGAAATGCATGTTCGATTTGCTGAGAAGTTGGAAATGTAGTTTTTCGAAGAGCAAGTGTTCTATGACAACCAACAGAAGAAGAGACCGAGGTGGAAGTAGAAAAGGAAGAATCCTTCAAAAAGGTTTGATGTGAAGAAAACTCAGTTTTCAGTCTGTGATAAATGTGGTAAAAATCATGTAGGGGAATTTCTTTTGAAGTCTAGAAAGTTCTTCCAATGTAGTAATATGGGAAATTAGGCTCGTGATTGCACTGGAAAAGATCTGGGCAATGGTAAGACCAAATTTGATTTACAGTTAGTGAAATGTTTCAAGTGTAATGAGATGGGTCATTATGAAAACGAGTGTTTGACAAAGAGCTCGAATGATGGGAAGCAGTTAGACTACAAGCAGAAAGGTGTGGTGATATCCTTTTCAACTACTTCAGCAGATGTTGGGCCATCATATGAAGTGGTATCAGGTAATTTGTTTGTTTTTTCAGATTATTCCAATGTGTTTCTTGATTCGAGGTCTACACATTCTTTCATCTCTGAAAAATTTTCTAGTAAATTGGGAATTCTATCTCAAGAAATGACTCCTGAACTTGTCATAAAAACACATGGGTGAAAAGTTTAGCTAAGAATAATTTATAAGAATCTTCCTATACTTATTCTTGGAAATAATCTATATGAAAACCTTATTTTTTTACCTCTAGTAGAGTTTATTGTTATCCTGTGTATGGATTGTCTCTATGTTTACCATGATAAGATTGACTATAGAAATAAAGAAGTTTATTTTCAGAATGATTTTTAGTTTGTGTGTAAGAATGAACCCTTATTGTTTATAACAAATCAAGAGGCTGAGTAACTTGTAAAATATGGAAATGAATGTTACCTTGCTCATATTGTTGAAAAAAAAGAACCATTTAGATTAATGATGTTCCAGTGGTAAATGAGTATCATAATGTTTTTCCTGATAAATTTCCTAGAATAATACCAGATCGGGAAGTTGAATTTACTGTTGACTTAGTTCCTACTGCAAAGACAATTTCAAAACCCCCTTATCAAATGGCTCAAATTGAACTTTTAGAGTTGAAGGAGGAATTGCAAGATTTATTAGAGAAAGTTTTATTTCGACCTAGCACATCACCATAGGGTGCTCCTGTCTTATTTGTTAAAAATAAATATGGTTCAATGAGAATTTGTATTGATTATAAATCCTTGAATAACATCACTATTAAGAACAAATATCCTTTTCCTCATATCGATGATCTGTTTGATCAGCTCTAGGGAGCTCAGTATTTTTTAAAGATTGACTTGAGATTGGGGTACCATCAATTGAAGGTAAAGTAAGTAGATACTTCAAAGATCGTGTTTCGTACAAGATATGAACATTAATAATTTATAGGTATTCCTTTTGTGTTAACCAATGCACTTGTTGTATTCATGGATCTTATGAATACAATTTTCCATGAGTTTTTTGATAAGTTTGTCGTTATTTTCATTGATGATATTTTGGTGTTTTCTAAAATTAAAGAGGAGCATGAAATTAATTTAAGGGTTATTTTTCAAACCATAAAAGAAAACAAATTGTATGATAAATTCATAAAATGTGAGTTTTGGTTTCAACAAATTTCATTCCTTGGTCACATTGAATCTAAAGATAGAATAACTGTTGATCCTGCAAAAAGAAAGGTTGTTAAAGAATGAGAAAGATCCATAAATGTAACTGAGATTCGTAGTATTCTTGGTTTGGTAGGATATTAACGAAGGTTTGTTAAAAAAATTTCACGGTTGTCCACACCATTGACTAAGCTAACTCAGAAGGGTGTTATGTTTATCTGGACAAAAGAATGTGATGATTGCTTTCAGGAATTGAAAATAAGATTGGTGAATGCCCCAGTATTGGTACTACCATCCCAGAATGGTGAGTTTGTTATCTAAAGTGATGCTTCATTTAAAGGACATGGTTGCATCCTAATGCATAACGATCAGGTAATTGCTTATGCTTCACATCAGTTGAAAACTCATGAGATAAATTACCCAACACATGATTTGGAATTAGCTGCTGTTGTTTTCACTTTAAAAATTTGGAGGCATCATTTGTATGGTGTAAAGTGTGAAATATATATTGATCACAAAATTTTAATGTATATATTCACTTAGAAATAATTGAACATGAGACAGAAGTGATGGATAAAATTAATCAGGGATTATGATTGCACGAATTACTACCACCCAGGAAAAGAAAATATAGTGGAAGATGCTTTGAGTCGAAAAATTAATGCTTCATTAACCATGTTACATTTGGAACATGATCCTTTTATTATGTTTTTGAGGAATTTTGGATTGGATGTTGTTGGTGCATGAAATTATTCTCTTTTGTCTTAGGTATCAGTGAATCGTTCTCTATCTGACAGAATTAAACAAGCATAAAAGAAAGATAGTGAGTTGCAGAAAAAGGTAGATCTGGTTTAGAAGGGTATGTTACCCGAATTTGAAATTGACAATGATTGTGTTTTGAGATTTGGGAAGAGATTGTGTGTACCTTGTGTTTCACAGTTGAAGAGAATCTTGTTATGTGAATCTCATAGTTCTCCATTTTCAGTTCATCTAGGCAGTACTAAGATGTACAACAATCTTCGGGAGTATTACTAGTGGGATGGAATGAAAAGAGATATAGCTAATTTTATTGTGAAGTGTTTAACTTGTCAACAGGTAAAAGTAGAGTGGCAGCTACTTAAAGGGATTCTTCATCCTTTACCAGTGCCAGAGTGGAAATGGGAAAATATATCCATGGACTTTGTTATGTGATTACCGAAGACACCTCGATGTAATAATGCAATCTGGGTTATTGTTGATCACTTGAATAAATATGCCCATTTTCTTTCTATATGAGATACTTTTTCCCCAGATCAACTTTCTCGATTTTATCTTAAAGAGATAGTCATGATACACGGAGTTCCCCTATCCGTTGTATCTGATCATGATCTCAGGTTCACTTTTAACTTTTGGAAAGGCCTTCAGAAGTCTTTGGGAACTGAATTAAATTTTAGTACAGCTTTTCATCTTCAACCAAATGGGCAGTCAGAACGAACAATCCAGACATTAGAGGATATGCTACGTGCTAGTTCGAGGGGTTATCAGGGAAGTTGGGAAAATCATCTTTCATTTGTTGAGTTTTCTTATAATAACAATTTTCATTCCAGTATACATATGGAACCATTTGAGGAATTATATGGGAAGTAGTGTTGAACTACAGCTTTTTGGGATGAAGTTGGTTAAAGGATATTGATGGGACCAGAATTGGTAGAAGAGATGGTAGAAAAAGTTCAGCTAATACAAAAACACATGGGAATAGCTTAGAATAGGCAGAAAAGTTATGCAGACAACATGGGAAAGGATATCTCTTTTAAGGAATGTGATCGTGTCTTCCTCAAAGTTTAACCATGGAAAAGCAATATGTGATTTGGTAAGAAAGGAAATCTCAGTCCAAGGTTCATTGGAACATATGAAATTCTGGAGAGTGTTGGATCAGTTGCATACAAAGTGGATTTACCTCCGAGTTTATCTCATGTACATAATTTGTTTCATGTTTCAATGAGAAGGAAGTACATGCCAGATCCATCTAAGGTTTTGAGTCTAGAGGTAGATCAACTGGAAGAGAATCTATCCTATGAGGAATAAACAATCCATATTCTTGACCACAAGGATCAAGTGTTGTGGAATAAGGTGATTCATCAAGTAAAGGTTCTATGGAAAAACCATATAGTTTAAGAGGCAACATGGGAATTTCAGAATGCAATGAGGGATAAATACCCCCACTTATTCAATAAGTAAATAAATTGCAGGGACACAATTTCCCAAAGGGGGGAAGGATATAACATCCTATTATGTAAAGTATAACTTATATTCATATCTATGTCTATTTATGAATTAGATAGTGATTTAGAGGCATAAAATGAGAATAAATCCAATCTTATGCATAAAATACTATAATATTTTTAAAATATTGTTTTAACGCCTTTTGATGGAAACCCACTTTTAAATATTACTTTTGATAATTTTATAAGCTCTATTTTTCTAAATAAACTTATTATTTAGGATTTTGATATTGTAATTTACTTTGGATAAATTTTTGTTATTTTTCTGACAATGTTCATTTTTAAATGAATGGTGAAAATACTGCATTTTACTTCAAAACAGCTTTTTCATCTAATTTAATTATATGGTTATATTATATTTTTAATTGGTTTTAAAATTTAATTAGAATTTATTTTTACCATTTAATCTACTGGTGGTCATTAAATTAATTTCACTTTGAAATTGGATATAAACAATTGTCAATCTTTCGATAGATATTGTTTCTTAAACACATGCTATTTGTTTTGACAATAAGAATTATTTTTAAATTAATTACTGCAATCTATGTGTTTAGAATTTGGTAAAATGGATTCCATATTTGGAATCATAAGGTCTAAATTATATACTTAAGACACTATCATTTTTGGACATTATGAGTACTGACGACGGTAATTATCATTAATTATCGTGATTAATTAGTAATCGGGTAGTTAAGGGTAATAAAATAATATCATAATAGTATAAAATGACCCCAAAATGTGTCCAAATCTTCTTTTTTGAGTCATGGCTGACCATGGAAATATTTTTACCGATCTTGAGGTTTCATGGAGTCACATGTGTGTAATAGTGACATTTATGACATTTTTTCTAAAAAGAAGAGAAATATAACAAAGCTTTGTATTTCCTAAGTAAAACAATTTTAATTTTATTTAAATAAATTATATCTTCAACTATAAATAGTAATTGTAAATATAAATATATTTTCTAAATCATGGTATTTTTTATAATTTTTAGACATTAAATAAATAAATTTATTTATGACACCATGATGATGCTGTGATTACCTCATTAATGAACGATTTAAATAAAATGAAATTACTAGGTTAAATCTTAGACTTAAATTTGTCAAAAACCTATTTTATGGGTGTATCTCAAACCCTTTTCCCCTTATCTTCAAAATATATCATTGTGGGACATTTAATATCCGAAAATTATTTTATAATAAAGTAACATTTCAAGACTTTCCAAAAGTGACCATCCTCCCTCTTATAAAAGGCACCCACCTGTACCACCTTACCCGCACCTCTCAAGCCCTTGGCTAATCCAACATCTACTCATATTATCACTACACATCCCTCTCTTACTCCTAGAAGCATCATTTTGGTCATAAGTCTTTCCAAGGATTCATTTGGCTCAAATCAAAATGAGTTACCCGATTTAGAGGTAATGCCTTCTCTCAAGATTCTTTCTTTTATTTTCCTTCCTCACTCAACAATATTTTATTATTATTTGATCCCATAATAACACCAGTATCCTCAATATAATAGAATTTTTTTATGATAATTATTCTACCTACACTTACACACACCTTCGTCTAATGGTTAAAGAACATACAGTTTCTGTGGGTGGTGAATTACTACCTCACGAAATGATTGTTCAATCTTCTTTTAACACCTTTAATGGGGGGATTATGATGTCAATGTATTTATATATGATATATATGGTATTTTTTTCTATTTTTTTCGGAATTTTATTTTTAAATCACATTGTTATGCTTTTCATGTTATGGAACATCGATAATTACATCTCAGGAAGTGTGGACTACCGCCCCCTCAAGTGATGTGACTCGTTAATGCCAAAAATGTAATTTATAGAGAATGTAATTAATGAACTTATTTTAACTATATAATATATATATTATACTTGAATTATAATATATCTATGTCTCATTTAGTTTTAAAGTCCATTAATATGACAAAAAGTGAAAGTAGTGTTCATGCATATGTACGGCCCACCCTCTCCATGAATGGTACATTTCATTTATTATCATAAAACATTTTGGAATATTATTAAATACATATATAATGGATATATATGATATTTAAATCATCAAAACCATTCCGGAGATGATGTACTTATAACTACATTGGCAATTTTCTTCAAAAAATTTCATTTTTGACTCATATACCGCACATCGAAAAAATGTATGATATGAACTCACATAATTAACTAATTATTATAACATGATAATATGTGAAATGAATTGAATAGTAAACTTTAAAGGAATTCATTATGCAATTATAAATTGACCAATTTTTATTATTCATGAATATAATGAAACAAACAGGATAAGTCAGACTTGAGGTAAGGGACTTCGTCTCAATCTCCTTTCATTGAGGCATACTTCAATTTATATACGACCTTCTTTTATTAGTTTTACAATAATCCCTTTTTACTTTTAATTTCATTAAAAAGGAATATTTTTACATGAAGTGTTTTACTAAATGACAAAAGGATTGTTTTTCCTTTATGTATGCGGCGACAATGACTTCTCCGCCACTATGAACATTATTTGAGTTCTGGGTTCCTCTACAAGCCATATTGTTTTTAAATGAAAAATAAATACCATGTTTTACTTTTCTTTTATTTAGGTATGGAAAATGTTTTTGATAAAGTTTTGATTATTTAAATGTGTTGTATTGATATCTTGTGATTGAAATATGGAAATATTATCTTTCCTGTATCATGTTTTATGTAATATGATTATGTTATGGTTCTTCGGCATTGTTTATGAAGTCAGGTGGTTCTGTTATAAAATAAGTTCCTGTGAACCCGAGATAGCTCTCCAGATAATTGGGTAACGTGAAGGATTTAAACTCTAACGTTTATACAATGATATTTAGGTAATATACTGTAATGGGTATTCTAAACGTAACCATGAGGGTTACTCCCTACATAATAATGATATAAATGCCTCAAGTTACCTTTATGTCTTATGATTTCTATGAGTTATTCATAAATTTTTTTATTTCACAAGGTATGTTAGAGTGATTATATTTTATGACTAAATTATGATTTCATTGATTCTTTTGTATACATGGATTGATTTTTTCTTTCCATATTTTTCTATCCCTTACTAATCTTTTTATGCTCATCCCAAGTTTTTGTAATATTTTTCACAGTTCAAGGGAAAGGTATAAGATTTGATTATGGTGTCATGGAAGTATCAAGAAATAATCCATGTTTTATATTAAATATGTTTCCTTTGATGGAAAAAAAATGAATACTGTTTTTAATGTAACCACCTTGTTTACATGTGGAATGAAATGCATGATTTATGATCTAATTCTCTAAAACTCAAAACCTAAAAAGATACTTAAAGTTATTTCTTGAAATAACTCAAGATTCAGTAATGTTTAAGGATGGGGCCTTTTACATGAGGCCTACATGAACAAAATATAAAATTTATGTTAAAATAATGTTATTCTCTATATATTTCTTAATCCACAACATCATTCTTTGAGTGAACTAGGATATAAAATAAAAAATATAATATATAAATTTTATTGTTATAATATATATGTAAAATTTTGAGGAATGATTAGTAATAAAAGCACTAGAAAATGTTTATATAATTGTTTAATATATTAATAATTTTTTTATCAATTCATAATAAATAAGTACTCAATTATCATTAAAGTCATTTTTTTCTTAAAAATTAACTTTTTCTTCAAAAATAGATTATATTGCATTTTTTGTGCATACATTATGACTATTTTCTACCCTTTTTAAATTTCATTCGATGAAATTAATATAATTTTTTAAATATTCATGTCAATATAATCTTAAGGTGAATTGTTTGTATTTTTTAAAAAATATTTATATTTCAATCAATAGTTAAAATACATTTTTATAAAAGTAACATTTATTTTAATAATATCCTATAATTTGAAAGTAACATTATTTTTTAAAATCTAATGTTAGAGTAAAAAATTTATTATTTAATAATAAAAATGATAATTAATTACCTAATAATCATTATTATACATGAATTCGATAAAAGTTTATTTTTAGTCATAAAGACACATTTTTCTAAAAAAAAATTTATATAGGCCATAAATTTATATATAAACAAATAAAATTTATATCATTTGATTAATGTTTTTAATTTAATTATTATAATATATATTAAATAAAAATATTAACATTAATTTTATGATTTCTACAATGAATATAATGAATGTATATTCTGTTTTATGCTTAAAATGCATTTTTCTACAAAAGGGTTTTCATTGAGTTTTATAATCATATCTAAAAATAAATTCTGACACTTATAAGAATTAAATATTATAAAATTTATTAAATATTGTTTGAAAAATTACAATTAATAAAATATTAATTGTTAATATTAATTTTTCTCACAGATAGTAGTGAAAACAGTAAAATTTCATTTCCATGGTTAGGGTTAAAATAGGTGTACTTAGAGGGTTAAACAATGAGATAAATGTATGATTTCTACCTTAATCTATCTAATTTTTATTATGTGAAGATATTTATAGTTTATTATCATAAATATTAATTATTGATCATTTCTATCAACTTTAAAAATTAAAATTACGTTATATTAATATAGTCTATTAAGTAATTCAATTCGCGCCCCTCCCCTCACATATAATGGGTGCATCTTCACCTCCCTTATTCACAAAATTGGAACCTTAAATCCTAGAATATATCTACCCTAAACCATTCCTAGACTTATTAAATTAATTATATATCTCTTTTTACTATCCAAAATTCATCTTAATAAGGCTTATGGTGTATATCAAAGGAGGTATCCCAAAGAAGATGTATAAATCTTAACCCAGATCTTTCAAATTAATTACTTCTTCCACAACAAGAATAACCAATGATTTCCCTAAAAATGGTTAATATGTTTTTATAAAAAAAATGATATTTTATTATTTTGATCTAACAAAAATTTCCCAAATCTTCTCCAATAAATTGGAAGTGAAAGTGTCACTCAGGCATACGTGTAAACAACCGCCTCTATGTAACAAAATGATTGATTAACTATCACTATATATTGTGGTGGGTAATTATGATTTATAGAATGTTTATATATTATATTTATGAAATAATTATTATTCTATAATTTCAATAAATTATCTATATTCATACCAGACCACCCATTGGAAAATAATAATGTCACTCAAGTGGACGTGCAAATTACTACCTGAATAAAGAGATGTGATTCATTTTTCATTACAAATTAATATAGTTGTTAATAAGGATATATGTATTTAATTAATATTATATTTATGATATAATAAATTTTATTTAAATTTCAATTATTATATTCCATTATTTCATTCCATTAATCGAAAAGTGGAAACATCACTCGTGCCTAGGCACAAATTATCATCTCCATGCAGTGATTCCATTTATCATTAAAATTTTATTTATATGAATGGTTATAAATGTTTATATATCTATTAAATATGATACTTATTAAATTATTAAGGTCTTGTGGGTAATTTATCAATGGTTAAATTTCAACAGCCATGACTTTGGGATCGAAAAAACAAGAAAAATAAATAGTTAACAACAAAAAGTGATGATTTTAATAATGAATTATTGATAAATCGGTGCTGAAATTTCATAATTGGAAAATATATGCTGTTATATAAAGTTATAGATTTAAAATATATGTTTATAATAAATATAAATTAATTATATAGTACGGTAGATATCTTACAGATCAAGTCATACATGAGTTAATGGTTCTTCATCTCAATATTGTTTTGTTGATAAATGTTCTGACATTATGAACCTATTTATGTTTATGATTTTTATATAATGACCATTTGAAATTTATATCATGTATCATGAGTAGTTAATGGTATTTAAATTGACAATGAATCTTATTTTATCCAAGTTCTTTTGATTTGAATGTTACTAATGAGGAAAGGTTTTATCATCTCGAAATGTATAATTTAGGAAATATGTTATGTCATACACCTAACTTATTTTTAATGGTGTATATAAAAAAAAGTTTTTATTTTGGATCATCAATATCATTTTATTCATTTTACTTAAATTTGAATTTGAATTTATTTATTTCACTTATTTTATGATTCAATAAATATTACAACGATAATAGTTTTATGTCATAATATCACTTTTTACTATGATTATTTATACTCAAATTCATGATGATGAAATTATATGATATATATATAATTAAAAAATATTATTTATTTCCTAATCATGTTTAAAATTATATATATTACATTTTATCCTCTCATTATCTTCTCTTCTAGTACTCAATAAATAGAAATAATGTTTTTAAGGGAAATAGAATTTATTTCTCTCTTCATTCAACAATATTTTTCTTCCATATCCACATTTTATTTAAGGTGTTTTCACGAATGGTATTGAAATTACACAATGATTATATAATTTCATTTTTATATATGTTTTATATTTTAAAAAAATTAAGGGAGTCTTCTTATCATTTTCAAAATGAGTTACTTTTGACATTTTAATGAAAATGTGAATTGAAACTTTTTTTAACATACAATGAATGAAAAAAAATTCCTTCAATCATGAATATTTTATTTTAAGATTACATTGAATTTTCCCATGGTAATTTTCATGGAAAATATTTTCCTTAGTATTTTGGAAATTTTAAGAGCATAAATAATTAATATAAAATTAAAAAGGGTATAAATCTCAATAAACGATTTAGCGAACATTAAAAGGTATATTCATCTATAAAAAACATAATTTTATTTTACTTATGATTTATTTAACATATTTATTATAAAAATATATTGTTTATCATTATGATTACAAAATATTGACAGAACTCATTTTTTTCATGGGATAATATTTGATATAATGATACATGTTCTCATGGTATTTTGGTATACATATGAATTGATTATAATTTTAGTTATATTTTGATCAATTACAGACCTATAATGAGTTTTACAAATATTACTGTTTTTTGTTCTCAAATAATTCATTGGATATTATCTCACTCCTAAAAGAGGGTACATATGAGGTTATCCCAATCTCGAAGCAGGTATATGGGTGGGTAGACGAGGCCTAACATGCATTTAATTTCTTGGTGGGTAACAATGATATAAGATTTATCTAATTATGATTGTGATACACTATATTCCACTCTTTTATGATATTATATTAGGATAAAGTTATGCTCTCATTATTTATATTCTTTTATTTTTTTATGATCCATGTCTTATGATATAACAATCATTATTCCACAAATAATGCCTCTGATATATGATTTTCATGGTATGGTTTTAGAATGTTAAATTCATATTATAATTCTATTACACACATGTTATTAAAATTAATTATCTATAATTGATATCTCTCTTGTTTACCCTTATTAAGTATTTAATGTCACCAATTATTATGTTTCCTTTTCCATAGTATATGAAGAATGGATCTATGTTTGATATGTTTAAGAAGGGGTATAGTTTCAAAGGAAACAATGAGAAAATATGTTGATATATAGTGTATTAATTTTTTATGTATCAAATACTCCAATGAAAAAAATAATTTCTACATCAGGAATTGATAAAAATTTGTTGTAATTAATAGTCACCTAATAAGATTTAATATTTATGTATGAATATTTTGGCCACCTAATTTTTATCAGAGTGATGTTTAGTTATTTTTCGAAACTAGTGTGAGACAAATATAGTGATACCCCTTAGTATAATACTTACTATTGGGAAAAATCCTACGTTATAGATAATAATGGAGTTTCATTTATCTAGGAAATACATCTATTTATGGATACTAGTGTGTACATGCGACTATGCAATTTTTTAACCAATGGGTAACAAAATTATTAGTGGTCCATTGGGTTTTAACTTTATTTGAAAAAATGGATGGTGTGTGGGACTAATACTACAAACCCAATTTGACAATCTTGTGGGATATTATTAGGTTAATTCAAATTATCATTATGAAACATTATAAATAACATGAATATAAAATGACCATGGTTGACCTCAGATAAAATTAAGGTCTCATGGATTGAAAATAAGGTTTCGAAACAAATATATATGATATATGATATTTCATTATTATATGATTCATCACTATGGTTTTTGTTTCTTAAACTATTTCTTTTGGATTTATTTAACAGATATATGCAGGAGGAATCTTCTTGTCTCTGATTTAGATGGATGATGAACTACTTTTACTTATGAGAAACCAATTAATATTGGATATATATTGTGAAATATTTTGATTATTTATAAATATGTATCCTTATATAAAATTAAAAACCTTAAAATGTGTTATTTTAAATATGGAAGAAATAAAACAAAATTAGATTTTGATGATGGACATGGAAGAAAGTTGATTCAGTTTCCTACATGGAAAGAATTTATGAAGAAGCACACTAGAAAATCTCTCATTAGAATAAGAAGATGTTTTGTGTGTTTAAAAGAAGGATATATAGAAATTAATTACTGAGTAAAATGTAAGAGTTCAATGGAGGGAAATATTTTACATTGTTAGGTACAATTTATACTGCAATGTCTTATATGTAAGGAAGTTGGAAATTTTCTAATTCAATACCCAAATCCATGGGATAACTCCTATAACAAGGAAGGGTATATGATATAATAATTATTTAAGTTGAATTATTATTTAGTTCATCTATTAGAATTCAATAATTTTGAAGTATATTTTTTATCAATGATATTCTAGTTATAATATCTATAAATCATATAATTATTATTCATCAATAGTTTTCCAATAATTATTTTTAATCATAACGTTGAGGTGATATTTTTAGAAAATTAATGATTGAGTTATATATTTCACATGATATTTTATTAATATTAAAATAATAATTTTCAGTTTAGATAAATAACATATTTATATTTAAAATGTGATTTGGTTAGTATTGGTGACCATGAAATTAAATATCGATTTCATGAAAATGTGATATATATGTTATCACTGAGGAATTTTATTCCATTTTTGTATTAATCAATTATATTATATTGGTTGAGATTTTATTAGAGGATTTTGGGTGGATTTAATTTATTGAGTAATATATTTTTTCACTTAGGTTTTGTGGTCATTTATATTTTTATCACGTTTTATATTAATAATTTTTCTTGTTACATCCAACAACACGATGAACTTCATTTTTATTATGCTAAAAACCCATTTTAAGGGATGAATGGGGTGGAAACCAAAATACATCATGCACATAGGAAAATCAAACTTGAAAGAAAGAAAGAGAAAAACCAAAATTACACCATTGAATTGCTCCACCCCATCATTTGATCAAAGAGAAACTCTCCAAAGTTTCAAGGCTAATCAGCAACCAAGTTATTCCCATGTTTAGTATGTTACGTTAAGATATACATTATGTTATTTTGGGATTAATGTAAATTTTATTTTGGAAATTTTGTGACCTTTTTCTATATTTTTGGGTTTTGAATACTCAATTAGAATGCTTTGATGTGTTTGGAATTTATATATTAATGGAATGTATTAAGTAGATATTTGGGTATTATTATTAAAGTCTTTGATGTTAATATTAAAAATTATGGTTTATTTATATTAAATATCATAGAATATACTATTAAATTATGGTTTAAGTACCTAAATTGAGATAGGATATAAATATTGTCATCATACTATAGATGTTATGATCTATACTTATAATATATTTGTTATTAAGTCTTAAAAAATCCATTTTTTTAGTTCTTCATTAGAATAAGGGATGAAAATAAGAGGATGATAGTTAAAACATGAAACCAACATATGATATTATGTTAGTGTATTTTAATGAGTCATGTAATTATATTTTATCATAATTTTTTGAAAAAATGATACTTCATATCATAGAAAAATGATCTTCAAAATGAAATTATTTTATATTTTAAAATTATTTATGATGGTTTGATGGTCATTTTCACCCCTCATTAGTTTATAGGATTGTGGTAATTATCATTACCCATATCTCATTCTATTTAACTCTATATCACTATTTAGATATTATATTTCTCAAGAATGTCCAGATATTTACATCCTTCTAATGTTCTATATATATTGGAATCTAATCGTAAGTTATTATAGGTAACCATTATGTTTTCTACTTCCCATTTTAGAAGATGTTTTTTATCCCTTGGAAGGATATACCTTTTCTAAAATGGAATTTACAAATATTGAACCCATTATTTCAGAGATTTAACCATCAGCCTGTAATTTTTCTAGCTATAAATATTGTGAAACATTGAAAATTGAGTCTATAATAATACTATTATCAATGTATTTCTTAACACACAACACTGATCTTTTAGAGAATTGTGTCATAAAATAATAATAAAAAATAAAGATATCCATTATAATCTAGATGGTAAATTGGTATTTATGAATAATAATAACCAAAATTTTAAAAAATAGTTATGCATTTTTAAAAAATTTAAATTTCTGTATTTATTCACAAATATTATGTAGACAATTTTCTATATAATCATTTTAAACTTAAAAATACTCTTTATAAAAACATAATTTTTTTCACATTTTATTATGTGAAAATTCTAATAAGATTAAAACATTTTTAGAAATTTTATTTGAGGACATTTATATAATTTTTTTATTAATTATTTCAATATTATCTTATGGTGAATTTTTAATATTTTATTAATGATGATTTATTTTTCAGTGAATAAAAAAAATAATGATTTTTTGTAAGTGTTATTGTTTCATTAAATGAAGTAATGTAAAAGTAAAATAATATTTTTAATATTATATGAATGTAAGATATGATTTATTTATTATAAATAATAGTAGTAATTATATATTAATAATCATTATAATTGAATTTGGTATCCTTGTATTTTTTTCTTATAAACACACTTTTCTAAAAAATTATTTTATAAATGATATTATTTATATTCATAAATTAAAGTAATAACTCATTATTAAAAGATTTAAAAATAAAATATTATATATTCTATCCATGAATTTATCATTAATTTCATAGTTTTTAATAAGTAATAAATTAATGTAAATTTAGGTTTATGTTTAAATGAAATTTTCCAAAAATGGTTCTTCCTGGTATTTTGTGTGCTATTTTAAATTAAACTTTGTCAATTAAAGAAATTTAATCTTTTAAAATAGATTCATAATTTATAATCATAAAATTAATTTTAGTTAACATGGTTTACTTATTTTTGGGTCCTAATGAAAAATAAGAACAACTAAATTTTGTTATCACTATTAAGTTTAAAACTAGTTTATCAGGGGTTAAAGGAAGAGAAAAGGTAATAAATGCCACTTAAAATTTTCTATTTTTTTTATTTTTTGAATATATTTATAAAATATTTTATCCTAACATATAATTCTTATCCATTGTGAACTACCTTCACATGAAAATGAACTTATATTATTTATATCTTTTAAATAATTCTATACATGTCCCTCCCCTCACATATAAATATACATATTCTACTAATATACTAATAAAATCAGATCCTTATGTATCATCCATTACCTACCAAATAAACCATTTATATCTTCATTACCTTTATTATTTATCTCTATTTTATTCCATAATATCATTATAATAAGGATTAAGTTGTAAGACAAATTGGATCTTTCAAAGAAGACGTATAGGTCTTAGCCAAACACTTCCAACTTTATTTCTTCCTACCCCATTTATAAACATATTTAATTAAATAATAATGAAAAATATAGTATCTAAAATATATTTAAATGTTATTATAAAGATAAAAAACTAATTCCAACTTATTTTCCATAATATTGGAAATGAAAGTTTCATATGTGGGTATGTGTGGACTACCACCTCCCCGTGGTGAGATGATTCATTTTCTATCCCCAAATTTCATGGATCATTATTTTAATAGATTTAATGTTTACATATTATTGTTAATAAATAATTATTCATATTTCATTATAATATCTTACAATACTTTTTACTTTCTCATACATTGGAAAATGATAATGTTTCTCATTTGTACTTGTAAACTACCACCTCCACTAACTCATGCGAATCATTTATCATTTAAATTATATATGGATGGTAATAAAGATAAATTTTATAAATATATATGATATTTATAGTATGATAATTATTTCATAAATTTAAATTATTTTTAACATTTTTTTTATATTCATCGAAAAGTAAAATAACCACTCGTATGACACTACGAACTACTATCTCAACTTCATCGTTGCTTTATATGAAGGGTTGTAAAATTTTAAATAATGATTATGTTTTATAATTATGAAATTATAAATTTTATTTTGATCATGTAATCATGACCAAATTTTGATGACCATAGATTCCAAACTGAAACAGACTTGAAAAATGAAATAAAAAATACCAATAAACAACATTTTTAATAAATAATTATTAATATAAAATTGTTGAAATGTAATAAATGGACCAAATATGATATTATAAGTATTAATAAAGTTTTTATATATAATTTTAAAAAATTAAAATTTATTATTGTCACGAACCAACCCGGGTCGACCCTGAACCGGTCACCCGAGCCGGTCCGCGGCAAGTCCCGAGGGGCGTTCCCGATCCCCCCGGGATGGCAACCAGTGCCGGGCATTAAGACTTGATCGTTGGGAACGATTTCAGCCCAAAACAAAAGTAAATAGAACAGAATAAATAAACACTAACAGCGGAAAAGAAATAAAAACCACACAACCACGTACCTCCATGTGACCTCTCAGGTCACCACCCAACTAGAGAGCAACCTCGCTCCAACACTGAGCGACTCAAAACAGAAGACCTGCGACTGAAATGGTAAAAGATAGGCGTGAGCACAAAAGTACTCAGTAGGTGAGCCCAACAACAAGTCCCAAAGCACTGCCAATAAATATAGAATCTACATAATCCAGGTTTGAACTATAATGTATAAAAGTAATTTTTCATAATGTTTTACTTGAAAATCAAACACGAGACATTTCCCTCATTCTTTTTCTAAAGTTAGTTCCATTTCATTAGTTTTAAACTCATTCTGAAAAGCAAAGTGTTACATTTTCAAATCTAACCCAAAGCGAATAAAGCATTTTCATTTGAAAACCATTTTTCTCAAAGTCTAACAGTATAGGCTGTGAAATATGACTGAAGGAAAACAAGCAGGGAAAACAAGTGAAAGTAAAGGTAAACAGGTAAGGAAAACCAAGTGCAAGTACAAATAAACCAGAAGTTATCAGCAATAACCATGGGCGATCCTGAACATCCCTAGAAAACCCCTGGACATACTCGGGTTCAGACTACCTGTCGGCATGGTACTCCATAGTCAATAACCAACTGGCCGCCCTAGCAGCCAACTAGTGGCACATCCCTCCTAGCCTGTCTGTAACTCCAGGGGGTACTAACCCGTCTAATCAGGGTTAGCAAGGAACCGTCACTCGATAATCTACAAGACGCCCAGGAACCCGTGGTTGTTTAGTAACACTGTGTAAGTGGGAGACCCTCGCACGCGTGACTCATCTCACCGCACTTGCCAACCCCTTACACGGACATCACTACACGACAACCCTCGAAGGGAAGTCCCCCTGTAGAAATGCCCTCACAAGTACGTATATATATATATAATCACTTCACATTTGATAAAGTGCCAACCGGGCCGTCATGTCACTTACATTTTGATCATTTAAGACTAAAGCGTTTTTAAAAAGGGATGACACACGCCATTTCATTGAAAACCAGAAACGCACTTAGAAATTTATTTAAGAAACTCAGATCAGCATCTTAAACCTGGAACACATTTGTTTCACAAGTAGAGTCACTTTCCAATCACCAAACGCACCCCACTTTTATCAAGAGCCAAACGGGCCTTTAATCATTTTTTGAAGGAACACCATTTCCCAAATCAAATTCAAACTTTTGTTCGCGTAACAAAGGAAAACATCTTTCATCAACCAAGAGCCACCCATAAAGTTTCCAAAACAAGTTCAAAGGTCACACGACGTTTTCTCTAATCAAGGTTCTAAGAAAACACCATTTTCCATAAACAATACATCTACAAATTTACACACGCCAAAAACATTTCAAAACGCAATTTAACATGACTTTCATTATTCAGGAAGAACCATTTAGAAATACTACCATGGAAGCACAAAACTAAAACCAAGAAGAACACTTTTAATGAAACGCTAGAATTAAAAATGGATTTTATCATCAGCAGATCACCACACTATAAAAACTACTAAATTCTCCTTTAAATTTACTGAAATTCAATAAAAGTCAAGGAATAAATAAATTATTAATTTAAAGGCGAGTGCAATGGGAGACCTACCTCATGATCCAAGCGCAGCGGTAAAATGACCTTGGAACCAAGGCGCGATGACACGACGTGTGTCCAAAGCCACGTGATAAAGTCCAACACTCTGCATAATAGGTATGGAGGACTCAGACACATATGAAAACTCACTAGAGCGTGCGAAACCAAGCGTAGGGGAGAAACGCTCACCTCGAAACTGAGGCGCGGAGATGGCGGAACCTCGGAAACAAGGCGCAGCGATGGCGCTCTCTCTCGGAAGCGCCCTGCGCGGGTCCTAAAATCCTAAACCCACCAAAAACAAATATAAGTTGATGAAAAACCCCTAACAAAACAAAAGCGAAAGCCCGAGAAATAATAATGATAATAATAGTAACAACTATAATTATTATAATAATAATATTAATAACAAGATTAGTAATGACAATAATAACAGTATTAATAATATTAATAATAATAATGATAAGAACAAAATAATAATAATAATGTTATAATAATAATAATAACAATAATAATATAAGTAACATAATAATTATATATCAATAATAATAATAATAATAATAATAATTTAATAATAATAAGAAGAATAACATAATATAATAATAATAATAATGTAGTAATAATAATACAACATCACAATAAAAATAATAATAATAATATTAATAACATAATAATAATAATAATAATAATAAGATAATAGCATAATATAATAATAATTAAAACAATAATATATTTATAATAATAATAATAATAATTTTAATAATGATATAATAACATAAATGATAATATTAACATAATAATAACAATAATAATAATAGTATAATAATAATAATGGTAACATAATAATATTAATAATAAATAATAATAATATAATAATAATAATAACCTAGTAATAATAAAATAATCATAAGATTATTAACATGAAAAAAAAATATTAAAACATTATATATATATAAAACAAAATAAAAACAAAGAATAAAATAAAACAAAATAAAAAAAAAATAAAAAAAAATAAAACTCACCGTGGGAGGGGGGTGAGCCAGAGGGAGCCGCGGCGGGATCCGGGGTTGGCCGGCGCAGGCCGGAGGCCGAGCGGAGGTCGGCAGAGGAGGAGGGCCGGAGGCCGGGCGGGACGCCGGGAGGAGGCGGAGCGCGCAGGAGTGGGAGGGCGGCGAGGGTGAGCGAACGTGGAGGGCGAGCAGGAGGTCGGGTGTGCGGGGGGACGCCGGCGGCGGGTTCAGCAGGGGGGTGAGGCCGGCGGTCGGCTGGCGTGCCGGCGGTTGCGGCGACGAATGGAGCAGGGCAGGAGGAGGGTGCCGAGGCGGTGGAGGCCGGGACAGGGAGGGCGCGGCCGCGGGGAGAGCCGGAACAGGGGAAGACGGTGCGGCCGGCGAAGGGGAGACAGGACGTCGGCTCGTGGGGGTTTGCAGCGCGGCGCGAGGCAGGAGGCAGGAGCTGGGGAGTTCGCGGGTGAAGCGGGGCGAGCCGGGACGGGGTGGAGCGGGGCGATGCGGCGTTGGCACAAGGCAGAGAAGGCGGGGATGAGGAAGGAGACGGCGGGGCTGGCCGAACCAGGAGGGAAGGAAAAGAAGAAAGGGGAGGGAGAGAGAGAGAGGGGAGAGTGGCGGCTACAGGAGATTAGGGGTAGGGTTAGGTCGTTTTAGGTATATATATATATATATGTATGATAAAAATAATAATATTAATAATTATAATAAAACATTATAATAACAATAATAAAAGTATAATTATAATCAAACCATTTAATAATAATAAAATTTATCATAATAATAATAATAGAACTTATATTAATAATAATAATAAAACTTTTATAAAGATAATAATAATTATAAAATTTACAATAATAATAATAATAACAAACATAATAAATAAAATAATAATGATAATAAAATAATTTAACAATACTAATTATAATAACTATGAACATAAAGTAGAAGTTAAAATTTAACCGCCGGGCGAACATGTGGTCACCCGGGCCGAACGCACGATCACCGCTAGCGATGCGATGACCGCGCACCGGTGCGAAACCATTAATCACAATTAAATCTTCGAAAAATTTAAACCGGGACCAAGAAAGAAGCAAAATTTCGGTCATCCGTGGTCGGGGTGTGACAATTCTCCCCACCACAGACACTTTCTGCCCCCAGAAAGTCACCAGGTCACAAGTCAGCCAAAAACCAAGTCTATGCCCAAACAGAACTAAAGGAACTGAAGAAAACTGAGGTTCTCGGGGATGACCTTACTCTACACAGGTCACACCCGACTGATTCAAGAGGAAACTGGGATCCGAGGTTGAGGGGAGAACACGAAGGGGTTCTCCCCACCACAAGAGCTCAACTTGTGAAGAAAAGTTGACCATTTAAATAGAAAACCCCGGGAAGGGGGGGGGGGTCGACGCGGGAACTCCCAACCAATTTAAACCAACTCTTATAAAACAATTAAAACCACACCTCCGTCTAGACATTAAATTCTCGACCAGAGTCAACAACCTTCAACACCAGTGAAAACCCATAGAAAAACATCTAACCAACATCAAATTGGAGACATGATCCACCGAAGTCCACAAAGCATAATCACATCGACAACATAACTAAAACGAGGTCAACCCACACGAGAGTCAAACACACTTTTAAGAAGGACACACGATTCGGAACATTACATTCTCATGACAAGTCCGCTTAGATTTATCATAGAACAAGTCCATTGTCCCTTTTTAGAAAAACAACACATTTACATAAACCAGACTACTTGGATTATAATAGAACAAGTCCATGATAACCCCATGGTAAAACAATGAACGTACAACAACGTCAAGACTTAACAGCAGAAAAACAAGTACTAGAAGATCTTGATTGTTCCACTGCTAACATAGAACACCAAGCCTGGACCAAGGCTTCACACCCTTGGGGACTCCTGACTGTGCGCGAGCTTCACCCCGAGACTTGTGGCTGGGGCTCTGATGGTTGAAGCATCTTCTGCCTCACAGTCAGGTACTGACATTCTCCCATCACAGCTTCCTCTTCAAGTGACGCTTCTTGAAAAACTTCTCTAGATGACCCAGACAACCGCAGCGATGACACGTCTTCGGAGGGTTGCGACAAGACGGCTTTAAATGCCCGAAACGACCACACTGAAAGCATACCATCGAACGATCTGATGAACTGGAAGTTGGGACCAAAGGGGATAACTCATTAGGAACAGGTATCTCTGGCGCCTTTTCCTCACCAGAGGGGGAACTCTTATGAACAACAACAGGGGACGCTGAAGTAGTAACCACCCGCACACCGGAAAGCAACTCAGCCAAGAAAGCTTTCTCTTCCAGCTTCTCGAAACAAAGGTCTTCAGAAGGGAGGACTCACTCCTTGACCTCGGGACGAAGACCCCCAGTGAAAAGAGAGGCCTTCATGAGCTCATGCGATGCTACCTCTGGAGAAAAGGGAATCAGTTCCTTGAAATGGTCAACATATGCCTTCACCGTCCGTTGACCTTGTTGAATATGCACAAGCTCCCTCTTTTTCTCCAGCTTCACTTCCTCAGGTACAAACCCTTGGATGAAAACAATTCTAAAGACATCCCACGTCATTTCAACTTGCGCCGATGGTGGGGCAGCCACCTTCCACTGGTCCAGAGCTGGACCCTCGAACAACTTCATAATTGCACGAACCTTAACACTATCGGGAGTTCCCAACATTCTAAAGACACGTTCCACTTCCTCGAGCCATTCCACTGCCTCTAACGGACCCTGATCACCATTGAGAACAGGCAAAGTCTGAGGAGGACTAAAAACTGGGCATGACATATCCGAATCCATAAAGACCTTTCTGGGCGGCATTTCCTGAGCGACATATAAAACACAAGGCCAAAACCCACATCAAAACGAAGAAACATCAATAAAAGCGCCTTTTCACAAAAATAGTCAGCACCAGGACCAAACAAATACAACACAACCCAAAATAAAATCTCTTCTTTAAAATTCCCTTTTCATTTTTGATTTCAAAACCACCCTTTCTCAAGATCACTTTCCAAAAACCAATCCACATTCAAACCAAAAGCTTTCCAAAACATTTCCTTTTTAAAACCAATTTAGAAAACAAGATCAAGCCCTTAATTTCAAATACACACCCAGGTAATCTCATGAACCGCTGCACATGTCTTTATCCACATTCCATTCATACGTGCGTCAACACACACTTTCCATGCATTCTCACACATTGCGAACGTTCATAAAGAGAAACCGAGGTTTCAACCCAAATCATTCTTATCCAATTCCAAGTAAACAACAGATTTTCAAATCAAGAGATTTCAGTTTCAAAACCCATTTTATACATTTAAAGTCTTTTAAAAGAAACCAGCCCAATTTTTCAAAAACCTTTTTCATTTCCAACAACGTACTTACACAGACCAAACATAAGCAGCAACCAAATTTGCATCAACCACTGAAATGAGGGACTAGTAGTCACACTCAACCTGGCGACATGGTAGTGAGCCATGTCCCAAGTCAGTGTCGACCACTAGGAGGAATTCAAACCACATACTCGGACTCCACATGGGTCACTACTCCATGTGAAATTACGATGTAACGTCGGCTTGCCTCCATTATCATCTCTCAATCCAAGACAAACCAGGAAAGATAAGGACACAATTCCCGAACTACCCCTGGTAACTCGAAGATCAGTGCGAGCAAGAGTTCGCGACGCTCTTCCCGTACCTACCCCTCGAGTTCCGACAGTCCTAATCTCCTTCTACCGGACAACCCAAATAACAAGAACCACCTCTGATACCATTCTGTCACGAACCAACCCGGGTCGACCCTGAACCGGTCACCCGAGCCGGTCCGCGGCAAGTCCCGAGGGGCGTTCCCGATCCCCCCGGGATGGCAACCAGTGCCGGGCATTAAGACTTGATCGTTGGGAACGATTTCAGCCCAAAACAAAAGTAAATAGAACAGAATAAATAAACACTAACAGCGGAAAAGAAATAAAAACCACACAACCACGTACCTCCATGTGACCTCTCAGGTCACCACCCAACTAGAGAGCAACCTCGCTCCAACACTGAGCGACTCAAAACAGAAGACCTGCGACTGAAATGGTAAAAGATAGGCGTGAGCACAAAAGTACTCAGTAGGTGAGCCCAACAACAAGTCCCAAAGCACTGCCAATAAATATAGAATCTACATAATCCAGGTTTGAACTATAATGTATAAAAGTAATTTTTCATAATGTTTTACTTGAAAATCAAACACGAGACATTTCCCTCATTCTTTTTCGAAAGTTAGTTCCATTTCATTAGTTTTAAACTCATTCTGAAAAGCAAAGTGTTACATTTTCAAATCTAACCCAAAGCGAATAAAGCATTTTCATTTGAAAACCATTTTTCTCAAAGTCTTACAGTATAGGCTGTGAAATATGAATGAAGGAAAACAAGCAGGGAAAACAAGTGCAAGTAAAGGTAAACAGGTAAGGAAAACCAAGTGCAAGTACAAATAAACCAGAAGTTATCAGCAATAACCATGGGCGATCCTGAACATCCCTAGAAAACCCCTGGACGTACTCGGGTTCAGACTACCTGCCGGCATGGTACTCCATAGTCAATAACCAACTGGCCGCCCTAGTAGCCAACCAGTGGCACATCCCTCCTGGCCTGTCTGTAACTCCAGGGGGTACTAACCCGTCTAATCAGGGTTAGCAAGCAACCGTCACTCGATAATATACAAGACGCCCAGGAACCCGTGGTATTTTAGTAACACTGTGTAAGTGGGAGACCCTCGCACGCGTGACTCATCTCACCACACTTTCCAACCCCTTACACGGACATCACTACACGACAACCCTCGAAGGGAAGTCCCCCTGTAGAAATGCCCTCACAAGTACGTATATATATATATAATCACTTCACATTTGATAAAGTGCCAACCGGGCCGTCATGTCACTTACATTTTGATCATTTAAGACTAAAGCGTTTTTAAAAAGGGATGACACACGCCATTTCATTGAAAACCAGAAACGCACTTAGAAATTTATTTAAGAAACTCAGATCAGCATCTTAAACCTGGAACACATTTGTTTCACAAGTAGAGTCACTTTCCAATCACCAAACGCACCCCACTTTTATCAAGAGCCAAACGGGCCTTTAATCATTTTTTGAAGGAACACCATTTCCCAAATGAAATTCAAACTTTTGTTCGCGTAACAAAGGAAAACATCTTTCATCAACCAAGAGCCACCCATAAAGTTTCCAAAACAAGTTCAAAGGTCACACGACGTTTTCTCTAATCAAGGTTCTAAGAAAACACCATTTTCCATAAACAATACATCTACAAATTTACACACGCCAAAAAAATTTCAAAACGCAATTTAACATGACTTTCATTATTCAGGAAGAACCATTTAGCAATACTACCATGGAAGCACAAAACTAAAAACAAGAAGAACACTTTTAATGAAACGCTAGAATTAAAAATGGCTTTTATCATCAGCAGATCACCACACTATAAAAACTACTAAATTTTCCTTTAAATTTACTGAAATTCAATAAAAGGCAAGGAATAAATAAATTCTTAATTTAAAGGCGAGTGCAATGGGAGACCTACCTCACGATCCAAGCGCGGCGGTAAAATGACCTTGGAACCAAGGCGCGATGACACGACGTGTGTCCGAAGCCACGTGATAAAGTCCAACACTCTGCATAATAGGTATGGAGGACTCAGACACATATAAAAACTCACTAGAGCGTGCGAAACCAAGCGTAGGGGAGAAACGCTCACCTCGAAACTGAGGCGCGGAGACGGCGGAACCTCGGAAACAAGGCGCAGCGATGGCGCTCTCTCTCGGAAGCGCCCTGTGCGGGTCCTAAAATCCTAAACCCACCAAAAACAAATATAAGTTGATGAAAAACCCCTAACAAAACAAAAGCGAAAGCCCGAGAAATAATAATGATAATAATAGTAACAACTATAATTATTATAATAATAATATTAATAACAAGATTAGTAATGACAATAATAACAGTATTAATAATATTAATAATAATAATGATAAGAACAAAATAATAATAATAATGTTATAATAATAATAATAACAATAATAATATAAGTAACATAATAATAATATATCAATAATAATAATAATAATAATAATAATTTAATAATAATAATAAGAATAACATAATATAATAATAATAATAATAATGTAGTAATAACAATACAACATCACAATAATAATAATAATAATAATATTAATAACATAATAATAATAATAATAATAATAATAAGATAATAGCATAATATAATAATAATTAAAACAATAATATATTTATAATAATAATAATAATAATTTTAATAATGATATAATAACCTAAATGATAATATTAACATAATAATAACAATAATAATAATAGTATAATAATAATAATGGTAACATAATAATATTAATAATAAATAATAATAATATAATAATAATAATAACCTAGTAATAATAAAATAATCATAAGATTATTAACATGACAAAAAAAATATTAAAACATTATATATATATAAAACAAAATAAAAACAAAGAATAAAATAAAACAAAATAAAAAAAAAACTCACCGTGGGAGGGGGGTGAGCCAGAGGGAGCCGCGGCGGGATCCGGGGTTGGCCGGCGCAGGCCGTAGGCCGAGCGGAGGTCGGCAGAGGAGGAGGGCCGGAGGCCGGGCGGGACGCCGGGAGGAGGCGGAGCGCGCAGGAGTGGGAGGGAGGCGAGGGTGAGCGAACGTGGAGGGCGAGCAGGTGGTCGGGTGTGCGGGGGGACGCCGGCGGCGGGTTCAGTAGGGGGGTGAGGCCGGCGGTCGGCTGGCGTGCCGGCGGTTGCGGCGATGAAGGGAGCAGGGCAGGAGGAGGGTGCCGAGGCGATGGAGGCCGGGACAGGGAGGGCGCAGCCGCGGGGAGAGCCGGAACAGGGGAAGACGGTGCGGCCGGCGAAGGGGAGACAGGACGTCAGCTCGTGGGGGTTTGCAGCGCGGCGCGAGGCAGGAGGCAGGAGCTGGGGAGTTCGCGGGTGAAGCGGGGCGAGCCGGGACGGGGTGGAGCGGGGCGATGCGGCGTTGGCACAAGGCAGAGAAGGCGGGGATGAGGAAGGAGACGGCGGGGCTGGCCGAACCAGGAGGGAAGGAAAAGAAGAAAGGGGAGGGAGAGAGAGAGAGGGGAGAGTGGCGGCTACGGGAGATTAGGGGTCGGGTTAGGTCGTTTTAGGTATATATATATATATGTATGATAAAAATAATAATATTAATAATTATAATAAAACATTATAATAACAATAATAAAAGTATAATTATAATCAAACCATTTAATAATAATAAAATTTATCATAATAATAATAATAGAACTTATATTAATAATAATAATAAAACTTTTATAAAGATAATAATAATTATAAAATTTACAATAATAATAATAATAACAAACTTAATAAATAAAATAATAATGATAATAAAATAATTTAACAATACTAATTATAATAACTATGAACATAAAGTAGAAGTTAAAATTTAACCGCCGGGCGAACATGTGGTAACCCGGGCCGAACGCACGATCACCGCTAGCGATGCGATGACCGCGCACCGGTGCGAAACCATTAATCACAATTAAATCTTCGAAAAATTTAAACCGGGACCAAGAAAGAAGAAAAATTTCGGTCATCCGCGGTCGGGGTGTGACAATTATATTTAATATTGTAGTTCGATTTTATCATGTCTAACATAATGTAAGTGTTCTTCTCTCAATATTTTTTTCACTAAGAAAAGTTTGATGTTGCACACCAATTTATGTATATGAAGTGTATATTAATATAATTTAAAATTTATAAAAGAGATAAATCGTAATTAATTGTATTTAAATTTATAATTCAACGTTTTCTTATCTCTTTAATAGTTATCTGAAACTTACCAAAGTGGTAAGGGTTCAACATCTCAAATATTCTTATCCCGTACATATGATTTGTTATACACTTATATAATTTTACAAGATGTGTATAATTACCCATATATATTGTACCATCAATATAATTATATTAATGTAATTTAATGTTTTATTTTATGTTATCTCATTCATATGACTTATGATTCAAAATTTACTGCTGGACTAATGGTTTTATGTTATAATCTCACATAATATTGAGATTATTTATGCTTCAATTTCATGTAATGAGATTATTTTACCTAGTAATCCCAAATATTATTTATTTATTTTTAAATATTGTTATTTTAAATGATTAAATATTTCCATTAATTTTACTCCCCTCAATTACTTATGATGTAAAAAAAATTAAAAAGAAAAACATCATGGTTTATATGATTAGATAGAAATATTTTTAAACCATATCAATATTTTTTATAAAATGTTTTCAATAATTTTTTTTACCATTCACCAATAATTTAATTAATTAATCTTTATTCCCACCTATATATATATTAATTTTTTATGTAATAATATTTTATTTTTTATATTGAGTCACTTCTGAATATTTACATAAAATGTGAAAACATTCTTTGGTTCGATAAACACCACCTAAATAAATGTTCACACTATTAGGAACTCTATTTAATATGAATATTCCATTAAACATTTCTATGGTTATTTCTAATTAATATTTCTTCCATGATTTTATTGATGTTATTTGAATTTAAATAAGTTATTTTGAAAGGAAAATGGTATTTTCCTCATGAGATATTCCAAGGATCTTTTAAATGTATTTATATATTTATATAATCCATTTATTTTTTTTATGTTTTATTTGGAATATTATCCAAAATTTCCATATTTATTATTTATCATGATGATTTATGATTATAATGATATAATTTTGTTGAAACCCATTTTTTCTTCCATGAGATAATATTTGATTTAATTAAAAATTCTTTCATAATCATATGGAATACATTTGAATAGAAAATGATCATGTGGTGGAGGGGTATGTTATATTTAGAGGGTATATAAGAGGTTATTCCACACCCAATATGTTGAACAAAGGAGGTTACACCAAGCCCAATCCTGGTATATGGGTAGTTAGACCAAGCCCAACATATTATGAATATCCTATTGGGAAACCTTAATATTATATTTGAATGATTATTATATGGCCTAACTTTTTGAAACACTTTTATGATTTGATATTTTACTTATTTTTTATATCATGGATCATATTATTTGATTTATTTACGATTAATTTATTTTTAATTATCATTATTTATGTAGTGACAAGTTATTTGGATCTATGAATAGTTTGGTATAATTTTCAAATGTTAATATTATGTTCTCATAGCCTAATTCTGATGTTATACTTAAAAATTATCATTGATTGATATCCCACTTGTTTAACGTTATTGATCATATAATATCACCCTTTAGAATATTTCCTTTTAACGGGGACATAAATAATGGTTTTACATATTATATGTTCAATAATGGTTCCAGTTGCAACATAAATAATGTGATATTGTATTGATCATTTGTGTACTAATTGTTTATTTGTCCATGATTACTAAGAAACTAAAAAATTTATTTTTGCGTGGGTCAAAATGACATGGAATTATAATTAATCTAATAATATGTAAAGTTCGTGTATGAACTACTTGTATCACTTTAGCTGGTATTAGAGAATGGTTTGGTTATTTTTAAAAATAATAATAAGAAAAAATTAATGACAACCTTTTGGATATGAAAAATTTTATGAGAAAATTTTATGAAAAGGTACATAGAAGCATGTTGAAATAAATACATGTATACATATTATCAAGTGGATAACGTTTTAAAACAAACACTAGTAGGGGTAACAACTTTGAAAGGGGGGATTGGGTAATGACATGATCATCATCTTTTTATGATGAGTGGTTCTAAGACATCACACCTATCATGAAACTGAAGATGGATATTGTTGGGTTAATTTAAAATTACATTATTAATCATTATGAATGATTTGTATAGAAAATTACCATATATGACCTAGGATAAACATATGATATCATACATTGAAAATAAAGATTCATTATTTAGACATTTTGTTGAAATATTTTAATGGTTATATCATTGTTCCATTTATTTTTTATTATTATAACTATGTTTTTTTAATTAATTGATAGAAATATTAGGAATAATGTTAACCATGATTGTGATAGATGATGTAAATACTTTAATCACAATAAATCAAACGAAATTTTAGATTTAAGATGATGTATTAAGACTATTCCTAACCATCTATCCCAATATATGATTAAAAACGTAAACATAGGTGAATTTTTGTAAGCCCCAAATTAGAGAAAAATAGATCTTCATGAAGAATAAAGAAGAATGAAAATTAATTCTAATAAATGTTAAGAATGTGGGAATAAGAATCGTGGAAAATGTATCAATCAAACGTGAAGATGATTTGGGTGTGTAAAAGTAGGAAATAGTGCATGTAAATTTTTTTTTGAAATTAATAGTTCAACAGAATAAATAAAGTACATCTGAATATATCGTTTATTGTTCAATGTAATATATGTGCGGAACATAGTCATTGTTTGATTTAATTCTATAATCCATGGGTTATCTCCTAGATCAGTGATGGTTCTATGTTATACCAATCTATTTGAGGAATGATTGAATTATTTACATTTTTTTATTCAATATTTATGATGAATAAGTGTTTTATCAATGAAATTCATTTTTAGGAATCAGGTGACATCTAATTATTATTCATCAGGAAATTTTCATAAAATATTTTTAATAATTTTTTGAATGGTATTGATAATATTCTATTTCGATTTAGTGGTAGGGTGACTGTTTTGGAAAATAATTTATTGAAGGATAAATACCTCTTTATATGTATATAATGTTATGATAATAATGTTTTCTTGGGATAAATACGTGATTAATATTTGACACGGTAAAGTGTATTGTATTTGGGATAAATTTTTTATAATATCATTGATAAAATTTATTATATATTCTTATTTATGAAATATATTAAATAATATTTAATTTAATTTTAGTAATAAGGATATTGTTATTATTTTAATGAATATATACATTCATTGATGTGTTATGGTGATGTGGTATATTAGAATTTTTTAGGTAAATATATGATCAAGGAATTGAATTGTTTTATATGTGATAATAAGAGTGTATTTATGTTGTTTTCAGATAACAATTAAGTGTATTCTAGTGATTTTGTGACCTTTTTTATAATTGTATAGGTTTTCAATACTTATGTGGAATTCTTTGAGGATTTGAAATTTTTTCTATTTTTGGAATCAAAGATGGGATTTTGGGATTTTGAAATAGAATCCCATTGAAAATGATTTCTGTAATGGGAGTCCATCTTAAAAAGATCATCATGGATAAAGAAATCACAAATATTCTTATTTTTAATGGGATATCACAAATAATTTTTTTCTTACAATGGACCATAATTATTTTCAGAAATATGCTCACAAATTATTTAAAATCCATTTTTGATGGCCCATCACAATTAATAATTTTTTTTTGACTGGGAAGGTATAACAATGTGAAGAGTCTACTTATTTTTTAAAAATTAATTACATCAGATCACAAAATCTATTTCAACTAGTGATATATTAAAAAAATTAAAAATAAATAAATAACATCATTTAAAAAACATGAAAATAATAACATATAATTGAAAAACTCATAACATTTTTGCCCCATTTTACACATAATATGTTTATCAAACAAAAAATATGTAATAATCCAAAATATAAGAAAATCGTATTAGGAGGAGGATGATAAACCCAAGGGTGATGAGTTAACTCTATAATAATACCACATGAAATATTTCACATATACTTCAACATATACTCATGTCTCTGATGTTTCTACTCATTATCCTCCCCTCACTATCTTTTCATCCATATATAATCTCATCATGAACTCACAAATTCTCATCATACTATGTAGCAGATGATGTTGATGACTCTACATGATCTCTCTTTGAGTGGACTTGTGACATCAATGAATCACCATAATAACTATTTAGTGTCAATCATGAACCAATATCAGTCCCCTAACATTAACTAACACCGTGAAATGATTTATAGATTCAATCACCATCATCAAAACCCGAATCACGCATGTCATAAGATTTAGTCTCTATTTGAATCTATCATGAATTATAGTTATCAATCTAATATATTTCATTCAAATATAACTATAAATATTAATAAAAATTATCATAATCAAATTTATATTAAAAAAATACTAACCACATTATGTTGACGTCTATCACCAAAAAACTATCCTTTACTAGGACCAGGGTTCAAATTCTTTTAAAATAGAACACTTTAATATAGGGTATAGTTTCATCCAATATACTGCAACAAAAAAATTATATTTTAAATATATGCAGGTTAATAAAGAAAATACTTACCATATGTAGTCAATGTATACAAAATAAATTAATCATAGCCCTATGTTTCACATCCTTCCTCCTTAGGTTATAACACTTAACTAATGACCTCTACATAAAGGTATCTCTTATTCTGTAAGAGAAAAATCCACCCCATACCTAAGAATTGATGTAGTCAGAATAATGAGAGAATCAAGACTATTCCAAAATTGTAAAAAAAATCATGTATATGAATATCCCTTGACTCTTGGGTAGGATATCTCATGTTATCATCAATTGGGGACTATAAAATCTATAAGAAAATTATAAAACATGTTAATAATTAAAAAAATACAATAAAATAAATAATTGATAAATTTAAAATTATGTGGAAAAATATATAATATTAAAATGAAATGTAAAACCGGTCCCATGAAACCTATGGTAAAAAAAATAACATCATATAATCACACACCCTGATCAGTGGGCAGTTTTGTAGAAGTATCCAATCAGTTAGATGAATTATTCTAATCATCAATATAGTCTACAACATAGTAAGAAAAGAATGGATAATCAAGAGAATATCTGACCATCTGTAACAAATAATATTCACAATACTTTTTATAATAGAAATATTAAATATAAAAAAGTAATAAATTCAAAAATATAATAATTTTACCTATAATAATATTAATATATGTCAAATATTAAATACTAATAAAAACCAACATAATATAATTAGACTTAAATAAATTCCAAAATATAATAATCATACATGTAAATAAGTAAAAGTATATATATTAAATTTAAAAAAATAATAAATAACCTGAATAATATAATAATATTACATGTGAAATTTTTTTAATAAATATATCAAATATTAAATACAATTATATACTAGAATGATTGAGGGAATGGAATAGATCATCAAGACTATCTCCAATCATCTGAAACAGAAAACATCACCTTTAAATAATTATTAATATATATTAAAAATATTGACATCTATATATAATAAATAATTCATAATTTTTACCTCTCAACTTCATCAATGTAAGTGTATTTATCTTCCTATATCTCATTGTAAACATCCATATTACTTTCATTTTAATCATCACTTATTACTACATCAACATTATAAATATGATCATTCATTAACTAGAGGGTTTTATGATAGATATTTGTATCTCTTTGAGTAATGGAAATATTTTAATATTTTTCATGAATCATTTAAATATGTTTCCCTTTCAGGAACCAATTTTCATTTTAAATAAACTAATTTTAAATAGATTATATTTTTTACCCATCATCAATCCTTTCAATCCCTCAAAATGTAATAGTAAATTTCATAATAAACATTTTGATCTTGATGAACTAACATAAATGGTTCATTAGATCCAGGGATTCTATCAATATTTAACATCAATGAATCCATAGAATGGATGAACTTACAACCCTTAGTGATTTTCAAAAAAATAACATTGTTACATTGTTACATAATTTGCTCCTTGATAACATAAATCAATTATTTCATCATTCATACCATAATAGTCCACTTCACTTTTTTATGATGATATCATTTAAAATAAATCCATCATTAATTTATTACATTGATTCACCATATATGCATGTATGAAATAGAAATCCATTAACAACATAAACACTATAATTTTTTATAAATTTTTATAGAGGGATTTAATAAACAAAATATACTTGAAATTTTACTTTCATGTGTTGTTACCTACAAAAAATAAAATATTACGAAAATTTATATCATTAAAAAATTTATTTAATGTTCCATCATAAAAAAATTAATTTAAAAATATTTTAAAACAAAAAGATTTTTTTTGGCAAAATTTGTGAAGAGAATAATGGATAAATTTTAGGATTTTTTTTATTATTGTCATTATATAGTCTGCAAAATAAGTAAAGTAAATAAATTTATAGATTATAAAAAATAATAATAAGTAATACTTGATTTAAAAATTATGTCATTTCTTTTTAATTAAGAAGAACATATGTATCAGCTATTTTCAATTCTTCATTATAAATACATTTATCATGATAACATGTAAAACGAATCTCAAGATGACTAAAAACTAAAAATAAGATTGTTTTTTACATCATCAACATTTTAATCATTAAAAATCCCATTATATAAGTAATGTTATCCAATTGACCCCAAAGCTATGTTTTTTTAAATACATTCATCTTTAATTTTTCCATACATCCCTCAATTGCGTAAATACATCAGAATTAGACCAGCCCTGCACATTTATCATCATAATGAAAATTCAATATTACATTTTCCTTTTATTCAAAGATTATTAGTGGGAATATTTTCCCCAATTTATATGAAATTAAAACAAAAAAAAATTTATAGTATACTCAATGAATAATAATTTTTTGTTTATATAGGGATATATTAGAACAAATATTATGCAATGGTGACCATTCCCATATTGAATAATTAGATATCCCTATAATTAAAACATGTTGTTTTATTCCCATTATAAAAAAACAATCATGGACTTTTAGCCTAGTAATACATACATTTTAGATAGAGTATAAAAAACTATAATCATAACCATCTACTAACCTCAAATATCTACTCCATTCGTAGGATGGTAAATTAATTTCTTTATATTGTGAATAAGTTAATTTTCTGTTATCTTTCACCTTAAAAAAATTCATGTTCAGGATTATTATTGATTTGGGTAAGATCTGACCACACATTTACATAATATTTAGTCTTAACTGTTGTGTAAAATCCCTATAAAATATTTTATCAATAAAATATTCTCAATATGAATTACATCTAACATCTGAAAAACATACAAATCATCCTAATATGGAATGTCTTAAAAAATAATCCACTGTATCCAGTTATGATCTCTCCCAAAATGATATATATTTTCTATAATTGCTCCAAAAGGAAAATGAGGCAAGAAAGAGATGATATATATTACATGAATATATTAGATTACTATTGGAGTTTCATCTCTTTCAATTTTTCCTTTTGCAAATTTATTTATATTCCTTCGAAAATAGCGATCTTCTAGAATAAATATATATTGAAGTTCAAAATAACTTGTATTTATTTCATAGAAATGTATAAATGATTTTTTATGATACATATTGTATGGAAATGATCTTAGACCATATTTAATCTATCTATATAACATACCATATGTCATATAATCACTAATTTTCTATATTAATGCAACCATAAGTGTAAAATTATAATATATAACTATATCATTTATAGTTACACCGTCATTCCATAAAGAAACTAACACATAAATTAGTGACTTAAAAGAAAAAATGATATTATTATATAGATTTCATTGAATTAATATCACAAAATATATATATAACACCCAAATAATTTAAAAAGGAATATATGTTCGATACTGTGCAATACACACCTTACCGAGCTTAAATGAACTATAAAATAAACTTATTTTAAATATGGCCATTATAAGCTAGACATTAAATTAGAGGATATAAATGGAATTAACTAAATTTTAAAAATTATAGGCTTACCCTAGTATAATAGATTCCTTGGTTTCCATTTTATTATAAACGAAAATAAAAAATAGTTGAAAGTAAAAGAATTTTTTTTTTCTGAAAGCGGTTTTCATTAAGGAAATGTGATTTTATCGTAATAAATTAAATGAATCTCATTTAATGAGTTATTTTAATGTCATATATATATATATTAAATTTATAATAAAAAAATCATTCAAATAATATTATTTCTAATATTATGATAAGAATAAATCTAGTATTGTTCTTATAAACTATAATTTCATAAAGATATATTATGTCCCATTTTCCATTGTTATTTTTTAAAAAATAATTTTTATAAATTTTATAAAATTTACAGGAAAAATGAACTTATTTTTTGAAATAATAATATCTAAATTAAATTAATGTGAAATTTTGGTATTTTTTGTAAAAAATAGTTTTTTGGTAAACATTATAAAAGACTGATTTCTTATAAAAATGACATTTATTTTCAACAAATTAAGAAATGTAGACTGCTAATTATGTTTTTAATATAATTTATTGTGAAATAATTTTATATAGTAATATCTTATCCACATAATAACATTTGAATCATCTTTACCTTGAACTTTAGTATAGGTTTAATTTTGGGTCTAAAACACCTTTTTATGAAAACTATTTCAAAGAGCTTATTGTTTCTCTATAATAATTACTTAAAATAACCCCTACTGAGTAATGGTTTAAATTATATTTATATAATATATATCTATAAAGAATAAATAAAATTATTATATTGATGAATAATAGTTATAGAGTTATTATAAAATCATCTTATTCCTAAATAATATGTTTCTTGAAAACCCTCCTTTCACCGCCTCTTTAGGAATAATTTTAAATTAAAATTTTCCATTTCTCTAAATCTAATATGATAAAAAAAATTCGTTTTTTTAATAATAGTAACTTACTTTATATAATAAGATCATCTTATTTTTTTCTCAATTAATAGTTGAAATGGTAAAATATTTTACCATAGTTGTGGTGAAAATGATTTAACCAGCGGTTAAACATAGAAGATAAATGTTAAAATTACCTAAAAACTTATCAAATTCATATTTTTTGGCCATATAACTTCCCATATTACATTTTTAAATACTTTTATTATATTTTTTTATACCATGTTCTAGATATGTACATTATAATAATATAAGTGAAGAAAAAGAAAAAAAGACACTCTCTTGCTTCTTAAATTTCAATAATGTGTTCGAATAGAAAAAATATCTGATTGAAAATTTATCATAATATTCAGAATAATAAAATTAATTACATCTGGGAAATTTGTTTTTCTATTAATTATATAATTAATTTAAATTACTATGTAATTCAAAGACATTAATTATTTAATTACTATGTAAATAAAATAATTAATAAAGAATTTATAATAAGTAATATAAATAGAATTAATTATTATATGGCATGAATTTGTTAACACTGAATAATTGTTTGAATATAATTTATTTATATTCCACAATTTTCATGATGATTTTAATGTCAAATTATATGATTAGTTTTAAAATTGACATTAATGATATTATATAATGAATAATATTTTATTAAATGATTTAAAATTCCTAAAAATAAGTTCCTCAAACAAGTTTTTTAGATATATTATAAATTTTCATTAAAGCTCCATTTATGGACCAATTTCCATTTTATAATATTTATATTTAATATGAAATAGCAATAACATCGTTACCATTGTAAAGGGTAAATCATGGTTTTGTGTATTCATGCTCTTATGTTAAAATTTATTTTCCACACAAATAGAATATTTGTTTTATAAATTTATATATAAATTAAATAAACACTGTGTAAAAATTATCTAACAATTCTCATTTTATTACTAATATTAAATAATAAATTAAAAATATAAAAATGCCAGTTATCGTAGTGGAAACTAAATTTTTAAAACATATAAATTAAAGAAGAAAATGATTAAAACATGTATTTTTGTGTTTTAGAGCTTCTTATTGAACTAAAAATCTTCCCATTTAATTATTTTAAAAAAAATTAGGAACTTTGTCTGAGATTGACATTACATTGTTGAATAGTTTTAGGTATTTAAAAGATGTCACTCGGTGATTATAAAAGGGAACTCTCTCCCCTCAGCTATTCACACCTCTGAAGACATATTCCGTGAAAGGAACCCTAAAAAATCTATCCAAAATAACCTTATGAATATTATATAGAGACTTTTCCTCTAAATATACCAACCCTAATTTCCTTAAAAGGATAAAAAATGGATGTTTCTATAATATAAGGAAATCATTTTACCAAAGCTCTTTATTTTTAATTATTGTTTTACAACCTTCAAATAATTATTAATAATTACAATATAATTACACCGTTATCTTAAATATATTTATATTTTAATAGGTTAAATACAAAATTTAAATATATAACCTCTTACATCATATGGAAAAAAACCAGTATTCATGTGTAGGGTGGACTACCGCCTCAGGAATCGATGTAATTCATTTTACATCATCACCTATCCCAACTTATTATAATGATAAATGGAAAATATATATATGGTATTTGTAACATTATAATACTTATAAAATTATTATATCACACATACCATCT
The DNA here is from genome assembly GCA_963277665.1 of Viscum album. Classification (NCBI taxonomy): domain Eukaryota; kingdom Viridiplantae; phylum Streptophyta; class Magnoliopsida; order Santalales; family Viscaceae; genus Viscum; species Viscum album. The sequence goes on from OY728165.1 coordinate 928,160,239, forward strand.
TATATTTCTTTTTGTGGGGGGATACAACAGCATTGCTCGTATATACGGCAGACTACAACCTCACGAAGCGATGCGATTTTTTTCACTAATGCTTTTAATAAGAAGTTAATAACAATAAATTTAATGAATATATGTGATATTAATGAAATTATTATGATATTAATGTTATATTTATCATTATTAATACATAAAATATCACATTAATTATTACCTTTCCACTCACATAAAAATTATAATATCGTTCATGCGTACGTATGGACTACCGCCTCTATGAAGTGATGTGATTATTTTTCATTTCCAAATCACATTAAAGATAAATATAACTATATTTAAATAAATAATATGTTATTTTTAATATTTTTATCATTCATTAAAGATAAAATTTTACTTACCTTCTTTCCCTAGTGATTTTTTAAAATAGAAATTTTACTAAAACATATATATACCCTACCCTCTCCAAGAATATATTGTAGTAAATTTATCATTACCACATTTCATGATTTCATTTAAAAGTAAAATAGATATATAAAAAGGATAATTATTTCATCATTATTAGTCTATGTATGATTGAATAATTATATCGTGGATCGCATTCAACTTATCAAAGTCAGTTTTGACACAAAATCCAAATATCGCCAAAACATCTATTGTGAAATTAATTGATTAAGTAATATAATATAACATGCTCACACATAAAATAAAAGTAAAAAAAATTTAAAAAATTTATATTACATTAAATAATAAACATAATTTTATTATTCATGAAGATTAATTGTGTGTGTGATGTTTCCAAATTAAGGCAGTGAAATATTTGATTAAAAACATTGTATATTAATGTTTTAAATATTTATTTCTAAAATAATTTCCCTTTACATCCATATTCTTAATAAAATATCAGTAGATGTTTTCATATGTACATAAATGATTTATAAAGGAAATTTTATGTCTCTTTTTTGTAAGATACCTTCATTTTCTTCTTCATAAGACTTCGTTTAATTGATTGTGGAAGACCATGTGAATTTAATTCATGGATTGAATTAAGTAAAATCCTTGAAAAATTTCACACCATATAAATGTGTTTTCACCAATTTTTAACATGTCATGAAACAAAATTACACACCCTATAACTAGTTTGTGTAATGCATCGACATCTCCCAAAACCATATTACACCACAGGTTATATTTAATTACTATTCTTAAATGGATTGAGAGAATTTATTTGGGATGAAGGGGGAATATGTTACAATTATTAAATGATGTGAATTGGGAATTAACGTTATGTAATTTGAGTTCCCATATTTTTAAAAATATGTATCTAACATCGATAAACCCTCCACATAATCTCTTCTTTAATGTAGATGCTTCGTGCACCACCAATGTTGACCGAATACATTTCTCACACCTCCACCATTGATAAAAGCCTCTCTATGCACCTCTCCATTCGATCAAATACTCTCAGTACACCACCATCATTGACTGAATACTCTCAACACACCTCCCCCTTGGTTGATAATGTTTTACTATTGATTTCTTGGATTATTATTCGATCTAAAAGTGACCTGGAATTACATCACGGATATCTAGACCTATATTTTTAAGGTATTTTATCTATTTATTTATATTCCCATATATCTATTTCTAACATATTATCTAGTTCATGTTCAAAAGAATCTAGAAGATGATTTCTATCATAGATGTAGGGTTTTGTTTCTTATTCCCCCACTTTAAAGGTTGGTGGTTCAAAATTCCATTCTCAGAGTCATAATTTGGATTACATATATGAAAGTTGTATAATTTCTAGATTTGTTTAGTAATTTAATTTTTAAAATGAATTAATTAATGTGTAATATTATTTAATCTATATTATTTGAAATTGAAATAATTTGGGATTAATGAATATGATAATTGATTGGTAACTTAACAATGAAATTTTGGGAATTAGGGAGTTGGGTAAAATAATTAATGAATTAATTATCAAAGATTGAACAGAAAATTTGATTTTTTGATTGAATATTTGCAATTTTTTATTTTGAATAATTAATTGATTAGTTAATTATTGAATGATGAATTATAATTAGAGAATAGTTTTTGGTGAATTAATTATTACATGTCAAGTGTGTAAATGGTTAATTAATTTCTGAATTTATTAATGGAAAATTGTAGTTATTAATTGATTATTTTTTGAATTATTTAATGGTATTGGATTAAATAATTTATGGATTAATTAATGGATATCAAGGACTAGGTTCTAGAAATGATGGTCTAGGATGATGGGGATATACATGCATAGTTGTTGATTGAGGGTGATGCAAGATGATCTAGACTGTGATAGATCTTTTAGGGTATTAAATTAATGGGGTTCTAGACATGATGATGTAAAATATTGATTGATTCACACAAATTAGATTTAGGTGCTGATAATTATGATCTACACCAATGTTATGTATTCATGTAGGGAATTGATAGTCAAGACAAGTCGTTCTATGCACATAATAGTTTTTAAATTGATAAAAATTATAATAATGGTACTATGATATATGGCCTCACATAAAAATACGTAGAACTCTGGCATTAGTCAAATCATGTGCTATGATATCATATCACCATTGCTTACATTGAGCTGTAGAATGAGTCGAAGTGGGCATTATGATATGATACTACATAGGGAAAACTTCGGGATCTTGAATGAGACGAAGCTAGTATTGAGGTATGGAAGTCCTCTGGATCCCAGGAGTTAATATTGCGAAATAAAAAAATGATCATTTAGTGACTAATTATTTATGAATATTATTTATTTATTTATATAATTGAATTTGATATCATTTGATTGGATTTTTTTAAACACCATTGGTGGTAGCCTACTCAGTTATTCTCACACCCTATACGGGCTACCTGATCAGTACCCAAATAGTCTTTATTGATGCATAACAAGATAAAAGCGGGTTAGATTTGTGATTGGGTATTGATCATAGATGAGGGACCTGGATATGGTTTAGAACCCAATTTGAGTCATTAATGTTTTTTATTTTAGTTTCATTTTAGACAATATGACACATATATTGGCATTGCATGTTTTCCCTTAATATTAATTATTGTATTCGATGTTCTGTTTAACTTATGAAATTGGTATTATTCATGTTATATACTCTTGTACATTTATTTATTATTTTAGCTAGTGTTTTACTCTAATAAAAGAAGTAATAGTCTCCCCATCATAGACTTACCAGAACCTCACAACTATTTGAATGCCACTAGTGTATGGGGAAGCACAATTGAGGTCATGGGATCGACTGGTTCGGGGCAGCATTGTGGGGAACCCATGTTAGGATGTTACAATGTGGTTTAATTGGACCACTTTTATTTTTAATTCATTTGTATTACTATTTTTTAATGGTATACAAGAGACAAGAAAGTCTCAATGATCATTAATGAGTTTGGGTAGGGGAGATTCAAACCGATGAACATGGGAAAACCTGAGAACATAGGGTGGGATTTTTGTTTTTTGATATAGTTTAATATTCAGTCACATTAGGTGACACACTTATTGTGTGATGTGATTATTGTTTATAATATTATTTGTGTATTGATTCACAACCAATAATGGAATGATATTTGAGCCTTCATGCATATTTCTAGGCACTTAGGATTATTGTGACATGAATTATTTTTGGAACGCATGGGAAAAACAGGTTCTGCGTGGATTTTTAACATAAAATGTGGTGTTTTATTGTAAAGATGAAATGAAAATAGTTCCTAACGTAAATTGAAAATAATGATTATTAAATGATTCAAGATGAGAATAATTGGGTGTCTAAATGAGGAATTGAAATATGATTTTATGATTTTTATCTAATACCTAGATGTTTGATGGTTAAGGGTAGTGATACCACCTCATTTTTGACAGCGTGGTGATATTTGAAAAAAAATACTTGTTGTTATATGTTCTGATTTAACCGCTAACATAAAATTTTCTTATAATGTGTTATGAATCCTTGTTATAAGGTATGTGTTCATAATTCTAGACATATTCATTCATGATGCATATTAAGGGGAATAACAAGGGGTCCTCGCATCGAATGATCCTCTAATGATGCATTTTAAGGCAATAATACAGCCGGATGAGGAATTAGGGGATAATTTAGGGATAACATCACCTAGATTATAAAATTCATTGAAAGACACCCATAACAGGTTGTGAAATGAATGTCTGATCTGATGAGGGATATTGAGTTGCAACACCCTTAGACCTTTTTTAGAGAAGGTGGAGTAAAAGTAGATGAGTTATATGTTTAGTTGATTGAGATAATAATTGACCATTTGGATACCCCTATTGATAAGAGGGTGAATTTGGCTACTTGCATGCTATAGGTATTAGCGAAGTATTGGTGGAGCATCCGGGATTGGACTGGATCGACTGATTGTAATCTATGGGGGGAATTCTTTGATAAGTTCATAGAACACCTCTACCTAGAGACACTATGGTCATAGAGAGAGGAGGAGATAATGCGATTGGATCAAGGGAACATGTATGAGATGTAGTATGTTGGACTTTTTAGTGATTTACAATGATTTTCTCCATTGTTATCATCATATGAGGCTACCTCAACAAAATGATTTTAGGATGGACATAAGTTTGAAATTATGTCCAACGTGAAGATGTTCTATCTGAATAAGTTCCTAGAAGTCTTGAATTAGTCTCTCATTATGGAGAATAACATAAAGGAGGATTCTAGTACATGACATGTAGTTGTTACTGGATAATCATATGGTGTAACATATAATATAAAAAGGCGCCCATAAAATATAATTAGTCAGGGAAGTAAAAAAAGTAGGATAGTGAGGAGGAATAGTATCTCATTATCTTACTCAAGTTATTTGCCACTAGTTTGCTAAGAAGAAACACCATCAAAACCATTATCCCTAACCACTAGTAGAGTGCTGATCTTGTGGCAGGATGGGACAACAATAGAAGTTCTATATGAACCTGAGATAGATTGTTAGTGATAGAGTATCTAGAGAGTGTTAGAGTGTGGTAAGGGGATATTATATAAAATATCAGTCTCAATTATTGAGTTCTACGTAATGATGCTGTAGAGGTAGTGGACATGGTGATTCCGGAAAAAATAACTCATAACAGTAGAGCGGTTCTACTCATGGTAGTCAGACAATATAACAGGGATGAGGGGTAGGATAGCAACATGCATTGTATCCTAAACATGTGGATTGTGAGGTTGTGCCATCGATAATGAGAGGGTTTTCCCTAGTATATTCTAATTTATCTAGTTCATTATTTGATACTGGTGCTTCTCATTCCTTTATATCTGAAAAAACATTAAAATGGTTTAATCCATGAGGTGGAGTTTCTGAGAAAAGTAAATACTATCGATACACCATTTGGAGTATAGTCAATAGACATCACTTTATATTAGGGTTGTTCGCTAGTGATCGTGGAGTATTATTTTCAATGGGATCTCTATATTCATGATATGATAGGCTTCGACCTAGTTATTGGAATAGACTAGAAAGGAATATAATGAGCCAATATTAATTGGTACCATTGGAGAGTGATGTTTTCAGACACTGAGTGTAATAATTATATTCACCTTTGGGAGTCGGATATCCAGGTTGGTCGAGCTGGTCCAATTACTCAGCAACTAGGAGAGCTCATAACCAATTGTTCTATTCTTCTACTGGATGATTGCAGTGTTATGCATGACGTGTTACCACTAATGGTGGAACTATTTAATGATGTATTTCATGAAAACTTCCCATGTCTACCACTTGAGAAAATGTATAAATAAACATTTACCTCGTTTTAGGTACGTATTAGTATCTATTCCACTATATATAATTGAGCTAACTAATCTTCAAGAGATAGAGACTCAACTATAGGGGTCAGAGTATATTGGATTTATCCATCTAGATATGCCACCTTGGGGATCACAAATATTTTTTCAAATAATATTAATGGGAGTTTTTTTATGTTGAGTTAGGTGAGCAGTACAATGTGTAATATCAACCTTATGGTATTGGACTCGAAGTTATGTTGATGCAAGAGGATAATTTTGTGGCATATAGATCTTGGTAGTTGAGGCCACATGAATGGAATTAATCACTAAACAACCTCATGTTAAGATTATTGGATTATGTTATGATGTGTTTTCGACACTATCTCATGGAGGAAACATTTAAAACATATACTAACCACAAGATATTATGGTATATCTTTTCACATAAAGTTATGAATATTCCCTAGTATAAATGGTTTTGGAATATTAAGTCTTTTGATTTTGAGCTGGTTTATACCCCTGGGAAGGGAATAATGTGGTTGATTCCTTGAGTTAGAAGACTCAGACATATATGGTTCTGGAATATAGTATTGAGTTGAAGATGATGGTGTTACATTAATAGATTAATGATGTGGTTCTAGAGAGTCAGGAGTAGATAACTCTCATATTAGTTTCAGTGGAGTCGGAAAATTTGAGATGGATTAGGGATATATAGTATGAGAATCTAATGTTTTTGGCTATTAGGGAAAGCATTGAAGGTGGGGAGACACCTTCAGACTGGTTGATAGATGAGGACAAGATCAATTACAAAGGGTCAGGTTGTTGTTCCTATAAGAATGCAAGAGGAACACATGCGAGAATACATTTCAAAATGTGGGTGTACATCCAGGTGTGACCAAAATGCACTGTGACCTACGAAAACATTTTTGGAGGTCAGGCATGGATAATAATTAGCATGGTTCATGATGTGATGTGTCAATTGTCAGTTGGTAAAGCCAGAGCATCAATGACCAAGAGGATTGTTCTAGACATTGCATATTCTGGAATGTAACTGGGAAGACGTGAAAATTGTTTTTTTGGTAGGGATTATGAAGATGATTAGGAATAAATATTATGCTTGGATCATTGTGGATATACTGACAAAGGTATCACATATCATTCCAAAAATGGAAACCATCTATTTAGTGAAGATAGGAGAACTATATTCTTTAGAGAAAGTCAGTCTACAAGGGGTTCCATGGACTATAGTTTCATATATAAACTAACGATTTACTTAAAACATCTAGAAGGTATTGTATAAGGTACTTGGTATGTTTGATCTACATTATAAAATATTCCACCCATAGACAGATAGGTAGTCAGATTGTACGCTACCAGTTCTTGAGGATATGCGACAGGCATGTGTGATTGACAATGAGGGATCTTAAGAGAAAAATTTGTCTTTCTTAGAGTTCTCCTATTAAAAAAAATTATATAAAAACAATAAATATAGAACCATATGAGGCTCTTTATGGTAGGATATGTGGATCACCACTATGCTGGATGGAAGCTGGTGAGATAGAGTTGTTTGGACTAAGTCTCATGCAGGAGACATCAGAGTAAGTATAAAGGATTTAGAAAAGTATAGTTAGGGCTTAGAGTAGGTAGATGTCATTTTATAATTGATGGAGAGGATCCATATAGTTTATAGAGGTAGATCGTGTATTTATTTTGGTGTCTCCATGTTTAGGGAAGTACATGATATGTAGGAAGGGAATGTTAGTTCCTAGGTTTGTTGGACCATTTGAGTTATTTGAGAGAATCAGTCGTGTGGCCTAGAAATTATAATTTTCATAGAAATTAAATTCTATGCACGACGTATTCAATATATCACTACTACAATTATATCACATCATCACTTCCCATGTGATCGATATGGATGGTGTGGATCTTGATGTAGATGCATCATTTGAGGCGCATCTGATACAAGTGTTGGATCACAGTGAGAATGTGATGTGGGGAAAGACCATTCAAATAGTTTGTGTAAAATAGAAACATGATGTTTATAATAGGGTGCATGGGAAAGGGGGGAAGATATGCATGCTCAGGGGCTAGATCATTTTGACTAAGAATATTAGAGATTCTTAAGAGTGTAGCTTGAGGATGAGCTATTATAAGGTGGGGAGATTGTATGATCCGATAATTTTAATTTGGTATGACTGTTTTCAGTTATTTTTGGTAGACCATGTGAATTTAATTCATGGATTTAATTAATTCAAAACAATGAAAAATTAAACACTATGTAAATTTTTCATCACCACGTGTCGACATTTACCAAAACCTGATTACACACACTTTAACTAGTTTTCATGACTTATTGACATGTCATGAAACCAGATTTCACCATGTGTAATATTTAATTATAGTTTTTAAAATTGATTCATGGTATTTATTTTTTATGAACAATAAATACATTATTATTTTTACATGAAGTGAAATTCGAAATTGTGTTGTGCAATTTCATTTCCCATCTTATTAAAAACTCACATGCAGCAACATGTAACCCTTCACACATGATTTGCCTTGCTGTAGATGCTCTGTGGACTGCCATCAATAACCAAAGACATCCTAAGCACCTCCACCTTCGATTAAAGCCTCTCCACACACCTCCTACTTTGTTAAACCCCTCTTTGTGCACCACTATCATTGAACGAAGACTTTCCTCACACCTCCATCATAGATGTGGGTCTTCTTCTATCAATTTCTGGGAATCTTTTTCTATAATGAAGATTTCTATCATCAAATATTGAATATCTAGACCACGATTTTTAACATATTCCATATTCTTATTCATATTTATTTATATCTGTTGCTAATGGGTTATCTAATTCTTACTTAATAGGGTGCAGAAGAAAATTACAATCATAGATTTAGGTTTTGGTCACTAATCCCCCCGATTTCATTGTAGGTGGTCTAAAATTCAATTGCCATAATCAAAATTTTGATTACGTATATACAAGTTGTTTAATTGCTAAACTTATTTAGATATTTATTTCCTAAATTGAATTAATTAAAATAAAAAATTAATTAATTGATATTATTACGAAACTATTATATTTTGGGCTCGATAAACAAGACAATTTATTAGGAATTTAATAATGAGATTTTTTGAATTGACAAATTATGATTATTATTTTCTAAACTTATTGTATATGATTGAACTTGGAAATTGAGGTTTTTATTGAATATTGGTAAGTATGGATTTTGACTAATTAATTGATAAGTTAATTATCTAATGATGAAGTGTAATTAGAGAATAATTAATTGGTGAATTAATTATTAAATTTGGAGTATGTGAATGGTTATTTTATTGTTTAATTGGTAAAGTAAAAATTGAAGTTATTAATAAATTAGTTATTAAATTAATTAATGGGAGAAGATTAATTAATTAATTAATTAATTACAAAATTTTTGTAAGGTATTGGGTTCTAAAAATGATGGTTTAGGTCGATGATGATATACATGCATATTTGTTTAATGAGGGAGAGACATGACAATCTATCTGGTGATATATATATTGGGACATTGTATTAATAGGGTTCTAGAAAGGATGATCTACACTAGTGATAGTTGAAAAAAAAAATTAGTTTTTAGGAATGGAAATATACACCAATGTAATGTATGCATGTAGACAATAGGGAGGTTTTACATGATGTTTTTTTCCATTAATGATTTTTGAGTTAAAAAAATGATAATAATAGTACTCGAAGATATGGGCTGACATGGGAATACTTAAAACTATGGAATGAGACTAATAATTTTCTACGGTATCATGTCACCTATGAATACATTAAACTCTGGAAAGTTTCAAAGCTCGTATTAGGATATGATATTACAAAGGAAACACTTCAAGCTCCAACATGAACTGAATCTAGTGTAGAGGTAAGTGTGTCCTCATGAACCCCATGGTTAATAAAATGAAATAAAAAATAAATTATAATGTGATAAATATTTATTTATGCACCGTACTTATTTATTTTTATAATTTCATACAGTATCTTTTTACAAGACATTTTTTAGATACAGTTGGTAGTGTCCTAAAAGGGTTTAATCACAACCTAATTAGGAAACCTAAATGGTACCTGAATAGACATTATTTTTTATGGATATGTTGAGGGAAAATACACTAGTTTTGATCATTGATTGGCAATGGATCTTGGATAAGGGAACTAGATATGGCTCTAGACACTCTTGGGAGTCATTATTTTTTTTCCATTCAGTTTAATTTTAGACAATTTAACACTTACATTGGCATGATAAGTTTCCACATTCAATTACATATTCAATTCCATGTTTTTTTAGGTTGTGGCATTGTTATTATTCATGTTATATAAACTTCCTAATTTGTTTATTTATTTCAGATTTTGTTTTAATCTAATAAAAGACGGATATTATCCCCATCATAGACATACAAAAACCTCACCACTAGTTGGAAGCCTCTAGCATACAGGTAGGCTCTATTGAGGTCATGTGATCGACCGGGTCGATGAACCATTGTTTGGAACCCTATTTGGGACATTAGTATTTTAACGTTATTTTAGGTTTTTTAAATGGAGTCCATTTACACGCTTTATATAGAATGTTTTTAAAAAAAGAAAAATGAATGTTTTTTTAATGTATCGATGAAAAATATTCATATTGTCATAAAAAATATTGGATGTATGGATTCTATTATAATACATCATGATTTATTCAAATAAAAACACTGATTCAATTTTTATTGGTATTTTGGTATTGAAAATGGCATGGTAAAAAAATATTCCTTTGGATATCATAAATTGTTTTCCATACTAGTTTAAAAGGGGTTTTCAAAGGTTTGATGATGAAAATTGTGATAATAAAATGTTTTTTACCTAAAATGGTACTTCAGAATTATATAAAATATGGGTGAACCAAATACAACTTTTATGATTGGATGATCCCCATTATAGCTCACAATTGAGCTGAATATAGCATATTTTTAGGGTCGAACACAGTTATAGTTCTATAAAAATCTGTGAGACCAATATAGCTTATTAACAAGGTGAGCCCCATTATAGGTCTCCAATTAATTGGGTAATGATTATATTATACAGTTAATTATATTGTATATTTTTCATATAGTTATTCAAATTGAATTTTTTTTAATGGGTTTTATAATAATTAAACTCTATGATTTAAAAAAGTATTTTTATATTCATTATAAGGGTTTTGATGTTTTTGGAGGTTTTCATAGCCCTCAAAATATTATTTATAACTCTTACACTAGAACAATGGTGCATGGTCGAACCCAAGGGAAGGAAAGTGGTTGAATTATATGGTTTTGAAACTAAAAACTTCACTGTTTTCAGCAGTGATGTAAACATCATTAAAGTTTTTTTTAACTTTTTAATTTTTTTAAAGCAAGAAGTAAAGATTAAAACACTGAAAAATAAACTCGATAATATAATATAATACTAAAAAACTAGTAAATATAATAATCTAATGTACCATATACTAAAATAATGCAGTAATGTCAATGGAGAACTGATCGAAAATAACACTAAAGAATTATAAACTTGTGGGCTAAAAATTATAAATCTCCACTAAAATTTATTGAATCACATCTTAAGAGTATATTGACATATCTTCCTCACCCGAAGATACATCAAACAGATGTATGACTTTAAGAGTTCTCCACTACAAAATTCATCCACTGTAAAAAATTTCAAGAAGAACATAATTGAAATAAAACTCAACATAAAAATCCAAATGTAATGACATTAATGATTCACCAAGATAATGATAATGTTCAATATCACCGATTGAAATTGAATCTATGAATTTTATTTAAATAATGAAATGTTTTAAGAATTTATATGATAATTAGAATTTATCTCGCTGATCAATTCTGATGTTAGCTAAGGAAAGGGGAATAATTTAATGAATAAACAAAAAAAGTATAAAATTCCCCAATTAGAAAATTTTTCCAATGATCATAATGAAATATATCATTGAAGAAATCCGAAAATAGGGTACAATAATTAAATAATGGGGGATGAAGAACTCCCCAAGTGTTTCTCTTCCATCGGGCTCCTTAGCCTCCATCTCATCTCCGTTACTGTTCCCGAGAGTCGTTGCTCTCCAAAAAGTGTGGTCGTTAGAGCCCTAATGAGATCCCACAAAACTACTGCTACTCTTCCTTTAAACCCACTATCATCTACTACATGTCACCCCATATTTTCCACCGAATTCAAGTGTCCTTCACTTGTGCACCACACACGTGCGTTTTTTTGCGAAACTCGCGTCCTTTTTGAAATTTCCTCGTAACTAACACCTGATGAGTTATTTGAATGGATGTGGACATGTTATTGTCTCTTCAATGAACCTATGCATAAAAAATAAACAACACAATTAAAACTCAATGGAAATAATTAAATAAAAAATTATAATAAAATTCATTAGTTTATTAAATATTTTGAAGGATTTTATAATGATGTTTTTTATTAAGAAATTGATTTTTGTTAATTAATGTTATTAATGTTAATCATAAGGTTTACTATTATTTCTAAAATTAAATTATTTAGTATTAGAATAGTATATACTAATTTATATATTATTATTAGTATTAATTTTTTTGAGAAATAAAAAATTTAAAATGAAACATTAAATTAATATTTTATATAAGTTTAATTTAAAAGTTATAATTAATTAATAATGTTTTATTAATGTTAATGAAGTTTTTTATAGATATTAAATATCTTTTAATTGTTATAAATTTTTTAATATTAATGTTTAATATTCATATTTATTTATTTGTATTTTAGTTTTTTTAATTTTGTTTTATTTATATTTATATTGTTATCTTATAATTCCCCAAAATTTGCTCAACAGTGGGGGAAAATTCTTCTTCAGTGCAGCAACCTAGATCGGCAACACACTCATCTTCTTGATTAATAAACAATGGTGGTTCTTCTCTGATGTAGCACAACATCAGTGGTCCCAACTCCTCTTACAATGGTGCAGTTCAACGATACTTTGGGGGGTACGATGTTGGTCCATGAAGGCCGACTCCTCCTTCTTGGAACATCCACTCGAGTGCAGGCGAATAGGACATGCACATTCTATTGTACTCAAATAGTTGGATTCCTCTCTATGGTTTCATTTCCATAGACGGGGTAATGTTCAGATCTGTGAAACATTGGGGGTTAAAGATCTGCGTAGGATTTCATAATTGATGAAATTGGTTTGTTATGGACTACTAAAAATGGTTGTGTGGATCTGCATTGATATTCAATTCTTGTTTGAGGTAGAGTTGCAGCTTTGTAGAGAAGGGGAAAGTGGATTAAGCAAAGAAGTGGTAGCTCTGGTGGCTGATGCATGGAGCAAAAAGTGAGCGAGCATTGGTGGGAAGGGTATCATTGTCAGTGTGAGGACAATATTGGTGATATTTGTAGATTGGTAGGTTTAGGGGAGGATCAATGAGTGCGTGAATGAAGCAGGGGAGCGGTAATAAAGGTCGCTAATAGATAAAAATAAAAGGGTCACCGATTGTTCTAAAATTAAAAGTGACTGTAAGTTAAAAATAAATGTTACTGATAAGTAAAAATAAAATTTTATGATAGTTATTGAATAAAAGGACTCCAATGGTTATATAATAAAAAGGGTCAGAGGTATATTTTAATAAAAGTTACCGATAGTTAGAAAAAAAATTTCACCGTTGTCTTTAAATAATTTAGGGTCACCGGTACCGATGGGCAGGAGATACCAATACTGATGTGCAACAGAATTGGTGACTGTTTTTAAAAAAATGAACTAACGGTGACACACAAAAATTACACCTTCATACTTAAACTTATAATTAAAACTTATATTAATTAAATTTGAAGATAAATAATATTTATCTGCTTAAAACATATAATCAAAATTTCAAAGATGGAAATTAAAAATAATAATATAAGGCTAATCATCATAAATTAAAACTAAGTTATAATTAAACTTTAAACTTTTAAAATTACATTTTAAATTATAAATTGTTCATATTTTAGTTAAAAATTAAATTAGTGTTAAAATTATTTGATTAACGAATTAATATAAAATTTATTAATGGGTTTGTAGTGACTGGAAAAGAGCCACATTAGTGACAAAAATGAGTCACTGATAGCTCATGACTGCCTCACAATTTGACTAAAAACAAATGTTAATGGATTAATAATTGAAAAACATACATAGTATTAAATAATTAATGATTATAAACTCTAAATTAATTAATTAAATAACTAAGTGAATACATAAAATTAAAAACACATTATTCCATTCAATTGGAACTCAAATTCTTAAATTAGTTTATTAGAAACATAATTAAACATAAAAAATAATGAAGTTAGTTTATTCTTGTAAATTTAAATTAAATGACAAAATATATAAATAAAAACTATGTTAACTAATAAAATAATATGATTAAATAATTCTTTACCAAAAAAATTTATTAAATAAAGAGTGGAATAAATACAACTATAAATAAAAATTAATTACTTTAAAAACTAAAATTAAATAATTAATTATAAAATTTAATAAATTAATAAATTTAATTAAAAAAGAACAAAAGTACATTTATTTATTAAAAAGTGTAAAATTGATTAATTAAAACATGTAAAATTAATTAAAAAGATTTGGAAAAACAACGTAAAACAAGGCCACTTAAAATTCCCCCACACTTAAGCATTGTTTTTCCTCAAAACATATATGGGTTTTCTATCTTTGAAAAACATATTGTAGTATGGATGATTCAACTCAAACCTTAACATGTTCAGCACACAAGAATAGTGGACAGAAACATGAAAATTGGTTTTTGAAATATATGTTCAAATAAATTCTTGCCTCGAGAAAATACTTATTGGTAAGTAAGAAGGAAATTAATCAGCTATTAATGAAAGTGTCATGACTCATATGTGACTCTTCTTAATGATCCAATCCAATCCAAGCATTAGAGTAGACTTCAAGAGTGAAAAAATGTTAAAATTAAATGGAGTTCAGTACTTAACCTAGAGAACTATGAAAAATGACTCTTTAATAAATTCCAAATAAAATATAATTTTTTTTATCACATTAATGAATCAACCTAAATGAATTTTATATAAACCAAATTATCCCTTCTTCATCTCGTGTTCATCATTACCCTCAACATAATGAACTCATTTTTTACCCTAGAAACATTATTTAATTTTTTCCAAGAGATGTATCATTATGCTAAAAACTATGTAATGCATTTATTCAAGGTGTACAGAGGGATTATATTAAAAAGAAAGGCACCCATCATCTGGGGTGTCAAAGTTTCACTACGGGATCCCAGATGCCAAAAATATTCCAAATTCAAAAGAATTTATATACAACCATTTACATTGGCTCTTTTTGGTGATGAAATTAACAAATAATAAAAAAGTGTGTCCCCTATGATCTATTCAAACATTTAGTTCCAAGAGTTATGATCATAAATCCATAAACAACTTACCCATATGACTATTAAAAGTAGTCCCTAAACCAATATATCCATAAAATCACTATGTATGATCACTCAGAAATCATCCATCCTCCTATATTTTAGATTCAAAGAAATTCTAAGCTACCAATTAGGCTTCATTAAAATAAAATACCCATTTGACTTCGTGTAAATCCTAAAATAATTAAAAGAATTTTGGAATAATATTGAAAATGTTTAACCAATTTTTTGACAAAATGTTTTAAGTTGTAGTGGGAATTGATGGGATTTCAATTAAACATAGTTCAACATAATCAAGAATTAAGCCCCTAATTCCCCAATACATAAAACCCAACATTGTCCCCAAAGTTTAATTCTAAAGTGGAGAAGATCAATAAAAAAATAAAGGTTAAAAACCTATTTTCAATTTAGTAGATTGATGAAATATATAAAGGGTCTCTTTGAATTTCAAAGATATTGTTTACCACAATGAAAATATTAACAGCAAGTTCCCAAGAATGTACATGCATTATCATTTAACTCAGGAGCATTGATTTTCATTATAGTTTAAATAGAAGCATGTAACTTGTATGTGAACAGTGTATTGGGTGTAATCATTTCAAGAAAGTATGATCCAAATGAATGATCAATATAGTAGAAAGATTAATGCCAAACACCCTACCAGCTAAACCGTTTCAATGAAAAACAAAACAAATATCAAGAATGTACCCCCAAACATAGTTTTATGCAGTGAGAGGTATTAAAGAATTGAGTTTCAATTTCTAGAAAAGAGGAACATGCATAATGTTACATTCCAACACCTATAGAATTATCATCGTCATGGTGATATATAGTAGAAAATTTTTAAACATCTCATGTCATGAAGTAGAATAATTTATTATAAGAATCATATGTAGTAGAATGTTCTAATATAAGCCTAATTTTTAAATTAACAATAATTCTCTCACAAATAATACTATAAAAGGGTCACTAATAACAGTGTAACGATGGCTCATGTGCATCAGTGAGTAAATGAATCACCAATAAAAATAACTCTGATTTGTAGAAAACTTTATGAAAATGAAAAAGAAGTAGAAAAATTAATGAATATAATGAATATGGAACTTACCTAAATAAATGTTTATCATTAAATATTTAGCAAGTGTAACCCACCCTTTCAATGATAGAACAACAACATCTTATAACCCTAAAACAAAACCAGGAGACCAAGATCAAAGAATAGAAGAGATTTCCCAAAAACAAAGCATGATGTATTTTTATTCAAATTACAAAAATTAAATACCAACAAATACAAAATGAGAACCACATTTTGACTCCCATATAGTGATACATTTTAAATTATTCAGATAGACTTTATTTATGATCAATTTTCAAGAACAGTGAAGGCAACCAAGCCCTTCGGTTGTCCCTCAAAATAATGCTTCAATCTCCACTGATAATCAAGCATGTGTTTGTTTTCTACACCTATAATTTCAAAAGCTCCATTCATAAGTACTCTTACAACATTAAAGGGTCTAAACCACTTGTAATTTATCTTTCCAAGACATAGTTTGAGTATAGAGTTAAAGAGGAGGACCTTCTATCCAGGATTGAATTTTTAGGTTTGTATGATGGAGTCATGAACGATTTTATCCCCCTATTTGGATATTATTGAATAATAATAACTCTCTATCCTAATCTATTCTAGCTCACATAGTTCAAGAAATATTCTCTCACTAGCACTCATAAAGACAATGTTTAGATCCTTATCTACCCAATATGATTTGTGTTGCAACTCCACAGGCAAAGGACAACACATCCCAAACAACAACCTATAAATAGTCATACCTATTGGGGTATTGAAAGTAGTTATACAGCCCCATAAAGATTCATCCAATTTAAGAGACCAGTATTTCTTAGAGGTTGACACAGTTTTCTCAATTATTTGTTTTATCTCTCTATTTGAAATTTCAACTTTTCCACTGGACTGTGGATGATAAGGAGTACCAGTTTTATGAACACAACCAAATTTTTTCAGCAAATAATTAAATTTATAGTACTTAAAATGTGTTCCATTATTGGTGATAAATGATTTGGGAACTCAATATCTGGTAAAGATGTTCATTTGTACAAAATTTTGTACATAATTGGCTTGATTGTTGGGCAATGCAATTGCCTCAACCCAATTTGACACATAATCAACAACAACATGTATGTACTCATTCCCATGAGAAGATAGAAATGGACCCATTAAATAAAAACAATAGACATAAAAACTCTCTAATTTGATAGTTCCCCTTAGGGGTAACTCCATATTCCTAACAGATTTTCTTAACCTCTAACACTTATCACAACCAACCACATAGCTCCTAGAATATTTGAAAAGAGTGGGACTATAGAATCCATATTGTACAAATTTTTGAGAAGTCCTTTCACCACCATGATGACCTTCCCAAGGCGAGGAGTGAAAAATATCTAAAACATGAAGTATCTCTTCCTCAGGAACAAATCTCTTAATGATACCATCATCAATTCTCCTAAAAAGCAGGGGGTTATCCCAAAGATAGATTTTATGTTCAAAAATAAATTTTTTCCTTCGGTTATTGGATAAATTTATGGGAAAGACTTCTTCTACCAAGAAGTTGAAAAAACATTCATACAAAGTATATTTCCTAATAGAAATAGTGAAAAACTTTTCATCAGTGAAAGAAGTGTTTATCTCCCTTGGATCATCAGATTGGGTAAGTGGAAGCCTTGATCAGTGTTCAGTAACTATGTTTTTAGCTACATGCTTATCCCTAATCTCTAAATCAAATTCATGAAACAATAAAATCTATACAATCAGTATGGGTATAGTTTTTTCTTAGAAAAAAAATACTTAAAGGTAGAAAGGTCGGTGAAAATACTATCTTTTGAGCCTAAAAGATAATGTCTAAAATTATCAAGAGAAAAAACAACAACTATAAATTTCTTTTTAGTGGTGGTATAATTCTATTGGGCCTCATCCAGAAATATGGTAGCATAGTGCCCTACATATAACTTTATATCATTACTTTTTTCAAGGAAATCACCTACAACAATGTCACTAGCATCGCACATAAGTTCAATAGGTAATTTCCAGTCATGTGTAGTGATGATGGGTGATGTAGTGAGTTTCCCTTTAAGCAGATTAAATTATTTCAAACAGTTTTTATAAAAGTTAAATGGTGTATCCATAACAAGAAGGGAACACAAAGGAATAGTTATTTTCGAAAATTATTTTATGAATCTCTAGTAGAAACCAAGATGCACTAGGAAACTTTTAATACCTTCAACATTTTCAGGAGGTGGATGTTTTTGAATGACTTCTATCTTAGAAGTATCAACTTCCAAACCTCTCTTTGACACTTTATGACCTAAAACAATACCCTCTGTTACTATGAATTGACACTTCTCACAATTAAGAAAAAATTTGGTTTCAATGAATCTTTCCAAAAATAACTCAAGATTTACAAGACATGTATCAAATTTACTAAACAAAATTGAGAAATCATCCATGAATACCTCAATTATTATTTTAATCATATCTGAAATGATATCCATCATACACCGTTGAATGGTGGAAGGAGCTCCACACAACCCAAAGGGAATCCTCCTGTAAGAAAATAAACCAAAGGGGAATGTGAAGGTGGACTTTTCTTGACCTATGGAGTAACATGAATCTATTTGTTACTAGAATACACATCCAGGAACCAGAAAAACTCATATCCAGTAAGCCTATCAAGAATTTGATCAAGGAAGGGCGTTGGAAAATTGTGATTCATAATGGATACATTTATCATACTATAATATATATAAAGTCTCCATTATGTGGCCTTTATAACATTGATTTCACTATTATTTTCATTTTCTACTACAGCGAAAACATCGTTATTAAGGAAAACCTGGACAGGGCTAACCCGAGCACTATCAGTAATGGGATATATTATTCCAATGTCTAACTATTTGATCACTTAATCTCTTAAAACTTCTTTCATGTTTGTTTTCAATCATCTTAGACACTCTACCCTATGAATATGATCATGTTCCATATGTATTTTATGCATTTAGAACGAGGGAGTGATACCTTCTATATTATATATTGTCCAACCTATATAAGATTTAAACTTTTTCAAGACCATTAACAATATTTCTTCTTGATTGTCATTAATCTCCTCAGAAATTATGATAAGAAAAGATGAATTCTCACCCATAAATGAATATTTCAAATAAAATTGGATTGGGTTTAGTTCAATAATGGTTGGTTCTACACTCGATGGAAGAATTTTAGGCCTAGGATGTCAATGGCCTTCAACATGCTTATTTTAAAGAGTATTTAATGAAGAATGTTTTTTCAATTTCATCGTCATATTTAGAAATAATAGTGTTGTTTTCCAATGTGGACAGTATATTGTCCATGTTGTAAAAATATGAATTCAAAAAGTTAATCAAAGAAGAATCATAAAGTTCTCTAATAAGTTCTCCCTCAAAATCATCAAATTGCTCATAAGAGTTTGTGACAACAAAGTCACCCTCAATTACACTCCAAAATTTCCAGATTTCATAAATAGAGGACTCTTTTATAGTAGAAACTGGATAGTTTTCTAGTTTGAGAAAATTTTCCAAATACAATATTTAAGCCGAATATTCATCTTTTGGGATAGAAACAACAAAAATTTTTGTTTCCAAATTGATCTCTTAAGTAAAGGATTTTTTTTAGATTCATCAATTTGTTCAATTTCATTTTTATAACAACTTTTATTTTCATGGAACTCTCTTGATGAGATTTTTCAGAATATGATGGTCTCTTATTATTCTTAAGGACACTAAATTATTATTTTTGTTCACAAATTTTATAAATTAGATGACCCTTAGACACATCAATAAATGTACTACTTGTTCCTAATAAGGGCATACCCATGATAGTGTGCACCTCTTGATCACAATCCATGTCCATGACTAATATATTTGTAGTCAAGAAATAGTTTCCCTTCTCCAACTAGAAAGTCATATACCCAATCCAAAGGATGATTAAATGATTTATTAGCTAACTGTCATATGATAGTCATGGGTTGAAGTTCACCCAACCTCAACTATCAAAATAGTGATTATGGGAGTAGATTAATACTAGCCCCTAAATTGCACAAATAGTTGAGCTGATCAAAATTTCCTAGGGTGCAAGGGATAAAAACAACCATGTTATTTCAATTTGGGTGGAATTTACTTTTGGAATAAAACACTACTCTATTCAGTGAGGTTGTAGGTAGAAAATTCTTCCAGGGTTTTTTTTGAAACAATTGTTTTTGATAAAATCCAAGAAATATGCAATTTGAATCAAATCTAGAATGAAAGGAATGTTTACTTGATGTTTTGATAGGAGACAAAGGAATAGAACATGTTCATCCCTGGTATTACTTTGAGGTTTTAGATTATTAGGGAAAGGGAATAGAAAAAATTTAAGGACAATGGGTATATCCCTCACCTCTTACTCAAATTTTTCTTTTCCTATATTCCTTTGATTTTTAGATGAAATTTTAGCTTGTTCTTTAGCAATAAACTAATATTTTCACCATTTTCAAGACTTTTCTGTGAATTTCTAGTTGCTGAACATGTAAATTTTTTATTACTTTATTCAACTAGATTTTCATTTTGGGTATTTTCTTGGTCTTTTTCTACATCTATTTGAGTATTCATCCATCTTCTACTGACTACAGCCATTGAATTATCTCTGGGGTTAAGTTCAGTTGTAGTCAGAAGTCTACCATTTTTCCAAAATAAAAAATCTCTAGAAAGTTGTCCAAGCTATGTTTCCATGTTTTTTATTATCACATCTTCTTCATTTTATCTGACTCATATTTATTTTGATGTTTTTTAGCTGAGTCATATATCATTCCTATTGAGAGTAAATTTTGATTCAATATCAGATTCAGTTTAGAAGGAATTTTATTTTCACTGATTCCTTGTAAAGTTGATGACTCACCCCTTTTTGGATTATGAAAAGTTGGGACTTTTTTCTTAGATTAACTTGGGGAAATGGATTATTTAATTAGGCCTTGATCATTCCAAGACAAGTTTAGGTGGTTTCTATATCCTTGGATGTAATTATTTGAAAATGGATCTTTATTAAAATGCATTCTAGGACTATAGATAACAAATATTGAGTTTTTTTATTGTTTTCTAGCATATCAAAATTAGTACAGTAATTTTTTGTAAGCCCAAACATTTCAAATTGTGAACTCTATTCTCTTAAAGATTAATTGGTGTTTTGACAACAATGTTGGTTAACAAATTATTTAGTGTTTTGCTTCAACAGAGATTGCAATTGGTTGCTGATTTCATTAATTTGAGTTTTAGTTTCATTCTTTAAACCAATGATTGAATTAGAATTTTTCTTCCCTCTTTTTCTTCATTAATTTTTATGTTGGGAATTAAGTTCCAGATTATTAAAAAGATGTATCAAATAATCATATGTCTTATCATTATAATTACACCCAGTAGCCTGATTAAATGCATTCCGTCTAGAGGATGACATCCCCTCATAGAAGGTATCCATGAAAAGTTGAGATGGGAGTTGATGATGGGGACAATACCTAATAATATCACTAAATCTATTCTAAGATTTTTGAAAAGATTATACATCCTCATGATAAATACTAGTGATTTTTGTTATCAATTGACCTTTCAGACTTTGGGGAAAAACATTCATTATAATAGAATTGTACACTTGATCCTTGTTTTTGAAAATATTCTCATCTAGTCTCACAAACAATATCGTAAAATTAAATTTAAGACAAAAGGGAAAAACACTCATTTTTAGCTCATTCTCTGTAATTCCAAGAAGTGGTAACTACTACACAGATTTATATAAATATATATTGAAGGCTAGAGAGTCCTCAATAGATAGTTTATTAAAAGTAGGATGTAGTGAAATGTGTGACTATTTTAGATCATAGTTTCATACTCTAGGAGATAACCTCATGGAAGAAGGATTTAATAAAACTTGAGTGAGTTGGAACTCCCTTATCCTAGGCCTTTCAACATTATATAAGCATTCTGGTTGACTTGAAAAATTGTTGGGTGCAGGAACTCCCTCATATAGATTTTCCATTTCCAATTTGTTTTTCTTTCTTAGAGAAGTTAAGTGTTTATCTATCTCAGGGTTCAGAGGATCTAATCTATCAACAGTATACTATGTTTTCATGTAATACGTGATAAAAAGTGAAATTAAGCTCAAAAAAGAATAGTATTACAGTAACACACATAAGTTGATAGAATTTTTTTTTAATAGTTTCCAAAATTTTCAATTTTTTTGAGTTTTTTTATATGTGATTTTTTAAAAAAAAATAGAAAATGAATGGCTCATTCCCTCCCCAGAAATGGTGCCAAATATTGATGTTATAGGAGGTAGTCATAAACCTCAAAATATTATTTACAACCCCTACACTAGCATAGTCGTGCAGGGTCAATACCATGAGAAGGTAGGTGAGTGAATTATAATGTTTTATAACTAAAAACCTCACTTTTTTTAAAGAGTGAGGTAACCATATTTAATGTTTTATATCCTTTTTAATTTTTTATTTATTTAATTAATTTAAAAAAAACCTAGACTCTCAGCGCTTGCCTTCCCCAGCAATGATGGAAAAATTTGATGTGGTCGGATGACATCACGACCCTCAAAATATTATTTATAACTCCAACACTAAAAGTGTGGTGTAGGGTCAAACCCATGAGAAGGTAGGTGAGTGAATTATATGGTGTTAAAACTAAAAACGCCACTATTGTAAGTAGTGAGGTAAATATGGTTAATGTTTTTTAATTTTTCAATTTTTTTAAAGAAATTAGTAATGATTAAAACGTAAAAAAACTAGGTGATATAATATTGTACTTACAAACTAAGAAATATAGTATACTAATGTACCATATAGAAAAATAAAGCAGTAAGGTCAAAGGAGCACAAATCCAAAATAACACTCAGGAATTCGAAACATGTTGGTTAAAAATGATAACTCTCCAATGAAATTTAATGAATCACCCCATCATAGTAGATTGATACATCTGCCTCGTAAGAAGATACATCAAATAGAGGTATGAATTTTATTGTTCTCCACTCTAAAATTCATCCACTGCTAAAAATTTAAAGAAGATTACAATTGAAATAAAATTATTTGTAAAACTCTAACTGTAATGACATTAAGGATTCAACAGGATGATGATCAAGTTAAATATTTCCAATTGAAAAATAAGCTATATTTTTTTTAAAGAATGTAAGGATTGAATAATTTACATGATCATTATAATTGATATTGCCGATCAATTCTGATTTCAGACAAGAATAATGTGAATAATTTAAATAATAAGCCAACAAAGTATAAAATTCCATTGATATAGAATTTATCCAATGATCATAATGAAATTTAGCATTCAAGACATCTGAAAATAGAGTACAATATTGAAAGAATGGGGAAGAAGAAATTTTCAAGTTCTCCTATTCCTTCGGGCTCTTTAGCCTCCAACTCACCTCCAGTACTGCTCTCAAGAATCTTCAATCTCCAAAAAGTGTAATCATTAGATCCAAATAAGAGCCCCAAAAATCAATGCTACTCTACCTTTAAACCCACTATCATATGTTTCATGTCACCCCATGTATTCCACCAACATCAAGTGTGCTTCACTTGTTCACCACACATATTCATTATTTCATGAAGCACAAGTAGTTTTAGAAATTCCCTCATAACTAACTCCTAATGTGTTTGGTGAATGGATGTGGTTTTGTTTGTGTCTCTTGAATGAACTTGTGAAAACAGAAAACTCAATTAAAACACGAAGGAAATAAATAAAAAATATCATAAAAGTAATTAGTTGGTTAAATGTCTCGAATGGTTTAATAATGAAATTATTAATAAAGTTATTGATTTTTATTAATTAATGTATTTAAATTTAATCATAAAGTTTATTATTATTTATAAAATTTAACTATTAATTATTATTATATTTTATACTAATTTATAAATTATTATTAGTGTTAATTTTATTGATATATTAAAAAATTAAAATTCCACATTAAATTAATAATTTATTTATGTTTAATTTAAAATTTATCATTAATTAATGTAGTTTAATTATAATTTTATTAATGTTAAATAAATCTATTTTATAAATATTCAATATCTTTTAATTATTATAAATTTTAAAATTTTAAAATTTCATATTCAAATTTAGTTTAGTTTATTTTATTTTTTAATTATCTTTTATTTTTATTAATATTGTTATATTCCTCTTCCCCAAAAATTGGCGCGATAGTGGGGAAAATTTTGCTATGGTATAGCAACCCAGCCCGACGGTGTGTTCATCTTCGCAGTGAATCAACATCAGTGGTTCTTCTCTGATGCAGCACAACAACGGCATCCCTAACTCCTCTTGCAGCGTTGTGGTACATCAGGACTTGGGGGTTCGCCGTCGTGCCAGGATGTCCGGCTCATCCTTTATGGATTATCCACTCCAACAGTAGCAAACATAACATGCACCACTTAGTGGCTTCAAATAATAAGATTCCTCTCCATGTTTTCTTCTCCATAGCTGTGGTAATGTTTATATATGTGAAACATTGGGTGTTAAAGATCGACATAGAATTTTATAATTTCTGATTTTTTTGTTATGGACTGTAAAAAATTATTTTGTGGATCTGCATTGATGTACAATTCTGGTTTGAGGTAGAGTTTCAGTTGTGACAAGAAGGGGAAAGTGTCTTGAGTAAGGAAGCGAAACCAATGATCGCTGATGTATGGAGCGAAAAGCAAGCGAGTATCAGTAGCAAGGGTGTAGTATGGGCGTTCTTGTTGATGTGAGGACAAGGTTTGTGAGATGTGAACATGGTTAGGTTTAGGGGTTGATTGGTGAGTGTCAGAATGAAGTAGGGGAGTGGAAATGAACATCACCTATAGATAAAAAAAATTAAAGGTCACTAATAGTTATAAAATTAAATTTTATCATTAGTTAAAAATAAAATTTACCAATAGTTAAAAATAAAAGATACTGATAGTTATAAAATAGAAGTCACCAAAGGTTATATAATAAAAATTTTCACTGGTATCTTTTAAAAAATTTCAATGATAGTTAAAAATAAAAATGTCACTATTGGCTTTAACAAATTAAGGGTCACTGGTACTAATGGGTATGAGAGACCAATACTGATGTGCAATAGCATCAGTGAAAGATTTTAAAAAAAAATGAACTATCGATGACATGAAAAATTTAAATCTGCATACATAAAAATTAAATTAAAACCTAATTTATTTAAATTCACGTAATAAAAATAATTTACCAGTTAAAAACATAAAATCAAAATTTCAAAGATTCAAATTTTAAATAAAATAAAAGAAGGCTAATCATTATTTATTAAAACTAGGTTATAATTAATCTTTAAAAATTTAATATTACAATTTATATTATTAATTGTCAACATTTAAGTTAAAAATTGTATTGATGTTAAACTAAGTTGATAAAAGTCTTAATTTAAAATTTATTAATGGGACTATAGTGGGAGAAAAAGAGTCGGATCATTTAATAATGAGTCATAAATATCTCATGTCTTCCTCACCATTAGAGTAAAAAAAAGTTAATGGCTTTATAATTTAACATCATAATTATAACGAAATAATTAATGTTTAAATACTCTAAATTAATTTGTTAAATAACTAAGTGAATGTATAAAATTAAAAACACATTATTCCATTAAAGTAGATCTCAAATTCTAACATTGTTAATTAGTAGGATAATCAAACATAAAAATTAATGAATTTATTTTATTCTAATAAATCATAATTAAAGTATAAAATATTAAATTAAAAATTATCTTAAATAATAAACAAATAAAATTATTAAATGGTTCTTTACCAAAAGAAACAAATTATTAAACAATGAGAATAATAAATAAAACTAATCAAAATAATGAAATATATGAGAATAAAAATTAATAAATAAAAATTAACTATTTTATGAACAAAAATAGCATAATTAATTACAAATTTTTATAAAATAATATATTTAATTAAAAGGGTAAAAATTTAGATTTATTTAATAAATAGTCTAAAATTATTTATTTAAAATATTAAAAATTAAGTAAAAGGATGGGGAAAACTATGAAAAACTTAGAAACATTAGGTTTCAATGGTTTAATTTTAGAAAAAATGTGTTTATCTTGTAGGTGTTATTTTTATATTTAACACAATCAAAAAAAATTAAATATATAAATACAAATTACATGGTTTTCATGTTTTTACTGGACTAATAGATTTCTTCTTTTTTATGTCTTTTATTATTCTTTTTGTGCTCATACCACATTTTTAATCCTTTTAATAGGGTATCATGATGGGTAAGAACAAGGAAGAAGACAAGTTTAAATTCAAGAGGTTTTTTCATAAAAATACCTTTTTTTATTTTAATGTTTTATATTATGGAAAAAATGAATACTAATCGGTAGTTTCCATTTTTTGATATATGGTTATGTTGTGTAAGATTTATGATATAATTATCCAAAAATATAAACCTAAAATATCTTTGGGAAATAAATAAAGTGAATTCAAGTATAAATACACTAGGATATGTATTATATAAGGTTAGTTATTTATAGTTGTTATGAGAGAAATGTTCCTATAACTTCATAGGTTATGAATTTATTTAAGGTTAAGATAAAAATAATCTATAACTATAATGGTTGGTATTATAAGGATAATTATTATTATTATATATAGATATAAATAATTGAATAGAGGATGGTGTAGTTAAGGATATCTATGTATTTATACTTTATATAAGTTGGTTTTTTTTGGTTAATCTAATATACTCACACTAATTTTTTAGTAAATGGTTTGATCTATTAGGATACAAATAAATAATTGATATGAATTAAAATGTGGTGGTATGATCACAAAAAATAATAAAATGGTATATTTATGGAAAACTCATATTGTTATTATTAATGAGAAATCATGAGTTATGATTGTGAAAATAGAGATAGTTGAGTTTCCTAACCCACTAAATAAAATAAAAATGTACTAATATAGAAATTATTATGATAAAAATAACAATTGTAATATGGTTCAATGACCTATGTGTGAATAATATGGGAATAAACACCAAGAAAAATATATTTTTAGAATTTGAAGTTGTTTAGTATATGGTGACGGGGTATAAAAAATAATTCTCAATAGAAAAATAATCCCTATGTTAATGTCATCATGTGTTATTAAATTCATAAAAATATATCAATTAGTTTTTTAATTATGAATATTTTTTGAAATATAAAAATCTATGTCTCTGGGTAAATATCAAGAAGAGTATCAAAAATATTGTATAGATAAATTTATAATTCCAATACAATCAATGATGAGAAAACTATAGCTGAACTAGGTAATGAAGGAATTATTAAGGAATAATATGGAAAATAATGGTTGATGGATTATTAATAATATTAAGTGATTAAGGTTTTTACATCAAGGTATTATAAATTTATGATGTGTTTGTATATTTTAGGATGAACATAAATATAAATTTATTAATACTCTTATTATGTTTTATATGATGGGAGTACATTTTGATAAATTTATTCATATTTGATAGATTTTAAAGGTATGAATAACCCTATGTTTGACCTGGGATAATTTAATTTTAGGGATAATTCACATTTTGTCCGGTGGGAAAAAGATTAGAGGTATTATAACCTTTAGCGTTTATATGATAATTGGTGATTAAGAATATTTTTTTGTTGATTTAACAGTATTTATAAAAACTATATAATAATAATAGTATAATTTTTTAAAAAGGAAAAAAATAACATTTTAAAATACCTATGGGATTGAACACTCAACTAATGGGAGATAAGTGTACGACACAAACCATTGGATCATGGGATGTCCTGATCAGTATGACAACATTTTTTTAACTTAAAATTGTTTCACATCTATTGATTGACATGATTTGTAGATAATTTGTTTTACTATATATATAATAAAGAGATTTAAATGTAATTTGGTGATTAGTTATTTATTTTTATTGCAGACGAAGTTATTTATTTTTGGGAACCTTATATGATTATGTTAAATATTAAATTATGGGATATTATTTTTTGAATAAAGTTTGAACTTTTTTTACTATTGGTGTGTGGTAATTCAAGTCATTTAGTGATAGTAAAAGTACATATTTGAGATTATATGATTAAGGAATATATATTCTTTGAATGAGACATTAAAAGTGATTTTTGTTATTTGTACATAAATGATAAATAAACCTCAGAAGAATATGTGATCAAACCCTTTTACTTTTTGGGATTTAATCTTAGTTAGTCTTCGTTGGGTGAATTTTAAATATAGTTATTCTATGGATAATATAAGGTAACATTGTGTGCTATTGTTGAGGAATTAGAGATTAATGTTGTTTTTATCATATTAGTTTGTATTCATTTATGTAATTATATTATATTATTATATTAATTTTATTTTTGGTTAATGTATAAATATTGGTGTAATGGATTATTATTCTTTAATGGATGATGTGATCCATTAAAAGATTATTTTAGTGCTTCAGGAATGAAAAACTTATTTATTACTCATCAATTTGATAAAATACTGGATTTTGATTTCAATTTTTTATGGGATGAAATTATACTTTTCAATAAACTACATTTATATTTTCTATATGGTAAATAAATTATTCAACTTTTGGAAAAAGATCATGAAATAAAAATGTTTTTCATTTTTGGTAAATTTATTTTCTCATATATCACACATAAAATAATTATATTGTTATCTCATAATTGTATATTATAAAAAAAATAATTGTTTTTACTTCCCAACTGTGATCATATTATGTGGAAACCTAGTTTTGTGTGACATTTGATAACCTTTTTATTTCTCTTCCCATATTTTAAGATGATGTTTTATTAGTCTATTATATGATGTGGTTTTTCAATAAATGTATTTTTTATGTTAAAACATTGTTTACCAAGATCGAGTTAAAATTCCGAGGATGCAATCGGATAATGGGGAAGAATGTAACACCTTATGAATTTGAAAATGAATCTATGCTCAGTAGCATACATGACATGAATCATTGACCATAAACCAACTATGGAATAATATAATTTTAAACCTGACTTTTATAAATGAGGTATTAAATTGGTGGGTATTAAAATAAATAAATAAATTAGGAAAATATATTACTTACACAAGTATTATAGATTCATTGGGTATGAATTTATTGCAATTGAATAGAAAATCCTTTGAGGGAAAATAAATGTTTTCATGAAAAATATTTTTTATGCACGTAAGGTGTTTTTATATTAATATAATAAATTAATCAATATTGGTTAATGATTTTTATTGAAATAAATTGATATATTTTTAATAAATTATTTTATCATTAATGTAACATTATTTCTAAACTTTTAATAATAATATATCCAATTTTGTTCGTAGAGACTCCATTTTTCATATATTAAATCTCATCAAATTTTCAAATAAGAATTTTTAAAATAAATTTTGTGACTTTTTTAAAATGTATTTGAAAAAATTAAATACATATTTTTTAAATAAAAATATATAAATTTTCATAGTGTGATATTTTAGGATTTATCAGAAAGTAATGTTTTTTTTGTGAATAGTGAGAAATACTAATTTTTGTAAAAATAGATTTTATTCAATAAATTAGGTAATATAAATTTTTTAATATGTTTTAAATATTATTTAAATTTATATAATTTTTATTTAGTTATATTTAATCCAATTAATTATATATATTTCATCTTTATTATAATGAATCATGCATTCTTGGCCATTTTAATTATCATTTATGAAATTATAGATATTCATAAGAGATCTAGTGGGCTCAGTGAGGCTAGAGATGAAAAGTTCTATAGATTTTAGTTTATGTCATGAACCTAATTCACATAGTGAATTTTTTATTAACAAGTTGTGTATCTGACCAAATTCAAGGCTTTTATTTGGGATAAGGGGATTCTATGAGATGGATTTGGATCATAAAATGAGAATTCATTATGTGTAGTTAAATCAGGACTAGGAATCATGATGTTTGGTAAAAACTAAATACTATGAAATTCATTTCATGAAATTACAACAAGACATTAAATCCATAAGATCCACATTGTAAAAAAGGGTTGGTCATTTTATATTTATTTATTCATCATCCCTTTCTTACACAAATTATATGTCGATCCCTATGAGATTTTGAGAAATCTTCCAACAATCCTTTCCCCACCATGACCAGTTGGTTCTGATGGATGCATGTTGGAAAAAATTTGTAACCCCTTCTCTTCATCTTGGTTGATTTATTCCATATTTATATTAGAGATACAATACAGGGGTGAATTTATGGAATGAGTGGGATTTTGGATGCATTTTTTATAAACCATGACACATTGAAGGTTGATCCATGGGCTTTTAGTGTGATTGTCACAACCTATCATAGAAGGTCTCATGTCATGACTACCCCAATCCCAAATCCAATATTCCTAGGGATGTAGACTAGCACCTAGTTGAGATATCTAAAATATATGGGCAATTTTTTTATATACCTATACGCATTCACATAATCACTAAGCCCAAAATGTTGAAATGTAAAAACACTGGGTATAAAATTCATGGATACACTAAGATACAGGCTACAGAGTACAAAAATAGGAAAAATGGAAAGTAAAAAAGGCCTCAAAAATTCCCACCAATGAATGAGTCCATTAAAGAGAATGCACATGTTCCTAAAACTCGTCCCCAGAAAACCATACCTAAGGGTAGGTATAGGACAGTTTTCTCATACCATAGTAGAACACCATATCTTTCTAATTAATCTAATCACCACCTGGTCCTGGTCTACCAATAATTTCATAAAATAATGTATCTTCTTCACAAGACATGACATATGAGGGAAAAACATGTCTTGGGGTGAGTAAAACAGTACTAAGTAGGACACCCCAAAACAATAATGGAATACCACTAAGAAATACGTAAACTACCCCACAATGAAATACATGATTTATACCTCTATGAAATATATGAATTATACCATAAAGAAATGCATGGTATACCATAATGGAAATACATTAAATATAGTAAGGTCATATAGGTGTAAGTATATAGTAAGAAAATAATGATTATCAGGAATAATCAACAGAATACACAGAGTGTCGATAACAGAAAGTGTGTCTATAACATATGGAGTGTCAATAAAACCTGGAGTTTTAACAAAAAATGATGTTTAAATTACTCATGGAGTGTCAATAATTCGTGTCTCCACCTTGTCACATAGTCACTAATTACATAGTCAGCAAGTCAGAGCCAGCCACACGATTCCTCTAATAGTTCCCTTGCACCAGCAGAACCTACTCCTCAATCCATTAGGTCATATTCTATCATCCACAATAACTATATTACAGTATCTAAAATTTATCATCTAGGCACTAGGGTCCAAGCATTGTAAAAGACTCGTCAAATAGACACACAGTTTGAAATATATAAATGTTTTCATAAAAAGTATGACCCGGGTTCAATATGGGTCATATCTAACCTGTAGAACCTTGCCTAACCTACTAACTGACCCAACCCAGTGTAATCAACCCGACCTAGACCATTCTAGCTGACCAAACCTGACCAATCCTTCTCTGGCTGACCAAACCATGTCCGGTCAGGCATGACCTTTCCCGCTAGGCCACTAGGTCTAATCTGTAGGGCCAGCGGAGTGGCATGGCTAGCTCTGGTTTGACCCCCCCCCCCCCCATGCGGGAATGTTTGGAGTGACGCATGTGGTCCACCTTGACTGTGTTCCTAGCCAATTGACAAGTCACCATGCCAATTTTCACATGGTTAGACCGCCTCTGCATGACTCCTGTCCTCGCTGCCATGGGTTCCTCCAATGCAGCTCCAATCTGCATCCCAGCTCACTGCCACGACCTCCTGTTGAAGTCCTCAGACACCGCTCATATCCTCTACCACTATGGCCTCACACAAAATCATTCTTAGACTGAAGAATTTCACCCCTCAGATGACTGCCCCTATGGTAGACCATCTTCCTGACACCATGCCTGGAACCCAACCTCTTGTCAGACCGTGTGCCGCCCCCTCTACCAGTCTGTTGGCTGGTGGCCCGCTATACACCTCACACTCCACCAGAACCCATTTGGAGAAACATATCCATGTGCTAACATAAACAATTTTTTTTGGATATTCATTCCATACCTTTTATGTTGCACCTCCAAAATATCATTGTGGTTTCAGATCCATAGTCCCAGAATGATGCTCCATCAATCGAAGGCGCAACTATATTTGGATCATATTTCATGAAGAATGAGGAATATAGAAATATTTGGTGAATGAGATAAATTAAAAAGGAAAAATACAAAACATATATTGAAATTTTTCAACTCATCCTCGATCTGTTAATTTTATAAGACCATGAAGAACAAATCAATACAATGATCTAATTAGCATTCAAAAACTCACAAGTAGTTATCCATCCCGCAACAATAGATGAACCACATATCATACTATTTATGGGTTGTTCTATGTTCATACTTTGAATATAATAGGGGAAAGGAAATAAAAATTATATCATACACCCTACCAAGATTTTGGATCTACTGTTGACACAGGGGGGAAGTTGTGTCGTTGCCCTTCGTTGATCTATCGTTCCCTAGTCCAAGTTCCAATCATGATTCACCAACTTTTAGGCATTCATTGGAGGTATTTATGGATCTTGATTCAATGGATATCCAATTTTATTTCATAATTGTATATTTTGGAAAATGGTCTATACAGATTTGAAACCAACACAGTTTCAAATAAAATATTTTTATTAAATATTTTAACGATGTTTACATCCAAAAACAAACATGCATTCTCAACCTAGATTGGTCAAGGTTAGGCCCCGCCAATGGAAAATTATATGTTTCAAACACAAAGGTGCCCTCATATTTGTGATCTAGGTACTTATTTATAATTTATTATAGTCTTACTTAAAAACTGCTCCATTTATTAAAAACTAAACATAATTCAACGAACTCTTCCAGGAACCCTAAGGCTCAAAACCAAAATCCATCTCAGTTATAGGTCTCTAAATTTTTTCAATTAATTTTTAAAAATAATTCTATAGAAAATTTGATCCACTACATTCACCCCGCCTTAGGGAATTATATCCCCAAAATCCATAACAATAGCTACTCAACAAAAAGGTGAGGGTACTATACACAAATATGAATTTCCCGCTCCTAAGTGCTCTCCTAGAGATTCCCATGCTGCCACCAAATGAATACTAGAAGAATGTACAACCCATGAAATATTATATATTATTGATCCTTGATATCCACGAGGTACTCTGCCAAAGTTTCTACGTCATCAATTTCTATCTTTCCCCAGTCGATGATGAGTAATTAATCATTAACATACCTTTTTATCTCGTATATTTGTAAGATATCATTTACATGATGCAGTTGTAAGGGTAGATCTCGGCAGTACTCCACCTCCCCAACTCTACGTAGAATCTGTAAAATGCTAATGTATCTCAGGGTTAACTTACAACCCCAACAAAATATTTACAATCCCTATCATGGTGAGACTCAAAGGAACACTTGGTCACCCTCATCAAACTCTATGGGCCTCTATCTCCACTAATCAGATGACTTATTCCAACTTTGTGCAGTCTTTATCTACACTTCGATAATCTGCTCCTTCTCTGTGTTAGCTCATACTAACTCTGGACTCATTAGTTATGACGCCCATAGTTCCATCTAGTATAGTGATGACCTGTATAGTCTTTCACCCAAGGCCTCAATAGGTTACATAGTAATGGTCTAGTGGTATCATTTTTTATACACAAAGTCCACCAAAGGTATGTGATCCTACGAACAATGGCTAAATTCTAGGATGTAAGAAGTAGAATGTCCTATATAACCTGAATGGTCCTCTTCGTCTAGACATTCATCTTGGGATGAAATTTTGTGCTCAAGTGCCACTGAGTCCCATAATCCTCCTATAATCCCTTCCACATCCAAGATGTAAAATTAGTATCACAGACTAAAACAATTATTGATGGAACTCCATGAATCCAAAAAATCTCCTACATATAGAGGAATCACATTCCCTCTATTGAACTATACTCTTGTATCCATAGGAAGTAGGACCACAAGTTGATTCCTTCAATGATCACCAAGATGGTTTTGTGTATTATGGGAGTGTGTGGAAAACCCATCATAAAATCCATCGATATTCCATCCCATTACCACTATGGAACCTCATGTGGTTGGGTGCAGCTCACTGGAACCTAGTACTCATCCATCACATACTGGAAAGTGCAACATCATGAAACAAACTCTTCCACTACCTTTTTCAAACCTAGACACTAGGACTAACATTAGATATCCTGGTAAAACTTTTACATAAATTCATATACTTCCAAAGGGGATATTTGGAACACCTTCAAAATGACCTCCCTCAGCACCACTATTACAACTGTGTTTCCTCTGAAAATAATGACATTCCCCCACATATAGAATATACATCAGATGCCTGACCTACGGAAAACTGAGAATGTCATGTCTCAAAATCGATATCCACAAGATGTGACTTTATGAATCACTATAAGAGTGGAGGGGTGAAAACCATTTACTAGAGGTGAGTTGATTCCTCTCCATCTATAAATGATATCTACAAAATTGCCAACTTCTCCAACACATCACTCAGAAACTGCAAGATGGATCTCTTGATGAAAGACTCTTCTACTATGTTCCCCTTCCTAGAGGAATAAAAAGACTTTGGGTTATAGTCCTGGAAGAACTCTATCCATCCCATCTATCCCATGTTTAGATCCTTCTGAGAGAAGATATAATTGAGACACATGTGTTAATAATATATGAGAAAACTCTATCAAATCAGGTATTGGTGCCACATCATCAATGTGAACACTACCACCACTAGTTCAATTTCATGGGTTGTGCAGTTCTTCTCATGATATCCCAACTTGTGAGAATCATATACGATCACTTCTTTACCCTAAAACAAGAAACAACCAAAAATAGTCCCTAACTAATCTTATAACACTATATTCCTAATGGCCTACTCTAGTAATATAAATATTGACATGCTTTTCAAAATCCAACTTAGCTTTTGAAAGTACTTCTGGCACTTCTCTAGCCACACAAATGGTTTTTCCATCCATGTAAAAGCCTTAAAATTGTTCTGATACCCTATAATTTTTTATTAAAAAACACCAATCGTACCGTACCAAATCTAGGAAACTCTGCACATCAATAACACTCTTTGGTGGATCCCAAGAAAGAACTACCTCAATCTTTATCAGATCTACCAGCAATCCATCCTTTAAAAAGTTATTTACTAGAATTTGGACCTCATAAATCTAGAACTAACACTTCGAGAGATTATCATAAATCTATTGCCCTCAAAGTGTGTCCTGGACATATTAAATTTTATTATTTGTTCCTCCACAAACACTGAGTGCTCTTGGA
Organism: Viscum album; assembly: GCA_963277665.1. Taxonomy (NCBI): domain Eukaryota; kingdom Viridiplantae; phylum Streptophyta; class Magnoliopsida; order Santalales; family Viscaceae; genus Viscum; species Viscum album. Next base: position 928,196,042 of record OY728165.1, read on the forward strand.
TGTCATCAATAAAGACCACCACAAACCGATCAATGTAAGGATGAAGGATCATGTTCATGTATCCCATGAACACATTTAGTGAATTATTCATGTTAAATTACATCACCATGTAATCATAGTGGTTATACCAATATTTGAAGGATGTATTCGGTACATCCTCGTCCCGTACTTGAAGCTAGTGGTAGCAAGACTTGAGTTCAATCATTGAGAATCACCTCTATCTATTCCTCTGATCGAAGAGGCCATAAATCCTTGGAGTTGGATAATTGTTCTTCACTATCACCTGATTAATCTGTGGAATATACACACATAACCTCGTGCTCTTGTCTGCCTTCTTGGAAAACAAAACTATGGCCACCTAGGGTGAAATGCTAGGTCCACCCAAGGTGAAACACTAGGTCACACAAACCCATTTCTATGTCATTCCTCTAGTTATACCCTCAAATCAATAAGAACCATGGGATACAATTAATATGCAGTTATAGATATTGGTTTTGTCCTTGGGTATCGAACAATATATAATTCTATCTCTCTCTAAGGAGGAAATCCCGAAACATCCATAGAAAATACATATTCATACTCTGCCACCACTATAAGGAAATGATATTCTTATAATCCACTTCACCTAGGGAAAGGATAGCCAACTGATGAGTAATCTATTTCACCATCATATGAGTAAGTCCATACGTCACTACAAATCCTTATTTTTCACAAAAAAATTAAAATTTTCTTCCATCACCACAAACACACCACACACTATGGCTAAAATAGTTAATCATAGCATGCATGGTCGATAACTAGTCCATACCGAGGATGACATCATAAGTCCTCGATGTCACTACCATGTGATCCCAAATGATACTCTCACTTCTATGAGTAAGCTCACATTTTTGACACCAACATGTCATCATTAAATATCTTCATGTATGAGTCTCTAAGCATAGGGATCGATTCAACTGATCTACTGGAATCTCTGAGTCTCAAAAAATGGTCATGGTAAGAAAATAATGATGGAAAACTATGTCTATAAAAAATATATCTGAGGAGGAATGGTAAAAAATCATACGACCAATCATTCGTGGAGCATCAGTGTCATAAGCCTCTATTTAGAAAAGTTTTCCACATCCCTATCTTACTTCTCTCTTAGCCCGGGGTAGACCACCTAGGTGGTGGTGGTAAAAAGTCAGACCTCCACACACAACCTGATGCTCTATGTACACTACTGCCACATCCACCACCCTGATGACCACCCAACACTTGACTCCTCCTCTACCTCGGTGGTCCTTAAACCATCTTCAGATCATCCATATGGTGGTTTGGGAAATCTCATGCCATATGTCCTTGACCTCCGCATGAGTATCACCAAAGTACATAAGCTAAAACGCTCTGCCTAGGGATCCATGCAGAACTGATCTTTTGTTCGGGGTCCATCCTATGGAGTGCCTAGTCCACTTGAGCCCATGTGTTGGCGGTCAGCTACCAATTTTTGAATACACAACTATCTAGTTCCAACAGGTATCTCCCACTACTGGCACTTTCTCTTCCATAAATATCTCCACAAGAAAATATCACTCCAATACCCCCACACATGTAGGGATACTAAGGGATATCATGGATGCCATAATCTGTTAGAATAGACAGTACTCGATGGACCAAGTCTTGAGGAATGGATCTCACACCATATCGGTGGAGTGGTGAGAATGATCAGAAAACCTCGCAAAGTAATCCACCACAGTCTTATTAGCATGATGCAGATATAAGAGATCATGTATATGCACTGAGTGTATCATCAATTTAAGAAATCTTCTTTGAAAATTCATTCATTGTAGTACCATGAGAGAGTTGCCTCATCATCTGTTTTGGTCACTAACCTCCACTATCATCCTACAAAACCTAATTTAAAACTCATGTTTCGGACTTCCATTTGGTTTGTAGGTGTCCTCACAAGGTAAAAGATGTATGTAACTACCTCCATCCAATCCTCAACTATATGGGGGTTTGGCTCACCCCTAAAACTGGGAGGTCACTACCTATGGAAATCATGAAACACACTCATCTTGTATGAATCCTCAAATGGTTGCACTAATAATGACTACTGCTCGATGGGTGGTGGTATCCCTTGTAAACCACATAGAGGTGTTTTATATGGTGTCAGGAGTATCAATTTTACATGCACATACTGACACCTAATCACTAGGTGGATTATCCTTGTGATCACACAATGGAATCCTAGAAGGCTGTCTGCAAGTAGGTATCCTATAATATATGATGATGTTCCACAGTTAATAGAGTATAATTGGTGAGATGACTCAAGAAAAACATGAGATCACACCGAAATCCTATATGATTCATGTACCATTGTTTTCATGAAAATAGTGTTTTCATGGACCATGTTAAAAATTAGATATCCAGAGTCTAGGTGTATGGATATATTGGCTTCCACACCAACATTATATTCACTAGTTTGAAATCCTAACTTAAAACATTGGATGTTGTTACCCCAACCCAAAATCATAGACTCAGAATCGTTAAGTAAAACCAAACCCTCTAAAACCACTTTATCCTGACACATCCAAGATAATCCCATGTTAAGAAAACTCCAATACCTCTTTCAATACACCAGGGACTTACAATTGGCATTGAGTTGGAATATTCCACAAATGGGAATCATTTTATACTATACTTATACACACACAAACAGTATATAAGACTAAAATGTAGAAATCTAAAAACATTGAGTATAAAATTCATGAATACAATATGATACCAACCAAAGAGTACTACAGTAGGAAAATGGCATGTAAAAAGGGTTATAATACATTCCCACCAATGAAAGAGTCAATAAAAGGGAATGTATATGTTCTTGAAACTCTTCTGTAGAAAACTGTGCCTGAAGGCTAAGTGTAGGATAATAATATGAATTCATAGGACCTCACCACATCTCTCTAATCACTATAAACTCCACCTGGTCTTGGTCCACCAAGAACCCCATCAAAATGATAAAAATCTGCACAAGATATGAAAATTGTAGGAAAATCCTATGTAGGGGAGAGTAAAATAGTACTTAGTAGGACACCCTGAAACCCTAAAGGAAAACCGCTCAGAAATAAATGGAGTACACCACAAATAAATACATGAATTATAACAATACTAAATACCCAATGTATAAAAAACAAATACATCGTATACCACAATTTAATCACATTAAGTACAGTATTCTCACACAGGTATAATTCTATAACCTGAAAATCATGATTATTAGACATAGAACACAGAACACACAGTGTGATGATATCACAAAGTGTTTTGATAACACATGTAGTGTCAATAACACACAGGGGGTCGATAAAACATTTAGTTTCAATAACAAATGATGTGTTGATAAGTCGTGCAGACCCCAATTCATGTAATCACCAAGTCACAACCAGCATACAGATTTTTTTTCAATGTGTGCTTGCACCTAGAGAGCATATTTCTCAATCAGTTATATCATATTTCTACATCAAGAATAGCTCACTTAGAGACCCTAAAAAGGACCCTCTCATTACAAGGTTCCCAACTCCATAAAATAACCGTTAAATGGACACACAGTTTGAATTTTATGACTAATTTTGTAAAACTTATGACCCGAGTCATGTCAACGTCCAAGCTGACCCACCAAACCCCCCCAAACCCATCATCTGACCGGAGTCATTCTGGTAGACCTGGCCCGAATTGGCCCAGCCCGTGGGCTACTGGGTATAACCTACTAGGCCACTATAGCGGCCTAGATCCCTCTAGTATGGCTTAAAACATGAGGGCTATTTTTGAGTGTCGCATGTAGTCCGTCTTGACCACATTATTGGCTGGTCCATGAGGCGTTGTATCATGTTTCATACAGAAAGCCCACCAACTCAACATGCACTACGACCTCTCTCCCATTGGTTCTTATGACGCTACTACGATTCTCGTCCCACATCACCGCCGTGACCTCCTGTCACACCCCCCCCCCCCCCCCCGATCACTACCTGTGGGCTCCACTTCTACGGGCTCCCAAAATGGCACACCATGACCATATCCTCTACCTCCTCCATTTTCCACCCGTCTAATATCCCATATTTCTAGCACCACACATGGAACCCAACATCTTGTTGGGATGCATGATGCCTCTATCGTTGCCCGCTCTTCTTGCATCCCACAGTCCTCCGCCCGCTCCACCTGATCCCAACTAGAGCCATTGCATCGGGCACCATGGTAAACTACTACCTCAAGTGATTCACACCAAACCTTCACTATTTCACCTCCCTGATATCGTTCTGCAGTTAGATCCCTGTTCTCTGATCGATGTGCCATGAATCAAAGGCACAATGATCCTCAGTTATTATTTCATGAACAATGAGGAGTGAAAAATGATTTGGGAAAAGAGATAAATGCATAGGAACTCCCAATGAACCAATATAGTATTTCTTCATGTCTTTATCAGTCCTTAAAGTTATCAGGATCATGTAGAGAAAATATATAGTCATATGTAATTCCTATTCCAAACCCTAATATATTTTATATATCTGACAAGAATAGATGAACCACAGATCAACATATTCAGGGATTGGTCTATGTTCATCATTTCAATATAAGAGAGGAAAGGAAATCACAAATTTCCAAAACATACTACCTAGAGTTTAGATTGATTATTTATGAAGAGTGAAGAATCTTCATCGTTGTTCGTTGATCCTTTGTTCTCTTATCCATGTTACAACCTTGATTCACACATCATTCAGTGTTTATTAGAGGAAGCTTTGTCTCCATGCCTCATAGGATTTTTCGGGTTACATCATAACATTGGATTCCTGAAAATATGCTATAATTAAAAGAAACTAGCATAGAATAAAATAAAAAAAATTGTTAAATATTTCACTGATGTTTACATCAAAAAATTAATGCTCATATGAAACTCACACTGGTCGAGGTTAGGCCATGCATAATGCGAATTCATTTTTCTAAATTAATTGGGTCCCTCAGATTTCCAATCCGAGAACTCGTTTAGATGTTATTCAAGTATTAATGAAAAACCACCCATATGCTTTATAAAAAATTTAACATAATTCAATGAACGGTTCTGGGTACAATGAGCCTAAGATCCACATTCCCTCTCCGCACCTGGTTTTAGTATTTTCCCAATCAATTTATAAAAATTTAACAAATGAAAATGAGTGTCATTATAGAAATTTTTTCTTGTTGGTATTTCTTCACCACCTTGTGGTTCACAGTTAGTTGAAAACTATCCTTTGAGGTAGGTTTTCCTTTGTTTCTCACCATTATTATCATGTGGGTGGAGTTTTAATTTTTTTTATCTTTTGTAAGATAGTATATTCTGACTAATCAATATAAATAAAAGTTTTAATTGTAATTGGTACGAAAATGGGTTTTTACATGCTTTTACAACTTTTGTATTATTGTGGCGTCAGTTTTGTTTGAACTGGATACCATATTGAAAATTGTGGCCCTTAGGGGGATTTATTTATACTGATTTTTTTTTATTTTTAGAACCCATTCTGGTTGGTATTTATTATACATCATCCATAAATTAAAATACTTTAACCACTTATATTTGTGAACTAAAATGGTTTCCCTTGGATTATGGATTTTGTGAGAATGATATAAATAAATAACTACAATTTGATGAAACTTCCCCTCGATAAATATGTAAAATGATCAACACTGTGAGGCTGGTATTTGGTCATACAATGTGGATGTGATTTGTGGTTGATATGTGGTTGTGCTATGGGGCATCGAAGTGTGGTTAGTATGTGGGGTGGGAATATGTTATTAATATTGGGTAAATATGTTGGTTATTGATTTTTTGTTTGTATATGGTCATTCATTGGGTAGATGAAATATTGTGGGTATGTGTCCATGAAGTGGGGAAGAAATTTTTGGTTGTGTAATGTAGAAGATGAGACGAGAGGGATTTTTTTGTGCAAGATACCATTGTAGTTATGTAAAAAATGGTTAGTAGTCTATGAGAAAATATTGGTTGATTTGGTTAATGAGTTACAAATGGAAAAAGAATTAACTAAAATAAGAAGTGTGTTTCAATGTAGTTATATTTAAATATTGAATGGAATGATATGTTTAACTGAAATGTTCTCTTCTCTAAACAAAAAGATGGAGGTGTCTTGTGTCTTGTATTTGTTGTATGGTATTCTATATTAATAGGTGGAAGTGATGGTGGGAATTTTTGGAGTTGGTTGGTGATTATTATGGACATGTAAGTTTGGATTTTCTATGTCAAAATATATATACCTCGAATGATCCTTGTGATTTCTTTATTCACCCCACATGCATCGAGCAATATATGTCTCACCCATACATTTATAGATGTGTGGTTTTTTAATAATATCCTAATGATGAGGATGGATGGATAACTATTGACTCATTCTTTGTCTCACTTCTAAGTGAGAAGATATGAACAAGTTTATTTCATCCAAGCAATGATAGTTCACTAGGTGATGGCCCACGTGTCTTTAGGCATGATGTGATGTGTCTGTGTTGTGGGGAAATTTTCTAGATTCTTTAGGGTGAAAAATAGTGAAACCTTGTTATGCAGTGGAATATGGTGGGGTTCATGAATGGTTGGAGGGTGAATGTGGTTGATGTTATTCAAGTTTACAATACCATATTACTCTGGTAATGGTTGTGATTTAATTGCCCGGGTGTCTTCATCAGAGATGTGATATGACCATGTTGTGGGGTGGTGGCCCAAATATTTGTGGGAATGACTTGATGTGACTGTATTTTTCTCAGTGTTATTAGTTATATAGAACATTTTGGATAACCATGATGAAAGAATTTAGTGTGTGAGAGTGTAATATCAGGGATAAAGTGTTTTAGGTTATTGTTTATTGATATGATTCATATTGTTTTATTATATTTCACTCATGTAATCTGGTGAGTGTTCCATGGAGAGAAATGGAATAATTATTTGACATATTTAAGTGTTTTTTGGATCTACTATTTACTCAATTGTGCATTATTATTATTATTTATCATGTTCAAAAGAGTCTTTTTAATTGAGTATACATTCATGATCACCCAATGTATATAAATCATTTTTTAGGTTTCTAGAAGAATTGTATGAGATGTGTTTGAAATTACTAGCTCAGAACTTGAGATAGTTATTGTCTCACTACATTATATTTTTTTTGAACTATAAGGATTTATTTTCATTATTATGTTAAAAAAATAAAATTAATAATTATGGGGTCAGAAAAAGCAACATCCCTTATCTGTTATTATTCAAACCAAGTCTTTTAAAAATTTCTTTTCCATAATATAGACTTTAATTGTATCAATCCCCCCAATTAATCCTACCACATACACAACCACTATTTCATGGGTGATGACTTATCCTTAAATTATTTTCAGGTTTCCTCGGCCAGCGAGGATCTTTCATGTCCTCGTAGTTTCTCCCAAAAACATCATTCTATGAAGAATGCTCAAATCCACTTGCCTTCATTGGAAGGAATTGAAAATTTTGGAGTATTAATTGGTATTAATGTTCTTTTTATTCTATACCATGTCATTGGTATATCACTCGATGAGAGTTTCATATAGGTACTTGTGCTTCATGAGGATTTTTAGGGTTGGATTCATATTCACTTATTGTTTCTATTATCCCATAATCATCATTAAAAGCATTAATTTCTTGCCAGGCCACCTGCATTGGTGGCTTAGAGGACACACCCTTTTGATAAGATGCATGGAATTGAGAAATAGATAAATTATCCATCAGACCACAAAGATGAGGGGGTGCATACAAATTGGTTGAGGCCCCTTTTATTAAGTGTTCATCCTATTGTATAGACATGTCACTTGGTGGATTACCATGTCATACCTTCTTATTAAATAAAATTATTCTACTTCTTTAAAAATGGGATGGATCTTCTTTAGTATTTCATTTTAGTTATTCATTTCAGATAAATTTAACTATATATATTTTATAAATAGATTATTTTTGGGATATTTTTGGTTTCAATTTTATAATATATCATAGAGTAATTTTTGGTTTATTCATCCTATCTCTCGATCATGTTTTTATTATATACGGTAATGGAACAAATTTGTCAGCATTTTTGTTTAACGTTTTTGATAGTCCTCAACCTGGGGCCTACTAGAGATGGGACACAGGAAGTAACTATATCTCTCCCTTTATTGTGGTATCTTTAATGTGATGTTTTGGACACATTAATATAAGATTTTAGTATATGTTTTCTGAGTTAATAACATATTTTTTAAAAACTATTTTAATGTGCATAATTTATATCCATTTTAATTAATTAAAATATCCTCTATTGAGTAATATTTTAAATGAAAAATATAACTTTTATATATATTAATATTAAATCAAATTGTAATAATTATGACTACAAGTCATATAGTTAATATAAAAATAAATTTTTCTTGAAAAATATGTTTTTTGATAAACTTCTTTATCATCGCGTATGACGGTTTAATTTAAAATTTAATTAATCCATGTTTTTAATTGAATTTGGTAAAATAGATTCCATATTTTTTTAGTTAAATTTATATTATATAATAATTTCAATATAATTTTTGGTGAAAATTAATTTTGAAAGCTGTAAAATCATTTTTACTGCATTTACAGTAAAAAAATATTAAATGAGTGTTAAAATATAAAGATATGGGTTAAAATTGTATAAATACATATTAAATTAATATTGGATATCCATTTATAAAAACTGTGTTACCTTATACTTTTTATGTTATTTTAGGACACTTTACTATGAATGTGACCAACATAATAATTTAAGTAAATATAAAAGACAAAATTTCACCCTCTTGGTTGTAAAATTTCTATTATGTGTTCACATAGGAAAAAAAGAAATATGGGAATAAATAGTTATGATAATTTTTATAATAATTAAATTAATATGAAGTGGTTTATTTACTTATAAATTCAATAAATTTAATAATTACAATAAATGGATAAGAAATGATAGCACAATAATTATTTAATTAGTAGAAAAATATAACTAATTATAATAAAAATATTAAATTTCATATAAATTGATTTATTTTCCAAAATTAATTTTTTTTTTACATTATAAATATATTTTAAAATAATATATTCGAATTCTATATTTTTCATTATATTATTAATATCAAATTAAATTAATTGTGTCAAAATTGAAATTAATTCAATTTTATAATAAATAATATTCTATTATATGATTTAAAATTCATAAGATTTGTATCTAATTATAAGTTATTTATCTATGTTAAAAAATATGAATAATGGTATATTAATAGGCCAACAGTTCTTTTATTAAAAATAAATTGACATATAAATAGTAAAAACACTATTACCATGGTAATGTGTAAAATGAGGTTTTGCGCATTTCATGTGCTTGTGTTGAAATTTATTTTTCCACTCAAGGAATTTTTATTTTATAAATTATATTAAATATTTATAACCATTGGATACAATGTATCTATTATGTATCATTTTATTTCTAGCCTTATATAATAAATCTATTTTATAAAAATGTTATTTATCGTAGTGTAAACTAAAATAGAAAATTTTTATAAATGTAATAGTCAAGGAACAACATGTATAAAATTTTTTTTTATTGAAAATGTGTTCTTCAATCATACCATCCCAAAAATAAATTATTTCTAAATTTTTATGTCACTTTGTGTGATAGTGCTTTCCAATTATTTAACAGTTTTTGGTATTTAAAAAAGGTCAATCCTATTTCATTATTAATGTGAAATCCCTCTCCTCACTTCTTCAAAGATATAAAACCATTTGGCCTCATAAAAACCTAAAAAACTATATCCCAAACACAATTTTCTACATTATTGCACTATTTTCCATAAAAAAGACCTACTCTAGTGTCTTTAATAATATATCCATGGGAGGATTCTCTGAGAGAAGGTAATTTTATTAATATAGAGCTTTTTTATTACTTCTTCTTTTCAAAAAATAAATTATGTATTAATTATTCCAATATAGTAAATAATTTCAAAAATATACTAATATTTAATTATTTTAATGGAATAATATAAATTAATCTCATCATCCATCTAATGGGAAACAAAACCATCATTCGTCTGTATGATGGACTACCACCACACGAACTATGGTAAATGGGTTTTTATTAACGTCTCGAATAGATTGTTATCATGATGTATTTGAAGTATATATATGATATTAATAACATAATTATACTTCTTGATTTGTTAAATCACAAAATACTTATTAATTTAAATTTCATGGGGGATACGATAATGTCCATCGTGTGTACGGGGGACCACCGCATTGTGAATTGATATGATTCATTTTTAGTAATTATTTTCCTAGAAGGTAATTAAATTAAATTTAATAAATTTATGTGATTTAAATGAAAAAATGGTGATATTAATTATGTTTTTGTCATTATAAAAAATAAAATATATCAATTTATTTCATACCTTTCCTCTCACTGAAAAATGATGATGTTGGTCATGCGTATGTGTAGACTACAGCCTCAACAAAGAAGTGTGCTTATTTTTATCACCACATTAAATGGTTGAAATATATATGTATATTTAAAGATATAAAATTGTATTTATGATATTATTATAATTATATAATGATAAAACAATACATAAATTCATTCCCTAATGATCATTTTAAAAAGTGAACTTTACACATGATTACGTACAACCTACTATCTCAATGATTGTAACATAATTAATTAATCATAAAAATAATTCCTAATTAGTTTTAAAAGTATAGTTTCTGTATTAATATGGAAATAATATCATTATTATAATTTTTGTAGGTGATATTATATTTTTCACTTTGATCGTAGTCAACCTACCAAAGTCAGTTTTGACACATAAGTCGAATATTGTCGAAACATCTGATGTAAATATAATTGACTAAGTAATCATATATCACATGGTAATAAGTTAAATATATGAATAATGAAATTTAAAAATTTACTTAATAAATTAAATAACTAACAGAACTTTCTTATTCAAGAACATAAATATTTTTTTGGTGATTTAGACTCATGGTAAGGGAATCTTTGATTAAAAATGTCAATTAAAAAAAATATAAAGATTGGTTTTCTAAATATTATTATTCTACGACCATGTAATTAAAAAAATAATTATTTTTTATATATACATAACATATTTAGAAATTTAATTTTATGTCTCTTTTTTATTTATTTCAAGTTAATTTAAATTAATATTTTTATTTGTTCTTTACAGAAAATTTTAACAAAAAGGGAAAGAAGAATTGTCTATTTTAACATATATGATGGCAATGAAGTTTCCCACCATTTAAAAAAAAATAGTTTTTTGGATTCCATTACACAATTTCAAGATTTATTAAAAAAATACACTCTTTCCTTTTTTTTGGAATTTTTGTTATTGAAAATGGGTTTTTTAAAATTTAATATTTTGTTACAGATTGTGTTTTCCATATAATTTTAAAAAATATATTCAATTATTTTAGGATGAAAATGTCAAGAATAAAATGGTTTAATCAGTATATTTAAATCGATAATTATATTAAAATGTGTTGAACTGGATACATCTTATATGATGTATTTAGACCAATTATAGTAAATGGGTGAGCCAATATATCTTATACAAAGGGTTGAGACCCATTATAGATAATAAAAAATAAATGATCACAATATATATTATAATAATGGTTGTCCTCATTATATCTCTCTACTAAATTTGGAAATTTTTATGTTCTATAAATAATTATATTTCATTTTGGTTATACGGTTATTCTAATTGAAACCGTTTTCAAAGATTTTTATCAATATGATTCATAGTGTTTACAAAAAAGGGATTTTATTTTATATATTTGTGTTTATATTATATTATTTTAAAAAAAATATGTGCACTTTTTTCATGTTGAAATTTTTTATTCCACATGCTCAAATTACTTTGATGTTAATGGAAAAATTTACATGTTTTTCATGTTTTAAGTAGACTAGTGGATTTATTCTTTTTATATCCCATATTGAGAGTTTTTTCTCATCCCATGTTTTCAAGTTATTTATAGGGTTTAAGGATTGGTAATAATAAGGAATAAGTTATGTAAAATTTCGTGAAGACTTTTCTGGAAAATTAAACATGTTTTACATATATTATTAGAAAAATGGGCACTAATAAAAAATAAGAACATTTTAATTTATTATATTGTTATGTATGGTTTATGTCATCATTATCTAATGAAATTAACCCAAAAAATATTTTGTAACGAAATAATGTGAATTCTTGTATAAAAACAAATGAATATTTAATGTATATTGTTGATTCCTTGTAATATATATAGTTCCTTCATCAGCATGCAAGAAGGTATGTTATAAAAAGTTATGAAAATATGACAAGAAGATTTTTTAATATCATAACAACTAAATAGACAAATGAATTTGTAGAGTTACCCAACAGTATGTTATGAAGTTATATATAAATATAAGGATGCATAGAATCAATGTGTTTACATGAATAGTGATCACATGAATGATTTAAACTATTAGTTGTCGAATTGTTTTCTTGTCATATACTTAATAAAATAGTGTTGTTAGCCATAAATATTTGTTTTAAATGGGGTGTAATAGGAAATACCTCAAATTATTAACAGGAAATCATGGATTTATTTATTATACGACTTTAAACTTCTATTGTCCACATATTTGATAATGGACTAAGGATTCATTATCACCATTTTATAAGATTAATTCATTTGAAAATCCATGTATCATTAAATAACTACGACCCATATTTTCCCCCAACTTCTTATAATTGATGACACATACATGTAATAAACATTACTAAACTAACAATTATTTAACCAAAAATATATTTGATCAAAAAAACAATTTAACATTAAAAAATATAATTTCATTGTTTTTAATATTTTAAATTCATTAAATTTTCTTAACTGGAATCCCATATATAAGGCCACCTCAGTAAATTTCAAAAAAAATGTAAAACTGAGATGGTTTAAATTTAAGATTTTAAATAATATAAAGAGTTATTGTTACCTATATAGGCGATAAAATATCCCCATGCACTAAATTCAAAAATGACGGATCCAAAACAAACAAATATATTTTCTTGTAAATTTTTCTCACCATTCTAATACAAAAAATATATATAATATTTCTAAAAAAAATTTCAGTAGACAAATTCCAACATTTTAAAATGTTTTAAATCTCATAGTATCACATTTTATATATTAAAATTTAATTTTTAATTTATAAAAATATTCTAAATATAGTAATGAATATGATATAAATTTTTCAAGACCCTCAACCGAGATAGGATTTAAACTAGATATCTTTAGATTTTTGTGAGGATTTATCTAATCATGATCACATAATAGAAACTCTTGTCTATTTCCAAATTTTATAATAATCTAGAAAATAACATAAAATAGAATAGTTAGTACCTAATGCGACTAATTAAAAATTATTATTATATTTGAATTATGACTAATTATCACAAATTCGTACTAATATTTACTAATTATTACAAATAATTTTTAATTATAACTATAAATAAAAAATATTTGTTAATTTATAGTAATTTTTTTTAAATATAACTACTCTATTAAAAAATATTACTAATTTTTGATAATTACTTTAATAGTTTATATTTTTTTTACAAGTAACCACAAATAATTGTATTTTTTACTAATATTTAGAAATTATTAATAACTTTTCTAATTATTATTAGCATTTAATACTTACTAATGAAATTAACTAATTATTTTTTAGTTATTACAATTTATTTATTAATTAATATCAATTTAATTAATTATAAAAAAATTAAATTTTTTTATTTTTCTAATAATTATTTTTTATTCATAATTTTTTTTATTATTTATTAAAAAAATATCATATTTTACTAGTATTTAAATGTTATTAATACTATTCAGTAATTACGACTAAAATTTAATAATTATTTCTATAAATAACTAAATATTTGTTAATTACTAATACCTAATTTTGTAATTATTGATATTTATTTTAATTATTACTACATTTTAACTACTTATTGTATATTTTAAATAATTACTAGTATTTTTATTGACATCATTGATTTAATGAGAAAAAGTCATGATTCTCATGCTTATTAATGAGTTTCATTTTTTTATGCATCTAGTAATCTGAGGTAGGTGATTAATATTTTCCAAATAATTAGTCACAACTGAGGATAAGTCACTATCGATAGGGCTCATCATCAACAAGGTCTCACTATCAAGGATTCCATCCCGCTAGAGTTTAAATTTCTAAAAGTAAAGACTGAAACACCGTTATCTATTTCATCACAATGAAAGAAAAATTTAGTAATGTGTGAGACACCGCCATCCAGACCTACCATCAGAGGAGTCACCACTAGAAATATGACTCACCATTAGCTGAGACACCACAGGCATAGAATTTTATCTATGTGTATAATGCAACACTTCTAGTACAAGTTATTTCCATCATTTTGACACCATTCAAAAGTCTCACCGCTAGGCTTAGAAAACTCTATAGAGAGAAACCATTACAAACACATCACTAGACTAATAGTCACCATCCCAAACTCACTGACACTATTTCTCAAACTTTTATTTTTAAATGAAATATTTCAAATGACTTTTTAATTTAATTTAATGCCATGTTTTATTTTAATTCCCATTTCTTATTAGCTTGACAAAATTCATTAAAGGATGTTTTGGACCTATATATGAGGATTAAGAATATAAAGATTCTCACATGTATACTCATGCATTCTACTGATAAAAAGAGAATCAAAATCTTTCGTCGAAGTAGAGTTATACACAAAAATGTGATGCGATGAAAGGGAACAAGAGAAAACATGAACATAAAATAAGATATATAGATCATTGCATGAACTGAAATTACTACACTCGAGTGAAAAATTATAAGAATAATACACATCTTGTTCTTACTTGTATTCACAAACAAAATTGTCTATGACACCATGTACTACTTATTTTTTTAGGACAACTCGACTCAAGAAACAATGCAAATCAAGGTAATGAATCACAAGCTACACTTCATAACAAACTGAGCATCTCTATCCCTTCATATTTTTCATTTCTCAGTTTTCTTATTATATTTTACATTATGAGTAGTGTGTGTTAATATATATATAAACAAACACACTTTTTCCAATAATAATATGAAGATACAAAGATATATTCTTAACTCTTTTAATACTAGTTTTCCATAGAAACTATGGTAGATTTTATGTGTGACATGTTACATTTTAAACTCCCATATATAATAGTGGCAGAGGCATTGTGTGGTCTAGATAGATGAATACTATTGTAAAACCATTTCTAGGTTATGGATCAATCTATTTATTAATATAATTTTTTTGGTGGAAGTTGATCACAATGTTGAGAGAATTATGTCTCAACATGAGATTGAACATCTTTTATTCAAAATTCAACTACATATTTCATTTTTAATTAATTAATTAAAATTAAAATACTTTTATATTGTAAAAAAATTAATAAATTTATAGTTAACCTTAATTAGTGTTTTTATATAATTTTAATTTAGTAAATTTATTTCAATGTTCAATGTAATATTTTATATTATGTACCCAAGACCAAATCAAAAATTTGAAAAAAAACCCATTAAAAGATTGAAATTTATAGTGATATTCTATTTTGGTTAACTAGTGCATTTTAAGGTAATTATAAGAATCTATTTTAATAAATTTTAAGTGGAATTTAAAATGGGTACTCAATTCACCCCTCTTGAGTTACTCACTATGACCAATATTTTTTATCTAAGGAGTAATATTTGGTATGAAATTATTTTAAAATCATCTGAACTATGATGTTTTATTAAGATTTAATGATAATAAATTTATGATATTTATAAATTTATTTCTTTAATTAAAAAATATTCAAGACTGTGTTTTCACTAACAGACCTCCCATATTCAATGTTGACGATTTTGCTCAGTGGAAAATTAAAATGAAAATTTACATGGAGGACATTGGTTTTAAAATTCTGACATCTATAGAAGATAAATATTCTATCCTTAATTTTTCTATAATGGATATGGGTGAAGGCACTAAGCGTACTTTTAATTAGAATTGTATCAAACACAGAACAGATTATGCGACTTTTTATATGTTTTATTAACATATAATGAGGCTTATATGTGTCAACTAGAGAGTCCTATGCATTTATCATGATGAATTCTATAGATTTTATTAGTTTATTGATTATTTTTGAAGAAGAGATAGAGTTCAACTGAGAAGATGATAATGATCCAAAAAATATAATCTGTATTTTTTACAGTACTAACTCTAATGAAATGGAAAAAGAGAATGTTTTAGATTTGTGTTCATGTGATATAGATTAATATCAGGATGGTGATGAGGATAAAGCCCATCTATCCAAGATATTCAATAAATTATTTGGGAATAATTTTTTTAGAATACATAGTTTCAAAGGAACCTATGATTCTAGTGGAATCTGGAAGAATTATTAGAAGAAGCATGAAAATTAATTCACTTGTAATGAGTGAAAAAAGAAGGGACATGTCTAGGTATAAATCCCAAAACTAATGTCAAAAAATGTATTTGAAGAAAACTAATGAAGGTAAAATAAAGCAATGAAATTCATGTGTGGTGCTCTAAAGAAAGATACAGTGATTCTGACTCTACTCTTGCAAAAAATCTAATAGATCAAAGAGGTGCTTTGTTACAAAATTCAATAAGGTACCAGTTGTATCATCTGTACATATTTATGGTAATTTTGAAAATGAAAAATCTCATGATGATATGATTAAGAAAGAAATGTTTGAATACTATCGTATTTTGGAACACAACTTTATTGAAAATTAGGATAGATAAAAATTTCTTAAGAGACATCATTATTTATTTTAAAATATTGAATATGATCATTTTGAAGAAATGGAAAACATTAATCAACTATTCAAAAAGAATAAATTACATTAAATTTAAATTGAGAAACTAATGAAATACTTTGAATGTTTCTTTATTGGTAGATAAAATATCACAATGATTTTTGGAAAAAATAGACCTAAATATGTTTTAGGGATAGGATATACACCTTGAATATAAGGATTAATAATGTGTTCATTTGTACATATGTATAAAACATGGAATTTCTAGTACTATATATTTTTAAAGATTAACTAAAAAAGTATTTACTTCAAAAAATATTGATTCATTTTATAGGAAACATTTCAAAAAATGTGTTTCCTTATTCATTAACTACTAACATCTCTAGAACCAAATAGATATGGGTATATAATTCATTCACTGTATAAATTCTATTTTTTAGGAAAAATGTTTGATGACCTCCTATAAAAGATTATGGTATTTGGATTGTTGATGTGCATGAAATATGATAAGAGACTATTATTGTTTACTGAATATCATTACGGTTGATGGTCATTATGTCACCTTTAGTGATAATGAAAAAGGGAATATCATCCTCTTTGTCCATGATTCATAATAGTACTTTTTAATTACTGATATATAATTTTTTGATGTTTTTATTTATAACCTGGTTAGTATTTTATATTTACGTCATGATTGTTTTTATTTTAAAATTTATGATGATTATTTAAATGTTTATTATTATAATTTTTTTTAATTTTCACATAATTAAGGAAATATAAAATTTATATTGTTGTTTAAAATTATATTTTTTACAAAATGATTCATTCTTGAGTGACTTTAAAAAAGAATATTGGATTCAGAATAAGATACTAGTCCATTGCAATATTCTCTCTCTTAAGAAGCTTACTAGGAAAGGGTCATTCAAGTATCTACCAAAACTATAGTTCCAAGATGATAACATCAGTAACCCCTTTCAAAAAAGAAAATCAACACAAAGTTCCTTTTAATGTAGTGGAATATGTTTCAACTTCTCAACCTCTTAAGTTTGTTCATATGGATTTATTTGGACCATTTAGTGTCTCATGACTAAATGTGAGTCATTATGTCTATGTTTTAGTATATGACTTTCCAGGAAGACATGGGTGTTCTTTATAGATAAAAAAAGTGAAGCATGTATATATTTAACCATTTATAGTAGATCAATAGTGTACATAAGTGAACATAAAATTAAAACCTTAAGAATTTTCCTTAGATATGATTTTGAGAACAAATACATTGAATCTTTTTTCTCAGAATATGTATATAGTCGAAACATCTATTCTCTTAGAAACCCTGTGTAGAATGGATTTGTTGAAAGAAGAAACATAAATCATTAAAAGATAGCACAAACCATGTTAAATTTGTATGGATTAGATATCTATTTTTGAGAACAGGCTATGAATACTTCCTATTACTTCATAAATAGAGTTTTAATTAACCAATTTTGAAGAAAACCCTTTTTCGGCATTGGAATAATAGAAATCCTAAGATTAATTACATTAGACTTTTTGGTTTAAAATTCATTATTTTTAACACTAAGGTTAATATTGAAAACATTCCCTTTTAATGTGGTGAAATAATTGTTTAGGATATTTATTTTGTAGTAATGACTATATAATATTTAATAAAAGGTCCCTGACATTGGATGAACATTACCTTGTAAAATTTGATGAAACAGATCCATATGATCCCCATACCTATTTATAAAATCTGGATGATGATTTTAATTCTTTCAACATCAAATCTAAATATTATATTTCTGATATGAAATAGTTAAAAATTCATCTGGTTTTGAAGAATTTTCTGAACGTCTTGAACTGTAACTTATATAAAATCATGGAGTGGAACTCATAAATATTTGTTGTGGTTTAAGATCACTTATATATAACCCCTTATTTGTGGTTTTGGGATATATAAATATAGGTACAAAGACTATATATTCTCTTAGAAAGCAGTTTCAATATCTAGCATTCTTGTCTTAGTTAAAACCTAATAACATCAATGAATACATTAATGATAAAATATGGGTGATGGAAATGTAAAAATAATTAGATCATAATGTGCTAAAAAATGTGTGGGAACTTATTGATAGACCCATGGAAACCATAGACACACTCACGAAATGGGTATTTATAAACAAGGTATGTGGGTCATGAACAATAGCTAGAAACAATGAAATACTTGTTACAAAGGGTTAAATAACAGAATAAGGAATAGACTGTGAGGAAACCTTTTCACCATTATCCATACATGATTCCATTAGAATAATTATTGCATATGTAGAACATATATATTTCAAACATTATCCAATGGATGTCAAGAGTACTTTCCTAAATGGTTTTATAATTATTGAGGTTTTTATGTAACACCCCATTTTTTCAAAATCCCCATTTTTAAAATCATGTTTTAAATTGGACTATAGCTTTATATGATTTAATAAATGCTCTTAGTTCATGGTATAATTTTATGCACAATTATCTTATTTTGAAACATATATCTTATCCAACCCTTTATAAAAAATGAATTCCAAAAGTTTTGGTAGTTTTATAAATTTAAATAGATGATATAATTTTTGTATCATATAAAAATTATTTATGTAGGTATTTTTCTAAAATTATGAAAAATGAATTTGAATCGTGTATAATGGGAGAATTCAAATTATTTATAATTTGTTATATTTTTTAAAGTAAATAAATTTTATTTCAAATAAAATTATATATACAAAGGATATTTAAAAAAATTAACATATATAACACTAAGTGTGGTAATACTCCTATGAGTACCACCTATAATTTGGATCTCCATTAAGATAAAAAAATCAATAGATTAAATGAGTTACAAAAGTATTATTAGATGTCCTATTTACATAATTGGTAGATATACCGATATTATGTTTAGTGTGTGTCTGTGTGATTGCATTAAATTTAATCCAAATGTGTCACACATGCTTGCTTCGAAAAGAATATTCAATTAACTAAAATATTATACCAATTTTGGATTGTTTTATCCATTTTGAGAACCATTTTATTTAGTTAGATATTTTGATTCTTATTTTATGGATATAAGTTATAGACAAAAAAATCCTCTAGAACATGTAACTTTTAATGAATTTCTATAGTATCATGTTGTAGTATGAAAAGAATATTTTTTTCACTTTCCACTTCTAATGAAAATTAAAGAGATGAAGGTAGTTTCCATGGAAAATTTTGTGGGTGAAACACATATTACATGACTATGGATATCAATTTTGACATGTACCCATAACTTGTGACAATACAAGTGCTATAAACAATTCCAAGAATCCTATTTATCATTCTAGAAAAAAAACTAATACTGATATATTCATCCCTTTTTGAGAGATAATTTTCCAAAAGGTTATATGATACTTGAATACATTGGTAAAAAACATTAGTTTGTTGATATCTTTCTAAATACATCAAAATATAATAAAATTATTTAAATAAATTTGTGCAAGGCATTATTTTTTTTATTAAGATTAATTTTATAATAACACTCCATTATGTGTGACACAACTTTGGGAATGAAACTTCATTTTTTATGACACACCATTGGGTGTGATACATCTTTGTGTATAACACACCATTGGGTGTGACACACCATTGGGTGTGACACACAATTGGGTGTGACACACCATTGGGTGTGGCACACCATTGGGTGTGACAAACCAATGTGGTTGTCTCATAGTTGTGGTTTTCTCCTGTTTTTTTGTCTCACTATTCTGATTGTCCCATCATTTTTAACTTCACATGATTGTTTTCAGGAATTTCTATATTTTTATCTGCAAAATTATTCAACGGATATTTTTTAAAATTCTTTACAATTTGTTTTTTTATAACTAGATTCACTTTTTTTACCAATTTTTTATTTTGATTTTTGTATCTATATAAAAACAAATTCAAATGTGATGTTTCATCTTTTCCAACACATCTCTGTCCTCTTGAATTTTTTCATGATATCTATTGTACTTATTTTATCTCTCAATCATTAATCATTGACTTCCCTTCATCATCAAAGCATGTCGAACTGATCAACATAGTCAAAGTGAAACATTCTTCTAATTATTTGTCGGATGAGTCACATCCATCAAAGAATCATAAAAGCAAAGTGAAATCATAAATCTATTGTAGAATCAGGGAATACAGTGTGATTAAAATGAGTTATAGCACTTTAATAGGAAGTTGGAGTATAATTGATACTTTTGAAAATATTAATTGTGAATATAGTGATATTAAACCATGGTTAGTTGGATTGGTTTTCATCAAATAGTAGAACCTTTTTCTTAATTATGTGTTTATGTTCTATCATTATGTGGAGTTCAGCTTTGAAGAAGTAGAATAGTTTTAGTTAGGAATTTGTGTTGAAGGTCATAATTTTTTTCAAAAGAACTATGGCCAATGTTTTTTAATGTCCCACATAAAGGTGTCTCCAATGATTATCAAGGAACCATCCCGGATGATGGGGATAATTTAATTTATGAAGAAGAACCTGCTGATTTTACTAGTGAATGAACTATGAGAAGTTTATTTTATTTTGATTAGATGGGAAGTGCATCATACTGTTTAAATTTATCCAACACATTATACGCCCAAGGAAATGTGATTTTTCCACTATAAGGTATCATGGTTTTTTCTTAAATTCTCTAATAAAAAGGGTACATAAGGTATATTTATGTAGGTATCTCATTATTCATGTATTAAAAATGATCAAGACATCCTCTAGATCAAAATACATGATATATCTAAGGATTATTTTTTCTATGTTGAAAGCTATGAGGCTTGTTTATGAAAATGATGAGACAGTTGTGGATAGTGATGGTCTTTGTATCTCAAAAGTGATTTTCAAGGATGAAGATCAGTAGAAACCATTAGATAATTAAGTGGGTAGCTAGTAGTGAATCAATATTTCTTGGATTCAACCCTATAGACCATCCTTTAAAGAGAAAAGACCGTTTTACCTTGGTTTGGAACCAGATAGGATAGTATAGTATTCTTAAGGGAATAAAGAATATTTTTGTTGGTTAAAAACAAGAATAATATCCAGTAGATGATGGCAGTGATCGTGATCCATATTACAATTCTACTTCTATCACATATGGTGCTTCTCTCTCGCACAGAACACCACCTAAAAGAGAGAAGTTTTCAAAAAAGTGATAAGGATGAAACCGATGTCACTAGAGATGAATAGCTAAAAGTAGATGCAATTATAATTGTGGAGATGAATATAATGATGGTGATGATAATGAAGGATTTTATATTGATAGTTCGACTGGAAAAATTTGAAATGAAGATGTCGAGAATCTTCAAGATCTAGTAGGTTCTCTAAAAGGCTGTGTTTCAATATCATAATAGATAATGATTTTTGATATAAAAGAGGGAGATAAAAATGTTGAGGAGTATAAATCACTGAGTCATGGAACTCTTAAATTTTTTTGATGAAGTTGATAATGAATCTACTATTCTATATTAGATAGAGTCATATCTAGAAGTTTTTGAGAAAATGAGGATTATTGATGTTGTTGAATAGAACCTGGATGAGGAGATTCTATATGAGCCTCAAGTTTTTGATTTTTTGAAAGATGTGTATTATTTTTAAAATCCATCAGTTGATAATAATATAGAGGATTCACATCATATTTAACATAGGAATGTTTATAACTTTTTTGGTATACCTACTATAGTTGTAACTACTGCTGCTACTTCATTAGTAGTAGATATTTATTAAAAACCTTATAAAAGATTTATTTATCCTATTATAGAGGAATTTGATTTATTCTTTTTAATGGTTATAATTTCAGTAAAGAATAGTAAAACTAGTATTAAAAAATAAATATACCCTGATGGATAGATGATTTCATATATTGATGTTGCTATTTATTAGAGAGGATTGTTTTTATAACAGAACTGGCCCTTGATTTTCCTCCACATCCTATTGAGGTAATCACAAAATATGTTTTTTAATTCTTCAGTAAAAAATTTTTTTTTGATTTTGATGTGATTAAATGGAATATTCCACCTCAAATGTCTATAATAATTGAAAAAGATGAAAATAAATACAATTAAGTTAATGATTCAGAACATTCATCCAAAAATAATTTTTCACTTTTAAGTGGTATAGATTGAAAATATAAGGTAGAAAAGTGATCTTGAATCCTTGAAATATTCTATGTAAAAAATTCAATGACCTTATTCAACTATTATAGATACACTGCATGATAGGGTGGAGAATATCAGTTACATAGAATCTAGTTCTTCTACAACTCATCCACATTCTACTAATTCTGAACTACTCAAAACTGTTGTTGGAGAATAAATTTCTACTATTTCACGTGGACCATCAAGTTTTTATGCATCCATTTCTATGGAAATTTTGAGAAATTTTCAGAAAAACAATGATCACGATCACATGATGCTAAAAATTTATAAAAAAGACAAGATATATTATAGGAATACATTAACTAATGAAATTATGATTTTTCTCTGAACAATATACACAAACCATGTAATGGATTCTAAATTCCTAATTTTGGATGAGTATTTTAGGATGCCACTTATTACCCAGTCCTTTATGAAGAATTTAATACAGTTGAAATAGATGACTCTAGGGCTATAATGATTTATGGAAGAGAGTGAGGACTTTTTCAGTTCCATAGAGTGGAGAGGATAGATAATCATGAAATTCATCCATATTATGAATCCTTTTCATCATGTTCAGGGGACTTCTATAGTGGATCATGAGGCAATATGAGAGGTTGTCTAAATGTCTCCCCCAATCACAACTCAAGAAATTGATCTTGACATCTCTCATCATCCTAGTGTATCAGAGACCCCCTTTCTCCTCTTCCATAATATTTCATTTTTTTCTTTATCTCTTATAGAAGCTATTATACACCTCATACCCTTATTTAACAAATATCCTCACTCACTTCCAAGTGTACATAAAAACCTACCTCGACCTCCTTCAATTCCAACTAATGTTCTTATAGAACCCAATATCACCATTTCTTCTACTTCATACCAATCCTAAGATAATGAAAAAAACACTAATGGACCCTTTTCCCAATCCTTGATATTATTGGGGGATTTTGAAATTTTTTATTTTAGGGTAATTGTTTCATGTGTTACTTTTTTTGGCTTAACATTAGTTGTTTTTTCAAAAACCTTCCCATGAAATTTTTATGATCTTACTTTGTAATATTTTTATTTTATTATTCTTTTTTTGATAATCCCAAATGGTTGATAAATCTAGTTTGGAATATATTTCTATATTTTCAAGGGTTTCTTCTTTTCTATTTTTTTAATTTGATAAAACCTATATAAAATGTCTTGGATTGTATTTTATATCTTCATGAATAATATGGCACGACATCTTTTTTGATATTAATTGTGATTTTGTGATTCATGATCATCAAAACAGGGTTTCTTGTTGACATAGTATTTTAAATGATCCTAAAATCATATTTATCATTCTCATCCCAATATTTATTTTTTTATTCATTGAAAAGAGTGAAAGACAAGAGAGGAAAAACATAGAACATAGTTAAGGGGGCCTAAAATAGTGATGATCGAGGTAATACCCTACTAAAATGTTCTCCCACTCAGGCCTCATGATGTTTGTGTTTGGTAATAAAAATAATCAATCTCCTTAGACAAACATTGATTTAATATGGTCTACAACCTAGTTTCCCTATCAAGAGGTGTGTAGAACATCAATATTGTTAATGAGGAGGATTTTACACTTTCTTATAATATATGAGATCAACCATGAGCTAGTACCTATGTCATTAAAATAATTATAAAAGTTTATGGGGTCTTTTTCCACTTCTAAAAGATTGATATTACATTGACTGCATATGATTTATATGGTGATCATATCATTGGACTTATCCTATAGAGATTGACCATAGCCAATGCCAGCGGTGAAATACAGTATAACAGAAACCATGTGGCCATGTTGTACTACCCCACCTCCTCACTACATATTGCTTAGACTACATGATTCGGTTGTGTTGAACTTGATACACATGTGGAGAGGGAACCAATGGACCCAGTGGCTCTGGGAACCTATAAACATGAATTGAGAGGGAGGAATGCTCATTTTCATTAGCCTCTGAATGGGGGAATCATTCCATTTATTTAATTGTCGAAAAAATTCAATAACCAAGATCCTAGTTTTTACGATAAGAGTATTCCCTATAGAAGGAACCTCCTCATGTCAGGCCTCGTTTTGTCCTTTCCAGAAGCACTAGAATCTACAATTCACACAATTCCACGATCCACTCATTACAGGAAATTATCACCTGAACCATTAAACCACTGATCCAAGAAGGTATCACACATTATTTTCTATTATGATAAGGTAGTAAATTCCCAAAAATATCTTTATATTTCAGGTTCCTAGTCTTCTATTGTCTTTACAATATGAAAACCCAGAGACCAAGAAGATTTCCATTATTTTAATATTTTCATCGGCTGGCACCACATTGTATATTATTATCAATGTTATAAAATTGTACATTGTTGGAATCATGTTTCACCATATCATTTTTTCCACCTATCAGAGTGGTCCCAAGTGATCATCTCCATTAGAAAGTCCATTATAGAGAACACCCCTATGTGTGAGTCAATAAAACATATTTTTCAGGTTCATTACTGATTTCAATGAGATCAAAAGTCCCTTTCAAATATTTATCAAGGAAGTAATTTGTAAAATGTGTCTATATACGAGCCTCTATGAAGGATATGATTGGTGATAAACATCCTTGGAAACCAATAGGTGATCCTACAATGTTGTGGTGCCATAATCTGATATCACATTTCTACCCCAATCCATCATGTAAGAGATTTTATGATCAATATGTAAGTAGAAATATTATCCCATAAGGTGGAAGTATGTCCAATAATTGGTTCTACATCCCCTCTAAATCCCAGAGAGTTTATTCACCCCATTCATCCCATGCCAATTTTTCATGAAAAAAATGAAGAGTATATGATAGGTTCCTCACATTGATGCCCCCTTGCTGAATAGGACTAGCCATCCATGTCCATGAAACCAAATATATTTTCCCTCTGAGAGTGCATCCCAAATAAAACCTTCTGGGATCTTGCCAATAGTAGTAGTAAAACCCATTCGGTCATTTACAGCAATATGAGAATGTATAGAAATGGTTTATAGGAAACTATTGATCCATTCTATCCTCTCTACAATAGATAGTTAGTGATTTTTTCAATTAAAAATGCATCCAATGATCCAAATCTTGATGGAGTCTGAGTGGGGAATACACAGCCTTCTAGAAGAAATTGGGGGCACCCAGATACTCCATCTGGAAGAATCTTATCAGCATGTATTAGGCTATTTCTTAAGGAGGTAATCCACCTAGCTGAGAATATATTTTATATATAGAAGCATCGCATATCACTATTTGTAATCTAACCACTCCAATGAGAATAATATTCGAGGACGTTATTGATACCTCTAGCCAATCTATTACATGAATTTGTGAATATTTCCATGTCTTCTAAAACATAATATGAGAGATGAAATGGGGGTTCATCCTGATTCAATATGGGATTATATCTCCATTGAGTATGATCTTCTTAATAAATAGATTATCATAATATTGAGTGAGGTTAAAAATTATATGGGAGAGGGGATATCCTTATATCAAACTGTGAGTAGTCATAATGAAGACATGGATCATTCCCATAAATGAGAAAACCAGCCCTGATGAACAGAAAAACCTAAAAATATGATCGAAGACTCAGGAAGATAAACCCATAACTCGTAAAACCTTATTGATAATTTCCATTTAATTTTTTCATATGATCTATTCATATAATTTTTTATATCCATGTTTTATATATGGTCTTTGGGGTCAATATATCTGACCACCTCTTGTGTTAGGGATATGGCTCCTTGGATAGATCTTCCTATGATAAAACGATATTCCTATATAGAATCCCACAGAAGAATATGTATAGATATCCATCTATTTATGAAACAAAAAATAATTTTATACCAATAGTTACACGTACACATTGGACTATAAAGATGGAGGGAGGAGGGATCCTTGATTTTTAAAATGGGCACTAAGGTGGTTTCATAGGCAACACATGGTAGTCTTCCACCATGACTGAATTCCTAGAAATCCCTTACTATTTCATTCCTAACCACATTATAGGATTCCCTGTAAATGTGGCTGGAAATCGATCAAGTCATAAGGAAATCATATTGTTGAATTTCATCATGGAGTAATGAATTTTTTTCTAATTAGGGAATTCCTTCAAGATTGAATGATCCTGTCTACAAACTGTGTTATGAATCACATTAAGGAACTCAAAATTTCAAATCACGCACCCTTTTGGCATAAGTTGATTTTATCTCTCAAGTTAATTTTCTAAATTACAATTATACATATCTCTAATGACATATTTAACCCTAGAATAGGATTTATAATCCATAAAAATATTGGGTTTTATGATGATTATTTTGGTCCTACTACATGAATGTAAATTCATGATGTTCTTATCACCTTCATGCAACCATTTAATTCTCAAGTTCAGTCATTTTGTATGTTCATATACCAGGATAACATCTAAAATAATGTCCTTACTTTTGATTTCCTCAAAAAAAAAACATTCCTGTTATCTTTATGGATACAATCCAACATATCAGTATCCCTCTAGATTGTGTCGAGGTCCTCGGAGTAGGGGGGATACACCATGACCGACACAAGAAGGTCATGTTTGTGTCATCTCATTTTTTTTTGTATCCCATTCCCTGCATTTCATAGTATAGGTTAGTCCAATGAATTTTGAACAACATAATGGTAGCCTAGAATATGAGTCCACTATTGGGAGTAGTTGAATCAATTATATATATCATGCCTGGTAGATAAGGAAACCAATAGCAGTGAGCAATCAGAAATTCCTTAGATAGGATGTCTTACCTTGTAATTTGGATATGAAGGTATGGAATGAATATTATCCAGACATAAATTAAGGAAAATCCATGATCTCCAGCCCATGATTGATTATTTCACAACTTGATTCAATCACCAATATATCCTAAGTCCAATAAAACCTTTCTAACCATAAATTGATTGAAATCCATAATAGAATTTTGAATGGGAAAACCTCTACCATTTTTTCATACAGGTTGATAATTACATTGATGTTTCCTCCAAAAATACAAGAGGAGTCTCTTGAATAAAAATCATCTATACCTTTCCATAATTATTAACTTTATGGAAATAAAAACTTCCATATATGAAGGAAAAAAAATATAATATTGCGTGACTTTTCTTTTGTAATGATGAACTAATCATCCTCTTTTTTTAGATCCACTAAATTTTTTTTGTTATAGATTATTTACCGGTGAATATTACAAATATTTTCATTAATGGATATATTCATTTTAGTTATATGAGAAATCTAACCTACTATGAAGGATTATTTGTTGTGTTAATGAATAGAAATAATAGAGGCCTTGATTTCCCTTGCATCAGATGAAATGTAATATTTTTTAACCATGTCTCTGGGGAAATGGTAGTTCTAAATAAAGAAAGGTATAATTTAATTTGTAGGCACCTAAAATTCTCCCTTGGATGATTATTATATTTTAGCGAAGGAGAGGAGTACTCTAAAATATGCCTAGATTTGGATCTCATACATACTTTTCTTAGTTTAGAGAAAGTAATCATTATTGGTGGAGTTGAGAAGGACATTGTGTGAGAGGTATCCACTTTTGGCATGTTGTATGGGGACTATGTGGTTGATTATATCCCTTCATGGTCAGGGACTACATAAAATTATACTCTCAATAGTTATAGGGGATGATGATCTTCTTTCAAGTAGGATTCCACGTGAGGGATTAGTGTCGGAGGGAGGCTCTCTTCAATAAGGAACCCTTGAAAATATGGTAACTCAATGTTGTGGGGACTAGGGGGAGGGGTACTAGATAGAGGGGTCTGTATATCTAAGAGGAAGAAAACACTTTGGTATATATTTAGCACCACCCTTCCCACAGGGTTGAATATAGGCTATCTAAAAATGAGATTCTAGTGGGAGAGAGGACAACCTAGAGATATATGGTACCAAAGATAAGCTACCAGAAGCTTCATTAGCTAGCCAAGAAAAGGATAAGAACCCATATTCTTATGATGTCAGGAAACCCTATTGATAATTGACTTTGAATGCAACTCCCTCATCACCTGACATCATTTTTTTGTACGAAGTAGTGGTGTTGATGTTTGATTGGGAATGTGAATATCCTCCATTAGTGATTTACTATTATGTACTCCTAGGATCACCTTTATGACTCCACACGCACAATCAAAATCAATGTCCTTGTAGGTGATAGATTTATAAAATCATGGGTTCCATGGGGTGGATTTTGTCCTGGTTCTAGATGGAGGAGTCCTACACCTTAAGACCTATCTGGTCTGGTAGAGGTCTGGAGATGTTCATATGCACACGAATACATGGTACCAAAGAAATGATACATCTCAGTGTGTCATCATCTGCAAAGATGAATACAAAAAAATAATTTCCTATAGCTTTAGGGGAATCACTATTTTAGAAGGGTAATTGGTGGCCCGAAAGGAAAGTCTAGACTCCAGCATGTGAATCCTCTATACCCTTATGAATTTCCATCGAACAAGTGGCTAGGTTAAAGTGACACCATCCTAAGGATTGAGGGTCTATTCACTAATCTGAAATGAATTCTTCATCA
This sequence comes from Viscum album, assembly GCA_963277665.1. Classification (NCBI taxonomy): domain Eukaryota; kingdom Viridiplantae; phylum Streptophyta; class Magnoliopsida; order Santalales; family Viscaceae; genus Viscum; species Viscum album. The sequence continues at coordinate 928,225,751 of OY728165.1, forward strand.
ATCAACATGACCACACTGTATGATTTTCGATGAACTGATGATATTCTAATAGGAAACTCCAAACCCCAATAGCAAACATATCGCTATAAAACTAGAAGAATGGATTTTACAGACCTTAACCATGCCTCTAATTTCCACTTGAGGTAGGAATAATCCTCTTCAAATACTGAGGTTGGAACCACCATGGTCAAATAGAAACCATCTCTTGATACTACCAGGGAGTCTAGGTGAACTCTGGAAAGTATGTGCATGGGATATGTTTATTGGATAACCACAGGTCATCCATGAAAGAAATTATGAGTAAATTAATTATAGAAGGAGCACTATAAGTTATAGAAAACACTGGATGAGAATGATATAGGGATGAATAACCTAAATTGAAGGTCAATAGAGTGAGAATCATGTCCTGGGAATGCACGATCTCCATGGGAGAAACTGTAGAAAAAGAATAAAATTTCAAACGTGTGTGAGGAGCGACCTCCCATGCTAAGAAAGGTGTTGAATGTTTTCCTATAAATGAGTAAAAACTATGGATAAGACATTGTTGAGACTAAATCACTATAAAAAAGGTCTCACCATCAAGGATTTCAAATTCCTAGAATATAAACTTTGAAAAGTGTAGAATGGATCACCGTTAGTTGTGTCATATAGATGAATGAAAAATTTTGTAAAGTATGAGACATTTCCATCCTGACATACCACAAGAGGAGTCACCATCGGAAGGATGACTCAAATTCATCTAGGACACTTCCAATGTATAATTTTGGTTATGCCTAAAATGTCACACCACTAGTACAAGTCACCATCATCCTTGCGACATCATTCTAATGTATCATCATTAGCCTTATGAACTGCTACAGAGAGACATCATTTCAAACAAACCTCTATAATATAAGTCTCCATCTAAGATTCACCCCACTATTTCTCAAAATTATCATTTTAAATTATATATTTCTAATAGCTAGATTATTGAACATGATGCTAAGAGTTATTTTAATGAATGTTTCTTAATAGGTTGAAAGAATGCATTAAAGAATGTGAAAGCCCTATATATAAGTATGTAGTATATCTAGATTCTTGTGTGGATACTCTTGCAATATGTTGACAAAAAATAAGACTCTCTCATGAAGGTAGAGTGAAACACAAAAACAGTGACGTGCTGAATGTGGAAAATGGTGAAATATGTACTCAAAACTATATCTTAGATTGTTGTAATAACTCATAAGACAATAATAAACAAAGGAAGTAAAATACATCATCTAGTGACTTCTAGTAGTAAAGAAAAAAAATTTCAACAACACTCCATTATAACTATGTTTTCACACGAATTTGACTCAAGATACACTAAAAATATAAATCAAGAGTCATGAGATTCAATGTATAACAATTTGAGCATCTCTTTCCCTTCATATTTTTAATTTCTTGGTTTTATTATTGTATTTTAGAAAACTATTAGTGTGTGGGTTACTCAATATTTTTCAAAACGCACTATCTCCTAGTATAATAGGAAAATACATAGATATCTTCTTAACTATCTTTACACATGTTTTCACATGAAAACTATGGAAGAGGTCATGTGTAATGAGTTATATTTTTTACTCTAATAGATAATAGTGGAAGAGACGTTGTGTAGTATGTATTGTTCTATACCATTGAAAAACACGATTCAGGTTTTGGATCAGTCCATCTATTAATATAAACTACTTGGTAGCACAAGATATCCAAGTGAAGAGGAATATATACAGTATGACACTGAACCTATTGTATCCAAAATTACACTTCATGTTTTATTTTTTTTATTTTAAATCTTTTTGATAATATTGAAAATTGGTTTAAACTGTAATGAAAATTAATACTTTGATAGATATCCTTCCTTAGCTTTTGCATAAAAAATTATTTAGTAAATTATTTTAAATTGACTCTATAATATTTTATATTTTTACCCAAGACCTAATCAATCTTTTGAGAAATAATTTGAATTATTGAGATTTATAACAATATGTTGTTTTGGTTTAATGGGCCATTTTTAAATAAATTTGGGGAATCTATTTTCATCTTTTTGGAAAATAAGTTTTTATTAGGTACTCAATTCACCCCCTATCTAGTTAATAACTCCAACCAACATTATTTATAAGGTAATATAAATTTTTTCATAATTTTTACTAATTATTAAAATTATTTATTATGAAATATTAATTATTTGTTAATTATAAATAAATATCTAATAAATATTTATAATTTTTAAATATATTTCATATTTAATTTATTATATTAAATTTATTAAAAATTATCAACATTTTATCATATTTATAAGTTAGTAATTATATTTAGTAAATAATTGAATATTTCGTAATTATTTTCATGATTAAAAATTTAATTATTATTGCATATTTTTATGAATATAACTAATTATTTTAATCATTTTTATATTTTTACTAATTATTGATTCTTTTTAGGAATTGTTAGTTTTTTTATATTTATTTAAATTTTATTAAATTTTTTTTACTTATTATTGATAATAATTATTATTAATTTCTAATTGATAAAATTTTTAATTCAATAATAATAATTATTTATTAATTATAGAAAAACAAATAATAAATATAATAAATTTTTTATAATATATAGTAATTAATAATAAAATTTAATAATAATTATTATTATTGATTAATTATTTATAAATTATTAATAATTTTCAAATTATTATTTTTAATTATTATAATTATTAATACGTTTTCAAAAATTATTATAAATTGTTATAAATTTTTTGTATTTTTTATATTTTTTACAAGGTATTACCAAAATTTTAGAAATTATTAATAACTATGATTTTAATAAATTTAATAATTTTTAATATTTAATATTATATTTTAATATTTTTAACAAATTATTACAAATTATAACAATTTACTAATACTTACTAATTATAAATATTATTTTCTAATTATTTATTAATTATTAAAAATAAATCATTAATTATTAATAATATTTTTTTAAACATATTTGCTAGTTATAGTAAACATTTAATATTTGTTAGTATTTTATATTTTTTTAGAAGAAGTTAATTTTTTTATTTTATTTATTACAATTATTTATTATTTAATGCAAATTATTTATTTTTTATAAATAAAATTTTAATAAATATTACTAATAAATTATAAATAATCTCAGAAATGGGAAAATGTGAAATAAAAAATCAATAATAATCAAATATCAAAGAGGAATGATATATAACATTAAAATAATTATTATAATCTACAATCAGGAACATATAGTTCTAATATAACACATATATCATGCATTGTGATAATTAATACCCAAAAAAACATAAATATTAAAAAATAAATCATCTGTATGGTGTGACTACTTATTGAGGAAATGTCTAGAGTTGCAAATTAGATAATAGATATTCAGATGGAGACAAGAGAGAAGAAAGAATCACACGAGACAAAGAGATTGGCATGGTTTGGGAAATGATCCCAATGTCCAAGGAGAGGCATCAAGACTTCACTATGAAATCTATGATCAAAATTTAGTGGGAGTATCTTATAGTTTCTAAAAACATAAACCCTATCCCAAAAAGTTGGCTACTAAAGATGACAAAGTGTTATTCGAAAAACCACATAGAAATTCTACACTACTATAGTGAATGGTGGCTAGAAGTCAGCATCACTACAGTGTCATAGCCACCCATGTCCAAGATTCTACATTGGCTGGTGGCTGGAATTCCATGGAACTATAATACCATTGTCTTCAAAGTCTAACATACAACAGTAGCCATGTCAAAAGTATAAACAACTATAGTTCCCTTTTTGTTTTGTCTAGTCATTTCTACTATAGTTGATCAGAGTTGCTAAAGTATGGGTCGCATGCACTCGGCCCAACTTCATCAAAAGAGGATCAAGATACACCAATCGCACAATATATTTTAATGATATAATAATGAATCTATAATTTTTCACAAATTAAAATATATCCAATATCAAAACTATAATTATAATAAGATTTTAAAAATTGGGAAACAATTATTCCAACGAAACAGTTAACAAAACCCAAATAAATATTTAATTATAATTGAATCATGAAAAAAGTGGAAATTTCCCCTCAAAATAATTTCCAAATTTAATATATTTTTTGAAAATATATTTTAAACTAAAAATAAACAAATATGAACACCAAAATCAATCCCCTCTTAAATATAATGTTTTAAAATTTGGAAATATTCTGCAAATCCTATGGGCTCAACCCATGTAGGGATATATCACCTTAAATAGTGGACACCCAAATAGGGAATAATAAACCTATAGTAAACCTAAATACCTAATAAACCCTAAAAATTATAATTTTTGAACCAGTGTTCAATTGATCCTATTTTTGTTTTAGGGAAGGGGAAATCGCAAAATGTGGTAAGAATGAGAGAAGTGGAATTTTTTCCAAAGAGACTTAAGGCTAAATCTACAATAAATTATATGGGGAAAACAATTTTGGGTTCTCTGTTTGACAATGGAGTTTATGGTTATGTACCAGTGCAAGAAGGGTTAAACTAATATGTTAGGAGGGGTGGAGAAAAGGGTTAGTTTCTTTTTTAATTAATGAATTTATATGATGGGTTAATAAAGAAAGAAAATATATCTATAAAAATAATTTCAGAGAAACCATTTGTGATGGATAATGTTATCCCTCTATAGATAATATAACAAAATCCTAATCTGGCATATAATATGATATGATCCAATTAATATTTTTATGAAGGGATAACAGTGACAACAAATATTTTCCATCATAGTATTTTTTTGAAACAAATATTCATATCAATCACAAAATGTTGGTGTTATTAATTATTTGTTTTAGGTTACAATACATCGCGAATAAAAAATCACAAATGGTTACTTTTCTAGTAGTTAATAAATTAATAATATATTTGGGTATTATTACATAAATCATTTATATTAGTCTTTCAAATTAAGGTTTAGTCATATTAGTTATCTTAGAATGTACAATCCATTCCTGGTTTTTTTAACTGAACAGTGAGTGGGGGAATTTTATATCATTTTTTACATATCTTATGATCTATTAGAAAAATATTTTACTATTTTAGTCATGAAAAAGTAATATTTACTTCTATGAGTTTCTTATATCACCATAGATCTATACCCTTTGTTTATAAAAATTGTGGGTTTGGCTATTCTACCCAAACCAATACCCGTAGTTTGAAAATATATTTGAATTGGTTGAGCTATACCAGTAGTTTTTTAAAAAATATAGGTATAACCCCTCACATGGAAGCCCTCACCTGGTCACCCCCTCCCCTACTCTGGTAGAGACATTGTTTTCTCCTTTTATGAAATTGGAATTTTTTATAAATATATTTCCAGAATAAGGCACTGAGACAGTAGGAAATTCTTGAAGCCCGGTGTCACAATAATTAATTTCATAAAATATTTAGTATTTTTATACTATTAACATGATGTATTTTAGATAGAATATATTTTGAATGTGGACTCAGATTGGAAAATTTGATCCCACTGTTGAGTTTGTAGCACGATGCTTCACCTAAAGATGATATAATGTGGCAGGTTGCAAGAAATTCTGATCATGCAACTGTTGTTAGGAGACCTGTTTAATTCTATAAATTGGTTTTTAATAAAATGATCAAGGGTTTGCCTCCTTTCCTCCCTTTTCCAGTGGAGCTCCCCCTCTCCCCCTTTGGTGAATCACTACCGAATCTTTGTCGGATCGTGACAGGATTGTAGGATTGAGAAAATCATAGCACGACAAATGTAGTAAAGGATCGAAAATCTAGATAGGAATCATCTTTCTGATTCTACATCCCCAACTAAATTTTCTGGGATTAAAAATTGATTCATTATCTTTTTTTTTGTTTTGTTTATTATTGTCAACGGCTATACTAACAAGTCCATTGACCGTCCTATTTATGGATCGCCTATTCTTTGTGATCATCCCTCATTCATCATATTCCTCATCAATAAAATTTTCATCAAGGTGAAACAACATCAACATGTTGAGTGGAGAATTTATCAGGTGTATTTTTGATCTAAATATTCTATAACTATGATGGTATTGAGTTTTGAGTGCCCAAGGAGGCGTGATGGTGAGAATAAGTGACGCCTTCTTTTCATCACATCGAAACAACGATGAATCTTCGAGTGTAAAATATTTCTATGTAAATAAGGACCCTAGAATCCTCATTATTGTATTTTTTTCATTTTAGAGATTAGAGTGGTCCTAGTGGTCCACCAAACGGACCACTGGCGTGTGGTGGTCCATCCGGAGAAGGCAACCACGACCGCGAGTGCCAATAAGGCGGTTTGAATTGATGAATACAGTAGTGGAGTGCGTCCATGTATGACTAGTGGGAAAGAATGGTGGTGGGATATTCCAGCTATTTAATGGGACAAACAAGCATGAATGGGCCATCCAGAGCATGTTGAACTGACCATAATGGACCGTCCCTGGCAGGCCTTCGAACTAGGGAAGAATTAAACCCCTATATCTTCTCAACTAGTTGTCTATTAGACAATATGTTTAAGGTGACATTAGTTTCACATTTGATATGGACACATTAAGGCCTTTTTTTATTTTATATTATGGGCTCATGGATCGGATACACAAAACATGTAAATATAATTGTAATAATTATATATTTATTATTATTGAGGTTTTTTTATCAGGTCTAACTGTTGCCTACAATTTCTGATCAGCATGGTGTCAGCAGTGGAACAACCAAAAATTTGAGTTGGAAATTTAAAAACATATTTTGTCAACCTATTTATAAATTTAGGTGTTGGCCCCATGAGGCCTGTTTTGGTCATTTGTGGTGAAAGATGACTTTTTCACTGAATATCCTATTTGGATGAATGAATAGTCATCCCTGAGCATTTTTTCACAAGGATTGTGACGTTGTGATCCATTTGGTTATCTAAGTCCATTTGTAGAGGTAATTTAGTAGATTTATGTTTTCCCCTTTAGACAAACAACGAGCATCGTGCACACATCAAACTATTCAATAATGGTGCCATGTACTCTAGGATTACACTAGCAAGCCTATAGATACTTATTCATTGTTTTGTACATGAGTATGTCTAGGTACATGAATAAGAGAATATATTGGGTCACACATCATGTTGGTCTGATGCGCGTCGTGTACGATATTATGAATCTTATATCTCTTTTATATCCTTATTCTGAAATCACATTTTTGCCTGCGAGTAGCCTATATTGAGTGTTTTATGTCAAATGAAACGATACCCTCTGTAGTGAATTTTGAGATATGATGTGAAATAGTAAAGGCTTAACACTTATTCAAGTGATGACTGATTATTATAGAGATCATACAGAATCACCAGAGTAGTTTCGGTTTTACCCTCCAACTGGGCTTGGTTGTGTTGTTCCCCAAGGATCTTTTCAAGAATACCCTTCGGATGGGTTAGGCAACATCATTTTATGATTATTTCAAAGAGGTACCATCAAGCCGGGATGGATAGTATAGTTCTAGAATCTTATTCATGGTGGCACCCTCCATCTGTGTTGGGAATGGTTCCTCAACAACACTATAGTGGCACTATCTATTTGAGATGAGCATGGGTCCTCAAGGACAATAGAGTATCATCCTCCATCCAGGATGGACATGGGTCCTCATCCTATTGTTAGTTCCACCCTCCACTCGGGATAGGCATGGTTCCTTGATGAAATTAGAGTGGCACCCTCCAGTTGGGCTTGGCATGGGTCCTCGATGATAATAGTGTTGCATCCTCCAGTTGGGCTGGGTATTGATACTCAATCCTGAGACATGATCTCTCAACTATATGGATTACATACCTTTTGACTCACAATAAAGAGGGATTATTTCTCCACCCAGAAACTTCCATTAGAAGTGACCTAAAACCTTGTGGTTGAGTCAGAGCTACCCAAATCAGATAGTATTAAGGTTTGGTGATTAATCCCCTTTGACATGTATGGTCATAGCAGATGTGTCGAATGTTGGGCATCATTGAAGGTTACTTCTGGAACTATTGGCAACAATTTTCTAGGGATGAGCTATGTGATTGAGATTCCCTTACTCTCACATTTCCTCTTCATTGACTGAGCACACACACACACACACACATATATCTTGTTTCATTACCCACTCCTTAGGTTTTAGATTCTATACTTATAAGATAGGTGAAGAAACATGGGGAATTCCACGTGCTTTCCATTTATAGATTCTCATGGTTGAAAGAGTCTACTCTTTTACCATAGGTAGCATACACTCGATGAGATGTCCGTCTTCTCACCGTTTCAAGATCCTTATTTTGGGATGAGTTTTATTTCACTCTCTTATTGGGTTGAGTAGTACTCTTTTACTATACAATTTTTTTATTGTTTTCCTCTTAATTTCATCTATTACTACTCCCCTTCATTTTTTAATGGCATTATAATCATTATTTTTATACTCACCCCAGCATGGGATGTTTTGGCACAAGTCATTTCATTTGAAAATAATAGACAGTTTTATTGTGAATTTAGAAGAGCTTATGGATACATGGTTCATGGACTATGTATGGTGGTCATATCTTAGGATCCAGTATTGGGGATATCTCCTCTATTTTACATTTCTAGTTTAGATAATTTCATAGTTGGACGTCTATTTTTTACATTTTCTCCTTTCAGTTTACTTTGGAGCACCAATAATGGTACTTTTTATAGGGTGACACAAGCTTGTTTTATCTTTATATTGTAGTGTTATGTATTGGTTTCCTTATACTATACACTTTTTCAATGAGTTGGAATCATGTTTCTATACAATTTCATATGAAAATTCATCCTTGAGTTTGTTTCACCTTCAGTGTTGGTTGCTACACCTGGCCTATGGAGGATGGCTTGGGGTAGTTACGGATTGAGTCCTTTCATGGGTCAGGTCGTGAAAACATGGTTTCAAACGGGGTTATGTCTTTTTGATGTTGTTCAGTTGTTTCCTTAATGAAGTCTGGGTTCGGTTTAGGGAAATAATGTCCACATGTCTCAAGTGAGGATCTTGGACTGGAAATTCTAGTTATGGTGTTGTGGCCAACATAGCCATTCACCCGAATGATAATTACATGATTTTCGACTTGGGATGCTGAGATATTTTATGTTAGGAACATTGTTAAATGAATTATTTAGGATTGAGTCTTTGATTTCCCTTATTGAGTCATCTCCCCATTGTTGTTGATATATATATATTCTCAGTTGACTATTTCAGTCCTTGATGATCTTCAAGATTCCTCTATGATGGATGATGGTTGGGACATGAGCTTTGATTTATGATGATGACCATGTGAGAAATGGGGCCTTAGTTTCGGTTCCATCATATGTTCCCCCTTCCTCTAGTTGGGAAGGTCACAACACCTCAATGTTTTGAGAAGCAGTTAGTACCTGTAGAGATGGTTAGGCCCCCTCCTTGAGTTCCAGCATGGGAGACCACTATGGTTCCAAAGAGAGCATTATTATCATGTGGATGATGATTGGATGGAGTTTGTGGTCTACCCCTTTAGTCTTGTTTGGACCTGGACAGATCAGAAAGTGGATTTGGAATCCAACCTCTTCAAAAAAGAAGCTATTTATTGGTGGATATTGTTTACTCAAATAGATGATGAGTTGGAACACTCATGGAGTGACTTTTAGAAGTAGTTCTTTGTAGAGTACAATCCCTTATTATTATTACCCATCCAGATTCTGGTGCTTCTGGAGATTCATTAGGGAGGAAAGATGGATGCAGAGTACGTGCATCAATTCATAGACCTGACTCTGTACTATCTGGACAAGATCCCTGATGGTTAAATCTGAGCACATAAGTTTGAGAAGGGATTACATAGAGAGATTCAGTCTATCATAGTACCCTTTTTCATCCCAACCTATACTAGTGTGCTGAAGCGGGTACTATTGGAAGCAAGATTTTTGTTAGAGGGGTGATAGTTAGCTGAGACTAGAAGTGGAATCTAAAGAGCTGAGACATCTTTTGGAGCCTATGGACATCAGTTGGGGGGGCTCTACATAGAAGGCCTTCCCATGATCAAAATTGTGCACCTGATTAGTGATATCATTGAGAATCGCGATATCCTAGGGAGGGACCGTTATATGATTTTGATTGGATAAGTAAAATGGCATGAGGCTGCCTGAGTAAACATGCTGAGATTTCAGTGAATATGGTAGATGAACTACCAAAAAAGAGGCTGTTCTTTTATCAGGGATCTCTAATACCAGGATAGGTTTATTCCTAGGGAGGGGTGCTACCAGGGGAGTAGGAAGAACTATGGGTGGTGGGTGAGGCTACAGTATCCTTCAACCACCACCACAAGGAATCCCATGTCAGACTATGAGAGAAGGCAGCTAGGGCCATGGAAATATTCTTTATGTGGATGTCTACAACCCTGAAATGGATGATATTAAAAGAGGTACTCTCTGTATATCATCTACCTTATGGAGTATAACTTGTTAGAGACTATGTGATTTACTCTTTCCTCCCTACTTCATTGAGTCATTACCAGGGTGATGTCGTGCATCTTTGTAACCCTCTATTGATGTTTTTAATGTAACATTGAATGCATGTGGAGTAACAGGTTAGTCCCTCCAACTTGTGCATCCAGGTTGATGTTTTGTGATGGAGTGTGTAATTAGTACATGGATTTCAAAGTGAATTTTTTTCATATTAGAATGGAACTAGTGTTGTGTAAGAGTATTGGGATTAGAGATTACTCTACATAAAATAATAAGTTAATATATGTGTGTTATTACACGTTCTTTCTATGTCTATCTTTTCACTGTTGGATGATTTTACACACCTATCCTATTTATTAGTACCTTTGTGTGCGCAATGTCAACTTTGATATGATAGTTATCAAGTCTAGGTTGAGGTGATAGAGACCCCAAGAATAGAACTATGTGACTCACTACCTAGTGCCAAAAGTAGTAGTCTTTACCCTGAGAGTGGGGATACACTACCTCCTGGGAGGTTCTTTGTGGTTTAGACAGATAACAAGAGTTTCCAGTACTTCTTCACTCAGAGATACTGAAACATTAGGTAGCAGTGTGGGATGAATTTATTAAATGAATATGACATCGATATATTCTATACTATATGTAAGTATAATGTTATAGTAGAACCCGTTAGTCAAAATTCCTAGCCTCTCAAAGCGTAGGATGTTTTAGTGCAGTCATCTTCTGTGGAGCTGACCCTATGGGAGAAGGAGGGAATAGTTTTTCCTCAGTAAATGTTGCGGACACCATCGCTTCTCGAGAAGGTGAGATAATCCCATCTATGAGAACCCATGTAAGAGATAATTCATGACTTAGATATCCATAGGCAACGCACTAGATGTATATTCTGAAGGATTGAATCACGAGATCTCTTTCTAGGGAAAAAAAGTGGTTTCAGTTGGGTTGTCGGAGACGGTGACAAAGGAGCTCCACACTTCTCCCTCGGTTTTAAATCCTAGTGTGGGGGAAGAAATAAAGGTATGATTGTTTGTAGTTTTTGGGATTTGGAATGATATAAAGTATAGATGAGTTTATCTCATTATTCCTCACCTATCATCAGGTGAAGTCTATGCACTAGGTTCCAATGGGTTTGTTGTAGTCCATTGAGATCCCATGATGGAAATGATATGGAATGTCCACATACATCATCACAAGGCTTCCACACATATATAAGGTCCATGATGCCATCTAGGAGAAAATATATCAGCTCATGAACATTTCATAATTTCTTTCTATCATGTAGTATAGTTTGGTAGATATTTTTGGGAAGTTTTACATATAAGAGATATTCCACCTTCACAAGGTTCCCTCGACATTTTTCTCTGATCATGACATGTGGATTACATCACAATTGTAGATAGTCCCACATGAGTCATTCATGACCCAACTATAGATAATTACAAACATTTAATTCATAATGAACTGTAGAATGAGTGCACTATCAAGGTATTGGAGGGTATGTTGAGGGATTGTATGTTAGTTTTTATGCTTGGAAGAAAGTTATCCCCAAGGTTCATCAACCCATTCATGATAATTCATAGGATTGTAAAGGTTCCCTACTTCCTTTCCAAACCCCCATCATTATAGAGGGTGCATGACATTTTCCTTGTTTCACATATGTGGAGATATGTTCATGACCATACACACATCATAGATAGGAGTGGACTATACGTGGATGGAATATTCATTGGGTTTTCTTGCTATGAAAGGATGGAAACATGAAAGAGTATCCCCTAGAAAGGTAGATCTAGGTGCAGGCTTAGTATCCAAAGTTATTTCCGTAGTTTTTATTTGTGGGGATGATGATATTAAAATATTAAATGATACAAAGAACAAGTTTTTTCCTTTTAATATTTTAGAATTTCTTTAAATATTTTTCCACAGAAAGGTGTAGAGATGACGTGTGATTCTGAGGCCCGGTGTTCCCAAAAATAATATTATAAAAATATTATGTATTTTTATTCGATGTATGGGATGAAAATATTATATATCTCAAATGGTATCTAGGATTTTAAATCTGAGGCCACAGTTGATTCTGGAGCATTCTTTTACCCTAGGCAGGATATAAACTTTTACGGTGCATACCTTACGTAGAAAAAGCCACGGCAGACTTAACCGTAACTAAAATAATTAAATATAGGTATTTTATCATAAAATTCAATTAGAATAAAATATGGAAATGAAATCATATTTTAAATATGATACAACCATTGAGTTCCATGATAAGGGATTCACCTAATCACAATATAAGGTGAAAGATAAAGGGATGTTAGGATCCCACGATCATTGGTGGGAGACTTATTAAATTTTATAAATAGGTGATTAAGGAAGTGGGAAAGGGTTTATATCATTTACTTATAAGTCCCAAGGAGCTCCTCCTCTCCCCCCATAGGGGAATTGACACTGAATCCATGGAGGATTGTTATGAGATTACAGATCAAAGAGGATCTGAGCATGACAAATCCAATGATGAATGCAAAATTATAGGTAGAAATATTATATCAGATTCTTTATCCCTGATTGATGTTTTTGGTTCTCAAAATTTATTCAATATCATTTTTCAATTTATTTATCAGAATCATGGTCCATACTAATATGACCACCAAATGAACTTCTTTCGATCTCACATTCTATCTTTTCTTCACTCATTCTTCATGTTCATTGTAGATAATCATTTCGATAAGTTTAAATGACAACCAAAAGACTATAAAAGCCATTATTTGGGAGTTTTGTGATTTAAGGATTCTAGATATGTGACAACATCGAATTTCGTGCACTAGAGGAGGCACAGAGGCATGGGAAGGTGATGCCTACTTTTCATCACATTGAAACATAGAAAAATTATTGAGTAGAGCATAGGTATATGTAGATCAGGGCCTGAGGATCACATATCTATGCTCATATTAATTTTTCAAGAACATAAGTGCCCTAGATAGTACGTAGAAGTGGCCACTACTACATAGTGGTTTAGAGATGATTCAGAGGTGGTCCGGCTGCGAGAGAGAGGGAGGCAGGGTAGCTGAGTGCAGATGGTAGTAGAGAATGGGAATATGGGACTGGCTAGCTATGATGGCATGAAAGATATATGGTGGTGGTCTAGGACAATGATGGAATGGGATGGAATGGATAGAATGGAATGGTTGGAGTGCATCAGACTGGCCAGAATTGGTCAGGCTTGGTTGGCCTTCGGTCCAGAGAAACATTAAACCCCCATATCTTATAAACTGAACATCTGTTTTATATGCTATTTGCAGTGGTATGTTCAAACAATAGATTTGGACCTTTCGTGGACAGTTTGAAAATTCTATATTTTTATATCATGGATTGGTTCCATGAAATGAAAAATAATAATAATATAATTATTATTATTGAGGGTTTTTGTATCGTGCCTAACTCTCAAATATGTCATCAAATCCAAGCGCCATTAGTGGCATCATGACCCCGAAGTTGAGGTCGGTGTTTTTAGATATATTTTAGGTGCATAAACTAAAATAGAGAGGCATGACCCATGAAGCTAGGTTTGGGTGTTTGCTATGAAATGTGAAATTTTTTACTGGGTGTCCATTCTGGAAGAATGAACAGTCGATCTTGTGTATTTTTATGTAAGGATCATGTTGATGTGATCCTTTTAGTTATCCAGTGTCATTTTATGTGGATTCTATGTAGAATTATTTTTCCCCTTAGACAAAAAATGATCATCATGTGCACATCCAAATTTTTTCTGGAGGTTTCATGTACTCTTGTAGTACACTGGACCACCTAGGAGTACCTGTTTGTAGTTTATTACCTGAGTATGGATGGGAATACATAAAGGTGATGAGACAGTGAAATGCATCATGTGAGCCCCACATGCATCTTATACCACATGATGAATCTTTTATCCCTAATATCACTTTCTAATGGACTCGTATTTTAGAACATGAGTAGTCTATCTTGAGTTTTGTTAACGTCAACCATGACAGTCCCCTCCATATTGGATTTTGAGATATGATGTGGGATTTTATAGGATTAACAGTTATTCAGGAGTTTCCAGATGATTGGTTCAATAATAATGAATCATCATAGCAGTTATAGGCTTACGTTTCAGCTAGGCTGGGTGGTGGCATTCATTGATGATCTTTTTGAGCTTATCCTTCAATTGGGATGGGAAGCGATGTTTCTTAATGGTTAATGAGAGGTATCAACCTGCATGGATGGATATTTTAGTTCCTAAATCAAATTCTGATGGAACCCTGTTGTCGGGCTGGGCATGGGTCCCCAAAAACACTGGAGTGGCACCCTCTAGTTAGGCTAGGAATGGGTCCTCAGTGACACAAGGTTGGCACCCTCCACCCAGGATAGGCATGGGTTATTGATTACAGTAGTGTGGAACCCTCCAGCTAGACTGGACATCAGTACTAAATCATTAGACACAACCTATCAACTATACAGAATAGAGATGAGATATAGTTTGATATACCGTTAGAATCATGACATGGAGGATGCATTCCCTGACATGATGTGTCCATGAGATGTAACATAAAATTAAGTGGGCATGTCCGATCCACCCATAGAGGATAGTATCAAGGTGTGTTGATTGATCCACATTTACTTTCACATTTATGGAAGATGTGTGGGGTGCTGGGCATCATTGGTGGTTACATCTAGAGCAGTTTGAAACTATTTTCCTATTATAAGCAATTAGTTGGAGATCTCATTACTCCTGCATTTCAGATTCAATAATTGAGCATATATATATATATATATATATATTGTTGTATTATCCACTCCTTGGGTTTTGGTTACTCTCCTTCGATGAGAGGTGAAGACCCACATGGTTTTCTATGTGGTTTCTTTGATTATCATCTCATGGATGATTGAGTATACTCTAAAACCATAGGCCGTGAAGAATCGATGATTAGTTCATCTATAACTCTTTTGAGATCTATGTTTATGATGAGTTTTAATTCACTCTCTTATTAGGTTGAGTGGTACTCTTTTACAGTACCCTATTCTATTTTCTATTTTCATATTTACTGTATCTCTTACTACTCCACCTTCTTTTTTTCAAGGTTTCCTAATGAGTATTTTTATTCAAAATAGTACATGGGCTTTAACTGCAGATGTCGGGGCTTCTTCAGAAGCTGAACATGCTTATTGTGACATTATAATAGATTAGGGATATAGGGTGCTTGAATGGAATATGGTGGGAATATCATTGGATCTAGAAGGGGCTCTATTATATATTTTACATTTATTATTGGGAAACATTTCTATTTGGTAATGTATTTTATCCATTTTTCCTTTGAATTTAATTTACATCAACATTACTTGTACTATTTAGAGATCGATTCAAGATTGTGTTTTGTTTATATTGTCGTGTTCTATCATTTTATCATTTTCCACTGCAATTTTTCATTGAGCTGGTATTATCTATGTGTAAATGTTCATAGGTAAAGGCCTCGTGGATTTTGTTGTACCTTCGACACTTGTCTTCACCCCTGGCCAATGGAGGTAAGCTTGGGATAGTTGTGCCTTGAGCTAGATCATCGGTACGGTCATGATACTTCTTCATTAGAAGCCCTAATTATCTCCTCTCCCATGAGACTCAGTTGCCACTACCCTCCTTAGGTGACATTAGTGCCCCCCCATCTTCTTCATGTGAAATTGCACCCATATATCAGGTTTTCTTTCTCAATTTATCACAGTTTTGTGTTAGGATCATTTATAGGTAATATTCCCTCCTCTAATCTTATTATTTTCTTTTATTCTCCATTGTTCTCCCCTAATTAAATTATTTTTTATTACAATATTCTTCAACATCATATTAATGAGTTTTTAATTTATATTATATCATACTAGCAATTATTTACATTTTAATATATTCATGTGATTCTACTATAGAGTGTTGAAATTAAATCTATCATATTATTTTTAATCTTATCGTCTAATAGATATCAAATTTAGTTATTAAATTTTTAAAATTATATTTTAAATTATTATTGACATATTTTTCAAACTATCCTAGTGACTCTTATGAATTTAAGTTAAATTCATGATTATTTTAGTGGAATGTTACATGTATTTAGATATTTTTAGTGTTGGGAATAATATTTAAGTAAACTACATGGGTAAATGTTTGTTTTTTATCCTATAATTTTGTGATTTAAAAATTGAAATTTATTTTTTTATATCATGGGTCTTGGTTAAACTATTTACTGGGTTGTTTGAAATCAAAAATAAATAAGTGAAAGATGGTTTACTTGATTATACTATTATAATGGAATCATTAATATTTCGTTATTTGTGGAATAATGGATGTGATTTATAAAGTAGAATAAAATGAATTAATTATTTAGTCTTGATGGATCTTCCCAAAATTAAACAATTCTTAAATTAAAATTGAACATCATGTAAAATATATTTTCATTAGGTTTGAATAATATATGTAAAATTAACATTAAATAAAATCCTTTCATTAATAAATGTTATCCCCTAATATGTTTTCTGGTGAGAAGACCTCTATGGATAGAAGTACAAAATTGTTTACTAGTATTCCTTTCATTTTAATTATTTTAATACATGAACAGTGTATGTATTTCTATGATTTTTCCGTATTTTTTTCTTATGGTATGCCTTATTATTTGTTAGGATGGATAGTATAGTATTTTATAATGGTCACAAATAACATGCATTGTACTCAATTTGTTTTCTAATTACTATATTTTAAATTCCACAACACTATATATTTAATTTTTATTTAATCTAGATATCATTATAATGTTGGTCAATATTGTTGATTGGAATATAAATTTTTCTCTTGTAATAGAATGGATAGAATTTGGATGTATCATACTAATCAGAAATCACCTAGTTTTTAAAAAAATGGAGTTTGATTTTACATTTCAGATTTAATAATGTTGTATATTGAGGTTGTATGTAGTTTTCATGTTTTAATTCTATTATAAGACCATGGTTAATATGGGAATAAGTTTGATACAATATAAATAATTTTTTATTTTAAAAAACTATTATTCTTTTAATCAAAATGGATAAATGATTGAATCTTATATTATCCCTGAATGGGAAGAAAGAAGTGGTATGGAGAGTTTTGTATATTATCAGTTTCCATTTGTGAATCATACTGAGAGATATAGTATTAAATTTAAAGAAGGAAATAATATCAATACACAAGATGAAAATTCCCAAGGTGATGATGTTGAGAGAGTGATATAATTAATGTATAATTCTAGAACACTTGTATATCATGAATGTAATAAAATTAAAATGAAATAATTTTTAATATGGTATTAATATTGAAAAAAATGTATGTAATTTCTAATATCACCATTAACTATATGCTAACATTTTTGAATGAATTTATTCATGAGGTTGTAGATATTCCTTAAAATCATTATAATACATGGATGTCTGTTAAGAAATTTTCATTTTCTACTAAAAAAGTTAATCATTACCCAAAATATTGTGGTATTTTTTTGAGGAAACAACTAAATATAATCACTATAAACAATGTGGTACATCTCAATTGAAGGAAAACGCATATGTATTACCATCATGTGTGACACATATAGTCATGTGGAACGTTGCATTGATCTATATGATTAAAAATGAATTCATGTCTGAAACAATATCATCCAATATGATATGGCACGATGATGTGATAATTAAAGGTAATGATGAGTTGATATATCCTACAAACAGATTATCAAGTATTAAATTTGATATACAACATCATTACTTTTCACTTATGGTGTATAATGTTGGGTTGGATCTATCCGGTGATGGTTTTAATCTGTTTATTTGGATTCTTACTACCCATAACATGTGGCCAAATTTTATTCATGTTTACAATGTTCATTGATTGATGTTTCTGAAAAAACATTTCAATTTCTCGGGTATACTAATATCTAGTCCTTCTGATCCTAAAAATTACATAGATATCTACTTGAAACCATTAATAAGAGTGTTTATGTAACTTTGGAATATTTGTGGGATCATATCTCATGCATCATTAAAAAATATATTTCAGATGTATGATGGCCTTCTATGAACATTATGTTATTTAACTACTTATGGAATGATATTGGGATGGATCATCAAGGGAAGACAGTAAAATTATATTTTTCTATATAATACATGACTTGGAAGGAAAAAATATCATTAATGATTCATTTTCATGGGGGTGTTGCCTATTATTACCAATGGATCGTCAATACATGAAGAATCGATGGGGGTTGAAAATATTATTGACACTGAATAGCCACCTCAACATACGTCAAGAACTGATTTGATTAATGAATTTAATGAATTTAGTTTTTCATTAGGTTAGGTCAGATGATATTTAAAAAGAAGAAAAATATTGATACTAAAGTCGCTTAAAATTTGAGAAATATAGTATATTTTTTGGGATTCCATAATGGTCTACCAATTTGTTATGTCATTGTTTATACATAATGAAAATTTTGAAAATAATATGTGAAATTTTGCATTCAATTCTTCAAAATGTCATGGGGGATACCAAAGATGACTTATTATCTAATTGAGACTTATTGTATTGGGTTATTTGAATATAACTACATCTTGTGTGTATTAGTGAAAAAATAGAAACTTTCATGTTCTCTTATGTGATGAAACCTTTAAAGAAAAATATATTTTAGGATGTATTTTAAAATATTAATGTTCTTTATGGATATTGCAACAACATATCTAAACGAGTCAACAGAATGGATTTGAAAATAAATCCCTAAAAACACAATATTATCACATCATTATTCAGTAATAGATTCTAATTGAAACATGACATCTAAATCCAATAATGTAAGGGTTAAAATTATTCACTTGTTCTACTTTTAGATAACCTATTTCTAAAATTTTAACTAAGTATTTTCTGATAAAAATAATGAAAGTGGTGCCATTATTTTTCTGAGGGTGGGAAAAAAATTACTCAATCATTTTTCACCTCCATTCTACATTTAACAATTCATATTCTAACTGAATCACTTCATGGGAAAATATTTATTTTTAGTTTATGTATCCCACTGAATGAAATATAATCATAATAATATTTTATGTCTAAAACAATAATCATCAGGAAGGTTTCATTATGAGAGGTTATATGGATCACGAATTTATTTTTTTCTGTTCAATATATTTTTATAATAGTAGAAAAATAAATAACTAGAAAAATAGAAATAAAGAAGGGATGTATGGGGAAATTTCTACCTAGTCTCCATCTATTCCCTAAACCTGAGGAATTCATTGTTCATATACATTGGCTACTTTGAGCCTAAATGAGAGTTGTATTGCATAATGAATAGTCTTGTTTAACTAGTTTTTATGATTAATATATAATGTATGTGATTTTAATGTTTATATTTTATCTTATACTATTTCATTTCACATATACCCTAAAATTTTATTATCATTTTATATAGGTAACATGAAAAACAATATAAGTAGAGTTTATTGATAACTTCCTTTGAGAAGGCAAGACGGTTTTCTTAGCCAATAGTTTTATGCTAGGTTAAAGTAAAAGGTATGACCATTACATTAATTAACACAATATATTGATATTCATTTATTTTTTTTATTCATATATATTTCTGGTGTGGATTTTTCCTATTGACTTTCGTACTCATGAATTAAGAGTGTTGGATGTTGGTTCCAATTCATTGGCTCTTCAATGAAAATCTTTTATAATAAATGGGTATAACTTTTTACAACTATTTGTGTGGTAAAAATTATACCACAACATGCCCATGTTATATTAATTTCTACAATGGACTATTATTCCTGTGCATTAGACAATTTTCCTCGATATGAATTTTTATTATTATTATGGGCTTATTGAGAAAATATCGTTGTTGGATTAGTGTTGTCAAGGTCTAGTCACTATGATTAAATGTAAATGGTTTGAATCAATGATTTTAAAAGGTATATTTATTGATAATTGTGGATTCAGATTTATTGACATGAATCTATTTCTAGCTATCGATGAACTATACATTTTGTTATTAATGGAAAAATAAGTGTTTTATATGATAGATCATCTAAGACCTAATTAATGTGTCATTAATGAAATAATAACAAGAAATATTGTTCATGATGTTGGGAATGAAATTGAAAACATTGATTCAGACTTTGTTTTTGACCAAAACATTTAATTTGATGACTCAAATTGTCCCACCATAGGAGTTTTTTTTGAATCTAAAGTAGTGGTACATGATATATAGAAGTGACCACATATGTTCATTGTTCATTTAGTTTACCTTGGAATTGGTTTCTCAAGTTGAAATTGCTATAATTAATTTAATTTAGTTTCATTTTTTAATGATATGATTGTTTTAGTACAGTTGGTTTTACTCCATTTAATTAGATTTATTTAATTCATAAAAATGGGTTTAAATCATGTTTTCAAAAAAAATGTATAACATTGTTTAAAATGAATGTTACTAAAATATGGTATGAAATTTATGGTGAATTACTTTAATTCTATGTTTTATGGGTGATTTTTAAAAAACAATTTAAATAAAATTACATTTCACTGTAATGCATGTTATAAAAAATACTGCAGAAGATCTGAGGCATCAGTAATTTGATGTTGATTGACTGATGCATGAGCATGGGATACCTCTTCTCCACCACATAGTGAGTATAATAATTGTAATATTTTTCATCATCATTATATATAATTTCATTTTCATTTTATTTATCAATTTTTAAGGAACAATTAGTTTCACCATTGTTGACTCCTCCTCATCATACTAGCATGGATCTGAGTGGGGATGCACCTAGACCTTGACAGAGCACCCTTTATACTCATTCCAACCCTAACCCACTAGAGAACACCCGATCTACCACATATTTTTATCGTCCTCTTGATCCTAAATGGATGTTACCAGGCATTCCCCCATCATCGTCTCATTTACCATCTTATTCACATTACATTTCAATGGTGGCTATAGGGTTGTTCACATCTTTACAATATGAATATCCATTGATGTATTCCTAACCCTACAACCCATGGACTACTATGTCTAAGACACCTACATTTCCTAGTATACATACATCATCTGATTATTTTGTTCCTTTAAATTCCACTCCAGTGTATTAAGATCACTTAGAGCATTCATCAGAAAAAACACATCCATCAGAGGCTACTAATTCAAGACAACCCATGGATCTATAATAATATATTTCCCCCTTTTCCACCCCTCTCCACACCTTTCCACCACCCCTAAACACTCATTTTTTCCCATGCCATGCCTCACCTCCCTCACCACCCCCTCACTCACTATCTTACATTGAAACCTCGTCAAGGTTCATAGTAGTGTTCTTCTTAGTTTAATAGTGTTTTTCATCTTCTACTATTTTCCCTCCCTAAGTTCATTCTTATTTCTTATCTTAGATCTCTCTTGGATGAACCTGAGAGGATACATTTCACGTTTAGAATGATTTTCTTAGATTATATGGTGTGCAGATTGTTCCTCAAGTCTTATTCTTCTTTTAATGGGAGTGTTATTTCATTTTAATACTATTGAGTTAGGTGTCTCTATCTAGTACCTTTTCAGAATAATATTTCAGTTTTTGATAAGTCTTTATTAAATTCTAAATGAGTTAAATTGATTATGGTGTGTTTTTATGGATTATAGTGGTGTTTTCATGTTATATTTTTGATGAAAAAGGGGTTGAGAATTATTTCATTTAGTAACTCTATATGTGTTCACATCTAAAACGTTTGATAAAATGTAAATTTAGTTTCTAAAGTGTAATTGAGTGTTTTTCATATTATTTTAACCTTGGTTGTATGTATTCAATTGGTTAGCATGTGACATTGATTTTGAGTGATTTGGTGTCCCTTTTTGGTTTGAGGCCTATTTGTAAACTTATATAGATGGTTACAATGTTCGTTACAATTTAAAAATTTGTGTCTTACATTTTTTTAAGATACCTTTTGGGAGTTATATTAAACGTGGGCATTTCCATATGTGAATGTGGGTATATATCCTATTTGTGTATTTTGTTCCTCCACCATGACCAATCACAACCATGAACAAGGTCAACCAAAAAACCACCATAATCATAAAATATAAGTACGTAATATCTTAATGAAATTCCAAGAAATTAGTCCTTACGCAAGTTAAAATCATGAATAATAGGTCATATCTTTCCACACAAAACATTAAGCATCTTGGAGTCCATAAAACCCATCAACTATAATCATGGACTATATTTGATCCCCAACTCTAATCACAAGAACAACACTGGGATCGAAACACAAACTAAGGTGTACAAATAGTTACATAGCTTCCAACTAAGTCCTTCATGAACCAAGAGGATAAAGAATCATATGCATCAACATCATTGTCACCGATTTTGTCTCTGAAAATTCTATTGATTGGTTAATCACATCTACCATATAATCCCATGATCTTCCCAAGACCAACATATTATCGCAAGATACTAGTCGCTTTAGCAACATCCTACCCCAACAAATTATGGTGTTTCAATGTTTTAGTTCATTTCCTATAGATTTTTCAAGAAAATCCCAATCTACAAAGATAACTAGTCCATTCCTAAACGGTTAACCACTTGGATTCCCCTAAACTAGATCACTAAGGCTCTACACATGCCCAACAAAAGTCATCACACAAATAAAGACAAAACAGAAGTACCTAAATTGTTTTATGACTCCATTATCCCTACTGGAATAGCCATTGGGAATTATTAGAATTCATGGACCAACCATGAAATTCCCAAATTTATTTTATAGGGATTAACCCATGCCACTTGAGGTAATTTGAGCCTGACTAATACCTACCCACATTCCTTAACCCAGTCTTCTATCATTCACACACATGCAGATTAATTCATGAATATTTATATGTATTAAATTGAATACCCAACATGACGTTAGATTTACCCCATTCCATACCCAATTTATTATATCTATCTAAGATCAGACTAAGAATCACTATGCTCTTGAACCTCTTTTTCATACCTCAAGGCTCCAATAATTAATTATAAAAATTTATAAATAATTATCTATATTTTTATAATAAGTAATTACAATTGAAAAATCACCATGAACCATTGAAACATGAAAATATTGACCAACTATGTTTGAAAGGCTCATATAATTCCTCTAGAACTCAATTGACAAAAAATCCCCATGAATTTCCCATAAATATTTGTCTACCCTAGTTGAATTCCCAAAAAAATAATTCAGCACGCCATTTTTCAAATGACAAGAAACAAGAGTTTTTTCTCCCCCTTAGGAATCATATATCCAAAATACCATAAACTCTCAATAATTAAATATAACTCCACCGTGATTTGGTGAAATTTTCATTAAATCTGTAGATAAAACCATAAAAAATTAGAGGAAGAACAAACAAAGAATGGGAGAAGATGGGTAGAGAATATTGCATAGAATTAGTATGGTGAAAAGACATATAATCAACCTCCAATAAAGAGGAATTGGAGGATCAAAATAAGAACACAATGGGGTAGTGGGATAAAAATTTACCACATTAAAGAATCTACCAAATTGAATACAGAATAACAAACCCTCATGTAACAGGTTTGACCCATTCAAAATAATAGGTTCGAATGACCATTTCATTATAGCCTATGCGAGAATGAATTAATTCCCCACTTATATTGTTTTTTAATAATGAACCAATGGATCGATTCATAAAATTAAACTCTAGAAAAACACTAATAACATCCTAACCACACATTGCAGCATAACCATGGAATCAATGCACAACCAACCACCTAAGGGAAACATGATAAAACTATACCAAAGAACCATTTAGGGTGAAAATATTTGGTTTTATTGTGACACATTCTCCTCAAGTATCATTTGTAGAAAAACAATATGGATTTGGTTTGATTTCCTCTAATGCAAAAAATAATCCTATGAAACATAGAAACCATTCCACAATGTCCATTATTGTAGTATGATTTTTGTAACACCCGAGACTTTTATGTTATATAAATCATCAAAGGAATCTTTTTCTACACAACACTTGCTTGGCTTGCTTTACACGCAATCGCGACCTTCCTCGATAGCTTGCGTCGTACGCAATACCGAGTTTCACTAAACAACAATATGCTATTAAAACTAGCCGTTATGAATAGTAATAACCACTTTTTGAAATTTTATAAATTTTATTTTTCAAAATGGACTTCATTTTTGGACTCAGAATATCGAAATTAGCCTAGGGTGAAATTTTGGTATTTTTCTGAAAACTTTCAATTTTTGATGAATAGTGAAACCACTAAGTGGTAGGTTAAAAACTGAATTTTGCATAAAACTTAATTTTAACGCTTCTGTGAATGGAATTTCGAAAATCCGAGAGACACGGTTAATATCAAGGACTAAAATGTGGTTCAATGAGATGAAAATAATTTTTTGGTGAATAGTAACTTTTTACTTTTTTTACCATGGTTAATAGTAAATAGGGTAACTAAGGGTAAATATGATAATACTATTACCCTAACACATGTCCTAATTCTATTGGATAAGTGTAATTCGACCAAAAACAAACTTAGGAATAAAAAATGACCATTTAGGCCCACTTGGATTAGATTAGGACATTTATTATTAATTTATTTAAAGAAGGGTTAAAATAGTTAAAATCAATGTTTAAGAAGTAAATCATTTTTAATATGGGGTTATACATAAGATAAATTCGATTGTAAATATTCATTAGAAAGATAAAAAGATTTCCTACATGATGGTATTTTATTTGTAATTTTTAGACATCAAATAATATAATTTATTTATGACACAAAGATGATGCAGTAATTATCTTATTAATGAAATATTGACATAATTGATAATATAAATACCAAAATAAATGTAATTTAAGACTTTTTATTAATTCCACTAATTTTATAGGTTAATATGATATACTAGTGTTGATTTAATCAACTTGGTTCGAACATATAATTCTTTTATGACTTTCACAAAAATCATATATCAAATAATGTCAAAATTGACACAGAATAGTTTTTAAATCAAATATTATATTATTAATTGTTATGTTATTCCTAAAAATCTAAGGTTCGGCCAATTGACTTATATAAGGATATATATATTAATAATAAACAATTTGGGGTTCGTTTGGCATGTTATAGTAAGTGTATTAACCATATAGTGAATGAAAACAAAAAGACATGGTAAAAGTTAAATTATTTATCTTAGAGTTAAATCTAATTGATAAGGTTAAAATAATACCCTAAACTTGTCTAAATCCTATTGGTTGATAGGATTTCGACCCTTCCCCACTTTAGCTTCGAAATAAGACGCTTTGGAACCATTATAAACCGATTTTGACTTTAATATAAAATAATATTTTGAGATATTCCTAAGGTGCCCCTCTCCTCCCTTATAAAAGGGCACCTCCTCCCCCTCCTCCTCACACCAATTTGAGCACTCAAGCTCGGCCAACCCCTGCCAAAATCTCTTCTCCACTTCCCTAGAAACATCCTAGAGGTTCTGGTCTTCCTCAAAGACCAATTTTAGTGCCCTAAGAGGAGGTCTCAAAGAGGCGCTTTAAAGAAGAGATAATTACCGTTACCAATTCTTTCATCTTTATTTCTTCTTCCACTTATTCTTATTAGGTTGTTTCATTATGAAGTAATAACATCAGTATCACTAATATACTGATATGTTATTATAAGTATGAAACAACCCTATTTCACCATCTATCCATCCTATAGAAAAAGAAATCACCGCGCGTGCGTACGTACGGAATACCGTCTCCACGCCGTGGTGTAATCTATTTTCCACCACCACCTTACATGGATGGGTATAATGGTGTAAAGAATAACTATACATAGTTATTACAACATCATATTTATTCTGATATATTTTATAATCCACTCCAATTCAATTCAATATTTATAGAAATGATATCATCGCTCGTGCGTACGTACGGACTTCCGTCTCCACGACGCGATGAGATTCATTCTCCATGTTAACCATTTAAGAATGATTATAAAGTATATATAAGAAATAATAATGAGATATATGACATTATAAAGCTACTGGATTTATGTATATATATATATGTATGTATTTCATCTACTTACTTCCATTTCAAGACAATAAGGAAAGGAAAACAGCGTTCATGCGTACGTACGGACTACCGTCTCCATGAACGGTGTTTTTCATTTTATTTATCTATCTATTATAAATATATATACCGAATATATATGATATATAAATCATGTTTTATATTCTGGAAGTAAGTAAATCATGGTATAAGTAATAATGATGTCAAGAACAACAAGTCAAAACACCTACGATAAATGAAACGATTTTACCCAAAACGCTTCTTTAACATGGAATTTACAAAAGAACGGGTAATATAATGTCATAAGTGAACCATATATGATATCATAACAATGAATATGATTCTGTAATAAGTCAATGACATTATTTAAATCATTATACAGGAGGTTTGGACACATACGAAGCAAATCAGACCTAAGGTAAGGGAAATATCACAATCTCATTTTTATCCGAGATTGTTTATTTGTAAGTATTTACTGGGGTGTATTCTATCATCCACATCCATGTTTCATCAATATGTAATATTATTTCCGTCCACCTACAATTGTTTAAATCCATTTTTACCCTTCGGTGAGTTTTTAGTAAAGAATATGAAAGGAATCTTTTGTCGTTTTTCGTACGAGGTACTTTTTGACTTTTCCGACAAAAGTACGAAAAATGTTTTTTTAACTTATACGGCATGAATGGATTTTTAAAACATTATTTCCAAGAAGCTTCCTTTACAAGTTTTCAAGTTTATTTTTAATCAACTTCTTTTAGTTTATAATTGTATGACATGTTAAGAAAGGAAAAATGATTTTTGAAGTAGAAAGGATATTTTTCTCAAGAATGAAGTTCAAGTATTTTATCAAAATTATTTTCCATCTAAGATAATAAAATGGTTCTGTTTTTATCCCTATTATTACATTGAATTGATTATGTTGTGATGGAAAAATTTTTATGAATTCCTTTATCTTATATGAGTTGTTTTATGATGTCATGTTGTTTAAGAATCCCATTTTTATTACATGGGTTATGCAATGATGTATGATTTATGATTTTGTGGCACACATAAGAATGGTATCATTATGAGATGGGTGGGACCTATATCTCCCTCCAATGAATTGGGTAAAGATTTTATATCTCATGAGATAGACAGGGCTGGAATGGTAGGTTATACCGGTTCAGTGAAACAGGACTGAAACGAGGGTTACTCGATTCAGAAAGGGACTTTGTCCACTAAGATAGTCTTGGCAATGAGTCTTGACTAACAAGAAATGATTTTCTATGATTATGTGTGTATGCCACAAAGTTTCATGTTTTATGTTATGATTATTGGGATTTCATTTCACTACTATGATTTATCCCATGTTATGAAATTATGCTCTCTTTTGCAGGTTAAGATTTCCAAAAGTTATGTTCTTATGAATATGATGTGATTGATATTTATTTTTTTTACCCTTACTGAGCATTTGAGCTCACCCTTTTATGTTTTCTTTTCCCCAGGATATAAAGAAAGGTTTTAGGTATAAAAAAAACAGGAAGATCTTTATGTGAGATGTTGAAGATATTTCACCACGATTAGAAGATTTTATTCCGAGTTTCCAAAGACACTAAACTATTACGATCCTTGTGTGTGTATTTTTGTTATGTACTAAGTATTCCGCAAATATAATGTAATGTCCATGTACGTCAAGCTTCGGGTATTTACAGTTGGTATCAGAGGAAAGGTTTAGTCAACCTTTGGAAACTAGGATGCGAAAACGTTAGTGAGATCCCTAGAGATATTTCTAAGGTATGTCTAGGGATGTCCCTAGGGATAAGTATACGTATAGGTTATAGTACTAGAATTACGCTAACGATCATAGAATTAAACCTAAGATGTTGGATATTGAAGGTACTCCCCCTTTATTATGTTGTTTTCCCTAGCATGATTTTTGCCTCTCACACTATTCTTTTTGGGTTTTAGACGATGGCTGGAACCCGAAGGAACCGTGTTGATCAATGCAATGGACAATGCAATGATTTCCCTCCTGAACAAACAAATGTTATGGGAGATGGAGTGCAAAATCTTATTTATATACTTACACAAGCTATGAATCATTATGGACTTCCAAATGAGCAGAGAAGGGAACAATATTCTATTGAGTCCTTCATGAGGCAACGTCCACCTTCTTTCAGTGGGAATTCCGATCCACTTGTTGCTGAACAATGGATCAGTACCACTGAAAAGATATTTTCAGTTCTTCAATGTTCTGAACATGATAAAGTCATCTTAGGAGTATATCGTTTGGAAGGTGAAGTTGATCAATGGTGGAATCTTATCAAGAATACGAGGCCAAGAGATGAAATTGAGTCCATGGAATTGGACGAGTTCAAGAACTTGTTTTTCAGTAAGTACTTCCCTCGTATTCTTCGAACAAAGATGGAAAAGGAGTTTATTGAGCTGAAGCAGAAGGATGATGAATCTGTTGGTATATACGAAGCGAATTTTACAAGACTTGCAAGGTATGCATCTGGCATTATCATCCAACCTGAAAGTAATGTTGATCGATTTTTCAGTGGCTTAAAACCAAGTCTTCGAAGGGCATTAGCTATAAGAGACTTCATTAGCTATGAAGAAATTGTGCGTTGTGCTATCAAGGTAGAAATGGAAGTTGATGTTACATATCCATCTCATGGTTTTGACAAGAAACGAAAGATGGAGTTCAAGGAGAAATCTCATAATAATGGTGAAAAGAAGATGAATGTTTCCTTATGCACAAAGTGTGGAAAGAAGCATGGTGGAGATTGTCTTAAAGGGACTAGAAAATGTTTTAAGTGTGGAAAAGAAGGTCATCGAGCAGCTGAGTGTCGAAGTAATGGAAAAAGGGTTTCCAATGATGTGAATAAAGCAAACACTGCAGAGAACGCACCACCAACACTTCAATGCTTCAAGTGCAAGGAAATGAGGCATTATGCTAATAATTGCCCTAATCCAAGGGTTAGTGATGATCAACATGAGCAACCAATGAAGGCAAAGGACAAAGGGAAGTCACATGCGATCACTATTGGCGATGTTGAATATGATAACGATGTGGTGGAATGATTAAGTGTTTATGTAATGGGATTCCAAAATAATGTTGTATCATGGAGTATTGGAATATTTATGTATTGGTTTAATGTGGTATTCAAAGTGATTGAGATATTTTTGGAAATAAGATGATATGCGCATAATAAAGGGAAAACAAGAAAATGAAATGTTTAACAGTATTCATGAGCTCATGATTGATATAAGGACTAAGTAATATCATGGTTTGAGTATATAGAATTTCGAGGATTTTGGTATGTGGAAAGTGTTAACTTTAAACTGCATTCATGTTTTCACTAAGGTATTCAAGAGAATACATGATTAAGGACTTTGAATGTTTAGAATGTGACCAATAAGACATATCTTATGGGGATCGACGATGGTGTTAAATCTCTGGTAATCGTTTTCACTATGTTATGAGAGTGGACTGCAGTATTATGGATAATCCTAAAGATTGGAATGGATTATGTTGGACATAAGTTAGTATTGTTTAAGGATAGAAGTTTTCTCGATATTATTGATGGGATGTTATAGTAATATAGTTTTAGAAAAAGGACAACCTGCAGGACGGGCGACAACCCATCGCGTCGGACAAGGCTGTGGGAATCGAACCCACAACCGAAGTGCGACTGGCCTTTATCTCTTACCACTGGCCTACAAGAAGTCCCTGTTTAGTAGAAACTAGTTTTACTATATTAAGAAGTATGATATATGAAGTATAAGTCCATTTTAGGAACCATATATGATTAATCTCACTATAGATCGACTTATGTATATAAATTTTTCTAACCTTTTGTTTGAGACAGATGGAATGACCCGTCATTCTATCACGTGATCTGCTAACACTTCACAAATAACAAATTCAACTTCATTTATGAAGTGGAAATTGTTCAAGGCACAAACAACAGTGAGATTGTACCAAAATCATGTAAGTATTTCTTTTAATTCATCAACTTTATGGAAATGATCTTGAAAACCAAAAATGTTGTCCTAATGATCTTATACCTGATGAATCGGATGGTACCTTAGATCGTCACAAATTTATGGATTTTTGATTGTTGGCTTTTCCATAGCCATGTTCTCTACCACTCTCCATCAGAACATGATGGTTAGATTTCTCTTCCATATCCATATTTTCACCTATGTGGAAACCCAGTGATTAGTTTATTTGGGTAATCGTTACATTTCATACTTTAGTTTTTAAAGCCAAGTTTTGGTATTCCTTTTTACGATGTGGGTTTCTATTAAAGAAACTTTCGAATAGTAAACCATTTATAACCCCGACGAATTTCGAGGGCGAAATTCATTTTAAGGGGGGTAGAATGTAACACCCGAGACTTTTATGTTATATAAATCATCAAAGGAATCTTTTTCTACACAACACTTGCTTGGCTTGCTTTACACGCAATCGCGACCTTCCTCGATAGCTTGTGTCGTACGCAATACCGAGTTTCACTAAACAATAATATGCTATTAAAACTAGCCGTTATGAATAGTAATAACCACTTTTTGAAATTTTATAAATTTTATTTTTCAAAATGGACTTCATTTTTGGACTCAGAATATCGAAATTAGCCTAGGGTGAAATTTTGGTATTTTTCTGAAAACTTTCAATTTTTGATGAATAGTGAAACCACTAAGTGGTAGGTTAAAAACTGAATTTTGCATAAAACTTAATTTTACCGCTTCTGTGAATGGAATTTCGAAAATCCGAGAGACACGGTTAATATCAAGGACTAAAATGTGGTTCAATGAGATGAAAATAATTTTTTGGTGAATAGTAACTTTTTACTTTTTTTACCGTGGTTAATAGTAAATAGGGTAACTAAGGGTAAATATGATAATACTATTACCCTAACACATGTCCTAATTCTATTGGATAAGTGTAATTCGACCAAAAACAAACTTAGGAATAAAAAATGACCATTTAGGCCCACTTGGATTAGATTAGGACATTTATTATTAATTTATTTAAAGAAGGGTTAAAATAGTTAAAGTCAAAGTTTAATAAGTAAATCATTTTTAATATGGAGTTATACATAAGATAAATTCGATTGTAAATATTCATTAGAAAGCTAGAAAGATTTCCTACATGATGGTATTTTATTTGTAATTTTTAGACATCAAATAATATAATTTATTTATGACACAAAGATGATGCAGTAATTATCTTATTAATAAAATATTGACATAATTGATAATATAAATACCAAAATAAATGTAATTTAAGACTTTTTATGAATGACACTAATTTTATAGGTTACTATGATATACTAGTGTTGATTTAATCAACTTGGTTCGAACATATAATTCTGTTATGACTTTCACAAAAATCATATATCAAATAATGTCAAAATTGACACAAAATAGTTTTTAAATCAAATATTATATTATTAATTGTTATTTTATTCCTAAAAATCTAAGGTTCGGCCAAATGACTTAGATAAGGATATATATATTAATAATAAACAATTTGGGGTTCGTTTGGTATGTTATAGTAAGTGTATTAACCATATAGTGAAAGAAAACAAAAAGACATGGTAAAAGTTAAATTATTTAACTTAGAGTTAAATCTAATTGACAAGGTTAAAATAATACCCTAAACTTGTCTAAATCCTATTGGTTGATAGGATTTCGACCCTTCCCCACTTTAGCTTCTAAATAAGACCCTTTGGAACCATTATATACCGATTTTGACTTTAATATAAAATAATATTTTGAGATATTCCTAAGGTGCCCCTCTCCTCCCTTATAAAAGGGCACCTCCTCCCCCTCCTCCTCACACCAATTTGAGCACTCAATCTCGGCCAACCCCTGCCAAAATCTCTTCTCCACTTCCCTAGAAACATCCTAGAGGTTCTGGTCTTTCTCAAAGACAAATTTTAGTGCCCTAAGAGGAGGTCTCAAAGAGGCGCTTTAATGAAGAGGTAATTACCGTTACCAATTCTTTCATCTTTATTTCTTCTTCCACTTCTTCTTATTAGGTTGTTTCATTATGAAGTAATAACATCAGTATAACTCATATACTGATATGTTATTATAAGTATGAAACAACCCTATTTCACCATCTATCCATCCTACAGAAAAAGAAATCACCGCGCGTGCGTACGTACGGAATACCGTCTCCACGCCGTGGTGTAATCTATTTTCCACCACCACCTTACATGGATGGGTATAATGGTGTAAAGAATAACTATACATAGTTATTACAACATCATATTTATTCTGATATATTTTATAATCCACTCCAATTCAATTCAATATTTATAGAAATGATATCATCGCTCGTGCGTACGTACGGACTACCGTCTCCACGACACGATGAGATTCATTCTCCATGTTAACCATTTAAGAATGATTATAAAGTATATATAAGAAATAATAATGAAATATATGACATTATAAAGCTACTGGATTTATGTATATATATATATATGTATGTCATCTACTTACTTCCATTTCAAGACAATAAGGAAAGGAAAACAGCGTTCATGCGTACGTACGGACTACCGTCTCCATGAACGGTGTTTTTCATTTTATTTATCTATCTATTATAAATATATATACTGAATATATATGATATATAAATCATGTTTTATATTCTAGAAGTAAGTAAATCATGATATAAGTAATAATGATGTCAAGAACAACAAGTCAAAACACCTACGGTAAATGAAACGATTTTACCCAAAACGCTTCTTTAACATGGAATTTACAGAAGAACGGGTAATATAATGTCATAAGTGAACCATATATGATATCATAACAATGAATATGATTCTGTAATAAGTCAATGACATTATTTAAATCATTATACAGGAGGTTTGGACACATACGAAGCAAATCGGATCTAAGGTAAGGGAAATATCACAATCTCATTTTTATCCGAGATTGTTTATTTGTAAGTATTTACTGGGGTGTATTTTATCATCCACATCCATGTTTCATCAATATGTAATATTATTTCCATCCACCTACAATTTTTTAAATCCATTTTTACCCTTTGTTGAGTTTTTAGTAAAGAATATGAAAGGAATCTTTTGTCGTTTTTCGTACGAGGTACTTTTTGACTTTTCCGAAAAAAGTACGAAGAATGTTTTTTTTAACTTATACGGCATGAATGGATTTTTAAAAAATTATTTCCAAGAAGCTTCCTTTACAAGTTTTCAAGTTTATTTTTAATCAACTTCTTTTAGTTTATAATTGTATGACATGTTATGAAAGGAAAAATGATTTTTGAAGTAGAAAGGATATTTTTCTCAAGAATGAAGTTCAAGTATTTTATCAAAATTATTTTCCATCTAAGATAATAAAATGGTTCTGTTTTTATCCCTATTATTAAATTGAATTGATTATGTTGTGATGGAAACATTTTTATGAATTCCTTTATCTTATATGAGTTGTTTTATGATGACATGTTGTTTAAGAATCCCATTTTTATTACATGGGTTATGAAATGATGTATGATTTATGATTTTGTGGCACACATAAGAATGGTATCATTATGAGATGGGTGGGACCTATATCTCCCTCCAATGCATTGGGTAAAGATTTTATATCTCATGAGATAGACAGGGCTGGAATGGTAGGTTATACCGGTTCAGTGAAACAGGACTGAAACGAGGGTTACTCGATTCAGAAAGGGACTTTGTCCACTAAGATAGTCTTGGAAATGAGTCTTGAATAACAAGAAATGATTTTCTATGATTATGTGTGAATGCCACAAAGTTTCATGTTTTATGTTATGATTATTTGGATTTCATTTCACTACTATGATTTATCCCATGTTATGAAATTATGCTCTCTTTTGCAGGTTAAGATTTCCAAAAGTTATGTTCTTATGAATATGATGTGATTGATATTTATTTTGTTTACCCTTACTGAGCATTTGAGCTCACCCTTTTATGTTTTCTTTTCCCCAGGATATAAAGAAAGGTTTTAGGTAAAAAAAAAGAGGAAGATCTTTATGTGAGATGTTGAAGATATTTCACCACGATTAGAAGATTTTATTCCGAGTTTCCAAAGACACTAAACTATTACGATCCTTGTGTGTGTATTTTTGTTATGTACTAAGTATTCCGCAAATTTAATGTAATGTCCATGTACGTCAAGCTTCGGGTCTTTACAATTTTGATATCTCTTCAGTCATCCATGATAAAAAATCATGAAAACTCCTCATAATTGAATAAACATCCTTGAGATGAATTTAACCATTATATGTTGTTTAATAACTAACTATTAGGCCTTCAAAGTACCTTATACCATACGAATAGTCATTTTGGATCTTTCCCATTTTTATATGATACTCCACCTATCAACCGTTCTATCATTTCCCATGGGTGTCATGTATTTTTTTAGTCTTTTTCAACTATATATAAACATTTTTAACACAAACTTATTTGATGCTACATTTTAGACCTAGATAATATATTATTTAATTTGTGGAAAATTTATAAATACAAAAAATATTTAGACAGAATCCTCAAGATAAGTCCATTTAACCGGTTGTAGTAAGAATAAAATAGAAAACCCTATTTAAAATGTTTCATTATTTACCAAGTGTATTTATATAAGAAAACATTATTTTACATATTCTCTTTTTAACTAGATTATATGAATCTATTTTTCTATTGAGTTATAGTTATGTGTTTTATTTTTTTTAATATTGTGTAGGTATATTGTGATATACATGGATAAAAGCTTGATCACCATACCAAGGAACACACCACAATATTCTAAGGGTTTGGAGAAGATTTTAGATTTTGCAGTTTACAATTGATCCGTTGAAGGGAGAATAATATATCCATATCCTAAATGTAAATTTAGAATAAGGTTGAAGAGAGATGAAGTTTATGAACAGTTGACATTAAATCAATTCCCTGCACAATATTTATGTTGTATTTGGCATGGAGAATCTAACATTATGGAAATATTGAGAACTAATGTCAATACACATGATGAGCTCCCAATATAATAGAAAATGTAAAATGAAATGAAAAACCTTATAAATGAGGCATTTATCATTTCAAGACACTAACATCAACATCAAAACATATCTGAACAACCAGTTGATGGTGCTATAAATAGAAATGTGACAAGTGATGTTTTTGAGACTTTAGGGAAACCATATGAAGATTGTAACTTTTCATTGGATCCTTCTCTTGATTATATGGAGACTAATGTTTTTTTAAGGGGTGAGTTCTGTTCAAAAGACCAGAACATAATGATTTATTCAAAATAAAGGAGAAACAAACAATTTACAAAATACGGAAAGAGGTTAATTTTCTAGAGTCCTTAATAAAGACAGGGGTCAACTCCGGAGGGAGATCATTCCTCCTAGTGATCTCATGTGGGACCCCCCATGTTGGCTAGCCCATCAGTGATCATATTAGCCTCACGATAGGTATGAGTGGCAATAATGTTGAGGCCATTGAGAGCGGCGAGGCATTCCATCCATCGGGGGGTGAGAGACCAAGAAAGATGAGAATAACCTTTCTAGATGTCTTGTATAATAGTAGTGGAGTCGCTCTCGATCAAGATATTATTCTAGTTGAACATATTTTCATTGGAAATGGCATTAATGGTAGCGAGCATTTCTACCTCCAGCGCAGAAGCAATGCCGCAGCTTCCAAAGAAACATCCGAGGATCCGGTCTTGATGGTCTTTGAAAATTCCTCCGCATCCCGAAAGACCAGGGTTTCCCTTTGAGGCTTCGTCCACATTTATTTTAATCCATCCAGGAGGAGGTGCCTGCCAGAAGACTTCAATAGTGTAGCGTGGCTTCGACAAGATACCTTTGACACCAATTCGGCCGAGAGTTTTAAAATCCATGATAGAATTGTCACAAAAATCTTTTTGTATTGTGACCACTTCCTTT
Source organism: Viscum album (assembly GCA_963277665.1). NCBI lineage: Eukaryota > Viridiplantae > Streptophyta > Magnoliopsida > Santalales > Viscaceae > Viscum > Viscum album. Next base: position 928,262,282 of record OY728165.1, read on the forward strand.
ATAGCAAGAAGAATCCTCATTTCACCTGCATTAATATTGAAAGAGTTATTGTTGAAAAAAGAATCATTTCTACCATACCATAGTAGATGCATAAGCTCCGCGACAGTAGTAAGAAATTTATTCTTGTTTTGGGGAGACCTTAGAAACTCCAACTTTCTTTTCAATTGTGAGAAAATAAATGTGTCTAAAAGCCATCTACATTCAAAAAGGTCAAAGATGTAATGCCAAAGGGCCATAGCATTATCACAAGATAAATCAAGAGTTGTACAGTGGATGTTTGGAATAATCAAAACATTATTTTCTTTAGATGTTGTACCGTATCAAATGCCTATGTGGAATAAAAAAAGGAAATGTCCATGATATTGGAATTTTTGTGTGATTCACTTATTAAAGAAAACATCCTCGAGTATTTTTATGTTATAAAAAGAGTTGTTAACTAACATGGTATAGATTTTAAAAAAATAATTGTGTGTCCAAATGATTGTATACTTTATTGAAAAGAGGATTCAAGCAGACATGATTTCAAAAAATGTTCTTCTTCTTGATGGTAGTCAATGTGTGATGTCGGAAGTATGAATAAACCATATGCCATGATGAAGTTGAAAAGGAAAAACATTTGAATTTTATGATTTAATTTCCCTTAAAGCCTCTATTGTAATGATTATTCATGTCATTGAAAACCACTGCACATGTGAAGTTTCATTTTGTAGATAATAAAAATGATGGGATAATGCAACATCCAAACGATTAAAAAATCTTTGAAGAAATTTGATTCATTACATCAAGATTTCTCATCTGAACATAGGAATGTTCGATTGGGATTGGATGTCGATTGATTCAACCCATTTGGGACTTTGATTACTAGTTATATCATTTGATTGCCTACAATATAACTCCATGGATATGTATGAAAAAAATAATCTTTTATCATTTTTTAGATTATTCCTGGATAAAATTTTGGGAAATGAAATTGATGTATACTTACAGCCATTAATTGTTGAATTGTTGGAGTTATAGAGCAATCGTGTTAAGAAATACGATGCTTCTTCTAAAACAATGTTCAAAATGTATACTGCTCTAATGTAAAACATTAGTGACTTCCTTGTACATGGGAATTTTCCTGGTTAAAAATTTTATATGCGTTTCGATTTTCCGGTTTGTAACATTGATTTTGAGACCAAATGGCTAACTCATAGTAGAAAATTGTGCTTCATGTGCCATCGAATATTTTTCGATGCATCTCCTAGATTTTGGCGGAATATGTCAATATTAAATAGTTTTTGTTGATCCTATACCACCTCCTAAGTTTTTAACTAGTTCTAAAATATTGGAAAAAATTGGAAATGTTGAAATGTAATTTTGGAAGGTTTATCATTTGAATGATAGTGGGAAATGATTTCAATGTGCATCATCAAGTTAAATCGGTACAGAACAATAGAAGAAGAAAAAGAATATTTTTCAAACTTCCATATTGGGAATTTCGTTTTTTGGTGGTGTAATCATTATCTGATGCATATCAAGAAGAATGATTGAGATAATTTGATCTTCACATTTCATAATCAGATTTGAATGTTGAATGATCAACTCAATGCTTGTAAATACTTGAAATAAATGAATATGAAATGTCATCTCTTGCTATATGAGAATGAATAGTTCACTCCAGAAATTTTTGTAATGAAAAAAAGGGATAAAGACACATTCATTCGAAATTTAAAGCATGTGATAGTATCTTATGGGTATTCAATTAATATATCATCATGTCTATACTTAATGAATCATAGGTTAAATGGAATGAAAAGTCATGATTCACATATTTTGTTACAGCAGTTACTACCATTGGCATTGCATACATTATTACATGAAAATGTTACTACTAATGTACTCAAATTTTTCACATATTTCAGAAAAATATGTGAGAAGCCTCTACATCCACTTGAGCATGAAAACAATATTGACAGATTTTTATTGACACTTTTTGAAATAGTGATGATCATTTATATAATGTTTTTTACTGTCATGAGGTATTTAATTATTCATTTGGTTGAGGATACTAAATAAAGAGTCCACATACATTATCTATGGATGTATACAAATGATATGTACTTTAGTTATATGTTTTTTGGTTAAATGAATAATTTGTTGTACTTATATAAATATATAATTATCATTTTTTTATTTCACAGATATCCATGGCATTTGAAATCATTGGTGAGAAATTAAGCACTCATTGAAGGTTCTTTTTCTGAAGGCTACTTAATTGATGAGTGTCTTACCTTTTGTTCTAAATACTTGGATGATATTGAGATAATATAAAATTGAGTTTTATGTGTTGAAAAAACTTCAAATCAGTCTCAAATACATGGGAAAGAAAAATTATTTACTGTTATTTCCCAATTAGTTAGAAGGACCTCAAATGTTACACTGACAGAAATTGGATGATTACAGGCACATGCATATGTGCTGCTGAATAGAGAAATTGAAGATTTATTTATGGAAGAGTTTAGGATACCAAAAAAGAGACAAATGAGGGGCCAAACATTAAATGAGAAAGATATAATTAATGTTGCTAATAAAGAGCATGTCGAATGGTTTGCACGATGTGTATGTTCATAAATATTGCAATAAATACGTATATTAGATTGGACCGTATATTTTGTAAATCTAATAATGTATATTTATCTTTTACATCTTGAATTCTGATACTCGAGCAGAGTTTTCAAATGATTTAATGTTTCTTGCCCATGGTCCTCTAAAACAAGTTATAACATTCGATTCTGACAATGTGAATGGATTTAGATTTCATAGAGTGGATCAAGAAGAGGGTTTGAAAACATAGAATAGTGGTATATTTAAATTTAATGTAGTGGTATACTATGTAAAGATGACCGATATTATCTAATTAAGATACCATGAGAATTTTTTAGTTGTTTTATTCATATACAAATGTGTTGATATTATCAATGTTTTTAAAGAAGATTCCTTGGAATTTACACCAGTGAACTTCTCTCGCTTGATGGATGTTGGTTATCATGAACTACAAGATCCATGTATCTTATAATTACATAAGAAAATGTTATATTATGTTAATGATGTTTTTGAAGAAGTCTGGACTGTATTTTCTTACATAAAACAAAGATATTTGTATGATAAGGGTGATGAAGTGGATGATTTGACCCCTAACATTGAAAATCATCGATAAAAAGAAGTCGATTTATTTTTCCATCATGATATTGTAAATATTAGTCAATAATGGGTGGATGAAGTGGATCATGTAATTAAGCAAGAAATTGACATAATTGAAGTGGAAAATGATCATATGTACTATTATACATTCATTTAGAAACCACTTATTACAATTGTGCTATTATTCATTATCATTGTTATGTATATTTTGTTTTTTAGTACTATGCATCTGTTATCATTTTTAATTTTTTATGCATAAATTTTTTGAAATATATGTTCTAAATATAATTTTATTTCATAAAATGATATAAATTCAAATGAGGAAGTGGGGTACCACTTCTAGTTTTTAGCGGGGATACAGGAGGGTGACAATTAAAGGTAAAAAATATTAATTTGAATAAATTTATTGCACTTTTTTATACTTACTATTAGTTCATAAAATATGGAATCAATGCACATATGGGGAAAAATATGAAAAGTTCAGTTGTATGGAATCTGATAGGAGAGAATATTGTTCTACCATTTGATTCTTATGGGGTCCCTACAGATGTCACCATAGGATTACATGGCCAAATTCTAGGCTAGCTGGCCACCGATCCAATTTCCCCATCGAATATGTATACTGATTAGAGATTTTTCAGTGATGTAAACCTGAAAATAAAGGAAGATATAAATTAAAGCTATGTGATTTATTTTATAGTCCAACGAATTTACTGGTGGCTTTAAAAATGGTGGATGTAAATTGGAATTCCTGTTATGAACTCATAAGATGTGCATGTATGTGGATATATATATATATGTGAGTGTGTGTGTGTCTGTCTGTCTGTCTGTGTTCGTGTGGGTGTGTGCATTGTATGTTTATTTTTATTTCTATATGTACCTCTCCCATCCCTGTTGTTTTATGAATTTATTACATGTTTTTTTCAAGGTACTATTACTGGGGATACATATTTAAAAGCTTTTTTTAATTATAAATATACCGTTACTGATGGTTTAAACCACTGCTAAATAAATGGCCCCTATTTAGTGATGGTTTGAACCACCATAAAATACATACATAGTAAAATTTAGTGACGCTTTTTGGGGAAAAATGGATATTTTTTAACATATGTTAAAACCATCGCTAAAGGCTCCTCATTTTTTGTTATCATTTATTGACGGTTTGTGTGCATTTCATGGTGTTTCACCTGAATAAAAGAAATTATTTTTTCAGTTTTTAAAACCACCACTAAAAAAGCATTCCTTTTTTCCATGCCAAACCATAGAAAAAACCACACCAACTACCGCTAAATGTGTTTAATAGGATGGTTTCTAGTAACCACCTCTAAATTGAAGAAACCAATGCATATTGCATGCTGATACCAAATTTAGCAGTGCTTTAAATTGATGCTATAACAAAAAAAACTATTATTTGGGGAATTTTTTATAGTGGTATGTATCTGGTTGTTATAAACTACTAAACTACTCGGTCTTCAGGATTTATTTCCTCGTAATCATGCCATTGTATTAAAATAATTAAGTGGCCCCTCGCTTCTGGGTTTTAGGTGTTACATTTGGTATTATAGAAAGGTTAGCAGAAAACATAGAAGCTAGATTTAGAAAATGTTGATTAGGTAACAAAACCATAATATAGACTTGAAAATACACATAAAAGAACATACTATAATTTTGGTAAATAATATATTATTTGGATCTTCCTAGAAAATAAATCCAGGTCTGGATACTACAAGTGGACGTGGTTCTGGGACATATGTACCTAGGTGTAACAACTCTGACAAGGAGTTTCATTCTTGACCCAAGGTAACTTGTTATATTAAAATGTGCCATACTACGCACATGGTCTGACACTCCAATAGGATATTCTTCTGATAATTCACAATTATTCATAAATAAAATTATTAAATATTTATTATTACAATGTAACTAATGTACATAGTTCTCAGATTATGATGCATAAATTTATTAAATTTGTTATACCATGTTTAGAGTTACACATAGTCTATAATTTTATGAGCCAATATATTGTATGAAATTTATTTGAAATAAATTCTAGCAGAACGAATGGGAAAATCAGCATTGAACGTGATGCAAATAGTAGGAAGGATCATATTCCTCAGGGTATTAATCCATCGTTTCAATGGAAGATATCCTTCGATGTGTCATCAACATATGTGGAAATAGTATCTTGTGTTAACAATGTATATAAATAATTTTATGAGTCCTATGGATTTGAAGGGAAGAAAAATAGTAAGAGGACAGTATAAAAAATATGGATAAAGGGAATAAGGGAAAGAAGGGGTTTCCCACATGTGATAACTGTGGAAAGAATCACCCTGTTAAATGCTTAAAGGGAATGGGTGTTTGTTATACGTGTAGAGAAAAATGACACCAAGTTAATGATTACAAGGGTAAGAAAAAGGTATATATTTTATACTGATTCAACTATAAGGAGAAGTAACATTATCTGAATGAATGTCTCTATAATCATAGGAATATACCCCAAATGATAATTTTGGAAAATTATCATGTTATGAGGTTTCTTTAGATTAAGTTGTTTGATTAATATGCATAGTTGAAAACCATGTCATTTGAAAAAAAATTCAGCAATGTATTGGTTATAATATTTATGGAATATATTAGGATTTTAATCTAATACATTTTCAATAGGAATTTGAAACCATCAGTTGAATGTTACCAAAAAATGACATTCATTGAAAAGTTAATTTTTTTTGGAAAACGCTTGATTAAATTAATGAAACAACATAATATATATTAAACCATAAAGATAATGATGAATAAATTATTCATTTGGATAGGTAGTGACTACCTAAAAATGTTTTTTGACATAACGGTAAGTGGTCAATGAAATAATTAATGGAGTATAAAACATTTTTGGTTATGAGGAATATATCGAATAACATGTGTAAGGATGAATAAATGTTTCTAATAAGTTTTATGGTAATTTTAGTTATTAACATATTTTAAGAGGAAACATGATGAAGATATTTACATTCTTAGAATGTGAAAATTTTGGGTTGCATCATGTTGATTAAGGGAAAATAATGTTTCAGATGCATTGAGTAGGATATATCATGGAGTTCTAAAAAAATAAGGATTTCCAAGGACACCATGCACATGAATCTTGGAAATATAGATATGATAATGATTCTAAAGTATTGAATAATGATATTTTGGAAAGATATACCATTTTTTAATTGGTTTAAGTTGATCATTGTATGAGGTTTTAGAGTTTAATGTCACTAAATGATGGTTTTATTATTATTCCATGACCATTTTGTCCAGTTAGAATGCGTTATTTTGTAGTAATTGATGAGTTTCTCTTTCCATTTATTAAGAGGATATTTTAACTGTATTCTTGATTTTGGTTTCCCATAAGGGAATTTTTATGTATCAACTAGTAACTTATGAATTTGAATTTCAAATTTTGAGGAAGAAGTTTTTGTAATGAGTATATAATGTAACACCCCAAGAACATACAAATAGATATAATATAGAATGAAAGAAACATTGAGCCTATAAAAAACCACTTTATTATAACCTAACTAGTAAAAAAACTTTCCCACCTCTATGATTTGAATATCAAAAAACTGACATACACGGTTGTGTACTTTAAGATATTTACAGTCTGATATGAAAAAATTAATTTTTTGTAAATAGTAACATACTCTTATGAACCATAATATGACCAATAGAGTAGTATCATCCCATAACAATGTATAAATAAATATTTTGTTTTGTCATTTTGGTTTTGAGTTTAGTTTTTTCTTAAAACAAAGATGAAATTTATAAATTGATTTTTCAAGTAAAAAATTTTACATTTTATAGAGATTTATACTATTATATAATATTAATGTTTTATTAATGATTATAATTATGAAATATTCTTATCAAAAAATTTTTTATTAATTATAAATGGTAATATAATTTTATTTTATTTAATTATCAAAACTTTTACTATGAATTTTATGTATGATATTATTTTTACCAAAAAAGTATTTCAATGAATAATTCTAATCATTTTTTATTTATAGAATTATTAAGATAAACAAATTTTTTTGAATTCATAACACTGATATTAGGTTATGTTCAATATATGAGAATTTTATAAAATACATTAGTTTTTCATGAATATTAAAAATACATTTTTGAGTTTTTATTATGGTTAATAATGTCATTAATGATGTAATCATGATGTAATAATTTTTTATTAATCATGGGTAATACAATATTATAAAAGGTGTCCAAATTTTCCAAAAACATGGAGAAGCCCATGGTTTTGATAATACCACCAATGAGGTGTCATTGGAAATTAATAAAAAAATCATTCTATTTTACTATAATGAATCACTCATTAATTTTTTTTATTTCATTCCAAATTTATATTCATCATATATATGGTATTTTTACCTCCCTATGAGTCCACCCAATGTTTCCTCAATCCCCCAACATCTCAAATTTTATGTTTTAGGATTTATTCTACAAGGTAGGGGAATTCTCAACTTCTCTTTTCCATTCAAGTTCCCTTTTATGATGTATGTATTTGAAGTGTCCAGACCATGTTATTATTTCCATTTTATTATTTCCATATACTATATTATTATTATTTTGTGAATGTGTGGCCCCTATAACCACTATTTTTTATGTTTTTTAAAACCATGTTGCATAGCCGTTATGAAGCAGCATTTTTGTCTCAAAATCTTTCTCCTTCTCGAGCACTTTTATTATGTTATTCTCGTTATATTTAAATTGTATTGTGATAAGATATGTCATTAAATATTCTATGTACATTACATATAATATAATATTTATGGAGGAAACATTATCATCTCACAAAAATATTTTATGAATTTTTACGTGACGTCATTAGACTACTAAATTTTTGTAAGGGATTTCCCAACATTTCTTTTATTTCGAGTTCTGTTATTTACTTTTTCATTACATGCCTCATTTAATACAAATTTTATGATAAATATAGTAACATACATGTACTTTATTGTTATTGGGATATTGAAATAATTCATCATCATCTCAAATTTTACATTCTTTGATACTAAAAATGAAAACACCATCATAGATATGTTAATTTATCACATTCAAGGATGATGAGTTTTCAATTTCTATTACCATATTCAATTACGGTCATCAAACCATTATAATGGCCTAATAAGACTATAATATATGTATAATAACTTATTTAATTTCATTCAATCTTTTTTCACACATGATATTATTTTATAAATTAAAATGAATACATTGTGATAAAAAAACTACTAATTAACCAAAACAATTATCATTAATGTTTTATATAATAATTCATCTTCACTCCAAATAACCAAATGAAATATATAACCATGTAACGTTATGTATGTTAAAAAATAAAATACAAATTATATTTTAGGAAACCATTATATTATTACAAGTTTATCCTCACATGCTATATAAGTAAACCGGTCTTCAATACCAAGGAAGAAAACACTCCTAAATAGTAAAATTGAACTTATTAAACACATCAGGAAGGACATGAATGAACATAATAAAGATATAATAAATAAATATTATAGAGAATTATTTTTTGAAATTTTTATTAATTAATTTAATTTGATTATCATGGATAGTAAGATCAAGGGGAAAACACCATGGAAATAAAGGGTAGGGTTTTCTCATCTCCCATTAAATTTTGTGAGAAATTATTTTTCCACCACTATTTCATCTGTATGGTATTTTTCATGTTACAAATTATTTAACATATCATGAATCACTTTATTTAAATGTTATTTAATGTATCATTTTATTATTATTAGTTTTCATTCATATGATTCAAATGATTAAGAAGTTGTGGAGGATTTATACCCGATTCTCGTTTTCATCAGGGCTACTCTTATTCATTACATACCTCAATTAAATTATTATTTATTTTTATAAAACTCTATTAAAATATAAATTAATGATATATATATGGTTAATGACGATAATCTTACTTTCATTTAGTGAGAGTTATATGTTTTAAAAGGACCATTGAAAAACTCTTCTTTAAATAAATTCTCGTTTCAAGGGAATTTTTCAAATTCATACATATTTTAAAGGGAAATAAATAACATATTTTTGGAAACAATTACCTTTATAAAATTACTCATTTTAGTATAAAAATACTATCTTACTCCAATTATTGTTTTATACAAATATTTTTCCAAAATAACTCTTCTTTTAAAAGAAAAAGTCTTTTTATCTCAATAATTACGCGATGATTTTATAAGTGTATCTTCATCTATTTCAACACACTTATTTAATCTCATGTATCATTGGGATTAAAATTATATGATATAATTTAAAAAAATTAACTTACTATTTTATTATTAATTTAGCTATGGATTTCATATCTTTAAAACCATTCACCAATTTACTCTGAATTGTTACCGTTTTTATTAATGTTCAGGGAATGTTATTTAAATTTAATATATTATATTCAATATGAATTTATATATAGTTTAAGTTTAACACCATTCATATGATTAATTAATTTGATTTATTATGTGTTGTGTGGGGAATGTTATAATTCATCAGTGCATCAGTAGGTCTGATGAGAAAAATTGTGGTCTTGGTATGAGGCCTCGACAAAATTGATATTTACAGTCTTAGAATGAGGCCATGATGTTATGGTTCTGATGTCCAAAATTATGCATTCCTGCATTATGAAACAACTAATTGAAAATTCATGTAGTTTTTTGACTAGTACAATACCCAGGATTATGTTTTACTATTGAAATATTTACTCAACTCATATTTCCTACCATATTATTTTCATGTATTTTTTAACGGAATGTGTTTTTTATTCACCATGCTTATTATTATTTTTTTGATATGATCCACTATATTTCGTACCCTTATTGAGAATCGTATCTCCCAAGTTTATTAGGTTTAATTTTCTTAGGACATGAATAAATTTATTATGTATGATCGGAAGGGAAAAACTAAGAGTTGTGGATGTTCCTAATAAAACTTATATGTTCTAATTTTTTAGGTTGTAATGATTATCCTATGTATGTATCTGGTTTTACAAAATTTCTAAACTACTCATTCCTTCATGATTTTATTCCTTTTCAGCATGCCAATTTATTAAAATAATGCACCAACTCTATGATTCTGGGGTTGTGGTGTTATAGAACCCCTATAGTTTAATACACTTCATTCCTTTTTGATTTATGTGACAAGGGCCAATATATGTATTTTAAAGTCTATTCAATTATGTATTGATTAATGGTTAGTAGAAATTGTTGTTATGGGACTTACACATGACCTAACCTTTCAGTTAACAAGAATACTAGACTTGTGATGTTGATCCCCAATGGTAATATAGTCCAATGAGGATTTCATCATATTGATTGAATAGAATATATCCATCTGAGTGGGGCATGGTGTTATCAAAATAGAAAATGGATAAAAAATGATCCTTAGGGGATATGACCCTAATGGAAAATATTTACAAACTGATTGGAATAAGGACAAGTGAGTGGAGTATATAAATATTTTCATGATGAATATTTCCTGATGATACTAATCATGAATGGTTAATAATGTTGGTGTTGAACCTTCGATAAGTGTCTTGTGTATTCTTTCAATTATGTAATAAAATATCATGTATTTTCAGTGGAATAGGTTCAGTTCATATGAATTGAACATACCATGATGTTTAATATCAAGTAGTAATAATGTGTATGTCGGTATTTCAATGTGATATTTTGGGGATTAATACTTGGTGGAATCCCATTCATCGTATGTGGGTAGTAATTAGATCCCAAATAGCTCAAAAATTTCATCGGGAATATGACCATTTGAAATTGGGGAGAATATCATTTGGACATACACCTAAGTAGGAGTCCTAAGTTGGATGAATTTTCATCATGATAATGGAATGATCATCATCACTCTCTTATCCCATGAAAGGTATTCTAAATATGAAAAACTAGAGTCTGTAAAGTATTTTAACCATTGCATGGGAGTGCTATATTGAATTTATGTTGGGCTTATACACTAACACTTCCAAAGAGGCATTGTTTCAGAATTTTTCACTTTTGAGGATATAAATATATGGTTAGAGATTACAATTAAGGGAGATTACTATATAAGGGGTATTTTGTTATTGATATTACACACTAAGTCTTCCCTAAGAGAAATATGATTACGAGTCCATAGGATGATATGACTCTATAATAGAGGACTTGAGTTATCCCAAATAATATTTATCTAAAAAAGTTCATATGAAGATATCTAAGTGTTCATGGAGAATATATCCCCATGGAAAGTCTGATATACATAGGGATATTTTGAAATGGGGATAAAAGCATAGAAAGGAATCCTAATTATCTGGAATAGGTGGGTAATAGGAGTCCTCATAGCTTATATGGTACATGTTTATATATCATAAAAGGTTCAAAAAAGAGGATTATGTGGAACATAATCATATAAGGATACATTGATAAGCTTAATTGGGGATAGTAAATAAGATATGGCCATGTTGTAGTATTAATATGGATTCCTTTAATGGATGTTTTTATTTTAATAATGGTGTGATCATTTCAAGTCTCTAAGCCCACATGAGTCATGATCGGTGTGAGTGATAAGACATATCAGCGGATCAAACAAGTTTCACATGGTTTGGTTCTTAGACATTGAAGCCTCTCTAAAGGAATATGATTATAATCCCCACATATGATATAATCCCATGATTAATGGTGTATGATTTCACAAGGATTATTTTAAATATGGAATCTATATCAAGAATCCTAGTATTTATATAAATATATTCATTATATATGAGGGGTTGGTCTTTGGATACATTCCCAATGAAAATGTTTTTAATGTTCATTTCTTGGGAATCAAGAAATTCCCCTCCCTCCATTGAAGAAAATTCTAAAAGAATAAGAAAAGAATCATTTCAGATGAAATAAATTTCATTGCTAAGTCTCATAGGCTTCCATCAATTGGTCTTCTAAGTAACTTTTAGACTACATAGTAACTCTTGTTGTTCTATGAAAACATCTTATAAATATGATGAAAAAGTTAGGTCTATTCAACATGGGTTCAAAAATTCTATACATCTATAATTTTCACTCTCATGTGATTATATAATATGATACCTCCCCAAGAAAACTTTGCATTATATGATCAGATGATCCTACCGTGTGAGAAAACAAAAATTCATAATCAATATTTATCAAGTAAATCATGTAAGTAAAAATGCTAATAACTTAGTCAAATTATCAATATTAAATTATATCTATAAATTCTATGTATCTTATGATGTTATTACATCAATAAAAATATGCACAGCTAATGGTAATGCTTGTTGCTTAACCCTATATTTATTTTTTGATCACATGGTATCAATGTTGTCATGTGAGCACATAACAATACCAAAAATAAACAGTCACATTCCTTATGATATTTTAGTCAATCACATGACCATTTTAAATCTACACATTTCTTGAAATATGGCGTTCACACATTGATCTTGATATTTTAAAGATCATGTACATATTCCAACATAGATGAAAAAAGATCTATGATTTTATAGAATAATAATGTAGATACTCAGCATCTAGTTTTTTCATATAATTAGATTCTAAACATTCATATTTTGATTAATCTTTGAGGACCTCCTCAATTTCACATACTACCTTTATATAAATTCAGTCTTCAAGATAACACTATAATTATTTCACCTAGACCAAATACCATGTATTCCCATTTCTTATCATTATATAAATATATTCAAGTGATCATCTCTAAATATTTTAAATTTTCCATTGATTAGTTTCATGGGTTTTCCCATAAACTGAACAATTCCCCTCTATGATAAAAAAATGTGATCTCACTCATCAACATTTCACCCATAGTTACACCACTATAATTTTTTTATATAATAATAAAAATACTAGTTATATTTTAATGTGGGTCCTCTCTCCTAGTGAGAATTCCTTTGAATAATTAGTCTATCCTTTCGAGAATTAATTGAATTCATGTTGAATTTATTTATTGGATTTATTCTATCAATACATAAGAGGAATTGTGAACCTCACTGCTCATTATGTACCATTTTTATATATTATTTGAGAATTGAACCATCACTGGTGTCTTAAAACAAATTTTCTTTCACATGAACCATTGTGAGTTAAGTATATTTTTATGGTAAATTCACTTTCTTGGGGTATTACCTTTTCTTTGGGAAATTTTTGATGAGTTCCTTCCTACTTAAAATATTTTGTATAAACATTAATAGATTCATTATTTGGTTTGAGATATTCTCATCATTAAAATGAAGAGGCAGAAGAATGATATGGATCCGAACATTATCATATCCATCAAAGACTGTAAAATCATTTTCTATTGTCAAAGTGTGTCTCAATTTGAACCAAGGCCTCTCATATCTAGTTGATGAAAAATGAGTAATTTTTGTGTTTTTTTCTCTCGATGATAGTTTGATCATGGATTTTTCAAGATAAGTGTTAGTACAATACAGATGGTTCAGTGTTGTAGGTGTCATTATTTCCATTTCTTTTCTAAAATTTCAGGTCTAAAAATTTGAGGTTGAAGAATGTTGTTTCAGTAAAATGATCTTTCATTCAAGATTGATGGTAAATAAAAGTTTATTGCACAATTGGAATTATTTTATCAACACATCAAACTATGGTAAGCTCATGGGATACGTAAAAAATCTAAAATTTCACAAAATAATATTACAAAAACAATATGACATCAAAAACAATTTTACATATGTATAATCCTAATATCATCACATCTAGATATGGAAAAGGAAAAAATTCTGTGAAAGGATCTTACAAACAAAATAAGACATCAAAGTCAGGATTTTGTGCATGGTGGAATGCATAAAAGATACATTCCCATAGGTTCATCCAATTCTATATATATGTGGGAACCCTTACATTCAAAGTAACTTTTTATAACATTGATATTATACTTATGTCATGTAAAAGAGTTCATGTATAAGAGATCCACATAGTAACTTTTTCATGCAAAGTGTTCCTTGTGTCTATCTAGACCAATTTGACCTCATGGGTTGTTTTATAAAAATTTAAGGGTTGTGTGAAATTCGTCTTCATGATAATAAAAAAAATTCATTCAATAATAGGTGTTGTGTGAAAGTGCACGAGTTTCACTTCTAGAAGGTTTTAATTATATAGCTTTTTTGATCAGTGCTTCAAGTGCATCAAATCAGGACTATAGTGTAAGAAGAGTCTCATGCTAGAGAGGGAAAAACATAAATTCTAATCTATCTAATCGACATTCATTTCATTAAATTGAGTAATAATTCTTCCAATGTTTTTTTCTAGGGGAGTCAAATGATGTGTTCCATGGGTGGCCATGTCCTATCATTATAAATCGTGTGATGTTAGTCTCCCTAGATTAGAGTGACAATATATGAACTTCAATATTCCCTAACTAGTTATGATTCATGGATCCTGGTTTGAATAAAACTATTTCATCATATTCTCCATGGATTATACCTTAGTGGTGAACAAGGTTAAATTTTTTTGTTATCTCTCTACATGTAAATGTTTAATTATAACATGTTTCCATCAGATAGGTTTAACTAGTTCATACAAATGTGTGAACAAGATTCATTGATCTTAAAGAAAATTTTGAAAACATAATTCACCCATCTACTCTAAGGGTATTTTAGGGATTAGTTCTTGGTATCTAGAGTAAAATATGTCTTCTATTTTTTTCATGGACAATATTTTAAATGTTAGGGGAGCCCTCTATTTGATTGAAGAAACATCCATATTTGTTAGACCAGAATATGATCTCATCTGAAACCCCCTAGTTTGGTAGTTAACTTTCCTCCTTCATACGGGATTTAGGTCACTCATGTGAAAAAAATTTCAATGATTAAAAACGCATGAATATTCATGATACACATGCCAAAGCCCAGAATTCCCTTATTGAATCTCTATCTAATCAAAATTATTTGAAGGTGATGACTTTCACTTCATCCAATTCGATGTGCTAAATACTATAAAATATATATTAAGGTGATAAAAAGGAGGAGTCCGAAAAATCTAATTTTCACAATAGGTTCGAGTATATAAAAATGAATCTTGATGAATATGAAAATATATTTTTTAATAAGATTACTGAAGTTGTTTAATAAATCAAGGTCCTGGTGAATAAGTTAAATATATTGACATTATGAAGAAAATATTAAGAAGGCTCAGACATCTATAAAATCCAAAAGTGTTATCTATTTTGTAGATAGATATTTATAAACATTATATTAATGTTTTTTATGTAGTATGGTTGTTTATGAATTGAGAGTCAAAAACGAAGATGTACCAACTCGTGTAACAATGGAAATGGTATTCAAATCCATGGAGAAAATTGATGTTTCCAGAGATTGTGTTGATAAATATAATGATGAAGAGGGACTTTATTCTCTGTATTCCATGAAATTTAATAGTGGAAAATGGATATTTGAAGGAAATATATTTATGGCCTATTTTTGATTTGTTAGAGTGAGTAAAATTTCCTCTTAGTGGTCATGTATGTTCGATGTTGAATAATGTGAAGCAAGAATCATGTATAAGAAAAAAAATGGTTTCCCAAAATGGAGACTTAAAATGGGGAAATATATTAAATAGAAATTTTATTTCTATAAATAATAACAATTTGAAAATGAATTTTTTTTAGGATGAAGTACCAGATTTAAAATCATAAACCAAATTATTTATTATGGTGATCATATCACGATTTACTACTCATTTTCCACCTTTATACCACTAAATTAAACTTATTTTTTATTGTAAATTAAAATTATTTTAACATATTTTACTCATTTTAGAATAATTTTTCTAAATAACTATTAATGATATGAATTTCCCTTGTTTTTATAATTTCATTGTAGTTAAAGTGATTTGGAGTGCCCATGATAAAGTGGAAGAAAAATGGGCTAAATTCCATGGGAGTGCAAGAACATATATCCACTATAATGCATGACATAAAAAACAAGTTCATAAAAATGTGATTATATTTTTTGGTATGGTAAAAATTTTAATGGGTTACAATTCATATGAAGAAACCCAATCCCAATTTGTATATTAACTATCTCAATTGAACTAATATATCCAAGACAATGAATTTTCATGAAGTCAAAAGTGGTGCGTTGTGTTTTTTATATATCTCAATTTTGGGCCTCTAAATGATTCCAAATTTTAAGTAGATATATTTAATACATAGGGAAACAACATTTTAGTTTTTTCAAAAGTGATGTAAGTCTATATGGTCGTCCAAAACCATGGTTCATATAGTTTCTCGAAATTAGGGTGCCCAAAACCACCTCCCATATTGCCTATAAAATGATACCTTAGGCACCCCATATAGATGTTCAACAAGGAGGTAAGGAACTAAAATATAGAATACTAAATGAGTATTATAATCAATCCTAGAAGTTATAGAGGACATGTGATGTTCTAATTCCTTATCATTTTCTTTCTCTCCTCCCATGGAGACTTAAATTCCTTATGATCACATGATGGGGAACGTGATGTAAATCCCATGATTCATGTTTATAATATTTGAATGATATTTTTCATTGTATATTTTTATGTTGTTTTAAATATTCCACTATTGTTATTTAATTTATTTATGTATTGTTATGTCATGGCCAGGTCATATGATCATGTTTTGGGGTATCCATTCATGTGATGTTTCACACTCCATTCACAATTTCTTCTTCCCCTATTCAATTAGGGAGTTTGTATGGTACATATTGGTAAATTGAACTCTCATAGACAATATAAATTCCTTATAAATTTATTCCATGCTACCAAAAATAAATAACATACAATTATGGAAAACATGTCAAGTTCTTTGTGCGTCTCCTTGATATGTTTGGGTTATGCACTCAAACACAGTTTATCCAACACCATGCGTTATCTGGTGAATCATTTTTTGTTTCCAACTAAACTATAAGTTGTATCCTAGTATAAAATTATTAATATACTTGTTATTGGTGATAAATTCCATGGATTAATAAAAAATAACACTATATCTTGAAGTAATGAAAGATGATCATCATGTGATTTCCTCAGGTTGTTCATACTTATTTAATTATGTTCATTTCTTCTTTGTTTTCCTTCATTACTTTTTCTATAAAATTCTAAAATCATCAAAAAATGATTTTTAAAAATCCCTTTTCCATTTTATTTTCATAATAAAAACCACATTCTAAAATTAATGATATATGGATTCATCGAATGTTTTCCTAGTTTTCATACTATACTACATAAATTCTTGTAAAACTAAACATCTAATTTGATATGCTCGACAACGTGATCTGATGGCTATAGTTGAAAATTCGTATCCCTCAAAAGAAAAATATAAATAAAATCATTTTAATTTTTTTTATATCATAGGGTAACCTTAGTATGATTTGATGAGGTTTACATTAAATAAAAGATAAATATAATGATGAGAGTTTTTGTGGAAGAATCATCAGAGTACATTGATCATCCTGAATACTAAATTGATTAAGAGGAGGCATAAGGAAAATAAAATTTAATAACTCTTGAATTATTGGAAGATATTGTGGAATTTAAGAATATCATCGAAGATTAAGAAAAATTCATCAATGGAATTACATCGAAACTATAGGAGGATGCTAAGATAGTTGTGGGACTTAAAAAATATGTTTTTACTCTATGGAGTAAACTAAAAACTGAATCAAATTCAATGAAAACAAAGAAGAAATTATATTTTGTAATATTCTCATATGTATAACTGTTAGAAAGAGATATATGTTTTTATAAAGGAGCGTAGATAAATTTTAATGATTACGTATACAAAATTATGTGAAAATGTTGAATTGGTTGTGATGTTAAAACATTAAAGTCTATAAATAGGGTGATCCAGAATAAAGGGAAGAATAATTTCTGACAAATCATAGAGGAACCTGATTCCCTAATAAAGAATGATTAATATAAAATAGTAAAGTGAGATGAAAATTATCCACATGTATCCAGAGATTATCTCTAGTGAAATAAAATTATGAATTAACAATACATGATAAGTAATGGAAGTTAGAAGACATTTTATCCTATGAAATGTCAATTTTGTGGCTTTATAGTCCACACCATGTCATATTGTGAAGAGGAAATGATATTCTACATGGGTAGGGGATTTAACATCAAAAATATAGAATGAGTCCATATCTCTCATCATATATAATAAATAGTTTTTATGGATTTTTCTTGACTTTACAAACTATGTCCATATATCTATTAATTTTAGGTAGAGGAAACGTGGGAATGTTACCTATAGAACCTAGTAAATCCTCAATACCTTCCAACCAGGAAAAGGTGCTATTATGAATATTTTTTCAAATATCGAAGTAAAATATCAGTATGATGAAATCATTCATATGGAAAAGATATTGGAATATAAATATTTATCCTCCACTCAATAATGTATCTCACATATAGAAAATAAGAAGCCTGAGAAATCTATCCATGAAGAAATTTCTTTCAAAGCTACAAAGAACTATATAAAATGGATTATTATAAGTGGGTGATAATCTGATTTGATGGGAAATTATGGTTTATTGATGAATTATAAGAAATTTTTTTATTGAATAGTAAGGTTGAAAAATTATGGTGAATTAAATATAAAACTAAGTGGAAGTACAAAACTATAAAAAGATTAGCTTAGGAAATCTTAGGTTCTTTATGCGGATAGTTTGGGACACAATATCTTGAGTATGATTAAACTATGTGACTGGGGACAGATAGTGAAATTTTATCAATGGTGGTGAACTATCAAAATAAAGATAAGTAATAATCTCATGAAATGATAGATAATAGATGAAAATCGGTATCTGGTTGATAGTTAAGTGAACATTTATAACATAATAGTTGAATAATATAACTACATTTGGAACCAGTGGTTGGGTCAAATGTTTCCACAAAGAATGGAAAATATATCTATGATAAATATACTTATTGATATTCCCTTTTGGATGTGTGAAATAGAAAATACATGTGATGCTTGAATGTGAGGAAATATGGTTGGAAGTTAATATTTTCCAATGAACAAAAGGGAATAAAATATACTTGATCTCATCCATAGAGACATATGTGGTCCTATAAATGTGGTTTTCACATATGGAGAGAGTTAATTAATAATATTTATTTATTATTTTATTATAATTGACTATGAAATGATTATGTAAATGAAATGTCATATCCTTGATTGTATGAAGAGTTATCATCAAATTTTTGAGAATGACACTTGTCACAAAATAAAGATACTATTATTTGAAAGTAGTGAATAATACTCATCCATTTAATTTAAAAATGACATATAAAAACATGGAATAAATATTGAGTGTTAATAGTGGGACTCCCACATGTAAATGGAGTTGTTTCACACAAAAAAATGTGCAGTGAACAATATGGATAGAACTATTCCTATTGAGTGTCGTATTTCTCATCATTACTATAGATAGGTTGTTCAAGTAGTAGTTTACACTCAAAATAGAAGATAAATTTTATAGTAGAATCAAAGAAGTCATAATAGTTATGTTATGGAAGGAATCCATTACTAAACTCTTTTTGTATTTCTGGATGTAAATGTTTTAGTTGATATAAATATGACATTCATGGAATGTATGGTGATGTTGTAGATGAGGTCATATTCCATGAATATTCAATGAATAGTAAATCCTAAAAACTTTGCACTAATAATCTTGAATATTTTTTGGAAATAATTCATTCAAATATCAATGATGATAAATCCATAAATATTTTGATGACCTTATATACTGATATAATAGAAAATGAAGAAGAAAGTAGAGAAGGGATTGATTCAAATGCAGAAACTAGTGATGGACCACAAAACAACAATGACTCAGAATAAGAATTAGAAGAGAAACACATGTTGGATGAAACATCATCAAAACATTACAGGAGAAATAGAAGAGAAGAAATTGATCAATCCAACATCATTGGGGATTGGACCTCGCCGACATAGATAAGAAGAATAAGGAATGAATCACATTTTTTCATCCTATATATTATGGATCCAACCTCATTTTAAGAAGAAACAAATGATGAATTGTGGGTTAAGGACATGAATGATGAATTGGATAGGATTAACCAGAACCATACATGGGATCTCATTCTGAGACTCGAAGATCACAATGTGATTGGAAAACATTGAAAATTAAAAAAAAATCGATGAGTGTAGAAATGTGATCATAAATAACATGTGATTGGTCTATAAATAGGGTACATAGAATATTATATGGGTGTCTAAATGTCATTATTAAATAGCTTTCTTTTATAAGATGTATATACTAAATAAATAATGGGATTTTTGAATAGTAATGAAGAAACTAAGGTGTGTGTATTAAAGACAGAGCTCTATAATCTGATGTAGGCTCTATGATCATGGTATTATCTACATGAGTCATATCTTATGAAGCTAAAAATTAAAATATGTGGTGTTTTCCATAAGGTCTATATAAGGAATAAACACATAGATAAATTTATAGTGCTTTTGTTGGTGGATGAAATTTTTTTTGTAGAATCAAACATGGTTCAATGGAATAATTTTTTAGTCACACAAAATATGAATTTGAAATATCCATGAATAGAAAACTCACATACATTTTGGGTTAGTAGTTGATTTATAAGAAGTATTACAACATTATTTATCTAGATTTATAAGAAATAAATATACTAAAGAAAATCAACAGGCATGATTCAAATTGATTATGACTCTAATTGATTTTATGAAGAAAATTGGAATGAATATAGATGGGACATCTACGAATCCCTAAATATACAAGATAATCATTGTGATATTATTATACATGACTAAAACATGGCCAAATATCGTTTATGAATCATTTTTAGTGGCATTGTATCAATGTAATCTGAAGGTAGAGAATTTAGATATAGTTAATAGAATCATTATGAACATTCAAGGAACTCTCAATTTTGCATTACACTTTATAGTATGAAGATATAAAAAATTAACATCATTTTATAATACAGACTTGGATGGATATATTATGGATAGAAATCGTTCTATTGGTGGTCTTTTTTCATTAGAAAAAATTTGTGGGATGATTGAGAAAGAAACGGGAAATAAAATTACTTAGTACAGTTGAATCATTGTATATCTCTACTAAAAAGGATTGAACCATTCTATCATTGATGAATCAATAACTAAAAAATATAAATGATGAGGTCAAACAATAAATGGTGACTCACTATGAAAATAAGAGCATGACTAAGCTTACGAAGAATCTGATTCAACACCCTCATACAAAACATATTGAGACTATATATCAATTAATTTTAAAAAATTTGAACAAGTAGTGATTGAAATAGAGAATGATGGAACTGTTGAACAAGTGGTTGGCATTCTAAATAAGCCATTGGAAGCACATGTGTTTAAGAAACATTAGATGAGCCATTATTTTTAGACACTTCCCCGTGAATGACATAGTTATTGATGGTACCGTCTCCCCATTGAGGTTAATTTATTTAATCTATTAGTTAAAATGATGATGGTTTATAGGTTTATACGTTCCTAGGGGACTGTGTTTTGAACTATACCAGTATAAATATAGGTTATTTGGGTTTATTTCCAAAAGGGAGACAATAGTGAAATTGAGAATTTTAAAGGTTTGTTTGTTATATGATTTAAAAAAATGCAATCATTCTATGATATGATCATAATTAATTCTTATGAGGAAATAGTATGCAATGCCTTACTGACATTTTGATAATTGGTTGTTATATGGAAAACATATTCAATTCTTTTGTGACGTGATGAATCATGGATGTAATGTGGAAATCGTACATATTTATCATAGTTTTTCATGAACATCTTTAAGCATTCAAAAAAATGAGAACCCAATCCATGATTCCCCTCTTGTTTTATACATCGATAATCTATCATGTATACTTACTGTGTTTAAAGATTTTTCTCTCACATATTATATTTTTTACTCAAGATGATTCATTTATTGAATTCACCTATCTAATTTTCAACAAACCCAATTGAAGAATGGTTGGAACCAAGGCCTCTCATAGCTGATATCAAGAAATGGAGTGTAGTATTTGTTTTTTTCTATCCACATAGGCTTTATCAAAATCTTTTCAAGAAAACTATTTTTAAAATATAGATGGGTTTAGTGTAGAATGGGGAAATTTTAAACAGTGATTTTAAAATTTTTTGTTCCCTAAATTGGAGTTTGGAGAAAATATACTTAGGAAAAGGAATATTCATGTAATATTGAAGGTGAATAAAAGATTGTGCACAAGTGGAGTTTTGAGATGATCACATAAAAATATAGCAATGGAAGGACATACATTCAAAATACAAAAATTCATGATATGATCTTACACATGAATTATGATGTCAAAATCAGTTCTGCACAAGTGAAGTTTTGAGATTGTTCACATAAAAATATTGCAAAGGCATGTGATTCATAGAAAAAAGAAATTTAACAAAAGGATCATACGTAAAAATTATGAAATTAAAATCATAGATTATTTCAGAGTGAATTATTTCATGGAACAATCATCTAGGGTTATCCAGGTCTAAAAATATGCTGACACCCCTATATTCGAAGGAACTTTTTCTAAACAATATCTGTTACTTCTTCCACCTAAAAGTTGTATAAAGATGATTTATGTGTTGTAAATATTTCGAATAGAGTGTTCATTCTATCTATAAAGATAACATAAAACTCCTGGTTTGTTTCTAAGAATGTTAATGGTTGAAAAAAAATACATCTTTCATAACAATCACAAAATTTTCATGCAAGAACAGGTGTTGAGTGCATGTTCCTGTGTTTTTCTTCTAACAGGTTCTGATTATATGGTTTGTTTGATCGCTTTTATCAAGTGAATCATTTCATGAATATAGTGATAGTAAGTTATCTTTCTATATTTGGAAAAAGGATTAAATTTAAATCTACTGAAGTGACCTTCAAGTCAATATACTATGTAAGACTTTTCTGAAAGTAGTGTTCCAAGTAGAGTTTGTGGATGTTTTCCAAGGGAGAAATTTTTGTATGCATAAAAATCATGTAAATATAGTGTTCTAGGAATATAGTGATATAATATGAACTTACATATTTCAAAAATAGTGAAGATTAGTTTATTTTAGTAAAAACTACACACTTTTGGAATATGATCCATGAACTATCCCATAGTGGTGAACAAAGTAAATTTTTTGTGTTGTATCTTTGAATGTGAATCATTAATTAAAAAAATTCATATGATAGGTTTTTATAGTTCTTACCAAAGTGGTAATAAGATCGATCGCATTAAAACTAATATTTGACACCTTGATTCACTCCTCCTCTCTAAGGGTGTTCCACAAGTGTTATTAGATCCATGTTTCTAGAGATAAATTTGTATTCTATTGTTTTCATAGATAATATAGTAAATGTTATGGTATTAATCGTGTTTAATAGATAAAAAATCCAAATTTTGATCGAAAAATAATATATCATCTGAGATACCTTGGGAAGGAATTTAAGTTTTCCACTACTCAAGTGATTCAAGTAACTGATGTGATATGACTGTCTATGACTGAAATAGACAGGAAGATTTTTGATGTTGATTCCAAAGCATAAAATGTCGTGGATGCATCTATATCTGATAAATTTTATTTCAATGTGATGATTTTCACCGCAAAAAAATTTTTGTATGGGTAAAATAGAAAAATATATATAAATGTGATAATGAAGTAAAGGATTCCAAACTTCATGTTTTTTACAACAGATATGATGATATAAAAAATGCATCCTGATAAAAATACCGATACATTTCTTAATTTAATTACTAAATGTTCGAGATATTTGATGACTCGGGGGAGAAATTAAAGATATTTACATTTTAAAGACATTCATAAGAACCAAACCTCTTTTTTACAATCTAAGAGTGTCAGCCCTTGTGGAAAGGGATCTGTCTAAACTTTCTCTTAATGATTTCCTAAAAAGTCTAGTAAATTATAAAAAGAGATTCAAACTAGAAGATACAAAAATACTAGAATAAAAGGATATGGAATTCAAATACATGAAAAAAATAGGTTCACATAGATTTTTTTGATAAAGATAAATAGTGAGAATAAATTTTTTCTCCTTTTTCCAACAAATTCAAGAGAAGAATAGATAGATTTGAAGAAAAGATTTATCTGATCGTTTTTCAATGTGGTAGATTTGGTAACATTTCATGTCAAGGCTCAAGAAAGGTCAATGATAATGAATGTAAATAATGAATCATGCAGATGATTCAAAAAATGTTTTCCCAAAATGATGACTTCAAATTAAAAAATAAATTATAGAGATAGAGTATCATCTAAATAAATAACAACATAATAAAAAAATTTTTGTTTATGAAGAACCATAGTTCAAGTGTGAAACCCAAGAATACATTATGGATATATTTGAAAAGTCACAACCTTAAGGAGATAAATATAATGATAATCAGTTCATTTGTGTTGTTGATCTCAAGGTAGACCTTGAGGATTCTTTTGATATGCTTGAAATTCAATGAAATAGAAACCTATAAGAGAGAGGCATTCTGGATGAACCATTATATTATGTTTATCATCTTGAAGAATAAATTGATTAACATAAATTAGAAGATAAAAACATTCAAGAACTATTGAAAGTTTGAAAGAAGTTGTGTAAATTATGATCTAGATCAAAGAGTAGGAAAAAGTCATCAATGTACATACATCCAGACTGGAGGAGAAGGCTAAGAAAACTGAGATAATTGAAGAATAAGTTGTTACTCTAAATACTAAATAATAAACTGAATCAAATTCAAATTAAATAAATAATAAATTATTGTTCTTAAGATTCTTTGATGCTAAACTACTAAAAAGAGCTAAAATTAGTTCTTAAGGAGTGGGGATGGATTTAATGGAGATGATATAAAAAATTATGTCAAAATTGGAATTGGTTGTGATGATAAAACATTAATGGATGAAAAGAGTATGAGAAAAAATAAAGGTACGAGAAAATTTGGAAA
Organism: Viscum album; assembly: GCA_963277665.1. Lineage (NCBI taxonomy): Eukaryota > Viridiplantae > Streptophyta > Magnoliopsida > Santalales > Viscaceae > Viscum > Viscum album. The sequence goes on from OY728165.1 coordinate 928,287,556, forward strand.
TATCACCAAGGCATCAGATGTACTAACAAAAGATGACTTAAATAAAATAGAAAAGTGGGATGAATATTATAATCTAGTATCTATAGATGATTTATAGTCATGTAAATTTAAAAAATTAGGTTAAATTTGGAGGAATTGACGTCATAAGACATTTCCTCATATTAAAGGTCAATTGTTTTGGATTTTTGGGCCACACTATATCATTTTGTGAAGAGTGACAGAGCAATCTTAACAGGGTAAGTGCTTGGTAGTCAATAAAGGTAAATAAGGCCATATTATTTATTATATAGAATAAATATTTTCTATGGGTAATTTTTAACTATTACAAATATAAATTTAATGTTATTCATTGGAGGATGAAGAATGGTGGGAACGTTACCTACAAAACTCAATGAAAATTCACTACCAACAAACCATGTGATGTTTCTCTTTCAAATAATTTTTCTCCTATGGGATAACAATGTGAGCATGACGAACACATGCATATGGAAAAGATATTTGGAACTATATCATTTTCTTCTACTCATCCTAGTATCATATTGAAGGAAAATAAAAGGATTGAGAAATCCAACGATGATGAAATTTCTATCAAAGCTAAAAAGAATTGTAGCACCTACATTCATGATAGTTGGTGCTCATCCCATTTGTTAAGAAATGATGATTTGTTGAAGAATTTAAAAAAAGGGTTGTTGGAACTGTATGGTTTTATGATTACGGGTATTTAATGATTGATGTATGTGTATGTACATAACATGAAAATGACAAGAATAGGATTTCTGAAGTTCTCTATGTGGACAGTTTGCACCACAGTCTTCTAAGTGCGAGACAACTGTGTGACTTGGTATAGATAGGGAAATTTTTTTCATAGGATTTTCACAATCAAATGAAATGATTGTAATTATCTCATGAAAATATGTTAATTATATGGAAATATATACCTAGTTGAATGTAAAGAAAACATTTCTTACACAAAATTTAAAGAAGAAAATAACTTTTGGCACCGAAGGTTGGGTCACATTAATCAACAGATAATGGTGAATATATCCTATCGAAATATAGTCATTGATATTTCCAATATAATGCATGATAGATGAAATAAATATGATGATTTATTATGTGAATGGATTGTTGGGACTTTATATCATCCAAAGTAAAAAATGGCATTAAGTCTTCTTGATCTTCTCCACATAGAAGTATGTGGTCCTATAAAAGTGGTTGGCACATATAGATATTGGTACTTCATTATTTTTATTGATGATTATAGTACAATCTATTTCATAATTATTATTCATAGGAAAAAAATGTTCTTCATTATATGTGTATTTATCTTTGAATATTTTAAAATGAAAGTAGCCGCACAATCATGATTCTATGATCTGGAAATATAGAATAATATATATAAATTTAATTTACAAATTACTTAAAAAATAGGGAATAAAACATGAGGTGGTTTTTGTGAGAACCCCACCACAGAATATACTTGTTTAATGAAAAAAATTCAATAGGGGAACAATATGGATAGAAATATGTTGTTTGAGATTCATATTTCTCTTAATTACTAAAAAGGGGTTGTTTAAGTAAAATTTGACATTCAAAATTTATCATGACTTTTTTTGGGAGAAATAAATACATCATATGAGAAATGGTATGGAAGGAACGCCTCACTAAAGTATTAATGTTTTTTTCGATGTAAATTGTATATCTAAAAGGAAGAAGGAAAACAAAAAATATATGGTGATGCTAGAGAGGAGGGAATATTCCAAGGATATTAAAAGAATTGTAAAACCTAAAAATGTTTTGATTATCATATTCTATGAATTGTGGAAAGAATTTATGTCAAAATAATTGAAGATAAATCCATAAATATTTCAAGGATCTTATATACCTATATGATATAAAATATATAATAAATTGGAAAAGTGACATATTCAAATAAAAAAAGTAGCCCTCACATAACATTGATTATTTAGATGAAGAATCATGAGATGAAACTATTACTAAATAAATATAATCAGAACCTCATAGGTGAAATAGAAGGGTAAAAAATGATCATTCCAACATCATTGGAGATTTTATTAAAACCACACAGACAATAAGAATGACAAATGAAGCACATTATTCCCTCCTATAAATTGTGTAATTGTCACCATTTTAAGGAGTGAACCATGAATCATTGTTTAAGGACCTGAATGATGAATGGGATTAGATTTACAAGAACAATACATTTGATGTCATCAATAGACCCCAAAATCATAATGTGGATGGAAAATACAGTTCTTCAAAAACAAATTCTATAATCATGGAAGTGTGATCAGAAATAATGTGCACATGGTTTATAATTTAAATTAATAGAATGAATTCATTGATGTTGAAGAAAAAATTTCTCCAATGGATATACAAGAGTAGATCATGTTATTTCATACTATGGAGATTAAAAAATGTTTTAAACTTCATCATGTTGATTTTAAAACAATTTTATTAAATGTTTTTATTGAAGAATTAGTTTACACTGAACAAAGAGTGGGTTTTTATATTGGTATTGTTGAAATGAAGGTTTTTAGATTAATGAATAAGTTCTATGGTCTAAACCAAGAACCATGAGTATGGTAATTTAAATTGGACTCTTATTGAAAGAATATCAATTTTAAAAGAGTTCTAGACGATAATATCTAGGTGATGAAAACCTGAAGTGATTAATTTAGGGTGGTTGTGTATGGGGATGATATTTTTTTGGAATATGTATGCAGTGATAAGTGGAGTAATTTTCTATTCACATGAAATTAAAATTTAAAATATCCATGATTGGTGAACTCACACACTTTTTGGGGCTATAGGTGATTCAGAAGAAGGATTAAACATTTTTTTCTCAAAAAAATATCCAAGAAAGATACTGAATAAATTCAAAATGCATGTATCCAAACAGATTCTGACTCTGATTGTGATGGGAAAATCTTGGAAGGAAAAAGTATGGGACATATTGGGATCCCATACATTATTGGAAAATCATTGAGATCTTATTATAAGTTTTTCCAACATTCGAAAATACTTTCATTGCAACATGCCTAACGGACCACATTCAATGTAATCCTTATAAATACCATTTGGATTTATTAGAATGAATCATGACGTACATTCAAGGTACTATCATTTTTTTTATAATTTTAATCAAGAGAGATAATGAATTAACAACATTTTTTATGATATATTGGCTAGAAACATGGTCGATATAAAGTCCACAAGTAGTCATTCTTTTTTTATTGGAAACAAATGTGTGAGATGGTTGAGTAAGAAAAAAGAAAACAATTCCCTTAATATAGTTAAATCACAATATATCTCTACAAAAAACCTGTTCACATAGCTATTATAGAGGAAATTAAAAAAATGGATACTGGAGATATGGTGAAGCATAAAATGGTGTTTCACTTGGAAAACCAGTGTGTGATGCATATTATAAAGAATCTGGTTCACCACTCTTGTAAAAAAATATTGAGATCAAGTAAAACTCTGTCATCAAAAAAAGGTGAGCTAGGTGTTATTATAATAGGGCATGTTGTAAGTCATGAACAAGTACCTGAAATTCTAACTAATCCATTGGTAGCACAAGTTTTTTAGAAACATTGGTTAAACCTCTATGTTCAACCACCTCCTAGTGCAGCAGGAGGTTACAGATTCCCCCTCACCCAATTTATGATAATTTTTTTAAAAAAATTTGGAATTGATTTAAGTTTATATGAGAGATTTGATCCCTAGAAAGTGTGTTTTGAGTTATATAAGTACCAACATATGTTCGGTGTATTTATTTCTAAATAGTGGAATGTAGAAATTATATGTTTTGATGGATTTTTATTTGTAGGATTTTTGTAAACTAGGAAATGCTTCTGCCACATGATGAGAATTAGGTGTTATGAAGAAAAAATATGGAATTATTTTATGATATGATTACAATTATGTGTTATGTGTAAATAGTATGAAATGATACACTGACACAATGATTCTTAGGTGCTCTATGGGAAAAGGTCACATTTCTCAAAGCATAGATTGACCATTGTAAAGAATTCCAAAACATGATACCCAATTCATGCTTCCCATATTTTCTTTTTTACATCAATATTTTATCATGTGTACATACTATGTGGGATGATGTTTCTCTCTTTTTAATATTTTTTACCAAATGATGGTGATTTATTTAATTTATCTAACTTATTTGTAAAAACAACCATAGGTGGAAATTAGTGGATCTGAGTCCTCTCATATTTGTTTACTGGAAATAGAGTATAGTTTTTTTTTCAATCGACACTAGTCTGATCAAAGTGTTTGGAAGACATTTTTTTTAAAATACATATTGGCTCAACATTGATGTTGGTATTCTTTCTGAGTGTTTTGCAATTTTTTGGGTCCAAAAATTGGATTATAAAGAATGTTGTTTCAGGAAAAGGTTGTTTCATGCAAGAATGAAGGTGAATAAAATTCTTTCACATAAGTTGAGTTTACAGATCATCACATCAAAATAAGTTAATGGCCTGAGCTGTGCGAAAAATCTGAATATCATACTATTTCAGGATGAACTCTCATCGAGAAAAATTCCTAATTAGAATTGGGTGATGATGAATATACTAGAGATGGTTAATATAAGATACCATGTGGACCTCCATGTAATGTATGTATTTCCTCATATTTTTTGTGTGAAGATTAGGTAATCATAGTTTTTATCAATATTAGAATATTGGGCTACGGTAACTAAATCATTTGGCTGATATATTAGATACTACATTAATTCATACGTTAATATTTTGTGTGATAAGGGAATTTATTGGTAATTTCATGGTAGAATCTATTTTTCGATGCTTTCGAATAAGGCAAACACTGAATACGCTCTTGGTCTCTCCATATTCCATCTTTCCAAAGGGGGATGGCCTCCACCCCTATAATTGGGGATCATGTATCATTGACTAAAATGATATGATGGTATTTTTGTTCCTCCATATATGGATTCCTCCATGGAGCTCATCAAATTTTCCAGGACTACCTAAATGATCTAATTCATGATTTGGAAACTAATTCTCAGAACCATCTCAAGGTGCACACTTGTTAATTTCATTACCTCGGTCTCAAAATTGCCGCAACCTATAATCTGAGTATATGGTAACATTGGGAATCTATGATTTTTTTTGGATTTCTAGTGTGTTGGTAACCTATATGTTCTTCTTCTTTTAATGTATATGAAATATCATTCATGCTGACTCTTAGGAAAAATCTTAAGTCATTATTTTTCATCCACTAGGTATGTGGGGCTACAGGGGAGTAAGACATCCAATGATTTCTATCACAGTTATCCCATGAATATTGAATGATGTAGAGATTCTATATTAGGTTACATGTTGATTGTATTGTGTATATAGGTGGGGAACATGTTTAATGTCTTGTGAGGATATTTCATCCACACATTTAATTTATTAAAGGGACATGTAGGTCATAGGTTTAACATTTCATTGGAAAAGGTTTTCATAGGTTTAACATCTTTTGGGAAAATATATATCCCATGTATAATGTCTTATAGGGATAGGCAGGTTATAAGTTTAATGTATTTTGGTGAAAGGAATGTTATAGCATTTACATCTTTTAGGGATAGTTAGGTCATTTGTTTAATGTCATTTCGAGGTAGGTAAGTCACAGGTTTAATGCCTTGTGGGGAGAGTTTGGTCAATAGTTTAATATATTGTGGGGATTGTTAATCAATTTATTTACCATTTTTGGGGATTTGTATGTCGTAGTTTTTTATCTTGTGGTGATTAGTATGTGGAAGTGAGTGTTTACATGATGGGAGATAATAAAAATATGATGTTAAAATATTTTGAGAGAACGACATGAACATTTCATGGGAATTTTGGGATATCATAATTGACACACAAAGTGTCATCCTATAAACACCATTTGAAGATAGGGATAAAAACTCATCTAATTTGATGCCATAGTTTAATGACACATGATTGGGAAAATCCTTGATGTTTAACATCATGTGTTTAGGACACTCATAAAATAAAAGAAGAGACAATAATGTATATTATGGGTTTTAAGTATAGGATGGACCAAGTGTTTATGGGATTCATATCGGGTGGAGGAGTACGGTGTGAGGATTTTGAATGTGAGATACATAATAGTGGAGGTTGGTCTTATGGTGGAGAAGGATTGTGTGGTGATTATGAATACAGGTTTCCAATCCTAAGTGTCTCATCCCGTGGATGGGGAGGAGGTTTCATAACACGGCATTCTTACATGGGTCATCCCATATTCATCATACAAGGTAAGATGTGTTGGTTCCTGACATAATAGTAATTCAAGATTAATCATGTGTTATCCTCATAGGGTAGGTTTATAGTTTAACATACTTTTTTGGGGATATTATTGTATATTTTAATGTCATATCACTATGACATTGGTCAATAAAAGTTTACGTCATGAAAATAAGAATATGGATGATCTACACCTGGGGTGTAACGCCCTGACCCCAGTTACCCAGAGTCAGTACATTATTTTAATACATTGGCATGATTTTAAGGAATAAAGTCCAAAAGGACTGATTAGTTTATCAGTTTTGGAAAATAGATTACATACATGAACATTATATTACCCATTAGAAAATAAAACACAACATAAATGATCCTTTGTGAATGAAATTAATCCCCTAGAATAACCATACTTATCAATCATAATACTCTTCTTAGAATCCTAGGAAAATAAAACATATAAAAGGGGTGATCTCAAATGCTCAATAAGGGTAAGAAATACCGTGGAAGATATCATAAACATTAGGAATGGTGAATAATTTAAATCACATGCCTTTACAAATAATAAACATGAACACTTTATGGAGGGAATATGTGATGAGTAAATAAATCCATAATTAAACATAGTCTTGGGTATTTTACAAGTCAAATAACCACATGAACCATCAATAATAATTTCATAATGAGGGAGTGTATAATGTCGGATATTCTGAAACATTTTTCAAGGCCTCAGCCATGATTTCTAAAAATGATTAAGGCCTCAGCCAAAACCATATATCAAATTGGGAAAGGCCTCGGCCAATTCCACGTCTTATTGTATCATGAGACCTACCGATGCACCGAGGATCTATAGCGGGATCCACCTATCACATACAAAGTCCAATACATTCCTCACATGAAATGGTTGAAACATAACATAAACATTAGTATTAAAACTAGCATACGAGATGTTAATACATGAACCATAAACCATGAATGGTATAAAAATAACACATTCATAGAAAAACATAACAAAAAAATTGTTCAATATAATATGGAAAATTTTATTATAATAAATCAACCTCAATCCAAAATAATATCCAGTAAAGGATGTTTACTTAGCTGAAAATGATCAGTAAAACTCATTGAGAGAAATATCAGTTTTTCATGAAATCATTTAAAAGTTGCACAATTTTGAAAGGAAGACATTTAAAATAAAATTTTGAATAACATTTTCCCATACCACTTTTAAACATTGGAAATTAATTATCATTTTAAAACAATCATGTCTATATAAATAAATCCTTAAAATCATTTTGAAAACATGGACATTAAATTAAAATATTTAGAAAAATAAATCATAAAAACATTTAAAATGATGATCATGATAAAGATTCCCTTCCACAAAACATTAAAATACAAATTTTGAAAACATTTTTATGAAACATGGATATGGATGAAAAAAATATCCTTATAAATACTTACACATAAACAATCTCAGATAATAATGAGATTGAGGAATTATCCCTTACCTAGTACTTTTCTTTGGTTGAGGGTACGTTTAACCTCTTTTATAATGACCTAGTATGTCATTAAATTATACCATAACCATATTCATAATTATTATATCATACATGACTCATTTATGACTTTACAAAATCCATTTAATAATGATTTCCATGTTAAATTAACATTTCGGGTAATAATCGCTTTCATTATCATATGTGTTTTTACTTGTTATTCTTGATCGTATAATTTAGATAATGATTTACATACTTCCGGAATATAACACATGAATTATATATCATATATATTTATCATATAAATATGTATAGTAGATAGATATATGAAATGGAAAACACTGTTTATGAAGACGGTAGGTCGTACGTACGCATAAACACTTTTTCCATTTTCATATTGTATTGAATGGAAGTAAGTGAATAAAATATATGTAAGTATATATATATATATTCAGAAGAATTATTATGTAATATATTACATACTGATTAATAATATATATTTTTAAAATCATCATTGAATGGTGAAAGTTGGAATGAATCTTATCGCGTTGTGGAGACGGTAATCCGTACATACGCACGAGCAACAATATCATTATATTGATGGTGAAATCATTTTTAAATGGATGGTATATCATATATAAACAATAATTAACATGTTATATTTATTATTTACATCATTTATACTCATTATCATATCCATCAAAATAATTATGTGTTTGAATAACAAACTACACCACGACGTGGAGACGGTAAGACGTACGTACGCACATATGGTGACATTGTAATTTAGTGGAAGGATAGAATAAAAAATATTATTATACCAAATTTATAATAACATAACAGTATTTAAGAGGTACTGGAGTTATTATTTTGGTATGGAAACAACAAATAAAGAGAAAGTGGAAGATGAAAAGAACTTGAAAGAGGGTGGTGGAATTATTACCTCTTCTTCGGGATTTCCTTTTGAGTTGATCAAAAGGGATCCTTAGGTTGGCTTTATGATCAATGTAAGGCCTCTAGCTTTAATGTAGGATAGTCTAGTGGATATTTGAGAAGGTCTTGGCCATGAAAAATGTCATTGGGGTGTGAAATTAAGAGAATGGGAAGTACCATTTTATAAGATAAGTGAGGGTAACTTTAGAAAAAAGCATGAAATATTATTTTATAATAGAACCATTTTCGGTTTCAAATAGCTTAGAAATTATTTATTTAGATCTCTAGGTGGTTATTGGTCGGAATACTATCCTCAAATAGTTTTTATACAATTTTATATTACTAATTTATCATTATCTTTTGGATTTAACTCATAACTAAATAGTTTAATGTCTACCATGACTTCATGTATTCTTACACTATATGGTTAATAAAATTATTCTAAACATCCTAGGGAACCTCAAGTGGTTCATTAATGATATATATATTATTATTTATTCCCTTTGTCCTAACCTTATATTTTTATGAATATTATACCAACCAATAATATAGTATTTTTAAAAAAAATTAATTTATGTAAATTTTGAATCTATTTGGTATTTTGTTTTTGTGAAAGTCATAACATCCTTATAAAATCAAAAACAATTATCTAATAAACCTTCAAATTTCATATTAAACTATAAAATTATTTTAATTCATCAAAAGTTTAAAATTATATTTATTTGGATATTTATAATATCAATTATTTAAAGATTTCAGTAATATGGTAATTACTGCATCATTAATGTGTCTTAAATAAATTCAATTCTTTAATGTTTAAAAATTATAAATAAAATACCATTATGTATGAAATATTTTTATATTTATAATGAATATTTATAGTCAAATTTATCTTATGTGTAAACTTATATTAAAATTGGTCTAGTTATTAAAATTTTTATTTAACACTTTTTACTCTTCTTTAAATAAAATAATAATAAATATCCTAATCTAATCCAAGTGGAGAAAAGAGGATCTTATTTTATTCCTAAGGTTTTTTTGGTTTAAATACAGTAATCCAATTGAATTAGGACATGTGTTATGGTAATTATAATATCATTTTTACCCTTAATCACCCTATTTACTTTTAACCATGGTAAATAATATTCAAAAGTTACTATTCAGAAAAAATTATTTTCATCTTATTAAACAAAATTTTACTTACTGATGTCAACTGTGTCTCTACGATTTTTTAAATTCAACTCAAAAAAGTGGTAAAATTATGATTTATACAAATTTGCAAATGCTCCTAGAAGGTGGGTAAAAAATGATAAAAAGTCCAATAAAATTTGTATACATCTAATTTTATAATAAAATGACTTGAATGAATTACATTTAACTTATATAGGTATTATATATCTATTTTTTACTTAAAATAAATTTATATAAAAATAATAATTATTTAAATAGAAAGTCGGTTTTAAATAATAACGTAGTGTTTTTCATTATTCATGAAAAATTGAGTGTTTTCAGAAAAATACCAAAAATTTATCCTTCTAAAATTTTGATATAATGAATTAAAAAATGAATTATATTTTAAAAAAATATTAACATATATGTTTTATTCATTAATTTAAAACTAAGTCCCATTGTCAAAACTAAAAAGTGGGTTTTTAAAAAGTAAAAACTATTAAAAGATTTACAAGTGTTTATGTCAAATTTAAATTTTAAATTACTTATAATGACCTAAATCATATTAAATGATAAAAATATAATCTAATTATATTTCCAAACCATTCCAATGTATAACTGAACACTATAAATTATTTATATTAAAAATTTGTTTTCAATTAAAATTTAGTATGTTTCACTATTCACCTAGAAATGAAAGTTATCAGAAAAAACCCAAAAATTAATTGAAACTAAATTTTTATGTCTTGATTATAAATAATATGTTTATTTTTTCTAAATGAATATATAAAAGTTTAAAAAATTGGATTTAAAAAGGGTTCTCCATTAAAAGGCGGTAATATTTCATTTTCTGAAAAATACATCTTTCATCTGAAAATATGAATATGTTCTTGTATTATGTCAAAGAAAAAAATAAAATGGAGGCTAAAATTTATATGGAATATATAAAATTAATAATATAGTTAATACTATTGATAAACGCTTTGGAAAAACTAGTTTTTTATATCATGGTGCGCTCAAACTCGGTATTGCATGTAGTGAAAGTTATTGAATCATTTTGAAGAAATGACATTCTATGAATTATTGGGGTGTTACACTCTATACCCCATTAATAAATTACATCATAGAAATTTGAAATTTTTCTTCAAAAATAAAAGGTTAAATAAAGAAAAATACCTTTGTGGAAAACCCACATAAAAATTGGGTTATTAAAATTTATTCTTAATAAGATGGAAAGGGAAATGAAAAAGTCATTGCCAAATTATGATCTCGATTAGGAGAAAATTGGTGGAAATTAGATACCCATAAATGAAGAAAAAATGTAAATATTTATAGTGAGTTATTTCAATCATCAATCATAAACCAGTATAAAATTAAGGGCCTCATAGCCCTCAGTCTATGTTGATTTAAAATATCGTCGGTTCAACAAAACATAATGTATTATGATAACACATTTTTGGTTTTAAGATCACTTCCCTAAAGCTGAAGAATGAATTTATTCATATAATAATAGGATATATATATATATATATGAAAAGTAGAGTTTCGTCCTTCAACTAATTCCTACCGCAAAATCTTCTTTCACTACAAAAGATAATTGAATTTAAAAATATTCTATTTATCCTAATCGTATAGTGTTCCAAAAATAATGAATTTATAATTCTTTTCTCATACTATTCAAAAAAACTACATTATAAAAACTAGGACATAGCATAGGCCTGTGTTAGGTGATGCACCCTTGTCACTCTTCGATTACGGGTTCAAGTCTCGCACCCTTGCTGGATGGGATGGATTGTCGCCCGACCTCCGTGTTTTTCTTTTTATTACAATTCAAAAATAATCTTAAAAAAATTTAACCTTAATAATAGAATCCAATGTCAAAATTAATCCATTCTAACATTTAGACTTATCCCTAATACTTCTTTCCAAACTCACTATCCAAAATTTATAAGGATGGTAATCAAAATGAAGACCGCTTTTGCCACGTAATAACATATGAATACTTCATCATGTATTATTTTAAAACATGGTAACAAAATGAATTACCATAATACCTTATTTATTACATTCATACTCCCTTATTCCTTTTAGAATACTAGATATATTCCATATATCCAAAAATTTTGAATATTCAAACAATGATGGAATAAAAAAACCATTAATCAGTTCTTAGGTAGTCAATAGTATCCAATATAATTTATCCAAAACAACCATATCTTATTCCAAAATCCCTACCTTAATATCAGGACCATATTATGGTTTAACTTTCCTTAAACCATGTATTTTCCACAATGTATAACGTGCTGTTGTGTCACTTTTATTAGTACCATGTATTCTCAAATCCGCAATGAAATAGTACTGCAGTACTATATTTATTTATTTCAATAATTCATATAACCAGCACATCGGTGATACAACACTCAATGAAAATAATTTTTTAATAATAATATAATAACACTACTCATTCATCTACATCTGTGGTAGTGTCATAACATGATTGTTATCCAATAGAATCATTTGGGGCATACATTAATAATTTGGACATTGATTTACGTAGTGTCCCAACTCATATAAGTTGAATAATTGTAAATTTGAAACGTTTTTCTTACATTTGCAATCACATACTTGGAGTCCCTTTTCTTCACACTTATAAGAAACTCTCATTCCCTTCAAGAATTTACCAAGGTGATTATTTCCACAATTATCACATATGGAGAAATCATTCCTTCCTCTCTTCCCTTTATCCACATTTCCATCTACCATCCTTTTTTTCTCTGCTTCCCTTCAAAGTCATAGGACTAAGAGAATTCATTACCTATCTTATTAACACATAATATCATTTATTCATATTACGAGAATATGTGGGAGACTATATCCCTTATAAATGTTGGTTTAATACCATGAATGATATGATCCTTCTTAATCTTTTGATTAGGCGTATTGCATGAATTCTCATTCCTTATACATGGTGCCATTTCAAAACAATGGCATACACAATGTTAGTTTATGAATCACAATGAATAATTATAAACATGTAAAATACCTAATGTAAATTGGAATGATTATGAATATAATCTACAATAAATAAATGTATTATTTGAGGAAGTATTTACTCATAAATCCTTCATAATGGCTTATAGTGAAAATTTCAATTATCCAAAGCATATCCCATGGGAGTGTTGTATTGAAGAGTGCCGCAAGGCTCATAGTCTTGTACCAAGATACCCTGGGTCAAGCCAAAACTCCTTGTCATAGTTTTCACTCCTAGCTACATCTTTTCTTGAGCCGAATCTACCTGCTCGTATCCATACATTGATCTATTTCTTGGTAAATACACAAAATCTCTATGTTACCAAAATTCTAGGAAGCTCTTATGTACTAATCCTCAAAGTCTATCTTAGGATAATGTTCCCTAGTCAAAGTTTTTATAAATCTAGTTACCAAGGATACTACTAAACTTCCTCTGATAAAAAAAATAATGCCCCAACCATAGTTACCTAGAGTCGGTGCATTATTTTAATAAATTGGAATGATTACAATAAATCATGTACCAAAAGACTGATCAGTTTAGCAGCCTTGGAAAATAGATTACATACATGAACGTTACATTACACATCAGAAAATCAAACACAACATAAATGATCGTTTAAGAAAGTAATTAATCCCCTAGCTTAACCTAACTTATCAATCATAATACTCTTCTAGGAATCCTGGGAAAATAAAAAATATAAAATGGGTGTTCTCAAACACTCGGTACGGGTTATAAATACAGTAGAAGATAACACAGGCATTAGGCATGTTGAATAACTTAAAACTCATTCATTTAAAAATAATAAACATGGAAACATTATGGAAGTAATATGATATGAGTAAATAATTCCATAACAAAACATAGCCATGGGTTTTATACTAGTCTAATAACCAAAAGAACCATCAATAATATTTTCATAATGAGGGAATGTATAATACTAGACATTCGGAAATATTTTTTCAAGGCCTCAGCCAAGACCTCTAAAAATTATTATTGCCTCGGCCAAAACCATATATAAAATTGTAAATGGCCTCACCCAATTCCATGTATAATTGTTTCATGAGACCTACTAATTCACCTAGGAGCTATAGTGGGCTCCACCCATCACTTAATTAGTCCAATACATTCTTCATATGAAAAGGTTGAAACATAACATAAATATTCCTATTAAAACTAGCATACGAATCATTAATACTTGAACCATAAACCAGGAATGGTATAAAAATAAAACATCCACAGACAAACATATCAAAAAAATCCATCAATACAATATAGAAGATTCTATTTTAATAAATCAACCTCAATCAAGAATAATATCTAGTAATGGATGTTGACATAGTTGAAAATTATCAGTAAAACTCAATGAGAGAATTATCCTTTTTTCATGGAATCATTTAAAAGTCACATAATTTAGAATGAAATACATTTAAAAGGAATTTTTGAATCAAATTGAATCATTCCGCATTAAAACATTTGAATGGAATTAATATTTAAAAAAATCATGTCCATATAAATAAATCCTTAAAATCATTTTGAAAACATGAACATTAATTAAAAAGATTTTGAAAAATAAATCATACAAACATTTAAAATGATGATCATGATAAAGAGTCACTTCCATATAACATTAAAATAATTCTTTTTAAATCCTTTTTTAAAAACATTGACATGGATGATAAAAATATCCCTGTAAATACATACAGATAAACAATCTTAGATAATAATGAGATTGAGGAATTAACCATTTCCTTGTACATTTTCTTGTTCAAGTGTACGTTTATCCTCTTGTATAATGTCCACAGTATGTTATTAAATTATACCATAACCATATTGATATTTATTATCTCATAAATTATTCATTTAGGACATTATAGTACCTATTTAATAATTATTTCCATGTTAAATGAACATTTCAGGTAATAATCGCTTTTGTTTATCGTATGTTTTCTAAATTGTTATTATTGATCATATCATTTAGATCATGATTAACATACTTCCATAATATAAAAAATTATTTATATATAATATATATTTTTAATATAAATATGTATAATTGATAGATATATGAAATGGAAACAACCGATTATGGAGATGGTAGGCCGTAAGTACGCATAAACGTTGTTTCCGTTTTCATATCGTATTGAATGGAAGTAAGTGAATAATATATATGTAAGAACATAAATATATTTATAGGTATATATATATATATTCATTATCATTATTATGTCACATATTACATACTTATTAATAATATATATTTTAATAATCATCGTTGATTGGAGAACATGGGAATGAATCTCATCGCGTCGTGGAGATGGTAATATATACGTACGCAGGAGCGAAAATATCATTATATTGATGGTGAAATAATATTTAATTGGATGTTATATCATATATACAGAATCATTAACATGTTATATTTATTATTTACATCAGTTATACTCATTATTATATCCTTCCAAATAATGAAGTGTTTGAATAACAAACTACACCACAACGTGGAGACGGTAAGCCGTACATACGCACGTATGGTGACTTTGTCATTTAGAGGATGGATATAATAACGAATTTGGTTATACTGAATTTATAATCACATAAAATTATGTAGGAGGTAATGTAGTTTGTATTTTGGTTGGTAAACAATAATGAAAGAAGAAGTGGAAGATGAAAAGAACATGAAAGAGGGTGCTGAAATTGTTACCTTTTTTTCAGGTGTTTACTTTTGAGTTTGTAAAAATCACACCATAGGTAAGCTTTATTATCCAATTAAGGACTCTATGTTGAAGATAATATAGTCGAGAGGATATTTGGGTAGGGTTTTCCTGATCCAAATGGTTTTGGATGTGTGAAATAAAGAGAAGGGTAAGTAACCTTTTATAAGAGAGGTGAGGGTCACTTTAGGAAAAGCTTGAAATATTATTTTATAATAAAATAATTTTCCGTTTTTATGGCCCCAAAATGATTTATTTCTAGAATTAGGTGGTTATGGGTCGAAATACTGTCAAACAATAGGTTTTTAAAAATATTAGGTTACTATTTTAACATTATCTTTTATATTTAACTCTTAGTTAAATAGTTTAACTTTTACCATATCTTCTTGTATTCGTACACTATATGATTAATGGAATTACTCTAAACATCCATGAGAACCTCAAATGGTTCATTAGTGACATATATAATATTATTTAAGCTATTTTTCCTTACTTTATATTTTGAGGAATATTATATCAACCAATAATATAATATTTGTTTTTAAAATTAATTTATGTCAAATTTGAAACTATTTGGTATTTTGTTTTTTGAGAAAGTCATAAAAACCTTATAAATTAGAAAAACTATTATATAATCAACCCTTAAATGTCATATTAACCTATAAAATTAGTGGAATTCATTAAAAGTCTCAATTTACATTTATTTGGATATTTATAATATCAATGATTTAAATATTTCATTAATAAGGTAATTAGTGCACACTACTGGAAAGGGGATTTTTCCCAACACTTGTATACCAACGGTTCAAAGTAACCATTGGTATATGTTGTATTTTCCAATGGTTTATATAAACTTTTGGGAAAGACCTTGAAGAAATTAATTTTCCCAACGGTTTTATGAAACCGTTGGGAAAAGTGGGGGGGGGAAACATAGTTTTCCCAATGGTTTTTAAGAACTATTTGAAAAAAAACCCCAAATACCAAAATGTAGGCATCGGCCTCCCCATGATTCCAGAAGCCTTCCACTCGTCTCCTGGAGAGATTCCTTGGCAGAAGGACTTCCCAATCCCCACATCTTCCATCGGATTAGCACCTACCAGGTAAGACTCCTTCTATATTTTATCAAGTATATATTTACACATCTTATAAATCATTTCCTTCTATTCTCGAGTTCGTTATTCCCAATTTTTAGGGTTTTTGTAAAATTTTATGATTGTTCCATGAATTGTGTACCCAAATCCCTATATTTGTGTATGTCCAATTAATGTTTTCATTACAC
Organism: Viscum album; assembly: GCA_963277665.1. Classification (NCBI taxonomy): domain Eukaryota; kingdom Viridiplantae; phylum Streptophyta; class Magnoliopsida; order Santalales; family Viscaceae; genus Viscum; species Viscum album. The sequence continues at coordinate 928,304,463 of OY728165.1, forward strand.
ATTTACATTTATAAGGGCATGGTGTCTCTTTATTGTGTTCTAATTTTGAAGATTCATAGTTTTTTTTAATCTGCTTCAAATATTATAGCATCATGTATAGGAACTAATAAGAAATTGTTTGTAATATTTATTGATATTATTTCATGAAAACCACTTCTTTCATTAATATCATGATAAACATGAAGATATTATTCATCTTAATTTTTGTACACTATGTGTATTACATAACAAGTATGTATCATGTTTCTATCAGAATCTATATATATATATAAAATGACACATTTTTCACTTATCCTTTTCACAATAGAACATATGGAGTATCTTCTTGAACTTTTCCAAATAGTATGTGGTCCCTAATTAGTACTTCTTCCTTATTCATGAAACTAATCCACAGAATGTCAAATTCAAAATATTAGTGAATATTAGTTTTTATAATATAACAATTAATCATTCTGCCTTCGGCATCGTACATGTGTTATTCAATCACCTTTTTAAAACACAATGACCATTTTCACTGATTTGGGGTTCCTCAAAATTCTTGGGAAAATCAAAAAAATGCATGTATTTAATTGTGTTTATCATATGGTTTCGTGGATACATGTTCATATCGAAAATCATGACTACGTGTTTCAAATATCATGAGGACCATGAGATTATTATTCTTCACACAAATGAAGTTTTTTTCTACAACTATGTGTATTTTTTCACTTTTGATTTGGCCGAAAGGGGAGGTTTGTGGTCATTAATCATGGTTGTGGGTGGTCATTTATGATGTAAGATAGTATGACTTCATTTTACAAGATATATCCAATATTATTATTGATTTATGTTCAATTTGATTATCTTTAACTAGTGATGTTATTTAATAAGTTGTTATTAATGGTTGTAATAATGACGATATGGTATAAGGGTTCATATGGTGTGTATAAGGGTTCACGTGGTGAGTATAATGGTTGACATGGTATCAGTGAACTCAATTCATTAATTTATGCCCTCATTCTCACTAGCATGTAAGAAATTGAGTGATGTCAACTCATCCTCACATGATTTCTTACCTTAGATAGTGTCCAACATATGGAATACGAGCTTTTGAATTCATCAGTTAACTAGGATCATATATTCCATTTCCCCCATGATGACTGTACTAATATAACTTTAGGGTCAAGTAAATATGGTTATCACTGTACGTTGTATATTATGTGTCCTTCTTGGCCAATACTCACTTTTATGAGGGTGGGGTTCTTTTCACTACATCGACTAGAAACTTCTTCCTTTATGGTTTACTTAAAGGTATTTTCAATTAATGTTCAATCCTATTGAATTGTTTATGACAAAATGACTTATATATATTCTTTTTATATAATGGACAGAAGTTGGATGTATGAAACTGATCAGATCTCAAGCGATTTTCAAAACAATTTGGAGAGCTTTATAGATTTTGAATTTCACAATGCTTCAGTTAGTGGTCGCATACACTTCCCATGTTCTAATTGTGTTGGTAGACCTTGGTTGAGCCGTGAAGAAGTCAAATACCACATAACCAAAAATGGTTTTCAAGCAAACTACTTTGTGTGGTATCACAATGGGGGGAAAATTAAATCTCAAATTTGTGATGATTGAAATGAAAGGACTGAAATGGTGAATTTGTTAGATGATCGGTTTCCATTTATTCGTATCATGAAAAAGAAAGGATTTCGACTCAAGAAGACTTCAATATGAGGACGGCTGATGCATCTAGTGAGAATGATGATATTGATAGGGTGAAAAAATTGAATGACGCTTCCACGACTCCAGTATATTGACATTGAGATAAAATGAAAAAGCTGGAATTTTTAATCCAATTGTTTCATGGGAAAACTATGTCTGGAATTTATAACACATCAATCTATTACATTATTACCCTCTTGAAGGATTTACTTCCAGATGATGCAGATATTCCCTCAAACCACTATATGGCATGGAAGTTAGTTTAGGAACATGAATTTTCAAGAAACAAAATTCATGCTTGCCCAAAAGATTGCAGTTTATTATGGGAGGAAACCGCTGAACGAAATGATTGTATAAAATGTGGCACATCCAACTCGAAGTCAAAATCTGATGGAACACCATCATGCGTTCCACAGAAAGTAATGTGGAACTTTCCATTGATCCCTAGACTTCAGAATCTTTTTATGACTGATGACATATCAATAAAAATGAGATGGCATGATACTGAGAGAAAGAAGACTAATGATGACTTGGTTCATCCTGCAGATGGATTTTCATGGCAGAGATTTGATGCTCGACATCCTGATTTTGCAGCTGACGTGCGTAATGTGAGGCCGGGTCTTTCATGCAATGGTTTTAATCCGTTTGGGCATATGATTACTTCGCACAACACATGGCCAGTTTTTATACACATTTATAATCTTCCCCCATGGTTTTGTATGAAAAAACCTTTCACTTTCATGAGTATACTCATATCTGGTCCTTCTGATCCTGGTATTGATATTGATGTATACATCCAACCTTTAATAAAAGAGTTGAAACTTCTTTGGGATGTGGGTGTGCGCACATGCGATGCATGTTCAAAAGGCATATTTCAGATGTGTGTTGCGCTTATGTGGATGATCAATGATTTTTCGGCTTATGCAATGATGTCTGGATGGAGCATGAAGGGAAAACTATCATGTCCAGTTTGTATGAAGAATACACGATCCAGAAGACTGAAACATCGTTGTAGTTTCAGTTTTATGGGACATCGACGATTCTTGGCAAAGGATCATCCATATAGAATGAATCGTCAATGATTTGATAATACCATAGAGAACGATGATCCACCTCAGCGTATGTCTGGAACTGACGTGCTTAATGAATTGAAAGATTTCAGTTTTTCATTCGGGAAGGGTCAAATGAAATCTGGAATGAGAAAGAATGTTTCCATTGAAACCTGTTACAATTGGGGGAATAATAGTATCTTTTTTGATTTTCCTTATTGGTCAACCAATTTGTTACGTCATTTCTTAGACGTAATGCATATTGAAAAGAATATATGCGAAATGTTTCTTTCGGTTCATCTAAATTTCAAGGGGAAGACAAAAGATGATTTACGATCTCGGCATGACTTGGTGGATTGGGGCATCAGACCAGAATTGCATCCTGTGAATATCAGTGAAAATAAATGGCAACTTCCATGTGCTTCTTATGTGATGAAACCTACGGGAAAAAAACAATTTATGGATGTATTAGAGACTATTAGAGTTCCTGATGGATATTCAAGCAACATATCTAAATGGGTCAACAGAGGAGAGTTGAATCTAATATCTTTGAAGACTCATGATTATAACATTCTACTGCATGAGTTGCTTCCAATATAAATCCGTCATCATTTGTCCAATATGTAAGGGTGGCTGTTATTCGGTTGTGCCATTTTTTTAGAGATCTTTTTTCTATGAAGTTGTCCAAGTCATTCTTGCAAAAAATGTTGACAGATGCCCAATTAATTTTGTGCGAGTTGGAGAAAATATTTCCTCCATCATTTTTCACATGCATGCTGCATCTGACAATCCATATTCCCACTGAAATACTTCTCAGAGTACATGTTTCTTTTCGTTGGATGTATTCAACTGAAAGAAATATGTTCACATTAAAGTCTTATGTCCGAAACAGAAATCAACCCGATGGTTCTATCGTGAACGGTTACTTGGCTCAAGAATGTATGGATTTCTGCTCGATATATTTGTCTGATCTTACTACAAGATTGAATAGACCAATGAGAAATGAAGATGAATAGTATGAGAAAATTGATCCCAGTTTTCCATCACATCCTCAAACAGGAGGAATTCCTGGATCATATACATTGAAGACATTAAGCCATGAAGAGCGGGAGATGGCACATCGCACAGTTTTGTTCAACTGTGATATGTTCGATGACTATATCTGGTAACTAAATTGATTATTTATATCTTACATATATATCTATTAAACTATTAATATTTTTTATCTATAGGGAACATAAAACAATGATAAATAGGAAGAATCGTTATTTATCTTTGAGAAGGAGAGAGACTTTTCATAGCAAAGAGTTTTCTGGTTGGTTAAAATTGAAGTTATAAAAAATTTAATTTTTAAAATAATTATATCAATATTTAATTAAGTTTAATAGTCATTTATATTATAGGTATTGAGTTTGTCTACTGAATCAGTCTCTGAGGAAATAAGAGCTTTGGCTTTTGGTCCTAATACCGTGGTTCGTGACTATAAATCAATTGTTATCAATGGGTACATATTTATTGTCACTGAATGAGAAATGAACATGAGACCACAACATGATGGTGTTATGGTTACTGCCACAACAGATTGTTATGCCAGTGCATCAGATAGTAGACCGTGATTTGAAAATGTGGGTTATTATGGAGTTCTTGAGAAAATAATAATATTGGATTATTACTCTCATGGACGAGTCATAATGATGAAATCCCATTGGTTTGATTCGATGAAGATACGTGGCACATTTATTGATGATTGTGGATTTCGAGTAATTAATATGACTCTCACTCTTACTACTGAAGAACCATATGTGTTGGCATCAATAGCTAAACAAGTTTTTTATGTCAAAGACCAACTTTGACCAGAATTTGGTGTCATAGTTGAAGTAATTCCAAGACATATTTTTGATGATGGTGATGATGGAATTTACAATGTCCCTAGTGCCATTGGAACCAATCCATTTATTTCTTTTGATGACTCAAATAGCTCAATTGTCAGAGTTGATTGTGAACCTGAAGTTGTGGTTGAAAATATATATAGTCATTCGTCCATGTTCTCAATTCTTTTGGTTTACCTCGAGTTGGGTTGTTATGGTTGGAAATATTCAAATTGATTTAGTAGTCATCAAAAATATGTTTTAGCTGACTTGACCGTTATGTGAATTTTCAATGTTTATTGGTTGCAGTTTTATTTGAATTGTATTTTCTAATTTGGAATTGAACTGTATTCACACATAGTCAAACAATATTTCTATCATGGTGAACATTACAACTTGTATGATTTATTAAATCCATTCAAGCTCTTCTAAAACTAGTTATAGCTTAATTTCCCATTATGTGAATTTTCAATGATTATTGGTTGCAGTTTTATTTGAATTGCATTTTCTAATTTGGAATTAAAATGTATTCTAACATAGTCAAACAATATTTCTGACATGGTAAAAATTACAGCTTGTATTATTTATTAAATCCATTCAAGCTCTTCTAAAACAATTGATAGCTAAATTACCAATGAATCCCGCTATTCCCTCATATATTTATTTTTTTGGGTTACACACTAGTTTTCTTTTTCTAATTAATTACATATTTGTTTCAAAATGCAGGAAATGAAACCAATTGAAGAGAGACAAAGGAAAAAATGATGGAGAACAATCGTCGAATGACAGAGTTGGGAATTCCATCCATAGTGCCCGTAGTGAGTACTTTATTTCAAATTGATATATTTAAAGAATATATAATGTCATGTGATTAATTTTTCTGTAAACATTTTTGTAGGATCCACCTATACGTTGAAAGTTATTCTATGAGGAGCCTAGTACTGGTCCTAGTACTCAGGCCGGTGGTATGAGGAGGGTTTGTCCCAGAGGTGGACGAGCAGCTGCACGTACCCGACTAGACTTTTCCCCTCCCATTGACATGTCATCCTTCCCACATTCTGATCCTAGTGTGTCGTTAGAGACACACGGGATATTTAGGCCCCCTATGTTTTTGCTACCTTCTGCATCTTCTGGCCCATCATTTTCACATCCCATGATGATTCCCACTCCTCAGTCAGCATCCTGTATGAAAGTTGTCCCATCTACTTTTCCTTCTAATTCTGTCTCTCTGAGCTTCTATATTCCATCGTCTTCGACTCCTGTTCCACCACAGTGTGTTCCATCAGTTTCTGTGGATCCAGCGACACTCAGTGATCAAACCGACACATGTATATTTATAGACCCCTAACAAATTTTTGTAGAAATATTTATTTTCATTATAACATGTTTTGATAAAATATTTGTTTATCTTTCATGACATATACATCAACTGATAGGAGGCATGGGCGGGGGCGTACATGCACGCATTTGGTGTGGAACCACTGCACACAGGTTATGGTGGATTATAATGAAGACAGCCAAATGGTTGAGAAATAGGACAACAATGTTAGAGTTTTTTGGTGACGCTTTCCAAATACTCTGAAATCATTCCCGTCAGCCTGCTATCATTGAAACATTTGCCACATGAGGTCAAGGATAGAGCTTGGGCAGAGATATGGGTAAAAAAATCCGTTCTATTTAATTTGATGAATTATTTTTGTATTTATATGAATTAATATTTTGATTTCAGCTTCAATTTAATTTTCTCGATGGTGAGGGTGCACGATCAGAATGTCTAAAGGATTTAGGCAAGCCTTGGAGAGCCTACAAGCATGAGTTGTATATTGGCTGGGTTGCTAGAGTTGGCACTGAGTTAGAGGCGGTACCAGTGGTGGATTATTTTCCTATAGATCAGTATCGTCAGATGATTTCTCATTGGACGAGAACCCAGTTTAAGGTATTAATAACATTTGAGGTATTTAAATAATAACTTTCATGTTTTTCATTAATACTATCTGTTTAATTTTTGAATTTTATTTAGGAATCATCTGGAAAAAATAAAAAGAACATTGATGCAAAAAAATTCCTTCACACACTAGGACGCACTACGATGCATGATCATGAGAGGAAGCAAGTTTGACAATTCTTTATAAGTTTTCTTTACGACTTACACTTTCTTTTCTTTCTTCAATTATTTAATAGTTTGCTAAAGTATTCATATAACATTAGTTTTCATTGTCATTTTAGAGGAAAATACAAAATATTGAAGGACGTGTGCCTCGAGGAAAACTATTTTGCTCGAGTAGACAGAAAAAGGATGGAAGTGCCATCAATGAAGCGACTCAGCAGCATATTGTACGTTTTAATCTATTCAATTAATTTTTTAATATCTATTTTGTAACGTAATGATATATTTATATTTGTAACAGGCTTCTTTAGAGTCCCTCGATGCCCAAGAACCAGACAATTTTGGGCCAACAGATCACTTACATCAGGTGTTGGGAGAGGAGCATTCTGGCAGAGTACGCTACCGACCTAGGATAGCCCTGATGAGGTATTGTCCCTCCTTAGGTACGAGATGTAGTGCCACCGAGCTGCAGCAGGTTAGGGCACAGGCAGAACAGGATGAGAAAAGAGCCACAGAGATGGCAGACCAGTTTGCGTGGGCAAACAGTGCGTTTAAGAAATTTATTGAAGTTCTACGTCCTACACTTCCAGCAGAGGCCAGCCCAGCTTTTGATGAGTATATTTCGTCGATACGTTCTATATACAGTGAACCAAGTGGCAGTTCCAGTGGTGGTTAGAACTATGTCCAGCTTGACGATGATGATGGCGAGGACTCTGATGCGGAAGAGGAGGGAGAGGAGGAGGGCGAGGCGGGTGGCGAGGGCGAGGAGGAGGGAGATGATGAGGAGGAGGGAAAGGGTGAGGATGATGATGGAGATGAGGATGAGGGTGATGATGATGATGGTGATGATGGTGATGGTGATGTGGGACAAGTTGATCCCTTACATTTTTTGACTGATATTACTGAGATTTGATATTTAATCTATTCTAGTTGTTGGTTTTATCTAGACTCGTAGTATAGTATTGGAGTTGAGTTATTTTTATATATAATCTATTTTTATGGATGTTGTTTTATTTTATTGGTTGTGTGTTTGGGAGCCCCCATCCTTCCTGGACCCTGGACAACCCCCCACCCTCCTCCCTGGACCCCGGACAGCCCCGTCAAACAGCCCCCCAGACAGCCCCCCCGGACAGCCCCCCCACCCACCTCCCTAGACCCCGGACACCCCCGAGACAGCACCCCAGACAGCCCCCCACCCTCTTCCTTGGACCACGGACAACCCCCCCCCCCCCCCCCCCCCCGCCTCGAACAACCCCGGACAGCCCTCGAACAGCCCCCCCGAACAGCCCCCCAGGCAGCACCCCGGACAACCCCCCGGACAGCCCCCCAGACAGCCCACCACACCCTCCTCCATGGACCCCGGACAACCCCCCGAACACCCCCCAGACATCCCCCCGCACAGCCCCCCCCCCCACCCTCCTCCCTGGACCCCAGACATCCCCTCGAACAGCTCCTCGGACAGTCCCCCCCACCCTCCTCCTTGGACCCCAGACAACCCCCCCGAACACCCCCCGGACAGCCCCACGCATAGCCCCCCCCCCACCCTCCTCCCTGGACCCAAGATAGCCCCCTGGACAGCCCCCCCCCACCCTCTTCCTTGGACCCCGAACAACCCCCCGCACAGAGGATTCTCATAAAATGGACAACATTTTATGTACATATGGAAAAACGACCAAACACATTTGGTTTCCATTTAAACTTTAGGAAAACGATCCATGGGTCATATGTGACGTGTACGAATCAACCTCGCCTCAATCCGAGGCACGGTGTGGCCACCACCACTCAAAGTGTCTGCCTTTTGTTTCAAAATGACATCATTGTTAATTGAAAAACATCAATTGGCATACGGAAAACCAACCAAGCGCATTCATATTCTGTCGATACTTTATCACAACAATCCATGGGTCATATATGACGTGTACAAGTCAACCCCCCGCCTCAATCTGAGGCGCGGTGTGGGCCGGAATCACTCTAAGTGACTCTTTTTTTCTTAAAATTGACAACAATTTAAGTACATACGAAAAACCAACCAAACACATTCAGTTTCTATTGAAACTTTAAGAGCGATCCATGGGTAATATGTGACGTGTACGAGTCAACGCCACCTCATTCCGAGGCGCGGTGTGGCTGGCACCACTCAAAGTGTCTGCCTTTTATTTCAAAAGTACGTTATTTAAATTGAAAAACATCAACTGGCAAATGGAAAACCGACCAAAACGCATTCTAATTATGTCGATACATTAGCACAACGATCCATGGGTCATATGTGACATGTACGAGTCAACCTCGCCTCAATCCGAGGAGCAGTGTGGCCGCCACCACTCAATGTGTCTGCCTTTTGTTTCAAGAAGACATTATTTGAAGTGAAGAACATCAACTGGCATACGGAAAACCGACAAAACTCATTCAGATTGTGTCTATACTTTAGCACAATGATCCATGGGTCATATGTGACGTGTATGAGTCAACATTTCCTTAATATGAGGCACGGTGTGGCCAGAATCACTCTAAGTGTCTCTCTTTTTCTTAAAATGTACAACAATTTAAGTACATACAGAAAACCAACCAAACGCATTCGGTTTCCATTGAAACTTTAGGAGAACGATCCATGGGTCATATGTGACGTGTACGAGTCAATGCCGCCTCAATCCGAGGTGCGGTGTGGCCGACACCACTCAAAGTGTCTGCCTTTTGTTTCAAAAGTATATCATTTTAATTGAAAAACATCAACTGGCATACGAAAAAACGAGCAAACGCATTCGGATTGTTTCGATACATTAGAACAACGATCCATGGGCCATATGTGAGGTGTACGAGTAAACCCCGCCTCAATCCGAGGCGCGGTGTGGCCGCCACCACTCAAAGTGTCTGCCTTTTGTTTCAAAAGGACATCATGTTAATTGAAAAACATCAACTGGCATACGGAAAACCGACCAAACGCATTCAGATTGTGTCAATACACTAGAAAAATGATCCATGGGTAATATGTGATGTTTACGAGTCAACCCCGCCTCAAAACGAGGCACGGTGTGGCCGCCACCACTCAAAGTGTCTGTCTTTTGTTTCAAAAGGACATCATTTGAAATGAAAAACATCAACTGGCATATGGAAAAGCAACCAAACGCATTCAGATTGTGTCTATACTTTATCAAAGCTATCCATGGATCATATGTGATGTGTATGAGTCAACCCCTCTTTAATATGAGGCACGATGTGGCCTTAATCGCTCTATGTGGCTCTCTTTTGCGTAAAATGGACAACAATTTAAGTACATATAAAAAACCGACCAAATGAATTTGGTTTCTATTGAAACATTAGGAGAACGATCTATGGGTCATATGTGACGTGTACGAGTCCACTCCGCCTCAATCCAAGGCACGGTGTGGCCGACACCACTCAAAGTGTCTTCCTTTTATTTCAAAAGTACGCCATTTTAATTGAAAACCATCAACTGGCATAAGGAAAACTGACCAAACAAATTCGGATTGTGTCGATACATTAGCACAACAATCCATGGGTCATATGTGATGTGTACGAGTCAACCGCACCTCATTCTGAGGTGCGGTGTGGCCGCCACCACTCAAAGTCTCTTTCATTTGTTTCAAAAGGACATCATTTGAAGTGAAAAACATCCACTGGAATAGAGAAAACCGAACGAACACATTCAAATTGTGTCGATACTTTAGAACAACGATCCATGGGTCATATGTGATGTGTACGAGTCAACCCCACCTTAATCTGAGGCACGGTGTGGCCGGAATCACTCTACGTGGCTCTCTTTTTCATAAAATGGACAACAATTTAAGTACATGTGGAAAACCGACCATATGCATTCGGTTTCCATTGAAACATTAGGAGAACGATCCATGGGTCATATGTGACATGTACGAGTCAAAGTCTCCTCAATCCGAGGCACAGTGTGTCTAGCACCACTCAAAGTGTCTGCCTTTTGTTTCAATAGTACATCATTTTAATTGAAAAACATTAACTGGCATACGGAAAACCAACCAATCGCATTCGGATTGTGTCAATAAATTAGCACAATGATCCATGGGTCATATCTTACGTGTACGAGTCAACCCCGCCTCAATCCGAGGCGCAGTGTGGCCAGTATCACTCTAGGTGTATGTATTATGTTTAAAATGGACATTATTTCTGGTAAAAATATATGGTATAAAAAACCGATCAAATTATGAATTGACTTCCAGATTCCACATATAATTGTCATCTAAATTTTAAATTGAATTCTAAATGAATTATGTATGTTTATAATTACGTTATGAATTCTAATTTAATTATGGATGTGTATAGTTCCACCATTATATGTTAAATGTGTATGTATTTGTTCTCTATATGTAAGTGTTAGTTGGTTACAATAATTGTATATGTATGTGTTAGTTTATTGAAGGTACAATAATTGGATTGAAAATTAGAGTGAACCCTAAAAATGAGACCTGGTGGGAAAATTGAAGAGCTGGTTGCAAATTGGGGAGCTGCTTGGCAAATTCCAGAGCTGCTGTGCAATTTCCCCAGCAGAGGCTATGCCAACGGTTCAAAACCGTTGGCATAGAATATCTACGTTTTGTTTTACCAACGGTTCATAAAACCGTTGGTAAAACACCTTTCCAAATGGTTTTAACCATTGGGAAAGAGGAGATTTTGGGGTTTTTCCCAACGATTTTGAAAACCGTTGGGAAAAACAATGTAATTTTCAGCACTTTGTCCCAACGGTTGTAAACCGTTGGGAAAAAGCTTTCCCAACGGATTTTCAGAATAGTTGGGAGAGGGTAATTTTTCTCCACCCTATCCCAACGGTTCATTGTAAACCGTTGGGAAAAGTTTTTTCCAACGGCTCACTTCCCTACGGTTTGCAGAACCGTTGGTATAACTTATACCAACTGTTCTCCAGCCTTTCCCAACAGTTTAGAACTGTTGGGAAATCCTATATTTCCAATAGTGGCATATTTATTGTGTCATAAATAAATTAAATTATTTATTGTCTAAAAATTATAAATAAAATACCATTATGTGGTAAATATTTTTTTGATTTCTAGTGAATATTTATAGTCTAATTTATCTTATGTGTAACCCTGTATTAAAAATGGTTTAGTTATTAAACTTTGAATTTATCACTTTTAACTCATATTTAAATAAAATAATAATAAATATCCTAATCTAATCCAATTGGGCCAAAGAGGATCATATTTTATTCCTATAGTTGTTTTTGTTCTAATTACACATGTCTAATAGAATAAAAACATGTGTTATGGTAATTATAATGTCATTTTTACCATTAATTACCCTATTTACTTTTAACCGTGGTAAATAAAATCAAAAGTTACTATTTACCCAAAATTATTTTCATCTTATTGATCCAAATTTTACATAGAGATGTCAACTATGTTTCTCAGATTTTTGAAATTAAACTCACATATGTGGTCAAATTATGTTTTATAATAATTAGAAAATGCTCATAGAAGGTGGTATAAAATGTTAAAAAGTTCAATAAATTTTTTATACATCTAATTTTTTTATAAAATGACTCCAAAAAATTAAATTGAACTTATATAGGTATTATATATCTATATTGATGACAAATAAATTTAAATTAATAAATAATTATTTAAATAAAATGTCAGTTTTAAATAATAACATAGTGTTCTTCATTATTCATCAAAAATTGAAAGTTTTCTGAAAATTATCAAAACTTCACCCAAAGATAATTTTGATATTCTGAATCTAAAATGATGATTATTATACCAATTTCAAAACATATAAGTTTAATTTATTAATTTTCAATTAATTCATGTTGTCAAAACCAAAAAGCGGGTTTTTAAAATGTAAGAACTATCAAAAGATTGACATGTGTTTATCTCAAATTTAAATGTGAAATTAAATATAATGAACTAAATTTTATTAAATGACAAAAATATAATCTAATTATAATTCTAAACCATTCAAATGTATAATTGAAGTCTATAAATTATTTTGATTAAAAAAATAGTTTTCAATTAAAATCTAGTATTTTTAACTATTTACCCATATATGAAAGTTATCAGAAAAACACCCAAAAATTAATTGAAAATAAATTTTTATGTCTCGATTATAAAGAAGATGATTATTTTGTCAAATTTAATATATAAAAGAGTAATATATTGGATTTAAAAAGGGTTTTCCATTAAAAGGTGGTAAAATTGCATTTTCTGAAAAAAAAATTCCTTTATCTAAAAAAATGAAGTTGTTCTTATATTATGTCTAAGAATCACATAATATGGATATTAAAATCTATATGGAATATATAATATTCAAAATGCAGAAAATACTATTCATAACTGCTTTTGAACAGCTTGTTTGGAAAGTTGTGGTGCGCTCGAACTCGATGTTGTATGTAGCGCAAGTGAATGAATTATTTTGAAAAAAAATAACATACTATGAAATCTTGGGGTGTTACAAAGGGAGACCATATCCATATAAGAGAAGAGGAAATGACACTTTCCCTCATCTAATTCATGTGAATTTTTATTCTCTTGATGCTTCCATATATACTGCTCATGTAATAGTAGGTATAATTTGGTAGAAACACGTCCACGGTGATGTATCAAATGTAGAATCCAATATTAGGGTGCCTATAATTAATAAAAATTGGTATTAGAGTGCCTATTCATATGATAAATAGATTATATGAATTTCTAGTAAAATCATGATCTATAGAGGTCATACATTCTTATTGATGATACCATTCATGTAGAATATCATAGAATATGTGAACCATGTTTGAGTGGGAGTCGAGAACCTAGGTGCTCAAAATTTGTGAAAGTTTGTTTTATAAAAGGATAAATCATTTATATTCCTTTTCAATGGTTTTCCTGAGGTTTGGGTTTTTATTAAATGTTAGGGGATTGAAAAGGGTAGAGGTATGATTAATGTATGATCATTATGAAGTAGGACGACCTTGCCTCAATGTAAACCCATGGTTCCCATGAGAAAAGTTTCCCAAAGTATAATTATCTCAAAAAAACCTAATAGGAGTGATAAGTTTTATTCTAACATGAAGGTCAAGGCCTTTCTGAAAGACGTATCAATCATTGTTTGATAACATCTAGAAGCCTTGGGAGGAAGTTTCATGAAAAATAGATACGTGTTAAAATCCATATCTTTTCTTATTGTGAAGGATGTAGATTCGCGAATTGAGATCGCTTTTTAAAAGTCCAAAGATCTATTACCTATAAAATACAAATGGTGGCAGATACTTATAGATTCCAAAAACATGGGGAGATATGTTTCATTAAAAAATTTCCTCTTAGAGGTTTCTTTGTGATTTTGTGATTGGGATGGTGACTTTTCTATTTTGGACATATGTTTCACGATGTTCACTTCCACTAACGTTTGGCGCTTTTCCAGTGCCTAGATGATCATAGAAAAATGCATATGGTTCATGAAGTTCCTGAAAATCACTAATCCATTCACTTAAGTTTATGTTTTAGTTGTTTTATCTTATACTCTCATAAATGATTCCATTCATTTCTCAATTTATTCAGTAACATGATTATTTTTTGCATAATTAAATACCCTTTCAGAATTAGAACCAATGCAGAAGAGGAGGGTCAAATTCTGAGATAAAATAGACAAAAACTAGAAATATATATAAAACGTCCAAATATAGGAATCCACTAAATTGGGGCCCCATACCTAGTTTCCCACATGTTATCAAGTCCATTTACTCAAACAATAGAGTATACGGACTAGCAGCAAAGACCTAGGGTCTGAAAGTGGGAAAACTATGCACTCATTGGAAGAGTGTAACACGTTGAAATAAATAATATAAATAGATGAACCGATGAACAAACTTGAATTTAAAGTGATCAATGAAAGACTGCAAGGTAAAGATAACCAGAAGACATAACATATCAGAATGATGTACCATGTTACATGTTCTATGAAAATAGTGAAAACATGATACCCTGAAATCAAGTATAATACAATACAAAGGTATAACAATAAAAATGAAACATAATATCATCATAATCCTTGTATTGGTCCCTTTCTATCTTGCTCCAAATAAACAATAAAGTAACTATATAAGGAGTATTTCCCCTATCGAAACATATAGTAATATAGTCTATTTGGGCCCAAAAACATTACCCAAAATACGGTGTGATAAATAAATCCTAGTAGGAAACCACCTAAGTTCAGTACCAATCTATCAGTGAGTATTTTCAATAGATTTATATAGTAATGAGATGCAACAAACTAGTAGGTAATCAAAAGTAAACACTCCTAAAAGTATATGTATTTGTTTATAGAGTTTACTATGTTCATTATTGGAATGGCTCAGATTATCCTTGTATTATTTTAAATATTATATGGAATTATTTCGAGACCAAGCACAAATGAGAAACATCATTCTGAGACCCAGTGTGCCCGAAATGGTGGTTTGAACTTTTTTTACATTAATTGAGTCATTACTTATGTGCGGTTGTGGAAGTTTCCAAACAGATGCCTAGATTAAAAATCTGAGGGAACCGTTGCATCCGGGGCAGCGAATTTACCTACGAATGAGCCTACCCTCGACTGGAATGGGTCAATGAAAAAAGTTAATTTTTGGACGTTTTAAGTAAAATAAAATAAAATAAATTTGCAAGTTTATTTTATTTATTTTATGGAAACATCTGTTGGAGCGCGGCAACGGGGCACCTGTTTCCTTAATAAATGGCACGCCATAATGACTCAATAATGTAATGTTGGACTCATTAATACCATGGTGTATTTTTGAATGTCAAATACATTTCAATTTTTATTGAGACAATCAAATGTCGATCATTGGTGAAAGAATGAGAGAGACGCTGGAGAAAACTCTCGGCGATGAAGGACAACTGATCGAAGCTGTGAATCGCTACACCAACAAGTTTGGAGGATCTCGATGATAACTGTAGCATGTACTCTTCATCAGTAATCAATCCATTTTTAAGGTAGGGGTTTGTTATTTGAATTCATTTCTGCATTTTTTATTTTAAACGATGAATGGTGATCAACCACGAATAATTGGATCCTCAGATTTGTAAATTCTAATGGGAGGGTTTTATTTGGGATGATTTTAGGGAAATAACATCATGTTGGTAATTATTGTTGATTCCTACTCCGTTTAATCCTACTAACAAGAGTGGATCAATGTCATGATGAAAGATGGTGGAGGTTCCTTCCTCATGTTGTTTTATTAGATTTTCTATCCCTCTTTCCTCTCACATGTTCTTCGCATTCTTCGCGGGGAAACGAACAACAGATTGTGGTGCATCCGTCCTACGACTCAATGATCCCATATTGATGAATCAACACCACCACGACCCTACATAGTTGCGACGACGATGGCGGATAACAAATCAAACTTGATCAAGAAGGGATGTTCTTCGGGCGTTCTTCACACGGGAAGATGAAAACATGTTTTCGGAGCCGATCGAAGGTCTGAAAACACCAGAAGTGGCTTAACGGTGTCATAGCGACCAAATCCCCGAAGTATTGTGGTGATTGGATGCCCGGATCGATGAACGGGGTAGCTTGGAAGGTTCCACGACGGAGGTTTGCATTTCTATGAATTTCTAGAATACAAGGCGTGTACCACCGAAGAACACGTCGTGTCGTACTGGCGGTAGCGCCTAGGGTTTTTGGGGTCAGAGAGGAATCACATGGCATGTGACCCTAGTCACACGACGTGTTATACTTTCCCCGAAGTTCGGTGTGTATTTTGGGAAGTACACGGACACAGGTCGGACTACACGGCTTCTGGTGACACAATGTGTACAACATCGAAGATGCGGCTATGTAGAACTTTGCATGTATCCAGGGGGTACACGGACATGGGATGGTGTACACGACCGTGTAATCCATCACATGTCCAAGTGAGGCCAGTAATGCGGGCCACCCCGTGTACCGATTACACGGGATGGAGTACAAGTGTTGATGACCATGTATGGGGACATGGCCATTGTACACCGTGCCAAACCCAGTCACTTGGACACAACGTGTACACCGTACTACACTCCATGTACAATGTTTTCTACATGACCGACCTTACGACATTGGATGTTGTACTCGTGCAGTACCCGGGGTTAGACATCACGACATGTAACTTTTCTACATGCAATGTACTTCTTGGAAAATGGCATGGTCCTCTTGTTTACCGTATCTTGGACATATTTCGTTTGGGTTAGTGCCCCTTCTTATCGTTCTCCTGAAGCTCATGCATAATTTCCTTCTACAAGAGTATGATCCCTTCCACAAGACTTTCTATGATAGAGTCATGCATCCATTTGAGAGGCCCGGATTTAGATCCTCTATCCATTCTTGACCCTAGGTAGAGTCCGGTATCGATGTGACCAAATCCACCGGGCATCGATCCTAATCTATGGTGAATTCAGGATGAGTCATGGTATCCTCCATGGCCCTGTCAGTGATCCTCATCTTTATATCATTATCTTTCCCACTCAGGAGTGTATCTCCCATAATGAGTGAATCTATCTACCGTAACCTTCTCACTCAGGAGTGCGTCTTTCTTAATGAGTGTAACTACCTCTCGTGATGCTTCCCTACTAACAGTACATCTTGGATGGACATCATCTGAGCTATAAGACTCATGGAGTGTGTTCCCCCAGAACGAGTTCTTCATGGAATCTTCGAACTGAACCCCTAGTTGAGGTTATACGGTTGTGTGACTTGTCTCTAGACTACGGGTCTTGGTTATGAGTATATCTGGTTTGTGCTATATATTTTGTAGATATATATTGTGCATAGCTGACTGTACTATTAATTTTTGTACTACTTTGTGTTTTTTCATGTTCCTCTACTGAGTATTGTTATACTCACCCCTGCATGGGCTTTTCCAACACATGTCATGTCTTGTGCAGATAAGCAACCTTTTGACAGAGTCTTGGGTGGACTAGGACAGGTCCGATCTTTCTGAGATCCCTAAAGGCCGGGGAGTACCTACGGCTACGAACGGCAGTACCAGTACCTTTTTTTTACAAGTTCAACTATTTAGTTTTCAAACTTTTGTTTTGGTGGGATTTTATTCTGGCCCAGTTTACATTCAGTACTTTACATTCCGTCGTACTCTGTTGGTTGGGTTTAGATGTATGCATGCATTTTGTTCCTTAGTATTTTTCATTTCAGCATTTGTGGGCTTGGAGATGTGTGTGTGTGCACAGGTACATTGGAAATGCCTCCCATGATTAGTAATATGCCTACTCAGTGCTAGTCACCAGTCCCTGGCCCATTGGAGGCGGGCTTGGGGTGTCACAACATGGGCCCCACTGGGAGGGGATGTGACAGAGTGGTATCAGAGGTGTTCAGTTCTACCTTAGGACCATGATTCCGTGAGATTGGTTTGTGGAAACACTGTTATGTGTTTCGAGTTCGGATTTCAGGCCAGAGACTCCAGTGTTGGTGAGGCGGCTGACGTATCCATACACCAAGACACTGATAACCTGTTTTCGACTCAGTACACGAAGACACTGGTTGCGGGGAAATAAAAGAATGGTACATGCATCATTTAAGAATGGGTTGTGTTTTCCATATCCCTTGTGTCAGCTATCCAGATATACTCATTGACCATGGTACATCTTATTTCATTATAGGATGCCTCCACGATGCATACCCACTAGGATTTAGTAGCACGATCATGAGGACGACCTCCTCAGTGAAGAGGATTCGATTCAGGGACCATTCCCCTAGGCGTTGCAACCAGATGGTCCACTTACTATGCCACCACCAGTGGAGAAGCCCGTGTTACCTGTAGTACCGACTGAAGAGGAGCACATGCTTAGCGTGCTCCATGAGTTTCTGATAAAGAGACCCCTCAGTTTCTATGGTGAGACAAATCGTCAAGAGTTTGAGGACTGGCTTGAGGCAGTGACCATAATTTTCCATCTAGTGAGGACACTAGCAAACCGGATGGTGTTCCTAAGAGGGAGCCTTCTTCAGGGTTCGGTGGGACAATGGTGGAGTCTGACGACATAGACACACGATGATGAGACTCTATCATACATGGAGTTTGAGCGACTCTTCTGGGAGGAGTTCACTCTGGTTACATTGAGAGAAGTATGCATCTAGGAGCTTCTCCAGCTCTAGCAGGGTAGTATGACAGTATATTATTATTCATCTAGGTTCACCAACCTCACCCGATACACGATAGATATATTCAGGGATCTATACGTCAGAGCTTGGACCTTCGAGAAAGGTCTACGGCGGGACATCCGAGCTATTTTAGTGCCTCTATACATATCGACTTATGCCGGAGTGCTTGAGCAGGCCTTGGTGATAAAGAGCTTCTTGGCAGAGCAGAGACAGCCAACGACAGTCAGCAGCAGGTAGACAGGTGGGAAAACACCGGCAGTAGGGAGACGACATTAGACAAAGGGAATTGGACATTGGAGGCATCATTGGAGAACCTAGGATAGATGATCGACAGTCCAGGGATCTCAGGCAGGATCAAGTCAGCCTAAGGAGAAGTGATGTTATGCGTGCGATGGTAGGGGATGTCTCGCTAGAGATTGTACAACCCGTCGAGCTACTGATAGGGAAGTGGTGGATGGACCACCGACGTAGAGGTAGAGAGTGGAGCAGACAGACATGCCAGGCGGCGGACGTGGTAGAGGAGCAGGGAGAGCTGTGGGTGGTGGCCGACGCTTCGACTTACTTCCACCACCACCCCTAGGAGGTCTGTACCAGGCTCAGGGAGCTACGGACAGGGACGGGGACATCTACAAGCGGTCGAGGCATATGACTCAGTGGCTCCAGGTATGATTTGAGGTATGGTCTATGTATTTTCTACCTTATCTTCCATACTTATAGACACAGGTTCCAGTCATTCCTTCATTGACACTTTTCTTGTATGAAACCTCGAGATTCATGTAGAACCGTTGACTTGATCCTTATGCTTGGAGACACCTATGGGAGGAGACTCGATGATCACGAACCTTTGCAGGAAGTCTGATCTTACACTTGGAGGCAAGAGTTTTGGTTGGAAACTCTGGGTGGTAGTGTCGAGGCCTTATGACGTCATTCTCGGTATGGATTGTTTATCTTCGGTCCATGCCCATATTGACAATTTTAAGTGAAGTGTGCGATCTGTCTGCCATGATGGAACGCGGTTTTCCTTTGTTGGTGAAAGGGAAACCAAGGCAGTGCAGAATGATCCTATGCATAGGAGGGTGTAGCCAATCTCTCATGATTTGGCTAGACATTACCTTTGAGTAGTGGATGTTGTGAGCTCCCAGTTCCCAGCAGTAGCGGCGGAGTATGAGAACGTCTTTCCCAAAGATGTTCCAGGATTACCGCCCCTCTGGGAAATCAACTTATGCATTGACTTACATATTGCAACAGCATTGATTTCTTCATCATCATATCGGATGGCTCCCACAGAGCTTCGAAAACTGATGGTGTAGTTGGAGGATTTGCAGAGCATGGGTTTTGTGAGATCCAACGTTTCACCATGGGCGGCCCTACTAGGTAACAGTGAAGAACAAGCATCCACTAACATGAATCAATGAACTCTTCTATCAGCTGAGAGGGGAACAGTGGTTCTCAAAGGTTTCCCTTTGACCAGATTATCACCAGTTACGAGTGCGGTAAGAGGATATACCGAAGACATCTTTCAGATGCTTCTATGGTCAATATGAGTACTTGGTAATACCTTTTTGCATGACGAATGGCCCTGAAGTGTTCATGGGACTGATGTACCATATTTTACAATCGTACTTGGACCAGTTCATAGTGTTTTTAATCAATGACATCCTTGTGTACTCGGCATCAGAAGAGGAGCATGAGATACACCTGTGGATAGTTCTAGATGTTCTTCAAGAGATAAAGCTTAATGGGAATCTCTCAAAGTGTCAGTTATAGATTTTGGAGGTCCACTTTCTAGGACATGTCATCTCAGAAGATTGAGTAGCTGTAGATCTATCCAAGGTTGAGGCTGTGTTAGAATGGGAGCCGCCTCGGAGCATGATGACGGTACAGAGCTTCCTTGGATTGGCAGGATATTACTGAAGATTCATTCTTGACTTCTCCCGGATATCAGATTTGATGAAATCCTAGACACAGAAGGGGAAACCGTTTATACAGATGGAGAAGTGCCCGCGGGCTTTCGAGCAGTTGAGACAGAGTTTGACGAGCGCCCCAGTCATGCGATTACCAGAAGAGGGTGTCGATTACATAGTTCTCTATGATGCATCAGGGACCAGGCTCGGTTGTGTCCTGATGCAAAGGTAGGTAGTGATTTCTTATTCTTTCCACTAGCTTTGGCCCCCTGAGCAGAACTATGTGACCCATGATCTTGAGTTGGCTGTTGTAGTCTTCACAATGAAGATGTGGAGACACTAACTTTTTGGAAAGTGGATTATTTTCTACTATGACCACAAGAGCCTCATGTACATCTTCTCATAGAAGGATATAAATCTGAGGCAGAGGTGTTGGATAGAGTTCCTCTAGGATTATGATTTCGATAACATCTATACTCTTTGGAAGGGGAACAAGGTGGTGGATGCTCTTAGCAGAAGGTCGATCTCACACCTATTGAGTGAGGTGACACAGTAGTTAGCTGTGTTGTATTTTTCCTTCGTGGATGGAAAGGATGAAGCCTACCTAGAGGCAATGGTTGTCACCCCTCGACTCTTACAGCGGGTTAGGGAGGCACAACTAAGAGATGTCGACTTCATGGCTTTACGTGCTCAGTTATCCCAAGGGCATGCTCCTGATGGATATTCACAAGGTGGGGAGCATGTACTTCTTTTCAGAGGATGAATTGGTGTACCGGTGGCATTGCAGGAGGAGGTCCTGCGGGAGCTTCAAACATACCCCTTGGCAGTACATCTTGGAGTGGAGAAGATGTACCAGGATCTCCGATGACAATTCTGGTTATTAGGCATGAAGAAGGTAGTTGCAGAGTTCGTTTCTCAATGCCTTACTTTCTAGCAGGTGAAGGCCGAGCACCATGTTCCAGCGGGATTAGCTCACCCCTGGATGTTCCAGAGTGTAAGTGGGATCAAATATTGATGGACTTTATGAAAGGCTTACCATGGATATCCAAGGGACATTATTCCATCTGGGTGATCGTTGACAGACTCACCAAGTCGGTCCACTTCCTAGCTATCATGGAGAAGAGTTCCGTAGAGAGCTTGGGATGCCTCTACGTGCCTGGGATTGTTCGGCTTCATGGATTTCCCTCACCAATAGTCTTAGAATGAGACACATGTTTTACATACTGGATGTGGAAGGTATTGCATGAGGATTTTGGGACTCATCTATGCTTGAGCATAGTGTTTCACCCCCAGACAGATGGTCAGAAGAAAATGACCATTCAGGTTCTGGAGGATATGTTGTGAACCTGTGTCTTGGACTTTGGTCATATTTGGGAGGACCACCTAACACTGGTGGAGTTTGCGTACATTAATAGTTACCAATCCACCATTGGTATGGCACCGTTCGAGGCCTGGTATGGGATACCTTGAAGGTCACCACTTTGCTGGACCGACCCCGGAGAGTCAGCACTCATGGGTCCAGAGATGGTGTGAGCAACCACTAAGAAGTTACAGGTCATCCAGGAGCGGATGGACACTGCACATAGTTGGCAGAATTCTTATGATGACAGACGACGGAGACCTCTAGAGTTCGAAGTGGGAGACCACATCTTTCTTCGGGTCTCACCTCAACGAGGGTTACAGAGATTTGGCGGAGGTGGAAAGCTATCTCTGAGGTTCAATGGACCTTTCCAGATACTGTGCAGAGTTGGTGAGGTGGCGTACTACCTAGTTCTACAGCCACAGTTGCATCGGGTATATGATCTCTTCCACGTGTCACAGCTAAGTAGGTATGTGCATGAACCATTGCACATCATTGATTTGGGAAAGCTAGACATTGAGGATGGAGTGAACTTTGCAGAGTACCCAGTGGAGATCGAGGATCAGCAGGATAGGATCCTTCATGGGAGAATGATTCTCTTGGTCCGCGTTCATTGACAGCACGGGAGTCTTTAGGAGCACATGTGGGAGAGGGAGGCCTAGATCCATGCCCAATACCCACATCTTTTTGAGTTTCCTTTGTTTTGGATTTTTAGGGACGTAAAGCCCCAAGGTTAGGAGATTTTGATATCTCTTATTTTCCATGTATTGTTTTTAAATATTATATGGAATTATTTCAAGATCAGGTGCTAAAACGGCACATCATTCTGAGGCCCAGTGAGCTCGGAATGGTGGTTTGAACTTTTTTTATGTTAGGTGAGTCGACACTTCTGTGCGGTTGTGGCAGTTTCCAAATGGATTCCAAGATTAAAAATATGAGGGCACAGTCACGTCCGGGGTAAAAAATTTACCTAAAAATGAACCTATCCTCGACCAGCGTGGGTCCAGGGAAAAAGAAAATTTTTAGGAATTTTATGTAAAATAAAATAAAATAAATTTACTAGTTCATTTTATTTCTTTTATGGAAACATCCGCTGCAGCACGACAACGGCTCGACTGTTTCTTTAATAAATGGAGCCTCATAATGACTCAAGAATGGAAAGTTGGACTCATTAATACCGCATCATATTTTTGAATGTCAAATACGTTTCCCTTTTTATTGGGATAATCAAACATCGATCATTGTCCTATGATTGAGAGAAATGCTGGAGAAAACTCTCGGCGACGAATGACGACAGATCAAAGATGTGAATCGCTGCGCCAAAATGTTTCAAGGATCTCGATGACGATGGTAGAACAACCTCTGTCTCAGCGATCGATCCCTTAATTTGGTAGGGGTTTTTTATTTGAATTGTTTCCCCGTTTATGATTTTAAATGATGAACAAGGATAAACCACGAACAAGTTGATCCATGGATTCGTATGTTCTTGCAGGAGGGTTTTATTTGGGATGATTTTGGGGAAATAACTACCGGTTGGTTATTATTGTATATTCCTGCTCCGTTTAATCCTACAAATCACAGCGGATCAATGTCGTCACAAATGATGGTGGAGGTTCATTCCTCATGTTTTTTTATTGGATTTTTCCCTCTTTCCACTCATGCGTTCTTCGCGTTCTTCACGGGGAAATGAACATCGGATCATTGTGTATCCTTTCTGCGATGCAACGATCCCAAATTGAAGAATCGACACCACCACAACCCTATGGAGTTGTGAAGATGATGATGGAAGACGAATCAGACCAGATCAGGAAGGGCTATTATTTGGGCGTTCTTTGGGTAGGAAGATTAAACCATGTTTTCGGAGCCAATCGGAGGTCCAAAAACACAGGAAGCGGCTTCATGGTGTCGGGGTGACCAAAACCCAGTATTTTCGTGGCAATTGGATGGCCAGATCGAATAACGGGGTTGCTCAGAAGGCATGACAATGGAGGTCCGCATTTCTGGAAATTTCCAGAATACACCATGTGTACCATCGAAGAACACACCATGTAGTACTGGTGGTAGAAGCTAGGGTTTTGGGGGTCAGAGAGGAATCACATGGAATTTGACCCTAGTCTCACGGTGTGTTAGACTTTCCCTGATGCTCAACGTGTATTTTGGGAATTACATGGACACAGGTTGGACTACACGTCTTCAGGTGACAAGGCGTGTATAGCATGGCAGAGGCAGCTACGCAGAACTCGGCATGTATCCAGGGTATACACGGACACAGGATGGAGTACACGACCATATACTCCATCACACGGCCAGGTGAGGCCAGTAATGCGGGCCACCCTGTGTACCCATTTCACGGGTTGGAGTACACGGGTTGATGACCGTGTAGAGGGACATGGTCAGTGTACACAGATCTAACCCCCGTCACTCGGACATGGTGTGTACACCACACTACATGCAGTTTACTATGTTTTCTACACGACCAGCCTTATGACACGGGCCGTTGTACATGGGCATTACCCGAGGTCAGACAACACGGAGTTTAACTTCTCTACACGTCGTGTACTTCTTGGACAATGTCATGGTCCTCTTGTTCACCATATCTTGGACATAATTTATATGGGTTAGTTCCCCATCTTCTCATTCTCAGGAAGGTTAGGCATCATTTCCTTCTATAAGAGTATGATCCCTTCAGCAAGACTTTCTGTGATAGAGCCACGCATCCATCTGAGAGGCCCGGATCGAGATCCATTATCCATTCTTGACCCTAGGTAGAGTTTGACATCAACATGACCAACTCCACCAAGAATCTATCATCTAACATGAAGGTGAATTCCGGATGAGTCGCGGTATCTGCCATGGCCATGGCAGAGATCCTCATATATGTATCATGATCTTTCCCACTTAATAGTGTGTGTTACGTAATGAGTGAATCTATCTACCGTAACCTTCTCACTAAAGACTGTGTCTCCCATAATAAGTGTAACTACCTCTTGTGATGCTTTCCGATGAACAATAATTCTCGGATGAATTTCATCAGAGCTATAAGATTTGTGGAGTGTGTTCTCCCAAAATGAGTGCTTCGTGGAATCTTCGAACTGATCCCCTAGTTGGGGGTATGCGGTTGTGTGACTTGTCTCTAGACTATGGTTCTGGGTTTTGAGTATATCTGGTTTGTGCTATATGTTTCACAGACATATAATATACATATCTAACTGTACCTTTTCGTTCTGTACTACTTTGTGGTTTTCGGGGTCCTCTATTGAGTATTGTTATAAGCATCCATACACGGGCTTTACCCAGACGTGTCGTGTCATGTGTAAACGAGCAGCATTTTGAAAGAATCTAGGGCAGACCAGGACATGACTGAGATTTCTGAGTTCCCTAGAGGTCGAGGCATTCCTACGGCTACGAGCGGTAGTCCCAGTACCTTTTGTGTTTAGAGGTTAAATTTTACAATTTTGAGAATTTTGTTTTGGTGGGCTTGTATTCTTTCCAAGTTTACAATCATTACTTTACCTTCCCTCGTACTCTATTTGTTGGGTTTATATGTATGCATGCATTTTTTTCTTAGTGTTTTTACATTTCAGCATTTTGGGCATGGAGATGTGTGTGTGTGTACAGGTACTTAGGCAATGCCTCGCAAGATTAGTAATATGCCTACTCGGTGATAGTCACCATCCCCTGGCCTATTCGAGGCGGGCTTGGGAAGACGCTACACAGGCCCCACTAGGACGGGTCATGAAAATTATCAATTCGTTCTCCTGATGTATATAAGTCATAGAATTTGGCATAATCATGATATTCCTCGTAGCAAAGTAAGAACAACAGAAGTCTTGGAAGACCTTCTAACAAGTAAGTGAAGTCTGAATCCAAGCATGTTCTTTGGATAGGTAGTCATTTCAGAATTCATTCGATTCCATCATTTAAGTATAACATGAGTCCATTCTAAATATTTCTATGTCAAAATTCAAGTATCACTATAGGTTTAATTCTATTGGATTCTTACAATTCTGTCCTCAGTAGTTTTACTAGGGTTCCCCAAGTGTGACTCTCAAAATTTGTATATGATCATGTGAGTCTATCCTCAGGGGTCCTAATTAGGAGACTATGGTATCACTCTATGTCCAATATAATATCATGTCAACATAGTCTATCATTGGCATTCATACTATGGTGCCCAAGCATTAATAATAAAATATAAATTAAAATCCTCTTGAGTCTATTCATGGAATTCTAAATTGAACCCTTGTGTCACCCATGGTGCGAGGTAAAATAGTCTTCTGTTTCCCTTAACGTCGTTCTAATATTACCCAATATATCACCCACATCTATTTATAATTTACTCATTAAAATTAAATAAAACATTTCAACCTTCTAAAACATGTAAAAACACATCATGGAAAAGGGGAAACACAATCCCAAATCCTAAATCAAAACACATAAAATTCTACACAATTGAAATTATAGATAATAATAAAATTCATTTTAAAAAAGCCTAAAAGGGAAATGAATCAAGCCCATAGACATCCTAGGCCAACAAGGCCAACAAAATTCTCCGAGGGAAATGCACCCGTGGGGTATCCATTAATCAAACAAAAAATAGAAATATGATTTAACTTCATTGAATTAATTACCATAACAACAATATTTAATAATAAGGATCAATTTCATTATAAGGTGACACCCTAAACATAGCCATGTGTCACAACAACACATATAAACACCTCAGTAACTAACGAGAGGCACGAGATCACCTACCATGTCTTGGTATGACTATCCACATCCAATCTAAACATAAAATTTAAGATAGAGTGGTATAGGTATATAAAACAATGATATTCACTCAACTTTAAATATCTTCATATAAAACATGAGTTATGAATGACTACTCAAGATAAATGGAGATCTTTCTGATACAGTTTTAATGCATCAAATGACGATCGCATCAGAGTCTGTAAAATGAATTGGGAGTAGTTTGATGTTCTGAAAGGGATTTCTTTTCAAGATGAAAATCCCTCTATCCTTTCTTCTGAAGGAAAGGTATTATACCCATTTTAAGTAAGAAAACACAAATACATGGTGTTTATATTATTTAACTATTCATTTGGAGGATTTCTTCCACCGACATGCTTTTCAGGACCTGTTGACATGACTACACGGAGTGTACTAAGAAGTACACGGTGTGTAGTTAGTTTTTCACCTTTTTCTAGCCGGTATTCCAAAAGGACATGTATTCCCTTCATACATGGACCTAAAACATGGGGTGTGCATTTTATTACCCAAAATGTAACATCAGATTCCAGTAATTTTCCACATTTCCCTTGTTTTCTCAAAAAGAACTTGAGGGAAAAGAAAAGAAGAAACCTATACCTCAAAGTAAGAACCAAGTTCTTACAAACTCCCCACCCCCTAAAGAAAATAGACCCCAAATTTACCATCCAATTGGTGGTGAAGTAATATCTATGAATAAATCTAGCCACTAAGCCCATATTTCGTCCACCCACTCCCATGTCTTATCTTGCACTCGGTCGTGATGCCATAGAACCCATATGAGAGGAACTGATTGGCCTAGGAGAGCCTTCTTTCTTTTTTCAATGATATGAATCAGATGCTCGTCCAAAGATGCATCAACATAAAGCTCAACCTCCTAGTTCTAAAAAACATGAGATGGTTCTGATTTATAGCAGTGTAACTGAGATAAGTGAAAGATTTCATGTGTGGATTAGTACATCTGAGTTAACTGCAACTGATAGGATATCATCCCGAATATCTCCAGGCTCTCAAACGTTGCGACATATCTTGGTGAAATTTTACCTTATCACATGATTCTCTTGTGTCCCGTCCTTAGTGAAACTCTTAGGAAAAATTTATCCCCAACCATGAACTCTATAGGTCGTCTTCGGCGATCATCATAAGATTTCTATCATGACCTCAAAGAAGCCATCCATTTTTGAATCACCTAGACAAACTCAGAAGTCTCCAAAATGAGACGTGGTCCTAGTAATGCTGACTCACCTACCTCTAAATTGCACAAGGGTGATTGACGTGGTCAAACAAATAAACATCATTAGGTTCCATCTTTATATTCTCCTGGAAAATATTCTGGTGGGGGAACTCAACAAGGGGAATATGGTTCTCCCAAGATCCCACAATGTCTAAGACACATGAATGATACATTTCCTCAAGTATTGGGGTAAAATTATCTGACTGAACATTCATCTGAGGGTGGTATGTATTTCTTAGAAGCACCAGTGTACCGAGTGCCTTCTAAAAACTATTCTAGATACAATATGTAAAGTGGGCATCCCTATCTGAAATGATAGAGTGCGGAACCCCATGAAGTAATACAACGACTCCGATATATAGCATTCCAATCTCATCAACCCCAAAGGTCTCCTTGATCGGTAAGAAATGAGAAACCTTCCTAATAATGTCTACTAAAACCCACATAACATCATTGCCTCTCAACGACCATAGTTACCCTATCAAAAAATAAATCACGACATCATCCCATTTCCACTTAGGAATTGGTAACAGCAGTAAAAGCCCAACCTGCTACTAATTATTTCCCTTCACCTACTGATAGGTGGAACACCTCATAAAAAACTGAATACATCTAGCTTCATACCTAGTGACTAGTAATAATAACTCAAGTCACAATACATATTTTTGAATTCGGTATGTACTTACTACGAAGAATTATGAAACTCCTACATCATATCCTCAAATATATCCCAAGGAAACCACACATGTTCATGGATACAAATAAACTCATCATCGCCTATTATCCATCTAGGAGGATGTTCTTCACCTTCCACGCTCTCCCATAGAACTAGGCCTTCAGAATATGATAGTTGCCTCATCCTTACTATCCAGTAGAGTATGGATAACAGCCAAATATGATGATATTTATGTCCATGACTGTCATACATCACTAAATTCATCTTAGAAAACAAATCCATAAGATGCCACTCTCCACTGGCCTCGTGCACTGCATGTATCTCAATTCTCCTCCTCAGTGAATTAGCCATTGCATTACCTTTCCTAGGCATATAGGTAATCTCAATGTCAGTGGACTGAAGGTATTTCATCCACCTTTGCTTTATCAAATTTATATCATTATGAGTAAATATATATTTCATACTTTTGTGGTTCTTGTACACCCCAAAATGTTCTCCCAATTAATAATGTCTCCAACATCATAAAGCATAAAAAACTGCAGCTCACTCGAGATCATGTGTCGAGTAATTCCACTCATGTGGCCTCAACTTCTAGGACCCAT
Organism: Viscum album; assembly: GCA_963277665.1. Lineage (NCBI taxonomy): Eukaryota > Viridiplantae > Streptophyta > Magnoliopsida > Santalales > Viscaceae > Viscum > Viscum album. The sequence goes on from OY728165.1 coordinate 928,333,863, forward strand.
ACAAATTATCTTGATCCCCCTGCATAAGCACTACTCCCATCCCATTACCTGATTCATCATAGTATATAGTGCATCTCTTTCCAAGCTCTAGAAATACAAGTATTGGTGCTGATGTCAAACATCCCTTTAACTCTTAAAATGATGCATCACAAGAATTTGACAACTCAAACATCACAAAATTAATCGTCAAGCCCGTCATCGGTGCTTCTAAGAGTGAGAAGTCATGTATAAAATGCATGTAGTAACCATCCATCCCCAAGAAACATCGTACCTAAAAAAATCTTAGTATTCTCTTAGGTTACTACTGCTCTCACCTTATCCGGGTCCACTAATACCCCATTATATGAGATGACATGACCCAGGAAGAGAATCGAATCCATCCAAAGGTGGAATTTTGTGAGAAAACCATATAACAACTTCTCTCTCAGTGTATTAAAAGTGATCTCAAGATTCTTGACATGCTAGCGATCATTGTGAGAATACACCAAGATATATTCCATGAATACCACCACAAAAGAACTATTGTAAGGATTAAACACTCAGTTCATCAGCACCATAATAACTACTGGTGCATTCATGAGACCAAACATCGTAAAAAAGTACTCATTGAGACCAAACCTACTACAAAAGTCTGTATAACGTGTGCCTGTAGGTCGAACACATACCTGATGATATCTTATCTTCATTTCTATCTTCAAGAACACTCGATCTTATCAAATATGATAAAATTATTCATATATCTGTGGCAAGGGGTATTAGTTTTTAAATGTCAACTGGTTCAGTTTCTGATAGTCCACGAATTGCCTAAGTGTAACATACTATTTTTTGGCGAAAAATATCGGTGAACCCCAAGGAGAAGTACTGGGATGGATAAAACCCAAAGCTTCCAGATCTTCCAACTACCTCTTGAGATCTTGAAACTCCGTTATATCCATACCATAAGGATTAATGGATACCATTGCGTCTCCTGAAACTAGATCGATAGTGAAATCAACCTCTCTAACCATAAGTAAGAATGAGAATCCATCTTGGAAAACATTCCTAAAACAATCTACCAAAGGAGTGAAATCAACCAGACATGTTCCCTAATCATCTAGATATGAACTCAGAATCGGGGCAGTCATCCCACCCAACCCATGATGCTAGGGTCCAGGTCATCTCTCATGAAGAACGCATTCACCCTTATGCATGAACTCTCATCCTCTAGTTATTTCAAAATCACCATACGCCGATAGAAATCAACAAATTCTCCAAAAGAATCGAATGAGTCCATCCAGAAAATGACATAAAAAAATTTCATCTCTATGAAATAGAGGTTCCAAATTAAGTGACACCCAACAATCTCAAGGGGGAACTCCTTGCACTGATGCACACCTTCTGTTCTAATCTCTAATAGAGTGTCTACCAACATAACAATAGAATAAGTATAAACATAGAGCCCAAGTCTTTCCCACAATGGCCAAATATATAAAACTATGTGTAGAACAAGTATCAAAAAATGAAGAAGATAAAATAGAGGTGACTGAGATAGTACCTCTAACAGTAGATAGTATGGGACCATGCTCAAGTTGGGTATATTGCACTACCGAATTCGAAACAACGCAATGACCCTAAGACAATGTTTGGCTACCCTGAGCTGACCCTCTCTACTGTTGCTGAGATCCTAGGGTCTAGCTACCACAACGACAACCACATCCTTGGTCTGAATTCCCACACGTGTTCTTGTTTTCGGACATGTATGATGCTACTACCCCTGCTCCCGCATGTGGTGTTGGTAAAAAGCCTCTCTCCCAAGCCACTAGTATAAACGTCTTCCAGAAGATTTGTAGATGGCCCATCCTACAATAAGATCAGCACTCACTGGGTCTTCTGTTCATTAGGGCCTCATGTTTCTTGGTGTACCGCACTAGTAGCACCTCACCTATTTACCAGAAGAAAGGTTTCAACAACTACTATCACCGCTAGAGAACTTTAGATGATGTTTCTTCTTTATCATTGAGTCAATACAAATAATTAGTATTGAAATACCCTGGATCACACCAACAACATCCCACATATTGTGCTTAGGGATTCATGTTTGATTCAAGATTGTAGAGACCAACAGAAACCTGAAGATATTCACCTATGATAGGATGTCGAACCAGATACCATCCTTGAATGTTCTAGATCTTGATATGTCATCACCCATCAAAATAGATGAAAAATACTAAAGCTCAGTAAAAAAAGAAAAATAGTCCATAGATGATATTGTGCCCTACTCCATGTGAGTGAACTACCAAGCTCGGTTGAACCTCAACATCTCAGGAAAATATTAATCATAGATGGCTTCTCGAAAGCTTTCCATATCATATCCCGATGAATCCCTACCTGATTGATTACATCTGACCATCTCTTGGTAGAATCACACAACTTATATGTCGTGAGTTTGACCCTCTTCTTAGGAGGCATCTCTAGATTCTCACAAAATAGTCATAAATTATTCCATCCTTGATTCTAAAGCCTTTGGCCCCCCATTCCATTAAATAGTATGTTAATGCTGATGATGGAATAAAATATTCAACTCTACCATAGATGTGGTAGCATGTGGTGCTCTTTGAAAGGTGTGCCTAAACATCACAAAGCCTTCATGGAACTGTGCATCTACAGCTACATCCAGTATAATGGCTGGTGCCACAACAGGAAAAACTTGAGTATCCATCAGTAACACATGAACTGCCATTTTTTTAGTATGATCATTGTCTCTCTCCAGAAATACAGCTCATGGTTGTCATGCCGGCACGACTCTATAAGGTCAAGAACATTTCTTAGTTCAAGATCATTAGTAAGGTTTTCGGTTTATGTGTGCCAAATAAAAAATGTAAAAAACCCTAACCTTTTTTAAAAATCAACTTTATGGAATGTAGAAGGACTATACATCAAGTACCCTTAAGAACTAATGCGGTCATGTTCTACCTATAGCATGGCGTGTATCAACCCCATGTACTCGGCGTGTTCCATGCGTACACAGCATGTACACATGTCTCTCTTCCTGGCCATGCACTCCCACATGGCCAGGGCCACATGGGTTCTACCAAGGTAGGCTACATGACATCTTCTGTAGGTACACAATGTATTCTCATCAAAACTCAACAGCTCAGTTTTCCTCTTACACAACACGCTACAAGGTCATATACTACAAAGTGTGTTCAAAACGTACACAATGTTTTCACCTTAAAAATTGAAGCATCATCTTCCCCAAATAAGAAGAACACATGGCGTGTTAGTATAAATTACATGCCAAATATACTGGTTTTTTCAGGACAAACACTTCATATTTCCATGAAAACCATTTTTTAAGAGAAAAACCTACCAGAGGGATTCCAAATTCTGATCTGTGAATGCCCAACCCCCCCCCCCCCCCCGAATCAATTAACATCATCATTACATCGGTGTGTCATTTCCCAATTCGTTAGGTCCCATATGATTTAAGGATTGAAATATGATGTCAAACCATTATTTATTGCACTCAACTAACACAACTACATATATATCTATCACATTGATTATCACAACAATATGAAATATCTAATGCATCTTAGATTACATGGCATAATGCATGGAAAATGATTGTAACAAGTGTTTATATGATGCATGAGATGGAATACCCTCATGTCATTGGGTTCCAACAAAATAGAACCACAATAATTTCAATAATTACCGCACAAAACAAGTATGTTTCCTAACAGTGAAATCAAATAAACTCTACTAGCTCAATTCCAAAATCACAATTTATTTCAAGGTAATTTGGATTTTCCCTGTACATGGGGTAGAAAATCCTGAGCACAGCTAATTACCAAATTCCATGTCCTTCCTATTCTAGTCTATAATTCCCAAATAGTAAGACAGGGAAAAAAATAAACCCTATGATACCACTTTGTAATGTCCCGGGTCTGAAAGTCACTAAACTGGATCCCCATCCCCAGTTGGCCACATGGCCTCCGAAGAATTTCCCCAAATGTAAAATGCTACTGCCTAGTAGTGAAGGCCTAGGGTGTGATAGTGAGGAATCAATTACCTCATTTGCAGAGTGCAACACAAAAAAATAATAATAAAAATAGAGGAAGTAGAAAACAACATGCAATTGAAGTGAACTATAGAAGACTGCAAGGTAAATACAACTGTAAGACATAACTTGTCATAATTTTATATCATGATACATGTTCTATGAAAATTGAAAAAACAACATACACTGTAATCAATTTCAATAGAATAATATGTTATAACAAAAAAAAATGAAACACAGTAGCATCTCAAGCCTTGGCATAGTCTCTTTCTCTACTTCTCTTAAGCAGCAATCAAGAACCTATACAAGGATCCTTGTCCCAATCAACATCTGCCGCAATATAGTCTTTTTTGGCACAAAAAGATGACCCAAATAGGGTGTGAGAAATAAATCCTAGTAGGAAACCACCTAAGGTCTATGCCAATCAATTAGTGAGTATGTGTAGTAGTTGTGTATATTAATGATATGCAACAAACTAGTAGTTACTTAGATTTAAAAAATTCTACATGTACTGTTTTTCATTTATAGAGTTCACTATGTTCATTATAAATTCATTTACCAGATGTATATAAGTCTCGGTATTTGGCCTAGGACAGACATTCCCCGTAGAAAAGTAAGAACAACAATAGTCTCATAAGTCCTTCTATCAAGTAAGTGAAGTCTAAAACCAAGATTGTGATATGGATTAGTAGGCGTATCAAAATTAATTCCATTACATCATTTAAGAATAATATGAGTCCATTCTTGAGATTACTATGATGGAATTCATGTATCACTATAGGTTTATTTCTACCAACATCATATGATTCTGTCCTCAGGGGTCCTACTAGGGAGCCCCGAGTATCACTATCAACGTTGGTATAAGTTCATGTGAGTCCATCTTCAGTGGTCCTACTAGGGAACCGAAGGTATCAATCTATGTTTAATATAATATCATGTAAAATTATTCGATCCTTGGTGGTCTTATAAGGGATCCCATGTGTCACTTGTGATATATAAATTAAATTCATCTCTAGTCCATCCATGACATTCTAAATTGAACCCATGTGTCTCCTAAGGTGAAAGGTACAATATTCATGAAATTCCATTCACATAGATCTAAGATGAACCCATGTATCACCAAAATCAATTTACCATTTACTCATTAAAATTAAATAATACATTTCAACCTACGTAAACCGGTAAAAACACTACATGGAAAAGGTGAAACACAATCCCAAATCCAAAATCAAAACACATACAATTTTAAACAATTGCAATTCCATATAATAATCATGTTCATTTAAACAACCCTAAAAGGGAAAGGAGGGCATGCCCATAGAAATCCTAGAACAAAATGGCCAAAAAAGTATATGAGGGAAATACACCCATGGGGTGGCCCTTAATCAAAAAACAAATCCAAACATGATTTAAATTCGTTGAATAAATTACCATAAAAATGTTATGTAATATCAAAGATCGATTTACATACAAGGTGACACCCTAAACATATCCGTGCAATGAAAAAACACATATAAACACCTCAACAATTAATGAGAGGCATGATACAACCTACCTTGTCATGGTATGCCTCTCCTCATCTAGTCTCCACTTCCAATTTAATCTATTAGGGTAGAGATCTACGAAACAAGGATATTCACTAAACCTTAAAAAACATACTATAGAATAGATATTTATAAAAAATGGCACAAGTTCAATCGAGATATTACCGATATGGTTCAAATGAAACCAACGGTGATCGTATTGGAGTCCAGATGATGATTTGGGAGAAGGTTGAATTTCTGACGGTTCTTGTTCTTCTACCTGGTGATCCCTCTGTCTGTTCTGCTGAAATTAAGGGATTCTACCTATTTTAAGTGAGAGGACACATATAAACAGATTTTAATACCATATAAACTTCATATATATCATTTTACTTTTCATTTTGTGGATTTTTTCCATCGACTTACTTTCCAAGACCTACTGACATGACTACACGATGTGTATTAAGAAGTACATAATATGTAGATGGTTTTCCCTATTTTTCTATCCAACATGACCACATTCCATGTACTCCCTTCCTACATGACCATACTACATAGTGTCTGCTTAAGATGACATGGTGGGTAACCATTTATTCAAGTATTTTTTTCATTTTTCCCTCATTTTCTCAAAAACAACTTAAAGGAAAAGAAAAGAAAAAACTACTACCTCAATATAAGACCCATGTTCTTATAATGTGATCCATTTTGATAAAACATAGCCAAGACCTATGAAAAAATATATGGTTGGGGTACTAGGGGTACTTTGAGAGTTTTTCATATTATTTACCCTTGGTAACATTTGTGAAACTTAGAGGATTCATGAGTCTTCTACGATCTTAATCCCTACTACTCATGAAACATTCTTCCTTTTGAGAATATTCCTTCCACAAACATATATTAATAGTTCATAATTTATTTATAATTACAACTTCATGAGAAATAATTTATGGAACCTAGAATTTATAATTTTCAAATACCTAAAGATGGAATAAAAAAATTCAATGTTATGGCTAGCTAATAGAGGGAGATTACAGGAAACTTCATGATCAAAAAGAGCTTTAAAATGTGATAAAATTTAAATAAATATGATCACATTTATGGTGGAGGCACAACATGAATTTAATCTATGTAAGATTTTGTCATTATATGTATTTAGGATGATAAATGATGTGTTCATTCATAGTTATAAAAAATATGAGTGCACTTAGAGGTTTAGAAGCTCCCATGTGTTACACAAGTGGCATAGTACAATTGGGGAGGTCAATGTGTCAAGGGCCATGAAAATATTACTATGAGTTATCTATAGAACACATTTTTAGAAAATTAATGGGTTATAAATAGTTATATACACCCCCCTGTAATATGATACTATTCTGAAGGAGGGCCTTGATAATGTTCTCCAAGGATAGACAAAGAAGTGGGATTTCTAACAGGGTATCAATTTTATGGATGACTGGGACAAGGAATATTGAGTATGTTGGTGCAGTAATGAATTTGAGAAGGATATGATAAGGATGGGGTTGTATTAACAAACATTAATGTTTCATTTCCATGTCTAATGCCACCCAAACATTACAGTATATCTTTTTAGTGGGTGGTCACCTGGAATGAACATGTTTCATCAGCATCAATGGAAGGTCAACATCATCATGTGGGAGCTCCACTAGATCATGGGGATCCCTATTCAAGGGAAGATATAGTACTATTTTCTCCATGATTAATACATTATGACTAAAATGATAAAATTTTAAAAAAAATATCATGGTCTTTACTCTATCTTTTATAGGGTTAGGATGTGAATAATATGGGATTGAAGGATATCCCCTTCATGATGTGGTTTAGTTCTTTTTCAAGGAGAATATACCTGAAAAATCAATAAGTCATCTCTAGTGACCATACTCATCATAGTGGATAAAGGAGAACTTATACTATAGGATTCTAGGGGTGATTAGGTGGTTTAAATGGGGTTATAACATGATTATTGAAGCACCTATAATTATATATGCAAGGTACATCATGTCACATATTAGTGGGTGGATTATCCCATTACATGATTAACATATGGGTGTGTGGAAAAATACCATGATTATGGTAGTAGTGATGGAAATGTGGTGGTGACTCAATCTAGTGTTTCCAGTACCAGACAAACTATAGAAGGTGTTGTGTCATATCTACTCGAAGAATGACTCATCCTCTGTGTGTGGGACCTTCCATTTCTTTTATGGTTTGTTCATTGCAAATATGGCGGGGTATGAGTATATGAATATAATATATCACCTAATATCAACTTCTACAAATTAATTATTAAAATCTCTAGGATTTGACCACTTTTGATGGATCCCGCAAGTGTACTGTAGAGGGTTGGGCTGGAAGACTGATTTTTCTTTCACATGTTCCCCTTCCCTATAGGGATGTTTATGGATGTTGGGTAGGGATAGTAGAGAAGTGGTCATACCTTCTAGGCTTATTTGGTGGGTTACTGGTTTCTAGGGTAGAATTTAAGGTGATTTATGAACCATATACTCATCATAGAAATTTCACTGAAATTCTAGTATCATTAGAAGTTCACCCCGAGGGTGTTTACCATGGTGTGTATCAAAAACCATCCCTTGGTTCTATGAAAGATCTAGAGTTTTTTCACAAGGGAAGACAATTGAGGAAGGAATGAGGTACTTCAAGATAATGCTATGTATGGGAATACTCATGACTAATATATTAGTTGGTAAATGACATATACTAGGGATATTGGAAGGCAACCGATGGCTTAGGTGGACTATTAATAAGGGATACATAACCTCTGGTCTGGGGGAGTATGGCAGCATGCGAGGAACATTGTGGAAGAAGTTAATGGATGTCCAGTAGTGTAGTGGTTGTAGATCCTTTATATTAATAAGGAATAGTGGAACCAGAGAAAAGAAATCTACGAAAATGGCCTTAGAAGGAATTCAAAATATCTTTATTAGTTCTGAAAGTATAACACTAGAATCCGAGGAAGTGGTGGTGTAACCTAAATTTCCCTGGTGGTGCTTTCTTCTAAAACGCATTGGAGAGTTGGGGGAATCTATAGAGAACTAAAAACTCTCTATTTGTTTTGTATTTATCATTATGATGAGGGGATAAACCTTCCTAACCTATCCCATTAAATGGTAAGATTATATGCTCCCTGAGTAGAGGTGGTGTAATACATTGCATTTATGGAAGACCAGGTCCACACTCATAGCATTTCATATCCATTTATGAACTAGGTGAGTATACTGATGAATATTCCCTTCCTAACATATGTTCCCTTTGGTTAATAAACAACACACGTGGATGACCTATAGTTATTTCTTATAGAGGTATCAGGCGGGAGTGATATCTATTTTGAAACCCAAAGAGAGTGAGATCCTTATAATGATTAGAAATATTTTAAAGCATTTCTTACCTTTAATGACTTCTAAACCTCTATGATTTTTCTTAGACTCAATTTTTACTTGTGAAATTGTTATTGAGTGATAAGTAAGGGGAGGTTCATGGTGAAAATTTCATGGAGGAGGAGAGAGCCTCAACCCTTTAGGGGGATGGTATGAGGCCTCATTTTGAAATTTTTTAATAGGTGAATAACTGTCTGTTATCAAGATGGTTCTCATGATTTAGGTGGAAAGTCCAAAACCCTAATTTCTTCTCAATAACCTTTGTATTCTTTAATTAATTCAAGGAGTTAAAAATATAAATTTTAATGAAATTTTTTTTCTATAACATAGAGTCAATCAGTCTCGATGAGGAGTAACCCCAAGTACCTAAGGCGTTGGTTCCTATAGAAATGCTATCATTGACTGGGCATCTAGCAAAGCTCACTGAATTTTTGGTAATTCTATACAATTATCTTAATTAATCCCCTCTTAGAAAACCCTTTTTACTTACCTTCAAAAAGTTGATTCCTACTCACCAAGTGTCTAAATAGTAGTGAAAAATATGTTGGGTACCTATCTTCTAGTGGCAATGCATGAGCCGGTTTGACCAACAACAAAAGAAATTAGGGAAGAAATTGCGGCCTCAATGTGGGTGAATGAGGTTTTGACCATAGTAGGGGTGGTTATGGAGTTCATGGTGGTTCCATGTATTCCAGAGGTTCCATAAGAGATAATGGATATAACTTTGGCCAAAACAGAGGTGGATGAGTGGGGTTGTGATGGTTGAGGCCACCCTAGAGATTCCCATAGAGGTGGAATCCATAACAATGAGTGGATAGTAATATGAGGTCTATTTACATAGATATATACATTTTAGTCAGTCTAAGTAGATTACCGTATATTTCCAAGTAATAGATTTTTTAGTGGACTTCCCTAAATATGATCCAAAGCAGGATGAATACATCAAGGAATCTATCTATGACATGGTTAAGGATATCAAGATATTCAAGAACAAATCATCGAGGAGTTTGAAGAAATTCATCCCACACACTTTTTGGACTATATGAGAATCTGGATGGGTTCCCTCCTCCATTATCTCATGATCAAAGGGACTAGTGGTATAACATCCTATTATCCTCATTATCTATATTGAGACTACATAACTGGTGGATTCATGGTGGTGTGGTAAGAGATTTATTCCACCTAGTATGGGGAGATGTATGACGGATCCAAATCACTCTTGTAGGATAAGGAGGATCTCATGTGACTGGAGGGTCAGGTGTAGTAATATGAGAACATATGAACTGCCAAGGGGGTGATCAACCATCTTTGGACACAGAAGGAATCAGAAGAGGCTGAGTAAGTAGAGAAACCCAACATGGTTGTGGATTTAGGGTTGAATATGGATGGATTCATATTTGGTCGAATGAGGTTCACCATGTGGCTGAAGCACCAATAAAAGTGATGGTTGGGTGAAAGAGTCCCCTGGAGATTACCTGATAGAGGCTAACTGAACTGGAATGCTCTTTTTATGATACTAATCTTTAGAGATATTTCTTTTTGTACAAATAAAGGAGATGATGAAGTCTGTGGATGACCCTCCCAAAATTTTTAAGTTGTCTTTTAAAACTATCCACATGAATAGAATTTTATTTTCTATATCTTGATCTTATTAATGATTATCCAAAAAAATCCATACTCACATGTGATTTTTTATCAATGTTATAAGACACATTAAAACATGATACTTCACAGTTATATGATTGTTCTAGATATGGGATGAACACTCAGGGTCTGAATTTCTCATTGACCACCTAAGAGTTCCCTAGTCAAGAAAACATCAGACTGAGATTGGGCCTTCTCCACAATCTACTTTATTTCTAAATTTGTATAAGTTCATGAATGGGACAAAACCAATGGAATATCATTCTTACTAATGAATGTGAATGAAGGGTGTGAAACAATATTTCATGAATTTAAAACATAAGGAAAGGTGATAGGTTGAATAGGGGTGACCATTGGCCATTCTCAAAATATAGGTTCCACAATCTCACTATCATGTATGGGGACACATGAGTAACGTTCAACCATTGATCATTTTTTTCCACACATGACCCATCAAAATCTCATCAGAATTCATTCAAGGTGTTCCCTCATGAGAGGAGGTTAGCCATGTTTTCCACACATCACCATCATTAGGAGAACCCATTTAGATGTAGAAGATTATGGAAATCCAAATCATGGATGAAAAAAAAGTATGGGGAGAACTTGATGAAATGTTTGGAAGGTTCCTAACATTCAAAATATTATTCCATAATTGTCATAAACACATTTTGTGGGTGAATCAGTCTGAGAAAAAAAAATATATTTTCAATGGGTAATCACCATGGTTTCCAAGTGATAGATTGATAAATCAAAAGGTTTGATAGGTCACCATCACAAAAGGGGATAAAGGGGTCTTTAGGAAAGATCCTAAGATTATTTTCAGTTTCACATTTTGAAATAGGGACATAGGAAATAATTTTTAACATACTCTTGTAGAGGAATTCAATTCCCAATTTAATATCTTATGATGAGTATGATAAACAATAAAATTTATCATCATGTGACTAAAAAATTCATAGCATTGTTTAGCATCTTATGATAAGGATGTGTGAATCCTAATGAGTAAATATTTCTCGGTCTGTGAGATAGGATGAAAATTATTGAAACATAGTAGGAGAAACCTCATAGAGGATCTCATAATATAAGGTGAAATAAGATTTGGATCAAAAATTTTCTTTAATCAACGGGGTCTAGTGAATGAAACATAGTTTTTACCATAACTTGGATATAAGTATCATAAGAATTGTACTATTTTATGTCATACTGTAAACTTTTTCCCAAATATCATGGGGGACATGAGAGGAAAAAATATTTCCTTTTACTCATAATTACCTATGTAGGTTTTCAATCTTATTGAAGTATCTGCCACTTTCATTAGAAACTATATGGTCATACTAGTCACACAAAGGCTGTTAGTTTAATGTCATGAATCTTGGACCATATATAAAAATGTTTTTATTTTTACAATTATTGGAGAAAAAGGAGGGTTTTACGAGGGATGCATGGGAGGTGTGAGAGGGTTAAAACCTAATAAAATGATAGTTTGTAGGAGGCCATGTATCATACAAGAATTAATAAAACTGGTCATTTGAATTGAGATAGAAAATATGGATTTACCTAATAGGGAATTTGGGACTGGGATAAGGATAAAAATCCTTGTGTCGCTATGTATCTTACAGTTTTGGAATAAAGGTACAGATGATTATTAAAAATTACATGGATGGAGACCAATTATATTTAGTAAAAAAAATACTCCCATACAATGATGCTGGGAAAGAAGAGGGAATTTATTTTTCTAAACACCAATGGTATGGTAAACCAGAAGAAAATTGGGATATAAAGGTGTCTAATTTCTCATAGTTAAAATCTTCTTTCATGGACTCGAACGTTCGTTCCATTTATGAATTCCTGAACACCTTGACCAAGGTTTGAGAATGTTTTAATAACTCCTAAACCCATGCGAGTTATGATTATTGTGGCAAACAAATAAAGGTTGAAATTTCAATTTATGTTAGTGGGGGAAATTTTAGGGGAAAACAAAGCTAACTTAGTAAGGTATTAATGTTCTTACATGTCATCCATAATAGATGAATTCAAATAAGGATAACACTATAGGTGTTAAAAATCATATCAGGACATGGTGAGGCGAGATACTGGGTAAATATTAGATTTCAAAATTAGATCACATGAAAGGGGTGACTGATTTATAAGGAAATACAACTAAAAATGTTCTAAAAATTGTTTCCTTAATAATAATAGTTAGGGATAAGAAAGAATTCATATCAACCATAGAATAAGTTTTAAATGTACGAATCATCAGTGTATTCTAGATAAATTTCAAGGTGTTGTCCTCGGATGGGTGGTGGTCTATTTTATCATGGAAAATTTGTCAGTGGGGGGTATATTAGGATGATGGTTTAAAACAAAACAATATAATAAAAGAGGTGTTAATTTAAACATATTAGGGATGTTTTATAAGAAATTGAAATACAAATGGAATTATTGGACCATGTGATCAAGTGCATTTTATAAGAATATCGGATGGTGGCGATAAATTTATTTTCAAGGGGGAATGTCTCTAAAATAATATGATGGTTTGATTATGAAAATTATAAGGGTAATTAGTTATTCTATATATCCCATAATATGTGAGAATCAAGACCTATGTAGTTTAGGAACACAGTGTGGTGGGAGACCAACACCCCGTGGGTAGTATCTTCTCAGGTGTGGACCTGTGATAATACATAGTTTCACATCATATGATAGAGATGTAGAACATAGAATTTATCATATTTTAGTAAGGAAGTTAGGCATTATTTTTATATTTATATAGAGAGGATATACCATTCTAGCTTGATTTATTTGGGAACATTCTCAATATTTTCACTTGAGGTACCTCATCTCGTAACATAAAGAATACCAAATTTATTTCATAGGGATTCCTGTGTCTGTTTTATTTATTATGGTTAATGATTAATTTCATGTTCCTGGAAATTTATTTTCAAGGATTACTCATTTAGATAACTTTTCTTTCTTCCTAATGTTAAGTAATAAGTGAATCTAGATCAACACATGAGTTAAGGAATATGGTTGTGTTGTACACTTGATGAGGAGGATGAGGGAATATTTTATCACCTTGGGTGAGAGGTCAGGAAGGTCTTAATGTAAAAGATAACCAAACATTGGTATATAAACATTATATTTTGGCACAAATATAAATTATCTAGGTATCACTACATTTAATATGGATTGGGAATGAATCTCCACTTATTTAAGAAAGATGGTGTAGTAGGATAGTAATGTTGATTGAGTGGTTCAATCTTTGGTGATGGCTCATGGAATTATTAAATATCATTTCATGTGATGAGGATGTGTATTTATATAATTCTTATCATATGATTCATCCTATTTTCATCATATAGGGTAAGGATATAGTTCAACATCATGTGCTGAAGATGTTGGTTTTGGTCTTCTCACATTTTTCATATGAGGCATCTTGTGTTTTTCAAATAGGGTAAGTGTTTTAATTTATAATAATGAAAATTTTAGATCTCTTAAGAAAACTAATCATATTAGGCATCCCATATTTTTTTATGGTAAGGATAATATTTAACATCATGTGATGATGATATTTGTTTTTTCATCTCAAATTTTTAATATTAGGCATACCATGATTATCATAAATGATTAATCTATAGGTTAATTTCATGGGATGAGGAAATTTGTTCAGGTCATCTCACATTTTTTATATGAGGAATCATTTTGTTTTTACATAGGTTAAGGATATAGTTTAACATCATGTACTGCAGATGTTGGTTTTTTTTCAGATCACATTTTTTATATGAGTCATCTTGTGTTTGTCACACATGGATAGGAGAAAGTTTAACATCATGTGCTTATTAAATGGCACTTTTTCATTTAAAATCATATATATTAATCAAAAACTGCTACTTGATTTTATTCAAAGGGCTCACATTATTGCTGGTTCGCACACAGAACACCTCTTATGAAACATAGGATTAGTGAAAGGTGTGATATGTTCCTCGTCTATGTTATTGGATGCATAAGTTTCACCATATTAGACCTTATTGATAAAGTTAGGTCATTACCACTTAAGTTCCAACATCAGTGTTATTTTTCTGATATCATTGGACTTGTGAGAGTTAGTGCCATGTTACCCTTGAATAAGAATCAAAGGAAAACATTCTTATCAAATTCCCATGTCATCCAGTTATGGTGCCTCTCTAGGTTATGATGTTCTTGTAGAATGTTTTTCTTGATAGATTATAACTCATCTAAATAGACATCTAGAACACTTTATTAGATTATATTTTAATAATAATCAATTTGAATCCATGGTTGATTTACCTATATATTTAAAACTACATATTTTCGATAGACCACTATGTATGGGGCTTCCTAGGTGGAGCATCAATTAATCATATTGCAGGCCCCGAGTGTGTTGGAGAGTTTCTTATAATAAACATCTATTTTCTCTCCCTCCATGTTTTCGATAATATTATATAGTGATTTGTTAAATGCCTCAATCATTCCATTTTCAGGCATGTAATTGTGGGAGGTATGATAAATCATTTTTTGTATTTTTCAAACATCTTATTTAACTAAGAATCCCATTTTTAGAAGAGTTAAATTGCATCCAGAATGAATTATCACTATCGAGTTGTCTCTGGCGTGTAATTACCCTCAATGTTACGTAACTATATTTTAAATGGGCAAGAATATTTTCGGGTTTGGAGATGATGCAAAGGTTAATTCACAAATTTGGCATTGATATGTCTTGAATGACTCCTCTTGGAGAAATCAATGTAGTCATGAACAATGATGGGTCAGAAGTAACCCAACCATAGAATATAGTCAAAGAGAGTCAATATTCATTATTACCACAATAGAATCCAAGAAGTTCCTCTTTCATGAACAAAGAGTGATCCTTCCCTCAGATATAATGAACAATAATTCCATTCAAACCGCTCTTATAGAGAATATGACCATGGTTAGGGCCATTTTGGAGGTTTTATTGTGCTCCATGCTAGTATATTCACTCATGCATTGCATGTATAGTGTGGCGAGATTCCTAATAGAGGCCCTTAATTAAAGGATTCAAACAATATATTGTTTTGTTAACTCTAGGGTAATTTTAGGGCCCTATTTTAGAAGTACCAATAGATATTTGATTTACATGTTATCATTTCCTTCATAAGTGGTGTGTAAAGATCCCCCCTCATGTGCCACATAAATGAAGAACTCATCTAGGCTAGTATCTATTAGGGACACAACTAGTCTTGGAAAAAGAATTATTCTAGCTACTCTGTGCTCGGGGAACATGATTCACCTTTTGATTGGAAGGATAACGGGCCATTAGAAAATGAGTCTATTTCGAAGGGTCAAAAAATATTTATTTCTAATTGCATAGTGAATATTGATATAATTAATGATTCATTTCGATTTTCCCATCACATGAATATGAGGGACATAAATCTCAAGGGATAACTCAATATCAGTAATAATATTTTGATATTCATATTCTCTATTAAGGAATCCTTCTAGAAACATGAAGCAGTATGGCATGGTGGTCTGTGCAAGAGTGATGAAGAAAATCCGCATGACTATCTTTTTGATTTTGGGGTTGTTGAAGGTTTTATTATATGGGATTTTTTAAGCACTATAAATGTAAAACTTTCAATGAGGAGTAGTCCAATCCATGTAATGGATGGATTCATCTAGGAAATCTAAATCCAGGGGTAGCGTGTGTTGATATGAAATCAACTAGTTCATGGACCTTAAAAGTATTATAGGTTACAAACATGATGTTTATCTACAATAATATTACCACCCAAAACACCATTATCCTTATCAATATAGATTGGGTTAGAATATATATCAATGGTTTAATATGAGAAACATGTTATATCTAGTGGTGTTGTAAGTAATTTCATAACTTTTTCACTAAAAACCCAACACAAGGAAACACTTCCCAATGGTGTTGGTGGGGGGGGGGGTAATCAAGTAATCATTTTAATGATACTACGATTGAGATAATATAGGGTTTTATCCCTACCTTGATTTTTATTTTAGGCTAAAAGCTCACTAAGGGACAATTACAATGTGATCACATAAAGAACAATGGATTTCCTAGGATAGGGTTATCTGGAATATGGGTCATAATGGATACATATTAATACCATTTAAGGGTGTTTTTCAATCCTTATCCTACTAAAAATATGTTCATTTCTTCAAGATAGTCAAAAAAGGGATTACACATACCATACATATTTACAATGAATTAGAATATATAGTCTATGTAGACTTAGAGGCCTTATATGTCTTGGAGGATGTATGGAGGATGCTGTTGGTTGATAGCCTTGATTTTATTGCGACATACCAGGATGCATTTTTATATGACAATGAACCAAGAAAAAATTATAAAGGTAACCCCAAATGTACACATCAAGGGGTTCATCTACAAGAAATGTGAGTATAGGAAGACAAACTCTTTTTAGAGGTCATTAATATGATAATAGAGTTAGATAAACATGACCACCAAATCATCTATTTAACTCTCTACTAAAATACCTATTATTTCCTTCATGATTTGGTTCATGGCATGTAGATAAGATTCACCAATATTTTTTAAGTCGAAAGGAATAACCAGGTACCATAATGTTCCTAGGTATTCAATAGAGTAAGTGGATTTTCATTCCCAAGATTCCAAATGGAACTAATTATTCCAAAAATATATATCTATATATTAGAGAGGGTCTATATTCAATTTATATATTCGATCAAAATCTCATTCACTAGAAGGGGAATGTAATCCTTTGAAAAATTGTGGAAAGGGTCCCAAAAAAGGATATAGAATCTGATATACTCAACCTATAAACCCATCACCTTCAGCCTCAACCATGGAGTCATGGGAAGGTTTCATCTTTCATGAGAAGGTGGGGGTTGAACCTACAATGATCTGCTGTGAGGCATAGATGATGAAAAAAAATTAGTATTGAGCATCAACATCTTGTTATAGATCTAGGAGAACACATCATGGTGCTACTTCAAAATTACTACATACTTCCACTGTTCCTCTAGTGATATAGCTGTAATTATCAATGTTGGCATTAAAACTTATTTAGTGTTGATATTTACCATATTCAATTAATAAAAACTAGTGTATTAACCCTCTTTAAAAGTATTAGGACCATAATCTATATATTATTGATTTTCTAGGTCATGAGGATCATAGGGAGTTGGAAATTTTTCCCAAATTATTGATCAGGGATAGAACTAGAATCTAATAAGATGGGGGAGAATCATCAACAAGGAACTCCCACTTTGAATAGATTGAGAGAAAAAGAGAAGACAATAAAATTAGGTATAGTTTTTCTCAGTGATATCCACTCTTGATAATGAATGAATTATTATGGGTAAAATTCCATCAAGTTGTCCCTTTATTATGAAATATTTATGAATATCATTGATAAGTGTCTATGTGGGGAACCTATTAATATGTTATGGATAGGGTTTTTCAATATTAACCCAGCCTATCTGGTATAGGATAAAGAGTTAATCTGTGAGAACTCATTGTTCTTGGATATTATGAGAAAGCTTCCCCAGTCTGGTGTTATGGATTCCAACACATGGATTAGGAGGATGAAGTTATGTTTCATGTCTATCAAAGGTTCTACTGTTGTAGTTATCAAGTAATTAGGAGAATTTCTATTATCGACCCCATATGTATTGACATTGTTCCCACCCTTTCTTAGTAAGTGGGATCTTGGTAGTAATCCTCACAATAATTAAAGTGATAATATTTTCCATGGATTACAATAACCCGACCATTGAGGGATTATTTGGGGCACTGGTTGTATGAAGAGGGGGAAAATTTTTAAAATAATGTAACGACATTCCTATAATGGTATTTTAGGTAGTATCCTATGAGACTATCATAAATTTAGTGATTTCTAATAGTCCAATGAATTGGTTACTTAGAGAAATATTTCAGAGCTACTTATGATAAATCTTATTATACCCTAGAATCATTAAGATGGACTGGGTCTCTCTGTTTATTTAAGCCTCATCTTATGGAGTGTTTGGATTGAGTTTAGATTGATACTATATCTAAATACACTAGGAATAATTAGATATCTATTCCATCTAAATGGGATGTTATGTACAACGGGTGTTTGTTCCCCTAAGTAGTAGCACCCTCATTTTAATAAATCATGTAAATGATGGCTGGAAATTGATACTACTTATCTTCTTCTATGTGATTGGAGTCAATGGAAAATAACATAGTTTCAAATTGAAAGGGGGTATTTAGGGATTTTATAAGTGACTCACTCATATCCTTTTATAATCAATGTGATTCGAGGATTGAGAGTCTCACTGATATGGAATAATGTTATATCATCATATTGTACTTTCATGAAATTGGAATATATATTCTTACCAAGGGTATCACTTTGATTAAAGTGTGTCAGGTTCTATTGGATGAGGTGTTAGGGATGGACTGGTGCCAATATCACTTTTCTATTGGTTATATAGTCTAGGATCAAGATATAATGGATGATTACTAGATAGATTAGCGTGGACCCAAGATGGTCAAAGCTAATCATGATGTTTTTCTATTGAGTACTGTTGTCAACCAATATAGTAAGATGTAAATGAATTTCAAATAAAGATGGATTTTAGGGTTTTTTTCATTATGTTATGTGTGAGGATTGTTTTCCAGTATCAATTGTATGAATAGTCTATTTTAAAATCATAGTCTAAATATTTTTCATTCTATTTCATCCCATACTTCTCCTTTGATGCCATGGCCTTGAGTAATATGAGGGGGTCACATGTATTTCATCATAACTAATCAACATAAAGGGATATAATATCATGAAAACATTGATATATGTGAATTACTACTATTCATTAGTGAAATATTCTAGGATTGGCTAAATTATGTGGACCTATCCTCACTCAAGAGTCATTAAATCACAAAGCCTGCAAAAATATTTTGGTTCTACAATGGGACTTCGGCATCCTTTCGGTTACATGTATCTATTCATCTGAGGCATGGAAATATATGGAATTAATTTGTATGTGATGGATCAATGAGATTATTAGATCATAGGGGGTTCTTATTTTTTCAATCAAACACAAATAATACCGTGGTTGTGATGACTTTATTACAAGACCAAGGATCGTTAAATTTTTTTTATCAATGTTCAAAAACCTATTCCAATTTACAAAGATCCTTGATTTCACTATCAGGTTCAAGAGATACATGGGATACCTATGATAGGACATTTTCTAAATTTACTAGGCCATGGTCCACTTAGTTCATGAGACAATATCTAAAAAATACTTCTTTGATGATATTTCCCACGATCTTATAGTATGGGTAGTGATTGGAATCATTGGTATGTTCTTCCTTTTGGGGTCTCATTAATTTAGGAATATTTAGAATACATTTTTCAATGGAATATATGATGTACCATGGGACTAATGAATCTATGAATATCTATGACTTGTTCATCCATTCAATGAATGGAACTGTCAGTGTCTGGACATAAGAGAGGACCAAGGAAATATTTCAACAATGAGGATATTTCTATAGAGATTGCAGTTGGTGAGGCTAAACATGGATAGGTTTTTCATGAAGAGGTTTGTTCAATAAAGGGTCTTGTATGTAAACCATATCTGGATCCTCTTCATACATTGTAGTGGCTGTTTCTATTTTCATAGGCCTTTGCAATGGAGCTAGGAGGGGTACTGGGCATGACTGTTTCTTGGTCTGCAATAAGGATTCATCTCATCATTGATCTTTTTTGGTGAATTATCAAAATCCACCCAAATAAGTCAAAGAGATGATTTTATGGACTATATCATCCTTTACATTCTCCACAAAAAATTTAACATCTACACATATGAAATTTTCAAATCAAGGGAGCATTTGATCCCCTTCTTGAGATTGATGAATTCAGTAACATGGTCATCAGTTATATTCTTGCACTGAAAGTGGAATGCGATACCGGTATTTCACACCATTGAGACGAACTCATAGAGAAAATTATTATAAAGATAATCCAAACATAAAATATATCTTAGGGATATCTCGATATAATAAACATATGTGGGCCCTTCCAAAGTCTGGATTAAACAATTGTGATTTTCTGCCTCTTTATACTCTATATTCTCTATCACTGGGCTTCATTACAAGGTAATGTGGTCTAGATATTCTAGAGGATCACTCATCCCTTTTAAATTTTGTCAGTCTCAAATTTATGAATTCTAAGGGCAGATATATGTGATCTACCAACGCTTGATACAGCTTTCCATCAGGTTGGATTGAAACCAATCAAATCTCCAAATCCTCAAGAAGGGTGATGAGAGTTGTGATCACATAATCATGGGGAGTATTTGTAGTAACAAATTATTTGACCATATCATAAACATGGGAGGCATATAGGCCATGAACTCAAGGTGTGAATTCCCACAACACATGGAACATGGGTTACTCATATCTTGTCTGTTTTCCCTATAAATTATCTTTTGATCAGATCAGATGCATGTGGTCTCATGGATCAATCCTAGGAACCTACCCAATCAATACAGGGTTCCCAAATAAAGTATTGATGATGTGTCATTTGATATTATCATGAATCATAAGTTTTATAGAGATAACTGTAATAATAATACTCTTTTATCATTGATGATCGTGCAGTAAAGAATCTTACCTGGTGGCTGACTCAGTTTCCAGAAGTAATATCAGATGGATCTATAATCTCATCTAGACATTTCCCATCGTCATGGTTTTAGTGGTCATGTGGTAATATTTCATTACGAGATTCCCAAGGCCCATATCCAATCTCCTCTAATGAGTGTAAGAACCTACTAGAGGATCCTCATAGTACAGTGCCTCCCATTGTGGTGGAATATCCCTATTATTACTCATATCAACAGTCTATTTTCTCATATAAACCACATGCTCAATAGTGATGATGTTCACTGTTGTAGCAGTCAGAAGATAACTCTCATCATTAGTTGGAAAATTAGACTTATGATCTTATCACTATATTGGTATAGGGTTAACGTAAAGGGTATTGTATTTCCCTTAGCCTCTGATTTTTACATGTTTTGTTACACATTCTATGACTCAATGAAGCATAATGAGGATCTTGATATTGGTTTATTGGAATGAATGGTGATATTTTTTGAATCATGGTACTGGGGGACTCAAATCACTCTGATTCCAACCCTCCGACGCTATTGTATAGTGGAAAAAAGGTGATCATGGATTACTGGTAATGTCAGATATAATTCCCAATGAATGTTGAGCATTTTCTAGATATTCTGGTGGAATAATGTCAGAAGTTCCTCCCTGAGGGACTTTAAGATGATAAAATTTATGGTTATATGTGTCTAAAACGATATAGGTTTCTATTAAGTGGCTAATATACCCCAATATTCCTCTTTTTCATTAACTGAAGGATTATCCTAGTCATGATCTGGCCAATTCCCAATTGGCATTAGTCAGGAAGCAAGCGGTGCTACTGACGTAGGCCTACATTTTGGATTCATTTTAGAAAGTTCATGTCACATGGGATAATAATCCATATGTATTGGAATGTATTTAATAGGAATTGTAATCTTCATGAACTTGTGTATGTTGGATGAGGGGTTAACATCCTCATAATGCAGGAGAGTGACAACATCCATTTAGGTCTCAAAAGTGTGTTCTCCATCATTTGAGGTTGTTAAAACAAACCCCACCATATCTCGCACATCCAATGTGAAGGATGAGAGGAGGGAAGATGATGGAAAAATAGATAGTTTCTCTATGATCACATTCAAGAAGTAAAAAATCATTCCCCATATATAGGTCTTTATAGTGGGATGTTGGGATATTATGGACTTTGACAACAGTTATAGACATCCAGTTAATTGTGATTCATTCCCCAACTCAAGAAGTCAAGGTGAATTTTTCTTCATAGAGTTTTATTTCCTTTTATAGTATGATATATTGAAGGATACAAGGCATTTTCCACAACCCTATCTCTAATGGAGTTTCAATTCCCTTAGCACAATTCACCGATATATTATTGGGTTTATCTCAAGAACACTTCAATACATTCTACGGGAATAAACCACAGGTTGGTTGATTTTTCTCCTACCATGTGATGGATATTTTGTGAAGGTAATTTCTTTGTTCTGTGGAGGATATACTCAATAATATATTACATCATTAGAAATACTGTAATAGTTTTCAGTCGTGCTGGTGATAGGGAGAGTCCTCCCAAACTTCATATTGTGTAGCTTCAGCCTTGATCCCAATCGGGCTAAGATAGGGTTGAGTGTTGTTTTATTGGTAATAAAATATGTGATGGAAGTGGTTGGGGCCCTATAGATATAGAAGAAGTCAAATTATGGTAAATGTTCATGGACTTACGCTAGAATATATTTTAAAAGAGAAGTGGTGGGATAGACCTTCTCTGCAACCTATGAAGATGGTTGGAATTGTCAATATGGTCTGGTGGATTCCTCCTAAATAGATCTTGAAAAGTTGTCATCATGGGTTAAACTTGTATGTATTCCACATCCCCAACATAAAGGATATAGATATTGGAAAATTTAGAATATAGGATTTTTAAATTGTTAATCATTTTGATGGGAGAATTTCCCTTCACACCACCCATGTGGGTAGTGGTGAAGGTCCAGTACTATGGTCTCTGGATATTTTTACCGAATATTTGAATTAGGTATGGACCCTTCATGATCATATTGATAAAAAAGGGAATTTATGAACCATATTTTGATATCCTTGAAAAGGTATATTGGGTTAGGGTGCTTAGAATGCATGGAAGAGGTGGCCATCATGGAAAGAACATGGTGGAGTGAGATCATTACACTATGGTTACCTCTATCCCCAAGCATGTTGGTGGTGGTTCATTGTGTGTTTGATGCAGATAGATTCCAATGAATATATAAATTCATCCATGAAAAAATTCCCACCAAAATTGATTCCCAATAGTCCCACATCATTTATCCTTCTTTTAGGTGGATAAAATATCCAATTCAATGATTCCTTAGATCGAGGATCCCCAACATCCTTTAATTTCCCCAAGTTGTAAATGAGTTCCTCTCTAGGGATACCATATTTTTAGTTGGGGCCTAGTGTCAGATATCTAGATCTATTAATTCTCACGTATGATGGATCAAAATACTACTAATCTACTCACTATTCAAGGATAATAATTTCTCATCAGTTTCACAATTTTTTATGCTTTATACCAGGGTGCATGATGGATACACTCTTTGTCTCCCCACATTCATACAATCCAATATTGGGATTATTCTACCACCATGGTGGGTGAAGTTGGATCCATTATCAAAATGGTATGATCGGTTAATAGTTCCAATATCCATGGATTTCTCGTTGGAGATCATTTTCTTTTCTGGGTTTTCCCAAAATATTTGTGTCATGTTTATGAAACTTGTTCCCAACTATATCATAATGTGGACTCTATATAATTACACTACATATGTCTTAAAAGGAAAACAACTTGTTTCCATAGTAGATAGTGAGGTTGGGAATGCAAGAGAATTTTTTGGATATTGGGTGTGTTGGGAAACTATAATGTCTTCTCATTTTTATGTTTATGGATTCTCATATGTGAGGCATATTAGCCATGGATCCCAAGGTATCCCATTTCATCCATGGTGTAGATATAACCATAGAGAATTAATAATTTCATGTCTTTTTACTCCACTTATCCCATTATTATCTTATGGGGTACTTATTAGATATTATTTTATAGGTTTTGGGTCATGTGGAGATAATTATTTCATAGGTTTAATTTATTTTGGGGATAGGTTGGTCACTTGTTTAACATTTTATGGGGACAATTAGGAAACTATTTTTTTATCTTCTGGGTGTAGGTAGGTTATATGTTTAACATATTATAGCGATGGGTAGTGTTATGTTTAACATCTTTTCGGGATTGGTAAGTCATCAGTTAAATTTATTTAATGGAAGGGTAGGTTATAAGATTATTATATTGTGGATATAAGTAGTTGGGATGCTTAACATCTTATGGGGATATGTAGGTCATGGGTTTACCACCTAAGGGGAATAGGTAGTTCATAGTATTAACATGTTACAGGGATATGCATGTCAATGGTTTGACATCTTGTGGGAAAATATATGTTGTGATGAGTGTCTCTTAAATGGGATATGGTCACACATCAATGTTGAAATCATTGAAGAGGAAGACATGAAAATTTTATGGGAATTTTGGGGTCTCATGACTGAACATCATAGAGGCATCATGTTCACCCTTTTATGAGATAGGGACCAAAACCCATATAGTTCGATTCCATAATTTAAGGTTATGTTACAAGACTAGGGAATGTCGTTTAACTTCACTTGGTATGGATTTTCTTTCCATGTAGTGAGTGAAAAAAGGTATGTTGTGTTGATTGGATATAATACTTTCCAGTTGTTTATTGGTTTTATCATAGGTGGATTATAATCGTGTGGGGATAACACATGTATGTTTCAAAACACTAATATCTCATACAATTGTGAGGAAGGAGGTGTTATCCCATTATGATCCTACATTGGGAATATTTTTTTCATTGAACAAGGTTAGATGTGTAGGTTCAAACCAATCCTGATATACAAGGGGAATCATTTTCTCCCTACATAGGTTAAGAATATAGTTTAACATCATGTGTAGAGGATGTTTTCATGCAATTTGACATCATAAAAATAGGATGCTGGAAGGGAATACATATGGGGAGTCTATATCCAGGTAGGAGAAGAGGAAACAACACTAGACCACAACAAAGGGAAAGGAAATTATTTTCCCATAATGATCACATATTTAGGGATTACATGTATATTTTTTAGTTTCCTCTAGGTGGAACATAGAGTAAAAACTTTCATGGTGATCTATCAAATGGGTTCCCCGATGTAGGGTTCTTATTCTTATGAGAAAGATTCATTAGGGAACATATTCTTAGGATCAAGTGGAAATAAAAAAACTAGGAAATTATTGTAATAAACAGTCCAAGCATGAGGGTTGATGATAATGGTCATGAAAAATGTCAAAGCATGGGTCATCTGGGTTTCAGTGGATATCTGGCACCCTTGCTCACAAATGTTTCAAAATTGGGTTTGTTGAAAGGATGAACCATAGAGATTCTTAGTGGAATATTTTTGTGAAGCTTTGGGGTTTCATTAAGGACATTGGATTTTCGATGCGAAAAAGTCTATCGAATATAGGATCTTTACAAAATAATATATCCCTACCCGAGATTAAAATATTGGTTTCCATGGGGAATGTTCAAAATGGATTGTTATCTAAGAATACCTCAATAAGTGTGAGGTTTTTTCATATAATATTAATTTAACGTACTTCAGAAAAGACATCTCAAACATGGTATGATATTTTAAATAACTCATAGGAGGCAGTTTAGTGAAATATAGACACTTGTGGAAATTTATCTCTTACTTTTCTCACAAAGGCTGGTGTTTCATGAATTCAATGCCATTATCAAATGTAAAAAAAATTATTCCTGAAATTAAAATGGATGGAGGTACTTATAGAGACCATATATGAATAGATATGTGATTCACTAAAGTTGAATAATATTTGAGGCCTTTTGAAATTGTTGGGACCTAGAAAGTGAACTTTCTCACTTGAACATATATTGTGGGAAGGTTACCCTTATTCATTTGATGCACTTTAATAAATCCTAGATGACCTTATCATGAACCTTGTGGTTCATAAAGTTTATGGACACCATGAATTGGTTCCCTTATGTGTATTTAGTATACTTTTTAGTTTGTATTCACCCCAAATCATCCATGTGTTACTCAATGTCTCTTGAAACAAGTTTTGTTTTTGCATCAAAAATAACATATATGATAATTGGATTCCATTATATGGGTGGAATTAATACAGATGGATGTAGAAGATACTATTTTGGGCTGCCAAAGTATTTTTTTAGTGTTTGTCCAATTTATTGGTGACCTTATTCCTCATTAACTTGGTAAAGTGGAGGCTTTCACTAGCTAGTTTGGATATGAAATGCCTTATTTGTGTAAAGATTCCCTGGATTCCTTGTAACTCTCTAAGATTTTGAGGACATAGAATTTAAAAATTCACTTTAGTAATTTCTATATTAACATAAATATCATGGTGGAATACAACAAATGAATATAATTCCCCAAATTCTACCTAAAAGCATGCTTTAGAGGGTGCATCCTTAAATCAGGCAATATTAATTTATTGAATATTATTTAATTGGTTTCAGAATGATCAAAATGAAACCAATATTTATCCACTTGCTCATAAACATAGTATTATTCATATGAAATGATGAATAGATTAAATATGTGATATATAAAACGATGATAGTTTTTTAGTATTCCTTGGGGAAAAAGGAATGAACTGGTAGTAAAATTTCCACTATGGTTTTCCGAAGTTGGTGGCTTCCTCATCATTAGGGTCCTTTTATCTGATTGTACACTGAGCACCCATCTATAATGAATAGTGATTAAAATCCCATGATAGTGAAAATTATAAGTTTCATGATCAGAAATAAAAATAATCGTTTGGGAAATGTTGTTTTAGATACTTGAAATTGAAGAAGAACCAGATGTAACCATTCTTTTTCATTACTAAAACGATTTTATTAATCTATCTAAAAAACATAACCTCTCATATGAAGCAAAATTTAATCAATTTTTCAACTTCATATTCTAACATAGTGGTGTGATATTGGTTAATTATCTTAATTTTACAATTTAATCATCAATACTTTCTGAAAATCCAAGGTGATGAGTAGTTTCATGAAGTTATAGCCCTATATAAAGAAAACACATAGAGGTTGTACCTCAAGAATGGGATATACATCTCTTGCTTCTCCAAGGGAATGTGAACATGGATCAATAGAGGCCACATGTCATCTTTTATTCCTATATTTACCTACCTGAGTTAATTGATGGTGGTAGATGATCCTTGTTCAAATTCTCAGGGGTCAACCCCAAGGTCATCCTCTTCATCTTTGATTTCAGCTTCGATGGAAGTAACATTAGGATTAGTTGAAAATTAAGAAACTTATCTATTACAAATGAAGGATGAGAGTCTACTAGAAGAATCATTGTTATCCTAAACAATATGGACATTGTGGGGGGTATTTTGGAGAATATTTCCTTCATCTCAACTATAACTGATGGAGGAAAGGGTATTAATATACAAATTTTTGGTGAATTTGTTGGCGATATTCTTAGAAATCATTTATAGAGTATGGAAGCTTTCTGAATCAGATATATAACTTCCATGGGTTTCGTTTAATATCCCCATTTCATCTGGTATGTTCATTACCATATAGACATGGAACCTCAAATTTTTTGGCTTATAGTGGCCTTCCAATGATACATCTATCAACTTGATCAAATTTATAGGTATCACATACTCATTTTGTAGTTAGATATATGGGCTTACTAGATTGGTTCCTAAGATGTTGGGAGTGGTAACCCATGTTATGCTGTCTTTCATTTCACTCTTACCTTATATCTTATAAAACCTTCCATGATGCACTACGATTCCAAAGATTCAAAAAGGGATATTTTATCACACAATACAATGACTATTTCCCCATTGGGATACATTAAACATTGATATAATGTTGAAGGGATAGTCATGTGGCCTTGAATTGAATATCACCCATGTAGTACATTATATATCATTTCATAATGAATAAATATGCACTCCACATTTTATATTAGGTCACTTGATTGGGCTTTGAGGTTCATGTTTTTTATGGGATTTTTTTCTACTCATGGCATACCCTTGAATAGACATATTCATCGAAAAATAATCAACCACATATTATCCGAAGAATTGAATGGTAATCATTTGAATCAAATTAATCACAACCCCATTATCAACGTGATCCCATTTAATATCAACATTATTATGATTACCAAAAAATATAGGGGTCTGATGTGTCCCTGAATTTCATCTTCTCAATCTTACTAGGTGGGAGAAACGGTGTCGTGAGATTACATTAATCTGATTTCTAATCAATAAAAATAGTCTATTTTGACAACTATGTCATACTCCTGGGGTCTCTAGAGGCCCTCAATAGGACCATACCTAATCTATTTCAAGAGGTAATGAATGTCTAGAACTTTGATCATAGTTTGGATGGTTTTCAGTTTCTTTAATATGGTGTGATTTTCACTTCTGTTTTTTGATTTCTCATATAGGGGTTCTCCTTGGTTGATGGAGTATGAATTTTGGAAAATTTGATTAATGGATCTAGTAATTGGATATATTTTTTGGGAATATTTGTGACTTATGGAGAAGGATGATATGGTTTACACACTCATCAAGGATGATTAGACAATTTTATACCTGCTAGCCAGTCATTTTTAATAATAAGGTTCTAATGACTCTTTCAAGATTTCAAGGTGTCTCCATTTTCCCATTGAAAAAATTAAAATGCTTATTCTTGGATTTTGTACAATTATGTTTCTTGAAAGGGGATGTGAATGTGATATGGGGCCCAACCATGGAAGTTCTTTCCCATGTTTCCAAAAAAAAAATTTTGCCCCTTTCTCGATCCTCATGGTTAGGTATATATGGATTAGGTTTAAAATTATATTCAACATTAGATAAGGGTTATGATATGTGAGTAACATTAATAATTTCATTGAGAATATATTTTTCCATTGAGGGTTCTATTTGGAGAGGTGGTTAATGTGATCTAGATGATGAGGGTAATAAATTTACGATATTTAGGGTCCTCTTAAAATATCGATGAGATTCTTCTTGTTGAAATCTATTATAAATCTTCTAATTATGTCTTCCTCCAAAAGATGAACCTTTTGGAATATGTGACACTACTGATTCCATAATTATGGATGGTTGATAAATATTTTATATGGGGATGGAATAAGCTCAATCAACTATATTTAGTTTTATCCAGTCCTTATCATTTTTCTCACACCGGAATGAAAATTCATTACATCCACATTCTTCTTCTGATTGTATAGTGGAAGCATGAGGCACTTACACTCGGTACCTTCCCATTATCACTGACATGAAATCAACCAAGCCATTCATGATGTCCTTGAAGACAAAATAGTCATGTATGGTGTGGCCCAAACTCCTATGAAAATAGAAATATTCCAGATGATCATTAAGGATGAGAGCACCAGGTTTCCTAATATTGAGTATCTAGTGGATATTTTATTCTTAGTCCATGAGAAAATAACTATTATATTTTTCATTTTTTGAAGGGCTATAATTTTTTCTTCCATTTCTCAAATCATGGGATGTGTTAATCTCTTAGATCCTCGTAACATGGGGTATTTTTTTAACGATTGACACTCAGTGGGAGGCATAGAGTGATGAGGTGACAACATCAGTTCTCTATTGGGAACTGAACAGTTTTAAGTACAACAGTGGATGTTTTTCCTTACAAAATATATTCTATTATACCGAGGAAATCAGTTAGGATTTGGACATAGTTCATTGAATTTAATACTTCTAACCCCATTCCATGTTGAAATACTAATGAAACTCAAACACGTATTTAAATATGATTATTGGTGTATAAAATTTATCAAATAGGTTTCCCATACATAGCTCTAGAAACTACTCTTATATGACTAGGATGTTGCGTGAATATATAAAGCTCCTCTATGTGGCTACAAACTCAGCAACCCTTTAATTATCACATTTCTTATAGTTTTTTAGAAATATGATCATTGTTTTTATTGTCATTTAATTTAATTTGTTTAAAAATTGATGGTAATGCTCTTCCTATCCCTTGATCGACCCTGTCCGGAGGCTACTTTATGAGAAAAAATATATCCCCACTAGAGTGCACAAAACACCTCAATTTTTCTACCTTTTTTGGACTCATTAGTCAATCATAGGGACACATAAAGACTCTATGTGAGAGAGGTGATTATCAATATATCACATGTCATTTATGGTTGAAAAAAATGTTCCTAAAATTATGATGATGTAGAGTGGAATCTACCCATCTAGGATATGTCTTCCTTTCAGGTTTCATGATAGAACATGTCCTTTATATAGATTCCACTTCACTAGGATGTGTATCTATGGTGTTGAAATGTTATGGGGGTACCAATAATTGAACATCCCATAATTGTGAACAAAATTATTAAGAATTATGTAATCGGTTTCATTCATGAGCTATGGATTTTTTGCCAACATTGAGACTAGATAATTGTCCCATTTTATGAGGGGTTTAAGCCGTAATGGATGAAGTTTTTCCTTCTTCAATATTCATGTTTAGATAAACCATCTATCAAGATCCAAAAATATCCTAATGCTAAAATTTTATCCTTTTAGTCCTGTTAAATTCTTCTTAAGTGTTGAAGGAGATGCATTCATTTTGACTATGAGGTGATGCAGAGTGGGAATATTTCCATTGAGTGGTTCCTTATTGTGTTTTTTGAGATTATATATTTCATCCCTATATTAGGACAATATTTATTCCATAGAGGGGATATCATCCTTTATTTCTTCAAATTAGTATATATACATATATTTCCCCTTATCTCTATATGAATAGAATTAAGGGGGTGGAATATCATCATTTGGAGGATCCATGTTGTCGAACCTTCTCTAATTTTGAGTGAGTGAAATCTATGTAGGTTCATTGACAAAACACACCAATTGAGGTAATGTTTTAAAATTTTGTTCCTAAGTATTTAAATCTCATCTTCTTTAATTTACTAGATTTATAGTGATAATTCTCAACATGGAATATTGTATGGTAGGAAACATATCATCATTTTTTTAAGAAAAAATGTAGTTCTGGGCCACCTTCTTCAACATTCATGAGTTACTTAAAGGCCTTTCCTCCACCCCATTATCTTATCAGTCTGTTTAGTCTATTGAACCTTCTAGAGCATGATTTTACTTGAAATATATTCTAAAGGTATTAGAATTTGAATAGCAACCTTGAGGGATTTTTTTACCAAGATTACTAAATGAGACCCACATTTAAGGTGTTTTTCATTTGGTGGGAGGAGTAACATGGATTTCAATTGTTTGTAGCCACTTACTTGTCTAGAGAAGACCAATATACATGGTGGAGATATTAATAATTCCTCCTACCCTAAGGTATTTGGTTAGTTAAAGACCATCACTAGTACTTTTTAACCATCTTGAGTAATTTATGGCTCATGTAATATTGGTTGTGAAAAAAATACCCCAAGTAATGAAGGGTTGGATGTTATGGAACTGTCATCAACTTTTTCTAGACCTGTATAGGATTTAATGACCAAATGGGTATATATGGATGTAAAAAAACTCCCCAATAACGTGGGATGGGGTTGTTGGTGCATGGTTTCCATGGAATATTAAACTATTTTTTTAGATTTATCAAAATTTGTCTCATAAATGGTCTAGTTGTAACATGTAATCAAAAAAAGATCAGTTATCTATATGGGGTAGTTTAGAAGAATGATATTTTAGTTTTATTGTCATAGGAAGCCTAGTTTCTTGTCTATGGGCCAATATTATGAGCCTTTAAATATCCATCTCCCTCAACTAAGAGCATTTTATTAATCTTTAAAACAGTTGAATTTTAAGGGATTCACCAATTTCACATGAATTTATTTTCTCAATGATCCCTCCTATGGCTATGACATTTCTTGTAATTGTGTAGCAAAAATTATATTATCCTAGGTATGGGGTGGATTTTAATTCATCATAACCAATCCATCCTCAAATATGTACTTACTATGATATTTCAATAATTATCTTTGAAGGATAGTTAGTCTATTGGGGAATACTTGTCATAGGCTCTCAATACGATTTTTAATCTCATATATTGTTCCACAGAGAAGGAGGAGATGTCTATCAGGTAGAAGAGTGTATTTGTAACCTGAATATGATCTCTTTGATGATAATATAGTAGGTGGTTGTAATTTATCTATTGAAGGGTATCCTTAATGTTTTAACATCAGTAATGTATAAATTTTCCCTTAGGTATTGTGTTAATTTATAAGCAGAGGTGATGAGGGGCCAGAAAAATGTTATAAGGTTGTTATGGACCAACTAATATATATCCATTCCATCTTCTTCTTGACTGGATGTTTATTATTATATCCTCTATGGCCATAAATGTAAATTACTTATTGAAAATTAATCGTGACCTACAAAATGAAAAATTAGAGTTTTGTTCACCAGTTCATATACTGACCAATGTTGGGAGGTTCTAGAGGTTGATAATGTGGTATATAAGGTTAACCCTAGAGCTTTAAGGACCTATCCACATGATCGTGCCCTCAAAAGGGAAGATATAATTTTCTTGGTGATATATTACAATGGGGTGGTATTCCATTAAGGATTTCATGGGTAACATCCACATATTACATCTCTATGTTATTGTGAATAGGACAATCATGGTAGGTACTGCCTTCAACTTCAGATGAAGAGTTGGATAATCCTTCTAATGTCAAATTTGTGAACTATATTACCTCAATAATTCTATAATTGAGAAGTGTAGTATTATGAACCTTCTCGTGAATCATGGTAAAAATATTCCAACCTTCTCCCTAGGATAAATTATGAATATATGCCTAATGTTTAGTGGTTTCATATATATGTTGTTTACTATTTTTTTCATGGGAATATGGGCTTGTTGTCGAGAAGATATTTGGAGTATGTTGAGGAGAATTTGTATTGTTGGTGGTAATTCGATCATAACATCAAGTGGTTATTGAAATATTTCAATCAAATCAAGTGTAATTGGTAATATAAGCCTGATTCAGATTTGAATTCACCACTAGAATATATAGATAGACCATTGGATTGGGAGGAGATATATAGACCTCCTCTGGTATAGCCTCTGAAGTATAAATTTGTAGTATTTCATTAGTGGGAGCATGAATATGAACCTAGGTATTGTAACATATTATAATATACTTATTATATTTCCAATAAGGGATATGTTCCTAGACTAGGATTACTATTAATATATTCCAAATAACTTCATTTGAGGGAATATTGCTTGGGTCCTATTAGGACATTGGAATGTTCCACTAGTAATGTTTAATAATAATATTCACATATCCAGAGGTGATTTTTAATATGGGGTTATGAAACCAACTTAGAATGGGGATATAATCCCAGTTATATTCATTTTCCTTTACTATAATATATATACAATCCTTCTAGACGGGTAGAATAATATGAAATTTATTTTTAGTATTCATCTAATCTTGAATTTGAAGAAGATATGATTCTCTAGAGGCCCAAAAAGATATATGATGATGTCCCTATATTAATTTTGGAATATATTGGTGAATCCCATAATTTTATGCTAGAATATTTTTTCACCTTATAAGGGTATGTGTTTGAATATAATATAACATGTTCTCAGTTTGAAGGACATGCTGAAAAACATCGTTGATTGAGGTGGGATATCTTCCCACTCTTGTCCTCCATTTTCCACTAGAATATACTGATGGGATTCTTATAGAGTTGAATTAATATACACCTTACCATAGTTTTTTGTTATATTATATTAATAGACATGGTGTGTGTGGACAATTATATGATCCTTCTTAGTTAGTGTCACTGTATTATGTGGGTCATCTTGATATGGGAGAGTAGTGATACTTTCATGATCGTTCGATACCATCAAAATATTTTAGAAAGATTTATTGATAGATTCTAGAATATGGGCATGATCCTTGGGATCCATATCATATTATACACATTGATATATCATTTTCACCAAAATATTAGTTTCTGGTGTGGTTTCCTACTAGGTTTCACCCTCCTCATGTGATTAAGGAGTAGATATCACATGACATTGATAGTGGTTGACAAGAGCACTCTTGGGTGACATCTAAACCAGGATGGCGTTGTGGTCAAATACATAATCATAATTACTAGGGTAAGTATGTTTTTTATTATCATGCTTCAAATATAGACACCTTAATCAAATATTAGTGGTGAAATTATTTTCTATATTTATTATGAACTTCCTTTAAAGTGGTTGGTCTACGTGTTTTTTCTCCCAACGAGCCATATATATAGCCTCAAGGGTTGGGATTTTATCATGTCTATAGTTCTCCCTCACTATAAGGTCTTCCACTATATGTTAATTATTTGGGTAGATGATGTGTTTCATGGGTTCATAGGAACATTTAATGTAGTATAAGTAAAACAACGTTTTATTGATGACGCTATTACTTTTGGTCAAGGTTGACTTTGTCATAGAGGTATCTCATTATCTCAAAGAAAATAATAAATATGTTAACTAATTATTGGATCATATTATGTAATAAATATTTTTAATTATAAATTCTTGTTAAATTTATTTATTTATTCTTGATTTCATTTACAACATTTTCATTTTATAGGAAGATAAAAACAAAATGAATTGGTTTATAGTCAACCCACTTTTTATTTATATTTTGTTTTCATATCTGGTGAAAATTTTCTATTTTTAAGATGTTGAATGCAAACTCAACACATGATTTTGGGGGGCTTATAATGGTTTATAAATCATTCATATATGGTTCACTTCACCATCGCAACCTAAAACACCTAATAGTTTCCACATCTATAATGGGTTACATGAATGATTTCCAAACGAATGAGATCATTAGATTCACTTCCAATGATGATTGAAAACTATAATTGGTTGAGATAATGTGTGTTAGAGATCATAAAAAAATTTTACGAGTAATTATTTCTTATTCTGAGACTATATTATAGATTTATGATATGTTTTTTAATCTATACCAGATCAAGATATTGGACTTCCCCTAAAATTTTAGAACCATTTTTTGACCACTATTGTGAGGATCAATAAATATAATAGTTTTCACATCAATGTAACCACCTGTATGTATCACAGACTATCTATATTGTTACACATTATTACATGGAGTTGTGAATTCATGGTTTTAATATGTTTTTTAAAATACATACAGCTAGTCACTCTATATTTTTTAATCGTATAGTATGTATATAAGAATATATGGTATCAATATAAAGCCCATAATGGGGTGATTCCAATGTATCCATTAGAAATGGATCATAAAACACATAGATATAGAAATTTTATTACTTTTGAGGTCATTTTACAAGGGTCTATCCATGATATTTTACATAATTCGGTAAGGACTTCTAGGAGAAATGTGTTCTACGATCATTGGTACGAGACTTATGTATGGTTAGACCTTTCTAGATGAAGAGGACTATGGAGTTGTGAAGATGATCTCATCCTGGAATATATCCCAATGTGGAGGACATCATGATACCTATAAGAAATACAACCCTCTTGGTGGGGTCTTGGTTCTACCAAGAATATGGTGTGATGGAAAATGGTTCATAGTGGATTTGACCCAAATTGAATTGATGCCCAAATTTTTTAGAGTATTTCCATTTAAGGGGAAGACATAAGTGATCTCATGAGGTATATGTAATTTTGATACTATAAATTAATGTTTAATAATTTTGGGTTTTAACCTTTGGGTGGAATTATATATATCACTTCAAGGCTGGAATTAAAGACTATGTAGTTTGAGTGATGTGATATATGATCATATGATAGAATGATACCATATGTTTTAATGTCATGTGTTAATGGTATATGTGGGATAATTTGAACACATGATAT
The DNA here is from genome assembly GCA_963277665.1 of Viscum album. Classification (NCBI taxonomy): domain Eukaryota; kingdom Viridiplantae; phylum Streptophyta; class Magnoliopsida; order Santalales; family Viscaceae; genus Viscum; species Viscum album. Next base: position 928,370,126 of record OY728165.1, read on the forward strand.
CTATGACAGTCCCTCTCGGTGGAATCTTACGAATATTCTTATGGAATGAATCAATGCCTATATGGATCTACCATTTCATTGATAATGTAGCCCTTTTAATGAAAAGATAATATATTTGAGACTTACAACAAAGGAGGAGTCCTATGTTGGAAGAATTTAAATAATTATATTGGAATGATTATAATCAATATCTATAAACTTATGATTCAGGATTGATGTGATAAATAAGATATTGAAAAAGACCAACTAAAATATATTAGAGAATCAAATTTAATTTATCAGTGGCTTATACACATAGTCATCCATGAGAGGATTCATTTGGGAATATGTCCCTTTGAAGTAAATAAAGATATAGTTGGGGGTTACACCTAAATATGATTCCCCTATATGTGATATGTTTTATTAGGGCCAACATAATTATAGAAATATGATTATATATCTCATTGAGGATATGTCTCTATATGAGAGGATATGATTTCTCTTAAGAAATATTCCAATGTGGTAGGTCATATAAAGTTATCGTAGTTTTAATGGGGAATATAGCCTCATGGAAAGACCAATATGAAAGGGGGTATTAATGGATATATCTCAAGCCTTGGAAAGGTGTCCTACATATCTTGACACTAATAGGAATGAAAGTCCTCATATTTTATATGGTAAAGTCATATGTTTCTTAAATGGTGTTGTAGAAGATGTTTGAGTGGGGATTATACATATATTATTTCCTTTATTTCATTCATTAAGAGTTTGGCTCTTTAAATTAAAAGAAGATATTGTCAGGGCTTAGACCTAATGAGGATTCCCATAATGGATAATTTTCATTTTGATAATAGAATTATCATTTCATGACATTAAGGTTATGTGATTCATGATTTATGTGAGAACAAAAATATAGCAAGAGACCAGACATGTTTCATATTAGTTTGGGAATAAAAGTCTAAGACCAACCAAAGGGGTCATGATTATAAAACCCATTGATGATATATTCCCATATATAAATTCATATGATTTCATAAATAATATTTAAAATGTAAATGTTATATGAACAATCATGGTCTGTAAAAGGAATGTTACCTTATATAATGATTTTTTATAAATATATTCATCAAATATGGGGGATTAGGCCTTTGGTAGAAGTATTATGTATCATATTCCTAATAATAATTGGATTCGTCATTGTTCATATATCCCCATAGACTGCTAATGGTAAAGGGGAATGGAATAAATTGGTAAGGGTTATGGCCTCTTAAGTTGGAGAGTGTTGTAGGAAACTAAGTGATATATCCTTACATGACAAAGAGGGATTATGATAGTTTGAGTGAAACCCATAAGGACTTGTTTGTCACTTGAATTTCATGGGGTCATGAACTTTGGGTGAATAAAGAAAGTTCATGTTCCTCTAATGAAGGTTTTAGAGTCACTAATGTTTTCAAGGGAATGAGGGATGTGTGATTTCAAAGTGGATATGGGTTTGGAAGATGAAATGGCATTCTCAGCTAACCAAATGGCCTTATCAGCTGACCAAGAGGCCACATTTTGATATTATTCTTATCACATGATCACACAACCAGTAATATATAACAAGATCATGTAAATTGGTTTCATTATGTGAATGGTTGTTCCTTGAAGATCATCCATTATTTTTCTATTTTTATGTTACTCAATATGTGTTATTAAGTTGAAAGCCTTGAGATCATGTGATTTCTATACATTGAAAAATTTCATCATGTTCTCCTCTATCAACATATATCTATATCTTCTTCAATTTTGTGTTCCAAGTGGGGGGGGGGATATGGGTACCTCCCCCTATATCTAAACTACTTATCTCATTAGAAAATTGGCATACCCATGATTTAGGTATGAGAAGGGTTGAATGAATAAGGGAATTATTTCTTATGTGCCTTTTCTGATTAGCTATAATGTAATCAATGATGTCTCACTCGTTTGTTAGATGATAAATAAAGTTCATGATAAGGGTCAATCATTTATTGGATTATCATATTAGGGTCAAATTATATGATTGGCATGGGGATGTATCATGACTCAAAGGGGTTTCACATAAATAATCGTTAAAGAATGATCTACCCATATCTAACTTATTTTCCTATCTATGTCTTGTGACTGTCTTTTCATTATGTGGTCACTTGACTCCACATGTATCTTATTGGGAAAACTAAGAACATGAGTTTCCTTTCATGTAATTTTTTTTTCCCTAATACCTTTAATATTTGGTAAATTCATGTCTTGGGAATATCACATGGGTAGTTTTGAGTCACACGATTATGTTTAAATCTCGTCACGGGTAGCCTCTTCCCCAGTATCTCATGTGCATATGAATTTATGGGATATTATGTGATTTTCTATCACATTAAGAGTTACAAGACCACATAACCTAATCGAATTACCCCACAAGTGGTCATTTTACTTATTATTATACTTTTTACAAAAAATGAAACTTATTTTATTAGGTTTTCTCCCAAATTTAATATTTACAATTTTTGTTTGGAGGAAATCAACATGATTGTATGTTAATTTGGGGTTAAATTAATGTTTTAATGTAAAAAATGTGGTGTAATTTGGGATTCACCGTTAATTTTGTTTAGCCTATAAAATAATGTGGATCCATGTGGTTGATTCAAGAACCATTCTAGTAGTTGTTTTATGGTTAGAGAATTGTTTTCTATCCCATGTATCCAAACTCTGTACTTCATTTTTTCACCCTTAGATTTTTTTCTTCATTATTTTACTCCCTAGACTAAATGCAATGGTTATCACAATTAAATTGAGCATAATAAGTGTGTTTTTAATATAATTATTGATCATATGGGATTTTATTCTTATTTTTATTCATGTATAGTTCTATAGTATTTCATTATAATGGATATTTTTTTAGAACATTGTTTTTAGAGTGAAATGGTGTATATTTTCAGTGTCATTTGAAATCAATTTCCTTTTATAAAATGTTTTCAAATAGTGGTGGTGGATTTTCCAAGATTATTATTATATTAAAGGTAATATTTGGATGAATTTTTAATGGATTTTGGGATATTTTTTAAAATGATATATTTGATATTGAATAAAAATAATGATTGTTTTATAAAATACATTCTTTCTGATGGATTTGATTAATATGGATAAAATGTTTTGAAAGAGAAGCGTAATTTTTATTTAAAATGATATGTTCGTAAATAATGTTTATGGATTAAAAATGGAAGATTTAGATTTTAAATAATGTTATTAAGGTTTTAAATTAAGGTGTTTTATTTGAATGGGAAGCTTTGTAAAATTATTTAAATTCTATTTAATTTGAAAAAATGAATTTTCTGAGCTATTTACTATGTTTTATGGGTGTGGGTAGATTGAGTTTCTATTTTCTGGACCTAGACTATATCTAACAAGGAGTATTTTAACATAATATGGAAATATATTTGTTGTGTTGACTAATAGGGCATTTCCTGTTATAAATTTATAGTGGTTTTTTGGTGTGTTAACTCTACCCTAAATCAATATTGGGTTGTGGTTCCATAATCATTCTTCTACATAGACCCCTGTAAAATTAATCATAACACAGATATTATCTTCTTTATAAGAAAAAAGAGGTTCTTATTAGTTAATTAAGAGATTGGATATAATTCGGAAGAGATTATTGTCTCTTATAATTTATATGGATTCAAGGGAAATAATATTTTCTTGATTTAAAGTATAAGATTTTTGATCCAATATTTGAAGTGATTATTGAGGAAGGTAAGTAATATAAATGGGAGAAGATGCATATGGGTTGATTCTTGAGTATAACACCAAGGACTTCACTTTTTTTAGTTTTAATGATCTAATGGTTTTTCAACAGTTTGGATACCTAGTAAATGTTTTAATTACATCATGTTTATTTATTGTAAGAGTAAATATAAAATATTATTGTGTGGTTCTTGAGTGGTATATATTTCTATGGTCGTTTTTTAGGTGGATGTTGAGATCAATTTGTATTTTCGTACTTTTTTTCAATGGAGCCTAGGTTCTGTAGATACTCTCTTATGGATAATAATATTTATTTGATTGTTGGATTTTCCTCTTCTCTTATAGTTGTGTCTTTATGGAGATATTTGGTTTTTCCTTGTGTAGTTTTATGTTATTATTTACTTTTTTATTTTTCTTCTGTATTTGGTTTATTACAATTTGAAGTTTTAGTGCCTATGGATTAAAATCATAGATGTTTGTTCTTGATTTGCTGGATAAGGGAAACACGATAGGTTTGTGCTCAAATAACTAGGAGAAGGGTTTCCTTTGATAAGAACCTAAGGGTGCTATGTTTCTTTTTGGGGATTCCTTCAGACGGAGCCTATGTTTGAGGCCCTAGTTTGTCTGAGTGGGTCATAGTGACATGGTTCTAGAACCCATATATTAATTTGTGAGGTTTTCTTATGGTATGAGTTTTATTTGGTTTTTTAAATGTTTTTTTCAAATAAATTGTGATATTTTTGAGGATTTGATGTTTTTTAGGTTTTTAGTACAATTTTGGTTTATAGTATAATTTTTCTTGAGTTGTGTCTTTTATTTGGTTTCATCTATTACAGATCAATTCTAAATGGTTGGGAAATATATGATAAGTATTTTCTTCTATCCAACATTGTCTGAATAGTAAACATGATATTGATGGTTGATGATTCATTCTTGGAAAAAAAATCAAATATTCGGTGGTAATAACATATGGGTTTGGGGAATATTGATTTATATAGATGGTCATTTATTATAAAAAAAATCATATTTATTTTTCTTACCCAAAGACCTCTCAATATGTGTAGGAATTTGGTTTTATTTTTTTCTTTTATTGCTTATCGATGAATTTAAGTTGAAAAAGTTTCATAATAGGGAGAATTTTAAATCCTTGGTCTGTAATTTCTATTATAATTTTATTTTTTTATTTTTTTCTTATTTAGTTTTGATCTTTTTCAAAAAAAATTGAATTTTAAATATGGAATATTTTATGGGATTTGGGATTCAAATAATTTTAGTGGATGGTTTGGAAAGACATTAAGGCATCATGTATGCTATGTTTCCACACATTTGAGTGCATTTTATGTTTTGTGTATGGTTTCTTGAATCCATAAGTTCAATATATGTGCCTGGGGGTGTGATTAGGGGGTGAAGACTGCATATTTCTTTCATGGTTTACCAACCCATGTAGCTAAACCACGAAAGTTGACTATATTTTCAAATTTTGATCATTTAAAATCTCCCTATAATAGTTTTTACAGTGTTTACTCATTTCCCCTCAATTCTCAAACATCCAGCATTGATGTCACTTTGGGATACCTCCACACCTTATATTCTCTTGATTTCAAGACCCCTTACATCAATTATTTTTTGGATTTTCTAAGCTAAGAACTTCCCTTCCTTTGATTATTTCCCATTCTTTATTCTTCTTTTCTGATACACTTAGCCAAACCTCCTATCATAAAAATTAATTAATTTGTACCAAGGATAAGGGATAGGGTGGGTTATAATATGAATTTTCGTATTATAGTTCCCTAAAAATATTTTCTCATTCTTAAATAAACATTCATCATTATTGGATTGATGTTCCAGCATCATTTTGGATTACATGAGGTGGGAGTTTTTATGATATTCTTATTTTTTGGGATGTCATTAAAGATAAATTAACAATAGTGGGATAACTTGTATAAGGGGAACACCTGATATATTTAAATTATAATGGTAAATCCCTTTATATATTCATATTAACACTAGCTCCGTTGGATTTCCCCATATATAGAAGTTCATTAAGGGGAAATACTAGGTGGGGAAATTAACACTAGGGGGTAACTAGTAGGATTTCCCCATTTGTGTTAAATATGAATATATATATATAGGGTGTGACCACAAGCATAACTTCCCATATGCTAGAGACTGACATGTAGTAGAATTGGTTTAAGTTGTTACCATGGGGAGATTATATCAACATTTCAATCATTTCAAATAATGTATAAAAATAGCCAAAAAAATACATCACAAATTAATATATTATGAAGAATAATAGAAATGCAATCATAAATAATAAAATCATGCTGATTTAGGTAGTCATACAAACTCAAATTCATCCCAATACATAGAAGTTCAACTCCCACTGAGATGGTAAAATATAAAAACTAATAAAAGAATAAAATTTCATGGGGGATCTAATACCATCCTCTAGCCTCACCTCATTTGGTCTCAAAATTGCATCAGAGTTAGCCCACTTGATCATGCTATACTAGTCCACTACCTAACCAGAATCCCATGACCAGTAAAGATATACTCAGTTACAAAGATTCAATTGATTCGCAAGAAGGGTGTGAGAATAACTCAGTATGGAATCACTAATGTGGTCAAATAAATAACAATTAAATGTATTGTGAACATGTAATATACTCCATATAAAAAATTAAATAGTGTGGAAGCGTAAATAAAATAAAACTTATCAATCCTTGGGTTCTCGTATGACACCCACAATTGACCCATACCTATTTAAAATTATTATAGATTATCTTTTAACATTTCACACAATAGTCCAAAAAAATATCATCCCCATGGATGATTGTTATGAGAATATCTACGAAAATTTAGTAGTATCAATCATAGTATTCAAGTCATGTGAGATTGTCCTAGATAATCGATTAGTAGCATCTAGAAGAATCATTGAATCCTAAGGGGTTACCCAATGTAATGAATGTATCATTACATCATATTTGATTCCCAGGAGCTAGTCCAATTCAATCTTGTAGACTTGAAGGTTGAATCCGATCATCAATGGAATTCTATATGCATCGGGAGTAAATCTAATCCTTAAGGGGAAATCCCATATGACCCAATAATATTAGGATCCCACCTAATCCTTAGGATTTAATAGAATTTGTTGATTAGTCATCAATCTCTATGAAAATACCCATGAAGTAATCCTAGGTAGCCAATTTTTCTTAGGATCCAAGATAATCCTTACGTAGTGATCATATGATATTATGTAAAGTCGAAGGCTGAATGCCAATGTCTTGGGAATTCAATATTTATCATGAATCATCACAACATAAAAAGTGTTCTTCCAAGGAATACCTAATTATCCTGTTTTTATATTGATTCATAAGGGTTACCTATCTAATAATATTATCAGGAATAAAATTCAGATCCAAGGATAATGTCTAAGGAATCAATAAAGTATCAATCTTAATATCTAAATCCATGGTAACCCCCTAAGAGTTCAACTAAATGTTTAGAGGAATGTGTATTGATCTCATAATATATGAACATGATAATTATAAAATGTAGGATATTCATGTTTCCAAATTTATATCACATAACCATTGTTCTTATCATGGGAAGGACCAAATATCATTTCTAACAGCATACTAGGAACCCATAATTAATTCAGGATCTAAGGTGAATCCCTGAACCATCACTACTCATACCCACACATACCCTCTATGGGGATGTTATATTACTAGGACACCCTCTGGGGTCCCCTAGGTCACATCAGAACACATAAACCCTCTAAGGGTTCCTTGATCTCAATCTATGCACTTGGATGGTCTCTCATCACTCATCACTCAAAGGGATTCATATGACTTGATATAGTCATAAAAATATTATGGAACCATTTTTTATTGGGTATCATCAAACGTTCACCACTCTATGTAGATGACATAACGTACATATAACATACCAAGTCACCATTGGGTTATCCCTCATGCACCCTAACCATGTTCTCACATCCCAAGGGAAATAAATACTCACTCCATGCTTATAGTAATACTGTAAGGTACCTAATGAATTATATTATTCCATTAAAACCAATTTGGTCCACTCATTACCTACCAAAGAATCTCAATTACAATGATGAATAAATTGGAACCAACAGAAAGGGACTCAATGTTAATTAGATTAATTAATCAATATATAAAAGAATTAGATTTTGATGAGTTTTTTTGCGGCGGTATTCAAAAATGGTGCATAATATTTTTTTTGCAAAAAAATAAACAGTTGTTCTAAAAACAAGAGCTAAAAGTATTTTAATTTTTTTTATTTTTTTACAATTTAATTCTAAAAAAATTAGTGCTGGTATTATAGAAATCACCGTGATATAGCAGCGGTTTTAAAAAAACATCCCCTAAATTAAAACAACAGAGATATAAAATATGATATATTTAATCATGATTTATTATTTATTATTTATAATTATTGGTTGTTTATTATTTACAATTTTAATTAATTATATTTTCTTTATTAGTTAATATTAATAATTTTGTGTTAATAATAATTTGAAACATAAAATAATTCTTTAATAAGATTGCAGTTAGACATCTGCATTAAATTTCTATAACATTTGATTCGAGAGTCCGTTTTTGATCCAGAACAAGTCAAATTGAATCTTATTAAATTAAATAATACCAAAATGTATAATAATTTTGTAATTATTAAAATAATAAAATTTATTATAGTTTTATGAAATTTTTGTAATTTAAATTCAACATTAACCTACCATAACTTTTGATCTGGGTGTCTGTATAGGATGTAATATGTATCAAATAAAATCATGTAATGAGATATAATCTGTGATGATTGGTGGAACCCCATTAATATTTTAGTCCAGAAAGGTCCATAAAGCCTCTAAAATTGAGTTTTTAGTTATAAGAACTTATTTTATTTAATATTTGATATTATTTCAACTTTTCTTAAGAGCGACTTTATATTATTTTTCTTCATTTTATGATTTTATTCCATTGATAGACATTCCTATTGATTTGATGGTGTTAAAATTGTATTGTTTTCTCTCTTTTTGTTATTTATTATTTATTATATTTACGTATTTTTATGTATTTATAAATATTTGTTTATATTTATATATATTTGTAAATGTTTATATATATTCAAGCTTATATATTTTCATATCGTATATGTGTATATATGTATAAAGATATTACTATTTACTTTTGATTATATATATAATTAACCAGTCATGGTGGTGGGTGAGTGATTCCCCGCCTTCTTTACTGCATCCAAATAGGGGGTTTGATCCCCCACATGCCCTTAAATAGGGAGTGGTTTGGACAATAAGTTATAGTGATGGGTTGTCCCTAGGTGATGCATATGGTGGTGTTGCTGGGAATGTGACGGGATGAAGGATCAAGTAAATGAGAAGGTTGTGTGTGTATGGTGGTGCTCCTAGGCAGGTGAGGGGAAATGGCACCTTGTACGGGTGGTCTGTGGTGGCTATGGTGTAGTTAGGGGCAGGATGATCCTCATGAGATGAAGATGAGTGGGTGAGGGGGTGGGTGAGAAAATGTCGTCGGCAACAGATGTTTGGAATGAGTGGCTCTTATTGATGCATGAGTTGTGTGGTGGCCCTAGTGAAGGATGAAAATGGTGAGGGGTGGAGCTCATAGCGACAATAAGCTAGTGTAGAGGCCCCCCAGTGTGATAATAGACCTCGAGGGGATGGTTGGCATGATCTACGGGTGAACAACGACATAAGTGCAGAAGAATGCATAGGATATCCTTGAGGACAGTGACATAAGTGTGACAGATTACATGAACATTGGGTTTCATGCCAACTTCGTTGCGAGTGTTTTTGGGTTTCATGTGTATTGGCCCTACCGACTATGCGGTAAAAAAATTATAAAAAATCTTGATTGGTGGTATATCTCATTGGAGGGTATGGATTGCATATCCAACATATGTGAGGTGTGCATGTATTTGAATGTATTTTTACCCCAAGAAATATATATATATATATATATAACTATATAAGTGTGTGTTTATATATATTTATAAAGCATTAATGTATGTTTATATAAATTTAGGTGATTTCTGTTATATCTATATATATTTATAGATATTATATACAATTATTATTTATTCAATTGTCATTTTTATATATTATTTTAATATATTTATATTATTGATTTATTAATTATTGGTGTTTTTATTTTATTAAATTAGTGGTAAATTAATATTTAATATTTATTTAGTATTTAGTATTTATTATATATTAATATATATTATTTTTAATTTATTATTTATTGTTATATTATTATGAGTTTGTTATTTAGTTATTATTTATTTTTATACTATTATTAAATTTTTTTATTTTTTATTTAGTAGTTATTTATCTGTTATTATTTATTTATTGTTTATGTATAATTTCTTTATTATTTAATATTTAATATTTATTATTTATTACATAGTAATAATTACATATTTATTATTTATTTATTTATTATTTCATTATTTATTATTTGTTTATTAATGATTTATTCAGCTTTTATTATTTATTTATTTTTCATATTTGTTTATAAATTAGAAATTTTTCAATTAATTTTTAATTTTTTAATTTTTTTTATTAATTAGTTATAAATTTATCTTAAAATTATTATTATTTTATCCATAATTTATTATTAACACAATATTTGTAATTTATATATTTTATATTATTAATTTATTTTATATTTCTTCTTTATTTGTGTAATATTTGCAGTTATTTATTAATTAATTATACATTAATTATTAATTACATATTATTGTATTATTGATTTATTTTTAACATATTATTTATTAATTATTTATTATATATTTATTTATAATTTTTTAATTATCATCTATTATAAATTAATTAATTACTTATTTAACATATAGTAATTTAATTTTTAAATAAATTATTATTTATTCATTACTTATATATTTTTTATTTTTTATTTCTTTTTTTTAATTAGTAGTTATTGCTTATTTTTTATTATGTATTTTTTATTATTTATTTTATATTATTTATTTTTTACTATTTACAATTTATTACTATATTATTTTTTAACAACTTAGTGTTTATTTATTAAAAATATTAATGATTAATTAATAATTATTTAGTTTTTATCTACTTGTTTTATATCATTTTTTTTCAATCGATATATATATATATAAGTATATTAATTTGTTTAATCACTAGTTGAAGGGTTTGAGGGATTGGTAATGTATTTCTTGAATAACCAAGTGTTTGGGGGTTCAAATATCACCCAACATAGATTTTTTTCATGGAAAACATGAAATATTCATGTGCATTTGCATGTGATTTTGAAAATATTATAAAATAAAAAGTTATTTACCTAAAATAAAATAAAATAAAAATATAATTACATCAAAATTATCTGTGAATATTAAAAAAATAAAAAAATAAATAAATTAATAAAAAAATAAAAAATAAAAAAAATTGAAAAAAATAAATAAAAAAATTAAAAATTAAAAATTAAACACCGTAGAATGATTTTTTAGTGGTTTAAATGAAAATTAAACTATTGTTGACACATGATTTTGCGGCAGTTTTTTATTACCATTGCAAAATGGTTTAGTTAGGGTTTAAATAATTATTAAATTCTTACTTTGGCAAGGAGAATTTCTTGCCCCTCATGGTTCATTCATATTAATGAATATGAACATAGACTAGGCCAAGGCAATCAAAAATCATGAAATCAATCCAATGTGAAAGGTACCTTATGTCCGTGGCACATTTTTCCACTCATTCATGGACATTGTGTTTTAAGAAACAATTTTTTTGATAAAATTTGTCGATCACCCATACAAGAGAGACCACAATTATCACATTCTATATATATAGTGCATATTACCAAAGGGGTACGTCAAAGGACCTACTACCTCAATAACATTATTATTCCCTTTTATCAACAAATAACAACTCTCACTAGAGCTCATACAAGTCCAACTGGCCATGGCTCAGCATCATGATTCCCTAACTCAGGGAAAAGAATACAAAATTATTTAATTATAATATTTTTTAATTAATTAGACTAAATATAAATACTGTTTCAAATAATTTAGATAATCAATAATTTATTAACAGGTCATATAATTAGGTATAAAACCTAAAAACCTAGTCGATGATCTCATCATATCTAAACATCACCCCACCACTCATGAATGGTCAATAAAACACTACTTCAATCTATCAACGAAAAATCATTAACACACGATAGTGTTTCCTTCTCGATTTTAATTTAATCTTACCAAAAATTAATAAAAAAAAGTATACAATTACATAACATTAATTGAATGACATGCGATGAAATGTGATTATCATCTTAGGACCTCTTCTATCTAACGCCACTGTTATCAGTTGATTCCACCATGGTCCAGTGGAATCAGCTTAAAAATATATAGATTCCCCATACAAAAACGAAATATTAAGAGAATAAAAAGAAATAGATGTGAGAGGAAGTAATAAAGTTCCTCAAATCATTGTAACTTTTATTTATGAAACCAAACCAGATCAAGGGGGAGTCGAGAAAGGAAGGGAAAAAGAGATTTCTGAAATTTGCTTCTCCATGAAACTCATTTGACAATGAAAAGTGGTAGAAAATATTGAATTTATGGGTCTTACCTTATTTTGAAAACTAAGAATAGTCTTGGTCATGAAGTGGGGATAGGGTTACAGCACGACACCTCCTTGAGTTTGGGAACTTCCTAAGGCCTCTTTTCCTTCACAGCATGAACAAATACAACTTCAAAATTTTTGTTGGGCCTCCAAGACATTCTTTGACTCATCTTATAATAACAATAACACAACTGATCAATGTCTCACGTCCTTAAATATCTTCTTGAGATTTCCTACCTCTTAGATTCTTGATATGAATACCAGTTCTAGATAAACCTCATCACTAGTACAAAACCACTATGATGATTCTTACCCATTCCTATCTAGCAAAAAAATGGTTTCGTTTACTAATTCAACCAAAGGATAAATGTGATCCCATTAATAACACATAACTTTTACGGATAAATTTTGATCCATGGTGCTCCCTACCATCTGAATCACCTACCAAAACAAATTTCAAATGGTCAATAAACCTTTTAGGTTAGGCTTCCATCTCACATCACCAAATTATATGTATCATCACTGGTAAAAAATCATGTGTCGAACCATTCACAAAGGAATTCAGTCAAACACATTGATGAACTATCTCATCTCTCAATCAAGATGACCAAATCCCCTATGAAATCATGATATTGTTTAATTGCATTCACTAACTTTCCAACCCAACTCTTCACGTAATTTCTCTATTGGTACTCCACTAAGACAAAATAGATACCATTCTCTGACCCTAAGCACTGATACACCACTAATCCAACTCGCGCTTGGATCCCATTGAATTTATCTTAAGCTCGATGCCAATGAAAATACTCCATCCAAAAACATTTCCAATTCCATGATATAATATTCTATATGAAACCATATATAAATTTATTTACTTAATCATTAGTATCCACACACCACCATGGTCCTCTAATGACATGTCTCATCACACCCACTACCTTTTCCACATTATGGTCATACCTCCAAGACTAATTATCCATCTATTATGACACATAATGATTGGATGTAATATTTTCAATCATTATCAATCTGCAATAAGAAACATCAACCATCACCTATTCAAAGATCACAATAACATCATCCATGGAATATACAAAATGTATCCATAACGAGGGGTGTAAAGACCCGAAGCTTGACGTACATGGACATTACATTACATTTGCGGAATACTTAGTACATAACAAAAATACACACACAAGGATCGTAATAGTTTAGTGTCTTTGGAAACTCGGAATAAAATCTTCTAATCGTGGTGAAATATCTTCAACATCTCACATAAAGATCTTCCTATTTTTTTTTTACCTAAAACCTTTCTTTATATCCTAGGGAAAAGAAAACATAAAAGGGTGAGCTCAAATGCTCAGTAAGGGTAAACAAAATAAATATCAATCACATCATATTCATAAGAACATAACTTTTGGAAATCTTAACCTGCAAAAGAGAGCATAATTTCATAACATGGGATAAATCATAGTAGTGAAATGAAATCCCAATAATCATAACATAAAACATGAAACTTCGTGGCATACACACATAATCATAGAAAATCATTTCTTGTTAGTCAAGACTCATTTCCAAGACTATCTTAGTGGACAAAGTCCCTTTCTGAATCGAGTAACCCTCGTTTCAGTCCTGTTTCACTGAACCGGTATAACCTACCATTCCAGCCCTGTCTATCTCATTAGATATAAAATCTTTACCCAATGCATTGGAGGGAGATATAGGTCCCACCCATCTCATAATGATACCATTCTTATTTGTGCCACAAAATCATAAATCATACATCATTGCATAACCCATGTAATAAAAATGGGATTCTTAAACAACATGACATCATAAAACAACTCATATAAGATAAAAGAATTCATAAAAATGTTTCCATCACAACATAATCAATTCAATGTAATAATAGGGATAAAAACAGAACCATTTTATTATCTTAGATGGAAAATAATTTTGATAAAATACTTGAACTTCATTCTTGAGAAAAATATCCTTTCTACTTCAAAAATCATTTTTCCTTTCTTAACATGTCATACAATTATAAACTAAAAAAAGTTGATTAAAAATAAACTTGAAAACTTGTAATGGAAGCTTCTTGGAAATAATGTTTTAAAAATCCATTCATGCCGTATAAGTTAAAAAAACATTCTTCGTACTTTTGTCGGAAAAGTCAAAAAGTACCTCGTACGAAAAACGACAAAAGATTCCTTTCATATTTTTTACTAAAAACTCACCGAAGGGTAAAAATGGATTTAAAAAATTGTAGGTGGATGGAAATAATATTACATATTTATGAAACATGGATGTGGATGATAAAATACACCCCAGTAAATACTTACAAATAAACAATCTCGGATAAAAATGAGATTGTGATATTTCCCTTACCTTAGGTCCGATTTGCTTCGTATGTGTCCAAACCTCCTGTATAATGATTTAAATAATGTCATTGACTTATTACAGAATCATATTTATTGTTATGATATCATATATGGTTCACTTATGACATTATATTACCCGTTCTTTTGTAAATTCCATGTTAAAGAAGCGTTTTGGGTAAAATCGTTTCATTTATCGTAGGTGTTTTGACTTGTTGTTCTTGACATCATTATTACTTATATCATGATTTACTTACTTCCAGAATATAAAACATGATTTATATATCATATATATTCAGTATATATATTTATAATAGATAGATAAATAAAATGAAAAACACCGTTCATGGAGACGGTAGTCCGTACGTACGCATTAACGCTGTTTTCCTTTCCTTATTGTCTTGAAATGGAAGTAAGTAGATGACATACATATATATATATATACATAAATCCAGTAGCTTTATAATGTCATATATTTCATTATTATTTCTTATATATACTTTATAATCATTCTTAAATGGTTAACATGGAGAATGAATCTCATCGCGTCGTGGAGACGGTAGTCCGTACGTACGCACGAGCGATGATATCATTTCTATAAATATTGAATTGAATTGGAGTGGATTATAAATTATATCAGAATCAATATGATGTTTTAATAACTATGTATAGTTATTCTTTACACCATTATACCCATCCATGTAAGGTGGTGGTGGAAAATAGATTACACCACGGCGTGGAGACTGTATTCCGTACGTACGCACGCGCGGTGATTTCTTTTTCCGTAGGATGGATAGATGGTGAAATAGGGTTGTTTCATACTTATAATAACATATCAGTATATGAGTGATACTTATGTTATTACTTCATAATGAAACAACCTAAGAAGAAGAAGTGGAAGAAGAAATAAAGATGAAAGAATTGGTAACGGTAATTATCTCTTCTTTAAAGCGCCTCTTTGAGACCTCCTCTTAGGGCACTAAAATTGGTCTTTGAGGAAGACCAGAACCTCTAGGATGTTTCTAGGGAAGTGGAGAAGAGATTTTGGCAGGGGTTGGCCGAGCTTGAGTGCTCAAATTGGTGTGAGGAGGAGGGGGAGGAGGTGCCCTTTTATAAGGGAGGAGAGGGGCACCTTAGGAATATCTCAAAATATTATTTTATATTAAAGTCAAAATCGGTTTATAATGGTTCCAAAGGGTCTTATTTCGAAGCTAAAGTGGGGAAGGGTCGAAATCCTATCAACCAATAGTATTTAGACAAGTTTAGGGTATTATTTTAACCTTATCAATTAGATTTAACTCTAAGTTAAATAATTTAACTTTTACCATGTCTTTTTGTTTTCTTTCACTATATGGTTAATACAATTACAATAACATGCCAAACGAACCCAAAATTGTTTATTATTAATATATATATCCTTATCTAAGTCATTTGGATGAACCTTAGATTTTTAGGAATAAAATAACAATTAATAATATAATATTTGATTTAAAAACTATTTTGTGTCAATTTTGACATTATTTGATATATGATTTTTGTGAAAGTCATAACAGAATTATATGTTCAAACCAAGTTGATTAAATCAACACTAGTATATCATAGTAACCTATAAAATTAGTTTAATTCATAAAAAGTCTTAAATTACATTTATTTTGGTATTTATATTATCAATTATGTCAATATTTCATTAATAAGATAATTACTGCATCATCTTTGTGTCATAAATAAATTATATTATTTGATGTCTAAAATTACAAATAAAATACCATCATGTAGGAAATCGTTTTAGCTTTCTAATGAATATTTAAAATCGAATTTATCTTATGTATAACCACATATTAAAAATGATTTACTTATTAAACATTGATTTTAACTATTTTAACCCTTCTTTAAATAAATTAATAATAAATGTCCTAATCTAATCCATGTGGGCCTAAATGGTCATTTTTTATTCCTAAGTTTGTTTTTGGTCGAATTACACTTATCCAATAGAATTAGGACATGTGTTAGGGTAATAGTATTATCATATTTACCCTTAGATATCCTATTTACTATTAACCACAGTAAAAAAAGTAAAAAGTTACTATTCACCAAAAAATTATTTTCATCTCATTGAACCACATTTTAGTCCTTGATATTAACCGTTTCTCTCGGATTTTCTAAATTCCATTCACAGAAGCGGTAAAATTAAGTTTTATGCAAAATTCAGTTTTTAACCTACCACTTAGTGGTTTCACTATTCATCAAAAATTGAAAGTTTTCAGAAAAATACCAAAATTTCACCCTAGGCTAATTTCGATATTCTGAGTCCAAAAATGAAGTCCATTTTGAAAAATAAAATTTATAAAATTTCAAAAAGTGGTTATTACTATTCATAACGGCTAGTTTTAATATCATATTGTTGTTTAGTGAAACTCGGTATTGCGTACGACGCAAGCTATCGAGGAAGGTCGCGATTGCGTGTAAAGCAAGCCAAGCAAGTGTTGTGTAGAAAAAGATTCCTTTGATGATTTATATAACATAAAAGTCTCGGGTGTTACATTCTACCCCCCTTAAAATTAATTTCTCCCTCGAAATTCGTCGGGGTTATAAATAGTTTACTATTCGAAAGTTTCTTTAATAGAAACCCACATCGTAAAAAGGAATACCAAAACTTGGCTTTAAAAACTAAAGTATGAAATGTAACGATTACCCAAATAAACTAATCACTGGGTTTCCACATAGGTGAAAATATGGATATGGAAGAGAAATCTAACCATCATGTTCTGATGGAGAGTGGTAGAGAACATGGCTATGGAAAAGCCAACAATCACAAATCCATAAATTTGTGACGATCTAAGGTACCATCCGATTCATCAGGTATAAGATCATTAGGACAACATTTTTGGTTTTCAAGATCATTTCCCTAAAGTCGATGAATTAAAAGAAATACTTACATGATTTTGGTACAATCTCACTGTTGTTTGTGCCTTGAACAATTTCCACTTCATAAATGAAGTTGAATTTGTTATTCGTGAAGTGTTAGCAGATCACGTGATAGAATGACGGGTCATTCCATCTGTCTCAAACAAAAGGTTAGAAAAATTTATATACATAAGTCGATCTATAGTGAGATTAATCATATATGGTTCCTAAAATGGACTTATACTTCATATATCATACTTCTTAATATAGTAAAACTAGTTTCTACTAAACAGGGACTTCCTGTAGGCCAGTGGTAAGCGATAAAGGCCAGTCACACTTCGGTTGTGGGTTCGATTCCCACAGCCTTGTCCGACGCGATGGGCTGTCGCCCGTCCTGCCGGTTGTCCTTTTTCTAAAACTATATTACAATAACATCCCATCAATAATATCGAGAAAACTTCTATCCTTAAACAATACTAACTTATGTCCAACATAATCCATTCCAATCTTTATGATTATCCATAATACTGTAGTCCACTCTCATAACATAGTGAAAACGATTACCAGAGATTTAACACCATCGTCGATCCCCATAAGATATGTCTTGTTGGTCACATTCTAAACATTCAAAGTCCTTAATCATGTATTCTCTTGAATACCTTAGTGAAAACATGAATGCAGTTTAAAGTTAACACTTTCCACATAACAAAAATTCTCAAAATTCTATATACTCAAACCATGATATTACTTAGTCCTTATATCAATCATGAGCTCATGAATACTGTTAAACATTTCATTTTCTTGTTTTCCCTTCATTATGTGCATATCATCTTATTTCCAAAAATATCTCAATCACTTTGAATACCACATTAAACCAATACATAAATATTCCAATACTCCATGATACAACATTATTTTGGAATCCCATTACATAAACACTTAATCATTCCACCACATCGTTGTCATATTCAACATCGCCAATAGTAATCGCATGTGACTTCCCTTTGTCCTTTGCCTTCAGTGGTTGCTCATGTTGATCATCACTAACCCTTGGATTAGGGCAATTATTAGCATAATGCCCCATTTCCTTGCACTTGAAGCATTGAAGTGTTGGTGGTGCGTTCTCTGCAGTGTGTGCTTTATTCACATCATTGGAAACCCTTTTTCCATTACTTCGACACTCAGCTGCTTGATGACCTTCTTTTCCACACTTAAAACATTTTCTAGTCCCTTTAAGACAATCTCCACCATGCTTCTTTCCACACTTTGTGCATAAAGAAACATTCATCTTCTTTTCACCATTATTATGAGATTTCTCCTTGAACTCCATCTTTTGTTTCTTGTCAAAACCATGAGATGGATATGTAACACCAACTTCCATTTCTACCTTGATAGCACAACTCACAATTTCTTCATAGCTACTGAAGTCTCTTATAGCTAATTCCCTTCGAAGACTTGGTTTTAAGCCACTGAAAAATCGATCAACTTTACTTTCAGGTTGGATGATAATGCCAGATGCATACCTTGCAAGTCTTGTAAAATTCGCTTCGTATATACCAACAGATTCATCATCCTTATGCTTCAGCTCAATAAACTCCTTTTCCATCTTTGTTCGAAGAATACGAGGGAAGTACTTACTGAAAAACATGTTCTTGAACTCGTCCCATTCCATGGACTCAATTTCATATCTTGGCCTCGTATTCTTGATAAGATTCCACCATTGATCAGCTTCACCTTCCAAACGATATACTGCTAAGATGACTTTATCATGTTCAGAACATTGAAGAACTGAAAATATCTTTTCAGTGGTACTGATCCATTGTTCAGCAACAAGTGGATCGGAATTCCCACTGAAAGAAGGTGGACGTTGCCTCACGAAGAACTCAATAGAATATTGTTCCCTTCTATGCTCATTTGGAAGTCCAGAATGATTCATAGCTTGTGTAAGTATAGCAATAAGATTTTGCACTCCATCTCCCATAACATTTGTTTGTTCAGGAGGGCAATCATTGCATTGTCCATTGCATTGATCAACACGGTTCCTTCAGGTTCCAGCCATCGTCTAAAACCCAAAAAGAATAGTGTGAGAGGCAAAAATCATGCTAGGGAAAACAACATAATAAAGGGGGAGTACCTTCAATATCCAACATCTTAGGTTTAATTCTATGATCGTTAGCGTAATTCTAGTACTATAACCTATACGTATACTTATCCCTAGGGACATCCCTAGACATACCTTAGAAATATCTCTAGGGATCTCACTAACGTTTTCGCGTCCTAGTTTCCAAAGGTTGACGAAACCTTTCCTCTGATACCAACTGTAATGACCCGAAGCTTGACGTACATGGACATTACATTACATTTGCGGAATACTTAGTACATAAAAAAAATACACACACAAGGATCGTAATAGTTTAGTGTCTTTGGAAACTCGGAATAAAATCTTCTAATCATGGTGAAATATCTTCAACATCTCACATAAAGATCTTCCTCTTTTTTTTACCTAAAACCTTTCTTTATATCCTGGGGAAAAGAAAACATAAAAGGGTGAGCTCAAATGCTCAGTAAGGGTAAAACAAATAAATATCAATCACATCATATTCATAAGAACATAACTTTTGGAAATCTTAACCTGCAAAAGAGAGCATAATTTCATAACATGGGATAAATCATAGTAGTGAAATGAAATCCCAATAATTATAACATAAAACATAAACTTCGTGGCATACACACATAATAATAGAAAATCATTTCTTGTTAGTCAAGACTCATTTCCAAGACTATCTTAGTGGACAAAGTCCCTTTCTGAATCGAGTAACCCTCGTTTCAGTCCTGTTTCACTGAACCGGTATAACCTACCATTCCAGCCCTGTCTATCTCATGAGATATAAAATCTTTACCCAATGCATTGGAGGGAGATATAGGTCCCACCCATCTCATAATGATACCATTCTTATGTGTGCCACAAAATCATAAATCATACATCATTGCTTAACCCATGTAATAAAAATGGGATTCTTAAACAACATGACATCATAAAACAACTCATATAAGATAAAGGAATTCATAAAAATGTTTCCATCACAACATAATCAATTCAATGTAATAATAGAGATAAAAACAGAACAATTTTATTATCTTAGATGGAAAATAATTTTGATAAAATACTTGAACTTCATTCTTGAGAAAAATATCCTTTCTACTTCAAAAATCATTTTTCCTTTCTTAACATGTCATACAATTATAAACTAAAAGAAGTTGATTAAAAATAAACTTGAAAACTTGTAAAGGAAGATTCTTGGAAATAATGTTTTAAAAATCCATTCATGCCGTATAAGTTAAAAAACATTCTTCGTACTTTTGTCGGAAAAGTCAAAAAGTACCTCGTACGAAAAACGACAAAAGATTCCTTTCATATTCTTTACTAAAAACTCACCGAAGGGTAAAAATGGATTTAAACAATTGTAGGTGGATGGAAATAATATTACATATTGATGAAACATGGATGTGGATGATAAAATACACCCCAGTAAATACTTACAAATAAACAATCTCAGATAAAAATGAGATTGTGATATTTCCCTTACCTTAGGTCCGATTTGCTTCGTATGTGTCCAAACCTCCTGTATAATGATTTAAATAATGTCATTGACTTATTAAAGAATCATATTCATTGTTATTATATCATATATGGTTCACTTATGACATTATATTACCCGTTCTTTTGTAAATTCCATGTTAAAGAAGCGTTTTGGGTAAAATCGTTTCATTTATCGTTGGTGTTTTGACTTGTTGTTCTTGACATCATTATTACTTATATCATGATTTACTTACTTCCAGAATATAAAACTTGATTTATATATCATATATATTCAGTATATATATTTATAATAGATAGATAAATAAAATGAAAAACACCGTTCATGGAGACGGTAGTCCGTACGTACGCATGAACGTTGTTTTCCTTTCCTTATTGTCTTGAAATGGAAGTAAGTAGATGACATACATATATATATATATATACATAAATCCAGTAGATTTATAATGTCACATATTTCATTATTATTTCTTATATATACTTTATAATCATTCTTAAATGGTTAACATGGAGAATTAATCTCATCGCGTCGTGGAGACGGTAGTCCGTACGTACGCACGAGCGATGATATCATTTCTATAAATATTGAATTGAATTGGAGTGGATTATAAAATATATCAGAATCAATATGATGTTGTAATAACTATGTATAGTTATTCTTTACACCATTATACCCATCCATGTAAGGTGGTGGTGGAAAATAGATTACACCACGGCGTGGAGACGGTATTCCGTACGTACGCACGCGCGGTGATTTCTTTTTCCGTAGGATGGATAGATGGTGAAATAGGGTTGTTTCATACTTATAATAACATATCAGTATATGAGTGATACTTATGTTATTACTTCATAATGAAACAACCTAAGAAGAAGAAGTGGAAGAAGAACTAAAGATGAAAGAATTGGTAACGGTAATTACCTCTTCTTTAAAGCGCCTCTTTGAGACCTCCTCTTAGGGCACTAAAATTGGTCTTTGAGGAAGACCAGAACCTCTAGGATGTTTCTAGGGAAGTGGAGAAGAGATTTTGGTAGGGGTTGGCCGAGCTTGAGTGCTCAAATTGGTGTGAGGAGGAGGGGGAGGAGGTGCCCTTTTATAAGGGAGGAGAGGGGGACCTTAGGAATATCTCAAGATATTATTTTATATTAAAGTCAAAATCGGTTTATAATGGTTCCAAAGGGTCTTATTTCGAAGCTAAAGTGGGGAAGGGTCGAAATCCTATCAACCAATAGGATTTAGACAAGTTTAGGGTATTATTTTAACCTTATCAATTATATTTAACTCTAAGTTAAATAATTTAACTTTTACCATGTCTTTTTGTTTTCTTTCACTATATGGTTAATACACTTACTATAACATGCCAAACGAACCCCAAATTGTTTATTATTAATATATATATCCTTATCTAAGTCATTTGGCCGAACCTTAGATTTTTAGGAATAAAATAACAATTAATAATATAATATATGATTTAAAAACTATTTTGTGTCAATTTTGACATTATTTGATATATGATTTTTTTGAAAGTCATAACAGAATTATATGTTCGAACCAAGTTGATTAAATCAACACTAGTATATCATAGTAACATAGAAAATTAGTGGAATGCATAAAAAGTCTTAAATTACATATATTTTGGTATTTATATTATCAATTATGTCAATATTTCATTAATAAGATAATTACTGCATCATCTTTGTCTCATAAATAAATTATATTATTTGATGTCTAAAAATTACAAATAAAATACCATCATGTAGTAAATATTTTTAGATTTCTAAGTAATATTTACAATCGAATTTATCTTATGTATAACCCCATATTAAAAATGATTTACTTATTAAACTTTGATTTTAACTATTTTAACCCTTCTTTAAATAAATTAATAATACATGTCCTAATCTAATCCAAGTGGGCCTAAATGGTCATTTTTTATTCCTAAGTTTGTTTTTTGTCGAATTACACTTATCCAATAGAATTAGGACATGTGTTAGGGTAATAGCATTATCATATTTACCCTTAGTTACCCTATTTACTATTAACCACGGTAAAAAAAGTAAAAAGTTACTATTCACCAAAAAATTATTTTCATCTCATTGAACCACATTTTAGTCCTTGATATTAACCATGTCTCTCGGATTTTCGAAATTCCATTCACAGAAGCGGTAAAATTTAGTTTTATGCAAAATTCAGTTTTTAACCTACCACTTAGTGGTTTCACTATTCATCAAAAAATGAAAGTTTTCAGAAAAATACCAAAATTTCACCCTAGGCTAATTTCGATATTCTGAGTCCAAAAATGAAGTCCATTTTGAAAAATAAAATTTATAAAATTTCAAAAAGTTGTTATTACTATTCATAACGGTTAGTTTTAATAGCATATTGTTGTTTAGTGAAACTCGGTATTGCGTACGACGCAAGCTATCGAGGAAGGTCGCGATTGCGTGTAAAGAAAGCCAAGCAAGTGTTGTGTAGAAAAAGATTCCTTTGATGATTTATATAACATAAAAGTCTCGGGTGTTACAAGGGGCATTCCCTCCGAAAATATATGGTACACTCACTTCTATATAGATTTACTTGTACTGATCCTCCTGCACAACCACAATAGGATTCATCATCCCAAAAATGTCACTCCTCCCAGGCCATGGTCATCGATACTAAAAATAATTGACACCACATCATCCATAGTGTCATCATCATCATAAATACGATACCTCCCATTATTATTAAAACCTCAAATAGTAATGGCCTAGAATTCTTTCAATTATATTTCCCTTCTTATAATAATATATTATTGTATAAATCACATACATCACATAGAGAAAACAAAAAAAATTATAAATTAAAAATGATTTATTAGTCAAAAATAAACCTATAGTTATTCCAAATATTACATCATTACAAAAAATAATCAAAATAAGTGAATTATAATAGGATAATTTGGATCTTCTCGATCCATAATAATGACTACACTCTTGAACAGAACTATAGAAATAAAAATTAATGTAAATAATACAATATTCATTTTGATGATGGAAATATATTTGTACCTATACCTGATAGATAGTTGAAGTGAATAATTAATTAATTTCATAACAGGTATTTATTATAATTAGGGAGTCCATATGACCATTATAAATATGACTATTGGAATATTAATTTGGCCATTGTAATAGTAACCAATCCTTTGGAATAGTAGGATGACCATTATGATTAGTAATATAACTGTTAGAATTGTAACCTCACCTATGGAAATTTTAAAAAAATACAGTTAAATTATAAAATATAAATATGATACATCATATCATTGTACAAGTAAATATATGTTTTAAAAATAAAAAAGTTAGTGTCTTTATTTTTTGAAAATGTAACAATTTTATATGAAATAGTATATTGATTATTATTATTTTAAATAAATATATTTTAATAAAATAGATTCATAAATTAATATTATGATGTATTATAATTTTAAAAAAAATTATGAGACCATAAATAATTCTTCAAAGAGTCAAAAAATCTAATATAATCTTAAATTAATTATTTTTTAAATAAATGGTGATTTTATTTAAAATTTAAATTTATAATATTTAGAAAATTATTTTCATAAATTGGATTCCATTTTTTAAATCTAGAGGTCTATAAATGTCTAGGGTGATTTTTTTTTTAATAGTTAAAAATGAAAATATACAGTATTTAATATTTTAAGCTAAATACATGATTTTTGGAGTCATGGACGGTTTAAGAACCCATTAGTTCAAATAAACATGCACCATTTACCATGTATATTCACAATAATCAATATGATTGATATTTTTGAGCCAAAATAATCAACTAATGTATATAATAATTAAACACACCCTCTCCTCCCCTAATAAATACCACTCCCCACAACTCATTATACTCATACATTAAAAGCCATAAAGATTTAAAAATATATAAAAACATATATCCTTTCCAGTATAAAAACATCTATTTTCTTCTGGTATCAAAAAAATACTACTTCAATGTTCTTCAAGGGGTCCTTTAAAGAGGTGATATTCAAGAGGTAACATTATAAAACTCCCTCTTTTAATTTATTTTCTTCTTCTACCTTATGTTAACATAATTTATCCACAATGTAATAATATCTCTAGTATCATTTTTTTTCTAAAATTTTATATTTCTAATTGAATATCTTCTATTAACCCCTTCTCCCATCTTCTATTATTTATTGAAAAAATGAAATCATTGTCCACATTATATTGGCTAACTATCTTCGTGGATGATGATTATTCATTTTACACTAATGAATTATTTTTTTGTTTAAATTCACATGTAAGAGTTTAAAATTAACTGATTATATATATTATATATGGTTGCACATTACAAAAATAGTATATGTCCATAAAATTAAATAAAATGAAACATGTAAGAGATGGTTTGAAAAATTGGAAAAACAAACTAATCATTTATCCTTAACATTTTATCAAATGAATCATCATCATGTAAAAAATGATATATGATACCATTTAAACTTATTTATGTTAATTAATACCATTTCAATTAACTTATAGGGTTTTATTTACAATTTAAATGAACATCAGTAATTTAACACAACTGAATCGACCATGAATCCATGAAACAAATGCTCTCAGAATAAAGAAATTGAACATTATAAATCATCAAAATTGTCATAACTGAACTTAATAAAATTTAAAAAAATATGTTTGGAATATTTTTTGAATTAATTAATTAATGTATCTAACTTGCTTATACAAGACGTTATGTTCAAGTTAAGAATTCTTTCAGACATATGTTAATGGATCTCTCTGAACATCCAATTTTTCTTATGGGTGGTGGTTTTTCTCTCTTTTCCTAAATATAAACATTCGCTTATCCTATATAATTGTTCCATTTCTATCTATATGTACAAAAATATGTATCTAGATCAATTCATCTTTCATTAATGGGTAATTAAATTTTTTAAAAGTTTCCCTTGTCAATTACTCGTGATAAGAAAACAAAATTGAAGATAATATATTTTTTTTACCCGTTTTCAAGTACACTCCATACAATATTTTAAGTCCCCATAATTTATTTTAAATAAATCATTTTGTCATGAAGAAACAATTTTAAGTCACTTATGGTTTTATGGAAATAACTATTCACTTATTATCTTGAAAAATTATTTAATCTTATACCTAAACAACACTAATGTGACACGTTTATAAAGAAACATTAATAATAATTTTAAGGATTGAAATTAATTTGTATATAATTATTCAGGATCTATTATTAGTTTAACATTATTATTTTCCAAAATGGAGTTCATCAGTTATTTCATGGATACCATTTAGATATGCCCTTTGTATATACCTTATGATATGATTATGAATCCCATTTCCTTTCATGGGAAAACCATATGCTTATTCCTTACGTATGTTTTATTTATGTGGAACACATATGCATGTAAATGTAATTATAGGTATTCCCAAACATACCTCCAATTCATTGCGTAATTATTTTTCTCATGACACATTTTTTAAGGGATTATGGAGTAAACCTGATCCATTATGGGACATTTTCCACCATGTGATATCAACTTCACAGTTATCATTGACTCATGTTTATGTTATGGTAAATGTTTCTACCAAATTACTATTTTCAATGACCATTTGATTCTTTGGTCCTTATTTTATACCTACATATATTTATTCAGGATCCATTATTTTTATGTTATCATGTTTTTCCTTTTAACTCATGTTTATTACATCCCTTTTTTCTACATAGGTTATCCTATGAAATTATTGGATCTCAAAAGGATTCATGATCTTATTATAGAGATTAAAATAAAAACTAATCTATCTTAGTTTTATTTTTTCTAATTATGTTGCAAGTACTCAAAATACACCATAATTTTATTATATTTGGATTTTATTTGATATATATAATTATTTAAATCATTTATTGTTATTTGTAATAGGTTTAGGTCTCTATAAGTGTTAAAATTGGTTGGAAAATTTATTTTTTGGGATTGAAATTTTAAAAAATTAGCAGTAACCCTAGGGATAAATATATCACCATGAACACTCTATATTTAAACCTAGGGAATCATAATTTAGGATGTAATTTTCATTTATAATGTTATCATTATACATTCATAGTATCCTTTTTATATGATAATAATATATTTATACAAGACCTCTATTTTTTTATTTAGTTAATGATAGGAAATATAAGAACATGTTCAGATAACAAATTTAAAAAGAAATGTGTTCATTTCCCAAATGATATTCCTAACCTGATGGGAATATGAGATCATAACATCCTGAAATTACTAGATAAACTAGTCTAATTTATAAATAATAACGTTAATCTATAGGAAATATCTACTTATCTAAAGAAATAGAATGTAGTGGTCTAATCCATTTTGAAACAAATACCTCTTATCTTTAGTAGATATTTTGATCCCCTTACTGTGTAAAAATGGACTAACTCAATTGAGTTGATTTTAATTGTATTTAAATTTTTTAACAAATGAAAAGTTATTCTTGAGTTCTATCATTTAGATAGGTAAGTTTATCAGTGGAATAAACTGATCAAAAACATGATGTAGCGAGAGTAAATTGATTCCACATAATATAAAGGATTCAATAAAATGTTTCTCAATAAATATTTTCTCCTAACTATCTATATTAAGATAGAGAGGGGGTTCCATAGATAGAATAAAAATAAATATCAATCTATCAGTATATATGAGGAAAACATTATTTGGTCTGAAAGACGGGCCTCTAGATTTTTCATGAAAACTGAAATAAAATTGATCTCTTCTTTAGTGGATTAAATTTGAGTCGACAAAAAAACCTTGAAATTTTGATATTTTGATAGGTATGAGAATATATTTTTTATCTTCCCTTATGGTTGGGATGGATATTGGAGACACTCAATGGTCTCATGGTCTTGTAGAATGAAGCGT
This sequence comes from Viscum album, assembly GCA_963277665.1. Classification (NCBI taxonomy): domain Eukaryota; kingdom Viridiplantae; phylum Streptophyta; class Magnoliopsida; order Santalales; family Viscaceae; genus Viscum; species Viscum album. The sequence continues at coordinate 928,398,362 of OY728165.1, forward strand.
AAAATGGAGTTTAATATAGTAGTATCAAAAAAAAATAACATAGAAGAAATAAAACAAAACGTTCCATGTGTCAAAAGTGTTGGTAGAATAATCCTATGAATTTTCTAAAGGAAATAGAGAGATGTTCCAAATGATGATAAGAGGAGAGTCAGGATAAGAATTGGTGAAGGGATATGAAGAATCACAAAAAATAAAAAGAATATAGGAATGTTTTGATCAACACTAATCCTTTATTACAATGATTCAACTACAAATAACATAGAAATTATGCAATCCAATGACATAAGATAATGATTTTTAGTTAAAATAAACTAAAAAAACAACAAAGGTAGAATGTACGTGTAGATACCCAAAGCTTGATGTACATATAAATTACATTACATTTGCAGAATATTGAATATATGACAAAAACAGACGCCTAAAGACCATATTTGTTTAGTGTCTTTGGAAACTCAGAACATAATCTTCTAATCATGGTGAAATATCTTCAACATCTCTTGGGGAAAAGAAAACATAAAAAGGGTGTGCTCAAATGCTCATTTAGGGTAAACATGGAAAACATAAAACAATTCCTAAACATTTGAACGTAAGAACATGAACATAAAACATCAAAATCATGATTAATGACATAAATCTTGGCAGTGCATAAGGAATAGATCATAAAAAACATTAACCACGATAAAATAGCATGGGAATAAAACATGTAATTGTGGCAACCATTAAACACATGTTATGATTTCTATAGTATCCAAGGAGTTTTTTCCAAGACCATCATAGTGGACAAAGTCCCTTACTGAACCTGGTTTACTTGCCGTTCCAGCCCTGTATTACTGAACAAGATTTACTTGTCATTCTATCCTTGTCTATATCATGAGATATAAATATATACCCAATGAATTGGAGGGATATATAGGTCCCACCCATCTCTTAATGAAATCATTCTTACTTGTGCCACAAAATAAACATAAATAATTCATCATAACCCAAAGAATAAAATAGGTTTCATAAAAATCATCCCATCTTAATGTAATACATATAAAACAAATGGATATCATTTCATCATAAGAAGAATCAACCCATGTAAATAATAGTGACATTATACTTGAATCATAATAATACTAAATTATTTCATCTTAGATGGAAAATAGTTTTGAGAAAACACTATAAATGAATTCTTGAGGAAAATATCCTTTCTTCTTCAAAATCATTTTCTTTTCACAAAATGCCATTCAATTTTAAATGAAAAGGATTTTTTTTTGAAAATAATCATGAATACTTGTAGAGGAAGCTTCATGAAAATTAGTCGTTATGAAAACTGTAAAAATCTGTTCATGCTGTATAAGTTTAAAAAACATTCTCATCGTACATTAGACAGAAAATTCAAAAAGTTCCTCGTATGGGAAACAAAAGAAAGATTCCTTCCATAATATGTGGTGAAATTCAAAAATGGGTATAACAAAACTTTGAGAATACATGAAAACATTTTTAGAAAATAGGGACATTGATGATAACAGTAACCCCAGTAAATACTTACGAATAAACAATCCCGAATAAGAATGAGATTGGAATAATTATCCCTTACCTTATATCCAATTTCTTCCATATGTGTCTAAGACTGTTTTATACTGGGTTTAAACATATTATTAAATTGTAACAGAACCATAATGATATTTATGATATCATATATGATTCACTTATGAATTTATATTACCCGTTCTTTTGTCAATGCCATGATAAAGCAACATTTTGGGTAAACTCGTTTCACTTATCATATGTGTTATGACTTGTTGTTCTTGATATTATTACTTATAAATTGATTTAATATAATCTTAATGTAAAACATAATATATATATATACATATATATATAATATTTAGCATATAATTATATAATATAGATCGATAAATGTAATGAAATACGCCGTTCATGGGGACGGTAGGTCGTTCGTACGCATGAACACTGTATTCATTTCCTTATTGTATTCAATGGAATTAATTAAAGGAACCATATATGTACATAAATCCAGTATAATTATTATTTCATATATTTCATTATTACTTATTATATATACTTTATAATCATTCTTGAATGGTTAACATGCGGAATGAATCTAATCGTTTCGTGGAGACAGTAATATGTACGTAAGCACGAGCGATGATATCATTCCCATAATTATTGAATGGATTTCTAGTGGATGATATAATATCTCAGAATTAGTATGATTTTATAATAACCATATATATTTATTCTTTACACCATTATACCCATTCAACTAAGGTGGTGGTGGAAAAATAGATTTCACCACGGCGTGGAGACGATATTCCATATGTATGCACGCACGGTGATTTATTTTTCCGTAGGATATATAGAAGGTGAAATGGGGTTGTTTAATATTTATAATATAATATCAGTATATTAGTGATATTTAATGTATTACTTTATAATAAATCAACTAAAGAAGATGAAGTTCAAGAAGAAAGAAACTTGAAGGAATCGGTAGAAGATATTTCCTCCTCTTTGACGTGCCTCTTCTAAACATCCTCTTAGGGCACTAAAGTTGTTCTTTTGAGAAGCCCAGGACCTCTAGTATGTTTCTATAGAAGTGGATAAAGGAACTTTTCTGGGTTTTTCCAAGATTCAAGGCTCAAAATGGTGTGATGAGGAGAGGGAGGAGATGCCCTTTTATAAGGGAGGAGAGGGGCAGCTTTGGAAACATAAGAAATATTAATTTATAATAAATTCAAAACCCACTTAAAAACCTCAAAAAATGACTCAAATCTAAATATTATATGAGATAGGGTTGTAATATCATCAACAAATAATATTTAGACATGTTGGGAAATTATTTTAAACGTTATCAACTTGATTTATCCTTATATAATCTATTTAATTTTTTTGTGGTAATAATATTCTAAATTTTAAATTGTTATAAATAATTACTTTTGTATTATGAAATTTACATAATCGTATACTTTATGATATTTTATACGATATAAATTTCAATTTATAATTTTTCAATATTTTTGTGATTATTTAACAATTTTATAATATGTTATTTTTATAAAACAACAATTGTGTAAATTTTAACACTATTCATTTATTTGAATTTAAATAAAATCTACACAGGGGATAAATTTGAAACAAAATATTTAATATACTCCTAGAATGTCATATTCATCTAGAAAATTTGTGTAGAACATTAATTAGGTCATATAATATTTATTTTAATATTTTTAAAACAATTAATTTGATAATTCAATCAACAAAATAATTTCTACTTCACTATCGTGTCATCATTAATCATAATTATTTAATTCCTAAAAATTCTAAATTAATTATAATTATTTATATATCATTATTATATTTCTTTAGACTATTCATGTTCGATGTTTTTTGAGGTTTATCACTAAATTAAAAATATTACACTTGTAAGATATAAGAGAGTGACAGGTAGTAACTTTCTTTGGTTTTAATAATAATTATATAATTTTCATGTTCAAAAGTCCATGAAATGAATCTATTATGACACTTAGGTGATATGAGTCTACTTTTATTCATCCAATAAAATTTTCGCAGGTTTTAGGGTAAGTTTATAATCTTATTTTTACACTTAATGACCCGATTTACCTGTAATTGTAGTAAATAAAAATTACCGTAGTTACTATTCATAATATCAAAAAAATAAAAGTAACCTATTAAAATAATTTGGACCCACTGAATATAAATATAGAATCCATTTTTCATAATTCAAAACCCAGAAGTTGCAGAAATTAATTTAAAATTAATCTCACTATTGAGAAAACGAGTTTTAAAAGTAAAAAAGTTGTAAAAGAATGAAATGTTTTTACCTATGAATTCAATGTAAAATTAATGATAATGAATTATATTATATTAAATGGTAAAAATTAATTTTATTTATAATTTAAAACCATTAAATATTATAATTTATCCATAAAACGTATCTTGATGAAAAACGTTGTTTTTTATTAAAATTTAGCATATTTTTACTATTAATCAAAATATGAAGGTTATCAGAATAATCTGAAAATTTTATCCAAAGAAAATTTTTATATCCTGATTCCATGGAAGAAGTATTATTTTTCAAATTTATCTTATAAACTTGTCAAAAATAGATTTAAAGTGGGTGCTCCATCAAAAGGTGGAAAAACTATTTTTTTTTGGAAAATACTTATTTTACCTGAAAATTTTATTTTGTTCTCATACCATGATCTATAATATGTGTAAAATGAATTATAATGTAATAAAATTAAAAATTTAGTTACTAATATTCATAATGTCTAGTTTATAATTATATTATAACAATATATTTTTGTTTAGTGAAACTCAGTATTTTGTACAACACACGCTATCGAGGAAGATCACTCTTAGGTGCAACACAAACAAAGAATAGTTTTTGCATATACTACAAGATATTACGGTGTTGCGTATAGTGAGACCTAATCATGTTGTATCATAAAACACAAGACATCAAAAAAATTAAAAATAATCTTTCTCATAAAATTTCTGGGTGTTACATTCTACCCCCCTTAAAATGAATTTCCCCCTCGAAATTCGTTTGGTTTATAAATGGTTTACTACTTGAAAGTTTCTTTCATAGAAACACACATCGTAAAAAGGAATACCAATACTTAATTTTAGAAACTAATGTATGAAACGTAACGGTTACCTAAATTAACTCATCACTGGATTTCCACATAAGATAACATAGGTGAAATATGAATATGGAAGAGTAATCTAACCATCAAGTTCTAATGGAGAGTGGTAGAGAACATGGCTATGAAAAAGCCAAGAATAACAAAGCCATAAATTTTTGATCTTCTATAGTACCATCTAATTTATCAAATATGAGGGTACAAGGATAGCATTTTTGGGTTTTAAAATCATTTCCATAAAGATGAAGAATTTTTGAACTAAGTGAAATACTTACTTGATTTTGGTACAATCTCACTATTTTTTGTGCCCTGAACAATTTCCATTTCATCTCTTAAAGAAATGAAGTTGAAGTTTTCTTCCATGATGTGTTAGTAGATCATGTGATAGAATGAAAGGTCATTCCATCTGTCTCAAACATAAGGTTAGAAAATATTATATACATAAGTCCATCTTATGGTGATATTAATCATATATTTTTCAAAAAATGGACTTGTACGGCATCTATCTTACCGCTTAATAAAATAAAACTAGTTTCTACTAACCAGGGAAATTATTTTGGTCAGTGGTAGGAGATAAAGTCCTATCTCACTTCAGTTGTGGGTTACATTCCCACAACCTTGTCTGAGGTGATGGGTTGACATCTATCCTACAGGTTGTTGTTTTTCTAAAACTTTACCATTATAACACTCTAAAAATAATATAGAAAAAAGGTTCTAGCTTTAAACAATAATATCTGATGCCAAACTTAATCCTTTCCAATATTAGGCATATTGATCATACTTTTATCCCATAACATAGTGTAAAGTAAATGATTACAAGAAATTTCATCTACCAAGAATGTAAATACCATCATCTATCATACGATGTGTCTTGTTGGTCAAATTCCAAACATGTGAATACCTTAATCATGTCTTCTCTTAAAAAATGAATACCTAATGAACCTTAATTAAATCATTAATTATGTCAAAAGTTAACTCTTTCCACACACCAAAATCCCAAAAATTCTATATACTCAAACATGATATCACATTGTCCTTATATCAGTCATGAGCTCATTAATATTATCAAACATATTATTTTATTCTTATCCCTTCACTATGCGCATATCATCTACTTTACAAAAATATTTCAATCACTTTTCATGGTTACTGGTACCATATAATTATTGAAAACCACAATAAACCAATACATAGAAATTCTAATATTCAACAATACTAAAAATGAGATTCCACAACATTATTTTGGAATCCCTTTACATAAACACATAATCATTCCACCACATCGTTGTCATACCCAACATCGCCAATAGTGATCGCATTTGACTTCACTTTGTCCTTTTTCTTAAGAGGCTGTTGATGTCGATCATCATTAACCCTTGAATTAGGTCATTGGATAGAATAATGCCCCATTTCCTTGATCTTGTAGCATTGAAGTGTTGGTGGATCATTATCTGTAGTCTTTTCTCTATTCACGTCATTAGAAACCTTTTTCCCATTACTTCGGCACTCAGATTCTCGATGTCCTTCTTTTCCACACTTGAAACATTTTATAGTACCTTTTTGAAAATCTCCACCATGCTTATTTCTAAACATTGAGCATAAAGAAACATTCACCTTCTTTTCACCATTGTTCTGAGGATTTTCCTTCAACTCCATCTTTCTTTTCTTGTCAAAACCATGAGATGAATATATAACACTAACTTCCAGTTCTACCTTGATAACACAACACATAATTTCTTCATATCTATTGAATTCTCTTATAGCTAATTCCCTTCAATGAATTTGTTTTAAGCCACTAAAGAATCAATCAACTTTACTTTCATGTTATATGATAAAGCCAGATGCATACCTTGCAAGCCATGTAAAATTCCCATCGTATATACCAACAGATTCACCATCCTTTTTCATAAGCTCAAGAAACACCTTTTCCATATTTGTTTAAAGAATACGAGGGAATTACTTATTGAAAACATGTTCTTGAACTAGTCCCATTCCATGGATTCAATTTCATCTTGGGGCCTTGTATTCTTAATTAGAGTCCACCACTGGTCTGCTTCACCTTCTAACAGGTAAACAGCCAAAATAAATTTTTCATGCTCTGTATAGCAATGTATGGAAAATAACTTTTCAATGGTACTAATCCATTTTTCAGCAACAAGTGGATCAGAAGACCCACTAAAAGAAGGTGGACTTTTCCTCATAATGGAATCAATAGAATATTGTTACTTTCTCTGCTCATTTGGAAGTCTAGAATGATTCATATCTTGTGTAAGTATAGCAATAATATTTTTCACTCCATCTCCCATCACATTTGGTTGTTTAGGAGGGAAATCATTTCACTGTCAATTACATTGATCAACAAGGTACCTTCAGGTTCCTGCCATAATAAAAAACCCAAAAAGAACAGTGTGAGAGGAAAAAATCATACAAGGAAAGCAACATAATAAAGGGGGAGTACATTCAATATATAACATCTTAGGTTTTATTTTATAATCATTACCATAATTCTTGGACTATAACATATACTTATACATAACCTTAGGGAAATCCCTAGACATACCTTAGAAATATCTATAGGGATTTCACTAAATTTTTCGCATCCTAGTTTCCAAAGGTTAACTAAACCTTCTCTATAATACCAAATATAGAGACCCAAAGCTTGACGTGCATTGACATAACATTACTTTTTCAGAATACTTAATACATTACAAAAATAGACGCTCAAATACCATATTAGTTTAGTGTTTTTGGAAACATAGAACATAATATTCTAATCATGGTGAAAGATCTTTAACATCTCATATAAAGATCTTCCACTTTGGTTTTCTTACCTACAACCTTTCTTTATATCCTGGGGAAAAGAAAACATAAAAATGGTGAACTTAAATGCTCAGTAAGGGTGAACATGGAGAACATAAAACAATCCCTGAACATTTGAACGTAAGAACATGAGCATAAAACATCAAAATCATGAGATATGAAATAAATCTTGGTAGTTCATAAGGCATATATCATAAAGGAACATTAACAGTGATAAAATATCATGGGAATAAAACTTTTAATTGTGGCAACCATTAAGAACATGTTATTAATTCCATAGTAGCCATGTAATTGCTACCAAGACCATCATAGTAGACAAAGCCCCTTACTAAACTGGGTTTACTTGCCGTTCCAGCCCTGTATTACTGAACCAGATTTACTTGTCGTTCCAGCCATGTCTATCTCATGAGATATAAATCTTTACCCAATTAATTGGATGGAGATATAGGTCCCACCCATCTCATAATGAAATCATTATTACTTGTTCCAAAAAATAAACATAAATCATTCATCATAACCCAAATAATAAAATAAGTTTCATAAACATCATCCCATCCTAATGTAATTCAAATAAAACAAATGGATATCATTTCATCATAAGATGAATCAAACCATGTAAATAATATAGGCATTATACTTGAAACATAATAATACTAAATAATTTCATCTTAGATGGAAAATAGTTTGGACAAACCACTTGAAATGAATTCTTGAGGAAAATATCATTTCTTCTTCAAAATCATTATCTTTTCAAAAAATGCCATTCAATTTTAAAAGAAAAGATTTTTGTTGAAAATAATATTGAAATCTTTTAGAGGAAGCTTCATTAAAAATAGGTGTTATGAAAACTATAAAAATCTGTTCATGCCTTATAAGTTTAAAAAACATTCTCCTTGTACTTTTTCCAGAAAAGTAAAAAAGTTCCTCGTATGGTAAAAAAATGAAAGATTCCTTCCATAACATGTGGTAAAAGTCAAAAATGGGTAAAAAGGGACTTTAAACATACATGAAAACTGTAACACCCCAAGAATTCATAGTGTGTTATTTCTTCAAAATAATTCAATAACTTGCACTATACGCAACAACGAGTTCAATCACACCATGAAATAACAAAAAAAATCCATTAAAAAGAGGTTATGAATAGTATTAACTAAATTTTAAACTTTATATAATCCTTATAATTTTTGAATCCATATTATGAGTTTCTTAGACATAATGCAAGAACAGATTCATTTTCAGTATTGCACTTTTATCAACTTTTAATAGTGAAACCTTTTTAAATACAATATTTTAAACTTTTTGACTAAATGGAGACATAAAAAAATTTAAAATGAAACATCCCAAGCTTCCACGGTACGCTTTACTTTGAATAATACAGTAGCGTGTATTGTACGCAACTTCGAGTTCTAACACACCACAACCAATCAAACTATCCGTTATGAATAGTAATACCTAACTTTTAAAATTTTAGAAATTTTATCTCTCAAAATGGACTTCATTTTTGGATTCAGAGTATCGAATTTATCCTATGGTGAAATTTTGGTACTTTTCAGATAACTTTCATATTTTGATGAATAGTGAAAATTACTAAATTTTAATTAAAAACAACTTTTTTAATAAAAATACTTAATAGTGATAAATTATGAATTTGAGTGGTTTTAAAGTATATTTAGAATATATTTTTACCATTTAATATAATGTTGGTCATTGGACAAAATTTTACAATTAAACCGATCATAAACAAGTGTCAATCTTTTGATAGTTATTATCTCTTAAAAACACGCTTTTTGTTTTGACAGCGGGAATTAATTTTAAATTAATTTCTGACACTTCTATGTTTTGAATTTAGGAAAATGGATTCCATATTTGGAATCAGGATGTTCAAATTGTGTAAATAGGTAACTTTTATTTTTAGACATTTTGAATAATTACTGCGGTAAATATTTTATTTACCATGGTTAAGGGTAAATCTGGTAAATAAGGGTTAAAAAATAATATTATAATAATACTAAATTACCCTAAAACGTGTCTTAACCCTATTTTTTGATACATGGTCGACCATGGGCATCTTTGGGTCGATTTTGGGACCCCATGGATCCACTTGTAAGTGATAATGACACTTTATTTTAATTAAGTTAAAATGAATACAAAAATGACACAAGCATATATCTTTTAGAAAGACAATTGTTACATAGGGTTATATATGTTGGATTTTAGATTATAAATATTCATTAGAAAGATAATAAATATTTCCTACATAATGATATTTTATTTATAATTTTAAGACATTAAATAATTTATTTTATTTATGACACAATGATGATGCAGTAATTACTATAATAGTGAAAAATTAAAATAATTGATTTTATAAATACCCAAATAAATATAATATTAAACTTTTAATGAATTAATCTAATTTTCTAGGATAATATGATATATTAGTATTTATTTAATTGACTTTTTTCGAAGTAATCAATCTGTTATGAGTTTCACAAAAATCAACTATTGAATAGTGTCAAAATTGACATAAAAGAGTTCTTAAAACAAATATTATATTATTAATTGATATTAAATTCCTAAAAATCTAAGGTTCGGACAAGAGACTTATATCATGATAGGTTCCTCATTAATGGACCACTTGGGGGTCTCTTGGATATATGTAGTAAGTTTATTAACCATATTATATAAAAATACAAAGAGATATTGTAAAAGTGAAACTAATTAACTTAGAGTTAATACTTAAAAATAAGTTTAATATAAGTACCCAAACCTGTATAAATTATATTGGTTGAATGGTTTTCAACCTATCCCCACATTAACCTTTTAATAATCAACTTTGGAGCCATTAGAAACCGAATATGAATTTATTATAAATTAATATTTCTAGCTTTTCCAAAGGTGCCCCTCACCCCTCTTATAAAAGGGCACTCATCCTTCTCATTTCTTCACACCTTCAAAGCATTTTGGTTCGGCCAAACTCTGCCCAAATACTCTACCAACTTCCCTCACTACAACCTAGGGGCCGTAGTTTGATCAGAAAGCCAACATAAGGATCCCTTTTGATCAAATCAAAAGGAAGAACCCGAAGAAGAGGTAATGATTTCACCACCCTTTTCTAAGTTCATTTCTTCTTCCACTACTTCTTCCTTTGTTATTAAAATTCTAAAATAATAAATCCAGTATCTCACATATACTGTGATGTTATTATATATATGGTAAAACCATATTCAGTATTCTATCCACCCTTGGAATAACATGTCACCATACGTGCGTACGTACGGCTTACCGTCTCCACGTCGTGGTGTAATTGTTATTCATTATATTATTATTAGTATGGGTATAATAATGATATGTAACTCATGTAAATAATAAATAAAACATGTTAATGATTCTGTATATATGATATAACAACCATTTATATATTATTTTAATATTAAAAGAATGATATTGTCGCTTGTGCATACATACGGACTACCGTCTCCACGAACGCGATGAGATTCATTCTCCATCGTATCCATTAAAGTATAATTATCATTTTATGATTTAAAAATGATGTTTAAGGACTTGATATCATTCTTTATATGAATAATATACAACCTATCCATTACGAACATGGCTTACGTAACAAAACATATAAAAGAAAACAAGTAAGTTAACACCCGAAACAACGATAATACTAAGATATTATTATCAAATCAATATTAAAAGATCATATATGATATCATATTAATGTATATGATTATTGTATAATTTATTAACAATTATTTCACCATTATACATGAGGTTAACCTACCCCAACCATGTAAAAGTACAAGGTAAGGGATTTTCTTATCTCACTTTCAATTCCGTGAGATTTCCATTGTTCGCCAATAAATTATTGAAAGTGGTGTATTGTGTACTTATATTTGATATATATTATCATGATTCTCTTTATATTCATGTTATTATGTAAATAATTTGGTGGTTATTAACTACTGGCCATACGACTCAGTTGATTAATGTGGTAAGGGGTTTTCACCTCACTCTTTATTTCCGTGAGATTCATGCCATATTTCTACTATTATCTTTTGTGTGGTGTATGTACTGCCCATAATTGTATTCTTTCTGTAATACACTTTACCTTATGTGTATTTACATTTTCATTGTATGATACCTCTTTCATGGGTTGTATGTTTCGTAAGTTACCAAATTGATAAGGGTTTACTTCACAATCTCTTTAATATCTGAGGTTGTCTTTACGTAAGTATCTACAGGGACATATTTACTATCCATGTCCATATTTCATAAAAGAGTTTTCAAAGGGATTATTTCTAAGGGAAATTTTACTAAAACATCATTTTAAATGTTTTAAATATTTATTCTTCTAAATCATCCTCATTTGTGTCCACGTTTTCAAAATGGTTTGTAAGGATTTATTTATATGAAAATGAATGTTTTAAAAGTGTTAATTCCATTAAAAAGTTTCAAAGTGGTATGGGACACTTTGATTCAAAAATGTATTTAAATGCCTTACTTTCTAAATTGTGTAACATTAAAAAATTTTCATGAAAAAGGGATATTTCTATCAATAATTTAAAAAAACATTTTCATCTATGTCAACATCCTTTGATGGATTTTAAGATTATTTGAAGTTGATTTATTATGATATAAAACTTCCATATTGTAATGAAGTTTTGTGATATGTTTGACTGTAGATGTGTCATTTATATAGGATTCATGGTTTATGAGTAAAGTGTTGACATTTCGTATGCTAGTTCCAATAAGAATGTTTATGTTATATTTCAACCTTTACTTCATATGAATGTGTTGGACAAGTATGTTCCAGGTTGGGGACTGGTTAAAGTAAGCCCTCCGGGTTGGGGACCGGTTAAAGTAAGCCCTCCAGGTTGGGGACTGGTAAAAGTAAGCCCTCCAGGTTAGGGACTGGTAAAAGTAAGCCCTCTGGTTTGGTCTCCGGTTATTAGAGGCTCTCCGGGTTGGTGTCTGGTTATTAGAGGCACTCCGGGTTGGTGTCCGGTTATTAGAGGCACTCTGGGTTGGGTTCCGGTTAGAGTTAGCCCCAAGGTCTTGGGACGAGGCCTTGAAAAGAAATTAAAGTTTAGCATTATGCATTCCATCATTATGAAAGTGGTTATTGATTTTGCATGTGATTATTCAATTAGTAGAATATCCATGTGAATAAGTAAATGGCATTATTTCATTTTACTTTTTCCATACTATGTTGAAGTTCAAGTTTAAAAGGATTTTGTTTTAGTAATGCATTGCCTTAAATGTTTATGCTTATTTTGAATGTTCCTCTATATTGTTATCCTTACTGGGCATTTGAGCTCACCCCTTTTCTATGTTTATTATCCCCAGGATGTGAAGAAGTAAGTCATGAATGACCTGTAGGGATATTATGAGGGGATAATAGTGTGGACTGTGGAGATATTATGTTTTTGTAGTAGTTTTTCATTTTATGATATAATGTAAAACTTATGAATATATCTAGTGTTTCCAAGGCTACTAAACCAATCGGTATTTCGAGATTTGATCTTTCTTGTGATCATGCCAATGTTATGTAATAATGCACCGACTCTGGGTAACTAGGGTCGGGGCGTTGCAGTTGGTATCAGAGGAAGTTTAGTACAAACCTTGGAAGATAGATTTAGATAAACTCTGATTAGAGCACATAGACCTAAGATGAACTTTGAGGATTAGTATAGAAGAACTTCCTAGAATTATGGAATTGTAGAGATTTTGTGAGTTTTCCGAGCAATACATCCCTGTCTGGATACGAGCAGGTAGAGGCGGCTCTGCCACAGATGTACCAAGGGGTAAAACCCGAAAACACCGCTTTGAGCTAGACTCGAACGGGAACTGGTGCACGACAACGGGCCTTGCTGCACTCTTGGTTACGACACTCCCGGGGGATATGCTTAGGATAATTCTCATTTTCTATACAAACCATTTTGAAGGGTTTATGCGGATTTACTTCCTCAAAGGAGAGATTTATATGATTATGGATTATATCCATAAACTATTTAATTTATGTTATGTGTCTTACATGTTTGGGATTAGGTATTGTTATTCATAAACTAATCTAGTGTATTCCATTGTTTAGAAATGGATCCCAGTAGAAGGAATGAGAACTCCATCAATGCACATGATCCAAAGAGAAAGAAGGATCATATCTTTCATGGCCTTAAGCCAAAATTTATAAGAGAAATAGTCTCCCATTTATTATCATCATACGAAGAAATAATATCATGTGTTGATAATAAAAGTAAAGAGTTTACTGAGTTCTATGGCTTTGAAGGGAAGCAAGAGAAGAAAATGACGGAAGAGAGAAAGATGGGTAAAGGGAAGAGGGAAAAGAAGAATTTTCCCATATGTGATAACTGTGGGAAGAAACACCCTGGAACTTGTCTGAAAGGAATGAGAGTTTGTTATAAGTGTGGTGGAAAAGGGCACAAAGTACATGACTGCAAGGGTAAGAAAATGGTTTCAAATGTACAATGCTTCATTTGCAAGGAGTTTGGACACTATGCAAACCTATGTCCCAGTCATCAGAATATGCCGAAAATGATGTTATTGGATAATAATCAAGTTATGATACCACCACAGATGAAGAGGAATGATTAGAGTTCTTATGTTGATTATGTCAATTGAGTGTTGTATCAACAGTGTACTTGTTATAATAATTATGGAGTATATAAGGATTGTACTGTAGTACTATTTCATTAAGGACTTGAGATTGTGTGGAACAAAGAAAGGTGACTCAACAGCAGGATAAATTTTTGGAAACTATATGGTTGAGAGAATGATAAACCATAATATAGTTCTGATACCGAGTTAGTGATTTTGGAATAATAAATGATGGTTTTGGATAAATTATATTGGATATTCTTGACTACCTTGGAACTGATTAATGATCTGTATATTCCATTATTGTTGGGGTTTAAAACATTTTTGGATTGATGAGGTATATCCAGCATTCTATATGGAATAAGGGAGCATGAATGTAATCAATAAGGAATATGGTAATTCAGGATGTTTCAGTGTATTAAAAGAATACATGATGAAGGTATTCATATGCTATTACGTGGTAAAAAGGATCTACATTATGTTTAACTTCCTTATAAATGTTGGACTGTGAGTTTGGTCAGAAATATTTTGGATAAATTCTAGTTTGAGATTAATTTTGGATTTCCATAAAAGGACAACCCGGAGGTCGGGCGGCAACCCGTCGTGTCCGGCAAGGCCGCGAGACTTGAACCCGCAACCGAAGGGCGACAAGGGTGTATCACCTACCACTGGCCCAAGAGATGTCCTGGATTAAATAATGTAGTTTTTTTAAAGATCTGGTAGATGAATTATAAATTTGTTTATTCTGGAACCCTGTACGAATAGTATAAATAGAATTTTTTTTACGAGTGAAAGATGAGTTTGTGGTAGAAATTTATTAATGGACAAAACTATAATTATAAAGTAAGTATATCTCCTTATGATATTAGCCAATCTCATAAATAAATTCCTCAACATTAAGAAAAGGAACTTAGAAAAAAAATGTTGTCCTAGATGGTACCTTAAATCATCACTAATTTATGGCTTTGGGATTGTTGGCCTTTTCATATCCATGTTCTCTACCACTCTCCATCAGATAATTGATGGTTAGATTTCTCTTCCATATCCATATTTTCCTACATGGAACCCTGGTATGAGTTATTTTCAGTAATCTTCATACTTTCCACTCTTTATTTTAAATAGAGGCCTCATTAATTCATTTTTCGATGTGGGATTTCAACTAAGATATTTTGAAACGTCAAAAATGTGTTATCCTAATACCATATGTTTTGTTGAACCGATGGTATTTCAAATCATCATAGATTGATGAGTTTAAGGACCTCAATTTTACACTTGTTTGTTATTGATGACCTCAATCACTAACTATAAATATTTACTTTTTTCCTCCAATTATATGTCTCTAATTTCCACCAATGTTCTCCTAATCGAGATCATAATTTGGTGGTGACCCTTTGATTTCTCTTTTCCTCATATTAAGACTAAATTTTAGTAACCCAATTTACGATGTGGGTTTTCCCACAAATAAATTTTCTATTAACAACCTTTTATTTTCGAAGAACAATTTCAAATTTCGAGGACGCAATTTATTGAAGGAGGGGAGAATGTAACACCCCAAGAATTCATAGTGTGTTATTTCTTCAAAATAATTCAATAACTTGCACTACACGCAACACCGAGTTCAATCACACCATGACTTACCCAAAAAAAAGCCATTCATAAGAGGTTATGAATAGTATTAACTAAATTTTAAACTTTATATAATCCTTATAATTTTTGAATCCATATTATGAGTTTCTTAGACATAATGCAAGAACAGATTCATTTTCAGTATTGCACTTTTATCAACTTTTAATAGTGAAACCTTTTTAAATACAATATTTTAAACTTTTTGACTAAATGGAGACATAAAAAAAATTTAAAATGAAACATCCCAAGCTTCCACAGTACGCTTTCCTTTGAATAATACAGTAGTGTGTGTTGTATGCAACTTCAAGTTCTAACACACCACAACCAATCAAACTATCCGTTATGAATAGTAATACCTACCTTTTAAAATTTTAGAAATTTTATCTCTCAAAATGGACTTCATTTTTGGATTTGGAGTATCGAATTTAGCCTAAGGTGAAATTTTGGTACTTTTCGGATAACTTTCATATTTTGATGAATAGTGAAAATCACTAAATTTTAATTAAAAACAACTTTTTTAATCAAAATACATAATAGTGATAAATTATGAATTTTAGTGGTTTTAAAGTATATTTAGAATATATTTTTACCATTTAATATAATGTTGGTCATTGGACAAAATTTTACAATTAATCCGAACATAAACAAGTGTCAATCATTTGATAGTTATTATCTCTTAAAAACACGCTTTTTGTTTTGACAGCGTGAATTAATTTTAAATTAATTTCTGCCACTTCTGTGTTTTGAATTTAGGAAAATTGATTCCATATTTGGAATCAGGATGTTCAAATTTTGTAAATAGGTAACTTTTATTTTTAGACATTTTGAATAATTACTGCGGTAAATATTTTATTTTCCATGGTTAAGGGTAAATCCGGTAAATAAGGGTTAAAAACATAATATTATAATATTACTAAATTACCCTAAAACGTGTCTTAACCCCATTGGTTGATACATGGTCTACCATGGGCATCTTTAGGTCGATTTTGGGACCCCATGGATACACTTGTAAGTGATAATGACACTTTATTTTAATTAAGTTAAAATGAATACAAAAATGACAGAAGCATATATCTTTTAGAAAGGAAATTGTTACATAGGGTTATATATGTTGGATTTTGGATTATAAATATTAATTATAAAGGTAAAAAGATTTCCTACATAATGATATTTTATTTATAATTTTTAGACATTAAATAATTTATTTTATTTATGACACAATGATGATGCAGTAATTACTATAATAGTGAAAAATTAAAATAATTGATATTATAAATACCCAAATAAATATAATATGAAACTTTTAATGAATTAAACTAATTTTCTAGGATAATATGATATATTAGTATTTATTTAATTGACTTTGTTCGAAGTAATCAATCTGTTATGAGTTTCACAAAAATCAACTATTGAATAGTGTCAAAATTGACATAAAAGAGTTCTTAAAACAAATATTATATTATTAATTGATATTAAATTCCTAAAAATCTAAGTTTCGGACAAGAGACTTATATCATGATAGGTTCCTCATTAATGGACCACTTGGGGGTCGCTTGGATGTATGTAGTATGTTTAATAAACATATTATATAAAAATACAAAGAGACATTGTAAAAGTGAAACTAATTAACTTAGAGTTAATACTTAAAGATAAGGTTAATATAAGTACCCAAACCTGTCTAAATTATATTGGTTGAATGGTTTTCGACCTATCCCCACCTTAACCTTTGAATAATCAACATTGGAGCCATTAGAAACCGAATATGAATTTATTATAAATTAATATTTCTAGCTTTTCCAAAGGTGCCCCTCACCCCTCTTATAGAAGGGCACTCCTCCTTCTCATTTCTTCACACCTTCAAAGCCTTTTGGTTCGGCCAAAATCTGCCCAAATACTCTCCCAACTTCCCTGACTACAACCTAGGGGCCTTAGTTTGATCAGAAAGCCAACCTAAGGATCCATTTTGATTAAATCAAAAGGAAGAACCCGAAGAAGAGGTAATGATTTCACCACCCTTTTCTAAGTTCATTTCTTCTTCCACTACTTCTTCCTTTGTTATTACCATTCTAAAATAATAACTCCAGTATCTCACATATACTATGATGTTATTATAAATATGGTACAACCATATTCAGTATTCTATCCACCCTTGGAATAACATGTCACCATACGTGCGTACGTACGGCTTACCATCTCCACGTCGTGGTGTAATTGTTATTCATTATATTATTATTTGGATGGGTATAATAATGATATGTGACTCATGTAAATTATAAATAAAACATGTTAATTATTCTGTATATATGATATAACAACCATTTATATATTATTTTAATATCAAAAGAATGATATTGTCACTTGTGCGTACGTACGAACTACCATCTCCACGAACGCAATGAGATTCATTTTCCATCGTATCCATTAAAGTATAATTATCATTTGATGATTTAAAAATGATGTTTAAGGACTTGATATCATTATGGATATGAATAATATACAACCTATACATTACGAACATGGCTTATGTAACAAAACATATAAAAGAAAACAAGTAAGTTAACACCCGAAACAACGATAATACTAAGATATTATTATCAAATCAATATTAAAAGATCATATATGATATCATATTAATGTATATAATTATTTTATTATTTAATAACAATTATTTCACCATTATACAGGAGGTTAACCTACCCCAACCAAGTAAAAGTACAAGGTAAGGGATTTTCTTATCTCACTTTCAATTCCGTGAGATTTCCATTGTTCGCCACTAAATTATTGAAAGTGGTGTATTGTGTACTGCCATTTGATATATATTATCATGATTCTCTTTATATTCATGTTATTATGTAAATAATTTGGTGGTTATTAACTTTTGGCCATACGACTCAGTTGATTAATGTGGTAAGGGGTTTTCACCTCACTCTTTATTTCCGTGAGATTCATGCCATATTTCCACTATTATCTTTTGTGTGGTGTATGTACTGCTCATAATTGTATTCTTTGTGTAATACACTTTACCTTATGTGTATTTACATTTTCATTGTATGATACCTCTTTCATGGGTTGTATGTTTCATAAGTTACCAAATTGATAAGGGTCTACTTCCCAATCTCTTTAATAACTGAGGTTATCTTTACGTAAGTATCAACAGGGACATATTTACTATCCATGTCCATATTTCATAAAAGAGTTTTCAAAGGGATTATTTCTAAGGGAACTTTTACTAAAACGTCATTTTAAATGTTTTAAATATTTATTCTTCTAAATCATTCTCATTTATGTCCACGTTTTCAAAATGGTTTGTAAGGATTTATTTATATGAAAATGAATGTTTTCAAAGTGTTAATTCCATTCAAAAGTTTCAAAGTGGTATGGGACACTTTGATTCAAAAATGTATTTAAATGCCTTACTTTCTAAATTGTGTAACATTAAAATTTTTTCATGAAAAAGGGATATTTCTCTCAATAATTTTTTAAAAAAACATTTTCATCTATGTCAACATCCTTTGATGGATTTTAAGATTATTTGAAGTTGATTTATTATGATATAAAACTTCCATATTGTAATGAAGTTTTGTGATATGTATGACTGTAGATGTGTCATTTATATAGCATTCAAGGTTTATGAGCAAAGTATTGAAATTTCGTATGCTAGTTCCAATAAGAATGTTTATGTTATATTTCAACCTTTACTTCATATGAATGTGTTGGAAAAGTATGTTCCAGGTTGGGGACTGGTTAAAGTAAGCCCTCCAGGTTGGGGACTGGTTAAAGTAAGCCCTCCAGGTTGGGGACTGGTAAAAGTAAGCCCTCCAGGTTAGGGACTGGTAAAAGTAAGCCCTCCGGTTTGGTCTTCGGTTATTAGAGGCACTCCGGGTTGGTGTCCGGTTATTAGAGGCACTCCGGGTTGGTGTCTGGTTATTAGAGGCACTCTGGGTTGGGTTCCAGTTACAGTTAGCCCCAAGGTCTTGGGACGAGGCCTTGAAAAGAAATTAAAGTTTAGCATTATGAATTCCATCATTATGAAAGTGGTTATTGATTTTGCATGTGATTATTCGATTAGTAGAATATCCATGTGAATAAGTAAATGGCATTATTTCATTTTACTTTTTCCATACTATGTTGAAGTTCAAGTTTAAAAGGATTTTTTTTTAGTAATGCATTGCCTTAAATGTTTATGCTTATTTTGAATGTTCCTCTATATTGTTATCCTTACTGGGCATTTGAGCTCACCCCTTTTCTATGTTTATTTTCCCCAGGATGTGAAGAAGTAAGTTATGAATGACCTGTAGATATTTTATGAGGGGATAATAGTGTGGACTATGGAGACATTATGTTTTTGTAGTAGTTTTTCATTTTATGATATAATGTAAAACTTATGAATATATCTAGTGTTTCCAAGGCTACTAAACCAATCGGTCTTTCGAGATTTGATCTTTCTTGTGATCATGCCAATGTTATGTAATAATGCACCGACTCTGGGTAACTAGGGTCAGGGCGTTACAAAAACATTTTTATAAAACAGGGACATGGATGATAACAATAACCCCATTAAATACTTACGAATAATCAATCCCAGATAAGAACAAGATTGGAATAATTATCCCTTATCTTATGTCCAATTTCTTCCATATGTGTCCGAGACTCTTGTATAGTGGGTTCAAACATATAATTAACTTGTAACAGAACCATAAATATATTTATGATATCATATATGATTCACTTATGACTTTATATTACCCGTTCTTTTGTTAATTCCATGTTAAAGCAATATTTTGGGTAGAATCGTTTCATTTATCGTACATGTTTGGACTTATTGTTCTTGATATTATTACTTATATCCTAATTTACTTAATTAAAAAATGTAAAACATGATATATATATATATAATATATATATATTCAACATATAAATATTTATTATAGATCGATAAATGGAATGAAATAAACTGTTCATAGAGATGGTAGGTCGTTCGTACGCATAAACGCTGTATTCATTTCCTTATGGAATTGAATGGAATTATGTAAAGGAAACATATATGTAAATAAATACAGTATCATTATTATGTCATATCTTTAATTATTAATTATTATATATACTTTATAATCATCCTTGAATGGTTAACATGGTGAATGAATCTCATCGCGTCGTGGAGACGGTAATCCATACGTACGCACGAGCAATGATATCGTGCCAATAATTATTGAATGGAGTTAGAGTTGATGATATAATATCTATGAATCAGTATGATGTTAGAATAACCACATATAGTCATTCTATACACCATTATAACCATCCAAGTATGGTGGTGGTGGAAAAACAGATTTCACCATAGCGTGGAGATGGTATTCCGTATGTACGCACGAGCGGTGATTTCATTTTTCAGAGGATGGATAGAAGGTGAAATTGGATTATTTCATATTTATAATATCATATCAGTATATTAGTTATACTTATTTATTAATTTATAATGAAACAAATAAATAAGAGGAAGTTGAAGAAGAAAGAAACTTGAAAGAATTGTTAGAAGAGATTACCTCGTCTTCGACACGCCTCATCTAAACCTCCTATTAGGTCAATAAAGATGTTCTTTTGAGAATACCAGGACCTCTAGTATGTTTCTATGAAAGTGGAGAAGAGAAATTGGTAGGGATTTGGCGAGATTGAAGGCTCAAAATGGTGTGAGGAGGAGAGGGAGGAAGTTCCCTTTTATAAGGGAGGAGAGGGGCACCTATAGAAACATAAGAAATATAAATTCATAATAAATTCATACTCCACTTAAAAACCCCAAAAAATGACCCAAATCCAAATATTAGATGAGATAAGGTTGTAAAATCATCAACCAATTGTATTTTGACATGCTGGGAAATTATTTTAAACCTTATATAAATGATTTATCCTTATTTAATCTATTTTATTTTTTATGGTAATAATATTCTAAATTTTAAATTGTTATAAATAATTACTTTTGTGTTTTGAATTGTCCATAATTGTATACATTATGAAATTTTAGGCCATATAAATTTCAATTTAAAATTTTTAAATATTTTTGTGATTTTAAAAAAAATTTATAATATGTTATTTTTATAAATCAACAAAAGTGACAATTTTGACACAATTCAGTTATATGAATTTAAAAAATATCCACAAAGATCATATATTTGAACCAAAATATTTAATAGACTACTAATATGTCATATTAATATAGATAATTTGTAGAGAACATTAATTAGTTCATATAATATTTATTTTAATATTTTTAAAACCATTTATTTTATATTTCAACCAATAAAATAATTTCTATATCACTATTGTGTCATCATTAATGATAATTATTTAATTCTAAAAATTTCTAAATAAATTCTAATGATGATGATAATTTTATTAAATTTCGGGATACTATTCATGTTTGAAGTTTTATGAAGTTTATTAGTTAATTAAAATTATTACACTTATAAGATATAAGAGAGTGACATGTTGTTACTTTCTTTGGTTTTAATAATAATTATATACTTTTATTGGTCAAAATTCACTTAAATGAATATATTATGACCCTTAGGTGATATGGGTATACTTTTATGCATCCAATAAAATTTTGGCATGTGTTAGGGTAATTTTATAATATTATTTTTACCCTTAATTACCTGATTTACCTTTAATTGTTGTAAATAAAAATTTCCGTAGTTTCTATTCATAATATCAACAAAATAAAAGAAACCTATTAACATAATTTGGACCCACTAAATCCAAATATGTAATCCATTTTTCAAAATTCAAAACATAGATGTTTCTGCAATTAATTTAAAATTAATACCACTGTTGAGAAAATGAGTTTTAAAAGTTAATACGTTGCAAAAGATTGAAATGTTTTTAACTATGAATTAAATGTAAAATTAAAGATAATGAATTAAATTATATTAAATGGTAAAACTATATTATATTTATAATTTAAAACCACTCAACATTATATTTTTACCATAATTTATCTTGATGGAAAAAGTTATTCTTAATTAATATTTAGCATATTTTTAAAATTCTTCAAAATATAAAGGTTAACATAATAATCTCAAAAGTTTATCCAAATTAAATTTTTATGTCCTGATTCCAAGGAAGAAGTTTTATTTGTCAAATTGAACTTATAAACATTTCAAAAACTAGATTTAATGTGGGTGCTCCATCAAAAGGCTGCAAAACTGTATTTTTTTTAAAATACTTATTTTACCTGAATTTTTTTTTCATACCATGTTCTATAATATGTTTAAGATGAATTATAATGTCAAAAAATTAAAAATATAGTTACTACAATTCATAACTGGTAGTTAATAATAATATTATAAAAATATATCGTTGTTTAGAAAAACTTAGTATTGCGTACAACACACACTATCGAGGATGGTCGCTCTTTTGTGCAACACAAGCCAAGAATAGTGTTTGTGTATACTAAAAGATAGTACGGTGTTGCGTATAGCGCAAGCTAATCTTGGTGTATTGTACGACATAAGACATCAAAGAAATTAAAAAGAATCTTTCTCATAAAAGTTTAGGGTGTTATAGGAAGGACATGCACTATCACTTCTACTGAGGTGGATCATTGACATTGATGTGGTGATAGGTATTTTGGTAAGTCAATAAATAATAGTTAAAATTAATTATGATTTTGGTTCTATTCATTCTTTCATATCAAAAAATTTTAGTATAACTATTCGAAGACCACCTAAAAATATAGAGGTGGAATTATTATTGAGAATAGTGAATGGGAAAATTCTGGATTCTAAGTATATAACTCCTCCTTAGTCAATTTTTGTGGATTTAACATCCTATAAAATATATTCTTAATTATTTTATTTGAGTTTGATATAATACGAGATATTTATTGTCTATCTTTATACAAATAAAATATCAACTATCAGAAATGGATATCACTCATCACATCCCGAGGAATCCTCTATTTCTGTAAAAATCTAATGAAAAGGGTGAATATATATTGGGATATTCTTCACAAGAATGGATAATATTCCATTTTAAGAAATCATTTATCTCTCAAATGATGTAGATAATGTAAAATATCCTTATTGAAGTCATTAAAAATATAAGGGACAAGATAGATGTGTTCCAAGATGAATTTCCATGTATTTCTCATAACCTAAAGGTATAGTTACCAATTGAATTTATATATATACAAATACCCATATAAAATACACATTATAGTTTTACAACCATTTTGTTGGAATAAAAAAATAAATTGTTATTAGATAATCTGGGTAAGGGTTTCCTACACCCAAGTTCATTACTGTGGGGTGCACTGTCAATCTTAATTAAGAATAAGGATATATAAACGTACATATTCATTGATTATCATGATCCCAAAAAACAATGATAAATAAAAAGTATCCCTCTACCATAGAATTAAAACTTTTTCAAATCAACTTCATGGGGGCCAAGTATTACTCTTGGTTGAACTTCATTCAGGATATCATCAATTAAAGGTGAAGAAGGATGATATTATGAAGGCTACATTTCAAACAAGGTATTTATACTAAAATTTTATAGTTATGGCTTTAGGAATAAAAAATTCTCTATAAATATGCATGGTCTTAATTAATAGGTTATTTAAAAATTACATTGATAATTTTCTTATTGTCATTATACATGATATTCTGACATACTCCTAGTGTTTTGAGGAGCATGGCGAGTATTTGAACATAGTACTAAAATATTTAGAGGGGAGAAAATGGATTAAATTTATTTTATATATAGGTTATATATGGAATAAGTATCTTTCTTGTTGAATTTTATTGTTATTAAATGGATATTAGTGAACCCTTTAATGAATAATGGAATTCAATTGTTGTCCAAACAAGCATTTGTAACGGAGATTCGTAGATTTCGTGGTCTAGATAGGTATTTTCAATGATATGTGAGGAACATCTCATAGTTTTTAAACACAATACATAATCTAACCCAAAATGGATTAATGTTTTCCCAAACTAGTGAATGTGAAGAATAATTTTAAAATAAAAAAAGGCTTATCACTACACTAGCACTTACACTACCCATAAGTGGGGAACTTTTTGGGGTATAAAATAATGAATTAAACTTGGGGAAAGGATGTTTATGGATGATAAATGATAAAATGACAACATAAACTACAAGGAAGATGAAATTTCATGAGAATAACTATCCCAGGCTTGATTTGGAGTTGGGGTATATGATCTTTGCATTGAAAATATTATTGAATTATCTCTCTAAGGGGAAGTGTGAGATATATATAGATCCCAAGATTCTAAAATGAACATTCACATAAAATCAACATAATATGCACAATAGAATACAATTATACATCATTAAGCATTATGACTACCAAATCCACTACCATATTGGTAATGAATATAAAGCCAAAGATTCCATAAGTAGAAAGGGTCATGAAAATTTATCAATGATAAAAATTGATAAGGTTCCAAACATCTTAGAAATTAAAAGGAGGAAAATGGTAATCATAAAAGAAGATACATCATCATTTATTTTTCCAAAAAATATCACAAACATACCTTTTAGATAAAAAAATGAATGATCCAAGAGGTTATTTAGATATTCAAATAAGGTGGAAGCTATTAAAATTTAGAACTCCTAGGAGTTAAAAATTGGTGAGGAAAGAGTAGTAAGATTTTGGTCATGACTATGTGTACTATAAAATCCTTAGATAAACTTGGATTTTTGGAATGATTCATATAGATCAAGCTTCTGCATTCACCCAAGGTGCACAAAGATGTATCGAGATTTTCGAGAGAACAATTGATGGTAATATATGAAGAGGGTGATAACTGATTATTCATAAAAGTGTAAGTTATTCCAAGAAGGTAAAGGTGAAATGAATAATTATAAGGGGATTATGAAACCATTACCCATTCCTACATGAGATTAGGTAAAATCACTATAGAATTTTTCATTGTAATTACAAAGACATCAAGATGAAATAATGTTTTAAGGGGTGTTGTAGATCATCGTACAAATATTATTCACTTTATTACAATTTGATAGGACTTTACACTCAATCTACATTAATGGATATACATCACAGAAGTGGTGAGGCTATATGGAGTACCATTATTGATTGTATCCGATCAAGATATGAGACTTGCCTCTGTGTTTTGGAAATATTTACAACATGCTATAAAAACTAATAAAAAATTTAGTACAACATATGAAGCCAAACTGATGGCCAGTATTATAAGACTATTTAAACATCAGAAAATACTTTGAAATCATCCGTTATTAAATTAAATGGATGATGGTAACCACACCTACCTCTAGTATAGTTCTATTAAAATAATATTTTCCACTAAAGAATCTAAATGGATCCAAATGAATCCTTTTATGGGAAATGATGTATAACACCCAAATTATAGGATGATGTTTTTAAATGTAATTTATTCAAACTAGAAACAGTTGTGGTAATTATAAGAAAGGTGAATGTCATTCAATATCACAACAGGGTAGCCAAATGTTAATAAATGTACTTTGAAGAAAATAATCGATGGGAGAAATATTTTGAGGTTTAAAAAATATATATTTTAAAATATCTCAATAGAAAAGAGTCATATGATTTGGCAATAATAGAAAGTTATGTCCTAGGCACATTATCCACTTTGATATTCTTGATCTCATAAAAGGTGGGGCCTATCAACTAATACATTGACAGACAATGTATAAACTACATGATGTATTCCATATAGACCTATTGGTAATGTACATACAAGATCCCTCACATGTAGTGAAGTTAGAGGTGGTACATGTGGAAAATGATATCTCTTAGGAGGAGAATTTGGTGAAGATATTATACTATATAGATAATTTTTTTATCCATAAGACTACTCCCATAGTCATAGCACATTTCAAGAACCAAAAATAGAAAGAGGTGATGTGGGAACTAGAAGAAGTGATGAAGGAGAATTTCCCTCACTATTTTTTCTAAAGTATGTAAAATGATATTTTGAGGGTGAAATTTCATAAGGGGGAATAATGGAATGACCCCAAATTTTATCAACAAAATTTTCCTTCTTAAAATAATGTCATATATTATAAAGAACAAACATCACATTGTGAAATAAAAAAAATATAAGTGGAAAAGGATACATTATTTGTAAAATAAATCAATAAGTATTTCAAATATTATTGTTGGATACTAAATCGAAAATAAGAGAATAAAAATAAGAAAATTTTGATCTTCTCGATACTCTAGAATATCCCTACTAATGAACAAATCTATAAAATGAAAAATAATGCTAATAATAAAATATTAATTTTGTTAAGGAAATTATATATATATATACTTGAGAGAAAATAGAAGTGACTGAAGAGTGAATTAAATAACATGTATTTATAAGAAGTTGCGAACCAATATGACTGTTATAAATATGACTATTTATGTAGTAATTTTACCGTTGGTATAGTAACTAGACCCTTGGAATAGTAATATGACCATTTGAAATAGTAATAGGACCATTAGAATAGTAAACTCACCTATGTAAATGTAAAATAATTTTTAAGAATGATATAAAAACAAAATATGATATATTTATATCATGTAAAAAGTAAATAGATTTTTTAAAAATGTTAAATTAATTATTGGTAATTTTGTAGAACGTAATTGTTTCGTTTAAAATTTTATATTGAATATGATCATTTAAAATAAAATTTATTTAAATAAAATGGATTCATAATATTATATTATTTTGTCTTATAATTTTAATAAATTCATATTAGACCAGTACTAATTTTTTAACGGTCATAAAATTGATTATAATATAAAAATATGTATTTTTCAAAGAAATTAGAATTATATTTAAACTTTTAAATTTCTGAAATTTTGAAAATTATTTTTAAAAAATGTATTACATTTTTTAAATTTAAATTTCATTAAAGGTATAGGGTGAATTTTTGGAATTTGTATAAAATAATTGATTTTTAAAAAAAAGTGAAATACAATAATTTATCTTATTTAACAATATATGCCAAATATATGAATTTTTGAGTCATTGTTTATATAAGAACACATTAGTTTGGAATAAAATTCACCATTTATTATATATAGTCACATGAAAATATACTATTTATAATACTCTTCCAAGATAACAAACTAATGAATATTTTGATAAAAAAACACCCCTCTCTTCCACTTATAAATACCACCCCTAAAACCCCTTATAATCACACCATATAGGAATTGAATAATATAAATTATATAAATGAACCACTCATCCCCATTATTACCAAATCTAAGTGATTTTAGAATCACTAATGATCACTTCCAATTACCTCATGGGGTCCATCAAGGAGGTTATATTCATGAGGTATCTTTCTAAAACAACCTCTTTTAATTTCACTTCTTTTTCTACCTTATATTCACCTCATTCATACATAAAATAACAACTATAGTATAATTTATATACTTTAATTTTATATTTATATTCTAATATATTCCATCCACCCCTTCCCTTATCTCTTATTATTCAATAAAAAACTAAATAGTTATTCATATTATATCGTTTAAAAAAATTCAAGGATGATTATTTTTTTTACAGTATTCTATTATGGAAGATTAAATATCATTAAAATTTTTAATAATGATATAATTAAATATATTATATGTTTTCACAATTTTTGGAAACATTATATGGCCATAAAATTAAAAAAATGAAACTATTTCAGGATGATATAGAAAAAACCGCCAAAATATACTTAATATTTATCATTAAAGTTTTATCTAATCAATCAACCTCAATTTGAATAAAATTATATATAGAACTATTTATGGTTATTGAAGTGAATTAATAAAATTTTATTTAACTGTTGGAGTTTTATTTAAATTTTTCATGAACGTCCATAATTTTACACAATTGAACAAACCACGAAACCATGAAACGAACACTCCCAAAAGGATGAAATTTGACAATATAATTCATCGAAATTTCCATAAATTTACATAATAAAATTAAAATAAATAAATTTAGATAAAATATTTTTGAAATAAATTAATTAAGGGATCTAATTTTATTATCTAGGACATTATGGGAATGTGTATAACACATTCGAACATAAGGTATGAGATCTCTCCAAACCTCTATTTTTTCTTTATGTTACGCATTATATGAATTTGGATCCATTTAACTCTTCATCACTCATATATAATTCTTACATATTTTATCATTATTTACCACGCATATGTTTCAATCTCATATAATATGTCTCTAATGTGTAATTACATGTTTTTAATGGTTCCCTTATCAATTCCTATCGATAAGAAAACTGAAGGAAATGGAACATATTTGTTTCTTTTAGATTTTAAAGTACACACCATAAACTATTCTAAGCAATACATTTTTTTAGTAAAATAAATAATTTAATCATAGAAAACTATTTTAGTTATTTTCTTGTTTTAGGGAAGTAATTATTCCTTTATTCTCATTAAAAACTCTTTAATCTTTTACATAAAACCGCACTAAAGTGGAACATTTGTATATTTACCTACAAAATATTTTTAATGTTTTCAATACTTTTGATGTAATTATTAATTATATATTCTTATTTTCAACATTATTATTTCCCATGAATGATTAAATACATTCTTTCATGGATACCATTGTGATACACCCTTTGGTTATGTCTTATGACATGATTGTGAATCCGATTTCTTTCCATGGGTAACCCTTATGTTTATTCATTATGGTTAATTTATTTAAGTAGAACACATAAGCATGTTCATGTTATTAAGGGTGTTATTATATATACCTCCAATTTCGTGGGTAATGTTTTATCTCATTATATTTTATTTATGGGATTATGGACTAAACCAAATCAATTAAGGGACTCTATCCACGATGTGATATAATCTTGGTAGTCATCCTTGAATCTTGTTTATGGAATTATATATGTTCCTTCCACATTCATAAATTTCAATTATAACATTAATGAATGTTATATATGTTATTCCACAAATATGTTTATTCATGATCCCTACCTTTTTTATCATTTTATACCTTCAAAATCATGTTTATTATTCATTTATATTTTTATTCCCTTCGAGGGGTTTTAGCTCATCCATTATGTCAATGTATTCCCCATGTTATCCTATTGAGACAAAGGAGCTCAAAGGGGTTTATGATCTCATGTGGAGATTAATAAAAATATTTTTTATTCTACATTTATTTTTTATATTTATTTATATTTTCTTCCATATAAACAAGACTTTTTTTATCCATAGAATGTATTTGATAATAATTATACTTCAAATCATGTATTATTATGTCTAAATGGATTGGGACAATATAAAAGCCTCCATTCTCATAGTTTTTATCTAAACCCATCAATCCTCAACACTCACACAACCACTCACTATACAGAATCTAATTGGAACTATGTGTAAAAAGAATGCCCCATCTGAATATCATCTAAACCCAATGAATGTACACTTTCATAGACCCCAATAGTATATCCCCTCTCACAATCCCATGAGTACAAAAATAGTAAATATAAGGTAATTAAATTAAATAATAGACCATTATCCACATAGTTTCCATCTTATCTATGAAAAATTGACCTTGGTGTTCCTCATCAAAATCATTCATTTCACAAATTCCATGGTATGACACATGATAACCTACCAACTGCCTTATTTTCAAAACTAATAATTTCAACTCATGAATTATCTTCTAGATGCAAACATATATGATAATAATACTCTAACTCATCAAGGACTATGTATGAAATCACCCAGGTCATATATGAATCGGGTTCTACCCTCAAAATCTAACATTGACACGAAACACTAACAATCATGGTTCATTCCTCTTGAAAATAAAATTCACCACATGTTCCTATATCTCATTTTTTATAGCATGTCCCAAGAATCAATATAATTATCTAAAGAATATAATCATGTTTATTATAACAATGATAGTATCATTATTAATATAACATATCTCTTAGGTTACCCTCGTATAACATAACTAGTTTTAATCATAACACTCAACTCACTACTATCTTGATCATTAAATCAATCAATAGGGAATAAAACCTAGAACATATCCCATATTTCAAAAAAAAAACATAGTTGATATCCCTAAACACTTTTCTCATGTCAAATTGTTCATATAAACTCCTAGAAAAAGCATTCCCATTTTATGATCCTCATATATACATCAGAGGCATCACATGCCAAGTCACTTTCCTTCTAGGGAACACATCATCATTGGGAATCTATACGTAAGACTACCTCCTCAATGATCACAATATCATCAACATGTGTATATATATAACAACACCTTCCTATGATGATATGTAATAATTATACCATAGTTATATGGTTTTGTTATGTATAATTCCATTACAAAACTATTTGGTAAATCACTATGTTGGTTTTTCGTGACCAATTGAATAATAAAACATATTTCCTTATCTAGAACCAGTATAGATGACATAAAATTCTTATAATGGATTAATTAGATTAATTATATATCCCTTATATAGAGTTATTATATTTCCATCATCATTTATAATACCTCCATTGTATCCATTCTACCTGCCATAAGAATAAAATATACCATGGTTCAACATTATAGAATTCCACCTGCATGTTATATAGGAAAACATTGTATATGTTTTTGCTGACACTTTAAACAAATTAAACCTCATCATAATAGAAATCATCCAAACATATATCTGAAAATTTTAATTTAATCGCACATGTTTCTTATGATACAAGATATATAAATTGAATCAAAAGTATAAAAAACTCAATTGTGTCCCACTTAGTATAATCATAAAATAAAAACATCAAAAACCAAGAAAAAATCCCATTAACGTATAAATATGATATTAAAATAAAAATGGTGTTCATGATACACTAGTTAGAGGTATAAAATAATCCCCAACATATTACTATGTATCCTATATACCATTTCCATAAATAGAATGAAAAAATTGATAGTTTGTGATATTAGACACAAAAAAACTATTATTCCACTTTGTAACATACCTAACCAAATTCAATCACAATATTAACTGGACCGGATCACCACATGGGCTTATGAATGCCTCCTTGTACACCAGATATTTTTGACTAGTAGCAATGATATATGATAAAATGAAAGAGATACCATACCCTATACCATAGTTCGAAAATTGGATCAATAAAATAACCAAACTTCATCCATAAATAACTGGGATCATTGGAAAAATAATACACAACCATTAATAAATAATAAGGAAAAAAAGAAATCATTCATAGAGACTCATGGACATTCCTGTACATAATAAAAAATTTACCATCGAGGTGATCACATATAAAAGTAAATAAAATAATAAAAATACATAGAGGATCAACTATAATCAAAATTCCTTAACACAACCAATCTAAAAATCTCTTCTGATTTATGTCACTTGATCACGATACACTGGGTATCTATCCAACCTAAAACTATGATCAGATAATATTTTTAGGGGTACCCAAGTTCCATGTCTGTATGGGTAGGGTTTGAGTATAAATCATTATGGGACCACCAAATTTTTCCCATACATGACCATAAAATAATGTTTAACCATGTTATTTTCTCAAAAAAATGAAAAAAATAGTGTAAAAGCATAAATAAGATAACCATCATTATTCATCAAGTTCTAACATGACATCTAAGGTTCACCCAAACCCACTTCTATCTAATGTTGGAATTACTCTGATAAATTAAAATGATTGTTCTAAAAAATATTAGTCCCATTGTCAATTCCTTTAGAATAGTTCTATGAAATCATGTAGTATTAGGCGCAATTACTAATACACATGTAAAAATTATAGGTAATAAAATAGTAGCATCACACATCATCAGAGATTATTAATGGGTTTCCCTATGTAACTATTTATCAGGAATCATCTCTTATTCTAATTATAATATACAAGGTAATCATATAGATCCAACGGTTATATCACATCATCATGTACATTCCAAAGTCAGGAAGCAGAAAGTAGATCTATAAGATGTAATCCTTGCAGATATAATAGTAATAAGATATAAGAAGACCCCATAGAGGTATTACTAAGTGATCAATAGTCATCGATCTCTTATCCGATTCTTCTGAGGTAATCATATGTGATAAATATTAATCATACATTAAGATGATCCTTCTGAGGTAACAGTTGGTGATCATGTATACATGAATGAAGAATCCTAATATTCTTGGAATTCCATATATATCAATTTTCTAATAAAAGATCTAAGGGGTCTATACAATTTTTATTCTTATGTGGTAAACATATGAAATCATATTATTATGCATACATTACATATCCCTAGATCACGTCCAATGCATCCATACAATATCATGAATAGTAGTTGAATCATATATTTCCGAAAATTAATTTACCATAAATTATTAAGGATTTTTCTTCCCTCTCATAATATCCCATGATGATAATAATAAAAAGCGGGTTGGGAATCTTATTAATCCTATCACACTTAATAGGCATCAATCTCTTTGGGGAATGAAAACCTTCATCACTAACCACATGCAATGTTAGCATAATCAATGTGGGTTTAAAGATTTCACCCAAGATCAAAAATATCCATACCCTCACACATCATCTAAGGGGTTTTAATTTCATTAGGTCATCATATAGGGTCCCCATGGGTAGCAATAATACATATGAACCCTCTAAGGGTTTCCAATCTGAATATTATGTCTCTGGACATCACCCATCATTAAAAGGGCATACTATCCCTATTAATATTCATAATAATATCACAATAAAATTGGCCTCATCATTATAGTCACGATGGAAAATCTCTATATAGAACATATCACATCTCACATCCCAATTCACCAATCGTTCAGTACTCACTCAGCCAACCCATCCTAAAATTACTATGCAAGGCATCCTTACATTGTGGTCACATCACATGGGGGTGATGTAATCACCCAGTTATTATCCTAGTATCCCAATTGCTCAAATTTATCTCACTATTCCTTTATGGACTACATGGGCCACTCATTTTAAATACAACAAACTCCTCTTTAATGTCAAATCACGGGAACCTACACTAAGCGCATCTATGTTCATTAAATTTATTAACATATCACCCATAGGAAAAACCAATTTTGAGTAGAAAAATTAAAGTCAGGGCCCCAACCATCATCTTTAAGGAATCAATCTACTGTGTATAGTCCCTTATTCCCTTGGAATTTTATTCAACTCATTCATGGTAATTACATTTAGATTAAAAAATTTATTTAGAAAATGGGTTGATCACCCATAATAGTGAAGAAACACATATCACATTCCATATAAATTAAATTAATAAAATGAAATTGGTATGCTCAATGACCCCCTAAAGCAATAAGGGATTTAATCCATTTGATAACCAATCAATAAATCACTCTTGAGTTTAGATAAGTATAGACATCCATGACATTTAACCACCATTCCCAAATTTCTGAAAAGAATATGAAATAACGTAATGATAATCATTAATAATTAGTTAATATTTTTTGATTTAATTAATCAACTAATTTTTACTATTCATAATTTATTTGACATTAAATAATGTGGAATAAAAAATAAAAACTCACACACAACCTCATCAGGATGAAACCTTAACATACCACTGAATTTAGATATATAGCACACTATGGGTAATATTTCAGGGAGAAATATAAAACATGAAACACCATTTTAATCTCCTTTTAAAATAATTTATCAAAAATAAAATAAAAACGATTTCAAATGGTTAAGTAACATTTAAGCAATGATGTTAAAAAACATGAAATCACCATCTTGAGATGTCCTCTATCTAATCCAAATGAAATCCCATCCACTATCAATTGATTTCTCTCTGAATTGGTGGACCTAATTTCCAAATCCATTACATATTCACATAAAAATCAACTATGAATATGGGAACAAAAATTTAACATTTATCAATAAACAATATACCAATTTTTGTTTAAAATAATCTTAGATGCAACCCCAAATTTGGGGTTAATTTAGAGAAAAAGTGATGGGACATGACTGATGAAATAACATTCTATGCATGGCTCATTTATCCAAGAATAATGGGGTGTGACCCTCATAGTATGGTTCATACCCCATTTAAAAAATTATGTATAGGATTGGTCATAGGATGATTATATTTCCATTTCATGATGCCTCATCACAGAGAGGCGCACTTTAAGGCCTCATGGATTTCACACTGTGAACTCCTCCGCCCCTTGTACTTATGAGGTGGCTCACTTCAAATTGAATATCTGAGACATACCTCATCTTCCATTATGCTCATGGATTAGACTACACACTATTAAATGGAAATAATAACTATAGCATCATATTCATGGTGTAATCTAAAGGACACTTCATGAAATGATATAATAGTAGTATTAGTATTTCAAATCATCCATGAATCCTTGATTAAATGACTCTCAGAGAACCCTTGCTCCAACATGTCCTTTTCCAACATCCAAAAATAATCTTTTGATATTTATATACTCTTACATTCCCAATAATCCTGGTTTTCAAAAAAATATCTCAAAATACTCAAAATTCTTGTTATATTTAAAGTTTATAACCAAAAAATGGAATAATTTTTTATATATGGTTGATCCCATGAAAACCATTATTTAATTGGTATTTTTTTGTTAGGTATAAACCTAACATCCTTTTTTATTTCTTTTATTATTATTTTTGTAACAACCCTGACCCTAATTTCCTAGTTTTTGTGAAATTCATTTTACAAGGGAATATATATAAGAGATCACATAACCAATGATTTATATGATTAGTAGTCTAGATGAACTATATATATATAATTTTCCCTTATTACATCATAAATTAAACATAGAACAAAACAAATGAAAATAAACTACTTGTGGTCACTTATTCAGCGATTTTATCTTTACAACATGTGGAAGGGAAACAAATAAAGAGTCAGCTCAAATGCTTAGTAAGTGTTATATGAAACAATAATAAGTTAGATAAAGTAAATAATTTGTAGTAATTATAGAAAGGTATTGTGAAGAAGGCATAGTCACTATGGTTTATGTATGTTGGGAAAATTCTGATTTTTTAGGGAAATAAACACAAAGGGATTGCCCCTAACTATTTTATCTTATGAGACTTGTTGATTCATAGGGGGTATCAATAACCATCCCCCACCCATTAATGCATGTCCAAATCATTTTTCATACATATATTCAATTCAAAATTATTAAAATAATACACCATATGTAAAAATGGTATATGACTAAGACAAATATCATATCCATGATAAAAGAAATATAGATTTTAATGAATTATTCAATGAACGATGATCATAAATAAATGTGGAGTATACATACAAAAAATAAAAAGAAAAATACAGAATAAGGAATTTAACATGATAACTGATTCACAACAAAAATTAAATCATATAAAAAAGTATGTTTAAGAAACATTAGAAAAATCCTCTATAATGTGGTTGAAGGAAAAAAATTTACGAGTATTTTGAAAGAGAAAATGAATATGTTTTTATAAAAAACCATTAATGAACAAATATATTTACTCATGGAAAAATTCTGGATTTTATAGATTTATTTATGGAATAAAATATATTATGGAGTGTAATTGATAATGGGTATGAAATAGGAATGTTCAATAAAATCAGGCTTGATCATTGGGAGGAATTTAAAAGAGAAACTTATAAAAACATGTATTTATACATCAATGGAAGATAAAATAATCTGGATACATGAGATTGGAACATATAAATATAATATATAAGAATTATATAAAAATAAATAATTATTAAATTGGGGAACCGAGAGACAAATTGTAAATCGTACGAAAAATAGCGGTTTGGGAAGAATCCCTTACCTTATGTAAGAAAGTGTTATGCACTTGTACTTATTGTTTTGTATAATAAAGTTATAATAATTAATAATATGATTTAGAACCTATTATAAATTTATTTTATTTATTATTATTTAATTATGATCATTTAGTTTTTTATGGGTTATAACATTCAATTTTTTCATTTAAAAGTGTTTGTGCCCTTAGTTTTCATGATGGTTTCACTTGTACACATGTATGAAAGATCATGTATAATGGGAATAGTAATCTAGAATTTATATTATATGATATTATCGAGAATACACAATATTATATATTAATTTATAAAATTTGTTTCCAGATATTAGGATGATTAATTTGATAAAGAATTAATGGAAACACTTTAGATTATTTTGTCGTTTTTCAATCATCGAGAACTAGTTTTGTTTCATTAATTGATATTATATAATTATAAGGGATATAAAACATTAAATCAGTTGTAATAAATATATTAAATTATATTTTAATAATAAAAAATGTTTCATTAAAAGTCTTTACAGAGGTAATGAAAATTGAAAATGCATCCTCCCCGAGGTTGGTAAATCGACACATCACGGATGATGTTTTCAAATTTAAAATAAAAGGTAGAGGATAATATATTTGATAAAAAATATTACATTAGCATAATAAAATTACATTATATATAATATAATGGAGTTTTCATTCATTTTTTGAGATAGGGTATAAAAATAGGATAACAAAAGAGAAAAAATTAAAATAAATTAAACGATAATGAAAGAGGATTTTACCACTTGATTTTTTCTCTTATAGATCCTCCAAAAGAGGCTTGGTATTGGTCTTTTAATGATACCAAATGATTTTGGACATAGGAGACAAACATAAAAGGAGTATTCAAAAAATAGTTATTATTCAAGGCTTTGGTGGTGTTACTGGAAGAGATGGTGAGGGCTGGTGTTTGTAGTGGAGGATAAGGGTGTTTTCTAATTATTTTATTTTTTGTTTATTATTTTGTATCAAGATTATGAATATTTTTATACTTATAAATGAATATATTAAAATAATGAATGATTGGTCAATATAATTGTCTTAAATAATCCATACATCAGGTATGACTCAATTATTCATGTATTTATCTTATATAGTAAATTACCATATTCCATTATTCACAAAAAATTAAGCTATTTTATAATAATCCGAAAAATTAAACCTAAACATTTTTCATTGTGTTGTATAAAAAAATTGAATTAATATTATAAAAAAAATTTCTAAATATGAAAAATTTAAATTTTAGTAAAAATAATAATTTACTAAAAAAATATTAGTTTTAAAATTATAAATGATTTTATACCCATTTGAAATATTAATAAAAGTATAATTATATTATCTTATAATCATATAACAGAAAAATATTAATTTATTATTATATTTTAGGAAAATAAATTATCTTTAAAACCAATATTATAAAATTAAAAATAAACATTTTTGTTTTAGAAATATAAAATATCTTAATTTATAATTTTCAAAATATTTATGTTAATATACTATGATATAATTATATAATATTTTAATTTATAATATTCCTAAACATTATTTATAATTTCATATGATAGGTTATTATTCAATTGGACAAATTACTATTCCATATTGTCAAATTACTATGCTAATGGCCGATTTACTATTCCATGTGTATGTGTTTCTTAATTTTGAGGTAAACACTCTTGTTCCATTAATTATTAATTTAGGAAGTTTATTTCAGGGTTTATATGTGATTTTAGGTTATTTATACTGTATGAAATTTCATTTATACAATGTATGCTATTGAATGAATTTATGTTATTTATGAGGATACATACCATAAAATCTTGGGGTTTTATATTCTTCCCACCTTCAAAAATTTCATCCTCAAAATTTATTAGGAATATTTCCCTCTAAATATATTGGGGTTGTTTTTATTCATTACATATTCTGGTTACCACATTTATTATTCTTTTTTTTGGTTTCTTAAATTAACCATTACTAGTCGAATCATCTGATTTCTCAATACTTTCTCTCTTATGTCAAGAATGTCAATAGACTCTTTGCTGTAAGAAAAGTCATGTTTAATTTATATTTCATTATAGAGGAGTACATGTGTTGGGTCTGTCATGTATTTATTTAACAATGATCTGTGGAACACATCAGGATCATTGGAGAGGCTTGGTGCCATTTCTAATCAGAAAGTTATATCTCCAATTATTTCCTTATTTTCAAATGATATGATATTCCTATGGATCAATTTATAAGTCTTACTAAACCTTAAGAATCCCTTCTTGGGTCATACATTATAAAATTCAAGATCTCCCACTTGAACATCCAAATACTTTCTCGGGTTGTCAGCATAACACTTTTTATTACATTGATCATCTTTAGTACGAGCTTCAATAGTCATTACCTTTATCATTGACTCTTCAACAAAATTGGGGGATATACATTTCCTATCACAAACTTCATCCCTACCAGATGGATTAGAACATCAATTTCTATATAATGATTCATATGGTTCTATCTAAATACTAGAATGGAAACAATTATTTTATGAAAATTACTCAAAAGGTAAATAATAATCTAAAATACAATGGAAGTAAAGTGTATATGATCTCAATATATCTTCCAATTATTGAATTTTACTTTCGGACTCTGTTAGTTTTATGGTGATAAAAAGTACTCATATAAATCCCAATATCCAAAGACTTTTGATGAATTCCAGAATATTATTGTGAAATGGGGATCTCGATCAGACACAATTGATAGAGGTTTACCATTAAGTCTTAAATCTTCATTAATATAACATCTTTCTAGTAACTCATATGTAAAATCCTCCATTTTATAAAGGTAATGTGTAGATTTGGTAAGTCAGTCAACAATTACATATATTACATCATTATATCATGATGTATTTCGAAATCTAGTGATGAAGTTCAAATTAATTTCATCGCACATCCACATATGAAGAGGTAGATGTTACATAAATTATCTAGGATACTTTATCTCAACCTTCACTTGTATAAAAACATGTCATCTGGACACATAGTCAACAATTTCTGGCATAATATTATCCCAAAAAAAGGTTCTTTCAGATCTCTATTCATTATGGTACTACTTGGTTGTATGGAGAAATTTGAGTTATGATAATCATATAATAGTTCCCTTTTTACATTAGGTATTGATAGAACATGTAAAATCTTTCCAAATATTATAATCCCATCCTCATATATGAAGTATTCCAATCTTTCGTCCTTAACGGTTTTAATTTTATTTTGAAAATTCTAATCATTAGATTGATAACGTTTTGTGTTCTCCAGTAAAAATAATTTTCCAATTATTTATAAAAAGAGTGATGTCTCCCCATACATACCAATTCCCATATCAATTTTTAATAAATCAATTATAATAGTTTCTCTATCATTCCTCATTTGGGTCAATAGTCCATGATCATTCCTTCTTAAGTATCTCCAACCTTATTTTTCTTCCCTTGGTGGTAGTTTATTGAAAATCATAATATTTGGGTATCTCATTCCAAATTATTCAACTCATATTGATTTATTTATATGTAAATATTTAATTAATACTATTTTGATCCAAATATATATCCCATATTTAAACATAGAGATAATGTCTAAGATTACTTCCCCTAACTCAAGATCATGAGTTGGATAATTTTTTCAAGAGTCTTCAACTACCATGATGCATGTGAAATAAATTTATCATTTTTCATATTGAAACAACCCAATAATTTCTTTAGTGAGTACTATATATCATAAACAGATCATCACCTGATGTTAGAGTCAAAATAGAATCATTAACTAAAGTTATCTATAATTATTTGAATCATTAGGTACATTCTTTTTTCTATACACACATAGCCCATTTCTGTGGGAGATTTGATAACGGGTTATCCCATCAGAAAAAATTCTAAATAAAAATAAAACAGTATCTTGATTAACTAATAAAACAATGTTCCTAGGTTATGTTCATTTTTATAGGCGATTGTTGGATTTCCTTTTTCTTTACATGATCAAAAATGATTTCATCCATAAAGAAAAATTGTCCATGAAAAGAAATTTCCTAAAGAAATAATTCACAATTTCTAAATTTACCATATAAGTATTTAGTTTTGAGAGTCTTGGGAATGACCCACAAGTGATTATCATGGTCTTTATATGTTCTAGAATGTACCAAAATATCCTCAATGAATACCGAAATAAAATAATTAAGATATTAATTGATTATTTTTTTCATCAGAAATATGAAAATAGAGGGTTTAATAATAAATATAAATGGTATTGATGTGACCTCATAATTTCAATACCTAATATTAATATCTTTCATCATAATATATTCCTTCTTTAATTACAATTGATTATACCCATAACAAATGTAAATCTTTGAGAAAATTTTCACCACGTCAAATTGATCAAATAAATCATCAATGGGAGGATGTGTATACATGTTATTTGTTTTAAAAGAATTTATATCTCAATATTCAATGAAAAACCTAAAGGATCAATATTTCCTCTCATGAAAAAGAACAAGGGTTACCCATGGAGAATCTCTATGGTGAGTAAATACCTTATTCCTAAACACCTCTTGTTATTTATTCAGATCCGCTGATTCCATATTGGAAATTATTTAAGGTGTATTTTATATTGGTCATGTATCAAGGATTATATCAATAGTAAACTAAACATCATGATCTATGGTGTATGGGGAACTCTTCAAGAAATTCATTATTGTATTCTTGTACAATATATACATACTCAATTTTAATATTACATTCTTCGTCACTATCAATTGTTTTCTATTACTTTAGGATAATTTCATTCAATAGGGATACTAGGGGTTGATCTAGATAAGAATGAGACGATGTGGTTTCTACTCTAAAAATAAGGGATTCTACATCTTCCTCCAAAATCATAAATTTATTCTTAAAGAAACAAATTTTTGCATCATTTTTTGTAATATATTTCATAATAGGGATTATATAGAAGTCAACCACAACTCTGATGACAATTTTGGTAGTTAAATCCTGTATTTATTCCATAATAACAACTTCCCAACACATTTTTGTTTTAACGAGACTTCCCTTAGGGGCTTTGACTG
This sequence comes from Viscum album, assembly GCA_963277665.1. Taxonomy (NCBI): domain Eukaryota; kingdom Viridiplantae; phylum Streptophyta; class Magnoliopsida; order Santalales; family Viscaceae; genus Viscum; species Viscum album. The sequence continues at coordinate 928,440,119 of OY728165.1, forward strand.
ACAAATAACTTATGAAATAAAAAGTTAAATATATAATTTGCTTGCAAATTTGGGTATATATATAAAATTGGTATGATCGATACTCAAATAAATCATTATATAAATTTTAATATATGAATATTATACCTTCCACCGCATCATGGGTAAATCTACTTCATCTATGGTGATCGTATAAGATTTTTCTTCTCCCTTTTCCTATTCTATGGTATATTCCCTTAACTCGTTGGAAATTTGATTGAAAAATGTCCCATTTCATTGCAGTTGAATAATTTAACATCATTGATTTTTTTATCCCCCTTCCATTCATTTGTTTAGTTACCATTTTCCCTACACTTAAAACATACTACAATTCCCTTCATGAATTTCCTGGGATGATTCTGTCTAAAAAAATTTCATAATGGAAATTGATCTATTACAATATTATTATTTGATAATTCACCTTTTCAATGGTTATTAGAAGTCCCCTTCCTTTATTGATTATCATTGAACATAAAGGATCTAGAAAATTTATTCATTGTTTTGATATAATTTAATACTATTTCATCATAAGATAAAAATGTTTGAGAAGATATTTCCCTTCAGAGACATTTACAAATACCATCAAGGAAGTGATAAATCATTTCTTATGAATCACATAAATAATATATAGCATACATAGATAGTATTATGAAGGTATCCTCATAATTTACAACACTTTCTTCTTCCCTTTTCTTTATGCTAAGGAATTTTCTCTTCTTTTTTGTTTCATTCTCATGAGGGAAGTATTTTTCAAAGAGATATTCAAAAAAAATTTCCTATTATATATATTATATTCCATCTTCATCCTTAGTATTCAGGATCATATCCCACTATTGATCATCATTGACCTTTATGAAATATACTTCATGTACTACCATTTCATTTTCATTGCATCCCAATGTTAGAAATATTTTTTTCATGGTATTTGATCCACTTCTCACCAACCACTAGATTAGTGGTCCCACTATAATATGGGGTTTTATGTACCATGAAAAAAATCTAGAATAGGTTTAGTATGGATATTCATCATAACCTATGTAAGTTGTCTTAAAATGGACATGATATGATTTTCTCCAAACCTATTTATGTGTACATACTCAGTACAGAAATCCCTACATTATCAGCGGGTGTTGATTCATTTCATTTGATTAGGAACCATCATTAAATAATGTAAAACACTATGTTATCTCATAATATTCATGATTAGTGATTAAAAAATTTCCAACATTGAGTTATTATAATTAACATGTATATTTGACATCTAGTTTAGAAGGATTATACCAAATGTCTAATGATACAAACTATTATAACCCAGACCCCAGTTGCCCAGAGACAGCAGTAATTTTTTTAAAATGGCACATATACAAGAGATCATATCACCATGAATTTATCAATTTAGTATTTATGAATAACTATATAGATTAATTACAAATCCCCGAATTTTTTGGACCTGTTATTTTTTGAATAAAATTAAAATTAAATTTATATATTTCAATACACTAATTCAATGATTATTTTTTCATTTTACAAGGACTTTTTATAAATTACACAAAACACATACTTAGTTTATGTTACCAAAAACTCTTACATGGTGAACGATCCATGCAACACTAAGTTGGCATTTGATACACGCAATAGTGGTGTTTATGAAATGTATATATATATATATAATTAATTAATTTAGATAATTATAACCTAACCCTTAAAATTAGTTATAGTCATAGTAATAACTACTCTAAAAATATTTTTTATAATTATTTTATATAAATTAATCATATTGATAATAAAATATATGCTTTTTGGTAAAGTCCTTCTTTGTTTGTTAACATTTTTTTCTCAAATAAAATGATTCTAATAAATAAATTGAATTTACAAATATATAGAAATTTAATTTAGTAAAATAAAAATCATTTATTTCATAATTTTCAAATTTTACAAAGGTGAATTTTTTGGATTTTTTTGAGAAACATAATTTTTTTGATGAATAGTGTAAAATACTTCTTTTTAGTCAAAAACTGCATTTTTCCGAAATCATTTTTAATTATAAATTATTTTATAAATATGGTTTAAGGTCATAGTAGATACATATTACATCTACTAATATAGTTTAATTCATTATAATCAATTTCAAATTGAAACTGAATATAAATTATTAACAAACTTTTGATCTTTTTTCTATTTAAAAACTGACTATTTCGTAATGTTTGTAAGAGAAGTGCTAATATTATTTTTTCCACATCATTTATTTGAATTTAAAAAATAAAATATAAACCATTTTATTATTTCTAATATTTAAAGTTTAACAAAACCATGTTAATTTTTTACTAAAATGATTTGTAATGGTGATTAAAATTAATCACAGTGGTTGAGGACAAATTAAGCATAATAGGGGACTAAACCTAACAATTAACCACCCAAATGAATTAGATAATTGTCCAAAACCCATTGGATGACCATATTTCGGTCATAAACCTCCCATTATTATGTTTTTATTGGGTTGTTATTACTTTTATTAGGTAAGAGAATATTCCCACCAAACTTGTTTTTAAAAATTACAAATGAGTCCTTTTCCATAAATATAAAAGTCCAACATCTCTACCATTTTCACACTCCACTAAAAAAATTTAGTTTTATCAACGCACATCCAAACTAGCCTAAATAAAATCCACCCTTAACACTTTAATAATTTATTTGGGATGAATGCATACTGAGGAAGCCTTTGGGAATAATCCAAAATGAGTTACCTGATTAAGAGGAAACATCTTCTCTCTAGCTCCATCACATTTTTTATATTCTCCACCCTACACTATATTTATTATATTATTTTGTTAAAAACCCATTTTTATGATTATACTAAGATGTTTTTATGAAAATTTTATGACCTACACTTACACACACCTCCTTCTAATGGATGTTGAACGTAATGTTTCTGTGTACAGAGAAGTACTGCCTCACAAAATGACTATTGTTCATTTCTCCTTTACCACAAATAATGGTGGACATTATGATAGGAAAACAATTTATATATGTAATAAATTATATTTATTATTAATTTAATACCCTATAATCATTTTAAAACAAATATATTTTTACCTTCCATTTTTTGTTAAAACTATAATCACGTTTGAGGAAGTGTGGACTATCGACACATCAATGCAATGTGATTAATTAACACACAATCTGGAATTTATTAAGGATGTTTTTAATTAAAATATATCATATATAAAATATAATTATTTTAATATATATATATATAATTTCTATACCTTTTCTAATATGTCTATAAAGATAGAAAACTTCGTTCATGCGTACATATGGTTATCGTCCCCATGAACGGTGTATTCCATTATTTATTTAATTATGATATAGATTATTATAATAAAATTTTAATGGATATAACTAATATTTATGTCATTTTATACATTATTTAATCATGATATATTTTTAAGGATAAATGATATAATAATTTAAAAAACATGTGGTGAATAAAGGGAATATTACCAAAGTTGAAACCATAACATATGATCATTAACAAGCGGGTAATATAAAGTCATAATAAAAAATATATATGGTATTATATATAATAATATGATTCTATAAAAGATGCATAATACACATATATTTTTTATATAGGAAGATTGTATGACTATGGAGATAGTCAAGAGACAATGTAAGGGGATTTCATCTCAATTTTAATTTCAATGGGAAACAATCTATGTTCACCACTCTTTACATTTGTGTGGTGAATGTAATTCCCATGATTTTACATTTGACATATTTTAAATTTATTTATGGGTATCCACATTACATTTTTAATGATCCTTCTTTCACGGTGTTTATGTTTCAAATGGTAACAAATCAGTAAAAATGTTTTGTCATAATTTTTTTCTTTGAGACTCATGTTTTGTAATGCACCTAATCTTTTTTAGGTTTATATACATATATCATGTATATAAATATTTTGATGAATTTTTTATTCTTCATGTTATATAATTACCATACATAGATAGCATGATCCCAAGATACCATGTTATATGCTTTTATTGAGAAAATCTTACTGGTTTCGAGATTGTTTAAGTTTTTACCCCTTTGATGAAATATTATGAAAAATATCTCAATAATATTAATGAGTTTACTTATACTATGTTATTTCATGAAATAATCATGTATTGGAACCATTTTGTACTCTTTGGTACATAATATAGTTGATAAAGTGTTTTTAGGGATGCTCGAATTTACCCTATATTCTTATCAGAAATCTATGTTTTCTAAAAATACTATCCTTGAATATTATACCATTCCCATATAATATCTTAAAGAAATTTTTAACCTTCTTTTATTTTCCCATTCTCTTCAAAGTAATATTATTTTCCCTTTCCAAAAAAGTAACTTTTTTATCCTTTTTCCATAAAAAGGAATTTTCTTTTGACCTCATACGACATGTACGTGTTTACTTGTTATCATCTCTTAAAATCCCCCCTTGCATTGTTAAAAATGTTAATATTTAAGAAAAAACATTTATAATAATTTTTCATGTAAAATTGTTTTCAAAATGGATTTAAACATAATTTATTTGTATTAATGGAAAACTATTTTCACAATGTGTTTAAGTATTATTTTCATGTTTTCAAAGTGCTATCAAAGAAATGGGTTTCCAAAATGTTTTCGACCTTTTTTATATGTTTTCATGAAAATAAATTTTCACAACATTTTTAAGATTTAATTATATGTTTTCAATTTGTTTTCAATAAAATGGGTTTCAAACCATTTTCATGATTTTTTTATACAATTTGATGTATTTTTATTGAAAAACGTATATAAAATGTTTTGAAACATATTTTAAAAAATTTCAAGGAAAAAGGTTTTCAAAAATTATATCTTGTCTTATTTATAAGTTTTAATTTTATTTTATAATAAAAGTTTTATCAAATGGTTTTATTTATTAAAAATTATTCTTTAAACATGAGAGGATATTTTTCATCAAGATACCTTTTTATATGATATAAAAAAACTATTTTCCATCTAAGATGACATTTATTTATGTTACTCATACCATCTAGTAAATGACCAAAAAGAACCATTCATATCATTTCTATGAATGAGTTATTCTTAATTTCATGGTATATATGAAACCAATTTGTCATTCATTGGTTACACATATATGAAATCTATTTTTATTTTATGAGTTATGCTTTTGATTAAATGGCTACAAAACTTGTAACTCTTTCCACAGGTTATGACATGTTTACATGTTTATGATACCCTTTCATTTCATGGGTTATAATATATTTATTTATTGTCTTTTGTAACATGTATGTATGATTTCATTATGAGATGGGAGGTAACTATATATATCCAATGTATTGGGTATATATTTATATATCATAAGATTAAATAGGTATATAACAATGTTTACTCGGTTCAGTAATATATTTCTAGAATGAGGGTTACTAAATTCATTAAAATAGGGCTGTAATGAGGGTTACTCGGATCAATAATACATGGCTAGAATTAGAGTTACTCTATTCAGCAATGCTATTCTATAATGAGGGTTACTAAGTTTAGTAATATAGTGCTCGAACGAGGGTCACTTGACTTAGTTAGACAAGGCCAAAATGGGGGTCACCCAGTTCAGTAAAGGAATTTTACACTATAATGGTCATGGAAGTGATTCCTTGGCTACTATAGAAATAATTATATGCTTATGTGTTTCCATAGTTCCATTTCATATTCCTATATAATGAATTTTTAGACTATGATCTATTTCATTATGATTCATGTCTTTTGAACTACCTGTATTTATACCATGATCTCTATTATGATCATTTATATTCATGGTATGGTCTTCTATTTTCATGATCACATACTCATACCCTTATGATCATATTTGTTCCTATATGTCTATATTTTTTTTTAACCTTATTAGTAATTTTTGAACACCCCATTTATGTTTCAATTCCCCAAAGTTATGATGATATGTATTATGTTTGATATGTCTAAGAAGGCTTCTAGTCAATAAGAACCTAGTGGGAGAAGATTTAGAACAAATAAGTACCATTGTTTATGTTTTGATGTTTCCAAATGAATGAAACCAACTATGGCCTTTGTGAATCAATTTTTATAATATTTATGTATTTAAAAAAATTTATATAATGTCAATTTTAGTAAATCAACGGTCTTTATAGTTGGTATTAGAGCCGCAGTACAATTATCCTTTTGAAACTAGTTGTGAAAACATTAGTAACATCCATGGATATATTTCTATGTATATGTCTAGGGATGCCTATAAGGACAATTATATGGATGAGTTAACAATTACAAAAATGTCCTAGAATACTGGTAAAGGATAGAATGAGTGTTTTATAATTTATATATTAAAAATGTGTAACTGGATCTAGAACAAATGTACATAGGGGTCACAATTCAGACACGATGTTCTGGGCCTATCTCAGGGTTATCTGGTACACAACAAGGGGCTATCCCTCACACCTAGTTTGACAATCCCAGGGGAAATTCATTGGGAATTCAAAGACTCTTCAAGAACTATAATGATGAATTTAAATTGAATTTTGTTATGAATAACATCATATAGACCAAATATTTCATAGATAAAAAAATTAGGATCCATAATAGGGGTATCCAATAAGTAAATTTTAATGATTATAAGGTATCCCATTAGGATAAAATTTTCTCACACTATGATTTCTTTAATTTTTTCAATGGAGAGACCAATAAAGAATATTTTTAACATCTAATGTTTCTTACGTGGAATGTATGTGGTTAATTAAAATATATTTCCTAGGGATAAATATCATAACAAGTATCAGAAAGCTGTTATGAGTATTGGTTATACTTCAGAAGATAAGGAGACTACAAATGGAATGTGAATGTTATGTGATTTTCTTAAAGTATTGTTTACATTAAACATAAGAAGCATGATTAGATTGAGGTTGATAAACCTCAATACAAGATTAATATTTCATATTCTAGTAAAGTGGTTTTAATGAATTTGTTCATGAAGACTGAGTAATGTTTCACGAAAAATGTTGGAAATATAAATTAATTATGTGTTGTAATTCAGTGATTATGTTATATGAATCACAAAATTTATATGTTATTTGTAATATAAATTTTCCTTAAGGATTTAAAAGGATATATTTAATGGTGATGGAGACATTAAAATATGATTTCATGGGTTGTTTATATATTTATTAAGGCATGGTAACCCTTAATTAATGCATGATGTTGAGATATTGATTTTTGGATAATGAAATGTTGTATATAAATAAGAAAATTGGATGGTACAGATTAAAATGTAACTATTCATTTAAAATGTATTTTATGTCATCAGGGATGAAGTTTACAACTTCTTGGATTTAAAGAATGTATCCTATTATCATTAGAATAAGGAAGAATGCATGTTTTCTAAAAGGATTTATGGTAATTAATTTTGTAAAAATGTTTCAATGGAATAAACTATGAGGGTATTCAAATTTATTGAATTGTTAAAACCATGTGGTACTTCTTTATTTATGGGGGGTCAATGTTAAGCTGATTTTCAACTTATTTATAATGTTTTGAATTTTCATCTTTCGAAAGGGTTATGTAGTTAACCATTTAAGAAATGATAATGTACTATCTTACAACATAAAGACTTAGATATAATAGATTTTCTCTTATAAAAATGCAGTGTTGACGAAAACTGATGACAATTGGGATGGAATATCATGAAATTCATGATCTGTTAGTACTTTGTAAATGTAATCATTACCTTATTTTATTTAGATAGGTGAATTATATCAATGAAATTTTCTAGAAATCATGCAACTATATATTTTAATGAAAATTATTTAACTTTTGTAATAATGATCTTGAAACGATAAATTTTGTCTAATACCTTTGTTTTTAAGATTCTAGAGGCCGCTTATGTATTCTGGTAATTATTACATTTTTGTGGTTAATGTTATTCTAACCCTGTTCACTTTGACTCTTCATCAGAACAAGATGGTAATATTATTCATTCATATCCATGACTTCACTTTCCACCTATGTTCTCCCATGTTGAAACATATATATATATTACTTTGGGTAACCATTATGGTTCCAAATTTCCTTTTGTAAGAGGAAGTATTCGTATATATTTTTATGATATGGGTTTCTATGAATTAATATTTCTTTAATTAATCCTTTGATAACCAAGATGAATTTTGATGTCAAAATTCATTTTAATGGGGGTAGAATATAACACCCAGAGTTTATTTGGACCTTTTTTTGAATAAATTCATATTGTCATTTATTTCATTCAATAAATTAGGTCAAATATTATTTTTTCACCCAAAACTAACTTGGTGTACATTACACGCAACACTGACTTGGTGTACGTTACCTGAAACACTGACATGGTGTATGATGCACACAACACTAAGTTTGCATACGATACTCACAACACTGAGTTTCTATGAAACATATTTATTTATATATATAATTAATTAAATTAGATAATTATCACCTAAATTTTAAAAACAATTATATCTATATTAATAACTAATTCCAAGATATTATTTCTAATTGTTCTATTTAAAGGAAACATATTAATAACGAAATATATGATTTTTGGTAAAGTCTTTCAATGTTTAAAAACATCATTTTATAGAATAAACCGCATATAATAATGAATGTAATTTTATAAAAAAAAATATAAATTTAATTTGAGATAATGAAATTCATTTTTGATTTTATAATGAAAAAATTATCCAAGGTTTACTTTTCTTGATTTTTCTAAGAAACTTCTTTTTTCATAAATAACAAAAATACTATTTTTTAATTAAAAAATAATTTTTTGTAATTAATTATTACTGATAAATAATATTATAAATATGTTTTACATTAAAATTAGATTAATATTATATCAATTAAAACAATTTAATTCATTATAATCAATTTCACTTTGAAACTAAATATAAAATATTAAAAAACTATTGAAATTGTTCCATCTTTAAAATCCCTTAATTTCGTCCCGCCAGCAGGATTAACTCTAATATTAATTTTTACTCTTTTATGATTTGAATTTAAAAAATCTAACATAAAATCATTTATTATGTATATTAATTAGAATCTAATAAGACCATGTTAATTTTGACCATAATGGTTGGTAAAAGTGGTTAAAATTAATCACGCCAGTTAAGGCCAAATTATGGTTAATTAGGGAATAAACCTTAAAATTAAGGGCCCAAATGGACTACACACCTATCCAAAACCCATTGGATATAAATATTTCGCACATACCCTATTCATTCTTGATTTTGGTTTATTTGTTATAATTTTATTTGTGTAATAACATGGGTACAACTAACTTGTTTCCAAAACATTTAAGTGAGTCCGTTTACTTCACTATAAAAGGCCACCACTAATATCCATTCCTCACACCTATAAAATCTTTTAATTTTTTCCATGATATTAGCACATATCCTACAAAAAATAATATATTTTACCTCTAATCCACCCTTTTGGCATAAATCTTCTCACAGAAGCCATTTTTCATAAACCAAAAGGAGTTAACCGATTAAGAGGCGACATCTTCTCTCAAACTCCTTTCCTTTATTCTCTTTCTCAACCCATAAACTCTATTTATTACATTAATGTGTCACATAAATAGTATCCACAATATACGTGGTTTTTTTAAGAAATGGTTCTTACCTACACTTACACACACCTCCATCTAATGGATGTTAAACACACTGTTTCTATGTACGACAAACTACTGCATCAAGAAACAATGATTGTCCATTTATGCTTTACCACTAATCATGGTGATCATTACGATTTAAAATATATTTATATATTCAATATATTTTATTTTATATTTCATTATTCGTATTATTCATTTTAAAACTCAATTTTTTTTATCTTCCATTAGGTGTTAAAACGATAATCTTGTTTGAGAATGTGTAAATTATAGCCCCCTCAAAGTGCTATGATTCATTCACACACCACCTGAAAAGTAATAAGAATAGATTTAATTAAACTATATGATATATATGATATAAAAATTATACATTAATAATGATAAAAATATACATACATATATATATTTTTACCTACATTCTTTCTTTCAATACAACAATAATGATGGAAAACAATGTTAATGCATACGTATGACGTATTGTCTCCATGCATGGTGTATTCCATTACATGAATAATTATGTTATATATTATTATAATATAAATAAAATGGATATAATTTATATTTATATCATGTTATACATTTTTTAATCATGATATATGTATAAGGATCATCAATATAACAAATTAAGACACATGTAAAGAACAAAGTGAATATTAACCGAGTTGAAACCATAACATAGGATCATTAAGAATCATGTAATATAATTCCATTATAAAACAATATATGGTATTATATATAATATTATTATTATTTGAAATATTTATAAAAAAATTATAAGTATTATATTGGAATCTTGTACAAGTACAGAGAGAGTCAAGACACTAGGTAAGGGAATTTCATCTCAATTTAAATTCTGTGAGAGAAAATCTATGCTCGCCAATCTTTCCTTTTTTATTGTGAATGTACATAAATTTTTTTTTTTATATTTATGTTTTAATTGAATTAATTGGTATTAAAATTCACATTTGATGACACATTTTTAATGGGGTTTATGGTAAAATGGTTTCAAAATCGGTAAAGTTGTTTTCTCTCAATTTTCATTATTTGAGAATCAAATTTTGATTTGCGCCTAAAATAGTTTTGAAGTTTTATATACACCCATTTAACATGACATATATTGAATATAAATATTTTAATTATATTATATGTTTCATTTAATTTCATTTCCTTACATAGAGACAATTATCCCCAAATACCACGTTATAAGAGTTTATTGAGACAATCCCATTACATTTCAAAAATTATTATGTTTATGATCCCTTTATTGAAATATTATGATCCTTCACTCTATAATATTATTGGGTTTATTTATACTATGTTATTTTAAGATGTAATCATGTATTGGTACCATTTTATACTCCTTGGTATATATGACAGTTAAGAAATTGTTTTAGGAAGGCCCCACTTTACACTCTATTTGGTCAAAAATCTATGTTTTCTAACTAGAGTTTCCATGAATATTATACCATTACCCTATAATATATAAAAAATCACACTTTTTTATTTTCCAAATATATTAAAGTGAATATTATTTTTTCTTTCTGAATAAGGAAATTTTTTATCCATTTTATTTTCTAAAGGAATGTTCTTTTAACCTCGTATGACATTTACGGATTTACCCATCACCGTCTCTTCGATTCTCTCTATGAATTGTTAAAAAAGTTAATATTTTTGAAAATGTTTTTCAAATAAATTTTAAAGGAAAATTATTTAAAAAATCGTCTTAAAATCCTTTTATATCATTTCCTATAAATTTTTTTAAAAAATGTTTTTTATCCTTATTTTCTGTTTTTCAAAGTTCTTTCAATGAAATGGGTTTTCAAAATGTTTTCATGAATATTTTATAATATTTCAAAGAAAAAATATTTTCAAAAAGTTTTCATGTTTCATTATATGTTATTAATTTATTTTAAAAGAAATGGTTTCAATCTTCATTTAAATGTTTTCAAGTGTTTTAAAAGATAAATGTTTTTAAAATGTTGTGAAGCTTATTTCAAAAGTTTTCATGGAATATGGTTTTGAAAAATGATTTGCTGAATTAATTGTAAGTTTTCAAGTTATATTCTAAGAAACATATTTTCAAATGTCTTTATGTATCGAAATGACTTTCTTGAATTAGAAAGGATATTTTTCATTAATAAAATTTTTTATAGGATTTTAAGAATTATTTTTCCATCTAAGAAGACATCTATTATTGTAACTCATACCTTATTTTAAATCATCTAAAGGTTACAATAATATAATTCCTATAAATTAGTTTTGATTAATGTCATGGTATTTATGAAACCCATTTATCCTTAATTTCGTTAAACATATATGAAATACTTTTCTCTTTTACGGGTTTTTCTTCTGATCAAATGTTTAATAAAATTGTATCTCTTTACATAGGTGATGATATGTTTACATGATTATGATACCCCTTACATTTCAAGGGTTATGAAATATTTATTTACGATCTTGTAGAACATTTATGTATTATTTAATTAGAAGATGGGTGGTACCTATATCTCTCTCTAGTGAATTGGGTAATGATTTATATCTCATAAGATTAAAAAGGGTTGGAACAAGGGTTACTAATTTTAGTAATGCATGACTAGAATGGGGGTTACCCAGTTCCGTACAATAGGGATGGATTTAGGTTTACTCAGTTTAGTAATATATTTATATAATGAAGGTTATTTGTTTTATTAATATGCTCTATAATTAGGGTTACTTAGTTAATTAATACAAGTATATAATGATGGTTACTCTGTTCAGCAAAACCGGGCTCGAACGAGGGTCACTCGGTTTAGTAATACAAGGATGGGATGGGGGTTACACAGTTTAAAAAAGGAATTTATCAACTAATATGGTCTTTTAAATGGTGCTTGTCTACTATGGGAATCATTATTTTCATATGTGTTTCGTAAATTCCATGTCTTATTCTGATGTAATGTTTTCGTGGCATATTCTCTATTTAATTATGATTCATGTATTATAAACAACCCCTATATATTACATTATCTCTTTTATGATCTTTTATATGCATGGTATGATATTCTATTTTAAGGATAACATACTCATACACTTATGATCATGTTTAGTCATACATGTATCTCTTTTTTACCCTTATTAATCATTTTTATTACCCCTTTTATGTTTCATTTCCCCAATTTAAGATGACATAAACTATGTTTGATATGTCTAAGAAGGGTGATAGTTAAGAAGAACCTATTGGGAGATTATGTAGCTCACATATGTACCATTGTTTATGTTTCCATGTTTCCAAAGGTACAATACCAACTATGGTCTTTGGGAATCTATTTTTATGATATTTAAGTATTCTGAAAAAGATATGTAATGTAAATGTTTGTAAAGAAAGGGTCCCTATATTTGGTATCAATGAAAAAATAAAATTAAACATTTGAAACAAGGATGAAAAAACCATAGTGTTTTCCCTAGGTATATTTCTATATATATTTATAGGGATTACTCTAAGGATATGTATAAGGATGAGTTAACTTTTATGAAAATGTCCTAGAATTTTGGTAATGGATAAAATGTTTGTGTTCCTAGAAACATATCGATGTCTGCATACTACAAGCAGATCTGGATATTAAACATTTGTAACTAGGGGTACAAATTGCGACAAGATTTTCCAAGCCTAACTCAGGGTAATCTGGTACACGGCAAGGGGTCTTGTAGCAAACCAAGTTTGATACTCCCAAGGGACATTCTTTGGGAGTTAAAAGACTCCCCATAAAAAATAATGGAGGATTTTAATTGAATTGGTTTATGAATAACATATAATAGACCTAAAGATTCATATATTAATGAAGTTAGATTTATAATCCAAGCATCATATAAGTAAATTTTCGAGATTATATGGTATCCCATTTTGATAATTGTTTCTCACACTTTGCTTCTTAAATTTGGTCAATGGAGTGAATTATAAGGAACATGGTTAACATTTAATGTTTTATATATTGAATTTATGGGGATTAAGAAAATTAATATACCAAGAGTAAATCCAATAAAGATATTCACGAAGGTGGTATGAGTATCGGTTATAATTTTCAATATAAAGACACTACAAATGACATGTGAAAGTTATGTGATATTATTATAGTATTTCTTATATTAAAAATAAGATGAATCACTTGATTGAGGTTGAGGAACCTTAGTACATGATATATATTTCATTTCTAGTTATGAGGTATTAATGAATATGTTGATGAATCATGAGTAATGGTTTAAGAATAATGTTGGAGTAAGGATGTAATTATGTGTAGGAATTCAAAGATTATGTCATCTAAATCATGAAATATATTATTATTTTCAGAAAACAGTTTTCATTATGAATTGAAAAGGATATGTTGAATGGTTATGAAGACATAGATAAGTGATTTCACAGGATGATGATATTTTGATTAAGGAAAGGAAACCCTTAATTAATTCCTAACATTGAGATAATGATGTTTGGATAATGAAATGTTGGTTATAAATTTAAAATTTGGATGGTAAAAATTACCCTAGAATTATTCATGGACAAAGAGTTATATGTCCTCAAGTATGAATTTTACAAATTCATGGATTTAAATAATGTATAGAGTAATCATTAGAATAAGGAAGCATTCATGTTTTCTAAAAGGATTTATGGTAAGTAAGGCTTTTACTATGTTTAAAGGGAATATAAATTAATTGTGTTAAAATGTATTGGAATGTTACAACTATGTGTTACTTTATAATATATGTGTGTTCAATGTTCTAGTGATTAGGTGATTTATATCTAATGTTTTGTATTTTTCATATTTTGTAACAGTAATATGGTTATCCATTTATTGATATATAATGTAATATCATACAATATGAGGATTTATGAATATTGGATATACTATTATTGAAACATGATTTTGATGATAAATGATGATAAATGGGATGGAATGTCTTGGAACTCTTTATTTATTAGTTCTTAAAAAATATAAAAGTAAACTTCTTTTGTTTTTAATGAGATGAATTCAATCAATGACATTGTCTATTAATTATAAAAATATTTCTCTTAATAAAAATTATTTAACTTTAAGAAAAACGATATTGAAACCAAAAAATTTGACTTATACCTATGTTTTCGTTGAATTTGAAGGTCCCTTAGGAAATTTAATACAGATTACCATCTGATTGTTATCTTTCTCCCAACCATGTTCTCTATAAATCTCTATCAGAACATTATGGTAATATTTTTCTTCTATATCCATGTTTTTACTTTCCAACTATGTTTCCTCACATGGAAACATATTTATTTATTACTCTGTGTCACTATTATGGTTCTGTATTTCTTTTTTAAACGTAATTCTCAGTATCCATTTTTATGATGTTGGTTTCTATGAGTGAAAGTTTCAATTATTAATCATTTCATGTAAAAAATGAATTTCAAGGGTGAAATTCATTTGAAGGGAGGTAGAATGTAACAACCGATGTTTTTTTATACCTTTATTTGAATAATTTTAAATTGTAAATTTTATCTTGTAATAAATTAAGTCAAATATTACTTTTTCATACAACACAAAATTGGCGTACATTACATGAAACACCGACTTGGTGTACGCTACACACAACAATGACTTGGCATATGATGCACAGAATACTGAGTTCATATATGATAACCACAGGACTGAGTTTCAACAAAACATCATGATATATATAATTAATTAAATGATATAATTATAACATAACAGTTAAAAAATAATAATAATTGTAATAACTACTTTGCAAATATTATTTACAATTTTTTTATAAATAAAAAATATTGATAATGATGGATATGATTTTGGGTATAGTCCTTCTATGTTTAAAAACATCATTTTCTTTAATGATCCAATTATAATAATGATGTTAATTTTAGAAAAAAATTAGGAATTTAATTTTAAAAAATAAACATCATTTTTGAATTCAAAACATCTAACTTATCCTAAGTATAATTTTCGAGATATTTCTAAGAAACTTTAATATTTTTATGAACAATGAAAAATAATGTTTTTATTTAAAAACTACCTTCTTTCTATATAATTACTATTGATAAATGAAATTGTAAATATTCATTACAGTAAATTTATATAAATATTATATAAATTAATATATTTTAATTCATTAAAATAAATTTCACATTGAAACTAAATATAAAAACAAATGAAACTTTTGAGTTTTTTTCAACTATAAGACCCCTTTGTTTCATATTGTCTATCGGATTAGAACTAATATTAATTCTGACGCTTTAGTGACTTGAATTTTAATGATTTTACATAAACCATTTTATTCTGTCAAATATTTGGATTCAAAAAGGACCATGTTAATTTTTGGCCAAAATTATTAGTAAAAGTGTTTATAATTAACCACAACGGTTAAGGACAAATTAAGAATAATTAGGGACTAAACCTTAAAATTAATTACCCAAATGAAATATACATATATAAAAAACCATGTACTATCAATATTTGATCCATTCACCTTCAATTCATTTGTTTTTTTTTTGATTTTTTATGTCCTTCTTAGGTGAAAACATTTTCACACCTAACTTGTTTCTTAAAATTTTATGTGAGTCCTTTTACTTCACTATAAAAGGCCACCACGTCCAGCCCATCCTCACAACTCTAAAAACATTTATTTTAGTCCAATATCATTCCATTTATCCTACTAGAAATCCTCTATTTCACCATAATCCTCCCTTGTGGCATATATCATCTCTTTGAAGCCTTTCTGTATAAAGCAAATGAAGTTACCTGATTAAGAGGTAATGTCTTCTCATAATCTATTTTCCTTTATTTTTATTCTACACACATAAAATCTCATTATTACATTATCATGTGATATAAAAATATCCTCTTTATACAAGTATGTTTCTATGAAAATGGTATGACCTATACTGATAGCCACCTCCATCAAATAAATATTGAACATATTTTTTCTCTTTACAGCGGACTATTACCTCACAAAATAATGATTTCTCATTTCTCCTTTACCACAAATCATGGTGGACATTATGATGGAAAATATCATTATATATATAATATAATATATTTATTATTTCTCCAATACTATGATATTTTTTACAACACAGATATTTTAAGATTTTATTTGGTGTTAATATGATAATCTCATTTGAGGAATTGTGGACTACCTCCCCCCTCAAAGTTAGGTGATTCATTCACACATCACTTGGAATGTATTATGGATGGTTTTAATGAACATAAATGATATATATGACAGATTAATTATATGGTAATAATGATATTTGTATATATATATATACAAATAAAAATATATTTTTACATTTTTATACTTTCATTCCAAACAATAATAAAGACAAAAAACAACGTTCATCCATTCGTACAGCTTACTGACTCCAGGAATGGTGTATTCTGTTACATAATTTATTGTGATATAGATATTATAATATAAAAATAGTGGATATAACTGGTATTTATCTCATTTTAAAGATTCTTTAATCATGATTTAGTTATAAGGATTAGTGATATCACAAATTAAGTCACATGTAAAGAACAAAGTGAATATTGCCTGAGGTGAAAACATAACATATGATCGTTAACAAGAAGGTAATATAAGGTCATAATAAAACAATATATGGTATTATATATAATAGTATGATTCTTTAAAATATTTATAATAATCTTATATTTATTATATATGAATCTTGTACAAGTACAAAGAGATTCATGATAAAAGTTAATGGGATTTCATCTCACTTTTAATTTTTGTGACATACATGTAATGTTTTCCACTATTTACATTTATGTGTTGTATGCAAGTTGCATGATTAAATTATATGTGTATTTTAATTAAATTTATGGTATTTACATTCCAATTTTATGATCCTTATTTCATTGGTTTTATGTTTCAAAGGTTACCAAATCGGTAAAATTGTTTTGTCTCAATTTCCTTCTTTCAGACACATGTTTTGTTATGAACCAATTTTTTTAGAGGTTTATATTGTAAAATTTTACATTACATATCATGAATCTAAATGTTATCATGATATTATATGTTTCTTTTATTTTAATTTCTTTATATGGAGGCGATGATTCCAACATACCTAGTTATAATAGTTTATTGAGAAAATCTCATCGCTTATCGAGATTGTTTATGTTTATGCTCCCATTGATGAAATATTATGATCCATCTCTCGAGAATATTCATGGGTTTCCTTAAACACTATAATATCTTGATAAAATAATGTTTTGGAACATTTTATACACTTTTTTAAATAAGATAGTTTAGAATGTTTTTTATGAAAGCCTGACTTTACCCAATCTTCAGTAAAAAATATATGTTTTATAAAAAGAGTTTCTAATAATATTATCCATTCCCCTAAAATATCTAGAAGATATTTATATACTTTCCCATTCCCCTCTTTCTTCAAGGGAATAGTTTTTTTCTTTTTAAATGTGGAACTATACTATCCTTTTCACGGTGAAAAGGAAATGTTTTTTTGACCTTGTTTGACATGTTCAAATTTACCCATCATCTTCACTTATAATCCCCTATTTTATTGTTAAAAAGATTAATATTTACGAAAATATTTTTACATAAAATTTTCATGTTTTTTTTTCAAAATATTTTTAATCTTCATTAATTTGTTTTTAGGGAGAACTATTTTCAGAATGTTTTCGAGGCTTATTTTCATGTTTTTAAAGTGCTTTCAAATAAATGGGTTTTCTAAACGTTTTCATGACTATTTTCTAAGTATTAAGAAAAAATTATTTTCATAATGTTTTTAATAATTCTTGAATGTTTTCAAAAAAATTTCAAATAACTTTTTTTCAATCCATTTTAATGATTTTTTAAATGGATTCAAGTGCTTTCAATGAAAATGGTTTTTAAAATTTTTTGAATATTTTTTTAAATATTTTAATTTAAAAATGTTTTCCAAAATGATTTCATGTCTTCTTTATATTTTTTCAAGTTATTTTATGATTGTTTTATTTTCAAATGGTTTTATGAATTAAAAATATATTTTTGAACAATAAAGGATATTTTTCATCATAAAATTTTTTTATAGGATATTTATAAATTGTTTTCCATATTAAATGACATATATTTATATTACTCATAACTTCTAGTAAATTATCTAATGGTTCCATTCAAATACATTCTATGAACTATTTATGCTTAATTTCATGGAATTTATGATACCCATTTCTCCTTCATGGGATACACATATATGAAATCCTTTTCTCATTTACGAGTTATGGTTTTGATAAAATGATTATAAAACCTATAACTCTTTCCAGAGGTTATGATATTTTTTCATGTTTATGAAACCCGTTTTATTTCGTGGTTTATGATATGTTTATTTTTGATCTTGTGGTACACATATGTATGATTTAATTATGACACAGGTGGTACCTATATCTCACTCAAATTCATTGGAATATTAATTAAATATAATTAGAATAAACAGGGCTGGAAAAAGGGTTACTCCGTTTAGTAATGAATACCTAGAATGATGGTTACTCAGTTGAAAAAATAGGGCTTAAACGAGGGTTAAATTGTTTGTTAATACAGGGCTAGAATGAGGGTTACACAGCTCAGTAATACTAGTCTGGAATAAGGGTTACTCAGTTCAGTAATATAGGGATCGAACGAGGGCCACTATGTTCAATAATACAAGTTTTGAATTGGTGTTACTAAATTTGGTAATGGAATTTTTCTATTAATATGATTTTGGAAGTGAGGAATTTTATACTATGGAAATCATTATATGCTTTTGGGTTACCAAAATTTCATGTCTTGTTCCAATGTAAATCTTTCATGGACTGTGATCTATTTCATTATTATTCATGTCTTATAAACTGCCAATATTTATGCCAAGAACTCTGTTATGATCTTTAATGTCCTGGGTATGGTCTTCTACTTTCATGATCGCATACTCATACCCTTATTATATGTTTATTCTTACTTGTATTTATTTTTTACCCTTACTAAGAATTTGTGCTCACCTCTTTTATGTTTCCTTTAACCCAGGTTATGATGATATGTACTATGCATGACATGTCTTTGAATGGTGATTGCCATGAATAACCTAATGGGAGATAATGTTTCTCATATATGTACCAGTTTTTATGTTTTTATGTCTCCAAAAGAACCAGATGAACTAAAGTCCTTGGGAATATGTTTATATAATATCTATGTATTCTAAAATCGTTATGTAATGTCAATGTTTGTAAATAGTGGGTCTCTATAGTTGGTATTAGATAAAAGATACAATTAACCATTAGAATCTATGATGTGAAAGACTTAGTGATATCCATAGGTATATTTCAAATTATATGTCTATGGATATCTCTAAGGATTAGTATAAGGACAAGTTCACTTTTAGGAAAATTTCATAGTATTTTGGTAAAGGATAGAAAGAGTGGTTTTCTAGAAATACATCCATGTATGCATACTAAAAGTGGATGTTACTCTGGGACATATGTACCCATGGGTATCAATTATAACAAGATGTTTTTGGCCTAACTCTAGGTAATCTGGTACCCAACATGAGGCCTTACTGCACTCCATGTTTGACACTACCCTGGGATATTCTTTGGGAATTCAAAGAAACCTCATAAACCATCATGAAATATTTAAATTGAGGTTAGTTATGAATGAATTAGGATAAAACAAATGTTTCATACATTAAATAAGTAGGATCCATAATTTAGATATCGTATAAGTACATTTTCCTGATTATATGTTATCCCATTATGATAAGTGTTTCTTATACTATGATTCCAGGTTTTTGTCAATAGATGGATATATAAGGAACATGGTTAACATTGAATTATTCATATGTGGAAAGTATTTGGGTTATGAAAATCATTTTTCCAAGTGTAAATACGATAAAGAGAATCAAGAAAGAGGTATGAGTATTGGTTATACTTCTAAAGATAAATAGACTACAAATGACCTATGAAAGGTATGTGATGTTCTTCCAGTATTTTGTACATTAAAATTATGAACTTTGATTAGATTCAGGTTGAGGATCCTTAAGATGTGATTCATATTTCATATTCTAGTAATAATTATTTAATGAATAAGTTGATGAAGCATAAGTAATGGTTTAAGAATAATGTTTTACGAATGAAGCAGTTATGTGATGGAACTCAATGATTATTTTATATTAATCATGAAATACATATGTATTTTCAGTATAAGTCTTCATTTTAGATTGAAAAGGACATGTTTAATTGTTATGGAGACATAGAAAATTGATTTCATGGGATGATGATATTTTGATTAAGGCAAGTTAACCCTTAATTAATGCCTCACATTGAGATAATAATGATTTGATAAATAATTTTTGGATATAAATAAGAAAAATAGACGACATAGATTACCCTAGAAATATTCATTAACAAAGTGATTTATAAAAAAAGGATGAATTTTAAAACATCTTAGATTTAAATATTATATCCAGTAATCATTGTAATAAGTAATCATGCATGTTTTTAAAAGGATTTATGGTAATTAAGGTTGTTACCATGTTTCAAGGGATTAAACAATAAGGGTATTAAAATGATTTTCAATGTTACAACAAAGAGGTATGTTGTGATAAATGGGGGTTGAATGTTAAACTGATTTTTTGACCTATTTCTAATATTCTAGATTATCATATTTTGGAAGGGTTATATGGTTAACCATTTATAGAAAGATAATGTATTTTATTACCACATAATAATTTATGCCTACTTTATATCCTATTATAAAAACATGGTGATGATGGTAACTGATGATATATGGGATGTATTATCATATAACTCATGATCTATTAGTACTTCAGAAATGTGAATGTAACCTTATTTTTTATAAAGAGGTGAAGTTGTTCAATGGTGTTTTTTAGAAATTAATCATGTATATTTTTTTAATGAAAATTCTTTTACATTAGGAAGAAGGATTATGAATCAAGAAAATATTTTCATATACCTATGTTTTCAATGAATCAAAAGGTCCCTTCAATAATTTGGTATTTATTACTTTCTAGGGGTTAACTTTATCCTAACCTTATTCTCTATCACTATCCATCAAAACTTTATGGTAATATTTTTCTTCCATATCCATGTTTTCACTTGCCACATATGTTCTCCCTTGTGGAAAAATATTTATATATTACATTGGGGTGACCATTATGGTCCAAATTTCCCTTTTAAGGGAAGTATTGGTATCTATTTTTATGATGTGGGAATCAATGAATGAAATATTAAATTATTAAAACATCGATAACCCATATGAATTTTAAGGTAATTATCCTTTTATGGGGGGTAGAATATTACAACTTGAATCCCACATCATAAAAATATTTATATATTACATTGGGGTGACCATTATGGTCCAAATTTCCCTTTTAAGGGAAGTATTGGTATCTATTTTTATGATGTGGGATTCAATGAATGAAATATTAAATTATTAAAACATCGATAACCCATATGAATTTTAAGGTAATTATCCTTTTATGGGGGGTAGAATATTACAACTTGAGTTTTTTAGAACTTTTTTGAATAAATTTAAATGTTCATTTATGTACTAAAATACAGTAATCAATGATTTCTTTTTTCACACAACACCAAAATGGCGCACATTACATGAATCACCAAATTTGTGTACATTACACTCAACACTAACTTGGCGTATGATGCATGCGACACTTAGTTCGCTTGGGATACACACAACACTAAGATTCTATGAAACATATATATATATATATATATATAATTAAATGAGATAGTTATAACCTAACTATTAAAAATAATTATATGAATATTAATTATTACTTTTCATATAATTTTAATAAATTTTTCATATAAATATAACTTATTTATAATGATAGATATTATTTTGGTAAAGTCATTTTCTGTTTAAAAACATCATTTTCTCAAATTTTCCATTTATAATAATGAATGTAATTTTTGAAAAATTTAAAAAAATTAATTTGATTAAATAAACATAATTTTTTAATTTACAATGTTGAAATTATGAAAGTGTAATTTTTCAAAAAAAATCTTAGAAACATCAATTTTTGATGAATAGTGAATCATACTATTTCTTAGTTAAAACTACATTTTTGTCATATTAATTATTTATGATAAATGATATTATAAAAATGTTATAAGGTAAAAGTACATAAATATTATATCAATTAATAAAAATTTTATCATTAAAATCAATTTCACTTAGTAAGTGAATATAACATCTTAACAAACTTTTGAACTTTTTCCTAAATTAAAACCCCTTTATTTTGTCTAGTATATAGGATTAACACTAATATTAATTTTTCTACTTCTTTTATTTTAATTTAGAATATAAAATATAAAATATTTTATTACTTATATTATTTATCTTCTGATAATACAATGTTAAATTTTGGCCAAAATTATTAGAAAAAGTTATTAAAATTAATCAAAATAGTTAAGGCCAAATTATGCTAAATTGGGGACTAAACCGTAAAATGAAGGGCCCAATTGAACATTAACCTATTAAAAACCAATTGGATGTACATATTTCTTCCATTAACCTTTCATTTATTAGTTTTGTTTGTTCGTTATGAATTTTTTAAGGTAAGAACATGTGCACACTTAACTTGCTTCTAAAACATTTATGTGAGAATTTTCCTTCAATATTAAAGGTCACAACTTATACCCCTTCCTCACACATCCCAAATATATTTAATTTAATTCAAGATATTCCCATGTAGCCTTCCAAAAATCATACCTTTGAACATGAATCCTTAAATTCTGTAGATATCTTCTCAAGGAAAACTTTTGGCATAAACCCATGGGGGTTACCTGATTAAGAGGTAACATCTTCTCTCAAGATCTTTTCTTTTATTTTCTTTCTCCACCTACAAAACACTCATTAAAAAATTATTTTATGATATTACCATAATTATAAATATACTATGAGGTTTTTATGAAATGTTTTTGACCAACACTTACACACAACGTCATCTAATGGATGTCGAACATACATTTTTTGTGTACGACGAACTACTGCCTCCCGAAACAATTATTGGTCATTTCTCCTTTTACACCATTTGTGGTGGCCATTATGATGGAAAATATATTTATATATTTACATTATTATATTTATTATGACTTTAAAAATATTTATTCCTTTTAAATCACACATTTTTTATTCTCCATTTGGTGTTAAGATGAGAATCTCATTTGAGGTAGTGTGGACTACCTCCCCCTCAAACTGATGTGACTCATTCAAACACCACCTCGAATGTATTATGGATGGTTCTAATGAACTTATATGATATAAATGATATATTATTTAAATTTTCATAATGATACATACATATATATATATATATGTATATATGTATATATATTTCATTTACATACATTCATTCAATTCAACAATAATGATGGAATACTGTGTTCATGTGTACGCACGACTTGCCATCTCTATGAACAGTGTATTCCAATAAGTATTTCATCATTGGATATATTATTATAATATAATTATACTGAAAATAACATATATTTATATAATTTTCAAACTTATTAAATCATGAAATATGTATATTGTTCAATGATAAAACAAATTAAGACACATATGAAGAACAAAGCGAATATTACCCATGGTGAAACCCTAACATAGGATCGTTAAAATGAAGATAATATAAGGTCATAATAAATAAATATATGATATTATATATAATAAAATTATTATTTAAAATACTTATATGAAACTTATATTTATTATATCAGAAGCTCATACAAGTAAGAAGATAGTTAAGACACACTGTAACGAGATTCTATCTAAATTTCAATTTCTGTGAGATAATGTTATGTTCACCACTCATTTTTTTTGTTTTTTATGTACTGAACATGAAATTATTATATATATGTTTTAGTTGAATTTATGGGTATGAAAATTCCTATTTCATGATCTATATTTCATGGGGTTTAATTTTCAACGGTTAACAAATCAGTAGAAATGTTTTGCCTCAACTTTCCTTCTTTGAGACTCCAGTTTTATTATACCACTATACTATTTTTGGAGGATCATATCCTTCCATTTTACTTAAAATATTCTTTATCTCAATAACTTCATGGTATTATATAAATAATTTAATTTCTTTTCCTTACATGGAGTCCATGAACCAATGATACCATGTTATAAGAGTTTATTGAGACAATTTCGTGGATTTTCAAGATTGTTTATATTTATACTCCCATTGATGAAATCATATGATCCATCGGTCAATAATATTCATTATTTTACTTATACAATTTCATTTCTTGATATACTCAAGAATTGGTACCATTTTATACTCTTTCATACATAAGATAGTTAAGGACGTGTTTTTAGGAAGGCCCTACATTACCCTATCTTTTTTTAGAAATCTATGTTTTCTAAAAAGTGTTTCCAAAAATATTATACAATTTCAATTTAATATCTAAAGAAATTTTTTCCCTTTTTTCATTTAAAAATAACTTTTATGGAATATTCTTTTCACTTTCCAAATAGGTCACTTTTATATCCTTTTTACCACACAAAAAGAATGTTTTTTGAACTCATAAGTCATTTACGGATTTACCAGTCATTATCTATTCAAATCCCCGATTTCATCGTTATAAAGGATAATATTTAAATAAAAATTAAAAGAAAAGTTCAAGGAAAAATATTTTTAAAATGGTTTCAAACATTTATTTTCTGTTTTCGTGGAACACTGTTTCAAAAAAATATTTCAATTATTATTTACTAGTTTAAAATGCGCATTCAATGAAATGGGTTTTCAAAACGTTTTCAAGACTCTTTTATAATAATTTTAGCATAATTATTTTCAAAAAAAATCAATATTTCTGTATAATTTTTCAAATTATTTTCAATGAAATTGTTTTCATATGATTTTGAATATTTATTTAAATTTATTTATGTTTTTTCAAAGAAAAAATGTTTTCAAAAATTTTGAAGCTTATTTTAGAGGTTTTCATGGAAAAAGTTTTGCAAAAAAAAATTTGCATTCATTATATTTTTTCAAGGTATTTTATATGAATTTTTTTTTTAAAAAAAAATTATGTATTAAAAATTATTTTTCAAACAAGAACAAATATTTTTCTTAAGCAACATTTTTAGAGGATATTTCAAAATTATTTTCTATCTAAGATAACAACTGTTGATATTACTCATTCCTTCTAGGAAATAATCTAATGGTTTCATTTTTTATCATTTATATGAATGATTAATGATTAATACCATGGTCTTTAAAAAAACCATTTCTTCTTCATGGGTTATACATATATGAAATCCATTCCTCTAATTTGAGTTATGCTTTTAATGAAATGATTAAGAAACATGTAACTCTTTCCAAAGGTTATGAAATGTTTACATGTTTATGATACCCATTTCATATCATGGGTTATGATATGCTTATTTATGTTCTTGTGGAAAAAGTATGTATGATTTCTTTACAAGATGGCTGATACCTATATCTCCCTCCAATACATTGGGTAATGAATTATATCTCATGAGAATAAACAAGGATGGAATAAGGGTTACTCAGTTTAGAAAAGCATGCCTGGAATGAGGGTTACTTAGTTAAGTAAAATAGGGATGGAATGAGGTTTAATAAGTTATGAAATTCATGGATAGAATGAGGGTTAATAAGTTCATTAATACTGGGCTATAATGAGGGAAATATAGTTCAATAATAAGGGGCTGAAATGAGGGTTACTCAGTTCAGTACTATAGGGCTGGAACAAGGGTATCTAAGTTTTGTAATACATGGATTTAATATGGGTTAATTTTTCTTTAATACATGGATGTAATGAGGGTCACTCAGTTCAGTAATACATTGCAGTAATGGGGGTAACCTAATTGTAAAAAAGGAATTTTTTCTACTAAGATGGTTTTGGAAGTAATGCCTTGGCTTCTATATAAATCATTATTTTATTATGTGTTGTCGTAATTTGATTTCTTATTCTTATGTTATTATTTCATGGAGTATTGTATATTTCATTATGATTCATGTCTAATAAACAACCAATATTTATTCCATGTTCAATGTTATGATCTTTGATATGTGTGGTATGATATTCTATTTTCATGAGCACATACTCATACCCTTATGATCAGGGATATTCTGACATGTCTCTCTGGTTCACCCTTAATAAAAATTTTATCTCACCCTTTTTATGTTTCTTCTATCGAATGTTATGATGATATATAATATGTCTGATATTTCTAATAAATGTGATAGTCAAGAAAAACATAGTTGGAGATGAATTTTCACAAATATGAACTACTGTTTATGTCTCCATGTTTCCAAATGAACTGTACCAACTATTATCTTTGGGAGTCTGTTTGAATAATGTTTAAGTATTCCAAAAAAGTAATGTAATGTCTGTGTTTGAATATTGAGGGTCATTATATATATTTCTCCCTTATTACAGTGGAAATTAATCATAGAACATAGAAAATAAACTTCTAGTTCTAACTCATTCAAAGATTTCATCTTCACAACCTGGGGATGAAAAATAAATAAAGGGTGAGAAATAACACACAATAAGGGTTATATGAAACAATAATAAGTGATGAAAAGTAAATAATTCATATTCATTATGGTAAGGTAAATAATTTTAACAACACATGACATCAATACACTATTAATGAAAATGAAACCATAGTTTTTTCCATTTTGAAAACCTGCTGGAAAGTAATTACTAAATTCTAAATGAATAAAATTATTATTTATTGGAATTCATGTATTAGGAACATGACCCATTAGCCTTCAATATGGTTTAAGTCTGTGGGTGAAACCCCTTCTGATTCATCTAGGAAAAAAACATGAAAGGGTTTGTCCCGAACGATTTTGTCTCATTAGACCTATTGATGCATCATGGAGGTGTCTATAACTTGGTCACACCCATCACAGTAATTCAAAACAATCCATTATACATATATTCAATTCAATTACATTTAAATAAAACACTATATATAAAAATGGTATACGGTTAAGACAATAATCATATTCATGATACAAGAAATATAAATATTTAATGAAATCGTCAATGAATGATGGTCCTAAATAAATTGGCAGTATACATACATCTCAAACAAGAAATATGTGGTAAATACAGCATATATAATGATAACATATGTCCAACTAAAATGAAAATATTTAAAAAGTGTGTTTAAGAATCATTATAAAACATCCCCTTTAGTAGATATTAAAGAAAAAGATTTATGATTATTTTAAAATGGAAAGGACATAATAGTTTTTATAAATCCAAATATGATGTAATATAGTTTTTAATGGTAAAACTATAGATTTTATAAAATTATTTATGAATTAAAATGTATTTTAGATTGTACTTAAAAATGGATTTGAAATTACAATATTCCCTTAAATCGTGTTTTTTCATCGGGAGTAATTGAAAAGAGAACATTATATAAACATGCATTTCTATATCAAAGGAGGATGAACTGATCAAGATACATGAGTTTGGAACATGTAAATATAATTTGTAAGACATATATAAAAACTAATACGACTTAAATTGGGGTAACACGAGAGAAAGTGTAACCCAAAAAAGGAGGTTCAGGGAGAATCCATTACCATATGTTTGAAAGTTTTCTGTACTTATTCTTAATTATATGGATAATGAAAATAGATTCATTAATAATTAAATTATTAAACAATTAATTATTTATTTTATTTATTATAATTTTATTAATTTCATATATGACCATTTTGATGAGTTACATGATTCAATTTCATCATTCGGGAGGGTTTGTTTCATTCGTTTTCATGATTGGTTCACCTATATACATGTATGAATGATCGTGTATGATGGGAATAGTTAACCATAATTGAGATTATAAGTTATTTACAATCATATATAATATTAAATGGTATTATATATTATTTATTCAGATATTAGGATGATTAATTAGATAAAATGTCAATGGTAACCGTTTAAATTATTTTGGGGTTTTTCGACCAACACGCACTAGTATTGTTTTATTAGATAATATTATCAAAATATAATTGTTTCATAACATTAAATAAATTTTAATATTTATATTATAATATTATTTCACAATAAATAAGTTTATATTACCATACATTAAGGCTGTAATGAAAAATGAAAATGAATTATCCACAACGGCGGTAAATTAATACATCACAGATGATGTTTCCAATTTTATAATAAAAGGGAGAGAAGAAAGGTGTTTGATGGTGGATATTCCATTAACATAATGAAATTGTAGTATAAATATATGATAATGGAGTTATAATTTATGTTTTTACATAGGTGATATGGAGTGGATAAAAAAATAAAATAAATTAAAATAAATTAAAATAAATTAAAATAAATAAAAAGATAACGAAAGGGGATTTAAAACATGAAGTATTCTCTTTCATAACTTCCTTAAAAGGCTTGGGATAGGTCTCTTGGTGAGACAAAATTCATCAGGTATGGGGGGGAGACCTTTGAATAGTAATGGATATATATTATACAATATTTATTGATTTATTTGTTTGTGTAGAATAGGTGGTGATGGGTGGTATTTATAGTGGAGGATAGGGGTGTTTTTTTATTTCATTATTTTGTTGATTATTTCGATTGAAGATTATTAATACATTGAACCCTATCACTAAACATATTTAAATAATTAATGATAGTTCGAGATTATGGGCTTACATCATCTATACATCATCTATGAATCAATAATTTAGTATTAACTTATATAGTAAGTCAATATATTTCACAATTAAAAAAAATAAACTATATTATAATAATCCAAAAAAATACCCCTTAACCATTTTTCAATTTTTATAATTCAAAAATAAAATTCATTTTATGAAAATAATTTTCTAAATATGATAAATTTATTTTTTGACTAAAATCATCATTAACTAAAAATATACAAATGTTAAAATTACAAATGATTTTATAAAACACATAAAATGTAATTAAGGTATTATAAAATAATTATATAATCATAATACAAAAAATATTAATTTATGATTATATTTTATGAAGATAAATTTTCATTTAAATCATTATGAAAAATTTCTAAAAAAACAATTATATTTTAGAAAAATAAAAAAACTTAATGAATATTTAAAAAAATTATTTACTTATACATTGATATAATTATTTCATATTTTATTTTATGAGATGACTATGTTTTATTTACACTTTCATAGGTGATGTAAATATTCTATTTTCTGAATTACTATTAATAATGGTCATGTTACTATTCCTATCGTCATGTTCCTATTTCATTTGTATATATTTCTAAATTTATATAAAAAGACTCTCATTTCATTCATTATTTATTTATAAATGTTTGACTGTGTTTTATATGTTATTTTATATTATTTATAGTATATGCAATATTTTTTTGTTTAGTGTAGTCTATCTAATAAATTCAATTTATTTAAGTGGAGACATATCATAAAATATTGGCGTGTTATATCATTATGTTAAAATATTGTTTACTTTTATTTTGGAAATGTTTCCTTATTCAAATATGTAGTGTAATTGGTTTCCATAAGTATATTGGAAACATTTTTGTAAATTTTATTTCAAATTAATAGTGTTCTCTTTAAATGGCGTGTTCTTTTAAATAATTTGTATCATATTTATTATTTTAATTTAGTAAATAAATTATTGTTTCTATTATGAAAAGGAATCACTTCACCAATTTTTATTAAGGAAAATTATGGTTTTAAAAAATGGTAATTGTTTATTATTTGGTTTGTAAATACCATTCTATAAAAATATATTTTTATATTGTATTCCAAACAAGAACATATGACTTTTATATTTAAATACATTTTCCAAAATATTTGTTGAAATCTTACTCATCATGTTTTTCTCAGACCTTGAATACCCTATTTGGTATACATATCCTTTAATGGTTTCCTTTCAGTTCCCTCGGGTTGTAAACTTTTTGGTCTTCAATTTTTATGGCTCATGAGGATCGACTTTCATTATACAGAGTTATTGAGTTTCACAGGGAGAAAATTTTCCATTTGGTTTTTAATTGTTATTTTTATGGATGTTTGGTTTCTCATGATGTTTATTTAATTATATTAAATATATAATATTGGTTAGTTTTGTTTTTTATTCAATTATCTTATTATGGTTTGATTAGATGTATAATTTATCTTTTTTTGGGTGAAATTGTTTCCAAGTGAATTTATTTGATATCTGAACACTAGTTTCCAGCCCGTGATGATCAAGAAAGCCCTTCGAAGTATAATATGAGTTTGGTGGGGTGTCATGTCAAGGGGAATCCTGGAATAGTTTTTTATAAAAGGGAAAGTCATCCACTTTATAGGAGGATAGTATTCTCTATACATAATGGGTGAATGATTTCCCCTCTTCCCATGAGGCGGAGATGCCACCAATTCTTGTCCTTGGAACTATAGCTCATTATTCAATTGAATAGTAACTACAGCCAACAACACTATCGTATGTTTATCACAACACTACCATACAATATATTTTTTTATCTATGATGTTTCATTATTAATTTATCAAAAAGAAAACATGGTTATTAAATAATTATTGATAGAGAAGACATTATAAAAAAATTGTAATAATCATAAGTAACACACTAAATGATTTATATATCATCCCATTATACACTAAAAATTATTCCCATGATTTCTGTGATAATTAAAAAGTTTTCAATGTTGTGTAAAAAGGACACATCTTTTATGCACACCAATATTGGGTTCCCTATTTCCTTAAATCAACTAAAATATTATTGAAAACGTTTCTCTAAATTGACAAAACCAATCCTCCCAAAATTGTTAACTCTAAACTCTATCCATTAGAAAATAAGAGTCTAATACCATTATAACAAGTTTTGACCCACTGAAACCCACCTCAGTCAGATGTCTGCTAGGTGTTCCACCCAAATTCCATCTCTAATCGTCCTAGGGCTAGTGACTAGAACCAAGAATCCAAATCACACACATGTGGGTCCTTAGTATAATAAATATGCACATTGTTATATATCAATAGAATGAAATATAATAATGAAAACCAAAAAAAATTATTGCTAATTATGAAACAATATACATGTGATGAATGTCAAAAAACTATAATAGTATGATAAATGAAGCACTGAAATGAAGTGGAAAATAGAAGATTATGTCATCCCATTTTAATTCCATAACTCGAACAACATAAAAGAGGAACTCCATGTCACAATAGCTCCCTTAATGAATTAAAAAAATAATACCAGTTTTGGGGATCACTATGATCTATCTATACTAGCACTTCATCCACCGAAGTCACCTCTATAATGTGTTTCATCTGTATATACACATGACATAGGGGTAATATAGTGGTGTGTATAAAAACACCAATATAACTCCCAAAAAACGCAAAGCAGAATAAAATGTAATGAAATATCAAAACCAGGGTTGGGGGATATTCATGATGAATCCCAAATATACTTATGGAATTTATATAATTAATTATATATTGAGAACCCAAATCAATAACAGAGTGCTAATTTGCATCTATATATATACCACATATTCCTAATATATAATACTAAGTATAGAACATGAACCCCATAACTTCCAGAACATCCATTACATCATCCTACCAAAGTAATGGGAGAGGACACCTATTTTAGGTATACATGACTTAATGGAGGGATAGTGTGACCCATATGGAAGACTATGCTCCAACACATGGGGTAATTTTGATTATAAGGACGAGGAACCATGTCCAAAAACCTAGGGGAGTATTCAAACTCCATCAAACACATGAAAGAACATTTTTACCAATAATTCCTCTAAGGGGTAACAAAAAACCATGAAAAGGGGAATGTATCTCCCTTTGGGTGCATGATCTGCTCATCTGGAATCAGGAAAACATCTACACTATGACTCCATGGTATTGCTCCTTTTGACTAATTTAAGTCCTTTCTGTGATGGTGTGAAGGAATTTCTTTCAAGGTGAATGGTGTAAAGGTTCTATGAGGGGGAAATCATGCCAATATAACTTGAAAATTAACCCCTATTCTTATATTACATATATATCATAATATTGATGATGATAATTAAAATATCATGTCTCTTCATATTGTCTATTCTGCTCTAGGTTCGGATTTGTCCCCATCTAGTCATCTAGATGATGATGGATTTTTAGTCTTGGATTGGGGGTTGTATGTTCATATTTCACCTTTCCACGCACCAACCAATTTATTCTCTTTCAATTTAAACCTACCACTACAATTCAATAATTCATACAATGTGGAGTGGGATTTATGATTTCTTCTACCTTTCATAAATCAATGCACCCACCATGTCTCCTCTTCCTGGGAGCTCCATTGGCTGTTCTATTTCAGTCATCCAAGAGTTTCCAGAAGACGAGAGACAACTCCCTCATATTGCTCCTCACACTGTCCCCCTCTAATCAGATGATTTGGTTCTCTCCGGATAATAGGACCTGATTCTATTGAATCCTTTTAAAAAGACATCCCAAACACATCCTTTTGAGTCTCTATCTATTAAGATGAAAGCGTTGAGATCTCTCCCATAGAAAATATCCACCACTCTAGCTACACTACCATTAAGGGAACCTAATGGAATTTTTTTGATATCAAGATAGTGATAAATTTAGGAGTCCTCCTCCCCCGCCTAAAAGTGCTGAAATTTCATGGGGTCAAATCCGGTCCACTTCCTATTTAAATGGATTCAATATTAATCTAGAACTACTATAGCCTCATATGACTTTTTGATATAGACTATATAGCTCTGTAGATAAAACAACACAAGGCCTATATTATTATTTTCATTGAACCCCAAAAAAATCCCTTCAAAACCATATAGTTTTCTATTAGGATAGGTTTGCATGAGGGAATTCATTCATAATTCATTAACCACCATATATGAATCATTTGGTGTAAGAACATATCATTGGATATGGTGGAGGAAGATGAGATGCTCATCACTACCAATGTAACCAATGTCTATAATGATCCACTCATTTCATTAAGCTATAGAAGCTGCGATTTCCAAACAAGAAAATGTACATGAAAACTATTAAATGAGTTTGATCTGGGAGACCATACATGGATCGTCGAAGGGGGTTTAAACATTATAGATTAATATCCATAGAAGAAAGGAAGAGCTATCTATGAAGAGAAAAAATCCTAGAATTTTCACAATTCATGGATAGAAAGTGTCTCATAGATATAGGATATTCTAGAGGCCAATATACATGGTGCAACAATAAAAAAGGATGAAAATGTCCATGGAGATTCCTTGATCAATTCTTGTACAATTTTCACACCATCATGTCCTACCTAGGATCCACATTTAACCATCTGGTCTGGGGAATCTCTAACGATCCTTCACTCTTCATTTACTTATCTTCCAGGTAGGGGAATTGTGAGATATTCTAGTTCTACCAGCAATGGGCCACCATATCTAGTTATCATCAAGTTGTTGAGGATTTCTAGAAGGAACCTTTTTAGGTTAATGATTGGATCTTGCTACATAATAAATTAATACATCTGAAACAAAACATCCAATAATGCAATACAAATCACCCACACAATGATTCGGAAATAGATATGATTTCTAAGGATATATATGTTCTATATTCAAGCCTTGAAAAAAAATGGACCAATTTGGAATTTGAAGACCTCTTTTGGAAAGAATACAAGACGATGAAGTTGACCTTGAGACAAGAACACCTGACTCATGAATGATCAATGACCAATGGTTGTAAAAAGGATAAAAAAATAATACTTATATTCATGAATTCATTGGGGAGAAAAAATGTCTAGAAAAATGAAATATCTTTCTAGAGGATGTAACTTATTCAGAGGATCAGGATGTTGTTGGGAGGATAGAACACTATTTTTTTAGTGACCTCCTTGACGGGTGCAACCCTCTAATGCCTAATGGTTACTTGAGTGGGAATTTATAGATTATATATGTGACCCTATTTCATGTTACTAGAAAAGAAAATTCAAGGATTGAGGTAGCACCTAAGGATGAGGATGTCTATGATGCAATTCTTGGAGTTGATCCTAAGAGTTACCCAGGCACTGATAGCTTCCCCAGTTTATTTCACATATAAACATGATGAGTTGTTAAAAATGATATTTTTAGGTCCATTCATGACATATTTCAGGGGGGGAGTCTACCATATGTAGCTTTTGAAACAACTCCTACCCTTATTTCAAAAATAAATCCTCCTCCTCCATCTCTCACTATATTACAATGATTTTGTATAACATTAATTACAAAATTCTGGAAAGCATCACCAACAGAAGAATATCCATACACCTCCCATGATGGATTTCTTTATAATAGCATGGGTTTGTGAGGGACCATTTTATCAATGAGGCTATTGAATTGGCCCTAGAATTGATTAGATACATAAAAATCAAGAATCATGGTTCAAACACGGCTATAAAATTGGACATAAAAAATCATTTGATAGAATCGAATGGATCTTCATCAAGTAGGTACTAAGAAGAATGAGATTTTACCATTGACCCAATGATCTTGTTTTTAGGTGCTTTATCTCATCATGGATGGTTGTCCCTTTTATAAATAAAACTCATGGTTTCTTTAATGATATAGATTGGTTAAGACAACGTGACCCTTTATCTCCTACTTTCTTCATCCAAACCTAGGATATCCACATATTACATATTTTTTGGTGCATGCTTAATGGAAATATTATTCCATATAGTAAGAGATCGATTCCCCCTCCCCATCTCCCACCACATGTGGAGATGATATATAATTTTTATAAATTACAACAGGAAATTAGTGTGAAAAATAAAAAAAAATCTTTGATGATTATTTCTGATGGAGTTTTTTGGTTAAGAATAAAGGTAAGAGTAGTCTGTACATCTCAAATATATGTGCGGAGAGTTGGGACTCCTAATTTTTCCAAAGTCTTGACACACCAAGAGGAAGCTTCCGTATGGAGTACTTGGGAACCCCTATATCTTAATGAAGACTTCGAGTCTAGAAAATAGATTATGTTGTGAGTAAGATCAGGAGTAGAATCGTAACATGGAAAAACATTTTCATTTATTTAAGGGGGATGATTGTGATAGGTTACAATGGCTGGTTGTCTATTCCTATTCATGAACTGGCTTCCATCAAGGATTATAAGGGCATTGTTAGCATCGTGGAGTGGATACTGACTGGATTTATTTTTTATGCCCTCTCTAAAGGTAATAGTCATTGGGTTTCATGGTTTAGAATGAAGAATCCCTTCTAGGAAGGAGGGACCAATGTGAGGAACCTTCATGATAGTCTTCATGGCATGCATGTTAAGTAGGAGTGGGAGGGTTTTGAAGGGGGAACCCTATAGGGGAGGACCCTATCCAAGAGAAACATAGAATACACAGATGAAATGTGTATCCATAGCTCTTCCTTCTTGACTATGATCTCACCCCTCATTCATGACTGCACATCCCCTCACTAGCTAGATTATAGGGAGAGGTGATATATCATTCCGGCACTATATTTATGAAGGCTTGAAAATCAGATTCCCAGGGTTCCCAGATTCTGGTATATACTCTAGGGATGAAATTAGGTTCATGTTATTTATCAAACCCATCGTAGAAAAACAACAAGAAGAAACGTTTTATCTCATTGAGTTGAGTTACAAACCATGAAATTGTGTTTTTACACATTCTTCCACAAGGATATTCTATACAAGATACTTCCACAAGATGATGATCACCCATGAACTCCATGATAGAAATAATTATTTACTATGGTGAAAAAAGATCCCTTATGGGTACAATATTCTCTCCTGGAGAATAGGGAACCAATATTTTCCTATAAATGAAAACATTCTTAGAACTGGTATTTACATTCTCTCATGGTGAAACTGCAGTAAAATACACATGGAGGAGATCTCACACCACCTATTATTATAATGTGAATGTGTGTGATCCATGTAGAGTTTAATTTTGGAGTTTAAGGATTCTCTGTTTAGGGGATCACCGATGCCTCCTTGTTGGACTGTTGGTTTTACGGAGTGAACATGGAAGGTCTAGAAAGGGTGTCACAGGTCATCATCTTAAACAATGGTTTCAGGTGCATACAAAAAGCAAGGAACGGGTATTGTCATGATAAAATCATACTATAGGAAGTAATCTCATTATTAAAACAAGAAATATTCTCATCAACATGGTTTTATTTTTAACAATTAGAGTGACGCCCCCACCCTAAAGGCATTGCAAGAGAGTAATTCTCCAAGACTACCCTATCGCAATGCATCCTGGGTAACGAGGTTCAATGGATTCCTCCCCAAAAAGGCCTCAAATTAGACACTGATGGGTCATTTATATCAGGTGGAATAAAATGTGGGGGTAGTACATGATTCCAAAGGAGTGTATATAATGGACTTTACTATTCATTTTCTCTGTGGAAATTCTCTTCCGAAAGAAGGTATTGAAATTATTACAGGGTTGAATCTTTGTTTACAAATAACATTAATCTCACAGTAGCTCAAACCAATTTCATCATTCTCTATAACTCCACGCATGCCACATGTACAATCCGATTTCCCATTTCTTATGTAAATATGAAGTACATAAGACTCCTTGATAGTAGCATCCACATTAATCGAACCAACTGTGAGGGAAAGAGTATTGTAGATCAACATGAATACATGGAGAACCAAGACACAAGTATCATTTAATTTGAAAATATTAACTTATTGATCCGTGACGGGGATGAAATAGTTAGAGGGTATTCATTCAAACATCATTAGTATAGACCTCCCTATGT
The DNA here is from genome assembly GCA_963277665.1 of Viscum album. Classification (NCBI taxonomy): domain Eukaryota; kingdom Viridiplantae; phylum Streptophyta; class Magnoliopsida; order Santalales; family Viscaceae; genus Viscum; species Viscum album. Next base: position 928,477,621 of record OY728165.1, read on the forward strand.
ATAAACTATTTTATTTTTCCTCCCTCCCTTCTTTCTTTAGTAATAAATAAATAAATGAGGAATATTATGACTATAACACTAAGGAACACATAGTGAATGAGATATATTGTAACAACATCCACTTTAGACACCTAAGTCTAGTTTTTATATTACATTATTGGTATATAATGAAAAATTTCTCATATAATGAGGCACCCCAGTCTTATTTAAATTCTAAATATATACATACATTCCATTTGAAAACATAATATAAAACATGGAAAATTAATCAGAATGTAATTATCCCTTCTATAATATCCTAGGAAATTATTTATAGTTCTCCTCTATGTCATATGGGGAAAAGAAAACAAACATACATCATCACTGATTCTTAGTAAGGAGGAGAATACAATGAAATCATTAATTATACAAATATAGAATAAGTTATTTGGAATAAATAATTGAAAACAGGAATTTATATTTAACTAAAACTATATTCATGCTACATCCATGAAAATAAATGTAAATATGGTTAGAAATAATAATTGATATCATGCTTATGTAATATATAAAAACAAACATCAAAAGATGTTCTCAAGTCTAAGCTCTAAGAAACTGTCCTATTATGGAAAGAGTTATACAACAATCCCCAACATGTTCATCCTCATGAGACCCATAAATGCATTAAGGGGATATATAAATTTAGGCCCCAGCCATCACCTCATTATTTAAAATGAATTCTTCATAAGAGTCAACAATACATTCCATAAAATTCTCTAAGAAACCACTTTATAAATGAAAAAATAGAAGTCTATATAATGATAAATTAAAAATATAATACCTCCCCAATCAATAGAATAATTTGGAGATCATGGAGAACATACCTTAACAAACATAGAGGCTATTGTGTATCATTTAAGTAACATAAATTATACTTAACATAGAAATATAGTGGGGACTATACATTCAATGTGTTGGGTTATACATGAAATATTTTAATGGGGATAAATAGAATGAATTGGTAGACTACCAAGGTAAAGGTAATAAAAATACTTAATCATGGTTCATAAAGATCAAGTTAATATTTAAAATAATATCCATAGTGAGTGTCTAGATAGGTGTGAAATCATAAGCCCACTCATCATGCATTGGGGGGATGATTGATTCAATTATCAACCAACCATTTTCGATGTGATTACCCCTAGAATAATTTCACCTACAACGTTTTCCATATTCCAATAATTTTTTAGGGATGTATTTGAAAGGAAACAACTCGAACTTTTACATTACCAAAATAATGGATGGTTTTTCCATAATGGAAATGATTGAATATTATTATGTTTTTGGAAACTATAGAATCAAATTAAAAAGTGGAATCGATAAAAATATAGACATTTAAATCCCTTAAATTATATTTTAAGGTGACAAAATACATCCATGGTAATGTATATGTTGGATTTGGTTCTATAGAACAAAATAATTTTGTACATAGTTTTTCATTTATATAAAATATGTGACCATTAATATAAATATAGTATAACATATTTTTTGTTTTTCTACATTACATTAATGTGATATTATTGTCGAGTATTTTTCACACTGAAAATGGTAAAGAATTTCCCCCATAATGATGAGAAAATTGAAATTATGTGAGGATTTTATTAAAACCCATTTCTATTATTAGATAATGATCTATGATAGGGAATATAGTAAATATATTTTAATGTGTGAGTACTCATACAAGGATGAGGCATCATCACATGAAGTTCAAACTTGGTAATTTTTAAGGAAAGATATTATGGAAAAAAACCCACCTGTAGTAATTCGTTGTGTTTTGGGTTCATTGGCTATTCATATCTATGAGTGTGTATATTGGTCCATAGAAAGTATGATTTTCATTAATGCATTTCATGAACAATTTACATATATTTACTTAAAAAAATTACCATTTCAATTTTTTGTGGGAAGTAAGGTACCTTGGGTTTGTAATAAATGACATGTTATTAATAGATAAGTCAAGGAAGAATTTTTCCATCCATATTTTTTGATTTTGATATATTATCCCTTTGATTTAAATATAACTGTCATAATTAAATTCCATATACATGCTCTAATGTTGCTTTTTTAGACAGTCAAATAACGACTTATTAATAATATGAGTTATTGACACATATGTGAAAACTTCTTGATATGATCTAAAAAAAGGGATTAAAATACACAATGATAATTCATATTTCATAGTCAATGTTGCAACATTAATTTTTTATATTGGTTACCTTAACCTATTGCTTGGTATTAATCTTTTACTTTAGGCATACCTAGAAATTTCTAATCAGAATGAATCCACTGGGTTATTAAAAAAAATTTGTTGATCTCGATTAAAATCTATTTGAATTTAATTAGTACAATAAATATTATTTTCAAGACTAGGGAAAACTTTTCTTCAATTTTTCTTGATCATATAAATTTATTATATTTTTTTCATCATAATGTGAATAATATATATATATATATATAATTTGATAAAATAACAAATATTTATTCTATATTTTTTTCGATAAAAATATTTATTTGTGAATAAATTTTTTTTGTATTCAATAAATGATGAAGATTTTAGACGGACCCATATCATTTCTAGTTATAAATAAAAATTTACGAGATAGTAAAATAATACTTTCTTATATGAATGTTAACACACACACCACAAAATAATAATAATAATTTTATTATATTTCATGGGGTTTAATAAAGAATTTAATATTATTTAAGAGATTGTTTTTAATTATATAATATTTTATCCTAAACTATTGCTCTATAAATAGATGGTAATGTTTATTCTATAGGGTTAATATAAAATTGAGAATATAGAATCATTGTTCATAATAGACATACCCCTCTCTCTCTCTCTCAATTTTTCCCTCTATTCCTCTCATGATCGAGTATAAATCCTTAAGTCTCAAAAGGTTCTAAGAGAAATCAACATGAATAATTCATAAAAATTTATTCATTTCACTATTACCTATAAATAAATTGGTTTTTCATGAAGACTAAGGATTGAAGTGTGGATAAATATTATCAGGATATTACACTTGAATCTTTTTATCACAATGAAGTTAATCTGAAAGGTTTTTTTGGATGATATATAGTGTCATTGATTAAATGTTCTTAAAATTAGGTAATAATTTTTTATATAAAAATTAATTAATTTTAAATTTATCATGAAAGATACACAATCGGGGTTTTAGGAAGCTGTAAATGAAAATAAATTGTTATTTAACCCCCACCAATAACACATTTAATGTTCTTATAACCTTCAAATTCTATAAGAGACGTCAAATTTAAAATTTATAAATATTTATTCTATTATTAATCAATATGAACAATCATGGTATAATATTTTATTTCATATAATCTTTTCATTAATCCAATTTTAATTAACATCATTTCAAAATTTTAATTTCAATATTCATGATTCAATTTTTTACATATAAGATTAATGATGAATGATAAAAGTTTCATTCAAGAGGTTTCAGGGAATATAGTAGGATATGATGTTACTACATGGCGTGAATCTATAGTACATTCCATATAACCAAGTGTAGTTTACCTAGCCCTCACATGAGTTACATAATGTGCCAAACAGTACTACACTCAGTGAATTTATTATACACCATGTGTATATTAGACCAAATTGACTAGTATAATTTTGTATTACACATCATGTAGCTGGTGTACATGTCGTGTTGTCTACACCTATTATCAGTGAAATTTTTTCAACCTATGTGGTCAATATATAATGTCAAAACCTTATGAGACTAACAAATAGTTTCATTAATGTTGTACAGAACACGTATCAGATGCACATGATATGTAACACATTAACTCCAAAATATTCTGTACACATTGATCCATTCAATGGTATAAGAGGACACACAACATCCGATATACATAACATGTACATAGATTATTCACATCATTTAGTTATACGATTTATGAACACATCAAGTCCTCTTGCGGGTTTCATAAAAACAAATAAAGAAGATTACATGGTTTATAGATGGTATTCTACACCTTTTAGTCTCACTAATTTAAATTTTGAATCCATGGGACTATAACCTATGTACATGGTAGTCAAGATAAGTGATGTGTAACTCATATGCACACTCTATATAGTCATTGAATTAATGATATAACTAAATTACATTACATTGAAATTTTAATAATTAGAAAAATATTTTATTTATTGACACCAATTTTAAAATAATAATCGTTTTAATGAATTATTAAAATGTTCAACTAATTTATTTTAATTGTATATGATAATTGGTTTTATTGTTTATTTTTCATTAATTCCATTAATATGCGTATCTGCATGAGAATAGTATTAGTCATTAAGATATAAGGGATTTAATAAATTAATTTATTTATTTATGTTCATTTATCTAAATAATATTTTAAAAAAAATTTATTATCCGATTTACTTTTTTATATACATTGTTTGTATTACCCATTCATGAGAATGGCCAAGAGTGGTGTATGGGTAGGATGTTTTAATTTATTTTATTTCATGAACTTACAATTATTTAATAATATATTAAATTTTTTGGAATGTGTGTCATCACTCCCTCGATTATTATATAATACTATTCTGTACATGGTTATTATGTAATCCCCATTAACAAATCTATTGGTCCCCTATCTTTCATGTGATTTGTAAATACATTTAATGAATGGAGTATCCCATTGCATGAGGTGGTTTTTTAAGATGGAACCGTAATGATACAACCCCAAGTGAAACATAGGTGTAAAGGTGAAATGCAGTAACTCATTCCCAGATTGGTACATGGAATTTCCGATAGTTCAAAGGTTGATTTATTGTCCAATCAATAAATTAATAGTTAAATAATCTCATGATCAGTTCAATAATTAATTAATTAATTACATCTTCTTCATTATTTATTTTATGGATTTATGTACACTATAACATAGGAAAATTAATTAATATGAATAGATGGTATTTAAATAAATGAATTATGGGTAAATATTTTATCCAACATGGTTAATTAATTCGGAAAAATCCACATCATTATAAAATGTTATGTATAGGATAAAATAAAATAATATTTATTTGTGAACAATTAAAATAAATTGAATATTTATTAAGACATAATTAGCCTTAAATTACATAACTAGGAATGGAATCCTGTGATGTAAGTGTTTGACTATCCATCATGGATACACTTACTTTTAACATTGAGTTTTTATGAAGGTTCAAGTTGAATTAACCATCTTAAATCTAGAGAAGTGGCCCTCTTGAGACTGGATGTAACTTAGAAGAAAGTGTTGAGAAAATCTAAATCAATATTTTAGGATTAGGGAGCCCACCAAATGGATTATGAATCATGAACCATGTAGTTGGAAGACTTTCCTATATAAATACATTTATATAGTTTGACTAACCCTCATTGGGGTTATACGAGAAGGAATATCGACCGTTTCCACTAGAATGTCCAAAATATAAGAAATTATTAATTTAATGGTGAGGTATATTGTGACACGATAAAATACTATGAGATTTAATAAAATTAATTATTAATATTAATAATCGCAAAATTTTTCAATAAAATAATTAATAATCAGATGTTTTAATTTTTGTAGAAAATTTCATGGAAATACACAAAACCACTATGATCATTCTTTACCTCAATGTATGTCCAAAAAAATTTCAGGATATTGTAAATTAATTTATATGGTTCATTATTATGAGAAAAATATTACTATCTTTTGGAATCCCCTCATCCTGTTCTGCAAACCCATCAGGTGTGGGAAGGTGACAAGGATTCCTAACAGAGATATGTTGAAGATGCTTCCTATGTATTTTTTATTATAATATAAACTATGTTCAGAAATCTATTGATACAACATAAGGATAGATATTTTGAAACCATAATATATCATTTTCAATATGCAGAGAAATAGAATGAAACGCTTGAAATATATAATATTTCCAATTCACTATATCAGTGTAAACATGTACAAGGGATATAGCTACTCGCCATGCTTTAAAAATATTGGGCATATTGATCAGTTAAAAATATTATGATTCCCCATGGATATGAAATTATCCATCAATCATATATTATAATCCATATTAATAAGGTTACCCTTAATTTTCCCAGACCAAATAAAAAATATAGATAAGTCACTCAAGAATATTTTTCCATACTTTACCAAGTTTATAATAACAGGTTGAAAGCAATTTATCCACCTCTTATGATGAAAATTATTAAAGATAAGGATGCAGATAAGATGGCTAATATAAATCCAAAAGATCCATTACAACATCTATCAAATATAATAAGGATTCGAGGGTAGAAGAATGAAAATGTGGATATTTTATTATTATGTTGAAAACAATGACACTATAAAATAAATTTTAATGAATTGAAGAGGAAATAAGTTTCATCCACTTCATGTATATTCATCATGTTTTTATTGACAACTATTGTAAAAATTATAATATGATTACAACATACATATATTTGAATATAGAATACGACTAGGAATGTAATTTTTATAATGGGAACTCAAAAGGAACATAGATAATGTAATTCATATTTCATATAAGGGGATGTTGATACATCACATTGTCAAAATAGAATGATTCAAGTTTTTAATGTGTGTTACCAAACCATTTATCATAGATTTTATCATGAAAAAAAATGAGAAATTATTTCACATTTGGATTAATTTTTTTATTGTAGTTCACTGATTAACTATTGGTTCTGTAGATCATTAATCACATATATCCATTGTAATCAATGATAAATATAAAATATAATGATATTAAATGATAGTGTGATGATAATTTTTTACACTAAATATGAATTTAGTTTCCTTATTTATAATATAAATGGTTTTTAGTCTATAATGAGTTGTGTTTCTATGTATACAACTATAGGAGTGATTCTCCTTGGATATAGGGATTGGAGGGGATACATTGATCTATAAAATGGCCTCCAAACAAGAAATTTTATTAGTTAAAAGAAAATGGGGGTATAGTGGGTAAATGGAACATTATACCATCTTTAATAGAAGGAATTGAAAACCCACAATATAACTAGTGGACCACCGATGAGCCCAGGAAAAGTATATGGATCCGGAGAAGGGGCATCATTAAGTCATTGTCCTCTGATTGGATAGTTAGTGACACAAATAAACCCTTATCTACATGCCAATGAAACCTCTTAAGCTCCCAAACTCACCTAAGACCAGCAAAACCCATGGAGCACATCATCCCAAGTAATATTTTTTAGGGGTTCTACCCTTCATAAATATTTTACATTTCACAGTTAACAATCCATCTAGTCTAAAATTTAAAATGTTCAAAACCAAAACATGAATTCCAAATACACAAATAGATATGAGACCTTTCATACTCCCCAAACTAACATTTGTAATACACATGAAGTCTGCTACTTATCCAACCACACCCTTTGTTAAACGTCAGCCACACTAAAATCATAACCTCGTTGTTCCATCCTTGAACTTCTAAAACCCATTCAATATAGAAAACATTAGATCAAGGTACTTAAAACACCAAAACATAATCCAAATCCCATCATCAAAATTGGCATTCTGAGGTGGAACATAGCGAATCCCATTCATCCCAAAATAATGATGGTGTAACCATTTAGTTACCCTCTAGGACAATGGTTATCCCCACCATAAGAATCAACTCAATACCACCAAATTCTAATACTTCAGTGCCTCAAACATAAAACATTTTTTTAAACACTTCTTATATATTCTAGTTATTTTAATGTTATAATTTACATCTATCATCCCAAAAAAATACATGGGAATTACTATTAAACATTAGTTTACATTATTGTTACTAGATACAAGTATTGGATGGATGCATAACCATAATACAAGCACAATCTAGAGAAATAATATATTTTCATAAAAAATATAAATTTGATTATCAAATTGAAACACTTTAAAACAAAACAACACATCAGATGTTGTATTATACATACCACATCAATTTTGATGTGTAAATGCGTCTTGAATGATCCTTAGCATATTTTTCACGAAAACAACCAACTCCATCTACTAACAGGTTTCTAATTCATCAGATCACAATTCACCCACACCTACAAGTATCCTATGATCACCAGACCATGGACATCAGAGTTTGAACATAACTCTCAAGGAGATTATATGGTCAGAGCCATATTTGACCAAACCATCATCATTTTTTGTCACATATTGTCACACTTTCAATCCATGCACCCACAGATCACTTTAATTACTCCCGGATCCATATACCTCACATGTTATTAATACACCAGATTTTATAATTTTCTATTTTTTATTCTCTAATGGATATAGGTATGTATATCTCATTCCCACCACTATAATTCTAATTCCATCATGACTAATCCAAATATTCATATAACCATTCTAGTATAAGGGTTATATATCCACAAATAATATGGAACATACACCATATGAGTTTCATTTTAGTTAATTTACTCATGAAAATCCAAGAAACATGGCCCAAGATCAATTCATATTAAAATTATTTGAAATTATTTGGATGACTTTCTCTCTCCAGAGTGAAAAAAATTAATCATCAATACTATATGTTTCTCACTTTCATGAATTAAATCTATGAAATTCAAATACATCAGGTATATAAAAAGGACATCACCCTCCAAACTATAATGCTTTACTCCCCACCATATAAATTCAATTATAACACTCATCATACATAACCTCTCATGTACCAACATAAAACAAGGTCTACATCTCTTATGAGCCATGATCAATGAATCAATAACCTCTGATGCCTATTCTAGTTTAAACCAGACCATCTACATAACTACACTCTGATGCTTTCATGTTACCACATGTCAGAACAAGGACATATCAGAAACAAATTGAGGTTATAACACATCCTTTTCCATAATAATCTCATATAATCCTAACCGCATCACTCCTATAGGGTCCCATCAATGAAGACCACCAACCACCTCATATATTTATACTGAGAAGTTGTGAATCACATTCATCATTATGTTATTCCCACTACATCACTCTAACTTTACCATGTGTTGAAACATCATTAATTAATACATAGGAATATTTTTTCAATTATCTATAAAAAAATACTATATTCATTACAATGAAATAAAATATTTTTGTTACTAAATGCAACAGTTTCTTACTCTTGGGTCACCCGATCTCAAAACACATAATACATGTTATCCATCATGCACCTATAATACAAGTTATCTAGATTCTTACTCCTGGCATCATGCACCTATAATACTTGTTATCCATCTAAATTATATAAAAAAATGGGATCAAATTTTCCCAATAGTCACATTTATCAAAACCAACTCAATATCACATGAGTTCTATATTAACAAACCTAGGCCCATGCACCCACCCAAAAATCTTACGATGCCCCGTGGTCTGTCAGTTTCATCGAACTTGTTGTATCATCAATTATTTCCTCCAACAAAACTAATATGCCTCATGAGATTATTCTAACCAAAGGACTACCCATCATCACAAGACTCGTTAAAAAAATCAAATGTATCTACATTGGTTCTAAAATCCCTTGACCTATCTATCTAGGATCACCACTGATTACCATCCAGAAATTAATTAGAACAACAGAACCATGCATCCAAATGATCAACCCCTTAAAATGGATAGGAAACCAAGACACAATAATTATTAATTAATTTTATATTAATTTCAATGCATTACCATTACCTTATATTAAAACTGATAGCACCTTCAATACATTAATTCCATATGCCTAGTCATCTTTTAATGCCTATCTCATATAAGCAATCACAAAACCTAGTTAACCCCTCCCATTGAAAAAATAAATAATATTCAGTAACTCACCTCTATTTTGATAAATATTCTAACGGTAATTAGGATTTTTCACCAATGCCATTAGGTTAGGTCTCACACATTCTACTTCTCAAAAATGGTACATTTACCCTCATTCCCAAAAACAAGTTGAAATAAGTGTACCCAATACAAGGGATTCCTCTAGGATCCACACACCCATAGGTACACACCCAATATAAACTACACTATATCCATGACACAAGCTCTAGGTTCCTACTCAACCCATAATTTCATAACCCACAAGTGTCAATTGAATCCATGGGATGAGGAAACGTTGGACAACCTCTAGGTCACAACCCAATATCAGGGAACAATCGTCGATACCACGATATCTTTCACACTGAAAATCATTAAAGACTCAGAACTCATATCCATTGGCTGAAACACATAAAATATCTCCACATCCCAAAACTACCAATACATAGTGCCATATCAAATCAAATAAGAATACATATCAATAATATAACTAATTGTTCCATCATTTCTTATTCAACATTAATTAAACTCCACAATTTTAAAACCAAAGGATTCGTATATTAAAAAAATTATCTAATAATCATTATAAAATTCTCTAAATTTATTATATTTTATATTCCATGGTTTTTTTGGATAAAATGTCCTTTACAAGTTATAATGGAAAACACCATATAAGTTTCTTACTAGAACAATATTTAACCAAATCCATCACGAAAATATTTATTTTATACCTACCTACTAACCAATAGTATTCAAAAAATCTTATCAAGTAGAATTATGCCATACATATATATGTAAAAGATATAAATTATCACATTCACATTAAATTCCGACCCCTTTAAATAATTTATAACCATAGAAGATATAAATGACTCACAGGGATACGTTATAAATAGTATACAACATATTATCACATATAAATCCGAGGAAACTAGCAATCATAGTCAATACATGAAAATATCAATCCTATGTTCCTAGAATGATGTATGAATTCCCACACTTAGTTTTCATACCAACCTAGAGTAAAACTTCCATAATATAATGGAATCAAACACATATATTGTAATCAAGCTAGAAACTTGTCGAATTACAAATCCAAAAGAAAAAATAATTATATTAATCCCTATAAACATGGGTTTTCACTAGCACATGTGGTAGGAATAACCCTAACCCTAGATCGTTACTAAGGTATTATAACATTCAAGTATCATATGTATCATTACCAAATAAAAATTAAAAATAAAATAAGGAAATTTGATACCAGTTGTTAATTTATCAACTCAAAATACACTCAAATGTTGATCCAATCTAGCGTGCCAAAATCTGTAAAGCATGGAACCCAATATATTTTTGGTTTCCAACTAGAAGTGAGGGCCTATGAGGTTATCATTTTTAAAATTTTAATTCATTATCAGAGTATAATAATTGTGGAAAAAATTTAAATATATACAACCCAAAAGAATAACACATATAGGTAATGTGTTGATAAATGGATAAAATAAATAGATGTAGTAAGAAATTAGTCCACTGAACTTACAAAATTCTACATGGAAGGATCATATACAAGAACTATCAAATCAACAAAAATAATATTTATGTTAATAACCTAAGTCTAACTAGTTTGGAGTGTGACCCATTCAAAAAACACTAATCCAATAGGTCTCTAAGAAATATGCACTAGTGGAAATACGGGCTTTAACGTCGTCGTAATAACGTCGGTTCTTTAAAAACCGACGCGAATAGTATATGCGGGGAATTTTTGGCGTCGGTTTTGTGTAAAACTGACGCCAAAAATAATTATGTGTTTATTTTTCGCGTCGGTTTTTAAGAAAACCGACGCGGAAAATATTAGTATCCATATTTTCCGCGTCGGTTTTCCTGAGAACCGACGCGGAAAATCCTGTTATAATTGGTTTTCCGCGTCGGTTTTTAGAAAAACCGACGCGGAAAACCTCTTCGACTATATTTTCCGCGTCGGTTTTCCTGATAACCGACGTGGAAAATAAATTTTTAAAATGTTTCGGCGTCGGTTTTCATGAAAACTGACGCCGAAACTCATAAAAAAAATATATTTCGCGTCGGTTTTAATGAAAACCGACGCGAAAAGTCTTTTAAAAATATTCACGGTCAGAAACCCTCATTTTGTTCGTCCGTCGAAATCGAGTTCCGCTGTGGCGCTTCGGACTCCCGACGACCTTCGAACTTGATTTGCGATCTTGAACGGCCATTGTTGAAGGTTTTTTGTCGTCTGCACGATTTTGGGTATGTGTTCTTCCTATTTATCTCTTGTTTCATATCCCATTGTTTATTTCTTTATCAATAACCCTATTTTGCGTGATTTTGATTATTGGTTAGATTTTAGTTGTAATTTATCATTATTTTTTGTTTGTATTATCATTGTTGGTGTAGATTTGATATTGTTTGTTTTTGGAAGTAATTATACCGGTCGCAGTTTGGATTTAACATCTCAATTCGGGTTGAACTTCAAATTTTTTGTTTATATTATCATTATTCCTGTTTAAAATGATCTTTCATTATCAATAACCCTATTTTGCGTGATTTTGATTATTGGTTAGATTTTAGTTGTAATTTATCATTATTTTTTGTTTGTATTATCATTGTTGGTGTAGATTTGATATTGTTTGTTTTTGGAAGTAATTATACCGGTCGCAGTTTGGATTTAACATCTCAATTCGGGTTGAACTTCAAATTTTTTGTTTATATTATGATTATTCCTGTTTAAAATGATCTTTCATTACATTATGAAGTACTATATTTTTAATTCCATTTCCATTTTAATAAATTATTCTTCAAAAAAATAATTTTATTGTGTTAAATGAATTCACTCACATTTTTGCATGTAGTTTATTGTTATTTCATTACTTCTTGAGATTTACCATGCCAGATTCCTCAATTCTTTTTGGTTCTTATCATTTAACTAAGACATGAATAATTACCACTATCTATTATGTTAAAAAAAATTGAATAATTATTTTCATGCCATTATATAATAAATAATTTTTCTTGCAATGTCCATAATACGACTAGAATCATAATGTATTGTAATCTTCGTAGATAATAATATAATCATTATCCCTCTATTAATGTTCAAAAATACCTTTCCACTTTCATATGTGGAGTTAGATTCATGCATTTTTCATAAATGTCCTCTTAAACTAATCTCATTCCATTGATTATATTTATTCATCTTTCTCTCCCTCTAAATAATAGTCATGAAATGATTTACTTCTCCCTCTAAGTCATAGGCTGCAAATAAAACATTCTCATGATCTAATCTTTCATGGATGGATAATATATTTCTCTTCATGTTGATCCATTCCTTGACATGTTTTGCTGCAATAGACCCATGGATGGGGGTGTACGTTGTCACCTACAATATGCAATGGAATTTTTATCCCTCCATAATGAATTTATATGTTCATAGTTCCCTATTATAAAACTCATGGATTGAGGGAGTTGAGTTATCATAGTCACCAAAAATTGTATCATGTCTCTTAATACACATTGTTTTAAATAAGGATAGTTATTGCACTATTTTTCACATTAATTTTTCCATGATTCATTCATGTTACATCAAATGAATAAAAAAATAAATATAGTGTGATCAATAGTAGTCATAGTGAGAAATCATATTATCTTGTATGTCATTCATATAATATTTATATCATGAAACTTTATTTTCAAAAAATGAAACCTTTGATTTAACCATTTTGTCCTTGTATTTCAATATAACACACATGTATATAATATTAAAATTAACTGTTTACTATATTTGTAAACGTGTTTCATATTTGATGTCTTTTATCTGATTATCAATAGTTTTTATGGAATATGTTTTTGTTTACAATTTATCTGATAGATATTTAAATGTTTTTATGTTTTAATATATTCATCAATTATATTGTGATATCAGGTATTAATGGATCATAATTGGATTTATCTACGAAGAACTACTAGTGAATATGAAAGAGGAGTTGACAATTTTTTGGAATTTGCTAAACGGCATAATCAAAATATTGATTTGATTTTCTGTCCATGTGTGAAGTGTGTAAATATGAGAAAGTTAAACTTCAGAGAAATCAAAGATCATCTCATTTGTTATGGTTTTAGCCTTAATTATACACGTTGGATCTTGCATGGTGAAAGAACTGAAAATTCAACATCCAATGTTGATGACGATATTCATAATGAGGCAGAGGATCGTATTGAAGAATTAATTCATGATTTAGGTGTTGAAACCATCGAAAAAACACCAACAGTTGAACGATTGTATGGAGATTCTGAGAAACCATTATTCCCAGGTTGCAGTAAATATACAGTGTTATCAGCTGTTTTGAGATTAGTTAACTTAAAAGCAAAAAATGGGTGGAGTGATAAAAGTTTCTCCAGTTTACTTGAGCTTTTAAAAGAGCTTCTTCCAGAAGGCAATGGGCTTCCGGATTCCAATTATGAGGCGAAGAAAATATTATGCCCAATGGGATTGGGGTATAAAAAGATACATGCTTGCCCCAATGATTGTGTAATATATAGGAAAGAAAATGAACATTTATCAAGTTGTCCTACATGTGGAACATCGCGCTATAAGATGGATGAGAAAGTCAACTCAGATTCATTTTTAGGTGATGTCATGTAACGTTATGAAAAATCAATTTTTTTACTTTCCAATGATATCATCCAATATTTTTTTCAAACAATTCTGATAATTCAATTCTGGTTTATTTTTAGGTACCAAAATCAAAACTCCATCTAAAGCATTTTGGTACCTTCCAATTATTCCTCGTTTGAAGCGTCTATTTGCAAATTCAAATGATGCAAAAAGGTTAAGATGGCATTCAGATGAGCGCATTTCTGATGGTAACTTACGTCACCCTGCCGATTCACCACAGTGGAAGAGTTTTGATAAAAAAATTCAATTTTGAGGAAACCAAAGAAATTAGGAAAAGACATCTCTCTTTAGCGGCGGTTCGATGGAGAGATTTTAAAAACAAACTGACGAAAGATTATGTTTTTGGAAAGAGAAGGTTTGAAAGCCCATGTCTTAAGTATCCATATATAGATGAAGAAACATGGAAGCGATTTGTTGACAGTCGTCAGGAAGAGAAATTTCAGGTATTGTAATTGTTTTATATTTTAAAATTTATGCTATATTTTCCTTATTACTTATGTGTTTATTTTTATGTAACAGGCCTCCAGAAGATCTCATCAGGAGACCCAGTTGAAAAACGTATACCCTCATACTTTATCACGTGGAGGATACTCGTATTTGGAGCAGAAAATTATTGAAGAAAAATTTGAAGCATTAAGAGCTCGATCAAGTAGTGGTTCAGAAGAGGTCCAGTATGGTCCTCCATCTCCTCCCACTCGCCATGAGAAATGGAAACGAGCAAGAAGAAGAAAAAATGAACAATATCTTACAGACGAAGCTCATCAAGTGGCTGATAGAATTGTAAGTAAATATTAATTCTTTGTTAACAATTTTCCTTTTTTATAATTTATAAACACTAATATAAATTTTTTATTTTTCATTTCAGGATGAACTTCAGGAGAAAGAGACACAGGGCTCTTTTATCCCTGAGGGTAGGATGGATATCCTAGCCACTGCTTTGGGAAAGACTGAACACCCCGGCCGTGTTAGAGGATATCAGGCGGGTGTTAGTATTCGGAAGGTTTTTGGTAAGAGTAAGCAACCAAGAGACCCGGAAATTGAATCCTTAAAAGAAGAGCTGCATGATATGAAACGGTCTATGGGTGATCAAATTCAAGCAGCAGTACAGAAGGCTTTATTAGAACACTTGGAAAGACAGTCACAGTCTGCTCATCCTTCCGAGGTATATTATTTACTGTTAACAATTTTTCTTTTCTATAAATTATAAACACTGATATAACTTTTTCATTTTTCAACATTCTCAGCCTACTCACTCAGACTATCATGCCTCATATGCTTACCCAACACCGTCTGGGCAGCCTTCCGAGGTATATTATTTAATGTCATCAATTTGTCTATTTTATAAATTATAAACACTGATATAACTTTTTCATTTTTCAACATTCTCAGCCAACTCACCCGGACTACCCTGCCTCATCTGCTTACCCTGCCCCGTCTGCGCAACCATTTGAGGTATATTATTTTATTTAATTTTTAATCAATTTTTCTATGTTATAAATTTTAAACACTAATATACCCTTTTCATTTTTCTGACTTCTCAGCCTGCTCACCCTGACTACCCTGCCCCACCTGCTAACTTTGAGCCTCCACCTCCTCCATCGGATCGAACCTTATATTGTGAGTTGTTTGCGGGAGATCCTCATGTACATATTGTTGCGTTAGGACAAGTGTATTTTTTGGGGGACTCGGTACATCATCAGCCTATGCAGATGGGTCAGGTTAGAGTATCAGTACTTGTTATTATAGATCCTACTGCTCTACTACCATTTCCTACTGCGGAGATCACCAGTGTTGGGGAATGCATGGGCCATTTTTTACTTTGGCCAACTGCACTTCTTCGTTATATTTCACATGAGGTATGAGTTTTTTTAACTAGTAATTAGAAATGATTCAAAATTACTTATAATGTTTTCTGACATTTAACTTATATAGGAATATCTGAAAGCAAAAGAAACTGTACAAATGCAGTAAAATGTTCAGAAACAGTCGGCTGTAGATACTTCTGATATTTCTTCTGGGTTGAAAAGATTATCTCAGTGCTCTTCTTCCTTGAATTTTATCTATGAGTTTCGGATGACGTCCGATATATGTGGAAGAAATTATAAATTGAGAATATTGAAAGAAGATATCATGAATTTAGTTAATTTTGAAGAGATCGGGCTGAATGTGGTGCAGTTGTTTTCCATGTAAGTAAATTGACGTCTGAATTGCTATTTCTTTACTAAAATATTGTTATGTCATTGACTAACTATGTTTTCTTTTTAAATTAGGTATCTATACATGATTCTTTTACAAAATGAAACTGCAAGCATTTACAGCTTTATAGATCCAGAGTACATTTCCTTGGAAGTCAAACATGTGAAAAATGATGAAAGAGTTCAATATATATCCGAGAGATTATCACAAACAGAGATTCAGTGCTGGTTTTTGCCATTTCTTGATAAGTAAGAATATCAACATAATTTTGAACTCATGATCATTATAATGTCATTAATTATGAATTTTTTTGTATTATAGGGGGCATTGGATGTTAGGTGTATTTTGCCCAAATGAATGCACCTTATATTGGGTTTGCTCTTTATTAGGAAAAGTGCGTAAACCGTTTTCCAACTTATTAAACAGGTAAGTTGTTTTTTTTATTTTTAGAAGTTTGTTATGTTTAATTTTAATTGTTTACACAAGTTTTATTAGTTCTTATATAAAAAAATGCAGTTCATGGAAACATTTTACAAATGAAAAGAAACCAACGAAAATCAAATATGTGGAAGTACAGGTAATTAGTTTTTATATTTTTGTTATATATTGGGTTTCATTATTAGTTAAATGTTTTATAACTGCAGTGTCATCGTCAAAATGGAAGCGTTGAATGTGGTTATTATATTCTACGATTTATGTACGAGATAATCACAACTGGGGAAACTACTGATTTTCATAAGGTTAGTTGTATTAACTTTTTTATATATTTTCATCCACTTTCTTCTATTTATTAATTTCATATCATTCAATATTATTGTAGGTATTCAATGATTCACAGTCATATTCTCAATCTGATATGATTCATATTCAATCTACTTTTGCGGACTATTTGTTAAGTCTGATTAAGATTTGAGGTATGTATACTAATATTTATAAATAATATTATATATGGGTTTAAAAAACTAACTCTTATGATATATTAGGTGTTTGAACCTACTAATAATCAAATGAATGCTTCAACAATAACAAACAATGAGCATGTCATATATTTCAGGTACGTGTATTTTAATTCTGCTTTACTGAGTTTTCTCAAGTGCCTCTGCAAAAACTGTTTTATTGAATCTACTAATAATCAAATGAATCCTTCAACAATAACCAACAATAAGCATGTCGTATATTTCAGGTACGTGTATTTTAATTCAGAATTAGTTATTATATTTCTTTTCATTGTTATTTCTTAAAATCATTTGTCTGTACAGTGACAAATCTGTAGGGTGGTACTTGGATCATGAACATAGAGATTCGTATAGCGAAATAACATTCACAAACACTAAAAATTGTCTCCCTTGAATGCACAGCAATATCTTCTAGGCCTTTTTATTTTTTATGCAAATAAATATCGAAAAATGATTGCCGAGAAGCATATCACATAATACCTGAAACAACGCTTAGTGGGTTTGCACAAAGATAAAATAGAAGGCGTCAATTTTTAAGGTATGTTTCTTTATGTCTCTTCAATCTGCATTTGATTTCAATTTTCTAACCTATTTTTTGCACTCAAACTTATTTCTCTGTTATTCCATAACTTAAACAAATAACAATAGTGAATGGGTAATGCACGTCTATACAGAGCAAATATAAAAACCTGAGGTTGGGGGTGGTGGGGATCCTATGGTGAAAAGACACCCCCAACATCTTCAGTGGGGGAGGTGAGGAAGAGGTTGCATCGGCTGAGTGTTCCTGGAATTTTGATCAGGAGTCGTAACATTTCATTTTGGTAATTTACTTTGTGAAAAAATGAATGATTCAAATAAATTACACATTTTCATTTAATGTTTATTCATTACACTAATAACTTGGATTGATTTTTTCACTCACATCTCCTTAGTTTCATTACTGTTTTGACAGGATTGGTGCTATCTATGGGAGGAAACATACAATGATTGATACTGAGTATGGTTAGATTAAGAAAATGCACCATGGAGGTACGTGTATTTTAATTCTGCTTTACTTTGAGTTTTCTGAAGTACTTCTGTTAAAGCTGTTTAATTGTTTTTGTATACTTCGTTATTTTTTTTCAGGGTTCCGATAAGTTTGGAGGAGAAAAGATATGTATTTTATTTAAAAAAAAAAAAAATTTACGGCGTCGGTTATTTTAAAAACCGACGCCGAATTTTTTTTAAAAAAAATTATTTACGGCGTCGGTTTTTTTAAAAACCGACGCCGAAAGGGTTTTCCGCGTCGGTTTTTAGAAAAACCGACGCGGAAAATCCGGTTGAAAGCGGTTTTCCGCGTCGGTTTTTATAAGAACCGACGCGGAAAATCCGGTTGAAAGCGGTTTTCCGCGTCGGTTTTTAGAGGAACCGACGCGGAAAATCCGGTTGAATGCGGTTTTCCGCGTCGGTTTTTAGAAAAACCGACGCGGAAAACCTCTTCGACTATAGTTTCCGCGTCGGTTTTTTAATGAACCGACGCGGAAAATAATGTCTAAATGTAGCTTCGGCGTCGGTTTTATAAAAAACCGACGCCGAAGCTCATAAGCGAATTATTTTTCGCGTCGGTTTCTATGAACCGACGCGAAAACGCTATTTTTAACGTCGCCTATAAAGACGTCGGTTTATAACCGACGTTAAAAATTAAAAAAAACTGACGCGAAAAAGTGTTTTTGCACTAGTGATGATTCAACATCTGGACTTACTCTAAACATGGACCTATGCTAACAAATATTGTCTAATTGGGTTCCCAAGTTCCATGGAATCATGAGAAGGGTGTGATTATAACTCAATTAACCACAACAAAAAACATCCTTAAAATAATAATTTTGATAATCAATACATACATAATTGATATAGATTAATAATTTTAATAATTTAATAACTAATGTAATAGTAAAATCATAACCATACAAATCAAAGGTTATATGGTGACACTTGAGATGAGATTATATATTTTTTTATCTTTAGTTATGTTATCATGATCAAACATACCTAATTCATCCATTTCTTGGGTTTCTATGATCAAATCGTGATGGTTTAACTGACCTTATGTAACCACATTGAAATTGGGGTTCAGATTAATATTCCCTAGTATTATAATGTGGATAATGAAATATGAGCAGCCATATTGTCATTCCTTAGTTATCCAGTATCAGAAGGAATCAAGATGTTTATCCTTGTATTCCTCATCATCAGCCTTCATTAAAAATATAATGTTTACATCTTAGAATAATAATAAAATTTGAGTTCTCATCCAAACATTCCCAATCATCAAGCATAGCAAGGGTTTAAGAACACCTCCAGACATTCCACATCCATAATCAATCACATGGAATCTGAGCACTCTTCCTAGGATTCCCACCCATCAAGTATCATATGGAATCTATATTCTCATCCCAAAGTTTCTATGTATCATATGTTATATAGAATATAGTCACTCATATCAGTATTTCAAATCATTATAAATAAATTTAAACTTTTTATTAATTAACCATTCATTCAATTTAATTTTCATTAGGCCTCAGGAAACAAAAATACATAGTCATTATTTCCCATTTTAGTTTCTATTTTATGATTCAAATTCATGTTTTAATAATTTTACATACCAATATATTTTAATAGTAACTACATTAATCATTAAAATATCATTTCAAGATCATTAAGTCAAATACCATATCATAAAAATTTATTTAAAATGAAAACCCATTTTTCAAGGATTTAAAATTTATTTTCCATACTAATAGTTTCAAACTGATTATTGATATTATGTGTCCTCTTAAACCATTTAAATGTAACATGGGAATTAAAAAAAATCTATTGAATTGTGATATTACCTCTATAGACATTACACCTAAAATCGCCATATATCATGGTCTAGTATACATATAAAGGTAAATTTAACCTAAAACACCACAAATTAGAACATTTTTCAATTAAAATCAATCAATAAATAGCATATCCAGCTTGATCACACAATACACATGATTGAAAAATGGGTGAGATTATGTATTAAATTAAAGGGAAACCCTAAATTATCCTTAGGAGAAACCACATGTCCAATATCATCTCTCTGTTTTAGTAGGAAAGGGGGAAATCAATGAACTAGAGAAACTCCCTTAAAATAGTTCGTAACTCACATAAACAACCTAACTAATTTTAACAGTACAGAAAAAAAATATTTGATAGCGGAGTGTTAGACTCACTGAGAAACATCCGATGAATATTATGGAAATACAAATATAGAAAATAAGGGGTAGATATTCTCTATCAATGATGAACATAGGGATGAGTCCTACATGCTAGAAATTGTCCCCCCTATTGGACATTTCATATTTAAATTGAAAGGGGTGAAGGGTGTAAATTACCCTTATTCAACTATTTTTATTAAAATAAACCATGACCTCACTAGCTAGTTGTAAGACCAAATCCAATCTATTGCAGCTATGAAGAACCTCTAACTCCCTAGAAGGCCCATAATATAATTAATGGAATTTAGATAGCTAGTGAGTTGAACTTCGCCCCCTTTTTTGTTCGCCAAGAACACCTCTCGGGCTCCCTAAACTAACATAATACCTATCAAAACCATAGCTAACCACATAAAAATTCCAAATTGGGTCTTTTTATGGGTTCCAAAAATTTTAAAAGCATTTTAATACATGATTCAAAATGTGGTCTATTTACTATTTCAAAGGATTGAAATCCCCATTAAATCTCTACCACCCAAACTAATAAGTGAACTCATAAACCAGCCCTTTTAGGGCTCAATATCCATATATTCATATATTCCACATATAAATCTACCTTCTAGTATACCATTAAGTATTTATTTTCTAGGAATGTATAAACAGTTTTAGTTTCCAAAATGCAAGAAGGCTTTTCCATGATGAAAAAAAGATTGGGTTTTATAATGGTTTTGATGACCCCTAAATCAAAAGAATATGATGGAGGGATATCAATATAGACTTTCAATTCAATTAAATTAAATAATTAATATTTTAAGAATACTCCATGTTAATTTATGAACCAAAAAAATATAAATAGCTGTTTAATATACAATATGTCCCAACGTATGAAAATTGAGATGAAAAAACTCTACTTGTGGCTTCAATGACAATTAAATCAAAACCTATTGAAATAGAGGGATTAAAAATAATCTTAAAATAACATTAAGAAATCCAATATAGGTTATAACATCCCAAATATTTTGTATATAAACCACATAAATGGAATTATGGGTATAATACTAAACATTGCTCAAAGTTGAAATTTTGAGAGGGCAATCCCTTACCTTCAATACTGACTTCCATGATAATAAATTATCCTCATGTATTATAAATATAAATATATATATCCACTTAAATTTTAACCCTACAAATATCCACTTTAATTTATAATCTTTATAAATATTCATTTTGTCTATGAATTATACTCATTTTTTCTCATCTGGTTTTTTATATTATTGATAATTTCTACTAAGTTCATAATAGAGGTGTACATATTCATTATTCTTCCAAATTTTATCATTAATAATTCATTAAACTTACTTTTAGTCATTATTTAAAACTATTTATTATTTTTTAAATCATTTATTGAGATTTTTAGTTTATTCTTGAATATGAATTTTATAACAGGAATGTTTCAATGATTCATGATGATTAAAGGGTGTTTTCTTAATTAATTAATTAAATGTTGATATAAAGTATCATGAATCTAAAAACAATAATTATTTACATACGTGTATTATACTATTATATTAATTATGTTCTTGTATTCATTCATGATATAAATTCATATTATAGTTCATGCATGTGGTTAAACTGACCCAAACATGGTCGTACCCAAATGTAATGAATGACTATTATGTGATTTAGTAAAAATAAAAGTATGATATAAAAATAATTTCATTATTTACTATTTATTAGTGTTATATATCCCAATTATAAATTATTAAGAGGAATAAGTAATGTATATGAAAATATTATATAGTTTGTAAAAAATATTTTCTACTTTGCACTCATATATTATAGGATTAAATTAATGATGATCATGTATTGTCCATATCATTAAAAGGTTATATGTTTTGTCATATAAAATTCACTATGATATCATAAAAATAATATTTACTCATTAAATATATTCTATGAACCAAAAATTATGGGTGGTGATGAAATATTAATTGCATTTATCAGGGTGGTGGTAGTCTGCATGTATGCACGAATGATGATTTTATTTTTCTTAATGGGTGAAATAGATAAATAAAAACTGAAAATACCATTAATATTGTAATATTCAAGTATTTTAATGTTTATAATATACTTATATTAGTGTGTCTAAAATATATTTTAAAGAAGATAATTAAGAAGAAAAGATAAGCATATGATTACACACACATCTGGGACTTGAATTTTCTTTAGACATTTCAATCGGAATGAAGGCCTTATAATTAATTATGGGGACAAAAAAATTTAAAAATGGGAGATAGTTCAAGGAGTTGAGAAATATGATATCATCAAAAACAATTTTTATGTTGATGAGAGTCATTAATTGGGGGATATGTAACTTTTTTATAAGTAATTTTTTGGGTAGCTTTGGTAGTAACCCATGTGTTTTCAATAATTTAACATTTCAATTTAATGTTAAATAGAAAAAAATTAAAAAAATAATAATTTATATTTATTATGTTTCTAGAATAATCTCAAAACTCATTTTTAGAAAAAATATATTTTTATGGATTATTTTATCTAATGAGCTTTTTTTTAAAATTTTATTTTAACATGGTAGTTAATTTTTAAACTTAGTAAAAAAAATTTAAAGAAACAATTTATATTTCCCCATTTTAACTAATATGATACTTATGATTTAAAATTTGAAAATAATTTTATGAAATAAAATTTTTAAATGAGTAATGACTGTATTTTAAATGAAACACACTCAATCATGAAAAAATAGTAATAGAAAAATAATTTTTTTAAACATTAAATTTTTATATATAATAAAATTATCATAGATAATTATTTTTATAACATAAAAGGATTTATTATGAAAAATTAATTTATATGAGGCTTTTATGTACGGCTGAAAATAAATAAAACCATAAAAATAATTGATTCAATAAAAAATATGAAAATATTTTTTATATTAATGGAATTTGTTAAGTAAATATAAAAAATTACTTCAGTTTTATAAGATCAATGAATATTATAAAAGGAATAATATTTTCCTCAAATTAATATTTGATTATTTAAATGTTTCTATAATCTTCTAAGTTATTCTTTTATACTGATAAATTTATATACATAACAAGATTCATTGAACCATATTATTTTACTAAAAACTAACATTTTTTGAAAAGGGTAAAAAATTATTACTAAGATATTTTTGATATGATGAAATAAAAAATCAGGATATTTTGGTCAATTTCAAATCATAAAGTTTATCTTAAAAAATTATTAAATAAATATTTTTGTAGTATGATGGTCCACAATATGGTTTTTACTTGGCATAGAAGGGTTTACAATATTATAGTATCACATAATGTATGATAATTTGGAGGAATTATATAATATACTACTAATATATTACTATGTGGGATTGAAAAACATGGATTGACACTTAAGAAACATAGTTTTTCAGACCAACATGTTTCTCAGTCATGTACCCCAATTACTTTTGTTACATTTTTACTTAATAACATTGTGTTCCCTGAAACACATGATGTGTTAAGTAAATGGTTAGTTAGGAATGTACATCAACATATAATAGATCATTTAACATAATCAGACATAGAATTTTTATTAAAAATAAACACCATGTGATATTTAAAATTGTTCTATAATCCTTATCCATCGGTTGATAAAGAAATTGGTTTATTATTTGGCAGTCACACAATATGTGATCACAAATTCCAACAGTAGAAAACCTTCTTTTTCATGATTTCCATTACCAAAATCATCCTCTTGAGTCATTTCTCTATTATATACTACACCCAATTCCCACTAAGGCCACTAACTCTCCCCACTATGATATTGTTTTCATCATCTATTATAATTTTTGTACAACCCTCTATCTTAAATCATCTCCTTATCAATCCCAATACTGATATAATTTTTGGATGACTTCTATGAAGCCCTAAAATTACAACATTTATCACTACCTCACTAATTTGAAACCACCCATACTGATTTCAATCCATCCCACCATCCTAGGATACTAATGTTAAACCATAGTCTCTTGCAATGGTGAGTTTATAATATGTTCAAAAGAAATATATATGTGTAAATGAAGGGATCAATGAGAATTTTTATTCCATTATTCAATGATTCTATTCATATCATGAATATTAGAAAACATGTATGATCAGTCTATCTCATTGAAAATTATTGTAAAGATAAAAGGTTATACATAAAAACAATAAGAATAATATATGATCAAAATCTGAAAAAATATACCTTGAAGAATTCAAGACCATAATTTTCCCAGAATATTAATAGGATAATTCTTCTGAGTCACTATATTAGTGATGACTGGGAATTTATGAATTTTTAAATAAATAATGAGACAATGGAATTAACAATTAGCTCTACCTCATGGCGATTCGCTGAAGTATCTGATATTGGTAATTTTGATCCACTGATTCCTCACCACCATGAATAAAAAAATCCAGTATGATCCCTTGAGGGTTAGGTATATAATTAATGTATAATTATAATAATTAAAGTGTTAATATAATATTTATAATGTGAAAATTAGTACAATTGGAGTAATTTCTTAAGACCTAAAAATGTCCAATATGGGCCAAAAAATTTGGATGATAATTACACATCTCTTAGGAAAAAACATCTATTTTAGACACAAACATAGTATTGGAATTTTCATATATGGATTTTCTGGGTTATATATATTTTTTCATGCCCCTAGTCTAAAAATAATATTTTTTAAAAATATGTAATTTATTTGTAAAAATATTTCTACTAATATGGTTGTGATAAAATACTTTTTCTTATATTCGTTCTATGTGAAAAAAATAAAAAACTAAACTAGACAAAATTAATGATATTGTAACATTTTATGCTAAAATAATTGAGGTTATACGGGTGAAGAATTATAATAAAGATATCGAAAATTCAATAACAAAATTATATCAAAAAATTATAAATGGAAATATTCTATTGTGTTGACGCTAAACTTCAATAGAGTTTATAGGGGACATAATATGTTATTAATTTCATAAAATTTTATTCTATGATGTAATGTAATTTTAATAGTTGTTCAAATTGATTCACATTAATAATACCATTCATATGTATCTACATTATTAAACAAAATCCTTCATAGATGAGTCTTACTAAAAGTATATAGTCAGTTATTTTATGACATGGTAATATAGATTTGAGGTAGTAATTTCATAGATATTTAATGAGTTTAACAGAACCATAAATTTTAGAAAATATAAAGCCTCTTCGTCGGCCTACAATATTTAATATGATTAAAACGGTCCTTGTGTATGGTATTTCAAATGTTCATAAAAATTTATTATAATATAAAATATATATTTTTATACAAAATAAATTCACTACAATATCATTATTTTATATTATGTTTTACATATTTCATGAAGTGAAATTATAATTTACCACTCAATGTATTTATTTCATTTATCACTAAAACATTTTCTTCATGAATTATTATAGGTTGTGAAAGAAATTTAATGTGAGCCTCGCTATGAATTTTTATAGAGATACATTATATACTAATGAAAAAAATGACTTTTATGTGTTATATGACCCTCTAAGTATACAATATAGAGTTTTATGAACTGTGTGTTTGGTATAATAGTGGTACATATTTGAAATTGAATCCCTATAGTTGAGGTTATAATGATACCTATAATTATAATATTCATACATCGATACCTTTTTACACCATCATTGTGGTTGATAAAATAAAATAGTGATTGGGTATGTTGTTGATTATTCCACTAGTAGAGGCTTAATTAAGATTTTATTTTTACTCTTGTTTTATTAGTATGGAATACATGATGATTATAATGTGATACAATATATTGTGATACCTCGATAAAGTGCATGTGATGTTCTTATCTATTTATATGATGGGTATCTAATGTGTTCATCTTCTTGTTTTAATGAAATCATATAATTTTAAAGTTAAGAGAATTATGAACATATAATTTGTCTATATGGGATTATTATTCCAAATTTCTCATAGTCAATCGATTTCTAGGAAACAATAACTATATGATTTTGTCATGACCCCAGCCAATAGAGACCACCTAGCTTGAGATAAGCTATGCATGACACCTCAACCTGACTCTTATACTCTAGGGATAGAGACTATTGCTAAGAAGGCATATCAAACATACGGTAGAAATTACTCTAATGTACATGTACACATTCCAGAATCAAAAAATACCTACACAAAGATAAAAGGTAAAACAAAAAATGATACTATAATAAATGTATAACATATATCCCTTATCAGGTTTGAAAAAATATTTAATGCTATAAAGGTTCAAATAATATTCCACCAAATAGTGGAAAAGAGACTGACGTGGTAAATATGAGTGGGAATCTATCAAATGTAACCCCACATCTACCCACATTATGTCTATTTAAAACATTTATCCACCTCCTTGTAGTCCTCAAAGAACTCTATAAAATGGTTCGTCATATAAATAAGGCATGACTTGTGAAGGAAGAACCCTTGTAGAGATTAGTGTAAAAATTCCTATTGCAACACCCCTAAATCACTAAACATAAATCATAATGATATTAGTTATCCCATAACATGGAATTTAATTAAATATAAGGTACATAAAAACAGGATAAAAAGGAACTATATATACTCCTAATAGATTTCATGTCCTAAATAGGTCTCAATCACTATCACACATATGATTCCTTTCAAGGCTTCAAGGTAAAACTTGTCTGGGAGATCTCAAAAAAAATTTATACAATAACATATGATTCTAATTCGAGTGGTTGTTCTATTCACTTCTTGCCAATGTAGATACATGATGGAACTCCAAATATATCAAAATCTACATAGGGTATCATAGATAGGACCATTGGGGACACCACAAACCCTACTAGAACAATCATTTAAGTAAAGGATCATATATACAAGAATATAGTATACCCTAATAGTTTAACATGCTAAATAGAGGATTGATTCCATGTGCATGGTGGTCATGATGATACCATGAACTCTATCTAGGTTGAATTAATGAATGATAGATGATCACAACCTGGGTCATACATAGGCAAACCAAAAACTATATGTGAGACTCATACCAAAGTGGGGATCGTAATTCTATGATGAGGAAATAACACCACACTATTAACTCATAGGGATAGACCGTGGGAACAGACTCAACTGATATCAGTTTGCACTGAAATGATCATTGGGTAAGAACCCAATCTCATACAAATGTTGAACTGGGATGAAATGGGGATCCAAAATACCCTTAAAATAGTTCACTGCATGTACCAAATGGGTACATCGAGTTTACCACTAAACCTAGAACTGATTTTTTATCATGATCACGTGGATTATTTTTCTCAAAAATAAAAAACATATCACATAGGGTTACATGGAATGTATATTATGGTCAAACAATCAGTGTATCAATTTTCTATTCTCATGTACATACGGTCATGAATAGGTACATATATTTGTGATTATATATATTGGTGGTTCCTATGTACTCGGTTTTACACAAGTATTGTGTCATTTCTATGTATCATACTCATACATTTGTGTATGGACATGTTCATGCATGTATACCATCTGGGGTAAACACAGAGCTACCAGCACCGTGCGACATGGTGTGCAACATGTTCCACACAGTGTGTGATGTTTTTATTTTTAGTTAAACCAAAGAACTACATAATGGAACTACACTGCATGTGTCTCCCTAGATTCAAAATCATGTAGTTCAAATTTTACTAATAATTCAAGAGCATTCATGAATATTCCACCCAAGTAACTTCTACCACCGAATAAGGCAAAATACCTATAGGAAACCTTATATCTGGTTGATTTTTGTTCTCTTTCATCAATTGCCAATTTATGAAAATTTGACCTATTCCGGAAACGATTCCTATCACACCACATCACACACCACATGCCAGATCATTGTTGGGGAACACTGATATGATCCATAACTACCCAAGAGCATCCACCACCATCATCTCATATTGATCAAACCTGCATCACACAATACATCACCTGAAGTATCATTCTATTTCCTCAGATAATAGTCTCATAAGTTTCAAATACTATGTATTGGTCGAGCCATTAGGAAAGGAAATACTAGTGATGAACATCTAATGAATGAGTGAATAAAATCACAAAACATAAAAGAGGAATAATCCTCAGTTGTTGATTGGGTGGGAATAAATTCATTGGTGATATAAAAAAGAATGAAAAAAAATTAAATAAATAAATTCCTTAACTATTAGAAGAAAAATAATCAACTGAAATCTACCATCATACCCAGAACCAATTTTATTATATGAATTATTTTGCATTATTAATTTTATATAATAATGAGATAAACCCAAATAAGTAAAATTCCTTACCATAAGTTCTGAAAATTCATTAGTGTGGAATGGTTATGTTCCACTATAATTTTAGTTTTCTATCGACTCTGTTGTTTTTGGAGATACCTATGGTACATCGATCATTGATCCATGATCCCAATATCCACCATCACTCTTCCACTATCTCCTCTCAAATATAAGGGTCATGTTGATAACCCTATGTATTTTAATAATCATTTGTTTTAAGATATTTATTTAACTGAAATTAATAATAAAAAAATTATTTATTTATTTATTTAATTTTTTTCCCACGACTACACTTAAATAAAAAATCATGTTTTGAAAATAGTTATGTCATGCCGATGGTAAAATTTGTGTTCCATATAAATGGTGTTCCTAGATTAATGATCCAAGACTCTATTTCATAGTTATTTCATTATTCCGCATAAAATTAATTTTCATGATATGATATATTTAAAAAAATATAGTATATCAATAATATGGACCATATGGACTCGTAATTATGATTTGACTCATCACATGACTCTACAAATATTCCCTATAATATTTCAAATAATTACAATGTAAAAATACGGATGTTACATTCCCTCCACTGTAGATATTTTTTTCTCAAAAATAAAAAAAATACTACATAAAAAGTTAAGGGTACAAAGATCACATAAGGATATCATTCTCCCAAGTGGTCTCTTGTAGATTATCATGTTTATACCAGACAAATACTAAGGGAATTGATCGCACATGAAATAATTTATATTTCCAGTCCTTGATCTATGATGGGTATTCATAGATGGTAACTCCATATTCAATGAGTAGATATCCCCAGTCAATAACTTTTGATGGTTTGGTAACATATCTTATTAGTTGTGACATATAGAAGACATCATGAATCTGGTTTAACTATGGTTTTATACCCATTATTTACACCACCTCACCAACCCTATTCATTAACTGTAAAGGGATAAATAAATTTAAAAATGACTTCATGCCCTGGAGAAATCTCTAAAATCCATGATTATGGGAGATATCTTGGAACAAATGATATTCTAATTTAACATTAATGGTTGTTGTAATCAATCTCTAAATAAATAATAACATTGTTGGGTAGTACTCATATGACACTAAATGAATTTGATACTTCTCCAACCTAGTTAGAAACAACTATAATCCAACATGAATTGTCCCCTATTGGATTTGATGAAAAAATTTCTAACAGAAAGGATCTATCATACATCGACTAAAATGGTGCTACACTGATGGTGGAGTGGTAGCTATTATGTTATGAAAACTCCATTGGTGGAAGATAATCCTCCCACCTATATCCCAAATCTGACATGAAATCTAAAGGAATGTTATCTTGAACCTAAATAGTCTACTTTACATGGACAATGGTATGGGGTAGATTATTCATTCTCATTCAAAATTAATCCCCAGAGCATCATGTATCCCATTACTAATCTTAATTTGAAGTGAGAATCATGTTCTAAAAAGATATTCAAGGGAACATTATGAACCCATATTATGTCCTCCATGCACAATAATCCCAAACTCTCTACTATACTTTTCCATAAAATGTTTATTAAGTGGTCCAACATTGTGAGTCAGTCAAAATTAATTCAGATAGTGTTGTGTCCCCATTTTGATTGTGGAATCACCAGTACAAAAAACACAAGGATGAATTCTAATTTACACTTTGACATGAGATCCTTAGTCTTCACATACTGATATTTGAGATATCACGATTTAAGCTTAGAAAAAAGGTGCAACATCTTTTTCCACCAAAACTAATGCAAAATGATCACGGTACACCGACACCCTTTGGGATGTATTTCTAAATTATTGAAACCTCTGTATCATATACTCTCATAGTGTGATAAGTTTTCTCATCAAAACTCACAAGGATGATAAAATCCCACATTATTAATAACCATAATGAACATTTCCAATTGATATCTCATCAAACAAGACCTCATAATAGTTGTCCCCAAATAGTGTATCACTGACATGTTGAAGAAGTGGAGGGTTATCAACCATAAACTAGAAATAAATTGTACCATCCTCAACCTCAAGGGTGAAATATGAAGAGGATAACCACTCTTTCACCTATCTCAACAATAGGTTATGAAACGATTTATTACTAGCATGTAAAAATATGGCTATGTCCTTAAGTGTAATTAAAGATAGAAATACTTCAACACTAAGTGGTTTAACCTCTACTCTCATATTAAAGAATATATATCCCAATAAGTTGAAAAAATAAATAATAAACTGAATCATTGAGAGATTCCCATAATGTATGGATTCTCAAATAATTTCTAGAACCATTCATAAGTACCTCACAAGCTATACCACTAATGCTATGTACACATGGATTTCAACATGGATGTTTACAATGAACTAATTTAATAAGAGTAAAAGGATCTGGTTCATAATTCTCACAAACATCATTGGACAGTTTAAACGATAAAAGTTCTCACTATGAACTCCATGAAACCATAGTGTATTTAAAAATAAACCTTCAGTACATCCTCCATAAATCCTAGAGATGGTCATACCCTGACCTGGAGTCAAACACTGAGAACAACTTTTCCCCTAACCATTTTTAAGGAACTCATTAACTCATAGGGGTGGAAAAAATGTCTTGAAAATCACGTATGTTAGGTGAATCCCAGTAGAACCTTACCTCAAACTATCATTCACCTCCTAGGAAAATAACACATGGCAACCTAGGGGAATAGCTAGTGTTTGATAATCCCCCTTCCCAATAGATGTTTTCAACCACAAATTCATCTCTTAGGGCTCTATGAGGTCACTTGATATGACTACATAGATATCGAGCCATCCCTGGTGAAAGTGTACATATGAAACAAACTTTATATGGGGAGTTACGCATGTCACATTCATAGGTAAGGCATCCAAAATCTCCTCCAACTATGAACCAAACAAAAATCTCATAGAATATACTACTCCAAATGTCATACAATCTAACTAATAAGAAATCGATTGTATCCTACTACACATGAGCTCATCCTTCCATACATAAGATCACTCCTTACCAAAAGTTTCAAACTCCATCCCAAAACTCAGATTCACTTCAACTATAACTGTTAACATTCAACTAGGAAGTGATGGTATATTACTAGTCCACATTGATGAAAATATTATAGGGTCATACTATTACTGTGAAAGAATTACATGAGGGTATATCCCTCTCAAACAAATTTAGGCCACAATACCGAATGAGGTGTGTCATCAATGATACTCTCTAAAGGTTTGAGTCCAGGGATCCTCTATAATATCTATGTCTCAAAATAGGGATATAGAATGAAGAATGTGATTTTTACCTGTGTTAATCAAAACTATAGATAAAATAGAAAAGAAATAGACCATACCATGAATCACTCATGGATTCTCTTGGTCAAAAGCAAACAATTCTTACAGCTACCAATTTCCTTGAACATCATCTCTATATGTCTTGAATGGTCCACCTAGGTAGGTGGTGGTTGTGGAAATAGATCAAAGTGCTAGCCAACTCCAATTGCAGTCATATACCATTTCCTCACCTTTGACCCTGAGGACCACTATGTGCCAAAATATACTTATTATACTATGTTCTATCAACCATCTCTCTACCTTCAATGTAATGGGAAGTGTAATTATGCATGATCTATTCATGTCCATCACAATAATAAAAACGCCAATATCTCAACTAAAACATTCCTCCATGACATTTCCATAATTTATATGCCCTCCTATGACATGAATTGCATCTCAAACCCTGTTGTTAATAGGTCATATTTACCCTATATTCTATGTAATCATTTTAATGGATGCTCACAACATAAATTGAATACCTATAAGTTATCATATGGCTCCATCAAAGTTATCCATTACTCAATTAGACATGATGTGTCATCCTAAACCACTAGAGGTTTGTTTATTCATAGATAAATGAGACTATAAACTACATACTATCTGCCCTAAAGACAATTCCTCATAAACATGCCCCTTCATGGATTCATCACCACTCATCAGTTTATGCTCTCAACCCTACTATATAATAATCACTATTTTTCATCATGGATACGTCATATAAAGATTAAATACATACCATGGTCAATGATTATATATTTGGATATAAATCAAGAATGATATAGAAACCACAACCAATTTATATATGATTCATTTACCAATTGTTTCCCTACAACATATGTATACATGTATTGAGTCAATAATTTGGATATAATAGTCTTGGATAATGAATATGTTAGCCTCCACAGCAAACTTGGAATATCTATCTTAATATTCAAACTTTTAAAAAATTAACATTGTTTCAATAAATACCAAACAAAACATCATAAGTATAAAATCTCAAAACATCAGCCCTAAGAAGAACTGCTCTGATACCAAACTATCAAGACTTGACTCATCAAAGACTACCTAGCTAGGTATAAGTCAATTGTGACACCCAATTCCCACATTCAATTGTCTAGAGGTTGGCAGTCATCAATGTGTAGTCATATCACACATATGGGAGGCATTACCCTATTGCACCTATAAAAATGAATTCATCTCAAAATACCCATACAATACAAAAAGATAAAATACAACTGATACCAAAATGAATGTATAACATCTTTCCCACTTTAGAGTGTGAAAAATGTATTGAATGCGATAAAAGGAAAAATATTATCCAATGTAAAAGTAAAAAATATTCTAAACTACTAATTTGGATGGGAGTAATATCAAATGCAAAAACTCATCCAAATGTTGTCTATCTATCTCAAACAATTCTCCACCAAATCTTGGTCCTCCAAGGATCCATAAAAAGTAATGACTTCTATATAAGACGTAACATGTGGGGGAAAATACCATGTATGGGTGAGTATAGTAATATCTAGTAGGACACCTTGAAATTACAAAACATTAAGCAACAAGATAAAATTATTATCATAAAAAAGGTATATCAATTGTGATTTGAAACATATCTATATGTTCCAAAAGAACCAAATAAACTCAATATAGACTCTATGTCTTAATGAGATCTCAAACACTTCCAACCATATGTTATCACTCGAGGATTCATGGTACAACTCATCTGGGAGATCACATTCCAAGAGTTTTTCTATATCTAACAGAGCTCATTGAAGATGTTTTACACATGGAAATTCACCAAAAAAATATATACATTAGAATTCTGATGATACAGACACCTAGATATGGGACAAATCCCATGACCATTGGGTGACCCAAAAAACATACTAGAATAACCCACCAAATATGGGATCATAAGTATAACGATACTCAAAAAACATCTTTTTTAACCATCAAGATATAGGATTGATGTCATGTTCATAGAGGTGATGTCGATACCACAAAACCAATCCATGGTGAATAAAGAAATTTTAGAGGAAAACACCCCAGTTCCATCGAGGGGGCATCATGATCTTTATCAAAGACTCATTAAAAAAGGGGGATCAAAATCCTATGTTTGTGGTGTAATTCTAGACTATACCCTCATAGGGATAGACCAAGGCAACACACTCAAAAAATATTAATCTAGTTTGAAAATGTTCATGGGTATGAACCCAAGATCATACTGGAGCGATATTGGGATGAATGAAGGATCTAACATACACTTAAAGGAGTATAATGTGTGTCCCATAAGGGTGCATGTCATGTCTCTCTAATATTTGAACTCATTATGACTCATTCTCATGTGGCTTTTATTTCTCCAAAAAACAGTGTGTGCCTCATACGGGTAAACAAAATGTAGAGGATATGTCATCACATGCCATAGAGCCAACTCATTCTCATGTACATCTGGTAGTGACCTTGTACATATATTTGTGCCCATGTTATCTATTTCCTTATATGTAGACATGTCTGAGTATAGGTCCATGATGATGTAATCTATATTGGCCCATGTTTCTGGACATGTCTGTGGTTGTCGACCCTTTAGGGTAAATGCTGATCTGCCAGCACTGAGTTACATTTTGTGTGACATGGGTCACAAGGTGTGTGATATTTTTCTTAGTTTATAAACCCTACCATTATAGAATTAGACCATATAGAGTGTGTCCATCTAGAATAAATGATGCGTAGTTTGGAATTTCTCATGAATTATAGAATGTTCAGGCATCTTCCACTAATATCTATATTGTTTTTACATCCATTGTAAGACCCACTAGAAATCTGGGATCAGGTTAATAAATCCTTTCCACCACTGATTCTCAGATATCATTTATCTAATTATCTCAGTAAATGGTTCTCATGGCACAATATCACATGTCCCATTCCAAAACCATATGGGGAACTCTGACCAAATTCCAATCTAGATATAATTTCCTTACATCATCATTAAATCTCTATCGTACACTCAGTCATTATGTGTAACTCATGGTATTGGTTGGTTTCTTTGATAAATGGTCATGAAATAATAAAATACTAGGTAACGGTTGAATTGTTGGATAAATAAATATCAATGATAAACATGTGATTAATGGGGTAAGAAAGGATCAAACCCACAAAAAGAATGAAATTCATTAATTTCTGGGTTTGGACTAAATTCATTAATGATAAAATGATGAATGAATTGAAATAAATAAAAAACAAAAAAATCCATTCCCAAACCATATTGAGATAAATCATAAACTAAAATCAACCATCGGTACAAAAAAAAATTTAGATGAAAGATTTCTTGTTTTACATGGGATATAAAAATGGGATGAATCCAAATTAATAAAATTCCCATCCTCAAGTTTGAATCAATCAATGAAGACAAATTATTTTTTCTATTGTCGTTGGTGATATCGAATAACTTTGTTGTTGTTTGTGATCCTTGAAGAACATCGATTGGGATCCATGATCTTAATATCTTCTAATGCTCTTCCTGACTCTCCTCTGAAATACCAATATTATGTAGTTAACCCTACATATTTCGAATAACCATATATTGATAGAAAATATTTTGGTCATTATGCCTAATTATAAAAAAAATAATTAATCAATTAATTAATTCCATTATTTTCACCTATAGTAGCACATAAATGATCCATTCAAAACTGGTAAAGGTTATGTAATACCAGTAGTAAAAACCACATTCAAAATTCAATAATGGTCTCAAATTTATGATACAATTATATATTCAAATTTTATTCAATTATTTCACCTAAACTACATGTGTGTGATATAATATATTTAATATTTTTATCATATCAACACTGAGGTTCATCGGGCCTCATAATTCTATGTTGTATAAGTGCTTGGATCCAATAATATTTCAGTATTTAATTCAAACACTTATGAGGGAAGAAAATGGATGAGGCAATTATGAATATGATTATATTGTTTTGTTGGTGGAAAATGGTATACAAATAATGCTTTATCTCATAATAGCTTGAGTAGAAATGATGTTTTTCTAGTGGGCACTCTATGCATATTATTATAAATTTAGGAATTCATAATTGATTTCAGTGTTATAAATTCTTATTAAGTCATAAATTATGTTATTTAGAAAAAGTATTATGTTATTAAAAAGTTTTTGTAAAAAACAATTAGATATAATCTAAAATTATTTTGAAGGGTAACTTGAATAATTTTTTAATGGATTTTCAGATGTGGTTATATATGACATAAATTATAGTGAAAATGAATGATAGATTTTCAGAAAATGATTTTATGAAGTTACCAAAATGTATTTGTTGATATAGTTTCACATGTTGATACACATGGTGTGATATTAGGTAAAACTGCACCAAGTCTCTGAGTATTATAGTTCATGTGGGAGATTAATCGAAACATGAACTTAAAATTCCATCCATGACATACTACTTTGGACCAAGCTCTCATGTCGCAATAATAGCCTTATGAAGGTACCCCTATTAGTAAGTTAATATAAAAATAAATATAGAATCGCTAAAATACCCCCCAATAGGTTATGTATTATAGATTTTAACCAATGCTATATAATCACACACATGGGAGGTATTTTCCTAGAACAGATTTGAGAAATAAGAATTATTTTGAAATAAAAACTCTTATAAAAAATAAATAATGAAGAAATATCAACACAAGATGTGATGTGATATATAACTAGATAAAAATTAAATGAAAATTCAAAAAGAGATAAATCCATGGTAGTGACCACAAATCTAAAATATCTCCTAAAAATCTCCTCAAACTAGTAATTTATGAATCGATCACCAACTATCCTACTAACCTGAAAAAAATTATATACATGTACGGTGACCATAACATTTATTCTCAGTAGAATCATCCTAGAAACCACTCATAAAAATGTGGAAATATCATACTAAATCCGAATTTAAAAAAATGAAACTAACACATCACATAAAAGGTATATTATGTTTTTCTAATCCTCACCATGTATCACTCACTAAGTAATGAATATATGTATAACCATACTATTGATAACATATATATATATATAGTTAACCCATAACAACTTCCTGATTAGTCTTCTATTCTCACATCCCAAAGACACGTGTCAGGAACCATAATATCATCCTTAAAAGGTCATAATTATAAATCATTGGAAACCATATTATACCATACACCTCTTGTACCATATCATATAATCCCCACACTTCATATAGTAACCCGTTTTATTTCTTGAAGCCAAAAAATCTTGTGTGTTGTGTATTATACAAAAATTCATCAAAACCCTTATATGAAACACGTATAATAATCCTTTTGATATAACATCCAAAATACCTAAATTTTAAATAACCTCAAGCTATCACAGCCCACATCACACATTTTTGAGATATCATGCTCATGTATACCATCATGTAATAATATAGGTGAATTGATAGTGTGGGAGATGGGTTAGTCAATCATTTGTATCATTTCCAACCTTGATGTTGGGGGCGAAACCCTATAACCTCTATTTTCAGTTTCCTTGCCAAAATGGGTGAGTTTTGTTGGAAATAATAAAATATAGAATGTATATATATCTCAACCATGCTAATGGTAACTGCACATTCTTGTCATTATCATCACACAAGATAGTCATATACCAAAACTATGGTAAATATATCACATTAGTATACAATCATAAATATAAATTAATTCATTTCACATTAATTAATATTATTTTGTTTTCATTCCATAGATTAACATTTTAATCTTATAAGAAAAGTGGTAATAGACCAAATTAATATTTACTTTTATTTTCAGGTATGTCATAATAATAAGTAAACATCAAGAACCACCCATATTAATTCATTAAATTAAATTTGAATTCATAAATATCTAGGTACTCCAGGAATCATCCAAATATACCACTTAAAATTTTCACTCATAGTGTATATCATCAAAATAAATCCCGTAATTGATTACTGGTAATATAAATAACCTTATGTCATCATCAATCAACAAATAATCAGGATATAAGTCATAATTGATGACTAAGAATCACTATAACTATTCATGACCACCCTAGTTACCCACACTACAATTCATAATATCGCATTTCATATTTCATGAAAAACTCTTCACATTAGGTAAGCCATGTTTCATCCATCATCATAAAAACATCCCTATTGTATAAAAGTTATCATAACATGCTCCATGTCCCACAATTAAAGACTAATTAATTCCCACCCATTACTCATCATTGCACAAATAATATTAGGTTATCAATCAAACACATCATGGATCTATATCCATATATCATACATACATATCAAATATATTATTCCATATGTAGTTTTAAAAGGTACCTATGTCCCTAACATCAAATAAATAAATCCTCCCACAATCAAGAATGTGATTGATCAGCCCATATCAATTCATCATCAGTGAGATATCATTTTAATTCCACCTTTAATTAATTTCTTTTTTATGCATTGGGTTTTTCATGATAAACTACCTAGATAGTTGTACTGACAATCAATAAAACATGCTTCAATCTTTACTTCCAGGTTTAGTAAATTTCAAGATGTGATGTAATTATGTTTCTCATACATAATGTAATTAAATTAATAGAAATATTCTACTTAATGTTTCTTATATATTTCACGCATTCAACCATTTTAAACAACAACAACAAAAACACATCCAAGTAGGTCAAACACTATATATTAAATATCAATAGGAAACCAAGAACATATTCGATCAATAACCAAGCCATTCATTTAACTCCCATAATACAAAGTAATAATCATTTTTGAACAATTAATATGTGACATTTAAATTCTATTATATAAAAAATTATAATATAATTCATATTATAGTTTTGGAAGAAATATAACACTTTGGAATTTTATCTTTTTGATATAATCAAATAATAATTACATAATGGTATGTGATTATATATTCCTCCCTCTTAGATAATTTACATGAAAATAATAATTATTTTTTAACATATAGTTACAAACATTCATGTTATTCAAATAATCAAGCAAGTTATCAAATAATTTTATCTAACTTATGAAACAAATCATTAAATTAAATTATTTAAATATTTATAAAAAATAATATACATATATATCGACATGTTATTCTAGATTCTATGATAATCATAATTGTCCACACTATGTAATACAATTTTCTTATTCAATTCAAGTAATAATAACAACATTAGGATTACCCTATATTGACATAAAAAATAATCTATTCCTTTTATTTTAATATTAATATCTAATTAATAATATTCTACATAACACATTGGTTATTCCATGTAAATTGTTTTATTCTAAATTATAAAATTATGATCATAACACATAAATCCTATTGTATTATAAGATACTCCATATTCATAAATGTAATAATATATATATAAATAAGGTAATTAAAAAAATACATTAAATTTTCAATTCATGAAAAATAGTATTCTAATATATGAAAATTATTCTCTTTCTATGTAAATTTTGGTTCGTTATCTAGTAGAAAATATTATCACATGATATGATGTTCTCAATTTCCAAATAATTTTTATAACATAAGGACAATAGTTTATAAATATCATAAATGTGATAGTATTAATAAATCTCAATTCATTAATTTATATATATAATTTCTTAATATATATTAGGTATAAAATTATCCTATTAACAGTATCAACATAAAAATAAAACGTCCAAATTATTATGAAAAGAAATTATCTATTTTAAAAGTTTATATTCTATTTCAATTCATGAAATAATAATATTTCCTTAATTTAAATACACTACATTCATTTCATTCCCCTCTTTTACAATTCAAAATATCTTTTAAAATTTTATACTGTCACATATTATTTCTTCTTGTAATTATTTTATAGATTACTAAATGATTATAGTTAATCGAATCCATCTAAACTAGGAGTCTAAAGCATGTTAAAATCACATTTCAATAAAAGAAAACATGTTTTAATAGATTCCCAACCTAGAAAATAAGGATTTCTTCAACTAATAATCAATATAGAATAGAGGGAGGGAAAGAGAAGCAGATGGTGATACAAACAGGATATATTTTGGAAAAGAGGCATCAAATAATGACTGGAGGATCAAAAAGTATCCTATAGAAGCATCTAGTATCACCTAACCTTGAGAAAAACAATAATATTTGAATGTGATATATTTACTAAATATTAATAATAAATAGATATGTTGTATGGATATTCAATAAAACTCACTAGACATTCCATTTACATCCCATGTTATTAGATCTTAACTAAAATAAAAATTTCAATACTATTAAAAAGTATGAAAACTTTTGATGAAATTCCAGATGTACAAGAGGAATTTACATTTTTATTTTAATTATTTGAAACCTTTATATTGTCTAAAATAATGACGTATATGAAATATAGTAAAATTGGAATGTCTACACATAACTCATTACCCACACACAACATGCATGTGTTGTGTAAGGCTAACATGCTCTTACCGTTACACAGAGCAGGTTAATAAAGACCCTTATATAGTATGTATTAAGACCGAATTACCCTTATATGAGGAACAACATACATTTATGTCATCTTAAGGATTTCAGTCTTACCCATACGCAACAGAAGGAACTGTTTGTTGATCATTATACAAGAACCACATTACAGTTACACAATATAAGAAACATTATGATAAACCATACATAGACTATTTAAAATATTAGATACCCTTATGTATGGTATACAAATCTGGGGCAACCAATATGAAACACTTTAACCACCCTTACATGAAGTAAGATTATTCTTTATGTATTCAATCAAATCCAGGATTACATTTTTGTTAGTATAATGATTTTTTTGATAACCCTTAAATATTTGTCAATCCACCCTTACGTGAATAATTTAAAAATGGTTTTACCTCTATGTTGATTATGAAAAAAGTCTTGCCCTTTCACATACCTTATAGAAAATTTCTCATATTTATGTAACATATTGAAATAATAATTTACCATTACAAAACATAGAAATCCCTATAAATACCTGTAAATAGAATTTAATTTTAGCCCTTCCATAAAGGTAAGTAGGTTTACCATTACTCAAGTACAATTTCTAATTTAATTGTAAGTAATATTTTGAAAATTTTATATTTCTAATTAAACAAACAAAAATATAACAATGTAAATGGGATATTATAAATTTTAAAAAATAAAAAGCACATCAATAATTAATTAAATAACCTTTAAAACACCAAAATTAATGGCCCAACATTTGAAACATGGAAATTAATTTCGTAATTTATAAATTCATATAAAAAAGATCTTCTTCAATGATAAAAAGCTTTTACAAAATACCAAAACCCAAGATGACCATTGATGGCTTGAGAGTATTTTAGAAATTCACATTAGATACATCACAAACAATTATCATCTATGAGAATTAAAACAATACTAATAATGGGAGAGATAAAAGAAATATAATTTAACCTCCCCATGAGATACCTCTTAATGATATCGGTATATTTGTAATGAAATACCCTATGTTAAGACATGTTATGAAATTCAGTGGGAATTTTAATGTTTTTGGCCAATGGATATTTTTTTGGAACCAAAGAGATAGAGTCAGTTTTCAAATGTTTAAATGTTATAACATATGGATTCCAAATTTTTTAGATCATAAATAAAGGGCTTGGGGGTTTAGGTGAGCATTAAAGGTAGACCATATAGTTGGGAGAGAACATTTTATGTATAGAATTATTCTTAGAACATGACCATATTGATCAGGTTCTAAGTATTCAGGATAGAGTGGGGAGGCCTCTCTTCCTAAGTTGTTCAATAAGTGAACTCATTGGTTATAGTGTGAAACTTGAATAATTTATTTTTTTAATGTTAATGGGGGTTTAAACGCCCCTTTTTCTTAGATAGAGTAATGTGCATGGGAAGGGCTTCAATCGGAACTCCCCTTGCACATTTTTTCAACTATTATTGGTGATTTTGGGTGTGATTGGATGAAATTTCCAAGTAGGATATTAATTCCCCTTCCTTCCATGTTTCAAACCATTTATTTATTCTAATTCCACTGTATTTTAGTTGATGATTTTTTTCTATTTTTATTAGATCATTTTTTGATTTCACCCAGATAAATGGGGATTTCCTAGAGCCTAGCTAAAGGGTAACCCAATATGTTGATACACATTATCATGCACAATTTTAGAAAAGGTATGTCTCCATACAATATTCCAATGGTTTTTGATGAATTTGGATAAAAATATTCCATTAAATCAGTAATTTTAATTTTTAATTTCATGCATCATATGCCTAAGTGTGCATTAGGAGTAGGACACATCTTGTTTTAAGTGGATTAGGAATAACGAGGTAAATAATGGAGATTTTAGGAATTATGCATAACTAAATTAAATCAAAAACATATTTTTATGTTATTTAATTAATTATAATGTTTTAAATTGGGTTTTTTTGGAATGAGTTAGGGTCTCAGGTGTTTTAACCAATTTTTGATAGACTTGGAAAAGCTTAGGTGAGAGATGTTAAGATGACCTAAAAATGTAATGGATTTTGTTTATGGAATGTGCTCTCATGTACAAACTATATATTTTTTTAATTTGATTATATGTTGTTTTTATTATGTTCTCGCCACCATCGAGTGATTAGTATTTGAACAAAATTAATTGTTAAATTTTTAAAATCAATTTCCAAATTGATACTTAAATAAATTTATAATCAATAAAATTAAATAATTGGGGATATACTTTACAAGTTTTTCAAAAAAATTATAGACCCTTGGACACTAGATATTTTCTTTAGAAACCTATGAATAGAAGCTTAAATTATTAAATTTATAATTCTGTTGTAGGTTGGATATAGTTCAAATGAAAATAGGGTGTGATTTTCTCAATATAAAATTAATGATGCATAATTTAATTTTAAAAACATCTTTTAAAAATATTAAATAAATGAAATTTTTTTGATTGAATCAATAGAATAAATGTGTTGATAGAAAAAAATATACTAGGGGAAGAAAATAAATTGAGGGAAATAAAAATTATTAAGTGATAATTGATGGATAAATCAATTTAAATAAATAATGAATAAGGAAATAGTTGAAAATTAATAATGTAAATGAGACAAGATAGTTGTTATGGAAGTTAAGAAATATCACCCAAAGGTAACCCTATGTCTCCCAACAAAATCCCTTGAGGATTTAATGTATCAGTAGATTGGATTTAATTATAGAAAAAATCCCAAAACTATCCCTTTATTTTTTGGGTTATATAAGGAATCTAGATATCGTAGGAACTAGATATTTAACGGTGAAGCTAGAAACATCAAGAGAAGTAGTCCTTGACTTTTTAAAAGAAAAGTGTTAGAAACCCATGTTCCATTACATTAATAGTAGTAAGCACAAAAAAAGATAAAAGAGTAAGAATATGATATTTGTAGATTATTC
Source organism: Viscum album (assembly GCA_963277665.1). NCBI lineage: Eukaryota > Viridiplantae > Streptophyta > Magnoliopsida > Santalales > Viscaceae > Viscum > Viscum album. The sequence continues at coordinate 928,521,826 of OY728165.1, forward strand.
TCACTCCCCAAAATAATATTATGATCATGAGGGGAGAAAGATAATAATAGAATATAGTGATTAGGTATTACAATTTATTTCAAAATCTGTATGGAGAATGAAGATTTAGAAATGAGTGCACTTTAAGAAAGTTTTGGTGATCGTTTCCTTTTATAATTTGAGAATAATTTTCATATTATATTTCAAAAGACACCAAGTTCTATATTTGTAGGCTTAAAATAATTCATAAATGTACTAGAATCCATCAATATTCATTAAAAAATAAATCCCAGTTCCATATATTTTGATCAGCATTAGCCATTCATAATCGTAACTTTTTAACTATAGAATCGATGACTACATCATGGATGATGGATCCAAATTATTAACATAAACACAACATTTAATCGCCAATATGAGAATTTTTATGCTTTTTTCACAATAGAGGTAGTAGTAGCATAACATCAGATCATTGGTGTGTAAAACCCATACAAATAAATCATTGTAGTATAGTTTGTACCTTTAATCATGGAGAAAAATGATATTGTAGTAACTAGTGATTAACAATGATTTAGCCTCCAAAAAATTCATTATAAATCTCAAAATAAGAAGTTTTATTGATATATGAAATAGTGTGGTCCTGCCCGTTGTGTCGTAACGGTGACCTCATAAATTTAGCTTGTGAGGTCTAAATATCATATAAAGGTTGATCCATGCTTTACTAATGTAAGATTCTGACATCCATTACCGATTCAAGTGTAAAAATATACTAATATAATGTTCATTCGGTAGCATGATGCTTATGGTTGTTGTGTAACACTTTCTCTATGTAAGGATGATGTGATGTGTAAAAAACCCATTGAAACTTTTAAGGATTTATAATGATATTTTTGGATTTTTTGTGCTGTGGTGCCTAGGGATATGTTGTGATTCTTTTTATATAGAATAGTGTTATATGTTGTGTTTTAGTACCTATTCATGTCTCTAATATGTCTTTAATAATGACTCTTCAAAGTGATCTATTATAACAACATCCAGACAGATGTACACCACATAATACAAAAACAAACATTGAGCGAGTTTATGATCATTAAAATCAAAGGATTGTTGGAAGAAATAAGATACACCTTTATTTATATTCATAAAAAATTAATATTAAATAAATGAAATATTAGTATAAAGATAAATAGTTACCATAAAACTGAGATGAACATACTTCTACCACACATTTTCTATTTAAAAACACTACCTTATAAACAATTAACATCCCCATATGAGTGAATAGATAAAATAGATATTTCATATTATAAAATTATATTTTTATCAACATTTAGGATGGGATAGGATGTGAATACTCTTCACTCTTTGAAATTATCAACTTGAAATTATATATGGGGTTAGATAATGAATAGATAAAAAATAAATAAGTGTTTATCATAATAAATGATCTTTCAAGAGATATTAAAATAAATTTGTGAAAATTATTTTATAATTATTAAATATTTGAATAAAAAACATTCCATAAGGCCCAAATTAATAGAAAATAAAAAAAAATTAGAAAGAGTTCTTTATTAATGGTAAAAAAATCAATAACAACATCCAATTTTAAAATAGGAATTGATTTTGAAAAATAAAATTTCACTTTTTGGATCATTTTAGTATTAATAAGATTAGTTCCCCCTTAATAAATGCATCAGAACTGTTCAAAGTGATTATAGCCGTTAAAAAAATACTAAAAAGGAGAAATAACATAGAAAATTGTTTTTTTAAAATCTATTTCATTGTTAAGGATTAATAAATATTGTATTAATAAAATAAAAAGAATTCTCTAGGAGTTTCAAACCAAGAGTCATTAAGTCTTAATAAATGATCCAATTGTGTAGAAAGGGATAAAAACCCAATAAATCCATTTTAGGATAAATCCATAGGACCATCTATTCCCAAATTGTATTTACTTGTTTGTATCTGGTGAGGAACGTTCTTTATGGAGTGTCATACTCAGGTAACTTTTCCAAAATTCTGAAATGTTTTGAGAACTGTTTTTTTAACTTGGAAAAATGGTTTGGAAAATAGTTTTGAAAAAACCATTTTAAAAAAATAAAATCCTTCTCATGTATTCTACTATATTAAGGGTTAATAATTTCAAGCTAATAACACACTAGTCATCCTTAATAATGATAAAGTTATCTAGTGTAATGGGTTTAGTGAATATTTCATCAATTTGAAGGTGTATAAAATCAAAGATAGGAATTATATAACATTTTTAAAGTGATATGAAAGAAAAAAGTGTCTCATGTCAATGGTCTTAGTGAGAGAGTGTTCTATAGTATGTTTTGAAATACTGATTGCACTAGTGTTTTCACAATTTATAGGGACAAAATAATATTTTATCCAAAATTCCAAGAGAGTATGTTTTATCCAAGTTACATGGAATCCAAAACTCTCAGGGACAATGTATTCCTATTTTTGTATAAAAAATAAATAACAATTTTCTTATTAATACTGAAGGATATGGGGGTTTCTCTATGTAGATTAAAGGTTCAACTAATTATTTTCTTATTTAGTTGGCGTCCTCCAAAATTGACATCATAAAAAAAGTTCAGAAAGGATTTTTCTTAGGATAAAATAATCCATGATTTTGAAATATTTTTAAATAAAAAAATGTATTTTAAGGGATTTAAAATGTGATTCAATTGTATTATACTGAAAATGTTCATAAATGTGTACAATTAACATCATGTATGGATATTTCACAGTAAGATAAAGTAGACATCCAATCATACATTGATAAATCTCATTGTAAACTAATTGACTTGATTCTTCTAACATTATCTTAAATATTATACTCATGGGAATCATAATTTCCTTATAATTAGCCATACGAAACTTATTTATAAGTTCACTACTTTGTTTACATTGTTTTTAATAGATTCTATCAAAATTGGGGGAAATTTGTTTTAAAAAAAAAAGATTTTGATTTCTCAAATAAAAATCATTTCAAAATATTTATTCATTAAATAGGAATATTAAATACAAATATGATTCGTTAGTTGATCTGAAACTAAAATCTTAAAAAAAAAGGGATGATTAATAAACCATTTGAAATGTTTTTGAGAAAAAGGGTTGAATCAGATTTCCCCATTTTAAAATCATTTGATAAAATAAAATTAGTTAAACTCTCATACTAATCCTAGGGTGAGAATTTTAAATATTTTAAATCATTAGTTTACCTGAAAACATAAATAATAAATTTTGAAAATAAAAATAAAGTAGTTGGTCCAAAAAACCATTTTTATAAGTTAATCAATATAAAAAATTACTTTTTACATTCATTAGAAAAGTCTGAAAATAAGATGAGAGGTTAATTATAATAATATTATAATAGATTTTAGTAAAAAATGAATGAAAATGATTCACCATAATCAATATCTTCTTCTTGATTATATACATTAGGAACAAGTTGATCAATGTTATAAAGAACATTTCATCGTTCATCAAGTTTATTCTGACAAACCCACTTCATATCAATTTAAGAATGATTATCAAGATGTTTCGTGGGAGTCATAACATCATTAATTTTGAATTGGTTGAACCCCTTATACATAGAAAGTAACCAATTCTCATCATTAATGAAATAATAAAAGGAATGAGGTTCATGATGGGTGGGAAAACCATGATAATCAATCTCATTTAATACCAAATTTCTACTATTGGTTCTAAATTATAATTATTCAATAACATTATAAAAAGGATTAAATTCTAATTGACTCCAAGAATTGGGTAAAGGGTATGTTGGTGATACTAAATAATTTTCAAATATATGAGAATATTTTGGTTATAGGTTGGGTCAAACAACATTCTCCCACGTCATCATTACATTGTGGATGTGATTTAAGAATATTGTCATCAAATTTGATATAAATTGACACTTTTGAGGTCTTTTTTCTATTATTTAATACATATAAGTAATTACATGAGTTTTTTTATCAAAGAAAAAAAATACTTCATTAAATTTATGGTCAATTGTAGATAAACTATTTTTCATATCAAGGATATGGAAATTATATCTGAAGACTCTAAGGAAGACAACTATTGTAATTTTTTTTCCAAAGATAAAAATGAGTTTATCCTTTGATGGATCTTATAATGACACAATTAAGATAAAATCATGTGTTATTGACCACCTCATCCCATAAGTGTTGAGGAAGGTAAATATAATTGAGAAATAAAATCCCAAAAAATATATTGTTATAAAATTATCCATCATAGTAACATTTAAGGGAAAACAATTTGTAACTATTTTCATTTTTGACTTTATTTATATAGCATCACCACATATTACAAGAAGTTGCACTGTGATGGAAGCACAACATTTCATAGAACCTCTCCAACCAACAAAGTGTGGAGTAGATCCAGATGAAAGGTGGCAACACCCCTTTCTCTCTTACGAGCCGCCCACCCTACTTAACATGAAGAGAACATTAGCAATTTCCACCTGATGCAACGGGGGGGGGGGGGGCGATGAGGATTTATAATGAAAAATTAGACATTTATTTCATTTGGTCTTGTAGTTATTTTGGACATCTTTTTTATTAAGGCTTGTTTCACATCTTGTTAAGTGTTTCCTCATTCCCATTCATAAAATAGGATCTTCATTTCATTGTTCAATAAAATGGGTCTTGACCCTCAACCTTTAAAAAAACAAATGTGTATTGTTTACCTATGATAATAGAAACAAAAATTTGTCCAAAAAGATCAATATAGACTAATTATAATGATTTAGAATATTAAATAGGGATTTTAGGTTGGATATAAGACTTTTTTTCTCACTATGTGGTATGGTTCACAATTTATGTTTTCCATCAAATTCATTTTCAGTAAATATTTTACTAATCGATTAAATTTGATCATGAAAAGAGAATTAAAATTTTAATGAACTTGGTATAACTTACAAATCTAAGAATCATTATATTTTACACTCAAACACTTTTCATTTCTACATCATATTGATTTTAATTCTATAATATAATCATTTTGAGAAATGTATTTGGTAAATACTGGGTTTACCGTGGAATTAAAACCATTAAAAAATAAATTTTAAATTTAATTTTAAAACTACTATAAAACATTTAATTAATAAATAGTAAATTATGCTTCAATACAATGAACAATTAAACATCTTTAGTAAAATTAGAGTTGAAGAAACTGATTGTACCTCTAATACTAATTTTTTATTTTGAATCATCTCCAAAGGTGACATATACAACATCAAAGACTTCGATATGATTAAATTTGTATGAATAACCACACATATTACTTGAGTAACCACTGACCACGTACCAAGAATCTTCTAGGTATTTCCATTTTTTCTTCAAATAATTAATAAAATATATATTTTGGTACCCATATTTTGGTTCTACAAAAGAGAGCTAATAATTATTAAGAATGAGAAAAAAATTTGGGTCCACATAGGTTGGATAAAATGGATTTTAGAATTCAATCTTTTCTCGAATGAGAATTTATTTTATAAAATTAAGATGAAATATGAATTCCTTTAGTTCTAACATATATATAAATTTTGTAATTACATTCATAAAATTGATGACAAATATTATGGAAATATTTAAAATATTCATTTTGAGAAATTTTCATTACTAAATAATTCTTTTTAGAAAATATAAAAAAACTAGATTGTTTTAAAAAACTAAAACTATAGATATTTATAATAGGTTTTTGAGAACTGAAAATCATACATAATTTTTTCCCCTCATAAAAAATTAGAAATATTATTCATAATATTCTTTATTTGAAATCACAAATTTTATCATTTGTTTAGTAATGTAATTTTAAAACAAATTCATATTTTCATTTTAAAAGTTTTTCATTTTCAAAAACAACAATTTATTGTTTCTTTTTATGATCACTTAATTTTTCAACAATATCAAAATAATAATTTTGAAGTTATTTTTTAGGAATTATATTATCTTCATAATTTAAAGAAAATGTAAAATAAGATGAAGAGGAAGATGAGTAATGATAAGGAGAGTGATAAATGTTATAAAAATCCTCAATTCCATCCTCAAAATGTGTCATGAGAGACTTGGTAATTTCATCTAATTATTCATATGTTGAAATTGAATTCTCACTAGAACTATCAGTCAGGTCCTTTAATGCTTTCTTTCTTTGATTCTTGTCTTTCAAATTTTTATTTTTAAAAGGGTAATCCATCATGATGTGGCCCTTAATTTTTCAACTAATAAATGTTACATCAAAATCATCATTTTTTCTGATGTTTTTAGTGGATTTATTTTTTTTCTTATACATGTATATATTCTAATTAAATTCAGAATCATTGGATTCACCCTAGGATGAGTATTCATTGTTTACCTTGAGAGAAATTGTTTTTATAGTTTCCTTAACATCAGTTTTCTCCTTTTTAGTGTGTCTCTTATTAGATAGATCATTTTTCAGGAGAGAAAAAATGTGTTCCTCAAATACATTATTTTTAACATCTTTATTTCCTTATATTTTGGTGAATTTTGGAGTCCAACTTCTTATTAAAACCAATGTATTTCCTTAACAAATATTTTTTATAGAATGTGTCTCCTAGTGATATTTTCAATTTGAAATGCTTATAAATCTAGTGAAAATAGTAGTGATATATTCAATATGATGCATAAAGAAAACATCATATCCTAGTATATACCAATTAATCCATTTATCATTAACATTATAAGTACCTTCATGTCTAACTTATAATAATTTCTAGATTTAATGTGTTTTTTTCATGTGGAAGCACTATTAAACTGGTTAACAAGTAAACCTCAATTTAAAGTAGTCACACATTTTTCATCTAATTCAAAATTTTAATTATCATAAAGCATCCATTTATATTAATTATTAGATGAAATAGTATATCCATGCATAAAAATTATATAAATATGACAACCATTAGATTGATGAAAATTAAACATTATAGATTTCCAATAAGCATAATTATCATCATCAGAACATTGATCCGAATATCCTCCTCCAATGGCCCGAAGGCCTTAATTTCTATTTATTTTGATAATACACCTTTCAAGGGGTGAGGTGGACCCCTTAAAAGGCCCATAGGTGTAAGTATTACATGGTTCATAGGCCTTAGAGGAATTCATTGCCTGTAGGCTTCAAACATTACATACAACCCAGAATAACTACTTGGAACTGCTCCTCCCCAGCATCTTCATCGTGGAATCAGTTCTCCACCATTATATGGTCGTTCGGTTAGGTAATACCATGCATGCACAGGCCTGTCCCAATGGCAGGTTCTATACCCTTTCATTCTTGAAATTAGTTTAGCTTCAACTGTGGTGAAAGCTCCTTGCTCATCCTCTTTTAGGAGCTTATTTCTTGTAGGTTTTCTGGTTTTCATATGCACTTAATGGTGGCCCGAAGGCCTTGAGGTGGCCCTAAGGACTTACTGACCCAATGGTCTGGGTGGCCCAAAGGGCTTAAAGGACTCAGGGAACAAATCGGTGGCCCAAAGGCCCAAACAGAGGCATATTCCCGGCTACTACAGTTCCAAACAGTTCCTGCTAAAGTCCCCACTACAGTACTACACAGTTCCCTCTATAGTGCCTACTATGGTACCTGCTACAGTATTGCTATAGTACTGCTACAGTACCCCGTAAATTTTTCTTCCACCTGGTTTTGATCCCAAGTCGCTGGGATGCACTTACGGTGTCCTTACCAACTAGGCCAAGGCTCATGTGAAAAACCTTTGTTGCTAACAGTGACTCCCAGAGGGGGACCCCACCATGCCAAGTGTGCGCCATGTTCCCCAGCTAAGAAATGGCTTTGAATCACCCTATTCATAATACGGACAGTGTTCGAGCCTGGTGGGACTCGATCCTGCGCCAGTTCCCATAGAGAGCCAGGGGTACAACCAGCGGGTACCACTCGGCTAACACCACATGGGCTCATTGATTCGAATCTGGGGATTTTCCTTTGGGACCACCATGGTTGTTTGAAAATCCATTTAAAAAATATATATTAATTAAAAAAATAAGATAAATATTTTTAAATATAAAAACATCAATAGAAAAAATGGAGCGATTAAGAAATTCAAAACTCCTCCAATATAAAATGTAGGTTAGATATATGTAAAATGTCAAGAGGGGTGAATTCCAATTTAAAAAATTAATGGAAACCAAACCAATATTGGAAAAATATTTCAAAAATAATAACTAAATTAAATACTTTTAAATAAAATAATTTAATAATAGTATTAAAATCATTAAAATATAATTAAAAATAATAATAAAGGTGGAATAAATAAATTAAGAGAAATAAAAATTATTAAAGGGTAATTGATGAAAAAACAATTTAAATAGATAATGAATGTGATTGATAATTGAACATATAGAAAATATAGAAGAAAATTTATTTGGTAATGAATTTTGTAAATAATACCCAAAGGTACACAACGTCTCCCACCTCAATCCATTATTGATTTAATATATTAGTCCCTCAGATTTAATCATATCCAAGATACCATTTCCCTTTGACTTTTAGGCTATATAAATGAAACAACAGAAAGTAGTTTTTGAACGATTATGTTTGGAACATAAAAATAAGTATATCCTCAATTTTTAAAATGAAAATGGAAATAAAACCATTTTTCCCCAATTTAATTATAATAGTAACAAAAAATTTGATGAAATAGGAGGAAGAGGGCTTTTCTAGAATGTCCTCAATTCCCTCAAAGAAGATAATGAAAATTATGGGAGAATGAGAATAATGTAATAGAGTGACTGTATATTAAAATTAATTTAACTCTCTATAATGATAAATATTATATATAAATGAGATAATTGTGAGATAAATTTATAAATCAAATCGCCTTGGCATTAGATATGTCAATGTTCTATATATTTTGACCAACACTTAAGTATTCAAAATCACATCTTTTTCCACCTTGTAAGGGGTCACTATACCAGAGATTAGGGATCTATGGTACTAAGACATGGAGTTTGAATTATCATTTTTTTCTTTTTTCAATTTGTAGTTATATATGGTATTTCCTCTGAGCTACGATGTGCAAAACTGTAGTTAAGAAAACATAGCGGCACAAAATGTACCTTACGCTGCGGAGAAGACAAAGATTACAGAAACTAAAACATATACATTGGTGTGGGATTTGGAATCTTTACTCAAAATCATGGAATGGTTATTTTGACTAATTTAGGCTATAGTGTGGTTCTGAGTGTCACACCAAAAGGGTACCCATGTAAAGGTAACTTGTGAGTTCAAAATCTCACATAAAGGTCGATCGTAGATTGCAAAAAGTATACCTAGAATTACATTACTAATTTAAGGGTAAAATAATACCAATATAAAGGCCTTTCTGTGTTGTGGTTCTTAAGGATTCATCATGTACCTATTATTTATAAGTTTCTTTCACTCTGTATAGTTACTACTAAAATACTTTAATTAGTGTAGGAGTATTTGTGGATTTCTAGGGATTCGTTCCTAGGGTGGTTCCATAATTCTTTTTCTAGTGACTGTTGTTATATAATGTGTCATATTCCATTCTCATGAAGAATAAAATGAATTTAAGAATGGCTATTTAAAGATTTCTATAACAATGAAAACTAGTTTTTTTTACCACTTGAGAGAAAAAATTTTACACTTTCAGAGTGATTATCATCATTAAAATCTAAGTCAAGTGATAAGCATAATATCCTTGTGATATTTAAAGACCTTAAAATGTGTTACTTGGCATAGTATGACCTAGTGGACTATGATTAGTAGCCTATGGCCACCTCCCTATGGAGGTGTGACATAACTAACGATAAGTGGCCCTAGTAGGTTATGTGGGGACACTTTATCTGTGTTTATCACTTTTAGATTTACTGTAGTTATGTTATACTTTGTTCGGGTAAGAAGACTAAAAATATAATGCTTTGAAAACCAGTATAGGTCTTAAATTATATTTTATACTAACTCCTTAGGGGAAACCCCTATGTAATCAGTGAGGCTAAGCTATGCTGTTGATGATTCCATGGGTCACTATGTCTATAGATCATTTAGAGTAGACCTGATTCCTAGATGTGACAGAGGAACCTCAGTAGTGTGCCTTTACCTTTTTGTGACCTAGCGGAACCTTCGTTGTTCATCGTTGATAAATAAAACATTAACTGGTTTATGTGGATTCAGGTAAATATGGTTTCATGTGTTACTATAAATCCTAAACTAATGTGTTATCCAAAATAATCTGAGATATTGATGATAAGAATGGGAATTTTTCCATCTCTTATTGTTGGTTCATTTTCATTTATAGAAATTTATGATGAAATGTGACTTTTATTGACACACATGAACCAATAGCTTGGATTCATAGTGATGTGATTACTCATTGTTCATAGGAATAATCAATTGAGATAGATGAGTATAACATCTTGTTGCAAGATTTTAGGTAATTTATTACACTTTTCACTTATCCCCATTTGGATGGATGGTTTTTTATGTCATTCTTGATCTTCATTGGAAATTAATATATGGGATTGTTACTTTGATGAGAGGGTCTATGATGTGGAGATGCTAGATTTGGCATGGAAAATAGGCTTGTGTCATAAGGGATTTCAATGCCTTTGAAAAATGTGGCATGGCTATAGTGTAGGGATTCAGTTAAAATGTTGATCCCTAAGATATTTTTTTGATCCCTCTTCCTATTCTAGTACAATTTTGTCTTGGGAAAATGGCCACACCTTAGTGGAATTTGGTGTACCTATATCATTTCTAGGGTAGTTATGGAATGATATGTCAGATGAGACATAGCCTTACCCTAGGTAAATAGAATCTAATTATGGAATTAAATATGGATTCACAAACCAATTATTTTGAGGCTGATTGAATTGTAGCCACATGCACTGAATCATGGTCTGACCCATTTTCTTCATCTCTGCACCGTGGTGTTTTATGTTGTGACATTGTCTTTTGTTTTATGGATATAAATATCAAGATCCCCATTTTATACTAAAAACTCTTATTATATGAACCATGTTCTATACTTTGGATTTTAGTGGAACTCTATAAATTATTTTGGATTCTCTAACCATTCTCCTCTCAGATCTAATTTTCACTGGATTTGATTGATCCCTCTTTGGTATGTATAAATCTATTTGGTTCGAAATCCTCTTATATAATTCTCTCACCTTATTTTTGAGTGATGAATCTGCATATTCTAAATGGATTGGATCCTTGTTTCAATGTATTTTTATTTTAGGGGTTTCTTCATTATCTACATCTCCTTGATCATTCCATTGGAAGTTCTCACATCAGGTGATTGATTTATTGATTGAGAGATAAAATGTTCATGGTTCCAAAATGATTTTCTCTAGAATATTAACATAACATTATAACGTGAGTTTAAATGTATTTTAAATTTGTATAGTCCTTGGATGGTGATATTATGATGATTTATTTAAATTGTATATGATTTTTTAAATAAAACAAGTTTTAAAGGGATTTAAAAAATATGGTACATAATGAGAAAATATGGCTCGAAATAAATCTATGTGAATAATTGTGATAAAAAATATATTTAAATTAAACATGATTTTCAATGTAATGAATTTGATGAAAATCCATATTTTTTTGTTAACGAAAATGGAATTTCAAACAAAAAATTTGGCATTAAAACTATGAATGATAAATTTATTTGAAATGAATGATTTTTCATGTGATTGATTGATTTAATGAATGATTGAAGCACATGTCATCCTTAGTAGCTAGTGGGTGATTAGTAGAAGAACCCTTCGAATATGAATCACTATAAATGGATTGATTAATCAAACTCTATGTAGACCATGTTTGGTATAATTTACCCAATGGTTTGTTGATTGATTATCCTGATAGCCCAAGGCTTAATGATGGGTTCATACACACTGATATGTGATGATTTCCTAAGTAGTGTGAAGATACTATGGCTAGAAAATAAATTATCATGGGTAATATGAACATGATTCCTGGTTTTTGTTGGATTATTACATGAACATGATTATATAAATTCATTATTCACGTTTATTCTGTTTTAATGAAAAATGTTCATTTAAATGTGTATTTGATATATCATCCATATACCTAATTAGAAATCATTATTATTGATTTTTTTTAATTTATTCACCATGACATGTTTTATTTAAATTGAAGCATAAATGTATTTTTTTTATAGTAAATTTTTATGGATCATTTGGAGTAATATTTTAGGGATATTTCTTCTAACACTATATAATTTCATTCCTAAGTTTGTATATTTTGTTATTCTTGTACTAGGAATAATGAAAGTGTAAGATAAAGGTGGTAGGTGTGCATGATTCATGGGACCGTGAGTGTTGGTGGTGACTTTTGGAGTTATGGTCCACCTGTTGCATGGGGATTGTGAGGCTTTTTTATGAATATTTTGTTATCCTTTGGATGATGTATAGTTTGGTTTTTTCTATATGACTAAATGTAGAAGTTTTATCCTTGAGGACTATTTTCCATACTAATTTTCTAATATTTTTCTTCCATTGTTTTTTTATGTTTGGTTATTGTAGAAAACCAATTCTCATTGACCTTTGACATGATACCAAGTTCAATTTTCCAACCCACACAGAATAGAAATTCTATAAAAGCTACGTCTCGAATAGATCATGTACCACTGAACTAGAAAATTCTTGTTGGTTGATGATATAATGGAATAAATTGAGGTTTATTATCTTTATTTGATGTTTATATGAAGTATACGATGTCTTGGTAGATTGGAGGTTGGATATTGAGGACATTGGGGGATGTTACAAGTGAGTTCATGTCCATATCTTATCATAGAAAGCCATATGTAACCATTGGTGTTAGGGAAACCATCCTTTGAGGAGTAATGTGATTTTATTATATTAATATCACTAAACATGATTTTTTAAAATTTTAATGCTATAATTTTGAACATTTTATAATGTAATTGATATTCATATATGTCCTCATTGAGTTGATGATTTAATTATCTATGTTGAGGTTTTAGTGTTTCGTGTTAATGTTGGGTAGTATCATGCATCCAAGATGTTGAATGAATATACCTTATGAGGGAGCTATTGAGGAACCACAACATGTGAACATTCCAGTTGGTCAAAATAAATTGAAATAGTAGTTATGTTTCCCAAGATTTGAATCATTTATTGTCACACATTTACATTCAAGATCCAGTAGTGGAACCTAAAAAGAATGAATCTATATATTATCCTAGGATTTTGTTTATTAGAAACCACCAGATTTCCTGTGATCAATTGATCCTAAAGAGGTATTGGATTGGTTTAAAAATATTTATAAACATTTTGATTTTGTGGAAATATCAAATTTATAAAGGTTAAATGTGCTACCTTTAAGATTGGAGGGCCTATCATGAGATGTTAGGATTGTTTGGTTATGGTGGTAAAACATGATGTATTGGAGTTTAAATTCCCAATTTTTATTTTTGAAGAATATATTTATACATATTATATGGTTTTGAATATATTATGCAGTTCCATAGCCTTTATTAAGGTGACAGGACAATGAATCTGTATGTGAAATGCTTTGCTAAACATGTTTAGATTTCTACTAATGTAGTGAAAATGAAAAGATAAATTCTTGAGAGAATGATATGGGTCTTCTGTTCAATATATGATCTCTGGTTTTCATGTAGAGGCTCACTTATTAGGTGGATGTGTTGGATAGATAATATACGGTTGAGCGTGACCTATCTAGAATATCAAGGTTGATCGGAGTTCCTATTACTCATAAATGTAGTTATGTTTTTTTATTATAAAGGAAATTAGAATAATGATGAGTCTCATGGTGTATCTGGAACTAAGGAGTCATATTAACCTTTAGTGGTGTTTGTAAGAGTCTGTTTCAAATGCTTTTAGTGTAGCATGGTTGGGAATTCAATGAGGGTTTGAAATGAGGTGCCAAAGTTATAAAATTATTTTGATCATTATTGACACATACCAAAGATAATCTATTTATTTTATACCCTACATAGTGTAAAATTATCATCATCACCTATAGGTACTATGGTGAAATCAAATGCTTCAAGAACTCAAGGGTTCTAGATACCAGTATTCAGAATGAATCCTCTTCACATAGTGGAATATTCTCCATAGGAGGCTAATGTGGGTCTAGAGACTATGAAAACTACCAAAACTATATATTAATATTTATCGATATCTTTATCTGATACAGATTTATCTCATTATTTCATATTTAATCATATTTTTTATTTCATAAATCTTCATAATGAGATTATATCTTATGTGATTAATATTATTATGGGCATCGTATTGAAGAGAGATTAGGGCCTATAATGTGCTTCTTTTGTCTTATCATTGTTATAGGTCAAGAAAATCTACGATTTTGTTTCAAAAATATGAAACAAATTTATATATTTCCTATGATGGATTTGATGATTCCCTATAAAGATATAATTGATTTTTACCATTAACTGGTCTCTATTACTGGACCCTATGGGGTGTGTCATGTATTTGAGCGAGAATGGGAAATGGGAGTGAAGAGATTTGGAAACCATCTTTTAGAGTTCATAAGAGTGATATCAGAATTTTATTTTGATTTAGATTAATAATCATTGAGTATTGATCTTCTTCTAGTGGTCATTGAGTATTTCACAATGTTTTTATCTGAATATTCTATCTTATTACTGTTAAGGGAGGTAGAGTTCTCTTTAGACTTGGTACCAGGTACCCAACCTATATTTATTTCTTCTTCATTAATGATACTTACTAAACTAAAATATTAAATGACTCAGTTGGATGACCTGTTATATAAAGGCTTCATATACCTCAGTCTGTCACATTGGGTGGTGGTTGTTCTTTTTTCAAATAAATTTGATGGGAAACACTTCTTATGTATCTATTACGAGAAAATCAATTGATTTATGATAAAGAAAAAGTATCTAAATCCATTGATTGATGATATGTTTTAACAGTTGACCAGGGTATGTGTTTATTCAATATTGATATTTTATTTGGTTAATAGAATTTTAGAATCAATAAATCTGATATTCTAAGGACACCTTTTGTAGTATGTTTGTCTATTATGAGTATCTTGTTTTTTTCTTTTGTTCTATGAAATTCTCATGATGTTTTCATGCAACTAATGAAAAATATATTCCCTTAGTATTTAAATTCATCAATGGTGGTTTTTTATATGAAATATTTGTTTACTCAAATTCTGAGGAAGATCATGTGCACCGTAGGATATTATATTTGGAAATTTTGAGAGATTATCGATATTATTCCAAGCAATAACAATGTCATTATTTATATGTAAAGTGTAGTTATTGAGAAATATGGTCTTGAAACATAGTATTTTATTCTATCCTATGATGTTAAATGTTTTAATTACCTTGGAATAACAGCATAATGTTTTCAAGATTAATATATTCTTGGGATTAATAAGGTATTTCTTTTGGTTCAGGAATGATTTTTTAAAGTTGGATTCTATGATGACCGTTCTCACTCCGAAATGGGTAAAGATAATTTGGGACTCAAAATATCATTATTATTTTGATTATTTGAATAATATGTTGTCCATTATGATAGTGTTGACTCTTCTAGAGCTTGATCAGGGAAATGTGGTCTTTTGTGATGCATTGGGTTTGGGTTTGGCTACATTCTCAATCAGGGTGATCTCATGGAGGGCAATGGTTCCTAAGAGAATAGTCCACATGAGAATAACTATCAACGAAATGATCATGAATTCACATCTATGATTCATTTTCTTAATATCTAATTGTATTACCTTTTTATTTAAATTCATACTATGTTTTCTGATCACATGATCTTGATTTATATCTTCCCTAAAAAAATATTTGAATCTACATGTGAGATAATGGGTGGAGTAAATGTAATTTTTTTACTTAAACATTACATACACCACCCTTACGGGTATTTTCATCATTAATGCTTTGATTAAAATACTTATGACATTAGTTGTGATTTAATCATTATAATAGATGAATATTATGGATCTCTTCACTCTTATATATTTTTGATTTTAGGAGGATGAGACTAAAATTATTCTAATAAAAATTTAGTTGACCTAATATCTTCTCTAGATGAATATTTTGTAGCCATAATAGGATGATGAGTTCCATATAATTATGGAATATATTTTATGGTGGGGATCCCATCAGTTAGCGGTTATTCTCTTTTCAAGTTAGCTTATGTTTTCATAACAAATAAGTTATGCCATTGCCTGTGAAAAAGGCTATGATGGGAGACTCTAATTTTTCTTAGTCGGTGGTGCACCTTAGAACCATGAACATGGTCTATGATATGTGATGAAGATTTTAGTGGAAAGGTATCATATGAGACATTTATGATTTATTTCTAAATTTCATACTTATCAACAGGTTATGGTTGTGTACCAGAAACCATTAGATTTGCATTTCTTGCTTCTCATGCCAACATGGAAGTTATATGAATTTTCTATATATTATATGGTTTTATTTCTACATAACCCTCAAGAGAAGAAACATATATATGTGGTTATTGATAGGTTTTCCATATCATCTGAATTTATCCCCATTCATGATACAACCAAAATTGAGGACATGGGGAGCCCGTTTGTGTAGAAGATCATTAGGATGTATGGAGTTTTATATGTTATAGTTTCTAATAGGTATCTCCATTGAATGTCTCTTTATTTGAGAGATCTAAATTAGGGGATGGGATATTAGTTGAGTTTGATCATGGTATATCATCTATATATGGATTTTCCTAATGAACTAGCTATGAAAATTCTAGAATACATTCTTTGTACTTTCATTCTCGACGTTGGCGGATATTGGGATAGCCACTTGGGGATATTTGAGTTTATATATAATAAATGTTACAAGTAATACATTAGAATAAAACCAATTGTAGACTTATATGGCCACCTGTTTTATTATATGTTGTGTTGGAAATAGATCAAGGAATATTCCTTTATTAGACATAATTTTTTCCAATAGATAATAGTTAAGATTAAATTTATTCATCATATAGTTTTAACATGATAGAACTGGTATAAATCATATTATTATCTTTATAGGAACCCTTTGTAGTTTTTAGTTGTTTATTGTTTATTTTTGAGAGTTTCACTTTTTTAGGCCACCGACGGTGAGGGATACAGGGAAATATTTCTCGGAGATACTTGGGACTATTTGTGGTTATTGAAAATATTAGAATATTGTCTTACCACTTTCTTTATCCGCCACAAATATTGTTAATTCATAATGTGTTTCATGTATCACAAATTATAAAGTATATCTCAATCTCATTTCATGTTAAGAAGATAGAGGACCTAGATGTGGAACCTGATTTATCTATGAAGATGAAGCCAATAAATATTTTTAATTATTTCATGAAGGTTATTTTTGAGAAGTATATCCATTTGGGGTGAGCTCAATGGTTGAAAGATTATGATTCACATGAGATATGGGATCATGAGGCACTAATGGGAGAATATTGGCCTCATCTTTTGGAAATAGAGTCTTCTTAACAAGATTTCTATGGGGAATTATTTATAATGTGGAGATTGTAAAATCCCACTACTATATTTTCAGTACTTGTAGATCATTTTCTTTGAAAAGCATTTGGTTGGGTATTACGGTGTGTCTTTATTGAGCTTTTTAGAAATTTTACATGGGGATAAACTAGGGTAGAGAGGGACTAAATCATAGAGAGTATGGTTGTGGAATAGACGATATGACTACAATGTAGGGGATTTTAATAAATAATATAAATCATATATAGTTGTATCATATGGATTCAATTTTTATGTGGAGTCTTGGGATGGATATTTAAAAATCTTCCAATTAATTCCAAGATATGACATGAGAAGACGATTATGATGTCAAAGCATGGGGGGACTCTACCATTTTGGGGGAAGCTTATTTTGGTGTTTGGGATTATCTATAGGCTTATCTTAATTAAATAAGATCTGGGTGAAACCTAAACTAATGATTCAGGAAACAGTTGGACCTGGGGTGACTTCATCATGGCCTCCATCAGTATTTTGTGGTTTGGACCCATCTTTTATTTTTTTCAACGTGGTCTTTTAGGTTGTTCTTTTGTCTTTTTATTCCAATAATATAAATATATATCCCAATTTTATATTACAATCTCCTATTATTTGGACCAAATCAAAAACCATTGGCTATGGAGTCTCTCTAGAGACGATTTTGGTTTCTCTAACCCTTATCCTCTCAGATCAAAGTATTTGTTGATGTGATTGATCCCTCTCGGGTAAGTGTAGATATATTTGGATGGGAATTTAGTTTTCTCTTTATCTCACCTTCTCTGAGCATGATGAATCTTTATGTTATTTATATATTGGAACCTTATTTTAATGGATTTTGATTATAGGGATTTCTCCTTGATCACCCTCAATTGTATCTTTCCATAAGTGGCTCACGATTTAGTCGATTTATCATTTAATCATGTGATCAATGGTTGGTGGTTTCACAAGGGTTTTAAAAAAAATTTAACCATAAATTTCATACATTAATTGAAATTTATATTATATTATATTATAAACCATGTATTTTTATGATTTTATGATTTATTTCAAAGGGATGAGATCATTGAAATAAAACCTATTATCTAAGGCTTTGAAAATATATTGTGATATTTAGAAAATATGTACTGAAATAGTGTAATTTTTATCTGGAGAAAATGGATTTAAATGAAATTTGAATTTTCTTGGCATGAATTTGAGGAAAAATCTATTTTTTAATTAAAATGAACAGTTGAAAGTCCAATTGGATGTTGAAACCATAAATGTTGAATTTTTTTGAAATGAATGATTTTACAATGATTGATTGATTGATTGAATCACATTTATGCCTTAGTAGTTAGTGGGTGATTGGGACAAGCATTCTAGGACTATAAATAACTAGTGATGGATTTATTATGATAAAACATACTAAACCATGTTCTAAATAATTTCAATGATATAATGATGATTGATTATACTAATGGATTAATCCTTAGATACATGTGCACACACAATGTGTCTTGTTGATTTAAAAAGTAGTGTGAGAGTCCAATATCTAAAAACTAATTTATATTCATTATTATGAACATGTTTCTTGGTTTATATTTTATTATTACATTATAGTGATTATTGAACTACTTTATTCCGTTCATTTTGGTTTTCAATCCAAATGTTATTTAAGAATATCTTTGCTATATCAATAATTTTCATAATTTGAATGATTTTTTTGATTTAAAATTATTAAATCATTTAAAATTAATTTTTATTTAAATTTCATAATAAATTGTTTATTTTTATTCTAATTTCATATAAAACATTTGTTGGAGTCCTATTAGGCTATAATTTTCACACCCCAGCATTGCCTTCAAGAATTGTTATATTATGTTATGATTGGTATATAAATAAGAAATTTTCCACTTGATGGTGGTGGTTGTGATTGATTTAATAGTCTTGGAGTGACATTGGAGATTGTTAGAGAAATTTTCCCCTTATTGGAAGGGGAATGTGGGGATTTTTATGGATGTTTTGTCAAATTTTGAATGATGTGAATTTTTTTTTATATCTTACTTCTTATTGTACTTTTCCTTATGAGGAGTATGTGTAATAATGATTGTGTATTTTTTTCTTTTCCACTATTTTTTTTTATTTCATTTTATTAAAGAAGAACCATTCCAATTGATCTTTGATATGAATCCCTATTTTACTCACAAACTAATGGGGATCAAGATGCCCTTTGGGATATATCATGATCATATTGAGTAAAATTGTACTAGGTTATTTGGGATGCTTCATGACAATGAATCCCACATATGCTTGGTATGTTTGGTATCTGTTCTCATAGTATATTGGGGGTGGATGACTACCCTGACTATCATATAGTGATATGGTTGATATAATAGTGGATGCCTATAGGTGGTACATGTGATCTATCATTATAGATTATGTGTTCTGTAGTGTGTGGGAAGTCCTATGACTTTAGGGATTCATTAGTTTTAATGAGACCATTGTGAATATCTATGTATCATGGGATTTTAATTGATTTACCATTAGACCATTTTGAATTCCCGAAATCTTCATAATTTTAATGGTGTTATGAGGTTACAAGTGTTATTATATATTTTTTCAAAAAAATTTGATATCCTAATGGCGATAGTTTCATCCCCTCAATTGATGCAGATGACACCCCATAGGATCAAGTGGATGCACTAGTGATGGATGGGAAAATGTGTCGTGGGTTGTCAAATACCTGAGATATTTAATGTGGGATCCAAGATGGTATTCCATTTTATTTCCTAGGTAACTTATAATT
Source organism: Viscum album (assembly GCA_963277665.1). Taxonomy (NCBI): domain Eukaryota; kingdom Viridiplantae; phylum Streptophyta; class Magnoliopsida; order Santalales; family Viscaceae; genus Viscum; species Viscum album. The sequence continues at coordinate 928,542,170 of OY728165.1, forward strand.
ATTTATGATTAGACATATAGGATTTACTAGGTCCTCCCCCTCCCTAGAGTCAAACATCATTCTGACATCAAGAATTCACATGTATTACCACGAGGTTAAGCTTTATAGATTAAAGATGATTTATTCTAGGTAGCACACCATGTTTTAATACTCCTTGTGATGGAGGTATGAGAAAGGGATCCCTTGTGGGTAAACAGAGGTTCCCTTTAGATAATGCTCGTACTTAGAGACAGATAAAAACTAGACAAAGTTTGTATGGTTAATTTGGGTTTCTTACAAGAGGATTGATGATTTTTATGTTCATGGAGTGCTTTACCAGTGTATTCTATTAGGGTGGTTGAGATCATGTGGTTTTTTTGGAAATCATGATGTTCCCGGAAATAATATTGTATCATTATAAATAAATAAATAATAGTAATTTATTTATATATTGTTTGGTATTTTACTTATTATTTATTGATTAGTAGGTCACATGAACATTAAAAAGAATATTCCACTTGGTACGGGATAACATCGTGTATTTTAATGTTTTATATACTCCCACCCAACTCAAAAAATTATTGCACATTTGTATCTATCAGTTCTTCCTTTCACATGTTGAGATTATACATAGGATTAGGTTTAGTATATTGGAGTGGGATAACTCAGATGATATCAGGAGATCAATAATCATTATGGTTAAAAGTAGAGTAGATTATCTTATACATTTACTATATTTATATATATATATATTCTATATATTGATCGGCCCTACGGTTGATGTGTATATATTTAATTTTCTAGGAAATATTGATTGAGTTGTGTGTTATATTTCATTTTTTTATACAATTCCATATCAATATTTCTTTTATTGTAGTTTTTATTATAATAATTATTATTATTACATTATATGAAACATTTTTATTTCTTTTGTTGTTGATTGCACTGATAAATTGGGTGTAACATCCACCCAGTACCTATATAGTCCCCTTGCAGTGGGTTGGTCACCTATATCATTCAAGGAGGTGTTCTTGATGACATGTTGTGGTTCATTGTAGTTACTTTTCATAGTGATACAATATGTGGAATTACCAATTTATATAAAATAATTATTTTTCTATTTATCTTGATATTTGAGGAGATTTTTGATTGGAGACAATCTATTTTTTGGATCTTATGATGGAACCCATACTAGTGTATCTTAAACACCACTTCATTGGAATTTTCATGTTAAAATGGGTATGGATTAATTTTATTTTCTTGTACTATTATGGTTATTATGGTTTTCACATAGCATAACACACATGTGGTTTTGGAATTATGATTTATGAGATATAGGATTTTTGGATCATGGTTATTCGCAAGTAGCCAAATACTAGATTTTGGGTCTTGGCCTATCATGGAAAGAGGAAACTCATTCATCATATCAGGAATGTAGGATTCATCTGATATATAGGACTACTGGTGTGAACATTTTCACGAAAGATGAAGGAGCATAAATTTAATGTATTAGAAACTCCTCTGTTTTTCGCCATGTAGGTACTTGGAGGAATTTTACTCATTTAGGATGACACATATACATGTATATTAATATGGTTTTGGGTCTTATGGGTCATATAATGTGATAAATTGTGATGAAAATTGTGATGCAGTCCCATTAGAAATGTATTATTAGAGACCATGAGGGGATATAAAATATGTTTAATGTTCTAGTGACAAACCTGATGGGTTTGATTATTGTTTAGGTCAAGTTATTTAATATGTCAATAACAACATATATAGTGTTTCTCTATATAGAATGGAATAGAATTCTATCAAAATGAACCATGTGTTTAGGTTTATTTAACTTAGATCATCTAGGATAATGTCATTGTTTATATCTGATATACATGAGTTGTGATCCATGAGGGGGATATCATGTGTATGGATTCATGAATAGAATTAGTTCCATGGTTGTATTTTGGTTTGTCATGTGATTCCATTAGGTTGTGAGTCCATTGAGAGGGTATTGTCTCATGAGATATCATGGATGTATGAATATGAACAAGATATGTTCCTCATTATTCATGGTGTTAGAGAGAAAATTTTGTGGGATAGGGGGTGGGACCCATAGATAATGACATACATCTCAGTTTTTACTAAGTTGGATACATTATGCTTAATGTGAGGGAATCCATCCACATGGGTAGTATCAATTTTATTGGTGAATTTTAGGAAAGAAGGAAGATTATGTTCATCAGGATATTAGATTTATACACATGTGTATTATTGAGTGTAATAGGTTGTAATGGTGATATATTCTTTTTCTTGAGGAAGGCACCATGAGTGCTAGTATTTTGGAATCGAGGCTACTTTTAGAGGGTGTGATCATTTAGATGCATGGCCTTAGGATTCTTGAGTGAACATTCAATTGATGTGTGACTATGGGTAAACACTCGATCCATTGTGAGTTATATCCTTTATGATTATTGTGAGGGAAACCATCAAGAGGGTTTGTATTGATTTTATTAGTTTCTATGAGCATATAATCATGAGTAGGTTCTTCGGGGTGTTATATTGATGCATAATGGTATTATTCACTGTATTAGGTAAGAAATTTGATTCCTTAGCATCTGGGGGAATGATATTTAAGTTCCATCATTTTGAATCAAGGATTATTTGGTAGGATTGGATCATTTGGATGCATGAAACTTGAATTATTTTAGTATGCATTCAATTAAAGTGGGCTTATGATTAAATTCTCGATCATTTGGAATGATTTTAAAAGGTGTCTAAGCATGTGTGAAGCATGATGAGATGACGTGTCAGGGTGTATGGTTAGTGTTGTTGCTATGTAATAAGTGATATGTTTTTAGACCTAGTTTCTTATGAATGTGTTGTAATATTAAATTTCCCACCTTGGTAAGGAGACATCAGAAATATATCAGGTGTGGTGGCATGGTCAATCTAGAATTTTTATGCAGGAAAATTTTGGGATAAATGGTTCTTGGATTGATAGGATTGGCATGCACAGAGTGATAGAACCTTTTGAGGTGGCACTCTATGAGATGAATAAGGTAATTTGTATTGTATTTATTGATCCATTTAAAATTTTAGTGAGTGACCCTCGTTATGGTTAAAAATTAAACGAGTGATGATGATGACATCCTAGTGATTTTTGAATAGGAAGATATCAATAGTGTCATTGATGATAAATTATATTAAGGATAGTCATGTACTATCATTACATGTGGTTATGGATAAATCATGGGTTATTTTATTATTGTCATTGGTCATTGGCCAATTAATGTGGAATTGGATTCTAATGATTTGTGGATCATATTTTATTTTTTCTCAAGTTAAATACCATATTTTAGGTTTATATGGGGTATTTGATGAGATGGTTATTTGGAATCATGATTGGGATGTTTTTTATGTGATCCAAAGGTGGTGCGTGGGGAAAATACCATTTATAGACTTTGTTTAAGGGATAAATAAGTTTTACCACATGATTGGGAGGGTAAAACAATGATTTGTGACATTTATCAGGGGTGAATTATTATTATGTTTTGGTTCAATGTTGAACAAATATCATCATGTAATTCATGGGTTAAATCATATGATGAAATGTAGAAAATGTGTTTGTTGAGATTCAAATCTTTTAAACTCTAGGGAAGATGGTATCGTGGTTCATGTACTTTGTATTTGATAAAATGGGAGAATTACAATGTTTGGAAAATACCTTTTGAGATGATTTCCACACATATAGACCATGTGACTTGGTGGTGGATACTCATACGATTATGTTAATAATTGGATATGAGGGCTAGTACTAGATTTTGACTGATGTTTTCATATTCAATGGGTGTTATGTGATGGTAACCTCACCAAGAAGACTGTTGGATGATTCAAAATGTGTTTTGAAATGTAATTCTGATAACAGGGAATGCCACGGGTCAGAATCTACTATAATTATATGAGGCATGTGGTGGGGATAATATAATAAAAATGTATATTTGGGTGATCAAAATGTTATTTTCTAATATATTTGGTTTTTTATGTGTATTTTCTGGGTTTAAGTGTTTTATTTTACAGTTTACATAGTTTTTAATAAATTATATTCCTCATTTTTAGAGTTGTGAAACATTTTCTTATTTTACATTCTATGTTAGGACATAATAAGTGACTTTATTTTTGTGATATGGTTATGTTGGGAGTGTTGATAAAATTCTTGATTACACTTTATGAGGATTAGAAGTGCTATGGTGGAAGGACTATAATACCTTTTGTCCAATGGGTTATGAAACTCAGTGGTAATTGAAAATTTTTATTGTTGGAATGTTAATTTTGGGAAACAATATATATAATGTGTTTTTATTGTTTAAATGACATTAAATGGGGGTTTAGGTAAAAGTTTGAGCTTTGGATGAAGGCATAGGTGCTTCAAGTGAGAATCATAGGTAAACGAGGTCGTAAGGATACTACATTTTAGTAGTGGAATCACATTTACAACAAAACCTTATATATCAAATTGTGAGTTTTAAATTAAAAGGGGGAAGACCCCTCTATCCAAGAAATTCATAGAGTGACCCCATTTAACATGTTCTGAAACAGGATGAATATGTTATTTTAATGTTATAAGGGAGATCAAACCCCACTTTCTTCTCCAAAATAGAAATTTCTATGGGGAGGGATTCATATAGACCTCCCACTATCCCTTATTCCCACTATTCATAGTGATTTTGTGAGTTACTGGATTTTATTTCTAGGTATTTTCATCCTTCACATTACATCCATGTTTATGCCCTTTTATATCAACTAATTTCTCATAATTTATACTTAGGGTTTTTGGTTATTTCCCACAGATTAATGGTGGAAATCGACCCTATAAACAGGGCATTCATTTGGTATTTGTAAATGATAACCTGAGTTGTTTCTCACCCAAAGTTGGACATTATATTAGATATAAAACATCATCATATGTTTTGCATATTGGTTTTGGATAATATAGAAAAAAATAATCCATTGAATCAGTATTATAAAGTGGGTATTTCTTTTTTATTAATCTCATGGGTCTATCAACATTGTAATTGACATCATTTTTGGTGGTTTAATCATGATAGGATAAACCAATGATATTTTTAGCTATTTCCTAATTAAATTAAATTAGAAACTTATTCTGTTGTGATTCAAGGCCTTGGGTGTTTTTTAAAATGGTCAATTTACTTGGTTTTTATTGAGTGAGAGTTTCTAGGTTGAACTTAAAAGTGGAACAACTTTTGATTTGGGTAGGTGGTCTTGTGTACATATCCAATTGTTTATGCATTTAATTTAATACAATGTTTCTTGTTTTCTCACCACCTTATAAAGATTTAAAACTAAAATTAATAAATTTTTAAAGGGTTTAAATGAATTTAAAAATGTATAATTAACTATATTTTTAATTTAATTAAATGAAATTATTAAATATGGACTACACAAGGTGGACATATCTTTTATTGACCGTTTCACACCAGCAGGTTTCCTCATACATCGATTATTATGGGATTAAATGATTAAATTTATTATGTAATATGTTATTTTTACCCCTTGAGAGGTGGGAATAGGTTTATCATTACCTATTCTCCCCTAAGTTATTTCATTCAGCCATCTCCTGTTGAAGGTGTGACATGACTTGAAATGAGATACCCTAGTAGGGTTTGAAAGGAACCCTGAAATGTGATTATCTTAGGCGGATCTACCGTAGTTAGGGTTGACATAGGTTGGGTGTGTAGACCAAACTTGGAAGACCTTGACGACAAAATAGGCCATGGGACCTCCTTTTACTATTACCTATGTTTATAAACTCATGTATTTGGGGATTTCATGATACTTTTATGATGATTTCATGTGAAGAAATTTCCTTAGAGTTTAAGGTGTTAAAATGAGACTTAACTGAGACTAAGGATCCTCGTGAGGAATTATTTTCCTTATTTTGAAGTAGATGACCCTAATAGGTTACTCATGGATATAAAAACTATGATTAGGAATCTGTGGATATGGGTTCACATGGATTCAAGTGTCGCCTTTAAACTCAAACCAACATGATATTCCAAAGGGGGTGTAATATTAATTATGGCCGTGGGAATTCATCCAAAACTTGTTGTATAATTTTTTATGTTTATTTTGGATGAAATGTGATTACCTATGATGCTTTGAAATCGACTAATAGTCCTAGTTGTTATTTTATTTCCCTTGATGACCATAAATTACAAATTGAGATTGATGATACACTATGGTTCCTAGTATGATTAGGATCCAGTACCATAGTATATTGGTGGTAAATTCCATTAACATCAACTATCCAATGATATAGTTGATACAATAGTGGATTCCAAGAGGCGGTACCTAGGATCTAGTAATAAAGAATATGTTTTGTTTTTGTATAATAATGCCTAATATTCTAGGGATTCCTTTGTTTAAGTGAGACCATTGAAAATTATTGGGCATCCTATGATTTGTATGGTGATACATTTAGACCATTTTATGTAATTGTAAACTCAAATTTTCAAATGGATGTATGAGGTTTGATTTGTAAATATGTCCCCAATTAATAATGCTCGAAATCCTAATGGAGAAAATTGCATCCCCATGATTTATTCCTATGAAACACTCATGGTTTGGGTAGATACACCAGTACTGGATGGGACGGTGGTTCATGAGATTTGGGATTCCAGGGATGTTAATAATTTGATCTAGAATTGTGATCCACTTTATTTCTTAGGTCACCTAATAATTAGTCACGCCTAGATGAATATGATTTCGTATTTCTGCCTCATCTAATGAATGAATCATCAGTCTAACATCAATAATAGCCACGAACTTATATGGGGTTCAATATTTGGAGCTTGAGGAAGAGGGAATCATGGTGAAACCCCAAGGTTTACTACTTATAATAATGCAGGTAAGGGAAATGGATCCCAATTGAGTAAATAGAGGTTTCCTAGTGGTTATTATAAAAATTGAGATACTCTGTCATTGGATTAATAATGAATAGTCGATCAAGTCATCATACTTGAGAATTAATTATGGTTATTGGGTTCATCCTTGGTTACATGTTTATACCCTTAGGGTTTTGGTGATTATGTGTATTTTAGTGTCAACATGAAGTGATCAAAGATATTCTTGTATTGAGCTATAAATAGTATTAATGTAAGTTTATTCACATATTTTTCATGATTTAATTACTGTTTATTATTGAGTATGTGACATACATATATGATATTAACCCAAACCAGGACTCCCTGGACTGGTGGTAAAAACAAAATACTCACTTTTTTGCTATCATTCCGATAAACATAACCAAATTTTAATTCTTAAAAAATATTTCATCAAACTAAAAGGTTGGATCACTTAAATACCCGATGACTTTTTTAGGTTTGAGTTTTAGATAGTGATGAAAAGTTCTCATATAACATCATGGAACCCTGAAAAATAGGTTCATAAAAATCTATTATATCTACCTCTAAGATTACTATATCTGGTAATATTATTATGTATATCATACTTGAAACCTCTGTTCATAACCTGGGGAAATGGAAAATATAATAAGTAAATCTATAATGCTTAGTTATGGTAAACATGAGCATTAGTAATTGAATTTAATCAATGTCCTTAATATGAGCATAAGGGTTTGATGATATAATCAATGTAAATAATCATAAAATAAGATAATTCAAACCCACAAAACCCAGACCATAAATCATAAGATGTTGTATAATGATTAAACATAATACATGAGTTACGCAAGTAAATTATCAAGATACATGGGAAAAAATCCCAAGAATAGTATTGATTAGAAATAAAAACAAGCATTAATTTTTTTAGGTATCTTGGAATATCATTAATTCATTATATAATTACATAACTCGGTAACTCCAATATCTCTTAGGAGTAACCTATAACTAGTAAACATTATAATATATTATGTGTAACATATCTATATCATCTCTTAGGAGTAACTTCTATCCAGTTTACTCTCTCACATTACTCAATGAATTAGAGGGATATAAGAGATCCAACCATCATTTTTCTATAACAGAACCACTCATCCTTAGTTTATAATGGAACCACCCATCAATAATCCTTATATATTTACAATTACCATATAATGTAAAAAATAACTATAATCTTTTAATTTTAAAATCAAAATAAACATTGTTCAATCATGGGTTGATTTACCCAAGGAGAATAAATAGATTCTATGAAAATCACTTTAAAATAATACTAATCCATTTGTAGAATGAATTTGGATGATATAATTTCAAAATATCCCCATTAGATCATAATTAAAATAAATTTTTTATTTCATTTATGAATAGAAATTTTATTGAAATATCAATAACAAATTTCTTCATGAGAAAACCCTATCCAATTCAAAAAAAAACTTTTAAAAAATTTTAATGTATAAAATATTGTGAAAATTTTTTCCTTCCAAAATAACATTAAAATAATATAAAGGAATCATAAATAAAAACAATTTTCATGAAAGAGGTAAAAAAATTTCATGTAAAAATTTTAAAAGTATACATTATTTTCAAACATTTTGTTAAGATAATAAAAAGTGACCGATGTGGAAGGATTTATAAAATATAATTTCCAAAAACATTTAAAAGAATGAAAAATATAATGTAAAATTACTTTAGGAAATAATTTATTATTATAAAAAATCATGAGAACATTTTAAAAACATTAATATAGAAGAGAAATATTCCAGATATGAAAAAGGGTTTGGATTTATATCTCTTACACCTTTATAATGTTTCTTTAATAAATAAGGGTTAAATTAATGTTACAAATTTAATCAACATTCATACCACATGTATGAGAATATATGATCAAATTAATTAATATAAAAAAACTTGAACATTAACAATCTTGAAAGGAAAGGGTATTGAAACAATAATCATTCATTGATTTAGTGGTTTTCAAATAAAAAAAATTAAAATAAATAGTATGATATGTCTCGTTAAATACCCTGAATTTTTAATGGAATATAAAAAATAATAATTCATGAGGTTAAAAGTACACCATACAAGGAAATAATGATTCAAGACATAAATTATGTCTCTTGAAAACGAGATTGAGGAAAATAAAACTCTTAAATATATCAAAATTTTGATATTATACTTAATCCGTTATAGAATACGTGAACATATTTAAATTCAACTAAAAGGAGTATAAAAATAGAATAAAATAGTTTAGAAGTAACTTTAGATGTAACAATATCCTGAAAAAGTCAATGAAGATGAGTTAATACCCAGTGAAATAAATTTTAGTTATCAAACTCCATTCCACTTTGAAACATGAAAATTCCCTTGGATGAATTAATTAAAATTGAAGTGTTAAATACCAATATGTATAAAATATTCATGATATGACATGTAAAATGGGAAACATACATGTTATATTCCTAGATTTTAAAAGAAGTATAATGTTTTTGATAATGTACGTGACATGAAACATTGAGAATTAATGACCCAAAAAATATATATCATAAAATTTAATATATTTAATAGCTTTCGTTACATCAAACATGATGTTTAAATAATCTTAAACATACTATTAAAATAATATTATTTACTATGACTTTGATAACCTAACAATTAAATTGGAGGGTATGAAATTGAAAATCTAAATTAAGAAAATTATATGGTTTTCACATGTATAAAATAAATTAAATCATTATCTATTGATCAAATATAAAATAATAATAATTTAAATGAAATAGAAATGTACTCTAAAAACTATATTTCTAAATGGTTTTCTCAATGTGTTTTGTGTATATATGTTAAAAATTATTTTTTTCCACTACTAGAAAGGTAATTTTACAAAATGAACCTCATTTTTGAAAGAATAATGTCAATATAATCATAGATAGATTTTTTTATTATTTTTTGAAAAGAATCATTTTTTATGACTTGTGACAAATATTAATTTTAATTGAAAAATATCTTTTTTGTAGAATGCTTTTAAAAGTTACACTTAGAATTGAAATTTATTAAAATGTAAAATTAGTTCAATATTCTTATAATAAATATAATTTAGGTCATTTTAATAAATTTTAGATTTAATTTTGATATTAAAATTTCTTATAGTAATGTAATTTTTCCCTTTGGGAAAAAAATTTCCATTAATTCAATGAGTTTAATTTTAAATCAAATTATTAAAATTTTATAAATTTTATTTACTTAATTGGATTTCAATTTTTGAATATAAATAATTTATATTGTATGATATGGTCAAGTTGATTTTTTATCTTAATGAATAATAAAAATAGTGAAAATTAATTACCATGATTAAGGTTAAAATGAGATTACTATGGGGTTAAACAAAAAATACAAGGGTTAAATAGACCAAAACATTCTATAAATTATCTTTTATAGAAATATTTGGATCCTTATTACAGCGAGATCAATTTTTAGGAATATTTGGTTCACTTTTACATAAAATTTTCTCAAATAATACTTTATGTAAAGAAAATGACGAAAGGTGGTACTCTTGATTTTATATTTCAATTATATGTTCACATAAGGGAAAAATAAATATGTTACTAATATTTATTCTCATTTTGGGAATTATTAAATTAATTTTAGTTGGGTTAATTTTTTAATTATATAATTAATTTAAATGCTCAAACTATGCTAATTTAGTAATTATTTAATTAATTAGAAAACAAAATAAACTATTCGAAATATATTAAAATTAATATAAACTGAATTAATTATTTAGTTAAATTAATTTATTAGATTAATATATCTTTTTATAAATTTTTTAAATGAATATATTCAAATTCCATTATTATCTAGATATTTTTAAAGAAAAATTAAATTAATAGTGTCAAAATACTTATTAGTGTTATTTTATAATTAATATTATTTAAATAAATGAATTAAGTTTACAAAAATAATATATTATTCTATGTGATTTTAAAGGTTAAAAATATAAAACACATTCCATTAATATACCAATTTTTTTTATAATGACTATGTTGACCCATATAGAGTGAAAACATGGTTACTTTGATTAATGTTAAAATGAGGTTTTCCCATTATGTATTCTTGTGTTAAAAATAATTTTCAACTCACGTGGGTTCTTAATTTGATAAATTGGATTTCATTTATAGAACTATTTTCTAAAAATTATACCATATGGATCATTTTATTTTAGGATTAAACGATAAATTACCTAGGAAAAAGTACTAGTTACCATAGTGAAAATTAAAATGCTAAAAGTAAGAAAACATATATGTTAAAGAAAAAAATGATTAAAACAAGTCTTTTTATAGATGGTTTTACTCAATAATTACATTCATACACACATTTAATTATTAATTCTTTCAGTCACATGGTATGAGAGTGACTTTTCATTATTAAATAGTATTGGGTAATTACTAAGATGTCACTCTTCCTCAATTTTTAAAGGGTACTTTCTCCCCTCACATGTCCACACCTCCAATGTAATTTAATTAAAAAAAGATGAAATAATCTCTCTATAACATCCTCATCCATATTATATACGTTCTAACATTCCCAAAAGTCTAATTCTAGAGTACTTAATAAGAGATCCAATGGTGGTTTCTCTAAGAGAAGGTAATCATCATAACGAACCTCTTTTTTTCTATTTCTTATTTATACACTATAAATTATGTCTTATAAAATTAAATATAATAATTTATGTATATCCAATATGACTATATATTTATTATTTTTTTTGAAAATTATTTATTCTTCTCCAACTCTAGGAAATGGGAATCAAAGTCACTACTCGTGTATATGGAAGACTACCTCCTGGATAACTGATGTAATTTGATTTCTATAACCACCTATAATGTATAGTTACAATGTTCGATATAACATATTTATATGATATTTATAAAATTACTATTCTTATATAAATATAATTTCATAATTAGATTCTTACCTTCAAATCCAATGGGATACAATAACATCTCTCGTGCGTCCTGGTGGACCACATCATCCACTTAGCGATGTTAAATGTTTTTAATTTTCTTTAGACATGTATTTTATTTAGGATATATTTAATTAATATATGGTATATATATAATATGATATTTATTCTTTTGAAATAATATATAACCAATTTCTTTATCCTTCCACCCATTATAAAATGATAACATCGCTCGTGTGTGTATATGACATATCATCTCTAAGAAGTGATGTAAATCATTTTTCATTTCAAAATTTCAAGAGTCATTTTTAAGATGATTCCAATAAGTAAATAAGATATTTATACTATTAATTTATTTTTGTATATAATGTAAATATATCTTGTCCAAAATAACTAGAACATTAATGAAAAAACATACAGAAGATAATAAGTCAATTAAATTCTGAAACAATAATAATAAATCATTATTAATTAATTGATGGTAAGATGTTATAAAAAGATAATATATGATATAAAAAAAATTAATATGGGTTTTTATAAATTAATAACATTCTTAAAAATATTATATATGATTTTAAATTGTGTACAACAAAAAGGAAGTGCGAGGTTTGGGTTGTTGTCTAAATTTCCTTTCATTGTATCATGATGTAATGTTAGGAACATAATTTATTTTATATGGAGTATATATTATCAACATTGCATTTAATATCATGAATCTTTAATAATTCAAGGAATTTTATATTTTATTCTTTATTATTCCATTCAAGAGAATTTGAATCAAAAATTACTATGTAGTAGAATATTTCTTCACACAATTTCATTTAATTGGGTTATATTACATCTTCATTATCTTTGATATCCTAATATTATTTGTGTAATTATTTTTTATTAAATTATTTATTATTTAGACTTTTTTATTTGGATTTAAATTTGATACACATAATGGAATCATTTATTGAATCTCACATCAATGTTATGATTGTTTTAAAGGTTTCTAATCATAATTTGTCTTCTTGGGGATATATATTATGTTATAAATCAATATCATTTTTCGCGGTGTATCTAATAAACCATTTATATTATATGATCAAAAACAATATGTAGATGCTCAATTATATGAGGGGGTGAATTGTGATTTTAAAATCGTTCATTTTTTACCTTAAGGAAAACTATATTTAACAAGGTTAAACAAGGTAAATTCACAAATCCTTTTTTAGTTCAACTAAACAATCTTTCTAAGCTATAGATATATGGTTCCGGAAATGAATCATAATTAATGTTTACAAGGAAAATATTATACTGTAATGTGTATAGAATCTTCATTATTAGAGTACAAAAAATGATATGAATGTATAAGAAGGTTATAATTTATTCCTTTTTCAAAATACAACAAAAATAAAACTAAAACAAAACAAATAACAAGTATGATATCATTTAACCCAAAGAGTAGGGTATCCAACAACCTTGGATAAAGGTCCCTTGATTTATACATTCAAGAAATTATATCTTACCCACACCAGGGTAATCCCTCAATATAAACATCGAAACATGTATCTCTATCCCCACAATACATCCACCATTGATGTAGTCGGGACCTATATCTTCCTATCCTTAGAAGTCCTCGATTGTACTCTGCAACAATCTGGGTCACGTGGAGCAATCTGAACAAGTTGTACAAAATTACACAATGAATGAGAGTCACTCTCATGAAATAACATCAGTATCATGCAATCTCTAGAGTGAGGTAACGGTTGTGAGATTGTTCAAATGAGATCTTATTTATTGTATCTTCTCCAAAGTTTAACTACCTCCTCTAACAGTCATATTTTTCCTTGAGTCTTGAAGGGTCTTATACACGTGTCACTCAAACAACAGTTAGTTAGAAAGATATTGCACGACATCATTTCACAATAAGTATATGTAAAATGAAATTTCTTAACCAAATCTATTTTTTGAAGTCGAAGGAAAAATGGAATTTTAAATCTAACCAAAGAAAAATTCAGTGTCTATAATACAAGGATATTTGGATTCTATTTTACAAAGAATTCAGAATAAGAATTCTATAGATTTTGGAGTCTGAATTCTAATGAATTTGAAATATGAATTCTAAGGAATTCAGAGTCTGAATTTTAAATAATTCTATTGGAATTTGGAGTTTTAATTATAAGGAATTAATATTGTGAACTCTAAGGAATTCAGAGTCAGAATATTCAGGAAATCGGAGTTCGAATTCTCAGGAATTTGGATTTTGGATTTCAAAAAATTCGGAACCATAATTTTAGAGAATTCGGAGTCTAAATTTCAAGGAATTTAGATTCTGAAATTAGAATTCTTTATATCAAAGTATTTATTAGATTATTAGGTTTTATATTTGAAACAAAATATTCCCTTAGTAATATAAATGATTTTAATTTAGAGAGACAATAAAATGAACAATGAAAACATAGGCAAGGATAAAATTTTCTATATATAATGGAAATTTTCATTATGAAAATAATCCTTAGGGGAAAATTATTTTCCTTATGGTAAAGTGTTTGTGATTTTCAACACATAGAAGAATAGAAAAGTCATAAGTAAACCTTATTGACTAAAAAATCTCCCTATTTTTGGAATTCACAAAATCCTTACAAAAAAATATAAGGACTTAGAATTTTACTTTATGAACATGAAAGAAAAACTTATCTCCCTTTACTTATGGATCATGGTTAATATGACTTACTCCCCCCTAGGTTTTCAAAATCCATATGTATTGCATTATTGTCTTCTTAAAAGATATTTTTCGTTTTCTTATATAAGGAAATATTATTTGATAAAACAACCCCTTAGATATAATCTCCCTTTAATAGGGAATTATCTTCTTTACTAAGTATTCTTTTTTATTGTTCATTTCTCCCACTTTTTTATTTTCAATAAGGAATTGAGATAATTGAAAAAATTGGTACTTGAAATATCAGTACTATACCACAAAACATATGAAGAGTAGCCAAAAATTTCATTATGATGGAAATAATTTGTATAAGGATGAATATTCAACAAAATATTTGATGGAGAAAAAATCATCATTATTTCTCCTTTAGTGTTAACTTATTCATGATTGTTTTAAACTTCTTATGCTTTTTCTGATCATCTTCAAAGCGCTTAAGATATTTTTCCTAATCCTCAATTTTCTTCCATAGAAAATTGATATTTTTTCCTAAGCCTTAATAATTTCTTCTTGAGTCCTCAAAAACTCTTCTTGCTTGTAGAACATTTCCTAAAACTCTATCTGAGATCCCTTTCCCTCTTTAAATTCATAGCAACTTAATTAGTCTTCTCATTTGGTTCTTTGACTTCCTACTTCCGAACTGTTTGTTTAAGATTGATCTTCTCATCAAATATTGAAGTAAGTCCTTTGATCTTGACATTTTTAGTATCAAAAACATCATTGAAATTTTCTTGAAAGTCATCAAAAAAAATTAGCACTTCAATTTTCTTCTTAGACCACTTTTTTATTTCCTTACATGAACTCTTGTGAGCTTCATACCCGCTGAAGAAAGATTTAAAATTGGCCTCAAGCCTGAAAAACTTATCCATAAGCATGGAAACCGAATCTAATTTCTGATTAAATGAGTCAAAAAGCATCTAGAACCTATAGTCTATAATCAGAAATAATGGAATGGTATCAACCATCTTCTTAAATGATTAGACCACAAAGTCGTGTCTGAGAGTGGACGATTCGGAATTAGATTCTCTGTTTTGTGAGGATTCTTTCCTTATCTCTTCATATTTTCTATTTGATGAACCACTAACATCATTATTTTCCACCATAGTCTTCATTGATGTATCAACCAACACTTGTTTACCCTTATCAGTTCTCAGAATTATCACTTCTGCTTTTGGAGATTCATGTTCACTATCTAATATTTGGACTATTTTTTCTTCCTAAAATATTTTCTTTCTCGTCTTCTTCCACAAGGCATTATTTTTATCTAATTTATGATTTCTATGCTCTTATTTAGTTGTATAATTTACTTCTTTATGACCTCCTTCTTCTTTTCTTGGGGTAGAAAGTTTTGAATATTTGTCTTGAGAAGTCCAGATCGACAATTTCTCAGAATGACTCTCAATCCATTGATAAATATATACATTCCTTATGACATCATCGGTGTCATACCCTTATTTTTCTTCATATTCTTCATCCTCTTCCTCTTCCACCACAATTACTTCATATTCTTCTAGTTCTAGTATCACCATTGTATTTCACATAGTTACTGGAAGTGATTCTTAGAGAAACAATTCTGGTACCTGGACATGTTTAGAGGCTTTCTCGGTGACTTTGAGAAGAGATTGAACTATTCTAGCCTCCGGCATCTTTCTCTTATTATTTAGCATTTCATTCTTCTCATGCTCCTTAATAGCCTTTATCTTAAAGGATTTACCGTCAACTTGGTCCAAGAAAAACTAGGCTCCTATTCTTTCATATTCTTCTTATCTTCTCTCCACATGGAAACCACTTCTTCCATATAGGTCTTTTGCTTCTTAGGTTTTAGAGGTATGAACTGGGTTTCCTGATCTGTAAGAGATTTTTCATTAACTTATGGTTCCTTCACCTTTCCCTTTCTACCATCTTTCTGGGATGTCTCATCCACTTCCAGTTTCTTTGATGAAGATTTGATTTATGATTTAGATAAATCATTGAATTCTCCGGATTCACTATTGAATCCAATCTTCATCATTCTTAAGGTATCATCACTATGAAACATGACCTTGAAATTTCTTGGCTTATAGCTACAAGGATTTTTAAACAAATGAAGATAGAGAACTATGATATTGGAAGTCATATCCAGATACATCAAAAATCTGAGACTTGATAGTACCATTCTTGATATTTGAAATTGTAAGAATGATGTATTGAACAAGGATAATCTTCCTGAGGTTCACCCAAAAATCCAGAATATATATGTCACTTTTCTTCATAGTGTCCTTATCCGCTATTTTCAGAATGATAAATTCCTAAACCCAAAACTCCAGAATCCAGAAATTTATATAATGATAGATGATATTTTGTGTCTTCGCCCTTGAAAAAACAAATGACTCTCTATGTTTCTCCTTTAAAAAACATCATAAAACATCCATTAGCTTGTGGGTGATGAATTTAACTTCTCCCTCATAATGAATTCCAATGATGTTGGCAGCCATACTAAAAGAAAGAGAATATTTTTTACCATTAGTATTAAAATGAAAAATATCTTTTCCATCTTGAAAAAACAACTTACAGTCTCATAAAATTCCACCAGCCACTCTTGATACACCAGATCATGTACCTTTGGTTTTGATACACACAAACTCTCCCAACCATTCAAATTGATATTCTTTAAAATAAGAAAATAAAATTTGGAAAAGAACATCAAATATACTAAACATTCTCTATAGATCTCTCATTCACAAATTTCCTTTATAGGTTACATTTTCTTTTATGGGGAAGATTCCAAAGACATTCTGATTTGAGGAAACCAGAATACTTGGAATGAGCCTTATAGAAAGTAGTAGATTTTCAGCATGATAATTCTCGATAACAAATGTGGGATAAACATCATGTGGCCTTTATATAGAAGTTTGAGGCGATGGTGAATATTCCCCAAAATATCCAATGGTCGAAATAAGCAAGATTTGATCTTGCGGTTTAAATAAATGCTGAAGAAAATTTTTGATAGTTTCTAATCATTTGAGGTTTTTAAGATAATAATTCTGATTTATTGAATTTGAATCTAATAACTTTTCATAAAGAATATGAAAAATATTCTTAATTAAGAAAGAAATACAAACAAGTAAAAAAGTTGATTACAAATTTTTATGAATAGAATCATACCTTCTGAATTGCAAGGAAAATTTATGAGTAATGAGGAAAATTATTCTTGAAGAACATCAGATTCCAGAAAAATTACATAAGAAGGAATAAAAATTTGGATTCTGAAATTTTGAAAAGTAATTTGATTATAAAACATTTTTTTTATGAAAATTTTTTATTATTAAAATTTTAATTATGAAAATCATGATTACGAATAATTTGATTGCGAAAAGAAATTAGTTATGAAAAAAAATTGGTAATTTTTTTTGTTAAAAAAGAAAATGTACTACAACTATGAAAAGTATTTTCTTACTATAAGTAGATAGGATTCAATATAAAATTAAGATAGATAATTACCTTATAGTTATCATTCAAAACTTATGTTTTATTTATTCAAATCTATCGAATGGTAATGATTTTGTGAAAATATCTTCATGTTGATCTTGCATTATGATAAGATGAAGAATGATATCTCATTTTTTGTGTAATCCCAAAGAAAGTGATGCCTAATATCTATGTGTTTTGGACGAGAGTGATGCACAAGGTATTTTCTTATGGAAATGGCACCAGTGTTATACCAAAATATCTGTGTTTCGTAAGACTCATGCCATAGTCTGTGAGTGTGTATTTCATCCAAAACACTTGAGAAAAACAACTTCCAGCTGCTATATATTCTGGTTTAGTAGTGGAAAGTGATTGTGAGTGATGATTTTTTCATGAATAAGAAACTAATGAAATAAAATTACTAGTTCCAGGTGTACTTTTATTATCCATTCCACACCCACCAATGTCAGCATCAGAAAAAGTTTTAAAAAATTCATTTCTAGAAGTTTTAAAGAGTCCTAAATCCATGGTTCCATTTAAATGGCAAAAAAATATTTTCAATGCTTTTAAATGATATTCCTTAGGATAGGATTGTTATCCTTCAGGGAATCCTACTGAAAACATTAATTCCAGATGAGTAGTTATCAAGTATAGTAAACTTCCCATCATACCTCTAAATGATGCTAATCTACAGGTTTACCAGCTCCATCGTGATCCAGAGAATTTGAGGTACCAATTGGTGTACATATACTCTTAGTATTGTCAAATCCACAATTTTGAATAACATCATTAATATTCTTATGATGGGATATATAAGTTCTTTTTAGTTTTTTAGAAATTTTAAAACTTATAAATATTTTTATCTCACCTATCATACTCATTTCAAACTCAGATTTCCTTAGATTCGAAAATGACTCATTTTAAGATTGATGATTTGAACTAAATATAATGTCATCGACATAAATTTGAACAATCAAATCATTTTAATTTCTTTATAAAAAGGGTTGGATCAGCAGATCCCTTAATATAATTATTTTGTAATATAAATCATGTAAGTCTATAATACCAGGTTCTAGGGGCTTGTTTATGTATTTATAAATCATTGGTATGTTTGAAAAAATGTTCAGGATATTTTTTATCTTCAAAACCAAAAGTTTTTTTAACAAAGACTTCCTCTTAGACATATCCATTATGTAAAGAACATTTTACATCTATTTGTAAAATATTGAAATCAAATAATGCTGCCAAGGAATATAAAATACGAATAGATTCATGATTAGCTACTGGAGCATAGGTTTCTTCAAAGTCTATTCCTTCTTGTTGATTATTGCATTTTTGCAACAAATATAGCTTTATTTCTCATAATGATTCCATTTTCATCACACTTATTTTTGAAGGCCCATTTCCCTCTAATTACAAAAGTTTCCTTATGTCTTTCAACCATGTTCCAGACATGGTTCCCTTTGAATTCATTTAACTCATCATGCATGGATTTTATCCAATCATAAATGCCTAAATCATCATCAGTTCTTTTTGTACTAATTGGGAAAAGAATTCTAGAAGTTATACTTAATTTCTTCAAGAACATCTACTCCTTACAATTTGATTTACATCACCAATGATATTATCACTAGGATTATTCTTATGAAAAAAATGATTTGGGTTTTGTAATACATGTTCATCAACATATGATTGGAAATATTCTAGGTTAAATTCTTCAAAATTATTTTCTAGAACATTTTCCTTATCATAAGGATCTTTTATCAAGGGTTGATAATTAGTTTTTGAAAATTCTTCCAAAGTTATAGGTTGAGGTTGTTTAAAAACAAAAGGATTGGTTTCATGAAATTTAACATGTATTATTTCGTCAATAGTACATGTATTTTTATTAAAAACACTATATGCCATAGATGTTTTGAAGTATCCTAGGAAAATTCCTTCTTCATATTTTGGTGTGAATTTATTTAAATTATATTTACTATTCAATACGAATACTTCAAATCCAAATACCATTAAGTAGGAAATTCAAGGTTTTATACCATTCTATAACTCATAAGAGGTTTTATTAAGAAAAAGTATACTCACAACTCGATTTATAATGTAACAATAAGTACTTACAGATTTAGGCCAAATGTGATTATATATAAAATATTCACTCAACATTGTTCTAGTTATCCCTTGAAGATTTCTATTTCTTCTTTCAACAACACCATTTTGATGATGTGTTCTTGGAGCTAAGAAGTTATGATTAATGCATTTTCTACTAAAAAATATTCAAAATCTGAATTTTGAAATTCTCCTCCATGATCACTATGAATAGTTATCAATGAAAGATTTTTCTCATTTATAACATGGGCTCTAAAAATTTTGAAATAGGAAAATGCTTCAGATTTCATTTCTAGAAAATAGACCCACGTAAATTTAGTGTAATCATTAACTAGGACAAAAACATAGTATTTTTCTCCAATACATCCAGTTTGTGTTGGTCCAAAAAGATCCACATGCACTAATTGTAATGTACTAGAAGTTGAGACTTAGAAGATATATTTAAAACATGATTTATATTTCTTGACATATTAGAAAGGGTCACGAACTATTGAAGAATCAAATATAATCTATTGTAGATCCTTAACAAATATTTTATTTGATATTTTTCATAGGTTCCTGAGGTTATAGTGTCCTAACCTTCAATTTTATTACCAAGATTGATCATCCACTACACTAAGGAAATATAGATCTTGACTCTTAAGGTATTTTATGTTTATTGTGTATACATTATCTTTCATGTGGGAAGAAAGAATAATGTCATACTTGAATTGTGTACTATGCATTTATTATTCCAAAAATTCACAAGGTAACCTTCATAAGATAATTCACTTATGCTAATGAGGTTGTGCTTAAGTACTTTAACAAATAATACATTTGAAATTAATGTTTTTTAAATAAGAACAATGTTACCTATTCCAATAATTTCTCCTAAAGAATTATGTCTGAAATTTAGTTTTCCTCTTTCAGTCATGATAATCTTTTCAAAGATGTTTTTGTTACCAGTCATACTCTGGGAACATCCACTATCCATGATCCATTTATTTTTGTAGGAAATTTCTTTATTTTCCTGAAAATAAAAGAGTTATATTTTCTTAATCCAAATGTTCTTAGATCCAGAAATTTTAGAAAGAAAAATTTTAGCTATCCAAATTTTCTTATTAAAATAAACATTATGAAAACCTAAATATTGAGTTTTGATTAAAAAATAAATTTTCACCGAATTTCCACCACACCGACATTTAGTTAAAAATGGAGTAGATTGGGGAACAAAATAGTCATTACTAAAAACCGGTTTAGAATGAGTATAACCAAATAAAAAAATATTTCATAAAGGTTGAATTTTAGAATACATCTTGTTAAAATTTTCTATACCTATGGAAGAATTTCACAAAAAATTTCTTAAGGAAAATATTTTTGACTTTATTTTAATAACCAATTTTTTATCCTAAAAACATTGGTTTTACCACTAGAGTTTTCCTCTAAAATATTTTTTTTAGGTATTACATTTTTAAGATTTTTATAAAGTTTATCCTTCTCAGAATTAACTTCCTCAAGATATTTGGAAATACTTTTCAAATCAATTGTTTTCTTATCAAGATATTTAGAACGGTCTACTACTTATTTGGTTGAAATAATTAATCTGGAATATTCCTTAACAAGATTTTTCTTGATTTTAGAATTTTTATCCTAAAAAAGATTATCATATCAAGAAACTTCTTCATAAAAAGGTAAGGCATTATCTCCTAATGAGGAAGATGCATCATATGAAGATTCATAGTATTTATCATCAGTATAATTTTCATTTAAGGATACATTAATAATAGATTATGAATTGTGTTCCTTATCCCTTAGATAATGATTTTCAATGGGTAGTTTGGCTAGTTGACAAAGATTCTTATGACAAGAAGATTCATACTCTAAGGATTAATCTAAAGAGTCACCACCACTAGAACTCCAGGAGTCACTAGCTTTCAAAAATATCTCAGATTTAGTATTGTATTACTTCATTCTATTCCTCTCAAATTTTTTATTTTCTATCACTTTTCTTAAGTATATGACAATATTTCCTTGTATGACCTGCTCTTTTCCATTTATATCAAGTGACTTCAGATTATTTCTTGATTTTTCTTTATTTTTTCTTTTATTAATACTGAAAGTATTTATTTCCAATTATCTTGTCCATACATTGAGCAAGATTAGCTAACTCATTCTCAGAATTTTAACTTTCACTCGATTCAGATAAATCCATGTCTTTCTTCGACTTGGAACTTATAACCCTTTCAAGAGTTTTATATTTAGTATTAGTAAAGACTACACTTCCATTTCAATTTTTATTCTTATTAATATCAACATCTCTTTTCATTGTTGTCTTATGTTGATGAGGAGTTCCAAAAATATCATTTAGAGTATTTAGAGACAGTTTTATATTCTCATCAATTGTTTTCTCTTAGATTCCCACTTGTTAGACATGATATCTATAATATTTTCCACAAGAAAATAATCATCTAGACATTTTTATCCAATAGATTTTAAACTGTTAACAATTTTCATAAACCTTTATTGTACCTTGTATATTGGTTCTCCATAATGAAATAGAAATCCATGATATTCTGCTCTAAGAAAAGCTCTGTTAGTCTCAATCACATTGGATGTACCAAAATTTGTAATGTCCAATTTCTTCCAAATACAATTTACAGCATCACAAGAACAAATATGAGTACATATACTACTAGTCATGGAACACAACAAAGTATTATGTACCTTGTAGTTTAGTTGATATTGAATCTTTTCTTGATTGGTAAAGGTTTTGACTTCCTTGTTAGGAATTTTTTAATCTCCAGTAAGCATGATGAAGTTGTCCCCTTTAGTGTTAATAACAGGAGTCTTCATTCGATATCTCTAATAATCATAATCATTACCATAAAAGTTAGGCGGTCTTGTTGGATTTAGATTATCAATTGAACTAAAACTGATTCCTTCCATTCAAAATGAAAATAACTTTCCACAAAAAAAATATGAATAGAAAATTTTGTAAAAAAGGGTAAAAATACCTAATCAAGCAAAAATTTAGAACAATGAAAACATGTGATAGAAAACATGTATGTGAATAAAAGTATTTCAGATACCTCCACTGATACCAATTGTAGGATTTAAATAATGATGTAGATGTTCAATTACAAGAGGGG
Organism: Viscum album; assembly: GCA_963277665.1. Taxonomy (NCBI): domain Eukaryota; kingdom Viridiplantae; phylum Streptophyta; class Magnoliopsida; order Santalales; family Viscaceae; genus Viscum; species Viscum album. The sequence continues at coordinate 928,565,462 of OY728165.1, forward strand.
GTGAATTTTATGTCTAAAAATGTTAGTTTTTAACCCTACGGAAAATTGAGTTTAACAAATTTAAACAAGGTAAATTCACAAAGCCACTTTTAGTTCAACTAAACATACTTTATAGGTTTCAGAAATATGGTTTTAAGAATGATAATTAATGAGAGTTTATAAGGCAATTATTCAACCTTAAATCATATCGAATCTTATTTATCAGAGTACCTAAAAAATATAAGAATTTATAAGAAGGTTATAATATCTCCTTTTTCAAAATACAGCAGAAATCAACATGAAACAAAACAAGTAACAAGTATGAAATATTTTAACTCAAAGCATAGGGTATCAAACAACCTTGGATAATGGTCCCTTGATTTATAATTTCAAGAAATTATGTGTTACCCACACATAATAAATCCATTGATAGAAATATTGGAATTTGCCTTGCTATCCTCACAAGCTCTTGATCATTAAGGTTGTCATCACCTCTGTATTTATATCCTCGAAAGTCCTCAATTGTATATAGAAACAATCAGATACACACGAAACAATCTGAACAAGATGTTCAGAATCACACCAATCATGATATTTTCTATCTATAAATCACTTCAATAGCATGAAATATTTAGAGTGATGCATCTATTTTAATCTCATTCTAATGAGCTATTATTTATAGGCACTTCTCCAACTATCAGATCCCTCCTCCAATGGTTAAATTTATCCTTGAATCTCGAAGGGACCTATATACATGTCACTCAAACAATTGTTAGTTAGAATCAGATTGTATGACATTATTTTACAATAAGTATAAGGAAAATGAATGTTCTTAACCAAATTTATTTTTTAGATTCTAAAGAAAAAATGTGTTCAGATTCTATCAAAACAAAAATTTAGTTTATATAATACATGGATATTTTAATTATGTTTTAAAAAGAATTTAGAATCTGAATTCTATAGATTCTAGAGACTGAATTTTAATGAATTTGGAATCTAAATTCTAAGTAATTCAGAGTTTTAATTCTAAGGAATTCGGAATCTGAATTACAAGGAATTTGGATTCCGAATTCTTAGGAATTTGATGTCTAAATTCTAAGGAATTTGTGTTATAAAAATCTGAGGAATTAAAAGTCTAAATTCTGATGAATTCAGAGACTAAATTTTGATGAATTCAGAGACCGAATTTTTGAGAATTAAGAACCCAAAATTCAGAGATTTTGATGTCTGAATTTCATAGATTTCAGAGTGTGAATTTTAAAGAATTCAGAGTATGAATTTCATAAAATTTGTAGTTTGAAAACAAAATAAATTATATATATGTATTTATAGTATTCTGAGGTTTTATATGTGAATCCAAATTATTCATTGGAAATAAAAATGAGTTTAATTTAGAGAGACTATAAAATGAACAGTTGAAACATTGGTAAGGTTTAAATTTCCTTAGAGAATGGATATTTTCATTATAAAGATAATTCATAGGGGAAAAGCTATTTTCCTTATGATAAAGTGTTTGTGATTTTCAAAACAGAGAGGAAAGGAAAATTCATAAAGAAAACTTTATTTAATCCATAGATATGTTTTATTATGAATTTATATACATTCAATGTATTTAATTTTTCAATCTGTTTTATTCCATTATGAATTTGAAAATTCCATATTTACTAAATAGGTAAGATATTTATGTTTCAATATCATTTTAGTCAAGTATTTTATTCTTGAATTTCTATTAATGGAATTATTTGATCATTTTCTAATACTAACCTTTAATTTTTCATATCCTATGGTTATTCATGAATTTTTTTAATTAGTATTACCATTTCTCTCTCTTTTCTACTTAAAATTACTGATAATTTTTTTAATAAAACCCAATCATTTTTCTCTTTGGTTGAAAATACTATTCTTCAAAATATATGTTTTTTAAAAAAATATTAAAAATTTACTCTGATTTTAAAGTAATTTTTAACCATAATTGTATTTTTTATAAAATGTTTTAAAATAAATCATTTAGTCAGTTTCTTAACATGGTATATTTGACATTTCCTTAAAAAATGTGAATGAAATATTTTTTTTACATACTGCACATGAATAGAACGTCCCTACTGTTATGACCACTCATTTATTTTAATATTCGATTAAAATTTTGATACATTTTTTATAACAAAATTATATTCATAATATTCTGGATACATAGAGTTTTTTTAACTATTTTCAATGTCAAAAGGATATTTTTTTCAATAATGTTTTTAATGATCCTTTTTTTGTATTTTTATTCATCAAATTAAACAATCATTTATTTAATATAAAATCCAATTTTGATATATTGTAATGTTATCATCCTTATTATTTCTCTTCATGGTTTATGATCATTTTCACTAGGGAAAGTATTATCATTTTCTTTCCTGATTAATTTTTGTAATCATTAGCATTCCCTTGAAATATTCACATTCTTGTAATCATCAAAATATTAATTTCCCAAAATATACACATTATTTATCATGGATATTATTATTACATAAACAAGATATATATTATACATACCATTTTTTCATTAAAATTTATATGATTGATCGGGGAAGTGATTATTTTCTATTATCATTATTCAATATAAAAATTGATTGATAATGAATATTTATTATGAATTAAATAGATTATTTAATATGTTAATTATTTAAAAACTAATTAAGAAAATTATTGATTATTTTATTGATAATAAATGACATAATTTCTACATATTGTGTTAAATATGTTTATTTATAAAAAAATTGGTATTAGATCATTCATTTGGATATTTTATGAAAATTCCAGTTATTTTGTTAATGTTTACTTAAATATTTGAGATATAAATATTTTTTACTGTCATATTTGAATGTGAAATTTTGAGAATGTGTTCTCAATATAGAGTGATATAACTTTAATTCAGTACATCTAAGATGGATCATGAATTTGAGTGGAGTAAAATGGATATGAATTCAATGATGTGATGGACTCATTAGGTTGGACACGACTTCAATATGGTATCCATAAATTATTCATCCACTGTTGTATTAGGCCAAATTTTGGGGACAAGATCTAGGAATATTTTCTAACAAATAATACACTTATAAGGACAGAGGTTTCATTCATTTTTGTTGTCAAACAAGTGGTTTATTTTGGATTAAATTATTTGGCCGAACATCCCCATTCATGGTTGAAGCCTCTTTAAACCTTGACATCCCACCACTCTATAAATTTCTGTTTTTATCATTTGTATGGGGATGGAAGTGACATAGAGTTTTGGTAAACTACTTGAATTTTGAAAATATTTTACGAGCTAATTGCGATGGCATCCCGTCACAATATAAATTTTGGGACGGGGTCCAGTCGCAAATATCCCGTTGTATAAAACTGTGTCGCAACTATTTTTTATGATAGGAAAATGTTCCATTGAAAATAGATATCTGATTAAATAAATAATATATATATATATAAACTTTTCTGATAGGCCCATCACAAATATGTCATTATTTATATATGTTATATAAATCTAAACCTTTTGTGACAGGCCTGTCGCGAAAGCTTATTTGTGATGGGTCCTTTTACCATCGCAAGTATATTTTCACACACACACAGATATATATATATATACTATCTACAATAGGGTACCATCGTAAATGGCCCCTCACAAATACTGAATAAAATAATAAAATATATTTCAAAAATTATGATTAATAAAAAAATAATATTAATATTATAAAATATATAAAATATATAAAATATTAAAATTCTTAATTTTCACACAAAATTATAAAAAATCCTTAAATAGTATTATTATAATTACTAGTAAAGTAAAAAAAATTATAATACTAATAACAAATATTAAAATATTAAAATATAAATATAATTAAATATAAAATAATTAAATTATGCACTATTCGCCCCAATATAAAAAGGAAAAAATTATAAATAGTTCATATTATAACAAATGTTAACTTCAATTTTTTTTACATAACAAAAAAATCCCTGGGGTGATAGTCTTTTAGGGGAGGTGGAGGATCTGGAAAAGATGGTGGAGGAAACTCTATTCCTAAACTATGAGTTAGATGGCACATGTACTCCATATGCTCGTGCTGCTGCTACCATAAATGCATCTCCTCCTTATATTGTTGTTGCTTGTGTTTCTTCCATCAATGCATATTCTCCTCATACAACTGCTAATATTGATGAATCTCTTCTTATTGTTGCTGACACATATCTTCCTTCTGCTTTTTGAAACACTCTATAAGCTCAGTATGAGCTCACAACTCCTCCTGATAAGGTGATCCAAAAGGTGATTCCTCTCCACGATATCCCCTTGAGTTGGACACCAACATCACAACAGTACCATAATAAGTCCCAGGATCCAAATGATAGATGATACCAACTACTCGGCCCTTCTTGAAGGCATATTGGGTCGTCTGCATCCATGCCACCTCATCAAAATGGTGGGCACTAACCTGATCTACCATCATGGTATGACTCTCAACTTATGTATGAGAGTTCGCAGCCTCATATGACTCCTTCAGTTCAATTTGAAATTAAAATAGTGAAAATATTATATGTGGTTAATTTTCAAATAGAAAAAGAAATAATACTGACCACAATATAACGATGGCGACCACCTCCAATCTCTCTACTAGCTAGACCATTGTACATCATCTGATAAATGTCGTACTTCTTATATCGAGATGATCAAATACCTATATGAATATAAAATAAATTTTTTATATTTAATGTTATATAAAATATTTAAAAAATATACTTACCAGATGCTATCTATGCATACTGAATATACAGATACCGGCTCCATGTGTCTCCTCATGTCTCCCCTAGTTCTTCTAGACCAATTATGATCTCGTCTGAAATCCACCACTCAACCAGTGTGTCCATAATCCATCCCAAATATGAGGTGAAATATACATTGGTCGGTGGGCTCTAGACAACTCATCAAATAGTGTAACTCATGCTTTCTTAATGGCTGTCCTTCTCAAATTGTGAAATAATGAAAGAAACTCTCACCCATAGACACCTCCAATGTCGTATGGATATCGTCATGCATTCTATCATCGATGGAATACCATAAACCCTATAAATAATTTATAATATCATGTTATTAATAAAAAATTAAAAATAAATACTATTGATTTACGTACTAGGTAATGATTGAACATTCAGAGCTGCACATCCACAAGAATCTGTTCCAATGTGATCCATGGATAAGAAAAATTATTGTGCAAGATACTTCTCCATTTTACAATACCTACATGCCCAAAACTATGAAAAAAAATAATATAATCAACCAATTAGTATATTATTAAATTAATGAAAGATAACTAAATTAACCAGGTAACCATACCTCTGTGTGCATGGATCAAATCCAAGATGTGGATGTCTCTCGGGGATAGGGTAAGGAATCATCAGTCATGTGGGACCACACCCCCTCCGCGTACCCCTTGAACTACCAGTAGATTGAGGATCAGATGATCCCAAATACTCCTCATCCAAAGGTATCTTAGCCTCATGAAACTCACAAAGTAGATTAGGGACCATCTGAAACACAAAATGATTGTTTTTGGTATATATTTGAAAATAACAATTACATATAGATATATATTACTTTTTAATACAACATGCATTAACTGTGTCAATGTTCACCTTCATCGTCATCTTCATGTCTGACAATGTCAATGACTTTATATTCATCCTCTCCATCATCAATATCCATATAAGATTTAGTTTCATCATCTCTTTCCATTTCAAAATCATTTGTAACATCATTAACATCATCTTCATCATCAACCCTTAATTGTGGGGTGTCATCATCAATATCCTTTTCTATTTGTGAAAAATATCGATTTTGAGTGGTCTCTTGAAAAATTTCAATTCCTTATACTTCAGAGGAACAAAATTCAGTTTCTGTAAAATGATTCTCTTGAGATTTCATTTTTATTATGCTCCACAAATCACTTAGGTCTGTTGAAGTAGCACAGTACCTTGAACAATATCATTGATGGGTCTGTTGAGCCAGTAAAAATGGTTCATTTATTGCTAGAAGACTTTTATATTTAATATCAATGATTCCATGAATAATATGAACTCGTAATCCTCTATTAGTATCCCACCACGACATTTAAACATCATTATGCAATTTTCCCCAAGATAAAATAGTTCAATAATTTCAACTAGCATTCCTTAAAATTTAACTTCAGTTTCTCTATGATGTGATCCTATCAAGAAAAAACCATTGTTCATTGTTTTTTTTGACTCCTCATATGCATTTTTATGAAACCAAAAACCATTAACCACATATGAATTATAATATTTAACCATTTTTTATGGTGGGTTACTCAATATACGTAGTCGCTTATCATTTTTATCAACATATTGAGACACATGAAAATTGGAAAAATAATTATCAATATAATAAATAATAAACTGAATTGATAAGTTAAAACATCAATAATTTTCGAAACCATTGAGAAATTTTTTTCAGAATTCATCTAGAGAAACTTATGTAATTTGTGGAAGCTATTTCATTATATGATTGTCATATAACCTATAAATAAAATAAGTTTATTCACTGTAACAAAAATTATTGAATTCGTGATTGAATCACTCATGGTAAAAATGATTTCATTTCGTCATGGTTGAGTAGAACATATGTATGAGCTTTGTGATGTTCATCATCTGAAATCCATCATTCATGAACTCCACTGAAGTCAAGCTCCTGATTATTTAAAACTGATAATTGATTATCCATTTCATTATCAACATTCCTCTAGTTCAATCGCATGAGGTTGTGTATTGAGGGATACTCAAATTCAAAATATTGGGAGTAGAATAGGGAAATTTCCTTTTACAATTAAGCTTCATAAATTTAGCCATAATCTAATTCTTTGTTACGTACTTTTTTCATCAATTTCTGCATGCATCTCTCTAATGGGTACATCCATCAAAACTATACTAGATATCCACATTTTACTTCATGCGGAAAATGTAATATGAGATGTTCCCTTGAGTCAAAGAAAGCAGGAATGAATAGTTTTTCCAGTTTACATATAATTACAACAACATCTTCTTCTAGTTTTATTAGTACATTGTAGTTTGTTGTCACTGCACAAATGTCTTAAAAAAAGATGATATGTCTTTTATCAAATCCAAAATCACAGAATTCAAAAAACCATTGAATCCTAATGGCTTAATTTAGTCCATTATAACACAAAAATAATAACTTTTTAATCTTGTAATATGACCATTATTAACACATCTTACCAAATTTGAAGCATATCCATCTATAAGTCTCAAATCTGAAATCCACAGACAAAATATTAAGCAACATTCTTTGGATATTGTATTAGAATTTTTTGGCTTCATTAACTTATATGACGTGGCATTTTGAAATAGTTCATGTTCTAACCATCTGTAAATTTTGGCAAGATCTAATCAAGACTTTACATTATCTTTGGTCTTACCTATTATATTTAAAAATTTATGAAATAAATTATCAAAATAGTTCTTCTCTGTATGCATGACATAAAACATGTGGAGGACTAAAAAATCAGACCAATATGAAGGATCCCAAAAAATTATCCATTTTATCTAATTATATTTTTTCCCAAATCCATGAATTTCTTGTTGGTTTACTGTTGGAAAAAATGTTATGGATGGTAATGAAAGTACAGCTGATTTTAACTCTATACATGATATGATTTTTGCAGTTTCATCCCATTCAATTGTGCCTTTTCTAAAATGAGAATTGTTTCTCCAAAAATGATGATCGGTTGGAAGAAACCTCTAATGACAGTCAAAATATCGTGGTTTTTTCCATTTATTAGCATAAATGCTTTATTTTCATTCATACAGTAAGTACATGATTTTATACCAAGTGTATTCTAGCTAGATAACATGCCATATGCTGGGAAGTCACTAATAATCCACATCAATGTAGATTTTAAAATGAATTTTGTTTAGAAACTTCATATATACTAACACCATTACTCCACAATGAATTTATCTTATCAATATTATGGTTCAAATAAACCTAAATATTCATTTATGAATATCCTGGGATTAATAAGATCAAAAAAATATAGGGCTCATTAATAAACATCCATGGAGGTAAATTTTATGGAGATATAATGACAGTTTAACATTAATACTGACTACTATAAGAACCAAACAGACTGAAACTGTCAGTTGAAAGACCCAATCTCGCGTTTTGGGATTCTAAAGAAAAATATGGATGTAATTGTTCAAAATGATTCCATGAATCACCATCATATGGATGATTCAATATTTTACCAGTTGAAATATTGGTTTTTTCTATGACATCATTGATGCTGAGTTCTGAGACATTGATAAATGGTGCAACCTAGGTGTAAGGGGGAAATATCTAAACTATTTTATAGGAATTGATCTAGACTTCCCCAGTTTAGATTATTTATACCACGATTGTCCGCATAAGGAACAACTAGCCAACGACTCATTTTCACTAGAATATAAGATTAAGTCTTTTTCGCATCCACAAATATTCTCATAACCAAGGTCCAAATTACAAACCATCCTTTTTCTCTCAGATTAATTTGTAGAAAAAACTTTTCCTTTAGGTAACAGTGTTTAAACCAAAGAAAATATATGATCCAAACAATTGTTTGATAATTCATTATCTCCTTTAATAGCCATAAATATTTCAAACCCTTCTAATTTTCTTATATTTCAACTAGGATATAATTCATCCTCATCAGACCTCAAAAACTCAAAAAAATTATATGGTACCAACTCAGGAGTTAAATCAATATCATCTTGAGTTTTATTTTTTTGTTTAGATGGACCTAAAACATCATGTACTAAATATTCAAACTGTGATGGATCTGTAATCAATTCATTAGTATATTCTAAAGAACAGTGTTCACCGTGTTGATACCAAAAAAATAATCTGGTTGAAATCCATAATGTAATAGATGTTCCCCATCCTTTTGAAAGGCGTTAACTGTTCTCAGAGCACATTTTCTATAAGTAAACTTAATTATGGTTTCTGAAAAATAAAATTTTGATGATGCAAATGATAGGATACCTTCAACAACCTCAATATATATATTATTTAAACTAGAATCGTTTGGATTTCTATACTAATTTATCCAAGCACGATCATCAAATAATTACTGTTGTGGACTTTCTTGTTCCATATTTTTCTAAAAAATATAATGTAATTAATGTTTTTGAATAATTTGAAATTAGAAAAACACAATCCAAATAAAGAATATAAATAAATACAACTACTTCTTAATAATTACCATTACTAACGAGCGACACAATTTCTAGTGGATTGACAGCTATACCTTTTTCACACAACTCATTTACTTGCAACATTCTCACATTGAAATCATTATGAATAATCTTCTTGGAGGTAAACTTATCCATTCTCAGTAATACGATAATGTATAAGCATACATTTGAGCATATTATTTATTATGATTTCAATGTGAGAAAGATGCAAGTAAATGAGTTGTCAGACAAAAGAGCCCCCTTTTCATCGATGAATCATCTTCTTGCAATTGTAACCGCCTGAAAACATTATAAAAATGTGGTAATATGAATGCATATTCAAACTCATGCATACATTATTAGATATGCATACATAGAAGCATACTTTTCAGAATGTTTTTAGTCCGTGAGAGTTGAAAGGAGAAGAGTCATCGAGCAAAATAAGTTCCACCAATCCACTGGAAATTGTACCAAGTTATTACAATTTTGTACAATTGATTTCATTCCTAATTTTTCTTAATTTTTCCTAATTGTACATAATTATTCCTAATTATTCTTAATTATTCCTAATTATTCCCTATTATTCCTAATTATTACTTATTTTTACTAATTATTACTAATTGTTACAAATTGTTAATAATTATTACTAATTGTTACTAATTGTTACTAATTGTTACTAATTATTACTAATTATTAATAATTATTACTAATTGTTACAAATTATAACTAATTATTACTTATTATTACTTATTATTAATAATTAATCATAATTATTCATAATTATCTCAACTAATTCCTAATTATTCCTAGTTATTACTAATTAACCCTAATTATTCCTAATTATTCATAATAGTTATTAATTATTCTTAATTATTAATAATTAATCATAATTATTCATAATTATTGGTAATTATAGCTAATTTTTCCTAATTTTTCATAATTTTTCTTAATTATTCTTAATTATTCCTAATTATTCCTAATTATTCCTAATTATTCCTAATTATTCCTAATTATTCCTTATTATTCCAAATTATTCTTAATTATTCGTAATTATTGCTAATTATTCCTAATTATTTCTAATTATCCATACTTATTCTTATTTATTACTATTTATTACTATTTATTCATATTTATTACAATTTATTACTATCTATTACTATCTATTACTATTTATTACTAATATCTATCACTATATAGTACTATATTAATAATTATTACTAATTATTAATAATTATTACTAATTATTACTATTTTTTACAATTTTTTACAATTTTTTACTATTTATTACTATTTATTACTATTTATTACTATTTATTTCTATTTATTTCTATTTATTTCTATTTATTAATATTTATTACTATTTATCACAATTTATTACTATTTATTACTATTTATTACTAATTATTACTAATTATTACAATTTGTTACTAATTATTAAAAATTATTATTATTTATTACTAATTAGGGCTAGTTGTTATTAATTACTACACATTACGTCTACTAATTACTAATTACTGCTAATTATTTATATACATTACTAATTATCGTTAATAATTAATAATTATTACTAATTACTATGAATTGGTACTAATAATTTCAATTAATTATTTGAAATAAATACTCATGACAAAATAACTTAAATCTAACTTAATTACAACTAACCCATAATAATTAAAATGAATTTAAAATAATGAAATAAATACTATATTAAATAAAACATAAATTCCTTTAAACTGTATCTCTTAAAATTGTAGATGGCATTACAACTTCTTCGTAAAAAACAATTTCCGAAAAATTTTCACTTTAAAATTAGAGTTTAGAGAAGGAGAGAAAGTATAAATTGGGGGCAAGGAACGAAAAAAAAGGATGGGGTTATATATAAGTTAGATTAGTTGTGATGAGAATATTTTTTATGGGAATCCTAGAGAAAATAGAACTATTTGCGACCATACCCTTCACAAAAAGTGACATATCGACACCCTATTTTACAACAGGACAATGTCATGTTGCAAATACCCTTATGCGCAGGTTGGCATGCAAACCGAGCCGAACCGCGCATATGTTTTTGCGAAGGTACCCCTAGTTCCGTCGCAAATAATTTTTTATTTGTGACTTCTTGATTCTCCTGTCATAAATAACCCGTCGCAAAAATATATTTTTCCTATAGTGGTATCAGAGTAAAAGTGATTACATTCCATTTAAATTCACCATTTTAGGGGATAATATTTCAATCTAAGATCTCCTCCAAAATGCTCTTCTCTTTCTCTTATTGGTAGAAATTTTGTTTTTTGTTCAATAAAATATCATATTTTCTCTCCTTTTTCTTCTAACATTTTAATTTTCTCTTATATACTCATCCTCTTTGGGATAGAAATCAATAGTAGAAATGGTATTGGGTTATACTCGTTCCATGAACTTTGTGAAGGCTGAACGTTTCTCTAATGACTACACCTGCCATGGAAGAGTGGTTTTTTAAAATCAATCTACCTCTTACCCTCTTCAGTCATTTATTTTGAAGCCATGAGTTAATATAATTGACATAATATGATCTATTAATTATGTTTTAAAATTAAATTAAGATAGGTAAGAAATTGAACAATTAATGTAACACACGTGAGGTCAATAATTGAGTGAATTTTGAGTGCTCGATCATAATTAGTAATAAAAAACCACATAAGATCAATTTTAAGAGTTAAAATATAATCCATAAACTCAGTTAATCCTCATTTGTATAGTGTATATATTCCCTCATTTAAGACTGACCATAAGCTATACTTAGAACATCAATCAAAGAACGGTAGTGTTATTTCATGTTCTAAAGCCAGCCTAGGTTTCAATTTGTTTCATCATTATAGCTAAGTTAACTCTCAACGTGTTATATGGTTAATAGATTAGGGGATCATAATTTAGTGGATATTAATTAATATGATAATGATTAATAATGAAATTAAGAGATAATGTTAGATCAATTACTCCTTTTAAAAATATTTTCTAAAAAACATTTTCTCTTTGCATGTTCTCAATCACTTTTCATAACCAAAAAATACAATCTTCTTCCAAAATACTTATTTTTGATTATATATTGAAACCCCATAAATTTTTTTTTATTTTTTTTTTATTTTCTTAATAAATTTATGAATTTTTTTAATTACTGACACTTTGAGGGACGACTCTTGTCACGTACTCTATTTCACCTAAATACCAAAAATACACACATCATTTGAAATATTCCATGACAATGCCATTTGAATTGGAAGTATTTCAATGGAGTGAAATAAATTTTTTAAAAAATTTAGATGTATTTATTTAATTTTTCATTTTATTCTAATATTCATTTCTTTCATTCTTCTTTACCCTTCTCAAGTTTCTTATTTTTCTTTCTCTTATTTTTTTTCTATTGAACCACTAACTAAAACCTATTTTCTTTATATTATGTTCCAATTTTCTTCATTTCACTTTTCATTTTATTTTATTTATTACATGAACTAATTATAAGGATATATTATATCATGAGTTTTATATTAAACTACCCTTTAATCTCGAATCAATTAGCCTCATTATATGGGATGTTTCAACATTCAACCATTTAAAGAATTCCTCCATTATTGGAACATTGAAATAGGTAGAAAGTATAATTCAACCATAAAAATAGAACTAGGGGATACAAATAATAATAGTGAACATAATAGAACCATTTGATAATTGGATCCAATAAACATTAACTACAAACCAATTTGTCTTGCATATCTAACCCCTTAATCTTACATTGAATTAAAATCGACATGATAAACCTTCTTCCTAAATTACATATAATTTCTAGGGAGGATCCCTACAATCATGTGAAAAAATTTAATGTGGTTTGATCATCCCTTAATGCACGAAATTTATCTGAAGATCAAATAAAACTAAGAGCATTCCAATAATAACCTGATTGAAATAAAAAAGATTTTATGTATTATTTAGAACCTGAATATGTAACATGATGGAGTTATTTGAAACAACATTCCTTACAGAGATTATTTCCATCATCATGGACCACTACTGTTCAAAAATTTACTTGTCCAAGAAGAGTTAATGTATGTGTATTGGAGTGATTAAAGAAGTTGTGTTCATGCTTTCCGCATCGCTAAATTAGTGAATAACACCTCATCTAATACTTATATATATTCCTCTTTCATATAGAATATATTATGATTGATCTCTTAGATAGAGGGGGCATTTGTCAAAAAACACAAGTAGTATCACATGAATTTATAGACAAGATGGAACAAAACTGACAACAATTTGGTGATCTAGGTATACCATGTGTTAAAGGAGTACATTAGGTAAGTCTATATTCTCTTGAAAATAATTTAATTTAATCCATGTCAGAAGAACTGACCACTATGTTGAGATAGATCACATTGGCTCAATAGAAATCCCATCCCACACCATCGAGTATTGAGAAATTTTAACTAAAATAGACCAACCTACTTACTGTTTCCCACAATTATAGGAGACAAATAACTACATAGCTGTATTCCATGGGAGACCATATCCAAAACAACAAATATCACACCCCCATAATAAGTTTTATTCCTTTTCATCAACATAAATAAAATGGTGGAATGATCAATTAGACATAAGGTGTGGCAGTAGACAATAACGAAGGCCCCCTTTTTAAGAAAATTTATAGAGTCCTCCACCTTCCTAACATGGTTTCCAACAACCTCATAGGATAATTAAGTCCCAACTGTCTACAAGAAAAAAATGGAATCCCAAACCAAAGGTAGATTCTAACACAAATTACTTTTTGAAAGAAAATGTTCTTAATCAAAAAAATGAGTTGAATAGTCGAGGTTCATATTTTTGGTAATTGAAGACATAAATGATCCATATTTTACCCAACCTCTATGACCTGGTATGTAAGAACTCTAGAAATCATCCTTGCTTACCTACTCCAAATCTAAGGGGTAGTGTTTCCACCATCACATTGAGATGTGGGAAGCAACCAATTGATACATATTCACCTATGGTTCCTCTTAAATTCACCTCAACCTTGGAGAATCTCCATTCCAAAACAACTGATGAGCATCCCAAGGAAAAGACATAGTTAAGAAAAATATTGGTTTTTTCCTCTTAAACGTCTTCTGTATCAAAATAGAGTTGTTCAAACCCACAACATGGTAGAATAGGAGAAGAAAAAAGTGGTTCTAGATACATTCAAACATGTTGAGATAAACATCTCTCTACTTTAAGACATTATGAAAATCCAATGGTTTGAAAAAATCTTAAAAGAACATTATATTACTTTATAGGGGCTCAAGGTAAATGAGAGGATAAATATTAGAAGGAATGTGTCTACATTCATTACACAAGATCAAGCAATTCCAACAAAATGAAAGTATCTAGGTACATTATCCATACCACATACCATATAGGAGTTACACACCTTCTGATGCTTTATGTGATTAGTAAGATTCCATAACATTGATGACTCACCTTGTATTCTATTCTGTATTGTTTGGTGATTTCAAGCTAATGAGAGTTGTGGTCTAGTTGGAGAATAGTGATATAATATAACTATTTGGGGTCCCCGGGTATATACTTGTTTGAATAAGATACATGATCTTTCCAGTTCATTTTTATATGAATAACATGGTGTATGATCAGGTGAATTCTCATGCTTCCATTATATTAGGTAGGCCCTTCCTCAAAAATGAATAAAAGATCATAAATATCTATAAGGGTACACTTTCCTTGTAGTTTGGATATGAAGTTGTGATATTTAATGTTATGGAATCCATAATGTACCCCTCAGAGGACCATTCAACTTTTGTTAACTCCCATTTTGATCCACCATGTAAACACCCCTATATTTTGACTATCTTGAGATTTGAGAGATTATAAGCAATGGTTCTAGTTTGATGTCTAATATCACTTCCACAATTTTTTCTAATGCAAAAACATCATGGATTTGATTTTAATGTTGATCCATACTGTGATTTTGATCATGCTCACTCTAATTATGGCATGTCTATTGAGTATGTTGATGGATTTGATGCATTATTCTTTAATTTTGATGATTTCTATTCTTGTAATGATGTTCATTTTGCACATATTTCGGTTCCTATAATATATCAATACATTCTACACTCGCTTAATTGGAACTCAATTCATTACCAACAAATTTCAAATATTCATAGTATTTGAGTGGTGGTCGATTACCTATTATTACTAATAACAATTTCCCTTTAGAGCATGAAAAAAACTTTTAAATCATTTTATGGTGAATATTAATGAAATCGGGAAGACATTGGATTATATATCTGATATTAGACCCTCCATTTTCATGCATATGATTCTTTTGGAGGATTGGGGTAAACCAGTTAGGTATCCACAAAGGATATTGAATCCTTTTCCTCTATAATTTTTTTAAAAAAATAAGTGGAACAATTTCTCAAGGTTGATATAATTTATACCATTTCATATTCCCTGTGGTGAGTCATATTCAAGTTGTTCCTAAGATAACTAGTGTTACTTTTATCAGGAATGTGATAGATTAAGTAGTTCTAATTAGGATTAAAAATAGTTCATGTGTGTGTATAGATTATTGGAAATTAAATAAATCAACTCAAAAGGATTATTTACACGTGTCATTTATTGATCAAATGCATTAGAGACTAGCTCGGAAGACACACTATTGTTTCTCTGATGTATTTTCTTGATATTTTCATGTTCTTATAGCTCCAAATAATCACAATAAGACAACATTATCGGGTAAATTCAGTAAATTTTCTTATAGAATGATTCACTTTTGAAATTTCATTACCCTATTTACCTTCCAGAGATCCCTGGTGATTATTTTTTTAGATTTCATTGGGACATGTGTGGAAGTATAATGGATTATTTTACAGTTTATGGATCTTCATGTGATGAAAGTTTCTTTAGTTTTGGAAAGATGTTGAATCTCTCTATAGATAAGAACCTAGATTAAAACTTTGAAAAATACCTTTTCATGGTAGAGAATGCCACTATCTTTAGTCATGAAGTGTTAAAAAATGGAATAGAGTTTCATATATCTACGGTAGATATTACTTTATCATTAACATATCCTTCATGTGTATGATATTTTATATAATTCCTAGGGAATGCATGCATTTATCAAAGATTTATCAAGGATTTCAATAAGATCATTCTACCATTATATCAATTGCTTAAAAAATATGTTGACTTTTTATTACTATTCATTCAGGGTATCATTTGATGAGGAAAAAAAGTCTAACAACTACAATGATCATATAACCCCCCATTGTGGAAGTTTCCTTTTGAGCTAATGTGTGACGCATCCTACTTCTCCATAAGAGTTGTCCTATCAAAGGGGGTGGAGGGACATTGGCATGTGATTTCCCTTATATTAATGGAATTAGATTTTTCCAAATTAAACTACACAACCACAAAAAATAGAATTTCTTTTCATTATATTTTCAATAGATAAATTTTGTTCGTATTTATTGGGCTCTAAATTAATTTTTGTTTTATCACTCTAAATCCAAGGTACCTCTTGAACAATCTAGATGAAAATATGAAAACTATATAATTGATACTCCACCTCTATAAATTTGATATTGAGATAATGGATAAGAAGGGGTTAGATAACATATTGGAAGACCACATGAGTAAGATTACTCACACAATAGGGGCTGACACCATAGACCAGGTACCACTTTGAGACACTTTACCTAATGAAAATCACTATACACTCTTAGGTAAACATCCTTGGTAGGATTATTCAGTTAACTACCATTTTACCTATCAAATTTATACAATTTTATTGAAACACCATGTCCTAAAATTAAAGAGTGAGTCTTGGTTTACATGTTGTATGATCTGTACCTCTAGAGCATGTGTATTGACTAATTCATTAAGAGGTTTGTTCTTAATCACGTGTTTTATTCTCTTCTTCATTTCATCCATATAGTTACATGTGTAGAAAATTTTTGACCCCAACAGACAACTAGGAAAGTCATAGACATTCAATTATATTTACCTATCATATTTATGATGCTATTTTTTTGTAAGTAATTTTTATATTTACAATATAATGGAAACATTTTTAGGGGACATGAGATGCCCCAAAAACCAATATTGTTATGTGAGATTATTTATATATGGGGAATTTACTTTATGGGTCAATTTCTATGTTCATTTATTTTTTTTATTTTTTTTTGTTTCTGTAGATTATATTAGAAAATGGGTGGAGTCCAAGGCCACCAGGGGTTATTATTCTCATATTGTAGTATACATTGTAAAGGGTCAAATATTATACATGTTTAGAGAACAAAATTCTATCATTAGTGAAAAATGGTCACACTATTGTAATCATAATTTGAACTGCGTCCATAAGATATATGGGGTGATGTAAAACACTTATACTCTATACCATCCCAAAAAAATGGTCAGTCCAAGGTTTCAAATTGGGTGTTGAATATTATTTTGGATAAAATCATGCAGCCGAATAGGTAGGATTGGAACAAGCACATGGTTGAATCATTGTGGGATTATAGGATAGTTTATAATAATCCATTTGGTATCTACCCATTTCAGATTATTTTTGGAAAATACATTCATTTTCCTACAGAGGTCCAGAATCGGGCTTATTTTCCTATAAAGAAATGAAATATAGATTTGGACAAATATGGAATTCAACATATGATGAAAATTTACTATCATAAGGAGATTCGATTGTCAACATCTGAAAACTAAAGGATCTACAAGTAATGATCAATAGTAGATCATGATAGAATGATCCAAAAACAGAATTTCATGTAGGGGAGAAATTCTTACTCTACTATTCATGAAAAAAGTTGATTCCCAATAATTTACATTCTATAGGGTTAGGTCATTATGTTGTATCTAATATTTTTCATCATGGTGTAGTGTAGATCACACAAGAGGATACATGATGGAGATTTACAGTGAATAGGAAATTTTTTAAATAACTTATTGAAGAACTTCCTACTGATGTAGTTGATTTCATCAAACTACATGACCCATCATCAGATATGAATATCATGTGGTTCCTAACCCTAATTTTTTTTATATTTAAAATTATACATTTCATGAAGACATATCAAATCATAGGTTCCCATTAAGAACAATGAAATATTTTGTGTTTGGGGGATGAGAAAACATTTTGGGGTAGTTATTTACGATTTTTATTTCTATGTTTTATTTCTGTTATATGTTTGGTTTTCTATTAATTTTTTAAAATATAACATAATAAAATAATATAAAATAAAAAATCAATAGAAACATATCATGTATCACTCTAATTTACATCTAGAATATATTGAAAATTCATGTTTTCAAAATTCATTAGTAGCATGATAAGCATGATAAATATTTCCTTATTTGTGGTATTTTTTTATAAAAATGTATGTCATCAGTGATATGATTGGTTTTTTAATTATAAGGCCTTTAATATTTTGATGCCCTTATTTATGCTATTTGTTCCTAGTAAATCATGTCATTGATTTATCCACTCAAATTTTATCACAATTATAACTTCTGAAAATTTTCCTACTCATTTAAATGTATATCATTGTTAGGTAAAAAATCATCATATATCATTGGTTGGTCCATACATTAGATTCTATTCCCATGAATTTCATTACTATACCAAATTTTCTAATTCATGCATACATGATATCTGATAGTTGTACGCCCTAATAAAACAAATATATACATATATATATTATCTTAATAAAGATATTTGTGATAAAATGTAAAAAACGTTGTGATATCTAGGAAAAGAGAATAATTTTTGGCTTCTAGGAATGCTTAAGTGAGTGGGTCTCAAAATCACATGAGCCCTAGCCCAGTTCGTGGGGACTCCTTAAGTGCATCTAGGACACCCAGGATCATATCCAGGTGGAGAATTATTTCCATGTACTGTAGAAGTATTGTAGGTGGAACTGTATTAGACACTGTTCAGCATTGTAGTTGCTGGGAATATTTCCTTGTTTGAGCCTTCAGGCCACAGATTTGGTCTTGGAGTCCTTTAAGGCCATCAGACCAACAAGGCCTTCAAGTTAGTAAGGCCTTCAAGACACCTCATGGCCTTTAGACCACCATAAGTGTAGATGAAAACCATACAATATATAAGTAACCAGATTCAGAAAGAGGAGTATAAATGAGCTTGCACCATAAAAGAAGCTAAACAGATTGTAAAAAAGAGAGGGTGTGGAACCTACCATCGGGAGAAGCCTATGCATGCATGGGAAATTCTAGCTGAACAGCCATACGAAGGTGGAGATTATTTTCAGGATGATGATGCTGGGGAGGATCAGCTCCAATAGTTATTCTGGGTAGTTTTTAATGTTTGAATCCTATGGGAAATGAATTCCTCTAAGGCCTATAGTCCATGTAATACTTATTCCTATGGGACTTGTAAGGGTTCCACCTCACCCCCTGAATGGTGGATTATCAAAATCAATAAAACATTAAGGCCATCATGCCAACAAAGTGGGTATCAAAATTTGATTTCAATGGAATATATAATATGTTTAGTGAATTAGACAAGGAAGGAAGGATTATTTTACTTGACCTGGATAAATTGAATAAAGGATTGAGATATGAGAATGAAATTTTTGTCACATACACATGTTGGTAATTAATAGCATAGTGGACCTGTGACTTTTTTTCTAGGATTTTTCCATTAATCTTGTTGGATTTTATTTTGATACAATTTTGTTATAAAATTTATTTAAAACTTATAGATATTGACTCTTTATGGGAATATTAATTTTCTTATACTATCACTGTGGATTAAGGAATATGAACATGCTTATTTCTTTTAACAATTATTTTAGAATACATGATATGAGCTTTTTCCAAAGAGTGAAAAAGGTTATGTTTTGGGGGAGTTGAGAAAAAAGAATTTTATTATTATTTTAATGATAATAAATGACATTATTTCCTGACATTGTGTTAAATAAGATTATTTATGACTTATTTGGGATTAGATCCTTAATTTGAAAATTTGACGAAAATTCTGTTTTTATCCATGAAAATTTACTATAGTATTTCAACTATAAATATTTTTATAGACTTATTTGAATTAGTAATTTTGTAATCGTGTTATAGAGATAATGGGATGTAACATTTATTCTGAATGTCTAAGCTTCATCATGAATTTGAGTGGAGTAAAAGGGCCAAGATATCAAAGATGGGATGGACACTCCATATTGGAAACCACCTCAGTATTTGGGCCATAACTACTTCATAAGGGCCTGGATTGGAAAAAAATATTTAGATAAAAGCTCAAATACCCAATTTAAAATAAAAAAATACTTCTATAAATTCATCAATTTCACTTTTTTTGTAGTCATACATGTTGTGAATGTTGGATTATATTATTTTTTTTGAATTTCCCCAGTAACACTTGAATCCTCTTTAATCTTATCCTCCCCTATACTCTATAAATTGGGTTTTTTATTCTTTTTATAAGGTAATATATGCCATATATGATTTTATTAATAGTATAATGGTTCCTTTTCATTTAACTTCACCATTATAGGAATTAAATTTTCATGCTAGTATCACCACCAAAATGCTCTTCTTTTTTTATTATTTGTTGTAATGTTATTATTCATTCAATAAAATCTCTTATTTTCTCTTATATTTATTTATTTAGTTAAATTTTAATATTTTATACCCATCCTATTTGGTTTATAAATCATTATTAAAAACAATATTCAGTTATACCCTTCCCCAGACCATTTTGAATGAAAAACATTTCTACGATGACTACATCGTCAAAAGAAGAGTAGTTCTTTTTAGTAATCGATATGCTTCTTACTCTCTTCATTTATTTATATTGAATAAATGTTATACTATAAATAAATTAATAGGATCTATTAATTTAGTTTTAAATTTAATTTAAAATAATATAGTAATTGAAAAATTAGCACAAAACATGCGAGGTTGAGAATTGTGTGTATTGTGAGAGCGTGATCATAATTAGTGATACACAACCACACATGATAAATTTTTATAGGTTAATATATAATTTATAAACATAATTAATCCTTATTTTCAGATTTTATATGTTCCATATTTTACCACTAAACATAATATAGCCTTATAAAATCAATCAATGTAGGGTGTTTCGATTTCAGGTTATCAAGCTACCTGTTTTTAATTCATTTCTTCATTGTGGTAATTTTAACTCCTGTATAGAATTAGTGTTAACAGATTAAAGGATCCTAATTAATTGGATATTAATATAAATGATCATTATTAATAATTAAATGTATATGTTTGTTTATTTCAGTTATACATTTTAAAAATATTTTCTAAAAAAATATCTTCTCATTGTGTTTTCTGAATTGCATTTCAAGAAAATATAAATGTTTTGTAAAATAATTATTTTATTATTAAAAATGGACACCCTTGATTTAATTTTTTTATTTATTTTATATTTAATTTTAGAATACCTTATGAATATACATTCTTTTTGAAAAACAACCTCGGTCAGCCATTATAATGCACCTATGTACCCAACAACCGCACACCATTTAAAAGCTCCCATGGAAGCACCTTTCAAACATGTAGTGATGGGAGGGGCTCAAAATTTTAAATATCCTTAGTTCATCGATATTTCAAATGAGATAAACCAGTTAGAAAAATTTAATTGTTTCTTTACACACAGTTTTAATGCATCATGTGAAGGTTCATGATTATATTAATACCATGGTTTCTAAGATTAGGGAATCAAATTTTTGGAATTTTCTTCACTAATAATTCAAATATTATTTTCCCTGATATTTTTATATTAATTTTTTCTTGGATTCATTTTTTTCACATTTTACTGATTAAATTTGATATATTTTAAATTATTTACCCTACTATAATGATTATGACATATCTAATATTGATATTCATGTAACTGATTAAATCTCATCTGTATTTAGATATTTTTCATTCCATATTGATTATTCCTTATATATTATTATCTATAAATTCATTATATCATTCATTTTATGTAACTATTACTGGGAATTATATCTCACCATTATTATATTAACATTCCCCATTATATGAAGAAGGATATTTGATTGATTCCATGGATGCAATTTTTTTTCTTTCACTATATTGTATTAAAATTTTTAAAATGTATTGCAAGACTCAGTAATATATCTATCTTACCAGTACTATTAAATTATTCAGTACTTTTGGATATAATATATTATATCTATCCCCAATATAATAATGTAATCACTGACTCTAGGATACTTGGTTCATGGTCTTTAAAATATACACCATATAAAATAAATATGGTCTATAGCCTTAAAATATGCCTTAATGCAGATAATTTGGGATTAAATACCTTAATTGGAGTCAATAATTTCTATGTACTTACATTAAATCCTATATAATTAATTTATATCATTTACTTAATTATTTAAGAAATTTTTTGATGTTTTTATTTTATCATTAAACCATTTATTTCTTTTAATTTAATGTAATATTTAATTACAAAATATATTAAGGCTATTCCATGTATTTTAAAGATATTCCTTTTATAATTTTAGAACGAATATTATTTTTTCACTATACTCAATGAGGTTACTATTCCATCATATCCGAAATAATAATCATTAAATTATTGTTATTTTTATTCTTTAATTTTAATTTTAAAACCAACCATGTAATATAGTTATGAAAAATTTACAATGTCATGGAGATGGTAGGATGTACATGCGCATGAGTGACATTTCCATTTTTTAATAAACATGAAAAGAATGTGAGTATTATTTTTTCTATATGGATAATTAATTATATCATAAATATAATATTATTTCCTTAAATATACTTATATATAATATCCATGTGGTGTGGTTATGAAAAATGAATAACATCGCATTGTTGATGTGGTAATCTACACATACGCATGGACAAAATTATCGTTATTATATTAATTAAATGGTAAGGAAATAAGATGATATATTATATTTATAGAATGATAATTATTTATTTAATATCATATATATATATATATATATTAAACTCATAATTATAATCATTTGAGATAGGTGTTGATAGAAAACAAATCATATTGATTTGCGAGGAGGTACCTTCCACACACACAAACGATGGTTTCATTTCCCATTTGAGGGAATAGGTGATAGATATAGGTTATTATATTAACATAATAACATCTTAATACATATAATCCATTGGTATTATTAATTCATAATGGAAGAATAATATTTTAATGAGGTATATGAATTAATAAAACTAAAACATTTAGTTAAATACTATATCTCTTCTATAGACAGCCTCATTTACGTTACAATTTATGCTCTATAAGGATGGTACACTATAAAATGTAACACCTTAGGTACATGGGGAGGTATTATATAAAAATATTTTTTAGTGTTTCTCTAATATATTTTTCTCAATATTTTTGATGAAGAGAGGAGAGGAAGTTCTGTTTTGAGTGGGAAGGGGAATTTTTGGACTTACATAAAGTAATAAAGTAATATAAATTAATTTTCAAGTAAAAATATATCCAAATTGGTTTAATATTATTATAATATGATTATAAGTATAAAAACTCTCATAAAATAACATTTTTATGAGTTTTGGTTATGTTTTCGCCCATATCTCTTAATTTTAACCCCCATTAATCCTTTCTATCATTATCGTGAAATAATGTTTTTTTACTCTTTAATTGTCAAAAAAGTTAGTATAAAAAGAAAATAGACCCAAAAAATTAACTTGGATGACATTTTAAACCATATATCATTAAATTAGATGAATATATGAATTTTATAAATTTAAAATCATTTAATAAAATAATTTTTTAATATAAAATATAATTAATATAATTTTTGGAAATATATGAAATATTATAATGTAATATGTGTCTAACTCATGTAAAATGAATAAAAAATGACATTTACTAAAATATAAGTTGGATTTATTCATAATTTAATCATAAAAAAATTAAAATTTTCCCGATATTATTTTAAACTATATCATTCGGTTTAAACCGTTGGTTAACTAATTTAATCCTTAACCACGGTGATAAAAATTCACTATATTTACTATTAATCATTACAAAATATAAATGGTAATTATATACCAAGTTTTTAACATATAATTCCAAGTATGGGATAAATTTTTCAAAATTTAATTCATTTAATTGTTAAAAATTAATTTAATTTTAAAATGTAAATGAATGGAAACCCCATTTTGTAGAAAATGTGTTATAAGCCCAAAAATTAAAGTATAAAAAAATAAAATAAAATTTATATTAAGGTGTAATTAATTATATTAAATCTAATTAAGATATTATTGTTTAAATTTAATATCAAATTCAACAAGTAATGGTACATTCCATTGAAAATATAAGAATTTCTTACAAAAAAAATAGTGTTTTTCACAAATCAATGATAAGTAAAAAATTTCCGAAAAATAGCAAACATTCCCCCAAAGATATTTTTGATATAATGAGTTAAAAAATGATATAATTTTTTTATAAAATTCCATTTATAAAATTTTAAGAAAATATATATATTATCTTCTGAAAAAATAAATAAATAACAATTCTAATGAAAACATATTTATAAAGCATAAAATTGATTTGTTGAAAAGCTCTTACTTATTTATTATAAATGAATAAATAGATTTGGATTATAAAAAACATATATATTTATTTCTTATAATATGGTTATTATTTCTGCATAGCTAGAAATTTAAAAACTAGGTAATAATAGTAAAATTTATATAATAATATTTCATGCTTTGTTTAAGCTCGATGTATCCTATTGTATACGATATCGAACAAAACCTTATTTTTAAAATATCAATGTGTGAAATAACACTAGCCCATTATAAATTTCTTCCTCAAAATTTGAAATGTATCTTGATAATAGAGATTTTTAAATTTTAAAATACCTATGTTAAAAAAAAAGTTGTAAAAAGGGTTAATAAAATGTACTTTTCAAAAGAGGAAAAAGGAAATGTGAAGTTCATTTAGAATAACACATAACTTAGTTTAAATAGTATAATATTAGTATAAAGTGAAAAAATGGATATAGAGAAAAATAAAATTTCTAAATAACAATGTAGAGTTACTAAGAATAATGATAATAAGAAACTGAATGACCATAAGAATATCAATCACCACAGAACCATAAATCAATGTTCTGTGAAAACAACCTTAAATTCAATATAAATGAATGTAATTTAAAAAATTGATTTTTCAGGATCCATTTACAAGAGTTTAGAAATTACATAATCATCTATAATATTAAAATAAAAAATATACTTATATGAAAAGTAAAATTTTAATCATTAATCTATTTAAACCACAATTACATGTTCTTCTCTAAATGATAAGTATTCATGATGAATTTTTCATACTTGAAGCACTAAAATAAACATATAGTGGATATAAACATCCATTAAAGGATAATAAGATATTTTTTATATGATTATATATTAAGAGAAATTGAAAATTTTAGTACATGTTAAGATAATATCCAAAATATTTAGATCTTTATATAAAGATATAACGCATTAATCTCCGAAATTCAACAATAGAACCCAAAGATAAAATTAAAAAAATCCAAAAATATTAAACACTCTATCTTAATTAACCTCAATAACATCAAAATCACAGTGTTTTGTAACTTGAATGGTTATATCATACCCTTATCCATACATAACTAAAAAATATATAATCATTTTTTGAAATAATCCTTCATATGGAACCACACGATTCTCTTAAGGGTTACTTGTACCTTAACAAAATAAAACATGTCCAAAAAATCATTGATCACATCAAAATCACATCACATAAAACCTAAAAAGTGGGTGTCTAAAACATTGAACTAATTAGAAACCATAAAATATTAACCCCTGATGGTATATATAACTCTTAAGATAATATCACCTGAAAACATCCTAATCACCAAAAAAAATTAAACCCTTCTCTAATACCGACTATACCCGCCTTGAATCCACACTTTTGAATATGATACTAAAAATATAATTTTTATATTTCTACATTTGATACCAATTATGTTAGCCGTATTTTAACACTAAAAACATTTTACATCAAGCTGAAATATTGGATCAATTGCATTATAAAGGACCTTTCACAATTAGAGATTTAGATAATTGGGAAAAAGTCTTACATAACATATTAGATGGATAAAAAACTGGTTCATATGGATATGAATTATCACCCACCATTTTCTTCAAATTTAGTACCCTTTTAGGGTATAAAATACTTAAAACTATTCTTCACAACTTTTTCAAATGGAAAACATAAGAAGTGTGTGCTCAGAAACATGGAAAGAGTAAACATAATCATCAATTGAATGTTATCAATGAGAATACGATGAGTATTAGGTAATTATGACATAATAGAAGTACATGATAATAACATAAAATAATTAATACCCATCATACATAGTTCATAAATCCTGATACATGGAATAAATAATTATTATAAGACTAAATTTATATAATTCAACAACCATGAGCAATGTGAAAACATTTCATGAATAAAGGATTATTTATAACTCATAACAAGCATTGAAAAACTATATATGTTTCTTAGAACATCAAAAATTAAACCTATAATTACAATACATGATAGCTATAATATATATTATGAGTAACATATAATCAATAAACTATATTACCTATTATGAGTAACATAACCCTATAATCTCTTAGGAGTTAATTTTATCCAGTTAACTCAGTCTCAGTACCCAATACATTAGAAAGTTATAACAGACCCACTCTCCCATGGTTTATAACAAAACCACTTTAATTGGATTATAAAATAACTACCCATAAATTATCTATACATTTGTATATGTATGATAAAATACAAAAAATAATTATATACTTTCACTTTTCAACATTACAACAACCATTGTACATTCATAGCTTGATTTACAAATGAAAAAGGAATTGGCTCCATTAAAATCTATTTGAAATGAACATAATCCATATAGAAAAAATAATTAGTATTGTATTCTTATATAATATCTATAGTGGATCATATGTAAGAATAATGGTTTTTGTATTTGATGAATAGAACCACCTTTAAAATATTATTAAAAACATTACCGAGTAAATTACCCTTTCGACTTCAAAAATCACTTTCAATAATATAAAATTTTCAAAATATTAGGAGAATGTTTTTATTTGAATTTAAAATTAGAAATTGATAAATCAATATTCAAATAAAATAATGGATATTTTGAGGTTAAAATGTATTATTTAATTAAAATTAAAATTAAAATAGATTTTTAAAACACATTGTAAAGAGATTAAAAAATGACCTATTTGAAAAATGACAAGAAATTCTGTTTTAAATAATTTTAAAAGAATTTAAATGATAATTTATAATAAAAATAGGAAATAATTTCACTTTATATTATAATATTCTTGAAAATATTTTAGAAACCATGTATTTGGTAGAGAAAGACTTATGATATAAATGAATAAACAATATAGGTACCACCGGCAAACAACATTCTTGATTTTTATTTAGTTAACAAGGGAAGAAATGGAAATTAAAATAGAAAAACAAAATCATAACCAGAGTATAATAAATGGTATTCGGTTTAATAAAATAAGATAATATTAACTCCTAATAAGGATCCTAGAACATCAAAAATCTTGAAATAAAAATAGATTGATACATAAATTCTTTATCGATTTGGATGTTTTTTATTCAAAATTCATTTAAATAAATTTATGATATGGTTATACACATCCCCCAAATTTCATGTTATATAATGAAATATTTCATTTATGTGTTATAATGTACACTATATATTGAAATCATAGTACATGACATGAATCATATCCCTGGAAAATAAAATTACAAAAAAGAAAACCCTTACAAAGATCATAAATGTTTATGTGATAATTAATCTATGAAGTGGTTATGTTAAAAAATTAAATAAACTCAAAAAATTATTAATAAATAGTATAAAAATGTTTATATCAATTAACACAAAATAATTTCATTAAAAATTAAATTAATAAGATTTATAACAAAATGAAACGAAATTGGGTTTTGAAACTCCTTACAACATGGTAACATCAAATACAAAAAATATTGGATGAAATAATTTAAATTGAAACATATAATAACAATATTTAAGAAATATTAAAAAATATCATGTGAAAATGGGAAACCCATACACCATATAAAGTAATTTAGGTCGATGACAATGAAAATGCTTCAATGGAGATAAATTGACGCAAAATCCCTTACGTTGAATCCAGACATTCAATTTATTTACATTAACTACTATAAAAAATATTTAAATTATTTACTTGATTAATTAAATTTTGATTTTTTATTAATTTTTCTTTAATCCATGTATTCTATTTATTTTAATTAAATTTTTAATTACATAACTAGTTATGCCCACATCGATTATTTTGAGGGAGTTCAGTTCATAATTTCAAAATGACATCAGTCTGTTGACGGTGGTCAAAGTGGTAATTGATACATTATCTATAGAATAATAATCATGAAATAATTATAATTTTTTTAATAAATTATATTTTTAAAACTATCCACAAAATATGGTTATGAAAAATTAACTATGTTATAATCATAGAGATAGTATGTCGAATGTGCGAATGAGTAACGTTTCCATTTTTCAAAAAACATGATGGAAAGTAAGTAAGTATTAATTTATCTTTATATAATGAAGACTATTTCATAAATATAATATTTCTTATTTAAATAAACATATATATAATATCCATTGAATAGGTTATGAAAAAGGAGTCAGATCAGTTCGTAGAGGAGGTTATCCACACGTATGCAGAAATGACGTTATCATTTTTCCAAGAATAGATTGGTAAGAATGAATATGATAAATTATATTTAATTAACTATAAAAATTTTATTAATATAGAATATATTTACATATTAATTACATTTTTATAAGTATCTTTGAAATATGGTGATGAAAAATAATTTTACTTGGTTTGGGTGGTGGTAGTATTTCGTACACATGAACAATGGTTTTATTTCCCATTTGTGTGATGAGGTGATGGATATTATTTATTAATTTAAAATAAATGAATTTAATGATATATAATATGCTTATAATATTATCTAATCATGTTTGAATAATATTTTGAAGATGTGAAGGAAGAAATAAAATCAAAATGATCGGTTAAAAGTTATACCTCTTATCTAAACAACCTCCAGTGATTTACACCTTAAGCCCTATAATGATGGTATTATACCAAAAATAAAACATATATTACATTGTGAGGAATTATAGGAATTAATTTTGGTAGGACTTTTATAATATAAATTTATCAAAATTTGTGATTTAGAGAAGAGTAGGGTTTCCCTTTTATAAGTTGAAGGAGTGGCAGCCTTGGAATTAATTAATGTGTTAAAATGATATAAATTAAATTTCAAGTTAAAATGGATAAAAATTGATATAATTTAAAAAAACAAAATTATGTGTTGAAATTGAATCATCAAAAAAATTTGGACAATTTTTTGTTGTAGTTTCATCCTTATCTCTTAGTATTAACCTGTCATTTACCCTTTTAATGATCACCGCGAAATCAATGTTTTGTTTACTCTTTAAGGGTAAGAAAACATATTATAAAAGGAAAAGTGATCAAAAAATAGAACATGGTTTTATAATATACCGTATACCATTCAAATAGATAGAGATATAATTTTTAGAATTATAAATCATTGAATAAAATATTTTCTATCCTTAAATTTCATTAATTTTATTTTTAGAAATACATGAAATATTATAATATAATACATGCCTAAGTCGTGTAACATAGTTCTAATATTAAATTGATTACAACATAAGGTTGATATTATCTTAATCTAATAATCCCATTAAATTTATATAGTTTTATATATTATTTTAAAAGTTACCTTTTTTATTTAGAACCTTGCTTAACTAATCTTTACCTTAACCAGGGTAATAAAAATTAAATATGGTTACTATTCATAATGAGTTAAAATAAAGGGAATTATTTAAATTAATTTTAACAAATTATTCCAAAAATGGGATCCATTTTTAAATATTTTATTCAAATATGTGTTTAAAATTAATTATATTTTAAAACAAAATAAACATAATGAAAAACAATCTGATAGAAAGATGAGTTTTTAATCCCAAAAATGAACTTATTATAAGATAAAGTACAGTTAAGATTAAAATTTATTTGATTTAATTATTTCAAATTAAATAAATCATAAATTAATTTAAGAAAAAAATTAAAATCCTAATTATACTTTTCAGTGAAAATAAATGATGGTTTTACAATAATAAGAATTTTTTTACTCTTCACAGATAAATAAATATTTTTAGAAAAATCTGAAAATTTCACCCTCAGATATATTTTCCTTAATGATTTAAAAAAATATTCATTTTATAAAATACATTTGTTATGAAAACATATTTATGAAGCATAAAATGACTTTATTGAATATTTAGTACTTTTTATTTTAATTTAATTTATAAATTAGTATTATATTAAAAAATGAAACATTTTTTTGTAATATAGTTATTACTATTCATACTTATCAATATAACTACTTGGTTTTAATGTTAATATTTAAATAATTATAATATTACATGGTTCATGTATTCTTGTTGTTGAAAATTGTATACACTATCGTAAAACATATTATTTTTAAAATATTGGGGTGCAACACATAACACTCAATATTTTAGTTATTATTGGACTATGTGTGTGGTTCCCTAATAAATTATTTGACCACAAATTTCTCAAGAATCCATTAAAAATGGGTGCCCTAGGAGATATTACTTTTTGCAAGTATAGGATTGGTCCAAGATTGGGATCAAGATTTTTATAATTGATTCGGAATCCAATGATATCAAGATATTAGGATTTGGTATAGATCGTAGTGGAATATAACTTCATGTATATTCATTTTATTCTTGAATTCCATTTTTATATGATTATTGGCCCAGTGGGTGATGTGTCTATGTTTTTGTTTTTCGAGAATGACTGTTTGTGTTAGTCATTGAATATTATTCTGTTAAAGCATGTATTATTTATAGTTTTTATTTAAACATTTTATTATTATTATATTTGGTAGTTGGTTATTTCTTATGATAATTATTTCTGTGATGAAAGGTTCCGGTTTAGACCCCCCCCCCCCCCACTTCTAGTCTGAAAACAATATAACTCTATGAGGTGAACCTAAGGACACCTAGAAACCTAATACAATTACTGTTCTAAGTGAGATGGACAAATGAATTACATAGAAAACCACAACCACTCTAGAGTAACAATGTTCATAACTATTTAGCTTCTTTAAAAAAATCTCAAAATAATTTCCCAAAGCAGATACTTATCAATCTGAAATATAAAAAATATAAAATCAATTCCACAAGTAGAAGAATTAATATCATATATAAACATGATATTAGATACTTCTTCCAAAAAATTCATGCATTAATTAATATAGAGTATTGAGATTGTTTACGTGACTCTCATTCCATATTGATGTCATATAATCACAACTAATGTTATACATATATCCATAATAAATCTAAAAACTATTTCATATCAATAAAATAATCATTTCAATAAACAAATACTATGGATGGAAACAACTTGAGAAAAAATCACTCCACAATAAACAGAAGTCATAAATCCTCATATAGTGGAATAAATTATTATATCCAACTTCTAAAATAAATTAAATAGGAATTCCATAAAATAGTAATCTATAAATTATTTTTTTTCATTTTTCATGCTATAAAATTTTAATTCATAACATTTAGAACATGTCATGTTTGACATATAGTGAACTGAATAAATTATCTTACATTCATAATAATTAACTAATAATAAAAAATATACTACTTTCAATGATTCTATATCTATTTATAATTAAGGAGTTCCAAACATAAAGATGATTTTCCAAAAATTCATTACTTTCTCGATAAGTATCACAACATTTCATATTAAATCACGTTAAATTCAAAAGGATGTTGATAAAAACATTTCACTAAGTATCTTTTATATTAAAATCCGTATATTTATTAAACCTTAATGTGAAAACCTTTTAATCATTCACGATAACATGAAAACACTTAAAATTAATTTTTAGAAAGCATTCCTTATTAAAATTTATGTTTCATGGAATAACAATAAGTTTCTATATAAGAACACATGTTAGTTGAAAAATCAATTTTTACACAAAAAATTTATTACAAAACAAATCACTATGTTAAAAAATAAATCATCTAATTTAATTCATCATGATTTAAGAAATAATAATAATTCTCCCACCACTATAATTTCAAATCAAAACATGCTTCATTTTAAACTGATTGATAATTATGAGAAATTTAAAACATTATATTCTAGATAATAACATTCCATATTTATCATTATTTAAAAGAAAACATTCAAATTTATTGAAATGTTAAATAATTTTATCAATTTATTTTTTTCAACTAACACAATTATACCATGATCATTATCCAATAAATATTACTAAAAAAACTTCAATTTTTGGGATCCCAATTTAACATATAACATGTATATTAAAAAAACAACGAATGAGCAATCCACATTATCATCCTATAAAATTTTCTAATGTTTTCTATCAAAACATTATTTATATGAAGCATACATATTTAAAAAATATAAAGTATTTAATTCTCTATTTATCATTTACTAGATGTGTAGGTCGTTAATTTTATGATATTTAAATTTTGCTCCATGAAATTACATTATCAATAATGGTATTCACATAAATATGAGTAGAGTTTCCACATGTATAAAAATTAGACAAACCCATCCACTACACCATGATATTAACTTCTTTTCGATGAACTGGATCACCCATGCTATATTTAAATGAATCATGAAAAATAACATGTCAAGATAGGTAAATTTTCTCCATTATTCATTTTCTAGAGGCCATAAAACAAATTACAAGTATGAGATAAATCCCTTCTAAGAATATAATTACACAAGACCATATCCGCATCATAAATAAATAACATGCACAACGCACTTAAAATAATAATTAACTTAATAAAATTTTGTAAATTTAATTTAATACCATGTTGAAAAAAATTAATGTGAAACCAAAAAATATTCACTTTCACCAAATGAGGTCACGTATCACATGGGCTCTGTGAAGAGTAAATTGATTAAAAAATGAATTCACATAAGAACTCATTCCACTAAGTAAAATGTCAATAGTAATGGGAATGGGAGAACAGTATACAATAAATGTGATTATAAAAACCCATCCCCTTGACCATATGCTCATAAAACAGATCTTGATGATAGATTTATAAAATTATATGACCAAGGTTTGAGAAACCCCTTCCCCCCTAACCATGTCTCCATGAAAACATCAGGGATGAGGAATGTGTTATACTTAACATCCATAAAAGAAATTAGGTGTGAGTTCAAAAATAATGGTTGTATTGGTATAAGGAATCAATAATCATGTATATTAAAGGAGGGTTTCAATCAAGTGAATGGTTATGTTTCACTGAACACATCATGAAGGCATAATAATTGAATGATGATGATAATTGAGGCATTTTACTTTAATAGGATAAACATTTAAGGGTTCTATGCCCAAAAATTCAATTCAAAGGTCTCAATACACTAAGAGTAATATATAGAAATCCCATAATAGAGAGAAAACCTCACCTATAAAAATCATGAATTTTAACATGAATAAAGAAAACCATCCTAAAAACTAATCATTGAGCTCTCCCCATTTAATAATCAACTCCTCAAAAATCATAATGAATAAGACCCACCATTATTGAGTTTTCATATAGTGCATAATAACATCTTATGATGCTGATTTATCTCTATGTACATAATATAAACCACGGGATACACCAGTCTCCACTAACTAGATCATTGACATGTGCTCCAAAATGGTTCCATCATACTTCTACCAACCCTGGTGGAATATCTCACAAAATTTCTTCCTCAAATCATTGTCATCATTTTCCTCCACTCTAGGTCAATTTGTTAAAACATATAGTTGTCTTGGACTTGGACTGGAACCCACTCACATAAAATAGAAACAGTTTGGTGCTCCAAACATAGGACTTGGATTAATTTTAATATTAATTAGTCAATTTATTTTTATCTTATTTCACATTATGTACCTGGTTCAGTCATAGCCACCAAAAAAAGAATTCATCATTATTTCCTACTAATATACCCTATAATAAGATTCACATCACTTATCATGTCTATTGAACTTGATGATCCTTATATGAAATCACATGGGAGCCTAAGATGTTGTCTCCTATCTAGTATAACTTTTTATAGCACGTACTAATCTAACATGATTCTATATCCCAACCAACCAACATATCCTCATCACTACCTAACTCCAAACTCTATCTTATCACTCAACCATCACCTTTGATATCACTCCATAATAACCCCCTCCCTCCAAAGTTGCACCTCAAATGCTGAGAATAGATAAATAGAAATAATGATACCCAAAACCCACCCCCCAATAGTCCAGAAGTTAATGATTAGACCTGAGGGAACATTGTAACGTCCCGGTTCCGGAAGCCACCCAGAGGAGCCCCGTACCCGGTTGGTCACACGGCCTCAACCGCATATCCACAAACGCCAGATGCTGCCGACTAGTAGTGAGGGCCTTGGGTGTGATGGTGGGAAAATTATGCCCTCATTGGCAGAGTACATAGTGGATGAAAAATAAACATGCAATTGCGGAAGTAGTAATAACCAACAATATAACACCTGAAGACAAAATCAACAACTGGAGCACATATGTATATACGAAATGATGCATGATACATAGTTAGGAATGTTTCCAAACAAGTCACAATACTGGAAACACTACAGAACCAAAACAAGTACAAAATAAAATTAAGCAGCTCCTCAGCATTGCAAGCCAAAGCTTGGTCTCATGCTTTCCTTCTCTAAGCAATCAAGTTCCAGAAGTCGAAGGGCGCTTGCCCTTGTCTATACCTACAACAACATAGCCTTCTTGGGCCCAAAAGCATGGCCCAAACAGGGTGTGAGATAAAATCCAATTAGGCATTCACCTGAAGATCTATGTCTACCAGTCAGTGAGTATATGGCAGGTAAAAGTACAATAAGCAGTAAACAGCAACAGCAAGCAGTAGGCAGTAAACAGTAAGCAGTAAATAGGATAATACATAGCAGCAATCAATCCACAACAAATCAAAAGCAGTGAAACAAACAGCTAATAAGCCAGAAACCCTCTGGGAAGTACTCGCAGCCATCCCCTCTGGTTCTATCCAAGAAGTACCACAACCCTTTGGGCAGGGCACTCAGCCTAACCCCTCTGGCTTGGTCATACGAATTTATGAGACTCTCTGGAGAAGCTCACTCAGTCAATTCTCCTTATATTCTAGGGTAGTTAGGGACTATCTTGGGGAAGATCGTGCAGTCTAACCCTCTTATCCTAAAGGTCTAGAGACTCTCTGAGGAAGCTATCTCAGTCAATTCCTCCTATAGCCTCAGGTATACCACATACACTCTGAGGAATCTCACTTGGTCAATTCCTCCTCTATCCTGGGAAGGTTCTTAAAGAGATTCAAACAAGGTAAGACTCTCTAAGGAAGCTCACTCGGTCTACCCTCCTGTATTCTGTAAAATACAAGACTCTCTAGGAGCTCACTTGGTCCATCCCCTCTGTAGTCTGTAATATCTAAGACTCTCTAGGAAGTTCACTCAGTCTATCCCTTATAGTGTATAACACCAGGTTCTCTCAGCCCTGTGCCAATCAGTACATAATAATGCTATAAGGCCAAAGTACACCTATAGAGCTACTTGTCTTACCAATGTACACCTATAGAGCTACGTAGCTAAACAGTCTACAAGGAAACAAGCATGTCATGATTTTCACTTCAACCTATAACCGCGAGGCATGAAAACAGGTGTAGCAGCCAAAGGCAAACGAGACCAAAAGGTCGTAAACAGAACAAATAAATAGAAACAACATCCAAGAATAAAAAATTATCCTCTAACATGGTCAAATTACCTGTACACAAGCATATGAGAAAGTTAGGAAAACAATGAAGGCAAAAAGGGGTAACACGCAATACCTCGTTCACCGGTATCGGTGGAAATTCGCACATAAACTCAGAGAAATTGAACGGTAAGGCACAAACCATCTTCCTCGATCCTAGCAGATCCATATACCTGAACCACGATGGCTGATTCTCCCTAGAACTTCATAGATCTGAGAAAACGCACAAAACGTTCAACCATAGATAACTTGAGAAGCAGGAATAATTGGAAGACAAGCCTCAAGCAAAAGGGAGAACTCACTATTGCGCTTCCAACGCAATCGACAGAGCTCAAATCGGAGAACAGATGGAGGCATAGGAATCTGAAGAATTTCCGCAGTCGTACGCAATCTCTCAGTCGAACTAGACCTAGAAGAAGATGATTATGACAATGAGGTGCGACCCCGGTCCTTTTAGTGCAAAAAAAAAAGAAAAGTACACGGCGTGTATTTTTAAAGTACACGGAGTATAGTGGGTTTTTCCGTAATCCGCCAAAATTGGCCTCCACTTCACCCCTACACACCATGTGTGTGGTCCGGACATGGCTAGCACACAGTTTCAAGTGAGAAAAAACTACATGGCGTGTACTCAGGATGTACACACCGTTTACTTCAAAAATTTACAAAAACTCCAAAAATTATCAAAAACTCCAAAAAAGGAAATACATACCTGAAACAAAGTTATGGGTTCTTACAAACTTCCCCCCTTAAATAAATTCATCCCCGAATTTCCATAGATGGGCGTAGAAGAAGAAACCTTGAACAACTCCAGCCACTACGATTGAATCTCAGCCTCCCTCTCCCAAGTCTTGTCCTGTACTCGCCCGTGCTACCATAGCACTCATACTAGAGGAACAGACCGGCCTCGGAGAACCTTTGTACTACGATTGACCATCCTTATAGGATGCTCTTCAAATGACGCATCCGCTTCGAGGTCAACCTCATCAGGCTGAAAGACATGAGACGGGTCTGAAAAGTAATGTCGGAGCTAAGAGACGTGGAAGACGTCGTGCATAGCCCGGTACCTTTGAGGTAGCTGCAACCGAAAGGCAACCGGCCCAACTCTCTCCAGTACCAAAAATGTCCCGAAGTACCGTGGTGAAAGCTTACCCTATCTCTGAATCCTCTTGTGTCCCAACCTCGGTGCAACACGCAAGAAAACCTGATCTCCAACCTCGAACTCTAGAGGTCGTCTCTGCTGATCAGCATAAGACATCCATTGAGACTATGTTGTAGCCATCCTCTTCTGAATCAACTCTATCTACTCTAAGGTCTCCTGAACAGGACGAGGTCCTAGCAAAACTACCTCTCCTACCACCAGCCAGCATAAGGGTGATTGGCATGGCATACCATATAGAGCCTCGTATGGTTCCATCTGAATGGTTTCCTGAAAACTATTGTTGTAGGCAAACTCCAAAAGAGGTATATGCTTCTCCCAAGAACAACCAAAGTCTAGAATGCAAGCTCAGATCATATCCTCAAGCATCAGGATCGTGCGCTCAGACTGGCCATCAGTCTGGGGATGGTATGCTCTACTCAAATGTACTTGTGTACCCAAGGCCTTCTGAAGTCCCTGCCAGAACCGAGAGGTAAACCATGCATCCCTATCTGAAACAATGGAGTGTGAAACTTCATGTAGATGTACAATGTCTCATATGTACAGTCGTCCCAAATCATCAACACTGTTGGTTTCCTTGATCGTCAAGAAGTGTGCTACCTTCATAAGCCTGGTCGCCGATGTTATGCTTTCACTTGCTGACATGTAGAACATTTCTTGATAAAACCAGCAACATCTCTCTTCATACATGGCCACCAGTACTGGCAATGAAGATCCCGATACATCTTGGTAACGCCAGGATGAACTGCCCAAACTAAGGAATGAAAATCATGTATCAGCTCCTCACGTATATCTTCTGGAACTCATACACATCCTTGGAAACGCAAGATCTCATCCTCACCCACTGTCCATCCAGGAAGAGGGTCCCCTCTTGACACACTCTCCTGTTGGACTAAGGCCTCCGAATCTGATAGCTGCCTCATTCATACCCAATAAATAAGTGTAGAGGTAACAGTCACAGATAAAAGAAAGGTTTGTCCCATCCTGTCGTGCATCTCCAGATGCATCTTAGAGAACAGAGCCATAAGATTCCACTCACTGTTAGCCTCCTGAACTGCCTGAATCTGAGTTCTCCTGCTCAAAGAATTAGCCACTGTGTTGCCCTTTCCCGGTGTATAGGCAGGCTCGAAGTCAAAGGAATGAAGATACTCGACCCACCTGAATTGTCATGGATTCAGATCGTGCTGAGTAAAGATATACTTGAGACTCTTATGGTCGGTAAAAACCACAAAGTGATCTCCCAGAAGATAGTGTCTCCAACAGCTTAAGGCATGAACAACTATTTCCAACACCAGATTGTGTGTCAGGTATTTTCTCTCATGTGGCTTCAACTGTCTAGACTCGTAAGCAACGACCCCATCTCCCTGCATAAGTACAGCTCCTAGCCCGATACTCGAAGCATCACAGTAAATAGTATAGCCCTTTCCCAACTCTGAAAAGACTAGTATCAGTGTTGACATCAACCTCCCTTTCAGCTCCTGAATGGATGACTCACAAGAATCTGACCATAAAAACTTCACCTCCTTCTTGGTCAGAATTGTCAATGGTGCTGCTAGGCACGAGAATTTCGGAATGAAGTGTCTGTAGTACCCACCCAGCCCTAGAAAACTCCGCACCTCAAAAATATTCTTCGGATTATCCTAGGAAACTATAACTCCCACTTTCTCTAGGTCCACAGATACTCGAGCCTCTAAGATGACGTGACTCAAGAAGTGAATCTGATCCATCCAAATGTGGCACTTCCAAGGTTTAGCATACAACCGATGCTCTTTTAGTGTACTCATAATGATCTCAAGAAGTTTGGCATGGTCATGTCGAGTGTGAGAGTGCACCAAGATATCGTCCATGAAGACCGCAACAAAAGAGTATAAGTATGGATGGAAAACTCGGTTCATCAGTGCCTAGAAAACTGCAGGCGCGTTCGTGAGACCGAACGTCATGACTGTGTACTCGAAAAGACCATACCTACTCATGAAAGTTGTCTGAGGTATATTTTATGTTCTAACGCACAACTGATAATAATCGGACCTCAAGTTGATCTTCATGAACAACCCAAACTACATGGTGTGTTGTTCCCACACACGGCGTGAACTTGAACTCTAAATCCATGCCCGAGTCTCCTTACACGGCTAACCCACACGGTTCAAACTAACACCATACTACATGGCGTGATCCCTAGGGACACGGTGTGTACTAGACACTGCCTCGGTGGCCCGTGTTGTTAGTTACATGGTCGTCTACATGGCTACACCATACACGTCGTGTTCTGAACAAACACAGCGTGTATAGGAGAAGGTGACACCATCCCGTGTTGTTCGTAACACGGTCGGGTACGTGGGCAAGACAACACAACATGTTCTGAAAGCAACACGACATGTCTTAGAGAAAGTCATGCTGGCCCGTGTTGTTCGTGACACGATCAGATTCATGGACAGAACTACACGACATTTTCCTTTACAACGCAGTGTATTCTAATCGAGCTTCCCCGACCGGTGTTGTTTGTAACACGATCGGATACATGGACAGAACTACATGACGATTTCCTTTACAACGCGGTGTATTCTAATCGAGATTCCCCGACCCATGTTGTTAGTGACACAGCCGGGTACAAGGATCTACACTACATGGCATGTAAATACCGTACACGGCGTGTTCCTAATGTTATTTTCACAACACTGTGTTCCTACACACACAGTCAGTAACACAGCCTAAAAACTACACGGCGTGTAAAGAAAAAGTACACGCCGTGTATTCGGGGTTTTTCTGGGAAATAGCTCAGAAACTGCACAGAAGCCCAGAAACACAGAAAACAAAGCAAAGAGGTACCAAATTCGGATCTGTGGGGGCCCATACTCCCTGCGAATCAAAGATTGGCATCCCCTATAGTCATGTACATGAGAAAACTGGATCATGATCCACCATTTTCCGGATAAAGAGGGCCCATAACACCTCAAGAATCAAAACATGGCGTTCATTTAAACAAAGTACAATACAAAAATCCTCTAACAAGGCAGCGTAGATTCTATCAAGCATCTATCACAACATCATGCATAATTTACAAAAAGTCAATCACAACAACATGAAATCGCTAATTCACCCAAAATGGCATGGAAAGAATGAATGGCGTGTGATTTATACAAGTGCCTATAAGATGAATGAGATAGAATACCCTCATCTCATCTGGTTGGGATAGAAATAGAACCGTAATATCAAAACAATAACAGTACAAAGCATGTGAATCACTCTAGGTGAAATCGTATCAACTGTAACATCTCAAGACCAGAAAAATGCAATAAATGAGGTAGTATAGATTTTCCCTCTACACGGATTAGCTACTCCCATGCATAGCTTATTACCAAGTACCGGATCCTTCCTATCTCTGGATAAGTCTCCAAACAGTAATGTAAGAGAAAATCATTCCTCTGATACCACATTGTAACGTCCTGGTTCCGGAAGCCACCCAGAGGCGCCCCATACCCGGTTGGTCACATGGATTCAAGAGAATTTCCCCAAACTCCAGAGGTTTTCGACTAGTATTGAGGGCCTTGGGTGTGATGGTGGGGAAACTATGCCCTCATTGGCAGAGTACACAGAGGAAGAAAAATAATCATGCTATAGTGAAAGAAGTAATAACCAACAATATAACAGTGGAAGACTAAATCAACAACTGAAGAACATATGTATATATCAATTGATACATGATACATAGTTAGGAAAGCATCCAAACAAGTCACAATGATGGAAACACTACAGTACCAAAACAAGTACAATAGAAAAGTAAATAGCTCATCAGCATCGCAAGCCAAATCTTGGTCCCATGCTCTATTGCTCCAAGCAATCAAGTTACAGAAGTCGAAGGGTGCTTTCCCTTGTCTATACCTGCAACAACATAGTCTTCTTGGGCCAAAAAGCATGGCCCAAACAGGGTGTTAGATATCATCCCAGTAGACATTCACCCGATGATCCGTGCCTAACATTTTGTGAGTATATGGCAGGTAAAATTACAATAAGCAGTAAACAGCAACAACAAGCAGTAGGAAGTAAATAGTAAGCAGTAACATAGGATAATAAATAGCATCAATTAATCCACAACAAATGAAAATTAGTGAAAAAATAGATAATAAGCTGTAAATCGTCTGGGAAGTACTTGCAGCCATCCCCTCTGGTCCTATCCAAGATGTACAACAACCCTATGTGTAGTGCACTCAGCCTAACCCCTCTGGCTTGGTCATACGAATTAATGAGACTCTTTGGGGAAGCTCACTCGGTCAATTCCCCTTATAGTCTAGGGTAGTCAGGGACTCTCTTGAGGAAGATCACGCAGTCTAAACCTCTTAGCCCCAACTTTTAGAGACTCTATGAGAAATCTATCTTGGTCAATTCCTCCTATAGCCTCAGGTATACCACATACTCTCTGAGGAAGCCCACTCGGTCAATTCCTCCTCTAGCCTGGGAAGGTTCTTAAAGAGATTCAAACAAGGTAAAACTCTCTGAGGAAGCTCCCTCAGCCTACCCTCCCTATAGCCTATAAGATCCAAGACTCTCTAAGAGCATACTCGGTCCATACCCTCTATAGTTTGTAATATTTAAGACTCTCTGAGAAGCTCACTCGGTCTATCCCTTATAGTCTATAACACTAGGTTCTCTCAGCCCCATGCCAGTTAGTGCATAAAAATGCTATAATGCCAAAGTACACCTATAGAGCTACATGGCTAACCAAAGTACACCTATAGAGATACTTAGCTAAACAGTCTTCAAGGCAACAAGCATGTCATGAGTTTCACTTCAACCTATAATCGTGAGGCATGAAAACAGGTGTAGCAGCCAAAGGTAAATGAGACCCAAAGGTCGTAAATAGAACAAAGAAATGGCAAAAACATCCAAGCCCAACAAATTATCCTCTAACACGGTCAAATTACATCTACACAATCATACAAGTATGGCAAGAAAGCAAGGAAGGCAAAAAGGGGTAACAAGCAATACCCCGTTCACGGGTATTAGTGTAAATTCGCACATAAACTCAGAGACTTTGAACGGTAAGGCACAAAACACCTACCTAGATCCTAGGAGATCGATATACTTTAACCACGACTGCTGATTCTCCCTAGAACGTCATAGATCTGAGAAAACGCACAAAACGTTCAACCTCAGAAAACTTGAGAAGGAGGAAGAATTGGAAGACAATGCTCAAGAAAAAGGAAGAACTCACTGGTACGCTTCCAACAAAATCAACAGAGCTCAAATTGGATAATGGATGGAGGATCAGGAATCCAGATATGTTTCACAGCCATACGACCTCTCTCGATCGAACCAGACCTAGAAGAAGA
Source organism: Viscum album (assembly GCA_963277665.1). NCBI lineage: Eukaryota > Viridiplantae > Streptophyta > Magnoliopsida > Santalales > Viscaceae > Viscum > Viscum album. Next base: position 928,608,282 of record OY728165.1, read on the forward strand.
TGATTATGACGATGAGGCGCAACCCCAGTCTGTTTAGTGATAAATAATAAAAGTACATGGCATGTATTTTTAAATACATGGAATATAGTGGTTTTTTCTGTACTCTGCCAAAATCGGCCTCCACGTCACCCCTACACACCTTGTGTGTGGTCCGGACATGGCCATCACATGGTATCGAGTGGGAAAAGAGTACACGGCGTGTACTCACAAAGTACACGGCGTGTACTTAAAAAATTGCCTGAAACTCCAAAAATTCCCAAAAACTCTAGAAAAGGAAAGGGATACCTAAAATAAAGATATGGGTTCTTACAAACTTCCCCCCTTAAAGAAATTAGTCCCCGAATTTCCCTAGATGGGTGTAGAAGAAGAAATATCGTACAGATCTGGCCACTACAATCGAATCTCAGCCTCCCTCTCCCAAGTCTCATCCTGTACTCGCCTGTGTTGCCATATCACTCGTACCAGAGGAACAGACCGGCCTTAGAGAACCTTTGTATTGAGATCGACAATCCAGATAGGATTATCTTCAAACGATGCATCTGCTTTGAGCTCAACCACCTCAGACTGAAAGATATGAGACAGGTTTGAAAAGTAAAGTCGGAGCTAAGAGATGTGGAAGACGTCGTGCATAGCCCGGTACCTCTAAGGTAGTCGCAACCGATAGGCAACCAGCCGAACTCTCTCCAATACCTCAAACAACCCGACGTACCATGGTGAAAAATTACCCTATCTTTGAATCCTCTTGTGTCACAACCTCAGTGCGACACACATGAAAACCTGATCTCCGACCTCGAACCCTAGAGGTCGTCTCCACTGATCAGCATAAGACTTCTATCGAGACTGTGCTATAGCAATCCTCTTCTGAATAAACTATATCTGCTCTGACACCTCATGAACAAGACGAGGTCCTAGCAAAGCTACCTATCCTCCCTCCATCTAGCATAAGGGTGATCAGCATGGCCTACCGTACAGAGCCTCATATGGTGCCATCTGAATGGTCTCCTGAAAACTGTTGTTGTAGGAAAACTCCACAAGAGGTATATGCTTCTCCTAAGAACCTCTAAAGTCTAGAATGAAAGATCGAGGCATATCCTCAAGCACCTGGATCGTGCACTCGAACTGGCCATCAGTCTGGGGATGGTATGTGGTACTCAAAACTACCTGTGTACCCAAGGCCTCCTGAAGTCCCTGCTAGAACCGAGAGGTAAAGCGCACACCCCTGTCGGAAACAATGGAGTGTGGAACTCCATCTAGATGTACAATCTCTCGGATGTACAGTCATCCCAGATCATCAACACTGAAGGTTTCCTTGATCGGCAAGAAGTGTGCTACCTTCCTAAGCCTATCGACGATGACCCAAACTGCTCACTTCCCTAAGGTGACCTCAATAATCCAGTCACTAAGTCCATCGCGACATCATTCCACTTCCACTCCGGAATGGGTAACTATTGTAAAAGCCCAGCTAGTCGCTCATCCTCTGCATTCACCTGCTGAAAAGTATAACATTTCATGAGAAAATCGACAACATCGCTCTTCATACCTGACCATCAGTACAGGCGATGAAGATCCTGATACATCTTGGTGACTCCAGGATGAACTTACCAAACTGAGGAATGAAAATCCCGCATCAGCACCTCGCGTATGTCTGCTGGAACCCATACGTGTCCCTGGATGTAACGCCCTGACCCTAGTTACCCAGAGTCTGTGCATTATTACATAACATTGGCATGATCACAAGAAAGATCAAATCTCGAAAGACCGATTGGTTTAGTAGCCATGGAAACACTAGATATATTCATAAGTTTTACATTACATCATAAAATGAAAAACTACTACAACAACATAATTTCTCCATAATCCACACTCATATCACCACATAATATCCCTGCAGGTCATTCATAATTTACTTCTTCACTTCCTGGGAAAAATAAAACATAGAAAAGGGGTGAGCTCAAATTCCCAGTAAGGATAACAATATAGTGGAAACTTTCATAAATAAGAATAAACATTTAAGGCAATGTATAACTAAAACAGAAGCCTTTCAAACATGAACTTTCAACATGGTATGGCATAAATAAAATGAAATAATTTCATTTACTTATTCACATGGATATTCTACTAATAGAATAATCACACGCAAAAATAAATAACCACTTTCATAATGTTGGAATGCATAATGCCAGACTATCATAACCACAGAGTCAAGGCCTCGTGCCAAGACTACAAATAAGATTTTGTCAAGGCCTTGTGCCAAGACACTAGTTTGTCTCATGAGACCTACCGATGCATCGAGGAGTTATAGCGGGCTCCACCCGTCACATATTAAGTCTAATGCATTCCCATATGAAAAGGTTTAAACATAACATAAAAATTCGTATTAAAACTAGCATACGAAACGTCAATACAATATTAACTATGAATGGTATAAAAAATAGCACATCCACAGTCAAACATATCACAAAACCGTCAATACAATATAGATGTTTTGTATCATAATAAATCAACTTCAAATAATCTTAAAATCCATCAAAGGATGTTGACATAGATGAAATCAAAATTCTTTTAAAAGAAATATCTCCTTTTATTTTGAAATAATTTAAGATACATATAAAATAAAACATTTTCTTTGAAAATATTCTTATAAGCTTGTAAGGGAAGCTTTGAAGATTTTATAACGGTGGAAAATAGCCGCACCCGCCGTATAAGTTAAAAAAAACATTCTTACCTTAATTCTGTCAAAAAGGTTAAAAAGGACCTTGTTTTGAAAACGACAGACAGATTCCTCTTATCAAAAGTCATAAAAGGGTATAAATGACTTTAACCCATATTCTTGAAAATAATAAATATGTTTTGAAATACATTTTGAAGAAAGATGGATGTGGATGATAAAGAGATCCCAGTAGATTATTACGTATAAACAACCTCGGATAATGAAGAGATTGTGAAATAAACCTTACCTTGTACTTTTCCTTGGTTGGGGTAGGTTAACCTCCTGTATAATGGTGAAATAATTGTTATTAAATTATACAAGAATCATATATATTAATATGATATCATATATGATCTTTTAACATTGATTTGTTAATAATATCTTAGAATTATCGTCGTTTCGGGTGTTAACTTACTCGTTTTCTTTTATATGTTTTGTTACATAAGCCATGTTTGTTGTATCTTATTCATATTCAGAGTGATATCAAGTCCTAAAACATCATTTTTAAATCATCAAATGATAATTATACTTGAATGGATACGATGGAGAATGAATCTCATCGCGTTTGTGGAGACGGTAGTCCGTACGTACGCACGAGCGACAATATCATTCTTTTTATATTAAAATAATATATAAATGGATGGTATATCATATATACAGAATCATTAACATGTTATATTTATTATTTACATGAGTTACACATCATTATTATACCCATCCAAATAATATTATATTGAATAACAATTACACCACGACATGGAGACGGTAAGCCGTACGTACGCACGTATGGTGACATGTTATTCAAAGGGTGGATAGAATACTGAATATGGTTGTACCATATTCATAATACCATCATAGTATATATATGATACTAGATTTATTATTTTAGAATGGTAACAACAAAGAATGAAGAAGTGGAAGAAGAAATGAACTTAGAAAAGGGTGGTGAAATCATTACCTCTTCTTCGGGTTCTTCCTTTTGATTTGATCAAAAGGGCTCCTTAGGTTAGCTTTATGATCAAACTAAGGCCCCTAGGTTGTAGTGAGGGAATTTGGGAGAGTATTTTGGCAGAGTTTGGCCGAACCAAAAGGCTTTTAATGTGTGAATAAATGAGAAGGAGGGGTGGCCTTTTATAAGAGGGGTGAGGGGCACCTTTGGAAAAGCTAGAAATATTAATTTATAATAAATTCATATTCGGTTTATAATGGCTCCAAAGTTGATTATTCAAAGGTTAAGGTGGGGATAGGTCTAAAAACACTCAACCAATATAATTTAGACAGGTTTGGGTACTTATATTAACCTTATCTTTAAGTATTAACTCTAAGGTAATTAGTTTCACTTTTACAATGTCTCTTTGTATTTTTATATAATATAGTTAATAAACTTACTACATACATCCAAAGGACCCCCAAGTGGTCCATTAATGATGAACCTATCATGATATAAGTCTCTTGGCCGAACCTTAGATTTTTAGGAATTTAATATCAATTAATAATATAATATTTGTTTTAAGAACTCTTTTTTATCAATTTTGACACGATTCAATAGTTGATTTTTGTGAAACTCATAACAGATTGATTACTTCGAAAAAAGTCAATTAAATCAATCCTAATATATCATATTATCCTAGAAAATTAGTTTAATTCATTAAAAGTTTCATATTATATTTATTTGGGTATTTATAATATCAATTATTTTTATTTTTCACTATTATAGTAATTACTGCATCATCATTGTGTCATAAATAAAATAAATTATTTAATGTCTAATAATTATAAATAAAATATCCTTATGTAGGAAATATTTTTATCTTTCTAATTAATATTTATAATCTAAAATCCAACATATATAACCCTATGTAACAATTGTTTTTCTAAAAGATATATGCTTGTGCCATTTTTGTATTCATTTTAACTTAATTAAAATAAAGTGTCATTATCACTTACAAGTGGATCCATGGGGTCCCAAAATCGACCCAAAGATGCCTATGGTCGAAACTGTATCAACCAATAAGTCTAGAACACGTTTTAGGGTAATTTAGTATTATTATAATATTAATTTTTAACCCTTATTTACCGGATTTACCCTTAACCATGGTAAGTAAAATATTTACCACAGTAATTATTCAAAATGTATAAAAATAAAAGTTACCTATTTACACAATTTGAAAAACCTGATTCCAAATATTGAATCCATTTTTCTAAATTCAAAACACAGAATTGGAATAAATTAATTTAAAATTAATTCCCGCTGTCAAAACAAAAAGCGTGTTTTTAAGAGATAATAACTATCAAAAGATTGACACTTTTTTATGTTCGGTTTAATTGTAAAATTATGTCCAATGACCAAAATTATATTAAATGGGAAAAATATATTCTAAATATACTTTAAAACCACTCAAATTCATAATTTATCACTATTAATTATTTTGATTAAAAAAGTTGTTTTTAATTAAAATTTAGTAATTTTCACTATTCATCAAAATATGAAAGTTATCCGAAATGTACCAAAATTTCACCTTAGGATAAATTCGATATTCCGAATCCAAAAATGAAGTCCATTTTAAAATATAAAATATATGTAATTTAAAAAAGTAGGTATTACTATTCATAACGGCTAGTATGATTGGTTGTGGTGTGTGTTAAAACTCAAGGTTGCGTACAACACACGCTACTGTATTATTCAAAGAAAGTGTACCGTGGAAGCTTAGGATGTTTCATTTTAAATTTTTGATGTCCCCATTTAGTCAAAAAGTTTAAAATATTGTATTTAAAAAGGGTTCACTATTAAAAGTTGATAAAAGTGCAATACTGAAAATGAATTTGTTCTTGCATTATATCTAAGAAACACATAATATAAATTCTAAAATTATAAGGATTATATAAAGTTTAAAATTTAGATAATACTATTCATAACCTCTTTTGAATGGCTTTTTTTTTGTAAGTCATGGTGTGATTGAACTCGGTGTTGCGTGTAGTGAAAGTTATTGAATTATTTTGAAGAAATAACACACTATGAAATCTTGGGGTGTTACATTCTCCCCTCCTTCAATAAATTGCGTCCTCGGAATTTGAAATTGTTCTTCGAAAATAAAAGGTTGAAAATAGAAAATATGTTTGTGGGAAAACCCACATCGGAAATTGGGTTACTAAAATTTAGTCTTAATACGAGGAAAAGAGAAATGAAAGGGTCACCACCAAATTATGATCTCGATTAGGAGAACATTGGTGGCATTTAGAGACATATAATTGGAGGAAAAACGTAAATATTTATAGGTAGTGATTGAGGTCATCAATCACAAACAAGTATAAAATTTAGGTCCTTAAATTCATCAATCTATTATTATTTGAAATACCATCGGTTCAACAAAACATAGGGTATTAGGATAACACATTTTTGACGTTTCAAAATATCTTAGTTGAAATCCCACATCGAAAAATGAATTAATGAGGCCTCTATTTAAAATAAAGAGTCGAAAGTATGAAGATTACCAAAATTAACACATACTAGGGTTCCATGTAGGAAAATATGGATATGGAAGAAAAATCTCACCATCAATTATCTGATGGAGAGTGGTAGAGAACATGGCTATGAAAAGGCCAACAATCCCAAAGCCATAAATTAGTGATGATTTAAGGTACCATCTAGGACAACATTTTTGTTCTATGTTCCTTTTATCAATGTTGAGGAATTTATTTATGATATTGGCTAAGATCATAAGGAGATATACATACATTATAATTAGATTTTTATCCATTAATAAATTTCTACCACAAACTCATCTTTCACTCTAAAAGATAATAGAACGTAAAAAAAATTTCTATTTATACTATTCGTACAGGGTTCCAAATAAATGAATTTATAATTCATCTACCAGATCTTTTAAAAAAAACTACATTATTTAATCCAGGACATCTCGTGGGCCAGTGGTAGGTGATACACCCTTGTCACCCTTCGGTCGCGGGTTCAAGTCTCACAGCCTTGCTGGACGCGACGGGTTGTCGCCCGACCTCCGGGTTGTCCTTTTTTGGCAATCCAAAATAATCCAAACTAGAACTATCCAAAATACTTCTGTCCAAACTCACATTCCAACATTTATAAGGAAGGTAAACATAATGTAGATCATTTTTACCCCGTAATAGCATATGAATACCTTCATCATGTATTCTTTTAATACACTGAAACATCTTGAATTACCATATTCCTTATTGATTACATTCATGCTCCCTTATTCCATATAGAATGCTGGATATACTTCATCAATCCAACAATGTTTTAAACCCTAACAATGATGGAATATACAAATCATTAATCAGTTTCAAGGTAGTTAAGAATATCCAATATAATTTATCCAAATTAATCATGTATTATTCCAAAATCACTACCTCGGTATCAGAACTATATTATGATTTATCATTCTCTCAACCATATAATTTCCCAAACTTTATCCTGCTATTGAGTCACTTTTATTTGTTCCACACAATCTCAAGTTCTTAATGAAATAGTACTGCAGTACAATCCTTATATACTCCATAATTATTATAACATGTACATTGTTGATACAACACTCAATTGACATAATCAACATAAGAACTCTAATCATTCCTCTTCATCTGTGGTAGTATCATAACTTGATTATTATCCAATAACATCATTTGCGGCATAGTCTGATGACTGGGACATAGGTTCGCGTAGTGTCCAAACTCCTTGAAAATCAAGCATTGTACATTTGAAACCATTTTCTTACCCTTGCAGTCATGTACTTTGTTCCCTTTTCCTCCACACTTATAACAAACTCCCATTCCTTTCAGGAAAGTTCCAGGGTGTTTCTTTCCACAGTTACCACATATGGGAAAATTCTTCTTTTCCCTCTTCCCTTTATCCATCTTTCTCTCTTCCATCCTTTTCTTCTCTTGCTTCCCTTAAAATCTATAGGACTTAGTAAAATCTTTACTTATCTTATCAACACATGATATTATTTCTTCATATGATGATAAAACATGGGAGACTATTTCTCTTATAAATTCTGGCTTAAGACCATGAAAGATATGATCCTTCTTTCACTTTGGATCATGTGCATTGCTGGAGTTCTCATTCCTTCTACTGGGCGCCATTTCTAAACAATGGCATACACTAGATTAGTTTATGAATAACAATACCTAATCCCAAACTTGTAAGACACATAACATAGATTAAATAGTATATGGATATAATCCATAGTCATAAAAATTTCTCCTTTGAGGAAGTAAATCCACATAAACCCTTCATAATGGTTTGTAAAGAAAATGAGAATTATCCTAAGCATATCCCCTGGGAGTGTCGTAACCAAGAGTGCAGCAAGGCCCGTTGTCGTGCACCAGTTCCCGTTCGAGTCTAGCCCAAAGCGGTGTTTTCGGGTTTTACCCCTAGGTACATCTGTGCCAGAGCCGCCTCTACCTGCTCGTATCCAGACAGGGATGTATTTCTCGGAAAACTCACAAAATCTCTACAATACCAAAATTCTAGGAAGTTCTTCTATACTAATCCTCAAAGTTCATCTTAGGTCTACGTGCTCTAATCAGAGTTTATCTAAATCTAGCTTCCAAGGTTTGTACTAAACTTCCTCTGATACCAACTGTAACGCCCTGACCCTAGTTACCCAGAGTCGGTGCATTATTATATAACATTGTCATGATCACAAGAAAGATCAAATCTTGAAAGACCTATTGGTTTAGTAGCCTTGGAAACACTAGATATATTCATAAGTTTTACATTACATCATAAAATGAAAAAATAATACAACAACATAATTTCTCCATAATCCACACTCATATCCCCACATAATATCCCTGCAGGTCATTCATAATTTACTTCTTCACTTCCTGGGAAAAATAAAACATAGAAAATGGGTGAGCTCAAATGCCCAGTTAGGATAACAATATAGCGGAAACTTTCATAAATAAGAATAAACATTTAAGGCAATGTATAACTAAAACAAAAGCCTTTCAAACATGAACTTTCAACATGGTATGGAATAAATAAAATGAAATAATTTCATTTACTTATTCACATGGATATTCTACTAATCGAATAATCACATGCAAAAATCAATAACCACTTTCATAATGTTGGAATGCATAATGCCAGAATATCATAACAACATAGTCAAGGCCTCGTGCCAAGACTACAAATAAGATTTTGTCAAGGCCTTGTGCCAAGACACTAGTTTGTCTCATGAGACCTACCGATGCATCGAGGAGCTATAGCGGGCTCCACCCGTCACATATTAAGTCCAATGCATTCCCATATGAAAAGGTTTAAACATAACATAAACATTCGTATTAAAACTAGCATAATAAATGTCAATACTTTCACCATAAACTATGAATGGTATAAAAATACCATATCCACAGTCAAATATATCACAAAACCATCAATACAATATAGAAGTTTTGTATCATAATAAATCAACTTCAAATAATCTTAAAATCCATCAAAGGATGTTGACATAGATGAAATCAAAATTCTTTTAAATGAAATATCTCCTTTTATTTTGAAATCACTTAAGATCCATATAAAATAAAACATTTTCTTTGAAAATATTCTTATAATCTTTTAAGGGAAGCTTTGAAGATTTTATAACGGCGGAAAATAGCCGCACCCGCCGTATAAGTTAAAAAAAACATTCTTACCTTAATTCTGTCAAAAAGGTTAAAAAGGACCTTGTTTTGAAAACGACGGAAAGATTCCTCTTATAAAAAGTCATACAAGGGTATAAATGACTTTAACCCATATTCTTGTAAATAATAAATATGTTTTGAAATACATTTTGAAGAAACATGGATGTGGATGATAAAGAGATCCCAGTAGATTATTACGTATAAACAACCTCGGATAATGAAGAGATTGTGAAATAACCCTTACCTTGTACTTTTCCTTGGTTGGGGTAGGTTAACCTCCTGTATAATGGTGAAATAATTGTTATTAAATTATACAAGAATCATATATATTAATATGATATCATATATGATCTTTTAACATTGATTTGTTAATAATATCTTAGAATTATCGTCGTTTCGGGTGTTAACTTACTCATTTTCTTTTATATGTTTTGTTACATAAGCCATGTCTGTTGTATCTTATTCATATTCATAATGATATCAAGTCCTTAAACATCATTTTTAAATCATCAAATGATAATTATACTTGAATGGATACAATGGAGAATGAATCTCATCGCGTTCGTGGAGACGGTAGTCCGTACGTACGCACGAGCGACAATATCATTCTTTTGATATTAAAATAATATATAAATGGATGGTATATCATATATAAAGAATCATTAACATGTTATATTTATTATTTACATGAGTTACACATCATTATTATACCCATCCAAATAATATTATATTGAATAACAATTACACCACGACGTGGAGACGGTAAGCCGTACGTACGCACGTATAGTGACATGTTATTCAAAGGGTGGATAGAATACTGAATATGGTTGTACCATATTCATAATAACATCATAGTACATATATGATACTAGATTTATTATTTTAGAATGGTAAAAACAAAGAAAGAAGAAGTGGAAGAAGAAATGAATTTAGAAAAGGGTGGTGAAATCATTACCACTTCTTCGGGTTCTTCCTTTTGATTTGATCAAAAGGGCTCCTTAGGTTGGCTTTCTTATCAAACTAAGGCCCCTAGGTTGTAGTGAGGGAAGTTGGGAGAGTATTTGGGCAGAGTTTGGCCGAACCAAAAGGCTTTTAATGTGTGAAGAAATGAGAAGGAGGAGTTCCCTTTTATAAGAGGGGTGAGGGGCACCTTTGGAAAAGCTAGAAATATTAATTTATAATAAATTCATATTCGGTTTCTAATGGCTCAAAAGTTGATTATTCAAAGTTTAAGGTTGTTATAGGTCTAAAAACACTCAACCAATAGAAGTTAGACAGGTTTGGGTACTTATATTAACCTTATCTTTAAGTATTTACTCTAAGTTAATTAGTTTCACTTTTACAATGTCTCTTTATATTTTTATATAATATGGTTAATAAACTTACTAAATACATCCATGCGACCCCCAAGTGGTCCATTAATGATGCACCTATCATGATATAAGTATCTTGGCCGAACGTTAGATTTTTAGGAATTTAATATTATTTAATAATATAATATTTGTTTTAAGAACTCTTTTATGTCAATTTTGACACTATTCAATAGTTGATTTTTTTGAAACTCATAACAGATTGATTACTTCGAAAAAAGTAAATTAAATCAATCCTAATATATCATATTATCCTATAAAATTAGTTTAATTCATTAAAAGTTTCATATTATATTTATTTGGGTATTTATAATATCAATTATTTTAATTTTTCACTATTATAGTAATTACTGCATCATCATTGTGTCATAAATAAAATAAATTATTTAATGTCTAAAAATTATAAATAAAATATCCTTATGTAGGAAATCTTTTTATCTTTCTAATTAATATTTATAATCTAAAATCCAACATATATAACCCTATGTAACAATTGTTTTGCTAAAAGATATATGATTGTGCCATTTTTGTATTCATTTTAACTTAATTAAAATAAAGTGTCATTATCACTTACAAGTGGATCCATGGGGTCCCAAAATCGACCCAAAGGTGCCTATGGTCGAACATGTATCAACAAATAAGGCTAGGACACGTTTTAGGGTAATTTAATGTTATTATAATATTAATTGTTAACCCTTATTTACCGGATTTACCCTTAACCATGGTAAGTAAAATATTTACCGCAGTAATTATTCAAAATGTCTAAAAATAAAAGTTACCTATTTACATAATTTGAACATCCTGATTCAAAATATGGAATCCATTTTTCTAAATTCAAAACACAGAAGTGGCAGAAATTAATTTAAAATTAATTCCCGCTGTCAAAACAAAAAGCGTGTTTTTAAGAGATAATAACTATCAAAAGATTGACACTTGTTTATGTTCGGTTTAATTGTAAAAATATGTCCAATGAACAAAATTATATTAAATGGTAAAAATATATTCTAAATATACTTTAAAACCACTCAAATTCATAATTTATCACTATTAATTATTTTGATTTAAAAAGTTGTTTTTAATTAAAATTTAGTAATTTTCACTATTCATCAAAATATGAAAGTTATCCGAAATGTACCAAAATTTTACCTTAGGCTAAATTCGATATTCCGAATCCAAAAATGAATCCCATTTTAAAATATAAAATATATGTAATTTCAAAAAGTAGGTATTACTATTCATAACGGCTAGTTTGATTGGTTGTGGTGTGTGTTAAAACTCAAGGTTGCGTACAACACACGCTACTGTATTATTCAAAGAAAGTGTACCGTGGAAGCTTGGGATGTTTCATTTTAAATTTTTGATGTCCCCATTTAGTCAAAAAGTTTAAATTATTTTTTTTAAAAAGGGTTCACTATTAAAAGTTGATAAAAGTGCAATACTGAAAATGAATTTGTTCTTGCATTATATCTAAGAAACTCATAATATGGATTCTAAAATTATAAGGATTATATAAAGTTTAAAATTTAGATAATACTATTCATAACCTCTTTTGAATGGATTTTTTTTTGTAAGTCATGGTGTGATTGAACTCGGTGTTGCGTGTAGTGTAAGTTATTGAATTATTTTGAAGAAATAACACACTATGAAATCTTGGGGTGTTACACTGGAAATGCAAGATCTCATCCTTGCCCACTGTCCATCCAGGAAGAGGGTCCCCTCCTGACACACTCTCCTGCGGAACTAAGGCCTCAAAATGTGATAGCATCCTCATTCGTACCTGATCAAGAAGTGTAGAGGTAACGACCACAGATGAAAGAACGGTCAATCCCTTCCTGTCATGCACCTCCAGATGCATATCAGAGAACAGAGCCATAATCTTCCACTCACTGCTGGCCTCCTGAACTGTATGATTCTGAGTTCTCCTGCTCAAAGCATCAGGCACTGCGTTTCCCTTTCCCAGCGTATAGGTGAGCTCGAAGTCAATGGACTGAAGATACTCGACCCACCTATGATGTCTCATATTCAGATCGCGCTGAGTGAATATATACTTGAGACTCTTGTGGTCGATAAAAAACACAAAGTGCTCTCCCAGAAGATAGTGTCTCCAACAACGTAAGGCATGAACAACTGCTGCCAACTCCAGATCGTGTGTCGGGTAGTTTCTCTCATGTGTCCTCAACTTCCTAGACCCGTAAGCAATGAACCCATCTCCCTGCATAAGCACAGTTCCTAGCCTGATGCCAGAATCATCACAGTAAACAGTATATCCCTTGCACGGCTCCAGCAAGAATTGTAATAGTGCTGACGTCAACCTCCCTTTCAGCTCCTGAAAGGATAACTTACAAGAATCTAACCATAAAAACTTTAACCCCTTGTTGGTCAGAACTATCAATGGTGCTTCAAGGCGAGATAAGTCTTGAATGAAGCATATGTAGTAACCAGCCAGCCTTAGAAAACTCCACACCTCAAAAACATTCTTCGGTTTCTCCTAGGAAACTACCGATCTCACTTTCTCTTGGTCCACAGATACTCCAGCCTCTGAGATGACGTGACCCAATAAGTGAATCTGATCCATCCAAAAGTGGCACTTTGAGAGTTTAGCATACACCTGATGCTCACTTAGTGTACTCAGAACGATCTCAAGATGTGTGGCATGGTCATGTAGAGTGTGAGAGTGCACCAATATATCGTCCACGAAGACCAGAACAAAAGAGTCCAAGTACGGATGCAACACTTAGTTCATCAGTTCCATGAAAACTACAAGCGCGTTCGTGAGACCGAACGACATGACTGTATACTCAAAAAGAACATACCTGCTCTTGAAAGCTGTCATAGGTATATCTGATGGTCTAATGTGAAACTGATGATAATCGGACCTCCATTCTATCTTCAAGAACACCCCAAACTACACGGCATGTTGTACCCACACACAACATGTACATGAACTCTAAACCCCTTCCCGAGTCTCCTTACCCGGCTAACCCACACGGTTCAAACTAACCCCAAACTACAAGGGATGTTCCCTAGGGACACAGCGTGTACTAGACACTGTCTCGGTGGCCTGTGTTGTTAGGTACATGGCCATATACACAGATGGACCTTACACGGCGTGTTCCGAACAAACACGACATGTATAAGAGAAGGTGACATCATCTCGTGTTGTTCGTAACACGGCCAGGTACCTGGGCAAGACTACACGGTGTGTTCCGAAAGTAACACGATGTGTCTTAGAGAAGGTCACACCGGGCTGTGTTGTTCGTGACATGGCCGGATACCTAGACAGAACTACACGGCGTGTTCCTTTACAACACGTCGTGTTCTACTCGAGCTTCCCCGACCCGTGTTCTTAGTGACACGGTCAGGTACAAGGATCTACAGTACACGACATGTACATACTGTACACGGTGTGTTCCTAAAGTTGTTTTCACAACACTGTGTTCTTGTACACACAGTCATTAAGACGACCTAAAAACTACATGGCGTGTAACCAGAAATTACGCGCAGTGTATTCAGGTTTTTTCTGGGAAGTAGCTCAGAAACTGCACTGAAGCCTAGAAACATGGAAAATAAAGAAAAGAGGTGCCAAATTCCGATTGTGAGGGTACATACTCCCCACGAATCAAAGCTTGTCATCCCCTACAGTCATGTACAAGGGAAAACAGGATCATGATCCACCAATTTCCGGTTCAAGAGGGCCCATAACACCTCAAGAATTAAAACATTGCATTCATTTAAACAAAGTACAATACAACAGTCCTCTAACAAGGAAGCAGAGATTCTATCAAGCATCTATCACAAAAGTATGCATAATCTACACAAAGTCTATCACAACAGCATGCAGTTGCTAATACACTGTAAATGGCATGGCAAGAATGCATGGCATGTGATTTCTACAAGTTCCTATATGATGCATGAGATGGCATACACTCATATCATTGAGTTGTGATAGAAATAGAACTGTAATATCAAAACAATAACAGTACAAAGCATGTGAATCACTCTAGGTGAAATCCTCTCAACTGTAACATCTAAAGACCAGAAAAATGCAATAAATGAGGTAGTATGTCTTTTCCCTATACACGGGTTTCCTAATCCTGGGAATAGCTTATTACCAAGTACCGGATCCATCCTCTCTCTGGATAAGTCTCCAAACAGTAATGAAAGAGAAAAGAATTCCTCTGATACCACATTGTAACGTCCCGGTTCCGAAATCCACCCAGAGGCTCCCCGTACCTGGTTGGTCACATGGCCTCAAGAGAATTTACCCAAATGCCAGAGGCTGCCGACAAGCAGTGAGGGCCTTGGGTGTGACGGTGGGGAAACTATTCCCTGGTTCGCAGAGTTCACAGTAGAAGAAAAATAATCATGCAATAGTGGAAGCAGTAATAACCAACAATATAACAGCGGAAGACTAAATCCACAACTGGAGAACATATGTATATATGAAATGCTTCATGATACATAGTTAGGATAGCAGACAAACAAGTCACAATACTGGAAACACTACAATACAAAAACAAGTACAAAAGAAAAGTAAACCGCTCCTCAACATCGCAAGCCAAAGCTTGGTCCCATGCTCTCCTGCTCCAAGCAATCAAGTTTCAGAAGTCGAAGGGAACTTGCCCTTGTCTATACCTACAACAACATAGTCTTCTTGGGAACAAAAGCTTGGCCCAAATAGGGTGTGAGACAGAATCCGAGTAGGCATTCACCCAAAGATCTGTGCCTAACAATCATTGAATATATGGCACGTAAAAATACAATAAGCAGTAAACAGCAACAGCAAGCAGTAGGTAGTAAATAGTAAGCAGTAAAACAGGATATTACATAGCAGTAATCAATCCGAAACATATAAACCACAGTGAAACAAATAGATAATAAGATAGAAACCCTCTGGGAAGTACTCAAATACATCCCCTCTGGTCCTATCCAATAAGTACCACAACCCTCTGGGAAGTTCACTTAGCCTAACCCCTCTAGCTTGGTCATATGAATTTATGAGACTCTCTGGGGAAGCTCACTCGGTCAATTCCACTTATAGTCTAGGGTAGTCAGGGAATCTCTTGAGGAAGATCACACGGTCTAACACTATTATCCCCAAGGTCTAGAGACTCTCTTAGGAAGATATCTTGGTCAATTCCTCATATAGCATCAGGTATACCATAGACTCTCTGAGGAAGCTCACTCTGTCAATTCCTCTTCTAGACTAGGAAGGATTTTAAAGAGATTCATACAAGGTAAAACTCTCTGAGGAAGCACACTCATTCTACCCTCCAATAGACTATAAAATACAAGACTCTCTAGGAGCTCACTTGGTTCATCCCCTTAGTAGTATGTAATATCTAAGACTCTCTGGGAAGATCACTCGGTCTATCCCTTATAGTCTATAGCACCAGGTTCTCTCAGCCCCATGCCAGTCAGGGCATAATAATGTTATAAGGAAAAAGTACACCTATAGAGATACTTGGTAACCAAAGTACACCTATAAAGCTACTTAGCTAAACAGTCTACAAGGCAGCAAGTATCTCATGAGTTTCACTTCAACCTATAACCGCGAGGCATGAAAACAGGTGTAGCAGCCAAAGGAAAACAAGAATCAAAGGTCATAAACAGAACAAAGTAAGTGAAACAACATCCAAGCACAACAAATTATACTCTAACATGGTCAAGTTAACTCTACACAAGCATACAAGAAAGGAAGGAAAACAACGAAGGCAAAAGGGGGTAACGCGCAATACCCCTTTCACAGGTATCGGTGGAAATTCGAATATAAACTTAGAGACTTTTAATGGTAAGGCACAAACCACCTACCTCGACCTTAGGAGATCAATATACTTGAACCACAACGGCAGATTCTCCCTAGAACGTCGTAGATGTGAGAAGACGCACAAAATGTTCAAACTTAGATAACGTGAGAAGGAGGAAGAATTGCAAGACAAGGCCCAAGCAGAAGGAAGAACTCACTGTTGCGCTTCCAACGCAATCGACAGAGCTGAAATCAGAGAACGGCTAGATGATCGGGAATCCAGAGAAGTTTCATGGTCGTACGACGTCTCTTGGTCGAACCAGACCTAGAAGAAGACGATTATGAAGATGTGGCGCGACCCCGGTCCGTTTAGTGAAAAAAAGAAAAGTACACTATGTGTATTTTTAAAGTAAACGGCGTGTAGTGGGTTTTTCCGTACTCCACCAAAATCAGCCTCCACGTCACCCCTACACACCGTGTGTGTGGTCCAGACAAGGCCAGCACACAGTTTCTAGTAGGAAAAGAGTACACGGTGTGTACTCAGAAAGTACACGGCGTGTACTTCAAAAATTTCCAGAAACTCCATAAATTCTCAAAAACTCCATAAATAGAAAGACATACCTGAAACGAAGATCTGGGTTCTTACAAAACTAATCACATACATGGGAGGAATTTACCTCATGTATATTTTATAATTAAGATAATATATGAGATCATATCAAAAAAAATCATACAAAAAAAATTAAGAATAAAAAAATGATAAATCCTCAGTAAGGACCATGAACCTCCAGTAGCTCCAAAACCACTCAAACCTTTACTATTTGGATCGATCACCAACCAAAAATATTTGACCAATAAATTAGTTTATTTATATTTATAGTGAACATAACATTTATATGTAGTGGAATCCACACTAAAACCTATTATGAATGATGTTAAAGAGGCACATTAAATCTCAGTGAGTAAATAAATGACACTAACTCATAACCTTTACATATATACTACTATTTCCCCATCCACACAATGAATCACTCATTAAATAACACACATAAGTATAACCACAATATTGAGAACATATATATATATACATATATTTTGGGGTGATTTTTGACCTTTTTCCATAGGTTTCTTACCCTCACATCCCAATATCACACAAAATGAGATATCATATCTTCCATAAATGACCATTCTGAAAATAAATCTAAGAAAACATATCATAAGATCCACCTTGTGTGGAATGTCCTCACATCCACATCCTCTATATAGTAACCTAATTTATTTTTGGAAACAACCATAGGCTATGTATTTTATACTAAACCTTAATCCATTATAACCCATACATAACATACCAATAATAATCCATTGAATACTACATCCAAAATACATGCAAACACAATAACCATAATCCATCACAACTAATAGCATAGATGTATGAGAAAATATAATCATTCATTCCCACATATAATACTACATATGGTGAGTGACTGGGGGAGAGGGGGTAATCAACCATCTGTATCCTCGCCAACAAGGATGTTGGGACCCCCCTGAACCTCTAGTTGTGGATAAGGGTGGGGTTTATATTAAATTAAAAAATCTAATGACAAAATATATCTCACAACTACACTACGGTAAAATACCTAGATTTACACTTATCTACCGCTAGAGCCATAAAGGAAAACCAGTTTCCCCAACTATGAACTAGATATCAAATAAGTATACAGGAATCAATATTAATTACTCCATTAAAAATTAATTAAGATTATTATTTCCTCACTTCTGAAATAATATTTTTATCTATCTAAGTCAATTATTGATGGGAATACTCATTATTTTATTGTGTTCCCAAGTATGTCATCATCATAAGTTTGTATCAAGAACCCATCATGTTTTTCACTAATTCAATTATCAATTCATAAACATTCATGTGCTCTAAGAATCATCCTAAGATAGTACTTAAATGATGAACTCGCAATTCATAGCATGAAACTGTGTCTCGTGGTTAGATACTAGTAATATAAATAATATATGGTAGTCATCCATCATGTAATTGGAAAGCTAGATGTAAGAATAAATGAGCAAGCCCCACTCTGAACACATCCCCACCACCCCAGTTTCCCACACCATTTCACATAATATCATATTCGTAATCTTATTCCAAGATCTTCACATATAGAACCCAATAACACTATCATTGTCAAAACTAGATACCTATTCCACCATCATCATTATAGTTGGAACCTAATGCCATCACAATCATTATAATTGGTACCTCATTCCACCATCAAACCATCAACCATCCTCGCCCATTACGGATCATCACACCAATCATATTAGGATATTAATCAAATATAATGAGTATCTAAATCCATATATCCTATATAAATATCAAATGTCTTTAAAGGAAAATAAGGCCATATAATTCAGGTATTCAATCCTCCTTCAATCATGAATTGGATCGCCCTTCCTCACTAAATTCATCATTAACAAACAACCATTTTAATTCCATATTGAATAAATGAGTTTATCATGATTATTTTTTCATTGTTAAAAAACCTATATCAGTATCTATAAGTACATACAATCAACATGACATGCATCAAAGAATATTTACATGTTTAGACAATTCCCTGATGAGGAGTAATTATTCTTATCATGAACTTTAAATTTAATTAATTATAAAATTAGGGTTTATAATTTTTATCTATTTAATGATTTCAACCATTCTAAAAAACAATTATAAAATCACAACCATGTAGATATAACACTATCTAATAATAATCAAAGAGAAAAATAATAAACTTTTGACAAACAAGTATACCATTAATTTAATTCATACAATATGAAATATTAATCATCATTATCATGTGATAACACACATATCAATTATATGATATATTGAATTTTAATTTAATTATTATATACATTTATTAAGCAGTTTAACAAAGATACATGTTATCATGTTGATATTTTCAATTAATTTTTACTCAATGGAAAGTGTTTATATATTTCTCTCTCTTGGATAATTTCAAGAATAATCACAATTATTTTGTAACTAATAATTATTTATTTTGAGTTTCTTCTAATAAAAGTACATATTATCAAATATAATTATATTCTATAAGTGATAAATCATTAAATTTTATTGATGAAATTATTATCAATAATAGTATATATAAATTTCAATATGAAATTTATGGACTCTAAGAAATTTATAATTATCTATAGTATGAAATATATTTTTTATAATTCAATTCAATAAATAATAACAATAATAAGTTAATAATATACTACATGGAAAAAATCATTGTAATTTAATTAAATATTAACAACATTATAATAATATTATTCAAACCTAATTAGTTCTTCTAGGTATATTATTATATTCTAATTTATGATATAAAAATATCAACACATCAAACATATTATATTTCATGTCACTTTAGATTCATAAATATTATAATATTTATCAAAATCATTTCATCAATAAATTCCATAAAATTTTCAGGTCATGGAACCAATATTTCAACATATGATAATTTTTCTCTTATTATGAAAGTTACAGTTTGTTATTATATAGTAATGATTTGAATGTAATATTATATTCTCTATAATTTGATCATTACAAGAAAATGAAAATTATAGATTATAGTTTTATGAGATTTCATAATATTCTTCGATATCAATTCTTTTCTTCATAAAAATATGTACCGAACAATTAATAAGCTTGTAAATATACTATTTAAAAAATCAACACAGATCATGAAATTTATAGTTTATTTTTAGAAACAATAATCTATTGAATAACTATATATTCTATTTTAATTATTTAAATAATAATATTTCATTAATATTTATACACTGCATGAATTTAAACCCCTTCTTTTATAATCCTATATTATCTCACATTCTTTCTTTGGGCGATTATTTCCCATATTATTAACAAATTATCATAAATAACTTTCATTTAAATATAAGAGTCTAAATATTGTAAAAGTTATATTTGAATAATATAAATGAGAGGTTAAATTTTTTCTAACATAAAGAAGTTGATGTAACAATATTTTTAACCAAAATTTAAGGGAGAGAGAAGGTCTGGCGAGAAAAAACAAATTGTCGACGAAGCTTCAAACGAGCATTGAAAGGTTACCAAAACTCCAATAGGGGGATCTAGTATAATCCAGAAATGAGGAAATGAAATTATATTATAGTGTGAACTAATTTTTTGATATTCAGATGATAAATAAATATTTTATGGATATTCCATAATACTCATAAAAACTCCATTTATTTATCATTTAATTTAGTCTTAACTCAAATCATGATTATGATTCAATTTAAACATTTGAAATCGTTTGGTGAACTTTTAAAATGATAATAGGAATATATATTATTGATTTTAAGAATTTAATACAATTAAAATTATGAAAAAATATTTTACATCTAAAATTGGGAAAGAACCATATTTTATACAAACGTCTTGTTACTCATACATAACTTGAATGCATTGCATAAGGGTTTTATGGTATTACCCTCATTTTACTAGGTCCAAATATACCATTACACAATGAGTAGTAAAATAATATTACCCTAGTGTGAGGAACAGCCTACCTTTATATGGGATTAGGTATTTTGGACTTACCCTTACATTACACAAGGAATTAAGAGTTTACCCTTACATGAGAAACACATTACCATGTGCAATAAAATATATTGAGTCTTGATTCCTACATAGCCTATTAAAAATCTTGGATATAGTTAGATACGGTTTATAAATAATGTACTACGTATACACATCACTTGACTAAACATTAAATAAATTAAGACTTACTATTACCAAGGAAACTGAATCATGGTTTTCCATTACATGAGAAGAAAGATTTTTTAATGTCCCTTAAATAGGTATAGAACTAACCTTATATGAATTTTTTTTAAATAACATTATAAGGGGTTTGAAAACTAAGGATTAACCTTTCTCATCCTATATAAAAACCTCCTCACCATTAAGTAACACATCTAAATATTATGTTTACTTTAAAACCCAAAAAAACACATGTTTTGCTTCATATTGGATATTTCTTTCTCTCTTAAATAAATGTAAACATATTTAACATTATGCAAAGAGGGTTTCCAACATAATGGTATGTAATAATTTGAAAATATTATATTTTCAATTAAAATTATTAATAAGTAGAAAAGTTAGGGATTTATTATAAATTCAAAGAATAAAAAACCTCAAAATATAATTAAATCACTTTCGAAACACCCAAATTATCTTCGAAAGAAACTATGAAAACATTGAAATTACATTCATAATTTCAAAACCAATTAAAAAACCCTTGTCTTAAAATTAAAAAATTATTTTCAGACTACCAGACACCTCAGAATGACAAATGCATACCCTAGTATATCTTAGAACTTTAAATGTTATTCATATATGTTAAAATTATTATAGAGTTAAATTCACTATAATGTGGTATTCTGGATGACATTTTGTATATAATATGATAATGTATTGTTTGAATTTCTTCTCACATCAATGGACATAGTGGTTGATTTATTATTATACATTGTTAATTATGAGGAATATTTTTTATGGCATATGAAAGGATTAAAGAGTTTAATCATCCATATATATAGCTTCTGAATGGTTTGTAACATTAATTATTATTATTCTCAAAATCCTATGAAATATTTTGTGGATTGGGGATTATCATATGTTACAATTTAAATAAACCAATATAATGATATAGTCTGTGATTCTATCATATAAACTCCTCACTTAAATAACTATGTCTATCTCTCTTTTTCATCATGTCTTTAATCTAGTTTCAAGAAGACTGTGGATTGAAGGAATTCACTTCCAAGAATTACTAGATTCATCCTACTCATGGGTACCATAAGAGGAATGATCTCATTGGTTTCTTCTCAGAAATCACTATCATGCTTATGTGGGGGATAATGGATAGGATAGATCATCATAGAAAAGGGTCATTATTCTTCATTTGTTTTATTAAATACAATACAATAAAAATAGATCAAGTCATTTTTATGTTTTTGTTGATGATTCCACTTTGTTTGAATAAGTGGTATCCACAAAAACAATTCAAACAAATATTCATAAAGATATTATTTGTAACATTCCAGTTAATATTTTTATAATAATTAATATAATTCATATTATTATTTATTAATTTTTTAATATTACAAATATGTATTATTAAATAATTATAATATTGATGGAAATATGAATTTTACATGTTAAAAACTTGACATTGAAGAAGTTAATTACACTAACAATAATTTATTTTGGCCATATAAAACTATGTAAAACAAAGAAGAAATCAAAATTTGAGGTTAAATAAATATTTTATAAGGTAATATTCCATGAATAAACCTGCTAGATTTCTGATGTCATTGAAATTTGTGGGATCTTATGTCCTGAACAATAAATTTTGTCACGGTAAATACAGTTTAGGAAATAATAGATTTTGAGGAACCTTTAGATAATTGGAAGGGAAGATCATAATCAATGAGATATATTTGAGGGCTCATAACAATGAAGACATAAGAGAATAATGTGGGAATAAAAGTTTTGGTGGTTTTGTTTTTCACAAGAGTTGAGGGGAAACCATATAATGATGTTATGTAAAGATTTATTTTTATATAATCTTTTATAGGATTTATTTAAATAACAATCCAAGGAGATAATATCAGGTACAATATATTTATTAAATGAAATAAAAAATGTATTAATAACCAAAATAAAATACGTTTCATTAATTTATTTACTATTTTTCTCATTTTGGTTCATAACTGACTCATTCTAAAATCCCAACATCACTTTTATTTTCTTTTAAATAGTTTTTAAAATATTTGAAAATAATAATTTTTAATTGAAAAAAAAATTCCTACAATTTTTAATATTAATATTCCATTATTAAGGTGAGATGAATAATGAAATATATGATAGAAAACGTATTATAGATGATAATAGGTCTGATACCTATGAAATTGTGTGTTTCAAACTCTAGCCCCACTACTATAGAATAAGTCTTATGTATTGTTACCCTATATAATCATTGAAAAAAAAAACTAATAAAGAGGTTATTTTATTAGTGTTGGATAAAATAAATGATAAAACCATATTTGTTAGAGCTAAAAATAGTTGATAAAAATGAAACCTTTATTATCTCTTTTTCTTATCACTAATAAATTAATTCTTTGTGAGTGTGTATTCATCGATAATAAAATCATGTTTTACCAATGATTTTACTAGAACATATTAAAGGTGTCCTTCAAATATATATATGTGTGTGTGTGTGTGTGTGTGTCTGTGTGTGTGTGTAATTAATTAGAATCACATTTTAATATATAAATATATTAATATTGATATATATATATATTATTTACCCAAATGTGATTTATATAGTATTAAATATTTATTTAGAATTAACATATAACATATTTTGTTAAAATTGTTTCAAAATAATTAAAAATTAATATTAATTAATAAATTTTTAATTAGTTTTGATTAACAGAAATAAAATAACAGTATAGAGAAATGAAATTTTTAAAATGAAATTAATATATTATGGTAAGTCAAAAATACGAATTGAGCTTCAAATGACATTAAATTTTGATCTCAATGTTCATTTGAGATCCACTACATATCAAATCAAAGCCTACTAAGAGATCTACATCTTTCTAACCTAATAGAGACGTCAGTCACTATTCATAAGAGGTAAAAAATGCATAAAACACTTCCAAAACTGTTTATTATTTAGGATACCCTAAATTTTTATTTTTTGATTGGATTTTACTATCATTTAATATGGTCTTCTTTCCTTTTTTCAATGGGTACAGAATTTATTCCTTGGAATTACACTCTTATGGATATTATGGTATTAAATTTTTATTTTTTTTATTTTAGTTTAATTTATAAAAATCATATACATATTTTCATATATTTACGTTTAGAAATATAAATTGTAAAAATATATATTTACAAATATTTACATATAAAATTTATTCTTAAATATACAGACAATATCTCATTAAAAAATAATAATTATTTTTATTTAAATTAATAATATACCAATTTTATTTATTATGTAATAATATATGAATATGTATATACCTATAGAAATCTATATGTTGTTCTATATATTAATATATTTTTTTGTATCTCTGTAAGAACAAGAAGATATATATTCATGTATAAATTCCAATATTTGAAAATAAATATTGACAAATAATATAGGTAAATAAATATTTATATTCATATTTATATTTACATTTATATTTATATTTAAATTTATATTTATATTTATATTTATATTTATCTTTATATTTATATTTATATTTATATTTATATTTATATTTATATTTATATTTATATTTATATTTATATTTAAATTTATATTTATATTTATTTTTATATTTATATTTATATTTATATTTATATTTATATTTATATTTATATTTATATTTATATTTCTATTTATATTTATATTTATATTTATATTTATATTTATATTTATATTTATATTATATTTATATTTATATTTATATTTATATTTATATTATATTTACATTTAAATTTATATTTACATTTAGATTTAAATCTAAATTTAAATTTAAATTTAAATTTATATTTATATTTATATTTATATTTATATTTATATTTATGTTTATATTTATATTTATATTTATATTTATATTTATATTTATATTAGTAATTGTATTTATATATTTATATATTTATATATTTATATATTTATATATTTATATATTTATATAGAAATACACACATATGTATATATAACTATATATACAGACAAACACAAATACACACATTCATAGACACACACACATAAATATATATTACAAATGTATTTAAGAATAATTATATTTGAAAATATATAATTATATATAACTACATATATGAACATACACGTAAATACTAATATATGAACCTAGAAATGAGCACACACATAGACACGGCGGTTCAAAGCCATTATCTTGCTTGGGAATGTGTGGCACACTCTATGTTTGGTCACCCCCCCCCCCCCACTAGCACTTGAGTGTAACCCACACACAAGTTTTTTGTTGTGGAATGGCACCTAAGTGGTAAAACAAATAATATTTTATCTTAAATACCATGGTTATAATCCTGGAAAGACCCTTGAGGGATTTACAATGCATGGGGTGATTCATACATGACACATGCAGGATGATGTCGACCTGATAGTGCAATGGGCCTTTGGGCCTTGGAAATGGGCCACATGGACATGGGCCTACAGTCTTTGTAATGGTTCTTCCTCTACCTAGATAATTAGATGACCTTTTATTTTATAATAAAAATATTTTTTGTCCCCAACTAAGAAAAAGAACAAAATATTATATATCCATGGTAAGAGCACAGAGGCACAAAGGTGGAGGTCTCAATTTTAATCCCATCAACACGCACACATGTATTAAGGACATCAAGAACAATTAATTATAGTGTTTAGTGGTATAGAAGGTGAGTGATGATAAATTTGTGAGAGGAAGGGGTAGTGGTCATATAGGGGTGATGGAATGTGATGATAAAGGTGTTGTAGTGGGTGTTGATCAATTTAAAAAAATCATTATCCATCAAACCGAAACCTACCATAAAATTAATTGTGTTTTCAATTTTCTACCCTAGCATTATAAAGATATAATTATCCACTACTCTAATATACTATTGAGGTCTATCATTAATTGATATTCCAGAAATGATACATCTTCAATCAATATTAATTGTATATTTTCTTAAGGACATGTTTCATACTCTGGTGTCTTATTTTACTTTCAATTTTTTTATCATACCACCTCTACTACCATCCAGATAGTCTTCTCCCGCAATTCCATTATACATGGATCCCATCTACTAGAATGAGTTTATAAATTTTCAATATATTTTTCTATTTTTTATACTCTAAGTTATAATCTTAGCTTTACTTCCTATCCCCATCTCGAGTTCTACATTATGATTCCATTGAATTCTATCACCACTCCTCCCATACCAACATTCTTATCGAGTGTCTCCTCCCTCTAAGGATCTCACATACAGTCTTAGGGTTACCATCATATGGACAATCATATCAATACTTTCGCCTTGAAGTTATTCTCTTTCCTTGATTTCATGTCATTATGTTGAATTCTTCTATATTGTTCCAATGAATTCTATCACATAACATATCCTTCCACTATGAAACCCATCTATTGGCATACGGTTCCTGTAGTGTCAATCTATTTTTCATGATGTTCTACTCTCTAATCTATGTTATATTATAGAAATTGCTTTCTATAGTGATCTATACTTTTACTTGTATGACTACAGTTTGTCACCCAATACTTACATACCCCTTTGGGTTTTCAATGAATATCCTTCATTGCTCCATAAAATTATACATTCCATCTACCAATGCTTCTAAAAACTTTTTCCTTTCAATGTCAGATAAGTTCTACCCAACATGTGGTCTATTCATTCATTTCGTAGCTATTTTTCTTCAGTTTCAATTGCATATTTTGTGTTCTATTTTAGTAAAACATGTTATAGATTAGGTTATAATTATTTCAAAAAATTTATATCATTTTTTCACATATTATTATCTTATATATTTTCATAGGATAATACATTACATCAATTTTTTGTTCATCAATCATAACATATACAATGTTCAGTCAGGGAACACCAAACTCTGTTGTTGTTTAGGTAACCCTACCTAATTTTTTGATGAATGAATATATATATATATATATATATATAATTTCATTATTTAATTTTATTAATTTACACTTAAAGTGGTTATTTATAGAATTTTCATTTATAATTTATTGATTCTTTTACTTCCTAAAACTATATTACCATATGAAATATTTATGTACCCTTGATTGATGATTTCTATTAAGGTGTTGCAGTTCATGCATAATGTAATTTCATTTTATTATTATTAATTATATTTAATTATTTATTTACATAAAGTCATATACCATGATTTTTTTAACTCCTTGAAAATAAAGTAGAAAGGTGTGTGATATAAATATGAAATATCCATCTATTTCTTGAAAACTAATGTTCTATAGGACAGTATTAAAGAAATAATATTAAAACCCTTCTCATATATGTATTTATCATTATAGAAAATTTTATGTTAAAATTATACTCATTTAAACACTATTGGAATTCTTAATAATTGCGATGATCTATTTGTGATGGGATACCGTCGCAAATAGGCTTTAGCGACGGGTAATCATTGCAAATACATGTTTTTGTGACGGTCCCGTCGTAAAAAAATTTATTTGTGACGGGAAACATCATCGTTGCAAATAAGCTTCTAGTTATATGTATTATATATACATAAATGTTTTCACAACGGGCCCGTCGCAAAAACTATTTGCAACGGGCTCTTGTCCCGTCGCGAAAAATATATATATAACACTTTCTACGATGGAACCATTGCAAAAAATTATTTTTGATGGTCATGTAGTACCATCGCAAATATTTTTTTAAAAATATTTAGTTTGACTATTTCAGACCGGACCCCATCGCAAAAGGTCCTGTTGCAAATAATAAATTAGTTTTTTTTAAAATAATATTTAATAAAATTACGATTAATGAAAAAATAATATTACTATTTTTAAAACAATAAAAAATAAAAAATATTAAAATTCTCAATATTCAAAAAAAATATAAAAAGATAAAAAATATTAATAATTAAATTGTGTAATATTTTCACTGATATAAAAGATAGAAAATGTAAAAGATTTATATTACAATATTAAATTCAAATGTTTGCAACATAAAAAATCACTAGGGGGTCGTCTTCTAAAGGAGGTAGTGGAGTTGAAGGAGATGGTGGAGGAAACTCCAAACCTATACTATGATTCATATGGCGCATGTACTCCATATGCTCGTGATGCTGCTGCTTCCATCGATGCATCTTCTCCTCGTAATGCTGCTCCTACTGCTGCTGCCACCAACAAATCTCTTCTTTCTGCTTCTGCAAAGTCTCTATGTTCTCATCCTGAGCTTGCAACTGCACCTGATACTGTGAGCCAAAAGATGATGCCTCTCCACGAGCTCCTCTCGAGGTGGACGCTGACATCACAACAGTACCATAATAAGTACCAGGACTCAAATGAGAGCTGATTCCAACTAAACTGCACTTCTCAAAGCCATGCTGAGTCACCTGCATCCATGTCGCATCATCTAAATGTTGAGCACTGGTCTACTTAATCGTCTCGTCCTGACCCTCAGCCTGTGTTTGAGAGGTCGCAGTCTCATATTAGTCCTTCAATTCCAATTAAAAATTAAATTTGTCAAAATATTTTATGCAGTTAATTGTTAAACTAAAAAAATACTAACCACAATCTGACGCTGGTGATCACCTCTAATCTCTCTAGTGGGTGGATCACTGTACATCCTCTGATAAACGTCGAACTCTGTAATATCAGGATGCTCGACTGCCTATAGAAATATAAAATAAATTTTTTATATTTAAAGTTATATAAAATATTTAAAAAATATACTTACCAGGTGGTCTCTATGAGAACTGAATGTACGGATACCAGCTCGGTGCGTCACTTCCTGTCTCCCCTGCTTTTGTCGTCCCACTGAAGATCCCTTTTGAAATCCACCACCCAACCAGTGTAAAGATAATCCATCCCAAACGTGAGATGAAATGTACTCTGGTCGGTGGGCTCTACATGACTCATCAAATTCTGTCACCTCTGCTTTCTTAATGGCTTTCCTTCTCAAATTGTGAAAAAACTGGTAGAAACGGTCACACATAGAAACCTTCCATGCCGCGTGGATAGCATCACGCATGCTATCATCGATAGGATTCCATAAACCCTAAAAATGTTATAATATCAAGTTGTTAATAAAATAAATTTCAAAATAAATATTATTTATTTAAGTACCATCCAATGCTGGAACATGTCATGTCGCACATCAATGGGAATATGTTCCCATGTGATCCATGGATGTGAAAAATAATTGTGCAATATAACACTCCTCGTTCGAATAGCTACATGCGGAAAACTATGAAAAAGGAATAAATAATCAAACAATTAGTATATATATAAATAAATAAATGAAATCTAACTAAAATATACAGTTTACCATACCTCCATGTGCATGCATCGAAACCAAGATGTGGACGTCGCTCGGGGATAGGGTCAGGAATCATCAGTTATGTAAGACTGCACCTCCTCCGCATACCTCCTGAACCACCAGTAGGCTGAGGGTCAGCTGATCCCACATCCTCATCATCCAATGGTAGCTCAGCCTCCTCTAACTCACGCAATAGATCAGAGTCCATCTGAAACACAAAATTATTATTATTAGCAGATAGTTGAAAATAACTATTATATATAGATATATATTAGTTATGATTATAAACAGTATTTAATTATGTCAATGTTCATCTTCATCCACTTCTCCATAGCTGTCAATGTCAATGTCTTCATCTTCCTCCTCAGCATCATCAATATCGATATGAGTTTCAGTTTCAGCATCTCTTGTCATTTCAAATTCATTTGTAACATCATTAACTTCTTCATCACCATCGATCCTTAATTGTGGGGTGTCATCATCAATATTCACGTCTCTTTGTGAATCAGATGGATTTTGAGCCATCTCTTGAAAAAATTAAATTCCTTCCACTTCACTGGAACCACATTCAGTTGGAGTAAAGTGATTTTAACGATATTTTATTTTTATTATGCTCCCCCAATCACTCAGGTCTCTTAAAATAGAGTAGTTCTATTCATAATATTTTTTATGTGCCTGTTGAGGTAGTAAAAATGGTTCATTTACTGCAAGATGACTTATATATTTAATATCGACGATTCCATGAGTCAGATGAACACGCAAACCTCTCTCAGTATCCAACCACTGAGATTTAAACATTGTTATATAATTCTATCTTAGATAACACAGCTCAATATTTTGGACATGCATGAATCTTCTGATAACTAAGGCCCAAATTACGAATCAGCCTCTTGCCCTCATAGTAATTTGTAGGCAACACATTTCTTTCAGGTAATAGTGTTTTAACCAAAGAACATATCTGATCAAAACAGTTATTAGACATTGCATTATCTGATTTAATAGCCATAAATCTTGCAACCACTTATAATTTTCTTATCTTGCAACCAGGATATAATGCATCCTCAGCAGACCACAACAACTCAAAAAATTCAGATGGTGCGAACTCAGGAGTTAAATCAATATCATCATGAGTTTTAGTTTGTTGCACAGATGGACCTACAACATCATGTACTAAATTTTGAAATCATGATGGATCTGGAATCAAGTTATTAGGATCTTCTCTGGAATTGCGTTCACCCTGTTGATAACAAAAAACATAATCTAGTTGAAAACCAAACCACAAGAGATGTCCCCCAACCTTGTCAAATGTGTCAAACATTCTCAAAGCACATTTTTTACAAGGACACTTAATTGTGCCTTCTAAAACATATTCCGGTTTTGATGATGCAAATGCTAAGAAATCTTCAACACCCTCAATATATACCGTATTTAAACCAGAACCATTTGGATTTATGCACTGATTTATCCATGTTTGATCATCTAATAATGACTGATGTTGACTTCCTTTTTCAATATTTTTCTACATAAAATATAAAATCATGCCTGTTTTTAAATAATTATCATTAATTAAGGGCGACACAATTTCTAGTGGATCGACGACTACTCTTTTGTCCGACAGCTCATTTAGTTTCATTTTTCTCACACTTATTTTTGCTAAATATTTTAATTATTCCTAATTATTCCTAATTATTCTTAATTATTACAAATTATTACAAATTATTACTAATTGTTACTAATTATTACTATTTATTACTAATAGTTACAATTTATTACTAATTATTACAATTTATAACTAATTTCGTAAAACTTTGAAATATATAGCAAAAGGAAAACTACTTGAATAATGAAAGGAAATTTGGTAATCATCATTGTGGAGATGATTACAAATTTTCCCTTCATTATCCAAGTAGATTTCGTTTACTAATTATTAGTAATAAGAAAATTATATTATCAATATTTATAAAAAACAATATTAATATTATTAAAATAATAATAAATTAATAAAATATAAAATTATCAATATTCACAACAGACTTTTCTATTCTTAACATGTTCAAATCTCAAAGGGTCATCAATTATCAAGTCATGCGCAAAAAAAAGTATGTGTCAGTCATGTCCATTGTAAACTCTATAATTGTACTTGCATGGTTGATCACCTCGCAAGTAGTGTTGCAATAGGATGACCAAAGTAATGTCGTTCTCATCTCTAAGAATCATCTCACATGACACTTTACATAGATCATTCTTCCTTAAAAATTTTAGGGGATATCATTATTTTTCCCTTAAATTTTCAAGGAAGAAGAGTCTATGTAAAGTTTCATGTGAGATTATTCTTATAGATAAGAAGGGCATGACTTGGTTTGTCCGATTACAACACTACTTGTGAGATGATCAACCATGCAATAACAATTATAGAGGTTACATTGGACATGGTTGACACAAATTTTTTTTTGCGCATGACCTGACAAATGATGACCCTTTGAGATTTGAACATGTTAAGAATAGAGCATATCCTGTTGGGAATATTGATAATTTTAATATTTTATAAATTTTTTATTGTTTTTATAATATTAATATTTTTTTCATAAATATTGATAATATAACTTTTTTATTAATAATTATTGCTAATTATTACTAATTTTATCTAATTATTACTAATTATTACTAATTATATCTAATTATATCTAATTATTCCTATTTATTTCTAATTATTCCTAATTATAGCTAATTATAGCTATTTATAGCTAATTATAGCTAATTATTACTAATTATATCTAATTATTCCTATTTATTTCTAATTATTCTTAATTATAGCTAATTATAGCTATTTATAGCTAATTATAGCTAATTATTCCTATTTATAGCTAATTAAATCTATTTATAGCTAATTATTACTAATTATAGCAATTTATACTAATTATTCTTAATTATTGATAATTATTCCTAATTATTGCTAGTTATTACTAATTATTACTAATTATTACTAATTATTACTAATTATTACTAATTATTACTAATTATTACTAATTATTACTAATTATTACTAATTATATCTAATTATTCCTAATTATATCTAATTATTGCTAATTATTGTATTTATTACTAATTATAGCTAATTATTCCTATTTATAGCTAATTATTCCTAATTATAGCTAATTATAGCTATTTATTGATAATTATTCCTAATTATTGCAAATTATTGCTAATTATATCTAATTATATCTAATTATGTCTAATTATATCTAATTATATCTAATTATATATAATTATATCTAATTATATCTAATTATTACTAATTATATCTAATTATTACTAATTATATCTAATTATTACTAATTATTAGTAATTATTACTAATTATATCTAATTATTAATAATTATTACTAATTATATCTAATTATTCCTAATTACATATAATTATTCCTAATTATATCTAATTATTACTAATTATATCTAATTATTCATAATTATATCTAATTATTCCTAATTATATATAATTATTCCTAATTATAGCTAATTATTCCTAATTATAGATAACTATTCTTAATTATAACTAATTATTCATAATTATAGGTAATTATTCCTAATTATAGCTCATTATAGCTATTTATAGCTAATTATAGCTATTTATTACTAATTATTCCTAATTATAGCTAATTATAGAAAATTAAAGCTAATTATTTCAAATTATAGCTATTTATTACTAATTATAGCTATTTATTACTAATTATTCTTAATTATTACTAATTATTCCTAATTATTACTAATTATTCCTAATTATTACTTATTATTCCTATTTATTACTATTTATAGCTAATTATTCTTAATTATACCTAATTATTCTTAATTATAGCTAACTATAGGTAATTATTCCTAATTAATCATAATAATTGCTAATTATTCCTAATTATATCTAATTATATCTAATTATATCTAATTATATCTAATTATTACTAAATATTCCTAATTTTTAATAATTATATCTAATTATTACTAATTTTATCTAATTATTACTAATTATATCTACTTATTACTAATTATATCTAATTATATCTAATTATTACTAAATATAGCTAATTATTCCTATTTATAGCTAATTATAGCTATTTATAGAAAATTATAGCTATTTATTCCTAATTCTTCGTAATTGTTACAAATTATTACTAATTATTACTAATTATTACTAATTATTATTAATTATTACTAATTATCCCTAATTTTTACTAATTATTCCTAATTTTTACTAATTAATCCAAATTTTTACTAATGTTTCCTAATTTTTACTAATTTTTTCTAATTATGCCTAATTTATACTAATTATGCCTAATTTTTACTAATTTTTACTAATTATTCCTAATTATTCCTAATTATTACTAATTATTACTAATTAATACTAATTATTACTAATTATTACAAATTATTACTAATTATTTCTAATTATTACTAATTATTACTAATTATTCTTAATTATTACTAATTATTACTAATTATTACTAATTATTACTAATTATTACTAATTATTCCAAATTATAGCTAATTATTCCTATTTATAACTAATTATATCTAATTATATCTAATTATTCCTAATTAAATCTACTTATTACTAATTATTCCTAATTATTCCTAATTATTCCTAATTATTCCAAATTATATCTAATTATTCCTAATTATATGTAATTATTCCTAATTATATCTAATTATTCCTAATTATATCTAATTATTCCTAATTATATCTAATTATTCCTAATTATATCTAATTATTTTTAGTTATATCTATTTATTACTAATTATATATTTTTATTCATAATTATATCTATTTATTCCTAATTATATCTATTTATTCCTAATTATATCTATTTATTTCTAATTATATCTATTTATTCCTAATTATATCTATTTATTGCTAATTATATCTATTTATTGGTAATTATATCTATTTATTGCTAATTAAATCTATTTATTGCTAATTATAACTATTTGTTGCTAATTATAACTATTTATTGCTAATTATATATATTTATTCCTAATTATATTTAATTAATATTAATTATAACTAATTATTTATAATTATAACTAACAATATCAATTTCTTAGTAAAACTAAATATAAATAAAAATCAATTGAAATCTAATTAAATTAGAACTAATAAACAACAATTAATTTTAACATAAAAAAATTTAAAAAATTTAAAAAAATAAAATATAAATACCTTATACTTTGATATTCTGAAGATATTGACGCCCTCTGATTGCTCTCGTATAAAAAACATCAACTAAAAGAAAATTTCTCTTTAAAACTGAAGAATAAAGAGAGAGAGAGAGAGAGAGAGAGCAAGATCTGAATGTTTTGGGAAAAAACACAGTGGGGGTACATATAGGTTAGATTAGTTGTGATGGGATTATTTGCGACGGGCTTCCCATCCCAAATGGTACTATATGCGATGGGTCCCGTCGCAAATACCCTCGTCCGTATTAATTACAGTCGGTGGTTAAAAGGTTATTTGTGACGGGTCTCGTCGCAAATAGAACCTGCTGACAGTCTTTTTGCGATGGGACGACATCCCATCACAAAACGGTATTGACCGCCGCCGGGTATTTGCGACGGGACCCGTCGCAAATTCCCCTGCACGTTTGGCCACGCAAGCTGTATGTTTTGACGTGCAAGTCGCGCCAAACTATTTGCGACTGGAGAACTCTCCTCGTCGCAAATATTATTCACGCGGTTTGGCATGCAAATCGCGCAAAACTATTTGTGATGGGAGAAGAAATCTCGTCGCAAATAATTGGTTATTTTCAACATGCTACTTTCCCCGTCGCAAATAGCATCCTGGATGGGTTATTTGCGATGACATTTCTTCCCGTCGAAAATAACCCATCGCAAATAGTGATTTTTCCCGTAGTGAAAATATTGATTTTATTTATTTACACATATACAGTTTGAACTGTAGTTAGAAATTCTTTAATTACTTGTAATAATATTTCCCCTACATCTACACATGAAGCAATGTCACCCAATGAAAACATATAGAGGGAAACATGCATTCCATTATCAACAATATCTTACAATGGTATTTTAAATTTAAATTTATTGATACAATTTCATTTCTCTTATAAAATACTTATAATTAACATAAAAAAATTCTCCACATCGATTGTTAGTAAATAACCAATGTGAAACTTTTTCTCAGTATCTAATGGTTCAAACAAGCAAAAATAAAAATATCTACCATGTTATAACAACTTATTTTAACATGGAAGTGTTAGGTTAAACATTGGTGCATTTAGAATACAAATTTGTATAAACTTAATGGTTGTTTCTTTATTAATCATCCTAGCATCAGGTTACAATGTTGATATTGTTAATGATTCAACAGTTCCCTCAACATCATAGTAATTGCAAGTCATTATAGTACACAATGTGTTCACTTTATGTTCATTAATATACTTATCTATTCTTTTTTAATAAGATTTTTTTCACTAATACTGATAGTTGAAATTTTAATTCATTTAAGACATCAGGTGTGTTAGAAAATTCAATTCAAATGAGATACTTTACTTATATATATATGTATTGTATATTTTAGATTAAGATGTACATAGTATGAACATACATTTCATATATTTTATGTTAGAATTTGGTTTATATATATTACCTAATTTTATACACTCATAAGATGTTTCTATATTACTCACTCTATCTTCTTGGAATGGTGTAGATAATTTAAATGATTCAACACATCTCTCATATTCATAGTAAGTATGAATCATTCAAGTATATAACATATTCACTTTATGTTATTTAATATTTCATATCCATTAGTATTTTAATAAAAATTGTTTCACTAAAAATTATTGTGGAAATTACAATTCATTTTTTATATTATGAATGTTCGAGAATTGAATTCAAATAACATATATTATTTTTAAAGATTTTTATTGTATAGTATAATTTATGATGTACTCATGATGAACTTATATTGTGTATATATGATGTTAAAATTTTGGGCATATATAATAAACACTTGTATGAACTCATTTGAGTTTTCTTTGTTACCCATGCAAGATTTGAGGAATAGTGCAGATATTGGAAATGATTCAGCACTTCTCTTACAATCATTTTATGTAAAAATCATTATAGTATGGAATTTATTCATGTTATGTTTGTTAATATTTATTATAAATTCCTTTTTTAACATGAATAGTTTAACTAATAATGTTTTTAGAAATTAAAAAACATTATATACATCAGGTATTATTCCAAATTTAATTTAAATAGGAAACTTTACATATACCTATATGTATTGTATAGTATAATTTATGATGTACTAATGATTAAATTCATTTTAATATTTATGTTCAATACATTTGTAACATGTTCAATCTTCAATTAACCATACTCCATCAAGAAGGCATGAAATAAGAAATAGTACGGTGCATGATGATGCACATTGTACAGATTTCTAATTTTTTTCGGGTAACATTCTTTATAGAATAGAGGCTATAGTGACTCTAAAAACAATTTCTACAAAGGAACTAATATAATTAGAATTAGAAAAAAACTTAAAAACAATAAATAATATAATGATATGATCAAATAGAATGACCATTAATTGAGATAACACTTACTTCTCTATGACGAGAGTTCTCTAACTTGAGGCCATGGAGGATTTGAGAGAAATATGAGGATAAAATTATGTAGTCTGATTTCCCAAAGACAATAACATCATTCCATTATGTTTAAATTCAAATAATGTCCACTACATCATGTTCAAAAATCCCCAGATTATATTGAGATGAATATAATTCTTCTTTTCTTCACTCTAATTCCCATGTCTCTACATGTATGTCCACCTTAAATTTTTATTTAAGAAAAATAAACTATTTTAATTATTCATAAATATTACCAAATATCATCATGCTAAATACTTCAATGAATGTGTAATAAACTCTATAATGTAACTATAATTGATTATTTTTTATGACTTGAAATATTGTTTTATTGATACATTAACGTCACTACATTCTAGGTCGTAGATACAACAATTTAAAACATGCTTATATAATTATTGAGTTTCCGAGACTATCATTTATTCACTCTAATAAAAATTTATTGAGATTTGAATTTCCAAATGTACTGAAATATTCATACCTTATTGAGTCACCAACAATATTATTTGGGCTCAATAACTGGTTTTTTCTAAAAGCGTTTTTAAATTGCATAATGTACCCATATTTTAATTAATTTTATAAAACCCTAATGAGGAATTATTTTAATTATATTGATATGTTATATCTAAATAAATATTAACTTTTATTTATAAAATAATTATTATTAGTCATATTGTTAATATAATATCATATTTTCCTTAAAAAACACACTTCTTGAAAATCCACTTTTCCATCGCATCTACGGATTTTATTTTTAATTTAAAAATTATCACTTTTTTTAATTTAATTTTTTAAAATTGATTCAATATTTTTAATATTAATAATTTATAATAAATAATAATTTAAATTTAATTTCCTACCCTAATTAATAGTGGAAATAGAAAAAAAATAGATTGTCATGGTTAAGGTGAAAACTTGTTTACTAGTGGGTTAAACTAAAAAGATAAGGGTCAAAATGTCAAAAAAAAACCCTTTAAAAACTATTTTATTGAAATATTTTGATCTTATAATGTATAAGGATTAATAATTCTCCATTTTTTATCCTTGTGGCATACTAAAAATGATGGTATACCTCTTTCATTTCAAAATTTACAAGTGTTTCACTCTCCACACTTATAAAAGGTCATCTGTTTAATCACATCTTCACACCATTGAAAACATTTGGATCATCCAATCCATTTCCAAATAAATTGGAAAATTTCAACCCCTCATCATATAATCCTTGTATTATTGAGAAATTAATTCTATGAATACATTAGGTATAATTCTAAAGAGGTGGTGTGAGAACAACTATAATTTCTAACTATGCATTTTTGTTTTATTTATTCTTCCACCACCATAAAATATTATAAAAATATAATAAAATGATTAAAAATATATAAAATATACTGATATTTTATTATATTGATTAAATAACATAAATCCCTCACATATTCCATCAAATGGGATATGAAATCATCATTTATGTGTACGGTGTACTATTGGCTCACAAACTGATGTCATTCATCTTCAATCATCTCATCTCATGCCTTATTATAATGATGGATATGAAGGGTATATATAATATTTCTAAAATATTTATACTTATAGATCTATTATATCATATATTAATTTTCTTAATTTTCATTCATTGGATGATATGATAATAGCGCTCTTGTGTACGACATACTATCTCGCTTTCTGAAGCGATGTGATCCATTTTTCACTAACGCTTTGTATGGGTGGTAATAATGGTAATTTTAATGATTATATGTGAATGAAATTAAAAAAATAATTATATTCATGAAATATTTATTTTATTGAAATACGAATTATCATTTTCATTCCTACATAGAAAAATCATAACGTTGTTCGTGTACGTGCAGTTTACTGCCTCCATGAAGCCATGTGGTTCTTTTTCGATCACGACATCACAATAATGATATATATAACTATATTTAAAGAAATAAAACTCTATATAGGATATTATTATCATTATTTAAATATAAAATAATTCATACCTTCTTTACATAGTGATCATTGGAATAATAGAAACATTACTCATGCGTATGTATGTCCTTCCATCCACATTATTATAACGTAGATCATTTTTCATAAAAAAAGTTCATGATCTGTATTCAATGTATAATTGATGGATTAATATGATAATTATTTCAATAATATTAGTATGAATAAGTTGAAATAATGATATTTTTTATCACTGACAACACACCAAGGCATTTTGAAACAATGAACTGAATGTCCTAAAAAACCTGGCATATACTTAACAGATTAAATATTTAAATATTTCATTAAATAGGAATTAAAATAAATTATTTATGTATATGTTATTATAGATGTAATAATTTATTAATAAAATAATAATTTATGTCATCTTATTATACACCAGTTAAATGAAAAACAAGAAAAGTCTAGACTTGATGTAAGGGGTTTTGTTGTCTCACTTTTACATATTTGAGACATAGCCCATATTCACCACTAATTTCTATTATTTCGTATATATAATATCTATTTTACATGTAATATCATGAAAAATCATACAACATGTTACTTATAGTTTCAATTTTAAATAATTTATCCAAGGTGATTGACTTGAAAGTTATCATGTGGTAAATAGTTTCTTAACTCAATTTACTTTCATTGGATAATAAATATTGTTCTACGACTCCATTATGATATTATTATTTTTTAATTTATATATAAATTTATTTTTTATATATTTACATGTGTTTGTTATGATTTATATTTATTACACATAATCACTTCATTGATTAACTCGCAAATTAGTGATATGATCTTTATAAGGGTTAATTGTCCCAAATTCTTTTTATTAGGATATATTAATATGATATACAACAATAATTTTATGAGTTGTATATAAGGAACTTTTGGAATGTTATATCCTGTATATACTTATTATCATGATATTTAAAGTTTCATTTGATGTCATTTTTTCATGGGGATTACAATTAAAGAGTTGCCAAAGTGGAAAAGGCTTTATTTTAAAATCTCTTATCTTTTGAGATTGTTTATGTTCAAGTTTACTTATAGAATATAATATGGTATTAATTTTTATGAACCACATATATTTTATTATCCTATTTTTATGAGTATTTTTTACAATTTAAATTTATATATCCTTTTTTATTGATTTAATAAACATTAATACAGTTGTTTCTAAATTATACGGATCCTGTATTTTATTCAAGATCACATATATTTATTTTCCATATAAATTTTGTCTAATTTTTTTTAAAAATAGTACTTATAGAAATAAAATATTTCCAAAATCTATTTTACATGGTCTTTTTCCTTTTATATAGATGTTTTGAAAGGATGTTTATTAAAAATTTCAAAATAAGTCTCTATTGAATCCCTTTTACATTATATTTTGTTAAAAGATTTTTTATTTTTAACAATTAAAACAAGAAGGTTTTTCCCTCCACCATGAAAATTATTGTATTTAAAGCTTACTTTATATGTTTCTTATTTTTTACAAATAAAATAATTTTCTCAATATTTTGGGGTTTTTTTAAATTGATTTTCTAAATAAAAATATTATTTTCCCCAATAATGTTTTAAATGATCTTTTTATGGTATATACAATCATGAATGTTAACCATAATTTTAGTTAATTATGCTCCAATAGATATATTTTTTAATGACACCATTCTCATTATTTATCTGTATAGATTCTGATTATTTTAAATAGATTTTTATGGAACCTATTTCATTTCTATAAATTAATCACGTTTTTAAGAGATTATTATATAACCCATTACTTTTTTTGTGGTTTAATCATGTTTGAAAGTGATTTTAGTGTAACTAATATCTTTTAATTGGTTAATAATTTTTTAAAGTTATTTTTATATAACCTGCTTGTTTTATACGGGGTACTATTTTTCAAATAGATTGTTAGGGAACCTATATATTTTCCATTGGTTAATCATGTTTCAATGATATTGTTATGAAATATATATATTTTTTACATGAGTTAGTAATATTTCAATGAGATTTTTATGGAACCTATTTCTTTTTCATGGGTTAATCATGATTTAATGATATTTTTATGGAACCATCTTCTTTTACATGGGATAATCATGTTTCAATGATATTTTCATATAAATTGTTTCTTTTTTAGGGTCTAATCTTGTTTTGAAAATAATAATAGTTATTTTAAAGATTTGTTGATGAATTGGATTAACTATATACAATATTCATTATCCAATTATTGGAAGTTTTTATAATGATGGGTTGTTCTATTATAAACCAAGGACATGTGATTACATTATAGACTAAGGATGGGTGGTTACGTTATTAACCAAGCATTGGTGGTTCTGTTATAGACCATGTATGGGTGGGTCTTTTATATCCTTCTAATAGATTGGGTAATTTAGATATTGAATTTGACCATATTGGTTATTCCATTTCTACAAATTAATGTTAAGATAATGTTATAAGATACCAATACGTTATATATATTCATTTTGTGGACTTATAATGTTTCTTATGATCAATATTGATATCACATGGCTCATGATTATAGATTATAGTGACTATTTACTTTCTTAATTCTATATGAAATGTTTTCATGTTTCATGATCCATGTATTGATGCATATAAATATTATTATTCTATGATCATGAAAATTGATTATATCATCATAGCATTATCCTCTTCATATGATCACTAATGAAATTAAATATTTAAGTCATATGTTTACCCTTATTGATAATGTGAGATAAGACTTATTATGTTTACATTTCCATTGGTAATCAAGAATGAGATAGAATGATTTCCCTCTAGGGGGATTTCATATGGATGATGATGATGACTTAAGGTGAAATATGGAAATGTGGGTTATGTGGTCAAAATTTACTATTCATGACTTGTTTATTATTTATGTATGATTTTTTCTTAATTCCCTAAAATAATTAATATAAAAGGTCCTTAAGAATATAAGTGATCCAATTTTTCCTATTGATGTTGTAAGTTTTTATGGTGAAACATTGCTTTAACTTCATTGATATAAAATCTAGAAATGAAATTTTCATAATTTTAGCATCAGATCTGGCAGTATAGGTTTTGGGGTGTTATAGTTTTTATTAGAGGAAAGGTTTAGATAAAATTTGATATTATGTTGTTTTCATTTGAGAATATCTTACGATTTATGGATACTATCTTAGGTATATAATAAATATATGATCATAAGTGAAATTTCATAGACACCCTTTTGTGGTTTTAAGTGATGAGATCTTAAAGTGACTAATGACACTTTAAGAGATGTTTTATTAGGTTGAGTTATTTGTAATTGTTCTATGTAATGTGAAGTATTCCATTATATTTTTTATACATAATATTTAAGGTAACAGTAAATTTTAGGGTTTATTTGATCTTGTATACTGATATAATAAGGGGAGATCAAGTTTTATCATAGAGATAACCATGGGATTTAAAAGTGACTTGATTAGTGAGGTATTAATGTTAGTTCAAAAGTAGATCACTATATTTTTTACCAGTAAGATGAAAGGTATGATATAACCATTGAAGTTAAAATAATAATTATTTTGAGGTTATTTCAGTTTTTTTGGGACATAGGGTTATTCATTCATGGAATAATTTAATTTCAACTATTGGTATTACTATTAATGTTTTAAGACAAATGTATCATATAATGATTTATTTATTTTATGAATTATCTTTATATGATCTAACAATTTTGGTTATGGTCAATTTCTAATTATATGAGGAATATTTTATTATCTCTTTTATGAATATATGGTATTTAAAAGATGATTTTAGTACTTCTACCATGAAAAATTCATCTGGGATAATCATCATTTGGATAAAAAGATGAGATTTACATGTAAATTGATAAAATGATGAAATTATATTTGTCATGTAACTATATTTATATACATTTATAGTCTAGATGTTGAAATAGTTCCTCAAATCTAGGAAACTGATCTGAAAAAATGTTATGCTTGTACCTTCATTTATGATGATTTGATGGCCTTTTCACTCATCGAAAATTTAGTTTTTTGAGGCCTTTAACATTCTCTAAATAATTCACTTTCATATGATCAATTATCTTTATCACCCTCCATAATGATTTATTCTTCTCTTTCATATCTAGATATTCACTTCTCCCCA
The DNA here is from genome assembly GCA_963277665.1 of Viscum album. NCBI lineage: Eukaryota > Viridiplantae > Streptophyta > Magnoliopsida > Santalales > Viscaceae > Viscum > Viscum album. The sequence goes on from OY728165.1 coordinate 928,651,731, forward strand.
ATGTTATCCTATTTGGAAAACTTGTATGTGTTATTACATAAGATCTCTGTTCTTACCTTTCTATCTTTTCTAGAGGATGTTTTATTAACCCCTTTTACGATGTGATTTTCTAGAAACTATTAGTTTCGAATTTCAAACCTCTTATTGTCGAGAAAAAAGATCAAATTTCGAGGAAAAATTTTATAAAAGGGGGTAGGATGTAACAATCTAATGTTTTGGAATATAAAACTATTTTTGATAGTGTATTTGGAATTCCACACTAATCAATCAATTTTTATTTATGCAAATTTTATTCTTTAAAAATATGTTTTCTTAAAAAATATTTGTTATTTCTTTTCATAAAAAAATAGGATAAATATTTTTTGGAATTTTTATAAAAATATTGATAAAATTAAATTAATTTTTCAAATTAGTATATCAAATTTTACCTTGGGAGAAATTTTTTGTTTTTTCGAAATATATTTATTTTTCCGAAAATAGTGAAATATATCGATTTTAAAAAAATGACATTTATTTTCAAAAAACTAATAAATTTGAAAGGCCCATTTGGTTTTGAATTGTGTTTAAAGAAACATAAGTATTATTTATTTTTATTTAATCCAATTAATTATTTTTTAATCTACTTCATATTGGATTTTATTATTAGTTTTTCATTGGGTTTAGAAACATGATGTTTCTAAAAAAATATTTCAAAGTGCGTAATGTTTCTCTTTTTTAGTTAATTAAAAATCCCATAAAGAGAATTTATTTATATGATATGTATATAGAATATTTAAATAATATTTAATTTAGATGAATTTAATAATTTTTATTATTTATATAATGGCCCTTTCATTTTAAACATATTATTACATGAGTTTACGCATAATTAACCAACAATTACAATGCAATGATCACAATGTATAATGTATTTATATTATTAGATACACCAATAGAATTGATAAAAATATAATTTATTTAATCTCAATTAGATCTCATAACTTCCTTTTAGCTCTTACATATTCATAGGATAACCAGGGGAATACATGAAAAATGATATGAGCCAAAAATACCAATAAGGGAATAAATATAGAAATAAATTGTATAACATGGGTTAGAAGGAATAATATGATAACATAAAAATGAATGGAATATAAATAAGCATAATGAAACCTAATATTTATATCATGGGATCATATAAACATATCATCCTAGGAATGTGGAAACAACATACATCATGACTTAATTACGAGTCAAGGCTAACTGCCAAGACCATTACATATGGCGGAGCATGAGTCAAGGCTTACATCCAAGAGCATAAGACATAGCGGACCAAGTCCCATAAAGGAACTAGGTTTAAACTCTATATATAAATGAGATCCCATGAGACTAAACCTAAACCAATGTATTTTAGTACAATCTGGGTGCACCCACCATAACATGTTCATGAATAAGTGTGTCACATTAAGAATCAAGTATAAGGGTTGCCCATGGAAGGAATTGGGTATCACAATCATTTCATAAGGAATGACAACAGAGCCTATCATAAATGATTCCATGAAATAATGTATTTAAATCAAACATGAATGTTCATAAATGAAAATAGGCATATATCCTGATAAATGATGTCAAACTCATGAGAAAACATGTAAAATGAGGGTTTAATAAACATTAGAAATAACTCTATTTATTATGGTTTAAGGGAAAATATTAAAAGGAATTCAAATTGATAAAAGGTATAATAATTTTCAGGAAATCAGAAATAAAAATATATTGTTCATAATGATAAAATGTGTGTTTTTATAAAAATATTGTAGGATTAAATCATATTTATTAGAGACGAAATACGTGTCAATGGATATATTCGGGAAGGGAAAAATGGTCAAGATGGAATCCTGGCTTGAACAGCCTCAAAAATCACTCATATGTTCTATCTCGAGATGTTCTTACATAGAGGCCACTTGACACCTTAAAACATAAATCATGGATGAATAACTCCACAAGTCTGACACCAACCAAGAACTCCAAGAGGACAGATGATGAACAAACTTGTGAGTCTGATTCCCACTACGAACACTGCGGGGGGGAATTACAGATGACTCCCCAAGTTTGATGGACCCACATTCTTTTTCAGAGCTCCCTTTTTCTTTGTGGTGCACCTCAGATCCCCATAACCCCCATTCTCAATAAATATACAACTCACAACCCCATCAAAGGTACAGTTACCTCTTAAATTAAACTTCTGAGATCCCATTTCACTATTCTCTTGAGCACCGCGAACCATCCAAAAAGTGGATCATCCAAGGAACATCAGCATCACGATCCACCTATTTCATTATTTCTATATAACACTTACGTAAGGTTGGGAATTCTTTTGGTGAAGGCATACACCATTAACAAACGAATGTGGCCCTTTATGTTACATGAGGCTTCATAGATAATTAAGCATTTGTGAAGAAATCTTCCATTGAGTAGGGATTCCATTATATGGTAGGGTCCCCATGCTTCTCGATGCACATTACTTTGCAAAGCCCTAATTCTTCACAAACCATTAGATATTCACAAATACACTCTCCATGAGGCCCCTTACTTTATGAGGCCCCTTTTTCACGAGGCCCTCCTCCATATGTCCATCTAGGCTTTTACACAATGATTCTCTATTCCCTTGTGTGGTGTACCCTATTGTGTTTCCCTACCTCTATATTTTTGGGAATAAGAATTATAATCACTATTGCAATTTGGAGTGGATCACACAATCGACCAATCCTACTAACTACTCACATCAGTAATTTATTATCCCTTATGTTCCCCAAGTGTGGGTGGGTATCAGTTATGTATGTCCAAGTTGTGAGGAGCATGTGCTCCCCGTCCGAGCTGAAGGGCATTAAAGCGCTATGCCCCATCATCCCCAGTACATGACATTAAAATGTAATCTGACACCATGTGATGAACATGGGGAGGCACGCCTCTGTCATTCTCTATGCTCACTCATCTCTATGGGAGTGATGGAATAACATCCTCCTCACATGGAATTAGATCTGCCTTAGGCGGCTTCTAGGTATAAACCCCACATAATCTCTCATTAACACATTCTTCATGAATTAACCTTCTAGTCTATTGTATCATCTTATTTCTCAAAATGAGAATGACTCACATGGGCTTATAGATTATTATTTATCATGATATCCATCTTTCGAGTGCCCCTCCTAGAGTAATCCTCAATTACATGCATCACCCATCAGAACTAGGCTAGTTTTGTTCTATGTATTATACATAGGGTACATAGGAAGCCTCCATGAGGTTCAATCACAACCATTGGTAAAATTAAGTTCCCTCTCCTAGGTATGTACCCTTGTGATGTGAAAAATTATCATTACGAGACACGTCACCTCAGATACACTTCTACAGGGTGTTATGATCTATCCACCATCACCCATTTCTTCCACCATCCCACCATATTTTACCCTAGGCTGCCACATCCTTGTACAATCTTGACATTCAACTGCATTCCCCATTTCCATTCGGATTTCCGTATTTGGTTACTAAGTCCCACATTCCATCCACTTAGGCCACTAACCATGTGAATGCCCCAACATATCTCCAAAAAGATGTCCATTTCTAATCTCTGATTCCATGCCCATTTCTAGAACTATGTGGACTTTTATCACTATCTTCTACATAAGGTATGTAGGAAACCTCCCTAAGGATAAATCCAATCATAAATTTTGATAACTAGCCATGTGTATTCCTTATAATGACTCTTAGGATACTATCCATGCATAATCCCAAACATCTCATTTGGGCGGTTAGCAATGTGTTAGGGACAATTTTATTTTAAACTATGTGGGGTTTGTTCTTGTTCTTCTACATATGGTATATAAGATAATTCTATGAGGTTCAAGGCCAACACCCATCACACTACATCCATTCCATGACCCATTATTTAACTATGAGGAATTTGATCCCTATATTCTATATAGGGTATGTAGGAATCTTTTCTGAGGTTCAATTCCACCATCGATTCTTATCCTTTTCTTTACCTCGAGTCTCCATATGGTGGGAAGATAATTCCATATCCTAGTGGTTGTACATCAATCGGGTTCCCATCCACATAATCTATTATCATGGGATTCCTTCATAGGTTTCCCATCTCTCTATCAAAACTATGTATACATTGATCCATGTCTTCTACAAAGGAAATATATAAATCCTCCTTAAGGCTCAATCCTAGCACCCCTCGCACTCCATCAATTCCATCCATTCCATATCATACACATCACCCATATCTATATGGGTTCTTACCTGATCTACTCCACCTCACTAATATCACTCCATCTATTTGGGAAATCTTAGTGCGTAATCCCAATTCCCCATATCACTACTCTTAATAGCACTTGGGTGGCTAACCATGCATAAGACCAACAAAGTCTATATTCATCCAACCAATATCAGTCTTCTTGTGAAGGGTATCTAGCCATGTAAAAGTATGGATTCCATCACCATTTGAAACTACATCATTTTTTATCCCTTCATTCTACATAGGGTACATATGAATCATCCCTTAGGTTCAATCCTAGACAATGGTAAACCATGGTGTCCCCTCTTGGGGGTTCACATTCCCAATATGCCCTCTGTGGTGTCTAGATATGTTGTCATGGTGTGACACCTTCTATTTATTAGACACACCATCTTGGGTACACTTTTACTGAGTGTTATGATCCATCCACCCAGTAAACATTCCAAGTGTTCCCTCCTAGGGGATGAAATATTTGATCGGTCTCTATGGGGAATTATAATCGATATCACCACATTATTGAACGATGTTAATCTCAATGCCTTCCCCATTGTAAACTTGAGATTCATTAAGAAAAACTACAAATAAATTACTCTGACATAAGATACTTTTTTTATCTCCAAAGGATGAATTGAGTTTCGTGCCCTTTATAATCCCTATTATGAAGAAAAATAATTATCCTCTAATGTTCTAGTGCCAAGATGTTCTATGTATGCTCAATGCGACTAATCTCCCAGATGAAGGTTTATACCTTAACTAGACCCCTTATAATGTCCATAAAAAACATCATAGTTAACTTGAATCCGCAATGAGATGGAATTGTGAATTAGTTTCAAGAACTATGACTCAAATATATTAAGAAGACACAGAAATGGTGATGAGTTCAAAAGAAGAATCCATGGAAGGAGGAACGGACAACCCATTATCCCATTTTGATCCAGGTGAAGACATCCCTAAAAATTTGATAAATTACACCCACATTTAGAAAGAGTGAATGTCAGGAATAATTACCCTCTCATGTGAATGAGAGGGAACACCTTGGTGGAAAGAATTAGAAATAGAAATGTTGAACCTAATGTGAATCTCTTCTAAAAAGTTTGGGGACTATTAGTGTTCGAGTCATCAGATTAAAATATTGGCATGTTATCGCATCCAGATATCTGGAACTAGGTCCCCTTAACCAAATAGTGGGCCCAACATAGAACACACCAATAGTTAGGTAGTTAATTATTGAGAATCCATTTTTCATAAGAGTCATTGTGGATATTTCTTCTGAACCATGGAGGATTTAAAAGTACTAGGGAATTCAATATTGAATTTATTGTATCCATACTAATAGTTGAATATTCCTACTTGGCAGGACCCATGGTACATGATATCACCCACCCGATGCCCATAGGCATGGGGAGCCATGTTGATACGGTAATCCCCCATGAATACACCTCCACCATTACGTCCAAGAAATTTTTAGCTACAGGACACCCACACCCCATCTCACCCACAGAGATTATCCATAGGAGGGTGATAGAAATCCTCGTATGATGGTATGAGAAATAGGAATTCCTTCCCACAAGTTTTATGGTTCAAAAAATATATGAGGGATTTTCAATTCACTTTCACCACCAAGGGTTTCATGGGGATACACTACTTCACACTCCAACTTCGAAATATTTTAGGAGTCTATCCCCAGAGTGATCCCTCAACTCGCTCCCCTATTCCCAAGAGGTAGAGGATTCTTATGTCATCTCAGCGATGAACACCTCCTAGGAGCTATCAAGGAGGCCTCCTAGTAGGGTATGTTAATGCTGCTGGTAAGTAGTTATTCGAGCCGAGGAATAGGTAAACCTATAACCTGCTCTATCATCTGTATCCATACTTATCCAATGTTTGTGTCAGTCTTAGGCGTAAGAAGATGCTCGCTTGGGGGAATCATCTTTAAAAACATAAAAACCCCTAGACACCCCCGACATACTTCTCCATGTACCTGATACTGTAGATAAAAGACTCCTTGACTCACCTTTGGGATTGAACCCTCTGATCCCTAGTGCTGGGTTGACTCTCTTATCCATTGGTGTCCTTGTTGTCCTTTATAGGAAAATCTGGGATGATGAGACTTACCACGAAGGCCCTCCATGTGCAGTCGCCAACTAGTGTGGAGGTACTCTTTTCTATCACACCCAATATAGAGGTCCTCCCTGTGTTTTCATCATTAAACATGGTTTTGGTCATCCAAGCCTCATCGAATTTCATCATAAACATCATCCTCGTGGTTATGTTTCAAGATAAGGAGGTCCTCCCCATGTCCCCGACCAGCGATGAAAATACCCTCCTCGCATCATCCCCAGCTCCAATGACGGTCCTCCTTGATCCAGAAATAGCAAAAGTGGAGGTCCTCACTACTATATCCATGATCATTATGGAGTACCTCTCGTGCTATCACTGGTCAATATAGAGGTCATCCTTGTGTTCAACTTGACCACTGTAAAGTTCTTACGCACACCTCAATCCACCGAAGTGACTGTCTTCCCTCTAACATCCCAGAATCTCATACCATGTATAAATATTATATCAAATGGATTAATTTATAGTTAAATGAATTTTAAAATTTATTTTTTATAATTTTCATTGAAAATAGTAACTGAAATTATGTATTTTGTTTAATTTAATAAAAACTGTTATATCTATTTGAATTTGAAAGATGATATTTTCTATCAAGAAGATATTTAATAAAATATTTTAAATAAATAGACTATTATATTTATTGAATTATTATATGATTATACTTTCACTATTGATGTTCAAATTTTAATATATGCTAATAATTAGGAAATTTGGCATTTAAATAACAATAATTCCTTTTGTTTTGTAAATTAGACAAATTAGAAATAAATTTTTATTTAAATGTAAAGAATAGAAATGTTAAATAATGCTAATTTGAAATAATATTACATTACCAATCAAAAAATTATAATTTAATAAAAACACGTATATAAATAAATAAGGCGAAACACATAAGATGATATTTTAAATAATATTTTCATTAGTTAATTTTATCGATAAATTTCATGCAAAAAGGTTATGAAAAATGTTTGTTTATTATTATAGTTCTAATATTATAATAAATATGACACTAATAAATGATAATTTATGTAAAATAAAATTTATAAAAATTAATACCTAATATTATCATTAAAATCCTTATATATAGTTATATTGAATTAACAGGTATGTTAATTAAGAAAATTATAAATTAAATTATTTAATAAGAAATTATATTGTATAAATAATAAATTTTATCTATGAATGGATATATATATATAAATTATTTTAAAATTTAATGGTATAAATGAAATATGAATGATCATATTTCACATTCTTACATATAATATTTCTATAAATAAAATTTCATAATATTAATTGCAATATATATTAACTAATATAAATTCCTAAAATATTATGAAATAAGTATTAACAATATAATGAATATTGAGATAATATGACAATAACAAATTACGATCTTTATTAATAACAATAAATAAAATAATTTTATAAAAATAGATAAAAAATAAAAATGATGATAAATCAATACTAATAAAATAGTAGGGAAATGAAATTTAGTGGTAGGGTTCCCCAAAAAAAATTTAGATAGAACGAGACCAAGACGGAATAGGTTTTTCTTTTTATTCTAAAGTAGGGGATCTCGATTAGGACCATGCTGATCGAAGGACAATTTATGGGCTCAAGTGATGCTTGGATTGAGTTGCATGGTTAGATGTGAGTTCGAGGCCGAGCACAATTGTGGGTGGTTTCGACATCTGATCAAAGTATGGTCATAGTTCTATGTTGAAGCCAGGGGTTTCAAGTGGTGGTAAGGATGAAGTTCTAACCTTGCCTCATGTATGTCTTGAGTCGAATGATTTGATGATTTTATACTCAAAATATAGCTCCAAATTTATAAAGGTCAACCTTGTGATGTTCGGTATTGAAACTATGTATTGTTTATGCAATTTTTAGGTATCCAAATCTGATTTCTAGATTCAAATTTTATGGAATTAATTTCCTTTATTATCTATTTCATGTATTTGTCGACATACCCTTTAAGTTTCAATGTTTTTAATTGATTTTAAGTGATCAAAATATATTATCAATATCATATTGATTTCCTTTTTTCTATCATATTCATCAACATGTATTCATTCGATTATGAGTTCAATTGATTTAGGAATATTATTTATTTATTTTCCATCATATCTATGAAATGTAATTATAAATAATCGATCTATATGTCCGGTGATGGGATTTAATAACATTGTCGATGTTCAATTTTTTCTTCCCATCGTTTTCGATTGTCTCTGTTGGATTTTAAAAAAGAAATGGATTATCTTATTCTGGACACTAGATAACTCAGTGAATCGATTGAATGGTTTTAATTTAACATAATTATTTTTGTGTCAATAATTTTAGTTGTTTTATTTTGCAATTAAATTTATCAATCTTATTTATTGAATTAATTGGTTGGGAAGTATATATAAATTATATTTATATATCACACTTGTCAAGGTAGCATGAAATTACAAACACATGTTATGATTGGTCAAGTTCTTCTTTCTAAGATGGTGCGCCTATAAATAAACTCGGCTGGTAGAAATAACTAGCATGGATGGTACACTTTCTTTTGTGTTTATGTTTAAAGCATTTTAGTATGGTGTAGATAGTGGCAAGTAGTTATCTTAAAATATCATGGAGGGGATTTACTATTTTGAATCACCATTTTATTTTCTCAAGGGATATTTAAGTCAATAATAAAATCTCTATTTTATGGTTTGTCATAATGGATTATTTATTTTTAAATTCTATTTTTTTCTTTTGGAAAATTATTTCTGCTAAAAAAATTTTGTGTCTTAAAAAAAATCAAAATCAAAAAGGTTTTCTAGTTTATAAAATATTGATGAGGTTTTAGTAAAAATATGTTCTTAATTTCTTTTTTTAGTGTTTGTTTAATTATTTTAATGTTATGATAATTCAATGTTATTTTATATGTATCATTTTATATAATTTAATGTATGTGGTAATTTGATTTCATTTTATCAGTGTTTTATTTGAAACATGAATTTATTATATGATATATATATATATAGTTGTATAATTTTAAAATATTTAACCATTTAAAATATATTATGATCAACCAAATATTATGTATGAATTTATAAATTAATCATATCATAAATTTATCATCTCCTCTGCATGTCAGGTGAAAATCATGATTATAGCCATATAATAATGATTTTTTATGCCCCTTAAAAGATGCATTTACATTTGTTTTGTTATTTTAATTTACACACACACACATAGATATGTGTGTGTGTGTGTGTGCAATATATATACAATATGGTTTTATGAGTATGATAAATGAAATAATATTCATGAATATTAAATTTTCATTTATCAGCATTATATATATTAATAAATTCTTAATGGTCGAAGGATTCAGTTGTTCAGAATATAGAAAATCAACATGCATGATTTTTACTGTATATTAATTTATACATACATATATTTGTGTTCTTGTTTATGTTTTTCAATAAAAACTCTAGTTATAAATGTATATATTAGTAAAGAAATCTTAAAATGTTTTAAAAAAATATGGCACTTGAACATTGTAAATATGGTACCAAATTAGGGAGTGAACCCAATCCCTCAACATGTTAGAAGCCCATGGTATCCTTAAATATTTCAAGTATCCACAATCCACAGTGTTTTTTTCCAAAGCATGCATAGTGTTTCCTGAAAAATCACGGAATTACTATAGAATCAATTTTTTATGTATGTATTTTCATAAGATGTATATTATTTTAAATTTTTTTATAAAAGGTGGTTTGAAATGTATTTTATGTTATCTTAAATGAAATTTCAAAAACTTATTTTTAAATACATATTATCTAAAAAGTATTTAAATAATTTCAAAACCCATTACTAGGAAATTGAATGCTCACCCTTTGTTTTGAAATGATTTTCACAGGAATCATAGAAGTTCTAAATTAGAATTCAATGATTTTGGTGTTAGCGTGCACGGAGTGTAGTAGGAACATAAATTAATATTTTGTTCTACTATGATAAATATAAGGTGTTGTCTAGTCCTCCAGAACCTAGACCAGTAAATGGTCCTCGTGTTTGTAATCTGTTGTGTAATTAATCAATTTATTTGTTATAAAAAATGTACATATAATTTTTTAGATTTATGTTACGAAGCATGGGGTTGGGGTGATATAATTGGTATCAGAAGAATAGTCCTGAAAATTTATGAGATTATATTTTTTCCAGTCTTACATTTTAACTATTCTATGGTTTTTTCTTAATTCTGAAGATAGAAATTCAGAATTTTTTTTTGTCCAACAAATTGAATTGTGAGGATGCAATTATTTTGAAGGGGAATAGTGTAATAGCCTATAATCTCATAACTAGTATAAATATTCTTTTAAATGGATTAATTTATATTTAAAGGAAACTAAAAATGTATTTACTAAAATTTTCTTTTAAATTAGTATCCAAAATTACGTATTTTGGTTAGTTTAATAAAAAAATTTATATTTATTTGAATTTGAAAGTTGATATTTTATATCAATAAGATATTTAATAATTTTATTAAATGAATTGAGCATTATAATTATTGAATTATGTTACGAAGATATTTTCACTATTAATGTTCATATTTTAATACATGTTAATAAAAATGGAATATGACATTTAAATAAAAATAAATCATTTTGTTTTGTAAATTGAATAAATTAAAAATAAAATTTCAATTAAATGTAATGATTAAAAAGTAAAATAAAATACTTAGAAATAGTATTAAATTATTTATCAAAAAATAATAATTCATTGAAAACTAATAAACAAATAAATAAGTCGAAAATATTAAAATGAAATTTTAAATAAGATTTTGATTTATTAGTTTTATCGATAAAATCAATACAAATTTTTTTTACGAAAACCATGTGTTTTTTATAGTTCTAATATTATACTAAATGATACATGAATAAACGATTATTTTTATAAATTTTAATTTATAAAAATTAATATCAAATATTAACATTAGAATCTTTTCAAATAAATATATTGAATTAACTTATATGTGAATTAATAAAATTATAAATTAAATTTTATTAAATAAAAAATGGTTAAAATATATATAATATATTTTATCTATGAATATATATATATATATATTAATTTAATGTTTAATTTTATAAATTAAATATGAATGATAATATCTCAAAATCATACATATAATATTTCTATAAATAATATTTTATAATAGTAAATGAAATATAGATTAAATAATATAAATTTATAAAATTTTGTGAAATAATTATTAGTAATATTATTAATATTATGATAATATGATAATAATAAAATATGATATTTATTAATAATGAAAAACAATATAATTTTATAAAACTAGGTAAAAAATAAAAATAAGGATAAATCAATATTAATAATAAAATAGTGAACTGAAAATAAGGGGTATGGTTTCCTTGAGATTTTTTGAGAGGGAACACGACCAATAGGGTAGAGGTTCATCTTCATATTTGAGAACAAGGGGTCTCGATCGGGACCAAGATGATCGGGAGGACATGCAGTGGGCTCTGATAAAACTTGTATATAGATGCAAGGTTGGATGCAGGGTTGAGGATGAGCATGATGGTGAGTGGTTTCGATATCCGATCAAAGTCTGAACATATATCTATATTGAAGACAATGGTTTTGAGCAGTGGTGAGGATGAAGTTCGAACCATGTATGAAGTCTGATTTGATTCTGATGAGTTGGATGACGTTCTGATCAAAATATGGCCTTCATTTTCAGAGATCTACCTTATGTTTTCCATGTATTTCAAGTAGGTATTATTTATCCAATCTGTTGGTATCAGAATCATATTTTTTAATTTGAATTTGGATGTATTACATTCTCTTCTTCTCTATTTCATGCATCTATTGACATCCTCTACATGTTTCAATGTTTTTAGTTGATTTTAAGTGTTAGAAAAATCTGATTAGTATAATATTGATTCCATTTTTTCAATCATTTTCATCCACCATTATTCATCTGATGATGATTTAAATTGATTTTGGATTATTAATTATCTTTTTACCATTATATATATGTTATGAATGAATCAAGAATCTATCTATATGTCATGTGATGGGCTTTAATTAATTTCTCGATATTCATGTTTTTTCTTCCCATCATTTTTTGTCATTCTTTGAATTATCAAAATTTATATTTTCTTCTTCTGGACACTAGATAACTCGGTGAATGGATTCAATAATTTGAATTAAACAGAATTATTTTCATTTTAATAATTTCAATAGTTTTTATTTTAATTAAATTTATTGGTATTATTTCGTGAATTGATTGGTGGGGTAGTATATATAATATCTATATATATATATACCACTTCTCCATGAAGCATGAAATCAGAACCATATGTTCTGATCTTCTATGATCTTTTTTCTAAGACGGTTCTCTTATAAAGAGCCTTGGCTATGAGAAACAACCATCATGGCTAATTCAATTTCTTTTGGGTGTATGTTTTATGAATGGTAGTCTGGTGAGAAAGGTGGAAAGTAGTCATCTTTAAATTTCATGTAAGGGATTAACTATTTTTATTTACAATTTTATTTTCGGATGGGGTAATTATTATTTATTTCAACAATATAATAGCTATATTTGGGTTTGAGATAAGGGATTATTTAATTTTAAAATATTATTTCTGGTTTTGGAAAATTATTTCAACAGTTTTTTATTGGTTTTTTAAAATAATCAAAATCAGACAATATTTTTAGTTTCAAAAATTTTGATAAGGATTTAGAAAACCGATGTTATAAATTTTATTTTGGGACATTTTATTAATATTTTCAAATTATGATAATTCAAAATTAATTTATAAGTATCACTTTATCTAATTTCATTGATTTTGTAATCTGATTTCATTTTATCAATGTTTTAATTTAAACATTAACTAATAATGTGATGTTTGTATATATACATGTATAATTTTAAAATATATAACCATTTTAAAAAAATTATGATCAACCAAATATTATTAATGAATTTATAAATTAATCATATCATAAATTTATCATCTCATCTGCATGGTAGGCACAAATCATGATTATGTTCATATAGCAATGATTTTTCATGCCACTTCATATATGCATATACATGAGTTTTAATATTTTTATTTACATATATATTTGTGTGTGTGTGTGTCTATGTGTGGGTGTGTGTATGTATTTTTATTAAATATATATATAAAAAACGGTTTTATGAGTTTTATAAATGAAAAAATATTTCAGGAATATTAATTTTTTTTTTCAGCATTTAATATATTAAGAAATTCTTAATGGACGAAGGATTTTATTATTTAGAATATAGTAAATTAAATTCCACAAAGTTTACTATATATACATTTATAAATAATTATATGTATATTCTTGTTTATGTATTGAAATAGAAGACTCCAATGAAAAATGTCTATATAAATAAAGCAAGCAGAAAATGTTTTCAAAAAAATCTTTCATGTGAAGGTTTTAAATATGGTAAGGAATTGGGGAGTGAACCTAATCACTAAACAAGTGGGTAGGACCAAGATAGCCTTCAATGTTTCACTTTTCCACAGGCAATAATGTTTTTTACAAAATATTGAGTATTTTTTTAATAAAAATTACTTCATTCCATTTAATGGAATTTATGTATGTAAGTATTTTCAAAAGTGGTATATTATTTTCATTTACTTTTCTAAAAAAATCTTTTGAAAATTATTTTTATGTTATCTTCAAATTAATTTCATGAAGTTATTTTTATGGATATATTATATAAAATGTATTTAGACAGTTTTAAAAATCCTTATTGTGGAATTGTATGCTCACCCATTATTTTAAAAAGTTTTTCAAAGGAATCATTGAAGATCTAAATTGAACATCAACACTTTTGGTGTTTGCACGGACGGAATTGTAGTAGTCACTTGAATTATTATTTTTTGGTCAAAATTGGTAAATTTAATGTGTGGTCTAATTATCCATATCCCATATTGGTAAGAGGTCCTTGTTTGTGTAATTTGTTGTGTAGTTTTTCAGTTTATTTTATAAGAAAAAAAGTACATAGAATTTTTAAGAACTGCGTTTGGAAGAGCGGACTTGGGTTGTTATACTCCCCAACCTTCCCAAAACTGATATAGAGATCATCCTAATGTTCCCAACCACAATAGTAGTGTTCCTCCCAGCCATGTGAATAGCCAGTCATGCGCAGCTCCTCATCACGCCGCCCATAGCTAGAGTAGAGGTCCTCCCCTCTTCAGTAACAACTGATACATTGGTCCTCCCCCTGTCCTGAATAATCAAAGTGGAGGTTCTCTACAATCATCCAATAGCAAGTTCAGAGGCCCTACCCATATCTTTTTCAACATATTCCCAAGCTCCCCTCTCACCTCATCAGACTAGAGTGGAGGTCCTCCCCACTTCATCATCAACCAGTAGAACGAAGGTCCTCCTCATGGTGAAAAAGTTACCTACCCTAATGAATTATATCCTGAAAAAAGGATGAACTATTTCCACTACAGGAATAACTCTTGTAAGTGGAAAGTAGTTCTGAATCCAGACCTCTCAAATTCTGAAGAAGAATAGTAACGAATGTGGGAAGCATCACCCCATTATTCGACATCAATGTCTATGGAAAGAGCCGACCGAGTGAGGCTCTTCATTCCAGAAGGTGAGATTCACCATATCCCAAAATCCCATCATAAATATATAAAGGTTGAAGAATATTTGGATCCTTATCAAGGTATTGTGTTGTAGACATCTCTGTCCTCAGCGGAATCAGTATCTATCTTGACACCATTTAACAGAGAGTATTTTTGGACAATGATAGACTGTGAGTACCAGTGGATCTGCAGACGATTGTCACTACCCTCAGACATGAAACAATACTAATTACCCCATCTTATATGGATTTTATGATGTGGTATAAACTACCTCTTGGAGATGAACCAACTTGTAGTTTTATATCACTTTATGCAGTATTCTCTCTACCAACCAGTCAACTTTCGCTAAGTTACACAAATGTGTTGTTTCTATCTTATCAACCAGTTTTGATCAATGGCTGGGGCAGCCATCAGTCGGGTGCCATATCTATGTAGGAAATATTATGGGATACACTCACTATTGTCCATATTTCGGAATTTTTTTGGCAGAATGTTGTTCCCGACTTCGATATTCCATAGTCCCTCATTGATGAAGAGGTATTGCGCATTCATCTACCATTTGGGGGATGCATTTATGCCTCTTTAAGTGTCGACTGGTCAACCTGAAGATTCAATAACATTTTGACAATATCGACCATAAATGTCACATGGTTGAGTTGGTTTCACATCTGGTGGAACAACATCACATGTCACCCAGTCATAACCAGATCCTTCAACACTGATGTGTTTAGAGTATCACACTGCTCCGCAGAATCATGGAGGAAGTGTCCCCACACATGGAGGTCTATGTCTGGGGGCAATATGCCACAGTCCAATTTAGTACAATCAAGTGATATTCATATTTACTTAGTAACATTGAGGACACTCCAGGTGTTTTCATAGTGGATATGACCAAGGTCACACTGCCCAAGGATGGGGAGATTAGTGAAAATGCAGATGAAGATGATCAACCTACTATGTTGGATCAATATCTTATTGACCCTCCATGTGTTATCAGTCACCTTTAGAGGATTAATCCCTGCTTGTCAGAGCACTCTGAATCATTTTCTATTGGTCATAATCTCAGCAAAGGTATGTGAGCACAGTTACCTTTGGATCTTCCTAATATTGCTCAAAAGTCAAAGGATGATCCAAAAATACCAACTATATGGTAGTAGATTACAGATTAGTATAGTATTATTAACAAGATTCTTATTGAGTGGCATCAAAATTATGGGTACCCCCAAGAGGAATATAATTCACATCCACCAGCTCAGTTGTAGATCCTTTTTGGCCAGTTTTCCCCAATCGAGCTCGATGATCCCACAAAACCAAATAGAGTAGAAGCTAGTTCCTATATAAAGAAAGCATGATATGTGTCAACAAATCATCCTAAGAATTGTAATAATACTCCTCATGATTTGGGTTAGGCTGTTCCACATGCCACCCCCAATGATGCACTATAGGCTATTCCACAATCCACTCCATAAGTCACTCTGTAGGTTGTTCCATGAGTTGACAATCCTCCTTATCATGTTGACCATCTCGTCAATACCCTAATAGTCAGGATCCCCCATCTAGGTATTATTCATTACTATGACGATGTGATAAGCATGGTCTCTGCTCAGCAAGAGGCCCTCAAGACACGATAGGTGGAAATCCCACCTAATGGAAGGATATATCCGACGCGGGTGGACGACATGTGATAACAACTGGATTTCAGGAATCCAACTTTCACCCCCTTCAATGGGATGAGAGACCCACTATAGCATCGGGGACACTTCAACTATAGGTGTAGGACCACTTTGGGAATTCTAGAGTAGTAGGAGACCGTTAATCTCTAATGTTTCATTTAGACATTGTAAGAGCGTATAATTTTCTAGTACATACAGTTACCCATTGGGTCCATTACGAGTTTAGAAGACCTTCACAGACAGCTTCTCTATCATTTCCTCTCTACCACATGCATGATGGGTATTGATAACCTATTATTGTTCAAGAAACATCTATATGAGTGTGTCATAGTGTTCATTGATGGGTGGAAAGGCCACACGTATTCTCTCTACATGCCTCTAACTCATGGGTAATTGGTGAAAATGTGTGTCAGGATTGTCAAGACTAAATTGGTCCCCACTCTCATCACTCAAAAATTCCTCAGTGGATTATGGGATTTTTCTAGCATTGATCAACACCTAGAGGAATTCTTATAGTTGTCTATGAGGGAACTTCCTTTGCTTCCTCCATCCCCTACAAGAAGAACCTCTAAGATAGAGACTATTGTTGTAGTATAGGTAGGAGATACAGAATCACTAGAGTTATTTCCCATAGAGCCTTTCTAGGTTTCACCCCGTTGAAAAAAACAATAACACCCCTGGTAAATAAAGAATATGACATTTTCACATTTATCCATATTTGTGAATAAAAAATTAATATTACTTTAAAGGGGGAGCTATGCTCGATGGCATACCCAATACACAACAACGAGTTTCTCGGGAATCTTACGTTGCACTCTAATAATAAAATAATATTATTTTAAACGGTAGTTAACGCCTAATAGTTGTAATGGCAGGAATGAACAGAACTAACTACAAAATGATTATATATGTTTTTCAAATATTTTTACTTTTTACAATAAATTTTAGAGGATTAAAAATGCGAATGAATCCAATTTTAAGCATAAACATTCTAATATTCTTTAAAAGGTCGATTACCTACCTTTTGATGGAGAACCTCTTTTAAATCCACTTTTTGAAAATTTTATCTGTTATATTTGACAAAATAAAATTCTTCTTTAGAATCTGGACATCAAAATTTACTATGTGTAAATTTTTGGTATTTTTCCGATAAAGTTCATTTTTTAATGAATAGTGAAAAATGTTGTATTTTAATTCAAAACCTCTTTTTAATCTAATTTATTTATATGATTAGATTATCTTTTGAAATTTTTTAATGTAAAATTAGAATATATTTTTACCATTTAATCCAATATTGGTCATTGTAATTAATTTCACTTTGAAATTGGACTTAAACTAGTGTCAATCTTTTAATAGATATTGTTTCTTAGAAACACACTATTTGTTTTGACAGTGGGAATTAATTATTAAATTAATTAATGAAACTTATATGTTTTGAATTTTTTAAAATAGACATCATTTTTGAATTCAGAATATCAAATATAGCTTAGGGTTAATTTTTGGTATTTTTTCTGAAAAACATCAATTTTTGATGAATTGTGAAACCACTAAGTCGTAGTTAAAGAAACTGAATTTTCATTTAAATGAAACTTTGTCACTTCTGGGATTTGATTATCAAAAATCTGACATAAATGGTTTTCATTAAGAAGTAAAATGTGATTTAATGAGATAAAAATAATTTTTGGTGAATAGTAACTTTTATGTTTTATTAATCACGATTAATGGTAATTAGTGTAATTTAAAGTAAAAATAATGTTTTAATAATATTAAATGACCTAGAAACATGTCCTACCCTCATTGGATGTGTCATGGACGACCAAGACAATCCATGAATCATCTTGGGGACCCCATGGAGCCACTTTGGTAGGAAAATGACAAAAATAACCTTTTTTTAAAGTTAAAATAAAAATTTCACAAACATGAGTTGTTTTACTAAAAAAAATTAAATGGGGTTATACAAGTCATATTTTTGAATATAAATATTCATTAGAAAGATAAAAATATTTCCTACATCATGATAGTTTTTTTATAATTTTTAGACATTAAACAAATTAAATTATTTATGACACAATGATGATGGAGCGATTACCTCATTATTTAACGATTTAAATAAAATTAAAAGATAATGTAATATATAAGACCTAAACTTGTAAAAAACATATTGTATGGGTGTATTTAGAACTCTTATCACCTTATACACGAAATATATAATTTTGGGACCTTTAAAATCTGAAAATCATTTTATAATAAAGTAATATTTTATAGCTTTCCAAGAGTGCCCCTCCTCTCCTCTTATAAAAGGCCCCCACCTCTACCACATTAAACACACCTCTCAAGCCTTTGGCTCAGAAAAAACCTGCCCATTGCATCTCTACAAATCCCTCTATTCATCATTTAATCCTCACATTGGGTAGAATCCTTTCCAAGGAAGTCTTTGAGCTCAAATCAAAGAGAGTTACCCGATTTAAAGGTAATGTCTTCCCTTGTGATCTTTTGTTTTATTTTGCTTCTCCAAACCCCTAAACTCTTTTTATTACTTTTTTTTGTAACAAAACCAGTATATTAAATATACTAGGATGTTTTTATAAGATGGATTCGAGCTACACTTTCACACACCTCTGTCTAATAGTTAAAGAACATACTGTTTCTGTGGATGGCGAATTACTGCCTCACGAAACGATGATTGTTCAATATTATTTTAACACCTTCAATGGTGGCCATTAAGATGTCACTATATTTATATATGATATATAATATGTTTATGTTTTCCTTAAGACTCTGTATTTTTCATTTATCACATACCTTTATGGTTTCCATTTTGGGTAAACGTGATATCTTCATTTTAGGAAGTGCAGACTACCGCCCCCTCAAAGTGATTTGATTCGTTAATGCCATATGTGGGACGTATAAAGGATGTAATTAATGGTATTACATATGATATAATACTGGAATTATAATATACCTTTATATAATTATTATTTCATTCCATTTAATACACAAAAATGAAATGAAAGTAGCGTTCATGCGTATGTACGGCTTACCGTCTCCATGAACGGTACATTTCATTTCTTATCTCCAAATGTTATGTACTATTATAAGTACATATATATAATGGATATATATGTAATATATTACATCTAAATTATGGATATCATTCTGGAATTATAATATATATATCTCTCATTTTGTTTTAATTCCATTAATATTACAAAAAAATGAAAGTAGTGTTCATGCGTACGTACGGCCTACCATCTCCATGAACGGTGATTTTAATTTTTTTATCTCCAAATGCTATGTAATAGTACAAAATGAATATATACTGGATATATATGATATTTAAAAAATCAATACTATTCTGGATATGATTTACCTATAAATAACAGGGAAAATTCTGTTCCAACAAGTTCAATTTTTACTCATGTACCGAACATCGACAAAAACGTCTGATATGAACTCAATTTATTTACCAATTATTATAACATTATAATATGTGATATGAAATGAATAATAATCATTAAAGGAGGTAATTAATAAATTATAAATTGACCAAATTTTATTATTCAGGATATTAAAGAACGATCGAGTCATGTCGGACACGAGGTAAGGGATCCTACACCTCTCCTTCATTTTAAGTACATTCTTTTATGCCATTCCATTTATGCTCATATTTCGTATGATTGGGATGTTATTTTATATTAATCTTACTTTAATTTTTATGATCATATGATGAGAGACCCTACTTTCTCTCATCAATCAATTTTTGATGATTTGAGTGGCGTCGTTAGGCTGCCGAATTTTTGTAAGAGATTCAACCTCTCTCTTTCTTTTTAAGTACTCTCAACTAAGTCACTTCTTTCAAGCTCCACTTTGTTATGTTAGGGGATTTTATTTTATATTCCTCTTGATGTAAATTTTATTTTAATACTTTTAAAGACCCTATTTGATCTCATCAATCAATTTTTGGAAGTTTTAAGTGGCGTCGTAAGGCTGCAGAGTTTTCGTAAGGGATTTTTCATCTCACTTTTATTCTCGTGAGATTTATGCTACATTTGAAGCCATTCCCATTGAGTGGTATATATACTTACCATTATTCTACTCTTTTTGTAGTATAATTTCATTTATGGGTATTTACATCTTCATTGTATGACCCTTCTACCAAGGGGTGTACGTTTCGAAAGTTACCCAACTCGGTAAGGGGACCTTTCACCCTCCTCTTTTTAAAAGACTTCTTTTGTTTTGTCTTTTAATTCACGTACTATTAGGTTGGTATATGTTCTTATATATACTTATATATGTAAATTTTAAATCCAAGTGATGAGATAACCTTTTTATCTCTCATCAACTCATTTTCTGAATTTTGAAGTGACGTCGTTAGGCTGTCGAATTTGTGCAAGGGAACTTCTTAACCCAATTTTGATTCTTTGGGATAAACTTTCACTCCTTGAATATGTCGTTCTATGAATATTTTTGAATAACCTCTGATTGTTTTACACTTAATATCCACTTATATTTGGTTTATTCGTTTGTCACACATAATTATGTAATTGATTTATCCTTAATCCATGGATATCGTCTTTGTAAGGGAATCTGTCTCAATATCCTTTCATTGAGGCATATTTTGTTTTATACACAACATTATTTTATACGGTGTATAAACCCCTTTGAATTTTATGATTATTCAAAAGGAATCTTTTTATAGGAATCATTTACTAAACGACAAAAGGGAATGTTTTTTTGTCGTACGTATGCGGCGACAACGACTTCTCCGCCGCCGTGACCATTATTTGAGTTTCGGATTCCTCTACAAGCCATACCATTTTTTAAATGAAAAATAAATACCATGTTTTACTTTTCATATATTTTGGAATTGAAAATGGTTCTCATAATGTTTTTATATCAATGTGTTGTATTGATATCTTGTGATTGAAAAGTGGAAATGTTATGTTTCCTTTATGCATGTTTTATTTGATATTATTATTTTATGGTTCGTGGGAATTATTATGAAGACGGGTGGTTCTATGATTAACTAAGGGTGGGTGATCCCGATATAGATCTCCAATGCATTGGGTAACGTGAAGGAGTTAAACGTTAAGGTTTCTCCGAAGAGATTTAGGGAATATACTGTGATGGGTATTCCAAACGTAACCAAGAGGGTTACTCCCTACATAAGAATGTTATGAATACCTCAAGTTACCTTTATGTCTTAAGATTTCTATGATTTATTCATGATTTGATGAAGTATGTTAAAATTCTTATCTTATATGAGTAAATTATGATTTCATACATGGACTAATGTTTTCTTTTCATACTTTTATATCCCTTACTGAACTTTTTATGCTCATCCCAAGTTTTTGAAATTTTTTTCACAAGTCAAGGGAAATGTGCATGATATGATGATAGTGTCAAGGAAGTGTCAGGAATGAATCACTGATTCATTTTAAATATGTTTCCATTGATGGGAAAAAATTAATACTATCTTTTTTGTGACCACATTGATTAAAAGTGGAATGTAATTCATAATTTATGATCTAATTCTCTGAAACTCTAAACCTGAAAAGATCCTCAATGTGAATTATTCATTTAATTCAATATTAAGTAAGGCTTAAGGCTGGGGCCTTATAGTTGGTATCTGAGGTCGGTTTAGATAACTTCAGAGGTTAGGTTATTCTCTAAGAATAAGTGACATTACCATAATGGTTAGGATTTCAGAAAGAGTCCTAGTTTTAAATAAAGTGAATGAGTAATTATATCTTAGTGTTTATCTTCCTCATTAGTACATGATGATTTTGTTGATATAATCACACTGAAATTTTTGTTTTTAGTGAATGGATGGATCTAGCAGGCACCAAAGTGACAATATGTTTGAAGGAAACTGTGGTGGTTCTCTGATTAAGAGACTGGATGAAATGAAGGATTTAATGAGAAAACTCATGGTTGTTCCAAACCAACTATCAAGGAGTGATGATCAACCACTTGAACCTTGGTATGTTTTGTAATGCATCATGTACGAGATGACCAATCGTTGTGGAAGTTCATGTAATATTTATAAAGGTAAACATTATATTTTATATGATCCTTACTTTTGAGGTAATTATGGGTTATTATATGTTATGATGGAAAATTAAAGGCATGAGATAAACTTTTGGTTAAAATATGTTATGATTATTTTTGAAGATTTTATCTCATTTTGGGGAATGTTTTAAGAATTATATAGTTTTGGAAAAAGGACAACATGCAGACTGTGTGACAACCTGTCGTGTCGGACAAAGCTGCGGGAATCGAACCCACAAACAAAGTGTGACTGGTATTTATCCCCTACCACTGGACTACGTGAATTACCTGGTTAGTTTGACTAATTCTTTTTAGTTATATGATTTTAGGAATCAAGGGTTGTCTATGGAAAGGATTAACCTATCATGGAGGATATGTAATTTGGTTAATTACTTTTCAATATGTAAATTTAAGAGAAACTGATGTTATTTGGAGATAAAAGTTAATTTGTACCTTGGAAGAATATGTGATTAAATCCTTCAAATATTTGGGTTTCAATATTATTTTGGTTTACTTTGAAAAATTTTATGGACAATGGATTATCGAATGGTCTTCTTTGAACTTTGGTTTTTTTTGGACAAATTTTGGAGATTAAGAATAGATTTTCTTTTTATAAAGGATTATACTTTTTTGGATCTGATCTCATACTAACAATTTTGGTTTTGGTTTTTGTCTAAAGACATGGGAAATATATAGTTGTCTTTTGTGGATTAGGTAATTTTCAAGAAGTTGATTGTAGAACTCTTAATGCAAACAAGTCTTCCTAAATACTCATCTTTTAGAGAAAATATGAGATTGATTAAGGAATCTAGTAAAAGTTTAAAGTCTATGTGACAAGTAAGTATGTTTCATTATGATTTAGTTAAGCTCAAAAATAAATTCCTCAATGAAGAGTATGTTAAAACAAAAATGTTGTCTGTTAACTTTTCCTACTGGGGAATCGAATACCGTTTAACCCATGACATGTTTTTTATTTTCTTATGGTTAACTTTCTCCTAGACATGTTTACTATCATTCTCCCTCAGAACATGACCCTTTTTTTCTATATCCATGTTTTCCTACATGTAATCCTAGTATGGGTTAACTCGGGTGACCTTTGTAATTCTCTTTCTTTATTTTAAAGTGATTTATTTACGGACTCTTGTTCTGATGTGGGATTTTCAATGAAGTTTCCAAGCCCAATTTTAAATTTGCGAGGACGTAATTCCCAAAAGGAGGGAGGATGTAGAACCCCAGGTAAATAAAGAATATGACATTTTCACATTTATCCATATTTTTGAATAAAATATTAATATTAATTTAATTGGGACGTTATGCTCGATGGCATACCCAATACGCTACAACGAGTTTTTAGGAATCTTACATTGCACTCTAATAATAAAATAATATTATTTTAAATGGTAGTTAATGCCTAGCCGTTGTAATAGTGGGAATGAACAGAACTAACTATAAAATGATTACATATGTTTGTCAAATATTTTTACTTTTTACAACAAATGTTAGAGGATTAAAAATGAAAATGAATCCAATTTTAAGCATAAACATTCTAAAATTCTTTAAAAGGTCAATTAACCGCCTTTTGAGGGAGAACCTATTTTAAATACACTTTTTGACAATTTTATGTGTTATATTTGACAAAATAAAATTCTTCTTTAGAATCGGGACATCAAAATTTACTTTGTGTAAATTTTTGGTATTTTTTCGATAAAGTTCATTTTTTAATGAATAATGAAAAATGTTGTATTTTAATTCAAAACCTCTTTTTAATCTAATTTATTTATATTATAATTTATCTTTTGAATTTTTTTTAAAGTGAAATTAGAATATATTTTTAACATTTAATCCAATAGTGGGCATTGGAATTAATTTCACTTTGAAATTGGACTTAAACTAGTGTCAATCTTTTAATAGATTTTGTTTCTTAAAAACACGCCATTTATTTTGACAGCGGGAATTAATTATTAAATTAATTAATGCAACTTATATGTTTTTAATTTTTTAAAATAGTCTCCATTTTTGAATTCGGAATATCAAATATAGCTTAGGGTTAATTTTCGGTATTTTTCTGAAAAACTTCACTTTTTTGATGAATAGTGAAACCACTAAGTCGAAGTTATTGAAACTGAATTTTCGTTTAAATGAAACATTGCCACTTCTGTGATTTGATTTTCAGAAATCTTACATGCATGGTTGTCATTAAGAAGTAAAATTTTATTCAATGAGATCAAAATAATTTTTGAAAAAATAGTAACTTTTAAGTTTTATTAATCGCGATTAAAAGTAATTAGTGTAATTTAAGGTAAAAATAATTTTTTAATAATATTAAATGACCTAGACACATGTCATACCCTCATTGGATGTTTCATGGCCGACCAAGACAATCCATGGGTCAACTTGGGGACCCATGGAGCCACTTTGGTAGGAAAATGACATAAATAACTTTTTATTAAAGTTAAAAAAAATGTCACAAACATGAGTTGTTTTAGTAAAACAATTTTTAAATGGGGTAATACAAGTCATATTCTTGACTATAAATATTCATTAAAAATATAAAAAAAATTACTACATCATGATAGTTTTTTATAATTTTTAGACATTAAATAAATTATATTATTTATGACACCATGATGATGCGGCGATTGCATCATTATTTAACGATTTAAATAAAATGAAAATATAATGTAAAATTTAAGACCTAAACATGTAAAAAACCTATTGAATGGGTGTATTTCGAACTCTTATCACCTTATCCTTGATATATATAATTTTGGGACCTTTAAAATCCGAAAATTCGTTTATAATAATTTAATTGTTTATAACGTTCCAAGAGTGCCCCTCCTCTCCTCTTATAAAAGGCCCCCACCTATACCACCTTACACACACATCTCAAGCCTTTGGATTGGCCAAACCATGCCCATTTCATCTCTCCACGTCCCTATCTTCATCATAGAAGCCTCAATTTGGGCAGAATCCTTTCCAAGGAATCCTTTGAGCTCAAATCAAAGAGAGTTACCCCATTTAAAGGTGATGTCTTCCCTTGTGATCTTTTTTTTATTTTGCTTCTCCAAACCCCTAAACTCTTTTTATTACGCTTTTTTGTAACAAAAACAGTATAGTAAATATAATAGGATGTTGTTATAAGATTTATTTGAGCTAAATTTCACACACCTCTGTCTAATGGTTAAAGAACATACTGTTTCTGTGGATGGTGAATTACTGCCTCACGAAATGATGATTGTTCAATATTCTTTTAACCCCTTCAAAAGTGGCCATTAAGATGTCACTATATTTATATATGATATAGAATATTTTTATGTTTTCCATAAGCTTCTGTATTTTTCATTTATGGCATACCTTTATGGTTTCCATTATGGGTAAACGCGATATCTTCATTTTAGGATGTGCGGACTACCGCCCCCTCAAAGTGATTTGATTCGTTAATGCCATATGTGGGACGTTTAAAGGATTAAATTAATGGTATTACATATGATATACTACTGAAATTATAATATAACTTTATATCATTATTATTTCATTCCATTCAATACAAAAAAAATAAATGAAAGTAGCGTTCATGAGTACGTATGGCTTACCGTCTCCATGAACGGTACATTTCATTTCTTATCTCCAAATGTTATGTACTATTATAAGTACATATATATAATGGATATATATGTAATATATTACATCTAAATGATGGATATAATTCTTGAATTATAATATATATATATATCTCCTTTTGTTTTAATTCTATTAATATGACAAAAAAAAGAAAGTAGCATTCATGCGTACGTACGGCCTACCGTCTCCATGAACGGTGATTTTAATTTTCTTATCTACAACTGCAATGGAATAGTATAAAATGAACATATAATGGATATATATGATATTTAAAACATCAATACTATTCTGGATATGATGTACCTATAACTACCTGTAAAATTCTATTCCAATAAGTTCAATTTTTACACATGTACCGAACATCGACAAAAACATCTTATATGAACTCACTTTATTAACCAATTATTATAACATTATAGTATGTGATATGAACAGAATAATAATCATTAAATTAGGTACTTAAGAAATTATAAATTGTCCAAATTTTATTATTCAGGAGATTAATGAACGATCGAGTCATGTCGGGCACGAGGTAAGGGATCATACCCCTCTCCTTCTTTTTAAGTACGCTATTTTATGTCATTCCATTTAAGCTCATATTTCTTATGATTGGGGTGTTCTTTTATATTACTCTTACTGTAGTTTTTATGTTCATATGATGGGAGACCCTACATTCTCTCATCAATCAATTTTGGAAGTTTTGAGTGGCGCCGTTAGGCTGCCAAATTTTTGTAAGAGATTCAACCTCTCTCTTTCTTTTTAAGTACTCTCATTTATGTCACTTCTTTCAAGAGACTCTTTGTTATGTTGGGGGATGTTATTTTATAGTCCTCTTGATGTAAATTTTTTTTAATATGATGAAAGACCCTATTTTATCTCATCAATCCATTTTTGGAAGTTTTAAGTGGCGTCGTTAGGCTGTAGAGTTTTCAAAAGAGATTTTTCATCTCACTTTTATTCCCGTGAGATTTATGCTACATTTTCCACCATTTCCATTGAGTGGTATATATACTACCCATTATTCTACTCTTTGTGAAGTATAATTTCATTTATGGGTTTTTACATCTTCATTGTATGACCCTTATTCCATGGGGTGTACGTTTCGAAAGTTACCCAACTCGGTAAGGGGACCCTTCACCCTCCTCTTTTTAAAAGTCTTCTTTTGTTATGTCTTTTAATACATGTACTATTAGGTTGGTATATGTTCTTATATATCCTTATTTATGTATATATTATGTCCAAGTGATGAGAAACCCTTTTTATCTCTCATCAACTCATTTTCTGATTTTTGAAGTGACGTTGTTAGGCTATCGAATTTGTGCAAGGGAACTTCTTAACCCAATTTTGATTCTTTTGGATAAACTTTCACTCCATGAATATGTCATTATATAAATATGTGTGAATATCCTATGATCATTTTACCATTAATATCCACTTATATTTGGTGTATTCGTTTATCACACATAATTATGTAATTGATTTATCTTTAATCCAACGATACCGTCTTTGTAAGGGAATCCGTCTCAATATCCTTTCATTGAGGCATATTTTGTTTTATACACAACATTCTTTTATATGGTGTATAAACCCCTTTGACTTTAACAATTATTCAAAAGGAATCTTTTTATATGAAGAGTTTACTAAACGACAAAAGGGAATGTTTTTTTGTCGTACGTATGCGGCGACAACGACTTCCCCGCCGTCGTGACCATTATTTGAGTTTCGGCTTCCTCTACAAACCATACCTTTTTTAAATGATAAATAAATACCATGTTTTACTTTTCTTATATTTTGGTATTGAAAATGGTTCTAATAATGTTTTTATATCAATGTGTTGTATTGATATCTTGTGATTGAAAAGTGGAAATGTTATGTTTCCTGTATGCATGTTTTATGTGATACGATTATGTTATGTTTCGTTGGAATTATTATGAATATGGGTGGTTCTATGATAAAACAAGGGTGGGTGAGCCCGATATAGCTCTCCAATGCATTGGGTAATGCGGAGGAGTTAAACGTTAAGGTTTCTCCGAAGAGATTTAGTGAATATACTGTGATGGGTATTCCAAAGGTAACCAAGAGGGTTACTCCCTACATAAGAATGTTATGAATGCCTCATGTTACCTTTATGTCTTTTTATTTCTATGATTTATTCATGATTTGATGAGGTATGTTAAAATTCTTATGTTATATGAGTAATGTATGATTTCATAGATGGACTAATATTTTCTTTTCGTACTTTTATATCCCTTACTGAGCTTTTTATGCTCATCCCATGTTTTTTGAAATGATTTTCACAGGTCAAGGGAAAGGTTCATGATATGATGATAGTGTCAAGGAAGTGTCAAGAAAGAATCCATGTTTTATTTTAAATATGTTTCCGTTGATGGGAAAAATTAATATTATCTTTTTTGTTACCACTTTGTTTAAAAGTGGAATGTAATTCATGATTTATGATCTAATTCTCTAAAACTTTAAACCTGAAAAGATCCTCAATGTGAATTATTCATTAAATTCAATATTAGGTAAGTTTTAAGGATGGGGCCTTATAGTTGGTATCCGAGGTCGGTTTAGATAACTTTAGAGTTTAGGGTATTCTCTATGCATAAGTGACATTACCATAATGGTTAGGATTTCAGAAAGAGTCCTAGTTTTAGATAAAGTGAATAAGTTGGTATATCTTAGTGTTTATCTTCCTCATTAGTACATGATGGTTTTGTTGATTTACTCACACTAATATTTCTGTTTTTAGTGAATTTATGGATCTAGCAGGCACCAAAGTGACAATAGGTTTGAAGGAAACGGTGGTGGTTCTCTGGTTAAGAGACTTGATGAAATGGGGGATTCAATGAAGAAACTCATGGTTGTTCTAAACCAACTATCAAGGAGTGATGATCAACCACTTGAACCTTGGTATGTTCTATAATTTATCTTGTATGAGATGACCAATCGATGTGGAAGTTCAGGTAATAATTATAAAGGTAACCATTTTAGTCTCTATGATCCTTACTTTTGAGGTAATTATGGGTTATTATATGTTATGATGGAAAATGAAAGGCATGAGATAAACTTGAGGTTAAAATATTTTATGACTATTTTTGAAGATTTTATCTCGATTTGGGGAATGTTTTAAGAATTATATAGTTTTCGAAAAAGGACAAAAAGCAGACCGTGTGACAACCTGTCGCGTCGGACAAAGCTGTGAGAATCAAACCCACAACCAAAGTGCGACTGGTATTTATCTCTTACTATTGGACCACGTGAAGTCCCTAGTTATTTTGAATAATTCTTTTAAGTTAGATGATTTTTGGAATCAAGAGTAAGTTTATTTTGGGTTATCTATGGACATGATTAACCTATCATGGAGGATATGTGATTAGGTTAATTACTTTTCAATATGAAAATTTAAGAGCAACTGATGTTATTTGAAGATAAAAGTTAATTTGTACATTGGAAGTCAATGTGATTAAATCCTTCAAATATTTGGGTTTCAATCTTAGTTTGGTTTACATTGAAGAATTTTATGGACAATGGATTATCGAATGGTCTTCGTTGAACTTTAGTTTTTTTGGACAATTTTTTGAGATTAAGAATAGATTTTCATTTTATAAATGATTATAATTTTGTGGATTATCTGATCTTATAGTAACAATTTTGGTTTTGGTTTTTGTCTAAAGACATGAGAAATATACTGTTCTCTTTTGTGGATTAGGTGATTCTCAAGAAGTTGATTGTAGACCTCTTAATGCGAACAAGTCTTCCTAAATACTCGTCTTTTGGAGAAAATATGAGTTTGATTAAGGAATCTAGTAAAAGTTGAAAGTCTACGTGACAAGTAAGTATCTTTCATTATGATTTAGTTAAGGTCAAAAATAAATTCCTCAATTAAGAGTAACTTAAAACAAAAATGTTTTCTGTTAACTTTTCCTACCGGGGAATCGAATACCGTTTAACCCATCACAAGTTTGTGATTTTCTTATGGTAACTTTATCCTAGACATGTTTACTATCACTCTCCCTCAAAACATGACACTTTGTTTTTTTCTATATCCATGTTTTCTTACATGTAATCCTAGTATGGGTTAACTCGGGTGACCTTTGTACTTCTCTTTCTTTATTTTAAAGTGATTTTTTTACTGGCTCTTGTTCCGATGTGGGATTTTTGATGATGTTTTGAAGCCCAATTTTAAAATTGTGAGGACGCAATTCCCAAAAGGGTGGAAGGATGTAACACCCCAGGTAAATAAAGAATATTACATTTTCACATTTATCCATATTTTTGAATAAAATATTAATATTACTTTAAAGTGGATGCTATGATCGATGGCATACCCAATACGCAACAACGAGTTTATTGGGAATCTTACATTGCACTTTAATAATAAAATAATATTATTTTAAATGCTAGTTAATGCCAAGCCGTTGTAATGGCGTGAATGAAAAGAACTAACTACAGAATAATTATATATTTTTTTCAAATATTTTTACTTTTTACAATAAATGTTAGAGGATTAAATATGCGAATGGATCCAATTTTAAGCATAAACATTCTAATATTCTTTAAAAGGTCGATTAACCGCCTTTTGATGGCGAACTTCTTTTAAATCCACTTTTTGACAATTTTATGTGTTATATTTGAAAAAATAAAATTCTTCTATAGAATCAGGACATCAAAATTTACTTTGTGTAAATTTTTGGTATTTTTCCGATAAAGTTCATTTTTTTAATAAATAGTGAAAATGTTGTATTTTAATTCAAAACCTCTTTTTAATCTAATTTATATATATGATTATATTGTCTTTCGAATTGTTTTTAAAGGGAAATTAGAATATATTTTTACCATTTAAACCAATAGTGTTCATTGGAATTAATTTCACTTTGAAATTGGACTTAAACTAGTGTCAATCTTTTAATAGATATTGTTTCTTAAAAACACACTATTTGTTTTGATAGCGGGAATTAATTATTAAATTAATTAGTGAAACTTTTATGTTTGTTATTTTGTAAAATACACTTCATTTTTGAATTAGTAATATCAAATATAGCTTAGGGTTAATTTTTGTTATTTTTCTGAAAAACTTCAATTTTTGATGAATAGTGAAACCACTAAGTCGTAGTTAAAGAAACTGAATATTCGTTTAAATGAAACATTGCCACTTCTGTGATTTGATTTTCAAAAATCAGACATACATGGTTGTCATTAAGAAGTAAAATATGATTCAATGAGATCAAAATAATTTTTGGTGAATAGTAACTTTTAAGTTTTATTAATTGCGATTAAAGGTAATTAGTGTAATTTAAGGTTAAAATAATGTTTTAATAATATTAAATGACCTAGAAACATGTCCTACCCTCATTGGATGTGTCATGGCCGACCAATACAGTCCATGGGTCAACATGGGGACCCCATGGAGCCACTTTGGTAGAAAATGATATAAATAACTTTTTATTTAAAGTTAAAATAAAAATGTCACAAACATGAGTTGTTTTACTAATATGATTTTTAAATAGGGTCATACAAGTCATATTTTTTACTATAAATATTCATTAGAAATATAAAAATATTTCCTAAATCATGATATTTTTTATAATTTTTAGACATTAAATAAATTAAATTATTTATGACACCATGATGATGCAGCGATTACCTCATTATTTAACGATTTAAATAAAATGAAAAGATAATGTGAAATCTAAGACCTAAATAAGTCAAAAACCTATTGGACGGGTGGATTTAAAACTCTTATAACCTTTTCCTTGAAATATATAATTTTGGGACCTTTAAAATCCGAAAATCATTTTATAATAAAGTAATATTTTCTAACTTTCCAAGAGTGCCCCTTCTCTCCTCTTATAAAAGGCCCCCACCTCTACCCCCTTACACACACCTCTCAAGCCTTTGGCTCGGCCATACCCTTCCCATTTCATCTCTCCACATACCTCTCTTCGTCATTGAAGACTCACTTTGGGAAGAATCCTTTCCGAAGAAGCCTTTGAGCTCAAATCAAAGAGAGTTACCCAATTTAAAGGTAATGTCTTCCCTTGTGATCTTTTGTTTTATTTTGCTTCTCCAAACACCTAAAACATTTTTATTACTTTTTTTTGTAACAACACTAGTATCATAAATATACTAGGATTTTTTTATAAGATGGATTCGAGCTACACTTTCACACACCTCCGTCTAATGGTCAAAGAACATACTGTTTCTGTGAATGGTGAATTACTACCTCACGAAACGATGATTGTTCAATATTCTTTTAACACCTTCAAAGGAGGCCATTAAGATGTAACTATATTTATATTTGATATATAATATGTTTATGTTTTCCTTAAGCTTCTGTATTTTTCATTTATGGCATACCTTTATGGTTTCCATTATGGGTAAACGTGATATCTTCATTTTAGGAAGTGCGGACTACCACCCCCTCAAAGTGATTTGATTCGTTAATGCCATATGTGGGATGTATAAAGGATGGAACTAATGGTATTACATATGATATCCTACTGTAATTATAATATACCTTTATATCATCATTATTTAATTCCATTTAATACAAAAAAAAGAAATGAAAGTAGCGTTCATGCGTACGTACGGCTTACCGTCTCCATGAACGGTACATTTCATTTCCTATCTCCAAATGTTATGTACTATTATAAGTACATATATATAATGGATATATATGTAATATAATAAATCTAAATTATGGATATAATTCTGGAATTATAATATATATATATATCTCTCATTTTGTTTTAATTCCATTAGTATGACAAAAAAATGAAAGTAGTGTTCATGCGTACGTACGGCCTACCGTCTCCATGAACGGTGATTTTAATTTTTTTATCTCCAAATGATATGGAATAGTATAAAATGAATATATACTATATATATATGATATTTAAAACATCAATAATATTCTGGATATGATGTACCTATAACTACATGGAAAATTACGTTCCAACAAGTTCAATTGTTTCTCATGTACCGAACATCAACAAAAACGTCTGATATGAACTCACTTTATTAACCAATTTTTATAACATTATAATATGTGATATGAACTGAATAATAATCATTAAATGAGGTCCTTAAGAAATTATAAATTGACCAAATTTTATTATTCAGGATATTAAAAAACGATCGAGTCATGTCGGACATGAGGTAAGGGATCCTACCCCTCTCCTTCTTTTTAAGTACACTCTTTTATGTCATTCCTTTTAAGCTCATCTTTATTATGATTGGGATGTTATTTTATATTAATCATACTGTCATTTTTATGTTAATATGATGAGATACCCTACTTTCTCTCATCAATCAATTTTGGATGTTTTGAGTGGCATCGTTAGGCTGCCGAATTTTTGTAAGAGATTCAACCTCTCTCTTTCTTTTTAAGTACTATCATTTATGTCACTTCTTTCAAGCTCTTCTTTGTTATGTTGGGGGTGTTCTTTTATATTCCTCTTTATGTAAATTTTATGTTAATATGATGAAAGACCCTATTTGATCTCATCAATCCATTTTTGAATGTTTTAAGTGGCGTCGTTAGGCTATAGAGTTTTCGTAAGGGATTTTTCATCTCACTTTTATTCCCTTGAGATTTATGCTACAATTCCCACCATTCCCATTGAGTGGTATATATAAAGCCTATTATTCTACTCTTTGTGTAGTATACTTTCATTTATGGGTATTTACATCTTCATTGTATGGCCCTTCTTCCATGGGGTGTACGTTTCGAAAGTTACCCAACTCAGTAAGGGGACCTTTCACCCTCCTCTTTTTAAAAGACTTCTTTTGTTATGTCTTTTAATTCATGTACTATTATTTTGGGATATGTTCTTATATATCCTTATTTATGTAAATTTTATGTCCAAGTGATGAGATTCCCTTTTTATCTCTCATCAACTCATTTTCTGAATTTTGAAGTGACGTCGTTAGGCTTTCGAATTTGTGCAAACGAACTTCTTAACCCAATTTTGATTCTTTGGGATAAACTTGCACTCCTTGAATATGTAGTTCAATGAATATGTGTGAATAACCTCTGATTGTATTACACTTAATATCCACTTATATTTGTTGTATTCGTTTGTCACACATAATTATATAATTGATTTATCCTTAATCCAAAGATACCGTCTTTGTAAGGGAATCTGTCTCAATCTCCTTTTATTGAGGAATATTTTGTTTTATACACAACATTATTTTATACGGTGTATAAACCCCTTTTACTTTTACGATTATTCAAAAGGAATCTTTTTATACGAAGCGTTTACTAAATGACAAAAGGGAATGTTTTTTTTGTCGTATGTATGCGGCGACAGCGACTTCTCCACCGCCATGGCCATTATTTGAGTTTTGGCTTCCTCTACAAGCCATACCTTTTTTAAAATGAAAAATAAATACCATGTTTTAGTTTTATTATATTTTTGTATTGAAAATGGTTCTCATAATGTTTTTATACCAATGTGTTTTATTGATATCTTGTGATGGAAAAGTGGAAATGTTATGTTTTCTTTATGTATGTTTTATGTGATACGGTTATGTTATGGTTCTTGGGAATTATTATGAAGATGGGTGGTTCTGTGATAAAATAAGGGTGGGTGAGCCCGATATAGATCTCCAATTCATTGGGTAACGCGAAGGAGTTAAACGTTAAGGTTTCTCTGAAGATATTTAGGGAATATATTGTGATGGGTATTCCAAACATAACTAAGAGGGTTACTCCCTACGTAAGAATGTTATGAATGCCTCAAGTTACCATTATGTCTTATGATTTCTATGATTTATTCATGATCTTATGAGGTATGTTAAAATTCTTTTGTTATATAAGTAATGTATGATTTCATACATGGACTAATGTTTTCTTTTCGTACTTTTATATCACTTACTTAGCATTTTATGCTCATCCCATGTTTTTGAAATGTTTTTCACAGGTCACGGGAAAGGTGAATGATATGATGATAGTGTCAAGGAATTTTCAAGAAAGAATCCATGTTTTATTTTAAATATGTTTCCTTTTATGGGAAAAAACAAATACTATCTTTTTTGTGACCACTTTGTTTAAAAGTGGAATGTAATTCATCATTTATGATCTAATTCTCTAAAACTCTAATCCTGAAAAGATCCTCAATGTGAATTATTCATTTAATTCAATATTAAGTAAGGTTTAAGTTTGGGGACTTATAGTTGGTATCATAGGTCGGTTTAGATAACATTAGAGGTTAGCGTATTCTCGAAGCATAAGTGACATTACTATAATGGTTAGTATTTCAGAAAGAGTCTTAGTTTTAGATAAAGTGAATGAGTATGTATATCTTAGTGTTTATCTTCCTCATTAGTACATGATGGTTTTGTTGATATACTCACACTGACATTTATGTTTTTAGTGAATGGATGGATCTAGCAGGCACCAATGTGACAATAGGTTTGAAGGAAACTGTGGTGGTTCTCTGATTAAGAGACTGGATGAAATAGGGGATTCAATGAGGAAACTCGTGGTTGTTCTAAACCAACTATCAGGGAGTCATGATCAACCACTTGAACCTTGGTATGTTCTATAATGCATCATGTACGATATGACAAATCGATGTGGAAGTTCAGGTAATAATTATAAAGGTAACCATTAGAGTTTATATGACCCTTACTTTTTAGGTAATTATGGGTCATTATATGTTATGATGGATAATGAAAGGAATGAGATAAACATGAGATTAAAATATGTTATGATTATTTTTGAATATTTTATCTCATTTTGGGGAATGTTTTAAGAAATATATTGTTTTGGAGAAAGGACAACACGCAGACCGCGTGACAACCTGTCGCGTCGGACAAAGCTGCGGGAATCGAACCCACAACCAAAGTGCGACTGGTATTTATCACCTACCACTGGACTACTGAGGTCCCTGGTTAGTTTGACTAATTCTTTTTAGTTAGATGATTTTTGGAATCAAGAGTAAGTTTATTTTGGGTTATCTATGGAAAGGATTAACCTATCATGGAGGATATGTGATAAGGTTAATTACTTTTCAATATGAAAATTTAAGAGCAACTGATGTTATTTGGAGATAAAAGATAATTTGTACCTTGGAAGACTATGTGCTTAAATCCTTCAAATATTTGGGTTTCAATCTTAATTTGGTTTACTTTGAAGAATTTTATGGACAATGGATTATCGAATGGTATTCGTTGAACTTTGGTTTTTTTTTGGAAAAATTTTGGAGATTAAGAATAGATTTTCTTTCTACAAAGGATTATACTTTTGTGGATTATCAGATCTCATACTATCAATTTTGGTTTTGGATTTTTTCTAGAGACATGGTAATTATATACTTCTCTTTTTTGGATTAGGTGATTCTCAAGAAGTTGATTGTAGAACTCTTAATGCGAACAAGTATTCCTAAATACTCGTCTTTTGGAGAAAATATGAGTTTGATTAAGGAATCTAGTAAAAGTTGAAAGTCTATGTGACAAGTAAGTATGTTTCATTATGATTTAGTTAAGCTCAAAAATAAATTCCTCAATGAAGAGTAACTTAAAACAAATTTGTTGTCTATTAACTTTTCTTACTGGGGAATCGAATACCGTTTAACCCATCACAAGTTTGTGATTTTCTTATGGTTAACTTTCTCTTAGACATGTTTACTATCACTCTCCCTCAGAACATGACCCTTTGATTTTTTCTATATCCATGTTTTCCTACATCAAATCCTAGTATGGGTTAAATCGGGTGACCTTTGTACTTCTCTTTCTTTATTTTAAAGTTATTTTTTTTACGGACTCTTGTTCCAATGTGGGATTTTCAATGAAGTTTCCAATCCCAATTTTAAAATTTCGAGGACGCAGTTCCCAAAAGGGGGGAAGGATTTAATACCCCAGGTAAATAAAGAATATGAAAATTTCACATTTATCCATAGTTGTGAATAAAATATTAATATTACTTTAAAGGGGACGCTATGCTCGATGGCGTACCCAATACGCAACAACGAGTTTCTTAGAATCTTACATTGCACTCTAATAATAAAATAATATTATTTTAAATGGTAGTTAACGCCTAGCCGTTTTAATGGCGGGAATGAACAGAACTAACTCTAAAATGATTATATATGTTTGTCAAATATTTTTTACTTTTTACAATAAATGTTAGAGGATTAAAAATGTGAATGAATCCAATTTTAAGCATAAACATTCTAATATTTTTTAAAAGGTCGATTAACCACCTTTTGATGGAGAACATCTTTTAAATCCACTTTTTGACAATTTTATGTGTTATATTTGACAGAATAAAATTCTTCTTTAGAATCATGGCATCAAAATTTACTTTGTGTAAATTTTTGGTATTTTTCCGACAAAGTTCATTTTTTTAATGAATAGTGAAAAATGTTGAATTTTAATTCAAAACATCTTTTTAATCTAATTTATTTATATGATTGGATTATCTTTTGAATTGTTTTGAAAGTGAAATTTTAATATATTTTTACCAATTAATCCAACAGTTGTCATTGAAATTAATTTCACTTTGAAATTGGACTTAAACTATTGTCAATCTTTTAATAGATATTGTTTCTTAAAAACACGCTATTTGTTTTGACAGTGGGAATTAATTATTAAATTAATTAATGCAACTTATATGTTTTTAATTTTTTATAATAGACGTTATTTTTGAATTCGGAATATCAAATATAGCTAAGGGTTAATTTTTGGTATTTTTCTGAAAAACATCAATTTTTGATGAATAGTGAAACCACTAAGTCGTAGTTAAAGAAACTGAATTTTCGTTTAAATGAAACTTTTCCACTTCTATGATTTTATTTTAAAAAATCTGACATACATGTTTGTCATTAATAAGTAAAATGTGATTCAGTGAGATCAAAATAATTTCTGGTGAATAGTAACTTATAAGTTTTATTAATCGCGATTAAAGGTAATTAGTGTAATTTAAGGTAAAAATAATGTTTTAATAATATGAAATGACCTAGACACATGTCTTACCCTCATTGGATGTGACTTGGCCGACCAAGACAATCCAAGGGTCAACTTGGTGACCCCATGGAGCCACTTTGGTAGGAAAATGAAATAAATAACTTTTTATTTAATGTTAAAATAAAAATGTCACAAACATGAGTTGTTTTACTAAAACAATTTTTAAATGGGGTTATACAAGTCATATTTTTGACTATAAATATTAATTGGAAATATAAAACTATTTCCTACATCATGATATTTTTTTTATAATTTTTAGACATTAAATAAATTAAATTATATATGACACCATGATGATGCAGCGATTACGTCATTATTTAAGGATTTAAATAAAATGAAAAGATAATGTAAAATCTAAGACCTACACATGTAAAAAACCTATTGTATGGGTGGATTTAGAACTCTTATCACCTTATACTCGAAATATATAATTTTTGGACCTTTAAAATCTGAAAATAATTTTATAATAAAGTAATATTTTATAACTTTCCAAGAGTTCCCCTCCTCTCCTCTTATAAAAGGCCTCCACCTCTACCACATTACACACACCTCTCAAGCCTTTGGCTCGGAAAACCCCTGCCCATTTCATCTCTCAACATCCCTCTATTCATCATTGAAACCTCAATTTGGGCAGAATCATTTCCAAGGAAGCCTTTGAGCTCAAATCAAAGAGAGTTACCCGATTTAAAGGTAATGTCTTCCCTTGTGATCTTTTGTTTTATTTTGCTTCTCCAAACCCCTAAACTATTTTTATTACTTTTTTGTAACAGCACCAGTATATTAAATATACTAGGATGTTATTATAAGATGTATTAGAGCTACACTTTCACACACCTCCGTCTAGTGGTTAAAGAACATACTGTTTCTGTTGATGGCGAATTACTGCCCCACGAAACGATGATTGTTCAATATTCTTTTAACACCTTCAATGGTGGCCATAAAGATGTCACTATATTAATATATGATATATAATAGGTTTATAGTTTCCTTAATCTTTTGTATTTTTCATTTATGGAATACCTTTATGGTTTCCATTATGGGTAAACGTGATATCATCATTTTTGGAAGTGTGGACTACCGCCCCCTCAAAGTGATTTGATTTGTTAATGCCATATGTGGGACATATAAAGGATGGAATTAATGATATTACATATGATATCCTACTGTAATTATAATATACCTTTCTATCATTATTATTTAAATCCATTGAATACAAAGAAAAATGAAAGTAGCGTTCATGCATACGTACGGATTACCGTCTCCATGAACGATACATTTCATTTATTATCTCTAAATGTTTTGTACTATTATCAGTACATATATATAATGGATATATATGTAATATATTACATCTAAAATATAGATATCATTCTATAATTATAATATATATCTCTCTCTTTTTTTTAATTCCATTAAAATGACAAAAAAATGAAACTAGCGTTCATGCATACGTACGGCCTACCGTCTCCATGAACGGTGCTTTTAATTTTTTTTATCTCCAAATGCTATGGAATAGTATAAAATGAATATATACTTGATATATATGATATTTAAAACATCAATACTATTCTGGATATGATGTACCTATAACTACATGGAAAATGCTATTCCAAGAAGTTTAATTTTTACTCATGTACCGAACATCGACAAAAATTTCTGATATGAACTCACTTTATTATCCAATTATTATAAAATTATAATATGTGATATGAACTGAATAATAATATTTAAATTATGTCCTTAAGAAATTATAAATTGACCAAATTTTAGTATTCAGGAGATTAAATAATGATCGAGTCATGTCAGACACGAGGTTAGGGATCCTACACCTCTCCTTCTTTTTAAGTACACTCTTTTATGTCATTCCTTTTAAGCTCATATTTATTATTATTGGGATGTTATTTTATATTACTCTATCTGTACATTTTATGTTCATATGATGACATACCCTACTTTCTCTCGTCAATCAATTTTGGACGTTTTGAGTGGCGCCGTTAGGCTGCCGAATTTTTTTAAGGGATTCAACCTCTCTCTTTCTTTTTAAGTACTCTCATTTATGTCACTTCTTTCAAGCTCCTATTTGTTATGTTGGGGGATGTTCTTTTATATTCATCTTGATTTACATTTTATGTTAATATGATGAAAGACCCTATTTGATCTCATCAATCCATTTTTGGAAGTTTTAAGTGGCGTCGTTAGGCTGCAGAGTTTTCATAAGGGATTTTTCATCTCACTTTTATTCCCATGAGATTTATGCTACATTTTCCACCATTCCCGTTGAGTGGTATATATACTGCCCATTATTCTACTATTTGTGTAGTATAATTTCATTTACGTGTATTTACATCTTCATTTTATGACCCTTCTTCCATGGGGTGTACGTTTCGAATGTTACCCAACTCGGTAAGGGGACCTTTCACCCTCCTCTTTTTAAAAGACTTCTTTTGTTATGTATTTTAATTCCCATACTATTATGTTGGGATATGCTCTTATATATCCTTATTTATGTAAATTTTATGTCCAAGTGATGAGATACCCTTTTTATCTCTCATCAACTCATTTTCTGAATTTTGAAGTGACACTGTTAGGCTGTCGAATTTGTGCAAGAGAACTTTTTAACGCAATTTTGATTCTTTGGGATAAACTTGCACTCCTTTAATATGTCGTTCTATGAATATGTGTGAATAACATCTGATTTTTTTACACTTAATATCCACTTATATTTGGTGTATTCGTTTGTCACACATAATTATGTAATTGATTTATTCTTAATCCAAAGATACCGTCTTTGTAAGGGAATCCATCTCAATATCCTTTCATTGAGAAATATTTTTTTTATACACAACATTGTTTTATACGGTTTATAAACCCCTTTCAATTTTACGATTATTCAAAAGAAATCTTTTTATACGATGATTTTACTAAACGACAAAAGGGAATGTTTTTTTGTCATACGTATGCGGCGACAACGACTTCTCCGCCGCCATGACCATTATTTGAGTTTCGGCTTACTCTAAAAGACATACCTTTTTTTAAATGAAAAATAAATACCATGTTTTACTTTTATTATATTTTCGTATTGAAAATGGTTCTCATAATGTTTTTATATCAATGTGTTGTATTGATATCTTGTGATTGAAAAGTGGAAATGTTATGTTTCCTTTATGCATGTTTTATGTGATACGATTATGTTATGGTTCTTGGGCATTATTATGAAGACGGGCAGTTCCGTGATAAACTAAGGGTGGGTGAGCCCGATATAGCTCTCCAATGAATTGGGTAACGTGAAGGAGTTAAATGTTAAGGTTTCTCCGAAGTGATTTAGAGAATATACTATGATGGGTATTCCAAACGTAACCAAGAGGGTTACTCCCTATGTAAGATTGTTATGAATTCCTCAAGTTACCTTTATGTCTTATGATTTCTATGATTTATTCATGATTTGATGAGTTATGTTAAAATGCTTGTGTTATATGATTAATGTATGATTTCATACATGGACTAATGTTTTCTTTTCGTACTTTTATATCCCTTACTGAGCTTTTTTATGATTATCCCATGTTTTTGAAATGTTTTTCACAGGTCAAGGGAAAGGTGCATGATATGATGATAGTGTCAAGGAAGTTTCAAGAAAGAATCCATGTTTTATTTTAAATATGATTCCGTTGATGGGAAAAAACGAATACTATCTTTTTTGTGACCACTTTGTTTAAAAGTGGAATGTAATTCATGATTTATGATCTAATTCTCTAAAACTCTAAACCAGAAAAGATCCTCAATGTGAATTATTCATTTAATTCAATATTAAGTAAGGTTTAAGGATGAAGCCTTATAAAAACAACCTTAGAAATCTCTACCTCATCACCCTCAGAATCAGAAGGAACCTCCATGGTAGTCACCACCACTGAGATGAGAGAATGAGGTCCCGACCCCTCATATGCCACCACCACATTTCCAGAAACAATCTCCCAAGGTTACCTTATTGGATAGGATAAAAAAACCTATGAATTCATAGGGGAAGAAGTTCTATCTTATATATGCAGCTCTATAGATTAATTATCCATAAGGATCCTTGAACAAATATTGCTTTTAGAGGTTGAATTCACTAACCCTCATGGCTGTTATCGTCACCACATATTTCCTGGACATAAAATCATGTAGTTCAATGTGTCAACTACAATATATATAACCAGATAGATAATGGTGCGATCAGGTTGGGAAAACTCCCAGAATAGGTAGCACATATCTTTACTAAGACTGATAGTGGAAATGATAATCCAAGAGAATAGAGTCATGTCTTCAGCCACATGGCTCTGATGTATGATGATTGATTGGATCACAGGGTAGTTTTTCATGACCACGGAATCATTCATTCTCGTCAATGCTTTCTCAAACCTCTAGAAGTCATTGTGACTTCCCCAGTAGCTTATTCAGCATATTCCTATGAACCATGGACATCCTAGAAGAGTAGGAATCAATGGATAATTAGAATAAAAAGTCCCCCATAGGTTTGGAAGTCATCCCATACACTCAGAAACATCATTCATCTATAAATTGGTATTAGAACTAGGATTTGTCCCATATCATAAAACACCTTTGAAGATGATCAAGAGTGTGTGTCTGTGAATACTGTCGAACTGGTGGATCCCGACCTAGTCCTTGATGACGAGGACCATCATGTGAACCTTCTAAATTTCCTTGACTAATGCCATTTAAGAAGAATATAAAGACAGAAATGACAAAAGGATGCTTGGTTCATTACTCCATGGCAGTCTATGAATTCCATCATGACCAAAAAAATTGGAATTGTATGCAGATAAGAAGAAATATTCCTTCCCGTACAATTCACTAGATCCACTTATTGAAATAGTGGATCTCTAGATCCAACTATGTCATACATTTTATTACCATATCATGTGTAATGTTAGTTAGAAATGATTTCATCATAGCATTATAGTTTATACTTTTTTGTGTGCATTATTATAA
Source organism: Viscum album (assembly GCA_963277665.1). Taxonomy (NCBI): domain Eukaryota; kingdom Viridiplantae; phylum Streptophyta; class Magnoliopsida; order Santalales; family Viscaceae; genus Viscum; species Viscum album. The sequence goes on from OY728165.1 coordinate 928,695,071, forward strand.
TCGTAATGTCCAAAGATTAATTCTTTTATTGAGAGGTTATAGAAGATCCCAAGCTATAATGAGATCCTTGAGATACTATGACATTAATATTAAATATATGTTCTAGTGTCAAGATACATCTTATTGACTAAACATAGTAGATGTTTGACTATCTGGTGCTGGGGGATCATAAGCATTGATACTTCTTCTCAGGATGTTCACACATGGTGATCTCTAGTAGTGAGATCATGAGGACAGACCCGCCAATAAGAACACCACATGTTTTGGGTGTCATTTTTTGTTCCTATCTACATACATGTGTATTGGTCTCTTGACATGAGAACATTGTCAATGTGTATCATTTGAGTATGTACTTTGGTTTATGGAAAAAACATTGTGTTGAAATCGTGGAGAGGTAGCTTGTGTTGGGTGCGTCATTGGTGGTATGATATTAGTTGAATAGTCAAGAAAGGATTTGTCGCTTCACGTTTAGGAAGTTTTATATCTCAGACATATTTGATCAGGATTTTGATACCATTATAAGTCTTTTCCAAATAAGTTAAAAGGAATGTCCATCTGGTTAGATCAAAAAATAATAACAAAATAAAAACACAATAACATAATTGTGCATCTCGCTTTATTAGATAATTAATGACAATGTTATTATATTACACAGTCAGTGTTCATAGGTTGGCAGTTGTTTCTATGACTATACTTTCTATATATGGGCCATGACGGGTTACTGAATACCTCTCATGGTTTGTGGATTTTATTCACTACTATGAGGATATGGTCTTATAGGTTCACACACAATAGCATATTCAAGAATCCTCTCTATCTATATGAATATGTATAAGGACATAGTTGGCCCCACCACGGGTTCTGAGTGTTGTCCAAGTTATCAATCACTAAAACAATTTAATAAATTCATTAATATTCATGTTATGAATATTTGGGATTTAATTTATATAATGTATTTACAATTTTAGTAAATGTGAGATAATATTAATCGAACAAATTTTTTGTTAATATTCAAGGTTTGTTTAATATTAAGTAGGAAAATGAGTCGAGTTAAATGGATATGTTTTTATCATGTAATATTATATATATATATATATATATATTAAAAGAATGTGATAAAATAATAAATTATATTGACACATTTTAGTTCATCAAAATTATTTACTTAGTGGACATCAAAATAAATGGTGGTCGGGGAACCCTACTGGGTATTTATCAACTCCGCCATAAATAAAAGATGAGGCTTTCTCTCATGTGTGGAATTTCATACTATTCATTCATTTTCCTAGAATGAAAATGAGATCCTTTATTACATCCCACTCTCTTTTGAGAGAAACTCTTGATCCAAGAATCTCAGATTAAGAAATATATCACGCATCGTAGGCATCTTGATGCGATGATCATCAGGACATCGAAAGTGTCATTGAATCTCCACACTATCACTCAGAATTCGATTATCAATGATACTATGGGTTTTTGAAGTGCTCCTGGATGATCTAGATGGTTCTTGCTTTGTATCCTTCATGAAATGATCTCCATTGATGAGTTGGAGTCGAGCGTGGATTCAAATATCCACATGTATGTATTCTTTTTATGTTTTGTGATATTTACAATTTATGTTAGATACTCTGGCCTTTACTAGGGGTTGGATCTTCGGCATCAACATGTTCGGTCAATCCTCTGATGAATTTTTTTAAAATCCAGGCCCCACGGGCTTCTGATTTGGGATCCATAAACATTCAGCCCTATCATTGACTATGCTCATTGACGTTCTAGAACCATGAGGGTTTTATCATGATCATCCACATTCAGAAGCGTCTCATTCAGCCATCAATCATCCATTAGTGATTCTTGGAAGCTTATTAGATCAGCTAGATATTCTCAACACCAGATGGAAAATTGTTGTTCCACCTGTAGTCCCCACAATGCTTCCCACTACAAAGAAACCCCCATCGGGAAAAAAGTGTGCACCTAGAAATATGTACAATGTGTTGAAGCATCTTACCTACATTCCTTCCGAGTACTCATTCCTCTAGTCTCTCTTTCTATCATAAGAGATGTGATTAGCCCTTACTGAATCCTTATAGAGCCTCCTCTAGTTTGAAATAGAGGTTTCAGTAACTATGAATTTCCACATAGATTATGTCAAGAAATCAGAATGCCAATTGATTATATCTTTCTCTATAGAAGATTAGAATTTACTCATGTAGGGGAACTTTTTCCAGCAGGACATCATTGGCCAATTAATTGGGGTGCGGGAATGTTGTTGTTTCATTGACATAGGCTTTATGATAAATACCATACAGAGTGACCCTCCATAGGTTGGGACTCCCTAATGAATATTTTATCCCCTCTAACATGATGATATATGGTTATGACAAGACCAAATAGAAACCATGTTGTTGGATCTGTTTGAAGAACCAATATGGTAGTTTGGAAGTAGACACTGAGGTCATGGTTGTGTCATAGGACACTGCCTACAACATGTTGATGGGAATGTTTTTTCTCCATATGCATGCATCATTCTCGTCCCAATATAGTTAGTTCCTCAAATACTCCCTCAATGGTTGACTATGAATTATCCAATGAAATGATGATCCATTTACCTCTTGTGAATCTCTCTATATGGATGTGTCTAACATCCAGATCAAGGTAAATCTTGCTAAGACCAATGAGGTTGAGAAATCATCTATTCTAACTGTCCCATGGATGTACATGGATGATGTTTTTTTCCTCCCAATTCATCATTTGGAAGTTAGAAACCCAGATTTGGGGAATTTATTTTCATTCTTGAGAGTTAAGGGAACAATATCCCTCGGTTCAATGAATGTGAGAAGATTACCTCATATTCTTACATGAGTCATGAACGGGTCATACTAGAACCCCTTATTCTTATAATGTATTGATATGTTCTCCCCATGGATAAAAATTCCCATTGGACATTATTTTCCCACAAAATCTAGGTAGAACCATCACAAACCATCCCATCACCATTACTTTGATATCAAGAATATACCCATTGGTTGAAGGCCTGATGGAATCTACTTAGCAACTGTTGGCACCATGGTTTTTATAGTGTAGTAGTCTCTTGATGAATATTCCACCACTTCTCATGCTATTACTAGTGTACCCCTAGATTCAATCGACCTGGGTGAACCATCTCCACCAATAAATTATTCTACCTTAGACGATGAAGTGTATTTTGATGATGCTCTTCCCGCATTCATGGAAGGAGTATCCACCACTTTCAATGAGTTGGTATAGGTTAATCTTGGTACTAAGATAAATCCATGTCCAACACTAAGCAATGCATACAAGTCATCAGGGGAACAAAATCATAATGGAGATTTCTTGAATCAGCATCGTGAGGTGTGTTCTCGAAGATATGATGAGAATCTAGGGCCAGACGCTTAAGTCATCATCCACCTTCTTGGACTCCTTGTGAGTCATCACAGTACAAGAAACCTCACATGAAGATTCACCCATACCATAATTCCATGGGTGAGGCCAATGTTGATAATATCATCAATGAAAACATCTTCATTGATGTTCAATACCCCATGTAGCTAGCCAAAATCATTCTTATAAGGAAGAAGATCAGATAGATCAGTGTCAGTATTACTTCTGAGATCTTAAAAACACTCTCTGAAGGATGATTTTCCCCTTCTAATGGCGGAGTTATTAATCTACACCATGACTGGGGTTTAGGATCTCTCCTTATTGATGGGTATTTCAGGTACGACCAGATCTGAATATCCCCCTAAGATGAGTAATCTATATTCTTTAGAGCATTATAAGGGACATTATTCTATCAAGTATTTAATTTTGGTCTAATGAAATCATGATCCACATATCAGTTTTCCATACACCACATCTTCATGAAAATCATCTAGACTCTAGTGGAATGCTACATTGAACATTGGAGGTAAAATAATGCCAACTTCAGGACTATCCTAGAGATATTGAAAAAAATATTCAATTTCACTCGCTCCAATCAGTTGAAGATGACCCCCTTGAAAAGTTGTTTTGGGGTGACCTATGGAATGATTCTTAGTTTCATTATTAGATATAAAGAAATCCAGAATAACCCAGAGAAGATCAAGACTACCACCCACATGCTTCCTTCGAGAAACATTTGGGAACTCCATGGCCTTTAAGTCCATTTAGTTAACATACACCAATTCATAATGAATATGGCTAGCAAGTGTAATCTATTTTCTAGACACATATTGAAATGTTCCATCTATCTATGGGATGAAGAGTGATAGGCCACATTTTAAGAGATTAAGTAGTACCTTCTACAGACTCTGGTTCTGATTCCACCCATTTTTGGGAAGTAATTGGTCCTTTATGTGACGGTCCACAAATGATCCCTTTGTGCCTTTCTCACCCTAAAGAATAATGATGGGAAAAAGAAATTTTTTATTTATCTTAGTCACATGCTCCTCGATGAAAAATCAATATATTATGTCATTGAAAAGAGCAACCTTGAACTATTTTTCATTATAAAGAAGGTGTGACACCACTAACAGAATCACAATATATAGCTAGTTTCCTGCATGGATCCAATAATGTACATCCTAAACCAACCAATGTTTACTAGCCATCTAGCCCATTGGGTAGTAATCCATTAGTAGTTATACATTAGATTCATTCTACAAAAGGCTGTTAAGGGACAATCACTAGAAGAATTTCTGGATGCTCATCTAACCCTCAAAGAAATACCTCTGGAGGTTGATTTCCTAGATGAATTCATCCTCTCAAGGGACCAATCCAATTCATTTTAGCATATTAATTTTGACGGTGCCTCCTAGAGCCCAACTAGAATAAGTCTCAATGACCCCATGATCAATAGAGTAGGCCTGTAAAATGTTTTTATCACACCTACATAGGCTGATATTCTATATTCCTTCCTATTGAAAGAGGGTTTCACCCAAAATGAGGTGGAGTATCAAGCACTCATTACTGGACACATGATGTCTCTCAAGATTTAGGTTCCCCACCTTCATGTGATTGGGGAATCCTATTTAGTCACTAAGAATTTCTATAGTGAATACATCTTCAGGAAATGAGATATCTTTACCTTTATCAGACATGCTCTCCATTTGACAGTCCAATTCTATTTTCATACAAAGGAGAATTAGGTTCCATAGTGGCATAATGGTTATGTTAATTCCTAAGATAGTTTAGCTAATTCTCTCACAGAGCCTGACCTAGATGATCTATTCATTCTTATGGTCCATATAAGAGTCATTTCCCTTGTTATTTCATATGATGATTACATCCAACAAGTAGATCACCTTTCTAAAAGTGCTTCCATATCCATTCCTCCTGATACTCCCAGAGAAGGAGAATCCTCTTATTGGAAAACTCCCTTTGTTGAGTATCTTCGGTATTTTACTATCCCATTAGAAATATCCAAATGTGAGAAAATATGTCATCGTTCAGTTAAGTTAACCATCTAGAGCAGTCCCATCCTAGATCAAACACTCTATAAATATGAGTTTCATGAAAGTATTATCCTAATTATTCGAGGAGATGAGATTCCCTAGATTATGCGGGAATTCCATGTCAGGTTCTACGGTGCCCATCATGCTTGATTGAATCTCTCCCACTTGATCTGAAGGTAGGGATACTTCTAGCCCACCATTTTCTATTACCATATTGAGTTATCATAGAGGTTTAACATGTGTCAGATCCATTATAATTTCAAGCATCTAATCATATATACCATCCATAATACAATGTAATCTTATCACTTTTCAGTCTGGGGACTCAATGTTGTGGGACCCTATCCACCAAAAATATCTCACTAGTGCAGATTCATTCTGACAGAAATGAATTTCTTCTCCACATGGAAAGAAATGGTACCCCTTATGGAATTCAAGGCATGTTCAATAATTTAGTTCATGATCTCTAATATCATTTATGGATTCAGAGTCTCTCATGGTGTAATCAATGATAATGGAAAAAACTTTTTAGAGGTTGATCTGATGAAATAGTATTCCATGTATGGTATCCAATAGAACCACACTTCTCGTTACCATGGGAAAGAAAAAGGATAGACTGGGGCATTCAACCAAGCACTGCCCAATATTTTTTAGAAGATGGTGGTCCAGAAAAAAATTGTTGGTTTGAAAATAACCCCAATGCTCTCTTGTCATATTGGATTATGACTAAAAATTCCACTCGGGTGACTTTATATTCCCTAGTGTATGGAACAAAGGTATTCAATCCCTTCTATATTAGGTTTCCATTTCTATGCACAATTTTCTACAATCGTAAGGAATAATTCATTATATCATAATCCAATCTATCCAAACCGGTATCCCATGATGATAATAAGAAATGGGCCTTGCAGCTATTCAATAAGATAGTCTATCGTCCCTCTTACCTTCATGGTGACATAGTATTGGATCTATGTATTTCAATGATTCTAGGAAACATGACACCAAAATTGGAGTAATTTAGAAGGGACATACATCATCCAAAAATCTTATACTGATGGTTCATACTATCTGGTAACCATGGATGGAGAGTGGATTACTCCTCCCACCAATGCCAAGATCCTCTAGTTGTATTTCACATAAGGAATCACATGGCATAGATAGCATGACCTTAAACTATATACATTACCATCATTACAACACAATGTTAAACTTTATTGACTAATATTTTCAACATGACAGTAAACATTGATACATCATCTTAGTTTCATGACATTACTCTATGTTACATTTCACATCCAAAGTGAATAAATTCAAACTATTTGTGAGTTATTATTGGGAATATGTTGTGTGGTGTGGGCCTCCCTAACCCTCATTCATGTAAAGTTGCTTCATGGTTCCACACAACATATTTCCACATTATAAGCCTAAAATGGTCTGAGATATACGAACATAAACTATGTTCTTCAGTATTATATTTTCATGACGTTATACTACATAAAAATATTCATCCTAACTATATGATGATAAACTACATAGCACCACAATGTCTTCACATAAGGGAACACTGCTTATGGAATCATTCATCTACCATGCCATCATCAAGAACTACAAGTTCCTTGATTACCATCCTCATGGGATACATAAGAATTCCCAAACATTTCTTCAATGGGCCCACCCACAAATTCAACTTTTCATCCCCTTGGTCTAATTTTTACTTTGGAGTAAGTTTTGTGGTGTGGGTCTCCAGGGTACTTATTCATATCATGTTATTTTCCTCACAACACACATCCCCTTTGGGATACATCCACCCTCCCATGTATAAATTTTATGATTTTAATCTGTGTTCGAGACCTTCTCAAGAATATGTTTTGCAATGTTAGGACTCCTTGTCCCTCATCCATGTTGGGTTGATTCATGGTTCCACACAAAAAATAACTATCTTCATCCTCTATTCAGATCTCGAGGTCCTTAATCTAATACCTAAAATGTCCTAGTCAAATGATGATAACTTTATCAACAACCATAATATTCTCATTTGAGCAGATATCAACCCTAGAAACTATTAACAACTATTTAATTTTTCAGAACTACATGTGGATTGATTCCCATCTTCAAAGGATAAATAATGAATCTTGGACATTTTTTATTTAGGCCTGTCATAAATATCACAAACCTTTTGTTCCATTAGTGTGAGTTCCACTTTAGGGGTGTATAGTGTAACATGGATCTTTCAATCCTCATTCAAATCAGGTAATTATCTGCACCACACATTCCCCACCCCTATCAAGGATACATCTCTCTCCTTATGTTCCTAGTTTAATCATAATAAACCATGTAACATTACACATCCTTGTTACATAGTGGTAAACAACATCTCTTTGATTTTCCTTTATACAAGACCATGAAAGGAAGGTTCCCCACATCCCAACAACACAATGTTAAACAATGCTACAGTTTATTAGATGCATGAAAATAAACTATGTACCATCTACATCTATTGAATTTGACATTAAACTATATAGATACGTCCCAATCACATGAATTAAAATTGGGAAGCAATTGTCCAAACTCTCTAAAAATAAACTAGGTGGCTTTGGTCCAAGAAATATAACTTTAAACTATTTTTAATACCATGTTCTTTTATCCTGAGTTTAGTTTGTTTCTACCAATGATATTCATTGATGTTCTAGAGCACAAGGCTAAATTTCTTGATTTCTATGTGGACATTCACTCAACATTAATCTATACATCATTTCATTCTAGGTTCAGATTTACACTATCTTTCACATCCAGAAAGAACCCCTAAATGTGATGGATATGATGCATCGTCTCACCTCCCATCCCAGGAAAATTCCCTAATATAATTTTCGAAAATATAGAGGATCTATGTTTTAAATTTGGTCAATAAACGATTTTTTTCACACCCCACCCCTCACTATGTTTTGAATATGGTAAACAGTTGTCCTATCTACTAGTAGTTTCTTCCATGATTTGGACCTAAGAAGTTAGGTTTAAATTCTTCTGACCTACCATTATTCCAGTGGAACTCTAAAACCTTTGATGTTTTTCCTCCCTTCATTTTCTCAAAATATGTGAGAATATAGGTATTTTCTAAACATTCTCAACCTAACATTTCCTCACCGTAGTTGTATGATTCTACATGTGACATGGAAAGACTAAACTGACTCCCTGTTTCCAAAACCAAGCATGGTTCATGTGGGATAAGGATTGTTGGGTAGGTTTTTTACCCACATATAGGAGTTTCAAAATATTTGTTCCATACTCTATGAACTCAAACTATGAGCCCCAATGGTCAAAAATTTATTTCCTTAAAACTAAGAGCCATCATATCATTTTAGTGAGTATCTTTTGTATTGTCCGGGTCTTTGAGGTCCTCAGTCATGTCATGTTTTTTTTCCATTCCATACATGTCCACTTTAGGGTAACTCTCTCCCAACCCAAATCCTTACCACATGAAATTAATATTGATGGATCATTCATATCATATGACATTTAAATATGGAATCATTGTCATGGCTGCACGATGAAAAACAGAACCACAATGTGGTGTTATTTCAAGACAGGACATCACCCCTTGACACTGGTAATCTTCCATACCACTATTCAAGACCTACATATAGCTTGATTCTTGTAGAAAAACCTAAACATTCAATCATGTTCCCTCCACCCAAAAAAAAGAAACAAAAAAACTAAAAATGCAATTCCCCCTCACTCTATTTATGGGCACAACTAGTATAGGGAAGTTTCTCATCATGATCTTGATGTGGATTGATTCCCATCCTTATGGGGTATGTTGGGATGCCCATACACATTTACATTGGTCCCAGCAACATAATTTACCTTCTTTCACATTGGGTCACCATGGATCATGATCAATAACCATAATCTAGATACTTATGTCCATGAAACATGACTTTAAACATTATGTAGGCTTATTGTGGGATATGTTGTGTGGTGTGGAACTCTTTTGTCAGCTTTCACATCAATTCTATTAAAACATCATGTAGTATATATCCATTTGTGACTCATCAATTTTCTAAAATCTATGATCTTAAATAATGAATACATACCCTTTATGCATGACATTAAACTAAAATACAACCTTGAACAAGTTTAGGATAATGAATGATAATTGGGGGACGCAATAGCCCCCTCAATAGAGTGGGTTTTCCTCTACCAGCATCAGTCTTCCACCACGCTGTGTTTTAGAACAATGTGAATCTTGATTCTCTTCCTTATTGGATATGTAGCGATTCCTGGACATCGTGTCTTCAGAGCCAGCCACTAGTTCATTTCCTTTTTGTGTACTTTTACCTCAGTTTCTATCCAAACACTATGCCCTCAAACTTTGAGCTTCACATATTCATTAATTCTAGTTTGTTCATTGATAATTTCTTATTGTGTACCCCTCTGTTAGTTTATTCACATAAGTATTATTTCCTCCATGTGACAAAAATATTATGGGAATAGAAATTTCTATATTCTGTGCAACAAGACTCTTAACTATTATCCAGGATCTGGACAGTATAACTTTAAACTATGTGCAATTTCCCTATCACATGACATTAAACTATGAGACACGCCATCAACAAATGACACTAAACCAAACCATTATTTATATTCACCATATTATTCTAAACTATGTGTTAATAGTATCTTTTTTCATGATGTGAAACTATAAAGAAACCTAGGAACTCTTTAGAGAGATCATTTCTAGAGGATGGTTTTCATCTTGTTCAAACCATTGGTCCTACAACAATGTTCCCTAAGTAACACTGTCCTAATTTAAAGAGTGTTGGAATCCAATCAAGCATTCCATCACTCAACCCCATGCTTCGTTTTCCCAACATTTGGATCCTCATCATCTTTCATGTCTTAAGGGACCCCCTGATGACCTTTCTATGAAATTTCAGATCACCTATTGTCATGAGATGACATTCAATAAGGCATCAAATGACATTTCGATATAGGTATTATGTTTAGAATATGCACAATGGTCGAGCCTCATTTAATTATCCCCATTTTAGGAAAGTGTTACAGATATTTTGATTCAAATATGCTAAAAAAATATTCAATTCTCGTATTCCACCCTCCCTATATTTAAAATTTTGTGCATTATGATTCACACATTTTTATTCCCCTATGTTTTCATCAATTCTAAAATCCATGGAGTTATCCAGTTAATTCACTAGTGCACATTGGGAGAGGAGGATTGAGTATTACTAAAACCATATTCTTCAGTCAAAACCCCTCTCATATTGAACACTCTAAGTGTTCAACTAATAATATCATACCTTGATTATTTGATAATTAACCGAAACTCTCATACAAAGTTAATGAATATGTAATCATTACTTATTTCTCACACTGGGAAAATCCCACATAAGCTTAGGGATAAGACATTAATTGTTTCAAAAATATTATTAAGGTGTAATAATTAAAGAGACCAAGAATGTGTCCATACACATAGTTCAATGATAGAAGGACAAACATTAATTATGTTTCATGAGTTTGGAAGCCACATCCATTATGGATTTTCCCCTTCAATGGAGTGCTTCCGATCCACCACGCTTTAGCGTGTGGCATCCAGGATCAATTTTCACCTCATCAGCTCCCATTCCACTTCATTTACTTTCATATGGAGCTCATAATCCCTAAACATCACCCAATCCCAACAATCCCAAATATCATTAATTTGATGGGATACCTGTATTAGTCACTCCTCAAATTATATTAACTGGACCCTTAAACATGCTACTTGTTCAAATTGAGTCTTAACAAAGAAGGACCAATCGTCCATATACCCTTCCAAGTTTTGGTTCGCCTATTCAGACTAATGAAGCATCCTAGGGTAGAAAGAATTCTCAAGATTCCATGTGACATCCAGATAATGACTTCATTACCATATTATATTAGTTATGTAGTCTCAAATAACCATGTTCAGTCCTCACACATTCGCCCCTCTAGCGCACGGATTTCACATCCATTGGAAAATTGATCCAATTCAGCCTAATAATTGTGATTCTAGATTTTTGTTGATGAAGGACATGATCATATTCCATGATCGGCACTGGGTATCCTGATAGTCTTCAATGAAATCGACATAGAACTCATCCAACTCCTTTGTATTACTAGGTTCTTACTCTGAAAATGCGGCTATGAATTTAATCTCAGGATCTTCCTCTAGCATCGTATAAGACATGTTGGGCTCCATAACATGAGGGGTTATCTTTGTCACTAAACCCACCTCATCAATGTATCCCCTTTTAACTTATATTTCTACTATATAAGGGTATTAGTCTACAGAAATAGTTTCTTGTTCACAAGTGGTTGTGGTCTGGTTAGCTTGGAGACCTGACTCTGTATAGATTGGCACCCATATTAGAAAAAGAGCCCTTGGTCTTTTGATCACTCTCACTTGTAGAGAATACATTATCCAATATATATTCATATGGGGTTTATATCTTTCTATTTGGCCAAATAAAAAGAAATTATGAATTTATGAGGTGGGAAACTTATATAGGTCCAGAGATGTCTTCTCATGCTCTAGGGTTTTCACCATCAAGACGGTGGGACATGGGACCCATGTATGATTGAAGGATCTTGAGATTACAGGGTGCCCACCCTACCCTCATTGATTATATTTATCCCTAAAAACATTTATTCTCAAGGAATAGGCCTAAGGGCTTGTTCCTCTACATGTACTGATGTGTCTTCATCCCAGGAAGTAGGTGTCCCTTGAACAAGATCCTCCTACACAAGAAGATTTAATTATGCAATCTTGATAAGAATGAAAATGCTAATAGCATATCGGAATTAGTTTTATATTAATTCAAGGGATTCAAAAAATACTCCTCAGGATTTTTACATTAAGGATACAAAATTGCCTACCACCAAAGGGATCCCTTCATTGGTATCTTCCCCCCACGACCCATCCAATTCCCCAGACATTGGGATGTGTTCTGCGTGCTTTTTTGTTGACAGTTAACGAGGATAGGTTCGGTCTTGCATCACCTTTACTCAGTTTGGCATCAATCATGTAGTTCCTTGGGAGTGTAATATATCCTTTAAATATATCATGTAATATTTTCTATCTTCCAAGGAGATAATAAAACTAGCTTTGGCATGACTAATGCCTAGAGGTTCCATCCATTACCTGTTGTGGTGGTTCCACATTTCCTGAGTATTAAATAATTTTTTATAGAAATCCCAATATTCTAAATCCTATGTTATAATGTATTCTATGGTAAATCCACACAATGAAAATTCTTCCTGGGATATTGGGAAGGTATCCTATAATTCTACTTGATTGTCCCCATTCTTCCCGAGTCTACATGACTGGGATCATTGGGCCTGGTGCTATTGCTCTAATTCTAATTTAGGATGATTCATGCCTTGGAACTATTGTATCTAGTGTTATAGATCCACCACCATGATTTTCATCATCCTTACTACCATGAAGTCCTCTAATCATCATTTTTTCATACCCTCGAGGTAGAGAGACCACTCCCTCGTCAAATCGGATGGTCTGCTACTTTAGAGTTTCTCTTGGGTAGGATGCCAACTGGCTCTTGGGGAATGCATTGGCCAACCCATACATAGTAGTGGATGATGGAAAATGAACTTCATTGGGAATCGATGAATGGTATATGGTTCAATTATTGGCTTGTAGTCCACCAATGCCACCAGTACACCACCTCAAAAGGTTATGAGATGTGACTACTTCTATTTGGTTCTAATGCCTTTATCATTGGTCAATCCCATAAGTAAAGAAAATATATATAAGGTGAATTTTTTTCCCACTAGATCTTATTTGAAACCTCTATCAATCATAGCATTAATTGTAATATCCCTGTGATGTTCATAATTTCTAGCAAACATTCCATCTTAGGAGGGGAGATAGGATTCAGTATTCATATCCCCTAATGTGTGATGCCACCCAATAATACATTATGTGGATCATCCCCCACATATGTAGTAATTTATTCCCCTTTCTAAGATGCCAGACCACGTTATACACCTTCTCTAGTACCAGGACACCATGGTTGATGTGTTGTACCAATACCATCATCACCTCCATGATAAATATACATGGACTCACTCCCATATATGTGTCTCTCATAGAAATAATCTACACATAGATCAGTGAAACAATAAATCTGGACAACCTAAATATTGATTGGGGCTTGGTTTTGACACTCTTACCCTATTGTTTCCATTCGCTATCATATAAGATATTATAGTAAGAACATTTCCTCCCTTTTGGGACCCTATCAGACAGGTGTGAAGCCCTTTTGACAGTTTCATGGGTTCCCCCTCCCCCTCAGCAGGCCTCTCTATAAGAAAATTTTTGAAATGAATGGACCCTTATTTTAATTGGACTTCCTAGATCATCTGTTTATCTTTATCTGTTTGCAACACTAGATCCCTCATCACCGTCATGAAATGTGGAATCTAATCTTGATCACCCCATGTATTATCAACGAAAGAATCTCATCAAACTTTGTTCCTTGTATAGGGATTATAGAAATATGTTAGAGATCCCAGAGGATGATACTAAACTACATACGATGTTGATGGAATGTATTGGTCCCGGATTACCATGTATTTAGCAGTTTATACATTATATCTCACGGTTGACAAATGTAAAAATGGGATGCACATGCCACTTCGTATAGGATTACATAGCTCAGCTATGCTATAATCTAGACATAGTATGTTAATACCCAGTAGGTCCAGGCCCATTCCTCTATAAAGATTCCACCATAGCAGTAGTCATAATCATCGTTCCATCATTTTTATGGATTTCCTAACCCCTCCTTGAGGATTTTTTAGTCTTATGGTGGGAATACCTCTAGATATAGTTATCTCCAATCAATTGTTTTATATGGTTATGGAAATGGTATGTTTTGATAGACACATCATCCTTCAATGTGTCACTTTTAGCAGCCATGTGCCACTGGTACTATCATTGTGTGCCTTTGAACAAGTAAGTCGATTTTTCCATGCTTACCTCTTGGATGAAGACATCATCCCTTAGACTGAAGGCATAAAATTAAAACCTATAACACAAGGGATAATCCTTATGTACTTCTAATAGTATCTTTAGTAGTGATTCATTATCCGAATGGCTCTTGAAATAATCCTTGAACCTGATATTGTTCATCAAATCTTCCATCTGGGAAGCATCTTTAAGGTGACCCAATCAGCTTCTTGAGTGATTGTTAGGTCCAGGAAATAATATAATTGCTTAGCCTATTCCGGGAGATATGTTGTGAATCTCATTTAATATGCACCAAATCATGATTGTGTGGGGTACTCATCCCAGTTCGTGAAGAAAAATAGATCACTACGCCCCAGTTTGTGAAAATCATTCACGGAGTAAAGGACCATGAAAATCATTTCATGAAGGTGCTTTCACAAGGTGGATTACATCATGAAAGAGAGCTCTTGGAAATTATTCTCAGAAATCCAATATATAAAATGGACCCTCGAAAACTATTTATAAGTGGTGGATGACTGAGAATTCTAACCTCCTGCACACCTCCCAGCATCGCAGTGGCTCCGCAAAAACATGCCACAAACACTATTCATCACGTTCCATCTTCATGGTCAACAATTTTTTTAGAGACATATAATCAGAATCTAACCTCGTTTTCTCTTCAGGTCTCATTCTAAGGGGGGAAAATTTTGGTGCTGAAATATGTGTCCAGAGATATTTTGTGGAAGAAAAAATGGTGGGTATGGAATCCAAGAATGAATAGTCCCAAAAATCATCCAAAGGGTCATTATCATGAATCAGTTACACAGAGGCTACTCAATTGTGTGAACCAGAAGAAGTAGATGGAGTACTCTATAAGTCTGACATGAAATATGAATTCCATGAGGGCTGATGATGGATTTCCCTTCGAGTTTGACACTCACAGTGAATATCGTAAGGGTATATGATTGACGGATCCCTGAGTCATATGGACCTGCATTCTTTCATGAAGCTCTTTATTTCTTCACGGCGTGACTCATAGCACGGATACCCTCATTAACTCTAAATATGTGGCTCAACCCCCCCCCCCCTAATAGAATGGTTACCAAAACGTTTTTACTTCAAATATCACATTTCACAAAAAACTTGAGCACCATGAACCATCCTGAAAAATGAATCTTCCATGGTACATGATTATCATAATCTATTAATTTCCTTGTTCCTATATAACACTTCATAAAGTAGGGATTCCTTTCATGGAGGAATATTCTTGTTATGAAGGAAGGATGCCATTTGTGTTACTTTATGCTTCGTGGACCATTAATCCTTCATGAAGAACTCTTCCATTGAACAAGGACTCTATGATAAGGCAAAATATTCATGCTTCACGAATCAAATTCATTTGTGAAGATCTTGTTCTTCATGAATTATCCTAGCTTCACCAAGACACACTCTATGAGTCCCCTTTATTCACTATTCCCTCATGCGTGTGGCCCTCTAGGATTGTACACATTAATTTCATTGTTCACTTTTTGGTTTCCCCTATTGTGTTTAGATAGCTATTTCTTTCTTCCATAGGTACTCTAATAACTCTTTATTTTTTTCATAGGGATGCTATGTCGGATCCCCCAATCGACCACTCCACCACACCACTCCTAGAAGGCACTGTCATTGACTTCCCTTTCCCATGTGTGGATGATTATCATTGATATTTTTCCAAGGTGTGAGGATAAAGTCATCCCCATCCCGGCTACAAGACGTTAAACTACCAAGCCCCCTCATCCTCAGCACATGATGTTAAACTAGTATTATTCTATGCAGTGCACACAAGGATGCATGAATTTTTCATTAATCATGCGCATTTTTCTCCATGTGAGTGATTGAATTAGTTCCTTCACACATGGAAGGATATCCACCTTCAAAAACTTCTATATGTAATCCCCACACCATCTCTCGTGGACACATCTTTAACGATTTGACCATATGATCTACTTCCTCCTCTTGTTTCCCACAGTGAGAATGAATCACATGGGCATAAAGGTTAGTAGTTAATGTGACACCCTTCTAATGAGATTCTCTCCAAGAGTAAGCCCTAATTCTATGCATCACCCATCTTAACTATGCAGCTATTGATTTCTATCATCTACACAGGGTATGTAGGAGGCTTGCCTAAGGTTCTATCATAACCATTAGAAATCTCATGTTCTCTATCATAGTTATGTACCCTCATTATGTGAAATATTTCCATTATAGGACACATCCGCTAGATTAACCTTTATATGGTGTTTTTATCCATCCATTATTTCCCATTTCATCCACCATCAATGCTAATGTTTCCCTGGGCCTCTGTGTCCCAGTAAGGTCTTCAAATTCAACAACATTCCCCATTTCCATCTAGAATTATATCTTAGGTGTCCCAACACCACTTTTTATCCATTTGATCTACCAACCATTTGTAATCCCTAGCATTTATCTTGGCTACTGGCCATGTGTAATCCCCAATTTTATGCCCCATTCCAGAACTACATGGACTTTGATCTCTAACATCTACACATGGTATGTAGGAAAACTTATTATATTTAAATCCCATCATCCATTTGGGTCTATATTCATTTTGTAAACCCCAAAAATCCACTAGGGCCTCTATAAATGTGTAATCCCAAGCATTTCATTTGAGAAGCTACCCATGTGTAATCCCAGATGTTATTACAAACTATTGGGAATATGATATTTCACTTCTACACAAGTTGTATAAGAATTCTATCACTTGTTGAAGCTTATCTCCCCTCACACTCCATCCATTACTTTCCCCATTCTATAACTACATATAATTTGATACATATCTTCTATACAAGGTATTTTGAAAAACCTCCATGAGGTTCAATCCCACCATCCATTCCCATCCTGGTATTTTCCTCGAGTCTCCATGTCTCAGTTATATCTTTCCTCGTCCAAGAGGGTCCACTTTTTTCTAGTCCCCATACATTCTTTCCATTCTCACAGGACACCTTCTTAGGTGTCCCATCACCCCATATAACCTATGTAGACTTTGATCCCTATATTATACACATGGTATGTATGAATCCTCCATGAGGTTCAATCCCATCACCCCTCACACTCCATGAATTCTTTTTATTCAATATCTTAGATGAGCCACCATATCTAAGTGATATCACACCATCCCTTCAGGTCTTATCAGTGTACATGCCTCATTCCCCCATCACTGATCTTAGTATAACTCGGGAAACTAACAATTTTTAATCCCCACACAATCAATATTCATAAAACCAAGAGAGAACTTCTTGTGAATGGAATCTATGCATGTGTAATCCTGTATTCCTTCACCCATTAGATGTATGTGGGGTTTGATCCATTTATTTTACAAAGGGAACATAGGATGACTCCATGAGGTTCAATACCATCCAATGGTAATCCTTGGTTTACCCCTGTTTGGGTTCCACTTTCTTGAACTGCCCTTAGTGGTGTCAAGTTCAACCTTCACATTGTGACCCTTCTCTTTATGAGATGCACCATACTAGGTCCACTATTACTGGGTGTTATGATACATCCATCTGGTAAACCTTCTAGGTGTTCCCTCCAAGGGGTCGACCTCTTCGATCCATCTCACTAGGTAAATATGATTGATATCACCCTATCCTCGTATAATGTTAAACACGCAGCATATACCATGTTAAACGTGGGATGCCTGGGAAAAACCGTGAACTACATTACTCCAGCATAAGATACGATGTCATATTCATATGATTCCAAATGGTCTGTTCCTCTAAGAATCCCTCTTATGATGAAGAATATAGGTGTTCCAATGTTCTAATGCCAATACTTTCTACTGATTCTCTACATGACTACTCTCCTAATTGAAGGTTTATACCCTGACTAGACCCATTGGAATGTCAAGACCAAAGTGGTGTAATTTAATGGTTTCTACCATGAAATAGAACCTGGAATAGGTTTCATGAACTATGAATCAAATTTATTATGGATACCCAGACTTGGGTACAAATTCCACGGAGAAGTCCAAGGAACTGGGAACCAAAATCCCATCATTTGGTTTCGATCAATGAGTAGACATCACCGAAAAAGTGATGAATGTAATATGCATTTGGAATGTGGGAATGGGGGCACAATATCACCCATCTGAAAACAAGTGGTCATTTCCTAGTGTAAAACGTCGAAAACAAGATTATAGATTCTAAATGCAAATGGGTGAGAAACTTGGATTTTCCCTTTAATCGGGCTTTCTTATCAAGGAGAATTTATAATAGAACATTTTAAAACATGTATATACCATTAAAAGAATAATTAAATGATCTATATGCAAGAGTTTGGAACATATACAATGAATTTAGAATAATTGTATTAAAAAAAAGAACAATTACATTGGGTTAAATAGAGAGAATGCATAACCTAAATGAAAATGGCAGTTTGGAGAGAAAACATTACGTTATGTCCAAAAGTCTTTTTCACTTATACATAATGTACCAAATAAAAAAATTATATTTATTAATAATTTAATTTAGAGTATATTAAACATTTATTTTATACATTATAATTTTATAAAATTCATTTATGGATTTTAAATAAGTTATAAGATTCATTTTCATTAATCAGGAGTGTTTGTTTAGATGGTTTTCATGGTTATTTCACTTGTATAAATGTATAAAAGATCATGTAAAACAAGAATAGTTATATAGAATTGAAATTATATGTTATTAATTATCATCCATAATATTAAATGTTTTAATATATCATTTTTTTTCTAGATATAATGATGGTTCATTACATAAATTTTGAAATATATTTGTTCACATTATTTAGGTGTTTTTTCAATCGTCACGAACTAGTGTTGTTTTATAATTTAATATTATGTGTATATAATGGTTCTAGGACAATAAATATGTTTTAATATAAATTTATAAATAATTTATAACCATTATATTTGTATTATTACCATCATTGAAGGTGTTATTAGAAAATGAAAAATCATCATTCCCAATGGTGATGAATCGAAACCTCACAGAGGATGTTTTCATTTTTAGAAATAAATGTAATGAGAAAAGAATTGATGATGGATATAACATTAATATAATAAAATTAAATTGTATAAAATAAATTGTATTTATTATTTCGATTTGTTATAATGAGTTCAGAGTAATATAAGAAAATAAATTGAGAAGAAACTAAAAGAAAATGAAAGAGTATTTTTCCTCTGGAACTTATTCTCCTTGAGAACCTCCTAAGGGAAATGGGGTTTTGTATTTTTTGAGACCAAAGGCTATTGGATGTGGGGGAGAGTCTTGGGATATTATTAGTTGAGTATTGGATAGAATTTGGACATGATCAATTCCTAGAATGTGTGAGGATAATTGGTGGTGAGGAGTAGTATTTATAGTGGAAGAGAGGGTTGATTTTTGATTATTTTATTCATTTTCTTGTTATTTTAGCTCAAGAAATTAAATAGTATATATTCATATGAATAATTATAGTAAATTGTTCATGTGAGTTCAAAATAATGTTTTGTACATCATTTATACATCATCCATTACTCAATAACACATGTTTTAGCTTATACCATCTATTACAGTATTTCACTGTTCATAAACAATTAACAATTTTTTAGAATTCTGAAAAAATCAATCAATCCATTTTTTGACGTATAGAAATAAATAATGGACTCAATTTTATGAAAATAATTTTATAAATATGATTATTTTCTTTTTTAATTAAAAACATCATTTATTTGAAAAATATCGAATTTAGAATAAAAACACATTTTATTAAACATTGAAAAATAAATTAAGGTCTCATAAAATTATCTTATAGTCCTAAGATAAAAAAATATTAATTTGTTAATCAATTTTATGAAAATAATTTTTTAAAATAACTATATTAAGTAAAAAATTATAAATAAACATTTAGTTTTCAAAATTAAAAACACTTAATTTATCATTTTAAAAAACAATTAATTAATAATACTATGATATAATTATATCATATTTTCATTTCATAGATGGTTAAATTTTATATATGCTTTTATAGGTGGGGTTACTATTCTATTGGCTAGTATACTTTTCAGAATGGTCACATTACTATTCAAACAGTCAAGTTACTATTAAATTTGTATAATTATCATAATTTCTATAAATACCTATTGTTTAATTTATTTGTCATTTTCAAAGTTTTTTTACACTATTATTTTATGTTATTTATACTATATTCATAATTATAAAAATTAAATTTCCATTGATAAAATTCTGGGTCATTACATTCTTCCCCCTTATGGAATTTCACCCATGAAATTTTGTTTTACCAACTCAGTGGAAAAAAGGTGAGGGTAATTCTCATTCATTGCTTCCTTTGGATCCTATGTTGCATATTTATGCATGTGATTCATCCACATTACTTTTATCATGTGGCTAGTCTTGTTTCATAGATCTTTATCGTTATCGTCCTAGATCTTCATCAGATGCACCTTATAAGAGAGATCATTTTACAACTATATCAAATTTGAATTCCATTTATATGAGGGGAATGTCGCATACATACTCAAGAGGGATATTTAAAACACATCATATACATGATACATGGTTGGTGTAAGTTCTACTTTTTAGGCTACAGCTCTAACACGATCATAAATCTCAAAGGGTCTAATGTACTTGGGAGTTTTCATTCTAGTCTTCCCAAATCACATGATCATATTCCATGGAGATATGTAAAGGAATACCATGTCTCCAATCATAAATTCAAGTTCCCATTAATGATTGTATGAATATATATTCTATCATCTTTAGGATTCCCATATATATTGTTTAATGTTTTCCCACCTTTTCCACCATTTCTTGTACCACATAACGTCTTAACAAGTTATGTTAACCAACTTCATCCCATCATGTTAGTGTTCTGCATCTTTTCACATAATGGGAATCATATGGGGCCATTTTGATGCTTGGGTAAAAACTATTGTTTTAGGATTACTCAACCATAGGTTGTTGTTGTTCCAATACTCCCTTTAAGTCCATAGATTATTCTCTCATCATTTATTATAGTATCAGTATAATATGCTCAGATTGGTCCGCATTTGGATGATTATAGGTCGTAGTAATTTTCAGCTCATTTTTAGAACATGGTGTATAATTTTCGAAACATTTATGTAAATATCAAATCTCGATCAGATTCAATTGATAATGGTACTCTATAAGGATTCACCACTTCTTCTATGTATATCATCACAAGTCGTTCATGTTATAAAACCTCTCAAATTGTGATGAAGTGATATTTCATTGTATGATGATCCATAATGATCCATATAACATTAATTCTACTTGATATATTTTTTATTCCACAGAAAAATTCCATGGTTATGTTTTATTAATTCCATGTCATTGTGGGTAATGGTTGCACCATCCTCTTGGTTTTTTTTTCTTTTTTAGTATTAACTTTTTGACATAATATAAACATTAATTTATATTCAATGATCTATTTCTTTATATTTCCCCACCAATAAATATCTCATTGATCTTGGTACATTGTTGTGCTTCTAGGGTGAATAGAAAAAGAATAGTTATGTGCATCATTCAAAATTTATTTCCTTATCTCTAGAATAAATGGTACACATATTCATGATCGAAGACCTATGAATCCTTCCTTATCAATTTTGATCTCCGAGGATTTCCCATTTCTAAAAGATTCAACATTTTTCTGAATTTTCGCAACATTTTATTGAGCATCATTTATTTTTCCCATAAGACATGTTTTATAAATCGTTTTATAATGGATTGATGATGTTTCTTCTTTATCAATTCCCATGACCACCCATTGAAAATTGTAGTATATTGGATCCTTCTCAATTCTCATCATTTATTAGTTTGTAGGTTCCTTTATACATAGAGTACCTACACCTATATTTGCTTTACCAAGATGATAGTGGATGGATAACTCTTCATCCATGAGAGGATCTAACTGTCTTTGTTGAATCATATTAATCCCTTTCCATGTGAATATGCATTTAAAGATCTTATACTCAGTATATATCTCACACTTCATGAAAAAGAGATAAATTTTTCAGATTTTCAACACGAAGATCACAGTCTCCAACTCTAGATCATGTTTGGGATAGTTTTTATCATTAATTTTAAAATTCCATGAGGTGTAGGATTTAACTATATCATTTATCATTACAATATATCCAAATACATTCTTTTAATAATTTTTGTACATGACAATGATCCCCAAATATTTGTAGTGTGAGTAATGGTTCCTTGATAAGATTATTTTTTAAGTATTTGAAGCAGTCTTCACATGCAATGGTCTATATAAACATTAATTACTTCTATTTAATCATGGTTATTTGTTTTTAAAATCATGATAATTTCTTAAAAATATGTTCATAATAACCTTCCCGAACAAGGAAACTATGAATCTTCATTATAGCTATTGGTCTGGGCCACTCTTTGATTTCTTTTATCTTGTAAGGGTCTGTATATATTTATTTGTTGGTGATAAAATCCCCCAAGATTGATACTTCTTCTATCTATAACTCAAATATAATGTAATTTTCAAAAAAAAAATCTCCCTTTACAAAGACTTCAGTACAATATTCAAATGATCCTTGTATTCCTCCTTGATCTTTGAGTATATCAAAGTATCATCAATTAAGACTACCATAAAATTATCAACGTAAAATATGAAAACTTTATTCATTAATACTATAAAATTCCTAGATAATTAGATATTCTAGATAGAATCACTGTGAACTCTTAATTACCACACTTTGTTTAAATAGAATTATTTAGAATATCTTCTTACTTCACCATTACATGGTGATATCTCAACCAAAGTTACACCCTATAGAAATACATGGCCCCAAATAGTTGATCAAATAATTCATATATCCATGGTAGGGGATACAAGTTCTTTATCTTGATTTTGTTAAACTCATGATAATTATAGCATAGGAACATTTATTCATCATTCTTCTTCAAGAAAATGATTGGAACACCCCTTGTTGAAGAACATGGGTGTATAAAACCCTTGTCCAGATACTATTGTAACTACTTCATCAGTTACTACAACATGATGGGGGTCATTCTATAAGTATTCATATATATAAGAAGACACCCATGAATAATATCATTTGAGATCTCAACCTCTCGTTCACGGGAAATACTAGGCAATTATTTTGGGAACACATTAATGTTGTCCCACACAATTGGCATGTATTTAAGAATGATCATTTATGTGTTCACATTTATTTAATTAATACTTGCTTATTAATAAGGTACTAATATCCCAAATTGAGACAATGAATCTAATGTTGATTCATCCTCCTACTTACCCTTTTAAAAAGATAGAGGATGCTTCGGGATGTGAAGAGTGATCTCCCTTTCCTGATAGTTGATGTTGGATTTTTTATAATGATAGTCAAACCATGCCAAATATATCATTAATTACCACTAAATAATTTATGTCATGGTTTTCTAGTTGGTTTAGTCCATAAAAATAAAATAGGGAGGTGTTATATACTTTGGATGCAATAATTTCCCCATTATTTGTTCTCACTCATAACTCAGCCTCCATATTTTGATGTGGTGTTTGAATAGTTATAATAAACTTGTGAGATACTAAATTATGTGTAGAACTAGAATCAAATAGTACATTTTCTATTCCTGAATGAACAAACATTGTACCCATCACGACCACTTTTTCAAAATTCACCTCAGTAATAGTGATATCCTATGCCCTTCTATCCTTCCTTGAAGGTTATTGTTAATTCCCTCTAAAAACCACAGGATTGTGGAATTTGATTGAAAATTACAATGTTCATTGGAGTAAAAACACTTCTCTATAGGAAGAGTGTTTATCTAAACCGCCGTTTCATCTTTCACTTCAGTGGGATTATTCATTTCCCTTCTACATTCATTGGTCATATACCTCACTCTTCCACATTTGAATCATCTCATGGTTCCATTTAGATAGTCCTCATGATGCTTCTTCCCATAATTTTGACATGTGAGATGTCTGTTTTTCTTTCCATCATGGGATTTATCTACTGAACCTCCAATATTAAAATCAATTTTTTTTTATTTTTATCTTAACGACCATTGTAACACTAAGAGTCTCTCAACCCTTATCCCAACCATACGAGTACATGAGAAAATCTCCTCATAACTATTGATGTTTCAAATCACCAACTATTTTTGTATCCTCTACATTAGTCTACTAAATAAGTGATCCACATTTCATTCGATGTTTGTGACAATGTAAGTAGAATATTGTGCAGGCCTTTTGAAATTTTCTTCAAACACTTCGATAGACATGTCTTCCTTTTTCATTTGTTTTAGTAACTCCATTTACATCATAATATCAAGATTTCAATGGAAATATTTATTGAAAAATATTTTCTTTAAATATTACCATTCCATGTAATCAATTTCCTCTTTTTAATTTGTGTTCTTCATTAGTTTCTACCATCAGTCACTTTCCCCATCAAAATGATAGGCCACGAGTAGAAATTTCTCTTCTTATGAGCACTGGAAGACATAAAATATCTTCTCAAAAGAGTTAATTCATTATTCTGTGATGATGGTATTAGAAAAACACTAAACATTGGAGGACTTTATCACATAATGGTTTCAACTGCAACCTTATATTCTATACGAGGGGGAGGAAATTCCAAAATAATTATGTTATTATTCATATCTTGATCCAGTTGTGCATGTACTATCAGGATTTTTTGAGCAGACATTCCCATCATATTTGTCACTTCATTAGGGTAATTGTCACATTGTCTATCCCATTAATTTTTTGGCACAGGTTCTATTATTTTAAACCATTAAATATAAAAAATATACATTTAGAGAAGCTTTATTACATATCTAATAATAATTTAAAAATAAAACATTGAACATATAAGAATGAACATGTTATTGAAATTTATATCCCATCTTTTGATTCTCTATGTTTCAATATAGGTTATCCATGGTGATATAATTATCCCTAGGGTTCTTCTTAAATATTTCTACTCCTAATCTCTAAAAATTAAAATACCATTCTACAATACCATATATAATGACCCTATCCTTTTAAAAATATTATTACTTGATTTTGAGCATAATTAACCAAAAATTACATGCTAACGATCATAATGTCTAGTGGATTAGGAAGATTAGATAGATAAATAGAAGGGATAATAACATATTTATTTTTTCTTGATAAAGATATCCTTATCTCCTTTTATCTATAACATCTGAAAGGGATAACCTGGGATATTAATGAACAAAGGGATGAGCTACAAATCCCTGTAAGAGAATAAAAATAGAAATAAAGTGTAGCGCATTGGTTAGAAGGCATAACACGATGACATAAAATGTAATGGAACATGAATAAAAATAAGGAATCATAATATTAACATCATTGAATCATGTAAAAATATCATCATAGTAATGTGGGAACAACATAAAACATGACCTAAGAATCATTCAAGACTAACTTCTAAGAACATTTCACATGTAGGAGCGTGAGTCAAGGCTTACTACAAAGACTATTTCACATGGTAAACCAAGTCCCAAAAAGGAATCATGTTTAATCTTTATCCCAATATGAAATCACATGAGACTAAGTCTTAACCAATGAATTGGAGCACTATCTAGGTGCACTCATTATAACATATCCATGCATATGTGTACCACATGAAGAATCATGAATAAGGGTTACCCATGGATGAAATTTGGTATCATAATTAGGTCATAATACTAAAAAATTAGTGTATCATAATTGTGTCGAAAAAAGAATGGATTCAAATCATACATGAACATTCATATGGGAACACAGTCATATATCATTATAAATGATGATTAATTGAAGCAATAACATGTAAAAAGAGGGTTTATGAAACAATAAAAAATAAGCATTTTTAGTGCGGACTAAGGGAAAATATTAAAGTTTTCTTAATGCAGGAAAAGGTATAACTATTATTATAAAACCAAACATGTACTTATGTTGATTTTCATGAAAAATTTTATGTTTTAGAAACAAAATGGTGGATTAAAATATATTATATATTTAACATGAAAATTTTGTAAGAAACAAGGAAGTTCTTTTCAATAGGGCTTGATTATCAGGATGAATTGAGAATGAAACCTTTTAAAATATTAATTTCCCAATCAAAGAAGTATGATCTGATCTGGATACATGAGTTTATAATATAAAATCAGAAATTTAGAATAATTATATTAAAACAAAGAATAATTTCATTGGGCTAAATATAGAGAAATCATAACCCAAAGGAAAAAATTGGTGTTTAGAGAGAATCCCTTACCTTATATCTGAATGTTTTATGCACATGTAATTAATGCTAAAGATAATGAAATTATATTCCTTAATAATTTAAATTAAAACAAATATAAAATTTATTTTAATTTTATTAAATTCATTTATATCCTTTTTTAAGAGTTAGAAGATTTAATTTCATCATTTATCAAGGTACATTTCTATGGTTTTTAAGATTGGTTCACTTGTATACATGTAAGAATGATCATATAAAATGGGAATAGTTATCAAGAATTTAAATTATTTGTTATTAATGAACATACATATGATTAAAGGGTCTTATAATTCATTTTTTTAAATATGCGGATGATTCATTAGATAAAACATTAATTCTAATAATTTTGATTATTTTGGAATTTTTTCCATCATTGGATGCTAGTGTTATTATATTATTTAATATTATCTGTATATACTAGTTCCAAAACACAAAATATGTTTTAATATACATTTTAATCTATATTTTTCTCATTATATTTTTTTATTACCATCCTTGATGGTCGTATTAGAAATAAAAAAATCATCATCCACAAAGGGGGTGAATCGACACTTCACGGGTGATGTTTTCATTTTTATAAAATGGGAAGAGATTAGAAATAATAATAGATATAATATTAATATAATAACATTATATTGTATTAAATATATTTCTGTTATCATGCCACATTTGGATAGGTGGTAAGAGAGGATAACAAAACAAATTGAAAAGAAATTAAAAGAATATGAACGAGGATTTTACCTCTTGATTTTACTTGAGACCCTCCTTAGGGAAAATGGGTGTGTTAATTTATTGAGACCAATGGATCCCAGATGTTGGTGAATGTATTGGTAGATTATTGTGTATTATTTGGTCAATCTTAATGTCTTTGATAGTGTGAGGATAATAGGTGGTGAGGGGTGGTATTTATAGTAGAGGAGAGGGTCTTTTGATTATTTTATTCATTTGTTTATTATTTTTGAGCATGAATATAAATATTGAGGATTATTATAAGTATTTATACTAAATAGTTCATTTTAGTTATAAAAAATGGTTCTTAAACCATCCATAAATCATCCATAACCCAATAATTCATGTATTTAGCTTATACTGTAAATTATTGTATTTCACTGTTCAAAAAAATTCAACAATTTTAGAGAAATCACCAAAAATTACCCTAAATTATTTTTTGATGTATAGAATTAAAAAATTGACTTCATTTTATGAAAATATTTTCTAAATATGATAAATTTAGTTTTTATTTACAATCATCATTTATTCAAACAAATACCAACTTTAAAATTATAAGTGGATTTATAAAAAATTAATAAATTAATTATGGTCTTATAAAATTATCTTATAATCATAAGAAATAAGTATTTGTTTATTAATATATTTTATGAAAATCAATTTTATTTTAAATTATAATATTAATTATAAAATTTTAAATAAGAATTTATATTTTAAAAATACAAAATCTTAATTTGTCATTTTCATAATATTTATTTACTTATAATTTGACATTTTTATATCACATATTCATTTATAATATGATTATATTTTATTTATGCATTAATAGGAAAGTTTACTATTCTATTAGTTGCTTTACTATTCTTAATGGTCACAATAATATTCAAATAGTCATGTTACTATTCTATTGGTATAGGTTCCTGAATTGCTATAAATACCTTGTATTTCATTTAATCTTAATTTTTAATATTTTTATTGTGATATAAATATTATTTTACCTAAATTATATTATTTTTCATAAATATATGAATTAAATTCCCATTAGAAATTTTTTAGTGTTAAAATTCAACGATTTAATATAAAATCATTTTTTCGTTGAGAAATACACTTCCGGAAAACCAACATTATCATCATGTCTACAAGTTTAATTTTTAAATTTAAATATGTCACTTATGTGAAATAAAAATACAAAAATTGAATCCATATTTATAATAATAAAAATTTATTGTATAATATATGTTCAAATAAATTTTTTCCCAATATGAATACTGATGACAGTAAATATAAATAACCACAGTTAAGGTTAAAGCGACATTACTGAGAGTTTAAACAGATAATATAGGGATAAAAATGATATGAAAACATTTATTAAACTATTTTATGGTAATATATCGATCTTATCATGTCTAATTATCTATAATTATCATTTTTGGAACCCTTTGTCATGTGAAAATCATCGGTACACCTTGTTCTTTTAAAAAATTACAAGTGTGCTACTCATATCACATATAAAAGGACAGCCCCTATAATATATTATTAACACATTAAAACCATTTAGTATCAAAAAATACCTCCTAGAGTGACTTCCCAAATTTTATACCCTCATCCCGGAAACCTTTGTTTCTCTGTAATTCATTCTATGAATACCTTAGGTATAATCCTAATGAGGTGGATCGAGAAGAGGTAAAATTCCTAGCTATGTGTTTTTTAATTTCTTCTTCCACCTCATTCAAATACTATTAAAACATTCCCATATTATAAAAAAAGTTTATACTATATAATGATATGAAATTAAATTAATTTAGTAACCTAAATCTATCTCATATTCTATAAAATCAGATACGAAATCAGTATTCGTGTGTACGGTGGACTATCGCCTCACAAACCGATGTCATTTTCTCCATCATCGCCCATCACATATTGTTTTAATGATAGATATAAAGTATATATATGTGATATATATAACATATTTATACTTAATAAGTTATTATATAACATATTACTTCATACTTTATATTTTATGGTGGATACGATAACGTCACTCGTGTGTACGACGAACTACCACCTCACAAAGTGATGTTATTAATTTTCACAAAGTATTTATGTAGAATATAATATGGATAATGTAAATGATTATATTTCATATAAATGAAATCATAATTATATTCCTAATATATTTATCCTTTGAAAACATAATATATCATTTTCCTTCTTATACTGAAAATTGTTAATGTCATTCGTGTACGTGAGGACTTCAACCTCCAAAAAGCATTGTGTTTCTATTTTCATGACTAAATCAAAATAATTATATATATATAAGTATATTTAAATAAATAGTTTATTATTTATTACATTATAATAATTCTCTAAATATAAAATACAACATAACTTCTTTTCATAATAACCATTACAAAATTGAAACATTACTCATGTTTACGTACAACCTACTGTATCCATGATTATAATATAGTTAATTTTTCATAACCATTTATCATGATTTGTTTTAAAAGTATGATTGTGGAACAAATGAGATTATTATTTAATGATTATTATATGTTATATGCTGAAACAATAAATTTTTTACCACAGTAAATAAACTGAAGCTGTTTTAAAACAATGAACCAAACGTCCTCAAAAAACCTAACATGAACATAATAGTTTAAATTTTAAATAATTTGATTAAAAAGAAATAATATAAATTATTTAATTAGAAGGTCCTAGTCCTGAATTTTTTTTATTAAATCAGATAATTGAAATAATCTTATTATACAAATGTTAATGGGCATATAAATACGGTTTGGACTCATAGTAAGGGATTTTCTCGTATTACCATTATTTATGTGACACATAATTCATATTTGACACTTGTATTTATTTTCTAGAATGTATACGGTCGATTTTACATGTAATACCAAGAATAATTCATATATAATTGCATTTTTAGTTTTAATTTTAATTAATTTTTCCAATGGGATTGACATGAATGTTACTAAGAGGTAAATAGTTTCTTAACATAATTTCCTTTAGTTGGATTGTTAATTTTATTATTTGGCTCCCTTATGTTTTGATTGGGTGTTAGTTGATATCTAAATAGGATTATTAAAAATTTAAACTTATTTGGTGTGGATTCAAATTTGTTACAAATAATATATCCTTGGATTAATTGTAAATTCAGTGATATGATCTTTGTTAGTGATAATTGTCCAAAAAAAATTATTTGGGACGTATGTTTATGATTTGAACCTATCTTATTTTCGAGTTGTATATAATGACCATTAATAATATTATATCATGAATATTTTTTGTATGATATTTAATGTTTCATTTTTTGTTATTCTTTAATGAGTTTTACACTTATAGATTTACCAATGTTTCATGCTTTATGTTGCAATATACATTTAATCGATATTATTTATGTTGAGGTTACTTTTTGAGTAAATAATATGAAATTATTTTCTTTATTCAGCTATATTTTACTATCATATGATTATGAATTTTTATCACATGTTTAAATTCCATTTCCTTATTAATTTAAGAAATATTGAAAATGTCATTTGGATGTGATACAGATCCTGTATTTTCTTTTAGATCGAGTATATTTATCTTATATATCCTTGTTTTCTAAATTGTAATAAAAAAATTCATTCTAAAAATAAATGATCTAATACAGCTATTTTACACTGTATTTGACCTTATTTTAGTAATTTTTGAACGGAAATTACTTAATGTTTTCCAAATTAGTCACTTTTTACTCTTTAAAAATATTTTTTGAAAAGAATGTTTATTTTTTTACAATTCAAACATGAATGAATTTTCTCATCATCATGACCATTCATTGAATTAATCCTTACTTTAAAATTTTCCAATGTAATTTTCAAATAATATGTTTTTCTTAATGTTTTTTTAATTTTTAGATTTTAAATGTAATTTTTAAAATTAATGGTTATTTTCTTTATAAATGTTCATAATGATTTTTTCATGGAATTTACATTCAACAATGACAAAAAAACCAGTTATTTATAATACTCCAATTGAGATATTTTTTAGCGATCCCATCCTAATTCTTTCCCTGTATGGATTATTATTATTTCAAAGAGATGTTTATGGAACCTATTTCTTTTCTATAGATAATTATTTTTCAAAACTATTTTTATTAATCCTGTTTCTTTTTATGGGTTAACCATGTTTGAAAGAGAATTCCACACAACCCATCTCTTTTGTAAGGGTTAATCATGTTTAAAAGAGATTCCTATAAAACATTATATTTTATACGGTTTAATCTTGTTTCAAATATATTATTATGAAACCAAATTATTTTCAATGGATTAATCATATTTTAAAGATATTTTTAGGAAACCTCATGTTTTCACCATGTGCTAATCATGTTTCGAAGACATTGTTATGGAACCCGTTTTTTTACATGGGTTAATCTTGTGTCAAAGAGATTATTATGGAACCCAATTCATTAACATGGTTTAATCATGTTTCAAAGAAATTTGTACTGAATGATTTTCTTTTCCATGGATTAATCAAGTACTAAAATGAATAAATATTATTCTAATGATTTTATAATTAAATGTATCATCTATGTACTTTATTCATGATATGGTTATTGGACATTGTTTATAATGAAAGATGGTTCTATTATAAACCAAGGATGAGTGGTTTCTATATAATTCTAGGATGTGTGGTTTCATTATTAACCAAATATAGGTAATTATATTATAAACCATGGGTGGTTGGGTTCATTATAGCCTATCAATGTATTGGGTACTCCATAGATGGAGGTATTCAATGTTGTTTTTTCTATTTTCATGAAGTGATGTGAAGATAATTTTCCAAGATACCAATATGTATGATCTATGCTTTCTATAGTGTTATAATTATTCTTGTGATCATGATTGATATTAAACGGACCATTATTATTGATTTTGATTATTGTTTCTTTTGATAAATCGATAAGCCATTTTTTCATGTTTCATGATCTAGGTATTGATGGGTTCAAATATTTTTATATTGTTCCCCTAAAAATTGATTATATTATCATACCCTTATTCTCTACTTATTACCACTAATGATATTCAATATTTAATTCATATTTTTACCCTTATTAAGTATTTGATCTCACCCTTTTTATTCATCCTTCTCCCCAGGTTACCGAGAATGATATTGAATGATTTATGTCTAGGAGGGTTTCATATAGATAGTGGTAACTTAATTTGAAATATGAAAATATGGGCTATTGGGTAAAATTCCCATTTAATTAAATTCGTATGGATTATTTTAGAGTTTTTCATAACTCTATAAAACTATAAACCTAGAAGGTCTATGAGAATGTAAGTGATCCAATTCTTCCATCTATTATTATATGTTTTTATTGAAAAAAAATTATCACCTTCATCAATATCGATGAAATAAATGTAATTTTTATTATCTCACCACTGGATCTTAGTGTGTGGGTTTGGGGATATTGTATTCAATATAACAATTTATCATATCATGGATTATTTATGATAATTATCATTATTTGGAAAGTTTCTAGCATGTAATTAAATTAGGAAAAACTATTATTAAACATTTGAATATCCAGTAATCTTATATCATGTTCTATTTTATTTCAATAATCCTTCTATTTTACATATTGTTGTATATATAAAAGAATTCGAAAAAAGAGGGTTTCCTCTTGTGTACATTCTCATATTTCATTATCATGAAAATAATTTTATTACTGTAATAGATATAAATAGAATTTTTTCCTTGAAAATTTAAAGTAAAGGTACATTCCCAAGACTTTATAAAGATGTTAAAATTTTTATTATCCAAGGTTCACTTTTATATTATAATCATCATTCACCATGTATGAAAAATTATCCAAAATAAATGTTTCACCCAAAAATATTATTAGGCATACAAAATTTGATGATGATCGATGTTTCATTTATTGAATAAGGGATTTGGGAAATACAATCCTAATGAATGGTGTTGATTTGGATAATTGGATTATTATCCCATACAATCCAATTTTTATCTTATGGTATCAGGATCATATAAATATTGATAATTGCAATAAAAAATCTTCTATTAAATACCCTTTTAAATATATCATCTAGGTTCACAATCTTGTTATAGAATCACATTACGAGCCTAATATAAGTAACATGTCTGACAGAAATATTGATGGGATTAAAATGTATTTTGATTGTTGAAACATATCAACATGCCAAGCTTCAAGGAATATTTTTTTATACAATATCTTTTATAGATATCCTCTTACAGAGATATTAAATTTCAATTTACCAAGACAAAAAACTGGGAAATGCATTGATGGTGATAATATTGAAGATATCTTGAGTAAAAGAAACATTACAGGGAAAAAATTATTTCTTGGATTGAAGGAAAATCAATGTATGAAAATAGAATGACTCAAAAATATGCTTATTTTACAATATTGTTTTTCCTTAACTCTCAGGAATAATGTATTTTCCTCCTAAACATAGATTCTTTATTGGAACACTTTATTATGTTCTACCCAAACAAGATAACTATATTTTTTGAGATTATTTATTACAAAGATCAAAGGTGAATCTTCATATAAAGATATGTTGACAGTGAACTTAATTATTCATAATACATTCAGAGAGGCATGTTATAGTTTGGTATTATTAGCTAATTACAGAGAGTCTGTCGAATGTATTAAATATGTTTCACTTTTTGGGATGGGACCCTCCTTTTGTGTAATTTTTTTTCAAAATATTATTCTGAAATAATATTTCCCTTCCCCATATTTTTTAGCATGATACATAGATTATATTGAGTGAACATATTCTATATGCCCAATATCATAGGTTGAAAATACAAGGTATGTAATTTCAGTTTATTTGGTGTTTTATGAATAATTATAACTAATTGATATAATTTTTTTTATATTTCACTTCTATAAATATTACAATACATCTCAAGAAATGAATGTTAATATTTAAATTTTCCATAATGAATGGTCTAAATATCCATAAAATATTATTCTCCAATTTTTTTGGTTTCATTATTGGTTTGATATTTTTAGATTTTATATTTAAACACATTTTTCAAAAATATTTACTATCATTTTTCTTATTTATTCAGAATTATTTTCTAACATACATTTTGTGATACATAGAAGTTTTTAAATACATGTTATGAACTATTGTAAACTATTATCTAATAAACATCAAACCAAATATTTTACCATTACACTAATCACTCACTGAATATCATCAACAGCTATATGCATTTCTTGAAATATATATATGATTATGTTCTTTTTGTGTGTAGGTCACATTGAAAAAAATGGTTTATATCATTACCATCTATAGAATGTCATTTACATTGATAAATTATTCATACCTTATTCTTCTCATATGTGTTATAGAAAAACATTCATTCGTCAAATTATTAAAATAATTATAACCAGTGATAATAGAGTGTGATAATTAAATTTTAATGGTTTGGTTCAGTGTATAACTTTATCCCTATCATATTATATGGATTGACTAATAAGGCTAAAGAATTCATTCAACTTCAATCAACATATCTTCTAACATCTTTTGACAACTTAATGCATACAATTTTTGACTACACATACCCAAATCTCATTGAAATTTTTTGGCAATTTGAGTTACATGAAAGACCACGCAGTATTATCACCAATGCATGACATTTCTTAGGAAGTAAATGACTACATGTTATCAGTGAAAAATCCTAAACTCAAAGACTACTTCTGTTCAGATTCTATGTTCTAGGTAATTTTTTATTCATATAGGTTAGAGAACATATAAACGACTGAAATATTAAAAGTTATTAGTATATTTGTGTTTCCTCCCACACAATATTACATTGAATATAGGGGTAGTCATTAGGTTGCAACCATATATGAAGGAAATGTTAAAAAAGTAGACTAAAAAATTATGAACATTTATGATGCTATATCGGATAATATTGAATTATGTTTTCTTGTTTTATCTATGATTTCATTATTGAATATTTAAATTTTTTAACCAATGAGTATCATCTTGGTCATTGAATAGAGGGAAAATAATTTTCAAAAAACAATTCATAGTTTATCTAAATTTCCCATCTATACTTTATAAACACTAAAAATATTATAATATGTAGTTTACAATATCTTTTTGTAATTTTTATTTCATATTTCAACACATTTATATTAAAATGTGATCTATTGAAATATGCATTATACTCTGCAATAGTAATCTATGGGCACATTGTATGGGTGCAGTTCTAGAAAATCAATATGTATATTTGAAGACTATATTACATATTTTAGCATATTAATACTACATAAAATATTTTTTTTGAATTCCTTTTACACTGTGTATTATATATATGTTCAAATATGTATCAAACTATACTTTTTACATTCAATGCAGAATATGTAGCATATTAAAATTTCACATTGGCCAATTTTTTGAAAATTAATACGTAACCCATGAAGCAGAAATTTCATTATTTAATAGATAAGTACTATATACTATATTCTTTTTGTTTTCAATTACATTGTTTGATAGTTATCGGTTCAAATATTCATCATAAACTGCCTAATTTTTCAATACAGTGAGAAAGTTCCCTTAGGACATAGAGTAGTCTACAATATACACTACCTAATCTGTGAATATAATGTGAAAGAACATTTTTTTCAAATAGAAGTAAGCAATAAGCCACACTGTAGAGTATGTAATCTCTTTTCCAGTTATTCTATAGTAGTGTATGTAATTTTTGTCACATTATGTCATGTAATTAGTTTATTTAGACAATGTGTATGTAATAAATTTTCATACTTCATGTATGTACTCAGTTTTTATCTATTTGTGATATATGAATTACATTATATGAAATATACTTATATTACACTATTACATGAAATCCACTACTATTACACTGTTATATTCCATTATAATTCACTAAGTATTCTATTTATGTGATATGCAATAAACTTAGTGTATAATTACATATTACACAATATAATACACTTGTATATCATAATTATTTGGTATTTATAATGTAATGAAATGTAAATAAAATTTTTGGTTTCATTATTATATATTGAAAACAATAATTCAAAACATTTCTATTACATTATTATATGTCATAGTAACTGAAAAGGTAACATGTATTTTAATAGAATAAAATTATAATTTCAAATTTCCTAAGCTTTGAATAAAATATAGCATAACTGGCTATTTAATCTATTGTTATGTTCTTTTTTATAGAAAAATATGTTGCAACATGTTGATAGTGATGATTCCTCTTAAACTAGAAACAACACTATTGATTTAGATTTTGTCACATTACAAAACAAGGATATTAAAATCCCTTTCATTGGAGTTCATTATGAAGAAAGTGAAGTTAGAAAAAATCGACCTACATTCCATCAAATATTATCACTTTTAATGATGTTTTAAATATTATTTATTCCATGTGTAGAAAATATTTTTCATTTAAATTTATTCAATATGAATGTGAATTATTAACATTCGAAAATATAATTTTATAAAAAAATAAAAAAATAAAAAATGATTTATAGTGTATGTGAATACACGGGAGAGTACTGGTATATAATGGATTTTTCTGTCAATCATTTTCCACCTATCATATCAGTAGGTATTTTAATGCAAATTAACTGCTTCATATAGTGAGAATGGACTTACGATTTTTAATAGAAATAGATTGAAAATATATAGGTTGAAAAATATTAAACCCAAATTAAATTGGATTGGATGGGTGGTGCGTGTTTCAATCGTTGTGCAAAGTGGGAGCTGGTTGTGACAGTGATGCTGCACTATTTGTTGTGCATGGGAAAAATGTGGTCCTCTAGCGCACTTATTATAATCATCACTCACCCCCACCAATAATAATGTGGGGAACCATTTTAAACGTAAAATTATCCATCATCATATTATGGGAGACCTGTGGGATAACACAACCCTCACCATCCGTGATCAAATTCAATGATTCCATTTGTTAACATTCAAATTTACTCGGTTGAATTTTGTGTTGGTAGAATATGAAAACCTAAAACATATAAATTGAAACATAGATATATTCATTAAAATAAAAATATCCAAACAAAAACAGAATCAATTCATTAAACAAAAATATGAAAATAAAAACCCAAGAAAATACACTACTAAAAATCACATAAAAAGGCTCAAAATTTTATCATTGTTTCTCATAAATGCTTTTTAGTTATTTATTTAATATAGTCATTAGTATACATTTTTATAATGTATTACATATAATTTCATATATATAATTAATTATATTTTTTACATGATAATGAAATTTTTTTTCATTCAATTATGAAATATTAATACAATTTACATTTATTATAATAGTAATTTATTTTAAATATTTTTTATTTAAATGTATTTTTTAAATTTATTATATTTAACTATAAATTTATACAATTAATTATAAATAATTGAAAATATTTATATAATTAATACTATTTTTAATATAAAATTTTTTGCAAAGAAATATAACTATTAACAATTAATGTTTTTATATAATCAATAACATATACATATTTTTATTATTTTTGTATTGTTTTTATGTCCCTGAGATTTATCATTTTGTATATATACATATAATTTTGTTTGAATATAATTATACATTTATATAGGTAATGATATATTTTAGAAAATACATATTCATTTATATAAATAATAATATGTATAATTACAATTAATAAATAATTATATCTTTTATATACAATCAATATTTTCTTCTTTTGATTTTATAGTTTTACAATAAATAAAATACTTTGAAAAACATTTCTGCATTTTTATTTTTTATTTAGTTGATAATAAAATATTATATTATTTCCTATATAATTTTTATAGATTTATTTAAAATAAAAATATTTCAGTATTAATTATACATTTTTATAACAATAATTTTATATTCCTTTATATTTAATAAATTATTTTAAATATTATTTCAATTATTAAAATAAAATTAATAGTAATTAATTTCTTTATATAATTAATACTATATACATTTATATAATTTATAATTTATAATATTTTTTTTGTATTTAAATGTTTTTTTTTCAATATTTTAATATTTTAATATATATTTATATATTTTTTTAAAATATCTTTAAAAAATATTTAGACTATTATACTGTAAAATATTATTTTTAAATGTAATTTATCATATTGAAAAAAAATTAAAAATAATAATTTTTTTAATTAATAATATATAAATATTTTTTTCTACTTGATTATATATCTATTTTTTGGTTGTATCTACTCTAATATATATGGGGATAAATATCCACACTATTTTTTGAAGGTTGTGTGGATTAAACAATAGTTGTGTAAGGAGTGTCTTCTAATCAACACTAAAATGAGTGCTGATAGAAATGTTTTACTCCATTCAAATCGTTTCTAAAGGATGTGCGAGATTAAATAAAAGATGAAAAAAGTGTAACCCTTTTCTATTTGTGATAATTTTTTCACAAATAAATGTTGAAGTTAATCTATTATAAAATTAACGATCATGAAATGTTTCATTATCAACATTTTTCGAATTATCATTGATAATGTTATGTCATATTAGTGCTTTTAGTTGGTGGTGATAAAATTTTAAAATTCTTTGAAAAACCCAACCCATGTCGCCGCTTGACCATTTCATCAAGCCTTCACTAAAACTAGCCCTTTTCGTTCCATCCATGTGATATATTGGAAGAAAAAAACCAATGGTATGTGTTGATGCCAAAATCAGGGAAAAGAATGAACAAAAGGAAAGAATTTAGGGCTACCTCATGAAGACCGATCGCATAGCCCCAAATCGCTACAGCCGATGCAGATCTCTCCCTTCATGAACCGACCACTGAGCAAGGAGGCGGTATACTCCACGAACCGATTTGACGTTCGCAAATCCACTGTGGAGCAATGAGATACGATGCTACGTGACCCCCTCTTGACGATCGCGAACCTGCCGTAGAGCAAGGAGGAGGGGTGCTCCACAACCCCCTTTTGACATTCATGAACTCATTGAGCGAGATCTGCTTCACGGAGTGTCTTGCATATAAATACCAGGCTCCCCTCAAGACCAATGGACAGATCCCCCATCCTTTAACCATCTGAGATCCCTCATCGTGAAGCAATTTGTACTCTACAAACCATGAGCTATTCAAAGTACTTTTTCATCATGAAGTGTCTTCCACTTTGCATGGATTCCTCCCCTCTTCAAAGAGGGATTCCCTTTGCAAAACACACAGGCCTCTGCGAAGGAAGGAGATCCCCAAGGGGACTCGGGTCATCGCGAAGCATTTATGCCTCGCGAAACACCCTTCTTAAAAATGTGATCTGCATACTAAGGCATGGTCACTGTGCATTGCGAAGCACATTGATTCACAAAGTTATGCTTCGCAAGGCACCCTTGTTTCACAAGGCATTGCTCCACTAATGCATTTCCAATTTGCAAAGAACCTTCCATATGAAGCTATGCCCTATACCTAGGCTAGGCGACTTCACATTGCGAAGCTCCTCCCTTCACGAAGCACCTCCACTTCATGGAGAACTGTATATTCACAAGGCTTTTACATATGAACCCATTTTCTCTACAACTCCTATTCTAGTGCGTCCCTTCATGTTTTCATGAAGAAATTTCATGGTCCCTTTGTCGGTGCTTCCTGTTGTGTTGCTTCGCCTTATGCTTCTTCACATAGGCATGCTAATGACTACTGCTTGTTTGTATAGCCACGGTAACATGGAACCCCCAATAGACCACTCCATAACATCCCCACAACCATGACATTGTTGATTCCTTCCTACCCTCAAGGGTGGGCGGGTATCGGTTATGTATGTCCTAGGTGTGTGGAACGAACCCACCTCGTTTGAGCTGTAGGCCGTTAAACTACCAAGAACCGTCGTCTCCAGCACATGATGATAAACTGTGACCATGCCCCACGCATCGGACACGGGATTCCCCCACCTTGGACATTCTGCAAGCCCACTGGTCTCCATAGGAGTGCGATCATTCCTCACATAGAATGACATTTTTTTTATTGGAATGACATTCTTCCATGGGTAAAGGGAAACCACCATGGTGTAAGCCCCTATCTTTTCTTTCAAAAGGTAAAATCCATGCTCCTCCTCTCTTTCTGGGTGCCAAATCCCTCTCCTATTAGGTTTTTTTACCACCCGGGCCTCCACCCTGGAGTAAGTCCTAATCACTATCTCCCCAGGCTATGAACCGCACCTAAGACCATGTTTCCTCTTTGGGCCTCTAACAACGCGTAATCCCTCATTCCACTTCCCACGGACTCACCTTCCAGGACGTGATCGTCAGGTCTTTGCTGCCTCTAATTTCTCACACCGAGCATGACTCATTTGGGCTCAGAGAAAGCAACGACCATGACATCCTCTCTAGGCCACCTCAGAGTGTAAGCCCCAAATACCTCTTCTGATCTATGTGGACTTTGATTCATTCCAGGGCAGCGTGTGTTCGAAGCATCCCCGAGGTTCAAGCCCACACCCATTGGTCCCGACCATCATCACGTCGGTTCACCAAACCCAATGACAAACTATGTAGATTTTGATCCCTGCTAAGCCATGGTACATAAAAAACCTCCTTGAGGTTCAATCCCAACACCATATTGGTTCCGACCCCCTTCACGTCAGACCACCTTTCTCCCACATGACATTAAATTGCATGCCCCATTTTCATCCTGCACAACGTTAAACTACATCCACCATCCCGTACTACGTGGGATTTGATCATTGTCTCCAGGAAAAGGTATGTAGAAATCCTCCTTGAGGTACAACCCCATCCATCGGTAAGCTGTTGTGACCCAATCCAATGGTAATCCATTCTGACCCCATCCAATAGTAGGTCGTTGTGACCCCATCCAGCAGTAAGCCATTGTCGACCCCATTCGACAGTAAGCATTTGAAATCCCCAATCAATAATAAGTCATCGTTGGATGAACTACGAGGACTATGATTTCCTACCACAGCGATACGTAGGAGGTATCTTTGAGACACAAACCCAACATCATCATTGTCCTCGAGTCAAATTCATCGCATTCTCCACTAAATTCACATAACCATCCATCATCTATTTTGATTCTTACTCATGCCACCACATCTTGGTGGGATCAGGCCACCTCATTCCCCATTCCCCTTACCAACAATCAGGTAGCTAACCATGTGTTATCCCTAACATCAGTGTTCCCTACAGGGGTTTCACCCACCTGATCTAGTCTAGTTAGTGTTCCAATTATCCTGATCCTTCTCTACTGGACGTTAAACATGTGGCATACTCTATGTTAAACATAGGAAGCTATGGAAAACCTCATATATTATCCTATGGCATATAATTCCCTGCATTTGATGTGGGATGTCATGGGATTCTGCACCCTCGAGAATCCCTATAATAAGGGCAAGAAACCCAGACACACTAGTGTCCCTGCGTCCTGATGTGCCAATGATTTCCAACATTACTACTCCCACGGCTTAAGGTTGCTGCCCTGACCAGACCCCTTAGAATGTCCCGATAGAAGCAGTGTAATTAACTGGTGTCCATGAAGATATAGCACTAGGAAGAGTTTCACACACAACATCTTATGTATATAAGGGAGACATGGACTAGGTGACGAGTTCTAAGGAGTAATCCATGGAAGGAAGAACTGAAATCCCATCATCTCGTTTCAATAAAGGAGAAAACATCCCTGAACAAGGAGTATATGCCTCTCGCATTTGGAATGCGGGAATGAGGGGAAACAAACTGCATCGCCTTCCTCAAACAGACAGACGTGTGAACCCTGGAAAAAGCATTAGAAACAGAAATGGTGAACCTGAAATGAAGTTATTCTTCTCAATGTGTTGATTAGTAGCATTGGAGACATATGTGGATTAACATCTCACCAGATCCCGCTATCCGGCGTCGGGGCCTTCCAAACAAGTAGTGGGTCTGGCGTGGAATTCACCAGAAGTTGGGGGTGGTCAAAACATAGGACATTCCGGCCTGTGACGTTGTCAGCGTGGATCCATCTTACCAGCCATGGAATATGGTATGGAGTTGGGGCACTGGTCATGAATTAATTTCCCTTCCACACTAATGGGTTACTCTCCCTACATTTTAGGAACAAAGCTGATGCAGGTATTCGATCACCGCCCACCCACAGATGTAGGGGGAGGGGAAATGCCAACATGACAGTCCCACGTGGCTCCCCTACATCTACAAAAATCTCCATGCATAAAAATATCAGGTGCCCACACACCATATCCCAATCTGAATTGATTTTGTGGAGATTGATCAACCACCTCATACGCCGGATTGAGGAGGGGGGATTATCC
The DNA here is from genome assembly GCA_963277665.1 of Viscum album. NCBI lineage: Eukaryota > Viridiplantae > Streptophyta > Magnoliopsida > Santalales > Viscaceae > Viscum > Viscum album. The sequence continues at coordinate 928,737,953 of OY728165.1, forward strand.
CAACTCGGGATGTGGCCCGCCAGGATCTAGAGGCATTTGGGCCTCGTCACCAATGTCTCCCCCAAGGGCCGCGCTGGTAACCACTGCTCCCCACTCCAACATTCATTTGTTTCGAGAGACCCTCCCCATAATGCCATGACAAATCTCTCCCCTGTGCCGATGAGGTAGGGAATGATTGGGAATGCCTGGTCGGGATCCCATTTTCGGGGCCCACAAGGAGGGATCCCACTAGGTTGCGCCAGCGTCACCACCTGGTCCCATGAGTCGAGGAGTAGGTATGTCACGACCCGTCCTCGGGAACCGTTCTGTGACTACCCCAAGCCCGCCTTCCATAGGTCAGGGGCTGGCGACTAGCACCAAGGTGTAAAACCCAACAAAAGGGGAAGGCATTGCCTTTGAAAAGTAAACAAGCACCACAGAGAAAGTAAGTGGAAAAGTAAACACTGAGTAAAAACTGTATAAGCTGTGCTGAAAGTAAAAGGGGCCGGAAATACAAGCCCAACTGTAAAGTACAACTGAAAGGAAAAACAGCAACTGAAAGGAAAAGCTGCAGCATCGAGTCGTCCTCTGGAAGTCCCACCTGAAGGGTGGGTACAGATAGCCTCCACAGCTCCTCAGGTCCACCTGACCGCTCCGAGTACGTCCCACCCAGTGGTCCACCTCTAGGTACCGTCGTGCTCTGCAAGCCTCCACCACGATCAGCGCTGTCCGTCATCTGCAACCAACACAACGTAGTGCGGGCATAGCCCGTGCAGGGGTGAGTATAAGCTACTCAGTAGGGACCCCGAGACCCCCGAAGGTCTCCCGAAATCCATAAAGGATAAACCACAAGGAAAGGTACAATCACGAAGTAACAACCGACACTGCTTAGGTATATGCCCATAATATACCTAAGTCATCAATTCCCGTTCGGCTCCAACGTCCGAGCCCAAGCACAACCCAGTCCACACAGGAAAGCAAAACGTATACCCACACAGGATAGCACAACACAATCCACAAAGGAGAGTAAACAGTAAATCCACACAGGATAGCTCAACACAATCCACAAAGGAGAGTAACAGAAGATTCATCTCACACAGGTATACTTCTTCAAATGACGATAGAGATGATCAGATGTAGTCACTGATTCATCTAATCTATCGGGCCCAAAAAGGGTCGGAAGATACTTACCCCCCCGCAATGACCCACATAAGATCGATCATGATGTTGGACCCAAAGCTATTGGGAAATTCCTTCTCCATCTAGTAAAGTGGCTATGCCGCTACAACCAAGCGCTCCTCCGTCGTGGGTCTGCCGCTACAACCAAGCGCTCCCATGTGCCGCTACAACCAAGTGCACCTCTGTCGTGGGTCTGCCGCTACAACCAAGCGCTCCCCTGTGCCGCTACAACCAAGCGCACCTCTGTCGTGGGTCAGCCGCTAAAACCAAGCGCTCCCATGTGCCGCTACAACCAAGCGCACCTCTGTCGTGGGTCTGCTGCTACAACCAAGCGCTCCCCTATGCCAGTACAACCAAGCGCACCTCTGTCGTGGGTCTACCGCTACAACCAAGCGCTGCCGACTGGGATATCCATAACACACCGAGTCATTCGATCATCAGTCGTCAAAACTCAACCGGCTCTAGGGTTCCGCACACATCATGCTCGTTCTGGGAGGGTCCACTCCACGAGCAAAAAGGTCGATGCATCAACTGACATGCATTCCGGAGTTGATGTATCCCAAGGTGTACCGTAGTGGTCACTACCGAAGACACGGAGGATTTCCGTACTGTTCTCATCATCGTCGCATTCGAATCCACCAAGGATCTCTGTATAGTCGTCGTCGTCGAACTCGCAACCAGCACTAGGGTTCCCGCTCACAGTAAACTCGTTCGGGTGGGTCTGATCCACGAGCCGAGAGGCCGATACATCAACTGTCACAAAGTCCGAAGTTGATGTATCCAAATGTTCCTTATCGCCAACAGGAACTCAACGTCGCAGACGGCGCGTCGATCGGACGCCCGGTCTGAGAGATATTGGCTTTTTCGTCCCCGGGGCCTGGTTGGTTTTTAAAGAAAAACCAACCCGACCGTACTCCACCTGCGTCTAAACCTCAGGCAGGGTATGAAAAAAGATCCGTCTCACTTAGAGAAATTCAACGAAGCTGACGGCACGTCAATCGGACGTCCGTAGCTCAAGATATTAGTGTTTCCGCTCCGAGGGCCCGGTTGGTTTCGAGTACAAACCAACCCGGTCGAACTCAAAGTATTCCTTAACCTTGAGTGCGATATACCGAAATGACCGTCTCGATCCAAATATCGTGTTTTCTTTGACGCCGAGTCGTTTGGAGGCCCGTAGCTCAAGTTACGGGCGTTTGAACGAAAACCATCCGAAGACGGGGGTGTCCGGGCTCGGCCCGACCCGGCCCAACCCCCCCTAGGTCGGCCGAACCGGGTCATCCCGGTCCGACCCGGTCAGACCCGGTCTGGCCCGTTCGGACCCGGTCTGGCCCGTCCAGGGCACGGCCCGGACGGTCGGACCGGCCTGGCTCGGCCAGCCCGGCTCGGCTCGGCCGAGCAGCGCGGGGGGGAGCCGCCACCCCCGCGTGACACCCCCGCGACACCCGCGGGGTGTCTCCCTAGCAAGCCGAGTGACGAGGGGGGGAGCCGCCGCCCCCGCGTGACAACCCCGCGGCACCCGCGGGGTGTCGCTCGGACACCCGGACGCGGATTCAGCCGCGTCCCGCGCGCGCCGGACCCTCGCGGCCGCGGGTCCGCGAGTGCCGCCGTCGCGGCTTCTGTCGCGGCGGGATTGTCCGGCGGCGCGCCGGGGCACCGCCGCTCCTGGCTGCCGGCACCGCCGCGCCGGCGACCCGCTCCGTCTGCGGCTTCCGCGGGCCCCGGAGTCGCTCCGGTGGTCCGATTTTGTTCCCGTCTGCGCCGCTGCTCCTCCCAGGACTCGCTCTTCACTGCGGAAGCATCAAACTTCCGTTGCGGCATGTTCCGTCATCACCTGTCAAATCCGCACAAAACGAAGAACGACGGAGGGTCGTCGGGCCGTGTTCGTTTGGCCCGCACCCTCTGCGTTGGAGATAAACAATGGGAGGAATAAAGTTCAACACATGAACGCATATCCGAAAACAATTTTTAATGAAATAAAAATTGTTTATGAATCGGGTTCTTCATTCTTGAACGGAAAAAACACGGGAAATAAGGGCAATTCCAAAAACAAAATCTCTACCTCGTAGTCGACGCTCGTGAGCATTCTTCGCGGAATTTCTCGTCGCGGAAGGAGGGGATCGTCGCGTCGGCGAACTCAACGGACCATGAAACAACAGATTTAATTTAATTAATTAAATCTGTGTTTTGGTAAAAACCACAAAGGAGATCAAAAAAGAAAAACTGAGACTCTTACCTCAAGCAGTTGATCGAAGATCCGTTGCGGAGGAAGAGACGTCGCAGAAGAACGTTGCAGGAAGGGAACGTCAGCGTCGCGGAACACGGCGCCGCGTCGTCGATTTCCGGGTTCGGCGTTCTTCGACGGAGGCTGGCGTTCTTCTCATTCTTCACGTTCTTCTCATTCTTCACGAAGAAGGATAAAGGCACGAGGACTCTGTCAAAACTCTCAACCGGTAATCCTCCAAAAAGATTGGTTGGTCTTATTTTATTATTACGCCAACAAATGAAAAAGGGTAAGTAACGACCCATCAATTCGTAGTATTAATTCAATGAAAGAAACAACTCATTTTATTTACAAAATAAACCGCCCAATTAAATGGTCTGTTAAGAATTTAAGAAAACGCGTCATTTGACTTTCATAATGACGAGTTTTCACGGGTGCGTTACTTAGCGGAAAGAAAAGGCGGGGCTCGTGCGGGCCCCACCTCACAAATATCCTACCAAGAGGGTAGGATATTTCTGGATTGTACCCTATCCGGTTCAACTCAGTTTAAGCCTCTTTTAAGTGGCATCAAGTGGCTTCCAAGTGGCTTAAGTGAAATAAAATAAAGTTGTCGTAAAATTATTTTTTTTCTGAACCTTAAGCCCGAAAATTAAAAACCACACCCGAGCAAACGCAACTCCGGAAGAGGCGTTTCTAAGCGAATATCGGTGCTGTGATTTCATCGGTGCCCTCGGAATTTGATTCTGGGCACCGGTTCAAAATTTAGAAAAACCCGCTCGTCTGTTCACTGAACGTACCCGAGCCAATCTTTGGAAAATGATTCCGGGCACACCGGGCCTCGGAATCAGGTGCCGTCAGAGACTGCGCTCTTGTAAAATTCCCATGAAAATTAAGAGAAAAAAAATTCCTTGAAATTTACGGGTCTTTACATTACTCCCACCATAGAGATTTACGTCCTCGTAAATCTTCACCACAAACTTAGGGATACAAAGGCGGTACTGAGCACGCATCGGAGCCTCCCGATCTAAAGTGCTCTCCTGGAGGTTCTCGAGCTGCCATCTGAAGCGCACTAGAGGAATCGATCGTCCACATAGGACCCTCTCCTATCGATCCTCGATCTCCACTGGGACCTCCGCAAAAGTCACCCCATCACCAAAGACCTGCTCTTCATGGTCAAATATTGATGTTGGGTCGTGCATGTATCTCCTCTGCTGAGATACGTGGAAGACGTCGTGCACCCGGCGCAACTGTGGTGGTAGAGCCAGGCGATAAGCCACCTTGACAATCCTGCTGAGGACCTGGAAGGGTCCGATGAAGCACGGAGACAACTTGTCGCCTCGGCCAAATCTCCGCAAACCACGTCAAGGTGAGACACGCAAGAAGACGTGGTTTCCATTCTCGAACTCTAGTGGCCTCCACCTCCTGTCAGCATATGACTTCTTTCAGCTCTGAGTTGTCCTCATCCGCTCCTGGATGACCTGGACCTTCTCTGTCGTGTCCTGGAGCATCTCCGGTCCCACAAGAGCTGCTAATATTTCTTCTTTGCCGATAATAGAATATGGTCTCATCCCCTGGATGAACCACTTCCTTTGCCTAATACAGTCAATCCCAACATGGATGGTACTAATCCATACCAAGGATGAAGTCGTAAGGCCTCGACGCTACTACCAAGAGATCCAACCATTACTCTCGCCTCCAAGGGTTGAGTCACACTGTCGGCATCAGTGTGTGGTAACTGGGTCTCCTCCAGTAGATGTCTCACGGGTGAGGGTCAACTCAATAGTCTAAACCAAAACCTCTTAGTAACAACACAAAAGAGGACAGGAATAAAAACATCACAAGGGTATTCGTCTTTTATTATTGCAGATCATAATACAAAGACACTACACCATAGCAACAAGGAACTAGAAGTACAAAAGACGTATCCACTAGTCCCGCTACTGTCCATCTACTCCCAGAGCTCCTTGATCGAAGGCCTCAGCTGCCTGATGCTGAGCTCTTGCATGTCGACAAACTCCCTGCGGTCGGGGTGGACCTCCTGGTGGTGGTGGTGGCAACACCCCGAAGCGTCGTCCACCTCCAGTTGCACGGCCAGCTCCCCTGCCATGGCCGCCTGCTCCTTGCGGTCTGCCTTGATCGAACCTCTTCCTCTACCTGGGGGGTCCTTCGTTCATCTTATGGTCATCCGTATGGCGGGTCGGACAGTCACGAGCCATGTGACCAACCCCGCCGCAGGAGTAACACTTCCCTCTCATGGAAAGTCGTTGCCCACCCCGAGTGCCTCGTGCAAACGATCCAGAGTCATGCTGTCGACCGCCTGCAGGTCTAGTCCTCTTGGACCCCTGCGTCATCTGTCTACTGACCGCTGCAGAAGACTCTGCCGCATGTCGGCAAGTGGTGGGTCCTGCTGCTGGAGACTGCTCAGCAAGGAAACTCTCCACTAAGAGGGCTCACTCCAACACCCCTGCCTGAGTCGGAATGTCGAGGGAGATCATCGAAGCCCTGATCTCGTGCCTCAGTCCCTGCTCGAAGGTCTGGGCCCGGAAGAACGGTTCCCGTACCATATCTATGGAGTAGCGCGAGAGATCAGTAAATCTCACCGAGTACTCGGCCACTGTTATGCTGCCCAGCCGTAGCTGTAGTAGATCCTGGATGCGCACCGCTCGGAGGGTGGCTGGGACGAACTCGGAGCGGAATATGCTCTCAAAGTACGTCCAGAGGAGAGATGTCTCATCGTGCACCTGGAGCAACAAGCTCCACCATCTGCCTGCTTCCGCGTGGAGGAGGCTCGCTGCGAGGATCACCATGAGGTCTGCCGGTGTCCTCACTAATCTGAAAACCCATACAACTGCCTCCAGCCCGTCCTCGGCGGCCTGAGGGTCCGTCTCCTCGCGGAACCTGGGCGGTCGCTGGCGCTGGAACTCATGCAGTGCACTAAGGCGACATGCATCATCTGTGGCTGGGGCTGGTAGCATCGGTGGCTCGGCGGGTATAGGTACCGCCGGTGCCTCAGCTGTCAAAGGACCCTGTACCGAGTCCTCGAAGCTCAGTGGGCTCTCGCCACGCACATCGCTCGGAACCCTAGCTGGCTGACGTCGTTGGGCCATCCTGAAAAGGAAACAAGTGTGCCACGGTCAGAACAGTATACCTAGTGATCTGACACAAGTAATCACAAAGAAAACATGAAACACACATGCAATCAATATTTTCGTGCATTATGTCGGAAATCAGAAGTCAGGGTCCTGGTGTACGGATACGTCGGCCGCCGCACCAACACTGGACTCCCTATACTGATAACCACACTCAATACGCTAAACACTATTGCTTCACATAGAAGAAAGATCAGAGTCTGCGGTAGAACCAACCACCTCTGATACCAATTTGTCACGACCCGTCCTCGGGGCCCGTGTCGTGACTACCCCAAGCCTGCCTTCCATAGGCCAGGGGCAGGCGACTAGCACCAAGGCGTAAAACCCAACAAAAGGGGAAGGCATTGCCTTTGAAAAGTAAACAAGCACCACAGAAAAAGCAAGCAGAAAAGTAAACACTGAGTAAAAACTGTACAAGCTGTGCTGAAAGTAAAAGGGGCCGGAAATACAAGCCCAACTGTAAAGTACAACTGAATGGAAAAACAGCAACTGAAAGGAAAAGCTGCAGCGTCGAGCCATCCTCTGGATGTCCCACCTGAAGGGTGGGTACAGATAGCCTCCACAGCTCCTCGGGTCCACCTGACCGCTCAGAGTACGTCCCACCCAGTGGTCCACCTCCAGGTACCGTCCTGCTCCGCAAGCCTCCACCACGATCAGCGTTGTCCATCGTCTACAACCAACACAACGTAGTGCGGGCATAGCCCGTGCAGGGGTGAGTATAAGCTACTCAGTAGGGACCCTGAGACCCCCGAAGGTCTCCCGAAATCCACAAAGGATAAACCACAAGGAAAGGTACAATCACGAAGTAACAACTGACACTGCTTAGGTATATGACCATACATATACCTAAGTCATCAATTCCCGTTCGGCTCCAACGTCTGAACCCAAACACAACCTAATCCACACAGGAAAGAAAAACGTATACCCACACAGGATAGCACAACACAATCCACAAAATATAGTAAACAGTAAATCCACATAGGATAGCTCAACACAATCCACAAAGGAGAGTAACAGAAGATTCAGCTCACACAGGTATACTTCTTCAAATGACGATAGAGATGATCAGATGTAGTCACTGATTCATCTAATCCGTCGGGCCCATAAAGGGTCGGAAGATACTATCCCCCCTGCAATGACCCACATAGGATCGATCATGATGTTGGACCCAAAGCTATTGGGAAACTCCTTCTCCATCATGTACTGTGGCTATGCCGCTACAACCAAGCGCTCCTCCGTCGTGGGTCTGCCGCTACAACCAAGCACTCCCATGTGCCGCTACAACCAAGCGCTCCTCCGTCGTGGGTCTGCCGCTACAACCAAGCCCTCCCATGTGCCGTTACAACCAAGTGCACCTCTGTCATGGGTCTGCCGCTACAACCAAGCGCATCCCTGTGCCGCTACAACCAAGCGCACCTCTATCGTGGGTCTGCCGCTAGAACCAAGCGCTCCCCTATGCCGCTACAACCAAGCGCACCTCTGTTGTGGGTCTACCGCAACCACCAAGCGCTCCCCTGTGCCGCTACAACCAAGCGCACCTCTGTCGTGGGTCTGCCGCTACAACGAAGCGCTCCCCTGTGCCGCTACAACCAAGCGCACCTCTGTCGTGGGTCTGCCGCTACAACCAAGCGCTCCCCATTGGGCTATCCATAACACACTGAGTCATTCGATCAGCATTCGTCAAAACTCAACCAGCTCTAGGGTTCTGCACACAGCATGCTCGTTCCGGGAGGGTCCACTCCACGAGCAAAAAGGTTGATGCATCAACTGACATGCAGTCCGGAGTTGATGTATCCCAAGGTGTACCGTAGTGGTCACTGCCGAAGACACGGAGGATTTCCATACTGTTCTTATCATCTTCGCAGTCGAATCCACCGAGGATCTCTGTATAGTCGTCGTCGTCGAAGTCGCAGCCAGCACTAGGGTTCCCGCTCACAGCAAGCTCGTTCGGGTGGGTCTGCTCCACGAGCCGAGAGGCCAATACATCAACTGTCCTAAAGACCGAAGTTGATGTATCCAAAAGTTCCGTATTGCCAACAGGAACTCAACGTCGCAGACGACACATCGATCGGACACCCGGTCTGAGAGATATTGGCTTTTTCGTCCTAGGGGCCCGGTTGGTTTTTAAGGCAAAACCAACCCGACCGTACTCCACCTGCGTCCAAACCTCGGGTGGATTATGCCAAAAGATCAGTCTCACTTAGAGGAATTCAACGAAGCTGACGGCACGTCAATCGGATGTTCGTAGCTCAAGATATGAGTGTTTCCGCTCCGAGGGCTCGGTAGGTTTCGGGTACGAACCAACCCGGTCGAACTCAAAGTATTCCGAAACCTTGAGTGCGATATACCGAAAAGACTGTCTCGATCCAAGGATAGCGTTGCCGCTGACGGCGAGTCGTTTGGAGGCTCGTAGCTCAAGTTACGGGCGTTTAAACAAAAACTGTCCGAAGACGGGGGGGTCTGGGCCCGGGCCGACCCGGCCCGACCCCCCCTGGGTCGGCCGAACCGGGTCAACCTGGTCGGACCCGGTCCGGCCCGGCCAGGGTGCGGCCCGGCCGGTCGGACTGGCCTGGCTCGGCCGGCCCGGCTCGACTCGGCCGCGTGGCGCGGGGGGGAGCCTCCACCCCCGCGTGACACCCCCGCGACACCCGCGGGGTGTCTCCCTGGCAAGCCGAGCGACGCGGGGGGGGGGGGGGGGGGGGAGCCGCCGCCCCCGCGGGACAACCCCGCGGCACCCGCGGTTTGTCGCTCGGACACCCGGACGCGGCATCAGCCGCGTCCCGCGCGCGCCGGACCCGCGAAGCCGCGGGTCCGCGAGTGCCGCTGTCGCCGCTTCTGCCGCGACGGGCTTGTCCGGCGGCGCGCCGGGGCGCCGCCACTCCCGGCTATCGGCGCTGCCGCGCCGACGACCCGCGCCCCCGGCGGCTTCCACGGGCCGCCCGAGTCGCTCCTGTGGTCCAATTTTGTTCCCGTCTGCGCCGCTGCTCCTCCCGGGACTCGCTCTTCACTGCGGAACCATCAAACTTCCGTTGCGGTATGTTCCGTCGTCGCCCGTCAAATCCGAACAAAACGAAGAATGGCAGAGGTTCGTCGGGCTGTGTTCGTTTGGCCCGCACCCTCCGCGTTAGAGATAAACAATGGGAGGAATAAAGTTCAACACATGAACGCATATCTGAAAAAAAAATTAATGAAATAAAAATTGTTTATGAATTGGGTTCTTCATTCTTGAACGGAAACAACACGGGAAATAAGGGCAATTCCAAATACAAAATCCCTACCTCGTAGTCGACGCTCGTGAGCGTTCTTCGCGGAATTGCTCATCACGGAAGGAGGGGATCGTCGCGTCGGCGAACTCAATGGACCATGAAACAACAGATTTAATTTAATTACTTAAATCCATGTTTTGGTAAAAACCAAAAAGGAGATCAAAAAAGAAAAACCGAGACTCTTACCTCAAGTAGTTGATCGAAGATCCGTTGCGGAGGAAGAGAAGTCGCAGAAGAACGTTGCAGGAAGGGAACGTCGGCGTTGTGGAACACGGCGTCGCGTCGTCGATTTCCGGGTTCGGCGTTCTTCGTCGGAGGCCGACGTTCTTTGCGTTCTTCGCGTTCTTCTCGAAGAAGGATAAAGGCATGAGGACTCTGTCAAACCTCTCAACCGGTAATCCTCCAAAAAGATTGGTTGGTCTTATTTTATTATTACACCAACAAACGAAAAAGGGTAAGTAACGACCCATCAATTCATTGTATTAATTCAAAAAAAGAAACAGCTCATTTAATTTACGAAATAAACCGCCCAATTAAATGGTCTATTAAGAATTTAAGAAAACGCATCAGTTGACTTTCATAATGACGGGTTTTCGCGGGTGCGTTGCTTATGCGGAAAGAAGCGGCGGGGCTCGTGCGGGCCCCACCTCACAAATATCCTACCAAGAGGGTAGGATATTTCTGGATAGTACCCTATCCGGTTCAACTGAGTTTAAGCCGCTTTTAAGTGGCTTCAAGTGGCTTCCAAGTGGCTTAAGTGAAATAAAATAAAGTTGTCATAAAATTATTTTATTTCTTAACCTTAAGCCCGAAAATTAAAAACCACACCCGAGCAAACGCAACTCCGGAAGAGGCGTTTCTAAGCGAATACCGGCGTTGCGATTTCATCGGTGCCCTCAGAATTCGATTCCGGACACCGGTTCAAAAGTTAGAAAAACCCACTCGTCCGTTCACTGAACGTACCCGAGCCAAACTTCGGAAAATGATTCCGGGCACACTGGGCCTCGGAATCAGGTGCCGTCAGAGACTGCGCTCTTGTAAAATTCCAAATAAAATTAAGAGAAAAAAAAATTTCCTTGAAATTTACGGGTCTTTACAAGGTAAGCCATGCGCCTGCCCTATTGGCCCCAGTCCATCTGACCCAACGCTAGTGTCGGGCTCATGCCGAAGAGGACATCTTCCAAGGGTTGTCAACGTCAGAAACTACTGTGGTCTGGGCCACCAATGACGTATAACATTAACCCCTTGTGCATTCTGAGTAGAGAAATTTGTATACCCGGCCCAAATGGACGCCCCAACAACCCCACAGGGAGGATGGGTTGACTCTGTCGGCCGCCTGTGCAAGTATTTTTCATCACGGGTACAGAGGCCCTCCCCATACCTCCACCAAAGAGAATGCTGGTATTCCACACTTCCAAGCTCGACATGGGGTTCCGCCTTGTGCAACCCTTAGTCTAAATGAGGGACCCTTACATGATGGCAACACTCAGCATAGAATCCTCTTATATTCTCATTATATCGGGCTTGGTGTTGTTCATCCTATTGAGGTTCTTCAGTGTGGGGATGTAGCATGTTTTTTCAGTCATTAGCATGGGGGCCTCCCCATGTCCTCACAATAGCTGTAGAAGGTCCTCCTCACCTTAGTAACCAGAGGAGTGAAGGGAATCCTTGCTTCACCAGTGCCCAGAATGGAGGTCCTACCCGTGTTTGGTTCTACTAGTATGAGGACTTTTCTCGCACTAATGTCACCAGAAGAAACAAGTACGGAGGTCCTACCCATGCACCTATTGGCTCCAGCAGAGGTCCTACCCCCTCCAGCACTTCCCACGGAGGTCTTCCCCAGGTCCCCTTTTATATTTTCACCGGTGATCCTCGCACCCTAGCTTACTTCGTTGGTAATCCTCTCTGCCCTAGCACCAGAACGGCTGAAGGTCCTCCTCATGCTGGAAATATACCTTGTCTTGAAGAACCATCCTAGGGTAGGAGGGTAGGTCGTCACCACCATAAAAAGAACATTGAGAAGATTTAGGATGAGATCAAAATGGTTTTCTTCTCAAATTCTAAAGTGAAATACGACTCAGCAATGGAACCCTCGCCTAGATCATCCATTTCGAAGGTCAGGGCAGGAACAAGGTGCATCTGCCTAGTACTCCTTGAATGTGAGGTCCATCGAATTCCTGCCTCCCTCTATAGGTATGTCTAGGAGGACAAAAATTTGGAAACTCCATAGGTTACGGTCATTCGATTGCCACCATATTCCCCAGAAACACTCACTACCTTGACTAGAGATCACAAAGAGCTATTTTGGGGACCAATGGTGGACAAAAAATAGTGTGGTCCATCTCTAGCAGTTATAGTCCCTTTGTCAGAAAATGTGGTCATTAGCCTGTCTTACTATGATGTCGTGGCTATGTTACTACAATCTTCGGAAGATAGCCTGAGATGTAGCAGTTTTTTTGATTGATCTACATATTCTCCACCGACCAGCCTGCCATCAAAGTGATCTACTTTGGTACAGGTACCTGTACCCCAGCCGCCTCCAGTTAAGGAGTGGGGAAATGAAGGGCCAGACCCTGAATCTGAGCCCTAGAGCTTATGGGATATCCTCGCAGCAGACCACTTCCCATAAATGTTTTGGCAGGTTGAAGAACCATATTTTTGTGTGTTGGGGATCCCTCACCCAATAGTATGTCGAGTGTTTTCACAAAACCCTCTAGGAGACTCATTTATGTCTTCGTCATCAGGAAGTGGCTTACCCTAAGACATAAGAACATTTCGAGGACATTGGTGAATAATGTCGTCTGGTTGATTTTAACGCACACCCTATGTCATAGTGCCCTAATTCACCAGGTCAATGTAGGGCCCTCCAGCAACAGTCTGTTCAGAGCATCATGGTACTCCGCAGGATTATCATAGAGGCTTCTACCAACATACAGATTCTTGGTAGGGGGAAGAATGATTCCCACATCTTCAATCTTATTCAGCGACAACCCTATTTTCTAGGAGACATACAGGATATGCCTCTAGGAGGAGTCAAGGTTAACATGTCATACCTACCAGAGGGTGAGAACGAGATAGAGCCTTTTGGAGAGGACCTCCCCCCGAGGGATATTTACACTTCTTGGATCCATCAGGAAGGATAACTCTTCAATAGAGGAATCTACTGGGTTCTCATGTTCCCCCAAGACAAGAGTCCTCAGCCAGAATCCCAACAATAGAAATGAACTCCTTATAGATTTCAAACCCTCTGATGCATCTGGCTCAGTGCAGAAGGTAGAATACGACCCAAAAAAAACCGCATTATGTCAGCAACTCCCAGAATTGAATAAGGTGGTTGATAACCTCCTTGCTGAATGCGATGTAGAGCAATAGACAGACCATGGTGATCATAGGCCAGGGCAGTAGTGGAAGTCACAACTTCCCCTCAGAAATTTACCCCAAGTGACCCTGACTATCCTGCCCACATAGACTAGGTTGAGGCCGAAACTTATGGAAAGAGGGCACGATAAGTCTCTCCCAATCCTCTTGAATGGCTTGAAAATTATCGAGACCTAGCTCAGATTCCCCCAGCATCCCTATGGTTCATTCCACAAGCTGATGCACGAGAAGTTGGGCCGCCCTATAATGTTGAAGAACCTTCCAATGCACTGGTAGTTAGGGATCCCCGTCAAGACTTGAATCCCCACCCAGATGTTCTAGTAGCGGCACTCATTGCCCATCTTAAGGCATTAGAGACGTGACATGTGGCAATCCCACCCGACAGAATGCCTAATTCGATATGGATTGATGATATTCAAACACCCTTGGGTTTCATAAATCCCACTTTTCCCCCCATAAATGGGATAGTGGACCCACCACTGCACCTATCCCACTTTATCTTAATGTGTGGCCCCATGTTGGGAACTCCAGCACTACTGGAAGTCACCAAACTCCGTTGTTTTGTGTAGACATTAGAAGTTCATGCATTTTTCTGGTCCAGCCAGCTCTCCATCGGATCAATAGACGGCTGGGAGGAACTTTGTAGGAAATTCATCTACAATTTTAGTTCCACCACGCGGAAGAAATGTATCATAGAACTCTTCAAGTACAAGCAGAGGCCTGATGATCACGTTGCCAACTTTGTCGCTCGGTGGAAAGGACTCATGTATTCCCTTGGCATGTCACTGAATCAAGAGAAATTTCTAATGATATGCATAAGGAATGTTAATATGGAGATGTTCCCCTATTTGATCACCCAAGACTATCCCGGGGGATTGCGAGACTTCTCCGACAAGGCCTAGTGCCTAGAGGAAGCCTTACAACAGGCTAAGCAGGCATGCATGTTTCCTCCTGCAATCCGCATGAGAAGGGACTCCAGGGACGAGCCTACTATAGTGGCTCAAAAGGTGACCCCCAGGAAACTAGACTTGTTACTAGTGGAGCCGCCTCCATAGCCTTGCAGGGGCCCTCCACCTCAGGGGAAGCCTCCAGCCCAACAGTGCCCACTTCAGAATTCGAAGGTGCCCCCACACACTGTTCGACCACCAACTAGGTGACATAACCATGTTTCAATTCCTCCATAGTCTCCTCCATCTCCCCATCAGGTTTAGGCTCCAAGGGTCCCCTTTCTGGATATGAAAGACATGACCTACTCATTCAATGAGGCACAGGTCCCTAGTTAGTTCCACAGTAACTTGGAGAAGGGGACTCTACGTTTTTCTGAGAGCATTCGGCTGGAAGATGCAAACCTCACTAATCGCCCTGATTACTACCCTAACCACCGAATCATAGTGCACGCTCTCAAAAAGTGATTTGTGTTCAAAGACTAGTTTCTAGACCATGTAGATAAAAACATAGTCCGGTTAGGCCCAACTCTGACATAGGTGGCATGTATCTTTGTGAGGCCCAATAGTAGAAGTAAAAGCGAGGGCGAGTGGCATTAGGTTTCCAATCTTGGGTCCCAGAGTTATGATGAATAGATGGCTCGTAAATGATTCGCTCATTCTCATAGTGTCATCCTGGCGCGTCTAAATCGGCCAGAGTCTTCAAGAAGCTGCAGCCACTGCATTTGCATCGTCGTCTCAGCCGACCTCTTCCCAAAAGAGAAAACACTGGTGACACAAGGGATAAAAAGTCCCCCACCAATGCCATCATCATATAGTACTCTTGATGAATTCATGCCCCCCAAGAGATGGTGTTCCCTCCCATAATCTTTCCTGAAGTGGACGACTCTTCAAGTGATGGACTACGGTATGCCTCTGTTAATACTGTAGAGGTGGTAAACCCCTACATGTTTCTTGATGATGAAGAGTGCCAGGCGGATCCTCCCAACATCCCCATTCGTCGTCAAAGTCGATGGAGCTATGGATATATGGGCCGTCAGAGTGACTTTGGTAGCACTTTCAGCCAGGTTGTGCATGCTACCAAAACTAGGAAACATGCTCAACATAGAGTTCAGCATGCACAACCTTCTCTACTACTGGCATCAGGCTCTCCCTCACCGTCATTCATGTTTCTAGTTTAGGAAGAGCCACCCCGAACATGCCATGACCATGCATGCCAAGCTGTAGGCTAGCCTCAGCCACCTATCCCTCATCCAATAGTCACTTTGTATGCTTAGACTAGTGAGCAGTGGGATATTCCCAGCACCAGACAGCTGTCGATCTAGTCTGTAGGACCCACCATACCTCGTGTTGTAGAGAGACCTCCTGTAAGAAGAAGTTCACGCCTGGCACGGAAGTACGATGTTAGTAATCTTATTTCTAGTATTCCAGCAAGGCTCTCCATCCTTGAGGCCCTTCTCCTATCTTCAGATATGCATGAGGCCTCACTGAGTCTTTAAGAATCTCCATCTAGTTTGAGTTGGAAGTAGTAGCCACAGAAGCCTTTCATGCTGAGGTAGTCGAGATTTATGATTTCCATGACATTATCTTGTTCTTTGGAGAAGATGAAGGAACTCCCATACAGGGGAACATTTTCTAACTATACATCACCAGATAGTTCAATGGAATTGAGGTTCTTTGATGACTTGTTGACATAGGATATGGAATTAACCTAATCCTGGATCAAACACTACGAAAACTGGGATTGAATAAAGTTGATCTGAGTCCCTCTAATCGATGAAACCAAGGTTATGATAGGACAAAACAGACACTGGTTGGCAAGATCCACTTGGTAACTTTATTTGGTGGCCTAGTTTCCAGCAAAAAAATTATGTTAGTCTCCCAGCACACCACCTAAAATTCATTGATGGGAAGGCCATAGCTCCACTGACATGCGGTTGTTCGCTCATCATATCACCAGTTCCTCAGGTACACACTTAATGTTTGAGTGGGTGTTATTCAAAGTGATGTGTCTCCATTCACCTCTTGTGAATCCCTCTACCTAGATGTCGACTACTACATGATAAAGTAATAGAAGATACAGACTAATGAGGTTGAGAATGCCGCGACTGGAACCGACCAGTGGATAAATCTAGATGATGCTTATATAATTCCAATCCACCGATTGGAGGCTATGACCCCAGACATGGGACAATTCATCGTTGTTTCTATAATGAGGGGGGAACGCATTACCAGGACAAAGCGACCCCGAAGGATCACCTCTTACTCCTATATCAATCTGGCTTAGGTGATCCCAGAGCCTCCTACTCCCATAAGGTACCAGGATGTCCTCCCCATGGAAACATCAATACATCATATTTTCTTGTTTCATCAGTTCGTGATTAACTGGATCAAGAAGACGTGCCAGTATTTCTTTGACATCATCAAACTTTTCCCCTTAAAACGAAGACCAGATGGGATTGGATCAACTACCTTTAGCACTATGGTCACGGCAACATAGGAGTTCCCCAATGTAGTGTCCATTTCCACTCAGGCTAGTACCAGCCTCATGTCGGAAGCTGCAGACTCAGAAGAAACTACATCCCTTGTAGATTACCTGTCCATAAGTGGAGAAGTGGATTTATTGGAGACTTATATCTCCTATGAAGAGGGCGTCTCTACTATGGTTAACAAGATGGTATAGGTGAACCTCAGTAGTGAGGCAGACTTGAGAACCACATTGATTAGTTTCGTCATGCCACTCGAGGAGCTACATAAGTAGATAGACTTCCTAAAAAAACAAAGATGTATTCTCTTGGAGTTATAAAGAGATTCCAGGGATAGATCCTCAGGTAGCCATCCACCACATCAGTCTCCCAGCAAATCATCATTGGTTTAAGCAGCCTCCCAAAAAGATGCATTCTTCCCACAATTCCATGGTCAAGGCTGAAGTTCACAAGCTCATCAGAGCCAATTTTGATAAGGAGGTCTAGTAAACCTAATGGTTGGCCAATACCGAGCCAGTAAGGAAGAAGAATGGATAGATTTTGGTCTTCATCGACTTCCAGGATCTCAACCATCACTGTTCGAAAGATTTTTTCCCCTTCTTGTGACAGAATTGTGGATCGATGCTACAACAATATTCCAAGCCCCCTCCATCATGGATGGGTACTCTAGGAAAAACCAGATCTGAATGGCCCCTATGGATGAGGAGTTCGTAGTCTTTAGGGAACCACAATGTACTTTTTGTTACTAAGTCATTCCCTTTGATTTAAAGAATGTATGTTCCACCTACTAACGAGCTATAAATCACATATTTAAGCTGATCCTTGGAATTTTGGTGGAATACGATGTGGAAAATCAGGTGGTCAAATCTTGTCAGTGTCAGGACTATCCCAAATACCTTGAGAAAGTGTTCGGCTTCCTCTGTTCCCATCACCTGAAGATGAACCCATTGATGTGTGGCTTCAGGGTCACCTCTGGACAGTTTATCGGCATCGTAGTCAGATATAGGGGCATTGAGATCGACCTATAGAAGATCAGGCCACTATCTAGATATCTCCTTTGAGAAATATTCTAGAGCTTCGAGGCTTCCATGGCCACTTATCCTACATACACCGATTCATTTCAAATTTGGACGGCAAGTGTAAGCCCATTTCTCAGCTCATTATGAAAGGAAAACTCTATGAGTGGGACAAAGAGTGTCAGACTGATTTTTAAAAGATCAAGCAGTATCTTCTTCAGCCTCCAGTATTAATTCCACCCATCTCTAGAAAGATGCTGGTCCTTTATGTGTCTGCCCTGGAATTTTATCTCAGCACCCTTATCACACAGAAGAACAATTAAGGGATGGAGAACAACATTTACTACCTCAGTGACACACTCCTCGATACAGATACTGGATACTCCCCCTTAGAAAAGAGCCACCTTGTGCTAGTATTCAAATTACAAAAAATTCCGATATTACATGCAGCACCATGAGGTACAGCTGGTGTCCCGAATGGACCCACTAAAGTATATCCTGAACTTCCCCATGTTGATAGGTCGACTAGCTTAGTGGGAGGTAATCCTCCAGTAGTTTGATATTTGGTTTGTCCCTCAAATGTCTGTTAAGGGGAAATCATTGGTAGACATCCTCTCTAACCATCTAGCTCCTACGGACTGGGGCCTTGATCTTAATTTCCTCGATGAGGTGATCCTCTCAGTAGACCAAGCCACACTGTGCTAGTGGATTCACATAAATGGTGCTTCCCAGAGCCCCACAGGCAAAAGGCTCAATGATCCCAGACTCAACAGTGTAGGTCTGGGTATCGTCTTCATTACTCCAGCACAATCCATTATGCCTAACTCATTCCTATTGTCAGAAGGTTGCACCAACAATGAGGCAGAGAATTAGGATCTCATCACTGGTCTCGAGCTATCCCTCAAGATTGATGCACCCCATTTTCATGTGAAAGGGGATTCCAAACTAGTCATTAAATAGATAACTGGTGGCTTTGTCGTCATAAAACCAGAGCTCGTACTATTTTTAGAACGCACTCTCTAGCTGATGGCCGAGTTTCCATCCTAGCTTAAGGTTACTCGTGTCCATCGATCTCAGAACAGTCAGGCTGATGCCCATGCCAGCCTAGCTGCATCACTGTCCAAGCTTTAACTAGACAGTCTGATTATCCACGTGGCATATTGGAGAGTCATTACTCCTGTCACCCCAGATGACGACGAAGACCTCCAGGTGGGACACCTTACCGCCCGATCCTCCACATCAGTACCCCCGGGTCCCTCGGATGATGTGATTTAAGTGAATCCCAACTGGAGAGCCCCATTTTTTTGAGTATCTCAAGAATTGTAGTCTCCTAGAAGATCTGGACGAGCACGAGAGAATCTGAAACCACACATTACAATTTACCCTCCAGGACGGTCTTATCCTTGAGAAAATACTCTACAAGCACGAGTTTTATGGGGTTATCCTCCATTGCATTCAAGGATTCGAGATTTCTCAAGTCATGAAAATGGTTCATGCAGTTTCCTTCGAGGCTCTTTAGACCAAGCCAAAAATATCTCACCAGATCTAGAGACTGGGGTACTTTTGGCCTTCCATGATCCATGATTGCATCGTGTTCACCAATATATTCCATGTGTTCCAAATTCACGCTAACTTAATGTATCGACCGCTAGAGCCTCTCTACTCCACCAAGTACTCTTGGCCATTTCCAGTGTGGGGACTCGATGTTATGCGACCATATCCATCAATGACAGCTCGCTAGTGCAGATTTATCCTGACTGCTACAGATTTCTTCTCCAAGTGGGCAGAGGCCATTCTACTCAAAGAGGTCAAGGACCATTCCATCATTGACTTTGTGTGCTCCAACATCATCTACCGATTGGGATTCCCTGACGCTGCCCTCACCAATAAAGGCATGAACTTCTGAGCAGGTGAGCTGAAGAAAGTGTACGCTATGTACTACATCCATTATAACTACACCTCCTTCTATCATTCCCAAGAAAATAGATAGATCAAGGCATTCAACAAAACACTCTCTAACATTATGTAGAAATTTTTTGGTCAGAATAAGAAAAGTTGGCTGGATAAGCTCCCCAACACCCTTTGGGCATACCAGATGAAAAATCGTAATTCAAACCAAGTGACCCCATATTCCCTAGTATATGGGACGAAGACCATCCTGCACATCAAGATTCAATTTCCCTCATTGCGTACAGCCGTCTGTGATCAGAAAGTCCCAGATGAAGTAGCTGAAATTTTTCTGGATGAGTTAGAAGATCTAGAAAAGAATAGGCTTCTTGCCCAGCACAATCTAGCAAGGCATCAGAACAAGATAGCTAGACCATTCAACAAGAAATTTCGCCTCTACTTCTTCTTGCAAGGTGACTTTGTATTGGACCTGAGGGAACCAATGATACCTGGTAGGAATCCAACCAATTAGGAACCCAATTGGTAAGTACCTTACATCATTCACAAGTTTTACTCCAATGGAGCATACTCTCTGGTAACAATGGATGGTGAGCATATAAATCCTCCCACCAATGCCAAGATCCTCAAGTAATACATTTCCTAAGTCACCACGCTTATGTGTGAATTTAAACTGTACGGCACCACATGACCATAAACTGTATGGTCCTGCACAACCTTAAACTGTACAATCCCGCCTGACCCTAAACTACATGACAGTCCTGCACGAACCTAAATTGTATGGTCCTAAATGACCATAAATTGTGCATCATCATGTAAGACATTAAACTACATCTCCAGAACTATGTATGAATAGATTCCCATCATCATGGGATATGTAGGAATGATCAGACGCCTCGTCTTGAGTCCAGCCTCAGTTTCCTCATTAACAATCCCCTCCTGGGAATAGTTCTTATGGAGGATCTCAGATGGAATCTTGTAGGATTATTAAGATCCACCCATGTTAGGGTTGCGATGATTGCACCATGTGCCCTCATTTGTTCTTCGAATCCTCTCACATTCTTACCACATGACTCTAAACATCATGGCCCTTTTAAAACTACATATGGATTGATTCCCATCCTCATGGGATATATAGGACCGCCCGAAAATTTCATCCATAGGCCCCACCCCAGACTTTGAGACCTCCCATTGCGATGAAACACTTGGTGTGTTGTGGGATTTTCCCCTCATTCACGTCATGTTCATCATGACTGTATCATGTATCCCTCTCCCCTAAAGATCTCCATATCTTCTGTAGTCTAACATGATTTGAAATTGCTCGGGTGCATTTATGCTCCACACACACCATTATTTGGGTTCCCATTATCTTTCACATGTGAAGGGGCCCCCAAATGATAAGGATACATAGCCTAAGTTCTCTCCTATCATTTTGAGTCAACACCCTCTAGGATTTAATGCAACAAATAGATATGTGTCCCACATTGAGAATATGTTCAGCAGTCGATGCTCATTTGTTGTTCCCATATCTAGTCACACGATATAGATGTTGTGATTCAAATCTGGTCAACAACAATCCTTTTTCATTGCAACCACCCCCATATGTCCCAAACATGGAGTGTAGTGGTTCATTATACCCCACCATCTCTCCAAATCTCAGTCTGCATCAAGAGGGAATGTGATTCGAGCTGTCGAACTCTTATGTGATGGGGAGAGCCTAATCCTACTTCTTGTTTCCCACATTGAGCATTTCCCGCGTGGGCTAAGGAGTTATGAAGGCAATGCCTGCCTGAGAGGTCATATGGCTACAGTTGGCTGGGACACATAGCGTCAGGTCTTTCGACCCCTTCAGGTCCCTGTCCCAAGTTCTCATTTAGGATTGTGTGGTGTAGTATGGAATCACATTCTTATTCACGTTGGGCTATTTCACCATGTCGCACATATCCCCTTGAGTCATCCCTCCTTCATTGATCGTCAGTACTGCAAGAATAGGCCCTGCCATGCCTCGTGAGTCCCATCATTTGGGTTTCCATCACCTTCTATATCCAAAATGGCCCCGAATAGCATGGATCCTCTGTCCAAGGGCTCTCCTACTATTATGGACTAATGCCCTCGAGGATTGCGAGTGGCAAGTTGATAAAATTCCTATTTTTAGAATATGTTCCACAGTCAACGCTCAGTTGTTCTCCCCCCTTTTGTTCACACAAGGGTGGATACTGTGTTACGAACCTGGTTAGAAATTTTCCTTTATCATCGTTGTCGCTTTGTGGTCTTTCATAAGCACAATGATTCACCCTCTCTATCCCATGAACATGACATTAAACTAGGAATATACGGTCAGATCTCTATGAAACTACACTAATATCACCTTCGTCCTTAATGTAAGACGTTATACTACAAAATGGCCATGAAATTCTTTCCATGGCCCAGCCTCAGGCCCCTCGGCCTTTTTAGCCCCATGGCCCAAGTTCTCACTTAGGGTTTTACAGTGTGGTGCGGGATTATGTTCTCATTCCCACCGGGTTACATGTCGTGCCATACACATCCTCGAATGAGATACATTTCCCCTACCTTTTTCCTCACTTCAAGATGTTAATATACAAGATGGACATGACATTCTGTCCATGGCCCATCCTCTGGCCCCTCGGCCATTTCGGGCCCCTGCCCCAAGTTCCCACTTAGGGTTATATGGTGTGGTGCAATATAATGTCCTCATTCACATTTTTTACACGTTGTGTCATACATGCCCCTCGTTTGGGTATCTTGCCCTTATTTGTGTCATACTTTCTCCCAGAACTACGTATGGCTTGATTCCCGTACTAATGTGATATATAGGACCACCCGAATGTCTGGTCTTCGAGTCCAGTCCCATTTCTTATAAACCACCCTATCATTTTGTCCCATCGGCATGTGATCTTATAGAATAGGGTTATATCGTTTGGTATGGGATTATTCCCTCCTTCACATCAGGTTTATAACAACCACGCCACACACCTCTATCTCTCTCTCATGATCGACCTTTTCTCCCTTTCCTTACTCTCATCTCTTTATGTCGGCTTCCCTTAAGTCGGATCCCTCGTCCCTCTTTGGTGATTCACCAATTGGCACATGAGTACTCTGGTCTAGAACCAAGAGTGTCAGATTCTACCTAGACATGCTCTCACCCATTCTTCAGGCTTTGTGTTCCCCTTCATTTGGGCTTCCATTATCTTTCACATCCAAAGGGACCCCCAAATGAAATGGATGTTAGGTCTAATGGCTCTCCTACCATTACAGGTCAACTTCCATGAGGGTTTTGGACAACAAATCGATACATGTCCCACTTTGTGAATATAGTCAGCGGTCGAAGATCATTTTTTTACCCATTTTAGGCCACACGATATGGATATTGTGTTTCAAACATATTAAACAGTTATCCTCATCATCACACCATCCCTTCAAGCCTGGAATTATTGTTACATTATTCACATTATCTTCCATCCCACCATGTCCAAATCAAATTTTGACACTCCTAGAACTATCCCTCAGTGGAAATTTGCACGTTAAGAGTAAAAAAGCCATTGTCATGGCATCATTTGGGGCTCCGCACCGACTTCCCTTTGGCATGTGTTCTAGGTATTGCAAAAATATCTTCCTCCCTTGTTTCATACACCGCATTTAACTCACGTGGTATTTGGGATTGGGTTGAGGTCTGCACTTACAAAGAATTATTTTTCTTCTCCTTAGTATAAGATCGAAGACCTTATACTAATATATCTTTTATAACTACGTGTGGCTTGATTCCCATTCCCATGGGATACGTTAGAACACTCGGACATCTTGTCTTCAGGTCCAAATAAACTGGGGGCTAACCTATCTTGTCCCATATACTCTAGCCATTTCTGTCCCCCTCGGCCTGAGGTTTCCTCCTCATAATCGTGCACGGTATGATGTGGACCTCGTCCTCATTCACATCAGGTTTGTTTTATCACGCTGTGCACATTCCCTCTGGAACATCATATCTCTTCTACATGTCTAAGACATAAGACTTCAAACTATGTTTCATAGTCCCACATTCCATTAAACTATTGCACCTATACTGCATGACATTAAAGTGCTTGGTGGATCCCGTCACATGACCCTAAAAAATGGCGTTATCGTCTAGGCCGCAGGACTAAAAACGACACTGCATCGTGGTGTCCTCACTTGAGGGGACATCATGTTTGGTATCAGTCAGACACTATACCACTTTTCAACAAATGCAAATGGATTGATCATTGTGGTGATGCTAGGAATTTAAATTTTAAGTCCATCTCTTAACCAAAAAAACAACATTCATTCATCTTAAAGTAAAAACTAGATCTATTAAATGACGCTTCTTTTGGTGCAAGGGATATAACAGCACAACCTTATTATCTCTGGCATTGGTATCCTACCGTTCCATCCCTAGAAATATGTGTGTCTCAATTCCCATCCTCATGAGATACGTTGGAACACCCGTTCACTTTGCCTCGGGGTCTGCCTAACATTCATTTTCGGTCCCTGGACCTAAAACCTCCCCAAGGAACACATGGTGATCTAAAATACAGGTCCTCATTCATGTTGGGTTTTATAATTACCTCACCATGTATATCCCACGTTACCTACTATACCTGGTCCAAGATCTATAACCATAAACTAAAATCACTCTGCATCTTTTCCGTAAGATGTTAAACTACATGACATCTTCCAGAACTACGTACGACTTGATTTCTATCCTCATGGAATATGTAGGAATTCCCAGACCTATTGTCTCCAATTCTAGCCATTGGAATCTAAAATCATGTCCTCTCTCTTTAGGCCCCTAGGCCCTATCCCTATTTGGAAAATGTGGTGTGGTAAGTACCTCATGGGTTCTCATTCATGTTGAGTTTTTCAACAGTTGTGCCATGTTCCCCCCATGACTTTTCCCAACCTGGTCCGAGTTCCATGAACCAAAACTAAGATCTCCATATGGGTACTATGTGTTGGGTTTGGCTACATCACCACCCTGTTCCCAATTCATTAAATCAATCCCCCTTAATGGCTCATCGTATGTCTATTAAGCAGGAATTGTGTGACCCCATGAACCTCATCCCTAGGAAGGGACTTGACTCCCTTTATCTGATACGTCTTATAGTCATATTCAGATGCATTTTAACAAAGAGCCCGAAGTGTGGAATTTTCATGGGGGCATTTCCATCGTTACTTTTCTATGCTTTGTGAGCCCGTTTTTTTGGATCGTCATCATCTTCCATGTCTGATGGTACACCCTTTATGGTCGGGTATCATGCCACATAGTTTTTCCTACCATCTTTGGCCAACGTCCCTAAGGACCCTGGAAGACTTTTGAGCCAGGTCCTGTGTTTTAAACATGGTCAACGATCATCCCTCATTTGTCTGTCCCCATTCCAGGCTAACACGATATGGATGTTGTGTTTCAATCATGGTCAACAACTATACCTTATCATCAATATACAATCATTTTGGTCTAGATCTTTAGCATCATGATTAACATATTTCCACTTTATTATGTTCAAGTGGAATTCCAACATACCCAGATTTACCCCTTTTCACATCTATGTGTGTTATATAGGCGGGTCAACATCATTGGGATCTCATTCACCAAGAGTCCCATCACCCCTAACATGTGACTTCCTGTTCTTGGAAATTCCCATAACTACTTCTTGTTTCCCACATAGAGCATGACTGACATTCGCATATTTGTTCTGGTAGGATGTGTACTAGAATAATCTTGCCACACATGCCTTCCCACGTCCTGCATGACATTAAACTACACATTCAAAACTTCTTGATTCCCTTCCTAATGGGGTATGTTGGAATGCCTAGGAACCTTTCTTTGGGCCCAACCTAACTTTCAATTTTTGTCTATTGACTGAAATAATTTTCATTGGGGATACATGGTGTGGGGAAGACTTCTTATGTCCTCACTAACATGATGTTTCTAGCCACCGCACTGCACACTCCTTTCCAGGGATCTCCCCTTTCACTCTCCATCCTATCGTATGACGTTAAACTACACGACTCCATATGTCCTAAATGCATGACACTAAATTGCGATTCTACCCTAAACAAGTTCAGGATGCCCCTTGTTTGTCATTGGACACACCAGATCCCTTTCCAAAGAGGTCATGATCAGAAGTAAGTTTGATCCATGATCAGACGTATTCACCCACTTAATGTTCCTTCATCACGGTGGAATTATTTCAAGAGTGTAGGACTCCATTTGAACAAACCATCACTCCAACTCCACGCTTTGTGTTCCCTTCATTCGGACCTTAATCCTATTTCACATCTAATGGAACCCCCTAACAATATAGATGTTGGGCCTATGGATCACCTAATGTTTTGGTCAAACATTTTGGAAGGCAAATGGATGACATTTCGAGTCATGCCCCATGATTTGAACATGGTATGAAGTCGCCCCTCTTATTAGGTCCCCATTTCAGGCAAACGGAATAGGGATACTATGTTTCAAACATATTCAACAGTTATACTTCATTGTCATGCCATCCTACAGTGTTCCGAATTTTTGGTATCATGATTCACACATTCAACTCCCCTATGTTTGAATTAATTCCAACGCACATGGAATTACCCTGTTCGTGAATTGGTGCACACTAGGAATGCGATGATTTGACTGTTTTGAGGTCCTTATCCTTCCGCCGGGCCTCTCCCATTCTTCCCAGAAATCCGGGTTGGTTGTTCAAATCCCTGGATGCCCAAAGCTAGGTTTTCAATCTTAACTTTTGGTGGAATAATAATGTAGTCATCCCTTGTTTCTCACATCTGGGCCGACCCATGTGAGCTTAGGGATTGATCGCTAGACGGTTCACGAATATAACATCAATGCAACAAACCAATAAAAATAATTGAACTCATGCATGAATATGGCGTAAAACGATCAATGCATGAAAGTATGTTTGATCGATTGCACTCATTACAGTACCCGAGGGTTGATCCCTCATATGGAAGGGTTAACCCCATAAAAAGTGTGTTGTTGCTCCGCCACCCTCTGGCTTGTGGGATTCTGGATTTTTTGTTTCCTATTATGCTCCTGCTCCTCCTCAGCAGCAATGGGGTGAAATTCGTCAGCTACAATTTGGGAATGCTCAACGTTGGTCTAGACGATGGTCATTTATGTAGAGGCTTGAATCATACGCTCTTCGTCCTCTGCCAGTTGGGCCTTAAATAACAATATTAGATATAACTTCACATTGAGGGAGGATGAGTTCTCATCCTCTCAAACCTGCAGCTATTGAACCTCATTTTTATCCTCCTGGAGCCTCTGGATGTTCACCAACTTCCTCCATTACTATCCCACACTAAGGTCGCAGTCATACTCTATATTCCTCTCCCCCATAAGATCTCATTAGAGCATGTGGGGGCGTTGGTCATCCACTCCCCCAACACATAGTTCACACAACTACGAATGAAGTCTATCCATCTAATCCAGCCATTGCACTTGGGGGTGTCATCAATGAATCACTTGATCAACTTCCATGATCGACGACACACTATTTTTCAATCATCTTCATTTGAGGGTTTCTCATCTTAGTTGGTGCGGTTGGAAGGATCATATGTAGGGAACAACCCCAATAACTCATCAGAAGGGTCCATATCTGGTGTTTGATTAGGTATGGCAGGGCTTGGACTGTCCGATCAATCCTCATCATCGGATCCCACCACAATGATCTCAGGTCCAGCCCCACTAATGGTCCCACCAGTGATCAGGAGTGCCAACAATTGGTCGGTTTGGATCTCCACCTCCATGACCATTAGCATTCCCCTAGGAAAGGTGCTTCCATAAGTCTCAACCAACATTTCCAAGGAATCCCAATCCATTTGAATAATTTTGCATACCAAGAGGGGAACTAAAGTCTTTAGCCTAGTCAATGAGTGGCATCCACGAATTGCGTGAAGGAAACTTATAGAGGTCGAACTCTGGGTCTCATTCTGGGTCTGCTGCTGTGGGGACCCTGACACATGGCCCATCATATATGATAGGGAAGTATGAAAACTCTAGGGGAGCCATCTCGGGAGCCCTAGCCCCACCAGGTGCACAAATCACCAAAGTAGCAGGAACAGATCCTAAAGGCCATATATCTACATCTACTATAGGGAGGGAGCGGGTTCAGTGTATGAGGTTCTATTTCATAGTACAAATATTGGTATGGAATTCAAAACAACATGGAAATAGACCCTAAAAAAGGGGATTAGTATGATACCTCAAGGGACTTTGTGAATTCCTTAAGATCTGAGCCTTGACCACTGACTTCACCCTCCTCTTACGGGCTCCCTCTACAAACCACCTCCCACCTAGGATGACTCATCCATTTTTTATAGTAGAGGAAATCACTCTCTCAGTTTGGAATCCAATAATTGTGGAGGGGTCATTCGATCCAACAACACCTTCACCCGGTATGTCATTGGACAGCCCCCCCCCAATTGTGGACAAAATCCTCAAACATAGTCAGATATCACTCTTCCTCCTCCTAGGGTACTTTAAAGATGGCCCTAACATGGCCAATTCCTAGAAAGTTCATCCCGAGATTTTTTAAGTGTTTCCACATCTCAGACAGGCTGAGGAACTCTCTATTGACATCCCAGATGTCCCTGGCCTCCGAGAAGGCATAATTCTCTGGCATGTCTATATAGTGCAGCCACTTCCCCGAAGCCTGGGTGGATATTCTATGGAATCCACTCAGTGGCCCCCTCTAGATAACTCTGATATTTTGGGACCATCGGGTCTGATTCCATTGCTGGATCCACTGCTAAAACCTCTCCCTCATCCAGTATGGGACTCAGTGTCACAGTATCCCTACCACTGAGAGATATCATAACTATCTTCGGGCCCCAGACTCAAGGTTGGGGAAGCACACCATCACCAGCATGAATGGTAGGCTGCTTCAGCATCTCCCCCGGGTAGGCGGCCTCCCATATTTTGACATACTCTTTCACCAGCCCAAAGACGACCGTGGGCAGAGGAAATTCATTCCGCACCTTTCCATATTATCGTGTGAACCTCAGCCACATCTTCCTCATCACACATGGATGTTCCTCATGAATCACCCATAAATAGACTTGCGGGGTCAGCTGCTGCATACACCAAAATTGCCAGGCAAATCGGTGCTGGGTGTATGACACGTAGAGAGTCTCACGATCCACTCTTTCCACACGAACTCCACCTCTAAAGGAAAACACATAGGGTCAGTTCTCTTCTGTTCCTTGGCCATAATTAGTAAAACCACCCTTTGGCAGCAGGAATGTAAAAATGTTGAATTCCTTTGTCTTCCAGATGCGGTTCAGTATTGATTGCAATGTTAGTTTGGCTGGAAAGCTCCCAATGGAATTCAAAATGGGTGTATGGAAGCATGATCATAGAGGGGATATGGAGTTCAGATATTCATAGACCCCCTGATGTGTTCCGCTATCCACCCATACAAGATATAGAATGACGTGAATATCCTGTGTTGCCTCTTCCCCTTACTGATATGCCCCAACATCTTGTATAGCTTAGCAAGCATCAGGATTATGAGGATCACCAGCCCTCCTATTGCTAATATGGATGCCATGATAAATGTTCTTGGTCACACGCCCATGTTCGTATCCCCAACGAGCAGGATCCATCCACAGATGAGAGAAGTGATGAATGCAACTAGCCTGACTACCGGTTGCTGCTCAGTGCTAACATTGAACCCATAGTTTTTACACTGGCTGTCCTACTAGAGCCACCAGTATGAGTGCTACTTTCCCCATTTATCCCCCTTCATCCAAGTATGAGGCCTCACCAAAAACTGCATATTTTCTGGGAAGTTTAGAAACTATTTGAACCGCCATTTGAAGTGGATGTCTCTCACTACTTCCTTGTCCTCTCTCAGCACCAGCTCCATCAGTTCCATCGCTAGTAGTGACATTTGTTTAGGATACTCCCATGAACCCATAAAAGGGAGGAATTAATCATACATCACTCCCAGTATCGGTACCCTCTGAGATCTGGTGCACATCCCACAAACTGATGCCAACCTCCCCATGGTGCAAGTGGAAGGTATTGGTCCTCGATGACCACCTGATCAAAAATTCTAACATCAGCTACTTTGATTAGTAGATATAAATTTGAGACACACAAGCCTCCTCATACAGGCACACTCTCCCCAGCTCTATGCCGAACTCCTCACACAAGGCACCAACCCATTAGGCCCAGGCCCAGTCTTTTGTGAAGCTTCCAGCCTGGCATAGATACCAATCATTAGACCATCCCTTCCCCAAGTTCCTCTGGTTCACCTTAAAGATCATCTTGTATAGGGTGGGATGTATGCAGCTATAATTCCTTCCCATAAACATTTTACAGTTGGTTGTACATGTAATCAGCAATAAAATGTGTGACATCCTCCCAAGCATGGCTATCATCCAACTTGAAACACTGGCACTGGAATGACGTGCTCCTAAACCAGTAATTCGGTTTCTCCCTACTTTCCTTAGGGATGAAGATGTCATCCCTCAGCAAAAATCCATGTAGCGGTAACCTCTTAAACAACGGAAAGTTCCTAATGATTTTTGATAGAAGCTCCAACAACGAATTGTGGTCAGAGTAGCTTTGTATCAACTCCACTGGACCCAAGATATTAGTCATCTAAACCCTTCAGGAAGCATCCTCAAGGACCCCCTAGTAGCCTCATGGGGAGACACTCATTTTTTTTAATTTTTGGCATTCTTTGGGTGTGTTTTGCGATGCTCTTTCACAGAGCTCAGTCGTGAAGGCTGTTTGTGGAGAACTTCCCCGGACATCAGACACAGTTCGTAGAGTGCACTGACTCGAAGTCAAAGACTCGATGTGTTAGATGAATTAGAGGGCCTGATTCGTGGATAAAAATCATGGAGTGTGTGGAGCTTCATGAATCGAGAGTGCTACAGGACAAAAACGTAGATAAGAGAAAGTAAACAAGAGAGGTCAACTTCCCAATTTATAGGTTAGGATCCCAATTGATTCGCAGCACATCTAGTCCATGGTGAGCATCACGATGCTCCTTCTCGTGCACGTTGCTCCGCCTCGCAAGCCCCCTTCGCGAGTCACCTTCGCAATTGAATGAGGAATTTTGGTAGTTCACCCTTCGACTATGACCCTTATTTTCTCCTCAGCTCAAAGTACGAGGGGGGAATTTGTTGACGCCAAAATCAAAGAAAAGAATGAACAAAATGAAATCATTAGGGGATTTCATGTGAAGAGTAGTCACAGAGCCTTGGAGCCCTAAAATCGGTGCAAAGCACTCCCTTTGTGAACCCTTTGCTGAATAAGAAGGCATGATTCTCCATGAACCGATTTGACATTCACCAACCCACCACAGATCAAGGAGGCGGGATGCTCCGTGACCCCCTTTTGACGTTCATGAACCCGTCATGGAGTAAGGAGGCATGATTCTCTATGATCTCCTTTTTATGTTTGCAAACCCGCCACGGAGTGAGAAGGTGGGATGCTCCACGAGCCCCTTTGACGTTCGTGCACCCACTGCGGAGAAAGAATTTTCTTCACTCCGAGCGAGCTCTGCTTTTTGAAGCCTTTTAACTATAAATACCAGGCTCCCCTCGGGCCCAAAAGACGGATCCTATGACCTTTCTTTTTATTAGCTCCCACATCATGATGCAATTTCTTCTCTACAAACCATGATCTATTCAAGGTACTTTTCCATCGTGATGTGTATTCCCATTTGAATGGATTATGCCCCTCATCAAATAGGGATGTCATTCGTAGATCCCACAAGGCTTTGCAAAAGAAGGAGATCCCCAAGGGGACTCGCGTCATCATGGAGAATTTAGGCTTCAAGAAACACCCTTCATATATATTTTTTCTGCTTTATAAGGCATGGACACTATGTTTCACGATTCACATTGCTTCACAATGTTATGCTTCGCAAGGAACCCTTTCTTCACAATGTTATTCATCACGGGGAACCCTTTCTTTGTGAGGCATTGCTCTGTGAATGACTTTCCACATCATGAAGCACCTTCCATATGCACCTAGGCTAGGTAACTTCACTTCCCGAATCACGTCCCTTCAAAAAGCCCCTCCACTTCATGGAGCAGTAGAGAATTACAAGGCTTCTACCTATGAACCTCATTGCTCTGCAACTCGTTTTCTAATGTGGCCCTTCAGGTTTTCATGAAGAAATTTCAAGGTCCCTTGCATGGTGCTTCCCGTTGAGTTGCTTCACCTCATGCGTCTTCGCATAGGCATGCTAAGGGATATTGCTTCTTCGTATAGCCACACTAACATGGACCCCCAAATGGATCACTCCATAACAACCCCCAACCTCGGCATTGTTGATGCCTTCTTTCCCTCAAGGGCATGCGGGTATCAGTTATGTAAGTCCTAGTGAGATCATTACACACATGGAATGACATCATATTTATTGTAACGAAGTTCATACATGGGGAAAGTGAAACCATCCTAGTGTATGCCCCTAGCTTTTCTTACAGGATGTAGAATCCCTGCTCCTCATATCTTTTTGGGTGCCAAATCCCTCTCTCACTAGTCTTTGTCACCACTCGGTCCTCCACCCTGGAGTATGTCCCAATCTTTATCTCCATGGGTTGTGAACCACGCGTAAGCCCCTATTTTTTCTTTAGGCCTCTAACCACGTATAATCCCCCATTCCACTTCCCATGGACGCACCTTCCATGACGTGATCGTCAGGCCTTAGCTGCCTCTATTTTCCCACATCGAGCGTGACTCACGTGGGCTTAGAGCAATCACCAATCATGACATCCTCTCTGGGCCACCTTAGAGTGTAAGACCCAAACCCCTCTTCCGAACTATATGGACTTTGATTCTTTCCAAGGCAAGGTACATAAGAAGCCTCCCCGAGGTTCAAGCCCAACACCCATTAGTCCTGACCATCTTCATGTTGGTTAACCAAACCCCATCACGAACTACGTGGACAATGATCTTTGACAAGGAAAGGTACATAGTAAGCCTCCCTGAGGTTCAATACCAACAACCTATTGGTTCTGACCCCCCTTCACATTGGACCACCTCTGTCATGCATGAAATTGAACTACATGCCCCCTTTTCATCATGTGCGACATTAAACTGCATCCACCATTCCAAAATATGTGGGATTTGATGCTTGTCTCTTGGATAAGGTACGTAAGAACCCTCCCTGAGGTTAAACCCCATCCAGCGCTAAGCTATTGTAACCCCATCCAGTGGTAGGCCGTTCTGACCCCATCCAATGGTAAGCCATTGTGACCCCATCCAGTGGTATGCCGTTGTGGCCCCATCTAGCGGTAAGCCGTTTTCAGCCCTATTTGGCGGTAAGCTGTTGAAGTCCAAAATCAACGGTAAGCCGTCATCATATGAACTACAATGACTTCAATTCCCTTCCATAGGGATATGTAGTAGGTCTCTTCGAGGCATAATCTCAACATCAGCATCATACTTGAGTCGATTCCATCTCATTCTCCACCCACTTCAATTAACCATCCAACATCCATTTTGATTTTTACCCGGGCCACCACATCCCAGGGGGTCATGCCACCTCATTCTCCATTCCCTTTAACAACAATCGGGTAGCAAACCATTCGTTATCCCCAACATCAGTGTTCCCTCCAGGGGTTGTACCAACCTTATCCACTCTATTCAGTCTTCCGATCAGTATGATCCATCTCCACTAGACGTTAAACCTACGTAATACCCTATTTTAAACATAGGAAGTTGAGGAAAACCTCATATACATACCAATGGAATATAATTCCCCGCAATCGACTTGAGATGCCTCTAGCTTCCGCACCCTTGATAAGACCTATAATAAGGGGAAAACACATACGTGCTTATTTCCCAGCGTCCAGACACGCCAGTGATGTCCAACGTGACTACTCCCCCGACTGAAGGTTATTGACCTGACCGGACCCCATGGAATGTACCGATAGAAGTAGTGTAATTAACAGGCGTCCATGAGGATACGGAAATGGGAAGAGTTTCATGAACAACATCTTATGTCTATAAGGGAGACCTGGAGTAGGTGATGAGTTCCGAGGGGGAATCAATGGAAGGAAGAACCGACATCCCATCATCTTATTTAGATCAAGGAGAAAACATCCCTTAACAAGGAACAAATGTTTCCCACCTTTGGAAAGTGGGAATACGGGGCAACAAACAGCGTCACTGACCTCCAACAGATGGACGTGCAAGCCCTCATGAAAGCGTTGTAAACAGTATGTCAATAAAAACATTATTTTACTATTTTATTAACTAATAATGTACTGATCTATTTGGGTTTTGATGATTTTTTTATCCAAATCAAATCTATCCTCATTTCTTGTAAGGTACAATTGGTTTTCTTTAAAAAAATCAATAATTTTGTTTATTGTTTAAAATATTAAATAACTAAAAAAAATTGGATTCTTTATCACATATACATAGATATGGTTCACCCTTTCTAGACATTACCACACTCTCCCTACTCAATATATGTCTGTATATATATATATCAATAAAGATATATATGGTCATATCAATTTAAATATTTATGTACCCCCCACATAAAGATATATATAAATTTATAGATTCCTATATCAATTATATGTGTTTTTATGTGTATGTTGTTTATATGTAATATGTTTTCATTTTTAACTTTGAAGCACAAAAAATTAGATCTATGTAATTATTTTTTTTATTGTAAAGTGAGTTTAAACAAACACATAGCAATTTAAAGATATATATTTTTACATATGAAAATTTTATTTTTGAAATTATGAAATATTACCTTTTCAATACAAATCATTTGTATTATGAAATAATTTTTCATGTGATATATGAAATTTTTATGAATTTATTAACAAATATAATGATTTTTCATGTAATAATTGAACAAATTTTATGTTGTAGTACTAGATATACTTTAATTTATAAAAAAATCCTTTTCAAAATGTTTATTTTATTTTTTAATGATTGCAATTTTCCCTAAATATTATCTAATTTTTTTAATTAAAATACTACTTTTTGAAAAGAATAATTTTTAAAATTTATTTGATGTTTATAGATTTATTTAAAATATAAAAATTCTATATATTTAACAATGTAATAAAGTTTATTTTTATAAAATCCAAAAAAAATATATTTCAGGAATTCATTATATATATTATTTTATATACATTATATATTTATGTATTATAGATTATATTTATATTTTTAAAAGTTTTACTTTATATAATTTAAGCAAGTAGAAAATGATACATCATATTCATACATCATATTTATTTTTTATTTTTTTGGTTAAATATAAATATCGTTGATCCAAACATGAAAACCATGAATAAAAATGGATGGATGTCAATTGTATGACAAAATAATGTGAGGATGGTGTTAAAGAGTTCATCATGTTTTCACGAAAGTACGATAATGAACCTTCTAAAATTAATAATCAGTTTTTTCTTTTTTTATTCAATACTAATATGTAAAATTTCTATTGAAGAACTATTTATCTATTAAAAAATAAATCCAAGTGATAATTGGTTGATAAATTATGGGAAAAAACTAAATAAATCTAGTTACTAGAACAAAAATACAATTTATATATCATATGATATGAGTAAAATTGTAAAAGACAATGGGGTCATATTGAAGAAATGAAAATATTAGTAGAAGATGACCTTCATGATTTTCCAAATCTTTTTGAGAAGATAAAGAACAATGAAAAGATTTTATTATATGATAGTTGTACTGAATATGCAACATATTTGACCTTATTGAATCAATATAATTTGAAAGCTGTAAATTGATAGAGTAACCCAAACGTGA
This sequence comes from Viscum album, assembly GCA_963277665.1. Classification (NCBI taxonomy): domain Eukaryota; kingdom Viridiplantae; phylum Streptophyta; class Magnoliopsida; order Santalales; family Viscaceae; genus Viscum; species Viscum album. The sequence goes on from OY728165.1 coordinate 928,773,290, forward strand.
AAACAATACTTTCTTTGTTGAGTGATATATTACTAGACAATAATTAACTTATTTATAAAACTTATAACTCCAAAAAAAAATTATGTTCAATGGGTTTAACATTTGATAGAATAAATTCTTGTCCCACTGATTATATATTTTTTTTAAAGGACAATTAATCATTTATAGAATTACCTATGTGTGGTGTGACTTGATACAAGAGAGATGAATCATGTGATTTGAACATTTTATGATAATTTAAAATCATTACAATTTTTGGAAAACAATATGAATGTAATGGGTTATGAGGGAAAATGATGTGCCTGAAAGATACAATAAATGAAGATGATAAAATATATCACTTATTAGACATTCCTCAGTGGATAAAAATTTATCACGATTATCTTGAACATGAATACATGCTGATAAACCTTTAACTTGCATTATCTACTAATGGAATGAATCTTTTTTCTGTATAAATTAGTACAAATAATACATAAATAGTTTTTTTTGTGCAAATTAATTTCTATAAAAATAATCAATAAGGGTGGATTGATTCCTTAAAACAATTTCATTAATTTTATAATTCCCCTTTTACATAGAGAATATATCATTATCATTTAAATTGGTTAAAACAACATAAATATAAATAAATAAAGAGTAATGTAACAAATATTTTTATATTAGTTTTTAGATACAATAATATCTTATAGTCCACTCTATTAATACCCAATTTGGGATTGATGATTTTATTCAGATCATTTTTTGTGGATCTCCCAACTGAGTGCAATCATCTATCACTAGGTACCTCCCTTTTATTAGGCCTCAAAGATCCTTTTACTAAGAATCTCACAACTTTTTATAACATATATATATATATATATATATGAGATGTACATATCAATTATATTTATTTTTATGTGTGTGTGTAGTTAATATGCTATTCATTTTTTGTTGTAGTTTTGAAGCATAAAACATTTAATTTGTGAAATAATATTTTATATTGTAAAGTGAATTTAAACTTACACATAACACATTAAACATTTATTTTTTTAATTATGAATATTATGTGTTTCTAATTATTAAATTTAACATTTTTCTCAAAAAAATTTAACCTATGTAAGATATTTTCCTATAGTGTATAAAATTTATTTGAATTGAATAATAAAAAATGTTGTTTTCTAGATATAATTTAATAATTGTTATGTTTCAATACTCTTGATAATTGAATTTATAATTAAAAAAATCATTTGTAAAATGTGTACGTTGGTTTAAAATTATTTCAATTTTACCTAGAGAATATGTTATGCGGGAATCAAAATATAGATTTTTGAAAACAATAATTTTTGAAATTTATTTTTATGTTTATTGTTTTTTTAAATAGATAGAAAAATTATATATTTAGAAATGTAATAAATATAATTTTTATGAAATACAAAAAAAATTTATTTCAATCATTAATTATAGAGATTATTTTAAATACATTATATATATTTGTATTATAATTTATAATTTTATTTTTAAAAGTTACAATTTTTATAATTTAATCATGTAAAAGTGATACATTATATGCATAATTTCTATAATTTTATTATTTTTTAAAATATAAATATCTCCAAACTAAATAGGATGACTACAAATAAAAATGGATGGATTTCATTCATATAAAAAATGAGTGTGAGGATGGTGTTAAAGAGTTCATCATTTTTTAAACAAATCTCGATAATGAACCTCCAGTAATTATTTGTCTATGTTTACATTTTTATTGTTGATGGAAAATATGTATACATGAGTTGGAATAATAGTTGATATATCAAAGAATAAATATAAGTTGTAAATGTTGTAAAAACATGGAGAAAAACTAAATGTGACTAGTGACTAGGATAACACTGCAATTTATATATCATATGATATTTGTACAAATATAAAATATAATGACGATAATATTTAGAACATGATCATATTACTTGAACATAAACATTGTGATTTTACAAACCTATATGAGAAGATAATGACATATGAAAATATTCCAATGCATGATTGTTGTACTAAATATAAAATAACATCATCTATACTGAAGCTATATATTTTGAAATCTATAAACTGATAGAGTGACACAAGTATTACAATACTACTTAATCTCTTGAGTGATATGTTACATGAAGTTAAATGAAATTCCTTATAGGACATATATAACTAAATAGATATTATGTTCAATGGGTTTTTTCTTTTAAAGAATACATGCATGTTCAAATGATTATATATTTTCTCCACAAACACCACTTATCACTTATAAATCACCAAAGTTTGATGTGACATGATACAAGAAAGATCAATCCAATAATTTGAAAATTTTATGGTATATTACAGACATTCGAATGATTAAAAAACTATTTGTAAGTGAATATACTACAAGTAAATTTAATTTTCACATAGATACAAGAAATGAAGATGAGAAAATACATCACCTAGTAGACATTCTTCAGTTGATTAAAATAGATCATGAGTATCCTGAACTTGGAAAAAGATTAAGAAAACTAAATCTTTAAGTATCTATAAATGGAATGAATAATTTTTTATGTACTGAGTCTTTCCGATAATACATGAACAATTAGGATTGTTGTCTAAAGTTAGTTGATGAAAATGAATCAATAGGGGATGGATTTAGTTCTTAATAAAAATTCAATAAATTTAAACTCTCCATTAACTCAGAGAATACATCATTATCTTCTTAACTGGTTTAAATAAATGAAATATAATGGAATAAAGAGTAACATGAACAACTTTTTCATAATGGGTTGGGGATATAAAAATATCTCATAGTACACTTTACCAACACCCAATTCATGCCATTTATTAAAATCTATTTCCTAGGGATATCTCAACTGAGGGAAAACAGCAATAACTTGGTACAAGTATATTATTAGGTCTTCAAATACTTTTATCAGGGACCTCACAAATATAAACAAGAAGCTAAAATGTAATCCATATCAAAGTACAAGTAGAAGATATTTCAACACATATGAGTACAAGTTTTTGACAAATCGGTAGAAATAGATGATATGTAGAATTGAAAATAATTCCAGTGCACATTTTCAAAAGCAAGACATCCATTAGCTGACAATAAATAAAAATTCTTCTAGAAAATGATTCATCAAGGTATAAATATCTTAAATGGATCCTTGATATAAATTATCTTTAATGAATATATTAGTAGTATACAATTTATTCAGTGCAACCAAACAATGTCTTCATCATCCTCCTCACCCTCATTTTCATTTAATCTCTACTAGAAGTAGTAAAGTTCATATAAAACTCATCATTTTATTCTTATTTAACTCTACTAGAACGTACCAAATTACAAATAAATTTTAGAAGAATAGTATATTTACTATAATATTCTTCTTCATTTAATAAATCAGAATAAATTTCGTCAAAGTCATCCATACATTTCTCTTCGATTAATAATATCCATTTTATAATTTTCCATTGAATAAAACATTGAATATTTTTTTAATAGCTTTCCAAAATTTCCCCTATGTAAATCTATATTTATGTCTTCATTTAAATATTTTAATCCTTATATAAATATTGCAACACCGTAATTCAAATGTTCAGAAAATTCAATCATGAATTTTAATTGTAAATAATATTATAAGAAACAATTGGATAATATAAGAAAGTAATGTTATAACTTATGAATTCATTAGGCCTTAATGGAATGTTATCCTATCCACAATGAAATTGAAACTATATCATGAAATGATTATAGAATGAAATATAAAAGTAAAAATCTCTTTCAAATGTAAATGTGATTTCATTATAGTATTCAAAAACATAACCCAAAACTATAACTGTTGATAATTTAACTATAATAGATATAGTTAATCTCTTTAAAACATAAAAGTTACTTCCTCTAACTTACAATTAATAATTTTCCAAATATTGGTTACTTCTTCTAATATAAAATAAAATATTAATATGTCATATAATATGTGAAAGTAACCTTTCAACTTCACATTAATGCATAAAACTCATAATATTTTTCGAATTCAAATTCTCATAAATAAAATTAATATCTCAATAGGTTCACCACATAACCCAAATTCAATCTTTCTTCAATATGCAAGGATAAGTTCTTACAACATTATAATGAATAAAATTTCATTTTTTGGGAATGATTTATCTTCAAGAATACTTAATATAATTCATTATCTATACTATGGAATTTTATCCATAGAGGTGGATTTATAACTTCCAAAAAACATATATAACATATTTACATTATAGTACGTAATATAATTATTCCCCAAACTATAATTCATAATATTTTGGAATAAAAAAAATTATAGTAAGCATAGAAAATAAAATTTCCATCAACATGAATAATATATTTTTCATAGCATGTTTTTTGAAAGTGACAAAATAAAGGAGAATTCATTTGATATGTAATATAATTTCCATATTCTCGTATTTTGTGAAATATTTTGAACTTACCCTAATATAAATTAATAATTCTACTACTTCAATAATTTAATACATGTTTTTTAGTTTCCATATTTCATCTTTGTTTTATTATATATTCAAAAGAACCTTTTTATGAATAATTTCTCTAACATAAAAGGCAAGAACCTTCATAATTACAATAGTTAATCAAATAATAAAAAATAATAGTGAATATATCTTCTTATACTGAATAATCATAAATTAATTATATAAGAATATTACAAAAATATATTATTATATAGAAAAGTGAAAGATACATAATAACAATGAAAAATAGTGAATAAATCAAAGTAAAAAAAATATTAATCAAATAATAAGAAATAATATATTTATCAAAACCTAAATAACTTGGAATGGAAAAAATATACTGAACAGTCTCCCCTTTTCTGATAACATGAAGGACAAAAAAATAAATACATTAAAAACATCTCATCTTTATATAATGAAAAAAGGGTAAGAAATATAATAGAGTATAAAATAAAAAAATTAAACACCATATTCAATAGGAAAAAAATAATTAAAAACATTATCCCATATAAAAAAATTAAACATTATCCCCAAGGATGTGTTAACACCTTCTCCCCATTTCAATAAATAATAATGTACAGAAAACATAGCATTATTTCAATGTATAATCATGAATAAAAGTTATATGATTTAAATAATTAATAATTAATATAATAATCATGTTTACTAATAATTTATCTATAAATAAATTCATTAAAATAAACTAGCATTATCATCATTTAAATTGAAATAGTATTAAAAAAAAGATAATATGTAAGAATTTTGTTTCAATGAATAACAGTGACTAAAAAACTCTACAATAATTTTAATGTAAATAATGATTAATATAAAAATCATGAATGAGTAGTGAGAACACCTATTTCAGAATAAGCACCATGCATCAAAATACTTGATAAAACAATTCTTCTAAACTAAAAAAAGTGGTTTAAAAAGTTAAACCCCCCTAAAATGATGAATATTTAAAATATATACCATTATTAAAGAAATAAACAAATGATTAAAATTTAAAACATACCACTTAATAGAATGTTCTTGTACTTGATAAGATGGAATAGTGAATAGTCATCAAATTGAACTCTTCTTATATAAGACTTCATAAATACTAAGATCCTAAAAAAGTAAAAAATATTAAATTAATTAAATATAAATAATTAAACACTTATAATGTATTTTAAAAATATTCAATAACTACTAATACACATCGAAAATAAAATATAATATCTTAAATAATAATTATAAAACATGAAATAATAAAACAATGATCAAATATTTTAATAAACAAAAATATATAATTGTAGACTCATTCTTACAATAAAAAACATTGAAATTAGATCATTCCAATAAAACAATAAATATAAATATAAAGGTTGTTATTTTTGACCATAAGTTAATAATGTATATCATTTTAACACTTCAATAGATATATTAATATAGTCTCTACTGAAATAAAAATTGAATGAAGCACATGAACATGCCATATGACAAATAGATTACAAACAATATATCAACTGATAATATCAGGTCTAAAATCAACGTAACATTAAAATATATAATATAAGAAAATAAGGTGAAAATATTTATTAATTTATCTCCGCCCATATAAAATAGTAAATTCACTACAAGTAATAATTATAACAATAATATAAATTAAAAAAATACTTCATGTATATATAGACATGGATGTATAGTGAACTCCATCACATAATACCTACAATGATCCTTCCATTAATATCATTTCCCTAACATAAATCAATTTAATACGGAATAGAATATTCAAAAATACATTATTCAAATGCATCCACCATGAATATATCATTTTACATTACAACATGTGCCTATTATTTCCTCTAAAATATCAAAGACTTTTTTTGGGTACCCATACAATTTCAGGTTCAACAGTGATATAAATAATAGATTTTGATAAAGAATTGTTTTTCTATTATGATTTATAGACTTGAACAGAGATTGATATTTAAAAATGTTAAAATTATTAATATCATATAATTTTAAAACTTTAAAACATAAATCATTTACAGAGTAACTTGAAATTCCCCAATAGAAATTGATAAAGTTCGATATTCTTTTACATTTTAAACCTAACACCAAAATAATAATTCCTATAAAGATTTGTTTTTCACTATTATATAAAATTATGTGTTTGACACTATTTCCTTTGATATTACCAATAATTTTGTTAATCTAATCTTCCAATTTAGTAAAAACACAAGCATTATGTTTTAAAAAATCCACTTTAACGGATATATGCTTAATTCTAGAATCGCACACAAAATAAATAGATCAAAAATTATAATGTATATAATATTATTTTAAATTATGTGTTGGCGCCAAAATTTGGGATTGAGAAGAGGCCCAAAGAAGTAACTGTTGACTGCCTCATGAATCCATTTCGCGGAGTCCCCTAGCACCACGCCCATCGCGAAGCAAGGAGGTGAGACGCTTTGCGAACGCACTTGACATTCGTGAGCCCATAGAGAAGCAAGGTGGAGGGAAACTCTGTGAACACACTTTACATTCGTGAGCCCACCACAAAACAAGAAGGTGGGATGCTCCACGGCTGCATTTGACGTTCGCGAGCCCACCACGAAGGAAGAAGGGAAGATGCTCCATGACCGAATTTGATGTTCGGGACCCACCGCGAAGCCACAAAATTCCTCTTCATGTTGCTCAAGCTCTGCTTTGCAGTGCCTCTTGTCTATAAACACTGGGCTACCCTTAAGCCCTATGGATGGACTATCCTACTTTCTGACTTCCAAGATCCCGAATAGCGATGTATCCTTCTGCTCTGCGAACCATGAGTTGTGCGAGGTACCTCTGCTCTGCGAAGTTCCTTCCCCTTGTATTGTTTTGAACCCCTCTTCGTAGAGAGATGACTCTAATGAATCCTAAGTGATTTCGTGATGGAAGGGGATCCCCAGGGGGACCTGGGTCATCTGGGAGTGTTTATGCTTCAAAAAACACCCATCATGTACACATGATCCACATGCTAAGGCAGTGTCACTATACTTCGTGAAGCACATTGCTTCCCGACAGCTTTCTTCACAAGGCACCTTTGCTCCGTGAGGTAGTGCTCCGCGAATGCCTCTATACTTCACAAAGAACCTCTTATATGCACCTCTTCCCCATGATTTGTCTAAGGCACCCCACTTTACGAAGCACACTCCTTTGCAAGTTCCCTCCGCCACACCGAACAACAGAGCATCACAAGGCCCTCTCCTATGAACCCCTTTTCTTGGAAATTCCATTTCCCATGCGACCCTCGAGGTTTGCACAATGTGATTTCAAAGTCCCTTGGACGATACTGCCTATTACGTTGCTTCACCGCATGCTTCTTCACATAGGCATGATAATGGCTATTTATTCTTTGCATAGCCACGCAAACGTGGACCACTCGATGGTTTTCTCCATGACACCCCCTCACCATAGTGTTGCTAATGCCTTCCCTTCCACAAGGAGAAGAGGGTACTGGTTATGTAAGCCCTAGGGGTGCAGAGCACACCCACATCATCCATGATGCGGGATATTCAACTACCAAGAACCTTTTTCCTCAGCACAAGACGTTAAACTGTGACCTGAACCCATGCCTCGCACGTAGGGTCCCCCACCGTGGACATTCTCTATGCCCACTAATCTCCACGGTGATGGGATCACCCCTAATAGGGGATGATATACTCCTTATTAGAGTGGATTTTTTCTGTGGGAAAAGGAAATCCACCTTTGTGTAAGCCCCTTGATTTTCATACATGAGGCTATATCCCTACTCCTCCTTTCATCTTCGGCTCCCAGGGCTAGCGAAGGGCATGGTAGGGAACGGTGCTTCTCCTTTCTTCGATCCCAAGTCCTTAGCGTGCCGCGCTTTGTCTCCTAGGGCCTCCATCCCAGTGTAAGTCCCAATCTTTATCTCCCTGGGTTGCTATCCACATGTATGCCACACTTCACTTCCCATGGACGCAACTTTCGTGACGTGACTGTCAGTACTTTTCTACCTCTTGTTTCTCACACCAAGCATGACTCACGTGGGCTTAGAGCAAGCACTGACCATGAAATCAACACCCTTGGTAGCCTAGATTGTAAGCCCCATCCATTCCGAACTATGAGGACTCTGATCCTTGCTATGGTAAGGTACGTAGGAAGCATCCACGTGGTTTGATCCCACCACCCATCGATCGTTCTGACCATGTTCACGTCGGTTCAACAACACCCTGGGTAGCCTAGAGTGTAAGCCCCATGTATTCTGAACTACGTTGACTTTGATCATTCCTAAGGTAAGGTATGTTGGAAGCCTCCACGAGGTCGAAGACCACCACCCATTGGTCGTTCCGAATATCTTCATGTCAGTTCACCAACACCCTAGGAATCCTAGAGTGTATGCCCCTTCCATTCCAAACTATGTGGAATTTGATCCTTGCTAAGGTAAGGTACCTAGGAAGCCTCCCTGAGGTTCAAGCCCACCACCCACCTGGGACCCCAAGTCCTCCTTCACGTCGGTTCACCGACGTCAACCTGAATAATGAGTTCTCTCATCCTGGCTAAGGCAGGGTATGTAGGAAGCCTCCATGAGGTTCAATCCCACCACTCCGGTCGCTCCGACCTCATTCATGTCGATTCACCCCCATCCCGCATGAATTTAAATTGTATTCTCCAATCCAATGTATGTGGAATTTGATCCTTGCTATAGCAAGGTATGTTGGAATCCTCCCAAAGGTTCTAGACCAAAAATCATTGGAACCCTGGTCCTCTTTCACGTTGGTTCACTGGATCCAACCTCCGTAACTAAGGGGACTTTGATTCCCTGCCACAGGGATATGTATGAATCCCCTCCAAGTCTCAAGCCCAAAACCATCATAATCATCATGATGGATCCATCCCTTTCACAAAACCTTCCATTAGTCATCCTAACTCTTACCTGGGCCGCCACATCCCAGTGGAATCATGCCACCGCATTCCTCATTCCTTCAGGAAGCCACCCATTTGTTGGCCCCAATATCAGTGTTCCCTCTAGGGGGTTCCTCCATCTGATCCACTCTATTCAGTGTTCTGATCACCTCGATTCATCACCACTGGACATTAAACATGCAGCATACCCTATGTTAAACACATGATGTTTAGGAAAATCTTAGGTACATGCTAATGGAATGTGATTCCCTGCGTTCGATGTGGGATGCCTCGGGCTTCCGTGCCCTTGAGAAGCCCTATAATACAGGACAAAAGAAAGACATACCAATCTCCAGCGTCCAGACATGCCAGTGATGCCCCGTGTGATCACTCCCCTAACTGAAGGTTACTACCCTGACCGGACCCAATGTAATGTCCTGATAGAAGTAGTGTAATTAACTGGTGTCTATGAAAATATGGTGCCATTAAGAGTTTCACGAACAATGTCTTAAGTCTATGAGGGTGACCTGGACTAGGTGATGAGTTCCGAGGAGGAATAAAAGGAAGGAATAATCGACATCCCATCATCTGATTTTAATCAAGGAGCAGACGTCCCTGAATGAGGAATGGATGCCACCCTGCTTTGGAAAGCGGGAATGCGGGGTAACAGCAGCGCATCCTCCACAGACAGATGCAGACACCCTGGAAAAAGCGTCAGAAACAGAAATGGTGAACCCGACGTGAAGTATTCTCCTAAAATATGGAGATTAGTATAACTCAGAGCATCAATGGATTGACGTGTCACCGGATTCAGACATCCGGTGCTGGGTCCGACCAAGAAAATTGCGGGCCTGCAGCGAAACTCACAGGAAGTTGGGGCAGTAGAACATTGGATATCCCATTCTATGATGATGTTCAAGTGGACCCCTCTTACAGATCACAGAAGATGGTATGGCGCTGGGGCATTGGTCTTTGATTCCCTTTTCTTTCACCACAAACGATTTTATCTCCCTGCTTTTCGGGAATCAGGCTGCTGCCTCAAGAACGTGATCACTGCCCTCCCATCCATGCAGGGGGAGAAAAAATGCCACCACAGCTGCTCCACATGGCTTCACCGCTTCAACGACGACCTCTACATCCACGACCATGGGGTGTCCACGACCATGGGGCGCTCACGCCCCATCTCTATAATTAAATATATCCAATGAAGGGTAATCAATGACCTCATACACCAGTATAAGGAGGAGGGAATCATCCCTATGTGGGATATGGCCCGCCTAGATCTGGAGGGGTCCATGATTCGTCGTGAACGCCACCCCAAGTGACGCACATGGAGCCATTTCTCCCCAACTTGACATAGAACCACTTCAAGAGCTTGTCCCCTGAGCGCTTTAATGACTCCCTGCCTTACACTGATGCGGTAGGCGATGTCAGGTCCAGCCTGTTCAAAGTTCTAATCCAGGGATTCCCAACAAAGGTTCCCACCCAACTGTGTCAGCACCGCCGCCCGACCTTTCCAGAGGAGCAGGTAAGCTATGCACCTGCACCATCAGCCCCAACTTGTCTGACCCGATGCTAGCATCGGGCATGAGCATAGGAGGATTCCGGCTAGGGAGGGTGAACATCGACGGCTATTGTGGCCCGATCACCCAAAGACACATATCATCACGTCACTGCATACACTGAGCAGGGGTTCTCATTAGCCTAATCGAGATCGAGGCCCCAACCGCCCCACGAGCAGGTCAGGTCGACTCTCCTGGTTGTAGGCAAGAGTAGTGGTCGCTGCGAGCCAACCTGTAGTAATGCCACCCCATACGAAGGTCCTCCTGATACCACTACCAAAAAGAGTGTGGGTCTTCCTCTCTTCTAGGGTTGGCATAGAGGTCCGCCCCGTGCCACCCCCAATTTGAATGAGGGTCTGCCCAGCGGTAGTAATACTCAGCACCGAAGCCTCTCTCATGCCCATTACACTAGATATAGAGTCTCTCTTCCTGATCTTGACTTCCATTGCAAGGACATGATCCATATGGTCCCACTCAAACATAGGGATCCTCCATATGTCCCCTCCGCAGTTGGTGAAGGTCCTCCTCGCCCTGGAAACCAGAGGGGTGAAGGCCAGCCTCGCTCCACTCGCACCAATCATGGAGGTCCTCCCCATGCTCCTGCCAGTCCCAGCGAAGGTTTTTCTTGTTTAGCTTTATTCATTGAGGTCATGCCCATGTCCCCTAAGATATTTTTCCCGGTGCTCCTCGCACCCCATATTTATCGGGTGGAAACCCTCTCCGCCCCAACACAAGAACGGTTGAAGGACCCCATGTCAGGAATCAGCCCTGTTCTAAGGTGCCACCCAGGGGCAGGATGGCGGGTTACCACCACCACAATAAGAATCCAGGAAATGCCCAGATGGAGATCATAATGGTCCTCTTCTCAGACTCTGATGCGGAGTACGACTCAGCTCGGGAACCCTCCCCTTACTCCTCCAAGTCAAGGGTCGGGGCAGAAACAAGGCGCATCAGCCTTGTGCTCCAGGAATGCGAGGTCCATAGGATTCCCACCACCCGCCACAGGTATATCCAAGTGGATGAAAATATAGTGACCCCACAGCTTACGGTCATTCAATCACCACCATTGTCACCTGAAGCGCTCTATACCTCCACAAGAGATCACAGAGAGCTATTCTGGGGACCAATGGCAGGAGAGAAGCATCATGGCCAATCACCAACAGCCATGTCCCCTAAGACAAGAATGACGACCATTAGCCCCTCTTTTCCCAACGTGGCGGCCAGGTCACTATACTCTTTGGAGGGTAGCCCAAGAATTAGCGGTCAGTCAGCCCGCTCGCTATACTCTCCACCGGCCAGCCTGCCGTCCCAGGGGTCTGCCTTAGTATTGCTGCGAGTTCCTCAACCACCCCCAATTGAAGAGTGGGGTAATGAAGGGCCATAACCTTAATCTGATCTGAGGATCTTCTGGAACATCCTCATAGTGGACCACTTCCTCGAGACGTTTTGGACCATGGCAGCACCAAATTTCCATATACCAGAATCCCTCACCCCAGAGGAAGTTGAGTGTTTTCGACACACCCTATGGGAAACACATTTCAGTCTTCGTCATCAGCGCATGGTTTATCCATGGGGACAAGCACATTTTGAATACATTATTTAGCAGTTTCTTCTAGTCAAACTGGTTGAACTCCCTGTGGCTCAGCACACTGAGTCACCGGGCCGTCGTGAGGCTCTTCAGTAGGAATGCGTCTAGAGTATCAAGGTACTCCGAAAAATTATCAGGGAGGCTACCACCGACGTGAAAATATGGGGATGGGGGCAGTATGAAACCCTTCTTATTAGTTCTATCCAGCGATAGTCCGACCTGTTGGGCGACATCGAGGACATGACCACGGTAAAGGGAATAGTCAACATGGCCGATATAGTGGACAAGGAGGATGAGCTAAAGCTTCTCGATGGAGACTTACCCCCTAAGGGTGTTCCATCATTGTTGGATCAATCAGGGAGTATTTATCATCAGTAGGGGAACCTCCTAGGTCTCCCTGCACCCACCGAGGCATTGGTACTCGGAAGGAATAACAGTAAGGGAAAAGAGCACGTCAGAGCTGTCAAGAACCATGACTCGTCCGCCTCAGTGTAGAAGACGGAGGACAACCCCGAGAAGGCCACGCTGCACCAGCAACATGCTGAGTAGAGGAGGTTGGTTGAAGAACTCCTGGATAAATGTGCTAAAGAGCGATGGACTAACTACTGTGATCCTAGGCCAGGGCAGCAGGGTCAGGAACTACTACTCCTTGGCGAGCTGACCCCAGGAAACCCTAATTATACCGCTCCAACAGACAGGGATGAAGCCACAGCTCGCGGAAATAGGGCACAATATGTCTCACAAAACCCTCCTGAATTGAGCGACAACCCAAGGAACCCCTCTCGGGCTCCTCGAGCTGCCTCACAGGCTGCTCCACCATCTGCTCCATTAGCCGCTGAGCCTATATACCATATTGAAGAACATGGCAACGCGCTCGTGGTTATGGACCCTAGTCAAGACAGGGACCCACGTCCATAGGATCCAATGGAGGAACTCATTGCCTACCTAGAGGCGTTAGCGACACGACAGGTGGCAATACCACCTGATGACAATCCATATCTGGCGTGGTTGGATGATATTCTAGCACCCTCGGGATTCAGAAACCCCACATTATCCCTCCTTAACGGGACGGGGGACCCACCAAAGCACCTGGCTCACTTTAACTCATGGTGTGGGCCTATGATAGGGACTCCAATGCAGCAGGAGGCTGTCAAGCTCTACAGTTTTGTTCAGACACTGGAGGGCCCGACATTCTTCTGGTAGAGTCAGCTCCCCATCGGATCCGTAACCAGCTGGGAGGACCTTCGTAGGAAATTCCATTACCAGTTCACCTCTACCACCCAAAAAACCATCATCGAAGACCTCTTAAATTGAAAGCAAAGGCCTGATGAGCGATTCACAGACTTTATCTCCCAGTGGAAGGGGCTTACATACTCCATTGACAAGCCACTGACTCAGGAGAAATTAATGACGATGTCCATAGGGAACATCAAGACGGAAATGGTTCCTTATCTGATCACCCAAAACTACCCTGGAGGATTCCGAGACTTCTTCGATAAGGCCCAACACCTGGAGGAATCCTTGAAACAGGCCAGACAGGCACGTCCGTTGCCCCTGTAATTCCAGCGAGGCGATCTATCAGAGCCGAGCCTACTGCGGTAGACCAAATAGAATCCCCTAAAAATTAGAGTTTCTACCAGTAACACCAACCCTGCATCCTCATAGAGGTCCTCCACCTCAAGAACAATCTCCGGCTTAGTAGCGTCCTCAGAATCAGCAAGCACCTCCGTGTAATGCTCCACCGCCGCCTAGGCAGGATAATCAGGGCCCACCTCCTCGACAGGCCCCTCCGGCTCCTCATCAGGGTCAGGATCCAGGGGCCCCTGTTTTAGAGAGAAGAAATCAGACTTACTCATTCAGCATGAATCAGGTTCCTGGTTACTTCCGTAGTGACTTAGAGCAAGGGATTGTATACATTCCTGAGTGCAGAAGGCCGGATGAGGTGAGTCTCACTGATCACCCTAACTACTTCCCCTATAATCGGATTCTAGGGAAAAACCTCGAGTAGTTATATGTGTTCAAATTCTGACTTTAGGACCAGGTTGATAACAACATAGTCAGGCTGGGTCCGACCCCGACACAAGTGGTGGGTGTTTTTGTAAGGTCAGACAGCAGTAACGACATCGAAGGTGAGTGGCAGCAGGTTTTTAACCATGGGTCCTAGAAGTATGATGACTGTATGGCTCACAAGATAGTTTCTCACACCCATGGAATCATTCTAGCATGGCCGAATTGTCCAGCTCCTTCAAAAGCTACTTCCACCACTTCTGCATCATCATCTCAGCCAGCCTCTTCCTAGAAGAGCAAGCATCTGTGGCACAAGAAATTGAAATGCGCCCCTCCAATGCCATCGATTTCCTGTACTCTCAGCGACTTCTAGCCCACTGAGATAGGGATCCCTCCCAAAATCCTCCTAGTAGTGGATGAATCTTCTAGTGATAGTCAAGGGTAAACTTCGGTTAATAATGTGGAGTTGTAAAATCCCTATATGACTCCGGATGAGGGGGAGCACCAGGTGAAGTTCCCCAACGTCCCTAGCCAACGCCAACACCAGTGGAGCCGCGACCATATGGGTCATCAAGGCATGTTAGTTAGCACCTACAGCTATGCTATGTATGCCACTGAGACTAGACAGTAGGCCCAGTGCAGAGCCCAACATGCGCAACCTCTTCATCTGGTGTCATCAGGACCACCTCCACCACTGTTTGTGCTACTGGATCAGGAAGAGCTACATCGTCTAGACCGCAACCAGTCTCTCCCATCTACAGGCATATCTCAGTCGTACGGTCCTCATCTAGCAGCTACTCATCAGGCTCGACTAGTGATCAGCGGGATATGCCCAGCACAAGCCAGTCACCGGTCCTGCTGGTAGGGCCCGCCATGCCTCCAATCGCAGAGTGGCCTCCCGTAAGTAGAAGATCACACCTGGAGAAGAAGTACAACTTCCTAAAGCACCTTGTCAGAATTCCAGTGATGCTTTCTATCCTTGAAGCTCTTTTCCTTTCGCCGGATATAAACGAGGCGCTCGCTGAGGCTTTAAGAAGCCCCCTCCAATTTGAGACGGAGGTAGCAGCTATAAAAGTCTTTCATACTGAAACAGTTTAGAATGTTGAATTCAAAGACATCATTTAATTCTCCGGAAAAGATGAAGGCTCTAACATAGAGGGGCACATCCTCCCGCTTTACATCACCAGCCAATTTAATGGTGTCGAGGTTCGTTGCTGTCTAATTGACACCGGATCCAGGATCAACCTTATCCCGACGTAGACAATATAGAATCTAGGGCTATTCGAGAATGACCTGATTCCCTTTTGATTTATGAATCCCGGGATACAACAGGACAGAGCAGATGCCGGTCAGTATGATTCACTTGAAGACCTAGTTCAGTGGCCTAGTTGCACATACCATGTTTATGGTTGTCTCCCAGGACACTGCGTATAATGCATTGACGGGAAGACCATGGCTCCACCTTCATGCGGTTGCCCCCTCGTCATATCACTAGTGCCTTAGGTACTCCCTAAATTGTCATGTAGGTGTACTCTAAGGCAATGCGTCTTTTTAGCCTCTTGTAAAGTCCATTACATGGACTATGCCTATTAAAAGAGCAAGGATAAGAAGATTCTGTCCAGTGAGGTTGAGCCTTCCATGATCATAATTGAGCCCTGGGAAAGTCTGGATGATGCTTACGTCTTCCCGATCCATCTATTGGAGGTCAGGACCCCCCGATATGAGGCAATGCTCTATTGTATCTAGTACGAGAGGAAGGCATATTCCCAAGTCTAAGAGATGGTCAAAAATCACCTCATAGTTCTACACAAACCAGGCTCAGGTGATTCTGGAGCCTCCTACCCCCGTACGATATCGGGATGTCCGCCCCATGGTAATGGAAGTACATCATACATGTCTGTTTCATTACATTGTGATTAACCAGCTCAAGCCAACACACCACTATTACTTTGATATCATCATGTGTTGTACCTTTGGCTGAATACCAGATGGGATTGGATAAACTACCTTCATTGCTGTTGTCTCAGCGATGTGTGAATCCCCTGATATGTTGTCCACTGCTGTCTAGGGTGGTACCAGCCTCCCATCAGGTTATTCCAACCCAGAGGAAGCTTCACCCACTGGGAATACCTTCTCCACAAATGAAGAAGATGATCTGGAGGATGATCCCCCTGCCATTGAAGAATGTGTTTCTACCACGGTTGATGAAATAGTACAGGTGAACCTTGGAAGTGAGGTAGACCACAGACCCACATTGATCAGTGCCGCCACCCCCCCCCCCCCCTGTGGAGCAGCAGTGGTACATTGACTTCCTTAAAAAACACATTGATGTGTTTTCCTGGAGTTATGATGAGATTCCAGGAATTGATCCTCAGGTAGTCGTCCACCACCTCAGTCTCCCGAAAAACCATCACGGGTTCAAGTAGCCTCCCAGGAAGATGCACCCTTCTCACGGTGCCATAGTTGAGGCCAAAGTTGACAAACTCATAAAAACCAACATCATTAAGGAGGTTTAGTACCCCAAATGGCTAGCCAACATTGTTCCAGTCAGGAAGAGGAACAGGCAGATCAGAATCTGTATCGACTTTCGTAATCTAAACCATCACTGTATGAATGATGCTTTTCCCCTTCCAGTGACAGAATTGTTGATCGATGCTACGGCTAGGTTCTAAGCCCTCTCCTTCATGGATGGTTACTATGGATATAATCATATTTGTATGGACCATTAGGTTGAAAATTCCACCTCTTTCAGGGCACCCCACGGTACATTCTATTACTAGGTTAGGCCCTTTTACCTAAAGAATGTCGGTGCCACCTATCAATGGGCCATGCACTACATATTCAAGACAATCATCAGGACATTGGTATAATGCTATGTAGAATATCTGGTGGTCAAATCTCACCAGCATCAAGACTATCTCAAGGATCTTTAGAGAGTGTTCGACTTCTTCTGTTCCCGCCACTTGATGATGAACTCGTTGAAGTGTGCCTTCGGGGTCACCTTCAAGAAGTTACTTGGCTTCTTTTTCGTGTACCGGGGCCTTGAGATCAACCCAGAGAAGATCAAGGCTATCAACCGGATGCCTCCCTGGAGTAATATATTGGATCTACGAGTTTTCCATGGCTACATAGCCTACATATGCTGATTCATTGCGAATATGGCCAGAAAGTGTAAGCCCTGTTCTCAGCTCATGAAGAAAGGCTCTACCTACGAGTGGGACCAAGAGGGCTAGACCGTGTTCGAGGAAATCAAGAAATATATTCTTTAGCCTCTGGTCTTGATTCCACCCATATCTAGAAACCCGATGATCATGTACGTGACTTCCCTAGAATAATCTCTCGGCGCCCTTCTTGCTCAGAAGAAAAATGAGTGAATGGAAAAAATGTCTCTACTACCTCAGCCTCATGCTCCTCGATATGAAGACCAGATACCCCCCCATTAAGAAGTGCTTCTTATATCTGATATTCACAGTACAAAAATTGTGACACTACTTGCAGCACCACAAGGTACAACTGGTGTCTCAGGTAGACCTGCTAATGTATATTCTGAACCACCCCATATTTACCGGCCACCTCTCACGGTGGGCGGTAATCCTACAGCAGTTGAAAATCGGGGTTTTCCCTCATAAATCTATCAAGGGAAAAGCATTGGTGGAATTTCTTGATTCCCATCCAACCTCCATGGACTAGTTCATAGACAGGGATTTTCCCGACGAGGTGATCCTCTCGGTAGATCCTTCCATCCCATGTTGGTAGATGCACTTTGATGGTTCCTCCCAGAGCCCCACCTGTAAGAGTCTCAATGATCCCAAACTCAACATAGTAGGCCGAGGTATTTCCTTTATTACTCCAGTGCAAGCCATTCTGCGATACTCATTCCTGTTGTTGGAAGGTTGCACCAACAATGATGCAGGGTATTAGACTCTTATCACTGGCCTCGAGCTGGCCCTCGAGATCGATGTACCCCATTTATATGTGAAAGGGGATTCCGATCTAGTCATCAAGAAAGTCAACAATGGATATGTTGTCAGAATTACAGAGCTCGTACCACTGTTGGACTGCACCCTCTAGCTAATGGCCTAGTTTCCCTCTCGGCTGGATGTTACTCATGTTCCCCATTCTCAGAACAGTCAAGCCGATGTCCTAGACAGCCTGGCTGCATCTCTTTCAGAACCCGAGAAAGATGATCTAATTATACACGTGGCACACCAGAGAGTCATTTCACATGTCATGCTAGAGGAGGACAATGGCCTGCAGATAATCCATTTTACCGCCAGATCCTCCACGTCCGGACCCCCAGGTTCTTCAGATACAGTGGTTGAAGTGACCCCCAATTGGAGAGCCCCCTTTGTCGAGTATCTCCAAAATGATTGCCTCCTAGCTAAGTAGTTCGAGCGCGAGCGAATATGACACTGCGCACTGCATTTTACACTCCATAGTGGTCCCAGTCTTGATTAGATCCTCTACAAGAATAGGTTTGATGGTGTTCTCCTCTATTGCATCCAAGGAGTCAAGATTTCTCAGGTCATGCACGAGGTTCACGCTGGTTCCTGCGGTGCCCACCAATCTGGGCCAAATCTATCCCATTAGATCTGAAGATTGGGGTTCTTCTAGCCCTCCATGATCCATGATTGCATTATGTTCTCCAATAGATGTCACACGTTCCAAATTCATGCGATCTTCATGCATCGGCCACCAGAACCTATCCACTCCACCAAATACCCTTGACGATTTGTATTATCAGGACTAGATGTCATGGAACCATACCCACATGCGACATCTCACCAGTACAGGTTCATACTGACCGCCACGAACTTCTTTTCTAAGTGGGTATAAGCAGTTCTTCTCAAGGAGGTCAAGGCTCGTTCTATCGTTGACTTCGTGAGCTTCAACATCATATACCGATTTGAAATCCCTAACGCCGTCCTCACCGATAATTGAACCAAATTTCGAGCAGCCAAACTGAATAAATTTTATTCCAAGTACAACATTTTTTCAATCCATACCTCCCACTATCACGCACAGGAGAATGGTCAGATCATGGCGTTCAACAAACCCCTCTATAAAATTTTGTATAAAATGGTTGGTCATAACAAAAAGAGTTGGTCGGACAAGCTCCCCAATTACCTATGGTCCTATCAGACGATGACTCATAATTCCACCCAGGTGACCCCATATCCCCTAGTGTATAGAGATGAGGTTGTTCTACCCATCGAGATCCAACTGCCTTCGTTATGCACAATGGTCTATGACTAGAAGGCGTCAGATAAGGTAGACAAAATTTGTCTGGATGAATTAGCAGCACTTGACAAGAATAGGCTCTGTGCCCTGCACAGTCTGTAAAGGTATCAGAATAAGATAGCCTAGGCCTTCAACAAAAAGTTTCACCTCCACTCCTTTCTGCAAGGAAACATGGTATTGGAACTCTGGGCGCCAATGATCCCAGGCAAGAAACCAACCATGTTGGAGCCCAAATTGGAAGGACCTTAGATAGTCCACAGGGTTTACCCTAATGTAGCATTCTCCCTGGTGACCATGGATGGTGAGATTATAAATCCTCCCACAAATGAGAAGTTTCTCAGGAAATAATTTTCCTGAGCCATTAATGTCCGGCATGTCCCTAAATTGTTTGGTCCAACATGACCCTAAATAGTTTGGTCCCGCATGACCCTAACTGCACGCCTGTCTTGCATGACCTTAAACTGTTCATTCCTACATGACTTTAAACTGTGCATCATCTCGCAAGATGTTTAACTGTGACCATATAACTACGTATGGCTCGATTTCCATACTCATGGGATATGTAGGAATGCTGAGACATCTCGTCTTGAGCCTAGTCCTGAACTATTCTCTTTGACTATGCCCCCTGGGTACAGCTCTCTTGGAGGATATTTGCATGATGTGGTGTAGGCTTCCTTATCCCCACTCATGCTAGTATTATAGCGGTCACACCATGTGCCAGCTCCCCATTCTTCTATTCTCCCACGTCCATACCGCATGACGTTAAAATGCATGGCCTTCAAGAACTACGTATGACTTTATTCTCATCCTCATCGGAAATGTAGGAACGCTCGAACATTTTGTCTGTTGGCCCAACCAAAATACTGGAATCATCCCCTTGGGTAAAGATATATGGTAGTGGTGTAGACTTTTTCCCCAATTCACATTGATCTAGCCTCGATCTGGCTATGCGTCCCTCTCCCTAGAGATGTTCGCCTCTTTCAAGGATGTGTACAACTTTTCTTCACCCACTCCTTTGATTGGGACTCCATCATCTTCCCCGTATAGAAGGGCCCCCGAACGGTATAGATGCTAGGCCTTAGGGATCTCTTACCTCTTTGTTCGAATGCCCTTGCATATGATGAGCAAAAAGTCGATACAAGTCCCACATTTCAAATATGGTTATCGGTCGATGCTCATTTTTTGCTCCCATCTCAGGCCCCTTGGCCTTTTTTGGACCCTGGACTAAGTTCTCTCTTGAGATTATATGGTGCAACATAGGATTATGCCCTCATTCGCGTAGGGTTACTCTCCATGTCGTACACATCTCCAGATGAGATATCTTATCCCTTATTCGTCCCCACTACAAGATGTTAAGCTGCAAACCAGTCAGGCCTTCCTAACCAAGGCCCAGCCTCAGGCCCCTTGGCCTTTTCGGGCTCCCGACCCAAGTTTCTATATAGGGTTGTATGGTGTGGTATGGTAATATGTCGCCATTCACATCAGGTTATTCTCTACACTGTACAACTCCATTATCAGGGACATCTTACTCCCCTCTTCATCCCCACTACAAGACGTTAAACTGCAAACCGGTTAGGCCTTCCTGACCGAGGCCCAGCCTCAGGCCCCTTGGCCTTTTCGGGCCCCGGCTGAGGTTCTCATGGGATTGAACGGTTTGGTATGGGATTATGTTCTCATTCATTTCGATTTACTCACCATGTCGTACACCCCCTTGTTTGGGTATCTTACCCCCATGTGCTTTTAATAACTACGTGCGGCTAGATTCTCATCCTCGTGGGATATGTAAGACGGCCCGAATGTCTAGACTTCGGGTCTAGCCCCATCTCCCAAAAATATCCCATTCACCTTGGCCCCTTGGACTACCCTTCCTTAAGGAGGAGAGTATATGGAATGGCATAGGATTATGTCCTCTTTCACATCGGGCTATTAATGACCACACCATGTACCTCTCCTAGGAATTCTCTTTCCCCTTACTATATACTCATCCCTTAAAGTCAGTTACTCTCAAGTTGGGCACCTTCATCGACCCTCTTCGGTGGTTCACCAATGTGCCTAAGGGTACTCTGGTTTAGTACCTTGAATGTTGGACCCTCCTTGGACATGCTTCCACCCATTTTTCAGGCTTTGTGTTCCCCTTCATCAGGGCTTCCATCATTTTTCACACCCGAAGGGACCCCCAAGTGGCATGGTTGCTAGGCCTAAGGGCTCTCCTAACATTACAGGCCAACATCCCCAAGGGTTGCGTAAAACAAGCCAATACAAATCCCATGTTGCGAATATGGTTAGTATTCGATGCTCATTTTTTATTACCATTTCAGGCTAACGCAGTGTGGATATTCTGTTTCGAACACGATCAACTGTTATCATCCATCATCACGCCGACCCAATTAAGCCCAAAATGTCAGTTACATGATTCACATCATCCTCCACCTCATGATGTCCATGTGGAACTTTGAAACTCTTGGTACTATTCCTCAGGGTGCATCTGCATGTTAGGGGGGACAAAATCCGTGATAAGATCATCATTCGAGGCTCTGCATATATTTTCCTTTGGCGTGCGTTCCTAGTATTGCAGTAAACATCTCCTTCCCTTGTTTCCCACAACAATTTCGACTCACGTGGGATTATGGTTTGGGTTGAAGTCTCTACTTACTGGAGGGTTTTTTCTCATCCATGGTCCGACCTCTAAGACCATAAATTAAGATCTCTTCCAGAACAACATATTGCTTGATTTATATCCTCATGGGATGCGTAGGGCCGCCCGAGCATCTCGTCTTTGGGTCCAGCCCTAGTAATCTAAAATACTTCCCTCTATTATATCCCCTCATCCCGAACTCTCTGAGGAATATATGTTATAGAGAGAACCTCATGGGTCCTCACTTACATCGGGTTTTGAGAGGACCGCACCATGTGCCTCCCATATCGTCTCTCATCCATGGTATGAGCTCTAAGACCATAAACTAAGATCTCGTTTAGAACTACATATAGCTTGATTCCCATCCTCATGGGATAAGTAGGACTACCCAAATGTCTCGTTTTTGGGTCCAGCTCAGGTGGGAGCTAGTTTCTTCTGCCCCTTACCCTCTTACCTATATTCATGCCCCTTGTCATGAGGCTCCTTTCTAAGAATTGTATAGAGTGTGGTGTGGGATTAGGTCCTAATTCACGTCGGGTATGTTGTATCATGTTTTTCACATTCCTTCATGTCTAAGCCTTACGACATTAAACTATACCGCCTGGTCCTATCACATGACCCTAAACTGTGACATTATCATCCTGGTCATACAACAAAAAACGGATCTACATCGTGGTGAACTCACTCAAGGGGAAACCATGATTGGTATTGGTTACACGCCATACCATTTGTCAACACCTACACACGGCTTGATTCTTGTGGCGCTGCCAGGACATTTCATCCTAGGCTTTTCGCTTCACAAAAAAATAGTCACCTTAAAGGACAAACAAGATTTATCAAATACCACTTCATTTGGTATGAAGGCCACACTCGCACTCCCCTATTATCCCTGGCACTGGTATCTTACAATGAAACCACTTAGAACTACGTACAACTTGATCTCCATCCTCATGGGGTATGTAGGAACGCCCATGCACCTTGCCTCGGGCCCAGCTCAACTCTCGTTTTCAGTCCCTCGACCTAAAACCTAGCCAAGGAACACACAGTGGTAGGAACACCCATTTCCCATTCACGTCGGGTTTTATAATCACCCCACCATGTGTCTATTGTGTTTCTACTATCCATTTCTAGAGTTCTATGACCCAAAAATAAGATCTCCCTATGGGAAATGTGCGTCTCGTTTGGCTATTTCGCCACCCTGTGCACAGTCCTTTATATCGGGCCCCCCTTAATGGTCCACCCTAGGAACTTAAGCTGAAACTGTATGGCCCTATGACCCTTTTCCTAGAGAGGGGACCCGATTCCCTCTTTTTCAAATGTCTCATAGTTGTACTCAGATGCATTTAGGAAAAGAGCCCGACGTTTGGAATTTTCACAGGTACATTCCCCTTGATCCATGTCCATGCTTCGTGAGCCTATTATTTGGATACTCATAATCTTCCTCATCTTAAGGTACCCCCTTCACGGCCTAGTCTCATGCCACCTTGGCTCAACTACCGTTTTGGGAAAACATCCCTAAGGACCCCGAATGACATTTGCAACAGGTCCCATGTTTCGATCATGGTCAGCGATCGACCCTCATCTGTCTGTCTCCATTCCGGGATAACACGATATGGATGTTGTGTTTCTAAAATGGTCAAAAAAAATTCCCTATAATCACGCCACCATCATTGCGGTCAAGATTTCAAGCATCATGATTCACATGTTTCCACTCCCTTATGATCATGTGGAATTCTAACATACTTGGCTCAACTCTTAAGCACATCTAGGTGCGTTATATAGGCAGGTCAACATCAACGGGACTTCAGTCATCTAATGCCTCATGATCCCTAATCTGTGCTTCTCTATTACAGGATAGTCCCATCACCACTTCTTGTTTCACACATAGAGCACGACTCATGTGGGCTTAGTAGTTCTGGTAGGACGTGTACTATTGCAGCCATTTCCACCCATTCCTTTCTCTTCCCACATGATGTTAAACTGTTCTTCCAGAAATACATATGGATTGATTTCCATCCTCATGGGATACGTAGGGACTCCCAATAATTTCACCTCGAGTCTAGCCCTAGGAATCATAAATCAGGATCCTCCTCATTTCGAGCCCCTGGCCCGACCCCTTGTGGGGAACTGTGTAACTTCAATTTTTCCCTGAACAAGTTCGGGATGCCCCAAGATGAAATTGGTAAGGGATGGCTCCCCCTCCAGAGAGGTCCTGTCTAAAAGAAAAAATTATCCATGATCAAACTGATGAAACCATCTAATGTACTTCCACCATTATGGCATTATTTAGAGAGTGTTGGATTCGATTCTAACAAAACATCACTCCACCGTCTATGCTTTGAGGGCCCCTTATTCAGAACCTCGTCCTCTTTCATGTCTAATGAAACCACCTAACAGTATGGATGGTCAGCCTATGGCCTGGCTATTATCCAGGGACAATTTTCTAGAAGACTAATGGATGACATTTTGTTTCAGGCCCCGTGTTTCGAACATGGTCAGCAATCAAACCACATTTTCTATCCCTATTCTAGGATAACACAATAAGGGTATTGTGTTTCGAATGAGTTCAATAGTAATTATTTATTGTCACACCACCCCCCCCCCACAAATTTCTGGATTTTGGTTATCATGATTCGCACATCCCATTACAATCGGTTCGGATTGATTTTTGCACCCCTAGTGTTACCCCATTTGTGCACAAGAGCACGCCGGGAAAACGGTAATTCGGCTGTTCTGAGAACTTCATTCTCCAGTTAGGTTTCTCCAATTTCCTCCTGGAAATTTGGACCTATTATTCAAACCCTGGATTCCCAAATCATGGTTTTCACTTTTAACATTTAGGTGAGGTGATAAGGTGGTCATCCATTATCTCTCACATTGAGCCCGACCCACGTGAGCTTAGGGAATGATCACTGGACGCTCCGTGAACATCAAAAGGATGTAATAAACCAATGTAAAAAAATAGAACTCATGCATGATATGATATCAAACAATATAAGAATGAAAGTATGTTTGAGGGTTTGTAATCATTACAGTACCTAAGGGTCGATCCCCCCCATGGATGGGTTGACCTCATCAAAAGAGCATAGCAGCTCCGCCACCCTTTGGCTAGTGGTGTCCAGGAGTTGCTTCTCCCTGTTCAGCTCCGGATCCTCCTCGGCATCGAGAGTGAAAAATTATTTGGCCACAATATGGGCTTGATCCGCATCGGCTCGGATGGTGGTCATCTCCACAGAGGCTCGCTTCAGGCCCTCTTCAGCTTCTGCCATCTTGGACATTAATCACAATACTATCCCATATTACACGTCTAGGGAGGTCGAGTGATCGTATGCCAAATTCGGCAGCCGCTGGACCTCGTTTTCAGCCTCATGGAGCCTCTTAATGTTTACCACCTTCCTCTACAACCATACCATAGTGAATCCATGGTCGTAATCCCAAATCGTTTATTCCATAAGATCTCAGATGAGCATGTGAAGATTTTGGGCATCCACTCCTCTAGCACAAAGTTCATGTAGTTGTGAGTGTATTATGTCCATCTCATCCAACCATAGTGATTGGGGGTGTCATTGATGAAGCATGTGATCAACTTCCATGATCAGCGACAGACTATTTTTCTGTCCTCCTCATCAGAAGCTGTCTCGTCCCAGTCGGCCTGGTTGGAAGGCTTGTATGCAGGGAATTCCCCCATGAACTCCTTAGCCGGGTCTACATCTAGAGTTGGATAAGGAGTGGTGGGGCCTGCACTATCTGGTTGATCCTAATCATCAGATCCCACCTCAATAACCTCAGGTGCATCTCCATTGGTTCCCCTTCCAATGATCGGGAGTGATACAGTTCGGTCAGGTTTGATGTCCACCTCCAAGACCATTGGCATGCCTCTAGGAAGGGTGGTACCAGAAGACCCTACCAACTTCGATGTAGCGGCCTAGTCCAATTGAAGGACTGTACACGCAAAAAAAGGGGGAATGAAGGTAAGTTAATGTGGTCAGGGGAAGACAATCGTAAATTCGGTATAATAGACTTACAGAGATCAAATCTCTGGTCTCTCTCTTTGGCTGATGTTGACAGGACCCCGAGACGTGGCCCCCTGTATGTGGTTGGATGGTCTGGAGACTCATGGGGAGCCGCCTTAGGTGTCATGGCCCCACCAGACACAAAACTTGATGCATCCACAGGTGTGGATCCCGAAGTTACCATGTCAGCACCCACTAAGGGGAGAGAATAAGGTCTATGCACAAGGTCCTCATATACAGTGCAAATGATGGTAAAAAACCCAGAGTAACCAAATAGAAGACCCTAAAGATGGAACATGATATTTTACCTCGAGGTCCTCTGAAAAATATTCAAGATCTGAGTATTGATCGCCGAATTCACCCTCCTCAAACGGAATCCCTCTACCTGCCTTGTCTACCCAAGAGGACTCGTTTGATTCTTCTGGAAGAGGAAATCGCTCCCTCAGGTCAGCAGCTGACAGTTACGGTGGGACCATACGATCCAATATCACCCTGACTCGGTCTGTCATCGGACACGGGGCACCCCAGGAGTGGATGAAGTCTTCCAGTTTAGCCATGTATTGCTCCGCCTCTTCCTAGAATACAGCAAAACTTTCTCTGAGAGGGACAATCCTTGGAAAGTCTATCCAGATGCGGTTAAGGTGCTGCCATAACTCAGATGGGCCGAGGAATTGCCATTTGACTTCCAAGATGTCCCAATCCTCTGGGAAGATAGCATTCTTCAGCATGTCAATATAGTGCATCTATTTCCCTAGGTCTTGAGTATAAATCATGTGGAATCTTCTCGTAGTCTGCACCTCTAGATGACTATGATCTTCAGGGACCACTGGGTCTGCTGCTACCGCTGAATCTGCTATTAATGCTTCCCCCTCAACTGGTGCAGGAGTCACCACTAAAGTAGCCCCGCCACTGTGAGGTGCCCTTGAATCCTTCTAGCCTCGACCCTGAGGTAGGGGAAACTCAACGTCACTGACTAGGATGGTTTGCATACTTCAGCATCTCCCCCTAGTATGCTGCCTCCCAGCTCTAGGCATATTTCTTCACCAGTCCTAAGACGATGGTCAGTGGAGGCAGTACATTCCACATCTTCCCATCCTCCCATGTGAACATAAGCCACATATTCCTCATCACACAGAGGTGACCCTAGTGACACACCTCAATGTAGACCTGCGGGGTCAGTCGTTGCAGGCACCAGAATTGCCTTGCAAACTGGTGGGGGGTGTATTGCTCATAGAGGTTCTCACGGTCCACCCTGGCCACCAAGACTCCACCTCAAAAGGCCAGAAGCTAGGCCCATTGCCCTACTATTCCCCAACCATCATCTGTGAAGTCCCCTGTCAGTAATGAGAACAGGTGAAAGTTGAACTACTCTGCCTTCTAGACTCGAATCAACACCGATGGTATGGTCTGAATGGCGAGAAAACTCCTTACGACATTGAGAATTGAGGGGAAGAAGTTCGACCCTATAGGCGAGATGGGGTTCAGATATTCATAGACCCCCCCTGATGTGCTCCTCTATCCACCCATAAAGGAGGTGGAACGGCCCGCATACCCTATATGGCCTCTTCCCCTCGCTGATCTGCCACAACATCTTATAAAACATGGTGAGCATCAAGATCCCTATGTAGACCCACCCCCCTATCACCAATGTGGATGACATGATGAATGTTCTTGGTCGCACTCCCATGTTAGTATGCCTCACTAGCAGGATCCAACCACAGATAAGAGCTGCGATGAATTCCGCCAGCCTAACTATCGGCTATTGCTTAGTTCTGACACTGATCCCCCAAGTCTTCCACTAGCTATACTCCAACAACCACCAGTACAAATGTTCCTTACTCCCATTCCCCTTTGAGCAAGTCCGATGACTTGCTGGAAATTTCCTATTTTTCGGGATATTTAGGAATTGCTTGAACCACAGCCTGAAGTGGAAATCCCTTACTGGCTCTTTTTCCTCCCTAGGCACGAGCTCCATCAGTGCCAACTCCAGCCGTGACATCTTTTCCAAATCCTCCCACACACCCATTGTAGGGAGGAATTCGTTGTACATAGCCCCCAGTATCAGGACCCCTGAGATCGGATACACATCCCATAAGTTGATGCCAACCTCCCCATGATGCAGGTGGAAGGTATTGGTCCCCAATGACCACAAGATCAATAGCTTCGGCCTTAACTGATTCGGGTGGTAGATGTGAAAATGGGAAGCCAAAGCTACCTCATACATGCCCACTCTACTTAGCTCCACCCCAAAATCCTCACACGAAGTGCCTACCCAGTAGGCCCATTTCCAATCATCCGTGAAGTTTCTGCCATGGCGCATGTCCCATTCCCCAAACCACCACTAATTTGGGTTCCCCAGCACTGCCTTGATGAATGTTCGGTACAACGGATGTGACATCTCCAGCTGCAATTCCTTCCCATCTACATTTTTCATATGGTTGTATAAACAGTCAGTAGTGACGGGCATGAAGTCCTCTCGGGAAAGACCATCAGCTACGCTAAACCAGTGGTGCTGACACGGTGTGCTCCAGAACAAATAAGCTGGCTCATCCCTACTTTCATCAGGGATGAAGACGTCATCCCTCTACCTAATGCCATACAAGGGAAATCATCAACACAATGGGTAGTTCCTTTGGGTCTTCGACTTCAACTACACCAATGAACTATGGTCTGAGTGGCTACAGACTAACTCTCCTAGAACTAGAATGTTCGTCATCTCAAACCTCCAAGCGGCATCCGTAAGGACCCCCTGAGCCGATTTTTGGTGGGCCATTTTTTTCTAGAACATGGATGATTTTTGGGTTGGTTTGTGAAGCTCATTCATAGAGCGCATTTGTGAAGTCTCTTCATGGAGACTGTTTTCAGAGACCTGCCTTGGCGCCCAAGCACCGAATCACGGAGCACAAATGCAGAGTCGAGGACTCACTGTGCACCGCAAAGACTTTATTCACAAAGAACACTCGCATAGTACGCGGAGCTCCATGAATCAAGAGCGCAAAATAACAAATTCACGGAGGAAGAGAAATGAAAAAAGAGAGTGCAACTCCCCTATTTATAGGTGACCCCCATCAGACCTTCACAACGTGTCCAGTTCACACCGAGATTAGCAGCGCATTTGGCCTACGCTTCCCCTATCTGCCATGCGAGCCTTCTTCACGAGCTGGCATCACGAACGGGTGATGATTTTGGAAATTTCCTTTAGACTTAGACCCTTTATCTCTCTGCAGCTCCATGTCTGAGGGGGGGGGCATTTGTTGGTGAAAAAATTCGGGAAAGAGAAGAGGCCCAAAGAAGGAACTATTGGCTGCCTCGTGAAGCCATTTCGTGGAGTCCCCCAGCACCACGCCCATCATGAAGTAATGAGGTGGGACACTCTGCGAACACACTTGGTGTTCATGATCCCGTTGCGAAGCAAAGAGGCGGGGTGCTCCGTGAACGCACTTGACGTTCATGATCCTGCCGTGAAACAAGGAGGTGGGATGCTCTACGACCGCATTTGACATTCATGAGCCCGCCACGAAGGAAGAAGGCAGGATGCTCAGCGACCACATTTGACTTTCGCGACCCACCGTGAAGCCACCAAGTCCCTCTTTATGCCGCTTGAGCTTCGCTTAATGGTTCCTCTTACCTATAAATACTGGGTTCCCCCTTATCCCAACAGATGGACAATCTGACTTTCCAACTTCCCAGCTTCTGAATTGCGAAGAATCCTTCTGCTCTACGAACCATGAGCTGTGGAAGGTACTTCTGCTCTACGAAGTGCCTCCCCCTTGTCTCTTTTTGATCCCCTATTCTAAGAGGGATGCATTTCACGAAGCCTAAGAGCATTCACGGAGGAAGGGGATCCCCAAGGGGACTCGGGTAATCGCAGAGAATTTATGCTTCACGAAACAACCTTCATGTACACATGATCCACATGCTAAAGAAGGTTCACTGTACTTCTCAAAGTACATTGCTTCCCGACACCCTACTTTGCAAGGTACCTTTTCTCCACGAGGCAGTACTCATTGAATGCCTCTCCACTTTGCAAATCACCTCCCATATTCACCTCTGCCCCATGCTTAGGCTAAGGCACCCCACATATCAATGCACACTCCTTCGCAAGTTCCCTCCTCCACGCAGAACAATATTGCTTTACAAGGCCCTCTCCTATGAACCCCTCTGCTTGTAAATTCCTTTTCCCTTGTGATTCTCT
This sequence comes from Viscum album, assembly GCA_963277665.1. Taxonomy (NCBI): domain Eukaryota; kingdom Viridiplantae; phylum Streptophyta; class Magnoliopsida; order Santalales; family Viscaceae; genus Viscum; species Viscum album. The sequence continues at coordinate 928,803,936 of OY728165.1, forward strand.
AGGTTTGAACGATGTGATTTCAAAGTGACTTGGACTATACTTCCTATTGCGTTGCATCGCCTCATGTTTCTTCGCATAGGCACGCTAATGTATATTGCGTGTTCGCATAAAAACGCTAACATCGACCCCTCGATGGTTCACTCCATGACACCCCATCACCACGGCATTGCCGATGTCTTCCCATACACAAGGAGCAGAGGGTACTAGTTATGTAAGCCCTAGGGGTGTAGAGCACACCCACATCATCTGAGCTACAGGATGTTAAACTACCAAGAACGTTCTTCTTTAGCACATGACGTTAAACTGTGACCTGGCCCCATGTATCGCACTTAGGGTCCCCCACCTTGTATATTCTCCATGCCCACTCGTCTCCACAGGGATGGGAATACCCCTCACAGGGGATTATATCCTCCTTATCAGAGTGGTGTTTTTCCATGGTGAAAGGGCATCCACCTTGGTGTAAGCCCCTATATATTCTTACAGGAGGCACCATCCCTGCTCCTCCATTCATCTTCGGCCCCCAGGGCCAGCAAAGGGCATGGTAGGGAAAGGTGATTCTCCTTTCTTATATCCCAAGTCCCTCTCCCACTGCGCTTTGTCGCCTTCATCCTCCATCCTAGAGTAAGTCCCAATATTTCTCTCCCTAGGTTGCTAACCATGTGTAAGCCCCACTGCATGTCCCATAGATGTACCTTTCATGACATGATTGTAGGGTCTCTGCTACCTCTTGTTTCTCACATAGAGCATGAATCATGTGGTCTTAGAGCAAGCATCGACCATGAAATCAACACCCTGGGTAGCCAAGGATGTAATCCTCATCCATTCCAAACTACATGGACTTTGATCCTTGCTAAGGTAATGTACGTAGAAATCCTCCATGAGGTCAAAGCCCACCACCCATTGGTCATTCCGACCATCTTCACGTTGGTTCACCAACACCCTGGGTAGCCTAGAGTGTAAGCCCTATCCATTCCGAACTACGTGGAATTTGATCCTTGTTAAGGTAAGGAACATAGGAAGACTCCCTGAGGTTCAACACCACCACCCATTGGTCATTCTGGCCATCCTCACATCGGTGCACCAACACCCCGGGAGGCCTAGAGTGTAAGCCCCATCCATTCCAAACTATGCGGACTTTGATCCTTGCTAAGGTAAGGTACATAGGAATCCTCCCTGAGGTTCAAGCCCACCACCCACCTAGGGCCCCTAGTCCTCCTTCACATCGGTTCACTAACGTCAACCCGAACTATGCGGTCTTTGATCTTGGATAAGTTAGGGTATGTAGGAAACCTCCACGAGTTTCAAGCCCACCACTCCGGTCGCTCCGACCTCATTCACGTCGGTTCTCCCCCGTCCTGTATGACATTAAAATTTATTCGCCAATCTGAACTACGTGGACTTTGATCCTTGCTATGGTAAGGTGCGTATGAAGCCTCCCTGAGGTTCATGCCCACCATTCATGGGACCCCAGGTCCACTTTCATTTTAGTTCACCAACGCCAGCCTCCAGAACTACGAGGACATTAATTCCCTACCATGGTGATACGTAAGAAGCCCCTCCAAGGCTCCAGCCCAAAACCATCGTCATCCTTATGAAGGATCTATCCCTTTCACAGAAACTTCCATTAGTCATCCTGACTCTTACCCAGGCTGCCACATCCCTTTGGAATCATGCCCCTCCTATTCCTCATTCCTTCAGGAAGCCACCCACATGTTGGCCCCAATATTGGTGTTCCTTCCAGAGGGTTCCTCCATCTGATCCACTCTAGTTAGTGTTATGATCAGCCTGATCCATCTCCGTTAGATGTTAAAAATGCGGTATACCATGTGTTAAACAAGAGAAGATGAGGATAAACTCAAATACATTCAAATGGGATATGATTCCCCGTGTTCGATTTGGGATGCCTTGGGCTTCCGCGCCCTCGAGAAGCCCTATAATAAGGGACATAAGACAGACAACCAATCCCTAGTGTCCAGACATGCTAGTGATTCCCAGCGTGACTACTCCTCTAACCAAAGGTTGCTGCCCTGAACAGATCCATTGGAATGTCCTAACAGAAGTAGTGTAATTAACTAGTGTCCATGAAGATATGGAACTAGGAAGTGTTTCATGAACAACGTCTTATGTCTATAAGGGAGAATCGGACTAGGTGATGAGTTTCGAGGAGGAATCCATGGAAGGAAGAACTAACATGCCATAATCCTGTTTCGATCAATGTGAAGATTTTCCTAAATAAGGAAAAGATGCCGCCTACCATTAGAAAGTAGGAATATAGGGTAACGGTTGCGCGTCCTCCACGGACAGAGGTGCGTGCCCTGGCGAAAGCGTCATGAACAATATATTTATAGAAATCATTATTTTTATTGAGAACAAAATCATTATATTTTTTAGGTACTTATGTTTTTTCATCAAAGTATCGTGATTATGTTCTAGTATAAAACCATACTCCTTAATCTCATCAAAAATATTTTTTTTATATTTATAATTAGTACAAAAAAATTATTTTACCTATTCATTCCCATCCATAAGACATAGATTTACAATTTGATTTGAATTCCCATAATTAGTGTGAATGTTAGATTCATCACATGAATCCTATGATGCACTTTAAGTACCCATTATATAATTTTTAACATTATTATTATAAACTTATTTTCCTTGAAAATTCTTTTTAGATTTATGTTTGAGGGTTGTCAGGTATGATATGTCTTCTTTTCCAATATTCATTGAATGTATCATATTTTTCATCATCCTTCATGAATTATCCATCTATCTTATTATACAAATTACTAAATATTTTATCAATACTTGAATGTTTTTAACTAGAATATAATCTACTAGATTAGTCATCAGATGAATCAGAATATATCTATTTAACCATTCATGTAGAAGCCTTAAGATCCTCATTTTCTATCTGGACTAACTTATGATCATAAAATTTTATTTTAATTTCTGATTCATACACTATTATTGTTCCAATTATATATTTTTAGATCTTAAATAGTGGTAAGACTTCTAATATAAGTAGATATTCTAATCAATATAGTATAAAGAACTATAAGAACTATTAAATATAGATTCAATTCAGGTAAACTAGTTCCCCATCAATAACACAGTTCACTATCATAGTGATTCATTCATTAATTAAAGTAAATATTTCTCCATAAAAAATCTTAAAAGTATAAAATTTCATCTTTTCAATGTTATAAATCAATTATCATCTACTATCGATTCCTTCATAGGTAACAAACATAGTATGCCACATGTCATAGGTACTAGCACATTAAGAAACTCTATTGAACTGTTATAGTCCTACTCCATTTATGATAACATCCATAGAATTTTAATTTAAATAATAATGAGATTATTGAGTATTATTCCATGTATTAGGTTCATTGGTATTGATCTTTTGGGGTTTCACCACATTAAAATAACCATTCAAACCATGATTATTAAAATATATAACCATTATTGATTTATAGAAACCATAATTCTAACCATTTAAATATGGATATCTAATTATGGACATACATACTCTAGGGTAATCAACTGGTCTTTGTTTATTGATACCTTATCAATAGCATCTTAAGGGTAAAAAAATTAAATTTTAGGATATTATACCAAGTGTTTTCCCATGAAGGTAGTTGAAAAAGAATAAAGAGGTCTGAATTGATTCCTTAAAATATTTTCACCAATTTTAATCATACCCTTTAAGTTAGTGAATATATCCTTCACATTAAAATAGGGTAATGAAAAATAAATATAAATAAATAAAGTGAAGGATATATATTGTTTTTTGTAGTGGTTTAGGGCTAAAATAACATACCCTATTAAACTCCACCAAAATCCAATAAAGGATTTGTGATTTTATTGAGATCAATTTCCTGGGGAACTCCCAATTGAATAAAATTAGTTGTCACATAGTAAAATTAATTTATTTTGGAATTAGATTCCTTTATCAGGGGCCTCACTAAATAGTAAGAGTAGTTGAAAATTATTCCATATCTATGTATTTGTACCAAACACTTAACAGATCCAGAGAAAATAAGTTTACACTTGTATATAAATATGTGATATGTAGAAGTAAAAATAGTTACAACACATTGTTGCAAAATCCAACCATTAAAAAGATATACTAAAAAGTTTTTCATATGGAAAATGAATACTCATGGTGTTTTAGTTGTGATGAGATCCTTTATATAAATGATCTTTAATGAACATGTCAAAATTAGAAAATATCATAAAAAACACAATAAAACAATTAATTTTTATTTATCCTTATACTTTTCAGTGAATCTTGATTGCAAAGAGTAAATTACACACAACACAAATAATATTCTTCTAAATTCCCCCATCTTATGTTGTAATAGTAACATGAATATTAATTTAATATAAAAGGTATTTTGATTCTATTTTCATCGCCATGTGAGTCAATAATAGTTTTTCTGTTTGAAATATTTTTTCACTTCTCTTACTCATCATTATCTCTTCAGAATACATATAAATTATATATAAATAATATATTTTATGAAAATTAATCATCCTTTTATATATCCAAATAAATTAAGTAAAATTAATCCATAAATTTCTATGATATAATAATTGTCATTTAAAACGTTCCCTTTGAAAAAAAATCTAAATAATTGAGTCAGTAACCTTCAACATTTTCCTTCACATTGATCAACATTTAAGACTTCATTTAATTCCTTAAATCCTTTAAAAACTATTACTAAAATATAATTCCAAAATAAAAACATTTGTTTCTTGTATTCTATTATTAAATAATATTCAAAATAGAAAAAATATGATACATGAATGTAATCTGATAACTACTGAACTCATTTATTTTATATGGTGTGTTAACATATCCATAGTACAATAAAAAATATATCTTAAAATTATAATTTAAAAAACCTAAAAGTAATCACTCCATTTAATATAAGGGTCATTTACTTTGAGAATTCAATCACTTATCCAAAATACATAACTTCTAATATTTTCACTATAATATATGCAAGTAATCTCTTTATAATGTAAAAGTAACTTCCTATAACTTGTAATTAATATATTTCCAAATACCAAGTTATACGTCTTATGTAATAGTAAATATTTCTATCTCAAATCATAAATAAAAGTAACATCTCAACATCCAATTAATGAATAAAAGTAATAAAATTGGTTGAATTAAAATTATCATAAGTAAAAGTAGTATCTCAAAAGGTACAATGCATAGTGAAAATTTCATCATCATTTAAATCATAAGGATAAATTCCTATTTTATATTAACATGCAACCTTTCCGCCTTCATTAAAAGTCTCTCTCTCAAATTAGACAATATTATTAAATCTATGTGATGCATAATTTTCTTCACTTAGTTATATTTTCAAAATCTTCACAGAATACAAAATATATTACCTTTTTAATACAAAATATATATAATCATAAAAAATAATTCATTATATATTTTACCTAAAGATATTTAAAGTATTCTTAATATGTAAGATCTTCTTCATCAGGCATAATATATTATATTAATTTTATTTTTTGATTTCTAAAAAACATAAGATAATACTTAAGATATATAATATAATTTCGGCATTCTCCTCCTCTAAATTATATTTTGGACATTTCCTAATCTAAAAAATATATTTTTTCACTTCTATAATTCTACATTCAATACAGTTTCTAGGTTTTTTCCAATATTTAATTTCTATTCAAATGAACATATTATAGGAAAAATTTCTCAAATAAAAAATATATAATAATCTATTAAATAAATGAAAATAATATAATAATATTGAATTGAATTGAATATATATTATAGTAGTGAATAATAAGGTAATTCTAATATTTTTAGATATAATAAAAGTATTATAATATAGTAGTATTGAATAATAAATCATAATATGAGACCATAGTGAATAAATCAATGTAAAAAATATAAATCAAAAATAGAGGAATAAGTTAATTATCAAAATATAAATGACAATGAACAGAAATAACCAACTCAATAATGTTTCTAAATTATAAAATTACACTATGTATATGAATAAAGTGGAATTATATTATGTTGTCTCTCTTAATATCATCACCAAAACAACCTGGTAATGATATTGGTGTTTTCCCTCTATTAATAAATGATCTAAAAACAATGTGGGATTAATGTGTTATATTGTGTGATGCATATATAAATGAATAAGATACATGTTATTTGATGTTATAAATGAAATTTACTTTATTAAAAAATTTCAGTATATAAAATTAATGGAATATTAGGGTTTAATATTTATAAATACGGTATAAAAATAGTTAGGTTGAAACAATCTATGATGATAGTGTTTCAAGGAAACTAAATGTTTCATCCTTAATGAAATAATTTCCAATCTTGGAAAAAATCATTAATTGGGAATTCAAAAGAAGGAACAACACTATAAAACCCTAGACCAACTATATAGAACCATAGCCCAACTCACTCTCTAGCAACCAATGTAATTATCTTGACCTTCTGAGAATGTTACTTTGTTAGTTAGTTGAACATATTATAGGATCCAAGATAGGTTTGAGGGAATATCTATAGGGTTTGAGATATATTATTATTTGCGGCATATTTCTATGGTGTTATGGTAAGTGTTTCATCATGAATTCTTAGGGATGCTGAGTGGATATCTTGGTTACAACGTTGGAGCATTGGGGTTGAATTTTGAGGATTATCTATTTTTGGGTCCCTTATGAAATAATCCTTGACTGATTCCATGGTGATTCTCTACGGGTTTATTTGGGTGATGGGATGTCTATAGGCTATGTGATAATACTCTTTGTTTTTGTGTGGATTTGGGGAGAGTGGATTCAGTGCCCCTTCAATTTAAATCACCATTTTTTATGGTCCCATTGGCACTAGTATGGAGTTATATGGATAGAATAAATATATATTACTTTTTGTCACACCCAATCTAGGATTGAGTATTAGGTTATATTAGATATCTGTTAGATATAGGGAATGAACTGGTAGTAATGGATCATGTATCTATGAGATATGAAAGAGGAAAATATATCATGTGACTACTTTCTTTATAAGTTTAATGTTTATTTTCTATCATTGATTATTAGTCCGGTGAAGAGGATTTATATTCATTCCTTTCAGTAGGGGTTCATGAGTGTGAGATAGTTTATTATTAGGTTTATGGACCTCTTTTTCTATACCATTGATCTATTTCTATATGAGGAATCTAGATCTTGGATCTGGGATCTTAGAGGAGGCACTGCATCATGTTATTCATTATATGATCTCCCCATTGACATTTCTTATGTAATTTATAGTGTAATAAAAGTTTGATGTGGTTGAGAGGATTAATTATCTTCAAGGATAATCTAATGAGTGGATCCCTCATAGTTCATCATGGATTAGAGTTTAGGGTAGAAGATAAAAGGGGTCCTAATAGTCGAGGTTTATATTGGAAGGGTGTTTCCCTCAGTGGTATCCTTCTCATTTATATGGGTCCAGTAGTTCATTCGTTCCAACCAGGGGATCTAGACTAGTGTTATTTAATTATGTGGTATATTCATTCATGATTAAATTGACTAAACAATCTTGTAGTTAATGGATTCATGGAATGTTAAGATCCTTATCCCCCTTACGAGTTGTAATTACCTTGGGGTTGATATCCAAAGAAGGTGAATCAGGTTTTTTTGTTTCTATAAGAGGATATGGATCAAGTGTAGGGACTACCCATGATTTCTATTTAACCTAAGTACATATGCCTCATCATGGTTTCATAAGTGGTCATTAATAGAAAAAAAGGGAATCTGATCATGGTAATAATCATGCTATTGATGTGGTGGAACTAGATGAAAAAGAGATAGTACAATATACCATTTTTTTCTACTTTGGTTTATTCCTTGTTTGATTTTGGAGTGTCAATCACTTTTGTTGCACCCAAATTAGTGCATGCCTTAGTAATCATGGTGTAGAGCCATAAAGTGACCCTATTATTGACTAAAATAATTAGGGGGAGCTGATTCTATTTGGTGTGTGTCGAGGTTGTGAGATGACGACGAGTTAGGATTAATCATCTGGGTGTTTCCTTAGACTTCAGATACTGAAATAAGATATCATTATTATTATTATCTAGTTGTATTATATTTATATGGTAATTGATTATTTCAAAAAGGGATGTTGGGTTCTGTGATGAGTAGGTCCAACATATAGAGTTCATTGGTGAGAGGGAGTATTAGATGCTTCATAAATTCCTAGAGTTGTTTTTTTCTCATCATGTGGTATTATTTTTGGATTCAATTGATGTGCTACGATAGAGATATATTGTGTTTTAGAGAATATTACAATTAATTTTATAGATCTGGTTGTGTATTGTATACCATAACATGATATAATGTTTAAGATACACTTTAAACCTAGTGACTCCCAATTTCAGCAGCTCTATATGGGATGGAACTTTCTGATCTTCTATATTTGAGTATTTTGGTATCTGGAATTATGTATAGGGTCATTAGGTATATAGGTGTGTCAATGTGGGGTTATCCTATTTTACTCACCAAGAAGGTGGATTTTATTCTTTACAAGTGTATATATTATTGGTAGTTGAACTTGTTCATGTTCAATAACTAGTATCCTTATTAAAGGACCGATGATACATTCGACTAGTTTGTTGGTGGAAAATAATTTATCGTGACTGATCTATTGTTTGGATATGAAAATATATGAGATAAAAAGGAGGACATCCCAATGAATAGTTTCTAGATTTATTATGGGAACTTCTAGTTATGGATCATAATGTTATTTGTCACAAATTTGATGATCACAATCCTTAGACTCAAGAACATCATGTTATGTGAGTTCTTGAAATGGTTTGTAGTCATTTTCATTGAAGTAACACTTCTATACTCCAGGGAAGAGGAAGATCATATCAAGAATATTATGTTAGTTCTACATGTCCAACAACAACATCATATTTATGGGAATATGTCCAAGTATTTCTGGTGGATGGTAAAGGTATATATCCTTAGGCGTGTAGTGTCACGTCAGGGAGTGACAGTGGATCTGTCAAAGATCGAGGTGGATGTTTCTTGAGAAAAACCAAATTATATTGCATAGGTTTGTGTTTTCCATGATCTCACAGGTTATCAGCAGAAGATTTTTTCCTAGTTCTCTCATGCGGAACACCATTTCCTATAATTACTAGGAAGGATAATTCTTTCAATTGGTCTAATCAATGTAATGCAACTTTTTAATAGCTAAAGGGGTGGTTAACTAGTGATCTCATTTGATGGTTGATAGAGGAAGTAATTTTTAAAGGTATTATATAATGATTCCTATATTGGTTTGGGATATGTCTAGATGTTTTAGATGGTAGTGATATAATACGGGTCCCAGTAGTAATATATCCATAAGTGTAACTATTTCACCCATGATTTCGAGTTTTCATGGATTTTGTTCTCTAAAGCTGCGGTAAAATTTCATCATTATAGAGCATTTTGTGGTCTTCATAAATCATATAATCTTGAGGTATTGTTTTCTCCCAAAAGGATATAAATTCATTATAATAGAGGTAGATGGAGTTTCTTAAGGATTACATTTTTTATATCTTCTATACCCCAAGGATGTTGAATGTAGTTATAGATTTTTTGAGTAGGAAATCACAAGGAGTTGTTATTCAAGAATCTTATGATTATTTTGGGGTGATATAGGAGATTTCAACTATATATCTCCATGCCAAGGAGGTGGGAGGTTTAGGATTTCTATTCCAGACAGAAGTTATGACCCTTTTGATATAATATGTGGAATTGTCTTAGTTGGGGGACCTGAAGGTAGGGGTTATGTGAAATTGTGTATTATATGATGATGCTCTGGGGGATTGTCGGAGGACAATAATTATTAGATGTTGTTTCAAGGGAGGTTGTTTGTTCCATCAGTAATGCTTAAAGAGGTTATATGGGAGTCCTAGAGCTACGTATTGACAGTGCATCCTGGTGTAGCTAAGATATATTATTCCTAGAGGGGTCAGTTTTGATGGATGATAATAAAGTTGTTTTTGGAAGAGTCCATATTGTGGTTCCTGGTTTATCAGTAGGTGAATGCAGATAATCATGTTCCAAGTTATTTTTCTATAGCCATTGGATGTATCTGAGTGTAAACGAGATAATGTATTGATTAATTTCTTCATTGGTCTTCATTAAACCAATGGATTAGTTTATTCTATTTTGTGTGATTTTTTATTATTTGATGAATTACACTCACTAATTGGTGATAAGTGTATTGAAAGGTATGTAGATTTTGGTAAGACAATATGTGGATGAGGTGATATAGATTTAGGGGGTACTGAAGACCATCAAATACGATTTAGATTCTTATTTATCCTCATAAGTATGTATATTATTACAATATGATTTTGTCTAGTTGATCCTTAACACAACATTCTATCCCTAGGTAGATACCTAGATTGAGAAGAACATCCAGATTCAAATGGATATATTGAGATCTTATGCTCTAGATTTTGGTGGATCTCATGTGAGGAACTTTTTTTTGGAACATTTTTATTATAAAAAAATACTTCTCTCTTCCAATTAAATTACTCCATTCATTGTGTTATATGTGAAACCTTTTCATTCTCCATTATGATTGATTGTGGTTGGGGATTAAGTGGTTTGGACCCATTTGTGGTGTAGAGCATGTCATATAGGATTTATGTGATCCAATAATATAATAATGTATCTTAGGACTATTATAATTCTTATGAGAATTGGTGGAGGATAACTCTAGAGTTTGAGACTGGTAACAATGTGTTATTGGCGGTTTCTCCTCTTCATCAACAATATAGGGTTTTCCATGTGTGTAAGCTCTATAATTGATTTATCCAACCTTACAAGGTGTTATAGTGCATTGAAGATGGGGAAAATTGATTGTAAATTCCTCCATAGTTGTTCCAAATCCATGGAATATTCATTGTCTCACTACTCTATTGACATATTCCTGATGAGTATCAAGAAATTTATTGGGGTTATTTGAGTATCAAATATGAATTGATGTTCATTGAGAATCTGATTGATATCCAAGATCATCGAGAGGGGTAGTTATTCCCTTGGTTTGAGTTTTGGTAAAGCATAATGGTATGGAGGATAGTATATGGTAATGACAGATGTAGATGAGTATAAAGTATCCTAAGAGTTTTTGAATCATAATTTTTGGTGATGTAATTTTATAATTTAGGTATAATTATTGAAATGTTCCATTTTTATGAATATATGTATTAAGGGAGGAATCATCCTAATTGAGAGGTATCTTATATGGAGGTATTAGATGATGGGGAATGTGATTATACTCCTAGGATTAGTTTCAATTATTCAGGTCAAAAATATATTATGAGGAATACAATATAATGTCTCAGACCTTACTGAATAATTATTTTTTGAGAATATAATTTTGGTGGAGTCTGAAAGCGGTTTGATGGATGAGATTTGGGGCTTGATTTAAATTTTCATTTGTTTGAAAATTCTACAGTTTAATGGTTAGTGTTTCACTATAGAGGCTTACAGATATAGAATAGACATTTATTTCTTAGAAGGGGAGATTTGGGAGCCAAATTTTAAGGATATTACCTTTTAGGGACCCCTATAGTGTGGACCTTACTGTGTGTTGTGGTGTTGTTATTGGATTTTATTTGGTTGAAGGGAAGGCTACTTGTTATGGTATAGTACATGATGCATTGGTATAGAGATAGGGAGACTGGGTTTTGTTTCTCTTCTTTTTGAGGCACCATTTCAGTTTGGTCCCTTTGGTTGTGACATGGTGTCCAGTGGGATAGAATTAGTGGACCTACCAATTTGGGTGTCATTGTGGTGTGGAACTTATGCAGTGGAATCACAATGTTTAAGGGTTGGAGTATTTCACCGTCGATGTATCCAGTGCATCATTATTTTCTACAAGTTTTATAGGATATAGGATTTGATGTTGAAATGATTTATAGGATTTTATTATCTTAAAGTGATTGTGGCATCACCTAACATTTTTCATCATGATTTTGAGAAAAAACTATCTATTTTACCATGTTACTTACCCCGGAACCATGCTCTTATATAATTATATATTGAGTATAAATTTGGAAACCACTTTAACATCTAATATATTCCCTCTATTTTAATTTCCTACTGGAAAAAATTGGAGAAATTTAAGGATTCCTTTCATCCCCACTTACTTCTATTTGGTTGTAAGCTTCTTGAGATTCATTATTGGTGGTCCAATGTGTGTTCACTCTATTTTCCTCTTTATTTATTCCATTTATTCCCTTGGATATTCTTAGTGGTGGTGATGATTTTAGTTATGTAATGATAGGGATGTGTTTTTTATGACGAATTGTAATGGGTAAGGTTTATCAAGGATTCCCATATCCAGCTGTTGTCTTTTCACCATCTCTTCATTTCCTAGTCTTGTAGAATAGAATTTGGAGCATTGTTGTATTTAGGGGATTTGATAACTCTTAATTATTATATATATATTATGGGATTAATTTTATTTTTTTTATTGGGTGAGGATTATGGATCATCCTAATAAATATAATGAACTATAGCTAATAGAAATTGATGGAATGGAAATGAGTCACATATGTTTACTTGTTTCCATGGTATAACTCATGATATTTATGTCTACTTACTATTCCTCTTGAAAATCATTGTTTTTTTCATAAGTTTTTTGTTAATACTATTTTTTTATGTCAGAGTCACCTTTTATAAGAGAATAATAACAAAGATATAAATGAACGGAATGTGTAGAAAAGGGGAATTACTTAAAATCCTTTTTTGTATAAGGATTAATGGGATTTTTTTAGGGTGAATTTTATTATTGTGTGTTTTTGAACTTCCTGTTGTTTTGAATGTTATTATGTGGTTAGTGTGTGTGTTTGTGTGGGGGGTAGTGTCCCATTTTGATTTCTATGTCTTATATTTTGTAGTAGGGTTTCATTGGTTAGAATGTGTTGGGATATTTGTGTTGTAATAGGATTCATTAGTTGAATAATATTAAAAGTTTTGGGTAGTGGAATTGTTCAATAGGGATGTATATTACTATCCATTGTCTGTGAGATGTAATCCATATTTAATTGTGGAGTGATGGAATGGGTTTTGTTGTGGTTTTGTATTTTGTTGTCTGGTATTAATGGTATGTCATAATTACAAATGATAAATTGGGTACAAGTGATGGATGGAAATTATCATGGGTAACATATAGAGGTGGATTGTCATTATATATGAAAATTAATGGACGAATGAACATAATTTTTCTGGAAAATATTAAATCATGAAATGGAACATGAATGTTATTAGACTATTTTTATGAATGTTTGTTCATTGTTTTTTTGATATGTGGAGACATGATTGGTGTTATAGTTAGTAGTGGTAGTGGAGTGTTGTGATTGTAGTATAGTGATATTGATGCCATATGGTCAGGAGGTTTAGTTAAAACCACTATGTTGTGAAAGTGTCTGTCCATTAATATACATTTATTTTCCTTTTGAATTTGACGCATGCCCCACTTGAGTCATATAACCTTACCGATACCCAATATTCATTAGATTCTAGGTGGTATCCCCTAACATCTAGTTTGGTGAGGGAATGGATGGATGTCTACTCTCTCTTCCCCAATCTCCCTTCCAAGTTAATAATAGGTTGTGATGGCATGGGGTAGGTACAACAATTCAACCATAGTATGTGGTGTACTAATTACACCTAAAAGATAATAATGTGATGATTGGTACATGATGTACTATTAGTGTAACAACATAAAATTTTAGAATATATTATCTTTAAGAAATTTTATTTGTCTGATAAATTTTGATGAATAAAAAAAAGTAAATGTATAATGATTTAATAAAATATAAAATGAAACAAATTATTAAATAGTTAAATGAATGTGATAAAATAAATAACATTGTAAAAAGGGACAAAATATAATTAATCATTGAAAAAATATTTTGAAATATTTTGTTGAATTTTGAATTTTTTATAACATTTATACTTAGTTGTAATTTTATAAATAAAATTTATATATTAAATTTATTTAATAATTAACAAAATAATTCTTGTACATCCATTAAATAGTTATGTGATGATAACAAATACTAGTCTACAAATTATTTGTTAAACTAAAATAGTTCATTTGCATTGATTAATTATATATGTTTTATTTCAAATTTAATTCATAATATATAATATAATAAAATTATATAAATGTTTCATCTATAAATTTTGAAAAATTAATCACCGTTCATATAATTATTATCTAGTAGTTATAAATTAATATAAAATCATTTGAATGTAAAAAAAAATTAATTTTTAGAAAAGTGTATTTTTATGTGCGTAATGTATTTATGATTAAAAAATTAAATTAATAATAATTTATAAATTATTTTAATTAAATGTGTAAATAAAATATTTAATAAAATAAATTAACATTAACCAAATTTTTTCTACTAGGCATGAAATGAGAAGAAAATCATTTTTTAAAGACTCATATTTTCTAAAAATTGTATTTACACATTTTTTGTGGATAATAGAATTAATTTATACCACATTTAAAAATAAAACCTAATAAAAAGAATTTCATGTTTTTTACATAGAATGTAATTTTTTATAACATTAATAGAATTTTTTTCAAAAAAGCAAGCAACCAAGGTAAAAAATTTATATAATCTTGGTAAATATAAAAATGGGTTAAAGGGGGGAAACAAAGGGATTAGGGTTATAGTATCAAAAAACCATATAATTGTATTATTTACTGAGTGTATCGAGACCTATCTTAACCTATTATCTTAAATTGGTATTAAATTTTCGCACCTTCCCATGAAGGTGAATTTATATTATTTTAATGTTATGTGTATTTTCAAGGGTTCCACTCCCCGCTCTTATAAAAGGGAAGCTCCTCTCATAACTTTTCCACATATTTTGAACACCTTATATCGACTAATATCTTCCCAAATAACATAGAAAATATTCTCCCCATGTTCAATACCTTCTGTTATCACCAAAATACAAACACAATAAGGTTTAATGTGTTATCCATAGTGTTATATTTGAAGAAGCTGTAATTGTATTAACTCAGCTCTTTAAAGTGTATCTATTCTTAAACCTCACCTGAATATATTATAATACTACAAATATGATGGTAAAAGTTTCATAAATATAAAAAAAATTATTATGTTTGTGTTATAACAATTATATACTTCTCATCCATCCAATATAAAATAAAATCAACACTCATGAGTGGGTACAGAATATTGTCTCCCAAAGTGATGTGTTTCATTTTTCATCACCACCTATTATGTATGATTATATAGATGGATTTTAGGAATATTATATATATATATATATAAATTATGATACATGATAGGGAAATTATTATTTAATTGCATTTCTTTCAATTTAAATAATAAATAGAACCTCACCTGTGTGTATGTGTTGATTACTACTTTCAAGAAGCAATGTAATTAATTTTTCATTATTTACTTACATGGATGGTTATAAAATTGTTTATAATAAATAAATATGATTTTTTTGAAATTATTAATATTTTAGGATGATGAAACTATGACATATTTTCCAAGATTATAATCACTGAATTGAAACATATATGTAAAAAATAATAGTTGACAACATAATACAAGTTTTAATAAGAAATTATTATTAAATGTGAAATTGGAAACTAGAATGGAATGATATATAAAATTTTAAGTATGAATTTTATTCTATTATATATTTATATCAAATATAAATTTAGTACATAGGGATTATAATACTGTAGGAGGAAATTTGGGAATTGAAGTAAGGGTTTATGTTATAATCTCAAATTTTATCATGATTGTTTATATTTAAATTTAAATATTCATTAATTGTATGTTATTTACATTATAAAAACTTTATATTTTATTTTAATATAAATATTTATTATTTTATGAATTATTAAAATACATTTCCCTCTATTTTATTCTTTAAAATACGAAAAAATATTTATAATAAAAATATAACTCAATTCATTTTTTTGGTAGAAAATATTTTTCCTCCATATAAATGTTCTTAAAATATGTTTTTTAAAAATAATTATGATATATACAGTTATTTTTATAAAAAAATTGAATTTATATAAAAATATTTTAAATTGACATTCTTTAGTTTTTTTGAATGGTTCATTTTTTTACATTTATTACAGAAGTGCAAAAAGAATAATTTTTTAAAGATTTACAGCATGATCAAATTTTCATTCCATAATTTCCTTTCATCATATTAACGTTTTATTTATTATAATTCATTGTTTTTTAATGAAAATAATATTACTATTTTTTTTATAAATTTTATTGTTTTAAAATTACATAATGAAATTGATAGTACATCTAATTTTTAATATATATTTCTAACGCATTTGTAAATGTATTTTTATATATATAAAAATAATTTAAATATTGTTTAGATTCATTGAGGATGTCATCTTATCATAACAAACACTTCCTTTATTGGGATGTATTATGATTATTATTTTTAATTATGTTTTCATGAAACTCATTTCTTTCCCAAAAACTAATCAATCTATAATGAAATGATGGGTTTATTATCTAATGTCATAGATACATGTGGATTATCTTTATCTCATATGTGGGTATTTTATAGTCATTGGATTCATTGGTTAAAGTTTTATATCTTATGACCTCAAAGGGTACATGTTTTGGTTCACCCAATATTAATAGGGTACCGAGACAGTTATCCCAATCCAATGAAGGTACACATGTGGTATGCTCAACCCAAATATGTGATAAATGTTTTGGTGGGTACCCTTAACTTATTATTTCTATTGTTAAGTGTATACCAAAAAATTAGGGATTATTCTTATAAAATTAACTCACAGTCCATGGTAGATTATTTATGATTTGGAACTCTTATGACTAATGTATTTAATTATTACAAATCCCAATTCCACTTATTATGATTTATGGTACATGACTTGATTGGTATATTTTTATAAGTAAAAATCATATTCCCATTCCCTTATGAATATGGTATTCTAACTTATGATCATTTATTTATATCTCCCATGAATTATAATTTTATCATCTGATCTATACCTTTCCCATGTTTCCACTTCCATAGGTAATAATGTATAGTTTTAAGTAGGACTTTTCTAAATGGGTAATGTGTGATAAGAAATTTGATGTAGATTTTGAATATAATTTATGAAATAAGATGATTTTGTATCTAGTATCCAAATAAACTAATCCTTAATGGTTATAGGTTGTGTATTATTGTGATATGTAATGAATATTCATATAAAATGATGTAAAATTTGTGTAATTTTTCTCATTCCACCTCAAGTTGTTTCAAATTTGGATTTAGTTAATTGTTAAGATTTGGTTATGAGTAATGAGAGGATAGAGCCTGTGGAAAGATATGATAAACCAAAGTGATATAGGACAGACCTAAAGTGTCCTATTTTGATAATAAGGTGTAATAATTTAGGACATAATAGGAATTATTTTCCACAACTTATCATTTCTTACTCTAATTATTGTTAATTGACACTCACAATAACCTTTTTGGTGAAACAAAATGATGATAACCTAAATAAAATGGAGAAAGATACACTTATTATAAATTTATGATATTTTAATGTCACGTTTATTTATTGTTCTACCCACATGATTATATCTTATTAATTTTCTCAGAGTATCACATAATAACCTCAATGGTTACATGTTTATTTATTGGAAGAATTTCTAGATGGTATGATTATTTCAACTCAATTATCTTACTCCTCTCTGCTAGAAATTTTGTGGGAATGTGATTCTTATAAATAATATTATTCACTAATAGTTAAATTTGATTTGATTTTGGGAATGTATTATATCTCTCTATATAGGTACCATATCAATTGCTGAGGATGTGAGGTTACATTTGATATTCTTAATCAACTAATGATTATCTATCAATGGGAGGGTGAGCATGAACATATAAATAAAATTACTTTCATTATATGGGTCTTAATACCTATTCATGATCCGTATTTTCTAATATATTTGTGGAGAAAATCAACATTGAATATATTCTTATTGTTTATCAATTTTCAAAAGTATTTCTTGAAAATTTCCTAAGTTTTCCCAAAATTATGAAGTTGACTTCACAATATAATTTTTACCTAATGTTATGATTTTTTTAATATACTATTTATATAATGACCCAAATTGAGTTAATAGAATTGAATAAGTAACTCCAATAGAATATAGATAAGGTATTTATACACCATAGAGTATCACTATAGGGTGTGAATTTTCCTTTTGTTAATAGTAAAGTTGGTTTAATTAATCTTTACATTTATTATTGGGAACTAAACAATATAACTACCAAAGAAAAGTATCACTTACCCTATATTGATGACTTAGTTGATCAAATGCGAGGATATCAACGCATTTGAGAGATTGAAATTTGACGTGGATGATATTGATTAAGGGTCAATAGGTAATACATTCCTATTGAGTCCCTTAATATAAGTTATGAACACTATAAATGTATAATGAAACTTGTTATACTTACAAATTATGTTATTATCTTTCTTAATATAATGAGTACAGTCTTGTGATATTACCTTTATTAGTTT
This sequence comes from Viscum album, assembly GCA_963277665.1. Classification (NCBI taxonomy): domain Eukaryota; kingdom Viridiplantae; phylum Streptophyta; class Magnoliopsida; order Santalales; family Viscaceae; genus Viscum; species Viscum album. Next base: position 928,822,576 of record OY728165.1, read on the forward strand.
TTGGTAGTTCTTATAAATGATATTATCATATTTTATAATACCAATAATGAACATGAGATCATTTTAGGATTGTGTTGATGACTTTTAAGAAGAATATATTATTTTAAAAATTTAGAAATTCTGAATTATGGCTATAGGAAGTATCATTATTATGTTATGTAATTACAATAGAAGGTATATTGGTGAATCCTTATCATATGGATGTTATTGAAAAATGTACCAAAACAACCAATGTGATTGTTATCCATAGTTTTATAATATTTGATGGATACCATCTACGATTTGTGGTAAATTTTGATTGGATTTTAAATATGGAAACGAAGTTGACATAGAAGATATCCATGTCACTTTCTATAGATGAATTTGATGACAATTTCAATTATTTTAAGAGAAGGGTTTTTAGTACACATGTTCAAATACTACCTTTTATTGTAGATTTTTTTATGTTATAAAATGATGCATTAAAAAAAGGGAATATAATTTTTTCCCATAAAAAATGATATGTCAGTATCCTATACCTCATTTCAATTAATTATTCCTGAGAAAATATACTAAACCCATTATTTGGGTTGGGAAAAATACATTTACCTTTTAAAATAAGGATTAGTTATCTTTTGGATGAAAGGTGTGATTTATATACTAATCATAAAATCATGAATCATATATTCATAATGAAATAGTTATATATACAACAATGGAGATGGTTGAAATTGATTAAATATTATAAATACTCAATACATTATCACCCAAGGAAGGTGAATAATGGGTCAATTACATTGAATCAAAATAACCAGGATATATTTTCTATGATATGGATTTAAATAGAAACAATACATATTGAAATAAATATTGTGAACCATGAAATCTTGAGGGATGTGGAGGAACATTATCTTACTCAAATGAATATTCAACCATCTATGTATGTGACAATTAATGAGATGCATAAGGAGAAACTGGAAGTATAAAAAAAGATAATGTTTTTATAGATTTCAACCCTGATCATGAAAAAATGATATGATTCAATAATGGAAATGTTTCCATTCACTATCATAATTTAAAAAGTATCTATTTGATGAAGAACATTGGTAATCATTCTCTATCAATCCAGAAAGAAAAAATATTTATAGAGATATCAAATAGCATTTCTAATGAGACAATATGAAATGGAAAATTTAAAATATTGTATTCCAATTCCTATTATGTCCATAAGTTATGGTTGAACATCAAAAAGTTTAAGAGTATAAAGAAACCACTATCTAGACCTATATAAAAATAATAAAACATAACCATTTATTTCATCATCGGAATCCCTGAGAAATATAAATGCTATAATTCAATTTGGGTTGTAGACAACCTCCTTATGAAGTCAACAAATTTCAATACTATTGATGACAATTTCTATCTTGATTAACTCTTCTATATACATATTAGGGGAGTTTTAAGGTTGTATGGAGTGCAAAAATCAATTTATTCTATCCCAAATCTAAGATTTACATTGATTTTTTGGATAATTCATCAACAAGCATTGAATTGAGAGCCAATTTATATCTCTGTATATCATCCTCAGACAGATGGTCATTTTGAGAGGACTATTCAGACTATTGAAGATATGTTAATAGAATAATATATAAAGTTAAATGATGATTGGGATCAACACCTTTATATAGTATAATATTTATATGAAAACATCATTCAATAGAGAATTCATATGGATTAGTGTTAATTTACCAATGAAAATAAGTATCAAACAACAAAAAGAATGGATAAATTTCGAAAAAAGGTTATATTAGTACCTAAGATAACTGAGGAAATGAAAAAGAATGTTAGATCCATTTAGCAGCACATCAGAGAGACTAAGAGTAAAAAGAGTTTTTTTGAAAATTTATGGAGAGACCAAATGTATGAAATTATTGGAATGTTATTCCAATGAATATATCTTTGGAATAATGTTGTGATATTTATTAACTAGGGGAAGTTTAGTTCTATATATTTTGGTATTACTTGAATTTTTATTATATCAGAATAGAATCTTATCACTTGTAGCTTACACAAAAACAACTCTCATGTTCACAATGAATTATATGTAATACAATTTAGGAATTACATACCCAATCCTCCATATTCACTGAACCTAGAAGTCATATTATCAAATAATGAAATTTCATATGAATAACAATCGGTAGATATTTTGGATTGAAAAGATGAAGTGTTTCAGAATAAAACCACTGACATGGTAATTTGTTTCGGGGAGAACTACCAAATTGTGAAAACAATGTGCTGTACCCAAATATATAATGGTCCAAATGTGTCATTTTTGTTTTTAATTAGAGTATCAAAATTCATAGGGCTGAGGTAGAATATAACAACCTAAAATTTTAGAAAATATTTTATTTAATAAATTTTGATTCTCAGCTATCTTTCCATACTCAAATCATCAAAAATAAGTAAATAATTATTATTACAATATATCATAAAATAAACTCTTATATTGTTAAATGAAATGTATATAATAAATTACATTGTAAATGGGTAAAATCCACTTACGTAAATACCATTAATTCTTGATAATCTCTTTTTTAGACTATATATTTTATTAAATTTTAAATTTTTGAGGAATAGTATTAATATAATTTATTTATAATGTGATATAATAATTATAAAAATTAATTATGAACATCCATTAAATGGATAACTGATTATAGAGAATAGTAATCAAACAACTATTGTTTGAAAAGACAGGTTTTTTACAAACATTCTCTTATTATATAAGGTTAATTTATAATTATATTAAAATTATTTGATGTATGAAATTTACGGAAATTTTATTTTTGTAACTATAGTAAAATTAGTTATCATTCATACATTGATTATCTACTAGTTGTAAATGAAGATAAAATCATTAGAAGGTAAAAAGAGGTATTTTAAAGAAAAATATTTTTTATATGAATAATGTATTATGAGATAATAAATATAATTAATCACAATTGATAAATAATATTAATTTAATTATTAGTAAATAATTGAATAAAAAAAAACAACATTCATATAATTCATCTTACATGTAATGGAATATGAATACAATAATTTTCATTTTTTATGATATATTTTTTTTCTAAAATGGATTTTATGCATTTTTTAAGTGAATATTAGAATAAATTTATTATGTATTTAAAAATAGATTCCTAGAAAATTTATTCCATATATGTAATTATATTTTATTTATTTTAGAATTTCAATTTCAATTTTGGTCAAAAAAATAAGTTATGGTGGTAAAGTGTCATGTTTTCATAGTAATGATTAAAATGTGTTAAATGGATTAAAAAAGGTATAAATATTATTATATCATAAAAAAGTATCTTCATTTTATTAATTTAGTGGATTTAGACCTACTGTAAAATGATATTCTAAATTGGTATTATTTGTGTAACGAACCAACTCTTTGGAAAAGGTATGGATCATTAGTTTTCTTTTGAATCATTCCATTAAGATTTCTTAATGTGGGTAACAGCCTAAGGAAGGTTCGGGAAGTGTCTGAGGCTTGTTCGGAGCCTGGGAGTTTGAGATTCGGAGTTGCAGACTAAGGCACACGGCCTGCGCACAGTTTGGGATAAACTGTGCGGCTGCAGATTGGGGCACTTGCAGAGGCACACAGTTTGCGGACAACATGAATAGTAAAGTCGCACGGTTTGGATAAACCATTGCAGCCCTGCATTCTGGAGGCAGTGAGGTGCGCACGGTTTGCGCACGGTTTGGTAATCCATGCTCCTAAACCACGTAACCCTGATTTGGGTAAAAATTTACAATTTTCCCCTTAATTATATTTAATTCTAAAACCCATTCTATCTTCTTCATGCAGACAGAACCAGAGGGGAGCCTCCTTTGAGCTCTGAAACCCTCTCCTCACTCATTCTCTTGTTGTTTCCTCCCCCGGTGTCCGTTCATCGATCCGTCAAAGGCGTTGGATCACCCTTGGTAAGGCTAACCTCACACACCCCTTTCTCCTCAGAAAATATTTCCTACCATTTTGTTATTTTGATGCAAGATCATATGCCCTATTTCCAGGGCTTTAGAAAAAAACTCAGATCTCTCCCAATCTACAGCGAATCTGAGGTTGATATTAAGTGAGCCTATGCCTACATCCCTAAGGTAGGTGGTCATGTGTTCCCATTTTGGGTTTTCCATCGCTTTGGGTTTATAACGTCGTGACATGGGATGCCTTTCCCCCAACCCCTTATTTATATTGACTGCTTACTATCTAAATGACACGTGTGGGATGGGATTGATGAATATAACCTTGTTTGGGTATTTAAAAGAGGTATTTACTGGGAGTGGCCAACCAATGGTGTTATACCTTGAGATTTTTCTCTTTCTCAACTTTGAACCTAAACGATATTTCTTGAAAGGGAATTTTCCATGTTAGGAAAATGAGATGACTTGGTTAGAGGTTGGCTATGATGAGATAGCCTAAACCCCTTGAATGGATTAAAATGTGTATATGCCATGCTTTACTTATGTGACATTATATAATGGAAATCCCATGATGTATCAATGTGATATGATATAAGAAGTAATGCCTTATATAATGTGATGCGAATGGTTATTCCTTACTGTGTTTACATGCTTTTGATAATCCGTGGTTGAGCGGGAGGCATTCTTTCCCTATGCCAGATGAATCTCCATGTGTTGGGTGGGAGGCATTCTTACCCAATGCTAGATGAATCTCTGTGTGTTGGGAAGGAGGCATTCTTACCCCGTGCCAGATGAAACACTGTGAAATAGGATGAGAGGCCTTTATTCCTTGTGCGTATATAACCGTGACGGGTGGGAGGCATTTATACCCCACGCCAGCTATAATGATTAAGGATGAGTGGCATTTATACCTTATTCCTATATAACCTTTATGGGTGGGAGGCATTTCTACCCCATGACAGCTACAGTGCTTGTGGACGAGAGGCATTCATACCTCGTGCCAGTAATGATTATACATATGTGAGAAGCATGGACGAGAGGAATGCTTACCTCGTGCCAGTGATAACCTATATCTATGTATCTATACTCAGTTGTTTGTTTAGACTACCATCCAAGAGATGAAGCAGGTAGACACGCCAGGTGTCCTTCTAGAACCTGAGTGAGAGAGTTGTTTATTTCTTTGTTTTACTTACTTGCACTCTATTGCTCATTGTACTACGAACACCTATTTGGATTACACGTAGACATCGTTGGTGGTGTCCTACTGAGATGTGTCTGACACTCTACCCGGGTAGCCTCCTAGGCACCTGTGTAGACTTTACTGCTATAGGTACTAGTAGGGGCAAAGGCCCAGCTTCAGGTTGTTGATACTTGTACGTTCTTGCTGGAGTTCCAGAGAAGAGGACCGATCTTGGCTAGGGATGCTCGTGGACTACTTTTTTTCTCTCTTTGTACTATTACATAGCATTATTTCCATCTTTTTCCATTATATCAGCATGCCATGCATCCATATTGTATCAGATACTGTCTATGTGGCTTTTGTATACTTATCATGGTTTTCCTTACTTTTGTTGTTTGGTTTGTATGTTTCCCTTTTTCTCCTATTTATCCATGGGTTGTGCTTATGATATTTGTTACTTTCCTTTTATACCGTTGTGTACTATGACATGGGGGTACAGTCTCCCCACTGAGTTACCATCATACCCCCACTGCTAGTCGATAGCCTCTAGCCTATGGGGAGATGAGCTAGGGGTTATGTGGCCAACCCGACTCGGGGCTTGGGTTGATGGGCAGCCGGGTCCAGGACGTCACAATATGGTGTTAGATCTTTCTTTCTTTCCTTTTTTACTATTTGGAAATGATAGAATTGGAGACCGGGAACGCTTAGGGACATAGTTATAAGACGTGCTTGGGCGTCGCGAACCCATGTACGAGGAAAAGTCCAAGTTTCCAAAATTATGTTGTTATTGATTTTTCTATTTACTGTTGATACCGTTTCACCGTTGGGTACTTCACAAGATTTGTGATGCTAATGACTTTTTCTAGGTTGAAATTTTTGTTTCACGGTTCGATTCGATGAAACGAGGGTTATGCATTAGAACATGCATCATGGTTGGCACAATATGATTAGGTCATGCATTTTTCCATGCCATGTCTAAATTTTCATCGATCATTCCTTGTTTCTTATTTCTATGCCTTAATAATATGGGTGAAATTGTGATAACCCTCATTATAGGTTGTGAATTAAGGAATGAGGTGGTTTTAGTGGGTGTCACTCTTTGGTTCATAAGGTGTATGGGCCCTTATGGATCGTAGAATGAAATTCCAACTAAACCAATCATTTTTTTAAAGAAAATTTAAATGCTTGTTTAGTAGTAGCAAATGATAAATGACATCCAAGTGTGTGTCATCTTTTAGTTCTTGAGGAGTATGGGCCCTTATGGGCTGGAAAATGCCATATGACCAGATTAAGTTAATTTTGAGCAGTTGTGGGTTTTTCTAAGAATTCATGTGGGTATGTATAGGTGATCTTAGGGGTAGGAAGGCTTAGTACATGTCCTGGCATCTAGAGTTTAACCTTTAACTTGTAGGTTTCTTCTTTTGAGGAATTCGTTTGGCATTGTAGCACTATGCTTCCGAGACATCCATGAGTCGCACGTGCTGAAGGCGACGACGATCACATTCATGAGGTGGTGGGCCCTGACCCACTAGTTGATCTTCCAATTGATCCACATATGGATCCTATTTCTATTCTTGATATGGGTGCCAATTCCCAGTTCCGTGAGAGCTTCTTACGCTTGATGCAGTGTGTGAAATGTGGAGTGCGACCTGCCCTAAGTATGGTAGAGTTGACCCGCAAGTTTCAGTCGCAGCATCCTCCTACTTTTACGGGAGATGGAGGACCACTTTCTGTGGAGTCCAGGTTGGAGGCTATTCTGACCATCTTTGAGAACATTGAGATGCCTCTAGAGCGGAGGGTCAAGCTCGCAGCTTATATGCTACGTGGTTTACCCAAAAGGTGGTGGGATGTCATCACCCAGTCGAGACAACAGAGGGAGATGATCTGGACTGATTTACAGACTGTCTTCTATGATGATTTATTTCCCCAGACTATGAGGGCTGACAGAGCTAGGGAGTTTATGAATCTGCACCAAGGGACCATGAGAGTCATGGAATATTCATCCCATTTTACTGAGTTACAACATTTTTCTCCTTTACTATCTGCTGATGATCTCACGGCCGCTAGGCGTTTTGAGGATGGGTTGTGTTACTCCTTCCGGTCGCAAGTAACGTGTTCAGGTTGACGAGCATTTCATAGATTGTCAATCTGTCTTTGATCACAGAGAGTTATATGAGAGAAGCAGAAAGTGAAAACCAGGGAGGTTCGGTACCAAAGGGCTCTAGTGGATCTGCTTCTCGGAAGAAGCGATGTTTTGAGGACTCTCATGGTGTTAGTAGTGGTCAGACCCTTTTCTCAGGTGGTACTCCTATCTGTCACCAATGTGGGGGGTCAAGATATATGAAGAGGCAGTGTACGCGAAATCCAGTAGAGTGTAGAGGTTGTGGTCGGTTGGGTCATCTCCACTATTTCTGGAGGACATTTCCCCTAGGTTATAGTGAGCAGGGATCTGTGCCTACTCCATGATCTAGTGCTGGATCGGCAGGATCATGTCTTTCAGGAGGCTGGAATACCACCGACTGATTAGGACATTGCGGCAGTCGAGGTGGAGGAAATCATGCGGATGAGTCTTAGCACCAACAGGGTGGGTCTGCTCAGTGTAGTCAGGATGTGACATAGGGACATGGTACCAGTCAGTTGTATGCAGTCGAGCCTACACCACAGGAGCAGCACGCCAGACCATCTACTGTACGAGGTGCGATTCTAGTTTCCTCTACGTTTGTATCTTATTTGTTTGAAACAAGCGCTTCTCACTCTTTTATTTCAGAGGCAATTGTTGGAAGTTTGGGCCTCGACATTGATTCATATCATGGTATGATCTTGTTAGATACCCACACTAGGTATCCGTTCAGATGGTATTCGTCATTGTAAGAATTGTCCCCTCAAGGGGCGGTTACCTTTTCGTGTGGAACCTGTATGTTCTGGATATGACGGGTTTTGATGCAATAATCGGGATGGACTGGTTAGTTCCTTATAGAACCCATATTTACTTCTATCGTCGGAGGGTGAAGTTTACATCACTAGAGGGAGACACACATATTCATAATGGAGAATGGGATCTTAGTGTGACACAAGCTGGACCGGAGCACCAGATCTTAGTTGGTGTCCCGACACAGGTTTCCAGTCTTTATCTCGATGACCAAGGGTTACAATCCTCTGTTTATCTTCCCGTGGTGGAGCACTTCAATGATGTTTTTCCTAATGACTTCTCTGGTCTACCTCCAGTGCGAGAGGTGGAGTTTACCATTGATCTTGTACCAGGAGCAGCACCAGTGAACATTCCTCCTTATAGAATGGCACCTAAGGAGCTTCTGGAGCTAAAGAGTCAGCTAGAGGACTTGGAATCAAAAGGATTTATACATCCCAACACTTCTCCTTGGGGATCACTAGTTCTCTTTTCTAAGAATACAGATGGTACCCTTCATCTTTACATGGATTACCGTAAATTAAATCAGCTGACGATTAAGAATCGGTATCCTTTTCCAAGAATTGATGACCTCTTCGATCAGCTCTGAGGAGAGAAGGTTTTTTACAAGATAGATTTGAGGTCGGGCTATCACAATGTGCATGTCAGGACTTCAGAAATACCTCACACGGTCTTCATGAGGAGGTATGGTCTCTATGAGTACATAGTCATGCCGTTTGGGCTTACTAATGCACCTGTAGTGTTTATGGCTCTTATGAATCAGATTTTTCACCCTTACCTTGATTCTTTTGTGGTTGTATTTGTGGACTACATCTTTGTCTATTCACGCTTGAGACACGACCGTGCAACCCATCTTGAGATCGTTCTGAATACACTAAGAGAGCATCATCTTTATGCTAATATTAGTAAATGCCACTTCTGGATAAATAAGGTTCACTTCCTGGGTAACATTATTTCTGAGTCTGGAGTTTCAGTTGACCCTGAGAAGGTGAGTGCTGTAGTCTCTTGGGAGAAGCCCAATAATGTCTTTGACATCAAGAGTTTCTTGGGGATTGCTGGTTATTATAGGTGGTTCATTCAGGACTTTTCATGCCTTGTAGCACCGCTTACAGCTTTGTCCAAAAAGGGGGTGATATTCGAGTGGTCGGAACCTTGTGAAACATCTTTTCAAGAACTTAAGGGCAGACTGAATTCAGCGCCGATAATGATCCTACCGGAACCAGGAAGGGCTTATACAGTCTATTGTGATGCATCAGGTATCGAGCATGGAGCTATCTTGATGCAGGAAGAGCGAGTTGTTGCGTATGGTTCTCGTCAGTTAAAGCCTCATGAATGGAATTATCCGACACACAACCTCAAGCTCACAACAGTTGTACATGCCTTACGCTATTGGAGACACTATTTGTTGGGAGAGCATTTTGTGGTATTAACTGACAAAAAAAGCCTCAAATATATCCTCACTCAGCGAGATCTAAATCTCAGGCAACGCAGGTGGGTTGAGTACCTGTAATCCTTTGATTTCGAATTGGTCCACACTCATGGGAAAGGAAATTCATTAGCCGATGAACTGAGTCAGAAAACTCAGTCACATGTAGTTTGGGAATCTGATGAGGAGTGGAAGATGATGTCCCTATTTTTGGAGATGCACATTGAGGTTTAGGAGGGTCGGGGCAGACTAATCTCTCAGCCTTAGTAGTGACATCTACTCTTCTGGAACGGGTCAGGGCAAGACAGTTATTTGATCCGGAAGGTCTTGTCCTACGGAAAAGTGTCGCTGATGATGCCTCTACTGATTGGACCATGGATTAAGGTGATACTTTATTGTTCCGTGGGCATGTATGGGTCCTAGAAGACATCATAGAGGAGCTGACGAGGTATTTCCACACCTCAGTATGGGTAGTTCACCCAGGCATCACCAAAATGTATCATGATTTGTGATGACAGTATTGGTGGCCTAACATGAAGCAGGAGATAGCCGGTTTCATCACGTGTTGTTCCACCTGTCAATAGGTGAAGGCAGATCATCAGTTTCCGACTTGTATTTTGCAGCCGTTTTCCATTCTGGAGTAGAAATGGGATGATCTTTCTATGGACTTTGTAACAGAATTACCCAGGTCACCTCGTGGAAAAGATGCAGTATGGGTTATCATCGACCGTCTGATGAAGGTCGCCCATTTCTTACCAGTGCGGGAGACCTTCACGGTTGATGACTTCGGAAGGATTTTTGTTAAGGAAATATTATGCCTTAATAGAGCACCTCGTTCAGTAGTCTTGGAAATATATCCTCGTTTTACATCTCGGTTCTGGCAGGTTTTACAAAAGGCCATGGGTACGCAGGTACTCTTGAGTACGGCCTATCACCCACAGACTGACGGATAGACCGAGCGGGGTATACAGGTATTAGAGGATATGCTACATTTCTGTGTTCTCCATTTTGGAGGTTCATGGGAGAAACACATTCCTCCTTTCGAGTTCTATTATGACAATAACTTCTAGGATACCATTGATATTGCTCCCTATGAAGCCTTATATGGTAGGTCTTGTCACTGACCTTTGTGTTGGCTTGAAGTAGGGGAGGCAGCGGTTCTAGGACCAAGTCTTGTGCAAGAGACTACAGAGTAGATACAACTTTTTAGGAAGCGTATGTGGACAACTCAGTTTAGGCAGCAGTCCTATGCTAACAAGCACCGACGAGCTCTTGAGTTCAAGGTTGGGAACCGGGTTTTCTTGAAGTTCTCACCTAGGTTGGGGAAGAGATTTATTCAGAAGCAGGGTAAGCTTTCACCAAGGTTCCTAGGAACCTTTGAGGTCGTGAAGAGGATCAGACCAATAGCTCACCAGCTTGCGCTTCTGCAGAGATATCAGGCCAAGCACAATGTTTTTCATGAATCTTAGATTCGTTGGTACTTTTCAGATCTGACTCATGTGTTTTAGTCTGATGAGGTTGAACTGGATATGGATGCTTCCTTCAAGGAGTATCCGATGAAAATTGTCGACCGGAGCATGAAGACACTCTGAGGTAGGTTGGTACCTCTTCTACGGGTGCTATGGAAGCATGGAAGGGTACATGATAAGACCTGGGAGTGGGAGGATGATATACGTTCTCAATGGCCAGAGCTTTTCATCGAGGACACCTCTGTACCCTCGGAAGTCCAACTCGGGGGTGAGTTTCTTTAAGGGGAGGATGTTGTAATGACCTGACTCTTTGGAAAAGGTACAGATCATTAGTTTTCATTAGAATCTTTCCTTTAAGCTTGGTTAATGCGTGTAACAGCCTAAGGAAGGTCCGGGGAGTGTCCGGGTCTTGTTTGGAGCCTAGGATTATGAGATTTGGAGTTGCAGACTTAGGCGCACGGCCTGCGCACAGTCTGCGCACGGTTTGGGATAAACCACGCGCCTGTAGACTTGGGCACCTGCAGAGGCACACAGTTTGCACACGACATGAATAGTAAAGTCACACAGTTTGGATAAAACATGTATCCTTGAATTCCAGAGGCATTGAGGTGCGCACGGTTTGGGCACGGTTTGGTAAATCGTGCGCCTAAACCGCGTGACCCAAATATGGGTAAAGATTTACAATTTTTCCCTTAATTCTATTTAAGAATAAAACCCATTCTTTCTTCTTTCGATGGACAAACCCAGAGGGGAGCCTCCTTTGAGCTCCAAAACGCTCTCCTCACTCATTATCTTTTCATTTCTTCCCCCGGTGTCCATTCTTCGATCCGTCGAAGGCGTTGGATCACCCTTTGTAAGGCTAACCTCGCGCACCCCTTTCTCCTCAGTGAATCTTTCCTACCATTGTGTTATTTTGATGCAAGCTCATATGCCCTATTTCAGGGGCTTTGGACAAAAACTCAGATCTCTCGCAATCTACTGCGAATCTGAGTTTGATATTAAGCGAACCTACACCTACAACCCTAAGGTAGGTGGTCATGTGTTCTGCTTTTGGGTTTTCCATTGCTCTGGGTTTATAATGTCATGATGTGGGTTTTCATTCCCCCAAACCCTTGTTTATATTGACTGCTTACTATCTAAATGATCCACATGGGATGGGATTGAAGAATATAACCTTGTTAGGGCGTTTAGAGGAGGTATGGACTGGGAGTTGCCAACCATAGGTGTTATGCCTTGAGATTTTCCCCTTTATCAACTTTGAACCTAAACGATATGTCTTGAAAGGGAATTTTCCATGTTAGGAAAATGATATGATTTGGTTAGAGGTTTGCTAGGATGAGATAGCGTGAACCCCTTTAATGAATTGAAATGTGTATATGCCATGCTTTTCTTATGTGACATTATAAGATGGAAATGACATGCTTTATTAATGTGATATGATATAAGATGTAATTCCTTATATAACGTGATGCGAATGGTTATGCCTTGATATGTTGACATGCTTTTCATAATCTGTGTTTGGGCGGGTGGAATTATTACCACATGCCAGATGAATCTCCATGTGTTGGGCTGGAGGCATTCTTACCCCGTGCTAGATGAATCTCCGTGTGTTGGGCGGGAGTCATTCTTACCCCATGCCAGATGAAACTCTGTGAAACAGGACGAGAGGAATTTATACCTCGTGCCTATAAAACTGTGACGGGTGGGAGGCATTTCTACCCAACGCCAGCTATAACAATTGAGGATGAGAGGAATTTATACCTCGTGCCTATATAACCATTATCGGTGGGAGGGATTTCTACCCCATGCCTGCTACAATGTTTATGGATGAGAGGCATTCATACCTCATGCCAGTAATGATTATACATATGTGAGAAGCATGGACGATAGGCATGCTTACCTCATTCCAGTGATAACCTATATCTATGTATCTATACTCAGGTGTTTTTTCAGACTACCAGCCATGAGATGAAGCTGGTAGACCATCCAAGTGTCCTTCTGGAACCTGAGCGAGAGAGTTGTTTATTTCATTGTTTTACTTACTTGCACTCTATTGATCATTGTACTATGAACACCTATTCGGATTACACATAGACTTGTTGGTGGTGGCCTATTTAGAAATGTCTCACACCCTACCTGGGCGGCCTCCTGGGCACTCATGTAGACTTTACTGCTATAGGTACTAGTAGGGGAAAAATCCCACCTTCAAGTTGTTGATACTTGCATGTTCTAGCTGGAGTTCCAGATCAGAGGACCGAGCTTGGAAAGGGATTCTCGAGAACTACTTTTGTTCTCTTTTTGTACTACTGCATAGCATGCTTTCCATCTGTTTCCATTGTATCAGCATGCCATGCATCTATATTGAATCAGACACTACCTATGTGACTTTTGTATACTTATCAGGGTTTTCCTTAATTTTACTGTTTGATTCGTATGTTTCCCTTTTCTCCTATTTATCCATTGGTTATGCTTCCACTATTGGTTACATTTCTGTTATACCGCTGTGTACTCTGACATGGGGGTACAATCTCTCTACTGACTTACCATCACACCCCTGCTGCTAGTTGGCAGCCCATGGCCTACGGGGAGGTGAGCCAGGGGTTATGTGGCCAACTGGGCTCGGGGCTTGGGTTGATGGGCAGCCGGGTCTGGGATGTCACAATTTGGAAACACTTTTCCATGAGATTGATTATATATTATTTTAAATATAAGGGTATTTTTTAGGGTTCTTTCATCTTACATATAAATTGGTGCCTCTTATACTCACTTATGTGCACACTATGAGCACCATAGACCAACAAATATCTTCTAAAATCACTTTTAAACACTCCTTAAAAAATCTTATAGGTTATTTTCTCACTAAAATATAATCCTAAGATGGGTTCATATGTAATATAAAGGAGGATACTAGAAGGAGAGGTAATTGTCTCAACAAATTACATTCAAGTTTATTTCTTCAACCATCATATTTTAATATATTATATCTATCCTAATATGATTACATTACTTTCATAAATATACTAATATTTTATTATATTTATTTAATAATCATTATCTACCTCTTATCCATCCAACGTAAAATGAAAGAGTCGCTCATGTGTATATGTAGACAACCACATCTGTGAATTGATTTATTTTATTTTTCTTCAACTACTATCATGGATGGTTATATAGATTTATTTAAATAAAATATATAATTTTTATAAAATTATTATGCCTCTAGATAGATTTATTTTAGTTTACCTTCTTTTATTTCCATCGATTGAAAAACAAAAACATCACCCTCGTGTACGTATGATCTATCACCTCCATGAAATGATGTATTTTATTTTTATCATCACATTAAATGGATAGTATTAAAAGTGTATGTAATTAATAAATATGATATTTATGACATTATAAATATTCAAAATATGATTAAACCTTAAAAAAGGTTACATGATCAGAATTGTTGAAATAAAACCTACATGGAAAATAGAACAATTGATACAAAAATATTTATTTTAATGAAGAGTTATTAATAAATGAAAAATAAAAAATTGTTAGCAAATGATATATAGTAAAATAATAAATCAAATCTTTCAATTATATATTTATAATAAATATAATTTTTTATATAGGAGGTTAGAGAACATATGAATAAATTTGAAACTAGTGTTAAGAGTTTATGTTACGATCTTCCATTTTATCAGGGTTGTTTATGTTTGAATTTCCATTATGGAAAATTATAGATTACTGATCTCATAAAACCATATATTTCTAAATAATTTAATTATTTATTGTGTTCTTGAATGATTATTTCGATTTTACCCTTCTTTGGTACTCAAAAGGACCAAAATAATGTTTTTAATAAAATATGACTTTATTTCCTATTTTTGGATGAGAATATTTTTTCCAATATACCCTTTTTCTTAATAAATATTTTATAGAAGTTATTGTTATTGATAATAGTAAGTTTATAATATGTTTTAATTTCCATACAATCATTTTAAAGGAGACTAATGATTTTTTCCTAAACTAGATATTTTTGAATATATTTACAAAAGTATGGAATGAATGTTTTTTTATGTTTGTGGAATGAAAATATTTTCACACCATCATATAATTTCATTATCATGAAGGTTAATTTACCCAATTTCATGAATTTATTATGAAAATTTTATTCTTATTTTTATATTATTTCCAAGTTTGTAATATCAACAAAAAGAAAAGGATATTTTTTTTTATTTTTCAAAGAATATGTGTAATTATTTTATTGATATATTTTTCATATATGTCATCATCATTTATGGATTTTTATATTTCAAATGGTATATGATCTTATGATACCATCTAATTCCATTATATATATGGATTATAGTGAATATTTTTTTAATATTTTTTCATGAAAACCATTTCTTTCCCTTGGGTTAATTAATCTATGATGAAATAATAAATGTTTTTGTGATCATATAACCTACAAATGTAGGATTTAAACTTTTATAATGGGAAATTACATATTATATATCCCATTAATTTGGAAATGTTTTATTTATTGTAACATTAAAGGATACATTAAAAATTATCCCAATCCCAAGAGGGTAAATGGGTGGTTATCCCAAGCCCAAAAAGTACACAAGTAGTTATCTCAAGTCCACTATGTGATAAATGGCTTGGTGGATATCCATGATGGACGATTTCATTTATTAAGTGTATGAAACAAA
The DNA here is from genome assembly GCA_963277665.1 of Viscum album. Taxonomy (NCBI): domain Eukaryota; kingdom Viridiplantae; phylum Streptophyta; class Magnoliopsida; order Santalales; family Viscaceae; genus Viscum; species Viscum album. The sequence goes on from OY728165.1 coordinate 928,838,249, forward strand.
CTTATGTCTTATACATATGATATTATAACATGGATCATGAATGATTACTGTTGATTCCACACTCTTATTACTGATGTCCTTAATTATGAAAATTAATTATTTAGGACTAAATATTTATAGTCTTTAACTTATTGGGTTTGTTCTTTTAAGTTATGATCAAGTTGTCATACCCTTATGATAATATTATAATAACTAATGATCATCGATTGATTTCCCCCACGTTCACCCTTTTTGATCATTCCAACTGGTCCTATCTTATGTTTCCATTTCTCTAGGATATAAAGAATGGTTTTTAGTAAGATATATCTAATAATAGAATTATGTGAGATGATCTTTGTGTGTGATGATGAATATAATTCATAAAATAAGTTTATTTTGTACCTATTATCTAAGGAACAAAATTTATGTTATTTTTGAGATTTTATTATTATCAGATGTATTTAATACTCATCTAAATGATGTAATATTTATGTATGTAATGCATGGGATACATCTATTAGACCTTATAGGGAATGGATGAGGTGGTATAAGGTGCAATGGTTGATAGTGTAGGGTTTTGGATGAGTTGATATTACATGGTAGGGGGTTATCATGGTAAAAAAAGGGATACATGTTAATTCTATTCATATTCACAATACCCTACTCTATTACACGTGGGATATTGGGGATTATATGGCAGAGATATGTAGTATGGTTGTGATGTGAGATATAGTTTGATACGACATAACATTGATTGTAATTTGGGTTATATGACATTTAATAGTGTTTTTAAAAAAAACCAAAGTTGTGGGGAATATTTTGGAGAGTACATTCCTATTATATTATTTGATATTATTTTAATATGACATTATACTATATTTACTGAGTGATACTTGATGTGGATTAGTGGTAGTTGTCCTGATAAGAGCTTTTCGATTTTGTTATTTGTTCATAGATAAATTAGTACGATTCATCCACACTTGCATGAGAGGTCTTGAGTATGATCCTATTGAGTATACATGTTATGGTCACCCATATATATATAAACTATTTTTTTTAGTTTCCTAAGAGATTTTAGTGACCGATATAGATAATAATAGCTTGGAGCTGGGGGTTTTCCATGGGTTACATTCTAATCCAACATTTAGTATTTTTATTTTTATGCTCTATTCATGCATTGTGAGATTATTTTGGATCATAGTTATTTATATCAGGGTATTGATTGGTTATGTATTGACCTATTCTTGGTTTTATAAATGTAATACCTCCATTTTTCTATACCCTCAGTTCTAGTAGCTACCCTAAGGCATATTATAGGTGGTCCACATGGGCCACTCTCATTATCACTACATTCCCAAGAGGGGTTCCTAATATGAGGGATCCATGAAACCCTCACTGGAGTTCTACAAGAACATAGTTGTGACATCCCATATTCCAAATGCCATTGACAAGAATTGAAAATATATTGGGTGATAGTGGTGATATTATACATTCTAAAGATGAAAGGAATAATATAAATATCAACATTACATTGTAGATGTAATTTAAAAAACATGCAGCCATAAGAAAAAATATTTATAAGATATTCTCAATAAAAATTTATGATGTCATAATTATTATATATACCACAAATGATTTACCTTAAGCTAATAATATAAGTACAAGTACAAATGTAATCAAAATAACTGGTATCCAAACACTAATGAACCACCCAAATCATCTGAAAACAATGATATACCACCCTTATACAATAAAAAATATTATATCCAATAGGTTATAGAAATTAAATCTATACCATTACCAATACCAAGAGCCATAAAGTATAAAATTGTCCTAAAGGGATGATGCATTGTAAGAGTATGAACTCTATTGTCCACCACCAATGATTTACAAAACGAATATCCATATAATATAATATTTTCTAAAAGAATAATAATCATCTACCCAATAAAATTTCACTACATGATCCACTAAAGAGTTAATAACCCTAAGTTAGCCCTTACCAATGTTAACCGGTGCCATAGTGGAATGATATATCTACATTTTTTCCTAACAAAATAACCCTATTCCTTCTAATCAATTATATATCTCAAGGAATCACTATCACAAAACATTAATGACTTTCCAATAGAATTTCCACTAGTAACATAACTAGTCTAATATAATTCCAAATCCTTTTCCATCCATCATCTTAATATCCCATAATAAACCAAGGTAAAAATACAAAAATCCTTTAACTGAATTTGAATGATCAGGCCCATCATGCATGATGATAATCCACTTTCATCCAGTGGTCTAACATGCCACCAACCGTGACCTTTTATGGTTAACCTCTCCCCCATATAGATGGTATACACTATATCCCTACAAATCTAAAACTATGAAGGGTTACAACTATATTGAACAAACAAAAACAATCTCGTGGGCCTTATCTTGCGTGGATACATCCAAAACGGCTATATCCCCTATGGTGAGCGACATCTCCATGATCCAAGGACACCTATCAGTGAACATCCATCACCACCCACATCAATTTTCATCACTATTAACACTATACCAATGGACCACATATCCATATATCTAGTGATTAACCTCACCCATAATCACATGGGTTACACCCAATATACTTTCACGAAACCACATCCATAACTAAAACTCAATAATACACCATTTCACCACACGACATCAAGACCACCATGGTCTAAACCAAAAACTCTAATAAAGTATAATATATTAAATAATATCAACTATATTACACATGTTTAATACCCATTTGTATCTCTTGTGAATAATGAAAATACCACATATTTCTTTTCTAAATCCATTAAATACATTAATAACCACACCTTTTTATTATAGATGAACAACACATTCATAACACTTGAAATATTTAGGCACCACCTAATTACATATTTAAGGAATCCAACCATTGAATAAATATTGTATATCTGGATATAATAAAAAGATTCACTAAAATTTTAAAAATTCATATATATTATGGCTCCATGGGAAACAAATAAATAATTAGTGGGATGAAATAGTAGTCAATATTCTAAGGAATCTATCCCTAACCACGACCACTCCCGGTAACAACCAATATGAAGCTAAAATAATTATTGAAGAATATCTATCAGAAATAAAGAAGGAATGCAGAAGTGGATTGAGATTGGGAATTGCCATGCATTATTGTCAAAAATAAATATTTCATGCTTTTATAATTTAATTCTAAATTTTTATTTTATTTCAAACATTTTAGGAAATATATTTTTAAAAGTAAAATTATTAAAATTTGGAAAATAAAAAAACCTTATATATCACCCCACTATATCCATAAGTAATATTTTTATAAAAATATTACATATCATAGTGTGTGTTCACACCTCACCAAATTCTTAATAAGAGGATATCTTAAATAGAACATACATAATATTTTCCTCTCTATAAAAGGGTTTTAGTTTATAAAAACCACCAAACAAAATATTTTTTATATATGCATATATATTACATAAAGAAAAATAAAAAATATATTTAATATTCCCTGTTTACACCAGTTAGTTTCCCTTTGTAACAAATTTTCCATAGATAATATATATATAATATATTTCTCTAATACATAATATTTTACTTCTATGTAATATATATATTTTCCTTTTTAATATATATTCCTTTGATAAAAATCCAATACGTAATATATTTCATCCATGAGAAATATATTTCTGCTATATGTAATTTATTTTCCCTTAGGAATGATTTTGGACTTAGACTCAAAAACCATATGTAATATATATTTTCTCTCTTTTTTATAACATATTGTTATTACCTATTTTTCTAATACGAGACTCAAATATATTTCATATTATATGCCTTTAAAATTTCTCCAAGGTGTTCAAAAAAACGATTGCACATACCATGAAAAAACATAAACATCCAACACACATCAATTTTTTCTTCATGTATATAATAATTTTCCAATAGAATATATATATTTTTCTTGCAAATTTAAAAAATAATATAAAATTTTCATGACATAAACTTTTTATTTGAAATAATCCACTAAAAATTATAAAAAAAACCATTTTCCAATAGTATTGAATACAATTCAGTAATAAAGACTAAAATTGTATAAAATCATATCCAAATGGCACAAAAGAATTAAAATATGACTTAGAATTGAATTAAATTGAAACAAACCCCTAGAGTATTTTAAAGGGTTCAAAATTATATGCTCAACCCAATATCTCACTCAAATTACCATTTTAAATACTCATGACCTAACAACCTTCCCACCATATTATAGCTCATCCGTGATCTATCCCATGTTATATAAAAACAAAATATTATAAAAAAAGTGCATCCCCCTCACCAATATCCATTATAAAGAACCCTAGTTTTATGCTCACGACATACCTCTATCTATATTTGAATCTCCATCATACATTGTATATATTGGTTCGATTACATGTAGAAGAACCAAGGAAAAATTGGCCATTGGCTATACCCCCAAGGATTTGTATTCATAATCGGACACTCCCATTTTATTTAGAATCACATTCACTACCATGTGATGTGAATGATTTCGTATCATAAGTATCAACTCCTAATATTGATCCTTGAAATACCTCTTATTCGTGAGTCTATACCAATCCTTGACCACCAGCTGACTATGAATCCTTACAGATAACATATCTAGAGGTCCGTTAGAACCAAATTTCGAAAATTTAATTAACAACCTATCACATTAGACTAAAACATTACATGAATACCCATACTAAAAATATGTTATCAAAAACCCACTCCATAGATGAATTAGTGGTTCTATAGACTTTTGGATAATTATAGATCCCATAAAATATTTTTTATTCACATTTCCTTCTAAATACTCTCATCATCCATGTTCTTCTGAGATATAAGAGATAACTTTTCCGTCTCTAAAAATGAGTTCAACTTGAAGTTATTTACATGTAAAAAAATATCATGTTATAGATGATAATGAAATCATCACACCATAGAGTCCTCTTACCATTATTTTAATCAATGAAAACTATGAAAAATTGATAAACGTTAAAAATAATCCATAACAGATGTCTATCCATGTACCCAAGGCATTAACTCATGGGCCCACTTGACCATCAATGACATGAGATATAATTACTCAAATAACATCATCTTGGTGTCCATATATGCCAACCCCTTATTCCTAACTATTTATACCTGCACATACCAATAGTGTTTTTGGTCCCTCTAAGAATATGCATGTCCAACTTCACTCTCTACATTTGAGGTATCTCAATTTGATCAAAAATAATATGTACTAACTCTATCTTCTCTACTACTCAGGATCCACCATCTACCTAAAGCAAAGAAGTATTATAGAATTAGATCTCTAATGAAAAATATTAAATATGATTATTAGGACCCTGAAATCCCCAAATAGTCATAAGGATAAATCAAACTAATATCACTATGATCTTATCATCCAAGAATCTCCCAATATCAATAAGATGCTCTGGATGATCTGTTTTTCTCGATAGCTCAAATCATGTATCTTGCTTAAGCTTTCTTTAGAGGAATCATCCTTCACAAGATTTGGTTGAATAACATATTATCCCACTAAATTCTATAATGGAGGCCATCTTGGTGGCATCTCAATGAGGACTATATATCATTCTCAATACACATATAACATTAAAGATATAAAAAGTATAGAAAGTTGTAATAGGAAGTGTAACTCACTATCCCTAAAACATCCCTACCAAACCCATTTCACACATCCTCTAGCCTCATGTATCCACCTACCCATGTTAGGGTTAGGTACCACACACACTTTACGCACATAGGATCAAGCAATTATTCAAAACCAAGAATCAAATACCTGTTCTATTTGAGTAGAATACCACTAAGGCACTATAAAATAATTCGTTTTTATTTATTATAGATATATTAAACATTCAAACACATCTATATATTTATAATCACTACCCTCCATGGGTTTTTTTATTATAATTATATCTATAGTTTATAAATAAAAAAACATTTTACCTTGTTGTTGAAAAATTAAAATAATGGACACTCTATGTTGTTTTCTCTTCAAAAATCAAAATATAACCAAAAGTTACCCACATATGTAATTTGAGACCTATATTCGTAAAATGATGAATTATTATCACTTATTTCCTATTGGTTATATGTTTATATGACTATAAATAAATAATCAAACAAATTATCCAAAATAAATAAACCAACCTTAATAAAAAAGAAAAAATTGTTCTATATTTCTCTTGTATCTTGGACATTAGCACATACTTTTGTTGACCGAACAAAAAATTCTAAATTCATCACAATTTCTCAAAAATTCATATATCTTTAAATATACTAAAACATAAATAAAAAACTAAAATTACACTATGAAACTACATTAATATAATACTACATTGAAAAACCAATATGTGGTTTCACATTGTAATATCGATGCCTGAATCCCTCCAAAAAAACTTGAATATAGTAACACATGACGTTTTGAATTTCTATGTATACAAAAAAGTGTTAAGATGAGAAAATAAGTTCTATGGGGAGATGATGGGGATACGATACACTTTAAGGATGATGATAATAATAAAATCTATAAAACCCACAAAATGAATTTAAATAACCTTTTACCACAATAAAAAATATAAATATAGAAATCTAATTAAAAATATTTAATTTCATAATTATCATAAATAAAAATGATCAAACATTGGAAAATTACCAATGTAAATGTAAAAAAGTAATCAAAATCACCACCCACTCATACCTAAAGAACCCCACAACTAGTCTATAAACCAAGATATCAGTATAGGTCCACCATGGAATTATATGGTTCTCCCCTTTAATAAACTAATGGAAGTCAATATCTAGATATTGATCATAAACTCAAGAGGGTACTACACATATTACATGGATAATTCCAACTCATGGACCATCTCTTATGTGCATATTCCCCTAATAAAATCATCCCTTGTGGTGAATATAATCTTCATCAACATAGTGATTACTATCATAAATCCGTCATCTCTACCTGAAATTTACACTATAACAATGATCCATGTTTCCCCATATCTAGTCATTAGCATTAACCATAGTCACATAGGTTACCCCCAATAAATTCCCAGGGTATAATATCATTTATAAAAATTTCCAAGATATGTCTTTACATCATGTGGAATCAATCCCCAAATGGAATAAAACCAAAACAATAGAAATACATTCCATACCAGATCAAATACACCATTTCCCACATGATACCACCACTAAGTATCTATTATGAACAATGAAAAACTCACATTGTTTCTTTCTTGGTCACAAATAGAAAACCACTTCAACATTTATTTATTATATATACAAAAACATGCATGACAATATAAATTGTTAGTAATCACCTCTATAATGAATACATGACTCCACTATGTGATGAAATTTGGGAAATATTACTTTAATATATCCAAGAGGTCTTCAGTTTTTGATAGTGTGTATATTCATGTCTGACACATGGTTTAATGAACCATGTGGCTAAACCATGCTGGTGAACAAGTGAATTTAAGGTGATACTCATGATTAGTGTATGGTTTGGTGAACCATATTTCCAAACCATATTGTCTACCAATAAAATTTAAAATATGAATTTATAAATTTTCAAGTGGATGATATTATCCCTTTTCTCCCCTTGTTCACCCCTCTTGATTTCTATAGCCTTAGGCACATGAGATCATTGTCTACACCATTATTGGATTCAAATTTAGTGGGATTATTTCATTAGATCAAAAGAAAAAAAATCAATTATGGCATTTATATCCTTATTATTAGGATTATTGTCCGTTCCCTCAAGTTTTCTTATTTTTTTCTTTAGTTATTGTAGCATTTAGTTTATTCTCCACAAATTTAATGGTGTGGAATTGGGTGATTGTTTCCTATTATTGATTCATTAAGTACTTTTTCATTAATTTTTAATGGATTATTCCTGGTTTTAAATGTTTACAATGACTCCATGTTTGTATTTTTGTATTTTCCCATTTTATGATGAATTTAATAGGATTTCATAAATTTATAACAAATACTTTAATTATTTTATGCATAAAAAGTTATTTTGTGAACTATTTGTATTTGTATAATCAATAATTATTTCCCATTTTTTGTTGAAGTAGAAATAGATAAATATTACATATTTTTTTTATGGAATGCATTGTAAATTAAAATTTAATTATATAAAAAAATAATTAGACATGAAAATCCTATGTACATAGGTGGGAATGTAATAAAATTTTAAAATAGGAATTGTTGTAATGAATCTATTTTTTATGGATTGGTCCATTTAATATTTCCATGTATATATATATATATCATTATTTATCCTTAAATTTTGTGTTTTTTGGTGTCTTGGGAACCCATATTTAATATGAAAAAATATTAATATATTTTATTTTATATACATGCATCATTTTGGTTTGAATTATTTTCTGATTATTATATGCCTCATATGGGAAATTTGGGACCATAGTTGATTCTGAAATGCATGGTTTACCCTTAGAATTTCCAAAGGTTGGTTGGAATCAGATGTTTCAAGGGAGGTGACTGTTTGAAGGTGAATTTAGAAAAGTAAACAAATAATTTATTTATTTAAATAAATGAACTAACCTAGTCCAATACTCTATAAATACATAGCTACATTTTTTAACCAAGGTTATCTTCATAAACCTATGAGGATTAAAGAATAGTGTTCTACATTGGTGTTAGAAATATCGATGATGTGGATTAGTGATTGAATTAAAGATAAATGAAATATAGGAAGAAAACCTAGTGGATCTTCATAATCATTAGTGAAAAATCTCTTTAGTGATGATCAATACATAATCAAAGTAGGATTCTTTATTTAGGGTTTCCACCCCATTTGATGAAATTGAAAAATTATGGATTTTAAATTCCTTATTTGACTTAAGTTATTCCAAAGTGATCATTTCTTTGGGAGTTATTTTAACCAATAATTTTTTATCCAATTGTGCACTTTATGCGCACCCTAGTTATATCCATGATTCTTTATTATTGATCGATATTGAATAGTTCAATTATGAAAAAACTTTATCATTTTATTTTCCCCCATTATTCATTGCATTCTTTACCATTTGACCAGGGGTTTACTAGTTAACTTTTTCTTGGTGGGTACGAGCTTGATCGAACCCCCATATTCATGGTGGTATCATGAGAGATAGATGGATTACATATTTGGAGATGAATCATGATGGGTTCATGATATTTGGGTGATGGATACATTTTTTATGGCCTCAGACAATGTTGGACATATAAGGAACTCATGTGTGGGTGACCAGATTCCAATTTCTAGAAACACGAAGTTATGAATCGATTGATAGAGATATTTTACTTTGACTTCGGGTAGTCAAATAGTGGGATTTACAGTTGTGAGGTTAGATTAGGAAACTACATTAAGAAAAGTATTTACTTTCTAGGAAAAATACAAATACAAGGAGTATACTATAAAGAATACATGCTCTATAGTCTCATGGCTACTATATCGAGGGTTTCAAATTGTGATAAATATCACTCACCTTGAACGAACCTATACTTTCTATGTGATCCAATGATGGTGTCTTGGTGTGTACTTTGGGGGGTACATGCGTACTGAGATAGACAAAAACATGGGCACAACAAGAGTACATGGGCATGACAATTTACTCAAAAGTAGACAACATATCCCAAAATAACCATGTTCGTGGGAATAGGTGACTGTACATGGGCACAGTTTGAAAGAGCATGGACAACCCCGGGTGGCTAAGATATGTTGTGTACAACTTGAAAAAGTCGTGTAGTGTGAAATACAATCAAAGACGTGTGTAAGGGATAACAGGCCCATGTGACGAGTTAAGGTCACACGCTATGTAACCCAATGTAGACCCCATTTACTCCCCCAAGTAACTTCTACCTTTAATATATCGTTTTAAAAAACTCAGATTTTGGACTATGGGTAGCCTATCATCTGTGGTTTTTCCTTTATAATTTAATGGTCACCTTTTTTGGAATAAGAGATTTTATGTGAGGGGTTTTGAGCATCATTTTTCTTCAATAAACAACTGATGATGGTAGTGATAAATGGAGAATCACCAGAGATAATCTAGGGTCAGTACTCCCTAATCGAACTAGAGTTAAGGTCTATTATACTCTTTATGTTGGTAGATTCGGTACACCCCTATACTATACTGGGGAATGGGTCCTCTATCTATAGAGTGGTACTCCTCTGTATGTTATTTTTAGTTGGGAGTGTCTCCTCTACTATAGTTGTGGCTCTATTAGCTTTGGAGTGAAATAGTAAGGTGAATGCCCCTCGATAAAGATTCTTGTGATCAAACACATGATGTTGTGAAATACAGATCGACCATCAGAGTTTCAAGAAGTCTCAATACCATTGGATGGTTATGAAGATGGAGATCCCATTTCGCTATCACATGGGAGTAATTCTAAGCTTATGTATATATCATGGTTTTTCATTTCCATCTTACTCAAGGTTGAGCTAACTTCTTTTGTTGTATATTTTTATTTCTAGTTTTCTAGTTTTAGGTAATCCTATTGGGTATTTATATACTCACCGCTACATGTGATTTTCCACAAATTTCTATTCTAAAATAGATGATAGACAGATTTATGGTAACATCTCTGGAGTCTAGTGATACATCGATGCATTGACCATGTATGGTCGTTGGACTGAGATATCAAAAGCTGGGGTCTCATTAGTATTTCATTATTCCAGTTATTTTTTGGTTTAGACTCTATTTATCTTTGGGTTTTTATTATTTCCCTTTACACTTTGTCTTTATACTTTTATACTCTAATATATTTCCTAGTGATTATTACGTTCATTAATCTACTTGATATGTTATAGTCATTTACTACTCCTCTTCACTTTGGCATGAAATTGTTGGGGGGATGCATATAGGTACATTAAAAAATGAAATCCCATTTCATTTATTAATTCACATTACTTTTCGTAAGACCATATCTTATTTCATGTGGCCTTGGGGTTGTCACACTCATCCTTTTACCAAGACGGTGGGCCCTGGTGGGTTGTGTCTTGATAAAGTGGAATGAGATAAATTTTTCCTCGATTCAGTGTCTGAATGAGACCGAAGGTGATTATTGGATGGGAACATAGGAATTTTTTTAGAGATTTCTGAGTGTGGATTTCAGGCTAGAGAATCTAGTTTTGGTGTGGCGAATGGTGTAACCATTCAATCAGAATCTGACTACATGTTTCTTGAATCAATATAATAAGACATGAGTTTAAGGGAATCCTTGGTACATGAATCATATTGGATTGAGTCTTATGAGAATCCTTCTTGAGTTATCTACCCATATATATATTCTCATCCATACATGGTTTACCTATATCACATTTAGGATTCCTTCGTGAAGATATCTAGCATGGTTATTCATAGAGGATCATGACGTTTATTTGTTGAGTTATGTGGCCTCATTTCAAGGGCTATATCATGAGGTGTTTACTTTAGGAGACCCTGGTGAAGTTCCATTTCTTGTCGAGCAATGAATATTCCCTACAGAGTAGCAAGAAGTTGGGTGTAGGATATGAATACTATATGAGTTCTAGAATCATTTAACCCTTAGGTTATGTAGTTATCTATACCTGTAGAGGGATAATTATTGTCTTCAGTCGGAAGTTAGAGTCATTAATGTTGTTAAAAGCTTGTCTCATCAGATGATAGTGATTACATCTATCCTTCTTCAAGGAGTTGTAGGATGTTGGTGGAGCCTAGTTATGAAGAACCATTATGATGTGACTCTCTCATAACAAGACATTAAGAAGCTATTTCATGAAAAATATTACCCATCGTGATTATGCTCTGTGAGGATTTAGGTTATTCTCAAGTTTTAGGTGGGTTATTTTGTTGTTGTAGAGTACATTGTGAGGTTCACTAACCCTATAAATTACTCCCTAGATATGTAGTGAGATTATTTGTTCGAGGAATATATGTTTGGAGAAGTTATTTATAGAGACATTAATTCCAATGAATTATCCATCCATATTTGGACCTATGATAGGATTAAATATTGGTCTTTGGTGACTATGAGATTCCTAGAAGAAGGACATTGGGTGGTTAGATCCATCTATGGATGTCATGTGGATGATATTAATATAGAAGTTATCATGCATTATTTTCAAAGGTCTCGGTATTGGGTGAATACATTAACTCATACTCATATACATAGATCTACGAGTCATGGATAATTTAGATGATCCAATCACCAAGGTGAGGGACAGTGCTATGTTTGTGATAGGAGGGTTCAAATGGAACATGCTTTCCTAACCCATCATGTTGATAAGGTTAGGTAGATGATGGAAGGACCACCCTGAAAGAGGAAATTCCATGATCATGGATCTCCCAAGCATCATCTGGGAAGCATCCTGTAGGCAATATAGGTAGAAGAGTAGGTGGATATCCAAATGAAAAAGATATTGGTAGAGGGAACCAATATGATCTTTTTTATCCACCACTACTAGGTGGATCATTCTAGGCAAATAGATTCTGGGTTAGAGGTCACGGGTAACGAAATTATATATAGGGTTATGACCAGGCCACGCACAATATGATTTAAGGTATGATTTTTGTCTTTTCTACGATTTACCTTGTACTTATAGAGATAATCCTGAGTCATTCCTTTATCTCTATATCCCTCATGTGAGATCTATATATCCACATTGAGAAATTTTCCCAAAAACGTTTTTTCTATGTACCAAGTAAGAGTGATTCATTGATATCTCATATCTAATGGAAGTGTGAGTCGGTGTTCAGTGGAGAGAGTTTATCATCGGTCCTCTTGGTCATCATAATGAAACATTATGATGTAATATTGGGTATAGATTCATTATCAATTTTTTGGGACATGATTATCTATCATTAAAGGTGATTTAGATTGCTTTTTATATTTGGTAAAAGATTCCAATTTTTGGGAGAGATAAATATAATTGTGGAAGTGTGGCCCTTGTGATAAAAAAATAAAACCAATCACCCATTAGTTGGAAAATATATCCCTTGTTGTAGAATTGTATTCAGGAATATGTCCTCCTTTAGTACTGGAGGATTATATGGACTTCTCTCATGGGGATGTTCTGGGACAACCTATAATGAAGGAGGTGGGATTTTTTATTGAATTTTACCCCAATATTGCACCAATATATTATACTTCATATCTAATAGACCCTACATAGATCCAAGATTTGAAGGTCCAGTTGTAGGACCATGAAGAGAAGAGTTTCATCAGACCACATATGTCTCCCAAAGTAGCTCTAGTTTTGTCTGTGAAAAGAGTGGATTGGATATTGAGTCTCCGTGTTGATAATTATTACATGAACTTAGTAATGATAATGAAAAAGTACACAATTTTTTAGGATTGGTGACCTCTTTGACCAGTAGATATGTATGATTTGGTTATATAATATCGATTTCTGGTATGTCTACCACTACATGAGGGTTTGAAATAATGATATTCCAAATATGAAATTATGATGTTGTAATGAACACTATTAGTTATGGAAATTACATTCATTAGGATGAATTATCCTAGTATGTTCTTGGATATTATGAACTAGATCGTCCATCCATATAAAGACTGATTTTTTTCTCTTTCATTTATGACATACTCATTTACTCTACTTCAAAGGAGGAGTAAAAAAAATCATCTAGGTATGGTCCTAGAATTACTCTGGGATCACCAAATTTATGTTATAATTGGGATGTTTTAATTTTGGATCAAATCTATTTATTTATTGGTAAATGAAATATCATTTCTTGGTTTAACCATGGACCTGATAAAGATTGATGCATTAATTTCTTAGGTTCCACCCAAGATCATGTCAGAAGTGATGAGTTTTCATGGCTTGGTGGGGTAATACAGGTTTTTCATGATAGAATTATCTAGTATTACACCCCCTTTTAATGACCTATCATGGAAAATACATTAGTTTTCCTAAAATTAAACATAGGATAGAATTCAAGGAATTGGGATGGAGACTAATAAGTTTTCTTATATTGAGAATATTGAAGGAGGGAGTTGTGTTTTCATTTTCTTCATTACTTAAAAAGATAATATTGATTTCATATTGATTTATATGGAGGCCATGATTTAATATGGGTAATGGTAGTTGAGACCCCATGATTAGAACTATGGGACTCATAACCCAGATTTGGGTGAAATATTCTCACTCTAAAGATGTGTAGGGACTATATTTTGGGGGATCATTTTTTATTTACTCAAACCACCAAATTATTATGTACATATTAAACTAGAGAGATCTTAACCAGATAAAATGACATTGGATTAAGTTTCTATGATAATATGACTAAGAGATAGTCTATAATACTATGATGGGAAACATGGTAGATGATTCCCTTACCTGGATGTCTGAATCTCGCTTGGTAGAGGAGGCATTTGAGTAGTTTAATTCATTACAACTAACCCTAATAGAGCAGAGTAGTACAATTTTTCTTTATTTGATGGTGGTGAATCCTCCACTTCTTCAGTGTGTGATAGAGGATTAGTTAAGAGACATCGATTTTGAGGTTATATATGACCATATATGCCAAAAATATTCAACATATTTATTTCCTAAAGTATGGGAGAACGTCATTCTTTACTAGGGATGTACAGTGTTTCTAGTCTCATTGTATGGGGAAGTGATGAGGGTGTTTCAAACATTCCCATTGGTTTTAAATCATGGCAGGGAAAATAAGTAAAATGAACTTTAACAAAAATTTGGTGGGATTTAATGAGTTGGGATGTTTTTGAGTTTATATATTGGTGTCTCACATGTCAACAGGTAATGAATGAGAACCGTGTTTCAGTAGGTGTGGGATATCTACTTGATATACGATAGTGGAATTCGCATAGTATGGTCTGGAAAATTTTTGTGGTGATTCCATAGATAATAAGATATCATGATGCAATCTGGGTGATTATTGATAGAATTACCAAGTTGACACCCTTCCTTTCCATCAAATATAAGAGTTCAGTTGAGATTTTATGGTAGTTATACATTTAGGAAATCATCTTCCTTCATGGGGTACCCTTGAAGATTTTCTATAACCATGAAGTCTGGTTCACATTTGGATTATGGAGAGGTCTAGAGGAGGCTTTTGGGACCTTGTTTTAGTTGATTAAAATATTTTACTCCAAAAATGATGTTTGGACATTGAATACAATCCAAATGTTTTTAGAATATGATGATGTCCTATGTGTCAGGCATTGTGCAATTTCTGAAGGATCAATTACTGTTGGGTGAATTTGATTATAATAACAGCTATCACTATACTATTACCATGACACATTTTGTGGACTAGTAAAAGATACCTTGTAGGTTACCCTCATATCTCACTATGGTTAGTGAGATATATCTTTTTGGGATAGAGATGGTGCAAGTGATGACATATAATGTTCAGGTGATTAGTGAATATATGGGGACCCTCCAGAGAAGAAAAATATTTTATTCATATCAGTATTATAGGCCCTTGGAATTTGAATAGGGAGATCATATTTTCTTGACAGTATCCCGATGATACGGATTTCATAGTTTTTGTTAGGAAGGAAAACTATCCCCATGGGTCATTAGGCTATTCTAGATCGTATGGAGGGTTTGTGAGGTTGCTTACCACGATTAATTTCTTGCAATGTTGGATCAAGTTCATGAATCCTTCCGTATTTTACAATTGAGGAGATACATTAATGATCCTACATGTGTTATTTACTGCAAAGATTTTGAAATCATGGATGGAGACACCTTCATGGGGTACCTAGTGGAAATTGAGGATCAGATATAGAGGATACATCATGGATGGACCATCCCTTTGGTTTGTGTTTTTCCGAAGCATGGGATCATGTAGGAGAGATCCTGATAGTGTTAGATTCATATTCTAACTGAATACCACAATCTTTTTGGGTTATACAATTTTGGCTGAAAATAAATAAAGTAGGGGAGAATGTAAGGACTTTAATTTTTATGGGTTAGTCCATTGTATATTTATATGAATACATAAATGTGTTTATCATTGGATTCGACATGATATTTGGGTATCTCAAGACCCAATAATTAATATATTAAATATATAATTATATTTCAATACACAAACACACACATAACTATTATTTTCATTGTTAGAGACCTAATATAGGAAATTTGATATCACAAATGATTCTGTAACATGGGGTTTACCCTATACATGACCAATGGCTGGTCAAAATTTGATATTTTGTGGGAGGTGATCATTGGTAGGTGAATTTAATAAAATAAATAAATTATTTATTTCAGTTAAATGTCGTAAACTAGTATCATTATTTATAAATACATCATTATGATGTTTCTCTTTGGTTTTCCTCAAAAACCAAGGAGGACTAGAGTATATATTTCTATATTAGAACTGTAAAACCAGAGGGTACAAATTATTGATTAGATCTATGAGAATGTCACGACCCATCCCAGTGGGGCCTGCGCTGTGACTCCCCATGCCCACCTCCAATAGGCCAGGGGCTGGTGACTAGCACTGAGTATGCATATTACTACCATGGGAGACATTTTATAAGAACCTGTACAAACAAAAACATCTCCAAGACCACAAATGCTGAAATGTAAACCCCACTAAGGAAACAAATGCATGCATACAACTAAACCCAACCAACAGAGTATGATGGAATGTAATGTACTGAATGTAAACTGGGCCAGAATAAAATCCCACTAAAAACAAGAGTCAAAAAATTGTATAGTCTAACCTGTAAACACAAAGAGGTTTTGGGACTACTGCTCATAGTCGAAGGAATGCCCTGGAATATAGGGAACTCATAAAGCTCAGTCTTGTCATGGTCTACCCTAGACTCTGTCAAAAGGCTGCTCATCTGCACAAGACATGACACGTGCGGGCAAACCCCGTGTAGGGGTGAGTATAACAATACTCAGTAGAGGACCCCGGAAAACAAAAAGTAAGTACACAAAGGAAAGACATAGTCATCTCTACACAGTATATGTCTACAGAACATATAAAAAGAGATCACAATCTAGATATACTCAAAACCCAGACCCGTAGTCTAGAGACAAGTCACACCATAGCATACCCCCGCTAGAGATTCAGTTCGAAGATTCTATAAAGCACTCATTCCAGGAGAAGACACTCCATGAGTCTAGTATCTTTGATGATGTTCGTCCGAGAAGTAATGTCCATTGGAAAATGTCACAATAGGTAGTTACACTCATTATTAGAGACACACACCTGAGTGGAAAGATCACGAGGGATAGGTGTAATCTTTATGAGAGACACACTCCTGAGTGGGAAAGATCACGATACATAGATGAGGATCACTTTCAGGGCCATGGCAGATACCGCGACTCATCCGGATTCACCAGCTAGGTGGATTCACCAGCTAGGTAGAGGATCCATGCTTGGTAGAGTTGTTCACATCAATGCCTGACTCTACCTAGGGTGATGAATGGATAAGGGATCTCGCTCCGGAACTCTTGGAGGGATGCCGACTCTATCATAGAAAGTCCTACTGAAGGGATTATACTCCTATAGAAGGAAATAATGCCTGAACATTAAGGGAACGAGAATAAGGGGCACTAACCCAAACAAAACATGTCCAATGTACGGTGAACAAGAGGACCATGTCATTTTCCAAAAAGTACACGGTGTGTAGAAAAGTTACACGCCGCGTTGTCTGACCCTGGGTATTTACCATGTACAACAACCCATGTCGTAAGGTTGGTCATGTAGAAAAGTGAGTACGTGGTGTGTAGTACGGTGTACACACCATGTCTGAGTGACCGGGGTCAGCTCCCTGTACGCTAGTCATGTGCCCGTACACTGTCCTCAACCCATGTACTTCAACCCGTGTAATCGGTATATGGGCTGACCCGCGTTACTAGCGTCGCCTGGCCATGTGATGGAGTACATGCCATGTACTTCATCCCAGGTATGTGTATCCCATGGATACATGTCGAGTCCCACATAGCCGCCTCTGCCATGCTGCGTAGAGAGTAAACACCATGTTGTCTGAAGACGTGTAGTCCATCCCATGTCCGTGTACATTCTAAAATACACGTCGAGCTTCTGGGAAAGTCCAACACGCAATGTGACTAGGGTCACACACTGTTTGATTCCTCTCTGACCCCTGAAAACCTAGTCACCACCTGTATTACTGGACGAAATGTTCTTCGGATGTACACACCGTGTATCCTAGAATTTTCCAGAAATGACCCTCCTTGACGGCGTGCCTCTCGTGCAGCCCCGATCGTCGATCTGGCCATCTGATCAGCATGAAACTCTAGAATCTAGGTCACCCTAACATCCCGATGTCATCTTCATTGTTTTTGGGCCTCTGATAGGCCCCAAAAATGCATTTTGATCCACCCTTATGTAGAACTGTTGAAGAAATATAGTTCCCATACCATGTTGATTCGTTATCCACTATCATCATCGCACCTCTGGTAGGTCATCATAACATCAGATCATCAATTTTGGATCATTTCATCATAAAACGAATACGCAATGATCCGTTGTTCATCGCCCCATGAATAATGAGAAGAACACATGAATGAAAAAGGGGGAGGAAATCTAATATGAAAATTGAGGAATGAACCTCCACCATCGTTCGTCTCAGCATCAATCAACTCCTGCTAGTAGGATCAAACAGAGAAATATGAAAACAAGAAAAAATAATTATGGATTAATCCAAAAAGACATCCCAAAAGAAACCATCCTACAAGAACACACAAATACGCGAATCAACTTGTTCGTGGTTGATACGCATTCATCGTTTATATCAAAAACAAGGAAAAGAAATTAAATAACAAACTCCTACCTCAAGAAGGGATCGATCACTAACGAATAGTCGCGCTGCCATCATCATCTAAATCCTTCAACTTCGTTGGCACAATGATTCTCAGCTTTTATCTGTCACCGTTCATCATTGAGAGTTTTCTCCAAAGTGACACAGATTCCCCAGAGTTTTCTCTCAATCATCCGCCAAAGACCAACATTTTATTAACCCATTAAAAAAGGAAAACTTGATTTGTAATTCCATCACGCTACGACATTAAAGAGTCAAGCTTGCTGTTCTTGAGTCATTATGACGTGGCATTTATTAATGAAACAGCTACCCCGTCGCCGCGCTGTAGCGTATGTTTCTATATAAAATAAAATTAACATTGCAAATTTATTTTTATTTTTAATTTACTAAAAACTTCCAAAAATTAACTTTTTCCTTCAACCCGCTCCAGTCTAGGTTAGACACATTCTTAGGTAAAGTCATCATTCTAGATGCAATAGTGCCCTCGTATTTTTAATCCAGGTATCTGTTTGGGAACTTCCACAACTTCACACATGTGCCGACTCACTTAACTTAAAAAAAGGTCAAACCACCATTCCGGGATCACCGGGCCTCGCACTGATGTTTCGTCACTATGCCTAGTCTCGTAATAATTCTATATTATATTTAAAAAATAATACAAGTAAAAATATGAGACACTACATTCTCCCCACCTTGGGGATTTACATCCCTAAAAAGCCAAAATAAATACTACTCAAAAAAGATGCATGCAATGGGCACAGATCTGAGCCTCCAGCTCTTACGTGATCTCCTGAAGATTCATATGTTGCCACCGAACGCGCACTAAGGGAATAGATCACCCATGAAGGATCCTCTCATGCTGATCCTCGATCTCTACTAGGTACTCAACAAAAGTCACACCATCATCGATGTCCATCTCACCCTATTCGATGATGTGTGATGAGTCATGCACGTACTTCCTCAGCTGTGACATGTGGAAGACATCATGTACCTAATGCAACTGCGGCGGTAGAGCTCGGTGGTGTACCACCTCTCCAACTCTACGTAGTATCTGAAAAGGTCTGATGAAACTCGGAGATAGCTTTTCACCTCAGCCAAATCTCTGTAACCCTCGTCGAGGTGAGACCCAAAGAAAGACATGGTCTCCCTCCTCAAACTCAAGGGGTCTCCATCGCCTGTCATCATAAGACTTCTACCAGCTCTATGTAGTCTTCATCTGCTCCCGGATGATTTGCACCTTTTCGGTGGTTGCTTGCACCAACTCTGTACCCATGGGAGCTGACTCCTCGAGGTTGGTCCAGCAAAGCGGTGACTAGAAGGGTCTTCCATAAAAGGCCTCAAACAGTGACATACCAATGGTGGTGTGGTAGCAATTGTTGTACGTAAACTCCACTACTGGTAGGTGGCTCTCACAACTATGAACAAAGTCCATGATACCTGCCCACAACATATCATCCATAAACTAAATTTTCCTCTCCATCTGACCATCGGTCTGAGGATGGAACGTCGTTCTCTAGCGTATCTGAGTCCCAAAGGCCTCCTGCAATCCCTTCCATAACCGGGATATAAAAAAGGGGTCTCAGTCTAAAACTATCATCGAAGGGATTCCATGAAGCTGAACTTTCTTTTGCAGGCAGAGGCATCCCAAGCTCTCTACAGAACTATGCTACCTGATAACTAGAAAGTGGGCTGACAAGGTGAGGCAGTCAACAATCACACAACTAAAATCATGTCCCTTGGACGACTTTGGTAATATTGTCTTTAATTACATATATATTTCATCCCATTTCCACTCTAGAACTTCCAAGGGTGAGCTAAGCCTTCTGAAACTTGGTGCTCAGCCTTCACCTACTGGCATGTGAGGCATCTGAAAACGAACTCTGCTACTGCCTTCTTCATTCCTGACCACCATAGCTGTCATCATAGATCCTGATACATTTTTTCCACTCCAGGATATACCGCCAAGGGGGATGTGTGAAACTCCCTCAGGGCCTCCTCCTGCAACACTACTGGTACAACAGTGTGTCCTCTAAAATGATGTATGTTATCCCCACATTGTGAATATCCATCAGGAGCATGTCCTGTGGATAACTGAGCATGTAAAGCAACATAATTGACATATTGTAGCTACACCTCCCCAACATGCTGTAAGAGTGGAGGGGTGACAACCATTGGATATAGGTAACCTGTATCCTCTCTGTCCACAAAGGATAACTGCAACGCGGCTAACTGCTCTATCACCTCACTCAACAGATGTGAGCTCGAACTTCAATAAGAGCATCCTACACCTTTTTCCTCTTCCTAGGCGTATAAATGATCTCAAAATCATATTCCTGGAGGAACTATAGCTAACTCCTCTACATTAGATTGAGATCCGTCTATGAGAAAATGAACTTGAGGATCTTTTGATCAGATTAGATATTGAACCGCTTTCCCATAAGGTAGTGTTTCCACATCTTCAATGAGAATACTACCACATCCAACTCGAGATCATGGGTCGCATAGTTCTACTCATGTGACCAAAGATATCTCAAACCATAAGAAATCACTGCCTACCACTGCATAGGACACAACCAAGCCCAGTCTCTGATGAGTCACGGAAAAATATGTACTCGACACCCTCCTCCAGCGATCTCATGATTGGGGCACTCGTCAAACTCTGTCTCATATACTTGAATACCTTTTGGCACTTCTCTATCCACATGAAGGGTTTCCCATTTAGGGTTAAGGTTTTCATCGGTGCTGATATTCAGGAGAATTCAGGAATGAGTCTCTAGTAATATCTTGCCTACCCAAGGAAGCTTCGCACATCCGTCACGCTCCGAGGTGACTCCCATGATAACACTACCTCCACCTTGGCTGGGTCCATAGATACTCCATCTACTGAGATGATATGTCCTAGAAAGTGGACCTCATAAATCCATAACTGGCACTTTTAGAGCTTCCCATAAAGGTGGTGCTCCCGGAGTACGTATAGAATTATCCACAGGTGTCTCACGTGCTTCGCCTCTAACACCAAGTAAAAAAGGTTTTTTTCAATGAAGACCACTACTAACCTGTCCAAGTATAGCTGAATGATCTAGTTCATCAGTACCATGAACAAGGCGGGGGCATTTTTCATGCCGAAAGGCATCACCAAGTACTCATAGTGATTGTACCTGCATTTGAAAGCCGTCATCGGTATATCCTCGTCTCATACTCATAATTGGTGATAACATGATCAAAGGTCAACCTTTGAGAATGAATGTGCCCCTCTCAGCTGATCGAAGAGGTCGTACATTCTCAGCAGTGGATACTTATTATTCACCATCACCTGAATCAGGTGCTAGTAATCCATGCACAACCTCAAACATCCATATGAATTCTTGGAAAACAAGGACTGGGGTCACCCAAGATGAAATGCTAGGTTTTACAAAACCCTTTCTCTGGAAATCCTCCAACTGCACCCTCAGCTCGCAAAGCTCTGTTGGGGCCATCTGATATGCTGGTGAGGAAATCGGTGTCGTCATAGGGTGTAAGTCAATGGGGAAGATGATTTCCCGACAGGGAGGCTATCCTGGAACATCTTCCGGAATGGCGTCCTCGTACTCTGCCACAACTGATGGGAACTGAGAGCTCACAACATCTACTTCTCTGAGTGTAAGGATAGATATCTCATGAGTGATTGGATGCACCCTCTTATGCATGATCCCATTCTGTGTTGTTTGGGTATCCTTTTCTCCAACAAAGGAAAACATCATTCCATTACGGCAGACACACCACGACTCCCAAAGCCTGTCTCGAATAGGCCAGGGGTTGGTGACTAGCACCAGGTAAACATATTACTAAAATGGGAGGCATTTCATAAGAACCTGTACAAACACACACATATCCAAGCCCAAAAATGATGAAATGTAAAAACCACTAAAGAACAAAATGCATTCATACAACTAAACCCAACCAACAGAGTACGGCGAAAACTATTGTACTAAACGTGAACTGCGCCAGAATACAAGACCACTAAAAACAAGAGTCTGAAATCTACAAAGTCCAACCAGAAAAGACAAAGAGGTATTGGGACTGCTGCTCGAAGACAAAGTAACATGTCAGCCTCTAGGGAACTTAGAATTCTTGGTCATGTCCTGGTCTTCCCTAGACTCTGTCAAAAGGTTGCTCGTCTGCACAAGACACGACAC
Source organism: Viscum album (assembly GCA_963277665.1). Lineage (NCBI taxonomy): Eukaryota > Viridiplantae > Streptophyta > Magnoliopsida > Santalales > Viscaceae > Viscum > Viscum album. The sequence continues at coordinate 928,861,291 of OY728165.1, forward strand.
GTGTGGGAAAATCCTGTGCAGGGTTGAGTATAACAATACTCAATAGAGGACCCAAAAAAAAATAAGCTAGTACACAAACGAAAGTCATAGTCATCTCTACTCAGTATATGTCTACTGAACATATAATAGAATATCACATTCCAGATATACTCAAAACCCAGACCCATATTCTTAAGAAAAGTCACACAACAACATACCCCCACTAGGGATTCAATTTGAAGATTCCCTGAAGTAATCATTCTGGGAGAACACAGTTTACGAGTCTAGTAGCTCTAATGATGTCTGTCTAAAAATTAATTTCCCTCAGGAAACATCACGAGAGGTAGTTACATTCATTATGGGAGACAAACTCTTGAGTGGGAAGATCACAAGAGATAAATGCACTCATTATGGGAGACACACTCATGAGTGGGAAAGATCATGATACACAGATGAGTATCACTACCAGGGCCATGGAGGATACTGAAACTCATCTGGATTCACAAGCTAGGTTGATTCACCAGCTAGGTAGAGGATAGACTCCCGGTATAGTTGGTATCATCGATGCCTGACTCTAACTAGGGCTAGGAATGGATAAAGGATCTCCCTCCGGGCCTCTCAGAGGGATGTCGACACTATCACAGAAAGTCCTTCTGAAGGGATAATACACCTATAGAAGGAAAAAATGCTTGACCATCAGGTAAATGAGAAGATGGGGCACTAACTCAAACGAAACAAGTCCAAGATACGGTGAACAAGAGGACCATGCCATTTTCCAAAAAGTACACGCTGTGTTGAAAAGTAACACACCATGTTGTCTGGCCCCGGGTACTGCCTGTGTACAATGGCTCATGTCATAAGGTTGGACATGTAGAAAAGTGACTACATGGTGTGTAGTCTAGTTTACATTCCATGTCTGAGTGACTGGGGTCATCTCTGTGTATGCTAGCTGTGTTCCCGTACATGGTCCTCAACCACTTTACTTCAACCTCGGTAATCGGTACACGGGGTGACCCGCGTTACTGGCCTCGCCAGGCTGTGTGATGGAGTACACACCGTGTACTTCTTCCCATGTCCGTTTATCCCGTGGATACATGCTGAGTACTATGTAGCCGCCTCTTCCATGCTCCGTGGAGAGTACAAACAGTGTTTTCTAAAGCCGTGTAGTCTATCCCTTGTCCATGTACTTTCCAAAATACAGGTCGAGATTTAGGGAAAGTCCAACACACCATGTGACCAGGGTCACACGCCATGTGATTCCTCTCTGACCCCTAAAACCCTATTCATCATCACCAGTACTACACGACGTGTTCTTCAATAGTGCATATCGTGTATCCTGGAATTTTCCAAAAACGACGCACCTCACTGGCGCGCCTCCCGTGATACCCCAATCATCGATCCGACCATCCGATCTCCATGAAACTCCAGAATCTAAGCTGCCACGACATCCTGAAGCCATCTTCATTGTTTTTGGGGCTCTGCTCGGCCACAAAAATGCATTTTTATCTACCCTCATAAAGAATAGTCTAAGAATTATAATTCTTGTACCGTGTAGATTCGTTGTCCGCTATCAGCATCCCACATCCGGTTGGTCGTTGTAATGATGGATCTTCACTTTGGGATAATTTCATGGAAAAACAGATGCATAATGATCTGTTATTCGTCACCCCACGAAGAATGCGAAGAACGTGCGAAATAAAAATGGGGAGGTAATCCAACAAGAAAATTGAGGAAGGAACCTCTGCCATCATTTTTCGCGGCACATATCTGCTCCCATTAGTAGGATCAAATAGGCCATGATTAAAACAATAAATATTAATTATGGATTAATCCCCAAAAACATCCCATCAGAAACCCTCCCGCTAGAACACATGAATACGTGAATCAACTTTTTCGTGGTTGATTCACGTTCATCGTTTATATCAAAAATGAGGAAAATAAATCAATTAACAAACCACTTCTTCAAGAATGGATCGATTGTTGATGAAGGGTCACACTGCCGTCATCGTCGAGATCCTTCAACATCGTTGGCGCAACGATTCACAGCTTTGATTCATCGTCGTTCGTCACCGAGAGTTTTCTCCAAAGCGCCATGGATTCCCTAGAGTTTTCTCTCAATATTCCACCAAAGACCATCATTATATTAAATAATTAAAAAGGGGAAACATGATTTGAAATTATATCATACTATGAAATTAAAGATTCATGTTTATAGTTCTTGAGTCATTATGATGTGGCATTTATTAAATAAACAGCTGCCTCATCGCCGCGCTGCTGTGGATGTTTCCATAGAGAATAAAATAAAAATTTCGAATTTTTTTTATTTTTATTTTACTAAAAACGTCCGAAAATTAACTTTTTCCCTCATCCCGCTCCGGTCATGGTTTGACCCATTCATAGGTAAAGTCGTCATCTCGAACGCAACGATGCCCTCAAATTTTTAATTTGGACATATGTTTGGATATTTCCACAACCGCGCACAAGTTCTAACTCAGTTAACTTAAAAAATGTTTGAACCACCATTCTGTGATCACCAGGCCTTGGAATGATGTTCCATCACTATGCTTGGTCTTGTAATAATTCCATGTTATATTTAAAAAATAACACATGGAAAAATCCGAGACAGTATAGTGAATCAAAAGGTAGAAAATGAATGAATAAAATCTTCTTGTAAGAATATCTCTTTATAAACAATTGATCTATAATAAAGGAATGACTCATTATTAGATGTTTCCACATTGATTAAATTATTAAAGATTGGATTTCATATACTTTGTTCGATTTAAGTAATTTCAATGTGCCCAATTATTTTTGTGTTCTTTAAACAAATAATTAATATCCTATTGTTCACATGACTCACACCTTAGTAATATTAATTGATCCTTGGTCATAGTTGGGATCGCATCCGCCCATGGTGGTATCAAATATTTTTGTGCATTTCCCCAATTATTCTTCACGTTATTCAATGTTGGCCTATGGGGTTTCACTTCAAATTTTACAGGGTGGGTTTCTCATGATTGAACCCTCAAATTCTTTTTGATTTCCCAATTAACAAATGTATTGATGATTTTGGGATGGGTCATGATGGGATCGTGTTTTGTGGGTTGTGGATATGGGTTTGGGGGACATGAATGCTGGTAGATGTGTTACAGAATCTATTACATGTTACCTAATTCTGGTTTCTAGCCACTAGATGTTGGGAATAAAATAACAGAGATGTTTTCCTTTGATTTTGGGTGGTCAAATAGTGGGATTTGTGGTGGTGAGGCCAAATCCTATGATCGCATGAAAAATATCATTTATCACCTGGAAAAAAACGAAACTAAATGATGTGTACTATGAATTTAAAATTCCATGTAGTCCCATGGATACATTGGATATGGTTTAGGGTAGTGATAAAAATCACATTCTATGTATGACCCAATACATGCCGTGTAACCCAGTGCTGACATCTTGGCGTGTAGTCCTTGAGTACATGGAAACAGTTATGGCTAGACACACATGCATGAACTGTGTACATAGTCATGAATGTGTACACAGACATGACTAGGATACACGGACAAGACCTTGTACATGTTCGTGGTCCAATGTATATTTTTATAAACTATAAGAACATGGGCAGGACCTGAGTGGATAAGACAAGCCAAGGATAACTAGTACACATATTGTAGTGTGATGTGGCTTTCCAAACCATGTCCAGTGGATAGTACTCCCAGGAAATGAGGTGAGTTCACATTCCATGTAACCTTATGTATAAACTAAATACCCATCCCTATAACTTCTACCTTTCATATCACCTTTGGTTTTCATATTTTGGCCCATGAGTAGCCTATCCTATGAGTTGTTTTGCATATATCGTGATGGTAGTATTTGTTTTGGAATTAAAAATATGATGTGAGGTGTTTCAATATTAAATCTCATGTAAGTAATTCTTAATGATTTCAATTATATTTAATGGATCATCATAGTGATTCCAGGGTTGGTACTCCCCTGTTTTACTAGGGTTCATGTCCCCAATACTCTTTAAAGAAGTAAGTTAAATACTCACTTATACTATAACAGGGCATGATTCTTCTCTCTATGGAGTGGTACTCACCTACTTTCATGCTCTGGTGGAGAGAAGTTCCACCATTGGAGTAGTGGCTCCCTCAGCTTTAGAACATAGCGGTATGTTTTTTGGGGCCCTCTATATAGATTATTGTGAGCTTCCTCATGATATTTTCCATCAAAGATTTTCCTTTAGTGATTCAAGAAAACTCATCTTTCTTGTTTGGTATATGTTTATAGATCTCCCCATTTTCACACTCTTAGTTTTTATTATGAGCATATATATATTGTGTATTTTTATTTTTCACTTGATTTGGATTGAGAAATATTCTTCTATATTTTTTCCCTCTTTCTAGTTTCTGGTGTGTCCTAATGGGTATGTATATACTCAAGAATGCATGGGATTTTCCCTCACATGTTGCATCTTATACAAAAAATGGGTAGATTAGTAGCACCATCATTGGATATTAGTGATACTTGTCCTCATTAGTCACATACAGTGGTAAGAATAGGAGATTATGAGTCAAACTCTTTGGTTTTTTTCCTTTATTCCAATTTTTATTAGGTTGGGACTCCATTTATGGTTACGATTTAATTTTTACTCTTTACTCATTGTGTATATAATTTTTCACTCTAACTTTTTCTCTTGAGGTTTTTTCATGCATTGTTATACTCTATATTTTTCAATTTACTATTATTCCTCTTCATATTTTTATGGAGACAGTTGGGTGAGTGCATATTGGTATATTAGTAAAAGACCTACCATTCCATTTATGAATTATTGTAACTTTTCCAAAACCCCTATATTATTAAAGTTGGGCTTAGGGTTGTCACAACAGGTCAAAATTTGGAGAGTTGGTCCCTAGTGGGTTGGTTCATGATAAAAGGTCCTCTCTTCCTAGCCTTCACACGAAACTTCCACTATAACTGATCATATGAAAATTAGTTGTGGTACCATCATATGGTGTCACAATGATACTATAAACCTGGTGATGCTCTCCCTAATATCGTCACACACATGGAATTTGTTGGACCGAGCATTGAGATTATGAGGATCCTAGGATGAGTACTCAAACACAGCTACCATAGGGATATACCATGGTACATAATTTTTCATACTTGTTTTTCTTCCACTATTTTATTTAAAAATGTTTAATTTATGGTTTTATTTAAATTATTTTAAAAATAATTTAATTTATTTAATAATGTAATTTATGAAAAACATAGTGGGATCATAATGGGTAATATTTTGTCAAATCCTACATACACCAAATGGATATGTGCATACATTGTCTTATCATACATAGATAAAATCAAGGTGTCTCATGGAGGTGGTTTTATCATGTGTTAGTGGAGTTTTGATGATGGGGGTGACATGTTATGAGGTTGAGCCACATCACTCATGAACATGGGTCACTTATTTTTGATTTATTTTGATTCATGGTTGTATAAACCAAACCCTATTATGTAGAAAAATTTGTCTCCCCATCTAGTTCTTTTTTTTTCTTATATATTGATATTTTCTCAAATTTTTAATGTTTGGTTGTTTATTTCAATAAATATTGTAGTGTATTTTATTTAGGTATCATTTATATTATGTTATTGATTTATTAAGATAAAATTTCCCAAGTTATGTTCTACATAACTATATATTAATTTCTTCTTCATGACAATTGCACACACCCTTATAGACTATCAATGAACTTGATTAGCTACCTAGGTTAGGGGTATCCCATTATGGTTAAGGAAAAAATGTTATCTGAGACAGATTTAAATTTTATGATATTTGAGATGTCAGGATGGAAAATATATAGGTTTTTTATTACTTATGGGTTAGGTTTTGATGGTGTGTCTATCCAACACTCATTGTGATAATCCTTATGTCTCTATGGGTGTTTGGGATCCTTATAAAATTTGAAATTTTGAATTGTATTTTACTATTCTATAGGGTTGGGGGCATCGATTTTAGACTATTCATGAGAGCCAAGTGTCATCAAAAAGTGCAAATTTTTATTCTCTTTTGTTCGGATTTAACCAAAATGTTTTGTAAATATTATTAGTTTTATTTTGCGTATGTTAATTATTATGATGGGTTTACTCCATGTTTTCCATATCAAATTCCATTCCTCATATATGACCCCCATAATCCCACTATAAGAGGATGCATATAAAATATTATGTGAAAGTCCACATTTCGATCAAAACCTTATCAAATAATGGTTTGGTCTATTCATTCTATAGACCAAGGTATTGGTTATGGTCCCACTCCAACGAAGAAAGATGACTCGAATATTAAGAATGATAATGCTTTAGAAATCCTCTAGTATAGTCCTCCCTTATTTTATATAAGCTATAATCCTTAAGTGGATTAGTACTAGTTATAGAATATCCAGAATATATTTTTATTCTATGGAACAGTCAAATATATTAATGTAATGTGTGATACCTTCATATTTAACGGTCCAAGATGGAATTTGTGGGAGATATTTATTCATAAATATAGAAAAATAATCTAGAGTGGATGGATTTTTAGGTGACCATCAGTCTACAATTTGAACCCAATACCATGGAATTGGATAATTCTAAAGAATATGTGTTCCTTCTGTAAGAAAATATATCTGGCATGGAATATGAGAATAAATTAAATAAATTAGTGAAGTTTTCTCATAATATAATTTTTAAAGAAGAGGTAAAATACAGAGTCCTTGAGATAGGCTATAACTATATATTTGATCCCAGTACATTTTGTTAAAGCATAAAACCTATATTGGCATAGTTGATTGTCCCTTAATGGAAGGGATAAAACAAGATGTGATGTCTAGACTGATTGGAGTACTTATTTTTTCAATAAAGGTTTATATAGTTCCTTAGAGAATAAAAAGTAGTCATAATAATCTAGAATGTGCATTTTTTGAAGTTCTAACATCCATCATGATCTATAATGATGATAAATGTTGGTGGTGTTCCAATTGTGTACCACCATTTTGGCCTTGTGGGTAATATATGGTTGTTATTTCTGATGGTTCCCAATAAATTTCATTCTTATATACCTCTAATCCATCTCTAAAGATTCAATACAGATATCCTTTATCCCTAGAGTTGGGTGGGATCTTCATCCACCTGTTGATCGATGTTACAATACGATGAATCTTAGTTAGTGGGAAACTATCATAATGGTAATGAGGGTAGGAATGGTTCTTCATATGGGTAAATTAAATTTAGGAGCAAGCCTTACGAAAAAGGGAGACCTCCAGATTATTTAAAAGTAAAATTTTTCTATATATTTGATCAAGAACCTTTGGAATATATGTTTGGGTCGATGATATAGAGATGTACTGTTATTATTTCATTTTCAATAGTAACTACTTTATGGGATTCCATTTCGTCTCACTCTTATATATCTTACTATACTATGATATTTCTCATAATACCTATTGTGATCATTCCCTAGGTTATAGATATAGTCACATATCATATAATGAAGAGAGATAAAGGCCTTTTGATGCCCTTCATGTGTCATTTATATGTTATAAGTTGAGCTAGTATGATAACTTATTATCTATGAAAATATTTTTTTTGTAATACTAGGTATAGAATATATTATTTCATATAAATATTATCCTATTTGTTACCATTAGAGAGTAATTTTCCAATACTCGATGGTATAACCAAAGTTATAAAGGGATAAGGGGACCCATGTTAATGTTTGGTGGGATCTCATCTCCTAGAAGTAATCAATTTTATTTTAATTTTAATTTTTTTATTTTAATTGAAAGAGTTATTTTACAAATTTGAGATACCTTATGTGGTCTTGTAAATTGATGAGGGTTTATTGGATGATTTATTTGGATTACATAGAGATAAGGAACTGGAAATCTACATTGATATACTGTTATATAATTAGATGACACATCCCTTTTAACATCATATGAATCTGGTATAGCTAATAAAAGTAAATATTCAGCTATATGACTTAGAATCTAAATGATTCATTCTCCTTAGCATGTCCATGTTGGCCTCCCAGCTGTTTTTGTCAAAAAAGGTTGATAACACCCTCATTTTTTAATTAACTATTTTAATTTAAACTAGGCCGTGACCAAAAATAAATACACCTTTACCTATAGAAATAACCTATTTGACCAAATAAAGGTGTAAAAGTATTTTTCCAGAATTAATCTTCATTTAGGCTATCACCATCTTAGTGTTAGAGAGGCTGATCTATTGAAGAATAATTTTCAAATAATTTATGGACATTTAGAGTATCTAATGATTCCATTCTGGTCGACCAATGCTCCATCAATCTTCATGGAGCTCATAAAATGGATATTCCATAGATACATCAACACATTCATTATGGTATTTATGGATGACATAATCGTTTATTCATAGATAACATAAGAGAATGAAATTCATTGGAAAATTCTTTGGTTACCCTTTCTTGTTCACCCACTCTTTTTGAAAATATCTAAGTAATATTTTTTTGGATCTATGTGGTCACGTTTCTTGGGAATTCGGAATGAAAATATAGTATCTTGGTATATCCATATAATGTCAGAGATGTGATTTCTTAGGAGGTGTCTAAGATTTGTTTTTTAAATTAGGAGCTTCCTCAAGATGACATGGTACTATATATTGTCAATAAAAACCATCTCTTGGATTTCATCACCCCTGATAGCTCTCACCTATAAAGGGATGAAGTTATTCTTTTGTTTGGTATGTCAAAAATCATTTGATGAGTTGTCAAATATTTTAAATTCATCTACAATTTTGATTTAACCTATGGCTTATTTGGGTTATGTGGTTTATTATAATGAATTAAGTAAGATTCTTGGGTGTTTTTATATAGAGAGGTCATGTGTTAGTATATGGCTCTTAGAAACACTAAGCACATGAAAATATATACCTATACCATTATCGTGATGTTCTATTCATGATTGATTCCCTTATTTTTTTCACCATTATCATTTCGGGGAGAGATTCATGGTCTATTTTTATCATAAATGTTTGAGCTCTATCTTCTCCAAGGAGGACCTATGTCATTGGTTGTGATAATGGGGTAATACCTTTAGGTATTTTATTTTGACATCACCTAAAAACTAGTAATTGGGAATTTATTTACTAATATCCACAATTAGAAGTTTCCCTCTTAGACCCTTATGGAGTCCAATGGTGAATAAGATTTGGTGGGGAACCTTGCTCAAATGCAGAAAAATGATAAAGAAGAAGAAATGAGTGTGTTCCCCACTAATGTTGTTTTGGAAAATTTCTATTCCTGAGATTATTTATGAGAATAATTATTATTATCAGGATTCAAAATATACTCAGGAAACTATATTTATTAGGGAGACCCCAAGTGACTTCCATCTGTCTCTAAAAATAACTCATTTCTTTAAAATCTATTCCATGGTTATTATGATAATGAGAAGTTTGATGATGAAAGATTTTAAAATATATCAGTTTAATTTTTATCCCACATCCACCAATATGGACTACGTTATGAAACATCATTACTAGTGGCCAAGAATTAAGTGTTACATAACAGATTTTGTGCCTTGTTATAGACTTGTCAATAGATAATGGCTGAGCACTATAAATCCTTATGTTCACACCAGATTCTCCATATAACTACCTCTAAGTGGGACAATGTTTCTATGTATTTCATCATTTTGAAACCACATATACATCATCGAAGGAATTTTATATTTTTCATAATTTATCATCTAAATAATTAAGATAGTTTCATTAAGATAAGGGAAACCACTAAAGTGCAAGAGCATGTTTATCTATAAGTGTCAGAGATATTGAGGTATAAAAGGGTACCATATACCATTATTTTTAGGAGAGATCCTTAGTTTTAATCCAGATTATATAAAGGTCACCACAAGGTTATGGGATCTCAAGGAAGGTTGAGTATAACCTATCATCAAAATATATTTAACAACAATAAATTGTAAATCAAAATATTGGAGGATATTATATGTTCATGATTCCTATACATTAGAGGATCATGGGACACCAATTTTACTCTAGTTTAATTTAAATATTATAATATCTAGAAGCCATCAATTAAGGTATCTCCTTTTGGGGATCTGTATGGTCATCCATGTTGGTTTGTTCTCAACTAGACTATGTTGGGTGAGACCTATCTTATTATACCGAGTATACTTTAAGAGAATAACATCTTGTTTCATTATATCAATTAATGATTTAAAACAAATCAATGTAATCATATATATTATTTCAGTCATTGATTACTTATCCTTTAATTCTCAGTTTTTGAATTAGTATCTGTATATGATTCAAAATGGTTGGGTCATCTTTATCTAGGAAAATATGGGAATCATTCGATGAGGTTTGTTGAAAAATTTAAAATTATTGATAGAATTTGGAAAGTAGAAAATGGATTAGTTTCTCCTAATCAAACAATTTAAATTCTTGATGTCTTCCAAATTTAACAATTTAAATATTTTGTTAAAAAACCCTATCATATTGTTAAATAGAAAGAGCCTAAATTAATACCTCATGCATTGGTGACTGTGGAATTGCTTGTAATTTGTGAAACCCAGGAGAAAGTGTTATATGGATGTATATACCATTGGTCTGTGTATCATGGAATCATGTGAGATAGTCTTATGAGACATGGGAGTGGTTGTCATTTATGATGTATAATTGGCCTCCTTTTTTCCTTCATCATGAACCATTTTTAATTTTCCGGGGAATAAATTGATTCTTTAGGAATAATTCTTACATTTATGATGCGATTTTATATAAGGAATGTCCATTTATTGGATTTCCATATTTTATCATTAATCTATTATTTTACACAGAAATATTAAAACATTTGAATATCTGGGCTGCATAACATTTAGCACATATTTAAGAGAAACTATATGAAAACCATGAAATAGGTTTATAATCATTGATAGAATAGTTTTTCATTGTTTTCAAATATCCTACCTAACTATAAAACAAAAACATTAAGGTCCCCAGGTGAAGTAGTTGTGATCCAAATGGTAAGAACATGGTTAGGTAAACCATGTGTCCAAACTATACAATATTCCTAGAACATTAAAAATATGAATTTAAATGTTTTCCATTGGTTGATTTAACCCTCTTTCTTCCCATTTCTCCCATATCTATTTCAACATCCCTAAGAATGTTATTTTTCCCTCCCCTTAACTCTTGGAATCCATTTTTGTCAGATTCACTAATTAGACCTTTATGAAAACATCTAGGAAGGTTTTATAATCCTTCCATAAGGAATATATTCTCCTTTATCTCATTGTTTTTATTCTTCCCTATGGCTATGAAAACCTAGGGATATATCATTATAAATTAGAAGGTGCTGGTTTTGGTGATCAGGTTCTCCTATTTCTCCCTTAAGTTCTTTATCCCCATTTTCATTTGTATTCCACTAAATTTTCAATGGATATGGTTATTAATGAATGATAGTTTCATGTATTAATATTTTTTGGATGAATTTTAATTTCATTCCTAAACTTCTATAGATTATTTTAATTTTTTATGCATAAGAGAATATTTTGAGAATTATTTATATATTTATAGATGGTTAAAAAATATGTCCCTTTTTTATAAAAGTATACATGGATAGACCTAGATTTTTTTTCCTAGAATGAAATGGAAATATAAATTAAATTAAATTAACATAGAATTTTACATTTGAACCCCATGTATGTAGGTGGGAAGACTAGGACTAGTACCACTAAGAAATTTCTAACCTTCCTTGACTTTTTTACTTTGATACAACACCAACTAAACATATAGAATTTTCTTTTGGTTCCATGGTCAGATGTCACCATGCTACCAGGTACATGAAAATGTTCTCCCTAATAGACACAAATGTATAGAAAATGCTTGATATGTCATTGTGATTACGAGGATCTTACGTTAAGTAACCAAATATTATTACACTATTGTTGTCTCATAGTTCTTACTTTTACATATATTTCATTATACCTTAGTTTACTTTAAAATTGTTAAATTATTTTTTTAAATTATATACAAATTATAATTTTTAAGTATAACAATTCTTATTAATTAAAAACTTGGTAGGGTACCACTATGATAGGTTCACTTACACTCGATATACATCCAATGGGTGTTTGTAGAATTTATTATGTAAAAAACATGTAAAATAATTTTTTCACTTGGATGTGGCATAAAATTGTGATAGTGGTGGTTAGGATAAAAAAGTGATAGACTGGGAGGTAAACCATTAAGTCACAAAAATATTGATAGATTATTTTTTATTATATTTGAGTCTAGTTTTTATAAACAATACCCATATTTTTTTATAAAATTTTGGATCATCATCTTAATATTTTTTGTATGTGGATGTTGAGTTTCTTTTTTAGGTTTTTATGTTTATTTTCATATAGATTACTATTTTTTCGACCGAGGTATTATTTATAATATGTTTAAAACTTTATTGGGGAAAAATTTTCATGTTATATTGTTTATTCCCATGGACTGGTTCTCAGCCTATGAAGATTGGTAACACCCTTCAAGACATTCCATACACCCGTTCTGGTGCTTGGGTCATGGGTTCCATGGGTTGGTTCATAACATAACCATCCTTGGTCAAATATATATACATGTGACTACGTCTTAGAATATATAAAAGGAATATCTGACATGGATTGAAGAATATATTCCCAAAATCAATAATGAATGAAAAATAGTCAAGAGATATGGAATTTCCATCTATTTTAGTTATAATTATATATTTCACCCATTTACAATCAAATTCCCAATTAAATTTTTATTTCTAACATTTTAGAAAAAAATTTCTAAAAAATAAAAATATGATTTTTGGAAAATTGAAAAAAATACATATGAACCACTATATATCCATACAAAATCGTTTTATAAAAATATCACATATCATAATGCATGTCCACATTTTATAAAAATTATAGATAGAAAATCATGTATGCATCTGATACATAATATTTTCTTATATATGTATAGTTCTTCACTTATGAAGAATTCCATGCATAATATATTTTTTATATGTTATATATATTCCCTAGTGAAAATCCAATAGGTATGATATTTTAATCATATATAAGATTTTATTCCTTGCATATTATATTCATGTTTTTCATAATATACATACATAATATATTTCCTTGATATGTAATACTTTCATCTTGTTTAATACATATATTTCATATGTAATATCCTTTTCATTGAAAAAATATATATAATACATTTAATTCAACGGTAATATATTTCTCTTGTACAATATATTTTTTTCCATGTAATATTTTTTACATAACTCAAAAACCAAAAATAATATATCATTATGCCATAATTTATAATATATAATACAAAGAAATTTTTTTGATTCTATGATCAAATATATTCTGAATTACATTATTTTCCCATTTCATTATGTTGTTCATCAAAAACCATATGTATACCAAAAATTAAAACTCACACATTCAACACCTATAAATTTTTCCATCATTGATAGTTTTTTATTTATAATGTATATTTTCTAATTCTCTATAATATGTAATATAATATTTTAATTAATTATGTATTTTTTTAAAAATAGTCATCTAAAATGATTCAAGAATTCCTAAAAATCAATTTGGTTCAAAAATTTTGTATAACATTATTCCAAAAAATTTATCCAAACAACAACCAACTTATGAAATAACACAGAAAAAACAACAAATAAAAATTTACCCCACAACGTCAATAAAGGGTATACACTAAATGGTAAGACCAAAGATTCAACCCAAATCACCATTTTAAATACACATAATCTTATAACCACATATCCCATTAATAGGTGCTGAATACTTTTAAAATTTAACTTATATTGTCATTATTTTTAGAAAACCCATTTCGAAAAACCATATAGTAATATGTTGTAAAAAGAGAAATATATATTAAATAATAATCATATTGGATTTGTTTTTATATTAGTAATTTTCTTGAGGACATTAACATAGAAAAATATTATTTGATATTCCCATATTATTTTTACTAGATGCTCTAGGGAAAAAAGATAGAATTAAGTCTGTGTTAGAAATTATTGAAATAATGATTAGGGAACACATGGTAAAAGTGAAGGGTGAAAAGAATAATTTTATTAAAACTATATTAATGATATAAATTTTCTAGATGGGTATTCATTAAATATAAATATTATCATAGAAATTATAAATTTTGAATTTGAAGGGCCTAAAATGACATGACAACTTTGATGCATGATTTTTTTCCAGTGTCTGTGTGTTACATTCAACCTAAAATATCTTGAAACAAATTATCTAATATTTCATTCATTTTCAAATATAAATATAATAAATTTATAGATATTTATTGGTTTAAAATTATGTAATATTAAATTTATATCATATTATTTGAATTTGGTTAGTTCTTCCCACCATCAATCATTGACATATTAATACACATGATGGTTCCCTTGGTTAGAGAAATCTAAATATGTGGTATGGTACATTATGGATGGATTTAGATCATTGAATTATATATAAATATTTCAAAAGGATATTGAAAAATTCAAATTTGGGTTGGGAGTTATATTTTAGAGATATATATTTTTGAGGAAGTTATTGAATTTTATACTGACTGCCTATCCAAGGTGGATAATATAGATCCAAAAAAAATATCATCACAATGGGTGACTTTTACGGGAAGGAATTTATATATGGGACGTTAGAGAGAATAACATTATAGAGAAAGAGAAATTTTAACATCCTAGGATATTTTGAAATATTTTTTTAATTAATTTTATCTTTTTTATAATATCATTTCACATAAAACTGGATATAGCTTTTCATATATAAATGAACAATGTTTGGATTGAATTATATGAAAGACCACATTAATATTTCACTATATAAAGCACATATAATAACTTTTGATACATGAAATTTTATGTTTTGATTGTGTTACACATGTTTAATATTTCCTTTGATATTTTCGTAAAACAAAATGCCACGTTTTACCAAACTATAATATACATAAATATTATTATTAAAATTTTATAATATCTACCACAATGCTGTTGGAATGTAAGCTAAGAAAAATATTAACTAAACTGTGAAAATAATGTTTACAAATGTATATAAAATTAATCATGTTGTTATCAATTAAAATTATTTAAAATAATAACTATATGAAAATAAAGAGATTACTTTTCTAAGAAAACTATTTTTTATGTATAAACACAATTTAATCTCCATAAATTTAAAATTCATTTTTGATTATTTTTTTAAAATAATATTTCTATATTATATATTAAATAAATATTCTTAAAAGTCATTCAATATATTTTATAGGCACATGATATTAATAAATCCAATTTAATGAATAAAAATATGTATTTTTCTAGAAGGAAAATTTTCCAACTTTTAATGGAGAAACCATTTTAATTATTATTTATGACACTTTTATAATTTTTATTTTTAAAAATAAACTTCATTTTTAAAATTTTAATATAAAAATTTACTTTGGGAGAATATTGGTTATTTTTCTACGAGATTTTATTTTTTGATGAATAGTGAAAACCCGTGAATTTTAATTCAAAAATTATTTTTTCATATAACTTATTTATATAGTTAAATTAATTTTTAATTTTGTTTTAATATATAATTAGATCAATTATAAATATATTAATCTAATTTTGGACTTCTTAACAAATTTCACATTTAAATCTTATTTAAAAATATATCAACCTTTTGGATGTTTTCATTTAAAATTTTGCTGTCGTGACATGTATGTGAGATTAATTAAAAATTACTTTATTACACTTATATTATTTAAATATGAAAAATCAAATACCATTTTTGGAATAATAATAATAATTAATATTTAATAATATCATTTTTAAAAAAATAAGTAGTAGTTAATTTTATTATAATTAATTATAGTGATTAAGAGAAAAAATACCTTAACAAAAGACTGAACCATAAACATAAAGGCACAAATACATTAAATCTTTTTATAAAATCCATTTTTTTTTATATTTTTTCATATAATTCATTGTAGCTTAATCTTACCATAATTGTATCTAGTTAACATGGAAAAAAGGTTTGTGATATTCCCTTTTAAAAATTTTACAAGAATGACACTCATCCTCCACTATAAAAAGGTACTCACCCTTCCCCACTATTCACCTTTGAAGACCTTTTAGATCAAGAAAACATGAAAACATATCCTAATAAAATCACATCCTTAATCTTAGATTCCTTGTTTTGGTCGAAAATCCAACCATGGACTCCCTTTGGAGAAAACTAAGAGGAGTTACTCAATAAAGAAAAAACATCTTCCCTCAAGCTCCTTTATTTTGTTGTCATTACCCACCCACTCAACAATTATAATTCCATGATTATATAATAAACTATGTTTAATAAATATAATTAAATTATTTTTATATTTTTTTCAACTTAAACATACACACACTTCTATATAGTGGGTAACAAGCTTATTATTCTTGTGTACTGTGAACTTCCGCCTCACGAAAGTATTTTAATCATTTTTATTTTACCACATTTCATGGGATGGAATTATGATGGAAAATATATTTTAAAATTATATATCTGATATTTATGATGTATTAATTCTTATGAAATTATTATATAAATCAAACTTTTATGCATTCAAATTTGTGTAAAAATGATAACTTTGATTGTGAATATGTGGACTATTGTCTCCTCAAAGCGACGTGATTCTTTCACACATTACATGGAATGTGTTAGAGATGGGTTTAGTGATATTATATGTTGTATATGAAATATGAATTATAATATAATATAGTTATATATATATACATTCATATATATTTAATTTTCTTTCTTTCTATACAACAATAATGAGGGAACAACACTCACATGTATGTACGACATACCATCTCCATGAGTGGTGTATTCCATTTCAAATTTAAATATTTTATATATTATTATAGATACATATATACTGAATATTTATGATATTTTTATCATCTTTTAAATTATTAAAATAAATGAATCATGATCTATAGAGGATCAAGAATAAAATGTCAAAACATTTATGAAAAACAAAGAAGACAGTACATGAAGCGTAAAATTAACATGGAATGGTTTCTAGATGGGTAATATAAATTCAAAATAAAATCATATAAGTTTTAATATATTAGAATAAGGTTATTTAATAGACTTATAATAAACTTATATTTAATATAAAATAGGTTTTTATTTGTACTATGGGAGTCTAGACCTAAGGTAATGGTTTTCTCATATCTTTTTTATTTTCCATGAATGAGAAGCCATGTTAAACTCAAATTTATTATATGTTGTTTCTATATTGACAATTTATGTCTTATATGATTATTATAATTAAATTTATGGCTATTTAAATAAAAAATTTATGAAAATTCTATAATAGGGTTTTACCATTCAAAATTTCCCTAATTAGTTTAATAGTTTTGTCTGAATTTACATTTTTTGAGATATATGTTTTGTTAAGAATCAATATTATTTTGAGAGGTTTATATAATTCCATTTGAAATGTCGTATCATGAATCTCCTTATTTTAATGATATCTTATTCTTCATGTAATTTCATTTTCATACATGGGGATTATGATTCCAATTAACTAAGTGGTAAGTGTTTTTTGCAACAATCACATCCGTTATCCAGATTATTTATGATTATGATTTAATTTGTGAAACCATATGGTCCACATTTCTAAAAAAACATAAATTTTATTCTAATATGGTTATACATGGTATATTGAATTATTAGAAATTTTTTCCACTCCTTGTTTCATAATCCATTTAAGAATTTGTTTTTAGAAATATTTGAATTTATCCCACTCTTTGGTTAGAAATATGTATTTTATCAATACCTTATTCCATAAAACTATTTTAAAAAATGATCTAATATTGTACTATTATATTTAAAAGAAAATATTTTCCATGTTTTACCTTTTAATCAAAATGGATTTTAAAAAATCAATCTTCTTGTTATTTTTTGATCAAGACAGTTTTCTAAACTTTTTATAGCATAAAAGGAATGTTCGACATATACAGATTTATCATATTTCAAGACCATCCTTCCATTGAGGATTACTTTGAAGGTTTAAATAATTATTTTCTTAAAAAACACATAATATTATGGAATTTAAATTTTATTAAATTTATATTCAATGAAAAGGTTTTCAAAAAAAGTTTTATTCTTTAAAAGAGTTTTAAACGATTTTTAATACTTCAATTATATATTTTCTAATGTTTATTCTCAAAGGAATGTATTTGAATGACTTAAAATCATTATTTATATGTTTTAATATTATTCTAAATGAAAAAAAATTCAATATGTTTTCATTATTTTTCTTCAGTTTTCAGAATATTTCCCAAGAAAATGTATCCAAAAATTTTTCAATCTTCTTTTATAATATTCAAGTAAAATTGAGTTAAATATTTTTTCAAGATTATTTTATATGTTTTTAAGTTAAAAGGTGTTCAAAATGTTTTCAATATTATTTTGTATCTTTTGAATGAAATATATTTTCTATTTTTTTCAACACTACATTTATAAGTTTTCATATTTATATTCAAATAAATAAAACACCCAAATGATTTCCAGATTCCGTAATATGTTTTCAACGGAAAATGTTTTCAAAAGGCTTTATTTGTTAAAATTAATTTTTAAAAGAATATATATTTTCAGGAAAAAATGTTTTTAAAGATATTTCAATATTAATTTCCATCTAAGATGACATACATTGGTGCTAATCATGACATTTCTAAGGATATGAACCAATGGTTCTATTTATATTCATTATCATAATGGTTAATTGATTATTGGAATTCTGATTATAAAAAATGTTTTTCTTTTATGGGTAATATGTTCATGATACTTGTTTATCTTTAAAAGTTTTTATTTTTTTGAAACATTTTTATCTTTATTGGGATATATGTTTTTGGATATGGTTTCTCTTTCCTGGGAAATATTCTTATTTTAATCCGAATATTTTCATAGGTTGTGATTTGATGAAATGGTCTTGAAAACTCTCTCTTTTCTTCCAAATGATTTGATATGATTATATACTTATAATATCCATTTAATTTTATGGGTTTTGATATGATGAATTTTAATTATCTTTTGGAACACATGTGTATGATTTCATTATGAGATAGAGGGGACCTATATCCCCCTCCAATTAATTAGTTATGGTTTATATCACATGAGATAAAAATGGATATAATTGGGAGTGAACTAGGTTCATTAAAGGAATTTATCTACAAGATAGTCATGGGAGTGACCCATGACTACTAATAAGTTCATGAGATTGAACCATGACTACAAAGATGGTATACCGAGTAAAATAATACTACTATAACGTCCTTGGCAGTGATGCCTTGAATAATATAGAAATCATTTGATATTCTTATCTATCTACCAAAAATTCTATATCTTATTCTGATGTTATTACCTCGTAGATTATGATCATGATTCCCTTATCATTCATGTCTTAGGGAATGCCAATATTTACTCCATGACTCATGTATGTGATCTTTGATATGTAGGATATGATTATCAAATGTTATTATCGTGTTATCCTACACATATTCTCATGGTATGATTATTTATATATTTTGTTTCCCTTAACGAGCATATCAGCTCCCCTCTAGGTTATGTTTATTTTCCCTAGGTTATGAAGAAAGGTTTAAAGTAGAATTATTAAAGGGGGATATATTTGTGGGATATACTGAAGATATTTCAATGAGTTATAATATTTTGATCCAATTATCCAGTGACTGTAAACTATTACAGTCCCTATGAATGTTTTTTTTGCAATGTGATGAATATTTATCAAAAATGATTTAATATCTATGTATGTTAAGCATGGGTCTCTATAGTTGGTATCAATTGAATGGTTTAGTAAACCATTGGAAAATTGGATTAGAATTATTTGGTGGGATCCTTAGGGATATTTATAAGGATATTTATAGGTATGTCTCTAACGATAAGACTTTAGGGTCATAGATTTAAATATAGGTTCCATTATTTAAATCATTTCTCATGATAATGTGGTTTTCTGATGTGATAAGTGTTGCTCACACTATGCTTTCTCATAAATACAATAGTGGGAACTACATGGAACAAGGTTAAAGTTAAATGTTTTATATATGTAATGTATGGGAATTATACAATCGAGGTCACAATTGTAAATACCATAAAGAGAATCAGGAAGGTGGTATGACTTTTGGTAATGCTGCTGAAGATAAAGAGACCACAATTGGAATGTGAAGGGTATGGGATGTTCTTAAAGTATTGTTTACATTAAACATAAGAATCATGATTATATTGATATTGAGTAGGATTTTTACATGATTTATATTTCATATTCTATAAAGGAGGTATTATAGAATAGTTTGATGAATCATGGGGAAAATTTTAAGAATAAAGTTATTATAATTGAAGTGTATATGTTTTTAAATATATTTATTATGTTATATGGAGAGAGAATTATATATGGATTTTATGTATAATTTTTTTAATGTATTATAAAGAATGTTCTATATGATAATAATATACTAGAAAATATATTTTATGTCATGGTTATATTAAAGGCTGGTAACCCTTAACATTTTCTGAAGGTTGAGAAAATGATATTTTAATTTTGTTAAAAATATAATGATATGAATAAAGTAAATTGGATAGTATTTATAACTATATAACTTGTAAAATAGTTTTTTAAAAATAGTGACATATTATCATGAATGATTTTTACAAAATCATTGATTTATGTAATATATCTAGTAATCATTGGAATAATGAAGCATGCATGATTTCCAAAAGGATTTATGGCAATACATGTCATTACCATGTTTCAAGAGAACATAATATGAGGATATTTACATATTTGGAGTGTGAAAACCAAGAGTTACTTCATGATATTTGGGGAATAAATGTTAAGTTAATTTAGTGACCATGTTTTGAATGTTTTGTAATTTCAACTTTTTGAAGTGTTAGAGGGTTAACTATTTATAGAATGGTTTATGTTAAACATATGATGAGGTATTATAGATTAATGTTTTATCTCACCATATGAGGATTTATACATATTAGATATCATGTAATAACTATTTTTTAATGGAGACTAAATATGAGTGGAATGAATTTCAATTCTACATCATGATCTGTTAGTACTTCCAATATGAAAAAAAACATTCATTTCTTTATGTAAGAGATGAAGTTGAAATTGATCAATGAACAACCAAATATTGACGCAGTGAATTTGTAATGGAATGAAATAAATAAATTATATCTATTTATGTTCATATATAGTAATATAATTCCTAAAAATCATAAAAAATTATATTGAAATATATTTATCCAAATAACATCATTTCTATTGAACTGACAGTCTTATAAATCATCACAGATGTATAGTATTAATGTCTTCAACATTCCATTGATCATTAACTAGTTGGTGAACAATGATCTTTATCACTCTCTATAATTATTTATTATTTTTTTAAATATCTGTGCCTTATCATATGACCTATGTTCTCATACGTGGAAACATAGTTATGTGTTACTTTTGAAAACTAATATGTTTTCAACTTTCCCATTTTAAGGTTATTTTAGTGTTTATTTGTATGATTTGAGTATCTATTAATGAAACCTTAAAATATTAAACATTTTACAACCTAGAGATGTTTTTGTTGAAAATTCATTTTAAGGGGGGGGGGGGTGAAATATAACACCCTGATATTTTGTGAAAAAAATCTTTTCTCATGTAATTTAATATATTTTATATATTTTATTTAAGACAACAAGGAATATTTATTTTTTATATATAATCACTTTGTTTCGCTTGTTATATATGAAACAACAAGTTAGGACTATGAAATATGAATCACATAGATTAAAATTAGGTACACACAACATGATGTTCGGTTTGTGTAACACATAATTCCGAGTTCCATCAACAAGTTGTGTAATATGCAAGGCCATGATTTTATCAACTAGAATATACTATTAATAATATTATTGAAATATTATTCTAGATATCACCTACCAATTGGAATGTATGTAATGAATCATATTAGAAAAATTGTTAAAATATGATTTTAACATGTAAATAAAATGAATCCATTGGTTATCAGTTAGTATAAGTGAATGTAATAACTATTTTAAAATAATGTAATTACTTTTCAAAGAAAACTAATTTTCTATATAAAAACATAGTTTTATATTTATAAATTTAACAAAACTCATTTGACAAATTTTTAAAATAATATTTATTTATTTTTTATTCAAATAATATTTTTATACTCATATAATATATTAGATAGGTATCAATTAATAATACATAAAATTTTATGAACAAAAAGATGCATTTTTCTAGAATATAATTTTACCACCTTTTAATGGAAAACCGATTTTAAATATGTTTTTTGAAACTTTTATAAATTTTATTTGGAAAAATAAACTTCATTTTTGAAATAATAATATAAATATTTACGTTGGGTAAATTTTTTGTTTTTTATGAGATGTTTCATTTGTTGATGAATATGGAAAACAATGGATTGTTATTTAATAGTAATTTTTTCATCTAATTTGTTTATATAGTTAAATAACATTATTATTTAGTTTTAATGTATAGTTATTTCAATTATTCATAAATTAATCTAATCTATGTAATTCTAACTAATGAAACATTTAAATCAGATGTAATTTTTTTTTGCTTTGGGATATTTTTACTTAAAAACCTACTATCATGTAACTTTTAAAAGATTAATTTTAAATTAATTTCAACCACTTATGTGATTTTAATTTGGCCAAATATCTTATATATTTGGAATTAGACTAATTTATAATTTTTAATAAGATACAAATAAGGTTTTTACCAAAAATATTGGGGAATGTGATTAAATTTAATTATAATTATTTTAAAAACATTCTCTAAAAAATATATTAAACTGTCATATTAAAAGAAAAAATGAACCAGAAACATCTCCAAATTCTATTTAATGTCCATATACTATAATATCTTGGATCTGACTTGGAACATTATTGGAGACACGTGACATGGGAAAACATGGGTTTATCTTCATTTTAAAAACATTGCAAGAATTCCAATCCTCCTCCAATATAAAAAAATCTCAACACTCCCCCATATTAGAACCTATCAAGAAATTTGGGTTCCAAAAAATCTTAAAAATTATTCTCAAAAAATCCCTCCATTTATCCTACATTCCTACCTTTTTTCAGATATCCATCAATGTAAGCCCTATAGTGCAAACCATGAGGGGTTACCCAAAGAAGAGGAAACATAGTTCCTCAAGATCGATTATTTTATTTTAATTATAAATCACTTAAATTATTTGTATTCCATGATTACATAATAACAAATTATCCTCAATATATTAAAAAAAAATTTCTAAGGGTTTGGCCTACACTTACACACACTTCCAACTAATGGGTAATGAACTTATAATTCTTGTGTACGATGGAGTACCACCTCACAAAACAATGTTGGTCATTTTTTCCACAACAACCTCTCATGGGTGGTAATTTGGATGTAAACTAATTTTTATATTATATATGTTATCTTTTTTTATTTATTTATTCTTATATAATTATTATATAAAACATACCTTCTTGACTCTCATAGTGTGTAAACATGATAACTTCATTTGTGGATGTGTGGACTACCACCTCAACAAAGTGATGGCGTTCATTCACACATCACATGGAATATATAAAAGATGCTTTTATTTTAATTATATGATATATAATATCGAATAAATTTTCATTAATTATATTATATATATATATATATAACTTTTACTTTCTTTCATTCAATACAATAATTAATTGAAAACAATGTTCATGAGTACGTATGGCCTACCGTATCCATAAACGATATATTCCATTCCATATTTCTATATTTTATAGACTGTTATAAATACATATATAATAAATTTAATTGTTATTAGTATCAGGTATTAAATATTTGTAATAATTAAATCATGATCTATGTAATAAGACCATGAATAACAATTCAAAACATGTACCAAAAACAAAGCAGATAATACCTCAAGTATAACATTAACATGACATTGATAATAAATAGGTAATATATAATCATAATAAAATAATATAAGGTATTAGATATAAGAATATTTTTATTTAGGATATTTATAATAAACATGTATTTATTATATAGAGGGTCTGTATTTGGACTAGGAGAGTCAAGACATTAGGTATGGGTTTCTTCGTCTCAAATTTATTTTCTCTAAGACACATGCAATGTTCACTTTCTATTTCATATATGTGGTGTGTAAAACTCTCATTAATGTATTATATTGATATTATAATTACCTTTATTTTTATTTAAATATCATTTTAATGAAATTTATTTTATGATGTTTTATCAGTAAAATGTTACAAAAACAGTAAAATTGATTTTTCTTAATTTTCCCTAATTGAAAAACAAGTTTTTTCATGAACCTATATTATTTTGTTATTTGTATATATTTTCATTTTACATATTCTATAGTGAATATAATTATTTTTATAATATATTATGAATAAGGCAATATCATTTTCATACAGGGGTAGTACGATTCAATGTTTCCAAGTGGTAAGAGTTTATTATAATAATATAATCGTTGTTCAAGATTATTTATGATAATGATTTCATTAATGAAACCATATAATCAATCATTCAATAAAATAGATGAATTATATTATCTACTAGTTAATCAAGATATATTTAAATACTTTTACCAGTTTTCCACTCTTTGGTACTAAATATATTTATAGATGTGTTTTTATCAAGATCTGGCTTTATCCCTCTATTTGGTCAGAAATTTCTATTCCATCAATAACATGTTTTATAAATCATTTTCAAAAAAATTATAATATTAAAATAAGATCATTAAAATATATTTTTACCCATGTTTTACCTTTAAAACATAATTTTTAA
Source organism: Viscum album (assembly GCA_963277665.1). Classification (NCBI taxonomy): domain Eukaryota; kingdom Viridiplantae; phylum Streptophyta; class Magnoliopsida; order Santalales; family Viscaceae; genus Viscum; species Viscum album. The sequence continues at coordinate 928,886,296 of OY728165.1, forward strand.
AAAAAATTAACCAACGTTTTGTACTCCAATTTTTTCACATTTCTAAAAAAATTATCGCATAAAATGAATGTCTGAAAGTAACAGATTTATAACCCTTCCTTACTATTCTTCCATTGAAGTATCCATTTCTATTCTAAAATATTAATTTTTATGAAAATTGTTTTTCTTAATATTTTTTCCATTCATTTTTTTAATTTTATTTTCCAATAAATAAGTCTTCAAAAAAATTAGGCTTAATTTTTTTTAATGATTTTGAAAGATTCCATTTCATGTTTTCAAAAATATATTTTCCAATAGAAGGATTTCAAATATTTAAAATCATCCATTATATGTTTTAAAAGTATTATAAATAATCTTTTTTCAAATTTTTTTTATATTTTTTCATAGTATATTAATTTTTTTTCAAATTTGTTTTAAATATTATTCTATAAGTTTTCTAAGAATAAAATATTCAAAATGTTTTAAAGCATATTTAAAATGTTTTCAGAGAAATAATGTTCTATATTTTTTCAATATTATTAAATAATATTTCAAGGGAAAAGGTTTTCGAAATATTTTCAAAGCATAATTTATATTTCTTCAATCGTATTTTTAAGGAAAATGTTTTTTAAAATGTTTTAAAGCTTCATTTATATTTTTTCAAAGGAAGAGGTTTTAGAAATGATTTAAGTATTAAAAATAATTCATCAAAGGTGAATGTGTATTTTCTAAATAAATTTTGTTAAAAGATATTTCAAAATTGTTCTCTATATAGGATAACATACATTGGTGTTAGTCATGATTTTTCTAGGTATATGATCCACGGGTTCCATTTTTATTATTTCTATGAATGGTTTATTTTTTTATTGCGTGGTGGTTATTAAACCTGTATCTCCTTTAAGGGTTATATTTTTTTAAACCCATTTCTCTTTCATGGGTTATATATTTATGAAACAAATTTCTCTTTCATGGGTTATAAGTTTACAAAACCCACTTCACTTTCTTCTGATATGTGATTATGAAACCCATTTCATCTCATGAGACATTCTTTGATGAAATTATTGGAAATCTATCCCTTTTTACAGAGGTTATGATATCCTTACATGTTTAAGATACCCATTTTATATCATATTTTTTTATATGATGGATTTTTATGATATATGGCATACATAATTATGATTACATTAGGAGATGGGTGCGACCTATATTTAATATAAATCATTGGAAAAAGGATTATTTCACATGATATTGACATGGATGTAAGAGGGAGAGAATGAGGATAATTAACGGACTTTGTCCGATAAGATGGTCTCAAAGGTGAACCTTGACTACTAAGATGGTAATGGAATTAAACTATGAATAACAATATAAAATGAGGTGTAATATCATTATAATAATATTTCCTTTGTAATTATGTCTTTTCTACTATGGAAATAATTTTGTATAATTATTTGTTTTCCTCAAATTTTACGTATTATTCATATGTTATCATCTCATGGATTATTATCTTGATTCTAGTATGATTCATGTCTAATGAACTACAAATATTAATTCGATGACTCATGTATCTGATCTTTGATATGTGTGTTATGATCTTTAAATTTTATTCTCTTGTTCTCATATTCTTATGATCATGTTATTATTATGTACCTCCTTTGTTTAACCTATATGAGAATATAAGATCACTCATTTATTCTATTTTCTTTCTGTATGTTATGAAGATTTTTTTTAATTAGAATATCTAAAGGGAAATTTTTTTTAGGAAACATTGAATATATTTTATCAGGTTTGAATATGTTTTTCTATGTTTCCAATGACACAAACTATTATGGGCCTCGTGTATTTATTTTCTGTAATGTTTTGAATATTTAGCTAAAATGATGTAAAATTTATGTATGCAGAGCCTGGGTTACAATATAAGTCTCACAATTATGTTGTATGAACCCAGTCTTCTTAATCTTAGAGCTCGTAGTTATATAAAATTATTGGTGTTGAATTCAAGAGTTGTTATAGGATCAACCAACATAGTATTCTTGGAAGACTGGATAGATAGATACATTAATTTAGAAAAATAAGATATAATATGTACAAATTGTGTGAACAGTATTATCCATTCAATTATAAACATAAAAATAACTCATAGTCCTCCTCCAGGTTATGTGGGGAAAGTGAAAAAATATGGGTGAGATCATATCATTTGTAAAGATTATATTTAATAAAATCGTACATGTAACACCCTGATATTTTATTAAAAATATTCTTTTTAATTTTATTGATGTCTTGTGTTGTACGCTACCCCAAGTGGAGCTTGCACTACATGCATCCCGGACTTGGCTTGCATTACACGCAATTGCGACCTTCGACGATAGCGCGTGTTGTACGCAATACCAAGTTTCACTAAACGAGATATTATTATAATATTATTATGAACTAACCTTTATGAATAGTAATACAAACTTTTTGAAATTTTATCTTTCAAAATTGACTTCATTTTTGGATTTGGAATATCAAAATTACCTTAGGCTGAAATTTTGGTATTTTTCTGAATACTTTCAATTTTTGATGAATAGTGAAAACACTAGGTTACTATTTAAAAACCGACTTTTTATTTAAATAATTATTTATTTTATTTAAATTTATTTTAGGTAAAAATTTATACATAATACCATTATAAGTTCAATGTAATTCATTGAATTCATTTTATAATAATTTTATATAAATAAAAATTTTATTCAACTTTTCACCGTCTTTTACCAACCTCCTGGGACAATTTGCAAATTTATATAAAACTTAATTTTAATGCTTCTGGGAGTGGAATTTCATAAATCCAAGAGACACGGTTGATATCAGTAAGTAAAATTTGGTTCAATGGGATAAAAATAATTTTTGGTAAATAGTAAATTTTTACTTTTATTTACCACGGTTAAAAGTAAATAGGTTAATTAAGGGTAAAAATGATATTATTATTACACTAACACATGTCCTAATTATATTGGATAAGTGTAATTCGACCAAAAACAACCTTATGAATAAAATATGACCATTTAGGTCCACTTGGATAAGATTAGGACATTTAATATTAATTTATTTAAAGAAGGGTTAAAATAGTTAAAATCAATGTTTAATAAGTAAATCATTTTTAATATAGAGTTATATATAAGATAAATACGAATATAAATATTAATTAGAAAGATAAAATGATTTCCTACATAATGGTATTTTATTTGTAATTTTTAGACTTTAAATAATTTAATTTATTTATGACACAATGATGATGGAGAAATTATATTATTAGTGAAATATTGACATAATTGGTGTTATAAATACCCAAATAAATGTTATTTGAGACATTTTTATGAATTAAACTAATTTTATAGGTTAATATGACATGTTAGTATTGATTTAATTAACTTTTCACTAACTAATCATTCTTTTATGATTTTTACAAAAATCAATTATCAAATAGTGTCAAAATTGACATAAAATAGTTTTTAAATCAAATATTATATTATTAATTGTTATTTTATTCCTAAAAATATACGGTTTGGCCAAATTACATACATAAGGTTATATATATTAATAATAAACAACTTGTGGTTCTTTTTCCTTGTTATTGTAATTTTATTAACCTTATAGTGTAAGAAAACAAGAAGACACGGTAAAAGAAAAATTATTTAACTTAAAGATAAATCTAAATGATAAGGTTAAAATAGAACCCCAAACTTGTCTTAATTATATTGTATTTGAGGATTTCGACCCATACCCACATTATCTTCTTAATAACTCATTTTGGAGCTATTAAAAACCAAATATGACTTTATAATAAAATAATATGTTTAGTTTTTTTAAGGTGCCCCTCTCCTCCCTTATAAAAGGACACCTCCACCCTCTCTTCCTCACACCACTTTGAGCCTTCAAGATCGGACAAACCCTGCCAATTTCTCTTCTCCACTTACCTAGAATCATACTAGAGGTTCTGGTCTTCTTGAAAGACCAATCATAGTGCCCTAAGAGGATGTTTCAAAAAGGCGTGTTGAAAGAAGAGTTAATATCCATTACTGATTCTTTCAACATTATTTCTTCTTCTACTTCTTCTTATTTAGTTGTTTCATTGTGAAGTAATAACATACGTATCCCTCATATACTGACATGTTATTATAATTATGAAACAACCCTATTTCACCATCTATCCATCCTACGGAAAACAAAATCACCACGCGTGCGTACATACGGAATACCGTCTCCACGCCGTGGTGTAATCTGTTTTCGACCACCACCTTACTTGGATGGGTATAATGGTGTAAATTAATAACTATATATGATTATTTAAAATTGATATTGATTCTTCAATATTATACATACACTTCAATGCAATTCCACGATCATGGGAATGATATCATCGCTCGTGCGTACGTACGGACTACCGTCTCCACGACGCGATGAGATTCATTTTCCATGTTAACCATTCATGAATGATTATAAAGTATATATAATAACTAGTCATGAAATATAAGAAATAATAATGATACTGGATTTATGTATATATATATATGTATGTCATCTACTTAATTCCATTCAATTCAATAAGGAAACAAAAACAGCGTTCATGCATATGTACGACCTACCGTCTCCATGGATTGTGTATTTCATTCCATTTATCAATATATCATTTATATATATATTTATATTCTGAATATATATTACATATAAATCATGTTTTACATTCTGGAATTAAGTAAATCAGGATATAAGTAATAATATCAAGAACAACAAGTCCAAACACGTACGATAAATGAAACAATTTTACCCAAAACGCACTTTAACATGGAATTTACAAAATAACAGGTAATATAAAGTCATAAGTGAACCATATATGATATCATAACAATGAATATGATTCTGTAATAATTCAATGACATTATTTAAATCATTATATAGGAGGTTCTGATACGTACAAAGCATATCGGACCTAAGGTAAGGGATAATGATGCAATCTCAATTGTTTTCTATCCGAGAGTTCTTATACATAAGTATTTACTGAGGTTATTCTTTACCCAATGCATTGGAGGGAGATTTATGTCCCACCCATCTCATAATGAAATCAATCTTTCGTGTGCCACAAAATCATAAATCATACATCATAGTATAACCCATGTAATAGAATGAGATTCTTAAACATCATGAAATCATAACATAATCCATATAAAAAATGGATATCATTTCATCATAAGAATAATCAAACCATGTAAATAATGGATACATTATACTTTAAACATAAACATATTAAATAATTCCATTTTAGATAGAAAATATTTTTGTTAAAACACTTGAAACAAATTCTTGAGGAAAATATCCTTTCTTTTCAAAATCATTTTCTTTTCACAAAGTGCCATGAAATTTTAAAAGAAATAGGTTTTGTTGAAAATAATCATTCAATATTGTAGAGGAAGCTTCATGAAAATTAGGCATTATTAAACCGTAAAAATATTTTCATTCCGTATAAGTTAAAAATAACATTCTCCTCGTACTTTTGTCGGAAAATTCAAAAAGTTACAAGTGTGGTAAACAAAAGTAAGATTCCTTTCATAACATGTGGTAAAATCCAAAAAATGGGTAAAAGGACATTAAACATACATGAAAACATTTTTAGAAAACTGGGACATGGGTGATAATAAAAACCCCATTAAATACTTACGAATAAACAATCTCGGATAAAAACGAGATTAGAAAAGTTATCCCTTACCTTAGGTCTTATATGCTTCGTAAGTAACCGAACCTCCTGTATAATGATTTAAATAATGTCATTGAATTATTACAGAATCATATCCACTATTATGATATCATATATGGTCCACTTATCACTTTATATTACCCGTTATTTTGTAAATTTCATGTCAAAGCAGCATTTTGGGTAAAACGTTTTATTTATCATACGTGTTTGGCATTGTTGTTATTGATATTATTACTACTTATATCATGATTTAATTACTTCCAGAATGTAAATAATTATATATATATATATATATCATATATTAAGTATGCATAAATATATATAATATATAGATAAATGAAATGCAATACACCATTCATGGAGATGGTAGGCCGTACGTACGCATGAACGTTGTTTTCTTTTCCTTATTGACTTGAATGGAAGTAAATAGATGAAATATATATATATATGTATACATAAATACAGTAGCTTCATTATGTCATATATTTCATTATTATTAATTATATATTATTTATAATCATTCTTGAATGGTTAATCATGGAATCATGGAAAATGAATCTCATCGCGTTCGTGGAGACGGTATTCCGTACGTACGTACGCACGGTGATTTTGTTTTCCGTACGATGGATAGAAGGTGAAATAGGGTTGTTTAATATTTATAATAACTTATTTGTATATAAGGGATACTGATGTTATTACTTCATAATGAAACAACTAAAGAAGAGGGAGTAGAAGAAGAATGGAACTTGATGAAAACGGTAGAAGGTATTACCTCTTTCTCGAAGTGCATCCTTTAAAATTTCTCTTTGGGCACTAGAGTTGGTCTTTTGAGAAGACCAGTACCTCTAGTAGGTTTCTAAGGAACTAGGGAAGTGAAATGGGCAGGATTTGTCCGATCTTGAAGGCTCAATGTGGTGTGAGGAAGAGAGGGAGGAGGTGTCCTTTTATAAGGGAGGAGAGGGGCACCTTTGGAATAACTAAAAATATTATTTTACTATAAAGTGATATTCGGTTTTAATAGTTCAAAATTGAGTTAATTCTAAGATAAGTTGGGTATGGGTAGAAATACTCTGATCCAATATAATTTAGACATGTTTAGGGTTCTATTTTAACCTTATCATTTAGATTTAACTTTAAATAAAATAATGTTTTTTTATCGTGTCTTCTTGTTTTCTTACACTCTAAGGTTAATAAACATACTATAACAAGTCAAACAAACCCCAAGTTGTTTATTATTAATATATATAACCTTATCTATGACATTTTTCCGAACCTTAGATTTTTAGGAATAAAATAAAAATTAATAATATAATATTTGTTTTAAAAACTATTTTATGTCAATTTTGACACTATTTGGTAATTTATTTTTGTGAAAATAATAACAAAATGATTAGTTCGAAGAAAGTTAACTTAATCAATAATAACATGTCATATTAACCTATAAAACTAGTGAAATTCATAAAAAGTCCCAAATTACATTTATTTGGGTATTTATAAGATCAATTATGTCAATATTTCATTAATAAGATAATTACTACATCATCATTGTGTCATAAATAAATTAAATTATTTAATGTGTAAAAATTATAAATAAAACACCATTATGTAGGAAAACGTTTTATATTTCTACTGAATATTTATAGTAGAACTTATATTATGTATAACCCAATATTAAGAATTATTTAGTTATTAATCTTTGATTTTAACTATTTTAACCCTTCTTTAAGGAAATTAATAATAAATGTGCTAATCTAATCCAAGTGTGCCTAAATGGTCATATTTTATTCCTAAGGTTGTTTTTGGTTGAATTACACTTATCCAATAGAATTAAGACTGTGTTAGGGTAATAATAATATCATTTTTACCCTTAATTACCCTATTTACTTTTAACCGTGGAAAAAAAGTAAAAAGTTACTATTCACCAAAAATTATTTTAATCTCATTGAACCACATTTTACTTACAATCATCAACCGTGTGTCTATGATTTTTAAAATTCCACTCACAGAAGTGGTAAAATTAAGTTTTATATAAGTTTGCAAATTCTCCTAGGAGGTGGGTAAAATACGGTCAAAAGTTCAATAAATTTTTTTATATATATAAAATTATTATAAAATGACTCCAATTAATTACATTGAACTTATATAGGTATTATGTATCAATTTGTTCCTAAAATAAATTTATATAAAATAAATAATTATTTAAATAAAAAGTCGGTTTTTAAATAGAAACCCAGTGTTTTCACTATTCCTCAAAAATTGGTAGTTTTCAAAAAAATACCAAAATTTCACCCTAAGCTAATTTTGATATTCCGAATCCAAAAATGAAGTCCATTTTGAAATTTAAAATTTCAAAAAGTGTGTATTAATATTCATAACAACTAGTTCATAATACTATTATAATAATATCTCGTTTAGTGAAAGTTGGTATTGTGTACTAGATACGCTATCGAAGAAGGTCTTGATTGCATGTAATGCAAGTGAAGTCAGGGCTGCGTGTAGTGAAATATCTGTTTGGTGTTGCGTATAACATAATCAAAACATATTTAATTTATACATTAAACAATATCTATACTTAATGTTGCATAGAATAATTTCTACAAAACGAACTTTAAATAGTGTCAAACACTAGCCAAGAATAGTGTTGCGTATACTTTAAGCTAATACGGTGTTGCGTATAGTACAAGCTAATCTTTTTGTAGCATAAAACACAAGACATCAAAGTAATTAAAAATAATATTTCTCATAAAATCTCAGGCTGTTACATTCTACCCCCCATAAAATGAATTTCACCTTCGAAATTCGTCAGGGTTTCAAATGTTTTACTACTTGAATGTTTCTTTCATAGAAACCCACATCGTAAAAAAAAGAATACTAAAACCACATTTTAAAAAGAAAAGTTAGAAATGTAGCGATTACCTAGATTAACCCATCACTGTGTTTCCACATAGGAGAACATAGGTGAAAATATGGATATGGAAGATAAATCTAACCATCATGTTCTGATGGAGAGTGGTAGAGAAAATGGCTATGAAATAGCCAACAATCACAAAGCCATAGATTTGCGATGATCTAGGGTACCATTTGATTCATCAGATATAAGGGCACTAGGACAACATTTTTGGTTTTCAAGTTCACTTCCCTAAAGTTGAATAATTTGAATTATAATAAATACTTACTTTATTTTGAACAATTTCCACTTCATCTCTTTAAGAAATGAAGTTGAATTTTTCTTTCGCGAAGTTTTAGCAGATCATGTGATAGAATGATAGGTCATTCCATCTATCTCAAGCATAAGTTAGCAAAAGTTATATACATAATTCCATCTATGGTGAGATTAATCATATATGGTTCCAAAATGGACTTATACTTCATCTATCTTACTGTATAATAATATAAAACTAGTATCTACTAATCGGGGACTTCCTATAGGCTAGTGGTAGGAAATAATGGCTTATGATGGGTTGTCGCTCGTTCTACAGGTTGTCCTTTTATTTTAAAAAAATACAACACTAACTTATGTCCTACATAATCCATTCCAATCTTTAGGCTTATCCATAATATTGCAGTCCATTCTCAGATTATAGTGAAAACGATTACCAGAGATTTCATATAACAAGCATGTTAATACCATCATTGATCCCCATATATCATAAGATATGTCTTGTTGGTCACATTCCAAACATTCAAAGGCCTTAATCATGTATTCTCTTGAAAAAAATAAATTACCATAGAACCTTAGTGAAAACATGAATGCTGTCAAAAGGTAACTCTTTCCACATACCAAAATACAAAAAATTCTATATACTCAAACCATCTTATAACTATTTCCTTATATCTGTCATGAGCTCATGAATACTGTCAAACATTTCATTTTCTCCTTATCCCTTCATTATGAATATATCATCTTCTTTCCAAAAATATCCAAATCACTTTCCATGATTACCTGTATGATAAAATTATTGAAAACAACCATAGACCAATACATAAATATTCCAATATTCTACGATACTATATACAACATTATTTTGGAATCCCATTACATAATCACTTAATAATTCCACCACATCGTTGTCATATTCAACATCTCCAATAGTGATCACATGTGACTTTCCTTTGTCCTTTGCCTTAAGTAGTAGCTCATGTCGATCATCATTAACCCTTGGATTAGGGCATTGATTAGCATAACACCCCATTTCATTGCACTTAAATCATTGAAGTGTTCGTGGTGCGTTCTATACAGTATTTTCTTTATTCACATCATTAGCAACCCTTTTTCCATTACTTTGACACTCAGCTACTCGATGACCTTCTTTTCCACACTTAAAAAATTTTCTAGTCCCTTTAAGACAATCTCCACCATGCTTCTTTCCACACTTTGAGCATAAGGAAACATTCATCTTCTTTTCACCATTATTCTGAGATTTCTCCTTGAACTACATCTATCGTTTCTTATCAAAACCATGAGATGGATATGTAACACCAACTTCCATTTCTACCTTGATATCACAACACACAATTTCTTTATAGCTATTGAAGTCTATTATAGCTAATGCCCTTCGAAGATTTGGTTTTAAGACACTGAAGTATCCATCAACTTTACTTTCAGGTTCGATGATAAAGCCAGATTCATACCTTCCAAGCCATATAAAATTCGCTTCGTATATACCAACAGATTATTCATCCTTTTTCTTTAGTTCAAGGAACTCCTTCTCCATCTTTGTTCGAAGAATACAAGGGAAGTACTTATTGAAAAATAAGTTCTTGAACTCATCCCATTCCTTGGGATCAATTTCATCTCTTGGCCTCGTATTCTTGATAAGATTCCACCATTGATCATATTCACCTTCCAAACAATATACTGCTAAGATGACCTTATCATGTTCAGAACATTGAAGAACTGAAAATATCTTTTCAGTGGTACTGATCCATTGTTTAGCGACAAGTGGATCAGAAGACCCACTGAAAGAAGGTGGACGTTGCCTGATGAAGGACTCAATAGAATATTGTTCCCTTATCTGCTCATTTGGAAGTCCAGAATGATTCATATCTTGTGTAATTATAGAAATAAGATTTTTCACTGCATTTCCCATAGTATCCAAGACATTGCTTCCAACACCATCTTAGTGGACAAATTCCCTTTCTGAATCGAGTTCACTCCTCATTTCAGTCCTGTAACACTGAACCAGATTAACTTACCATTCCAGCCATGTCTATCTCATTAGATATAAATCTTTACCCAATGAATTGGAGGGGGATATAGGTCCCACACATCTCATAATGATATCATTCTTACTTGTGCCACAATATAAACAAAAATTATTCATCATAACCCAAGAATAAACTGGGTTTCATAAACATCATTCCATTATAACATAATCCATACAAAAAAATTGGATATCATTTAATCATAAGAAAAATAAAACCATATAAATCACAGAGACATGATACTTGAAACATACACATATGAAATAATTTCATCTTAGATGAAAAATGGTTTTGATAAAACAATTGAAATGATTTCTTGAGGAAAATATCCTTTTTTCTTCAAAATCATATCATTTTCACAAAATGTCATGAAATTTTAAAAGAGAAGGATTTTGATGAAAATAGTCATGAAATATTTTGGAGGAATCTTCATGAAAATAAGGCTTTATAATACCGTAAAAAAATCCTTTCATGCCGTATAAGTTAAAAAAACATTCTTCTTGTACTTTTACGAGAAAAGTCAAAAAGTACCTCATAAAATAAAGATTCCATACATACCATGTATTAAAAGTCAAAATGGGTAAACGGACATTAAACATACATGAAAAATATTTATAAAACATGGAAATGGATGATAGAAATAACCCCAGTAAATACTTACGTATATGCAATCTCGGATAAAAATGTGATTTGCAAAATTATCCCTTACCTTAGGTCTGATGTGCTTCGTATGGATCCGAGCCTTCTGTATATTGATATAATAATGTCATTGACTTATTACATAATCATATTAATTGTTATGATATCATATATGTTTCACTTATGACTTTATATTACCCATTCTTTTGTAAATTCATGTTAAAGTAGCGTTTTTAGTAAAATCGTTTCATTTGTCGTTCGTGTTTTAACTTGTAATTATTCATATGATTACTTAGATCAGGATTACTTACATCCAGAATGTATAACATGATTTATATATAATATATATTCAGAATATACATATATATAATAGATCTATTAATGGAATGAAATACACCGTTCATGGAGACGGTAGGCCGTATGTACGCATGAATGGTATTTTCGTTTCCTTATTGAATTGAATGGAATTAAGTATATGACATACATATATATATTCATAAATACAGTATCTTTAATATGTCATATATTTCATGATTACTTATTATATATAATTTATAATCATTCATGAATGGTTAGTCATTGAGAATGAATCTCATCGCGTCGTGGAGATGGTAGTCTGTACGTACGCATAAGCGATGATATCATTCCCATGATCGTGGAATTGTATTGAAGTGTATGTATAATATTTCAGAATCAATATCACTTTTCAATAATCATATATAATAATTATTTACACCATTATACATATGATAAATTTGACTATAAATATTCATTAGAAATCTAAAAAGATTTCCTACATAATTGTGTTTTATTTATAATTTTTAGACATTAAATAATTTAATTTATATATGACACAACGAAGATGCAGTAATTTTCTTATTAATTAAATATTGACATAATTGATGTTATAAATACCCAAATAAATGTAATTTGGGACTTTTTATGAAATCCAATAATTTTCTAGGTTAATATGACATGGTAGTATTGATTAAGTAATCTTTGTTTGAACTAATCATTTTGTTATGATTTTCACAAAAATCAATTACCAAATAGTGTCAAAATTGACATAAAATAGTTTTTAAAACAAATATTTTTAATTTTTATTTTATTCCTAAAAATATAAGGTTTGTAAAAATGACTTAGATAAGGTTATATATATTAATAATAAACAACTTGGGGTTCGTTTGGCTTGTTATAGTATGTTTATTAACCTTATAGTGTAAGAAAACAAGAAGACATGGTAAAAGAAAAATTATTTAACTTAAAGTTAAATCTAAATGATAAGGTTAAAATAGAAAATTAAACTTGTCTAAATTCTATTGGATGAGAAGCTTTAGACCCATCCCCACCTTAGATTTTAAATAACTCAATTTGGATCTATTAAAAATCGAATATGACTTTATAATAAAATAAAATTTTTAGTTATTCCAAAGGTTCCCCTCTTCTCCCTTATAAAAGGGAACCTCCTTCCTCTCTTCCTCACACCACTTTTAGCCTTCAAGATCGGACAAACCCTGCCAAATTCTCTTCTCCACTTCCCTAGAAACATCCTAGAGGTCATGTTCTTCTTCAAAGACCAATTTTAGTGCCCTAAGAGGAGGTCTCAAAGAGGTTCTTCAAAGAAGAGGTAATGTCCGTTACCGATTCTTTCAACTTTATTTCTTTTTCCACTTCTTCTTCTTTAGTTGTTTCATTATGAAGTAATAACATCAGTATCACTCATATAATGATATGTTATAACATCAGTATCACTCATATACTAATATGTTATTTTAAGTATGAAACAACCCTATTTCACCATCTATCCATCCTATGGAAAACGAAATCACCGCGTGTGCGTACGTACAGAATACCGTCTCCACGTTGTGGTGTAATCTTTTTTTCCAACACCACCTTACTTGGATGGGTATAATGGTGTAAATAATAACTATACATAGTTATTATAACATCATACTGATTCTGATATATTGTATCATCCACTCCAATTCAATTCAATAATTATGGGAACGATATCATCGCTCGTGCGTACGTACGGACTACTGTCTCCACGACGCGATGAGATTCATTCTCAATGATTAACCATTCATGAATGATTATAAAGCATATATAATAAGTAATAATTAAATATATGAAATAATAATGATACTGGATTTATGTATATATATATATATATGTATTTCATTTATTTAGTTTCATTCAATTCAATAAGGAAACGAAAACAACGTTCATGCGTACGTAAGGTCTACCGTCTCCATGAACGGTGTATTTCATTCCTTTTATTGATCTATAATATATATATTCATATGATGAATATATATTATATATAAATCATTTTTTAAATTATGGAATTATGTAAATCAGGATATAAGTAATAATATCAAAATCTACAATTCGAAACACATACGATAAATAAAATGATTTTACCCAAAACGCTGCTTTAACATGCAATTTACAGAAGAACGAGTAATATAAATTCATAAGGGAAACATATATGATATCATAACAACAAATATTATTATGTAATAAGTCAATGACATTATTTAAATCATTATACAGGAGGTTCGAATCCATACAAAGCATATCAGACCTAAAGTAAGGGATAATTTTGAAAATCCCATTTTTATCAGAGATTGCTTATTCGTAAGTATTTACTGGGGTTATTTCTATCATCCATGTCTATGTTTTATAAAAGTGTTTTTATCTATTTATAAAGTCTTTTTTACCCATTTTTTTCTTTTACTACATCGTATTTAAGGAATCTTTTTTTTGTTTACATTACAAGGTACTTTTTTGACTTTTCCGGTAAAAGTATGAGAATAAGGTTTTTTTAACTTATACGACATGAAAGTATTTTTATGGTTTTATAAAGCCTTATTTTTATGAAGCTTCCTTCAATTTTTTTCATGAAAATTTTCAAAAAAATCCTTTTCGTTTAAAATTTCATGACATTTTGTCAAAAGAAAATGATTTTGAAGATGAAAGGATATTTTCCTCAATAATTCATTTCAAGTGTTTTATCAAAACCATTTTTCATCTAAGATGACATTATTTCATATGTGTATGTTTCAAGTATCATGTATCTATGATTTAAATGGCTTCACTTTTCTTATTATGAAATGATTTTCTTTTCTTTAATATGCATTATGTGATGATGGGATGATGTTTATGAAACCCATTTTATTCATTGGATTATTATGAATGATGTATGTTTATTTTGTGGCACAAGTAAGAATGATTTCATTATGAGATGGGTGAGACCTATATCCCCCTCAAATTATTTGGGTAAAGATTTATATCTCAAGAGATAGACATGGCTGGAATGGTATGTTAATCCGGTTCAGTGTTACAGGACTGAAACGAGGAGTGATCTCGATTCAGAAATGGACTTTGTCCACTAAGATGGTCTTGGCAGCAATGCCCTGGATACTACGGAAATCATAACAAGTGCTGAATGGTTTCCACAATTACATGATTTATTCCCATGATATTTTATCAATATTGATATTCCTTTATGATATATGCCTTACGTACTCCCAAGATTTATGTCTTCGATCAATATTTTGATGTTTAAATTTCATGTTCATGTTTTTGTTTTCAAATGTTTATGGATTGTTTTATGTTCTCTAGGTTTGCCCTTACTAAGCATTTTAGCTCACCCGTTTTATGTTTTATTTTCCCCAGGAAATAAAGAAACCTTAAGCATGATAAAATATCATGGGAGTAAAACATGTAATTTTGGCAACCATTCAGAACATGTCATGATTTCTATATTAGCCAAGGAATTTCGACCAAGACCATCTTAGTGGACAAAGTCCCTTTCTGAATCGAGTTCACTCCTCGTTTCATTCCTGTAACACTGAACTGAATTAACTTACCATTCCATCCATGTCTATCTCATGAGATATAAATATTTACCCAATGCATTGGGAGGATATATAGGTCCCACCCATCTCATAATGAAATCATTCTTACTTGTGCCAAAAAATAAACATACATCATTCATATTAACCCAACAAATAAAATGGGTTTCATAAACATCATCCCCTCATCACATAATCCATGTAAAAGAAATTGATATAATTTCCCAATAAGAAAAGTGAAACCATGTAAATCATAGAGAATTTATACTTGAAACATACACATATGAAATAATTTCATCTTAGATGGGAAATGGTTTTGATAAAACACTTGAAATGAATTCTTGAGGAAAATATCCTTTCTTCTTCAAAATCAATTTCTTTTCACAATACATCATACAATTTTAAATGAAAAAGATTTTGTTTAAAATATTCATGAAATATTTTGGAGGAAATTATGTTTTAATAAAACTGTAAAAATCCTTTCATTCCGTATAAGTTAAAAAAACATTATCCTCGTACTTTTTTCAGAATAGTCAAAAAGTACCTCGTAATGTAAACAAAAGAATGATTCCTTACATACCATGTAGTAAAAGTCAAAATGGGTAAAAATGACATTAAACATACATTTAAACACTTTTAGAAAACATGGACATGGATGATAACAATAACCCCAGTAAATAATTACTCGTTCTTTTGTAAATTCCATGTTAAAGCTGTGTTTTGGGTAAAATCATTTCATTTATCTTATGTGTTTCGACCTGTCGTTCGTGATATTATTACATATATCCTGATTTAAATAATTCCAGAATGTAAAAAATGATTTATATATATTATATATCCATCATATACATATGTATTATAGATCGATAAAAATAATGAAATACACCGTTCATGGAGACGGTAGGTCGTACGTACGCATGAACGATGTTTTCGTTTCCTTATTGAATTGAATGGAATTAAGTAGATGACATACATATATATATACATAAATCCAGACATGTATATCTCATGAGATATGAATCTTTACCCAATTCATTGGAGGGATATATAGGTTCCACCCATCTCATAATGGAATCATTCTTACTTGTGCCACAAAACAATCATAAATTATTCATCATAACCCAAAGAATAAAATGGGTTTCATAATCATCATCCCATCATCAAATAATCCATATAAAAGAAATAAGTATAATTTCATAATAAGAAAATTGAATCCATGTAAATCATAAAGACCTTATACTTGAAACATACACATATGAAATAATGTCATCTTAGATGAAAAATTGTTTTGATAAAACACTTGAAATGAATTCTTGAGGAAAATATCCTTTTTTCATCAAAATCAATTTATTTTCACAAAACATCATGAAAATTTAAAATAAAAGGATTTTGTTGAAAATAGTCATGAAATCATTTGGAGGAAGCTTCATGAAAATAAGTCTTTATAAAATCGTAAAAATCCATTCATATCGTATAAGTTAAAATAAACATTCTTCTCGTACTTTTGTCGGAAAAGTCAAAAAGTACCTCGTAACGTAAACAAACGAATGATTCCTTACATACAATGTAGTGAAAGTAAAAAATCAGTAAAAAGGACTTTAAATATACATGAATACACTTTTATAAAACTTGGACATGGATGATAGAAATAACCCCAGTAAATACTTACGAATAAACAATCTCGGATAAGAACGAGATTGGAAAAGTTATCCCTTACCTTAGGTCCGATATAATTTGTATGGATCCGAAACTACTGTATATTGATATAAATAATGTCATTGACTTATTAAATAATCATATTCATTGTTATTATATCATATATGTTTCACTTATTACTTTATATTACCCGTTCTTTTTTAAATTCCATGTTAAAGCAACGTTTTGTGTAAAATCATTTCATTTATTGTATGTGTTTCGACTTGTCATTCATGATATTATTACTAATATCCTGATTTAAATAATTCAAGAATTTAATACATGATTTATATATAATATATATTCATCATATACATATATAATATAGATCGATAAAAATAATGAAATACACCGTTCATGGAGACGGTAGGCCGTACGTATGCATGAACGTTGTTTTCGTTTCCTTATTGAATTGAATGAAATTAAGTAGATGACATAAATATATATAAAAATAAATCCAGTATCATTATTATTTCATGTATTTCATGATTACTTATTGTATATACTTTATAATCATCTATGAATGGTTAACTTGGAGAATGAATCTCATCGCGGCATGGAGACGGTATTCCGTACATACGCACGCGCGGTGATTTAATTTTCCGTAGGATGGATAGATAGTTAAATAGGGTTGTTTCATACATATAATAACATATCAATATATGAGTTATACTGATGTTATTACTTCATAATGACACAACTAAAGAAGAAGAAGTAGAAGAAGAATTAAAGTTGAAAGAATCGGTAACGGACATTACCTATTCTTTAAAGCGCCTCTTTGAGACCTCCTCTTAAGGCACTAAAAATTGCCTCTGAAGAAGACCGGGTCCTCTAGGATGTTTCTAGGGAAGTGTAAAAGTGAATTATGCATGGTTTGCCCGATCTTTAAGGCTCAATGTGGTGTGAGGAAGAGAGGGAGGAGGTGTCCTTTTATAAGGGAGGAGAGGGGCACCGTTGGAATAACTAAAAATATTATTTTATTATAAAGTCATATTCGGTTTTTAATAGCTAAAAATTGTTTTATTTATAAGCTAAGGTGGGGATGGGTCTAAATACTCTCGTCCAATATAATTTAGACAAGTTTAGTGTTCTATTTTAACCTAATAATTTATATTTAACATTAAGTTAAATTATTTTTCTTTTACCGTGTCTTCTTGTTTGCTTACACTATAAAGTTAATAAACATACTATAAAAAGACAAACGAACCCCAAGTTATTTATTATTAATATATATAACCTTATCTAAGTCATTTGGCCGAACCTTATATTTTTATGAATAAAATAACAATTAATAATATAGTATTTGTTTTAAAAACTATTTATGTCAATTTTGACACTATTTGGTAATTGATTTTTGTGAAAATCATAACAGAATGATTTGTTCTAAAAAAGTTAACTTAATCAATAATAACATGTCATATTATCCTATAATATTATTGGAATTCATAAAAAGGCTCAAATTACATTTATTTGGGTATTTATAACATCAATTATGTCAATATTTCATTAATAAGATAATTACTGCATCATCATTATGTCATAAATAAAATAAATTAGATATTGTCTAAAATTTATAAATAAAATACCATTATGTAGGAAATCTCTTTATATTTATAATTAATATTTATTGTTGAATTTATCTTATGTATAACCCTATATTAAAAATGATTTAGTTATTAAACTTTGATTTTAACTATTTTAACCCTTCTTTAAATAAATTAATAATAAATGTCCTAATCTAATCCATGTGGGGATAAATGGTCTTATTTTATGCCTAGGGATGTTTTTGGTCGAATTAAACTTATCCAATAGAATTAGGATATGTGTTAGGGTAAAAATAATGTATTTTTTACCCTTAATTACCCTATTTACTTTTAATTGTGGTAAATAAGAACAAAAAGTTACAATTCACCAAAAATTATTTTTATCTCATTGAACCACATTTTACTTACTAACATCAACCATGTCTCTCAGATTTTTGAAATTCCATTCACAGAAGCGGTAAAATTATGTTTTATGTAAATTTGCAAATTCTCCTAGGAGGTGGGTAAAAGACGGTGAAAAGTTCAAAAAACGTTTTATATATCTAAAATTATTATAAAATGACTCCAATGAATTACATTGAACTTATATTGGTATTATGGATCAATTTTTACCTAAAATAAAGTTAAATAAAATAAATAATTATTTAAATAAAATGTTGGTTTTTAAATAGTAAACCTGTGTTTTCACTATTCGTCAAAAATTGAATGTTTTCATAAAAAATACCAAAATTTCACCCTAAGATAATTTCGATATTCCAAGTCCAAAAATAAAGTCCATTTTGAAAGATGAAATTTCAAAAAGTGGGTATTACTATTCATAACGGTTAGTTCATAATAATATTATAATAATATCTCGTTTAGGGAAACTTGGTATTACGTACTACACACGCTATCGAAGAAGGTCTTGATTGCATGTAATGCAAGCCGAGTCAGGGCTGCGTGTAGTGAAATATCCATTTGTTGTTGCGTATAACATAATTAAAACTTATTTCATTTATACATTAAACAAAATCTATACTTAATGTTGCGTAGAATAATTTCCACAAAACGAACTTCAAATAGTGTGAAACAATAGCCAAGAATAGTGTTGCATATAATGCAAGCTAATACGGTGTTTCGTATAGTACAAGATAATCTTGGTGTACCGTACAACACAAGATGTCAAAGTAATTAAAAATAATATTACTCATAATATCTTGGGTTGTTACATTTTACCCCCCTTAAAATGAATTTCACCCTCGAAATTCATTGGGGTTGTAAATGGTTTACTACTTGAATGTTTCTTTCATAGAAACCCACATCGTAAATAAAGAATACTAAAACTTCATTTTAAAAAGGAATGTTAGAAATGTAATGGTTTTCCAGATTATCTCATCAATGGGGTTCCATGTAGGAGAACATAAGTGAAAATATGGATATGGAAGAGAAATCTAACCATCAGGTTCTGATGGAGAGTGGTAGAGATCATGGCTATGAAATATCCAACAATCACAATGCCATAGATTTGTGATGATCTAAGGTACCATCTGATTCGTCGGATATAAGAGCACCAGGACAACATTTCTGGTTTTCAATAGCATTTCCCTAAAATTGAAAAATTTTAATTATAAGAAATACTTGCTTGATTTTGGTACAATCTCACTGTTGTTCGTGCTTTGAACAATTTCCACTTCATCTCTTAAAGAAATTAAATTGAATTTCTTATTCATGATGTGATAACAGATCATGTGATAGAATGATGGGTCATTCCATCTATCTCAAAGAAAAGGTTAGAAAAAGTTATTGAATACATAAGTCCATGTATGATGAGGTTAATCAGATATGATTCCAAACGTGGACTTATACTTCATCTATCATACCGCTTAATAAAATAAAACTAGTTTCTACTAACCAGGGACTTATTATAGGCCAGTGGTATGTGATAAATTCCAGTCACAAATCAGTTGTGGGTTTGATTCTCATAGCCTTGTCCGATGCGACGGTTTGTCGCCCGTCCTGCAGGTTATCCGTTTTACTAAAATTACATCATTATGACATTCCATCGATAATATCGAAAATATTTATAGCCTTAAACTAACTTATGTTCAACATAATCCATTTCAAATCTTTAGGCTTATCCAAAATACTTCTATTCAAGCTTATAGTATAAAGAAAACAATTACTAGAAATGTCATCTACCGAGCATTTGAATACCATCATTTATCCCCGACATATCTTGTTGATCACATTCCAATCATGTGAATACCTTAATCATGTATTATCTTAAAAAATGAATACCCATTTAACCTTAGTGAAAACATGAATGCTGTCAAAAGTTAACTCTTTCCACATACAAAAATCCCAAAATTTCTATATACTCAAACCATGATATCACTTTGTCCTTATTTTAGTCATGAGCTCATGATTACTATTATATTATTTTCAAATTTACATAAAACATAATTTTACCACTTCTGTGAGTGGAATTTAGAAAAATATGAGAGACACGGTTGATTTCAGTAAGTGAAATGTGGTTCAATGAGATGAAAATAATTTTTGGTGAATAGTAACTTTTTTTTTACCACGGTTAAAAGTAAATATGGTAATTAAGGGTAAAAATGATATTATTATTACCCTAAGACATGTCCTAATTCTATTTTATATGTTTAATTCGACCAAAGACAACATTAGGGTTAAAATATTACACTTTAGGTCCACTTGGATTAGATTATGACATTTAATATTATTTTATTTAAAGAATAGTTAAAATAGTTAAATTCAAAGTTTAATAACTAAAGCAATTTTAATATAGGGTTATACATAAGATAAATATGACTATAAATATTCATTAGAAATCTAAAAATAATATCCTACATAATGGTATTTTATTTGTAATTTTTAGACTTTAAATAATTTAATTTATTTATGACACAATGATGATGCAATAATTATATTAATAATGAAATATTGACATAATTGATGTTATAAATACCCAAATAAATGAAATTTGAGACGTTTTATGAATTACAATAATTTTATATGTTAATATGACATGTTATTATTGTTTTAGTTAACTTTTTTCGAACTAATATTTCTGTTATGATTTTCACAAAAATCAATTATCAAATACTGTCAAAATTGACATAAAATATTTTTTAAAACAAATATTATATTATTAACTGTTATTTTATTCCTAAAAATCAAAGGTTCGGCCAAATTACTTAGATAAGGATATATATATTAATAATAAAGAACTTGGGGTTATTTTGGCTTGTTATAGTATGTTTATTATCTTTATAGTGTAAGAAAACAAGAAGACACGGTAAAAGTTAAATTATCTAACTTAAAGTCAAATCTAAGTGATATGGTTAAAATAGATACCTAAAATTTCCTAAATTCTATTTTATTAGAGTATTTAGACCCATACCCACCTTAGCTTCTAAATAAATCAATTTGGAGCTATTGAAAACTGAATATGACTTTATAATAAAATAATATTTTTTGTTTTTCCAAGGTGCCCCTCTCCTCCCTTATAAAAGGACACCTCCTCCCTCTCTTCCTCACACCACCTTGAGCCTTCGAGCTCAGCCAAACCCTAAAAAATTCGCTTCTCCACTTCCCTAGAAACATCCTATAGGTCCTGGTCTTTTTCAAAGACTAATTTTAGTGCCCTAAGAGGTGGTCACAAAGAGGCGCTTCAAAGAAGAGGTAATGTCCATTACCGATTCTTTCAACTTTATTTCTTTTTCCCCTTCTACTTCTTTAGTTGTTTCATTATGAAGTAATAATATCAGTATCACTAATATAATGATAAGTTATTATAAGTATGAAACAACGGTATTTCACCATCTATCCATCCTACGGAAAACAAAATCACCGTGCATGCGTCCATACGGAATACCGTCTCCACGCCGTGGTGAAATCTGTTTTTCCAACACCACCTTACATGGATGGGTATAATGGTTTAAATAATAACTATACATAGTTATTATAACATCGTTCTGATTCTGATATATTGTATCATCCACGCCAATTCAATTCAATAATTATGGGAACGATATCATCGCTCGTGCGTACGTACGGACTACCGTCTCCACAAAGCGATGAGATTCATTCTCAATGATTAACCATGCATGAATGATTATAAAGTATATATAATATGTAATCATGAAATATATGACATAATAATGATATTGGATTTATGTATATATATATGTATGTCATCTATTTAGTTTCATTCAATTCAATAAGGAAACGAAAACAGCGTTCATGCGTACGTACGGCCTACCGTCTCCATGAACGGTGTATTTAATTCCTTTAATCGATCTATAATATATATGTATATGATTAATATATATTATATAGAAATCATGTTTTACATTCTGGAATTATGCAAATCAGGATATAAGTAATAATATCAAGAACGACAAGTGGAAGTACATACGATAAATGAAAGGATTTTACCCAAAACGCTGCTTTAACATGGAATTTATAGAATAACGAGTAATATAAAGTCATAAGAGAAAAATATAAGATATCATAACAATGAATATGATTATGTAATAAGTCAATTACATTATTTAAATCATTATACAGGAGGTTCGGATCCATATGCAGCATATCGGACCTATGTTAAGGGATAATTTTGAAAATATCATTTTTATCTGAGATTGCTTATTCGTAAGTATTTACTGGGGTTATTTCTATCATCCATGTCCATGTTTTATAAAATCGTTTTCATGTATCTTTAATGTCATTTTTACCTTAATTGACTTTTACTACATGGTATGTAAGAAATCTTTTTTTACCATATGAGGTACTTTTTGACTTTTCTGACAAAAGTACGAGGAGAATGTTATTTTTAACTTATATGGCGTGAATGGATTTTTATGGTTTCATAACGCCTCATTTTCATGAAGCTTAATCTACATTATTTTATGACTATTTTCAATAAAATTCTTTTATTTTAAAAGTGTGTGGCATTTTTTGAAAAGAAAATGATTTTGACGAAGAAAGGATATTTTCCTCAAGAATTCATTTCAAATGTATTATCAAAACCATTTTCCATCTCAGATGAAATTATTTCATGATTACTTATTATATATACTTTATAATCATTCATGAATGGTTAATCATTGAGAATGAATCTCATCGCATCGTGGAGACGGTAGTCCGTACGTACACACGAGTGGTGATATCGTTCCCATACTTATTGAATTGAATTGGAGTGGATGATACAATATATCACAACAAGTATGATGTTATAATAACTATGTATAGTTATTCTTTACACTATTATACCCATCCAAGTAAGGTGGTGTTGGAAAAACAGATTACACCACGGTGTGGAGATGGTATTCCGTACATACACACACGCGGTGATTTCATTTTCCGTAGGATGGATAAAAGGTGAAATGGGGTTGTTTGATATTTATAATAACATATCAGTTTATTAGTGATACTGATGTTATTACTTTATAATTAAACAACTAAAGAAGAAGAAGTTGAAGAAGAAATTAGCTTGAAAGAATCGGTAACGGACATTACCTATTCATTGAAGCGCCTCTTTGATACCTCCTTTTAGGGCACTAAAATTGGTATTTGAAAATGACCAGGACCTCTAGGATGTTTATAGGGAAGTGGAGAAGTGATTTTCGCAGGGGTTGGCCAAGGTTGAAGGCTCAATGTGGTGCGAGGAAGAGTGGAAGGAGGTTCCCTTTTATAAGGGAGGAGAGGGGCACCTTTGGAAAAACTAAAAATATTATGTTATTAAAAAGTCATATTCGGTTATTAATAGCTCCAAATTGATTTATTTAGAAGCTAAGGTAGGGATGGGTCAAAATACTCTCATACAATAGAATTTAGACAAGTTTAGGGTTCTATTTTAACCATATCATTTAGATTTAACTTTAAGTTAGATAATTTAACTTTTACCGTGTCTTTTTGTTTTCTTACACTATAAGGTTAATAAAATTACTATAACAAGACAAACCAACCCCAAGTTGTTTATTATTAAAATATATAACCTTATCTAAGTCATTTTCCTGAACCTTAGATTTTTAGCAATAAAATAACAATTAATAATATAATATTTGTTTTAGAAACTATTTTATGTCAATTTTGACACTATTTGGTAATTGATTTTTGTGAAACTCATAACTGAAATATTAGTTCGAAAAAAGTTAATTAAATAAATAAAAACATGTCATATTAACATTTAAAATTACTGGAATTCATAAAAAGTTTCAAATTTAATTTATTTGGGTATTTATAACATCAATTATGTAAATATTTCATTAATAATATAATTATTTCATCATCATTGTGTCATAAATAAATTACATTATTTAAAGTATAAAAATTAAAAATAAAATACTATTATGTAGGAAATCCTTTTAGCTTTATAATGAAAATTTATAGTCGAATTAATCTTATTAATAACCCTATATTAAAAATGTTTTAGTTATTAAACATTGATTTTAACTATTTTAACTACTCTTTAAATAAAATAATATTAAATGTCCTAATCTAATCCAAGTGGACCTAAAGGGTAATATTTTATCCCTAATGCTGTTTTTGGTAGAACTACACTTATCCAATAGAATTAAGACATGTGTTAGGGCAATAATAATATCATTTTTACCCATAATTACCCTATTTACTTTTAACCGTGGTAAATAAATGTAAGAAGTTACTATTCACCAAAAATTAATTTCATCTCATTGAACCACATTTTACATAATGAAATCAACCATGACTCTGGGATTTTTTGAAATTCCACTCACAGAAGCGGTAAAATTAAGTTTTATGTAAATTTGTAAATTCTCCTAGGAGGTGGGTAAAAGAGAGTGAAAAGTTCCATAAAATTTTTATATATCTAAAATTATTATAAAATGACCCCAATGAATTGCATTGAACTTATATTGGAATTATGAAATTTTTCTTACCTACAATAAAGTTAAATAAAACAAATAATTATTTAAATAAAAAGTCGGTTTTAAATAGTAACCCAATGTTTTCACTATTCATCAAAAATTGAATGTTTTCAGAAAAATACCAAAATTTCACCCTAAGCTAATTTCGATATTCCAAATCCAAAAATGAAGTCCATTTTAAAAGATAAAATTTCAAAAAGTGGGTATTACTATTCATAATAATATTATAATAATATCTCGTTTAGTGAAACTTGGTATTGCGTACAACACACGCTGTCGTGGAAGGTCGTGATTGCGTGTAATGCAAGCCAAGTCAGGGATGCGTGTAGTGCAAGCTCTTTTTGGTGTAGCGTATAAAAAAAGACATCAATAAAAGTAAAAATAATATTTTTCATAAAATATCAGGGTGTTACATTCTACCCCCCTTAAAATGAATTTCGTCCTTGAAATTCATCGGGGTTATAAATAGTTTACTACTTGAAAGTTTCTTTAACAAAAACCCATATCGTAAAAAGGAATACCAAAACATGACTTTAAAAACTATAGTCTGAAACGTAACGGTTATCCAAATTAACTCATCACTGGGTTTCGACATAGGAGAACATAGGTGAAAATATGGATATGGAGGAATAATCTAACCATCAAGTTCTGATGGAGAGTGGTAGAGAACATGGCTATGAAATAGCCAACAATAACAAAGCCATAGATTTGTGATAATCTAGGGTACCATCTGATTCATCGGATATAAGGGAACTATGAAAACATTTTTGGTTTTCAAGTTCACTTCCCTAAATTTGAATAATTTGAATTATAATAAATGGTTACTTTATTTTGAACAATTTTCACTTCATCTCTTTAAGAAATGAAGTTGAATTTGTCTTTCTCGGAGTTTTAGCAGATAATTTGATGGAATGATAGGTCATTCCATCTATCTCAAACATTAGTAGGCAAAAGTTATATACATAATTCCATCTATGGTGAGATTAATCATATATGGTTCCAAAATGGACTTATACTTCATCTATCATCCTCTGTAATAATATAAAACTTTTTTCTACTAACCAGGGACTTCCTGTAGGCTAGTGGTAGGAAATAAAGGCCCGTGACGGGTTGTCTCTCGTTCTACAGGTTGTCCTTTTAAAAAAATGCAATACTAACTTATCTCAAACATAATCCATTCCAATCATTAGGCTTATCCATAATATTGTAGTCCATTCTAATATTATAGTGAGAACGATTACCATATATTTCATATAAAAAGCATGTTAATACCATCGTTGATCCCCATATATCATAAGATATGTCTTGTTGGTCACATTCCAAACATTTGAAGGCCTTAATCATGTATTCTCTTGAAAAAAATTAATTACCATAGAACCTTAGTGAAAACATGAATGCTGTCAAAAGGTAACTTTTTCCACAAACCAAAATCCCAAAAATTCTATATACTCAAACCATCTTATAACTATTTCCTTATATCAGTCATGATTTCATGAATACTGTCAAACATTTCATTTTCTCCTTATCCCTTCATTATGTGCATATCATCTTATTTCCAAAAAATATCTCAATCACTTTCCATGGTTACCGGTACCATAAAATTATTGAAAACCACAATAGACCAATACATAAATATTCCAATATTCTACGATACTATATACAACATTATTTTGGAATCCCATTACATAAACACTTAATCATACCACCACATCATTGTCATATTCAACATCGCTAATAGTGATCACATGTGACTTCCCTTTTTCATTTGCCTTAAGTGGTTGCTCATGTCGATCATCATTAACCCTTGGATTAGGGCATTGATTAGCATAATGCCCCATTTCATTTCACTTGAAGCATTGAAATGTTGGTGGTGCGTTCTCTGTAGTCGTTTCTTTATTCACATAATTAGCAACCATTTTTCCATTACTTCGACACTCAGCTGCTTGATGACCTTCTTTTCCACACTTAAAACATTTTCTAGTCCCTTTAAGACAATCTCCACCATGCTTCTTTCCACACTTTGAGCATAAGGAAACATTAATCTTCTTTTCACCATTATTCTGAGATTTATCCTTGAACTCCATATTTCATTTCTTGTCAAAACCATCAGATGGATATGTAACACCAACTTCTATTTCTACATTGATAGCACAACACACAATTTATACATAGCTACTGAAGTCTCTTATAGCTAATGCCCTTTGAAGATTTGGTTTTAATCCACTGAAGAACCGATCAACTTTACATTCAGGTTGGATGATAAAGCCATATGCATACCTTTCAAGCCTTGTAAAATTCTCTTCGTATATACCAACAGATTCTTCATCCTTTTTCTTTAGGTCAATAAACTCTTTCTCCATCTTTGTTCGAAGAATACGAGGGATGTACTTATTGAAAAATAATTTCTTGAACTTGTCCCATTCCATGGACTCAATTTCATCTCTTGGCATCATATTCTTGATAAGATTCCACCATTGATCAGCTTCACCTTCCCAACGATATACGGCTAAGATGACTTTATCATGTTAAGAACATTGATGAACTGAAAATATCTTTTCAGTGGTACTGATCCATTGTTTAGCAACAAGTGGATCAGAAGACCCACTGAAAGAAGGTGGATGTTGCCTCATGAAGGACTCAATAGAATATTGTTCCCTTATCTGCTCATTTGGAAGTCCAGAATGATTCATAGCTTGTGTAAGTATAGAAATAAGATTTTTCACTCCATCTCCCATAACATTGGTTTGTTCAGGAGGAAAATCATTTCATTTTCCATTACATTGATCAACACAGTTCCTTCGGGTTCCGGCCATCATCTAAAACCCAAAAATAATAGTGTGAGAGGAAAAAATCATGCTAGGGAAAACAACATAATAAAGGGGGAGTACCCTCAATATCTAACATCTTATGTCAAACTCTAAAATCGTTACCGTAGTTCTAGGACTATATACTATACATATACTTTTCCTTAAGGACATCCCTAGATATACATTAGAAATATCTCTAGGGATCTCACTAACGTTTTCGCATCCTAGTTTCGAAATGTTGACTAAACCTTTCCTCTGATACCAACTGTAGAGACCCAAAGCGTGACGTACATGGACATTAGATTACTTTTGCAGAATAATTAATACATAACAAAAACAGACACACAAGGATTGTAATAGTTTAGTGTCTTTGGAAACATGGAGTATATACTTATAATCATGTTGAAAGATCTTCAGCAACTTCCATAACGATATTCCCCTTTTTGTTTCCTTACCTAAAACCTTTCTGTATTTCATGGGTAAAATAAAACATAAAAAGGGTGAGCTTAAATGCTCAGTAAAGGCAAAAATAGAGAACATAAATCAATCCATAAACATTTGAAAGAAAAAACATGAACATTAAATTTAAACATCAAAATCTTGAGTAAAGATATAAATCGTGGAAGTACGTAAGGCATATATCATAATGTAACATCAACCATGATAAAATATAATGGGAATAAACATGTAATTGTGGGAACCATTCAGCACATGTTATGATTTCCATAGTAGCCAAGGCATTGCTGCCAAGACAATCTTAGTGGACAAAGTCCCTTTCTGAATCGAGTTCACTCCTTGTTTCAGTCATGTAACACTAAACCAGATTAACTTACCATTCCAGCCATGTCTATCTCATGAGATATAAATCTTTACCCAATGCATTGGAGGGAGATATAGGTCCCACCCATCTCATAATGAAATCATTCTTACTTGTGCCACAAAATAAACATAAAACATTCATCATAACCCAGAGAATAAAATGGGTTTCATAAACATCATTCC
Source organism: Viscum album (assembly GCA_963277665.1). Lineage (NCBI taxonomy): Eukaryota > Viridiplantae > Streptophyta > Magnoliopsida > Santalales > Viscaceae > Viscum > Viscum album. The sequence goes on from OY728165.1 coordinate 928,915,672, forward strand.
ATCATCACATAATCCATATAAAATAAATGGATATAATTTCATAATAAGAAAACTGAAACCATGTAAATCATAGGGACATTATACTTGAAACATACACATATGAAATAATGTCATCTTAGATGAAAAAATGATTTTGATAAAACACTTGAAATGAATTCTTGAGGAAGATATCCTTTCTTCTTAAAAATCATTTTCTTTTCAAAAAATGTAATACAATTTTAAAAGAAAAAGATTTTTTTGAAAATAGTCATGAAATCTTTTGGAGGATGCTTCATGAAAATAAGGCTTTATAAAACTGTAAAAATCATTTCATGCGGTATATGTTAAAAAAACATTCTTCTCATACTTTTGCTGGAAAAGTCAAAAATACCTCTTATGGTAAAAAAAATGATTCCTTACATAGCATGTAGTAAAAGTAAAAGATGGTTAAAAAGGAAATTAAACATACATGAAAACAATTTTATAAAACATGGACATGGATGATCGAAATAACCCCAGTAAATACTTACGAATAAGCAATCTCGGATAGAAATGAGATTTTCAAAATTATCCCTTACCTTAGGTCTGATATGATTCGTATTGATCTGAACCTCCTGTATAATGATTTAAATAATGTCATTGACTTATTACATAATCACATTCATTGTTATTATATCATATATGTTTCACTTATGACTTTATATTACTCGTTCTTCTGTAAATTCCATGTTAAATCAGCGTTTTGGGTAAAATCATTTCATTTATCGTATATGTTTCGACTTGTTGTTCTTGATATTATTACTTATATCCTGATTTAAATAATTAAAGAATGTAAAACATGATTTATATATAATATATATTCATCTTATACATATATATTATAGATTGATAAAAGGAATGCAATACACCGTTCATGGAGACGATAGGCCGTACGTACGCATGAACGCTGTTTTTGTTTCCTTATTGAATTGAATGAAACTAAATAAGTGACATATATATATATATATATATACAGTATCATTATTATGTCATATATTTCATTATTACTTATTATATATACTTTATAATCATTCATGAATGGTTAATCATTGAGAAGGAATCTAATCGCGTCATGGAGACGGTAGTTCGTACGTACGCACGAGCAATGATATCGTTCCCATAATTTTTTAATTGAATTGTAGCGGATGATACAATATATCAGAATCATTATGATGTTATAATAACTATTTATAGTTATTCTTTACACCATTATACCCATCCATGTAAGGTGGTGTTGGAAAAACATATTACACCATGGCGTGGAGACGGTATTCCGTACGTACGCACGCGCGGTGATTTCGTTTTCCATAGGATGGATAGATGGTGAAATAGGGTTGTTTCATAATTATAATAACATATCAGTATATTAGTGATACTGATGTTATTACTTCATAATGAAACAACTAAAGAAGAGGAAGTGGAAAAAAATAAAGATGAAAGAATCGGTAACGAACATTACCTTTTCTTTGAAGCACCTCTTTGAGAATCCTCTTAGGGCACTAAAATTGGTCTTTCAAGAAGACAAGGACCTCTAGGATGTATCTAGGGAAGTTTAGAAGAGAATTTGGCAGGGGTTGGCCGAGCATGAAGGCTCAATGTGGTGTGAGGAAGAGAGGGAGGAGGTGTCCCTTTATAAGGGAGGAGAGGGGCAGCTTTGGAAAAACTCAAAATATTATTTTATTATAAAGTCATATTCAGTTTTTAATAGCTCAAATTGATTTATTTAAAAGATATGGTGGGGATGGGTAGATACCCTCCCATACAATAGAATTTTGACAAGTTTAGGTTACTATTTTAACCTTATCATTTAGATTTAACATTAAGTTAAATAATTTTTCTTTTACTGTGTCTTCTTGTTTTCTAACACTATAAGGTTAATAAACTTACTATAACAAGACAAAAGAACCCAAAGTTGTTTATTATTAATATATATAACCTTATCTAAGTAATTTGGCCGAACCATAGATTTTTAGGAATAAAATAACAATTACAAATATAATATTTGTTTTAAAAACAATTTTATGTCAATTTTGACACTATTTGGTAATTGATATTTTTGAAAATTATAACAGAATGATTAGTTAGAAAAAAGATAACTAAATGAATACTAACATGTCATATTAACCTATAAAATTATTGTAATTCATAAAAAGTCTCAAATTTCATTTATTTCGGTATTTATAACATTAATTATGGCAATATTTCATTAATAAGATAATTATTGCATCATCATTGTGTCATAAATAAATTATATTATTTAATGTCTAAAAATTATAAATAAAACACCAGTATGTAGGAAATATTTCTATCATTCTAATTAATACTTATAGTCGAATTTATCTTATTTATAACCCTATATAAAAAATGATTTATTTATTAAACTTCGATTTTAACTATTTTAACCCTTCATTAAATAAATTAATAATAAAAGTCCTAATCTAATACAAGGGAGCCTAAATGGTAATATTATATTACTAAGGTTGTTTTTGGTCGAATTAAACTTATACAGTAGGATTAGGACATGTTTTATGGTAATAATAATATCATTTTTACCATTAATTACCTTATTTACTTTTAACCGTGGTAAAAAAAGTAAAAAGTTACTATTCACCAAAAATTATTTTTATCTCATTGAACCAAATTTTACTGACTAACATCAACCATGTCTCTCAGAATTTTGAAATTCCATTCACAAAAGCGGTAAAATTATGTTTTATGTAAATTTGCAAATTCTCCTAGGAGGTGGGTAAAAGACGGTGAAAAGTTCAATAAAGTTTTTATATATCTAAAATTATTATAAAATGACTCCAATGAATTTCATTGAACTTATATTGTTATTATGCATCAATTTTTACCTAAAATATAGTTAAATAAAATAAATAATTATTTAGATAAAAAGTTGGTTTTTAAATTGTAACCTAGTGTTTTCACTATTCATCAAAAATTGAAAGTTTTCAGAAAAATACCAAAATTTCACCCAAAGATAATTTCAATATTCCAAATACAAAAATGAAGTTCATTTTGAAAGATAAAATTTAAAAAGTGGGTATTACTATTCATAACGGCTAGTTCATAATAATATTTTAATAATATCTCACTTAGTGAAACTCGGTATTGTGTACAACTCACGCTATTGTAGAAGGTCGTGATTACATGTAATGGAAGCCATGTCAGGGATGAGTGTAGTGCAAGATCCTTTTGGCGTATCGTACAACAAAAGACATCAATAAAATTAAAATGAATATTTTTCATAAAATGTCGGGGTGTTACATTCTACCCCCCTTAAAATGATTTTTGCCCTCGAAATTCGTCGGGGTTATAAATGGTTTACTACTTGAAAGTTTCTTTAATAGAAACCGATATCTTAAAAAGGAATAACAAAACGTGACTTTAAAAACTAAAGTATGAAACATAACAGTTATCGAAATTAACTAATCACTGGGTTCCACATTGGAGAACATAGGTAAAAATATGGATATGGAAGAAAAATCTAACCATCATGTTCTAATGGAGAGTGGTAGAGAACATGGATATGAAAAATCCGACAATCACAAAGACACATATTTTTGATTATATAAGGTACCATCCAATTCATTGAATATAATGGATCTAGGACAACTTTTTTGGTTTTCAAGATCATTTCCCTAATGTTGATGAATTAAAAGAAATATTTACATGATTTTGGTACAATATCACTGTTGTTCGTGAATTGAACAATTTCCACTTCATATCTTAAATAAATGAAGTTGAATTTGTTATTCATGAAGTTTTAGCAGATCATGTGATAGAATGATGGGTCATTCCATCTGTTTCAAACAAAAGGTTAGCAAAAGTTATCAAATATACATAAGTCCATCTATGGCGAGGTTAATCAGATATGATTCCAAACATGGACTTATACATCATCTATCATACCTCTTAATAAAATAAAACTAGTTTCTACTAACTAGGGACTTCATGTAGGCCAGTGGTATGCGATAAAGTCCAGTCGCACTTCGGTTGTGGGTTCGATTCCCACAACCTTGTCTGACACGACGGGTTGTCGCCCATCCTGCAGGTTGTCCTTTTTCTAAAATTACATCATTATGAAATTACATCGATAATATCGAAAATAGTTCTAGCCGTAAACTAACTTATGTTCAACATAATCCATTTCAAATCTTTAGGCTTATCCAAAATACTTATGTCCACGCTTATAGTATAAAGATAACAATTACTAGAAATGTCATCTACCAAGCATGTGAATACCATCATTTTTCCCCAATATATCTTGTTGATCACATTCCAATCATGTGAATACCTTAATCATGTATTCTCTTGAAAAATGAATACCCATTTAATCTTAGTGAAAACATGAATGCTGTCAAAAGTTAACTCTTTCCACATACCAGAATCCCAAAATTTCTATATACTCAAACCATGACATCACTTTGTCCTTATTTTAGTCATGAGCTCATGATTACTATCATATTATTTTCTCCTTATCCCTTCCATATGTGCATTTCACCTGCCTTCCAAAAATATTTCAAGCACTTTTTCATGGTTACCAGTACCATATAATAATTGAAAACCAATACATAGATATTCCAAAATTCCACAATACCATAAATGAGATTCGATGATACTATTTTGAAATCACATTACATAAACACATAATCATTATACAACATCATTTTCATACTCAACATCACAAATAGTGATCGCATGAGACTTCCCTTTATTCTTTGCTTTAAGGGGTTTCTCACGTTGATCATCATTAACCCGTGGATTAGGGCATTTATTAGCATAATTCCCCATTTCCTTGCACTTGAAGCATTGAAGTGTTTGTGGAGAGTTCTCTGTAGTCTTTTATCTATTCACGTCATTAGCAACCTTTTTCCCATTACTTTGACAATAAACTGCTCGATGACCTAGTTTTCCACACTTAAAGCATCTTCTAGTACCTTTTAAGCAATCTCCACCATGCTTATTTCCACACTTTGAGCATAAAGAATCATTCATCTTCTTTTCACCATTGTTCTGAGATTTCTCCTTGAAATCCATCTTTTGTTTCTTGTCAAAACAGTGATATGGATATGTTACACCAACTTCTAGTTCTACCTTGATAGCACAACACACAATTTCTTTATAGCTACTGAAGTCTCTTATAGCTAATGCCCTTCGAAGATTTGGTTTTAAGCCACTGAAGAATCGATCAACTTTACTTTCAGGTTGGATGATAATGCCATATGCATACCATGCAAGACTTGTAAAATTCGATTCGTATATACCAATATATTCCTCATCCTTTTTCTTTAGTTCAAGAAACTCCTCCTCCATATTTTTTTGAAGAATACGATGGAAGAACTTATAGAAAAATAAGTTATTGAACTCATCCCATTCCATGGACTCAATTTCATCTATTGGCCACGTATTCTTGATAAGATTCCACCATTGATCATCTTCACCTTCCAAACGATATACTGCTAAGATGAATTTATCATCTTCGGAACATTGAAGAACTGAAAATATCTTTTTAGTGGTACTGATCCATTGTTCAACAACAAGTGTATCAGAAGACCCACTAAAAGAAGGTGGACGTTGCCTCATGAAGGACTCAATAGAATATTGTTCCCTTCTCTTCTCATTTGAATGTCCAGAATGATTCAAAGCCTGTGTATGTATAGAAATAAGATTTTTCACTCCATCTCCTATAACATTGGTTTGTTCAGGAGGAAAATCATTGCATTGTCCATTACAATGATCAACACAGTTCCTTCGGGTTCCAACCATCGTCTAAAACCCAAAAAGAATAGTGTGAGAGGCAAAAATCATGCTAGTGAAAACAACATAATAAAGGGGGAGTACCCTCAATATCTAACATGTTAGGTCAAACTCTAAGATCGTTACAGTAGTTCTAGGACTATATCCTATATGTATACTTATCCTTAGGGAGATTCCTAGACATACCTTAGAAATATCTCTAGGGATCTCACTATTTTTCTCACATCCTAGTTTCCAAAGGTTGACTAAACCTTTCCTCTAACACCAACTATAGTGACCCGAAGCATGACGTACATAGACATTACATTACTTTTGTGGAATACTTAATACATAACAAAAACAGACACACAAGGATCATAATAGTTTAGTGTCTTTGGAAACATGGAATATAAACTTCTAATCATGTTGAAAGATCTTCAACAAATCCCATAGTGATCTTCCCCTTTTTGTTTCCTTAACTAAAACCTTTATTTATTTCCTGGGGAAAATAAAACATAAAAATGGTGAGCTCAAATTCTCAATAAGGGAAAACATAGAGAACATAAAACAATCCATAAACATTTGAAAGAAAAAACATGAACATGAAATTTAAACATCAAAATCTTGAGCAAAGACATAAATCATGGAAGTACATAAGGCATATATCATAATGGACCATCAACCATGATAAAATATAATGGTAATAAAACATGTAATTGTGGAAACCATTCATCACATGTTATGATTTCCATAGTAGCCAAAGAATTGCTGTAAAGACAATCTTAGTGGACAAAGTCCCTTTCTGAATCGAGTTCACTCCTCGTTTCAGTCCTGTAACACCGAACCAGATTAAATTACCATTCCATCCATGTATATCTCATGAGATATAAATCGTTACCCAATGCATTAGAGGGATATGTAGGTCCCACCCATCTAATAATGAAATTATTCTTACTTGTGCCACAAAATAAACTTAAAACATTCATCATAACCCAATGAATAAAATGGGTTTCATAAACATCATCCCATCATAACATAATCCATATAAAATAAATGTATATCATTTCATAATAAGAAAAGTGAAACCATGTAAATCATAGGGACATTATACTTGAAACATACACATATGAAATAATGTCATCTTAGATGGAAAAATGGTTTTGATAAAACACTTGAAATGAATTCTTGAGGAAAATATCCTTTCTTCTTAAAAATAATTTTCTTTACAAAAAATGTCATGCAATTTTAAAAGATAGAGATTTTTTTGGAAAATAGTCATGAATTATTTTGGAGGAAGCTTCATGAAAATAAGGCTTTATAAAACTGTAAAAATCCTTTCATGTCGTATAAGTTAAAAAACATTCTTCTCGTACTTTTGCCAGAAAAGTCAAAAAAGTACCTCGTATGGTAAAAAAAGATTCCTTACAAACCATGTAGTAAAAGTAAAAGATGGTTAAAAATGACGTTAAACATACATGGAATCACTTTTATAAAACATGGACATGGATGATAGAAATAACCCCAGTAAATACTTACGAATAATAAATCTCGGATAAAAATGAGATTTGCAAAATTATCCCCTACCATAGGTCTGATATGCTTCATATGTATCGGAACCTCATGTATAATGATTTACATAATGTCATTGACTTATTACATAATCATATTCATTGTTATGATATCATATATGTTTCACTTATGACTTTATATTACTCATTCTTCTGTAAATTCCATGTTAAAGCTGTGTTTTGGGTAAAATCATTTCATTTATCGTATGTGTTTCGACTTGTCATCCTTGATATTCTTACATATATTCTAATTTAAATAATTCTAGAATGTAAAACATGATTTATATATAATATATATTCATCATATAAATATATATTATCGATCGATAAAAGTAATGAAATGCACCGTTCATGGAGACGGTAGGCCATACGTACGCATGAACGTTGTTTTCGTTTCTTTATTGAATTGAATGAAACTAAATAGAAGACATACATATATATATATACATAAATCCAGTATCATTATTATGTCATATATTTCATTATTACTTGTTATATATACTTTATAATCATTCATGAATGGTTAATCATTGAGAATGAATCTCATCGTGTGGTGGAGACGGTAGTCCGTATGTACGCACGAGCGATGATATCGTTCCCATAATTATTGAATTGAATTGTTTTGGATGATAAAATATATCAGAATCAGTATGATGTTATAATAACTATTTATAGTTATTCTTTACACCATTATACCCATCCAAGTATGGTGGTGTTGGAAAAACAGATTACACCACGGCGTGGAGACGGTATTCCGTACGTACGCACGCGCAGTGATTTCATTTTCTGTAGGATGGATAGATGGTGAAATAGTGTTGTTTCATACTAATAATAACATATCATTATATGAGTGATACTAAAGTTATTACTTCATAATGAAACAACTAATGAAGAAGAAGTCGAAAAAGAAATAAAGTTGAAAGAATCGGCAACAGACATTACCTCTTCTTTGAAGCGCCTCTTTGAGACCTCCTCTTAGGACACTAAAATTGGTCTTTGAAGAATACCATGACCTCTAGGATGTTTCTAGAAAAGTGGAGAACACAATTTTGCGGGGTTTGGCCTATCTTGAAGGATCAATGTGGTGTGAGGAAGAGAGGGAGGAGGTGTCTTTTAATAAGGGAGGAGAGGGGAACCTTTGGAAAAACTCAAAATATTATTTTATTATAAAGTCATATTCGTTTTTAACAGATAAAAATTGATTTATTTCTAAGATAAGGTGTGGATGGACCGTAATACTCTAATCCAATATAATTTTTACAAGTTTAGGTTACTATTTTAACCTTATCATTGAGATTTAACTTTAAGTTAATCAATTTTTCTTATACCGTATCTTCTTGTTTTCTTACACTATATAGTTAATAAACATACTATAACAAGCCAAACGAACCCCAACTTGTTTATTATTAATATATATAACCTTATCTAAGTAATTTAGATGAACTTTAGATTTTTAGGAATAAAATAACAATTAATAATATAATATTTGTTTTAAAAACTATTTTATGTCAATTTTGACACTATTTGGTAATTGATTTTTTTGAAAATCCTAACAGAATAAATAGTTCTAAAAAAGTTAACTAAATGAATAATAACATTTCATATTAACCTATAAATTAGTTTAATTCATAAAATGTCTCAAATTACATTTATTTGGGTATTTATAACATCAATTATGTCAATATTTCATTAATAAGATAATTACTGCATCATCATTGTGTCATAAATAAATTAAATTATTTAATGTCTAAAAATTATCAATAAAACCCCATTATGTAGGAAATCTTCTTATCTTTCTAATGAATATTTATAGTCGAATTTATCATATATATAACCCTATATAAAAAATGATTTAGTTATTAAACATCCATTTTAACTATTTTAACCCTTCTTTAAATAAATTAATAATAAATGTCCAAATCTAATACAAGTGGTCCTAAATGATCATTTTTTATTCCTAAGGTTGTTTTTGGTCGAATTAAACTTATCCAATAGAATTAGATCTTGTTTTAGGGTAATAATAATATCATTTTTACCCTTAATTACCTTATTTACTTTTAACCGTGGTAAAAAAGTAAAAAGTTACTATTCACCAAAAAGTATTTTTTCTCATTGAACCAAATTTTACTTACTAACATCAACCATGTCTCTTGGATTTTTGAAATTCCATTCAAAGAAGCGGTAAAATCCAGTTTTATGTAAATTTGTAAATTCTCCTAGGAGGTGGGTAAAAGACGGTGAAAAGTTCAATAAATTTTTTATCTATCTTAAATTATTATAAAATGACTCCAAAGAATTACATTGAACTTATATATGAATTATGTATCAATTTTTACCCTAAATAAAGTTATATAAAATGAATTAGTATTTAAATAAAAAGTCGGTTTCTAAATAGTAACCCAGTGTTTTCACTATTCATCAAAAATTGAAAGTTTTCAGAAAACTACCAAAATTTCACCCTAAGCTAATTTTGATATTCCGAATCCAAAAATGAAGTCCATTTTGAAAGATAAAATTTCAAAAAGTGGGTATTACTATTCATGACGGCTAGTTCATAATAATATTATAATAATATCTCGTTTAGTGAAACTTGGTATTGCGTATAACACACGCTATCGTGGAAGGTCGTGATTGCGTGTAATGCAAGCCAAATCAGGGATGCGTGTAGTGAAAGTTCCTTTTGTTGTAGCGTACTACTCAAGACATCAATAAAATTAAACAGAATATTTTTCATAAATGCTCGGGGTGTTACATTCTACCCACCTTAAAATTAATTTCACCCTCGAAATTTTTCGGGGTTATAAATGATTTACTACTTGAAAGTTTCTGTAATAGAAACCCATATCGTAAAAAGGAATACCAAAACATGACTTAAAAAACTAAAGTATGGAACGTAATGGTTACCCAAATTAACTAATCAATGGGTTTCCACATAAGAGAACATAGGTGAAAATATGGATATGGAATAAAATTCATACCATCAAGTTCTGATGGAGAGTGGTAGAGAACATGGCTATGAAAAAGCCAACAATCACAAAGCCATATATTTGTGATGATTTGAGGTACCATCTAATTCATTTAATATAAGGGCACTAGGACAACATTTTTGGTTTTCAAGATCATTTCCCTAATGTCGATGAATTAAAAGAAATACTTACACGATCTTGGTAAAATCTCACTGTTTTTTGTGAATTGAACAATTTCCACTTCATCTCTTAGATAAATGAAGTTTAATTTGTTATTCATGAAGTGTTAACAGATCATGTGATAGAATGATGGGTCATTCCATATATTTCAAAAAAATTGTTAGCAAAAGTTATCAAATATACATAAGTCCATCTATGGTGAGGTTAATCAGATATGATTCCAAACATGGACTTATACTTCATCTATCATACCGCTTAATAAAATAAAACTAGTTTCTACTAACCATGGATTTCTTGTAGGCTAGTGGTATGCATTAAAGGCTAGTTGCACTTCAGTTGTGGGTTCGATTCCCACAGCCTTGTCCGATGAGACGGGTTGTCGCCCGTCCTGCAAGTTGTCCTTTTTTTAAAATTACGTCATTATGACATTCCATAAATAATATCAAAAACAGTTCTAGCCTTAAACTAACTTATGTTCAACATAATCCATTTAAAATCATTAGGCTTATCCAAAATACTTCTGTCCAAGGTTATAGTATAATGAAAACAATTACTAGAAATTTCATATACCGAGCATGTGAATACTATCATTTATCCCCGATATATCTTATTGATCACATTCCAATCATGTGAATACCTTAATGAATAATGTCAAAATTGACTCTATTGTTATTTTATAAAAACAACATATTATAAAATTGTTTAAAAATCAAAAAAAAATTAAAATTATAAATTAAAATTTATATGGTCGACAATGTCATAATGTGTCAAATTATGGAAAATTCACAACACATATGTAATTGTTTATAATAATTTAAAATTTTGAATATTATTAACACAAATAAAATTAAATTGATAAATAAGGATAAATCAAGTTGATAATGTTTAAAATAGATTCATAACATGTCTATATTTTATTGGTTGATGCGATTACAACCCTATCTCATATAATCTTCGGATATGAGTCGTTTTGAATGTTTTTAAGTGGGGTTGGGTCATAATATAAACTAATGGTTCTTATATTTTCAAAGCTGCCCCTCTCCTCCCTTATAAAAGGGCATCTCCTCCCTCTCTTCCTCACACCATTTTGAGACATCAAGCTCGGCCAAACCCTACCAATTTCACATCCCCACTTCCCTAGAAACATCCTATAGGTCCTGGTCTTCATCAAAGACCAATTTTAGTGCCCTAAGAGGAGGTCTCAAAAAGGCGCTTCAAAGAAGAGGTAATGTCCGTTATCGATTCATTCAACTTTATTTCTTTTTCCACTTCTTCTTCTGTAGTTGTTTCATTATGAAGTAATAAAATAAGTTTCACTAATATACTAATATGTTATTATAAGTCTGAAACAACCCTATTTCTCCATCTATCCATCCTACAGAAAACGAAATCACCGCGCGTGCGTACGTACGAAATACCGTCTCCACGCCGTGGTGTAATCTGTTTTTCCAACACCACCTTACTTGGATGGGTATAATGGTGTAAAGAATAACTATACATAGGTATTATAACATCATACTGATTCTGATATATTGTATCATCCACTCCAATTCAATTCAATAATTATGGGAATGATATCATCGTTCGTGCGTACGTACGGACTACCGTCTCCACGACGCGATGAGATTCATTCTCAATGATTAACCATTCATGAATGATTATAAAGTATATATAATAAGTACTAATAAAATATATGACATAATAATGATACTGAAATTATTTATATATATATATATGTCATCTATTTAGTTTCATTCAATTCAATAAGGAAACAAAAACAGCGTTCATGCGTACGTACGACCTACCGTCTCCATGAATGGTGTATTTCATTCCTTTTATTGATCTATAACATATATGTATATGATGAATATATATCATATATACATCATTTTTTACATTCTGGAATTATGTAAATCAGGATATAAGTAATAATATCAAGAATGACAAGTCGAAACACATACGATAAATGAAATGATTTTACCGAAAACACTGCTTTAACATGGAATTTACCGAAGAAAAAGTAATATAAAGTAATAATTAAAACATATATGATATCATAACAATGAATATGTTTATTTAATAAGTCAATGGCATTATTTAAATCATTATACACGAGGTTCAGATCCATACGAAGCATATCAGACCAAAGTTAAGGGAAAATTTTGCAAATCTCAATTTTATCCGAGATTTCTTATTCGTTTGTATTTACTGGGGTTATTTCTATCATCCATGTACATGTCTTATAAAAGTGTTTTCATGTATGTTTAAAGTACTTTTTAACCATTTTTAACTTTTACTACATGGTATGTAAGGAATCTTTTTATTACAATACGCGGTACTTTTTGACTTTTCCAACAAAAGTACGATTAGAATGTTATTTTTAACTTATACGGCGTGAACGGATTTTTGCGGTTTAATAACGCCTCATTTTCATGAAGCTTACTCTACATGATTTTATGAATATTTTCAAAAAAATTATTTTATTTTAAAAGTGCATGGAATTTTTTGAAAAGAAAATGATTTTGACGAAGAAAAGATATTTTCCTCAAGAATTCATTTCAAATGTTTTATCAAAACCATTTTCCATCTAAGATGACATTATTTCATCTGTTTATGTTTCAAGTATCATGTCTCTATGATTTACATGGTTTCAATTTTCTTATTATGAAATGATATCCATTTCTTTTATAAGGATTTTGTGATTATGGGATGATGGTTATGAACCCCATTTTATTCGTTGGGTTATTATGAATGATGTATGTTTATTTTATGGAACAAGTAAGAATGATTTCATTATGAGATGTGTGGGACCTATATCTCCCTCCAATGCATTGGGTAAAGCTTTATATCTCATGAGATAGACATGGCTGGATGGGTAAGTTAATCCAGTTCAGTGTTACAGGACTGAAACGAGGAGTGAACTCAATTTAGAAAGGGACTTTTTCCACTAAGATGATCCTGGAAGAAATGCCTTGGCTACTATGGAAATCATAATGTGTACTGAATGGTTACCACAATTACATGTTCTATTCCCATTATATTTTTCATGGTTTATGTTCTATTATGATATATACCTTATTTACTTCCACGATTTATGTCTTTTCTCAATATTTTAATGTTTAAATTTCATGTTCAAGATTTTTCTTTCAAATGTTTATGGATTGTTTTATGTTCTCTATGTTTGACCTTACTAAGCATTTGACCTCACCCTTTTTAAGCCTTATGATATATGAATTATAAGTCCATTTTCGGAACCATATATGATTAATCTTACTATAGATGGACTTATTTATTTTTGATAACTTTTTCTAACCTTTTGTTTGAGACAGATGGAATGACCCATCATTCTATCACATGATCTTATAACACTTCACAAATAACAAATTCAACTTCATTTATTTAAGAGATGAAGTGTAAATTGTTCAAAGCACGAACAACAGTGAGATTGTACCGAAATCAAGCAAGTATTTCTTCTAATTAAAAATTTTCAACTTTAGGGAAGTGATATTGTATACCAAAAATGTTGTCCTTGTGCTCTTATATCCGACGAATCAGATGATACCTTAGATTATTGCAAATTTATGGCTTTTTTATTGTTGGATATTTCATTTCCATGTTCTCTACCACTCTCCATCAGAACATGATGGTTAGATTTCTCTTCCATATCAATATTTTCACCTATGTTCTCCTATGTGGAAACCCAGTGATGAGTTAATATGGGTAACTGTTACATTTCTAAATTTCCTTTTTAAAATGAAGTTTTGGAATTCCTTTTTATGATGTGGGTTTCTATTACAGAATCTTTCAAATAGTAAACCGTTTATAACCCTGACGAATTTCGAGGGCGAAACTCATTTTAAGGGGGGTAGAATGTAACACCCCGAGATTTTATGAAAAATATTCTTTTTAATTTCATTGAAGTATTGTGTTGTACGCTACACCAAAATGAGCTTGCACTACACACAACACTAGCTTGGCTTGCTTTACACGCAATTGCGGCCTTCCTCGATAGCTTGCGTTGTACGCAATACCATGTTTCACTAAACAACGATATGATATTAAAATATTATTAAAACTAGCGGTTATGAATAGTAATACCCAATTTTTCATATCCATGTTCTCTACCACTCTCCCTCAGAACATGATGGTTAGATTTCTCTTCCATATCCATATTTTCACCTATGTTCTCCTATGTGGAAACCCAGTTATTAGTTAATTTGGGTAACCAATACGTTTCATAAATTCATTTTTAAAGTTAAGTTTTGGTATTTCATTTTATGAAGTGGGTTTAAATTAAATAATCTTTCAATTAGAAAACCATGTATAACCCCGACAAATTTCATGGGAGAAATTCATTTTAAGTGGGATAAAATGTAACAACTCGATATTTTATGATAAGTACTCTTTTAAATTTATTTGATGTCATGTGTTTTATGCTACAACAAGATTATCTTGTGCTATACACAACACCGTATTAGCTTTCAGTATATGCAACACTAATCTTGGATCATGTTAAACACAATTTCAAGTTTGTTTGATAGATGTTATTCTACGCAACATTGAGTATATATATATATTCAATGAATTAATGAAATATATTTGGATTTTGTTATACGAAACAACAAAGGAGTCTTGCACTACACACAAACCTTACTTGGCTTGAATTACACGCAATCGTGACCTTCCTCGATAGTGTGTATTGTACACAATACCGGGTTTTACTAAACAACGATATGCTAATATAATATTACTAAAAGTAGCCGTTATGAATAGTAATCCCCACTTTTTGAAATTTTAAAAATTTTCTTTTTCAAAATGGACTTCATTTTTGGATTTGGAATATCGAAATTATCCTAGGGTGAAATTTTGGTATTTTTCTGAAAATTTTCAATTTTTGATGAATAGTGAAAACACTAGGTTACTATTTCAAAAACCGACTTTTTATTTAAATAATTACTTATTTTTTTAAAATTTATTTTAGGTCAAAATTGATACATAATACCTATATAAGTTTAATTTAATTAATTTGAGTCATTTTATAATAATTTTAGATATATAAAATTTTATTGAACTTTTGACCGTCTTTTACCCACCTCCTATGAGAATTTGAAAATTTACATAAAACTTAATTTTACCGCTTTTGTGAATGGAATTTCAAAAATCTGAGAGACACGGTTGATGTCAGTAAGTAAAATGTGGTTCAATGAGATGAAAATAATTTTTGGTGAATAATAACTTTTTAATTTTATTTACCACGGTTAAAAGTAAATAGGATAATTAAGGGAAAATGATATTATTATTACCCTAACACATGTCCTAATTCTATTGGATATGTTTAATTCGACCAAAAGAAACCTTAGGAATAATATATTACCTTTTAGGACCACATGGATTAGATTAGGACATTTATTATTAATTTATTTAAAGAAGGGTTAAAATACTTAAAATTAAAGATTAATAACTAAATCATTTTTAATATAAGGTTATAATTAAGATAAATTCGACTATAAGTATTCATTAGAAATATAAAAATATTTCCTAAGTAATGGTATTTTATTTGTAATTTTTATACTTTATATAATTTAATTTATTTATGACACAATGATGATGCAGTAATTATATTATTAATGAAATATTGAAAAAATTGATGTTATAAATACCCAAATAAATGTAATTTGAGACTTTCTATAAATTACAATAATTTTATATCTTAATATGACATGTTAGTATTTATTTAATTAACTTCTTTTGAACTAATCTTTCTGTTATGTTTTTCACAAAAATCAATTACCAAATATTGTCAAAATTGACATAAAATAGTTTTTAAAACAAATATTAATTATTAATTGTTATTTTATTCCTAAAAATATTAGGTTCGCCCAAATGACTTAGATGAGGTTATATATATTAATAATAAGCAACTTTGGGTTCGTTTGGCTTGTTATGGTATGTTTATTAACCTTATAGTGTACGAAAACAAGAAGACCCGGTAAAAGTTAAATTATCTAACTTAAAGTTAAATCTAAATTATAAGATTAAAATAGAACCCTAAACTTGTGTAAATTCAATTTGAGGAGAGGATTTAGACCCATACCCACCTTATCTTTTAAATAAATCAATTTGGAGCTATTAAAAACAGAATATGACTTTATAATAAAATAACATTTTTAGTTTTTCCAAAGGTACCCCTCTCCTCCCTTATAGAAGGGCACCTCCTCCCTCTCTTCCTCAGACCACATTGAGCCTTCATTAACGAACAAACCCTGACAAATTGTCTTCTACACTTTCCTAGAAACATCCTAGAGGTTCTGGACTTCTTCAAAGACCAATTTTAGTGCCCTAAAAGGAGGTATCAAAGAGGCGCTTCAAAGAAGAGGTAATGTCCGTTACCGATTCATTCAACTTTATTTATTCTTCCACTTCTTCTTCTTTAGTTGTTTCATTATGAAGTAATAAAATCAGTATCCCTTATATACTGATATGTTATTATAAATATGAAACTATCCTTTTTCACCTTCTATCCATCCTAAGGAAAATGAAATCACCGTGCGTGCGTATGTGTGGAATACCGTCTCCACGCCGTGGTGTAATCTGTTTTTCCACCACCACCTTACTTGGATGGGTATAATGGTGTAAAGAATAAATAATAATAATTATTATAATATCATACTTATTCTATGATATTAGATCATTCACTCCAATTCAATTCAATAAATATGGGAACGATATCATCACTCGTGCGTACGTACAGATTACCAACTCCACGACGCAATGAGATTCATTATCCATGTTAACAATTCAAGAATAATTATAAAGTATATATGAAAAGTAATCATGAAATATATGAAATAATAATGCTACTGGATTTATGTATATATATATGTATGTCATATAATTAATTCCATTCAATTTAATAAGGAAACGAAAACATCATTCACGCATACGTACAACCTACCGTCTTCATAAACGGTGTATTTCTTTCCATTTATCGATCTATTATATATATGTATATTCTGAATATATATTATATATAAATCATGTTTTTATATTCTGGAATTAATTAATCATGATCTATGTAATTGTATGAATAATTACAAGTCAAAACATGAACGACATATGAAACGATTTTACCCAAAATGCTCTTTAACATGGAATTTACAAAACAACGGGTAATATAAAGTCATAAGTGAACCATATATGATATCATAACAATGAATATGATTCTGTAATAATTCAATGACATTATTTAAATCATTATACAGGAGGTTCATATACATACGAAGCACATCATATATAAGGTAAGGGATAATTTTGCAAATCTCATTTTTATCCAACATTGGTTATTCTTAGTATTTACTAGGGTTATTTATATCATCCATGTCCATGTTTTATAAAAGTATTTTCATGTATATTTAAAGTCCCTTTTACCCATTTTTTACTTTTACTACATGGTATGTAAGGAATATTTCTTCTGTTTACGTTACGAGGTACTTTTTTGACTTTTCCAGCAAAAGTATGAGAAGAATGATTTTTTAACTTATATGGCATGAAAGGATTTTTACAGTTTTATAAAGCCTTATTTTCAAGAAGCTTCCTCTAACATATTTCATAAATATTTTCAATAAAATATTTTTCTTTTAAAATTGCAGGATTTTTTGTGAAAAGAAATATATTTTGAAGAAGAAAGGATATTTTTCTCAAGAATTCATTTCACGTGTTTTATCAAAACCATTTTCCATCTAAGTTGACATTATTTCATATGTGTATGTTTCAAGTATAAAGCCTCTATGATTTACATGGTTTCACTTTTATTATTGTGAAATGATATCCATTTATGTTATATGGATTATGTGATGATGGGATGATGTTTATGAAACCCATTTTATTCTTTGGGTTATGATGAATGATTTATGATTGTTTTGTGGCACAAGTAAGAATTATTTCATTATGAGATGGGTGGGACCTATATCTCCCTCCAATGCATTGGGTAAAGATTTATATCTCATGAGATAGACATGGTTGGAATGGTAAGTTAACTATGTGAATAGAGAAAAGATTACAGAGAACTCACCACCAACACTTCAATGCTTAAAGTGCAAGGAAATGGGGCATTATGATAATAAATGCCCTAATCCACGGGTTAATGGTGATCAACGTGAGCAACCTCTTAAGGCAAAGGATAATGGGATGTCTCATGTGATCACTATTTGTGGTGTTGAGTATGAAAATGATGTTGTGTAATGATTAAGTGTTTATGTAATGGGATTTCAAAATAGTATCATGGAATCTCATTTATGGTATTGTGGGATTTTAGAATATCTATGTATTGGTTTTCACTAATTATATGGTACCGATAACCATGAAAGGATATTCAAATATTTTTGGAAAGTAGATGATATGCACATAATGAAGGGATAAGAACATAATGAGATGTTTTATTGTATTCATGAGCTCATGAATGATATAAGGACTAAGTGATATTATGGTTTGATTATATAGATTTTTGGGATTTTGGTATGAGGAAAGAGTTACCTTTTGACAGTTTTCATGTTTTTACTAAGTTTCTATAGTAATTTATGTTTCAATTGAATATATGACTAAGGTATTCATGTGTTTGGAATTCAACCAACAATATATATCTTATGATATATGTGAGATAAATGCTTGGGTTCACATTCTTGGTAGATAACCTTTATAGTAATTGTTTTCATTATACTATGAGCCTGGAACGAAGTATTTTAGATAATTTTAAAGATTGGAATGGATTATGTTGGACATAAGTTAGTATTGTTTAAGTATATAACATTTTTTGATATTATTGATGAGATTTTATAGTAATGTAGTTTTAGAAAAAGGACAACCTGCAGGACGGGCGACAACCCATCGCATCAGACAAGGCTCTGGAAGTTAAACCCACGACCGATGTGTGATATGCCTTTATCATCTACCACTGACCTACAGGAAGTCCCTAGTTAGTAGAAACTAGTTTTATTTTATTAAGCGGTACGATATATGAAGTATAAGTTCATTTTTGGATTTTTATATGATTAACCACACCATAAATGAACTTATGTATATTTGATAACTTTTGCTAACCTTTTGTATGAAACAGATGGAATGACCCATCATTCTATCACATGATCTGTTAGCATTTCACGAATAACAAATTCAACTTCATTTCATTAAGATATGTATTGGAAATTGATCAAAGCATGAACAATAGTGAGATTGTACCAAAAACAAGCAAGTATTTCTTTTAATTCAAAATTTTCAACTTTAGGGAAATGATATTGAAAACAAAAAATGTTGTCCTAGTGCTGTTATATTCGATGAATCAGATCATACCTTAGATAATCACAAATTTATGGCTTGTTACTATTGGATTTATCATAGCCTTGTCCTCTACCACTCTCCATCAGAACATGTTGATTATATTTCTCCTACATATCCATATTTTCACCTATGTTATCCTATGTGGAATCCCAAATGATTAGTTTATTTGGGAAACCATTATGTTTCATACTTTAGTTTTAAGGTTATGTTTTGTTGTTACTTTTTACGATGTGGGTTTCTATTAAAGAAACATTCAAGTAGAAAACCATTTATTACCCCGAAGAATTTCTAGGGAGAAATTTATTTTAAGGGGGGTAGAATGTTACAACCCGAGATTTCATGAGATATATTATTTTTAATATCTGTGATGTGTTCTATTACACACTACACTAAGATTAGTTTGTACTATATGCAACACTGTATTAGCTTGCAGTATACGCAACACTATTCTTGGCTAGTGTTACACACTATTTGAAGTTCGATTTGTGGAAATTATTCTACGCAACATTAAGTATAGATTTTGTTTAATATATAAATGAAATAATTTTTGATTATGTTATACGCAAAACCAAATGGATATTTCACTATACGCATCCCTGACTTTGCTTGCATTACATGCAATCAAGACCATCTTCAATAGCGTGTGTAGTACGAAATACCAAGTTTCACTAAACGAGATATTATTATAATATTATTATGAACTATCTGTTATGAATAGTAATACCCACTTTTTAAAATTTTAAAAATTTTATCATTAAATATGGACTTCATTTTTGGATTCTGAATATCGAAATTAGCCTAGGGTGAATTTTTGGTATTTTTCTGAAAACTTTCAAATTTTGATGAATAGTGAAAGCACTGAGTTACAATTTAAAAACAGAATTTTTATTTAAATAATTATATATTTTCTTTAAATTTATTTTAGGTCAAAATTGATACATAATACCTATATAAGTTCAATGCAATTCATTGGAGTCATTTTATAATAATTTTAGATATATAAAAGTTTTATTGAACTTTTCACCGTCTTTTACCCACCTCCTAAGAGAATTTGGAAATTTACATAAAACATAATTTTACCACTTCTGTGAGTGGAATTTCAAAAATCTGAGAGACACATTTGATTTCAGTAAGTAAAATGTGGGTCAATGAGAGGAAAATAATATTTGGTGAATAGTAACTTTTTACATTTACTTACCACGATTAAAAGTAAATAGGGTAATTAAAGGTAAAAATGAAATTATTATAACCCTAACACATGTCATAATTCTATTAGATAAGTTTAATTTGACCAAAAACAACATTATGGATAAAATATTACTCTTTAGGTCCACTTGGATTAGATTAGGACATTTAATATTATTTTATTTAAAGAATATTTAAAATAATTAAAATCAAAGTTTAATAACTAAAAATTTTTAATATAGGGTTATGAATAATATAAATTCGACTATAAATATTCATTAGAAAGCTAAAGATATTTACTACATAATGAAATTTTATTTATAATTTTTAGACTTTAAATAAATTAATTTATTTATGACACAATGATGATGCAGTAATTATATTATTAATGATATATTGACATAATTGATGTTATAAATACCCAAAAAATGTATGTTGAAACATTTTATGAATTCATAAAATTTTATATGTTAATATGACATGTTAGTATTGATTTAATGAACTTTTTGCGAACTAATATTTCTTTTATGAGTTTCAAAAAAATCAATTACCAAATAGTGTCAAAATTGACATAAAATAGTTTTTAGAACAAATATTATATTATTAATTGTTATTTTATTCCAAAAAATCTCAGGATCGGCCAAATGACTTATATATGGGTATTTATATTAATAATAAACAACTTGGGGTTCATTTAGATTGTTATAGTAAGTTTATTAAACTTATAATGTAAGAAAACAAAAAGATACGGCAAAAGTTAAATTATCTAACTTAAAGTTAAATCTTAATGATAAGGTTAAAATAGAACCCTAAACTTGTCTAAATTATATTTTATGAGAGGATATAGACTCATACCCACCTTATCTTCGAAATAAATCATTTTTTATCTATTAAAAACCGAATATGACTTCATAATAAAGTAATATTTTTTAGTTTTTCCAAAGGTGCCTCTCTCCTCCCTTATAAAAGGGCACCTCCTCCCTCTCTTCCTCACACCCGATTGAGTATTCATGCTCGGCCAACCCATACCAAATTCTCTTCTCCACTTCCCTAGAAAAATTATATAGGTCATGGTATTCTTCAAAGACCAATTTCAGTGCCCTAAAAGGAGTTCTCAAAGAGGTGCTTCAAAGAAGAGGAAATGTCTATTACCGATTCTTTCAACTTTATTTCTTCTTCCACTTCTTCTTCTTCAGTTTTTTCATTATGAAGTAATAAAATCAGTATCAATAATATACTGAAATGTTATTACAAGTATGAAAAAACCCTATTTCAACAACTATCCATCCTACGGAAAACGAAATCACCGCGCGTGCGTATGTACGGGATACTGCCTCCACGCCGTTGTGTAATTTATTTTCCACCACCACCTTACTTGGATGGGTATAATGGTGAAAATAAATAACTATATATGATTATTTTAAATTCGTATTGATTATTAAATAGTATACATACACTCCAATAGAATTCCATGATCATGGGAATGATATCATCGCTCGTGCGTACGTAAGGAATACCATCTCCACGGACGCGATGAGATTCATTTTCCATGATTAACCATTCAAGAATGATTATAACGTATATATAATGGATAATAATGAAATATATGACATAATGAAGCTAATAGATTTATGTATACATACATATATATATATATATATACAAATTTCATTTACTTACATCCATTCAAGTCAATAAGGAAAAGAAAACAGCGTTCATGCGTACGTACGGCCTACCGTCTCCATGAACGGTGTATTTCATTTCATTTATCTATATATTATATATATTGATGTATACTGATTATATGATATATATATCATGATTAAAATTCTGGATGTAATTAAATCATGAAATAAGTAGTAATAATATCAAGAACAATAATGCCAAACACGTACGATAAATGAAACTTTTTACCCAAAACGTTGCTTTGACATGAAATTTACAAAATAACGGGTAATATAAAGTCATAACTGGACCATATATGATATCATAACAATTAATATGATTTTTTAATAATTCAATGAAATTATTTAAATCCTTATACAGGAGGTTTGGATACGTACGAAGCATATCAAACCTAAGGTAAGGGATAATTTTGAAAATCTCATTTTTATTCGAGATTGCTTATTCGTAAGTATTTACTCAGGTCATTTCTATCATCCATGTATATGTTTTATAAAATTGTTTTCATTTATTTTTAAAGTCATTTTTACTCATTTTTTACTTTTACTATATGTTATGTAAGGAATCATTCTTTTGTTTACGTTATGAGGTACTTTTTTTTGACTTTTCTGACAAAAGTACGAGAAGAATGTTTTTTTAACTTATATGACATGAAAGGCTTTTTACTGTTTACAAAGCCTTATTTTCATGAAGCATCCTCCAAAATATTTCATTACTATTTTCGGCAAAATCCTTTTCTTTTAAAATTGCATGACATTTTGTGAAAAGAGAATGATTTTGAAGAAGAAAGTATATTTTCCTCAAGAATTCATTTCAAGTGTTTTATCAATACCATTTTTCATCTAAGATGTCATTATTTCATATGTGTATGTTTCAAGTATCACGTCTCTATGATTTAAATGGTTTCACTTTTCTTATTATGAAATGATATCCATTTCTTTTATATGGATTATGTGATGATGGGATGATGTTTATGAAACCTATTTTATTCATTGGGTTATTATGAATGATGTATGTTTATTTTGTGGCACAAGTAAGAATGATTTAATTATGAGATGGATGGGACCTATATCTCCCTCCAATTCATTGGGTAAATATTTATTTCTCATGAGATAGACATGGATGGAATGATAAGTTAATCTGATTCAGTGTTATAGGACTGAAACGAGGAGTGAACTCGATTCAGAAAGGGACTTTGTCCACTAAGATGGTCTTGGCAGAAATGCCTTGGATACCATGGAAATCATATCATGTGATTAATGTTTTTCCACAATTACAAGTTTTATTCACAAGCTATTTTTTCATGATTGATGTTCTATTATGATCTATGCCTTATGTACTGCCATATTTTATGTCATTGGTCATGATTTAAATGTTTAAACATTATGTTCATGTTTTTAAGTTCAAATGTATATGAGCTGTTTTATTTTATCCATGGTTACCCTTACTGAGCATTTGAGCTCACCCTTTATATGTTTTAGTTTCCCCATGATATAAAGAAAGGATTTAGGTATGAAAACAAAAGGGGGTGTTCTTTATGGGAGATGTTGAATATCTTTCACCACGATTAGAAGATTATTTTTCCGAGTTTACAAAGACACTAAACTATTACGGACCTTGTGTGTCTGTTTTTGTTATATACTAAGTATTCCACAAAACACAGAGAAGATAAATAAATCCATAAACATTTGAAAATAAAAACTTGAACATGAAATTTAAACATCAAAATCTTGAGCGAAGACATAAATCGTCGGAGTACGTAAGGAATATATCATAAAAGAACATAAATCTTGATAAAATAGCATGGGAATAAATCATGTAATTGTGGAAACCATTCAGCACTTGTTATTATTTCCGTAGTATCCAAGTCATTGCTTCCAAGACCATATTATTGGACAAAGTCCCTTTCTGAATAGAGTTCACTCCTCGTTTCAGTCCTGTAACACTGAACCAGATTAACTTACCATTCCATCCATGTTTATCTCATGAGATATAGATCTTTACCCAATGAATTGGAGGGAGATATAGGTCCCACCCATCTCATAATGAAATCATTATTACTTGTGCTACAAAATAAACATACATCATTCATAATAATCAAACAAATAAAATGGGTTTCATAAAAATAACCCCATCCTCACATAATCCATATAAAAAAATGGATATCATTTCATCATAAGAAAATTGAAACCATGTAAATCATAGAGACATTATACTTGAAACATACACATATGAAATAATGTCATCTTAGATGGAAATTGGGTTTGATAAAACACTTGAAATGAATTCTTGAGGAAAATATCCTTTCATCTTCAAAATCAATTTCTTTTCACAAAACATCATGCAATTTTAAAAGAAAAATATTTTATTGAAAATATTCATGAAATATTTTGGAGGAATCTTCATGAAAATAAGGGTTTATAAAACCATAAAAATCCTTTCATGTCGTATAAGTTAAAAAAATATTCTTCTCGTACTTTTGCCGGAAAAGTCAAAAAAAGTACATCATAACGTAAAAAAAGAAATATTCATTACATACCATGTAGTAAAATTAAAAAATGGGTAAAAAGGACTTTAAAAATACATGAAAAAAATTTTATAAAACATGGAAATGGATGATAGAAATAACCCCAGTAAATACTTACGAATAAGCAATCTGGGATAAAAATGAGATTTTAAAAATTATCTTTTACCTTAGGACTGATATGCTTCATAGGTATCCAAAACTCATGTATAATGATTTAAATAATGTCATTGAATTATTATATAATCATATTAATTGCTATGATATCATATATGGTCCACTTATGACATTGTATTACCCGTTATTTTTTAAATTTCATGTCAAATCAGTGTTTTGGGTAAAATGTTTTATTTATCGTACGTGTCTGGCATTGTTGTTCTTGATATTATTACTACTAATATCATGATTTAATTACTTACAGAATGTAAATCATTATATATATATATCATATATTTAGTATACATAAATATATATAATATATAGATAAATTAAATGAAATACATCGTTTATGGAGACGGTAGGCCATATGTACGCATGAACGTTGTTTTCTTTTCCTTATTGACTTGAATGGAAGTAAGTAGATGAAATATATATATATATATATATATATATATGTATGAATAAATAAATCCAATAGCTTCATTATGTCATATATTTCATTATTATACATTATATGTACTTTATAATCATTCTTGAATGGTTAATCATGGAAAATGAATCTCATCACGTTCGTGGAGACGGTATTCCGTATGTAAGCACGAGCGATGATATCATTCCCATGATCATGTAATTGTATTGGAGTGTATGTATACTATTTAATAATCAATACCACTTTAAAATAATCATATATAGTTATTTATTTTCACCCTTATACTCATCCAAGTATGGTGGTGGTGGAAAATAGATTACACCACGGCGTGGAGACGGTATTCCGTACGTACACACGTGCGGTGATTTCATTTTCCATAGGATAAATAGATGGTGAAATAGGCTTGTTTAATACTTATAATAACATATCAATATATGAGTGATACTGATGTTATTACTTCATAATGAAACAACTAAAGAAGAAGAAGTGGAAGAAGAAATAAAGTTGAAACAATCGGCAACGGACATTACCTCTTCTTTGAAGAGCCTCTTTGAGACCTCCTTTTAGGGCACTAAAATTGGTCTTTGAAGAATACCAAGACCTCTAGGATGTTTCTTGGAAAGTGGATAAGGGAATTTGGTAGGGGTTGGCCGAGCTTGAAAGCTCAAAGTGGTGTGAGGAAGAGAGTGAGGGGGTCCCCTTTTATAAGGGAGGAGAGGGGAACCTTAGGAAAAACTAAACATATTATTTTATTCTAAAGTCATATTCGGTTCTTAATAGCTCAAATTTGATTTATTTCTAAGATAATGTGGGTATGAATCGAAATCCTCTCATCCAATATAATTTAGACAAGTTTAGGGTTCTATTTTAACCTTATCATTTAGATTTAACTTTAAGTTAGATAATTTAACTTTTACCGTGTCTTCTTGTTTTCTTATACTATTTGGTTAATAAACATACTATGACAAGCCAAACGAACCCCATGTTGTCTATTATTATTATATATAAACTTCTATATGTCATTTTGCATAACCTTAGATTTTTAGGAATAAAATAACAATTAATAATATAATATTTATTTTAATAACTATTTTATGTCAATTTTGACACTATTTGGTAATTGAATTTTTTGAAACTCATAACAGATAGATTAGTTCTAAATTAGTTATTTAAATCAATACTAACATGTCATGTTAACATGGAAAATTATTTTAATTCATAAAAAGTCTCAAATTACATTTATTTGGGTATTTATAACATCAATTATGTCAATATTTCATTAATAATATAATTACTGCATCATCATTGTGTCATAAATAAATTAAATTATTTAAAGTATAAAAATTACAAATAAAATACCATTATGTAGAAAATATTTTTATATTTCTAATAAATATTTATAATCGAATTTATCGTATGTATAATCCTATATTAAAATTGTTTTATTTATTAAACATTGATTTTAACTATTTTAACTATTCTTTAAATAAAATAATATTAAATGTCCTAATCTAATCCAAGTGGACCTAAAGGGTAATATCTTATCCCTAATGTTTTTTTTGGTCGAATTACACTTACCCAATAGAATTAGGACATGTGTTAGGGTAATAATAATTTCATATTTACATTTAATTACCCTATTTACTTTTAATCGTGGTAAATAAAAGTAAAAAAGTTACTATTTACCAAAAATTATTTTCTTGTCATTGAACCACATTTTACTTACTAACATCAACTGTGTCTCTTGGATTTTTAAAATTCCACTGACAGAAGAGGTAAAATTATGTTTTATGTAAATTTGCAAATTCTCCTAGGAGGTGGGTAAAAGAAGGTGAGAAGTTCAATAAAATTTTTATATATATAAATTTATTATAAAAGGACTCCAATGAATTTCATTGAACATATATAGGTATTATGTATCAATTTTTACCTAAATTAAATTTAAATAAAATAAGTAATTATTTAAATAAAAATTCAGTTTTTAAATAGTAACCCATTGTTTTCACTATTCATCAAATATTGAAATTTTTCAGAAAAATACCAAAATTTTACCCTAGGCTAATTTCGATATTCCGAATCCAAAAATGAAGTCCATTTTGAAAAATAAAATTTATAAAAATTCAAAAAGTGGTTATTACTATTCATAACGGCTAGTTTTACTAATATTTTAATAGTATATCGTTGTTTAGTGAAACCCGGTAATGTGTACAACACACGCTATCGAGGAAGGTCATGATTGCGTGTAATTAAAGCCAAATCAGGGTTGTGTGTAGTGCAAGACTCCTTTGTTGTTGTTTATAACAAAATACAACCATATTTCATTTATACATTGAATATATATATATATATATAGATACACACTCAATGTTGCGTAGAATAAAAACTAACAAACAAACTTGAAATTGTGTGTCACATGATCCAAGAATAATATTGCGTATACTGCAAGATAATACGGTGTTGTGTATAGCGCAAGATAATCTTGATGTATCGTACAATAGAAGATATGAAACGAGGAGTGAAATCGATTCAGAAAGGGACGTTGTCCACAAAGATGGTCTTGGCACCAATGCCTTGGCTACTATAGAAATCATAACATGTGATGAATGGTTTCCACAATTACATGTTTTATTCCCATTATATTTTATCGTGGTTTATGTTCCATTATGATATATGCCTTATGTACTTCCACGATTTATGTCTTTGCTCAATATTTTAATGTTTAAATTTCATGTTCAAGTTTTTGCACTCAAATGTTT
The DNA here is from genome assembly GCA_963277665.1 of Viscum album. Classification (NCBI taxonomy): domain Eukaryota; kingdom Viridiplantae; phylum Streptophyta; class Magnoliopsida; order Santalales; family Viscaceae; genus Viscum; species Viscum album. The sequence continues at coordinate 928,944,216 of OY728165.1, forward strand.
ATGGATTATTTTATGATCTCTATGTTTGACCTTACTGAGCATTTGAGCTCACCCTTTTTATGTTTTATTTTCCCCGGGAAATAAATAAAGTTTTTAGGTAGGGAAACAAAAATGGTAAGATCGTTAAGGGCATTGTTGAAGATCATTCAGTAGGATTAGAGGATTATATTCTGAGTTTCCAAAGACACTAAACTATTACGGCCCTTGTGTGTCTGTTTTTGTTATGTATTAAGTATTCTGCAAAAGTAATGTATTGTCCATGTACGTCAAGCTTCAGGTCTCTACAGTTGGTATCAGAGGACAGGTTTATTCAACCTTTGGAAACTAGGATGTGAGATCTTTAGTGAGATCCCTAGAGATATTTCTATGGTATGTCTAGGGATGTCCCTAAGGATTAGTATTCTATAGGTTATAGTCCAAGATTTAAGGTAACGATCTTAGAATTAAACCTAAGATGTTAGATATTGAAGGTACTCCCCCTTTATTATGTTGTTTTCCCTAGAATTATTTTTGCCTCTCATTATATACTTTTTGTGTTTTAGATGATGGATGGAACCTGAAGGAACCGTGTTGATCAATGTAATGGACAATGCAATGATTTTCCTCCTGAACAAACAAATGTTATGGGAGATGGAGTGCAAAATCTTATTTCTATACTTACACAAGCTATGAATCATTATGAACTTTTAAATGAGCATAGAAGGAAACAATGTTCCATTGAGTTCTTCATGAGGCAACGTCCACCTTCTTTCAGTGGGTCTTCTGATCCACTTGTTGCTGAAAAATGGATCAGTACCACTGAAAAGATATTTTCAGTTCTTTAATGTTCTGAACATGATAAACCCATCTTAGCAGTATATTGTTAGGAAGGTGAAGCTGATCAATGGTGGAATCTTATCAAGCATACGAGGCAAAGAGATGAAATTGAGAATGGGACAAGTTCAAGAACTTATTTTTCAATAAGTACTTCCCTCGTATTCTTCGAACAAAGATGGGGAAATAGTTTCTTGAAGTAAAGAAAAAGTATGATGAATATGTTGGTATATACGAAGCGAATTTTACAAGGCTTGCAATGTATGAATCTGGCTTTATCATCCAACCTGAAAGTAAAGTTGATCGATACTTCAGTGGCTTAAAACCAAATCTTCAAAGGGAATTAACTATAAGATACTTCAGTAGCTATGAAGAAATTGTGCGTTGTGCTATCAAGGTAGAACTAGAAGTTGGTGTAACATATCCATCTCATGGTTTTGACAAGAAATAAAAGATGGAGTTCAAGGATAAATCTCAGAACAATGGTGAAAAGAAGATGAATGATTTTTTATGCTCAATGTGTGGAAAGAAGCATGGTGGAGATTTCCTAAAAGGTACTAGAAAATGCTTTATGTGTGGAAAATAAGGTCATCGGGCATTTGATTTTCAAAGTAACAGGAAAAAGGTTGCTAATGATGTGAATAGTGAAAAGACTACAGAGAACTCTCCACCAAAACTTGAATGCTTCAAGTGCACGTAAATGGGGCATTATGCTAATAAATTCTTGAATCCACGGGTTAATGATGATCAACGTGAGAAACCTTTTAAAGAAAAGGATAAAGGGAAGTCTCATTCGATCACTATTTGTGATGTTGAGTATGAAAATGAAGTTGTGTAATTATTAAGTGTTTACGTAATGGGATTTCAAAATAGTATCATGGAATCTCATTTATGGTATTGTGGACTTTTGGAATATCTATGTATTGGTTTTCAATTATTATATGGTACCGGTAACCATGAAAAAGTGATTGAAATATTTTTGGGAGGCAGATGAAATGTGAAAATGGAAGGGGTAAGGAGAAAATAATATGATAGTAATCATGAGCTCATGACTAAAATAAGGACAAAGTGATATCATGGTTTCAGTATATATAAATTTTGGGATTTTGGTATGTGGAAAGAGTTAACTTTTGACAGTATTCATGTTTTAACTAAGGTTAAATGGGTATTCATTTTTCAAAAGAATACATGATTATGGTATTCACATGATTGGAATGTGATCAACAAGATATATCGGGGATAAATTATGGTATTCACATGCTCGGTAGATGACATTTCTAGTAATTGTTTTCTTTATACTATAAGCTTGGAGGGAAGTATTTTGGAAAAGTCTAAAGATTTGAAATGGATTATGTTGAACATTATATAGTTTAAGGCTAGAACTGTTTTCGATATTATCGATGGAATGTCATAATGATGTAATTTTAGAAATAAGACAACCTGTAGGATGGGCGACAACCCGTCGTGTCAGACAAGGCTGTGGGAATCGAACCCACAACCGAAGTGCGACCGGACTTTATCGCATACCACTAGCCTACAAGAAGTCCATGTTTAGTAGTAACTAGTATTATTTTATTAAGCGGTATGATAGATGAACTATAAGTCCATGTTTGGAATCATATCTGATTAACCTCACCATGCATGGACTTATGTATTCAATAACTTTTTCTAACCTTTTCTATGAGATAGTTGGAATGACCCATCATTCTATCACATGATCTATTAGCACTTCACAAATAACAAATTCAATTTCATTTCTTTAAGAGATGAAGTGGAAATTGTTCAAAGCACAAACAACAGTGAGATTGTACCAAAATAAAGCAAGTATTTCTTCTAATTCAAAATTTTCAACTTTAGGGAAATGATATTGAAAACCAAAAATGTTGTCCTAGTGCTCTTATATCCGACGAATCAGAAGGTACCTTAGATCATCGCAAATCTATGTCTTTGTGATTGTTGGCTATTTCATAGCCATGTTCTCTACCACTCTCCATCAGAACATGATGGTTAGATTTATCTTCCATATCCATATTTTCACTTATGTTCTCCTATGTGGAATCCCAGTGATGAGTTAATCTAGGTAACTGTTACATTAATAAATTTCCTTTTTAAAATGAAGTTTTAGTATTATTTTTTTACGATGTGGGTTTCTTTGAAAGAAACATTCATGTAGTAAACCATTTACAACCCCGACGAATTTCAAGGGCGAAATTCATTTTAAGGGGGGTAGAATGTAACAACCCGAGATTTTATGGGAAATATTATTTTTAATTACTTTGATGTCTTGTGTTGTATGCTACACCAAGATTAGCTTGTACTATACACAACACCGTATTAGCTTGCAATATACATGACACTATTCTTGGCTAGTGTTACACACTATTTGAAGTTCGTTTTGTGGAAATTATTCTACGCAACATTAATTATAGATTTTGTTTAATGTATAAATGAAATAATTTTGATTATGTTATACACAACACCAAACATAGATTTCACTACATGCATCCCTGACTTGGCTTGCATTACATGCAATCAAGACCTTCTTCGATAGCGTGTGTAGTACGCAATACCATGTTTCACTAAACGAGATATTATTATAATATTATTATGAACTAGCCATTATGAATAGTAATAAACACTTTTTGAAATTGTATCTTTCAAAATGGACTTCATTTTTGGATTTGGAATATCGAAATTATCTTAGGGTGAAATTTTGGTATTTTTCTAAAAACATTCAATTTTTGATGAATATTGAAAACACTGGTTTACTATTTAAAAACCGACTTTTGTTTAAATAATTATTTATTTTATTTAACTTTATTTTAGGTAAAAATTGATACATAATACCAATATAAGTTCAATGTAATTCATTAGAGTCATTTTTTAGTAATTTTAGATATATTAAAATTTTATTGAACTTTTCACCGTCTTTTACCCACCTCCTACGAGAATTTGCAAATTTTCATAAATCTTAATTTTACCGCTTCTGTGAATGGAATTTCAAAAATCTGAGGGACACGATTGATGTTAGTAAGTAAAATGTGGTTCAATGAGATAAAAATAATTTTTGGTGAATAGTAACTTTTTACTTTTATTTACCACGGTTAAAAGTAAATAGGGTAATTAAGGGTAAAAATGATATTATTATTACACTAAAACATGTCCTAATTCTATTGGATAAGTTTAATTATTCCAAAAACAACCTTAGGAATAAAATATGACCATTTAGGCCGACTTGGAGTAGATTAAGACATTTATTATTAATTTATTTAAAGAAGGGTTAAAATAGTTAAAATCAATGTTTAATAACTAAATCATTTTTATATAGGGTTATACATAAGATATATTAGACTATAAATATTCATTAGAAAGCTAAGAAAATTTCCTACATAATGGTATTTTATTTATATTTTTTATACATTGTATATTTTAATTTATTTATGACATAATGATGATGTAGTAATTATATTATTAATGAAATATTGACATAATTGATGTTGTAAATACCCAAATAAATGTAATTTGGGACTTTTTATGAATTAAAATAATTTTATCGGTTAACATGACATGTTAGTATTGATTAAGTTAACTTTTTTAGAACTAATCATTCTGTTATGATTTTCACAAAAATCAATTACCAAATAGTGTCAAAATTGATATAAAATAGTTTTTAAAACAAATATTTTATTCCAAAAAATCTATGGTTCTGCCAAATGACTTAGATAAGGTTATATATATTAATAATAAACAACTTGGGGTTATTTTGGCTTGTTATAGTATGTTTATTAACCTTATAGTGTAAGAAAACAAGAAAACACGGTAAAAGAAACATTATTTAACTTAAAGTTAAATCTAAATGGTAAGGTTAAAATAGTGACCTAAACTTGTCCAAATTCTATTGGATGAGAGGATTGCAACCCATCCCTACCTTAGCATCGAAATAAATAAATTTGGAGCTATTTAAAACCGAATATGACTTTATAATAAAATAATATTTTGAGTTTTTCCAAAGGTACCCCTCTCCTCCCTTATAAATGGACACCTCCTCCCTCTCTTCCTCACAGAACTTTGAGCCTTCAAGCTCGGACAAACCCTGTCAAATTCTCTTCTACACTTCCCTAGAAACATCCTAGAGGTCCTGGTCTTTTTCAAAGACCAATGTTAGTGCACTAAGAGGAGGTCTCAAAGAGGTGCTTCAAAGAAGAGATAATGTCTGTTACCGATTCTTTCAACTTTATTTCTTTTTCCACTTCTTCTTCTTTTGTTGTTTCATTATGATGTAATAACATTAGTATCAATCATATACTGATATGTTATTATAAGTATGAAACAACCCTATTTCACCATCTATCCATCCTACAGAAAACGAAATCATCGCGCGTGCGTACGTACAGAATACCGTCTCCACGTCGTGCTGTAATCTATTTTCCACCACTACCTTACTTGGATGGTTATAATGGTGTAAATAATGACTATATGATTATTGTAAATTGATATTGATTCTGAAATAGTATACATAAACTCCAATAGAACATGTGTAATATATATATATATATTCAATGTATAAATCACTACTGGAAAAAAGGCCTATACCCACGGTTCAAAACCGTGGGTATAGCCCCCAAAACCGTGGGTATAGGCTATACCCACGGTTTTGGGAAGCGTGGGCTGGAACGGCGTCGGGATAGGTCCCCAGCCTATACCCACGGTTTTCCAAAACCGTGGGTATAGGTGTTCTGCCACCGTGTCAACAAAACTTTCCCAATTGCCACGGTGTTAATGGCTTTTACCCACGGTTTCAAAACCGTGGGTATAGATCCTAAAATAAAGCTGCAGGCGGGTTTCGATCCCACGACCTCTTCGCTGCAAAGTACCGCATCTAACCACTACCCTACTATAAATTATGTGTATATATATTTATATTTAGTTAAATATAGTTATATAAACCGTGGGTATAGAGGGAAGAACCGTAGGTATAGGACTCCCGCCAAAAAAAAATCATTCCCGCGGAAAAAAAAAATTTCCCGCGCACACATGGGAAACCTATACCCACGGTTTTTCAAAACCGTGGGTATAGGTTTTTTATCCTAGACATATCCCCACGTTTTTCCTCAAAACCGTGGGGATAGGTACCCCTATACCCACGGTTCTTGAAAACCGTGGGTATAGGTCAATTTTCAAGACCTATCCCCACGGTTTTGGAAAACCGTGGGGATAGACCCCCCTATACCCACGGGTTTTGAAAACCGTGGGTATAGGTCTTGAAAATTGACCTATACCCATGGTTTTCCAAAACCGTGGGTATAGGGGGTACCTATCCCCACGGTTTTGAGGAAAACTGTGGGGATAGGTTCATTTTCCAGTAGTGAATGAAATATGGTTGTATTTTGTTATATGCAACAACAATGGAGTCTTGCACTACACACAACCCTGATTTGGCTTGCATTACACCAAATAGCGACCTTCCTCGAGAGCGTGTGTTGTACGCATTACCGGGTTTCACTAAACAACGATATGCTATTAAAATATTATTAAAACTAGCCGTTATGAATAGTAATAACCACTTTTTAAAATTTTATAAATTTCATTTTTTAAAATGGTCGTCATTTTTGGATTCAGAATATCGAAATTAGCCTAGGGTGAAATTTTGGTATTTTTCTGAAAACATTTAATTTTCGATGAATAGAGAAAACACTAGGTTACTATTTAAAACCAGAATTTTTATTTAAATAATTATTTATTTTATTTAAATTTATTTTAGGTCAAAATTGATATATAATACCTACATAAATTCAATGTAATTCGTTGGAGTCATTTTATAATAATTTTAGTTATATAAAAATTTTATTGAACTTTTGACCGTCTTTTACCCACCTCCTCGGAGAATTTACAAATTTACATAAAACACAATTTTACCGCTTTTGTGAATGGAATTTCAAAAATCCGAGAGACACGGTTGATGTCAGTAAGTAAAATATGGTTCAATGAGATGAAAATAATTTTTGGTGAATAGTAACTTTTTACTTTTTTTCCACGGTTAAAAGTAAATAGGGTATTTGAGGGTAAAAATGATATTATTATTACCCTAAAACATGTACTAATTCTATTGGATAAGTGTAATTCGACCAAAAAAACATTAGGGATAAAATATTACCCTTTAAGTCCACTTGGATTAGATTAAGACATTTAATATTATTTTATTTAAAGAATAGTTATAATAGTTAAAATCATAGTTTAATAACTAAATCATTTTTAATGTAGGGTTATACATAAGATAAATTAGACCATAAATATTCATTATAAATCTAAAAATATTTCCTACATAATGGTATTTTATTTGTAATTTTTATACTTTAAATAATTTAATTTATTTTTGACATAATGATAATGCAGTAATTATATTATGAATGAAATATTGACATAATTGATGTTATAAATACCCAAATAAATGTAATTTTAGACTTTTAATGAATTACAATAATTTTCTATGTTAATATGACATGTTAGTATTGATTTAATTAACTTTTTTCAAACTAATATTTCTGTTATGATTTTCACAAAAATCAATTACAATATAGTGTCAAAATTGACATAAAATCGTTTTTAAAACAAATATTATCTTATTAATTGTTATTTTATTCTTAAAAATCTATGGTTCGGCCAAATGAATTAGATAAGGTTATATTTATTAATAATAAACAACTTCGGGTTCTTTTGTCTTATTATAGTATGTTTATTATCTTTATAGTGTAAGAAAACAAGAAGACAAGGTAAAAGTTAAATTATCTAACTTAAATTTAAATATAAATTATAAGGTTAAAATAGGTACCTAAACTTGTCTAAATTCTATTGGATGAGAGTATTTCGACCCATACCCACCTTAGCTTTAAAATAAATCAATTTGAAGCTATTAAAAACTAAATATGAATTTATAATAAAATAATATTTTTAGTTTTTTTAAAGGTGCCCCTCTCCTCCCTTATAAAAGGGCACCTCCCCCTCTCTTCCTCACACCACATTGAGCCTTCAAGGTCGGACAAACCCTTCCAAATTCTCTTCTCCACTTCACTAGAAACATCCTAGAGGTCCTCGTCTTCTTCAATGACCAATTTTATTTCCCTAAGAGGAGGTCTCAAAGAGGCGTTTCAAAGAAGAGGAGGTTCGGATCTATACGAAGCATATGAGACCTAAGGTAACGGATAATTGTGCTAATCTCATTTTTATCCAAGACTGCTTATTCGTATGTATTTACTGGGGTTATTTCTATATTCCATTTCCATGTTTTATAATAGTGTTTTCTTGTATGTTTAAAGTTCTTTTTAACCATCTTTGACTTTTACTACATTGTATGTAAGGAATCTTTTTTTACCATATGAGGTACTTTTTGACTTTTCCGGGAAAAGTATGAGAAGAATGTTTTTTTAACTTATATGGCATGAAAGGATTTTTACGATTTTATAAAGAATTATTTTCATAAAGCTTCCTCCAAAATATTTCATGACTATTTACAAAAAAATCTCTTTCTTTTAAAATTGCATGACATTTTGTGAAAAGAAAATGATTTTGAAGAAGAAAGGATATTTTCCTAAAGAATTCATTTCATGTGTTTTATCAAAACCATTTTTCCATCAAAGATGACATTATTTCATATGTTTATATTTCAAGTATAATGTCCCAATGATTTACATGGTTTCACTTTTCTTATTATGAAATGATATCCATTTCTTTTATATGGATTATGTGATGATGGGATGATGTTTATGAATCCCATTTTATTCTTTGGGTTATGATGAATGTTTTATGTTTATTTTGTGGAAAAAGTAAGAATTATTTCATTATGAGATGTTTGGGACTTATATCTCCCTCTAATGCATTGGGTAATGATTTATATCTAATGAGATAGATATGGCTGGAACGATAAGTTAATCTGGTTCAGTGTTACAAGATTGAAACGAGGATTGAACTCGATTCAGAAAGGGAATTTTTCCACTAATATGGTCTTGGCAGCAATGCCTTGGCTACTATAGAAATCATATCATGTTCTTTAATGGTTCCCACAATTACATTTATGGTGTTGGTGGAAAAACAGATTACACCACGACTTGGAGACGGTATTCCGTACGTACGCACACACGATGATTTTGTTTTCCGTAGGATGGATAGAAGGTGGAATAGGGTTGTTTCATATTTATAATAACATATCAGTATATACGGGATACTGATGTTATTACTTCATAATGAAACAACTAAATAAGATGGAGTAGAAGGAGAATGGAACTTGAAGAAAATGGTAGAAGGTATTACCTCTTTCTCAAAGTGCATCATTTAAACATTCTCTTAGGGCACTAGAGTTGTTCTTTTGAGACGACTAGTACCACTAGTAGGTTTTTAAGGAAGTGGGGAAGTTAAATGGGTAGGGGTTGGCCGATCTTGAAGGCTCAAAGTGGTGTGAGGAAGAGAGGGAGGAGGTGTCCATTTATAAGGGAGGAGAGGGGAATCTTTGGAATAACTAAAAATAATATTTTATTATAAAGTAATATTTGGTTTTTAATAGCTCCAAATAGAGTTATTTAGAATATAAGGTGGTGATGGGTCGAAATCCTCTCATCCAATAGAATTTAGACAAGTTTAGGGTTCTGTTTTAAACTTATCATTTAGATTTAACTTTAGGTTAAATACTTTTTCTTTTACTGTGTCTTCTTGTTTTCTTACACTATAAGGTTAATAAACTTACTATAACAAGACAAAAGAACCCCAAGGTGTTTATTATTAATATATATAACCTTATCTAAGTCATTTGGCCAATCCTTAGATTTTTAGGAATAAAATAAAAATTATTAATATAATATTAGTTTTAAAAACCATTTTATGTCTATTTTGACACTATTTGGTAATTTATTTTTGAGAAACTCATAGAAGAATGATTTTTCAAAAAAAGTTAATTTAATAATTACTAAAATGTCATATTAACCAATAAAATTAGTGTAATTCATAAAAAGTCTCAAATTATATTTATTCAGATATTTTTAACATCAATTATGTCATTATTTCATTAATAAGATAATTACTGCATCATCATTGTGTCATAAATAAATTAAATTAGTTAATGTATAAAAATTAAAAATAAAATACCATTATGTAGGAAATATTTTTAGATTTCTAATTAATATTTATAGTCGAATTTATATTTTGTATAACCCTATATTAAAAATGATTTAGTCATTAAACATTGATTTTAACTATTTTAACCCTTCTTTAAACAAATTAATAATAAATGTCCTAATCTAATCCAAGTTGCCTAAATGGTCATATTTTATTCCTAAGGTTTTTTTGGTCGAATTATACTTATCTAATAGAATTATTATATGTGTTAGGGTAATAATAATATCAGTTTTACCATTAATTACACTATTTACTTTTAACCGTGGTAACAAAAAGTAAAAAGTTACTATTCACCAAAAATTATTTTTTTCTCATTGAACCAAATTTTACTTACTAACATCAACCATGCCTCTAGGATTTTTGAAATTATATTCACAGAAGCGGTAAAATTATGTTTTATGTAAATTTGAAAATTCTCCTAGGAGGTGGGTAAAAGACGGTGAAAAGTTCAATAAAATTTTTATATATATAAAATTATTATAAAATGACTCTAATGAATTAAATTGAACATATATTTGTATTATGTATCAATTTTTACCTAAAATAAAGTTAAATAAAATAAATAATTATTTAAATAAAAAGTCAGTTTTTAAATAAGGACCCAGTGTTTTCACTATTCATCAAAAATTGAATGTTTTTAGAAAAATACCAAAATTTCACCCTAATCTAATTTTGATATTCCGAATCTACAAATGAAGTCCATTTTGAAAGATAAAATTTCAAAAAGTTGGTATTACTATTCATAACGGCGAGTTCATAATAATATTATAATAATATCTCGGTTAGTGAAACTTGGTATTGCGTACAACACACGCTATCGTGGAAGGTTGCAATTGCGTGTAATGCAAGCCAAGTCAGGGATGCGTGTAGTGAAAGCTCCTTTTGGTGTAGAATACAACACAAAACATCAATAAAATTAAAAAGAATATTTTTCATAAAATCTCAGGGTGTTACATTCTACCCCCTTAAAATGAATTTCACCCTCGAAATTCATCGGGGTTTTAAATGGTTTACTACTTGGATGTTTCTATCATAGAAACCCACATCGTAAAAAAAGAATACTAAAACATCATTATAAAAAAGAAAAGTTATAAATGTAACGGTTACCCAGATTAACTCATCACTGGGTTTCCACATTGGAGAACATACGTGAAAATATGGATATGGAAGAGAAATCTAACTATCATGTTCTGATGGAGAGTGGTAGATAAAATGGCTATGAAATAGCAAACAATCACAAAGACATATATTTGTGATGATCTAAGGTATCATGTTATTCATCAGATATAAGAGCACTAGGACAACATTTTTAGTTTCAATATCACTTCCCTAAAGATGAAAATTTTGAATTAGAAGAAATACTTGCTTGATTTCGGTACAATCTCACTATTGCTCGTGCTTTGAACAATTTCCACTTCATCTCTTAAAGAAATGAAGTTGAATTTGTTATCTGTGAAGTGATATTAGATCATGGGATAGAATGATGGGTCATTCCATCTATCTCAAATAAAATGTTAGAAAAAGTTATCGAATACATAAGTCCATGTATGGTGCGGTTAATCAGATATGATTCAAAACATGGACTTATACATCATCTATCATACAGATTAATAAAATAAAACTATTTTCTACTAATCAGGGACTTTTTGTAGGCCAGTGTTATTCGATAAAGGCCAGTCGCACATTGGTTGTGGGTATGATTCCCACAGCCTTGTCTGACGCGACGGGTTGACTCTCGTCCTGCAGGTTGTCCTTTTTTTTAAAATTACATCATTATGAAATTCCATCGATAATATCGAAAAAAATTCTAGCCTTAAACTAACTTATGTTCAATATAATCCAGTTCAAATCTTTAGGATTATCCAAAATACTTATTTCCATGATTATAGTATAAAGAAAACAATTACTAGAAATGTCATCTACTGAGCATGTGAATACCATCATTTATCCACGATATATCTTGTTGATCACATTCCATTCATGTGAATACCTTAATCATGTATTCTCTTGAAAAATGAATACCCATTTAACCTTAGTGAAAACATGACTGCTGTCAAAATTTAACTCTTTCCACATACCAAAATCCCAAAATTTCTATATACTCAAACCATGATATAACTTTGTCCTTATTTTAGTCATGAGCTCATGATTACTATCATATTATTTTCTCCTTATCCCTTCCATATGTGCATTTCATCTGCTTTCCAAAAATATTTCAATCACTTTTTCATGGTTACCAGTACCATATAATAATTGAAAACCAATACATAGATATTCCAAAATTCCACAATACCATAAATATGATTCCATGATACTATTTTGAAATCCCATTACATAAACACTTAATCATTACACAACATCATTTTCATACTCATCCTCACAAATAAAGATCTCATGAGAATTCCCTTTATCCTTTCCTTTAAGAGGTTGCTCACGTTGATCATCATTAACTCGTGGATTAGGTCATTTATTAGCATAATGCCCCATTTCCTTGCACTTGATGCATTGAAGTGTTGGTGGAGAGTTCTCTATAGTATTTTATCTATTAACATCATTAGCAACCATTTTCCCATTACTTCGATAATCAACTGCTTGATGACCTTCCTTTCCACCCTTAAAGCATTTTATTGTACCTTTTAGGTAATCTCCACCATGCTTCTTTCCACACTTTGAGCATAAAGAAACATTCATTTTGTTTTCACCATTGTTCTGAGATTTCTCCTCGAACTCCATATCTCGTTTCTTGTCAAAAGCATGAGATGGATATGTAACACCAACTTACATTTCTACCTTGATAACACAACACACAATTTCTTCATAGCTACTGAAGTCTCTTATAGATAATGCCCTTCGAAGACTTGGTTTTAAGCCACTGAAAAATCGATCAACATTACTTTCAGGTTGGATGATAAAGCCAGATGCATACCTTGAAAGTCCAATAAAATTAACTTCATATATACCAACAGATTCATCATCCTTTTGGTTTAGTTCAAGAAACTCATTCTCCATCTTTGTTCAATGAATAAGAGGGAAGTACTTATTGAAAAATAAGTTCTTGAACTCGTCCCATTCCATCGAATCAATTTCATCTCTTGGCCTTATATTCTTGGTAATATTCCACCAATGATTAGCTTCACCTTCCAAACGATATACTTCTAAGATTACTTTATCATGTTCAGAACATTGAAGAATTGAAAATATATTTTCAGTGTTACTGATCCTTTGTTCAGCAACATGTGGATCATAAGACCCACTGAAAGAAGGTGGACGTTGCCTCATGAAGGACTCAATAGAATATTGTTCCCTTCACTGCTCATTTGGAAGTCCAGAATGATTCATAGATTGTGTAAGTATAGAAATAATATTTTTCACTCCATCTCCCATAACATTGGTTTGTTCAGTTGGACAATCATTGCATTGTCCATTACATTGATCAATACGGTTCCTTCGGGTTCTAGCCATCATCTAAAACCCAAAAAGAATAGTGTGAGAGGAAAAAATCATGTTAGGGAAAAAAACATAATAAAGGGGGAGTACCCTCAATATCTAACATCTTTGGTCAAACTCTAAGATCATTACCATAGTTCTAGGACTATATCCAATACGTATACTTATCCTTAGAGACATCCCTAGACATACCTTAGAAATATCTATAGGGATCTCACTAACATTTTCGCATCCTAGTTTCCAAAGGTTGACTAAACCTTTCCTCTAATACCAACTGTAGTGACCCAAATCTTGACGTACATGGACATTACATCACTTTTTCGGCATAATTAATACATAACAAAAATAGACACATAAGGATCGTAATAGTTTAGTGTCTTTGTAAACATGGAATATAAACTTCTAATCATGTTGAAAGATCTTCAACAACTCCCATAACGATATTTCCGTTTTTGTTTCCTTACCTAAAACCTTTCATTATTTATTGGGGAAAATAAAACATAAAAAGGGTGAGCTAAAATTCTCAGTAAGGGAAAACATAGAGAACATAAAACAATCCATAAACATTTGAATGCAGAAACTTGAACATAAAATATAAACATCAAAATCTTGAGCAAAGGCATGAATCTTGGAAGTACGTAAGGCATATATCATAAGGGAACATCAATCATGATAAAATAGCATGGGAATAAAACATGTAATTGTGGAAAAAATGAAGCACATGATATGATTTCCATGGTATACAATTCATTGCTTCCAAAACCATCTTAGTGGACAAAGTCCCTTTCTGAATCGAGTTCACTCCACGTTTTATTCTTGTAACACTGAACCGGATTAACTTACCATTACAAACATGTCTATCTCATGAGATATAAATCTTTACCCAATTCATTAGAGGGAGATATAGGTCCCACCCATCTCATAATGAAATCATTCTTACGTGAGACAAAATATAAACAAAAATCCTTCATTATAACCCAAGAATAAAATAGGTTTCATAAACATCATTCCATCAAAACATAATCCATAAATAAAAATTGCATATCATTTCATCATAAGAAAAGTGAAACCATGTAAATCATAGAGACATGATACATGAAACATACACATGAAATAATTTCATCTTAGATGAAAAATGGTTTTGATAAAACACCTGAAATGAATTCTTGAGGAAAATATCATTTTTTCTTTGAAATCATTTTATTTTCACAAAATGTCAGGCAATTTTAAAAGAAAAGGATTTTTTTGAAAATAGTCATGAAATATTTTGGAGGAAGCTTCATGAAAATAAGGCTTTATAAAATCGTAAAAAAATCCTTTCATGCCGTATAAGTTAAAAAACCATTCTTCTCGTACTTTTGCCGGAAAACTCAAAAAGTACCTCGTAATAGAAAGATTCCATACATACCATGTTTTAAAAGTAAAAAATGGGTAAAAATAACCTTAAACATACATGAAAACACTTTTATAAAACATGGACATTGATGATTGAAATAACCCCAGTAAATACTTACGAATAAGCAATCTCGGATAAAAATGAGATTTGCAAAATTATCCCTTACCTTAGGTCCGATATGCTTCGTATGGATCCAAAAATCCTGTATATTGATTTAAATAATTTCATTGACTTATTACATAATCATATTAATTGTTATGATATCATATATGTTTCAGTTATGACTTTATATTACCAGTTATTTTGTAAATTCCATGTTAAAACAGCGTTTTGGGTAAAATCATTTCATTTATTGTTTGTGTTTCGACTTATAGTTCTTGATATTATTACTTATATCAAGATTTACATAATTCTAGAATGTAAAACATGATTTATATATAATATATATTCATCATATACACATATATTGTAGATCGATAAAAGGAATGAAATACACCGTTCATGGGGACGGTAGGCCGTACGTACGCATGAACGCTGTTTTCGTTTCCTTATTGAATTGAATGAAATTAAGTAGATGACATAAATATATATACACAAAAATCCAGTATCATTATTATGTAATATATTTTATGATTACTTATTGTATATACTTTATAATCATTCATGAATGGTTATCATGGAGAATGAATCTCATCGCATTGTGGGGACGGTAGTCCGTACGTACACACGAGCGATGATATCATTTCCATGATCGTGGAATTGAATTTAAGTGTATGTATAATATTTTAGAATCAATATCACTTTGAAATAATCATATATATTTATTTATTTACCCCATTATAACCATCCAAGTAAGGTGGTGGTCGAAAACAGATTACACCACGGCGTGCAGACGGTATTCCGTACGTACGCATGCGCGGTGATTTCGTTTTCTGTAGGATGGATAGATGGTGAAATATGGTTCTTTAATACTTATAATAACATACCAGTATATGAGTGATACTGATTTTATTACTTCATAATGAAACAATAAATAAGAAGAAGTGGAAAAATAAATAAAGTTGAAAGAATCGATAACAGATATTACCTATTCTTTCGACACATATTTTTGAAACCTCCTCTTAGGGCACTAAGATCGGACTTTGAAGAAGACCAGAACCTCTAGGATGTTTTTACGGAAGTGTATAAGAGAAATTTTCAGGGGTTGGACGAGATTTAAGGCTCAAAATGGTGCGAGGAAGAGAGGAAGGAGGTTCCCTTTTATAAGGGAGGAGAGGGGCACCTTTGGAATAACTAAAAATATTATTTTATTATAAAGTCATATTCAGTTTTTAAGAACTCCAAATTGAGTTATTTATAAGATAAGGTGGGGATGAGTCGAACTATTATCATCAAATATAATTTAGACATGTTTAGGTTTCTATTTTAACCTTATCATTTAGATTTAACTTTAAGTTATATAATTTTTCTTTTACAGTGTCTTCTTGTTTTCTTACACTATAAGGTTAATAAACGTACTATAACAAGCCAAATGAACCACAAGTTGTTTATTATTAATATATATAACCTTATATAAGACATTTTGCAGAACCATAGATTTTTAGGAATAAAATAACAATTAATAATATAATATTTAATTTGACAACTATTTTATGTCAATTTTGACACTATTTGTTAATTGATTCTTTTGAAAATCATAACAGAATGATTAGTTCAAAAAAAGTTAACTTAATCAATAATAACATGTCATATTAACTTGGAAAAATATTGTAATTCATAAAATTTCCCAAATTACATTTATTTGGGTATTTATAACATCAATTATGTCAATATTTCATTAATAAGATAATTACTGCATCATCATTGTGTAATAAATAAATTAAATTATTGAATGTGTAAAAATTATAAATAAAACACCATTATATAGGAAATCTTTCTATATTTCTAATGAATATTTATAGTCAAATTTATCTTATGTATAACCCTATATTAAAAATTATTTAATATTAAACATTGATTTTAACTATTTTAACCCTTATTTAAATAAATTAATAATAAATGTCTTAATCTAATCCAAGTGGGCCTAAATTGTCATATTTTATTCAAAAGGTTGTTTTTGGTCAAATTAAACTTATCCAATATAATTAGGACATGTGTTAGGGTAATAATAATATCATTTTAACCCTTAATTACCCTATTTACTTTTAATCGTGGTAAAAAAATTAAAAAGTTACTATTCACGAAAAATTATTTTCATATCATTGAACCACATTTTACATACTGTCATCAACCGTGTCTCTTGGATTTTTGAAATTCCACTCACCGAAGTGGTAAAATTATGTTTTATTTAAGTTTGCAAATTCTCATAGGAGATGGGTAAAAGACGGTCAAAAGTTCAATAAAATTGTTTATATATCTAAAATTATTATAAAATGACTCCAATGAATTACATTGAACTTATATTGGTATTTTGTATCAATTTTTACCTAAAATAAATTTTAATTAAATAAATAATTATTTAAATAAAAATTTGGGTTTTAAATAGTAACCTAGTGTTTTCACTATTCATCAAAAATTGAAAGTTTTTAGAAAAATACCAAAATTTCACCCTAAGCTAATTTCGATATTCCGAATCCTAAAATGAAGTCCATTTAGAAAGATAAAATTTCAAAAATTGGGTATTACTATTCATAACGGCTAGTTCATAATAATATTATAATAATATCATGTTTAGTGAAACTTTGTATTGCGTACTACACACGCAATCACGGCCTTCCTCGATAGCTTGTGTTGTATGCAATTCCAAGTTTCACTAAACAACGAGATGCTATTAAAATATTCGTAAAAATAGCCGTTATGAATTGGAATAACCACTTTTTGAAATTTTATTTTTCAAAATGGACTTCATTTTTGGATTCGGAATATCGAAATTAGCTTGGGGTCGTATTTTGGTATTTTTCTGAAAACTTTCAATTTTTGATGAATAGTGAAAACAGTAGGTTACTATTTAAAAACCGAAATTCTATTTAAATAATTATTAATTTTATTTAACTTTATTTTAGGTGAAAATTGATACATAATACCAATATAAGTTCTATGTAATTCATTCGAGTCATTTTATAATAATTTTATATATATAAAAATTTTATTGATCTTTTCACTGTCTTTTACCCACCTCCTAGGATAATTTGCAAATTTCCATAAAACATAATTTTACCGCTTATGTGAATGGAATTTCAAAACTCCGTGAGACACGGTTGATGTTAGTAATTAAAATGTGGTTCATTGAGATACAAATAATTTTTGGTGAATAGTAACTTTTTACTTTTTTCCCCACGATTAAAAGTAATAAGGTAGTTAAGGGTAAAAATTATATTATTATTACCCTAACACATGTCCTAATTATATTGGATAAGTTTAATTCGACCAAAAAAACCTTTAGGAATAATATATGACCATTTAGGCCCACTTGGATTAGATTAGGACATTTATTATTAATTTATCTAAAGAAGGGTTAAAATACTTAAATTTAACGTTTAATAGCTAAGTCATTATTATATAGGGTTATACATAAGATAACTTTGACAATAAATATTCATTAGAAATATAAAAATATTTCCAACATAATGGTATTTTATTTATAATTTTTAGACATTAAATAATTTAATTTAGTTATGACACAATGATGATGCAGTAATTATCTTATTAATGAATTATTGATATAATTGATGTTATAAATACCCAAATAAATGTAATTTGAGACTTTTTATCAATTAAACTAATTTTCTAGGTTAATATGACATGTTATTATTCATTTATTTAACTTTTTTCGAACTAATCATTCTGTTAGGATTTTCAAAAAAATAAATTACCAAATAGTGTCAAAATTGACATAAAATAGCTTTTAAAACAAATATTTTATTATTAACTGTTATTTTATTCCTAAAAATCTAAGGTTCGGAAAAATTACTTCGAAAAGTTTATATATATTAATAATAAAAAACATGGGGTTCCTTTGGCTTTTTATAGTATGTTTATTAACCATGTAGTGTAAAAAAACCAGAAGACACGGTAAAAGAAAAATTATTAAACTTTAAGTTAAATCTAAATTATAAGGTTAAAAAAGTAACCTAAACTTGTCCAAATTCTTTTTTATGAGAGTATTTCGGCCCATACTCACCTTAGATTCTAAATAAATCATTTTGGAGCTATTAAAAAGCGAATATGACTTTATTATAAAAAAATATTTTCAGTTTTTCTAAAGGTGCCCCTCTCCTCCATTATAAAAGGACACCTCCTCCCTCTCTTCCTCACACCACATTAAGCCTTCATGCTCGGACAACCCATGCCAAATTCTCTTCTCCACTTCCCTAGAAACATCCTAGAGGTCCTGGTATTCTTCAATGACCAATTTTAGTGCCCTAGAGGAGGTCTCAAAGAGGCGCTTCAAAGAAGAGGTAATGTCTGTTACCGATTCTTTCAACTTTATTTGTTTTTCAAATTATTCTTCTTTAGTTGTTTCATTATGAAGTAATAACATCAGTATCAGTAATATACTGATATGTTACTATAATTATGAAACAAACCTATTTCACCATCTATCCATCCTACAGAAAATGAAATCACCGTGTGTGCGTACGTACGGAATACCTTCTCCACGCCGTGGTGTAATCTGTTTTTCCAACACCACCTTACTTGGATGGGTATAATGGTGTAATGAATAACAATACATAGTTATTATAACATCATACTAGTTCTGATATATTTTATCATCCATTCAAATTCAATTCAATAATTATGGGAACGATATCATCGCTCGTGCGTACGTACGGACTACCGTCTCCATGACGCGATGAGATTCATTTTCAATGATTAACCATTCATGAATGATTATAAAGTATATATAATAAGTAATCATGAAATTTATGACATAATAATGATACTGTATTTATTTATATATATATGTATGTCATCTATTTAGTTTCATTCAATTCAATAAGGAAACAAAAATAGCGTTCATGCGTACGTACGACCTACCGTCTCCATGAACGGTGTATTTAATTCCTTTTATCGATCTATAATATATATGTATATGATGAATATATATTATATATAAATCATTTTTTACATTATGTAATTATGTAAATAAGGATATAAGTAATAATATCAAGAACTACAAGTCAAAACACATACGATAAATGAAATGATTTTACCCAAAACACTGCTTTAACATGGAATTTACAGAAGAACGAGTAATATAAAGTCATAAGTGAAACATATATGATATCATAACAATGAATATGATTATGTAATAAGTAAATGACATTATTTTAATCCTTATATAGGAGGTTCAGATCCATACAAAGCATATCGGAACTAAGGTAAGGGATAATTTTGCAAATCTCATTTTTATCCGAGATTGCTTATTCGTAAGTATTTACTGGGGGTATTTCTATAATCAATGTCCATGTTTTATAAAAGTTTTTTCATTTATTTTTAAAGTCCTTTATAACCATCTTTGAATTTTACTACATGGTATGTAAGGTATCTATTTTTTTATCATACGAGGTACTTTTTGACTTTTCCGGCAAAAGTACGAGAAGAATGTTTTTTTAACTTATACAGCATGAAATGATTTTTACGATTTTATAAAGCCTTATTTTCATAAAGATTCCTTCAAAATATTTCATGAATATTTTCAAAAAAATCTATTTCTTTTGAAATTTCATGAAATTTTGTGAAAAGAAAATTATTTTGAAGGAGAAAGGATATTTTCCTCAAGAATTCATTTCAAGTGTTTTATCAAAACCATTTTTCCATCTAAGATGACATTATTTCATATGTGTATGTTTCAATTATAATTTCCCTATGATTTACATGGTTTCACTTTTCTTATTATGAAATTATATCCATTTCTTTTATAAGGATTATGTGATGATGGGATGATGTTTATGAAACCCATTTTATTCTTTGGGTTATGATGAATGTTTTAAGTTTATTTTGTAAAACAAGTAAGAATGATTTCATTATGAGATGGGTGGGACCTATATCTCCCTCAAATGAATTGGGTAAAGATTTATATCTCATGAGATAGACATGGCTATAATGGTATGTTAATTCGGTTCAGTGTTACAGGATTGAAATGAGGAGTGAACTCGATTCAGAAAGGGACTTTGTCCACTAAGATGGTATTGGAAGAAATGCCTTGGCTACTATAGAAATCATAACATGTGTTGAATGATTTCCACAATTACATGTTTTATTCCCATTATATTTTATCATGGATGATGTTCCATTATGATATATGCCTTACGTACTTCCATTATTTATGTCTTTGCTCAATATTTTGATGTCTAAATTTCATGTTCATGTTTTTTCTTTCAAATGTTTATGGATTGTTTTATGTTCTCTATGTTTTCCCTTACTGAGCATTTGAGCTCACCGTTTTTATGCTTTATTTTTCCCAGGAAATAAAGAAAGGTTTTAGGTAAGGAAACAAAAAGGGAAAGATCGTTATGGGAGTTTTTGAAGATCGTTCAATATGATTAGAAGATTATATTCCATGATTCCAAAGACACTAAACATTTATGATCCTTGTGTGTCTGTTTTTTTATGTATTAAGTATTCCACAAAAGTAATGTAATGTCAATGTACGTCAAGATTCGGGTCACTACAGTACATAATATAAACCTAGAATAAGTGATATAAAAATAATAAATGAGAAATATGATTCGATAATAAACTAAAGATGAGTGAATTTTATATATATGAAAATGAATAAAAAACATGGATAAAAATAATAAATTATCATATATAGATGGAATTCATAATGTTGGAAATCAAAGATTTATTGTCAATTCTTTGTTCCAAGACACTTATCCTATTATAAGAAGGGGTATAGACAAAAACTGAACATTTTTTTTTGTTTTTTGAGGCCTATCAATGCATTTAGTGAATATATAATTCTTATCCCCACCCATCACCTGATTAAGACCATTGTATTCACTATAAGAGTCATCAATACCTCTTATACCATTCCGCGAGTAACCTCATACTAAATAAAACTTATCTATCCATAAAATGAGAAAAGACTAAATCAATTGATTACTTTTTTAATATAATATTGTGTATGTCCATGAGAATATCCATTAATTAACTTAAAATATACGAGGATTCATCAATATAACAAGTAGTACCATCATAAAATAAATACAGGGATGGTCTTAATTTAAATTAGTTGACTAATCTATTGAATATCAAAATTGGGTTCAATATTTTTCATAGTTAGTAGGACAAGTAAATAGTACTAATACTCCTTTATCATTGTTTATTAAGAGAATGTGAATATTTTAAAGCATATCCCCTCTGTGTGTCTCAGTAGGTGTGTTGTCTTAGTTTTACCCATACCACATTATGGATATTATTGAGTCAAATATCAACTAGATATTTTGGGGTGATTAGTCCTAGATGAATATATTCCACAACCACATCCACTTTCTGGTATCTAGACATGGATATATTTTCTATGTAATTACAAACTATTTTTACTTCACCAAAACATTGGATTGTTTTATCACCATGGAATGGATAACTCTTTATTCAAAAGGAAATGATAAAAGTTAAAAAATATAGACTTAAAAATACAAATAATTTCATTATTAATATGGAAATATATTTTAATTTCAATGTATGCAATACATAAAATAACATATATGGTGTATATATCATGGGTCTCAAAGAATTAAAATTGACAGAGAAAATCCCCACTTATAGCTTGGGTGACAACTTAATCATCACATATACAAAGAGAGGGATTATAAATGATCATAAAATACCATTAATAAATTAATTTCTTGATATAACTTCTCAATTTGGATTCATATACACCACATAGTGAAATTTGTGTGCATAATACAAAACATGTCTCAAAGAGAGGAATTTGAGATGAAAGACACCTCTTATCCCAAAATACATTAGAAAACATTAAACTCATGTATCATAAATATATCTATCATAATAATATAATTTAGAACCTTAATCATATCCCTTTTTAATAATATTATTTATAGATATCTAGTCTCTTCATGAATTATTCCAAGTATCCATATCAATTTTTATTGTTTTGATCATTTGCACTAGTTTCATAATATCATTGTTTTTATTAATTATTATTAATAATTTATATATTAATTGGTCATTAAAAACACATTTATGGAATATATATAATAATTTATAATGTTTCTAATTTGATTCATTATATTTTGAGATTTTATCTTTGAAGATAAAGTTAATAATAAGCATGTTTTGGGGATTTTAGATGAGTGGTGGGTGTTTCCTTAATTGATGAGTTAGATATTTATATTACATATAAATAACCTAATATATATCTTTATATACATATTTTAATTATATTATATTGTTAAAAAAAAATTCATAGTCATCAGTGATATAAATTAATAGTATTGTTCAAGTATATGGTTAAATCGATCAAAACATGAACATACCCTGATTTAATTAATGATTATCATGTGGTTTTGTAATAATATAATTATAACATAATAAAAATGATATTATTTAGTGTTTATTAGTTTGATATATCATAATTATAATTAAATGTATGTGGTGTTAATAGATATGAAAATATTACATGATTTGAAGAAAAGAGTATCTTCTTAGCATGTTTATTTTAAATGATTAAATAAATGATGATTGTTTGATTATAATATCACTAATTATTTCCCTGATTTTTAATATTATAACATTAATAATAACATAATATCATATTTATCCCCTAATATAATCCATATATCCAACATTGTAATGTGGTGATGGAAAACGAATCATGTTGCATCCTAGAAGTAGCAGTTCAAACAATGCATGAACGATGATTTTTTCACTTAATGGATGTGGTATATAAGTAAAATATGATAAAACTATTAATACAATATAATCATAGTATATTAATAACACTATTATCATTATATTATTTTGACTTTAATAAATTTTAAATAATATTATTAAGAATATAAACTATATAGTTTATAATACTCGCATCATGGACTTCAATTTTTCTGTGAATGTATCATTGGAAAAAAAGGACTTATTCTAAATAATAGTGATGAAAATATTTTTATCATAAAATATGGTTATATTAGAAGAAATATTTTTGAGATTAATCTATAACTTCATATGATATGTGCGCCTTCAATTGTAGAAGATGTTACCCTTTCTTAAGTGAAGGGAAATGTAGCATGGGGAGTAACACTTATATTTTAAATAATGTATGGTTACAATTAATGTGTTAAAAGTCTCAAAATGGAAAAAATTGGAGTTAATTAAGAGTTTGGGTTATACCAAACAATAATTATTTAGAAAAAATTTATTATTTTCTATTTTCTTGTTTTATCCATTTCACTGTTACGTTGGTAATTCGAATTCTAATATTAGTAATTATTTATAGTCATAAAGATAATGATTTTCCTTTTTACCTAATAAAAAAATTTTAATTTAAAATATTAAAATAATTTTATCCCATAAAATTTATGAAGGTTTGAAAAGTTAATTTTTAAATAAATAAAAATAATTTTGTAAAAATAATTTTTATACTCAAAGAATTTGTATGATTTAATCACATATATAAGAAAATATTATTCCCGAAAATGATTTATTGAAATAAATTGAATTATTATAAAAATATTTAGGTTTCTTTCAAGTTAATCCAAAACATAACTTCTCTTGAAAATAATTTATTCAATGGAAATTCTGAAGATAGTTTTCATTATAAATTAACAATTCAATTAATTCTAAACTTTTTGGGAATAAAATTTTGAAGTTAAATGAATATTTTAAAATACATATTATTATTCCATAAATTAATATTTTATTAATTTTTTTAATTCTATCCCATTCATATATAATGATAACATCATACAAATTATATGTTTTGTGAACAGTATATTTTTTTTACTAAAACCTACAATTTTCCAAAAAATATAAAAAAATTATTACTATGATAATTTTGATATTTGGAATTAAATAAAGAATTTATTCTGGTCAAATAAAAAAAATAAACATTTAATCAAATTCCTAAATAATGAGTATTTAGATTGTGATAGTCTAGGATATTACGTTTACGTACTATAATTGGGTCTTGGGTATTACATTATCCCTCTTAAATAATTTTTCCCATGAAATTGGGGTATATATCAACTATTGATGAAATTTGGATTCTACTTTCTTATAGATTCCATAGGATACTATTTTCCCCTTCTAGTTTTTGATTTCTCCAAAATAATTTCACCAGTCAAGTTTTTCGATTCTGTAAAACATTCACTTTGGTGTCAAGAATCCAGACATGTTCATCATTCTAAGAGAGTCAAGATCTAACTATATTCCATCATATATGAGAAAATTCATTGGATATAATATTTATTTCATTATTATTGAAACATGGGATATGTTATATACTTTAGAAAGGATTGGTGGAATATCTAATCCTTATGCTACAAAGCCAATTTTATCTACTATTTAAAAATGAATAATATAGATAGAGAATAACCTCATGTTTTTACAAAATCATAAAACTCCATTCCATGGTGAAAACATCAAGAATACATTATCCCAAAATTTAAATTACATGACTTCCCTTTAATTATCATCATACATTTTTTTGTATTATGATCCTTTAATTTTATTCTAAATAGTCTGGACAGTAATAGTCATTTCATCCACAAGCTCTATGCCTACTGGCTTTCCTTATATCCAACTTATTCCCAACACGTTCGAGTATGAAACCTATTTATAAATTGTCCTTTATATTTTTTCATCTTGATTCTAGAATGGAAGCTATTAATTTATAAAAACTATACAAAAGGTATTCATTGATCACATATACTTTGGAACTCATAACAACATGATCTTGACAAGTCTTCCAAAGTCTAGATAGTCTTACCAATGTTTCAATTTGTCAGGGGATGATAAACAATGCTTAAGTATAACTTCCTATTGAGGTATATTTGATGGATTTTCTATAATTTCAATGTAATCTATGTTTAAAGATCAGATAAAATTCATAGTGGTTCCCCACGAAGCCTTACTATTTCATTGATATAGAAATTTTCAAGGAGATAAAGAGGTATATCGTCTCCTGTCACTAAGAAAAATTTATACATAGAATAAAGTCAATGATAAACTATTTATCATCATTATTACTTGGATTCCGTGTTATTATATTATAAATTATATTATAACATTATAAAACACACATATAGATACATGAAGAGGACTTATGAATCCCTTTGGATTTTATATTTCATCCTTCACTTGATGGAATACTAAGCATTTAGTCACATAGTCCACAATTTTAAATATCATACCATCCCATCAAAAAAAATCTTAAATATTTATATATATTTGTCCTAGCTTGTATTATAGTGAAATTTTTCCAACGTGCATCATCTAGTAGTTATTTCCTTAATTATGGTATGGATAAAACAAATAACCTCTTAAAAAAACTCAAAAATCTATCTCTATAGATTAACTGTAAACATTTCTACTCATTCATTTATTTAATCTTCTTCTTATGTTCTCATAATTATACTACGCCTTCTACCACTTTTCTAGTATGGATGGATCAACAATTTCATTGAAATTGAATGTTGGATCCCCTTTCCTAGAAATCACTATATTTCTCTTTACAAGATCTATATATATATAATGATTTTTAGTTATCATCATGGTAAAAAAACCATGATCCATCTTACCCAATGCATCATCCACCTTGTTTGGATTCCCATATTGGTTGTATATTGAGCAATAATAGCCCTTGTGTAGTTAAAAATATCTTATTTTCTTCATGTTTATCTCCTTATAAGATAAGTTATACCTCAAAATATTTTGGTATGTATATATATCACAGATTTCTCCATAGGGGATTTCCATCATATATTAAAATGCAATATCACAAATTCTAGATCAAATTTCTGATTTGGATGGTTATATTAATGGATTTACAATTTCCACAACTAATAGTAAATCTCTCTATCATTAGGTATAAGTAAAAAAAAGTCAATTTTTATATGCATGAATATATATTATAATTAAATCCTCACATAATGGTAGTTTTAATACCAATTCATTAATCTATATCTACATTTTATCTTTAAAAAATATCTCACCATCCCTTAAACATGTGAATTTAACCCAATTAACATTTAATATGGTCCACATGTTGTCCAAAAAGGAAAAATCATAATCAATCCCTTGAAGTAACTGGTTATTCCTAAGAAACATTGGATCCCAATTATATGGATTAGTGTAAGTCATTATTTTAACACCTTTTTTATTGAAGGGTCATCCGATATCATGTATTTCAGAAAATAAAATCAAGAAAATAAACATCATTGATCGAAAATTTAAATATACTATAATGACCATATAATTTATGTTTTGGAGTTTTTAAAATTATTTGAAAATTATACTCATGATCCTTATAGATCATATAGTATATCAATATATCATTAATTAATACCAAAAAATATTTATTAGGATACTATGTTAATAATATATTCCTTAGATTCATAACGAAAAAAATGAATTATTCAATTCAATTGGCATTATCCTTAACTCATAATGTCTATACCTTGTTCAAAATGTCTTCTTAAGTATATCACCCTTCTATGCCCTATGAAGATGATAATCTGACTAAAGGTCAATCTTTGAAAATTATTGGGATCTTGGTATTTGATAAAATATGTTATAAATTGATTTTAAATGATACATATTATTTATATTAATTTAATTTATATCCTTATCTTCTATGATCAATCCCGTATACCCATCCTTATTTTTCATGAATAAAATAATGCCTCCCCATGGTGAAGTACTTTAGAATATAAATTCCTTATCACTTTAATCTTAAATATGTTTCCTATAATCTAAAAACTCTAGTGGTTCCATTAGGTATAGAGTATTATATATATGGATTGCATCAAGAATTAGTTCAATAGAGAACCCAACTTCATGCTATGGTGGATGAATATGCAATCCTTCAAAAAAACATCTATGAATTGTTATACCATATTTACATCCTATATTATTTTTTTATCATACTAATAAATAGATAATACATGATCTTACTCTCTCCCAATAATTTTTTATGTATATCTTTTGGGGGAGGATCTTAAAATGATACAGCTGATGAAGATCCCCTCTTAAGATATGATATTCCACCTCACCTTCATAAATTATAATCACATACTCTAGGAAATTATTTCTTTCATTTTCTTTGATGTCTAATATCTGCTGAGAATCATATCAAATTCCACTATAGGTATAATATCTATATTTGGAAATAGTTTATGCCCATGTTTTATAATTTGAACTACCTAATACATATTTATTATGATAAGACTTCCACACAGACTCTTAATTGATAATTCCCTCACATGGGTGGTAGTGAAATATCAAATATTTTTGGAAAACATTGAACCTATAAAAGAGTGTTAAGATCAAGAATAAAAAAATCCCTATCAATCTTTGAGGAAGCGAAAAAATTACCCATAAATATGTATTTTTTAACATTAAACTCAGCTGTTGGAGTCACATAAGATTTGTCATTATCCCTGTTCTTTTTCTAAGGTAATTTTCCATTGGATTGGGGGAATTGGTTAACATACTATCCCTTTTCAATATAGTTAAATAATTGAACATCAATAGATTCTTTAATTCCATTGAACTAGTGATATTGATTTCCTTTTTCTCCACTGTAGTAACAAATATTGCTTCCTTTCGGGCACAACCCATGGGTTTTATTACAATAGTTACCTCTAATGAGAAATTGACCTTCCATTCATCCATTTTCTATTTTTTGTCCCTGTTTTCTTAGTTGGCCTCTTTTTCTTCTAATTTACCATAAATAAATATGTCCCAGAGAACTCTTTTTCTATTTTAATAAAGTTAAGACTATGTCCTCCTAGAAAAAAATTTATGACATACCAACACCCATTGTTGGATTAATAATAACCCATTAATAAAATGGTCAATCATTCTTTCTGCACTATGGATATACACTGTCTCATTATTATATAACCATGTAATGTTATTCTCATTGGTAGAAAATATTCATCATACTTTTTTCTATGATTGTGGAACTAGGTTTACATTTCAACTCTTTTTCTCACGAGGAAATTATTTTTTCAAAGAATACCTCCTTAAAAGTTTCCTATTCCATAAACATTATCTCAAATCCATATTTACTGTTTTTAATTTGATACCACTATTGGTGTGCATCTCTCATTAGATGATATACCAACATAATGTCATTTTCCATTTCACCACTTCCCAAAGTGAGAAATATATTCTCTTTGGAATTGATCCTTTGTTTAGAAAATAATTGATTAGAAGTTCCATGAAATGTTGGATATTTTAATTATATGAAATGATCCAACTTACTTACATAAATTTTTGGATCATTAGTTCATTATAGGTAGGTGAGGTTAGTTTATATCACATTGGAATACAATTCCAATATAGTTACAAACTAGTTGGCCTCAAATATATCCTAAATATATTATACAAGAGTAATATATATGTATTGATTACAAGTACTAATATAGTTTCCATTCCTCTAATTAGTGTCCATATTTCTATAATAGATTACACTTTTCTATCTAATGATGTTTATTAAAAAAATATATTATCTATAACATTTTTGTGACTATTCTATATAAATAAATATGATTTTCAATATATCTTTTTATATATTACTTGGTTCCTCTAAATCTAGTCCCTATGGTTCCTATTAAATCCATCAGACAAAAACTCTAGCATCCTGAAATATATAATCCAAGAGCCTATAGTAATAAGAAAATTCTTGTAGAATAATAGATTTCAATCATGATTGAATAACATAGTAGTTATTTAATGCTAGATAAATACATACAATACATTTTTAAACATAAGATACAATATGATCACATTGTGAGAAGATTATTATCACTTCTATAATATCCACAAAAATTACAGACAGTTACCCTATAGATTTCATAGGGAAAGAAAACAAAAAGGGAAAGAAACGATGCATCGTAAATTGTATCATATAAAAAACCAAATCATGGAATAAGTGATACAATTTTAATAAATAAATAACATGAATCCCTAATCAACTGAAGATGAGGGTGTGAAATATCATTGACAATAAAATAAAACATGGATAACAATAATAATTTACCTCATACTGATGGAATACATAGTTTCACACATCAAAAACATGTTTTATAAGGCTTTTTCTAAGTCACATATCTTATTATGGGATGAGGTATACACCAAAACTGAAGATATTTTGTCTCATGATAACTATCAATGAATTATGGGTAATATAATTTTAGGCCCCACTAGTCATTGGATTAAGTATAATTCATTCACAACAAGATTCATTAATGTATTAATACAATTATATAAGGAACTAATTGTTGAATTATACTTTTTTATCCATAAAATGATAAATTCATGAATCAAATACTCTTTTATTCAATGGAATAATGTAGTTATAAAGTAGAATATCCATTAATCAACATAGAAGTTATGGGGTATCATCAAAGTAACATGAAGTAATCTCATTTATGATATGTATCAGTGAGGGTAATTTAAATGGGCTGAGTTATAAATTAATGAGATTTATTGGCTTTAACTGATCTCATTGTTATAAGACCAAGGCAATGGTAGGGAAAATTACATTAATCCAGTTTTTAACAGCATGCGAATATTCTAATGTATATCCCATGGGAGTGTCCCTATAAGTGTTCTATATTAGTCCCACTCATCATGTATAAGTGTTATAATTTCATAAATGCTCAACTAAACATTTTTTGGGTGATTAATCATAGGTGAATCAATGTCACAACAACTTCCATTTGTCAGTATTGGGACATAGAAGTATTTTTTATGAAATTACACACACTTTTAGTTCACAAAAACACAAGATCTGTTTTTCACAATGGATAGGGTAACTCACGAATATAAAGAATATGATATATGGAAAAAAATATATAAAATTATAATAATTAAATTTAATGTGTAATATGGAATAAATTATCCCATGTAAATTTAAACACCAAAAAAAGGAAATATGTTTTAAATATAACATGGGTCCCAAAGAATGAAATTTGAGACATAAAAAGCCCACTTACAGATTGGGTAGAAATTAAATCATAAAGTCATAAAATAAAGGGACAAAAATCAATCATAAAATTTAATTGACAATGTAATTTAATGATATAACATCTCAAATAGTTATTACATACACCATGTAATGAATATTAGGTGTATAATACAAAATACGTCTCATAAAGAGGAGTCTGAGAGAGAAGAACCTTACCACTTTACAAATCATCCCTGAAAATAATTTAAAAATATTGTATCCTTAATATATATATTTTTATCACATAATTTATAACCTTACTAATACATACTATTGGATTCATAAATATTCTTTCCCTATATTAATTCATCTTATTTTTCATATCAGTGTTTATAGTTTCTGTTGTTTATAATAGTTTGATAATAATTGAATTTGTATTAAATATTATTATAAATTTCACTATTAATATGAAATTAATTTTACTCTTACTGATGACCTAAAATAATTTATGTTTCCTTAAATTCCATTCATGAAACCTTTAAGCTTTATCTTTGAAGTTTAAGTTGATAATAAACCTATTTTTGTTATTTTTTTTAACAATTGAGGGTGTATCCAAAATTAATGAATTGGATATTGATATAACATATATAAAATCAAAAAACTAAATATATTCAATTATGAATCAAATTATATCAATAAATCATCATATTCATCTATGTTTGAAATTCATAGTATTGTTATAGATGGTGGTTTATTTAACCCCAACATGAACATACCCTGAATCAATGAATGATTACGAGGTGTTTTTGTTGTAATATCATATACAAAAAGTGTAATAATATTATTTGGTGTTTGTTAGTGTGATGTATAATAATTTTAATGAATTATAAGAATAACTAAAGGATATAAAAATCATAATAGATTTGAATAAAATATCATCATTTTTTCGGTCCAATTTTAAATGATTAAATTAATGAAGATTTTTTGTAGATCATATAATTAATACGTTCTAATTTTTTTTAGTCTATAGCCTTAATTAAATCATAACATCATATTTGTTCTATAATCCCATCCATATATCCAATATTTTCACATGGTGATGGTAAAACAAGACATGTTGCGTCATGAATGATATAGTCCTCACAACACATGAACAACAATTTTTTTATTAATGGATGTGGAATATGTATTGAAACACACAATGAATTTTTATGGTATGTCTATTTTTTCATGATAGATTATGTTGCATGAAATAATAAGCTTAAATAAACAACTAAATATTATTATTTTAATGTTTCTATTACAATCTAGCCATTAAATTAGTATTTTTGAATAGTTTTAACTATGTAATGAAAATATATGGATTATTTGAATATAAATTGAATTCATTTTTTAGTAATTAATTAGAAACAAATATATAAATCAACTGAATATAAAAGAAATATATTTATTTTTATCCATATAAAGGTACTTTACCTTAATAAATTAAATTAATTACAATTATTAAATGATACAAATAAAATATATGTGTTATATATTCAATAAAATGTTTTCATTATTAATTAAATATATTTTATAGATATATGACACTGACAAGAACAATTTTATGTTTAAATACCTATATTCCTCTGAAGGCTGTTCCACTACCCTTTAATGAAAAACCATTTACAAATCGAATTTTTTATAATTTTATATATTCTATTTGAAAAAATAATCTTCCAATATTAATATGAAATTAAAAAATTTCTTTTTTTTTAATTTTCTGATATTTTTTTTTGATAATTTTCATTTTTTGATGAAGAGAGAAAAATACTATATTTTATTGAAAAACAACATTTTAAGAAAAATAATTTATAGAATTAAATAATAATTTTTTTGGTATAAAAGTATAATTAGATTATTTTTTATCAATTATCCCAATTTATTATATTTTAATTAATTTTACATTGAATTTTCATATAAATACATTTCAATCTTTTGAACGTTTTTGACTTTTAAAACTCATTTTCTCATTCCGTCAATAGGATTAATTGTAGATTAATTACTAAAAAATCTGTTTTTTTAATGTAATTCATATTTTTAATTTGTGGATAAAAATTAATTAAATAAAATTCTTTTATTTTTCAGAATATTAATAGTAAATTTAGCTATATTTTAATTACCACGGTTAAGGGTACATCTAGTAAATAAAGGTTAAAATAATATAATAAAATTACCCTAATACATGTCAGAATTTAATTGGATGATAGTTTTTTGAACAAAATCTTTTGTTTGATTATTTTAGGGCCTTTTAGAGCCACATGAAATATATTAATTCTTTTAGAGTATTTTATTCTATGGAAAGTCTAATATTTCACACTGTTGTTTTAAAGAGTATTAAATTTTTTATATTTGGTTTTTTGAAGGATACACTTAACTATAAATAGACATATAAAATATAAATTTTTTATATTAATTAATGTAATTTATTTATAATTATTTTTGAAAGAAATTACTTAATTAAATGGTGACATAATGATGATGTCGTAATTGTTTAATTAATGGAATAATCCAATAAATGATATTAAAAATTTTAAAATAAATAAAATTTCATTAAATTAATGTCATACATGAACTTTCTAGATTAATTTGATATATTAGATATGTGTTGAAATATTCTATTATAAAATTGTAAATTTTATGAAATTTTTAAAAAACCATGTATTGAATAGTGTAAAAATTGACATTAATGAAATTTAAAAATAAATAATATTTCATAAAATGATATAAATTTCATAAAAATATAAAATTCAGATAAATGATTGAAATGAAGATAAAGCAGACATCAAATTTTCACTTATTACTTGATTATAATTTTTGGGTAACTATATTAACCCTTAAATAGAAAAATCCAATTTTTCATGGTAAGAGTAGAAGGGATTAAATAAGGGTTAATGAAAAAAGAGGAGGATAATAGTGTGACCTCAACATGTCAAATAATTATTTTTTGAGAGTATTTTAATCCTTACTCATCTTATATTATAAATAACTCACTTTTGAACCATTTTAAATATAAAATTAATTTATATTAATTTAATATTTTGAGAGTTTTAAAAAGTAACACTAGCCTTAATAATTAAAGTGCACCTACTCCCTTACTCCCTCACACCACAATGAGCCTTATAGATCCACCAAAACATGCTGAAATAATCTCCCAAATTCTATTTCTTCACCCTATAATCATTTCATTATGTATAAATATATATAATGAAGCACTTTGGTGCAAACTAGAAGGAGTTAACCAAAGAAGAGGTAAGATATTTCCTCAAGCTCTTTAGTTTTATTTCCATTATAAACCCACTCAACTCTCTTTTTATCATAATTATATAAAAAATGTACCATCAATATATTGTTCTTTTTTATGCGAAGGGTTATACCTATACTAACCCACAATTCCACCTAATGAGAAACAAACATATTGTTTATGAGTAAGCAAAACTACCACCTAGTGAAACAATGATTGTTAAACTTTTTCCTTTATGACTTTTATTGGTTTGGATTTATAATGTAAAATATGATTATATATGTTATATATTATATTTATTATTTATTTAGGCTATTTTTTGTTATATTAAAACAGATACCCTTATGCTTTACATTTTGTACAAATACGATAACCTCATTTGTGGAAGTGTGGACTGTCGCCTCTACAAAGGGACATGATTCATTCACACTATACATGAAATGTATTAAGAATAATTTTAATAATAATATATAATATTTATGAAATAAATATGTTACTATAATTATAATATAAATATATATCATTTTATTTTCATTCTTTTAATACGAAAAAAGAAATTAAATTAGTGTCCATGCGTTTGTAAGGCATACCATCTCCATGAACGATGCATTTTATTTTTTATATCCAATTTTATGGATTATTATAAATTAATATACAATAAAAAATATATAATAATTAAATCATGTTCTAAATTTTGGATATGATGAAATCATTACCTATTTAATAGGAAGGATAAAAAGCATGTCAAAACTTACTCAAGAAATGAGAAAATTGACAGCTTAAATAGTGAAAACAATGAAGGACAATTAACAGGTGATAAAATAATATATAAATATCATATATGATATCATAAACATGAATAAGGATTTAATTAAAATAATAACATGATTTACACTATTATACATGGGATTAAATCATGTACAACTAAAATGGATGTGTGAGATAAGGGTTTTGTCGTCTCACTTTTAGTTTTGTGAGATTCATTCTTTATTTACCAATAATTCCTTTTGTGGGA
Source organism: Viscum album (assembly GCA_963277665.1). Taxonomy (NCBI): domain Eukaryota; kingdom Viridiplantae; phylum Streptophyta; class Magnoliopsida; order Santalales; family Viscaceae; genus Viscum; species Viscum album. The sequence goes on from OY728165.1 coordinate 928,979,470, forward strand.
TGTATATAAACCATTTGATATATCATATAATGAATATCCTTATTTTCATGATCTTATAATAATAATTTAATTTTATTCATTTATATGGATTTTTATATAAATGTTTCATAGTGGTATGTGACACGTTGGAATGTTTAAAGATTATTTTCCTCAAGAAGTTTTCAATGGTCTCATTTAAATGTATCATTTTCTATATAAACAATAGTTGTTGAATATTTTACATCATTGAGGATCATCTTTTATTATACCATCAAAAAATTTTATTTAATAGGTTTTTATGAGTTTGACTATAGATGTGCTATTTTGATACCATGTATGGTGTATGGTTATAGTATTCACATATAGTATGTTGGTTTTTGAAAATGAATGTTTATATTGTTTATGTTTACATATGAGTAATGAATTGAGCTTACTAAGGGATGGATATCGCACACTATAACCCCTAAATATATTAGTAGATCTCATGAGATGAAAACATGTTGTGATAAGACCATCGTGTTTGTTTCTAAGTAGTTTTTAATTAACAGAAGGATACATATTGACACAAATCACAAATATTTCTACCCATAGACATAAAATATCAGGAGGATTGATTTATATAGTAAATATATTGAGAATAGATATTGATAGTGCATAATACAAACATTATTAATTATTTCATTATTATTATTCCATGTGATAATATTATTATCTAGAATATATGTGGTTATATTTCCTAGATCATGTGATTATTTAAATGGAATGTGTGTCATTTTTTCACCTTTACATATTTTTTATGACATATTTACTCACAGTTTCAACTATATTCTTAACCTCACTAATAATTTTATATCACCCCATTCATGTGTGTAATTATACACTAGTAATCCAAGAAGTATGTTATAACTGATATACAGGTTTACAGAAAGGGGGAGTAATGGAAAAATGAGTGAAATAATTTTTGCATTTTATGGTTCAAAATGGAATGTGGATTACAAGTTTGTATATAGTTTAATTATATTACATAACTATTTGGTACCTTGGTATTTGATTCATTTTATCTTATTCCAATGTATTAAAGTAAGGTACCACGTTCGAGTTACTGGGGTTAGTGTCATTACAGTTAGTATTGGAGCAAGGATAGTATAAACCATGGAAACTAGATTTAGAAATAAATGATTAGGGAATATAACTTAAATTATACCTTCAGGATATATATAGAATAACATCTTAAAATTTTTTATTGGTATATATTATATGGGTCTTCATAGAAATACATCCGTGTATGGATATTGCAGGGGGACATGTTTCTGATTGAGATACACCTAGGGGTAACAACTCCAACAAGGTGTTTCGAGCCTAACCTGACAAAACCTACAACACGATAGCATGCCTTACTACACACATGGTTTGACAATCCGAAGGGATATTATTATTGTAATTGAAATTTTCATAACAAAACATTATTAAGGATTTATAAGTAAATATGTCCCAAAAGAAACCATGTTTGTGATTATGAGATTTTTTTTTCATACATTTTTCAATATATATTAAGTGTTTTACTAGTTCAAAATTGTGTATTATGATTTATAATCTAATTTGGTATATGACATAATTTAGAAATGAAACATATTTATACTAATGGAAACCTCACTAATGAACATCATTGAATAAATAAGGATGATAATATGTTTTCTACACTTAACAAAGTATTATTAAGAGAACTAGTCTCCCAAACATTCTCGTCAGATGAGGAAATAACACCATTTGATATTAAGGTAGATAACAAATTTTATATGTATTATGAATTTGAATGGACGAATGATAAGAAGAAAATTTTTGGGGAAAATATGTGTAAATAGAAGAAGAGAAAGAAAGATTTCCCCACATGTAATAATTGATTAAGGAGACACCATGGTATATGATTATGAGGAAAAGTATTTGGATTCATGTGTGGAGAAAAAAGACCCCATGATCATGACTGCAAGGAGAGGATTGAATTTTCCAATCTCCTATACTTCAACTATGAATATATGGTACACTACACTAGATAATCCCCCAAATTTCAAAGTAATATGCATCAAAATAAACTAATGGATCATGTTAAAGCTTATGATCTTACCAAATATGAAGAAAAATAAAGCAAAAATTAATGAATTACGTCATTGGAGTATTTTTGCAATGATTTACAGGTAAAATAAATTATGGAAATAAATAAATATTGTATTGTAATGCTTATTCATTATAGATTTGAAATCCTTAACATTTATATTAGTTTTTCTAAGGTGATTAAATATTTGGTATGTGAAAATAAGCAATAAATTATGTTTTTTGGATAATTTGATGTTAAAATTCACATTGAATATTTATAGACATATTTGTACTGTTAATTTTGATGTATGTACATTGAATGAGTCACATGGATGTAATTGATTAATTTGAACAATGGATATTAATTTTTGATGCTAAAATATTTCATTAATATAAAATATATTAAGGTTATTTCTGTTGTGTTATAATAATTTATTTTTACGAAATGGGACAACCCACAGGTTAGTAGACAACCCATAGCATCCAGAAAGGCCGAAAGGCTCAAACCCACAACCAAAGGGAGTCAAGATTCCAATACCTACCACTGGAAAACACGATTTCCTGGTTAGTATAGCTTATTTATCATTATTTAAACGTAATGAAATGTTATGTATAATTTCTTATTTTTTTGTAAACCTATATGATTAATATAATTGGAATTTTTTTGAATTTTATTATATTTAGAAGAGAATGATGAATTTGTGATGGAACTCTAATTTAAAATTATGTATTTTTTCTTATTTTCATAGTAAATTAAGTATATTAGTTATTCAACTCTTGGAAAAAGATATTCAAACCAAAAAATTTATCATAATACCTTCTTTTCTGCTGAATAAAATAGTTCCTGAAATCCGCAAGATTTTACTTTTTGTGATTTTTAACTTTCTCCTAATCATGTTTTATATAAATATCTATATATAATTGATTGTTTTATTTATTTTCCATGCTCGTGTTTTTCTACATGTAAACCTAGTGTGTGTTATCTTTAGTTTCCTTTATACCTCCCTTTCTTTAGTTTAATGTTGATATTTTATTGACCCTTGCTACGATATGGGATTTCAATAAAGGAATTTTGAATAGTCAAAACATTATTACCAATCCCAAACTCAAAAATGATGAGGAAAAAATTTATTTATTGATGGGATAATGTAACACCATAAGATTTTTTATGGTAGGCCTCTTTTTCCCTTTATAGCTTACATTGCATGCAACAATGATCTTAAACAAACCACTAAAGATTATGATTTAAATGTTACCATTATAACCAATAAATTTAATTATATTTACTGAATATTCTATACTAACTTATGAAAATATAATTTATATAAAAATATTATCTAAATTAATAGTTTTCTAATTAAATATAAAGAATAGTTTTAAACAATTTAGTATAAATGAATTTTTTAGGTTTCCAAATGAATTTTATGTTAATAAATTAAATATATTAGAATTATGAAATGTTATTAATGAAATATATATTTTATATATTCAATAATAAATTATTTATATTCATACAATATATATTATATGAATAAGATATGATAAACCCCTATTTAATGCATAAAAACTAATATTTCCCTATAGGCTGATTTACCACCTTTTAATGTTGAACCTATCTTAAATCCTACATTGGAAAAATTTAAATAATATATTTCAATAAATAAATTTTTTATTTTAAATTGGAATATAAATTTTCATTTGATTAATTTTACTTAATTTTTATGATAACTTCAATGTTTTGATGAATTGTGAAAAATACAAATTTTAAATAAAAATATCTATTTAATAGAAATAATTTATAGTGTTAAATTAAATTTTTTATTAGTATTAAAGTTTAATTATATTATTATTTATCAATTAGTGAAATTTATTTCCTTGTAATCAATTTTATATTGAATTTATATATGACAACATTTCAATCCTTAGAACATTTTCACTTTTAAAGCTTGCATTCTCCTTCCGTCAATAAGATTAATTTTTTATTAATTAAAAAACGTCTCTGTTATGAATCTCGAAAAATGGAATTAATATTTGTAATTAGTGGGTCCAAATTATATAAATACTGTGCTTTTATTTTTGGGCATATGAATAGTAAATTTCGTTTTGGTTTATTTCACAGAGTTAATGGTAAATATGGTAATTAAGTGTAAAAATAATACTATAAAATTACCCTAACAAATGTCGTAATTTTAATTGATGATATATTTTAGAAACAAAAGCCACCTTAGGCCTACTTTATATCCTTTTTTAGATACTTGGATGACTTTAAATCTTTTATAGTATTTTATACTATGGGAAGTCCAATGTGTAACACACTTGTTCTAATAAGTATTACATTTATGATAAATGGTTATTTAAAGGGTACCAAGGACTATAAATAGTAATATTAATAATAAAATGTTTAAATTCATTATGGTGATTTATTTATAATTTTATGTAATGAAATAATAAAATTAAATAGTGATACAATGATGGTTCATTAATTGTTTAATTAAAAGAAGAATCCTAGGAATGATAAGAAAAAGATTAAAAAAATTATAATATGATAAAGATAATTCAATAAATGAATTTTGTATATTGAATTGAAATATTATTTAGGAGTTAATATATATTTTATTCAAATATATATATTGTTTATGATATTTTTAAAAATCTATGTATTGAATAGTGTCAAAATTGACTTTAATGATATTAGAAATTAAATAATGTCTTATTGAATGATTTAAAATTCATATAAATATAAAATTCTTCCAAATCATTTGGATGAAGTTAAATATATAATACATTATCCATTAATTACTTTTTCATAATATTATAGTGACTATATTAACCCATAATGAGTTAAAATCCAAGATGTAGAGGTAATAATTAAAGGGTTTAATTAAGGGTTAAATCCAAAATATAAGGGTAGTATTATGAGCTGAACCTGTTGAAAAATTATTAGTTCAAAGTATATATATACATATGAATATATCTTATAAATAACTCAGTGTGGATAAATTTTAAAAATAAAATTAATTATATTATTTTAATTGTCTAAGAGTTTCCCAAAGTACCCCTCACTACACCTATAAAAGGTCACCACCTCCATCACTTCCTCACACAACTTTGATCCTTCTAGATCAACATAAAAACCAAAATAATCTCCAATAATACATATATTAATCCTATAAGACATGTTTTTGTTATAAATTCATACAAAAATCCATTTGGTGAGAACCAAAATGAGTTTCCCAATGAAGTGGTAATATCATTCATTAAGATCTTTAGTTTTATTTCGATTTTCCACCCCCTAAATTCTTATTATTTTAATATTATATAAAAAGTATCTTAAATATACTAATATGTTCATATGCTATATTTTCAACCTAAAATTACAAAAAAATTCATCTATTGGTTAATAACCATTTTGGTTCTGTGTACGACGACCTATCGCCTCATGAAATGATGATTGGACATTTTTCCATTACCACGTTTTTTGTTTGGTAGTTATGTTGTAAAATATATTTGAATATGTTTTATATGATATTTATTATGTATTTATGTTTCTATAATTATTTTACAACACACACCATTATGCTTCCAATTTTGTATTTATACGATAACATCGTTTGTGGAAGTGTGGACTACCGTCCCCTCAAAGTGACATGATTCATTCACACTATACGTGGAATGTATAAAAGATATTATTAATAATAATATGTGACCTATATGACATAAATATGTCACATGAATTATAATATTCATATATATCATTTTTTTCATTATTTTAATATGAAAAATAAATGAAAGAAACATTAATGCATAAGTATGACCTACCGTATCCATGAATGATACATATAATTTATTATCTCAATTATTATAGAGTATTTTAAATAAATATATACTGACTATATATGAAAATTAAATAATTTTTTACATTATTTAGATGATTAAATCATGATCTATGTAATATGAAGGATAAATAACACGTCATAACATTCCCGAGAAACTAGAAAATTTACACCCCAAATAGAGTAAATAATGGAAGACTATTAACGAGTGATAAAATAATATAAAAAGAACATATATGATATCATTAACATGAATAATGTTTCTATTGAAATTATTAACATTTTTTAATCCATTATACAGGAGGTTTAAGCTTGTACAACTAACAAGGAAGTGTGAGATAAGGGATTTCTCATCTCACTTTTTCTTCAATGAGATATATTATTTATTTACCAATTATTACATATATGTGGTGTATAAAAATTACATTGATATATTATATCATGAATCTACTCATTCTCATATTATTTTATGTTTCTTTAAATTATATTCATTTATAGGTACTATGATACAAATGTTTCAAAGTGGTATTGGATAATTTTAAATTTTCAATGATTTTTTCATCAATAATTTTTCAAAGGATTTATTTGAATGTATTTTCATATATGTAAACATTATTATTGGAATATTTTAATTCATGGAGGATTGCCTCTTATGATACCATCTACCATTTCTTATTGATGGGTTTATGATCAGTTTTTATTTGAATGTTCTATTTTGACATAATTAATTGTTTATGGTTTATATATTTACATTATAGATGATAGATTTTAAATAATGAAATGTTTTCATATGAGAAATTAATTGGACTTATTAAATGAAATGTGTGGACCTCTATAGCTTATCGATGCATAGGAATGTCTCATGAGTCAAAAATAGTTTGTAAAAAACACATCACATTTGTTTCCATGTAGTATTAAATTATCAACATGATAGATCCTGACACAAATTATACAGTTTCTACTCACAAACATATACTTTCATGAGGATAGATCTTGATTGTAACTATATTGAGGATAGATCTTGATTGTTTAGACATCCAACCATATTCATTATGTCATTATTATTATTCCATATTATTATTTGATTATATATTATATCCATGGTTATATTTCCTAGCCCACATTATTGTTTCAATGGCATGTGTATTAGTTATTTACCATCCATATTGTTTGTTACATATTTACTCATAGATTCTTCTATAAGCAAAGCCTTACTGAGCATTTGAGATCCCCCCTTTCATATGTATCACTTTTTACTCAGATTCTAAGATATATTTTATAACTGAAATGAATGGTTACACAAACAAATAATACATGATGACCAAATGGAAATCGTTGTCTTTTTATGAATAAAAATGTAATGGTTATTGCAATTATGTATCCAGTTAACCAATATTACTAAACTATTCATTCATTTGGGATGTGATTCATTGTATAATATTCCAATGCATTAAATTAAGGCATAAGCTCTGAGATACAGTGGTTGGGGTCTTTAGATGAATGAATAATTATAATACCCTTAATACAATAAAATTACATTCTAATAAAAATAATAAAATTATAATATTCGTTGTTTTAGAATTTTTTTCATGAATATATTTTAGATGATAAACTAATTAGGTGATAATACGCACATCAAATACTTGAATTCTTTCATGGAAGGATCCTTGAAAATGAAGGAATTATGATAAGTAATGGTGGATAGAAGATTTTTAAAATGGAATATGTGTCTTGGAGGAGAAAAATGGAAATATTTCAGGATAAATACAAAAGATAAATGAATCTTTCAATGGTGAAGATGTTACCATTTTATTAGTGAAGGGGAGGAATGTTTTTAGAGTAACCTTACATTTTCAAAAATTTATTGTTACAATTCAAGTTTCAAAAGATAGAAAATAGAAAAAATATAATATTTTAGTGAGTCTCGGTTCGAAATCACCTCAAACACTCATTTTTACGAAAACATTGACAATTTTTTGGCTTTTTTTCTTTAACATTTTTCCATTTACACTAATTTACATTTACCTTGGTAATTTAATTTCTATTTATTTTTAATTAATTATAATGAAAAATAAGAAGATTTACTTTAAAAAATATATACTTATAAATTCAAATCTGAATTAATTTTTTAAACAAAATTATACTGGTGAGAAAAGATAATTTTAAAATAAATACACCTAATCACAAAATTAAGATTTTAGAGTAATAAATTTTTAAATATTTCAACTCCTTTATATGATAAAATTTTATTGGATATATATTTAAATGAAATAAATTGATTTATAAAACAAAACTGAGGTTTTAATGGAAATAAAAAACAAAATCTTCCTTGAAAACACCTAATTCAAATAAAAGGTTGAAAGTATTTATTTGATGTATCCTTTAAATTCGTTCTCAAAATGTTGAGCATTGTTTTTATATGTTTAAATAATGATTTATATTGAATATTATAATTACATAAATCAATTTTTAAATTATCAAATGGATTTTTAAAATATAGTTCATTCTTTTATAATAATGACGTCATTTAAATTAAAAGTTTCATAACCATTTTATTTTTCAACTAAAAATAGAACTTTTTGGAAAAAGATCAAAATTACATACAAAGTTAATTTTCATATATTAATTTGAAAAATTTAGTTATTTTGGTAAATTAAAATTATAAAATTTACCTTTTAAACAATTACTTGTTTAAAGTCACAATAGAGTCTAATAGTTCAGGATATAGTGTTTACCAACTTCGATCAGATCATATTTGTTACATTTATTTTATATAAAAGTCTAGAGGTTTCTCCATATCCTGAAACTCAGAATATAAATTTATGTTATTTTAGTCCATCAATCGATGAATAATTGATATCAAATACATATAAATAATATTTTACAAGATGGTTTCAAGATAATAATTTAATTTTTTTTGTAAATATTAATTCAATATCATAATGACATTTATGGATACCTAAAGGGTTTACTATATATGTATTATCTTAATATGGTTATATAATCAATAGACATATGGTATATAAAAGGGAACATGATAAATATTTAATGATACTAAATTATAGAGTTACTTTTTAGGTGGAAGTTATGCATGTATCTTGTAATAAGGGAAAATCCAATTTATTTTAACATGTCATACTTTGAAATCATCGAAATAATATGACAGTTTGATTATGAAACAATCAATGTATTGATTATGAAATAGAATTTTATTTATAGTAGTCACTGAAAATCAATGAATTGGGATTTTTTAATATTAATTTTATATAGGGACTAAGATAAATCATTCATAATGGCATCACAAAAAGTTCACATATTTTATGCCTAAGATGTTCTAATAAAAATGGGTCTATATTTTTTGTTTTTGGATGAAAAATCAATATTATAAAATATAAATTCAATATAGAATGAATGTTTCATTAAGAAATTGCATTCATTTCATGGTTTTAAAACTTTAGTTGGTGTATTTTATTTCATGGGGACTACGAAGTGTGGATTTGGATACCTAATACATTTACCAAACCCCTTCTACCATTTAATTAAAAATAGTTTAATGAACATGTCAAACGACAATTAATTTTTTTATAATATAATAATATAATTCCTTTAATATTTAATTTATGGTGTATAAATTAAATGATTCCTTACTTGTAATGATAATGTCTTCTACACCTACCTATGCTAAAAATCTTATAGAACAACAAAGTAGTGATGTTGAAATTGGAATAAAATTTAGATAGTGATAAAAATTAATGTGGGGAGGAAAACCTGAAGATGATAAATCAATAATCTTATTCACCTCATTAATTTTATTTAATTTGTTACATTTGGTCTAATACTTGAATAAACATGTTGATCGATATATATATTCTATAATTTTGTGACCTCGATGAATGAAACAACTTGGGAATACATTTATCTAGGGATACTGAGGGGGAAGTAATACCCCAACAAGTAGATATATATTTCTATATTGTAAACCATGAATCTCAGCATAATTTCATTAGACATATGAGTGTGATTCATTTAAGGTACATTGTAATTGGTAAGTTTTTATGAACATACAGGTATTAATAACTTTCATTTAGAATTTTTTATATATGAAATACTAATGGCATGTAGGAAATAAAAAACATGCATGAAAATGAACATACCCATACAATAATCAAAGGTTTAGGTATAGTATGGGTATATGAAAATATATATGCCTTTGAGATCTATAGTAAAATATTTATATGATATAAAACTAAAATATAATCATACTACATTATTTATATGTACACCTATTAATCAAAATCTAAATCCACATACATTACATCTAATGTGATGAAGATAATATTTTCATTAATTTTATACTATAATTTATTTTTTATAATCCAACAATAGCATTATTTTATTGGGAAAAGTCACAATTTAATGTTTTTGGGTATTATAAGAAAAATTATAAAATGGTATAATTTTGGAATTTAACTATTTGAATTTATTTTGGTATTTTGGAAATAAATTTTCTCAATTAATTATAATTTTGATATTATTTTTTAGGACACCATATATCATGGGAATCATTTCATTATTTGGACCCATTGCTCAATCCATCATTTAGAGGCTCAAAATAAACTAACAATTCGGGCCTCGAAAACTGTGCATGGATATGGACATGTTTTAATGATAGAACCATATCTCATAAACATAATGTCCAAAGGAATGAAATTTTATATTGGTATATATAAGACTCTAGAGAAAAACTATCATCAGGTTTTCCATGCCCGATTCTGCTTATTTCAGGGTCATAAATGCATGGTAACTCGAATTTAGGGAATATGAAGGGCCCTCATAGACATATCAGTTTTCTAGAGTAAAATATCCATATGTTTTTCATCCTGACAGAAATTAGGATGAAATTTTAATAGTTCTATATGGAGTAATAGAGGAGCAAATTTCATGAATAAAATGTTACCTGATTTTGAGATTTATTGGGTTGTCAACAAGAAATATTTCAAAGAAAATATTTGGAGTAAAACTTCTTCACCGCTTTTCCCTTTAAATATGTGTCTCATCTACCTATTAAACAGTTTCCCATTTTAGGGGACAATGTGGATTATATATTCTGTAATAGTTATTCTTTATTTCAATATATATTAGTGTAGCTCTCTTCTTCTTATGTTCATTTCACTTCTTTTTAATTTTATGTTTCTCTCGCAATACTTCTTTTATATATATTTTTGAGGAGAGATAACCCTCAATATTTTTTGAGGGGGGAAGTTATGGTGTTTTATTTTATTGTGGTTTAATTTTTTACAATGTGTTATAAAAATACTCCAGTAATGGTTAAAATAATTTTTTTGAGAAGTCATCCACATTTCTCTACTATTGTATTCCTCCTCCTCATTTAATAATTTTCCTTCTCATTGAGTCTAATTCATTCAAATAGTGGAGATTGGATAAGGTATTAGTGTTGAGTAGATTAATTCTACTCGAAGAGGTCTCTAAATAAGGTAATACCATTCAAATGAGAGGGTGTATAGTGGTAGGTCTTTTATCTATATTGAATAAAATATTTAAACACGTTTTTTATTAAAAATGATAACACCATTATAAACCCTGAGAGTAATAAATTTTTTCTACTAACATCATTGATTATAATATTTATTTTATTTATTTTTTCTATTTTAATTAATATATATATTATTTTTATTTCTAAAATAAAACCCCAAATCATTATTTGTATATGAGTTAGTTTTATATTACATAGAATCTAATATTGACAATTATAAGATAGCGGGTTGTGGGTGGCCTCATCGAGAGATATACTATTGGTGTTCACCCTATATTGTATACATAGGTAAATAAAATATTGACTATGATTAAACGATTAAATACTAATATTCAATTTTTTTCAAGGGATTGCAATATATTTCAAATTAAATTTAAAAAAATAAAAAAAATCTAATATTTAAAAAACATTTAAAAATAGTTTCATTACATATAATTACTTCTTTAGGTTATGTGTGTCTTTATTTATTTTCATATTCTTGGAATAATTATTAATTTTTTTTAGTTTTGTAAAATTTAGGATTCCAATGGAAGAAAATTCTGTGAAGATTTGCAGTAATTTCTAGATTCTTGAAAATAATAAAGAAAGTAGGTAGCATCATAGGACACCAATATTGATGAAGTTAAAGTTATATGTATGGAATGAAAATAATTAAAAGTAGTGTATAATTATATTCACATTACATTTAAATTTCAAGAATAAATTAGCGTTGTTTAATCCACACTTCAATATTGACTTCCCTTACGAAAAAAATGAATTACCAACTACCCTACTAAAGGAAAAAAAGTTTGATGATGAAATTTTGGGGGAGATTTAACATTTGAGAATTTTTTTTCATCAAATATTATTAATTTTCAATTGAAAACTGGTCTCCATAATATGGATTTTCCATATTCAATACCATTACTACATTCCCTAGATGAATAAGATAAATATGTTTGATGTGTTTAGGAGATATTGAAGGATCCAGTTGAATTTTAAACTGCGTCATTTGTGGACGATGACACAAGACAAGAAATAATTTTTGACCCATTTATGAAACTGAACCAATATAGTTCCCACATACTATGCTACTATATTCACTACTTGTTGACACCACACCATCATCTAATAATAATATGTAAGAGACCTTTATTATTTTCCTTCCCCCTCTACTTGTTAAATTTTTATTACATCATTTCTGGGGGTTATGGGTATTTTTTACATTGGGGGAACTCACTCCTAAAATATACTCATAGATGTTGGTATAAATCTTATTTTATAGGTTTTAAGGAAGAAACCCCATTTTCCCATAGATTTGGGTTAAACCACAGCTACTACCTGACTAGGGTAGTAAAAACCTAGCACACACATGGGGGTTTAAACCATGTTCAAACCTATTTTCCCTTTCTATTTAATTTTTTTCAATCATTTTATCATGTATTCATTTAATTATTTGTACGAAAATTTTTTCATAGATATGATATAAACTCAATGATTGCAATTAAAAATAATTTCACATTACTTCTAGCCTTCTATTTAGCTTTTCATCCTTATTTTTTTTGTTAAACTTGAAGGAAGGGTAGTAAAAGTTAACTATGAGGGGTGTTTTAACCTTCTTCATTGTTATGTGTGATTTCTTATTTTGTTTTGATCATATTATAAGATTATTGAGCATTAATTAATATTCTTATCACTTTTAACACTTGAATTTATTTATAGATATTTGAAATGGATTTTGAAAATATTGATATTATATTATTATTGTTGTGGAAACATAATTCATAGAATTGGGTTTTCAAGCATTTTTTTGAGTTTGACCAATTTTTTAAGTCCATGCCTATGAAATACAGACTCAAAATATATTTCTTTTCTTGTTATGTATTCTAATAAATTTTTACATAAACTTCCTAAAACATATACATTTTTGAGAGAAACCTTTTTTATGTGAGAACCAAAAATTGTGTTTTTTGTCTTTCAAATATTTTTACTTCATGGAATGTTTCAGAAATTAATGATCTAATTATTTTCCTAAATCCATTTTGACTTGATGTATAACTTTAAATTTATCCTTCAATATTCATTAATTTTCATGAATTTACTTATATGAGTAAGCCACATTATAATAATATTTTCCTTACCTACCAACACTTATAAAATGTTTTCATGGATATTTCTTGTTTGTGTTTGGGGGGATGAAAATCATGGGTATTATTTGGGATGTGTTTCATTTTTGGGTGATGTGAGGTTTTTAAAACATTTTGGGAACTACTGAATGAGAGAATTGTTCATGAGTCATCTTTAAATTTTTCATTATTTATTTCATCCATTTCACATTCAAAAAAGATAAAATTGAAAAGAAGGAAGTATAAAAATGAAAAAATAGAGATGAGAATAAATTTTTCATTGAAAATTATTTTATGAATCATTTACCTCTAAAAATAAAGGGAATGAATTTTCATTCATTTATTATCTTCAATTGTTACCTCACCTTCCATGGAAAAATACAAAACTATGCCTTTTTTAGCATACAAGGAAAAAATAAAAAAGGGGGATAGTTTGGATGATATCATTCATTTTCATCATTTCATGGATCATTCAAAATTATATAAAAATGGGGTTATTTTGTGTTTTACATATTCATTTGTATTTGAGTGATGTTAATCCTGTGTTTTCACTTTATTATTTATGAATTGTACTTATGAGTCAAACATCCTAATTATGACATAAATATTTAAATAATATTACCAATAACCCCTAAAATAAATAACTCACCTCAATATACTTCATGATTTAAAATATCTTCATGTTTAATGTTGTGGATATATGATAATAATCATATCCTATGGAGATGCATGCATTTTCCATATATGATCAAATATCCATCCAATATAATGTTTTTATTTCAAAACACTTTTAATGGGTAGGGAGAACCCTTAGAGCAGTACTGATTAATCCACAAAAGATATGACATTTTTGTTAAAGAACAATTTGATCTGATTAGAATCAAACTCCATAAACATTATCCATTGTATAGAGCTTACCTCAGTGCCAGGATCAACCCTCATGATGTCTTTATAATGTTCCACCAAGATGTCCCAAGACATCATATATTCCTCCAATTTAGTCTTCCTAATGTGGAAGCCTCCAATCAAGATGTGGTTCTACCAATTGATCCATTTACCTTCCCCTTTTTCGTTTCCACTCCAAGAAGTTTCCCTAACTTTTGGTTGATGACTTCTTACAGAGCCATAATATCTAAGACTTGATCGACCATTTCTTCATCTAAGTGAAGACAAGATCCAAATATAATTTCTCTTATGTGGAGAGTGATAAAGGAAAGTTCAATGTGAGGTAGGTTTTGGTCCATCCATGGTTGGATTTTTTGAGTTTTAATAAATATAAATGCGAGGATTGAAAATAAAAGGGTATTTTTTATATAAGAAATATGTTGTAATTTTCTTTTGGAATGGATCATGAATATTTTCTCATTTTTTGATTGTTTGGTGGATGTTGATTTAGTTATATAATTATTTATTCGGAGTGCAATGGTTAAGTTTATAGGGGTGATGATTCTAATACTTTAAGAAAATTTTTATTATAATTCAATTTTCATGATCCAACTATAGAGTCATTTTTTGGGAAATTGTCAAATTTTTAGTATTTTATTGTATTTTGATCTTGATTGAAAAATAGAATGATTTTTTACTTTAAATGTTTTAATTATTTTATTTATTTTGTATATAATATTTTATACACCAATTAGAATGATGCAATTAATTTTTTTTAATTATATACATCATGGTATTCATTTAATTATTCTAGACTGAAATATCAACCTATTATTCAGAGGCCCAAAATCAAGTCACAAGTCGGGCATCGAAAACTGTTTAGAGATCTAGAAATATTCTAATGGTGGGCCCATATATAAAGAATTAAAATTACAAATGAGATAAAATTATATATATATATATGGATAATATATTAATTAACAACTTTTATGATGGTGTAAAAGACCGATTATTCATCGTTCAAAGTCATAAATTCATGAGGAACTATATTTGGGGAATACCAAGAGACAACCTAGGAAGATTAATTTTCCAAAGTAATCAAACCATAAGAGCACCATCTAGTGTCCAATTAAGCTAATAATTTTCATTTCACAAGGAAGATATAAATGTAACAACTTTCCTGAATAATCATTTTCCATAATTGGTCCAAATATTCAGTCATCTATGTGACAAATTATAGGGAATATTTTTGGAGTGAAAATTATTTACTGATTTTCCCTATAAATATTTGTCCCATATAAAATTAGAAAAATCATATCCATATTAGTTTCTAGGGTAAATTATATATTATTTAATAGTTAATTTTTATTTTCAATATATATTGGTGCATATCTCTTCTTCTTCTATGAAATTCCATTCATTTAAATTGTGTGTTTGTCCCACTATAATTCCTTTGTATCCATATTTGTGGACAAATAACCCTAAATGTTGTTCGAGGTAGTAATTGGTGGCGTTTTAGTTTATTCTGATTTTATTTTTTTTATCATGCCTTATTCAAAAAAATCAGTTGTGGTAAAATTATTATGGTGAGTAGCTTCACCAATTTCTGTAATATTGTTTTCATCCTCACCATTCAAAGTTTTTCTTCTTGTTAATATATAATTCATTCAAATAGTTATATTTTATTTTGGTATTGGGGTAATTATATTTGAATTAGAGTTTTAGAGGTATATTTCTTGATTTATACATTGAATAAAACATTGATACAAATTCTTGATCAACAGGGAGAACACCATTATGAACCTGGTGACCAAAATTTTTCTTTTTCTAACTTCTTTGTGCACTTTTATTTTTTCTCTATTGTTTTTTTTATTTTAGTTATTAAATATGTTATATTAAATGTATTTTGATAATCAATACCTAGAATATATATTATTATAAAAATTATATTTATATTAGTTAGCATATAATAGTGATAATGGGAAGATAATGTGTTGGGGGGAGCACCCTTGAGTGATAAACACTATGCGTACCCCCTATATTGAATACAAGGGTAAATAAAATATTAATAGTGTAAAAATACTAAATTCTCATCATCAATTTTTCTATATCTTCAAAGAGTCCATGATTGTGTGCATTCTATATTTCTAAATAAAAACAAAAAAAATAAAAAAATCAAATTTTTTTATTAGTGGACTTCATTTCATATTAATATTTATGTTGTTAATGGATTAAATTTTTGAGTTTCATATATAAGAAATTGTACTGAATTTTATAGTATGGAATAAATAACTATGATTTAAATGGAAAAACATTCTAAAAGATTCAATGTAATTTTAAAATTCTCAAAAAAAAAAGAAAGCTAGTAGAATCATTGGCCAACCAATTTGATGAAGTTACATTTATATGGATGGAATGGAGAAAACAAAAAGCTAAGAATAATGATATTCCATTTACATGAAAAATTATATAATACATTAGTGAGGGTGAACTCAGACTTTATTATCCACTTCCCTCTCTAATAAATGAATTCCCAGCTACCATTGTAAATATAAAAGAGTGTGGGGGAAGGGACTTTAGGGGTGTTATTTGGGATGTGTTTCATTTTTGGGCGATGTAAGGTTTTTTAGACATTTTTGGAACTAGTGAATGAGAGAATTGTTCATGATTCATCATTCAATTTCTTGTTATTTATTTTATCCATCTCACTTTCAAAAAAGATAAAAATGAAAAGAAACAAGTCGAAAAAAAAAATAGAGATAAGCATCATTTTGTCATTGAAAATTATTTTATGAATCCTTTACCTCTAAGAAATAAATTGAATGAATATTCATTCATTTATTATAATCAATTTTTATCTCAAACTCCATTGAAAAGAAATAAAATTATGCCTTTTTGAGTATTAAAGGATAAAAAATAATAAACCAGGTGAGTTTGGACAATATCATTCATTGTATTCAGTTAATGAATCATTCAACAATATATAAAAATGTGGTAGTTTTTTGTTTTACATTTTCATGTGAATTTGAGTGAGTTTAATCCTGTGTTTTCACTTTATTATTCTTGCATTGTACTTAAGAGTCAAACCTCCTATTTCATGACATAAATATTTAAATGTTTTTACCAATAACCCCTATGATAAATAACTCACCTGAAGAGATCTCATGATTTAAAATATTTTCATGTTTCATGTTGTGGATATATGATAATAATCATATCCTATGGTGATGCATTCATTTTCCATGTATGAGTAAAGATACAAATTTAATTTATCTTTTGTGAATATTGATAAAGGAAAGTTCAATGTGAGGTAGGTTTTGGTGGGTCCATGGTTGGTTTTTTGAGTTTTAATAAATTTAAATGTGATGATTAAAATTAAAATGGTTTTTTTTATTGAAGAAATATGTTGTAATTTTCTTTTGGAATGGAGCATTGAAATTTTCTCATTTTTTGATTGTTTTGTGGATTTTTATTTAGATATAAGATTATTTATCAGAAGTGAAATGGTTAAGTGTACGGGGGTGATTAATATAATATTTTAATAAAATTTATACTATAATTAAATTTTCAGGTTCCAACTATATAGTTATTTTTTTGTAAATTGTCACATTTTTAGTTTTTTTTTGTATTTTGATTTTGATTGAAAAATAGCACAATTTTTTATATGAAAATTTTTAAATAGTTTTTCTATTTTGTATATAATAGTTTATACACTAATTTAAATGATATAATTAACATTTTTTAATTCTATACATCATGGGATTCATTTAATTATTCTAGAAAAAATATCAATCTATTATTTGGAGTCCCAAAATCAAGTCACAAGTCATGTATCGAAAACTATTTATAGGTCTAAAAATTTTCTATTAACGGGCCCATATCTTGAGAATTAAAATTCCAAATGAGATAAAATTATATATACATATGTGGATAATATATTAATTAAAAACTTTTATGATGGTGTAAAAGTCCGATTCTGTATCATTCAAAGTCATAAATTCATGAGAAAGTAAATTTGGGGATTACTAAGAGCCAACCTAGATAGATTAATTTTCTAACGTAATAAAACCATAATCGCTTCATCTAGTTTCCAATTAATCTAATAATTTTTATTTCACAAGGAAGATATAAATTTAACAACTTTCTTGAATAATCATTTTTCATAATTGGACGAATTATTCAGTCCTCCATGTGATAAATTATAGGGAAAAATTTTGGAGTGAAATTTATTCACCCATTTTCTCTATAAATATGTGTCCCATAGAAAATTAAAAAACCATATCGATATTAGTTTCTAGGGTAAATTATATATTATTTAATAGTTTTTTTCAATGTATATTATGCATATCTCTTCTTCTTCTATGAAATTCCATTCTTTTGAATTGTGTGTTTCTCCATTCATAATTCCTTTATATCCATATTTGTGGACAAATAACCCTAAATTTTGTTCGAGGTAGTATGTTGTGGTGTTTTAGTTTATTTTTTTTTATTTGTTTTATCATGAATTATTCAAAACAATTCAGTTTTGGTTAAAATTATTATGGTTACTGGCTTCACCAATTTCTCTAATATTGTTCTCTTCCTCACCGTTTAAATTTTTTGTTCTTGTTGATATAAAAGTATTTCAAATAGTTACATTTTCATTGGGTATTAGTGTAATATTATTTGAATTAGAGTTTTTATAGTGATATTTCTAGATTTATACACTGAATAAAACATTGATACAAATTATTGTCCAATAGGGAGAACACCACTATGAACCTGGTGACTAATAGTTTTCTTTTGCTAACTTCTTTGTGTCATTTATTTTTTTTCTCAATGGTTTTTTTATTTTAATTATTATATATGTTATATTAATTGTATTTTGATAATCAATACCGAGAATATATATTATTATATAAATTATATTTATATTAGTTAGTATATAATAGTGATAATGGGAAGATAATGTGTTTTGGGGAGCGTCATCGAGTGATCGACCCTAGGAATACGCCCTATATTGAATACATGGGTAAATGAAATATTAAATAGTGTAAAAATAAAAAATTCTCATCATCTATGTTTTTCCATCTCCAAAGAGTCCATGATCATATGTATTCTATATTTCTAAAGGGAAAAAAATAAAAAATCACTATTTTTTAAAAAAGAGGAATTCATTGCATATTAAAATTTATTTTGTTCATGGATTACATTATTGAGTTTCATATGCGTGAACATGTAATGAATTTACTGGTATGAAAGAAATATTTATGATTTAATTGGAAAAAAATTCTTAATGATTCAAAGTAATTTAAAAATTATCAAAAAAAAAGAAATCTAGTATCATCATTGGCCACCCAATTTGAAGAAGTTACATTTATATGGATATAATGGAGAAAAATAAAAGTTAAGATGAATGATATTCGATTTCCATAAAAAAATTTAAATAATACATTGGTGAGCGTGAACTTAGACTTTATGATCCACTTCCCCCTTCAACAAATGATTTCCCATCTACCCTTCCCAAGAGAAAAGAGTCTGAAGTATAATGTTTTGAGGGAGATTAAATTATTGAGTATTATTTTCATTCAAATATTATTAATTATGGTGTATATTTTTTTAAAATATTCTCATTTTTATTATTTAGAAGAACTATTGTATTCCATATATAAACAAAATAAATAAGTTTAATGTGTTGAGGAGATAATAGAAGATCTAATAAAGTTATACACTAGTGCATTTGTAGATGATAGCAAAAAAAGAAATCATTTTGTAAAAAATTTCAAAACTAAACCTACGGATAATACACTTTCTATTCTACTAACTTCAACACCTATAGGCACAAATCCTCCAACAGAAAAAATAGAAGTACCCCTTCATTGTTCCCCCCTCAAAATATTAAAGTTTTTCTTCCATCTCTTATGGGGGTTAGTGATATTATTATTTTTATTGGGGGTAATAACTAGTATAATCTATTCATTTTTTTTTATATAAATACAATTTTTTTCTATGAAATAAACACCATGAACCATCATATTGGTGTTAAATAAAAATAACTACCTGACTAGGAGGATTAAATACCTCGATCACGCATGAGGGTCGAAACCATGTTCTCTCATCTATTCCATTTCTGTTTATTTTTTAATTCAATTATGTATTTATTTATTTAATGATTTATAGGAAAAAAAATTATTATCGTGGAGTATAACTCAAGGAAAACAGTAAAAAATATTTTTTGGTTTTATATTTCATTATCTATAAGTTTTCTGACCTTGTTTTTAGTTTTCTTAGTTGAAATTATGGGTGGTAAACTTTATCTGATGGGAGCGTTAATATCCTTAATTGTATGGTGTGTTTTTTATTTTTCAATATTTCATTTTTAGGAACCTAGATAATCAATGAATATTATTTTCAGTTTTCACTCTATAATTTATTTTGGGGGAATTTCAATTATTTTAAAAAAATGGGTTATAAATGATTGTTGATGTGGAACTATTTTTCTAGAATTTTATTTTCATACATGATTATGATTTTTTGTTTAATATCCATGACCATGATATAGTAACTCAAAAAATATACTTTTATGAGGTGATATGAAATATTTTGGCATATTCTTTATAATACCTCAACATTATTAAGAGAAACATGGTTTTTTATGAGAACCTGGACTTTTTATTTTTCTCTTTCAAATCATTATAATGCATGGAATGTTTCGACATGACTGAGACACTTATATGGATAGAAATTTTTTAACTTGAGACCCAAATTTATATTTATCTTTTTTTATCCGTTTGATTTGATAAAGTTTTTTATTCATTTGTGAAACATTCCAAGTTTATTTCTTTCTTACAAAATGAAATCATGGTATTTTACAGGGATATTTCATGTTTGAGTGTTGGGGAAAGACCTATTTTGTGATTTATTTGGGATTTGTTTTACTTTTGGGTGTTGTGGGATATTTCCATTTTTATTAGTAGTGGTGAATGGGAAATTTTTGAATGATTCATCATTATATCATGATTTTTTATTTCCTATGGTTCTCTTCAAAAAAAAATAATGGTAAAAAATAGAAATACAAATAAAGGAGTTGAGATTTATTTTATCATTTTACTTTATTTTATTACTCATGTCCCTCTAAAAAAAGGGTATTTATTTTCATTCATTCTTTATATAAAATTTTTAGATCATTATACAAAGAAAAAAATAAAGTCATAACTTTGTGGGGATTTAAAAAAATAAGAAGAAATGGGTGAATTTGGATGATATCATTCATTACAATAACATATTATCTCATTTACCATGTCATAAAATGTGGTGGTGTTGTGTTTTTCATTTTCAAGGGTATTTGAGTGAGGATCATCTTTTTTTTTCAATTGATTGTTCATGCTTGAATGGCCCGAATGCCTTATTTTTATTTTATTATAGATAATCCCCCTTTTAAGGGTTGAAGGGACTCCATAAATACCTCGTAGGCCCTAGGCACTAGGCCCGACATGACCCGTAATACATGACCCGAAGGCCCAGAGGCATACCATTCCCAATACATGACACATAGGCCAAGCCCACTATAACTGCCCCTCCCCAGCTTCTGTATCATTTGATTACCTTTAGCTCCCCACCTGCATTGTCGATCATCTAGTATTTCCCCGTACAATGAATTGGCCAAAATATTCACATTAAAAACTCATTAATAGAAATATTTTCAGGTTTCTATCTATGTAGAGATGATTATTTTCACAAGAATATGTTGATAAATTCATTTTTCAAGCATGAGCATAAATTCATATTCAATTTCTCATTAGTAAATAGTGATAAAAAAAGTTCAATGTGAGGTAGGTTGTGATTATTCTATAGAAGGATTTTTGACGTTGAATAGATTTTATTGTGAGGAATTAAAATATAAGAGAAGTTTTTTCATAGAAGTGACATGATGGATTTTTTTTGAAAATATTATGAATCTTTTATCATTTTTTATTGTTGTATGCATTTTGATCGGATATATGATGATTGAACAAGAGTTAAATGTTTAGTGTGGCTGAGTGATGAAGTATCTATTTTCATACTTTTTATAAAATAATTAAATTTTAATATTAAAACTATATTCTTATTTTGTAGTCACTTCTCATATTTTTATGTTTTTATGGAATTATGATCTTAATTGGAAAATTAAACAATTCATGATTCTAAATATTTTAATCAATTTCTATATCTCATCCATAACCTCTTAAAAAATTGAAATTATGTGTATCCATTTTTTATACTGACATAAACCTTGGGTTTCATATTTTTATGCATCACCCAATCCGAAATCCATCATATGGAGGCCAAAAAGAAGCTCATAAGTCAGGCCTTGAAAACTATGAAATAACATGGTCACTTTTTAATGATCAGACCATATCTACCAAAATAATATTACCAAGGATTTGAAATATGAAAAATATCTAGAGAATAAATTAATGAAAAACATAATTAAATTATTCCATTCATTATTATTAATATATCATGGTCATAAATGAATTGGAATGTAGATTTTGGGAATATAAAGGGTTTTCCTGGATATATTAATTTTCTATAGACAAAAAGCCATAACTCATTCATCTGTTGTCCAATGAAGCTAAAATATTTTTTTTGTAAATGAGGGAGACTTATGTAAACTAATTTTATGTAGAAACATATCTATAATTTAGTAATTTTTATATCTTCCTTGTGAAAACATTAAGATAATATTTTTTAGAGTGGGACGTTTTCACATTTTCTCCATATAGATACTTATCTTATATCCCCTTAAAAGGATATCAATTTTAGGGGTATAAGGTGGATTATATATTTTTAAACAGTTATTATTATTTTTAATATATATTAGTGTAAATCCCTTCTTATTCTGGTCATTTCTATGTTTTTCTACTTTGTGTTCCTCTCACCGTAATTATTTTACCCCTATGTTTATGGAGACATAACTTTCACTATCATTCATGGGGGAAGTGGTGGTGTTTGAGCTTATTATGATATAGTTATTAATATTTTATTATTATAATAATTTATTAGTGGATACATTTTTTATGGTGAGCGGTTTCCCCACATTCTCTACTATATTATTCTTTCTCATTATTTAATAATTTTCCTCCTCGTTGACATACTATTCATTGAAACAGTTAAGTTTGGTTTGATTATTGATATGGGAGAGATTACTACTTTATAAAGTGGTCTCGGGGTAGGGTACCACCATTCAAATGAGTGGTTGTGGATTTATAGTTCCTAATCTATACATTCAATATAACATTGATACACATTTTTGATTAACAAAGATAACACCACTATGAACATCGAGAGAAATCATTTTTTTCTATTAAAATATTTTTGTATTTTCATTATTTTATTCATGTTTTATAATTTCATTACTATCTATATTATATTAAATGTATTTCAATATCAAAAAAATCCATCAATATTATTATATAAGTTATTTTTATATTAGATAGAATATAATAGTGATAATAGAAAGATATTTTTTGTGAGTGGCCTCCTCGAGGGATTAACCATGGGTGTTCACCCAATATTGCATACATAAGTAAATAAAATATTGACAAAAATAAAATGAATAATCCTCAACTTAATCACTTTTTATGGAATGAGTCTTGTATAAATAAAAAATGAAAAATAGTTTTATAAAATACATATAAATTATGGTAATCATTTTTTAAGTATGGAATAATAGAACATTTCTAAACATTAAAATAGTATTATATAACAATGAATATTTAATTTCATACATTTTCTTAGCCAAATTTTACATATGAATCCTTATATACTATAAAAATTGGATGAATAATTTTAGTGGTTCTAAATAACCCTTAACCATATGGAAACATTAGAGATACATGTTTTAGAGTTTCACGATGAGGATACTCTAAGAAAAAAATACATACAAGATACAAAAGATAAAATGAAAAATATATAATAACAAATAAATAATATAATAGAATATATATGGTTTAAGGATAATGTGACAAACCGATGCCTTCTAAGGGATCAATAAAAAATAAACATATTATAATCCAAAACATAATGAGCCCCACCATTATTTTTTCCCATCCATTCTCCTCAAATTTCTATATTACCTAAGGTTATTAATTTTTTCATAATAGTTTTTTTCAAATTTGAATCAAATTTTTTTATAACTTTCAAGTAATATAAATTTTCAAGCAAAAATCGATTTAAATTTATATCAATCAACACCCAAAAATATCTTTATTGGAAGATATATAATATAAAATATCCATGGAGATATTATAATTAATAAATAAATTCATAAAGATAATGTGAGAGTAGAGATTCACAAAGATCAGTAGGAGAGTGATTAGATACATATTCCCCTTAATGATAATGATTTTTACATTATTGGACTTTCTATTGAATCATTTTGAGAATTTTTTATTAATATTATATGATACATAATGATAATAAGGTTATTCCTTTACAATTTATTTTATATGAATAGTATTTTAGAATTAATGATAAAAGGTTTTGAGCTAAGGTATTTTAATAAAAAATAGAAATAGAAGTGGAATATAATGTCCATTCAAGTCAATATAAAGGACCAAATAATAGTACAATATTACCTTCCAAGAGTTCATTTAGACTATTAATTAAAATTATCCATTTATTGATATTATAAGTCCATATTGAAAAAATGTCCCAAAATAAAAATACATACATTGATGAATATGGAAAACAAATGTATGGATATTTCATTTCTAATATGATTGGTATTGAGAATGTAATTGAAATTATTAATCAGGAACCGTTGGCAGCCTTGGTTGGAAATGTATATATGAGGTATATTTTAATAATTTTTGTGTGTAATAGTTGGCGTACACTGTTTATTAGCATTATAGACTATTAATATATTCATTAGTGGTATATATCACACTAATTTAATGGGGATACATTGTAGAGAAAAATTTGTATTCGTTATTATTAATGATATTTATATAGAAAAAATATCAATGAAATAATATGAAATTTTAATAATATATAACTAAATATAATTATTATTTTAAATAAATATTATATGA
The DNA here is from genome assembly GCA_963277665.1 of Viscum album. Lineage (NCBI taxonomy): Eukaryota > Viridiplantae > Streptophyta > Magnoliopsida > Santalales > Viscaceae > Viscum > Viscum album. Next base: position 929,004,971 of record OY728165.1, read on the forward strand.
TATGATCTTTTTAACAATTAAAATGTATAGAAAAACTATAATTTCATATAATATAAAATATATTTTAATTTTTCAATTATTTATTACTTTTTTATTTTTTAAGACCTTCTCGATTCTCAATTGGATCAACTTCGATACTCTCTCTATATATAGATGGAATTCATGGATATACCATTATTCAACCACACATAATTTTTATTATGAGTAAGAAATAAACCATATTCATCATTTTACAAATGATATTCAAATTAAATGTATTATTTTACATTTTAACAGAAATTTTTATATGATTGATAACTGTTTATTTATCTATATAACTTGGGTGTTATGATGGACAATTCATAGAAGAATCTTATGTACTTTATGACGAGATATGTTTTTGGGTATATATAATAATATCTTACAGTAAAAACATATATTGAAAAAAATATATTATTTATATCAATGTATCTATTGTGTTTAAAAATAGAATAACCACCTTAAATATGGTTATTACAATTTTAAATTTATAAAGCTTATTATATTCAATATACAAACTAGTATCTTCGAAGTGGTATTTCAGAATATAATTACATATTTGTTTCAAGTATTTATTAACTATTTATTTATCTATATTTTACTATTACTACTTGGACTATCGATAATCTGTATTTTTAGTATAATAAAAAAAAATTAATTTACAATTACTGTTTAACTAACATGGTGTTAAAAAGTTTAAAACATTAGGAACATGTGGCTTCATATCATGTTTTTAATTTTTTTATTTATAGAAGAATCTAGAGATATTTTTTATCTACTAAATATATTTTTTGGTTTTATTATAATTGACTATAGAGAATCTAAAGAGTCTATAATTTTAACTTTAGAATTATGGTTAAAGCCTTATAATTTAAATGTTTCCATATTTTTAGGGATAACAAAAAATATGTGGAGTGTTATTTTAGAAATTGATTATTTATTTATCTTATAGATGTGACATTGGGTTTATAAGGACCCGACATTAAAACATTACTTAATCTTGAATTAAATTCTATAGTTCACATTGAGGATCTTTTTAGGTTTAGGGTTTTAGAGAATTAAGACATAACTATTACATCTCAATGATTACAAAGTAGACACATCTACTCAGTTTCCATTTTTTTAACAAAATAAAAACTCTTGAACAAAAGAGTCATGTCTAGTTCTTTTTTTAGATAGCATGACATTTTTTTGATCCCATCCTTGACCCTATTCCACATTATGTCTTGTGGAAAACATTTCAATAAAACATGGGATGAGCATAAAAAGCTCAGTAATAGTTATAACAATACGGAAAGAAAACATTAGTCCATGTATACATAAGAACGAATGATATCATACTTTACTCATAAAACATAAGCAATTTAACATACCTCATGAAATCATAAGATTTATGAATAGTTCATATAAATCATAAGACATAATGATAACTTGAGGCATTCATAACATTCTTACGTAGGGTTTACCCTCATGGTTATGTTTGGAATACCCATCACAGCATATTACCTAAATCTCTTCGGAGAAACCTTAACGTTTAACCCCTTCACATTACCCAATGCATTGGAGAGCTATCACGGGTTCAACCGCCCTTAGTTTATCACAGAAACACCAGTCTTCAATCACAATTCCCAGGAACCATAAAATAATCATAGCATATAACTTAAGCATAAATTAAGGATACAATTCCCATATTTCAATAACAATATAACATTTTAAGATATTGAAATAATGAATCCATTCTAAAAACCATTTTCAAAACCATTTAAAACATTTAATAAAGAGATTTTTGATTCAAAGTGTCCCATAACACTTTGAAGTTTTTATCATTTTAATCCATTAATATCCATATAAATAAATCCTTAAAAACATTTTGAAAACATGGATATTAATGAGAAATATTTATAAAATAAATCATTAAAACATTTAAAATGATATTTTAGTTAAAGGGTTTTTAAAAAAATGAGAGACACTTGAATACTATAATTGATGAATAACATTTAGTCAGAACTTTATAATATCATGAGAATAAAGGGATTCATGATATAATATTACAAAGGAAATTCTATAAATCATATAAGATTGAATTGTTGCATAACAACAATGAAGTCTCAATAGAAATGTAAAATGAGATGAAATCCGTTATAAAGAAGGTATCCTTAAATTAAGGATAAATCAATCCCATAATTATGTATGAAAAATACAAATACACCTAATATAAGTGGATATTAAGTTTAAAACAATCAAATGACATTCACACATATTCAATTGATGACATATTCAATAACTACATGTTGAACCCAAAGAAATCAAAAATTTGGGTTAAGAAGTTCCCTTTGTAAAATTTGACAGCCTAACATCGTCACTTTAAAATTCATAAAATTAGTTGATGAGATAGAAAATGGTATCTCATCACATGAAATAAAATTTACATCAATAAGTATATAGAAGAACATATCCCAACTTAAAAATATGTAAATTAAAAAACATATCAAAATGAGTCTTTTAAAAAGAGTAGTGTCAAAGGTTCCCTTACAGATTTGGGAAACTTTCCAAACGTAAACCCCATGAAAGAAGGGTCATACAATGAAGATGTAGATACCCATAAATGAGATTATATTATAAAAATATTAAAATAATGGGATGTAAATATACCACAAAAAATGGAAATAGTGGCCAATGTAGCATGAATCTCGTGGGAATAAAAAGTGAGATGAAAATCCCCTTATGAAAATTTGGCAGCCTAATGGCGCCACATAAAACATCCAAAAAAATTGATTGAAGAGATCAAATAGGTTATCTCATCATATGAACATAAAAATTACATTAATATTAATATATAAGATCATCTCCCAACATAATAAAAAGGATCTTAAAAGAAGTGACATAAAGGAGAGTACTTAAAAACAAAGAGAGATGTTGGATCCCTTACCTCAAGTCCGACATGTCTTGTTCGTTTCGTTATATTCCTGAATAATAAAAATTGGTCATTTTATAATTTATTTAGGACCTAAATTAAATATTATTATTCCGTTCACATCACATATTATAATGTTATAATAATTGGTTTATAAAGTGAGTTCATATTATACATTTTTATCGATGTTTGGTACATGAGTCAAAAATGAACTTGTTTGAGAATGATTGTCCATTTAATTATAAGTAAATAATCTAAAGAATATTATTAATATTTTGAATATAATATATATCCATTACATATTCATTTTATACTATTCCAGAACATTTGGAGATAAAAATAAATGAAATACACCGTTCTTGGAGATGGTAGACCGTATGTACGCATGAACGCTACTTTCATTTCTCTGTCATATTAATTGAATTAAAAATAAATTATAGATATATATATATTATAATTACACTAGTATATATATGTTATATAGGTCACATATGTTCATTAATTTCATTCTTTATACATTATATGTATTGCATGAACGAGTCACATCACTTGTGGGGGTGGTAGTCCACACTTCCTCGTATGAAATTATTGCATTTGCACAACATGAAAAGAATAAAGGTATGTTTTAAATATAAAATAAATAATCATAGAGAGGAAATAAATATAATATATATCATATAAAAATAGATCCATCATAATGGCCACCATGAGAGGTGGTAGGAGAAGATAGAACAATCATTGTTTCGTGAGGCAGTAATGCGCCATCCACAGAAACAGTATGTTCTTTAACCATTATACGGAGGTGTGTGTATGTGTAGATCGAATACATATTATATAAACATCCTAGTATATTCAAGATACTGGTTTTTTTAAAAAATAAAGGAATAAAAATAGTTTAGGGTGTTGGAGAAGAAAAATAAAACAAAATAACATAAGAGAAGACATTACCTTTAAATCGGATAACTCCCTTTGGTTTGAACCAAAAGGGTTTCTTGAAGAACTTTGTTCATAAGGTGAGGCTTAAATGATTCAAAGAGGAATGTGGAGAGATGAAATGGGTAGGTTTTGGCTGAGCCAAAGGCTTGAGAGGTGTGGGTAAGGTGGTAGAGGTGGGGGCCTTTTATAAGAGAAGAGGAGGGGCACTCTTGGAATGTTATAAAATATTACTTTATTATAAAATGCTTTTTGGATTTTAAAGTTACAAAAAAGATATATTTCGAGGCTAAGGTGATGTGGTTTTTAAATACACCCATCCAATAGGTTTGTGACATGTGTAATACTTAGATTTTACCATATCTTCTCATTTTATTTAAATCGTTCATTTATGTGGTAATCCCTGCATCATCACGATGTCATAAATAAATTAATTTATTTAATGTCTAAAAATTATAAAAAAACTATCATGATATTGGAAATATTTTTAGTTTTCTAATGAATATTTATAGTCAAAAATATTACTTGTATAACCCCATGTAAAAATTGTTTTAGTAAAATAATGCATGTTTTTGGCATTTTAAATTTAACTTTAAATAAAAAGTTTTTAATTTCATTTTCCTACCAATGTGGATCCATGGGGTCCCCAAGTTGACCTGTGGATTGTCGTGGTCTGCCATGACTCATCCAATAAGGGTAGTACAAGTGTCAAGGTCATTTCATATTATTATAACATTATTATTACCTTAAATTACACTAATTACCTTTAATCGCGATTAATAATATTTAAAAGTTACTATTCACCATAAAAATTATTTTAATCCCATTTAACCACATTTTACATCTTAATGACAGCCATGTATGTTGGATTTTTAAAATTCAAATCACAGAAGTGGTAAAGTTTCATTTAAATGAAAAATCATTTTTTTAACTACCACTTAGTGGTTTCACTATTCATCAAAAATTGCTGTTTTTCAGAAAAAAACCAAAAATTCACCCTAAGCTATATTTGATATTATGAATTAAAAAATGATATCTATTTTAAAAAAATCAAAACATATAAGTTGCATTAATTAATTTAATAATCAATTCCCGTTGTCTGAAAAAATAGCGTGTTTTTATGAAAAAATATATATCAAAAGATTTACAATTGTTTAAGTCCAATTTCAAAGTGAAATTAATTCCAATGAGCACTATTGGATTAAAATACAATAGTTTTCACTATTCATTAAAAAAATTAACTTTATCGGAAAAATACAAAAAATTTACACAAAGTAAATTTTGATGTCCCAATTCTAAAGAAGAATTGTTTTTGGTCCAATAGAATGTATAAGAGTGACCGAAACTATATTAAAGAGGGTTCGCCATCAATAGGCGATAAATCGAACAATTAGTGAATTTTAGAGTACTTATGCTTAAAATTGAAATCTTTTCTTATTTTAAGCCTTTATCTTTTATTGGATAAATGTAAAAACATTTAATAAACATATATAATCATATTTTAGTTATTTCTATTCATTCCTACCAATATAACGGCTATGAATTAACTACCATTTAAAATAATATTATTTTATTATTAGACTGCAGTGTAAGATTTCAAATAAACTTGTTGTTGCATATTGGGTACGCTATTGAGAATAGAATTCCTTTTAAAGTAATATTAATATTTTATTCACGAATATTAATAAATATGAAAAAGTAATATTCTTTATTTACCTAGGATGTTACATCCTTCCCCCCTTTTGGGAATTGCGTCCTCACAATTTTAAAATTAGGTTTTGAAACTTCATTGAAAGCCCCAAATAGAAAAAGGAGTAAATTAAACTATCACTTTAAAAGAAAGAAAGGGAAGTACAAAGGTCACCCAAGTTAACCCATACTAGGATTCCATGTAGGAAAACATGGACATGGAAGAGAAAAAAAGGGTCATGTTATGATGGAGAGTGATAGAAAACATGATTAAGAGAAAGTTAACCATAATAAAATCACAAACTTGTGATGGGTTAAATGGTATTTGATTCCCCAGTAGAAAAAGTTAATAGAAAACATTTTTGTTTTAAGTTACTTTTCATTGAGAAACATTTTTATGAGCTTAAATAAATAATAAGGGAACATACTTACTTGTCATGTAGACATTCATATTTTACTAGATTTCTAACACAAACTCATAGTTTCTCCAAATGATGAGTATTTAGGATGACTTGTTCACATTAAGAGCGCTATAATCAAAATCTAGAGAATCACTTAATCCACTAAAGAGAACGATATATTTCCCATGTCTTTAGTCAAAAAACCAAGACCAAAATTGTTAGTTCGAGATCAGATAATACCCAAAAAGGATAATCCTTTATAAAATGAAAATCTATTCTTAATATCCAAAAATTTGTCCAAAAAACCCAAAGTTCAATGAAGACCATTCGATAAACAATATGTCCATAAAATTCATCAAATTAAACCAAACTAAGATTGAAACCCAAATATTTGAATGTTTTAATCACATAGTCTTCTAAGGTATAATTAACATTTATCTCCAAATAACATTTGTTGCTCTTAAAGTCTCACATTGAAATTTAATTAACCTACTCATATATCCTCCATGATAGGTCACTATTTTCCTAGATAACCCAAAATCAACTTATTCTTGATTCATAAAATTATATAACTAAAAAGAATAAGTCATACTAACCAGGGACTTCACATAGTAAAACTGTAGGCGATGCACCCTTGTCATCCTTAAGTTGTGGCTTTGATTCCTGTGGCCTTACCAGATGCGACGGGTTGTCACCCATCCTACTGGTTGTTATTTTTATAATACTCCAAAAATAACTCTAACATGTTTTAACCTCAACAGTTTCCTTATACCTCCCATTTTCATCCAAATTCATTACAATCTCAACATCATAATCCATGAAGTCTTATTTCACCACCATAAGTTAAAATAAAATGATTCCCAAAAATGAAGAACATCATACCTTGATCATGGTGTCCATTTGGTTTCATCATCATCTTGTTCACATAGGTAGAAGTTCCATGCATCAAAACAATGATTCAGATATCCTTCAAAATCATTTGCTTCCTCCATACAAATACACCTTGAATAACATGGGTCATATGGGTGTTCACATAAAAACAGTTTTTGAAAATAATCATATATGACATATAATTTCATAACATCTGATAAGATATTATTTCTATAAAATAGTCTAATTGAAATTTAGTTGAAAATTTCAATTAACGGTCCGTTTAAAATACCACAGGTATGTGCTGAGAGACTATATTTTAAAATCAATTATAAATAGGTTACACAAGGGTCTCCTTCTTCAGCACCTTCTTTAAAATCATAATATGCTTCAAAATCTTGTTATAAGGTAAAATATTTGAAAATGCCTGGATAATATCTACCTTTCTTGAAAATATGAGAATATTTTGGAAATAGGATTTGTCTAAATACAACCCTTGATCCACGATGATAATGAGGTATAGTGGAGGTGTTTGATATCTCAAACCGCTTTTTTCAAGTGAGTTGTATGCTAGAAAAAGTTTCACAATCATCCGGATATGACATTGCAATAATTATTGCAACCAAGTCATTAGAAAGAGATAAGAATGTCGTTTGAGATCCCCCTCCTTCCATTTCCGTGATCTGAAAAAGTTATAAAACAAGGATCTAACTAAGATAATAAACATAGGGACTAATCATGTGTTTAACGAAAACTCCTAATCCCTAAAGTTGCCTAAACTGACCTTTGTTACCAACTATAAGGACCCGACCTTAAAACATTACTTAATATTGAATTAAATTGAATAATTCACATTGAGTATATTTTCAGGTTTAGAGTTTTATAGAATTAGGACATAACTATTACATCTCAAAGATTACAAAGTAGACACATCTACTTAGTTTCCATTTTTTCACAAAATAAGAACTCTTGAACAAAAGAGTCATGTCTAGTTCTTGTTTTAGATAGCATGACATTTCCTTGATCCCATCCTTGACCCTATTCCACTTTATGTCCTCTAAAAAACATTTCAAAAAAACATGGGATGAGCATAAAAATCTCAGTAATGGTTATAACAATACGGAATGAAAACATTAGTCCATGTATACATAAGAACCAACGAAATCATACTTTACTCATAAAACATAAGCAATTTAACATACCTCATGAAATCATAAGATTTACGAATAACTCATAGAAATAATAAGACATAAAGGCAACTTGAGGCATTCATAACATTCTTACATAGGGAGTAACCCTCATGGTTTTGTTTGGAATACCCATCATAGTATATTCCCTAAATCCCTTCAGAGAAACCTTAATGTTTAACGCCTTCACATTACCCAATGCATTGGAGAGCTATCGCGAGCTCACCCGCCCATAGATTATCACGGAATCACCCGTCTTCATAAACAATGCCCAAGAACCATAACATAATCATATCACATAACTTAAGCATAAAGGAAAGATAACATTTCCACATTTCAATAACAATATAACATTTTAATATAATGAAATAATGAATCCATTCTAAAAACCATTTTCAAAACAATTTAAAACGTTTAATAAAGTGATTTTTGAATCAAAGTGTCCCATACCACTTAAAAGTTTTTAACATTTTAAACCATTAATATCCATATAAATAAATCCTTATAACCATTTTGAAAACATGGATATTAATGACAAATATTTATAAGAATAAATCATTAAAACATCTAAAAAGATATTTTAGTTAAAGGGTTTTTAACAAAATGAGAGACACTTGAATACAATTATTGAGGAATAACATTTAATCAGAACATTATAATATCATGAGAATAAAGGGATTCATGATATAATATTCTAAAGGACAGTATATACATCATATAAGTTTGAATTGGTGCATAACAACAATGATGTCTCAATAGAAATGTAAAATGAGATGAAATCCCTTATAAAGAAGGTATCCTTAAATTATGGATAAATCAATCTCATAATTATGCGTGACAAATATAAATAAACAAAATATAAGTGGATATTAAGTGTAAAACAATAAAAGGACATTCACACATATTCAAAGGATTACATATTCAATAACTACATGTTGAACCCAATGAAATCAAAGTTGGGTTAAGAAGTTCCCTTGGTAAAATTCGACAGCCTAATGATGTCACATTAAAATTCATAAAATTAGTTGATGAGAGAGAAAATGGTATCTCATCACTTGGACATAAAAGTTACATAAATAAGGATATTTAAGAACATATCCCAACATAAAAAGATGTAAATTAAAAGACGTATCAAAATAAGTCTTTTAAAAAGAGCACTGTGAAAGGTTCCCTTACCGATTTGGGAATCTTTCGAAACCTAAACCCCACGAAAGAAGGGTCATACAATGAAGATGTAAATACCCATAAATGTGATTATATTATAAAAATATTAAAATAATGGGCAGTAAATACACCACAAAAAAGGAAATAGTGGCCAATGTAGCATGAATCTCGCGGGAATAAAAAGTGAAATGAAAATCCCCTTATGAAACTTCGGCAGCCTAACGACGCCACATAAAACATCCAAAAAAATGGATTTGAGAGATCAAATAGGGTCTCTCATAATATGAAAATAAAAATTATAGTAATTTTAATATAGAAGAACATCCCCCAACATAAGAAATAGGAGCATAAAATAAGTGACATAAAAGAGAGTACTTAAAAAGAAAGAGAGATGTCGGATCCCTTACCTCAAGTCCGACTTGTCCTATTAATTTATTTATATTCCTGAATAGTAAACTTTGGTCAATTTATAATTTCTTAAGGACCTACTTTAAATATTATTATTCAGTTCATATCACATATTATAATGTTATAATAATTGGTTAATAATGTGAGTTCATATCAGACGTTTTTATCGATGTTTGGTACATGAGTCAAAAATGAACTTGTTTGAGAATGATTATCCATTTAGTTATAATTATATGATCTCCAGAATAGTATAAATTATTTAAATATAATATATATCCATTATATATTCATTTTATACTATTCCATAACATTTGGAGATAAAAAGAAATGAAATGCACCGTTCATGGAGACGGTAGACCTTACATACGCATGAACACTACTTTCATTTCATTGTCATATTAATTGAATTAAAAAATTGGAGATATATATATATGATAATTCCAGTATAATATATATGTTATATAGGTCACATATGTTCATTAATTTCATTCTTTATACATTCCACGTATTGCATGAATGAGTCACATCACTTAAGGGGGCAGTAGTCCACACTTCCTCATATGAAATTATCGCATTCGAAAAAAATGAAAAGCATAAAGGTATATTTTAAATATAAAATACAGAAGCGTAGAGAAAACATTAATATAATATATATCATATAAAAATATTTCCATCATAATGGCCACCATGAGAGGTTGTAGGAGAAGATAGAACAATCATTGTTTCGTGAGACAGTAATTCGCCATCCATAGAAACAACATGTTCTTTAACCATTAGACGGAGGTGTGTGTAAGTATAGCTAAAATAATTCTTTTAAAAACATCATTTTATATTGAAGATACTGGTGTTGTTAAAAAATAAAGGAATAAAAAGAGTTTAGGGGGTTGGAGAAGAAAAATAAAACAAAAGAACATAAGAGAAGACATTAACTTTAAATCGGATATCTCCCTTTGGATTGAACCAAAAGGGTTTCTTGAAGATATTTATTCCTATGTTGAGGCTTGAATGATGAATAGAGGGATGTGGAGAGATGAAATGTGCCGGTTTTGGCCAAGCCAATGTCTTTAGAGGTGTGGTTAAGGTGGTAGAGGTGGGGGCCTTTTATAAGACAATAGGAGGGGCACTCTTGGAAAGTTATAAAATATTACTCTATTATAAAAATCTTTTAAGATTTTAAAGGTTCAAAAAGTATATATTTAGAGGCTAAGGTGATAATGTTTAGAAATATACCCATCCAATAGGTTTGTGACAAGTGTAAGACTTAGATATTACCCTATCTCATCATTTTATTTAAATCATTCATTTATGTGGTAATCACTGCATCATCACGGTGTCATAAATAAATTAATTTTTTTGATATCTAAAAATTATAAAAAAATATCATGAGGTAGGAAAATTTTTTAGTTTTATAATGAATATTTATAGTCAAAAATATGCCTTGTATAACCCCATGTAAAAATTGTTTTAGTAAAACAATACATGTTTGTGAGATTTTAATTTTAACTTTAAATAAAAAGTTTTTAATGTCATTTTCCTACCAAAGTGGCTCCATGGGGTCCCCAAGTTGACCCATGGAATTTTTTGGTCGGCCATTACTTATCCAATAAGGGTAGGACATGTGCAAAGGTCATTTCATATTATTATAACATTATCTTTACCTTAAATTACACTAATTAACTTTAATCGTGATTAGTAAAACATAAATGTTACTATTCATCAAAAAATTATTTTCATCCCATTTAACCACATTTTACATCCTAATGAAAACCATGTATGTCTAATTTTTGAAATTAAAATCACAGAAGTGGTAAATTTTCATTTAAACAAAAAATTAGTTGTTTAAGAACCACTTAGTGGTTTCACTATTCATCAAAAATCGATGTTTTAAAAAAAACCAAAAATTCACCCTAATATATATATGATATTCCGAATTAAACAATGATGTCTATCTTAAAAAATTAAAAACGAATAAATATCATTAAATAATTTAATAATTAATATTCGTTGTCAAAACAAATAGCGTGTTTTTATGAAATAATATATATCAAAAGATTGACACTATTTTATGTCCAATTTCAAAGTGAAATTAATTCCAATGACCACTATTGTATTAGAGGGTTAAAATATATTATAATTGGACTTTAAAACCAATTAAAAAGATAATATAATCATATAAATAAATTATATTAAAAAGAGGTTTTGAATTAAAATACAACAGTTTTCATTATTTATTAAAAAATGAACTTTATCGGAAAAATAGTAAAAATTTACAAAAAGTAAGTTTTGAGGTACCGATTCTAAAGAAGAATTTTATTTGGTCCAATAGAATTTATAAGAGTGACCAAAACTATATTAAAGAGGGTTCACCATCAAAAGGCGATAAATCGACCATTTAATGAATTTTTTAGTATTTGTGCTTAAAATTGAATTATTTTCTTATTTTAAGCATTTATCTTTTATTGGATAAATGTAAAAACATTTAATAAACATATATAATCATATTTTATTTATTTCTATTCCTTCCAGCCAATACAATGACTAGTTGTTAACTAACATTTAAAATAATATTATATTATAATTAGAGTGCAACGTAAGATTATAAAGAAACTCGTTGTTGCGTATTGGGTAAGCCATCAAGCATAGAATTCCATTTAAAGTAATATTAATATTTTACTAAAAAATATTAATAAATATGGAAAAGTAATATTCTTTATTTACCTGGGAAGTTACACGGTTCCCATATTATATTAATTTTTTTTTTGATTTTTGGTATTATTTCTGTATTGTTATTGAGATATTAATAGAGATGTATCTTGTAGGTCTCAAAATGGATGATTAAAATAGATAAATGATTTTGGTATTCATTTTTATTTTAAAATTTATCTAAAATTTGATAATATATTTTATAGGAAAATTAATCAACTATCTATTCAATATTTTAGTGAGTGTTTTCCATTGATAGTAAATTGTGAATAACAAATAGGGGTAATATAAATGCTAATGTTACGAAGGGAATAGTGGTATATTAAGATAGATAAGATTAGAAATAATAGTCTTCAAGAAAAAATTGATATGAATTTTATTGATTATAAGATTACTAAGACTAGAATACTAGGGGTTGGATAGGTTAGTATAAGACTTAGGGTAGCAAAAATTTAATAGGTTATATTTAATTTAAAGTTCATTAATTAAAATAATTAAAGGTATAGAATAATGGAATCCTAAATAAATCATCTATGATGAACATATTCTAAAAATTATCAATGAAAATAATATCTTCAATATAGCTAATTAGATATGTTTGATCCATGTAGTTGACCCCTTTTATCTGGGTTTAAGGGTTATTTATTATTGTTATTGTCATTGACTATCACTAATTGTGAATTTTTTTAGTGAAATAAAAATATAGGAAATAGGCCTAAAATATAGAATTAATTGTTGAATTAAAATCTTATTACAAAATGAATAAGGTAAAACTAAATGTGTGTTTTAAATTTAAAATAAAAAATTTATTTCAAAAAGGAATGTAACATATTGAAAACTAAAAAAAACATTATCATATTCTCATTACTCTTTTGGATAATGATTTAATATTCATTCATCAAAATATGGAATTAAACTCAAGTGAATACAAACATGGTGATAACAATTATGACTAAAATAATATGTTCTCATTAAAACATAACATTTTAGTTCAAAAAATATGGCACATACACAATATAATAACAAATAACATGATTATATTAATAATTTATAAAAAAATATAATTTATTTATGATGTAAAAAAATCAAAACCATGTTAATTTGACATAATGTGTGTTTTTCATGACTCAGAGTGAATGTTTTTTGTATAAAAGTGTTATTTTTGTTCAAAAAATGCTTCACATGCTGAAAAAACTTACTAGGATTTTCTGAATACATCAGGAAAAAAAATTTTATAAAGACAAATTGACATTTAGAAGTTAAAATAACATCAATATGACCCATGGTCAGTCCATCGTGACTAAATGTTAATGATTTTTGTTTAAAAGTGACATTTTATCTCAAAATAGCCATCTGATGCTAAAAACCAAGAAAATAAAATAAAATTTCCCTGATACATTATAGAAAATATTGATAATTAAATTTTTATATATAGGAATTAAATGTACATTAATTTAACATAAATGTTCTAATATGACTAAATGTGTGTGTTTTCATTTGAATGAGATATTTTAGTTTTAAAAATTCACCACAGACATAAAATAAAGAAAATAAACCTTTTTTTAATGAAAATTTAGTAAAATGATTGATAAATCATTTGGGAAAACTAAGAATTAGTCTTACATCATCCTAACACATGGAATGGTTGGGATGATTGAAAATGAATGTTTTTAATATAAAAGTGATATGTTAGTTTAAAGAACATTTCATATACTAAGATACTAGAAAAAACATTTAAATTGACACGATTCATTAAAAAAATATCAAGAAATCAATTATAAAATTTAATAATTAAGTGTATGTTAATCTAACACATAGTGTGACCTGTATGACTTAAAGTGCATGTTTTCTTTTAAAGTGACATTTGCGTTCAACAAACATGTTAGATACTCAATGTCAACAAATCATACTGAAATTTAAATGAATCAATAATCATTATATCAATACTTACTTTTTTTTTGTATAAATTAACCTCACGTGAATAGGATACACAATGTTACTGATAATATTTAAAGTGTGAGTTTTTATTTTAATGTGATATTTTATTTAAAATAACACATCAGAAACTCAAAATTCTGAAAACACACTCCAATAAAATTGATACTTTAAAAAATCACTAATTCATTGGTCATTTATAGGAATTGAACTCACATAAATCTTACACAAGGTGTGGATGATATGATTAAAAGTTCATGTATTTTGTTTAGAAGTGAAATTTTAGTTCCAAATTTTTTTTCATAATCCAAAAAAAATGAACAGACTTGTATTGTCATGATACTTTAGGAAAAAGTTCAAAAATCTATTTTTAATATGTAGGAATTAATCTCTTGTCAATATAATGGACAGTGTGGTTCATATGACGGAAATAAGATGTTCTAATTTGAAATTATCATTTTATTTTAGAATTTATGTCCAATAATAAAAAAATTCACTCATCATAAAATTTTTTAAAAAATCAAATTATTATTTTCATACTTATAGAAAGTAATTAAACATCATGATCAAGTAAAAATTTATCATATATTATATAAAATTATAATTAAACTTATTTTTTTATTTTTTTAGTATGATTACTAAAATAATTTTTTTTATTATTTACAAACAAATATTTTTTATGATTCTTGGTTGATCATTCTAACATATAAAACCTGATAGATTTTTTACATTGGTTGTTGTTATTTTTATTTCTATGTGAATTGAAATTAATATAATTTTATTTTATTGATATTATTTAATGTAATATTTATATTGAAATGGTTTAATGCAAATATACTATCTGTTATATAAATATATTAAATTATAGTAATGGAAATTCATTTTAATGATTTTAGGTAACTACTTAAAATTTCTATTTATGTAGAGTCTATAATCCAATAGTAATTGATTGTTCATTCTATCAATGTTATGTATATTGGTAGTAATGATAAATTTTATTATTCCTAAACATAGAACTGATAAAACATAGTTTTATTATTTCTAAAGACAGTTTTGAAGAAATTAATATTTTATAAGTGATTATTTACAATTGAAAAGGGTATTCATTATAATCCCTGATAATTTTATAAACTTTTTATCATTGAAAAATCAAAAAATATGAACTTATAAAATGAAGATCGATTGACGTGATAATGTGTTTAAAAACATTTTAGATCTACATGAAAAAACTGAAAATCCAAGAAAATCATTTAATATATTGTAAAAGTTCAAATTATTTGAATATGTGATGCTCACTAAACCATTAAAAATGATCACACTATTTTTTACATTATCCAAAAAATAAAAATTTCTAAATGAAATACAATATTATCATGAAAAAAAATCCCAGCAAATTTTCAAGTCACGAACATGAAAATATCCAACAGAGAATACATGTATCTTTTTCCCCATATATTAATAAAACATTATGAATGGACCAATAGGGATAAAATAATACAAAAAAAACTATATTACTTACAATACAGTAGATAAGGATGTTATAATCATATGAATCCATTTTAGTTGTTCCATAAAAGTAATGATGATGTAATCACTCATTTTAAACAATGGATTTTATTATCTTGAACAATAATTGATAAAAAACAGTATTTCTGCAATGGAACCAAGATTAACCTGCTATATAGAACTCGAGTCAGTCATGAATTGAATAGAAAAGTTTTCCTAATCCCCCTAGGGTGGATTACATCACCTAGGATTTAAGAACTACCTTTGGGAATGATGTTTTCAGGGTAAGACATAAACATGAACACATCAACCATTAAAACAATAGTATTCTAAAAATATTCCCTTCAGGAAAAGAGATAACAATACAAAATTGGTTTCCAAAAACCACCAAAACAAAACAAAGTACGAATGAAATAAAAAAGCACAACTCCAAGTGACATGTAGTTATCTCTATACTCCCACACCATGATAATGAGTAAACCCATCGCCACCCGAGGGTACCTTGTCATTACCTACATCAAATCAAACAATATCTACAAATACAAAACGGTGTATAATGGGTGTAAAAAATATTCCCTGAAGGATCCCACAAATTTCATAACAATTATTATATATAAAATAAACCAATAATTCTCAAGTAGAAAAGATCATGAGTTTTATACAATTTTACAAAATTGACAATAAAACATAGAAATTAACCCCTTTTCACAGTTTATATAACATACCAAATAATTGGTTTTCCAAGAATTTCAATAATCAATACACATTCATATTTAAAAGATATCAATGGGTAATACCTGACCATAGGTTAACCTCAATTCCAAACCAGTGAGGATCCTTATTCAATTTTATATGATTAGCATTCCACCTTATTTAAACATTACCCAAGAAAAAAAGTGCTAGGTGGAAAGAGGTCACTCCTAGGATCGGTTACTTTTGAAAACATAGGAAACAAGGTGCATAAATTACCCTATAAGAAATGCACTAGGGTTAGAGTTCATTCTCTAAAGATGGATCCTTACATAATCATTGATCAAAATCAGTTTTAAAAAATTAAAATAATTCAAAGTGAATTCCATATTTAGAACCATATATATATTTCTATAAAACCATTCTCATTAAGCACAAAAATGCTAAATACCTCTTCAAAATCAATTATCATGACCAATATATTTCAAAATTATTTCCTTTAAAACCATGTAAACATCCATTTTCAGGATAAATCCTTAAACCATGTTTTCCAACCATTTAGAAACCCATTCCAAAGAGAAATTAAGCATGGTTTATAAGATAAAACCAGGTCATGAAACCACCAACATTGAAACCCATGGAAAATGAACCATCGCATGAAAACCTCAAGCCAAGATGAACTGATGAGTCAAGGAATTGAGGAAGGTCACTAAACAAGAAGTCCAAATTAATAAACTCTAATTCATTATTTATAGAAAAAAATGAAAAGAAATGAAATAATTACACCACAATTATTGAATAATGGGACAACAACCAATGAAGATCAGGACACCAACCCCCATTTTGATGAATGATCTATAGGAAACCCAATTAGATAATGTCATAAACCATAGATATAGAATCAATATCACCGTTAAATGGTTTCAATTATAGAGATAAGATCAGATCTAGATTATCAATGAACAATTAAAAAGAATAATAACATAACTAAAAAATAATGATATAACACTTAAAAATCCTTAAAAATGATCTCTTAAAGACAAGGAATCTCAAAAATATATATTATTGAATCCTCCTTGGTCGAGATCATATTCCACCCGAAGAAGGATGAGGAAAATCATATGTGGTTCAAGTCATACAATAAAAGGTTAGATTAATTGGATAACATCCAATGTTTTGGAAATACAGTTTGATAAATCATGCTCTCCCTTCTAGTTGACTATATAGGATGAATGGTTTGGAAGTATAGTTTGATAGTCTATGCACTAATTATGTGAAATTCTATTTTCCCAAGATACATAGGTTGAAGAGAAGGCCACACCGTGTTGGTTAATCATGCACTTAAAGCAAGATGCACTGTTTCATGGGAAGAGCCTCACAATTATACATAACCATGCACCAACCATGCATAGAACTACAAACCTCTAAAAACATCCAAAATTCACCCATAATGACCTGAGGGAAGACCCAAATGATTGACAGCCTAAATAAAGTGATGTATGTACTTTAAAGAAACACTTTGATGTGGCAACCTTTGTCCATTATAATTTTAGTATAAATTAATGCTATATTAGATGATGAATCACCCTCTTACATGAAAAACACATTGTAGTAGCCAATATATATAAACATATATATTTATATTACAAAAATATAATTATTTTCAAATAAAAAAATTATTTCTCTTGCATTATTTGAATAAAAAATAAATTTACATTGATACATTATAATAAAATTTCTATTATATTTGATATATATAATTCATTAACATTAATTAAAATTAAAAAAATACTAAATATTAATTAAGAAAGCTCAAAAGACAACATATCCTTAGATCAACCCAACCAATATAAAAATATAGTGTATCTATAATTGAAAATAATGTTTATTTTATTAAGACTAAATACTGAAAAAATTAAAAATTAAAAATTAAAAAAATTTATAATTAAAATATAAATAAAATGGATAAAATAATAAATTAATATAAAAATATAAATTATTATATAAATATTAGTGTGTTTGTTTTGTTTTCAGTGTGTTACACATGTTTTATACTAAAATAAATCTTATTTAAAATGAATACATAAACTTTTAGTATTACAAGGGGCACCATACATCATATTAATGCGAGTTTAATTATTATATTCCATAATTGAATCATGGGTTTTTATAATATATCATGCTAATCATAGTTCATTTTATTATTATTGATTCTATGATGTGTTTTTTGAACAAAAATATCGCTTTTAGGCTAAAAACATGATTTGTTTTAATAAAAAACCTACATTGGATTTACATGTGGTTTTTAACTACACATAGAATAATAATCCAGGGTTATTTCCTAAATGTATAACTATATTCCATGATAATTTATTTAATTTTGTGTGTGTAACATGTTTTTTGAACTGAAATGAAACTTTTAAACAAAAAACATTAACTTTTATTTATATTAACCTCACCATTTTTTAGATTGAAATGATGTTAATTTCTACATGCCCAAACCAAATCTTGGATAATTATGCAAAATTAACATGAAAATCAAAGTAATTTTACTCAGTGTTGATTATGTGAAAATATTTTTAAACTAAAAGTCATTTTAAAACTTAAAACACGCACTTTAATCATTTTCTAAACATATTATTACAAATCATAGTATTTTCTCTTAGTACTATGTATGTGATAATAATTTTATAATAAAATAAATCTTTTAAAAGAAAACATACACATTTAGTTACACCAACCACATTTTTTATTGGATTGATGTGACTTCAATTCCTACTAGTCACAAATAATTTAAAAATCATTTTCTGAAAGTATAAAGACAATCTATGTTTTTTTTAAATTAAGTATGTGATAATGTTTATAAACTGAATTGTCTACTTTTAAACAGAGAACATGAACATTCATTCATACGAACCACACCATGAGTTATATTATATTTCAATTATGTTAAATAGTATATAAATGAACCACATATCATTTTCCTAATGTATCACAAAAATCCTAACATGGTTATATAATTTTGAGTACATGCTGTATGTTTTAAAAATTATTATAACTTTTAAACTAAAATAACACACTTATGATCATATCAGAATCATTTTCTGTCAAATTTTTTTGATGTCCATTCCTATATGTAAAAAATAAAGCATATATAGTTTTCCAAAAGTATCATGAGAATATGAGCATATTTACAAGGTTTTGAGTATGTGATGCACATTTTAAGATATAATTATGATCTCTAATTGAAAAAAACACCTTATGTTATACCAACAACTCGATGTGTTAGATTGATATTATATTAATTCAAATAATTTATAAGTTAATTGTTTACATTTTTTAAAGTATCATGATAATCCATACATGTTTTTGTTGTTGTGAGTATTTAACAAATCATTTAAACCAAATAAAATTTATTTTTAACTCGAATACACACTTAATATCAAAATCGACGTACCATGTGTTAGGATAAAATGAGTTTAATCTTCAAATATCACAAATGAACCACATATCATTTAATTTATCTTCGGATAATATGTGTACATTATCTTAGATGTATATATATGTCAAATGTTTTGGAATAAATTTTTTATTTAAAATGGGAAGCCTATATTTTGAATTCATGGAACTAAAATTAAAAAATTATAGATAAACATAATTTCAATAATGATGAATGTTATATATTAATTTTAAGAACAATATCAACTTATCCATCAAATGCATAATTTTTATATAATAAAATTAAATATAAAAAAGACAAATGAAATTGTAATATAAAAAATGCATGTAAAATTAAGGAATAAATTATTAAAATACCTCTTATAAGAAATGTAAGTGATGTATCCAAAATAATCATGTTCATATGGATATATTAATAACCATCCGGCTCTTTTTATCAACTACAACCACCAAACTCAGCTGCTTGAGTTCATTTATATTTGAACATATTTATCATCATGTTCTTTAACCTTTATATTGATAATTAATTTTAAAATTATTATGTTCATAAATTACAATCTCATGTTTCATGGTGTTTTAGTTACTATTTATAAAAACTAGAATCTTATTATTAATAATATTATACAAGCATTATTGGTGCCCCCATTTTATTTCAAAACTATTTTATTAATTTTTTAATTCATTAAATATTATGGGTCATATGAAAATATTCTAATCACATATAACTAAAATAAATATCACCAACAATGATAGGAAACCAAATCATCATAATGTTTCAAAATATTTTGACACTATGTAAGTTGCACATTCATTATCAATGAAATCTATTTTTTATCTTGAATAAATTAATTTTTTACAGTCCTCATAGTACAAAAAATACAAATAAATAAAGATTTAATAAATATTTTAAATGGAATGGTAATTTTCTGTTGTAAATTCCACTTAGGGAAAGGATTTTTATGGAATATGGTATATTTCATAAATTTATGAATATAATAACTACAATAGATGTGATTAATTTGTTTTATATATTATAAAAACATTATTAATTTGTTTTGATATAGGTTTTAATAGTATAATATTTCTATATATTCCTTAATACATGTCCAATAATTTAAAGCTATAGGTATATTTTGTGAATTAACCATACACATACCATGGTTTTGATGATAAATAATAACATCCCAATCTTAACAAAATACTTTTCAAAATATAAAACAAAACATATAATTTAATGTTTATTAAAAAAATGTTCAATATAACTTATTAAAAATTTATAATAGACATAATTTTTTTTCTATGTGTCGGATATCAATGTGTTAAATCCAAATTAAAATATCTTTATATTATCCGAATTAATTGCAATGAGAATCCAATGACTGAAAAAAAGGTATGTGTTATAGGAAAAAAATGAAAATATATTTTATAGAATTAGAGTGTAGATTAACACACGTGAATTATTGGTATTAGGAAGATCATATCATCTATTATTTTCATTTCAAACAGTACATGTACTCGGTGTTCTCTTACTAAATTTTCATCTTCATCAATTGATTTTTTCTATGGAAATGAAATGAGGACTAAAAAATCTAAATTTTGGTTCAAAATGTATTCCATTTAAATTCGTGAGATATATGTGTCTATATAAAATATTAATAATATTAGACTATAATAAATATAACATATTAATTTCAGGGAAACAAAATATAAAAATTTACCTCAACTATACATTAAATTCTAAGGATCTCAACCATTCATGACAAAGGTTTCAATTTACAATCTCTTAACCAATCATTTCAATAATGCATTCTTGGTATGTTTTTCTTTGTATTCACTATAGGCCAGGTTTCTAACTTGAAAAATTTATCTACATAAACATGTTACATTAATTAATGTGTAAGTCAAATTTCTAGTTTTAATCCACCCTTAGATGGTCTATTTGATATATTAGCTAATCCTTCACATTGTATTGACTAGAACTTTTATTTTCTCTTTAGTTGTTCCTTAACAAATAACATAATTCAATTTACAACATTTTTTCATAAATTATAAAATGTTTTTTTATAAAATGTGTTATAAAGGAAACACATTATTATCATAATTTATTTGATAATATTAAATGAAAGTTTTATGAATGTTCAAAAAATATGGTCAGTTATATAAACACCAAGATCATCAAGGAGAACAAGTAGATGAGTGCTCAAGTCATGATATATGTGAATTATTAATCTCAATTGATCTTTTGGGTGAATCTTATTACATATACTACAAAATTGGATATTTTATATTTTAACTTTCTTAATAAGGTGATTAGTGGGTGCTGATAGATATAAATTACAATTAATTTCTTCATATATAATTCTATATAAGAAATGTATTGGTAGTTTTTTATTCAAATTCACTAAAGAATGATTAAAATTTTGATTTCCTAGGGTATTTTGTGAATTTTAGAGAAATCAATACCCTCAAAAATGGGGTTTTTGGATATTGGTGGTGTTGTTGTTTATTCTTTGATTATTTTTTGTTGATCTATCTGTAGAAACTGGTTCTTCAAATATGGGTTCTAAATAAAATATTATGTATGAGTATATATCTGTGTGTCTATTTTTTTATTTTGTAATTTGTATCTACCTTTTTCTTTTATTTGTTAATTTATTCATGTGTAGATACTCTAAAACATGTGGTTCTAATGTTTCCAAACTATTATATATGCTTCAAACCCATTAAAATTTGTCCTTCATCAGCTATAGTGGATGTAAATTCTTGTGGATAAAATGGATAAAAATTATTGGTAAATGAGTGGTCATTGATAGGTAATTAAATTTTAAATAATAAAATATATATTATTTAATAAAAAAGGATTATTCTAATACTATTTATATGTTTTCATATACTAAATCCCTTTTTTGATTTACATTACCAAGATTCCATAACACAGAATTTGGGATTCATGTACCTTCATATTTGAATTTACCAATCTAAATATAAACAAGGTATAATAATTACATTTTTATTTTATATCATATATATTATTTAATATTTATTTAAAATACATAGAATTTATATAAGTGAAGAATACTTAATCATTGTTTTAAAGTAGGGTGTGATGGTTTGGTTCATATTGTTTATTTTATAAAATCATTTAAAACCTCATAAATTAATAATTTGAATCAAAGTTCTTTTATGTGTAACATAATATAAAATAATACCAATTTAAATGTACATTGAATGATTCATCCTTCCAAATTAAAATAACCCCCCCCCCCCAATTTACATGGTTTCTATACACGAATCGGGAAAGGCATCACTACCACCTAACACTTCACCTTGCCCATGGCATGGACTGAGTGGAATTCCCAATCCCTATGGGCAAAAAAATTAATTGTAAATCGAATACCACCTTGGGAATGATTTACCCACAAAAACCAAACATCTAAACCACATTCCACAACTCCCATAGGTAACCATAAATGACACAACATGTACACAAACAACATAACCAATGTATGCACAAGGCTATACAAAAGAGACTTGAACATGTTATAATGTTCAATTTACATTTTAAACAAAAACCAAAAAATATCCAAAAGGGAAGCAAATAACAAAAGGAACACCAACCTACTTAATTCTTGAGGGCCAACACCCACTACGCCACCACATTTAACCCCTATCAAAATACCATGCTATCAAGATCCCTTATTGGTACTCCAATAGTATTCATACCTTTATTAGAAAACATGAAGTTGATATATACCCAATTGGTATATACAAGGCATGATAACACTTTCCTTATAAGATTCCACATGATGTTCCCTGAATATCCATTATATGATGAATTAAATTTCATGTTTTTATTGAATTAAAAAAATTTATTTGTCAAAACATATTTTAGTTTTCCAAGAATGTTAAATAGTGAAAAAAGCTAATAAAATTTAAACAATTATTAAGAACCATGTCCCAAAAACCTCAAAGCTTGGTAAAATGGTTGCAAAGACCCTCCTCTCAGTGATCCAGTAGAACTATATCTCTCCTCCTTCATGATCCACTAGAGAGGTCATCACTAATGTTCTAGTGGCATTAACAACATCATCATCATGTGTAGTTGATGTGGTAGTAATACCCTTCTAGGAAGAATGGGTCACACCCTACAATCTCTCCTAAAGTACTAGTCCTTATCCCACCATCCATGATACCATGTGTTCCCATGTTCTCTATTATATTTTCAAAATATTTTCAAACAATTTCAATCCCATTATTATATATCTACATGTCACATTCCACAATACCTCGTTTTCATCTATCACCTAAAGGGAAAACAATTTCAATAGTTTTAAAAACTTGAAAACCCTTCAAAACACAGGTTCACAACCACCATTTTAGTAAAACATTTTGAAATTAATGAAGTCACATTTAACACAACATATAGTTGAACAACCTGGAACCACCTACCATTAATCTATAAATGACCACTAACAAGGTACGAACCACATTCTAAAGGGAGAGGAGATCATACCGAAGCGAGAACACACCACTAACTTGAAGATCTATCAAAAA
Source organism: Viscum album (assembly GCA_963277665.1). Classification (NCBI taxonomy): domain Eukaryota; kingdom Viridiplantae; phylum Streptophyta; class Magnoliopsida; order Santalales; family Viscaceae; genus Viscum; species Viscum album. The sequence goes on from OY728165.1 coordinate 929,029,402, forward strand.
AAGTATAATCAGACCCATACAAAGTAAACATAACTATATAATTGGATAAACCAAATAATAATGTAAGCAGAGTCCATGAATAATGAAAATAAGGGACTTAATTGGGGTTACTTTGAATACCCCATCTCAAATACACGAAAAAAAATCGGAGCCTTAAGGGAGTGAAGAAGACAGGGAGGCACTCATAGGGATGTGGTGGTCAAAAGGATGGAAACATGTGGTGATTTGGGATAAATATAGAAAGAGAAATAGAATATATTACTTTTTAAGAGATATAGAATGTCATAAAATTTGGCTGCAAGATCTATCAATCCTTGAACCTACCATGTTCTTCCTCTTTCCAGGGGGAGGCTGCACAGACTACTGGGGTTGAAAAATAATTTCTTTCATAGCCATTCGACCCTAATAGACTTGCTTTTTGTGCCAAATAGTTTATAGAGGTATGGAGCATAATTTCTATTAACCATGCACCTACAGTGCACCAAACTATAGATAGACCAAAACAACAGTTTTTCCAAAAAATTATTGTGCATACTATGGGAAAATATAAGGGAAACAAATAATGGATAAATACATGAAAAATAAACCATGAGTATTATGATTCTTCTGAACATGAAAACATTTCATCCCTAGAAATTCCAAACATTGTCTGATCAGAGAACAAATGTGGGTACATCTCCTCAACCCAAGACATTCATTCACACATTCCGTGCTTATCATTCAAATGATTACATAAGATCCAAACTAATATATTTTATTTCCCTTGAAAATGTTTCTCTTTGGTATCCATAACCTGAACTTGTGCTTAAATACTAAAAAACTAGTTCCTACATATGCTCTTCCTAGCATAGAATGCGAGATGGATCTGGATAATAGTTATTCAAATATTAGGGGTGGAGAACATCATGATTTGGAATCAACTGAGAAGTAAACACTAGGTTATATTACACATTATAGTCCCTCTCAAAAAAAAAAGTTCCTGCATACCTCGATGTAAGCTTCCCATGTTTTCCATGGTGATGATGACCCATGTGAGGTGCTACTTTTAGAAACCACTAGACACCCACTAAGAACTATAAAGGCCCGTATAATGTATTAGAAAATTAATTCTTATTTCTATAATATATTAATACAATAAACGAAGCTTCTAATATAATTATATTACATCTTTTTGTATGGATATTCATTAAATTATATAGAAAAATAAAAAAAATACTATAACAATTTATTTATTTTAGAAACATATAACACAATATTCTTAATTCAGGGAAGATCATAAATTTCACTCATAAATATCTTCCTCTTTTTATTCACATACATAAAAAGTCTTTATTCATAACATTGGAAAAACATAAGAAAGGGCAAGGTTAAATATTCATTAAGGGTAAATAAATATAGATATTTATGTATAACATGATGATAAGAATATAAGTACATGAGATTAACATTTGAAAGCCATAACCTATAAGATAAAGATGATAATATTGAGGCATGTCCCAAAACATGTCAGTTCAAAAGACATGAATCATAAGGTAATCAAAGAAAATTTTCCATGAGATCATAACATTTTATGAATTTATATATTTGGGTCATACACATCATATTATATCATTGTGAACATGTATAAATTGAATTAGATTCACTCATCAAGTCAAATACATGAAATAAGGCACTCACATAAATTTATAGACATGCAACCATGCCCATGAATAAAATTATCGACATGAAAGACATTTCCATGCCTAAAATCATGAACATTTAATTAGGTTCACACATAAAATTGTGAACATATAGTCATGTTCATGCATAAAACTATTGACATTAAATACAAGTCCACATATAACATCATCGTAATAAAGTTGAACTCCTTGGAATATTATATAGTAAAATGTACCTCAATGTACTTGATTCAGTATCCACTACTATCCTATATATATCATGAGATAAAATTCTTTACAAAATGTCAGATATCATCTTTGTTCATCCCCGAACTGGTCACCCGATATGAACTGTGTCAACCCCTGAGTGGCCTTCCCGATCCTCCTGGGATGGTGCATGAAAAAACAGTATCAAAGTGAGGTTGGATCTTTTTAGGACCTTTATTTTTGGAGTTTCCATAGTTATTTGGGGATGTTGTAAGGTCCCAGACTTAAAAGATTACATTATATTGAATTAAATAAATAATTCACATTGAGGATTTTTTCAGGTTTAGAGATTTAGATAATTAGGCCTTGAATATTACATTACATCTCAAACATTACAAAGTAGACACTTCTACTCAGTTTCCATTTTTTCATAAAAGAAAAAGTCTTGAAAAAAATAGTCATGTCTAGTTCCATGTTTTAGAAAACATGACTTTTCTTTGATCCAATCCTTGAACCTATTCATCTTTAAGTAACGTGAAAGACATTTCCAAACATGGGATGAGCATAAAAATCTTAGTAAGGGTTATAAAATAATTAAAGGAAATAATAACCCATCAATAATTAAAAATCAATGAAACCATGCATTTGAATCATAACATACATCCTGAAATCATAAGATTTATGAATAACACACAGAAATCATAAATCATAAAGATAACTTATGGAATGCATAACATACATACTTTGTAGATTTCCTAGATACATAGGGAGTTATGTTTGGAACACCCAACACAGTATATTCCCAAAATCTATTAGGAGAAACATTAACATTTACCTCTGTAACGTTACCCAATGCATTGGATAGCTATCTCGGGCTCACCCACCCTATGTTTATCACAAAAACACCCATATATAAAAATAATGACCATGAAACATAACATAATCATAACACATACAATAATAATATAGGAAATTTAACATTTCCACATTATATTCAAAATATAACCATTCAAGATATTTACATAATCAATCCAATTTAAAAAACACATTTAAAACATTTAAAATAATATTTTTAAATCAAAGTTTCCTAAACCACTTTGAAACTTATAAAGGAATTAACATTTTAAAACATTAATTTCTATATAAATAAATCTATAAAATAAATTTAAAACATAGACATTAATGATAATGATTTATAAGATTAAATACTTAAAACAATTAAAATGATATTGTAGTTAAACAGTTCCTAAACAAATGATAGAAACTAGAATAAAAATAATTGAGGAATAAAATTAATGAAATCTAATAATATCATGAGAATAATGAGATTCATGATATAATATGTCAAATTGTAGCATATAACAATATAATTGTGAATTGGTGTAAAAAAATAAAAAGTCTCAATGGAATGTAAATTGACGTAAAGTCCCTTGCAAAGATTATATCGTTAGATTAAGGACAAATCAATGACATGATTATGTTTGAAAAATAAAAATACACACAATATAAGTGGATATTAGGTGTAAAAAAATCATCAGTTATTCACACATATTCATAGAATTATATAATCAATAAGTAGAAGTTTAAACCAATGAATTGTAATTGGGTTAAGATGTTCTTTTACAGAAATTCGACAACCTAACGACGTCACATTAAAATTCAGAAATTGAGTTGATGAGAGAAGAAATGGTCTCTCATCCGATGGAAATAAAATTTACAGAAATAATTATATGTAATAACATTTCCCAACATAAAAAATGAAAAATTAAAACACATAAAATATGTATTTGACTAAAAGAGTGTGGTGAAAGGTTCCCTTACCGATTTCGTAACATATGAAACATACAACCCATGAATGAAGGATCGTACAATGAATATGTAAATAACCATAAGTTGTAGTATATTACATACAGAATACAATCATGGGTAGTAAATACACCACACAAAAGGAAATAGTGGTAATTATAGAATGAATCTCATTAGAAACAAAATTTAGATGAAAACTCTTTGCCTCATGTCCGACTAGACTCATTTATTCCTTGTTCTTCCTGAATAATAAGAATAAGTTAATTTTTTGACTTCCTAAATAACATTTTTCATGTTTATTATTACTATTATATCACTTATTACCTTTTAATAATAGTTATTTAATTATTTCAGTTCATATCAGACATTTTTTAGATGTTTGGAATTTGAGTTAAAATAAACTTGTTAAAATTACAATTTTCTCTTGTGGTAAAATGTAAATTATATAAATAATTATATTCATGATTTAGATGTAATATATATCATATATATCCATTATATATTTATTTATAATAGTCCATAATATTTTGACATAAGATGTGAAATGCACCGTTTATGGAGACGGTAAGCTGTACATATGCATGCACACTACTTCCATTTCCTTTTTTTTCATTTTCAATGAAATAGAAACATAATGATACATATGTAAATTATAATTCAAGTATTATATCATATTTTTTATATGTTACATAATTTCTTTGACACCATCATTTATATGTTCAATGTATGTTAGGAACGAGTCAAATCACTTTGAGGGGGCGGTAGTCTGCACTTCCTTAAATGAAATTATCATATTTATAATACATGAAAAGCATAAAAATATGTTATAAATTATAATTAAAGAATAATATTGATAAAAAAATTAAATATATATCATATATAATTAAAGTTCCATCATAATCGACACCATGAGAGGCGGTTGGAGATATTTCAACAATCATCGTTTCGTGAGGCAGTAGTTCGCCGTCCATAGAAAATGTATGTCTGTATCTATTAGATGGGTGTGTCTGGATTTTTTGTTAGAAAACATTTAATAAAAACAAACTAGTATATTGAGGAAACATTTTTTATAAAAGATATTAATAAAGAGAATGTAGGGGGATGGAGAAGTAAAATTAAAGAAAACAACTTAAGAGAATATGTTAGCTTTAAATCAGGTATCTACATTTGGTCTGAACCAAAATGTTTACTTGAAGTGCCTTACTGTTAAGGTAAGGCTTCTAGGTGGAATAGGGGGATATTGAGATCTTATTTGGGAAGAGGATGGATAGTAAAAGGGGATATAATGTTGTGAATAATGAGTTAGAGGTGAGGCCTTTTTATAATGGGGAGGATTGGCTCTTTATGAAAGTTTGAAAATATTATTTTATTATATAATGATTTTCGGTTTCTAAGAGATAATTTTTTTTAAATTTGATGATAAATGACTATTGTTCTAAATAAATTCATCCAATAAAAATTTTACAAGTTTTAGATATTGTTTTAATATTTATAATCTTATTTATTTTAATCATTCATTAATGAGGTAAACACTGCATCATTATTGTGTCATAAATAATTTTATTTGTTTGATGTTGAAAAATTATAAATAAAATAACATAATTTATGAAATATTTATATCATTATAATGAATATTCATAGTCAAATATATCAATTATATAACACCAAATTAATTTTTTTAGCAAAACAATACTAGTTTATGATATTTTTATTTTTATTTTAAATAAAAACTTATTAATGATATTATCTTACCCAAATGGCTTTAAAAGACCAGAAATCACATTAAAGGGTTATATTTTTCGCCCGTGACTCATAAAATAAGGTTAGGACAAGTGTTAAGGTAATTTTATATTATTATAATATTATTTTTACCTTGAATTACCTTATTTAACTTTAACTGCGGTAAATAAAAGTCAAAAGATACTATTCACCAAAAAATATTTTCATCTTATTGAACCACATTTTACTTACTAATAACAACTAATTATTTCTTATTTTTGAATTTTAATTCACATATGTGATAAAATTTTATTTAAATTTTGAAGATGTTTTTTTAACTACTACTCAGTGTTTTCATTATTCATCAAAAATTGATGTTTTTCAAAAAAATACAAAAATTTCAGCCTAATCTATATTTGATATTCCAAATTTAAAAATGATGTCTATTTTACAAAATTAAAAACATATATGTTGAATTAATTAATTTAAAATTAATTCTCATTGTAAAAAAACATGTTTTTAAGAAATAATAACTATCAAATGATTGACACTTGTTTATGTCCAATTTTAAAGTGAAATTACTTCCAATGACAAACATTGTATTAAATGGTAAAAATATAATCTAATTACACTTGAAAACTAATTAAAAATATAATGTAACTGTATAAATAAATTAGATTAAAAGATAGTTTTGAATTTAAATACATTATTTTTCACTATTCATTGAAAAATGAATTTTATCTGAAAAATACGAAAAATTTAGTCAAAGTAAATTTTAATTTCAATATTCTATAGAAGAATTTTATTTTGTAAAATATAACATATAAAAGGGACACAAACTAGATTTAAAGAGGGTTCACCATAAAAAGGAGGTAAATTGACAATTTATGAATATTAGAGTATTTATGCTTAAAATCAGATTCATTCACATTTTAAGATTCTAACATTATTGGATAAATATAAAAACATTTAACAAACATGTATAATCATATTTTAGTTAGTCTTGTTCATTATTGCTAATACATTTACTATGTGTTAACTACAATTTAAAATAATAATAATATTATTTTATTTTTCAGTATAACTTAACGATTTGTGTAACGTAATATCTTTAAGAAACCTATTGTTGCGTATTGGGTATCCACCAAAAATGGAATCCCCATTAAATTAGAAATAATATTTAATTCACCAATATTAATAAATATTAAAATTCCATATTCTTTATTCACTTGGGATGTTATAGCATTCCCCCATATGGGGAATTGTGTCCTCCAACTTTAAAAATTGGGCTTGGAAACATCATTAAAAGTCCACATCAAAAAAAAAGAGTCAATAAAAATACCACATTAAAAGAATGAAAGATAAGTACAAAGGTCACATGATATAAACCATACTAGGATTCCATGTATGAAGACATGTATATGGAGGAGAAACTATGTGTCAATTTTGGATAGAGAGTGATAGAAAACATGATTTGGAAAAAGTTAACCACCCAAAATTCACAAACATGTGATGGGTTAAACGGGCATTGATTCCCCATTAGGAAAAGACAATGGAAAACAGTTTTTTATGTTCCATTTCATAGTGTTGGATAATTTATTTATGATATTGACTAAGGACATAAGGAAATATACTTACTTTTCTTGTAGAGTTTCATCCTATAGTAAGTTTCTACCAAAAACTCATCTTTTCTCAAAACGATGTGTATTCAAGATAAATTGGTCACACTTGAAGTGCTATAATAAAATTATAGAGAATCACAAAATCCAAAAAAGATGAACCATACATTTCCTTGGTCATTAGACATTATCCAAAACAAATATGGTCAGTATAATATCATATAATCCACAAAAAGGATAATCTTTGATAAAAAATAAATACTACTCTTAATCTGAAAAATTGAATAAACAATACCCAAATCTCAAAAAACACCATTTAATACAGAAATGTTCTAATAATTAATTAAAATAATCTAAACTAAGCTAAAATCCCAAAATTTAGAAGGATTTGATCACTTAGCCTTCTATAGTAAATTTTAACATTTATGTCTAAATAACATCGACTACTCTTAAATTCTAACATTGAAGTGTAATTAACCCAATCACATATTATATAAAATAGGTTAATAATTTCTATAAATATACCAAATCTCTATATTCCCTTAATAAAAACATAGATTCTTCAAAAACAAAATCCCCCATTACTCCTCCATTGAAATCCTAAAGTTTTATATTTTCTATAGGCATATAGTTTCCCAAAAAAAGAAAATTTCTTCCAAATTATCCTCTATCACTAATTCCACAAATCATTTCCTATACTAAGGATATTCATTTTATAAAAAATAAGATCCCAAATCCAATTATTCTTGATCAATAAAATAATTTAACTAAAATGAACAATTTATACTAACTAGGGACTTCATGTAGTCCAGTTGTAGGAAAAAAATACCAATCGCACTTTGGTTGTGGGTTTGATTCCCACAGCTTTGTCCGACATGATGGGTTATCACACAGTCTGCGTGTTTTCCTATTTGAAAAACTATATAATTTTATAAAATTCCCAAATATGAGATAAACTCCTCAAAAATAACCATAACATGATTTAACCTCAATTTTTGTCTTACACCTCTCATTATCATACCAACTCATAATGACAAGAATATCTTAATTCAAGATATATTATATATATTGACAATTTAATATTATAATTTTTTAACTCCATAAAATAACATTATTCCCAAAGAAATAACATTGTACCTTGATCATGGTCTCTACCTGGTTTCATCGTTATCTTGTTCACGTAGATAGATGGTCCACGTATTGTAGCAATGATGTATATATCCTTCAAAATCATCTACTTACTTTATCCAAAGACACCACGTATAATGTGGGTCATACAGGTGATTATATAAAAACGATTTTGTAAAATAATCATGTATGACATATAATTTCAAAAAATATGATTAAAATATATTTCCATAAAATAGTCTAACTGAGTTTCAGTAGAAACATTCAATCGATGGTCCTTTTAAAATACCACAAGTTTGTTCCAAGATAATATAATTTAAAAGAAAATATAAATAGTTTGTGCAAGGGTAACCTTCTTCATCACCTTTTTCAAAATCATAATAAGCTTCAAAATATTGTGTTAAGGTAAAATATTTAAAAATACCTTGAAAATATTTATCTTTCAACAAAATATGAGAATATTGAGAAAATATTATACAATTAAATACAACCCATGATCCAAGATGGTATCAAGGTATAGTAGAGGTGTTTGATATCTCACACAATTTATTGCATGTGATTTGTTTGTTAGAAAATGTTTCAGAGTTTTATAGAGATGATTTTGTAATAATTATTTCAATAAAGTCATCAAAAAGATATATTAATGTAGTTTCATATCCTACTCCTTCCATTTGTATAAAATTTTCCTTGATCTCAAAATGTTATAGAATAAGTATTTAACATAAGGAATTGACATTGAGACTAACCATGTGTCTAACAAAAATCATAATACCAAAATTTGTCTAAACCGACCTCTGATACCAACTATAAGGATCCGGCCTTAAAACATTACATAATATTGAATTAAATTAACATTTCACATGGATAAATTTTTTAGGATTAGAGTTTTAAAGAATTAGGCTATAAATATTATATTACATCTCAAAAATTATAGGTAGACACTTCTACTCAGTTTCTATTTCTTTCATAAAATAAAAAACTCTTTAAAAAAGAGTCATGTCTAGTTCCTTGATGTAGAGATAATGAATTTTCCTTTATCCCATCCTTGACCCTATTTATATTTAAGTCATGTGAAAAAACATTTAAAAACATGGGATGAGCATAAAAATCATAGTAATGGTTATAAAATAATGAAAGTAAACATTAACCCATCAATAAATACAATTCAATGAAACTATAATTTTCAATCATAACATACCTCATGAAATTATAAGATTTATGAATAACACATGGAGGTTATAAATCATAAAGGTAACTTATGGCATACATAACATACATACATTGTAGATTTCACAGCTACATAGTTAGTTACATTTGGAATACCAATCATAGTATATACCCTAAATCTATTAGGAGAAACATTAACTTTTACCTCCATCATATTACCAAATTCATTGGAGAGATATCTCGGGGTCACCCGCCTAGGTTTATCACGGTACCACCCATATACACAAACATTGCCCAAGAATGAAAACATAGTCCTAACACATAAATAATCATAAAGGAAAGATAAAATTTCTTCATTACATTAAAAATATATTAGTTCTATATACTTAAATAATAAATCTAATTTAGAAGACACATTTAATACATTTAAAAAGAATATTTTCTGACTCAAAGTGTCCTATAACACTTTGAAACTATTAAAGGAATTATCATTTTAAAACGTTAATATTCATATAAATATATCCTTAAAATCATTTTAAAAATAAGGACATTAATGAGAAATATTTAGAAGATTAAATATTTAAAACATTTAAAACAATATTTTTGTAAAAGAGTTCATAACCAAATGAGATATGATTGAATAAAAATAATTGACAAATAACATTGATAAAAGCTTATAATATCATGCGAATAAGGATAATCATGATATAATATGTCAAAGGACAGTATATACACCATATAACAGTGAATTGGTGTATAACAAAAAAAAGGTCTCAATGGAATGTAAATTAAGACAATGTCCCTTGCAAAGATAATATCATTAGATTAACGAAAAATCAATGACATATTTATGTGTGAGAAATAATAATACGTCCAAAAAAAGTAGATATTAAGTGTAAAAAAAAATTTCCATTCACATATATTCATATCATGACATAATCAAGAAGTTGAAGTTAAACCCAAAGAATTGAAATTGGGTTAAGAAGTTATCTTACAGAAATTTTCTTACCTAATAGTGTCACAATAAAATTCATAAAATGAGTTGATGATAGAGGAAAGGTTCCCTTATATCATGGACATAAATGTACTGAAATAAGGATATATAAGAACACATCCCAAAATTAAAAATTGAAATTTAAAAGGCATAAAAGAAGTCATTGACTAAAAGAGTGTGGTGAATGGTTCCCTTACCGATTTGGTAACGTATGAAATATACAACCCATGAAAGACGGATCATACAATGTATAAGTAAATAATGATAAAATAAAGTTTATTAAACAAAGAATACAATCATGGGTAGTAAATACACTACAAAAAAAATGAAATAGTGGCAATTATGGCTTGAATCTCATGAGAATAAAAAGTGAGATGAAAATCCCTTAACTCGAGTCCTACTTGACTCATTTATTCATTTTTATTCCTGAATAATAAAATTAAGAATATTTATAATTTCATAAAAACATTTTTCAAGTTTATTATTCCTTTTATATCACTAATTACCTTGAAATATCAATTATTAAATTATTTGAGTTCATATCATACATTTTGTTGACGTTCGGAATTTGAGTTAAAAAGAACATGTTATAATTACAATTTATCCATGCGGTCTAATGTATATTATCTCTAGAATTATATTCATGATTTAGAAATCATAAATATCATATATATCTATATATATATAGTATATATATATTTATAATAGTCCATAACATTTTTACACAAGATGTGAAATGCACCGTTCATGGAGACGATAAGTTGTATGTACGCATGAACACTACATTCATTTCTTTTTTTTCTTTTTTAAAGAAATGAAAACATAACGATTTATAGGAATATTATAATTATAATATAATATAATATTTTATATATTTTACATGATTTTTATAACACCATCATTTATACATTCCATGTATGGTAAGACCAAGACATATCACTTTGAGGGGGTGGTAGTCCACATTTCCTCAAATGAAATTATCGTATTTATACAACATGAAAACCATAAACATATATTTCAAATGATAATTAAATAAAACTAATAAAAAATTAAATATATATCATATATAATTATATTTCCTTCATAATGGATACCATGAGAGGCCGTTGGAGATATTTGAGTAATCATCATTTCGTGAGGCAGTAGTTCATCGTCCACAAAAATAGAATGTTCATATCAATTAGATGGAGGAGTTTAGAAGTTCAGTTAGAATAATTATCATAAAAACATCCTATTATTTTATGTGTACTATGTTTTGGTATAGAATAATGGAATAAAAAGAGTTTAGAGGGTCATATAAGTAAAATAAAAGAAAAGATATTAAGAGAAGACGTTGCCGTCAAATCAGGTATCTCCCTTTGGTTTGAACCAAAAGATTAACTTGAAGTTCATTATACCTATGGTAATGCTTCTAGGTGTAAGAGAGTGGTCTTGAGAGATTATTTGGGTAGAATTTAGATGATCCAGGGGGCTCAAGATGTGTTAGTCATGGGTTAGAGGTGAGGGCTTTTGGTAAGGGGAGAGGGACTCTTTAGGAAAGTTTGAAAATATTTTTTTATTATATAATGGTTTTCGGTTTCTAAATGTCCAAAATATATTAAAGTAGAATATAAGATTCCTCTACTTCAAAATAATATCATCGAATAATAATTTGATAGGTCCTGGAAATTTTTTTAATCTTTATAATCTTATTTATTTAAATCATTCATTAATGAGGTAAACGCTGCATCCTTATTGAGTAATAAATAATTTTTTTATATGAGGTCTAAAAACATTAAATAAAATACCATTATGGGGGAAATATATTTATATATCTAATTAATATTTATATTCAAATATATCTACTATATAAAGCCACATTAAAATTGTTTTAGAAAAATAATACATATTTATGGTATTTTTATTTTTACATTAAATAAAAATGTTATTAATGTCATTATCTTTCCCAAATGGATTTAAAAAGCCAATAATCTCACCCAAGGATGGTATTGGTTGGCCATTAATCTTGAAATAAGGTTAAGAAAAGTGTTAAGGTAATGTTATATTATTATAATATTATTTTTACCTTGAATTACCCTATTTAACATTAATCATAGTAAATAAAAGCCAATAGTTTCTATTCACCAAAAATTATTTTCATCTTATTGAACACCATTTTAAATACTAAAAACAAACATGTATGTCAAATTTTTAAAATTAAAATCAAAGAAGTGGTAAAATTTCATTTAAATGAAGAAGTTTTTTTTAACTATTACTTAGGGTTTCCACTATTCATAAAGAATTGATGTTTTTCAGAAAAAAAATCATCTTATACTATATTTGATATTATAATTTCAGAAATGATATATATTTTAACTAATTAAAAACATAAAATTTTCATTAATTAATTTAAAATTAATTCCTATTTTAAAACAAAAAAACCTATTTTTAAGAAATAATAACTATCAAAACATTGACACTTGTTTATGGCTAATTTTAAAGTAAAATTTATTCCAATGAAAAAAATTATATTAAATGGTCATAATATAATATAATTACACTTTAAACCCAATTAACAGGATAATATATATATATATATATTATATTAAAATGCAGTTTTGAATTAAATGAATAGATTTTCACTATTTATGAAAAATGTATTTTATCATAAAAATACAAAAAATTTACCCAAAGTAAAATTTGATGTCCCGAATCTAAAGAATAATTTTATTTTTTCAAATAGAACATATAAAAGTGACCAAAACAATATTTAAAGAAGGTTCATCATCCAAAGGTGGTAAATCAACCTTTTAATAAATATTAGAGTATTTATGCTTAAAATAGGATTAATTCACATTTTATGTTTTTAACATTTACTGGATAAATGTTAAAACATTTATCAAACATTTATAGTCATATTGTAGTTAGTTCTATTCATTCCTTCCACTTAAATGGCTATGCGTTAACTACCATTTAAAATATTAATACTATCATATTATTTTTCGGTATAACTTACCAGAGTTTGTAATGTAAGATTTCAAAGAAACTTATTGTTGCGTATCAGGTGAGCCATCAAACATGGAATCCCTTTTAAAGTGAAATTAATATTTAATTCACAAATATTAATAAATATGAAAATTCAATATTCTTTATTCACTTGATATATTACAGATGTCATGGTAGTAGGGGTAGTATTGACATGCTCTAGGTGTATGAATGAGAAGGATGTCATGAAACCTCACTCATTCCAAACCATAGGTTACATTGGGATGTCTGAGTTTGTTTGTGTCTTTTCGTTTTTGTCGATTGTGTGTTGTTGTGAAATGATAATGGTGTTAGGAATGTGGCCTCTGTGAGCTTGTCGGGACTGGAATGCCATGTAGGGAAAAGAAATTTCCATATAATTCTCCTCATGATGGTGTTTTGATTGTCATATGGCCTCCAACCATATGGTCAAGTCACCCATCAAAGCTAGTTTCAATTTTTTGAATCATCTATTTTCTCCTTAAATCATGATTTTTTTTGAAAAGTTATGTTTTGTAATTGTTAAAAGATGAATTTAAAATGTTAATGACTATTTTGACTAGTGTAAAAGGATTTTTTTGAATTATTTAATATAAGATTGTGAAATTCAGTATTTGGTTGATTGAGTTTTTGCGGTTGAGAATAAATGGTTTAATGGAATGTGTGGAACTGTTGAAAAAATATTTTCAATTGGAAAAATTAGTCTTTAGAAACAGTTTTGAATGGGATGCGATGATTTGAATATAATGGTGTGGATTCTATAAATGGTTTAGATTTTGTGGTTAGTTAATTATTGTTATGTTTTCTAAATATTCAAATAGCGAAAATTGTTTTGGAAGGGATGTGCGAGGTTATTAAATTAGTTTTAAATTGAATTGTTTGCATTCGTTTTCTGAAAGGTTTTATGTGTTTTGAATTACGTTTTGAATTTTTTTGGTTATACATTTTTAAAAAGAGGATAGATATGTTTTGAAATACAGATTTTGGTCGAATTAATTTTTTTTCATAGGTGAAAAAAAGATTTTTTTTTAACTTTGGTGCATTTGTGGGTGACCACATGCATGGGAATGTGTGAGAAAGTGAATGGGTGTCTGGTACGACATAATGATATGAATGTGCAAGACTCCATGAGAAGCCATTGGTGATTGTGTAACCCAAAAATCATGTATTAATTTGGAAGGTTATTTCTTTTAAAGAAGTGGGGTCGGGTGTCTTAATATGTTTTTCGAATATAGGTTGTGATGCATATTGAGCCTGAGAATTCATTCAGATCTATTAGGGTTTCTAGTTTATATTCTTGTTGGTGGGTTTTCTAAAAAGTGATATGGAAAATCTTGGTCGTTCTATCCATTGTGTTCTAGTGTTCGTTTTCGGTATTTTTTGGAAAATGGACTAATTCTATTGGGCCCTTGATTTCTCATTGTTGGACAGAGTAAGCCCCCCCCCCCCCATGAAGAATCCATATATGTTTAGAATGTGGTCATCAGTGACTTCCCAAGTGGTTAATCATACATATGATCAATGAAAGGATTTCTATATTCGAATTTTGAACTTGAATCTACCTCTTACATTTTTATTTTAAATGATTCCTCTCACAACGGGAGGGAAGATGTGATAGAGGTTGAATGAAACATTATTTTCTCCATTGGCATGGATAATTGGGGGTATAATTGGATATTTTTCTGTTCGAAGGTTCAATATAGAATCATTGAGGGGAATGTTCCAGTTAAAAAGTCGGGACACATGGTCTGAAGTTGATAGTTCTAGACACGTTCCTATAAAATATCTCTATATTTTCATCATTTTTTTCAATCAAAGGTTGTTCTAGGAAACCAAGGTGGTGAATTTTGTTTATAAGGGTTTGTTATATCAGTTTTCAGTAATTGTGTGCTAGTTGGGAGCTGGGTTAATATCCCTATCCCTGTAATGATTCCCTCTATTGCAGGGGTCATGTATGATGGAATTTGGAAATGTTGTGTTCTATTTTAAATGAAAAGTAGGATGTTTTGATCCATTTTGAAGACTTCTATTATAAATTATTAAATATTTCCTTAAAAAAAATTAGTTTCTCAATTCTAGATTAAAATTATTCCCCTTGTATCATTTCTATCATTGTTCTCTATTTGAGGTGAAAATGATGATACATGTGTATATTCGAAGTCCCTATCATGGTAATGTTCCATGTTGTGGTAGGGAAAATATTGGGGTGTGTTCGGGTCTATTGGTTCATCCTAGAATGTGGTGGGGGTCATGTGGAACTAGAATGAGAATTTTTTTGGGGGTTTCCAATGCTTAGCTACGGGGAAAGAGATGCTTTAGTCATCAGAGATCCATCCATAGGTCCCCGAGTAAAGTCAATGCCTAGTCGAAAGAACCTCGATTGTGCTAAGGGCCTCAGTTCAATATCTAAACATTGATTTGATGTTGGATTCAGTTCAAACATCGGGTGTAGTTGTCTTAGTTTTATTGGATCCACTTGGAGGGATATGGTTTGGGAACCTCATATCCATGTTGTGACTCATTTGGTTGTACAATTATTACCTTAGTTATGGATAGGTGTAGTTGTTTTATCTTCTTAAAATTCTAGTGGTTTAATCCCACCGAGTGTGAGTTTCCCTTTTATGGACCTTGTGTGGTCTGTCAATATGAACCGAGTGTGCCAAGGTTGTGGTTTTCCAAGGATGTGAAGTTTGGGTGTGTTGTAGGTTATGGTTTTCTTGGTTAATTAGTTGGGTCCTTACCTCCCCTTCCCTTATGGTGGGGGTTTGGAGTTCTCATGGGAAGGTTCTCTATTCCATTTAATGTCGATTTCTCCAATGGTGGGGAGACCCACAATGGGTCTTGTTGAAATTACTTACAATAAAGTGGTGTGAAACTATCACTCATGGCAGGGAATCTGTTTGGGTATCCCCATGTCAATATCATAGTTTCATTATTTATATTGGTTCATCTATTTTTGGTCTCATATAGAGACACCTAATTCTATGTTCTTATTTTGTGTGAATATTTTAATGGGTATGTTCTAGCGGATTTTTTAAGTATGGTTATAGAGGTAACCCTGAGATAGGGTTTTTTAATTCGTCTGTTTTTTACTGTGAATGGTATGATTTCTACTCGACAATGATCCTGGTGTTATGTTTTGGGGTTGGATATATTTTTGTGAAATTTCATATCAACTATTAGACCAGTCAACTAGATGTTTTTAGCTTTTGGGTGTGGGTAGAATGTAGAGAGGAGTACATTCGGTATCCCAAGTTATTTTTGTTTGTTCTTCCCTGTTGGTAATGTTTTTTTAATCCTTTTGGTTTTCATTTATTGAGAATATCCTTGATTTTTAAATAATTATAATTGTTGGTTTTTGGGGTAAGCCTCAGGTTTTCTTTGCGGGGGTGGAAAGTGGTATGGTGGGGAGAATGGTCACACCTGGGTTTTGGAATTCATCATTGGTCCCTATTTTGTGGGTTTTTTTGTAATTTTCTAAAAAACCAAAGTATGATGAGTTTGAATTTTTAGATTATTTATTCATTGAATCCTTGTCCTATAATTCTTCATTGGTTTCCCCATGAGTTTTGGAAGAAATATTTTTTTACTAGACAGCTTAAGGTGCATGACTAGCACATGGTTAGAAGTAACCATGTGCCATGACCGCGATAAAAATATGAAAACACCTAGTTCAGATAGCAGCTAAAACATGGCTACTTAATAGTTAATTATACCATATGGTTAGGCTATGTGGTAGATATATTTATTAGTAGTAGAGATCGAACGACATCCGCACTATTAGACAAACCATGAAGACTAACCATAAAACCTTACAAAATCATTAAAATGACTTTTTCTATCCCTAATGTTTATACCATAACCCCTTATTTTTCCCAATTCATCCTCCTTTAACCTATGTTCCTGACATGAGGTTTTTTGGGACCTCCATCCCCCTCCAAGAGGGATCTAAGTCATTTTCATGGTGTCTCATCACCCGAATCAAAAGGTAAGGGCTCCCCCACTCTTGTTTTCCCTCCCTTTTCCCACTTATTCCCTAACCCTAGCGGCCATGTGGGCCTATTTTCTTGGATTGGGTTTCTTGGTTGTTATGGGGTTTTCATTATTAGGGATCTTTGTGGTTTATTCTATCCTATCTTGAGTGTTATTGAGGTAAAAATGAGGCTTCTCACCAGATACCACATGTTCTTCATCATATGAGGTAAGATCCCAGTACACATATTATTTTAATTTAATATTTCATTGATTTCTAGATTTTTCAAACCTCTGTTAATTATTAGATAGTTATGTCTCATTCATTGACTGATTATTATAGGTGAAATAAAAAAATTTAATCACATTATATCCAAATATTTTTAAAATTTCATGGATGGATTTTCAAATTACTTTTTGATTTTTAAAGGGAATAGTTTTGTTTTTTAAATGATAGTTTGTTATTCAAATGGTGGTTGGTGTTTCCATAAAAAAAATTTACTTTTTTTTTTAAAATGAGTGATGTGTAGTTGTTTATAAAGGGTTTCATATGTGAATGTGACTTGGGGACCGTCTGTATTTTTTTTATAAAATGGTTTCATTTGGAAAACACCTTCGAGAGTGAGTATTTCATTGATGTTTGATCATGGTATGATCGTGTCCCCAATATATGACCTCCCTTTTCGTAATAATTATTTTAATAAAAGGGATAATCCTTTTGGTGGTTGGGGTGGTGCCGGTTAGTGTAATCTATATGATGGTGTGTATATATGTGTTTTTGTTTGGAATGTGTGGAACACCACATTATGAAAATAACATGGTAATCGAGTATAGTTACCAGGATTACTAATAACAATTTCCACACTGGTAGTTTACAAACTCACCAGTGGACCATTTTAGGTGGATATTTGGATTTATTATTATGGTATTGGGCTTCTCTATCTTTCCTGTGTTAGGGTGGTTAGGTGTTTGGGTATTTTGATTTCATCTTGTGTGTAATTATATTGTGGATCGAGTGACATGAATTATAATGTTCTGGTTCTCCTCTGAGTTCCTAATTTTACCATGTTCCTCCAATACCAATAGGTTTTGTCTTGTTTCCATCATTGTGTATGATCATATTAATTATATTTTATTTTTTTATATCATTGGAAATGGTTATTTTGTGGCTTTATATAAAAATGTTTCTACGAAGAATGTTTTGAATGAATAGTCACATTTCTCCTCTTTTCCTATTCATAAACAATTAACCTATATTTGGTTTCCCCATTCTCTTTTTTCCCTTGAGGCATTTCTAAAATCATGAGGGAATATATTATGAGTGTTTTTTTAAAATTAAAAGTGTGGAAAAGCCTATATTGTTATGTTTTATTTCAAACCTGTTAATTAATTTTTCTTCTTTTAAAGAATGTTCACCAGTAATAGAATTATTTCGAAACTACCTACCGAGTTTTTATACTCATGTATATAATATCTTCTTGTTTTTAGTATATGATGTAGGTTCTAAATTTGGATTGATCACCATTGGTGAGAGATAGGTGTGGACTGGACAGTGACCCTCGGGGTCACACTAAGGTGTCTTGGTTGTGAGGTTCAATTTGGTTATTTAGGTTCTGTTTTTGGTTAAGTTTTTTGTTTCATAATTTTAAATGTGATGTTTGGAAATCATAATGAGTTTGTTTCCCTCTATTTTTTTATTGTAATGGTTTTATTTATTTTTATATTCGCACAAATCATTACCATTGGTGCTCGGTTGATTCCCTAGTGCTTGTCGATAGCTTAGGAGGACCGAGAATGCATCTCGATCCTTGTCACGAATCAGATCAGGTGGCTGGTTCGGTGTCGACCCTAGATAGAGCATGACACCAAATTCATTAGAGGGATATATAGGTCCCACAGATATTTGTTTATAACAGAACCAATATATTTGTTTATAAACGAAACCACCATACATGGTTATAATATAAACACTATCAAATAATGAAAATCCAATATATGTGTTTCACAAGATCATAAAACATTAATCATATCGAATCCCATAACCTGAAATGGGTTTAATAATCATTTCAAAATAAAATAACATGTGGTAAATAAATAAGTTTCATAATCAATTCATCATTTCATCAAAGAATAAACCATGGAAAAATAAGTAGGGTTCATAAGAATTTTATTATAGAATAAACCATGGAAGAGAAATGAGTTTCATAAAAACCTTATCATCATAAAAATAAACCCTTAAGATATAGAACAAGATTGATATTTTTGGATCATATCCCCATTAAATAATAATTAACATCAAATAATTCCATCTTATATGGAATATAAATTTGGGTGACTAATAGGGAAATTTTTTGACGAAGGTAGGTTTTTTTTGAAAATAAAATTTTAAAACAGAAAAAATTATGAAAATAATTTTATTTTAAAATAACATTAGAATAAAATAGATTAATATTTTAAAAATAATTTAAAACATTTCTTGAAAAAAATAACCTTTATACTTTAGGGAATTACTTCTAATACATAAAACCTTTTTAAAATATTTTTATTTGAAAATAAAATTCAAAACATATGAAGGATGATTCTAAGAAATTATTGGTAGTAATTTCAAAAAATTTAATTCATATAATAGACATTAAAATTAATATACCATTCACATTTTATAAAAAATACAAATGCACATTTTTTTGAAAATGAAATAAATATTAATTTAGAAATATTTTGTAAAATACTATAACATGGGAAACAATATCATTAATAAATCATTTATTAGATAATTAAACATTTTTAAAACATTTTTAGAATATATATTTTTGTAAGAAAACTGATTTCATACCAAAAAGATATATAAAATATGTTTTTTTAATATTTCCTTAATTATCTTATGTACTAAAGAGTGAAAAAATGGTACCATTACTTGACGATATTATGAATAATAATAGGATCATAAAATTCATGAAAATTATTGAGAGGTAGATCAGGTGGTTTTAACATATAATACCTAATTATAAATAATTCTAATAAATGATGTGATTGTAAAATTAAATATTTACCACTTTGGTAACATTTAATCATAAGCCCCTTGAGGGAGTAACATAAAATGAAACATAATATATCCTTATTTTGATTAAATTAATGATATTAAATTTCATTGGGATGTATTAAAATCTCGTAAATGAATACATGTGAATAAAAAATATATTCTCAAAGAAGTAAAATGGAGACAAAAAATTGCTTACTACTTTGTTAACTTCTGAATAAAAAACCCCCTTAAAGAGAGACCAAAAATGGATATGCAACCCCAAATATTTTTTATAGAAGCATCATAATATACATTTTTTTGTATATAAAAATCCTAAAATAAATAGGCGGTGAATATAACATGTTTCTCAAGTAAGAAAAATGTATGATGGAAATCCCTTACATTAAATATTGAAATCCACCGTACTTGTTCAAAGATCCACTTCTCAGTGTATCTTCATTAGGTTTTCTCTAAAAGCCTTACTGGGATGAATTTTTTCCAAAAATAATACTTATAATATGAGGTGATGGAATTTTGGATGTGATTTGGGTAGGTCTAGGCTAAACCAAATAGGTTTGAAGGTATGAAGAATAGAGGAGATGAGGTGTCCTTTTAGAAGTGTTGTGGGGGGAGAGGACACACATGGTATTTAAAAAACTAAATAAGTGGTCCCACATTTTCATATGTAAAAAGGGTATAAATTAAAAAAATATCGAACTTGAGAGGTTTAATGGTGTAAATATGTCATGTTTATAGTTTTTAGACATGTTGTTTTGGTCATTTTTACCCTTATCATTTTAGTTTAACCCCGATAATCAATTTTTTACTATAACTATGGTAGTTAATTTATACTACATTCACTATTAATTTTTCTCAAAAATTAAGATAAACTTATTTGACATTATAAATTAATTTTATTACAAATATGGAATCCATTTTTCCAAATTATATTCATATAAGTATAAAATTATAATTTTAAATTCTTCCCACATATGCAATAAGAATGCAGGGTTTTAACGATAAAAGTTTAAATGATTGAAATGTTTTTATATAAATATTCACAATTAAATTAATTTCAATAAACTAAATTATATTACATGATATAAAACCGAACAAATTTTACCATAAAAGCAATTAAAAATATAATTTGACATTATAAATAAATTAAAAGAAAATGCAGCCTTAAATTAAAATTCATTATTGTTCATTATTCATCAAAAAATAAAGTGTTTTATAAAAATCACAAAAAAAGAAACTAAGATAATTTTGACATTATTATCTATAAAAATTATTTTTTAACAATTTTTTTTAATTTGGTAAAAAAATTAACATTAGTGCACCAAATGCGATAAAACTTTTTTTAAGAAAAATATAGATCTAAGAATAAAATTGAATTTATTCTAACTTATTTTATATAAAAAACATAAGATAAATATTAATTATTTTGATGAATATATAATATTATAATTTAATTAAAATCATTTACTTAAATTTCTTTATAGATTTTATTAACAAAAAACATGTTTTTACACAACAAAATTGTTTTTTTAGAATTATAAATTTTTTTATTTTCATATGATTTTTTTTTAATTTTTAACCAAAAATTTCATTAGAAATACATGTATAAATAATATTTTAATAATTTATTTAGTCATATTAATATCTACTATTCAAATGGATAGGTGATAACTATCACACTCAATAATACTATTTGAATAGTATTCATGTTTGGTTTAAACATGGTGTTGTGTGTAATGCAAACTAAACTCTATATTATGTGTAATACAATCAAAAATTTGTGTTCTCTATAATGAAATCCAAAATATTTGTTGTGTGTAATGAAAAATATAAAAATATTAAATTATTTCTAAACAATATTTTTCCCAAAATCTCGGGGTGTAACATTATACCCCCTTTAAAAAGAATTTTACACTAGAAATTCGTCTATGCCATCAGTGGTTTAAAATTTGAAAAATTCATTCATAGAAACCGTAATTGTAAAAATAAATAATAAAACATCTTTTAAGAATGGAATGTTCAAGATATAAATTTTTCCCAAATTACATAACGAGGTATCCATATTGGAGAATGTTTTTGGGATGTGAAGACAATAACATAAAGGAGAAAACTAGCACCCAAATATTGATGGAGAGTAATATTGAACATTGATAAAAATAAAAAAGGGTTTTATATAGAAGATTAATGGAAAGAAAACCATAAACATGTGATGATTAATTGGACCATTTGGTTCATCATAAATAAAAGTACAAGGATAAATTTTTTATTTCAAGATACTTTTCCTATATTTTAGGAATTATTTTACCATCTAGAATGGGAACATATGAAATTGTGCATACATGATATCATTGTATTTAATATAAAAAAATTTAATCCTTTTATTTTTCATTGATCAATTTACACTTCATATCTTTCTATGAGAGATGAATTTTCTATTTCTAAAGCACCGAATAAGATCCTTAATTGAATTATATGTCATTCCTTCTATTTCTATTTAAAAAAAGTTATCACTGGTTATCAAATATGGATAAATATTCATATGGTGAAGTAAGATGTTGATCTCTAAAACTACATCCAATATAAAACCTATCACATTTCACAAATTGATAACATTATAACCCTTTTAAAAGATTAAAATCCGGAAATTTATAAAGAATCTCACTATGTTTCCAATATGATCTTATCAATATTCCCCCAAACAAAATGAATTATATATTAATTTACGTAGACAAAACATGTATATACCCTTATCATTAATTCTTTTGAAATATGGGAGTAACTTAAATTACCATTAAACCTTTTTTAAAATATACATTATTCCTTATTCATTAAATGAAACACATATTTTTTGAGATATTCCATAAATCCATTTTTTTAAAATCCATCAATGATAACATAATCGATTTTTTTAACAAATCATTAAGCAATTCCATGATCTTCAATACTATCAATTGTAATTTATCCAATTCGATTATCTATTTATTCCAACATCAGCATTTCAACATTAGGAACACTTCTCAGTTTATCTTTACCTTAATGAAAATATCACATAATTATTAAATCACCTTTCTATGTCATCAACATCATTTATAATGTTATTTAAATCCTTATTAAAAAACATATACTGAACAATACTTATATATTTCACAATTAATAACCAAAGTTCTTGAATCCAAATACCTAAAATCATCAACCTTTTCACATTAATTATTGGCATAAAATATGTTCTTCCTTGGTCTAGAAGATAATTCTTGTGTCCGAGAATTGTGTTGGTTAAAGTTAATGTTCCCCACACATAATACAATGAACCCATTAACAATTTTTCACTATATGACCATATTTCTCACATAGATAAAATATTCCCCTATAAATAATGAAACCTTTTTGTTGATATATTCCACCTTAGATTTATCCCCGACTTTTCATAGTCATTATATATTTTATTCCTTCATGATGGATCATAATGAGTTTTTGAATTTACAAATAATATCCCCTAGTAGTGTCAAACTAGGTGTGCATCAAGGCCTATTGTGATGCACTAGTTCTTGATTGAGTCTAGATCAATATGGGTTTTTCATGATTTTTACCAAAATATACATCTATGCCAGAGACACATTCACATTTATTATTCATAAATTGATTTAATTTCCCGAAAACCAATCACTCCATCCATTACCAGAATTCCTAGAAAAATTCTTATACTTTAACTCGTCCTTATACGTATCCTTAGTGACATTCCTAAACATATCCATTGAAATATTCCTAATGATAAAACTAAATTTTCCACATCATAGTTTCTAATGGTTAAATAATCAATTCATCTGATACTTACTATAGTGATCCAGGATTCACAAACAACGATATTATGTCACTTTAGATGAATATTTATTACATTACATAGAAACATTCATAAGGACCATAATAGTCTAATTCCCATGGAAAATATTAAAAAATTATTATCAATTCATGGTAGATATTCAATGTCTTCAAAAAAGATCATCCCTTTTTGGATCTCCTACCTAAAAAAAATCACAACCGAGGTAATGAAAACACAATAAATTTGAGATCAAATGATTTTTATGAGTTAAAAAGTGAGATATGTAAGTATAACATGACAATAAGGGTATTAAAACAATTTTTAAACCACACCCTTCAAAAAATAAATCATAATATTGATTCATGTAATAAAATTTGTTAGTTTATAAGATATGAATAATATGGAAATAAGATAACAATATCAGTAAGATAACAACAATTTCATAAGACACATATTTTTATCATAAACATCATCTTATAGAATTATGAACATTATAAATAGAAACAAGTTCACTCATAAAGTTATGGACATGTAATAAAGCCCTCACATAAACATATGGACATGAAACCTTGTCTACACATAACCTTACGAACATGAAATATAGGATACAGGCCCATGAAAAAAATCTCGAACATGTAATAATTTTGAAACATAACATTTTTAATATATAAAAAATTTTATTCATAACATTATATACATGAAAATACAACCAAGAATAATATCATAGTAGTCAAGGTTCACTCCCAAGACCATCATAGAAATAAAATTCCACTATTTAACTGGGTTTAGTCTACATTCAAATATTTTCTATCTTATAAGATATAATTTTTTAACCAATACAATAATGATATATATAGCTCCCCCCATCATTGGTTATAATGTAACCACAATCCTTATTTTTAAAAAAACCAAGATCCTTTCTTATAACATATCCATCATCATATAATGAAAATCCAAAATATGTGGGCAATATGATCATAAAACGTTTTTCATATTGGAACCCAGGAAATGAAATGGGTTTATTTAAAATTTCATCATAACATGGCCTTTGGAAAATATATAGGTTTTATATCCCTTTCATCATTTTCTCAAAGTATAATCCATGAAAAAAGAAGATTGTTTGTTAATAATATTTTCATGGTGTTACACATGGAAGAGAATACATATTCATTAACATATTTTCATCATAAAAATAAACCATTAAAAAATATATTTAAAATGGAATCCTTAGACCATATACATACTAATGAATAAGTAACCTCAAAAAAAGTCATCATAAATAAAAAATTATTTTGAGAGACTACATGGGACAATTTTTGAAGAGAATATATTTTCATTGAAAATAAAATTTTAAGAGATAATATATCATGAAAATATTATTATTTTGAAATAACCTTGAAATCATATAAAGGAAATTTTTTAAATTAATTTAAAACATTTATTGAGAAAAATATCCTTTCCACTTTGAAAAATGATTTTAGAAACAAAAAAACATATTGAAATATTTTTTATTTAAAAATAACATAGAAAATATATTATGTATGATTATAATAAATGATATATCATGACAAATGAGAATTAAATTCGTGAATTGAAAGTTAAAATGAATGTTCTATTCATATTTTCTGTAAAATCCAAAGAGGTATGGTTTGGAAAATGACATGAAAATTCCTTTCAAAACATTTTTAAAAAAAATTAAAACATGTGTAAACATTATTTAATAAATCATTTAAGGAATAATAAAAAAATTTGAATTATTTTTAGAAAACATATATTTGTATGAAAATATATATCAGACCAAAAAAAGAAATAACTTATAGATTTCTTAAAAACATTTTATTAATTATTTTAAGCAGCAAAGAGTGAAAAAATGGAAGAATTTCTTTTATATATAATGATTAACCAGAGGGGAAGAAAATCCATGATCATTTTTGAGTGGTAGATCATAATATTTCATCATTTTAAATCTAATTTAAACAACCTCGATTAATCAATAGAATGTAACATAAAACATTTACAACTTCTATAACATTGAATAATAAGACCCATGATGGAATACCATAAAATGAAACTTAAAATATGTAATATTCTGATTTTTGGAATGGTGTGTTTTTATTGGGTTTTGGATGAATCCCTTGTTTTGGGCTTCAAGGGATGTATTCTGAATGTATGAGAGGTCTTGGGGGTGTTTTGGGGGCTTGGGGCACGAAATAATGGAATGCTGGGAAAGACAAGCCTAGGCACACGGCCTGCGCCCAGCCAGGGAAAACTGTGCGGCCTACACAGGTAAACCGTGCAACCCTCCTCCTCCTAACAGTAGCATGCGCAAGGTTTACACACAGTTTGTCAAACTGTTCGGCTAAACCGTGTGGCCTCTTAATGTTGAAAAAAATTTATGAAATTGCCACCACGGGATTTTAAGAACCCATTCCGTATTTCCTATCTATTCCTCCCTCTTCACTCTAGGAACAAACCAAATTGCCCAAGTGATCCAAGAGGTCGATATCCCTCGTTTCTAAGGTGCTTTTTGTGACTTTGGATGCTGATCAAAGCTCTGGGTAAGGCTAATCCCATCCTTGCTTCTCTTTTTCGTTTTAGGGTTTGTATCTTCTCCTCATCTTGTTCCGAAGATCTAAAACCCTATATTTTGTGTGAGTTCTATGTTAAAGCTCCAATGTTTGGTCGGATTGAAGTCCAATGACTCGTTTGAGTATGCGTTCAACCGTGGTTTCGAGGTAGGTGGTCTACAAGAAGTTATCCCATAGTTTTTTGGTGGATGTATGCATGTGTGGCTTTGCCCATAGTTTCTTTTTGATGAGATTTGATTAACTTGGATGTGTTTGGTAAAAAAGGATGCTTAAAAATGGTAAATGGGAACTCTCACAATCCCCATGGGATGCATTGAGAATGACTTGACCTAATTGGGGCCATCCATGGGATGTGTCGTCTTTTCCCGGGCATAGTGATTGTTATTAAACAAGTGACCTTGTTGTAATAAATGGTAGATACCTTGATGAATATGTTGGAATGATTGGTTGAACTTGTAATAGAAGCTAGGTGATGCACCTAGACTTGGAAATATCTTAATGTTTATTTGGAAAGGGTTAAATAGTTGATTAATGGGAATGATGAATGGGTTAAATACGTAATGTGTAAACTGATTAAAGTCCATAATGGGATAGATTATGGGTCTAGTGTAGAATTATTAGTGAGATAGGCTTAACACATTGGAATTGGGTGAATGGTTAAATGATGTGAAATGGTAATGTGTTAATGGTTTAAAGAATAATGTGAATTATCGTGTGGTTTATTGTGAAGGGTGTTTTCCCAAGGGTAATGGTATGGTGGGTTGATGGATACCTATGTATATAGGCATGTGCACATGGCTTGGTATAGTGGGGTATAACTTGAGGATCTATGCCCACGAGTTGAGTGAAAGCTGATTCTCTGAACTCCACCCTAAATGCACAGGTTAGAAATGAGGACTAAGGCTCTATTCTCATAACATTTGCATCCACCCGGACTGAGGCTTCTAGGTGAGTATGTGGTTTCTATGTAGGGTTTAGTCCTAGTGATATAGGATAATGATGTGTTTACCGTATTTCAGGTGATTGTTGGCTTTAGACCCATTTAACATAATGTATGTGATTAACCGATGGAAATGTGATGATAATTAGTGAAATAAATGGTAATGGAAGTGGCAATGTATTTGGATCTGAATTAGTTAATGGAACCTTAAATAATTACTTGGTAATTTTCATTCATATTCCTCTTTTATGTGCTACCAGTTCATACTGGATATTTTGTAGACACCATTGGTGGTGGCCTACTGAGTTGTACTCACACCCTTCACGGGCCGCCATTGGGTACCCGAGCAGACTTCATTTTTGTAGGTCAGTAAAAGGGAAAGGGTCCTTTCTTGATAGTTTAGTGGACATGGGTAGCACTTAGTGGAGGATTCAGACTTGGATTTGGGACCATTTTGGGGATTTTTGCCATTTTCTTTATTTTGGGATTTTGTTTACTTTTTCACATGTAGTAGAACATGTCATATTTATTGTAGTAAATTGTTTTTATACATGTTCCTTGTTTATTGATTATTGTTCCACTATTGATTTATTTATTTTGTGTATTATTCTGATAAAAAGGGGGTATAGTCTCCCCACTTGACCAAAAAGACCCCCGATGCTAGTCGGCAGCCTTTGGCATATGAGGAGGTGCACTTAAGGTTATGTAACTACCTGGCTCGGAGCAACGGTTTATTGGCTTCCGGGTTAGGGATGTTACAAAATATAATGAGTATAAACAAATTGATGAAATTATATGTTAAATGAGATGTATATATACCTCAAAATTGAATATAGTTTCTTAAAAAATATATATGTCTCAAAGAAGGAAAATTGAGAAAAAAACCTTTACTGCTTTGTTAACATTCAATCCAGAAACCCCATGAATGATAGATTCTCAAATGGTTATGTAATCCCACAATTTTTTCAGGATAAACATCATAATATAAATTCATGGGATGTATATATACCACATTAAATAACTATTTCTTTAATATGACTTGTGTCTCTTGTAATTAAAAATTGAGATAGAAATATGTTACATTAAGCCTTGACTTCTGTCGTACCCATTCAATGCCGATCCTCTTTGGGTATACTCCTTAGGTATCCACTAAAAGCCTATATAGGATAGATTTATGCTAAAAATAATGATTCTATGATGAGGGGAAGAATGTTTTGAATTTATTTGGGAATGTCTTGGAAAAAATAATAGGATTGAAAGTGTGATGAATATTAGAGAGGTGGTGGCCTTGTAAATGTGGGGGAGAGTACACATTTGGTTTTTTAAATAAATAAGTTCTTCCATATTTTTCATTTGAAATAAGGGTATAAATTATGTTAGTATATATCCTTTTAGATGTAATGGTATAAAAATGGTCCTAAAATTATTTTTATACAAGTTTATAGGTCATTTTTACCCTTATCTTTTTAGTTTAACCCTTTGTTAATCCATTGTTAATCCAATTTTAACTTAACCATGATAATTAATTTTTAATGAATACCATATTCATTTTTGAAAAAAATTAAGTAGAACATATTAGAAATTATATGTTATGATTACTCCAAATTTTAATTTAATTTTATAAAATTCCATTTACAGATGTTCCAAAGTTTAATTTTATATTAAACATGTAGATGTTATGACAAAGTATGTTTTTAAAGTGAAAATGTTAATAGGTTTTATTTTTTTAATGAAAAATTTCTATATTAAATTTATTTTAATGAAATAAATTGGACGAATTTATTTTAAATTAAACATAACATACATTAAAACTAATTAAAAATTTAAATTAATATTATAAATAATTAAATTAAAGGAATCAGTCAATTAAAAATAAGTAGTTTTCACTATTCATTAAAAGGGAAATTTTTCAAAAAAATGGAAAAAAATAAATCTATGATATTTTCGACATTATTATTTGAAAAAATATTTATTTATTTATTTAATTTTTTGAAATTGGTAGAAATTAATTATAATATACATACATGAAAGGAGAAGAAAATTTAGGAAAAATAAAAATTTGATCATAAAATTGGATATATTCTTATATATTACCTTGCAAACACATAAGATGAATTAAAAAAGTGTTATTGAATATAAAATATTTATTTTTTATTAAAATAATTTACTGAAAGTTATTTTTTTAAGTTATTTAGGAAAAACCTATTTTTACACAAAAAAATTATTTTTAGGAAGAATGTTTCTATAATTTTCAAATGGTATTTATTAATTCGTAACAGAATAAGTAATTATATAAACATGCGTAAAATATATTTTTATAAATTATTTAAAAATATTCATTTATTTAATTCTAATTTAAATGTTATAACTATTATATTAAATAGTATAATTTTAATCGTATGTCATGTATCGTTTAAACCCGTTGTTGAATGTAACACATGTTAAAATTGGTATTGTGTTTAACAAAAGACTAACACAGTTTTTCATGTAATTCAAGACAATGTTTGTGTTTATTATAATGAACAGTATTGAAAATTTTAAATTAATTTAAAATGAAATATTTCAAAAAAAATTAGGTTGTTATAGTAAACAACTACTATTTGATCATCTGGATCTTATCAGTCAACTTCGACACAATTCTCGCTTCCAAAAAAGAAGTTTCACATACTTCTATTCAACATGGAGGGGGCTAAAATGGTTGTACATATAAAGCTTCAAAAGGAGGCATCCAAGTTAGGGATTTGTAACTATTATAATAATAAAATTCCCCAAACTATTATGTTTATCCCATTAGCCTCAGAAGTCAAAAACATAGCCACAAATCATGTCTTCTAGAATATAGTTTTCCCACTCCACCTGGCCTTAATTTTGAGAATGTTAGGCTTTGTTAATTTTTACATATGATCCCTTTTCCCTTTGGAGGCCTTCCCAAAATTGAGAGGCAAAATTGTGGTGCTTATCAGAAATAATATCAGACGAAACGATGTGCATCCTCAAGATCTTCTAAACATACAACCCATCCATGTACTCTACTTTGGTTGAGTCCTTAATAATTTTGAAATAGAAGGACATGGTAAAATTTTCGATAACCACCCATATCATGTTACTTTAATGGGGAGTACAGTGTACCTCTATAATAAAAATCCATGGATACCTCATCCTACTTCCAAGTAGGAATGGTAAGTAGCTAAAACAAGCATAAGGATCTAGAGTGCTTTATTTAAACCTACTGATATATATAACCGTAATACATAATGTTAGTTATATATCATCTCATACCTTGTCCCAACTACTGGAATCTCCTTCCATAAAACATCTTGGTGGCTCCATAATAGAAAGCACACTAAGACTGATGGTAGTCTTTCATAACCATATTCATTTGGGACAACGATATGAATGAATAACACTTGAAGTAAGGAACACCCTAAGAATACAAAGGCAATCCACTTGGCTCCTCCCCACCATGTAGAAACATTGTGAAACACTATAATGACTTGTTATTTTTCTACCAATCTTGAATAAACTCCAACATAGAGGGGAAAATCTGCACAATAGAAAAGAACACACCACCAACCTATTCCCTATCTACCTTGTGTATCCGAGTGAAAAGATCAAATATATTTCTTGAACCACTAGACTTATTCAGATAATAGGTTGAAAAATATAATTTCAATTCTTCTATAAACACATTTTATTTACCTTTGGTGTATATGATTTCAAATTATAACCCCTGATGGTACTCGTTCCATCATTACTACATCAGATTAAGATCTTTTTACTAGAAGATATGGCTTATGATTTTGTGGTCTAAACAGAATGTGAACTTCTCCAAAAGAGATTTTTATACCTACAATCATGTGAATACTCCATATCCTCTAGATCGAGATCATGGGTTTTAAAATTATTCTCATGTGGTTAAAGTTAGTGAAATATGTGCTCTACCATATGATCACATTTCTTAAGCACACAACCTAAACCCATACTCAGATCATGAAAACATACCACATAACCCTAACCATGCTCAAGTAAAATTAGGAAAAATATTATAACCAACCAATTTTTTATATGTTATTAAACTTTTTCATTTTATATTAAACCATTTTTTTATCATTATAATGTTTTTTTTTGAGTTTAAGGAAGTGTTTGAGAGAACATGAGTATTGTTCAGAGCCAATATCTATGGTTTTTAAAAAAATTGGTAGTGGTCAATGATTGGAGAAAAATTAGTTGAATCTGTGAATGTCATCTATATGGCCCTAAAAATAGGATCATGGTTTGAAATATCATGTGCGGGAGGCCACATGGAATGTTGAAATGGTTCATGTTAGTTAAAGAGAAAAAACAAATGGATGGTACACATGTTTTCTAACCACGCACTATACCATTTTATGGAGAAGTCTATTGGATAGTGTGAATGCACATGCTCTATAGGGTTAACAGAAAAATGTGCCTCAATGTGTGATGATGACTAACATTGAACCATATTGGAATACAGTTGGCCCACTATTTGGGAAATTATGTATCCAAACTATTATCCCATTAATTGGGGGTGAAATATAAATTTTTTCCCTCCAACTGAACTTAAATATTCTTTTTCTCATAAAACTACATCCATATACACCCTCCCTCATGTTGGAGCTCTCCCTTAGAATACAACCTGAGATTTGAGCTACCGCCTCTATATAGTATCTGACACACACATTTTTCATCATGTTGGATCTATCAGGGTATGATCTTTAGTACTCTTATATTATTCATTCATTTAAGATTCTCTATGGAATACTAAATCTATACAAGATAATATTCACTTTTTCAAAATATTCTTATATTTCACTTATTTCTCCCATTGTATCCCAGATTAGATGCTAATAATGGATGACGTATCTATTACCCATCTATGATTGGTGGTATATACCTTTCCCCTTAATTTATTAATGTTTATAGTAATTACAATAGTGTCTTGCATTGTAATTTCCATGAATTTATTCTAAAATGAGTGATGCCTTAAAATTAATGTTGTCAAAATTGTTCTATTATTTTAAATACCCCTTTGAAATAGTGGGAGGTTTCTAGACTAGACCAAAATAACCTTGTGATGTGGGTTTTTATAAATACCTATGATTATTCCACACCTTTGTGTACGTTGATACATTCATTCATGATTTTAATCCATATACAAATTGAATTTTTATGATAAAGGATGAATACCTCTTATCCCATTCAAATATAAAAGTGTATTTGAATAATTTTAAGTTTAAATGAGATGGTTTATCTCTTGGATTAAGAATGTTAATGTAAATAGTTATTATTATTGCATAATAACTAACATAACCCCTATTTTACAATGTCTGATTGAATTATCAATGAAAAAAATGGGACGTATTAAATTAATAAAAATGGAAAATACACTGACATATATCTCTGAACCCTTGTATAAAATGTTCAATGATTGATACATTTTTATTGAACTGATGATACATTTATATTTGAATCCATGGATTATTACCTTAGATCCATATTTCTTGGACTTCCTTAGAATTGATCCTTGGACTCCTACCAAGTCTTTTCATTTTTTATATGTAGTATCTCCATTTTCATGAAGTGTATGAATTATTAAATTGACGTTGGTTCCTTTCCCATTTAGGTATATTTTATACCAAGTTTTTGATGGATGAGTTTTGTGGACATTAAGAGGAAGTCTT
Organism: Viscum album; assembly: GCA_963277665.1. Lineage (NCBI taxonomy): Eukaryota > Viridiplantae > Streptophyta > Magnoliopsida > Santalales > Viscaceae > Viscum > Viscum album. The sequence goes on from OY728165.1 coordinate 929,062,759, forward strand.
GGTCAATGGCCCTAGGTCTTGGACATTGTAAGTCTAATACATGATACACACGATGTATGTCTTAGATGATTAAAATTCATTTATATAGTCTTTATTAATTTCTATATTACTTTTAAAATCATGTTCCTATAGAATAGGTTGTATCAGTTTCTCATTTAATGCATTAATCATATTATACCTACACCCCGTCCTATCATATATGAGATGACTATATTTGTTATAGATTCAATTACTGGTGGTCTACTGAGTATATCTCACATTCAATTTGGGACACTGATTGGTACCCATGAATACTTTATGGATCATGTTTGGGACAAGGGGAAGCATACTACTATGGATTCATGAATTTTGTTCGAGGATGGTGTATGTGAGTAGGGGACCATGCTTATGCATTCAATAATTTGGTTATAGAATTGATCTTTTTATTCATTTTTTTATATCCTGTTGTATATGCCCATTTCTCAATTTCCCATGCACCCACCTTTTTCTTATATCACCATATAATTGTCATCATTTTTTCATATTATATTGGATATTGTAATGCCATTATTAATGTTTTCCTATCTATTATAGTTTCATGATTTACTTATTGTGTTTCCTTATTATTGTATCTATTTATTCTTATTATTGTTTAATTACATTGCTATATTTTTTATTATAATGAGGATATAGTATCTCCACCATATCATCTCATACCCTCGTTAGTAGTCAGCAGCCTCTATTGTATGGGGTGGTGTGATTGAGGCCAGGTGGCCCTTAGGTTCATTTCCTTCTAGTAAACTGGACCTGGGGTTTATCAAGTGATATCTAAGATATTTTATTCTTTTATTTATTAATGTTTTTGTTATTAGAAAAGATACTATCAATGTGTTGAAATTTAGTTTTTATCCTATTATTTGGAGAAGCTAAACCATATATAGGAAAAATAAAAATTACATAGGATGTGAATTGTTGTTCTAGATTGTGCCTATTACCATTGTATTGATTTAACAATTAGATGATGGACATGAGTTTTGGGGTTTATTGTTGTTATTATTATGGGTTCTCTTTTACCCTTAGGCTAACAAGAAAATGTTTTATTATCTCATTCATCATTATAGGAACCTTAGTATTTAGATATCATGAATATTCAATGGAATATTTATTTTACTACATGAATTTATTGCCTCATGTTGTAGTTCATTGACTTCTATATCTATTATCTAAATGAAATTTTTATATAATTAATGAGATAAATAATTAGTCAATTAATGTGTCTTCATTAAACTAATTGGGTTTTCCCATATATCTTGATGAAGGCGCTTTAATTTTCTAATTATGTTATGTTTGTGCCATGTAACATTGGTCACATGGGATGAAACATCTTTGGTTGTAATAAAATAGATTACAATTTCAATTCAAAGAGATAGTGTGCCTCCATAAAATGGGAATGGTGATTTATATAGGTAAACCATCATTAAAGACTGGTTACTGTTACATGACATGAACATTGTAACTTATAAAGTGTAGGAATTCATATCTTGGTAGTGGAAACACATCAAATTGGACCATGATATATATAATGAACTAAAATATTTTTCATAAATGAAGTATAATACATTAAATTGGGATGATAATTTAAACATAGATGGAGTTTTCCACTATAAAATTTAAATGAAACTCCACTTATTGGAACCTATAACCTATAATAGTGAACTTCCCTTTATCCCAACATCGATAGTTAGTAGTTGGGAGTATATCATATGTTACGTTAAATATTTATATATCTCCTAGACTTGGATTTAGGGGTAGGAATATACTTGTTGGCTTTTTTTGAAGGATAATATCAGTCCTATTATTTTTTCAGTAAATTATACTCTAATTGAAAATTGTTGATGGCATGTGATTGGCATTGTGGAGACATTGTACAATAAAGGCATCATGTCATGTTGCAATAGGGTTGTAATGAGCACGGATCAATGGTTGTGGGCCATGATTTTAATATATTTCCTTATATGGTTCTACCCATGGAACCTACTATTATACCAGACCTAAGAAATGATTCCCAGTTCTGATAGGTTTTTCTATGACATATGTAGACCATGTACGAAGAACCAATAAATTCTCCTATAATTGAAAAGTTTATGTGTGACTTTCAGTAACAACATATACTTATGTTTTTTGGGGATGATGGTCCTTAGTACCGAGACATATATAGATACCATGTTATCAATCGTTGATTTTTTAGAGATGAATCCTGAGAGGCGGTTCAAGTTTGAAGAAAATGTGAATAAAGGGAAATATAGTAGATAGTTGGATCTTTTTACCACAGATTACCAGAATCAGATTATGGTCTTGAAGGATTTATAGAGATGATTTTTCAATTAATCCTTTCATGATACATTAATGGATTATTGATCTACAGATTTCATGCACCTAGAGTATGGGACTTTATCTGTCATGGGTTACAAAACTCATTTTATAGTGATTCATTATTTTGTTCCCAGCCTTTTTGGGGTGAGATATACCTCTCTGGATGTTTTGTGTATGGGTTTATATACACCATCCAATATCAGTATTCATGTTTCATTTGACTACTATCACCGAGATAGTATAATAGGACCTCATCATCGAGAAAAAAATTCGAGAGGATGAGGGTTGATGATAGGGAATTTTAATAGCTCTTCAGACTAATAGTTCATCTAGTGGCATGATCTGTGTTTCTGAACATTCCATAGGAGGAAAAAGTAGTCAGAGTGTGCACCTAGATAACAATGTGATATTTCATCAGTGTGGTAATTATGGTCATATGAAGCCCAAGCATGATATATCTCTATATGATTGAATAACCTATCATTGGATGAGCTATTTTATAGATTTTTTCAGACCAATCCACATATTTCCAGAGGAAGAGGGTCTATAGTAGCTCCCCCTTTAGGAGAAAGAAATGTAGAACCTCTCTATCCATGTATCGAGATCACTATTAGTCATTCAGGTTGAGGAGGTGGTCAGGGAGAAGGGAGCCATACACATGACTCACAGAACCAATATAGTGGGCCTACCCAAGGTATATAGGTTTTATCTAAGGTTTTCAGATCACGAAAGATATACGATGTGATTATGATACTGAAAAGGCAGAGTGCTATTCCTTCAATAGTGCATGTTATGATTTTAGTATTCAATATTTTAATGTTTTTTATTTAAAACAAGAGGTTACCCCTCTTGTATATTTGTAGAAATCATGAAGATCCTAAGAACATAGATTTAGTATTTCTATGGGTTAATGATAATAAATACCCCATTGGTTATTTTATCATAAAGTGAATTCCAATTCAAGGTATACCACCTTTTGGTTGGTACGTATCATTTTACATGGAACCTATCCATTCATGAGATGACATGATTTGAAATATTTCACATAATGGGATGCTTATTTCCTTCACATGTGTATGTTTATTGCTATCACTAGAGTGTGTCTTTCACATCATCCTACGATGTTAACTATATTCATAAAATTGAATGGGATGTTGAGGTGACTCAATATGGGACATAACATCAAGATCTAAGTGGACTGAGAGACTATATATCTAGTCTCGGTCTTGATGATCAGGGTCCCATCTTATAGATTTTTCTTCTGTATTTGATTTTTTAGTGATTTATTCCCTAATTTTATAGGATACCGCTTGATAAAGAGATAGATTTTACTACTGATGTACTTCTGTTTGCTTCTCTAGTATCCATTCCTCCTTATACAGTGGATACTACTGAGTTTCAGGATCACAATACATAGCTATAAGATTTAGATGTTAAGGGTCTTATATGACACAATACATCTCCATGGGTTAGACAATTATTGTTTCCAAGAATATGGATTGTGTATTATAGAATTATTGGTTTAACCAACTTTTAATTAAGAACCATTGTACATTACAATGTATATATGACCTCGTTATACATCTCTGAGGATTGAGGGTTTTCCACATGATTGATTCGAGGTTGAGCTATAATCAACTACATGTTGGAAAATTAGATACAACATATAAAATTTTTTATTATAGATATGGATTGTTTATGGATTTGGTTATGTTGTTTGGTCTCATGAACGTAGTGACAATTTTAATGGTTTTGATGAATCATGTTTTCCATTAGTATATGGAATCATTTTTTAGTAGTCTTCTTGTAATACATCTTGGTGTACTCACATACTCAAAGAAAACATTCCAACACCTTTATATCAGTTTATGTATTCCAAATGGGAAGGGGGTGTATAATAAAACCATAAAACTCCACTTTCGGATTGATATGGTTCACTTAATGGGTCACATTATTTCAGAATAAGGAGTACTCAAGGACCCAATGAATGTGAGTGCCATTCTTTCTTGGTAAAAGTACAAGAATGTTTTTAGCATATGAATTTTTTGGAGGATTTATGGTTATTATATGAACTTTATAAATGATTTATCATGTATTATTGAACTTCTAAGAAGATTGACCAAGAAAGATGTTATGGTTAAATATTTTGAAGATCGAGAAATAGACTTTAAAGAGTTGAATGAAAGGATTACATCAATGTTGATTCTGGTTTTACCTGAGCTTGGAATAATCTATAAGGTTTATTGTGATATATCAGAAATTAGGTAGGGATCCATTATAATAAAGGGAGAATGAGTCATAGTGTGTGGGTGACATCTATTGAGCCCCATGAGTATAATTACTAGAAACACAATCTTGAGTTAGCAGAAGTGGTTCATTCCTTACATTTTTGGAGGAATTACTTTCTTGGATAGTGGGTTGTGGTGTGTACATACCACAAAAGAATCAAATAAATCTTCATAATGAAATAAATAAATCTCAGACATTGAATATGGGATGAATAAATATATCCTTTTGAATATGAGCATACTTATATGCCTATTTATTGAAATTCCAAGGCTAACTCTCTTTTTAAAAACAAAGAAATAACCAGTTTAGGAGGCCATAGGTTAATGGTAGTTGATGGAATTTGTTTCAATTATAAACATAGAGGTTAAGGTGAGCTATCGGAAGCACAACATTATATATTTTTCAGTGACCTCTTCACTTCTAGTTATGTTAAAGATGAGGTATATTTATGATTTTAATGTCTTAGTCCTACATGAGAAAATTTTATGCGAGGACCCAACACATCGATGAATCATTTATGAGGATGATGTATTATTCATTCATAGGTGTGTGTCGGTTTCTAAACACCTACAACATAAGTTGATGTGATAGTATCATGCATTTAATTGTGTAACAAACCTTTTTCTGACCAAGATTCACCATGACCTACTCCACCATTATTGGTGGATGAGGAGTAAATGTGAGATAGCTAGCATTTTCACTCTATGTTTTTCCTTCCCATAGGTGGAGGACGGTCACTAGAGTATAATGGGACATTTACAACCATTACCCATTTTGAGTGTTAATTGGATAATGTCAGTATGGATTTTGTGATGTGTTTACCTAGGTCACCTCGCATATGTGGCATTAAATGGGATATCATAGATATGCTGAAAAAGGGTTCTAACTTCTTACCTATCAGAGAGACCTTTTCAATAGAACTTAGAAGGACATATTTTAGGAATATCATACGACTTAATAGAGTTCAACATACTATTATATAAAAAATATGTGTTTGATTTAGATCATGGTTCTTGTAGGGATTACACAGGGCTTTGGATTCACTAATACCTCTATGAATAACTTATCAACCTCACACTTATGGTAAATATGAGAATGAAATACATGTTATGGAGAAACACCTCTAGGTATGAATCCTTAATTTCTGTGGTTCGTGGAAAAAACACCCTCCATTCATTAAATTTATTATAAAAATAGTTTTACTGCAACTATACAGATGGATCCTTATGAGGCCTTATACAATAGGTCATTCCTTTTACTCGCATATTGGTTTGAGGTTGGAATGAAAGTTCTACTAAGACATCATCTCATTTAGGATATATCTAAATCGTTATAACATATTAGAAAACAAAAGGATTAAACTCATTCTTGAAATAACTCTTATAAAAATCAATTCGATGAACCCTAGATTTCAATGTTGGGGATCATGTCTTTATCGGTATTTCCACTATATTAGGGAACTGATGGGTTAAGCAACAAGGGAAGCTAGTATATAGGATCATTAGTCCCTTTGAGATTTTGTAGATAGTTGGGAGAACATTTTATCAGTTAATGTTACTTAAAAGTTATAGATCCATATAAGGAACTTTCCATGTTTCATCACATTTTCATTATTAATTAGACCTATATCAATTCTTTCATCTTGATGAGGTTGAGTTGTAGGTGAATGGTTCTTTTCAAAAATACCCCATTAATATTGTAGGTCATAAAATGAATTCTATCTGTGGTAGGTTAGTTTCTCCAGTTTAGGTGATATGGTAGAAATATCGTGTAAAGGAAGAGACCATTGAGGTAGAGACCAATGTACATGATTAGTGGATGGAGTTATTCTATGAACAAGTCATACCACCCTTATAAGGGTAACACAGGGATGATTTGTTTTAAAGAGTTGAGGCTATAACATCCTATATTTTTGATGAGTTATGAATTCATTTCCTTTTATTTTAAAATTATTTTTTTAATATTTATAAAAGTGTCTATGTGTATATTTTGGGGTTTGGGACTATCTAGTGCATTCTTGGAGCTCTGATATCAATTTTTAGAGAAATAGGTAGAGGTACACAGCTTTTACACAGTTTGTAGTAATGATACAGCTCTAACATGTAGCTCAACCATGCAATCATGTAATGAGGAGCATAGATTGACATACGATGTGAATTTGGACTCATTGTTGTAATAAATAATGCATGTTTGTTACATAGCTAAAAAATATGGTTAGCACATATTTTTCTAATGGTCTTCCTAATAAGGTGAAGGGGAAGGATATTGGATAGTTAGCATGCATATTTTGGGCATGATTAATAATCTATGATACTATCCATGTGAGGGGTGAGTTCTATGGGATAGTAATGGTGTGCGGTTGGTGCATGATTTTTCCAAATATTTAGCCAAACCATGTTCACTTTAAAAATGGTGAAAATTCAATATTCCTCCTCCTTATATTATAATTTATTCATCATTTTATCCACCCACATCAGAAATAGTCTCCATGCCTCATACTAGAGCTCCCCATGAGCATCCGCCCAAGGATTTTCCACATTATCCATCTTATTTCAAATTCAATTTCCATCCACCACATTGGATACTTTTTTGTAAGATATTTAATCCTCTTCCTCCCATTGTTATTTTATCAAAATGTATAGAATGAGAAATTAGAGTGAGATCATATGCCTTATTTTCACGGTATTTGTATTTTTGTTTGATTTATCCTACTATTTCCAAAATGTTTGTTCAATAACAGAAAAAGAGTTCACTACCCATCCAAGGTAGATGGTAAATATCAATTAACTTAACGTTTTTATATTTATAGCTTGTTCCATATTACGTAACATCATCATTTCCCTTCATTTCTTCTAAAACGAGTGATACCTTAAATAAAATTTTGTAAAACATGTTTTTATTTCCTATTTCACCCTTTTATATGGTTGGAGGTATCCAAGTATAACCCAAATCACCACTTGAGGAGTTTTGTTTTTAAAATTATTATGTTTTTCTCACCAATTTTGGTGTGTTGATATTGAAATATATCAATGGACTTCGTGTAAAAATAAATTGGGATGATAAACATTAAATAACTCTTGGATCATTTTTTATTTTAATGTTTTTTTGGAATAAATAGAAAATTAGAATGAGATAGATTTTCTACTGGGTTGTGAATACAAATGTAAATGGTAGGTTAGGTGGCATGGACACTAACATAGAACCTATTTTACCACATGTAAGTGAATTGATCAGTGAACTAAATAGAATGAATTAAATTAATAAAAAGGGATTATGAAATAACATGAATCCTTGAATCATTTTATAAAATGTTCATTTATGGATACATTGTTATGGAACATACATCATGGTATGTAACCGATGACAAATTTATATTGGACGACATTGATTAGATCACTGTATCTGGTTTTCTTAGACCAACTTGGGGTTACTCTTTAGGATCCACCCAAGTTTCTACTATGTTTTATTTGGATGATCTATATGCAATCAAAGAGGATTAATTGGTTAATGATCTTTCATTCCTGAACCATGTAGTTTATATTTTATCTCGATTTCTATGGATGAGCTCCATATACTCAAAAAGGATTTCTAGTCAATGGATCTATGTCCTGGCCCTTGTAGGTCTGATTCTTGATACACCTAGTGTATAGTGTAACTAATTATCCCTCCTATATATGATATTTCATCATTTATATACATTTTTTCACAACATGTACATATGGAGTAGGTTGTATCACATTATCATGAACTGTATTACTCCAGTTATACTTACACACTTCTATAACCTATATGCACTCGATTGAATTTTTAGACACTAATAGTAGTGGCCTATTGAGTATATATCACACCCTATTTGGGGAACTGATTGTTACCCAAGAAGACTTCATGGATGTATATAGGGATAATGAGAAGTGGCCTTCTATGGATTCTTGGATTTTATTGTAGTATGGAGTAAATTAGTAGAAAACTGAGCTTATACTTTTGATGATTTGGGGATAGCTTGGGTATTGTATTAATTTATATATATACTATTGTATATGCTTTCTTATTTTTCTCACCTACACTCCCCCGTATTTAAATCACCATGGAATGATATCATCATTTTTGTACATGAGATTGGATATGGTTCTATGTTTTTTTATGCTCACATGGATTTTATAGTTTTATAGTTTACTTATTTTACTTCCTTATTATTATACATGTTTCCACCAAAAATTATATTATAATATAGCTCTCCTGCACTCTGATCATGACTATATAGTCTCCCCACTATATTATCAAAAAACCCCCACTAATAGTTATAATCCTTTGGAATTTGGGGACGTGTACATGAAGCTAGGTGGAACTCATGTTTGATTTCTTACTAGTGAACCAGACTTGGGTTGCTACAGGGGTTATGTTAATTCACTATTTAATATACTATAAATAACCATAACACTATGGGATCCACATGAACATCACCTCTTTTTGGGTGAGGGTTTTCATCAATGAGGCAAGTCAAGATAAGTATCCGAAAAAATCCCTGTAAGACCATTCAAGACATAGAAAACTCATGACTTAAATGTCATTATAAGGATCCTTCCGTGAAATCACTTCCCTTAATTTATCTAGATAAAATAAAACCACATTTTTTGAGATCACATGCATAAGAAACCTAACTTCCCATATCCAAAAAATGCACTTAGACAATATATAAAAAAGATGAGGATTGCACAATGTTCCCATAAAAGCTCTCAAATACTACCTTTTCTCCTCTTCCAATCTTGAGTAGACCATAATATCATTAAAAAAATTCACAATAAAGAATTCAATGTATCTATAGAACAATTAGTTCATCATATCCATAAATAATATGTGATAATTGGTCAATCTAAAGGATATTACCAAATACGGAATATGGTAATACATTTTTTAGAAGGATGTATTTTTAATGTATGCTTCTCTTAACCTATCATGATGATAACCAAATAGAAGATTGATCTTGGAGAACCCCCTTTTCCACATGTTCATGTCAAATTGATCATTACTTTACGGTAAGGATTATTTATTCATGAAGGTGACCATATTCACCTTATGATAATCAATACACAATCAGAGAGATTCATTGGCCTTTTATCAAAAAAAACATTGGATTTTCACAATGAGTGATGCTTGGGTGAATAGACCATTTTTATTCTGAGTCATCCAACTGTATATTAAACTCCCTCAACCTAGTGGGGGACATATGGTATGAGGGAAGACATATCTGTTCCATCTCCAGTGCTAAATCAATGATGACCTCCACATCCCAATATATAGGTTAACCTAAAATATCCCCAGGGAATAACTTACGAAACTCGACACCTAATAATGAAAATAAACCTACCCATATTTTCTCACCATCCTCCAACAATAAGGAAGATTCTGGAATAGAATGATTGTTGTTATATGGAAGTGGATATCCAACTCAACCTAATCACAAATCTTATTGTCCTTGAGAAACCCGAGTGCTTCCATAGAGGGTGATAAATGTTAACTGATAATGATACAATTCAGTGTGGGCATTGAAATAAATCATCCAATCCTTCCATAGGATCATATCAAATAGCACTATCTTTAGAATAAGGAAATACAATTTTAGATCAAATTCTTTCAAAGAGATAGCATAGTATGGGAATCTGAAACCGTGATATTTCCTCCTACCTAGAGACATAACAATACCCATAGAATACAACATAAGATTAGTGCATTGTTATAATATATTAAAAAGATAAGAAGAAAAAAAGAGCAAAATAACACCCGTTCTAAAAAAAGGAATTACAATGGATGATGCAATAAGAATAATACCTCATACTATCATAGGACTAGAATCTGATAGCACTGGTGCTTGATCAATAGCATGTAAGTAATTTATCTATGTTTGAGATTGTATTATACTACTGATATGACGGTTTTCCTTCATATAACTCTTGAAAAATTAGATCCATACATTCTACCACACCTGCGAGTATATGAACCAAGATTCCTAGATGTATCACATTGAAGTAAAATTCCTCTTGGAGTAATAGAGTCAATACATCTCTAAAGTTGGAGAAAATTTCTGTAGAACCATTTAATGTGCCCCATGAATTTACACTGATGAAAATTTTTTGGTGGGTCCAAACATGAATACCATACAAGTCCAAAATTCCCACACTGGTAGAACATAATATCATTACCTCCTATAACTTCTAATGGTAGCAGTCAGGGTGGATTTCCAAAACTATTATCTTCCTTCTGTCCATGATATTCATGTTATCTCTTCTTCTCAAATGACCCAAACCCACTATAGATCAGCATTTGAAGTATACCATTTAAACATGACATACAATCCTAGTTGATATCCACCATCATATCTCATTCAAAAACCTCCACATAGTTATCTGATTTAAAAAATAATACTTGAGATCAAATATATAACTATAGCCCCATTTCAAAATACTAAAACTTTAACCTTCCTTTAGAAACAACCTCGGGATAAATGTAATCCACCTCTACAAAGCAGTTGGTATACTAAAACACTAAAAGGACTCCTCGATAGAGGTCCATTAATTCCGGAATATTTGAAAATGCCATCTTATCATGGAAATAATACTCATATAAGATCAAAATAATGTCTTTTCATCCCAACAACTCAAACCTCCCTGACTGAACCACTGACATCAACTACCAATAATTGTTTCCTTCCCTAAAAAATATTGTACACTTCACATTAATAGCATCTAGACACCAAAAAACTCAAATATCCTCCAAAACATTTCCACCCTGAATTCCACTTCCTGGGGGTCAATTATTCAGCTGAAGGAAGTGGCTTGAATCTTAAGGAACTCCTAGACTTCATGTATTCCGAATCCGAGTTCAACTTCTCCCGCCTGGGTAGGACCAAGGCCCACTCCTCGATCCATATCCTGGATAGCTTGAACCACTACCTTGACTAATCTCTAATAAAATGGTGAATGATAACTCTCTTTATCCTCCTCCAATTTCTATACAAGAGGTCTCTAGGGAGGAATTTAACAGCACATTCCAAAAAACACGAAAAAGAAACCATCAACACTTTCTTTTATAAAGAGCCATTGGAAAACTCAAAAAATGAGCATATTAGTCATAATATAACCACACTGATCAAAAAAAAACTCAAACCACTCCGCCCATCCACGGTATTCATGAAAAGTACACAGCCTATGAATCACACCTAAAGGATGAGTCAAAAAATATTCACAACATCCCATGGTAACCCAAGTCCTAATACAAGATATGATTTCCAGACACTCCACATGAAACTAGAACCCCAATTCTTTATAGTCCTAACTCATGTCTATCAAGACATTACTTGATAACATTACCCAAAGGAAAGGAAAAACCTCCTATGATAAAACTTTTTCAAGAACTAGTATCGAATTCCCTCTGAATTGACACCCATATTAAACTATGGTTTGAACCTATGGTTGTTCCCAATCATCATGGGCTTGAAAGTAGTGTATGGTCATCAGTTTACTCCTTGTGATAGATTTACCCATGAAAAAAACTCAAAATGCAAACTACATGTTGTAACTCCCATGGGTAAACATTAGAAACACCACATATATAATAACATCACATCTATAATCTACACAGGACTATGTAAAAGTGACATGGACATGTTACAATGTTTCAATTATATTTTTACCCAGTATTAAAAAGGAAAGAAAAGAGAAATGACTAACAAAAAGAACACCGACCTCCTTATGGCATGACGGCCAATTCTCACAATGTCACCACCGGAAAAAACTATTAGAAGAATTCACTATAAATAGAATATAATTTCACTCCAACAGTAGGTGTTTACATTAATTTATCTAGAAAACATGAAGTATACATATACCAAATAGGTACATGTAGGGTGTGATCACTCTTTTGTAGTTGGATTCTACTAGATTTTTTATGCATATCCATTATAATATGAATAAAAATTCTTGTTTTCAAGGATGAAAAATATTTTTTAAACATGTTTTAGTTTTGAAATAATGTTAACAAGTAAAAAAATAGATGAAAATATATAAAAATAGCACAAACACCTTAGGCCAACACCTAGAATCTTGGCCACTTGGGTGATAGGATCCTAATACTCTTTATGATCAGTAAAAACCACATCTTCCCTCATAAAAGAGAAATGTGAGATGTCATAAACAAATTTTTAGTGGTACTCACAACATAATCATGTATATTTAAAATTGTAGTGTTATCCTTCTAGGAAGATCATGACACACCCCTGTCATCTATCCGGGTATACTAGTCCTTATCCCACCTGTTTTGATACAAATGGGTCCCAATTTCTCTATTGCATTTTCAAAACCATTCCAAACAATTTCAATCCATTTAAAACATCCCAAAATTTCACATGAAAAAATACACCCATTTTACAAACATTAAAAACATTGAAACAACCATTTTCACACTCTAAAATTTTAAAAAAACATCTTTTAAAGTCAAAAATATATGACTAATCGTATAATTGAACAACATGGAACCACATACCTTTCATTCGAAAATAACCACCAACCGATTGAAAACCACATTTAAATGTGATAGGAGATCCTATGGAAGTATGAACACAGCAACAACATCAATCTCTATGAAATAAATTTCAGATAAAACCCAAAATAGTTCAATAAAACCAATAGAGATATGAAAACCCTATAATAATGGAAGAAGAGTCCATAAAAGAAATAGATAGAGTTAATTGATGTTTCGTCGAAGATCCAAGATCATATTCCTAAAAAATTGGATCCCAAATTGAGAAAATAAGAAAATTAAGAGCATTCAAAGCTAGAGAGGATGAATGGATGGAAATAAGGGGTGGTTTGTGTTAAAAAATGAGTGGTTAATTAGTTATGTTCAAACCATTAAGAGTTGGTCATACAGTTTTCTAGAGAACGCACCAACCTTGAGATACCTCTCACCAAAGTGGAGCGGAAGAAGCACAAGCTACTATTAATAATTCATGATAATGAGACTAACTGTGCAACCTTAAAAGATCATTTACCAAGGCCATTGAGTTTAAAAATGAGTTCCTTAGGGATTCTATTAACCATTAACCAACCGTGTTCCACCCACTCTTTATTCCAAAAAAATTATTTTTGAATAAAATTTCCATGATATTTATAGAACAAGATAATAAGAAAAAATAAAACATTAAATACATTAAAAAACACCATGGTAGTGACATTTATTATGTTTGAATTTATAGCTGGTTGGTGGGAATTTTTTCCTATCCACATCTAAAAGATATTGTTTCATGATATTTATTTAAATAATTAGAGATACATTCTAGTGACTATTAGGAAAAATTTCATATCAAAATATTCTAATATGATATTTACTCTATGCTGATAATAATGTATAAATATATGTCTTAAAATTTGAATTTTTGTAAGATAGAGAATGTTCATAATAATGTCACATTAATATCATCCCAAACTAATTTCTTTAATGTAGACACAAAATTTTTCCAATTATATTTGTATGTGAAATCAATTAATAATACAAGTTTAACTAATAATAATAGTCTGTTTGGTATTAAATATTTTTATCATGTGGATTCATCCAACTTCGAATTTTTTCTTGTTACATTTCACCTTAATAATTTTTACTAACACTATCACACTCCATGGATCATATCTTTTTTATGCCTTATCTATTTTTCCATATCACTCACCTTTATAATGATTCTAACCTCTACAATGTTTTTATCATTCTAATATTTTCTCAACATCAGTATCACCACTTATAGTTCATTGATATTTGGTAGAATATATTGGTTTAAAATCCCTTATTTTCACAATTAGTTAATAATTTTATTTAGATTCATAAAATATATTAGTGAACACATAATAATATATGGGTAGACATTGTATATTAAAAAACAATTTAGAGACATTGTATCTATTAATTAAACCATTTTTACATTAATTATATAAGGGATTGGGTCCTTCTATTAAGTATCTAATTACGCTCCATTTGGACCATATAACATACAATATAAAATCTACATTTTGATCATTATAAAATGATTGTGACGTCCCAATGAATGTGTCATTAGAAATGGAATTTTCATTTGGGAAAATAATTATGTTAGTTGACTACTAAAAAATATTCCAATTTTTTCACAAGATTAAAGAATAAAATAATGTTTCAACCTATGATTCCATTAATAATGGTTTATCTATGTATCCTTTTTGAAATTAAATTAAATGAACCCCAATTATATAATTTTAACATCACTATTTTTACCAACCCATTTAAATTGAAAAATAATCAACTGGAATATTTTATAATCCAAATATATAATTTTTTTATGATTTCAATGTCTGAAATATTCATGAAAATTAGATTTCTATCCTTAGTACCAGATACATGAATCAATTTATCCATAAGAGTAATGCCATTAGTTTTCTTCACAGTATGTTCATCAAGTTCCATTTGATAGAAATTATAACAATTAATAACATAAAAATTTCAAGATAATATATATAATATTGGTTCTTTTTTTCAATTCATTTAAGAAAATTTGATATTGAATTCAGATTTTTAGACAACATCATAAAAATATGGGCTTGAATCCATCCTATAAACTATTCATTATGTGCATTTGATATCCATATTTGAGACATAGATGGATTCAAATACTAACGAATTACTTTACGAGTTTGAATATATGTAAAAACCTATATACTATTATAAAAAAATATAAAGGTCGTATTTCTAACATTATTTAATAGTAATTGGAATAATATATCATCTGAAAAATTATTCATGCAAAGTGATGGGATTTTTGGAGACCAATGCTATCCAAATTGGATGGATAGATCATACAAAATTCAACAACATCCTCTGAAATATATCTCTCGACATTAAGTAATTCTATTTGACATTGATTTTGGAAATACCATTTCAATGTAATTATATTTCATTCAATGGGAGTACATCCATATGTAATGTAAAAAACAATATATTCATATATCTCTAACAATGTTAAGCATCAATTTAACCAAAATATCAAATAAAGAAGACAAAATTAATATATTTTATTCCCATAATAAAACATAAATCTCGTTTTACATTGTTAGAAACATCATTGGGTCGATAAATTTACGACATATTTCATTGAAAATGAAGGTATTATTGGTTAATGTGTGTCATATAATTTTAACTATAATGAATCACAACTCCATATCCATTGCATATTACATCAAAAAATGAGAATCATGTGATTTTAATCAATTTAACTTAAATTATTCATCGAAATAATATTATTTATATTTTATGAATACCCTTCTAGAATCATTATATTGAAAAGAGTGTTAAAGTGAAATAAATATTTCCTAGAATGAGTGTAAAATGAAAGAGGATGAAAAGTTCACATTTCAGTTTTCAGTGGTTTTGGAACATCCCTTACCCCCATAACAATAATATCCAACCTATTATAAATTCCATATTTTTTTGAGTGAATTTATTAATGTTCTAATGAAAATATATTTTTTTACATACAAGATATCAAGGAAAGTTCTTACATACAAACAACTGTTGTAATAGTGGGTTCCCTAAACCCAACATTAATTGTATATATCGATTACCACACTTTGAATATAGTGCATTATGCATTTTGTTCCATTATAATTATAGTGTTGAAATTTCTACATGTAATATTTAAATATAAATATCCATATAATATTTTTCCTATTAATTTATTATTTAAGATCATTGGATATAATGAAAACATTAAAATATGATGAAATAATATTAACAAAATTCCTTATAGTATAGATATATATTTTATATTAGACACATATGATGTATAGATATCAGGAGATTAAGGCTTTTAAGAATTGATATTTAATTTCATGAAGTTCACACTTTGTAATCTTTAAATTATGAGATAATGAGGACTTAACTGCCCATTATAAGACCACATGTTTCAGGTTTCATTAGTAGTTCCTATCCGTGAACATATATAATGGTATCATGAATTGAGATTATTATCAGTTTATACTATTTTATCACATAATTCGATAGAAGGGAAAAATTGTTTCAATGAAGTCATATATAGGTAGCTTGTATTGGGTGCGTCATTGGTAGTATGACATAGATTTAATAATCTAGAAATAATTTATTTCTTGGGATTAAAAGAGATATCTTAGGGCCAATTTTCTAGGATGGAAGTAAATTTGATAAATCTACATCCATGGGAAAATAAGGTATGTTTTTTCAATAATAATAACAAATAATAAATCATGAAAATTAAGATTACGTGAATTGTGCATCTTTCTCTATGTGATATCAAAATACAAATAGATTATATTAAGGATTTTTTTCATAGGAAGGTAATTGTTTCTATGACTAATCCTCTAATATTTAGTGTTCTTGATGATTTTCTATACTCCAATATTAGTTTTTGAATAATATTAATTTCTATTGAGATAAGGGTCTATAGGGTTATACACAATAGAATATTGAAAAGTATTCCAAATTCTAATAAATAGAAATTTAATAGATGATTATACCCACCATGGGGTCTCAGATATTTTCAAGGATACATGATCTCTATAGAGTAAATAAATACATATTATTAGATTTTAGAATAATTAGTGTTGAATTTATTTATAAATTTTGTTTAAAATTATTAATGTAAATACATGGAAAATATTATACGAACCATATGATTTTAATATTCATGTTTTGTTTAATATTTACTTGAATTAAGATTCATGTTTATGGATAAGTTCTATCATGTAATTAATTAATTATAATACATGGAATAGAAAAAAAATATAAATGTTATTTATAACTCAGTAAAATAGTCTTGAAATGTCATTTATAATGAGTAATAATTATTTGGGTCTATATTCACTTTTCAAGTATTTTTGGAAATTTAGTATAAAATAAGTTATCATGGGGATAAAAATTTGTAGATCATTTATTGAGATCCTCTCTATCTTCACTCTCTCTCTCTTCTTTGAGAGATGAGATCTCAATCCGAGAAACCATGTCGACTTATCCTTCATGAATCATTGGCATGCCGATGTGGAGATCATTGGAACATCGAATAATTCGTCAAACCTTTGTGGTAACACCAAGAATATAATGATTGTAATATATAGGGTATTTCAATTCATGTGTGGATGATATGGATGGATTCATCTTCGAATCCTTCAAGCTTTGACCTTTGATGATGAGAAGATTTTGAACAATCATTCATACTGAACCATGTATGTTTTGGAGTATATTGTGTGCTTAAAATTCATCACAAAGGATCCTTAGGCTCTTGAATGGTTTTTGACTGACTAGATATGATTTAGTTACTTAGATCGAAGGTGATATTTTTTAAATCTCGAGCTTATCTACTTCTACAGCATGCCTTGATACCTTTAATTAGTATCAAAGAATTTTGTAAAAAAGTAAATTCAAGGAAAAGTTAAATTTTCTTAAACAAATCAATAGGGAGTTTTTCCAATCTCAGTGAATCAAACATCAATTCAATCCATAATTTCATTTCCATGTTTCATCCATTCAAATATTTTAATACGGGCTGAAATCTGATTTTTATGCATATAATTTTTAAAGGACATATATATGTCAATATACCAAATGCCTGTTGACAGAACCAATTTTGGTAAACCCCAATGTTACAACCTAAAATGGATGAAAAAAAATTCTTCTAAAATGAGATATTTTATGATTGTGTAATTTAATTTGTTTAAAAAAAATTTAACTTCCTATTTAAATAGGGTTGAAAGCTTCTGAGAAAAGTAACCCAATTGTTTGTTCATGGGTCAGTAATGTGGACAGATTATGAGAAGGTTTTTCAAAGTAAAACTTTTCATTATTCTAATAGATGGTTCCACTATAATATTAGACATATAATTTAAAAAAACTAAAATGGAAGGTTCCCAATGGACCACACCCCGCACGCAACACCTGTTTGGCTGGAAATCACATATAGCGACTCTGTGTCACCACCAACCCTCATACCACAGCTACACTATGGGACCGACATACACCTAGTGAGCCATCATATTTGTCCACTGAAACAGATCCAACCTCTTCCCAATGTCTTCCTTGTATCCACGGGCCCACCTCTTCACCACGGTGGCATCAATCACCCACTTGACCTCAATCAAAATAAGCCATATAACCTCTCTTGACTTCATCTTTAGCAGATCTACCATTTACACACTGAGCTCTATTTTTTGGTCTATAATAGAATGAATATCATCGTTTCCACCCCACACATTACACTCTAAAGACCATATCCTGACCACCAGAATGCCTCTAAACTCCTATGAATGGTGAGGTCTCATGTACAACCATCCTTATGTGTGGATACCTCCATGTAGTCTCCTCAAATGGTATAATAGTTGAATGAACTCATTTTATTGATATATCTATTACATTTTTCCTTTCTCATAGACTCTTACATCCCTCACTCGCAACTCTATGCTCACAACCCCACAAGGTGTCCTCCTACCATGATCAGCATGACCCAAAACAGGTCTGGGTGTGTTATGCCCTATTTTCTTGGTCATATCCGGGTTGTGCAAGACTAGAGATCAACATTATATATATATATATAGATGTGTGTGTGTTTTTTTATAAACAAATATATTTTTAAAATAAGTTAAAATTCTGAAAATATATATTTAATAATTAAAATTGGGACCAAGTGATGACTTTATTTGGATTTAAGTTTCTAACATATTCATTTTAATTCAACTAACCCCCTCGAACTGCATTCATTGAAAAAAAATATTAAGTATTTATTTATGTGTCGACTGATCATGATCATAACCAACCAATAAATGTATAATTATTTATTTTGTTAATTAATTATTTCAAATGTGTTTCATGCATGTAATTAATTATTTAAATAATAATGCTAGTGAACCGTCATCTTGTCTTTCTTAATGAGTTTATGTGAATTCATGCCAAGAAGAATGTTATTTATCTATATTACACAATTTTTATAACCCTCATACATGAATGTATTTTTTTAATTCATAGAGGATGATATCCGTTTTCAAATAATGACAACTATTGGTAGTATCCCAAACCAGATGTAGAAACATTAGACAGAGGAGTTATATATAATCAAATTCAAGACTTGACTCAAGTATTATATCTAAACATAATGGTTGGTCAATTACATTTAAATGGATCAAAAAGAAAAATAGGTTCTCATGATAAATCAGTTAGTTTATTAAATTTATACATTTTCTATTATTTTTTTAATTTTTAAGATTGTGCGATCACATAGAATAATAAACTACAATGTATAGATTAAATCAATTTATGAAATAATATATATTTTTTCTATTTATTTTATGGTCAGTTGTGGGTGAGATCAGATAGTATGTACATATCATCTAGAAAATGATTTCATTCATCATAAAATAATAAAAACCCAAAAATAAATATTATGTTTCAAATGCCTTCCATCAATGGAATTTGAACACAACTAAGTGTGTATGGTTATCTTCATCCATATTTAAGGGTTCCTCTTACTACATGGGAGTTTGTATGATATTTATAGGGTTAAATAGCTAGATATATTTTTTATAAAATAATTATACATATTTAAATTTTTTCATATTTGTATTCAATGCATTGAGTAAATACAATTTTAGATTTTAGAAGCTTAGACATCACTCAACCAATCAAGGAGCTATGTTTTAATGTTATTAGTAACTCATATTACTACATACAATTCGCTGAGTAGTGATATAGCTATTGGTTACAAACTGCGAGGATATGTTTTAAAGATCTTTTTATATAGAATAATTAGGCATTATGGTATTTTGATTCTAGTAGTGAGGAATAATATAGTCTTATAAAATTGTGAGAAACATTTAATTTTTTAATTAATTAGTAACTCTAAATTGGTAATCCAGATAAAAGCAATAATCTGGTTAATTTCTATTTGTAGAAAAATTGATAGTAATAAAATAAATAGATAGTTATTACTATTGTAAAAATTAAATGTCCAATCTTGCATGAATTTGTGAAGAGTAGTACAGATGGTTTCAAATAATACTATAATATAAGAAATTCAAGGTACTAGAGTCTCATATACTCGTTGATTAACATCAGGAATCGAGGGTGAGAAAAGTGATTATAGGGGACCCATGTATGATGTATATGATGGTTATGTTATAATTTTATCATTAATTTATAATGTGAGTTTAGGATACAACGACAGGACATGGATGATTTCACATGTTGTCTCATATTAGATAAGCTTGTGAGAAGAATGTTTATATAGATATGAATCGATGATGTTTACACTAGGTTCATGTAAATTGAAATAGATCACGACCTTCTAAGGAATCCCTTAATTATTTTATTTTTACCCATTTACTCAAGTTTCTTTTAATATTATAAAATTAGTAGCATAAATAAGAATTCGTCCTTGCCTTTTAGGTAAGGTCTTCCATGTAAATGAGAACATGAAGAAAACTTAATCTTTTGTTCTTATGGAGTAAAAGATGAATGGAAAGGTGAAAATTTCAATGGAATGTGTGATAATAAAGTCTACTTATAAACATCCTTATAAAATAGAGGATTTTTATCATATAAGATATCGTTTTATTTTTATCTCATGATATAAGTCTATGATAGTTTAAATACAATGAACTAAATTGAATAAGAAAGCGTCCTTTGTAATTTAGGCATATTCAGAAATTGTATGTAATGATTCTATCATAATTCTCTGGTATTATATAAAATATTTCTATAAATTATTTTAATTGAAATATAGTAACCAATTATGTATAGAAAAATTATAAGAAGTAAGTTTTGTTCTCTAATAGTATGATAACGGTACATTCCTATGTCAATTCAAAGAAGAACACAACTTTTAATTGCCACGTAAATGGTTCTAGTTGAACTTTTATTGAGTATAACTAAAACATTTACCTCATGTGATAATTGGACACATGGATACATTATTTAATTTTGGGATTAAATATTGCATGTGGTGTCTTATACTCGACCAATAGTTCAAAGATACAATAATTATAGAAAAAAATGTTGAATATAAACTATAAGACTTATATACTCAGTTATGGAATGATAAAACACTGTCAAGAAAAAATTAGTAGTTTTAATGAATATTACAATAATGGTTTTGGAGAATTTTGAGTAAAATACCTTTGGAATTATCAACAGACTTATGTACATAGTTTTTAAAAAATAAACCATTATAAATAAAGGTACACCACAATTATTTTGAATTTAGTTTGTCACGACCCACCTTCATCGAAAGGAGGGAAGGGACAACAGATTGCCAATCCCTTCCTTCTTTAAGTTGAAGGAATGATAGTGAACTTCAATTCCCACCTCTAGTAGGCCCTGGAGTGGTGACTGGAACCAAGGGTAAAACATTTTTAAAATATATGAGGAAATATGATTTTTAGTTAACCATGATTGGGAGAACGAATAGGTCAACAAAAAACACCACCAAGTATAGAAAACTCAAGGTAAAAAACAACAACTACATGCTTGTATTAATAATAAAAATGAACAAATTACAAGGACTCGAAAGTACAATACCCAACATGAAAGGAAAAACACTATGTAGAAAGCAACAACAAACAACAACAACTCCAAAATCCAGAATAGTAAGGTCCCGCACGGCCTATGAAGCCCTCCTGGAAACCTGAAAGTAAACGTAGGGTGAGCATACAAAGTATACTAAGTAGGAAAACCCAAAGCTCTCGTGAAAAAGTGGGGAGATGTCCTAAAGTCCCGTGAGAAGCACAAGAAATATTATCTATCAATGAATCTATCCATCCCACCTCACTGGACACTCTCACAAAATAACATCAGAAGTAAGGTAATAGTAATAACAAAACATTTGGGTACCCCGCACCACCACTTCCCCCACTATCTAGATTCTCATCCTTAACAGAAAACGACCTGATACTACCATGATCTTCCTGCCCGCACACACCTGGGCCTCATCCCGAAGACAACTTGGAATACAAACCTGCCCGAAGAGTCCTGGGATAACAACACACCAATCGAAACCTACCCGAAGAATCTTGGGTGTAAGGTCACCTCCAGCCATCACAGCCAAGGGAAGAGGGAGTAGGAAGGAGAGTAACTAGGGGGAAACACCCTTCCCCATGAAATGGGGTGTCCGGAACTAAGTGCCCAATGTGGGTGGGGTGCGACTAAACACAAAACATACAGGTACACATATATTCCAACACACAGCCCAATCTATGGCTCCCCAACCGATACAAGCATGTGTCCAAGCACTGCTGCCTCAGAGAACAGGCACACAACGAATAGTTCCCAGTTTCCCTATTCAAGTTATCATTTCATAAAAGTTCAGTATGAGTTAATCGTTTCACTAATGGGCAACTAACAGGCACATTCATAGATGAAACAATAATAAAGTTGGAATGAAAAACATCTGGTAATTTAAGCATTCACACCCGGTTTTATTTTAAAGTCCCAACAATTAGGGATCATGTGAGATCTCTCAATGTACTGGAAACAAAACAAACCTCGATACATAGCCCCATGTCCCCAAGAAAAATCCATGAGCCAATGGTTTCCCAACAAAAGAGGGTCCCACCTGAATTCATGTCACAGTAGAGTAACCACACAGCCTCAGATTCAAAACCAGTGAAAGTATAACAACAGGTGATCCCACCCCCACCTATATCACCCCAGCAATCTAATCTCGTGAAGGAAAACATCCAAACCACTATCACCAACACAAATCATTCCCTCGCAGGTATTTTCAGATATAAAAGATTTGACACAGTCCATGGTTTCAATTCTACTTGGATTTAAGCATAATTATCACAGAAAAGGGGTGATCTGTGTGCTTTCAATTTATTTAACTGATTATACGTAATTAACAAATTCCATGTTATGTTTATTTAAACATCCAGGATCACCTATGTTCATTAGTTCATAGAGAAATACCACCAACAACCCTGATTTTCAATGAGCACATGCCTGTATAATTCACAACACATACCAACATAAAAGAGTACAGGAGAACATCGATCACACCCCCCTTTCATTCTTTAGTGGTCCGTTCATTATCTTCATTAAGTTGGTTTCATCAATTTAGATAGAGACAAAAGCATAACCACCCCACCTGATGCACAAAAATGAGAGATGAAGGAGAATTCCCAACTTGATTGATCAAGGATCGACGTTATGTCCCCACATAGAAACTGGAAATCTGGAGTAGTAGAAAATCCACGGAACGCGATCAAGGAAAACTTCGCGGGGGTAAAACTCGTCAGGAGGAAGGGTATTCTAAGAGTAGGGTGATAGAGAAAAAATAACCTAGGGAGAAGAGAAGATTTAGGTTATAAAGGCTGTGATATGACTTCCCCGGGACTGTTAAGATATAGATAAAAACTCAAAACCGCGGAAGAAGCGGGATTGTGGGTTGACCACGTGGCTAGGCCACCCGACATGTCCAACTTAAGAGGTCCCCGCCCTTTGGGGCTGTTAAAATTGACGCACACCTCTTTAACCAAGGAAGGACACCTTGTAGGATGCGGTAGAGGAATTTCTGAAAACATGGTTAAAGGCATGACCAAAACGTATGGTTTTTCTTTTAAGGAGGGTACCTCACCAATAATTTAATTAAATTCCATCAATGGGATTTAAAACAGGCTTAAAGGGCTCAAAAAATGGGTTACAAACTAATTTGCGCAAGGAGGCGCTACTGGAAAACCCACGGAGGGCTCACCGATAGGCTAGGTCTACCGGTAGACCAAGATACCGGTAGGCTGAGCCCACTGGTAGGCTGAGCGACCTGTTGGCTGAGGCCACCAGTTGGCTGAGCCACCGGTCGGCCAAGCCCACCGTAGTCCGAGCCACCGGTCGTCCGAGATACTGGTAGGCCGAGCTATCGGTAGGCCGAGCTACCGGTAGGCATTGCTACTGGTAGGCAGAGCTACCAGTAGGCCTAGGCTAGCGGTAGGCCGAGCTACCGGTAGGCCGAGCTACCAGGTGGCCGAGTTACGGGTAGGCCGAGGCTACCAGTAGGTTGAGGCCACTGTTACGAGTCTTAAGCATCACCGAAAAGCTGGGATAGCCTTCCAGACCACCCAGAACACCCCAAACATCAGATTTTCACCAAGTAATAGGCCCCAAAGACCCGGTACATTACATCAGATACTTCTCAAACTATTCTCATCCTTGAGAATATAAGAACAAACCAGAAATGAGAAAAGTGGGGTCCAAACAACCACCCTCTAAGGATACTTCTTAGGGGAAACCCATGAGTTGTTCGAATGCTGGAACGGAACCCCCCAAGAGTTAGCATTCCCAAACATCCACAACAAGAATAAGGATCACACTGTCTAACACATGAGTCAGGGAGTCCCTTCCTACACGTCAGGATATTATCTGCTTTGGGCGGCACTGAATCCCCTGAATGGGTTTAATCCGCATCCACATTAATGCGTCCTGATTAGCAGTCAGGTTTTCCCATCATCACACATTCTGACACACACCAAGAATAGGGAACAAATCATCTAATAGTTGAGAAAAAAAAGCATTTTATATATTAATGCACAAGGTATAACATCTCAACAAAACTTAGAACAAAACATCAAAGTAGTCAAAATAGCTCTAGATACTGAACGCCTAACTGGGCCTCCCGCTCCCAAGTTCTCTCCTCAAGGCCACCATGCCTCCAGAACAATCGAACCAAGGGTATGGTTCGTCCACGAAGCACATTATTTTTATGATCCTTGATCTTTATTGGTAGTTCTATGAAGGTCGAATCGTTTTCGACATCTAACTCTCCCCAGTCGATGATGTGGGAGTCGTCATGTAGATATCGACAAAGATGGGAGACGTGAAAGACATTGTGAACTTTCTCTGACTAAGGTGGAAATTCCATCTGATACTCCACCTCACCAACTCGTCCCAGCACCTTGAAAGGTCTGATGAACCAAGGGTAGAGCTTACTCCCCTTCCCAAACCTTTGCTTCCCAAGTCGAGGGGAAACCTTCAAGAACACATGATTTCCAACCTCAAACTCCAGGGGCCTCCTCCTACGATCAACATAAGACTTCTATCGGTCCTGGGCTGCCTTCATCCTCTCATGCATGAGCTGAACCTTCTTAGTGGTGCTCTACACCACTTTTGTCCAAGGAACAGCTGCTTCCCCAATCTCTGTCCAGTAAACGGGTGAACGACATGGCCTTAAATACAAGGCCTCAAATGGTGTCATGTTGATAGTGGAGTGGAAGATATTGTTATAATCAAACTCCACAATAGTCATGTGACGTACCCATGATCCCCCAAAATCCAGAATACATGACCGCATCATGTCTTCCAATGTCTGGATCGTTCGTTCTACTTTCCCATCTGTCCGAGGGTGGAAAGCAGTGCTAAGGCGTATTTGGGTGCCAAAGGCATGCTGTAATCCACTCCAGACTCATGAGGTAAACCGCGTGTCTCGATCAGAGACAATAGATCTTAGAATCCCGTGAAACCGCACCACCTCATCGACGTACCTCTGGGCTAAGGTGCTCACTGGGCTCGACTCCTTAATCTCCAAGAAGTGAGCTGATTTTTTCAACCGATCCACCACTACCCAAATGGAATCATATCCTCCCTGAGCCCTGGGTATCCCTGTGATGAAGTCCATCGAGATGTCATCCCACTTCCACTCGGTAACATCTAAAGGCTGTAACAACCCTCCCGAAAAACGGTGTTTAGCCTTCACTTGCTGACAAACTAGCCACTTAGCCACAAACTCTGCCACTACCCACTTTACCCCGAGCCACCAAAACTGTCCCCTCAAGCCTTGGTACATCTTTGAGACCCCCTGATGTACCGCTAAAGCCGATCCATGGAACTCACAGAGAACACCTTTACGCATCATCTCCAGAACAAAATCCTTCCCTGGAAATGCATCTGATGCTGACCATCCTCCGACCATCCCTCACGAGCATTTCTCTGATAAACATGATTTCGCATCACTTCCACCTCCGAGTCCCCCCACTGAGACTCTTCCACATACACCACTAAGGAGGAAACTGCAGTCATCTGAAACAGACAAAATCTTCCACCTTCCACCCTTGAATCCAAATGCAAGGCTGCTAACTCTTCCATCACTCTCCAAGCATCTGCAGATTCCCGAACTACATCCTTATGTGATTTCCTGCTTAGGGAATCAGCCAAAATATTACCCTTTCCCTCAGTATAAGAGATATCGAAGTCGTAGTCTTGGAGGAACTCAAACCATATCCACTGCCGCAAGTTCAGATCCTACTGGGAAAAGACATAACTCAAGCTCTTGTGATCTGAGAAGACCACAAAGAGCTCTCCGATGAGACAATTCCACCACAACTTCAATGCGAACACCATGACTGCAAGCTTCAGATCATGGGTGGAATAGTTACATTCATGAGGACGTAACTACCTAGACCCATAAAAAATCACTCCTCGCTACTGCATCAGCACACATCCTAGCCCAAGGACAAAATCATCACAGAACACTTCAAAAAACACCCCTTCCTCTGGTAATCTGAGTACTGGAGCACTAACCAACTTCTCCTTTAGGTATCCAAAAGCTTTCTGGCACTGGTCGCTCCACACGAAGGCTTGGTCCTTCCAAGTCAAATCTGTCATCAGAGCCACAACTGGAAGGTAGTCGGGCACAAACCATTAGTAATACCCTGCCAAACCTAAGAAACTACAAACTTCCACCACATTCTAGGGTGATTCCCATGAAATGACTACCTAAACATTCGACGAGTCTACTGTTATTCCCTTATGAGACACTACGTGTCTAAGGAAATGTACTTCTCGCGTTAAGAATCTGCACTTAGATAGTTTTCCATAAATATGGTGGTGTCTAATGACTCCCAAAGCTGCCCTAATATGCCCAACATGCTCTTCCTCTGATCTTGAGTAGATAAGGATGTTGTCGATGAACACCATGATGAATTGGTCTTGAAACTCTCGGAAGACAGATTTCATGAGGCTCATGAACATAGCCAGTGAGTTTGTAATGCCAAACGGAAAGACCACGAACTCAAATTGGACATATCTGCATCTAAAAGCCGTCTTCGGGATATCACCTTCCTTCACTCTCAACTGGTGGTATCCAGACCGTAGATCGATCTTAGAGAACCAACCTGCTCCCCTCAGTTGGTCGAAAAGATAGTCTATCCTTGGGAGGAGGTAATGATTCTTGATCATCACCTGATTCAACCTTCAGTAGTCTATGCACAGTCGTGGACTACCATATGCCTTCTTTATGAACAAAAATAGAGCACCCCATGGTGACACGCTGGGTTGAACAAAGACCTTCTCCATCAGATCGTCAATCTGAATCCGCAACTCCCGCAACTCAGATGGTACCATCCGATAAGGAGCCATCGAGATCGGGCGGGCACCAAGATGTAAGTCTATCCCAAATCAATGTCACGTTGAAGGGGTAGAGTCACAACCTCATCAGGAAAGACATCAAGGAATTATCTTACGACCTCTGGGACATCCATCATTCCGATGTCCTTCGACTCCATTCACACCCCGTCTATCATATAAAGGAGTGGCTCCATGTGTTGACTCGCCATCTGATAAATATGCTCCCCAACATAAGCCACACGCCATCCATCCTCATTGGAGAATTCGATTATTCTTCGATAGTAGTCGATGGTTGCATGCACAGAGAATAACCAGTCGATGCCTATAATGACATCATATTGCTGTATCTGTAATGAAAGAAGGTATCCACTGGACTGATGTGGTACCAACAATAGTCTACATCCCCGGAAATGGTAAGATACACTGGTCTGAACCCCATATGGTGTTCTCAACACTAGGGGCACAAAAAGTCTCTCGGCCTCTCGACCTAGATCATGGTCTAATCCGGGCATAACAAAGGAGTGAAAAGCTCGCGAATCAATCAAGGAAGAAACAAGAGTTCTGAATAAACTGATCATACCTTGAATGACCTCTGGTCCCGCTGGAGCTACTAACTCTGTGGTGTTTAACTATCCACACCCAGATTTTCTATCTCGCGGCTGTCGACCACCTCCCTAACTACGCCCTGGTTGAGGTCTATGAGGAGCACCCTGGTGTTGGTCTCCTCCTGCAAGGTCATACCTTGGAGGGCCAGGGGCCTGCTGCTGCAGCTGGAGAGGCCTCGCCGGCAATGGATTCTGCTGAGGTGGGTGCTGAAACTGCCCACCTCCACCATGTGGATATCAAGTCGAACACCTGCTCAGGACGTGACTGGAAACTCCACAAGAGAAACACTTCGGTCCTAGCCCTGTGGAAAAGGGGCGAGGGCCAGAAGCTTTGGACTGGAGCTGATGAGGCCTAAACCCTACTTGTCGAAACCTGGAAGGCCCTGTCGCTGGAGTCCTACTACTGACTCCCTTTCCCTTTGATTAACTCAGCTGGTTCCCTTCTCATGGCGTTCCTCCATTCGAGTGTATCCTCTCTACTATCTCGGCCTTCTTCTATACTGCTAGGTACGTCAGAAGAGTGAAGGGAGTGATAGCGTACTGAAGCGAAGGACGGAGTGCCTCCTCTAACCATATTCCCTGAGAATCCTCATCCAGAATGAGATTTTGAAAAAAGTTAAATAGATCATTGAACTTGATCCCCAACTCCCTCACTGACATGCTTCCCTGCTGAAGGGAGAGAAACTCCTATCTCCTCTCATCCTTCGTCGTAGAGGAGAGGAACTCCTCACAAAATTCCTTCTCGAAACTGGCCCAAGAAACCTCTAACTCTATCTTCTCTCCCAGGAAAACCGTCCACCATTGACACGCTGCTCCTCTAAGATGACTGATGGCCAATAGAACCCAGTACTCCCTCAGAGCACGGATCAAAGAGAAGGTGATTCCTAGCTCCTCGAGCCATCCCTCCGTTACTAAGTCAGAAACTCTTCCCTCGTACTTCTCGAGGTTCTGTCACCGGAAGGATCATAGAGACTTCTGCCACAAGTCATCCTCCTTATCTCGGTCAATACTCTGCTGGTCAACTTCCTCGATCCGCTGGGCCTCAACTGCCCGAGTCGCTCGTGGATAACATCTAGGTGCCATAGCTGCGAGGTATATAAAGAATTCCTAAGCCCGAGTAGCAAGGGAAATTATTATTATTATTATTATTAAATTTTTCTCCCCAAGGTGCCCCAAATCAATTAAAACACAATAAGTATGATGCATGTACCTTCCATAGGGTCTCTACCCTGCAAGAAATGTAGTCTCACTTGGTCGTTTGATAGGCTCAGAGTCCTTGCATCGGATCATGGGGGGCCCTAAAATCCCATGTCCTAGCCGGTACTCCCTAGTCTTTTTCACAATACAAGATCACCTAACATTGCTTCCCTACCATCCCATGAAATCAACACTGTGCCTAACTCTAGACTCCATCATATCCCTCAACCTTTCCTGTGATACCATTGTGTCATGACCCGCCTTCACCGAAAGGAGGTAAGGGACAATAGATTGCCAAACCCTTCCTTAATTAAGTTGAAGGAGAGATAATGACCCCTGAGTCCCGCCTCTAGGAGGCCCTGGAGTGGAGACAAGAACCAAGGATATAACATTTTCACAATATGGGAGGCATTACGCTTTTTAGTAAACCAAGATTGGGAGAAAGAATGGGTCAACACCAAACACCACCAAGTATAGAAAACTCATGGTAAAAAAAACAACTACATGCATGTTTTGATAATAAAACTGAACAAAGTACAAGGACTCCAAAGTACAATACCCAACAAGAAACAAAAATGGATAAGATGAAACCAACAGTGACTAATAGAAACTACAACATCCAGACTAGTAAGGTCCTGAATAGCCTCTGAATCCCTCCTAGAAACCTAAATGTAAACGTAGGGTGAGAATAAAAAGTATACTCAGTAGGAAAACCTAAATCTCTTGTGCACAAGTGTGGAGACATCCTAAAGTCCCGTGAGATGCAGAAGAAACATCATCTATAAAAAAATCTATCCATACCACCTCACTGGCCACTCTCACCAAATAACACAAGAAGTAAGGTAATAGTAAGAACACAAAATTTGGGTACCCCGCACCACCACTTCCCCCACTAGCTAGCTGGTCATACCTAACGGAAAAATTCCTTACGCTTCCACGATCTTCCTGCCCGCACACACCTGGGCCTCATCCCGAGGACACGTAGGGAAAAAAACTTTCTCGAAGAGTCCTGGTCTAACAACACACCAATTGAAACCTACCCGAATAATCTTGGGTGTAAGGTCGCCTCCAGCCATCACAGCCAAGGGAAGAGGGAGCAGAAAGGAGAGTAACTAGGGGGAAACACACTACCCCATGAAATGGGGTGTCCAACACTAAGTTCCCAATGTGTGTGGGGTGCCACTAAACAAAAAACATAGAGTTACACATATATGCCAATACACAGCCCAACCTATGGCTCCCAAACCGATACAAGCAGGTGCCCAAGCACTGCTGCCTCAGAGAACAGGCAAACAACAAACAATTCTCAGTTTCCCTATTCAAGTTATCATTTCATAACAGTTAAGTATGAGTTAATCCCTTCACTACTGGGCAATTAACAGATACATTCACATATGGAATAACAATAAAGCATGAAGGAAAACCATCCAGTAATTTAAGAATTCACAACCGGTTCTCTTGTAATGTAACAAAAATAGGGATAAAGTGAGATCCCTCGAAGTATTGGAAACAAAAACAACCCCATGACATAGCCCAATTTCCCCCAAATAAATACAGGTGCCAACTGTTTCCCAAAAACAGAGGATCCCACCCGAATTCGTGTCACACCAGAGTAATCACACAGCCTCAGATTCACAACCAATGAGAGTATAACAACATGGGATCCCACGCCCACCCATATCACCCCAGTAATCTATGACCGTGAAGGAAAACAACCAAACCACAACCACAAACACAAACCAGGACCTCATAGGTATTTTCAGATTTAAAAGATTTAACACAGTCCATGCTTTCAATTCCACTGGGCTTTAATTGGAGTTATCACAGAAAAGGGGTGATTCTAGTGCTTTCATTTTATTTAACCGAGTATACGTAATTCACCAATTCCATGCTACGTTTATTTATACATTCAGAAGCACCTAGGTTCATTAGTGCACAGAGAAATACCACCAACAACCCTGATTTTCAGTGAGAATAGGCCCATATAAATCACATCACATGGAAACGTAAAAGAGTACAACAGAACATCGATCACACCCCCCTTTCCTTCTTTAGAGGTCTGTTCATTATCTTCATTATGTTTGGTTTCATCAATTTTCACAACGACTAAAGCATACCCACCCCGCATGATGCAAAAAAAGGAGAGACGAAGGATAAATCCATACTTTATTGATCAAGGATCGACGTTAAGTCCTCGCATGGAAACTGGAAATCAGGAGTAGCAGGAACTCCATAGAATGCGATCAATGAAAACTTGGTGGGGGTACAACTCGTCTAGAGGAAGGGTATTCTGAGCGTAGGGTGATAGAGAAAAAAGAACCTATGGGGAAGAGAAGCTTTATGTTATAAAGGCTGAGATACAACATTCCCTGGACGGTTAAGATATGGAGAAAAACATGAAACTGTGGAAGAAACGGGATCATGGGTTGAACACGCGGCTGGACCACCCCACACATCCAACTTAAAAGGTCCCCACCCTTTGGGGCAGTTAAAACTGACGCACACCACCTTAACCAAGGAAGGAATCCTCACAGGATGCGGTAGAGGCGTTTCTGAAAATGTGGTTAAAGGCATGACTAAAAGACATTGTTTTTCATTTAAGGAGGGTACCTCACTAATCATTTAATTAAATGCCATTAATGGGATTTAAAACATGATTAGAGGGGTCAAAACATGGTTTACAAACCAATTCTCCCAAAAAGGAGGTGCTACTGGAATACCCATGGAGGGGTCACCGGTAGGCTATGTCTACCGGTAGGCCGAGCTACCAGTAGGGCGAGGCCACCGGTATGTCGAGCTACCAGTAGGCCGAGTGACTGGAAGGCTGAGCTACTGGTAGGTCGAGCTACTGGTAGGCCGAGCCCACCAGTAGGCTGAGCTACTGGTAGGCTGAGGCTACTGATAGGCCAAGGACAACGGTAGGCCAAGGCCACCGATAGGACAAGGCCAATGGTAGGTTGAGGCCACCGTTAGGAGTCTTAAGCTTCACCGAGAAGCTAGGATGGCCTTCTAGACCACCCAAAACACCCCAAACATCATATTTTCACCAAGTAATGGACCCTAAAGCCCCGGGCCATTACATAGTTCATCGAAAGAGCATGCACCATTCCAAGGATAATATTCTTGTAAATATATTTCATTAGATTTATTTAAGTGATTAATAATGAATTTAATAATGAATTAAAAAAATATTCATGGTTCGAAATGATATTAGTTTCTATGGGCCTGTATGCTTAATAATATCTTGATCAAGCATTCATACATCCTTATAATTTATTATGGTGTAATTATTAAACAAAAAGTTCATTATCCACATCAAAGTTATGACATTAAAAATAAGGATTGATCCCGAGTATTTCATTTTAACATTTTTAAATAAAATGTAGCTTTTATTAATTACTAAACACACATTTCCTTATACACTTCAAGGTTATTATGTAGGTAAAAGGTGAGTCAATGTTAAAAACTCATATGCATTTTAGATACATCCATTTTTTAAAACCTTATTTAAAATAGAAATGATATCCCTTAATTATATGATATATACAATGAAAAAATAACATCATAATATACATCATATGATATAAGTCTATCATGTCATAAGAACATGTGTTTATATGAAAATAGTTTGTTGGGATATAAACAATATTGCATTAAGAAAAGATCATTGGGTATTTAAATTAATTATCCTCAAAGTATCTAAGGGTAATATAGAAATATATATGATAGAAAATTTCTATTCAAGTGATATTATATATATATATATATATATATATCTATAAGGGTACACTTATATATTATAGATAGTGGGAGTAGAATTGTCTTGGGTTTAGTCAATGATGAAGATGTTAAAATAGTTTTCAAAGTAATAAGTTCAACAAGAGAATGTGTAAGAGGAATGTTCCAGAGACACATAATGTGTAAGAAGGATAAAA
The DNA here is from genome assembly GCA_963277665.1 of Viscum album. Lineage (NCBI taxonomy): Eukaryota > Viridiplantae > Streptophyta > Magnoliopsida > Santalales > Viscaceae > Viscum > Viscum album. The sequence continues at coordinate 929,096,555 of OY728165.1, forward strand.
CCATTTTCATTGTATTACCATTACCGAAGATGATGATACTTTATTCATTTTGAATAATGAATCATACAAGTAAGAGATATATGGGAATATGCTACAATTGACAACAACAAACTAAAATTCAAAAATGAATTCTATATACTGAAGTTAAAGGGGAATATTATTTTAGATAGTATTTTGGATATTCAATTGAAACTAAACATGGATATTATAATAACAAATAGTCATATAATCTATAATAATGTAAAGATACCAATGGTTTGGAAAAACCATTGGTATAGGCCACACGTAACAATGGTTTTGGAAAAACCATGGGTAGAGGTGGCTTAAAAGAATACTATACCCATGGGTTTGAAAAACTATTGTATAAGAACACTCTATACCATCAATTTTATCAAAACCAATGTATATGTGTATCCAAAAAACACTATAACCATAATTTTAGAAAAAAAATGGGTATATGTGCCTCGTATAAACCCTATACCAATGGGTTTTCAAATAACTGTTTGTATAGTTTCCTCACACAAACCCTTTACCCATGGTTTTGTAACAAATTTTGGTATTGTTTCGTCACACCAACCCAATACCCATGGTTTTTGAAAACCATGGGTATTGGATCACTCTATAAAAACAGTTATGAAAAAACCATTACTATTGTTCCCTTATGAAAAACATATCCCAATAGTTTTGGGAAACCATTGGTATATGTTCCAAAAATATGGGGTCCTTTTCCAATGGTTTAAAAAACCCGTCTTAGTGATCTATACCAATAATTTTGAGAAACGTTGGTATATGCCCTCCTAATTTTTATTACTTTTATTGTAAAATATCATTAAATATATCAAAAATTCAATTATATATATATATATGATTATATTCACAATGATAAGTAGAACATAGTGGTTATGTAATTGATATATAAGTGAGAGGTATTGGGCTCAAACCATGGATATATATTTCAAATTATCCATATCAATGTTTCTAAAAACCATTCTTATAGGTCTATACAAATGGTTCCCAAACTTTTGGTAAAGAGATATACGAATGGTTTCAAATTGTTTGTGTAGGCATATACCAACAATTTTCCTAGAACCATTGGTATAGGTCTATACTAACGAAATCGTATCCAATGGCCCTCCAAAGTAATGTTATAGGCTATAACAATGGTTTTAATGAGTATACCAATGGTTCCAAACCATTAGTATATGAATTATTTCTTATAGTGTCAATCATCATACCAATTTGGCTCAAATGGTAGTACCAAATATTTATTCCGCAACCCAATAGAATTTGACCTGAAATAAATAAAATTTATGATCATTAAAAATGTGTATTTCATTTCATGACCACTAATATTATATGGAATCTATATGGTGCAACTAGAAAGGGTTGTTGACTCCATAGAAAGCTAATATGGTGTGACAGTTACTATAATATTTTTTTTTGATTAAGTAAGAAATTATATTATAGAGTATTCATCCGGAATGATTTTTTTCATGGATTCTGTAAGAGGTTAGTGGGAGTGACACTATTTTCTATGAATAAGATTTTTAATAACCTATGGGAAATAGGTATTTGATTTACAATTAGTTATGTCTGGGATGAAAGTAACTCTCCATAGATTGCATTAATGTATAAAACTAAGTTCTAGGGAATTTAATCTAGTGATGTAGAACTAATAGTTTCTTATACCTAGTAAATAATATATATAGTGAAAAGGTATTGAAAAAAAAATTGAAATAATTTTAGTGATAACTTTTACTAGTGTCAAATGGCATAAATTTCTCCATGAACACATGCCCGGACATAGTTTGACATAAATGTGATGTGTTAATTCCATATGTTTCAACATTAGATAAATCAAATATGCCATGCTATTTACTAGATGTGATACTTCTAGGAAAAAATTAATTAAAATGAAATATTAGTTATATCTAGGAAAAATGTATGGGATGCAGTCAGAACTATCCCACTTTACATGAGAAAATAGAAATGATATATATCTGTAATGTGGAGAGGAAGGGATACTGGATATAATTGGATTTAAACTAGTCTCTCTATAGGTAAATATAATCTAATATCATAGTTAGGATAAGGTAATGATCATGAAAATATAATTAATTCTTAATGTTGCTATGTATACAAATATCATGTGCATTATTGATTCTATTATAGTTAAATATCAAGTGAATATTATGCAATGATATGTTCCCGATATCTGAATCACACCAACAATTTAAGGTTTTATCATGATTTTAATTCCATTAAAAGATAGCTAGGATGCCGTGTTTGATTGTGAACAATAAGAGTATACTCAGGTATAAAATATCTTGAGGAGTCATACTCAAGAAGGTGAGGTCACATATAGTTGAGTATCCACATAATAGAGACATGGGAGGCCCATGACAAAAGCCTCTACTCAGCAAGAAAATGATGTTCATCTTGTGATAGTTAACAAGTGTATTTAGAATGTTATATTTAGTGAAAGCAGATTTTTTTTAATAGTGTGTTCCCTAGACCCAACATAATTAGTGCTTATTTATTTCAATACCATGAATATAGGGAGTTATGAATGATATACACTAACCATTATAGTTTTTATATTATTACACTATTTAAATGGAAATTTCAATAGATTATTTTTCATTTCAACATGTTACATTTTTTTCCATGTTATAATGAGATCCCAAAGATAGTATGTCATTAATATTACCACAAAGTCTTGTGGTCTAGATATATCCTTCTGATTAGACACAAATTATTATTTACTATTATGTTCTATTGGATCATAAGCATTGAAACTTCTTATCATGATGTTCACCCATGGATATCTTGAGTAGATGAGATCATGATGATTGAACTGATAATAGTAACATCACTTCTTTACAGAATCATTGGAAGTTCCTATCTGTGATAATGTGTGATGGTTTTTTGAATTGATATTAATATCAATTTATATTATTTTATCATGAAATTCAATGAAAGGAAAAAACTGATTATAATAAAGTCATAGATAGGTATCTTTCATTGGGCGCATCATTGGAAGTATAAAATTTATTGATTAATCCAGAAATTTTTTATCGGTTTTGATATGAGTAGAAATCTCAGCAGCAATTGACAGGTATGGTAGTACCTTTACTAGACACACATCCATGGTAGAATAATTTATCTTTATATAGTAAGGTTAGTGAATAATAATGCATGAAAGGGATGATGAGACAAAATGTGAATCATTATTTATGAGATGTCTTGAGGAAAAGAGATTATATTACATGGAGTGTGTTCATAGTATGGTTGTCATTTCTATTAATAATATGTACTTCTTTAGGGGATTTGATAGATTTCTAAACACTAATTATAGTTGTTTAATAGTATTCCCTTCTTCCAAGATAGGGTCCTATAGGGTCTCCCATGATATTATATTGAACATTCTTCCATATTATGTTGAATAGGTGTTTAGGAGATGGGTAGACCCACCACGGGGTCTGAGATATGTTTGAAGATATAAAATTTCCAAAGAATAAATAAATTCTTATTATTAAATTTTACAATACACAGTATTTAATTTCATTGTTAAATTTAGTTATAGGTACTGATGAAAACACATGGAAAATATTATACGAAGGAATATTGTTTTAGTATTCAATGTTCGTTTAATATTTCGAGAATGATGAGTCGGTTTAATTGATTTTTTTAATCCTGTAATTTATTTATTATATTATAATAATGTGAAAAAATATAAATCATATTTATGACTTAATAAAGCAGTCATATGATGTTATTTTTAGTGATTAATAAATATTTGAGGCTAGGGATCCTTTTTGGAAGCTCACTATAAAGGGAGAAAAATGATGTCACGGAAATATCTATTTAAATTTTATTCATTTAGATAGACTCTCTCTAATACTACTTCTTTGAGAAAGATTTAGTTGATCTAATAAATCAGGTTGGATTCTCCTTCAAGCATTTTAGGAAAATGACAGGGATATCATCACGAAGTAAAATATTTCCTCAGACCTCCACTCTTGAACCCATAATATAATTAGTGGCATATGTGTGGGATATATAAAAATTCATGTATGATATAGAAGGATTATTATTATAATAATTCAAGAAGTAATCACTACTGATGAGCATATTTATACCACAACATTAGATTGAACAATGAATTTTATTTTATTTATTGTGATTAAAATTCACCATGTTGGATCCTTGGTTTTTTATTGAAGATGTGGATTTTAAGCAATGATGCAATTATGTAAATACCTTTTGAAAATTTCTAGATCTCTTTCCCATAATTGTATACTACATTCCTCGAAAACTACAACCATTACAATGTAATAATAAAAAATTGTTCTCAATATACAACATATTCATGAATGTTCTTTTGAAAATTCTTGACGAAAAACAGTGGATGTATCCTTTACATTATCAATATATTAATCATATATTAATAGAGAAGGTGTTTCACCTTCTTCTATATTTTCATTGACTGTTTTTCCATTATAGGTATTTATCACAATGATGTAAAATTTTATGATTCCCTATAAATACTATCATCAAGGAGTGATTAAACTTGTTTCAACCTATGTCACCCTTGATGTGAATCAAGGTGTGAACAATTTATCTCATCATGTCAAAAAAACCCATGTTGGTAGAAACATGAAAAACTTTAATTAGTTATCCACTCATTGATTATAATAAAAAATTCACAAATTAAAATAGGTCACAAAAATATTACATGATTCACTACTAAGGGCTATATCAAACGAGTTCTCACAGACAATGTATTGATATTCCTGAATCTACTAACCTCCACCTTTTTATGGATAATTCATTTTGGTTATGGTCAATCTATTCCCCAATTACTATCTTTATAATTAAGGTTCACGAATGAGTACACAACATCAATTGTATTACTTTTGAAAACTCCACCTCTTTTTACTACATTATAAATAAGTTTTCTCAATTTATCTACTTTATAGTCATTTATATATCATCGTGTTTCTATAATTAGTCTTACATCATTAATGAAACACAACTATAAAAGGCACCTATACTTACTATTTTGAACCGTGGGTATAGCCCCTAAACTGTGGGAATAGGCTATACCCCCAGTTTTGGGAACCATGGGGAGTTTTTCCATCAGTATATCACCAGGATATACTATATTCTTGAAATTTATATACCCATGGTTTCAAAACCGTTGGTGTTGGTGTAATCCACCATTCCATTTACCATATAAACATAGTTTCAAAACTGTTGGTATAGGATTTAAAAAATCGTAGGCTGTGGGTTTCTATCCCTGGACCACCTGTATAAAATTTACATGCCTAACCACTACACCAAATAGACATATAGTTATATAAATAAATATTTACATATATATATATATATCTAAAATGAAAATATAGGTGGAAAACAATGGAAATAGGTGTTTTTGTGAATTTGTTTTCCTGTAGAAATATTTTTTCCCTACCGAAACATGGTAAATCTATACACACGGATTTGTGACAACCATGGGAATAAGTCTTAAAAAAACCATATACCCATGGTTTTTTAAAAAACATGTGGGTTTAAATATTGAAAAAACCCCTTTACCCATGATTTTTCTTAAAAATAGGGATATATGTGAAAATTTATAACCAATACCCATGGTTTTCGAAAACTGTGGGTAAAAGTTCCCATTCAATAACAATAGCTATGGTTTTCGAAAAACTGTGCATATAGGGTCATTTTACAGTAGTGAAATAATATGATTCTTTAATGAAATCGAAGATCTCAAGAATAACCACCAATAATAAGAAGTTATGTTTTTTTATATACCATTTTTTGTATGAAATCCTTCACTAAAAATTATCTGTAATGAAACATTCCACTATATAAACTTCATATATAATCTTACATCTTATGAATGAGACAAATTATTTTAAATGATATTTTTTCTTGAATGGTCTTGATATATGAATGATCTGGTATTTTGAATGACATTATTCATTATAAACACAACTTTTTAGATGGCTTATCCTTTCAAATAATTCATCTTAACGCAAACTATTCTTCTCTTTGTGAACTTATACTACTCTCAAATGAAGATACATAATCCCTTGATTATACATGAAAATACTCTCCATGTCTAATGAAAGTATTAGTGAGATATTTTAGGTTATATGGTCGCAAGAAATTTTCAAATCATAATGTTATACTTTATAACATATCCCCAATTTGAATAAGATTTTCTTCATGATAGATGAAAAATACCACTACCCATTCATAAATAACCCCTTTTGGTATTTTTAGTAGTGAGACACCAAAAATGTTGCAAAAATAATGCATATATGTGTTTCAATAAAATTTAACAAGCATCCAATTATCCTGCTATATAAAATAATATCCATATATTTCCTATACACATGCTTCCCAATCTTTTTTCCAAACCTAATCAAGTTGAAGTTGTTCTGGAATCATATTTGGAATTAATTTCATTAGTATCCCTATATAATACATTTCTTAAGATATGAAATTATACTTCTCTTTTTTAACCACATTGTATTGGAAAAAAATAGGTTGACTCAACGCATCACCTTATCCAGCATGTCACAGGTCTCGAAGCATGTTTCTAATCACCATGGGAGGGAGAAAATAACTAGGGAATCATAAATTACCATATGGGAATGGTTTACACTTTATTATATAGCATTAACATTCAATGAATTGGATCAAAAAACCATCCAATTAATAAGCATCATTATATTTGAATAAATATAAAATAGAGTAAACATAACATGACCAATAAATGATATCAAAACATCATCACAAAACAATATATAAACAAAACATTCTCATGATATCTATATTTAAAATTCAAAACATAGATAATACTAAAAGATAAAATACATAACATCCCAATAATAAAAAATCCTAAAACAACTCCATAAGATATAATCTTCATGAGGTTATGTGTCCACTATCCCAAAACCCCCCATCGATGTTGGTAATACAGAAAGGCCTCCAAAGTCTAATGTTCCCCTTCCTTTACCTATGTATTACAAAACACGGTTTGAATTCTCTTGATAACATATGCTATTCGTGAGGTAGAAATCATAAAGGGATACAATTTTGAATCTATGTAATAAAATAATCTATGAAAACTATTAATTTTAGTTGGAAAACTCAATTTTCAAAACTATTTTCACTTTTTAAAACAAGTTCACTTGAAAGAAAATATGTATAAATACATTTGGTTACCTAAAATAAAATAATTTCTCAATCATGATAGATAAGGATCGAATAAATTAATGAATCTATATGGAATAACCTTCTTAAGCCACCCTCACATTGAATCAACAATAGAGTAATCATAAAAACCATCTTATAACAAAATAATAGAACCTGGACATAAGTATAAAACATATTAACAAATATAGTTACTAAAATAATGTATAAAGTATATAAATAAACCAAGAATTAGTAATATTCACCATGTATTATATCCATAAGAGAATAGTCTGACTAATTCTATGAAATGGTTTTTGTAGCGACTCAGAAAGATAAAAAATTTTCAAAATCTCTCAATATTACTTAGACTTAATAATAATTCCATGGCCTCTCTCAATCCACATGGAATCATTTATAAGCTTCCTCATTCTTTCACCCTATGGATCCCTTGGTCATTAGATAAAACACACTTATATTATTCATTGAATACTCACATACCCATGGTTTCCCATGTTTTACTCAATGCCAAACACACAAACATCAATATGTACTAATCCAATAATATGTTCCAAACAACTATTTACCAGAACAACCTACCTATTATAATAAATCACATTCCTCAATATAATTTTTTAAAACATATTTTATATCCATTAAAAACCATAAAATCACTTTGATTCCTTTTATAAAAAATTTGGTGTCGATAAAATCCACCTCCACTTTGAAAGTCCCTTTAAAAGACCATATTATAAACACACACCATGATTCAAATAAAACATTGATGAATCATCATTATTAAATAAAATTAAAGTAATTTGGATCAGAAAAAACAGATTCATTCAAGAATCAAATGATAAAAATATGAAATATTCATTAAATAGAGACTCACCATAACTTGAAAAAAAACATGTCACTGTTTGAAAAAATAGATTAAAACAAGAATGATATTTCCTCATACACATAAATACAACGAAACAATCCCAAATACCCATTATAAACTATTGATTCAAACCAAATACAATCTAAATTTTCAATCCACAATATTATTAGAAGAAAAATCATAGATATAAAGGAAATAATGTGAAATAATTAAGAAAAAAATATTACCCAAAGCCATAACACCAAGGATCCCAGAAGAATACACCAAAATGACATGCGAGAATCTTTAAAGCATGGGTAGATGGATGCATACAAGTGGGGATGGGAGTAAGGTATATTACCTGAAAAATTTACAATGTATTAATATTCTAAAAACTATTTTCAAATTATCTGGGCACACCTCACTGTTAGGAATCTTGAATAGAATAACAAAATTCCAACCTTGTAGGAGACAATATCTAAAAAAATAAAAGTACTGTATAAAAAATTCCACATGGTTAGATTAACCATGCTTCAACTATAAAAAATACCAGTATCATCCAAAAATCACCCTATCATGGTTTGATACATAGTTGAAAAAATGATTAATTATTGATGCACATGGGAATGTTTCCTAAATAAATCTAGGGCCCCAACCTCCATCACCCAAAAACACCCATAAAAAACATATAAATTAACTTAAAAATAAAACATTCCAGTGACAAGATGGGTGTCACATTTCTCCCCATCATGCCGCTTTATACCATGCTAAAGTAATTAAGGACCATCAGAATAGAATAGGTGAAGCCACTACCCCCTTACTAAAACATTGCGATCCAGAGCCTCATTGATATTACCACCATGATACCAAAGCACACGTACTATTGAGATTGAATTTCAATGGATCACATTGTTTTGATAATCTCTGATATAAACAAGATACTCCATGATGGTGGTGTTAGGTTCCAACATCAAAACATCACACTTTACCACATGAGATGGTTATGTAATGTATTTATTTTATTGGGATATGTGGAACATGTACTAACTTAAGGTAAAACATGATATCAATTCCAATCGACAGGATGCCTCCCCAATATAGACCTAATGTAAAATAAGCAAACATATTTCATTGGAAACATCCCATGATTTCCCATGCAATGATGTCCTAGTCTAATGGAAACTCAAAAAAACTAGATCACCAATATCAAAATTTAACAAGAAATGATGAAGATTGACATACAATTTCTAGTAACTCAGAGTGGTTTCTAGTATTTTTGAACCTAATACACCTTTTCTGTTATTTCCTGAATGATACTCAATCACAATAAGTAATTCTCACCTATTTCATCCGAACACGATTTGTACTGACACTAACACCTATAAAATCTTCAAAAGGGGTAACATTGATTGAGGGATATTGATTTTTCTTTTTCAAAAATTCAACAAATAATAGATACTATTACCTTCAACCCTTGATGTCTATCATCCATGGAAAAATCATATCCTAATGAATTTGGATGCCCCAATCATTAATACCATCAATTTACATGTGATATATTGTTCTCAACTTCAACTAAATTCATATGGCCTTATGGGGACTATTCAAGAACTAATATGTGAAATTTGTATAACCACTGGAAATTATAACGGAAGTAACACCATCAATAATAAATATCTGTTGGACATAAATGTTCCCAATCACCTCTACCTTCATCAACACCCTAAAGGTAAAATATTGGAAAGATAATTCAACCAATTTTTAATCACAAAAAATAGAATAATAATCCCCATGATTTCTGTTTAAAATCATCCACATATCCATATACATCTCATCAAACTTACACACTATAATGGGAAGAGTATAAAACAACTTGAATGGTATTTGGTTATCCACTTTGATTCATTGGAAGGTAAAACATCTGGATATTGAATCCCTAATAGGTCATCTCATCATGGGACGCTATAAACAACTCCTAAGAGTATACAATATATTTGAATACATTGGTTGAATGACCCAAATAAAACAATTCCCCTAATGCATCACCACATATGTGAAAATGAAGGGAAGAACTAGTCACTTCTTAAGTAAGTGGGTACACTCGATAGAGTGAGACCAATCAATTGAGTTCTCCACCAAGTTTAATTCACTACTAATATACTGGTAGTATGGGTCGTACGCATACTCACATTGAACATAATCCATAATATAGGGAATAAATTAATCCCTGGAAAATAAAACATTCTCTTCATCCTCGATAACCTCTTGAATAAGATTAGTAAAAAAACCAATCAATGTATACTCATCCACTGATTCTTCAACTTCATGAATTATTAACATCCTATTCAAGGAATCAACAATCACATTCCGCTTTCTGGGTGTATAAGCATAGAAAAAATAAAATGTTATAATATAATTTAACCAACATATTTGGAATAAATTTAAGTCCCTAAAAGTGAAATTATATTCCATGCTCGCATTATCTAATGAAACGTTAAACCACTCCCTGAAGAACTAATTAGTCCAACTATATAATGCATGCATCCTGACTACCAACTATAGGTCTTGGGTGAGGTAATTTATCTCATGTTGCTGTAGCTTATGAGAGACACATTCCAAAACATGATACTCTTTTATTAGAACACTACCCAATACCACACATAATCAATCACAAAAAAATCACATCCCCTTGAAGTATTAGGAATAATAAATACTGGTGCAAATGTAAAATTAACCTGAAACTCCTCAAAAGTACACTTTAAATTAGTAGTCCACTCAAAATTCACCCACTTGTGAGTTAAAGTTGTCAAGAAAGAATCTACCTAGGGGACATCCTAAAAAACACATTTATATACAACTAATCCTAAAAAGATCGAAATCTCAAACATGTTCTTGGGACACCAAAAAGTAATAAACTATTAGAACTTATTGAGGTCTATAGAAACCTCTTTTCATAAATTACATAGCCAAAAAAATTCCACATGGATCAAGAACAAGCACACAGAAAACATCATATATTGAAAATTTGATATTAAGGATCCCAAAACAACACTCAGATTGTATGTATAGAATTAATCCATCTTGTAATACATCAAAATGTCATAAAAATGATTATGAATGGATTAAAAAATTGATGAATGATTACATTAATCAATTCCATAATGAATACAAGATAATTGTTATGTACAAATGGCATAAAAAGATATTTAAGCATCATATATTGGCTTATGGGGGTGGTATTAGGAACACACACTTCTAAGAAACTCAAATGATGATACCCCAACCTCTAGTAAATATTTGAAAACCATTACTCTCCCCTAAATTCATCAATAATATAATTGATTCTTAGTTGAATATATTTATTCTTAACAGTTACATAATTTAGCATATGATATTCTATTAATACACATATAATTACTAGTGATTTCCATGATGAATGTCTAGGATAGAAAAATCTCTTGATTTCAAGGTCTTCAAAATAATCGATTAAGTCATTTAAATAAATAGGTTATGTCCAGTATGATTGAAAGTAAATTGGGCATGTCCTATGGAGTATATCGATAGTGAAATAGACCACCCACTTGGGTAGAAATCTATAAAAACAATATGGAAACACCATAGGGTAATGATCCAAAACTATTGAAAGAATACCATATGTCCCTTGATCTATATCCGTAATGAATAACCAAAAAAACTCACATGAGATAGATCACACATTTAGAACAATGGTACTTTCCGTCCCTTACCATGGATCCCACATATTGTGGATAATGTGAGTTCTCCCATTAGGAGATTGAAATTGGTCCCTTCATTGATACCAATCAATCTGATCATTGAAAATGATCATCCAATCCATAGATATTGTAATGATCTGACCTACCTGAGCCCACATGGCCAATGGAAGTTTGGCCCTCTACAACCCTAATCCCAACAACATAGGTTAGGGGCTAGTGATAATCATTGGGAATTAATAACATAAATGGTAGGCCTTTTCCATGTGTACCTATATGCACACACACAACCATCTCCAATAAATAGTGTGGAAAATTTTAAAAAATTGGTATAACATCTAGAGTAAAAATATTCATGAAAGAACATATAGGGGTAAAATTAGAGTATGTTATAAAACAACCAAAGTGTAAAGGGTGAAAAATACATTCCAAAAGAGAAATGTTGTCCCAAACTGATAACAACAATATTAAAGTAAAATGGTGATAGCGTTCCTCAATATCTCCATGTATGACCACCATATGTTGTCTATAAACCCTATTATCATTATGATCCTATTAAATTAATTTTTATCTATCCATTATTTTCATAAGACATGACCCATGTGGGAAAATACTATTTAGGGGTGTGTATATAAATACTATGTAGGATGCCACAAAATCTAAATTGGGAGTAATAAAATACAATGTAGAATTATTCATCACAATAAAAATCATGAGGGAAACAAAACCCAAAATCATATATATATATATATATATATATACTCATAAAATAAATCCGATTGGGTGGAAAAGTAAATATCCATATAACATCCCAACCCAGGATGATGAGTCTGCCTATAGCTACAAAAGACCATCATTGATGCCTGACATCCCATGTGTCTTTCTGAAAAAATCCAGACGACAACTGAAACCTATCCACTTATCAACAACCATATATGGAACAATATCTAATATAAATAAGACCCTCTCCTTAATATGATAGGTTAATTAAACTTAGTGGATGGAAAAAGGACCCATTCCCTAGTACGATAGAGGGATTCCACTCAAATTATAGAGGACCCACACCTTAGTAAGATATGGGGGTTCAACTTGACATATGGAGGACCCACTCCCTATAATGATAGGGGTGTCCCTGGGAATGTATTGGTATAGGACGTTGCCCTTATACATCATGAGGGTTCCACTCAATGGATGGAGGACACATCCCCTAGTACTATAGGGTGGCTCAACTCTATATGTATAAATAGAGGACCCATGAAATAGTATGGAAAGGCTATGAAACTTCGTACATGGAAGACATGTGAACTAGTTCCATAGGGGGTATATACTCAGTAGGTAGAGGACCCACACCAAAGTTTTTTGGGGGTTGGGATATTTCCACTCAGTCTAGTGTAAAGAGCGTGGGGGAATTTTTCCCTGATGTAATAGTGGGGCCCAACACTGACCTCTCCCAAATGATCCCACCTAATCATGACCATCATAAAGCATAAACTAAAGATAAATCTCATCTGTAATGTTTCACTTCATATCATAAAATTCACTATGAATGATACCATAAAATTATACCTAGAAAACGTCTCATAATAGGCTACCTGTTGTCCAAAATACGAGTCAATAAGAAGATATGAAATATGGATATTTCTAAAAAAGGAGGTAGACAACTTATATGGGTCACACTCTTAATCCTGGATATGTTCTCATTTGGACTTGTCTTAGAGGAAATATCACTGTACATGGTGTTTATGGGGACACACATCATGTCTCATCCACACAGGGCCTACCCATGTGCTCCTGGTCATACTAATGTTCATCGGGATGTGATTGTGTACCTAGATATGTACATAGTAATGCCTGCATACTGGCCCATGTCCTCTTATTCCTAGATTTCACAACGTGTTCTCCCACATGGGATCATAAGAATGTTCTCAGTAGAACGTGTCATAGCCACACAGAGAGGGTCACATGGTGTGTGGTCCCAAACACATGACATTTGATCCTTAATAATCCTTAAAACCCTAGCTGTCATGGAAAAGGATGTACGTATATTGTCTTCATTTGAACTAAAATTTGTGTACTACTATTTTCAATAGAAACTCAATAATCTTAATAATACTTCTTGAACTTCTTCTTATACCACTAATTCTACCAGATTCCTCCTTGAAACACATTAGAGGTTGTGGATCCAGGGCGGTTTGAACCTGATCTATTTATGCTCTCTGTATTTCAACCACCTATATTCCTAAGAAGCTCTTTCATCAACCCTAATACAAATCCTAGATCTACATATGAATCACCATCATCCAAAAATTCATCCTGATTTATCTGCAAATCAATATCCGGGTATTCATGTTCCAATCATTTTTTAATCTGAGGATTTAATATCACTTAAACCAACCTCAAAAATGTCAAACAATGACCCCATAGTTCAAAGGTAAAGAAATGTTTTTGGGGAGATGTACACATTAAAAAATATATAACCCTCATGTTAAAAATTATTAAAAAATTATTACAAGACAAGAATAAATATGGGTGTTAACTAGGAAAAAGAAGAATAAATTGATTTAATAATTTAATTTATTCAATTAGGTTCATATGAAGGGTATGAAAGTGAAAATCATAGAATCACTAAAAACTCCATAGTAAAACTTTAATTCAAGGGTAAAAACCCCAATTTATGAGTCGTGCATGGATTATAGACTGATAATTGGTGAAAAATATGTTTGTTAGCGATGTGGGGATCCCTCTTCATTCACTTCTTGTCGATCCACCTCTATCTGACTATTTCACAACATCCAATTATTATTCAATGAGGATAAATTATTTTAATATCCTCTCAATACACACTTGGTTTTTTGGATAACCATGAAAAAATTCTATATAAAATATTATATTGAGTAAATTTGGGTTTAGGTATTAAATGAAATAATTTAATTAAATAATACACTTAATATTCCCACTAACAGCTCCCTCATCTAAATATATGATGCCAAACAACATTTGGTCACACCTAGGGTAAAATTCAAATTCATAATTTAGTGGTGGTATCATATTTCTAATTCAATACACCTTTTAGTATATAACCCATTATTTTTTAAAAACATATAACATGTAATAATAATAATTTTTTAATATTTTTATAATATCAATTCGAATCTCACCGGGTCTCGAAATTACATGCCAAAATAGTGTCTGGATCTAGAAATATTTATTAGAATATTTAAAAGTATTACATGAAAAAAGGGACACTTTATTATTATCCCTGAAATGAACATGATAAAAAATGTGGGGATACTATGCTCGCATATAGACCTCATACTTTTCGGAGCTATCAAGCATGATCCGATGATTCCATAATTCATAATCCAATGGAATGGTCCATCCTCACCAGATCTTTTTTTATTGATACTCGATCTCCATTGGGAACTCTGTTAAGGAGGATACATCCTTAATGTTCAACTTCTCCCATTCAATTACTTGTATAGTATAATGAACGTATCTCCTCAATAGATGAACATAAAATGAATCATGAACCTAATCCAACTTTGGGGGAATGTATAGGAGGTATGAAACCACACAAACCACACATAGACTCCTGAAGGGACTAATAAACCTTGGTTATATCTTTCTTTTCTATCCAAACCACCACAATCTTCATAGTGGGAAGACTCTTAGGAAAGCATGGTCGCCCGTCTCATTATCCACGTGCCTATAACATGAATATGGATAAGATTTATGTCACATTTAGTCTATTATCATGTGGTTGTGGATCAATGAAAATTAATATATCATCTCTTGAACAATATCTAGCACAAAAATATGTATCTATAATCTCAGACCAGCACAAGGGTGGCCTACAGTGTATCCCACACAAGGCCTCAAACACCTAGAATGTGCACTCAATATACCTATCTATCTAGGGGTGAAGCACTATACTCATAACAAAAATGGGTCCTGGATGTTTTCTGCATGACTATCTACAACTATAATGTCAAATTAAATTCCTGTTTATATAAAATTGTTGTGGTAATTGGATCTTTATAATCTCACAAACACACAATTATCCTAGACTCTCCACCAAACTCTTCTTCATAATAGAAAAGAGGTGTACAAACGTCATAATTCATACATCTATCACCTATATGGCATCATGGTCTCTAGCTATCTATGGAATAACTATCATAATGTATAGGGATATGCTATCCCATTTCTACTCTATGATATAATGAGGTTGTGTCAAACCTACCAAAACTTGGTACTTATCCTTCACATGCTGACATATGAGACACCAAGAGATAAACTTAGAAACACTTTTCCTAATGATAGCCTATCAAAACATTATTTTAAGGTCTTTTTATATCTTCCCCACACCAGTATGTATAACTCATGGAGAGGTATGATAATCCCTCATCACTTCCTCTTGCATCGTGAATGGAACCAACATCCATCCCTAGAAAATGATGACATGTTCACATCCATTAGAAAATCCATCTGATGAATTTTGTAAAGATATCTGGTCATAGAGAACCTCACAGTCAATGTCTCCCATTTGATCCTCCCCCACTCACTAGATATGTAAAGGAGTTAACACCATTGAATGAATATAAGCTACACCCCTCTCAACCAGTTGGGTTAGTAATGAATAACCCGACTGCTCAGATTCCTCTACCACCAAATGAGAATGAGACTTCCCACTAAGGGAACCTACCACCAAGCTGAAATTCCCAGGGATATAGAATATATTAAACTCATAGTTTGTTAAGAAAACTAAAAAATACCTCTATATTAGGTTTACATATCTCTGTGTGAGTACATACTTGAGAATCTGATTGTCTCAGTAAACAACAAAACACTCTCACAGAGGATAGTGCCTTTACATCCTCAGAGAAAAGTCTATCACTTATAACTCTAGGTCATGATTGCATTAGTTATTTTCATGGGGTCTCAACATAATCAATCCATATGAGATTAAATATTACCTCTACATCAACATAGAGATGAGATGAACTATAGTGGCATCGCAACACACTACGTACATCACCTCCCACAGGTAGTCTCAAAATATGATCACTAGTCAGCCTCAACCTCAAATATTCAAATGCACTCTAACACTACTCAGTCTAAGTAAATATTTTTACATTCCACCTTAGGGAATACAAAGGATATGGCAGGATAGATAATTAAACAATGAATCTCCTGTATTACCCTATAATGAAAAGAAAACTTCACACCTCTAAAATTATTTTGGGTGGATACTAAGTGCACACCATCAATATTGATTGAGTATATAGCTAATTAATGAAAGAGATGAAGCACCCTATAATGTGAACCTAAAAAATAAAAAATTTAAATGTAGAGAGATTACCATAAATCTAGTTCTCCCAAATGAAGAGTAGGACAATCCATGAGTGTTCTTCATGATCCTCATATGTTGAAGAGTATTTGAGTATGTCATCAATGAAAAAAACCATGAATCCGTCCATATATGGTTGTAAGAACTCATTCATCCAAGATAATAACAAATAATGGAAATTAAACACACTGAATGGAATCTCCAAGAACTCATAATTTCCATCGTGACATTGAATGTATAACTTCCGAATATTAGTCTCATGATCCCTCAACTGGTGGTAGTTGGACCCGAGATCAATCTTCATGAACCAGATCACACCAAACAAATGATGAAAGAGGATTTCAATCCCCAATAGTAGGTACTTGTTATTTATCAAGGAATGGTTTTTGAAAAGATAATCAATAAAAACCTGTAATCTTCTACACATATTTTTCACACACAAAACTAGAGCTACCCAGGGGGATACACTGGGTCTGATAAAACCTTTCTTGCGATGGTTCTACAACTGCACTCACAACTCTCAAAGCTAAATAAGGGATAGTCAGTTACATTTAGACTATATTGGTGTGCTCTTAGGATGAAATTCGATGAAAAATACATCTACCGCCTCATTGGTAATCCCAGAACACCCTCAGGGAATACATCTATATAGTCCTCCAATGCTGAATAAATCTAAATTCATGAAGTTCCCACTTCAACCAGAGATAATATCATTAACTAATGGGTGATGGGTTGTAGACTCTTGCTCGCAATGCCCACTTGCTCAACCATGATATCTATATCTCTCAAAATGGATAATACCATCCCATTCATCTTCTTGCTTTTAAACAATATACACTGATGATCAAATTGGGCTCATACTTTTGAAAACAAGACCATACCCAAAATTATATCATAAGGATTCATCACAAGGACCAAGATTTTGAACATGAAACTCTCTCCACCATGTGATTTCTCACACTTTTAGAAGATAAGTGATATTAAATAATCACAACCAATCAAAACCCCTAGAAAAAGAAGAAGTGTTAAGGTATCAAAGGGAGCTCTAGATCTCGCATTACTGATACAAAAAAAGAGTTACGTTCACTTGTGCCTAAAAGTACTAGAGAATTTTTAGAATAAACACCAAGCATACATGTTATCATCATGGTATACTTTGGATTATATTCTCTATATACAACTTTTCCCCACAGCTTCGACCACTAGCTCTATGATCCTAATATCAGACACTTTTTAGTAGTGGAGGAAGTAGCTCATTAAATTTTCCTCTACAAGTGTCTCCTCCTATTAGATCCCCCTTAGACTAATATACCATCTCTACCTCCCTAGGGGGTTTCCCTAAACAAACATGGGATGACCTTCATCACATTTTTTCCTCTACCATTATGGTTTACCCATTTCCTTCCTTACCTCCTCAGTTTGTTAGGTTAGGAAATTACATATC
The DNA here is from genome assembly GCA_963277665.1 of Viscum album. NCBI lineage: Eukaryota > Viridiplantae > Streptophyta > Magnoliopsida > Santalales > Viscaceae > Viscum > Viscum album. The sequence goes on from OY728165.1 coordinate 929,115,154, forward strand.
ATGAGACTATACTCATCAAATGAATAGCATTCGCACTCTACAGGATGAACTAGTCCACTGGATGGTCCTTAGTCCACACGTCCACTAGACTAAGACCATCCATGAGAAGGTCTACTAGATCGAGATCTATCGAATGGTGTACGCTAGCCACTGTAGATGACGTACCCCCATGATGTCCACTTCCATCTCTAGCTGCATAGATTCAATTATATAGGAATATATCCATCAATAGTACCATATCTATCACTCCAAAATATGTGGTAATATAGAGGGGAACCACACTATATTAGGTGTCTCTATGGAGACCATGATTGAACTTCCATGGCCGAATGTAACCACCATGAACCATGTCGAGGGAGTTATATGTAAGACTATTGAACCTCACAGAATGCATAGATTCTTACATAATAATCTTCTATAACTCTAGAACATACTAATATGAATTGATCACAAGAACAAGGGGTAGTACTTCTTAAAAAATCGTTGTTATATATAATCCCATTACAGTGATGATTCATCATGTGTCTTCTTGGATTGACTCCACCAGTTCCCTGATGCTCCTTGGAAACAAATTTTTATCTATGCTACGATATAATCTATCAAGGTTTTAACTAGCTTGAAGACTGTAGCCTTTAACTCAAGACAATCCTCTACTACCTGGGGATCTATCTCACCATGGAAATTCAACGGTCTCTTATGCTAGAATTCGATAATTTTCTAATCTTACGCAGAACCTCATCTTACCCTACAAGTATAATATTCTTCATAATTAGTGGGGGTGCTACTACACCAAGTCATCTAGAGTAATGACATTATGGGATGACCACTTAATTTAGGTCTCATCACTCATTAGATCATCATCATGACCCTAAATCGGAATCTAGGTTTGTTGTCTTTGTAGAGGCATCCTGAATGTAATCAATATATACCATGGTAAAATGAGAATATATATGGGGAGAGGACTTGGTAAGGACATGAAAAATACTTAATCATGTGTGATGAATTTATCGATGTTACCTGCAACAAATCTCTTAGCATTCTCAGTCAAAAAGTAGGTATTATGTGTCTTGGTGAATGTATAAGTCAGCTTCCACACAAACATTAGGTTCCCTGGCTTGGAAGTCACACTCAAGACACTTTGACATTATTTCCTTAAATTTCCAACCAAACCACAAAAGGGGAAAACTTAAAATGTTTTACTATTGTTGGACGGCATTTGATACCACTTTGTAATGGTCCGACCTACCAAGGTCCACCCAGCTGGTGGGATGTCGGGCCACTACAACCCCAATACCTCATCCATAGGCCATGGAAATATAATAAAACAAACCTTCAAAAGTGATTTTCCATATCAGTGCTCGAAAAAAGTTTTGACACATGGGACCTTTTATAATCTCTTTTTAACACTGATAAAAACTATAGTTATCAGCACTTTTTTGCACTAATAAAGGGTAACCTTTATCAGCGCTTTTTTTAGTACTGATAAAGTGTACGCTTTATAAGTGTTTTATTTTTAGCACTGAAAAGGGGGGCCCTTTATCATTGAATTCTTTTTAGTGCTGATAAAGGCCTTGAATAAAATGAAGTAATTAAACAAATAAAAGATAAAAATGATGACATTATAAAAAGAATTAAAATCGTTATCAATTAAATAATTACTTATAAAAATGAATAAATTTAATATGCAAATATATATATATATATATAATAGAAATACTAGTAATTATTAATTATGAAATATATAGATATGTAAATTTAATAAAATGAAATAGTTATAAAAAAATTGAAAATTAGTCAATTAATAAAAATATTAATCATTTTATTAAATAAATATGTATTGAAAAAAATTAATAAATTTAATATATATATAGAAAATAAATATTAATAAATATTAAATATTAAATATGGATATATAAAATGTATAATTTGAAATAATTGAACAAAAAATATTAAATTGAATGAATTTTAATAATTATAAAAGATTAAATATGAATAAATATCAATAATTAAAAATAAATTTACAAATGAATAAATTAAAAATAATATTAAAAAATTAATTAGTGAAAAATTTATTAATTGGAATGAATATTTTTAATATAAATACATATATTTATATATATTATAAATTTTAATAAATAATGATTGTTAAATATAAATATTTAAAATGAATAAAATGTAATAATTAAAAACATATTAACATCATGTTCATTTCTAATAGATTTTATACATAATTATTCATTAATACATTTAATATTGAAATATATTCTTATATATATATATGTATATGTATATAATATTTCCTAAAATATAATTTATATAATACAAAATACTTATGATTTACATTAAATAATTAATACTTTTAGTGAAGAATGTTTTATAATTAAAAATTAATATTAATTAATAATAATGACTAATTACCCTGAGTAAGGGACATAATTTAATGTCATTTTATTTTTAAATTTAATAATTATCATACATATATTACATTGATTTCACATACATATACATAATTAAGGATTATTTATATAAAATGCACACACAAAAATGTTTGTGTAATTACTGAAATCTTTTATATAAACATGTACACCTAATATTTATGTATAATATTAAAATTTTTCTATTAATTTTTTAATTTCATTATGAGATTATTCATTTAATATATAATATATTTAAGTGATAAATTTGATTTTTTTTATATTTTTTCAATTAGGAATTAATTCTTTGGAAATTTTATTTTATTTTATTTTTGTGAATGTAATCATTTTCTATTATTTAGTTATATATATTTATTTACTATGTTTTATTATTTTCAATATATATTCATTTTTTAAAAAATATATTTATATTTTTTAATAATTTTTATTTAATTAATAAAATATATCAAATTTTTCAATATTTTTAAACTGTTCTCATTTTTTATTCAATTTCACTAATTTTTAGCATGCACACTTTTAATATTATATACTCATTTGTATTAAGAAAAATAAATGTGTATTTTTAATAAAATAATAATATTTATAAAATTATATTTAATGTATTTATAAATTTCTATATTTATAATTATAAATTAACATAATTCTTTTTTTAAAATGTATTTATATAATTATGTATAAATTATTATATATATTAAAATAATTATAGAATTGAAAATAATTTATTTGAATAATGAATATATTTACAATATATATATATATTAAATATATATATATAATACATAATTATATAAATATATAATTATAGATTTCCTTAAAAATGTATTTAAATAAATATAAATAATATATATATATAAGTAGTTATAAAATTATAATAAATATATTTCAGTAATGAATATTTTTATGATATTTTTATATATATTTATATTTATATATATTAATTAAATGTAAATATAATTATATAAATATATATATATATGAATAGAAATATATTTATAATTTCAAAATTATAATAAATACATTTAAATAATGAATATATTTTTTATATATATTAAATATATATAATTATATAATGTGAACGAGCCTATACCAGAGTGGTAATGACTCCTGCTTAATATCCAAAAGACCAAGGATCAAATCTCAGCAGGGCTTATATTTTTTAGTAATTATAGAATTATTGTAGCAGTAGAACTATTCAATCAATTTGGGCCTACAGGCCCAAAAATTGGGTCTTTCGGCCATAGGGTCTTCGGGATACCCAAAGCTTTCAGGCCACCATAGAGCAACAAGTGAGGAAAAAGTGACCAATTGATCGGTGTCTGCATTAGGTTTGCAATGCAGCTTTGAATTATGTAGCATCGTTGGGTTGGTGTCTCAGTAGATTGATATGTGCATTGGAACGTATTGTATATCCTTGTTATCGTATGTGAAATAAGGGTTCTCATACACAACATTGAAAAGGGATTAACAATGTAATGGTTCGTAGTATAGGGGTGATGAATCATGTGAATGGTGATGACCAAACCGGGGATGTGATGCATCCTGGAGGTAGCATGGCATGCTGACATATAGTCATTGTAATGTAAGAATAACAAAATAGAGTTGGATGCATTGACACCCATCATTTGACCTTCTGCATAAATGTGGGTTTAAAGAGGGGTGATCTGTGAAGGTATTCCTTATGGGGAAGTGTAACGAAATTACTGTTGGTAAGGGAGCATCATAGTGAGAAGACTGGGATCATGAAGGAAAGCTTGGTTTCTCATACATGGCCATTGGGGAAATGGTCCATCAAGCCATAAAAACTTTTAATGTGCCTCCAAACTGCAGGGTCCTTAGGTCATGTAAGGGTTGCCTTTAAACCATATTAAAATGAGGGATCCGTTTCCTTAATAAAAAATGGGGCATTGTTCCCGGCAATTTAAAAAAATAGCAATTATATAAATTTTTTCAAATTTTTTTATTTATAATTATAATTACAAATCCTTTATTAACGTTGTTGTTTTTGTGAAGATAAAACTACATTTATTCGAATTTCTTCCTTTATCACTGATAAAAGGTTTTTTTTATTAGATCTTTTTGAGAATCAATGATAGAATTGTCCTTGATCTATATAAATAAACCTAACCAATTGAGAACCAGTTGGGGTATCTGAAGCTTTCTAAGGAATCCACATGCTGCTAGCGCTCCTCCTCATCGAATTGAAGCTTGAATCAAGGTTCAAATAATGCAACAAATACATCCAAGGCCATAATTCAAGGCTCAAATGAATCAAGGATCGAATGAATTCAAGGCCCGAATGTATCCTCCATTTGATGATATCTCTACATTCTCTCAGAAAATTCAAAGCATCAATCCCTGATATGTTATTTTCTCCTTCTCCTAAATCATTTATTTCCTTTTTGATGATATATTTTTGAATTTTTTTTATTCATTATCTCACACAATTCAATACCCATCACCTCTTTCCTTCAATAATGAATTTCTAATTTTTGGATTCTATTTTAGGGTTTTATTGACAATTTAAGGGATTTTTTTTGCTTCCTTATAGTGTATTAAGACTTTCACACACCAATTTCATCCATTATGGTTCGTTTATCCAATGAATTTCCTTTAAATATGGAACCATAGATGCTTTCTTCTTTTAAATACATTTTTTTATCTAATGTATATTCGGTTATAATTATCCATGTTGGAGTAATTTATTTATAAGTGGTTTTATTAATTTCATATTAATGTCAAAGGGGTTTCTATTATGTTTACATTTTTTAGATTCTACACATTGAAATAATATTGAAATTTTTTTTGTTTTAATTACACCATTATTTTTATTGAATAAATTGAAATCGATTTACTATAATGATTTATTTTGATGTATAATGATTTACCATTATGTTTTGATCGAGGATTTCAATAAATTTTACCATGTTTGGATATTTTTTAAATGGTTTTTATGTTTTAAATGAACATGGAAGTATTGATTCCTTTTAGTTTTTTAAATGTTTTGGATGGATTCCAAATTAAACTATTGATTTATTTTATCATATTTTCAGAAGAAATAATCTTTGGTTGATATGTTTTCTAAATTAGATTAATATTTTTGTTATATACACCCATGAATTTAATCTTCTTTGTGGATTCACAATTGAAATGTTTTTTGTTATTGTAATATGGATTGATCTTGGGGAATTGATATCAATATATTTTTTATGTTATTATGAAGAAGGTTGTTCCTTAAAGTGTGTTCAAATATGCGAGTGTGTTTATGTTTGTTGAACTATATTAATAATTATTTTTATTGTATTGAGATGTGTTATGTTGTAATGTTCACCACCACTTACATGTCATGGGAAACCTTGAATAGATTGGTGAAAGATATAAGGATGAGTAATTTTATAGTGTGTGACCATGATTTTAATTAAATATATCATTTTATGTGGTTTAGCCTAATTTATTTTTATATATTTTTGGTAATATCTCTTGATATATATTTTATAAATGGATCTTCAAGGTTACTACATGTTTTGAAATAAATAATTATTATGGTTCTATTTTATAATAATTATCTCATATATCATATCTAAAAGTAATATTTTTTGACATTACATTATACATGACATTATAATCTACTGAAATTATTGATTCACTTCCATAATTCATGAAAATAAACAACAACAGAATATTACATATCAAAAATTCCATGAATACGATTTTGAATCATTTTTTCCATTCTAAAAGTTGTTAAATTATTAAATTTTGACTCAAATGTTGAACATGAAATGCATGTTTATTTTTTTCCACCCCAAAAATGAAACAATATCTAAGAGAAGTATCCATCTAAATTTGGATTGATAATATCCTGTGAAATTATTTCATAATGCATTAGTGAATACTTTATTTAATCAGGTAACCATTATAAAATAAACTTTAATCTTTAGCCATATTTAACCATGAAAATATTCTAATTATACATTTCCAATGATCCATGCTAGTAATAATATAATATCGTTGAATTTTACAGACCATATATTTGATATTTATTTATTATATTATATCACATATATTAAATAAAAATTGGACTAGAATGTTCATGTTGTGATATAGCTATATATGTGCTATTAAAAAACAGGTACTAGTGTTTAATGTAGTATTTGAATATTTCAAACGAATCAGATCAAATGTATTAAACATATTCTCAATATAATGATTCTGAAATAAATAATAACCCCTACTAGGTATTCTTACATTAATAATTAATATAGTATCTATTATTCTAATTTTATTCATATTAAATACTTATTGAAGTCATTAGTAAAAGTAATAAAGTATTATTTACATCCACCAGTTAATAAAAAATTTAATTAAAATATATTAAAATGAAATAATCCAAACATTTGTAAATTCTTGCAACACTAGGAATTTTTTCTTTTTTAAATTATATTCATACATCATATTTATTTAATTTTCATTTAGTATTATTTAATTGTAATGTTTTCATTACAATCAAATAATTAAAAATGTATTCTGGAAAATAGACATGTCATATATCCTACCATGTCCCCGTTGAGACCCCTTTAATTACAGATAAGTACATGTATGCCCCCCAAATCTCAAATTCCATTGGTAATGATGTAATAACTAGTTAAAATTGTGTAATAATTATAAATGGGTGGAATTACCCCTTTTAGAAACAAAATGGAGTATAACTATCATCATCATCAACTTCATCTCCTAGAAAGTTATTATTTCGTTTTAATTCTTGATAATGTACCATATCACTTGTATATTGTCGAACTACTCTGGGAATAATTCATCCAAAATGATCACTTGTACTCGTTATGGGAGGACTACTAGTAAGAGTAGTTTATGATACATAGTTTCATGTCTAAAATATATGTGGTAGGTGTCCCGAGATACTAAATTCAATAATAATTAATTAAGAGATAAAGATAATGAGGGTGAATGATGTCTATAACTTTCACCTTTGGATGAATTACTAACATAACCCCAACCATAATGTATTAATTCTTTTCATGAATTAAATTTACCATTTTTATGAAACCATAATATAATTTTTTGAGACAATCAAATATTGGGTTCCCCTTGTTATAATTATCTATAAATTTTTACCTTTGTTAATGATTATCTTATGTTTAGAATTTTTTATTATACAAAATAAATATTTTATGAACCCAATAATATGAATATTAATAAAAAATTGATACAGGATAATCATTTTAAAAATGTTTATGAATATTGAGTTAATGAGTTTATAAGGTTTTAAATAGATCATGCATACGACCCTTCACAAGTACTTTTTCCTTGTTTACATTGTTTTTATTAATGGAAAAATAGTTATGAGGAGTTGTAAGGATATTTAATTTATCCAAAAATATATCAAGTCTATAAATGTTGGACTAAACATGAGGAATAATTGAATATTCACACTGGTCGGGATGATACTATGGTTTATAGATCATTTTATATGAATACTGGTGTAAATTATAAATTAGATCACATGGATGAAATTAAAATAGAAATTGAAGATGAACTTCATGATTTAACAATGTTTTTTAAGAAGTTTATATGATATGCAAAGAGAACAATGTATACCAATTGTGCTGAATACATAACATTGTTAGTTGTATTGATGTTATATAATTTGATAGCTGGTAGTGGATGGGGAGACACCATCTTTGCAGAACTAAATGGTCTCCTAAGTGATATTCCACCAAATGTAAATAAACATCCATGTCTAACATATTCCACTAAACGAATGATATGTTCAATATTATTGATCTTTAGAAAAATACATATTTGCATATTATTTCCCAAGGACAATGAGTCACACATAAAATGAGCTAAGTGTGGTGTGGATTGATACATGAAAAATGATTCAATTCATCAAATGATGTATGCTAATTTCCTATCATTAACCGATTTAGAAGACTATGGATGTCATAAAACTACAAGGAAATTGACAGGGAATTCACAAAAAAATATTAATGATGGGATCCTATATAATCTACTATATTCTATATAGTGGAATAAAATTGATCATGAGTATATTGAATAGGAAAATGAGTTGAGAAATCATTCTCTTTTGTTATCTATATATGGAAGAAATCCTTTTTGTGTACAGAGTAGTACTCATAGTACATGTCCCATCATGTTGGTAAATTATAAATTTCTTCCATGTTTATACATGAAGCAAAAATACATTATGTTTTCTCTACTTATGTCTATACCAAAGAAATCTAGTAATGATGTTGATGTCTACTTGTATCCATTGATTGAAGATCTGAAATTGATGTGGGATATAGGTGTTTCCATGTATAATGATCATAGAAGTGAAGAATTCACATCCAAGGGTCATGTTTTATGGATGAAAAACGAATATTTAGCTTGTAAAAAATTTTCAGGCAATGAAATTATAGGAATATTATGGTGCACTATTTGAGAAGAAAGATAACACTCATTTTTATTGACACATTTCATTAGGATTGTGTTTTTTGGAAATTGGAAATGTTTACCTCGATAACAGAAATTTTGATCCTTAACGATAATATTTTATGGGAATACCGAAAAAGGTACCACACTATATCAACTAACATGTGATCAACTATTTGATAAAGTAAAATTTAATGACACTATTTTCAGTAAACCATTTTCGAAAAACCATATGAAATCATGATGGAAGAATCGATCAATTTTTGAATTACTGTATTATAATTGACTGTACATCAGACATTTTATTGATTTCATGCCTATGGAAAAAATTTATTTGATACTATTATTGGTATTATACTAAATGTTTCTTGAAAAATTAAATATGGATTCAAGGCTAGGTTGGACATCATTAACATGGGGATAAGGGGTAGATAGAACTGGTGAATGGTAAATGGAAAAAATTCCTTCATCAAATATATTACACTCTATCCAAACATTAAAAAAATGAAATTATTTCTTCTCCATAATGGTTTGAAACTTCCACACGGGTATTTAAAAAATATCATTAATGTCATTTCAATTACTAATTTAATGTTATATAGAATTAGATCACATGAATTTCATGATTTCATGGAAAATTTGATGCATGTTTCACTCCACTATATTCTGCCTAAAGATATACCCCATATATTTACCAGACTCTAATTCTATTTAAAATCTATATGTAGTAATGTTTCAGACCTGATGAAGTTTCCAATCATGAATAAATACTTTGAATCATATTTTATGAATAAGATCTGTTTTTCACACTATAATAATTTGAAATAATGATCTATCTAATGGTTCACTTGGTTATAGTGGTCCAACAACATGGTCATGTCCCATAAATAAGGACGTACTCCATTGAATGATATATAATGATTATTAAAGTTTATTTCATGAATCTAAGTTGACAATAAGGTTGTATTAACGAATGATTTATTATGGAAGAAGATATTGAATTCTATAGTAATTACCTAACATATGTTGAGAGAATCAGTATCCCAATGTATTTTCACAATAGTTTCCTTATGGGAGAATGGATTTCCATAAGAGATTTTGTTACAATTACAATCACATAGTGGGTGAAATAACACCATTATATTTTATATAATACCGAATATTTTGATCCATATATTGAATCCCACAACTAAATTCTTACATATTTGAATCCATCAAGGGGTGAATGATGGAAATCAAATACACATACTAAATAGTTTATAGAATGGTTCTGAGATCAAATTTATATTGAGTTATCTAAAAATATGAATTCAATTACTAAATGAATTTGATGTCTAGTCAGGGGACCAAATTAAAATGTCATATCATACACTATATTTGTAAACAATGGTTACACATTCTATGAAAAAGAACATGATTACTGATGTATGATGCAAAGTAATGGAGTTACACATATGGAGAAAGTGTTTCATATATATGGTTCCAAAGATAGAAATCAAATTTAGGAAAATAGGTCATATTTCGGAGTTATCGTATATATACATGATTTGGATTATGAGATATTTGATGTTCTAAATTTCCCTTGGGAATGGTTTGACAATAGGAGTGTATTGTAGGATAATGAAATTTGATTTGTGATGGTGAATTTTAGTGTGGAAGAGAAAAAGCATGAGCCATTCATAATGGAATCACAAGTAATGAAAGTATTTAATTTCTCATATATAGTAAATATGATTTTTTCAATTTTCTTACAAGCGAATAAAACAACTATAGGGTCTGATGAAAATTCAATTTAGGATGACCCTTTTTTTGGGAGATCACAATAATTTCATTCTACTCTAAATCATGAAAATGTAATATATATTAAAGTGGACCACAAAGAGGGTATTTCAATTCTTGATAGTGGAGTGACATCTATATAACCATTAAAAAGAAAATATAGTTAAATTAAATGAAAAAGTTTTTTTTAATATACAATATTTTTCCACATAATAATTTTTATTATCTACTTCACTAACATTATATAAATTAAATGCTTGACAGCTCATGTAGAAAATGTTTTCTTCACATGGTGATGTTACCAATCCAACTGAATAATAGACTATAATAATGAAAAACTTTTTGGAAGATGTAAAGGTAATGTTACGATATAATTTATCTATTTTATCAAAAAATTATATAAATAAAAATTGATTTAATTTTCACTATTCCTTATAGATTTCATTTTTTAGAATATTTGTGTCTATATTTCATGCCTTTAAGCACCGAAACATCAAAATATCTATTATCCTTTAAAAACTTTTAACCTCTATAGTGTTGGAATTTAACACATTATTTCAGGTTTCATCCACAACCATTCCTAGGAGAGAAAAGACACTGTTTATACTCAATCACAAAAGAATTCTTGATGTTTTCATACTAAAATAATTTTCCATAGATGTAAAGAATTATTTCATGTTTATTTTCAATTTATTACTTCCAATATTACTCACATAAGAATTTCCTTATTATACAGGTGGATTATTTTGCTCATGTTGGGGTGTTTTGTTTGAAGCATATCATGCTCGAATGAGATTAGACATTGAGGCTACAACTGAAATAATGGCAACAATGAAATGGGTAATGAATGTGTATAACCTTCATGAAAAGCTGAATTCCGATTATATATTTATGTAATTTTTTCATTATTTTATCTACTAATTTCCTTATCATTTTTGTTAATATATATTTAATTTTTTCATAGATCTTCTAGGAAGTCATATTTTTATTTTAACTATCTACAATAAGCCAAAAAAGAGTGAGCATTTCACTTTTTATGGTAGATGAAACCCCATGATATCTAAAAAGTGAAGTGCTTCAGAGAGACTGGAGTTTACATTCCATCAAAATGGAATATATTCTCTCCTTCTTGTCTTTTACCAGATGGTTAACAAAATAACACATATTGCATACTCAATCATCCTCACCTCAATCAGATATATAGAGTGCTCGGTAGGACTTAGAATATATGTTATTAGTTTATAGTTTATATTTTACTTTAAAACAAACATAATCTACTCAAACTTAGAAAACATAGTGATATATTTCTTATTCTTTATGAAAACAATACATAAGTTAATTTCATTGTATAAAAACCAACCACCCCTCAATCTGATGTATGGTGTGCCTGATTTGACTCTAATTGTGTCTTTTTATTTAAAAATGACATTAATTTTAGTAAAAAAGATAATGAAAACTGAGAAAATTCACTAAGATTGTCATGATAATTTAATACATTGATTCTTAAGAACTTTCTGACATGTAAGAATTAGTCCCACATCAAATGAACACACAATGGGACTAGTATGACTCATCGTGTGTGTTTAAAGTTTAGAATGTAATTTTAGGAAAAAATATAAGTGACATACTCAAAATTGTAAAAATAAACCATGCTTATTTTTATACTTTAGTAAAGTAATCCATAATTAATTTTAATTGTGTACTAATCATAAATAAATCAATTTGATGGATAGTGCGACCTATATGACTCTAATTATGTCTTTTTATTTAAAATTTACATTAATTTTAGTAGAAAACATAACTTACCTACTCAAAAATGACAGAAAAACATTTATATTGTCTTGATACTATAGGAAAATAATCCATTGGTCGTTATTTATATGTAGTGTAACACCCGAGAATTTTATGTTATATAAATCATCGAAGGAATCTTTTTCTACACAACAATTGCTTGGTTTTCTTTACACGAAATCACGACCTTCCTCGATAGCATTTTTCGTACGCAATATCGAGTTTCACTAAACAACGATATGCTATTAGAAAATTATTTAAATTAGCCGTTATGAATAGTAATAACCACTTTTTGAAATTTTAGAATTTTTCTTTTTCAAAATGGACTTCATTTTTGGATTCGGAATATCGAAATTAGCATAGGGTGAAATTTTGGTATTTTTCTGAAAACTTTCAATTTTTGATGAATAGTGAAACCACTAAGTGGTAGTTAAAAAAACTGAATTTTTCATAAAACATAATTTTACCACTTCTGTGAGTGGAATTTCGAAAATCCAAGAGACACGGTTAATATCAAGGACTAAAATGTGGTTCAATTAGATGAAAATAATTTTTGGTGAATAGTAACTTTTTGCTTTTATTTACCACGGTTAAAAGTAAATAGGGTAATTAAGGGTAAAAATGATATTATTATTACCCTAACACATGTCCTAATTCTATTGGACAAGTTTAATTCGACCAAAAACAACCTTAGGAATAAAATATGACCATTTAGGCCCACTTGGATTAGATTAGGACTTTTATTATTAATTTATTTAAAGAAGGGTTAAATAGTTAAAATCAAAGTTTAATAAGTAAATCATTTTTAATATGGGGGTATACATAAGATAAATTCGACTATAAGTATTCATTAGAAAGCTAAAAATATTTCCTACATAAGGGTATTTTATTTTTAATTTTTAGACATTAAATAATTTAAATTATTTATGACACAATGATGATGCAGTAATTATCTTATTAATGAAATATTGACATAATTGATGTTATAAATACCCAAATAAATGAAATTCGAGACTTTTTATGAATTAAAAAAACTTTCTAGGTTAATATGACATGTTAGTATTGATTTAATTAACTTGGTTATAACTAATCATTCTGTTATGATTTTCACAAAAATCAATTACTAAATAGTGTCAAAATTGACATAAAATAGTTTTTAAAAGAAATGTTATATTATTAATATTTATTTTATTCCTAAAAATCAAAGGTTCGGCCAAATGACTTAGATAAGGTTATATATATTAATAATAAACAACTTTGGGTTCTTTGGGATTTATATAGTATGTTTTTTAACCATATATTATAATAAAACAAGAAGACACGGTAAAAGTTAAATTATCTAACTTAACGTTAAATATAAACGACAAGGTTAAAATTGATACCTAAACTTGTATAGATTCTATTGTATGAGAGTATTTCGACCCATCCCCATCTTATCCTCTAAAAAAATCAATTTGGAGCTATTTAAAACAGAACTTGACTTTATAATAAAATAATATTTTTTGTTATTCCAAAGGTGCCCCTCTCCTCCCTTATAAAAGGGCACCTCCTCCCCCTCTTCCTCACACCACATTGAGCCTTCAAGATCGGCCAACCCCTGCCAAATTTTTCTCTCCACTTCCCTAGAGACATCCTAGAGGTCCTGGTCTTCTTCAAATATCAATTTTAGTGCCCTTAAAGAAGGTCTCAAAGAAGCACTTCAAAGAAGAGGTAATGTCTGTTACCAATTCTTTCATCTTTATTTCTTCTTCCACTTCCTCTTCTTTAGTTGTTTCATTATGTAGTAATAACATCAGTATCACTCATATACTGATATTTTATTATATTTATGAAACAACCCTATTTCACCATCTATCCATCCTACGGAAAAATAAATCACCGCGCGTGCGTACGTACGGAATACAGTCTCCACGCCGTGGTGTAATCTATTTTCCACCACCACCTTACTTGGATGGGTATAATTGTGTAAATAATGACTATATATGACTATTATAAAGTTATACATATTCTGAAATAGTATACGTACACTCTAATACAATTCCATGATCATAGGAACGATATCATCACTCGTGTGTACGTACGGAATACCGTCTCCACGATGTGATGCGACTCGTTCTACATGATATTCATTTCATAATGATTATATAAATGAATTGAATGAATGAATATGATATATACTACACTAATACCATTCTGGAAATGAGGTATCTATAACCTAAAGATAAGAATAAGAATTTAATCGACAAAACACGCATAAGAACAAAAAGTTATAACCACCCGAATAACGAGTAGCAATGAAATATTACTACTAAGAAGCTAATAATATGACCATATATGATATCATAAAAATAAGTATGATTATTTAATAAGTAAATAACATTATTTAAATCATTATACAGGAGGATTGGACACGTACAAAGCATATCAGACCTAAGGTAAGGGAAATATCACAATCTCATTTTTATCCGAGATTGTTTATACTTTAGTATTTACTGGGGTGTATTTTGTCATCCAAATCCATGTTTCCTCAATAGTTAATATTATTTCAATCCACCTACAATAGTTTAATTCCAATTTTACCCTTCGGTGCGTTTTTAGTAAAGGATATGAAAGGAATCTTTTGTCGTTTTTCATTCGAGGTACTTTTTGACTTTTCCGACAAAACTAAGAAGAATGTTTTTTTAACTTATACAGCATGAATGGATTTTTAAAAAAAAAATTTCCAAGAAGATTCCTTTACAAGTTTTCATGTTTATTTTTAATCAACATCTTTTAGTTTATAATTGTATGACATGTTATGAAAGGAAATGTGTTTTTGAAGTAGAAAGGATATTTTCATCAAAAACGGAGTTCAAGTGTTTTATCAAAATTATTTTCCATCTAAGATAATAAAGGGATCTATTTTCATCCCTATTATTACATTTATTTGATTATGTTGTGATGGAATTATTTTTATGAATTCCTTGATCTTATATGAATTGTTTTATGATGTCATGATGTTTAATATTCCGATTTTTATTACATGGGTTATGAAATGATGTATGATTTATGATTTTTTGGAACAAATAAGAATGTTATCTTAATGAGATGGGTGGGACCTATATCTCCCTCCAATTCATTGGGTAAAGATTTTATATCTCATGAGATAGACATGGCTGGAACGGTAGGTTATACCGGTTCAGTGAAACAGGACTGAAATGAGGAGTGAACTCGGTTCAGAAATGGACTTTGTCCACTAAGATAGTCTCGGCAATGAGTCTTGACTAATAAGAAATGATTCTCTATTATTATGTGTATAGGCCACAAAGTTTCATGTTTTATGTTATGATTATTGGGATTCCATTTCACTACTATGATTTATCCCATTTTATGAAATTATGCTCTCTTTTGCAAGTTAAGATTTCCAAAAGTTATGTTCTAATGAATATGATGTGATTGATATTTCTTTTGTTTACCCTTACTAAGAATTTGAGATCACCCTTTTGTATGTTTTCTTTCCCCAGGTCAGGAAGAAGGTTATTAAGTAAGATATGGCAAAAGGGACTATAGATATGATGAAATAAATGGGAGATAGTGTAGACGCTTTATGAACCAGTTGTTTTTGTTTTCCCAGTTTCTAAAGACACTATACCTATACGGTCCTTTCGTGGTTTTGTTATATGATGTAATTATTACGCTTTAATTTTGATGTATTATATGACTGGTATGACTCTATGAGTAACTTTATATTTAAAATTGACATTAATATTTTTAAATATAACTAACTTACTCAAAAATGAGAAAATAATATGGGGATTTTTTTGATACATTTGTCAAAAGATCTATATGTCATTTTTGACATGTATGAATCATACTCACATAAATATGATACATGATGTTCCCAGTTTTAATCAATTTGTTCTTTATCAATTTAAAATCGAAATTTTAGTTTAAAAATCAGAACTCATTGTAAAATAAGGAAAACAAATTTATTTTCTTGATAATTTATTAAAATTATCCATTAGTCATTTTTTATAGTTAGGAATTGGTCTCTTGTAAAATTGACACATGTTGTGACTAAAATGACTCATAGTGCTTGTTTCCAATATAAAATGGCATTTCAATAAAAAATACAATTCGCATACTAAAAACTGAGAGTCCATAGTATGCTTAGTTTTATACTTTAGGAAAAATATATATAAGTCTTCTGTGATGTTTAAGAAACAAAAAAACCTCAATCAGACAAATGGTGTGAGAGTTATGACTCTAAATGAAGCTATTTGTTTTAAATTGACATTAATTTTAGTAAAAAAGACAACTTATATCACCTGTGCCATTTTTAAATATTATATTTTATTAATTTTTATGGGAATCATGTAGTCCGGGTTGAAGGCCAACATAAATTTTCATGTGATTATTTAAAAACATACATTTTGTCCTTTCCATCATTCAGCGCACCCCTGTCAAAGCCGTGCTGCCTTGCCATGGTCACCACATGGTCTCCCCTAGTTTACCACAGAACCTGCCCGATCTTCAAGTCAAATGAAAAAAATGTAATGAATATTGAAATGGAAATAAAATGAAAATAATAAGTGTAATAAAAATTTAAAGAATTATTTTAATGATAATAAAAATAATATTGTTTGAATATATTTTTTATTATTTATAGTATTAATAATATAAATTTTATTATTTTATTAATTTATTAATATTAATGTTAACATAATATTATTTTATGGTCACATTATTATTTTATTTGGATTTAATATATTTTTTTGTGGTACGGGATGTGTCCCAATTGAAGGTTGATTTTTTGTCGACAAATGAGTCTTTGCGGCTTGACAGCATCAGACACTTGAGAAAAGCACGATTTAGAGACCTTGTGGCTTCCCATGGGCCACTGAGTGACCTTTCAATGTCAACTAATTAAAAAATGAATTAATAATATTGAAAATAAATTAATTGAGTGATAAAAAGAAAAAGAAAAAATATTATTAATGAATTTTTTAAAAGGTAATAATAATAATAATATTTGATGGTATTATTATCATTGTTATAATGAATTATTGTGTTTCCATTAAATAATTATTTGGTTAATTATTATTATTTTTTAAAATTTATTATATTACTATTATTATTATTACTATTCTTATTTTTCATTTCTTTTATTTTGTATGTTTTTCCTTTTTCCCTTAGGGATGGCAAGAGCCTCTACCCCTTTTACCAGGTTACAGCACACCCCCTTCCTCGAACCCTTGGTTTCCCTACTTCTTGGCCAGCCGTCGGACCCTTCTGGTTGGCCTTCCCCCACTCGCGTTGTCACCCAAAACCCCCAACCAGGCCATCGCTTCGTCGCACTGGAACCACCCATGCCTGCCACACCCCACTCCCTCACCAACACGCTCTCCCACCTCCCTCTCCTCTCTATGGCCAACCTCTTTGCCTCATAGCCAAGGAACTCACCGAAAACCACTTTCCCCTTCTCGTATGTGCCTACGAATGACCCTTTTTCATTGTTTGTGAGCCTTAGCCAGCCTTCCTCAACCGGCTATCACCCTTTTATCCCCCTCACAAAACACAGGCTACACACCACCAAGTTTATACTTAGAATCCATTTTCTCCCTTGGTTGGCCTTCCATCTAGTGGAACCAGCTCACGCCGCACACCCTTACCCAGTGACTTCATCCCTCCGGCTCCACCTCCCGGCCTTTGACCCATTTGTAGCTTATGTGAAACCCTCAAGAACATCCCCTTTTTGGAGGGTGAAAACCCCTCTATACATGCAACTCCTTCCATGGTCGAACTTCATCATAATCAAAAATTGCCGACCGTTCATCGGATCAACGAACTAACGACCCTCCTTTGGCCCCACAAACAACCCCCTCTGGTTGAGTCTTCTTATTATTCTTCATTTTTATTCCTTCGTGAGTTTTTGTTTCTTTTTTTAGCATGTATGATTTTTTTTTTCAGTTTCAATATTGAATCCTTTTTGGTTCGGTTGTATATTTTGGGGTCTTCTTTTTTTAATGTGGTGCGTTTGGCAAGCAATTGAGGTTGTGCAACTAAATTTCAGAGGTTTCTTCACCTAAGGTAGGTTGTTCCATGTCTAATTATTATTTGATAAATTACATTTTATTTTTAATTTTTTAACATATTATTTATTTAATTTGTGGAGTGAGAAGTTGGTTTTCATTGATGTTTGATTTTCATTTGAATTTTTTAGTATCATGTTTACATAATGTTTGTGATTTCTGCAGATAACTCATATCTAGTTAGTTGTTAGTGATTTTTAAATTGTGCGGTTATCTTATTAATCTATTCACGTGGTGTAAATTATATTTTGGATATGGCATCGTGTGCATTTGTTCTTAAAAGAATGTTTTGTGTAGATTTAGTTGGTAACACCAAGTGATATATTTTATGGGTTTTATGAGATTTTATTAGTTGTTTATTAAATTATGTGGTTTGTGCAATGATTTTTTTACATGTAGTGTAAGGTTTTCCATAAAACCTTTTTTGGTGTAAGTCACAATTTGAAATTTTATTTTACTGCGTGTGATGTTGGAATGTTTTTTAAATGTATGAATGGTTTCTCTAGTGTGTGTAAAGCCATGTGGCACTCATTTTCTATTGTTTTATAAAATTTTCTTTTATAGATTATTAAATTATTTGAATGGTTTGAAACGTGGTTGAAATTTTTTTAGTGTGCATCTTATTTCAAAATAGAACTTGTGTGTGTGAAAGTTGTTTTTTTGTTTAATTTTAAGTGTCCTTTTTAAACTCTACAGATGGATTAATTGAGTATGTAACCAATTCAGATTTAGTTTTGAAAAGATTTTTGGTGTGATTATGATTTTGGTTTGACTGTGAAAATGGAGATTCTATGTGTGTCAGTACCTGGTTTTTTTCATAATTTTGACATGTGACATGAACTTGAATCTTGTTTGAGGATAAAGTGAGAAGTCCAGGTAGCTAGGAGGGTGGGTATACTAGTGGGATAGTGACCTGGGGGTGGCTTTGGCCGTGTTTCACTTAGCAGGATTGACTTATGCCAGACTAATTAAATATATGAATGACTGAGCATCATGATTTCTAATCCACATTTGTTGATGGGCATGGTTTCAATACCACTTTTTCTGAGGATCTTGGTTTCTAATCCACGCTTCACCAAGACATGAAGATCTAGGAACCCAATCTAGCTAACACCCATGAGGCATCTCAGATATTTGTTGATCATTGGTTACTTTATGATCATCGATGTGACATTTTTGTTAATTTAAAAAGTAAGTGTGCATGTGTTTTAATTTTAGTTAATCCATTTGAATTTTTTTTCTTTAACCCAATTTTATTTAAAACTATTCAAGCGTTTAATAATTTTTGTTATTTTAAATTGAAAATGTATTTTTCATTTAATAATTATAAGTGGAACCCTTTTATTTCATGTTATCCTACTGGGATCTTGTGTCATACCCTACATACACATTTGAGTGTTTTAAGACCATTTTCTATCTATATCCCTGTTTGAGGCATCATGCTCAGTGATGGTGGTTCAAGTTTCTAATGGTCTTCTCAAGTAGGTTGGTGTTGGTAACTTGTGGGAGTTTCACCTCTCTTGTTGCATGAATATTTGAGTTATAGTTTTATTTTCCCATGTTGTCATTTATTTTTTTGATTTTGGTTAATGTTGTAATGCTTTGAAATTGATTTTTGTTTTAGGAATTTTTGGATTGTCAGTTTTTAGTTTTAGTTTATATATATTGTTGGTTGTTTGTGTTTACTATTTCGATTAAATAATTTACTCGTATTATGTTGGATACCCTAGAACCTGTGCTATCCCATGGGTATCGGGAACACCCCTTTGAGAACATTTTTTCACGAACCAGGCCGGGTCGCCATCCGACTCGGCACCTGACCCAGTCTGCGAAACTGAGACTCAAAGATCTAGGAACCCAATCTAGATAACACCCATGAGGCCTCTCCCTCATATTTCCTAAGCCACATTTTCTGAGGATTGTGGTTTATAATCAACACATCACTGAGACATGAAGATCATGGGACCCAAGCAAGACAACACCCATGACGCCTCTCCCATATTTGTTGCACATTGGATACTTTACGCTCATCGGTGTGAAACATTGGTTATTTTAAAAAGTTTGTGTGTGTTTTAATCTATATTTTCCATTTTAAACTATTTTCTTTAATCCTATTTTCATTACATTGTTCATGTGTTTAATTATTTTACCTAATTAAAATTTCAAATGTATTTGACATTTAATAATTATACGTGGAACCTTTTTATTTTGTGGTATCCTACTGGCTTCTTGTCTCACACCATACATGCACCTTTTGTGTATATAGACCATGGTCCTTGTGTATCCCATGTTGAGGCATCGTACTCACCGATGGTGGTTCAGGTGGTTGATGATCTTCTTCAGAATGTTGGTCTTTGATTCTTGTAGATGTCTCACCTATATTGTATCATGGAGGTTTGAGTTAGTGTTTTAGTTTCCCTTGTTGTCATTTATTTTTGAATGTTGGTTCAAATTTTAAACCATTATTTTTTTAGGGTCTGTTTGGTTGTCAGTTTTTAGTTTTAGTTTCTCTATCTTGTTGGTTTTTTGTGTATACTATTTTTGGTAAATTATTCCCTCCAATTATGATTGATACCCACACACTTATGCTAGCCCGTGATGATTGGAAACACCCATCATGTCATTTCGCGGATTGGGTCAGGCATAGGGTCGTATAGGGACCCATCCTGGTTCTTGAGAAAATGGTATTAGAGGTAGGTTCCCTCTCTTGGGTCATGTTCCTTTCGGAAGAGTCATGGTAGACTATAGTAAAGGTTGTTAGGAATCAACGTCCTGGCTACGAGTAAGGTGCGTGGCCAGCACACCTCCTAATGGAACTCGAGTTACCAGGATAAGTTGAGGTTTATATGAGTATTTGATCCTTGTGGTTAATCATGTTTAGGGTAAACGAACAGGGATTATGGTTAGTGGTCCCAGTGAGCTCATAGGGTCTAGCAAGCCAGGTGAAGCTAGAAATTCTTTCCTAGAATACCCTCAATGGCAGTGGCATGATTGGCATATGGCCACAAAAGATATGTCTCATTCACCCGCAGACACTAGTTTCTCTTTCATCAATCCTTGACTCTTTGTTTCCAAATCATGGAAATCTTGTTTTAAAGGATAAGTGATTTTGTCTGGGAAAATATTTTTTAATGAAGTTCCTTAGAAAAATAAATTTATTTGTATGGTTAGAAAAGTGTGGGTTGAATGTTTTGGTTTTGAAAAAAATGGAAGGATATGGTTTTAACCCTTGGTGTTGTCATGGGAAACCACATGCATGGGTATATATAGAAGGAGAAATTTTTAATGGTATGAGAGGATGATTGCCTGAATGGACATGAGGTGGGTGCCAGTGTGGCATAGGAACATGCATGTGTGAGTCCCATGGGACAACATTGATGCTTGTGAAAGCCACTGGTTTTTCCTTTTTAAAAAAAATTAAATGAAAATTTGGTGTTTTAGTAAATGTTAATGGCATGGTGTGTCCTTTTGTTTTGGAAATGTTGGATGTGGGGTGTTTTGAGCCGAGAATCCATTTTGAATGTTTTTTTATTATTAATTCATATATGTAAGTTTGTGTAAAATAACGTGGTTAGTGTTTTCTTTTGAAAAGTTCTTTGAGAGTCCCTTATAGTGGTTCCCCTTGCACGTTTAGTGTTTTCTTGTGGTGTGTCTTGGAAATTGAGCATGTTCAATTGGGTCTATGGTCTTATTTATTGATTAGTGAATGCCACCATAAAAATTAACATGTGATTGAATTACGACCATGGGTAATTCATCATTGGCAGACCCTCCAGTTGATTAAAGGAAGGACTCTCCCTTTTTGGGTGACAGTGCTAAGTCTGTCCCTTTATCCTTTTTAGTTAAGTGGATCCCCTCACAGTGGGATGACAGAAGAAAGGGGAGTGAAAGTGAGTTTTTTATTTTTTGAGTTGTCTGAGTCGTCAGGTATGATGTTTGACACTCTTTTGTATGATGTTTCCCCCTAGGAACGATGAAGGGAATTACAACAGGAAAGGTGAAGGCGGTCAGAATTATCAGTTCTGATAGATTTCATGAAAGGCTTGCAGTGCTTTCATCGTCCATTAGGGTCATTTTTAGTGACATCTTTCGGTTTGAGTTCTCTTCGATGTACAAAGGTTGATTTCATAGAATCCTTCGAGAATCCCTGGTTTCCTACAAATGTGTCCTCTTAGGGAGTTCTAATTTTTTTTTGTTCAAAGGGGAGTGTCTTTTGTGTGTCATTACTTCTCATGTTTCATGGTTAAGGGGAAGAGGTGATGCATGTGCATCATCTAAACCCATGTTATGGTGGATGTGCTATGAATGAGTAGTTGGATGTCATGGTGTGTTGTGTTTGTTGGTGTTGTCTTGAATGTAGTATGGTTACTTGTGGAACTAAGAAAAAAGAAGATTCATTAAAGAGTCTTCAATGCCTGACTACGGGGCAGGAGATGCTTCTAACATTAGGCCTCCAACTAGAGGCCTCTAAGTAAAGCTCTCACGTGGTTAGGAACTCTGAGAGTGTATGGGACCTAAACTTTATTTGTGTTGTCGGTTTTGAAGGTGAATGAATTTTAAAATTTTTCTAGTAACTGTTGACCTATTTTGGGTTGTGAGGTTTCTCATAGCTATGAGTAGGCATGGTTGCCTCGTGACATTAAAGTCTTGGGGGTTGTGTCCCATTAGATATAACCTCTTTTAGCAGTCCTTATAGGGTCTGTTTGGGTGAATTGGTCTCAAATTTGAATGGTGATAATCCAAGTAAATGGAGATGAAGTTTTGTCTTGGGTCATGAATTTGAAACCTTGGTAGTTAGGCCACTCCATCTCCACCCCTTGTGGTGGGGTGTTTGATCACTGTTTGGATATTTTGAATTTTTTGTACCTTCAGGCAGTTCAAAATCTGGGGAAACCGAAAGTGGGTCTTGCTCATATTTCTCTATAATGAATCGGTGTTGTCTATTTTTTTAATTATGGGAAGTCTTCCCGGGACTCCCTGTGTTGGTTTTACTATCTTGCCTTTGGAGTCAGTATGTCTCTAATGGTGGGGATCCCCTTTACGCCTTCCCCTGTGGGCCTTTTGATTCTATTCCTAGAGATGGCCTGGTGGTAGGTGATGAAGGTGTTCCTTGGACGTACTTGGTCTTGTTTGTTCATTCTAGTCTAACGAAATGGTCTTCTTTCATTGGTGATCAAGGGCTTTCAGATTGTGCATTTGGTTTCTACGGTTGTGAGGGTTCCTTTCATTGATTAATCAATTAGAGGAGTTTTAGCTCTATGGGGTGGGTAATACATGTCAGAATGTCTTTTTACCAGTTTCACGAGGTTATCATTTAAGTCACTTTATCTGTGCATGATGTGTTTGTCTCCTTTCACTTTCTCTTTGAAGGGATCCTTTTGAAAACCAAAAGGGGGTATAAGTTTCTTCTTTTGGGTTTATTCTTAGTTGTGTCTTTTTGGGGATCAAAATCCCTATGGTGGGGAGAATTGTCACAACCACCATTTTTAATTATTTTGTTTTATTAAATTTTATTTGGGAGTCATGTATTCCAGCATGAAGCTTGACATAACATTTCAATTTCTTATTTCAAAATGCATATTTTAGCCTTGAAATCATTTTTCATGATGCTGTCAAAGCTGTGTGGCCTCGCCAGGGTCACCGTGCGCCTATGTTCGGTTCACCACACAACTTTCCTGATGTTCATGTCAAATGAAAAAAGTAATGAATAATTAAATGGATATAATATGAAAACAAGTAGTGTAATATAAATTTAAGGAATTATTTTAATGATAATAATAATGATACAGTTTGAAGATATTATTATTATTATTACTATTATGAATATAAATATTATTATGTTATTAATACTATTGTTAATATAATATTATTTTACAGTCACATTATTATTTTATTTCACATTAAAATATTTTTTCATGGTATGGTATGTGTCCCAGTTGAATCTTCAGTTTTTGTCATCAAATAGGTCTTTGCATCTTGACAACGTCTATAGCTTGGGAGAAGCATGATTTGGAGACCATGCAGGTTTTCTTAGGAACTGGGTGACCTACTGATGTCAACTATATAAATAAAATCAATTAAAAATAATGAAATAAAATTGAGTGAGTGATAAAATGAAATTAGAGAAAATAAGGAAAAAATATAATAAATAATTGCTTTAATGGTATTTATAATTGTATTATTTGAGGGTAGTATTATCATTATTATAAAGATTTATTATATTTACATTTAATTAATTAATTGGTAAATTGTTATTATTGTTAACATTTTATTATGTTATTATTATTATTATTATTATTATTCATTATTTTATTTTTTTTATTTTGTTTGTTTTTATTTTTTCCCCTTTGGGTTGGCCATCACCCCCCCTTATTCCAGGTCACAGAACACCCCCCTTCATTGAACCCCTATGTGCCCTTCTCTATGGCCAGTTGCCAGACCTTTTCCGCAGGCCTTCCCCTGCTCGCGTCACCACCCAAACCCCCTGCTAGGCCATCACATCGCCACCTTGGAACCCACTGGTCTTCCACACCCTTTTGCATCTCTATTTCTCTTGCACACATCCCTCTCCTCCCCATGGCTAGCGGCCATGCCTCTTAGACAATGGACTTACCAGAAACCCCTTCTCCCTTACTAGAATTGCCCGCGCGCGACCCTACTATATTATTTGTGAGAATTCACCAGCCTTCCCTAGCCAACCAGCACTGCTCAGGCCCCATCATGCCGCATGAACTTCAAACTGTCAAGCTACTTTTCAACCTCTTCTTTATCTCTTGGTCGGTCTTCCATCCAGCAGAAACAGCTCGTGTCACACCCACTTTCCCAGTGGCTTCCTTCCCTCTTGCTCCACCGTCCGGCCTCCGCCCCACCACTAGCTGGTGTGAAACCCTCCATCACAATAAATTTTCTTCAGTGAAATCCCCTCCACACATTCCCTTCCTTCCATGGTCGAAAATTGTCAAAAAAATGAACTACCGACCCTTCACCAGCTCAACTAACCGTTAGCCCTCCTCTGGCCCTTCAGGCAACCCACTCCGGTTTAGTCTTCTCCTTCTCCTTCTTTTTTTTTCTTTCTTGAGTTTTTTTTCTCTTTTTTCAATAGGTATGAAATTAGCTTTGGGATTCAATATTGAATCCTTTTTGGTTTGGTTATTTGTTTTTGGGTCTACTTTGTTTTTTGTTGTGATGTTTTTGGCAAGGAATTTGAATTGTGCACTGAACATTCGAAGGTTTCTTCACATAAGGTATGTGGTTCATTGTGTAATTTTTATTTTGATGAATTAATTTGAATGTTTAATTTGTTTAACATATTATTTAATTAACTTGTGAAGTGATAAGTTGGTTTTCTTTTAAGTTTGATTTGCATTTGAACTATTTATTAGCATGTTAAAATTTTGTTGGTGCTTTCTAATGAGAACTCATATCTATTAAGTTATTAAAGGTTTTTAAATTTTTTTATTAGGTTATTAATCTGTTCATGCGGTGAGAATTATATTTTAGACATGGATTCAAGTGCGTTTGGTCATAAAAGAATGTTTTTTGTGGGTTTAGTGGGTAACAACAAGTGATTTCTTTTAAGTGGTTTTATGATATTTAATTTCTAACATATTAAATTATGTGGTTTGTGAAAAAGTATATTATATGTGGTTTATGGTTTTCCGTAAAACTATTTTTGTGGTGTAGATCACATATTAAAATTGTATTTGAGTGTGTGTGATGTTGGAATGTGTTTTGAATGTATGAATGGTTACTTTAGTGGGGGTAATGCCATGTCACACTCTTTTTCTGTTGTTTTATAAATATTTATTTTATGATTTATTAAATTATTTCAATGGTGTGAAACGTGTTTGAAGAATTATTTATTGTGTGTCTTATTTCAAAATGGTATTTGTGTGTGTGCAAGTTGTGGTTAATTTAATTATAAGCATCATTTTTAAACTATTCATATGGTCTAATTGAGTATATAACCCATGCAGATTATATTTTGAAAATATTTTTGGGGTGTATATGATTATAGAGAAGGTTTTGGGAGTGAAAACGGTGACTCTATGTGTGTATGTACACTATTTGTTTTTTTGCATAAGTGTGACGTGTGACATGAACACGAATCTTGTTTGAGATCAACGAGGGATGCCCAGGTAGCTAGGAGGGTGGGCTAGACTAGTGATCTAGTGAACGGAGGGTGGCATTGGACCTGTTTCACTTTGCACGATTGATGAATGCAACACTAGTTAAACATATGAATGACCGAGGGTCGTGGTTTCTAAGACACCTTTTCTGAGGGTTATGGTTTTTAGGACACATTTTCTGAGGGTCCTGGTTTCTAAGTCATGCTCCACCAAGACACGCCGATCTAATGACCCAAGCTAGATAACTCCAACCCGGCATATCGCACATTTTTTTCTCATTAATTAAATTACACTCATAGTTGTGTCACTTTGGTTATTTTAAAAATTAAGTGTGTGTGTGAGTTTTAATTTATGTTGTTCCATTTTAATTTTTTTTCTTTAATCCTATTTTCATTAAAATTATTCAAGCATTAAATTATTTGATTTAATTAAAATTTAAAATGTATTTGTCATTTAATAATTATGTGTGGGAACTTTTTATTTGGTGGTATCCTACAGGGCTCTTGGATCACACAGTACATACAGCTTTGAGTGTCTATAGACCCTGTTACTAGTGTACCTTAGGCTAAGGCATAATTCTCAACGATGGTGGTTCAGGTTTTTGACGGTGTTCTTGAGTAGGTTAGTGTTCACTACTTGTGGATATTTCACCTCTCTTACTGCATGGCGGTGTGAGTTAGAGTTTTAGTTTCCATTGTTTTAGTTTATTTTTGGATGTTGGATCAAATTGTAATCCTTTAAAATTGATTATTGTTTTTGGGCCTGTTTGGTTGTCATTTTTTAGTTTTAGTTTATCTATATTGTTGGATACTTGTGTTTACTATTTCAGGTAAATCGTTCCCTTGTATTATGTATGATACCCAGGCACATGTTCTAGAACGTGGGGATCAGAAACACCCCTCGGACCTTGTCCTAGACCAGGTCGGGTGCTAGGTCAGATGGAGACCCGGTCTGGTCCATGACAACTTACCTACTAAAAATAGAGAAAATGCATCTATATTGATTTTATACATTAGTAAAATGTTTCATGTGTCATTTATGGTTTTTATGAATTATTAGTGCCTCAATCCGACACATTTATTTTTTATTATGACTCAAAGTGTTCATTATCAGTTTTAAAATGAAATTTGAGTTCAAAAAGTGTCACTCACTAAAAATGAGACAAACACAATAAGACTGTCTTGAAAATTTACGAAAAATATTCATTAGTAATTTTTGACATGTAGGAATCAGTGTCACATAAAAGTATTATATGATTTGTGTAATATCCAATATTTTATTTAGGTATAAATAATTTTAGATTTTTTGGAGAGGACCATGTGAATTTTATTCATATATTGAATTAATTGAAACCTAAAAAAATTTCACATCCTAGAAATATTTTTCCCCACAAGTCGACAAGTAATGAAACTAGATTTCTCACACTCTAACTTGTTTTCACTACATGTATACATGTCAGGAAACTAGATTACACCATGCATAATAATTAATTAATGTTTTTTAATGTTTTGATGACGTTTCATTCCAGAAAAGGGGTAATACATTATGATTTTTACAGAAAGTGAAATGGGAATTCGCGTCGTTCAAATTTGATTCCTGGTATATTATGAATAGTTCTTTAGTGTAATGTAAACTATCAAACATGATTTTTCGATTCTACAGGGTCTCCATGCACCACCACTATCAACCGAAGACATCCTATGCACCTCTTATATAGACTGAAAAACATATGTTCACCACTAACATCCACTAAAGACCCTCTATGCACCTCCCTCTTAGAAGCATGCCTTATATTTTTTATTTCCAGGATTATAGTTTGATTTGGAAGTGATTTGGAATCATATCATGGATATCCAGACATATATTTTTAAGGTATGCCTTCAAGTAATTCATCATCTTCTTAAATCATTGCAAACATATTTTATGGTTCTTATTTAAACGAATTTAGAATATGATTTCAATCATAGATGTACGGTTTTGTCACCACTTCCACTTATTTCATGGAAGTAGGTCTAAAATCTAAATATCAGAGTCATGGTTTTGATTATGTATATGCATGTTTCATAATAACTAGAGTTTATTAGAAATTATAATCCCAAATTGAATTAATTAATATTCTATATTAATTAATTTAGACTCCTGTTAAATTGTTAAATTTAGGAATGTCTGAAACTGATAATTAATTGGAGAATTAATTATAGGATTTTAATATTTTTGATTTTAATAATTAATTACGGGAATTAATTATGATGAAATTGAGATAGTGTGAATGGGAAACTAATTGTGAATTAATTATGGGTTATGGAAATTGAGAATTGATATAATTAGTTTGGAAATTATTATGGGATACTGATATCATGATTTGAGATAATTGATTAGGTAATTAATTATGGTAATTTGATGGTGTGAAATGAATAATTAATTGGTGAATTCATTCTGATACATTGAAATAGTGTATTTGAATAATTAATTGGTGAATTTATTATTTGATGTTGACATTTCGAAAATAGTAATTAATTTTCAAAATAATCAATAGATGTGGATTAATTAATTGATAAATTAATTAATGGAATCTATGATGTGTAAGTGTGATAAAAAGACTAATATTGTTAATCTTGTTCAATGATATACCATTGAGATTTGTGAAAATGTCATAAATTGTAGGATTTGATAATGAATGGTATACCTTCATAATTGATAAGTGGGATGTTAGGCATAACGATCTTTGCTACTAATATATATTCTTAGTTTTTAAATGGGGGAAAAACATGAAGTTCTATGTCACTGATAGATCCATATGAATGGTTGAGAATTGGGATGTTATACATAACAATCTACACC
Organism: Viscum album; assembly: GCA_963277665.1. NCBI lineage: Eukaryota > Viridiplantae > Streptophyta > Magnoliopsida > Santalales > Viscaceae > Viscum > Viscum album. The sequence goes on from OY728165.1 coordinate 929,144,647, forward strand.
AATGTGATATGTACATAATTGATAATTGGGTGCGGTAAAATATTTTCTATTCCTATACTGTATTTGCATAACTGAGAATTGGGGTTCTAGATGTGATGTTCTAATTCCATGGTATATATGTTAGATTGATAAACAGGGAGCTAGACATGGTGATCTATACACAAAACATCTGCATTGGACTATGTTTTCAAGTGGATTTAATATTGATATTGAAAGGTAATGGATAATGAAAGCCCATTTTTAAAATAAATAGTTAATTGAATATGTAATATGGTTCAGGCTTGGTATGGGTTGATGTAGGTATCGAGGTATGGGTGTCCTTAGAAACCCAGTAGTCAAGGTAGTTTAATAATGGTAAATTGATAATGTGATAACCACTAAATAATGAACTATTATTGTTTATTTGTACAACTTTAAAAACTTGTTATGTATTGGAGTTGTTTTAAACACTGTTGGTGTTGGCCTAATAAGTTTTACTCACACAAAACTTAGGATGATTGATTAGTACCCAAACAGACATCGTGTTTTCTAGACAGGTTAAGGGTAAATTCCTAGAGTTAGATAGCTGAGTTTTGATAGAGTTGGATGTGGGAACCAAATGGGGATTAAAACCCACATGGGAGTCGTCAGTGTATTTATTTTCAGTTTTAATTTAAGACACTAGACACATAATCTGACATGGAATATTTGTCTGTTGCAATTTTATATTGTATTCATTCATTTTTTAACATGACATATTGGTAATATTTATGATTATATATACTTCTATAAATTTATTTTAAATTTTTCATGTGTTTTACTATGATAAAAGAGTGTATAGTCTCCCTTTGACTGAGTTATGAGTCCATCACTAATAGTCTTTTTCCTCTGGAATACACGATGGGGGAACCAGAGGTCATGTAGTGGTCTGACTGAGGGAACCACTGTGTAGTATCCATGTTCGGATGTTATAAAAAGGTATCATAGGGTCCAATTTTCTTTCTTATTATTTTTTCATACTATTTAGGAAATGTATATGAGATTTTAGGATGAGTTGGGGCTTGGTAATGATCTTATGTATGAGAGTTTCAAACCGATATATAGTGGAAAATCCAAGTACTCAGGGTCGGATTGTTGTTATTACTATTTGTTGATACAGTTGAATATTATTACACCTTGGGTGACACATTTGTTGTGTGATGTGATTATTATTTTTGATTTTTTTGGGAAGTTAACTAATTGCCTGAAATAGAATGAGAGTTATTGTGCATGCATCATTCTCTATCATCAAGATTATTTTGTTACATACATCATCTAAGGGATGCACGAGAAAATATGTTTTGGGTAAGTTTTAAAACTAAAACTATTTTCTTAGTTTTTGCAATTTAATGAAAAAGGTGCCGAATATGAATTTTGAAGTCGTAAACTGATGCAATGATTTGAATAAATGGGTGTATAAATATGAAAATTGAATGGGATAATGTGTTTATATATGTTAACTAGTCCTTGTTTTAGGGTAGTTAATGGAATTACTAGAACCTCAGTTTTGACAGTGTGGTGAGGGTTTTGGAAAAGTCTTGTTGTGGATTGTTGTGGGTTTCCTATAACATAAATATGGTAATGTTTTTTTATGATTATGAATACACATGTTTAAAAATTTTAGAGATATTCCTCCATGATGGTTCTTGATGAGTGGATGATTGAGGGGGCATGGAAAGGAATGGTCATCCAGGGATGGAACCTGAGGCATAAATAGTGTTGGGTGAGGAAGCATGGGAGCAGTTCTCAGAGAACATTTATTTCTTCATGCAATTCATTGAAAGAGACCCAGGGTGGGATGTAAAATAATGTCTTATCTGATGAGGTAGTGTCAGATTCATCACCCTTGGGCCATTATTGGAGATGGTGGGATAATTGAAGTTGTGTTCTGTGTTGAGTCGATCAAGTTGATACTTGACCATTGGGAGACTCTAACTAATAATTGGTTCACATTGGAATCTTATATGTTACGAGGATCAATGAAGTGTTGGTGGGATATCTATCCTCGGACTGGATAGACTAATGGTATGATATGGAGGGACTTCAAAAAGAAGGTCTTAGAACACCTCTACCCATAGATTCTAAGGTATGAGAGAGAAACTATGTTCACGAGATTGACATTGGAGAACATGTATGTGATAAATGTTTTTTGGACTCCTTATATATTTACAAAAGATTACTTCATCATTGGTATAAGATAAGGTTAATTTAAAAAAATTATTTCTGAATTGATTTAGGTGGGAAGTTATTTCCCAAGGTAATATCTTTAGGCTAAAGAAGTTCTAAGATGTGGTCAATCAGTCTCTCATTTCATAAAGAAACCTAAATGATGCATCCTTTTGTGGATAGTTAGTTGTTATTGGATGATGAATAGGTGCAACATATGAAAGTGGGAAGAACCGTTATGGGATCTTTAGTAAGGGGACTATAATGCAAGGTGGGAAGATTGGAGGACCGGTCACTAAAGATCTTACTCATGCTCTTTTCCACCAGAGTGGTAAGTTATGATACTATCACAACCATTTTCCTTGACCAATAGTGGAGTGATGATCTTATAATAAGTTTTAAAATCTATAAATATTCCGTGGGAACCCAAGATAGATGCTCAGTGATAGAGTATCTATGCAAATTCATAGTTTGAGAAGGGAATCTTATAAACTTATCAGTCTCAAGGTTTGCGTTCTACTAGCTGAAGTGGTACAGGTTGAAGACATCATTCTTCTGTTAAACAATGTTGATATCAGCAGAGTGGTGCTACTCAGTATAGCCAAAAAACATCAGCTGGAATAGTGGCAATACTACTACATGAAGTGAAATCAAAAATGAGGAGAGAGGGGATGAGAAATAGATAGTGAGACATACTATTATATTGGATTCTATATTAGATAGTTCCTTATTTGAAACCGGTGTCTCATATTCGTTTCTATATGAAAAATATGTAAATGAGTTGATCCTAGTAGTGGATTTTGGGATTAGAGTAATGACTATAGATACACCATTGAGAGAACGGTCTAGAAACATCTATTTGTGCAATTTATTTTCACATTAGATTAGGGTGTATCGTTTTCTATGGGATATCTATATTACTGATATGATAGGCTTCAATACTGGCTAGTTGCATAACAAGCCGACATTGATTATTACCATATGAGAGTGACATTTATATCTACTAAGGGTAACAAATACACTCACCATGGGTAGTGGGATGTCCCAGCATGCCGATCTAGGATAATTACATAGCAACTGGGAGAGATCACAACCCAGGTTTCATGTATTCTACAAGATTATGGTGGTTTAAAGTATGATGTCTTACCACTGTTATTGAAACTATTTTAGGATTTCATTATAGTATAATTATCATTCCTACCATATGAGTGATATGTGGAATTAATTATTGATCTCATGATGGGTTTAGAGCTTGTATTTATTACACTATATAGAATGAAACCTACTGATCTTTAAGTGCTTAAGACTCAACTGGATGAGCTGGATGATATGGTATTTTTCCATCCAAGTAATCCACCTTGGGGACCACCTGTATTTTTTTCAAAGAAGTATAATGAAATTTTGGGTTTGTGTATCTATTAATAGAAGTTAAAAAATATTAATGTGAATAATATATATTCTCTTTTATGCATTGATGATATGTTTGAAAAATTGATTAGAGATTGTGTGTTCTCAAAGATTTAATTAAGATCAGGGTGTCATCAGTTGAGAGTTTGGGGATCTGATAATATGAGAACTATATTAAAGAGTAGGTATAGCCTTTATGAATTTTCATAATGTCATTTTTGTTGAAAAATTCAATATTAGTGTTTATTGCCTTGATGAAAAGGATCTTTCACCATACCTGGATCAGTTTTTTGTGGTGTTTATAGATGAAATATCTGTGTAATTTGAGACTGATTATGATCATTCCCAACATCATAATAATGTGTTGAGTATTATAAGAGATAATTTACTATAATCCATGATATATATTTGTCAATTTTGGATTGATTAGGTAAAATTACTGGAAAACATCATATCAGAGGAAGGTGTGTTAGTGGACCTAGAGAAGGTTCTGGTAGTGGTTTCTTGGGATAAGCCTAATATTTTTTTTATCTGAATCAATTTAGGATTAGTTGAATATTAAATAATACTCATAAAATGATTTTCTCATTTGTAAGGGCTTAATTAAGGATTTACAAAGAAACTAAGAAAGTTTGAGTGGATAAAAGCATGTGATAAATAATTCCAATAGTTTAAAAAGAGTTTAATTATGAAACCAATATTGATCTGACATGATCCATGAGAAGAGTACCTTGTGTGTTGTGATTCTTATAGGATTATACTTGGCATTGTGTGGATTCATATGGATAAATATGTTTCGTATGGACATCAGAAATTGAGGTTATATAAATTGAATTACCATATGCATGACCTTGATTTTGCAGTAGTGGTTTATGATTTGATGTATTGGTGAGACAATCTCTTGGGGGAATGAATTATAGTTTATACTGACCATTAAATATTGAGGTATATATTCTCGTAGAAAGATTTTAATCTTTAAAAATGGATATGGGTTGAGTATTTACTGTTTTTCTATTTTGAGATGACATATACACCCATGAATGGAAATAGTGTGGGTGACACCTTGAGCAGGACAACACTGGCTCAGATGGTTCATGAATCTAGTAATGAGTATAATATGATTACATTACAATAATATATACATGGTGTGGTTCAAGAGAGTCAAGAATAGATGACCCTCATATCTATTTGAATGAAATCAGTAAACTTGAGACAGATCGAGGATAAGCAATATGATGATATGAAGTGCTTGGCCTGGATGGAAAGATTTGAATGTGCAGAGAGACCTTAAAACTAGATGATTGATAAGGATAAGATTATCTATGTCAGGAACTGAGTAGTTGTTCCTACGAACCTGTGAAAAGAGATTATGTGAAAATTTCATGCCTCTAAGTGGGTTGTATATCCAGTCATGACCAAAATAAACCATATAAAATGACACTATAATAGTTTGATGAGAATGAAAAATGAGATATCATGGTTTGTTACGCAATTCTCCACCTATCAGTAGGTAATGGAATAGCATCAAAAACTTAGAGGTTTACTACAGACATTGTGTATTCTGTAATCGAAGTTGGATGATGTGGCCATGTATTTTCCAGTATTTCCTCTATATATGATTAATAAGAATGGCTATATCTTGGTCATCGTGGATAGACTGAAAAACATAGCACATTTCATGCCTATAAGAGAAACCTTCACTATAGAGAATTTAGGTGAACTATAAGTTCGATATAAAGTATTTATTCATGGGTTAATACATAATATAGTTATAGACCTCGATTCCACATTAACATCATGCTTCTGGCAGAGATTGTAGATGTGATTGGTGCAATTAAATTTTTTAGGACATCTTTCCACCATCATACCGATGGGTAGTCAGAGCATACTATAAAACTGCTTGAGGATATGAAGCAAGAATATGGGATCAAATTTAGTGGTCATTAGAAAAACACATTGATTTGGTGGAATTTTCATATAAAAATAGTTATCAAGAAAATATATTGAAAGCTCTATATTATGATCTTTATGTTAGGCCACGGAGATCAGTGCTATGTGGGATGGAGGCTGGTGAGTCAGAGTTGTTGAGGCCAAGTCTCATGAATGAGAAAATGAAGTAGGTGTAGTTGATTCAAAATTGTATGGCTACATTACAGAGTATGAAAAAATCATATTATAAAAAATGGAGAAGAAAACAAGAGTTTATATCAGGTGATCATGTATTCCTTAATGTGTCGCCTCGTTTTGGTCACTATATGGTATGAAGGTAGAGAATTTTGGCACCCAGATTTGTTGAAACTTTTGTGGTAGGAGAGAGAATCTGGTTAGTAGCATATTGATTGTCTCCTCCCCAGAAATAAAATGTTATGAATGGTGTTTTCCTAGTATCTAAACAATGGTGGTATCAGCCCGACCATTATCATGTGATCGATGAGGATGAGGTTGGACTGGAGATAGATAAATCTTTTAAAGAGCATCTGAAAAGTGTGTTGGGGTGTACTAACAATGTGTTGTAGGGAAATAAAGTGTTGATATTTTGTGTGTTATGAAAACATGGATGTGTTTAGGAGGAGACATGGGAAATTGAGGAAGATATTCTTGCTCAATGACATGTTCTTCTTGACCTGGAATTTTAGAGATTCCTTGGAGTGTAGCTTGAGTATGAGTTGTTACATGTTGTGGTGATTGTAAAATCTCTCATTTTTCCAGGTAAAGATCCTTTTAAATTTTTTGTGTAAGGCCATGTGAAATTTATTCATTGATTGAATTAATTCAATCCATGAAAAAAAATTATCCTTGTAAATATTTTCACTACAAGTTGGCATGTCATGAAACCATATTACACACCCTCTAACTAGGTTTCAGGACATGTTGACATGTCCCGAAACCAGATTACACCCTATGTAGTTTTTAGTTATTTTTTAAAATGGTTTGATTATATTTTTTTAGAAAATGGAAATAAATCTAAATTTTTACATGATGTGAAATGGGAATTAATGTAATGGAATTTTGATACCCAGTATAGTAAAAACACATCTCCAGTATCATATAAACATACACAGATGTTTTTATTTTCCATAGAATCTCCCCGCATAACCACCTTTGAAAAACGTTGTCTTGTGTACCTATTCCTTAGACTATAAGTCCTCCATGCATCACCATCTGGAACAAAATAACCTCTACGCTCCTCCCTCATAGCTACGAGACTTCTATTGTTTATTTTTGGGTGTCCTCGATGATCTAGAAGTGATTTGGAATTACATATTGGATATCAAGACATAGATTTTTAATATATTACTTCTAGTTACTCATATTCTTCTTGATCGTTTGATGATAAATTATATATTTCTAGTTGAATGTAATCCAAATTGAAATTACTGTCACAAGCATATGGTTGTTTCACTACTTTTTCCCCTGTCAAGTTCGGTGGTCTAAAATCTAAATCCCATAATAGTGCTTTTGATTATGTACATGCAAGTTGTAGAATTGATATAATTTTTTCAATTATAATCCTTCATTAAATTAATTAATGTAGTAAATTAATTAATTGAGGTGATTGTGAAATTTTTAGATTTTGGGACCATTGAATGAGATAATTAATTAGAGAATTAATTATGAGATTTTGATATTATTGATTTTAGTAGTTATTTATTGAAATTAATTATGATGAAGTTGATATGGTTGATTTCGGTAATTAATAGTGAATTAATTACATGTTAAAGATATTGTGTATTAGGATAATTAATTAGTAAATTAATTATCAGATACCCACACCATGATTTGAGTAAATTATTTAGAGATTTGATTTTGGGATATTGAAGCCATGAAATTGATAATTGATTGGTGAATTATTTACGATACATTAAAATTTTCTATTTGAATAATTAATATGTGATTTAATTAATAGAAGTTGATATTGTGAAATGGTTAATTTAATTTTTAATTAATTACTGTACATGGGTTAAGAAATTTATGAATTAATTTAAAGAATTTGTGATTGGTAATTGTGATAAGAACGATAATATGATTAATATTGGTCTATGTGATAATGTGGAAACATGCGATGATGAGATACATGTGAGGTTGAGATAATGAATGTTATACCCACATAGTTGATAAGTGGGGTGTTAGATATGATTGTCTACGCCAATGAAAAACATGTATAGTTTCTAAATGGGGGCTAGACATAACAATCTACATCAATAATAGATGTATCTAAATGGTTGAGAATAGGGATGTTATACATGATGATCTCTATCAATGAGATATGTGCATCACTGAGAAATGGGGTGTTGGATAAGATGTTCTAATCCTATGATGTATTTTCATGGTTGAGAATTGGGATACTAGACAAGATGTTATATGTCCATCGTATATATGTTGGATTGATAAAAGGGGAGATAGGCATGGGGATATATACCCAAAATATCATCATTGGACTGTGGTTTCAAGTGGCCGTAATAATGTAATTCAAATGAAATGGTTAATGAATTCACATTGTTTAAATGAATAGTGAAATGAATATGTAACATCGTTTAGACACATCATGTTCCAGAGTAGGTATTGAGGTACGAGTTTTCTTAGAAACTCGAGAGTTTATGTAGTTTAGTAAAGGTAAATTTATAATGTGATAACTATTTACTTTTTCATTTTAATATTTTCGTTAAAAAAATTCATATACTTGTTATTGATAGGATATGTTTCAAGTGCCATTAGTGGTAGCCTTCTGATTTGTACTCACACACCAATAAGGTTTCCAGGTCAGTACATGAATTGAGATTGTGTTTTATAGACATGTTAAGGGGAAAGGCTCTGAGTTTGAAGGATGATTTGTGATGGAGCTATAATAGGGAACCAAATGGGGATTTGGAACCACTTGGGTGTCATCAATGTCATTATTTTCAGTTTTAATTTTATGCACTTGACACATGCTTCCACATGGAATGTGTTATATTTTAGTTTTATATTGTATTACAATATTTTTTATCTTGAGATATTAGTACTATATATGATTTTATAGTATTCTTTTAATGTATATTTATTTATTATGTTGTTTTACTATGATTAACAGGGGTATAGTATCGCCATGATTGACATACCAGACCCTCACAGCTTGTTGAAAGCCTCTAGAATACAAAGGGTAAGGCATGAGGTCATGTGGCTGTCTATATTGGGGTGCTGTTGTGTGGCACCTAGGTTAGGTAGTCACAATGTGACCAATATAGAGCATGATTCCACTTTAAAATTAAATATTAGTAAAAATAAATGTGAATTACTCAAATCTAAGAATACACATTCATATCATTTAGATACAGTAGAAAAATGATCCATAAGTCATTTAGGACATGTAGAATCTTCCAAACATCAATCTAATGAATGGTTTGATTTGTATTAGTCCAGCTAAATATTTCCATTTAAAATTGAAATTAATTGTAGTTAAATAAATTACATACTCGTATCTGAGAAAACACATTAATTTTATTTTAATACCTTTTTAAAATGATCTATATGTCATTTTTGATGTGTACGAATCATTCTCAACTCAATTTGATGAATGATGTGCCTGATATGACTGAAACTGTCCATTATCTTTTTAAATATCTAATTTTTTACAAAAACTTTCACTCATAGAAATACATGAAAAAATCTCGGATTCCCTACATAATTTATAAAAACAATTCATAAGCCATTTTGATTAGTATGAATCCGCCTCACATCAAATAAACACTCTATATGGCCAGTATGACTCAATGTGTCTATTTCTTGATTAAAATTACATTTTGTTGAAAAGAAGAAGAGATATACTCTAAAAAAACCATACAAAATCAGATTGTTCTGATACTTTAGGAAAATTATCCATAATTCATTTGGGATGTGTATGAATTATCCACACCTCAAAATTATGCACAGTGTGACTCGTATGACTCCAAGTGCATCTTTTCAATATATAAGTGTCATATTAGTTTAAAAAGCACATTACATTGCCTAAAATGATAAAAGGATCCTAGATTATTTTTTCATCATTATATCTAAAAAACACAATTAATTTCCTTATAATATTTATCATATACATATTTATTTGATATTCATAGAGACAATGCTTGGAGATGAACAAGAAATATTCAAATGTGAAAGAATAATCTGCAACTCAATCTGATACAAACTGTTCCTGGTATCACTCAATGTTTTGATTAAAATTAAGAAATTCTATTTAATTTATTTATTTATATTGTTAAAAACATAATAATTGTTTTCTTTTATAGGTATGTTCTTTTTTTCAATATGGGGTGGTTTTTTTGTAAATAACAATATTCAAGCCTAGGGGAAAATACAAAGGAACATTGATTCTTTTAAAATTATTTAATAATTTGAAATTACTAATGTAATTTTGTAAAGAATGGTTTGAAATGTACATAATATTTTTTTCTTGTATTTGCGTTTTTAAATTTATTTCATTAAAATTATGTACTTGTACTTGAATATTCTGCTTTCTAGGGTTGTTTCTGGTACTGAAGTGTGTTTCAAAAAATAGCAGTGGTGCTTCAATGTATTGTTACAAAATAATGTAGAATTCCCCTTTATTAGTGACACTAAATGTGCTGATAAATTCATCATTTATTGGTGATTATAAACTCATTGTCAAAGGCCTATTTTGTAGTAGTGTGGGATAATAATAATCACTAAGAAGGCATAACATAAAAGTGAGTCCTTTTCCTAGTTTTCCTTTACACATGAACCCAAATATCACCATGAAACTGTGTATATGAATCAGATAAGGGAATAACATATAGAGTAAACCCATGAATGAATTAACGTTTTGGGAATAAAGTCGTAATATGACATTAAAAAACCACATTGTAATGAGGGAAAATACATTCCCAAATAGAATTGAATTCCCAACCTTACAACTGGAATAATGTAAAGTAGAGATAGCTTGAATCCTGATCCCCATGACAAAACATTGTATGTGTTCTATGAACCATAGTATACCTTCGATCCTATAAAATGACACTGGATATATCCATAATCTATATATGAAATGTCACATAAGTGAGAGGAACATGTAGGTGTTATTATATACATACCTTGTGAGATGCCTTGAAAACTAAAGACGAAACAATATAAGTAGTTAGATCAACATAAATAAAGGGGAAAATGAATGCCAACAATATATATATATATATATATAATCAAAAAAGAATCCCATAAGAAAGGAAAATGGGATATCTAACTCAGATCCTAGCTTAGGATGATGGATTTCCCTCCTTCTATGAAGGTCCATCATTAATGCATAGCATCTCATGTTTTTATCCAATGAAGTCATTAGGAGAACCCCCACCTCATCAACAATCCACATCATAATGAGATAAATCTCTAATCTAAAGAGACCCTCTCCAAGAATGATTGGTAGATTCCACTCAGTGGAAGTATAAAATACACATAACAAGGTATGATTGGGTGATTCCATTCAGATTATAGGGGATCCAAGTCCTAGAATGATAGAAGAGTTCTAATAAAATCATGGATAACCCATTATCTAATATGATAGAGGGTTTCAAATTGGATGGAATCAGTACAGGAAAGTCACCCTTATGGGTATGGCGATATGTTACTCAAGGGATAGAGGTCAAACAGCCTAGTACTATAGGGTGGTGCCACTTGGTATGTACAAATAGAGGTCCCACAATCGAGTATGGTAGGGGGATGCCTCTATGTACATGGATGGATGATGCCCCAATTTCATAGGGGGTTCCAATCAGTGGGTAGAGGACCCACACCCTAGTTTGTTTGGATGGTTCCACTCAAACAAGGGAAAGGAGTTTGGGGGAATCGATCCCTTATGAAACATAGTGTGGGTTGAAAATACTTTCCTCTATCAAATGATATTTCTTGATCACTGCCATCATTAAGAATTTACTAAAAAAGTTTCATGCTCAGAACATACCATGTAATATCTTGAAAGCCACTATGAATTCTACCATCACGTTCTAAATGGAAAAATCAGAAAATTGAATACTCATGGGACAAAATATGAGTAATGATGAAAAAGATAAAAAATGAATATGTTTCTAAAAAAGGGGTTGTACGAAATGTATGGGTCCCACATGATGTATGGGACCACATTGCAGCCTAGATGTGTTATCCTCTAGACACAAATTAGAGTAAATATCACCATACATGATCTGTGGGTTCCACACAACATGTCTAATTCACCCAAGGCTTGTCTGTGTTCTCCTAGTCATGAATGAGTTCATCAGGACATCTTCTTTAACCTAGTCATGTTCTCCTATGGAAACTTATCAGAGGTCATAAAACTATACCTGATGATTAGGGGTACAAAAGTCATTTCAAATCCACTTGGGGAATTCCTATGTTCTCATTTCCATGCCTGGGTACTCTCCCATTCTCATGTACTCCCAGATTACATAGTGTGTTATCCCATAGGGGTTCTTGGGTGTGTGACTTTTTTCACATGTATTGGCCACTCATGGAGGATCAAACAATATATAGGCATTTCCACATGATCTGTGATCACTAACTTGGCTAAAAAACCTCGCTGCCTATGGAAATGAATGTACAAAGAAGGAGTTCTTGTAAACTTCTTGGTGTGTACCATATATCGTCACATAAAATCAATAATCTTTACACAACTTCCTGATCCAATAATTCCACCACTGATTTAACTCGACTCCACTTTGAAACTCACAATGTAGTTTCGATCAAAGGTCATTTGCACTTGATCTATTTTTCATGGATGAATTCCAACCTCTTCTTCACCTAAGGGGATCTCCCACCATAATCTATTTAGATACTATATCCTTGTAGTTATCACCCACAACCCAAAAATCATCCTAATTAATCCTAAAATCATCATCCCAGTCATTATTCCCCAATCCATCATGAATGTGGGGGTGGTATCAGGCTTAAAACTGAACGGAAAATGTCGAACCACAACCCTATAGGACAATGATGAAAAACATGATTAACATTGGATATATATATATGAAAATAAAAAGGTATAACCATATTTTTCCAAGATTTACTGGTAAAATATCATAAGATCAGGGAAACCATGTGTGGTAACTACGAAAAAAATTAATTCAATAATTTAATTTATTCCATCTGGCTCATGGGAACATCAGTAAATTTAAAATTAATGAATATAGGATAAAAAAATTGTAAAATTTTTAATCTAGGGAGGTAAATAAAATTGATCATCCCAACCATGATTTTTGGATCAATCATTTATGAAAAATGAGTTCACTAGTAATGTTAGGATCCCACTATATTTTTTGTATGTCGATCCACCTCGATCCGATGATCATTCATCGTCTCATTATGAATCACCAATGAATAATTATATAAATCTCTTCTCAAATATATAATGGATAGGTGGATAACCCTGGATAATTTATATAAAAAAATTATATAGATTAAATATAGGTTTGGGTATAAAATGAATTAATTAAGTAATTTAACAAATTAGTCCACTTAATGTTCCCGCTAACAACTACCTCATCCGAACATATGGTGCCATACAAATTTATATTGTACCAAGGGTAAAACCATCATTATGGATTATACCATGGTCTCAAAATTCTAATCTGAGTCTGTTTTTGCGAGATAACCCATTATTTTGGAAAAATTGGTCAGGTGTGATATTAATATATTTATAATATAAATTTCACGCTCAATGGGCCTCAGAATATCATGCCAATTAGCGCCATGCTCTAGAAATATTTCATAATTTTTTTCAAAGTATTATATTTAAAAAATATGGTGACTAAAATAATTTGTGATCAAAACTATCTAGATCAATAATAAGGAATTTCAACCTGAGATTCATATCAGCAACTAAAACATGACACATCGGGTACTTAAAACCCTTCTCCTTATTCCATTTCAATAAGGTAAGAAGATCTAATAAAAATTGAAATATCTTTTCTTGGATACCCAAAAAAATAAATATACTCAATAAAGATACAAAATGAGAGGAACCAATATCAAATAAATCTAAATTCATATAATAATTAATAGACACCATACATATCACGGTGGCTAGCCTATACTTAGAGTCCTTTAGTGTCACATATTTTTCATAAAGGCACCCCATAATGGGATCGTCCTAAGAATTATTAGCTAAATGAGATAACCCTTTATAATAAGGAAAATATTTCACCCCACTAAAGGTATATGAACTCAGGTAAAACCCCATCAAAAAAGAAGAACCAACACCACTAATATGAAGCATAACCTTATAGAAGTTATGGAGATAACCCAGATGTTCATAATAGTGGAACATCCTTATATTATATTGGAAAATATGATTGACATGGAATTACTTCACACACTAGTAATTAGTCACCAAAATAGGTCCGAAATAATCTAATGTACCCAAACATGAAAACTATTGATCCCTTTTTCCACTAATATAATGAGGTTCATCTTAAATCCTCTTTTGACCATAGGAAGAATGTTGGATCCCTCCCAATACCGAAGAAACCATATTAGGGAATGTATTCATTTATATTTATAACTAATCCATAATTACATTATCTAACACCTAAACATAATTAATTAGGTAAATGAGTATAATCATTGACATGATATCATCCTTTAATCCCATTTTAAAATGTATCACCTTTAGAAAGTCATTCATTAGGAGCCCAAGAGAAAAATAAAATAACATGGAAAACTAAGTAGTATACTCCATGAGTAAAAGTTCACCTTTATTCATCATCAAAAATATACATGAACTAACCACCTTTACATTATCATGATGTGACTATATATTAAAATCTGTTTAAAGGTGGTCTAGGTGATATCCTAATACATATTCACTTTCAACATTGATTCCCACCATTTCCTACCTATTCCTTCTATTATAAATTTGGAGAAGACCAATATTATAGAATTAAGGGTTGTCAAGTTGATAAATATTTTTTTTACCATTTTAATTTAGTCCTTAGGATCATGGGTACCCATTTAACCATAAAAAACTAGCAGGTTATAATAAATAAAATCCTAATCAGGGTCTACATTCCATTTAATGATTCCATCAACCTCCCAACCTAGAAATTGGAGGGTATAGATGAATGAATCAAGTAAACTAGGGTCAAAAATAGGATTTGGATACATAACATGCTCTGTACAACCCCCCATCACCTAATATAGGTCTTTCTCTAAGGAATTGTCTATAAAACACAAGATACTAACTCAATAAAAAAATTAAAATCTCAATCAATATTAATTAAACCATTGGGAAGGAATATAATATGACATAAAAAACCATCAATATAAAAATCAAATTCAAATTAATAAGTTGTGAAATGATAAATTTTTATCCATTTTATCACCTTGAATAGTTTGGCCACACAATTGGACAAAAAATACACCTACCATGATAAATATCACTAAAATATCATATAGTTAGTCACACATGTTTAACATGGGTACCAGTAACCAAATATTTGGTCACACATGTTTAACATGGTATCATTTAACAACCCATAACCAATGATGAAAAACATTAAATCTCATCAAAACATTAAAAACATGTTCAAATTAAAAACATAGTTCCCAAAACAAATGGAAATATAACGTTTGATATGGGGAAGTGAAAGCCATGAAGTCATATCAACCTACCTCTCAATCCTCAATGGTCTTATATATATTCTACCATTGATGCACAAAAAACAGGAGGGTTGATACTATTTTTTAATGAACCATCCCTGGTTAACCCGACCCTCCACATGAGACTGAATGATATAAGGCATGAAGTATGTTCCTGGTCTCCATGAGCAGGTTAATAGCACAAATGTATCAGAGATTAATATTTCAAAGTGGTTTATCCCTTGAAATTATTGCATGAAAAACAAAATAATTAGATGTTCACATGAACCGAATAAGTGGATTTAACATATTAAAATATATATAAAATTGAGTGAACACAACCTGACTAAGAACAAATATCATAGCTCCTTCATGACATGATATATAAATATGATATTCAAAAAATATTAGTATTAAAATCTCAAAAATAGGGGAAAATACCATAAAGTCGAAAATATAATATCCCAATGATGAAAAATATGAAAAATTATCTATAAGAGATAATATATAGGGGAGAACATCTATACAATTCCAAAACCACCACAGACATCATAATAAAGAAAGCTTGTCGAACTACAAGGTTATCATTATTGTACATATGCATTGAAAAATATGTCTTCATACACCCAAAAAATTGTTAAAGGTTTCGGGGAAAAAATCCAAGTACGATACCACCATGATTCTATGTAATTCCTTTATCATTGAAGACCAATAAGGATAGATTGAAAACTCAATTTTTAATACCAATCTCTCTTTTTTGAAACATGTTTAGTTGAAAAATCATTATATATCGATTTTATTTTCAAAAATAAATCAATTTTATCATATATGGATAAAAAATTAACAAAGAAATAAATTCACCCACCATAAAATGGTCAACACTCCCACACATGACATTAATAAGAGCATAATCCAATGTTTTCACTGAAGTTTATGTTTCTTATTTTTTCTATTATTTTGTTAAATTTCATTCCCTACTTTTAAAATATTTATTTAAAATAATTTAGTTAACTGTAATTACATATTATATATCTTTTAAATATTATTATTTTAACATACATGTATTATATCATGTTTATTTTTTTAATATATTAATATATTTTTCAATGTACAGGAACATAGCCACATATATATAAATACATATATTTTATTAAACTATTTATTTGTTTTAATATTATATACATATATACTATATATACATTGTATATCCAATTCTTCTTCATGATCCATCATAGCATCTCTATGCAAGAAATTCATGCTTGAGCTATAGAACCCCACCAGCATGACACTACATCTCCTATTTCAGATGGAATAGATATGGTGGGTAAGTTTAAATTCACCTAGTTTGACAAGCACAACAAAACCACAATGGTTTGACAATGTCGGATAGCTCAATGACATCGCTCGCTATCCTCCAACATCATCACACGATAGTATAAGCTTATTTGAGTGGTATTATAGATGTACAACACCATTCAACACGGACCATCAAGCATTCATCCACATCTACATCATCATCCTATCTCCTTCACCTAAGTCTGGTTACTAACTAGCATGAATTACATTTATGAGTTTTCCCAATATAGAAGTGGGTACCAACCATGCATGAATACTTATGATGATGTTATATATCTACCTATCATACACCTTATGTAAAGTGACCCCAAGTGTCACCATCCCACCACTTGAATTTTCTATACCTACCGTGTGGGTATTTTGTAGTGACTATGACAAAACGATCAACATACCATGTGTTCTTCCATGTTACCATGAGTTCCTTATATAACCAGTTGTGAAGTTAATTACTACACATCATGTTGCAGATCAACTTACCACAAATTATGCCTCACATGGTTAGTAGTTTACATTTTTTTATTTTGAAAAAAAAATTATTTTCACAACAACTTTATTATAATATTTTTTAATACTTTCAATTAAATCATGTTTATTATATTATTTTTAATCATTTTATTTCAATAAAAATTAATTTTATAATATAATGACTATGTTATAAACCCTTGGGTGAAAAAATATTGTTGAAATTAATTTAAAAAATATAATTTTCAAAAAGATAATATTTTATCAGATGTTTTATATATCATTTGAATTATTATATTACTAAAATCTTGTTTAACTATTTTTAATGTTTTATTAATATAAATAATTAAAATTTATCTTAATTAAAATATTGGTAGTGCTTCTATGATATTTTATATAGGAATAAAAGTGTGCAAGAACTCTCTATTTATGAGCGGTATAATTCCAATACCTCATAACAATTATATTTTCTATATTTATCATTTTCTAATATGGATTTATATTATTATTTATTGATAAACTATGATGTCTTGTACTTAATGAAACAAAATTATCCATTAAAATGAAAACAAAAATTGTCTAAAATAACCTTTGTCAATGTTTTAAAAAAAATAATGGTGACGATGACTGATATGATTACAATAAGATAGAAAAACATTTATAAAATATTTGTGAACTATTGAACCTAAAAATTAATTATTTTTTCATTAATTTATTAATCAATGCATTAACCATTTTGATCATCCAATACTGATGTAATCAAATATCTTGAGCTAAAACCACATTCAACATCATATCCTTCACTATCGATTTATTTTTTTGTATGGTTTTTATTGATGTGGTTATTTTATATTCTTTTTTATGATTTTATAGTTAGTTTAATATTTTCCCATCCAAAATATAGTTGACATGATTATTTTATTTATCATAAAGTAATGTTGGGTTATGAATCCCAGAAAATAGTATGTCAGGTTTGGACTTCTATAAAATTTTTTGGGATTATACCCCTAGGTGAGGAAAAGTTAAATAACTCTATAAATGGGTTATCACTACTTATCAAAAGTTATTAGTTATTTAATTCAAGACTTCTTACAGAAAATATCATATTTAATAGTATATTAGGATCATGGTAATATAAAATATTATTAAAGAATCATGAGACCGTTGTTTTATTTTAAACACCACAATGAACACTATTACTCACTTTGGTAATTATAATTAGATTGACATATTTTTTAAAAGGATTATTCAGACCCCTATTGTCAATATTCCCAAATCATTTGGACTTAATAATTAGTATAATGGGGTGGTGGCTTTTTATGGGATTTTGTTATTATAATTTCATTATCATTTGGAACTAATCATTATCCAAAACATAATAGTCTATGGAATTATCATCAATTTGATTATGGAAAGTTAAGAATTTATGATTCAAAATCCCATAAAAACACCTCACCTCATTGGAAAAGAATAAAAACTATAGTGATTAGACATGGATATTTATAAAAAATACATGTCTGGAATTTTGAACTACCATTTCAAATTCATATAAACATATAAATGTATATTTTTAATATTTAATGTGAAATGATTCTACAAAATGTGTTCTAAAATTAAAAATATTGAATTATCTATACTTTTCTTTATTTATAAATATCCATAGAAAAATTTATTCATGTAAAAATAATTCTATCATCTGGAGGGCCATAAATGACACTAATCTATGAACTGATATGTTGCATATAACCATGTTGAGAATTCACAAAACTGATTTTTAATAATTAAAAATGACTGATCAAGACATCATCAATGATATATAAAATAGATTCACTAAAAGTTTTAAAAATTATAGTTCTACATTAAGTGACCATGAAAAATAAAATTATTGTTAGAAGAATAATTTGAGATCTAGTAAACAAATGTCACTAAAATAATGTTGAAATTGAAGACTGTAAGTATTTTAGTATGTATTCAATAGGTGAACTGATAGGATCACTAATTCAATAAGATATGGAGATAAAGAATGATAGTAGTGAAGAACACGAAAAAATGGAAGGTTTACCATTCAAATATAATATAAATTTTTATTCTAATTCATAAAATTATTAGTTGTAGAAAAACATGAATGATGAAATAGAAAATATTACTAAATATTTCTACATGTACATGAAAGGACAGAATGGTTTTAAAATGTGTCCTAGAAGATATTATCAAAATGATAAAATAAATTTAAGAAAGAAAATTAATATTAGTAAATATAATTACTCAAAACTAATAATATATGATCATGAAAAAGGGATACATCAAGATAGAATGTGGAAAATTAAAACAAAAAGGGAAATAAAAGTAATACAATGAGTTAATACATCTATATCATGCTATATATAGTTTCACAATATAGTAATACTCAAGTAGAAATTATTCATAGAGTGAAAAAAGAATTAACCCATCTATTCTTGATGGAAAAAACTATAAAAGCGTTAAGAACTAAATATAATTATACTTTAGTATATGGGTATGATATTGAAACTGAAGTTAAATAACTAACCTAACAAAATGAAATTTTCAATGTGATATTTTTTAGAATGAATGAAGAATACAAATAACTAAAAATTAAGATTTAAAAAATTAAGAATAAAAATGGGAAACTAAAATTTTATTCACTAACCAATGTAGAATATAAATAGATAAAAATTTTGACCTAATAATGCTCAAAGATAACAATGAAATAATAAAAAATTTATTTTAAAATATACAAAGATCAATAAAATATATTTAATTTATATTATGATGATTTAGATACAATTTTAAAAGAATGAAATAATCTATAACATGAAAATAATAAATTAAGAAATACATGATCATTGTAACACCCAGATATTTTATGAAATATTTTTAAACAAATTAATTTATTATTTTAAAAAAAATCCTTACACACAATAATGAGTTTGTTATCAAACTGTTGATCACATGAAATTAGTTGTTTAATTTTACTAGAATTTTTGCAGTATTGTAGTAACCATATTCAATCTAGTGATGAATCGTTTGATCATTAATTGAAATGGAAGGTTATGGTTTTGAAAATAAAAGGGGAATGGTATTTGTTAAAACATGGGGTTTGATGATTAATGAATCTATTATAAAATATAATGCAATAAAATTAAGTGGAAATTAACAATATTAATTAACTGTGACCAAACCTGGGAATTCCCATGATGCTAATCCTTCATCACTTTAGGGGAAATGTTATATATATTTAAATACCTATTTTATGACACCTAGAGCCATAATTTAACTGATTTTATATTAAGATACCTCCATGGGTTCAGTCGAAATCAAAAAATGATTCCCCAGTTACTACCAATGATTGGATGATTTATGTTCAACTTCATAAATGAAACATACCAAGGAAACATATGATAAACTGAACGTGTTGTCTATATTTTAAAATTATGTACATGGTTTACCATGAAATGAAATTTCATGGCCATGTAAGTGTTTATAAGAGTTAAATTGACCAATATATACCCCAAAAACACCATAATTGAAAGGTGAGTGATGAAGAGTTGAAAAGTGTGTGAAACATCACATGAATGGGTATCCCCAATAATGATAATATGAGAAGAGTATGACATAACAATACATAAATCAATTAAATAAGAAAATAATATTAATAAAAATATCATACAATATTGGAATTAAAAATATCATTCATATATTAAAAATATGAAGTTTAGATTTTACATCATGTTCCTCCCAGGGTGAACTCAAGAAGTATAGAATTACATGGAATGGGATAAGTCCATAGATATTGATGTATAACTTACCATAGACTCAATAACTTAGAAGAATTATTAGAGGAATCCTTTGGGTATCCAAAATGGCATATCTTTTATTTTTGGTCAAACTCAGAAATGAGGTACCCTAGGTGACTTTTTATAGAAAAAGAGGGATGTGGTTTGGGGAACACTGATTTAGAGATACCACATAATCCATGGTTTGGGGATTGAAAAATGACTTATAAAAACTTTAAAAAAAGACAAATATTGTTTTCTATCTTTCACTATACCTCCATGTCAATTATACAGGCCCTATAATCTATAAAATGGGAGATATTATTATAATATAGAACCAAAAAATTGACATCATGTATGTTATTTTTCCTGTACATATCAATTTGATTGGTCCCCTTAATGGGAAAATTGATATTGGGTGTCTTTATAAGAGCTATATCCCACTAAATGTTGGACCATCCCACCAAATATTAGCATAATTTGTGCCACATATTAGCTAAAGTGTGTGGTTGAGTCCACTAGTATCATTGTAACTTTTCACAATGTTTCCCATGTTTCTTAAAATTCTTTATGGACCCTCCAAATCACCTACAACATCAATGAAAACAACAATAAAGTAAAATAACAATTTTTAATAAGGTTATAAATTATATTATATAATTAAAAAATGATGTTAAATTGGTTATAATAATTGTAAGTTACAATAAAATATTAGTTTAACATAGATATGTAAGGGTGAAATAAAACAATATATCGTTGTGTGATCACACCCCCACACCTAAATATTTTCTCTCAAGGGAGATTTCAAATTTCCAAAAAAAATACCTTATTTAGATATCTCTAATTTCATGAAGATTTAACATTTAGAAAAAATTTATTTCATTATAGAAATGTGATTTAAGAAAAAAAACACCAAGGTGTTATTCATAATGATCATGGAAAATGATTTCTCATGAATAATATAATAATGAAGTTAAAGGAGATGTATGATACCAATATGATCAAGGAATTCATATGAAAACTATGTCAATAACCCTCCACATTCATGTGTCAAATCCGTTTTATGCCATTATTTCAACTCTATATTAGGTAAATATGGGTTATTTTAAATATTTATACTAACCCGATTCTTTCCACCGAATTTTCCCTATATCCTTTGTAATTAAATTTGTCGACCCACTAACTTAATCATTTCTAAAAGTCAAACCATAATATCTCTACCTATATATCCCCATTTGTTGAAAATTTTATCATTCCATTATTATTTATTATTATTATCATTTATATTTTATTTATTTTTTTTAAATATTTTTTGGTTTGTAATGCGTACAATAGTTGGATAACTAGTAATCACACATATGTCAATCTGGTATAGTAATGAAACAAATCATATAAGGAATAAATGTATGGAATAATAATTTTACAAATCTTATAAATATTAAACTATGTTATATTTACCTTCAATTGAGTTATAATTATCCGCCCTTCTTTATTGGATGAAAATATGTGTGGAGATATTAGTGAAATAATTTCCCCATAATCTAATCACAAAAAATAGAATCATTTATCATGATGGATTAATATAGATAATCTAATAATATCATCCAAAAATAACCAATTTACTAAAAAATATCACCCCAATGTTTAATTCAGGAAAACAAATATTCTACTATTGAGACAAATTTTCAATAAATGTTAAAACAACATGAAATTAGGAATTTTGACATGAATTTTCAATAATTTCCATGATTTGGTTAGAATAATAGGGGTAAAGTTATAATAATCTCTAGAATGTTAAAAAGAGAACAAATAATAATGTAATTAGAAATACTAATGAAATAATCATGGTGGGGAAAAGTAAAAAATTATCTAGTAAGCCAAAAAGAGAATAAATTAGAAATAAAATGAAAATACTATTTAATCAAAGAATGACCCCCCCCCCCAATATGGAATGTAATATATTCTCTGTAATAAAAGAGAATGTGGGATGGATGGAAAAACATGGTGGGTTTCACTGCTATGTCTCTTATTGAAGGAATATTTACTCCTCGAGATACATTATAAAATCATTGTAAAAGTGATTATGTATCCACCCATTGATGGAAATAATTTTTCCACTCTACTCATGAAAAACCGGTATTTCATTAAAAGGGAAATAATTATTAATAGTGTAGGGTTTGATCCATCAATAATGAAGATTTCCTATGTGGGGATTTAGCATTTAATTGTACATGAGGACCTTCTTAAAAATATGAAACTTTTACTGATGAATCATACCATCATAGATATCCTTTTTATTCTATTTATAGATTATATATTTCTCATATGAATCCCACCTATTTTCTTATAACTCACGAATCCACAAATTTCTATTCTCACATGTATCTAAGGGATTTATATTAAATTGTTTAATATACCAATATGAATAGTGGTATACCTTCAATTGAAATGGATAAACATTTCTATAAGAAATAATTTATGGTGACATTTAAATTGGAGTTTTAAAAGAATTTCGGTATTCCCAAAGTGCATCATCCAACAACAAACTCTAACATTTCTTATTGGGTTGCACCACTTCTTACAATATTATCTTATCTTCGTGATTTGAGATTCCACCTTGTCCACTAGTTTGGGGGTGAAATGTTGTAAACAATCTATAAAAACCCCATACTTATGGAGAATGTTTTTTTGTTCTGATTAAAAAAATATGTACACTGATCACTAATGAAAAATCTTAGAAAACCAACCCAACAAAAAATTTGGGCCCCCATAAAATAAACAAAAACTCAAGAGTCATTGGTCTTAGTATCATTTTATTCCACCCATTAAGACACTTATTCATCATCTAATAAGATATACACAAATACAAATGAATTTGGAAAATTCACTATGATTTCAATTTCTCATAAATCGATGATTTCATAAAATAACAGGGGTTGTTGGGATATTTCATTCCTATTATAGACATTCCATATTAATTTAAATTATGTGCATGACCTAAAACTCTAATGGGAATACCTGTACAATTTTTTCCAATAAATTCCTTATTCAAGTAATTTTATAGTTGTCTATTGAGAGACAAAGTGGCCCCCAAAAATCCAAAGAGGGGAAGAATGTCAAGACAGAGGTGAAATCACGTTCAGGGACACACCAATGAGTGACTTGGTCACTAAACATTCAAAAAAATATGGTTCTTCCAGAATGTACCATCATGAATCATGCTTATGTAACATGGATTGTAAAGTGATGAAATCATTGGGTACCATAGATGCTTCTTGAAATTTCACAATGTCTGCATACCGAGGGGTAAGGCACACAATATCACAAAGGTTCTCATGGGGAATGAATTATCAAATGTTGATTGATAATCCAACTTGGTGGTCCAGTATTTGGGATATCATGTAAACATGGTCAGATACCAAATTTTCCAATCACCTCTTATCTCAAATATCTAGGTCAAACTCATATAGGAAGAGCATCAACTGATTGAGGCAGGCACTAGATTCATATTTCTTAAAGATAAATCTAATGGCATCATGATCTGAAAAGACAATGATTTTTGAAACAATAAGATATGATCTTCATTTTTCTAATGTAAAAAAAATTAATGATGTTATTTTTAAGTGGTTTTGTAGTTTCTTAGCTCTTGGTCAGGGGTAGATGATGCATACATAATGACATGAGGAGACTTCTCAAACCATTGTGATAAAACATCCCCGACTATAAATTTAGAGGCATCACACATATGTTCGAAGGGGTGACTCCACCATCATGCATGGATGATGGGTGGTGACATGAGACTCTACATTAGTGAATTCAAGGAATACTAATAATTTTTATCAAAAAAACTCAGATTCTTTTTTTAATAAATATTAAATGAAATGTTCGATCTTAATAAATCATTTAATGAATTTATGGTAAAACCCAGCTTGAACTAGGAAAAATTGCACCTCACAAATTGATTATAGATATGGAAGGGATAATAATAATTCAATTTTTGATTTATGGATTTGAATTAGCATATTTGAAATAAATTTCCCTAGAACTACCCCCATTCAACCATGAAATGGAATTTATCATAATTTGATAAGAGATCTTTTTCAATGCAATAATGGAGAATATAACAAGGGTGTACCAAACAACTATCAAATTAACACCCATAAACTAAGAAATTAACCATTAAAACATATATAAAATTATCAAGGTACTTAGAAAGATATAACCCAACATACATCTCTAAATTGTACCAGGAGAATTAGAGAGTCCAAAACACATCCTACAATATGAAAATGTGCCAAATGGATAGGGAACTATTATCTTTTCTTGATCCTAGGAGGATATATGGAATTTAAAATAACTCGAATAACCATCAAGTAAAATAATGGGTCTTACTAGAAAATATTTCCAATACTTAGTCAATGAAAGGAAGAGGAATTTTTTCTTTCACATGTCTTAATTCAATCTAAAATAGTTAATACAGAATTACCAATTATTTTTCACATGTGTTGGAACAAATTCATTCCATTATTTTGACATAACTATTATTCTAATTTTTGAACAATTTTCACTAGTCTAACCCATTTACTATCCGATATGGGATAGATGATCCCAACAACAATAATTTTAATGAATTATTGTTGTATAACTTCATGGAGGGTATGACTAAACAGTAATTGATCATTCATTATGGGTTTTCCCTCATCATTAAAATGTATATGGGGAATAAAAATATATGATATTTTCAAAATAATATTAGCCAATGTCTATCATAAAACCATTTTAAACTCTAACAAAATGCATAGACTTTTTTATTAATGTTGCAGAAAGAGGTTGTTTTTAATAATATTGGGAAATTGGTCAATTCCCTCATAATAATATAATTATAACTTTGATAGATGTTGTTTTCATTCCAACACCGGTGGATTTATATTGAGGGAGGGGATTTAGAGGGAGTGTGGTCCATGAAAATGTCGATATTCTCTTGTTTATTATCTAAGGAAAGATAATCAATGGAAATGATATTTTAAGAATCCTCGATAGTTATCGGTACCTCAGAATTAATATTCTAATCAATTATGTAAAAATAATTTACAATTTTAAACCCACACAACTGAAAAAACATGAATCAAAACTCAAATAATGCAAGGGAGAGGAAGATAAAAATGAATTAGAGTATAGTTCAAGGAGTGAATTTTGTGTCTGTGTGTGTGCCATTATAGAGTACATCTATTAAATATATGAGAACAGTGGAGTTATCTTCAATAGTGTGTTTCACATAATCATGGATATTACATAATAACGTTTATCCATAAAAATCCATGGACAAAGTACCATTTGGACATTGATGATCATATTTGTGTTTTTAAGGAATAGAATCCCAAGTATGAGAGGATCTTGTCCGTGGGTTCGAGTATATTCCATTTTAATAATGTATAATTCTATAGGGAATATGAGATTATTCACTCTTATGAAGAAATCCTCGATCACTCCTTATAATTGTGTTCTATTATGGTAGGAAGGTTTCATAACAATATCTATTGGTTGATGCTCTCTGAATAGTAGAGAAGTGTACATAGAGTAAGGTAGCACATTAATTAAATCACCCAAATAATTCATTGCATCATAAAATAAGGTCTCCCCTATGGTGCAAGGTGTGGTGAAAATTCTTTAATTCATTTATTTGGTTGGAATTTATTGCTAGATTAAACCCCATATATTCTTTAACGGTTTGATTGTCTTATTTCCCTTTAGTCACCTTATATGGGTAAAATGAACTTTATGAAATTTTACTTAGCAAGGGATGTGTTTTACAACATCCAATACAAGAATGTAAACATGCACCTTTTTAAATGTATCCATTATTTCCTTATCAATATATTTATTAAAATGTATCTTTCTATTAGAGGGTCTTTTGGGAAAGTAATAGGAATTTATTGTTCATGGTAATCATCAATAAGAACTTTTAACATTTTTGATCTATTTTATTAATCATAATCATTTATGGGTAATAAAAAAGACTTATAAAGAGGGGGGGTTACCTATTGTGTATAATATGTTGTAGATGAAACTTTTATAACACAAAAAAGTTTGATTTTAGAAATAATGCCTTTTTATTAGTAATATATTAGTATGGTATTTGTATAGAACCATACATCATTATCTCATGGAGGGTGATTTCTAATTGTCCCACTTCAGTTTTTAGTTATTGAATAGATGGTTGTTTCGTATTTTGGAACTAGAGGTTCTATGATGGAATTTTATTCACCATTTCCTTGAGGATTAGTATAGATTTGCGGGTAGCATGATTTATTTGAGATGGTGAAGGATAAAAACGTTTCATACCTGGCCTTATTGATACAATTTTTTTAGGGTAGCTCCTTGATAGTAATCTAGTTGTGCTTATAAGTTGGGGTTTTGAATTTTTATGAATGGCTATTTCATAAAGGGAGGTTCATGTTGAAATGGATTCCCTCTAAATATCACTATACCAGACATAGATGAATCCTAATGTTGGGGGAACTGGTGTGGAAACTGAGTATTATTAGAATAAATTCCATGATGAAATGTAATGGGATGAGAGTGTGAATTACCTATAGCTTGAGATAGTTGCATTATAATAGTATGCATATCATCATGTTTATAATCTACCTTTATTTTATAGGGATTAATGAATAAACTCATGAACTATTCATGTTGGTTCAATTTCTCATATAACAAATTGTTCTGCATTTTTATCCATGTCTGTTATTAAGTCAAGAGTGAAAACAAGAGTTTTATATACTATGGAACAACCAGCTGTAGAAACTATCATTCCATGATCCAGGGAGAAAATTACCTAATAGAAGTATTGAGTTAGAAATTTTTCACTAATTTGGGGGTGGGTAAACTTGAAAAAGTCTTTTAAATCATTCCCAGTATTCATTATGGGACTCTATTTTTGTTTGTCTAATGCCGCATGTTTCTTTTCAAATAAATATAGTTTCAAAGGCTCGAAACAACTTCTACAGATAGAGTAATTTTAGGTCATTCCATAACCCAAATGTTGTTTTAAACTAATATATCCAGTCATTGGATAAACTATTATGGGAGAAAATGAATGCCCTAAACATAATAAGGTCTTCAGTCACATATTTTGGTTTCATATTGGAGAAAACAATTTGAAACCCCTCGAGATGTTTGTGAGGTTCCTCACTAGGAAGGTCATGGAATTTATGAAGGACGCGGATGATACCTGATCTTTGATAAAAGTTGGATTATTTCTCCAAATATGATATGTACGTGGGTTGGTACTCCATATCCAAGGTGGTTAGTTCTTTTAAGGTTTGGTTGTTTCCATCCATGTTTTTATAAATTTGCTTTGGTTCAAATTTAGACTAGTTTTGGACCACTAGGGGGTCTAAAAGGGTTTCCTCAATGTTACCAGAAAATCCTACCATATATAAACTAATTTTCTAAGGAAGCACATTTTCAATTTCAGGGTATATATCAAATAGTTTTTTTCCAGATTGAGTCATACAAATAAGTTATGAAGATAGTTTTTTTATTTTTTATTCTAGTTTTTTATTGTAAAATGAAAAAAAATAAAAAAACTTAATAATATTGAATAGGAAAACAAATATAGTGATATATTGTTGAAATAATACAGATAAAAAAATTGATATAGAGAGAGAATAAACACCCAAAAACAAACAAAAAATAGAAAAAAATCAAATGGAAGGGTGATATTGAATTTGTTTGATAAATAAAAAATAAAAGAAATAAATAATATGGAAAATTATCTTGGATCCCAAGAAATGGCTCCAAAATGTTATCGTCTTGTCGAGCATGTCAAATTAGTTATTATGTTTTACTATAATTTCTTCATTATATCAGGATCCTTATGTCATATCTTAATGGTTTCTTGTATCATTAATTCAAATAGAAGTTTATTATTATGAAAATAAATTGGTAATGTAATTTTGTAAAACATGAGGTTTGATAAAAAAATCCAATATAAAATGAAATGAAATATATCAAAGAAAAAGTTAAGAAAATTTAATTAAGCATGATCAACATAACGAATTCTCATGATGCTCATCCATAATTGCTTCTAGAGAAGGGGATATATATTTTAATCTCTGGTTTGCAACACCTAGAACCATACTTCTACTACTTCAATACTAAGATACCTCCTAGGGTTTAGTCATAAATAATATTTACTAGTTATCACCAATGATTGGGTGATTTGTGTCCGACTTCATAACTGAAACTCACCAAGGCAACACACGAATTACTCTATTATCTATCCAAGTTTGTATATTTAATAATTTCGTTACCAAGAAATGAAATAAAATGGCCATGTAAGTTATTATAAGACAAAAATTGACTAATATGAATTGCACAAACACCACAAATGAAAGGGGGAAGAAGAAGTGGTGAACGGTGTGTGAAACATCATACAGATGGGTACTCCAAAACATTTCCATGTGAGTTGAATATGAAATACCATTACAAAACTCAATGAAATAATAATATACTATGAATAAAAAAAATACAAATCTTGTATTGAAAATAAAATTATAATATTACAAATAAGGAGCTTAGGATTTACATCATGTTCCTCCCTAGGTGATGAAATGGAGTTTAAAAATCCATGGAAAGGGAGGAACCTATAGATATTTATGTAGCACATCGCATAACCTGAAGAAATTATAGGAATGAGGATAGGGCTCTTTTGGTACTCAGAGTTGGTAGGTATTTTCCTCATAGTCTAACTCACAAATGAGGTTCCCATGGTACACATACATCTAGATACCACATGGACCATAGTTTTGGGCTAGTAAACTAGTTTTCATGACTTGGGAAAATAAAAGTATTATTAAATTACTCACTATATAAATCCCTTGTAAAATTTTTAGCCATATAATTTATAAAAAAAGAGATATTTCTAAAATAAAGAACCAATATTTTGACTTCATGCAGATTCATTTTCAAGGATATATTGGTTAGGTTGGTCCCCTTCTCTAAGGAATTGGGCTTGGGTGTCATCAAATGAGTTGTATCCCATTAATTTTAGACTAGTGAAATTTATTTCCACTCCACTAAATGTACGTATTTGATTCTCTGTGAAGTTGAGTTCACTAATTTTATTGGAATATTACAGAGGTTGGACCATTTTTCATTAACATCATCCTAGACCCTCCTAATAACCTCCACCAACAATCTAAACAAAAAATTGAAATATCTATTTTTTTAAATGTGATAGTAATTAAATAATTGAATAAAAAATAAAGTGAAATTTATTATAATAATTTCAATTTACAATATAAAATCTATTTAGTATAGTGGTGTAAGTGTGAAAAAAAAAGTGAATTGTGGTTTGATCATTTTTCACTATTTACACACCACATTTAGTTTGGCTGGGGTTACACAGAATACCAAGTATATATTTCATTACTCACAACACTTATTTTAAAAATATGGTTTATATATCTACATATAATGAATATTTAGTCACTAGTAAGTAAATAATATTTGAAAATTAATGAAATATTATTCTAAAAAACTAATTTTATGCATACAAACATTTTTTCAATAAAAAATAAAATAAACCATTTTAGGTAAATTATTTTTATTAAATTTATATATTATATATTTAACCATTATTTTATAATACATCTTATTTTTTTATAAAAATGAGATAAGAATAATTCTAATTTCACAACAAAAAAATTATTTTTCGGTAAATAGTTTTGTTACCTTTGGAAAAACTATATTAATATTAATATTTATTAATTTTAGTAAATAAATTTTACAAAAAATATTATTTTTTTATATAATCACTATAAAATTATCATAGGGTGAATTTTTGGGATTTTTCTGTAATGTTTTATTTATTGTTGAATAGTGAAAAATAATTATTTTTAATTGAAAATATCCTTTTAATTTAAATTTTTTATAATTTTAATTTTTAATTTTAATTAGTTTTCAGGTAATATTAGTTAACTTTTATATCAATTAATATAATATACATCATTGGAATCAATTTAATATTGAATTTTTATTTACAATATTTCCATTATTTGGAATGTTTCTCTTTAGAAACCTACTTCTCATTGCATTAGAAGGATTTATTTTAATTTAAAATTTTATATTTATATGAAAGGAATTTAAAAAAATATAAATTATATTTTGAATCATAGTAATTTAATATTTATATTATGTTAAACATAATTATTAATTAATATGAATGTTGAATATAGTAATAGTTAATTATCGTGGTTAAGGTTAAAATTGATTGATCGGGGGTAAACTGAAAATGAAACAGTAAAAATGAAATATACACTGGTATAAAACTATTTCATGGACATATTTTGTCCATGAAACCTCTAAGGGTATTTAATAGACTAATTTTTAATCTTTTTATATATTAAAAATATGGAGACACATATTTATTTTTAATAATACCAAGTCTTTCCCCTCCCCCACTTATTAAAGGCTGGACCCCTCTTATGTCTTCCTCACTATGTAAATCATATTTTTTTGGGCAATCAATAACCAAAAAACTTCTAAAATTACTTAATGTCATCCTAGAATCCTTAGTTTTGGTAAAAAAATATCCTAGGATAGATTTAGTGAAAACCTAAATAGGATACTCAAAAAAGAGTTAATATTTTTCGATGAGTGTCTTTTATTATTTATTTTTACACCACCTTAAATTTTTTTAAACGTGGTGATATAATAACTTTAGTATCATCCATATAAAAAGATTTTTCTGTAATAATTTTATGAAATAAAATGTTCTCTAACTATATCAAATGGGTTACAAAATCATAGTTTGTGTGTACGAAGATATACTACCTCACGAATCGATGTCATTTGTTTTTCCCTTACACAAACAAATGGTTGAAAATAATGTTGCATTTATTTTTAATATATGAAAAATATGTTATTATAATGATTATTTATTAATAATATCATAAATACTTTTATTATTTCCATATTGTGGGAATATGATAATATCGCTCGTGTGTATGGACGACTACCACCTCGAGACGCAATGTGACTTGTTCACCTATTACATGGTAGGTGATAAGGATAATTTTATTGATTATATTTGATATAAATTACATAATAATGATATTAAAGGAATATTTATGATTCTAAAAATTTAATATATATCATTTTCATTATTACCATTTGACTCTATGAAAGCTAATCTTGAGGCTCATGTACATGTGGAATAATGCCTTCACAAAGCGATGTGAATCACTTTTTATCACTACAACACATGTATGGTTTATATAAATATATTTAAATAGATAAAAATTTTCATCGTAGTTTTATATTTTTTAAATATAATTCATTAATTACCTCCTTTTCATAATGATCATTGAAAAATGTAAACATAACTCATGTGAACGTATGACCTACCATCTCCATTATTGTAGTGACATTCATTTCACAAAACCATTATTCATGATTCGTATTAAAAAAATATTTTATGTATAAAAGGAAAATTATTTCATGATTATTATTCAGGAAGTTATGAAACCAGGAACAAAGTAAGTGGACCTAAAAGAAGAAATCAAAATTTATAACAAAAGCAAATAGAATATTACTAAAAAGTTATCTTTATTATAGAACTGTTAATAAAATAGTAATACGATAATAAATAAAATAATATCCTGTATTATATATAATATTATGGTTTTTAATAAATTTATAATAAACATATAATTATTATACATGAGTTTTTAATGAGTTCTAAGGATGTCAAGACATAAGGTAATGTATTTTCCTCTCAGTTTTTACTTATGTGAGACATTTTCAATGTTCACAATATATTTATTTTATGTGGTGAGTATAATTTTAATGAATTTATGTTATTATTATTATTATTATTATTATATTTCAAATTATTTTTATTTACATATCCATTTTAGAATCTCTCTTTCATGGGGTTTATAGTTAAAACAGTACCGATGTTGTAGGGGATATTTGTCTCAATATTCTTACTTTGAGAAATATGTTATGTTATGAACCTATATTATTTAAAGTGGAGTATATAAAAACACATTGACACATAATATCATTAATATTTTCATCATAATGATATTTTATGTCTCAATTTTTGTTATTACTTTATTGGTATTATGATTAAATATTACCAGCTTAAGATTTTATGGTACA
The DNA here is from genome assembly GCA_963277665.1 of Viscum album. Classification (NCBI taxonomy): domain Eukaryota; kingdom Viridiplantae; phylum Streptophyta; class Magnoliopsida; order Santalales; family Viscaceae; genus Viscum; species Viscum album. The sequence continues at coordinate 929,177,634 of OY728165.1, forward strand.
ATCTCATCATTTATGAGTCTTTTTTATGATTTGGCCTCTAATGTAGAAATATAATGATATACCTCTCACAAATTATCATTAAGTTTATTATTTTCTTGTTATTCATGAGATATTAATGTAATGGTTCTATTTTTACAATCATTGGAACTTAATATCATTAATAACATGTTTTAAGTATATATGACTTTATTTCTCTTTTCGGTCAGAAATATGTTTTCTTCTAAAACAATGTTTTTTAAAAAATTCTTACAAAATGTTCTATTAATATCCAAATGTATTATTAAGGATATTTTTACAAATTTTTATCTTTTTTTAAAAGTTATTTTTAAAGGAATATTAATTTTTCTTCACAAACAATGCTAATTTTTCCTTTACTAAAAATGTGAACAGGATCTTCATTTTAACATGTAATAAAATATCATAACATTTTGACATCATGTCCCATAATTCCTTAAATTATTCCTTCATATATTTTCAATATTATTTTCAATAAAAAATGCATTCAATTATTTTTTATGTTTTAAAAGTTGTTTTACATAGAAAAAAGGATATTTTCCTTGAGAAATGTTTTAAGTGAATAATAAAATATTCTTTTATAAGTTTTCTTGGTTATTTTCAAGGAAAAGGATTTTCATAATTTTTTAGTTCTGAAAATTTGATTTTTAAGGAAAATTTGTTTTCATCAAAAAATTTCCCGAGTATTCTCCGAAAATTATTTTCCAAATAATATGATATTCTTTGTGGTCACTTTTGTTTAACTTCTGATATGATCCAATGATATCATTCTTATTACTTCTATAAATGGTTAATTATTATTATGAAAAGTTATTTATAAGACCCATTTATATTCCTTGGGTCATACAATGATAAAATTCTAATCAAATCCTCTTTTCTACTAGGGATATACCATGAATTAATGATAAATTGATTATAAACATTATTGATTTTACCTATGTTATTTCATAATTATTTTTTTAAACCAATTTAAATTCATGGGTTTGGATATGATAAACTATTTATGATCTTTAGGCAAGAATTTTTATTATTTTAACTATTTCATTAATTGATACATTATAACCAAGGATGGTAATTGTGTTATTTCCAAGGATAGTGGTTATATTATTAAAAAAGACATGTGGGACCTATATCTCCCTCTAATGAATTTTGTATTGAATTACATATCATGATATAAAAATGTACAAAATGAATATGAAATACCATTTAGTGACTTTTTCTACTACGATGGTCTTGGGAGTAAACTTTGACAACTATGATGTTACGTGTGTACCTATCATTCATGTCCATAATGTTATAAATAAACATGATTTCATATTAACAATGTTATTCATGAACATGATGAATAATTCATGATTTTATGAATAGAACTATTTTAAATTTCCATAAGGTTATGTATGGACCTGGTTGCATGTCTATATGCTTATGTGATGGCTTGTTTTCAAGTTCTTTACTTGATGAGAGCACATTTTTCTATTTATACATGATAACAATGTTATAAGATGATTCTTACGCCAATCATATCTGTATTATGACAATATTATGGTCTCATAGATCATGTTATATGATTCCATATGATTCGTTTATTATGAACTTATATGTTTTATTATACGAAATAGTATTATGAGATTTGTTTTGAAGGGTATGTTTTTCAAATGATAGCCTCATGTTCTCATACCCATAAGCTCATGTTATAGTTATTTTTCTCTATTATTTACCATTTCTGAGAATTTAATCACATTATTTCTTATTTTCCCTTTCCATGTGTTATTAAGAATTATTTGTTAAGTAGGATTATAAAAAGGGGAATATATTTGTCGGATACATTAAATATCATACATGAATTTAGAATATTGTTTTCTATTTTTTCAAATGGAATAAAATCTTATGGTCTTTAATAATGTTTTTATTTAATGTAATGAATATTCAAATAAAAAGATGTAATATTCTTGTATGAGAATCCCAAGTTGTTATATTTGGTATGAATCAAGAGGTTTCGTATGCATTTGGAAAATAAGATGTGAAATTTTAGTGAGATCCCTAGGGATATTTATTGGTACATGTCCAGGTATGCCTCTAAAGATAATTCTAAGGATTATTTAAAGTATATGAAATTTCCTCAAATTTTTTTAAACGACCGAGTTAGTGGAATCTATGAAATTAACACCATTTTATTGATACTACAAGTGTACTTGGATCTAGAACGTATTAAAATATGGTTATTAAACCCAGAAAAATTATACTTATATAGACACAATCAGTTTCTGGAAAAAAACAATGGTCCTTGCTACACAACTGGTCTGAAACTCTCAGCGAATATACTTGCAGATTCACAAACACATTTTGATCCATCAAAAAAGATTCATATATATGTGGAATATGAAGAATATAAGATAAATTTATGGCGCCACAAATTAATAATTAGGATTCATTATTTATACATGGTATAAGTGATTTTTCATGATTATGTGGTTTTACACTCTAATTTTTTGTCTGATTTTATGTTTTTTATTAAATGCTTGGAACAATAAATATTCATGTTCACATTAAATTTGAAGAAAAATTTGGTTACTATGATTAACTAGTATGGTAGAAAATTAGAGAGAAATATATTGTGATTTTTGATAATAAACTATCACCATATATAATTATCAATGTGAACTTAGGTGAGATTACAAACACATAGAATTAAAGAAATTTAAAATTTTATACATGTTTTTATGGTAATGAATATACAGGATAGATGAGTCAGCTTCCTACATGCCAAGAATGTGGGTAGAAAATACAAGAAGAATATCTCAAATAGAGGGTAATATTTAAACTTTTTGTAAATGAATTTCATAGAGAGAGTAGTTTTTAAGGATTTTAGAGTCTTATGTGTAGAGATCATGGGAGTTACCCAAATAAATTACTTGAAATAATAATTATATTATAGGCTAATGAATTAACTCTTCTATGACTATCATTAAAGTAGATGGATTTTAGTACATAAGAATTTAGAAAAATTAATTTTGATATATTAATTGTAAAATATATAAGGATGGTTCAATATAAATTTTTTATTTAATATTTGAAAGAATATTTTAAATGGTTCTAATGACCTAGAAAAGTTATTTAAATAAATGATAGTAGTTTTATTAAGGTAAATATAACCATTAATATATTCATAATGTTCAATTAATGATTTTGGAATAAAGAGATGGTTGACTGGGAAAAAGTAAATTCGATATTATTAATATCCTTAGAAACAATTAATGATTTGGGAAATAAGTTAGTTATTATATCCTTAATAGAGATTTTCTTTTAATTTGATATATATAATACCTACAAATATATGTGTTTTGGTTATGGAATAAGGAATATTTTATATTTCAAATATGTTTTATGGTAATTTAGGTTATTAACATGTTTTAATAGAATTCATGATGAAGGTGTTCAAATGTTTGGTTTGTGAAAATTAAGAGATACTTTATGTTGTTAATGGTATAATGATAATATTAAATTGGAAATTTATTGAAATCCAATGTAATGATTCAGATTTTAATATTTTTGATGGGTTATAAGGTTAACCATTTGTTAAGTGTTTTATGTTGAATATATGATTATGTTTTAGAGATCAACTTATTACTTACACATATATAGGTTTACCCATATTGGATAACACATACTAACTTTATTTTTCTGGTTATAGAAGGAATGAATAATAATTCTTTCATGGATTGTACATAGTGCTTCAAATATGAAAATTTCATCCCTTAGAGTAATAGATGATATGGAAATTGATAAAGGAGCAACCAAAGGATGAAATTGTTCCAGTTAAATAGAAATATATCAAGTAAGCTCATATTCATATGTTCTCATTCTATATGGTAAAGGAATAACTCAAATTCAAGAAAATTATGTTGAAACAAAATTTTTATCATAGTATCATTATTTGAGATGAATAAAATAGTCCCATAAATGAGCATTTAATTATTGTTTTGTGGTATATGGCATTCTATAGATCACCCACATTCTATTTATAAATTTTCTCTATCACTATCCATGGGTTTTTTTATTTTAGTTTTCTCTTAAATATCAATGTTTTCACATCCCATCTATGTTTTCTAATGTGGAAACCTAGTTATGAGACACCATAGGTCATTGTTATGTTTCAAAATTTTCCTTTTCAATGAAGTTTTATTATTCATTTATATGATTTGGGTTTTTTATGGAATTTTTAAACTGTTAAACCTTTGATGACCGAGATGAATTTTAAAGGAGAAATTAATTTTAAAGGGGTTGAATGTTACAATATGATATATAATGATTTTTTTCAAATTAATTTAATATTTTCAATATTTTTCATTACATGAATCACAAATTTTGGATTCTTTTACATGAAATACAATGTTTTTATCGTATTACACACAATTCCAAGTATAGATTTCATTACACATGACACCAAATTTAAATAAAAAATTACATACTATTAAAATACTATTATTTAATATAATAGTTATCACTTATAAATTAGATTGACTGAGAATCAAAAAATTAACTAAATTATGAAAATATGGATTAAACATGTATATATAATGAATTATTTGGTGAAGAATTAATAAACACTATTTGAAAATAATGCAAATATAATTCTTAATATTATTTTTAGGTGTCCTCTCCCCAACTTATAAACCACACCCCCACTCTTATATTCTTCACCCATTAAAACATATTTGGATCGACCAATAGATGAAAAAATATCTTCTCAAATCATCTAATATCACCATATAATACAAAGTTTGGATATAAATCTAACATAATTAGGCTATAGTTTAAAACTAAGTAGGGTACCTAAAGAAGTGGAAATGTTCTTCAACAAGTGTGTGTATTTTATTTATTGATCCACATCCTTAAAATGTTTTTAAACTATGATGATATAATAACCATTGTGTCATTGATATACTATGATATTTTTTATAATAATTCCCTAATCTAAAACCTCCTCCACTTTAATAAAATGTGTTATAAAATCATCATTCATGTTTAAGGCAGACTACTTCCATGCAAACCTTTGTAATTTTTTTTTTCAATAGAACCTATAATGGTTGTTGATAATGATATATTTAATTTCTATATTTGATAATAATAATATGATAATTATTATTTAATTATAATATCACACATATATTTATGATTTCCACTTTTTGTGAAAACGATAATGTCACTCATGTGTGCGGGGGAAAACCACCCTGTGAAGCGATGTGATTGGATCACACATTACATGGAAGGTGATAAGGGTAAAGTTAATAATTATATGTGATATACATGACATAATGATGATATTAATGACATATTTAGACTTAACAAAATATAATATAAATCACTTTCTTTCTTAACTTCTCACTCAGTGAAAGGTGATAATGTTTCTCGTGTACGTCTTGACTACCTCTTTCACAAAACGGTGTGACTCTCTTTTCATCACCACACCACATGTATGAAATGTATAACTATATTTAATGAATAAAAATTATTTTTTAAATTTTATTATAATTATGGAAATATAATTTACTAGTTACCACCTTTCTATAATGATCATTGAAAAATGTAAATGTTACTTATGCGAACTATAAGGCCCCAGCCTTAAACCTTACTTAATCTTGAGTTATTACAAGATTACACATTGGGGATATTTTCAGGTTTAGACTTTTAGAGAATTAGATCATAAAACTTTCATTACATTCCAAATTTAAACAAAGTGGTTACATAAAATATAGTATTCATTTTTTCCCATCAACGGAAACATATTTAAAAATAAAGCAAGGATTCTCTCATGACACTTCCTTGAAACTATCATCATATCATGTACATTTCCCTTGAACTGTGAAAAACATTTCAAAAAAAAACTTGGGATGAGCATAAAAAGCTCAGTAAGGGTTATAAAAATTTGGAAAGGAATCATGAGTTCATATATACATAAGAATGAAATCATACTTTACCCATAAAACATAGGCATATCAAAACATGAATAAATCATAAAATCATAAGACATAAAAGGTAACTTGAGGCATTCAAAACATTCTTACGTAGGGAGTAACCCTCTTGGTTATGTTTGGAATACCCACCATAGTATATTCCCTAAATCTCTTTGGAGAAACCTTAACTTTTCACTCCTTCGCATTACCCAACGCATTAGAGAGCTATATCGGGATCAACCGCCCTTAGTTTATCACGGAACCACCCGTATTCATAAACAATTCCCAAGAACCATAACATAATCATAGAACATAACCTAAGAACAAAAAAAAAGCTAACATTCCCACATTGTAATAACAATATAACATTTTAGGATATTGAAATAATGAATCCATTCTAAATACCATTTTCAAAACCATATAAAACATTTAATAAAGAGATTTTTGAATCAAAGTGTCCCATACCACTTTGAAGCTTTTAAAAATTTAAACCATTAATAAGGATATAAATAAATCCTTAAAACCATTTTGAAAACATGGATATTAATGACAAATATTTATAAGAATAAATCATTAAAACATTTAAAATGATATTTTAGTTAAAGTGATTTTAACAAAATGAGAGACACTTGAATACAATAAATAAGGAATAACATTTAATTAGAACTTTATAATATCATGAGAATAGAGGGATTCATGATATAATATTCCAAAGGACAGTATATAAACCATATAAGAGTGAACTAGTGCATAAAAACAATGAAGTCTCAATAGAAATGTAAAATGAGATGAAATTCATAATAAATAAGGTATCCTTAAATCAAGGATATATCAATCTCATAATTATGTGTGACAAATATAAATTCTCCCAATATAAGTGGATATTGAGTGTAAAGAAAACAAATTTCATTCACACATATTCAAAGGATGACATATTCAATAACTGCATTTTGAACCCAAAGAAATCGAAATTGGGTTAAGAAGTTCCCTTGGTAAAATTCGACAGCCTAACGGCGTCACATAAAATTTTAGAAAAATGGTTGATGAGAGAGATAAAGGGTATCTCATCACTAGGACATAAAATTTATGTTAATAAGGATATATAAGAACATATCCCCACAAAATAAGATGAAACTTAAAAGACATAACAAAAGAAGTCTTTTAAAAAGAGGAGGGTTAAAGGTTCCCATACAGACTTGGGTAACTTTCGAAACGTACACCCCATTGAAGAAGGGTCATATAATGAATATGTAAATACCCATAAATGAAATTATATTACACAAAGAGTATAATAATGGTGAGTACATACACCACTCAAAGGAAATGGTGGCAAATGTAGCATAAATCACATGGGACTAAAAGTGAGATGAAAAATCCCTTACGAAAACTCGGCAGCCTAACGACGCCACTTAAAACATCCAAAAATGGATTGATGAGAGAAAATAAGGTCTCTCATCATATGAACATAAAAATTACAGTATTATTAATATAAAATAACATCCCAATCATAAGAAAGATGAGCATAAAAGGAATGACATAAAATAGTTTACTTAAAAAGAAAGAGAGGAGCAGGATCCCTTACCTCAGGTTCGACTTGACTCGATCTTTCTTTAATATCCTGAATAATAAACATGAGTAAATTCCTACTTCCTTAAGAAAATTTTTCAAGTTCATTATTATTTTTATTCCACTTATTACCATTTCATGAACACTATGTTATTATTTAAGTTAATAATGGTCGTTTTAATGATCATTGGTACTTGAGTCAAAAAAAATAAACTCTGTATAATTACAAGTTGTTCATGTGGTAAAATATCCATTATATAGAGAATTGTATTCATGATGTAGATATCATATATATCATATATATCCAGTATATTCATGCATTTATAATATTACATAACATTTAGAGTTAAGAAATGAAATGCACCGTTCATGGAGACGCTAAGCCTTACGTACGCATGAACGCTACTTCCATTTAGATTTCATATTTAATGGAATTAAAACGTAATGATACATAATAATATTTTAATTACAGTATGTTATCATATATAATATCATTAAATATATCCTTTATACGTACCACATATGGTATTAATGAATCAAATCACTTTGAGGGGGCGGTAATCCGCACTTCCTAAAATGAAGATATCACGTATACCCATAATGGAAGCCATAAAGGTATGCCATAAATGAAAAATAAATAAGCTTAAGGAAAACATAAACATATTATATATCAAATATAAATGTAGTGACATAATAATGGCCACCATGAAATGTGTTAAGAGAAGATTGAACAGTCATCGTTTCGTGAGGCAGTAATTCGCCATCCACAGAAACAGTATGTTCTTTAACCATTAAATGAAGGTTTGTGTTAGTGTAGCTATAATACATAATATAACAACATACTAGTATATTTAATATACTTTTGTTGTTACAAAATAAATGAATAAAAAGAGTTTTGGGGCGTGGAGAAGCAAAATAAAACCAAAGGACTCAAGTGAAGACATTACCTTAAAATCGGGTAACTCCCTTTGGTTTGAGCTCAAAGGCTTCCATGGGAAGACTTCTGACCAATGTGAGGCTTCTAAGAGTTAGGGAGAGATGTATAGAGACAAAATGGGCAGGGTTTTGCCGAGCCAAAGGTTTTGGAAGTGTGGGTAAGGAGGTAGAGGTGGAGTCCTTTTATAAGAGGAGAGCAGGGGTACTCTTGGAATGTAAAGAAATGTTACTTTATTTTAGACTGTGTTTAGGATTTTAATGGTCCCACATTTATGTGTTTCTAGGATAAGGTGATAAGGGTTCGAAATCCACCCATCCAATTGGTTTTGGACATGTGTAGTCTTAGATTTTACATTATCTTCCCATTTTATTTAAATCGTTAAATAATGAGGTCATCGCTGCATCATCATGATGTCATAAATAATTTAATTTATTTAATGTTTAAAATTTTTAAAAAAACTACTATGATGTAGGAAATATTTTTATATTTCCAATGACCATTTATAGTAAAAAATAAGATTTGTATAACCTCATTTAATAATTGTTTTAGTAAAACAACTCATGTTTGTTTCATTTTAATTTTAACATTAAATAAAACGGTATTTATGTCATTTTCCAAAAAAAGTGGCTCCATGGGGTCCTCAAGTTGACCCATGGATTGTCTTGGTCTTCCATGACTCATCCAATGATGTTAAGACATGTTTCTAGGTCATTTCATATTATTATAACATTATTTTTACCTTAAACTACACTAATTACCTCTAATCGCGATTAAAAACTTAATAAGTTACTATTCACCAAAAAAATTATTTTAATCCCCTTGAACCACATTTTACTTCTTAATGACAACCATGTATGTCGGATTTTTGAAATTCAAAACACAAAGGTGGCAAAATTTCATTTAAATGGAAAATCGGTTTTTATAAGTACCACTTAGTGGTTTCACTATTCATCAAAAATTGACATTTTTCAGAAAATTACCAAAAAATAACCCTAGGCTATATTTGATATTATGAATTCAAAATTGATGTTAATTTTAAAAAATTCAAAAAATATAAGTTTCATTAAGTAATTTAATAATTAATTCCCGTTGTCAAAACAAATAGCTTGTTTTTAAGAAGCAATATCAATTAAAAGATTGACACTAGTTTAAGTCCAATTTGAAAGTGAAATTAATTCCAATGACCACCATTGGATTTAATGGTAAAAATTTATTCTAATTTCACTTTAAAACCAATTTAAAATATAATATAATCATATAAATAAATTTGATTAAAAAGAGGTTTTGAATTAAAATACAACATTTTTCACTATTCATTAAAAAACGTTCTTTATTGGAAAAATACAAAAAATTTACACAAAGTAAATTTTGATGTCCCGATTCTAAAGAAGAATTTTATTTTGTCAAATATAACACATAAAATTATCAAAAATTGTATTTAAAATAGGTTCGCCATCAAAAGGTGGTTAATCGACCTTTTAAAGAATATATTAGAATGTTTACGCTTAAAATTAGACTTATTCGCATTTTTAATCCTCTAACATTTATTGTAAATAGTAAAAATATTTGACAAAAATATATAATCATTTTGTAGTTAGTTATATTCATTCCCGCCAGCACAACAGCTAGACGTTAACTACCATTTAAAATAATATTATTTTATTATTAGAGTGCAATGTAAGATTCCCAAGAAACTTGTTGTTGCGAGTTGGGTACGCCATCGAGCATAGCGTCCCCTTTAAAGTTATATTAATATTTTATTAAAAAATATGGATAAATGTGAAAATTTCATACTCTTTATTTACATGGGGTGTTACATCCTTCCCCCCTTTTGGGAATTGCGTCCTCACAATTTTAAAATTGGGCTTGGAAACTTCATTGAAAATCCCACATCGGAACAAGAGTCAGTAAAACAATCACCATAAAATAAAGAAAGAAAAGTACAAAGGTCACCCGAGTTAACCCATACTAGGATTTCAAGTATGAAAATATGGACATGGAGGAAAAAACAAAGGGTCATGTTCTGATGGAGACTGATAGTAAACATGTCTAGGAGAAAGTTAACCATAAAAAAATCACAAACTTGTGATGGGTTAAACGGTATTCGATTCCCCAGTAGGAAAAGTTAACAGAAAACATTTTTGTTTTAGGTTACTCTTCATTGAGGAATTTATTTTTGATCTTAAGGAATCATACTTACTTGTCATATTGACTTTCGACTTTTACTAGATTTCTTACACAGACTCATACTTTCCCCAAAAGACGAGTATTTAGGAAGACTTGTTAACATTGATAATACTATAATAAACTTCTTGAGAATCAACTAATCCAAAAAAGAGAACTATATACTTCCCATATCTTTAGACCTTAACCAAAACCAAAACCAAAAAGGTTAGTATAAGATCAGATAATCTAGAATTGGATAACCCTTTATAAAAAGAAAATCTATTCTTAATCTCCAAAATTTGTCCAACAAAACTCAGAGTTCAACGAGGACCATTCGATAAACAATTTGCCCATAAAATTATTCAATGTAAACCAAACTAAGATTGAAACCCAAATATTTGAAGGATTTAGTCACATAGTCTTCCAAGTTAAATCGTAACATTTATCTCCAAACAACATCAGTTGCTCCTAAAGTCTCGTATTGAAAAGTAATTAACCTAATCACATATCCTCCATGATAGGTTAATCATTTTCATAAATAACCCAAAATCAACTTAATCTTAATTCATAAAGTCACCTAACTAAAAAGAATAAGTCACACTAACCAGGGGCTTCACGTAGTCCAGTGGTAGGCGAAAAATACTCGTTGCACTTTGGTTGTGGGTTCGATTCCCACAGCTTTGTCTGGCGCGACGGGTTGTCACACGGTCTGCGTGTTGTCCTTTTTCCAAAACTATATAATTATCAAATTATTCCCCAAAAAGAGATAAAATCATCACAAATTACCATAACATAATTTAACCTCAATTTTATCTCATGCCTTTCACTTCCATGATAACATATAGTAACCCATAATTACCTCAAAAGTAAGGATCATATAAACCCAAACGGTTCTTTATAACTATACCCACAAAAGAACAGAAAACTATTCCTTGTATAAAATTTTCATATATTAGACATCATGGTTACACATACTATAAAATGTCATCTAATGTAACCCCATCATCAAAAGAGAGTTAATACTCCTAATAATTTCACCATAACTCTTGAATACCTTATATGTTGACTTCCTACTCAGTCAACATTCTTCATGATCCATTAACCATTCCTTTCCAACTTATTCTGAAATACTTCTTTCCTACAAACAAAATCATGAATCATATCCTAAGATTCCAAAATAGGAAAACAAAAGTTATGAAAAAAATCCATACCTTTGATTGGTCATTGCCAGTTTCTTCATCCTCAATCGGAATGGTATTAGGTATTGGTAAACGAATATTTGTACGATCTTGGTGATCCCATTCACGAAACTTCTTCATAGGACATGTGTTTGAATAATGACCATGCACACCACATTTAAATCATTCAATTGATCCCTCAGAAAGAACTTCTTTCCCTTTCCTTGAGTCAACTGGATGCTTCTATTTTCCATGGCAGGTTCTTGCTTTATGACCTTCATTTCCACATCTATAGCATATTTCTGTCCCTTTGAAACATTTTCCTAGGTGTTTCTTTCCACATGTTTGACACATAGGTTTTTGAAAACACTTACCTTTATGATTATTACTTGTAGTTCCATAGGGATTTGTTTCTGGCATATATGATGCCCTAGATAAATCACCAAGGTTTAGGTGGTCAATCATGAATCCAGATAGTTGGTTGAGGATAAACACAAGAGTTCTCATTGCAGCTCCCATATCATTCAGTTGCTTGCTCAAAAAACTGTCATAGTTTCCTTCACAACCACTGTTACTTTTGTGCCTTCTAGATCCAACCATTTACTAAAACAAAAAAGGTCTGTGTGAGTATATCAACAAAACCATCATGTACTAATGAGGAATATAAACACTAATATATACTTACTCATTCACTTTATCTAAAACTAGGACTCTTTCTGAAATCCTATCCATTATGGTAATGTCACTTATGCTTAAAGAATACCCTAACCTCTAATGTTATCTAAACTGACATTTGATACCAACTATAAGTCTCCAGCCTTAAACCTTACTTAATCTTGAGTTATTACAAGATTACACATTGAGGATCTTTTCAGGTTTAGATTTTTAGAGAATTATATCATAAAACATGCATTACATTCCACATTTAAACAAAGTGGTTACATAAAATACAATATAATTTCTTCCCATCGACGAAAACATATTTAAAATAAAACGCGGATTCTTCCATGACAATTCCTTGACACTATCATCATATCATATACCTTTCCCTTGACCTATGAGAAAAATTTCAAAAAAAAACTTCTGATGAGCATAAAAAGCTCAGTAAGGGTTATAAAAATATGGAAAGTAAACATGAGTTCATATATACATAAGAATGAAATCATACTTTACCCATAAAACATAGGAATATCAAAACATGAATAAATCATAGAAACCATAAGACATAAAAGGTAACTTCAGGCATTCATAACATTCTTACATAGGGAGTAACCCTCTTGGTTACGTTTGGAATACCCACCACAGTATATTCCCTAAATCTCATTGGAGAAACCTTAACGTTTCACTACTTCGCGTTACCCAATGCATTGGAGAGCTATATCGGGCTCACCTGCCCATAGTTTATCACAGAACCACCCGTATTCATAAAAAATTCCCAAGATCCAAAAAATAATCATTGAACATAACCTAAGCACAAAAGAAGATAACATTCCCACATTGTAATAACAATATGACATTTTAAGATATTGAAATAATGAATCCATTCTAAAAACCATTTTCAAAACCATATAAAACATTTAATAAAGAGATTTTTGAATCAAAGTTTCCTGTACCACTTTGAAGCTTTTATCATTTTAATACATTAATATCCATATGAATAAATCCTTAAAACCATTTTTAAAACATGGATATTAATGAGAAATATTTATAATAATAAATCATTAAAACATTTAAAACGATATTTTAGTTAAAGTGTTTTTAACAAAATGAGAGACACTTGAATACAATAAATTAGGAATAACATTTAATTAGAAATTTATAATATCCTGAGAATAGAGGGATTCGTGATATAATATTCCAAAGGACAGTATATACACCATATAAGAGTGAACTGGTGCATAAAAACAATGAATTCTCAACAGAAATGAAAAATGAGATGATATCCATAATAAAGAAGGTATCCTTAAATCAAGGATAAATCAATCTCATAATTATGTGTGAAAAATATAAATACACCCAATATAAGTGGATATTGAGTGTAAAACAATCAAAGGTCATTCACACATATTCAAATGTTGACATATTCAATAACTACATGTTGAACCCAAAGAAATCGAAATTGGGTTAAGAAGTTCCGTTGGTAAAATTCGACAGCCTAACAATGTCACATAAAATTTTAGAAAAAGAGTTGATGAGAGAGATAAAGGGTATCTCATAACTTGGAAATAAAATTTACAGCAATAAGGATATATAAGAACATATCCCTACATAATAAGATGAAAATTAAAAGACATAACAAAAGAAGTCTTTTAAAAAGAGGAGGGTGAAAGGTTCCCTTACCGACTTGGGTAACTTTCGAAACGTACACCCCATTGAAGAAGGGTCATACAATGAATATGTAAATACCCATAAATGAAATTATATTACACAAAGAGTATAATAATGGGAAGTACATACACCACTCAAAGGAAATGGTGGCAAATGTAGCATAAATCACACGAGACTAAAAGTGATATGAAAAACCCCTTACGAAAACTCGACAGCCTAACAGCACCACTTAAAACATCCAAAAATGGATTGATGAGAGAAAATAGGGACTCTCATCATATGAACATGAAAATTACAGTAGGATTAATATAAAATAACATCTCAATCATAATAAATATGAGTTTAAAAGGAATGACATAAAATAGTGTACTTAAAAAAGAAAGAGAGGAGTAGGATCCCTTACCTCGGGTCCGACTTGACTCGATCGTTATTTAATCTCCTGAATAATAATCTTGAGTTAATTTATACTTACTTAAGAACATTTTTCATGTTCATTATTCCTTTTATATCACTTATTACCATTTCATGAACACTATGTTATTATTTAAGTTAATAATGGTCGTTTTAACGATCATTGGTACTTGAGTCAAAAAAATAAACTCTTTATAATTACAAGTTGTTCACGTGGTAAAATATCCATTATATCCATAATTTTATTCATGATTTAGATATCATATATATAATATATATACAGTATATTCATGCATTTATAATATTAAATAACATTTAGAGTTAAGAAATGAAATGCACCGTTCATGGAGAAGGTAAGCCGTACGTACGCATGAACGCTACTTCCATTTCTATTTCATATTTAATGGAATTAAAACATAATGATAAATAATAGTATTTTAATTCCAGTATGGTATCATATATAATATCATTAAATATATCCTTTATACGTACCACATATGTATTAACGAATCAAATCACTTTGAGGGGGCGGTAGTCCGCACTTCCTAAAATGATGATATCGTGTATACCCATAATGGAAGCCATAAGGGTTTTCCATAAATGAAAAATACAGAAGCTTAAAGAAAACATAAAAATATTATATATCATATAAAAATGTATTTACATCATAATGGACACCATGAAAGGTGTTAAGAGAAGATTGAACAATCATCATTTCGTGAGGCATTAATTCACCATCCACAGAAACAGTATGTTCTTTAACCATTAGACGAAGGTGTGTGTTAGTGTAGCTCAAATAATTAATATAAAAACATCCTAGTATATTGAAGATACTGGTTTTGTTACAAAAGAAAGTAATAAAAAGAGTTTAGGGGTGTGGAGAAGCAAAATAAAACAAAAGGACTCAAGTGAAGACATTATCTTAAAATTGGGTAACTCCCTTTGGTTTGAGCTCAAAGGCATCCATGGGAAGACTTCTGACAAAATTGAGGCTTCTAAGAGTTAGGGAGAGATGTGTAAAGACAAAATGGGCAGGGGTTGGACGAGAAAAAGGTTTTGGAAGTGTGAGTAAGGAGGTAGAGGTGGGGGCCTTTTATAAGAGGAGAGGAGGGGCACTCTTGGAATATAAAGAAATGTTACTTTATTTTAGAATGAGTTTCGGATTTTAATGGTCCCTAATTGATGTGTTTAGAGGATAAGGTGATAAGGGTTAGAAATCCACCCATACAATAGATTTTGGACATGTTTAGGTCTTAGAGTTTAAATTATCTTCCCATTTTATTTAAATCGTTAAATAATGAGGTCATCGCTGCATCATCATGATGCCATAAATAATTTAATTTATTTGATGTCTAAAAATTATAAAAAAAGTAATATGATGTAGAAAACTTTTTATCTTTGAAATGACTATTTATAGTAAAAAATATGACTTATATAACCCCATTTTAAAATTATATTAGTAAAAATACTCATGTTTTTTTCATTTTAATTTTAACATTAAATAAAAATGTATTTATGTCATTTTCCAACCAAAATGGCTCCATGGGGTCGCCAAGTTGACCCATGAATTGTCTCGGTCGTCCATGACTCATAAAATGAGGTTAGGACATGTGTCTAGGTCATTTCATATTATTAAAACATTATTTTTACATTAAACTACACTAATTACCTCTAATCGCGATTAAAAACATAATAAGTTACTATTCACCAAAAAATTATTTTAATCCCATTGAACCACATTTTACTTATTAATGAAAACCATATATGTCAGATTTTTGAAATTCGAAACACAAAGGTGGAAAATTTTCATTTAAACGGAAAATCAGTTTTTATAAGTACCACTTAGTGGTTTCACTATTCATCAAAAAATGATGTTTTTCAGAAAATTACCAAAAATTCACCCTAGGCTATATTTGATATTCCAAATTCAAAAATGATGTCTATTTTAAAAAATTCAAAACATATAAGTTTCATTACTTAATTTAATAATTAATTCCCGCTGTCAAAACAAATAGCGTGTTTTTAAGAAACAATATCTATTAAAAGATTGACACTAGTTTAAGTCCAATTTCAAAATGAAATTAATTCCAATGACCACCATTGGATTGAATGGTAAAAATATATTATAATTTAACTTTAAAACCAATTTAAAAGATAATCTAATCATATAAATAAATTATATTAAAAAGAGGTTCTGAATTAAAATACAATATTTTCACTATTCATTAAAAAATGTACTGTATCAGAAAAATACCAAAAATTTACACAAAGTAAATTTTGTGTCCCGATTCTAAAGAAGAATTTTATTTTGTCAAATATAACACATAAAATTATCAAAAATTGGATTTAAAAGAGGTTCACCATTAAAAGGCGGTTAATCGACCTTTTAAAGAATATTAGAATGTTTACGCTTAAAATTGGATTCATTCGCATTTTTAATCCACTAACATTTATTATAAAAAGTAAAAATATTTGACAAAAATATATAATCATTTTGTAGTATGTTCTATTCATTCCCTCCATCACAACATCAAGGCGTTATCTACCATTTAAAATAATATTATTTTATTATTAGAGTGCAACGTAAGATTTTCAAGAAACTTGTTGTTGCGTGTTGGGTACGCCATCGAGCATAGAGTCCCCTTTAAATTTATATTAATTTTTTTTTTCAAAAATATGGATAAATGTGAAAATGTCATACTCTTTATTTACCTGGGGTGTTACACGTATGTACAACCTACAATCACAATGATTGTAATGTACGTCATTTATAAAAACCATATTTCATGATTAGAATTATAATAATACATTATTTTTAAATATTATATTTATGTAAGTATCATTATTTAATAAGTGAAATAACCATGATCAAACTTACAATACTGAAGATAAAAATAAAAACATATATGAAAAACAAAGCAGTTATTACCCAAAAGGCGACTTTAACGTAGAATTATTAATAAATGGGTAATAAAAGTATATAAGTAAATCAAATATGATATGATATATATTTTTATAGATATTTAATAGGTTATAATAAAATTAAATTTAGTATATAGGAGTTTCTAATGAGTGTGACAGAAGTCAATATTTATGGTATGAGATTTTCATCTCACTTTTTACTTTTGTGAGACACTTTCCATGTTGAACACATAATTTATATGGTGTTTATAATTCCCATGAATATATTTTATGATAATTATACTGAGAATTATTGGTAATTAAATATCTATTTTATGGTCTACAATCCATGGGGGTTATGTTTAAAATGTTACCAAATTGGTATGGTATTTTTTTTCTTAATTTCCCATCATTGAGATATTCAATATGTTGTGCACATATATTCTTTCACAAGGTGTATATAAAGCCACAAATAAATGTAATATCCTTAATTTATTCATACTCATGATATTTTAATTTTCAATTTATGTTATTACAACATGGAAATTATGATTCAATGTGAACAAAGCGGTAAATATTTTATGTTAAAATCTAATCATTTATAGAGATTATTTGTGATTAATTATCCACAAATGAAATATCATGATCTACTTCTCAATAATGCCCATGAATTAACTTCTCCTATTTTCAATAATTAAATTTTCAAGTAATGGAATGATTTTTTCACCAGTTTGTACTTGTAATAATTAATAATATATTTTGAAACAATATTTGACGTTATTTCCCTTTTTGGTCAAAAAAATTATTTTATTCAAAAATACTTTTTAAAAATAATTTTTTCAAAAATGTTTTATTATTATCCAAAAAAATTATTAATGATATTTTTACACAAGTTTTAATTTTATTAAAATTATTTTAATGGAATATTCATTTTGTTTTCCAAATAATTAATGTTTGTATTTTATTAAAACGTAAAGGGAATTGTAATTTTCACATGTATGAAAAGAAGAAAATTTTAAAATATAATGAAAAATAATTTATTCATTGATTCCATAAAATTTTTTCAAGGTAATTAAAAAAGAATAATATTTAAAAATATTTTTGTATCAAAATGTTTTTCCAAAGTATAAATTATATTTTCCTCAAGAAATGTTTTAAATTATTTTTAAAACCTTCCATTATAAGTTGTAAACATTATTATTTAATAAAATTATTTTCAAACTATTTTATGTTTCCAAATTTTATTTTCAAAGAAAATTTGTTTTCCTCCCGAAATTCCCCAAGTATTCTCTTAAAATAATTTTAGATTTATGATGACATCATTTCATGTTATATATCTTCTAATGGGAATATGATATAAGGATACCATTATTATTATTTCTTGGAATGGTTTATGTTTTTTTATAAAAATATGTTTATGAAACCTATTTATATTCCATAGGTTATACCATGATAAAAAGATTCTGAAAACATCTTATTTTTCCATGGGTAATTTTTCATGAAATGATGAAATGACTATGAAACATATTTCTTTTATATGGGTTATGTTATGATAAAATATTTGTAAAACCATTTAATTTTATGGTTTCTGATTTGATTAATGTTTTATGATATTTTAAAACATGTATTTATGACTTTTAATATGTGGAATTGGTTTCATTATAACCAAGCACAATGGATATATTGTGAACACGTATAGTAGTAACGTTATAACCAAAGATGAGTGAGACCTATATATCTCTCCAATGATTTGGGTCAAGGATTATATTTCATGTGATAAATATTAATGGATGGAAGAGTAACCCCAATTCAGTAAGGGACTTTGTCTGCTATGGTGGTCTTGGGACTAAACCTTGACTATTATGACATTATGTGTGGACCTTTATATCATGTCCAAAATATTATGTGTGATCCTGATTATATGTTCACAATGTTTTGTATTAACCTAATTATATGTTAAATATTTTATTCATGGACTTATATTTCATTTCAATAATGTTTTTCATGGACATAGTTTCCTATTCATAAGTTTATGAGAGGGCATAATTTCATGTCTTCAATTTGATGAGTGAACCTATTTCTATTTATAAATGTTCAGAATGTTATAAACTAACATGTATTCCAAAAATATATGTGTTATGATATTTTTATTTTCTCATGGCTCGTGTTATTTGATTTCGTTATGATTCATTTCTTAAGAAGTGACATATTTTTTTACATGGCTCAAGATTATGATATTTTATGTAGGGTGTGGTTTTAAAATGTTTGTCTCATTTTATCATATATGCATACTCATTTTATACTTACATATGAACATTTTTCTCCATTAATGAACATTTTATCTCACTCTATATTATGTTCCCATTCTCCATGTTATGAAGAAAGGTGGTTTTAAGTAGGAATATAAAAAGGGGAAGATATTAATGGGATACATTGAAGATCTTATATGAAATAAGAATATTGAGTTCCATGTTTCCAAAAGAACTAAACTATTATAGTTCTCAAGTACGAGCCTGTTTAATGTAATGAATATTCATATAAAAATATATAATATCCTTATTTGATAAGCCCATGTCAATATAATCATGTTCAAAATTGAAATATTGGGATGACCTAGAAGTTATTAAAAAAGATAATAATGGTCATAAAATGAAAAATTAATGGATTAAGAGAAACCATATATGTTTTTTATGGTAAATAAAACATTGATAATATGATTAATATAAGAAAACCGATAAAATTTAAAACAATATTGGGACATAATATTTAGATTCCTAATATGTTAAAAACTATTTTTATTAAAATAAGTAAATGTAATGTCTCAAATATTACAAACTTTAGATGTTATATGTAAGGGAGTTCTAAAAATAATAATTCTATAAGATTTACTATGCCACTATGCCATACCAAGAAATTTATTTCTATGAATCTATCTTCTAGATCACCCAAAGATAAAATGTTTTAAATAACTATTGGTACATAATAGTTTTATTACAAATCACATTCGACCCAAAATTTATTTAGTGCAAACACAATTATCATCATAATATATTTTATAGGAAACCATCAAAAAAGTGTTAAAATGATACTTGGTATATAAATAGTTGGTTATACAAGAACATGAATAGAGAAATTATGAATATTTTATATTGTAATTCATGTGATGGGGACACTGTACCTTTTATTGACATCTCTAATGTCATGGTAAAAGGTTTTGGACAAGTAAGAATATAAAAATCTCTAAAAATTTATAAATTAAATTTTTATTAAGATTACAAAATAATTCAATTATTATATAATAACATTGTTATTATGGAATTAGTTAAAATTTTGATGATAATAAATGTATTTTTTTTCAAATATAATGTTCTTTTATTTTATGATAAAATAAAATAAAATATATACTATATATATTTTCCATAACTAACATAAAATAATGTATTGTTCTTAAATGATATTGAAATTGAAAATATTAATTTTCATAGAATATTAGTACATGTTTATATCAAACAATTATAATTGTTTTAAAAATATAGATAGATTCTATAACATCCATAATTTAATGAAGGTATGTATTTTGTGTGTGATTCATGTCTAAAGGGTATGTATCACAAAAATACTTTTAGATATTTAATAATTTATATACTGCTAGAAAATTATAAGTTATTCAACTTGATTTATATGGACCCATAAGAACTACAAGTTTAGAATGTTTCAAATTTTAATTTATAATTTTATTTGTTTTTAGAATATTTACATTCACTCTTTTCTAATCTCACAAAAGTGAAACCATAAATACCTTTATTACATATTACAAACAAATAAAAAATAAAAAGATGACATAATAATAAAAATTATAAATAATAAATGAGGATAATTTTTTTTTTATGGATATGAAATTTTTTGTAATGATAATTGGTATTTTCAAAAAATTTCTACCTTGTTAACACCACAAAAATGGTGTTGAAGAGAGGGAAAGCAGAGCTATAAAATAAATTCTAGGACTATGCTAAATTAATTCAAGTCATTGATTTAATTTTTGAATTAATCCATTAATACTAATTCCTAAATATTAAATAATTTTTACAATATAACTATTCTATAAATAATCCATATAATATTTCTAAAGAAAAAAAGAAAATATTGGTTGCTAAATGATTGTTTTTATAATGTTTATATTGTAAATAATGGTGATAATGTTGACAAATTTGGTGGTAAAAGTTATGAATGAATTTTTATAGGATATTCTAATAATATTAAGTCCAATAGATTTAAAAAAAGATAATTTTATTAATATATGAATCTATGAATTTAAATCTCATTGAAAATAATGAGAAAAAATTATATATTCTATTAATTCTATTGAAGAATTTATATAATTCAATTCTGATGAAGATAAAACTAAAAATCATAATGCATCATGGGATAGGGAGCACTTATATTCTTAGTATGATCCTATAAATTTTAATGTAAATAGTTATCATTCTTTATAAAATATAATTGGAACTATGGAATATGTAATAACAACTAGAAAATCAGTTTTGAATTTTACATAAAAATTATATGTTTATTACTTATTTTGTACCTATTAAAATGTAATATTATTTAAATTATTCAATATATAAAAATTACATGTTTGATTTACTTAATAATTTCTATAATAATAATGATTTTAATCTATATGAGTTGTCCGAGGATAAACATTTTATTGGAACCAAATGGATTTTTTGAAATAAAATGGCTGATTTTGGTAATATAGTTAAAAATAAAGATAAATTAGTTTCCAAATATTATTTAAAATAAGAAAGAATTAATTTTTAAAGATTAATTTTAACTAGTCTCTATAATATAATCCATTTAGATTAAATTATCATTTCATGTTATTTAAATTTTAAACTTATTTAAATGAATGTAGAATTTGAATTTTGAAATGGTTTTATATCTGAACAGGTTTAGGCTAATCAACCACCTATTTTTGAAAATTAGTAATTTATAAATAATTATTTCAAAATTATTTTAGATTTCTATTATCTAAATCAATGTGAAATTTCTTTATATGACATAATAACAATATTTTTATTATAAAATGATTTTAATAAAGGAGATTTTGATCAAACATTATTTAAAAAATGATTTTGATTTCATTATATTTTAAAAATATATATTATTTATTTATTATTTGGATATAAAAATTAATTTTTGTGTAATGATATTTAAAAATTAATGAAAAATAAATTTGATTTTTTCCTAATGGGTGAGTAAAAATATTCCATTGTTCTTAAATATTTACAAATAAAACATGTTATTTTAATAAATATAAGTACACATTCTAAAGATCTAGTTAAGAGAATCCAATCTTGATTCCTGTAAACTGTGAAAACACCTATGAGAACAAATTATGAACTGGATGCGGATTAAATTTTAAAATCTTTGAATGACAAAATGTATAAGGGAATGATAGGAATCCTACATTATAAGACTATATCATGATTGGAGATTATGTTTTAAGGATGCATGTGTAGAAGATATCAATTTAATCTAAATGAATTTTATTTCATGGATATGAAAATTACAATTAGATATGTTATAGAAACTTTCAAATTTGGTTTATTTTACTCTAATTAGAATTGTTTTAATTTTTTATCATATTTTGACTTTGACTTCGAAGGCTGCAATATTATACTGGAGAAACAAATCTAGTAAGTTTCACTTATTAAGTAAACATTTTATATCATGGAGTTCCCAAATGAATTTGGTAGATTCATTGTTCACAATCAAGGCTATGTTCATTAATTCTATAATTTTATATTCCCAACATTTTGGTATAAAACAAACTTGATTCAATGAAAATTTTTATTTAGATATTATTCATATTATTTGTTAAAATAAATTTTCTCTTTAAATATCAAAAAATCCATTATAGAATTCTAGGACCAGAAATATAGAAGTTAGATTTCACTTTTCAATAAATTAGGTTAAAAATGGGGAAATTGTTTTGAACAAATTAATATATAAATTCAACTAGATGATATTTTTACAAAAGAATTATATTATATGAGTTTTGAAAATTTAATATTTTAATAGGGAATGGTGAAAATTTAATTTTTAAGTGAATGATAATCTTTATTTTATTGTTTTTATTACTTTGTTATGAAATAATGAATGCCTGGGGATTTATCTGTTTCTTGATTTTTCTCTATCAACATTATTCTTAATATTTTTATTTGGATTCAGATTTTTCTTTTGGATAATGTTTAGAAAGGGGGATAACATTTGGGAATTTATAAAAAATTTAAATTTTGGTTTTGGTTTTTTTAGTTTACCAAAAAGATAATATTTGTTGCATTGGGAGTTTTTATTTATTTTATTTTATTGATTTGTTAAATTTAAATCCCATGTTTTAAAATATTTATTGAAAATAATTTTGTTAATTTTATTCACGTTATATTTTTTTTTTAATAAAATTATTTTAGTTTACATAATTTATGTTAGAGTTTTAATATATATATATATATATCAATTTATGTATATATATAAATATATATTTGAATTTGTTAAACTATTTATTTGTTTTAATATTATATATTAATAAATATATATTATATACATTGTACATGTTTTTTGTCCACACTTTTCTCAAAAAAAACCTCTTTGTGAGTAGCACCCGTATGATCCCTAACACTCTACCAGCATGAAACATCGACTCCTCTTTCATGCTAATAAGTTTTACGGGTAATATTATCTTCATATTTTCTAACCAGCAAAATAATACCTCACTTCCTCAATAACACATAGAAGCTTGAAAACATCTCTTGACTATCCTACATCATCATCGCATGATAACATTAGCTCATTCAAGCGGTATCATAGAAGTGTGACAGTATGCATCAACATCCTTCATGTATTCATCCACATCTATAAAATCTGTCCATTATACATATCTTATTTTATAAAGTAACTATTTTAGATTACAAATATCATGTTACCATGAATTGGATGGATTACCTATTATGTGTGAGTACTTATCATGAGGTAGTATATATACCAACCAAGACACTTATCTAAAGTGATTAAAAGTGTTACCAACTAACAACATGAATTTGTCATACCTACCATACATGTATTTTGTATTAAATTTAAATTCCAAATGAACCTACCACATGTTTTGTAGAGTTATAACATGTTCCTTCATTAACACACCATAAATGTAAATACTACCTGCAGTGAAGTAGATCAACATACCACAAAGGTAAAATGAACATAACATGATTGTATTTTTTATACCTAACTTGAAGTGGTATTTTATAACTGTCATGAATTATTTTTCTATTTTGATCTCAAGAGTTAATTCTTAGTGGCCACACAATGAAATTTTGTTCACACGTTCCATATATCGACCATGTTCATGTGGTATGCATACTAACTACAAGACTTATTCCTTGCACGACATATAGTTTACATTGTTATTTTTTCTAAAATTCATATTTCCCAAAATGCTTGGTTTTTAAATTATTTTGATATTTTCAATTGTTGAATATTCACTTAACTCATTTTATTCATTTTATTACTCTGTAAATAAATGATATAATATAATTACTAAATTATAAAAATTTGAATAAAAAATATTGTGAAAATTATTATAAATTTTTTTTCATAATATTTATTTTATAATATGTTTTATATATATATTGATTTATTAAATGAGTAGAAGATATTTTAACAATTTTAGAATTTTTTATTCATTTCATTATTTCTCAATTATCATAAATAAAACGTATGAATTTCTTCGAGTCAATTTTGATAGAGTAATATATGATCTTGAGAACTTTCTAAGTATGAGAGAGATAATTCAAATTGTACATAATAGATATATTTTAAATGTTTATTATTTTATAGCACGAATTTTTATGATTAACTATTGAGGAACTCCAAGATCATGTAGTTAATGACACATTATTCATTACAATGTAAGTTGATAAATGTGATAAAATAAACTTGACAAAGTTTATCAAATAAAGATAGTACATGGTGATTGATACGATTACAATGAGAGACAAATACAACATTGATAAAATATTTGAGAAGTACTAAATTTAAACTACGCCTACTATTCCATATCTGCAATCATGAAAGACATAATTATTAGGATTATCCACTACAGAAGTTATCAACGACAATGAGTTTAAACAACATTCAACATCACCTTCTCCACTACTGATCTTAATTTCTATCTGGTTTTCAATGTTGTAATTCTTATATCATCTATTTATGAATCTATACTCGGTTTAATATTTTTCTATAAAAGAGATATTAAGAATGGTTATTCATCCAATATAAAAGGAATGTGGGATTGTGACTCCTAGAAAAAAGTTAGTTGGGTTGTAACTCTTTTAAAAGTTAGTTGGGGTTATACCACCAGGTGAGAAGAAGGTGCATACCTCTATAATTGGGTTATCACTCTCTATAAAAACTTTGAAATTAGTTAATAATAGTATTCATATTTAGTATAGAAGATTAAATTTTATATTAGTATCTTCATGATCTGAACTACTATAAAAATATTGTGTTTTCTATATTTTAATTTATACTACACAATAAGCACTATTAAACACCCTGATAAATATATTTTGGTCAATATGTTTTTCAAAAGGAAAATTCATCCCCCTCTATTCAATATATATATAACCCTATTACTCAATAACAGAAACACCACCATATAAAAAAAATAATAAAACATAAAAATAACAATAGAATAAATCAATAAATCAAGGCACTAATATCATACATAATGTACATAAATCAACAGAATATTGAAAGTGAACCCAGAGATCTAACCATACGAGTCTACGACGACTTTTTCTAAGACATGGGGTTTCTATATAGGTACAGACAATCAATAATTTATAAGTTATCATAGTCTTCCCTGGTCCAAACAACAATATGACAGGCTCTCTTAGTCTACATGTCTACATTTATATGCCTTCTCAATCTTCCTCCTAATGTATCCCTTGTACCCTTTGATAAGACACTCTTTATAAAATTCATTCACACACTCACATCAAACATTTCCCATGTGGTACTAAAATTCAAATACCCAAAATTGAACAAGTACTAATCACATAATCCATTTCAAATGCCAATTTTGAAAAAGTATTCCAATTTAAATAAAAAATAGTATTCAAGGTAATACTTTTTAAAACCACATTTTATGTATATTGAAAGAAATAAAATATGTTTTATAATTTTTATTCAACACATGGAGTTCATAATAGTCAACTATATTTAGAAGTCCCCATTAGAACACCAAATTTATAAGTACCACCATGATTACATTAAACATGGTTGGATCTAAATTACTAAAAAAATAATGGAAATTTGATTATTAAAAACAAAATTCAATGATGAATCAATGGTAATACATGACATATCACCCCTAAATAAATACACCTATAAGATACTAAACCAACACTGGTCACCTTCGACTGAAACAACACGAATCAAGGAAGAAATGTCCTCACATACCTAAACCAAAAAGAAATAATACAACACCCCCCATTAGATACCCAAGATCTAGGAAAAAATATGATATGTAGTTCCCATAATACAAATTAATGTAATAACAAGGAAATGTTTGGGGAAAGAGTATAAAATAAAAAATAAAACAATCTTACATCAAGATGGAATAACAATGATCCATGAAGAATCCTACCAAAATGATAGGTGAGATGCTCCAAGTCATGGGGAGAGGGATTCACTTGATTAAAGAGAGAAATGAGGGATAACCACTTAAAAATCCATGATGGATAATGGGAAAACCCATTTTTAATGACTTGATCACACCACAAGGTTTGACATCATTTTCATATAATCCATTCACCAATAAGGTGGGAACAACATTATCATAAAATAAAATCCACATGATTTCTATATAATTCTACATAGTTATAAAAAATTTACTTAACAATTTCAAATCCCATTTTCTCCCCAAATATTACACTTTCATAGTAAGCCTCACTATTATAAAAAAATCATTTACAATGAATTATGGATGTTTTAATTAAAACCCAATTTACATGACCTCTTACTCTTGTAAATTACTAGAAATAATAAATAAATTAATAAAACTCAAAATGAAACATACTAGTGATCTAGAAGGTTTTATTCACTTATAGTTGCAAAATTCACACATGTTTACCAGTTACAGACATTTCAAATTCTAATTTCATGATATGAGAAAACCCATCTACAAACTTTTACAAACATCCACCATATATGATATCATCCACCTAAACAAGAACTAGCTTTTGTTCATTTTAGAATGACTTCACATGGATATTTTGATCAACGCTACTGCTTTGAAATACTAGCAACCATAAATTTGAGTCTATTCATGCATTCCATGAAATTTGTGTCTATTTTTAACTAAATAAGGCCTTATTCAATATAGAAACTTTAGTTTTTGTATTTATTATTTATGATCTCGCTAGTTGTTTAATATAAACGTCCTATTCACTACTGGAAAAGAAGGGTATACCAATGGTTTTAAACCGTTGGTATAGGCTGGAAATCCATTGGTTAGTAAGCCGCGATGAAAGCCTTATACCAAAGGTTTTATCTAAACCATTGGTATATTGTTTTATTAAATTTCTCTCAATGTATACCAACGGTTTATAACCGTTGGTAATGTATTTTTGAGAATTTTTATACCAACGGTTCTCAACCGTTGGTAATGTGATTTTCAAAACCCCAATACCAACAGTTCAAAACTGTTGGTAATGTGATGTTCAAAACCCCAATACCAACGGTTCAAAATAGTTGGTATTGTGTTTTTCCAGAATTCCATAACACATATACCAATGGTTCTGAACCGTTGGTATTGTGTTTTTCCAGAACACATATACCAACGGTTCTAAACCGTTGGTATAGATGTTTTTCCAGAATTCCAGCACTCTTATACCAACAGTTTAGAACTGTTGGTATTGAGTTTTCCCAGAACTGCTGCACAGCAGCCCCTCCAGTAGCCCCTCCACTATACACCTACACCTACATAAAAAATATAACAAAAACCACATACAAACATAAAACAGTATAACAGACACCTAAAATAGAACAAAAAAACACATAAAACCATCAAATTCTTCCAACCATGTCATGTACTATAATTCCCTATTTCAATCTTCATATGACAACAATCATCCGATAGTAATTCACCCCACCCATGCACAAACCCCCAACCAGCACAGCCCCCCACCTCCCCATCAAATTCTAATAGGAAGAATAATATGAGAAATACCTATTAGAGTTGAATAAGAGTTTGAAATTGGCTCATATCCCATTTTTTTCTAATCATAAATTTGGGTATGTAATGATTTGTGATGAATTTTACATTGAACTTGTATTGTTTATAATATGTGGTGAAAAGGTATTTTCTTAGGATTCTCTTCACTTATGACCCCATGAGTGAAACTACCCAACTCATGAAAAAGAGTTTGCGACTATCGTTGATGAGTGTAAATTTCAGTTGTATTCACTTAAAATGATGTCCTTTTCAAACAAAAGAGTGACTTTGAGTGGTTCCATCCACACCGAGCCTATGATTGAGGCGGGGTTGACTCTTACACGTCACATATGACCCACGGATAGTTTTCCTAAAGATTCAATAGAATCCGAATGCGTTTGGTCATTTTTCCGTATGCCAGTAGTTGTTTTCACTTAAAATCCAGTCCATTTCAAATTAAACTGAGACAGTTTGAGTGGTACCGGCCACACCGTGCCTTTGATTGAGGCGGGGTTGACTCATACACATCAGAAATGACCCAGGGATACTTTTCCTAAAGTATCAATAGAATACGAATGCGTTTGGTCCGTTTTCCGTATGTCAGTTGTTGTTTTTACTTAAATTGTTGTCCATTTCAAAGAAAAGTGAGACACTTTGAGCAGTTCCGACCACACCGTGCCTCAGATTGAGGCAGGGTTGACTCTTACACATCACAAATGACCCATGGATCGTTTTCCTAAAGTATCAACACAATCTGAATGCGTTTCGTCTGTTTTTCGTATGTTGTTTATTTCACTTAAAAGCGCATCCATTTTAAACAAAAGAAAGACACTTTGAGCAGTTCCGTCCCTACCACGCCTCGGATTGAGGCGGGGTTGACACTTACACGTCACATATGACCCATGAATCTTTTTACTAAAGTTTCAACAGAATCTGAATGCATTTTGTCGGTTTTTCTTATTCCGGTAGTTGTTTTCACTTAAAATCATGTCCATTTCAAATAAAAGTGAGACAGTTTGAGTGGTACCAGCCACACCGTGCCTCAACATGAGGTGGAGTTGACTTGTACACGTCTAAAATTACTGATGGATACTTTTCCTAATGTATCAACAGAATCTGAATGTGTTTGGTCCATTTTCCATAAGTCATTTGTTGTTTTGACTTAAGGTGTTGTCCATTTCAAAGAAAAGTGAGACACTTTGAGTGGTGTTGGCCACACCGCTCCTCGGATTGAGGCGGGGTTGACTCTTACACATCAAAAATGACCCATGGATATTTTTACTAATGTATCAATAGAATCCTAATGTGTTTGGTCCATTTTCCTTATGTCAGTTGTTGTTTTGACTTAAACTGTTGTCCATTTCAAAGAAAAGTGAGACACTTTCAGTGGTGTCGGCCACACTGCTCCTCTTATTGAGGAGGTGTTCACTCGTACACGTCACAAATGACCCGTGGATTGTTTTACTTATGTTTAAACAGAATACTAATGCTTTTGGATTGTTTTTCATATGTCAGTTGTTGTTTTGACTTAAACAGTTGTCCATTTCAAGGAAAAGTAAGACACTTTGGGTGGTGTCGGCCACACCGCTCCTCGGATTGAGGCGGGGTTAACTCGTACACGTCACAAGTTACCCATGGATCGTTTTAATAAAGTTTCAATAGAATCCAAATGCGGTTGGTCGGTTTTCCGTAAGCCATTAATTGTTTTCACTTAAAATCCTGTCCATTTCAAAGAAAAGTGAGACACTTGGAGTGGTGTTGGCCACACCACGCCTCGGATTGAGGTGGGGTTGACTTTTACACATCAGAAATGACCCATTTATACTTGTCCTAAAGTATCAATAGAATCCGAATGTGTTTGGTCTGTTTTCCGTATGTCATTTATTTTACTTAAAAGTGCATCCATTTTAAACAAAATAACGATACTTTGTTTTCCGTATGTCAGTTGTTGTTTTTACTTAAACTATTGTTCATTTCAATGAAAAGTGAGATACATTGAGTGGTGTCGGCCACATCATGACTCAGATTGAGGCGGGGTTGACTCTTACACATCATAAATGACCCATGGATCAATTTCCTAAAGAATCAACACAATCCGAATGGGTTTGGACTGTTTTTCGTATGTCATTTATTTTACTTAAAAAGAACATCCATTTTAAACAAAAAAAGACACTTTTCCCTCCCCTCCAACCTGCCTAGCCCCAGACCCTCCCCTCCCCCTCCCCCTCCCCTCCCCACCCCCCCTTCCCCCTCATGCCCACCCTTTTCTCCTAGGAGCCCCCTGCCCTACCCTCCCCTCCCCTCCCCTCCCCCTGCCCATCCTTTTCCTCGAGTAGCCCCCCTGCCCCTCCCCTCCTGCCCACCCTTTTCACCCAGTAGCCTCCTACCCTCCCCTCCCCCTCCCCTTACCGCCCCTCCCCTCACCCATGCCCACCCTTTTCCTCCAGCATCCCCCTGCCCCTCCCCTCCTGCCCACCCTTTTCACCCAGCAGCCCCCTCCCCTCCCCCCTTTCCCATCCTCTTCCCCCAGAAGATCCACCACTACTAAAACAAAAATCATCCCCCGAATAGAATGCAAATTCAAAAACAGCACGATTCACTTCAAAATCACAAAAATAAGAACATAATCAATAATGTACAATTACTACTTGAAAAAGCACATTTATTTGCATGTGGTTATTCCACGCATGTTACTATCAGGAATAAAACTATCAGCCATAAAAGACATAAAATGTAGTTCTATGGGAAAATGACATAAACATGAAATACATGGCTAACTAAGAAAGCTAAGTAATACAAAATAGAAAAATGGGTATCACAGTACCAAAGAATACTAAAGGTCTAGGTAGTAGACTAATCATACAATAAGAATCAAGTGCAAAAAATAGATCTAATAACAACATCCCTATGAAGAAGAGGAAAACCCCAGAATGGAAAACCAGGTTAAAAAATATAGAGTTATACAGAATTCAAAAATGTAATGGATCAATCTGCCCTTGATCACCATCACCATCACCACTGTCATCATCGGCCTTATCCTCTACGCCATCTTTTTCCTCGTCATCGTCCTCATCATCATCCCCATGCTCATCGTCAACCCCCTCCTCTTCCTCGGCCCAATCCTCACCCTCGACCCCATCCTTGCCCTCGGCCCCATCCTCTCCCTAAGACCCATCCTCGTCCTCGTCCTCATCCTCATCCTCACCCTCGTCCTCTTCAGCATCCTCGTCATCACCAAGAACGTCATCATCTTGATCTCCACTAGAGCTACCGCCTGGTGCATTGGATAATGCTCCCATCGACGACATAAATGTCTGACAAGCCGTGCTAGCCTCTGGTGGAAGTGATGAAGATAATGCTTTCATCAGTTTCATAAATTCTTTGTCCCTCATTTGAACTTGTACTTCCAACTCTGTGACCCTTTTATCAGACTGTCTTGCATGCTCCTTGACCTGTTCCAACTCGGTGGTACTAGAATGGATACCTGGAGAGGACCAATACCTCGTTGGGACTATATTCTTACCAGGTTGGTCGCGTACTCGACCAGAGTGCTCCTCTCCCAAAACCTGATATAAATGATCGTGTGGCCCAAAATTGTTAGGCTCCTGGGCATCAAGAGACTCTAAAGCAGCCTTTTAAAAATATTAATAGATTAATAACGTTAAAAATAGATATTAATCTTTGAAATAAACAAATAAAAACTTACAATCTTTTCTTGGGATGATTCATTTACCGCAGTTCCATGTTTTTTTCTTCTACTTGAGCAAAACAATTTTTCTCCAGGGATACATCCATAAATATTCATCTTCTGCTTCTGTAATGAAATTGAAACAATATAAAGTGAATGTATAATCATATATTCAATATTCAATAAATCACATAATTTTAGTAGGAAACAATAAAAAGGGAAAGTCCTAAAAAAATTATAAACAACTATATCGTACCAGCTGCCTCTCATTATCTGACATAGTTGTGCGCCCCAAAGTGTAGAGGTATTACTTTGAATCAATGTTTTTTTTTGTTTTTTTCAGAATATTCCTAAATAATGTTTAATAATAAATAAGATTATATTAATTCAAAATATAATAACTCTCATTTAAATACCTCAAATGAGATTAATAACTTAAATTTGGCAGTCGCCCAATGGGTAATAATTTGACGATATTGCTCTATCGGGAATTCATCCCCAATAGGTAATGTATCTAACTCCGTGCCCACTCTCTCACACCAGCCAATATACATGTCATTCTTATAAGCTCTCCAATGCTCTCCTAACTCTTTTAAACGCGCTCGTCGTGCACCTTCACCATCAGGAAAGTTAAACTGAAGCTGAAACCCAATAGATTAGTTCATATAAATACAAAAAAATACTACATTAAATCTAATATATTTTTTACCCATATTTGTGCCCACACGTTATCTTTGACTTCCTGTGGCAGATGTCTCCAAGAGAGAGGGCTGACTGGAATGATATCGGATTATTTTCCTAGCGTCGCCAAAAAACCCCGACATTCCTGCCCAGATTTATCAATCATTTGTCCATCAACATTGTATTCAACCATCAATTGTGTCTGGTGGTTCCATACCGCATGCAAGAGAGGACGCCCCCTCCCCTGCCTCCTATCTGTAGATGAATCTGTTATTAAAGAAAAATAATATCAGTACAAGTTAAAATAAAATAAATTTTGGTATTAAAATTTGATATTATATAAATATACCTGTGGTAGTTGGATCAATGGGTGTCACTGGATGTGCAAAAGCTGAAGGAATAACCTATACATGTGGAGTGTCCCTCGGTGTACGCTCCTCAGCCACATACTTTGTCGTAGTAGGAGTCGAAGAAGGTTGAATATAATAGCTTGGAGATAATGAAACAGAAGAAAAAGATGATGACATAGACGTCTGGCCAACTGGTAGTGTAAACATCGGAGGTCTAAATATCCCGTGTGTCCCTGAAGACACGCCAGTATCAAAATGGGGCGAAGAAGATACGTCTGTGGAAGTGGATCGTCTAACTCTTTCCCCATGAGTCCTCGTACCACCGACCTCAATACCGGGACCACTAGATGATCTCCCATCTCTGACACCCCCCCCCCCCCTCCTACCACCAACATCTCTACTGGGAGAAATATCAAGCTTCTCGTCAGATATCTCTCGTCTAGGGGGTCGATCCTGAGGATTTTTAACACAAAAGTAAACACATAATATTATAAGTTAATTGAAATATTTATATTTGAAATAAAATACTCACAATAGGGATGAGTGGAGGAACACCAATCTATACCATGCGACGATTATTATCTGTCTTCTTTTTCCATCGCCTCTCTCCAATGGGTGTCATTTCCTGCAATGAAAACAAATATGGAATTATTTAGAAACAGATAACTAATGTGTAACCCAAAACATATATATAGAAAAACCATTCTAATAAAAAAACATAATGTAAAAGAACATATATGGTGGTTTGAAGGTAAGTACTAGGATACACACTCTGAAAGATGTAGGTGAATCATGTAGATGAGAACACAACTGTATGATTCTATATATTTCTCACCACAACTTCGGGTTCACAATCAAATCTGACAATTGAGCTATTGGCGTCATCATAAGTAATGAACGGGTTGCTTCCAATTGTTGTAGGGATAGTGTCAACTTCATCATCACCATCATCAAAAACATGTCTGGGATTTACTTCAATAATTATACCGAATTTAGGATGACGATGATCTTTGACATAAAAAACATGTTTCACCATTGATGCCAATACATATGGTTCATCAGTGGCAAAAGTGTGAGTCATGTCAATAACTCGAAATCCGTAATCATCAATAAAGGTGACTTGCCTCATCATTGAATCAAACCATTGAAATTTCATCTTCGTGACTCGACCATATGAGTAATAATCCAAAATTATTATTTTCTCCACGACTCCATAATAAGCAACATTTTTAGAACGAGGTCTAGTATCCTATGAGCTGGCATAAGAGTCTGTTGTGGCAGTTATCATAACACCATTATGTTGTGTTCTCAAGTTTCTTTCTTGTTCAGTGATAATAAATTTGTATCCATTGATCACAAGTGATTTACAAGCACGAACCATGGTATCAGGACCAAAAGACAAAGCTCTTATTTCCTCAGAAACAGAGTCTGCAGTCAAACTTGATACCTGAAATATAAACAAATATTAAAGTTAATTAAATATTATTTTTATTTAGTTATTACAGAAATACTTTTACCTTCAATTTCAACCAAGCATAAAACCCTTTTTTATGCAAAGTCTCTTTCCTTCTCAAAGATAAAGAAAGATGCTTTCTATATATCAATTATTTATGTTACCTGTAGATAAAAATAATAATATTTTAACAAATATTTAAAATTACAAGAGATAAGATAAGAGATACATGTAAAATTTACTTACTTGATATACTCATCGAACAATTCACAATTGAACAACACTATGTGATGTGCCATCTCTCGCTCTTCAAGGCTTAATGTCATCAATGTATATGATACCGGAATTCCTCCTATCTGAGGAAGTGATGGAAAACTAGGTTCAATTTTCACATATTGTTCTTATTCATTTCTTCATTGGTCTATTTATTCTCGTAGAAAGATTAGACAAATACATTGCACAGAAATCCATACATTCTTGAGCCAAGTAACCGTTCACAATAGAACCTTCAGGATAATTCCTGTTCCGAACATATGATTTCAATGTGCACATGTTTCTTTCAGTTGGATACATCCAATGGAAAGAAATCGGTCCTCCAAGAAGTATTTTGGTCGGAAGATGGAAAATCAGATGCAACATGCATGTAAAAAATGATGGAGGGAATATTCTCTCTAACTCACACAAAATTAAGGGTGTCTTTGGCAACAGTTTTTGTGAGAAGGATTTGGACAACCCCTTAGCCCAAATATCTATAAACAAATAGCACAACCGAATAACTAAGACTGTAACATTATTGGACAAGAGATGATGGATTGCTATTGGAATCAACTCATGTAAAAGGACTTGATAATCATGAGTCTTCAAAGATTTCAGCTTCAACTCTTTTCTGTTGACCCGTTTTGATATATTTCTTGAATATCCATAAATAACTTTAGTAGTCTCTAGCACTTCCAGAAATTGATTTTTTTTCAGCAGGTGTGATCACATGAGAAGCACATGGAACTTTCCATTTATTTTCACTGATACAGACAGGATGCAATTCTGGTCTGATCCCCCAATCTACCAAGTCACACCGAGATCGTAAATCATATTTTGTCTTCCCCTTGACATTTAGAAGATTCTAAAGAAACATTTCACATATATTCTTTTCAATGTGCATTATGTCTAAGCAATGACGTAACAAGTAGGTTGACCAATACGACAACTCCAGGAATATACCCTTCTTCTTCCAATTGTAACAGGTATCATTGGAAGCATTTTTCCTCTTTCTAGATTTCATTACTCCCTTCCCAAATGAATAACTGAAATATTTCAATTCATTAAGCACATCAGTTCCAGACATACACTAAGGTGGATCATCATTCTCCATGGTATTGTCAAATCTTCGACGATTGTTTCTATATGGATGGTTCATTGGAAAGAATCGTCGATGTCCCATAAAACTAAAACTACGAAGATATTTTAGTCTTCTCGATTGAGTATTCTTCATACAAACAGGACATGACAATTTTTTTGTGCTCCATCCAGACATCATTGCATAAGCAGGAAAATCATTGATTTTCCACATAAGTGCAACACGAATCTGAAATATTTCTTTCGAACATGCATCGTATGTGGGAACACCCACATCCCAAAGAAGTTTCAACTCTTTTATTGAAGGTTTCATGTATACATCTATATCATTTTATGGATCAGAAGGGCCAGATATTAGTATACTCAAGAAAGTGTAATGCTTTTTCATACATAACCAAGGGGGAAGGTTATAAATGTGTATGAAAACCGGCCATATGTTGTGCGAAGTAAGAATCTGCCCAAATGGATTAAAACAATCACATGAATGAACCAGTCTCACATTACGCACGTCAGCTGCAAATTCAGGATATCGAGCATCAAAACTCTGCCATGCAAATGCATCTGCAGGGTGAACCAAATCTTCATTATTATTTTTCTCTCGGTGTCATGCCATCGGATTTTTATGGATATTTCATCAGACATGAAAAGGTTCTGTAATATGGGGATCAATGGAAAGTGCCACATTACATTTTGTGGCACATGAGATGGTGTTACATCATCTTTTGGATTCCATCAGGAGGTTCCACATTTGATACAATCATTTCTTTCAGTGGTTTCCTCCCAAAACATGTTGCAATCATTCCGGAAAGCATGATTTTTTTTTGAGAATCAAAGTTCATCGACTAACTTCCATGCCATATAGTGGTTTGAGGGAATATCTGCATCATCTGGAAGTAAGTCCTTCATGAAGGTAAGAATGTAATCAATTGCAGTATTTGAAATCTCATACATAGTTTTCCCATGAAACAATTGGATTAAAAATTCCAACTTTTTCATTTTACCACATTCCCGATATACTGGAGTCGTCACAGAACCATTCAATTTTTTCACCTTATCAACATCATCATTTTCATTGGACGCATCATGTGTTCTTGTATTGAAATCTTGTTGGCTGGACATCCTTTCTTTCTCATGATGCGGAATAAATGAAAACCAATCATATATAAAACTCTCCAATTCAGTCCTATCATTTGAATCATCAACATTTTGAGATTCCATTTTCTCTCCATTATGATACCACACATAATAGTTTGTTTGAAAACCATATTTGGTTATATGATAGCTAACTGCTTCACGACTCAACAAAGGTCTTCCAACATAATTAAAACATGGGCAGTGTATGTGTCCACTATCTAAAGCCTTGTCTAATGAAAAATCTATAAATCTGTTCAAATTATTTTGAAAATCGGTTGAAATCCGATCAGTTTCTTACACCCAACTTCTATCCATTTTGTAAAAAAAATTCAATAAGTCATTTCAAAGCAATTAAATAATATTGAAGTTTAATAAAAAAAATAGGTAAATGAAAATTGTCTAGGGGGTCGGGGTGTCCAGGTGGGAGGGCTGTCCGCGGGGGTTGTCAGGCTATCCAAGGGGGTAGGGGAGTCTAGGGGGGTGTGTGGGCAATCCAAGGAGGTGACTGGGGTGTCCAAGGGGTGGCTAGGGATGTACGGGGGGTACGAGGTGTCTAGGGGGTGGGAGGGCTACCCATGGGGGTGGCGGGGCTGTCCAGGGGGTCTGGGGTTTTTAGGGGGTGGGAGGGCTGTCCAGGGGGTGGGTGGGCTGTCCACGGGGGGTGGTCGAGCTGTCCACGGGGGTGGCGCCGCTATCCAGTGGGGTCGGGGGTGTCAAGGGGGTGGGAGGGGGGGCTTTCCAAGGGGTGGGGGCGTCCAGGGGGGATGGGGGTGTCCGGGGGGTGGTGGGTGGGTGTCCGGGGGTGGGGTGGGCGGGCTGTCAACAAGGGTGGGGGCTGTCCAGGGGGTACGGGCTATCCAAGGGGAATTGAAAAACCTTTAATAGATGAGTTATTTTGAAATATCATAGATTCTCCTACTGGCATATCAGCATTAACCAAACATAATTTCTTACTACCACATAACCCGATGATAAATCTAGATAAATCATGGAATTCAATCCTAATTATTGAATTCTTTATAATTTTTTTAAGTATCTTGATATTAAAACATTATACTTAATTTATAGTAATGAAATGCCTTAGAAGTATTATTACCTATAGGTCTATCACACACTCAAATCCTTAGAATATTTTTGGGGATCAATGACAACCTGTAAACAGGTTTTATCATCATCATTGTCTGAATGAATTGGATTCCTAACTGATATCATCACGAGCTATAATAAAATGTTTTAACCATATTCTATTGATTTTTTTGATTATGATCCCTCAAATGAAAGGATTCACTAGTACACATTCTATAGAACATTCCCTATATTATAAGTGACTTGTTCATCATTTACTGGGGAGGATAACTCATCCCAAGGTGCACACCCAACCCACTATTGAAGATGAGTTGCAGATGTAGCCAAAAAATACATTTACCAGGCACCAAAATGAATATAGAAGAGAATGGAACAACATGAAATTATGTTAAAATAGATTTACACTAGATGTATGTGTGATGATCTCTCTAGTCACAGTCACACACTTCATTGGAAATAGTAATATTAACTAAAAAATAAATTAATTATTGGTGTTAAATGACATGGTCCTTTTGTAATGTAATCCCCCCTATACCAGAAAAACTATGTATTATTTATACATTTAGGTCGTTATAAATTATAAATAACCCATGAATGT
The DNA here is from genome assembly GCA_963277665.1 of Viscum album. NCBI lineage: Eukaryota > Viridiplantae > Streptophyta > Magnoliopsida > Santalales > Viscaceae > Viscum > Viscum album. Next base: position 929,216,711 of record OY728165.1, read on the forward strand.
CATTTTACATCTCACATATAAAATATTTTTACCAAACAAATGTAATTCATTTCAATAGTTTAACAACATGATAGGTGCCACATGAATAAATGTGTTCTAGCTCTATATTTCACTATCATAGTTTCACACCAATTAGTACATTCTATTGGATCATCATCCCTATAAATCCATGTATATAATATCCCATACAAGTAATTTTCTCTAGAGTTTGATTAACTCTTATGACTATTAATCTTGATAATGACTTCTTGATTCATCGATCAATGATTAATAATAAGGTTCATGTAACCTTCTATGTTTTCAACCATTCCCTAGGAATGTATAACTCACAAAATCAATGAATTCCCTGAAGCTATAACCCTTATATAGTTTCAATTTATAAAATGAGGACACATAAATCATTGGTGTCATTTTATAAAAAAGAACTTCCATATGGTATGAATGGTATCATAATGACACCTATATGTTGAAAATATTCATATAGAATTAGAAATAATTTTATGTTATTAGGTTGATAAATCTACCTATAGAAGAATTTAATCATACCTTAAATGAAGGTCAAAACAATGAACGTCGCGTTATGGTTTTAGCATTGACATTATAGCACAAATTATATTCCAAGGGAAACTAATTAATTAACAAAATATTGGTTCATTTCCCTATTTTTTACAGTGAAATCACATCAAAATCCAAACATAAAACTAAAATATTAGATCAATAACAATAAAAACAAGGTAGCATATGTGTATAAAGAATAAAATACCTGATTTTAGATGATTGAGATGGTTTTACACCTGTTCGGATGGGGGACTTCATTAGAGGAGCAGACCGCCGATTGAAGTTAGGGTTCTGTGAAGAATGGGGAATAGAAGCGGCCCGAATGGTTTTGGGGAAAACCATTACCAACGGTTTTTAAAAACCATTGGAAAAGGGTTCTTGAGGACACCCTTTCCCAACGGTTCTAGTGAACCATTGGGAAAGGGTTACCTAAACCATTATTACAAACGGTTTAACAAAACCGTTGGTAAAGAATCGTGGGTACAAATGCCATTTCCAGTATTGATTTGAGTACACCATTAAATAATTCTATTTTTTCATCCCTATAATTAACCTTTAATAATATTCAAATTTATAATTCTAAGAAGATATTGATTGAATCAAGTCAATACACTAGTTAAAACTAATCTTTCTCATCATCACATTTAATTTGATTATATCTTTTACACAATATAAATTCCCTATTTGGAATAAATTACCCTTCTTATTTATTTAATTATTAAAGATCCAATTTTTTTCAATAACATCATGATGTTTAATAATAATAATTAGTTCTATAGTTTGAATTATATCAATTTCAATAAGTCAACCTTAATGGATTAAACCCATTAATCATCTTTCACTAATTTAACTGATGAAATTAGTTATATCATTGAAAATATTAAAAAAATGCTCTACATTACTCACACTTTAGGTATTTATTGGCATATAAATATATCTAATTATATTAGATAAACAACTTATTCTCTCTTATTTTTCTTTTCTTGTGGAGAGTAAATTTATTTAGTAAGGGTTTCCTTATATAATTTAACCTAAAAAACATATTCATTTGGGGAATTGTCAACAACCTCAAAAATTTTACCATCTTCATCTTCTACATCACACTATTAATCTAATTTTGACCAAATATAGTTCATTATACCTTTATCATAAATTACTTTGATATCATTCATACAATAATTTTATTCATTCCCTCAGTGTAGTATTTATAGTCTTTAATCTTCATCGAACATCCTGAGAATACACATTCAACAACTACATCACAATAATTTTTCTAATTTACTTATTAATTCTAGATAAAACAACTGCTTTAAAATACATCAAAGTATTTTAGAGAGAATTTAATCCAATAAAACATTTCATAGGGTATCCACTCCTCCCTTGTTATTGACATCACATAGTTTGGAGTAAACAATGTAACATCTACTATATCCTTTCTAAAGTGATGATTGATTCCACTCTCATTGAGAAATTTCTCAGAGCTATTTATCAGTAGATTATTTTATCATTTAATAACTCTATTATATTGGGGTGTTATCACTAAAGATACATCATTATTGATGTAATGATTCTCAAGGTATTCTTGAAACTTAGTATATGTTTACTCTATTCCACTACCAGTTTATGCAATTTTGATTAAGTAAACAGTTCTATTTTAACTATCATTTGATATCTATAAATGAACATTATGTATTATTTCTTTATGTATATAAAAATAATATAGTATATTCTTCCATAATCATTATAAAAATTATGATATACCTCTCTCAATGTGGGTTCCGTGGATTTATTGGACCACATACAAATGAGTGAACCCAATTAATGAGATTGGGTGACATTTTCTTCTTTTATTGATATGTATTTTGAACCATATATCCTAAAACATAAGAAACACTTGTTTTCTCATAGACAGGCTTCAGATTTGAAATATACACTACAAACTTGATCTTGGATAAGTTTAATATGCTCTATCAGTGGCGGCGGCCTAGCCTTTGATTTCGAAAGTTGTTCCCTTATTCATTTATATTACGATAATTGTTTTATTTACTATGCACCTAGTGGAGATTAAAATATTCCTCCAACATTTCATGAAAGAGTTCTAGAAATTACCTTTGATTAATCACACATTTCGATGAAATGTAACTTCAATTTTATTTTAATATAGTTGACTCAAACTACAAATATTGTTCTATAATCCATCCACATAGATAACCTATGAATTCTTCTGATCACCACGTGCTATTTGGGTATTTTTACATCCTTTTTACATTAATGAACCATTGTTTTTATAACACACCATTCCGTAAATTCTTTCCTTTATATTTTTCAACATATTAATATTCCTATTGATGTGTGAATAACACCCACTATCAAGGTTCCATGTGCTATTGTTCTTTGTTGTTTTGGGATTGATTTCATCCAGGATAAATTTATATCTTTTCATATCTTTCTTCAAGGACATGACTGTTTGAGTTGAGTCATAAGATAGCCTCTCTAATTTATCTTTATTATAGATTGTATAATCATAGAAATGTTATTATTCCAATGGGGAGTACGAATTTATGAATAAAATACCATAATTATTTAAATACATTTATCTTAAACATCCATTGTGGTCATTACTAATTATTATTTATTTGAGATTAATAGATTTATTCTTGAAATAAATATAATGAATGTTATATAAAAAATTTACTTCTCTTAGGTGAAGGATATTGCCTCATTATTATTTTCTAACTTCTTGGTGTTTCTTAATTCTAATAGATCCTCATCAATTAAAAACAAGACATAGTGTGTCTAAGACAACAAAAATATTTCCACTTCATAATAGGAAATAACTTCCCACATTTATTCCTCCAAATAACTTTAACCTTCTAATAGCTCCATGAATATTTATTAACAAATATTAATCAAGAAACATTTACATTCCAATGCTTTTAGGTGTTTGAAAATGTAATTTTTCATGATTTTTCTATTTTCACACTAATACAAAATATCATCAAACATCCACATTAATCTATTTTGAGATATCTCTATTTCGAGTTTCAATCCCTCTCCATCAAAAACAACACCAATTTTTCCCATTTCAAGAGGAATTTGATCATTTAGAATTTTTTCAACACTTTATGAACAATGTTTATACCTTTCTAATAATTCACTATCTATGAAAATTTATAATTACAAATATTCATTGAATAACTTGATTTAATTTTAGATTGACCTTTATTTTTTAAGGAAACCACCTCTCATTAGGGGATTAAACCATAATTTTTTCCTTGTTTACACCAGCATTAAGTTTATCTATAATCTTATCTTGTTATTTAAACAGTAGATTTAAATTCACAAGTTATAAAGAGCCCATTTAACAATGTAATTGATGTTATAATTATTTTAATATTTATAAAATCTCAGTTTTTATTGGATCAACATATTCAGAATACTATTTCAATGAACCACCAATCATTCAATTTTTATTTCATTGAGCATTGAGGTCCTTAAGAGCCCCATAAAATTCCACCATGATGTCAACAACTAAATTTCTTTATTATAATAACCCCTTTTAGATTATTCCTTTTTAACTATAGCCTTCATAACATCATCTAAATGTAAATTAAACTCTAAAATTCTTACTCTAAATACTCTGAACAACCTTATTTTTTTCATACCAAGATTAACCTCCAAAACATCGTTGAAAAAAAAATATTATTTGAGATCAATTTTAAAATGTAACTACCTCCACATATTCTATGTAATTTATTCATTTATAATATCATCATTAAATCTCTTTTAACACATAGCTACATTATGTTTAACATTACCACTCCTAAAACATGATATTGGATGCCTGACTTCAAATATACGATTTACCCTCTTTAATTTCTTTACTAAGTGTGATAGAAACCCATAACATACATATTATTCCTCATATCCACCTTTAATAATATAAATATTTTAAATATATTAAAATTTTCATCTGATTATTTCATGAGTTACATAATATTCCTACCATCTTAACACACATTTCAAATAAAAAATAACTTCTTTGTTGATCATAGAATGAATGTTCTACCAAGTTATTACCTTAATGATCTCAGACATTTAGATTATTGGGAGGGGATTATATTCACATGATTTTATTCATAATATAAATTTATCTTATATCTAAAGAAATTCCCTAAATTACACAAACAAGCTCAATGTTCCCATTAAAAAATATGTGAATGTTTTCATTAGAGAAAATTTTCAATTCATCAATATTATTTTGTAGTAATTGATGATTTTAATATTTTTATATGATATAACACACATATATAATGATCATTTTTTATAAAAGAAATTTTAAAATGTCTAATAAATCAATTTAATGTAAATATTTTTTAACAATACTACAGATATATAATTTTGAGCTATAAAATTTGTATCATGAAACCTCTTGTTGGATTCAGTCATGGAATGTTCTAAAACATTAGTTAAACAAATCGTATGAATAAAATATAATAATACACATAGAACAAGATATGATAATAGTAATCTCATTATATTTATCTATATATGATAATTATATCCATAAAATATAGGTAACTCTTCGTTATTTACTGTGATTTTCTAAATAAAAATATCCTAATAACATATTCAATGCCAATAATCTATGGCTTTGATACCACTTGTCGCAAACTAAAGAACCATTTGAGGGGTGGCGGAAAATATATATTGAAATTGATTCCCATGTCACATTTTATCTTGTTCCTATGTTCTAACTAACTCATTATATCTATTGTAATTAATCACACTTCAACAAAAGTTACAAATGAAAACATTAAAAAAATGGATAATAATTATAATTCGATCACAACTAAGAGATACATCCAAGTAGTGATCACTAATAATGTTTTGATGTGATATAATCCAATATTATTAAAAATATTAATGGATATTTTGTAGTAAAAATTTCTTCTTGTTAGGATAACTACATATATAATTAAGGTTTAGATATAAGCACACTTCCACCCTGAGATCATTTCTATATAGTCCTATTTTTTCCACAATATTGGAAAAAATCCTCTCAGTTTATTGACAATAAGTTTACCAACATATTATAATGTTTTAATATTTATTGTTTATTCATGAAAATGAAAATTTTATTCTCCATTTACTTCCAAAATATCATGAATGACCACATAATGTAACTGGATATGTTTTTTATAGTGCATTGTTATTCATGAAAAATCCATTACTCAAAACTATACTTGATATATATATTTTTTAGTTTTACCTTAATGAATGATCTTTCATATCACTAATGAAATAAATTAACATGAACGATACTATTTTTTTAATATTCCTTCTTCATGAACGATCCTGATCTGTTAATTATACAGATTAGTAAACAACACTTCTTCATAAACGGGTTAACTATACATACACTTATACTAGCCAAAAAAATTCTCGCTTCATCCAAATTCAATTACCCCCAAATTAGAAAAATAACTACCTTTATATTATTTTGTTTTCCTTGTATAATAAGATCATCCTCTGACAATTTATAAGAAAATATTTATAGAAAACAAGGTATGAATAGAATCTAATTAAGACATTCAGATAGGCGCACTTCTAATAATATTCCTTTTGTGATAGAAGATAATTCACCACAACCCATTCCCAAAAATCCCATCCTCTATGAGAATCACATATAATATTCATTATATTTTTTGAAAACTACCACCACCAACCCATAACCAATAGTGTTTTTCATGTTTGGTTTTATTAAAACTCTTATATATACATCTTTCATGTTGTTTCACATAATTCTTTTCATAATCAAAATTCTATGAAATTCTTATTTAAATTTCATTCATTCTCTCTATATATACACCTTTAAATTCATTGACAACACCATATTTTTTATAAACATCACATGTCGATCTGAATCCACATGTACTTTCTAAAAATTAACTCCTATAAATATTATTCTCACACTAAATATGTACATAATATTAAAAATCAACTATTCCCTGAGAAAGTCTAATCATAATTATGACTAAAGTGAAACCTATAAATTTATCATCTATATCATTGTTTATCTAGGTAGGGTAATCATAAATTGTATTTGTAGGAGAAACATCATACCCACTATCTTTACCAACCATTAATAATCATCCCATTATTTCTAGAATTATTTAAATTTTGATTTATATTCTTTTATACTTCAACACATATAACCCCAATTCCAACACAACCTAACTAAGTGAATAACGTATGAATAAATAGAAAACCCAATAATTACATTAATTATATATCTTTAAAAATTTATATAAACTTTAAATTTAATTAATATATTGAATAACACGGATCTCAATGTTGAATATTAATTTTTATTTGAATCTATAATAGAAAACCTATATCTATCATTAAATTTATTGAGTGGGTCTAAATAAACATAAATATCACTACAAAAATATTTTTTTCATGACATAAGAATAGGAAACAAAATGTACTAGAGTTCATGCGTACCCATGATCAAAATAAATAATTTACCAATAAAAATAAACTTATTCTAAGATTCCTAATTTGTAAACCAAGCATATTCATTTTATCTTTATGTATCATAGGATGAAGGGATATTATATAGTTTCTTAAATTTAACATACTAATGACTTATTTTATTTCAGTGTGGAGAGTTTTCTAGGTGATGCAATTGACCCTCTGGAATTATTTTTTCTTTGTTATATGTTAATTTCATTATAGTCTCCTCACTTCTATATAGTCATCAAAACAATATTATGGTTTTAGATTACATTAAAACAATAAAAATGATTGATTCACCTTTATAGGATCTAGATAAATCAATATTTGGGAATTATTTATGTGATTCATGGCCAATAAGAAACAATATATAGTAATTGGGAAATATATGGATCCTTTTGGATATCATAGTGATTGGACATATTATTCCTTTTTAATATTTTATTAACCAAGAACCTCACTATTTTTTGGTAACAGATTATTCAAGAGATAAAATACTTTTGTATAGATGGTGTCACTATATAAATTTCCATCTTTCTTGTTATAAAACAACTATGTGACTGATAATATTATATATTTAGTATAACAATCAAACAATGATATCTTTTTATAAATCTCTAACTTCTCAAATATATTTGGACAATTGTGGAGGTTGTATTAAATTTTCATTCTCATTTCATCAATATGATCTCTATTTTCATATAGAGTTGTACTCTTATCAGATGATCTATAAGCCATAGTGTTTTCCTAGTCAATAGAAATATAAAATTCTTCCCTGTTTTTCTTCCATCATTTATAATATTAATATTTTCCAAGATAGATCATGTGTTCTTCCTAATAAAATAGAGATATTCATCTTGAATGACAACATTGTAAACACAGATAAATTATTTTATTGGAGTCATTTCCACACTATTTCAAACTTTATGAATTATATAACCCAATATCACTACCCTTTTTTCATTAAATTTTCATCCAAAACTTTTTTATCTGTGGTTATATTTTTTGGTTCAACAATAATCACATTTAACAAAAAAATAAATACACAGAAAGTATGCACATTATGAATCAATTTTCACATTAATAAATTATATATTGTATAAATTTAATAAATAGACTTATAAATTTTAATTGATACTTATATAAAGTGTTTATAAGAATAAATATAAATCTCATGTATAAAATTAAATTATAAAATATATAAAAATATTAAATTGGTATACCTAAATATAATTTTATATATTATATATATATATACACATAGATATGTCAAAAAATTAAATGTTTTTTAAATATATAGTTCCTTATGTGTGGAAAAAATAATTATACCTTTATATATATATATATATATATAACGAAAATATTTCAAAGTATAAACTATAAATTTAAATCGTATACTTGAATGATATCATAAATATTGAAATGAAGTATGTAAAATATACATTAAAATTTAATGTGCATGCTTAAAATTATGTGTATTTGTGTTTATTCATATACAAGTATATAAATCTCCACACACACACAAACATATAAATATAAAAAATACATATAATTATATATATATATAAATAGGTGTAACAAACAAACACACACACACACAGATATATATATATATATAGTTATGTGATGAACAAAAAATAGTCTATAAGAGATCAAATTACAAATGATTATAGGGAGAGCAAGAAAAAACATCACAACATAACTAAAGCAAGATTTGTTGAGAATCCAACAGATTCAATTCCAAAAGTCAAATACCATAAAAAATAGTGTTCAAAATTCCAAAAAAAATTGTTCCTTACAAGATTATAGAATGGTTTCGAATATCGATAGATTGATTTGGTAAAATGTTGATTACACCAAAAACATGAGTGACAGCGTAATATCTTTGAAAAATTTTCAGATCACAAACCTATGTTTTCGAACTAAAATCTTCCAAAATATTTTTCAGACATATCAAAAAATTATAGCGTCATTTAAGCATAGAGGAATAGGGTTGAGTGGTGGTTTAATTAGTTTTATTTTGTAAAAAAATATAATACTATTTTAGTTCTTATAATGAAGTGTTGATAAACGTTTTTTATCAAAATTTTAAAGATTATTGTTGATAAAGAGACATTTTATCCACAGTAATTTTAGCGTTGAAAAAATATTTTTTATAAATAATAATTTTAGCTATAATAAAATGATCAATTTATTCTTATGTAACTATAAAAAGAGCCATTTTAATCTTATAAAATCTATCAAAAGAGACATTTTATTTTATGTTATTTAATAACTTTATTATTATTAGCATTGATATAATAAAATTTAATTGACACAAATTTTAGCACTAACAAATTTCGCTGTTTAATCTTATGTGGCTTCTCAAAGAGCTATTTTATCCTTTTGTATGATTCGAAAGGAGACATTTAATATTAGGTGGTCCTTTAACAAAACAATTATTAGCATCGATAAAGCCTAAATAAAAAACAATAATATGTGTTTATATAATTAATTTTATAAAAAAATAAGCAATAAATGTATTTCAATAAAATTAATTTCACATAAATTATATTATAAATTACATAAATGTGTAAATATTTTTTAATATGTCTTATAAATTACATCAAAGTATAAATAAATATAAAGATATATAAAATTATATTTAAATATAAAAAAATTCAATAAATAACTTGTAATATTAATTTATATGATATTAATTATATATATGTGATAAATTAATCATTAATTGTATTTAAATATTTTTTTAAAAATTTAATTTTTTATCAATTATATAAATGAATAATAATTTATTAATGACTATATTTTAATTTGCATTGAATTATTTTAAAATATTACTTAATAAATATAGTTATTAAATTTACTATTTAAAATTTTTATAATAATATAAAAAAAATTTGAAAATATATAAATTAGATATTTTTATATTATATTTCTTAATAAATTACCCAAAAAATATAAATATATAAATGATTCTATAATATATTATTAATTTTAATAAATATATAAATAAAAAAAAAATTTAGGATTAACTATATTTAAATAGACTCAAAATTGTTAGTATATGGATATGTATATATATATGTTATTCATCAATATATAAATATTAATAATTATTATTTTTTAAAACATATAATTATTAATTATTTTCAATATTTATTTACTACTATAAAAAAATTTAACATATAATATTGAATAAATATTTTCAGGATATATATATATATATAATAATTTGATTTCATGATTAAATATAATTATTTAAATAATTATATAGAATAATAATATTTACAATAATTACTAATTTTATATATGTATATATAATTCATTATATATAAAATATAAAACTAATTATCATTTCCATTTAAAAATTCCAAAGTATATTGAAAAATATTATTATGTATATTGATGAATAAGTATATTAAAAAATATATAATTAATTATATAAATTTATAATTATATTAAATATATATATATGATGTTTAAAAATGTATATTACTGATTACTAAAATAATGTTATTAGTTATATTTATTGTCATTTATATTTAATATATTTAAATATAAATTATTTCATATTATTTAGATTAATTTTATATTTATTTGTTTTCAATATAATTATATATGTATGAAAAATAAATAGTATAGTTATATGGATGATATTTCGTAATTTAAAAATTTATATCATAATATATACCTATATAATATTTATGTTTGAATTTATATACATAATAATAATTAAATATGAATTATACACCCACAGGAAAATACTTTTTAAATTATAAAAGTTGATAAATATTTCAATAAATTGAATCAATTTTTGATTAATGTATAAATATAACCATGAATCAATATTAATATATTTATGTGTCTCTCCTTGTGTAGGCCATGTATTTGTGTAGGTGCAACAAACAAAAACCTTCCTATATCCAACTATATACGATATACATACATTATTTATTTTATTATATTTTACATATAAAAAAAAATTATTTGATTATAATAAATGTAATTATTATATATATATAACATATATTAAAATATATATCAATAATATATGAGAATTCATTTCAAATTTACTCAAATATTAAAATATTAATTAAATAAAATTTAAAATTTAGTTTCATATCATACATTTCAATAACAATATATACATATTTGTTAAATAAATAGTGATATATTTTATCAATGACAAATAAAACATTGATAAAATTTCCCTTTATCAGTGTTAAAGTAAAACCTCATAAAAATCAACTTTTATTGGTTCTTGTGATAATGTTGATAAAATTATTCTTTTATCAATACTTATTTTTAAAATTTACAAGATCCAATTTTTTAAGAATTTAATTGAAGAAATGATAGTAGCCAGTGACTATGATTCACAAATCTATAGTAACGTAGAGATAAAATCATGAGAAACAACTCATAGTGAAGGTAGATCCTACATTGAGAGAAATAAAAGAGTTTTTATTATCATTACAGGTTTCTAGAATCAATGGTCTTCTTGAAATGAAAGTCAATAATAGAATCTATTATGTTCATCCATAGGTATCCTCTTCAAAAATCAAAACATAATTCTTGATCTCTGTAGGTAATGTAATGTCTTGGTCAGTTATCCTTCCCTAATGCCCCTTCTACCATTACATCCCACCCCCACAAGTAATCAGAAAGTTAATGGAACCTAGATTATATTGTGGTCTCCCCTTTTGGGGTACAAAATGAACACTGATGGGTCTTGAGTTATGGGTTACATGCATGGTGGTGGAGTTATCAGAGATCTCCAAGGATCTGTTGTGGAGGAATTTTTATCTTTCTTTGGATGTGGGGATTCCCTTGAAGAAGAATCTCATACTATGTTAATGGGAATGATCCTATGTATCAGAGAGACATTTTCATTATAGAGATTGAGACATATTCATTAATTGAATACAATACTTTATCAATTCAAGGACCTACACCTTGGTCCATAGAATATTTAGTCAGGAGATACAAGGGCTATATGAATAATCAGATGTCCATTATTCATACATGGCATGCCGATAATGTGGTGGTGGACTATCTTTATTTTAGAGAATCTCATAATTACAAACTCCGCATTCTTTCTAACATGGGATCATTTATTTATGAGGGTACTCAATTTTTTCAAGATGATTCTCTTGGTTTTCATTATTTTAGACAACACTAATTGTTTCTTTGTATGGGTTTCCACAACTTTTCTTTCTCATATATAAAAATAATTTTGTTATTCAAATCACTATAAAAAATTTGGTCTTTAAGAAAATAGATTTATTAATGTTGTTAAAAGTAATATAAAAAATAGTTAACAAAATAAATAATGTTAATAATAATATTTAACAAAACACATGTTATTAATATTGTAAATCTTTTATTAAATATAAATTAAAATCATGAATTTTAAGTGTGTTGTTTATAAATATAAAAATCATATTTATTTTGTATTAGTGGGAGATATATGAAGATAAATTCTCAAAATTAATCCCACCCCTGAAAAAAACCTTCACCCCCATGAAATAAATCCATATCCATGATGGATAAACAATCAATCCATAGATGTGGTGGAAACTCTCACCATATCTCATCCACCAAGAAATACTCATAAATCCTAAAACTCAAATATCAACACTTCATTTCCATTTCCTCTAGAATATATCATATCGAATGATTCCCTTTAAACACTTCCCATGAGATGAGTTTTATATGTAATTAAAGAAATTTTTAGAGGTATGAATGTTAAAATTTATACTCAGATGTCTCATTTCCTCCCTTATATAATTTTTCATAAAACCAAATATGATTTTGAGTAAAACCATGAGTATTGATCTCATTTCAACCCTTTAACTATTTTTTCATAAAATCTAAATCAATTTTTTGTAAATCCATGCATAAATATTTTATCCAATGCTTCAAGCCACATCTTTTTCTTTATCTCCCAAAAAATTTCTTTCCCAACCAAATTATATAAAACAAATTTATTAAAAATAAAAAATACATATGATTTATGATTAATATTTGAGAAATGTTTATATTAATATACATTTTAATTCATATCTTTTAGCTTAGAAATATGAATATGTTTTTTCCCTAAAATCAATACAAGAAAATTGACTTTTATGAAAACACATTGTGTTTTGTTAAAAGTAATGCAGAATACTCCATCAGGTGTTATTGGAATCCATGTACTTAAAAATCATTTTTTTAACAACATATATTGCATTCAATTATATATTTTTGACAAATCATATCATTTTCTATAAAAAAACTCATAACAAACATATATGATTATACAAAATATGATTTGTGTTGTTGTATAAATTTTAACTACATATTTCATGTCTATTTAAAATTATTGAATTTTTTACCATATAAATTAGTAATTTGTATAAATACACCCATTTCACCTAATATATTATAATGAAATAAAAATGGAATGTAAACTATAAAATATAATAACAGACAGATTCGTATATTTATATATATATATATATCATTCAAAAAATATTTATTCACTCATTGACAAGTATTCAATGTCATTAGTTTGGTCAATGAAATATTTGATTATAAACTATTCTGGTTAATATACTCATCACTTCATCACATTAAACTTTATTCATCCACAACAATTTTCCATCATCGGAAAAATACTGAATCAATGAAATGAGAAAAATGTAAATAATTACTAAAATATCAATGAGATAAACACCATCCCACCATAGAATTATAACCCAATGGAACAAAAAATAATAGTAAAATGTTAATTTTATATGAAAAAAGAAACATAAATAGAATGTAATAAATACCACTGGTAGTTTTTACATAAAAAATATTAACATTCACAAAATATAAATAAATTATTATTATTTTTACATATAAAAAAAATAATTTTTAAGAAAGAAAACAATAGAGAAGTTTTTAAATATAAATCTTATATGAAAACCTTTTAATATGTATGTCAACCTGAGAAAATTTCAAGGAAAACAGTTATGATTGAAAAATAATTTATATAATTTATATTTTATTGATAATAAAAACACTTATATTGATATTAGAAATGAGTCCATAAGGAAAACATAATACTAAAAAATGATGTTATATCCAGATACAAAAAAAAATCAATATTAATAGTGTGTCGATGGTTCCTTCAAAAAATTGTCTATGGTTATAAAGCATTTCTATTAAATATAATTTCAGAAGGCCCATAAAATTAAACTCTATCCAAATATGAGTTCAAGAGGATGAAATTGAATTTTAAAAATTGATTTAAACAATAATGAATGTATAAATAATTTTAATACAATTGCTATTCTAGGATAATTAATTTCATTATTATGATGTATTATAACTTCTGAGTGAACTATTGGAAATATCCTCATCCCAAAAGATCTACACACATAGTTTTGAGAAAATATGGAAATATATTTTTTCCCCAAACCTATTACCACAGTTTAATAAACCATTGTTATAGGTTATTCTATAATATGATTTTTTTAAAACCATGGGTATATACAATTATATTGGGAGGCTCACTCAAGCTTCTTCTCCCCTCCTAATTTAAATTCTAATCCCTCAGGTACATAATATTACCCCTCTCCCCTATGGAAATATTGGAATCCACCCTCCCCTCCTCTGTCGCATTTCGAATCCCCTTCCCATCCTCATGTGATTTTAGCCTACCCCTCCCATCCTTAGGATAATTTGGCATTCCCCTAATTGACATTTCACTCTTCATCAAGTGTTCTTCATCCATTTTCGTAGTTTTTTTCAAATATTTAAGAGGTTATATTTCATTCCTTCCTCTTATTTATTCTTTTTTATTCCGCCATATCCATGTGGGTATGAGTAACTTTAATAAATCTATTTTGATTCATCAAGTTTAGTTTAATTTTTTTGATATCATAAAAATTAATTTGTTTTCAATATATTTTTTAATATATTTTAATTTTTTACATTACAGAAGAAAGATATTCAATTTTTTTATGTCTTTTATGGGAAAAAATATTCCCAATAGTCTATTTGATCAGTCCACCCTAGTTTTCAACAATTAGGGATTAAGTAATTTTTATTTATCTTATATGATACCCTATATTATGTTCCATGACACAGGTCACCAAACATATTAATTATATACAAGGCCAATTTAGATTGATAATGTATATTGTAATGGATAATTTTAAATTGTGATATCAAATGGAACACATATATTTAAGGTTACACTATTAAATTAAAATTAAAAAATATTTTATTCTCATAATTTCTTCTATTCCATCAATGTTATATGTTTTGTGTTAATAAAATATGAATAAAATAATATTTGTAAATTAATTTAATTAATAAATATTTCAAGTAAAATGACAATTTTTATTATTTAGGGTACTTAAATTGTTAAAAAAAATTAAATTGTTTTTTATATTATTAGTACATTAATAATGGTTTCAACATTGAATAACATTTTCCCCAATGTGTTGTAAAAGAGAATTTACTTTTGAAGGAGAGACATTTGACGTAGAATTGACTCAAAACTAAGAAAATGTGGATAGTTTTTAATAAAATTAAGATTCATTATAAAATATATAAAAATTGTGGAGATAAATTTCAACGAGGTTATATATTTTAATATCATTTTAGGGAGAATAATTAGATAAGTAGTAAGATTCATCGCAATAGGTACCCAGTATCCCCATGAATAATTCTTCTTATATTCATACACTTTTCAAATTTTTTTATTTTTTTAGCTCAAAATTTTCATTCCTTAATCCCTCATTTCCCTTGGTCATTATCAAAAGTGGGGTAAGCTCTTCTTTTGACCATATTCTCTCCCTTTTATCCATTGTGTTCAAGGTTTTCTATGGTTTTAACATTCACTTATTCAAATTATGACCTCTACTTCATTTTATTTTTTCTCCAAATATATCTATTTTTATGTGATTATTATTATAAAAATTTTCATTATGAATAAATATAAATAACTAATTAAATAGAATAATTATGAATAAATAATTCATTTATTTGATTAAAAAAGATAATTTATAATAATATTTTTCATGTATTAAAAATAAAATAAATAATATTGTGGAAGAACGTTAATAATAGAATTATTTAATATAAACATTAATTAAATTTCATTATTATTTTACTCTAACTATGATTTAGTTTTACCTTTAATTAAGTTTTTTTATTCTTAATTAATTTAGTTTTATCCTTACTCATATTTAGTTTACCACTACTTAGCATTATTTTTCCCTTACTTAGATTTAGTTTACCCTTAAATAGCGTTAGTTTTACCTTTACATAACTTTATTTTACCCTTTAATAACTTCAGTTTACCCTTACATAACATTGTTTCTCCCTCATATAACTTTAGTTTACCCTTATTTTATATTAGGTATCCAATTAGTAAGTATATTTTTCACTTAACTTTTATTTAAACTTACATAACATAGTTTCACCCTTAATTAAATTTAGTTTATCCTTACTAAATTTTGATTAAACATATATAACTTTTGTTCACCCTAATAAAATTTGTCCACCCTTAATTAAATTTATTTTACACTTACTTTGTTCTAGTTTACCCTTATTTAACATTGGTTTACTCTTACTTAGATCTTTTTTACCTTTACATAACTTTAGTTTACCCTTAGTCAGTGTTCTTTAATTTCCTCTACACTATAATTTTAATTTGTATTTGAAATTTGATATCATTTTAATTATGGTTTAAAATGTTTTTGGGAACATAAATTATTTCCCAATAGTATAATTAATATAATTTGGATGTGTCATATCAATCATATTTCAGCTATGTTTCAAGATAATTTAGAGTCTGTTTAAAATTTTAATTTAACAATTATTTAGATGGAGGTCATATAAAATGTATATAGAGACTTTATTTATGACATGTAAGTCTTTGGAATATGTCTACGAATATTTTTGGATCTAGGAACTGAGACGATGTGCAATTTATAGGCCTGGTGAGGTGAAAATATATTTTATTGAAATACTAAATATATGTTAATTTATTGTTCATGGTTTTCCTATAAAAGTGTAATATCTCATAAATGGAGTTTTGGATCAAATATATGATACCACCGTTGAAGAGAGAACATGGGGTATACCCTAGGCATGATGTAACATCGGCCACCATGGAATGTTTGGTTAGTGAAGCCGTTGGTGGGTTCCATCGATAAATTATTTAATTTAAATTAATTTATTTAATATCCATAACCCAAATAAATCAAACTTTGAGACTTTGATCCAAAATCCAAGATCACTATTGTGTTTATAATGTGGTTTTTACCCTATCCACGGCCTAAATTTGTTCAACACTTGATGTTTAGATGCGATAGCTGTTTGAGGGTATGTTTAATTTAAATAAGTTAATAAATTAATTATTTTTTTATTAGAAACCAAATTAAATACTCTATAAATACTATGTTATTATATTTTTCCAATGGATGGCCTCATAACCCTTGTTGAATCTAAGAGTACTGTGAGAACATCCTTCATTTAAGGATTGAGATTGGATGATGACTGGTGATTGGATCGAGGTGAATTGTTAGGAAGAGCAAATAGTTGATTATCATCATTGATAAAATATGTTTTCTTCATAAAATATCGATACCTAATCAAGGAAGGAATAAAAAATTTTGGTTTCTACCCCTTTTATTAAAATGTTTATCATGATAATTTTTTCGTTGATCTGCAAGTAAATGAACCTTACCATGGGACTATGTTTTGAAATAAATCATTATTTCAATTTATTTTATATCCATGACATTCTTATCACCCAAAATTACATAGTATTAAATCATTCTCTGAGAATGCTCACATAGTGATTTTTACCACCTTTTTATTGGGGCTTTTCACACAATGTTCTTTATTCTATTCATCGTTGGACCATGAGGTCATGATTTGAAAATTGCTGAGAGGGTTCGAGTGAGATCGAACCCCAAGATTCATTATGGTGGAAAGAACTACACATAGATTGATGGGTTAGGTATTTATTGATAAACATGTTGGGTGGTGTCTTTTGAATGGATTAGATCAGTACCGCTGGTGTGGTTTAGTGATCGAAGGTGGTTCAGGATCCAACAGGTGATCCCCATTTTAATTATAAAGGACATGGGTTTAATGCATAGCGATGAAAACAGAGAATATGTAGATTTTAAGATCCATAATTACTAGTTTTGGCAATCATGGTATGGTGGTGTAAATGAATAGACCCCATGTATAAAGGGATGTTGTGTCGTTGTAGTGGTGGTAATTTTATTAGGATGATGTGCAGTTGGGATCCAATAGTAGGATGAAACCATTTGAATTTTTTAAGGTTCATTAGAGTTGATTTAATTAATTAGTAGAGGGGGCCCTAGATATTCACAGACATAGGTGGTGGGTTGCATGAAGTATGGTTAAGGGATTTCCATGCGTAAATGTCTAATTCCCATAATATGATATAATATTGTTTAAAAAAGAAAAGGGATAGAACTCTTGATATGGATCCATGTGTGAAGGAATGGTTTTGTGCATTTTAATCTCCCCCTAGGAAATAAAAGAATAATTTTTAAAATAATAATAATAATAATACTATTATTTAAATATTAATTCAGTCATAACTTCTTCATACATTATCAGATTGATGTGTCGTTACTAGAATTTCTACCCGGACTTTGAGACTACCATTTCGAGAAAAATATTGGATATATAATTAAGTATCATGAATTGAGTCCACAAACCAACAATTATTATTATTATTATTATTATCATTATTATTATTATTGTTATTATTATTATTATTGTGGAACCCTGTATCTGAAATAACTCATCAGTGAAATGTCAAATTCAAGAACTGTCCTTGATGTTATGACATTAAAATTGAGGTGGGTGTTTTGTGACTAGTATGGGGTATTTAATTAGGCTTCTTGTATCAAACCTAAGAAGAAAACTTCACATGTGATATCATGAAATGTGACTATTTCACCGGGTGTCCAATTTTGGTAATTGAATATTCTATACTGAGTGTTTTTCATGAGGATCCTTACAATTTGATCTATTTGGTCATCTAGAGCTATTTACAGAGGTATATTAGTGAAATTGTGATTTCCCCATTTTTATTAATGATTATCCTTGTGCGTTTGTCAAGAATTTGGTCAAGATATGTCATGTAGTACTCTTACACACTATGTAGTACTTAATGGACAACAATCTAAATGATGTAAGGGTCATGGCCTAGCAGCAGAGTGGGACCACCTTTTATGTGGGTCCCTAACATGCCATTTACTATTTTATGAATCTTCAACCCCCATATCTCATTCATTGGAACTTGTATTTTGGCATACAAGTAGTCAATCTTGGGTGTTTTTTTATGTATAACAAGATAGTTCCTTCAGTTTGGCCTTTTAGATATAATGTAGAATTTTTAGAGAAAATATCTTAATTAAGAAATTCTTGATGATAACTTTGATCATGTTTGATCACCAGATACATTTCGAGTATACCCACTAATAGAGACTAGGTGGTGGAGTCATGCACACTTTCTGAGTAGACACTATAGAAGAGACTAGGTCGAGGATTCCTCAGTCCTTTTGAGTAAACCATAAAACCAAGACAAGGTAGTGGAATCCTCGACAAATATCGAGTGACCCTACAGCACAGTTGAGTAGTGGAATCCTTGAAGGATACTATGTTGAACCATTAACATAGATATTAAGTGCCATCCTCAATGGATACATAGTCAACTCTTCAGTTTAGATGGGTAGTGGAGTTCTTGACAGTTACCAATTTAACCTTACAGCATAGATGGGAAGTTGATTCCTCACCAGTTACGGAGTTGACCCACCAGTAGAGCTCGGTATTGGCTTACTTGATGACTTACAAAGTATAACCCCTGATATACACGGGATTGTGTCAACTACTTTGATATTTTTCCCACTCCGTTGTGCGACATATTGATGAGGCATGGTTATACTTGTATGGTTACCTTTAGGAAGATGCATGTGGAGATGGGAAATGTTGATTGAATTTTGGAACTATTTGACACACGTCTTCTTGGTTAGATCAGTGAGATAAATATCCCTGACTCTCTCATTTGGGATTATTTGACAAAGAATATATATATATATCATTCTATATCCACACCTTGGATTTTGTTACTATTTTTCCAAGAGAAGTGAATATGTGTTGGGTTTTCAACATGCTTTTCGTGTCTATATTCTCATGGTTAGATGATCCTACTCTCCTACTATATATGGGGAAGACTCGATGGGTATTTCATATATACACTATGTTTATCTCTTGTGTTTAGAAAACATTACATTCACTCTTGTTTGGGTTGAGTTGTTCTCTTTGACTATCAGGCGTATGTCATCTTTCTTTTCTTGTGTTATCTCTTACTACTTCCTCATGGCCTTTTAGGGTGTCTTATTGGGTATGTATATATTCACCCTTGCATGGGATTTGGATTCATGTGTTATTTCTTATGAAAATGATGTAAAGTTCAACTACGATTTCAGAGTTTAGGGATATGGGATTACTGGAACACATATAGCGGTCATAACTTGAGATTCATGAGATAGAAACTATCAGCTATTTACTTTTTCCATTTTTCTATGGTAGGGAAATATTTCTAATTGGATCCTATATTGTTTCCTTCTACTTTTCTGTTTTCACTACCATAATTTTTTACCATCTAGCGGTTCATGAATGCTTTATTTTATTTATTGTAGTGTTGCATCATTTACACTGTTCAGCTTTACCATTTCATCAATATGACTATGCCTGTGGATAAATGCACGTAGGAAAAGGCCTCTTTATTTATTTATTCCTTTTTCATTGGTCTCTACCCCCTATCCTATGGAGTTGGTCTTGGGATAATTTAATATTGAGACCCGTCTTTGGGTTGTTTCATGAAAATTGGTATTAAGGAAAGTTGATTCCTTGGGAAATTGGTTAGAATAGTCCCCTTATGAATATTTTGTCGGGATTTTAGTTCAACAATGTCAATGTTTCTTAAGTGCATCTCTCAGGACAGGGAGTCTAATGATGGTGTGGGTGGATGACATATTCATTCAAGAGTTACTTGACTACATGCTTTTCAACTCAGCAAACCAAGACATAACTTACAAGGATAAATGGTATGTGCATCATATAGGATTGAGTATTTTACATTAATTTTTTATTCAACCCCACATTATATATATATATACACAAATGACTATAATACATCGAGAATACATCTCAAGATGCCTCATGAATGTGAGATAGCTAGGATACCATTTTCTGATTATGATGATGATCTGATGAGTGCTAAGGACTCCTTTCAGTGTCCATTATATGAGTATTATCCTTTAGGCAGGCAAGTTGCAACACCTCATCCTATCAAGCAATAATTAGTAGTAGCGTATAAGGCAGAGGATATTTTCAGGCTAAGAGTACACTATGATTTCTAGTGCTTGTGGTCTATTAGGTTCATTTATGAGACAATTCCATAGGTAGTAGAGGTTTTTTTGAGTCGATGATCCATGTTTTTAGACATTCCCAGATCCGAACTAATGTGATGGTTTCACCCACAACCAATGTTATTCATGGAACAACAGTTACATTAAGTGGTACTATCAGATGATACAACTGTAATGAATGCACATAAGAGGTTCTAATAAAAGGAATCATCTAAGATTGATGATGAGAAAGAGTCCCATATATTGTGTTTGATGTCATGCTCGATCCTTTGGTTTGGATATCCCACTCGTGTAGGATCCCATTCAATGCTGAAACTCACAGTGAGGCCTCTACAGGATGATGTTATGCATTAGTATAGTCCTATGATGGATATTTTCTATCGTGGAATCATAAATGCAAGGAAGTTGGACACTTACACCACCAAGATACTTTCTTGAGATGTGATATAAAACCATGTGTGCAAGTCAGTGTCATCCCAAAGATGATAGTATTGAGTTGTCATGGAGGAGTTATATTGACTTGTGTGTTTAAGGTAATTCTTATTTAGTATGCTTTCAAAGCGAGCCCTAGTTATGGAGAGAAGGCTAGAAAAGGGAATTTATAGCTTTAGTAGGTAGGATGTGGTTGTTTAGTGGCTTCGAGTGTGGTTTAGGGTATGACATGGTTTTTTCCTTCTCTCTCTACAGTTAAACAAAAAATGTATAATTGATGTTTTCATTGGATGTATCCCTTGTTCGAGACTTGGAAATACTTTTGGTGGACTTTTTTCTTGACCTTAGTGTTGGATTCCCCTAAACAAGGGATCATTGGTTGCACATTTCTATAGACAGTGTGACTTTAATGTACATTTAGATAAATGAATCCTCACATGAAATCTTTTCGAAGATGAAGTGAAGATATATGATGTTTCCCTCATTATGGGTTATCCTTTGACCATTAATACTCATATTATTTATATCAGTTAGTATGGTAGTGATTTTGGGTTTTGGGATAAATTATTCATCCTTAGTGAGAATTATTCCCCAGATGGAGCGAGATGATCTCATTTTCAATAGGTTACAACCGATTCAATAGTTGTCTTTTATTACCCTTGAAGTAGTAGATGCTATGAGGACATAGTTTACTGCGATTTTGGAGGATTATAAGTTCATCCTTCTTCAAGATGAGATAGGTTTATCTCACCATTTAGAGTTTTTATTCAGGGTATTTCACTAGGGACAACCAGATATCTATGCTAGTTTATTGGATGAACACTTGTACCTGTGAGGGATTGTTGTGTAGTTTTAGGACTCTACATAGTTGGGTCATCATAAGACAAAATGTTTTTATCTAGAAAACCTAGTGTTTTTTCTAGGAGTAAAATAAGAGCATGAGGTTAGGTATTGGATTGTGTCACCTGAACCAAGTGATGAAATGATGAGTATCCACCCTTGAGAATCATTGAGTTCTTTGACTAGTGGTTTTATGTGAGGTGGATCTTATAGGTTGACCTCTACATGGGTTATCACCATCATTAGGTTTGAGAGGTGGATGTATCATGAATGTATTCGTAGAGTTGTTATCATTTCAGGAGTTCTTGTTGATACCCATTTTCATGTAGGATGCCACAATGGATTTCAAAATACTTGTGATTTGAATCCTTATCCATTGAGGGATCGGTATGTGGTACCCTTCATAGATGGTACCCTCATGTTCATGGAATCAAATTTGAAGCATCTGAAAACGTATTATGGTCTTAAACATGCTTCTAGAGTTCTAGTAATATTGCATCTCTTATGCTGTCAGTTCTAGAATTGAATGTCCAATTCTCATGATTTGTCTTCTTAGACATGGGAGTGACAATGGACCTGATAGAGGTTGAGGTAGCATGGGCTTGGGGCCACCCAAGGTAGGGTCATGGTATTATATTCTCACAATTAGGTTTTTCATCCACTATTGTTGAGAGAGGTTATGATGTAATTGACCTATTTCCAATTAACCATCATGGGTGGGAAAGTTGTAGTAAACCTCAATTCGATGGTTGTTACCCCAGCATTTCTTCATCGTGTTAAAGTGGAACAACACTAAGATATAGATGTGAGGTCTTGCATGACTATTTATCCTTAAGAGACCTTTATTGGCACCAAATTATAAATGAGGCCATAAATGAGCATCTTTGATAATCATAAAGACACCATTTCACTCAATGTACCATTATGAGGTGGCGAAGAATGGCAAATGTATGTTTGGAGACCCGTGAAAAAGAGTAAAATTAGCGAGTATGTATCCTACATTCCCAAGTTGAGGTAAATGGATATATTTTTCCCCATCAATATGGAAACGATTAAGGAAGATGTCTTGATTTTTAGAGACATGCACGTAAAAGCAATCCACAAATAAGGATCATATACACCCAATGCAACTTCAAATTCATCCTTATGCACTACCATTTTCCAACATTTCCACAAATAATTTCAGCTATAAATAGAAGTGAACCCTTCCCTTTTTTGGTAATGAACTAGAAGTCAAACTTTTACTCTCATTCACACAAGATGACCCCTTCCATGATCATGTTCAATTCATTGGTTCAACGTATATGATAATGTGTGATAGGTCCCCCATAGGTCTACTTTTTTGGGCTTACAAGGGCTTGACCCTCACCCATTTACTTTTTCTATATGATAGGTTCAGAAAAAGACTCTCCTTGTGCACATCAGTCACCTCATGCATGTGTGAAAGTCCCAATATTGATGTGTGGAAGTCCCCAACCTTGTACACACATCCCACTTAAGGATACATGGGTTACTTCTACTCTAAACCACAATGTGTAAGACCTTTCTTGAACACAACTCCTACATGTTGCGTGCAGTTCCTCCATGCATCCCCCAAGGAAAGTATGTAGTGACTTACCGAACCCTCATGTGGTATCCTTTATCGTGTTGCCTTGCCTATTTCTTTTTTGTGTTATGTATGATAATACCCATTTATTTTTGGAAAATAGATGCTAACATAGAACCCAATACTGACCACCCCTCCACCCCACCCATGTTGGCCATTGTTGAGGCCTTCCCTTACCTATGTGTGGGTGGGTATTAGTTATGTATGTACATGGGGAGAGTAGTGATTACTCTCGATCAGAGTTGTTGGACTTTAAACAATTAGTCCCCATCAGCCTTAGTACAAGATTTTAAACTACATTCTCACCCATGAAAATTACATGGGGTGTTACACTTCACGAATTCTCCATACCCACTCGTTTCTATGAGAGTGAGCTCTTCATCACACTGTTTGTAGGTAATAACATCCCCATCCATCGGGATGAGATTCTCTTCAGGTATAGCTCCTAGAGAGATACTTAATATCCATCTCCATGGGTCATCTTAATGTATAATCCCTATATCACCTCTCGTCGACACACATTTTTAAACACTATTTTTGGGTCTACAACAATATCCTTTTTCAAACACCAAGAATGACTCATGTGAGATTAGAGGATTATAGTTACCATGACACATATAAATTTGGGTAGCCTTACTATGTAATCCTTGTACCCCTTAATACTGAACTACAAGAGTTTTTTTTCTGTCTTCCAAACATGGTATGTATGAAGCCACCATGCAGTTCAATCCCCATCAGTGGAAAAAACTTGTGCTCTTTCATAGGGATGGACCCTCATGATTTTACAACTTTTCATTATGGAACAAATCCCTTGTATTCACCTGACTTAGGTTATCTAATCTATCTTCCATAACTATATCAATCACCTAAACATTATCCCAATGGGATCACCACAAGCCTCATCTCTATTTGGACATCATAACCAGGCATTATCCATGACATTAAAAGGGGAATCTGGGTATGTGTATCCCCAAAACCACAACTTAAAACATTGTGTACTTCGATCTCCAACGTTACTTTTTTATTTTCAAACACTTTCTAGGGGTAGTGAGAACCCTTACAATATTAAACACCAAAAATAAACTACAGATTTGTTGAAGAATAGTTTGAGTCGATGGGAATGAATTTCCCTAAAAAATATCTAGGGAATATAATTTACCTGGGAGTCAGGGTATCCCTTTAAGATGCCCTTATACTAATGTGCTAAGTTTTCCCAAGATTCCGTGAATATTTCCATATTAATCATCCCCATATTGAAACCTCTGATTAGAATAATGGCCTTCTTATCAATCCACATGTCTTGTTTCTTAGGGGTGGTCACACAAATCATTCTTCCTGTCTTATTCAATGATTTCATATTGATATATTTATTTTCCATTTCTTTATTCGAGTGAAAAAGTATTTCCATGAGTTATAGCACTAAGGATATATGTAGCTGATGGTCTTCGGCAGAGCTTGTCTCACAGTGCTGTCCATGATCCCTCATCTTCAATTGAGGGAGTGGAAGGGACACCAAACTCACAAACTGAAGACCCCAAGTTGATATATGTGTTGGCCAATGCATATGAGTTTCTCACAATAAGTGGAGCCTTTGGGGGTGGATTTCACTTACTTGCAGATCTAGTGATAGGAGGACTAGGTAGGTTAGAATATTCATTCCTATGTCTCCCCCTCCAGTTGTTTTTTATAAAGCCATCAATATCAATAGTAGTGAACTTTCCCTTACACAAGGAGGATCTGAGATATTCCTCCACAATGGTCACTTCCATGGGCTCAGCAGAGCCATACAAAACATCATCCATCCTCTCTTGGCTCTCTCCCACAACCACCGAGTGATCCTCTCCATGTGTAACCTTCTTCCTGTTTAGTTCCCCACTAGCATAACAATCATCATCCCCCAACCCTGCATACTGGTTTTGAAAGTTGATAGTTTATCTCCCAGCTATAACCTTCTCAGTATAATAAAGGGTCGCATGCATGGCCTACATTGGTATATCAGAGGCTCCTTCTTATTGATAGCCTCATATCATTTATTGAAATTGAATTGAGGTGTCCTCCAGGTCCAGAAACTGGGAATACTCACCAGATTCATGGTCCTCACAAGTTCCCTCAATCCCCTCAGTAATATTGGATGCCTTTGTTGGAAAAATATAGATTGACATTTTCTCCAGTTGGACCTCCCTCACTTTGTCATTTCTACCACTAGTTGATCTTCCATCCAAAAGTATGCACATGACTTTCCATACCTCTTTACTGCGACCGGAAACTTCTTTATCCTGGGGTACCACCTCTTTAGAACCAATGTCGAATGAAGTGTATTTTCTCACCATTTCCCCTAGGATTCACACCCCTGGGTCCCTCTTCAAACTGTCAAACACCATAGCTACATTCAGGTTTGGAGGGGGCCAGTATTTGCTTCCAAGAATCCTATGTTGTATGACCAGAACTATATCCTAGCCCCTCCATGTCATGTTGCTGGCTATATTCAATATCACTATTGGCGTAAACTAGTTCAACATCTAATTATTTTCCATTGCCTTCAATGATGCACAACCCCTTTCCATCGTTTCTTGGATATGCAACCTAAATAGGATCCATCCTCCCATATTTGCAGGATACCCCAAGATAACCCAGCTTCATACAAGAATTACAGAAGTCAAACCAAGTATCCTAGATAATAAAATGGTTGTGTCAAAACTCTACCTCCACTGTAATCCACACAAACTCATGGGGAATTTTGGATACATCATGTTTCACACATATACAAAGACATATTGTGTGACCGAGCAACCTGGTTCTTGAATCATCCCACAGAAATCCACCCACAAGGTTTTCGAGATTTATCAAAATTGCAGGGTTCTGAAATTGTAAATGGGGTTGCAGAAAACTAACCCAAAACACTACTGTAGGGGTGTCACGATGAAATTGGAAATTGTACGACCAACCTAAGAGTTAAAATTGAAGACCATCACAGCTGTGTAGGGAACTGGACCGGGCTTTAACCAAATCATCCACTGTTGCGAATCGAATCCAAATATGCATGGAATCCAGTAGAAACACTGTAGTTATATCAGGTAAACCTCATGACCAGAATATGTAACTATCAAATTAATCCACTGAGGGACACCACTACTTGAAGCACACAATCAGCAAAAGATTCAGTAGACCCGAAGCCTCTTTGAACTCCGAGGTCGAGATGGAGAGGTTTGAAAGGATATTTATCAGGTCTGGGACTTTAGGTAAAAGATAAATCTGAGGAATGGAGAGAATAAAATTGGTGTTTGAGAAGGGAGATAAGGATAGACTCATTTTTTGTGAAGGACGTCGGAGGCCCCTCCCTCGGTGGGGGAGGATGGACTGTTACGAGAGCCACCTCTATCACTAAAAGGGGAAAGGCCTCGCGAAATCACTCCCACAGCTCCCAGAATCACCACTCCACTACTTTTATATATGTATTATAAACAATTTATATATGAAACCTCACTGATGTTCAATCATGAAACCATTATAATCACTTCGTTTGGCTCTCATCCTTATCGTATGACGTTAAAATACGTGGGATACTATAAATACATGGACATTGATCCATGTTTTCTAAAAAGGGTATGTAGGAAGCCTTTAAGTGGTTCAATCCCATCATCCACTATCGTCACATTCTTTCCCTCAATTCATTATGTGTTTGGAGGATCTTGCCCCATTCCTGAGGTGACACTTCCTTCAGGTCCCATCCATGTGTTTCATTCTCACGATTCACCTCTTAGGTGTCTCATCACCCCATGTTGAACTGCATGGTCATTGATTATAGACCATTGGGATAGGTGGTAATCCACCCTAAGATTCAAGTACAACAACCCTTACCCTCAATAGTCAATCCATTCCATCAGCACTTCCTCAATATCAATCTCAATTCTTAACCGAGTATCCACATTCTAGTGATACCATTCCATCAACATCACCACTACTCTGATTAGCACTAAGAAAAATAACCATTCAATATACCCACACAAAACATAGTAATCCAAAAAAGAGTGGTCCTCTTATGAAGGGAAGCTATCCATGTCGAATCCCCCAAAAAACCCGTTAAACTACGCCTTTTTTGATACCTATCTTCTAAACTGGGTATGTAGGATGCCTACTGATAATCAATCCCAGCCAATGGTAAGGCTTGGTGAGCTCCTTGTTCGGGTCCACCTCTCTATTTCACCCTTGGTGGGCTCCAGATCATCTTTCATAATGTAAATTCTTTCAATTTATGGGACACATCCTATGGGTTTTTCATCAGAGGTGTTTCCACCCATCCAAGTGTAAACCTAAATTCCTCCATCCTAGGGATGTACCCCTTCAAGGTGTGAGGTCTTAACTTTATAGGATGCACCATCTTGGGTCCAATCTCATGTGGTGTTCTAATTCATCCATTTGGTAAACCTTCCTGGTTCTCCCTCTTATGGATCCACCTGTCTGATCTGTCTCCATGGGATGTCTTGATCAACCTCATCCCCACTCTATTAGATGTTAAACTCACAAACTACATCATGTTAAACAGGGAATTTCTAGGGAAAACCTATAAAGATATGGATTTGGAATAAACATCATTGCATGAAGTTAAACTCATGGAATTCCCTTTTTTAACATGGGATTATGGAAAAACCCTTGGAAGACATGCCTATATCATAAGATACATTACGATTAACATTGGATTCCATGGGCTTATGTGGCCTTGATAATCCCTCCTATGAGGAAGAATATAGGTTAACAATGTTCTAGCCTAAATAACTACCATTATTCCAAGGTAAGGCCCATTTTAACTAAAGTGTTATCAACCTGGTCTTTGTGCTAGTCCTAGAATACAAATCATTTCATGATGTTATGTCCCAAGAACCTGTGACAAGGGAAGTAGTTAGGTGATCAGTGAGATCAACCACTTGGGTTTTCTAAATTAAAAATCACATGATCATGTTCACTATGGAAATAACTAGGAATATATACGTCATCGAATGAATAGATCCATTTTATCTTTTATGGTAAAAATAATTCCATGAGCTTGACCCTGATGAGGGGTTGGTGTCTTGTTAGGGGATGGAAATTGATTCTTCTACCTACATGGTGTGGTGAATTATTCCACTGTTCCTTCTAATTATATATTGGGTGATGCTATCCAAGAGGCTGGACCTAAGGTTGTTTCCCTCAATGAGGCTATGCAAGAGGCTCTCCTCAAGCAATCACTTCCAATTGGCATGAAGGTCCTCCTCATGCCACAAGAATCCAACATGGAGGTCCTCCCGATGTTCTCACTAGCTCAAGTGGAGTTCCTCCCAACTCCAACACTCAGAACCACATAGTACCTCCTCGTGCATTTACTAACCATTAAAATGGTCTTCCCCGTGTCCATGATATTCAATATAGAGTTCCTCCCTATGTCTCATTCGCTATATGCCCAGTTTCTTCTCTCTTCTCAACAAATCAAGGTGGAATCCATCCCTATTTTGACAATAACTAGTATGGTGGTCCTCCCCATGTCCCAAAGAATCAAAGTAGTGGTCCTACATGCGCCATCAGTTTGAAGCACTATGGACTACCACAAGTCAAAAAATTTACGTGTCCTTAAGAACCGTCTTGGGGTAGATGAGATAACTTTCACCATCAAAGAATAACTCCTGGAGGCCCCAAGTTTATTTTAATCCCATTTGATTATATGATTTTTGAAGTTGAGTGAAACCCAATGATTAACCCTTTCCCCCACTCTAATGCATCAGATTTTGGGGTAGGATTCAGACGTGTGAGTTTTATTATCTTGGAAGGTGAGATGAACCATATCCCTAATACCCTTTGACAGTACATACAAGTTGATGAATATTTGGCTTCTTTCTATGGTGTTTTCAATAAATAATCACTAAAATCTCTAATTTTATTCTCTCCCAAAACATAAGATCATGGAGAGTATTTCTGGGGCTTGGTGGATGACAAGATCCCTAAAAAACCAGCTCTAATGGCCACCACCTTCACGCATGAAGTGGTGGTCAACACCCCATCCTATAGGGAAATAGGGACGTGGTTGGTACTAAATCTAAGATATGACCTGGTGAGTAGTGACATACATCCCACACTACATTTTCTCTTCATTCCAATCCATCACAACAATGGTCCAAATCTGTGTTATTGTTGGATCTTTAGCCAGCTCCGATTTACGAATAAGACAATAAACAGTCGGATCTCCCTCTTGAACAAAGAATCATATGGGACACTCTTGCTGTGGATTAACTATCTTAGATATTGTGGATGATTACCAATCCTAATATAGACATCTAGTAGTCGCTCACATAAGATGATGTTGTGTGTTTCCATCAGAACATTAGAGAAAAAATTCTAACTTTCCGACATTCAGTGGGCTTATCTTAGATCCAGCGTCATTGTGATGACATTAGACAATAATGTCACATGGTTGAGCTAGAAGCACATCATCAATCTTAGAACTGCACATGACCGGGCTATTACTGGAACCATTATAAATGATGTGTTCCCATCCTTTTCATGCTATACGTAATTATCGAAGAGGGAACCCAACATGTTCAGATTAGTGGATTGGGCAGTATGCTACTTTCCACTTCGGTCTCATCCTACGCCAACCTGACATTTCAGTTTATATCGAAGATATGCCTGTTGGTATAGTCATCGTTAAAATAGATTACCTTAATCCACTCAAGGATAGGGATACCAAGGGTGGTTTTGATGAAGTAGACCCACACCCTTTGGTATCATACTACCACATGGACAGTCATACATGAATCATCACCCACCAGTAAAAGAAGATCCATGGCCTTACAGAGCCTTCTAATCCATTACCCTTGGGACAAGACCCTGAAAAGAAATAGGGTCGATGAAGACCTCTAAACCTCTAACCCTTCCAATTTCGTAATGAAGTTAAATGATGATCTCATCAAGCCCACTTTTCTCTTATATGTTTCAAAAATGAAGAAGTTTGTTGACTAGATACTTGTTGAGAGCATTACAGAGTGTCGTCCGGACTATGGTGAAACTTGAAACTATCATATTACACCTCCACTGGGTTAGAAGGGGAATCCATAGGTCCTCCCTAACCATTTACCTCTCATCGATCTATATAATCTTATAACACCCTAATATTTTATGTGATACATTATTTTTAATTTCTTTGATGTCTTTTGTTTTATTCTACACCAAGATTACCTTGTTCTATATGCAACACCATATTAGATTGAGGTATACACATCACTATGATTAGATTTCATTACTCACAATTTTGATTTCCTTTGATAGAATCCATTTCAAACAAGACCTATATTATGTGAACAACTAAATATTATTATGTTACATTAGAACCTAGTCATTATAAAGGATGGTATGAACATTATTAAATTTCTTATAGAAAACTATTTAAAGGATTATTAAATAATTATATCGATGCTGATGGATTTTATTAATGTAATAGATGTATATTATATTCAATCTAATGTTTAAAATTCATCTTTTATTTTTTCTAGACATGATATTAGATAAAATTCAATTTTTAAGATAAAGGAAATATTAAAAAAATAGTTTTCCACCTTTTGATAGTGCGCCCATTTTAAATATAGTTTTTTACACTTATATATATTCTATTTAAAAAAATAAACATTTTCTTTGGAATTAGGACATAAAAATTTATATAGGATTAATTTTTTATATTTTTCTGATAACAATAACATTTTGATGAATAGTAAAAATGCACAAAATTTTAATTGAAAACAAATTCTTTAATAAAAATAATTTATATTGAAAAATTATAGTATTGAATGTGTAAAGGAAAAAATAGAATATTATTTACTATTTAATATAATGTATTTAATTTTCATTAATTCTACATTGAATTAAAATGTTAAAACATTTCCATTTTTTTCCAATGTTTTAACTTTTAAAAACATATTTTCATTCTTACAATGAGATTAATTTTAAATTAATTACTAATAGTTATCAGTTTATAATTATTCAAAATGTATTACATATTTGAAATTAGTATTTAAAAATTATGTTGATATAATTATTATATTTTTGGACATTATTTATATTAAATTCATTCATTTTTATTCATACGGTAAAAATGTAAATCGAGTAATTAAGGTTGAATATAATATTTTGAAATTACATTTACACTTTTTCTAATATGATTGGATGAGTTAATTTAAAACTAAAATAAACCTGTGTCGAAATGATACCCTTTGAAATCCAATTGGATGAGATTATGACATTTAATATATTTTAATTAAATAAAATTTAAATATGTCTCATTGAAATTTTAATAAATAAACCATTATCTATATTAATTTTGGATAGAAGATAAATTATATTATAAATACTAATTTAAAAGATTATTTTTTTCATGGTAATTTATTTTAATTTTTAATAAATAAATAAATTCCTTAAAGACTTATATATTGAAGATGAACATATTAATTAATTGATGAGATGTCAATAAAACAGCTATTATTAAAATTTTAAAATCCATCAAAATACCAACAAACATGCCCAATTTTTGTTGGTTGAATATATATTGACCATAAATATCCAAGGTTCTAGTTATTTCTAATTTGAATCTATTTGGAAGATATTGTGACACTAATATTATTTTGTTTAAAAGTGATGTTAAAGTTGTAACATTCATAATTTAATACGTATTACATTTCTAATATTGGATCTTATAGAATATAAATTAAACTAAATTTATTCACCTTAAATATATTTGATTTATATTTATCATATTATATTATTTTCATTTTTTACTCAACTAATATGTATATTAAATAATTACATAAAACTGATGAAGTAGTTATCTAACAAATGAAATATCCTAATAATGTTATTAAAAATATTAAAATAAATATAATTTTAGCAAATTTATATTTAAAATGATTTATATAGATGACCTATACCCTATTGAAATATAATAAAATTATTTTTTTATAATCATATCTTATATTGATATTTATAAAAATCCATGAACTGGATAGTGTCAAAATTGACACTATTGTTATTTTTTCAAAAAAATGCTTTATTAAATTATTAAAAAATAATAAAACATTTTTAAACATATATTATAATTATTATATGGTATGAAATTATATAAATTATTTATTTATTATTTAATCTATATTATATATTTAAATACTTCACACTTTTAAATTTGAAATAATTTTTACCCTAGTTAAAATGAAATAAAGAAACTAAGTGTCAAATTTATCTTATATGGTTTTAATTGACTTAAAAATGTAAAAAATTTATTTTTTGATGATATAAAAAAATATATTATATCATATTTTAAACTCTGACATTTTTGTGGTGTTTAGATGTGGTTTTAGTTTATAACAAATTAATAGTTTTATAGTTTCCTAAAATGCCCCTCCTCTGTCTTATAAAAGGCCACCACCTCTGCCAACTTTCTCACAACTCTCAAGCCTCTTGAATCACACAAAATATGATAAAATAAGCTCAAATCATCCCTCTTATCCTCTTATAATCCTTCTCATGTGAATAATGTCATTTTACGAAGCTTTTTGGCACAATCCAAAAGTAGTAACCTGATTAAGAGGTAACGTCTTCTCTCAAGCTCCTTTCCATTATTTTCATTCTACACTCCACTAGTAAATTTATAAAATTATGGTATTGAATCTTCAGTATAATCCATATAATAGTATGTTTTTATGCTATGTTTTCTATACAGATATACACACACCTTCATCTAATGGATATTAAACATAGTGTTTCTATGTACGATGAACTATGCCCTCACGAAACAATGATTGTTCATTTTTCCTTTAGCACTAATCATGGTGCACGTTATTGTAGAAACTCAATTTATATATGTATTATATTATATTAATTATATCCTTAATCTTATTTATTCATTTTTAAAACACATACCATTTTACTTTCCATTTGGTGTTAATACGGTAATCTCGTTTTAGGAAGTGTGGACTGCCGCCCCCACAAAGCAATGTGATTCGTTCACACGTCACATTGATTGTTTTAAGGATGAGTTTTGTAAAATTATATAATATAAAATTGGTACTATATATATATATATTTCATACACATTCTTTCAATGCTACAATTAAAATGGAAATAGTGTTCATGCATATATACAACTTACCATCTGCTTGAACTGTGTATTCCATTTTGTTCTTTTTTATGCTATAGATTATTAAAATATATGTATATGATGGATATTAATGATATTTATATCATTTTATATATTCTTTAATCATTATATAAGTATAAGGACCAATAACATTACAAATTAAGACTCATGTGAAGAACTAAGAGAACATTATCCAAAGTAAAACCTTAATATAAGATTGCTAACAATGGGTAATATAAAGTCATAATCAAAACATATATCATATTATGTATAATAATATAATTTGGAAAAAAATTTATAATAAACTTATATTTATTATACTCGATGCTTGTATGGGTACTAGGATAGTCAATATTCAAGGTAAGGGATAATTTTGCAATCTCATTAATATTTAACAGTGTTTATACATAAGTATTTACAAGGGTTTATTTAACAGCAATGTCCATGTTTCATAATAATGATTTCATAAAATGTTTTAATATTACTTTATGTTTTTTAAATTCATTTTTACCCATTTTTTACTTTTTACTACATGATTCTGAAGAATCCTTCTTTCATTTCCCATTTGAGTTACTTTTTGAATTTTCCACCAAAAGTACGAGATTAATGTTTTTTTAACTTATAAAACTTGAATGAATTTTTATGATTTCATAATTATTTATTTCCCTAAATATTTTAATATATGTTTTAATTTATATTTTCATATAAATTCTTTTATCTTTAAAATGTGTTGTGTTTTAAGAAAATAAAACATTTTTGAAGAAGTGAGGATATTTTCCTAAAGAACTAATTTCATGTGTTTTATATTAATTATTTTATAAATAATATTAAGAATAAGATTAAAGAATAATATCCCTATTATTATTATGTGGGATTATGTTTATGATGGTATTATATTTATGAAATTCAGTTTTTACATGGATTATGTTATGATGGAATGATGTTTGAGAAATCTATTTTATTCCTTATGTTATTTTTATGATAAATGATTTATGTTTTTGTAGTGTAAGTAAGAATGATTTCATTATCAGATTAGTGGGACCTAGAACTCCCTCTAATTCATTAGATAATTATTTATACATGATGAGATAGATAGCATTGGAATGAAATAAAAACCCAGTTCAATAATACATGGCTAGAATGGTAGGTAAATCCATTTCATTAATATAGGGCAAGAAAGACTAGTAAATCTGATTAAGTAATTAAATTTTTCCACTATGATGGTATTGGAAATTAACCTTGTATAATATGAAAATAATATTCAATGCTTATTTGTTTTCGAAAATATCATGTTTTATGCCAATGGTATTTTATCATGGATCATGTTCATTAATGATTTTTGACTTAGGTATTGCCAAGATTTATTTTATGGCTTAAGATTTTGACATTCGAAATATATGTTTGTGTTATTAAATTCTTATGTTATTTTTTGTTTTATATTATCCTTGATTACCATTATGGATAATTTTATCACACCATTTTTATGTTTTCATTTCTCCAATATATAATGAATATTTTTAGGTTGGAAAACTAAAGTTTATGATCTTTATGGGATATGTTAAAGATCTTTCACCAAGATAGAAGAATGTGTTCCATGTTCCAAAGTACCTAAACAAATACAATCATTGGGGTTCTATT
The DNA here is from genome assembly GCA_963277665.1 of Viscum album. Taxonomy (NCBI): domain Eukaryota; kingdom Viridiplantae; phylum Streptophyta; class Magnoliopsida; order Santalales; family Viscaceae; genus Viscum; species Viscum album. The sequence continues at coordinate 929,252,913 of OY728165.1, forward strand.
TGTGCAATGTATTATTTATTCCCAATGATAAATGAAATGTCCTTATACATCATGCGTGGGTCATTAGAGTTTTATCAGAGTGAAGGTTTAATCAATCTTTGGAAACAAGGATACAAAATATTTAGTGAGATACCTAGAGATATTTGTAGGGTTAGTCTATGGATTTACTAAGGATTATTCTAATTAAAGGTTAAATATTATATTTTTGGTGAAAATTCTATATAACCTTGGAATAAACCTAATATGTTATAGATTAAACATACTCTTAATTGATTATGTTATTTTCCTAGTATGATTATTTCCACTCACACTATTCTTTTTGGGTTTCAGATAATGGTTGAAACCAGAAGGAACTGTGTAAATGATGAATTCAGTGGCAAATGAAATGATTTCCATCATGAAAAACTGAATGTTATGGGAGTTATAATAAATATTATAGTTTCTATGACTGAAAATCTTGCGAGGCTTCGAAATTACCAATGGTGGGAACAATGTTATCTTGAATGCTTCCTCAAGAAATAACCAACTTTTTAGTGGAATAAATTATCCTATAGTTTTAGATAAATGGATCTATGCCATTGAAAAAATATTTTCCATTCTCTTTTGTTCAAAATGTCAAAATGTTATGTTGAGAACTTATCTCTTAGAAGGTGAAGTGAATCTGTGGTTGAGCCTCATCAAGAATACGATTCGAAGAAAATTTATATTGAATCCATGGATGGGGGTGAGTTTAGAAACATATTTTTCAGTATATACCTTCCTCTTATTCTTCTTAAAAAAAGAAGATAGAATTTTCCCTTCTACCTCATGGTTATGATTAGAAAAGAGGGATAAAATTCAATGGAAACACTAAAAATTTTAGAGAACATAATATTATATTTTCTTTATGCTCAAAGATTTAATGGACACATGGAGAATTTTGTCTTATGGGGATTGATAAAAGATTTAAGTGTTAGAATGAAGGACATCAAGATTTTTACTACTGAAATAATGGGAATAAATAGAAATCTGCAAAGATCACACCTCCTGCAAGATAGTTTACAAGTCAAAGGAATACATGTATTATGCTAACCAATGCCCAAATTCAAGGGTTAATGATGATGATAAATGTCATCAATCTATTAAGGTATAAGAGAAAGGAATTTTACATGTGTACACTTTTAGCGATGTTGTGTATGACAATTAAGTTGTTAAATGATTGAGTCTTTATGTACTAGAGTTCAAAAATAATGTTATGGAAGTACATTTTTGTTATTATTGAATAATAAAACAAATATGTACTAATCTGCTATAGTTTTTTTCATAAGGATTTAAGAATATACTGAATGGTACTTATAACACCCCGAGCCCTCTCTTACGGACTCAGTGCTTGAAAATACTGTGTAATTTTTTCATATAAAAAGGGACATAACAATTACACAACACTTTAAGTAAAATAGGACCTTTTACAAGTCTAGGTTCATGAGAATTATAAAACACCATACATTATCAATGTTGAAGAAGAATAATAAAATTTTCCACTATTCTTCCGTGCACGCTAACTCCATATGCGACATCATCTACAAAAATCTCCTATGATACCTATGAAAAATAATTTTAAAATAAAAGAGTGAGCATAAAAGATACCCAGTAAGGGGTTTTGAAAACCTTTGATAAATCCCTTTTAAAAATATCATATTGATAATACATTTAAAAATTCAATTGTAAATACATTTGTAAAAACAACATTTACAAAATAATACAATGCTTTTGAAAAATAATTATACTTTGAAAACACTTTTAAACTAATCCAGTGATTTTCTATGGAAAATATAATGAAAATGTCATTAAAACAAAACATCATTTTGAAGAAACTTAATTCATTGAAGGCTATTTCGGGCTTACCCACTTAGCGAAGGATGGGTTCACTCACCAATGATCTTCCATTTTTTTACAATGAACAAGCACCGATATATATATATTTGAAAATGTTTAATGTTTTTTACATATATATATATATACTAGTATTTGTCACAAGATTTTTTACCTTTAAACATGTCAATCCATCTAAATAATAATTTCCACTGATATCTATATATATGTATATATATAAATGTGAACTTTTATTGAAAAAAAAGTAACAGTGAGTATTGATTCCAAAACACTCAAGTCACTTGGCCTGTACATAAACACCCACAGAATTATCAATGATTTGTTTTCATGATTAAAAGACGTAAACCATTATTTTAATTCAAAATCATAAAATACTAATGAGAATGCACTATAGATTATAAATGTTATTTTTTTTTAAAATCATTTCATTCATGAGTAAAATTATAATATAAACATGTACAAGACAATTTAAAATTATAACATGCCGATAAAAATTTCATCCAATTCCATTAAAAATACATTTCATTGTAAAGTTTATCCGACGTTCATGAATATATGTATATACCTATATATTCATATGCATGTATGGAGTTCATAAATGATTATCGATATATGGACATCACCTTTTTTTATATGACTTTTATGTGACATAATAAAATTTTGATATTCATAATTTATTAATTCATATGTGAATTATTACATGACTTTTAATTTATTTAAAACAATTATATATTTTCACATCAAGAAGTTATATATATATATATATTATTCACTTGATCTTATATGCAATTTCCCTTATAAAATGAATTTTAATTATACAAATAGAATCATAAATTTAAAATAATTAAATTGTTCTAAAAATTTTAGAACGGTTTACTAAACCTTATCAAAATATGTCCATATCTACAAACATGTTGATTTTGGTTTAAGAGAACCAATAAAGAAACTATCATAGAAATAATTTTCCAATACCCAAAACCAAAAAATATAAACCATATTATTTAACATAAGAAAATCTTCCGTGAAATAAAATAAAAAGAAGAATAATAATCTATTTCTATGAGTATTTAAAAGTGTAGAAAAACCCCCCTCACACAAAAACCATAAAATTAAAATCATGATAAAAAAATAGTCCCTTAACCCATTATACTAAACCAAATTTAAACATAATTTTGATAAACATAAACATGACTGATTTAATTGAATAAATCAATTACACTTAAAAATTAAATAAGAGAGGTATTTGAAAATGAAATTAAATTTTCTCTTATTGAAATAAAATTTCAAAATAAATATGTATTGGAAATAAATTTTTTACACTTACAAAAAAAATAACATGGGAATGCATAGAAAGTAATTTTGAGAATACGTAATCCCTTATGGAAATAAGAGTTCAATATAACCAAAATATTGAAAATAAATATTTTCCCTTTACCTAAAGTAAAAGAGAATTGCATACTATGTATTTGAAGGTAAATAGTCCCTTACCTTATGGACCCTTGATTACATGTAGAAGAATCTAAAGTAGCATGATAGAGTTTTAAAAAATTGGATCTCTAATATTCACTTCCTCTCAAAAGGGAAAAACATAAAATAGAGGATATGTCCCTCTACCTCACACGCCCTATTTATTTCAATAAAAACTCTCAGAACCTCCTTATATACACCCAAAAAGATGGTGGAGGTAGATGCAAGGTCAGCTACTAGATAAATGAGTGGGTGGCCTTTAACCAGTGAGGAACATTTTCAAAGATCGAATCCAGAAAACATCAAAGAAAATAAATATTGTTTGGTGTCAATCCAAAATAGGGAAATTTGAAGGATAGATTTTTATTATATGTTATTATATAGGACGAATGAAGAGAAGTTAAATTCTCTTATTGTTGTGGTGTGATCTTTGCGGAATCAGGACAAATTTTCATAAATTATTGATAAATATAGCATTAAAAGAAGTGATGTTGATTTGAGAAAGAAAAATCTAGAACCAGGATAAAATATGATAGGAACAAAAATTATCAGGTGATGAAAAAGTGGATGAAACTGACAAACATGATAATATTAAGATGATTACAAGTGATTCTGATAACAAGAAAACAATTAAATAACACCAACATTCAATATATAAGAATTCTGAAATATGAGGATGTCTTTATCGAAGAAGAATACTTATTGAACCAAAACAATGATTTTGAATTTAATATACCGAAAAAAATTCCAGATGCATGATCTGAAAATACATAACAAAACCTACTAGTAGAACCGGACAACCCAAAACAAATCCAAATATTTGATTGAAACTTTACGCAACATATTAGACATGAATCGAATCTCATATTTTGATCCAGATCCAAACCTAGACATTCAAAATGAGATAAACCTACCTCATGGTAGCAAGAAACCCTAACCGTGACTTGAAATTTGATGGATAAATGATTTCGTCTAGAATCGAGACCTTCAAAATCGACTCCAAGAAATCTCCCTCTCTAGAGGCTATACGAGACCACACCAGTGAATAACTCGACTCGCAAATACCTCTCGACGCCGTGCACGAGCTTAGATACATCCATAGCTTCGACCACTTCTCAGACCAATTCGTAGTCGACTACAGCGCTCGGGTCTCACCATTCGAACACTCCTGAAACTAAAACCTGCATTTCATGAACCCTAAATCCCAATTTTCAATTTTCATGTAGTTTTTTTATTTTATTCGTTTATCATTTTCTTATTATATAATAAAACAATTGTCATATTATATATATATATAACACTAAAACATTAATTTATATTAATCACAAGTTAAAAAAATTAGTTTTAAACAATAATATATATATACTTTAGTGAAATTCAATTAAAAACATAATTTATCACCATAAAATAAATTACTAAATACATAATATTATGTTTTTTTAATACTAAATGTATTTCTTTTCATTATCATTATTATTATTCTCTTTCCCTTTATTTCAAATATTTATTTGTAATAAATATATTGTAGGTTATTCTAATTTAAAACATTATAATAATATTTTACATTTATTATTACCTTTAAATATATTTATTTTGTTTTGTATTATTTATTTAAACAACATGTATACATGTTTTTTTCCTGAAAAATAAATGAAAGTATCATTAATTTATATTATTTAAACGATGAAAAATGATATAAATTAAAGTAACAAATTACATTTCGATTAAACAAAATCACAATGTTTTATAACATTATTGATTTAAATTATAATTAATTAATTAATTAATTAATATTTTGCAGGATGTTATATTCTTCCCCCCTTAATGGAATTGCGCCCTCGCAATTTCTGCATCGAACCTATGAAAATTTTGAATTTTTTTTAATCTTTAGAATTAAAGAATTTTTAATGAGACTTAACTATCTAAATAAAACTCAACCGTGGAGATTTAATTTTTCTCAAAAGACAACATCTAATATCCAAAGTTGTCTAGACCGCTCCTCTGATACCAATTATAACACCCCGATCCCGCTCTTCCGGACTTGGTGCTTGAAAATGTTGTGTAATTTTTTATATAAAATGGACATAACAATTACACAACACTTTAAATAAAAGAGGACCTTTTTCTGGTCTAGGTTGTGGAGAATTAGACGACACCATACATTATAATAGTTGAACAAAAATAATAAAAGTTTCCACTATGCTTCTGTGCGCGCTAACATTATATGCCAAAACATCTACAACAATATCCTATGATACCTATGAAAAATAATTTTTATAATAAAAGGGTAAGCACAAAAGATGCCCAGCAAGGGGTTTTGAAAAAATTTGATAAATCACTTTTAAAAATATCATTTCGATAATACATTTGAAAAATTCAATTGTAAATACATTTGTAAAAACAACCTTTAAGAAATAATATAATGTATTTGAAAAATAATTATACTTTGAAAACACTTTTAATCTAATCCAGTGATTTTCTTAGGAAAATATTAAGAAAACTTCATTAAAACAAAACATCATTTTGAAGCAACTTAATTCATTGAAGGCTGTTTTTTGGTCAACCCACTTAGCGAAGGATGGGTTCACACCCCAATGACCTTCCATTTTTTTACAATGAAAAAGTGCCAATATATATTTTTTTGAAAACGTTTAATGTTTCCTTTACATATATATATACTAGTATTGCTCTCTGGAGTTTTTACCTATAAATATGTCAATGCATCTAAATAATAATTTCCACAGATATATATATGTAAGTACATATATAAATGTGAATTTTTATTGAAAAAAATGTTCTAGTGAGTATTGATTCCCAAAAACTCACGTCACTTGGCATGTACATAAACACCAACAGAATTATCAATGATTTGTTTTCATGATTAAATGAATTAAACCATTATTTTAATTCAAAATCATAAAATAAAAATGAACATGAACTGTAGATTATAAATGATATATTTTTTCTAAAATTTGAAATTTCATTCAAGTGTAAAATTATAATATAAACATGTACAACACAACTTAAAATTATAACATGTCTATAAACATTTCATCCAATTCCATTAAAAATTCATTTCTTTGTAAAGATTATCCAATGTTCATGAATATATGTATATACCTATATATTCTTATGCATGTATGAAGTTTCCTAAACGATTATCGATATATGTCCATAACCTTAACTTTTATACGAATTGACTGTGACATAATAAAATTATGATATTCTTAATTTATTAGTTCATATGTGAATTATTAGTTGACTATTAATTTATTTAAAACAATTATATATTTTCACATCACGAATATATATATATATATTATTCACTTGATCTTATATGATATGTCCCTTCTGAAATAAATTTTAATTATGCAAATATAATCATAAATTTAAAATAATTAAATTGTTCTAAAAATTTTAGAACGATTTACTAAAGCTTATCAAAATACTTCCATAACTGCAAACATGTTGATTTTCGTTTAAGAGAACCATTGAAGAAACTTTCATAGAAATAATTTTCTAATACCCTAAAACAAAAAATATAAGCCATATTATATAATATAAGAAAATATGCCTTGAAATAAAACAAAAATAAGAATTATAATCTATTTCTATAAGGATATAAAAGTGTAGAAAAATCTCTCTTACACACAAACCATAAAATTAAAATCATGATTAACAAATAGTCCCTTAACCCATTATACTAAACCAAATTTGAACATAATTTTGATAAACATAAACATGAGTGATTTAATTGAATAAATCAATTACACTTAAAAATTAAATGAGAGGTATTTGAAAACGAAATTAAATTATCTCTTACAGAAATAAAATTTCACAATAAATATGTATTGGAAATAAATGTTTCACACTTACACAAACAATAATATGGGAATGCATAGAAAGTAATTTTGAAAATGCATAATCCCTTACATAAATTAGAGGTCAAAATAACCAAAGGCGTAAAAATAAATATTTTCCCTTTACCTTAAGTAAGATAGAATTGCATACTATGTATTTGAAGGTAAATAGTCCCTTACCTTATGGACCCTTGATTATATGTAGCAGAATATAAAGTAGCATTCTAGAGTTTTATAAAATTGGATATCTAATATTCACTTCCTCTCAAAAGGGAAAAACATAAAATAGTGGCTATGTCCCTCTACCTCACAGGCACTATTTATCCCAATAAAAACTCTCAGAACCTCCTTATATACACCCAAAAAGACGATGGAGGTAGATGCAAGGTCACCTGCTAGATAAATGAGTGGGTGATGTTTAACCAATGAGAAACATTTTTAAAGATCGAATCCCGAAAACGTCAAAGAAAATAAATATTTTTTGGTGTCAATCAAAAATGGGGAAATTCAAAGGATAGATTTTTATTATATATTATTATATATAACTAATGAAAAGAAGTTCAATTCTCTTATTCTTGTGGTGTGAGATTTATTGAATCGAGACAAATTTTCATAAATTATTTATTAACATAGCATTAAAAGAAGTGATATCGATTTGAGAAAGAAAAATATAGAACTAGGACAAAATCTGATAGGAACATCAATTATCGAGTGATGAAAAAGTGGATAAAATTGCAAATAGGATAATATTAAGCCGATTCTAAGAGATTCTGATAACAAGAAAACAATTAAATTACACCAACTTGAAATATATAAGAATTGTGAAATAGGAGGATGTCCTTATTAGAGAAAAATAATAATTAAACTGAAACCACAATTTTGAATTTAATATACCAAAAAAAATCCAGAAGAAAGATCTGAAAATACATAATAAAAACCTACTAGCAGAACTGGACAACCCAAAAAAAATCCAAACATTTGATCGCAACTTTACGAAACACAATAGACATGAATCAAATCTCAGATTTTGATCTAGATCCAAACCTAGACATTAAAAATGAGATAAACCTACCTCATGGCAGCAAGAAACCCTAACCGTGACATGAAATCAGATGGATAAATGATTCTGTCTAGAATCGAGACCATCGAAATCGACTCCAAGAAATCTCCATCTCCAGTTGCCATACGAGACCACACCAGTGAAGACCTCGACTCACAAACACCTCTCGACGTCGCACATGAGCTCGAAGACATCCACAGCTTCGACCGCTACTCACACCCATCCGTCATTGACTACAACGCTCGGGTCTCACCATCCGAACACTCCCGAAACTAAAACCCGCACATTACAATCCCTAAATCCCGATTTTCAATTTTCATATACTTTTTTTATTTTATTCGTTAATAATATTCTTATTATATAATAAAACAATTTTCAAATTATATATCTATAACACAAAAAATTCAATTTATATTAATCATAAGTTAAAATTTTATACAGTTTTAAACCATAATATATATATACTTTAGTTAAATGAAATTAAAAACAAAATTTATCATCCTAAAATAAATTACTAAATACATAATATTATGTTTATTTTAACACTAAATGTCATTCTTTTCATTACCATTTTTATTATTCTCATTCCCTATATTTCAAATCGTTATTTTAATAAATATATTGTAGGTTATTATAATTCAAAACATTATAATAATATTTTACATTTATTATAACCATTATTTATATTTATTTATTTTTGTTTTATTTATTAAAACAACATGTTTACATGTTTTTTTATGAAATCTATATGAAAGTATCATTAATTTATATTATTTAAATGATGAAAAATAATATAAATTAAAGTAACAAATTACATTTTGGTTAAACAAGATCACACAATTTTAAAACATTATTGATTTAAATTTTAATACATATATTAATTACATAATATTTCATGGGATGTTACAGTACTTGTAAACATAAATAGTAATTGAGGTAATAAGTTGTTGTTTCAAGAAAAAACATGATTAAGGGAAGAATAACCCTTAATACGAGCATCATGTTGAGATAGTGATATTCATATAATGATATATTAGACATCAATAATTAAATTATGAAATAATTATTTCCTTATAACTAATTAAGGATTGTTGAAAAGTGGTTTATGCAATTATAGATTAAGTTTACATCTTGCAGCCTTAATCATAAGTAAACATGCATGTCTTGAATAAGGATGTATGACAAAGAAAGTACATGATTAAGGTATTCACATGATTAGAATGTGACAACCAATAACTATCCAATAAGATATATGAGATAAATGTTAAGATTATTTGGTTAACCTATTTCTGACATTTCAGGTTTTATGTTTTTTGATGTATTTTAACGTTATCCATTTATGGATAGTATAATTTATACTCCTATCAAAGTTTGTTAGATTAATGTATTGTATCACTATAGGTATACTTATGAACATTTGATAATGTGCCCTATCATTTTTGTTGAGTCAAATGAAATGACCTATCCTTTTATTCATGGATCACATGATCTACTAACACTTTAGGAAATACCAATTTAACTTAATTTCTTTGAATAAGATATGAAGTGGGAATTTTTCAAGGCACGACCAACAGAGTGATTGTACTAAAATCAAGTAATTATATCTTCTAATTAAAATTATTCAATGTTATGAAAATGGATTGTGATGTAACAGGGTTTCTTTTTATCATTATTTTTTATTATATTAATGATATCTTTCACACTTCTTTGGTTTATTGTTTTTGTATTGTAAAATTTCACTAGAACATTAAATTTATTACGAAGTGTTATCTTTATCAATATCCATTACTATTTATGATTTTCCTCTATGACCAATCCCCTCCCATGTTCTTCTACATAAAGACCTACTTATAATTTACTTTGTGTAACTTTTATTTGTTGACTATTCCATTTTAAAAGGAAGTTTTAGTTTTTATGATGTCTATTTATATAATTTCATAAACTTGAAGAAATTTTTAGGAGAAATTAATTTTATGTGGGGTATAATGTAACACACTGATATTTTATTAGATATATTCTTTTAAATTTCATTGATGTCTTGTGTTGTACGCTACACCAAGATTAGCTTGTGCTATATACAAAACCAACTTAGCTTTTGGTATATGAAACACTTTGCTTTTATTCTGTTATAAATTTTTTTTACATATTTTGATTGAATACATTTCACCCAAAATAGAGATTAAGTGGAATATGGAATATTATTAGGTTACCTTAGAACCTTGTCCTCATAATGGATGTTATGAACATTATTAACCTTCTTCTGAAAAAATACATAAATGAAAATAAAATAATGAATTAACTATTGATGGATTTAACTAATTCAATATATATATATTCAATATAATGTTAAAAATTCTTCTTATATGATTTCTAGACATGATAAATGATAAAATTCAATTTTTTGGATATATTAAGTATTTTTAAAAAAAATGCAAATTTTCCGCCTTTTGATGGTGCAACCATTTTAATTATAGTTTTTGAAACTTATGTAGTTATTATATTTTACAACATAAAAATTTTATTTTGAATGAGGATATAAAAATTTACTTTGGATAATGTTTTGATATTTTTTTGATAACTTTCATGTTTTTATGAATAGTAAAAATACAATAAATTTTAATAAAAAACTACGTTTTCATCAAAAATATTTTATATTGTTAAATTATAGTATTTAATTTTATTAATTTATAAATATAATATGTTTTTATCTCTTATTATAATTTAGGTCAATGGATGTAATTGTACATTGAATTCACATGTTAAAAAACATATCAATCTTTTGCAATGTTTTAGCTTTTAAAAATGAGCTTTCATTTTGACAATGGGTTTAATTATAAATTAGTTTTTTGGAATATTCTATGTTTTTAATTTTTAAAAATAGATTCCAAATTTTTAGTTAGTTGTTCAAAATTATGTTAATGTCATTATTTTATTTTTTCACATTATGAATAGTATCTTTAGTGATTTTTATTAATATGGTAAAAAGTTAAATCTGGAAATTATGGGTAAATAAAATATTATAAAATTATCATAACACTTATCCTAATATGACTTGATGAGTGAGTCTTGGCCAAAACCATCCTTGTGTTGAAATGATACCCTTTGGAAGCCACTTGAATGAGATTATGACATTTAATATATTTATATAAAGAAATGATACATATGTCTCACTCAAATTTTGATAAATAAACCATTTTTATATAAGATTATACCAAAGATAAATACAATTATAAATTCTTACTTGAAATATAGTTTTTTTTCTTTTTCATGGTAATTTATTTTTAATTTTTACAAAATTAATAATTACAATAAATACATATACATTGATGATGTAAGAATTAATTAATTGATGAGAAATCAAAAAATCAATAATTATTAAAAGGATAATAATCATCAAAAGACACAAAAACATGCCAAATTTTCACTGGTCGAGTATATATCAACCATAAAAATCCATGGGTCGATTTAATGCCCATTTGAAGCCATATGGAAGATATTGTGACCCTTATGTAATTTTATTTAAAGTGATATTATAGTTGAAACATTCATAATTTAATAAGTATAACATTTTTATGTTGGATTTTCTAGAAGTTAAATTCGAATATAACTATTTTAGTTAAATCTAGTAGATTTATCTTAATTATAGTATTTTATTTTTAATTATTACCTAAAAAATTGAATATTAAATAATTACACAAAACTGATGTAGTCTTTATTTTATTAATAAAAATATAAAATTAATGTTACGTAAAATAATAAAAATATAATTTAATTTGCGCTAATTAATTTTTCCAATGTTTTTACTATATGACCTAGAAAATATAGGGATATAATGAAATTTTTTTTGATGATTACATCTTATATTTATATTTTTGAAAATCCATAAATTGAATAGTGTCATAATTGACACTATTGTTGATTTGTAAAACCCATGTTTTATAAAATTAGATAGAAATCATAATTTTTTTAAAAAATATATAATAAGTATGATATGGTATAAACTGATCTAAATTATTTATTAATGATTTAATATACTTTATATAAGTAAATATTTCACCCATTTAATATTGAAATAGTTTTAAGCCTAGTTAAATTGAAATAGAATGACTATGTGTTAAATGAAAATGATAATGTTTAAATTGATATAAAATAATTATCAAAATTTACTAGTTTATTAGACTACAACCTTATCTCATTCCATATTTTAAACTATGACATTTGTTAGGTTTTTCGATGTGTTCTGAGGTTATAATTAATTAACTGTTTTGGAGTTTCCTAAAGTACCCCTCCCCCCACTTATAAAAGGCCACCACCTCTACCCACTTCCTCACACCTCTCAAGCTCCTTGGCTTGCCCAAAGTCTTATAAAATAAGCTCTCACCTTATCTACCTTCCATCTTGAAGACTATTATTTTCTAGAAGGAAAATCAAGGAACATTTTTTGCACAAACGAGAGTGAGTTATCCGATTAAGTTTCTATTATATTGTTTCAACCTAAAATTACACACACCCCCATCTAATAAAGATTGAACATACTATTTCTGTGTACGGTGAACTACGACCTCAAGAAATGATGATTGGTTATTTTTCATTAACCACTAATCATGGTGGCCATTTTGGTGGAAACTATTCTTATAAATGCCTTATATTGTATTTATTATGTATTAAAATTATAAATTCATATTTACAACTCGTACCATTTTTCATCCCATTTGGTTTTAATATGATAATCTCTTTTGAGGTTGTGTGCACCACCACCCCTCAATGCAATGTGATTCATTCACACACCACATAGAATATTTTAATGATTGTTTTTGTGAAATTATATAATATAAAAATGATAATGTAATAATGATATATATATATATATATATCATTTAAACTCTTTATTTCAACATGAAAAATAAAATGTTTTCAATGTTAATGCATATATACGGATTACCGTCTCTAGGAACTGTGTATTCCTTTTTTTACTTCATTACGCTATATATTATTACAATATATATACTGTATATACGTGATATTTATATCATGATATAAATTCTGGAATCAAGATATAATTAGAAAGACCAACTATAAAACAAATTGAGATACATTCAAAGAAAAAAGTGAATATCAATTGAAGTAAAACCTTAACATATGATCATTAACAAATGGGTAATATAATGTTATAATCAAACCATATATGGTGTAATTTATTAGAATATTATTTTTTTAAATAAGTATAATAAACTTATATATGTTATAAATGAAGCATTTATGTGTTCAAATATAGTCAAGGTATATGGTAATGGATATTTCACCAATCCCATTATTTTTTGGGGATGTTTATACCGAAGTATTTACTGGGGTTTATTTATCATCCATATCCATGTTTCCTAAAAATGATTTCATAAAATGTTTTATTATTATAATACAGATTTTTAAGGTGATTTTTACTCATTTTTTACTTTTTACTACATACTTTGGAAAGAATATTTCATTCTTTTTCCATATAAGGTAGTTTTTTATTTTTTCCTGATAAAGTAGAAGAAGAATGTATGTTTAACTTATATGAAATAAATTGATTTTTATGCTTTCATAACACCATATTTCCATTAATATTATCTTAAAATATTTAAAGTTTATTTTTAAAGAAAACATTTTCTTTTAAATTTTAATGTGGTTTTACAAAAATAATACATTTTTGAAGTAGAAATGATATTTTCGTCATGAATTAATTTAAACTATTTTGTCAAACATATTTTCCATATAAGATTAAGTATATGTTTAAGGTATAATATCGCTATTATTATTGTTGATTATTTTTAATATGGGATGATATTTTTGAAATCCATTTGGTTAACATGAAGCATGTTTTGATAGAATGATGTTTAAGAAACAAATTTTATTCCTTGAGTTATGTATATGATAAATCTTTTATGTTTTTGTATCACTTGTAAGAATAATTTCATTATGAGATGGGTGGGATTGGATCCTCCCTCCAATGTATTGGGTAATGATTTATATCTCATGAGATAGATAGAACTCGAATGAAAATCAATTCAGGTTTAGTAATATAGATCTGGAATGCCAAATAAATTCGGTTCAATAATTTAGGGTTAGAACAACTAGTAATTTGGTTTGATTATAGACTTTGTCCAATATGATGGTCTTGGAAATGATCCTTGGCTAACATGGAATTTATTTTCAATGCTTATGTGTTTTATAAAAAAAAATTATGCCAATAATATGTTATCATGGTTCATGTTCCTTTATGTTTTATGCCTTACATACTGTAGGATTTATTTTATGACTAATTATTTTGACATTCAAAATATATGTTCATGTTTTTTCACTCTTATATATATTTTTTGTTTGATGTTGTCCATGTCTACCCTTATTGAGAATTTGATCCCACCCTTTTTATAGTTTTATTTCCCTAGAATATAAATAAATGTTATAGGTAGGATAACTAAAGGTGAAGATCCTTGTGGGAGATGTAGAAGTTTTTTCAACAAGTTAGAAGAAGGTTTTCCCAGTTTCCAAAGACACTAAACTAATATGATCTTTGGGAATATATTTGTGTAGTGTGTTAGTAATTCCATAAAATAAATTTAATGTCCATGTACATCAAGCTTACGTCATCAGAAATATCATGAATCCCAATTGGATAGAGAGAAGAGCCTCTGGGATGTGATCGTGGTATTTTTCACCGAATCTTCCTGAGCATCATGAGAACCCTCCTCAAGACCATATTTAGATAAATCCTCTCACAACACCATAGGCCTCCCAAACAACTCTATAATTCTTTGAGCCAGAATGTCATGTTGATAAGCCTGTCAATGCACTGGTGGTCAAGGATCCTAATCCAGATAGGAGCACCCACATGGAAGACCCAATGGGCACTCTCATCACCTATATCTACACCCATGAGTTACGGCTGGTGGAAATCCCACCTGATGGTAAGATGTATCTGACATGGGTGGACAACATAAAGGCACCCCCAAAATTATGTAACCCTACCTTTTACCCCATCAATAGGATGGGATACCCATTACAACATTTGTCCAACATTATTTCAAGGTGTGGTCCTATGTTGGGAACTCCAACATAGCAAGAGGAAGCTAAACTCTGGTGTTTCATACAAACATTGAAAGTTTATTTGTTTGTTTGTTATAACCAATTTACTATTTTGTATATCATTGGTTTGAAAGATCTATGACGGAAATTACTCTACTAGTGCTGCTTCATGGTGATCAAGAAAAGTATTGTCGGCCTCTTCAAGTAAAAGTAGTGACAGAATAAGTGGGTCATAGACTTTGTTTCTAGGTGGATGGGCCTCATGTATTAACACAAAGTGCTTCTAACTCAAGAGTAGATATTATATATTTGTGTGGGAAATATTAATATTTAATTGGTTCCCTCCCTCATCACTCATAATTTCTGAGGCATCTTTATAGATTTTTATAATAAGTCTTAGCACCTAGAGTAGGCCTTGTAGTAGGATAATCCATCACATTCATGGCCTCCAACTCCTTCATGAAGGGATTCTATGGAAGAAACCCTTTTCATCATACATATAAAGAAACCCATGATTCTAGATTCAGTACTGGAAGAGACTAACATATAGCCTTGTTGAGGGAAACAACCTCAGGTCCAACCCCTGGCTCAGCATCTCCTAACATAGAATCAGTAAGTGTAATGATGTAATGCACCCCCACTACCAAGTCAGAACAATCAGGTTCTAGGACTTCCCTAGGCTCCCAACCCTCATCTGGTTTAGGTTCCCAGAATTCTTTTTCTGTTTTGGAGAAACTAAAACTAAATTTTTAATGAGGCTCAGGTTCCCAGTTATTTAATTATTTCCCTTCATCATGAGATTTTAAAACTTCCAGAATGCAGGAAACCCTTGGAGGATGATCTCACTAATCACCTAGACTTCTACCATTATCATAGGTTCCTTATACATTCCATATATTAATTCTATGTGTTCACGGATTTGATCTATGACTAGGCTGATAACAATTTATTTATGTTGGGGTGTACCATGACATAGGCAGAATGTATCACTACAAATCCTTAGAGTGACAATGAAGGTTAATAGCATTAGGTTTCAAGCTATGGGTCTCAGAATTATGGTGATTGGGTGGAATGATTGGTAGTTTCTAAATAAATTTTTCATCCATGCCCATTTAAATTGGACTGCACCTCCAAAAGTTGTTTTACCCCCTCTAGCTGCCACTTATGTATCAACATATTTTAATGCCCCGACCCCAGTTACCCAGAGTTGGTGCATTATTACATAACATTTTTATGATACATGTAATCATTTACTGAAATACCGATTAGTTTAGTAACCTTGGAATTACTAGATACAAACATAAGTTTTACATTACATCGTGAAATAAAAAACATCATTGTGTCCCGTTTGAACACTCTTATATCCCTTAGCGTATTCCTACAGGTTAATCATAATATACTTCTTCTCATCCTTGGAAAAATAAAAAATAGAAAGGAGTGAGCTTAGTTGATCATTAAAGATACCAATATAGTGGAACCTTTCCTAAATAAAACAATCTTAAGGCAATGTATAAGACTAAAACAAAAGCCTTTTAAACATAAACATGAGTACAATGCAGAAACGATAAATCAAATAATTCCACTTAATTATTCCCATGGATATTATATTAGTTGAATAATCACATGTAATATAAATTTCCAATTTCATAATGATGGAATGCATAATGTCGGACATCATAACCACATATTCAAGGCCTCGTGCTAAGATTACAAATAAGATTTTGTAAAGGAATTTTTCCAAGACACTCGGTTGTCTCATGAGACATACCAATGCATCGAGGAACTATTGTGGGATCCACCCATTACTTACATAGTCCAATGCATTCCACATATAATAATGTGGATACATAACATAAACATTCATATTAAAAATAGCATACAAAATGTCAATACATTAACCATAAACCATGAATGGTATAAAAATATCACATCTGAAGTCAAGCATATCACAAAACCTTCAGTACAATTTGGAATATTGTATTATAATAAATAAACTTCAAACAGGCATAAAATCCAACAATGGATATTGACATAGATGAAATCAAAACTATTTGAGAGAAATATCTCTTTCTATTTTGAAATCATTTTATAGTCCTAGAATATTAAAAGAAAAAATTTATTTTTCAAATATTTTTATAATCATGTAAGTTAAGATTCGAATGCATTATAATGATGGAAAATATCTACACTCGCTGTATAAGTTAAAAAACATTCTTACCTAAATTTGTCGAAAAGGTCATAAAGTACCTTGTTTGGAATGTGATTGAAATATTACATTCAAAAAAAATTATATAAAGTCAAACAGGGGTATAAATGAATTTAACCTATAAACTAGGAAATAGTAAAAATGTTTTGAAATACATTTTTCGGAAACATTGGTGTTGATGATAAAGAGGTCCCAATAGATACTCACATATAAACAACCTCAGATTATAAACATATTGTAAAATTATCCCATACCTTGTACTTTTATTTGGTTTAGGGTATTTTTACCACATGTATAATAGTTAAATAATTTTTTTTAATTTATAAAAGAACTATATACATAAATATGATATTATATATGATCTTCTAATATTGTCTTGTTAATAAAATTTTAGTAGTATTATTGTTTCGGGTGATAACTGATTCATTTTTTGTTATATGTTTTGTTATATAAGACATGTTGGTTATGGATAGGATGTATGTGATTCATATATAGAATTATATTAAGTTCATAATCATTATTTTTAATCCTCAAATAAAAATTAGTCTAGATTGGTTACGATGGGTAATGAATCTCATCGGGTTCTTAGAGGCTGTAATCTGTATGTATGCACGTATGGTGACTTGTCATTCATAGGATGGATAGAATAATACACATGTTTGTACCATATTTATAATTACATCACATTATGTATAAGTTACTAGAAATAATATTTGGTATTGAAACAACAAGAAAAGAGGAAGTGGAAGAAGAAATAACATTGAAAGAGGTGGTGAAATTATTACCTCTTCTTCGGGTGTTTCTTTTTGAGTTGATCAAACGGGGTCCATAGGTTGGCTTTTAGAACAAAGTAAGGCCTATAAGTCTATGTTAGGTTATTTTGTAGGATATTTTTGAAGGTTTTGGTAGAACCAAATGGCTTTGGATGTGTGATTTGGAGAGTAGGGGTAGTACCCTTTTATAAGAGTGGTCAGGGTCACTTTTGGAAAAGCTTGAAATATTATTTTATTATATAATTATATTTCGTAGATAATGGATCAAAAGGGATTTATTTATAGAATAAAGTGGTTTTGGGTCAAAAACCTTCCAAAAAATAGGTTTTAGATAGATTTAGGTCACCATATGAAACTTATCTTTTAGATTTAACTCTAAGTTAAATAGTTTAACTTTTACAATGTATTCGTGTATTATTATAATAAATGGCTAATAAACATACTATAAAAATCCAAGTGAACCCCAAGTGGTTCATTATTATTATATATAACCTTATGTAAGACTTTTTTTCTAAGCCATATAATTTTAGAAATATTATATCAATTAATAATATAGTGTTTGTTTTAAAAACTTATTTATGTCAATTTTGACACTATTTGGTATTTTATTTTTCTTAAAGTCATATCAACTTTATCACTTAAAAAAATTTATTTAATCAGCCCTAAAATTTCATATTAAACTATAAAATTAGTGTATGGCATAAAATCATCAATTTACATTTATTCGTATATTTATAATATCAATTATTTAATTCATTCATCGATAAAGTAATTATTGCATCATCATTGTGTTATAAATAAATTTAATTACTTAATCTCTAAAAATTAAAAATAAAATATAATTTTGTCGGAAATATTATTTTCTTTCTAATGAATATTTATATTTAAGTTTATATTATGTATACCCCTCTATTAAAAATGGTATATTTATTAAACTACAAATTTAACACTTTTAACTATTCTTTGAATGAAATAATAATAAATGTCCTAATAAAATCCATGTGGACCAAAATGATCATATTTTTTCAGAATTTTTGTTTTGGTCGAAATAGACTTATACAATATAATTAGGACATGTGTTAGGATAATTATATTATCATTTTTAAATTCAATTCATAGAAGGGTTAAAATTAAATTTTATGCAAGTTCTCTAATGTGCTTAGAAGGTGGGTAAAAGACATTAAAATGTTCAATAAAATTTTATACATCTAGTTTTATTATAAAGTGACTCGAATTAATTAAATTGAACTTATATAGGTATTATATATCTATTTTGATGAAAATTAAATTTAAATAAGATAAATTATTATTTAAAGACCAAGTCGGTTTTAAACAATAATGAAGTGTTTTTCACTATTCATCAAAATTGAAAGTTTTCAGAAAAATACCAAAACTTTACCCTAAGATAATTTTGATATTACATACTCAAAAATGAATTAAATTTTACCAAATTAAAAGAATTTTTGTGTAATTAATTAATTTAAAATTAATACCCTTTGTCAAAACCAAAAAGCAGGTTTTTAAAAAGATAAAACTATCAAAATATTGACGTGTGTTTATGTCAAATTTAAATGTAAAATTACTTATAATGACCTAATTTGTATTAAATTATAAAAATATAATATAATTATACTTCTTAACCATTAGAATAAATAATTTAACACTATAAATTATTTCGATTAAAACATTTCTCTTCAATTAAAATTTAGTATTTTTTCACTATTCATCATAAAATGAAAGTTATCCGAAATGTACCATAAATTTATCTGAACTAAATTTTTATTTTCCACTTATAATGATAAATTTAATATCATTAAATTGATTATATAAAAGTGTCAAATATTGGTTTTTAAAAAGGGTTTTCCATTAAAAGTCAGTAAAATTGCATTTTTTTAAAAATGCATCTTTTATCTGAAAAAAATGAGTTTACTCTAATTTTATGTCTAAGAAACACGTAATATGGATTATAAAATTATATAGAGTAAATAAAATTCAAAAATTAGTTAATAATTTTCATAAACGCTTTTTGAACAGTTTGTTTGGTAAGTTGTGGTGTGCTCGAACTCAATGTTGCATGTAACACAAGTTATTGAATTACATTGAAGAGATAATGTACTATGAAATCATGGGGTGTTACATTCTCCCCTTCTTCAATAAATTGTGTCCTCACAATTTTAATTTTTCTTCAAATATAAAATTTTAAAAATAGATAAAATACCTTTGTGGAAAACCCAAATCGGAAATTGTGGTAATAAAATTTGGTCTTAATAAAAGGGAAATGGGAATGAAAAAGTCACCACCAAATTATGATCTATATTAGAAGAACATTGGTGGAAATTAAAGACACATAATTGGAAGGAAAATATAAATATTTATAGGGAGTTATTGACGTCATCAATCACAAACAAGTGTAAAATTGAGGGCCTCAAAGCCATCAATCTATAATGATCTAAAACATCATCAGTTCAAAAAAAACATAAGGTTTAGGATAACACATTTATGGTTTTATGATCCCCTCCATAAAGTTTAAGAATTAATTTATTCATATAATAAGAGGGAAAACATATACTTGATAAGTAATGTTTTTTTATTCAAAAATTCCTACAACAAACTCATTTATCACTCCCAAAGATAACGGTATTAAAATATATTCTATTTATCCTAATCGTATGGGGTTCAAATAATAATTAATTAATAATTCAATTTTCAAAATATTTAAAAAAACTATATTATAAAAACCCTGACATCACGTAGGAAAGTGGTTGGAGATACACTCCTATCTCCCTTCAGTTGCAGGTTCACATCTCATGGCCTTTCCAGACACAACAGGTTGTCACCCTACCTCTGGGTTGTTCTTTTTATAACAATACAAAAATAATCTTATGAAATTATTTAACCAAACCAATTGTATCCATTTCCAAACGTAATCTATCCCAACCATTAGACTTATCCAAAATATTTATGTCCAAACTCACCATCCAATCATTTAAAAGTAAGGTAAACACAATGAAGATCTTTTTTTCCATGTAATAACATGTGAATACCTTCATCATGTATTCTTTTAAAACACAGTAACACCATGTATTACCATAAAACCTTATTGATTACAATTTTGATCCCTTATTTCTTATAAAATAATTGATATACTCTTTATATCCAAAAATTTTGTAAACTCCCACAATAATGGAATAAACAAACAATTAATTAGTTTCAAATTAGTCAAGAATATCGAATATAATTTATCTAAATAAATCATATCATATTCCAAAATCACTAACTTAGTATCAGAACCATGTTAAGGATTATCTTTCCTACAACCACTTATTTTCCAAAAAGTTTAACTTTCTATTGAGTCACTTTTCTTATAACCATGTAATCTCAAATCTGTAATGAAATAGTACTGCAGTACCATTATTATTTATTCACATAATTAATTTAACCATTAGATCATTGATACAAAACCCAAATGAAATAATTATTTAATAACAACATAAGAACACTAGCCATTCCTCTTCATCTGTGGTAATATCATAACTTGATTATTAACCAATATCCTCATTTGGGGCACACTCTGATGATTTGGAAATTGATTCACATAGTGTCCCAACTCCATTCAGATGAAGCATTGTACATTTGTAACCTTGTTCATAACCTTGAAATCATGTAATTGGGGTCCTTTTTCTCCACACTAATAATGAACTCACATTCCCTTCAAGAATTTCCAAAGGTGATTCTTTCCACAGTTATCCCATATGGGGAAATCCTTCTTTCCCCTATTCCCATTATCTATATTTCTCTCTTACATCCTTTTCATATCTTGATTCCCTTCAAATCCATATGACTCAAATAATTATTTACTTATCTTTATAAAACATGATACTATTTCTTCTTATGACAAGAATACATGGGAGAAAATCTCCCTTCTAAATTTTGGATTAATTCCATGAATGATATGATCCTTCTTAATCATATTATAATTCATATTACTGGAATTTTCATTCCTTCTACTAGGCAAGATTTCCAAACAATGAAATACATTAGGTTAGTTAAGATTATCCCTCAGGAGTGTCATAGTAAAGAGTCCAGCAAGGCCCGTTTCCATATACCAGCATACCCCGAGTGAAGCCCGAAACTCTTAGTCGGAGTTTTCAATCCTGGGTACATCTCTGCAATAGCCGCCTCTACAAGATCGTATCCATATAGGGATATATTTCTTGGAAAATACACAAAATCTCAATATTACCAAAATTCTATGTGGTTCTTCAATACTAATGCTCAAAGTCAATCATAGAGTAATGTTTTCTAATCAGAGTTTTTCTCAATACAGTTTCCACGGGTTGTAATAAACTTCCTGTGATACCAAATGTAATGCCCTGACCCCAGTTTCCCTGATTCAGTGCATTATTATATAACATTTGCAAGATACAAGAAATCATGTCATGAATGGCCGATCAGCTTAGTATCCTTGGAAGTACTAGATATGTACATA
This sequence comes from Viscum album, assembly GCA_963277665.1. Lineage (NCBI taxonomy): Eukaryota > Viridiplantae > Streptophyta > Magnoliopsida > Santalales > Viscaceae > Viscum > Viscum album. The sequence goes on from OY728165.1 coordinate 929,275,702, forward strand.
AGTTTTACACTACATCATGAAATAAAAAAACAACATTGTGCCCCCTTTGAACACTCTGATATCTCCTATCGAATTCCTAAAATTTAATCGTAATATAATTCTTCACATCCTGGGAAATATAAACATAGAAATGGGTGAGGTCATGTGCTCAATAAGGATAACAATATAACGTAAACTTTCATAAATAAGAATAAACATTTAATGCAATGTATAAGACTAAAACACAAGCCCTTTAAACTTAAACATGAGCATAATATTGCAATGATAAAAAAATAATTCCATTTAATTTTTCACATGGATATTATATTAGTAGAATAATCACATGTAATATCAATATCCAATTTCATTAAGAAGGAATGAATAACGTCGGACATCATAACCACATAATCATGGCCTCGTGCCAATACTACAATATAGATTTTGTCAACACATTGTGCCAAGACACTCATTTGACTCATGAGACCTACTGATGCATTGCGAAACTATAGTGGTCTCCACCCATCACTTACAAAGTCCAATGCATTCCTAATATGAAATGTTTGAAACATAACATAAACATTTGTATTAAAACAAGTACATGAAATGTTAATAATTTAACCATAAACAATGAATGACATAAAATATCACATCCACAGTCAAACAAATCACAAAACATTCAATACAATATAGAATATTGTATCATAATAAATCAACTTCAAACAAGCGTAAAATTCCACAAAAGAATGTTGACATAGATGAAATCAAAACTATTTGAGGGAAATAACTATTTCTATCTTGAAATCATTTGAATGTACTATAATTTTAACAAAAAATATTTATTTTGAATATATTATTATAATCATTAAGATAAGGTTAGAAGGTGTTATAACGACAGAAAATATCTTCACCCTCTATATAAGTTAAAAAACATTCTTACCTAAATTTGTGGAAAATGTCATAATGTACCTAGTTTGGAAAGCAACAGAAAGATTACTTTCAAAAAATTATAAAAATTTAAATAAGGGTATAAATGAATTTAACAAATAATCACAGAAATAGTAAAATGTTTTGAAATACATTTTTATGAAACATGGATGTTGATAATAAAGAGGTCCCGGTAGATATGCACATATAAACAACCTTGGATAATAATGATATTGTAAAATTAACCCTTACCACTTTTTTTCCTTGCTTAAGGGTACATTAACATCTTATATAATAGTTAGATAAATTTTATTAAATTATAAATTAAACCTATACAAAAATATGATATTATATATGATATTCTAATATTGTCTTGTTAATAAAAATTCAGTAGTATCATTGTTTCAGGTATTAACTGATTCATTTTCCTTTTAATGTTTTGTTACATAATCCATGTTTGTTATGGATAGGATGTATTTGATTCATATCCATAATTATATTAAGTTATTAAACATAATATTTAATTGTCAAATGAAAATTATTCTATAATGGTTACGATGGGGAATGAATCTCATCGTGTTCATGGAGACGGTAATTCGTACAAACGCAAGTATGGTGACTGGTCATTCATATGATGGATAGAATAATGAATATGGTTATACCATATTTATAATAACATCATATTATGTATAAGGTACTATTGTTATTATTCTGGTACAGAATCACCAAAGAAAGAGTAAGTGGAAGAAGAAAAGAACTATGAAAGTGGTGGTGGAATTATTACCTCTCCTTCGAGTGTTTCTTTTTCAGTTGATGAAAAGGGATACATAAGATGGCTTTATGATCAATTGAAGGCCTATTGGTAGATGTTATGGAAGTGGAGAGGATATTTGAGAAGGGTTTGGTAGAATCAAATAGATTTGGAGGTGTGATTTTGAGAGGAGGGGAAGTACCCTTTCATAATAAAGGTGAGGGTCACTTTTGGAAAAGATTGAAATTTTATATTATTATACAATCATATTTAATTTATAATGGATACAAAAGGATTTATTTCTAGGCTAAAGAGAGGATGGGTCAAAAATCTCTCAACAAATTTGTTTTATACAGGCTTAGATCACCGTATTAAACTTATCATTTAGATTTAACTCATAATTAAATAGTTTAACTTTTACCATGTATTCTTGTATTCTTATAATGAATAGATAATAAACATACTATAAAAATACAAGAGAACCCCTAGTGGTTAATTATTAATATATATAACCTTATCTATGTCCTTTGGCAAGACCTTATATTTTTTTAAATATTACATCGATAAATAAAATAGTATTTATTTTAAATACTCATTTTTTTCAATTTTGACACTATTGGGTACTTTTTTAAGTCATAGCAACTTTAAAACATAATAAACCATAAAATTCCATATTAACCTAGAGAATTCTTGGATGGAATTAAAAGCCTCAATTTGAATTTATTTTTATATTTCTAATATCATTTATTTTAATCTTTTATTGATAAAGTAATTATGACATCGTAATTGTACCATAAATAAATTTAATTATTTCATCATTAAAAATTATAAATAAAATACAATTATGTAGGAAATATTTATATCTTTCTATTTAATATTTATTGACAAATTTATATTATTTATAACCCTATATTAAAAATGGTTTAGTTATTAAACTTTTAATTTTACACGTTTAACTCTTCTTTAAATAAAATAATAATAAATTCCCTAATCTATTATATGTATACCAAAAGGATAATATTTTATTCCTAGGGTTGGTTTTGGTCTAAATAAACTTATCCAATAGAATTAGGACATGTGTTAGGGTAATTATAATATCATTTTTACCTTTAATTACCCTATTTACTTTTAAATGTGGTAAATGAAAATCAAAAGTTAATATTCACCAAAAAAAATTCACCTTATTGTGAAAAGTTTTACTTAATGATTTCAACTATCTTATAAGTATTTTTAAAATTCAATTCATAGAATTGATACAATTATGTTTTATGCAAATTTGCCAATGTGCTTAGAAGGTGGGTAAAAGACGTTAAAAAGTTCAATAAAATTTTATACATCTAATTTTATTATAAAATTACGCCAATTAATTAAATTGGACTAATATAAATATCATATACGTATTTTATCTTAATATAAATTTAAATAAAATAAATAATTATTTAAATAAAAAGATGGTTTTAAACAATAACACAGTATTTTTCACTATTCATAAAGAATTGAATGTTTTCAGAAAAATACCAAAAATTCACCCTAAGGTAATTTTGATATTCCAATTAGAAAAGTGAATTCTATTTTACCAAATTAAAAACCTAGAATTTTCATTAACTAATTTAAAATTAATTCTCGTTGTTAAAACCAAAGAGCGGGTTTTTAAAAAGTAAAAACATTCAAAATGCTAACATCTGCTTATATCAAATTTTAATGTGAAATTACATATAATGACATAAATCATATTAATGGATAAAAATTTAATCTAATTATACTTACAAACCATTCAATTTAATAATTTAACATAATAATTTATTTCTGTTAAAAAAGCTTTTTCAATTAAAATTTAGTATTTTTCACTATTCAAAAAAATATAAAAGTTATTAGAAAAGTACTAAAAATTTATCATAACTTAATTTTTATTTCCTCATTATATAGAAGAATTTTATTTCATTAAATTGAATAAATATAAGTGTCAAATATTTGTTTTAAAAAGTATTGGCCATTAAAAGGTGGTAAAATTGCATTTTTTAAAAAAAATACTTCTTTTATCTTAAAAAATGAATTTGTTCGTATCCTATGTCTAAGAAACAATTTATATGGATTATAAAATTATATAGAGTATATAAAATTCAAAATTTAGTTGATAATATTCATAACCGCTTTTTGAACAGTTAGTTTGGTAAGTCGTGGTGTGCTCAAACTCGGTGTTGAGTGTATCGAAAGTTATTGAATTACATTGAAGAGATAACATACTATGAAATACTGGGGTGTTACACAAATCTACCATATACCACCGATATGGGAATAAGATGACATTAAAAGGGGAAAAAATTCCCCCTCCGGTTCTGAATCCATCATGCACCCTCGGTGATTTCATGCCCCCGGAGATTTGAATAAATCATAGTGTCTGGCCAATATTGGAAGATTCCTCAGATGATGAGATGAAGTATGCTTATATGGATATCATCGAGATGGTGGAATTTTACATGGTTCCTGATTATTAAGAGTATCAAGCAAGTACACTCTAATGTTCTCATTTGACGCCATCATCTACAGGGTAGTGTCCATGGGAATCGTCAGAATGCCCAGACCATTGATTCAACCCAAGACCTACAATTTTCCAAGACCGAATAGTAGGTTCAGCGTAAAACCCAGCTGGCACTTACCTCCATTCCCATCTTGTTAGATTCACAATCATCATCGTTTTTTATACTCACCCACAAAGAGCCAATGTGACCGTATAATGATTAGTTGTGCATTGATGTTGCTAGGCCTCAACCATCTTCCAGTCATCTGATGGTAATTTATCATGTTTAATCTTGTAGGAAGAAGTGTGTTCCCAATACTAAGAAGAATACCTGAGTTCATCCACAACACTGATCATTCCTCATGTCATAAAGAAACTTCCCACTGGAAAAATGTTCATATAGCATGGAAGTATGATGTGTTTAAGAATATTTCAAGAATTCTTGGAAATATCTCAATTCTCGAGGCCTCTGACTATCCGAAGAAATGTTTTAATCTATTATAGAGGCTTTGAAAATCCCCCTCTAATTTGAAAAAAAGGTAGTACCCATATAGGCTATCATTGTCGAGGAAGTTGAGAATGTGGAATTTCATACCATCATCTCATTCTTGGGGGATGATGAAGGTTTTCCCATTCAAGGGAACATCTGCCAGCAGTACATCAATTTCCAGCTCAAAGGTGTATAATTTCATCGTTTTCACATCAATTGAGGTTCCAGGATCAATGTCGTCCCAACTCATACGCTCTACATATTAATAATGACTGAAGTATATCTCATTCCAGCCAACATAAACATTCACAGTTTCAACCGGATGGAGGAAAGGATGTGTGGAGGAATCTATATAAATACCCAGTTTAGTTTCTTCTTGCAAGCATTTAATTTATAGTGGTCTCGTAGGATACTACCTAAAATGTGCTCATAGGTGGACACTAGATCCTTCTGCATGATGCAGTTACTTCTTCATATCACTAGATCCTCATGTAGTCCCTTAATGTTCGAGTGGGTCATCTCCAAGGTGACACAAATACTTTTTCCCCTTGTGAATCACATTACTTGGATGCCTATTATTATAAGATAAAAGAATAATGAGTTCATAAAAAATGAGGCTGATCACACTGATGTTGTGGTCAGCCCCTAGATGAAGTTGGATGATGCATTCATCCAACCAATTCATCGTTTGGAGGCCACAATTCCTTATTTGTGACATTGATTCACTATCTACAAGACTAGGGTTAAAAACTTTAATAGGTATAAGGATTTTTTTTTAGAATTGCCTCATACACCTATACAAGATTGGCTAGAGTGATACTAGATCCTCTTACCCCATTGAGGTATCATGATGTTTGTATGAGGGCTAAAACAGTACACTATAACTTCTTGCTTCTGCAGGATGTGATAGGTAGAAATAGAATAAACCAACACCTCTACTTTGAAATAATCATTTTTTGGCCTATTGTTCAATGTTTTGACGGAATTTGGCTGAAATTTCTTTTTCCCTGGTTTCAATAGTGATGGATTCATTTGATAAATATTCCACCACTGTTCAAGCTGGAACCAACATTCCTCTATGGCCCACTAACTCTGAATAATTGCCTCTTCATAATTATCCCCTTTCCGTGGATGATGAAAATTGTTTGGAAGTTTTTCCTCATAAATTTTAAAATGGTATCTATCATACCATCGATGAGTTGGTACATGTGAATGTGAGAACTGGGATTGATCTGAGGCCGATAATAATCTGTGCAACCATGCTTGCAGAGGAACAAAAAAATACATGGTCTTCATAAAATATCATTGTGATGTGTTTTATTGTAGTTATGATGACATCAAAATACTATACCCTAATGTCACCATCCACCATCTTGGCCTCCCAACAAGTATTCACAGGTTTAAGTGACCTCCAAGGAAGATGAACCTCTATGAAAGTTCCATGGTTTTGGTCAAAGTTGATAATATCAAAAAGGAAAACTCCATTAATAATTATAATTACCCCATATGGTTGGATGACATCATTCCTGTCTAGGAGAAGAATAGACAAATAACCATCTCTATTGATATTCGGGATCTCAATCGAAACTACCCAAGAATGATTTTCCCATCTAATGACGGAGCTTCTGATCGATTCAACAACCATATTTTAGTGTATCACTTTCATGGATGGGTATTCCAACTATAATAACATCTAGATGGTTCCTGAATATGAAGAATGTACCTCTTTTAGAGAATACAAAGGTACCTTATGTTATAAGGTAATTACTTTCATTTGGAAGAATGTAGGAACCACTTATCTATGTGCTTTGTACCACATCTTCAAAACATTTCTCTATAGACTAGTGGAATTCTATTTGAATGACATAGTGATCAAATATCACTAGCATTATGACCATATAAAAGGTATTGAGAAAGTGTGAATGTTCCTCTACTATCATCATCTTATGATAACACCCTTGAAATATTCATTCAAGGGGACATCTAGAAGGTTCCTTGGTTTCAATGGCAGATACAGAGGCATCAAGATCGATAGAGAGAAGATCAATGATATCAGTTAGATTAACCCTTCGAGAAATCACCAAGAGCTCTGATGCTTTCAAGGCCACATAGCCTATATACGCCGATTCATCACATGATTTTCTAGAAAGTGTAATTCCTTTTCTAGGTTCATGAAGAAATTTGTTTATTACCAATGGGTGGAAGTGTTAGAGACCACATTTGAGGAAACCAAGAAGTACTTTCTATAACCTAAGGTTATGATTCTACCTCTATCTGAGAAGAGGATGGTCCTTTATGTGACCATCCTGGAATGATCTATCAACAACCTTCTTTCCCAGAAGAACAAAAAAAGGATAAAGAACAGTTTTTACATTCTCAGTCACAAGATACTTGACACAGAGTCCAGATATTCTCATATTGAGATGATATTCCTTGTGCTAGTTTTTGCAGTTGAGAAGTTGTGACAGTACCTATAAGATCATGTGATACATATCATTTCACAAATGGATCCCCAAAAGTACATTCAGAACCTCTGATTTTGACAAGAATTCTAGCATGCTGGGTGGTGATTCTTCCACATTTTGACATTAGATTCATTTTTTAAAAGGCCATAATGGTTTAAGCATTGGCATATTACATGGCCACTCAAGAGGACCCAATAGATAACTCACTGGATCTTGATTTACTAGAAGAGGCTACCCTATTGATGGATCAAGCTATTCCATGTTGTTAGATACACTTCAATGGGGCTTCCCAGAGTCCCACCAATAGAACGCTCAATGATCCTAGGATCGACAGAGTGGACCCAGGGATTGTCTTCATCATTCATATAGAGGATATCTTACCTTATTCATTCTTACCATCAGAGAGATTCACTAAAAATGAGGTATAGTATCAGTGTCTCGTCATTTTCCCCTATTTGGATTTTATGATCGACGTTCCCCACCTATATGTGATGGGGTTTTTGTTCTAGACATAAAAAAGATTAATAGGGATTATATCATTAAGAATCTTGAGCTCATGACATTGCTCAAGAATACTCACCATCAGATGGCCCAGTTCCCTTCCCAGCTAGAGCTGAATCATGTTACTCAGTCACAGAATGGTTGAGATAATGCCCTATCCTGTCAAACCACTTCTCTTACAGAGAATGACCATGAAGATCTGTTCATTTATGTGGGACATCGGAGATTCATCGCCACTGTTAGTTCAAACAACAATGAAAGATATAAGGTAAAACACAGTAAAAAATATTCTTCTAAATCATTTCATCCAGACCCATATCCATATAAATTGAATTCATATTGGACAAAACCTTTCATCAAGTATCACTAAAACAAAAATTTCTCATCAGACGGAGCTGACATGAGTGAATCTGTAATTGTGCAGTTCAGTTCATCCTCCCGAGTGATCCCAACCTAGAGAATACTCATTATAGACATGGGTTTGTTGTATTAATTCTATATTTTATTCAATAAGATGATATTCCCCAGGTTATATAGGAATTTCATTCTTTACTTTCTGTCACTCATTAGTTAGGGATGAAGCTCTCCCACCAGATTCAAAGGCTAGGCTACTTATGGGCCAACATGATCCATGACAATATTGATTTCTCAAAGAGGTAACAGACATGCCATATCAAATACAACTTCATTAATTTACTTCTAGATCCCCTGCATAGTACAAAAGTACTCTTTCACCTTTTATATATGGGCACTTGATATTGTGGGACCAAACCCACCAGCAAAATCTCGCCAGTGCAGGTTCATTCTGACCATGATGGGTTTCCTTTCCATGTGCGAAGAATATAATCCTCACATGGATGTCAAGGAATGATCACTTTTGAATTCATGAGAACCAAAAACATCCATTTATTTGGGTTTTCTTGTGTTATTATCATCGATAATGAAACCATCTCTTAGGCAGTTTAGTTGAAGAAGTTTTACACCAAGTACAATATCTGTTCCAAACACAGTTCTCTATACCATGAACATGAAATTGGATAGATCAAGGAATTCAAAAAAAACCCATCTGCGTGATTATGTAGAAGAAGGTGGGCTAGAACAATATATGGTGACCATAAAAGTTCATTAACACCCTCTATGCATATCGAATGAAGACTTGTAATTCCACCCAAGTGACGTCGTATTTCCTAGTAAATGGAATAGATGTAGTACTCCCCCTTATGATTAAATTTACCTCACTCCATATAACTACCTATGATCATAATAAAACAGAAAGAGTAGTATATGTCCATCTCGATGAAATGAAATCTCTTGATGAGAACAGCATATGAGCCTTACATAATATAAAGAGGCACTATAATTAGATAGCTAGAGCATTCAATAAGAGAGTTCATATCTGATCCTTCATTTAATATGACATAGTTTTTTCTCTCCAAGCACTGATGATACGTGGAAGGAAATATCTATGTTGCATCCCAAATTGGAAGGACCCTATATCATCCACAAGGTTCATCCCAATGGTGCATTTTTTTGTCACCATGGATGGTGAGAGAATTACTACTCCCACCAATTCCAAATTCCTCAAATAATACATTATATATATGGGTTCTATAATACTACATTATGATAAACTATATTGTGTTACTATTATTCCAATATCTATGACCTTTAACTAATATCTCCCTCATCCAAGGAGCATTACATTAAATAGTGCTTCCCCATATCACATGACATTAAACTTATTTTTCATCCTCATTGAAAAACGATAAACTATGAAAAAAAATTAGAATCCTCATTACATGATGATAAACATCAAAATGAGATAATTTTTTTATCTCTATTTCCTTAAACTTAGATACCTATCATTAAACATTGTGTTAAACTACTACATGGTCCAAGTAGCATGACCTTAAACTACACTTGGTAGCGTCCTGTATGACATTAAAACTATTGTATCCTAGCCGTGATACATTACACTCCATAGCATTGATGGTCCTTCCTACATGAACTTAAAAAAATGTTCTGTTTTTTCCTACATTATTCTAAACTTCTCTATCATGAATGACATTAAGCTACACCAACTGCACAGAATTCGAAAATTGCATATGGATTGAATTTCTTCCTTAGGGGATATGTAGTGAAACCTAGACACTTCATCTTTTGGACCATCCAAAAACTCTACCAGAACTTTCTCAACATCCATCATCATGTTATATTATATGTGAGTTCTTATTAGTGATGTGACACATGGTGTTGGTCTTTATTGGGTCTCATTCACATTGGGCGGCTTCATGGATCAACACTACACATTTTTATTTTGGAAGCCTCATATTAGGGAATGAACTCTATGAACATAAACTAAGACCCCCCCCCCCATCAACATTTTTTATGATGATAAAATGTATAAAAACCCCCTTATTTACCGTATGATGTTAAAATAAATATTCTATGTCCAAGTTATATGAAAATAAACTACACAGTGCTATGATGTCTTCACCTGAGAAGACATTTTCCCTTTGGAACTGACCATATTCTAATACATCTTCTTGAACTGTGTATTGATTGATTCCCATTATTAAAGGATATGTACTAACGCTTGAATATATTATCCCAAAACTCAACCAAAGATAAAAAAATCAACCATTAGGCCTCTTTTCATGATTATCAATTCAGAATTCATGTTCTGCCTTGTAGACCTCCTTAGCCCCATTCACATCGGGTTGCCTCATGGTGCTTCACTTCACTTATGTACTTTATTTGTTATTTATTATACAACCTTATACTATACCTATAGTGTCATAGTAACATAATAATAAACTAAATAAAAACCATGATAGTATTATTTGACAGAATATCACCCCCTTGACACTATCCATCTTCTACGTCATCTTTTAGTACTATATGTGGATGGATTACCATCCTTAAGGGATTCATAGTGACGCCTAAGTATTTTTCCCTCGATCCCGTCCAAAAAATTACTAAACGTTTTACCCCCCCCCCCTTGGCCTCTGTTTCCTCCCTGGGAGTGTGTGTTGTGGTGTCAATCTCTTTGGTCCTCATTGACACTAGGTTATGGTGGTTTCTCCACGCATGATCTAGTCAGAGAACCCATACCATTTTTTGTCACTAAAACATGATTCTAAACTGTATAGATATGTCCTCCACATGTGAACTTATACTAGGAATTAGTTGTCCACCATATATGACCCTAAACAAAGAGATTCTAGTCGGAGGAACATGACCTTAGACTATTCACAATACAACACATAGAAAATTGATCTTTGATGGAAGATCTAATCCTTCTAATGGATGTTCAGCACCAACATACAAGAATATGTGGGGGAATGAGGCTCAGATTATTGGATTCCACTAAGATATTATCCCAATACATTTACATTCATCATGTAACCCTTTATCTAGTTCTATATAATCTACTACATCTGAAGGGACCCCTCCCCCAGATGTCCTAGCTATGTCGCATCAACTCACCAACCGTTCTGGGCCAATGCTCTATAATACTTTGGATGTCATTTGGATATAGATCCCATGTTTTAAACATGGCCAATGCCTTACCACCATTTTCTTTTCACCATACCCATTTACAAGATATGGATGTTGTGTTTTGAACAAGGTCAATAGTTATCCTCCATCATCATGCCACCCTCATTGTGTTACAGATATCTAGCATAGTGATTCACATTTTCAATCGCCTTATGTTATTATGGATCCCAAATTGATCCCCAACACCCCTGGTGTTTACCCTCCATGCATCCACACACATTTAGTGAGTTTTTTAGAATGTTTGATACTTTCCCACCTTAAATTTTCATTCCATTTTTGTGTGCTCCCATATGAGGGAGAAAGTCCAAATTCACTCCTTTCTTACCACACCAAACATGGATCACATGGGCATAAGAGTCTTCCCATATTGGGTAGCTTCACAGAACTCAGTTCCAAAATCTATGACCATAAACTATGATTTTATTCCTGGTTCTGAATGTAATATGTGATGTGGGATGGGCCTCCTTTGCCTTGTGCATGTTGGGATTATTTTTCTACACCACACACTTCCCCCCCATTATACCTCATTTCACATAATTTCTTAGTTGAATGATGATAAACTACGTAGAATTTTAATCCATACCAAATGATATTAAATTTTACATATTAGTCTCATTCATATGAATTTAAACTAGGAATACTTTATCCAATAAATATGGCATTAAAAAATTTTCCATCTTGGGTTCAGTTTTTTCAATAGTAGATTCTTCATTTATACACCCTACCCTTGACTGATAATGTTTTTGGATCCTACGTTTCGTATAGGGTTGGCAGTGATCCTACTCATTAGTCTCCATTTCCAAAATCTAGGCCTTGGTGGCATTATTTTTCATCATTTCCACTTTCTTGTGTTTTAGTGGAACACTAACACCCTTGGTGTTACTCCACCCTTCATATGTCCATGTCATGTAAAAACATACTGCATTGTTCACTTCTTTATTTGATGGAGTCAGTCTAACATAACTCCTTGTTTCCCACACAGGGCATAGATCCCATGGGATTCAGGTTTTTGGTAGGGTTTTTACACAAATGGGAAAGTGGTGATACCCTATGGTCCAAACATTTCGACCTTAAACACAGACTCCTATTGTCTAAACTCCATAACATTATACTAGGATCACTATGGTCCAAACTATTTTACATTAACTAGGAACCCTATGGTGAAAACTCAATGACCATAATCAAAGAAAAACTCTATAGTTTTATTGAGAGTATGTGTTGCGATGTTGATTTCATTGGACCCTACTCATGTTGGATTTATTGCATCTACATCATGAAAATTATTCTTGTTCCACATCCTCTAGCTTTATTACTGCATGATGTTAAAATGCACGGGCTATTCCATTCATACAACCTTAAACTGTGATATCATCCTCCATGAAACATTATGTAAAATGGAAAAACATTTTGGTGTTCTCACATGAGAGGGGATCACCCTTTTAAATGGTCACCCACCATGCCATATATAAATACCTACATATGGATTGATTCATATGGAGACACCAGAATATTCCATCTTAGTCCATTAACTAAAAAATAGAATAAAAGAAAAAAATAATAAATATTTAATGCCTCTTCTCTTTGTGTATTGGCCAGACCTGCATAGAGAAATCACCCTTGAAACTAGTCATCCACTATGCCACCTCTCATGAATTATGTGTGGCATGATTTTCATATTTATGGGATAATTAGTGATGCCTAGATCCTTAATATCAGGTCCAGATGTAAAATTATTTCTCTATTTCATGTCGAATCATCTTCATCCTCACCACATGATGTTAAACTACACTAGATTCTAGAACTATGTGCATCTTGATTCCCATCCTTACGAGATACATAGTGATTCCCCCAAGCATTGTATTTGGGTCCATCTATAAGCTCTAAAGTCCAAGCTATATGATATTAAACTACATACAAGATTCCTGAGGAATTCATATATGGTGTGTGTTTTCCTATTGGTCCTCAATCACATTGGGTTTGTTATTCCACCACATTACATGCACCCCTCTCGGAGAACCACCTCATATCATCATAACTCTATGAATATAAACTATGATCTGATGGAATTTAATATCTTTATGGATGTGTTGTGTGGATTTGGGATGGTTTTTCCTCATTCATATATTTTTTATCATTACACCACACTACACATACCAATTTGGAATATCATTGAGAACAGTCCAAACTCTATAACCTTAAACTAAGAACTCATAATCCTAAATGCATGACCTTAAATTGAAAACATACCATGAGAGAGTTTAGGATAACCCATGATAATTATGGGATGATTTTAGCTTCCTCATCATAGAGGACTTCCCTTGCCAATGCTGGTCTCTAACAATACGATTTTAATGAACTACATGTGGCATTATTCGCATTATTATGGTATAGGTAGAGATGCCTGCTCATTTTGTCTCAGGACTATCCATAAGATAATTAGCCTTTTCAGTCCACTAGAACCTATTTATAGTCAATCTTTATGTTCTTAAACAAAAATATTTGGTGTGATTTCCTTTCTTTCTATATCACATTTTCTTCCTTCCCATATGTCCCTTGATACTTGGGTGGAGTTGGGCCTCCTTGACATCATTCATGTTTGATTTATCTTTTTTATTCCACACAAATATTTTAGGGAAAGGCCATTCCATAGTCCTTGGGTTTAGGCAATATGACCTTAAACTATGTACAACATCCCTATCACATGACGTTAAACTATGGGACACATCTTGATCACATTATGTTGAACTGTGTGATTCGTCATCCTTATTTCACATGAGATAAAACAATTAGGTATCCTTGGCCCTCCTGATATTGGTTCATTTTAGAAGATTATTTTGATCTTTTTGTAGCCCAATGTGCTTTAGTCACGGTGGTGAAATTTCAGGAGTGTTGGAATCATTTGGAATATTCCATCAATCCGCCCCATGCATCATGTTCCCCTTATTTCCATCCTCATATACCTTCTGGTCTGAAGGGACCCCCTAATGACCTATCTATGCCACATCATCTCCCCTACCATCCTGGCACAATATCTTTGAAGACATTGTATGACATTTCATAGTAGTTCCCATGTTCCAAAAAAATTTAGTTGTCGAACCTTGTTTATTTTCCCTGTGTCAAGAAAAGCGATGTGGATAATGTGTTTCAAATATGGTTAACAATTTTCCTATTTCTTTTTTTCACCCTACATGTGTTCTGAATTTTTGGGAATTATGATTCACACTTCCCATTCCCCATTTTTTGTTTTGATTCCTACACCACAAGAATTTTCCCACTCGTGCACTAGAGCATGTTGGGGAAGGCAAGTTGGATATTTTGAGTTCCCTATTGTCTAGCTACAGCCTCTCAACCAGAACAATATAGGTGGATAGTCAATATTGGTGGACACTGATTATTCAATGATTAGTTATCAATACCATACAAAATGAAAGATTATGTGTTCATCCCATTTTTCTTACACAAGGTCTGACCCATGTGAGATAATGGATTGATTGTTAGTTGATTCACAGATATGATTGAGGTGAATTAATTAAAACAAGTAAGAAATATTTACATACATGTAGTTTAAAAACTATAATCATGTAAGAAGGTATGTTTCCTATGTTTGGATTAAAACACGACCCTTATAGATCTGACTTTACAATGGAAAGCATTAACCCTACCACTTTCTAGCTGGTGTCTTCCAGAGTTTCCTGCCACATCCTATGCTCTATCTCCTCATTAATTACCTCCATACAGATCTCATCAACCATAATCTACATCGATTATCACATAGCTCTAAGGTTAGATACTTAATGGATTTCCAACTACAACTACTCTTAGGCCTCTGCCAGCTGGACCTGAAATTTTTCAATGAATTCCCATTGATTGGAGACAAAGGTTGAGTGATCGTTTTCATGTACGTCCTGGTGATATATCTCCTGTTCAGCCTAATGGGTCTTATATATGCTATAATATTTCTCCAGGATCCATAAAGTGTCTAATTTTTTACTAATTTCTTGCATATTCCCAATATGATAGTCATGTATCAGCGCATGAATATGGTAGGCATACACCCCTCTGTCGTAGATAAAGCTCATCCAGGTGTAGAGTGATCCAATTCAACTTATCCATTCTACCTCTGGTGTGTGAAAGAAAATTCTGATGCAATTCCATTCTCATCACTAAATCATGTTTCTCTCATTAGCTACATTTGGACTAGAATCTTCCATCTCATCCATGTATACAATTCTGTATTCTGAAAAGATATCCAAAAACTCAGTGGAAGGATCTTCCTCTATTATCCTCTCTAAGGGAATCAACTCCATGATATGCAGGAAACCCTCATCATTTTTTTCTTTTTCACAAACATAACCCTCTCAATCATTAGGCTCTACCTAGTAATGTTTTCACCCAAACCCATAACCTCATGCTCACCAGGTGCCAAGGATGGATCAACATGAGTTGTCAAATCCTGACAGACATGTACTGTCATCTGGAGAGCTCTTGTAGATGATCTCAAAACATTGGTTTTATAAGATTGTATTATTATAATAAATGAGTGGAAAAAAATCACCACAGCCAACCGGATCCCCAAATAATAGATATGGGTTATTGAAAGTAAAAACATTCAAGAGATAAGTGCATATGGATCATCAACCAAAGTCAATGAATAAACTTTCACCATAGGATACCCCTCTATACTTATTATCTTCATTATTGTAATATGATTGTTATGTAAAATGGTAACATCTAGGAATTTTAAAGTTTTCTCTTCACCCTTTCATATAACCCTCATCTGACCATTTCTTCCATGAACAAAACATTTCCTAGCCTAGCCCCGAATGTTGACCTAGGGTTATTCCTCTCCACATACATTAGCACAGTCATACCCTGTGCAGTTTGGGGCTCCTTGGTCAACAAAAAAATTATCCAACAAGAAACAAATTTCAATTAGTGGATCTGAGTTATGAAAAAGAGTGGGGGTCTAGATGATATACGTAATGGCTTATATTGGGATTCCTGACAAGTCCCTTGTCAGAGCCATCAATCTCACCACTCTCTTATGGAATCCCTAGATGATCCACAACCCCTTGTACTTCCTTTCTACCAAGCTCATCAACCACAAAATCTTTAAACATATCCTCCTCTCCTTCATCCTCCTCTTCTTTAGCTTCTATTTCTTATTCTTCTTATTCTTCTACTTCTTCTCACCCTTTTCTTTATTCTTATTCTCTTTCATCTTCACTATCATACATGGGAGAAAACTATTTTGGATCATGGGTTTTACCGAGTATCACCTTCATAAAGAGATGTATATCTTGATATTTTCCATGTTAGCATGCATTGGTATCCATGGCCATCAGGTACGCAGGACAACGAAGAAATTTCATGTTATCCACCACCTGAATGTGCCCGACATATATCATATCTAGCCAAATGTGCATCAATCATTTCCACATGTCCTCAGTTGATAGTGATTGTACATATTTTCTTCAAGAACACTATAACATTGGGGAAATGGCTAGAATAGTTGTCTACAAGAGATAGCTTCTCTATTTCCCAGGGGCTTAATTATCTGGTCAATGAGGTCACCTTTTGGACCACCCCTTATCTGATGGCATAGGTCTGGACACACCCAACTATGTTCCTACTACTGAAGTTCTAGATCATGTTTTCCTAGATCCCCTACTTTCTCACCGGAAAAAATCCATGATTTCCTCTTTGATATGATAAATACACATTCTAAAAATTGCTTCTAGATATGTCTCTACATAGCGATCAACATAATATGTTGAATGGATACCATCTATATCATTGGGATGAAGTGTGATTATTTCACCAAAGCCATTAATTGTAAACATGCAGAAAAAATAATGGAGGATACAAGGTTGATGCTCCTCTTGAACCTCTATGTACACATTCTTCTACATTTGCTGTATACACCCAAACTGTAAGGAAAGTTATAATAGAATCTAATGCTTTAAGAATATCTTTTCATCAATCGAGGATACTAGAAGGCCACCCCTAATAACCTATAGATATTACCTCTACTCGAGTGGAAGTCATAGGTAATCCACTATCTTGCTGATTGTGGTGTGGAATGGGTGGAAATTGATGTTTTCATGATTTTTAATCTATAGATTGATCCCTCCATCATCGAACGTCTATGGATAGACCCAGTGAATGATCAATAAAGATGGTTATATGCCATTTCCCGAAGGATGAATGTCATTTGGGAAATCATATTGACTAAAATGATTTGTGATCCCACCAGGGAGGATCTTTAATGGTCCATAGATTCTCCGGGGCATTCCTCCCCTTGAGATACACCATATAATATTGAACAAACTTTCTAATATAGGAAATCTATGATTAAACTTATTGTGGGATGCTATGATCCCATCCATTAACAACATCCCCGAATGGACCCCCATCATCATGTCCCATGCCAACATCAGCCACCAAAACAGAAAGGAATCATGGAAAGTGGAATATCACAGTCACAACTCCTAGATCACATTCCCACCGATTCCCCACAACTAATATTCTCCCAGTTCCATGATCACTATGTATAATATAATTGTTCCCCTTTTGAGGGAGTCAAGCACTTCCTCCCTCATACTATCACCATTAAATGATCATCCCTCTTAATGAATAAGTTGCACCACATTGGGTATGGGATTTCATTAAGAATGTGTTTGATCCCGAACCCATCATTCTCTAAGTCTAGAAGATGCCATGTGAAAATGAGGGTTCATGTTTTATTCTCCAAGATTCCTCTATTAGTATGAATTCATCATATTGAACTCCATCCAAAGGAATTATTCCAATGAAGTGGATTTCCCATAGATAGATACCGACCTCCCCACAATGGAGGTGGAATGTGTTTGTGTCAGGGGATAACTAGCTGAACAACTCTGGCACCAGTTCTATTTGTTGTAGAAGTGAAATTGCAACATCCATATAAATTCTAATAGCTCGATGTATTTCAGATCTTTTTGAAACTCTTCCCATGTGTAGCATGCCCAGATCTCCCATTTTCCTTACACTTGTAAACCCCCTCGGACCTCAGACCCCAATCTTGCTGATAGCCTACATTTTCATCTTCTATACTACTTTAGAAGGTGTTTTCCTAGTGGGTTGGGAATTATTGGGCCATTGGTTCATTACCTAGGACTGTCTTAGTCTATATATTAAAAACATAGATAGCTATACCGTGATTTTACCTATTATTATGTCCATGGTTGGTGATGTTGTACCACAGGATATTATCATCACATGTGATCCATGACCTTGGCGAGTAAGTTTCAAATGCACCGAATGAACACGTCATCAAGTATCTTGACATTCTACATCAGCAGATTATCACATAAAATGTAAACCTTCTAAGACTGTGTTGGTATGACCAAGAGAATCTGATTTTAAGACATTAACCTTAAGTAATTATGTATCTAATGATTACAGATTATCTCTTCCCTTTGAGCGGCGTTGGAAACTTCTCTATCAAAATCGGTCTTTTGGTCAGTCATCTTAATCAAAAACTATAAGGATGAATTATGGAAGGAAAAGGGTTTCATGAAAAATGAGTGGTTGCATTAAAGGTTGGATGGATGATTTAGAAAATAATTCCAATTATATAGGATGGAATATTCAGTAGTTTCACTTAAAGAACCAACCAAAAATTGTTTTTTCACATTGGAATTAGAAACATACATGCACGAGAGCATAGTTTCCTTCTATACATAAAGTAAAATTATTGTCCCTAGGTACACCTTGAATATTTATAGGTGCGAACCATTTATTTTTTGTGTGACCACGACATAGTATGTACCTTCCATTTTATTTTTTACACACCTCCAACAATGTTATATCATTTTCAGTGTTTCCCTCAGAACCTGACATTCTGGTCCCCTTTCAGCTCAGATTCCAAAGGGGGGGAGTTGTTGGCACTGAATTCCATTTGAGGTAAAAATGTTCATAATTGAGAAAAATAAAAATATAATTTGATTCGACATACCTTTCTGAGAAATCCAAGGGTGGTAAATGTATGTTTTTAGACCCACATACATGACAAAAATTTTCACATAAGACTTTTATGATCCCAATGTGACATCAATAGATATATTCCACCCAGACCATATATAAATGACTATGAAATTTGAGAAAAAGTTTAGAGACAAGAATATAAGAATGGCCCATGCGTAAGGATGTTTCATGCCAAATGTGACTTCAGACCTTGCCTTCAACGCTGCCATTTTCCCTCACCACCACCAAAAATTTTCCCTATAAATATAAGTGCACCCCTCTCTTTTGGGGTAACAATATGGAAGTTGAAACATTGATCATGTACTTGCTAGACGACCCCACCCATGACCATGCACATGTCAAGGATTCATGGTATAGGATCTTGCATGAAATGTTCTTCATGGGTCCCCCTTCAGGTGGACCTATACGGGATTGACCCTCACCCATTTACTTCTTTTCATAATGAAGGTGCACAAAAAAGACTCTACATTCACACATCAATATTTTGTGCAACACATACCCTTGTGCATATCCATCTTTATCTCATTCCCATTCTTTTTGCATGCAAGTCCCCAGTCATACATACACATCCTCTTTAAGGCACTATGGATTAATTTTACTCTAAAAACCCATATATGATTCCTTCTTACACCCAAATCCCACATCTTATGTACACCTGCTCCATGAATCCCTTTAGGATAATACACAATTATATCCTTTACAGTCATGTGGTTTCCTATATTATGTTACCATTCTTCAATAATTTTGGAATCGGTACTCTAATCCCCATTTTTTAGCATAGGGATGATAATGTGGGCCATGCGACTGTCCACTTCTCAACCACACTCCATTCAATAAATTATTATGCCTTCACTTCCCCAAGTGTGTGTGTGTATCAGTTATATAATTCTAGGGGGTGTGGAGTGTTTCCTCTCCTTTATAGTTTCAGGATGTTAAACAACTAATCCCCATCATCCTCAACACATGTTGTTAAAATGTAGTCTTGCCCTATGAAATACTCATGGGGTTTCATACCTCGAGCATTCTCCACGCCCACTCCTTTCCTCAGGAGTGATATATTTAATGTCTTTTTAACAGGTAATGATATAATCCTAATTTGTGATGGGATTCCCATCTAGCAACCCTCATGGAGAAAGACCCAACCTCTATCTCTCTGGGTTGCCTCAGTGCATAATCACCACATCACATCTCGTGGATGCATCTTTTATGACACATTCATTAGGTCTACTACTACATATTGTTTATCAAACCGAGCATGACTCGCATGGGACTAAAAGTTAGTAGTGACCATAAAATATATACATTTGGGTTATAATACTATGTAATCCCCATGCCCCTTAATGTATAACTATGTATGTTTTGATCCTTGTCTTCTAAACATGATACGTAGGAAGGATCCATGAGGTTCAATCCCAATTTGTGGTAAACTCTTGTACCCCCTTCTAGGGACGTACCCCTATGATGTTATGTCATCTCTTTATGGTAATCAACCCCGAGATCCACCTCCCTGAGGTGTTCTGGTCTATCCTCTATCATTCCATCCATCACTTCATCCTTATAGTGGCCAGATCACCAGATGACTCATGTCCATTTGGGCTGATATCCGTGTGTTAACCCCAACATGTCTAAGGGAAGCTAGCTATGTGTAATCCCTAAACCACCCATTAAAAATATGTGGAATTTGATCCCTATCTTCGTAAAATGGGTACATTAGAAATCTACTCAAGCTTTAAGCATGATGATGTAATATTCATATCATTTCATTCACATCCCTGCCATATGAGGTTAATCTACATAGGATACCATAACTATGTGGAATATGATCCTCGTATTCAAAACATTGGAGGTAGGAAGCCTCTCTGAGGTTCAATCCCATCATCTAATCCCATATTATTCCTTTCATCTTGTCATTATGTCTCGAGAGAATCATGGCCCATCTCGAACGTGACACATCCTTCATGTTCCCACCCATGCATTTCATTTTCACAAGTCATCTCATTAGGTGTCTCAACTACCCATTCCAAAAAATGCGGAATTTTATTCTCAACCACTGGGAAACAAGATAATCCAACCTATGGTTCAATCCCAACAACCCATAAATCTCCATATTCCATCCATTCCATCAACAATACCCCTATTTCCATCTTGATTCATACCCATGTTTCCCCATCATAATGAGATCATTCCAACCACATCACCATATCTCCTATAATCACTTGGGAAGATAACAACGAAATGACCCACACAATCCATATTCATACAACCACGATTTCCCTTCTTTTTAAGGGAATATAAACAAGTGTAATCCCCAAACCACCACTTTGAACTACATGGTTTTTGATCCCTGTATTCAAAATATGGTATGTAAGAAGCCTTATTTAGGTTCAATCCCAGCCAATGGTAAACCATGGTGTCCCACTACTTGGGCTCCACCTCCCTCATCCTCCATTAGAGTTTTCCAGATCAGCCTTCATATTAGTAATTCATTCCCTTTATAGGACACATCATCTAAGTTCATCATTAGAGGCATTACCACCCATCCAATGGTAAACATTAGCGCATCCCTTGTAAGGGACATACCTACTCAGGGTGTGACATTGATTATCCACTGAATGAGGATAATATTAATTGTTAATATATATAATATTCATGTTCTTTATTATTCATAAACACTATTTTTGTGCATTTTACACTTTGACCATCATTTCACATTATGATTGTAATACCTTCTTAAAATGCACTATTATGTGGTAGATTTTTTAACATCATTTGAAGTCCCCAATGATTGATCTGATTATACATATTTTAATTTGATATTTTTGGAAACTGATCTACACTCCAATATGAACATGTTTAATTAAGGGATCAATGGAGAATTCATGGAATTAGATGGGGATATTTTGTGATGAAAGGAAGCAATTCTAGAGAAGGCAGATTGGATTCCAGCACACTGATGTGACTGTGGGGCCCGACATACAGGCCCAAGTAATCCCAACTTTTGTGGGATACTATCAGACATATATAGGAACAGATCACTCTTCAGGAGCTAATTCTAATTAGGCCTCCATGGCGGTCATTTCGGTGGCCTGATTTAGAGATAAAATTCTGGGCCAGATTCTGCGGCCTAGAAAAATAGCCCACATATTAAACCATATCTAGAAACCAATAACTCATTTTGGGCTGATATTTTTCCGGTTGTTAGGGGACATCAGGATCCTAATTTAAGTCTTCTATGTCCCACCCAAATTCGGAAATATAGAAGGTGTTTCAAGTGCGTCTATTCGGTTCATGAAAGCTGGATGCCTTTTCGGGTCAAGGGTGGAAAAGTCTTCTTTCCACAAACCTTCCACCACCCAAAGCCTACCATAATCAAGTGGGATGCTTTGTACTATTGGAGGATCGACCCAAGGATTACAAAATGCCTATTTAAAGCAGTGTTGGTGGAGGATTTGATAATCTTGTAGCTTGTTTTCATCTTATTGTTATGCTGCCAATTTCTCTTTGTAATGTTCTTCCTTCACATGTAAGTTATTTTAATTCATCCTTTTTTCTTAATAAAAGTTCTTATAATCTTATTATTCTATTCTTATCCTTATCAATTTTATACCATTGGTTCAAGGTGTGAACTTGTTCATACCAAACCTTGTGAGATTATCACACAACGATGGAGTGATTGTTATTTTATTGCGTTTTTCTACTTCTCCATTTCGTCCCTCATGAGTCTACTTTCCGCTTCCATTGAAACCATAGAATCAATGGAGGGCTACCCCACTTATGGGTTGATCCAAGGGAGTATAAAGGGGCTGTATTGTATGTTATTTATAACCTCATTAATGTATAATCACTTCTTTAATTGAGATTTGAATTTGATGATTTTTAAACTCCATTGTCCTTGTTGAATTTAAGGCCACACACTTTATTTGCTAATACGAGCCTTTACCTTGAAGTGCTCAAAACTTTGATCCTTCAAGTGTATATGTGATTAGTGTTAAAGGGTGTAGGAGTTAAACCAGTAAGTGATGATATTGTTTTATCTCCTTAAATGAACCCATCTCAAATTTAAGAAATTGAAATGATTAAAAAAATACGTCCAATCCACCCCGAGCGATAACCTAGGATCAACTCATTCTTTTAAATTGAATTCACTTAAGTATATTAGATATCTTTTAAACACATCCAAAATCAATCCAATTTGGCCACTTCATAGCCAAAAACAGTCCATATAATGTATGTGTCTATAGGTTTCTTCTTAGGTCTCTGTGGATTCGATAACCCAAGCTAAACTACAAGGACGGTCTTACCTTCTTCTCTTGGGTAAATTTCAGTGAGAATCAAATTTTGGCGCCATTTCCGGTGACCTAAGTAAGTTATCTTAGACACTATCATCTTTTTTTCAATCTAATTCTCTTTTCTCATTCCTCAATCCTATGGAAGTCAATTTTGAACAAGTCCAAACATGGGAAACCTATCCCAACATTGATCACCCAACCCCATGTATAATGTACAATGACCATCCTAATTCCTACTTGTGGGATCATCAACATCCTACTAAACCACAATCTTTTTATTCATATGATCCACAAAACAACCCAACATATAATGAGTTTCAATCACCACAAAGCCAATATGAACACCATCTTGTGCAATTCCAACAACTTAATTATCCACCTGAAATAAACCATATTTCTCAACCCCTTACCCATCATGATCCACAACCATTACTTGAAAAATTGTGTCAAAAAATGGAGATAATGAATTTTGAGGTTTCATTATTAAGGTTAGAACTACAAAGCATTAAAAATTGTGAGCAACCCATCCCTACACAAACTGTCCCTTCCATAACTTTATGTGAAGTGTCTAGTTTCCCACAAACCTCTCATGAATTTACTGAAGAGAAAAACTTTGTATTTGAGGAAGATGAAGAGGATCAAGTAATTTTTGATGGGTTTTTAAATCAAGAGGAAAGTAATTTTATGTATTCAGAAGAGGGAAATTTGACATCATGGATTGAGTCTCATGAATATAAATCCATTGATGATTTTTAAAAAACACAAATCATTGAACCATTTAGAGAAATCACAAACATTGATTCCATACCCATTCCTGAAAATTATTTTTATAATTTGGTGGTTGAATCTTCTATTCGAAAGGAACCAATTTTGTTGAGAAATTTGGAAAATGAAACTAATTTGGATTCAAAATATCAACTTGTGTCTAAATGTCCTATCCAAGCTGAGCTCAAAAATAATTTCCTTCCCTCCCCTCTAAAGAATCCCTTCATATGGTATAATAATTATCTTTCAACTAGAATTCATTCTTATCTTAAAACGAAAAAAGTTGGAATGATCATTGATGTCTTAGGAAAAACTGCAGAGGAAACTGGATCAACCATTTATGATATTCCTTTGATTTTACCATTCATTTAAGAACATAGGTTTGTGCATGAAACAAATTATAAACATAAAATCAATCTAAACCTAGTAGAATTGGTGAAACATGTGGTTATTAAAGTGTTGAAAGTTGGTATTGGGTACGTTTTGGGGCTCAAGTCGAGCTAGCGACATTAAACCAAAGCGCTGCACGGGAGGCAACCCGTGGTTTTCATTATTGCGAATCGTTTTTTTCTTCAAATATTATTAATTAGTCATTTTGGTATTTAAAAATAAAAAATATACTTTTTACCTGTTCTTCTATTATGAGTATGGATGGTTACGAAAGGGGAGCACCATGTTCATCTGTGTCACGTGGTGTGATCCTTGAGTAATACCTTAACCAGAAATTTAAAAAGAAGAAAATGTATCATCAGTTTATTTTGTTATATTTTTATTATTTTATAGGTTAAGATAAAAATAATAAAAATAATAAAAATAATATAATAATTAAAAATTGGGACACACCAGAGGCCATGGGGAAAACCCCGTCACAACCGGCGAAGCCGCGGGGACTCGAACCCGAGAACGAAGGGAGACAGGGGCGCGCGCATACCACTGACCTATGGCTTCTTGTGCTTACTTATTCTATAATTTTTATATATATACTTATATTTTAGTTTCTTTATTATATAAATATATATATATATATATATTGTTTTGTTTTTTTTTTGTTTTTTTCTGTTTTTTTTTCTACTAGGGGACTCTGCAAGTGACATGGATATCAAAGGATTAAAAGGGAGCAGCTAGAAGTTCAACTTCAACCACCAGGTGACTTCATTCCATGATCCTCATTTTCAATTTCCTTTTTGAACATTCATTCTCTACCTCTACCCCCTTCTAAATTTTCTTTTCTTTAAACACTGGGGACCGTGTTGTTTTAAGTTGGGGGGGGAGATAAAATAAAAAAAATGCTTTTGTGTCAAAAAAAATGAATGATTTGAAAAAAAAGTGTAAATTGAAGGAAACATTCCTTTAAATTTGAACATGGTAATACACATTGCACACATTGAAACTTAATATAAAATAATTTAGCGTGCCCTAATTCTGATTTTAATCCTTGTATAATTTCATGACCATAGATTTTGGAATGTGTGGTTGTACAATGTGATATTTCATCGTTTATATTTTCATCCAAATAAAAAAAGATCACAATGCACGTCCCTTGGATAGTGGGGTATTAGTTTGAGTTCATGGGGTCCTCTAAATAAATAGCATAGGTTTGGTGATAATTTTAGTTTAATATTAGAATTCAAAAAAATTATAAAAAAAATGCGCGTACAGTAATGGAATGACCTAATGCGTGGCTTTCGACACTTGGGGATCGTGACTCCATAGTTGTATGGCCCAGAGTTAGTAATTTTATCACTATTTTTGGTAATTTGAATTTGTTTTTTACTGAGTTAACTTGAGATGATGCCCGAGTATGTGGCCTTCACATGGTTCCCTAAGGTCTTTGAGCCTGGGAGTCATCGGCAGTGTCTCGCTACATGGGTTAACTCTTTTGAGTGCAACTTCAATTACCATGGAAAAATTGAAAAAACAAAAAAAAACAAAATAAAATTATACAAAATAAAATGAATACTCATCTTAATATTGAAATGTGATTCCACCTAGCACTTCCATAATTTCCCACTTGAATAAAGATGAACCCCATGTCTATTGTGATGCACAACACATCCTCATACTTAATTGATATTGGATGAAATATGGAAAGGAATTTGAAAAATGGAATGGGCTTGGGATTGGGATATTATTATGAAACTATCTTGTATTAAAATATTTTGATGGGTTTCATGATTGTTTGGTATAATGTTTTTTGTTGATCATTGTGTATTAAAATGTTTTTGGAAAAGGGAATTTGAATTTCATATTGTTGAGAAATATTTTGCTCGGGACTAGAAAAACTCAAGTTGGGGGGTGTGATTAGCCACTAAATGAGAATAATATTCATTGTTAATATATATAATATTCATGTTCTTCATTATTCATAAACACCATTTTAGTAAATTTTACACTTTGAACATCATTTCACATTATGATTATAATACCTTCTTAAAATGCTCTATTATGTGGTACATTTTTTAACATCATTTGAAGTACCCAATGATTCATCTGATTATACATATTTTAATTTGATATTTTTGGAAATTGATCTACACTGAAATATGAACATCTTTAATTCAGGGATCAATAGATAATTCATGGAATAAGATGAGGATATTTTGTGATGAAAGGAAGCAATTTTAGAGAAGGCAGATCGGACACCAGACCACTGATGAGACTGTGGGGCCCGACATACAGGCCCAGATAATCCCAAATTTTTTTGGATGCTATAATTCATGTATAGGAACAAATCTCTCTTCTGTACCTAATGCTAATTAGGCCTCCATGGTGGTCATTTCGGCAGCCCGATTTAGAGATAAAATTCTAGGCCAGATTCTACGGCCCAGAAAAACATTCCACAAATTAAACCATATATCGAAAACCATCACTCCTTTCTTGCTGATATTTTTCATGATGTTAGGGAACATCCTGAGCTTAATTTACGTCTTCTATGGCCCACCCAAATTCGGCTATCTAGAAGGTGTTTCAAGCGCGTCTTTGCGATGCATGAAACCTGGATGCCTTTTCGGGTTAAGGGTGGAAAATTATTCTTTCCACAAACTTTCCACCACCCTAGGCCTACCATAATCAAGTGGGGTGATTTGTACTGTTGGAGGCTCAACCCAAGGCTTCCAAAATACATATTTAAGGAAGTGTTAGTAGAGGAGTTGATAATCTTGGAGCTTGTTTTCATCTTAATGTTATGCTGCCAATTTCTCTTTGTAATGTTCTTCGTTCACATGTAAGTTGTTTTAATTCATCCTTGTTTCTTAATAAAAGTTCTTCTTCTCTTATTATTCTGTTCTTTTCCTTATCAATTTTATACCATTGGTTCAAGGTGTGAACTTATTCATACCAATCCTTGTGAGATTATCACACAACGGTGGAGTGATTGTTATTTTATTACGTTTTTTTACTTCTCCATTTCCTCCATCATGAGTCTACTTTCCGCTTCCATTTAAACCATAGAATCAATGGAGGGCTAACCCACTTATGGGTTGATCCAAGGGAGTAGAAAGGGGCTGGATTGGATGTTATTTATCACCTCATTAATGTATAATCACTTCTTTAATTGAGATTTTTAATTGATGATTTTTAAACTCCATCGTCCTTGTTGAATTTAAGGCCACACACTTTAAGTGCTAATACTAACCATTACCTTGAAGTGCTCAAAACTTTGATCCTTAAAGTGTATAGTTGATTAGTATTAAAGGTTTTATGCATTAAACCAGTAAGTGATGATATTGTTTTATCTCCTTAAATGAACCCATCTCAAATTTAAGAAATTGAAATCATTAAAATGAAAATATGTCCAATCCACCCCAAGCGATAAACTAGGATCAACTCATTCTTTTAAATTGAATTCACTTAAATATATTAGATATATTTTAAACCCATCCAAAATCAATCCATGTTGGCCACTTCATAGCTGAAAACAGTCCATAGAATGTATGTGTCTATAGGTTTTTTCTTAGGTCTCTATGGATTCGATAACCCAAGCTAAACTACAAGGACCGTGTTACCTTCTTCTCTTGGGTAAATTTGAGCTAGAATCAGACATACCCTTTCTGGGTCACACCACCCATGTCTTATCTCATTGGGAATTCTAATCCATCCATCGTGTAAGCTTTATAGGTTCTCTAGCTTAGGGATCCACCACATAGATATTTCTTTATGGGACATACTGATCAACCTCATTTTGTCTCTAATAGATGTTAAACTCATGCGCTACCTCATGTTAAAAATGGGATGCCTGAGGAAAGACTCAGAATACATGCCTTTGGACAATCCATCTCTTCTAGAATTCAAAGCAATGGCTAAACCCATGGAAATCATGGGATTCTTGAGGAAAACCTCAACTGACATGACTCTGGATTATGATACCCTATGATCAACATGGTATTCCTTCAGATTACATGCCCTAGAAAATACCTACTTTGAGGAAGAATACATGTGACTATTGGTCTATCATCCAGAAAATTTACTGATGTCTAACATGATTACTTCCCTGACCGAAGTATTCTTCCCTGACTAGACCTCTAGGAATTTTCTAATAGAAGTATAATAATTAAATGGATTCCACGAAGATATGGCATTGGGAATTAATTTCATGCAAAAAATCATTATATATATGGGATACTCGTTCTAGTCAATGAATGTTGAGGATGAATCCATGGAAGGAGGAGATGATAACCCATAAATTCATTTCAATAATGTTGCATAAATTTTTGAAGAAGTGATGAATTCTTCCCACCATTGGAATGTGGGAATGCAATTTACAATATAGTCTCCTAGCAAATGAGAACAACACACGATGAGTAGATACACCCTAGTGGAAAAAATTTAGAAGCAATCCACTATATGGATTTGAGGAATAATAGAATCACATCATCCATTTTCAAGGACATATAGTGATTTTGATAACATTGCAAGAGGAGGCACTCATATGTTTTCACACATATCCTTTGTTGTACATCATAGTGTAGGGAAGATTTATCACAGGCTTGATCCGAGTTCATTGTCACTACCTTTTTCCTCAGTTTATACTTTTTAGGGAAGAAAATATTTGGAGAAGGGAATAATTTAGATACTCTAGTTCTGTTCTATAAGAAATTATAATTTCTATAAAAATATTTTTAGAGACATGTACTAATACATCATGCAATTCCATGGCCTAGTGATCCCAAAATTAATTTTATAGAAATATTAAATATATCGTAATTGTACGTACTTATTTTTCTAGTAAAAGTGAAATATCATAGAAATACAGTATTGGATTTAAAATAACATACTAGATGTGAATCTAAAACGTGGAGTTTACCCTAGGTGGGACATAAAGTTGGATAGTGTGGAATATTCAGATATGTCATCCATTGGTGTGTGCATTGTAAAAATTAATTAATTTAAATTAATATATTTGATGACACTAACATAAATAACACACATATGGAGACTCAAGTGATAAATAGGAGAGAAATAATAAGTTTGTTATGTGTTTTTTTTACCATAGGCACAAAATAAATTCATTTGACATGGGACATTCAGATGAGGTAGTCGTTGGTGGGTACATTTTATCGAAATAAATAAATAATTTCTTTATTTTTATTATTAAAATTCCTAATTAAATACTCTATAATTAACCTCTTATGAAAATTTTACAAGGGTTGTACTCATAGCCCTTGATGGATCTAAAAGGATGAAGAGAGAATCTTTCATTTGTGGATTGAGACCAGACAATGACCTGTGGTCCGATCGAGGTGAAACAATATGTAGCAAATGTAGTGGATTATCATCATCGGTAGTACGTGTGTTTTTCTCCAATGATAAATCAATAATTTAGGTAAGACTCTTTAATTTTTTTATCTTCCCCTTTTGATTAAAATATTAAATTTAATCCAAAAAAATTCATTAACTACTTTTAAATGAATCTTTTCATGATCCTATGTGTCGAAATAAATTATGAATTAAATTTATTTCTTGTCCATGACTTGTTTTTCATCCTAGTTTCCCTTATATTAAATCATTTCCTAAGAATTCATTTCCAATGATGTATATACCCTTTATTATTGGTGATTTCTTCCCATTATTCATTGTACCATTTATCATTGGACTATGAGGTCACAATTTGACATTGCATTGGCGGGTATGAGTGCGATCGAACCGCCATATTCATTACTATTGAATGAAAACAAATGTTGATCAATGGGTTGGTGATTGATTGATAGATGAGGGAGATGATGTTTTTTGAATTCATTGGATAGGTATTACGGGTTTTGATTAGTGATCAGAGGTGGTTTGGGATCAAATTATGGATCCCCATTTTACATGTTGACAACATTGGTGTGATTTATAGCGATTAAAGTGGGCAAGATTTAGATTTGGAGATCCTCGATCACTGTTTTTTAATGTCATGGTACAAAAGAGAAAAGGAGTAGACACCATGTATAAGAGTACATTCCATCATGGTCGTAATGGAAATTTTTCTGAGACGGTGCACAGTTGGGATCAAATGGTAGGATAAAACTATTTGATTATTTTAATGATCTTCAAAGTTGATTTTATTATTCAGAAGATGTGGCACTTGGTTATGTGTTAATGGAGGTGGAGGGGTTCGTGAAAGATTCTTGATGGAGGTACTTGCAGGAATTCCAAATTCCCATTCATAATATAATATACTATTTTTTTAAAAAGGGATGGAAATATTGATATGGCGATATGCGTAAATGGGTGGTTTTGTGCGATTCCAACCACCCCCTTTCCAAAAAAAAGAATTATTTCTAAATTTATAATATAATTATATTATTATTATTATTATTATTATTATTCAAACATTAATCTGGTCATAACTCCTTCATATGATATCAGATTGACATACCTAAAGCAGTATTCTGACTGTGACGTTCAGAAAATCATTTCAAGGAAAATGTTGGATATTTAATTCAGTCACATGGCTCAGGTCCTGGAACCACCGAATAATAATAACAATAATAATATTTTTATTTTTTTTATAATTCTAGAGCCTTATATCTGACATAACTCATCTGTGTGATGTTGGATTAAAGAACCATCTATGATGTCATGAACCTTAAGTAGAGAGACACCATTTGAGACTAATATTATGTTCTTAATTCATGTTATTAGCTCAAGCCCATGTATCACCGTTCATGCGTGATTTGTAGAAATTTTATATTTTCACTTGGGGCCATATTTTTTAAAGTGAATATCCTATCCAAACAATATTTCCATGAGGATCATAATGATTTGATCTGTCTGAAAATATGCGCAAAATTTCATGGTTATATTATTGAAATTACATTTTTCCCTTTGGACCGATGGTGAGTCTGGTGCTTTCATTAGGGTTTTTGTAAAGACATGTCATGTGTTACCCCTATATATTATGTAGTACTACATGTCCCACAATTAATGTGCTAAAATTAGATGACATAGAAGAAAAGTGGGACCACACACCATGTGGGTCCCTGACCTACCATGTACTCCTTTATTAATCTTCAACCTCTCGTATCTTCTTTTATTGAATTTGGTTTCTTGACAACATATAGTCTATCATGAGTGTTTTTTATGTATAATATGATGGTGTCCTCAATTGTTTATTTCGAGATAGATTTTTTACTTTTTGATCAAAGAATATTTCATAGGCGATGATCGATAATGATAATTATCACACAAGATCACCAGATACATTCCAAGTGGACCCTCCATTATAGATTGGGATGTTGACTCATTGATGATTTATGAGTAGGCCCTACAGTAGAGACATTATAGTGGATCCCTCGATCATTTCCAAGTAGACCCACCATCAAAGACTGGACAATGGAATCCTCGATAGATTTCGAGTTGAACCTCTAGTATAGGTAGTTGGTGGAATCCCTGAAGGATATCGAGTTGACCCTCCAACATAGCTAGGAAGTGTTATACTCAAAGAATACATAGTTGACCCACTAGAATATCTAGGAAGTGGTATCCTTGATAGATAATGATTTGAACCTCCAACATAGTGGGGTTTTTTCATCCACAATGGATACTGAGACATCCTTTAGTCCATCTGGGCAGTGGCATCCTTGATGGATTATACAGTGTAACCCCTGTCAAACTAGTTCAAGAGTCCTCTACGTCATATTTTTTCCCACTCGGCTGTGTGGAAAAATTGAATAGGAATGGTTAGAATTGTATGATTACATCAGGGAAAACATGTGTGATTCTAGGCATCATTGATGGACTTTTAGAACTATTGGTTTCTCTTCTTCTTGGGATGATCAATGATATAATGTTCCCCTTACTCCCTCATTTGGTTTTCTTTGACTGAGTATATATATAAGTATATATCATTCTATATGTGTGCCTTGGATTTTGATACCCTTTTTCCCATAAGGGAGAAGATGAGGGCAGTCTTCCATGTGGTTTATATGCCTAGCTTCTAATGGATGGATGAGTATACTCTCTTGATATAGGTGGGGAAAATCTATGAGTACTTCATGTACTCAACTTTTTCATCCCCTTGTGTTTGGATGAATTTATATTCACTATTGTTTGGGTTGACCTATTCTCATTAACTATTATGAATATATCATCATTCTTTTCCTTCTGTATCTCTTAATTATTCGGCATCATCTTTCGAAGTGTCCTACTATGTAAGTATATACTAACCCTTGCATGGGATTTGGGAAACTTTATTATGTCTTATGAATATGATAGATAGGTTAGCCATGACATTAGATGATCTTAGGAACAATAGGTATGTAGACTGTTTATGATGGTCATAGCTTGAGATTCAAGAGCAGGACTCGCTCATACATGTACCTTTTCCATTTTTCGTTAGGGCGGGACATATATATGGTTTGGTTTGTATTTTTCCACTTAATGTTTAGTTTCCACGACCATACTATTGTACCAACTAGAGGATCACACATTCTTGGCTTACATTATAATACAAATTCATCTTTTAATCATTAGCTCTGAAATATTACATCGATATGGTTGTATGTATGTGTACATGTAATTAGTAAAAATCCTCCCTATTCTAGTTATACTTTTAACAATAGTCATGACCCCTATAACTATGGAGGAAGGCTTGGGGTATTTGTGGATCGATCCTTATCTTCTGTTAGGTCGTAATAGTGTCCATGCCATAATTATTTTGGGAGACCATCATTAAGCTAGAAATATGTTATCTACCATAAAATTAAATTTTTATTTAAAATGAACTAATATTTGTGGTATCATAATAGATATACAAGACAATATTCTATTATTTAGGAATTTAAAGTAATAAGTGGTATGGATTATTTGATATTTGATAGGCTTCCATTTGTGCATCCTCATGAGTGAGATTGTAAACATGTACAAAAAGACAATGATATCAATATACATGAGGAAAATACTGAATATGATGATGTCAGGAGAGATAAAATTTTAATGGATAATTCCAGAACTATTATATATTGGGAATTTACTAAATTTAAAAAGGTGTAATTTTTAATGCAGTTATATCATAAAAAAATCATGTATGAAATTTCTAATACTTCCATTGATAATATTATTACCTTTTTAATGGATTTTTTTTCTTGATAGGGAATATATTCCCTCAAATAATTACAAGGAATGGAAGTTAAATAAGCAACTCATATTTTATACTAATAAAATTCATACTTTTTAACAAGATTCTAGTTTATTTTATTATAAAAAACATACTTTAATGATTGTAATGATTTGGGTACATAACTATACAAGAAAAAAGATGATGTACAACCATCACATGTTCCATTGAAATCCATGTGTCCCTTTCCATTTATTCTCAGCCTTAAAAATATATACATGTCTATTGATATATCATCCAATATGCAATGCCATGATGGTTTGATAATTAAAGGTAATGATGAGTCTGTTCATCAAACAAATGCATTATTATGGTAAGAATTTGATACAAAACATGATTATTTTGATACTGAGGTGCATAATTTCTATTAGGTACTATAAGGGGATGGGTTTAATCCATTTGGCCAGATGGGTTTTGCTCATAGCATGTGGCCAGATTTTATTAACCTTTATAATATTCCTCTATGGATGTGTATGAAAAACTTGTAGTTTCTTGAGTATACTAATATATGGACCATATAATATTGGAAATGATATATATTTGTACTTTAAATCATTAATAATAGAGTTGAAGCAGCTTTGGGATATGGGTGGGTTCATATTTGATGCTTCTTCAAAAAAAAATTCAGATCTATGTTGTCCTTTTATGGACTATAAATGATTTCCCTCTTTATGAAATTATGTCTTATTGGAGTATGAATGGAAAAATATCATGTCCTATTTGTATGAAGAATACATGATATATAAGGCTTTAATATTTTCACAGTTTCAGTTTCATGGGGAATCAACAATTCATTGCAATGGATCATCAGTATTAGAAGAATCACGGAGGTTCTAAATACTATAGACACTGAATAACCACATCAACGCATGTCAAGAACATATTTGATTATTGAATTGGATGATTTTATTTTTTAGGGAATGGTTACTTGAAATCTAAAAAGAAGAAAAATGTTGACACTGAAGCCACATAAAATTGAAAAAAATGAATATGTTTTTTGTTTCCATATTTCTGTACCAATTTTTTACTTAATTGTTAAGATGTAATTCACATCTAAAAAAATATATTTCAAATGTTGATTTAAATTCTTCTAAATATAAATGGGAATCCCAAAGATGAATTCTAATATTACTAGGACATGTTGTATTGGGGTATATGACCTGAAATGAACCGTGTGGGTATTAGTGAAAACAAATAGAAAGTTCATTTTGCGTCTTACGGGATGGAACCATTAGAGAAAAATCTATTTCTAGATGTATTGGATATATAAAGGACATTTATGGATATTCCAGAAAAATATCTAAATGATTCAGTAGAATGGATTTGATACTAAAATACCTAAATACAAAATATTATCACATCATTTTTCATGAATTTGTTCCAAAACCATCCAGAATTATCTATCCAAACAAGTAAGGGTGTAAGTGATTCTCCTATTTAGTTTTTTACAGCTGTTTGTGGTAAAAGGATAATGAAGTCTTTCTTGATAATAATGTTGTAATAGAATACATTAATTTTTGTGTGAGTTTGAAAAAAAAAATCTCCATCAGTTTTCACCTACAAGATGCATTTAACAGTTCATATTCTAATCAAAACACTTCTTTGGGGGTCCCATTTCATTTCAGTTATTATATCCTACTGGAATAAATATTTCCAAAATTAAATATGATGTTCAAAATAAGAATCATCCCAAAGGTTCCATTATGACATGTTATTTGGCTCAATAATGTATGGATTTTTGATTGATGTATTTTCATAATGTGAGCACAAGACATAATCGTCCAATTATAGATGAAGTTTGGCAGTATAGGGAAATTGTTCCCTCATTGCCATTTTTTCCCTAAATAGTTGTAATTCTTGGGTCATATTCATAGGCTACATTAATCCTTGAAGAGCAGGATATGGAACATCATATAGTCCTCTTTTACTATGGTTTGTTATATGACTTTATAATGTAAGTAATTTGGATATTATATGTATTCTCAAACTACTCCATTTCTCAAATACCTTATAATTTTATTATCATTCTCTATAAGGAACATAAAAATTATATAACTTGATTTCATCGATTTATTCCTTTGAGAATGAGAAAGGATTTTCATAGCCAAGAGTTTCTTATATGGTTCAAATCAAAGGTATGACCAGTAATTTAATTTACATAAAATATTGATATTCATTTAATTTTATCATTAATACATATTTTTGGTGTTGAGTTTTCCTGTTGAATTTGATTCTTATGAATTATGAGCATTGTATTTTTGTCCCAATTATTTGGTTTTTGAAAGAAAATATTTAATAATCAATGGGTATAAATTTGTTACAACTGATAGAGTAGTGGAAATAAGAACACAAAATGATGGCATTATGAAACTGCTATAATCGACTATTATGTTTGTCTATCAAATAGCTAACCATGATATTAAACTCTAAATTTTTTTGAATTATTGAGAAAATATTTTTATTGGATTACTAATCTAAAGTTATATTCACTATAATGAAATGTAAATGGTTTGATTCAGTGATTCGACAAGGTATATTTATTGATTATTTTGTACTTATAGTTATTTACATGAGTTCATTACTATATACAGATGAACCATACATTTTCGCATCAATTCCAAAAAAGGGTTTTATCTGAAAGATCATATGAGGAATAGTTATATTGTATTTAATGAAGTAATCCTAAAAAATATTTTTTAGGATGCTAGGGAATAAATTAACACCATTTACACCACATTAGTTTTGACTAAAAGATTTTATTTGATGACTCAAATTATAATGTTGTGAGAGTTAATGTTGAACCTGAAGTAGTGGTGGGTAAAATATAAATGCAACCATATATGTTCATTGTTCATTTTATTTAACTTTAAATGGTTCTCAATGGTTTGTATTCTGTTAATTACTTTAATTTATTTTTCAGATTGGAATAATATGTTTGTTTTTGTATTGTTTGGTTTCATTGTATTTAATTAGGTTTATTTATATTTCGAAAACAATGTCTGAAACATTTTTTAAAAAAATGTATAACATAGTTTTAAATTATTGTTACAAAACCAGTTATGAAATTGTTTATGACTTATTTGAATTTCAATTTGTAAGAATTATTCATAAAAATTGTATCTAAAAATGTAGATTTCATTATTTTGAGACATGGATGCACCTTTATACGGGAATCCCAAAATCACTAAACAAAAATAATGGTGGAATACAATAAAGAAAATTTAATGATAGGTAAACATTTTTGGTAGTTTATAATATGAATATCCACATTATCCATGTACCGCAATATCATTTTGGTGGAACCAATGTCATGGTGACATATCAGTAATGACATCAGGGACCAAGAATGTGCAGAGATATGGGTAATAAATTTTTTTAAAGTTATATA
Source organism: Viscum album (assembly GCA_963277665.1). NCBI lineage: Eukaryota > Viridiplantae > Streptophyta > Magnoliopsida > Santalales > Viscaceae > Viscum > Viscum album. Next base: position 929,312,956 of record OY728165.1, read on the forward strand.
TCTATTATTATTATATTTATATAAATTAAAATGTGGATTTGAAAATCATGTTAAATTTTCTCAATGATGAAGCTGCAATGGTTTCATGGTTGGTGGATCTTGTGGTGTTTTAGATATCATATAAACTTACATTATATGTCAATTGGAAGAGTAGAGTTGGTTATGATTTAGAGGTTGTACCCATATTCACTGACTACCCAACAAAACTATATCAAAATATGATTGAATATTATATGTTTAATGAGTTTAATGTTTTGAAATTCTTTAATTGTTCGCATATTAAATTTAATTCTTATTACTTTTAATGATTTTTTGTTTTTTTTAAATGTTGGGAAAAAATAACCAAGATTAATTAACATATTTGCACACATTGGGAAGAACTAAAATGACTGATCATGAGAAGTTATAGGTATGTTAATATAAATTGAAATAATATATTGATTAATAGTGTTACTTAGTTAGATTTTGTACTGAATTTTTTTTAATTTTCATTAATACATTTAATATAAGGCTCTAAATACCACTTTCAAATGTAATATAGGCCAATTGAAAAAAAGAATCATTTAAAATTTATTCCCTTTTATTATTATTCAATAATAAAACATTATTATATTTTAAATATGTGTATACTAATCAATTTGATTTGTAGCAAGCTGTATTGGGCATCAAAATTCATATACCTGAAGAAAAAATATTTTTATTGAAAATAAATAAAAAGGATGGAACTACAGTAAATGCACAAACACAAGAAAATATTTAACTATTTTTATTTATATTTCAAATAATTATATGAAATTAATAATTAAATATCATGTTTATATTTCCAACAGTCTACATTTGAGGCCCATGATGGTAATGAAGATTACAAAATTATTCCAAATTATCATTGGAGTTAGGCATTAGGTGATGAGCACCACAAGAGAGAATGATGTCTGCCTAGTAAAAACATCATCTCCACTAGGAATTAGTCTTCATCGGGCTCCACTAAAACCTCACAGATCACAGTGCTAGAAACAAATCATGCAGAATAAAATGAGACAGAAAAATTATCTTTTAAGGAGTATTAAAAAAGTAAATTTATAACCAGACACTTATTAAAATACATGATAGTTATCCGTCATTTACTTCCATCAGATGCTACAACTACTGTCACTTCATATATGGAATCCATCTTCTCATTAAATGATGAAATGTGTGATTCCAATGAGGTTCCTAGTGGGGGTAGATCTAATGGTGGTGGTGATGAAGATTGTGGTGGTGGGGATGATGATGCTCTAGATGATGTTGTTGGTGATGAGGATGTTTTTGATGGTGATGTGTTTGAGGATATTGGTGATTGGGTGGATATTGATCCCCTAGATTTTTGACTTAGCAGTAAAGAGAAATTTTCATGTTGTTTAAGGAGTTAAAATGTTTAGTTGTATTGATATATATATATTATAGTATTTTAAATGGTATCAAAATCATTTGGTTGAATACTAAATTTAAAATATTTGTATTTAATTGAATTTATAATGTTTTATTTTCTTTTTTTATAGTTTCTAGGGTTGGAAGAGCTGATGCTAATGCCACATGGGGACTAATACCTATACTCATGGTTAGGATAATTGTAGGTATATATATAGTTCTAGGAAAAGATATAATTGTTGTTTTAAAAACTATGCATATAGATATATATTGATGTGTTTGTTTAAACAATAGGTATGATGAAATAATTTCAAGTTATACATATGGTTTCAATAGAAACTGTGGGTATATCTCTATACCAACGCCTCTCAAATCCATTGTTCCTAAAACCAGGGGTACATGATATACCCAATGATTTAGGGGTTATACCTATAGTTTATAACATTGAAAATATGGTATTTTTATAGTACTACTGATTTAATAATACACCAATTATACCATTACTAATTTCATATCAAGACATTATCCCTAGAGATAAAGCATGAAAATAATATTCTTCTAGTTTTGATTCAAATTTTTCTGTTTTATTATCCTAGATTAAGTGGTTAGGATTATATTAAAGATCCTAGTAAATAAAATTTGTGACTTAAACTAATAAGAAAACATAAAATTCAATCTATATAAATCATTCTTATTTATAATGTGAATATACAATACTCATATGAAACAATATGATCAAATAAAAATGGAATCAGTCACATATTAGAATTGTTAATCAAACATAAGAGAATAAATACAGTAAAGAGTGGCTATGGGAAGTGTACCCTAATTATATTATCTTCATTTCCACATGATTGAGATTCATGTTGAATTAAAAACTACTTGAATATTTTATGGTAGATGATGAAAATTAATCAGTAGTAGTCTAAAAATAATAAGTAACCTCACATTATAAAGCATTGATAATAGTTTAAAACTTTTAATTAGTGTTCACATTTTTATGTGTTGGGACTATACCATATGAGAGAGACATTATAAAAAAATAAAACATGAGAGAATTTCACTTTTTTTAAATCATAAGAAAAAAATGAAAACATTTTTCATGAAATAATATTTATTTAATGTTACTACAAAAATTGGGAAAAAATTCTTGGGTATCCTATTTGGGGAAATCATGTTAATATTCATATTTGGTGATGATTCATTTCCTAGACCTATACATGGATCATTCATCCATTTTCCTAGGATCACACCATGGATATATTTTATACATTTATAATCCACCCGGATCATTTATTACAATATTTATGCTCCTAAAAGGTATATGTTTCCTATATGTATCATTCACTATGATCATTTATCTATTCATACATTGGAATTTATTTCCTAGTTCAACTAAGTTTTCACAAATCTAGGAGTCATTTTTAGTATAAATAACTTATCTTTGAACACCAGTTATTCACTATCTCCAATACATTTCCAATAATTCAATAGAAATTATATTTGGGAACCTGATTTTTGTTTTTATATTAAGAGATTTTGTTACTTCCACTATCCATTAATGATATACAACCCCACTCTAAAAGGATAATTAAAAACTTAAAATGTCACACTCTTGAATCTGTTAAACCAAACATGACCTTAGTATAAGATACCCATTTTCATTTAAGTGATAATTCTTTTAATTTAAGTCTATAGTTTTTATTTTATATAAATAGAACTATATAAATGTACCATGGTGTTTTGGGTGTGTTCTAGCTTGGTCCGGGCCCTAGATTTCAAAATGTTATGAAATAGTTGGAGGAACAAGATTAGCATAAAATTAGTAATAACTATGACACTGAACCAAGTTACCTATAATGGGGGACGAATGGATTTTTATACCATTAAAAATTATTCTATTGGCCGTGTAAGACCTATAATAAATTAAAGAGGCATCACACATGGTTTTTCTACTCATGATCCTTGACCATGCGGGGTGTGGGCTTTCAAAAAGTTCCAATCACATTGTTTGTGGATATGGTTTGGCTAACCATGTAAATGAACTATGAAGGTTTTGGAAAATTGTAAAATAGGAACACATGAATAGTGTATAGTTTTTATAATCAAGGGTTAAAATCTTGTAGCCTATTAAGAATCTTTGAAATTACTATTTCTCCTCTCTTCTCGTTACGCATATTCATTTCTTCTTCCTCCCTCAAAAGTAGAGAATCTCTATACATGATCAATATCCACTTCTTTTAATTATTTGAGAGATATCCTATATTCAAACACAAATTTTAATTTTTTCATCAAATTGTATCTCACTTTATATGTTTTACTCTACTCTTGCTTCATTTCTTATTTTCTTGTTCCTTATTATGTGTTATATTCAGCCGACCTAATATAAATTTTTTTCCATGGTACTTATCTAGTGTCTAATTCACTACCATTCTAGTCTAGATCTGCGGCCATTACAAGTTGAGGAATCTAGTACTGAGCTATGTTAGGTGTTTAAATACATTTCCCTAAATGTAATGTGTTTTAATTATTCACAATTGTGATGCACACCTGACATCATTTTGTTTCCTCTAAAATTTATAACACTGTTTTTAAATCACTCGGAACATGAATTAAAGAACAATTTAGACCCACATACATGGTGTTAGGTTAATGAACTCAATATGAACCACCCCTTCTGATGATTTTGTTAAAATAGTAAAGACTACCATACTTTCCCTAACAACAATTTATTTATTTTAGACAAAATATCCCCCCTGGTGTATTTGTCTTGGTCCTTGTAATGTGAATGGCCTAAAAAATAACAAAAAATGATGAATAATTATTGTATGGTTTGGATAGTTAAATTAAACTCTTGATTTATTATTAATGATATCACCCTGATGGGTTAAATTGAATTGATAAGGTCCTGGTTAAATGACACGGTCAATTGATTAATTATTACATTATTATTACTTATTAAAAATGATTTGGATACCATTTAAAGATCATGAGGATACTGTTAGGCATAAAATTCCTTGATTTGGAATTATATTCCTAGACTATAATCCATTTATAGAACTCAAAGCATTCCACTTGATTAATTGACGTGAAACCCATGTGAAACATGAACCATTGACTTATTCTACAACTTCAATATGTGAATTCCATGGTATGACACCCATGATTTAGCTAATTTATTCCTAAAATTAGAATGAGTTGTGTTATCTTTATATATTTGGTCTGATGTTATCAAGATTCATACCACCTTGTGTTATCTTATTGGGACCTAATCAAGTCTATATCAAGGTTACATTTGAAGGGCTCCTCAGGGTCGACGAGGACACCACAAATGTAGTCCAAGGGTTCTTAGAATTCTAATATTTTGACATTTAGAGATATATAACAAGTTCCAAAGTTGGTGGCTTTTTAACTAAATCATATTTGTCATAAATTTTACCTCATATACATATTACACATTATACTATTTATATTCTTATATTTGATTGTATTAAATGCCCAAATTATAGTTTTTTCTTATATATGACTATAGTACACATTTTTATGGTTTATATTCACTAACAAGGCTTGTATTAGACACCATTTCTGGTGGGATAATATGTTTTATGAAAACCCTTTTTGAACCATCGTTTGGTAACCATGAATATTACATGGATTAAAGTAAGTATAATGTGATGTTTCTTTCTATGGATGCTTAATTTTCTTTTAGGATGAGTGCATAGGTGTAGATGATTGAGCCGATGCTTGAGATGAATTAGACAAATTTTTTTGGACTTTTTGGTTTCCTAGTGTATTTGTAATACTATATTGTATTCTTACTACCATGAATACATATTTCCTATTTTTTATCATTATGAAATCATCATCTATATATGATTTTCTGCTGTTTATATCTATTTATTAGTATTTTAATGGTCATTTACAATTCCCCATTTGTTAGTCTTATAATGTGGGTATTATTTATGCCACTTTTTTGTTACATACCATTGTATAATGTAGCTATAGTCTACCCACCATACCACTATAGAACCATGTTTCTAGTACCAATAATCTGGTGTACAGAGAGGTTCTCTTGAGGACATGTGACCAACTAGGTTTAGTTACTTATCAATGAACCAGGTTGTAGATGAAAAAAGTTGTATCAAAATATTAATTTACTTGATTTATGATTTTGGGTTTGAAGAAAGTAGACTAGATGTGTCAAAACATAGTGATATGTTATTCTTGAGAAAAACAAACCAATATTCAGGGGTAAATCCAAGATAATAGGGTTGGGAATTGGTGTTCTATATTTATCCAATTATCATTTCACTACATTCACCGTTTGCTGACACACATGTTTTATGAAATTATACGTTATGTATTTTTTTCCATTGGGTCGATATATAAAGGGATGTTGTCCTTATGAATTGTTATAGAAACATATATTTTTATATTCCATTTATATTAAATTCCATTAATATCTCATTAAATGATTTATTGTTTCTTATTATCTATTACATGATTTATATAATAGTAATTTATGAGTTCTTCTTATAGGAAAAATGAAGAGAATTAATGGTTACATAAATTGTATACATCATCGTAAATAGTTTTTTCCACTTAGATTGATGATGTCACCATTAATTAACAATTATGAAATGTTTAATCCATAGAACCTTAATTACATGGTCTAAAATATATATTTTTTAAATTAAATGGATGAAAACTGTAATCTATAATGTATTGGCCTCTAAAAATTGAGAATTTTGAAACATGTAATCAATCCATTGTGTATGAAATTTCTACACCCAAGGACCAGATGTAAAGGTTTGGTTATAGTTTCATGGAATTACAATTTTAAATTATAAGGATTATGTCTTTATATTGTTTTAATGATGATACATCTACATGAGTCATTGTATAATTATGAATATTCTAAATTCTAGCTTTAACAAAAAAATGTTTTACAATAAAGTGGTATTATAATTGAAACATAAAGAGTGATATTCCCTATAAATTTCAATTAACACCCCATATAATAGAAGCATGATGACTAACATTGAAATATTTAAATATAACATGACACTAAAAATGGGTGGTTGGACAGCATCTCTCTAGTATTAAGGTCATGAGACTATTATTATTTGTATCAATAATCATTTATTCCCAGTATATATTTAAAATTGTGTGCTTGGAATTTTAGATATATTCTTCCACAACATACTCATGTCAAATTCTTGGAGGGTGGAAACATTCACGCTCTTGAGGTGGTGTGACCAGAACCAGCAATAGTGCCACTAGAATCACCTCCTATTTTACGAAATATTTTACTTGAACTGGTCACTGACACTCAACTCAAAGAGAGTTTTTGTGACTAATGAAGTCTCTATAGGGAGCTATGAAACCTACATTTAAAATGTTTTAGTTTTCAAGAGAGTACAAAAAGTAGTATCCTCTTTATCTTTTAGGGGTAGGTGATCTCTAGACTACTAAATAATTGTTATGGTCTATACATTTGATCTTTGAGAATATGGAGACACCTCTATAAAGGAGGTTAAATCTCACAACTACATTTTCCCACAAACTTTGATAGTAGACTAAGATGGGGTGGTCATGCAACTGGAGTAGGGGGGCATGTAAGTCGTGGAATAATCATCTCATTTCATTAGGCTTATGCACTTCATTCCCACTTTTTATGGTGATGAGCTATAAAGGGAATGATTTTTTGAGGATGAGATTAGGTATGCTATCTAATATGATGTGATAATATTTTCGTTGACTACTATCTATAGGACAATGAATAAATACCTTATATTAGATCATAATATGTGAGAAGATTAAAGGATTATGTATTGGGTTCAAATTTTAAGAAAATTAGGGTATTATATAGTGTTAAGAATCATCAATTCAAGGTTTCTCATGAGGTCAATGGAAATCATATTTCATGTAATGGATGTTTTGCAGCATTCCATCAATGTTGAAGTTAATAGCACATGGTTCCTCAGAGTGATAGAGACCCGATATAGTGTAGATGCTCTTGAAAATTTTCCATCTCTAAGGATTTTTTATGATATTTACACTACTTCCTAGTAGAAGAGTATCTTTACTAACTAATAATTCTAGACAATGATCAATAGAAATTCACTAGACATGAAGCTTGAGTACCATTGGCCTATCAGGCTAAGGTGGTATTCATGGAAAGGTAAATTGGACTTATTATATGCTTCATTAGTAGGTTGGAAAAACACAGGGAGGCTAGGTTTTGACTCTAGACTATCAATTAATCCCATTATATTCAGTTCAACCTATACCCAAGGAGGAGAGGGTTATAACATCTAAAATATTAGGTATGATATTAGTATCCCATAATTTAGTATTTGATTTAATTTTTATAAATTATTCAAACTCATTTAATCTATGGCTTTGATGGAATGCCTTTGTCTTTTGATTGAGTAATTTTTTTTGGAACAATGACTCTTGACACTAAATTTGTTATATGGAAAAACAATTCCCACTAATTCAAGGAGTTTCCCCTCGAGTTTAGTGGATACCTTTTCTTTTGGACCATTTTTTGTCTTCAAGATGACATGTTTTGATGTAATTCCTAGGAAGGATTGTTTAGTTCATTATAGAGCCTATATTTATTATTACCACCAAAATATATCATTCTTATTGCTTGATGGGAAGATCTATACTCGTAAAAAAATATTAGGATGTTAAGTAAATTGAAGTTGGACCAGAGAATCATTTGTTGGTTTGAGTGGTATCCCATATTTCTACTCATTTTATTATTGATTGAGGACTATGATGGGATAACTTTTCTCTTTATTGGTGTTCCAATTCAAAAATGTTTTCCCATAATAATTTTTAGGAATTCCTCCTAAGATAGAGGTTGTGTTTACCATAGATCTTTTTCTATGAGAAGAACGAATATATATTACTCTATAAAAGATGTCCCATACTAAGCTTTAGGAACTCAATAGGTAGTTAGTGGACATGATAGGTAAAAGTTTTATAAAAACCATTAAATATCATTTGGGTCCTCCCATCCAATTAACTATGAATATGGATGGTACACTAATGTTATGTGCGGAATAATAGTGATTAAATTAGCATATAATTAAGAACAAGTTCACACTTCTTTATATAGAAAACCCCTTCAACTATCTCTTATGATCTATTGAATTTTTTAAGATTTATTTGATATTAGGGTAGAATATGGTATGAGTTAGGCCCTTAGATATACCACATATGAAATTAAATAGAGGGTATGTTATGTACTAATACATATTCATGACATTTAGTCTAATGAATGCATTGGTTTTTTCATTTACATGATCAATTGATGTTTTTACCCTTACCTAGAGTCTTCAATGGTAGTTTTAATGTCTTATATCTTATTTTATTCTCAAAATAGACATGATCATGTGAAACTCCTTGACATCTTATTGAGTATACTAATAGTTCACTAAATTTTATCTAATCTAAAAAATAACCCCTTTTGGATTGATAATGTTCACTTTGTGGGTCAGATTACACTTAAAGAAAGAGTATATATAGATCCTAAGAATGTTGTAGCCTTTGATTCATCGGAGATGCTAAATAATATAGTTGATATTTGGAGTCTCTAGGGGATAGGAGGTTACTGTTGTAATTTTATTCATAACTATTCATTCCTTACAACACCACTTATAGGATTTTCCAATAAAGTTATATGTTTTTCACGGATTGAAGCTTGAGATATAGACTTTTATAAGTTGAATGGAATGATGGCTTCAGTGCTGATCCAAATTTCTTCTAAGACTAATAGATAATATACAGTTTATTTTCACACATCTGGAATTGGAATAAAAGTTATTATAATCTAATGTGATTGAGTCATAGCATTTTGGTCTCATCAGTTAAGGCTATAAGAGAATAATTAATCAACTCATGACATTGTGTTTGTAGATGTGGTTCATGATTTATATTACATGAGACATTACATGATGGGGGATTATTAGTTGCACAAAAATACCATAAAATTATTAATTACATAATCAACCAATGCAACTTGAACTAATGAAGGTGCATATGGATTTAATACCTTCAATATCTTTACTTTTATCTTGCTTATGCACATGGTAAGGACAATGTAGTTTCTGATTATCTAACTTGAAAGACTATGACTCATGTTTTTTAAGAGTTTTTTAAGGAATTCATGTCAATGGATATTGTTTTTGAGAACATAAGGAAGTTCATGGGTGTAATGGTTAGCCTATACGTATGAATTATTTTTTGAACTCGTCACTTTTAGATTGGATAAAGAGGTGAATGTTATCATATCCCGAGGCCTTAGACCATAGAGATGGTTTTTAAGGTAAGGAAGAACAACCTGGTTGGGATATTGATGAGTATGAGATCCTATAAATGCATTTTCATTTCTAGGTACCTACAAACATGCATTACAGGTTGATGCATAAATCTCATGATTCAATATGGAATGTACATCCATTAAATATGAATATTTATTGTGAATTATGAAACAAAAATTGGTTGTCTGGGATGAATAATAAAATCCCTGACTTTTTTATCTTGGTGTTCCACCTATTAATAAATGAAGGAAGAACACCAGTGGGCTGCTAGTCATTTATACTATTTTCCAATTCTATATTTTAATTTAGATGGTGTCAATATATAATTATTTATGGGCTTACTATGATCACCTTAGGGAAGTTATTTAATAGGTATGATCATGGATATGATAATGAAGGTCACCCATTTATTTCCAATCTGGGAGACCTTCTTAGTGAATGATATTGGATGGATATATTTTTAATAGATTATTGGACTTTATAGGGTTACACATACCATCATATTAGATAATAGTGATTAATTACCTCCTTTGTTATAGAATGGGTTATAGAAATTTTTAGGTTCCTCAGTGATTTTGAGTAAAACATATCACACATTGAAAAATGGTAAATCTAATAATAATATATATGTATTAGAAGATATGATCCTAGAATATGTAATTGATTTTAGAGACTCTTGGGAATTAAATAATATCTAGTTTAGTTTTTTTATAATAATAATATTCAAATGCGAATCAAAATGGATCTATATGAGGATCTCTATGATAATACATATAGTTCACCTCTATATTGGTTAGAGTAAAGGGAGAAAACTCTTTTGGGACCTCATCTAATTCAGGAGACGTCTAAGCTGATACAGTTGGCCTCAACATGTTTTTTTAGAATCAGTATATACAAAAGTATTATTGTCGTTGTAAACTCTAACCTCATTAATTATATATGGGAGATCATTTTATCTAATGATTCTATCTTAGAAGGTCCATCAACTGGTTCAGAGACAAGGGATGCTGACAGTAAATTTCGTTGGACCTTTTAATATTTTGAAGATAGCTAGTCTGGTATCCTGTTCTATTTATATTACTCATAGGTACCAGTACATGAAATATTTATTATATATTTATCATATTCATTATTTTTATCACAAATAAAATAATATATTCATTCTTGAGGATGTTGAGTTAGAGGTTGGGGTTTCTTTTAAAGATAATCTAGTTTGTATCATTGTTTATTGAACGAAGAATCTATAATGGTGGATAGTTCCTATCATTGAGGTGCTATAGAAACATGACCATATGCCTGATGATACCTAGGAGTGAGGGTATGATATATATGTTTAGTGGACTTATTTATTATTTGACAGAGATCAACTATCCTCATATGTTAAACTTGGGGATATGTTGTTTTAAGGAGGGAAGGTAGAAATGTCCTATTTTTTCATTCCAGTATATATCTTTTTAATATTATGATAATACATTTGTTCTAAAATAATATAAGATTTTAAATGTGATATAGAGAATTTAGAAGTATTTTATCACTGATTAGGGCTATAATTTCACATTTTTAAGAAATAATTTTAGGCTCACAATTAGTATACAGTTAGTACTAACCTTGCAGATCAATCATGTAGTCACGAAAGGGTGAAGCAAGAGTTTTAAAATCATCAAACATGATCCAAATTTATATGTAAAACCTATATAAAATTTTAGAGCCCCCGCATATGGGTTTTCTAACTTCACTAATAGAAAATATAGCCAATGTACCTCTAGGAATGGGCGACCGCCATTGGCAGTCTTTAAAGGGGACTATTAGTGATCACTTTTGGCAGTATCAGACTTTAATTAAAAAAACACTCCCTCTCACCCCAAACCCAACAATCATCATTCTCGACCACTCCCATCTATGACATCCTTCCCTTGCCAACCCTCGCCTCATCACTGCCATGACCACTGCATCCCCCCCCTCTCCCTCTCCCACCATCACCTCGATCGTCGGCCTTCACCACTGCCATCTCCCTCATACTGTCCCACCTCACCCGTCATTGTTGACCTATCCTTCGCGTTGCCTCACCATACCTGATCGTTGAACCCCCTACCAAAGGAACCACTGTTCCTCTATACCACTACCCCCAATTCGTCCGCTGCCTATAATCATCACAGTCCCCTTAGGTAATCCCCAATTTCTGATTTATATCCCTATTATGTAAACCCTAATTTCAGTTTTAGGGTTTTCATTTTGTATACAATCTTCTGTTTATCAGTTTTTATTCTTCTTCCCTACCAACAAAGCTCGACTCATAATCTTATATCCCCATATTTTTACATCCCGTCAAAGGAATACAACATTTAATATGGATATGGAAATCCAGAATTCTACTTTCTGAAACATATATATATATTATTTGTATATATGTGTTCTGCATATATGATTTGCATATACAAGATATATTTATGTTTTTTATTCCAATTTATCCCCTTTTTTCTAAATTTTATGTTATATATATAATGATCATATATATGCCAATATCATGATACATGGGACTAAAATTATATGTATTCTGTATATATATGTGTGTTTTGGTTTTTTATATACTACTATTTATTGTGGGATTATGTAATTATTGTCCCAATTTTGGTGTTCACTTTTCTACAAGATCTAATTATATCAAAAATGTTCTCATGATTTGGTAGGGCTTCTCTAATTTTTATCTCCAATTCCGTCGCACTTCCTCCATCAATTCCCCCCACTAATTCTAACAGTTGATGATCTAGATACATAGGTATAAACATTATATCGCTTGTAACAGCCATCAAATCAGGTCAATACCTCCGTTGTGGCCACACCCAATTTCTCTGGTATCCACCTCCCCTATTATGTCAAAGTCCAAAATATATAACCCTATTTCAAGATCATTACAGTGGTTTTGAATTTTCAATTTCATTCTTTTTACTCTACTAATTTTACTCACTACAATCATTTTGTGATTATTTTATAGCATCTAATTTTACTTACCGTAGTCATTTAGATGATTACATTGGATCAAATTTCTCTAAATCTCATGAAAATTATACGTTCTCTATTATTACATTAATAATTTATTCTAGATCTTTCATATTAAAATAATTCATGATGACATAATTTGATTTTTTTAATCTGTTAATCTGAGAAGGAGGTCTTAAAAAATTTCCACAAATATGGGTATACAATATCATTGGATTGATTCTTCCTAACTAAGATGGTATCTAAAATTAGTGGTTATAGTCATTAAATACATAACATTAGACCATCCTAGAATAATCCATGGGGATGAGATCTTTAATCTGATCAAGATGATCAACTGCATCCGTAATATACATATATTCCATCTTCGGTGGAACTATCCACATGGTGGTAATGGTCATGTGGAGGTAATGGGTTTCTTCATCCACCTTGTGGTATAAAAATTCAAATGATATTACGAAGATAGAAACCATTTACCTTTTGGTATAATGGATCACTAATTGCCACATATAGTCAACCATGTTGATGATCTTGTGTAGAAAAACATTCTTCTATAGAGCCTCTCAATATAACATTCATTCATAAAGGAAAATAAATCATTTGGTTACTAAATAAGATACTAGATGTAGCTAGAAATTAGATATTAATTGAAGAAGTTTAATTTTTTAATGCTATGTCCACTAAAATATGTGGGTTTGGCACATTTTTTCCATGACACTATGAAAGATTTATTTTCATAGATATAACCATTCCAAATGAAGTTATAAAAATCCAAATTACTCCATGACTTGATGCTGAATCCCAACAACAAGGTTAACCCACTTCCAAGGATAACTATAGGAAGCCCAACTCAAGGAGAAAAGTAGGACACCTTAAATCACATAATGAAAAGAGCATCAGTGATTTTTTTTTGAAATATCCATTGATATGGAAAGAATATCCTCATATGTTTGCTATGTATATATTCTAGTAACCAATATTTCAATATTTGTTCCTTATATAATGAATAGATCCCTTTTTTAGAATTTCCCTCAAAGGTGGACTCTTATTCTTGTTGTTGCACTCGATTCCATAAATAAAACTCCACTTTGATGATTGTTTATTCACTGATTTTTATCTTTTCATCCATGTTTAACACTATCTAACTCATTTTAATAAGTGTTCAGCTATTATTTGTTAATATGAAACTAGGTTTATTTTATCCTTTCCATATTCTTACTCTATTAGTGTTTATGTGGCTATTAATTCTCTTTTTTTCATTCTTCATTTTCCTAATCTTATTACATGTTTATATTTTTTTTTGTTAATACCCCTCATTGTGGAAGTTCAATTCTTCTTCTAGTAGATAGACATTTCAGGTTTTTGGATTCATCAAGATTCATTATTGAAGGCTATTCTACATATATTCAAAAAACATTTAATGAACTCACCTTGATATATGAAAGATCTATTTCTAATGATGTTTCATGATATATTTGCCTTTATACCCCACTATTTTATATATACATTGGGTAAGATCACAAATCCCGACTACATATTCTTCTAATACAACATTTTCATATTTTTTGATACTATGTTCAACATGAATCTTTAAAAAAATATTAAGCATTCTTATAATGGTTGATCTTATGTGTATTCATGCAACCATACAATGTTGCATCCTCAATTTTAATTGTACACACATCTAACTCCATTATTTTATTCTGGTATGTAATACTACATTCTGGTTGTTTTATTTTGTTTTGGTTATAACACTTCATTCAAGATGTTAGAATATAGGTTTTTTACAGGATATTTCTTATGTTTTTTTGATTACTGCATTCCAGTTGTTGGAATACATGTTTATTTCAAAAAAAATTCTCTAGACTAGTGACTACCAAAGGTGGTCGCTATAAGTTTTTTGTTGCAGAACCATTAGCGACTACCATTGGTGATTTGTTTCAGGTATGTTTTTCCAGACCATTAGTTACCACCAAGTTGTCCCTTTTTATAATCAATATGGGGTTTATAGGGACTATTATGGTGGTCATTAATGGAATTTAGCATCAGGACAAATACGACTGTCATATGCGGTCGGAAGGCTATCCCTAATGACCATTACCAACTGCTTTGTGCTTTCGCTAATGCCAGTATTTTTAATAGTGCTATATTCCTAGATCATGTAGGGTGTGGACTTACGTATAGTGAAAAAAATAGGGTTTTCACATGGTTTGGTTAAAAGAATTAATGAATTATGTGAGGTACGGAACCATGTATAGTAGGTACAGATATTTGAAATACATTTTTTATAACTATCTGGACTAATGCTCAACCTATTAAAATTCCTAGGAATTACTCTTTCCCACTCCCTTCTCTTAAATACTATTTTTTTCTTCTTACTCCCTCAAATGGACAACCCATCTATGTGTTGGAGCTCAATTATTCTCCTCATCCAGGATTTAAGAGATCACATCTATTTCATATTTTATTTTAATGCATTTCACCACATTGGATTCCTCATGGAATGTGTTTCTCTCATCTTAATTCCTTTTCTAGTTTCTTTATATATATTAGGTGTTATCCTCATATGACCTAATATACCGTATTTTTAGAGTTTATTTCTAGTTTCTCCATTAATCTTGTTCCATCCAATATATGAGGTTGATACTGTTAAAGAGTAGACTACCAAGCTAAGGTAGGTGGTCGAATAATTACCACTAAAACATGTGGTGTTTAAATTTATTTTCATTTTTACGCACAATAAACATCCCACGTGTTGCCTCTAAAATGTGTAACTCCATTATTTAATCACTAAAAGGATAACTTATATCCTTTATTAGTCCTATTGACATTGTGTTAGTTTTTATAACTCAACATAAACCGCCACATAGTGTGGGTTTGATTAACTTCAAATGACTACCATTCTTTCGCAATAAAATATTTATTTCTTTAATCCAAAACTCCACTCAGTTTTCCTTTTCATGGACCTTATAAAGTGAATGAACCTAATTAATTAACTAAAATAATGAATGGGTTTTTTATAGAAATGATACTTCCCCTAGCCCACATGATCTTTTATAAATGATATGACCCTGTTGGGACAAATTGAATTGATAATGGCAAGGTTACATCACAAGGATCATTGATCACTTATTATTTTATTATTACGAGTTAAAAATGATGTGGATACCATTTATGGAATAATATGGAAATATTAATAATAGATTTCCTTGATTAGGGATTTTATTCTTGACCAAGAATTCCTTGATTGGACTCAAAGGGAACTACTAAATTCATTGATGCGACTGCCAAGTGGTACACCAGTTTTAGACTCAGTCAATGTCTTGTATGCCTGAATGACTCAAAATGAAATTCATTTTTCAACTATATTATTCCAAAAAATTTAATTCAATGTATTTTTTGTTTATATTAATACTCATCTCATCAATACACAAACTAGATTGAATTATCTCTTTGTTCTACAATCAAGTTTGTACAAAGGTTACCATGGACATACTCCTCAGACTCGATATGGATGCCTCAGCCAAGGGCCTTTGGTTCTTGGAAAACTAATATATATTTATTAGTGATATAGTATATAGATACACTAACTTTTTTACATATTACATTACATGATATCAAGCATAATTATACATTAGTATACAATCCAAAGATCATGAAGTCTAGTGTCTTGGAAGACTACAAACATAAAACAGAAAACATGGAACAAAAAAAATCATTATTTAGTCCTCATAAAGAGCCCTTAACTATATTTATTCCTATACATATTCATTGTATAACCTTGGGGTAACATGGACAAAAGGGATGAGCTAAAATCCCAAAATTGGAATAAAACTAAGAATAAATCCATACCACATTGGTTAGGAACATGACATAAATAAATAAAAAGGCGTGTAACATAAGGGATCATAACATATAAAAATGGACTAAAATAAACATAAAATCATAAAAATTCTACAGAAACCTAAAACATGTCTTTATTATGAGTCATGATTAACCTCTAATCCTATTTCCTACAGTTTTATGGGACAAGGCTAATCACCAATCCCATTTCCCATAGTAGCACAAGACCTGGCTAACCGCCAAGATTGTTGCACGTAACATCTCATGAGACTTAACATTACCCAATGCATTGGAGTACTATCTGGGAACACCTATATTAACATGATCATGAATATTCATGTGACAATATTAATCATACACAATCAATCTTACATAAACATAAATATTTCCCATTGAATGAATTGTGTACCACAATCATGAAATAAAGAATAACCAATGGGTGTATCATGAAACTGTCTATGAAAAAAAGTAATTAGAACACACATGGACGTTTATATGGTAAAATAGGCATATATCATGAAAATTTATGTCAAAAAAAGTGAAAAAATGTAGGAAATGTTTTGGCATCAAAATATTTTTGTGTGGTTTTAAATAAAAAACAATTGAGATTTTAAAATAAAAATGAGGAAAATATTTTATATAGAACCATAATTTAACCAATATGGTTTTTATAATATAAAAAATGATTTTATATAGAAATGTTTGGCTTAAAACTTATTATATATCACACTTAAAATTGGGTAAAATTTTGCGAAGTTCCCATAAAACAAGTTGGCTTTTTGAGAAGTATCAAGGAAAGAATCACTTAAAAGAATTTATATCACATAAATATAATGAGGGATGGATCATGAGACCTGATTTTGGAGAATATAAAAAGCGTTTATAAGTTTCAAAAAACGGAAAATACAACTTCATTTGGGTAAAATGAATTATTGAGCATCCCAATGGAATAATGAGTGTTCTGGTAGAATTCCTTATAGATTATCGACATGATATCAGGTGTACGTAAGACGGATTAATGGAAGATAAATGGATTTAATATATTTTATAATTTATTAGGATAGTATGGGGAGGTGTTTAATTATACCCCATCATTATGAATTACACATAAAAGGGCATAAAATAGTGGAAAATTATGAATAAAAGTGAAATGGAGTGGATCCCTTACCTTAAATCCAAGGGTGATATATACTTGAACTTAATGACCAGAATACATAAATTAGTATTAGTAATTAATAACTCCAGAACCTATATTATATTTATAATATTTAATATAATCATTTTTAGTTCATTTTTAACCATTTTGATTGGTTATGAGGTTCAATTTCATTTTTTTGGGTCTGTTTGCTTACTTGGTTTTAATGATCGGTTCACTTATATTAATGTTTGGATAAACATGTAAGTTGAAAGTGGTTTTCCAGAATTGAAGTTGTATGATATTTTTTAACATGTTTGAGATTAAATGGTTATAAAATATCATTTGTTTATTGGGAGTGAAGATGAGTTATTATATAAAATCAAAGTGATAAGATGTTTTGGTTAATTGATGGGTTTGATTACAATGAACATGTTCTATTTTATAACATAATAAAATTTGTAAAAAAGGATTAAGGAACATTAAATAAGATATATTACATATATAATAATTTTTTTCAATAATAACACAAAGGTTTTTAGGATCAGAATTAAATATGATAATAGAAATTGACAAACCATTGTCCTTGAATGTGATAAATTAACATATTTCAAATGGTGTTTTCGTTTCTTTCATATAAAATATGGGGAAAGGGGAGATGAAAATTAAATATCCCATTATAATATTAAAATTATAATACATTTATGATACTGGATTTATCAACCATTTAGGTGAAGGGAGGTGAGGACAGAATCATGAAAAGAAAATAACATAGAAGAAATAAAAGAATTAGAAAGAGGAATTTTACTCTTGAGTTTATCTCCTTTGAGAACCTATTAAGGGGAAAGGTTTTGGAATTTTGAAGATACTAGGGGACTTCTGACATGGGGGAGGATCTTGGGGAGGGATTTAGGAAAAATATTTCTAGGGAACTAGGATTAAGAGGAGCATAGAGAAGAGGGGGTGATGGGGGGTTTTATATTGGAGGAGATGAGAGTTTTCATAATATTATAATCATTAATTTATTATTTCTTTAAAAGAAAATAATTAGTAATTATTCCATAAAAAATATTAATAAATGAATATAAGTTCAATCCAATTTCCATTTACATCATCCATGACTCAAGAATGATGTATAAATTCATGTTTTTAGCATTTATTGTAAATTATCGGTTTTTACTATTCATAAAAATTCAAGTATTTTATAAAAATAACAAAAAAATCATCCTAGCCATTTTTTGATGTGTAAAATCAAAAAATGAAATCCATTTCTGAAAAATAATATTATAAATATGATTAATTTATTTTTTAATTTACATCATAATTTATTATTAAAAACTCAGTTTTAAAACATCTATTTACTTATTCTAAAATATAGGTACATCATACTTTCACTTGAATATTTTTTTTATACTATCATAGGTAAGGTTAGTATTCATTAGGGTATATCACTATAAGGGTATGTTACTATTCATAAGGGTAGGTTACTATTCACTAGAAATTTCATTTTCTTATGGGACTCCAAATAACATACATATCGCAACTATGTATGTCAGATTTTCGAAATTCCAAACACATAAGTGACACACATATGTTAAAAGTTCACATAAGACTTATTACTTCATTATTTTGTGTTTTAATGTGATTTTATAACATAATTATAAGAATGATATTTCTATTTAAAACATTGGTTTGTTACATTCTTCCCCCCTGATGAAATTTCACCCTCGAAATTTCATTTTACATTCTAGGCCATAAACAAGTGAAGGTACTTTACCTTCATTGCATCCTTCCATCCCCATGTTGCATCTTCATACACATGGTTCCACCATATTTCTTTTACCAGTTGAGTAGTCTATTTACGTCAAACATTATCCCTACGATCGAAGACCTTCACTGGATGAACCTCATAAGAAATATTATCCACAAATTGTATCACCTATGAAGAGAGTAAATGTTGGGGATCTCATAGGTACTTATTTAAGAGGGATAATAGAAAGAAATCATGTACTTTGGCCATTGTAGGTGTAAGTGCTAGTCAATATCCTAGAACCCCATCACGATCAAGAATATCAAAGCGTCTGAGGTACCTGGGTGTTAACATCCCATTATTTCGAAACCTCATGTCGTTCTTCCATGGAGATATGTGTAGAAATACAATGTCTCCATCTTTGAACTTGAGGTCTTGTTGAAGATTGTTTGCATAACGTTTCTGTTGACTTTGGGCTACCTAGATATGCTGCTGAATCTTTTTCACCTTCTCCACTATTTCATTGACCATTCCATGTCCTAATAACATAGGTTTTATGAATTTATCCCAACACGTTGGTTTTCTACACCTTTTCCCATAAATGGCTTCAAATGGTGCCATTCAGATGCTTATGTGGAATCTATTGTTGTAGAAGAATTCAACAAGTGGAAGATGTTGGTCCCATCCTACATTGAATTACATAGAGAATACTCTCAACATGTCTTCTAGTTTCTTAATTTTCTACTCATATTGGACATCATTTTGAGGATAATAGGCTATAATGAACATCAGTTCAGTTCATAGATCATGATAGAGACTTTTCCAGAACATTGAGGTGAATCTAGGATAACGATCAGATACAATAGATAGTGGTTCTTCATGCATCCATACCACATCTTTGATGTAAATCTGTGCATGTTGGTCCAATGATAATTCCTATTGAAATGTGATAAATTGAGATGTATTTGTAAGATGATCCACAATGACCCATATATCATTGTTTCCCCTTGATTTCCTTGGAAGTCTAGTGACAAAGTCCCTGGTAATGTTCTCCCACTTCCATTTGGGTATGGCTTCTGGTTTCATCATACCCTTAGAAATTTTACTATTAGACTTCACTTGCTAACATACCACACACTTTTATGTATATTTAGAAATCTCCCCATTCATATTATCACACCAAAAGCTTTCTCATAGATTGTGATACATCTTTGTGCCCCTGGGTGGATAGAGATGGTCCAGCTATGTGAGTCATTAAAAATCTCCTTCATTATCTTTGGATCGGATGGTACACATAATCGTGACCTAAATATGGCAACTCATTCCTCATCAATCATGACCTCAGAGGATTTTCCACTTCTGATAGTTTCCAGCCCTTTCGGAAGTCCTATATATATTATTCAATAATCCTTTATTTTATCCATGGGGGATGGTTGAGAAATAATTTGAGAAAGGATTGATTATGTTTCTCCATGAATTATTCTCATATCCATCCTCTCCTAATATTAAAATATTGGACCCTTTTTAATTCTAATTATTGATAAAGATTCATGATCCTTTCTATATAGAGCATTCTCTACCTTATTTTCCTTACCAGGATGGTTGTGGATTGAGAAGTCACAATCCATGATGAATTATATCCATCTTCGCTAGTGTATATTAAGATATTTTGTGTGAATATATATTTGAGACTCTTTTGGTTAGTATATATCTCACAGTTTTCCACATATAGATAATGCCACCAGATTTTCAATGAAAATATCACAGCCGTTATCTCCAGATTATTCATGCGATAGTTTTTTCATGGATTATCAGCTACCTTGAGTCATGATCTATCACTTTATCCTTTGGCATCAGCACAAAAACTAAGCCCTCATATAAAGCATCACTGTACACTATAAAAATTTCTCCACTTGTTGGTAGTGTGAGTACCAACACATGGATAAGCCTCTTTTTCAAATCCTTAAAATATTATTCACATTCCTGAGTCCAAAAAATATGTACTCTATTCTGTGTCATCTTGGTCATTGGTTTTGATATTCCTGTAACTTTATTCAAAAATCATCTATAATACCTGGATAGATCCTGAAAGTTGTGGATCTCTATTATAGAATTTTTCATGGGCCACTCTTCAATTCCCTTTGTCTAGGAAGAGTCCATAGATATCCCTTTGTTGGTGATAACATGCCCCAATAATGATACATCATCCATCTAGAACTCACATTTATTATGCATTTCATAGAAATTATCCTTTCACAAGGTCTTTAACATAGTATTCAAATGCTCCTCATGTTCCTCCTTGATCTTCAAGTATATCAGAATATTGTCAGTAAATACTGCCACAAATCTTTCTAGGTAATATCTAATGACTCTATTCATTAAATCCATGAAAATTATTGGATCATTAGTGAGTCTGAAGGGCATCACTATGAACTCATAGTGTCCATACCTTGTTCTAAAGGAATTCTTGTGAATATCTTCCTTCCTCACCTTTAATTGGTGATATCATAACCGAAGGTCTACCTTAGATAAAAAATAGGCCCCACAAATCTGATTGAAAAAGTCATTAAACCTTTTAAGGGGATACTTTTTCTTTATTATGGTTTTACTGAGCTCAGGATAATAAATGCAGAGGCACATTGATATATCTTTCTTCTCAACGAAGAGGACTGGTGCACCCTATGATGAAGCACTAGGGCGCATAAAACCATTCTATAGATTCTCCTATAACTGCTTCTTCATCTCTTCTAGCTCTATGGTGGGAATTTTGTAAGGTGTCTTTGAGATGCCATAGATCTAGGGATATTTTCAATTGAGAACTCAACCTCTCAGCCCAGAAGAGGTCCATGAAACACTTTAGTGAGTAAATCAGTGTAATCCCTTATGATGGGCATGTCATCAAGTAATATTCTCTCCTATGTCTCAATAATTTTGATCTAGATATGTTTTCCTAAAAGTTAATAATATCCATAATTGAGATGATGATTCTAAAAAAGATATTTATCTTCCTCTCTACACTTGTAAAGAATTATGGGATGATTTGTGATGTGAAGAGTGATCTCCCTTTCCCGATAGTCGATGTTGTCCTTGTATAATGTTAGTCAATCCATGCCCATGATTTCATCAAACTTCACTAATGTATGAAGATATTTTCTAGGAGTTTTAGTCTATAGAAGTTAACCAGGGAGTAGTTATAAAACATGGACCCAATAATTGCTGCATTCATTTTTCTCATAGAAAAATTTTCCTCCAAATTTTGATGTTGTGGTTGAATAGTTCTACTAAACTTGCAAGATTTTAAAGAATTTGTAGAACCAAAATCAAATAATAAATTTGATGTTCTTGAATAAATAAGTAGTGTACCTATCGTAACACCTTTTTATGGATCCACCTCCGCAGTAGTGATATCATAATCACTTCCTTTTTTCCTTCGAGGTTATTGTTGATTTCCTTTAACAGCCCCTAGAATAGGTTAATTTTTTGCATAATTACTATGATCCTTGTATTTTTAAAACTACACCACTAGCTAAGCATTGAACTTAACCTTCCTTTTTCTTCCATGTTAGTATGATTTTTCATATACCTCGGCAGTTTTTAGCAAGACGACCAAACCTTCTACATTTGAAGCAATTCTTGGCTACCTTTAGGAAGTTCGTAGGACTCTTCTTCCTATAACTTTTACAAGTGTGATATTTGGTCGTCATTCAATCATGAGTTTTGTTTAGTTGAACTACCCATGTTGTTCTCAATTTTTTCAATTTTTATTACCAAGCCCATGAGACCACTGAGAGTATCCAATATTTATTTCAACATTGAGAGAACAACGAAAAAAATCTTCATAACTGATGATGTTTCAGATCACCAACACCTTTTTTAGACTCGGATTTAGCCTGCTAAAGAAGTGATCCACCTTTCTATCAGTGTTCATGAAAAATATAGAGGCATACCTTGCAAGCCTTGTAATATTTTCTTTACACGGCCCAATGGACTCATCTTCATTCTTCTTGAGTCTAAGGAACTCTCTATCCATAATGAGATGAGGGGTTTGAGGAAAATATTTTCTAAAAAACGTCCTCTCTAATTCCTCCAAATTCATGGAATAAATTTCCTCTTGGGACATTTTATTCTTGATTAGTATCCACCACTGATCATCTTCCCATTCAAAATAATAGACAGTTAGTACAACATTCTCAACTTCTGGGCACTAGAGGATAGAGACTATCTTAAAAATGGAGTTAATCTATTGTTCCACAAGGAGGAGATCATAATATCAACTAAATATGTGAGGCCTTTTTAGTATGAAGGAATCTATGGAATCTTTATCTTTATTTGGAGGAGGAGTGAGTTCCACATGATATGAGTTATTATTCATAACATGAGAAAGCTCAGAAAGTATTGTCATGATGTTTTGAGCGCCCATTCCCATCATATTAGGCATATCATTAAAGAAATCTTCTCATTTCCTATCACATTGGTTGTCTGAACATGTTCTTATATTTTCCACTATTATCTAATAATAATGAACATACAATTAGTGGTATTCAATACTTATTTATGGAATAAAAAAAAGATACTTTTAGACATAAAAGTTAAACTTGTAGAGGAAAATTATATCCTACCTTTTGATTCATAGGTTTAAATCTATGTTACCTTGATCTATTTTTCATCTTATTTTTTATGGTATTGTTTTTATTCCCTAAATAATGGTTTTTACTAAGCTCATTAATTTACCAAAGAATATCCCTAGGGAGGGTCAATACCAAGAGTGCAGAAAGTCCTATTTTCATTTACTAGGATACCATAGGTCATGCCTGAAACACTTTATCATAGTTTTCACTCCTAGGTACATATGTTCTAGAGTCTCCTCTACCTGTTTGTATCCAGAAAGTTATGTATTTACTTGATATACCACATACTCTATACTTACCAAAACATAGGATTGTTTTCTTATACAACGTCTTATCCTTAAGGATCTTACTAATGTATTCTATTCCTAATATCCAAACATAAATATACCATCCTAAGATACCAACTATAGTGACCCTAGCCTTTTATATATTACATTACATGATTTCAAGCATAATTATACATTAGAGTGCCAGCCATGGATCAGGATGTCCACTGTCTTGGAAGACTAGGCACATAAAACTAAACACATGGAATTAAATAAATAATTTCATTATTTAGTCTTCGTAAATATCCCATAACTCCCATTGTTCTCATACATATTCATAGGATAACCTAGGTATAATATAGAGAAAATTGATGAGCTAAAATCCCAGTAAGGGAATAAGAATAAGAATAAATCCATAGCACATGGGTTATGAACATGACATAAAGAAATAAAATGGTGTGTAACATAAGGGATCATAATATATAAGCATGGAATCATAGAAATATGGTAGAAACATAAAAAATGTATTTATTGTGATTAAAGGCTAATCGCTAATCCCTTTCCCCATTTTAGTATGGGCCAATGCTAACCGCAAATCCCATTTACCATAGTAGCAGAAGACAAGGCTAACCTACAAGATTGTTGCACATAGCATCTAATGAGACTTAACTGTACCCAATCCATTGGACCCATATCTAAGTTCACCCATTTTAACATGTTCAGTAACATTCTTTCTATATAATGGATCATACAAAATCAATCTTTCAAAAACATAAGGGTTACCCATGGAAAGAATTGGGTACCATAATCATGAAAAAATGAATAACACATGCTCGTATCATGAATGTGTCCATGAATGAAAGGAATTATAACATACTAGGATTTCCATAATGTTAAATAGGAATATATAATTTCATGTGATGTCAAACTGAAGTGAAAACATGTAGGAATTTTATTAGCTTCATAACATTTTTTTGCGGTTTTAAGGAAAATAATGTAGATATTTTAAAATAGAAAAGAGAAAAATATTTTATATAAAACCATAATTAAACCAAGAAGGTATTCACAATAAAAATTCTGATTTTATGAATACAATGGTGTCTTAAAACAAAGGATAGAGAGCTCTTGAAATTGGGTAAAATTTTTGGAAGGTCCCTTAAAATAAGATTTCCTATAAGGAAGTATCAAGAAATGAATCACATAAAAGCACTTATATCCTGAAAGAGAATGATATATGGATATTGAAACATGAGTTTGGAGAATATAAACAGAATTTATAAATATTACATGAAAATAAAATATAAATTCATTTGGGTAAAAACAAATATAAAGAAACCTGAAGGAATAAAGGTTGTTCGGGTAGTATTTCTTACAGATTATTAGCATGATATCGGGTGTACTTGAGATGGATTTCTGAGAGAGAAATGGATTTATCATCTTTTATACATCCTGAGTAATGTATGGGGAGGAGTTTAGTCATACCCCATCACTAGTAATTACACATAAAAGGTTATAACATTGAGGACAATCTTGAATAAAAGTTAAATGGAGAGGATCCCTTACCATTAATTAGATAGTGATCTTTTTTTGAACTTAATGTCCTGAATAATAATATTAGGTTTATTAATTAATAAATCCAGAAAACATTATACATTTATAACATTTATTATAATCTTTTTGAGTTCAATTATGACCATTTTTATTGGAAATGATGTTCAATTTCGTTTTTTGGGTATGTTTACGTACTTGGATTTAATGATAGGTTCAGTTATATTCATCTTCGGATAAACATGTAAGATGAAATTGGATGTCTAGAATTTAATTTTTATGTTATTAGTGAATATATAGTAGATTACATGGTCTATAAAAATTAATATGGTTATTGGGGGTGAAGATGAGTTATTATATAAAACCTTAGTGATAACCATTTTGGTTAATTAGTGGGTTTGATTACAATGAACATGTTTTTATTTATAACATAATTCCATTTTCACAAAATTATTTCAAAACCTTAAATAGGATATATTAAATATATAATAATATGGTGCAACCATTACAAAAAGGGTTTCATGACCAGAATTAATGAAGATAGTAAAAATTGATAAATTATTTTCCATTAATGTTCTAAATTAACACATCTCAAATGATATTTTCATTACATTCAAATAAAATATGGGGAACGGTTAGATGATAATGAAATATCCCATTAACATAAAAAAAATTCCAGTACATGTATTTTACTAGAGTTATCATACCATATGAGTGAAGGGAGGTGAGAAAACAAAAATTAGAAAGGGGAATTTTCCTTTTGAGTTTTTATCCATTGAGAACCTCTTAAGGGGAGAGGTTTTCATAGTTTTAAGATAATAGGGGATGTTGGACTTGGGGGAGGATATTTGGGAGATATTTGGGCGGAATATTGGCAAGGCACAAGGCAATAGAGTAGTGTATAAAAGGGGGAGTCATGGGGGTTTATAGTGGAGGAGAGGTGGGTTTTCATAATATATTAATCATTAATTTATTATTTCATCCCATGAAAAGAAATAGTAAGTATTCCATGACCACGAATAGAAATAAATGCATTTCTGTTCGAACAAATGGCTATTTACATCATTCATGACTCATGCATGATATAGAAATTCATGTCTTAGCATTTATTGTGAATTGTCGAATTCTACTATTCATCAAAAATTCCTGTATTTTAGAAAACCCCCAAATATTCACCCTAACCATTTTTTTACATATAGAATATAAAAAAATCCATTTTCCAGAATAATTTTATAAATATTAATAATTTATTATTTAATTAAAATCATAATTTATTATGAAAAACCAGTTTTAAAACATTCATTTACTTATTCTAAAATATAGGTACAACATAATTTAAATTGAATATTATTTTTATACTATCATAGGTAAAGATACTATTCATTAGAGTATATCACTATAAGGGTGTGTTACTATTCACAAGGGTATGTTACAATTCACCAAAAATTATTTTTTTCCTATCAGACTCCAAATAATTTCTGATTGCAACAAAGTATGTCAAATTTTCAAAACTCCAATCATAAAAGTGAAAACCTATGTTTAAACGTCACATAGCACTTAGTAGTTAATTATGTTGTTTTTTCATGTGATTTTATGACATAATTATAGGAAGGAAATTTCCATCGAAAACTTTGGTTCATTACATAGTGTGAGATGAATTTAGCGGGGTTTACTGGATTCATCTTTATCGTACAATTTTACATCATATAGTAATTTTTCAATATAGTATTTATATTCATATTGTATATATTAATGGACTCCAAAATTATAGTTTTTCATTATATATGTATATACTATACTCTATTAGAGTTTTATTCACATATTATGTTTTTATTATACACGATAAGTGGTGACAAATTGAGTTATACTCACACCTTTTTCAGACTACTATTTGGTACCCAAGAAGATTACACGGATGCATGCCAGGTTAAAGGAAGGAATCCGACTATGGGTGAATGATTTTTTTAGGTTCAGATCTTGGCAGTAGATGACTGATCTAGTTCTTGTGATGCATTGGAGATATATTTTTGGTCCATTTGGTTTCCTTTTATATATATTACACTGTATTATATAATTTTATCATGTATGTCTATTTCTTATTTAGTATCACAATGACATCATCATCTATATATGATCCAAGGAAGTTTTTGTGTATTTATTATTATTTGAATTGTCATCTCTGATTCCCTATTTATTATTATTATGTTTTTTTATTATTTACATTGATTTTTTTATTAATTTACACTATGTTGCATTCTGATAAAAATGGTAGAGTCTCTCCATAATTCCATCATAGACCATCATTTCTTATCATAAGCCTTTGGTGTACATGGAGGCATGTTTGATTCCATGTGCCCAACCATTTTTGGTTACATATGAGTTATTTGAGTCTCAGATGAAATAGTTATAACACACAAGAACAAATTATACGAATTAAACAATACAATCCTATAACTTCTAATATTTCACATATTATAAACCCTACAAAAAAACAACACTATAAGAACAAACATTTTAATGGTCGAAAAAAACCTAATATTTTCAAAGAATATCATATTATCTTATTTGAGTAATATCTAGTTAATTTTTAGTGTTCATAAAATTTCCTCCAAACTTTTCTCAATTTATAGAAATATTTTCTACACAATCTTCATTCAATATCATATTAATATTTTATATAATAAAAATTATCATAAATAAAAAAGATAAACTATATTTGTCAAACATTATAAAACAATGTGCTATGTTCCATCTCTATATATGTAATCAATCATGGGAAAGGTGACAAGGATTCCTAAAAACCACTTATATCTCTTATTATATATGGTAAGAAGTTTGATATAATAAAGTTTTAATTTTTAATATTCTAAAAATAACTCACACATAAATAATAGAAAACAACTAATTAAATAAGTGTTAAAAAAATATACTGAATGGCTTATCATAAATGAAATGTGTTGTAATTAATTTTAAATAAAATAATTCATTTTAAATATTTTAGAAGAAATAAAACTGAAAATTTAATGTGAAATAAGACTATTAATTTTCTTTGGAATGATATAATGTTAAATTACAATATTTGGCACTAGAAATATAACCGCTTGTTCAAGTAAATATAAAACCATGAAAATAAAAAAAGGAAATACATGCCTGGTATAATGTATGACCCAAATGAAACAAAAATGGTAAGAGAAAACCATTCATGTGGGGGAACCAAAAATGTGGGAAAAATTAGTAATAATAATTGATTTATCCAGATCTTCCATAATTCCAGGAATTAGACATATTAAATAGGATATGATTTAATTATTATTCCCCAAAACATATAAAATAATAAAAATTATGATAAAAATCAAAGAAAAAAAGAAAGAATAAATTTTTTAATTTAGAATATAAAAAAATTGAGACAATACAACTTGGTAGGAATTTCACTATTAGTTCTAAAATTAACAAACATATAACATTCCAATTTTTTTGAGTTGAATCAAAATGAGGACATGAAATCAGAAAAGTATACCTTTATCAAAAATG
This sequence comes from Viscum album, assembly GCA_963277665.1. Lineage (NCBI taxonomy): Eukaryota > Viridiplantae > Streptophyta > Magnoliopsida > Santalales > Viscaceae > Viscum > Viscum album. Next base: position 929,342,397 of record OY728165.1, read on the forward strand.
ATTGAATAATGAAATTAATATATTATAGGTAAGAAAACATCATCATGTACATGAATCTATTTATATTCCATGATATCATCTCTTTCCTATTAGTTGATGGTTTAAACCAATTAATCTACAAATTTTTAGAAAAAAATAACAAAAAAGATTAATAAAATCTTAATAGAATAAAAAATATGATACATTACATATAAAATATAAAATTATTATCAGTAAAAACCATCTTTTCATAAGTTAAGAATGGAAAACCATAATATTACTTAAGTCCCAAGTAAATGAAAATCTATAAAACACCAAAACACCATGAAAAAATGTTATTAACATAAACATAATTAATAAAAAAAATCTATGTATATAATTATCCCTTGTTCTAAGGATTTTGGCTTATCATGGTATATATTAACCTGAATAATATTCCAAATTCAAAAAAAAACAATTAACAATAGTTATCCCAATGGAGAAATCCAGGTTTATGAGAATATTGATATATTATTAACTTGGTCATTATTGTATTAAATATATATTTTTATATGTGTGAAAAATAATTTACATCCCACTCACTAGAATTTTGAAGAAAATGATAAACTATAAAATAAAATACATATAAGTCATCCCCATATATATGAAGTAATTTATTCTCCTCACAACATAGTCAATCCAAACTACCTAGATAAGAAGTATTGTGCCTCCAGAACAAATGACCTACCTAAATAAAATATGATATCCTTGTATATAATTTACTCTATAATAAAAAATAATCTAATTTAGAAAGTATAAAAAAGTTAAAAAAATTATTCAACACATAATGAGCCATTCTATTAGGAAATATTTTTAATGAAAATGTTGATTATATTAGAAGTCATTCACCATACTGAATTTGATGTTTATAAACAATTAATCTAATAATATAATATTAATTTTTTTCTAATAACCATAAATAATATAAACTATATTGGATGTTTTTTTCTAGAAACTTTTACTACCTATATCTTTACTAAGACATTTCATTTCATTTGTTGTCCTATAGAAAGAAAATCATTCATTGAACACATGATTAACCCACAATTTCCAATGACATCAACAAAAGTATTGTGATAAACACTTTCTTGTGGATACATTGATGAAATATGTTTTATAATTATCCCCATCTATAAATGGTAATTATACAAATTTTTTATTTGGAAATATAAATTTTTAATAGTACTTATTCAATCATCCATATGATGAATGTCTTTTTATACGTGAAAATACCGAAGTAAAATTATCTATAAATAAATTTTGAATTGATATTATACTACATATTAATGTATTAATAATAAATTTATATAAAAATTGGAATAAATATTTTTTTGTTTAATATAACCTCTATATTTTTTATTCAAATGTATAAAAAATAAGTTCCCAATGATCAAGAGTAGTCACACTGATATGGGTGGTGGTCAAGAGTCAATTTGATATATGTTTTAATGAATTCTTTTTATTTAAATAATTAACAATAATATACCTATAATGATTAGTATATATCATCTGAATCATTCAACATGAGAATAATTAATCAACAATAGATGTTAAAGATACAATAAGACCCAATATTTTTAAAAGGTCTGCTCTTGATGTGGGTTATTATGACCTTTCCGTGTTATGGTGTATTTTGTTGCATAGGTTCTTTACTATATCATAATGTGAAAACACATGGGGAATGTATAATACATAACCACTGAGAATAACTCTTCAAAACCTTATTATCCCTTAATAGGTTCTTTATATAGAATCCATCTAATTTTTAGTGGTATAACCAACTCACATTATTTAATAATATATTTATTATACACTATGATATGAAAACAACCGAATGAAATATCTTCTTACGTTACTTAAAGGAATTCAATTTCTAGTGGATGTTTAGAGACACAATATGTATTTTTCCATTTATTATTGACATTAAAATGATTAATAGTCAAGCATATTAGATCATCTATATTTTATATTTTGTCTTCAATATTTTTTTATTATTTCAATAACCATCATCATGAGTGAATTTTTAATTTTCATGAGTCTCTATATATAATATAAAAAAACAGAAAAATGTATGTCTCTATCCCCTTCTCAATTTTCCCCTTCTTATTTAGTCATTAATATATCATCAAGGTAATATATTTTCATCATATCAATCATTATAAATTGGTTTATTCCTTAAATGTTTTTATTCTGATGCTTCAATCAGTTACTTAGAAACATTTCAATAAAAGTATAATTAATTTTTTTCATATTTAACATATTCATTATTTATAATCACAAAACAAATATTTATATCCTAAATTATTAAACAAATATAATATATATCCCAATATATTGAAATAATTATTCTCCATCTTTGGAATTTTGGCCAATGACCCAAAATAAATGAATTTTAATTTATTATTATCACTTGTTTTATTTTATTTTACCCTTTTTGGAAATAATACCCATATCTGGATTTAATCATGACTAAAATTCAATCTTCTCCCCATTATAGAATTGAAACCCTATAAAATTGAGAGGTGGATGAAAATGAATTCCTTTTGGAAATGAGAAAATAATTAATCAAAATTGATTCTATATGTTTATTACTTAGTGTATAAAATAATATTGTTCAAAATAGACTTCAAAACTATTTATAATAACTCAAAATCTGATACAAATTCAAAAACATACTTCTAGAAGATATTTAAGTAGAATTTTCAATCTACCTTATGTGGTCAGACTAAAAAATAATTAAATAGATTCAAATAGAAGTATATTTATTCTATTTCATGTGGCTTTTATTTGTTAACTACGTCAAAAAAATCCCACCAGAGTGAGATCACCATTAATTCCCCTATATGAGAAAAAACTTATAGAATGATAAAAAAAAATAAGGAATGTTCCCCATAGTTCCTTTATATAGAAAATAAGATTCATAGTTTCTTACTAAAATAATTAATATTTTCATTTTAAAACCATATCAATTTGAACTGTCCATTCTTACACAACGTGTAATTTTCTAGAAACAAACCTCCAAGCTAGAAAATGTTCTTCTTGATTATTTCAATATTATCCTTGTTTGGAATTGATCTTCTTTTCATTGACTATTAGAAAAAACATATTCTTACATGGTTTCTCTAATTTTATAACCATGAAAAATTTGAGTAGAAATATGATCATTTGTTATTTTTTATTATAAATAATTTTATTAAAACTTCTATATTACTTCTGGATAATTTAAAATCCTTCTTCACATGTGTGTTCCACCAAAATAATAATTTTAATAATTTCATGTATTTATTTTCATTATTGTTCCATATTTATCAATTTATCATTCATTTTCATTCATTTTATTCAATGATCCATGACGTTTCCTTTTCGTCCATAGTAGAAAAAACTAACCTTGATATAACATCTTTTATGGTAATATTTAGTTATGTGTTTTGTTTAGTACTTTTATTTTGCATACACACTAAGGAGGTATCTATTAATCTTACCTAGTTATTTAATATATTTTAAAACCATCAATATTTTTTAGAATATGAATTATAAATGGTTGGATTACACCCAACATTGTTAGTAATATGACCACCGTTATTGATTATTCCCCAAAATTTATTAAAATATTACAATACCTTTTTAGTAGATAGAATAATCTTATTCTATGTACACTGACTTATCTCGTAATGAAATCCCTTGATATTATATTTTCTCCCCATGATATAGGCCTTATTAATTGTATAATTTTTGACACATTATGTTAAAAATAATCATCTATGTACCTAAACCATCAACAGCACTAACAGGGACCAATGAATCATAATTTCTTCTCCATTAATATAAATATTCCCAGTTCAAGATGGTAACTATTTATAAGACACACAAAAATTATGTTTCTATAGCTTTTTTAAAAAAATTCCTTCTATTTCTCATATCCATCAATGATGTAACAGTGGGTTTCAAATATTTTTTCTACCATGATTTTATATATTTTTTAATGTGGTCAAAAATAAGAATAGAAACAACATTAGTAGGAATAATATTTTCTATAACAAGAGTTATATATTTCATTGATCATGAAATAAATACAACCTTTTCTATTTTCACGTTTTTTTGACACTAGAATGTGTTCTTTGGGAAATAATACTCTTATCAAAAACATATGTGGTATAACCTCTTCTCTTAATGTCTTGGGAAGACCTAGATTGTGTCCCTTCCATATCTATTAGTTTGACTTAATGTATGAGAAACATCACATTGAAGTTATTTTTCTCATCTTAAGGTAATATAAATAATTATTCACATTAATATATCATTTTATAAAAAAAATCATATATTTTATTTACTTATTTTATTTAATTTTCAAGATACATTATTATTTTGGATTTAAAAACCAATAAAGAATTCATACCACAATTAATTTCTTCTAATATATGGATCTTCTATTTATATAATTTTCTATCCTTATATATCTCATCAAATTTATTTTAATAAGCTTATGAATCCATATAATATTTATATTTAAATAACCATTAAATTTCATACTTGTATTTTACATCTTTGATGATAGTGTTTCACTTATGAAACTTATCAGCTAATGATTTTTTCATACAAACTAATTCCATTTATAGTAGATATTTTTATTTATATAGACCCTTGATTAAATAAAATACATGTGTGAAAATTTGAAAATAATCCTTTTTCAAATATTTTATAATACCATATAGAAAATCACAAAGTGATTCATTCAACACATACTCTTCAAATATTGAACATGATTATTCAATTAGATAATAATTGTAAGATATAAATGAAAAAATTCCATATTACTTACCCACAACTAGGGGTGAAATATCTTCCACTTTTTTCTTAGGTGTTAATTTTTTTATAATTTTATGGCGTATATTTTTTTCCTTTTTTGAATGTTTTCATAGAAATAGCCTCTATGTTGTTATTTATAGGGGAAACCTCATTATTATCAAACTATGTAATCTCTCAAAATTATTCATATTAAAACTCCATATAAGTTAATAAAAAATAAATAGAACCAAACTCAATATGACCAGTGGTAGACATTTTCCTTTGATACCTCCTGAAATTACCAATGCACTAGTGTAGTCACACAGATAGAAGGAGAATCAGTATGAAAATTATTTTACATAATAATTTTCACTTTAATTATTCATAACACTCTACATATTAGGATGAATGGACCTCATATTAATCATGAAAAAAACATTCTGAATAAATGAATGAATTTGGATAGAGTAAAACGCTTGATATATTTACAAGGTTCATCTTTGACGTAGGGGTGACTGAGAAAATTTCCTGGTCCGGCCAACTTTATGAAAGATATTCTTAACTAATATCATAAATTGAGTACAAATTTTTAATATATCATCATTCACCATCAAGGACAACTTATAAAATCATTTCTATCACTAGAGTGGTTCTTTGTGACGGGATTACTCTAGTTTTAAATTGTATACCCAACTCCCACTATTGAAAAAGATGATTAGTATATATATGGATTTGAAACATACAAATGAAAGATCATCTTAATTAACATTTAATTCATTGAATACTTATAGATTTTAAAAAACACAACATGATTTTCAGCTTTTGTTTCATCTTTTGAATGATTAATGGGTAAGTAAATCAAGGTCCCCAATGTTATTGTCGTCCTCCTCAAACAACTTATAACCTTTTGATTATCTTGATCTATTGTAGCTCCTCAATATTCTAGAGTTATAGTTTATATATAATTTAGTGACAAAATGACCTTAAACTCTCTCCCTCTCACTCTTATTATTTCTTAATCCTATATACTAATGATATCTTCATGGTATTATATATATATTTTTTTAATCATTACAAATAATATAATTACTTAAATTTGTCCATTCCAAATCTATAAGTAGAAATTCATCACTATCTTCAAACTATTCTCATCAATATAAATATTATTGAACATATTTTTTATCAACACCAAGCACATATAGACTACCTTACTTATTAATACCAAATAAAATCGTAGTCACCATAAATTAATTTATTAAAAAATGAAATAATATGAAAATTATTTTTAATATATTAAAAAATATATTTTAAATTTTTTCTATTATATTTATGTATACCACTTGACTAATTTTTAAAACCACATTTAATTTTGTTGTAAAAATGTTCAAATTATCACCATGTGTTTTAAACATATATTTTAATTATTACCTGAAGTGAAAAAATTTACCTTTGAATGGGTGACTCCAAAACCAAGGCCACAAACTCCTCTATTACATTCAAGTCGTAAGACCCTTGATTTTCCATCAATATGATTGTAATATTTACTCAATAGGTTGTCTATTTAAATTTCATCCTTATTTATCATTTCTTATAAAAAATCAAATAATGAAATAAAATAAAAATAAAGGTAAGATATGAAAATTCTTATAAAAATTTTTTAATGAATTTAATGAAAATAATAATGATAATATTTTATCTAAAATAATATTAAATAAAAATACAAATCATTAATAGGGGTTCTATATTATATCATAATCATTCATCTAAAAATAAATTATATTAATATCTTCTAAATATTTATGGTTTTATTTTTAGATTCAATATAATTTTAAAAAAATTAGATTAAATAGGATAAAAAATATAATTTAATATTATAATTAAAGACAATATATTATATCACTAAAAATAAAACTAGGATAAATAATTTTATTTACCAATTAAAATTTTAATCGAGCATAGCCACTTTGACTCATTTTATGTTCCGTAGTTTTTTGTTGAATCGTTTTTTGATATATATCTATATTATCATATTTTATAAGTCATTTAATATAATAGTCATTAAATAAAAAAAAATTATGTAATTTTAAAGAAAAATAAACATATTAATAAAATCAAATAATAAAGTAAGTAAAATAAGTCACCCAAACACTTAGACAATGTCACTAGAAGGTATGTTTGTCTTATTATTAAATTTTTTATATTCAAAAGCATAGAAAGACTAATTGATACATTAATATTTCCTCCAATAAATTTCCATCATTTTGAAAATTGAGTTAAATACACCTCATTAATGATGAAATAATGATGCCATTATAAAAATATTACCCGTTAACTAAGCGTTACATTGAAATTAATTTTAAGACATTTCAAAATGAAATATATTATTCACACCTAGTTAAGTTAAAAAAATCCACCATCAATTTTCTCTATTCATATTTCTTAAACATTTCCATCTTATCACTAGAGTCACGTGTTTTCATGTAATAACCTAAGGAAATGAAATAAATTCCCTTGATTTACTTTCCGATGGTCTTATATTTACATTAAAAACATAGCTAAATTTTATGTATTTTCTTTTATAAGGAATATAATTATAGTCGACCATTTTTTATTTCTTTTTGTTCTATTTTTTCTATAGGTCTTTCATTATTAGTGATCCCATCATCAAAAAAATCAACTACAATAGCCACATTAGTTATTGGTAAATGTATCATGTTACCCTTTTTCTATCATGGAACATTTTTTTTATAAAACTACATTATTTTTTTTAATTTTTGATAGAAATTATGAATTTTATCAAAGAATGTTGCATGATGTGATAACATCACTCTTTTTAAAGAAACCATTTTCTGTATAAATAATAAACTGATAAAGATAACACAAGATAAAAATTAAAAATTAATATAGTAAATAAGTATGTTCTTTACCTCAAGTTTACTTTTGTTATCACCAATTTTAATATAATTACTCTTGATATATCTTTTTTCATTTTTTTCTAAAAGTAATGTAAAAATAGTACATTGAAAAATAAAAATCATTTTTAAAATAATATAAATTTTTAATCAGGTAAATTAATGATTTAAACCTCTTGTAGTGAAAAATGATTCCATGAAACTAAATTATTGAGGTTACATAATTAAAAAACCAAAAAAAATATACAAAACAATAAAAATAATGTCTAAAAAAATTAATAATATATACAATGTGATATTTTAATAATTTAAAAAAATATTAATTGGTGAAATGTTACTAAATACTATATATGTTTAAAAAATAAAAAAAATTAAACTTAATTTTCATTAACAAAATAAATTAACAAATGAATTATTTAAATTGAAACACATTTAATTAGAAAATATATGACGAATGACATAACATCATTTTCATATAAATCAACAAAAACTCCTCCTCATCATACTAGTCGTAACTGTACTTTGTTACTTCAAACGACTGTGATGTCACACATACAATTTCATCATAATCATAAAAATACTTGAACACTCATATATCAAATTAAATCATGACATACAAATATAAATACAAGTCAATCCTGGGTTAAATTTTTTTTCCCTATGATACAAAAATAAGAAGATCATTATGAAATTTAATTTATTTTTGACAAATGTTAAATAATGTAAACTTATCCTCAAACTTCACTCAACTCCGTATTATTTCAAAATGACATATAAATAATGTAATATTAAATGAAATGTTTGAATGTTTTAAGATATTTTTCAGTATAAAATATTATTTAACCATTTATTTAACTATAGAACCACTTTTTTCACCATACCAATATTTTGTTTTTGTTTTAAGTGTAATAAACCAGTTTCTCATGATTTCTCTTTTTTTCAGTTTGAAATCGAATATTCTCAATTATAAAACCAAAATAGAAGTATTATTTCTATAAATGAAATTTTAGATTCTCTCTTAGATTCATTAACATAATTTTAAATAATATTAAATCATTGATCTATTTCATATTAATTTTTCCTAAAAATACGAGTTAGATAATAAAATAACAAAAAATTTCAATTTAACTTTCAATTTTTAAATATAAAATAAATTTATGTCTAAAACATGATGTGAAAAAACCTATATATTTCTTATCCAATAACATATCCTTTATCACATTAAAATTATCTAGATATTTTATTTAATTCATATACAATTTATTTTAAAGTGTGGAGATAAAATAAACTATAGAAAAATCATATGATTTAAATAAAAATTAAAAAAATCAAAAATTATTACATTATATAATTATGAATATCTTATGTGTTAAATAATAAAAAATAATGGGAAGAATTTAATTACCAATGATATATATTTAATTGTTTTAATTTAGGTAATTTTCTTCTATTTAATAATAAAAACCGTTGAAATACCTCCTTGTGTGTATTCTTATATCTATAATTTTTTATTTATTTTCTATAAAAGGGAATACTTTTTCTGAAATATATCAATAAACACTGTAGATTATGAGTCGTGATTGATTAATGGAAAACATTTCATTAATTCTTTGTATCATCAAAATGAGTACATTCAATAATATTGTATGGGCCACATAATAAAGTTTCTCCTCCTAGGTGAATTATAAAATCTGTCATGACATCATAAAAATACAGTGAAATTTATCAATCAATATTGAACAATGTCTCAATTATTCATTCTATCATATTTTATAATTTTTTATATTAATAATATTTTTTCACAGGTCATTAAAAGAGTTCATAACATGAAAATGAATATCGTAATCCATAGAGATCAAGTCCCATCAATTTTATTTTAAAATTTTTATTTCCTATAAAAATTTAAATTATCGGACATTGTTCCAAATATATTGTGTTTCACCATGGATAATAAATTTCAATGTTTTTACCCATATCTATTATATATCATCCAATTTCAAATTCTACTATAATTTTTTTTATTAATAACATATTATGTGAAATGTGAGGATAAAATATACTCCCTACCTCCTTATGCTGTAAATCGATTCTGAGTTTCATTTATTATAAGTTCTCACAAGAATTCAATCCATTTTTCCCCTCATCATCAATATAATTTCAAAAATGAACTCAAAGTAATTATATATATATATATATATAACATCTAAATTATGATTAATAAAAATATTATGAAAAGGGAAAAAATTATGAATAATTTAGTGCATTTTTATTCAAAAAAACTATAATATTAATAGATAATAAAAATTAATTGTATAGAAAAAAAAATAAACATTTAAAAATGGTAAAAAAATTAAAATTATTACCTTCCAATATGGTAGCCCAAAAAACATTTAATTTTCTTCAAATTTACTTCCTTATGAATATATTTCTCTATATATCATTCATTTATATTATTTAATATCTTTTAAATATTTCTCAACTTTATTCAATATTTCATCAAGTTAAATGTAAATTTATGTAATAAATGGTTATTTGTGGTCCCCTACCGTCTCAAAATTTCTAATTAAACCATTGTTTAAATTAAGAATATAATCTAGAGGATAAAATCACCTATGAGATGTATGCTTTTTTACTATGTTAAATCCAATGTGAATGTATTTCTTTATATAAAAAAGAACATGTGACAAGAAATGTTATAGGATATCTAGATATGTTTCGTTATAATGTAAAATCATTGATAGTTCATATTAATTAACATTTTTGATGAAATTTATGGTTAATGAATTTTTATGACCCCCTTCGCTAGTACCCTTCTTGGGCTAGTATTGAAGATATAGTTAACCCCAAATCCTTACGTAAATAGGAAAAAAGTTTTGATATAAGAATTTAGGGAATATAATAAATAAAATTGGGGTGAATTTACCTCAATATGTCAATATTCATGATAACAGAGAAGATCCACTAGTATACTCCACTACATAAACAAGTAGGAAGTACTCCCAATACATGAAAGTATTTTCATACAATGTGGAAACATACAACTGTAAACAAAACCTAGGCATCCATTATAAAGAAACTTTCTCATGAAAAGCTCCACGAGCCATTAACACGAAGCTAGATCATCAAAAAACTCATAAGGACCTAATGTATATATATATATTAGTAGAACGCATTTTCACTTAGTTGAATCATCCCTAAAATCCATAATTTAAATGTCAATCAAGCATACTAAATCCCAATAAATAAACAGAGGAAATCAACTTGTAACTTAATTAGGTAATACATTAGTCAATGCTCACCCATTCTCACTCACCAAGTTACACATTGATGTAATAAATTTTATATAAAAATAATATATATAAGAAATATAACTCAAATATCTATTCTAATTGAACTATTTTTCCACACCCTATCATCTCACATCCGGGTACTTCTATCCCCTTAACAAATTATCTTGAATATCTAAGAAAAAATGTTATATCCATATACTTATTTAATCATACATTCTAAGTTTCCTATCACAACCATTTCCCGTCTCATCCACAACCAATTATTATGTCTAAAATCTTTTCGAAAATGTGTATGTTTTACTATACCTCAAGCCTATGCATCTTGTGCAAGTATACCAATTATAACTATAAATAGTAAAATATGAATAAATGTGTATTATATATACTAAATTAGTTGTATCCAAAAAGTACATTTTTGGTAAAATAAAGAGCTATGAAAACAATTATCAATACTCATTCTACTTCTCAATCATTTATATCTCAAATATTTTTATATACAATAATATGTTTGGAAGAAAGAATGGGGTAAGAGAGTAGTCATCCATCCATATCCTCAACACCGTAGATGTTTGGAAGACACTCGAAACAAATGAAAAATATTAGTGTCTTCTAACCTACTAAATTAGGAGGTATAGGTTTTAAAATAATAGAATATAATGATATTTAAGAATAAAATTATTTTAAAGGTAACTATCCCAACCAATACTTAAATTATAGATAATAAACCTCAAGAAAACCCTACTAACACCTCTAGGACTTGAAATTTTATGCTCAAATAACTACATAAGAACAAATTTTAATCATTTGAATCCTCTTTTAATTAAACAATGAACATTTACTTTATATTATACATTCATTAATCAATGTTTAACTACTTACAATTACCATAAATATTCATATTTCTTTTTTAATTCATAATTAAATTACACATTTCAATCCCTAATATCCATGTATTTATTCTAATCACATTCATGGTTTCCATACATTTAATTATTTCCTATATAAATATCATTTTTTTAAATTAACATACAATTCCAATTCCATAGGTATTATATGACATGACAAAACCAAGCTCATATAGAGATGATTCCAAAAGGAACAAGAAAATTACATTAAGTATGATAGTAAAACGATAAGAAATAAATGAGAAAATAACCACCAGGAAAAGAAATATAGGAAAATGTAATGCCCTGATCTCAAACCATACAACCCAACCTATCAACAACCCAAACACAGTGATTCAAAAATAAAAAATATTAAATATCAACCTATTCCATCCATTTCATCCCACCATTATTAGCATCAAACCACTTTTATAACATGGGAAAACATACCCATATCTCACCTAATATTCTAACAAACCCATGTTTTAAAATAATTAATTATAAGGGATCTATAACATCTAAAAGAATATAAAATGGGAAAAAAATATAATTTCAATACAATAAATTTAGGGGCAATTAAAGGCAATAACATCAAGAATTCAATCTTAGCAATCACATTTGGGATTTCAACAGCCTCAAGTTTTTAATTTTAGAAAAAAAAATTCTTATATGTACTTAAATTAATTAGATCACAATGGAATTGTTTCATCTATAAGAAACATAAAAAATAGGAAAAGAGTATCTATAATAACCCATATACATTATTCAAAAAATACTTTCATGTTCATAAATTTTAAGAAATAAAAATAATTTAATTCACCAACCTCATTAATTCATTAGTTTTTCTTATAAGTTCCACACTTTTTTTTAAATATTTATTGTATACCAATAAGACTAATGGAAAATAATAATCATAGAAATTCAATTTTCAAACTATCTAGAAAATACCAGGGGGATTCATCCAAATACAACATAACCACATATGATTTTCAGAAAAATTTCAAATTTATTTCTTTCATATTTCTATATTATTTTCCACATTATGTTAACATCAAAAACATCCTCATTGGTGATAAATAATTTTAATCGGGAACTTTCACATAATAAGATAAAATTTCTGAATCCACCACCATAATATGAATCATAAAGTAACACCACACTAGAATGAAGTAATAAGGAGTTAACCATCCCTAAACCTGATAGAATCAACTCTATAATCCAACCACAAAAAAACACCACTAACAACATTGATCAAATATTATAAAAAATAGGCGAAACTAACTTTAACAATCTTTATAATAAAATAAGAGAAGGGAGGAGGAGAGAAGAGGGAAAATAGGGTATCTTTGTTTATGAGATTTTAATCCCAAAAAAATAAAGTTGTTTAGTACCTCAAGAGAAACAACTAAAAAGAACTAAGTGGGATTGATACTGGCTAGGTTTTTCAGAGAGAAAATAAAAATCAAAACAAGGAAGTACAAACCACCAATTAGAAGACAAATCTCTACAGGACTCCACTAAAGTGTGGTAACTTCAATCACTATCATAGTGATTTTGGTAAAAATGAGATATGATTTTTTCTGGAATTAAAATGGAATATCCCCTAAATCTTGTGATATTTAAAAGAATTATTTAAGTTGTTATGAACATTACTAATAAAATAAAAATACACAAAAAAACATTTTAATCCCTATCATACCACTTTGGTTGCACACTACAGAAGACAGAAAAATATCTCCCCATTTTAGATCACCAAGACAAAAAAATGAATTAGTGAGGCAATGTTTAGCATTTTAACTTCTCCCGTAACTCTCCCTCACTGAAAATATACTCTATAATGGACACAATTGGAAAAAAATTGTTTTATTGTTCATGTTCTCCATATAGAAATCATATAAGCACCATACCTAGGAAAATAACTACAACTTGGGGTGTTGAGTTTTATACACTGAAGATGGAAAATCTCCTAGTCTATTTATGATACCAAGCATAAACCATGGGTGTGGAGACATAACCTATTTTATATAGTTTAATTAACTTGAAACTATGAATTTTATTATGGGAATTTCATTCTCTATGTCAGCATGCACCTAAACGGACCACTCAATGACCACATATTCAAAACGAGCCTCTCTATAGGCACCACTAGGCATACCACCATAGAAAAATGATGACAAAGAGTGATAGAAAATATAATTTTCACATATATAATTATTCTTAACTCATTTCGGACACCACCCAACCCTTTGAAAATGAGGTGGGAAGTATTCATAAAATTATTCTGCTATATCAGGTTCCACTTAAACATTTCTCATCCTCATGAAATAAGACAATACATGGGATAAACTAGAAATTTTTCAAACTAACACCCCATGAGATAACTCTATGAGATATAACTATAACAATAACATTAATAAATAATATAGGAAATGGTGTTATAAACATGAAACACCATCAATCATATTATTAATGAAGCATGTTTATATATATCCTCCCCAAAACAAAACAAATATAGAATAATATGAATGTAAATCATGGAATTGTGACTTATGTTCCCTTGTACAATCATACAAGCCCCTATGCTTCCATAGGAAAAAACCCAAAGGAATTAAAGAACTAGGAAATGCAATCTTTTGAATCTGATGAATCTAAATAGGTCATTCCACAATGGTTTCATTATCTTTAATATTTGTCTCTCCCTAGTCATCTAAATACGTGTAATCGCAAATATAATAGAAAAGATGAGATACATTAAAGGAATCATGAATATAGATCATTTTTTTGGATATGATAACCAATATGAAACATCTTTAATACGCACTAACATATCAATGGTCCCAACAAATCAAAGAGAAAACATACCCACAGGGCTGAACCTCCCCTTCCCACAATCTAGAGATGTCCTAAAGAATATATTATATCTTAAATCAATATCTAAAGGACTACTACTTTTATTATTATAGGAATTATAATGATCCTAATCTTCCTTAATCTACTATAAAATCACCTATACTAGATCTATCATTACCCATTTGGTTTTTTGCATGAGATTAAGTGATTATCCAAGCTTATTCCAACAAAAATGAGACATATAAAGTCATACTCATAATAATTCCAATAGAACCATACTAATGGTTGAGTGATAAATATTTTTATAATAAAACACGACCAATGGTATGTGCCTTACCAAATTAACTTAAAAATCTAAAACTTATGTGTGAAACATTTCTTCTACATTCATGATGGTATGCTCTATAAAACCATTCATATATGGAAGAAAAGTAATGTTAAATCTAAGATAAGATCCAAAATCATGTTGCATACTTAAAAAAACATAGTTGGTTAAATATAGATTATTATTCGATATGATAAACTTGTTAACCCCATGTATACTCACCACCAAACCTAGATTTTATCTTGATAAAAAATCAACCACTGTCAACTCCTTAATTGGTAAGAATTTGTGTTTCATTATCCATCAGTCTAAAATGACCCAAATAATATCATATCCACCAAAATATCAAGGAAAAATGAAGACAATGTGTTTTGGGATATACTCACACTTATATAGGTAAATATTGAGTAGTTGAATGAACCACCAAGAATATGATTCACATTCTTCACCATCTTTAAGACTAAACATCAATATAATATCTTTGGAATAGACCTCTTTATCCCATGGAACAAAAAATGTACTCCCACGGGATAATACATCATATCCAAACCAGGATGTCCTACAACAAGTGAACTATGGAACCTATAGATAACCAACACACATATTAATATCCCCTAGAACAACACACAATGTTGATTATCTATATACCATTTATTAGGAGTATCACTGTAAACAACTCAATATATCTAGACATCCACCTCAAAATCCTTCATATTATATTCCTCCACGTATTGCATTAAATATGACTACAACGCTACATGATAAAGACATTATATACTATCAACTTCTTCCATATCAAGGTGAATTACTGAAATCTACTTAATCAAACTCTGATCATCACTATAGTCATGTACAACATCACCTTGTGAATTTTTACTAAGTGCATCAACTAAAAATTTTCTCATTTTGGTGTCGAAGAAACATATATGTCATAATATTGTTAGAATCCCATATTTTTACATTTCAAAAACATTAAATTTTGTCTATATAATATCTAACTGAATATCTTGTGGTTAATTAATACTAAAAAACATTCACAAATGAGATAATGTCACTAATACATCAAGGAAAAAAACTAAAACAAGATCAAAATCAAGGGTGGAATATTTATTTTCATGAGGAAATAACTATTTACAATTAAAATATATAAATTACATATAATATATAACATTAAAACCCATTACAGAGAAAAAATAATCTTAATAACCTCAAAAATAACTTCTTCCCATTTCAAACAAAGAACAAGGAAACTAATTGACTTTTCCATTAAATAATAAAAACAAATACGACACTATTCAATGATCACAAATCCATGAACCATCCTAGTAAATATTTTTAGAGTAGTTTTGTATACAAGATAAGCGATATATGAGCATATTGTTATGGTCTGCAAGACAAAAAAAATTAAACACCGTCACAACATTCTTGGGGGATATCTAAGAAACAAAAAACTTAATCATTGAAGGATCAACAACTAATCAATGTTGATTCAAATGAAATAAAATGAAATAGACATTAATACACTCAATAATACACTTTAATATAATCGAAATCCATTAATAATTCCTAATAACCTCTTAAATGGCTAACAAATTCTCTATGTTCTCTTCTATAGACTTAAAATACAAAGTAATTTCATCAATGAACACCACCATAAACTGGTTTAGATATTTATGGGACATAAAATTCATTAGTCCCATAAAAAATATGGGGGGATTGTGATACTCAACAACATAACCATGAAACAATAACACCCATGAAGAAATAAAAAATTTATTTTCAGAATATCTTGAACCTTAACATGTATATGTTGTCTTGACCTGAAATTGATATTTAAGACAAAACTAGTACACTTATACTGATTTAATTGTTCGTAATTATGTGGGAGATGAGAGTGGTTCTTTAATGTCACTTTTTAAGAGATGTAAATGGATACCTAGACATGGATTATAATCACCTTTTCATAGATTGAATCAGAATACCCCAAGGAGACCCAATGGGTAAACCAAAACCCATTTATAGAAGAGCATAAATCTAAAGTTGTAGAACCCATAATTTAGAATGGCCTATCATATATGAGGACATTGATATAGGATAGAGACTTATATTTCCCCTATAAAATTCCTACTCTCACATCAATTTGATATCAATAAAATCACTTCATGAAAGATATTAGGGCACTCTTTAACAACTATGGGAAAAAATCAGCTGATCATCCACTAAACTCAACATCAGCTTAACCATCATGGGGATGGGGAACTACCACTGGAGTGCTCTCTCTCTGGGGGCTTCTCCTAGGGTTCCTTCTAAAAATAGTGGACCATTTTCTATTTTCCTCAAGTCAATGACAACTTTTCTTCTTATCTTACAAGTCTTATCTTTCTCGTATTACTATTCTTCCATTTCTGTTTACGGTTTTTTGATTTTAGGTCCTCATTCAACCTCCACTGCTACCCTTATTGTCAGACCTTTCATGCAAGAACCCATATCTAGTAAGACTCAATGGGACTTAGATGGATTGGGATGGTGTCAGTGGAGTGATCAGCCGTAGAACCATTCTCATTGTTTCATCTATTTTCTTTATAGTGTTTTATTTCCTTCTGTCCTTATTCCTCTCTATTTATGGCTTTCTTGGATTTATTTTCCAATGCTTCCTATTTCAGTCTCACCGCTCACGTTCTTTCTGGTGTGTTGGTCATTTGGAAGTGTCTCGAAGGAAGTGGATTGTGGACCATGGTAGGGTATATCTCTTAATTTATTCCCTCATCCACTTCTACTCTACTCTGGCTTCATGTTCCTCCGCTCCTCTCCCTATTTGGACTACTGCGGTGGTTACTTAGAAGTTTTGGGATGTGCTCTTCGAGTGGGTGATGGAGTTCCAGGAGGTTATTCCTCATCATCTTCGTACCATTTCTTGGGTTACCATAGGTAAGGGTCTTCCTATTATATGGGGTAATTTTCTTCTTTTGGTGGTGTTTTGTTACAAGGAGTTCGAGTTTTTTGATTCATTAAATCGGCAGCTAATCTAGATTATGTCGCTTCCCCACTAGTGATATAGGTGATGGTAGTAATCTTGTGTGCCAAGTTTGACCATTGTGAAATGCAAAGCCTTTAAATGTTTTATATCGTTGATGATTTTCAGTTCTAATGGTCTCTATTTTTTGGTAATGTGGATGATGAAGAATGGTTGATTGCATAGTAAGGTTCATAGCTCACAGGGGATCATGGCTCGAGGTGATTTGTGTGTGTGGGTTTTGAAATATGAATTTTTAGGATTTTTATGTGGTTGTTGTGTTTTTGAATTTTGTATTATGGGTAATGTGAAATTGTAATAAAAGGATTTCGTTCCCACACAAACTCATCTGGATTATTTGATAGTAAAAAAATAGAATCTGGTGGAGATTAACCATCAATAAAGCTAAGGAATCTACATAACTCTGACCCATCTAATGGTCTCATTCACTAATAAACACGACCTCATCTCTATCAATGTTATGGAATATAACTCATATCCAAAATATCACAATAAAACACAAACTAAATACATAAAATCTATGAATATGATGATATTTTCTTTCTATCTACGAAAATATATTAAATCTCACTAACTATAATAATTCCTTAGTATTAGCTCAAAATATTTATACACATAATAAAGTCTAAATTATACTAAAACCAACATAATAAATTCCAAGGGAACTAGAAAACTATTTTCCTCATATCTAAAATAACATACTAGGGTTGTTTAAATTAAGGAGTTAGATTCTCCTAAATCAAACAAGAAATAGACACAAAAAGAATACAAATACATGATACATTGCACAATATCTAGCTTTCCCAATACTAAAAACTATAAGGCATTCATCTAAAAATTTCGTGATCCATGAATTCTTTTAAATTAATGGATAATACCTCCATTGGAATTTTTTTCTATCAATCCTAGAGGATGATAAGAATGATGTGGATTTCTTATACTTGTCATTTATCCTCTCTATTGATCATAAGCTATAACACCCTTCTTCTTATACTACATAAAAAGATTTCAATACAATGGTTGATCTTTAAGAGGGCCACCAAAACTTTGTTGCCAATAAAAGAAGGTTAGGAACTAAATATTCCAATTTTCCAAACTTATAAATAAAAATAATACAATGTATGGTCCTCTAATAGGGGTCAAATCACAACCATATCTACAGAAATGAGATGAAGAAGGCTATAAATGGCTATGTGTGGACTAGGATGTCAAATGAACATGAAATTCAGAACCTCTATCTATAGATCCATTGTATAAAGGGTCCTTGTGACTACACCATAAAGATAATTCAATTCCTTGAAGCATCCTCGGAATTACATCTACATTGTCATGTATCTCAAGAAACATTAAAAGCATTAATAGGTATAATGGTGTTGGATCAATAGATTTAATGCCTCTAAATATTCCTTATATTATCCACTGTATATGATACAGTTCTGTGAAAAATAGAGACATTTCTTATAGAGAATAATAAACACTTACATAATAGAACTACCATGTCAGTGAGTAAGAATCCCCTGTTAGCAATCTATCTTTTGAGAAAATTAATGAAACTCAGCCATAATGTGATCACCAGAACATATCCCATAAAATGGGTGAATTTTTATAGTTATCAATGAATAAAAAAACCACTAGAGAGAATTTCCACATTACATGATGATAGAAACCAAAAAGAAGTGCTCCACTAAGCATGAAATACACTAAGGGAAACTCTAACTCTTCCAATCAAGCCTCAATATTATGATATAGAATATATACCTCATAATTATGTATGTTTATGTGATGAAACTCTCGATGCAACTTCCTCTATATTTTTCCTTCATCTTGTTAAACTCCAGAACAGTCTACAATGACATCCTATTGAATATCATCTTCATGAACCTGTTGAGTATGTTATCCTTGAGATTCACCTTAAAAATAGAAAGGTTAAGGGACAACTAAACTAATAATATGAAATATTTAAGGTTAATTAATAAAGAATAATTATAATTATCATGTTATAACATATTAAAAAAACTATCAATCATGATTCAAGATACATACCTAGGTATCAATCCCATAATAGAATCAATAAATTTAATAGGTTTTCTATACTAATGGTCTTAAAATTGGATTATTGGGGGCCAAAAATCAGATTCCCTTGCTCGTCTTCCTTTCTTATATCATTTATTAACTCAAGATGATATTGTATCCTTACCAATATATGAAATCCACAACATTAAGTATCCCTAAGATCTATTTTATATATCAACCACCGAGATATTATATCACTCATTCATGACCCCACCCCTATACCAATACCCATATTGGGAAGCTAATAGAGGCAATGATGGCATGAAATCCTTCCCCTAATATAATGTTGTTTAGAGACTAGCATCAAGGGTATATAATGCATATAAATGAGCATATTTTCCCTATATATATATATATATATTTATAATATAAAATAATATTCACCCTTAAAATCATTCACATAAATAAATATATTAACCAACCTTATTTATGAATTTAGTGTCATAAAATGTAAAAATATATTGTACTAAAAGCATCACATAGATAGTGATAAAATACTCAAAATCGTGGGATAAACATTATGAGATTTTAATTCCCTACTTGATCACCTAATAACACTTATATCCAATATAAATATATAAATGTGTGTATATATATATATATGTGGTGATAATAAAAGTATACTCATAATTACATATACTAAAAACTCTCCTGAAAATGTAAAGGAACTATATTAAATCCAAGTGAATAAAAATAGAAAAACAAATCAATACCTAAGTGGGTAACCAATGATTTCACCCCAAATAACAACTGTAAGTTTGTAATTCAAAATCAAAAGAATATATATTAGAAAAATACCCAACTTTCATTTTCCCAACAAGCTAGTCTCTATCAACACAATATCTTACTGTATGGTGCTCCCATCCCCTTGATAAATAATCTTACCTATACAAGAAACCATGTCTCAACTCTATCATAAACTTATCATGCACCCCATGAATCCCATCACAGCAACTTCATATCCGATATATAACCATGTACTAAGTCTAAAAGGTATCATAGTATTTGAATCAAAAACTATACCTCAATCAATTATATATTGTGAAAATAAACTTATATTATCAACAATCACTATTGTGAGAATACATGTATATGCTATAACCTCAAGCTGTTAGATCCTACACCCACATGGGTGGTAAAAATGAGTTCAATCCCGACACATATGATCTTAAACCCCTAGAACTGAATATACTACAACTAGGATATTTCATCGTACTATAATACATTTGTAAGAGATAGTGATATGGGAGAGTATTCATATATCCATATCCTATATTATCTATATATTTATATGACACTCAAAACCCAAGTCTCCTATGAGTTTATACATCCCTACTGACTTGGGTGGTGGAGGATATTAAATAATAGAACTTAATGATAGTATAAATCAAAAATACTCTAATAGAAACTAGCATACACTAGATTCAATCTATATAAAATGTCCCACATGAAAACAGATTACCTACTCTTGGAATAGAAAACTAATTTTCTACTAAGAACATAAGAACCAAATTTCATCATCATGAATCATCCTATAATTTTTATATATCAAAATTCTCTATATTAAAGATTCATTAATTCTGTTATAACAATTTAAATTAACTTTTGAAATCAATGGTTTTTCTTCACAATTCAGCTTCAGATTTCAATGCATGCTATATGAGCAGTCATTTCAACCAAATTAGTCTTCATTCATTAAATTGTTACCAAAATTAGAACCCATTCCCATCAATACATTTATAAGTTCACTTATAATTTCTTATCCTTCATTACTCGTTGACCCAACCAAACCCATCTCATATAAAGATGATTCAGAAAAATGTGATAACTAAATCCAGAAATAATGTTACACAACAACCTACTAATGAGAAAGAAATGGTCAAGAAAAAAATGGATAAAAATGGTAAAATAAATCTATCAACCAAGACTAATAAACCGGTCAACATCACCAAAAAATGATCTTGAAAACAGACAATCCTTGCTCCCAATATGTTCCATTCATTTCATCTCACCATTAATGGCACTAAACCACTACCATAACTAGGGGAAAAACACCATCCCTTGCCTAATATTCCAACAATACTATGTATCATAAAATTAAAAATATGGGCTATATAATGTACCAAGGCTTATATAATTATATAAAAACATATTTTTAGAACAATGAATTCAATGGGAAACCATGGATAAACATTAAGAATATTGTCTTACAAAAGAAGGTTAGGCTTCCAATATACCTAAACCATTAATTCCTGAAAAATTGACCTCCGTTAATGACTTGAACTTACTAATTCATTATGCATATGGTTCAAAAACATGAAACCTAATAATAAGTGGTTAACATTAGTTATAATTATCCTTAGACACTCTTCATTAAATTATTTCATGTTTAATAGTTTTATAAAATAATAATAAACTAATGGATCTTTTGTAATGTAAGGAACCAATTATAAAAAATTATATAGTCTAGAGTTTGAAGCCAAGAATTTATTTTTTTACATTTTAGTATCTTTTCTATTTATTGTTTTAGATATTTATAAAAAAATTAATATGTAAAAAAATATATTATAAGTTGAAAATTATGCTCAGTTTCTATTTTTTTATATTGTAATAATATTAAAATATATCATGACTTGTTTTACGAAAACTCATCACATCTCTTAGCTTGATGTCATCCTTTCCCTTATACATCCTATGAAAAATATTAAAATGTGTTATGGGAAAAAATCAATATAAGGGATACACAAATAAGGAAAAATATTAGTCCTATGCAAACATGAATACCCATTAAAAATTATCATTAAACAATAATTTTCATTATTAATAATTACTAAATAATTTCCTTTGAAAATAGGTTCATTACATTATTTTGTAAGAACCAAATTATAACAAAACCCATAGAAAACATAGAAAATACATAAATACATCATGGGAAATAATTATACATAAATGGAATAATCATACAATTTAATTCCAAACATATCACTCTTACAAATAGAATAACCATATGATCGACTTCCATTCAATATTCATTGGAGGTTATAACATAACCACATATCCTTGGTTTATCACCAAACTACCAATTATTGGTTTATCACAAAACCACCTATAAAATTTCCAAGTATAATTATATAATAAAAACACATAAAATATTGAAATTTTCAATATTTCACTCTTAAAATTTCATTATAACTCACAAGAAAAAATTTCATGTTATAATAATAATAAATCATTTTTTAAACCCATTTTAAATAAGAAAATACCCAAAAAAGGAAAAGAGGTGTTTCTTTAAAAAATTATGAAGGCTAGTAGAATAAGAAAATATCAAAATAGTTATAAAATTTCATTTATATTCCTTTTATATCCATATAAATAAATATTTAAAATAATATAAATAATTAAGGAAAGTAATTTGAATTAAAATATTTAAACATTTAAAAATATATTTTTAAATCAATTTGTCCCACACAACATTAAAACATTTGAATCATAGGCCTATGAAAGAGTAATAAAAAAATTAAATTACCTGAGATTAAATAAATCTGTGTTATGATTTGTAATAGTGAGATATATATACACCACATAAAAGAAATTTTTTTATAACATAACAATACAATTTAATGAATATAAATTGAGAAGAAGTCCATTTTCTTGAGTCTAAATTGTAACATAAAATATTTATATTCTTGAATAATAAACATAGGTTAATTATTTACTTTAATAATAACCATTTTTATGTTTATCAATATTTTCATATCACTTATTATCAGTTTATAACAATTACATAATTACTTAAGTTCATGTCAGAAGTTTGGATGATATTCAGTACATGAATCCAAAATGATATTGGTATGACATCTGTACTTAAAGTGTCCATTATTCAATAATCAATAGAATAATAATAATGAAATAACTATCATTTTTATTCAAAATTTATTATTTTAAATACATCCATTAAATATTTATATGAAAAATGAACTATGTTACAATCATGGAAATGGTAGGCTATATCTACGTATGAGTGACGTTTTCATTTTTCAACTGTCATTATGGAAAGAAGGTAAGTATCATGATATCTTTAAAAAAATATAATAATATAATTAATATATTAATAATAATCTAAATATACTTATATTTATCATTTAATTTATATGGTGATAAAAAATCAATCACATCACTTCGTGGAAGTGATAGTTCAGACATACGCACAAACGATGTTATCATTTTTCTGTTCTTGAAAAGGTATGTGAAAAGATATATTAAATTTTAATAATGTTAAAAATGTCATGAATATAGTATATAAATATTTATTCCATTATTATATATATTCTTGTGATGTGGTTATTGGAAAAAAATTACATTCGTTCGCTAGGCAGTAGTCCATCGTACAAACAAACAATGAATTATTGTCCCATTTAATGGAAGTGGATATGTATTTAGTGATGATATAAATATAACAAACTCTCACTATATTCAGGTTATT
The DNA here is from genome assembly GCA_963277665.1 of Viscum album. Taxonomy (NCBI): domain Eukaryota; kingdom Viridiplantae; phylum Streptophyta; class Magnoliopsida; order Santalales; family Viscaceae; genus Viscum; species Viscum album. Next base: position 929,367,051 of record OY728165.1, read on the forward strand.
ATATTATTATTTAATTTTTTGGAAGAATATTTTAATAATTTGTAAGGAAAAACAAAAATAGTTAATAAGAATCTACACATTTTCTTTGGATACTCTCATTTGATTATCAACTTAAAACCAGTAAATAAGGTATTATACCTAATATATGATCTATTTAATGTAGGTAGGTATTATAATAATGTATTTTTGTATATATTTAATAAAATAAATATGTTTTACGAGTGAATAATATAGAAGAAGATGTTCCCTTTTATAAGAGAGGGCATGGGTACTCTTGAAATTTCTCAAAATATTATATTAATATAAATTTATTTTATTTTAAATGTGTTTCAATATGGATATATTTAGAATATAAGATGATTAGGGGTTGACCTAAATTCATTTATTAAATATTATATATTTTTTTCCAATTTTTCAATCCATATATTGTGGATCTAGTCATTATTTAACCCATTTAACACTTATTAAGGAGACATGGATTATTTAATTTTTAATAGTAAATATTATTTCTATAAAATGATATCCTAAAAAATGAATCATAAATATCATTTTAAACATTATAATGATAATTGTGGATAATATTGTTTTTTATAAATTTATATATCAATTAATAAAATAGTATTACTTTTAAAATATCATTAATTTTCATTTTAAATTATTCATTACATGAATTTTAAAATTCACTATAACAAAAAGATAAATTAAAACCATTAATTCTGACATATAACTAACATTTATAATCCATCAATATTTTTTTGATGATATTGATATTTTTAAATAATATTTATTTGAATATTTTTAATTACCTTTATTTGATATTTATATTAATTAAATAGTTACTACATTATCATTGTGTCAACATTTAATATAATTATTTTGTAACTTATAATTTATAAGTAAATTACCATGATGTAGATAAATAATTTATATTTCAATCTAATATTTATTTTAGAATATATATTATAAATAACTTTATTTTAAAAATGTTGTAGTTATTAAAACTTAAGTAAAAAATTATTTACTTTTCTTTAAAATAAAATACCATAACGGGATTGAAGCCTTAAAAGTGTCTCCCAGAGGTCATAAAATCATCCCAAGGATAATTTTGGTCCAAAATCTCATAAAATTAAATTAGAAAAAAAATTTGTCAATTTTTTCATATTTATAATATTATTATTACCCTTAATTACATGATTTACCCTTAATCGTGGTAATTTTTTTTACTAAACATACTATTCATATTGTGTAGTAATTAAACTGACCTACTTCACAAATATTGGACTTATGATTAAATATATATATATATATATATATATAATAGATTCTTTCAAATAAAAAATATAGGAATATAAAAAATTAATTTAAATTTAATCACATAGATGGGTTTATAAAACTTGTTTTTAAATTGAAAACATTAAAAACATTTAAATGTACATATATCTAAAATCCTTGTGGAATTTATTCAACTGACCTAAATTTTATTGTGTGAAATAAAATTTTTCCAAATTATACTTTAAAATAAAAACAAAAATATAATTTAACACTATAAATTATTTAGAAAAAAATATATTTTCAATTAACATTTAGTATTTTTCAATTTTCATCAAAACATGAAACTTATCATAAAATTACCAAAAAAAATGAATGTAAATTTTGATATTCTTATTTCAATGAATATCTTAATTTTTCAAAATATAATTAATAAAATTGTCAGTATTTTTCATTAAAAATATCTTTCTAATAAAAGGCGGTAAAACTACCTTTCAAAAAATATAAAACTTTGTATGCTTCTAGTTGGATTAATTCTTATCATATTCCTATAAAACTTATTAGATATATTTTTTGGAAAATTATTAAAAAATTAACATATATATTTCATTAATATATTTCAATTATAGTGAATAATTTAATTTATTTTGATAATATTACATTTTGTTTGTAAAAATGGTTTTTCATTAAAAACATCATTTATATTAAATTAGTTCGATCGATTTTCATTTATTATTAATTCTTAATCAATGATATAATTATATAAACACTTTTATATCATGTTTTCATAATTTGGTTAATCATGTTAATAGCTTCCATTCAAACAGATAGGTTATAACTGAAACATTTAAAAAATAATATTTAGTTGTTCACTTATGTTTAATTTTATGTATCATATATGACATCCAACATGGTGTATTTTTAAAAAATAAGGATGTTTCATTATCCCCCCATTAATAAATTTAATCCTATCAATTTGAAATCAGGCTTGGTAACTAGTGTTTGAAAATTCAATATACCTTTATTGAAATCTAACATTGGAAAAAGGATTAATAAAACATCTATTTTTGAATAGGTAAAAAGTATAGTATAAACTTCACATGAGATACACATACTAGGGTTCCAGGTATGAAAACATGGCCATTGAAGATAAATACAACTATCAAGTTCTAATGGAGAGTGATATAAAACATCGTCATTATAAATATAAAAATCAAAAAATTGTAAATGTTTTATGGTTTAAAAGTATTCTGATTTCATAGTTTTAAAAGTAAATAGATAATGATTTTTATTTAAGATATCTATTATAGTGTTGAAGAATTATTTTACAACTTTTACTAACAACATAAAGAAACATACATACTTGAAAATAATAATATCATCTGTTAAACAATTTCCACCCCAAACTCATATTTTTTTCCAAAATCATGAGTATTCAAGATGAAAATTTTCTCTCAAACATTATGAAATAGAATCAAATTCTATGGAATCACATAATCAATAAAAATATAACAATATATTACTCCTATTATAGGAATTAAACAAAAAAATGGTTAGTAAAAGAAAAGATAATTCCCAAAAATAATAATTCTTTTATGTTAAGAAAGATTAATTTAATTTCCAAATATCAATAGTAACCCCCAATGTTTAAAAAATATCATTAAAAAATTAACTATACATCCTAAAACATATTATATACTAATACTAAAACCCAATAATCATAATTATTCAATCACATATTCTTATAAATAACATCAACCGGTGTTAATGTCTCATACCAAAATTTTAATTGCCTAAATCACATAAACTCCATGATATGCTAACCATTTCTATATATAACAAAAATCACTGTAAATCCACAATGAAATAATATGTGAATAAAAAATATAATTCATCATTTTTTCATCTAAAAACCCATAATATCCTACTTAAGTTAATATTATTTGATTCCAAAATAGTTAACAACATCTAAAATAATATTAATCGCTTAATCACCAAATAATTTTCCAATCCCAATGTTATATATTCAAAAAAAATTAAAACAATCTTATCCTTCATCCATAAATTTTTTTAACTAAAAATAATAATTCATACTAAATGTCACTTCACGTTGTCTCAGAGTAGGTGGTGCATCCTTTTCACCCTTAGGTTGTGGGTTCAGTTATCACATCCTTGTTGTACATGACAATCATTCACCCATACTAGGTTATAAATTCATGAATGAACCCATATCTATTATGAAAACATACTAATATCCAAAAACATTTAACTATACTTTGAGTCCAACTATATGGATGCATCTTTAAAATGTTACATAATCATGTGTTTTATTGTAAGAATTAATTTTATTACATTTGAGGATATTTTCATCTTACAGATTTATAGAATTGGGAATAAATTTTAAAATGTAAACCCATACATTATAAGTGGACACTTATACTCATTCTACTTTATTCATAGTATAAAACTATTAAAATAAACTGTGATTTATTCCATGAAAATGCTTAATGAATCTCCACATGACTTCATCATTTCCCTTACTCATCTGGGGATAAACATTTAAAAAAGTGGGCGAATAAAAAAAACTCAGTGGGGATTCATAAAGAAAGAAAACTCTTAGTCTAGTTAAGACATGAAAACCCATAAAAATGTTATCATAAAATAATAATTTACCCCTGCATAAGTACTAAATACTTTCCATTGAAAATAAATAATTTTATACATTAATTTGTAACTACAAATGTCCATAATACCCAAAGAAAAAATTAATAACACTTAAATGCATATTGGGTCAAAATTATACATAAATAGAATAACAATGTAGTCAAATTCCATACACATCAATACTATAAATTTAAAAACCACATGATCGAATTCCATACCAAATGCATTAGAGGTTATAATGCAACCACATGTCTTTGGTTTATCATGGAACCACCCATCCTTAAATAATCATGTAACCACCCATAAAATTTCCAAGTAGAATTATATAATCATAATAGATTAAAATATTTTAATTCTAAACATTCACTCATAAAATTCCATTTTCACACAAAATAAATCATTTCATGTTATAAAAATAATCAATCCATTTTCAAAACCATTTTAAAAAACCAAATACGCAAAGAAGGAAAAGGTGTGTTGCTTTAAAAAATGAATTATTATATAGTAATACAAATATATAAATTGGCATAAAAATATCAACATAATTCTTTTATATCCATATAAATAAAAATGTTAAATAAAATCAATAATGAAGGAATGGAATTTCAATTTAAATATTTAAATATTTAAAAAGATATTATTAACTCAAAGTAAACCATACCATTTTGAAACATTTGAATAATAAACCCCACGAATAAATAATAAAATCATTTAATAACATGATAATAAATAAATCCATTATATGATTAGTCATAGGGGCTATATATGCTCCATATAAAAGAAGGTGGGTCTATAACCTCACCATACGCCTCAATAAAAGGAAATTGAGACAATGTTCCTTACCCTGAGTCTGAATCATCACATATAATCTTTATATTCATTTATAATAAAATTATGTTAATTATTTACTTTCTTGATAATATTTTTAATTTTAATATTATGTTTATATCCCATATTATAAGCCTATAACAATATCTTAATTATTTAATTTCACATTGGACGTATTGACGATATTCATTACAAGAGTCCAAAATTACTTTGGTATAATGTCTACAGTTAAGGTAGTCATATGTAAAACATATAGAGAATAATAAAAATTAAATAATTATATTTTTTATCTATGAAATATACTTTTAAATACATCCATTAAATATGTATATAAAAAATGAACTACATTATAATCATGGAGACTGTAGGTCATACATATGCATGAGTAACATTTTAATTTTTCAATGATTATTATGGAAAGAAGTTAATTATAATTTTATATTTAAATAATGATTTTAAAATAAATTGTTTTATAACAATAATTTAAATATAGTTATATATATCATCCATGTTATGTGGTGATGAAAAATGAATTACATCACTTCATAGATGTGATAGTTCTCATGTATGCATGAATGAAATTATCATTTTTATGTATTTGTAAAATTAAGGAATAAAATGATATATAAACTATTAATAATGATAAATTTGTCTTGAATATTATATATAAATTCTATTTCCATCATTATAAACAGTATTTAAGGACAGTGATGGAAAATGAATTACATCGATTCCAGTGGTGGTAGTCCATCGTAAACACTGACGATGAATTCTTATCCCATTTTTATGACATGTAGATATATTAAGTGATGATATTAAATTAATAAAATATCTGTATATTTATTATGATTTACTTATTATTTCATCATTTTTTAAGAAGATTTTTGGTGTTTGAAGAATAAATAGAACTGAAACACATAATTAAAAATGTTACTTTTTCTTTATACAATCTCTTTTTCATCAAAACCTATGAACACTAAGGATGGTGTGATAACTAAAAAATATCTATATAATGTGTTTAGGTATTAAATGAGTGTATTTATGTTGAAATTTGATGAACTAAGTAGGTTTCTATGTGTCAATTGTAGATATAAAGAGGTTTCATTTTAAAAGAGTGTGGAGGGGTACATATGTAATAACCCAAGTTTTGAGCCTATAATGCTTTGAAATTTTTCATGATGTTATTTCAGAGTAGGGCGTTCAGATGATGTGTGATTCCGAGCCCCAGTGCGGCCGAAATTAAATTTTAAGTGCGTTCACACTGGACACACCAAATAAACCATATAACTCTTAAACGGTTTCTTGTATGGAAACATAGATGGAACTATTGAGTCCGGAATGTGCCGTTTACCCATGGAGGGGTGTAACTTTCACGGGCACGACACTTCTCTGGAAAACACCACCAGGGGCATTTTCATAGTTTGGTGGCCCCGTGCGTGTACTTGGTAACTTAGGAAAGGAGGCTCAGATTAAAATTCATAGACCTCTATTGCACACAGAACGTGGATTTTACCCTTGGGCAGCTTAACCCCAACCATGCTGAAAGTTTGGGTATGGGGCCTATGGGCGGAGGGTTTAAGTGTTTTCTATTTAAACACACCACCCCCACCCTCTTCTCCCCCTAGTCCTGCCCCTTGGCACAATTTCTTCCCAACAAGGGAGAACCTCCTTCATGCTTCCCTCTCTATCTAAAATGCATGTGGTGGCTCCGGCGGATCGTTGGTGAAGCGTCGGGCTATGCCCAGTGAAGTAGGCTCGTGCATTTTCAATTTTTAATTCCCATAACCCCTTCAAATGCAATTCATTGTGTCGAAATGATGTTCGACCATCAGGTGAAACCCATAGTTGCGTAGGGCTTGATTTTATCTTCTAAAAATCATTTAGGATCGAATTTTAGAGTCCTTGGGTGTCTGGGGTGGCCCCGGGAAGTTTTCCGGCCTTTTTCTTCCTTTTCCTACAATTCTAGGGGCGCTCAGGCAGTCGACGCGGTGGTCTGGCGGCTCCCAGCGGCGGCAGTGAGTTCCCAGCTGTGGTGGCGGCTCCCAGCGGTGGCAGCAGTTTCTAGGATGGAGGAGCCGCGGTAGGCTCCTTAGGAGTGGCGGTCCCTGGGCAGAGGTCGTCGGCCGAGTGGACCGGGGGGCATGACGAGGGACCCCGTGCGGGGGACAGAGACCCACCTAAAGTGAGTCTCGGTGCGGACCAATGAACGGCCATGAGGGCCATTCGGTGCGGTGGACTAGGAGTCTGTAGCTGGGCCACACAGCTGACTCGTGAGCCGGCGTTGCGTGCTGGGCCGGCCAGCGCGGGCTGGCCCAGGCAGGGTAGACCGGCCAGACAGGGTCGGTCCAGCCCAAAGGGGTTCGTCCCCTGACTTCCGACACCCGTATCATCCCCTACGAGTGTCCGTTTTGTGTGAAGTCAATGGTAGTGAAATCCTCATCTTGAGACAAAACTTTTTAGATGGTCCTAAAAAAATTTAATTCCCAAGATGGGGGCTCGGTGGCGCGTCACGCTCGTCAAGTACTACGCCCGGATTCTTCCATCCGATGGTGCGAACACATCCAGAGTCCGTTTATGGATCTGTTAGTGGCATTGTGACCCTGGAATTGAGATGAAGTGGTCCAGGGTGGTTTCAGGCATTGAAGTCGGAGTTGAGGTGTGGGCCCCACGGGCCTTCTTTTAAGCTGTGAGAAGCGTTTTTTGACTTTTTCAGCAGACGTCGATTCGGGGAAAATGAGTAGTCTTTTTTGGCTTGGTTTTTCAAGGGAATCGTGATGGAACAGTTCTCTGGACCTCTTACGGGACCGAGGTGTGGGCCCCACGAGATGACGTATGGCCATAAAGCGGTACTGAATAACTTTTTCATTAGGAGTCTGTTTCCTGTGAGTAATTATTCTATCTCGCATTTTTTTTCATGAGGATTACAATGTATTAATCTATTTGGGCATGAAGATCCCCTTTTGAGATCTAATTAAATGTGGAAATATGAGAGGATATTGGTCGGAGGTTCTTTTGACGCACTCCAACCCAACGCACGGTCGTGATGTTAGCGACACCTAGGGATGGCGCCAGCAATGCAGAGTTATTGGACCAGTTCAGGGTTTACCATCCATCGGGGATGGGTAGAGGGTTACCCACCAGTGTATCAGGGTTTACACTCCAGCAAGGTTGGGCAGTGGGTTACCCATTGATTTAGGGTTTACCCTCCAGTAGGGCTGGGCAGGGGGTCACCCAACAACCTCTTTAGGGTTTACCCTCCAACAGGACTGGGTAGTGGTCACCTGAAGACCTTTTTAGGGTATATCCACCAAAAAGGTTGGGAAATGGGACACCCGATGACCTTTTGGGGTTTACCCTCCAGCAGGGCTAGGTAGTGGGTCACCCGACGACCTTTTGGGGTTTACTATCCAGTTGGGATGGACAGTGGGTTATCCGACGAATCATTTCAGAATCATCCCTTCTAATGAGGCTAGGCAGTGGGTTTTCATTTTGATTACTGGAGTGGGCCTTTTGGTGGTATGGCATAGCGATGAGGTGTCTTCGACGTGCATGACTGTTGGGCATCAGTGATGGATATCTTTAAAATTGTTGATGACTTTTCATGGGTTGAGCTTTGAGATAGATATCCCCTTATGCACTCGTCCGGGTTTCTTGTTGATCACACATATATATATACACCCTACTTTTTTTCCCACTCCTGGGGTTCAGTTACTCTCCTTCTAGGTGAGGCGAAGACAAACGAGGTATGCCACATGCATTCCATGTCTAGCATCTCTTGGTTGGATGAGTCTACTCCATTTCTTCTGTTGGGTTGAGCTACATTCTATTTACTGTACTCTTTCTGTTCCTTGTTCTTTCTACTGTTCACCATTTTGGCATTTTCTTTGTTTCTCCTTCGAGCTTTCGGGGCATCCTATTGAGTATCTTTATACATACCCATGCTTTGGATTTTATTTCACTTGGTGTGCCCTTGGAGACGACAGATAGGTTGATCACGACTATGGAGGAGCGTAGAGGATACAAGAGCTTGGATGGAGATCAATGGTCGTAGTAGGACTTCCAGGTGTGATACTCACCAGTTTTTTACTTCTGTTTACCTGTAGCTTAGTTGTGGCACCTTTCGGGTTGGGCGCGTGTTTTTTCCTTTTTCTATTCAGTATATGTTATTACTTTTCAGTAATTTTTTGTTTCTTATTTAGAAGTTGATGCATGACTATGGTTGGGTTATAGTTTTTTGTCCTTTGGTTTTATTTTTACTCTGAACATCTGCATTCATTGGGTTGTGTGTGTGTGTGTCTATAGGTACTTAGGAAAACGCCTCCATGAGATTGTTACGCCTTTGGCACTTGTCGTCAGCTCCTGGACTATGGAGGCAGGTTTGGGGTAGTTGTGGTTTGAGACCGGTAGGGTCGGGTCATGACATAGGGGTATCAGAGGTGGTTCATTCCTTGGGGCATTGTTCAGACGTCCCAAAAAACGAATTGGTCAGGAGTCAGGGAAATAGTGTCGACGTTTCTCGTGAGAGGCTCTCAGTCTGAGGAGTCTACTGATAGTACAGGCGGTCGACGTATCCATTCACCAGGACCCTGATAACCTTCTTGTCGACTCAGCACACTAAGACACTTGTGCCTGGGAACATTGGAACACGCATCCAGTAGGAATGAGTCTTTGATTGTCCTTTTGAGCCAGCTCCCCTTTGTTATTACTGATATATATATATATATATATATGCTCATCTGATCTCTGTAATCCTTGATAATATTCAGGATTTCCCCCCGATATCAGCTAGCCAGGTTACCCTCTCTAGTTTGTGACAATGACGTAGCGAGTGACGAGGCATCAGTTCTGGGACCCTCACGTGATCCCCATCTACATAGTGCTTTAGCAGTGGCCCCTCCACTTGGAGATCGTCACATAGTACCGGTATCACAGGTAGAGGTTGAGCATAGGTTGAGTGTGCTTCGATACTATCAGCGCCAGCGACCATAGAAGTTCGGCGGGGAACCGGATCCCCAGGCAGTGAAAGACTAGCTAGAGTCCATGGACCGAATTTTCTGGCTGGTACAGACACCAGCAGACCAGATGGAAGCCCTAGATGCCAGTCTTTTCCTTGGGACAGCCGGACGTTGGTGGTGGTTGGTCATGCAGACCCACGACAAGTCGTCACTCACGTGAGATAGCTTCCAACAGCTCTTTCGAGAGGAGTACTCCCCCTCTTGTGTACGCTCTGTTCAGATTTAGGATCTTCTGGAGCTGAAGCAGGGGGGATGACCATGGAGCAGTTCTTAGCCCTGTTTACTGATCTGATGCACTACATGCAGGATATGATCTACGAAAGTTACTTTTGGGCACAGAAGTCTGAGCAGGGTCTTCATAGGGAGATATGTGCTAGTACAGTGCCCTTGTGCAGCCATACTTATACCAGGTGGGCCAGAGAAGGAGCTCATGATGGAGAGCTTCATGGATTATGGACGCCAGGAAACAAGGCCTAGCAGTGGCCACTTTTGAGGAGAGTCCTTGGTGACATGCAGGCAGTAGAGAGGGGAGCCACGGTTGAGGATGCCCTTCCGTGAGAAGACACAAGGATAGAGTCGTAGACCGCAATGGCGCCATGGAGCACCGAGGAAGAAAAGAGAGAGTTGATTCTATGCCTATAATGGAAGGGGCAACCTAGCACAGGACTTCCCATCTAAGTGTACGAGCAGCCGTGGTAGGCAGGGGGTGCACCACAGTGGCAGAGGCAGCACTGTGACTAGGGATACCCCATGCAAGGAAAGGGTGTTCCTCAGAGAGGTGGCGCAGGAAGAGTGGCTTTTCCTGGAGGTCCGGGATGACTTTTTGAGGCCCTTCCACTGCCACCATCAGGCGGCCCACGCCAGACTCAGGGAGCTGGCGGTAGGGGCCACGAGCAGCTTCAGGCTATGGGAGTTCGTGACCCTCCAGCACATGATATGGTTTGAGGTACACTTTTTTTTACACTACGCTTGATTGGGTACTAGTAGACACATGCTCCATCCACACATTTGTATCGTTGTTTTTGGTAGGAGATTTTAGGCTTCGAGTAGGGGCACTGAATCATGCACTTAGCCTTCATTTTCCTATAAGAAGTGCCTTGTTAGTGACCTTTATCTACAGACAGTGTGAACTATCATTCAGAAGAGGGAGATTCGCGTGGGAGCTTCTCATCATCACGATGGAACCTTACGACGTCATCATATGCATGGATTGACTTTCTATTGTGCACCCCCAGATTGACAATCATCATAGACGAGGTAGAGGTGTGCTTTCTGATGGGATGAGGTTCACCATCCTTGGTGAACGAGACCTCATGGTAGAGAAGATGGGTACTCTGAGCAAGAGACCTCAAACCTTTTCGCACCAGTTGGCAATAATGGATCTCAGATCAGCAGATTCTATAGGAACCTGGATCCCTACCGTTGTAGAATACTACATGAATGTATTTCTTGTGGACGTTCCGGGACTACTTCCATGGCGAGAGATGGAGTTCTGCATTGACTTGCATCCAGGGGCTTCCCCGATATTATGTGCGGCTTATCAGATGGCACCCGTAGAGCTTCAGAAGCTACGACTTCAGCTGGACTACCTTCGAGAGAAGGTATTCATCAGGCCCAATGTCTCCCCCTGGGCAGCTCCGGTTTTGTTTATGAAAAAGCTATGTGGGATTCTGTGGCTTTGGATAGATTATCGTCTCCTTAATTAGGCCACAATAATGAACAAGTACCCTTTGCTGAGGATCGACAACCTCTTCGACCAGTTGAGAGGTGTGAAGTGGTTCTCCAAAATTATTCTTTGATCCGACTACCACCTGTTGTGGGTTCGTGATGTTGACATCATGAAGTTAGATTTCAATTGTCGATATGGGAATTATGAGTTTCTGGTGATTACATATGGCATGATGAATGCCCCTACCATTTTCACGGCTTTGATGAACCAGATCCTCCAATCGTACTTGGACCGGTTTGTGGTTGTCTTTATTGACAACATAATCATCTACTCTACGACGGGAGAGGAGCATTCATAGCATTTGAGGATGGTTCTTGACTTACTCCGAGAGCACCATCTTTATAGGAAGCTCTCGAAGTGTCTTTTCTGGATTCATGAGGTTCACTTTTTGGGGCATGTCATTACGGATCATGTATTGGACGTAGATCCCGCAAAGATAGAGTCAGTTCTTGGTTTGGAGCCACCGAAGAACGCGTCAGAGGTGCAGATCTTCCTTGGTTTGGCAGGGTACTATAGGAGGTTTGTGGAAGATTTATCCAGGATTACTGCCCCTTTGACCGCATTGACATGGAAGGGACGACTGTTCACCTGGACTGATCAGTGATAGAAGGCCTTAGAGAATTTGAGACAGAGGCAGACTAATGCTCAAGTGTTGAGGCTGCCAGAGGAGGGCATTGAGTTCGTAGTGTACTGCGATGCTTCAGGAGCTAGGCTCGGGTTCTTGCTAATGCAGCTGGGGGAAGTGTTAGCAGATGGGTCTAGACAGTTGATGCCCCATGAGTAGAATTATGTAACTCATGATTAGGATCTGGCATCGGTGGTCTTCTCCTTGAGGTTATGGAGACACTACCTTCTGGGTGAGTGTTTTTTGGTCTACTCAGAATACCAGAGCCTCAATTACATCTTCTCTCAGTGGTATTTGAATCTAAGGAAGAGGCACCGGTTGGAGTTTTTGCAGGACTATGATTTCAAGATAGTCTAAGTACAGGAAAGGGAATGTAGTAGCATATTCCCTTAGCATGAAGTCATAGGCTCGTCTCGTGCGGGAAGCATCAGAGCACTTGACATCCCTTCAACCGACCTTGGTGGAACAAGACGATACATCTCTTCTGTAGTCTATGGTGTTTCCTCATTCGCTACTTGAGCATGTGAGAGAGTCGCAGCTGGGGGATGTCGACAGTGAGGTACTACGTGATCAAATATCTATCGGTGATGTACCCGATGGGTATTTTAAAGGAGGGATTCACAAGATCCTATTCCTCGGGCGAGCTATAGTTCTAGTAAAGATGTGGGGGGAGGTGATGCGATAGTTCCACACTTCTCCCTTGGTTGTACATCCTAGTGTAGGGAGAATGTACAGAGACCTTAAGCGGCAGTTTTGGTGGTCTGGAATGAAGCGGAACGTTGTTGTGTTCGTTTCTCAGTGTATTACCTGTCAGCAGGTGAAGGTAGAGCATCAGGTTCCTGCAGGGTTATTGCAGCCCCTTGATATCCCAGAGTGGAAGTGGGATGGAATATTTATGGACATCGTCACAGGGCTTCTGCACACAGTGAAAGGCCATGATTCTATTTGGGTGATACTGGACCGACTCAAAAAGTCGGCACACTTCCTTTCCATCACCAAGCAGAGCTCGGTGGAGAGCCTTGGGCAGCTGTATTTTTGGGAGATCGTCCGCCTTCATGGAGTACTCTCGATGATCATCTCTAACCGCGATGTGTGGTTTACATCAAAATTGTGGATAGTCCTACAGGAGGAATTCTGGACTCAGCTATGGATGAGTACCGATTTTCACCCCCAGGAGAATGGGCAGACAGAGTGTAGTATCCAGGTGTTAGATGATATGCTCAGGGTGTGTGTTTTAGATTTTGGCATGAGTTGGGAGGATCACCTTCCCTTGTTAGAGTTTGCGTACAACAACATTTACCACTCTACTATCGGCATGGCACCATTTGAGGACCTCTACGAGAGACCATGAAGGTCACCGTTGTGATGGACAGAGGTTGGGGAGACCTCCATCGTGGGCCTAGAGTTTGTGCAGGTGATGACAGAGAAGGTCCATGTCATTATTGAGTGGATGCGGATGGTTTAGAGAAGACAGAAGTCCTATGCAGATCGACATCTCATGGCTTTGGAGTTCGAGCAGGGGGACCATGTCTTTTTGAGATTCTCTCCGTGGAGTGGGACACGGAGGTTTTGCCAGGGAGGCCAGTTTTCCCCGAGGATCATCAGACCATTTGAGATCGTGCACAGGGATGGTGAAGTGTCCTATCAACTTGCTCTACCCCCACAGCTGGAGAGGGTGCATGAAGTCTTCCCCGTGTTGCAGCTGACGAAATACGTGCACAACCCCCCACATGTTATCAAATGGGGAGAGATGGACATCGATGATGGATCCACCTTTGTGGAGAACCCGGTGGAGATTGGGGACTGATAAGAGTGAACACCGTGCGGAAAGGCCATTCCTTTGTTTTGTGTGCAGTGGCACCACAGGAGAGTGCAGGAGAGCACCTGGGAACGGGAGAGCCAGATATGGGCTCAGTATCCCAAGTTTTTTGTAGTTTTTCTTTTCGGGGATGAAAAACGTGAAGGAGGGAATGATGTATGAACCCTAGTTTTGAGCCTGTAAGACATTGAAATTTCTCTTGATGTTATTCCAGAGCAGGGCGTTTAGAAGGCATGTGATTCTGAGCCCCGGTGCTTCCAGAAATAAATTTTAAGTGAGTTCACACTAGAAACACCAAATAAATAGAATTAATCCTAAACGGTTTCTCAGAAAGGAAAACTGAGAGAACCATTGAGTCTGGAACGTGTCATTTACCCTAAAAGGGGTGAAACATTCACTGGAGCAGCCCTTCTATGGAAAATGCCACCAGGGGCATTTTTTTAATTTGGCAACCCCGAGCGTGTACCTTATTACTTCTGAACGGACGCTCGGATTAAAATTATGGGACCGCTGATGCACTCAGAATGTGGATTTTACCCTAGGGACGACTTAACCTCGACTCCGCTAAAATTTCGGGTACGAGGACTACGGGCAGGGGGTTTAAGTGTTTTATATTTAATCACACCACCCCCACCCTCTTCTCCCCCTTGTACTTTCCCTTGGAGAAAGTTCTTACCACCAAGGGAGAACCTCTTTCAAGCTTCCCACTCCCTCTACAAGGTGGGTGGTGTCTCCAACAGATCATTGGTGAAGCATCGGGCTACGCCCAACGTGATAGGCTCGTGCATTTTCAATTTTCAATTCTTGCAACCCCTTCAAATGCAATTCATTGTGTATAAATGATGCCTGATCATCGATAAAATCCCATATTATCATAGGGATAGATTTTATCTTCCCAACCATCCTTTTGGGTTGAATTTTCGAGTCCTGGGGTGTCTAGAGTGGCCCCAGGACGTTTTCTGGATGTTTTCTTCTTTTTCTGGCGATTCTAGGGGCGGCCTGGCGTTTCGAAAGGCACCCAGTGGTGGCAGCGGGTTCTTAGTGGTGGTGGTAGCTCACTGCGTTGGTGGCAGTTTCTGGGACGGCAGCATGGTGGTGGGATCCTCAACGGTGGCGGTCCCTAGGCAGAGGTCGTCGGTCGGGTGGACCGGGGGCCGTGGCGCGCGACCCCGCGCAAGAGACAGAGACCCACTAAAGGTAGGTTTCTGCATGGACCAGAGACTGGCCACGAGGGATGATCAGCATGGTGGACCTTGGGTCCATGTTCAGGCTATGCGGCTGACCCACGGGCTGGCGCTATGAGTAGGCATGGGCCGGTCCAGCCCAAAGGGGTTCATCCAATGACTTCGGACACCCGTAATATCCAATATGGGTGTTCGTTTTGTGTTCCATCTACAGCAGTGAAATCCCCAGCTCGAGATGATGATTTTGAGATGGTCTCGAGAAATTTTAATTCCTGTGATGGGGGCTTGGTGGCGCGTGACACTCGTCGAGTACTACATCAGGATTATTCCTTCGGATGTTGCGAGATCAAAAGTTCATTTAAGGAATCATCAGCACCGTTGTGACCCTGTGGTAGAGACAAAGTGGTCTAGGGTGGTTTCATGCGTTGAAGTCGGAGATGAGGTGTGGGCCCCACAAGCCATCTTTTAAGCTGTGAGTATCATTTTGTGACTTTTTTATCAGGCGTCCATTCGGGGATAATGAGTAGTGGTTCTATAGTGTTTTTCCGATGGCATCGTGATGGCACAGTTCACCCAACCCCTTTCGGTACTGAGGTGTGGGCCGCACGAGTCGTTGTATGGGCATAAAGTGGTGTTGAAAAGATTTTTCATTGGGAGTCCATTTCCATCGAATATGTTGTCTATCTCACGTGTTTTTCCTTGAGGATTACAACAGTGTAATCTGTTTGGGCGTGTAGAGCCCCTTTCATGATCACATTAAATTTGGAAACATGAAAGTGTGTTGTTCAGAGGATCCTTGGACGCACTCTAACCCAATGCATGGTCGTGATGTTAGCGGCACACAGTGATGGCATGAGCAGTGTGGAGTTATCAGACCAATTCATGGTTTACCCTCTAGTGGGGCTGGGTAGGGGTTAACCACCGGCGTATTAGGGTTTACCCTCTAGTGTGGCTGGGTAGTGGGTTACCCATTTACTTCAGGGTTTACCCTCCAGTGGGGTTGGGCAATGGGTCACCTGACGACCTCTTTAGGTTTTACCCTCCAGTAGTGTTGGGCAGTGGGCCACCGGATGACCTTTTTTGGGTTTTCCCTCCCGTAGGGCTGGGCAGTGGGTCACCCGAAGACCTTTTTGGGTTTACCCTCTAGCAGGGCTAGGTAGTGGGTCACCCAACATCTTTTTGGGGTTTACCCTCTAGTTGGGCTGGGCAGTGGGTTACCCGATGAATTCTTTCAGACTCAGCCCTTCCGATGTGGCTAGTTAGTGGTTTTTCTCCGTGATTACCGGAGCATGACTTTTGGTGGTACAGTTTAGCGATGAGGTGGCTTTGACGTGCGGGACTGTTGTTCATCGGTTATGGATACCCTTAGAACTGTTGGTGACTTTTTCTAGGGTGAGGTTGGAGATAGAGATCCCCTTACGCACTCGTTCGGGTTTCTTGTTGAGCATATATACATATATACACCCTAATTTTGTTCCCACTCTTAGGGTTCCGTTACTCTACTTCTAGGAGGGGTGAAGACATGTGAGGTATGCCACATGATTTCCTTGTCTAGTTCCTCTTGGTTAGATGAGTCTACTCTCTTTCTTCTATTGGGTTGAGCTGTAATCTATTTATTGTACACTTTCTATTCCTTATTCTGTCAACTGCTCACCTTTTTGGCATCTACTTTTTTGCTCCCATGAGCTTTTGGGTCATCCTACTGGTATACTTATACTCACCCCTGCTTGGCCTTTTCTTGCACTTGGTGTGCCCTTGCAAACGACGGACAGGTCGATCGAGACTACGGAGGAGCGTAGAGGATACATGAGCTTGGAATGCAATCAGTGGTCATAGTAGGACTTCCATGTGTGAGAATGACCATTTTTTTCTTTTGTTTACCTGTTGTCCGGTTGTGGCACCATTCAGGTTGGCCGCGTGTTTTTTCCTTTTTCAATTCAGTATATGTCAGTAGTTTTCTGCACATTACTTTATCCTATTTAGAGGTTGATGCATGACTGTGTTTGGGTTATAGTTGTTTGTCATTTGGTTTCATTTTTTACTCTGCACATTTGCATTGAGTGGTTTGTGTGTGTGAGTACAGGTACTTAGGAAAAGGCCTCCCCGAGATTGTTATGCCTTCAGCACTTGTCTCCAGCCCCTGGCCTGTGCAGGCGGGATTATGGTAGTTGTGGCTCGAGACCAGTAGGGTCGTGTCGTGGAAACGTCAGAATTTCTAAAAATATTATATTAATATAAATTAATTTTTTATAACAAATGGCACCAAAATATTTTTTCTAGATTACATGATTATTATTGTTCTAAATAAATTCACCCAATAAAAATTAGATAATTATTAATTATTTGTAATTTTCATTTATCAACTTTGACTCATACCATGAAAACCTTGTTTTATACACTTTAAGAGTTAATATTTTTATTATAAAATGAATAAAGAAGCATAAATGATTAATACATGTATATATAAACCTTATGAAAATAATTTTTTTGAATATCAGTTTTTTATAAATTTTATATCATTCAATAAAATATTATTATTTAAAAATACCATTAAAGTTAATTTTGACACTATTCATTACATGAATTTTTAAAAATATCATAAAAATAAGATATATTAGAACTAATTATTATAAAAAATCACTACAATGGAAAATTAATCTAAAAAATTCATGTTGGACGTTAATTATTTCATCTTTTACTTATTTTAATATTTTTGATATCATTTATTTGATATTCCCATTAATTTAAAAAATATTACATCATTATTGTGTCAACATTTAAGGAAATTATTTTATCACATAAAAATTATAAATAAATTTCTATGAAATTGATAAATATTTTATATTTAAATTTGATATTATTAGATTAATGTATATTATAAATAAACTTATGTTAATAATATTATAGTTATTAAACCATAAGAATGACACCTTTCACTTTTCTTTAAAATAAAATACTCTAAAGGGATTAATGTCTTAAAAGTGGATTTAATCGGTCATAAAATTTTACCAATTATGTATTTGGTTGACAATAATTAATAAATCAAATAAAGACAAGTCTTATGGTAATGTTCTAATGTTTATCATATTATTTTTTCCCATGATTATCTGATTTACCATTAACCATGGAAATAAAAATTACTAATGATACAGTTCATATTTTCCAGAAAAAAGAAAACTATTTAATAAATTTGTACCTTATTATTTAAAATATTATATCAATTTTTAAAAATTCATAAAAAATAAATGGCTAGAATAAATTTCAAATTAATCTCATATATGGGGTGAAAAAATAGGTTTTTAATGTGTAAATATTAAAAATTTTGAAATGTTTTTATATCCAAACACAAAGTGAAATTGATTAATATTTCCCACATTGTACTAAATGATATATAATTTATATAATTTGACATTAAATCCAATGAAAATATAATATGAATATATAAATTCTTTAGAATAAAAATTTATTGTCAATTAAAATTCAATATTTTAAACTATTCATAAAAAATAAAAATTACCAAAAAATACAAAAAAATCATCCATATTAAAGTTGGATATTCTAATTTCAAATATAATTTTTTTTTGAAAAATAGAATTAATAATATTTTAAAAATTGGTTTTAAAATAATTCTTCCATTGAATAGTGGTAAAACTACCTTTTAAAAATATACAATTTTTTATGCTTTAAATGGGGTTTATTCTTATATTAAGCCTATAAAAATTATTTGATAAATATGATATAATTTTTTTAAATCCGGGAAATATATATTTTCTTAATATATTTCCTTAATAGAGATTCATTTAATTTATTATGTTAAAACACAATTCTTTTCATAAAAATAATTTTTTCAAAAAATAACACATTTTTATATTGAATTTGTTTTCATTTTATTCTATTATAATTAATTATAAATCAATAATTTATTATATAAACCTTTTCAAACAATATTTTCATAATGAAGATAATATTTTTCATAACTGTTATTGAAACATAATGGTAATAACAGTAATATATAAATATTAATATTAAGTTGGTTAATTATGTTAAATGTTGTGTATCATATTTGCTATCGATCATAGTGTTTTTTAATATACTTGGGATGTTAAAACTAATTCATTTTTTTCATTTTAGTACTATATATACATTTCATTGAAATATGTTGTATATCAATCATGTTCTATAACAATAATAATCAAAAAATTCTTTTTCACAGTATCTTGAATATATAAAAAGATGTCATCAAAACATAATATAACTATATATATTATTTACAAAATACATTCCATATTTCTTCAATTAAATGTTTGAATATTATTTTATTTATTAGTTTAATTTCAACCAGTAACTCATTTAGTATAAATCATGTTAATCCTAAAACTATATATATATATATAACATAAAGTCCATGAGTCCCCTACATCAATGGAAATATTTGATGAACACCCCACAAGAATGGAGCAATAAGTTTGTCGACCACCTCCCAACCCGATGAGAGCCACTCTATAATCTATCAGAAACCACCATAGAAATACATGATGAATATAACACCGAAAAAATGAAATATCACTAAGAAACCCTCTTGAGTGAAAGAGGTCAAGGAAGAATAGAATAATATGGGATATGAAACACTGATTAATGCGATTTTGTACCCAATAAACCAAGTGGTATAATCCCTCAAAATAAATAAATAAGTATTATTAAGTGGGATTTGGGTTAGGTATGTTTAAAATAGAGAAAATATAATGTTAAACAAAGGAAGTTCAGCTTCTCTATTTATAAAATGAATGTGACTAGACTCTTCCAAAATGTGGTGATGTACCCATGGTAGTGATTCCATTAGTCAAAGAAGGATCTAAATTATGAGGAATTTGAAATGGCTTTATACCATTAATGGTAATGATCTATCCCAAACCTTTTCAAATAGGTTCTAACAAATCCTTGAAATATGATACAATGTGGTGGGTGTTATTTCAATCCTAATATGAAGTCTATAGTGGCTCACTATGAAACTAAGAAAAATACTTCACCATTACACTCACCATGATCACAACCAGAACATCGTGAATTCATGCTATCCATATTCACTCTTACACACCCAGATCAACATTCATCTAATGTTTTTCAACCACAAACATTCACATAAACCCAAAAATTTCATGTATCTCTATTTTTTTTTGAGGAACCCCCTAAAAGCACCAAGAACACTAAAATGACTACACCCAGAGGCATGATATTCCACAAATATAAAAGGGAAAATCTATTAGCCTCCCCACAATAACACAATATTTTACACAAGTGCGGGGATGATTATTAGTTTACATAGAGGATTTCTATAAACACGACACCATTCACCAAGGGTTTTTTACTCTCCAGGTCACCATGCACCTTTATGACAAATAATATGACCATAACATCTAGACAAGCCCCACCATGAACACAAACATGCATTTGACCAAGATTTGGAGGATATTTAGATAGATAAAAACTCTACTACTCACATTCAGAATGCTTCCCAACAACCGTTTTACACAAAAAAACACCATGAATATTCAAAGTGAAGTATTTGATAAACTGATCCATTACATGATTCATCATATATTTTTACACCATCGAAATATAAAACCTCTATGTAATAAATTAGCTGTAATAAATAAACATCTAATTAATTAAATTGTTGATTTAGGCTTATAATTAACAAGGTAAACATTAAATAATTATTTCATATGAATTACCAAAAATATATGTTGTATATAGTCAAAATCGCTAGAAAATAATTATATTAACATTTAATCATAATAAATGGATTAAAACCATATACAGTAAGTCTAAATACAATGTTTTAGGATTTGATCTAGATGATCAATCCATATATTTATCTTATTTCATGTTATTGAATAATCACTATTCCTCATTTTACTATCAATACATTTATTATTTTTAGGAAAACATTTTTTTTATTTATTTCAGTGAATACGTCACTTTTCAACCATGATATATTTTGATAATATATAAATATTTTTTAAGGATAATATTTTTTAATTTTCTAATTTGTTAAAAACAACACTATCTTGATGAATCACATTTAAAATAACAATAAAAATTCATATGATCAAGTAAAAATAGAAAATAATAATTGATGTATGAAAAAGTCATTAAATATCCATGTTAACAAATCCTGAATATTTTCATTGATAATTATATATTTTTATGTATTGCATTATAATTGGGTATCATATCATGGACCATTATAATCATTACATAGAATGTTATCACTTGATCAAAATATATCGTTCAACTTCTACATAGATACAATTTCAGAAAAAGTCTTATTTTCATATAATGTACAATTTCTCTCAAAATATTAATCAAGTAGTAAATTTTAGGGTTATAAAATTCCATATGTTCTCCCTTTAAATAAATTTTTTAGAATTAAGAAAACCATATACATTTAATATGATAAATTAATTATTAAATCCTCATGTAAAATAATATTACATGGTCTCTCACCATGAAAGGCATGTGTCATGTAATATTTATGAGATCAATTCATTTTCATCAGTTCATATATTGTATCAAATTGGTGGAATTTTAATTTTTGATGTACCAAATAACGGAATATGAGCATAATTGAATCTTCCAACATAGATATGCACACGTAATAAATCTCATTTTTACATCTTAAAACAATTAATATCAACCAACTTTTTTTATCAAAAATGAAATGGAAATGGAAAAATGAAATTGTATAATTTTTTAAAACATGACAATTTTTTTATTAAAATGTCATTTAAAACAAAATAAACAAAAACTAATACCATAAAGTTAGTTCAAAATAACAAAATAAAAAATTACAAGGAAAAATGAATCATTTATAAAATTATAAAATTATTTAATAAATAATATATGGTAAATTAAACACTTAAATTATTGGAAAAATTATTTAATCATTAATAATTGACATTTTAGTAAAATGATATAGAAAAATAAAATAATCAAGATCAATTAGTGATATATCCGAAATAAATAAAGGTTGTAGAAAAAATAGATGTTGGTGTTATGTAAAATTATTTTAGGGTTTATAAAAAAGAAACTTTTAGTTTTAATTAACATGAAATTTACTCAATAATTATAGTGGATCATATAAGGTTTTTAATTAAAACATCATTCAGTAAATAATACTAGGGGATGGAAACACAATATATAATAATTTAATTCTCATCACAAAAATAATATTTGTTATTTATAAAAAATTAGAAAATTTTCTTATATATCAAAAATTAATATGGTTTGTATGAAGTAGTTATAAGTGATAGATAATTAAAGAAACAAATAGTGTGCACTTATGGAGATAAATATTGGTGTTTGTATCATAAAATGGTATGGAAATAAATATGAATTTTATAATAAGTAATGTTTTATCTCCAGGGGAATTATTTATTGGACTTGAAATTATCTTATGTGTGATAATATTCCTCTATCCCACGCCATTATATTCATCCATAACAATATTCTCTAATATCCTTTGATCTCATTCATTATAACATGCATTTTGTGTATCTCCCACAACCACAACCCAAAAATGCCAATATCACTTTCTCCACATTCTCCCCACTATTTTTCTTTTTCTATCCATCAATATTTCATCCTCTATCATCAAATTTACATTTCAAAAATCTGTTAAATGTGTTTTGAAATCGAAAAAGATAATTTATTAATAATTTATTTAAAAAATATAGTAATAATAACAATAGAAATTATTAAGTATCTTGTTTTAAAATATAAAATTATATAACAACACATATTTATTGTTTTCAATTACTATTTATAATGAAACACACATAATGCATGGTTTTAATTCAAATGGAATTTATAGCATCAAAACATGAAAAATATGCATGTTGTTAAATTCTATTTTCCATAAAAAAATTTGAGTGTTGTCATATGTGATTTTGAACAACATGTAAATAGGATAATTACTGATGTCATGGTTTAATAATAAACTTTTCTTGTATTGATTATTATTTTTTAATTACAAGATTAAAATTGTATCACAATTTGTGTAAGCAGTGTTTTTTCATATATGTATAATTTTACTGAAATCTCTTTGAGGTGATAACATGTTCAGAGAATTTTATTCGATAGTTTCTTTAGATGACCTATATAAATGATAGTAACATTTATAATTACACAATAAAGGCATCGTGGATATTTTCATCTACAAAAAATGATAGAGAATCTAACATGGATGATAGGAAAAGGTTTTGAAATTAGTATTTTTTTACACATGGAACAATGGTTCATTATTATTGTTCAAATTACATTACTTATTCATCTATTTAATTAAATGATAAATTTAAATCACTATGATGAGGTATTTATGAGGTAAATTAACTAAGTTATATGATTAAAAAATATCTACCCTTATTTTTAAATCACTCTCATCCCATAATCACTTATACATGATTACATATTTATTTTTTATTGTTTCATTAAAACATGTATTTTCAGGGTTTTATTAAAACTATGATTATTATAAAATAAAATTATTATTGAACTCAGATATTATTGTTACCCTATGATATAAATATAAATCATACCCCCTTTGTAAGTATTCTATACAAGTTTTATAGAGAACAGACTCTTGAAGCCAACACTATCAAATTTCCTCATTTCGGATTCTATTGAATTTAGCTCTATCATATTTGTTAGTATTAATCATTTCTATATCAATTTATATTAACTCTCTCACATTTTATTAATTTTCCACGTTTTTTATTCTATTTTACATATGAAACCCTTGATGTATGCTCAATCAAATTTTTTCATTTCAAAAAATATTTTACTTATAAAACTCTTTAACATAGATTTCTTATATTACCTCATGTAAACCTAAATTTATCTGTTTGTGTTCCCTTATCAAAAAAAGCTTCTATCTAAATTTTAAATCTTATAAATATAACTATATTTTTCTACCTCATCCAGTACAACAACATGTACCACTATGAGACACATTTCTGATTGATTTTTTAATTTTATTCTCATTAATATAAATGAATAATTATATTCATTCTTTATAACAAATAAAATTATATT
Organism: Viscum album; assembly: GCA_963277665.1. Lineage (NCBI taxonomy): Eukaryota > Viridiplantae > Streptophyta > Magnoliopsida > Santalales > Viscaceae > Viscum > Viscum album. The sequence goes on from OY728165.1 coordinate 929,391,277, forward strand.
TTTAACCTTTTTTCATTCCAAGAACAATTTTCACTCAGTTTGAATAAACATTTTAAAACTATGTATTCCATTGATGTTCCCAATACTGATGAATTTTCTGTGACTTTTCAGGGACCTTACCACCTTGAATGAATGGATGTCAATTTTTATATAGGTATCCCAATTCTAGAAGGTTAATTTCTTAAAATAGATGACATGATTATCCCTATATTAGTGATGATATATTTTAAATTTTTTTATCCCGTAGAGTGGCGTGAAATCTTCGGTTTGTTTTTTAAAATCTATAAAATCATTGATTATTATTTTATTGGGATCAATATAATTTATTTAACAATAATAATATGTTATTATACATTCCTTATGTCTAAATTTTTATAATATACAAAGTTATTGATTAATTAAGGTGTAACATATGCTAATTTCTATATATTGCATTTATGGGTTTTCTTAATTTCTCCCCAATCTCATTAATGTTCCCAGTCTCCCACATGTTCCCAATCCATGATGAGTAAAATTGATCAAAATCCATTACATTACAATAATAGATCAATATTATTGGGGAAACCAATATCAACCTCAATTATCTTACTAATACCTTCACTAACACCCTCCGGGATGAACATAAACTAATCATTAGGTAGTTTTTTCCTCTAATTATTTCAAAAAAAAATTAACTCTAAATAGGATTCGACTTAGTTATGGTGATTTTTATCTTATAGAGTGAAATCTATAAGACTTAGTGACTCAAATTCATTGACATCTGAAATTGTTTTATAAAAATCTATTATAGTTTCTCAAGGTTTTCACAAGGAATATTATATCAATTAATAATATTGTATTTTGTTTAAAAACACAATTATGTCAATTTTGACAATGTATAGTATTTGATTTTTTTGAAAGCCATAAAAGAATTATTACTTCAAATCAAATTTATTTAACCAACCCTAATATTTCATATTAACCTATAAAATTAGTGGAATTAATTAAAAGTCTCAAATTACATTTATTTGGATATTTATAATATAAATTATTTTAATCTTTCATTAATAAGGTAATTATTGCATCATCATTGTATCATAAATAAATTAAATTTTTTAAGGTATAAAATTATAAATAAAATACGATTATTTTGGAAATTTTTATAGATTCCTAATGAATATTTACCGTTAAATTTATATTATGTATAACTCTATATTAAAATTTCTTTAGTTATTAAACATTGAATTTAACTCTATTAAATATTCTTTAAATAAAATAATAATAAATGTTATGATCTTATCCAAGTGGACCAAAATGGGTCATATTTTATCCCTAAGGTTTATTTTGGTCGACTAAAACATATCCGATATAATTAGAACATGTGTTATGCTAATTATAATATAGTTTTCATCCTTAATTACCCTATTTACTTTTAACTGTGGTAAATAAAATTCAAAAGTTAAATTTCACAAAAAATTATTTTTATCCTATTGAACCACATTTACGTACTGATATCAACAATATCTATCATATTTCTGAAATTCAACTCACAGAACCGGTAAAATTACGTTTTATGCAAATTTGTAAATGCTACTAGAATGTGGGTAAAAGATGGTAAATTGTTCGATAAAATTATATATATAAACTTATTATTAAATGACTCCAATGAATTAATTTGAACATATATAGGTATTATATATCTATTTTAACCTAAAATAAATTAAAATAAAATATGTAATTATTAAAATAAAAAGTCAGTTTTAAATAATAACGTAGTGTTTTTCACTATTCCACAAAAATAGAATGTTTTCAGAAAAATACAAAAAAATTAACCTAAGAAAATTTTTATATTATGAATTAAAATATGAAGTCTATTTTACCAAATTAAAAACATAGAAGTTTCATTTATTTATTTAAAATTAATTCTGGTTTCCAAAACAAAAAAGAGGGTTTTAAAAAAGTAAAAACAATTAAAAGATTGACATGTGTTTTTCCAATTTAAATTTTAAATTACTTATAATGGTATAAATAATATTAAATGATAAATATAGAATCAAATTATACTTCCAAACCATTCAGATTCATAATTTATCATTATAAATTATTTTGATTAAAAAAGTTGTTTTCAATTAAAACATAGTATTTTTCACTATTCATCAAAATATGAAAGTTATGAAAAAGGTAACGAAAATATATCCAAAATAAACTTATATGTCTCTTTTCTAAATAAAAATTTAATTTCATTAAATTGATTATATAAAAGTGTCAAATATGTTTATTTTTAATCTTCGCTATTAAAAGGCAGTAAAATTTCATTTTTTTGAATAAAATTTATTTTTTCTGAAAAAAATGGATTTGTTCATATATTATGTCTAATAAATACATAATATGGATTTTAAAATTATATAGAGTATATAAAATTCCATATTCGGTTGATACAATTCATAACATATTTTTGAACGGTTAGTTTAGTAAGTTGTGGTGCGCTCGAACTTTGTGTTGTGTGTAGCGCAAGCTATTGAATTTCTTTAATGAGATAATATGCTATGAAATAATGGGGTGTTACATTCTCACCTCCTTCAATAAATTGCATCCTCGCAATTTCAAAAAAAAATCAAAAAGGATAAAAATAAAAAATACCTTTGTAGAAACCTCACATCGGAAATTGGTTCAATAAAATTTACTCTAAATAAAAGGAAAAGGGAAATGAAAAATTCACCAACAAATTATGATATCAATTATAAGAACATTTCTAGAAAATAAAGATACAAAATTTGAGAAAAAACGTAAATATTTTTAGGGAGAAATTGTGGTTATCAATCACAAACAAGTGTAAAACTGAGGGCCTCAAAGGCATCAATCTATTTTGATGTAAAATATCATCGATTCGAAAAAAAAATGGTGTTAGGATAACACATTATTTGTTTTTAAGATCATTTACCTAAATTTTAAGAATTAATTTATTCATCAAATAAGAGGGAAAAATATACTTGACAATTAGAGTTTCATACATCAACTAATTCCTACTATAAACTCATCTTTATCTCCAAAAGATAATATAATTCAAAATTATTCTATTTACCCTAATCGTATTGGGTTCCAAAAATAATGAATTTATAATTCATTTGTCAGAATATTTAAAAAAACAACATTATACAATTTAGGACATCACGTAGGCTAGTGGTAGGTTATGCACCATTATCACCCTTCGGTTGTGGGTTCAAGTCTCGCGGCCTTGCTAGACACGACGGGTTGTCGTCTGACCTCCAGTTTGGCCTTTTTATGACAATCCAAAAATTATCTCAATAAATTATTTAACCTTAACAATAATAGCCAATGTCTAACTTAATCGATTGAATCCTTTAGACTTATCCAAAATAATTCTATCTAAACTGACAGTCCGAAATTTATAAGGAAGGTAAACATAATGAAGATCATTTTTGCAACGTAATAACATGTGAATAACTTCATCATGTATTATTTTAAAACACGGTAAGACACTGAATCATCATATAACTGTAACGATTACATTCATTATCCCTTCTTATTTATATAATACTGGATATACTTCTTATATAATTTTTTTTGTAAACTCCAACAATGATGGAATATACAAATCATTAATAAATTTCAATGTTATTAAGAATATGCAATATAATTAATCCAAATCAATAATATATTATTCCAAAATCAATAAATCAATATCAAAACTGTATTATGGTTTATCTTTCTCTCAACCCTATATTTTCTAAAAAACATAACATGCTATTGAGTCACTTTTCATGGTTCCATACAATCTCAAGTCCTTAATGAAATAGTACCTCAGAACAATCCTTATATAATCTATAGTTATTATAACATGTACATCATTAATAAAATACTCAAATGGCTCAATACATTAATAACAACATAAGAAGTCTTTATCATTTCTATTCATCTTCAGTAGTATCATAACTTTATTACTATACAATAGCAGCATTTGGGGTATATTCTGATGATTTAGACCTTGATTCTCATAGTGTCCCAACTCTATGCAGATGAAGAATTATACATTTGAAACATTTTACTTACCCTTTCAATCGCATATTTTGTGTCTTTTTTCTTCAAACTTATAACAAACTCCCATTCCCTTCAATCATTTACCATGGTGATTCTATCCACAGTTATCACATATGGGAAAATCCTTCTTTTACCTCCTCCCTTTATCCACCTTTCTCTATTCCATCCTTTTCTTCTCTTTCTTCACTTCAATTTGAAAGGACTCAGACAATTCATTACTTATCTTATTAACACATTATACTATTTCTTCAGATGATGAGAATATGTGGGAGAGTATTTCCATTTTAAATTATTTCTTAATACGAAGAAATATATGATCCTTATTAATCTTTCAATCATGCATATTTCTGTATTTCTCATTCCTTCTACTAGGAACCATTTCTAAACAATGGCATACGCTAGGATAGTTTATGAATCACAATGCATAATTACAAACTTATAAAATACCTAACATTAATTGGAAGGATTATGCATATAATTTATAATCGTAAAATGTTTTCTTTCAGGATGAATTTACTCCTAAATATTTAATAATTGCATGTAATGAAAATGTGAATTATCCTATTAATATCCCCTGGGAGGGCCGTAACCCAGAGTGTGGAAATGCCCGTTTTTGTGCACCAGTTCCCATTCGATTATAGATCAAAGTACTTTTTTTTTGGTTTTACCCCTAGGTACATTTGTGGCAGAGACGCCTCTACCTTTTAGTATCCAGAATGGGATGTATTCCTTGTAAAATTCACTAAATTTCTACATTACCATAATTTTAGGAAGTTATTCTATACCAATCCTCAAAGTATATCATAGGTTAATGTTCTCTAATTAGTGTTTTTCAAAATCTAGTTTCCAAGTTTATTGATAAACTTCCTATTATACTAACTGTAACACCCCGACCCCAGCTACCCAAAGTCGGTGCATTATATTAATACACGGGCATGATACAAGGAATCATGTCATGAAGGACCGATCAGTTTAGCAGTCTGGAAAAATAGATTCTATACATGAATGTTCCATTACACATTATAAAATAGAAAAAACATAAATAATTCTTTATGAATTCCATTATTCCCTTATCTTAACTGTGCATATCAATCACAATACACTTCTTGGAATCCTGGGAAAAATAAAACCGAGGAAGGGGTCAGCTCAAATGCTTAGTAAGGATAACAATATAGCAGAAACTTTGATAAATAAGAATAAACATTTAAGATAATGTATAAGACTAAACCAAAAGCCTTTAAAAAATGTCATCATGATATGACAAAGATAAAATTATATAATGTCATTTAATTATTCACATGGATATTCAACTAGTCGAATAATCACATGCAATATATATATATCTAATTTCATAATGATGGGATGCATAATGCCAGAATTCATAACCTCATAATCAAGGCCTTGTGTCAAGAAAAAAAATAAGATCTTTCCAAGGCCTTGTGCCAAGACACTAGTTTGTCTCATGAGACATACCGATGCATTGAGGAGCTATAGTGGGCTCCACCCATCACATACTAAGTCCAATGCATTCCTCATATGAAAATCTTTAAACATAACATAAAAATTCATATTAAAAATAGCATACTAATTTTCAATACATTATCCTTAAACCATGAATGGTATAAAAATAATACATCCACAATCAAACATATCAAAAAACCATCAATAAAATATGGAATATTTGTATCATAATAAATCAACTTCAAACAAGTTTAAAATCCATCAATGGATGTAGACATAGATAAAAATGATTTGTAAAAATTTATGAGAGAAATATCCATTTTTCATGAAAACATTTAAAAGTCACACAATTTAGAAAGGAAGACATTTAAAGAAATTTTTGATTCAATGTGTCCCATACCACTTTGAAACTTTTGAAAGAAATTAAAATTTTAACAATATTCATGTCTATATAAATAAATCCTTAAAATCCATTTTGAAAGCGTAGATATTAATATGAATGATTTAGAAGAATAAATATTTAAAACATTTAAAATGAAATTTTTGTAAAAAAATACCTTAAAAATCACTTTCAAAACACTTTTATGAAACATTGACATGGATAATAAATATTTCCCAGTATATACTAATGTAAAAACAACCTCGAATAATAAAGAGATTGTGAAATTTTCCATTACCTTGTACTTTCATTTAGTCAAGGGTACGTTTAACCTCACGTATAAAGACCATATTATGTTATTAAATTATACCTGAACCATATTAATTTTTAGGATATCATACATGATTCATTTATGACTTTTTACAACCCATTTAATAATAATTTCCATGTTAATTTAACATTTTGGGTAATAATCAATTTCTTTATCATATGTATTTTAACTTGTTACTATTGATTGTATCACTTAGATCATGATATAAATACTTACATAATATAAAACATGATTTATAAATCATATATATTTAGAATTTAAATATGTACAATAGAAATATATATGAAATGGAAAACACCATTTATGGAGACAGTAGGCAGTACGTACGCATGAACGTTGTTTCTGTTTTCATATCATATTGAACAAAAATAAGTGAATAAGATATATGTAAGTACATAAATATATATATATATATATCTAAATTAGAATTATTATGTCATATATTACATACTTATAAATGATATGTATTTTTATAACCATCATTGAATGGTGAACGTGGAGATGAATCTCATCGCGTGACGGAGACGGTAATCCGTACGTACGCACGAGCCATAATATCATTATATTGATGGTGAAATAGAATGTAATTGGATGTTATATCATATATAATGAATCATTAACATGTTATATTTATTTTTTACATCATTTATACTCTTTATTATAACCATCCAAAAAATGAAGTGTTGGAATAACACACACAACCACGACCTGGAGATGGTAATCCGTACGTACGCACATATGGTGACTTTGTCATTTATAAGATGGATAGTGTAATGAAAATGGATTTAACATTTTTATAATAACATCATAATATATATAAGATACTGTATTTATTATCTTATAATGGAAAAAACAATGAAAGGGGAAGTGGAAGAAGGAAAGAACCTGAAAGTGGTGATGAAATATTTACCTCTTCTTCGAGTTCTTTCTTTTGATTTGATCCAAAGGGCTAGTTTTGTTGGATTTATGACCAATGGAAGGCCTCTAGGATGAAGGGAGGAAATATTTTAGGACATTTGGGCATGGTTTGGCCGATCCAAAAGGCTTTGGATGTGTGAAATTAAGGGAAGGGGAAGTTCCATTTTATAAGAGAGGTGAGGGTCACTTTAGGAAAAGCATGAAATATTATTTTATAATAAAATATTTTTATGTTTATAATGGCTCCAATAAGAATTATTTAAATAATAATGTGGGTAAGGGTCAAAAATATCTAAACCAATAGTTTTTAGGCTGGTTTATGTCATCATATTAACCTTATCTTTTAGATTTAACACTTAGTTAAATATTTTTACATTTACCATGTGTCTTTGTATTTTTATATTATTTGGTTAATAATATTACTATAACAAGACAATATAACCCTATGTGGTTAACTATTAATATATATAACCTTATCTAATTCATTTGGCTGAAACATATATTTTATGTAATGTTATATCAATTAATAATATTGTATTTGGTTTAAAAACTCAATTTTGTCAATTTTGACACTATATAGTATTAGATTTTTGTTAAAGCAAAAAAACTTTTTCGCTTCAAATAAAGTTTATTTAACCAACCCTAACATTTCAAATTAACCAATAAAATCAGTGGAATTCATCAATAGTGTCAAATTACATTTATTTGGATATTTATAATATATATTATTTTAATCATTCATTAATAAGGTAATTACTGCATCATCATTGTGTCACAAATAAATTAAATAATATAAGGTCTAAAATTAAAAATAAAATACCATTATGTATGAAATTTTTTTATCTATCTAATGAATATTTATAGTAGAATTTATGTTATGTATAACCTTGTATTAAAAATTGTTTAGTTATTCAACATTGAATTTAGCTCTTTTAACTCTTCTTTAAATAAAATAATAATAAATGTCCTACTCTAATCCTAGTGGACCAAAGAAAGACATATATTATTCCTATGGATTTTTTTGGTCGAATTATACTTATCTAATAGAATTAGGACATGTGTTAGGGTAATTATAATATTATTTTTACCCTTAATTACCCTATTTACTTTTAACCGTGATAAATAAAAGTCAAAAGTTACTATTCACCAAAAATTATATTAATCTTATTAAACCACATTTTACTTAATAATGTCATTATTTTCTCTTGGATTTTTGAAATTCAACTCATAGAAGTGGTAAAATTATGTTTTATACAAACTTGTAAATGCTCTTAGAAGTTGGGTAAAAGACAGTAAAATGATCGATAAAATTATATATATATATATAAAATCTAATTATAAAACAACTCCAATGAATTAAATTGAACATATATAGGTATTATGTTTCTATTTTTACCTAAAATAAATTATAATAAAATAAAAAATTATTTAAAAAAATGACAGTTTTAAATAATAACGCAGTCTTTTTCACTATTGACAAAAAATTGAATGTTTTCAAAAAAATAAAAAAAATTTACCCTAAGCTAATTTTGATATTTCGAATTCAAAAATGAAGTCGATTTTTCCAAATTAAAAACATATAATTTTAATTTTTTAATTTAAAATTTATTCCTCTTGTCAAAACCAAAAAGCGGGTTTTTATAATGTAAAAACTATCAAAAGATTGACATCTGTTTGTGTCAAATTTAAATGTGAAATTACTTTTAATGACCTAAATTGTATTAAATAAAAAAATTATAATCAAATTATAATTATAAACTATTAAAATTAATAATTTATCACTTTACATCATTTCAATTAAAAAATAGTTTTTCAATTAAAACATAGTATTTTTCATTATTCATCAAAATATGAAAGTTATCAGAAAAGTATCAAAAATTTATCCAAAATAAAATTTTATATCCCGATTCTAACGAAAAATTTAATTTTATTAAATTTAATATATTAAATTGTAAAATATTTTTTTCAAAAATGGTTCTCCATTAAAAGGTGGTAAAATTACATTTTTTGAAATATACTTATTTTATCTAAAAAATGGATTTTTTCTTATATTATGTCTATGAAACACATAATATGGATGTTAAAATTTTAGAGTATATAAGATACAAAATTTAGTTAATACTATTCATAACCACTTTTTTAAAGGTTGGTTTAGAAAGTTATGGCGTGCACGAACTTGGTGTTGTGTGTAGCGCAAGCTATTGAATTACTTTAATGAGATATTGTAGTATGAAATCTTGGTGTGTTACATTATCCCCTCCCCTAATAAATTTCTTCCTCAAAATTTGAAATTTCTCTTCAAAAAGGTTAAAAATAGGAAAATACCTTTGTGGAAAACTCACATCAGAAATTGGTTTAATAAAATTTACTCTTAATAAGAGGGAAATAGAAATGAAAAAATTCCCCACCAAATTATGATCTCGATTAGGAGAACATTAGTGGAAATTAGAGACACATAATTGGAGAAAAACGTAAATATTTAAAGGGAGAGATTGAGGTCATCATTCAAAAACATGTATAAAATTGAGGACCTCAAAGCCATCAATCTACGATGATGTAAAATATCATCGATTCAACAAAACATAAGGTGTTAGGATAACACATTTTTTGTTTAAAGATCCATTCCCTGAAGTTTAAGAATTAAATTATTCATATAATAAGAGGAAAAAATATACTTAATAATTATAATTTCATCCTTCAACTAATTCCTACCAAAAACTCATCTTTCTCTCCAAAAGATAGTATAATTTAAAAGTATTCTATTTATCCTAATCATATAGGGTTCCAAAAATAATGAATTTATAATTCATTTGTCATGATATTTAAAAAAACTACATTATACAAGTTAGGCCATCATGTAGGCTATTGTTAGGTGATGCACCATTGTCCCCCTTCGATTGTGGGTTCAAGTCTCACGTCCTTGTCGGATGCGACAGGTTGTCGTCCGACTTCCAGGTTGTCATTTTTAGGGCAATCCAAAAATAATGTCAAGAAATGATATAACCATATCAATAGTACCCAATGTCAAAATTAATCAATTCCAAACTTTGGAATTATCCAAAATACTTTTGTCCAAATTAACAATCCAAAATTTATAAGGAAGGTAAACACGATGAAGATCTTTTTTGCTACATAATAACATGTGAATACCTTCATCATGTATTCTTTTTGAACACGGTAACACCCTGAATTATCATATAACTGTACTAATTACATTCATGCCCCCTTTATTCCTTATATAATACTGGATATACTCTTTATATCAAAAAAATTTGTAAACTCCAACAATTTTGGAATATACAAATCATTAAGTAGTTTCAAGGTAGTCAAGAATATCTAATATAATTTATCCAAATCAATCATGTATTATTCCAAAATCACTACCTCAATATCAGAACCATATTATGGTTTATCTTTCTCTCAACCATATATTTTCCAATTAAATTAACATGCTATTGAGTCACTTTTCGTGGTTCCACACAATCTCAAGTCCTTAATAAAACAGTACTGCAGTACAATCCTTATATACTCTATAATTCATATAACATGTACATCATTAATACAATACTCAAATGTAACAATACTTTAATAACAACATAAGAAGTCTTAATCTTTCCTCTTTATCTTCGGTAGTATCATAACATTATTATTATCCAATAGCAGCATTTGGGGTATACTCTGATGATTTGTGCATTGATTCACGTAGTGTCCCAACTCCTTGCTGATGAAGCATTGTACATTTGAAACCTTTTACTTACCCTTGCAATCACGTACTTGGTGTCTTTTTTCTCCACACATATAACAAACTCCCATTCCTTTCAAGCATTTACCATGATGATTCTTTCCACAGTTATCACATATGGGGAAATAAATATTTCCCCTCTTCCCTTTATCCACCTTTCTCACTTCCATCGTTTTCTTCTCTTGCTTCCCTTCAAATCAATAGGACTCATAGAATCCATTACTTATATTATTGACACATGATATTATTTCATCATATGATGAGAATAAATGGCGGACTACTTTCATTTTAAATATTGGATTAATTTCATGAAAGATATGATCCTTCTTAATATTTTTATCATGGGTATTGTTGTAATTCTAATTCCTTCTACTAGGTATCATTTCTAAACAATAGCATACAATATGATAGTTTATGAATCTCAATGCATAATTCAAAACTTGTAAAATACCTAACATAAATTGAAAGGATTATTCATATAATCTATAATCATAAAAAAAAATTGAGGAAGTATTTACTCCTAAATCCTTCATAATGGCTTGTAATAAAAATTTGAATTATCCAGAGCATATCCCCTAGGACTGTCGTAACCCATAGTGCAGTAAGGCCTATTTTCGTGCACCATTTCCTATTCAAGTATAGCTCAAAGTGGTGTTTTTAGGTTTTACCCCTAGGTACATCTACGCCAGAGCCACCTCAACCTGATAGTATCTTGACAGGGATGTATTTCTTGGAAAATTCAAAAAATCTCTACACTTCCAAAATTATAGGAATTTCTTATATACTAATCCTCAAAGTCCATCATAGGGTAATGTTCTGTAATCAGAGTTTTTCTAAATCTAATTTCCAAGGTTATTTCTATACATAATCTAATAATAACTGTAATTCCCTAACACCAGTTTCCCTGAGTCGGTGCATTATTTTAATACATTGGAATGATATAAGAATCATGTCCCGAAGGACCAATCGGTTTAGTAGTCTTGGAAACTAGATTACATACATGAATGTTACTTTACATTTTATAATATATAACACAACATAAATAATAATTTATGAACATCATTATTCCCTTATCTTAACCCTGCATATCAATCACAATAAATTTCATATAATCATAGGAAAAATAAAACATAGAAAGGGGTGACTTCAGATGCTCAGTAAGGATAACAACATAGCAAAATATTTCATAAACAAGCATAACCATTTATGGAAATGTATAAGACAAAAATAAAAGCCAATAAAACATAAAATTCAGCATGATATAGAAAAGATAAAATAAAATAATTTCATTTACTTATTCACATGGATATTCTATTAGTCGAATAATCACATCCAATATCAATATCAAACTTTATAATGATAGAATGCATAATGCCAAACATCATAACTACATATTCAAGGCCTTGTGCCAAGAGTGAAAATATGATTATTATAAGGCCTTGTGCACAAACACTAGTTTGTATCATGATACTTATCGATGCATCGAGGAGTTATTGCAAGCTCTACCCATCACTTACTAAGACCGATGCATTATTCATATGAAAAAGATTAAACATAACATAAACATTCGTATTAAAACTTGAATATGAAATGTCAATACTTTATCAATAAACCATGAATGGTATAAAAATAACACATCCATAGTCAAACATATCACAAAATCATTAATACAAAATGGAATATTTCTATCATAATAAATCAACATCAAACAAGTTAAAAATCCATCAAAGGATGTTGACATAGATAAAAATGATTTGTAAAACTCTTTGAGAGAAATATACCTTTTTCATGAAAACATTTAAAATTCACACATTTTATAAAGGAAGATATTTAAATACATTTTTGAATCAAATCTTCTCGTAACACTTTGAAACATTTGAAAGGAATTAACATTTTTAAAACATTCATTCCCATATTAATAAATATTTAAAAACCATTCCGAAAACATGGACATTAATGTGAATGATTTAGAATACTAAATGATTAAATCATTTAAAATAATGTTTTAGTAAAAAAGTACCTTAAAATAATCCCTTTCAAAACCCTTTTATAAAACATGTTTGTGGATAATAAATATGTCCCAGTAGATACTTAAGTAAAAACAACCTCGGATAATAAAGAGATTATGAAAATAACCCTTACCTTCTACTTTCCTTTAGATGAGAGTACGTTTAACATCCTGTATAAATATCATAGTATACAATTAAATTATATCAGAACCATATTAATATTTTTGATATAATACATGATTCATTTATGACTTTATGCTACCCATTTAATACTAATATCCATGTTAAATTAACATTTCGGGTAATAATTGCTTTCTTTATCGTACGTGTTTTAACTTATAACTCTTGATTGTATCACATAGATCATGATTTAAATACTTCAAAAATTTAAAACAAGATTTATATATCATATATATTTAGAATATAAATATGTATAATAGACATATATGTGAAATAGAAAACACCATCTACGGAGACGGCAGGCCGTACGTATGCATAAACGCTATTTCTGTTTTCATATCGTACTGAACAGAAATATGTGAATAAGATATATGTAATTAAATAAATATATATATATATTGAGTAGAATTATTATTTCAAATATTTCATAATTATTAATGATATATTTTTTTATATTCATCATTTAATGGTGAACGTGGAAATAAATCTCATCGCGTCGTGGAGACGGTAATCCGTACGTACGCACGAGCAACAATATCATTATATTGCTGGTGAAATCATATGTAATTGGATGGTGTATCATATATAAAGAATTATTAACATGTTATATTTATTATTTACATATGTTATAATAATTATTATACCCATCAAAATAATTAAGTGTTTGAATAACAAACTACACCACGATGTAAAGACGATAATCAATACGTACGCATGTATGGTGACTTTGTCATTTATAGGATGGATAGAGTAATGAAAATGGTTTTAAAATTTTTATAATAACATCATAGAATATACAAGATACTAGAGTTATTATCTTAGAATTTAAACAACAAAGAAAGGGGAAGTGGAAGAAGGAAAGAACCTGAAAGAGGTGATGAAATATTTACCTCTTCTTCGAGTTCTTCCTTTTGATTTGGTCAAAAGGGCTCCATAAGTTGGCTTTATGACCAAAGGAAGACCTCTTGGATGAAAGGAGTAAAATTTATAGGATATTTGGGTAGGGTTTGGCCGATACAAAAGGAACTGCATGTGTGAAATTAAGGGAAGAGGAAGTGCCCTTTTATATGAGAGGTGGGGGTCACTTTCAGAAAAGCTTGAAATATTATTTTATAATAAAATAAATTTCTGTTTTTAATGGCTCCAAATTTAATTTTTTAAAGGATAATGTGGGTTGGGTCGAAAAAATATCAACCACTAGGTTTTAGAAAGGTTTAGGTAATCATATTAACCTTATCTTTAAGATTTGACTCTTAGTTAAATATTTTGACATTTGCCATTTCTCTTTGTATTTTTATAATATATGTTTAATAATGTTACTATAACAAGACAAGAAAACCCCATGTGGTTCATTATTAATATATATATCCTTTTTTAAGTCCTTTGTCTGAAACATAGTTTTTTAGGAATATTATATCAATTAATAATATAGTATTTGGTTTAAAAACTCAATTATGTCAATTTTGACTCTATTTAGTATTTGATTTTTTTGAATGCCACAAAAAATTTATCACATCAGATAAAATTTATTTAACCAACCCTAACATGTCATATTAACCTATGAAATTAGTGTAATTCATCCAATCTCTAAAATTAAATTTCTTAGGATATTTATATTATCAATTATTTTAATATTTCATTAATGATGTCATTATTGCATCATCATTGTGTCATAAATAAATTAAATTATTTAGGGACTAATATCATAAAAAAATAATATTATGTAGGAATTTTATTTAGATTTATAATAAATATTTATAGTCAAATGTATCTTATCTATAACCCGATATAAAAAATGGTATAGTTTTTAAATATTGAATTTTACTCGTTTAACTCTTCTTTAAATAACATAAAAATAAATTTCCTAATATTATCCAAGTGGACCAAAGGGGGTAATATTTTAGTCCTAAGGTTTTTTTGGTCGAATTATATTTATCCAATAGAATTAGGACATGTGTTACGGTAATTATAATATCAATTTTACCCTTAATTACCCTATTTACATTTAGCAATTGTAAATAAAAGTCAAAAGTTTCTATTCACCAAAAATTATTTTTATATTATTGAACCACATTTTAATTACTGATGGCAGCCGTGTCTATCAGATTTTTGAAATTCAACTCACATAAGCAATAAAATTAATATTTATGCAAATTTGTAAATGCTCCTAGAAGGTGGGTAAAAGGCGGTAAAATGTTGGATAAAATTTTATATATATAATATTATTATAAAATTACTCCAATGAATTAAGTTGAACATATATAGGTATTTTTAAATTATTTTGACCTAAAATAAATTAAAATAAATTAAAATAAATTAACAAATTATTTAAATAAAAAGTCTGTTTTAAATAATAACGCAGTGTTTTTCACTATTCATCAAAATTTTAAAGTTTTTATAAATATACCAAAAACATACACATATCTAATTTTTATATTCAAAATTCAAAAATGGATTCTATTTTACTAAATTCAAAACATATAAGTTTATTTATTTATTTAAAATTACTCCCCATTTTTAAAACCAAAAAGCGGGTTTTTTTAAAAGTAAAAACTATCAAAAGATTGGCACGTGTTTATGTCAAATTTAAATGTGAAGTTACTTATAATGACCTAAATTGTATTAAATGATAAATATATTATCTAATTATACTTCCAAAACATTAAAATTAATAATTTACCTCTATAAATTATTTCTGTTAAAAAAATTGTTTTCAATTAAAACATAGTATTTTACATTGTTCATCTAAATAGGAAAGTTATCAGAAATGTACCAAAAATTTATCCAAACTAAATTTTTATTTTCAGCATCTAAAAAAATTAATTTCATTAAATTGAATATATAAAAGTGTCAAATATTGGTTTTAAAAACGTTTCTCCAATAAAAGGCAATAAAATTGCATTTTTTGAAAAATACTTATTTTATCTGAAAAGATGTATTTGTTATTATATTATGTCTAATAAACACATAATATGGATCTCAGAAATATATATAGTATATAATATTCAAAATTTAGTTAATACTATTTGTAACCACTTTTTTAACGGTTAGTTTAGTAAGTTGTGGAGCACTCGAACTCGGTGTTGCGTGTAGCGGAAGCTATTGAATTACTTTAATAAGATAACATACTATGAAATCTTGGGATGTTACAGGTTAAAGTAACCAATTTTGTCGATATATGTCTATGTTTAGTCTTTTTATTATTGACTAATATAGAAATTCTTTTCACGAATCTCATAGTTTTATTTGGAAATTTTTAATAATAAATGGGATAATGAGATTCTCATTTTAAGCATTCTCTCCTATTCTCTGTATAAATTTTTTTAGATAGATCTAATTTGATGATTTTATCCTGATTTTAGTGATGTTAGTTAGTTTGGTGTTTCTATAAATTCCACTCTTATGAGTGAAAATATATTTAACATTTATAATTTAAGATACTAATTCATATAAAAATATTCACCTTTATATTGTTATAGGGTTTGATAGATGGAATTTTCTTCTTCCATGGCCTCAAGATGGTACACCAAACTTTAATCCACCATTTTTTGTTCCCATCCCTGAAAATTTTCATTTTTTAAGATGTGTTAGTTTATTAAAAAAAATTTCTCACTTAAAAATTTTTTATAAAAACTTCTAGATCATGGGAGCACCATGGTGCATAGAATCATACATTTTATTTTATGTGGGGCATGTTTATGTTTTTTTTTCAAAACAATTCCCCCAAATCATTTATTTTATGTGATAATTTTTAGAAATATATTTATACCAATTCCATTGAAGAAAAAGTATATTACACCCATAAAAACCATTTTATGTGAATATTAGGCAAAAATTCTCACTGTTATTCATGATAAAAGTAATTGAAAACAACTTATTGAAGAGATAATTCATGGTTGATTTTTGGAAAATATGGGTTTTACATTTATTAAATATAATATACACTTAGATTAATTAAATATACCTGGATCACATCAATTGCATTGTTGAATTTGTTTAACTATATGAAGATATGGGGTAAAACCACTTATTCATTAGAGTTTTTTAGTTATAAAATCATGTTGTATTGATTAATTAATAAAATTAATATTATATATTTAAAAAAACCATTAATAAAATTGAGACATATGATCATGATATAAATCAATAATATAGTAGAAATAAATTTTTACACATATAACAAATATATATATTTGTATGTTCTTGTTGCATAAAAATATTTGTTAGTTGTAAAATGAAATCCATTATATTGGGAGAAAAATTATATTTATTATTCTATTAGTTTTAATAACATCATAAAAATAGAAATAATATATATGTAACCAATAAAAAATGTGTCATTCTTTTCTTAGAGAAAGTAAATCCCACACTGTACTTATAAATAATGAAATCTAGATAGCCATTAACTCCCTCATGTAATACTTGTTTAAAGTAAAATACTTGATAATTTTTTTTATCTATATTAAAATTAGTCTATCTCTATAAAATATTTATTACAATGTATTTATAATGTTCATTCTTATAATTCCATTAGATTTCAAATGGTGTCATTTTCAGCATGTGCTAGTTGTATGGGGGTTGACTTGTTTAATATTTTAGAAAAAAGTGAAGTGATTTTATCCCATAATAAATTAATTTTGATAAATATCTTATTGAATAATTTTTTTTCCATTTTCACAATGAAAATTACCTTTTCTCAACAAGTTTTAAAAATGAAAAAAAATTGTTTTGTTAAATGAATTAAATTTCAAAAAATCAATTTAAATATGGATTCTGACTTAGCGTTATGTAATTATAAAATAATATGAAATTTTATTTGAAACAATATTATATTAATTTTGTTATGATGATTATTTTTTAACAATTATAACTGGGAGATACTACATTGTTAATATTTTTTCAAATTACATCAAAGTTAAAAAACTCAGTTTTCATGTTTTACTTAAGTCTTTTTTAAACAAAATCATGTAAAAACTGATTGTTTTTTTCAATCCTTATAATTCTATTTCATTTAAAAAAATATTTCTCTTCAACTTCATTTCATTTTTCCCTTTGTTTTCATGTTCTATATTGATATTTTTATTGTCTCAATATGATTTTTTTTATTGTTTGGTTTGGTGTTATTTTATGGATTTGATATGTTTTCAATGGTGGTTAAATGTGATTCCTAGATGGAGTTATTCATGAAAATCATGTGTAATGGTATATTTAAAAGAATTAATTATATTGAAATATTTAATTTACTAAAATTGTGACATTGAATAATTGCTAGTACATGAGTAAATATGTTATGTGTGATAAATATTTTCAAAATTAATTTTTCCAGTGTAATGACCCATGTTTATTAATCTGATGAAAATACATAATAGATTGAAATTTTTTCATTTATTGGAGGGTTAATTCTTTAAACTAAGATTCATAATGAAATTTATATATTTAGAACACTTAAATGTGATGTTTCATACTTGTGTAAAGGCCCAAGAGGTCCTTTAGTTGTCTAGTTGAGTTTCGAAAGAATTCATTTAAAAAAATAAATGGTTTGGATGATATGAAATAGGAGCATAGTGTTTCTAAAACCATTTGTCCCTCAGTAACAAAATTGTGCAACATATATTAGAGGACCAGGAATGCCCCACGTGAGTTGTGCATGGTTTAACCAAACTGTGCTACAATCCCACAAAATTATGATACTTATGTATTCATGCAGTATTCACTGCATGGTTAGTGCAAGGTTAAGCTAACTGTGTAGGTAAAACCATGCAAGGTGGTTTCATTGGCAGTGGGTGCTGCACAGTTGGCACACAGTTTGGAAAATACATGTGTCCCAACAATGGGACTTAATTTTGGGGGTTTAAATGAATCTTATACCCATAAAGAGGTAAAAAAATCATTTTCTATCTTCTTCTTCTCCTGGAAACCATGTAAAGCTACTCTCTTCCATGGGTTTCTCCTCCAAAATCCTATTATATGATTCGAGCCAACTCATATGTCTGTTTTTTGATTTGAGAGACTTTGGTCTCTATGGGTCCATTTTAGTACGTTCTACATTCCTTTTGTGTAGTTAGTTATTTAGTTCGAAATTGGATGTGCTATTTTTGTGCAAGATCATTTTACTTATTTTCACTGTAGATATATTTTCATTATATTTCATCTAAACCAGAGAAAATCAAATCAAGATATTGGAAGAGTGATATGTCTATAGCATAAGGTAGGTGGACTATGACTAATTCCTCATATTTCAATCATTTTATAAATAGTGGAATTTTACCACACTCTGTCCTTTTCTATGTATCTCACTAAATATGTTTTAATTCAATCTAAATTTTATATACACACCATGGGGTGCTTCTGTTAAGCATTTCTATATAATAGGTGATGTTAAACTTGCTCACAGACAACCCATGGGTGTTTCCTATTTTATTTACCGTTTATTATTAATTGATAAAATTCCTAGAACACCTTTTAAAAATACAAATTGTATGAATAATGTAATTTCCCCTTGTATGATCTTGTCCAAATGGTAATGGAACCACCCAAGTGCCATATTGAACCTTTTGTTCATCTTTCTATACTTTTCAGTTTATTTGAAGTTCATTTTTTTGAATTATTCTTAAAATCTACAATGTGATACATATTTGGGTTAAATGAATTATTTGATATATATTTTCATGTTTTTATAATAAAACCCCTGGAATGAGTTGAACTATCTTTAAACCTACAAAGTTTTGATTATTGTTGTAAATCATTCTTGGTGTGTGGCATTTGATTTTCTATATGGTTGATGTAAATGTTAGTTTTAAGGCATGTTTAGTATATGTCCTCTCCTATTATTCTATTTGGATTTATGATCTATCTATAATTGTTAAATGGAACTATAATACATTCTATATTCGTGGATTGGATCATTATTACCTAATTTATTATTGAATTAATCCCTTCCTAAGGTCTTGATGTGCTTCATAAATTAATTTTCTCATATAAGAAAATGCTTATTTGTTCATGGTGACTTCTAATTTCAAACATTCCCCTTTAAATTGGATTGACATGTTTGTTCTAAATTAAATGGAATGTATTAAATTGAATGACATGTTAATTATGGATTGAATTCATTTTTTCATTTAAATAGTATTAATGGCATGTATTGATTATGTTAATCTTTTTTATGAAATGAAATTCAATTTTTGGTAATGCCACACCATTTGTTTGATGTTTAAGATCATGTTAATTTGAATTGTTGTAAAATAAATGCACTGGGTATGTTGGTATTACTAGATGAAATGAATGAGTTTATGTTTACTAATGGATATTTATGATAAATATAATAATACCTTATACATAGGCTTGGAATAATGGTAGGGGTTCTTTTGAAAAAAAAATTCATCACATTCCACTATATCTATTGTTAATTATGATTTCTCACACAAGGTATACTTTATGGGAATTGGGTTTTATGATCCACGTACAATGATTTGAGTATTAGCATGATTAATCACTTACCATCTTAAGTGTTGAGAATGAAATATCCTACTTTATTTGGATATAGAGAATGTTCCCTATTTCTTAATATTATAGGTTCATTTAGACTAACTATGGGTGATTGAGTTACGGCCCGATCCAGAAAGAAACTAATATTATAGGTATATTTTCACTTGCTCCTACACATACATGGTTTATATAGGTTGATAAAATGTATAACTATAATATGTATATATTATTACTATATACATATGTTCACTATTCATAATCTTATTCCAGAAATGAGATGAAGTAGTTAGATCTTTTAGGTGTCCTTTAGGAACCTGAGTGGGTTGTTGTTCATTTATTTAATCATGTTTATTTATTAATATTATCTACAATGAATTATTTTGTATATTGATTGTATTTAGATGTAGACATTGTTGGTGGTAACCTACGAGTATTTATATCTCCCACCTTTCTCCAGCCTCCATTACAAAAGGGTACCCAAGTAGACATTATGTTTGTAGGACCATGGTTTTCTGATAGTACTATTTAGCTTGTGCCTATGGGTTTGGAGAATAGGACTGAGTTGGGGACCGAGATTCTTGTGGATATTTCCCTTGATGATTTTATTTTATTTTTATATCTATTAATGTATTGTACATGGTATCATGCTTCCTGTCTACTTTTTAGTTATGTAGCATCATCAAACATGCATTCATTAGTTGTATGTTATCATTGGACATCCTTTTATATTCAATTTATATTATTCTTACATTATTGTCTGTTATTTATTATTTATTACACTGATGGTCTACTATGATATGAGTGTATATTTTCCCCACTATCTCTTCTATAAACTCTCTCTTCTAGTCGGTAGCCTCTAGCATATGGTGAGGCACACTTAAGGCACTATGGCCCACTGTAAAGACCACCATCTTTGTGTTCGGTCAGGATGAGACATTACAAATTGGTATCATAGGTTTATTTACATTGTATTACTATTTTAGGAATTGGTAGACACTGGATTTAGAATGTGTTGTCATTTGGTCAATAGATGTTTCTGGGATTGATCACCCACCCATAGGGAAATGTCCAAGTAGCCGAGGATGGTATTGATGTTTGTGTTGTTTTCTATTATAGATGACTATGATTTCACCTTATGTGAATCATGTACTTTATACTACTGATTCATTTATGATGTTTATAATAATTACCATTTTCCTGGTATGTTAACGATAAAGCATTACTTGCATCTTATTAGGAACATATAACTTCACATATCATGTATATTCTATGCCAAGTAGTTTCATTTATAACCTACTTATTGATTTTTATTGTGATCCTTGAGTGTATTCCATGATTTTGTTTATTATCAAGAATTTTATACTCCATGATAGGTATTTTAGTGAAATTTGTATCTCTATTTATTTTTAGTTATTTTCTTTTTCATGTTTTCTTGTATAACATGCATATTTGCTTGAATGGCATGCTTATTTATTTATTTAGTATGTTTTTTTGCCTAAAGATCATGCTTATATGTTTATGGAATTTTCCTCCATGTTTACCTCATACCATAATATGCTAGTATTGTTTCGATATGTAAATTTTTTCATGTGATAAATATAGTGGTTGTATCTAAACGGTAAATTGTTTTCATTTTTAAGGTGTATGGGTTCCCTATAATTTGGAAAATGTGATCTGTGTACTCAAACCACCCTTGATCTTTATAAATATTTAATTACTATTGTTAAAATGAAAAATATACTAATTTTATGTTGTTAAAGTGAATTGTAATTGATTAATAGAAGAAAAATGACATACAATAAAGTGTATGGGCACATTATGGATTGGTAAATGAACACCTAAAGGGAAGAAGCATTATATATGCCCATGTTATAATCTGAAATGGAATTGGTTTTGATTAAATGGGAGTTATACATAGTTCAATAAAGTGTATGAGTTCTTTATATATTTTTATGGTGGAAACCCATGTGATCGAACCATTTTTCATATGAACATCATTTATTTTATAGTGGTTATAAAGGTAGAATCCATTATTTTTCATAAAAAATGGGTTGGTTCACCTCTTCAATTCCCAAATGGGTCTATGTAGTCTTGTTGGGGCATGTTTCTTACGAGATGTCTCAATTGGGTGTTTTTAATTTTCAGTAATTTTACAACTTCTATTGGGTTGTATCTTAATGAACAAATGTTTGTTAGATGGGACCCCTATATGTTTCTTTTTCTATTAATACAGATTATTCTTAAATGAAATCAATGGGATAAATTGGCTAATTTTTATAGGAATTCAATAAGTGTTTAATGTTTAAATTAGAATTTGGATAAGACATTCCTATTAGGATTAATGTTCTCTTATAAATTATTTTTAATGTCTAATGATTAAATGTAAATCAATGTATTGACATTAAAATGGAACCCTATGAGATGTCCTTCATTTAGACCCTCTTGTAAGGGTTGACTAAAAAATGCCCTTGACATTCCTTGGAATAGAAACATGTTCATTTTCAGTATGCATCTTTTCTTTTTAGTAATGGCTAAATAGATAGACTATTGATCCTAGTGGGTTTCTGTTTATCATGACCTAATGATGTGGTTAATACTTATGTTATTGTAAGGTTCTAGCATGTGGTAGGTATCAATTGTAGGAACATTAATTCATTCCTAAATGCCATGATTTTTCTGATATTTGGTGCTATTAGGGTACCATTTTCCCTAAAAAGACTATATGTTTCTAAATGAAACCATTGTTTGGATGGGTGGTCATGACTTCCTTTACCTATTTTATGGGTTTAATCATTTATTAATGCTCCATTTCAACAGTTTATGCATTCCAATGGCATGTTCCACCACTTCGTAGGACATTTGTCCCTTCCTTTTTCCTCTATAATGGAAGACTTGGTACATCATCCAATAACTTCATGGTAATAGGAGGAAATACAACTATAGAATAAAATTTATTTTATACACTACCGAATACATGAATGCATAGGGAAGAAAAACTATGAATAGTATTAAGAATATTTCATTTATCTTGTATAATATTGGGGTTGTCTTTATTGATATACTTTGTACCAATGAGTTTCTAAATTATGTCACTAATAAGTTTATTTTAGTGGAATCAGTAAACGTTATTCTTTTGAGTACATTATCCGGTCATCTCCATAGTAGAGTTACATATGTATTAAAATAAGTCAAGTTATTTAGATTCTTGAGAATAAATTCCATAGGGTCGGGAGGTTTGACATGATATTCAATTTGGTATGGTATTCATGCCAAATGACATGATGTTGTGATGTGGTGATTGTGACTCTAAGGGGTGACAAACATTGGTTTTCTGGTAGTTTTGATATTTTGTGCTTATAAGTGGCCAGTATGCCTCTTCTTTAGATTGGATAGGACACTACTAAGGTGGGGAGATACATTTTAATTTGTTAAACGTACCCTTTTAGGAAGAAGGAAGACAACCAAGGAGGGATATTTGGAAATGGTCAGTCTTTTGGGAATTCCATTGAGGTTTTCATGTTCTGAATCATGTAGATTCTTGACTAATATCATGATGTTGATGTGGTTGGTTTCGTATAAAACCTTTGGAAACATAGTTGGTATTAGATGGACTTTTTTGGTAAAACACAAATGATTACAAGATTTCATAGGTAGTTAAGGCATCATGTTTCTGTTAATGGTTGTGTATTGGTAGGTGAATCAAATATTCTTTCAAGTGGTTGACCAATAGAGGTTTTATTGTTCTCCTTTTGGTTTCCTTGGTTTTATCTTATTTTGATATTCTTTAAGAGATGAGCGTGTCCCTTATATTCACTTTATCCTTAGTTCACAAAGAGATCATTGGTCTTACACCTTGATAAAGTTTTAATGACATTTGGATAGAGAGGTGGTTTCTATCTGAGTTTCACACTGGATGTGTTGTTTTAATTGAGGTTTGGTTATTGTTGAGTGACACTAGGTTTTCAATATAAAAACACATTGTATGGACTATCAGACACCATCCAGTTCCTTTTGCCAGACTGCCATGAGGATGCCACTCTGGGATTAGTCAATGATCTAATGTGGATGTTGTGGCCTGGTTCCAACACCCCTCTTGTGATCTTTGATTGTGGACATCCATGGGTTAGTTACTTTGACTCTATATTAATGCATCTAATCATAACCATGCTATTTTTAGGCTCATGGGTGTTGTTATGAAGAGTGTTGAGTTCCAGTAGACTGGATGTGGGATACACCCTTGTTAATACTGAGGAATGAGAGAAAAAATGGTCATGTTATGGCATGACTGAGGAACTTCACTGGAATTTGGGCAGGAGCTTCAGTGAACATGTCAATGCAAAACACGAGGACCCTTGAGATAAGGTGTCATAGTTTAGTTGGAAATGTGCCAACCATCCAAGATGAGTGTTTTGAGAAAGTTCAGTTGGTGGATTCCAACCGTTTTATCATTTTTTTTCTTGTGTGTGTTCCTAAGGAATCAGTTCAAGCATGCCACCAAGTCAAGGCGGGTTCCATTTAAATGTCGTCAATTTATTCCTAGAAAGCTTAGACGGCCATTTTTTGTTTTTTCAGTGAGATTATACTATTTATTTATCATGAGTTCCCTATTATTACCTCATATGTAACTGGGTTTTCCCAGTTGAAGAAATTACATCGGGAGCTTTGATAAAATTCATAGGGTGTTCTTGGAAGTTAGTTATGACCGGTGAGGAGACACTACTCGGAATTCGACCCTTTTTGGGTTAAAGATTAATTTGGGAGAACCTATGGCTAGACATTAAAACAAGAAGATGAAATGACATGTATCCAATTAAATGGGCTCTAATACACATCTTATCAATGTATTGGTTGGAAAACAAGCGTTGGGTCAAGTTTTGACGGCTTAAGTTATATGTTCTTATATGGATTCTCGGAGGTTTATTGGGCATTTGAGAAAATAACATGGTTGTTTTAATGAATCTTTACAACCCTTTTAGGTTGTATAATGTTTTTAATATTCCCAAAGGATTCTCAGGGATGAGAAGTACTAAGGAAGGGAGGTTGTAACAGCCTATGTTTTTGAACTAGACAAAATCCAATGGAGTTTAAACATTTGGTGTTTACTGGATCAGTCAATATTTGAACTGATATTTGGAATAAAATTCAGAGAGTTAAACCAAATAAATGGGTCATTTTGGGATTTTATAATTTCTTGAGTGGTCCCTTGGTTGTCCCGTTGTTTTTTTAAATCATGGTGTGTAGAAATCATTGGTTTTTGTGCTCTGGTAGAGGAGTATTTCTTCTTAAAAACCATGTGGCCCTCAGCAAAAAACTATTCATCCTATATCTGAGGTGTAGAAACACCCATCACGAGCAATTAATAGTTTACCCAACCCATGAACATTTCCCTTATGGGTATTTCCAATTAGGATATACCCCTACACTATTAACCTCACACTTGGAACATGGTTAGGTGAGTCATATAGGAAAATCTGTGTGATGTGGTTTTCATGGGAGTGGTTGCTGCACAGTTGACACATGACTTTTTAAGCCATGCAGCCAAACTGTGTGAATTGGTTTTTGTTGTTAAAATGACTCATTTACCCTTAATGAAGTTAAAACATCATTTTTTCTCTTCTACTTCTCCCAGAAGCTATATGACGCTCCACTCATCTTTGGGGTTTTCCTCCTCAAAAATAATCTAGGCTTCAAGACAAGTCATACAACTATTTTTCAATCCAAGCACCATTCATCTCTATGGATCTAAATCTATTGTATTTACACTCATTTTCTTCTCTTTCTTATTTAGTTTGTAATTGGCTGCACTATTTTACTACAAGATCATTCTCTCTATTTTTTGGGTGGATCTTTGTTTCTTAAATTTATTCCAAAGTGGACCAAATCAAATCTTGAAATTAGAAGTGTGATAAGTCTAATCAT
The DNA here is from genome assembly GCA_963277665.1 of Viscum album. Lineage (NCBI taxonomy): Eukaryota > Viridiplantae > Streptophyta > Magnoliopsida > Santalales > Viscaceae > Viscum > Viscum album. Next base: position 929,417,739 of record OY728165.1, read on the forward strand.
ATAGTGTGCATTATAAGACTTATTTCTCAAATTTCCATCATTTTATAAAGAAAGCCATTACACTAGACACCATCCTTTATCACATGCTACTCTAAAAAAAATTTCTCAAAAAAAATTGATATAGGAACCTTGTGTATATCCCATTGAGAATTTTTAAGTAATTAAGGAATGATAAACATAATAAAAGGCACCCCTTTGGTGTTAAATCTTTTATCAACCCTTTATAATTAAATGATTTAATTCCCTAATTATATTTTAATAATTCTCATTGGATGAATAATATAATTTCCCCTTACATGATTATGTACAAATGATAATGGCACATACAAAGTTGCATATTAATCCTGAAGTTAGTACTTCTAAGCATGGTGGTTTTTTTGAAATGCATATTTGGGGAATAATGCTTAAAATATAGAATGTGATACATATTTGGGTTAAATGAATAGTTTGATATATAATTCCATGTTTTTATAACAAAATCACTTGAATGAGGTTCACAATATTCCAAAATACAATGTAGTAATTTATTTTTAAACCATTCTTGGCTTGTTGTATTGGTTTCTCTATATTCTTGATGTCAATGTTAGTTTTGATTAATTATTAGTTCACGGTATATCTTGCTATTCTATATTGATTCTACCTACTTTAATAAATATTAAATGTAACCATTACACCTTATACTTTCATGTTTTGGATCATTCCATCCAAATTGATTATTGAATAACAACCCTCCTAAGGGATTGATATGATTCATAAATAGATTTTTCTAAGAAAGTAAATAACCATTTATTGTTGGTGCCTTTTATGTTATTTATATCCCCTTATAATTGGATTTCTATGTTTTTTTTAAATTAAATGCAATTTATTATATAAAATTATATGTTCATGACGGCTTGAATCCCCTATTTTTTTTAAATGGGATTAATGACATTTTTTTATTATGTTGAATTTTTTATGTGAAATGAAATGAAAAGGGTGGTAAGGCCATGCCGTCTACTTCATGCTTAAGTGAAAGTTAATTTGATTTATTATAAATACAATACACTATCTATATTGGAATTATTAACTGAAAATCATGACTCATGGATATTTAGGATAAATATAATTAAAACTTATACATAGGCTTTGGAAAAATGATAAGGGTTCTATTGAGCATGGAGGAATTACACTCCATTACATCTACCATTGAGCATGATGTCTTTCACGAATGATACTTTATGGTCATTGTGCTGTACCCACCATCTACCATGATTTGAGTGTTGGGAAGATAAATCAATCAGCACCCTGAGGGTCAAGAATGATGTCTCTTGCTCTATTTTGATATAGGGAATTTACCCATCTTTTTGTTCTTATAGGCATGTTTAGACTGATTATGGATGATTGAATTATGCCCCATTCTATCCAGAAACTAGTATTCCATGTATATGTCCACTAACATAACATTTTACATGGTTAATATATATTGATGTAATATAAACTATACTATGTATATATTATAAAAATATAAATATGGTAATGTTTCAAAATCTTTTTCTGGTAATGTGTCCAAGTAGGTATAGCCGCAATGTGTCATTTAGGAACCTGATCAGAGTATTGTCTATTTTTATAGTATTGTTTATTTATTCATATTACCTACACTTATTTACCTTGTCCATGGAAAATATTTAGTTGTAGACATTGTTGGTGGTAACCTATTGTGATTTATATCTCACAGCATGCTCAGGCTTCCACTGCACTTGGGTACCAGAGTAGACCATATTTGTTTCCAAACCATGTATATCATCTTATATGGAATATCTTGTTTCTAGGAGTTAGTGGCATAAGACCGAGCTAGGTTTTAGGATTCTCATAGAGATTTTCCTTGGGGATTTTATTTTCTTTATTTATTTTTTTGTCGTTTTATACCTTGTATCATGATGTATATCTACTATTTAATAATTTATAATCATTGGACATGCATTATCCGATTTTATATTAGTGTTTCCCATCCTTTTCTATTCACTTTAAAATATTCCTCCTATATTTTAGATTATTTATCAACTACTATAAACTATTCTACTCAGATAAGAGAGTATATTATCCCCACTATCACATCCATAGACCCTCATTTCAATTCAGCATCCTCTGGAATATAGGGTGGAGTGATTGAGGCCATGTGACCAGCTGGTCTGTCTACCATCATGGTGGTCGTTGAGGATGGGATTTTACATGGATTAAAAAAAATTTATATGGTTATTTTAACATAATTAATATATAAAACATGAAGAAGGATATTAATTATTGAAATAAATAGTCTATATACAAAATCATGGTTTTTATCAACATGTGAAAAATACTGTTAATATGATATAATAATACAAAATGTATGTTGTAGTATACCATGTGATTTTAAGAGTTTTTTAAAACATATATTATGTTCTCTAAAACTATACAATACTAAAAAATGGACTAATGGTGACAACTAAATGATGTGACTATTGCATAGTAGTGGCCACTCATTGACAACTAAACATTATTCATTGATGGGCAGTCATTATATAAAATATCAACTTCCATATTGAAGTTGTTATCAATAATCCCATGAGAATATGTAGTCACTGAAATATAGTAGTCACTAAATCCCATCTGATAAGATATGATAGTGATATCCATATCATAGTTGATGCAGGCTATCTCATTATGGCCAATAACAACCACCAAATGGGTGTTTTTATAGGCCCTCTCATCTTAGGAAATAAAAAAAATTCATATGGTGGTCTCTATACATATTTTAAAAAAAATCAATCAATACTTCTCCATTATAGGTATTGAAATGAAATAAAAACTGAAATCATCTACATATCTGAAACTCAATGACTGACTTCGACATGAATAATTTATTTACTAATTTCAAAAAAATACTCTTCAATCCATTTTTCAAACTATACACCTATCATATCATAAAAATTATAAAATAAATTTAAACGAATAGTTAATATAGTAAAAAATTTAACTCAATAATAATAATAATCATAACCATTTTTTAATGTAAAAGTTTTTATAATAAATAAAAAGTTCCTGGTCGTTTTTTTCAAATATTACATATTTGTAATCATTTTTTAATCTAAAATAGATTTTCAGTCATTAAAAGAATACATAACATTATAATTAATCAAAAACTATTTTAACCTGTATCATATAATTTAGAAAGTATTTTTCTCTAATTCCATGTTTAATCATGGTAATTATCTAGGTTTTGAATTTTAGACGTGTGTTTTTGGGTTTTAAAACACTATAAGGGACCTTTTGATCATCTTGGGAAAAGAGAAATATTGATCAATGTGTTGTATATTCCAGTGTTTCACAAATTAATTAGAGTTATTTTCCTATTATTTTATAGCAATCTATGATTTATATTTGTTCTAACCCCCTGACACAAGTTTTTAAAGAATTTGATGTCATTCAAAATTACTAATTTAGTAATTCAGATCATATTTCACATAATATTAGTGTCTATATGTTAAAACCTATTAAATATAATAACAATATAATTTTACTATTATATCACATCAATTTATCTTCACTTTCATGGTTTTAATCACCACACACATGATTTAAAGTTTTAAAATAATAAAATTATATTTTTTCCATCCTAAAAAAATTTGATTGATGTTACATCACACATTCATTTTCAAAAAACAACTCATAAATAATTTTACTAATATTTCATGATGATATGATTTTTTTATTTTAACCCCCTAAAAAATGTTTTAAAATGATTTAATATCTTTTAAAAAAATCATATTTAGTCCTTCTGAGAAATCCACATTTTCGATTGATTCTAACACCTTTTGTAAACATAAAAATTAATTAAAATATCATTTCAATATTATATCACATAAATTCATAGGTATTTTCTATGTTTTTAATTTTACTCAAGTGTTTTGGAGTCTTATAACACTAAATGTTCATTCTCCGTCATCCTAATAAAACTACAACTCTGATTGATGTTGTGTGAGTTCCTATAACTGTAAAACAAATAATCGAAAAGATTTATAATATTTCACAGAAATAAAATATTTTTCCATGTTTTTAACCCTATGAATGATGTTTTTGATGACCTTGATAAATTTATAATTTTCTATTTATTCATTATGACTGCACTGCACATCATATTAACTTATCTTTTATAAAAAAAATTAAAAAAAAAATTAAACATTATAATTTTTTATTTCAAATGAATTAGTTCTATTTTTATATCTTTTCACCATTAGATTCATTTTTTAATGTTTTAAATCGCTAAAAGTATTTTTTTTCATCTTGAGAAAACCCCAACCTATATTGATGTAGAAATAGTTCAAATATTTCAGAAATCAATCATCCATTATGTTTCTAAGATTACACAATAATCTAATGCCATTTCATTATTCTTGAACCCTTAACACGTGTTTTTAATGAAATTAATATATTTAAAAGATTCATATAATAGTGACATATACTTTTCATATAGATATATTACATGTTTTTAGATTATTATTCGTCACATAACATAACGATACATGCTTGAATCGTGTAGGTTTAGTTCCTTTAGAAACATCGATATAGAAACAACTAGTATATAAGTGAACTACAACATCTCACACCATGTTCTTTATAAATAAAAACTTATTATATATCACACACTTTATACCTTTCTTCATAACTCAAGAAAAAAGGAAACATAAGAAAGGGTGAGCTCAAATGCTCAGTAAGGGTAATTAAAGAAGACGCATATGATCACATGAAAATAATGTGATCATAAGTGTATTAGAACATGATAATAACCTTTGAAAATAATACCCTATATTTCATTTAGCTTAATCACGATTCATGTCATAAATGTAGGCAATTTACAAGAGTTTAATATTATATAAATTAAAGAAAATGAGTTATGAGAGCATAACATTGAAATAAGACTTGAGATTGTGGAATACAAATAAGCATCTAAAATATTTTACTTAACAGTTAAGGAATATAATAGTGGAAAAGGTTCACTCTCCAAACCGTCATAATAGTAAAGGTTCACTAGAAATCATATCCAAATGGATATAGTCCCTCACTAAACTAGGTTCACTCCCCATTCTAGTCTTATTTATCTCATGATATATTTGTATTTACACAATGAAATGAAATAACATATAATTCAAGGGTAACCCATAAAAAAATAAAAATCACATAGTTGTGTGATAAAATTAAATACATCATTTTTCCTATGAGAACCCATGAAAATAAATTGGTTTCATAAATATTTAATCATAAAATAACCCATGGTAAAGGCAACATTTTCATCAAAATTTCATCATTTCATCATAGCATAACCCCTGGAAATAAGAATTGTTTCATAAAAATCATGTCATCATAAATAAAATATATCTACATAAAAAACATGGATTTTAATCTTGGATAATATCCATTGAAATACATAATTAACATCAAAGGATGTCATTATAAGTGAAAATTCATTTAAAATATGACTTCGAATATTTTTGGGGGAAAAATATTTTCATTTTAAACTCACTTATTTAAAATATAAATATTTAAAAAATATTAAGGAAAAAAATTATTTTAAAATAACCATGAAAACATGTAAATTAATCTTCAAAACCATTAGTGTTCATAGTGGGGAGAAATTATACTACATCCATATAAGTTGAAAGTAAAAATTCATTTCATACGTTTGTAAAAAGTAAAAAAGTACCACATTAAAAAATGACGTGATTATTCCTCTTTAAAAAATAAAAAATTAATACATGGGTAACAAATAAATTAAAACATTATAGGATAATGTTAAAATCATTTTTGACAACAAATTCAGAAAAAAGGGATATCGAAGAAAAATAAATTTTTACTAAAGAGAGAAATGATGTCAATTTTCCTTGAAAACATTATTTCAAACTTGTAATTAATTAAAAAGTAGAAAATGAAAGGAAAATGTGTGATTTTAATAAATAACCATATGATAATAGAATTCATGAGTTTCATAATAGGTATGTAATAAGATTTAATCATTTCCATATTAATCATATAGAGCCCTGATAAACCATGAGATCATGACAAAAAATCATTTACACTATGGTAAAATTTCAATTTTAATACCAAGGGAATAAATAACACTATACATATATTTTTAAATACCGGTATATTTAATATAATAAATCAAAAAATACATTCATGTGTAGTATATAAACCACATAAAATTGTTGAATATGGCATTATCTCCCACAAATAAAAGTGTAACAAATATACCTTACATCATGTATAAATATTATTATACTCTTTAGAACCTCCTATTTAAAAAATATAGATTTATTATACATCAATTATAGAACCATAATCATATATATTGTACCATATATATTTATTTATAACCATATATTAGTATTTTATTAATAATTATTTATTTAAATCACTCCAATTCATGATATCTTCTCTGTTTTCATGTGTGTTTTGGTTTGTTATATTTGGTCCTTTTACTTTTATCATTGTTCCATAATCACTAGAATATTAATAATAATATAATCATAATATATATTTATTATATACATATTTAGAGTCATCCATAAAATCTAGAAAATGATAAATTAATAACAAGGTTCACAGATATGGTTGGTCGTATGTATGCAAGAATAATGTTTTCATTTTTTAAATGGGTGGAATCAAATCAAGGTAAATCGTTTTTCTGCATTAAAAAATAATTATTATATCATATATATATATATATATATCATATGTATCAACTCAACCTATATTCCAGTTATGTAAAACCCCGAGCTTATTTTTTATAAGGCTTCAAACATGCCTCCCAATACATTAGTCGGTGCAAACTAGAAGTGAGGGACTACGGCGTATCGATTGAGAGACTATTCCATTATATAATATTAAGAAATAGAAAAAAAGAGATAACATCCACATCAATAAATAAATATAGTGAGGAATTATTTCATATAAGAAATGTTTTAATAACAAATAGAATGTCATAAAGGCCGGAACAACCATGTCATTCATACAACACTAATCGCCCACTGGCCCAATCACATATATAGTAGTAAATTAAAGTAACAAAAATAAATGTTAAAGTCTCTAATACATAAAACACGATATAACATATATCCTACTCCACATACATATTTGATCCATCTTTCTTGATGAGTCTCAAGAATTAGGCCATCCAGTTCCCATAACTATGTGAAATTCTTCTCGAGTACCCTAGTTCAATAGCAGCTGGAGAAAGGTGTGAGTAAAAAATCAATAGGTAAACACTAATTTAGTCTCATAGATAGATAATAAATTTATTTTATATATATGTTAGTTACTCATCAATTCAATAATAATAATAATAACAAAAACTAAATATATTATGAAGGAAAATGTCTTAACAAATAATGCCTTCAATGGGGAACGCTTATGAAATAATGTCATCCTTGCCAGGAAATAATTAGAATCAAATAATGTAAATAATATCATTATTAAATAGAATCCATATTGGATCATGAGTTCAATAATCCCAATCATCTTGAAATACTATTACTAGGGCATTGAGTAGGATATTTTACTACTCTAGTTGTGTATAATACTATCAATTCTAGGGTCCATAAACCTAATGGGTGATAACTACTTCAGCTAGTGTAAAATTTTTCTACAAGAAAGATATGTCAAAATAGGTGCAGGAATTTCAAATCTCTAATATCACTTTTAATTTCATCCAATAACCAAAATTAAGGACTCTAGGAAAAAACTGGACATCCTATAGATATAACACTTTAACTTATATAAATGAAACCAGGTCCCATAGTTTGTATCTAGGGTGTCTCTGTATAATTATAGTCATGTTTTAAATAATTTCTATTTCCCTATAAGTCTATTAATGGAATTCCTACAAAGGAATACAAATATCAATCATGGTGTGTATAATCAATATTTCCTATTAGTCTCTCCATATCATTCCTACATGATAATCTAAGTATCACTCAATGCATATGTAATTAATTTTCCATATGATTCCATCCAAGGAATTTTATCTCAAGAATCCATGTTTCACTAATGGAATAATATATATCCATTTAAATTAAGATCCTATAAATGGTATTATGCATTATTTATCCAAGTATCCCTCATTGCGTAACATAATTAAATTTTTCCAGGGATCCCCTCCAAGGCATTCCATATCAGGAATCCATGTATCAGTTAAGGTGTAATATATTTCATAAATCTTATGATCATATCAAAAGAATTTGGTATTATGAATCCATGTATCACTCAAGTCATAATATAATTTATATATCTTATGATTCTATCCAATGTATTACATACGAGGATCAGAAGTATCACACAAGGAATAAAAATTCATATCTAAGAAATTACCTTTAAAAATAATGATAATATATCATTCAATCACAGATTTTCAAATTACATATCTCATGTAGTACCTCTAGGCATCCCAATAATATCATAATAAGTTTCAAAAGCTGTATCCTAATAAGTATTCATGGGAATCCAAAAAATAAGATACAATACAACATGATAAATGGATTAAATACTTGGAAGTACCTCCATTGATCATAATTTCATATATAATAGCCATGTGAATGCATATATAAAAGAGTGGTGGTGGTTGATTGGATAAAACTACCACTTCTTCTAATTTCCCCATGATCTAATAAGATTAGTTCAGTTCTAGGTATGACCCACTACAATATATACCCAATCCCATGATGTACTATTCATGATAAGTCAAACATTGGGGTACCCACGAGGTCCCTTGGTCAGTTCTTAGGAGAGGCATCCAACATAGGCCCCTGGAGGTTTTCATGAAAATATATGAAAACCTCTTAGTATTATTTAAGTCAACATATAAAAAATGGAATCTCTCTTTGAGTATTCAAATGGAATAATTATGTGGATGCACCCATAGGCGATTATTAGTAAATGTTATGCTCTCATATCAAGGTATGAATCTAGGACACAAGGGTTGTTAGTGACCCCTAACATTCATCCATCCTAAATATGGAAACTCATTTAGATTAACACTTCATTTGAATAGTACTATTGGGAGAGTTTCTCACTTAGCAGAAAGTGAAGGCATGAAAATAATTCCCTAAAGATTCATAAATAACATAGGTTAGATAAAACAGAACACCCACATTTTGGAATCTTCCAACCATTTATAAATTGATCTTGGTATCTGCGTCCATGTTCGGAAATGTCTGATCCAAGATGTATCATCTTTCAAGATCCTACCTAACATTTCATATCTCTAATATAGTCCCAAAAATCAGTTACAACATTAAAAGATTTAAATATAAACTAAAATACAAAAATTAATAACATGTGATATATCATCAGATTTCCATTGCTTGATGAAAAGTCTATGAAAACACTAGAAGAATGTATACATGGTTCCCCAAGATCATTCCCAATAAATTACCTAACTATCAACATCACACATTTCTTTAATTAAATTTATTTATGTCAAATCATATGAAAATATCTCATAACAATAGTAAACCTCCACAAAATTGAATGTAACCCAGTAGAGATGGCCTTTTGGGTAACCATCTTCCTATGAAGGGTGAAACCCCAAAAATTGATATCTAATTCCAAAATAATTGGTGGAATTATGACTAAATACAATAATTGGTGAATGAAATGTTAGATTATAAATAGAAAGAACAAAATTTTGTATAACAGAGTTGATGGATTACCTCAATGTTTATAACCCACCTAACAACATCTCATTCTCACCAGGAAAAATATAGAACTTCCATGGAGAAAGGGAGAGGGAGGCTGGAACATACCCATGATATCCTAGTGAAATGATGGGGAAAAGTGTGTTAAACCCATTTATAGGTTAGATAAGTAAATGGTAATTTTACACTTTTAATTATGTTCATGGTTAGGCCATATAGTTTGAAAACTCGTGCCCCACTAATGTCATGTTATTGTCCCTATACACCTTCCCCTCACATGGTTACAACATATGGTTAGGAAAACCTTTCACCTACCATGAAACATATTCGTAGAAAATTTTCGACCCTAGGATGGTTTCTTCTGGCCTTCTACATAGTTTATAAAATTGTGTTCTAGGTCAAAACTGATTGCACGGTTAGTCTCCATAGTTATTTACTTACTGTGTGACATCCTTGTGCCCTTGGATGCACCATCCAAAAACTAAAATTTTCAAACAAAACCCTCTAGATGCTCACTAAAAACCTAATACATATTCCAAGCCTAAAACCATGAACAAAAACATTATTTAGAGAAATTCTGACCATCAAATTTATATTTAGAATCATTGATCCAAAATTAACTCATCCAATTATTGAAAATTCAAAATCCATTGGAAATTTTAAACTTGAAAAAATACAATTTTTTACAACCTACCCACCATAAAACATATCATCTTCGAGAATACTTAGTGGTAATGAAAATAAACCAGCCAACATGGATCATGAATTCTATTGAAATGAATGTGATACTTTTTGGAAATCCCAACATGCCACTAACGCCTTTTAATCACATGAATCCAAACCCACAAAAACATAATACAACACTCATAAACATTGGTGAAAACTAATTATGGTTTTTAAAAGAGACCATATAAAATGATACATCACCATTTCATTTTTCCACTCATTAATCTACCTATGTTTCTCCCCATCTATCTTCCAATTCTGAACAACAATACTTCTACCATTCGAATTTTCTACTGAAACATGACCCTATAATTATAATGACTCTTTTGTCCTATATTATAACACATAAAACCATATAAAAGATGTAAAATCGACCCTAATTCCCTTATTTGATATATAAAGTCAAATTACAATCATACAAGACCAGCCTAATTTCATTGAAATTTCCTTAGCAAGATCTAGGTGACCCTTACACTGCACACATCTCATCCAAATGATGGGCCTCTAGTAGATTCTCATTGAACAGATTCAACTATATGTAATAGATCAAGATGAAACACCTAAAAAATACTATTATTTAAAGGCTCATATCCTACACCTGATGAATACTCTGTACCAAAATCTTAATTTCTCTATATCAAGGCACACATGGATGATTGCTATGCAGGATCTCCATAGTTTGTAACCAATTACAAGTGACATTTCCTGGATAACCCATTTGTTTTGCATTCTATTTTCATTGAAAAAATTGAACATGTACTAGGAATTCTCTAAATAATCTAGTAATAAAATGTTCTATTTATCCAATTTCATAGCAATGCTAAAAACAACCCAAAAAATTGCTTCACTATCCCGCAACCCTTAACATGTGATATTCAAAAACTGGTGGCCAAAATTACACTCCCCACCTTAGGATAATCCTTTCCATCACACCATCAAAACATATTCATAATCAACATATTTAAATTTGAAAAAAAAATTGTACATAACCACAAGAAATTATAGGAACATTCTAACTCTAGATCATCAACTCTCAACATCTTCCACTCTTGCTCCCCAACAATGGTTTCCATAGAAAACACCAAATATTAAATAAAAATCTTGGTCATCACACTAAAATAGAAAATGGTTCACTCCCATAATATAGTTCACCTTATACCACTCCTTGGGTGAAACCTTAATAGGATTATCATTAAATAGTGAAACACATTTAGATATATATTGGCCTAGAGATTACACAATCGTAGTTTACTCAAGACTATGTCAATATATAGGTAATGATCATCACTAAACTAATAGTACTCTAATATTCCATAAATAGGATTTTATCTCTCTCAGAAGACATGCTCGTATAAAATAGTCAACACATTCCATTAAACAACTCCCAACACCATGTATCCTGATATTGTCGGTCCAAGTCTAGCAATGGGCCAACTTCCTCCTGACACTCAATTTATTATCAATGTGCCCTCAACCATGGAGATTCATTCCTCATTTAAGTCCCAACTATTGAGAAACCATTCTCGTAGAGTTGATTTCAACAATACGTCCTCATATCACACACACACACTCTCTATTTTATGATTTAACTGGTAAAACAAGTATCAAAAGATTTAACAAAATGTCTTATTAAGAGGTTGTGCAATCCCATACAAACATATCATCATCACTTGACCCAGGATCCCATGAGTCAATCATCAACCATTCCAAGATGAATATTCTAATGAGAACATTAAATTAATTAAAATAGAAGATCCCATAGAACACCTCTCTAAAATAAAGAACCTAAAACATGTCATGATTTATTCCACCACCTCCCACCACCCTGTATCATTGAATTCATGGGAATCTACCTACACTCTAAAAACAATAATAACCCTAGAATCACTCATCAAAATGTCTATGAACCGAAAATGTCCTACCCATCTAATCCACTTTTGATACCAAATCACCGTAGGGTCCTTATTATAAAACCAAGTAATCAATATACCTAAATCCCAAAACATTATCACCTAACATGCATGAGTCCTTAAATGAATTTACAACCAAGATTTATCCCTCAAGGGTATCCATATACCATTACCAACCACTCCCAAAGGTTTCCAATTATCAAAACAACATCAACATGTTGGTGTATGAGTAAGAAATAAGGGAATCTAGGTCTCCCTTGTAGATCTACATATCATGTCTCATGATGGATCACTAGGTCTGAAAACTTATCCCAACGGTTCAATCTTTCATTAATGTCACAACTCACAGGCCATCATCTACAAAAATATCTCAACTCAAGGCATCTAACACACATTTAAACCCTCTCTAAGGGATGTAACAATAAAATTTACCTACTAGGTTCAAAACCCATCTACATTATTATAATTATACATATTTCCAATGTGACACCATGAAAATATAAAATAGGAACATTGTATTAAATAACATGTATTACATGAAACACAAAGCACAAAGTAAAATAAAATATCCTAAAAAATTATAATATATTTATTATTTTAAATAAATTCAATATATTTAATACCTTTCAATGCATGTGAAACGGAGTTAGTGTACTTTCCCTATAATAATGAGTTTGTTCAATAGCTTGCGTTGCACTCAAGACCAAGTTTACCCATAAAATGTTATATTATGAAAATATTATTATTTAATAATAAGATATAAACTACCATATATAAATATTATTAACTAACTTAGGAAAATACATGGGTTTCATAAATATGAAATTAATTTATTGGTTACAAAGTAATTAAAATGAATACAAGATCAAATTTAAAATAAACAGAATATTTTATAGAAAGCTCTTTTGATGCTCAAAAGGTTGTTTTACCCTGATAAATTTGTTGGTTTGAGTAGAGTAATCAAGAGGGGTGAATTGAGTACCTATTTAAAATATCAATTAAATGGTTTTCTTAAAAAGGATCTCCAAAAATATGAATACAACCCAGTTAATCAGGGAAATGTGGTAATAAAAGTTTGAATTTTCAAATAACCTCTCAAAATATTTATTAATTCTCATTAATATCAATATGAGTTATTGATACTACTTTTGTAGCTATTCTAATAAGGGAAAACAATTATAACTTATATCCAAGACTAACTATCAAGCTAAAATATATTTTTTTTCAGAAATATACATTCATGCACAAAGAAACTAAATTCAAAGACATAGTGGATAAAACAACGGGTTCAGTCTCAAGGCGAGACCTAATCCACTCCACTTGGTGATCACCTGCCACCAAGAAGTGTATATTAATAAACTTGATCCATACCCTATATCAGGGTAAACAATAATGAAGAAGACTGTCCAAATCACAAAACCTCTTCCATAGTTTTTCATGGGTATAAAATACTAGGTAAAACATGGAACCCTTCCACACATATCCGTGGGAGTAAAGTATCTTAAAAAGATTCTAGATGAAGGACTTCTTGCATCCTTCAGTTTAGTGTAGGAGATAGTGTGTTTTTTAATACAGACACACACACCCTACCCAAAATCTAGAAATATTACACAACATAGAAAAGATGATGAGATAAGGATATAAGTGCCTTGAGTGTTATTCTATGAAACACTGGACTTGTAGGATGAATCATATGAAATTATCAATTCCTCTTGTGAGAAATTGAGTATCGTAAGTTTTGTGCTCTGGTTTCAAGTTAGATCTAACTCGTGTTCTTCTTGAAATGAGTTCTAAAATGATGATTTTAATTTTAATCTACAGTAGTATTGGATTTTGATGGAGGGTGATTTCTTTGTTCTTCAATTTTATCTTGTTTCATTTATTGGTTTAGTATTTGGAAAAAAAACTCATGCGCCTACTGCTCTACTTTTGTATATATTTGCATCATGAATTTTCATCCTTTTTAATTGCGAGTTCATACATTGGAGACAATAGGATGCATGTATTAGTCACCTCATACGTCGTACAGTCATGTGTCATGTCTACATAGAAACATTAATTATACTAGGGCCTTTAAATGACTCAAATATGACTGTTAGAAATTAAATTGAATATGAAAAAATAGATTAATGAAAGTTGTCACAGTCTTTCTAGAAACGGTGTCACATGGAAATGGTGTCACCGAGAAATGATGTATTCTTCTTTGCCTTTGATCGCTGAGACAATCATGATGGCATAATGGTGTTAAGATTAGGAACAAATAGCAAAATTGTGGTGTTAGAATTGCAGTGTCTGGTTCTTTTCCAAACATCTAATGGTGTTTTAGTGATGGTATCATTGAAACAGTGTCTCAGACTTCATGAGATCTGAAACTGGTCACGGTGTCTGGGTCCTTTTCCAGAAAACTAAAATCTATGGAAAACTAACAGTTTCTCAAACAAATCCAAATACCTATATACATACTTAAGTATTAATATTCATAAAATGAAGTATAATTAATCATTCATATATGAAATCATTATAGAACAAAGTTAAAAATAGGATACAATAATAAAACATGGTTTATGATTAACTGGATCTACTAGAAGTTTATTTAAAGCATAAATAAACCAACTATATGTACACATGATTTGAGACAGATTAAATAAGATAATAAATATTTATAGGATGTACACGATTTGTGATCATTAAAACGTGATTAAAATATGAGGAGTCCAAAAATCTCTCCATATCTGATGATCAAAAATCATGTGAATGGTATATTTGTTCTTAGTTTGTTATTAGTGTTTTGTTCTCCCGCTTTTGGGATTATCAAAAGGACTACAAAAATGAAGATAAATAAGAGAATAGAAAACAATTGTTCACATTTCATTAGATGAAAAATATCTATCATTGTAAAAAGTAAGAAAAGTAAAAAATATCCATATCAAGATACTATTTTTTCAATTTTCTCAGTACTTGTTGTCTTCTCATTTCCCTTGTTAGAATCATCAAAATATGTCATAAGAGAAGAAGTATAATATGAATAAAGGAGTGAGCTAATGAATAGATAAAAAAGAGGGATTCCTTAAATAATAGAAGGTTACAATGTAGGTTTAGTGGAAGAATGAGGAATGTTTTGGTCTAGGATAACTGTTAGGATTTGACTCAGAGCCTGAGATACAAACATTGAGGTAGAGTAAAAAGAAGTGGATAAGGAAGAAGTTAAACTAGACCACAAGGGTGCTTCTACAGGAGCCACAATATCAATGCTCTACACATGAATATAAGGCTTCAACAACAAAATTAAGTTAGTAATAATCTCTCCACCAAATTGCATTTCCTTCTTGAAATCATCTTTGTTATCTGTGAACTTGTCCAATATATGAGTGAAATCGTTTATCTTTCGAACTTGAGTCTTGAATGCTTGTGTGACAAGAGAGATTTTCAAATTCTCTACAATATATTTGAAATGACAGGTCAAATCATGCTTAGAAAAAATCCTATTAATGTATAAATCCAATTTCTTAGTAATTTATTCATGAGTATCATTTGCTATCATTGAATTAATCATCACCAAATCGAGTACTCTATCATTATTATTGACAAAAATAGATAATATTTTCTTATCCAACCCACTGAACACTGATTGAAGTTCCTCCATAACAAATTTTTTTAGCAGATCTCTATCAATGGATTGAGATAACTGTCAAAAAGTACTAGAGGATGTAACTGCTAAAGTGAGGGACTTAAGTTGATTCAAAATATTCTGTAGACATCCCTTATACTCATCAGTCAGTTTTTGGAGACCAATAACGTGCTCACACAACTCTTGGACTAATTTATTTTTTCTCTTGGCCACTTATTCAGATAATGAGTTCATGATCAGTTGAATCAAAGAGACAACTTGTTGTTGAATCTAACCACTAACAACCTCTACAGGATGAGCAGCAGGAGCTCATCATGATTGGAAGACTATTTGCATATCTTCACCCATAGATTTGGGAGACTTCACTTCATCACTTAGTTTTTTGTTCTCAATTATGACCTCTTGAATTTCCTCAAGCATTTTTTTAATCTTTAATATGAACTTCTCTAATAACAAGAAAGAATTAATTTTACATAGGTTTGTTACAATAGCAGGTTGGGTGTTTATGAGCTCTCAACTCCAGCTAATAAAGTATATCCAAAGCCATTAAAATCACCATAACTCATGAATTTAGGAGGTTATTGTAATGGTTTAGAAACAAGAGATGAGATAGGTTTAGGTTCTTTTTTAGAGATTACACCTAGAGTAGAAACCAACTTCAATTGAAACACAGTAGACATATGTATGCCTTTAACTAAGGCTTCCTATGTATCATTCACATCAAAGTAGCTGGGGAACTTATAACAGGTATCCAAAATGCATTGATCAATAGGATTAGGAATTTCAACACTTTCTAGACCAGGGTTCAGCTCCCCCCAAACTAGTATTTCTCTCAAAGGACTAAGCGATTCAGTTCATTGATCCGGTTCTAAAATATTATCTCCAATAGTCTCACCCATCTTCTTTCTAGCCAGTTGGAAGTCTTGTTCTATTCTTTGTTCTGTAGAAAGGATAATTTTAGGATTAGATAGTTCTTCTAAATATTTTTCAACCACAACTTCTTTCTCAAGAAAATGTTATTCTCTTAGATGCTCCTCAAGAATATCCTTTTCCCTTTTATTAACAAACGATTTTTTTCTAAAAGTAGGTTCTTCTTCGAAATCAATAATTCATTCAGTAATAGGTGCATGCATTTCAATTATGTCTTGTGGAATAGGTCCACATTCCTCCTTATCTAGGAGAATTTATTCTATAGGTGAAACGAATACTTCTTCTTCATCTTCAACAGAATAGTCAACAATTTCATCTGGTTCCAAACCACGATCAAAAATGTTTTTATCTTTTAAAGAATGCTTAACTGGATTAAAATTCTCGTAAAACCTTTCATTATCCTCCACCTAATCCTTTTCCATGGATTACAACTAATTTTTATCCCATTGAATATAACCTTTGAGATATAGAATTTATGGTTTTTGACGACTTCTTTATTCAGTCCAACCATTCCTTTTTCATTTAGCATAATAGAGATTATCCTTGAGTAGAACAAGGAGGTAGACTTTGATATTTTCTTAATCAATACACGCATATTCAGTATAATATATTTTTAAAGGTTAATATAGTGTCCATTCTTCATAAGATGTACCAAAAATACATCCTAATATTTATGGGTAGAAAAATTTCCTTTTCATTGAATAATTAGATTCTAAATAAACTTAAACAATGATATAGTTTTACCATCTAACTCAGCAGCAATGGATCTTATTTTGTTTTTGATTCTAGTCAAGCTCCCCAATGCCTCTTCCAAAACAAAAAAACTCTATAAGGATAACCTCTATGGTATTCCTTGAAAATTTCTTCAAGAGGAATCTCTAGGCAGGCAGCCCATAACATCGAGGAAAAGGTGCATCTTTGGCCATTAATACATCTTCTCACAACAAAACAATCTTTTGTATTAAATGATAATTGGACAAAATGATAGAACTGAGCAATAATATTGGGATATATCAGTCGTGTCTCCTTTGTGAACCAATCCAACCATCCCTTCTCTTTCAGTACTTTCAACACTAAATAATTACATGCCATCAACCATTTAGGGTAAATTTCTTTTTCTAGTACCACTATTTTATCCACAAGTATTGGGTTCAGTAGTCATTCAGACACTATCATCGATGCTCTTTCCACTTTCTTCTTAGATCTGAACTTTTCAAGAGTTGAAGAAGATGGGTGCTTCAATCTCAGCATTAAATAAGGGGTTCAAGAGATATAGATATGAAAGAGGTATTGTAGTTTGATAGAGAAGGGATTCATTTTAGAGAAAAGGTTGCTTGAGTGAAGAAAATAGTGAAACCTATTTTGTTTTTATCATTTGGGGAAATCAAATGTCACAAATTCAAAACTGAGGGATGAATATATTAAAATAATCAACACAACGATACGAGTAATAAAATAAAAATAGAAAGAAAAACTATCATTATGGTGTAACTGGAATAGGGTGTCACGGTTAGACCGAAACTCGTTTTCGTGATGTCACATTTATGGTGTGTCTCCACACGGTGCAGCCGTAATACATGAGATAGTAAGTGAAAGATAGTAAACCGGACACAGTAACTATGAGATTGTAAACATGAAATTGTAACTTCAAGACAATAAACTATAGAACTGTGATAGTGAGATAGTAATCTTAATACAGTGACTTGAGAAACAGTAAACTATAAAATAGTATGTTGTGAAACCATATACTTTCTAATTAATATTTAACATTCCTTATTCATGTATGTTGTAAAATATCCTTTTAGAATTTAATGGTTTGGTGAATATATCAGCAAGATGTTATTCAGTTACAATGAATTCTGAAGTGATATCACCTTTTCGATAATGGAATCTCAAAACTTGATGTCTTACATTAATATATTTTGTCTTATAGCGTGAAAAATGATTTTTTGAGATGTAAATTTCACTTATATAGTCACAATTTATAGGTACATGCCTAAATTGATATCCATAATCTTGTAATTTGGGGATTTTTTAAACTACGAGGTTGTTCAAAAGAAACTTCCTCATATATATACTGATTTAAGAATGCACTCTTGACATCCATTTTATATATTTTTAAATTCATATGTACAACATAAGAAAGAATGATTATTATGGATTCATGTCTAGCAACAGGTGTACTCCTCATAGTCAATTCTTTCTTCTTGACTATAGCCTTTTGCAACCAATCTGGAATTGTTTCTTACAATATTAACAGCTTCATATACCTTATTTCTAAACACCCATTTAGTACCTATAGTAAATATTTGTTTGGGTCTATCAAAAAGTTTCCAAACTTTGTTCCTTTTAAACAAATTTTGTTCTTCTTTCATAGCCATCACCCAAAATTCATCATTGATAGCATCATTAATGTTTTTAGGTTCAATTTCTGATAAGAAAACATTATATTCAACCTGATTTCTAAGAGAATATCTAGTTTGAGTTCCTTTATCTAAATCTCTTACAACGACATCTAAAGGAAAATTCATAAAGGTTCTAACTACTCTAGAATAAAAGGGGCTACTTATTTCAGGTTCTTTAATAGGTTCGGG
This sequence comes from Viscum album, assembly GCA_963277665.1. Classification (NCBI taxonomy): domain Eukaryota; kingdom Viridiplantae; phylum Streptophyta; class Magnoliopsida; order Santalales; family Viscaceae; genus Viscum; species Viscum album. The sequence continues at coordinate 929,437,231 of OY728165.1, forward strand.
TTCATTTTGACTTGAATATGTAAAATTTATAGAACTGATAACTTTTACATATTCCTTTACAGGATAGTTAGAGGATTTTGCATTATTTTATAGATTTGACCTGTCCACCACCAGGTTCTCAGGAGATTTCTTAGGCTCATGTGGATCTATCTTAGCAAACTTGACATGGAAATATTCTTCCACACCTGTAGTTCTTTTCATAAACACTCTATAGGCTTATCTAGAGATTTAATATCGTATAAATATTCCTTCATCACTCTTGGATGCAAACTTGTCATGATTTTCCATAATATTAATGATATAAACATTTCAACCAAAAACATTGAAGTATCCTACTTTTGGTTTTTTTATTCTATTACTCATATGGAGTTCTTTTATAAATAGGTCTAATCAACAATCAATTAATATTATATATTTCTATATTTATTGCTTCATCCCAGAAATAAATGGGTGAGTAATATTCACTAATCATGGTTCTAGAAATTTTTTGTAAGGTCTTATTTCTTATTTCTAAAACACCATTTTGTTGAGGTGTTATAGGGGTATATAAATTATGATTATCTCTATTTTGTAAGAAAAATGATACAAACTCTAGATTTTCATACTCACAGCCATGATCAATTCATAAGTATTTAATTCTAATTCCACTAAGTTTATCTAGAGTTTTATCATATTTGGTGAAATTAGAGCGGGCTTCACTTTTGTGATCCAAAAAATATTCCAATTATATATAGAAAATTCATCATCAATAACATAAACCTAGTGATTCAAATTTAAACTAGAAACATTATATTGTCCAAAAAAACATGTGGACCATGTTGAGAGGTTGATAAGTTGACACTTCTTTCATTGGATTGAAGTAAATTTTGTGTTCCATTCCATTTTGATAAGAATGACACACTTTATCATTTGGAAACTCATGTTTGGGTAGGTCTTTGACAAAACATTTTCTAGTTAGCCTTCTTTAGGAGTGAATATTACAATTTCCTAGTATTCTATGCCAAAATCCATGATTCTTTGTGAAATACACTTAAACAAGAATCATTTTTAGAATTTAAATAATATATGTAAACAAAGTATACATTTTCATTTCTCAATACATAAAATAGAAATTTATTTTTATAATTAAAAAAATTTCAAGAATAATTTTCATATTTAACATAAAATCCATCATCACAAAATTTTGAAATACTAACCAGATTATATTTCAGTCCATCGACAAAAATTAGTTTGGAAATTAAAAATATGTTAGAGTTTCCGATTTGGACAAGGCCAATGATTTTCCTTTTCCATTTTCACCAAAGGTGACATGTCCACTGTCAATTTTTATTATGTTCTGGAAGCATGAATAATAGCCTATAATGTGTCTTGAACACCCACTATCCAAGTACCATAAGATTTTACAGGAGCTCTTTAAACAATTTTCCTACAAAATAGTCAAATAAAAATACACTTTGGTACCCATATTTCTATGGGTTCAGTAATATTAGTGACTAGTGCTTTTGGAACACACATCTTCCTCATAAGATTCCTATAATAATTATGTAAAGTGCTTGAAAAACAAAATCTATTTGGTCCAAAAATGATTGAAATAGTAGAGAGTGTATCATAATCTGAATTAGAAGAATTTTTTCATGAACTAAGAGTGAAACTGTATGTTCTAGATTTAGAAACAAAATTGGTTCTTCCAAAATTTCTTTTACCAGGATGATATATGATACCAGTAGTATATTTAGGGGAAATATGTTTACCTACAATTTTTACCATGGTATATTTGCCATTAGTAAACCTTTCAAGGTCCGTTTTCAATTACTCATTATATAGCATTAGTTTATTGTTTTTTTAGTAATTGAACATTTTTCTCTCTTTCTATAGTAAGTTTAGATTTAACCATTATGGTAAGAGAATACCATTTCATTAAAGAAATGTATTTATATGTTAGTTCATTACATGTATCTTCATGCATATTTCCATACTCAAACCTTTATTTATTAGACAAATTTTCATAATCACATTCGTCTCTAGAATAATAAGAAATTTTGTATAGAAGATTCAAGTGTTACCTCAGATGTGTTTTTATTGAAACACATATTGTCTTTGTTAACATGTTCCTCATGTGAAGATTCTAAGTCACTTGATCTATCCTCAGAAGCACTCCATGTTTCTTCCATTTCCTTTTTATACTTTCTATCTTTGTCCTTATATTTATTTTTATACTTGATCTTAGGATAGTAATTCGTTACATGTCCTTTTCCTTTACATTCATAGCATACTCTCTCATTTGACATGTCACATCTTTTCCAATCTTTATTCCATCTTCCCTTTTGATCATATCTTCCTTTGAGGTTAGGCTTTCCAAAAAATTTCTTCTTGTTGTAAATTTTCATTAAACCTTATTGATAATTCAGCTATCTACCAATCATTTTAAGGTGATGATTTTTCACCGCGTGAACTTTCTACAGAGGCTTGCAGTTTCTCCTTTTCTTTGTTCTTATAACTAATGATCTTGAATGCCACAATTTTTTTTCTTTTTTACTCTTCCTTTTAGAATTTTAGATCCACATCATATATCATTATTTTGTAAGTGAGTTATTTGATAGGAAATTTTCTGATTTTACATGACTCTCTAATAGGTACAGAGGTTCTTATCCATCTAAAAGGTAGGCATCTGAGAATCCACATGATTTGTTCTTTGGCAGTGACATCTCTTCCAAGAGAAAACATTATGTTGACAATTTTATTGAACCTGAGATACATGCTAGAAATAGGCTCATCAGGCATCATTTTAAAGTTATCATTTTTAATAGTATAAGTGTTGAGTCTCATTTCATTCACACTATAAGTTCCTTCAAGTGAAACAGACAAAGTATCCCAAATTTAATGGGTAGTTTTACATGTATAAATTCTATAAAATTCATCATCTCTTTAAGAGTAGTATAAAGAATTAATGGCATTGAAATTTTTATTGAAGACTATCTTAGTAGGGTCATCCCAAGTAATTCTTTCACTAATATTAATTTTATACTCATCTATAATTACAGACTAAATTTAAAAGCCCATACTTTCTAAAAGCATTTTCATTTTAATTTTCCATAATAAATAAATAATTCTAAAGAGATATAAATTTATTACTATCTGAAAATTATAGATCATTATAGTAAAATTAAAATTACAGTTGAACAGATTAAAAAATTTAGTCATAATAGGAATAAAAAATCCTATGATACAAAATGTTGGTCAGAGTAGATTACTCAAGAGGGGTGGGGGTGAATTGGGTATCTATTAAAAATTACTGTTAAAAGGTTTTCTTAAAAATGTTCCCCAATAAAAATTTATACAACCTAGTAAATCAAGGTAATACTGTTATAAAAGTTTCACTATTTAAATAACCTCTCAAAATATTTATTAATTCATAATAATATCAATATGAGTTATTGATACTACTTTTGAAGCTATTATAATAAGGAAAAACAATTATAACTTCTATCCAAGACTAACTATCAATGTAAAATAGATTGTTTTCTGAAATTTACAGTAAAGTAGAGAAAAACTAAATTCAATGACATAGTAGATAAAAGAAGTGGTTCAGTCTCAATATGACACCCGATCCACTCCACTTGGTGACCACCTACCACCAACCAGTCTTTATTAATAAACATGAACCACACCCGGTATTGGGGAAAACTATAATGGACAACACTATCAAGGTCACATGACCTCTTCCAGAGTTCATTGTGGTTATAAAAAACCAGGTCACACAAGGACTTCTTCCACACTTATTTGTGGGAGTAAACAACATTAAAAAGATATGAGAGGAAGGATATTTTTTATCCTTAAGTTTGGTGCTGTAGATAGTATTCATTTGAATACAAACACACACAAACACTACTCGAAATATAAATGTAGTACACCATAGATAAAATATGATGAGATAAGGTTAAGAAGTTTTCTGAGTGTTATTCTATACAGTTCTGGACATGTAGGATGAAGAAAAAGCAATTATCAGGTCCTCTTATGAGAAACAATGTATTGGATGTCCGGTTCTCTAGTTTTCAGTTAGATCTAGAACGTGTTCTTTGTGGCATTAGTAATATGAATATGATTTTGATTCTAATCTAATGTAGTCTAGCCTTTGGATCGAGAGTGATTTGTGTATTCTTAAATTGTATCTTGTTGCATGTATCGATTCACTCATATGAAAAAAATACGTGTGTGTCTGCTACTACACCTCTTTGTATATTTCCATCTCTGCTCGTCTTTCTTTTTAATTGTTGGTGGACTCATTGAAGCCAAAAGAATGCATGTATTCTATACCATTTACCTCATACTATCAGGTGACATATTAACAAAGATATATTAATTATTTTAGTTCCATTAAATGACTCGAATATGACCATTTGAAATTAAAGTGAAAATGACACAATAGATTAAAGAACGGTGTCACAGTCTATCAAGAAATGGTATCACATGGAAATGGTGTGACCAAAAAATGTTGTCTTCTTATTTTCCTTTGAGCAGTGAAATAGTTAGGATGGCATAGTTGTGTTAAGACTAGAAACCATTTGCACAAATGCAGTGTTAGAATCACGATGTCTTGTGATTTTCCAAACATTGAATGGTGTCTTAGTGATGGTAGCATGGAATCGGTGTCACAGACTTCATGATATCTAAAACTGGTCACAATGTCTTGGTCGTGCTTTCGGGGTCACAGTGTCTGGGTCACATTGTCTGGTTCATGGTGTATGGGTCATGGGGTCTTGGTAACGGTGTATGGGTCACAGTTTGTGGGTCATGGTTTTTAGGTCACGGTGTCTTGGTCACGGTGTCTAGGTCCTTTTCTAGAAAACTAGAACTGGTGGCAAACTCACAATTTCTCATACTTAGCCAAATATCTATATGTAGATATAAGATGAAATATTCACATAATGAATTAAACTTAATCATTCATATAATAAATCATTTTAGAACAAATTCAAACATAGGATAAAATAATAAAATATGGTTTAAGATTAACAAGATATAGTATAATTTTATTTAATACATAAATAAACCAACAATCTCTATAAATGATTTCTAACAGATTAAATAGGACAAACCATGTTTAAAGGATGTACATGATTTGTGATAATTAAAACATAATTAAAACATGAAGAGTCCAACAAAATTAAATTATTTACAATTGATAACTGATATTAATGTAATATATATTATATATTCAATAAAATATATTTTTTATATTCATCCAATAGATTTTAATGTTATAATATAGGAGTAAAGCTAGTATTACACATAAAATACTATATTTTTATTATGGCACTTTAACTGACTTTTAATAGAGAACCAATTTCAAATCAAAATTTTGGAACTTTTATAAATATTATATATATAAAAACTTAATAATTTAACTATGAAAAAAGTATTGATAGAGTGAAATTTTGTTATTTTTATTGAATTTTCATTTTTAATGAATAATGAAAAATATTTGATTTTAATTAAAAACCAACTTTTTCATCAAATTTACTTATATGGATAAATTATATTTTAAATTATTTTATGGTTTAATTAGATAATTTTATTATCAATTAATCCAATTTAGGATAATGGAATAAATTTTAGTTTTAAATTTAATATAAAAACATAGAAAACTTTTGAATGTTTTTACTTTAAAAACCTGATTTGTCGTTCCATATGTTGGGTTAAATTTAAATTGATTTATACAAATTATAGGATTGGAATTTCAAAAAATCGATTTGATATTGTGAATAATAATAACTGATAATTTATAATAATGTAATATTATTTTTTAACAAAAATAATAGGGAATGTAATTAAAACTAATTACAATGATTAAGGTGAAATTAAGCTTCACAAGGGACTAACCCTTGAACTTAAGAGAAAAATGACCTAGAAATTTGTCCAAAATCTAGTTTTTAGTAATATTTAGACCTTATAATACCCTTCATATAATTTGTTTTATTTTTATATCCACTTTCAATGAGAATAACGTGGTTGGAATTCCCTTTTCCATAATTTATAAGAGTGCCACTCCTCCCCCACTATAAAAAACATAATCTCCTCCCACTTCCTAACACCTATCAATGAAATTTTTCCCAACCAATATCTTCCCAAATATCTCTTAAATTTTTTTAAACTCAAACTAGATACCTACCCTTGTAGAATAAATCCATCCAAGGAATCTCTTGGGTGAAAACCAAAAGGAGTTACCCGATTACTATGTAACATCATTCCTCAAGCTCTTTAGTTTTATTTATAGTATCAAATCCTTGAAATATTTCTATTACAAGATTATATAACAAGACCAGTATTCTAAATATAGTAGGATATTTTTATGTTATGTTTTTTTCTACACTTACACACATATCCACCTACTGTGTAATGAATGTGAACAATGAACTACCGACTCACAAAACAAAGTGGTTCATTTTTTCCTTTACCAACATTCATGGATGGTAATTATAATGTGAAATGATTTTATAATGTGATATGAATTATAATTATTAAGTACTTATTATTTTCTAATTATTTTAAAAAACATACCTTTATACTTTACATTTTATTCAAATATGATAACGTCATTGGTGGAAGTGCGGACTACCGCCTCCAAAGTGCAATGTGATTCATTCACACGATAATGGAAGTTATAAATGATGACTAGTATTAAAAATATGATACATACAAAGCATCTATATGGTTTTAATAAAATTATAACCATTACTTAAATATAATGTATATTATATAATTTATTACCCTTTTCATACATTATAATGTGATAACATCATTTGTGGACGTCTGGAGTACCACCTCCTCAGCATGATGTGATTCCTTTTACATCATAATAAATAAATATATAAGTATATATTATTATATAACATCATATTTATGATATAATTTTTATTTTATAAATATATAGTATTACTTATCTGTTTCCATATGAATCATTGAATTGTGGGGATGTTAGTCATGTGTACGTATAGCCAATCATCATCATTATTATAATAGCAGTTCATTTATTATAACCATATTTAATGATTGGTTTGAAAAGTATAATTCATATATAAATATGATAATAATTCGATGATTATTTTTTTTATATGTTATATAATGACACCTTAGACCATAGTTTAGAAACCAAAGTTACTTTTTAACACATAAACTGTATTTGGTCAAAATATCCTATGCAATGTTAATTGTTTAAACAAATGTGCATAGAGTGGTAATGAGTGAAATAAATGTAAAAATAAACATTAAAATTTATATTAATGAAGTGGATAATCCAAATATGTTTATTATATATGATTTTGATGGATGTTCACCCAAAAGAAAACACAGGTTAAAGTATTTTCATGTCACTTTTTAAAAGTGTGAAATTAATGTAATATTCACCACTTACTTCTTTTGTGTGGTGTACCTAATTTACATTTTAATTTACTATGTAAATAGTCTTTTTACTATAATTTTATTTTAAACATTCATTTAATATTATTTCTTTATGTGTCTTATGATTCAAATGCTTCAAGATGGCAAGGGATACATTGGAATGTTTAACGATTATTTTATTGAAGTGTAACTTTATTGATATTTTAATGGTATGTCAATTTGTGGAGACTATATGACCAACATTCAAAAAACAGTTTAATTTTCTTATATTATGGTTATTTAGGACCTATTTCATGTATTATTACCATTTTCTACTCATTGGTGATCAAATATTTTTAGAAAATGTGTTTATGAAATCCCAACTACATTTCTATCTTTAGTAAGAGGACCCATTTTCTTCTAAAAACCATGTTTTATTAAAAAAATCAAAAAAAAATCGTCCTTTTAAAAATTATTTTTTAAAGAAATTATTAAACATTTCTCTTTTCCAAAATTTTTCAAAGGAATATTTTTATCTCTTTCGGAATAAGGCATTTTCAAAACCTATCACTGTGTGAAAGGAATATTCTTTTTGCATCCTATAATATGTAAAGATTTAACTGTAGACATTTTGTTCAATTTTCTTTTGGATATTTAAAATATTTCTTCTTAATTATAAGTATTTCAAAATTGGTTTTCATGTAAATGTTTTTTCAAATTTCTTTTCAAAAACAGAATGATAATTTCATCAAAAATATTTTTCAAATAACTTTTTATAGGAATTTTATTCATCAATGAAAAAACCATTTATTTATACTACACATGGTATATATTTAATTAATACCATATTTAATCTTACTATGGATGGATTATGATTTATTTTTCAAGGGTTTGTATTTACATTCACTTATTTTTTTATTTTTAGTCCCCTTGAAATATTCAATTTCTTATGATCATTTGACATTGAATTAACACTACATATCCATATCATTTTTCATGGATATAATTATTTCATAAATCATATACCATTTGTCATTTGATTTTTACATTAAATTTTATTTGATTACTTGGGTTAATATTGATATACCTTCATCCTTATTCTAGTATGGATATTTTATAAGGAATATTGTTTATTCGATATGAGGAATGTTTTGGACATGTAAGACATAGGTTGGGGACTCTTTAATATAATACCTATGGGTTTCGGACTAGTTAATTATGTCTCAAAGATGCATCATTAGTCTCATGGTATTAATTAGTTGAGTAAATTAGATGGGTTTCTACCTTATATGCTAAATTTTCTTGTGAATGGTCTTGATGGTAACGGTTCCACGTACCTAGAAACATGGACTATAATAATTAAGTATTTAAATACATTAGATTTCATTATTATTCATCCATGATATTTTTCATCAATGTATATATGGATATATTTTGTTTTTATTTCATTGTTTATGTGGAATTTGATTCAGATTCTTAACTTTCCATATTGATTTTTTCTTTATATAGTTATTTGAATGGCATGTGTTTTTATTTATGTACCTTTCCATATGTTTTGTTCACTTTCTTCTCAGTTATTGATTACTTTTAATGTGTTATCAGTTATTTACCTTTCTATATTGACTATTCTCATTGATTAATTATTTCTTCCACTATAATTTTCCCTTATTGAGCATTTGATCTCACTCTTATTATGTTTCCTTTCCCCATAAATCCATGCATCATGCTATGAATGATATATTGGAATATACTAGATGGAATAAATAAATCACCAATTTTTTGTAGAAAAACATAATATTGTAATTAGTGTATTAATTTGTAATTCAAGACTCATGTATGTGTCTATTTTACCATGATTAGTAAACTATCAGTCCTTCTGAATTGTATTCCTTGTAATCATGGCAATGTAATGCTAGTAGAAACCAGATCAATGATTTCTGGGGTTGGGTCACTATAATTGGATTCATAAAAAGTTTGGTATCAATATTGGGATCTAGATTTAGGAAAGAATAGATTAGAGAACAAAACAATAAGTTAGAAATAGAATATATGTATAAAATAATATCCTAGATTTTTTGTAATGTAGAGATTATGTAGGTCTTCTCAGCAATACATCACTTCCTTGATACCATAAGTGGATGTGGTTCTATCATAGATGTACCTAGGGGTAACAACTCAAACATGGTGTGCCAGGCCTAACTCAGCGTAACCTAGTATACGAAAATGGGTCTTACTGTGCACCATGTTTGACACTATTAGGGGATATGATAAGGATAATTCAAATTTTATTTATATACTATTATGTAGGATTTCAAACATTATTGGTAATGAATATCCTTTGATAAACATATGATTTTTAGGGTTATTATAAGGTTTTATGATTTATACATCATAAAAATGATATCATGTATAAACTCCAATCTAAGGAATAACCTATGTGGAAATAAATGTATGAACTATTTATGTATTGGGGTTGTATTAAAATCCATAGCTAAAAGGTTATTTAATTACTAACCTTATTTCAAGTGTGTCTATCATATTTATTTTTGAATTTATATTAATATGGTCTTATAAAAGGAAAAATTGTATGTAGGCTAAAACCAACCATGATTGATAACGATTTGAGTCTTGAACCCAGAAGCGAATAATGATAAGGGTTTCACACTAACCAATGACCTACACAATGTCCTAGTTAATATTTCATGTTTATTAGTGAAAAAATTTTATGAATAAGTATTAATAATGAACTCAAAGATTAAATTTCTAGGTTTAGAGATTAATTCACTAACCATATTTATTTTGGATAATAGTTAGAGATAAATAGATAGCATTTTTACAATTTTATGGGCATTGTGATCCATTAAAATTTTATTTTAGTGTTTGAGGAATGAATGTCAATTTTTGGATATCCATTTCATGATGTAAGGTATGAATTATAATTTTATCAAAGCAGAACCAAAATATGGAATTGAATCATATGGAATTAAAACATATCATGCAAGTAAATTTCCTTATATACTTAGGCAGTAATAGAGTTTTAAATCCTCCTTAAAATGATATTAAAAAAAATTATCACATTTCCTTAATTTTTGTTGAATAGATGGTCTTATAAATTATCACATATTTATGGATGTGGGGCCCTCAACATTCCATTAATAATTCACTTGTTTTTTGGAATAATGAAGTTAATCAATCCCTATAAATATTTTTACTTTTCCTCTATATATGTATCATTACATACCATTAATGTTATCCTACTTATAGAAATATTTATATGTTATTCCATGTTCCCTTTTCACTTCCAATTCTTTATTTTCTAGAGGATGTTTTACGAACCCTTATCAAAATTTGAGATTTCAAAAATTGGAAATATCCAGAACTCTATCACCAAGATCACTTTTAAATTGTGAGGATACAATTTAATTTCAGTGGTGAGAATGTAACACCAAAAATTTAATGTATGAACATTGAATTATATAGTGTGTATGACATGAAGAGCCAGGAACGAAAGAGGATATAATATCATAAGACATTATAAAACATTTATTATTTTAAATTAATTAAATATGTTTATATATTGAAATGAACATGACACTGAGTTAGTGTACCTCGCACGTAAAAGTGAGTTTTTTCTAAATCTTGTGTTACATGCAATACCGAGATTTATAGAAAAATACTTTATAATTAAAATATCAATATTTAATAATATGATATATACTAGAAATTATGAATAGTATTAAATAAATTATGAATATAAAAGGGTAAAAAAAATATGAAAAAAATTTACTCGTTACAAATTAATTAGAAATTAATATCTTATCAAATATAATATAATGGGAATATTTTTTATAAATCTATTTTTTCCCCACAAGGTTTTTTTACCATAATAAATAAATTTAATTACAATTACTAAGTGATATTAATTATATATATATATATGTTCAATAAAAAATTTAAATTCATCCAATATATTTGATATATATAATATAGAAACAAACCCATTATTATACAAAAAAATAATCTTTTTTTATTATGGCTATGTTACCACCTTTTAATAGAGAACCTTTTCTAAAACAAATTTTTGGAAATTTTAAAAAATTTATATGTAAAAATAAATTTAATATTTTAAATAGAATAATATAATTTATCTTTTGGTGAATTTTGGTAGTTTTTCTTGTGAAGTATAAATTTTTAATGAATAATGAAAATATAGAATTTTGATTCAAAAATTATTATTCATATAATTTATTTAGAGGATAAAATTATTTTTACATTGTTTTGGAAGTTTATTTAGATGTTGTTTATAAAATAACACAATTTATGTCATTAGGATCAATTTCACTTTGAAATTAATTAAAAAAATAGAAATCATTTTTACATTTTTACATTAAAAACCTTCTTTGTCATCCTGTTTACATGATTAAATATAAATTCACATGTATTGATTATGTGATTGGAATTTCGATAAATTGATTCCATATATGGAAACAGAATATTTGATAAATAATTATATTGAAATATTATTTCTTTTCAAAAATAATAGTGAATGTAGTCAAAATTAATTACAACTGTTAAGGTGAAATTTATCTTAACAAGGGACTAAATGTTGATCTTAAATTCCAAAATAACCTAGAAACTGGTCTAGAATCCATTTCCTTTTCATACTGAAATAGTATAATCCCATGGATATATTTTTTAGCATTATGGGATACACATTCAATTGTAAAAACATTTTTGGAATTCTCTTTTCTAAAATTTACAAGAGTTTCACTCCTCCCTAACTATAAAAACGCCTCCTCTCCTCACACTTCCTCACACGTCCGAAGAAACTTTTGGGTGACCGATATCTAACCAAATAGCTTGTAAAAATATATCCCTACATTCATCCTATAATCCTAAACTTTTTTATAAAACCATCTAAGGATCCCATTGGTGAAAACCAGAAGGAGTTACTAGATTAAAAGGTAATATCCTTCCTCAAGTTCTTTAGTTTTATTTCCATTATCTTCTCCTTAAAATATTATTAATCCATAAATATATAAAATAATGAGTGATAAATATGAGAAGATTTTCTATGTTAAGGGTATAACCAAAACTTACATTACCACCCATCTAATGGGTAATGTACTTCCCATTTATGTCTATGATGAACTACCGCCTCATAAAACAAAGTTATCTGTTTTTCCAATAACACCCATCATGGTTGGGAATTATGATAGAAATTATATTTAAATATTATATATATGATAAATATCATTAATTTATTCTTCAATAATTATTTTAAAACACACACCTTTATACTTTTCATTTTTTGTAAATTTGATAACGTCTTTTGCGGAAGTGTGGACTACCCCCTCGTAAAAGTAATGTGATTCATTGACATGATAAATGGAATGTATAAAAAATATTATTATTAGACATATGATACATAAAAACCAATATATTATTTTAACTAAATAATTAACATCCTGAAAATATAATATATATCATTTTCTTTTTTACACTTTCCATACATTAAAAAGTGATAATATCGTTCATGGACGTGTGGACTACTGTCACTACGAAACAATGTGATTCCTTTTACATCACAATAATTCTATTTATAAGTATATATTATCATATAAAATTATATTTAGGATATAATTAAAATTATGGAATCATATTTTGTTACTTCCCTTCTTTCCATAATTATCACTGAAAAATGGTAACGTTACTCATGCGTATGTACGACCTACTATCTACATGATGGTAACATTAGTTCATTTATCATAACCATAATTAAATATTGTTTTTAAAAGAATAATTGATGTGTAAATATGATAAATATTTCATGATTATTATTTTATAGATGTTATATAATGACCACTTTTAATATAGTTTACCTAAAAAAGTTATTTTTTAAACACGTGAACCGAATATGGTCAAAACACTTGAGTAAAATTAATTTTTTGAATAGATTTGTAAAACATGGTAAGTTAAATAAAAGTAATTATAAACATGAAAATGGTTATAATGAAATTCTATAATTAACATAATTTCATTTTACAAGGATTATGATTCAAATATTCCAATGTGGTCTGCCACACTTTGGAATGATTATGGATTATTTTACTCAAGAGTATTTCTAATTATATTTCAATGGTATATAAATTTGTGGAAATTATATGAATATTTTTAAATAAAAAAATTAATTTTAAAATCCTAATTTTATTCCTGACCTCTTTAAAGTATTAGTTATATTAATCCACTCTTTTGTTCTCAAAATGTTCTGGAAATTGCTTTTAAGAAATCCCAACTTCATTTATCTCTTTGTTCAAGGAAACTTCTTTTTTCTAAAACCAATGTGTCATAAAAATGTTATTACCCTTTTGAAAATGATTTTGTAAAGAAAGTTTTAACGTTTTTTTTCTTTTACCAATGTTTTGAAAGGAATCTTCGTATCTCTTTTTAAATAAGGAATTTTTTTAATATTTTTACATGAAAAAGGAAGGTTATTATTACCTCATATGGATTGTACAATTTTACCCACCAAAATTTCATTGAAGCATCCTTTTCATGCTTAAAATTTTAATTTTTTAGTGGAATTTAATTCGAACTTAATTATGAAAAAAAATTCAAAACGTTTTTATAAATAATGATATTTTCATGAAAAATATTTTTAAATGAATTGTTTATAGTAATTCTATTCATCCAAGACAACAAAACATAATTTTTTATCCAATTGGGAATTCTTTTTTTAAAATTATCCTTACACTTCCTTTGGATGATTTATGATTGATTTTTCCATAGATACTATTGACATTCACTTCTTTGATTTATTTTTGTCCCCTTGAAATATTCTATTTCCTCTGATCATTTGACATGGAATTTCACCTAAATATCCATATCATTTTTCATGGATATTATTGTTTCCTAAATCATATACCATTTTTCATACAGTGCTCACATTTAATGTTTTTTTGTTATTTCTAGAAATATAGATACTTCGTTATATTTTATTTAGTATGGATATATGATATTTAATATAGTATATTCAATATGTGGAATGATTTGGACATGTAAGAAATGGGGTGTGGATTATTTAAGGTAAGCCCTATGGGTTGGGTACCATATATTGAAACTATTCGATGCACCATCAGTCTCATGGGATGAATTAGTTGTGAAACATAGATGGGTTTCTATAGGATATGATGAACTATCTTATGAATGGTCTTAACAGAAATTGTTCCATATACCGAGGAAACATAGAGTCTAATAATTAATCATTTACCTTATTTATTTTAAATTATTATTCTTCTATGATTTTTTATGTCAAAAAATATATGGATACATTTCATTTTTAGTTAATTAAGTAAGTGTCTTGTGTTTGATATTCTTATTATTCCATATTGATTCTACCTTATAAAGTTATTTGAATGGAATTTGTTTTTAGTTATTTACATTCCCACATTATTTACTCACTTTATTCTTAGTTATGGATTAAATGGAATGTTTTATCAGTTATATTCTTTTAAATATTGACTATTTTCATTTATTTAATATTAATTTTACAAAAAAATTAACTTAATGTGCATTTGAACTCACCATTATTATGTATCCTTTCTCTAGGAATCCAAAAAGTATACAATGGAATATATTTATGGACATACTAGATGAAATAAATTTATTATTAATGTCTTATTTAGAAAAAAAATTATGTTGTAATTAGTTTATTAATTTTTAATACAAGACTCACGTGTGTATCTAGTTTACCAAGACAAATAAACTCTAGGTGTATGGGGATATGGTTTCTTATAATAATTCCAATTTAATAGTGGAAGACACTGAATCTGTGCTTTCTAGGTTCGGGTCGCTATAGTAAATTGCAAGGTATACTGGATAACACCATTTATGTTGTAATTGTAAAGCTATTTAATTCAAACCCATATATAAATATTCACTTGAGAAAATATTCTAATGGATTCACCTTCCCAGAATTTGAAAACGGGCACCTGAATCCTCTCTTAGCATCATAATAAAAAACTGCAACTTAGAGGGTTACGATAAGAATGTTGAGAAGATAATGAACAAACACTCATTGAGTATTCGTATATGGATGTAACCCCTAAATTTTCTACTCCAATATAATGGTTCAAATACCTATCATTATCACACTATAGGATCCTTCTAGATAACCCTAATTAAGGTCAATTAAGTAAAAAATACTATAACAATCTAGATGGTAAAATCCATGTAATTTGTTATGAACCATTAGAAAAAAATTCTTGAAAGGAAGAAACCCCCAACAAGCCTGTTTGAAAAGTCTCACATTCCAATACTATGTTCTTCAGGCTTGTGAACATCCTATGCATGAAGAGTGAATGAAAATTCTCTCTATCACACATCACACCATATATTTGTATACCCATCAATTAAAATAAAATATAAAAATTCCTATCAATTTACATGAATTCCCCTAAGAACCTATATAGGGAAAATCCATTTAGTTTTTTTATAAAATTTAAATAATTGGATAAGATCATCAATAAAATCACACAGTAGTTGTAAAAAAACTTGGGGACTCTATATTCAAAATATGGTGAATAAGATTCCTTTGACCTTTTCTAGAAAAAATTTAGAATCCATTAATGGCATGTTTCCAATATCTAAGAACTATAAATCCATAAATAGCCTCTAGAAAAAGGTGATGAGAGCCATAAATCCATAGTAAAACATAAACTCTAGACCAACATGTGTTCATCTCAATGTTAATACATATAAAACTTTAATATTACATATCATTATTTTTAATCTCATATCATTGGAAACAAGAACTTATTACTGGAATAGGTGTTCTCGATTCACCAGTATGATATCCATCATAGGTTCTAACACATTACTAATACTACTATATTCTATAATGAAAATAGTAATACAATTGAAATGGAATAGAAAAGATAACACTTTTCAATGTCCTGAACCAGATGCCACTAATATGGTTCCCTAATCTAGCAGACCACTAGGCCTCAAGACCTCCTCTATATATAATAGATATTATCTAATAGTACTGAGGGACTAAGGTATGTCGTTGGAGATACTATTCCATCATATTAGAGTAATAAATATTATAAATAACCATATTACATCCATATTAGTAAATAAATAGAGTACAGAAGCATGATTTATAAACCAAATTGAAATAACCAACAGACGTTTTAAAGGTAAAAATTACCATGTCATTCAAACAACATTGATCTCCTACCAGGTCAATCACATATACAAGAGTAATAAAAAGGAACATAAATAAACATATAAGTTTATTCTATATACATAGAACTATACCATATACTAAGACCCAAATAAATATTCAATCCATCCTACTCAATTATTCATTGCCCTCATCCCATATTTTAGCTTCAACTAAGTAAATGTCTAATTGATTACCCAAGGGAAATAGTGGCCCAATAATGGTGAGAGTAAAAAACTCAGTATGGAACTAGTAATTTGTTCCAATAAATAGCTATAAAATGTAGTGTATATGTATGTGAGCTACTCTCCCAAAAAATGATAATAATAACAACTGCTAAAATAGATTGTAGGAAAAAATTCATTCCAAAGAATGATGTCATAAGGTCATGCTTATACAATGATCTCATCCTAGCTGAGGCACTACAAGAATAAAAAAAGGTAAAAAATATCATGAATAAATTCATTCTATATTTTATCCTTGAGAGTATTATCTAGATCTTCCTAACATCCTATGACTATTATATTGAGATAATTGTTATACCACTAAATTTGTATAAAATCCTATCGATATTTGGTTCCTTAAACCCAATCAATGGTATCCTCTTTGGTCATCACTAGAAATGTATATGATTAATATATTTCACCACTTGGGGAAACATGTCCCAACCCTGTGATCACCCATTCTCACCACCAATCACTATATTGAATGATTCCAAGAAAAAAAGACATAGGGAAAATACAACACTTTTAGATATATAAATGAAACTATGACCTGAAGTTTGTAAACAAGTCCTCCATGTATAATGATAATTAATCTCTAAATAATTTCTCTTTACTTTTGATTTAGTCTATAGAATTATTACATGGGAATCAAATTATCACTCAAGGTGTATATAATCCATTTACCTTATGAGCCCTTCTAAGGTATTTTGTATTAGGGATACATGTGTAACTCAAGGATTAATATATTTCCACATAATATATGATCCCGTATGTAGAATTTGTTTATTATGAATCTAAGTATCACTCAAGGAATAACATAATTCTGTCAAGACTATAAGACAGTCTAAGGAATTATATAGCAGGAATCCATGTATCACTCAAGGTTTACTATATTTAATATAAACTGTGATACCATCAAAGTAATATAGTATTTGTAATCCAAGTATCACTTAGGGAATAATATAATTCCATTAATCCTTTGATCTAATCCCAGGCATTCTGTATCAAAACTCCTTGTATTTATCAAGGGGTAAAAATTCTGATCCCAATAAGTATTAAAGACCAAAAATTCACATACAAAGATATTAAGTACAAATAGATAAATATTAATTATATAATATAATGATATATGTCATAATTGTTTAGGTACAACACATTTAAAAAAATGGAAACATAAACAACTGTGTAATGAGTGAGATACTTCATCTCCAACCATGCTCTTGATAACTATCACCCTTATTAAAAATATCATACATAATTCCATCATTCGTATCTGGGGGAAAGGGACCATGTGATCATATATCAAATTCCAGGATCAAATCCTTCTGTAAGACTAATTTTTTATAAGGTTTAACTTCTTCCTGTAGTGGTGATTGGTGGTCTTGATAGGGATGGGTGCCACCCAATGTAGATGACAATTTAGAGTCCTAGGTGGTGATGGTGCATATGGTTTTGATTGATATGACTAGTGGGTTGTCTCAGTGAAAGTGATGGATGATAATGGGATAGGCCTTGAATGTGGAGTCGCACCTGTGGCTCCAGCTGGGTCTCCATTTTCATCAGTCGACAACGACTGGCATACGATGGTGACTGTTTGTGAGACGAAGGTGCATGACTACTATGAAGTTGGTAGGCTTAGATAGAGATGTGGATTGGATTATAGGGCAGTTTTGTGTCAGTGGATATGTAGTATCATAAAAGGGTCCTCAATTCCTCTATTCAAGATTCGTTTGGGGATTCAGAGTAGTGAAACTCAACTTTTTAGGGCTATCAGATTGGAAGAATCAGAGGGTATGGTATCTACTATCAGTTATAGACATTGGGCATCTCGGAATGGGGTAATATTATCTATATAGACTTTTAGTTTTGGAAGAGTGGTAAATTGTACCAAAATATTTCGGGTATGGTCTGTTCTAGTGGTGTCATGTTTTAGGGCCTTCAAGATCCATGTATTATGCCAGTATCCTATTAGGCCTATAGGCCATGTAAGGATCCCCCTTAAGCTAATTTAAAAGGGGATTGTCGAAAAATAAATAAATAAATCTAAGGTCAATGGAATCTACAAGATATATCAGGGAAAGGAAACATATGAAATGGTGATATCATATGTTTTGTGAGGGTAAATAAAGGTGATATCTAAGATCACAGAAGAATAGCATGACCATAAGAGTTTGAGAAGATGAGATTTACATTTTAAAGACATACCTTACATATCTTAGATCATAAACATGATTCATAGAACATATATTGGAATTTCATAAGACATGAATAATAAAGGAATAAATTTATATAATTCTTGAGAATATAAAATTGTCATATGACACAAAAAACATCATACACATAAGCTTATAACATTGTGAACATGTAAAAATAGAAACATGATCAATTGTTAATTAAATGACATGGAATTAGGCGCTCCCATAAACATATGGGCATGAAACCAATTCCTGGAATGACCTTATAAATATAAAATCCATGTTGATTCATAAAATTATTAACATTTAATTAGGATCACACTTAACATTTTTAACATGTAATCAGGTTCATGAATAACATTGACAACTTATAAATAGCTTCACACATAACAATGTGAACATGTAATCAGGTTCACTAATAACATTGTGAACATTAAATCAGGTTTATGAATAAAATTTTAATCATCAGTTATCCAAACATAACCAATGCATTAATAAGAGATATAGGTCCCACCCATCACATAATACATCCATTTGTGTGTCACGATATAATAATCCATTCATTATATCATAACTAGTGAAAATGGAACTAGTTTCCTCAACAATTCATCATATTATAACCCATATAAAGAAATAGGTTTCATAAACATATTTTCATCATAATCATAAACCATACATATAAATAATAAATATGCTATCATTGAATCATATCCCCAGTAATTCATAAGTAGCATCAAAGTACTTCATCTTTGATGGAAAATGATTTTGAAAAATCATTTGAAACAATTCTTATAGAAAATAGTCTTTCCAAATTTAGAAACATTTAAGAAAATAAATCATACTTAAAATAATTTTCTCCAAAAATAATCTTTGAAACATATAAAAAATGATTCAAGGAAAAAAATGTTCATGATGTTAGGAAATTTTGTTCTTATCATACATGTTAAGAAATCATTTACTTCAATTTTTTTGTTAAAATCCAAACAATAATTTATTTCACAAAACACATGAAGAATATATTTAAAAATACATTTCAAAAAAATAGGGTAAACTGTATATTAAGAAATCATAAAATAAAATAAACCATTTTTGAAAACATTTTTTTTAAAAACAATGATAAGGAAGGAAAATTGTTTTCACCAATGACATAAATAAATATAATTTTTTTCAAAACATTATTTTGGTATCCTTATTCCTTTAATAGAGATAAATTAATATATAAAAAATTATAATATAAAAATTACTAGATGATAAAAAAGTTTAAGATTTTTTTGATAGATAGATCAAAAAAATTTGTTATCAGATACATTATCCTAAACAACCCATACAAAAATTAGATTCTAACATCAAAAGTTTACCACTTTTATATATTTTGAATAATAAGACCTATTAAATAATAAAATCAAATAAAACATTAAATATCACAAAAATAATTATATTCATAATTTAACATTTCAACAGGGTAGTATATACACCGCATAAAATAAGATACGTTCATAACAAAACTTATTTTCAATGAAGGCAATTTGAGATAAAAAACTCTTTATTACTTTTGTAACTTCAGGACCATAAACACCATGAAAGATAGATCCTAAAATGGATATATATATAACCCTAATTTTATGTATAATAATTATAAAATACATTCATGGGTAGTAAATACACCACATAAAAGAAACACGTGGTGAATATTTCATGTGTCTCATAAAAGATAAAATTTAGATGAAAATATCTTACCTTAATTCTCAACATCCTTTTTACATGTTAAAACCCATTTCATAATAAAAATTGGAATATTTTAAATTTATTTTTGAACCAAACTAATATTTTTCATTCCATATAATATTTACTTATGTCCTTTTATTAAGAGTTTATAATTAAATTCTTTTTAAAATCGTGTTTCAGGTAATAACTGCTTCGTTCTTCATATATTTTTTGGTTTTGTATATTTGATCTTCTTAAATGGAACATAGTTTCATAATGTCAATAATTTTGAACAGTATATAAAATTATTATATATTCATACTACATTTTTATTTATATTAATCCATAAAATTTAGATATACAAACTAGAATACACCATTCATGGAGACGGTAGGTCATACATACGCATCAACAGTGTTTTATTTTTTGGAATGATAAAAAGAATTAAAGTTAAATAATAAATTAATATTATATAATCATTTTTATGTCATATATATCACATATATTCATTAATTTTACCATAATTTTCTACCATGAAAATCATTTATGAAAAAAGAATCACATTGCTTTGTGAGGCGGTAGATTGTTGTACACGTGAACTATGTTATTGTATCCACCATGGAATATAAAGTAAGAGGTTATATATGTATAATAATTTAATTATTATATTTATTTTAAAAATATTATATAAATTCATTTAATATATCTATATTTCCATCCATGTAAAATAGGAATGGAAAACACATCACATCAGTTCGCATGGTTGTAGTCCTTATAACACAATAGCGATGATATTATTTTCCAATGGGTTGGATGGTAAGAAATTAGGTGTGATATTATAACTCCATAAGTATAATAATAACATAAATGTATTATAAATAATTTAACTAAATCATTATATCAATCCATGAGTTGTGGTGATGGAAAATAAATAACATTTATTCGTGAGGTGGTAGTATTCCACACACTTCAATGAAGTTTTCGTATTCAATTTGATAGAAGAGGATATGAATCTAATTTATTAAATTAATGTAATAACATTTCATTAAATTCGATACAATTTTTTTATTAAATCATCATAATTGAAAAATATTTTATTTGATTAGAATAATAATTTAAAAAATACATAGTTCAAAACAATGTCTCTTTATTAGACCAATTTTTTAGGGTTAACATAAAAATTCGTAATATTTAATTTTCATTTAAAAAATGAATCTCTAATATGTTTAATGATTTAAGGAATTGATTTGTTTAGGTATTTTCCAAACCCACAGTTAGTGGATATTTGAAGTGGAGAGGAGAGTGAGTATCCTTTTATAAGTTGGGGAGATGACACACTTGGAATTTATAAATAGAATAATGTGTAACAACGTTTTCCACATGAAACAAAACTAAAAATGATCCATTATAAAACTTTATAGTATATAGGGTCAAAATATTTCCATAAAATGTGTTTTGTAAAATTTTACTGGTCATTTTAAAACATCATTCATAGTTTATCTCCAAGATAAACTCAATTTAATCATAGTTTTAGTAAGAAAGTTTTACTATTTTTACAATAAATTTTTAACAAAAACTATGTTTTAATTATTATAAAATAAAAAATATAATGACTCTACATATTTAATATATATTTCTATAATCCATTTATAGTATTGAAACACTTTAATTTAAAATTAAAATCATAGATGTGATGAGAAAAGAGTTTTCCAAAGAGAAATTGATTAAATGTTTAAAATGTATTTATATCAAAATTGAATAAGAAATATATTCTAATGAAAACAAATATTAAAAAGTATTTAATTTTTATAATTATTCTTTTATAAATATCTAAAAATGATATTTTGGTCTTTAAATTCCTTAAATGAAATGAAGATGCTTAATAAAAACAAGTATTTATCACTATTTACTAGAAAACAAAATATCACTTCAAAAAATCCCTAAAATTAACTCCAATATAATTTATTATATAGATTAAAAAATGATTTTTATTTTTTCAAATAAACATTCCAAAGGTGTAAAATTTTAATTTTACAATAATTGTGAAAAATATGACAAAACTACTTTTTAGAACAATACAGTTTTTAAGTGTAAAATTGGATTTATTATTATCTCATATAAAGAAAATACATATGATGAATCATAAAATTTATATTTATTATATAATATATATTTCTAATTAAAATAATTTATTATAATATATATATATTTTAATTTATTGTGGTAAAATTATTTTGTGCGCAATAAAAAGTTTTTCAGAAATATAATACCTTTGTTTTTAGTTTTATATTTTCATTTATAATTAATTACTCAATAAAGAATTAATTTTATATACATGTTTAAATCATATATTTTAATAATTTAGTTAATACTATTCATTCCCTTCATTCCAATATCTTTGATATTACTATGATATTAAATAATAAAATTTTAATGGTATGTTTTATTTCATTAAAACTATTGGATGCATGTAAAACAAGCTATCAACGAAGTAAAATTTATTTGAAAAAAAAATATTTCACAAAAAAATGTGGTGTAACATTCTACCCCCTAACAATTAACTTCTACCTCAAAATTCAACACTCTTATAAAAAATGAGGATAATTTGTCATTAATACATCCTCATGTTCCCATATAGCTTCTTAATGCGGGTGTTTTTTCATAAAACATTGACCAGTAAAGTGACATTATTGCATAACAAGAATATCTCTATGATCAAAAATATCTACCATCTTCTAATCATAAGAATTATCTTTATCCAATTTAATAACCTGTGAGTTTTCTACATGTAAATTATAAGGTATATATTTCATTAAAAGAGTTACATGGAATTCATCATGTACTTAAGAGAAGTTCAATGGAATTTAAAAATGATACGAAACAATCCTCATAGGATAGATAATTTCAAAGGGACGAAAATATCTATGGCTCAACATTCCTTCATGTCAGGTTCATTATCATATGTTTTGGTTGTGCTATGATCGATTTCCATTTAATCTCTTACATTATGAAATAAATATTCCTGATGATTTTTTATTCTTAAAGTACTAAAATCAATATTATATTCATTAATTATTCCATAAAACTATAAATATTTTCTAAAACCAAAATTTTTGGCACAATTTTTCCAATATATATAAATCTTCATATGGTTAAATAATACATTAATCTCCAAATCCTCATAAAAATTTAATCGTAATCCATTTTTAAAATTGTTAACCTTATGACACTTAAAAAACCAAAATTTATAAATAAGGTCACTACATTTCAAAAAATTGTCCTCACATTAATCCACCAAATATCCTTCTTTTCTCTTAATTGTTAAATTCGAAATATGTGAATTCCTTATTCATATATTATCCTGAAATATGTTAGTAACTTTAATTTCCATAAAACCTCAATGGAAACATATATAATTCCAAAAAATAAATCCTTTCACATTCTATAAATAATGTCACATGTTATAGATTATATTCCACGAATCTATAAATCACGAAACTCAATCAATGATAACATAGTTCAAATATTCATAAAATCATTAATCATTTCCTAGGAAATCATTACTATCCAATTTATTTTATCCATATAAACCTTCTTTTAATCCCAACAAAACAACATTTTATCAATATAAATAACATACGAAGGGTTACCTTGGATTAATCATGTGTTTTCCATAAAATATCACCTTTATAATAAATCACTTTTCTATGCCATCGGTGCCATTGAACATAATCTTACAAATCCAAAATGATTTTTTTCTACAAATTCCTTATATATTTCATTATTCAAAAACTCTAATTAATATAATCCTCAATAATTAAATTTCAATATTAAATAATTATCTTGGATTCATCTTCTTATTCATTAATAACTTCTTCATTTCATATGTCATTTCTAGTATTATCATCATCAATGACAAAACTGTTACTTATAAAACCTTGTTGATCATCATCTTGAGCTTCCCCCTAAGAAATATATTTTTATAATGCCCACTATTTTCACAATAAGAACATTCATCTTTTAATAATACCCCAGGTATACCAATATGTTCATTCATTGTGTTAACTGAACATTTCATTTTTCTGTGGAAATTACTTGTTCTGTTCTCTTCTTTTCCATTTATAAAACATCTAATAAATCCTTTTAGAAATTCCCTAGAGTTTTTATTCCCACATTCTTGATATATAGAAAACTAATTATTTTTTCCATTGTAGTCTCCACTACCCAATACCTTAGTGAACACTTTCTCCCTCTTATTTAGTGATTTTGATAGTTGGCTAAGGTTAAATTTATTAATCACATATCATGATAATATATTTGTAATAATCATATTATAGTTTACTCTAGTTGTAATAAAATTGGATTTCTCATCAACACATTTTCTATCACATTAAATGTTATCCAATTTCATTCCTGATCCTTCCGTTTACTAGACCAAAAAAAATAATATCATGAGAAAAAATAATCATAGTGGAAACCCATATAATCATTAAAATCACTTATAGGTTGTATAAATCATGACATCTTCTTTTCAATCTATAACACCTTAAGATTATCCTTGGTCAGTCATGGTCATTACTCAAATCCTTAATGATTGTACACAAAGATTTTGGAAATTTTGAATTAATATCTCCCAAGTGTTTCAAATGAGGTGTGCAGCAAGGCCCTTTTTCAAAAACAAATTTCAAATCGAGTCCAACTTAATGTTCCCTTTACAGAGTTATTACCCCCAGGTGCCTTAATTCCAAAACCACATTCACTTTTAGTATCTACATAGGGATTTAAATTTGTAGAAACCACATTCTATATCCTCAAGAAAATTTACAATACATTTTCTTACACATTGATTCATCCTTAGAATTATTCATAGACATATCTATAGGTATATCCTTAAGGGTATATGTATACATAACCATAGGGATGTCACTAATTTTTTTATCCTAGTTTCCAAAGGTTAACCAAAACTATATCTGTTACCAATAGTAATCACACAAATCATACATATATAGATATTAATTATTTATAGATGAATATTTATTATATAATGTAAAAATCCATTCTTGAGGAATTTAGGTGTAGTTCATTTAGGAACATGGAAATATAGTCAATGGGTTCATCACTGAGCTACATCAACCCCCCCCCCCCCCATGCTGTCTATAACTAGCACCCTTCAAAGACATATAATATATAATACCATTCTCTATATTCTAGGGAAAGTAATCATAATAAATGGTGACATCATATTATCAGCAATGGTATATAAGGAATATATCAAATATCACATAATAATAACATGATCGTAAGGGTATGAGAGCAGGATATTGACATTTTAAAAAAAACTTCTTATCGAAGATTATAAAATTGAGTCCGGGAAAAAATCATGGGTGTTTATAATACATGAATCATAATGGAATCAATTTTAATAATCTATGAGAACCTAAAATTTTCTGAATACATATATTTATGGAAGACACTTAAGCCTATAACGATGTGAAGATGTGAAAATAGAAATAGTTTCACTCATTAATTTAATGATAATGAATTGGTATGTCACATAAACTTTTGTACATGCATCCAGGTCCACTTACAGACTTATGTAAATGAAATAAAATACCACACAAAACACTTTTAATATGTAATTAAGTTCACACATAGAATTTTGAGCACATAATGAGGATCATGCATAACATTGGGAACATGTAATCTATTTCACACATAACTCTGTGAATATAAAATCTTGTTAACATAAAACATATTTACTCATGAGTTATCAATATGTTACCAATTAATTATTTGTAAATATAGGTACCATAACTCACATAGTCCATAAATATGTGTTCCATAATATAATAAAAAAATCATCATATCATAATCTGTTAAAAGGGAACTAGTCTCATAAATATTTCGTCACAATATATCCCTTATAAAGAAATAGGTTTCATAAACACTTTATCATCATAATAATAATCGATTTACAGAAATAATAAAGATCTTATCATTGTATCATATCCCCTGTAAATCATAAGATACATCATATAGTGTTGTCTTTGATGGAAAATTATTTTGAAAAAGCACATGGAACATTTCGGGATTAAAGGACCCTTTAAACATTAAACTACAATTTTATAAATGTAATTTGTTTACTATAATTTTATTGGATAATAAAATAGTAAAATTATAAAGAAAACTCCATGGAAAACAATGATCATTAAATTGGTAAATTATGTTTATCTCATATATGTTATGAATGCAGGTCGTACTTACACATGACTGTTGTTTCTATTTTTTTCAATGGATGATACAAACTAAAGGTGGATAATGTATTAACATTAAAAAAAATTTAATTCATATATATCTAATATACATATATAATTTACATTAACTACCTCCCATGTAAAGTGTTTGTGGACAATTAATCACATCACTTCATGAGGTTGTTGTCCACTGTACACGAGAACGATGATATCATATCCCACACAGAATTGAAAGTAAGAAGGTATAAATTATATAATAATATAACAAGTATAATTATGTTAAAAATATAACATATATTAAGTTAATCTATCATTATTATCATTTGAGTAAAATTAGAATGAAAATCACACTTGATTGGTTCTTGAGGCGGTAGTTCGCCACACACATGAACGACATCACTATTTTAAAATAGGTTGGAAGGTAAGACTGTTGTTTTGATATTATAATCCCATAATTATAATAATATCATAAATATATTTTATAAACATTGTATTCATAATTATATTCATCTGTGATAGGCGGTGATGGAAAATGAATAACATCAGTACACAAGGAAACCATCCTCTGTACAGGCAAATGATGATTTCATATCCCATTTGATGGAACGGGATATGGATATAAGTTATTCCAGTAACATAATAACAAATAAGCATAAGATATATAATTTATTTTTTATATCATAATTTAAGAATATTTTTAGGAGTAACATTAATACCTAATAAAAATATGAATAATTTAAAACCCTAACTCTTCTTTGGAAACCCTATTTAGGATTAACCTAAATACTTCATAGATTAAGATTATGATCTAATGAATCCTAAATGGATATGATTAGGGATCTAATTAATTTTTTTGTAGTTATTTTCTGAAACAATGGGTTTCTTATTTGTGTATATGAGAGGATAGGGGTGGCATTTTATAAGTTAGGGAGAGAAACCACATGGAATTTTTGAAAAGACTAAAGTGTATCCATGTTTTTTTTACATACCAAAATAACCAAGAAATAGGAAATTATATAACCTTATAGGTTATTTAGGCCAAATTTGTTCATGTAGTGGGTGTTGGAAAATTAAATATTCCATTTTATCCTTTATCTTCTTAGTTTAAACCCTAATTTAAAATTATTATCCTTAAACACATAATTAGTTTTTACTCTTTTCACAATTAAATTACACAAGATATTATATTCAAATTTTAAAATAATATAAGTTATTATGATTCTAAATATTTTAACCATGTTTACAAATTAAATTCATTGAAGTGGAAATTTTTAATTTAAAATTAAAACAATATATGTGATGGGAAATCTGTTATCAAAGAGAAACTATTTAAAAGTTCACAATGTTTATATATCAAAATTCAATATAAAATTGATTAAAATGACTTGAATACAATTATTAAATTTATAATTTAACTAATATAACTTTTAAAACCATATTAAAACAAAGTTTATGTTTTTAAATGATTTGAAAGAGGTTATATTTCTGACTAAAATGCAGTATTTATCACTGGAAAATTTAACTTTTCATAAAATTATAAAAAAAGTACTCCAAGATAATATTGAGATTTATATTTAAAAAATTATTTTTATTTTCTAAAAAATATTTTCTAAGTGTTTCAAAAAACAAATTAAAAAGTATTTTTCAAAATGAAAAATAAAATGATTTTTATAAAAATATAGTTTTAAATGTAATGATACAATTATTTGTATATCTTGTCTAAAAACACATAAGGTTAATACAAAATTTTTAATTTAATGTATCGTAATTTTTAATTAAAATCATTAAATAAAATCTAATTTTTTATTTTTTTAAATAAAACATGGTTTTTTGCTTAAAAATATGTTTTCAAAAAAAATCTTTTTTCAACTGTTAATATTTTCATTTATAATTAATTTTTCACCAAATAATTAATTTTATATACATGTTTAAGAAACATATTTTCATAATTTATTTAATCCTATTCATACACATCATTCTATAATTTGGGAGATAACTATTATATAAATGATGATATTTTAATAGTATATCATGTTTTGTTTAAACTCAGGGTTTCATATAACAAAAGCTATCAAAAAAATTAAATTTATTTGAAAAAAATATTTCATAAAATCATAGGGTGTTTCATTATACACCTGTTAAATTTATGTTCACCCTTGGTATTAATAACTATGATAAAAATAAATGAGGATACTTCTTCATCATTACATCCTCAGGATCCCATATATCTTCCTAAAGATGGTGGGATTGCCACATAACTTTTACCAGGAATGTTATTATATTTTATAGAACAATATCTGTACGATCTAGAATATCTAACTTCTTCTCCTAAAAATTAATATATTTCACTTGTTGTGAGACCTATATGTTTATTACATGTGAATGATTAGGATTTTATTTCATCAGAACTGATACATAGAACACATCGTGGAATTAATATTGGTTCAACAGAAGTAACAAAAGATAAGATATTACCTTGATATGATCAAAAATTTCAAAGGGACCCCAGTGTATAGTGATAAAATTTCCTTTATATCATGTGAAAAATTTCATCCTTCATTTGTACTTTGGTCAATTTCCACATCTTCTCTTACTCCATGAAATGAATACTCCTGATGATTTTATTATTCCTCAAATATTAAAATCATCATAAAAAATATAACTTATTCCTTCAACATCATATTATTTACCAAAACTAGAATTGTTAATAACATTTATCCAATATTAGTAATTATTTATATGGTTAAATAATACATTAACCCCCAAAGCATCATCTAAATTTCTACTTAAACCATTTCATAAATTTTTATCCTTACGATCCTTCCAAAATTCATAATTTATAAAGAAGCTCACCAAATTTTTCAAAATCAACTTAACATTAATCCCCTAAATATAATTAATTATCTTTTAATTATTACATGATAATATGTAAATATTAGGGTTATATATTATCTTTAAACATGGTAATTACTTCAATTACC
Organism: Viscum album; assembly: GCA_963277665.1. Taxonomy (NCBI): domain Eukaryota; kingdom Viridiplantae; phylum Streptophyta; class Magnoliopsida; order Santalales; family Viscaceae; genus Viscum; species Viscum album. The sequence goes on from OY728165.1 coordinate 929,467,192, forward strand.
ATAAAACATCAATGAAAACAAACCTAATTCCAAAAAGTAAATTTTTTCTTATTTTGTAAATAAAATCACAGATTATATAGTATTTTCCATAAAAAGAAAAATCATGAAACCCAAAAAAAAATATAGCATGAACCACTTCTTAATAAAATCACTAATTAGTTCCATGTTCATCAATACTATCAAAATTTATTTACCAATATTAATCATCTACATATCCCAAATAGACACAATTTCTCAATATATGGGACATATTATGTGTTACCTTTCCTTAATAATGTGTTTTCATGAAAATATCACATTACCGTTAAATCACTTTTATAGTTCATCAATACCATTCTAAATATTCATAAAAATACTTAATGAAAAAACTTCAATCAAACAGTCCTTATATAATTTTTAATTCTCAAATCCCAATGCTTAGACACTTCCATTATTCCACTTTACTCTTAAACCAATAAATAGACTTCGTCATCTTTTTCCTTAAAAACTTATTCCTTTCAAATGTAATTTTTAGTCTCATAATCATAAATATAAATAACATTTCTCAGGTAACATTTCTGATCCTCCACTTGAGATTTTATCTTAATAAATTTATTTTCATAATGACCAAACATTACAAATTTTAAACTTTCATCTATTGATAATAAAATAGGGAGAAAAATATTCCCATACATTGTGTTAACTGATATTTTCAATTTTCCTCAGTTTTTACCTACTATATTCCCTTATTATCCACACATAATATATGTTCTCTTTCATTTTAATCATTCTGTTGAGTTCTTTATCCCATATTACTCACACATAGGAAACATAGTATTTTTCATCTATCGTCTCCACTATCTAACATCTTAAAGAAATATTTTCATCTCTTCTTTGGTGAGTCCAACCATTTGTTTTATTGTATTTTTTATCATATCTCATAATAACTAATAGGTAATAATCATAATATCTTTTACTCCAATCATCATCCTACTTGGTTGATAATAAACATATTTTCTATCATGTCCAATTTTTACCCAGTTCCTTATTTTTCCATCCATTGATGAAAACCAACAATCATAGTGTGATAAAACATAATCACAGTGTTAAACCACATTATCATGAAAATAACATATACTATGTCTAAATCATAAAACATTATTTTCAATCTATGATATCTTATGATTAACCTAGTTCATTCAATCTCATTATTCTAATCCTTCATGATGGTTCATAAATATTTTTTTAATTTACAAAGCATAGCCTTTATGTGGTTATAACCATGTATGCATAAAGGCCCGTTGTTGTAAATCAGGTGATGAACGAGTCATGTTATGTACCCTATTTAGAGCTATTTCCCCTAGAAACCTCTATTCCAGAACAACAACCACTTTTAGTATCTATAAAAGTATGTAATTATATAGAAACCACTCTCTATATCCTTTAGAAAATTTCTAATAAATTTCACAATGCATTGAACAATCCACTGAAATATCCCTAGACATATCCCTAGAAATATAATTCGAGATTTATTTATAAATAGCGTTAGCAATCTCACTAAATTTTACTTATACTGGTTTTCAAAGGATAACTAAACATGAATCTGATTCCAATAGTAAAGACCCAAACATATCATACATATATATAACATATTAAGAGATAAATATTCATTACATTAAATAATTATCTGTGGTTTAATTGTTTAGTTATAGTAACCTTGTAAACATGGAATCAAAAACTATTTGTTCATGAGTGTGCTACGTCAACACCCAAAATGTTCCCCACTAGTATCACTCTTTTTAAACATATCATACATAATAAAATTCTTAATATCCTGGGGAAAGTAAACATAAAAAAGGGTGAGTTCATATGCTCATTAAGTGCAATAAAGGGAGATATCAATTATCCAATAAGAATAGTATGATCATAAGGGTGTTTGAACATGAGGTTAAATTTTGAAAACCCTACCCTACATATCATAGATCATAAACATGATTAATGAAATAAATCCTGGTTATTTATAAGACATGAATCATAAATGAATCAATGTTCATAATCCATGAGAACATAATATTGGAATATGACAAAAATTTTGGCATACACAAAATCATATAACATTGTAAACATGAAAAAATAGAAATAGGTTCACTCATTATGTTAAGGACATATAATTAAGGCATCATATAAACTTATGTACAAAAAATCTAGTCCAAGAATGACCTTAATGAAATTAAATAGAAATCCCCAAACAACATTATGAACATGTTATCAAGTTAATTATTCATATTGTGGAAATTTAATCAATTTCATGAATATCATTGGAAAATTTTTATTAGGTTCACACATAACATTTTGGACAATTAATCAGGTTCACACATAACATTGTGAACTTGCATTCAAGATTAAATATAATATATTTACACATGAGTTTTAAATTTTTAACCAATAAATTTGAGGGAAATTTATATCACACACATCAAATAATACATACTTCTATGTTCCATAAGATAATAAAATATTCATGATATCATAACCAGTGAAAAGGGGACAAGTTTCATAAAACTATCATTATAATATTACCCGTTGAAGAAAAAGGTTTTTAGAAATATCTTCTCATTATAATCAAATAATGTCCAGAGAAAGAATAAATATGGTGACATAGGATCTTACCCTAGTAAAGATTAAGTAACCTAAATGGTTTTCATTTTAGATGGACAATGAATTTGAAAAATCACTTGGAAAAAGTTTTTAGGGAAATTAACATTCCAAATTGAAAAAAAAAATTAAAACCTATTTTTTTAGAATAATTTTATTTTAAAATAAATTTGGAAACATATATAATAAGATTCAATAAAAATATTTTTATGATCTTTGTAAATACTTATAATGATGGACACATTAAAACAAAGGTTCCTTTAAAATTTTTAGTAAAATCCAAACTGACATTGTTTTTGAAAAATATTGGGAGTTTCCATTTAATTTTTTTTATTTTTTAAATTTCCATACATGGGTAAAATTGAATTTAAAAAATAATAAATTAATATGAAATTACTTTGGAATTTTTTTTATAAAACATGGATATGGAAGAAAATTGGTTTTTGACCAAAGAGTAAAAAAATGATGAAATTTCATAAAAACATAATTTTGGTCTCTTTAATAATTTAAGAGAGATAAATGAATGGGAAAATGTATCCTATAAAAATAACCATAATAGAAAAATATAAATTTTTTAGTGAGAGTTAGATCATATTTTTTTAATATTAGAAACTTAATCTTAAACAATCCCAATATACAATTTTATTGTAACATAAAACCATTACCACAGTGATATTAATTAAATTGTAAGGCTAATTAAAGAGTAAAATAAAATGAAATAAAAAATATCATGAAAATTGATAGATTAATGATATAACATGTCAAAATTTTAGAATATACACATCATAAAAAAAGATATGTGTATAACATAACCTGAATCTCAAAAAAGGCAATTTGAGAAAATATATCATACAAGACGGTTAATATATTAACTGTAAACCCTATGAAAGAGATATACTAAAATTCATATAAAAATCACCCTAATTTTTAGGTCTGTAATAAGAAAATACATTCATGGAAATTATATACACCACATAAAATAAACATATAGTGAATATGGAATCTATCTCATAAAAAATAAAACAGACACAAAAATTACTTTCCTTAATTATCATATTCTTTAATAGATGTTTCAACATCCTATATAATAAATATAGGTTTATTATACATATATTTGTGAAAATTAATATTATTTATAATACGAAATATGATTTACTTATTAAAGAGTCCATTTTTTTCTTTATAAGACATTGAAATATATCAACGAATATTTTTGGAGTTAGGAGTTAAAAAACACATGATTCTTTGCCTTAGTATGCCAGAAATTAATTTTATAAAAATATTAATTATATTTTATATAATTTGTATATTTATTTTTCATAATCGAAATAATATCTACTAATCATAGTCTCTAATTTTAAATATGATACAACGATTGAATCTGAAATGTGAGGTTTACCCTAGGTGTGACCTAAGGTTGGTTGGTGATGTACATTAAGATAAAGTGTCTATTGTTAGGTTCATTTAGTGGATTAAATTTATTATTTAAAATTATTCATTCATTAAATGACAAAAATTTGTTTCATCTATAAATTTTCTGTTATAAAGAATCTCTAGGGTGTTCCACAAAACCCTGGGACCTTTGAGGGGAAGAATCCACAGTTCTACATTTGATGTATGACATCAGATGATGATGAGAATATGGATATAGGAAAATTTATGTAGAGTAAACACAAAAAAATCATCCCCATAATTGGTAGATGAATTTTCACTAATTAACGATTCAATATCAAGGTAATAATTTTTTATTTTTTATTACACCAATTATGACTAAATTTTGAGCACAACCGATTCATTTTTTTATATTCATTTAATCTTAGCATATGTATTCCCTCGTGTACAAATTTTCAATTATTTATTCAATTTCTCCTTTTTTCCATTATTATATCCCCTAATATCCCCAATATATATTTATTTTCTAAGGAAACTTGTCTAATTACCTTTTCAATTTTTTATTTACTTTTTTCCTTCATTCATCATGATCTTCGCAATTGGCCTTCAGGATCATAGTTCAATATTACTGAGCATGATCGAGCAAGTTCAATATCCTAGAATCATGGAAGATTTGTGTGAAATGAATATATATATATATATATATATATATATATTAGTTTGTGTGTGTAATTATAGGATGGGTTGGGATGTTCTTCCTGATGTGGGTGATTCACTATGGATTAGGAATCCATAGAGGCAGGGAGAGGCACCATAAGCAATGGTGGTGCAATGTGGGTTTATCACAATAATATGGATCCAGTTTCATGTCCAATTGATGACTAAAATTAATGGTAAAAGTTTATTAATATTACTTTATAGAATCCTACAGTAATGATCTGATGTGGGGAGGTCAAGTCTATAATAATAAATAACATATCATAGTTTCTATGAAAATCACGACAACACGCCATGTAGTTCAGAATTACACACAACGGCTTATTCAAAAATTTGTGATTTTGGGGTTTCTAGGATATTTTTTACACCCCACACACCATTTGTGTCTGTTCAAGTGGTCTGACATGTACTCCAGGATTACATGGAAATAGAAAAAGATAGGAACACACTGTGTCCAAGCACATGGGCAGTGTACACTGATATGGAAAGGAGAACACGATGAAGCCTAGGTGGAATAAACATGCCATGTAGTAATATTATAGGATTTATAATACTATATGGACAAATGATCCATTTTGAGGAGAGGAAATTTCCAATAAGTATAGTGGGAACACATTTTGTGGGCATCCCCTACACACTGTGTACCTCCATTTGAGGAAACATATACATCTCATATATCCTTTATTTGAACTCATATTTTTAACCAAGAGTAGAATATCCTCAGTCCCATTCATTTATAAGATGATAGTATCCATAAAAGTGGGTTATTAGAGACAATAAAATATGTTACATGAATGATTATTCTTTAGGGGACACTAAATGATTGCAATAATCAGGCAGGATCATTAAATAGATTAGATTGGAACCCTCATATTTATATAGGGATGGGACATCAATCCATAGTGTGCCACCCTACCATAGATTCATAGAATGGTTCCTCTATCAATATTGTTGAACCCTATTGTGGAGTGAGGGCATGGGTCCTCTACCATTAGAGTGTCACCCTTCTATGGTGCCAGGGATTGAGTCCTCTATCTAGAGAGTGTCACCCTCCCAAAGATTCAGGGGACGATTCATGTACCATTTGAGTGGCACCATACTGCTTGAATAGGGAATGGTTTCTCAATCTACCATATGCGCCTAACCCTCCTATGGACGTATTCCATGGGTCTTCTACCATTAGAGAGGCACCCTCATGTGGTTCGAGGCGTGGGTCCCCTATCTATTAAGTTGTACACTCATGTTGTGTCTGGGTATGGGTCCTCAATCAACTGAGTGTCACACTTATATAGTATCAGGGCATTGTTCCTCTACCTATATATTATGTCCCCTCAACTATGAAGAAAAGTGGTGAGGTGTGTCTTGACATAGATTCTTTTTTAGATAGACACATGAGATTCTATGCATCATCGATGGACCTCTTAAAACAAATGGAAGACTCATTTCTTGGATTGGGTTGGGAGTTGGGGATCCCCTTTATCTCTAATTTAGGTTTACATTTTGAGCTTATATCCCTATTTATTGTTTTTTATTTCTATATTTAAATGGGTTGAGATATCTATTTATATTGTGTGTCATATTTTTTCTCATCGTCTTTTCAGCCATCCTATGGGATATTTTTATACTGATCCCTACACTTCCTTTTCATGCACATGTAATTTCATATAAAGATGATAGATAAGTTAGTAGTGATTACTGAGTAGCATGCAGATACCCTGGTAAATTTTATAGAGTGTTATAGTGAATGATTTGAGATTTGGAGTAAGGATCTCTCAGTATTTGATTTTTTTTATTCTTTGGTGTGGGACCTCTTTAGGGTTGGGTGTTTATTTCCTCTTTTACTTTTTAAGATTACACTTTCATACTCTTGAATTTCCTAGAGGTTGTTATATGAATGATTATTTGTAAATATGTTACTTTATTTTATTATATTACTCTACAATTCTTCATGGATATGTTTTCTTGTGTGAATATAGGTAATTAGGCAATGGAATCTCATATTAGTTATGATTTTTAGTGCTTGTTTCTATCCATTCGTATATGGAGGTTCGCTTGGGATAGTTACAGATCTATCCCAGTTATGTTGGGTTATGATAAATTGGTATCGTTGGTAGTTCATTATGTGTTAAAGTGTTTGTCTTTTTCCCCTTATAGGTATTTTTGGGATTTAATGTAATAGTGTCAAATTTAATTGACTGTGGCTTTCAGACCATGGAACCTAGTGTTGGTGCAGTGGCTGAAATATCCAACATCGGGACTCTGAACACCGACATGTCATATGAAGATACTGGTTCCAGGGAACTTTCATACATTCGTAATATCATATTGATCCTTTTGGATATCTTTGTTTACTGATAAATCCATATATATATTATCATATGACCATGGTGCGTCTTGAACAAATTTTTAGGATACATCTGTGAAGAAAGCCTTCTAGGTTACTGATTCAGGATCATGATGATGATACAATAAGTGATGAGCCTCAGTTTTGGTTCCATCTCATGAGATAGTTCCTCTATGGAGATAGGTAACATAACACCCAAATGTAGACAAGAAAATTGTACCGGTAATGTAGGCTAAGGATCCACAGTCTCTGCACACATCACAAGTTCCAGCGTCATAGGATGCTGAGGTTCCGCATTGACCCAAATACCTATGTAGAAGGGGATTGACTATATTTGATGATCAGAGTTTCCAGGATCATCCAAATGTAGTCAAATAATGTGGTTTTGTTGGATGTCAGTCTTTTCAATAGAGCACCAGGGCAATTTTGAATTCTACTTACGTATATGCATGAGTGGTCGACGCTATCATGGTTTGACTTCCAACAACTATTTCATAAGGAGTACTTCCACTCATGATATTTCTTAGTTTTTATTAATTTTATTATGGAGATTAACTTGGGTGGGGTGGTAGTTATTTATTATATTTTGAGGTTCACTGACCTTATGCAATACTCCTTCGACATTATTCGGGAAGACTACTTCCAATTGTAGATGTTTGAGCACGGACACCACAATGACATACATTCTAGTGTGGTACCCCGGTAAATTCCTAGTTATTAGAAAGTGTTGGGGAAGGTGATGGTGATGGAGAGATTCTTATCATAGGGACTCCATGAATCTAGAAAAAGAAGAGGAAATAATAGGGTTGAGTCTTCTGGAGAATCTTTTAAGTGCCAGTCATCAAGATCTCCTTGTAAGAGATCTTCTAAGGATTGAACTCAAGAACATGGTCATCCATTGATGGGGTCATATACGGGACCAATGAATTATAGAGAGGGGTTGTTATTGTCATGTTATGGGTGATATCACATGGAATATGATTTCCCTACCCTACATGTTGATAAGGGAATGTAGATAGCCGATGAACCTTTATGGAAGAGACATAAATATAATTATAGATCTCCAATGTAAGGGAAGTGTGGACCCTACGGAAGATAAGATAGAAAAAGACTGTGTGGGGATATAAGAGTAATATTGGTGGATGTAGGATGACATTATGAGATACTCACACCACCACTATATGGCATGCCACATTAATCTCAAGGATATGGTGGTCGGAGTCATAGGTAATTTCATCTTATGGAGACATTGGAATAAAAAACTTATGAGATGAATAATGGAACGATCTATGATTATTCTATTATTTATTTATTTTAGTACAGATATGTGTGAGTAATTACTTTATTTATTTACTCTTAGTGTGAGAGTTGGGTCTCTCAATCAAGGCGTTAGCCCAGCATCTTTTCCATCACGTTTTTTTCAGGGAACACTTAGAAGATCATTTTTTTTTCTCATAGCAGTGTGACCTATCACTTGGGGGATATATTTTCTCAATATACCTTTTGGTTATCAAGATGTGACCTTATAAATTCATCTTGGGTATGGAATGGTTATATATGGACTAATACCACATTGAATTTCACCACAGATGAGTCATATGCCTTCACCCTGGTGGAATGATATTCTCATTTGTGGGCAAGAGATATCACATTGAATGAAAAGTGGGTTTTGTTAGTAAGAGCACCACAAAAATACTGGGATTTACCGGCGCTGTTATTTAATATCTCTAGAAAAAAATTCTAATAAATGGGATATTTTTTGGTGATTTTATTTTGACGATGATAAAGAAAATATTTATTAGTGATTAAATTTTATAGCCAATAAAGGTCATCCTTTATCAGCACATTATTTTTAGCACTAATAACATGTATCCTTTATTATTTCTTTAATCTTTTGAACTCATAAATACTACGCTTTATTAATGATTTATGTTTATAACTGATAAATATATATTTTAAAATCCATTTTGAGCACTGATAAATGAAATATTTAAAAAATGAAAAAATCAAAAATGTGTCATATAAAAAAATAAAACAATGTTAATTAAATAATTATTCATAAAAATTAATTAATTGGTTATAGATTATTAAATAATAAAATTTTACTAATTAGATAATTATGAAAATTAATATTACCAAATTGTATATATTAAATATATATGGATATATTTTAATATATATATATATATATATATGAATATATATAACAAAATATTTATGAACTTTAAATTAAATATTCATATATTTATTGAATAATGGTATATAATTAAAAATTAACATGAATTAAAAATGTTGACTAATTTTATAGTACATGACTTATAATTGAATAACATTTGAATTTGAAATTTAATATATAACAAATGTGTGGTATACTGATTTCTCATATACGTATAATTAATATATTTTTATATACAATCAGCACACACACAGAACTTATCAGTTTTTTCAATATTGTTAAAGTGTACCTATATTCTTAATTTATTCAATTTCACTCATATATATATATATATATATGCATTCACTAAAAATTATATATTCATTAATAATGATAAAAATATATTTGTAAAATAAATTATAAGTATATATATTTGTAATTAAATATATCTATAAATGTAGACTCAATATATTTAAACAATTATATATATATATAAATTTAAATAAATAATTCTTTTTTAATGTATTTATATAATTATAATTAAATAATTATTTATAATTAAATAATTATTAAATTTATAACAAATTTACTTAAATAATTAATATATTTACTATATTTATATTTATATTTATTTATTAACTGTATATATTTATTATTATAAAAATATGTATAATGATATAAATAAAAATATTTAAAAATATTTCTATAAATATAAATAAAAAATTATAAAAGTGTAATACATATATTTAAAGATGAATAAATTTACTATATTTATATTGATATATATTTATTATGTATTTATAAATATAAAATATTTGGTATTCATAATTATAATTAGAACTCTTTTAACTGTGATTCAGTAATAAGCGCTTATAAAGATGAGGACTTATCAGCACTATGCAAAGCACTTATAAATGAACATTTATTGGTGTTATAAGTTTAGCACTGGTAAAAAATCCTTTTATCAGAACTTATTAGTAAGAACTGATAAAAGAGTCCAGATCTATTTTTATAACCCTATCAATTTGTGAACCCATCAGGAAATAGAAGCTTCCCATGGAAATCAGCTGCTACAGCCACTCCTCCTTGGTGAATCCAAGGTCAAATCATTCCTCGTTGGTGAGTCAAATATCAAATCACACCACTCGACTACCTCTGAACATATCATCCCACATCCGAAGAGGGTCTCAGATTTTATTTAAGAATGTGAGTTGGACCTTCCAATTATATTTTTTTATTTTTGGTTTTATTTTTGACTTCTTATACTATGATTTTTTTGTGATCTAGTGTTTGTGATCCATTTTTTATGGTTTTTTTGTGATCTATTTCATAAGGAATGATTTGTGGTCTGTTATTTTTATTGACTACCAATGTATGATTTTTTGTTTATATCTGACCCTAAACCATGGATTTATTCAATTTTGTTTTTCTGTTATGTTGTATATCTTCTTACTAAATAATTATTTCATATATGTATATAAATGTGTAGAAATTTTAATGAATATTATTTTTTATTGAAAAATTATTTGAGGAACATTAGTAGTTCCCTAATGATTATATATATCCCGACACCTTTCATGGACACCTTAGTGGACATTCAGCTTTAGATGCCATTTTTCAAAAACCAAGTTACTGGAGTGATGTATGTTCCTCAATTTTTTATATTGATCAAACGATATAGTTCCTCTTAGAATTCACTATGGTACTTATTTTCCTTATGGATCAGCTTTAAAGGGGCTATCCCCAATTTAGCACATGAGTTCTTATCAAATCAATCAATCAATTTTTGAATCATTATTGTGCATTTAGTTCTTGTTATGGTTGAATATCATGTTTTTATCTATTTAAAATTTCATATAGACTATAAGTGAGTGAGTTTTTTAGTATTATAGTGACAAGTTAGTGTGTCTATGTAGTCATTACATCACTTATTTCCATAGTTGTTTTTCTAATAGGTATTCCTATATCAGTTAATGATTATTTTGGGTCTGTATATCCATTGACCCCAAGGGTCATGCTAGAATATTGTTCAGCCTCTTGTATTAATTGATTCTATTTAGGGGTAGGGACCACCTTCTGTTTATGGTTTTTTAAACCAAAAGTTTAAATCATCCTTTAGTGACTTCAATGTGTCTTATAGGTCATAAGATGATCTGGCCTAGAATAAATTTGGTTATTCATGCTAGGGTCATTACACTATCCATCTTCCAGTTTACACCTATATATTTTAGTGATAATATCATTTATTATCTTCTTTTATATCCCTCAATTTTTTTTTCAAATTCCAACAACCCTTATTATTTGATTTGGAATATCTTGGTGTTGAGATATTCTAGTAGAAATGGTCAATTTTTCCATTATTAGAATTTTTTATAACATTCACTTTTGATAGTGAATATCATATGTGTATTTGTTTATATGTTGTATAAAATAAATCATTTATGAACCTAATAAGATCAATACGAACCTAAAATGGAAGCACTCTAATAGTTTTACAAACAAATATGAAGATTGTGTTAATGAGTTCGTCATGTTTTCAAGAGAGAATGCAGACGACCCTTCTAAAATCTTTTGTCCATGTTTACATTGTTGTTATTCATGAAAGTTTTGTCCAGAAGAGTTGTAAGAACATTTGATTAGTTATGGATTAGATCCAAGCTAAAAATAATTTTTTAAACATAAGGAAAATAGAATTCAGGCATTTATAGGGATGATACTATGATTTATGATTCATTTTATATGAATACAATTAATAATGATGATGGAGATCACATGGAAGAAATGAATATGAAAATTCAAGATGACCATTTTGATAGAACAAAGTTTTTTGAGGAGTTAAATAGTTATTCTTAGAGACCATTGTATGCTAGTTTTACTAAATGCACAACATTTTCAGTTGTATTGATGTTATATTATATGAAATTAGAACCGGATAGAGTGACATCAGCTTTACCAGACAACGTGGTCTTTTGAAAGATATACTACCAGAAGAAAATGAACTACTATGTCTAACATTTTATGCTTAAAAAATTTATGCTCAATAGTAATGATAACTAAAAATACCTTCTTTCTCAATTGATAACATACTGTTTCTCAATGACCATTAATCACTCATCAAATGACCTGAGTGTGGCATAGATCGATACAAGAAAAATGAATCATGTCCAAAATATGTATGATACATTCCTATCATTCCTCTATTTAAAAGACTATATGGATGTTAGGAAACCCCAAGATAATTAACATGCAATGGAGATACAAGAATTAATGATAGGAACCTATTTTATCTGGTATATTCTGTTTAGTGGAAGAAAATTGATTATGAGTTTCCTTAATTTGGAGGTGAGCCAAGATACATTCATCTTGCATTATCTATATATGGAATCACGACTAGAAAATTACTCTATTGCCACACATATATAGCCACACTTTGTCAAAACCATTGTAATAAGCCCAATTTTAGTTAACACCACGACAAACTGCACACATTCATCCCTTCTCGACCAACCCCTCCACCATATCCCCTCCCGATCGAGATCGATCCCTCCACCCTCTTAGGATTCCTTCTCATCCCCCTCCGAATTTCCAGTTCTCATCACCTCCTCCCCGTCGAATCTCCAATTCCAATCTCACACGACCATCTCTCCCCTCTCCTCTCTATCCATGTGCACCACCATCCCTCTCACGAGTCCTCTTCATCCTGTTATTTCACCGAATTTATTCCGGTTTCTTGGTCGGAGTTTCTAGGTAAGATATCCTCTTACATTCTTTTTCCTCTATTATCTGATTTCTATTCTCCCTGTCACCCTATTTTGTTCATCCGAACCCTTGTTCATGGGTTAACTAGATTCTATTTATTTTGTTCCATTGTCAGGGCAAGCAATGAGTCTCTCAGGTCGGCTTAGGGTGTGTTTCATAATTTTCCACCAAATTCAAAGCAAATCGGACTGTTATGGATTTCCCACCACCGTTTTGAGTTTGGTTTGCATCTTCCTTTTCTTTTATCCCAGTTTTAATTATGGTTATTTTTTATTTTTGGGTTCCTAGAACTTTTTTAGTGTGCAGTGGTATTCCTTGAGATAATTTTTTATGTTATTTATTATAAATGTGAGTATAAATTCAAATCATTCGGAATTATTTTACAAAAAACATCCATATTATTAGATTGTCAAGAAATTAATCCTACAACACGAAGAACATGATGGTCAAACATATAGATTGAATGATATTGATGAGTGTTGTTTTCTTGGATTTAATGTTTGATTCATGTCTATAGAAATATATTTCTTTGGTCATTTTGCTGAGAACTAACAATAGTAGTTTTGAAGAAAAATTATACTATCACTCTTCAGGTATTTGGATTCACATAGTGGAGGTTGTTGGCACGCCCTCCTCAAATTACTGAGCACTGTTGAACATACATTATGTATCATAGTTATCCATGGTTAAAACATTGAACCTTATTGATATACGCATCTTCTTCTTTAGAAAATGTGAAATAGAATATTCAATCATGATCAAATTCATAGATTATGTTTGGTATTTGCAACTCCCTGATAATGATTACTCTCTATGTTTAACTTGAAGATATTATATTTGTTTGGAATTAATGTTATGGAATTCTGGGAATGTGCATGCTTTATGCCATGTTGATATGATATCTAGTATATCATTGAGATGAATGTACAAATTATTATGTTGATAAGAATGATGATTGGTATACTAGATTTATACTTGAAGTATGATAAATAATTAATATGTCATGAGCAAGATAAAAGGTGTATGTATGTATCTGTTCTTGTTATTATTAATGGTTAAAGTAGGTTAGTAAAATATTGACATACCGGTACATTATATGGAATATTTTTTTTGAGATCTTATTCAGTATACACCTTACCCTATTCTACAAGATGGTTTTTGGAACTAATTTTATGTACACTTCCCTCTTTCCTTACTGCAGACTTATGACCTTATACTAGAATTGCACCTGGGTGGGATGGGATGCAAGGCAACCCAATCCCTAGATGGATTTTTGTTTTAGGTCATAATTAGAATATGTCCTCTCAATGCCTCTGAATTATCTACTCAATGACATCCAGAATAACTTTTCATCTTGTCACTATAGCTAATGAACATGTTAGTTAGGCATATATTTCTCTAAAAATAAACTGAACTTATAGATTTTTCCTTATTCATAGCTATTTTTAATTGGTATTTTAGGTATCTCAGACTCAATCAGCAAACTACTTTTGCAAGAGAAGTTATTTCAGGTGGTTGCATTTCTGATGGTGGATAATTGCATGGGATGCTACAATAGTTGTGTGTTTGCATATGGACAGGTTATAAAATTCTATTATTATTCGGTTTCTCCATTTCATATTTATATAAGTCACATCATTTATTATTAACTTTATTTGGTTGATGATGGGCACATTGAGAAAAAAAATGTGAGATTTTTTACTTTTGCATCACTTCACACCAATAGATATACCCACGGGAGATCATCCCCCGTGACAACTCGCTTTTGTCAATTTTTATCCTTGCTCGGGCTTTTCCTCTCCCACTCGCTCACCCATTCCATCCCTCAAAACCCTTCTCCACCGATATTCCTTCAAAACCCATCTCCTCTGTTCCTCGCCCGACCAATTTCTTCCTCATCTGATCCTCACCCGACTAATTTTCCCCCCGTCCAATCCTCACCCGACAAATTTCTCCCTTGTCCAATCCTCACCGGCTTCTCCTTTACGGTTCCAACATCCCTCACTGGATTCCATTCGCATCTTCCATTCATGGCTTATCTATTTGCGTTTCATCCATTCGCTTCCTCCATTCATGGATTCTCCATCCCTCGACCAATTTGATGCCATGTATGTTTTCATATCTTTTCACAGTAATTATTATATTTTTCTGTATATATATTAAAGTACGTATAATTTTCTTCCACATTTCCCATTTTTAGGTTAGTGTTATTACAAACCTATACAAATTATATGGTATGAATTTAACTAGAGATTTTTCACCAATCGGTGATGAGTCCTTCGCATCTCAAATTAGATTTTCTCACATTCATCCTTAACAGACTGATATTTTTTCCATTATATTGACATTCATGTCTATATTTATTACCCCCATTTCATTCTTTGTGATAAGCTATTTTTTCGTTCATTTCCTTATGCTCAAGGACCATTAGCCTTGTAATCACAGGTGGCCCAACGATCAATGATTGAGGTTCTATTTGGTTTTTTTATACAATGCACATGAAAATCGGAAATGATCACTTGTATGATGTATTATTTTTAATTTAGACATGGGAATATTTGTGTTTCCTTATGTATATATCATTTATTCTGAATCTGTTTTGAATATGTTATGTATTATGTTATGAATATGTTATGTATTATGTTATGAATTTTTTATATAATATGTTCTTTTTAATAAATTTAACATTACAAGTCTTGTTATGAAATTTTATTTAAATTTAAACTATTATAATATATTTTTAGATGGATCCTAAACATAAATTTATGGTATTATTGATTTATATGGTGCGGATGTTCAGAATCTGCATTACATTGTCGAGTTTTGTATTTTTTGATAAATGATCTAAAGAAGTAAAAAGATATTTTTAGTCTAGACAACACTTTAAATCATGCATTCAAAAATTTCCAAAATATATTTTTAATTCATCCAGTTCATTAGTTGTCTAGTTATTCATGTTTCTGCTCACATTTTTTCAATAGGTGTTACGTAATAGCATTGTTGATTTCAGTTTTAGTTTTACATTATAGATTTTAAGAAGTTCGTTTCACTAGTATTCTATAATGATGTCATAAGTTATATTGATCATCTAGTGAAACATCCATATACAATGGTTTCCATAGGATTTAGCCAGCTAATAAATCAATTTATTCAGTATTCACCTAGAAATTGTAGCACATTACAAATTTAGTAGTGGTTGTGTTGAATGATGAACCATTTTCGGCATGGTAGATTTTATTCCAAGTGACTCCCATTGATATTACATCAATCTAGTTAGAGTCATATTTCATTGGAAAATATTTCTTCATATGTCCAATCCAATTTTCATTTTCATTACAACAAACACAACTTTTTAGTTTAATCAAGCTTGTTGGTGTAGCTGATTCAGTCAAGGATATTTAAAAGGACAGTGGAAACACTACATGCTGAGTAGATCTATAAATTCTAAATAGAAGTAGTGTGTTTCACTTCTTCATGAAACCAAGCAGTGTTCAACTTCACGTAGAAACAGATTCTCTTGATTTTTTAGGCCGGTATTTTTTGGAGTTTAAAAGTTCTATGTGCTAATATTTTTATTTATTTTATATTTTTAAGTTTGGTTTCTCATGTTCATGTTTACATTATCACTTAATGCAGTAGGTTCGTACATTATGTTAGGCTTGTAATCTGGTGTTGCAATCAGATGTCAACAGGTGGGGTTGGGGGTTATCCTTGTATGGGTACATGTGTGTGAATAACTCCCAGGGGTAGTGTTTTCTTTTATTCTTTATTAGTTGTTAGGTATAGTGGAAGTAGGTAGGATGTTTTATATTGGATGGGGTATTAATTAAGGGAGAGGCCCATGGGGGAGGGGATCATGATCGTATTTGGTTTCAGTATAGCTTGGCAGCTATTGGAGAGCCGGACCTTAAGAGGATATCATTTTGGCCTCGGTATAGGGGTCTTCTATAGGAGAATTCCTTATCTTCATTACCTACTTCTTCATCCTCTTTCCCAATTATAATCATATATTTTCTCTTATAGAACAATCCAAATACTAATTTGTAACTTTTTCTATTCTACGATAATTATTCCATGTGAACTACTGTTAGGATTGTTACCTGTCATTTGAAAACTTCGTGGGGGAACGCCCATTGAGAAATTCAACTGCGTGCATTGTAAGGATGATCAGAGTTGTTCAATCTAAAGGATATCAAAAATCCTTTTCCAAGGTTCTATAGAAGTTTAGTACTAGTTAAACAAGGATAAAGACACGAGTAAGGAAGACGATCATGGTTTGAGGTTCAAGAAGATGCTATCATCTATGCACGACAGTTTGGATAGTATGTTTCTGGGAGAAATGGAGAGCCAATGTGTAGCACATGAATTGATTTGATGATCAAGGGAGAATGTGACACTCTATTTCGGCCAAATCCAATTTCAGTGGTATTCATGAATTCCAAATTTACATACATCACACCATGTTGTTTAATAACACTCCTCCATACTAGTTTGTCACCAACTCGGTGTCACACCTAGTTCTACCTAACTATTTTCATCGGAAATCATAGTCTCTCTAATGTTACTAAATATAACATTAGTCGTCACATTATCATTAACGTTGAGATGCTATCCATGAGCACCAATATGTGACAGACCCAATCACCCTACAAGACTATTTATGAAAAACAAATTTGGTGTGGGGGGGCTGGTGCAGGGGGGAGGCTGGGGCTGGTGCAGGGGGGCAGGTGGGGACTGGTGCAGGTGGGCTAGGGTTAGCAGTGGTCTGGTGCAGCTGGGGGGGGGGGGGCTGGTGCAGCTGCGATGGGTGTAGCGTGGGGGATTGGGTGGGGGGGACTGGTGCAGGTGGGCTACGGGGTAGCAGGGTGACTTGGGATGGTGGCGGGTCCCGGTGGTTTGGGGGATGGTGCAGGGGGGATGGTGTAGGGGGCTGATGTAGCGGGGCTGGGGGGGACTGGTGCATCTAGGGGGGGCTGGTGCAGCTGGGCAGGGGGCTAGCATGGGGGCTTGGGGGACTGGTGCAGGTGGGATGGAGGGTAGCAGGGGGGCTTAGGCAGGTGGCTGGTGCAGGTGGGTTGGGGGCTGGTGAAGGGGTGGATGGAGGGGTTGATGCAGGGGGAGGCTGGGGGCTGGAATATGGGGCTGGGGGGACTAGTGTAGGTGGGCTGGGGGTAGCAGGGGCTGGTACAGCTGAGGGGGGGGGGGGGCTGGTGCATGTGGGCTGGAGGGGGCAGCATAGGGGCTTGGGGGGAATGGTGCAGGTGGGCTTGAGGGGGGGGGGCTGGTGTAGGTGGGCTGGGGGTAGTTGGGGGACTTGGGTGGGGGAACTGGTGAAGGTGGGCTGGGGGTTGGTGCAGGTGGGATGGGGGTTGGAGGCCGGTGCAGGGGGGGCAGCAGGGGGCTGGGGGCTAGTGCAGGGGGGATGGGGGGGCTAGTGCAGGGGGGTCTGGGGGGATAGTGCAGGGGGGAGGGGGCTGGTGGGGGGGGAGGCTGATGGGGGGAGGTGTTGGGGCAGGAGGCTGGTGTTGTGAAGGTCAAGCTGATAGAAGGTGTTGGTCATATTCCATAGGAGTACTGGTAACTCAATTCCATCCCACACATGATTTGTTTTATTCCCACAATCCTTGGTTATGAATACCTGATGCTGTATGACAGGCCTCAGAAAGTTGTTGATGCCTTGAATTTTTTTGGTAGTTTCATGTGGTAAGTGATTTCCAATTCATTCTTAATATTCTGCTGGTTAAACGTTTTTCCCAGAAGATAGTATATGTTTTTTGTGTTTTTTTCATGGCCTTGCATAAGGATGCTCTAAGTTTTCTGTGATTTTGTTTAATGGCCTTACTGAAGGATTCATAGTATAGGTATGTTTTTTTTCAAGAAAATATTCATTTTTGAGTGAAACACTTTCAATATTTTTTGGTAATGTTTGGAGTGTACATGCGTGATGCTGCCTTCAATTTGCGCATATTGTTAGAAGATAGTGATGAAGGTTTTTTAGGTTCTTCCATCACAAAATCTTTCCCCTTTCTAATGAAATCCATATTTATTTACAAAGGTTCTTCCATAGTAGCATGTTCTTTAATAGTAATAGATGGTAAAATATATCTATCAATATGAAATTATAATAGATTCCAAGAATACCTATTATTGTTTTCCTTAGATAACATCAAACATCTCTATTCTGTCAAAGCCTTATCTTATGCCTTTTGTAAAATGAAATAAGGCTTTCAAGTAACCCTCTCTTCCTTATTATTTTTAATTTCATTAGTTTTTTATCTTCAAGAAGCATTGTGAGAATCAATTAAATTCTGGAACTCATCCCTAGATGTATCACCCCTGTCAATGTTTTCTATTATTTCGTTGCTCTTTATTAACCTCAAAGGCCCTCCCAGCTGTCTGATCTAAATGTGATTTATTTCTATTTTCAAATGTAACATTGGTTATTTCAGGATCTAGTTTTATTGGACCTTCCAAAAATCATGCCAATGCCTTTGGATGGGAAAATTCGAAGCAGTGGCATGACACATGGGAGAAGTTGTACGTGTGCTAGATCATGCCATTCGCAGAAGCAATACTCATTGGCTGGCTCTTCCATATGATCTTTCCCCCACCCACACCGAAGAAAAATACGATCTGAGCTTTTTCCAGCCATGGTATGGACTAGCACTTTATTTACCTTTGTCTTTTATTATATAAATCCCCTAAACTCTGTTTGGTGGATATTTTTTTGAGGACAACTTTATTAACTCTACATCTAGTTCTCTTTATCTAATCTTCACTGTATGACCAACTGTATCTAACGACCTTGTCTCGTCATTTTTCTTCAGCTCAAACAACTGCATTAAATATACAATGTAAAAAAGGGAAAGGAAATTGTAAATAATCAAGGGAAGAAGAAAGTTATTATTGAGGAAATAGAGAATTATCAACCTATTTTGAACGATTATACCCCTCTCATTCACTTACCACAAAGGGTCAAAAAGAAAAATATTAGAATAGAATACCTAAAATTCATTGAGATGTTTAAAACCTTAATTATTAGTGTTCCCTTTCGAGTATCATTAAAAAATTCCTTCCTATGCCAAATTTGATATGATTTTTTTAGCTAATTAAAGGGATCGGAATAATTTTTCACCATAGATTTAATTGAGGAATTTGGTGATGTATTTTAAAAAAAATTCAGTTCCAAAAACATAAAGTCCATGGATAATTTTTTATATAATTTAGAATATGATAATGTTAGGAGAATAATTTCTTGTTTGACATGGGTTATATTTTCAATCCTATTCCTTTCTCTTTATTTCAAAAATCAGGCATGGGGGGCAGTGGGGGTGATGGGGGGCAGAATGGGGTGTAGGGTTGGGGTAGTGGGGGGTGCAGGGGGAAGTGGGGTGATGGGTGTGGGGGGAAGTGGGTGGGGTGCTGGGGGGGAGTGGGGGGGAGTGTCGCGGGGGGTTTAGGGGGATGATGGGTTGAAGGGGGGAAGTAGAGGTGAAGGGTGGGTGTTAAGGGTGTTGGCGTGTAGGGGGATGTGGGGGAAGTGAAGGGGGGCAGTGAATGGGGGGCAGTGGGGATGCAGGGGGAAGTGGGGTGCAGTGGGGGGTGGGGTGGGGTGGTGGAGGAGGAAGTTGGGGTGAATGGGGGGAATTAGGGGTAAAGGGTGGTGGGGAGGTGCAGTGGGAGGTGGGGGTACAGATCATTTTCTAAAAATGAAAGAACAAAGAGGTTTGGTGTTAGAGATACCATTCAATGAAATTACAAATTTTTTTATTTTAGGTTAGTTAGGTTAGGGACCCATCAATTATTTTATATTGGGTGTTATTTAGGTCAGGATCAATTGGGTCTATTAAATTTTGTTTTAATTTTTATATTGTTTTCAATTTGGTTCTATTCATATCAATTTAGTTCATCTTTCTTTAGGGAAAGTCTATTATATTATTCAGTTCAGTTAATTTGAATTCTGTTTGGATTTTTTCTTCTAAATTCAAGTTGACATAGATAATTTTATATTGTTTGGTTATGTTGTAATAGTTTTAATATATTATTTTCATGATATAAATGGTTTGGTTCAATTCAGTTTTTTAGGTTTGTTTTGGTTTAGTTCTTTTGATTCAGGTTGGGTATGTTTGGGTTGTTTTAGTTTAGGTTGCTTTTTATAGGTTCCATCCATTCTAGTTTATATTACTTCCATTTATTTGATTTTACTCGGTTTTTTACTCATTTTAGTTTTTCATGTTTTATATTAATTTGATTTAATTGATTTTAGTTCTATTTATTTGTTAGTTTAATTGAGGTCTGTTTGAGCAGGAAGGCATGAGGTAGGAGGAGGCCGGAGGGGGCAGTGGTTGAGTAGGAAGGCAGGTGGCTGGAGGCAGTGATTGAGAAGTTCTATTTGAGCAGGGATGTAGGAGGTATGGAGGAGGGAGTAGGGAGCAGTAGTAGGCAGTGGTTGAGGCAAGACGCAGGAGGTATGGTAGAGGTAGGGAGTGGGGGTTGAACTGGGGGTGCAAGAGTTGAATATTTTTTTCTGAAACAAGGGTTTTTAGCCACGGTTTTTTCTACAATTTAACTTGGAAGTAGTCTTGTTTTAAATTTTTCTGGAGACTTCATGATGTAGACATGGTTTTGAATCATGGCAATAGGGATATTTCCACAGTTCGAACAGTGGCAATAGGTCTATTTCCACGGTTGGAACTATGGCTATAGATCTATTACCACAGTTTCAAACCGTGGCAATAGGTTTTTACCTATAGCCATGGCAATAGGAGCCATGGGTAGAAAAACCCTGGCTATTACCAACAGCCACAGTTTCGGGGTCTATAGCCACGGTTATAAACCGTGGCTATAGCCTTTTTTCTAGTAGTGAATAATTCCTTTTGGTGTACAGAGTAGTACTCAAAGTACATGGATAGCCATGTTGGTAAATTAAAACATTCTGTCATGGTTATTCCTGAATTGAAAATAAATTATGTTGTCTCTAAAAAATATCAGGACCATTGCAACCCACTAATGATATTTATGTTTATATTGATCCATTGATAGAATATCTAAAATTGTTGTTGGATAAAAGTTTAACAATGTATGACTCTCATAAAAGTGAAAATTTTACATTAAGGTTCATGTTGTACGGAATGATAAATGACTTCCCCTCTTATGGAAATTTAGTAGGTTATAGCATTAAAGGCATGTTGGGGTGTCCCCTTTGTGAAAAATTAACATACTCATATCGGTTAAAATCTTCGTCAAAGAATGTCTTTTTAGGACATCAAAAAAATTTACATCGATGACATGAATATTGATCCTGGAAAATAGTATTCAATGGTAATATCAAACAAGGGACAAAACCATCTCCAACAATGGGCGATCATTTGTAAAAAAACTAAAAACATTGAAATTATTTTAAGTAAACCATTTTTGAAAAACCATTCAAAATCTAGTTAGATAAAGAGATTTATTTTCCTTGAATTACCATGTTGCAATTGTTTTCAATTCATACATTTTTGTGATGTCACGAATGTATAAAAAATGCAGTTGATAATGTTATTGTAATGTAATGTAATGTTACTAGAAAAACAAAATATGGCTTCAAGGATAGATTGATCTTGATTAAAATGTGGATAAGGGAAGAGTTGGCACTTGTGAAGGGAAAAAGTGGGAATTTTCGTCCTCTAATAGCTTACAATCTATCCAGACATGGAAATATTAAATTTCTTCTTTTCGTTACGAGTATAAAAGTTCTACAGGGGTATTCATCAAATATCAATAATTGATTTTCAATGAATAATTTTGAATTATAAGTACCGAAATCTAACTACTATAATGTTTTGATGAATGCTTTAATTCTTATTTCTTTTTGTTTCATTCTACCTCAAAATTTATGACATACATTAACCAAAAACTACTTCTTTTTCAATTCCATATTCAGTAATTTTGTATACCTGGTGATGTTTTCCATCATGAATAAGGATATTAAAATCATATTATTTGAATTAAAAATGTGATTCCCACCATAATTCTTTGATATATTTGTCTACCACATGGTTTACTTGGTCAAATAGGTTCACCTATTTGGTCATGTCCATTACAGATGGATATACCCTAATAAATGGTATATAATGATTTTTAAAACGTAAGTCCAGAAACAATGTCATCTATAAGGCTATATTTTAGAACAATATATTGTTGAAGAAGCTATGGAATTCTATACAGATTATTGGTCAGATGTTAAATGCATCGATCTCCCAATGTCACGTTACAGTGAATTCCTTATGGTAGAAGGGATTTATGGAAGAGATATTGTTATAATTTCCTTGCGATGGTATGAGAAATAACATCTTTACATATTACATAAAATTAAATATGATATTCTACAAATTTAATCCCATAAAAAATCATTAAAGATTCAAATCCATCAAGGGATTAAATATGGATATCAAATAAAAATAATAAATCGTTTATAGGATGTCTCAGAGGATAAATTTAAAAGGATTTATCTGAAAATATGAATTCAATTGCTGAACAACACCAACGGATAGCCAGAGTTCCTAATTCAAATGTTATATATTATATTGGGTTTATAATCAATGGTTTTATATTCAATAAAAAAGAACAATATGACTTCAAAATGATGAAAAATAGTGGTGTTACACTTGTGGCAAAAGTGATTAATGTATCTAGTTCCACGGATAGAAATACAATTTATGAAAATAGGTCATATTTTGGCCTTATCAAATAGATAAATGAGTTAGATTATACAAAATTTGATGTACCACTTTTCCATTGAATAATGGGTTGACAATATCAATGGAGTGAAAGTAAATGAAATGGGATTTGTGAGGGTGAATTTCAGTGTAGATGGTGAAAATCTTGATTTGTTCATAGTGGTATCACAAGTAGTGCAAGTATTTTATGTCTCTGATCCAACAAACAATAATTGGTATATTTTCCTACTGTAGACTAAAACATATGTTGAGGCAGATGAAAATTCCATCAGAGATGAACCTTTCATAGGGACATCACAATCACTTCATGATGGTCCCACTGTAGAAAATCCTGTGTACATTAGAGGGGACAAAAAATTGGGGATTTGGATTCCCAAAAGAGGAACCAAATCCTTGAATCCATTAAAAAATAAAGAGATTTAAATGAGAATACAAAAGTATTTTTTAATGTATTTATGCTTTCCATTATAATATTATATGTTCACTAATGGATTAAAATAATATAAATTAAATATTTGACTAATCATGTAAAAAATGTTTCTTCATATGATGATGTTAGCAATCCCTCCCATGAATAAACTATAATGAAGGAAACCCTTTGGATATATTCCTATGTATTGTTATGATATACTTTACCTATTTAGATGAAAAATTATACTGTAGAACGTTGATTTAATTTTCATTACTCATTGTAGAGTTCATTTATTTAAGAATATTTATGTTCATGTGTCATTCCTTTACAATAAGAGAAACGATTTTGTCTCTGCTCAATCGTAGAGGAAATCTTGATGTTTTCACAGTAAAATAATTTTCTATAAAATTAATTTATTATTTCATATTTATGTTTAATTTATTTTTTTAGTATTAATAAAATAAAAAAATTCTTATACAGTTGGATTCATTTGTTCAGGTTTTGGGTGCTCTATCGTAATTTCATGCTCCTTCTCCCATAAAAACCATTCACCCCTACAATGATTCATTTATCACTTTCATTCTAGTTACCTATACTACATTTATTGGAAGAGAAAAATGCTACCTTTAATCAATTATAGAGGGAATACTATTGTTTTTACAGTAAAATCATTGTCCATATAATTAATTTAATATTTCATATATATGTTTTATTTATTTATTTATAGTATTACTCTCAATATTAATTGTTTTCATAAATAGTTTCATTCTTTTGTTTGAATTGGGGGGGTCTATCCTACTTTTAGTATCCTTCTCCCTCAAAATCTTTTCTCCCATGTAGTGGTGCATTTATTACTTTATTTCAGGTTAAATTCACTAGATTTGTAGTAAGAAAAATGATGCTTCATCTACTAAATTACTGAGGTAATCTTGTTATTTTCATAGTAAAATAATTTTCTATAGAATTAATGTATTGCTTCATATGTATATATTATTTATTTATTTTTATTTTTAATCACATTATAATTGTTTTCTTATATAGGTGGATTCTTTTATTCGAGTTAAGGGTGATATTTCTTACTTTCATGCTACTTCCTCCTTTAAACCTTTTCTCCCATGCAGTGGTGCATTTATTACTTTCTTTCAAGTTACATCCACAACTTTTTCTGGAAGAGAAATGACACTACCTCTTCTTAATTACAGAGGTAATCTTGATGTTTTCATTGTAAAATAATTGTCTATATAATTATTGTATTTTTTCATATATATGTTTAATTTATTTATTTTTAGTATTAGTTAAATAATAATTTTTTTCTTATACATGTGGATTATTTTGTTCCAGTTTGGGTACTTTGTCTATCTTTCAACCCTTTCTACATAAAAACGTCCACAAAATTCTTCTCTCACAAAACCTTTCACTCATGTAGTGTCGACATTTATCACTTTCTTTCAAGTTCCCTCTACTACATCATCACATAGGTAATATTGATATTTCCACAGTAAAATCATTTTACAATGAAATAATATGTTATTTCATATTTATTTTTAATTTATTTTATTATTATTCATAAGAACTATTTTCATATAAAAATGGATTCTTTTGTTTGAGTTGAGGTGTACTATTTGAAACTATTAATTATATTTTAGCAGATTGACAAGGAAATTCACTGAAAATCTTGGTAACAATTATAGTTATGATTATCTATGGATGAATCTACTAATTTTTAATTATATAATTTTATAAACCAATGTTTCAAATGTATTTAATATTGTTTTATTCTATTATTTATTTTATAAATTTCATTTCCTTTAAATTATGTATTGGGACTTGTTTCTGTTGATATATGATGTGTTTATGGTGCTCTAGTGTTCTATAACAACATATAGATGTATGGCTCTTTATCAGCACATTTAAAAGCACTAATAAATAAGACCCTTTACATCTTTTTAAAAGTGTCTATAAAAACCCATTTATCAGAACTTGTAAAAGAACTGATAAATTTCCATTCTAGGAACTTTCATAGGAATTGATAAATGTTTCCTTTATCGACACTAAATTATAGTGTTAAGAAATGACTATTTTATCCGCACTTTTAAAAGTCAAGATAAATGTCATATTTATCCAAGTTTTTTTGTCACTGATAAATGACCCCTTTATCAGTGCTTTTTTTAGTGCTTATAAAAGTCTTGGGATTTTAACATCACTCTCATTGTTAGTCCTTTTTCAGTGCTGATAATGTCCATTTCAGGCACTGTTAAATTAATGTTTTGTAGTATTAAAGTCTAGAACCCATCGCCCATCGGTAAGTTAGTTTATCCCTTGGTGCAACAGGATCTTTGGGAATCTAGATTCCCTCAGTCAAAAAGATTTCATAGAAATATTTATTGATGACAATCGATGACTACCTCAATGGTTTGAGATGTAGTGTTTCATATAATTTTACCCAGATATAACTTTGATGTCGAATATGTTATATCAGATGGACCATTCTGAGCTCCGGGAGATGCAATTGTAGTTGGAGGACCATCGAGATAATGGTTTTATCATACCTATCATGTCCCACAAGGTAGTTCTGGTATTGTTTCTGAAAAATGTGTCTGAGATCGTTTTGATTTTTGTAGATTATCTTTTCCTAAACCAATCCACAAAAAAGAAGAAATACTTCTTGATGAGGATAGATGACCTCTTTGATTAGTTTTGAGGTGTAAGATAGTTATTGAAGATTTATATGAAGTTCGGATAACACCATTTGTGAGTTTATGAGGATGATATTATGATAATAAAATTATGATATTATTATAAACACAATGAGTTCATGGTGATTCTTTTCATTATAACTATTTCCCCCACTATGTTTATGTATTTTATGAACTGAATCTTCCATCCATACTTAAAATCATTTTTTGTTATCATTAGTGAGGACATACTAAAATACTATACCTTAGAAGAGGATCTAGCATATCACTATAGAATTATCTGTGATTTTCATTTGGATAACTAGTTTTATGGTAATCTCTTGATGTCCCAGTTTTGTATTCATGAGGTTCACATTCTGGGGTATTTGATTTCTGAGTATGGATTATTTGTGGACCATGTAATGACTAATGAAGTTCTTTGATCATATCCAACCATGAATTTGTTAGGGGTTCATAGTTTCCTCGTATTGGTAAGGTATTACCAGAATATTGTAGAGGAATTTTAAAAAACATGTGCCATTTTTGACCATCTTGATGCTGAAAGGGGAGCTTTGTACCTAGAATGAACATTCCAAAGAACCTCTATGGATTTAAGTATGAGGATAATGAGTGCCCCTATTTGGAGACTACTAGATGAGGCGAAGGAGTATGTACTGTATTATGATTATTATAGATCTTGGCTTGACTTTGTGTCAATTTTGAGTAAATCAGTGATTGTATAGGGGTCAATGCAGCTTAGACAATAGGAGAAGAACTATGTGACTCATGACCTAGAGATGGTAGTAGTCTTCATTGCATTATGAACATGGAGGAACCATCTCTTGGGATAGTGCATTATTAATTACCCATACCATTAGAGTATCAAGTATGTATTCACGTAGAGAGACATAAACCTAAGGCATAACCTCCTTTTGGGGTTCATACATTACTATGACATTGAGATAGTTTAAACTCCAAGGAAGGGAAATATGGTGAAATATTTCCTTAGTATAATGTCCATGCTCTCCTGGGGGTGGATTCATCTTAGAGGTTATCTTAGTTACAGGTGAATCTGGTTAAGAATTAGGGTGAAACTTTCCTTCAGTCGGTGGTGTTGACTCCTATGTTTCTCCTGTATGTGAGGGAGGCTTAGTTGAGATACATCTAGTATAATGTCATATTTGATGAAATATCTTCATTAGATTCCCCATATGTATTTTTTATGTAGTTAATCACATAATACTTTTTTACAGATAGATGGTGGTCCCTACCACAATGCAAGAGGAGGTGATGATATATTTTCACACATCACCTTGGGAATTATATCCCGAACAAGGGGAGATTAAATGATACCTTCGGCTAAAATTTTGGTTTCCTAGCATGAGGAATAACATGGATGAGTCCAACTCTTGGTTCTTCACATATCAGTATATGATGGATTTTCACCAGGTTCCGACAAGTTTGTTTCAGCCTCTTGATATCCTAGATTATAAATGAGATGGAATATCCATAGAGTTTGTGACATGGATTCCATGTAAAGAGAGAGTCCATAATTCTATCTAGATGGTATTTTACTAACATATGAAGTAGTCACACTTCTCTTCAATGATAGAGTAGTGTTTCATGGAGTGTTTGGGGTAGTTTAACATGTGTGATGGAATCCACCTTCATGGGGTTCCCTCAGATATTTTTTTACTATGATGTGTGTTTAGTGCCATAGTTCTAAAGAGGCCATAAAGATTCATTAAAGAACCAGATGAGGATGAGTATAGTCATTCATCCATAGACAAATGGGAAGAGTGAGAAAACTATCTATGTGTCAGAGGATATTTATAGGTAATGTGTGTTGTGTTTTTTCTAGAGTAGAGAGTATAAATTTCCCTTATTAGAGTTTCTTAAATTAATAGCTACCACTATTCTATCATCATGGTACATTTTGTTTTATTTTTCAAGAGACCATACAGGTTCCCCATATGTTGGATTGATATCAGTGAGTAATTTATTATTTGGTTGGGGATGGTGCTATTAATAATAGGGGAAGTCTATGTGATCCACAAGCGGAAGAGGACAATTAAGATAAGGTGTAAATCTTAGATAGACTGACAACATAGGCCCTTGAAGTTTGAGAAGGGAGCGAATGTTTTCCAAAGAGTATCACCATGATTACTATTATAGATATTCTTTCGTGGAGTAAATATATCCTCCAGGATCATCAAAAAATAAAAGATCTCACATAGGGTTGGTGAGTTTTCCTACTACCTTCCATAACCCTTATAGTTGGACTACGTGCAAAACATCTTCCATGTGTCACAACTGAGAAGATATGTGCATGATCCCATTCATGTTATTGAATGGGGTGAGATGAAAATTGAGGATAGATCCACATTTATGGATAACCCCGTGGTTATTGAGAAAAGTTAGGAGTGGATCCAACATGGATAGATCATTCTCTTAGTTTATGTGCTAGGGTAGAATGGCATTATGTATGAGTGCTCCTGGGAGTGGAAGATCCAGGTGTGGGATCTGTATCCCTAGAATATTTTATTTTTTCATTATGACGATGAAAATATTGATTTATGGAATATTTTATAGACCCTTTTTTCCTTTTAATACATTAAAATATATCGAGGAATATCTATTTAGTCTGGCGCAGAAACAATGCATGATTATGAGGTTTCATGTTCATTGAATTAATTTTAATAAAGTAATAAAAATATTTTTATATCAATCATGAAATTTTGCAAATAAATAATGGAATATATCCTAAAAATATTCTAAAATAGAAAATATGATACCACGACTAAATCTAGGATGTGATGCCCAAATGTTGGTTGGTGTGGGACATTTAGAGAAATCAGTCATTGTGAAGTGTGTTTAGTGAATTAAATTAATTAATTAACTAAATTAACTAAACTGGTTTTATCTATAAATACACCATTATAATGAATCTATAGGTTTAGTGACACAACCTAGTGACCATTGAGGGGAATAATCCAACATTGTACATTTGAGGATTGAGATCAGACTATGATAAGCTTCTCGATCCAGGCGGATTTAGGGGAATAAAATTCCACATATCATACCCTTCATTTGAAGTTATGTTCTCCACCAACAAAAAATCCAATATCATGGTATGGCTCATCATTTTTAGATTCCATACCTTATGATAAAAATATTGAGCTTTGTCAATTTTGTTTCTTTGATCTTCACTTAATATGAGCTGCTTCTTGTGCTCACATATCGATTTTTAATTATTTATTCAATATATCCCAATTTTTCTATATTTTACAAATTGGATATCCCCAACATATATTTTTTGGCCAATAACTCTAAAAAAGTGATTATCTTCTTTTCCCCTCATTGTTCTATGTAATCTTCTCAATTTTCCTATGGGGTTATAGTTCGATATTACCGCGTGGAATTGAACACGATCAAGCATTTAGATTCATGGAATAGTTATTTATGTATATTTCAATTATTGTAGGACGTATCAGGATGATTTTTAAGATTAATGTTATTAAACTTTGCATGAATAATCTAGTTATGTAATGATAGGTTCAAAGAGAAATGATAGAGCAAGGAGGGTTCACATGGGCAAGCCAGATTCTGTTTCCATACCAAAAAAGTTACTAGAAACAATAGAATTATGTAATCACAATTTTTTTAGTGATCATTATGAGTGATTTGAAGTGTAAATTTATATCTAGAATAAGACACAAGAGATATGAGTTTCTATAATAATCATG
Source organism: Viscum album (assembly GCA_963277665.1). NCBI lineage: Eukaryota > Viridiplantae > Streptophyta > Magnoliopsida > Santalales > Viscaceae > Viscum > Viscum album. Next base: position 929,497,747 of record OY728165.1, read on the forward strand.
ACTACATGCCATGTACTTCAAATGAACATATCATGTGTTATTTTAAAATCCCTGACACTGGGTTTTTTGAGATATCATAAGTATCACATGCTATTTGGGACCCCCAGACACCATGTGACTCAGTTTTGGTAGCCCAACACATACTCTTATCATAAGCCTATACAGACATGTCTAGGAACACATCATATCTAGGCACATGGGAAATTTACACGGACACGACCAGAAGAACAAACCTCAACCTTGGGTGGCCTAGACATGTCGTGTAGTAAACATACACACCAGGTATTACTACATGGATAAGATATCCACATGATTGTGAGGAAATAGCCAATAATCCATGATCGACCACACAATATATGGGTCCCCTACATGTCATGTACCTCCTTCTAAGGAAACTTTTACCACTCGTATCTAATTAATTTGGACTCTGATTTTGGCATGTGATGACCCTATCCTAAGTGGATTATAGTGTACAACCTGATTGTGGGTTTTGTGTTAGATTTTTAGAAATGATATGATATCTTATAGGTGAGACTCTTCTTTCGGTGATGTTTGAAAAAAGCATGGATCGGTTAGGATCAGAGAGATTATAGTGTCACCCACCAACTAGGGCATGGCATGGGTCCTCTATCGGCAGAGTGGAACCCATCAATGGATTTAGAGCATAGGAACTCTATCGATAGAGTTTCACCCTCTTGTGGAGTCAGTGAATGGGTCCTCTACCATTAGAGTGGCACCGTCCTACAGATTCTGAGCATGGGCCCTCTATCCCCAAAGTTCCACCCTCCCATGGATTCAGGTAAAGAGTCATCTGCCATCTTAGTGATACTCTCAAATTTGGACAAGGAATAGTTCCTCTATCAACCATCTAAGTAAAACCATCCTACACAGTTAGGGCATGGGTCCTCTACCAATTGAGTGGAATCCTTTTATTGATTCAGGTCATGGGTCATCTATCAATTGAGTGAAACCAAAATTTTTTGTCATGACATGGATAATATATCTATTGAGTGACACCCTTTTATTGTAATAGTTCATGGGTCCTATACCAAGAGATTATTTCCCCCTTGACTGTGAGTACTAGTGGTGAGGTGTGGGTTGACATGTATGAATCTTCATGAAGACACGCAAGTTGCTGGATATTATTGATAGAGCTCTTAGAACTAGTGGAAAAATATTTTCCTGGAATAGGATATAAGATAGAGATCACATTTCTCTCTCTTTATAGTACTTTTATGATAATATATCTCTTTTTTTTTGTTTTCATTTCTCTCTTTCCATGGGTTGAGAGTTCTATTTCTATCATATCTCCTATTGTTTCCCCTTCGACTTTTGGGGAGTCCTAATTAGTCTGTATATACTTACACCTGAATATGTTATTACCACACATTTCATGACTTATATAGATTAAGGATAGACCTTAGATGATTATATAGTAGCTTTGGGATACCCTAGTGCATTTGACCACATACGGTGGTCGAAGCTTGGATATCTAGAGTCGGGCTCTCTCAACATTTGTATTTCCAATTTTTTTAGGTTGGGACATATTTCTAGTCGGGAATGCATTTTCCCCCATTTATTTTTAAATATTAATCTATCATACTCTTGTATTCTATAGAGTTTTTACAAGCATGATTTTTACTCTAGATTTTATTAGTTTTATTTTATTCCTCTACACATTTGTGTGGAGAACATTGGGTGTGTGCGTATAGGTACATTGGAAATGGAATCACATATTTTTCATACCTTTTGGTACTTGTCTCTATCCTATAGAATATAGAGGTTGGTTGGGTTAGATGTGACTTGAACCTCTTTGGGTCAGGTCATGAAACTTATGATATTTTTTACCCTTTTATTGACAATTCCTTCTTAAAATCTTTTTTTGGGTCATAGTTTATTCATATTTCATATATGTTTTGGTTTGGTATTTTTTATCCTTTCAGATTAATTAGGGTTATATAATCTATAAAATTTTAAACATGACATAAATTTAATATATATTCAATATATATGTATTTAGAGTAGTTAATAATAGTTAGAGATAGAGAATAAAATTCACCATTCATAGAGACGGTAAGCCATACATATGCATGAGCATTGTTTCCATTTTATTAGTGGATGAATCAATAGAATGTGAAATAATATCTTACCTTTAAATAATCCATTAAATTTTACATAATTAACTTATATTCACTAATTTTACTCTAATTTCTTTCCATGAAAATCATCAGTGAAAAATGAATCACATCTCTTAGTGTGGCAGTATTCCACCATACACACGAATGGTGTTATCTTGTCCCTCATGGAATAGGAATGTAGAAGGTGTATATGATATAATAATTACATAATAATAGTTTTGTAAAAAATATCATATATATTTAATTAATCTATCCTTATTACCTTCCTTGAAAAAGAAGAATAAAAAACTCACCACATCGGTTCGTGAGGTAGTCCTTCATACACACAAGCAATGTAATTATTTTCCAACTAATTGGATGGTAAAAAAGATTTTTGTGATACTATAATTAAAAAAGATTAAAAATATCATTAATATATTATATAAAAAATAAATCCATTATTATATCTAGTCAGTAGAGGGGGTTATGGAAAGTGAATAACATCAGTTCATGTGGTGATAGTCCTCTGTACACACAAATGATTATTTTATATCCCATTTTATAGAAGAGTAGATAGATATAAGTTATTAAATTAATATAATAACATATAAGAATATGATAGATGCTGGTTTTATTATATCATCATTAGTGAAGTATATTTTCATGATTTATAATAAGAAGTAATAGAAACACACATAGGTTAAAAAATTTCCTCTTTTTTGAAAATCTATTTATATTTAACCAAAAACACTAATATATTGGATTTATGAGCTAAATAAGTCATCTAGAATGTATTATTGAATTTATTTAATGGATAATTTAAGGTATTTATCAAAAAAATTGGTTTTAGAAATGTGATTCATAGAGGATAATGAGGCCTTTTATAAGTGGGGGAGAGGACAAACTTGAAATATTTTGAATCAAAAGTGTACCCATGTTTTTTATATGAAACAAGGATCCAAAATGGGGTATTATAAAAAATTAAAGGTTATAATTTCTAAATATGTGCACATAATGGGTTCTTTATAAGTTTATTGGTCATTTTATGACTTAGAATCTTAGTTTGACCCCCGGTAAACTCGTTTAAACCTTAATTACGGTAATTAATTTTTATTGTTTTTACTATTTTTTTTTACCAAAAAATAATTTGGAATGATATATAATATAAATTTTTCTGATACAAAATACATAATCCATTTTTTCAAATTCCATTCATATAGGTGAAAAATATATTCTAAAATTAAACACACAGATGCGACGAGAAAGGGACATTCCAAAGAGAAATGTTCAAATTTTTTAGATGATTTTATATAAAAAACAAATATAAAATTGATTAAAATAACATGAACTATATTAGTTAATATATAATTAAATTTTAAAATGATATTTATATTTTTAAATGATTTAAAATAACTGAAAATCTATAATAAAAATATTATTTATCATTATTCATTAAAATATATATATCTTCATAAAATTATCAAAAATTATATCCCATATACTTTTTTCATTTGGAAATAAAAAAATTAAGCATATTTTTTCAAATATATTTTCTAAAATTTTCAAAGATAAAATCTAAAATAAGTTCAAAATGTTCAACAATACTAATTTTTACAAAAATATGGGTTATAAGCATATAAATGGATTTATTCTTATCTCATGTCTTGAAAACAAATAAGATGAATAGAAAAAAAATTATTTAATATATAATATATAAATTAAATTATAATAATTCAAAAAAAATTAGCACCCTTTTATTTTATGTTATGGCTCTTTTTAAATAAATTTAATCTCTTCGATAGTTTGTGTTGCACACAAAAATAGGTTCAAAATGGTTGAGATCTATTATTATGTGATCATTTTAACCTACCTGTTAAATTTATAGGTGAAATATAACTAAATAAATTTGTTGACAAATATTATTTATATATTTATTGAATAAATTCAATGGTAATAATTTTATTAGAAAAAAAATTAAAAAATTAAAAAATTGCTTCTCTGAAAAACCATTATTGTGCACGAAATATATTTATATCATAATAAATTAAATTATTCACTATTTTTGAATGATTTTATTGATATTTATTTATTATATACTCAGTAATGTTTTTTAATATTCATAGAAATATTTTATTATGCAAGGGATAAGAATAAATATTAATTTATTCATAAAAACAACATTATCTAAAATGTGGTTTTTATCACGTTTTTCAAACTTATTTTAAAATTCATTTTTACTAATTAAAGGTATTTTGTTTTATGAAATTCATTCCATATTTGGAATTTAGAGGGACAGATTTTTTATATAGGTCATTTTTATTTATAAACAATATGAATAATAACAATGATAAAATTTATCACCTCGATAAAGGTAAATCTTGTTAATTTATGTCAAAACTAAGTTATAAGGCCATAAATTTTCATCCTAAATATTATTGGATGAAGGTAATTAGTCCTTCCACCCCATATTACCTACACTGAGTTGTTTAGTGGACACATTTCCACAAAAATTAATTATATATTATTTAAATAAAATATAGTTACAAAATGTCACTCCCATTGTTTTTAATATCTATTATGTGTCCATATAAAAGAAAAATATATATGAACAAACCTAGAAAAATATTTTGAGATAAATTATTTTTTATAATATATCATTTCTACTTTTTTGAAACTATATAATTACCTTAAATTCTTGGAAACACTAATACAATATTTATTTGATTGATAGAAATTTAAAATATATGATTTTAAAATTTTTCATTTGGAAATAATTTGAATGATATAATGTTTAAAATGAATTTTCTCGATATATATGGCATATTTTAGAGTTTTTAAATCATTATATTTGGGTTCCTCTATTGTCTTGATGTATTTTATGTCATACTAAATGAATAGTATTAATATCAAAAAATGATATTTTATAAAAATAATACATTATTAAATATTTAAAAAAATATATTGAAATAGTACAAGGTTGGTATTATATGGTCTACACATATAAATTTATGTTCCAATTTATCCCTTATATGTAAAAAATAACAATTCTTTAATATGGAAATTTTTTACCATTGTTAAAATAAAAATTGATTCACTAATGGTTAATAGAAATGATAAGGCGTAAAATAAGATAAAAAATTCCATAAATTATATTTCATGATGGTATTAAAACCATATAAATCCCTATATTTTAATAACATATAATTTTTATTCATTTTCATGAAATTACATTATTATAATTTAATCTTTTGAGAAATTACAAAAGTTCTCGTTACTACAATTATAAAAGAGGACATCCTCCCTCACTTCTTCACACCACTTTGAGCAATATATCTTGACAATTTCCTGACCATTTATATTATAAACATCCTTAATAAAGTTATGGTGGTTCTGATCTTCCTAAAAGTACAACATTAAGTCTCTTATTAAAGGATCTAAAGAAGGCCTTATGAAGAAGAGGTAATTCTCTTACCCAAACTCTTTCAAATTATTCTTACATATACCTATTATAAATCTATAATAGTTATCATAAAATAATAAATTTATAATATTTAATATACTTATATTTTATAATAATAATTATTATTATTATTATTATTATACAACCACTACCCACCCTCTTTCACATCAAATATGATGTTAAAGTATAGCTCAAGTGTACGTACAACTTACCATCCCCACATAGCGATACAATTAATTTTTCATTACCATATTTTATGGTTGTCAATTTTGATAGGTTTAAAATTTATAAATAATATTTATATAATAAATATAATTTTTAACTAATAAAAATATATATATACCTTATTACTATCCAAATAATTGGTAAAAATGATGTCGCTCATGCATACGTGTGGACTACCTCCACCACGAAACGATGTTATTCGTTTTTCATTTATATTTTACATGGATGGTAATAAATATGTATTTGATTAATATATATGATTTATATGATATAATAATTATTCTATAAATTATAATTATTATTTACCTTTCTCCTCTTTCAACCGTAGAATAATGAAAGCAACATTCATGCATATGTATGACCAACCATTTCCAAGAATGATTTAATACATGTTTATATCTCAACCATTAATGGATTACATTAAATAAATATATAATGAATACATATGTTATTTATATAAGTATTAACCATTATTAGATGATGTAACATGGATCAAAGTATAAATATTGGAAATACCAAATCAAAACATTCATGAAAAATGAAGCAGTTATTACATGAAATAGTGATTTCAAAGAAAGAATTAATAAGAAGTATATGATAAAAGATTATAAATATGTTATAAATTGTATGATATATATGATTATGGTTCTAGAATTTATTTATTCTAAATATATATTTATTATATTGGAGGTTTGAAAATTTACGAAGGTATTCGTACAAGAGGTAAAATTTTATTTCTGAATATTATCAATATTCCGGATTATTTAAGCTTATGTTTTTATTAGAGAATATTTTTCTTTGATATCCATATTTTTTATTAAATGTTTTAAATAATATTTTAATACTCACATATGATTTTTTAATTTCATTTTTACCTATCTGTAAAATTATACAAACCGTTTTAAAGGAATCTTCATATCCTTTTCCGAACATGGTACATTTCAATTATTCTGAGAAAGGTGTGAGATGAATGGTTTTTAACTTATAAACATTGAATGGATATTAATTCCTTAATGAAGAATATTTTCTAGAAGTATTTATTTACATGGTTAGATGGTTATTTTTAATGATATGTAATTCATTAATAATATTTAATTTTTTTTAACTTTGTTACTTTCAAAGTGAAAAGTTTATTTTTCAGAAGATTGTTTTTAAAGTCATTTTTATAGTATTTATATAAATCAATGAAAAGAACATATTTTATTTATTATATACAAGGTATATTTTATAATTATACCACAATTATTATTTTTATATATTTTTTATGATCTTTTTTACTATGGAAGTAATTTTCTGATATCATTCCCCATATTACTTTAGATATTTTATGATAATGATTGTTGCATTGGGAAATTATTATCACTTTTTATTAAAATTTCAGAATTAATTTTTATGTTCAATATATATTTACAATTTTCATATAATGAATATAATGACTTAGTAAGTGTTGAGTAGGCCCCACAATATTTTCTTGAGGCATCAATATGTATCATGAGACCAAATATCTTGGTATTTGATAAGGAATTTCCCATTTATATAAGATTTCCTAGCATGAGCCCTCGATGGTATGTTTATGATTTCCAACATTATGAAGTTCCCTCATTACGAGACTATTAATTAATTTACATGTGATTATTTGATTAGTTATGTTTTCCATGGATAATGTTTTTTCATCATGTGATTATGGAGTTATTTGATATTCATTTATTTCATGACATATTATGTATGCATTATTTAACTTTCACTAAACACGTAACCTTACTAAGAATCTGATATCACCTTTTTTCTTTTCTTTTTCCCCCAAAAGTTAAATAATTATATTATCATTCATTTTTATGGATAATATTTGAAAATAATGGTGTTCTCAATGGAATTACTATGCCATATTTTCTATCATCAATTATAATGTAATATTTAACTATGTATCTAGTTTTCCAAGAATAATAAACTATTAGATCCATGGGGATGTGATTATTTTAGTCTAATGACAATATAATAATTTAACAAATGACTATGAGATACTTGTGTTGGGGGAGTTAAAAAATATATTTTCTTAATTGCTTAAGGTCAAACATATAATTTCACATAAAAATTGTTTTTTAGAAAAAGATTTCCATTGTCTTCAAAGGATTTTTATATTTATTTATATTTAATTGGTCACCAAATAAATCATTTAATATACTTATATAAACCATATTGTTTCATTATTTATTTTCCAATTCATATCCCCCATTCCAATAACCAGACGATAACCATTATATTAAATAATAATATTTAAATAGTATGTTGTGTTTTTTTAAAACTCAGTGTTGTGTGTAACATAATTAATAAATTCTTTTAAATTTATTTGAAAAAAATATTTTATAAAATCTACTACTGGTACAAAGTACCTCTTGGATTTCTAATAATACAACAACCAATCATACAACCTCAATATCCAGATCCCAAGTACTACCACTATATATGTCAATAATATCACAATAAGGATTAGAAGATGGATCCAAGGAAACTCCTATGAGAATCCCTAATATAAGTTTCAAGGAATCAAGTTCGCTGGCCAAAATACTTGGATATACATATAGAAATCCTAGTTTCATCAATAGTAACTATGTGAATGCATAAATATAAGAGTGAGGGATAAAGAACACCTAAATCCACTACTTCATCTGCTTCTCCTTGGGATTAATTTTTTGGTGAAGGTTCTAGGTGCAACATTCTACCATATATATACAAACCCATGACATACTAACCTAGGTTTGGTCAAATATTGGGTCCCAATTTGGTCCCCTAGGTTTTTTCTTCAGAGAAGAATCATCTAAATTCACATGTAAACAGAGGCATCCCTCTTGGGATCCACTAAGTCCACACATAAGTAAGGTAATAACTCTGGTTATCCGTAAAATAATTTAGTAACTATAGGCATCCTACAGGTTATATTTGATTATAGTTATGGTCTCAAGCTGAGGTATGAAGTTAGTGTACAATTGTTGTTAGTTTCCACTATAATTCGTCCATATTGACCAACAAAATTAATTTAGTTTAATAGTTTATTGGAATAAATATAATGGGGGGACGAATCAACCATAAAGGAAAGTCAAAGAATGAATATAATTCTATAAAATGTATAAATACTATAGGCAAGGTATGAAATATGACATACTTTAGGAAGATTTAGACTATTTATAAACTACCCTCAATAGCTCCATCAAAGATCGTCGATGTCCGAGCCAAGACGCATTAGCTTCCAAGCTCCTACCAAAAAATGAAATTCTCTAGTATAAACCAAAGACATCAGTTATGTCATTAGGAAATTAAAATATAAAGTAAAATAAAAAAAAGTAATAACATGAAATATTTCATCAAACACCCATCACTCAATGAAAAGTCCATGAAACCACTTACAGAATGTCAACAGTGTTACACGGACACCCTTCATGGGAAAATCCCAAACCAATTGAATCATGCATTTATTTCAGTAAATTGTTTTATGTAAAAACACTAAGAATTTTTTTAATGAAGGTATACCTCATAAAAACGGAACAAAACCTAGTGAAGATGACATCTTGGGTCTCCCACTTCCTAGGAAGAGTGAAACCCATGACACCAGTGTTTGATACCACCATGATTTTATAAGATTGGAACCATAACATCAAATCGGTGGAGCCTAGGTCTGTGGAAGAATATAAATAACCCAATAGAGGCTAACAAATTTGATGTCTTACCTCATGGTTTCTAACACACCTAGAGGGTGCTCGAAATCCCATGGACGAAGTGGATGTCTAACCTTATGGTTTCAAATCTCTAACTGATAGTGTTTGATTCCAACCAAGAAAGTGGTAGAAATAACATGCATAAAGGGAATGGGTCGTTAGAATACATGGAGGATCTCCTAAATAAATTAGGGTGAAAATATGGGTAAACCCCTTTACTGTCCAGGAACAAAAATGTTAATTTATCCCATTTTAATGAAGCACAGAGTTAGAACACATGGTCTGAAAAAATGTGTGCCAAGCATGTGGTGATACTATTCCCATACACCTCCACCTAGAACATTTCTAGATCATGGTTAAAAAAATATGAATTAACCATTTGATATATCTATATAAAATTACAAACCACAATGTAATATCTCAGCCCAACTAATTATGAAACTAGTATCTATACTGGTCTCTACATTGGCTCAATTTTCATCCTCATATGCTAGAGGACATCGACTAGAAATGTGGGCCTGATGGAGATATGATTGGTAGAATATACCGTCATTATAAGAGTTTAATAGCATAATATCATATATAAATAATTATAAACTATAATTAAATCATTATAAATAATGGCAGAGTAGTGGTAGATAAATAGTATAACAGAAAAAAGTGGATAACTCCAAATATACAATAATGCATCCATGTCCATGCGATGCTACAGAAATAAGCCGGGAAACATATAGTAGGCGATCCAAAACACAAAAATACAAATATGACTAAAGAATAAAATCCCAAAGGGTAAATCCATGAGCACATTTAATACTACCTCAGCCATATTCTTATAAGCTTCAAAATACATTTCACAACACAAGAAATCATTCAAGGACCTGATCTTGAAACCAATGTGGTATTCTCAGGTACCATCAGTGAAATGGTATCCCTAGAAGAGTGTGAGATATACTCAATATTCCATAACCAATAGTTCTTAAACCATGGTATAGTCTATGTTTATAAATTACAATAGTTAATTGTTATATCAAATTTAAAGTAGTAATGTGAAATAAATTAATAACCATGTCAAGCACATGTTCCTCAAGGACACCTAGCCTAACCATACCTTCATCAACCTATTTTGGAAATTTCTGAACCATAGGCAACTAGTACAAATAAGATATAGGGGAAATAAAAAACCACATAAAACATTTATCATGAGATAGACCAAACCTAGGAATATGATTTGGCATGGCATACAAATCTATGGGGAACTTTAGTAAGAACCCATGTATTGCACTAGGAGAACCATAAATGCTCATCTTCATTGGAGTTTCCCAATGTGATCCACGAATGGCCTTACAAGTTTAACCCTAGAACTAAGGTGAGTCAACAACCTATGATCCCATAACTTGTATCTCACATAGGGGATAGATTCTTACTTATGTCTCGATGTAACCATCTTGAAACTGAGCATGTCCTAGGTGTCTCTCTTATGGAACTAATATCAATAAAATTGAGGTAATAAAAAGGCATGGTGAACCCATCCTAGAGTACCAGTATCACCCAAGCGTATAAAAAATACATCAGAAAATCTGAACACAATCCTAATGGTCCCACCATTGGAATTTCATGGAAGGAAACCTAAGTATCACTCATGATGTCCATAATTAATTTAATCAATAAAAAATAACAATTCATTGATAATGATCATTCTATAATATGAACCATGAATGTCTTAAGAGGATCACACCCATTTTAAATTTCCTTTATGAATAAAATTCTCCATATATATAGTAATCCATGAAAAGAATAAAGGACATAAAATAAGGCCATGGAAAGCATCCATATGAAAAAAATCCAAGAAAGGCCTAGCAAAAAAGTCATTTTTCCAATTTGAAGATACACTACTAGAAAATTGGGATTACCTACACACCTATACCAAGGTTTAAAAAACCATTGGGATATATTCTTTTAAGTAAATCTATCCTTGTGGTTTTAAAAAAACAAAATTTATACCATGCCTCAATTTTTATATCAATCAGGCTCATCCCCATGTTACCCTACCCCAAAAACTCTACATTCACATACAACCCCTCATCTCCCCAATAAACTATCTCCCCAATTATCCATCATGCTCATCCCAAACATGAACCCTCTCTTATCCCCCACCAAACCTCTTCTCCCCTGATTCCTATATTATCCATGTCACTCATCCCACTCAAATAAAAACCCTTGCATAAATGCCTCAGTTCCTTCTGATTCCACCATTCCAACGTCAGAAGCTTTGGATTCCATCCTTACCATTAATGCTAAAAGGTTGTATCTTCTTTTTTTGATCTTGGTTCCCAAAGGTATAAGATTTTAATAGATTAATCTCTATATCTCTCACTATTTTCTCTTAGTTATGAAATCCCATGTAAAATATATTGATCATTTTTTATATTATAGGATTCATACTGGCCTTAATATTAGGGATATTGATGTTTAGAAACCATAGGTGTAACCTTATTCCACATTTACATTCTCACTAATACAGGTAAAATGTTTTGGTTTTCTCGATTAAATATTATATTTTTGTGGTCCATGTTTCATGATAATTTCATCATTTTTGTATTCAAAGTGTAGTTAAGTAATATAAATTCATTATTGATGAAATTATTTTTCTATGTGGTTGAATGTGGTGTTTGTGAATTGATCATTGAAATTTCATTCACGAAGTAGAGATGTTAATTTATGAATCTCAAATTTATATTTGAAAAAATTAACTAGCCAATCTTTAATCATTTAGAAAATTAATATAAGAATTTTAATGGTATTTTTTATCTAAATTTATGGATTTAATCCTTTTTGGTTTTTAAATAGGAAAATACAATCGTTTAAAAGGGTGTCTTGAAATGTAAAGTCTGTGTCTAATCGGAAAGTTATATTTGTCATGACATTGGTTAGATGGTTGATGTCATGGGGGGCCTCATTTATTTTCCCCTATTGTTAATCATGTTGATGGGAATATTATTTACATTTGATTGATATGTGATAATGGAAAAGGGTTTTGCTATGATAGGGTGTTATAGGAGAGAGTAAATTATCTTTTGTGCTTTGTTCCCCAATCTTCTCTAGAATGTCCAATCAATGACACTTTTTTGGTTCTGGGAACATAGATAAATAGGTGGTATTTCAATATTTATGCTACAATTATTGGTACTGAGGCCTCCATTGGAACCTATAACATTTGACTAGACATGGAGGGAGTTATCTCAATGATTTTGGTGTTGGAAATGTGAGTGGATTGTATTTTTTAGACAAAACAATGTCCAATAATTACTACTACATTGTTTTGGTAAATTCAAGATAATCTAAATTCATGATCTAGGTTAAATCCCATGACCCATTCCCCATGACTTTTGAATTGAATAAGGGATTGTTATCTCATAGTGGATGGTATTTTCCACTTATTTATATTATTGTAGTAGACTTATCTCATTTAAATTCATTATTTACAACATGATGGGTGCTTCCTTACTAGTGGTATGAATTTCAATATTTTTTGGCTTGATTAACTTTAAATGGTTTTTCAATATTTTTGTGGAAATCATTTTAAAATAAACTCACTTTCCTTTTGTTTTCATACATGGTTATAAAGTGTTTTTTTGGAATAAAAATGTCTAATTCGATGGAATTTGATTCAAAGTTGTCATTTATTTTATTGAAAACAAAAAAAATGAATTTTTTTAAAGTGGTTTATGGTAGGATCCCCAATGTTTGATTCATATTTTGTGGTTCAATGTTCATGGCTTATAGTTGGATCTCTAATATTTGGTTTCTTTTTCAATGTTTCCATTCTGGTTTCTCTTTCCATGATGTCATGTTTGCTTTGGTGAAACCCTTTTTCAAGTGGTTCATCGGATTTTTTTGATTATTTGTTGTTTATGGATAATGTTAATTACTTATTCATTGTTTATCCATCCACTAGAAGTGGTGATGAATTTTGGATCATTCTTCATTGATTACAGGTTGGTTTTCCTATTCCATAACAATTAATTTTGAAATCGTTGAGTCCTTCATGTCTTAAACTAATGTTTTAATTGTTAAAGAGAATGGTTTTACAATTTTAAGGCCCATTTTAAAAATGACTTTATGTGACTGATCCCACGGTGCATTTATGAGATTCATCAAATGGCCTTTGAAAATATTATTTAATATTTCCAAATATTTTTAGGATTTTAATGAAATTTATGAAAGGTATCACATGGAATTTCATGTGATACTTCGAATTATATCTATGTTTAAAAGATTTCAATAATTGTTTTGAAAAAAGTGTAAGGGTCTAAAATGTTTTAACCCCATTATGTGATAGATTAAATTCAATGGTGGTGTTGGAAACTATGGAGGGTTTTTGGATAAATGTTCATTTCCCAATTGATTTCTAGAAAATCATGTTGCTTTTTAAATTTCTTTTATTATGTTTTGAAATTGTTGGTTTTAAAGATATTTTTCAAATATCATTTTAAATGATTTAATGAAATGGGAAGTAGTTCGGAATCATGAATGTTCTATTTTTAAGGGCCTCTTTTTCACATTAAACAATTTTACAAAATGTATGAAACCCATCATAAACCCCCGTGACTATTATACCCTTTACCTATTTTTCTATGGTATTCATACATATGATGATATAACCATGTTTTTTTAACTATATTGGCTAATTGATGTCTTTAAATACAAGAAGTATTTATGTTTTGACTAGTTTTATTTATTAACAACTTAATTCAAACCCTTATGCTTATTTCTAATTTAAAATGTTTTTTATTTATATTATTTATAGAAATTTCTTATTTTCTTCACTCTTTTATATTTGGTTTCATTACAGATTTCACAATATTTGATATCTTCCAACTTCAAAGAGACTCATTATCTTCATCATCGAGGGACTCTTTTGAAGAAAAAAAATATTCGAATTGATTATCTATAACTACTCTATTGTATTGAAGGTTTAATTTTTTTCAATAAATTCATACATTATTTCTATTGTTATACACATTTATTTATTACTAAAAATTATTTTACACTATCATGTTTAATGTCTAATGTAAAAAAATATCATTTTATGTTGTCTACTATTACACAATATCATATTTTCAATGTCTATTATTATACAATGTTATTTAATTATATCTATTATTATTAAATGTCATTTAATATTATCTACTATTAGAGACTACATATTTAATGTTCTATCTACTATTATAGACTATCGTTTTTAAAATACTTGGTGTTATATATATTTATTAATTTTAGTTGAGGACCTGGCCATTTATGTAACAATGAAAGAAAAAAATTAAGTTAAAATATAAGATAATAATAATATCAAATATGTATTTTTAAATTTTTAAATTCATATATATGATATTTTAAATGAATACATGATTTTTTTAATAAAATAATATATTTTGAAATATTATTTTTTAGTAATAATAATTATCAAACAGTGCATAGGAATGAACATGTATCTATTAATATATAAAATCAGTGAAATGGAGAAGAAGGCTAATATTGATAGTTCCTTAGATGTGTATACATATATCTATTAACATTGGAATAATTTATTAGTAAAACGTTGTGACAAATTCTAAAATTAAAAAAGAGGATATTGCTCTACCGTATAATTGTATAAATCATCTATTTAAAGAAATCCTTCCATGAAACATTAACAGGATTCATTTCTTGGACATATATTGTCCAAAGGATTATTAAAATTTTAGTCTCCATAAACTATAGTTGAGCTCCAGACTGCATTTATAAGCTAAAGTAAAATATAAATTGTGATATAATAATAGAGTTTATTAGAAAGAGTATTCATATTTATGAGAGGGATTTTCCGTTCCAATATGAAAGGTGATAAAAAATTCAATCTGAAATATTTTCCAAATAATATTACACAACCCTGCCAAAAAATATGATTGCACCAAGATAGTAGAAGATCATTAAACCTTTCTTAATTCCATGAAACTGACAGATGTTGGATTTCATAAGGTTAAATAGTATATTACTAATGATCAAGCTATATTTACCATAGTTAATAATTTTTCAATATACCTACTCCTATTTATGTAAAATTACTTCAAAATTATTGATATATTTACCATCACCCTCACAAAACAACTAGATTTAATCCATATAGAAAAGATATTTTATCACACAAAATCTACATAAAACATTAATAGTATAACAAAAACATGAACTGGTGGTTTGATGAATATAGACACGAGGATAATATTTACCATCCTAGAAATGACTGATGATTAGGGGTTTCCTTATTCAATGACCCTTGACTAGTTAAAATATCCTCTTAGTGATTCATTAATGAAGATATATAGTATAAATCTAAGTGAAATATTTTTAAAACATGTACTAGATTATGTTGAATAAATTGATCCCATCCTATGATTGGAATTGAATACCAAGAGACGTAGAAAGATTATGTTTACAATTCTAATCCATTAGAATGGAACCAATTAAAGCCACAAATTAGAGGAATCTCCTCTTCCAAATGATTTTTTATAATTTTTTTTAGATTAATATTTCTAAAACCTTCTCAATCCTCATCCACATTATCAATGAACTCATATCAACAGTGATTGGTTTTGAGAAACCATGACTATTTTTAAAAAATTATTTATTTTAAGTTAGTGTAATTTTAGATATATATTTATTACATGTCATAATGATGATGCATCTGTTGAAACTCATTGGGTCCATGTTTAAAATAATTTCAAGGTCATTATCTATTATATTATTCAATGAAAAATTTTCTATCATATTTATTTAGTGGATAAAACTGAATGTTTTATATTATATATGTTAAGAAAAGCAACATCAATTGAATAAAAATGTGGAATCAACTAAATAATCCCCATCCAGATTTATCTTGGCTTATTTTTCTGGATTTAACTATTTTCTAATACAAAATGAGATTTTTGGAAGAACCTTCATAAATATTTCTACATTGAACTTTTAATAAGTTTTTTAATAGAAAATACAATTCTTAAATAAATATACTAAGTTATAAATTCACTTAGTCTATATGGAAAGTGAATAGAAGACAAGTTTTCAAGATTGACAATTTAGTTATCTCATATGGTGGTGATAATATTTTCTCATCAGTTACTTGTACTAATCTTTATAGAGTGCACTTGATTCAAAATATATTTTTTATCAAACTACTAAAACTAGACCAAAATAATCCTAGGATATTGATATTTAATGAAACATTGATCACTATATCCTAGTTTAATGAAATTTTTTTCATCAAATTAAACAACTGTGATATTAGAAATACCTTTTAGAGGATCATATAAAAAGTCAAGTCAATCAGTTTAGTACATTAAAACTACGGTATGGATAAATTTAGTTATTTGGATATTGATATAAAACTAACCTAATAAATACTACTTGGTTTTTAAAATAAAGCTCATAAGTATAAGCTGTCATTAGATATTGAGGTCCACATATCTTGTAAACTATAATATTTTTCTTATATTCTCAAGGAATGAAGCTATCCTTAGTTTCTCAAGGATGGAGACATGAACTCAAAATTAAGGCATATATTTCACAAAAATGGGAAGGTTAAAATTAATATATCATAAATTTTAATAAAGGGTAATTTTTACTCAAATGATAGTGATATTGCTTCCATTCTGGTTAGATCATTTTATATGCAGGTTTATCGATTTTACTATTTACAAGGTCAAAATACAACTGATGGATGTCATTACAAATTTCATATTATATCTTAAAAACTCTAAGCTAATGGGTTATCCATCTAAATACGATGTTAAGGCTACCCTCCCCAATCAAGACATCACATGTGGTCTTTGAAGTTTTGTTAATAAAATTTCCATGTGTTAGTGGGATGTTGATCATTAAGATGTATATCTTTCTATCATTGAATTTTTATCTCATTATACATTACTATAGGTTTCAACTCTCAAATTATTGTTCTCAACCCAAAATTTAATCATTATTAATATTTCAAAGATTACATTCCCATTCCTATGGGTTTTTAATTATAAAATACTAAAACTATTGTGCTTATCCAAATTCTAAAATTATTATACAATGTTATAAGATTCATGAACACAGATGACTTAAACTAAACATAAATAAAACAAACTAATATGAACCAAATTTAATAAAAAAAAATCAATTATAACCAAAGTGAATGAAATTTTCCAAGAGTATATAAGCAAAAACAAGACAAACTAAATATAATTAAAATTAAACCAAAAAAATTATATCAAAAAAACAAAAAAACAAAGATGAAACTCAAGACTAATCGATTATATACCATTAATTAGAAGAGTAATTATTAATAAATAGGAATATACTATTTTATAGTATCATTTTGAAAATTGGATTCATCTCTCCCTTTATTACAATAATATGATTTGACCTTTGGGGTGTTTTGGTTCTTATATGTTGGGAAGTGACATGGATATTCCCTAGAGACCGATGTGTTGTATTTTAGTTTTTATTTTATTTTCTTCATCACATCAGCCACTTAGGTCTTTTAAGGATTTCTATGGTTGGAGAGTAGTTATATTCTCTGAAGGAATCCAAAAGGGTACTCGAGGTGGCTACATGGTTTTATTTATAGGGGAGGTAGATCAGGGCAATAGAGAGATTGATTGGTGTGTTTTATTTTTTCCTGCCATTATATAGTGTTGATTCTGTTTATTTTCTTTTCTTGGGAAATATATGTTTGAAGTATGGATGGGTCATGCCAAAATATTATTTGTTTGTCACTACTATTTTAATTAATTT
Source organism: Viscum album (assembly GCA_963277665.1). NCBI lineage: Eukaryota > Viridiplantae > Streptophyta > Magnoliopsida > Santalales > Viscaceae > Viscum > Viscum album. Next base: position 929,516,064 of record OY728165.1, read on the forward strand.
TATTGTGGGGTTAATTGTACATAGGTGGTGATTGATTGATTATTGTTCACTTGTTCTTTCATGTTTTCATATCCCATTCGCCTTAATCAATCATAGTCATTCCAATATTATAGTCTAACTTGGTCACTACTGCATCTAAACCATGAAAGGGCCTTGGAAACATGGTATAACTAGGGATGGATTGAGAAAATATTCACATACTCTTGAGAATGACAATAATATAATGTTGCTTTTAAAAAATTTCTATGGAATACAAGAAAAACTCTCAAGAAGTGAGGATAGATAAGAGAGATTCATCAAAAAAACCAATGACCAAATTAGGGAAACTCAATTAAATGTTGCATGGATGGATATAAGAATTAACCAACTCTCCCAAAACACCCAAAATTCTATAAACACTTTCAATGATCAAGTTGTGGTACATGAAAGAATAAATTATGAAAGGGATAAAAAATTAATTCCATCATAAGATTAAATCAATCCAATTTATTATAGAATGGCCATAACATTAAAAAAATTGAATAAATTTGATGTATTCACTGAATCCAAAGATATGATAGACTGAAATATGTTTCATTCTAATTAGAGACTTCAAAATATTATACCATAAGATCATTTCATTTGTCCATATATATTCCATCTAGAATAAAATTCCAGTTTCAGTGGAATATTTTACAAAATTCCTTTGTCGGTTATAGATTTGTTAAAAGTATGATGAAAACTAGAAGTGAACCACTTATTTATACATGTACTAGCTCTCAATTTCATCCAAGGTATAATTAAATGGGTGTTTTAATATTCCAACCTCCCTACAAATACACATGGTGATATGATTACAGAAATAGTGAGTTCTACATTCTAAACCCAGATAATTACTCTTAATATTTCTAATCACCCTATGAATGGAAACATTTTTAAAATGGAGGGTTGGGATAAGAAGACTTACCCAAACCATTAATAGTGATAATAATGAATCAAAATATATTCTAAATACTATATGTGATAGTTTAAATTCATACATTTGAAAAAATGATGTCTGGAAGACATATAAGTAATAATTTTTTCATATTTGAGGATATTGATGCCAATTTTACATGATTCAGTTAGTTCCACTATTGTGTGAAATCAGAATCCCCTTAAATCCATTGATGTCTATACTTAATGACTCGGTTTAGGGGTATAGAAGGCCAAAAAATCCAATATATTGAAGAAATAAAGTGACTATGAATATGATAACTTGGAATTGGTGAGAAAAATATTGGGATGACCCTTGAAAAGGTTAAATATCATCAGGTACACTAATGGTGGAGGAACAGTGGTAACAAAGATTGATTTTTGAAACGAATAAAAATATGTGGGGGTTGGAAGCAGTTGTCAACACAGAGACCTAACATGTGTGAGAGTGGGAGGTCAGATTACAATGTTCTTGTGGGTGTGGTTATTACAAAACTTTCGTTATATAATATAATACAAACTCGATAAAAGATCTAAATATCACATAAAATATATATATAAGTGAAAATATTGATGACACATGTTTTTTCATTATATTGAAAAAGGATATCAGAGGGAGTAACTAACCTCTAATTTCCAACGAAAAATCACAAATCCACCTCTAGATAAAATGGTCATTAAGGTGGGGAGGTAGGGATGGGTTATCATGGTTTTAAAAAATGGAAAAGGAAATTGGGACCTCCAACTTCAAAATCCCAAGGTGTAAATGTTGTAACATTACCCCACAAAGGACATCATTCATCAAGTGGTATGTTTCAATTTTTCATCATCTAACAATAACCCCTTGATGCTCCCATGAGATCTTGAGCTACATATTAAGCCCCATTTTGATGTCCAATATTCCATTTTCATTGGTTAAAACCCACATAAATAAAGATGAAACAACTATTTAAAAAATGACCCCTCTATTAATTAAAAATTCAGATTTTCTTCAAATTCTGAATGCATGTATGAACACATGGTTTCAAAATATCCGCATTTTAATTCATCTCATCCCAAATAAGTCTCAGTGGACAACCCATCCACATATCATGACTTATTTCAATCAATAATTTATGGTGGAACAACCTCATTCCACTCCCAAACTATCAAAAAACATCCAAGGAATAACCGTTAATTTAATGTTCAATGACCGAAAAAAACTATCCAATCTATATTTTCACAATTGATACAACAAGATGTTTTTTACTTGATACCATATATCTAAACACACTGACGGTTTCATTTTTTCACACTAATCAAAAATATGGTTCTCCCCACCATAACAATCATCTTAGCACCAACAATTCAAATTCTTTATTTCCTCCTCCTTTTGACATTTATATTGAAAAAATTATCCCATGTTATAAGGACATTACTAACATGGTTTCTAAATCACCTCACCTAAAAATAGACTAGAAAAGTTTTTAAATGAAAGAACCTAACCTCCATACAAAATTCTATACTGGGATAGAAGAATAGACATCATTAATGAACATCCTGATAATGTGTAGTCTTTTCCTTTAAATGGTGGGTTTTATTCCCAAAACACATCTTTCATCCATTAAATGTCATGTCAGATGTGGTTTTCAACTAACTGAATCCAAATACCATTTTTACTCGCATTCAAAGCGTTCATGTTTGCAAGAGGTGTCATGTTTATAGGTTCTAGAATACTAGAAGAGGATCATGATGGACCGATTTTGTTTTTTGGAGAGAAGATGATATACCAATGGTATATAGAACCATGGGTACATATTTATATAGGATGGTCTGAGGAGAAGAGTGTATATCATAATTTTATATACCATTGGCATATAAGTATTATATATAGTATGTATACTGCAGTTATCAAAACATTGGTATACATATATCCCAATGTTTTCAAGGAAACTATTGGAATATAGTAACTTGAGACATCCTATACCAAAAGTTCTATAGAAACTATTGGTATAGGTCTATTGTGATGACCAATATTATAACGGTTACTGGAACCATTGGGATATCCTACCCCAATGGTTTTATGGGCTATCACTATGGTTTTAAATTTTTCGGATAGGTCAAATTTTCAATAGTAATATCATAATTAATTGAGGGGTTTTATTAGAAAACATGACATTGTTATTCCAAAAATTCATTTAGTTCACATTTGTAAATCTAATTGAATATAAATTCATAAATCAACCCTCCTCAAGGTGGTTTTAAATATGCAAGTGACACAAATTTTTATATATAAGTAATGTTCACACCCAAATGGGTGGATTTAATAAAACATGGCAATATATATAATGAGATAATAAAAAGAACCAACCTAAAGGGGTGGTTCTACTTGTGTTCATAACCTCAAACCACAGAAAGAAGTGTATAAACACATCAGAAGGAAAGATGGAAAAATTAATTCCAGAAATTTTATTATTTTGAAGAAACATAGAGTATGTATGGTGTGACGAAAAAAATAAAGTTTTTAAAGAATAAAAACATGAAGTAAATTCTATAGACCACCTACCACATTCTTTGGACAACGTAGATGTCCAATATCATGGATTGAATTGGTTTGGATTGAATGAAATTGAAAAAATGGACATTCACTCTGAAATTATGGCCATTTAATTGGTATAAAGATACTTTAATAGAAGATAAGATAAATAATGAAAAGTGGAATGGTGAGGCTTATAATTATTGGGAGGTATCCAATGCACTAGATAGTGATAAAAACAGAGTCCAAATGATGGAGATCTCTCATTTCCTGATAGAGGATAAAAGGAGCTCAATTAGAAGCCCACCTAGTGTGCACAAATCATAAATAAATAGTGAGATAGAAGTAAAAGGGGGTAGGGGTATTTAGGTAATGTTCTAGCCTCATTAATGAGGTGTACAGTTTGACAACATTTTTATCCAATCTATGAGCTAACCATGAATGTTCCACTACTAAAGAAGGGAGGTATCTCAGTTCATGCTCATAGTTTGGTAGACCATAAAAAAAAGTGTGTTTTACATATTTTCAATAATTTTGTAACCTACATGACTGTGTGGCTTGGTTTACATATTTAGATAAAATCATACGACAACCTCATACCCTCTATTGAGGCCCCATGGTTCCTAATTAAGGTTTTCATGGTTTCAGATAAACAATTTTCTCTTGTCAACCTCTTTCAGATTTGAGATGTTACGTTCGGTGCATTCACAACTCACCAGGACACCCATGAAAACTCTTAGACTGTAAAGCCATGTCTAAAAGACACATTTTAATGTTCCAAATATGATAATTTCATTCCATTGCTCAGTTCACAAAATGGACCATTCACCAAAAGACAAAATTCAAATTCAGATAGAATTTCATTTGCTCCAAAAACATGGGACACTACAATCTCCCTACCTTAAAACATCTCATCCTCTATAATACATGGGGAAAAAGAAACAAAAAATGATCATAATTGGATCTTGAAGTCTCATTGAATGGTCATGTAGTTTTTATACATTCACAACACCACATCAAGTAACACATAAGTTCATGGCATATAATTAATAGAAACTTGATCCATTACTCATACTTAAATATAAAACACCATGATAGTTTTTACCCAAGAATATATTACACAATACATGATCAAATAACCATCCCATGAATTTTTCAGCCCATGGAATTTACTTCCATTAGTTTCAGACCCTAAACAAACAATTTCGAGTCATGGTACTCCATCCCTTGAATTTCCAATCTATGCATGGTCATAGCTTTGTAACGAAGTTGATGATTGAATTTCCAACTTGATCGAAAGATCAATACACAATTGAACCCATTTATCCTGGTTGATCTGAAATTGTCATGAAAAACCTCATCCAACACTTAATAAACATACTACAACATGACCATGTTCCATTAAGTGGTTCATCGTCAACCTCATACGAAAGGAGAGTGGAAAAGCATGTTGAACCATCTATAGTCAACTACCATCAAGACAATCATATTAGATTGTCTGTGAATTTAAATGGCTCATCTTAGTTCCTTTAGATAAGGTAACATAATGATTTTATATGATCACATTCACCAAATCCTATAACTGGCTTCTAATGATGCCCATAGCTAGAATTGTTACTTAAGATATCATGCCTCTCCATGATTGGGGGTGTATATCTGATCCAATAAACAAGGATCGTTACCCCATTCTAACCCACATTTAATGCTCGATTGAAGTTAGAGGTAACATTAGAATAACCAAATGGAGTCTTGAGGAACTTATGCAAGTCAATTCACACCTATAGTTCACAAGTGAGATGTCGAGACATAGTTGAAACATGCATTTATCAAGAACCCTAAGTATGTCTAAAGTAACATCCACTAGGCATTCATTCCAAGAAGATCAATTGGTGTCTATGAGTCCATACATGGAATTAATGCACGGATATATATTTATCACTCCTTACTAACAAATAATTTGTAAAAAAACACACTTCTATAATACACTCTAATGGGGTACACTTATCAACCCCAGATACTTTTAAATTTTTTGAAGCATACAATCGGCACTATCTCAGTATACCCAGATGATTTTAGGATAGGAAAAATGATCGTCTCAAAGGATGAGTACACTATAAGGATATCAGGAACTCCATGAAGACCTTATACACTCTCGTTAATGCACAGACGAAGTGATTGATATGAATCTGAACCAACTATAATCCAACTTATATAGAGAATTAAGTTTAACCATTACCAGTTGAATTTATTTGGAAAAATAATGGATTCACCTTCTAAAATATCACTAAACAAACCATAATTCCTTCACCAACCGATGAATCTAATAATTTCCCATGAAAAATTAGTAGAGTCCATCCTTAACTAATGGAATTTACAATGGTTTCATAAACCCAACCAAAATATCATCATGATATCTCACAAGCAATGACCAAATAGGAGAGGTTACCATCAATAGGGAAAAATTAAAAAAGGTCGACCATTTCGAAAAGGAACCTCTTGGATGAGTTAATTTTACTTGTAATAAACCATACTACCCAGATTGACATGACTCACCCCACCATAAGAGTTTTCTTATCATATATTTTACTAGGAAAGGAATATCATTGCATGGTACACACTCCATTGACCAATAAATGTGGGACCCGGTGCTGGGAAACAAGATTTTAGTAGTGTAAACCTGAAGAAGAGAGATATTATCCACTCAAAAGTTCACTTGGTAAAATTTACATTAAATTTACACATAAAAAATTTGTAAAGTTATGTCCATGCATTCCATAACATTAGGTATAAATTAAAAACAACTAACCAGTATTTCAATGACATGATCCTCTAAACTATCATCATGAGCATTGGATGAGTTAATTATTTTAACACCCAAGACACCCAACCTTAGAGATGACCAAGAAATCAAGAATAAGGGCTCATAATTCAAACAATTACCATTAAATCCATCCAGTTCATAGAACTATCTTGGAAATATGATGGGTACCACATGTATCAACACATACTACCCCAAGGTTTCAACTGAAAAATAGAACATCATTGGTACTATCCACAGGCTCTCCATCCCTATTAATATCAATATCTTAGGTAACGTAAAAAGAATCATCCTAAAGTTTTATTACCCACATGACTATGAAATTGGTTGATAACCTTACTAGTCATCAAACACCGATAAGAAGAATAAGAAGGGTCACACGACTCAGTAAGTAATTAACCATTCCCTAGGCATGTATAACTTTCAAAACTAAAGAATTTATTGATTCTCATGCCTGTAATGTGGGCCAAAAAACCAAAATTCCAACCATCAAGACAAGGTATTCTATTTAAAATCTAATAGTCATATGAGGGACAAACATAACCCAAATGATACCTCACACCAGTAACTGCACACAAGAAATAGGCAATGATTTAACTGTTTTGAGGGAGATTCTTACCTCAGCTATCCCATTATAAAAACAGAAAGTGTCAAAACTTCCAATAGATTATACTTGAGAAGATTACTTGTTTTTAGGGTCTATTTTTTTATATTGATATATAAAAGAAGAATCATAAAAGTAACACTATTTTTCCTATATCAATCTAGATACTCAAGGAAACATCTAACTACTCTTACAAGAGGGTTATAACTAAAATCACCATGTAAGGATCCATTTTAGAGAATGACCTTAATTTATATATAACTATTTAAGCATGTTATATGCTCAAATTAATGTGAAGTTCTAGATAGAAAAAAATTAATACATGGTACTTAATTTAGTGAAAGTCACATGGAACACAATATATTTTATCATACTTCATTTTAAAAATTACATATTTTACTAACATCATATCATATTTAAGAAAATGATGACATAAAATCCTTTTTAAAAATCACAAACTTTTTTATAATCTTTTATAAATATCTCATTTAAATAAAATTTTTATTTTAATATATTAATGAAGACATCCTGTAGGTCACAATTTCTATATTAATTAAATAACCCTCCATTAAAATATGTCTCAAAGTAGATTAAATGGTCTTTTATTAATTAATATGGGGTACTGGTCATTTAGGATTCCACCATAAACTTATATGTAAAACTATTTAAATTGCTGAAGAAACATTAAATATTCATCACTATATAGAATAAGCATACCCTCATGGGGTTATGAACCACAGAATATTAAAAGAAAAGGCCTCTTACCATAATCCTGATCATGTTATTTTGTGTTCATCAGAATACTATACCATTATATTCAAAACCATATAATTTTTTAAGCAAACTTAATGGGTTTATCTAATAATCACAAAGAATCATGACAGACCTATGTGGGTCGAGTCAAATCTATCTCATAAATAGCATTCCCCAACATACCTACTTGGTTACAATTGTGCATTTAATGATTTATCCATATGGGTCATCATTCCCAAGTTATAAAAATACACACATTAATAAAATAATTAACATTATTTTAGGTCAAAATATAATCAATATTTATATTTACATTATCTTCAAAGTAATTTATTTTTTTTATAACAGTTTTATTATGTTGGTCAAAAAATAAAAAATCGTAGAGTTCCCATACACATTGTGAATTGAAAATCGTCTCCCTTGTAACCAAAATCAATTATATTTTAGCCAATGAAACCAAAGTTCAATGGATCAAACATATCTAGATTGGTTTTAAAATATAATGTAACTATCAATAAATGTAGGAAAACACCACTTAGATTGATGCTGAAATTGTATTTAACTAACCTTTACATTACAATTTTAACAACACGTTATATGAAGAAGTAAATAAATGTAAATATTTTTAATAAGAATAAATGCATAGAATATGAAAAAAACAATATAACTAAATTACAGAATCATGTTGAACAAGAAAATTTTCTAAATATAACCTTGATAATGTTATCAAAATTCCTAATAGGGATGAAAAGGGAATTCTAATAAAACACAAGTCACATTAATGAACTTCAAATTCCCGAAATTGTAATCTTCATGACAAGGCATATAAAAAACATGTGAATATTTATATTCCTATAATGATGAAATTAATGTTATATCCATACAATTTTGAGAAAAGGGTAAATAATAAATTCTAATAAATAATTAAGTTTTCGAAATTAAATCAGTCACATAAGGTGTAATCATTATCAACTATAATAACAAAAAAAATGAACAATAATCTCACCCCTAGCCTTTGGAATTTTCCCAATGTGTGGGATGATCACTCCCAAGAATAGTATTTTCCAAGGGCCAACTGCCAAATGGCCTGAAGCATGCCTACCAATATTCCAGTGATTATCAACTTACAACAAGGGTTTAACGGTGGTATATTGGGGAGACTATACCCTCATTTTCAAAGTAGCAGAGTGGAAAATCATGTATAAATAATAATAGAAAATAGATAAATCATTATAAATAAAGATAATAAAACCAAAAATAAATTGTCTAATAGAATATAAGTGGCCAACACCAAAAAAAACAATCATGCATGCATGACCATGTGATGCTATGGAAGTATTTTTGTAAACATATAACATGAAATCCAAAACATCACAATAAAAATATTACAAAATAATAATCCCCAAAATTCTAACTCCATGAGAATCCTATGTACTAGCTCAGTCACATACTCTTAATCTTCCACGTACAATGAAAAACATAATAAATCATCTGAGAACCTATTCATCTAACCAATATGGTATGCTCATGTACCCCAAGTGTAGTAGTGTCCTCAGATGGGTATGAGATTGAGTTATTAGGCCACCACCAATAGTTTCAAAATCATGATCCAGTATGTTCTTATAAATTACAATAGTGTGTGGGAATATCAAAAGTAAAGAAGCAATGAAAAATAAATAAACAAAAAATTTAGGTTTAGGTTTCTCATGGAAACCTTGCCTGACCATACCTACTTCAACCTAAGATGGGAATTTCTAAACCCGAGGCTACCTATAAAAATGTGTTATGGGAGAAGTGATAAGAAATTACATACATTGGGTGTCTTGATATGGACTGATCTTAATCATTTAATTTGTATTGTCGGACACATCCCATGGATAACAAATATTCATCAAAATCCTTTAGTATGAAAATAACTACCAATATTGAAATATCAGAATCCTAGCCACATTCATTGAGAACCTTAATAAGGATCCCATGTCACACACCAAGAGTTTCATACATGGGAACTTCCATCATATTATATCTAATGTGATTTATTAATGGCCTTACAAGTATCACTCTTACCCTAAGGTGAGACAATAACCATTGATCATGTAAATGGAGTCTCATAAATAGGACCAAGTCTCACTTGTGGAATTATGTAATTGTCTAGCCACCAAGACCATCCAATTTGTCTCCCATAAGGAATTTAAATTTCTCATGTTGAGGTAAGAAATAGACATAGTGATGTTATCATGGTGTACCATTATCATCCTCATAGAGAAATTCCTTTTCATTTTCATGAATGAAACCCATATATCACTCAAAACATTCATAATTAATCTAATCAATTAAATTAAAAAAAATTCCATGATAGTGAGCAATCTATTATATGAATAATGAATTACTTAAGAGATACACCCCCATTTTCTATTTTATTTTGATATAAAAAGTTTCATATATATAGTAAGCCACATCAATAACATATAACAAAAAATAAGTCCATAGAAAACACCCATAAAAAATACATGTATGGCATGACACATAAAACACTTTTTAAGTTAAAGACAGTGCACCTAATAGTTGGGTTTTATTAGAAAACATGATGTAGGTATTAAAAAATTATTTTTTTACCTTTTTGAAATACAATTCTATCATAAGGTATAAATAAACCCACCGCAATGTGGTTTTAAATAGGTTAGAATCACAAATTTATATATATAAATAAATAGAACACCCAAAGTGGTGGCTATAAGAGAATATGAAAATTTCTAGATGAGTTGACTAAATGACCCAACCCTTATGAGGTGGTTTGGGTTGAATTCAATAAACATAACCACAACAACAAGGGTCTAAACATGTCATAATGAAATCTATAGAAATTAATTCTAGAAATTTTTTTTATTTTTAAGTAACAACGTGTATGTTCGGCACGCAGTACAACCATGATATTTTATAAATTACTGAGACATGCAGTAAAAGCTATAGACCACCAACCTTATGATTAGGAGTACCCAAATTAACAATATCAAGGCCTGATTTGGTCTGATTTTAGAGAAATTGTAGAAATAAAATATTCTCATTAATAATGGTCTAATTTATTCACATGAAGATAGACTAGGAGATGAGAATATAAATGAATAAAATAAGGAGGAGTCATATACTCACCAAGATCTATCTAATTCATGTGATAGTGCCCAATATGGAGGATAAATGAGGGAGAATTCTTCTTCTCTGGTAGAGGATAAGAGGGTCTCAAGAAGGATCCCATTGGTGTTCACAAATGAGAAATAAATAGGGGGAACAAAAAAATAATGCATGGGTATTTAAGTAATTTTCCATCCTCGTTAATGAGGTTCACGGTTTGGCCACATGGTTGTCCAAACCATGTGTTGACCATGAATGTTTTGTTTCCGAAGAAGGGAGGTCGTACGATTCATGCACATAGTTTTAGAAACCATGTGTCTTCCCTCTATTCATGACCTCAGAAAGACGCATCGTTGTGAAGATTTGTGTGAATGGTTGGATGAAACCATGTGACACCCTCAGCACCTCAAAGTCACTTATATTGTTCCTTCTAACAGGTCACATGGTTTTGTAAAAATCATGCACCCCTTTTAGACTACTTGGGATTTGAGATTTCAGGTCTGGCGCTCCTGAAACTCATCTAGACACCAATGAAAACAATTGATCCTTAAACCATCTCTAAAAAAAGAAATTTAAATATTAAACATATCATAATTCCATTCTTAAGATTAGTTAAAAAAAAGAACAATCCACAAAAGACAAAAGTTCAATTCACTTGGAATTTCATCTGGTCCAAAAACACGGGATGCTATACCTACATGGTTTCCCATTTCCTTCTCCACATTTTCTCAAACTGTGAACCTATACAAAATGGACTACATGGTTAGGCTGCATTATTATCCTTAACCGTGCGCCATTGGATGAACCTTCCCCAAACTGTGGTTTCAATCCCTAAACCCCTAATATTCTACCAAAACCCTTATTTCAACTTCTAAACATCAAACCATGACTAAAAACATTACTTATAACCATTTAAAACATCATAATCCCATTTTAAAGATCAAATAAAAAAATTGAGTTGCCCATTAATTCATAATTCAAAATCATTAATATTTTTAAAACTCAAAAAAACATGGTATCATACATCATATGTATGTTTTATCTCTATCATTATTACAATACATGTAAAATGGAAATAAAAAACGAATTACAACGCTTTGTGGAGGAGGAAGTCGACACGTACAAACGAGTGATGTTATCATCTTTCAATAGATTGGAATGGAAAAAGGTATATATTATATTATAATTATTGAAAAATAATTAAGTGATATGTATCATATATAAAAGTTAAAACCATCATAATAACCATTCATGAAATATTTTATTGAAAATTGAATTGTATTGTTACATGGAGAAAGTAAGTTATACGAAATCATAAGAAATAATTTGACTTACCATTTGATTGGAAATTGTGTGGATAATGATTATTTAATAACGTAATAACATTTAATTATATTTTTTATAATGAGGTTATCATTTTAAGATAAATAGTATATATTTAAATAATGTAAATAAGAAGAAGAAAAAATGTGATCGGTTAAGGTGATTACATTTTCTTTGAAAGAACTATATTAGATATCCTATTAAAGAAACTGGGGTTAGCCTTTTGAGAAGAAAAGGACCAATATAATATAGATAAGTAATTTTTTAGGGTATTATTTTTTTAATGATCATGCTAGATAGCTAAAAGTGTGGTATGGAAGATGAATGAGAGGTGTCCTTTTACTATGGAAATAGAGGACACACATGGAATTTATTAAAAGATTAAATTACAATAAATTCATTCTCAATCCAAATACTTAAAAATATACATTAATTCAATAAAAAAGTTTATAGTGTTAGAAAAATCATCCAATTAAATTTATACATGTTTTGGTACCATTTTAAATATTATCATTTTTATTAATCCTTTTACTAATTATTTTCAATCATGACTACAGTAAAAACTATTTTAAACATAAATGGTTTATAGTGTAACAATAAATGTAAATTTGGTCCATAAATGGACCATGTATGATGTTTTAAACTATATTCCATTAAAAAGTAAAAAGAAAAACTTTTTATTAATTTTATGTCATTTAAAAGAATATTATTTATAATAAAATTTAATTAATGTAAATTTTGAAACTATTAATTTAATTTGAATTTAAAGACACCAAGACAAATATTAAACTCAAATATTATCCTTTTACATATCATTAATATGTTATATTTATCCAAAAAACATAATTTAACACTATAACTCGCAGAAATTATTTTATTTTTAATATTTTCTAATTTATTAAATTTAATTTTCTATTATTTGAAGAAATAATGCATCAAAGTTTCAGAATCATTTAAGATAACTAAATAATTAATAAAATTTGGAAATAAATTTCTATCATGAACATAATTTAATTATTCAATAAATATAAATTTATATTTTTTTCATAACATTTTTTGAACATATACATAAATAAAATAGATTATTAAAATTAAAATATTAACACTTTGTATCTTTCTTTTCTTTAAATTTTATATATGCCATTTTTGTACACAAGTGCCACTTATAAAATTAAATTTTGAGCCTAAGGTGATAAGGGTTGAAATAAATTAATCCATTAATAATTTTTATGTGAAAGGTGACATTAAAACTTAATTATAACCTTGATTAACCGAATTTACCCTTTAACAAAGTGTTAAATTTTACCACAGTTGTGATTTATAATGCCTAAAAATAAAAATGGAAATATTTAAAAAAAACCTCATAATTATAAATATTTAATTATTTTCTTAATATGATATTTATATCAGTGCCAGAGATTAATTTTAAAAATAAAATTGCAGAACACAATAAAAAAATTACTTTTAGAAACAAATACAATTTTAAACATAAAACATTGTTTATTCTTATCCCACATGAAGAAATAATTATATTAATATTAAATAAATTTATAGAATATAGAATATATTAATATTATAGAAATAATTCTCAAATAGTAATTAATTTATTTTATTAATACAAAAATACACTACAAGTATAAAAACATTATTTCATAAAAGAATTATTTATTTTATTTCCAATGATTTTTTTTTCTATTTATAATTAATTTATAACTACTGAATTCATTTTATAGCTATGAAATTAGAGATTTTTCATAATTTATTTATTCTGATTCAAACCCACAAATCCAACATTTAGGTGATAAATGACATGTAATAATACTTTAATAGTATATTTTGGTTATTTTAAACTCTCTAATTTGTGTAACACAAAATAAATAATAATTGAAATTTTATAAAGTGAAACATATTATAAAATATAGTGGTTTTATATTCTACCATCCCTAGAACAAATTTATTCCTTTAAATTCATCACTCCAAAAAAAATTAATGATATCCTTATTTATTTATATCATCAGGTTCCCAAGTATCTTCTTCGAATTTCTAGTTCCCCAAGAGATCTTTAACATGGTGATTAGTCTTATTCTATAGCTCTTAACCCCTTTGACCCATGATTTCCATGGGTTCTCCTTCATAATATAGATCATGATCCTATGGTATGTCCTGTATGTTAAACACTTGTGATGTATCCGATATATAATTCCTTTGGAGTGATAAACAGAATGCATCATGGACTTGAGATAGGTTTAGTGGATGCTCCATGTGATAATATACCATACATACTCAATAAAGAATAACAAAAGGGACAATATTACTAGTTCTAAAATTTCTTTTTTTGAATAATTTAATAACTTTCTTCCCTAGAAAAAATAACATAACTAATTATCATGAATTTTAAATTCTAGATCACATTTATGATTGTTATCAAAAAAATTATAAATATTGAGCTGCATTGATGTTCTATTGAGGGAATCTAACATTATATTCTATTTTCTTAGCTACCTCGTATAAAAAGAACATTATTTTTATAACTTGATCCCAAAAAAATAAATTTATATACATATTCACATAGATAGATTCATAAAGAGACATCTGAATGCTAATATAAAATCTATTTTTGTAAGAAATCTTGACCAGAGGCAGGTATTGATCCCAACCACCTTTAAAATCCATCAAACAATATCTCATAATATCCTCTATGGTTTTAAATATTCTATTAGTTTACCCATCTATCTGAGGATAATAATCAGTACTGAAATTGAACTCTATATCTATATCCTACTAAAGCCTTCACAAAAATTACTAAGTAAACCTTAGATCCTAACTTGATACAATAAAATGTGGTACTCGATGCAACCTTAACACTTAATAAAAATTATGGTAGGATGATCAATAGAGAAGTATTATCTAAAATCAATGAATTGTGATTACTTTGTATATGGATCAACTACTACCCAAATATCATTATGATTTTTAGAAATTTTTGGGAATCCAATAATAACATCCCTAGTGATGTTTTTACATGTTCATTCTTTTATGAGTATTTTTTGTGACATCCCCTTAGAATTATATATCTTAGCCTTAATTTTTTGACATATTGAGAAATAAGATACAAATTCTACAATATATCACTTCATGATTTCCAACCATAAATAATCTTCTATATCTGTATACATGTTCATACTTCCAGTGTGAAAATAGAATGATGAATTATGATCCAACTCCAATGTATCCTTCTTTGAATATGTTATTGTAGGAACACAAAAAAGTTTCAAGAAGTTTATCATCCCATCATAATAAAGTTAAACTCATGAAAATTTATTACATTATTATATATCTCTACAACTTCCTTTTATTCATCTTTAATATTATATTTTATTTATGTTTGAACACTCGTTTTAGAAAGATGATATCCCCCCCATCAAATATCAGGATCCATCTTTTTCAAATCTAGAAATATTGGATCTTTTTTTATCTGTGTTATAAATAATCTAGTATGATACTTTAGACTTAGAGAATATTCCACTATGTCCACTTTCCAATTGTAGTAATTTATTCAACATTCATAATGTTTAATCAGCTTAAACCATATTCCCTAGAAAATATTCAACATTTTTTAATGTAAATATACTTTAAACATTTAGGATCAATATATATATATCATATATTTCTAAATAAAGATTATGAATCCATGTCTTTAATCAAAAAAATATAATAGAAAACTCCAAATTATGAATCGGGTAATTTTTCTAATGTACCTTCAATTAGTGTGAGGAATATTCTATCACCATATCATTTTTCATGAGAACACATCCCAATCCCTTCTTCAATGCATCACTATAGATTTAAAACCCATATCTACTATAGGGTAAAGTAAGTAAAGGTAAACTATAATTACTTATCTATAGTTCCTTGAATTTTTTATTACATTTATTTATCCAAAGTAACTTAAATCCCTTAAAAGTAAACTTGGTGAGTGGATTAAATAGTCATGTGAAATTCTCCATAAAGCACTGTTAATATCCATGTAAATAAAGAAAACTATGAATCTCATTCAAAGTGGTTGGTCTAGGATAATGTTTAATAAATTCTATCTTTTAAGGATCTACTGATATAGCCTCACTTGATATTATATGACCAAACAATAAAACCATATGAGGGAAAAATTTTAAAAATTGTAATTTTTTCAAAAATTATTATCCGTCCTTTGGGTCATTAGAATAATTATTTAATGATCTTCATATTCTACCTTAATATTTGAATATATAATAATATCATCTATATATACTACCACAAACCAATCAATATAATCTCTAAATACTATATTAATTAAATCTGTGAAGATAGTAGGGGAATTAGTAGGTCCAAATGGAATCATTATAATTTCATAGTGTACATACCATGTATGAAATTTTTTATTGGGAATATCCACTTTTTGAACCCTCTATTGATGATATCTAGAATGAATTTCAATCTTAGTAAAATATTTATCTCCATGCCGTTAATCAAACATGTCATCAATACAGGGATATATATTTTGATTACGATCTTTTTAATCTCTAAATTATAAATACAGAGTCACATTGATCCATTTTCTTATTAGAAAATAGAACATGTGCACTGAAATTCTATTCAAATGGATAAATGAATTTGTTATCATGATTCTCCGAGAGTTTCATCTTTAATTTCTAAAACTCAATCAAATCCATTCCATATGGAGTCTTTGAAATAGGTGTAACACTCGGTAGAAGTTCTACTAAGAACTCAAATTCATGATTTCGTGGAACTTAATGAAATTACTCTGGAAATAAATAAAAAATATCTCATGAAATAGGCATATTTTTCATTTTTGATTTTCTCCCCAATCAGATGATATAATAATCACTTTCAAGTTGTAATCATTACCAATATAATAGATTTGGTTTAAATAATATGTTCAAATTTATCATCACAATTATAGAAGATCATAGTTTGGTTCTGAATATCAATAATGAATTACCTTCCATGATAATTGATGTGGGATTTATATAGATAAAGTCAATCCATTCTTAAAATAACCCAAAATTAAATAATAGGTAGAATAAAAATATTTATAGGACTTATATTCCCCCAAAATTCAACCGGATAGGAATCATAGACTTGATATTCCATCAGCATACCATAATGGGTTTTCACTACTAAGAAAAATCATATTATTGGAGTGGCATTTTTATTCCCTTGTAAAAATGTTCATATATAAAAGAATGGGTATAACTAGAGTTAAAAAAGAAATTATTAGTTCTAGAGTGGACGGTAAGTGTACCTTTAACCATGTCATTATTGTACCCATCATCAGAAATAGTAATTTCATGTTATTTTCATTTTTATCTAAACATAAGATGTTACTGATATCGATAATCCTAATTGACCTTCATATTTGAAAACCAATTATCATAATTCCCATACTCCATGTATTTTAAACATTGGAGTGTGGTGGACTATTTTTTGAGGATTTCTCTATATTCACATAATATTTTATCTTATTCCCATCATTTCCTAAATTTATTCCATAATGAATATTCTTTCCTTACATAAAATAATTTCCAATTCCCTTAAGTAAATTTCCTCCAAGTTTCCTTCCAAACCAAAATTATAAAAAATGATCTTATTCTTATCACCATGGTTTTTAGAGTTTCCTTTCAATTTCAAAATTATTTTCTTATCAAAACTGTGATATTTATGGGTACCTCTAATATCCATTTCCACCAAGATAGTAAATTTAATTATTTTTTCATAACTAATAAACTCTCTTATGGATAACTCCCTTTGAATACTAAATTTTATGCCACTGAAAAATTAAATCGACCATAATTTCAATTAGGATGATAACACCATTAGCGTACCACAAATTTCTTAATTAATATTCCTCACTGGTACTAGAAAATTTATCATCCTTCTACTTTATCTCAAGGAATTATATCTCAATTTTCATATATAGATTTGAGGAAATTAATTGTGGAAATATATTCTATTAAACACATTCCACACAATGGAGTGAATATCATTCTATTTAATCCTATTATTAAAGAAGATTACACCATTGACATACGTTCCCTTATAGAATATAGACCAAAATTATGAATTTAAAATGTTCCAAACATAGAAAAATGTAAATTATCTTTTCAATGGTACTAATCCATTTCTCAAAAATTAGTGGATCCTTAGACCAAGTAAAATATGGCAAATGCTTCTTAATGGAGGAATCCATATAATTTTTTTCCTCTCTTTTCTCACTTTTACTCTTTATATGGCTCATAGCATTATAATGTTTTTGAGAAAAAAACGATATTTTTCATTCCTATACCCATAAAATTTGGTTTCTCAAGGGGAAAATAATTTCTTTTTCCATCACTTTCATCATTAACAAGATTCCCTCAGGTTTCATCCGTCGACTAAAACAAATATTCCTTGTATGAGATACAATAATTCTAGTGTAAAAAAACCTAATCATGAAAATTAATTTATTTTATGTCTAAATTAATACACCTTATTTTTAATCTATGAAACCTTAGAATTAACCTATGTAATCCTAGATCATTATAGATGTTTTATCATGTTATCCTATACATAGACTTATCCCCATGGATATCACTAAATCCTTGTCATCATACTTTTTAAAGGTTAAATAAAACTTTCTCAAATACCAGATATATTTACCCATACTTTTATACATAGATATTACATCTTTTTAGATGAGTATTCATTAAATAACATAAATATCCATGAAATAATCATATAGTTTTAGTGTATTTGGTGACCTGGATACATAAAAAAATCATTCATAAGTGAACTACATCATCTCACACTATGTTATTCATAATTAGAACCCTTGTTAAACATATCATACATAATATCATTCATCATAACATGGGTAGATAAAAACATATAAAAGGTTCTACTCATATTCTCAGTATGGGTAAATAGGATATCAATGATCACTTGATAAAAAATTGAGAATAAGGGTATGATAACATGAGAATAACATTTAAAGATAATACATTGTATAACATTGGTTATAATCTTCAGTCCTAGAATAAATATTTGTAGTTCATAACACATTAATCATATAGTATTCAAAGAACATGAGTCGTGAGGTTATTATAATGGAAAATGAAAAATGTTTTTTGAAAACACATAATAATTTAAAATAAATTCATTAGTATTCCAGTATCACTTCTATAATAGTGCATTGATTTTACTCAAAAAATTCTCATAGTAGTTAGGGTTCACTCCTGAGACTATAATTGTAAATAGAATCGATTCCTGAACTATTTTTACTCGCTATTACAGTCCTATTTATCTTATAATATATCAATCTTTACCCAATGAATTATGGATATATATAGTTCAAGGTTCACTCATCACATAATGAAAATCAAAAAGATGTGTATCATTAGATTATAAAACATTCATCGTATCATAATACATTAAAATAAATGGGTTTCATAAACATTTCATAATAGAAATCCATTGAAATGGAAATTGTTTCATAAAAACATTACCATCTCATCATATCATAACATGTAGAAAGGGAATAAGTTTCATAAAAATATTTTGAATATAAATATAAACCATCTAAATAAATAATGAAGATAATATCCTTGTATCATATCCCAATTAAAAAATATTTAACATAAAACTATGTCATAATATATGAAAAAACATTTAAAAATCACTTAGAACATTTCTTAATGAAAATACACTTTTAATTTAAAATCACTTTCTAAAATTTTAAATATTTCTCAATTATTAGGGAATAATTTTATTTTGAAATAAAAATGAAAAATTATTCATTATGAATAAAAAAAATTTGAGTTCATGATGGATGGAATTTAATTTATTTAATATATGTTTAATGAAATCATTCCTTTCATAATTTTTTAAAAAATCAAAAAGTACTTCATTTGGAAAATGAAAAGAAGATTTATTTTAAAGCATTTTTTTAAAGAGTAAAAAATTTGTAAAAATGAATTTCAGTAATCCTTCAATAATATTAATAACGTTATTCAAATTTCTCTTACAAAACATGGATATGGAAGAAAAAATATATTTGAAAAAAATAGATATAACGTAGTTTTTACATAAAAACGCTATTTTTGTCACCTGGGTATATAATGAGTGTAAAATGAAAGGAAAAATTATAAATTATAAAAATACTCAGTAAAATAAACTTTATTAGTTTTTTGAGATATTTATCATAATATATTTTTATTGTAAACTTAATCATAATAAATCCCGATAAAAATTGAGATTGTAACGTAAATCCCTCACCTCTTTGGTAATATTTTTCTTATAAGGCCCATGAAATTAATATCATTATATATATAGGTAAATACCAATAAAATTAATAGGAATAATTATAAAATAAATTTGTTGGAATTATATACATGACATAAAACAAAAAAATGAGCAAACATGGCATGTGTCTTACAGAAATAAAAATTAGATGAAAATTCCTTACGTCAAGTCCAGATCCATTCATACCATTCATAACTCTTGTATAATGAATATATATTTTTATAAATATATTTTAGAACTATATTTATTTATATCATACCAAATATTATTTACTTATAACCTTTTTTCACTCGCTTGTCAAAATATTTTATTAAAATCAATGTTATGGGTGATATCTTCTTCAGTTTCCATTTATGATTTGGTTCAGTAGTTTTGGTCATCATACAATGATCATGGTTCAGTAATATCAATAATTATAATAATTATAAAAATATTATACATATTATTATATACATATTTATAGTCATCTATTGATGTTTGATATAAAAAATGTAATTGCGTATTTAATAGAGATCCTAGGTCGTACGTACGCACGAACTATTTTTTAATTATTTGATGGATGGAAAGAAAGAATTTTAAATATTAATTAATCATTAAATAATAATTATGATATCATCTATATCATATATATTCACGATAATTATCCTTATTATCATCTATGTAAAGTGGAAATGAAAAAATAATCACATTGCTTCATGGGGATGGTAGTTCACTCTTCCGCACAAGAGACATTATCATTTTCAAATGGAATGAAAGGTAAAAAGATTTATATGATAATATAATTACATAAGAATCATTATTTCATATTTTCATATATGAACCTTAAACCCATAATTATTACCATCCATTAAATATAGTGGTGAAAAATAAATTGTATCGTTGTGCGCAGATGGTAAGTCGTGCATACACACAAGCTATACTTTTAGAACCTATTTTATAAAAAATAGGGGGGATAATGATGATTTCATAATCATTAAAACATTTCTATATATTTAGTAAAAATTATTTATTATTTTATTATAAATACCATAAATGTTGAGTTGGTAAAGAATATGTAAAAATAAAGTGATCAGTTAAGGATATTACCTCTTCTATGAAATAAATCCTATAGATCTTCTATTAGGGATCCTTGGGTTGGTGTTTTTGAAATACCAAAAACTATATAGTGTGTAAATGAATATTATAAGCTATTTTTCATGGAATTGTATATTTTTGTAGCACAATGTTTCATAGGGAAGAAGAAGGAGAGGGGTCTATTTATAAGGGAGAGAGAGTACCCTCTTGGAATTTCTTAAATGACTAAAATAAAATAAATTTATTATAAATAAAAACAATTTCAAATTTACATAGTAAAAATAAAAAAAATATTATTTTTTAAATAAAATCATCCAATTAACTTTATATTGTTTTTGGTTTCATTTTAAAAACTCTATTTTTGATTAATCCTTCTATTATTTATTTTTTACCTTAACAAAAGAATAAACTATTTTAAACATAATGGGTTATGAATGATACCTTAATAGGAAAATGACTCATAAATTTCCCATAGATGGTGTATTCAACCATATTAAATTTACATGGCTAAAGATAATATTTTCATAAATTTTAAATCATTTAATAAAATTATTTTTGTTATAAAATATTATTAATTCATATTATAGAACTAATCATTTAATTTTTCATTAATATTGCTAAGAAAAAGTTGAAATTAAAATATTAAATTTTTAAAAAATAAGAATAATATTTTATATGTATCTGAAAAATTAATGGAACACTATATCTCACTCAAATTATATTACATTTAATATTTTTTATATTTTATATTTTTATATAAATTGAAGAAATATTGTGATGATGTTTCTTAAAAATTGAAGGTAACTATATAATTACTAAAAAATATAAATAATTACTAATAATAAATATAATTTCAATATTCTAAATATTGAAGTGTATATTTTTTTCATTATATTCTATTTTTATATATGGACACATAATATATATTTAAAACTTTAGAGAGTGACCCATTGTAGCTTTATTTTCAATAAATATAAAATAAGCCATTCCCATGGACAAGTGTCCCATAAAAAATTAAATTTATAGCTTAATTTGATAAGGATTAAATATACATCATCTTATATGAATTAAGATGAAAATTAGGGACCTTATCGCTTAGTTTTAACCGAGATTAACTTTATTTACCCCTTACCTAGGTGATAAATTTTACCACGATTACTATTAATAACTAAAAAAAATTGAAGGGTTATATTTACCACATTTGAACCTCCTAATTCCAAATATAGAATAAATTTTTCAAGATTCAATTTTTTTATGTGTAATGTTTAATTTCAAAAATAACCCCAAAAAACTCATTTTAGACAAAATACATTTTTATGAATAAAACATGGTTTATTCTAGTCCCATTCCTAGAAAACCAATATTAATTGAATGTGAAATTTTTCTATTGAATATATTAAATTTAAATTTCATTAAATTAATTAACCAATAGTTATTAATTTAATTTATTATTTTTAAAATAAATTACATTAATAAAAAGTATTTTTTAGAAAACAAAAACATTTTTCTCGAAATGATTATTATTTTTATTTTTAACTTATTGATAACCAATCAATTAATTTTATACATATGTAACCATAATATAATAATTATTTATTTAGACTTATTCTTACATAGAAATCCAACAACTAGGAGATATTTTTCACATAATAATTTTTTATTAGTATATCGTAGTTCATCTAAACATGGTGTTTCATGTAATAAAAGATATCAAAGAAATAAAAGTATACAAAGATAACTTTATTATAAAATTTTGGAGTATTGAAATTATTAAACCATTATGATAACACTATGTTGAGTCAAGGAATCACTTTATCTTCAGTTTGGAAAATCACAATACATTAATTTAGTAATTTGATTTCACCAAAATGTTTTTTATGTTTTTTACATTGAGAAGAATGAAATATAGTAATTTTTATTCTAAAGGATTAATATGGAAAATAAAAACATATATAATCATGGTTTAAAATTAGATTCAATTTATAGGTTGAAAAATAACTTTAATGGTGTAAGATTAAATTCATCAAAATATTAGAAAATATGGGGAGTTCATTAATATATAATAAATAATATTTCAACATAGTTACAAATGATTTAAAAAAATAAGAATACATCCATTATAGTATTCCCTATAATTATAACACCACTTCAATTATTAGAATAGCATACATTTCGCATTCAAAAGAAAGATATTTTCTTGGTTGTTTTCATTTCATGAAACTTTTTATTCATGTGAGTGCTTTCAATAATTATATTTTTTACGAGTTATTTACTTAGAGTTGTATTCATTTGAGGATTTCCTCATAAATATATTTCAATTTTTATGGTTCTATTCATTTATTTTTATTTTAAGTGATTTACGTTTTCCATTATAAATAAATATCATGCTCTGATAGTTGAGATAATGAGCATCAAGTGTGTGTGTAAGTGAGTTGCTATCAGTCCTTCAAGGATTAAGGGATTCTAGGTTTGTAAGACAGATATATATTATCATAGTTAAAAATATGATGTATTTCTATTACGGATGAAATATACACCTTATGACTGGTTAAAGGTAAGTTAATTCATGTAAAAGAAATTTTCATACATTTTTATAGGTTTAATGTTGAGGATGTTTTAGTGGTTGGAATGGGGATATATGGATCTAGTTTGTGATCCTCCAAACACATGAGAAAAAATTTAACACTGTCATTGATTGGAAGGAGTTGGTAATAATAACCATTTTTATATTAATTATTTTAATTATTACTTCATCCATTGGTTTAACATTGGTTTTTTATGATTTTATTTCCACTATGTTTAAATTATTTTTTCAGAATTTATAGAAATTCTGAAAATTTTAATTTCAACTATATTTTTATTTTGTTACTCTGATTTTTGGGTTTAATAAACGGTAATATTTTTTTATTTAACTATAATTTAAGTTTCCAAAAAAATTATTTAGTTTATAAACCATATTTCACACCCCCACCACTCTTGTAGTTTACCTTCTCCCAAATAGAGAACTAGATTGGTCCAACCTGAATGGTCACCTAACCTGACACACCATAGGGATTGAAGCATGTTCCCGATTTCCATGGGCTAACTACAAGAACAAAGGCATCACAATGAACCATTTGGGGATATTTTTTCCTATGTTTAACTGGTATGACCCATCCATGAATTGGATGACCACGCCAATTTATAAAACAATATCAATAGATATAACATACAATTGATTAAACACAATGATGACTATTAACTGGTATTATAAACATCATCACACCATCATATATAATAAGTCATATATGATACATATACATGATATCTATAGTCAAAAGTCCAAAAAACAACTAAGTGATCAATATTCAAACACTAAAATCATGGTATCGCTAATAATGAAATTCCCATACCAGTTATGCATGATCTAAACTATTTGATACCACATATCCTCTAACATAACAACCACAAAGGGTGGTAATCAAGAAGAACCACAAGATTCATGGTTCCCTTTCCTGTACCCATGTTTTTCAAAACAAATAATTCTCATGACCAAATTCATTAGTAGGGTGTGAGGCACAAATCTCAATTGGATAAAACCATCTATCTATATAAGTAATTGCAACATGAAAACTAATAAATCTAATTTGAAACTATTTTTCAAAAAAAAGTTCACATTTAAAACTATTTCACTTAAAAAAATTATCATCTTTAAAATCCTTTTGTTTTTCATAAAATGATCAATACTTCAATGCAATGAGTAAATGAGGGGTCAAATTACATGATACAAACACCCGGTATGAAATTCTCAATACACCCACATAGGGATTAAAATTGATCATAAGAATAAAATTATTATATAATTAAATAAATCAAAATTGGCATAAAACCATATATCTCAATAAAATAAAGAACTAACTTAATCCATGAAAGCATATAAATCAACTAAAAACATGAAATACACAATAATTTATTTAACTATAATGGTTTAGTGTGGCATAGAATAAAAAAATTCTATCTATCTAAAAATGTATAACAATTTGGAAGAACTATTGGTCTTAATTATTCAGAAACATCCAAGATCCCTCTCAATCACTTGGTCAAGATTTTGGGATCTCACATAATCTTCCACCCAAAGGCTCACTCAATCCTTTATACACGGCTTTGGAATCTCACTAAAGCTTACACCCAAAGGCCCTCTTGTTACTCGGAATGGAATATCGTTTTTCCAAGTGAAGACATCACATAATGCCATGGTTTCCCACATGCTACTCAATGTCAAACAAATCTATAATCGACAATTACCATTCAAAAAATCCATTTAAAAATAAAATTTAATAAATCAACATGAGTATTTTAATAAGACACCTTATTAAATGTTTAACCATTTATAAAACCTCTTTAGATACTCATTCAAAACCCTAACATCCCATTGAGTAATATTATTAAACACTTGGGGTGCATTCAAGCCAAAATCCTTTAAAAATCAACTTCGTAACATCAAACTTCCAATAAAAACCATGCATCACAGCACACGTGGGTTAAAAAATAATCATAAATCTATTTAATAAAAAATTGATAAATAAAACCCAATGGTAATAAGGGGTTAATGGTTCTCTATGGAAACCCCCATAAATAGAAACACCAACATTAGAATCAGTTCTAAACTTTTCACTATCAGTGAAAACAACTATATCTGTTAAAGAGAAATCATCACACACATAAACCTAATTAAAACAAACAAAAAACCGATTACAACCCTAGATTTATCCATCCCACCACCTAGGGTTTCTAACTTCCATGAAAAGTGAGGAATAATGATAGATAAGGGGAAAAGATAAAGAAATAATGAAGAAATATCATTACTTCATGAAACGCCTCTATGGTTATATGGTGAATCAACTATAATGGATAGGGTATATGCTCCAATTACAAGGTATGGGTTTATACATTCATGGTAAAATAAATGATTCCAAAACTACTTAAATCCATATATGTAATTTTGGTAAAAATCCAAAACATTAATAACCTGGATAACTCACATGGTTTGGACCTATGATTAGAAAAACAATGGATGAACCTTGAGGGTTCTAATATCAATCCAAAATGAAGATACATAGTTAATACTAAGTATTTCATAGTTTCAAAAACTATTATTAAACAATTAAGAATCCCACATTCCCGAAAAAACACTCCCTAAAGTTGTTACCCACACAATTAGAAAAATTGTGTGTCAACCATCTTCCAAATCATTTTCCCCCAAAAAAACCAAATTTGAAGCTCCTAAACACATATAAATGCAATGAACGATTGAAAAGGGTAATTAAAACAAAACCAAAATACATACTTATGACCAAAAGAGTATCAAAAACCTCTCAACTTGTCACTTTGTCCCCGCAAAATTTCCGCAGACATCCTCAAAACAAAATAGGTGATACCGCATCTCCGACACTAAGGATTCCCAATCCCATGTATCATGTATATATCTAATTTTATTCCTAATCAAATATACCAATTATATATATTTTCTTTTTAGAACTCAATTCTGATAATCCAAGATATAAACATGATTCTCGATAATGGTCACATTAGGCTCCACCTTCAAATTTTTCCACTCTACTACATGATATGAATCTAGTAGATATCTCTTCAACTAGTATACATGAAATATATCATGAATCAAGGTTATCCTTTGGAGAAACTCTAACTGATATTATACCATTCCAAGACATTCCAAAATCTATAAAGGCCTGACAATATGAGACACCAACTTCTCCCACTTTCCCAAGTAATGGTGTGGAATTCAAAATGATGCCCAATAAAATACCAAATCACTGACCTAAAAACCAATGTAAAATGAGGTCAATCTTTATATTCATTATTGATAATTGGAATGGTAAATATAATTGTTTGAATCAGTGTCAACATTTTTATCATCTCCTAGATGATACATAGTACTAATAATGAATTTTTACCCACCTCTGCCCAACATAAAGGGGTCTGGAATGGATATATGTATACCATATCAAATAAGTCCATCCTAATTGTGTCCTGATAACAATAATAACAATAAATATTAGAAAATTTTATTTGAATTTACAAAGAAAACCCTAATTCGAAAAAACTATCCAAAAAATAGCATTCAGTGTTTGATTGGTCTTCTCATACTAGCCATCTGTATGTGGGTGGTATGTTGTGATAGTCCTCATCTTAGTTCCTAAAGAATCATGTAATCCCTTCTAAATATGATTACCTAAACAATAATCCCAATTATAAATTATTGTTGAGTAAACTTCATGGATCCTAATAGTCTCTCAAATATATAGGTGACTAATATCCTCTAACTTCATTGAATCACTAATTGAAATAAAATGGGATGACTTGGTTAGACCATCAATAATCACCCACATGGAAAAAAAATTTCTCAATGTATAAGGTAGTCCAATAAAAATATCCATGATATTTCATCCCTAATTCCACACTAGAATAGGAAGATGTTTCAATAACATTTATAGTCATTTATTCTCATATTTTTTCCTTTTGTAGGTGAAACACTGAGAAACAAAATACACAAATGATGGACTCATCTCGGGCCACAAATTCATTATAATCAAGGTATAAATCATTAGGGTATCCCCATGAAAAATTTCTAACTATATGGATTGACCATATGCACCCCTCCTACCTCAAGGTAAAAGGAACTTGCAATTGCTTCCTAAAACATATATTACCTTATGGATACTGATACCAATCACGTGGGTCTCCCACCATTTAAAACATGACTAATCTATTAGAACATAATGTTAAATATATAATCTCTCTGAAAATAATCAATTATAGATGTAGTGACCTTCACAGTAATAAAAACCACACACACTCTATCAACATACTCATTCCAAGTCATATCAACAACAAACTCATCAAGATCTACTCATATACTAATTCTTGAACAACTTGGGAAAAATTTCTTCATAAAGAGTCGATGAGAAAGTTCCATTTATTTAGTTTATATGTCATATCTAAATTTAATTTCTATAGATACTCTAACCATAATCCCTTTCTTATGATCAAGTACCTCTTATAAGAGACATTATACGGGATTTTATGATTTAAATATATCATAAAATACTCTAGATATAGGTAATGGTTCCATGACTTCAACGCATTCATAATAGCTTCCGAATCTATAGAATAGGTGTGGTAATCCCACTCATGTGGTCATAACCATCTGGATATATATGCCACCACAATTTTATTTGACATCATCATGAATAATAACCCCACTCTATAGGCATCCAAATATACTCCATAAGATTTACCAGCCTTAAGAATAATCAAAACCATTTCAGTTTCAAAATGGGAATGTAAGAAATAAAATGATTGTCGATTATTCTCTATCCACTACAACATCACCCCTTTTTGAGTCTAGACCGTCATGGGAGAATCTATCCTAAATAATTACGCAATAAAAAATCTATAATACCTAGAAATTCCCAAAATATTTTGGATATAAACACTTTCCTGGGACATTCCCTAGAAATAACTATCTAAATCCTATCAAGATCCACTGAAACACCTCTTTATGAAATCACATGGACTAGGAACGTTACCCCTTGAATAAAAAACTAGCATTGGGAAATATTAAAATATAAATGGTTTTATTTAAAGATTCTGAAAATTACCTCCATGTGGTCAGCATGATCCTCCTTTATCATGGAATACACCATGATGTCGTCAAAACACTTGAAAATGATGGATTCCAAAAATTATAGAAGACCTCGATCATCAAGGCTATAAAGATCAGAGGGTTATTTCTATGGAAAATGTATAAAAAATACCAAAATTACCTATATCAGCTTTGAAGGGTGGACTTATGGACATCCTCATCCCAAACCCTCAACTGACGGTACCCTTACGTCATGTTGATGTTATAAATTAAATGATATCCTCTAAGATAATTGAAAATGTTATCAATTCTTGGAAACAAGCATTTATTCTATATGGTCACTCAATTGAACTTACAATAATATATAAAAAGTATAATTTTACAATGCACTGTGTTTTGAAATAAAATTGGGGACACCTACAATAACATTCATGTATATATAAATAACTTTCTCTCAATGTCCTCTAACTGATATTTCAACTCTAAAAACTCATCTAGAGCCCTCCGGTAAGATTATAAGGAAAATCATCTCATCACGGAGGGAAAATAAACAGTAAAATAGACCTCCTGTTGGGGTGAAACCCTAAAAAATTAATCGAGAAACACATATTAGTATCGATCCATGTCCATTACAAGAAATCCAACCAAAATATTCTCTATTAAATCAAATAATCACATGGAGAGTTTACAAGAGATCAATACAATTTTGAAAAAAGTGGTTTTGAACACCTTGATTAAGGATCCCATTAACCCTACATGACACGATTTCTCCCATCATAAGATATAATCTATGACTTGTAGTGAAAACAACCAAACTAATTTTTCAATTTAATAAACAAATGTATATATATGATGATATAAAAAATATCCATGTTGAAAATTATTAAATATTGAACAACAAGAACATCATCAACTAAAACAGGAACTTCTAAGAACATTAAACCTTTCTCCTTCCTCTAAATAACGGTGAATTAAATTCCATTATAAAGGTAATCATTTTAACATTTATAAACAAAAAAAATAAAAAAACCAAAAAAAATATTAATGAGTGGTAATCACTAATATAAAATTAAATATATTCCATGGAAGAAGTAGTAATAAAAATACCCCCACACATTCACAGACCCGGAATCAATTTTATCATATACCAAATATACTATATAAATAAATTTTAAATCAGGATATCCCTAATACTTCTTCAATTGGTATCAATGCCCTTCCATGGGAGGGAAGCATATATACCCTTAAAAGCATCTAATAAATTCTTTTATCCCTTAAATATTGAAGAACCAACACCAAGACTTTGTAGGGGGATATTATATAATTATTGAAGATGACCAAAATTTTGATACTAATGGAATATACTCAATTCCTCAGGGAAAAGGTATTGTATATAATTCTTACACTGATAAAAAACCACCATTGAACACCTTGAAGAAATAATAGGTGTTATTCCCAATAACTTAAAATGACTAATACACCACCCAAATGAGGTCCATCCTAATTCATATTTGGGAATGATAAAGTTCTCTAGATACCATACACTAAAGGAACACCATGGAAACTAGTCTTATCAACTATTTCCAACTTTTCCATAGCCACATTATCAACCACTTCAATGTGGGTTGGTAGAAAAAGATATAAATTCATCAATTTGTTCTTATCCCTCAATCCCATTTCAAAACCCAAAGCATTAAGATAATCATTCATGATGATCCTGGGAGACATATGAACCAACATGGAAACCTGAGAGGCATAATCTATCAAAAAACTGTCTCATTTCCCAATCATCAAAAACTCACAAGACTTCACTATAGATACCCAATATAAAAATATCATATATAATAAATTAATCATATTATATAAATAATACATCTCACAAAGAGTAATATAACCAAAATCCTAAAAGGTTTATTGTCTAATAAATTAACTACATAAACATTTTCATCTATAACAATTTCTCCATAATAAATCTCCTCTATAATCCCATGTATAATTCCTAGAGATTACACTTATATTAACAACCTAGGAAAAAATTAAATAAGAGAATGTGGAGAGAAGAAGTTCTCAGTATGTGAAAAGTTAATAACATGTCCTCAAGGGTTGATCATAATCATATGAGAAAACATGGGTAGTTGTGGAATTTTCTATTAAAATGAACATGGAATAATATTATTTGTACACAAATCATGATATAAAGAATTTTCATCTCGAATGAGAAAATATATATACCATAGAAAAGGTGTTTAGAATCTTATGATAATAAACATTAGTCTATAAGAATAGTTGTAGGAATATAAAAATATAGAATGTCATATAATAATGATTTATGGGACAAAAAACATATGTAAATTATTATCATTGTGAAAAAAATGGTCACACTTCATGTTGTGAACAAAAAAATGTCAATGCTTCATTTTGTGAAAAAACAAAATGCACATGCATCATGTTGTGAAGAAACAAAATCATTTCACATCTTGTGGTGAATAAAAGAAATTATCAATCATAACATCAATTTATCATCAGATATAAATCATTAACCAATTATTTGGAGGGTGATATAGGAACTCACCACGATTTATCCATGCATATGTGTTCTCTATAAAAAAATCATAATCATATCATAAATAACCAATTAAATAATGGGTTTTATAAACCTACAAAAATCATCATATACTATGATGTTAATAAATTATAAGACATAAAAAATATCATTATACAAAAAGAATAATATTATTATAAAAAATATGGTCATTAAAACATCACTACAATAAAGATAAACCATCGAAGGTAAATAGATGTAAAAAAATAAAACGTTTCACAATACCTTTTAGAACATTACAGTGAAAATTAATTTCAAAAATATTTTTTCTAAGGGGGAGATAAGAATTTTGGAAACCTTATTATAATGAGATCCAAAAAAATGTCCTTTAAAATATATAATGGTTTCAAAAAGGATACTTCAAAATTATATGAACATTTTTACATTTAAAGTAATCTTTCATAATGGAAACTGGAAAATGACATAACGTTTTCAAAAGAATAAGTCAAAATAATTTAAATCATTTACTCTAAAAAACAATATTTAATAATGGAAACTAGATAATGATATAATTTTTTAAATAAAATATATTAAAATTATATGAAAACCATTACTTTTAAAATAAATATTTAATAATGGAATATTGAGAATTATATAAAATTTATCAAAAGAAAATGTAATTTGGATAAAAATAAATTTATTATAGAATGTATGGAAAATCCTTTTGAATATTTTGAAATAACGCTTTTAAAAACATACATTTATTAATATATTTTATAACAAAAAATTCAAAATTAGTTAAAAATAAATTGAATTATAAAAATGATATCTATATGAGAATAGAATTATAAATTATTTAGCATGAATGAACATACAAATTCACTAGATGGATTATCATATACGACAGATCTAAATTTTTAAAAGGAAGTTAACAGTAAATCCTCATGTTTGATATAAAATTTAAATAAAAATATTTCACAATAATGAAAATTAATTCAAAATTATATTACCATGAATATAAAATTAATTCATTATATAATATAAAGTAATGGTATTATACCCACCACTTAAATAAAAAAAAGTTTTGTAATATAAATAATGTCAAAATAAAGATAAATTTTGATGAAAATCTATTACATTGTTTCTTTTATTAGTTTGTAACATTATAACCTCCAGTAAAACAAAAATATCTAATATAATGTATTATATCATTACATTAATCATAAATATTTGCCTTTTATTATCCATAGTACATTAATTATTTATAGTATATTTTTATAATCAAGTGTAAATTACTTTAAATTCTTCGCCATGTTTAATAATGTTGATGTCGTTACCCATCATTTCACAAAAAAAATACATCATTAATTTATTAAATATAATATAATATATATTATATGTATAATTATAATGGTTTTATATCATACTGTATGTGTAATAAATATTGATTCCTTTTAAGTTTTTTAGCAAATAAAAAGATGCAAAATAATATGTTAAATAGATATTATAAAATCCTTAAAACCATTTACCAATAAAAACATGAATATTATATTAAAACAACTATATTTTTCATCTTCCCAAATGCACCTATAATATTTTTTTAGTATTGTTCATATAGGTGGTTGAACCGACCCAAACATGAACATGATTTAATTCGATAATTGATTTTAGTTATAGAGGTATTTATTTTTAACAAAATATATCTATAATATAAGAATGATGATATTATTTTGATTTTGAACCATATTTTAAGATTATTGGATAATTAATGAAATACTAAAAGAACAATAATAAAACATTATTATCTATAGAAGCGGTAGTTTATGTACACACAAGATTGAGGTTCTTTTGTGTTTCTAATAGATGAAAAGGGATAAATAAGGTCGTTAACATTAATAAAACAAAAAATAAGTATAAATGTGGTAATTAAATAATATTATTATTTTGGTGATAAGATATTATGGAGTTTAATATTAAGAAGAAAAACATATGGTGGAGATAATACTTACGTTGGGGACTTTATTTTTCCTTCGAAGTCCCTGTGAAATTAAAGGGATTTGGAAAAATATGAGTGAACAAGATATTATTTTAGCAGGAGAGGGTTATAGGTAAATAATAATTTAATATTTTCATGAATTGATTATATTGGGAGTTTTATAATGGATAGGCTCTAATTGATCCCCTTTTACAAGATAAGAAACATGCACTTTTTGTAACGTTCATTATATTTTAACAATTCTATTATAACATTCCAAGGAAAATGGATAAAAAGTTTTTAATTAATGGAATTCGAAGTAATTTGTCATCAATAAATTCTCTATTGAGTGCTTCAATAAATGTTTTAAAAAATTTATATGGTTTTTAACATTATATTTTAACATTTTACTCTTTTAGTTATAAATTAGGTCATTAGATTTTCACTAAGTGATTTTATGATTTTTTTTTAATATAAAATAATGCATATAAAAAACATTGGAGTTATAGAACTAAATTTAAAATTTATTTTATATAACTAAATTTATAAATATTATAAAATTAACTATATAATTAAAAATTAAAATGTGTATAAAATCTATTTGAGTAGAAAGAATATATTTTTTCAGTTGTGGAATATTAAATAGATTTTATATTTATTAAATTTAAATGAATCTTAATATATTTATTTATTTCATTATAAATAATATTAATATCATAATTTAAATAATTTTAATTTAATTGAATTAATAGAAATTCCAAGGTACAAATAAATCAATAATTTTAAAAATAATTGATTCACCATTATCATGGTAGATATAATTAATCCTTATACACTAAAGTTTATACATAAAAATGAAATAGGACATATTAAACAATATAAAAAATATTATCATAAATATATTAATAATTTATTCAAATTTACTTTATATGTGTAAGGAAATTAATATTATCTTCAGCGTTTGTTACGCATAAGAACCGTTTTTAGAAAATTGTATGTTTATGGAAAAATTATTAGGTATATGAAAAAAGTATAAAATTTTCATTATTATAATGATATTAAGTAGATAATAATTGTGTTAAATGGATTTATTTTACATTAAAGTAAATCCAAAAAATAATTTTTGCATGTGTAAATAAAATTAGATAAAATGTTGAAAATTAGTTTCCATAAAATATTACCTGATTTGCTAAATGATATTCACAAATTTTATAAATTAATGTATTATTTTTAAATAAATTATTTAAATTTATAAATATATATTTTCGTATATAAAAGTTTTCAAAAACATATAATACATATAAAAGTGATGGTGTTAGAAAAATTATATTTTTTTTAAAGGAACCTAAAAATAGATTATTTATAAAAATATCATAATTTTATCGTAAGGTAATTTTTTATGAGATATTATAAAAATAATTTTACATTAAATTTTTAAATTCAAAAAAATATAATTTTTTTATTTTAAAAATAAAATATATAATTTAAAGAAAACACCTTTGATAACCATCTCAATATTATCTCATATTAATTATTTTCTTTCTTGAGGTAAAAACTATGAATACTTTATAATATTTTTCTTTAGTATAGATTTATTAATAATATATTATTAAAATGTTATTGTTTCTTAGTTTTTAAAACAAGTTATATAACATATAATTTATTTTAAATGATTCAAAATATTAGGTCATTATATTCATACATTTAAATAAATGATGTCCTCATTGTTTAATTATAATTTACTTGGATAAAAAGCTATTGGTTGAGAAAATATTGAAATTTTTTAATATAATATATCTAATGATATGTAACCCTAAATATCATAGGTTATAATAGAAATCACTTATTTTACAAACCCATTTCAATGAAATGTATCTCATGATAAGGTATTTATGCCGGTGTACATTTTTTTCTTTACTCATAGATAATTCATAGTTGGAATTACACAAAAAAATAGTCACAGTTAATTTAGAATTTATTTTCATTTTTCAAGAAATTAATGTTTAATAAAATTGTTTATAGCTATTCTATTTAAAAAATAATGTCAAAAAATTGCATAATATTCTGTTTTGTAGAAAGATTATATTCCAAAAGATAGTAATCATACTTTTAAATTTTTCCATAAAATAGAAATCACTAAGGGTTGTGACTTGATGTCCATAGAAAACACCCTAGATACAACATGGTTTATGAAACTATAATGCATCCACTATTTAATGATAGAGGGTTACCGAAACCAAATTACCACTATTTTGTTCATCAATAGTCTTTTCATAGGTTCTTCCTTTATACCTAGGTCTAGGAGGTAGTATTTTCCTACCATACTCATCGATACTTGGATCAGGGTATTTTCATGGATAATTCCTCAGATTATCACTTATAATAAATTGAATTATTATTGTAACCCTTGGATTAGTACTAACATTTTTCCACATGTTAATGAAAGAATTCATCTTCTATTGATAGTTTGATACTCAATGACCTCTTTTACCATAACTAATGAACCTTCTAGAAACATGATGAAATTTCCTTGGTCTTTCCATATTTTATATAGAAAAATTGATATTTTTTTATTCATCATCTTCATAACATGACATTTCATGAGACCCCATATTCCTCTTTATTAGTGTGTTTGCGACTTCAACTATATTCACATAATTAATCATATAATTTTATAGTTTATTCATAATCATAAGGTTTCTCATTCTATATCCAATTTATATGGGTTATTCATTGAGATTATCTTCACTTTAATTTTTATACCCATGGTTCCTTATAGTTCCATTCATTGCTAAAACCGAAAGGGTTAACAAGAGTGATGAAAAACATAATGGGATATTATCATAATCCTAATACAAAATTATAATATAAAAAGTCTTGTTATTTTTCATTATCATGTTGGTCTATTGTGCATTTAGTTTGACTTATATCTGTCTTAGTTTGAACAAGGTGATATTAAGTTCAGTGATATTTTGATTAACAACATAATCTATCAAAGTAACTAGGAAGTCAATTTATTATAGTGGTTCATAAAGATCATATGATTAAATAATGAATATTAATAGGAAGTTTCAATTTATATGTGTAGTCTTTGTCCCACTATTCAATCAATGGAGATAATTGAGTCAATTCTAAAATAATCCTTTTTTAGGTGATTACCCATTAGTGTATATGTGTCGCAACCATATCAACATTTAGTTTCCCTATAGGGAATTTATTCTAGGTAAAACCATATACGTTGTACATTACTATTAATTCTGAATTTAAACTCATCTGTAGGGTTTTCACGAAGGCTCCATAACCCTAACTCCAAAAGTAGATGAACTAATATCTACAAATTACTAAACTAATTTTCAAAAGGAACAACAAATGGTTGTAAAATAACATAACCATTATATCAAACCATCTATAGGGACCCAATATAAATATAACATAAAAAATACATTAATATTATAATATAAATATTATATCTAGAAAATAATTTCATAACCTCAATATGGAAAGGATTTATATCTTAGATATTAGCTACATAAACGTATTCATCTATAATTATTTCTCAATAATGAAACTCCTATATAATTACATATAGAATTCCAACAAATTACACTTATCTTTTTAACTAGTGTAATGGAGAACATAATAAATGGGTGATCTCAAATTCCCTAGGAAAACATATTATTAAGGCCTCAAGGGTTAGATCATAAGAATACGATAAAAACATGGGTAACATAGGAATTTATAAATAAAAATAAAAGAAAAAAATTTGAGTTGTCTGTAAATAATGAGATAATGATATGTAATATCAAATATAAAATACATATACCATTGAAAAAGTGTGAGAAGTCATGAGAAAAAAAACAATCGTGAAGTAGAATATTCAATGGCACATAGAAATAATTCATGTCATAAAATAAGAAATTTTGTAACAAACATAGGAATATGAAAATTATATCATTTTTAAATAAACATTCTCATGATTTGTGTTCTAAAAAACAAAAACACATAATTTTTGGAATAAAAATTTTCAACTCTTCATTTTGTGAACAATAAAAATTCATATTCTTTATTCTATAATTGAAAAACTCCCAATACTTCATATTGTGAAAACACAAAATAGTCAATATTAACATCATTTTATCATAATAAATAAATCATTAACCAATGCATTAGAGGGATATATAGGACCGCACCCATCGAAATCTATATTTATTTTTTCCACTTAAAAACAATCAACAACATATTTTAAATACCCGATGATGAAAACTAGGTTTCGTAATCCTAAAAAATAAATCACATACCATGAATATAATAAATCATAAGATATAAAAAATCTAATTATCTAATGGGAATCATATCATACTGACATAATTATGGGGATCAAAACGTAACATTATATAGGATAAAACATGGAGTGTAAATATATGTGAGAACAGGAAAAAAATAACAAAACCTTTCTACTCTTTGAAGTGGAAATAACTTCCAAAAAAAATTTAAATGGAAAGAGTAATTTTTTGGAAATATTATTATAAACATTTCTTTATAAATTCTCCTTAATAAGATATAAAGGTTTAAAAAGGATAAGTTAAAATACATGGAAATTTTTTTCTTTAAAAATATTGCAGAAAAATGTAAAATTAAAAAACACTTAATGTTTTCAATAAAATAAGTGAAAATACTATTAAACATTTACTTTAAAAATGATATTTAGTTACTAAGACTTTAAAAAATGATGTTTTCAAACAAATAAGGGGAAATTCATTGAAAATATTTTGTTTTATAAATAATATCGAATAATATATCCTTTAAAAATAGATTAAAACTATAAAAAAATATAGATTGTATTATATAACTTTTATTATTGAAAGGATAGATGAACCTTTTAAACATTTTGAAATATCCTTGTTGAAAACCCACAAAGATTAAGCAATTTTAGATTGTCTAATTTGAAATCATTTAAAAATAAATTGATTTTTAAAAAAGATATATAAATGATAGTAAAATGATGGAGACATTTGAATTAATGACAATAAAAAATCCCCACATGGATACTAATATTTGATAGATCTCAATTTTTGGATGGAAGTTGAAAAAAATCCTATAAGATTGTGTAACATTTAAATTAAAAGGATAAATACAGTTATATTTAACTTATAATACCATGAATGAAAAATTAATTCATGATATAATATATCATATAGGCATTATAGAGCCCACTTAAATAAAAAATGGAATATAATGTAAATAATGTATGAATGAAAGGAAATTGAGACAAAAATAATGACAGAAAATTAACATTTTTATTATAAAAATACTTTTTATGAAAACGTGAGAAACCAAAATATCCAGAAATTACATCCAAATAAAACTATGAAAGATGATAACCCATATCAATACTACATGGTCTGCTCCTCCCTATAGACTGCATCATGATGATAAGATTTCATCATCACATGACCACTCGGCAAGAAAAACTGTTAAAGGATACACGGGTATGGTACCGATGGTAGAGCCATACCCTCTCGAACTTCCAAATTCAAATGACATGCTCAATAGAAATCTTCTTGCTCTGATCCTCATAAGAAGGAGATACATGTAGTGTACTGGTTACAAACATATCCAAAATTCAACAAACCATCAATTACCTTAATGAATCCTCAATTTACAGACTCCCACAATTCATTCACAGCTTTTCTAATTTTCAGACTCCCAATGTTCATTGACAACTTCTAAAATTGACCTCCTAGAGGAATTAAAACCCTCATAATTTCCGGGTTCCATTGGATTTCTCATATTCTTGCAGAGAAACTCATCGGGTAAGAGGCTATGATTTCACCAAAGACTAGAGATTCAAGAACCATGTTACAATCTTCCAGGAACACATACCATCCAGATCAATAAAAGAAGATGCACAAAAACCACCTCAAAAAGAATGAAATAATAAAAATAATAGGTTCAAGACAAACAGATTCCAAATAGAAGAATCACACAGCACACTACAGGACACACATCAATTTGCATAAAAAATCATAACCTGATACAAGATATCAAGGATTGAAAACCATCACCTTAGCCAGTCACCCAAACGCAATTGGCCACAATTCGAACAGAAACATCAACAACCATAATAATCCCAATGAGAACCAACTAATCAAGGATCAAGAAATCCAAACATAATCAAACATCATCACAATCACAAATCAACAAAACAGATGTTGGATCATGAATGACACTGCACTCCAAACCAAGGTCAACTGCTGAAAACAAAAATAGGAAAACATCACCAGTACACCGGCAGGTAGACCTACCGCATGTCATATCACGTCACCGTCATCCCTATTGGACACAAAGATCACAACGAACCACATGGCGTACAGACGTAAGACGCGTCAGCACACACAGGTTACTAAAGTTGGACCTCGGCCACCAGTTGGCAACATTCTACTTTGAGAGACCCTAACTAGTGAGGAGGGGTTAGGGTGAGGAGAGGTCTGATATGTTGCAAATAAGGTTGAGTCCAAGTCACCAACACCACCGTCACCGAGGATCGACCCCCCACCCCCCAAATTCACAGAGCATAAGGGAGGAGGCACCATGCCAACCCTATGCAGAGGAGGCGGTGATGAGGGGAAGATTTTTCTCCAAGAGCGCCCCTTACTGACTCATTCCCTAATGTAACCACTCTCTTGAGACAAAAATACATTACCTTATTTCATGTATTAGTTTAATACACTCTAAAATATGATAAAATAAATATATCTAACTTAATATCCTATTTTATATCCTTGGTAATAAATATTACACTTTTCTTGTCCTTATTACATTAATTATTTACAGCATATTATAACCATCCGGTGTTAATAAATTTAGATGGTTTGTCCATGTTTAATACTATTGATGTCATCACACAAAATTTGAAATAAATTTCATAAATAATATATTTATGATAATTTAATAAGTATATTATACTGATTTATGAAACTTTTATATCATTACATAAGTGGAATCGATGAACGCTTATTTTAGTGATATTTAGTGAATGAAATAAAAAATATTTCCTAACAAGTTAAATATTTAATATGATATTTCCAAAAAAATATAACAATAATTATTTTCTTATTAAATAATAAAAAAACTATTATTAATTATCCCTTATTCATCCATAATATATTTTTTTAGTATCTTTAAATTAGGAGATTAAACTTACCCAAACATGAACACGTATTAACTCGATTAGTGAGTATGCTTTAAAAGGAGATTATTTTTGACATAATAAATTTATAATTGAATAATAATATTATTATTTTAATTTTCTAAAATTTTAAATTATATTTAAATTTTTTTATAAAATACTGAAAAACTACAAAAATAATAGTAAAATGATTCTTCGTGGAGGTTGTAGTCTGTAAAAATGTGTGATTAATATTCCTTTGTGTTTTTATGTGGATATAAATGAATAACTAAGGGTTTTACCATTAATATAAAAAAATATCATCATAATTATGATAATTAATTCATAATATTATAATGGTGATAATATATTTGGGTGTGTAATATTAATAAGAAAATCCTTAGTGGAGATTATACTTACGTTGGAGAATTTAATTTTATTTGGAATCCCCCTAAAAATTAAAGGGCATAGGTTAACAACGGGTGAATGGTGGATTATTTTAGTTTTATAGTGCTATAGGGACTTAAATCAAGAATAATTTCTTGAAAGAATTATAATGTTAGGTTTATCTTCGAAAGGGTTTAAGTGATCCCAATTTATAAAAGAGTAATACAGAACTTTTAAGAACACGCCTTATATTTTAATAATTCTTGGATTCCATGGTCAATGTATCACCTTTTTAAAATAATATATTGAGGGGTATTATTGGGTATATATTGGTTCATATAACTGTATTTACAGATTTATAAACATCTTATAAGGTTTTTTACCATTATTTGTTTAGATTTTACTCTTTTACTTTTAAACTAGGCAACTTGCACTTAAGTTAGTGATTTTAAGTTTTAGTAAAAATATAAAATAAAATATATATAATAAAATTTTGGTTTTATGGAACTAAATTTAACATCAATTTAATACAATAAATTTCATAAATATTATAAAAATAATTTTTTATATTAAAAGTGATAATGTGTAGAAATACTATTTTAGAAGAAAAATAATATTTTTCCAATTATGGGTTCTTAATAGTATTTTTTATTTATTACCAATTAAATGTGGGTTAATTTTTTAATTTAAAAAGTTTTTAAATATTATTTGATTCATTATTTAATGTATTTAAATTATTTTTATTTGATATAAACTTAATGATATTAATAAAAAATATTATTTCTAAAATAATTGTTCCTGATTATCGTTGTAATTAACATTAATCCTAATAATAAAAAAATTTTACCTAGAGATGATAATTTATATATTAAATAACATATTAATTCCTATCTAATATATATATTAATTTTATAAAATTTAATTTCTATGTGTAGAAAAATGAATCATAACTTAGCGCATGTAACATGTAAAAACATATTTTTCAGAAAACTATATTTTTAAGTATAATGTTTTTATATAAAAATATTAATAATTTTATTGATTATAATGTTAATAATAAGACTATAATTTCATATATGGTAATTATGTGACCTTAAAACAAATATAAACCTAATATCCTCTTTCCTAAATATAATTTGAGAAATAAATGAAAAACCATTTACATGAAATGTTACTTGATTTTATAAAATTTTATTCATGGGTTTTATAAATTGAAAAAATATTTTTATTTATTTATTTTAATTTATAAATATATATTCTTTATATTTAAATGACTCCAAAAACTTTTCAGTCTTATAAAGGTGATGATAATAGAAAAATCATAATTTTTTATAATTCACATAAAAATGATGGTTTTTGAAAAATACCAAAAATACAAACAAAGATATTTTTTCCCCTGGGGAATTAAAAAATTAAATATCATGTATCATATAGAGTTTCAAAAAAAATAATATATAATTTAATAATAAACTATAATATATATATAATAACTTTTATAAACTTTTCAATATTAACTCATTAATTGTTTTCCTTCTGAAGGAAATAAAATTTAATTTTTTATCATACAGCTATTTATTATAAATTTATTAATAATGTATTTTTAATATCTTTTTATATGTTTATGTTTTATTTATTTTGTGATATATGTTATAGAAATTAATATATTATTACGGGATTCAGAATCCTAGGTCCTTGAATTCAACCCCCCCCCCCCCCAAATAAATCATGTGCTCATAATTTAATTAGAATTTAATTTCAAGAAGAGATAAAGGAGGTTAATGTATTGACATGATAGAAGATATTTTCTAAAATGTTTTATAAACCTCAATATCATAGATAATACTAGAAAAAATCATTTCTCTTAAAATGATAATTTGATGTATCTCATAACTCAGTATCAACTCACTTGTGAATGATTTAGTTTTATTCTTAAATAACTCTTATTTTCTATTACGCTAATATATGGTTAAAATTAACTAAAAATATGTTTTCTATATTCTAGAAACAAATTTGGATTCTAATTGAAGATAACCATTCTATTTAAAAAATCTATTCTATTTTTTAGAGGATATTATGATTTTCACAAAAATTATTTCCAAAAACATAATAATCATATCACTAAATATTTTCCGTAAAAAAACAACAACGGTGGTGGCATGATGTTCCTATAAAATACCCTAGATATAATAGGTGTGATAAGACTATAATAAGTTGAATAATTTAGGGCGGAGGGTATGTGAAACCCAAAAACCATTATCTTAG
Organism: Viscum album; assembly: GCA_963277665.1. NCBI lineage: Eukaryota > Viridiplantae > Streptophyta > Magnoliopsida > Santalales > Viscaceae > Viscum > Viscum album. The sequence goes on from OY728165.1 coordinate 929,559,550, forward strand.
TCATTGATTGAAATTGTATTGGTTCTTCCTTACTCCACATATCTATGGGGTAGTGTATCCTACCATCCACATAATTCCTTGGATTAGGTAATTTTTTTGGATCATTATTTCATTCATCTCACATAATGCATTTAAATATATGTGTTTCCCTTGAATAAGATCTATCTAAAATACTCATGTTAAATGAAATCATCATTTTCCAATTACTGTTTGATGCTTTATAAATTCCTTTACCACAAGTAAATAATCTTCCAGAACCCTTCAAAAAATTACCACTATATATATTTCTATATTATTAATATATATAAAATTATAAAACTTTCCTATATAATCTTTATCACATGATCTTTCATTAGACGCCATATTTCTATTATTTGGTGTTTTTGGATCTTTCATTATGTTTACATTTTTATCACACTCTATCATATCTAGTTTATTAGAGTCACAAGTTTTCTCATTCCATCTCCAATTATGATGGGTTGTTTATTTTTATAATCTTTGATTTTTCCTTTCTACTCATTATTCTATCTAGTTCCATTCATTACTAAAATCCAAAGGGTTATTTAAATAAATATAACAAATCATATTACAAAGAATTATGTCATATACATACGAATGTGGAAATTATAGCATCATAAAAAATGAAATTCTCATTCTGTATGTTTTGAAAAATCAAAATTACTATGATTTTTTTTTTGAAAAAATGATATGCCCCAACTTCATGTTGTGAATAAAGAAGTTTTCATGTTTCATGTTGTTAAAACAATTCCCACACTTCATATTGTGAATAAAAAAATTCTGATGATTAACATACTTTCCTCATGAGATATAAATCCTTGAACAATTTATTACAGGGAGATATTGGAACCTACCCATCATAATTGATGCAAATTTGTTCCACTTAATAACAATCATCACTATATCATAAATAACCCATAATAAATATAGGTTTTAAAAACATAAAAAAACACATACAATGAAGTTAAAAAATCATTAGATATCAAAAAAAACATAATAATCCCAAAGGAATCACATCATAATAACATAAATAAGTTGATAAAAACATCACTTAGTGAAATATATTACTTTAAGGGTAAATATATGTGAAAATAAAAAAAATCTAAAAAAACTAAAACATTGAAGTACAAAAAAATTTCAAAAACATTTCTGTGAAGGGAAAGAGATAAAGTTTAAAAACCTTATTATAAAGAGTTCCTATTATAATATAAATGAAATAAAATACAATTTTTTAAAATGAAAAGTGAAAATAATGTGAAATGTTTTAATTTTTAATGAATATTTAACAATGTAATCATTAAAATGACATATTTTATTAACAAAGTATATGAAAATATTATGAACACCTTTTATTTTAAAAGTAATGTTTGGTAATGGAATGTTAAAAATGAAATAAAATGCTCCATAAAATATGTGAAAATAATATGAAAACTCATAATTTTTAAAATAATATTTAGTAATGGAACCTTGAAAAAGATATAAAAGTTAGTAAATGAAAATTTTGAGTGGATGATAAAACATTTATATTAAAAAGACTGGAAAACCTTCTAAACATTTTGAAATAACCTTGTTGAGAACACAAATTTATTAAAAGATTTTATAACTTAAAATTTATAATATAGTAAAGTGGCATTGATTTTTAAAAACATATCTATATGGGAATAAAATTATAGAATATTAATAATTAATGAGTATAAAAATTACCCTAATGTATTTCCACATTTCAGAGATATCGATTATTGGAAAGAAGTTGAAAAAAATCAATATAGAATGTGTAACACTTAAGTAAAAATATTTGAAATAGAATGAACATGAAATTTAGCTTATAATACAATGAATGAATAATTAATTAAAGATATAATATATCATATTGGTATTGTACACACCACTTAAATAAAAATAGGTGCGTAATAAAAACAAAGTCTCAATAATGTGATATTGGGATAAAAATAGCTTACCATGTTTATTTTCAAAGATTCTCAGAAAAAACATTAATAACATAATATCCTAGTTCAAAACCATAGTCATAAATATTACACTATAATAATCCTTAGTACATTAATTAGTTATACCATATCATGCCCATTAGGTGTTAATATCTTTTAATGGTTTGAACATGTTTAATAATGATGATGTCATTACCCATAATTTGACACTAGTTAACCATTAATATATTTAAGATAATTTAATATTTTTTTTTATTGATTAATAAATCACTTATAACATTCCATGTGTGGAATCATGGTTGTCTTGTTTTAGTGATTTTTAATGAATGAGAAAATTCCTAATAATATATTAAATACTTAATATAATATTTCCAAAACAATATACTAGTAATTATATTCCTATTATATTGTAATAAAATTATTATTCATTCCTCCATATTCATCTATAGTAGAGTTTTTTATTATCATTTTTCTAGATTGTTAAACCAACACCAACAAGAAAGAACTTTAAGATTGGTGTGTACAGTTAAAGAGTTGTTTCTTTTGGACATAAAATATTTATAAAGAAGAAGAATCATATTATTTTGACATTTTCATGATTTTTAACCATCTATAAATATTATTTGATAGTTAATTTAATTGTATAATAAGAATAAAAGATGACTCTTTTGGGAGTCGTTAGACCACACACACACGATTGACATTCCCTTGTTTTTTAGGTGGATGGAAATGAATTACTAAGGGTCATATAAATAATATATAAACTTATCTGTATAATTTTGATATAGAATTCATCATATAATTATGTTTATAATATATTATAGATTTTAATATTAATAATAAAATTATAATAATGAGATAATACTTACGTTGGTGACTTGATTTTTTTCTTCAATGTCCCCATAAAATAGAAGGGCTTAGGCTAACTATTATTGAAGAGGGAATTATGTTAGTGGGGGAGGGTTATAGAGAGATAATAACTTTATAGTTCCAAGTAGTAATTCTAATTAGAGGTGTATATTTGAAAGGGTTAAATGGATTTATCATTACAAGATGTGAAAATAGAACTTTCGAAAATACCATTTATATTATAATAATTCCATGACACTATTTCATGGTCATTGGCTCCAAAGTTTCAATTTAATGGTATTTTGTGTACGGTTAGTTCGATAAATTCTTAACCTAGTGTTTCCAGTGATTATTAAACATGTTTTAGTTGATTTATTGTAATGTTTTTACATTTTACACTTTTACATTCAAATTATTGGAAAATATTTTTCAAATAAATGATTTTATGGTTTATTGAAAATATAAAATGGCCCAAGTAATAAAATTTGGGTGTTATAGAACTAAATTTAACATCAATTTATTCTAACATAATTTATAAATATTATAAAAATAACTTTTAAATTTAAATATATATTTGTTTAAAAATATGTTTTAGTATAAAATGGAATTTTTAACTTTATAGATTATTAATATTATTCAGTATTAATTAAAAATGAAATGAATGTTAATATAATTATTTACGTGTTTATACATCATAATATATTTTTTATTTAATGTATTTGTTTATTTATTTGATATAAATTTCATGATGTGAAGAAAATAATTATTCTAAATATAATTCTGTCACAATTATCAAGGTAATTAACATTAGCCATAATAACCCAAATTTTATACCTAAAAATTAAATTTGAAAAATTAAATAATATATAAATTATTATCTAAAACATAAAAAAATTATCAAATTAAATATTTGTGAGGTGTAAAATTAACGTAAACATTAACATATGTAATGAAAAAAACATTTTTTTGAAAAGTGTATTTTTATTCCTAAACATTTCTGTATAGGAAAAAACTATCAAAGTTATTGATTATAATGATCTTAAGAATATAATAATTTTTTAAAGGTGATTTATGTAACAAAAAAATAATAAACCTAATTTATTCATGTATAAATTAAATTAGAGATACAAAAACAATTTTTTCCCAAAAATATAACTTTATTTTTTAAAATGATATTCATGGGTTTTTATAAATTCACATAATATTTTTAAATGATTATTTAATTTATAAATATATAATTTTTATATTCAAATGGTTTAAAAAATGGTGGTTACATATAAATGTAATGATTTTTTTTAAATTGTTATCTTTTTTACACTTCACATGAAAATATTTATTTTATAAAAATATCAAAAATACATATTAAGATATTTTTTTGTGAAAGAATTAAAAAGTGAATTTTTATTTATAAAATTTAAATTCTAAAATTAAGAAATTGGTTTTTTTATAGAAAATATATAATATAAATAAAATGTATTTTATAATCATTAAAATATTGAACTATATTTAATATTTACCTTATAAATGATATAATTATTAACGGTTTATCATCTTAAAATATATTATATTTCTTGTTAATAATATCTTCTTAATATTTTTTAGTTTTTATTACATTTGGTGTAGTGTATAATCGAAGTTATTGAACATAGTATTTATTTTCAAGGATTCATTATCTTGGGTCATTAAATTCATATCCCTTAATGTATCTGGATAAAACCATTGACTAAAAACAACTTTTAATGTAGTCCACTTGAGGTCATAAAATTAATTTACTAGTGCCATGGATTGCCATTATTTCATATCTGCACTATCAAACATATTAATGTTTTATACATCCTTAGAGGAATTATGGGTCTTCAAAAATATAATGATATGCTAGATAAATTCTAACTACTCCTTAGGCTCATAGGTTCCCTTTTCATCATTGAAGATTAGCAGATTTTGGTTAGTAGACTCCTATCTGTGTTCCACCATCCACCCCTAATCCCAAAAATCATCAAGGCCTATGGAAAACATAATATGGTTCATCGAATCCACTAAATCTAGATCAACATGAGGGTTATAATGTTGGACATACTACACAACTTCCTCGATATGCTTAGATAAGGCCCTTTTAGGAGGCATTGTCAACAAAACACTAGGCACAATTTCATTCAATTCACAAATGAATCTATAACATATAAAACTAAATAAAAAACCGTTATAATAGGTCTCAATAAACAACATCATCATTAATTGAATATTTAAATTTAAAAGTGTGATAACATAAATATTTAGAACAAGTTTATCACTAGTTGTGTTTAGGAAACATGGTTAGGCAAACTATGTGACCACCATAGAAGATCCAATGGAATGTAATTGATAAGGCCATATTTTTTCTACATGGTTACTACTAAACCTGTGCCTATATCATGCACCTCCTTATATCCTCCTCTTTTTACCTTGAAACTTAAAAAACTCATGATACCACCCTCTAAATCATATTAAACAAAAAAAATCAAATACCAAATAAAAAACCCACAATAGATGTTAAAAATTATACACAATCCCAAACCACCCATGGAAACTTATGATTTAGCATGAAGAAAAGCTATCTAGGAACTCCTGTCACGACCCATACTTAGGACCCGTGTCGTGACTACCCCAAGCCTGCCTTTTATAGGCCAGAGGCTAGTGACTAGCACCAAATGCGTAAATCCCTAAAAATGGGAAGGCATTTACTTCATATATTATAAACACACACAATAGAGTATAAGCTGGAAGCAAAACACTAAGTAAAACCGTAAAATATAGGAGTGCTGAAAAATAAAGGGGCCAGAAACACAAGCCCAACTGTAAAGTACAAGTACAACTGAAAGGGACAAAAAATAGCTGAAAGGTGTAAATAAGTTCATGGATCATCCACCACGGATCCTACCTAGAGGGTAGGTACAGATAGTATCCTCAACACTCCACGTCCATCTGTATCCTCCATGTATAGTCACACCGTGTGGTCCACCTCTGGGTATCGTCCAATCCTGCTACTCTCAGCCTTAGTCAGCGTTGTCTGTCATCTCCATCCAACACAATGAGGTGCAGAAATAGCCAGTATAGGGGTGAGTATAACAATACTCAGTAGGGACCCCAAGACCCTCAAGGTCTCACAAAATCCAACAAGGATAAATCAAAAAGTAATAAAACAATAGATAACCACACTTAGGTATATGCCCGTACATATACCTAAGTTACCAAGTAATTTGTCTCAATCATGAGGTAAACTCAAAAGTTATTCACTCATCTCAACCAGGATTTTTATTATCGAAACCACGACTGCTAGAGAACTCCTCCTCTGTCGAGTACAGTGGGCCTACCACCAACTACCAGGCGCTTCCCAATAACCTTGGACTGTTGATGTGCTCCTCCTGTTCAGTACTGTGGATCTTCCGCACTCACAGAGAGGCGCTCCCCACTGTGGGTATGCCGCCAACTACCAGACACTCCCCCAAATAGCCTGTAGAGGTACTCCAACTATTGAGTACTTCTAATATGCCTCTAACTACCAGGTGCTCCTCCACCATGGGTCTACCACCAACTACCATGCACTGCCCACTGGGTTAGTCGAAACACTCTGAGTCGAATCGGTCAAGTAGTCTCCAGGTCTCAGCCAACTACTAGATCTCCATACTCCACTTTCTCATCTCTGGGAGGGTCTTCTCCATGAGCTATAGGTTGATACTCCAAAATTCATGAAGTATCACTTATATGTATCTCAAAGGTCCTCCTCGTCATACGGATCTCACCGCAACAGACAGTTTTTCAATCGGACTCCCGGTCTATGAGTTATAAGCTTTTTAGTCCCACGAGCCAGATTGTATTTGTGTATGATCCAACCTGACCATCTATCAACATCACCCTGAACTTCAGTGGGGTATAATCAAAGGGACCGTCATGCTCTAAGAAAACAATCACCACTGATGGTTTATCAAACGGTCGTCTGGTGCCAAAGATGTGGCCAAAAAAGGTAAATGGGTCGGTAATGGGTTTGGTCCCGGTCCGACCCAGTCGGACCATCTCGGCCCAACCCAGACTGGTTTGACCCGGTCTGGGTCACCCCGGTTAGCCCGATAGGTTCGTCCCGCTCCGCTGGGCTCGGCCCAGTTGACTGAGGGTGCGTTTCGGCCCGGAGCTCGCCACGTAGGCAGCTCGGCCTGCAGGCCGGGGCTGGTTCAGCCAGTGTTTTTCGGGGTGTGGCTCGGCGGCGTGTCCTGGAAGGTTTACAGAGCGCGGGTAGGGCGTCGAGAGGCCGCACAGGGCACGGTCAGGCCGGCGGGGCACCGGGCAGGCCGGCTGGCTGTTGGGCAGGCCGGTCGGGCACCGAGGAGGGTGCACGGGGCACATGCATGGTGCCGGGAGGCCGCGCGGGGTGCAGGCAGGGCACCGGGAGGCCGTGTGGGGTGCTGGAAGGCTAGGCTGGTTGGTTTGGCACGGCTCGGGCCGGTGCGGGCCAGTGGTGTTCGGCCGGATGAACGGGGCACCATGGGGGTGGCGCGATTTGCAGAGGCTGCGGGTAGCGTAGCCTTTGTCGTTGTGGCCTTCGTCAACGTCGCCTCATCGCCATGCCAAAGAAACATCACAAATGATCGTCGGAGGGAGTCGAGCAATGTTTTTTTGGCCTGCACCATCTGTGTTTAGAGGTGATAGCAATTGGGTCATCAAAGGAGAATGATGAATAAAAATTTCTTACAAACCTTCACATTGATTCATTTCAAATGAAGATGAGGAAAAGGAAGGTATATTATTAAAAGTAAACCCACTACATATTGATTATTGGTTTTTGATAGTGAAGTCGCAAAAAAAGATGGAGTTATCACTCGATGTTTCTGCCACACTCTTCCACTCTCAAATGTGCACGACGGTTGTGGAAGACGCTTCACGTCGGCAGGTGTTTGGGAACGAAGTATGAGGAAGAAGTCCATGAAAGATCGTTGCCTGTGTTATTCATTGGGAGAATGGCTCTTTGTTGGGATATTTCTCCCAATGATCCTCTAATCCTCCTTTTCCAACAAATGAAAAATTATCCACTCCAAAATAAAATATTGTCTTCTATTTTAGATTATTGAGTTTAAAAATAAAATAATTAAATAACATGAACCATTTAATTAATGGGGTGAATTTTCATAATAAACTATGCGTTGTCTCCATTAATAAATGGGGAGGTCAAGAGGCTCCCCCCCTCATTAATGAAGGGAGTTGATTGGTCTTCTTCTCCTCCCATTAATAGGGGTAGGCCCTGTGTGGTCCCCATCTCATTTATTCTCACATGGGAGGTTGATTTCGGGTGGTCCCCACCACCATAAACTCTCATGGGAGGTTAAGGTGTGGTGTCCCCACCTCCAACTTCCAAAAGGAGGTTTTAACCTCTCAACACATACTTGGTGGCTCAAGTGAAATAATGTTTTTCACACTTTATTTTATTATTTTTTTAATAAACCCCAAAAATTAACTTCTATTCTCGACTCACTGTCATTGAAGTGAAAGTATCTTTAAGCGAATTCTAGCGTTGTGAGTTCAACAATGACCTCGGATTTCAATTCCAAGCACCGGTTCAAAAGTTATTAAAACTCACTCAAACGTTTACTAAACGTACCCGAACAAAAATTAAGGGAGAGTGAGTACCCTCTTGGAATTTTTTAAATGACTAAAATACAATAAATTTATTCTCAATAAAAATAATTTTAAATTTAAATGATTTAAAATTTAAAAAAAATAATAGTTTAAATAAAATCATCGAATTAACATTATATTTTTTTTGTTTCATTTTAAAAACTATATTTGTAATTAATCCTTCTATTAATTACTATTTACTTTAACAAAGAATAAACTATTATAAACATAAAGGGTTATGAATGATACCTTAATAGGAAAATGAATCATAAATTTCCCATAGTTGGCGTATTAGACCATATTAAATTTACATGGCTGAAGATAATATTTTCATAAATTTTAAATCATTTAATAAAATTATATTTGTTATAGAATATTTTTAATGTAAATTTTGGATGTAATCATTTAATTTTTCATTAATAATTCTACCAAAAAGTGAAATTAAAATATTATAATTTTTAAAAAATAATAATATTTTATATGTATATGAAAAATTAATAGAACACTATAACTCACTCAAATTATATTTCTTTTAATATTTTTTATATTTTTAATTTATTATTAATTGAAGAAATATAGTGACGACGTTTCTTAAAATTTTAAGGTAAATATATAATTACTAAAAAATAAAAATAATTACTAATAATAAATATAATTTCAATATTCTAAAAATTGAGGTTTATATTTTTTTCATTGTATTATTTATTCATTTGTGGACACAAAAGATATATTTAAAACTTCATAGAGTGACCCTTGGTATCTTTATTTTCATTAAATATAAAATAGGCCATTCCCATGGACAAGTGTCCTCTAAAATATTAAATTTATAGCTTGTGTTAATAAGGATTTAATTTACATCATCTTTTAAGAATTAATATGAAAATCAGGGACCTTATTGCTTAGTTTTAACCTAGATTAACTTTATTTACCCCTTACCTAGGTGATAAATTTTACCACGATTATTATTAATAACTAAGAAAATAGAAGGGTCATTTTTACCAAATTTGAACCTCCTAATTCCAAATATGGAATAAATTTTTTCAACATTCAATATTTATGTGTAACGTTTAATTTCAAAAATAACCACAAAAAAACTCATTTTATAAAATATACCTTTTTAAGAATAAATCTTGGTTTATTCTAGTCTCATTCCTAGAAAAACAATATTAATTGAATGCGAAATTTTATTATTGAATATATTAAATACAAATTTAATTAAAATAATTTACCAATATTTATTAATTTATTTTATTTAAAAAAAATACATTACATTAATAAATAGAGGTTTTCAGAAAAAAAAACATTTTTCTTGAAATGGTTATTATTTATATTTTTAAATTATTGATAACGAATGAATTCATTTTATATATATGTAACCATAATGTTAAAATTATTTTGTTAGAATTATTCTTAAATAGAAATCCAACAACTAGGAGATATATGTCACATAATAATATTTTATTAGTATATCGCAGTTCAACTAAACATGGGGTTTCATGTTATGAAAGAAATAAAAGAAATAAAAGTATAAAAAGATAACTATAATATAAAATGTTGGAGTATTGCAATTATTAAACCATTCTGAGAACATTATGGTGAGTCAAGGAATCACTTTATCTTCAGTTTGGAAAATCATATTACATTAATGTTGTTATTTGATTTGACCAAAATGTTTTTTATGTTTTTTACATTGCGAAGAATGAAATATAGTAATATTAATTACAAAGGATTAATATGGAAAATAAAAAACATCGATAATCATGGTTTATTATTAGATTCAATTTACAGGTTGAAAAATAACATTAACGGTGTAAGATTAAATTAATCAGAATATGAGAAGCTATGGGGAGTTCATTAAGATATAATAAATAATATTTCAACATAGTTACAAATGAATTATAAATATGAATAATACATCCATTATATTATTCCCTGTAATTATAACACCAGTTCAATGATTAGAAGATCATAAATTTCACATTCAAAAGATAGATATTTTCTTGGTTGTTTTCATTTCATGAAACTTATTAGTCATGTGAGTGCTTTCAATCATTATATTTTTTACGAGTTATTTTCTTAGAGTTTCCTTTATTGGAATATTTCCTTATAAATATATTTAAAATTTTATGGTTCTATTAATTTATTTTTATTTAAAGTGATTTAGGTAGTTTATTATAAATAAAGATCATGTTCTCATAGTTGAGACAATGAGTATCAAGTCTGTGTAAGTGAGCTGCTATCAATCCTTCAAGGTTAAGGGATTTTGGGTTTTAAGATAGATATATATTAACATAGTTCTAAATATGATGTATTCTTATTATGGAAGAAATATATACCTTATGACTAGTTAATGGTAAGTTATTTCATGTAGATTAAATTTTACATACATGTTTATTAGTTTAATGTTGAGGATGTTTTAGTGATTATAATAGGGATATATGGATCTAGATTGTGATCTTTCAAACACAAGAGAAACAATTTAACACTATCATTTATTGGAAGGTGATGGTAATAATAACAATTTTTATATTAAGTATTTCAATTCTTACTTTATCTGTTGGTTTAACCTATGTTTGTTTTATTTTATTTCTACTGTGTTTAAATTATTTTGTCAGAATTTATAGAAATTATGAAAATTTTAATTTCTACTATATTTATATTTTGTTACTCTGAATTGTGGGTTAATCAAATGGTCATATTTTTTTATTTAACAATACTTTAGGCTTCCAAAAAATTATTTAGTTTATAGACCACAATTCACACCCCCACCACTCTTGTAGTTTACCTTCTCCCAAATACAGAACTAGCTTGGGCCAACCAGACCTGTCACCTAACCTGACACACAATAGGGATTGAAGCATGTTCACAATTTCCATGGGCTAACAAAAAAAACCAAGGCATCACAATTAACAATTTGGGAATAGTTTTTCCAATGTTTAACTGCTATGACCCATCCATTAATTGGATGACCACACACATTTTTGAAACAATATAAATAGATATAACATACAATAGATTAAACCCATTGATGACTAATAATTGATATAATAAAAATCCCCACACCACCATATATAATAAGTTATATACGATACATATACATGATATCTATAGTCAAAAGTCCAAAAAAACAAATAAGGGATCAATATCCAAACAGTAAATACATGATATCACTAATAAAGAATTTCACATAACAGTTATGCATGATCTATACTCTATGAGACAACATCTCATCTAACATAACAACTATAGTGAGTGGTAATCAATAAGAACCAAAAAATTCATGGTTCCATTTCCTGTACCCATGTTTTTCAAAACAAATACTTCTCATGACCAAATTCATAAGTAGGGTGTGAGACACAAATATCAATTAGATACAACCATTGATCTATATAACTCATTAAAACATGATAACTAATAAATCTAATTTTATACTATTTTTCAAAACCAAGTTCAATTTGAAAAGCTATTTCCCCTAAAAAATTTCTCTTCTTGAAAATTCTTTTGTTGTTCATAAAATGATCAATGCCTCAATGTAATGAGTAAATGAGGGGTCAAATTACAAGATAAAAACACCCGGTATGAAATACTCAACACACCAACATAGGGATTAAAATTGATCATAATCAAAAAAAAAATTATACAACTAAAAAACTATAAGTAGGCATAACACAATATATCTCAATCAAATAAGGAACTAACTTAATAAATGTGAGCATTTAAATCAACTGAAAACATGAAATACATAATAATTTCTTTAACTATAATGGTTTAGTGTGGTATAGATCAAAAAAATTATAAATAGCTAAAAATATATAACAATTTTAAATCTCTATTGGTCTTAATTATTCCCTAACATCCATGATCCCTCTCAATCACTTGGTCAACATTTTGGGATCTCACATAGTTTTCCACCCAAAGGCTCACTCAATCCCTCATATAGGGCTTTGTAATCTCACTAAATCTTACACCCAAATGCCCTCTTGTTCCTATGAATTGAATACCATTTTACAAAGTAAAGAAGCCACATAAATACAAGGTTTCCCACATTCTACTTAATGTCAAACATATCTATAATCAACAAGTACAATTAAAAGATCCATTTAAAAAATTAAATTTAATAAATCAACATGACTATTTTAATAAAACACCTTCTTCAATGTTGAACCATTTCTAAACCGCTTTAGATACCAATTCAAAACCTTAAAATCCCATTGATCCATATTATTAAACAATTGGAGCACATTCAAGAAAAAAACCATTAAAAATCCTCTTCATAATATCAAACTGCAAATAAAAACCAAGAATCACATTAGACATGGGTTAAAAAATATTCATAAATCTATTTAATGGAAATTTGATAAATAAAAACAAATGGTAATAAGGGGTTAATGGTTCTCCATGGAAAACCCCATAAATAGAAACACCAATATTAGAATCAGTTCTAAAATTTTCACCATCAATGACAACCACTATATTTGTTATAGAGAAATCATCACTGACCTAAACCATATTAAAACCAACAATAATACCTCTTACAAATATAGATTCATCCGACCCACCACCTAGGATTTATAACATCCATGAAAAGTAAGGAACAAGGATAGATAGGGGAAAAGATAAAGAAATATTGAAGAAATATCATTACTTCAAGAAAAACCTCTCAGGTTATAAGGTCAATCAAACATAATGGATAGGGTAGATGCATTCTATTACAAGGTATGGGTCTATACATGCATGGTAAAATAAGTGATTCCAAAACAACTTAAATCTAGATAGGTAATTTTGGTAAAAATGCAAAACATTAATAACTTGGATAACACACATGGTTTGGACCAATGATTAGAAAAATAATGGAAGAACCTTGAGGGTTCTAATATCACTCCAAAATGAAAATACATAGTTACGACTAAGTATTTCATAGTTTTAAAAACTATAATCAAACCATTAAAAATCCCACATTCTCGAAATATCACTCCCTAACATTTTTATCCACACAATTAGAAAAATTGTGTGTCAACCATGTTCTAAATTATGTTTTCTTAAAAAAATATGATACTATTAAATACATATAACTACAATGAACTATTAAAAAGGGTAATTAAAACTCAAAAAAAATACATACTTGTGACCTAAAGAGTATCAAAAAATTCCACACTTGTCACTTTCTTCCCATAAAATTTCTGAAGACATCCTCAAAACAAAATAGGTGAGACCACAACTCTGACACTAAGTATTCCCTCTCCCATGTATCATGTATATATCTAATTTTCTTCCTAATCAAATATACCAATTATATATATTTTCTTTTTATAACCCTATTCTGATAATCCAAGATATAAACATTACTCTCTATAATGGTGACATTAGGCTCCACCTTCAAATTATCCAACTCTACTACATGATATAACTCTAGTAGATATCTCTTATACTGGTACACATGAAAAATATCATGAATAAAGGTTATCCTTTAGAGAAACTCTAACTGATAGTATACCATCCCAAGACATTCAAAAATCTAGAATGGCCTAACAATATGTGACACAACCCTCTCCTACTTTCCCAAGGAATGGTGTGGAAGTAAAAATGATGCCCAAAAAATACCAAATCACTGACCTAAAAAGCCAATGTAAAATGAGGTCAATCTTTATATGCCTTCTCAAGACTTGGAATGGTAATTAAACTTTTTTGAAACAGTGTCACCATTTTTATCATCTCCATGATGATACATAGTACTAACACTGGATTTTTACCCACCTCCACCAACACAAAGGGGTTTGGAATAGATATATGTATAACATATAAAATAAGGCCATCCTAATTGAGCCCGGATAACAATTATAACAAGAAATATTAGAAAATTTTATTTGAATTTCCCAAGATTCCCCTAATTCGATAAAACAGTCCAAAAAATATCATTTAGTGTTTGAATGGTCTTCTCATACTCGTCATCTGTATATGGGTGGTATGTAGTGATCATCCTCATCTTAGTTCCCAAAGAATCCTATAATCCCTTTCAAAACTGATTACATAAACAAGAATCCCAATTATAAAATATTATTGAGTATACTTCATGGATCCTAATAGTCTCTGAAATATATAGATGACCAATATCTTCTATCCTCATCGAATCTCTAATTGAAATAAAATGGGATGAATTCGTTAGACCATCAATAATAACCCTTATGGAATATTTATTTCTCAATGTATAAGGTAGGCCAAAAAAATATCCATGAGATTTCATCCCTAATTCTACACTAGATTGCGAAGATGTTTCAACAACCTTAATAGTTATTTATTCTCATATTTTATCATTTTGTCGGTGAAACACCAAGAAACAAAATCTGCAAATGATGTACTCATCTCAGGCCACAAATTCATTCTAATCAAGGTATAAATAATCAATGTATCCCCATGGTAAATTTTCAAACTATATGGATTTCCCATATTCACCCTCCTACCTCAAGGTCAAAGGAACACTCAATCGCTTCCAAAAAATATATAACCTTCTGGAGACTGAAACTAATCACGTGGGCCACCCCACCAATTAAAATATGACTAATCTATTAGAACTTAGTGTTAAATTTCTACTCTCTCTAAACCTAATAAACTATAGAAGTAATGACCTTCACACTAATAAAAACCACACACTTTCTATCCTCATACACATTAAAAGTCATATCAATAAAAAAACTCATCAAGATCTACTCATTTACTAATTCTTGAACAGCATTGAAAAAAATTCTTCTTAAAGAGTTGATGATAACGTTCCATTTATTTAGGGTATAGGTCATATCTAAATTTAATTTCTTCATATTCTCTACACATAATCCATTCCTTAGGTTCAAGTACCTCTTGTAAGAGACATAATTCAGGATTTTGTGATTTCAGTATACCATAAAATACTCTAGGGTGAGGTAATGGTTCCATGACTTCAATGTGTTTAGAACAGCTTCCAAATCTATGGAATAGGTGTGGTAATTATTCTCATGTGGTTATAAAGTTCAATATATATATGCCACTACAATGTTATTTGACATCATCAATAACCATAACCCCACTTTATAGGTATAATAATACACTCCATAAGATTTACTAGCCTCAAGAAGAATCAAAACCATTTTGGTTTCAAAATGGGAATGTAAGTACTCAAAAGATTGTTGATTCATCTCTATCCACTACAACATCACCACTTTTTGAGTCAAGACCATCATGGGAGAATCTATCATTAAGAATTACCATATACAAATCTGTAATACCTTGAAATTCCCAAAATAATTCTGATATAAAACACATTCTTGTGACATTCCCAAGAAATAACTATCTGAATCCTATCAAGATCCACTAAAACCTCCACTTTATGAAATCACATGGACTAGGAACGTTACCCCTTGAATAAAAAACTATCATTTGGAAAGATTGACATATAAAATGTTCTGCTTAATGATTATGAAAATTACCTCCATATGGTCAACATGATCCTTATTCATCATGGAATACACCATGATTCTATCAACAAACTTGACTATGAAGGATTCCAAAAATTATAGAATACCTAGATCATCAAGGCTACAAATATCAGAGGGTTATTTCTATGGAAAACTGTATAAAAAATACCAAAATTATCTATATCAGCTTTGAAGGGTGGACTTGTGGACATCCCCATCCCAAACCCTCAACTGACGGTACATTACATCATGTTGATGTTATAAATTCAATGATATCCTCTAAGATGATTGAAAATAATATCAGTTCTAGGAAACAATTATTTATTCTATATGGTCACCTGATTGAACTTATAGTAATATATGAAAATTATAATTGTAAAATGCACTTTGTATTGAAAAAAAATTGGGGACACCTCTAATAACATTAATGGGTGTATAAATACCATTCTATGAATGTCCACTAACTAATATTTCAACTCTGAAAACTCATCTAGAGCCATCCGGTAAGATTATAAGAAAAATCATATCATCATGGGGAGAAAATAAATCGTAAAATAGACCTCTCATTGGGGTGAATCCCCAATAAATTAATCTAGAAACACAAATCAGTATCGATCCATGGTCATTAGAAGAAATCCAACCAAAATCTTCTCTATGAAATCAAATAAACACATGGAGAGTTGAGAAGAGATCAATAAAATTTTGAAAGAATTGGTTTTGAACACCTTGATCAAAGATCCCATTAACCCTACATGACACGATTTCTCCTATTATGAGATATAAAATATGACATGTAGTGAAAAAAATCAAAATATTTTTTTAATTTAATAAACCAATGTATATTGATGATGATATGGAAAATATCCACGTTGAAAATGAGGAATAATTCAACAATAAGAACATCAACAAATAAAACAGGAAACTCTAAGAACTTTAAACCATTATCCTTTCTCTAAATAACGGTGAATGAAAATTCAATATAAATGGAATAATTTTAACTGTAATAACCAAAAATATAAAAAACCAATAACAATATAAATGAGTGTTAATCACTAATATAAAATTAAATATATTCCATGGAAGATGTAGTAATCAAAATACCCCTCACATGGGTAGACCTAGAATCAATTTTCTCATATGCCAAATAGACTTTATAAATAAATTTTAAATCAGGAGATCCCTAATCCTTCTTCAACTGGTATCAATACCATTCCATGTGAGGGAAACATATATACCCTTCGAAGCATCTAATACATCCATTTATCCCTTAGATATTGAAGAACCAACCCCAATACTTTGTGGGAGAATATTATATAATTGTTGATAGTGACTCAAATTTTGAGACCAATGGAATATAATCAATTCCTTTGAGAAAAAGTATTGGGTAGAATTCCTACACTGATAACAAACCACCATTTAACACCTTGAAGAAATAACAGGTGTTATTCCAGATGACATCAAATTACTTTTTCACCTCCCTAATGAGGTCTATCCTAATTCATCTTTGGGAATGATAATGTGCTCTAGATACTATACACTAAAAGAACACCACCCAAAGTAGTCTTATCAACCATGTACAAATTTTCCATAGCCACATTACCAACCAATTCATTGTGGGTTGGTAGAAAAATATATAAAATCATCAATTTGATCTTAGCCCTCAATCAAATTTCAAAACTCAAAGCATTAAGATAATCATTCATGATGATCCTGGGAGATAGATGAACCAACATGGAAACCTGAGAAGCATAATCTATCAACAAATTATCTCATTTCTCCATCATCAAAAACTCACAATACTTCACTGTGGATAGCCAATATAAACATATCATATATAATAAATTAATCATATTATATAAATAATACATCTCAAATAGAGTCATATAACCCAAATCCCGAATGCTTTAGTGTCCATTAAATTAGCTACATAAACTTTTTCATCTTTGAAATTTTCTCTATAATCAATCTTCTCTATACTTCCATATATAATTCCCAGAGATTACACTTATATTCACAACATAGGGAAAAATAAAACAAGCGAATGTGGAGAGAAAAAATTCTCAATAAGTGAAAAGGTAATAACATGTCCTCTACGGTTGATCATAATCATATTATAAAACATGGTTAGTTGTGGAATTTCCTATTAAAATGAACATGGAATAATATTATTTGTACACAAATCATGATATAGAAAAAGTTAATCTCTAATGAAAAAATATATATACCACAGAAAAAGTTTTTAGAATCTTGGAGATAATAAACATTAGTCTAGAAGCATAGTCATAGGCATATAAAAATATGGAATGTCGTATAATAATGTTTTATGGAAGAAAAAAACATATGTAAATTATTAACATTGTGAAAAAATGATCACACTTCATGGTGTGCACAAACAATATGTCAATGCTTCATTTTGTGAACAAACAAAATGCACATGCATCATGTTGTGAAAAACAATGATTGCACTTCATGTGGTGAATAAAAAAATTATCACGAATAACATCAATTTATCATGAGATATAAATCATCAAACAATGATTTAGAGGGTGATATAGGAACTCACCTTAATTTATCCGTACATATGTTCCACATAAAAACATTCATCATCATATCATAAATAACCAATTAAAGAATGGGTTTCATAAACCTATAAAAATCATCATATACTATGATGTTAAGAAATTATATGAAATAAAAAATATCATTATTTAAAAGGAATAATATTATTATAACAAAAATATGGTGATTAAAGAATCACTATATGAATGATAAAGCATGTAAGGTAAATAGATGTGAAAAAAGTAAACATTTAACAATACCTTTTAGAACATTATAGTGAAAATGTATTTCAAGAATATTTTTTCTAAGGGGAAGATAAGAATTTTGGAAACCTTATTATAAAGAGATCCAAATAAAATGTCCGTGAAAATATATAATGGTTTCAAAAAGGATAATTCAAAATTATATGAAAATTTTCACATTAAAAATAATCTTTCATAATGGAAACTGAAAAATGACATAACTTTTTCAATAAAAAAGTGAAATTAATTTAAAACTATTACACTTAAAAACAATATTTAATAATGGAAACTAGAAAATGATATAATTTTTTAAATAAAATATATTAAAATTATATTAAAACCATTAATTTTAAAATAAATACTAAATAATGGAATATTGAAAATTATATAAAAATTTTCAAAATAAAATGTAAAGTCGATAAAAATACATTTATTATAGAATGTATGGAAATTGCTTTTGGATATTTTGAAATAACTCTTTTAAAAACATACATTTCTTAATATATTTTAAAACAAAAAAATAAAAATGAGTTAAATAGAAATTAAAATATAAAATTCATATCCATATGTGAATAAAATTATAAAGTATTTATAATGAAAGAAAATACAATTTTCCCAGATGTATTATCTTATACGAGCGATCTAAATTTTTAAAAGGAAGTTAACAGTAAATCCTCATGTTTGATATAAAATTTAAATAAAAATATTTTACGATAATGAAAATTAATTCAAAATTATATTACCATGAATGTAGAATAAATATATTATATAATATAAAATAAGGGTAGTATACCAACCACTTAAATAAAAATAGTTGTGTAATGAAAATAATGTCAAAATAAAGATAATTTTTGATGAAAATTAATTACATTGTTACTTTTATTAGTTTGTAACACTATAACCTCCTATAAAACAAAAATAACAAAAATAATATATTATATCGTAACATTAATAATAAATATTACCCTTTTATTATCCTTAGTAAATTAATTATTTATAGCATATTTTTACCATCAGGGTAAATTACTTTAACTTATTCTCCATGTTTAATAACGTTTATATTGTTACCCATCATTTTACAGAAAAATAAATCATTAATTTATTAAATATAATATAATATATATTATATGTATAATTATAAAGATCTTATATCATACCGTATGTGTAATCAATATTAATTCATTTTATTTTTTTAGAGAATAAAAAGATAAAAAACTAATTTGTTAAATAGATAATATTAAATCCCAAAACCCATATACCAATAAAAACATGAATATTATATTAAAATAAAAATATTTTTCATATTCCCAAATTCATCCATAATATTTTTTTAGTATTTTTCATATAGGTGGTTGAACCGACCCAAAGATGAACATGCTTTAATTTAATAAGTGAATATGGTTATAGAGGTGTTTATTTTTAACAAAATATATCATGTAAAAGAGGAATAATGATATTATTTTTATTTTGAACTAAATTTGAAGATTTTGGGATAATTAATAAAGTACTATAAGAACAATAAAAAACATTACTATCTGTAGAAGAGGTAGTTTGAGTACACTCATGATTGATGTTATTTTGTGTTTATAAGAGGATGAAAAGAAATAAATAATGTCTTTAACAATAATATAACAATATATAAATATTAATATGGTAATTAAATCATATTATTTTTTTGGTGATATGATTTTATGGAGTGTAATATTAAGAAGAAAAATATATAATGGAGATAATACCTACATTTGGGAATTTATTTTTCCTTCGAATTCCCTATGAAATTAAAGTTCTTAGGAAAATATGAGTGAACAAGAAATTATTTTAGCAGGAGAGAGTTATAGGTAAATAAAAATTTAGTATTTTCATGAATTAATTATAATGGGAGTTTTATAATGTATAGGCTCTATGTGATCCCCTTTTACAATGGAAGAAATATGCACTTTTTGAAACAACCATTATACTTTAACAATTCTATGATAACATTCCAAAGACAATGGATAAAAAGTTTTTAAATAATGGACTTGGAATTATTTTTTCATCAATAAATTCTCTATTAAGTGTTTAAATAAAAGTTTTAAAAATTTTATAAGGTTTTTAACATTATATTTTTACATTTTTCTATTTTATTTATAAACTAGGTCATTTTATTTTCAGAAAGTGATTTTATGATTTTTTTAATATAAAATAATGTATATAAAAAACATTGGGGTTACGAAACTAAATTTAAAATTTATTTAACATAATTAAATTTATGAAAATTATAAAATTAACTATATAGTTAAAAATGACAATGTGTGTAAAAACTATTTTAATAGAAAAAATATATTCTTTACAATTATGGAATCTTAAACATATTATTTATTTATTAAAATTTAAATGAGTCTTAATATATTTATTTATTTCTTTATAAATAATATTATTATCATTATTTAAATAATTTTAATTTAATTAAATTAATAGAAATTCCATGGTACAAATAAATCAATAATTTTAAAAATAATTGATTCACAATTATCATGGTAATTAAAATTAATCCTTATATAATAAATTTTATACATAAAAATGAAATAGGACAAATTAAATAAAATTAAAAATATGATCATAAATATATTAATAATTTTATCAAATTTACATTCTATGGGTAGGGAAATTAATATTATCATTAGCGTGTGTTACGCATAAAAACCCATTTTTTAGAAAACTGTATGTTTATGCATAAATTATTAGGTATACGAAACAATTATAATTTTTTCATTATTATAATGATATTAAGTAGATAATAATTATGTTAAATGGATTTATTTTACATTAAAGTAAATCCAAAAACTAATTTTTCCATGTGTAAAGATAATTAGATAAACCGGTGAAAATTAGTTTCCATAAAATATTACATGATTTGCTAAATGATATTCAGAGGTTTTATAAATTAAAGTAGTATTTTCAAATAAATTATTTTAATTTATAAATATATATTTTCTTATACAAATGGTTTCAAAAACATATAATACATATAAAAGTGATGGAGTTAGAAAAATTATAATTATTTTTACAAATAACCTCAAAATAAATTATTTAGAAAAATATCATTGTTGCATCCTAAGGTAATTTTTTTATGAGACATTAGAAAATGAATTTTACATTAAAATATTAAATTAAAAAAAAATTATTTTATTTTAAAAAATAAAATATATAATTTAAAGAAAACATCTATTATAAACTTTTCAATATTATCTCATATTAATTGTTTATCTTCTCGAGGTAGTAACTATGAATACTTTATAATATTTTTCTTTAGTATAGATTTATTAATAATATATTATTTCATGTTATAATTTTTTAGTTTTTAGAAGAAATTATATAACATAGAATTCTTTTTAAAGGATTCAAAATATTGGATAATTATATTCAACCCCTTAAATAAATGATGTCCTCATTGTTTAATTGAAATTTAATTGTATAAATAGCTATATGTTGAGAAAATACTTAAAATTGTTAATATAGTACATCTAATGATATATAACCTTAAATATCATAAGTTATAATAGAAATCACTTATTTTACATACCCATTTTAATGAAATGTATCTCATGACAAGGTATTTAGGCCTGTGTACATTGTTTATCTTTATTCTAAGATAATTAATTATTGGAATTACGCGAACAAATGGTCATAATTAATTTATCATTTTTTTCCATTTTTCTAGAAATTAATGTTGAATAAAATTGTTTATAACTAATCTATTTAAAAAATAATGGCAAAAATTTTCATAATATTCTGGTTTGTAGAAAGATTATATTCCAAAACATAGTAATCATACTTTTAATTTATCCCATAAAATATAAATCACTAAGGGTTAGGACTTGATGTCCATAGAAAACTCCCTAGATACAACATGGTTTATGAAACTATAATGCATCCACTAGTTAATGATAGAGGGTTAGTGAAACCAAATTACCACTATTATGTTCATCAGTAGTCTTTTCATAGGTTCTTCATTTATACCTTGGTCTAGCAGGAATTGGTTTCCTACCATAATCATCGATACTTGGATCAGGGTATTTTCATGGATAATTCCTCAAATAAACACTTACAATAAATTGAATTATTATTGGCCACCTTGGATTTGTTTACCTTTTTTTCTACATGTTAACAAAATAATTAATTTTTATTTGATAGTTTGACACTCAATAACATGTTTTACCATAAGTAATGAACCTTTTAGAAACTTGATGAAATTCCCTTGGTCTTCTTTCCAAATATTATATAAAAAATTGATATTTTTTTATTCATCATCATCATAACATGATATTTTAGGAGACTCCATATTTCTCTTTATTAGTGTGTTTATGACTTCAACTATATTCACATAATTAATCATATAATTTTATAGTTTTTTTCATAATCACAATGTTTCTCATTCTATATCAAATTTATATGGGTTATTCATTGAGATAATATTCACTTTCTCTTTTATACCCATGGTTCCTTCTAGTTCCATTCGTTACTAAAACCAAAAGGGTTGACATGAGTGATGAAAAAAATAATGGGATATTATCATATTTCTAATAAGGAATAATAATATATAAAGTATTTTTATTTTCCATATCATGTTGCAATATTGTACATTTAGTTTGACTTATATCAGTCTTTGTTTGAACTAGGTGAAATTAAGTTCAGTGATCTTTTGACTGTTAACATAATCCGTCAAAGTAACTAGGAAGTCAATTCATTATAGTGGTTCATAAAGGGCATATGATTAAATAATCAATATCAACATGAAGTTTCAATTTATATGCACAGTCTTTGTCCAACTATTCAATCATTATAGAGATAATCGAGTAAATTCTAAACGATCCTTTTTTAGTTGATTACCCATTAGTGTATATGTGCGACAACGATATCAACATTTAGTTTCCATACAGGGAATTAATTCTACGTAAAACCATATACATTGTACATTACTATTAATTCTGTATATAAACTCATCTCTACGGTTTTCACCAAGGCTCCATAAACCTATCTCCAAATGTAGATGAACTAATATCTACAAGTTACTATACTAATCTTCTAAAAGAATAAGAAACGTTTGTAAAATAACTAAACCACTATATCAAACCATCTATAGGGACCCAATATAAATAGAAAATAAAAAATAAATTAATATTATAATTTAAATTTTATATCTAGAAAATAAATTCATAACCTAAATATGGAAATGTTTTGTATCTTATATATTAGCTTCATAAATGTATTCATCTATAATTTTTTCTCAATAATAGAACTCCTATAGATTTATGTCTATACTTCCAACAAATTACACTTATCTTTGTAACTATGGTAAATGAGAACATAATAAAGGGGTGATCTAAAATTCCATGGGAGAACTTATTAACATGGAATCAATGGTTAGATCATAAGAATATGATAAAACATCGGTAACATAGGAATTTTTAAATAAAAAAAATAAAACAATTTCAGTTGTTCGTAAATAAAGATATAATGATATGTAATATCAAATAGAAAATATATATACCATTGAAAAAAGTGTGTGAAATCTTGATACAAAAAACAATAGTGAAGGATAATAATCAATGGCACATAGAAATAGACCTTGTCATATAATAATGAATTTGGTAACTAATATAGGAAGATGAAAATTATATAATTTTTAACAGAAAATTCTCATGGTTTGTGTTCTGAAAAAACAACAACATATAATGTTTTAAATGAAAATTTTCTAATCTTC
Source organism: Viscum album (assembly GCA_963277665.1). Taxonomy (NCBI): domain Eukaryota; kingdom Viridiplantae; phylum Streptophyta; class Magnoliopsida; order Santalales; family Viscaceae; genus Viscum; species Viscum album. The sequence goes on from OY728165.1 coordinate 929,583,995, forward strand.
TTATTGTGAACAATAAATATTCATATTATTCATTCTATAAATGAAAAAATTGAAGCAAATCATATTGTGAAAAGGCAAAATAGTCAAAATTAACATTACTTTATCATGATATATAAATCATTAACCAATAAATTAGTGGGATATATTGGACCACACCCATACAAATCCATACATATTGTTTCCACATAAAAACAATCATCAACATATTTTAAATCCCAATGATGAAAACTAGGTTTCTTAATCCTAAAAAATACATCACATACCATGAATATAATAATTCATAAGATAAAAAAATCTAATTATCTAAATGAAATCATATCATAATGACATAATTATGGGGATCAAAACATCACTTTATAGAGGATAAAACCTGGAGTGTAAATATATGTGAGAATAGGAAAAAAAATTCAAAACCTTTCTACTCTTTGAAGAGGAAATAACTTCAGAAAGAATTTTTGTAAATGGAAATAGACATTTTTCAGAAATATTATTATAAATATTTCATAATAAATTATCCTTAATAAGATATAAAGGTTTAAAAGAAGATAAGTTAAAATACTTGGAAAATTTTGTCTTTAATAATAATGCTGAAAAATGTAAAATTAAAAAACACATAATGTTCTCAATGAAATAATTGAACACACATTTAAAACATTTAAATCAAAAAATGATATTTAATTACAAAGTCATTAAAAAATAATGTTTTCAAAAAAATAAGGGGAAATGCATTGAAAAAATTTATTTTTATAAATTATAGTTAATAATATAGCCTTTAAAAAAAGATTAAAACTATAAAAAAATATGGACTGTATTATATAAATTTTATTATGGAATGGATAGAAAAACCTTTTGACCATTTGGAAATATCCTTGTTGAAAACCCACAGAGATTAAACATATTTATAGAGTCAAATTTAAATCATTTAAAATTAATTTTATTTTTAGAAAAGATATATAAATAACAGTAAAATGATAGAGACATTAGAATTAATGAGAATAAAAAATCCCCACATGGATACTAATATTTGATAGATCTCAATTTTTGGATAGAAGATGAGAACAAATCCTTTAGGATTGTGTAACATTTAAATTAAAAGGATAAATACCATTATATTTAACTTACATTACCATGAATGAATAATTAATTCACGATATAATATATCATAAAGGCATTATACACCGAACTTAAATAAGAAATGGCATGTAATGTAAAAAATGTATGAATGAAGGGAAATTGATACAAAAATACAGACTATAATTTAATTTTTTTATTATCAAAAGTTTTTTGAGGAAAAAGTGAGAAACCAAAAGATCCAGAAATTACAGCCAAATAAAGACATGAAAGATGATAACCCAGATCAATACTACACGATCCACTCCTCCCAAGCGACTGTATCTAGATGATAAGCATTCACCATCGCATGACCACATGGCAAGAAAAATTGTGCAAGGATGCACGGGCATGGTACCGAGGGTAGAGGAATACCCTCTCAAACATCCAAATCCGAATTAAATGCACAAGAAAAAGCTTCCTTATTTGATCCTCATCTTAAAGAGATCCATGTAGTGTACTGGTTACAAACATATCCAAAATTCAACAATCAATAAATTACCTTAATGTTGCCTCAATTTAAAATCTCCCACAGTTCATTTTTAGCTTCTCTAATTTGTAGACTCCCAATGTTCATTAATAACTTCACAAATTGACCTCCTAGAAAAATTAAATCCCTCATCATATTCAAGGTCCATTAAATATCTCATATTCTTGCAGAGAAACTCATTGGGTAAGAGGCAATGATATCACCCAAGACCAGAGATTCAAGAACCACGTTACAATCTTCCAAGAACACAGACCAACTAGATCAATAAAAGCAGATGCACAACAACTACCTCAATAATAATTAACTCACTAATAGAAGAGGTTCAAGACAATATGATTCAAAATAGAAGAATTGCACAGCGCACCACAGGATACACAGAAATTCGCATCCAAAACCATAACCTAATTCAAGATATCAAGGATTGAAAATCATCAACTTATCCAGCCACCTGAACGCAATTGGCCACAATCCTTACAGAAACATCAAAAACCATAAGAATTAAAATTAGAAGAAAATAATCGAGGAACTAGACATCCAACCAACATAAAAACCTCATCCCAATCATGAATCAACAAAATAGATTCTGGATCATGAATGACATTGTACTCCAAACCAGGGTCAACTACAGAAAAAAAACAGAAAAACATCACCAGTACACCGGCAGGTAGACCCTCTACCTGTAATACCTCTTCGTCATCATCCCTGTCGGATGCAAAGACCGCAACGAACCATGTGGTGTAAAGACAGAAGACGCGGAAGCACACACAGATTACTGAAGCTAGACCTTGTCCACTGGCCGACAACATGATACCTTGAGTGACCCCAACTGGTGATGAGGGTTTAGGGCGAAGAGAGGTCTGCAGCGTTGCAAATGAGGTCGAGTCCAAGTCACTAACACCACCATCACTGAGGATCCTCCACCCCGAATTCACTGAGCATGAGGGAGGAGGTACCACACCAACCCAAGATAGATGTGGTGGAAACGAGAGGAAGATTATTCTCCAAGAGCGCCCCTTACTGGATCATTCTCTAATGTAACCACTCCCTTGAGACAAAAATAAATTAACTTGTTTCATTTATTATTTTAATACACTCTAAAATCCTATAAAATAAATATATCTAACATAACATCCTATTTTATATCCATAGTAATAAATATTACACTTTTCTTATTCTTATTACATTAATTATTTATAACATATTATAACCATCTGGTGTTAATTAATTTATCGAGTTTGTGCATGTTTAATACTATTGATTACATCACCAAAAATTTGAGATAAATTTTATAAATAATATATTAATGGTAATTTAATATGTATATTATATTGATTTATGAAACTCTTATATCATTCCATATGTGTAATCGATGCAGGCTTATTTTAGTGATAATTAGTGAATGAAAAAAAATATTTCATAACAAGTTAAATATTTAATATGATATTTCCAAAAAAAACATAACAATAATTATTTTCTTATTATATTATAATAAAAGTATTATTCATTATCCCTTATTCATCCATAATTTATTTTTTTAGTATCATTAAATTAGGTGGTTAAACAGACCCAAATTTGAACACATATTAACTCGATTAGTGAGTATGCTTTAAAAGGAAATTATTTTTGACATAATAAATTTAAAATTGAAGAATAATGATATTATTTTAATTTTCTAAAATTTTGAATTATATTTACATAATTTTTAAAAAATATTGAAAAACTAAAAAAATAGTAAAATGATTTTTCGTGGAGGTTATAGTCTGCAAAAATGCGTGATTAATATTCCTTTGTTTTTTATGTGGACGTAAATGAATAACTCAGGGTTTTAAAATTAATATAAAAAACATATCATCATAATTATGATACTTAATTCATAATATTATAATAGTGATAATATATTAGGTTGTGTAATACTAATAAGAAAAGCCTTAGTGGAGATTATACTTACGTTGGAGACATGAATTTTATTTTGAATTCCCCTCATAATTAAAGGGAATAGGATAAAAAATTGAATTGTGGATTATTTTAGTGGTATAGGGTTATAGAGACTTAAAAAAAGAATAATTTCTTGAAAGAATTATAATGTTAGTTTTACCTTCGAAAGGGTGTAAGTGATCTCAATTTAGAAAAGAGTAAAACAGAACTTTTAAAAACACACTTTATATTTTAACAATTCTTGGACACTATTCTATGGTCAATCTCTCACCTTTTCAAAATAATATATTGAGGGGTATTATTGGGTATATATTGGTTCATATAAGTGTATTTACAGATTTTCTAAACATTTTATAAGGTTTTTTGCCCTTATTTGTTTAGATTTTACTCTTTTAGTTTTAAATTGGGAAACTTTCATTTAATTGGGTGATTTTTTGTTTTATTAAAAATATAAAATAATATATATATATAATAAAATTTTGGTTTTATTGAAATAAATTTTACATAAATTTAATACAATAATTTTTATAAATATTATAAAAATAACTTTTTATATTAAAATTGGTAATGTGTAGAAATACTATTTTAGTAGAAAATTAATATTTTTCACAATTTAGATTCTTAATAATAATTTTTATTTTTTACCAACTAAATGTGTGTTAATATTTTCATTTAAAAAGTTTATAAATATTAGTTTATTAATTATTTAATGTATTTTTAATTTAATTTATTTGATATAAACTTAATGATATTAATAAAAAATATTTTAAAAAATAATTGTTCTTGATTATCGTTGTAATTAACATTATTCCTAATAATATAATTTTTATACATAGAAAGATAATTTATATACTAAATAACATATTTATTCCTATCTCAAATATATATAAATTTTATAAAATTTAATTTCTATGTGTAGAACAATAAATCTTAACGTAGTGCATGTAACGTGTAAAAACTTCTTTTTCAGAAAATTGTATTTTTTATGTATAATGTTTTTATATGAAAATATTAATAATGTTATTGATTATAATGTTAATAATAGGACTATAATTTCAAAAATGGTAATTATGTGACTTTAAAACAAATATAAACCTAATATCCCCATTCATAAATTTAATTGGAGAAATAAATGAAAAACTATTTACATGAACGTTACTTGATTTTATAAAATTTTATTCATGGGTTTTATAAATTGAAAAAATATTTTTAATTATTTATTTTAATTTATAAACATATATTTTATATTTAAATGTGTCCAAATACTTTTAAGTCTTATAAAGGGTATGATAATAGCAAAATCATAATTTTTTATTATTCACATAAAAACAATGGTTTTTGAAAAATACCCAAAATACAACCAAAGATATTTTTTCCCCTGAGGAATTAAAAAATTAATTTTCATTTATCAAATTTAAATTCTAACAAAAATAATATATAATTTAATAATAAATTATATAATTATAGAAAATAACTTTTATAACCTTTTCAATATTAACTCATTAATTGTTTTCCTTTTGAAGGAAATAAAATTTAATTTTTTATCATAATAATATTTATTATAAATTTATTAATAATATATTATTAATATTTTTTTCTATGTTTATGTTTTATTTATTTTGTGAGATAATTTATAGAAATTAATATATTTTTAAGGGATTCTTAATCCTAGGTCTTTGCATTCACCCCCCTCCCCAAATAAATCATGTGCTCATAATTTAATTAGAATTTAATTTCAAGAAAAGTTAAAGAAGGTTAAAATATTGACATAGCTGAAGATATCATCTCTAATGAATTATAAACCTCACTATCATAGATAATACTAGAAAATAATCATTTTTCCTAAAATTTTAATTTAATGTATCTCATAACTCAGTATCAACTCCCTTGTGAATGATTTAGTTTTCTTCTTATATAACTCATATTTTTTATTACACTAATATATGGTTAAAATTTACTAATAATATGTTTTTTATATTCTAGAAACAAATTTTGAGTCCAATTGAAGTTAAACATTCTATTTAAAAAATCTAGTCTATTTTTTAGAGGATATTATGATTTTCACAATGATTATTTCCCAAAACATAATAATCATATAACTAAATATTTTCCATAAAATAAAAAAACAAGGGTGGGGACATGAAATTCCTAGAAAATACCCAAGATATAATAGTTTTGATAAGACTATAATCAATCTAATAATTTAGGGTAGAGGGTATGTGAAACGGAAAAACCACTATCCAAGTCATCGATAGCCATTGTATTGGTTCTTTCTTTCTCCATAGATCTATGGGGTGGTGTATCCTACCATCCACATAAATCCTTGGATTAGGTAATTTTTTTGGATAATTATTTCATTCTTCTCACATAATGCATTGAATTATATGTATTTACCTTGAATAAGTACTATATCAAATACTCATATTAAATGAACTCATCATTTTCCTATTACAGTTTGATGCTTTATGAGTTCCTTTACCACAAGTAAATAATCTTCCAGCACCCTTCAAAAAATTACATATTTATATTTTTCTATATTATTAATATATATAAAAAATTAAAAAACATTCCTTTATAATCTTCATCTTATGGTCTTTCATTAGACACAATATTTCTATTCTTTAGTGTTTCTGGAGCATTGATTATGTTAACATTTTTAGTCACACTCCATGATATCTAGTTTATTAGAGTCACATGTTTTCTAATTCCATCTCCAATTATTATGGGTTGTTTATTTATATAATCTTTACATTTTCCTGTTTACTCATTATTTTATCTAGTTCCATTCATTACTAAAATCCAAAGGGTTATTTAAAGAGATATAACAAGTCATATTACAATGAATTATGTCATATACATAATAATTTTCAAATTATAGCATCATTAAAAAATTAAATTATCATTCTTTATGTTTTAACAAATCAAAATAACCATGCTTTATCTTGTGAAAAAAATTATATTCCCCAACTTCATGTTGTGAATAAGTAAATTTACATGCTTCATGTTGTGAAAAAAATTCCCACACTTCATGTCGTGAATAAAAAAATTCCGATGATTAACATTCTTTCCTCATGAAATATAAATCCTTAAGCAATTTATTACCGGGAGATATTGGAACCCATCCATCAAAATTGATACATATTTGTTGCATTAATAACAATCATCATTATATCATAAATAACCTATAAAAAATATATGTTTTAAAAACATAAAAAAACAACACATACAATGAAGTTAAAAAATCATTAGATATCAACAAATAATAATTATACTAAATGAATCACATCATAATAACATAAATAGGTTGATAAAAACATCAATTAATGAAATATATAACTTTAAGGGTAAATATATGATAAAATAAAAATGGTTTCTAAAAAATTATAACATTTAAGTACAAATTAATTTCAAAAACATTTCTATGAAGGGAAAGAGAGTAATTTTGAAAACCTTATTCTAAAGAGTTCCTAATATAATATAAATGAAATGAAATAGAATTTTTTAATATGAAAAGTGAAAATAATGTGAAATTTTTTACTTTGGAATCAATATTTAACATCATAAACATTAAAATGACATATTTTGTTTAATAAAGAATGTGAAAATATTTTGAACACCTTTTATTTTAAATGGAATATTTTGTAATGGAAAGTTAAAAATGAAATAAAATGTTCCAAATAATATGTGAAAATAATATGAAAACTCATAATTTTGAAAATAATATTTAATAATGGAACCTTGACAAAGTTATAAAAGTTAGTAAATGAAAATGTTGACAGAATGATAAAACTTTGATATTAGAAAGGCTGGAAACCCATCGAAACATTTTGAAATAACCTTGTTGAGAACCGGAATTTATTAAAAGATTTTATAACCTAAAATTTATTATGTAGTAAAGTTGCATTTATTTTTAAAAATATATCTATAATGGAATAAAATTATATAATATTTATAATTAATGAGTATTAAAATTACCCTAATGTATTTCCACATTTGAGAGATATCAATTATTGGAAAGAAGTTGAAAATAAATCAATATGGAATGTGTAACACTTAAATAAAAATATTTGAAATAGAATGACCATAAAATTTATCTTATAATACAGTGAATGAAGAATTAATTCATGATATAATGTATCATACAGGTATTATACACACCACTTAAATAGAAATAGGTGTATAATAAAAGAAATGTCTCAATAAAGGGATATTGAGATAAAAATAGCTTACCTTGTTTATTTTCAAAGTTTCTTAGAACAAACATTAATAACATAATATCCTAGTTCAAAACCATAATCATAAATATTACACAATAATAATCCTTAGTTCATTAATTAGTTATACCATATCATGACCATTAGGTGTTAAAAACTTTTAATGGATTGCATAAGTTTAATAATGATAATTTCATTACCCATACTTTGACACTAGTTAACCTTTAATATATTTAAGATAATTTAATGTATATATTTTATTGATTCATAAATCACTTATAACATTCCATGTGTGGAATCATGGTTGTCTTGTTTTAGGGATTTTTAATGAATGAAAAAAATGCCTAATAATATATTAAGTATTTAATACTATAATTCCATAACAATATACCAGTCATTATATTCTTATTATTTTATAATAAAATAATTTTTTATTCCTCTATATTCATCCATATTATATTTTTATATTATCATTCATTTATATGGTTAGACCAACACAAACATGAAAAAACCTTAAGATTGGTGAGTATGGTTAAAGAGTTGTTTCTTTTTGACATATTATATTTATAAAGAAGAATAATTATGTTATTTTGACATTTTCATGATTTTTAACCATCTATAAATATTTCTTGATAGTTAATTAAAATGTATAATAAGAATAAAATACGACTCTTTGGGGACTCGGTAGTCCATACACACACACGATTGACATTTCTTTGTTTTTTTAGGAGGTTGGAAATGAATTAATAAGAGTCATTGAAATAATATATAAACATATCAGTATAATTTTGATACAGATTTCATCATATAATTATGTTTATAATATATTATAGAGTTGAATATTAATAATAAAATTATAATAATGAGATTATACTTATGTTGGCGACTTTATTTTTTTCTTCAAAGTCCCCTTAAAATTGAAGGGCTTAGGCTATCTATGATTAAAGAGGGAATTATTTTAGTTGGAGATGGTTATAGGGAGATAGTAACTTTATAGTTCCAAAGAGTAATTCTAATTATAGGTTTATATTTGAAAGGATTAAATGGATTCAACTTTACAAGATAAGAAAATGGATCTTTTGAAAATACCATTTATATTATAATAATTCTAGGACACTATTTCATGGTCATTTGATCCAAATATTCAATGATTATTGAACATGTTTTAGGTTTTTTGTTTTAATTTTTTTACATTTCACACTTTTACTTTCAAATTATAGGAAACTATTTTTCAACTAAATGAATTTAGGTTTAATTGAAAATATAAAATGACCCAAGAAATTAATTTTGGGTCTTATAGAACTAAATTTACCATAAATGTATTCTAACTTAATTTATAATCATTTTAAAAATAACTTTTAAATTAAAATATATATTTGTTTAAAAATATGTTTTAGTATAAAAATGAAAATTGTAACTTTATAGATTATTAATATTATTCAATATTAATTAAAAATTAAATTAATGTTAATATATTTATTTATGTGTCTATACATCGTATTATATTTATTATTTAATTTATTTGTTTATTTATTTGATATAAATATCATTATATGAGGAAAATAATTATTCTAAATATAATTGTGTCACTATTATCCTCGTAATTAACATTAGTCATCACAACCCAAATTTTATACCTAAAAATTAAATTTGAAAAATTAAATAATATATAAATTTTTTTGTAAAACATAAAAAAATTATCAAATTAAATATCTATATGGTGAAAAAGTAACATAAATATTAACATATGTAATGAAAAAAACATTTTTTAGAAAAGTGTATTTTTATTCCTAAACATTTCTGTATAGGAAAGAACTATCAAAGCTATTGATTATAATGATCTTAAGAATATAATAATTTTTTAAATGTGATTTATGTGACATCAAAAAAAATAATCCTAATTTATTAATGTATTTCATGTTAGGTCATAGACTTAATTTACTAGCACCATGGATTCCCACTATTTCATATCTGAAATATCAATCATATAATTGTTTTATACATCCTTCGATGAATCATGGGTCTTCAAAAAATGGAATGATATGCTCGATCAATTCCAACCACTCCTTAGGCTCCTAGGTTCCCTTTTCATCGTTTAAGATTAGCATATTTTGGTTTTTGGACTCCTATCTATGTTCCACCATCTATGCCTAATCCCATAGATCATCATGGCCTAAAGAAAACATCATATGGTTCATCGACTCCACTAAATATAGATCAAATTGAGGGTTATAATATTGGAATACTACACAACTTTCTCTATATGCCTAGATAAGTCCCTTTTGGGAGGCATTGTCAACAAAACACAAGGCACAATTTCATTCAATTCACAATTGAATATCTAACATATAAAATTAAATAAAAACCCCTTATAATAGGTCTCAATAAACAACATCATCATCAATTAAATATTTAAATTTAATGGTGTGATAACATAAATATTTAAAACAATTTTCTCACTGGTCATGTTTAGGAAACATGGTTAGGCGGACTATGTGACAACCATGGAATATCCACTGGAATGTAATTAATAAGGACATATTTTCTCTACATGGTTACTACTAAAACTGTGCCTAAATCATGCACCTCCTTATATCCTCCTCTTTTTACCTTGAAACTAAAAAACTCATGAGACCACGTTCTAACTCATAACAAACAATGAAATACATCAAATACCAAATAAAAAACCCACAATCGATGTTAAAAATTATACTCTATCCCAAACCACACACGGAAACATAAGGTTCAGCATGAAGAAGAGATATATAGTAACTACAGTCACAACCCGTCCTCAGGACCCGTGCCGTGTCTACCCCAAGCCTCCCTTCCATAGGCCAGGGGCTGCGAACTAGAACCAGAGGCATAAATCCCTAAAATTGGGAAGGAATTGCTTTTCTAAATTATAAACACACACAAAAGTGTATAAGCTGGAAGCAAAACACTATGTAAAACTGTATACAAAAAGGAGTGATGAAAAATAAAGGGGTCAGAAATACAAGCCCAACTGTAAAGTAAAAGTACAACTGAAAGGGACCAGAAATAGCTGAAAGGTGTAAAGGATCTCCTGGATCATCCTCCATGGATCCTACCTGAAGGGTAGGTACAGATAGCCTCCTCAGCACTCCACGTATATCTGTCTCCTCTATGTAACATCACACCGTGTAGTCCACCTCTGGGTATTGTCCAATCCTGATACTCTCGGCCTCAGTCAGCGATGTCTGTCGTCTGTATCCAACGCCACGAGGTGCAGGAATAGCCCGTGTAGGGGTTAGTATAACGATACTTAGTAGGGACCCAAAGACCCTCAAGGTCTCACAAAATAAAGAAAATATAAACCAAAAACATTGATTACAATAGATAACCACACTTAGGTATATTCCCATACATATACCTATGTTACCAAGTAATCTGTCTCAATCAAGAGGTAAACTCAAAATTTACTGACTCAGCTAAGCTAGGATTTTTAATATCGAAACAACAACTACTGGATAACTCCTCCTCTGTCGAGTATAGTGGGCCTACCACCAACTACCAAGAACTACCCACGGACCTTGGACTACTGAGGTACTCCTTCTATCGAGTATCGTGGGTCTGTCATGCTCACACAGAGGCGCTCCCCACTGTGGGTCTTCCACCAACTACCAGGTGCTCCCCCTAATAGCCTGTAGAGGTACTCCTCCTGTCGAGTACTACTGGTCTTCTGATAACTACCAGTTGCTCATCCGCCATAGGTCTACCACCAACTACCAGGCGCTCCCCACTTGGCTAGTCCAATCACTCTGAATCGAATCGATCAAGCAGTCGTCCGGTCTCAACCAGCTACTATATCTCAATACTCCACTCACTCGTCTCTAGTAGGGTATTCTCCATGATCTACAGGTCGATACTCCAAATATCACGAAGTCCCACGTAGTAGTTTCTCAATGGTCTGCCTTGTTATAGGGGTCTCAACGCAATAGACAGTGCGTCAATCAGACGCCTGGTCTATGAGTTATAAGCTTTTTAGTCTCAGGGGGCCAGTTGGATTTGTGTATGGTCCAACCTGACTGTATCTCAACATCACCTCAAACATCATTGGGGTATACTGAAAGGGACCTTCGTGCTATAGGAAAACCAGTGCCACATATGGTTCGTCAAACTGTCGTCCACTGCCAAAGATGTAGCCAAAAAAAGTAAAGGGGTCTATAATGGGTTTGTACCTAGTCTGAACCAGTCGGGCCAACTCGGCCCAACCTAGACTAGGCCTACTCGATCTGAGTCGGCCTGATTAGCCCGCTAGGTTCGGCCCGGTCCACTAGGCCCGGCCCAGCGGACTGCAGGTGTTAGGATCCGTCCCCTGAGGCCCATATCGTGACTACACCAAGCCCGCCTTCCATATGTCAAGGGCTAGCGACTAGCACCAAAGACGTAAATCCCTAAATTGGGAAGACATTTACTTTATAACTGTAAAAAAAACACATCATAGTACACATCTGGAAGCAAAAACACTAGGTAAAACTGTATACAAAAAGTGTGCTGGAAAGTAAAATGGGGCTGGAAATATGAGCCCAACTGTAAAGTACATGTACAACTGAAAAGGGGAAAAACAACTGAAATGTATAGAGAAGCTCCTAGATCGTCCTCTAGGTTTTCCTAACTAAAGGTAGGTAAAGATGGCTACCTCAACACTCCACGGCTGTCAGACTCCCTTGTGTACCGACTCGTCGTAAGGTCCACCTCCAGGTACTGTCCAATCCTCGATCTCACGGCCTCCGTCAGCGTTGTCTATTGTCTACATCCAACACAATGGCATGTGAGCATAACCCGTGTAGGTGTTAGAATAATGATACTTAGTAGGGACCCTAAGACCATCAAGGTCTCATAAAATCCAACAAGGATAAACCAAAAAGTATGAAATCAATGGATAACCATTACCTAGGTATATGCCCATACATATACATAAGTTACCTAGTAACCCATGTCAATCATGAGGAAACACAAAAGACAAACACTCAACTCAAACTAGGATTTTTATTATCAGAACCACAGCTACTGGAGAACTCCTCCTCTGTCGAGTACAGTAGGCCTGTTGCGACACCGAGGCGATTCTCACTGACCTTAGACTGCTGAAGTACTCCTCCTATCGAGTATCGTGGGTCTACTACATCACACAGAGGCGTTCCCCATTGTGGATCTGTCATGTCACACAGAGGCACTCCCCATAATGGCCTGCAGACGTACTCCTCCTGTTGGGTACCATGGGTCTGTCGTCCTCACATAGAGGCGATCATTGGTCATGGGTCTTCCACATCACATAGAGGCGCTCCCCACTAAGATAGTCAAGTCACTCTGAGTATAATCGGTCAAGCAGTCGTCAGATCTCAGCCAGCTACTAGGTCTCCATACTCTGTCTGCTTTTTTACCAGAAGGATTTTCTCTATTAGCTACTGTTTGATACTCCAAGTGTCTCGAAGTCTCACATAGAAGTATCTAAAAGGACCGCCACGTCATAGGGGTCTCAACGCAATAGATGGCACATTAATTGGATGCTCGGTCTGTGAGTTATTAGCTTTCTAGTCCCGAGGGCCGGGTTGGATTCGTGTACGAACCAAACCGACTGTATCTCAACTATACCTCAAACTCTAGTGGGGTATACTCAAAGGATCGTCTCTCATCGTTATTACCGGTGCCGTTGACGGCTCATGAAATGGACGTCTGGTGACACAGATATGGCCAAAGTAAGCAAAGGGGTCGGTAGTGGACCCGGGTCCGGTATGACCCAGTCGGACCGACTCAGCCCAAGCCAGTCCGGGCTGACCCTGTCCGAGTCAACCCAGACAGACACGATGGGTCTGACCCAGCCCGTTGGGTGGGTTAGGCCGCTATATTAGGCTCGGTCTACTAGGCCTGGCCCAGCGAACTGCGAAGGCGGTTTGGCCCGGATGCTACCATGCAGATGGCTTGGCTTGAAGGCCAGGTCCATTTCGGCTAGTGACCCAAGGGGCGCAGTTTGGTAGGTTGGCAGCTGGGAGGCTAGAGGGAAGGCCGCACAGGGCACGTGTAGGCCGGCTGGATGCCGGGCAGGCCGTGGGTGTATCGGGCAGTCCGCGGGGGCGCCGACAGGCCGTGGGGGCGTCGTCCAGGCAACGTGGGGACGTCGAGCAGCATGTGGGGGCATGCGCAGGGTGTGGGCAGGCCGGCAGGGGCAGGCCGACACAGGGCACAGTGGAGCACGGGAAGGCTGGCGAAGGGCATGGCGGCGTGAGGCCAGGCGGGCCGCGAGCAGGCGAGGTGCGGCGGCGCGCGGGTAAGTCGCGGTTCGCACAGCGGGGTGCAGCGTCGTTCGGCTAGAAGTATAGGTGCACCATACGGGTGATGTGATTCGCGGAGGCCATTGGTTGTGCGACCTTTGTCATTTCTTCCTTCGTTGTCGTCACCTCATTGACCTGCCAAAGATTCATTATGAATGAACTGCGGAGGGAGTCAGGCCATGTTAGTTTGGCCCGCACCCTCCGTGTGTAGAGATGATACCAATTGGCTCATCATAATGATGCTCAACAATTAAGTAAAACACTTTGTATCAATTTTACATTCAATGATGAGTGGAAGAAAAGGGAAGCATCAATATGCAATAACCCCCTAGAATATTTTTTGTCATTTGTCGTTCGTTGATGTTTGAAGTCACGGGAAGAAGATGAAAGGATTTGTCATTCGTCATGTCTGCCATGATCTCCGAATCCCGAGTTGTGTCGGCTGCAGTAGGTGCTCCACTTCGGTAGGATTCAAGGAAAGATGTCAAAGAAGAAATCGGATGTTCTTTGCATTCCTCATTCTTCCTTTGGAGGAGCATTCTCCGTTGGGAGCACTTTTCTCCAAAAATCCTCTCAATTCTACCAAAATATAAATTCCAATGAAATAATATTAGATTAGTTTTATAATTTTATTTTGGCACATGAATTCAAAAAAATTTAAATACCCGTCTCCACCAAATTAAATGCATGAGTGTTGTCTCATTAATTTTGAGGATTCCAAGAGGCTCTCTGTAATAAAACACATGAGTTAGTGAAATTAATTGCACAGAGGCTCTCCCTCATTAATGAAGGAGAGTGAAGAGGTTTCATCCTCAACCATCAATAGGGGTCAGGTGGTCCCCACCCCTATCATTAATAGGGAGGTTATGCTTGGGTGGGCCCAACCACCATAACCTTTCATGGGAGGTTAGGGTGTGGAGGTCCCACCACCAACTCCCGAGGGGAGGTTTTGACCAACACACTCAACACATGTCAGCTTAAAAATAAAATAAAGTGTTGTACTTTATTTTATTATTATTTTTATAAAAATCCAAAAACAATCATTTATTACCAACCAACTGTCGTCGAGGGGAAAGTCTTCTTAAGTGAATACTGATGCTACGAGTTCAATTGTGGCCTCATATTTCAATTCCGTGCAGTGGTTGAAAAGTTATAAAATCCCGCTCGTATGTTTACTGAACGTACCCAAACAAAACATATGAAATTGATTCCGGGCACACCAGGCCTCAGAATCAAGCACTGTAAATTTTTGCGGACTCGTAAAAATCCGATGTATTTAAAAAAATTCCATTGAATTTCTAGGTCATTACATTCTCCCCACCTCAAGGATTTACATCCATGTAAGCTATAACTCAAACTATTGGATTAAATGGGGACACTGAGTATGCATCCGAGCCTCCCGCTCCCATGTGCTCTCTTGGAGGTTTCCATGCTACCCACGAATGCGCACCAGAGGTATCGAATGTCCACGTAGTACCCACTCCTGTCGAACCTCAATCTCCACTAGAATGTCTGTGAAACTCGGCCCATCATCGATGTCCAGCTCCCTATCGTCGATGATGTGTAAAGGTTCGTTCACATATCTCCTCATCTGAGATACGTGGAAGATGTCATGAACCCGGTGAAACTAAGGTGGAAGTGCTAAGAGGTAAGCCACATCGCCTACTCTGCTGAGGACTTGGAATGGTCCAATGAACCTCAGAGACAAATTGTCACCTCGACCAAATCTCTGTATACCTCATTGAGGTGAGACCCGTTGGAAGACAAGATCGCCATCCTCGAACTCTAGAGGTCTCCTTCTCCTATCAGAAAACGACTTCTTTTTGCACTATGCAGTCTTCATCCACTCCTGAATGATCTGAAACTTCTCTGTGGTATCCCATACTATCTCTGGCCCCACTAGTGCTGACTCCCCTATGTCTATCCAGCACAGTGGTGATCTGCAATGTCAACCATACAAGGCCTCAAAATGTGCCATGCTGATGGTTGAGTGATAGCTATTGTTGTAGGAAAACTTCACCAATGGTAAGTGATCCTCCCATTTGTGATCGAAGTCCATGACACATGCACATAGCATGTCCTCAAGGTTCTGAATGGTCCTCTCAGTCTGACCATCTGTCTGAGTATGGAAGGCAGTGCCCAAGCGAAGCTGTGTCCAAAAAGCTCCCTACAACCCCTTCCGTAGCTGGGAAGTAAATTTTTCATCACATTCACAGAAAATAGAGGAAGGTACTCCATGTAGCCGCACAATATCCTACGCGTAGAGCCGTCCCATGCTCTCTACTGAGCCCTGATCTCTAGTCGGTATGAAGTGGGCCGACTTGATGTGTTGGTCAAGGATCAGCCAAATCGAGTTGTGACTCCTATATGTACGTGGAATACCTATCACAAAGTCCATATATATCCTATCCCACATCCACTCTAGGACCTCTATGGGCTGAACCAAGCCTGCTAGTACCTATTGATCTGCCTTCACTTGCTGAAAAGTGAGGCACTGAGAGAAAAACTCTGCTACTACCTTCTTTATACCTGGTCACCAGTGCTATGGTCGAAGGTCCAGATACATCTTCACCACTCCTGGATGTACCACTAAAGGGGAAGTGTGGAATTCCTTAAACGCATCCTCCTAAATTGAAACCAGTACCATGGTACGTACTCTAATGAAGATGGCGTGCTCCCCACCTTTAGAAAATCCATCAAGTGGATTCCCTATGGATATATAATCACGTCGTGTCTCACAGTCACTATCCCCATGTTGTGCTTCCCTGAATTGCTGAAGGAGTGAAGGACTGACCGTAAGAGACAGTAGGAATATTGCTCCATCCCTATCCACAAAGGATATCTGTAAGGAAGCCAGCTCCTCTGTCGCCTCTCCTACCAGCTGTCTGCCAGATCTCCTGTTGAGAGAATCTGCTACAATGTTCCCCTTCCCAGGATTATAGACTATATCGAATTCATAGTCTTGGAGGAACTCAACCCATCGCCACTGCCTCAGGTTCAAATCCTTATGAGAGAATATATAACTTAGACTCTTGTGATAAGAGTACACAGTAAAATGTTCTCCCATAAGATAGTGTCACCACATCATCAAGGTGAAGACCACTACTGCTAAATCTAGGTCCTGGTCAGAATAGTTCTGCTCATGCTATCTTAGATTCTGAGAACCATATAAGATCACAGCTCGCTCTTGCATCAGGAAACACCTGAGTCCAGTCCCTGATGCATCGCAGTGGACTATGTACCCTACGCTTTCCTCTGGAAGTCTCAAGAAAGGGGCAACATTCATACTCTTCCTCAGCTCCTGAAAGCTCTGATTGCATCTCTCTGACCACAAGAAGGGTTTCCCATTCTTCTTCAAGGTTGATAGTTGTGCTGCAACTCTAGAGAAGTCTATAATTAACCTCCAATAGTATCCATCCAAGCCTAGGAAACTCCTTACTTCCATCACAATTCTATGTGGCTCCCAAGCAAGTACCGCATCGATCATCGCTGAATCTACTACAACTCCAACCTCCAAGATAACATGTCCCAATAATTGAACCTCTCAAATCTAAAACTGAAACTTTGAGAGCTTACCATAAAGCTGGTTCCCTCAGAGTGCGTCTAGTACTACCTGAATGTGGTAGGCATGCACCTCCTCAGTTGTCAAGTAGATCAAAATGTCGTCGATGAAGAATATGAAAAAATGATCTAGGTAAGGATGGAAGATCATGTTCATGAGACCCGTGAACACTGATGGAGCACTGGTTACACCGAAGGGCATAACCAAGAACTCATAGTTTCCATAACGACACCTGAAGGTCGTCTTATGCACATCATCATCTCGAACTCTTAGTTTGTGATAGCTTGATCTTAGGTCTATCTTAGGGAACCACCAACCTCCCTTTAGTTGATCAAAGAGGTTGTCAATCCTCGAGAGTGTGTAATTTTTCTTCACATTCACCTGGTTCAGGCGACGGTAGTAAACACAAAGCCTCAAGATCGTGTTTTCCTTCTTGGAGAATAGAATCAGGGTTTCCCAAAGAGAAAAATTGTGCCAAATAAATCCCTTCCCCTGCAAGTCCTATAGTTTTACCAGCAGTTCACGAAGCTCAGCGGGAGCCATCTGATATGTTGGTGTAGATATTGGTGTCGTCCTAGGGTATAGGTCAATGTAGAAGCCCACCTCTCTACGAGGAGGTAGTCCTTGAACATCATTAGGGATAACATCTGCATACTGGTCCACCACAACAGGGTAAATCAGACTCTCCACATCAACATCTTCGAGGGTAAAGCAATCCAACTGGTGAGTGATCAGATGCACCCTCCTCTGATTAATTTTGTCCTGCGCTACAAAGGTCCCCTTCTCGCCAGTGAAGGTGAACCTGGCCCCATCCGTGTAGACATACTACACTTTGCGCCTAATACATTCGATCTGGTCATGGACTGTAGATAACCAGTCCATACCCAAGATGACGTTGTAATGCCTCGATGCTTCTACAAGGAGATCCCAGCAGAATCTCTCACCTCCTAGAGTAAGCTCACACTACTGGCACCAGTGCGCAATCAATCCTTCTCTGGTAAGAGTCTCTAGACATAATGATCGAGCCAATGGATCTGTCAAAATCTACGAGCTCCAAACCAGGGAAGTGGAAATGAAAGAGTGACTTGCACCAATGTCTATAATAATTAAAGCTAAGGTGGAGTAGACACAGATCGTACCTCGAATCATCTCTACAGTGCCATGATTATAATCCTCAGATTCCTGGAGCTGAGCTCTTCCATTTCCCCCTGCTCTCTACGGTTGGGGTAGACCTCCTGGTTGTGATGGCGGTAACACCTCGAATCATCTCCCACCACTAGTTGCACGACCTTCTACTCTTCCACATCCGCCTACTCCTTGCGGACCGCCTCGATAGAATCTTTGTCTCTGACTGGGAGGTCCTTCGATCATCTTCTGATTAAACGAACTATGGTTCAGACAGTCACGAGCCATGTGACCATGCCTACCGCATGAGTAACACAGTCCGCTCCTGGAATGTCTAGCTCTGTCTCCACTCGGGGTGCCCCACACAACTGATCCTAAGTCGTGCGGTCATCCACCTGTAGGTCTAGTCCTCTTAGACCTCTATGACATCTATCTATTTCCAGGTGTATAATACTCATATGCATGTCGACTAGTGGTGGGTCTCGCTTCTCGAGACTTCTCAGCAAATATTCTCTCCACTAAGAGGATTTTCTCCAACACCCCTGCCTACGTCGGGATGCTGAGGGAGATCATCAAAGCCCTGATCTCTCGCCTGAGTCCCTGCTCGAATTTCTGGGCCCTAAAGAATTGTTCTCATACCATATCAGTAGAGTAGTGAGAGAGTTATTTGAACCTCACTGAGTACTAAGCTACAGTCATGTTACCCTGTTGTAGACGCAGTAGCTCCTGTATCTACACCACTCATAGTGTGGTTGGTCCAAACTCTACCCGAAATAGCCTCTTGAAGTCATCCCAAAGTATTTTCACCTCATCATGCACCTGAAGCATCATGATCTACTATCTTCCTACTGCTTCCTGATGGAGACTCGCGACAATGATCACCATGAAGTTGGCTAGTGTCCCAACCAGTCTGAAGACTCTCACAATAGCCTCCAGCCAATCCTTAGCTGCCTGTGGGTTCGTATCTCCCCTGAACCTGGCTGGCCTCTGGCGCTGGAACTCGTGAAATGTGCTCGAGCAGTGTACATCATCTACTTTTGAGGGCTGATGGCATCGGTGGCCCAACCGGAAGTGGTACTACTGGTGCCTCCGCGGAAAAAGAGCCCTACACCGAGGTCTCGTCGCTCGGTGGGCTATCTGAGTGTTCGATTCTTGGGGATCTAAATGGTTATCCAGGGGGGAGGCATTTTGGAAGAAATAGATGTGACAATGGTCAAAAGATTATACCTGGTGAGCTTACATGGTTGATCTGACTTAAAGAAAACTTCTGAAAACACACACGCAATTAGTTTTTTCATGCACTGAGTCGGAAATAAGAAGTCAGTGTCCTGGTGTATGGATATGTCAGCCGCTGCACCAACACAGGACACCTTGAACTGGAAACCACACTCGGTACCCTTAACACACCATTTTCACAGAAATAAATGATCAGAGTCCTATGTTCTACAGTAGAACCGACTCCTTTGATACTAAATGTAGCAACTGGACCCCTCCCACCAGTTTCCCTGTAGACACATGGTCCCCACCCTAGGGCCCACCCACGTGCCTGAAAGTGTCATAGGACTAATGATTGTCACCATATGCCAACACATGTCATTTTCTGTGTTCATTGTCATCACTCACACACACCCTGGGAAAAACATCCCAGAAGGTCACCCATCCTGATCACTACTGCAGGCCAAGCATGCTTAACTGTGGAGTTCTAATCAGACAGGCCCCTGAAAAGGATGGTGCACCTTGTTGACATGATTCATATCATTTAGTCATTTAACTCTATCATTTTGGGGTGTTACAATCCCCCTACCCATTAGATCACAACGTCCTCATTGTGGGCCCTACATCTTAACCCTGGCAGTGCACCGCACTTAAGGTTGGGTTCCTCCTTTGATACCAAATATAACAACTGGGCCCCGCCCACAAGTTTCCCCATAGACACATGGTCCCCACTCTGGGGCCCACCCACATTCCCGAACAGGTCATATAACTAATGATTGTCCCCACATGACAACACATGTCCTTTTTAGTGTGCTTGGTCCTCACTCACACACACCCTAGGAATCTTCCGAAAAGGTCACCCGTCATGATCACCACTTTAGGCCAAGCACGCATAACTGGGAATGCATTGCCTTTATAAATTATAAACACACACAAAAGAGTATAAGATGGAAGAAAAACACTATGTAAAACTGTATACAAAAAAGGAGTGCTGAAAAGTAAAGAGGCTGTAAATACAATCCCAATTGTAAAGTACAAGTACAACTAAAAGGGACCAAAAACAGCTGAAAGGTGTAAAGCATCGCCTAGATCATCTGCCACAGATCCTACCTAAAGGGTAGGTATAGATTGACTCCTCATCACTCCATGTATTTCTGTCTCCTCCATGTATCGTCACGTCGTGTGGTCCACCTCCGGGTACCGTCCAATCCTACTACTCTCGGCCTCAGTTCGCGTTGTCTGTCGTCTGCATCTAACACAATCAGGTGCAGGCATAACCCGTGCAGGGGTGAGTATAACGATACTCAGTAGGGATCCCAAGAACCTCAAGGACTCACAAAATCAAACAAGGATCAACCACAATGTAAGAAAAAAATAGATAACCACACTTAGGCATATACCCATACATATACCTAAGTTATCAAGTAATCCATCTCAATTATGAGGTAAACTTAAAAGTTACTGACTCTGCTCAACCAAGATTTTTATTATTGAAACCATGGTTGTTGGATAACACCTCCTATGTCTAGTATAGTGGGTCTGCCACCAACTACCAGGCGCTTCAAATGTAACAACTAGGCCCCACCCACCAGTTTCCCCGCAGACTCATGGTCCCCATCCTAGGCCCCACCCACGTGCCTGAATGGGTCATATGTCTAATGATTGACTAGGCCCTGCCCACCAGTTGCTCTGCAGGCACATGGTCCCCACCCTAGGGCCCACCCACATGCCCGAACATGTCATATTACTAATGATTGTCCCCACAGGCCAACACATGCCATTTTTAGTGTGCTTTGTCCTCACTCACACACACCCAGGGAAACTTCCCAGAAGGTCACCCGTCCTGATCACTACTCCAGGGCAAACATGATTAACAGTGGAGTTCTAATCAGACAGGCTCCTGAAAAGGAAGGCGCACCTTGTTGACATGAGTCATATCATTTATCCATTTAACTCTTTATCATTTTGGGGTGTTACAATCAACCCCTCCCCCCCCCCCTTGAAAGCACAATGTCCTTATTTTGGGCCCTACATCTCAACCTAGGCAGGCCCCGCACTTAAGGATGGGTTCCTCATCTTATACCAAAAATAACAGATAGGCCTCGCCCACCAGTTGGCCGGCAGACACATGGTCCCCACCCTAGGGCCCACCCACTTGCCCGAACGGGCCATATAACTAATGATTGTCCCCATAGGCCCACACATGTCATTTTATGTGTCCTTTGTCCTCACTCACACACACCCTAGGAAACATCCCAGAAGGTCACCCATCCTATTCACTACCCAGGGCAAGCACGCCTAACTATGGAGTTCTAATTAGAAAGGCTCCCAAAAAAGAAGGTGCACCTTGTTGACATGAGCCATATCATTTAGCCATTTAACTCTTTATCATTTTGGGGGGTAACAAATCCACCAATCCTATGTTTCACACACCAATGGTCTTGTATCTATTCTATCATTAACCACCAAATAAATGGATATGATACCATTTTGTAGTTAATCATCCCAGATAAAACTAACCCATCACCCATGCCGACATGAAAAAAGGTCTGAATCCTATTCTAAATCACCGCGGGCCATAAAAAAACCATTGCATCACAATTAACTACTTTTGAATAGTTTATACCTTTGAAAACTAGCATGATCCATCCATGAATTGGATGACCACTCCATGTGATTAAACAAGATCGACACATAAGCATACAAGAGAGTAAATGAAATTATAAAAACTATCTAATATCAAAATCATCATCCAAATACCTTTTATAAGATTTCATATACCATATATATAAATTAAATACAAAATGAAGATATCAAAAAATAAAAGAGGCATCAAGACCCAAATGAGAAATGCATCACATCCCTTCTTAACAAAATCCCAAATATTCTCCACAAGATTTCCACTCTACGACACTATGTATCCTCCAACATAATAAAAAAATGATTCTAGTCAAGATGGGCCACTAAACTATTTTGTTCCTTATCCCTTACCGATTTCCTAAAAAAATTTATTCCCACACCCAAATGGATAAGAAGAGTTTAAGGCCTAATACAAAATAAGATACCACCCTAAATATATATAATTATCTTCAAAAAGAAATCTAATTAATCAAATTTGAAACTAATTTTCAAAACCATGTTGTCTTTTAGAAACAAGTTAACTTTATAATATTTTCAGTATTTAAATATGTTTGGTCTTTCTCATAACAATATATGTTTAAAATTAGGAACAAAGAAATGGTCATATAATGGGATAAATGAACCTAGCATAACATCCCCAAAACACACACTTGGAAAAAAGTTAACATAAACATAAATTATATCATATAATAAAATAAATGGTAAAGTACATGACACAAGATATATCAACCAAATAGGTTAATAATATAACAAATAAAATCATTTAAATCATTTGGGAAAAAGCAACACACAATAAGGTCCCTAACTAAAAAGGTATATTATGACTTATCCAAAAACAAAATTTTATTTCTCGGTACGAAAGTATAAAAATTTGGAAGCTCAGTCGATCTTCATTAGGCTTGAATAACCATGATCTCTCTTTGAAACATGTTCAATGTTATGGAATCTCACTTGGTCTTCCTCCCAAATACGCACTCAATCCTTTATACAACACTATGGAAGCTCACTTTTTCATCCTCTTAAAGGAATATTTAGTCCTATAGAAAACATACCATTTTCCCAAGACAAACACTTACAAACACCCAATGTTTCCTCAGCTTCTACTCAATGAAAAAAATACCAATCATTAGTAAGCTCTATTCACAAATCCATTTCAAAATAAAATTTTATAAATCCGAATATAAATTTTTAGAAAACAAATACCTCAAGGTAAACCCATTTCTTAAAATTGTTTTAAAAGATATTAAAAACCCCAAATTCTCTTTCATCCATATTACCAAATGCTTAATGTACATTCAAGCCATCTCCCTTTGAAAATTCACATTGAAAAATCAAATTTCCAATACAAAACATGCATCAAATATATCATGGGTATAATAATATTCACAAATCCATTTAAAGAAAATTTGTTAAATAAAACCCAAAGGTGATAAGGGATGAAAAATTTTATTTGGAAAACACCTTATGTAGAAACATATTCCTTGATATTATTTCCAGTCATGTCACCTTTGGTAAAAACCATTATTTTTTAAGGATAACTCCTCATATAAATAAACCTAAAGAAAAAAATTCTAAACACCCACCCGGTTAAAAACCCTTGATTCATCTAATGCATAAACTAGGATTTACACTATCTAGGTAAATGGAACAATAAGGATACATAAGGAGAAAATATAAATAAATCTTGGTGAAATAGGTTTATATCAAGAAATACCACCATGAATCCAAAAAGAATCTATAAAAATGGAGAGGGAAGAAGGTCTAGTTCTAATGGAAGAGGAATCCTACAAATGGGAGAAGAAATAAGGAAAAAATATCATAAATGTTTCCAAAAAATTAGAAAAAAGACTTATTATTTATGATGTGAAAACAACACACAACTTGGATGCATGGTTAGACAGACCATACACCAACTGTGTTGGTTCTACTATATCAAATGTATTGATAATATCAATCCAAATAGGCCACCTAATTATAATGGAATTTATTATAGGAATTGGAGATACCAAATGGAAAAATTTGTTATTAATATTGGTGGGGTGATATTTGAATACTTAACAGAAGTCATCAGATTTCTGAGAAATAGGTTATCACTCAAGATTAAGGGAATGAATTTAAATAGAATTTATATGATAGGAATGCATTTTTGAATAATATTAAATTGAATATATATAGTTAAATTTCATTATGAAAAACATCTCATAAATTCTATCCCACAATGGAACCTCTCCAAGTCTGGTAATGATGTAAGAGCGACAATAACACATTATTCCCACATCCAATCGGTCACAGGTTGGTGAGTAGCATTTAGGGCATAAAATACACACACATGGGAGGAAATCCGCCTAATAATAATTTGGAACTGGAGACAAGGTGAAAATAACATTAAAATTCTTCACATAAAAAGGATAAATGATCAGATATAGGCATTTAATGTCATACAATTTAACAACCATGAAATAAATTGAATGTATCAAAAAGAAAATCATTGGCAGTGACCTGAAATCCCAAAAAACGCACGAAGAAATCCACAATCAATCAATTTCTATCCTAATCGAGGACCAACTCATTCAGTAATAAAAATATTATATAGATATGGGGTGAGCATAAAAATTATCTTGATTTGGATCCACCCCAATTCCTATCATAAAGAAAAAAAGCATACTAAATCCCAGTGAAAAAATATGGGAAACTAACTCATCACCTCAATATGTATTCTATATTACTGTACTCTCCATGGATCACTTGAAAATTATCATATAAAAGTAAAAATATAGTATCTATTATATCACCAAATTGAGGTACCCCTCTACCACTTCCTTACTGGTTTTATACTCTACCACAACATCACAAATCTTTAGGCATCTCTCTTTAATAAATAATCCTTTACAAAAAAAACATTGTAAAGTATAAAATTTCACATATCCCATGCATAGTTTCATGTCATCGTCACCATCTACATCTCTGTATAGTAATTTAACTATTTCTGGGAGCCACCATAGCTCATATATCATGTATTATACCTCTATCCATCACAATCCAAACACAACAGTAAATAATTGTCATTATGATATTATATCTAGAGACACATGTATGTGAAATAACCACAATCTATTCCAGCACTCCACACAAATATGTACAGAATGTAACCAACATGCATACCACCACATAATACTACTATGAAAAGATAGTAGGGAAAGAGGGAGTAGTTTTTTATTCATTCCTTACCAACCAAGATATTGGGTAAAATATTCTCCATAGCCCACTGGTCACTGTCTCCCTAAAAACATTTGTCAGGTAGAGAATGAAATTTCATATCATTGGAATATATGGGTATATTTATATATGACAACCAGACTATAAGAAATATCCTATCCTTAATCTAAATTTCAATTATGACCTCTCAAACACTTAGCTACTAATGATAAGGATTTCATATTCTGATAAGAAGAGAATCCTTTCAAGAGACATTCAATGAATTTATAAAATTAATAATTTATTTTACATTAATTATCAATCATAAACCATGCCCTCTAGACATAATCAAACTGGTCGGATGGTTCCTTAAGAATTATCAATATCAAATATATTTTTTTTCCTATAACCCCAATGGTTGAAACAATTTATAAGGAATTATAATTCAGTAATTGTAGGTACTCTTGGAATCATCCTAAGCTAATATAAAATATTAATAAATTATGAAAATCCAATTGAGTTAAGCATTATGGGAAAGAATGAAAAAATAATCATCTCATCCATCTAAAAATTAAATTAGATTCATTATCCGGAAATCAACCCATCTTTAAACATAATAAACAATAATAAAGACTAAATTTAACCTGCTTCATCAGTCTGGGTTCCATCTCAAATACAAAAATTCATATAATCATCAATCCCATCATCATAGGAACCAAATTAAACCATAGCCCATAAATCCATTCCAATTTATCATCAAATAATTATCCATACTAGGATTACATCACATTTACTAGTAGGTTTCCTCATCTAGAAGAAGCACATAAGGAAGCAAGCAACAAACAAATATTGGACATGGAAATTAGGCCCCAAGACCCATGCATCCATCTATAATAAGAAAAAGTTATCACTCCACCCTAAATAATTATCATTATCTGACAACAAATTATTCACTATCGTGAATTATATCATTCATTTAAGATGATTATAACCATATGAACACTAAAAAATCAATTATAAATAGCTATATAACGACTTGAGATTTTAGATACTTTAAAATACATAATATGTTCTATAACATAGGTTACACGCTGAAACCAACATTAAAAAACTTCAACATATAAATAATATATTATTATTAAAACTATTATAAACATTATAATGGTAAAACATTAATAATTATTACCTTTATGAGTTAAATAATTAATATGAATTAATATTTAAAATGATATTTTTAATAAAAATTTTCTCTTTTATATTGTATA
Source organism: Viscum album (assembly GCA_963277665.1). Lineage (NCBI taxonomy): Eukaryota > Viridiplantae > Streptophyta > Magnoliopsida > Santalales > Viscaceae > Viscum > Viscum album. The sequence goes on from OY728165.1 coordinate 929,611,036, forward strand.
TTTTCTATTTAAAAGATAAATTCACAATATTATAGTTGAATTTTTTTGAAAAAAAAGATATTTTTGAATTCCACACAACAAAATCATCTCAGGATTTATTTTTGAGAATTTCAAAAAATAATTTCTTTTTCGTATATAGTGAAAAATTACTGAATTTTGATAATACCGTCAATTTTATATGACATGGAAGTTTTTGAAACATTTGTAATAAACACTATATATATTATAAATTATAAAAAATCATGTTAAAATACTATTTTTAATTTGAACACCAATACTCAATATTCTAAAAGTTTATAAATAATTTTCTTGAAAAATATTTTTTAACTATTTAGATTAATTAATTATAACATGTTCAAATGAAATTTTTTATTTATTTTATTTCTAAATAAATTCTATTATAATTATATTAATTATTTTAAATTAATTTCTATAAATTAATTTTATAATTTTATCTTAACAATAAATCTGAAATATTTAAAATAATTTTTTAAAATGACTTTTTACACTTTCCATGCTATAATGTTAATATTAATTTCTATAAAAATATAAATATTGTCTTATAAATTATTCCTTATATTTTATAAAATAATTTTCATACTATTTAATAAGAAAATTTATTTTTTATTTTTCAAATTTAGATTATTTGGGATAATTTTAATTACCACGCTAATAGTGAAACAAGTATTTTAAAATTATTATTTTATTAATATCAAGGAATTTATATCAAATAAATAAAATTTTAATCCATAATAAACTAACCTAATAATATTTATAAATAATTAATAAATTAAATAACACTTATTTAATTGTTAATCAATAATAAATAATATTAAGATTCTATAATGGTCAAAAAGTCATTTTTATAATAAAACAAATATTCTACACATTAACTATTTTAATTTAAAACATAATTTCATAATATTTAAATATTTAATTGGATTAAATAGAACATAAATTTATTTTGAAATCAATGAAATTTAGTTATTTGGTTTGTTTTCTATTTTTAAGAAAACATAAAATCACTTGGTTAAGAAGCAGTTCCAGAGTTAAAAATTAAATAACTAAAACATAAAATCATAATGGTAAAACAATATAGTGTGTTAAAAACATATTAAAAAATGGTTGATCCTTGATATACACAATAATAACCAACCTCAAACTTTATTATTTTTGAGTCGTTGAAATAGGTATAGTATCATAGAATTATTAAAATTCAAAGGGTGTTTAATAAATTTCACTTTTACTATCTTATAAAAGGGGTCACTTAAACCATTTAAAACAGAAAACAGTCCATAAAATTCCTCCACTAAACATTTCCCTTTTACTCACCTTATTCATCTCTCAAAAAAATCCCATTCCACCCATATTTATATTGTGTTCCTCAATTTCAAATGAACTTCAAAGGAATATTGAAGTGTATAAGTAAAGTATTATCTCCACATATTTTTCTCTTACTAATATTACTAATAAAAATATATTATCTCTATAATAGGTAGGAATAATAGGTATTAATATTATACTGATATTTTTTCATGTATTTTTAAACACTTATTCATTCATTTCCATCAACATAGAAATCAAAGAAATGTGAATCATACATTTGTGGGGACTACAGCCTCCATAAGGAATCTTTTTTAAAATTTCCGTCTAAATTTTAATTATTTTTTTAAAAATATTCTAATATGGTTTAAAATAAAAAAATTAAAAAATGTATCATTATTATTCTTTTATAATTATATTTTCTCAGAATAAAAATCCCATTTAAGCATACTAACCAATGGAGTAAAAACATGAGGACATTTTTTTTATTTAATCTCATACGTGAATGATGCTATAAAAATATATCCTGGATTATTATGGGATACTTAAATATTATATTAATATAATATACCAAGAAAATAATTATTTCTATATAGTTATGTAATTATTTTATTAATAATTTAACTTACAATTAAATTATCATTTTCTTCCACATAAAATATACAGAAATAAGCCATTGTCAATTTTATTTTGACAAAACATGTCCAAAACAAATATGGAATGAAAATAGAAGATTTTAAATAAATAAAATTCATATATTTAATATTATTAAATTATATATCGATAATTTATTTTTTTTCAAATTATTGGAAATGATATTAAATTTATGAAACATGTGTAAAGCTGTTAAATTTATTAACATCAAATTGTCATAATATGCTATAAAAAATTATATACTCATGATAAAAATATATAATAAGGACAATAAATATTTTAAATTTATGATTAAAATTTTTAAATGTAATATTATTTTATTTATATTTTTTCACATGAGGTTAGAGTGTGATCAATTAAGAAAGGAATCAAGCTAAGGGTTTTTTAGTATCAAGTTCACTTTTATTGAGGTATGATGTCAAGTTTTCACCTATTTGTATTTTATTTGATATATATACTACCCTATTCATTTCATTTATGGAAAATATTATTATTTAAATTATATTTTATCTTCCATTTATAGGTATCTCAATATTTTCAATTTTATTTTTATGATACCATTTCGCTAAGATTGTCTCTGTCAAAAATATGAATCACTTAGAACATGTTTAAGATATTCACCATATATACTATTAAATAGAGAAAATATTTCCAAAATGAGATTTTTTTATTTATATTTTCTTATGTTTCATGATATGCAATGTGGGTTTTAATATTTGTAACTCTCATGGTGTCTTGATTTCAATGTTACCAAGGTTGTAATGGGTTTTTTGTGACTCAAATCCTTTCTTTGGGAATAATCACAATTATTTGACTATAATAATGCATGATTTATCTTTTATAACCTATAAATATTTTAAAATATATTTTAATGTTATTTTATAAGTTAATAATTATCCACAAAAAATATTATTTCTTAATTATTCAATTATTCATTTAAAATACTTTTTTTGTTAATAATACTTCCCATTTCTTTTAATGAATTTTCCTCTAAAACCAATATTTTTTGTTCCCACCAATGTTCCTAGATACCTAGTGAAAAATAAATTTTTTTATCTACAATGTTCTTATTATTCCCAATTATTCACTTTATAATAAATGTTTCTCTCCCTTTTTAAAGATATGGGTTTTTAACAAGGTTATTTCAATATGGTCAAAAGGTTTTCTAATCAATGAAAATAATTTTTTTAATTATCATGTCTACATTTTCATTTGAATATAACCACAAAAATTATCCAACTTATGTTTTTTTCTAGTGTTAATTCTCAAATAACAAATCCCTCCACTATGTCATAAAATACTACACCATACAATAAAAATCTATTTTGATCCCTACAATTTGTGGTGGTCAAAATACACCATACTTTGATGTCTTTGACTTTAAATACCCTAATGGATTCCAAAAATTTAATAAAGGATTTAGATCCTATAGAGGAGGACCTTTGGAGGCCTTGTCAATCTATACAAACATTAATCACAATATTCTCAATTACACTAAAATAATAAAATATTGTCAATCTCTCAATGTTCTCCCTTTCTAAATATTCTTCCTTCAAAGTGTTTGTTCAAAATTGTATATATTTCTTACTCTCATCATTTTCTCAAAATCTATTATTTTTTCATCATATTCTTTAGGATATTAGAGACTAATATAAAAAGTTTTTTATCCTGATAAATCTTCATCATCCTTATCATTCTTCTATTTTTTGTGCTTAATACCATTAAAGTAAGGGATCTGGGATTTCATGAAATCTCCATTAAAAATGAATTGGACTTATATTTTGAGATTTCTAGAATAAATTTTAAAGAGTTAATGTCAACTATATATATTTTCATTCTATAAAATAAAAATAAATGAATATTTTACCTATCATGGAGACTATTAAATTAAAGGGACTATTAAGTTAAATCATAAATAGAATGAGGTGGGTGAAATATGGGTTACTTTGGAAACTATTTCCTAAAATTATTTCTAAATATCTTATCTCATTTGATTTCTAAAATTTTAATTATTTAATTCTGTCAATCATTATTTCAATTAATTTTTTATCAATTAATGGATTCTTAACCAATTAATCATTTATATTTTTTGAACCACTTAATATTTTATTTCAAAATATCTTAATTGAATTTTTATTTGTTTTATTCTTCCACTTATTTCATTTCATTTAATTTTTTTATTTAAAAAATTGATTTTTTTTTATTTAATTTTGGAAATATTATAATTCATTCATCAGTTTATATAGAATTTTTTAAACTATATCTTTTTCCTACAATTTATAAAGGGAACTTCACACCCACTCTTTCCATTTTACCTATATCTAACCAAAATTTTACAAGACACTAAACCTTTTTCTCAAAAGGTTATGTAACTATTTTTGAGATATATTATTTAAATTATTATATTATTGTAATATTTGTATTAATTTTATCATTTTTATATATATTTGGTATCATCACATGGTTTAGTTTTTTGATATATTTTTTTTAATTTTTTTATATTAGTTTGGTTTCCCTTAGTGTTAGGATTACAAAACATTTGTAAATAAATCTAGATAAGAACCTAAGTATAAGATGATATTTTGAAATATTAGAAAATTATTGAGTAGAGTTTTTTCACCAACAATAAATCTCTATCCAAGTATAACAATTGTACGTAGAATCTTGAAAAAATTTTCCTTCGTCTAATACTCCTAAAAACGGTGGATTAGAAATTAATATGATCGTCACATAAAGCATGAAAAAGTTTTTTAACTACACCCCTAGTTTAAAACTCCCAAATGTTATCTTTTCATTAATATATTCTCTTAATGAACTTTTGTGAAGGATTGATTTCCTAATTACTTTAAGATATTAGGTTGAGAATTATATGTTAACACAATATAAATGAATATATGATAATCTATGATTTATATAGTTTAAACTAAGGAAAAATAAAACAACATGATAATATAAAAGACAAAAAATAAATTTTAACATTGAATTCCTTTTTATGATTTTGATAACATGAACATAGTGTCATTTTTTCACCACTCATGTAATATATTTTGGTCATCAGTAAAGGATGGAAGTAGAAGGAATCATGGGTGAGAAGAAAAATGGAGATATTATCGAAAAGAAAAACTCAATATAGTTATAGATCGATTGAGAAACCTTTTGATTATGCAAAACTATATATTAAAAAATAATATTAATAATGTTTGCATAATTAAAGTCCCAATCACTCCAAATAAGTAAAATATGGTGTCCCATATAAGATCAATTATAGAATATGGTTAAGGGTAACATGTCAAATTTTTAATTTTTTTAAAAATTTCATAATTATTCTATAAATTTTATTAAAAGGTAATAAAATATTCTTAAAATGTTAAAGAGGGGGTCATAGGGCATTAAATGTTTAAAGTAAAATGAACGTTTTAGTTAACATCAAGAAAGATGATTGAACTCTTCCAAAAATACCACTAACAATTCAATAGATTGTGTGTAATGAACTCCTGAAATTTTCAAATCAATGCCCTAATCCAAGGATTGTTGAGGATGGTAGGAATCCAAAACCACTTAGATCTAGAGAGAAAGGAATAACCAATGACATTCCTATCGATTACAAGGATATTGGTTATTAGGATTTTCTTACACTGTATCATGAACTAATAGATGTAATCTATTTTTATCAACCATATTTCATATGTTTTTTTATAAGAATATCAACTCACCACACTTAGTGATTCTTATTTTAAAAAAACATTTACGGGAATGATTTTTATGTTTATGTAAATAAACATTTTGAAAATCATAATATCCTCCTTAAAAAAAATAAATCAATTTTAAAAATAGAATGGTTATATTCACTTCGTCTCCACATTAATTTATAGAATTGGGAAAACATATTATAAATCAATGGTTAACATATACTAGTTCAAGTCCAATTATAAATTTTCTAATAAGAAAATTGAATCCTTACATGGTCTTTAATAATTATTTTTTGAGATACATTTCATTGAAATTGTTAGGAAAAAAAAGTGTTTTCTAGTCTATCATATGATATTGAAAATCAAATATAATTAGAGATAATATAATGAATCATGAAAGTCTTTTCATCACCTTTATCTATTCTTAAAAATAACTGATAAATAAATTGTGACGATGAAATTTATTTAAAGGGGTAGAATATAACGACCCAAAATTTTGAATCAATTAAAATAAATACTATGTTCTATAACTCATGTCCCGCACTATAAGAAATTTAATAAACCACATAATATAGAGAATATATTACAAATATAAATATAATAAACACAAATATATTAAACCATTAATATTTATTATCTTTATAAAAAATATAATTAATATGATATTATATTTAAAAAGTTATTTTCAAGAAAATAAATATTAATTATTTTATATATTTTTTAATAAAAATATAGATTTAAAAAAATCAATATTTATATTTATTAATTAAAATTATGTTTTTATGTCTTCAAAAGAATTAACCTTGGATTTATATTTTATATTATCTTAAACTATTGTCTTTTAGTTAACAAATAAAAATATTAAATTTTCTAATTCCATAAATTTTATATAGAATAGATGTTTTATAAACCTTTTTCATTTACATAATATAAATTATAAATTATAATAAATCATTTTAAATTTTATTTTTAATTTATAAACCAATTCTCAAAATTTTTAATTTATATGTAGCATTATAAGAAAAAAAATTATTTTCACTCTTCTATTTTATTAATTATAACACGATAAAAATGGAGTTTTTGATTTTTTTTCTAAATAATAATATTTTACTGATAACAATTATTTTAAATTATTTGGAATCTATATCATTGATAATTCCATCTTATTCATAACTTTGTTTAAAATGAAATTATTTAAAAAATAGATTTTTATATGTTATATGTGTTAACGTTATGATTAATTTCTCAACACAAATAAATTTAATTTGATTAAATTATTAATATATTTTAGAATATAATTTTCATAATATTTAATTTTCCTAATTTCATTTTCTATGTGTAAAATTTTGTTTATTAATGTTGATTATAATTACCATGAAAGTGGTGAAACAGTTATTTAAGAATTAATGATTTAATAATAACAATAAATTTATATCAAATAAATTAAATATAAATACTTTAAAATGAAAATTATTATTATAATATAATTATAAAATCATGATAGTTATATGGTTATATAATTATTATAATAAATATTTAGCATATTATTAATGTACCATTTTATTCATAAATGTTTCTGAAAGAATATGTTATCAATACAGTTTTCTCATAATGTTACCAAAACACATATCAAATAAAATATGTTCATTTAAAATAAATATTAGTAAAATATTAAATAAATTTAAATTTTTTATAAATAATAAAATTTTTATAACATTATGGGTAATGATATCAAAAATTTTAAACATTTGTAAAATTCCTCTCCCCCAGGATCCCCCTGTCTTGCTGAGTCACCTGGTTTCAACTGGGTGGGAAAAATGAGGCGTGGTCCACTATGCTGACAGATTTCTTTGAAAAATCATCGTCGACCGGACGGTTACCCTCCAGAACGCTCTTCCATCTCAACTGGCAATGACTCCTTCCCGGGTCGGGGCTCTACCTCCAGGAAGTGACCCATTCGTGGGGGAGGGGGTGACCAATATTGGAGGATTCGAAAAGGACACACATGGGAATTCCCTTTTGAAATAAAGATTAAATTTTTTTAAAATATTTTAAGTTATTAACTAGCAGATGGTCATAATAAACTATAACTACTTAATGTACTTATAAAAGAACATCATATAAATATTATAAAATGGTAGCATTTATGATTAAGGTTATGAAATAGGGTATTAGGGTATTTATATTTATTTTACATTAGGTTATATTGTGATCAACTAATCAAGAAAACAAGTTAAGGGTTTTTTTCCTGAATTTCACTTTTGTTGAGGCATGATTTCATGTTTTTCACATATTACTCTTTGATATAATATAGATAATTATCTATTTAATTCATGTATGAAAAATATCATTCCTTAATTTATATTTTATGTTCCATTTCTTATTTTCCCACTATTATCTATTTTATTTTTATGATGCATCATCATAAGGGTTTCTTTATGTCAATTTTTAATCCCTTGAGATATGTTTAAGATATACACCATTTTCCTTTTCATATGTGTAAATATTTTCCTAATTTAATTTTGTGTTTATATTCTCTTATATAAAATTATATTCATTTTTATTTTTAAATTTTAATCTCTCATGTCATTTTGATTCAAATGTTGTAATAGTTGTAAGGGGTTTTCATTACTCAAATCATTTATATAGGTATTAATAACACTTCATTGACTATAATATTCATTGATTGGTATATTATAACATATTAATATGTTATATTTTATTTTTAACATATTTTCTAGTAAAATCATTATCCACACCAATTTCTTCATCCTTTATGAACCTTTTTTTCACTAAAATTCATTTTTTAAGAACAATTCCAATTTGTTTTAATTGTTTTTTCTTCAATGTACATGTTTTTAGATTCAACTAGTGTTATCATTTCCCAAGTGGAATCTATAATTTTTGTAATCATTGATAATCCATTTATTTCAATTTATTAAATTTGAAACAAAGGCTTCACCATCTTACATACAATATTGTTTTTAATTGGGATATTTTAAAATTATCAAAATTATTTTCTATTATTTTAAAATAAAATGTTTTATCATCTAGTACATATTTTTGTGATCAAATTTATGACCATTTCTAAATTGTTATTGTTAAATATAATTTGAAAAATGAAATTTTATTTATTTATTTAAACTTATTATTTTATAAAACTATATTAATTTTTTAAGATTACATTATTAAATATTAATTTTAAAAGTAATATTTTTTAATGTATTTGAACTTACTCTTTTTAAAAACATTATTTAATTTTATATCTTAATTATTAAATATTATTTAAAAAGTAATGTTTCAAATGTATACCAATTTATTATTTGTAAACCTTATGTATTTCCAAGACAATTTAATTTATAACTCTTTATAATAAGTCTTTCATAAACTATTTTCTTTCCATTATAAAAAACATGTTTTAAATTTAATTTACTCATTAACTTTAATAAAAATGATTAAAAAGGATTTGTGACAAAAATTTATTTTCATTTTATCTTTTTCTCTTATGTTTATCTATCAAGAATTGATGTTTTTGTCTCCCTATATATGTTATTATATTATTAATCCTTTTGGCAAATTATATTTTGATACACTATGATTACTTATGTTTATATTATGTGATAATTTTAATAAAATCATTCTTTATCCACTAGTTTTTTATGTTATGATGATTTCCAATTTTAAATGTGACATATATGTTTAGATTACGATGGTTGTGGTCTCATATAATCCTATAATACAGTGGTTTACATTTACATATCATGATATATTCTGGTATAGATATAATGCATTTTTTCACATAGGTGGTCACATGATGGTTTTTCTCACATTTTTAGGTGTTGATATGATGAGTTTGTTCACATAGGTGTGGTAATAATGTGTTTTCTTACACAAGTTTTCCTATGATTATGGTTGTAAAAAATTAAAATGTTTTTATCAGTTTATACAAATTTTATAAGATTAATTTCATTTTAATGAAATTAAATGTATTAATTTTATTTCTGTGTTTTAAAATTATTCGATAATGTTATATCATTTTTACATGTTTTATGATTAATGATATGGGTATGATCCTTGTAATATCATTTATGATTCCTTCAAATATTCTTTTATTATTATTATTATTATTGATAAATCCCCCTTTTATGGAAGAAGGGGGAAACCCAATGGACTTCATGGACATAGGAAAAACATATCCAAAGGATAAAGAGAGTGAAAACCAGAATGAAAACCAGAGAAAACCCCACCCCAGAATAAAGGCAATTTAAGGCACTCCAACATTGCAAGGCTAACTAGCAATAAAGTTTAATGTGTCAAAGCACGATCCTAATCTGATGACAAGCTTCATACCCTCTCAAACAACCAAATCCAAAAAGCACTGCAAAGCTAAACCTCTGGCTCTGAATCCTCCTTTGGGCTTGTTCCAAGTGATTGAGACTAGCGGCATCATCCCACCTCCAATATCGAACCAAACAAACAAAACAACTTCCACACATCAAAATCCTAAAACACTACTCAAAATCTAATTCCAAGCACCAACACCCATCCAATGGTGTAGATTCTAGAAATCAACCATTCCAACATGAAAAATTCAACTGCAAGAGAACCAAATAACTGCTGGAACCGAGACCAAGAGAGCCTTATCGCGACCACAAGGAAATCTTCAAACATGTCCGAAAACCCCCAAAAAGGAGGACAAACTAAGGAAAATAAAGTCTGATCTTCGCCACCCAGGACTGGAAGATCCAACAGCACGTCGATGGAGCATCGCCTTTGAGGGGAACTGGGAAGATCTGAGCCGGGAACGCCACTCTGGGTCAAAGCGGATCAGATCAAAATCATGGAAGAACCCACCCTAGTATCCAAATTAGTTGAACAACATGATTCAGAAGGGACAATCATGAAAACCATAGGCCCTTAAGGCCATGACACTGCCACAAAAACTTCAAAAGAGCACTGAAATCAAACCAATAAAACTGAAAGAAAACCTCCCCCCTCTAAGTTTCTTCAGAGAAGACATAGAGCCTCATCTGAACGCATCCAAATCTAAAAGAAATCCCAGACCAGTCCTGAACCCAGAAGCCATCACCGAACCACTCTAAGTGCACCGAGAAATTTTTTTTGAGATAAATCTAGTCTGAGATCCATCCACTGGAATCTGATTCCATTAACCAGACCGTCAGAGCCCAACAAGTTTCACCACTTCCATACCGCGATACAAAACACTAGAGATGGGGTTGATTCATGACGTCGCCAAGCTGAGAGATCTGGAGACATCTTGAGGAGAATTATTATATATTAAAGTATGAATGTTTTGTAAATTTATATTTTTAGGTAGCTAATCTCCAACACACTAATCCTTTTCGTCATTGGGTTATGAGGCTTTTTGTAAGATATATTATTTTAATCCTGATATTATTATACTATTGATGATTAATTTATCATCAGTCACCATAAGCTTGGTCATTTAATCATGATTCAATAATAGATTTCAATTTCAACAATTATTATAACAATGGTAACAAATCAAACAAGTCCCTCTGTTATTTTGACCACCAATAATTACCAGCTTCGTTTTTGTTATCAAATTTCCAAACTAAATAAACATGTTAATTTATAACACAAACAGAGATATAAATCTACCTAGAAAAACCAAAGGCAAACTATTAACCTGAGATAAACATATGTGACTGTGACACCCAAAAACTAATTATTTAATTAATCCAAATTAATATTCATTAAGGTTAATTTCATCCTCACCCAATGAGATAAATCATGATGAATTTATGATTTCACATAAAAACAAGGAGACAAAATATATTCTCTACCTCATATATTTTGACATTATTCGATCGATAATTTTATAACAGCGTAGATCTATAATCACCACTCGTGAAAGGAATCTACATCCCTCTAAGAATGTTACACCATGAATACACTAATAATCATAAAATATAACCCTATGATAAAAAATTATATCATCATATAATTCATGGAATGGTATAATGGTACAAAGAAACTAAATGGAGAATAAATAAAAAGAAAAATAGGTAAAAATCATCTCAGATCACCAAGGATGGAACTCAGGAAGCCTAAGATCTATCCCGATCAAAAGGGATTTGAAACACCTTGAAGGAGAAACTCATATCACCAAGTCTTTCGGATGAAACGTTTGAATAATGGAAAATTTTAAGGGGGTTTACTAATAAATAGGTATAATAGAAATTATAATTCTATGATGATATACTCTACACCACGATGCAAGGGCGCTAACCCAGGATAAACCTACAACATAATTCAACAGACTATGTCCTAGAATTCCAGGTCAAAGACACATTAGAGAAAGACGGTGAAATCCACACCATAAATATTATATATTAGGAAGATTAATTTCATGATCCATCTCAATGAGGCCTGAACCATTACTACGAAAATCCCACCTCCAATAGGCCATAGGTTGGTGACTAGCATCAAGTAGGTACATCACACACAAGGGAGTCATCTCCCTAATGTACCAGTATACATGAACAAATATTCAAACAGACACAATGATGAAATTTAAAAACAAAGGAAAATAATGAATGCGTATATCAATGATACAAAAATAAACGTTATATAGTTACCTATTGAAAAATATAAAATATTCTAAATACAAGCCCAAACAAAAAAATCCAGAGAGCCCAACCTACTGCAGGGGTAGGGAATATGATAAAATTAAACCACATAAAAAATAAATTGGATTATCATGTTCAAGATACTCTAAACCCACTCCCTTCACTCCCAATACCTCATCAAATGTGTCATCATTTATATAAGATATAACACTTACAATTGGATAATATGCAAGGGTGAGTATAAAAATTTCTAGTAGAACACACCAAGATCACTAAAAACGAATATTAAATAATATTAAGCTCTTAAAAATGATATATGAATCCATTTATAGTAGGAAACGTCACCCAAATAAGATTTAAAAGAATAATGTTCCACCAAGAGGTCACAACCAACTACCAACCACATTACTCAACTTGAGAAAATGCACATTCATGAATAATCAACTCCACTTGATATATTGAAACCATAGACACTCATATAATAGTTATTGATCACTGGTCAACTCCAATGAAAGATCATTGGTCTTAGAAGACCTTGATACGTGGATAAAGGATAAGACCTAGGACCACTGGGGGACACCACGAACCTAATCTAGATTAACCCGCTACATTGGGGATCGTATGCCAATGAAACCACAAACCTTTTCGATACAGACATCATGATGGAAGATCAAATTCATTCTCTATGAGGTTATCCCAATTCCATAAACCAAACCTAGGTTAAAAAAATCATATAGGATCACATTTTAGTCTCATAGAGGTACACAATGAACTTTATCCAAGACTCATCCTCTATAGGGGATGAAAATACTGAGATTTTTATTTAATTACACATTATACCCTCAAGGGGATAGACCAAAGGAACAATCTCAACTGATACTGGTCTCTTCTAAATAAATTAAGGGCCTTAAACACCCTCAAAGATAGTACGAAACATGTACTAGGGGTACACAGTGTTTCCATCCAACCATTGGTCTGCATGTGTTGTGTTTCCTCATAAGAAATATAAATATCCATATCAGGGACATGGGATAAAATTAAAAAGTGTGTAGAGGTCTCCCATAACTCTACCCATGTAATCTGTTCATGCCCCTATACATCGTACTAAGTCTGTGTACCTTGGTTCAATTTGTGTACTTCATCCTTCCAATGCATGTGTAACCTTTGAGTCACACACCAAGTCATTGATAATTTGTCATAAGTCATGTGATAGGGTTATAAACAATGTGATATTTATCTTTCTATGGAAACCCTAGTGCCACATCCAGGGGGTCCAATAAGGCTTGTAATACAAGATTACACACTGTGTAACATGAATGTTTTCAGATTTATTGGTTTCTACTCCACGTTATCCACCATGTTTCCACCACTACCATCCTTACAATATATTATAGACCTAGGGCCATCAAACACTCCCATCACTGGATATTAGGATTTCGAGTTTTGAATCTATGTAGAAAACTCCCACTTGAATCATTTGTATCCACATCATCGATTCTGAGGTGAATAGAAACCATAAATCTATTCTGATCCACCTCAAATAATACTCCGTCATCATCACATATTGAATTAATCCTCAATCATGAACAAAACCCATTGTATTGAGCTATTTACCTAATGAATAGTCAATTAATGATCAAATCCTAGGAAAATATTGAACTGTGGGACAAAATAAAATGAATGGGAAGAATATGTAAAGAATAAGGAAAGAAACCTATAAGACACTACATGTGATGAATGATCCTCATACTTTTTTCATTTTTCCTTGATAAATTTTCATATATTTATACAATTGAAGAGGTAATAAATAATAAAAAACCCCATAATTTAAATCTACCATGGATTCACAAATCAATTCTGTTTTTGGAATTGATCTTCGTTTGACCATAACAAAATAACATGATGAAGTTTCCCAAATCAAACATCCTACATTAATTTTGGATTGATCACTCATAAATAATGATCATGTTTTGCTATCATTATAATGATCCAAATATTCTATTTCAAACCAATCGAAGATCCCAGAACTGGCTGACGTTCACCCATGGAAGCTCCTCCTACACTCTCCAATGGCTCATCTCAACTTTTAGGGTTATGCGGATAACTCTAAAAATTTTCCATAATTGCATAGTTATAACCCAAAATATCAAGTCATGGTTATTTAAATTAAATAAATTACTTGAATTGATTAATTTATTCAGACATCCTTTCACAAAAATTCTCAACACAAATGCCTGGTGCGCTAAAAGATTATGTAATTCCTTCGGTAAACCCCACAATCTTAACTAACAAGTACCCTTATATTTCTAATCTGATCCCTCATTAAAGTGTTATTCAAATTTTTTTAGGAGTGCTACATGAATTTTATTTTAATATATTAAATATATTTCAAAAATTAATTCTTGGATCTTTGGGCCGCAAAATATCATCTCGTCTTAGGGTATAGCTCCAAAAATAGTCCATATAACATCAATGATAAATAAATCAAAAATTACAGTCATTACATCATCCCAACCATTGGTATATTAATTACGAAAAAAGAAAAACCTACATAAAAGGATGAGGGTTATGGGATCTCATTTGGTTCTCCCACTCCTGGGTACTTTCATTATGATTATTTCTCAACAACCAAACACATACTAGTGGAATTAATCACCCACGATAGATACTCTCCATTAAATCCCAAATATCAACTAGTTACTCACCAAAGGTAGCTCCATTATCAATTTCTAGATCCACCTAGTCAATAACAAGTAATGATTCATGAATGTACCATCTCAACTATAACACAAGTAATATATCATGTGCTTGGTCTAACTAAAATGGTAGGGGGAAGTGGTAAGACACCTCAGAAACTCTAGAAAATATCTTGAAAGTAATATCTTATCTTGGTGATAACACTTATCCACTTCAAAGTCTCTATAATCGACATTGATATGAGACCCTTAGGAGCACATTGTATCCCTCCTCAAACGCCATATGTCTCTGTTGTTGGTCAACATAATACTTTTTTGTCTATGTGCAGTCATCATCCACTACAGGATGGCCTGCATCGTCTTTGTTATAGCTCGCACCATCTCTTGGCCCATTAGTGCTTACTCACCTAAATCAGTCCAATAAAGTCTTGATCTATAAGGTCTCCCATACAAATACTCGAATGGTGCCATAACAATGGTATAATATCATATATTATTTTATGTAAAATCCACCAAGGTAAAGTGATCCTCCCAACTATGTCCAATGTCCAACATGAAATCCTGCATCAGTTCCTCCAAGACATGAATGTTCCACTCATTATAGCTGTTATTATTGGGTTGAAACACCGTACTCAAATGAAACCAAGTCCCAAAGGCCCCCTAAAATCCTCTCCAAAATCATTACCTGAAGTGATTATCATGTTTTCAAATGCACATTGAGGGAACTACATGGTTTCAATCTATCTTCTCCACATAAAAGCATCTCAAGCACTCAACTAAACTGCACTTGAATGTCTGGGAAGTAGGACGACTGGGTGAGTCATTATATGATCACCTAGATTGCTTCATGTCCCCTTGACATATATGATAACCCTGTCATTCATTATGTGGATATCACATCCAAAATCAACTTTGGAATCTCTTGGGGTTGAGATAAACTCGCTATAATCTGGGTCTTAACCTCCACTTAATAGATAGTGAGTCATTGACATAAGAAATATTCAACACAACACTTCATTCATGGCCACTATAATTGATTTTAGAGGTCTTGGTACATATCTTCCACACATGGATTTAACATTGTTGTGGGTAAATTAAAATACCATATTACCTCCTTTTGAAACATCAATAGTACCATCATTCATGCTCTAAAATGTTATCATGATCCCCACCTTTAGCATATCCATCAAGAGAAAATCTAGAAGATACTTGAGTATATAAGGTATCATAGTCAATATCTCTATGTTGATCAACCCTAACAACATTAATTTTAGTTGGGTAAAAACCGTCGACAAAATATGTGGAGCACCATCCTTTTCCAAGAAGGAACCTAAAATGAGGAAAACTTCTTTGAAACAATAGAAAAAAATGAGAACAATATATCATGCTAAGAGTGTCTGTGACCATATTCCCTTTCCTAGGATTATATATAATCTTGAATTCATAGACCTATAGGAAATATATTAATCACCTATGTCTAAAATTAATACCTTTCTCAGAGAATATATACATGAGACTATTTTGGTCAGAGTAAACCATAAACTTCTCTCTCATCAGGTAGTATTGCCACATGCTTAGTGATCATACTACCACTACTAACTCAAAATTGTAGGTTGTTAGTTCTACTCATGTTTTTTCAATAAACGTGAACCATAATAAATCATTTATTACCTTTACATTAGAACACAACCAATATTAGTCCCTGATGAATCATAGAACACTACGTACTTGACACCCTCCTTGGGTAATCTCAAGATGAGAGTTCTCATCAATATCTACCTCAACACCGGAGAGAACTTTTGAAACCTTTATGCACACATAAAGGGTTACCCATTTTGGTTCAATCTTTTCAAGGGTTCTATAACTCTAGATAAGTCTGGTGAAAGCATTTGATATTACCCCACATATCCAAGGAAACTATGTACCTTGGTAACATTATCGGCTAGCCATTAGGCTAGTACTAACACAACCTTCATCAGGTTCACTTCTACTCCTACATATGAGATGACGTTTCCTAATAAGTGTCACTCAATAATCTAAAACAGAAACATCAAGAGCTTCCCATAAGGTTAGTTATCTCAATGTATGTCTAGTACCATATGAAATTCTCTCATGTTCTCCTCCACAAATGAAGAGTACATTAGGTTTTCATCGATGAATACCACCACAAACTGGCCTAAGAAAGGATAAAAGATCATATTTAATATTCCCATGAACACTAATAGGTGGTTCATCATACTAAAATTCTCCATCAATTACACACTGTGTTTATAAAAACATATGAATTTTTTCTTTTTTATATGTTCAACATGTACTCACAACAAGTGATAGCCTCATTTGAGGTTAAACTTCGAGAAAAACCGTGACCCTATCAATTGATAAAATATTTCCTTGATACTTAGTGGTGGATAATTAATATTCATTCTCACCTAATTCAAGAATAAATAATATACACATAACCTCAAGATCATACCCACCTTCTTGGTGAACAGCCCTAGGGCTGCCCAGGGGGAAACATTGGTTCTCACAAAGAACATATCTTACATGTCCTCTAAATAAACCCTCATCTTATGAATCTGTACGGGATCCATCCAAAATATTGGTGTAGATATAAATTTCATCCCATGTTTTATGTCAATGCATAATTCTAGATCTCAGTGGGGAGGTAAGCCTGACACGTCATTAGGAAAGACTTCCTCATGCTCTAATACCATAGTAGGGAACATGTAACCTAAAGAATCCACTGATCTAAGAGTCATACAAGCCAATTGGTGTGTAATTAGAAAAAATATCATACTCCTAATCTAATCTTACTCTTTAAATGATTCCATTTCACCCAAAAAGTAAAACCACATAACATCATTTTGGACACACCACATCCTGGATCCTTGGGGTTATTTCCCTACATATCATGTTGTTATCTGCATCCATGACCACTAGCTCCCTGAACCTATCCTGCACCACCCATGTTGGTGGTTTTAATAATTCAAACCTCAAACATCCTAATTTTTCTCTATCGGACCCTCTTCCATGTCTTCCACCGTACGGACAACCCTACTATAGCCTCTTTCTTTTCCTCGGTGGTCCCTCAACCATACCGCAATCAGTTATTTCAAGGTTTAGATAATCTCATGAATGATGTCATCTACTATCATAGGTGAAACCTCACCTCTTCCATGGATGACTTGATCCATCTTTAGAGCACCACACCAATAATCATATGTCTAGATATCATCTCCTGAATCATCTGGAATTCCCAAATCTATATGACTCCCATCCACTACTTGTTAATGATGTCTTAGCTTCGAGATTCCTACTACCAGCACCTACTATCAATGCCTACTCTTCTAGGAAGATCTCCACCACTAATGCCCACTCAAACACCCTAAAATATACGATAATACAGAGAGATATCATTAATGTCTTCATATCTTGGTGTAATACAAACTCAAGGGCCCACGCTAGGATGAATGGATCTTGAACCATATCTATGGAGTATCATGAGAGAGTAGTAAACCTCACTCCACCATAGTAAAGGTAACGTTATGTAGATGCATAATTTCATGGATGTGAACTAACCTAAAAGTGGCTAGATAAAAATACTCCTTAAAGAGATGATGGAAGTATGGATTGGATTGAGATGTCCTATCATGCGATTGAGTCACTAAACCACACCATCACTGAGAAAATCCATGAATAAGAATCATTACAAGGACTTCCATCTGATCGGATGTCGTTCTCAAAGCGCATAAATCTTGTGTTACTGCTTTAATCCATTCAGCATATACCAAGCGTTCAATATCTCCCCATAACTTAAGAGGTTGATAACTTTAAGACTCTTACAGAGTACTCAGCATCCATGCATCCTCAACTGGTACTTAAAGCACTAGATTCTTCTCAATAGGTGGTGGTATAACTGTTAAACCATCTATAGGTTCTATCTTGGGTATATTCCCCAAATTGAATCCTTGTCACTCAACAGATCATCCTCATGATCTCACAGTGGAATCATGGACAGTTGTCTTCATGGATTCGTCCTGAAATAAAAAACATATACCATGGTCAAAGAGTATACCTTGGGGGAAGACTCAACAATGACATATAAATCTTAACCAATTACTCTATGATATATATACCAAGGTTTTCCCAACAATTAATGTCTACATGTACTAGGTTCAAAGGGAGGTGATCAGAGTCCTAATGTATTGATATGTCGGTCACCACACAGTCCCAAGCCTAAAATCTAAATATTAAACACTTAAAATTGTTTCCCTAAACTTATATTTTATACTGATATATCACAACCTATCCCAACGTGTCCCAAACTGTGACTACCCCAAGCTAGCCACCAATAAGATAGGGGATGGAGACTAGTTCTGAGTAGGCATATCACACACATTAGAGGCATTATCCTAATATAAGTTTACACATGAACACATCTCAAATCCCACACAATGTTGAAATGTAAAACAATTGAAACCAATTCATGAATACATATTTTATGCCTCAATAAAATTATAGCATTGAAATACTAGAAGTGTTAAAATGATCTAAATACATGCCCAACCAAAAACGGTAGAGATTCCATCCTAATCTAAGGGAGAGGTCAATGATCAAATGAAACCACCCAAAAGATACCTTGGTCTTTTAAGGTTATTCTATGATCAACCTACTCCCTATCCACCTAAGACAACATCAAATGGTTCACCATATCCATAAGACACAACATGTGTGCGAAGATCCTTATTGGGGTGAGAATAAGAATTCCATGTAGGACAACATGAAAATAATAAACAAGAAGCACAAAAATATTAAACTCATAACAAAGATATATAAATGAATTCATAATAGGAAAATAAATCTAGATGTACTCATGAAGGATACCACAGCACTAGGCAGTCACAACAAACAACTAGTAATACGATTCATCTCAATAAAATGATCAATTCTAATAGAATACAAACCATGAACAATGATAACACAAAAAAACACTTCCGAGAGGTCATGGTCATTTGACATTGCCTAAAAATTCTCACAAGCCTCAAAATACCTGGATACTCAGATAGGGGATCCCACCCAGGACAGCTATAGACATGATGAATCTAATCTAGATCAAAATGCAATATAGGGGATCATATTCCAAATATACTATAAACCCTACCAATATGTCCATATAGATAGAGGATTAAGGACTATCTATATAAGGTCAAACTGATTTTAGAAACCCCACCTAGGGTATAAAACTAATTGAGGATCACACTATAGTCTCACTGAGGGACCCCATGAACACTATCTCCAATACAACATCCAAAGGGGATTATAATCTGGATTTTTGGACTTAATGTCACATTTTACAATTTAGTTAATGGACCAATGTAACAAAATCAACCATTAATGGTCTATAATGAAGAAATGAATGGTTTCAAACACCCTAAAATGAGGTACATGGTGTGTACTGAGGGTACAAGGCGTGACAATTCAACCCTTATTATTACCATATGGTTCTTACTCACATGACATGTAAATATTAATATACAAGGCATTTAGGAAAATTAAATAGAATATACAGATCAACTAGCACTTTTCTTGTGTCTTTTAGTCATGCTCTCATATAATTATATTGTGTCTACGTACTCTGGTAGTGCCCATTTACTTTTGTATGTTGATGCTCAGGTATCCTCCAAGTTACATGTTGAGTGAGTGAACATAGGTCACATGGCTTGTGAAAGGGTCACATAACATGTGAGATTTAACTCTATGTGAAAACCATTGTTCTGCATAGAGGAGTCCCACATGGAATTTAATTTTATATTACAGGATTTGTATCATGGGATTTTCAAGATCCACTGGTTTTTTATCCATGTTATCCATCACATCATTTCCACCACCAACCTCATCGAAGATGGTAGGTCTAGGGTTATCCAATACTCCAATAGTCAGGGATTAGGATTATGGTATTCAAATCTACTGAAGAAACACCCACATGCACCATCCTTAGCCGCACCATTGAATCTAGGATGAAAAGATACCAAAAATCTATTCTGATACACCTCTGATCTTCCCTTATCATCGTTGCACCTTAATTACAACCTTAGTCACAAACCACACCCATAATATTGATCTATTTTACAAATAATGGTCATGTAAGGATCATTTACAGGGTGAACATTAAACTATGGTCCAAAATAAAATGTATGTAATTAAACTGAAGAGAAACGGAGGAGGGAACCATAAGTCACAAGATGTGAGGAATGGACCTCAACCTTTGTTCATTAGGCATCAATACATTGTCCAAGATTTATAAAATATAAGAGGAAATAAACAATTAACTAAATAAATCTATAAATTAAATATACTTTTGATGTGTGAATCAATTATTTTCATGGAAGTGATCTGTGTTTGACTGAAATAAAATAACATAATGGAACTAAAAAAATCAACTGTCCTACTTGGATTTTGGCTTCATTCGTGATGAATAATGTTAATGTGTAAATATCATTGAAAAGATCCATACATTTAATTATGCACCAATAAATGATCCAGAAACCAGTCCTCATTCACTGATTGAAGCTACTCTAATATTCTCTAAAGGCTCCACTTGATCTCAAAGGTTATTCAGATATACCTAAAAACATTTCATAAGAAGATATTTATAACCAAAAAAATTAGTTTAGGGAGATTTTAATTAAATTAATTAATTGAATTGATTAATTAATTAAAACATATTCTCATGTCTACCCTCATCTTGAACACATAATTTTCTCCAAGGTTATTTCACACCAATGGTAAAACCCACATTCCAAACACAACGATTCCCTTAGATTTCTGATCTGGGAACCTATTCATGATTTATTGTAATTTTTCATAAAAAATGCATATGTGTGGTTTTAAAATATTTAACATATTTTATGAAATGATTTTTGGAACACCAAACCTCAAAATCTCACACCATCTCAATACCTTGCTCTGAAAAATAGTCTATATAATTTCCAAAATAATACCTGTAAAAGCAGAGTCTTCAAAAGGAACCTAGTTCAAGGTACACCAGTACATCATAGAATTCTAATTTCTAAAATTAAATATATGATACAACTCATCACCCTAGCTTAAAGACCCCCAAAAGGAATAACCATTGAAATATACCTTATGGGGATCCACACCATATCTTAACCCCCACATTGTTGGGGTAATGAAAATGGAAGCACCATCTAAACCTCCTCCTTGAGATTCTATTCCAGAATGCTTATTCCATATTGTATCCTCATCTCTCGATTGGACTCCAAGGTATAGAACAGAAACAAACACTAAAATCCGACTCTTTATCTGAAATTTCATCTTTACTCCCATCCATAATACTTCGATCCTCATCTAAAAACAAACAACACCTAAAACATGAAGGAATAATAGAAAAGGATTTGTTACCATACATCTGATACCTCTCAAACAATTCTCTCCCTTGATAATTTAAAAAACTGAAAAAAGTCGGAAAAGGTTCATCTGGACATCCACCTCAAGAGGTACATCTCCAAGATCTTTTTATCATAGGAATTAAACTACCTAAATTATAGGAATAAGGTTAAAAATCACAAAAATAAATATCATGGTGGAAACACCTCTCAAACATGAGATTGGTCAGAGATAAGAAATTAGGATAGAGATAACCATCTCATAATCCTGGTAAAGATCAACATCAAAAATAACATTTTTACAAAATAATAATTATGAATCAAATAGACTGATATGTTGAAAGTGTATCTACGACTCATATGTATTTGTTCTCTCTTATATGCCATAGTTTCACCAAAGGAAACAAACAATGGGAATAAAAATATCATGAAACACTGTCTCTTAGTTTACTTATATATCTATTATATTCTCCTTGATGGTCTCATATTCAACAACATCGATCCTTCCCCAATAGATGATTTGAGAGTCATAATTATGATAATGGTGAAGCTATGAAACATGGAATACATCAAGAATCCAACTAAACTATGGGTGAAGTGCTATTTGATATGGGATTACTCCAATACAAGCCAACACAATGAAAGGCCCCAAAAACCAAGGAGAAATATTATTCCCATGAAGTATACTTCATTTCCTTAGATGAGGAGTCAATATAATGAACGCATAATCTCCTTGTTTAAACCTCATAAAACACATATTAGTATTTTAATAGGAATTTTGGGGAACCTATGAATCCTTCGTCTTCTTACAAATCCCCTAAACTATCTCTTTTGTGTTTTTTAATAGTTATGACCCAAGAATTACTGAATCTCAAACCCCAGTTCATTACAATGGATAATGGAAAGGGAAACCATATAAATCTTAAAATAATGCCATAAAAATGGTGTACTGAAAAATATTATTTCAATAAAACTAAACTAAATGTAGGTAGATCAGAAAAAATAATCCAAAATCTAGGACATAAGTACACAACATGTCTTCAAATTTCTGGATTATCTACTATGTTTGACCCTCCATCTATAGATGAAAAATATATTTAAAGAAAAATTGTGATCCAAAACAATCAGAAAGACCCCTCCATGACCTATAGGTGAAATGAGGATCATGATTGGAGATTAACTTCTTCATGAATCCATAGAGTCTCCCAAAATCCTCTAGAAACTACCTCAATAAAACCACTATTATTCTCCAATCCTTTATCATTAAGAGGTGATCCAATTATTTCAAACAGTCTACTATCACACATATTGGATCCTTGAGTACCCAATTTTGAGGTAAACCAATGAATAATTACATCTCAATATCCTCCCAATTCAACTAAAGTACATCTAATTTCTAGAGCAAGCCACTAGGAACAGTAAGTTAAACTTTTAACTTATAGAATTCAAAACATCACGAACAAACTCTATAACTAAATGGTTTAAACTAGGACACCAAAGTTTTCCTCTTATAGAATGATATATATTTTTAATTTCCATATGTACTACTAAAGGCAATCTATATAATAAATGGAAAACCACCTCATGCATGAATGAACGAATGAAAATAATCCACTAGAAAAACACCCAATGTGGATCATACTAATACCACCCTTAGGGGAGTCACCACAAATAACTGAATATCACCAACCCTCTTCCTTAGAATCACCTAGTTTTGATTCCTCTATATAATACTCCACAGAATAACATGCCATCATTTGTTTACAGAGTCCTATACTACCATTATCTCCTATATAAATATGCATCATGAATATTTCTTCTATCACCCTATAATAATCTCTAAATTTACACACAACTTCACCGAAAAACTTCATGATTAGCCCATCATCCACAAATTTACCCTTTCTTTGTTTATATCAAATATCCAAGTAATAGTCCAAAAATATTTACATCCACCTTCACTTTCACAAGTTTTGGTCACATTGGGAGAAAACATACCTCAAACTCTTGGGATCATTGAAAACCAAAAAAATTCATCTATGAGGTTGTTATAACATAAATTATTGGATAGAACAACTACTACTAGCTTAAGATAATGTGTGGAGTAGTTATTCTCATGGGGTGGAAAATACCAAGACCCAAAGGAAGCAACTAATCTATGATACATCAACACACTGGCCAATCTATGACACAAAGTATCATAAAAATCCTCAAATTGAACTCCCACTTTTGGAAAAAAATAACTAGAGTGATGGATAACTTTTCCTTTAGATACCTGAATTTAACCTAGAATTGATAAGTCCACAATAATTACTAATATTTCTTAGTATATTATATTAATGGATTCATAATCCAAGATAATTATGGTATGAACCTCCTTTAATATCCTTATATAACAATGAAAAATCTACACCAGTGAAATATTCATGGGGGATTCAATGAAAACCCCACCTCAATCTATGAAGGCCCCATGAACACAGCACATAGAAACATGAAATTATAAAAAAATGAACATCATGAGCCCAGAACTCACACTTAGACTACTTCTAGAATAGTTAATGGTGATGATAGGATTAAAAAAGTATATACATATTCTCTTCATACTACTCCTAAGATGAAGAGTACATAAGGAAATCATCGATCAAAAACACCATGAAATGGTCTAGAAAATCTCAGAATATAACATTCATCAGGACCATAAATATATATGGATAATTCATTACACAAAAAAATATCACAACAAGCTCATAATTACTGTAATGATGTTATAAAGCTATCTTTGGTATATCCTGATTCATTACTGCCTAATGATGTCTCGATCTTATATTTGTATTTTAGTACCAATTAGATTTTTTTCCTCTGTGGAAATAAATCATCAATCTATGGAATTGGATATAAATTCTTCATAGCATCATGATTCAAGTGGAGTTAATGAACACATAGGCATAGAATTCCATTATTCTTCTTTGTAAAAAAATAGTGTACCATAAGGAGGTATTCTTAGATGAGAAAAAATCAATGTAAGAGATCATATATATTTATTTACATCACCCTCAACTTAGAAAGCACTATACTATATAGAGATATTGAGATCAGTGAAGTGACCAGCATTAGTTATCTCCAATACTCGATCTTCTATTGAGGAGTAACACCATAAAATCTTCAGGGAAGACATCAATGTACTCTTATATAAACATGGGAAACACTAATTATTTAACCTTTTATGAAATTGATATAAAATTTTCCATCAAGGAAGATAATGATGCAACATGCCTCTAACCAATCTGAAGGACTCTCTCTCCAAATAACATGACTAATTCTCCATTAGCATCATAGATAACGATATGACTTTTAAAGAAATACCTTTTATATTATGCCAAATATATATAGTCCATGATAAGGATGTTGTCACATAGTCATATCCAAAAACATAAAAAATTTCCCTAAGAGAGGTTATATCTCATAAATAAATCATAGTCTCTTCAAAATTCATACATATAAGCTTGACCTTTGACTAGAGTAGTCAATGCTTAGGGCACTGAAAATCTATCCACCTCATGTCCCAATTCATAGAATGGAAAATGTGAAATAAAGGATTTTTTATCTCCTAAATCAAATAACTCATGTGCCCATGTAAAAAAAAGAAAAATGTGCCTCAAAAAATGTATGATTTCCTGCTGTTAGAAAATCTAGAGCATGAAGCTGACCAATACCTACTACATAAACTCTTTGACCCTGATGATCACAACTTCCATTATCATGTTCTAATATCTATGGATTAATTGCATCATGAGTCTGACCTCTTCCTGTTATATCTTCCCTCAACCAATAAAAGGATAAATAAACCTACTACTGTTAATTTAGTTGAAAGAGCTTTAATGGAAGAACTTGAGGCTGAATAGCTACTATATGCCACTTTCTCAAAAAGGTCAGTAACTCCCTCCCCTGATGAACATGACATTTACAAATAAAATATATGTATAATCCCTTGGCAGGGGACCGATAGTCCCCACCCTAGAAGGAATGATATGAAAAAGGATGGGACGTACCCCTTTCCATCTAAAACCCCTTTTTTCTATGAAACTAGAAAACTCATACCAAAGATATACTATTGGGTAAATCATGATGAATTGAATCTCATGAAAATATAGTTATGTATAGCATACTATCAAAAACCTCTTCTCTCTCTAGTAGATCAAGATATGTCAATAACACAAAATTAGTAACTTGGTTCCAGATATGTGATGTAAATCCTACTTGAAATTCCTTTCTCTAGACACCACATCTAGGAATATTTTTAAACCATGTTATAGATTGTTATTGAAATACATATTAAACTCATGCACATTGCATCATCCCTATTTATGGGAAACAACATAGTGTGGTTGTCCGCCTCAATGGTCGAAGAAAGAAACTCAACTTGAAATTTATCTTGAAACTTATACGACCAAATAAATGACCCCTATAAATATCTATGGAATGAGAACTAAAAATTCCTAGATAGTATATATAGAATCTACAAAACTAAAAATAAATATTAATCCTTTTAATCATGTATCGAACTGATGGTTATCTCTTACAACTCTAACCACTCCTCTCTCACTTAATCTGAAATGGGTCCCTTATACTTCTATAGACTCTGGAACAAAAAATCTTATAGTGTCCACATCCAAGTGTCATCGATGTCCTTATCCTAAAATCTATGGTGATATGTTATAACATTATTCTAAAAATTTTTAGTGTAAACCTTATGTGGATGTCAACCTGGGTCCATACCTGAAAAATAACATATGTCTAGTGACTCCAAAACCTAGAATATATAATTTTTAAGATTAAACATTTAATTAAGGTTCTACATAAACCCAAGGACTAGATATTTATACAAAGACACAAAAAATAATGATCCATGATCCTTTCCTAGGTCTCAACCCCTCAACTATTATTACTTTCCTTAGTGGGATATATAAACATAAAGGCCCTTACATCAGATCACAGGGCCCCCCTAAATACTCAGGTCCCAACAAGTTTCCCTTTTTTACATTACTTACTAGGATTAACTGACATTGTTTCCATACCAATCCATGAAACCCGCACCAATTACTACCTCTAAAATCCATCATATACCACATATTGGCCTTCTCCTACTAATATATAACAACCAAATCCTCACAAAGGTACCACTTCTAGTTGGTCAATGAGGGATAAGAGATAATGAAACCTCAATCCCACCTCTAATAGGCCACAGTTTTTTAAATAACAATGAGCATATATAATACATGCACAAGGGAGGGATTACACCCTAAGAAGAATAAAGATTAAGAGAGAAGATGAAAACATCAAAAAACTCCTTATCATAAAAATATAAAATATCCCAATACATGTATGTAATTCCATACAATTAAACAAATACAAAATAAATTATAAGTATAAAATGGGTATTAACTATAGTCTAGTGAAAAAACATATGAAACTTACTCATCACCTAAACAAGAATGCTAATGCTTTTCCCTAGATCACTCACCAAGTATCTCATAAAAGTAATAATATGATATACAATATAAATTGAAATGAAATTACTATGCTACCACTTCTCCATAGGGTGTGTTATATGACCTAAAATTTCACATCCTAATCCGTCTATCTATAATAAAAACCCATTCTCAAAAATACTGAGGAAACTATAATATATCATGTTCATGTGTATCACATCATCTCTTCATAAACATCCATATCTCTATATAGTAACCAAGTAGTTTCTGGGATCCCCTATAGCTCATATAACAGGTATTATAGCTCAATCAACTACATCACATACACAACAAACCTATAATAATCTTTAGAATACTATATCAGAAGATACATGTGTGTGAAATAACTTAAATCCATTACATTCCAATAAACATATATATGGTAAAGGTGACAACAATATATAAAATCACATAATACTACTAGTAGAAGATTTACTAGAAAGAGTGTGTTGTAAAATATCTATTCCTTTCCAACCTAGATTTTGGGGAAAACATCGTATAGATTCCACTAGTGTTATCCCCCTACTAAAATTGTTGATATAATATATAAAATCACCTAACATAAGACTATATATAACTTACTACCACACTATGGGAAACAAATTAGATTTAACCTCAACAATATTTATAGCTTCTTGGAAACCCTACTTCCAATTTTAATGACAAGATATTCTTATAAGAAAAAAAATAATTATAATTTAATTTTAATTAATTGTTAAGATGAAAATTTTATTTTACATTTTTTGTCAGTAAAACAAAGTCCTATATGCATAATCCATTGACTCACATGTATCCTCTAGAATTATCCCCATATGGTATTTCATTAATCCTCTATCCTAATGGATAAAAAAATGAACAAGACTTTATCATTCCATTCTTATACTTACTCTAGGAATCATCTTGTGCTACCATAAAAGATGCATAAACCATTAACATATAGTTACATTAATTAATGTGTAAATGATTGAAAAAATAATTAACCCAACCCTATATCCTTAAAATAAGATTAATTATCAAACCATTATCCAAAAATTAAGCAAAAAATAATGGTAAAGGATAGATTCAACTCAAACCATCTGTCTTGGTGCCACCCCCAACACTGATATGCATATCATCGTCCATCTTTCCATTAAATTTTCTAACTTCCTCCAAAACCTCAGAATCCACTCCCATTTACCATCAAACCACCATCCATATAAGGATCACATAATTTCATATAGTAAGGCTCATCATCTAGATAAAACACCTAAGGTATCAAGAAAATGAAAATTAATTAAAAGGGAAACATGGACCTTAAACTAAGTCATCTAGATGGGCTCTCTCATCCCTAAAAAAATTAACATTTTAAAATAAGAATTTTTTTAGCATATTTAATTAATATAGTAATTTATCATCGTTACAATTGTAAACACCCTATGTCATCAACTATAATCATCTAGGTATTTTAAACATGCTTTAAGAATAAATTTCAGTATTATCACTTATAAGAAGACTGATAACAAATCAAACATTCCCATTTTTATTTTAACCATGAATAATTAACATATTTATTTTTATTATCATGTTTAAAAACTAAAAAAATAATAATCCATAGAATAAATAGAGATAACACACTATCTATAAATACAAGAGGAAAACTATTAATAATGAATAAAAACAGGAGATCACTATAACCAAAAACTATTTCATTATTTAATCCATTTCAATATTTTTTAAGGTTGATTGCACTATTATCCAATGTGATAAAAATGATAAATTTATGATTTAACATAAAAACAAGTAGATGAATAAAATACCCAAGTGTGATGATTTTAATGTTCTTTGATC
Organism: Viscum album; assembly: GCA_963277665.1. Lineage (NCBI taxonomy): Eukaryota > Viridiplantae > Streptophyta > Magnoliopsida > Santalales > Viscaceae > Viscum > Viscum album. The sequence continues at coordinate 929,640,773 of OY728165.1, forward strand.
AAGAACAAAAACCGAACAAAAATATCTGATAACCTTTCCTATATGGGATCTACATGCCTCTAGGGATGTTACAACATGAACAAAATGAAAAACATGAAAATAAATATATGATAATAAAGAATATAAACCTGTATAATATGGTAAGGTAACACAAGAGAATATAAAACCAAATAGATGAAAAAATATTATGTGGAAAAAATAACCCTAGATAACGACTAATAAATCTTGGGATGATAAGGATCAATCCAAATAAAAAGGGCTTTAAATGTCCTTAATAGAAAGAACCACTGGTCACCTATTGTTTTGGATGAAAATTTAGAATAAATGAATGTTCAAAGGGGGTTTAAAATTTTATTTTCCCACTAAATATTATAATACATTGATGTTTCACTATACACTATGGAACATGGGTATTGAAATAGGACAATACATTGGAGTGAGTCAAGAGACTATGTCACAACATTCCTGGTAAATTTTTTTTCTAAAAAACATGGCATATAGCATTCCACATATCCTAAAAATTAATAAGTGGACCAAAAAACAAGTTAAACACAATATCATGTAATTATAATTTCTAAAATGTAGCTATGACACAATAAAAATCATGGTTATATTGACTCATGAAATGATTAACAACAAAAATTTACCTCCTGAGATATCATGAAATCGACTACCCCCATGAAAAAGGGGTACCAAAATTTGAATATCCACCCAAACCTCTCCCTTGATATATTAAACTACAACACATAGTATATTTTATAACCTCACCTTTCAACAGTATTCAATGGAATATCACAATCCTCCTCACTAAAATCATTCTCTACAACAAAATACTCTTCTTAACTATCCCTTTTCTTCCTCTTATGCTCTTATATGTACCTCCAACAAATAAAATTTAATGGAACTAGATATAAAGACCTAGACCCTTGAATAATAGATTAAGAAGTGGGCCTCAAGAAAATTTAAAATATTATTTCATAGAATTATAATTTCTAAAAAGGATGTTATGCCCCAATATAACTCAAGGGCATAGAGAACCATAAAATTGAATAACCAAAGAACTTACCTCCAGATATTTCGTGTTATTTCCTACCTACTTGATAAAGGGGTACAAAAATTTGAAGAACCCCCAAAATCTCCCCCTTGATCATCTCCACCACAACACTTAGTACATTTTATAGCCTTATCTCTAAACTAGACACCATGGAATATCACAAGCCTCCACACTACAATATTTTATTTGGAACAAAATATTCACCTTAACTCCCCACTTTCTTCCTCTAAGAATCCTATAGGTACCTAAAAAAAATTAATACTAAAAGGGATAAGATTCAAGGATTTACACCCTTACAAAACATATTATAGTATATAAAATCAATTTGAAGTTACACAACTCAAAACATTTATGGTCGTTTAAATTAAATGAGCTACTTTGATAAAAGACTATCAATATTTTGATTTTTTACCCAGAGGGAATTTTTACCAAATTAATCAATGAGTAATGAGGATTTTTAATGGTTTGTAGTCTCTATATGTGAAATAGTTATCAAATGAAAAAAATTAGGAAATTAAATAACATTATACCAAAGGAGGGGCTGTTTGAGAGAATGAATATAGATAATAAAAAACATATCATAAAGTTGAGTATTAATGATATCTTCAAAAATATTTTCATATTATGAGAGAAATTTAAAAATATATGATAAAAATGAATTGAAAAAACGTTATTTCCTTTACATTAATTTATGTAGATCTAAATTTTAGAGTAAATACACTGATAAATAATTCTAAAACATATTTTTATTAAATATTTCCTTAAATTATAGAATTTTTCTTAATAAGCGAAGAAATATTTTTAGAAGTGGAAACTTCATGAGATATAATAGGAAAGATAAAAGTTAGAATATTGAAATAAAATAATCTTCAAAAACTGTTTGTTACGAATTTTTTAGGCTTGGTCATATATAACCATACGATCTTAAGTTAAAGAGATGTGTGACACATTCCTCATAACTATAGATATTATTTTTTATTAAATTATTTTATTTTGGGATATTTTCAGTTATAGTATTTTTTTATTTTAAAATAAAAAATTTGGAAGGTTTTTTAGGTGTTTCACGTGTTTCACATAGTTAGAATTAATTATATACAAACTATTCATTTAAGTCAATCTCTTGATAGTGTTATCTAGAGCAGTTAGCTTGTTTGTAGATAAATTGTGTGTTGTCCAAAGGGAAACCTTGTGAGGAATTTTTTTATATGTGGTGATGGTATCACTATTATTTCATGGCTTAGTAAAGCATGTGATTAAAATACACATCATGACTAGTTTTTAAAATTTCAAACATATAATCTTTTCCCATGTTTTCTTTTAAATATTTTTATCCTTATCTCCATCACACTTTTACATACCCTAGGACAAGCCCCATCCATCAAGTGTATTCCCCTCCTCTAGTATCAAATTATGTTATAAATTTAACATAATTTAATCAGGATTATTAGTAAAATATTCAAGGTAAATACTTCTCTTCCATCTTACTTCCTTTTTCTATTTTATTCTCCTTCCCTATCAAGATTTTGTGATTTTGTTGAACACTTAGGTTTTTATATGATGTCGGTTTTCTAATTAATTAAGTGTGTAGGGTTAGTGTGGGTACATTATTTCTTTCTTAGGCATATCTCATCAAAGGTGATGCATTTTATTATACATTACATCAATATGATGTAGGTTTTCGAATTACCTAAATTTTAATTCTAAATGTTTTTATTTATTGGGCTTCGAAATATTGGTTTAAATTTCCGAATAATGTTATTATATGTTTTTATTGTATTTTAAGGAAATAAATTAGTTTAACTATAGTTCTTATATAATTAACAGTTTTTTACATCATTAATTCTTGGTTTAAAACATTTTTTATTAAAAAATGAAAACCATGTGTTGAAATTTTTTTAAAATTTCCATCATGAGTAAACTTTGAGATTTTAAAGATTTTTTCAGTTTTCAAAGTGAATTATTAATGGTTTTAATTAAAATTTCAAGTGATGCATTGAAATGAAAATTGTTGATAATGTATCTAAAGCATTCCTTTGAATAAAATTTGTTGTTTAAAATGGGTTTAATGTGTCTTCGTTATTAAATAAATTGAAGGGTGGTGTATGGAACCATTAGAGGTTTTTAATGAAATATTTTTTTGGTGAGGTTTATTTCCTTTTTTATGAAGATATTTTTTATTTAAATTTATTTCAATGTCTTATGAATGATATATTTTCAATAATATACTTAAAATGAGGGTTCAAATGGTTTATTAATGTGTAATAAATTCTATATCACCACAAACACTTTATTTTAAAGGACCCTTGAAACTTTAATTAAATTTTCAAAGTGTGTGAGAACCTCAATTGATCCCTTATTATTTTTGTACATGTTGTTTCTCAAAACCCCTGAGGATTAATTTAGAAATTATTATGTATGATGTAAATCATTTAGATTAATGAATAAAGAGGATAATTATTATGAGGGTTTGGGAGGCAAGTATTGAGTTATTTTTAAATTAATTATAAATTTTCGATGTTATTACTGACTACTCAAATGAATTTTACTTGTTAGGGGAGTATTGGGTGGATAGTAAGTGACCTGTATAAGATATATCACAAGTCTTTAGTAGTGGCCTATCTTGGAAATATTTCTCAATTGCACCTTATCGATAATATTGATAGGGTTATGGTGCCATATGAGCTATAAAAATATTTTTTCCCATGGTTGAAAATGATCGCCTAGGTTGTTTATTTCCACATATTCTGATGTGACAACTATGGACATGAACATATTCAATAGTGTAAACCTAGTTCTTTTGTTCTTATTTTAGGTCTTTAATACTAGAACCATTAAAAATTTCCCACCATGATATATACTTTTTAGCATGTTTTTTTGATTAAAATTTTCCATTATTTCATCCCATACCCATGGATTATTTATTATAACTTATTTACTTTTATCCATTTTGGTATTCTTATTATGTATGAGTTTCAACTATGACTATTATTTTTATCTTGGGTTTTATTTTTCATATTTATTAATGAATTTATTTGAAAATATTGGATTGTTTAAAATGGATGGGTGGTGTGGGTTTTTAAAATTAATTCTCTAAAATTTTGGGTAATTAGGATAAAATGGTCTATTTTTTGCCTTAATTTTAAATCAAATATTTTCTTGGTATTCCAAGAGTTTTTACAAAAAACCATAATTATTAGGTTGGTTTCAAAATTAGGATTTTAAAATATATGATATTATTTTGTTGTCAGATTTTTTTACCCTAGTTGGGAAAATGGTTTTGTTTTCACCCTTATTCCCTTATTTTAAAGATATGGAAAATTTTAAAAATGGAATTATGTCATGATATTGGTTTTATTTAAATTGTGTGAAAACCCATATCTTAGTATATGTATTTTAAACTAGTTTGAAAGTGGAAATTTAATTAAAGGTTTTTCATATGGAAATGTTGTTATCATCCAAATATGTATTTTTATGATCATGCCTATTTTATATTTCAATTTTAGGTTTCTGGTTCAGTTTATGATAAATCTTAGAGAAACAATTGATTTAGGGATTAGAGGATTTTTATTCCATATAATTTATTTAGTTTTAATTACTACATCATCCAAGTATGTGTTTATTTTTTTTAATCATGTTCATTAGTAGATTGAACTATATTAGTAGAGGTTATGGTGGGACTTGGAGTAGTTTGTAGGTGATATAGTATGAATGGTGAGTGTTGCGATTAAATTTACATTAATTTTGTAAAATTATTATAACTATTTCTGGTATTATTTATTATTATTATTTTCATAGTCATACAACTTACAAGTGGATCATAATGAATTTTCAGGGTGAATATTTTTTTCTATTAACTATAATTTAAGGTCTAAATCACTCAAATGTGTGTTCCTATAATTATTAGGAACATGAATCTTACATGTGGGGATTATTAATTCTATTTGAGATTGTGGTCGATTAGGTCACGTTCCAGTTGAGATGGAATTCTATACCATTTTATTAAAAATGGTATCAAAGACTAGGTTTCTCAATTGGATCCTAGGGTTTTTTCTTATCCCTCTTATTATTTGGGGAGTTAGTAGTTATGAAATAAAGATGTTTTGTCTTGGGAGGTAGGTGTAGGGAGAGTGTCATTTGTTGTTTATCTCTCTGATCCTCATGTTTCCATGGATATTTGGGTTTTTTAATGTGGTTTATTATTTGATGGATTTTTAGATTATGATTTGATGCCTATGGGGGTGGTTATATTATCCTCATTAGCATATATTGATTTTCCTTGGGCTAACGTTTTGTGATATATAAAGGATATGGAATAGGGAATATAGAAATGAGGTTGTCTTGTAGGGATTAACAAAACATGCGCAACAAAAATCCTAATCTTTGATGCATTCTTGGGACCATTCTCCGATTATAATGTGTCCATAGACCATGTGAACTTGTCTAGAATGGTTTCTCATCTTATTTCTTTTCACTATTTATACCCCATGATGTATGTATTTCCTAGAGTGTTAGGGAAGAGTTAACGGATTTAAGGTGTCTCTTGTGGTATGTTGGTATCATTAAATTGGACTCTTTTAGGCTTGTATTATGCAATTTTTATATGGTTTCATGTGTGATTGGAAATTAATTTTTTTTGTTGTGAAAAATTAATTTCATAAGAAAAATATTGTAGGTTTTGAATAAGCCCATTGGTCTTGTATGTAAAATGAACTTTGTTTCAAGAAATGTTTTGATGTGGATGATTTTATTATGACATGTGGGATGGTGTTTTGGTTTTAAACATATTCGAAATTTTTTGAAATGTAAATAAATTTTATATTAAATTATTTGATGTGAATTGATTTTGTAATTATGTTCTTGTAGTATTTGGAAAGATTCATGTTAGTAAAGTGTTTTTTAAAATAAAAGGGAATCCTAAAATCATGCCTCAACTTTTAAAGAAGTCAGTGGTTTTAAAATTTTAACTTTTGAAAGAGTAGTGTAATTGGTATCATTGGTTTTAAAAAAGAAATATAAAACTTGGAAAAGGATTTCTTCTCAACTTAAGGTATTCTAATGTTTTTCCGAAACAATATTTTAGGGATTTATAAGTTTTAACCCTACATGGAGTGGTTTAAAATATCCTAAAAATGTGAATGTCTTGGAATTAAACACAGAGTTTTTTGAATTGGTTTTAAAAGAGAATCGTATATATTTAGAGATTATTTTTAGAAATATTTTGAATTAACCGATCAATTTTTGGTCTTGGGGTTGAAATTTAGAATGATTTCTTGTTGCATTTTAGTAAAATGAGGGTAAATTTTAATGCTTCCTTCATCTCCAAAATGGATTTTTGGGACAATATTATAAGGTTCATATGGTTTTCACAAAATTTCTTTTGTTCTAATAATTCATGTGTTTTTCCCTTTTTTTATTGTTGGAAATCAAGACATGATTTTGGGGACATGATTGAATAACTATTTTTGTATTGATCTATTTGGTGTATGGCTCATAGAATGGTCTAGAATAAATGGTAGATTAGTTCTATTTTATTATTGTCCCACCTTTTGGTTTTATTGCTAACTAGTCTCAGAATGGAGTAGACGATGTTGTTATTTCTTCCAAGTGATGTTTATTTTGTTTTATCTAATGTTATGAATTGTAGTGTGACTTTTGGAAATCCAATGGAATTAGTGTTTTAGACCTACAAAACTAGGTTCAATGGATGGCACCATGACTATTAGTTTTATAGGGGATGCTGGAGATTTGATGGAATTTTTATCAATTTATGTATCCTTAGTATAATTTCTTTTATTTTATGATGGAAAGGTGTTTTATGAATTATACACAGTGAGTTAAGAGCAGTTTGGAATTAAAGAAATCCTTGGAAATGTTATTTAGGTGTCTCCTTGTATGCTTTATAAGAGTAGTGGTTTTTATAGATATTTTTTCCTCTTTTTAATTTTTGTTTGTGTTTCCTATGAATGGTATAAACCATGGGTTGTTTTTGTTTTTTTTCTTTGGAATAGAAAAAAATATAGGTCATGTACAGGGGTGACTAGGGCTATGGTACTATTCTGATTGGACTCTGGGTTCTTTTGAGCTGAGTTTTCTATTTGAATCACAAGGGGATGTTGTTTTATGGGTTTGGACTAAGGTGACCTCATATGAATTATATAACCTTTGTGTTAGATTCATGTAGTTTCTTAGTGAGGCATGTCTTCAGTGTTGTTCTCTATTGATTTTGGATTCCTTAGATTTGATGATTCGACCTTGTGCTCTTTTAGGATCTCTTACTATTAGAATCTCTCTTTGAGTATTAGATATTGTATTGTGGTTGGATGTGGTGGGAGATTCCTTATAATTCATTTTTCAAAATTTTAATATTTTGGTTATTTGGTGTAATCCTTTTGATTTGTGGGAAATATGTTGTTAGTTGTTCCACTATTTTAGATTTTTTCTAATTGGTGTAGAGACCAAAGTAAAGTATCTATTTTCATAGAACGTTTTTTAGTTATATAGAATTCCTTATATTAAGATATTTTATGTTGTTTGAATATTTAAACAGTTATTCAAGGAACTATATTTTATCTTTTGGATTCACCACAGAATTCATTTTTTATGGTTATATACAATGACGTTAGACTTTTTTGGGGTAAAAAGTGGAATGTTGGGGAAACTTATGACACCTCCCAGGTCACTATATTGTTTTCTTATTTGATGAAATATTTAGTTTTATTTTATATTCCAATAATTTTTTTATTGTAAGTAATATTTTTTTATTTTTTTTGAGTTCCTCACATCATACGCGCAATTTTATGTAACCATACATCAACCATGAATTTTTTTCTATCTCATTATAGTTTGATTCAAATGTTTATCACATGAGTAGTTAATCTATGTGCGGTAATTGTTAAAAAATTTCAAGGAAAACATATATATATAGTGATGTAATTTTAGTTTTCATATTTTTTGGTAAACTATAAGGTTAAACCATGTATCATTCCCTATTTTTAAAATTTTTATAAATTAAAATTTACCCAATCGTATTTTAAGGATTTTTAGATTTTTATCCCCCCTATATTTATCATGTAGCACCAAAGGCTAATGCACCCTCTCTAATGTGACCTTCCCTATTTAGTTCTATTTTTTCATTATTTATTTCATGTAGTTAGTTTTGGATTATTGGTCAAATATCCAAGTTAAATACTCATTTAATTTCATATGTATTCTTTTGTTTTCCTTCTTTAACAAGGTGTTAAGATTAATACAAACCATATTTAACATCATGTCCTAAATTCCACTAAATTGGTTCTCTGGGATGGTTTATTTCTAGGCCTCTAGCATGCATCCCCATAAGACATGGGATACCAACTAGATGTTAGGGCATAGGTTGTGATAATTATGAGACTATTCCCTCATGTTAGAGTGAGGAAATATAATAAATAGCTAAGTAGCATACATATAATTAAATAAAAAAATTGGGGATGCATTAAATAAACTAAAATGTAACATGCTATAATAATAAATTAGTATTCTATTAAATCATGGACACCAATGAAATACATGCCTCACTTGTCACTCACCAGGAGAAATATAAAAATACATGAGTATGAAAAAAGTACATGTTCAAATAGAAACTCCAAGCTAGACCACATATCCGGTCTCCATACATTGTCGATATGCACTAGACCTAATAGACAAACCCACAAAAGAATATTTGATCAATCATGAAACTCTAGGATTCAACCCTCTTCATTATGAAATTCATGATCAACCTAAAAAAGAAAACATATAGTCTACATGTACACCAAGGTACACATTTAGGGATGATAAATAATCCCATTAGGCCTCCCCAATGATGAATCTATAAAATACTCTTCTATAAGTGTTTGGAAAAGAAATATGATATGCCTAGCTGAGACATGACTTAAAAGATAAGTAAATCCAACAATTTCAAAACAAAATAAATCCCTGAGTCTATAATATCTATCAATAAAGAATGAGCCACCATGTATATCCATACATGTATGTATATACATGTATAATACCATACCAATACATATATACTTAAATATGAATATTCATGATTAGGGGTATTGAAATAACATAAAACCAATTAGCAGGTGATTCTTGGGTCTGAAATCCTGATCTCCTGGACATCTTGTGAAAGGGAATTGAGCTGGAAATTGTGCCCCTCAAGACTTCTATCATTAAGTCGACTGTTGGGTCTGTATTCCTGAGTAAAATATACCTACTTTGTACAACACTGTAAAAGTATCTTGGAAATCTACATCACTAGTGGGGGATTCTCGTCCTGCACATGGGTTCACCCACACTCACCTCCAATCATTGTAATAATAGATTCCATGGAAGTAAGTATGGACATCCAATAACTGGTCCCTGACATACTCTTCATGCTACACAAGATATGAAAATCCAGTCTAATGTCTAAACCTTTGGTCCTGGTCCATAAGTGGTCATGACATTGAGAGTGGGATGAATCCTATGAGTCTGACCCGTGAGAGATCAGTATGAGAGATCACTGATGGGATGCCAGGCCCATCCCTTGAGATCAATATGTAAATTACAATCATAAGGGTGAGACACCATGCTCAACCACCCTGATAATGAAAAGGCCTTACTAGCCTAATCCTAGAGAGAACTTCTGGAGATCCTCATCATATGGAAAATGGGGAAAATCATAATCATCCTTCATAAGCCACTGATCAATGATAGAGATATATTCCTTTATATACAACTAGTCAAGGATATAGTAATCATCCACTAACAACCTCAGGTTGAGGAGAGTGTAATATTTCTCATTTATCCCATGACCTGAGGAGAGGTTTATCATCCTCATCACCCAGGAGAGAAAAATCATCTATGAGTCTCATTACTAGGGAAGCCATGTATTTATACCATAATTATAGGCTCAATAGTCAGATAGTAGGAAGCCTCTATGGAAATACAAATAATATAATAATCAAATACACATGCATAATATCCATGTCCCTTGTTGTACCTATGGGTATACTAATAAATATGGAAAAATAATATGGCCTTGAAGTTGGATCCCTAAAGTAACATCTGAGAATCCCAAAGACAAATAAATATCCCTCACATCATGCTCAATATCATCCAATGTGGAAGAACCTTCGACCAACATCGGTACATTAGCAGTTACCAAATTAAGGTATAAACAAATAGTGAGGGTGGCTAAAGTCCTAAACCCAAAACTAATTCCATAGCCCCAAGGGATAACATGGTCAGAACGGATTCTAAGGTGAAACCCGCTAGTATCTCTACCCAAAACAAACATACTAACTCAGTTTCAGTCAATCAATGGGGCACCGAATTGGTCCCTCACTTCAAATAATGAGAATTATCCTACTTTGGATCCTCATCAAAAAAAACGTAAAGGAGTTATCCAACATGGGTTGCTCAAGGTCCATGCATAAGTGAAGGAATATTACTTAGGATACTTAGATATAAATTTTATTGAGGTATAATACATGGGATCTTCATAAGGTAAAAAAAACAATGGGATTATAAAAGGGATACTAGGAATGGTAAATCATAATAGGTAACCTACACAGGACCCTCGCAACATGGTATGAAGGTAGATGAATCCAACATGAGATTCTATAAATGATGAACATGGAAAGGGATTATACAAGGGATTCCCTAGATTTTCATGTAAAAAAGTAATCCCATATGGGATCCTTGGTAGTATAGATAAGGTAGAGATATTCTACATGGGATCCTCTAGGTCAAAATGTATGTAGAGTAATCTAATAGAGGATCCTCTAAAAATTTAGTATCATGAACTCTTATGACAGAAGGTCCCATCTCAGAAAGGATATGTCCTCAAAGGAAGAATACTAGGAATATTTCAAGAGAGATATATCATGGTTCATATTAGAATTGGTCTCACTCTTAAGAGACACTGGATTCAATTACCATTGGAAGAACCTCTCAGTTTAGGTAGAATCCATAAAAAACCCAACAGATGTTCTCAAAACACTTAACGGTTTTTAGAATCATGATCTACATGGAAAACCACTCATAATGGACTCATATTATTTCCAAATACTACTTTGGGGAATAAAATAGTAAAGGTCCCTCAAATATAATCTAAAGAGGATTACAGATAGTTTTTACTATGGTATATGGTGTGTACCCTCTAAACTCTACCTAGGAAAGTATTCTAGATGTAATTTTCATGTAAATGCCCATGTACAAGAAATTTAAGGTAGGTACATGGTGTTTACCCTAAACGGGGTACCTTTCCATGTCCCTTGAATATCTTATCCATCTACTTTTCCTGGTGGTGTAATTCTATATAGAGTACAACCCACATAGTGTCTCTCAATGTACCCCACACGATATGTGCCTCTTACACGGGCATCCTGGATGGGCACTCGGCTACATAGATGAGTACTAGTACATCGTGTGTATGACCCATACACAATATGTAATTCGAAACTTTCACCTTCCAAAAATTATAAGAACACAAAGAGTGTGTTCCCAGAACCACAAACCATGTTAATGGGTTTTCCCAAAGGGAAACCCTATGAATCACTCAAAACCCCCTTTTCACCTAAAAAAGCACATCAAGCCATAAGGTGTCATAAGAAATAATATATGGTGATTAAAATATGAAAATGAAAAATCTATAGGGTTCTATGATCGAAATATAAAAATGTATAAACTTTGTATAGAATTTTTTAAATCATAGCATGTTTCCATGCTTCGTGACTATCGCCTGATGATCTAGCGTGTCTTGAGCTTCATGGTGGTACACCTCTTCCATTCTCTCTCTCTCTCTCTCTCCATCTCCCTCTTTTCTCAATACTTCATGAAGGATCAACACATATGGGGTCATCCATAGGAATCCAGGGGGATTAATGAAAGTAAACAAAAGAAAAAGAAGAAAGGAATAGAAATGGAAAGGTGGGCTAGCCGGCCCTGACGCCCGACCTAAGTTTATCCCCCACCTAGGAAAAACACTATATTCCATACCCAATGGATAAGAAAGAATCTCAATCTGTAAATCCATTAAAAATATATTTCTAAATAAACTTGTATGAATAAATTATTATTTAATTTTTTTAATTATTATATATTAATTATTCCTCTAATATTTGAATGGCTCGAGAATCAACCAAACTTATGTACAAGGGTAAACACCCTATTCTGGGACCAACAGAGTGATCATAAAATTTATCTGAGATCATCATATAGTGGAAAAATACCATTTTACCCCATATAAGAATTTGTAAGAAAAAGAATCAAATTCCTACTCAAAACAACAGTTTATAAAAACATGTGTCCTTAAAATCTTACAAACATAAACATTATCATCCCCGATAATCCTGGAGGTAAGACTAGTATCCACACTCTCAACCCAATTATATGCACAAACAATTCTCTTAACTATCCAATGACTAGTCTCATGGTGTTAAAAATTATCTTCTACATGGAATATATTTAGATACGACTGATCTAGTGCTCCCCACCATAGGAATTCCATTATTGTCAACTCAAAACCAAACCCCAATCCAAACGGATAGTGGAAGCTATTTAATTCAATCTAAAATGAGGGTCACTAACCTCAAAGAGCATATGGTTCAATCACCACCATATGGATTATGTTACACCAAAAATTATGTGTAACCTCAACATGATTAATTTCCCAACCAATGAATAAAATTTAAAAGAAAGGAGTTGATTGTAGGGTCGATGCTTTCTCAGAATACTGATGAAATAGTCCATATAGAGCATGATTATCTCTAATAAGAGTACCCTATGATTCCAAGAAAAGTTATCTATAGATATCTTCGCACAATTCTAACATCCAAAAAGGCTCAAGTCGCCTTTAACCAACATATGATACTATGTCTTCTGACAATGCATGTCCTGGTCCGAAAATAGTTTTACCGTCTTGTGTTACCCAGTCATTCACGTTGTTACCTCTACCACGGAGGGACATTTCTCAATTAACTACAACTCTCGAGAAACCTGACCTATGTAATTTCATGGAAAACATCTATCATCGTCTCACACATATCCACTCACCAATTTATGATTAAAATGATACCTCATGAAACAAATGTTTACCTTTATCACCTGAATCATAATCCAGCAAGTCTTATATTACAAGGTTATGATGATCATTCTATAGGTAACACTAGTTTCTTTATGCCAAAATCTCTCATGGAACTCCTCTTCAAAATTAATCACCTCAACTATGCCATAATTTATTCCACAACTGCCCATCACCCAGCATCGTTCCAGTCATGATCATCTACCCGGGATCTCACTACATTAAAAACCCTGGGAAAAACTAGTCGCACGGTCTAGGAACATGAATAGTCATGCCCATCAAAGCCATTCTTGACACCAAATCTCCCTAGGTTCTAATCAAACGATTAAGGTATCAATATCCTCATAACAAAAAAAACTTTCCCAAAAATTATGCATTAATCCATAAAAGAGTGTAAAACCAATCTTTCTTCCTAATAAGGCATCTAAAGACATGGTAAAACCTCTCTCACAAAGGCTATAGTTGAACAAAATAGTCATAAACCTACAAAGGTCTTAGTTAAGAGGGCTTCTAGGTATCCCATAAAGCCCTATAGATCAAGTATCACAACTATGTTAAAGGTCTAACCACTTATCCCAAAAGATCCAACCTCTCTAAAGAAGGTAAAGATCAAGACGACCAATGAGGGTCAAAACCGAAAACATGGACTATAAGGGCCTGATCCTCACCAAGAATCTGCATAAAGAAATAAACCGTGAAGTTCATGATATCAACATAAAGGATACATTGAACTGACTCTCATCGGTAAACTATATATGGTAATACCCCCTCAAGGAAGAGTTTTGATGAAAGGTCCTAGTATCCATCGGCATCATACTCAATAATCCAATTAGTTAACCATGACCTAAGAAACAACACCCTAAAAGGCCTACAATATAAGGGAATCATGTTCCATGTTGACCTATAAGGTTCGCTTCCCCTCATATGCATAAGGAATATGTCATCAGTCTCACCACAACACCATAATGTAGATCCAAATGACCTAGCATCAGAATGATATATATATATATATATATACATATAAGTGGGTCCAATTAAATAATCCTCAATAATTAGTAAAAAAACACACACTAGAAGGCCTATACAATGTGAATCCTATGTGAAGAATTTAATGCATGAGATGCCTCTTTACTTTTCTGTCCAAGAGTAAAAATTCATCTTTATCCTCGTAAAAATGGTTCAGGAGATAGATATAAAAAATAAGTCATTACATCCATACAACATGTGCATCAATAAAGGTGAAAATCATATACAATGGTAACATTACAAATCAAAACATCAATCCCATACCACTGGAAACCATGAATTCTTACTGGAAAAAGTGCTCTCAATGCACCAAACTAATATCCATCATTGGTTCTAAACAATTACTAAAAAATGCCTAATATATAATAAATAATAATGACTAAGAAAAGAACACATCTAATACCACTTTGTAACATTAAGTCAATGATTTCACTAAACTGGTGCTCTGATTCAGTTCATTAAAATCTCTCAAGTGCACCTCCCAATAAGATTGGGGATACTAACTATTTGGGAGAGGCTATGGTGTTATAATGGGGAGACTATTCCATCATATAAGAGTTCGAAAATGGAATAAATAGATAAGTAGCATACATAATAGTAAAAAAAATAGAGTTTAGAATCATTAAATAAAATGAAATATAATATTTTGTTATAGTAAATGAAAATTCTATAAAATACAAAAGAGTTCTTCCATACATACAAAATGGGTCACCCAATTGGCCGACCATATAGATACAAGAGTACAGAAATAAGTACAGACCTCTACTAATAACTCCAATCCAGACCACATTTCATGTCTCCAAACACTGTTTAACTACACCAACCCAAACAAAAGAATTCACATGAGAATATTTACTCAATCATACAACTACAGGCCTTATCCCTATACACTATGAAATTAGTGATCAACCTAAAAAGTATACCACCGATGTACGCATACAGTGGTGATAAATAATCCTAGTAGGATACCCCAATGATGATCCTATAAAATTAACTACTATATGTGTATAAAAAATATACTCAGCCTATATAAGACACAACTAAAAAGACATGTACAGCCAATAATGTGAAACTACAATTGAACACTGAGTCCACAATCTCAGTCAACTGGTCATGTTCCACCTTGGATATACATATCAATATGTGTATGAAAATATATTACCATAACAAGTCACACACACACAGATATATATATGTGTGTGTGTGTGAGTTTGTTTGTGTGTGTGTGTGAATATTCATGATTAAGATGAATGAAACAACATAAAATCAATTAGCAGTCAATCTTTGGGTTTATAATCATGATATCTTGGACATCTTGTGAAAGGTCATTGAGCTTTACATCATTCCACTCAAGATGTTTATCATTAATTGGATCTCTGGGTACCCAATTCCAATCTACATCTACCTCATTTGGATAATTTTTGAAAAGTCACTGAGCAAGCTATATCACCAAAGGGGGATACTTCTCATACACCTTGGTTCACCTGTACTCACCTCCAATAACTATAATAATGGATTATAGGGAATTACAACATTACATCCAATAAATGGTCAGTTATTTAGTCTCCATGCTGCTCAGGCCATGTAAACCCAATCCAATATCTGAGCCCCAGGTCCTAGTCCATAGAAGGTCAAAATATTTTGACTCGGATGAACCCTAAGGTTCTAACCCTTAGGTGATCTGTTAGAGAGATCACTTGTGTAATTCCATGACCACCCCACAATATCTTGATGTGAATTTCAGTCATATGGGTGAGGTGACATGATCGACTACACTAAAAAATAAAGGGCCACATAATCCTGATCACAAGGAGAACATCTGGAGATCCACATCATATGAAAAATTGAGGATTGTGTAGTCATCATCTATAATCTACTAGTAGATTAGAGTGTAATAATCCTCCATATACCACATGTCAAGAAGAGCATAATCATCCACTAATAACCCCAGGTTGAGGAGAGAGTAATCATCTTTATTTAACCCATAAGCCTAGGAGAGCGTAATCATATTTATCACTCCAGTGAGTGGAATCATCGTTGAGTATCATTACTAGGTATTCCATGCTCGTATATCATAATCTTAGGCCCAATAGTCAGATACAAGGAAAATGATCTAGAAATCATAGTAATCTAATAATCAATTATACATGCTTAATATCCACGTCCCAGGTAGTACCTTTAGGTATACCAACAAACATAGGAAAATAATATGGGAAAGAATCCATATCCCTAGAATACCATCTGAACATCCCAAAGACAAAGAAAGATTCTAGGTGTCTGGCTCAACAACCACCAACCAGGAAGCTCCATTTTTTACCAATGTTTCATCAACAATAACCAAGTGAAAATATAAAAAAAAAGTATGAGGGAGGTCAAATGCCTAAAACCAACAATACTTCTACATCCCCAAGGGATTATAAGTTTGAAAAAAGTTCTAAGATGACACCCACTACAATCTCAACCCAAACCCAACATACTAACTCAGGGTCGATCAAACAGTGGGACACTCACTAGGTCCCTCAAGTCAATCATGGAGAGACATCCAACTAGTTATCCTAATTAGAAAAGGGTGAATGAGAAATCATACATAGGATCACCATGGTCCATGCATAAGAGAATTTATCCTACTTATGGTACTTAGTTGTAAAAGTAAATAAATAACCCAATAAGGGGTCGTGAATGGTAAAGAAACAGGGGAATCCTAAAAGGGATCATTGGAATGGTACATCAGAAGAGGCATCGTGCATGGAACTCTCACAAAATGGTATAAATGTAGATGTATCCTATATGGGAACATTTAAATGATAAACTAGTAAAGGGACCACACAATGGATTCACTAGTTCAGCATGTAAGAAAGGCATACAACGTGAGATCCTTGGTAGTAGGGATAATATAGATACATCTTTAATGGGATCAACTAGGTCTAAACATAATCATATGAATCCTATTGGGGATCCATATAAACAATTTTTCTCAGAACCTTTTATTCCAAAAGGTCGCATATCTCAAGGGAGAGGTCCTCAAAGAAAGGATACTAGGTATCAGTGAAGAGATATAGCTCGTGGATCATCTTATAACATGTCTCACTCTTAGGATATAGTAGAATCAATTATTGGAGTTAGAACTTCACCCTTTAGGCATAATCCCCAAGACACCCATTAAGAGTTGACACAACACTCCACAGGTTTTATAATCCTGATCTATGCAGAAACCCACTCAAAATGGACTGATCTTTTTTCCAGGTATGACATTGAGGCATAAAAAAAATAAAGAAATCTCCTATGGTGGAAAAAGAAGATTGCACATCATGTGTACCCAGGTACATGGTTTGTACCCTTAGAACTCCACCTATGAATGTATTCTGTTCGGACATGACATGAAAACTATAAAGTAAACAGTTTGTAAGATGGTTACACATTGTGTACCCTACATGGGGTATCTACCTATATCCCTAAAACATATTGGAAATGTACGTATCGTAGATTCATACATCTACATCGAGTGGGACCCACATGAGGTCTGGTCGTGTACTCTACACGACATGTGCCCATTATACCAGAAACCTTATCTGGTGCTTGACTTCACAGACGAGTACAAATGCATGGAATCTATGAACCATACCTATTTAATTATAAAATTTATTCTTCAAAAAATATAAGGAACATACAGATTGTGTTCCCTAAACCACGTGTTGTGCGGACAAGTTTTCCTAAATAGAAACCCTCTAAAATGCCTGAAACCCTTGTTTTTTCTCCATAAAAACAGATCAAACCATGAGGGGTCATAAGAAAGAATATAAGTGGATTAAAACTCTAAAATTTAAATTATATAGGTTTCAGGAAAAAAAATAAAAAATAAAACCTTTGGGAGGAATCTTTTGAATATTCACCCTTTTCCATGATCCATGACTACAACACAATGATCTGGTGCGTCCTGACCTCCTCAGTGGTAACCCTATTCCTTTTTATCTCTCTTTATATCCCTCTCTCACTCACTCACTCTCCCTAACCCTATTATCCCTCTACCATGTGAAGGAGGAACCCATATAGGGTTGTCTATAAGAATCCATGAGTATGAAAGAAAGAAAATAAAATAAAAATAAGAAAAATAAAAAATAAAAAATAAAAGAAAACAAAAAGGGGGGCCCTGGTCGGCCCTAACACCTGACCTGAGTTTATGCCCCTCTTAGAAAAAACACCTCAATATTGACTCAATGGTAGAGATGGAATATCAATTTGTAACTCCTTTAATTATATATTTCCATAATAATCTATGCGAATAAATTAATATTTAGTTTATGAAATAATAAATATTAATTATTCTCCAAAAAATTCAATGACTTAAAAATCTTCCAAACTTCTATCCTAGGCTAAAACCCCTATTTTAGGACCAACATATGGTTCATAAATTTTATTTGAGATCTACTTCTAGGGGAAATAATATTTTTTATCACTTACAATCATTTGAAAGAAAAAAAATAAAATTTTCACTCAAACCTCCCATTAGGAAAAATGCTTGTCATACTCCATTAGGTGTCAATTTGAATCAGGATTTGTTATTACTTTAGTGTGTAGGGTTTTTTTGGGTCACTTAATTATTTCATGGGTGTTTAATGTTAGAGGGAAAACATTTTTTACCACCTGCCATAAATTTTTTCATTGGTTTTCACATGAACTTACTTCCAATTCTACAACCATTGATTGCGTAGTTTTTAAATTTATATATTAAATTTCCTAATAATATTATTTATTATAATTATTATATTTGTAATGAAGAATTTTAATTTTATTATGGTTTTTATAGAACAAGAGGGTTTTTATTATTTAATGATGGGTTTAAAAATATTTTATTAAACTATGCATATCATGTGTTGATAAATTTTTTAAATAGTCCTTGTGCGTGGACTTTTATATTTTAAAAGGTGTTTTAGTTTTAAAAATGAATTCTAAAATATTTTACATTGAATTTCAAGAGAAATTTTTAAATTATTAGTGTTTATAAAACTATTTATGATTTATTTTTAATAAAATTTTGGGTGTCCAAATGGTTGACCCAATTTGGGAAGTGAAAGAAATCAAAGTGTAATGTTTGTCACCCTTATAGGTTTCTAATAAAACGTGTATTTTGGGAAGTATTTTTTTTACCATTTTTTATAAATATATTTTATATTTAAATGTATTTAAATGTGTTTTAAAAATGTTAGATTCAATGAGATATTTTGAAATGAGGATTCAAATGGATTACTAATGTTGTAAAAATGTCTCATCACCCAGAGAACTATATTTTAAAGTATCGCTGTAAGTGTTTTTCTAAAGTGTGTGAGACCCTAAATTGGACCCATATTATTTATATACTCATTTTAACTCATATATTCTTAGAGTCATTATTAAATGTTTTGGAATTTTTTCATGCCTTTAAATGAATAAAAAAGGGTTTAAATATTTTGAGTCTATAAGAGGTGTGGTGTGAATTAATTTTAAAAAAATTATAATTGAAACATATAATTGTTGATTGTTCCCCTAAATTTGACATTTCATTAGAGTAATAGGTGGATATTAGGTGATGAAATTAAGAGAAATCCCAAGGCAATAGAATTTTTTTGCCTAGGGAATATTTTCTATCTACCCCACATTGGTTATATCGAGAGGGATATCTAGTTTCATGAGGTATCTATCTCTTTAATCCTATGGTAGCGAAGGATCTCCTAGTGTGTATTTTTCAAATATTCTGACTTGATTACCTTGATCATCAACATCATCAATAGTGTTGACCCATGTTCCTTATAACTAGTTCAATTCTTTGTTACTAAAGCTATAAGATGCTTCTAAGGACGCAAGATCATTTTTTGGATGTTTTAGGGGATATAATGTTTTCTTCCATTTCATCCCCTATCTATGGATTCTTTATTAGACCCATTTTTTGTGTGTGGGTGGCAATTATGAATTATTCCATTTTAATGGATTGGTTTTTCTTTTCAAATTGATTTATGAATTAATTTGATAATGATAGTTTTTTAATGATTTTTTTGTGGCTTTGAAAAAGAAATTGATTAAATGTTTTGGGAAAATGAAAAAAATGGTTTGTTTTGGGCATTAATTTTAAATGTACTCTTAATTTGTTTTCAAAAAAATTTATTAGTTTGAGTGAAAATTATTGTTTTAGGTCATATGAGCCTCATTTTTTAACATATGTTCTTACCATGGTTTGGAAAAAAATTGTATCCAGCTTTATTCACATCTTTTAAATATGTGAAACTTTTTGGCAAAGGAATTATGTCATAATATTGTTTTTAGAAAATGTGTGTGTGAAGCCCCTATTAATCAATCTATATTTAAAACGTTCATGAAAGAATATTGTTAAATAAATAGTTATAATGTGTCAATATGGGTGGTTTCCTATTGAGTGATGTATTTTTACACCTATATTATATTTCAATTTTAGGTGGTTGGTCCATCTTCTGACTACTCTTATAGTTTCAATTTATTTTAGGCATATTGGTTAGTTATTTGGTCTTCATTATTGTTTTTACTTATTTCACCATCCAAGTAGGCCTTCATTAGTTTCAATTTTGTTTATTGGTGGAGTTCATTATATCAAAGGATGTCATAATGGGACTTATACCTAGTCGTTGATGATGAATTTTTCATGGGGAGTGGAGGTATTTCATTTACATTAAATTGTTTAAATTTTTATACCTACTTGTAGCCTTATATATTCTTAATTGATTTTGGAATATTCATATGAAATAAAAATTGTTTATTCTAAATATTTGGGAATAAATTTCACTAAGATAACAAAAATTTAATGTTCAACCCCTTATAAACTATGTTTCATTGATGCATAGGTAGTAGTTTATATCCTATAGAGATTTGGACTTCCCTTCATGATATTGGAAGACTTGTTCAGGTGTTAGTTTAGATGGTATCTATAAGGACCCGGCCTTAAACATTACTATTTATTGAATTAAATGAATAATTCACATTAAGGATCTTTTCAGGTTTAGAGTTTTAGAGAATTATGACCTAACTATTACATCTAAAATAATACAATGTAGACACATCTACTCAGCTTCCATTTTCTTTGCAAAAATAAAAACTCTTGAACAAAAGAGTCATGTATAGTTCCTTGTTTTAGATATCCTGAAATTTCCTTGATCCCATCCTTGACCCTATTCAACTTTATATCCTGTGAAATACATTTCAAAAAAACTTGGGATGAGCATAAAAATCTCTGTAAGGGTTATAACAATACAGAAATAAAACATTAGTCCATGTATACATAAGAATCAATGAAATCATACTTTACTCATAAAACATATGAAATTTAACATACCTCATGAAATCATAATATTTATGAATAACTCATAGAAATCATAAGACATAAAGGTAACTTGAGGCATTTATAACATTCTTACGTAGGGAGTAACCCTCATGGTTGCGTTTGGAATACCCATCATGGTATATTCCCTAAATCGCTTCGGAGAAACCTTAGCGTTTAACCCCTTCGCATTACCCAATGCATTGGAGAGCTATATCGGGCTCTCCCGCCCTTAGATTATCACGGAACCACCAGTATTCATAAACAATGCCCAAGAACCATAAAATAATAATAGAACATAACTTAAGCACAAAGGAAAGATAACATTCCCACACTGTAATAATAATATAACATTTTAAGATATTGAAATAATGAATCCATTCTAAAAACCATTTTGAAAACCATTTAAAACATTTAATAAAGAGATTTTTGAATCAAAGTGTCTCATACCACTTTAATGCTTTTAACATATTAAACCATTAATATCTATATAAATAAATATTTAAAACCATTTTGAAAACATGGATATTATTGATAAATATTTACAAGAATAAATCATTAAAATATTTTAAATGATATTTTAGTTAAAGGGTTTTTAACAAAATAAGAGACACTTGAATACAATAATTGAGGAATAACATTTAATCAGAACATTATAATATCACGAGAATAAAGGAATTAATGATATATTATTCCAAAAGATAGTATATACACCATATAAGAGTGAATTGGTGCGTAACAACAATGAAGTCCAAATAGAATTGTAAAATGAGATGAAATCCCTTACAAAGAAGGTATCCTTAAATTAAGGATAAATCAATATCATAATTATGTGTGACAAATATAAATACACCCAATATATGTGGATATTATGTGTAAAACAACCAGTGGTCATTCACAGATACTCATAGGATTACATATTCAATAAATAAAAGTTGAACCCAAATAAATCGAAATTGGGTTAAGAAGTTCACTTGGTAAAATTCGACAGCCTAACAGCCTCACTTTCAAATTCATAACATTAGTTTATGAGAGAGAAAATAGTATCTCATCACTTGGACATAAAATTTACATCAATAATTATATATAAGAACATATCCCAACATACAAATATGTAAATTAAAGGACATAAAAAATAAGTCTTTTTAAAAGAGGAGTTGAAAGGTTCCCTTACCGATTTTGGCATCTTTCAAAACGTACACCCCATGAAATAAGGGTCATAAAATGAAGATGTAACTACCCATAAATGACAGTATATTATACAAATAGTAAAATAATGGGCATTACATAAACCCCACAAAAGGAAATAGTGGCCAATGTAGCATGAATCTCATGGGAATAAAAAGTGAGATGAAAATCCCCTTATGAAAATTCAGCAGACTAACGGCACCACATAAAACTTCCAAAAATGGATTGATGATATAAAATAGGGTCTATCATCATAATAACATAAAATTTACAGAACAAGTAATATAAAAGAACATCCCGCAACATAAGAAAGAGGAGCTTAAAGTAAGTTATATAAAAAGAGTACTTAAAAATAAAGATAGAGGAAGGATCCCTTACCTCATGTCCGAATTGTCTTGTTCGTTTCTTTATATTCCTAAATAATAAACTTTGTTCAATTTATAATTTCTTAAGGTCCTAATTTAAATATTATTATTCATTTAATATCACATATTATAAGGTTATAATAATTGGTTAATAATGTCAGTTCATATCAGACGTTTTTGTCGATGTTTGGTACATGGGTCAAAAATGAACTTCTTTGGAAATGATTGTCCATGTAGTTATAAGTAAATAATCTCCGAAATAGTATTAATGATTTAAATATCATATATATCCAGTACATATTAATTTTATACTATTCCATAGCATTTGGAGATAAAAGGAAATGAAATGCACTGTTCATGGAGACGGTAGGTCGTACGTACGCATGAACACTACATTCATTTATTTGACATATTAACAGAATTAAAAATAATTGAGAGATATATATATTATAATTAAAGTATAACTTATATGTTTTATAGGTCACATAAGTTCATTAATTTAATTCTTTATAAATTCCATGTATTGCATTAACGAGTCACATCACCTGAGGGGGCGGTAGTCCACACTTCCTCGTATGAAATTATCGCATTTGCACAACATGAAAAGCATAAAGGTATGTTTTAAATATAAAATACAGAAGCTTATGGAAAACATAAATACAATATATATCATATATAAAATACAGTGACATCATAATGGCCACCATGAAAGGTGTTAAGAGAATATTTAACAATCATCATTTCGTGAGGCAGTAACTCACCGTCCATAGAAACAGTATGTTCTTTAACCATTAGATGGAGGTGTGCATAAGTGTAGCTAGAATCCTTCACCCAACAACATAATAGTATATTTAAGATACTGTTTTTGTTACAAAAGAAAGTATTAAAAATATTTTAGGGGTTTGGAGAAGCAAAATAAAACAAAATAACACAAGTGAAGACATTACCTTTAAATCGGGTAACTCCTATTGGTTTGAACCAAAAGGGTATCTTGAAGAGCATTCTGCCAAAGTTGAGGATTTAATGATGAAGAGATTGATGTAGAGAGAGGAAATGGGCAGGTTTTGGCCGAGCCACAGGCTTGATAGGTGTGGGTATGGTGGTAGAGTTGGGGGCCTTTTATAAGAGAAGAGGAGGGGAACTCTTGGAAAGTTATAAAATATTACTTTATTATAAAATTATTTTCGGATTTTAATGGTCCCAAAAGGATATATTTTGAGGCTAAGGTGATAATATTTAAAAATCCACCCATATAATAGGTTTGTGACAAGTTTAAGACTTATATTTCACCATATCTTCTCATTTTATTTAAATCATTCATTTATGAGGTAACCACTGCATCATGACGGTGTCAAAACTAAAATAATTTATTTAATGTCTAAAAATTAAAAAAAAACCACGATGTAGGAAATATTTTTATCTCTCCAATTAATATTTATAGTCTAAGAGATAGTTTATGTAGACAAAATTTAAATTATTTTACTTAGGTGTTACATACTTTTGTTACATTTTCCTTTCTTTAAAAAAATATGATAAAAGGTCACTATCACACTAAACTGATTCCATGGGGTCCCAAGGTTAGAACAAGGCATCCCATGGTCGGCCATGACACCACCAATAGAATTAGGACACATATTGGGATCATTTTATATTTTTATGATATTATTTTCATACCCTTAATTGCCCGATTACTAATTAAACACGATAATTAAAGATAATTACCGTCGTTACTATTCATAATGTCCAAAAACAAAAGAGTCTTAACTACATATTTTGGACCTTCTGATTCCAAATATTGAATCCATTTGATCAAAATCAAAACACAGAAATTTTAGTAATTAATTTAAAAGTAAATCTCATTGTCAAAACAGAAGACTGGTTTTTAAGAAGTAAAATTTATCAAAAGATTGACTTGTTTTTACATCCAATTGAAAAGTGAAATTACTTCCAATGAACAACATTGTATTAAGTGACAAAAACATAATTCAATTATACTTTGAAAACAATTAAAATTACAATCTAAATATATATATAAATTTGATGAAAAGGCGGTTTTGAATTAAAAACTGTATTTTTCAATATTCATTAAAAAAAGAATTATCAGAAAAATACCAAAAATTAACACTAAGATATATTTGATATTTAAAATTCAGAAATGATTTCCATTTTACAAAATTAAAAAAAGTAGATGTTTCATTAATAAATCATATAGTTAATTCACGTTGTCAAAACAAATAGCATGTTTTTTGGAAGCAATATCTATGAAATGTTTGGCACTTGTTTATGTCCATTTTTAAAGAGAAATTAATTATAATGACCACAATTGAATTAAATTGTAAAAATATATTCTAATTAAACTTTAAAACCAATTAAAAAGATAATATATCTATATATTTAAATTAGATGAAAAAGCAGTTTTGATGTAACATGCAATATTTTTCACTATTCATGAAAAAGAATGAACATTGTCAGAAACATACCAAAAATTTAACCAAAGTAAATTTCAATATCCCAATCATAAAGAATAAATTTATTTTTACCAATAGAGCTTATAAAATTGTTAGAAGTTAGATTTAGAAAAGGTTCTCCATCAAAAGGTGGTAAAACAATCTTTTAAAAATATTAGAGTATTAATTCTTAAAATTAGATTAATTTGGATTTTAAGCCTCTATCATTTATTGGATAAATGTAAAAATATTTGACAAAAATATGTAATCATTTTGAATTTATTTCTGTTCATCCCCTCCATTACAACGACAAGGCGTTAACTATTATAATATTATTATATTATTAGTGTACAACGTAAGATTTCAACGAAACTCGTTGTTGCGTATTGGGTACGCCATCGAGCATAGAATTCCCTTTAAATTAGTATTAACTTTTTATTCACAAATATTGATAAACATTAGAATTTAATATTATTTATTTACCTTGGATGTTACATCCTTCCCCCCTTCTGGGAATTGCGTCCTTGTAATTTCAAAATTGAGCTTGGACATTTCATTGAAAGCCCCACATCCAAACAAGAGTCAGTAAAACTATCACTTTAAAAGAATGGGAGAGAAGTACAAAGGTCACTCGAGTTAACCCATACTAGGATTACAAGTATGAAAGTATGGATATGAAGGAAAAAACAAAGTGTCATGTTCTGATTGAGATTGATAGTAAACATGTCTAGGAGAATGTTAACCACAAGAAAATCACAAACTTATGATGGGTTTAACGGTATTTGATTCCCCAGTAGGAAAAGTTAATAGACAACATTTTTGTTTTAAGTTACTCTTAATTGAGGAATTTATTTTTGAGCTTAACTAAATCATAATGAAACATACTTACTTTTCATGTAGACTTTCACCTTTTACTAGATTCCTTAATCAAACTCATATTTTCTCCAAAAGACGGGTATTTAGGAAGACTTGTTCGCATTAAGATTAATATAGTCAACTTCTTGAGAATCACCTAATCCACAAAAGAGAACTATATATTTCCGATGTCTTTAGATATCATCCAAAACCAAACCAAAAAGTTTAGTACGAGATTAGATAATACCCAAAAGGATATTTTTTTACAAAAAGAAAACTACTCCTAGTCTCCAAAATTTGTCAAACAGAACCCAAAGTTCAAAGAAGACCATTCAATAAACAATTTGTCCATAAAATTCTTAAAAGTAAACCCAACTAAAATTGAAACCCAAATATTTGAATGATTTAATCACATAGTCTCCCAAGTTAAAAATTAACATTTATCTCCAAATAATATCATTTTCTCTTAAAGTCTCATATTGAAAAGTAATTAACCTAATCACATATCCTCTATGATAGGTTAATAATTTCCATAGATAACCCAAAATCAACTTACTCTTGATTCATAAAATAATATAACTAAAAATAATTAGTCAAACTAACTAGGGACTTCACATAGTTCAGCAGTAGGTGATAAATACCAAGTCGCACTTTGGTTCTGGGTTCGATTCCCGCAGCATTGTCCGACGCAACAGGTTGTCACACGGTCTGTGTGTTGTCCTTTTTCCAAAATTATATAATTCTTAAAACATTCCCCAAAATGAGATAAAATCTTCAAAAATAACCATAACATAATTTAACCTCAAGTTTCTCTCATGTCGTTCATATTCCATCATAACATATAGTAACCCATAATTACCTCAAAAGTAAGGATCATATAAACCATAATGGTTACCTTTATAATTATTACCTGAACTTCCATGTTGAGTTGGTTCTCTTGTACATGATGCATTAGAGAAATCACCAATGTTCAAGTGGTTGATCATGACTCCTGATAGTTGGTTTAGAATAACCACGAGATTTCTCATTGAATGCCCCATTTCATCCAATCTCTTAATCAGAGAACCACCACAGTTTCCTTCAAACCCTTTGTCAGTTTGGTGCCTGCTAGATCCATCCATTTACTAAAACTAGAAAATGTCAGTGTGAGTATATCAACAAAATCATTATGTACTAAAGAGGAAGATAAAAACTAAGATATACTTATCCAAGTTATCTCAAAATCAATCCAACCTTCAAAAATAACAATGACTCTATCTAATATAATAACCATTGTGGTTATACACAACTTTTCACTTAACACTCTAACCACTAAAGTTATCTAAACCATCCATTGATACCAACTGTAAGGACTCGGCCTTAAACATTACTTATTATTGAATTAAATGAATAATTCACTTTGAGGATCTTTTCAGGTATAGAGTTTTAGATAATTAGGACATAACTATTACATCTCAAATATTACAATGTAGACACATCTACTCACCTTCCATTTTTTCACAAAAATAAAAACTCTTGAACAAAAGAGTCATGTCTAGTTCCTTGTTTTAGACAGTCTGACATTTCCTTGATCTCATCTTTGACCCTATTCAACTTTATGTATTGTGAAAAACATTTCAAAAAAACTTGGGATGAGCATAAAAATCTCAGTAAGGGTTATAACAATACGGAAAGAAAACATTAGTCCATATATACATAAGAATCAATGAAATCAAACTTTACTCATAAAACATAAGCAATTTAACATACCTCATGAAATTATAAGATTTACGAATAACTCATAGAAATCATAAGACATAAAGGTAAATTGAGGCATTCATAACATTCTTACATAGGGATTAACCCTCGTGGTTACGTTTGGAATACCCATCATAGTATATTCCCTAAATCTCTTCGAATAAACCTTAGCGTTTAACCCTTTCGCATTGCCCAATGCATTGGAGAGAAATATCGGGCTCACCCGCCCTTAGTTTATCACGGAACCACCCGTATTTATAAACAATGCGCAAGAACCATAACATAATCATCAAACATAACTTAATCATAAAGGAATGATAAAATTCCCACATTGTAATAAAATTATAACAATTAGATATTGGAATAATGAATCCATTCTAAAAACCATTTTCAAAACCATTTAAAACATTTAATAAAGATATTTCTGAATCAAAGTGTCCCATACCACTTTGAAGCTTTTAAAATTTTAAATCATTAATATCCAAATAAATAAGTCCTTAAAACCATTTTGAAAACATGGATATTAATTAGAAATATTTATAAGAATAAATCATTAAAACATTTAAAACGATATTTTAGTTAAAGGGTTTTTAACAAAATGAGAGACACTTGAATACAATAATTGAGGAATAACATTTAATCAGAACTTCATAATATCATGAGAATAAAGGGATTCATGATATATTATTCCAAATGACAGTATATACACCATATAAGAGTGAATTGGTGCATAACAGCAATGAAGTCTCAATAGAATTGTCAAATGAGATGAAATCCCTTATAAAGAAGGTATCCGTAAATTAAGGATAAATCAATCTCATAATTATGTGTGAAAAATATAAATACACCCAATATAAGTGTATATTATGTGTAAAAAAACTAGTTGTCTTTCACATATATTCATAGGATGACATATTCAATAACTAAATGTTGAACCCAAAGAAATCAAAATTGGGTTAACAAGTTCCCTTTGTAAAATTCGACAGCCTAACGACGTCACTTAAAAATTCATAATATTAGTTGATGAGAGATAAAATACTATCTCATCACTTTTAAATAAAATTTAAATCAATAAGGATATATAAGAACATATCACAACATAAAAAAATGTAAATTAAAAGACATAACAAAATAAGTCTTCTTAAAAGAGGAGTTGAAAGGTTCCCTTACCGATTTGGGCATCATTCAAAATATACACCCCATGAAAGAAGGGTCATACAATGAAGATGTAACTACCCATAAATGAGCGTATATTATACAAATATTAAAATAATGGTCAGTACATACACCATAAAAAAGGAAATAGTGGCCAATTTAGCATGAATCTCATGGGAATAAAAAGTGAGATGAAAATCCCATTATGAAAATTTGGCAGACTAACGACGCCACATAAAACATCCAAAAATGGATTGATGAGACAAAATATGGTCTCTGATAATATTAACATAAAATTTACAGAAATAGGAATATAAAATAACCTACCCCAACATAATAAATAGGAGCTTAAAGTAAGTTACATAAAAAGAGTACTTAAAAATAATGATAGAGGTAGGATCCCTTACCTCAAGTCCGAATTGTCTTGTTCGTTTCTTTATATTCCTGAATAATAAACTTTGGAAAATTTATAATTTCTTAAGTTACTCATTTAAATATTATTATTAATTTAATATCACATATTATAAGGTTATAATAATTGGTTTATAATGTGAGTTCATATCAGACGTTTTTATCGATGTTTGGTACATGAGTCAAAAATGAACCTGTTTGAAAATGATTGTCCATGTAGTTATAATTAAATCATCTCCAGAATAGTATTTCTGATTTAAATATCATATATATCCAGTACATATTCATTCTATACTATTCCATAACATTTGGAGATAAAAGGAAATGGGATGCACCGTTCATGGTGACGGTAGGCCGTACGTACGCATGAACGCTACTTTCATTTCTTTGACCTATTAATAGAATTAAAAATAATTGAGAGATGTATATCATATAATTACATTATAATATATATGTTTTATAGGTCACATAAGTTCATTAATTTCATTCTTTATACATTCCATCTATTGCATGAACGAGTCACATCACTTGAGGGGCGCTAGTCCACACTTCCTCGTATGAAATTATCGCATTCGCACAACATGCAAAGCATAAAGGTATGTTTTAAATATTTAATACATAAGCTTATGTAAAACATAAATAAAATATATATCATATATAAAATACAGTGACATCATAATGGAAACCATGAAAGGTGTTATGATAAAATTTAACAATCATCATTTCGTGAGGCAGTAATTCCCCATCCACAGAAATAGTATGTTCATTAACCATTAGACGGAGGTGTGTGTAAGTGTAGCTAGAATAATTCACATAAAAACATCCAAGAATATTTAAGATACTGTTTTTGTTACAAAATAAAGTAATAAAAATAGTTTAGGGGTTTGTAGAAGAAAAATAAAACAAAAGAACACAAGTAAATACATTACCTTTAAATCGGGTAACTCCTCTTGGTTTGAACCAAAAGGGTTTTTTGAAGAGCATTCTGTCAAAGGTGAGGCTTCAATGTCAAAGATAGGGATGTGGAGAGATGAAATGGGCAGGGTTTGGCCGAACGAAATACTTCATAGGTGTGGTTAAGGTGGTATAGCTGGGGGACTTTTATAAGAGAAGTGGAGGGGCACTCTTGGAAAGTTATAAAATATTACTTTATTATAAACTTATTTTTGGATTTTAAAGGTCCCAAAAGGATATATTTCAAGGATAAGGTTATGATGTTTCTAAATCCAACCATACAATGACTATTTATATTCTAAGATAAAATTTATGTAGACAAAATTAAAATTATTTTACTTAGGTGTTACATTCTTTGGTTACATTTTCCTTTCTTTAAAAAAATATGATAAAAGGTCACTACCACACTAAAGTGATTCCATGGGGTCCCAAGGATGGAAAAAGGAATACCATGGTCGTCCATGACACCAACAATGGAATTAGGACACATGTTTGGCTCATCTTATATTTTTATGATATTATTTTCTTACCCTTAATTACCCGATTACTAATTAAACACGATAATTAATGATAATTACTGTCGTTACTATTCATAATGACCAAAAACAAAAGAGCCTTAATTACATAATTTGGACCCTCTGATTCCAAATATGGAATCCATTTCATCAAATTAAAAACACATAAATTTTAGTAAATAATTTAAAAGTAAATCCCATTGTCAAAACAAAAGACGGGTTTTTAAAAGTAAAATTTATCAAAAGATTGACTTGTTTTTACATCCAATTGAAAAGTGAAATTACTTCCAATGAACAAAATTGTATTAAGTGATAAAAAAAATAATTCAATTAAACTTTAAAAACAATTAAAATGACAATCTAAATATATAAATAAATTGGATGAAAAGGCAGTTTTGAATTAAAAACTGTATTTTTCACTATTTATTAAAAAAGCATTATCAGAAAAATACCAAAAATTAACCCTAAGATATATTGGATATTTAAAATTAAAAAATGATTTCCATTTTACCAAATTAAAAAAAAAAATCAGTAATAATTCATATAGTTAATTCCCACTGTCAAAACAAATAGCGGGTTTTTTGGAAGCAATATCTATGAAATGTTTGGCACTTGTTTATGTCCATTTTCAAAGTAAAATTAATTATAATGACCACCATTGAATTAAATTGTAAAAATATATTATAATTAAACTTTAGAACCAATTAAAAATATAATCTATCCTTATATTTAAATTAGATGAAAAAGTAGTTTTGATGTAAAATGCAATATTTTTCACTATTCATTAAAAAGAATGAACATTGTCAGAAACATACTAAAAATTCAACCAAAGTAAATTTCAATATCCCAATAATAATGAATAAGTTTATTTTTACCAATATAGATTATAAAATTGTCAAAATTTATATTTAAAAAAGGTTCGCCTTCAAAAGGAGGTAAAAAAATCTTTTAAAATTATTACAGTATTTATTCTTAAAATTGGATTCATTTGGATTTTAAGCCTCTAACATTTATTGGATAAATGTAAAAATATTTGAAAAACATATGTAATCATTTTGTAGTTATTTCTGTTAATTCCCTCCATTACAACGTCAAGGCGTTAACTATTATAATATTATTATATTATTAGTGTGCAATGTAAGATTTCAAAGAAACTAGTTGTTGCGTATTGGGTATGCCATCGAGCATAGCATCCCTTTAAAGTAGTATTAACATTTTATTCACAAATATTGATAAACATTAGAATGTAATATTATTCATTAACCCAGGATGTTACAGTATCCCTATTTAGTTAAATAAAATGGAATCATAGACTGTATTATCTAGTGGTATTTTAGGGTTTTGATTTTTCCGGTAGTAATTTGGGGAGTTATTTATCAGAAATAAGGATGTTAGGACTAGAAAGGTTTGTTTGGGGAGAGTGTCATGAGCTATTTATCTCAATGAGTCTCAGGTTTCCATGGGTATTTAGGGCATTTTTTTGATTTCATTAGGTGAATTTTTTATATTAGGATTATGATTACTATAGTGGTTGTAATTTGATCCTAATTGGAATATATTAGGTTTCCTTGGGGGTTATATTTAGTTATTTGGAATGGATATATGAAATGGAATTAAAGCATAAGGTTATCCTACAAGGGATAAAACCCCATGTGGAAACTAGGAACTTGATCCTAAAATCATTCATGAGAGTATTTCATAATTAACATATAGCCTTAAACCATTATCATAAGATAATAATAATTCTTGATCCCATTTTCTCTACTTTGACAACATAATTCATGGATGTCCAAGTTTTATTAGAAAATGGAAATGGAATCATGGGGGGTCCCTTAATTTTTTTAGCATTATTGAATTAGAATTTAGTTAAGGCTTCTATTATGACTTTGTTTATATGATTTAATTTGTGATGTTATATATGTTTTTCATCTGCGAAGATTATATTTCATGAGAAAAAAAATCGTTTGAACCAAGGCCATAGTTATTATTTATAAAATGATATTTGTTTTATGAAATGTTTTGAAGTGGTTTATTTAATTACAAATTCTAAAAAGTAGTTTTGGTTTTAAACCATTTGGAAATATTTTAAAATATAAATGTGTTATATATAAAAAAATTTTAGGGCAATTAGATTTGTAATAAAAAGAAATAGTGTTTTGGAATATTCAAGTTTGTATCATGTTTCATTAAATTAATAGGGATCGAAAATGTGGGATTCTATTTTTAAACAGTCCATTGGTTTAAATTATTTAATTATGAAATAGTGGAATTTGTTTTCCTAGTTTTCAAAAACAAATGAGGAACTTGTAAATAGTGGTTCTCTAATTTTAGGGAATCCAATGCCTTTTTAAAACTATATAATGGGGAATATTTTGTTTTAACACTTTAGGGTTGTTGCAATTGCTTCAAAATATTATTATTTTGGGATTTAATAAGCTATTTTTTTGAATTGTTTGTGAAACTGACTTGTTTGTATTTTGAAATTATATTTTGGAAATTTTTTAAATTTAATAATTCAGGTTTCAGATAATGGTTGACACTGTTAAATGATTTCTATTTTTTAGTGAAATATGGTCATATTTTAATGGTGAGTTAGTTTTCAAAATGATTTGTTTTGACCCTTTTTTATGGGTCCCATGGTTTCAAAAGAGTAGTGGTTTTCCTAAATAAGATTTTTTTTCTTTTTTACCTTTTTTTATTTTGGGATTTATTGATGTCATTTTGGGTAAATTACCATGTAAGGGTTTATAACTCAAGTCACTTTTCTTAATCCTCTTATAAAGGTCTAGAGTAAAGGATAAAGTGATTATTTTTTTGTGTTATTAATCATTTTTTATTATCACTATCTAAGATTTTAATAGAGAGAAATATTTTGTTCTATAATTTTAGAGAAACATTATGGATTTATCTAAGGTGTTATTTTATAGTGGAACTTTTTGGAATAATATGGAAAGAGTGTTTTAGACTAGATAGATTAGGTATAATGGATTTATGAATGAGGATTATTCCCCTTGGAGATACTTTAAATTAGATGTTGTAGTTATAATTTTATATTTCCTTTATATGCATGATTGTGTTGCTTTTGGATGATGACATGTTTTGGGATATATTCTCAGTGACTTTGGAGAATTTTTTTCTTAAGAAAATATTTTCTCTATGTTTTTATTTGGGTGCCTCCATGGTTTCTCTATATGATCAGTGGTAGTTTTGAATATTTACTTATACATTTCTCATTGTGGTTTATGCTTCTTGTGCATGGTGTGGACCATGATTTGGTTCATGGATATTATATTTTATATGGGGGAAAAACCTAGATCACATTCATGGGTGATTGGGGTCTGTTATGGTTCTAGTTGGAATGTGGTTGATGTCGAGATAATTTTTCAGTTTTAATCACCATGGGATGATGTAACATGGGTTTACATCAAAGTTCCTCGATATATAGTGCATGATATTAGGGTTATAGATGTGTCAGTTCTTGGTAATGAATGTCTCCAGATACTATTTGATATGCTTAGAAGGAAATGTTGAATCATCTAGGTGTGATAAAATTAGAAATTTATTTTCTCCCAAACCATACAAACAACAAAGGCATAGTATAGCAGACATCTAGTGTTGATCCCATATAGAGCGGGGAACGATGCAATGTCAACTCTCAACCAAGGTTTTGGTTATCCTAATTTTGATTGATTTATTTAATGTAATGATGAAAATTAAATTAAATTAATTCAAATGGAAAAATAGAAGAGAGGGGAACTAGTTCCCAGGGATGGTTTTACTAAGTAAATTAATTCAACTTCATGTGAAAAAATAATTATATCAAATAGATTCAAAACAAAACAATTTCATCTATAGAAAAAAAATTTATTTTCTATCAAACTTACTTATAATCTCAACTCCGTGTTGACAGATGATTTAAAATATATAAAGAGAATTAAGATTATATTTCCCAATGTAGAAGATTAATTCCATTCAATGGTCATGAATAAATAATATTAATCACGTTCAGGTTCGTTCATTACATATAGCATATAGGAAAAGGATAAATCATGAATAAAATTGATACCCATGAACAATAGTATACTTTTGAATACAATTATTGTTATGAGATAAATAAAATTAAACAATTGTGGCGCACACCCCCTTTAATTGATTTCACTCTCTCCTATTTTATTTAGACATCCATCATCTGGTGATCGCCAAAGAAAATTAAATCCAAATATATATGAGAGATATTAAGAAACAAAGAATGGGGAATAAATGTATAAAATAATAAGGAAATGAGAAATATTGAAATTAGTCTAAAAATAATACAATTACTTAAATGTATGTTTTGGGGGGTCAAGGTTAAAAAGTCATGTTGGAAGATATGTTGGGATCAGTGTTTTTTAAGTATTCCTTATAAATTTCACATCTTTTAATGTTTTACATGATGTGTAATGTGCGCGTCATTTCATGTTGTGTAATATTTTCATGACATGTAGTGTTAATTTACATCAATGAAAAATCACTTTTATGAATAGTTATTCGGTTTTGAGCCTCCCAAATATATGTTTATCAACTAAAATCATTTAAAAAATTCTATCATTGAAAATATAATCCATTTGACTCATTTTTTATCTTCGATTCAAATTAATTTTTTCATTGCTACACCAAGCTGATTCAGGACTCAGCATGAAGTTACTTTTTGTTCCTTAATTCCCTTTTTTCCATCATATGATCCAAATTCAAATTATCTATAAGAATACATGAAACATCAATATAAATTCATCAACTCTTATTTAATCAATTAATATATGACGGAAACATGTATAAAACCCCAACAAAATATAAGTAAAAATAGAGATATCAAATACCCGGACAATAAAATCATTTCTCGTCCTTGAGAAAAAATCAACATAGAAACATAAAGGATCCATAAAACCACAAAATAATATTCAAGTTATAATGATCATAAAAACAATGTTATAACTGAATATTGTAAAATCACAATTCAACCCAATAAAGAAACCAAAAATCATGATTCATTTAAAATTTTTAAATTCAATACATTTTCCCATTTTCACTTATAGATTTCAAAATTTCATCCACACACATTCCACTCATGATTTACCTCACCATATTTTTCACTCATCAGTCAAGGTAACAATTTTAATGGATTTATGATCATACCTAAACTACATTATAATAACCATTTTATTACATTGAGTCTAATTTCCCCACCACCTAAATAAAGTTATCACAATCACTCATGAGACCTTTAAAATTAGGATAAAATTTTTTTGTGGCTATGGGTGGGTAGGGAAAAAGTTTAATATCAAGTATGTCACAAGGAGGAATTAAAATTCTAATATATAATTCATGATATTCAAAAGGAAATATTAATTAAAATAATCCCCACCAAAATATAATTCCATATCACATGCCCCAAAAGTGAAAAGTAAAGGCTCATAAAATATATAATCATAATAAAAAATGACCCTCTCTTTTTGTTTGTTTTTTTCAAGTCATCATTTTGAATAAACCTCACAACCACCACCTAACCACATATTATAAAAAATTAGTTATCCAGTAATGGAGAATATTTATTATCCCAATTCATAACCATTTTTTAATTTTTTTGGAATTGACCCTTCTGTAATTATCACTTCCAGCACCTTACCACATATTATTGTGAGATTATCAGTTTGAAAACGGTTATTTTTAACCAACCTTACAAATAACCCATTTTTTCTTTTTTTAAAATTTTTTATTTTTTTACAAAAATAGGGATATTAAATATAATTATATTAAATTAAATATAGACCTTGAAAAAAACTATGGAAAACCCTAAAGACTCCCATCAAGATATAACATCCCATATTCACCAAAAAAACCCCTCCCCCCATAATAATTCAATTGGATATCATGAAAAATAAAAATATCTAGGTTGGGAAGTAAATAAGGGCTTGTATCATGGATTAATCCTAATAAGGTCATCAATGGATTCTACAGGACCTCAAAGGTTCAATTTTTTATTTGGTATTAGGATAAAATGTTTCATTAGCAAAATTCCTTAATCATTTAAAAAGTTAATTTTTTATGTCATAGCTTTGATAATATAACAATGAAAGTTTTAGTAGGTTTACATGCCCAAAGTTTCACTTAAAAATATGCTCAGGAAGATGTGAAATATTTATTCTAGAATCCTATTGGGAATGGGAATAGAATATGATTCAATCAGTTCATGGCATAAAACTCAATAATCAGTTCACTCAATGCATGTTTTTGGGAATCAACATCAATAAAAGCAATCACTTTTAAGAAATTTAAAATTGAAGTGTTCATGTGACTTTTAACATTTCTATTTATATCGTTTTCATTTATGAGTATTATTTTTCAAATTTTTCAACATGTCAATATATTTATCATCGATACTTATGTCTCTTAGATAAGTGAGTACCAGATAAAAAAATCAATAATTTTTTTATGAATCTAATTCAATTTTTTTCATGAAACAATTCAGTTCATTTTTTAAATCATATAATGGAAGAAACTATTGGTGTAAAAATACGAACAAGTAAAAAGTACTCCTTTCCCATTGATTATTTTGAATACGCCTCTCGGATTTTTTCCAGCCAATTTCATGATCTGAACTATGATTACATTAAATGTATTGGTCCCACAAAGTGAATTTATTATGTTTACAACACTTTAGTTTCTTCCTATTTCTTGCTTCAAGGGGACTGAAAAATAATAATAAACAATGAAAGTATAGTCTCTTTAAAATTTAAAATATTTGGTTCAAGTAGGTAAAGAGTCTGACCATGGGGATAATTATTGAAACTAATGAAATAAAATAAATCTAATTCCTAAAATGAAATTTTGAAAAATCTAGATTTCCTCCATGTAGCCGCTATTTTTTATGATCGTTTAACTCAACCTTTTACCATAGATAGTAAATTTGAAATTGATATATATCTAACTATATTAAAATTTACCACATATGACTTTATTGTGCATATGGTGTGGTCATTTATTTTCTCTAATATTGGTTCATTTTGACTTTCGGTGAGATAAAATTTGAAGATAAATGTAACTAAGATAACATGAAATCAAAATCAGAATATGTTTTGTAATTTTCATGTTACACCATTGCTTCTTCCTTTTATTCTACTAGTTTGCATTCTATAGTTACATATTAATTCAGAGCCTTTGTGTTCTCATCTTCTTCATGAATGTTCAGGAGGGTGTTTGATTCTTCTTTAGTCTAGATAATTTCTATGAGGTCGGCACATGACTTCTTATTATCCCATTAGTTTACCATTTATTAATACGTTTTAAATTCAATGGATTGTACCCCTTTTAAATCCTACTACTCTTCTTCTTCGACTACCCAATCGAAAACTACCATTACATTTTCTTCCACTTCTTCCTGAAATTTCAAAATGTATTCTCTTTTTTATTCTTGGTCTTTTTATATGTCTATAAGGGACACCTCTAGTTCTGATACTTCTTATAAATCAAGAGATTTCTTGATTTCCAAGATCTAATAATTCTATAATAATTATTCCTTAATATAATTATCCTTATTTTGTTCTTTTTTCTTTAATATTATCAGCATCCTCAATATTCTCTTCCCCATCATTGTTTTCATAACACTCAACCCCTGATTTAGAATTAAAGAGTATATTATTCACTGTAAAATTTAAATTTGAAATAGCTTCAATAAGGTTAGTATTTGATTATCCCTTCTCACTGAGTTCATCATAATTATATTCCAACCTCATTTCCATTTCATCATTGCACTAAGCATGAAATCAAGTTAGTCTTTCATTGAGATGATGTTCTTGAGTTTTTTGAATGTATGAGTTTCTAGGAGTGTACCACTCAGCGTAGAAATTTTTTTGGTATCCTTGATAGTTGAGAGCTCCTATGTTGGGATGGTAGTGGGTTTCAATTCATTATGGGTGTTTGGATTCATCATACTCATGAGAATATGATTCATTCTGACAATCATCATTTTGTGTCCTTCCTTTTGAATCTATTACTTCCTATGTGGTTGGACACTTTGGATATTCTATATATTTTGATGCTGGACTTCCATAAGTTTGATATGACATGTAATCCATCACTAAAATCAACAAAACTACTAGGCACATAATATTAAAAAATAAAAAAAAAATTGAATGAATTAAATGTACCCAGACTAAAATTAGTAAAAATATATGGGATAAGAATATTATTTGACCTATGAAATTGGTCTTGATTCATATTCAATGCTATGATGCTCCATGAAAATGATTCCAAAATTTGTTTCACCTAGAAGGGATCTATAAATTCCCCAAGTCTAATAAAACTAGAAATTTTTTTCCCTGTCCATATAAACTACAAAGGAATTGTATAGAAGAAGTGTGTGGTTGATCCCATAGATAATAGAGAATGCAGCGATGACAACTCTTGAACAATTATTGGGTCATAAAAAATTTGATTGGTTTTATTTAAAATAATTATGAAAATCGAAATAAATTAATTAAAATAAAATAATAAGAGAAGGAAATCGGTTTCTAAAGATGGTTTTTCTAAATAAATTAATTTAGATTCACTTGAAAACCCATTTTTTCAAATATCTACGCAACCAAAAAAATTTATTGATAGAAGAATTTGTCATTCTATATAAAACTAACAAGGAATCTCAATTTATCATGGTCACATGTGTTAAAATAAATAAAGTGTATTAAGTTTAGATTTCCAAAAGAAGAAGTGTAATTTCATTCAATGCTCATGAATAAATCATCTCAATCATGTTGGGGTTTATTCATTTATGCTAGAATATGATCAATAAATCAATTATTAATAAATTATATATGAATAAAGAACATGATAATTTTAAATACAATCATCTTTATGAGTAAAATAAAATCAAGAAATGATGGTACACACCCACTTTAACTAATTCTACTCTCCCCTATGGGTTTTAGCCAACTATCATCAGGTGATCACTAACGATGATTAAGCCCAAATCTATATGAGAGATATTCATTAATAAATAACAATAATTGAATGAAGAAAAGAATAATTAAAAGAGAAATATTGGAATTAAACTAAAAAAATCCCTAAATTTTACAAATAATGAAAAGATAGATAGGAAGGAAACCTTTCTATGAAATTCGAAACACTATGGAAGTATCTAGGTGGTCTCACCTCAATCTTGGAATTCAATATGCTTTTCACTTGTCCTAAATGATTCTTTGTATATGTCTAGTGGTCACACCTAGGGTTTACTCTGTGAAAAATCCAATTAATTGGCCGTTTTGGGTGATTAATGGAAAAAAATATCATCAGAAGCTATGCGGGAATTATTCTTTTTTAGAATGCTTAAGATATTTCACATTTTTTATTTGTTACATGACATGTAGTGTGTGTGTATTTCACATTGAGTTATATTTACATGATTTGTAATGTTAATTTTCAGAACTAAAAACCTAATTTATGCCAAGTTATTCAGTTATGAGCCTCTTAAACATCTTGTGATAATCGATCATCATGGGTAATATTATTTCATATAAAACACTATCCTTTTCACTCCTTTTATATCTTTTCATCATCTTCATTTTTTGTTGTCTCATCAAACCACTTTACATCTTGGCCTGAATTACCTCTTTGTTCTTTAATTCCTCTCTTTTCCATCAAATTCCCCAAATCCCAGTCCGGAATAAATATATACAAAACCTTAATATCGTGGAATAATCTCTTATTAAATAAATTAATATCCAATGGAAACACATATACTAACCCATAAAAATATAGATGGAAAATAGAGATATTAGTGCTCTTTGTGGATTTGGGATTCCAGTGAATTATCGATTTAGCTTTTTAATATTTTGAGATGTTTTTTTGGTTTTTTTATCTCTCTATATATTAGATCTTGAATTATGTTTGGTTGTAGTTAATGGTTTGTTGTGATTATTTTTAAGATATTTCAAGAATCTGGTTGTTTTGATTCATATTCTCACTCTGTGGAAAATATGTTGTTAGTTTTTCCACTATTTTAGATCGGTTTTAATTAGTAGGGAGACATATATTTGGTCTCAATTTCCATAGATCCATGTGTTGGTTGAAGAGTGGACCTCATATTAAGATGTAAAAAACTATTTAAGGATTCATTCCATTTTCTGAGGAATTATCTTTTACCATGAGGATCCACCTTAGAATTTTTTTACTACCCTCTACTTTGATATGAGACCTCACGGGGTTATAAAGTGACATGGTGGGGTGAAATGCGATATTCTTCATGTCCCTATATATTTTATATTATATGGAATTGTTATATATTTTGTTAATTTATCTTCTAATAATTTTTTCCTTTAATTTAAATCTTAATTAACCTTCTAGGGTAGAATATGGGTCGTTAAC
Source organism: Viscum album (assembly GCA_963277665.1). NCBI lineage: Eukaryota > Viridiplantae > Streptophyta > Magnoliopsida > Santalales > Viscaceae > Viscum > Viscum album. The sequence continues at coordinate 929,682,281 of OY728165.1, forward strand.
AAATAAAAGTGCCCATGTTGAAACCATCTATTAGGGTCTTTCTATTCCTAGTTTCATTTGTAAGGGTTAGCACATGGGTAGTTAAACTATATGGGTTTCTAATGGAAATGATATGGGGACTGATTGTATAGGTTTTTTGGGTAGTTTAATTCTCTCCCAGTTTAGTAAATTTTTTAGATAAACCATGCACTATGTCCATTTCTAAATAATTTTTCAAAAATTCCAATTTTTAACTATTCTTTTATGACTCGTAAGACTTTTCTCCCCAACTTTTACCCGGTTTCACTCCAAGCTGAGGCCCCATCCCTTGTACATTCTCCCTTCCAATGATAGTTATTCCTATTGTTGATTTTACATTATTTTGTCATTATTACTGGTCAAATGTCAAAGTTAAAGGTTCATTTTTCTTCTTCCATCCCCCATCATGTGTTTTATCCATACCTATCAGGGTATTGTGATTTTGTTGAAAAATAGGTTATTTATTTGACCTGATATTTGTGATTACATTATTTTTTTATGTTTTTATGTATCCCTTCATGCTTACTTGGCAGTTCTCTTTCCGAGGTGATGCATTTCAAACCACCCACCATTGAGTTGAATTATTTTCTACTTTCCTCAACTTTTCATTATAGAACCCTTCATTTATTGTGATTTGAAAAATTTATAATTTCATAATAATGGAATTCCATGTGTTAAATAAATTTCTAAGAAATAGATTGTACTTCATCGTGGTTTTTATGGAATGATAAGTTTTTTCTTTCTTTATAGTTGAGTATAAAATCTAAATTTTTAAGACTGTATATAACATTTGTTTATAAATTTCTTAAATTGTCCTTATTAGTGAACTCTAAGGTTTTAAAGGGTTTTTGGTCTTGATAGTTAATTTTTAATGGTTTTACAAGTAGTTTTAAGTGGCACTTAGAAAAACCAAGTGTTGATAAATCGTTTCAAGAATTATTATGGATAAAATAAAAGGTTTCCAAATGGTTTGAACTAATTTGGTTAATAAAATTAATTAAAGGGAGGTGTTTGTCACCCTTTTAGGTTTCTAATGAAATGTAGTTTTTAGGAGAAGTTTTTAATTCCTAGTTTTCTTTTAATAATTATAGTGTATATTTAAATGGAACTCATTGTGTTTTAAAAGGGATAGTTTCAAAGAGATATTTGAAATTAAAATTAAAATAGTTTATTCAGTTGATAAAAATAGATTGAAACCCAAAAAATATATATATTAATGTAATATTTGGAACATTATGTGGTTTTACAAAGTGTTTGGGGACCTCAATGGTGCTCATGTTATTTTTATACCCATTGTAAATCATAACACCTTGGGGTTATTTTTAAATTATTGTACATGTTTTGATGCCTTTAAGATAATTATTGAGAGTGTGTAAGAGGTTAAGAATGAGTTTCTTTTAAATGATTTATAATTATTTTTGGTGATTATTGATTTCTCACATCCATTAGATATGTCATGAGAGTCATGGGTGGATAGTAGGTGACCTGTATGAGAGTTATAACTAGTTTAAAGAAGTAGTATATCTGTGTAATATTTCCCATATCCATCTTATCAGTTAGACTGATAGGGGTAGAGGTCATATAAACTAGATACCCTTCATTAATGTGGTGGTGAAGAAACACCAAGTCATTTTATTTATGAATATTCCTAGGGGACATTCAGGGATGTGAAAAGGTTCAGAAGTGCTAGCCTAGTTTTATGATTACCATTTCAGATCTTTATTACTATATCCTTTGCATATTTCCAATGATATAGGATATTTTTCTGTATATTTTAGGGGATTTGATTTGATATTTGATTGTATCCCCTTTCCATTGTTTATTTTTTGACACTTTGATCCTTTTAACTACTTTAGAACACTTAGGATGTGTGGTTGTATATTTTTACTAATTCCATTATGATGGAATGAATTTGGTTTTTAAATTTAATTGTGAAATAATTTGAAAATAATAATTTATTTAAAAGGGAAAATTAATTTTTTTATAATGTATTCATTAAAAACATTATGAATGAATAGAAAACGTTTTATTTTGGGATTTAATTTTAAGTTTCCTATTTTCTTGGTATTCAAATAGTTTTAAATACAAATATTTATTTTTGGGTTTGAGTAAAAATTATGGTATTTGGAAATTTGATCCTCATTTGTTTTAAAAAGGTTTTTAACTAGTTTTGAAAAAAATTAGTTATTCCCTTCGTATCTTTTTTAAATAAGGGGTATGGTTTAAAATTGGTTATGAAATAATATTGGTGTTATCTAAAGTTTGTGGGAAAACCTATCATTTTATCTATATTTAAAACCATATTTAAATTTTATCTTTAATTAAAGATTTGGTAAGTAGAAAGAGAGCTGGTGGTATACTGAGTACTTTTATGCTCATTCCTATATTATATTTTTGTTTTAGTTTCATGGTTAAGCTTTGGACCACTCTTAAAGAGTTTATTGATTTTGGGATTAATGGTAATTTGTTTTTACTTTCTTTAATTAATTTTATTTTCAATAATTATTTTACTTTACTACATCATCCAAGTTGTCCTTTACTATATTCAGTTAATATTTTTCGTTGATTGCAGTATATATATGGGGTCCATAGTGGGTGTCAGAGCTAGTTGTTGGTGAGGGATTTTAGAGAGCGAGTGGTTGGTTTTTATTTTCTTTAAATTTTATAAATTTTAAACTTGATTCTTTTCTTTTTTATTATTATTTGATTTGCTAATGGCTATTAACCTTATAGATGGGTCATGCCTGACTTTTAAGTATAAAATACTTTATACATAACTCTTCTTTATGTGAAAAATAAATCCAAAGTCATTTCATTTAATTCCCATCCAGTAATGTAAATCTCATGGGGATTTGGAATAACCTTTAGTCTAAGTGAAGATAGTTTTGGTTGGAGGTTGAGATGGCCACCTGAGCTGGTTTTTTATAAGAAGATATTGAAAATATTTGAAAAAATATTATAAGATAAAATGTAACAAATGTTTGAAGGTTATAGACACATGGAGTGCCAGTGTTTGTGATACTTATTCTAATAGTTCATCAGATTAATGTAATGAAAATCAAAATATTTCAAAACTTTATGCTATTACAGATAATCATGATGAGTTGGAAATATTTATGGGAAATATAAATTTTCTTTAGAATTTGTCTTCATATTATTTGAATAATTATCTAGAAATTTTATTTTTAACACCCATAAATTCAAAAAGAATAAATTTTTTATCCCATTTCTTATGTTAAACACAACACTGATCCTAAAAACCTATGAAATATATTTATTTAAATTTAATCTCTTAATTAAATTGGATACCACACAACTATGATTATAAACAACGTGTAATATAGTATACTATTTTAGTGTAGCCGTTAAATTTCTGGGTATGAATAGTAATAATTAATTATGTAAACTATATAGTTTAAATATATATATAAAATAAATTTAATTGATATATATTTATTTTAAATAAAATTAGATCCATTTAATAGATAGCACAAGTTTTTTATTTCAAACAAAATAGTTTTGTAGCCTTTTACTCACTTATCTTATAATTATTTTTTATAAATTTGAGAATTTTATTTTGAAAAAAAAACATTTTTGAAAAATAATTATAAATTTTTCTTGTAGTTAGTTTCATAGAATTTTTTCAAAAGATAAATTTTCAATGAATATTGAAAATTTCTGTTTTTTTAGAATTTTCATTTCATTTGAAGAATTTAAAAACATTAAAATTTTATTAATATATTTTTAAAAGTAAAATTATTTCAATAATATATATATATATATATTAATCCAATTTAGGTCATTGTAATTCAATTTATAATTGAATTTTGATATAAAAACATTTTAATATTTTGAATATCTTCTCTTTGAAACCTCACTTTCTTATCGCATCTGCAGGTTTAATTTTAAATTATAATCTGCGATTCGTTGATTTTAACTTGAGAAAAAGGATTAAATATTTTTAATCCGTATAATTTATATTCTCTAATATGTTCAAATTATATTTTGTCAATAATTAATATTATAAATAGTTAAAATTATTAACTGTTATTAAAGTAAAAATAGGTTTATCAAAACATAAAATATATGCATTAGAAATGAACCAATACTTTTCCAACACCCATTGGATGGCCATATTTAGATTTTATTTCTAATATGTTATATAATGGAACATTTTGGATCCTTTTGGCATCTAAAAAAAGGACACACCTTTTTATTTTAAAAAATTTCAAGTGTACCAATCACCTCACTTATAAAAGTACACCACTTCTCCTCTACTCATGACACTTCCAAAACCATTTAATTCTTACAATACCTACCCATATAAATGAGGCTATATTCTTAAACAAGTGTTTTTATTTTTTATTTCATTACAAAAAATAAAATACTATTAAAACATGATTATATAATTAAGTAAATACCATTGATATACTGATAGTTTATTATGTTTATAGAATTACAAATATCAAATTCATCTTCCATCAAATTGGAAATTAAATCATCTATATTGTGTACAATGGACTACTGTATCGTGAGCCGATGTAATTTGTTATATATCACCACATTTCAAGTATAGATACTAAGATAGATATAACCTATTTATATAATATTTATGATATTATGATACTTATTTAATTTTAATATCATATATAACTTCATTTTTGCATCCTATTTATGATAACGTTGCTAGTGTATACAGCAGACTATCACCTTGCAAATAGATGTGATTCATTTTTCAATTTCATTTTACAAGGAATGTAATAAGGATAAATTTAATGAATATATGTAATATATATGATATAATATTTATTATATAAAATTATTATATATCTTAATTCTTTACCCTTTCACTCATTAAAGAATTGATAACCCTGCTTGTGTGTACATACGACCAACCATCTCCATGAAGCAATGTGATCCATTCTTCATGTTCAATTTAAATATTGATTATAAAGATTTATCAATGAAAAAAGTTTATATTTATAACATTATTATAACTCTGAATATTATTTAACTATATAATATTCTCAAAAACTATAACTTCCATGACTAAATATGCATGGGAAAACAACCCAATTAACACTCGAGACAATGAAAATAATTAAATATTATTAACAATAAGAAGGTAAAATTCTGTAAGGGGATCATATATTGTATTAAAATATTAATATTGATTTTTTATAAATTAATAACAAGATTAAAATGATTGTACAATATTTTAAATCATGTTCAACCAAAATGAAGTGTATAGTAAGAGAATTCATCTCAATTGAGGCATATTGTAATTTTATGATGCTAATTCCTTTTATATGGTATATATACTAACATTTTTTTTGAAATATAATTAATATATAATAAATCATGATATTTTTATTTTTTATTTTAATTATTTCTTCATAGGGTATTTGGATTGAAAATTACAAATTGGTAAAATATTTTATAACTCAATTTTTTTACATTGGGTTTTATAACTTTACAATTCTCTTTAAAATTATAAGATTATGTGTGTAAATAATTTTGATATATTATGATAAATTTTTACATTATTTTTATGTATTTAAATTTGATACACATAATTGATTCACTGATTAATCCTCACATCAATGTTACAATCCTTATGAGGGTTCATTTCCCAATCTCATTCTAATCGGGATTGTTTATGATTGATTTTACATTGAAAGAAATTATTTGATATTTTGCTAATAAACCCCATTAATTTTTTTATCCTCTATTTATTCATGATGTTTTCATGTAATGGTAAAATTTTACACTCTTTGGTACTAAAAATTAATGATATTTTTTTTAATATAATCCTACTTCATTTATTTCTTCAGTCAAAAATCATTTTTATTCCAAACCCATATATTTAGGCAATGTTTTAAAAAAATTAAATTATCTAAATGATTTATTAAAGTAATTTTATCCAAGTTTAATTTTTTACATTTTTGTTTAAAATAGTCTTCATTTCATTTTCCAAATGTGTTTCATTTGATTATTACCAAAAATTATAAAAGAATATTTCTTTTAACATGTATATAATGTATTGAATGTCCCATAATTATAATGAATCAATGTTTTAATGTTTACTTTATAAATGTTTATGGTTTTTTTCAAACAAATATTCAAATTTTAGTTTTAAAAGGTTGTTTTAAAAAGGGAAAATTATTTTTTTCAAAAATTATTTTAAAGATCCTATGCACTTATTTTTCTCAAAAAAAACTTTTATGGTATTTCTATTCGTCAATAACAACAACCCTTTATTTTATATATACTCCACTGGGAAATAATTTTCATGATACTATCTTTGTTCATATTTAGGTTGCTTTATTATTAATTTTAGTAAGGATGTTATTGAAATTTAATTCATTGATTCATTTTTGTAGTCATTAACATTCCCTTGAATTATTCTCTTTCTTATGATCCTTGAATTATAAATTTCCCCTAAATATCAATATTTTTTATCAGGGATATAATAATTTCCTAAACTGTATATTAATTATATGTGTATTATTTTATTTTTAATGTTATGTAATTGATTGGGGAAATTATCCTTAATCCATACACCTTACTCGATACATAACTTTGTTAATAAGTATTATAGTTCATGATTAAATATATTATTTAATATATAATGAATTCTTTGTATATACAGATATGGGGGGGGCCTATTTGTATATAGAACCTTGATTCATCAATAGTCTCATGAGATGAATTAGTTATCTAGACTTAGTTAAATGGGTGTTTGGTGTATACATTCCAATCAATTTTAAACTGTCTTGAAAAATGTCTTGAAATTATAGGTATCATGATGTTTGATATCATGATTTTTAATAATTAATGTTGGAAAAATCCCTCAATGAAAACTCTCAGTGTTTTTGGGTGTGATTGTGTTTGTTGATGAAACCGGAAGACCATGAATGTGTATGGTCGATGTTTCCACAAGAAGATGTTTAAGGTGGCACAGTTTCCCAGTATTTACAAAAAAAATTGCCTCAAAATTGGGTGTTCTTTGGAAAATGAATATTTTTCGTGTATTAGTATATGGTTCATGGACTGTGAGGTACAGTACATAGACCGTATAAGTGGTACAAGTAATAGAGAGGAAATTTTTGATTGGAAGATTTTTGCATAGAATTGTTATGGAGACTATGAAGCATAATACGCATACCTAAAATGAAAATGGATTGTGGGAAATCGTGAAGTTCATGGAAGGAAAGTAGTTCACAGAAGGCATGGAGTTTTTTGTGATGGCTCGTAATTTTTGAAAAGGAGACCATGATTTCTAGAGACACTAAGGGTTTCATTCAAGGAATAGATCATCCACTCTGAAGAAATATAGGTGGTATGTGGACCACGGAGGGAAAACGGTTCACAGGAGAAACATTCTATGGTGAAGGATATACTACTTCGAATGTTTGAGTAAAATTAATGAGAAATATTTTTGGATCTATTTTCCTACATAATTACTATTAATAACATCATTAAATAGAGCGATGTTAATTATAATAACAACTTTAACCCAGAAGAAATTTGGTTAAGTCTGGAAGATTTCATGAGTGAGATTTCCAAGAAGGTTAAAATAGTTCACGAGAAAAATCATGGAAACAGAGTTCACGAGTAAGTGATTCCATGGAGGGTGAAGTATTTCATGAAAGAAATTATTTTAAAGGGTTTTGTGGGGAACTGTTTCCCGCAAAGTAAGAGGTGGTCTGTGGAAGAGTTGGTCTATAGAATAAGTAGAGATTCGTGGAAGGAGGGATGGTCTGTGGAAGATGAGGTGGTCCATAGAGGAGAAATGTTCTATGGATGAGGAGGCAGTCTATAGAGGGGATGTAGTCTGCAAATCATAGGTTCTACATGGTGCATCATAGTTTGTGGAGGAAGAATGTTTTTCATTAAGGGACTTAAACTCTTCATGAATGTAATTTTCTCTAACTAATAGTACATGTAAAAGTGGATTTCATAAATAGGTAAAAAAGGGACTTCAACATAACATTTATCTATAGTTTAGGATGTTTGGTTTTATACAAATAAGGGTCATAGAAATCCATAAACTATGAGTGGATCCCTTTAAAGAGAAGTATGAAAAGGAACATGAATATGGTGATCCTTTTCACCAGTAGTGATCCAAAAACATAGACATAGTGATTGACCATTGGGAATGTATTGAGATGACACTAAATCTTGTAAATAATGTGAGTCTATTCATAGAAGTGATATTGCTCAAACATCATTATTAAAATTTAACCGTAATAAATTTTTTACATTCATCACATTGTTGTTTTATGATCATTAGATATAGCCTGATGATGGTGAATGAAGTAAAAATATATGTTCCCTTGTTCTTTTTATTACTATACCATTAGTGCATTATCATCATATGAAATTAGAAGGGATATGATCATAATTAACAATAAAGATCTTAAAAAGTGACCCTTATAATAAATATTTCAAGATCTAGTGGTGGTAGGAAGAAGTCAAGGAGATTATTCATTCCCTGATTCACCCCCACCCCCTTAGAGTATCTAGATCCCCTTTTAGACCAAATAATTAATAATTTCCTACATCGAGAATTCAGTTATTATTATCCATGATATTTTAGAAATGATATTATCTATGGATACATTTCATTCTCATTTTATTTATTAAATTTCTTTTAATTTCAATATTTATCGTACCATATTGATTATGACATATCCCATTATGATAGCCATGTTATTGATTATATGGAAATTTTTTTCAGTAATTTACATTTCCATGTTGATTATGTGTTATATTATCATGATATTAATGTTATTTAAATGGAACATGTGTTCATTTTTTTAACTTTACATTTTAATTATGCTTATTGACTACTGATATCTTCCACTATACTTAACCCTTTCTGATTATTTGATATCAACCTAATTTTTTCCTTTCCTAGTAATCCATGAAGTGTAATATTATTGATAATTACGGGCATTATATAGATTATAATGTTATTACAAAAAATAATTATGTTATAATTTGTGTTTTCAAATGTTATATGGAAATCATGTATGTATTTAGCTTTCTGATACTACTAAACTGTTTAACCATTTTGGAAGTGATTCCTTATTTCTTATTCGAATGTAATAAAGAAGACATTATCTCTAGGTTACTGGTGTTTGGGTCATTATAGTTATGACCAAAGTAAGTTTAGTCAAAACCTTTCGAATAATATTTTTTTAAAAGATGGATTAGGAAAAATAACCCTATGATAGAATTTAAGGGTAAGTAGAGAAAAACATCCATATTTTTTGGTAAGGGGGAGATTACATGGTTTTACTAGAAATAATTCCTTATATTAATACTAAAAGTTTATGTGGTTCTATAATAGTTGAATTTATGGTTAATAAATATAAAAAATGAATGTCTGACTTGACTCAAACATTACTAGGTACTAGATAATGGGTCATTCTACTCACCTAGTCTGACACTCATTGAGATATTCTTTGGATAATTCATATTTTATTTAAAAACCATTGTAACGGATTTGAATAGATAATGATAGTGAATGGACAAGGATAAAACCTAAGGACTCCTAGATTGAGAATAAGGTTTCATGATTTAAAAAACATATAAATTATTATACGGTTTTACCACTATGATTATTGTTTCTCATACTATGATTTTTGGTTTTATTCAATGGATTAAACCCAAAATAATTATGTTAACATTGAATTTGAAGAACAATATGGTTATTATAAGAAACCAAATGGGATGATGATAGGATTGAAAAAAAAATTATGACTGTTCTTAATCATTTATCCTTAAAAATTATTAACAACCTATAAATTAACCAACACTCAGACTCGCCAAAGAAGAGGCAGATGTAGTTTCTTATGAGTTTTAGTGGTGGAGACACTATAGGAAAAAATTATTGACTTCCTTAATTTCAAAAATGTTTAAAGAGACACATAATAAAGTTCCTCAAAGGGATGAGAAAATGTTTTACTTGTGGAAAATAATAGAATAAATTAATGATTTTACATGGAAAAATAAATATAATTATGGAAGGAAATAAATCTCATCCTAGGGATCCATTTATAGTTTTTAGTATTAAATGTGGGGAACATTGGAATTATAAGATTCAATTACCTCCTCTAAAGGTTAACCCCTATACCAAGGAAGGACCTGTGTTGAATTAAAATAGTTGAAGTATTTATGTATTAGGATTCAAAAATTAACTTATAATTTTTTTACTAATGGTATTTCGGTTATAAGAGTTTTAAATCATATAATGATTATTTATAATTTAAGAATAATATATTTATTCATTAATATAAGATTTATGGATACCATCATGGTTTTATGAGTTTACGATTGATCATAAGTTCAATGTCATAAACACCACTTTTCAAAAAACATGGTATGGAAAGAACATGATTAAGAATATTTTTGGAAGTGATTTATGGGAATACAAACTATTTGGATAGTAAATAAAAAAGTTATTTGAGAAACAATACCATTTAATTTTATTTGTCAATAAGATTAATGGAGTTTGTATTTTTATGGTTTATATAATCATTGATGTTTTATTAATTATATTTCATAACAATTTGGGAAATTTATAATAATTTTATTAATATATATTTGGAAAATGAAAAATCATTGCATCTGGAGAAGGAAATTGGTAATGAGCCCACAATAGATGGATGATAAGTGTTTCTAGACTTTCATTTGCCTACATGATGTCTTGGTCAATATTTAATTATATTTTTTCAAATTATTTTAAGAATTAATACTAATGATGAACCAATGCTGTTATTTTATAGATTTATATATTTCTTTATTATATTGCATAACTTGTGATAACCATCATGGTTTCTGGAAATATTTATAAATAGGTAAAAAGACCTTCTACTATTTTATGGAACTTATAATATGGTAAATTTAATTTTAGTGTTTTAGGAAAAAAATAATTTTGGATATTCATCTATTTGATTAATAGATTAATTGTAAATTTACTGAATCCCAAAAGAATGATGAAATTGTTCTTAGAAAATACAAAGATATCAAGTCGTATATTTCCTTATATTCATAAAAAATAAAATAATTCCTAATCTTTAGGAAAAGGATCACGGAGAAAAATGTTATTATATTACATTCATATTCAATGAATCAAATGGTATTATTATTATTAATATATTTATGTTTTTTAGGCTATCAAATTTCCATTGGTAATTCACTTTTATGTATTCAATTACCTCTATCACTCTCCATAATTATTTACACTTTTCTTCCATGTAAATATCTATAAATTCCACTAATGTTATCCTAACTTGAAACCTAGTTATGTATTATTCTATAGGAACTTCATAATTCCCCCTATGTAGTTTTATGAGTTTTTCTATTAACCATTTTTATGATGAGATTTTTCAATAAAGGAATTTTCAAATATCAAACCCTCGGTTTATGAGCACGATATCAAATTATGAGGATGTGTTTTATTTAAGGCAGGGAGAATATAACATTCTGAAAAATATAAAATAAGGAAATTTTATTTGATATCAAAAGTGAAATGCAACACAAATCTTAAATAACCCAAAAAATATATTTCTTCAAATTTAGTCTCTTCAATAGCTTGTAGAATGTGCAACCCTGTGTCTAAATGAACTGTAATATTTTATACCATCATAACTTAACTATAAAATTGGTGGGTATGAAGTTTACTACCTAAATTATGAAAATTATTTGGTTTAAAATTGTGTAAAATAAATAAAATTTATATATATTAATTATAAATAAAATAATATCATTTGAAAAAAAAATTATTTTCTAAAAAACTATATTTTTCAAAGAAACAAATCTGGTCTTCATTATTGCACTTCTATTAAAAATATGTTTTTCAATTTTAGAAAATTTTATTTGAAAAAATAAAATTTATTTTTAAAATACTCATGTCAAAATTATATTGGATTTAATTTTTTAGAATACTATTATAAGATAAATTTTTAGATGAATCGTGGAAAATAAAGGATTTTATTAAGAATGTTCATTTTTTTAGAAGCATTTGAAAACATAAAAATTGTTTTAACATGGTTTTCAAAGTAAAATAATTCTAATTATATATCTATTGATAAAAGTCTATGTGATTGGTGTAAATTTAATATTAAATATTGATATAAAAATGTTTTAAAATTTTAATCATTTTCTTCTTGAAAACTCTCTTTCTCGTCACATCTATGGGTTTAAGTTTTAAATAAATTCTTTCAATTTTATGAGTTAAATTTATAAAAATGGATTAAATATTTTTAATTAAATTAAATTATATTATATAATATTTTTAAATTAATTTTTTAACATATTGATTAGTAGAAATAGAATAAATTATTTAAATTGGTTAAGACAAATATAGGTTTATCAGGGGTTAAATTATAAAGATAATTGTTCAAAATGACCCCAAACATTTATAAAATCCATTGGATGGAAATATTTTGAACATATATCTTAAATTTTAAATATTTTAAAATTTATTATCCTTTTTTATTTTGAAAAACATAGGTACATGTCTTTTTCACATATTACAAGTATGCCACTCACCACATTTACAAAAGGCCAGACCTTCTTTTCTTATCTTCACACTTCCAAAAACCATTTTTTAATAAAATAACTTCCCAAATATCATCCATAATTACCTAGAAAATCCTAGATACCTTTTTTATTATAAATAAAACCAAGGAATTATTTTTTTTTTCAAACATAAAAATGTTCTGAAAACGTGGTAACGTTCATAAACGAGCATTTTTATTTTGTTTCATATTACACATATAAAATTCTTGTTTAACAATGATTATATAATAACCAAAATATCTTAATTATATTAATATTTTATTTTTTTAATTACCTATATCTATATCCTCTTCCATCAATTGGAAAATGAAACCGTTGATCGTGTGTGAAACAAATTTTTGCCTCATGAATTAATGTAATTAATTTTCCAACAACACCTACCAAGGATGAAAATCTTGATGGATTTAACACATTGATAGTATATTTAAGATATTATTATACTGATTAGAATTTAATATCACATAAACTTTCTTAATTTCTATTATTTTTAAAATTATGATAATATCGCTCATGTGTACAGAGAATTACCAACTCATGAAGAGATGGCATTAATTTTACACATTAAATTTACTTGGAATGTAATAATAATAAATATAAAGAATATATTTTATATATATATGAAATTATATTGATTCTTAAAAATTAATACTCGACCTACTTCCTTAAAATTTAACTCGTTAAATAAATGATAACGTCACTTGGGCGTACGTACAGCCTACTGTCTCCATGAAGTGATTTTATCTATTATCCATGTTCAATTTAGATAATGATTATAAAGATGTATATTATGAAAAAATTTATATTTATAACATTAATATTACTCTGGATATTATGGAACTATATAATATTTTCATGAACCGGAATTTTCAAGAAAAACCACGCATGAGAAAACATGTCAATGAAAACCAGAAACAGAGAATATTTTGATATGTTATTATCAATCAATTGGTAAGATGTCATAATATTATAATATATGATATTATAAATATTATTATAGATACGGAGTAAAATAATAACTTGCTTAAAACCATTATACATGATGGGAAATCACATTCAACCAAAAGGAAGTGGGAGGTAAGGGATTTCATCTCAATTTCTATTCACTGAGGTGTATTCTAATGTTACACACCTAATTTATTTTATTAGATGTATATACTACCCAGTTTTTCTATAATATATTGAATTATTCATAACTAATGGTTTTTTATGTTTTAATTTTTATTATTTTTTCTAAGGGGATTTTACTTGAAGATTACTATGTGGTAAATAATTTCATTACTCAATTTATTTTTATTAGATCATTTTTCTTTAAGAATATATGATAATGTGGGTAAATATTTTATATTATATTACGTTGTATTTAAACTTGTTTTATGTGGATTTAAATTTGATACACATAATCATTTCATTGATTAATTCTCACTCCAATGTTATGATCCTTGTGAGGGTTTATTTCACAAACTCATTTTAATCAAGATTGTTTATTCTTAAATTTTATCTAAAGGATATTATTTTATAATAGGAGAATGAAACCAATTAATTTTATTCTTGTATTCTTATTCATGATGTTTTTATGTAATAAAACCATTTTTACAATTTTTGGAACATAAAATCACTAATATAATAATTTTCATAAAATAGGACTTGCATTCTCTCTTAGATCAAAAATAATTTTTCATCCAAACCCTTATTCTCATAGAATTATTTCAAAAATGTAGCTAAAATTATCCAAATGATATATTAAAGAAATTTTTACCCAGTTTTTATTTTTTTAAAATAATTTAATGGAATATTTATGTTTTTCCAAAAAATCATGTTTGGAATTTATCAAAAAAATTAAAAGAATATTTTTCTAATCTTGTACAGAATGTATGGAATTTACCTTCATCGTAAAAACTAAATATTTTAAAACTTTCATTATATGTTTAAAATGTTATTTTAAAAAAAAATTCAAAATGTTTTCTATGAATATTTAGTGTTAAATTCTGATTTTTAAAATTACAAGAATATTTTCCTAAAGAATGTTTTTAATGACCCTTTTAGGGTATTTTAAATTAATCAAGGACAAAAACCACTTATTTTAAAAATTATCTACTTTGTATTTGTTTTCTTGATACCATACTTAATCATTCTATGAATATTTGTTTTTGATTTTTACCAAGTATTGTGTTGACATTTACAATCACAATTAGTTTTTTATTCATTAACATTCACTTGAATTATTCACTTTCCAATGATAATTGGACATTAAAATTACCCTAAATATCCATATTATTTAACATGGATATGCTTATCACATAAACCATATATCATTTCTATATATGAGAGTTTATTTTAAAAGTTATATGATTGACTAGGTAACTTATCTTTAATCATTATTCCTTACTCAATATAAAAAATTGGTGATAAGGTATATTTTTATGAATTAATCTAAGTATTATATATATGAGGAATGCATTGGACATGAACATATAGGTGGGGATAGTTATAGATAACCCCTCTATGCATTTATGGACTCATGAGATTAATCAATCAGTTAGCCATAGTTGAAAGGGTTTCTGGTGTATATCTCCCCATCAAATTTAAAATGTCCTGAGAAATGTCATGAAATAAACAGAATCATGACTCTTGAGATCAAGACATCCAATAATTCAAAATTTTCTTCACTAAGAAATAATTAATTATTTTCCATTATATTTTCAGAATGATAATATCTATGGATGCATTTCAATATTAGTTTTTTGATTAAATGGAATGTGTTTTTAATTATTTCTCTTACCATATTGATTATGCCTTATCCAGTTAATATCTATATGTAACTGATTAAATTGAATGTGTTTTTAGTTATTTACATTTCAATATAGGCTATGTGTTATCTTATCATGATATTCAAATTATTTAAATGACATGTTTTTTTAGTTATTTACCTTTTCAAGTTGATTGTGATTATTGATTCTTGATAGATTTCTCTATACTTAACCGTTACTGATCTTTTGAGATCGCTCTTATTTTTTTCTATTAGCATGAATCTATGACATGTATTATGATTGAAATATATGGATATACTAAAGGGATTAATGTTATTCTATTGAATAAAATTATGTAGTAATTTTTTTACAAATGTAATAAGGGAATCCTATATGTATGTAGTTTACCAATACTACTAAACTGTATGGACCTTCAGAATGAGATTCATTTTATCTTAGAACATTATAATAAAACAGACACAAGATTTAGTTTACTCGAGTTTGGGTTGTTACATTATGTTGAGGAAGAAATAAATGATAAAAATATATATTATTCTAATGTAGATAAGAAAGTTAAATCTCAAGAAGAATCAGAGTATTGTTTTTATAATGATAATGAATCATAAAAATATATACAAAAACAAAATGTAAAACTGAAGGATGAATTAGCTAAGAACACATAGGATCTATAAAAATTAATGACTATGGTCCAAAAAATAACTTCTGAGTTGAGTTCCAAGAATTTAAAATTGTAACGACCCGTCCCCCGGGGCCCGTGCTGTGACTACCTCAATCCCGCCTTACATAGGTCAGGGGCTGGCGACTAGTACCGAAAGGTGTTTTCCAAAAAAATAGGAAGGAATTACCTTTATAACCTGAAAACTCACGTAACAAACCACACAACAAGATAAGATCATAAGAAAACGGTATAACCAAAAGAGTGATGAAAGTAAAAAGGGGGTCGGAATCCAAGCCCAACAGTAAAGGTACAAGTAAAAATAAAATACAATACAACTGAAGAAAGAGAAAAGACAGCTACTGGATCATCATCTGAGGTTTATAAATAAAGGGTAGGTACAGGTATCCTCCTCACCACACCACATCTGTCATTCTACTCCATGTAACGACTCGTCGTAAGTTCCACCTCCGGGTACCGTCCAATCCTGGTACTCTCAGCCTCAATCAATGATGTTCGTCGCCTGCAACCAACACAATGAGGTGTGGACATAGCCCATGCATGGGTGAGTATAACGATACTTAGTAGGGACCCTCAGACCCTCATGGTCTCACAAAATCTAATAAGGATAAACCACAAGGTATGAAATCAACAACTAACCCCACTTAGGTATATGCCCATACATATACCTAAGTTATCAAGTAATCCATCTCAATTATATGGTAAACACAAAAGTTAGTGACTCAGCTCAACCAAGATTTTAATTCACATTATCAAAACCATGTTTGATGTAGAACTCCTCCTCTGTCGAGTACAATGGGCCTACCACGTCACAAAGGTGCTTCCCACTGACCTTGGACTGCTGAGATACTCTTCCTTTCGAGTATTGTGGGTCTGCTGCATCACCAAGGTGCTCCCCACTATGGTTCTGCCGCCATAACCAGGCGCTCCCTCTAATATCCTATAGAGGTACTCCTCATATCGAGTACCATTGTTCTGCCACCACAACCAGGTGCTCATCTGCTGTGGGTTTTCTGCGACACCAAGGCGCTCCCCACTAGGCTAGTCAAGTCACTCCTAGTCAATCGGTCAGCAGTCGTCAGGTCTTACCCAACTACTAGGTCTCCGCACTCTTCTCACTCGTCACTAGAAGGATCTGAGCCACGATCTACTGGTCAAAACTCCAACTGTCAAGAAGTCCCATGAAGATATATCTCAAAGAAATAGACGGTGCGTCAATCAGACGCTCAGTCAGTGAGTTATTAGCCTTTTAGTCCCGGGGGGGGCGGTTGGATTTGTGCATGATCCAATGTGACTATATCTCAACTATACCCCAATCTCTAGTGGGGTATACTCAAAGGGACCGTCAAGCACCATGATTACTAATGCCACTAACGATTCATCAAATGGACGTCTGGTTCCAAAGATATGGCCAAAAAAGTAAAGGGTTGGTAGTAGGCCTGGGTCTGGTCCGACCCGATCTGACCAACCCGGCCCGTCTTAGTCTAGGGAAAACCTGTTCAGATCTGCCCGGCCTAACCCATTGGGTCCGGCCTACCCAGTTGGGTGGATTGGCCCATTGGGTTCAGCCCGCCCTACTGTGCCCATCCCAGTAGGCCGCGAGGGTAGTTCGGCCCGGAGGGGGCCATGTAGGCAACTCGTCCAGGTGGCGCAGAGCCGGATCAGCAAGGCTCCATGAGGGGTGCGGCTTCGGAAACTTAGCATGGGAGGCCGGCTTATTCGGATGCCTCGACGGGCATGGCTCGGGCGACTCGGCCTGGGAGGCCAGCTCGGCCGGCCGCCATGAGGGGCGTGGCTCAGGCAGCTCGGCCTAGGATCCTGGAGGTTGGTGGATGGTCGGCAGGTGGTCGGGCAGCCGGGAGGCT
Source organism: Viscum album (assembly GCA_963277665.1). Lineage (NCBI taxonomy): Eukaryota > Viridiplantae > Streptophyta > Magnoliopsida > Santalales > Viscaceae > Viscum > Viscum album. Next base: position 929,700,202 of record OY728165.1, read on the forward strand.
AGCTGACGGCCAGAATTTGGGATTCTGGTGGGCAGCTGGAAGCCGAGAGGCCGGCAAGCGTCTGGGAGGTCACCCGATGACTGGGTAACTGGGAGGGGCGGCCAGTGCGGCAGAGTCGGTTCAGCCAAAGCACCACGAGGGTGGCGTGGTTTTCAAATATTGTAGGTAGCGTGGTCATTTCATGTTGCCTTTATCACCTCATCGTTTCGTCCACATGTCGTAGACAATCACAAAAGGGATCAACGGAGGGAGTCGGGCCATGTTAGTTTAGCCCTCACCCTTCGTGTTTAGGGTGATATAAATCGGTTAAAAAGAATTAAGCACAACAACCCACCCTCAATAGTAAATCATTTTCATTCTTCATTTTGAAAGAAAGGAAAAAATAGCACTTAAATGTAATTAAACCCCTACTTTGATCGTTGTTCATCGATGGAGTCATGGGGAAGAAGATGGATCGTTGGAAAAGAGATTGACGTCGGTGTTTTCCTTGATCGTCGGATGGTGTGCCAGCTCATTATAGTTGAATTCGTCCTATGTTGAAGGAGGTTCTGAGGAAAAAAGTCGAATACGCTCCTCATTGGCATTCTTCGTTGGAAGAACGCATTCATAAATCTTCGTTGGCAAGATCTTTTCGCACTAATATCTCTCCTCTCTAAATTTCCAACAAGATGAATATTCCTAGACCAAATAATAGATTAATTTTATCTATTATTTAATCACTGGCACAAAATTCAAATGGCTTAAACAATTAATTGAAAGCGTTATCTCAAACAATTAATGAGGAGTATTTGGCATAATTAAGTGTTATGGGAGTTGAAGAGGCTCCCCTATACTTAATGGAAGTTTGGGAGTTTCTCCCCATTAATGGGGAGTTTAATGGGGGTTAAAAACCCAGGTAGTCCCCACCATAATAATCATGAAGAGGAGGTTAGGTTTGGGTGGGCTCCACCACTATAACCTCTCATGGGAGGTTAAGATGTGGTGGTCCCCACCTCCAACTTCCACATGGAGTCTTTAACCAACAAAATAAAAATAAATCTAAAAAAATTATTTTTATTTAATTCTTTCACTAAAAACCCAAAAACAATCTTTTATTCTCAACCCACTACCGTCGAGGTGAAAGTCTTCTTAAGAAAATACCGGCGTTGCAACTTCAATGGTGCCCTCGGATTTCAATTCCGAGCAGCGATTCAAAATTTATAAAAACCTGCTTGTACGTTTACTGAACGTACCTAAACAAAACAGCAGAAATTGATTCCAGGCACACCAGGCCTCAAAATCACCCTCCATCAATTTTCACAAAATTTTGAAATTCCCATAATTTTAAAAAAATTACATGGAAATTCTAGGTCGTTACATTCTCCCCACTTCAGGGCTCTATGTACTCATAAGACACAACTCATAACTAAGGTAACAAGTGGGAGTACTGAGCACGCATCTGAGCCTCCCGCTCCCATGTGCTCTCCTGGGGGATCCCATGCTTCCAGTGAATGCACACCTGAGGTATCAACCATCCATGAAGGACCCCCTCTCGTCGATCCTCAATCTCTACTAGACCTCTATAAAAGTGTCCCCATCATCGATTTCCATCTCTCCATGGTCAATGATGTCATAAGGGTCATACACGTAACGCCTCATCTGAGATACGCGGAAGACATAGTGCACCCAGTGAAACTGAGGTTGAAGAGAAAAGTGGTAATCCACCTCACCAACTCTACTGAGGACCTGAAATAGTCCGATAAATCTGATAGATAACTTTCCGCCTCAGCCAAATCTCTGTAGACCTCATCAGGGTGAGACCCGTAGAAAGACATGGTCGCCATCCTCGAACTCTAGAGGTCTCCGTCTCCTATCGGTATATGACTTAGGCCTACTATGTGCAGTCTTCATCTTCTCCTGGATGATCTTCACCTTCTCAGTGGTAGCCCGTACTATCTCTGGTCCCACTAGTGCTGAATCCCCTAGGGCTATTCAGCACAAAGGTGATCTGTAAGGTTGCTCGTACAATGCCTCAAAAGGTTCCATCCCAATGGTGGAGTGATAGCTGTTGTTGTATAAAAACTACCCCAAAGGAAAGTGATCCTCTCAGCTGCGACAGAAGTCGATAATACAAGCACATAGCATGTCCTTGAGGGTCTGAATGGTCCGCTCAGTCTGGCCATCCGTCTGAGGATTGAAGACGGTGCTCAAACGAAGCTGTATCCCAAAAGCTTCCTACAACCCCTTCCATAACCGGGAAGTAAGACATGTGTCACAATCGGAGACAATAGTCAAAGGTACTCCATGTAGCCACATAATATCCTTCACATAGAGGTGTCCTATGCTCACTAATGATCCATACTCTTTGATCGGTAATAAGTGGGCAGACTTTGTTAGTCGGTCGATGATCACCCAGATCGAGTCATGTCCTCTAGATGTACGTGGAAGTCCTATCACAAAGTCCATGGATATCCCATCCCACTTCCACTCTGGGACCACTAAAGGATAAACCAAGCTTGCTTGTACCTGGTGCTCTGCCTTCACTTGCTGACAAGTGAGGCATCGAGAGATAAACTCTGCAACTGCCTCCTTCATTCACAGCCACTAGTGTTATCATCAAATATCCTGGTACATCTTCGCCACTCCTAGATGTACCGCTAGAGGGGACGTGTGAAACTCCTTCAACACTTCCTCCTAAAGTGAAACGAGTACTATAGTACATCCTCTGAAGAGGATGATGTGCTCCCCACATTCAGAACATCCATCAGGTGCATGCCATATGGATATCTGAGCATGTGGTGTCTCGCAGTCAGTGTCCCCACGCTATGCCTCCCTAACTAACTAAAGAAGTGGGGGAGTGACTGTAAGGGACTAAATGAAGGATGCTCCATCTCTATCCATAAAGTATATCTGTAAAGTATCCAGCTGCTCTGACACCTCACCTAGCAGTTGTATACCAGATCTCCTGCCGATCACATCTGCAAAAACATTCCCCTTCCTAGGATTATAGACTATCTCGATGTCATAGTCCTGGAGGAACTCAATCCAACATCGTTGTCTCAGGATTAAGTCCTTTTGAGAGAATATATACCTGAGACTATTGTGATCAGAGTACACAATAAAATTTTATCCCATCAGATAGTATCGTCACACCTTTAAGGCAAATACTACTGCTGCTAACTCCAGGTCATGGGTAGCATAGTTCTTCTCATGATGTCTCAACTGTCGAGAACCATATGTGATCACTACTCGCTCCTGCATCAGGACACACCTGAGTTCAGTCCGTGATGTGTCTCTGTAGACTACGTACCCTATGCCTTTCTCTGGTAGCCTCAAGATGGGGGAACTATTCAACCTCTATATCATCTCTTGAACCTCTGGTGGCATCTTTCCGACCACACAAAGGGTCGCCCCTTCGTCAAGAATTATAGTGGTGCTGCAACTCTAGAGAAATCTATTACGATCCTCCAGTAGTATCCAGCTAAACCCTGGAAACTCCGTACTTCCGTCACACTCCTGGGTGACTCCCAAGTAAGTATCACATCAAGATTTACTGAATCCATTGGAACTCCAGCCTCCGAGATGACATGTCCCAAAATGTGAACCTCTCTGTTCCAAAATTGGAACTTTTAGAGCTTACCATAAAGCTGGTGCTCTCAAAGTGTGTCAAGTACTACCTGTAAATGGTAGGCATGCTCCACCTCAGTTGTCGATTAGATCAAAATGTCGTTGATGAAGACTATGACAAAGCGATCAAGGTACGACTGAATGATCCTGTTCATGAGTCCCATGAACACTGCTGGAGAGTTGGTTATGTCGAATGGCATAACCAACAACTCGTAATGGCCATACCGACATCTGAAGTTTGTCTTCTACACATCCTCATCTTGAACTATGAGTTGGTGATAGCTTGATCTGAGCTCTATCTTAGAGAACCACTGTGCTCCCTTCAGCTGATAAAAAAGGTCATCAATCCTCGGGAGTGGGTACTTGTTCTTCATGGTCACCTAGTTCCGGAACTGATAGTTGACACAATGCTTCAAGAACCCATTTTCCATATTAGAGAACATAATTGGGGTTGCCTGGGGAGAAACACTAGGATGGATGAATCCCTTCCCCTGCAAGTTCTCCAGCTATACCCACAACTCGTGAAGCTCCGCGGGAGCCATCCAATACACTGGTGTAGATATCGGTGTCATACTGGGGTACAATTCAATATAAAAGTCCACCTATCTACGAGGAGGTAGACCTGGGACATCATCAGGGAAAACATCCACGTTCTGGTCCACCACTATAGGATAGCTCACTCCACATCAACTGCTCTGAGGGTAAGGCAATCCAACTGATGAGGGATCGGATGCACACTCCTCCAGGTAAGTCTATCATGTGATGCAAAGGCTCTTTTCTCTCCGTTGAAGGTAAACATCATCCCATCCATGCAGACACACTTCAGTTTGTGCCAAATACAGCCAATCTGAGCATGGACTATAGATAACCAGTTCATACCCAAGATGACTTCGTAAGGCCTCAACTCCACTACTAGGAGATCCCAACTGATGCTCTCGCCTCCTAGAGTAAACTCACACTATCGGTACTAGTGCGTAATCATCGAATCTACTCCTGTATAAGTGTTTTGCTGTAAATATCGATCCAATAGCTCCATCAGAATCTCTGAGCTGCGAACGAGGGCAGTGACAATGAAAGAGTGACTAGCACATGTGTCTATAAGTACTGCAGCTATGGTGTAGTAGACATAGATCGTACCTCAAATCATTTCTAGAGCACCATGATCGTAAGCCTCATCTTCTTGGAGCTAATCTCTCACCTGTCCACATGCTCCCTACAGTTAGGGTAGACCTCTTGTTGGTGGTGGTGGTAACACCTTGTAACATCGTCCATCACCAGCTGCACTACTAGATCCTCTCCTACATCCTCTTATGCCCTATGGATCACCTAGATCGATTCTTTGTCTCTACCCGGGTGGTCCTTTGACCGTCTACTGATCATCTGAATGGCGGGTCAGACAGTCATGATCCATGTGACCCTGAACGATGCATATGAAACACTACCCACTCCTGGCATGTATGTATCTTCTCCGAGTGCCCCGCATAACCGATCATGAGTTATGCAGTCGTCCACCAATAGTTCTGGTCCTCATGGACCTATACGACATATGTCTGCTACCTTATGTAGAAGACTCTGCTACATGTCGACTGATGGTGGATCTCGCTGTTGGAGACTACTCAGAAATGATGCTCTCCACTGTAAGTGCTCTCTCTAACACCCCTGCCTACATCGGGATGCGGAGTGGGATCATCGGAGCTCTGATCTCCCGTATGAGTCCCTACTTGAAGGTTTGAGCCCTGAAGAAAGGGTCTTGTACCATTTTGGTGGAGTTTCATGAGAGTTCAGTAAACCTCACTGAGTACTGAGCTACAATCATGTTTCCCTGGTGCAAATGAAGTAACTCCTCTATGCGTAATGCGCGAAGAGTCACTAGGACTAACTCTGCCCGAAACAGGCACTCAAAATCTACCCAGAGAATCATCACCTCATCATGAACCTGGAGCATCAAGCTCCACCATCTACCTACCACTTCCTATAGAAATCTGGCGGTAAGTATCACCATAATATCAGTTAGTGTCCATACAAGTTGGAAGACTCACCACAACCTCTAGCTGATCCTCAGCCACCTTTGGGTTTGTCTCCCCCTTCAATTTGGGTGGCCTCTGGTGCTGGAACTCATGCAACGCACTCAAGCAGCGTCCACCGTCTTCTGCTGGGGATGGTGGCATCAGTGGCCCAATAGGGAATGGTACTACTGGTGCCTCCCCTGATGCCTCTACTGGAAGAGGGCCCTGCACTGAGGCCTCATCGCTCGGTAGGCTATCAATGCATACAACTCTGGGAACCCTAACTAGGTGTCTATGTAGAGGCATCCTGAAAAGAAACTGGTGTTCCATGGTTAATAAGTTATTCCTGGTGAGTTGACACAAATAGATCACAATTAAAACTCTTGAAAACACACATGCAATCAGTTCTTTCATGCACAGATTCGAAAATCAGAAGTCAGGGTCCTGGTGTATGGATATGTCAGCCGCCGCACCAACACTGGACTCCCTGAACTGAGAACCACACTCACTACTCTTAACAATATTTCTTCATAGAAAATAAAGATCGGAGTCCTAAGTTCTACAGTATAACCGACTCCTCTGATACTAATTTGTTAGGAATCGTCACCTGAGGCCCATACCATGACTACCCCAAGCACGCCTTCCATATGCTAGGGGCTGGAGACTAGAAACGAATGGCATTTTCCATAAAACATGGAAGGCATTGCCTTTATAACCTGAAAACTCATGTAACCAAGCACACAACAAGATACAAACATAATCAAAATGTATAACCAAAAGAGTAGTGAAAGTAAAAAGGGGTTCGGAATACAATTCCAACAGTAAAGGTACTAATACAACTAAAAAATACAACTGAAGAAAGAGAAAAGACAGCTACTGGATCGTCCTCCGAGGTTCCTACTTGAAGGGTAGGTACAGATAGCCTTCTCAGTACTCCATGTTTGTCAGTCTCCTCCACGTACCGGCTCGTCGTAAGTTCCACCTCCAGGTTCCATCTAGCCCCATTACTCTCAGCCTTAGTCATCATTTTCCATCGTATGAAACCAATACAATTAGGTGTGGGCATAGCTCGTGCAGGGGTGAGTATAATGATTCTCAGTAGGGATATCGGGACCCCCAAGGTCTCACAAAATCCAACAAGGATAAACCACAAGGTAATAAATCAACATATAACCCCACTTAGGTATATTCCCATACATATAGCTTAGTTATCAAGTAGTCCATCTCAATCATGACGTAAACAAAAAAGTTATTGACTCAACTCAACCAGGATTTTTATTCACATTATCGAAACCATGGGTTCTAGAGAACTCCCTCTCTCTTGAGTACAGTGGGCCTACCATGACACCAAGGTGCTTCTCACTATCCTTGGACTGCTAATGTACTCCTCTTGTCGAGTATCGTGGGTCTACTGCATCACCAAGGCGCTCCCCACCATGGGTCTGCCACCACAACCAGGTGCTCTCCCCAATATCCTATAGAGGTAATCCTCCTGTCGAGTACTGTGGTTCTGCCACCACAACCAGGTGCTCCTCCGCCGTGGGTCTTCCGCGACACCATGGTGCTTCCCACTGGTCTAGTCGAGTCACTCCGAGTCAATCAGTCAACAGTCATCAGGTCTATGCCAGAAACTAGGACTCTACACTCTGCTCGCTCATCACCAGAAGGATCTGCTCCACAAGCTACTAGTCAATATTCCAACTGTCATGATGTCCCATGAAGTGGTATCTCAAAGGTCCTCTATGTCAAAGGGGTCTTAACATGACAGATGTCATGCCAATTGAATACCCGGTCTGTGAGTTATTAACCATTTAGTCCCAGGGGAGCGGTTCGATTCGTGCATGATCCAACCTGACTATATCTCAACTATACCCCAAACTCTAGTGGGGAATACTCAAAGAGACCATAAAGCTCCAAGATTACCAGCACCACTGACGGTTCATCAAACGGACGTCCAGTGCCAAAGATTTGGCCAAAAGAAAGTAATGGTTCGGTAGTAGGATCGTGTCCAGTCTGACTTGGTCGAACCGACCCGGCCAGTCTTATTCTGGGTTGGCATAGTTCGGGTCAGCCCAGCATGTTGGTCCAAACACAGCAGGCCACGAGAGAGGTTTGTCCTGGAGGGGGGCCACGTAGGCTGCTCGGTCAGGTGGCGCGGAGCCGGTTCGGCCCAGTGCCGCGAGGGGCATGACTCAGGCGGCTCGGCCTAGGAGGCCAGCTCGGCCAGACACCATGAGGGGAACGGCTCAGGTGGCTCGGCCTGGGATCCGGGAGGTCAGCGGATGGCCAGGAGGCGACTGGGCATCCGGAAGGCCAGCGGGAAGCCAGAAGGCCAACACGCGGTTGGGTAGCCGGAAGGCCGACAGGTGACCTAGAGGTCGGCGGGAGGCTGGAAGGCTGGCATGCGGTCGGGCAGCTGGGAGGCGCAGTCGGGGTGGTGGAGCCGGTTCATCCAAAGAACCGTGAGGGAGGCTTGGGTTGCAGAGACCATGGGTAGCACGGTCATTGCATGTCGCCCTCGTCGCCTCATCTTTTCATCAACATGTCGTAGAACATCACAAAAGAGATCGACAGAGGGAGTCGGGCCATGTTTGTTTGGCCCGAACCCTCCGTGTTTAGGGTGATAGAAATCGGTTCAAAAGAATGAAGCACAACAAACAACCCGCAAAAGGAAAACATCCTCATTATTTGTTTTGAAAGAAAATAATAATATAGCACTTAAATGTAATTAAACCCCTACTTTGATCGATGTTCGTCGACAGAGTCACGAGGAAGAAGATGGACATAGGCATTTTCCTCAATCGTGAGTTTGTGTTCTGAGTCGTCGTAGTCAAATATGTCCTATGTCAAAGGAGGTTCCGAGGAAAAAAGTTAAATATGCTCCTCTCTGGTTTTCTTCATTGGAAGAACTCATTCTTCATTCTTCGTTGGTGAGATATTTTCTCCCTAAGCTCTCTCCTCTCTATGGTTCCAAAAAGATGAATATGCCAAGCCAAAATAATAGATTATGTTTATCTATTATTTAATCATTGAAACAACCTTAAAATGGTTTAAACAATTAATTGGAACCATTATCTCAAATAATTAAGGAGGATGATTTGGCATAATTAAGTGTTAGGGGAGTTGAAGAGGCTCCCCTACACTTAATGCAAGTTTGAGGGTTTCTCCCCATTAATGGGGAGTGTCAAGGGGGTAAAAAACTCTGGTGGTTGCCACCATAATAAACATGAAGAGGAGGTTAGGTTTGGGTGTTCCACACCACTATAACCTATCATGGGAGGTTAAGGTGTGGTTTTCCCCACCTCGAACTTTCACATAGAGGCTTTAACCAACAAAATTAAAATAAATCTACAAAACATTATTTTTATTTAATTCTTTCACTAAAAACACAAACACTATATTTTATTCTCGACCCACTACAGTCGAGGTGAAAGTATCCTTAATCGAATACCAACACTGCAAGTTCAACGGTGCCCTCAAATTTCAATTCTGAGCACCGGTTCAAAAATTATAAAAAACCGCTCATACGTTTACTGAACAAACCCAAAAAAAACATCAAAAATTGATTCTGGGCACACTGCGCCTCAGAATCACACGCCGTCAATTTTCACGGACTAGTAAAATTCCCATAATTTAAAAAACATTACATGGAAATTTCTTGCCTTAACAAAAAATTTCAAAATATTAAGCTAAATTTTGTATACTTATATGATATTAGAAAGAAAATAATTATTAATATTCTTAAATAGAATTTTGTTTAGGAAAAAAATAAAAAAATGAGAATATGAATCCATTGTTGTTGTTGGTTAATTCTATAGAATATATTTCTAAAAAACATATAAAAAATTGTAAAAAATATTATTAATTCATTAGTATACGGCCATAATCTAATTTATTGGAAGAATTATTCTTCAACTTCAAAGAATAAAGGGAAGAAGATTTTCACTTCAAACAAATAATGAATTTATATTTTAAAATATAAATATAAATATATATATATATATAATTGATATTTCTAAAAAGTTACTATCTATTTTTATTACTCAAAAAATGAGTTTTTGAAAATTTTAGGTAAACCAAGAATTAAAAGTAATACTTATATAATAGTATTTAAATACCCTAAAGGATCAATTTATTAATCAAATTATTTTCTAACTATTAGAGAAACTTCATTACCATATCTTATTGAGGAGTATATAGGAAGAAAAATTTATCTATAAATAGTGTTTAATATTTTAAAATAAATATAGAAATATTTAAATGGAACTTTATGTATATGAATATTCAAGAATGTTTTTTGGTGCTAACATTACTTTTTGCGAATAAAACCAGAACTAAATAGGTGTGGTTTCCTCATATATAATTTTGCATCGAGTAAAGTCCACATGTACCATAATATGGATTTCTATATCTCATACTATACAACTATTATATTTTTGTTTATAATAACTTACATAATTTTGTAAATTTTCTTCTAAAAATATGTTTTAAATTTTCTTTGTTTTATTACTAATTTCCTTTATTTCATTTTATTTAAGAGAATTTGAGTTTTTTTATATATCATTTCAACTAGAGATATTTTAATTTTCAGAGAGTTAATTACTTTGGATATAATATATCAATATCCATATTTGAAAGAATAATATAAAGACAACTCATTGGTATATAACATCATGGTTTTTTTAAAACTATTTATTTTTAAAAGATATTTTTTTACAATTTTCATAATTTAAAAAAATCTATTTATATATCTTTTAACTGAATAAAAAATTGATAATTATTTTTTATGAAAATAATATTTGATTCTTAAAGAATTTATTATGTAATATCTTGGATATTTTGATTTTAAATGGAATTTTTTTGAAGAGTTTGAAGTGTTCTTCATCTATTAAATAGAAAATACAGATCAGTGTAGTCATACTATTGAAGTGTTTAAGAATATTTTAATTCTTTAGTATGAAATGTTGGAATCATTATAAAATTTATTTTCATATCAAGGAGGAGTGTTTTCATAACAATATAAATAAATGAAAAAACTAAATTACTTGCTTGTAAAAAAATATAAAAATAAATAAATTCATAATTTTTTAGGCTTTAAATTTCTAATAGATTTAATGTTTAAACTATTGACATTTTTAAATATTTTTATTGATTTTAGTTTTTGATAAATGAATGTTTCAATTTCTATAAATTTTAAAAAATTTAAATTATTTTATTTATCTAAAATTAAAGAAAATATTTTTTTCTTATTTCATGAGATTATTTCGAAATATTTTGGGGATAAACTAAAAATATATATCAATTTCTAAATAGGGTTTTCTTCATTAATAAAAAAATACTTTAATAGGGGGATTCCAAAATAACAAGAGTTAATTTGTTTAATTCTATGCTTTTTTTTGCTTTGTTATAAAGAACACAATGTTTAAGAATTTTTGGAAAAAATTAAATCATTATATATCCAAAACGGGGGGAAATTTAAAAATATTTTATTTATTTATTTCACAAAGGGGATATTTTCTTCAGTAAAAGTTTTTATTTTGAAAAAAATTATTTAAAAAAGTGAAATATTGGTTTGATTAGAATTGATAAGGTGAATTACTTATATGGTGTTTAAACTATAAAATTTTAATTCATTGTTTTGATTTTCAAAGAAGAGAAGTTTTGTTATGAAAGGACATACTTTATCATTGGTTCTGAAAGTCATAACACACTCACATTGTTATATGATATAACATTAAAGTATTTTGTTTAAGTTTTGTATGGTTACCATAATTAAAATAAAATAATTTTTATTCCATAAGATTAATATGGAAAATGAAAATACATGGATTCAATATTTTTATATATATTAAATTCATGAGAATCATGAACACCATTAGGGTACAAGATTGATTTCATCAGATGATGAGGAGATGCTATAAGTTCTAAATAAGTTGATGAATATTATTCTGATTGTAACACCCCCAATATCACTGTCTCCTTTAAAAAAATACTAATTCTGATAGTGTACACTACATGCATCATTGAGCTTAAATGAACCATGAAAAAATATTATTTAAATATGAATATAATAACATTTTTTTTATAACATATGTGAATATGAATAAAAAATTATGAAACATATTTCAAAATTATTTTCTTAATAAATATAATTAATTCAATCAAAAAACATCCATTAATATTTTTTTCGAGGAAATCTATAACAATAAATTCATTTTATAAAATAATAATATATTCTTTATAAAAATAGATTTTATGAGTTTTATGTGAAAATAATTAGAATTAATTTATACCATTTTTATATATTTTATTTTAGAATTTGAAATTATTTTTTGAATTCATCATTTCATAATTATTTTATGGTCAATTTTTATATTTCCCAAAATAGTTGATTTTCTGTGAGATATTGAAAAATACTAATTTTATAAAAACTATAATTTTATGACATTATAATGGTATAAGGATTACTTAAATTATTATGAAATTTTTATATAAAATATTTTTTATGCTTAAAAAAATATTTTTCTCAAAACGGATTTCGTTGCATTTCATGAACATATATTAAAAGTTATTTTTACCACTTCAGAAAAATGTATATTTTCAAATATTTTTAATATTTTTAATCATAATAATTAATATTATTTAATAAATTCAACATAGTTTTTTTCATAAGAAATAGTAAATATATTAAAAATATAAAAGCACGGTTAGAGTTAAAGTGTGCTTACAAGGTAGGGGGGTTAAATTGAGTGATAAGTCTACAATGACCCCGAAAATTTTTTAAATCAAAGTTTTTGAATATATTTCAGATATATATTATCTTAAATTTTATTTTATTTCCATTTTATTCATCTTAAACATGAAAAATACTTTATATTATTAAAATATTTTAATTAATTTCATATGTTTCCCTCCCCTTATTTATAAAAGGGAAATTTTCTTATCCCAAATTTAGAAAAAATGGTACTGTATAACCCCACTACTCCCTAACCATAAAATTTACTTATTTTATTCCAGTCATTATTTAGCATATGTTCTCCTAAAACCATCCTATGAAGTCTTAATTTGTAAGAAAATAGAGGTCTCTAAAATAAGTGTTCACTAAATTCACCGACTCATTTGAAGTTTATTTCTTATTCTAATACCTATAAATCTATTATATCCATACTAACATAATTACTCTAGTAGATTCAATATAATAATATGTTATTATTATTATAGTAACCCATTTCCAACGTCCTTTCCATCAAATATGAAATAAGAGTATCACTCAAGCATACGTGTGGACTACAACCTCTATATAGTGATGTGATTCATATTCCATAATCACCTTATATTTTTTGTTATAATGATGTAATTGTTGAATATATATTGTATTTATGATATAATAATGATTATGTGAAGGTAAAATATTATCTTATTTTTGTCATTTTTATTTTTAGAAAATGGAAGTATCATTCATTCTTATGTACATACTTCCATATATATAAGAATTATATATCAAATTAAATGATATCCTTTTATTGATGGTTATAAAATAGTATATAATAATTATATATAATAACTATAACATTTATAATCTCATTTAAATTATATATTTATATTTTACCTCATCTAATAAGTATTTATATTGTACCATATACTTTTCTTACACATTCGGTCTTTATAACATGCTCTTGTTTAGGTCGGTCTGACCACTTACATGAGTAATGTTATAATGTTTATGAAATTAATGATTAAGTAATGTTGAATAATATTGACATTACTTAAAAACCTGAAAAAATTATGTGATTAAAATTCTAGATATGGTGGAACCATGTTCAAATTTAACTAGAAAACCAAAACATACATGAAAACCGAAATAATTATCACTCGGAATATTTATTTTTGTAAATAATTATTAATAAATGGGTAATTTTAGGTTATAAGTGGACCATATATGATATTAAAAGTATTAATATAGTTGTATAATTAAATATATAAGAGGTTAAAATATATTATGAGGCAAGTCAGACTTGAGTTAAAGGTTTATTCTACAATCTCATATTTATTTAGGATTATTTACATTTAAATTTGAAATGAAGGAAATTAAAAGGAATTTCTCTTCAACAATACATATTTACTTGGTTAATATGTTATTCTTTAGATTTTATATCTTTAAATTTCATTTTCATCTTTTTTTTATTTAATAATATTGATAAAGTTTTTAAGAAAATCCATCATTATTTCCTCTTAGGTCATTGAAGTTTTTATTTAATGTCAATGTTTCATAAAAAATTTGAAAAAAATTATTTTATATGATATAAATATTATTTAGATTAATTTTGAACCATATTTTATTTTCATTTAGAAATTTTAGAAGTAATATTCTTATCATTTTATGAAAAATTTACTTTTGAATTTTTATAAAAAGTGTGAAATAAATATTTATTATAATTTTTACAAAAAGAATGGATTTTTTGGCCGTTATAACCATTTTGTCATTATAGAATATTCTTCAACTTTAAATGGATATTTTTTTTAAAATCATTTTATCAATATTGTGGGAGTTAATATTTATAATGATATCAAAAGAAGAGGTTATTCTTTTCGTAAAGGAAGAAAAAATATTTTGAAAAGTGATTTATAAATAAATTATTACACAAAGATAAAATTTGGTTATTATTAATGTATTAATTATATATTATTTACTAAAGTATTGGTTTAACTAAAAAAGATCATTTTTTGTTAATTGGTATTTTTATATCATACTTTATTGGTAATGGATTATACCTTATTTTGAGATCATTCAATTTCTTGTGGTCATGTTCTCTATCACTCTCTATTATTCATTTGATATTATTTCTACACTTCATATCAATATTTTCATTATCCTAGATGAATTTAGTATTATTTCTATAAAATTTATGATTTCTCAACCATGTAATATTTCTATATATTATATTAGTTAAATTAACATTATTATTAAATTTATTTCAAATACTTGGGAAATATTCTATATTCTAGATTCAATATGGATAAATAATGATTTATAATGAATTTTTAGAATGAATTAAATTGATCATTCAATATATGATAAATATAGAGGATATTAAAGTGATTGGTGGGTCTTTGTTATATATAAGCCTTTGATGCATCAGTATGTCTCATGAGACAAACTAGTTTATGTATTTGTAGTACACTTTACCTATTTATGCATGATTTCTTGGCATAAGTACTTAACTGTATGATTATGTTGTCCAAAATTATGTATTATATCATTATGAAACTAGTTATTTTTATCTAATTGATTATATATATTTTCATATTATTCATATATATAGTTCACTTTTATAGTATTAGTTATATGGAATATTTGATCATTGTGCATATCTTCTATATTATTCATGCTTTATTTCTTCTATGATAGCATCTATTTTATATTTTCCCTTACTGGTTATATAATTTTAACCTTTATTATACTTATATTTACCCCGAACTCTATGAAGGGGTCTATGAGTGATTTTATTTATATACTAGAAGAAATAAAGAATTTACCACAAGAATTTTAAGTTGTATTTCATGTTTTCAAATTTATTGTAAGAATCATGTCTATATATAGTCTCACAATACTTCTAAAATATTTGATCCATTGTAATTTGATCTCTTGTTTCATATTCTAATATAGTAAGATAACTGCATTCTTCGGGTAAATAGAGTCAGAGTGTTTACAGTTGGCATTGAAGGAGGTTTATAATAATAATTGGGAACTATATTTAGAAAAATATAGATTAGAATGCATAACACTATGAAATAATTATGGGAAGAGTCTAATTATAGGATAATATTATGATGTTTTAGTAAGTTATATATTTTTTTGTCTTAAAAACTACATCCCTATATAGATACTAGAAAGTGGGTGTGTCTCTGGAATAGTTTCACCTATGGGTAAAATCCCTTAAAATACTGATAGAGTATCAACTCTATATTTTCATGGTGTGCCATTATTTGGATTAAGACTGAACATCTAGATCAACACTCCAATGAGATTTTTATTTGGTTGATTCACATTCTCTATATAAACCATTATGAAATATTTGAAAATATTATTTTTATTCAAATATATTCCAAAAAATACTTTGTTTATGATTCTAATATTAGATATGAATAAATTTTCAATTTATGTGAGGTGTTGCACCAAAGATAAAACTAGACACTGTGATTCCTAATTTTCGAAGTAAATATAGTGTATTAAGTGTATATAAAATGATTCTAATTAATTTAATTGAAAATTTTTCAACAACCTAAATTAATATAGGTGTTTCCCTCATGAGTAATTCAACATGGTTTGTGTTATAGGTGAGATGATAATGACTATATTAAGATATTTTACATGGGTTATGACTAATAACATTGTTCGTATGGAACAACTTATTAGTTCATATAATGATTCATTAATGTTAGAAAACATAAATGGGATAAAACATCCATCAATTAATTGAAATAATAATATAATTAAAACTGAATAGTAGATCAGGTCCCTTGAAAATAAATTTCATTCTTTGAGAATTATTTAAAGGGAGAAGGTTATTCTAGGAGTTTATTATTTAAAGGAAGATGATGATTAATGGTGGTAAATAATTCAAAATAAATTGATGTGTATTGAGATATATAGAATTTAATGGAATAATTTTATGGATATATTTACAAAAAATAATTTTCTTGTGAGTAATGAGATGATATGGAAAGGAAATTGATTAATATATAAAATAAAGAAGATAAAAGTGCACCTTAGTATAATTAAAACATTAAAATATTATAAATTTATGATACATATAATATACATAATCTGGGAAGTAATATTAACCTTTCCATTTATGAACATAATCATAACCTCTAAAGGGAAATAGTCATTCAAATATTTTCAGCATATGATGATATGGTATCATGTACCATCAAGATGAATAAATATTTCTCCAAATAATATCTTTTCAAAGGAAATCAAGAGAAAAGGATGAAAAATGAGAACCAAGAGAAAAGAAATTATGTTAAGGAAAAGAAGGAATTTATCGAACTTATAACATGTCATAATTGAGGAAATAAACACTCTGGTACTTACTTCAAGGGAATGGGTGTTTTCTTCAAGTGTGGGGAGAAATTCTATCAAGAAAATGCAAGTAATTTTATGAAATAAGATTCTAATGTCTACTGTTTTAATATTAATGATATGAGAAACTACACATATTAATCCCCTAATCATAAATGGGATTTAACTCATAAAATTATAAGGGATTACAACCTGAATATATTATTATTATAGCTGAAGTTGAAATCCCATAAGTAGTGATAAAATTTTCTCTGATCATATATCCCTGATTTATTTTATTCTGGATCTATAAACTATTTTAAATATTTCATGCTTACTAAATCATCCCTTTACACACTGAGGGGTTAACTTTAAGTCAATATTCCTAGTGATTATCTAGTTATAATGTGAATATATTGATTGTTTTCTATTAATATGAACAATTATTCTTTATTTACAAATATTGTTGTCATATCTAGGTTTGAATTTTGAATAATCCTAATTTTTTGGGTTTTAATTTTTTTTGATTATTTAAGAATTAAGATAAGAATAATAAAATAATCTATACTGAACTATTGATATTATAATTTTATGTTTAATGTATTATATAATTTCTATGGGTGTTATTATTGATGTTTTAGGATTTAATATATTACATCGTATCAAGAAGGATTATTCATATTGATTATTATGTTAACTTTTTCTAATATTTTTTAGATCTGTGGATGTAAATATCATTATTTTATATATCTTATGATCCACTAAAGGTTTATATTTATGCTTTAGTGATGAGAAATTCATCTTTGTTAGTCATCATTAAAACTGTAAGAGGAAACTAATTAAAATTCTTAATAAATATGGAAAACATTTCACATTAAAGTTTAAAACAAATTAAGTAATTATATTTTTTTATAATTCCTCGAACTCAACAAATGGAAGATAAATATATCATTTTTTGGTTGAAGGTATAAATTAAATATTAAGGTACTCTTCTAGGAAAACATTCACAAATGGAAGTCTTATAAAGGTACAATATTATTCCCTAGTTTTATCCTGGAAAATAAAATTCATTACAAAGTCTACTAATATTTCAAATATTATTAAAATGAATTAGAATATACATGAAACAATTTCTATAATGATTGGAGAATCTAAAACCACAAGATTTTATTTTTATTTAAAATTATAACTTTGTTTAATATCATTCACCACACAAAACCCCCAACATAAAAAATTTGAAAAAATATTATTTAAATATTTATATTATAATCTAATAATTAGTTTGGAGGGTATGAATAGGAATAAATTAATTATTAAATATATTTAGAAAATAATTAATTAAAATATAAAAAAATTAATCAAAAAAAATTATTTTTCAAATTTTTGTTACTAGGATAAGTATAAGAATAAATTCATTTTATTCCAAAAGAATACATTCTTTATAAAAATGGTTTTTATGTGTTTTATTGGAGAATAATTAGGATAAATTTATATCATTTATATAAATTTTATTTTAGAAAAATTAATATAATTTGATAATTAATGATGTCAAAAATATTTTAGTGTGAATTTTTGGTATTTTTTAGATAAAACTTTCTTTTTGGTTTAATAGAGTAAAATAAGGATTTTACAAAAAGGGTCACATTTATGAAATTATAATGATAAAAGAATAGTATAACATAGTACAAAAAAATTTATATACCAAAATTATATTCAATAATTAAAATAATACATATAAAAATATATGTTGAACTAGAAACATATGATTAACATTTTTGAAATCTCTGTAATTTTTTGATTTAATTTAAAAAAAAATTAGTTATTCTGTCATAATAAAGTATTAACAAGGTTCACTTTAGTTTTAGTTTAGTTTAAAATAAAAATAAGTATCATTTTATTTAACATAATCAAATTAATTTCATTTTAATAAATATAATACTTAATATTTCTATAAAATCACATTTTTTCGTATAGAAAACATTTTTCTAAAAATAGTTTTCATTATGTTTCATGAACATATATTAAATGTAATTTATACCACTTATAGAAATTTTATCTTTTAAAATAAATTATATATGTTTAATCAGAAAAATTAATAATATTAAACAAGATTAACTTGATTTTTTCCATAATTAATAGTAAAAATAAAACAAATTACGGTTAAAGTTAAAACATGTTTGCAGGGGTAAACTAAGAGATTAGTGTAAAAACTACTTGTAAATTTATTTAAATATTAATGGTTGAATATAATTAAAACTAATTTTAACTTATATTAAGATAATTGACCATTTGGAACAACTTTCATAATAAAATGACTTTATATTGTTTAAATATTTTAAGTAATTCCATGTGTGTCCATCCCATCACATAAAAAAGGGAACCTCTTATACCACCTTATTTACAAACACTGATAACTCTATAATATCAAATACCAATCCAAAATCCTTATTAACACAACTTAATTCTTGATCTTATTTTAATCTCCTATGACCATCTTACTATGGCTTAAGTTGTAATCTCAAACAGGTATCTCAAAGAAGAGTTAATCATATTTACGGAATCATTCAAATTTTATTTCCCCTTATAATTCTTATAAAATTATTGTATTCATCCTAAATTAATGAATAAAATATCTTAAGTATAATAAAATATAATTATGATTATGGTAAAACCATTTTCTATTACCTTCCTATCAAATTATAAATGAATATATCACCCGTGCGTGTGTTCAGACTACCACCTCGATATACAGATGGGATTTGTTTTAAATCACCACCTATCATGGATGGTCAAAATGATGTTTTGTTTGAATATTTATGATATTTATGATATGATAGTTATCCTAAAATGATAAAATATTATCTTCTTTCTTTTCCTTTATCTCATTAGAAGATGGAAATATTATTCATTCACACATATGGACTACCATCTCTGTGAGTGATATATTTCGGATTCAAGATCATCCTTTTATTGATAGTGAAAATTACATATTATTAATAAATATAATAGTTATTATTTGAATAATATTTTTTAAATTTTATATTAATATTATATATTCTCATTTTCATTGGGTAATTACCCATAATTCTCATACATAAATATTATATCTTAATAAATGAATACTCATTACATAACATAACAATACACAAAAAAATCCTTTAGGACTAGTGCCTTTGGAAACTTGTAAATGTATAAAAAAGGTCCAAAATTGAACTAAATTTTCACAAATTTATTTCATTATAACTTTAATCCTTCTTAGACATATCATAAATAATACCTTTCTTCATAACCTAGGGAAAGGAAACATAAGATAGGGGGAGTTTAGATGCTAATTAATGGTTCATACTGGGTATATCATCATAACATGATCATAAGGGTATGTGAAAATTAGAATAAATTTTGAAAAACCATCTCATATATATCATAGAACATAAATCTCAATCATGGAATAAACGTTGATAGTTTATAAGACATGAATCATAATGGAATCAAAGAACGTGATCTAGGATATCATTACATTGAAGTAACACATTGTTTTAGGTAATACACATAAGCATATAAAAATATTTTTTAAAACACTTTCACTATTAAATTAATTACATTTTAGGGTTGGTATAACTACCCATTTACTTATTTCAGGCTTGGGATAACCTCCCATGAACCCTATTTCAGTCTTCGGATAACCCCTCACATACCCTCTTTTTTGGAATGGGATAACAACCCATTTACCCATTGAGATCATATTAAATTAATAATAACCTAATAAATTTTTGGGAGATATACTAACCACATATCACATCAAGATAATCATATAAACTCACCCCACAAGATCAAAAAACATTAATCATATCTAAATTCATGAAAATAAATGGTTTTCATAAACATTTCGTCATAACATAACCAATGGAAAAAAACGAGTTTCATAAAAATATTTTAATCATTAACATAATACATATAGTTAAAGAATAAATACTGTATCATTTGATTATAACCATATTAAATCACAAGTGACATCAAATCATGTAATCTTAGATGCACAATGATTTTTTAAGCCAATCTCTTGGACCATTTCATGAGGAACATAACATTCATTTAAATTCACCTTTTTAAAACTGTAAATTAATAAAATATTTTACAAAAAAATTTATTTGAAAATAATATTTTAAAATAATAAATTAATATTTAAAAACATTTAATGCTCATAATGGCGGTAAATTATGTTCATGATGTACATGTTAAAATAAATATTTCATTCACATTTTTTTGTAAAATACAAATGAGCATTGTTTGGAAAATAAAATGAAGACTAATTTTAGAATATTTTGTAAAATAAGTAAAAAAGGGTAAAATTTTATTTAAAAAATAATTATATAATATTAAAAACATTCTCTAAAACATTTTTAGAAAACATGGATTTGGAAGAAAAATGGTTTTCAAATAAAGAGAAAAATAAGGTTATTTTTTAAAAAAAATATTTTGGAATCCTGAATAAAAAAAGAGATAAAATTAATAGAAAACAAGTTTTCCAAATAAAAAAACATAGGATAACAAAAATCATGAATTTATGGAGAAATAAATCACAATATTTCATCATTGAAATACTTATCAAAAATAATACCAATAAATAATGATATTGCAACATCAAACCCTTACCATATTGGTGTATTCTGAATTATAAGTCCCATGAAAGAGATAACCTTATATAGATATACATATTTCATAAATTTTTTGATAATAATCATAAATAAATCATTAATGTAAATTATATACACCATATAAATAAAACATGTGTTGTATAACTTATGTGTCCTATTAAAATAAATGATAGAAAACAAATCTCTTATATTCTTTAGTAACATTTGATTCTTAAGACCCACGAAATAATAAAATTAAATGAAACTATGAATATCATTAGAATAAATAAATTAATGATATAATAAGTAAAATGATACTTAAATATATATCATAAAATAAGCTAGGATCATAATAAAACATATGTCCTAAAGAAAACAACTTGTGACAAAATCCCTTACCTTAAGTCCTGAGTTCCTTCATACACATTCAAACCTAATTGATAATAAATATAGGTTTCTTATAAAACTATTAATGAAACATACTAAAATTTATCTTTTTAAATATTTTTTACTTAGGACCTTTTGTTACCAATTTAATAACAATTACTTATTAAAATCGTATGTCTGGTAATGATTACTTAGTTTTTATGTATCTTTTGATTTGGTATTTTTAGTTCTTTTAAAATGATAATGGTTCCTTAATCCCAACTATTTATACCATGACATAAATATAATTAAAATTCTGTATGAATATATTTATATTAATGCATAAATTTTTTTGATAGAAAATTAAATATTATATTCATTGAGATGGTTAGTCGTACGTATTCATAATGATTGCTTCTATTTAATTAAGGGATTAAATAAAAAAAGTAAATAATATAGTACATATAAATAATTATTATTATTTATATGTTTCACATGTATTCATAAAATTTACCCTTATTACCATCTATGTAATGCATAAGTGAAAAACAAATCACATCACTTCGTGAGGCGGTAGTCTACTGTACACACAAGTGACGTTATCATGTTTATAAAAAATGTAAAGTAAGAAGTTATATGTGATATTAAAATTTAAAAAATATAATAAAATAAAATATATAATATATAAACATTAAATTAATCATTATATTCATTCAAAAGAGGAGGAGATAGAAAAAGAATAGCATCGTTTCGCGAGATAGTAGTCTGTCGTACACATTATCTATAGTTTTGTATTCTATTTGATGAAATATGAGATGGATATAGGTTATTAAATCAACCTAATAACTTATAAATAAATGATATATAAATTTTTTAATATTTATTAAATATTAGTACATGAATTTTGCTGGTATGATAAGATGTAAAATATAAAGATCTTGGTTTTTACATTTTCATTCTCTTTGAAAACCCATATTTGGATCTCTTATTAAATACAATAATAATTTTCTTGTAGGAAGTAAATAATCTCTATAATTTTTATGATGATTTTTTTAGATATTTATTCAGGGTTTAGTTGATCTGTATTTCTTAAAAGGTGTGATTTACTGAGGGGAGCAAGTTCTCTTTTATAATTGAGGAGGAGTGGAACTTTGGAAAATACCTAAAAGTTTTCAATAATAGGAATTAACACACAAAAAATGTTCCTAAAAATTTATAAATAAATAATTTTAAAGATTATATTACCTATAAAAACCTCCAAAATTTAAAAAAAATACATGTTTTAAACATTTTTTGCCTAAATAACTATGTTTCATTACATTTACAATTTTACTTTTCACTTGGATAACTAGACTTTTTACCAAGCTAAGTTTTCATTTAGGACTACTAATAAATGATACTAATTATATAATTTGTCACCAATGGTTATATATATGATATCCAATTTATATAATCAATTTTATATGTTTTTGGAGAATTAATTCTAACACATGATTATGTAACCTGCAAAACTCTGTTTCACCCTTTACCATTGTAATTATTTTTTTTCTACTTAGGGGTCAATATAATTAATTTAAAAACACAATTTACCCATTAATAAAATATATATAATATTTTTAAAAATAAACCAATAAATTTTCATAGGGTATGATTTTTAGAAATTTTAATTCATTTAATAAATTATTATTTATTATAAAACAGTATTAAAGTAAATTTTGACACTATAGATATGATTTGACATTAAAAAATAAAATTATAAGATGAATTGGACTATATTATATTCACAGTAGAATATAAAGTTATATTAATCTATCAAATTCATTTAATATAATTTTTAATAAAATTTATATTAATTTTAAATATTTTTGGTACCATTTATTTTATTATTGTATTAACTAAATAATAATTGTGTTGGTGTTTCTTAATAATTTAATGTAATTTTATAATTACTAAAAATTAAAAATAAATTACCATCATGAAATTAGATTCATTATGATCAAAATTAATATAAACATTCATTTAAATCATTCTTTTTCCATGTGTTAACACACAATAGAAATTTAAATTCAATAGGGTGACATTTTTCCTTTTTATTTATTGAAATTATTATATTGGTAAATTTCATGGAAAACTGTCCCAAAATAACATAACATCAATTTTATGTAATAAGGTTCTAAATACAGTCATAAAATTGGAATTCGAAATGTTTATAGATCATTTTATACCTTATCTGTTTAGTATATCCCATGGTAATCCTATTTAAAACTTAACAGTAATAATTAATTTTACTTTTATTTATAATCATTTAAATAAAATAATTTAACTTTATTATATAATATTAATTATTTTGATAACAAATATTTAGTCCAGTTTTCAAAACACCATTAATATGTGTGTCAAAATTAAATTTAAAATTAAACATGTAGACACAATGAAAAAATAGTTTTTCAAAGTGAAAAGTTTCCTATGTATATAATGTTTTATTATGAAAATCTATATCTATTCTAAACTTGGAATTTCTCTCCCAACATGTCACCCGCATAGCCTGCCATGACTTCTACGCCTAAAACTCCCAATTCTGCTCCTCCATAATCCGCGATTCCAACCCCCGACCCTCCCGCCTATCCACTGCTCGACCTTTTGCTCATGCGTATGCAGTGGTCGTCGCTTAGGGTTTCTCCTCCTCCAGGAAAACCCGTCTCTTGCATATCTGCGGCTAGCTCTAATCCTCCATAATTTTCTCCTCCACAATTCCCAACTCCAACCCCCGACCCTCTCGTGTATCCACTCCCCTTCGATTACCTCTAGTGTATCCATTGCCCGATGAATAGGGTTTCAGATCCTCCGCCAAAATCCCGCTCTTGCATATTTGCAGCTACCTCTTCCTCGACGGTATGCTCTAAACTCTATCTCATCGGTTCCGATAATCCTCTTCTCTGACTAATCGATGTCCCTCTCAACCACGCTCATCGACTACTCCGACTAAGGTACATCTCGCTTTTGCATCTCTATCCAGATCCCCAAAACCTCTATATTTCCGACCTGATGAAACCGTGAGCAACTGTTTGAATATACTAATCACAGGTAGAAAATTATGAAAATACTTTGGTTATCGAACTACATTTAGTGTTTGCTGAGACTTAGGTATATCATGTATCTTCCTCCTGTACTACGCACAGGCGACATATTATGTAGTCCGTTGTTGGTTAACCCATCAAAAACTACGGTTTGAGTTTATTTCCTGTATCTCCATCTTCACTACGTAGAAAATCATTGTCCTAGCAGCTGCTGCTGATAATTTATGTGTATACCTCAGTATACACAACAGAACATTTAATTTCTCATACAAGATTCTTTATTTTTTTTAACCCTATTTAATTGTTTCACAACTATTGTGAATTACTCTTGCCTAACCTTTGTGCAATATTATCTGATTATAGAGTCCAATTTCTCTATTTTAATTATTGTTATAATTTCTATGTTATTAGTTATTTATTGCACCATACATTTCTTCGTACCTTCACAAAAACACAACTAGGACATTAACATTCTTTGTATGCAAATGAGGATGCCAGTGCATTAATTATATGTGTAGGTTCATCCATTGACCAGCAGAAATTAATTCGTCTACAAAAGTAGCGGTAAGACGGAAAAATTACTCTACTCCTTTATGCTGGTTAATCCATTGGAATGTGTACTAATATGAATGGAAAATGTACTCAGGCTTTCCATGGTTCAACAACTGTAGTACCTACTACAAGGTATGTAATCTAAGTCCATTAGGATATCTATCCATTCAATACTACAATATACTGTTAACATGTTTACATTACTTTACTAAACTATCATAGTACTTAATTCTATTTCAATAGGATTAAGTCTCATTTTTTTAAAGGAATATATGTTCTAATATTCTAAGTATGTGAGTACAACTGTACAACTAACCGTAGCACTTACTACAAGAACAATCTAAGTACTACTTGACTGCTGCATTTACATGATCTATGCTATATGCACATTTGAACAACTAAATATACAGAAATAGTAGTACCGATGACTATTTCTTTGAAAAAAATTTACGTTAATGGTTTACATTATAGTCCTCATATTATACCTATTCTGTTAGAGATGACAACACTGTTTAGCATGGTTATGCGGTCCTGTTCAGTTTCTTAACAAGAAAATAAATAGATAAACCGAACAAATATGCACTCCCTGTCAAGATATAAAGACGCACAATTTCAATGAAGATTACTATGGGAACAACTTCAATCAGGTTGTCTTCTAAATAGTGTCCACTACTTAAATAGTTTCTTTATTTAAGAATCAACAACTTACATGTTAACTATATTACCAAATTGACAGGTAGAATGAACACTGAAAACATTAATGCACCTGAACCTGTGACGCCATATGAGAGGAGACAAACAGAAAGTGGTACGTCTTCATTACCCATTACTTTTTCAACTCTGATCAATATATCCAAACGGTAAATTGAAACTGTTTTAAAAAATACAATGATGTATGACAAGGTATATTCTAACAGTAATGACAGTTTTACGTTAATAATTCCTATAGGAAATTTTTTTACATCAGAACTTGTCACACGAGCTACTGACACTGTATTACGTCGCCGCATTCTATTATCATCTATATCCATGAATATTTAGTTCTGCTTACTGTCTCCCATTAAATTATTTATGATTCCTATCTGAAAATATACAAACCATGTGTTCATACAACTATGTCATTCCATGTTCCACAGTCCCTCGAGAGTATTCAGAGCTATCAGCGACATACAGTGGATCAAATAACAAAAAAATGACCAAACACCACGATACGACATGGGCTTTCTTTCTATAAACATTTATGCATTTAAACTTCTATTACATTTATTGTGAATACTATACATTACAGTTTCACAACTTATAGTCCTAATATCAATCTTAAAAGGTACGGATTCTATTGGTTGTACTATTAGTGGGTCCACTGATGTATCCTCATCAAAGTAAGCACCAAACAACCCACTACATGGTGTCTTTTATATGGTAAAATATTCACTCTTATGAATACTTATACTTTTTTAAACAGTGTTAATTATACTACAACTGATAATTGTATACTTCTGTCATCCACAGGTATGTTTCACAATACAACTATCATCTCACATTTATTATGTATAAATTCCTTCATATATACGCCCTTTTTTATATCTTCTAATATCTTGACATATTGTTTCTTCCAAAGTAGATACTACAAACCATGCAGGCTTCACAGAAACAACTGATGAACAAGTATCAATAAGAGGTACATACATGGATACTACTCCTTCAACGACATCTGAGATATATCCTGCAATCAACAATGAAGGTATGTCATCTTGGACATACTATTACCAACATTCCAATTTTTAACTCCATAATAATACTAAATATTCACCAACAATAACTAACTTGATGATTAATGATGCAACTATGTCAATACATCATCAAACTGCTGAACAAACATGTGGTTTACAATAACTGAACTCATTAATTACTACACATATTCATTGTGTAATTTAAATTTTAACATACTCTATATTTTTCATTTCATATTATCTATTCCAATCCTTGTCTCTTCAGAATATTTCGACTGCTGAGACCCTTCGAACGTATGTGAAAACTGCGGTTCTACCTTCTGGTTTGAAGAGAGGTATAAAAAATATATCCATAAACATGTCCCTCATTACTCAATATATTGCCCACTGGGAAAAATATCTTTACAGCCTTTGCCTGCATGTCCCCAAAACCTTAGAACTTTGTTATTCAGTAAAATTTTCCAAACTTCTAAATCATTCCAAGATCACATGCACATATACAACTCTATGTTTGCATTCACATCATTGGGAAGAAAAGTAGAAAAATCTCTGAACTGTGGTGGGTCTCCAAATATTTTTAGATTAAAGGGACAAAACTACCATCACATTGGTAGTTTGTGTCCTTCTGATGGACAACCACCCAAGTTTGCTCAACTCTATGTATATGATACTGAAAATGAAGCTTAGAATAGAGTATGGGAAATCAGGTATGTAATGTTGTGTATGGTAATACATAAACATTGTCTCTTGCATTTCTCACCATTACTTGACACTTTCTTATGCAGTTTTAATGACAGAAACAAAGAGTCTATTATTGATGTCAGTATTGTTCAAAAGCTACAGAATATGCTTCATGAACATAACAGTTTATCCCATCATTTCAGAATAGCAAGGGATATTATTGACATGCAGGGCATTACAAATTTAAAAATGAGACTACTTAGAAGACAAGGAAGGGATGCACAGATATACAACATACCAACTACTTCTAAGATTGCAATGCTCCTTGTCGGCGACATTGAAGATCTAAATAATGAGAGAGATATCATCATTCAAGGCAAAGATGGTGGCTATTAGTGCATTGATGAGCTTCACCCGCTATTCCTTCCTCTTCAATACCCATTGGTTTTCACGGGTGGAGAGGACGGATATGTTGACAACATATCCCATCGCACTACACCGTTTAATGACAATGCAAAAGTCAGGAATGTTACAATGCGAGAATATTTCACCTTTCACCTTCAATCTCGTTCCAATGATTATTCCAGCCTTCTATTCTCTAGGAGGCTTCTTCAACAGTTTATTGTAGATACATACACAATGATTGAGTCTCAGAGATTATATTTTATTCGCTACAACCAGAAGCACTTAAGGGAATAACTGTAAAATGGGTTACAAGATACTTTCCTTAGGGGTGATCGGAATGGGTCCTTATGTGGGAAGCATAACATTTTACCTTCGACATTTACAGGTGACCCAAGATATATCATTTAGAATCACCAAGATGCATTTTCAATCTGTAATTGGGCAGGGTATGCCGATCTTTTTTTAACATTTACATGAAATCCAATGTGGCCTGAAGTTTCTCGATATGTTAAAGCTAACAACCTGCGCCCATCGGACTGTCCTCAAATACTGTCGTGAATTTTAAACATAAAGGTCCAACAACTCATGAAAGATTTATGAGAAGGATCCTTCTTCGTAAATTCTCGAGTAGGTCTGTAACTACGTGGCTAAGCTACTTGTGTTTTTTAATTACTACCTCAACCAGAATTTGTTAACCATTTTTTAAATTTTAATCTTCTGATTAGTTTTCAATGTAGTTGTTTATACGGTGGAGTTTCATAAAAGAGGACTATCACATGTGCACATTCTATTATTTCTTAGTCAAGAAATCATGGTCGTCACTCCATCAGACATTAACCGAATTTTTTCTCCAGAAATACCAAACAAATGTGACATCCCAAAACTACATGCAGTGGTCGGCAATTTTATGATCCATGGACCTTGTGGTGAACTCAACCGTCACTCGACTTGTATGAGGAGTGGAAAATGCTCAAAGTATTATCCAAAGAAATTTGTTCCCCAGACAACAACGGATGATGACGGTTATGTCGTCTATCAAAGAAGAAATTCCGGTTTTATTGTTCTCAAAAATGGTTTAGCATTGGACAATCGGTTTGTGGTGCCGTACAATCCTACTTTGCTGTTAAAATATAAATTTCATCTCAATATCAAAGTTTGCAATCAGTCATCCTCTATCAAATACCTTTTTAAATATATTAGCAAGGGGCATGATCATGTTACCGCAACACTCTTTGACAGCAGCAATAAAAATCTTTAGGACAAGGGTGTCGATGAGACTAAAATGTATTATGACTGCCAGTACATATCACCTTGTGAAGCTTCTTAGAAGATTTTCTCTTATGATATTCACTATAGATATCCTCTAGTTGATAGACTTCAATTTCATTTACCCGGAGAAAACAATGTCACATATGTAGACTGTGATAAAATTGAAGATATCTTGAATAAGGCCAACATTTTTGATACCATGTTCATAGCACGGTATAATACAAATTGTATCCAGAGGGCAGAAATCTTACTTATGCATAATTTCCAACACGATTTGTCTACCACTATCGTGAAAAGAAATGGTAACCGTGCAAACAGGGTTTCAGTATTGGGAGACTATACTATGTGGCACCCTCTTCTGGGGAACTACATTACTTGCATATTCTATTAACAAAGGTCAGAGGAACAACTTCGTATTAATCTATCAGAACAGTGAACAACATTACTAATCATACATTCAGAGAAACATGTTCAGCAATGGGACTTCTATCTGAAGACAATGAATTCATACAAGCACTACAAGATGTATCTGCTTGGGGAATGGGATATTCTTTGTGAAGACTATTCGCCGAAATGTTATTCTAAAATTCCATTTCTCGACCTGACATTGTCCGGTTTGCAACCTGTAAAATCCAAACAGATGACATTTTATATGCCCAACAAAAACAACTTCAATTACAAGGTACAAACATCTTAATTTCTGGACTGCAATATATTGAAATTTTTCTAGTTCTTTCTAACATTAATACACTATCTTTTAGACTTGACAATAAAAGATCATCAAAAACAAATGTTTGCACTATCTGAAATAGAAAACATTCTTCGCATCAATGGAAAATCTCTGCAGTGTTATCCTCCAATGCCCCTTCCAGAGTATACAGTGTCTCCTCAAACAAATTGACTTATTGTGGAAGAGTTTAATTACGATAGAGAAAAGATGCATCTTGAATACATAACATTACACAATATTCTTACTGTTGAATAGAGAAATGTAATCCAGGAAATTATGTATGTGTTATATTTTCCTGATGGTGTCTTCTTTTTCTTTCATGGATTTGGAGGTATGGGTAAGACTTTCATCTGGAGAGTTTTAACATGTCTACTTAGGTCTAAAGGAAAAATTGTTCTAGCAGTTGCCTCGAGTGGAATAGTATCATTACTCTAACCTGGAGGTAGAACAACTCATTCAAAATTTCGAATACCAATTTCTATAAATGACCAGTCTGTCTGTAACATTCAACAGGGGAGTGATGTTGCACAACTACTTTAGCAAACCGAATTTATTATCTGGGATGAGGCTCCAATAATTCATAAACACTGTTTTAAAGCTCTTGATCGTACATTAAGAGATATTATGTCATTAAATTATGACAGATCTTCTAATCTAACTTTTGGTGGTCTAACAGTGGTCTTGGGTGGAGATTTCAGACAAATACTACCAGTGATCCCTGGATGAGAGAGAAGTGACATTGTCTTTGTAGGTATACGGTCATCATATCTATGGAAGCACTTTCGGGTTTTAACAATGACTCAAAACATGAGGTTGAAATCACCCGATACTGTTGACGATCTAACCGAAGTTAGAGATTTTGCAAAGTGGATTTTGGACATTGGCGAGGGTCGCATTGAAGAGCTTTATGATGGGGGCGTGTGCATTGAAATACCATCCACCTATCTTCTTGTAACAAATAAATACCCTCTAACAGCTTCTGTTGAATTTTCTTACCCGGATTTCATTGAAAACCTTTCAGATGTTTCGTATTTGAAAGGTCATGCTATATTATCACCAACATGTGATGTTGTGCAGGAAATCAATGACTACATGTTAACTCTTACTACTTTTGAAGGAAAATATTATTTCAGCTCTGATTCTGTTTGCAATGCCAGTTTTGAAATAGATCAACCAGAGAACATATATACAACTGATGTCTTGAATGGTGTCACTGCCTCTGGGTTACCTGCACATAAAATTACTTTGAAAATCGGAGTACCCATTATGTTGCTTCGAAATGTTGATGAATCAGTGGGGCTATGAAATGGTACACGTCTTATCGTTAGACATTTGGGTAACCATGTCATTGGAGTAGATACTTTAACTGGTTGTCTTTCAGGATATCTTGCATTCATCCCAAGAATAAATATGACACACAATGACATAAGATGGCCTTTCAAATTACAAATAAGACAATATCCTTTAAATTCTTCTTATGCAATGACTATTAATAAAAGTCAAGGCTAGTCTCTATCTTTTGTATGTTTGTATCTTCGCAAGCCCATGTTTTGTTATAGACAACTTTGTGTTTCTATATCTAGAGTGACGTCACCAGGTGGTTTAAAAATTGTAGTTGATGATAGACAAAAACACACCACTAACTATACAGAAAATGTTGTCTACAAGGAAATTTTTGATAACCTATGATAGGTATCTTTTCATTTTAAATTAATATAATTTGATGCTTTGATTATTTGCTTATATATCGGAACAAAACATTATAATGGATGATTCATCTGTCATATATGTACAATATTTGTAATCATCCAGAACTGTAAGCATGTCACGCAGAATCTGTCCTCTTAATGAGATTACTATTGATGCTGACGAAACATTGAAAATAGAAGTGCATGTATTGAATTTGTGGTTGAACTCCTCAACCAATAAAGGTGTTGCTAATGTCGATCTGATTATCTATGATGCCCAAGTGAGTTTATCCACTGAAAAAATTACAGTTCATGTACTATTTACATAACACCAACAATATGTATTTATTCTGAAGTAAGTCTTCTCATCTCTCATAAATGTGACAGCTGGTTTTTAAATATTCACCTTGAAATTTTATTATTTCGTGAAGGAGAAAAAAATATAGTGTGCAATTAACAACCTCCATGAAATCAAAAAGTACAAACCAGTCCTATGCGAAGGCCTTTGCTACATTATACAAATATTCCAGATTGATCCTAATCAAGGAAGTTACTTCGGGGAAAGACATGCTTACAGATTGTTTTTCACAAAAAAAACATTTGTTCGACCAACAGATGCTCAGTTACCAGTCTTTTGTTTCGACTTTATTAATTTTGATGACATCATCAACAAATCTCTTTCAAAACATCATCTAATAGGTACATTAAATAGCACCAATTTTTTATTAAAGTCTATGATTCAGAAAAAATTAGTTACTGCATGTTGAAATTATTTAGTTTCTATAGAAACTGTTGTTTATAATTCTATTAAATTTCTTTAAATTCTATAGTCTTGATACAATACTTAACATTAATGCACTTTTCTTGAAAAACTACTCCTTCCACATCATTCATACCTGTTTTAGAAATTATTGGACATCTACGACAATCATACCCCACACAGTCTGCTGGTACTACAAAACAAAAGCTTCAAGTCATTTTAGAGGACGACAGGTTAGCATCCTGCTCTTCCCACTACAATTTACATGTATTATTGTTATTACCAAAACATCTACTATGATTTCGTCCAGAGGATTGAATATAAAATGTAGCTTGTGGGGGGAGTTTTCAAACATCATGTCAGAGTACTTGGAGAACAACATGGAATCCTCTAGAGTAGTGATCGTGAAATTGGTCAGGGTAAAGCGGTTGACGTGTAATAAATCTATCTATGTGTTAAAAAATAATTGTTGCATGTTTAATTTAATTCAGTGTATTTTTTTGAATATGCAAACTTGAATTTTGTCACATTTTCTTCTACATGTCCCAGCATCTGTTATTATCACCACTTCAATTAATTCTTCGAAAATACTACTCAACCTTGACAACCTAGTAGTCCATGAGTTTAGGAGCAGGTAAACTATAAACTGCCATGATTTGAAATCTTATTCTGCCTTCAAATAATTTCCATATGTCTAAAATAAACATTATTTATGTTCCTGAATAATGGTTTTACTTCAACAATCAGAACTGGCTTCATAACTCATTCCGAGTTTCAAAGTCCACCACCAACAAGATCAAACAGATGCATTACAACGATTACTTATTGGAATAACAAAAAATGAATTTCTGCTGTTAAATAGTTGCTGCAGGTAAGTATAGAATCCAGTTTCTATTATTTCAGGATGTGAACTATAATGCACTACATGTAATATCTTCTTTGATAACTGCATTAATATTAATTATTATTTCATAGCCAACAAGGTGTCTAATTTATGCAACAATAATAAAACTTCAAAGCACTCATCACTAGTATTTTTAATCATGCAACTCATGCACAAAAAAAATATAAGTTTCTGATAGAAAATTTTGGTGACAAAGTTGAAGGAAAACACCATCCTTCACTACTCCCAAGTATTAATCTACTTTATACCATCTTTTCTAACTATTTATTCATTAGTATGGTTCTTATACGACATAAGTTGTAAAGACAATACAAAAATATAAATATATCGGGTATAGAGTACAACTGCTGGTTAAAGATGACATAGACTCACTATCTATTGTTCTCTTTGATAAGAAAGTCATACAGTTTATAAGCAAATCAGCTTCATAGTTGAGAGATGATATGACACAAGTAAGCTTCTTCACCTTTCTGTTTTTTTTCATGTGAATAATGTTATTTAACTCACTTTCCATTTTAATTATAAAATAGGACCATAATGAGTTTGGTTTCCCCCCTGAGCTAAGTGTTTTCAAATCAAAGAAAGTTCTGATTTCACTTGACGTGACAAAGTACAACGTTAAAAATCGAAAACACAGTTCAGAACAGAACACATACACGGTGCTCTTCATAAGTGATAATGAAGATTATATCAGTAAATATAATCAGAGTTCTGTACACAGCTAGGTATGTAGTCTCAATCTTCCACAAGAATTTCACAGCAGCATGCTGAAGATTACATAACAACAATGTTTTTATAGTTACTTCTTTACAATTAAATTTATTAACAAAACATAGACCACATACTTGAAATGTTATAACCTCTTTTAACCAACTTTATTAGGAACATCAAAGCGCTTATTCTTCAGGACTCAGCTTGAACATATGTGCTGGTGTTGATATATGTACTACTGCTGTCTCTTTAACCCAGGTATAAATTTTCAAAATTCTTACTATGTAACACTAATGTTGTACATGTTTAATATAGTAACGTATCTTTCTTCATATTTGTTTCCCATTACCTATAATCTTCACAACACTTTATTTTTGGTGATTTTACATCTGTTAAAAAATAATATCATGTTAAATTGGTATTACTAATAAGTATTGGTTGTTAATCATTTGTTATAATTGATCCTTCATGTAGAAAAAATTGATGACTGACTTCGATGCTGAAGCTACTGTGGAAGGCTCCCTGACTCCAGACCCGAAGCCTTCATCATCTTTTTCCATTGAACGTCATCTCCAAATAGTGGAAATGAGAAACAAAAAAACAACCAAAGTAGACTAAATGTATCTATGCCTAACACAAGGTAGTTTTTACAACTAACTCTATCTAATTTTTTGAAATTTCCATTACAAATTTAACTCCATACATAATTCATGAGAAGTCTCTTAATTGTACTATGGTTGTGTTTGTAAACCTTCTTTCAGTAAGTGTTCCTTGTCGGTTTGTTTACTATTCATATATCAAAAGAGAAATAACTACTATATTCTATACTATATAATTGGTTTACTTATGTTTAGTTTGTCTCATTCATTAGCATTGTTGTGTAATGTAGCAAACTGTCTGCTATATTACTTAGGTTTTCTTCATTCTTGAGAAATGATGAATGTTGATCAATATATTACTTTTGTTTCATTTCCAGCTATCTTTATTTAATTATATTGCAATGCTTGTTGTTTTTCTTTGGTGATTAATTGGGTCTATGAATTGCAGTGTGGATTTGCCTCTTCATATGGATGTCTAACAATTCCATTCGACAACTTCTCCCTGAAGTCTCTTCAAGGAATTTGCTGTTCAGCATATTAATTTGAAAAATTACGATCTGGTCATTTTTTATGGATACATGAATGTTATGTAATCTAGATGCGTTATCGAATCAGTTTTTTAGGATTTTTATGAATATGTTTCCCTATTTATGTCTTTAATTGTTGTTTGGATGATAGTCAAAATTAATTATGGTTATTTTAGTTTTCATGGTGCATTCCATCGTATTCTTCTAAGGCCAAAAGATGTTTTATGAATAATAAGTCATTTGGATACCATGTTGTTTGCCATTTTTTCACAGGGATTCTGCATTGAGGTACCATAAACAACCGTATTTGAAGACAGCTGTAATTTTTTCAGGTGAATAGTATGATGACGATTAAAATTCAGTATACATATGGTTGTTTCACTTTGATAAATCAGTAGTATGTATTTCCCTTTGGTTATATTCACATTGTATATTTAAACCTTCTGACCTTCTGGTTTTGAACAGAAATATTCTGGAGCAAACAACATTCAAGGTTGGGGGTGTTCGATACTGAAATGACGCGATAATGTTTACAATTCCTTAGTTTAAAGTACGTTGAATTACTAAATAGATATTTTTTTTATCTACATTTTACTATGAGTAACACCATTTAAACATGTGAATAATACATTATTTTGGGATATTGTATCATGTTATTTGTTCAATTAGTGTTTATCTGTTTTATTAGATCAATGAATCATTTTACGAGCAAAAAATTAGAACAACATAATGCATTCCATATTTTCAATAAAATCATTGAGTAGTGTTTTTGTGTTTATCTTATATTTATTCAGTTATTGCTAGATCAAATAGGTTATAGGTATAAAACATGTATTAGCACAATGCTTGATCATGTGGATTGAGAGTTATACTATGTGTATCCCTTGGATATTGGATATTCTAATCTTAGAAGATGTCCTGCGATCCCAACACCAGGGAATTACTGCTTCCATTTTCCCTTCAACGGTAACCCATGAGGAATTCCATGTGAATATTAAGTTATAGCTTTTGAATGAACTTCCCACCTCTAGGTATTGTGGTTCCGAATTGAAATTTCTATGCACAAAATGATTGATTAGATGCTTATTATTTTTTCTTCTATGATTACTTATAGGTACAAAACTGTGGGTCAGTCATTTTACTAGCCTAACATCGGCAAAATGCAACATATGTGTTAGGATTTGGAAATATGGATTAGAAGTGGTGTGTTTATTTACATTTTGATTGTTCCCACTTAACTAGAAAATAAAATGTTCTATTTTAGTTTATTACTGTAGAATTTTCATTAGGTACTAAAATAGTGTCTATGTCGTGAATGTCTCATGAATTGGGAAACTGTACTCCTCTAGATATGATCATTCATTATGATTTGTGTAGTCTATTAGAATTGTGCAAATTGATGCATTTTCATTGTTTGTTGATTCATATAAAAATGATTCATGATAAGAGAAATATGATATTGGATAAAATATGTTCTACTGGAAAAGTCCAGTACTGATTCCACTTCAAATATGGGACAACACTGCACTATACTTACATAAATGAAGAACCATAGGACCCCTGTCCATTACCAAGGTTGTTGTCATACTATATTTTGTTTTAATGATAAACTAAAACAATTCTTTTTATTGTTATTTATATATCCATTTTTTAGTCAAAAACATCACATTACATTACTATTATCTTATTTTATTTTGCAATTACATATATGTTCTCTTAGATATTCAATAAGAGTGTTCAAAATAGAGGTTTTCTTTTTAAAACAACCCAATCTGTTACCATTTTTTTACAGAATTTATATTCCATTACATATATATCAACTACAATCCGTAGGAGTGTACTTGAACTGGACTTCAATCCGTGTTGCTGGAGAATATCATGGTTCGTGTGCTACTGTATTCATGAACTACTGAAGCATTGAACCATAACCGAAGTATATTATTTTCATCAAAATGGGTCTAGGGGCCATGGCATCGATTCCAAATTTCCATGCCTCACCTTGCTTTGCTTTCAATTCAGACTCCCATCATTTCGAAGCCAAGGTTAGGCCTTCAGAAGCTGGGGATTTAGTGGCTTTTCCTTTGGTTTCACCTAAAGTTAATGGTACCTAAACTGTTAGAGACTATACAAAAATTGAAATACTGAGCAGGCCCAGGGCTCAGCTGCTGGGGCTGAATGTCCTCGATAATGACGTGGTGTCAAAAAACAAGGAGGTAATTTGTGTAACACCCCCGGTAAATAAAGAGTATGAAATTTTCACATTTATCCATATTTTTGAATAAAATATTAATATAACTTTAAAGGGGACTCTATGCTCGATGGCGTACCCAACACGCAACAACGAGTTTCTTGGGAATCTTACGTTGCACTCTAATAATAAAATAATATTATTTTGAATGGTAGTTAACGCCTAGTTGTTGTGATGGCGGGAATGAATAGAACTAACTACAAAATTATTATATATGTTTGTCAAATTTTTTTACTTTTTACAATAAATGTTAGAGGATTAAAAATGCGAATGAATCCAATTTTAAGCGTAAACATTCTAATATTCTTTAAAAGGTCGATTAACCGCCTTTTGATGGAAATCTTCTTTTAAATCCACTTTTTGACAATTTTATGTGTTATATTTGACTAAATAAAATTCTTCTTTAGAATCGGGACATCAAAATTTACTTTGTGTAAATTTTTGGTATTTTTCCGAAAAAGTTCAATTTTTAATGAATAGTGAAAAATGTTGTATTTTAATTCAAAACCTCTTTTTAATCTAATTTATTTATATGATTATATTATATTTTGAATTGGTTTTAAAGTGAAATTAGAATATATTTTTACCATTTAATCCAATAGTGGCCATTGGAATTAATTTCACTTTGAAATCAGACTTAAACTAGTGTCAATCTTTTGATACATTTTGTTTCATAAAAACACGTTATTTGTTTTGATAGCGGGAATTAATTATTAAATTAATTAATGAAACTTATATGTTTTTAATTTTTTAAAATATACATCATTTTTGAATTCGGAATATCAAATATATCTTAGGGTGAATTTTTTTTAATTTTCTGAAAAACTTCAATTTTTGATGAATAGTGAAACCACTAAGTGGTACTTATAAAAACTGATTTTCCGTTTAAATGAAATTTTTCCATCTTTGTGTTTTTAATTTCAAAAATCCGACATAAATGGTTTTCATTAAGAAGTAAAATGTGGTTCAATGGGATTAAAATAATTTTTGGTGAATAGTTAATTATTATGTTTTTAATCGTGATTAGAGGTAATTAGTGTAGTTTAAGGTAAGAATAATGTTTTAATAAAATGAAATGACCTAGACACATGTCCTAACCTCATTGGATGAGTCATGGCCGACCAAGAAAATCCATGGTTCAACTTGGGGACCCCATGGAGCCACTTTGGTTGGGAGATGACATAAATAACTTTTTATTTAATGTTAATGTAAAAATGAAACAAACATGAGACATTTTACTAAAGCAATTGTTACATGGGGTTATACAAGTCAGATTTTTGACTATAAATATTCATTAGAAATATAAAAAGATTTCCTACATCGTGATATTTTTTTTATAATTTTTAGACATTAAATTAAATTATTTATGACATCATGATTATGCAGCGATGACCTCATAATTTAACGATTTAAATAAAATGGAAAGATAATGTAAAATCTAAGACCTACACATGTCGAAAACCTATTGTATGGGTGGATTTCTAACCCTTATCACCTTTTCCTTGAAACACATCAATGTTGGACCATTAAAATTCGAAACGCATTCTAAAATAAAGTTACATTTCTTTACTTTCCAAGAGTGCCTCTCCTCTCCTCTTATAAAAGGCCCCCACCTCTACCTCTTTACCCACACTTCCAAAGACTTTTGCTTGGCCAAACCCTGCCCATTTTGTATCTCCACATTCCTCTATAACTCCTTGAAGCCTCACTTTGGGAAGAAGTCTTCCCAAGGATGCTTTTGAGCTCAACCCAAAGGGAGTTACCTGATTTCAAGGTAATGTCTTCACTTGAGTCCTTTTGTTTTATTTTGCTTCTCCAACCCCCTAAACTCTTTTTATTCATTTATTTTGTAACAAATACAGTATCTTCAATATACTAGGATTTTTTTATAATAATTATTTGAGCTACACTTACACACACCTACATCTAATGGTTAAAGAACATACTGTTTCTGTGGATGGTGAATTTCTGCCTCACGAAACGATGATTGTTCAACACTCATATATCACCTTCAAAGTTGGCCATTAAGATGTCACTATATTTACATATTATATATAATATTTTTATGTTTTATTTATGCTTCTGTATTTTTCATTTATGGCATATCTTTATGGTTTCCATTATGGGTAAACGTGATATCTTCATTTAAGGAAGTGCGGACTACTGCCCCATCAAAGTGATTTGATTCGTTAATACCATATGTGGGACGTATAAAGGATGGGGTTATGATAATATATATGATATTATACTGTAATTATAATATACCTTTATATAATTATTATTCCATTCCATAAAATACGAAATATAAATGAAAGTAGCGTTTATGCGTACGTACGGCTTACCGTCTCCATGAACGGTGCATTTCATTTATTACCTCTAAATGATTATGTAATATTATAAATACATGTATATAATGGATATATATGAAATATATGGCATCTAAATCATGAATATCATTATTGAGATAATGGATATTTTACTACGTGAACAACTTGTAAATATAAGAAGTCAACTTTTGTCTCAAGTACCAATGATCAACAAAATGACCATTATTAACTTAAATAATTACATAATGTTAATAACATGTTAATAAGTGATATAAAAAGAATAAAGAACTTGAAAAAGGTTCTTAAGCAAGTATAAATTTACTCAAGTTTATTATTCAGGAATATAAAGAAACGAACAAGACAAGTCGAACTTGAGTTAAGGGATCCTACTCCTCTCTTTCTTTTTAAGTACACTCTTTTATGTCATTACTTTTAAGCTCATCTTTCTTATGATTGGGATGTTATTTTATATTACTCCTACTGTACTTCTTATGTTCATATGATGAGAGACCCTATTTCTTCTCATCAATCCATTTTGGAAGTTTTGAGTGGCGCTGTTAGGCTTCCGAATTTTCGTAAGAGATCTAACTTCTCTCTTTCTTTTTAAGTACTCTCCTTTATGTCACATCTTTTAAGCTCCTCTTTGTTATGATGGGGGATGTTCTTTTATATTCCTATTACTTTACATTTTATTTTAATATGATGAGAGACCCTATTTTATCTCATCAATCCATTTTTGGAAGTTTTAAGTGGCGTCGTTAGGCTGGCGAGTTTTCTTAAGGGATTTTCATCTCACTTTTATTCCCGTGGGATTTATGCTACATTTTCCACAATTTTCTTTGAGTGGTTTATGAACTGTCCATTATTTTACTCAATGTGTAATATACCTTCATTTATGAGTATTTACATCAATGTTGTATTGTCTTTCTTTCACGGGTTGTATGTTTTGAAAGTTACCCAAGTCGGTAAGGGAACCTTTCACCATACTCTTTTAGTAAATGGCTGGATCTATTAGGCACAAAGTGACAATAGGTTTGAAGGAAACTGTGGTGGTTCTCTGATTAAGAGACAAGATGAAATGGGGGATTCAATGAGGAAACTCATGGATGTTCTAAACCAACTATCCAGGAGTCATGATCAACCACTTGTACCTTGTTATGTTCTGTAATGCATCATGTACGAGATGACCAATCGATGTGGAAGTTCAAGTAATAATTATAAACGTAACCATTATGGTTTATATGATCCTTAATTTTGAGGTAATTATGGGTTATTATATGTTATGATAGAAAATGAAAGGCATGAGATAAACTTGAGGTTAAAATATGTTATGATTATTTTTGAAGATTTTATCTCATTTTGGGGAATGTTTTAAGAATTATATAGTTTGGGAAAAAGGACAACACGCAGACTGTGTGACAACCCGTCGCGTCGGACAAAGCTGCGGGAATCGAACCCACAACCAAAGTGCGACTGGTATTTATCGCCTACCACTGGACTACGTGAAGTCCCTGGTTAGTTTGACTAATTCTTTTTAGTTAGATTATTTTAGGAATCAAGAGTAAGTTTATTTTGGGTTATCTATGGAAATTATTAACCTATCATGGAGGATATTTGATTTGGTTAATTACTTTTCAATATGAGAATTTAAGAGCAACTGATGTTATTTGGAGATAAAAGTCAATTTGTACCTTAGAAGACTATGTGATTAAATCCTTAAAATATTTGGGTTTCAATCTTAGTTTGGTTTACTTTGTAGAATTTTATGGACAATTTTTTATCGAATGGTCCTTCTTGAACTTTGGGTTTTGTTGGACAAATTTTGGAGATTAAGAATAGATTTTCTTTTTATAAAGGGTTATCCTTTTCTGGATTATCTGATCTTGTACTAGCCTTTTTGGTTTTGGTTTTGGTTAGAGTCTAAAGACATGGGAAGTATATAGTTCTCTTTTGTGGATTAGGTGATTCTCTAGAAATTTATTATAGTACTCTTAATGCGAACAAGTCTTCCTAAATACTCGTCTTTTGGAGGAAATATGAGTTTGATTAAGGAATCTAGTAAAAGATGAAAGTCTACATGACAAGTAAGTATTTTTCATTATGATTTAGTTAAGATCAAAAATAAATTTCTCAATGAAAAGTAACTTAAAACAAAAATGTTGTCTGTTAACTTTTCCTATTGGGGAATCAAATACCGTTTAACTCATCACAAGTTTGTGATTTTCTTATGGTTAACTTTCTCCTAGACATATTTACTATCACTCTCCATCAGAACATAACCCTTTGTTTTTTTCCTCCATGTCCATATTTTCATACTTGGAATCCTTGTATGGGTTAACTCGGGTGACCTTTGTACTTATCTTTCCTTATTTTAAAGTGATTTTTTTACTGACTCTTGTTCCGATGTGAGATTTTCAATGAAGTTTCCAAGCCCAATTTTAAAATTGCGAGGACGCAATTCCCAAAATGGGGGAAGGATGTAACACCCTAGGTAAATAAAGAGTATGAAATTTTCACATTTATCCATATTTGTGAATAAAATATTAATATATCTTTAAATAGGACGCTATGTTCGATGGTGTACCCAACACGCAACAACGAGTTTCTTGGGAATCTTACGTTGCACTCTAATAATCAAATAATATTATTTTAAATGGTAGTTAACGCCTAGCTGTTGTGATGGAGAAAATTAATAGAACTAACTAAAAAGTTATTATATATGTTTGTCAAAAAAAAATCTTTTTACAATAAATGTTAGAGGATTAAAAATGCGAATAAATACAATTTTAAGCATAAACATTCTAATATTCTTTAAAAGGTCGATTAACCGCATTTTGATGGAGAACCTCTTTTAAATCCACTTTTTGACAATTTTATGTGTTATATTTGACTAAATAAAATTCTTCTTTAGAATCGAGACATCAAAATTTACTTTGTGTAAATTTTTGGTATTTTTCCAAAAAAGTTCATTTTTTTAATGAATAGTAAAAATGTTGTATTTTAATTCAAAACCTCTTTTTAATCTAATTTATTTATATGACTAGATTATATTTTCAGTTGGTTTTAAAGTGAAATTAGAATATATATTTACCATTTAATCCAATAGTGGTCGTTGGAATTAATTTCACTTTGAAATCAGACTTAAACTAGTGTCAATCTTTTGATACATTTTGTTTCATCAAAACACTCTATTTGTTTTGACAATGGGAATTAATTATTAAATAAATTAATGCAACTTATATGTTTTGAATTTTTTAAAATAGACATAATTTTTGAATTCGAAATATCAAATATAGATTAGGGTGATGTTTTGGTAATTTTCTGGAAAAACTTCAATTTTTGATGAATAGTGAAACCACTAAGTGGTACTTATAAAAACTAATTTTCCGTTTAAATGAAATTTTTCCATCTTTTTGTTTTGAATTTCCCAAATCCGACATACATGTATGTCATTAAGAAGTAAAATGTGGTTCAATGGGATTAATATAATTTTTTGGTGAATAGTAACTTATTATGTTTTTAATCGCGATTATAGGTAATAAGTGTAGTTTAAGGTAAGAATAATGTTTTAATAAAATGAAATGACCTAGACACATGTCCTACCCTCATTGGATGAGTCATGGCCGACCAAGACAATCCATGGGTCAACTTGGGGACCCCATGGAGCCACTTTGGTTGGGAGATGACATAAATAACTTTTTATTTAATGTTAAAGTAAAAATTACACAAACATGAGATGTTTTACTAAAACAATTTTGACATTGGGTTATACAAGTCATATTTTTGACTATAAATATTAATTAGAAAGATAAAATGATTTCCTACATCATGATATTTTTTTTGTAATTTTTAGACATTAAATTAAATTATTTATGACATCGTGATGATGCAGCAATGACCTCATTATTTAGAAATTTAAATAAAATGGAAAGATAATGTAAAATCTAAGACCTAAACATGTCCAAAACCTATTGGATGGGTGGATTTATAACCCTTATCACCTTATCATTGAAACACATCAATGTGGGACCATCAAAATCCGAAACTAATTCTAAAATAGAGTAACATTTCTTTAAATTCCAAGAGTGCCCCTCCTCTCCTCTTATAAAAGGCCCCCACCTCTACCTCCTTACCCACACTTCCAAAGCCTTTGGCTCGGCCAACCCCTGACCATTTTGTATCTCCAAATTCCTATATAACTCCTGGAAGCCTCACTTTGGGCAGAAG
Organism: Viscum album; assembly: GCA_963277665.1. Lineage (NCBI taxonomy): Eukaryota > Viridiplantae > Streptophyta > Magnoliopsida > Santalales > Viscaceae > Viscum > Viscum album. The sequence continues at coordinate 929,744,314 of OY728165.1, forward strand.
TCTTCCCAAGGAAGCCTTTGAACTCAAACCAAAGGGAGTTACCCGATTTTAACGTAATGTCTTCACTTGAGTCCTTTTGTTTTATTTTGCTTATCCAACCCCCTAACCTCTTTTTATTAATTTCTTTTGTAAAAACTCCAGTATCTTCAATAGACTAGGATTTTTTTATAAGAAGGATTAGAGATACAGTTACACACACCTACATATAATGGTTAAAGAACATATTGTTTCAGTGGATGGTGAATTTCTGCCTCACGAAACGATGATTGTTCAACACTCAGATATCACCTTAAAAGGTGGCCATTAATATGTCACTATATTTATATATTATATATAATATGTTTATGTTTTACTTAAGCTTCTGTATTTTTCATTTATGGCATATCTTTATGGTTTCTATTATGGGTAAAGAAGAAATCTTTATTTAAGGAAGTGCGGACTATCGCCCCCTCAAAGTGATTTGATTCGTTAATACCATATGTGGGACGTATAAATGATGGGGTTATGATACTATATATGATATTATACTGGAATTATAATATACCTTTATATCATTATTATTCCATTCCATAAAATATGAAATAGAAATGAAAGTAGCGTTCATGCGTACGTACGGCTTACCGTCTGCATGAACGGTGCATTTCATTTATTAACTCTAAATGATTATGTAATATTATAAATACATGTATATAATGGATATATATGAAATATATGGCATCTAAATCATGAATATAATTATTGAGATAATGGATATTTTACTACGTGAACAACTTGTAAATATAAGAAGTCCACTTTTGACTCAAGTACCAATGATCAACAAAACGACCATTATTAACTTAAATAATTATATAATGTCCATAACATGGTAATAAGTGATATAATAAGAATAATTAACTTGAAAAAGGTTCTTAAGCAAGTAGAAATTAACTCAATTTTATTATTCCGGAATATAAAGAAACGAACAAGACAAGTCAGACTTGAGGTAAGGGATCCTACTCCTCTCTTTCTTTTTAAGTACACTCTTTTATGTCATTCCTTTTAAGCTCATCTTTCTTATGATTGGGATGTTATTTTATATTAATCCTACTGTACTTCTTATGTTCAAATGATGAGAGACCCTATTTTCTCCCATCAATCCATTTTGGAAGTTTTGAGTGGCGTCGTTAGGCTGCCGAATTTTCGTAAGAGATCTAACTTCTCTCTTTCTTTTTAAGTACTCTCCTTTATGTCACATCTTTTAAGATCCGCTTTGTTATGATGGGGGATGTTATTTTATATTCCACTTTCTGTAAATTTTATTTTAATATTATGAGAGACCCTATTTGATCTCATCAATCCATTTTTGGAAGTTTTAAGTAGCGCTGTTAGGCAGCCGAGTTTTCATAAGGGATTTTCATCTCACTTTTATTCTCGTGGGATTTATGCTACATTTGCCACAATTTCCTTTGAGTGGTTTATGTACTGCCAATTATTTTACTCATTGTGTAATATACTTTAATTTATTAGTATTTACATCAATTTTGTATTGTCTTTCTTTCATGGGGTGTATGTTTCGAAAGTTACCCAAGTCGGTAAGGGAACCTTTCACCCTCCTCTTTTTAAAAGACTTCTTTTGTTATGTCTTTTAATTCACTTACTATTATGTTGGGATATGTTCTTCTATATCTTTATTGATGTAAATTTTATTTTCAAGTGATGAGATACCCTTTTTATCTCTCATCAACTCTTTTTCTGAATTTTGAAGTGACGCCGTTAGGCTGTCGAATTTTTGCAAGGGAACTTCTTAACACAATTTTGATTCTTTGGGATAAACTTGTACTCCTTGAATATGTCATTCTATGAATATGTGTGAATGTCCTCTGATTGTGTTACACTTAATATCCACTTATATTTGGGGTATTTGTTTTTCACACATAATTATGTAATTGATTTATCCTTAATCCAAGGACACCGTCTTTGTATGGGACTTCGTCTCAATATCCATTCATTGAGGCATATTTTGTTTTATACACAACCTTCTTTTATACGGTGTATAAACCCCTTTGAATTTTCCATTTATCCAAAAGGTATCTTCTTTATACGAAGCGTTTTACTAAACGAAAAAAGGGAATGTTTTTGTCGTACGTATGCGGCGACAATGACTTCTCAGCCGCTGTGACCATTATTTGAGTTTTGGCTTCCTCTACAAGCCATACCTTTTTTTAAAGAAAAATAAATACCATGTTTTAATATTCTTTTATTTTGGTATTGAAAATGGTTTTCATAATGTTTTTATATCAATGTGTTGTATTGATATCTTGTGATTGAAAATTGGAAATGTTATGTTTCCTTTATGCATGTTTTATGTGATACGATTATGTTATGGTTCTTGGGCATTATTATGGAGACGGGTGGTTCCGTGAAAAACTAAGGGCGGGTGAGCCCGATATAGCTCTCTAGTGCATTGGGTAACGTGAAGGAGAGAAAATTTAAGGTTTCTCCGAAGAGATTTAGGGAATATACTCTGGTGGGTATTCCAAACGTAACCAAGAGGGCTACTCCCTACGTAAGAATGTTATGAATGCCTCAAGTTACCTTTTATTTCTTATGATTTCTATGAATTATTAAGGATTTGATATGCTTATGTTTTATGGGTAAAGTATTATTTCATTCTTATGTATATATGAACTCATGTTTCCTTTCCATATTTTTATAACCCTTACAGGGCTTTTTATTCTCATCCCAAGTTTTTTTTGAAATGTTTTTCACAGGTCAAGGGAAAGGTACATGATATGATGATAGTGTCAAAGAAGTGTCAAGAAAGAATCCATGCTTTATTTTTAAATATGTTTCCGTTGATGGGAAAAAATGAATACTATCTTTTTTGTAACCGCTTTGTTTAAATGTGGAATGTAATGCACGTTTTATGATCTAATTCTCTAAAACTCTAAACCTGAAAAGATCCTCAATGTGTAATCTTGTAATAACTCAAGATTAAGTAAGGTTTAAGGCATGGGGCCTTATACTCTAGGCCAATGTTTATGGTACAAAGAGCATGAAGAACAACCTTGATGATGCTAGGGAAATAATTAACCCCAATGGAGGACCACCCCGGTGGTTTTCCCGGTTGAATGCTACTGGCTGCTGGAAGGATATCTCATCCTCCTGTTTTTTCTAGGTAAGCAATGCATGTGGGTTCAACTTCATATACTTCCCAAAGAATTATAAGCATTTGAAGGGTCAGTTTAATAGTACCTATTAGGTTTTGTCGATTTATATCCAGTTTAAGCAGTGGATGTTTTGTGTTGTACTTGTGTAGGAATGGATGGTGTTGGATTAGGCCTACTTTTGCATCGCAAAGCTATCAGCAAGTAAGATTTGTATCTTTTCTTTCACTGTTCCCTTTTTTGTAAGTTTGGTGGGTGAATAGGTATCTTATTGAAACCAGTATTCCCATCTATTTATTTCAATAATTGATCTGATGATGCCAAAAATTATGCTTTTTTTCATCTATCTTTGGTAGTCATGCATCATAGTCTACATGGTCGTGCAGGATGATCTTGCCGCACATGATCCGCCTCACGAAGCAGTTGTAGAGGACTCGGCTATTGAAGCATCACATTTTTAAATGATGTAATATAGAATAGGGAATCATCCAACTCGGGGGGGGGGGATCTTGAGGTTGGGGTCGACATAGGAAGAGGTGATCATCACTGTATGCACTTAATGTGGTTTTTTTCTTTCCTTCGATATGATGGTGTTGCAATTAAACATTTCCCCTTATTTTATTTTGGTTTCTAATTAATTCTTTTATGTTAACATTCATTTTTTATTCTCTAAATTCATGTATTTTTATTTTAAACATTTTTTTCTATGCAGAAATATCTATTAGGCATTTGATGTTTGATATTTGTACAGTGACATAATTGTGTGGTGACATTAATACTTATGATGTATGTTTTGAAATTTAAATTTCCATTTTACTATTATTTTCATTCATGTCCAATGGAATTTTATGCTATTTATACTAATGTTGTATAATAATTCTTTCATGTTCTTTTCATAATATCTCAGCGACATTAATATTTATGTTATTTAATTGATGTACATTTTTTATGTACTTTTATAATTATTTTCCATTTTTTCTTTTTATTCACGTATTTGAAGTTGGATATTTATGTTGTTTTCTATATTGTGACCTGTTTTCTTTTCATTATTCTTGTATGTTTTCATTCATGTTCATTTCAATTTTTTTCAAAAATGATCTTTTTCTTTTCAATTGAATGTTATCTACAATATTCAAATTTCATTGTTAACATAGGATTTATATTCCATTTTTAATCTCTAATATGTTTTCTATGTTTTCAAATGATTTTATTTTTCTTATATATTCTCTTATATGTTTTCCTCATATTCTCCATCATGCATTTGTTTGGTTTATTTTGTACAGTGATGGTCCACTAATGTTTTTCTTATATATTCTCATATATTCTCCTACATATTCTCCTATGGTATTTTATGTTACTTATTTTCCTATATTTTCTATTCTCTATATTTTTTCCAATTATATTTCAATATTAACTATCACTTTTTTTCAATATATTCAATATTCATGTTCTGTATGAACATTGAAATATAGTTTTTTCTTCTTAAATATAAGCATTGAACGTATGGTCGTGCGAACGCACGGGTAAGTACTAGTTATATATGAAATTGATCAAAATCATATAAATAAGATTATTAAATATATAATTGAACTAATTTTTTAATTAAAACATATTGAAAGAAAATTTTACGTTGTAAATACATTAAATGAAAATAATTTTTTTTAATAAAAAATATGCATTCTCACTATTCGTCAAAAAAATTATCTTTTTAGAAAATTATCAAATATTAAACCAAATATAATATTTATATTATTATTCCAAAAATTAAATTATTTTTCTCAAAAAAATCTAAAATTTTCAATAAATAATTTTATTATTTGTTCATAAGAAGAAATAAAAAACATTTTTTCAACCATAAGTTATTTACAAAGCATATAAAGTTTTTCCTAAAAATGAAGTAATTATTTAAAAATATATTTTATTTAAGCAAAAAAAATTATTAATTTTCAAAAAAAATATTCCGATTTTTGATATATTAATTAATGACTATGTTATAATGGTCACGTTTTAAAAATATTATTAATAGTATATCCGGATTTGTTAAAACTCGGTGTTTCTTGAAACACAAGATATCAAAGAAATTAAATCCATTTGAAAAAGATTAATAAAATATCAGTGTGTTACATTCAACCACCTTAAATAAACTGCATGATTTATATTTGAAGTTGATCTTTATAGTCAATGGATAGACATTTGAAAATACTTTTTTGAAATTCCACATTATATAAAGGGTTAATAAAATTTTATTTTAATAAGAGAGAAATATAAGTATGGTGATTATCTACAATGAAACATAACTATGTTTTCCTGTGGGAAAACATTAGATTGAGGTTAAAATATGAACATAAAGTAGAAAACCAACACCCAAGGACTAAAATAGAGTGATAGATAACATGGTCAGGAAAAATTTAGTAACCTCAAGCCCATAAACTAGTGATATGTTAAAAGACCAATGATTCAATCAAAAATGAAATTAATAAGAATTTTCTAAAAAACATTATTCCAAAATTTGAATAAATTTTTACTCTCATTATTGTGAATTTGATAAAATATACTTACTTCATTTCTTCAATTTCCAAAGAATAATCCCATCCTTTGATTGTTTTTTGATCAATTACATATTAAAATAATACTCCAATATGAATATATATTTTTCACAACACAAGAACTAGTGGATTACAATATCTATAAAAGAATAATAATTCATTAATTTTATATCTAGTTATCATCAAACCCAAAATGGTTAGTACTTGTTATGAAATATTCATAAATCTTTTTATAATGAAATAATACACTAATCTATAAAACCTTATCCAAAGTTCAAGAAAAACCTGTATAGAATTGGTGAACCATAATATCGTTCAAAAAATAAAAAAACTATATAAATGGTCACTAAATTTACAAAATCAAAATAACCTTAATCCCCAAAATATCATAATGAAACTCTTATTTTTCACGTACCAAATATGTTAATACTTTGGTCATGTATTTTCCTAAAACATGGTAATATCTATAATTACCATAAAATATCCATGAAAAAATACATGATTTCAAAAAATAAATCTTTACTCATTAATTAAATAAAATTAGAGATTATTGAATATATTACATAAATCCAAAAAAGTTGTAAACTCTATCAATGATAACAAAAAACACTTTCTCTTTAAATAATTAATTGGTTCCATGGTAATCAATACTATAAAATTTACTTTACATATGGCAATCATATCTTTATCCCAACATAATTACCTCAACATCATGAATATATTAAGGGTTATATTTCCCTTAATCACATATTTTTCATAAAATATCACATTTTCATTAAATTGTTTTTCTAGTTGACCTGTACCATTCAACATATTCATCTAAATCCATAATGAAAATATTCCACTAAAACATCCTTATATATTTTATAGTTCTTGAATTATGATACATAAATGCTTCATTCATTCCACTTTAATCTTAAAACATTTACTATGATTCATTGTATTATTCATTAATACTTCCTTACTTTCATTTTTCATTTTTAGTCTCCTCGTCATTAGTATAAAAACATTACTCATAAAACATTTTTGATATTATTCTTCAGATTTCCACCTATGACATATATTTTAAAACTTTTAATTCATTCATTATTTAAAACCTTCAATAGTTGATGATTCATTAAGAAGAAATTATTTTCATCCTTTTTATTAATAAAAATTTTCATTTTTCTTTAGCAATTAAAAACTCTATGTCCATATTCTCTAGGCATAAAAAATATTATCATTACATTGATACATTAACATGAGTGCTTCTTCCCACATTCTCAACATATAGGAAACTAGATCATCTTTCCTACATGATCCCCACCACCCAATCTCTCTAAATATTTTATCCCACTCTTCATTAGTGAGTCGTACAATAGTTTGAGGTGCAGTTTTTAAAACATATATCACGATAACATATTATGAATAATCCTAATATCGTTCACTCTAGTCATCATACCATTTAGTTTCTCATAAACACATTTTATATTAAATTAAACATTAATTTGTTTCCTTCTAGTTCCCTCAATTTACTAAAAACAAAAGGAATAGTGTGAGAAACTATATGCATAGTGGGAAACCACAAGATCATGTAATTTTATTTATAATATATCTAAATAATGAAACCTTATTTTAAATCTAATACACCATAAATTTAAACTACTTCATACATGATCATAATTTATTCAAACCTTTCATAATGTTTGGTAACGATTTTGTGAATTTCTAATGAATATCCCTTAGGAGTGTCAATCTAAGTGTGCAGTTAAGCTGATTTTCTTATACTGAGTATTGCTTGAGTCATGCTTGATGTGCCATTTTGGGAGTTATTAACCCAAGGTAAATTTATTCCATAACCACATCTAATAGTATATCTAAAAATAGATGTAATTCTGTGGGAACATCTCACTCTATCATTCATCAATATTCTGAGATATTTTCCTATACTTAGTATTATCCTTAGATTTATCTTTATACATATCCCTAGGGATCTCACAAAATTTTTCTCACCCTATTTTACAAAGTTTAATTAAACCTTACTCTAATACCAACTATAAAGTCCCAAAATTTTCATACCTAAATATTACATCTTAATAGATAAATATTCATTACATGACATAATAATCCATGCCAAAATTCTTTTGATATATTTACATTTCAAACATAGAAACATAAACAACTAGTTCAAAAGTAAACTAAATATTATACCACTGTGTTCTTCATAACCATTAGCCTTATTAGACATATCATAAAAAATTACATCCTTCATAACCGAGAGAATGGAAACATAAGAAAGAGTGATATCAAATTATTAGAAAGTGTAAAAAATGGAGATATAAACATAACATTGGCATATGTATATGTGAAGTTTAGAATTACATTTTAGAAACCATAACCTACATATCATAGATCATAAACTTAATTCACGGAATAAATCATTGAAATTTATAAGACATGAATCACAATGGAATCATATAACATGATCTAAGATAACATGACAATGGTATAATATATTTTTTGAGGAATATACATGAGCATAGAAAATATTATGTCAAATATATCCACCAAGACATTCATAACATGATAGTCTTGGGCTAAACACCCATGTAACTTCTTCATGATTGGGATAACCTCTAATGTACCCAATTTTAGTCTTCGCATAACCTATTATTTACCCTATTATGATATTGGTATAACCTACAAAATGTTCTTTGAAATCATATAACATTCATAATTTTCCAATGGATTGTAGTTAGATGTTTCTACCACCCATTACATAATGAAAATCATATATACATGTGAAATAATATCATAAAACATTAATCATATATGAACCCATAAAAAAATATGTTTCATAAAAATTTCATCATAACATAACTCATGAAAATAAATGGGTTTTATAAAGATATTTTCATCATTAATATAAAAGTTTATGATAAATAATAAATATGAAATAATCATATCATTTCCTTATTAAATCTTGAGTAACATCAAATTATGTCACTTTAGGTGAAAATTTAATTTGAAAATAAAATCCCTTGTAAAATTTCATGTGGAAAATAACCTTTCTAAACATTGGAAAACATAAAATATTTTAGAAATAATTTTCATTGAAAATAAAATTAAATACTTTTAAATTAATCCTTAAACATTTAATTTTCATGATGGTGTTAAATTAAATTCATGATGTACACGTTTAAATAAATATTCCTTTCATAATTTTATAAAACTCCAAATAGAATTTGATTTGTAAATGATAATAATATTACTTTTCAAAAAAATTATAAAAAAATAAAACCAAGTGTAATAATTTCTTTAAATAATTATTAGAAAATATTAAAATCATTTATTAAAATATTTTTAGAAATATGGTTATATAAGAAAATATCTCTTCAATCTGAGAGATAAATAAAGATTATTTCAATTAAAAAATTATATTGAAACATGGAGTACATAAAAGGATGAAAATTAAGTTAAAACATTTATTATAAACAAATAATAATAGGAGATTAAAATTCCTTAATTTATTGTTAAATTTTTTATAATATTTCATCATTTAAAGCATAATTATAAACAATCTAGAAAAGAAATGATGTTGTAATATCAAAACCTAACCACTTGGGTAACTTTTAAATTGTAATCCCCATTAAATATATAAGCTTATATGGATATTTATATCACCTAATTTTTGTGATAAAAATAATAAAATACATTCAGGGTTATTATATAAACCAAACAAAATAAATAAGTAGTGTATATGGCATGTGTCCCATAAATATTAATGTGATACTAAAATACCTTACATGATTTGGTAACTTTTGAATATTATACCCCATGAAAGATAAACAGTAAATGAAACATTAAACATTATGAGAATAAATAAATTCAAGATATAAAATTTCAAATTGGACGTATATACAACTCATAAAAGTAGATAGGTTTATAACATAACATATATCCTAAAGAAGACAATTTGAGACCAAGTCCCTTACCTTGAGTCTCAAATCCCTTCATACACATTTAATCCTTCTGTAAAATAAATATTTATTAATTAAATGTATATTACATAACTATAATAATATTTATCATACCATATATTATTTACTTATTAGTTTTACTACCCATTTATTAATAATTTAGTGCTAAAATTACATTTCACGTAATAGCTGTTTTGTTTTTCATGTATGTTTTGATTTAGAATTTTCAATAATTATAAATATATAATTGCTATAAAATCACAATAATTTTATCCATGATATATATAATATATATTTAGTATATATTTATTTATAGTAATAAATAAATTTTAGAGAAAAAATAAAATACACCGTTCTTGGAAACGGTGGGTTGTACATATGCATGAATGTTATTTCCATATTCATGACGAATTAAATAAAATAATGATAAATAATATATTACCAATAAATAATAATTTTTATTTCATATATATCACATATATTCATTTAATTTATCCATATTACCCTCCATGTAAATCGTAAGTTAAAAATGTGTCACATCGCTTCACGAGCTGATTGTCTGTCATATACACGAGCGACGTTATCATATTCCCACAAAATAAAAAATAAAAAAAGTAATATGTGATATATAAATTATAGAAGTATAATAATATCATAATTATCATATTTAAATATTAAATTTATCATTATATCCATCCATTATATGTGTGGATGAAAAATTAATATCATCGGTTCAGAAGTCGGTGGCCAATCGTACACACGGTCTATGGTTTTGTTTCTCATTTTATGGAAGAGGAGATAGATATATATTATGAAATAAACATAAACATATCTCATTATATGTTATATATATTTTTATTATATTTTAATTATTAGTTCCTGAGTTTATTCTGAAATATAAGAAGTAAAAAAATAACTTAGTGAAGATAATTACCTTTGCATAGAAAAACCTTCATTAGATCTCTAAAGGACCCTGGGATTGGACTTTTGGGGTGGTAAGAATACGTAAAATGTGTATATATATTTTTATGAGATATTTTTTCAGTTTTTAGTTGATCCATAGTATTTAGGAGTTGTGAAAAAGTCAGTGTTGGAAGATTTTTGTTTTAATTAACGATTAGTGGCACTTTTTTAAATTCCAAAAACATTTCAAAATTTTAAGTCACTCTCATCCCAAGTGACTAAAAATTATAATAAAATTATTTTATATATTATATGGTAGATAATAACCTCCACCACATATATAACACACTTTTTAAACATTTTTTTCCTTAACATCTATGTTTCTATACTTTTACTATTTTGGTTTTCACTATATTAACTAGTTCATTTTCCTATGTTATTTATCAGTTAAGACTAGAAATAAACGTTCCTAATTAGAAAATTTTTAACCGATTATTATTAATATTAAATCCAATTTTCAAAATAATAATAATCATTTTTGGAAAGTTAATTTTATCATAAGCCATGTGACCCACAAAACATTGTTTTACCCATTACCATAGTGATAACGTTTTTACAATATAGGAGTCAATATAATTTTTATAAAAACCATTGGTATCTAAATTAAATATGGTTGATATTTTTAATAATATAAAAATATCTTGGTAGAGGGTATAATTTTCATAATCATTTAATAAAATATTGTTTCTTTTAAAATAATATTAATGTAAATTTTTACACTATTCATTTAACTTGACTTTAAAAACATCAAGACAAAAGTGGAACCTAAATATAATATTTTATAAACTTTATATCAAGTTATATTAATATAAAAAATTATGTAATATAATAATCCATTAAATTTATATTTCATTTTATATTTTTATTACTATTTTTAATTAATTAAATAATTATGGTGGTGGTGTTACGTAAACATTTAAAGTAATTATGTAATTAATAAAAATTATAAATAAATTATCATTGTGAAAGTAATAAATTATTCACTAAATTACCATCAATATTCATTCACATATTTCTATTTTTCATATGTGAACATATAATTGAAATTTAAAAGAAATATGGTGACATTTTTTCTCTTTCATTGCATAAATGTTTATATTGGTAAATTTATTAGAAAAGTTTCCCAAAAGAATTTAAAAATAAAGCCTAAGGTAATAAGATTCTAAATATTCCCATAAAAATTAATATTATATGTTTTTAGTCATTTTAACCCTTGTGATTTTAGTTTATCCTTTCGGTAAACTTGTTTTATCCATAATTGCGGTAATTAATTTTTCATGTATTTACGATTCATTTTAAAATTAAATTTTTTTAACCATTATTATATAATACTAATTATTATGATTCTAAAAAAGGAATCCAATTTTAAAAATTTTATTCAAATAAGTGTCAAATTTTAATTTAAAATTGATCCCTCAAATGCAATGAAAAAATGGTTTTCCAGAGAGAAAATATTTAATAGTATAAAATGTTTTAATATTAAAATTAAATATGAAATTTATCCCAATCATATAAATAATATTTATCAAAATATAATAGGAATAATTTATCTTTTAAAACAAGTACACTATAAGAATCTTTTAAAGCTTTTTAAATGAAATGAAACATTGTTTAATAAAAATTAGAATTTTTAACTATTCAACAAAAAATTAATCCTTTAAGAAAATTTTCAAAAATTAGCTCTTAGATAGTATAAAAATGTTAATTTCAAAAATGGATTTATTTTTTTCAATTAATGTTTCTAAAATTTTCAAATAATATTTCAATTATTTCTTCACAAAAATCAATAAAAATAATTTTTTAAAAAAATAAATTTAAAAAGAATGTAAATAATTTACTAAAAATTTATTATTTATTTATAAATTTATTTTATTTATCTAAAACCTTTATCATTAATTTTAAATTTTTATTTTCAACTATTCATATTTCCAAATTTAACAGCTTGGTTATAACAATCGAGTTTAAATATTAACATTAATAGTATTTCATGATTTGTTAAAACAAGGTATTTTATGTAGCATAATCTATCAAAGAAATTAAATACATTCAAAAACAAAATCATATAATCTTAGGGTGTTACAATTTCCTCATTTTTTGTATACAATGATTGTGTGACGGTCAAAAATGCCACTTATATGAGTGATGTTATATTGTTTACCATGTTTCGGGCCATGTAATGGGATTAATTCCCACAGTGCCTATGGTCCATGTATTATGTAAATATGGCTTTATGGGTGGGATATCCCCTTGGGGGGCAATGTACTACCATTCTGGCATATGTGTGTGTGGTGTGTCTGTGTATTTGAATGTAATTGTACCACAAAGAACATAATATATGTGTGTTTGTGTGTGTGTATGGTAGTAAAATATAAATAGAATTATTAATATTTTTTAGATTGTGTAACCATGATAATGGCATAGAAATTAAAACTATTGAATAGATACTTTCATGAAAAATTAAATGGTTGTACCCCAAAATAGTGATTCTATTGAGGAATTATAAATAAACATGTGATGTGACATTATAAGTGGATAATATATGATAATAAGTATGAATATTTTTCTATAATAAATTTATAGTAAATTTAAATTTATTATATAGGATATTAAAATCACTTATGCAGTAAGCCAAAACTTGAGGTAAGGGTTTATTCTATCATCTCATTTTTTTGGGTTGTTTATTTTTAATTATTTATGGAATGAAATTATAAAATCTTTATCTTTTAAACATTATATTTTTTCTTATCACCAATTTATATATTGTATTTACATGTTTTATATTGATTGTATTCTCTTTAGAAATTAATAAAATTGAGAAAAACTTTATTTAAGGAAAGACAACCATATTTCATCTTTGGTTGATGAAATTTTTTTTCCCATGTTTCATATAATGATTTCAAGAATTTTATTTTATATGATAAAATAATTATTTAGAGTAATTTTCACCCATATTTTAATTTTATTTAATTGTTTTAAAATAAATTTTCTAATTTTCTTGAATAAGATACATTTTAATTTTTATAAACAGTGTGAAAGGAGTATTTCTTTTAACATTTAATGTATGAACACATTTTTTAACCCTAATAAACATTATTTTATTTGGGAATTTGTTTACAATTTTCTATGGTTATCCTCAAAGAAAATTGTTGTCTCAACATTTTTGGGAATTTTTTTAAGTGATATCAAATGAAAATGGTATTATATTTTTAAAGGAATGAAAAATATTTTAAAATATGATTTATAACTATGTTGTTAAACAATTTTTAAATGAATTTTTTTTAATGTATTTATTGTATTTTGTTTTCTAAAGACTTGGTTTTACTAAAAAATAATCATTTAATATAAATTGATGATTTTCTATAATACTTTTCTAATAATGGATTATACCATGTTTTGATATCATTCACTTTCTTGTGACCATGTTCTCTATCACTTTATTATTCATTGTACACTATTTTTCTCTTTTATGTCCATATTTTCAATATTATATATGAGTTCAATATCATTTATTTTACTTTTATGATGTATAAATTGTATATCAATTATTTATAATGTATCATTTGGAGTAATTTTATTATGAAATTATTTCATTAACAGGGGAAATATTCCATATTCTAGATTCAGTAAGGATAAATGTTGATCTCTAAGGAATTTTGAGAATGAATTATATTGATCACTGTATATATGATGAATTCATAGGATTTGAATGATAAATGTGGTTCTATGTTATAGATAATCCCTCGATGAATTGATAGATATCATGAGACAAACAAGTTTGGATATTTGCTGTACACATTACCTATTTATGTATGATGTCTTGGAACAATTCCTTGAGGGTAAGAGTATGATATCTTATATTTGAATTATATTATTGTGAAAGTAGTAATTTTTATCTATTGTAATATTTATATTGTCATTTAATCCATAGATATAGTTCCATTTTATGGTATTATTTATATGAAATATTTTATTATTATTTATCTTTATAAAATTATTCATGCTTTATTTATTCTAGGATATCTTCTATTGTATGATTTCTATTATTGAGAATCTTTAATCACTAATTATTATGTTTACCTTTAATCAATATACCAAGAATGGTTCTATGGGTTATTCCAAGGATATACTTGAAAAATTAATAAATGTATCACTACAATTATTTATTATATTTCATATTTGTAAATAAAATTTGATAATAATGTATGTAACTTGTCTCCCAGACTACTAAACAATTCGATCCTTTGGAATATGATATCTTGTTTCATGTGTCAATGTAGTAAGATAACCACCCATTATAGGTTACTAGAGTTAGTGTGTGTACACTAATCAAGTTAAAATTGAACCTATATAATGTTTAATCTGACCGTTGAAGGATTTTTTATAATTAAACTGCTACTTTGAGGATCATAAAAATTTTACTTTTGTAATTTTAAATAAATTCTTTATGTTAGTGGTGTTTTTATTAGGTAACTATTTACTACTGGGAGCAATTTCGATCATTGTAGTTTTTCTTTCTGATAGTATTTATAGATCTATAGTAGTGTGATTTTTTCATGATAAAACTCAAAAAATTTCTGATTGTATTTGTTTTTTATCCTGAGTGTTTTAGGGATTCTGTGAGGAAGACATATCCAATTATTATCATTGAGATCGTGAGCCTTCAGTTTGTGTAAGTAATCTATTTCCAATCCATTAATATATAGTTCTTACTTGTTTTTAAGAGATATATACCTTTTGAAGTGTCAAATAATAAGGATTTTGAAGTAAATAAGATAGAGATTTCATCTAATAAATTAAATTCAAGGTCTTCTGGGTATAGGAAGGTAATGAAACATTCTCATGGTTTTATATTCAGGGTTGTTCTAGTGATTTGAAAATGGAAACTTGGATCTAATTTTTGATCCTTATTCTATAAGGTATAAAATAAAATTATTTTTTTGATTACAATGTGTTGGTAATAATATTATTTTGGATTTTAAGGATTATAATACTTAGGATGAACATTTTTTTGAAGATAAAAATGTATTATTTTATTTCCATGTTTTTTAAAATATTTTATAAAAAAAAATTGAAATTAAAATAGTTTTAATTCCCACTTTATTTATATTTTTTTACTCTGATTTTTTGTTTAATCAAAAGTTAGTTTTTCTTATTGTATTAAACTTGATATAGACCACAAAATGGATTTAGTTTAAAAATTGTACTTCACTAACCTCTTATAGTTAACCTACAATTATATATTTGGAATCAAGACACTAATAGGACTGAAATTATGTCTATTAATTTATGTTAAAAATAATTTGAAGATATTTTTTATGATTTAATTTCAATTCTCAGTCATTTTCTAGGTTTTGAATTTTACAAAAAAAAATGATTTAGAGTTTTAAAACAATATGAGTGAAGTTTTAATCATATTAGGAAAAATAAAACACATATTAAAGTGGAATCAGTTCCAAAATTTCGAAATTTTAATAGAAAACATTTTCTTAAGATTTAACTATAATATGATGTTTCTTTCTCGGTTTTGATCTCCTATCATATGTTTTTATTGACTTCGATGTTAGTAAAAAAAATTAGTCATTTTGAGTTCATTATGTGTCAGATTGAAATTTTATCTATTCAAACATGTCCCAAATAATTTAATGACTATTTTCCTATGATTTTATGTCAATTCATGGTTGTTTTCTTAGATTTAACTCCTAAAATTATATTTTAAATTTTAAAAACACTAAAAGGGAATTTTATAATGATCCCAAGAGAAAAAATCCTATATTATTTTGGAATCTTATTATTATATTTCAAAAATTATCCATTGGTCATTTCCATATGATTTCATATAAATAAAAGGTCCTTTTCTTTGTTTTAACCCTCTGATTCTTGTTTTTAAAGACTTCGGTACCATTAAAAATTTCTTATCTAGTCATTTTGAGGTCACTGCATATAGAATTGGTGTGATATCTATTTAGACATGTCGCTAATAATTTAAAGATCATTTTCATGTAATTTTATTTCAATTCATCTTCATTTTTAATGTTTGGACTATTACACACGTGTCTTGTTGTTTATAACACTAAAAATGAGTTTTTTTGTCTTCTCAAGAAAACAAGAACAGATAATTTTTTGGAATCGATTATACAATTTAAAAAAATCATTGGTTAGTATCCCAAGATTTCTCATAAATTAAAGGTTATTTATTTACTTTTAACTCCCTGATGCACCTTTTTAAAGACATTAACTTCTTTAAAATTTATTTTTTTCGACCATTTTGAGCACATTCTACATCAGCTTTATATTATATCTATTATTACATGTTAAAATAATTCAAAAAATCCAATTATTTCACATCAATTGATACAAAATTTCTAGGTTTTCAACATCACATAAACATTATAGAGATTTAATATACTGAATGTGTGTTTACTGTCATCCTTGGTAAACAAAAACTCAAATTGATATGGGGACTATTCATACATTTCAAAAATTAATCATTATCCATTTTCATTATATTTCAATGTAATGTGAGTTATTTTCTTATTTTTTACCTTATGATTCATTTTTAATACTCTGATAACTTTAAAAATTGATTATTTAGTCGTTCCAAGAACATTTCATGTTTGATTTTTTTTTATTCTAGCATGTCATGAATAACTCAAAGATATTGTATTATGATTTCAATTCATTTCATTTCAATTTTCAAGCCTTTGACCAATACCTTCGTGGTTTAGAGTTTCAAAACACTAAAAGGGGGTTTTTAGTAATTCTGAGGAAACCGAAATGAAAATTTATGTGGAATTAGTTCCAACATTATGTAAATAACTCGTCAATCATTGTACATTGATTTTATGAAAATAAAAGGTATTTTGTTTGGTTTTAACACCGTTATGAAAATTTTTGAAGATTTTTACATCACTAAAAACATTTAATTTAGTCATTCTAAGCACATCACATTTTATATTGATGTGACATTTATTATTTCATGTTATTAATAATTCAAATGTAGTTTTTCTAGGGATTTCATTTTAATTCATGGCTATTTGATAGGTTCTGACAATTACATGCATGTTTTGTTTTAAAACATTAAATGTGCATATTTTTAGTCATCCTAATAAAAAAACATGGATTGATGTTTCACCTATTCCCAGATTTTAAAAATGAATCATCTATATTTTGTATATGAATTCATGATTATCAAGGATTGTTTTTAGGGTTTTGACTCTCTAAGGCATGTTTTTAAATACTTTGATATATATAATAACTACTTATTTAGTCATTACTATAATACTACATATTGGACTGATGGGTTGTCTATTTAGGCATTCCACATGTATTAAAAATAATTTTTTCCTTTCATTTCACATTAATTAAATGTAATTTCCTTTGTTTTGGGCATTACAAACACATTTTTGTGTTTCAAACCACTAAAAGTTTTTTGGTTGACCATATTATGAAAATAATATCTTGGATTGATGTTAATTTAATTCCTACATTTTCAAAATCAATAAATAGTAAATTGCTTATGATTCAATCAAAGACTAAGGTCATTTAATTGGTTTTAATTTCCCAAATGCATATTTTTAAAGAATTTGATATCTTTAAAAATTATTTACCCAATCATTCCAAGAACACCACATAATGTATTATTGTTACATTTTTTATTTTATTTCATTAATAATTAAAAAATAGTTTTCCCCTGATTTCTCATTAATCTGTGGTTATTTTCAATGTTTTAATTTCTAGAAGCACATTTTAGAGTTTTAAAACACTAAAAGATTATTTTTTGTCATTCTGAGTAAAAAAAATAAATATTTATATATTGACTATTCATAAATTTAAAAAATATATCATTGGTTATTTTCTAATGTATCATATCTATTTGGGGTTATGTTATTGGTTTTAGCCCCTACAGGTACGCTTTTAAATAATTTGATATCTTTCAAATATTATTATTTGGTCATTCCAAGAACACTTCACGTCATATTGACATACCATATATTTGAATATGTCAAAAATAATGAAAATGTTATTTTACATTGATTTCAGATCAATTCATTGTCATTTTATAGGTTTTTACCTTTACACATTTGTTTTAGAGATTTAAAACACAAACTATATCGTTTCTTATCATCCTAAAAAAACTGATACTTGGATTGATGTGAAGTTCATTTATATATAGTATAAATCACTCATCAGTGGTTTTTTTAATATTTAATATTAATATAATGTATTTTGTTTAGTTTTTACCCCTTGAAACATGTTTTTAATAAATTTTATGTCTTTAAAAACTATTTATTAAATCATTACAAGAAAAAATCATGTTTTATTCACATTCCATGTGTTTTTACATGTCAAGAATATTCCAGGCATCATTTTATATTCATTTCACATCAATTCATTTTCATTCTCATTGTTTTTATAGTTAAAAACATGTATTTGTTTTTTAAAACACTAGAATTTAATTTTTTTTAAACTAATAAAAACACAAACTATATTGACTTTGAGCCTACTAATTTATTACATATACTAATTATATATCATCTCCCAAATAATTCATAATATCCTAAGATTTGTTTTCTTAATTTTAAATCTCTAACACACATTTATAAAGACATTGAAAGATTTAAAATATTATTTATTATTCATTTTGAGTAAACCATGTTCTTGAATAATGTTCCATCAATTTTAAAATGCTAAAAAACTCAAATATCATTTCTTATGATTTCATATACTACATGTGTTTAATAACACACTTGTTCTAGAGTTTTAAAACATTAAAAATATTTTTTATTCATCCTAAGAAGACCAAAACTAATATTTATGTGAAATAAATTCTTATAGATCAAAGTTAAGTGATCATTAATTTTCATAAAATTTCATAATAATCATAGATTTTTTTCGACTCCCTAACAAATGTTCTCAAATATATTAATTTAATATTTAAAAATTACTTATTCTATCAATCTATGAACACCACATTCCATGTTAATGTGATGTATATTTATAATTGTCATAAATATTTTGAAAGATCATTTTTTTATGTTTTTACATCAATTCAAATTCATTTTTTTATATTTTCACTGTAAAGTTCATGTATTAGAGTTTTAAAAAATAAAAAGAATGTTTTTACAATCATTATGAGTAAACAACAACTTAGATTGATTTTGTGTGAGTTCCAAACTTTTAAAAAATAAACATTATTAATTTTAATAACATTTCATTACGATATTTTTTCTTTATATTAGGTGTAACACCCCAAGCTTCCATGGTATGCTTCTCTTTCAATAATGCAATGGCTTGCATTGTATGCAAGTTCGAGATTCTAACACACCGCGACCAATCAAAGTAGCTGTTATGAATAGTAATACCCAATTTTTTAAATTATATAAATTTTATATTTCAAAATGGACTTCATATTTGGATTCAAAATATTGAAATCAGCTTATGTTGAATTTTTGGTATTTTTCTTGGAACTTCCAATTTTCTATAAATAGAAAGAAAAATTAAAAAAAATTAATAAAAATAATTTATATTGATAAATTATACTATTGAGTGGTTTTAAATTATAATTATAATTTATTTTTACCATTTTATCTAATTGTGGTCATTAGAATTAATTTCACTTTAAAATTGGACATAAACAATTCTCAATCTTTTGATATATATTGTTTCTTAAAAACACACTATTTTTTGTCACAGCTAAAATTAATTATTAAAATAATTAATTCAACTTATATGTTTTCAATTTTTTAAAAGAGACATCATTTTTGAATTCGGAATATCAATTATATATTAGAGTGAATTTTTGGTATTTTTCTGAAAAACTTCAATTTTTTGATGAATAGTGAAACCACTAAGTGGTAGTTAAAAAACTGATTTTTCGTTTAAATAAAATTTTACCACTTCTATGAATTTAATTTAAAAAATTTGACATACATGGTTGTAATTAGGAAGTAAAATTTGGTTTAATGGGATGAAAATAATTTTTGGTGAATAGTAACTTTTAAGTTTTATTAATCGCGATTAAAGGTAATTAGTGTAATTTAAGGTAAATATAATGTTATAATAATATGAAGTTACCTTTACACTTGTCCTACCCTTATTTTATGAGTCATGGCCGACCAAGAAAATCCATGAGTCAACTTGGGGACCTCATGGAGCCACTTGGGTAAGAAAATGACATTAATAACGTTTTATTTAAAGTAAAAATAAAATTGTCACAAACATGTGTTGTTTTACTAAACAAATTATTACATGGGGTTATATAAGTTAACATTTAGACTATAAATATTCATTGGAAAGACAAAAATATTTCATACATCATGGTAATTTTTTTATAATTTTTAGGCATTAAACAAATAAATTTATTTATGACACCATGATGATGTAGCGATTACCTCATTAATGAACAATTTAAATAAAATGAAAAGATATGGTAAAATCTAGGACTTAGAGTTGTCTAAAACCTATTGTATGGGTATATTTCGAACCCTTATCACATTATCCTCTAAATATATCATTTTGGGACCTTTAAAATCCGAAAATAATTTCATGATAAAGTAATATTTCATGACTTTCAAAGAGTGCTCCTCCTCTCCTCTTATAAAAGGCCCCCACCTCTTCCACCTTATTCACACTTTCATAGCCTTTTGGCTCGTCCAAACTCTGCCAAAATACTCTATCAACTTCCCTCTCTTACTTCTAGAAGCCTCACCTTGGTCAGAAGTCTTCCCAAGGAAGATTTTGGCTCAAATCAAAAAGAGTTACCTAATTTTAAGATAATGTCTTCTCTTATGTTATTTTGTTTTATTTTGCTTCTCCAACCCCTTAAACTATTTTTTATTCCTTTATTTTGTAAAAACACCGGTATCTAAAATATAGTAGGATGTGTTTATGAGAATTATTTGATTTACACTCACACACACATTCGTCTAATGGTTAAAGAACATACTGTTTCTGTGGGTGGCAAATTACTGCCTCGTGAAATGATGATTGTTCAATCTTCTTTTAACACCTATCATGGTGGACATTATGATGAAACTATATCCATATATGATATATATTATGTTTATTTTTTCCTTACTCTTCTGTATTTTTCATTTATGTTATACCTTTATGATTTCCATTATGGGTAAACGCGATAATTTCATTTTACGAAGTGCGGACTACCACCCCCTCAATGTGATTTGAATCATTGATGCCATATGTAGGATGTATAAAGGATGGAGTGAATGATATTATATATTATATTATACAGTAATTATAATATACCTTTATATCATTATGATTTCTTTCAATTAAATACGAAATATAAATGAAAGTAGTGTTCATGCGTACATACGGATTACCGTCTCCATGAACGGTGCATTTCATTTATTACCTCTAAATGTTATGTAATATTATAAATGAATGTATATATAAGGCCCTAGCCTTAAACCATACTTAATCTTGAGTTATTACAAGATTACATGTTGAGGATCTTTTCGGGTTTAGAGTTTTAGAGAATTAGATCATAAAACTTGCATTACATTCCACATATAAACCAAGTGGTTACATAAAGATAGTATTCTTCATTCCCATCAATGGAAACACATTTAAAATAAAACATGGATTATTTCTTGACACATCCTTGACTCTATCATCTTATCATGTACCTTTCCCTGACCTGTGAAAAACATTTCAAAAAAACTTGGGATGAGCATAAAAAGCTCAGTATGGGTTATAAAAACATGGAAAGGAAACATGAGTTCATATATACATAAGAATGAAATCATACTTTACCCATAAAACATAGGCACTTTAACATACCTCATAAAATCATGAATAAATCATAGAAATCATAAGACATAAAGGTAACTTGAGGCATTCATAACATTCTTACGTAGGGAGTAACCCTCTTGGTTACGTTTGGAATACCCATCACGGTATATTCCCTAAAATCTCTTCGGAGAAACCTTAACGTTTCACTCCTTCGCGTTACCCAATGCATTGGAGAGCTATAACGGGATCACCCGCCCTTAGTTTATCACGGAACCACCCGTCTTCATAATAATTCCCAAGAACCATAACATAATCATATCACATAAAACATGCATAAAGGAAACATAAAATTTCCACATTTAAATCACGAGATATCAATACAACACATTGATATAAAAACATTATGAAAACCATTTTCAATACCAAAATAAAAGAAAAGTAAAATATGGTATTTATTTTTCTTTTAAAAAGAAGGTATGGCTTGTAGAGGAAGCCGAAACTCAAATAACGGTCACGACGGCGGAGAAGTCGTTGTCGCCGCATACGTACGACAAAAACATTCCCTTTTGTCGTTTAGTAAACGCTTCATATAAAAAAGATTCCTTTTGAATAAACGTAAAATTCAAAGGGTTATATACACCGTATAAAAAAAGTTGTGTATAAAATAAAATATGCCTCAATGAAAGGAGATTGAGACGAAGTCCCATACCTCACATCTGACTTGACCCGACCGTTCTTTAATCTCCTGAATAATAAACGTGAGTTAATATCTACTTGCTTATGAACCTTTTTCAAGTTTATTATTCCTTTTATACCATGTTATGAACATCATGTAATCAGTTAAGTTAATAATGTTCATTTTGTCGGTATTTGGTTCTTAAGTCAAAAATAGACTTCTTACACTTACATGTTGTTAATTTGGTCATAGGTTCGTTATATCCAGAATGGTATCCATGATGTAGATATCATATATTTCATATATATCCAGTACATAAATGCATTTATAATATTACATCACATTTAGAGGTAAGAAATGAAATGCACCGTTCATGGAGACGGTAAGCCGTACGTACGCATGAACGCTACTTTCATTTCTATTTTGTATTTTATAGAATGGAATCATAATGATATAAAGGTATATTATAATTCCAGTACAATAACATATATAATATCATAGTTCTATCCTTTATATGTCCCACATATGGTATTTAACGAATCAAATCACATTGAGGGGGCGGTAGTCCGCACTTCCTAAAATGAAGATATCGTGTTTACCCATAATGGAAACCATAAAGGTATGCCCAAAATGAATAAAACAGAAGCTTAAGGAAAACATAAACATATTATATATCATATATAAAAATAGTGACATCATAATGGCCACCTTTGAAGGTGTTAAATGAGTGTTGAACAATCATCGTTTCGGGAGGCAGAATTTCACCATCCACGGAAACCGTATGTTCTTTAACCATTTTATGTAGTTGTGTGAGAGTGTAGCTCAAATAAATCTTATAACAAAATCCTGGTATATTGAAGATACTGTTTTTGTTACAAAGGAAGTAAATAAAAAGAGTTTAGGGGGTTGGAGAAGCAAAATAAAACAAATGAACATGAGAGAATGAATTACCTTTAAAAGTGTAACTCCTTTTGATTTGAGCCTAAAGGCTTCCTTTGAAAGGATTCTGCCCAAAGGGAATCATCTAGGATGAGGAGAGGGATTTGGAGAGAGAAAATGGGCAGGGGTTGGCCGAGCCAAAGGCTTGAAGAGTGTGTGAAATGAGGTAGAGGTGGGGGGCCTTTTATAAGAGGAGAGGAGGGGCACTTTTGGAATGTAAAGAAATATTACATTATTTGAAAATGAGTTTCGGTTTTAAAAGGTCCCAAATTGATATAATTCGTGGATAAGGTGATAAGGGTTCGAAATCCACTCATCCAATTGTTTTTTTACATGTGTAGTTTATAGATTTTACATTATCTTTCTATTTTATTTAAATTGTCAAATAATGATGTCATCACTGCATCATTATTATGTCATAAATAATTAAATTTATTTAATGTCTAAAAATTATAAAACAAATACTATGATATAGGAAATCTTTTTAGATTTCCAATGACTATTTATAATCAAAATTTGGACCTGTATAACCCCACTTAAAAATTGTTTTCGTAAAACATATTATATTTGTGTCATTTTCACTTTAACATTAAATAAAAAGTAATTTATGTCATTTCCCAACAAAAGTGGATCCATGGGGTCCCCAAGTTGACCAATGGAATGTCATGGTCGTCCATGACACAACCAATGAGGTTGGGACATGTGTCTAGGTCATTTCATTTTATTAAAGCATTATTTATACCTTAAACTACACTAATTACCACTAATCGCGATTAAAAACTTAATAAGTTACTATTCACCAAAAAAATTATTTTAATCTCATTGAACCACATTTTACTTCTTAATGACAACCATGTATGTCGTATTTTCAGAATTCAATACACATTAGTGGTAAAATTTCATTTAACTGAAAAATCAGTTTGCTTGATTACCACTTAGTGGTTTCACTGTTCATCAAAAATTGAAGTTTTTCAGAAAATTACCAAATATTCACCCTAAGCTATATTTGATATTCCGAATTCAAAAATGAAGTCTATTTTAAAAAATTCAAATCATATAAGTCACATTAATTAATTTAATAATTAATTCCCGCTGCCAGAGCAAATAGCGTGTTTTTACAAAACAATAAGTATCAAAAGATTGACACCAGTTTAAGTCTAATTTCAAAGTGAAATTGATTCCAATGACCAACATTGGATAAAATGGTAAAAATATATTCTAATTTCACTTCAAAACCAATTCAAAACATAATCTAATCATATAAATAAATTAGATTAAAAAGAAATTTTGATGTAAAATGCAGAATTTTTCACTATTTATTAAAAAATGAACATTGTCAGAAAAATACCAAAAATTCACACAAGGTAAATTTTGATGTCCCATTCATAAAGGATAAGTTTATTTTGACAAATATAGTTTATAAAATTGTCAAAATATAGATTCAAAAATGGTTTGCCATCAAAAGGCAGTAAAACAATCTTTTAAGAATATTAGTGTATTCCATGCATAAGATTGTATTTATTTTCATTTTAAGCCTCTATAACACTATCGTGATCATTAATAGACATAGATAAAAATATCTATTATTCATTACTTACTTGGGATGTTACATCCTTCCCCCGTTTAGAAAATTGTGTCCCCGCAATTTATTTACTTATCGAATAAATGGGGGTACTTATCCCTCATTGCATTTTCAGATTCCCATGTTGCCTCTTCAATCATGTGGTTTTTCCACAAAACCTTTACCTGATGAATCACCTTATTCCGTAACACTTGCTCCCTGTGGTCAAGAATCTGTACCGGTTGTTCCTCATAAGATAGGTTATCTTCCAGATGAACTACCTTTGGACTCAAAACATGAGATGGATCTGGCATATACTTTCTCAACATCGAAATGTGAAAAACATTGTGTACCTGAGATAAACTCGGAGGTAAAGCCACTCGGTATGCAACTGATCCAACTCTCTCCAGAATTTAGTATGGTCCAATAAACCTTGGACTCAGCTTTCCTTTCTTACCAAATCTCATCACACTTTTCCAAGGAGAAACCTTGAGAAAAACATGATCACCTACCTCGAAAGATAGATCCTTCCTCCGGTTATCTGCATAACTCTTCTGCCTGCTCTGAGCTGTTCTCATGTGTTTCTGAATCAGCTGAACTTTTTCTGCCATCTCTTCTACCAATTCTGGTCCCATCAACTTCCTTTCACCCACTTCATCCAAGAAAGCTGGAGTTCGACACTGCTTCCCATATAATGCCTGAAATGGTGCCATCTGTATACTAGAATGGAAACTGTTATTATATAAAAACTCAACCAAAGAAAGATGTTGGTCCCAACTTCCCTGATAATCCATAGAACAAGCTCGTAGCATATCCTCCAATGTCTGAATTGTTCGTTCTGACTGCCCATCTGATTGAGGATGAAAAGCTGTACTAAAATTTAATTTAGTACCCAACGACTTCTGAAGGCCTTTCCAAAAGTTAGAAGTAAACCTGGGATCACGATCTGATACAATGGAGAGAGTAACTCCATGTAACCTGACTATCTCTTTAAGATACAAATGGGAAAGTTGATCAAGAGAGAAAGTATCTCGTATAGCAAGGAAATGAGCAGATTTGGTCAAGCGATCAACAATAACCCAGATTGCATTATTACCTCGAGATGCCTTCGGTAATCCGACAACAAAGTCCATGGATATATTCTCCCATTTCCACTCTGGAACTGGTAAATGTTGAAGCATCCCTTTCGGTAACTTCCGCTCTGCTTTAACCTGCTGACAAGTCAAACACTTCACAGTAAAATCAGCAATATCTCTTTTCATTCCATCCCACCAGTAATACTCCCGCAGATCTCTATACATCTTATTACTGCCCGGATGAACTGAAAACGGAGAACTATGAGCTTCACATAACAACTCTCTCTTAAACTGTGAATCACAAGGCACACACAATCTCTTCCCAAATCTCAAAACGCAATCATTATCAATGTTGAATTCAGGCAACTTACCTTTCTGAACCAGCTCTACCCTTTTCTGCAACTCACTGTCTTGCTTCTGTGCTTGCTTGATTCTATCTGATAAGGATGATCTCACTGATACCTGAAACAAAACAGAAGGACTTCCTGCACCAACAACTTCTATGCCAAAGTTCATCAAATCCTTAACCAAAGGATCACGTTCCAACCGCAACATTGTTAATGAAGCATTACTTTTTCGACTCAAAGCATCAGCCACTTTATTTGCTTTTCCCGGATGGTAATGAATTGTACAATCATAATCTTTGATTAATTCCAGCCATCTCCTTTGTCTCATTTTTAACTCTTTCTGAGTGAATATATACTTTAAACTTTTTTTATCGGTAAATATTTCACACTTTACTCCATACAAATGATGCCTCCAAATTATTAAAGCAAAAACAACAGCAGCTAATTCCAAATCATGTGTAGGGTAATTTACCTCATGTGTTTTCAACTGTCGTGAAGCATAAGCAATTACCTGATCATTCTGCATTAGGACGCAACCAAGTCCTTTCAATGAAGCATCACTGTATATAACAAACTCACCATTCCTGGAAGGTAGTGCCAAAACTGGAGCATTAACCAATCTTCTTTTCAATTACTGAAAACAATCATCACATTCTTTTGTCCAGATAAACTTAACACCCTTCCGAGTTAGATTAGTCATTGGACTAGATAACCGTGAAAAATTTCTAACAAACCTTCGGTAATAGCCCGCAAAACCAAGGAAGCTACGAATCTCGGTTACATTTGTTGGTCTTGGCCATTCTTCCAAAACTTTTGTTTTTGCAGGATCAACAGTTATTCCATCTTTAGAAACAATGTGACCAAGGAAAGAAATTTGTTGCAACCAAAACTCACACTTGCTGAATTTCCCATACAGTTTATTTTCTTTTAAGGTTTGCAAGACAACCCTTAAATGTTTTTCATGCTCCTCTTTACTTTTAGAAAACACCAAAATATCATCAATGAAAACCACCACAAACTTATCCAAGAACTCATGGAAAATTCTATTCATTAAGTCCATGAATAAAGCAGGTGCATTGGTTAGCCCAAAAGGCATTACTAAAAATTCATAATGGCCATATCTCGTACGGAACGCGGTCTTTGGAATATCTGCCTCTTTTACCTTCAGCTGATGGTTCCCCGATCTCAGGTCAATCTTTGAAAAAAACTGAGCTCCCTGGAGCTGATCAAACAAATCATCGATATGAGGCAAAGGATATTTGTTCTTAACAGTGATATTATTCAAGGCTCTATAATCAATGCAAAGTCTCATAGAACCATCTTTCTTTTTAACAAATAAAACAGGAGCACCCCATGGTGATGTGCTAGGTCTAATGAAACCTTTCTCTAATAAATCTTGCAATTGCTCCTTCAACTCTAAAAGTTCAATTTGTTCCATTCGATAAGGGGGTTTTGAAATTGGCTTAGCATCAGGAACTAAGTCAACAGTAAACTCAACTTCCCGATCTGGTATTATTCCAGGCAACTCATCAGGAAAAACATCAGGATACTCATTTACCACTGGCACATCATTAATCTGAACAGTTCCTTTATTTTCAACGACGTGTGCAAGGTAACATTCATTTCCATCTTTTACAAGTTTCTCAGCCTCTTGATATGTTATCAAAAGTAAGGGTTCATTCTTGTAAACAAACTGAAAGTCTTTCTGAAAAGAAACTTCTTTAGTTCTACAGTCAATCTTAGCATGGTAAATAGAGAGCCAATCCATACCCAGGATAACATCAAACTCTACTAGAGGTAGAACAATAAGGTTTTCAAGTAGGTTCTTTCCACAGATAAGGATAGGAAGATTCTTATAAATTCTTTTTGCCTCGACACTTCCCCCAGGTGTTTTTACCAAAAGTTCAGGAGTCATTTCTTGAGATGGTATTCCCATTTTACTAGAAAAGTTTTCAGAGATGAAAGAATGTGTAGACCCCGAATCAAACAACACACTGGCATAATCTGAAAAAACAAACAAAGTACCTGATACAACTTCATTTGATGGCCCGACATCTGCTGAAGTAGTTGCAAAGGATTTCAAAACCCCTTTCTGCTTGTAGTTTAACTGCTTCCCATCACTCAAGCTCCTTGTCGGACACTCATTTGCATAGTGACCCATCTCATTGCACTTATAACATTTCACTAAATATAAATCAAATTTGTTCTTACCTTCACCTTGATCCTTTTCAGTGCAATCATGAGCCTTATGTCCCATCTTACCACATCGGTAGCACTTCCCAGAATTCAGAAGACATTTCCCAGCATGCCTTTTGCCACATTTATCACAAACTGGAAACTTAGTTCTCTTACCATCAGACTTTTTTGAAGAATTCTTACCTTTCTCCTGCCACCTCGGTCTCTTCTTCTGCTGGTTGTTATAGAACACTTGGTCATCGGCAAACTCCATTTCCACCTTCTCAGCATATCGAACAAGCTTTTCATAACTTTTAAACTCACGAGAAGCTAATGCCCTTCGATACTTTGGCTTTAATCCTGAGTAGAAACGATTGATTTTACTATCAAGGTCCCGAATAAAATTTGGAGCATACCTTGCCAATCGAGTGAACTTTTCTTCATAGGCAGCCATTGAGTCTTCCTCTTGCCTCAATTCCAAGAATTGCTTTTCCATCCTAAGTCGAACAGCCTTGGGAAAATACTTCTCAAGAAACATACCTTTGAATTCATCCCAGTCAAGAGCATCAATCTCATCGGCATCCCGGATATTTTTAACCATAGACCACCACTGATCTGCTTCACCCTCCAAACGGTAAATAGCAAGACTAACCTTTTGATTGTCTGAACACCCCATGACATCAAAAATCTTCTCCATTGCTTTAATCCACCCTTCAGCTAGCACAGGGTCAGATGATCCTCTGAATGATGCTGGATGTTGCCTCATGAAATGTTCCACCACTGACATGTTCCTCTGCGGTTGTTCTGGCTGATCTCGTGCATGGATACCACCGCCATTTATCGCTTGAGTCAACTGCGCCATTACTGCCACAAACTGTTCAGTTCCAATTCCGACCATTTCTTGATGCTGATTCGGAAGGTTATTTCCTTCTGTATGCCTTCCTAGCACTGCTTCCCTGTTTCCTCTGCGGAAAACCATTCTGAACAAACATGTCTTAGATGAAGCAACATGGTAATCTTTAAATGCTATACCATTTCAAAAAAAAATATTTTTGGATAATCATTTAATAGAATTCTAACTCCTAAAGTTATCTAAACCGACCTTTGATACCAACTATAAGGCCCCAGCCTTAAACCATACTTAATCTTGAGTTATTACAAGATTACACGTTGAGTATCTTTTCGGGTTTAGAGTTTTTAGAGAATTAGATCATAAAACTTGCACTACATTCCACATATAAACCAAGTGGTTACATAAAGATAGTATTCTTCATTCCCATCAATGGAAACACATTTAAAATAAAACATGGATTATTTCTTGACACATCCTTGACTCTATCATCTTATCATGTACCTTTCCCTTGACCTGTGAAAAACATTTCAAAAAAAACTTGGGATGAGCATAAAAAGCTCAGTATGGGTTATAAAAACATGGAAAGGAAACATGAGTTCATATATACATAAGAATGAAATCATACTTTACCCATAAAACATAGGCACTTTAACATACCTCATAAAATCATGAATAAATCATAGAAATCATAAGACATAAAGGTAACTTGAGGCATTCATAACATTCTTACGTAGGGAGTAACCCTCTTGGTTACGTTTGGAATACCCATCACGGTATATTCCCTAAAATCTCTTCGGAGAAACCTTAACGTTTCACTCCTTCGCGTTACCCAATGCATTGGAGAGCTATAACGGGCTCACCCTCCCTTAGTTTATCACGGAACCACCCGTCTTCATAAAAATGCCCAAGAACCATAACATAATCATATCAAATAAAACATGCATAAAGGAAACATAAAATTTTCACATTTCAATCACGAGATATCAATACAACACATTGCTATAAAAACATTATGAAAACCATTTTCAATACCAAAATAAAAGAAAAGTAAAATATGGTATTTATTTTTCTTTTAAAAAGAAGGTATGGCTTGTAGAGGAAGCTGAAACTCAAATAACGGTCACGACGGCGGAGAAGTCGTTGTCGCCACATACGTACGACAAAAACATTCCCTTTGGTCGTTTAGTAAACGCTTCATATAAAAAAGATTCCTTTTGAATAAACGTAAAAGTCAAAGGGGTATATACACCGTATAAATGAAAGTTGTGTATAAAATAAAATATGCCTCAATGAAAGGAGATTGAGACGAAGTCCCATATCTCACATCCGACTTGACCCGACCGTTCTTTAATCTCCTAAATAATAAACTTGAGTTAATATCTACTTTCTTATGAACCTTTTTCAAGTTCATTATTCCTTTTATACCATGTTATGAACATCATGTAATCAGTTAAGTTAATAATGTTCATTTTGTCGGTATTTGGTTCTTAAGTCAAAAATAGACTTCTTACACTTTCATGTTGTTAATTTGGTCATAGGTTTGTTATATCCAGAATGGTATCCATGATGTAGATATTATATATGTCATATATATCCAGTACATACATGCATTTATAATATTACATCACATTTAGAGGTAAGAAATGAAATGCACCGTTCATGGAGACGGTAAGCCTTACGTACGCATGAACGCTACTTTCATTTCTATTTCATATTTTATAGAATGGAATCATAATGATATAAAGGTATATTATAATTCCAGTATAATATAATATATAATATCATAGTTCAATCCTTTATATGTCCCACATATGGTATTTAACGAATCAAATCACTTTGAGGGGGCGGTAGTCCGCACTTCCTAAAATGAAGATATCGTGTTTACCCATAATGGAAACCATAAAGGTATTCCCAAAATGAATAAAACAGAAGCTTAAAGAAAACATAAACATATTATATATCATATATAAAAATAGTGACATCATAATGGCCACCTTTGAAGGTGTTAAATGAGTGTTGAACAATCATCGTTTTGGGAGGCAGAATTTCACCATCCACGGAAACCGTATGTTCTTTAACCATTTGATGTAGTTGTGTGAGAGTGTAGCTCAAATAAATCTTATAAAAACATCCTAGTATATTGAAGATACTGGTGTTGTTACAAAGGAAGTATATAAAAAGAGTTTAGGGGGTTGGAGAAGCAAAATAAAACAAATGAACATGAGAGAATGAATTACCTTTAAAAGTGTAACTCCTTTTGATTTGAGCCTACAGGCTACCTTTGAAAGGATTCTTCCCAAAGGGAATCCGCTAGGATTAGGAGAGGGATGTGGAGAGAGCAAATGGTCAGGGTTTGGCCGAGCCAAAGGCTTGAAGAGTGTGTGAAATGAGGTAGAGGTGGGGGCCTTTTATAAGAGGAGAGGAGGGGCACTTTTGGAATGTAAAGAAATATTACTTTATTTGAAAATGTGTTTCGGTTTTAAAAGGTCCCAAATTGATATAATTCGTGGATAAGGTGATAAGGGTTCGAAATCCACTCATCCAATTGGTTTTGGACATGTTTAGTTTATAGATTTTACATTATCTTTCTATTTTATTTAAATCGTCAAATAATGATGTCATCGCTGCATCATTATTATGTCATAAATAATTAAATTTATTTAATGTCTAAAAATTATAAAACAAATACTATGATATAGTAAATCTTTTTATCTTTCCAATGACTATTTATAATCAAAATTTGGACCTGTATAACCCCACTTAAAAATTGTTTTCGTAAAACATATTATGTTTGTGTCATTTTCACTTTAACATTAAATAAAAAGTAATTTATGTCATTTCCCAACAAAAGTGGATCCATGGGGTCCCCAAGTTGACCCATGGAATGTCATGGTCGGCCATGACACAACCAATGAGGTTGGGACATGTGTCTAGGTCATTTCATTTTATTAAAGCATTATTTATACCTTAAACTACACTAATTACCACTAATCGCGATTAAAAACTTAATAAGTTACTATTCACCAAAAAATTATTTTAATCTCATTGAACCACATTTTACTTCTTAATGACAACCATGTATGTTGGATTTTCATAATTCAATACACATTAGTGGTAAACTTTCATTTAACTGAAAAATCAGTTTGCTTGATTACCACTTAGTGGTTTCACTATTCATCAAAAATTGAAGTTTTTCAGAAAATTACCAAAAATTCACCCTAAGCTATATTTGATATTCCGAATTCAAAAATGAAGTCTATTTTAAAAAATTCAAATCATATAAGTCACATTAATTAATTTAATAATTAATTCTCGCTGCCAGAGCAAATAGCGTGTTTTTACAAAACAATAAGTATCAAAAGATTGACACCAGTTTAAGTCTAATTTCAAAGTGAAATTGATTCCAATGACCACCATTGGATAAAATGGTAAAAATATATTCTAATTTCACTTCAAAACCAATTCAAAACATAATCTAATCATATAAATAAATTAGATTAAAAAGCAATTTTGATGTAAAATGCAGTATTTTTCACTATTCATTAAAAAATGAACATTGTCAGAAAAATACCAAAAATTCACACAAGGTAAATTTTGATGTCCCATTCATAAAGGATAAGTTTATTTTGACAAACATAGTTTATAAAATTGTCAAAATATAGATTCAAAAATGGTTTTCCATCAAAAGGCAGTAAAACAATCTTTTAAGAATATTAGTGTATTCCATGCATAAGATTGTATTTATTTTCATTTTAAGCCTCTATAACACTATCTTAATCATTAATAGACAAAGATAAAAATATCTATTATTCATTACTTACTTGGGATGTTACAGTATATACTGGATATGTATGATATATATGATATCTATATCATTAATATAATTCTGGATATAATGGATATTTTACCACATGAACAACTTGTAATTATAAGAAGTTTAATTTTTACATAAGTACCAAAGATCAACAAAACAACCATGATTAACTTAAATAATTACATAATGTTCATAACATGGTAATAAGTGATATAAAAGGAATAATGAACCTGAAAAGGGTTCTTAAGAAAGTATAAATTAACTCTAGTTTATTATTTAGTAGGTTAAAGAGCAATCGTGTCAAGTCAGACACGAGGTAAGGGAATTTGTCTCAATCTCCTTTCATTGAGGCATATTTTGTTTTATACCTAACTTTCTTCTATATTGTGTATAAACCCCTTTTACTATTACTTTTATTCAAAAAGAATGTTTTTATACAAAGCATTTTTACTAAACAACAAAAGGAATTTTTTGTCTTACATATGCGGTGACAACAACTTCTCTTCCGTTGTGACCATTATACGAGTTTCAGCTTCCTCTATAAGCCATAACATTTTTTAAATGAAAAATAAATACCAAGATTTAATTTTATTTTATTTTGGTATTTAAAATGGTTTTGACAGTGTTTTTATTATATCAATGTGTTGTATTAATATCTTGTGATTGAAATGTGGAAATGTTATGTTTCCTTTATGAATGTTTTATGTGATATGATTATGTTATGGTTTATGATATGTTTAAACCCGTTCATATGAGGAATACATTGGACATAGTAAGTGACGGGTGGAGCCCGCTATAGCTCCTCAATGCATCGGTAGGTCTCATGAGACAAACTAGTTTCTTGGCATGAGACCTTGACAAAATCTTATTCGTAGTCTTAGCACAAGGCCATGACTATGTGGTTATGATAGTCTGGCATTATGCATTCTATAATTATGAAAGTGGTTATTGATATTGCATGTGATTATTAGACTAGTAGAATATCCATGTGAATAAGTAAATGGAATTATTTCATTTTATCTTTTCCATATTATGTTGAAGTTCATGTTTAAAAGGCTTTTGTTTTAGTTATACATTTCCTTAAATGTTTATGTTTATTTATGAAAGTTTCTGCTATATTTTTATCCTTACTGAGCATCTGATCTCACCCCTTTCTATGTTTTATTTTTCCTAGGATGAGAAAAAAAATTATGACTGACCTGCAGGGATAGTCTGAAGGGGATATGAGTGTGGAAAATGGAGACCATGTTATTGTAGTTTTTCACATTATGATGTAATGTAACATTTATGAATGTATCTAGTGTTTCCAAGGCTACTAAACTAATCGGTCTTTTGAGACTTGATCTTTTGTGATCACGCCAATGTTACGTAATAATGCACCGACTCTGGGTAACTGGGGTCGGGGCGTTACAGTTGGTATCAGAGGCAGTTTAGTACTAACCTTGGAAGGTAGATTTTGATAAACTCTGATTAGAGCACATATCCCTGAGATAGACTTTGAGGATTAGTATAGAAGAACATCCTATAATTTTGGAAAAGTATAGATTTTGTGTATTTTCTGAGCAATACATCCTTGTCTGGATACGAACAGGTAGAGGTGGATCTGGCATAAATGTACCTAGGGGTAAAACCTAAAAACACCGCTTTGTGCAAGACTCGAACGAGAACTGGTACACGACAATGGGCCTTGCTTCACTCTTGGTTACGACACTCCCGGGGGATATGTTTAGGATAATTATCATTTTCTTTACAAACCATTATAAAGGGTTAATGATTATATAATTACTCAATGAAAACAATTTTATGATTATGGATTATATCCATAAACTGTTCAATTTATGTTAAGTGTTTTATAAGTATGGAATTATGTATTTTGATTCATAAACTGATCTAGTTTATGCCATTGTTTATAAATGGCGCCTAGTAGAAGTAATGGAAACCGTATAAATGCACACACTCCATGTAGGTATTTCCCTCCTGCTCAATATAATTATAGTGGAGCTGGTGATACAACTAGTGCCGATCAAATTATCACCATACTTGGAAAACTCACTCAGGTTATGAATAATAACCTTACTCGTATGGAGAACCCTGATCCGCAACATGGAGGATCAATGTTATACTGCTTCATGAGGCAACAACCACCAATATTCAATGGGAGTACAAACCCCTTAGTATCCAAACAATGGATAAATTCCATTGAGAAAATATTCCATGCCTTGGGGAGTAGTGAAAGGGAAAAGGCTATCATGGTAGTTTACTGCCTCACTGGAGATGTTGATCAATGGTGGTCATTGATTCAAAACAAAAAGGAAGATGATGAAGTATCAAATATGGAATGGAGGGAGTTCAAAGAGCTTTTCATAGAAAAATACTTTCCATGTGACCATCGAGCAGATATGGAAAGGAAATTTATGAGTCTGAGACAAAAGGAGGATGAGAATGTCGCAAAGTATGAGGCTAACTTTACAAGGTTAGCGTGGCATGAAGCAGATTATATATGTAACCCAAGAAGTAAGATTGATTGTTTAATTTATGGGTTAAAACCATTTCTCCACCAAGCTTTAGTATCACAATCTTTCTCAACATACGAAGATACAGTCTTGTGTTCTATCAAGAAAGAAAAATAATTCTCTAAATCTTAAGACAATAAAGTAATGCAAGAGAAGAAGATAATGGTGTAATAAGAGACAGATAAAGGGAAAAAGGGAAATAAGGATTTTCCATTATGCGATAATTGTGGGAAGAATCACCCCGATACTTGCCTAAAAGGAATGGGAGTTTGTTATAAATATGGAGAAAAAGGTCACCAGGCTCGTGATTGCAAGGGAGAGAAAGAGGCTGTCAATGTTGAATGATTAAATTGTAGAGAAATGGGGCATTATGAAAGTTAATTCCCTAAGAGCCAAGGAAACTTACCTCAGAAAAGTCCAAGGGAGCAAGGCCAATCTTATGTTGCTACTACAGTTGAAGTGGAATAATTGTTGTATTTGTGTTTTTGGACTAAAGAACTATATTATGGTTATAAGAATAATGTGATATATATAATGATTGTACTTCAGTACTTGTGGTTTTCATTATGGTTTTAATAATATGAAGGTAATCATATTTTTAGTATGTGACAATAAGAGAAACTTTACTTTGTTTGGGGAATCTGATGAATTGATTTTGGAATTTAGAGACCTTTTAGAGAATGTCTGGAGAGAGGTATTTTGGATAAATATAATGGTTGGAATGAATTATGTTTAAATTTGGATAGTATTGTTTAAGGTTAAAACATTTCTGAAGATTATTTTTGGAATATTATAATACTATAGTTTTAGGAAAAGGACAACCTGCAGGTCGGGGGATAACCCATTGCATCGGACAAAGCTGTAGGAATCGAACCCACAACCATAGTGTGACAGGACTTTATTACCTACCACTATCCTACAGGAAGTCCCTGATTATTACAAAATATTTTTCCTCGTCTAAATGGTATGTGTTAATATTTTGAACCTTGTTCGATTATGATAAATATAATATTTTTGAGTTCTGTTATCTTTTGAGTGAATGATTAGTTTGTGGCAAAAAATAGTTGAAGGTTGAAACTCTATTTGTCAAGCATATATATACCTATCTCTTATTCAATAAATAAATTAATTCTTAAACTTTAGGAAAGGTATATTAAAACAAAAAAAGTGTTATCCTAATACCTTATGATTTGTTGAACTGATGATATTTTAAATCAACAGAGATTGAAGGCTTTTAGGCCCTCAATTTTACACTTGTTTGTGATTGATGACCTCAATAACTCCCTAAAAATATTTACATTTTTCCTCAAATTATATGTCTCTAATTTACACCAATGTTCTCCTAATCGAGATCATAATTTCATGGCGACTTTTTAATTTCCCATTATCTCTTATTAAGGCTAAATTTTATTAACCTTATTTCTAAAGTGGGTTTTCCACAAAGGTATTTTCTTTTTTCAAAATTTTATTTTTGAAGAACAATTTCAGATTGTGAGGAAACAATTTATTGAAGTAGGGGAGAATGTAACACCCCAAGCTTTTATGGTACGATTCTCTTTCAATAATGCAATGTCTTGCATTTGACGCAAGTTCGAGATTCTAACACACTGTGACCAATCAAGGTAGTCATTATGAATAGTAATACCCACTTTTTGAAATTTTCTAAATTTTATATTTCAAAATGGACTTCATTTTAGGATTCAGAATATTGAAATTACCCTATGTTGAATTTTTGGTATTTTTCTGGGAACTTCCAATTTTCTATGAATAGAATAAAATACTTAAAAACAACTTTTTTAATAAAAAAAATTATAGTAATAAATTATACTATTGAGTGGTTTTAATGTATAATTATAATATATTTTTACCATTTTATCCAATTTTGGTCATTATAATTAATTTCACTTTGAAATTAAACATAAACAATTGTCAATCTTTTGATATATATTGTTTCTTAAAAACGCGCTATTTGTTGTGACAGCGGGAATTAATTATTAAATTAATTAATTAAAATTATATGTTTTGAATTTTGTAAAATAGTCATAATTTTTGAATTCATAATATCAATTATAGCTTAGGGTGATTTTTTGGTATTTTTCTGAAAAACATCAATTTTTGATGAATAGTGAAACCACTAAGTGGTAGTTAAAAAACAGATTTTTCGTTTAAATGAAATTTTACCGCTTCTTTGAATTTAATTTAAAGAATCTGACATACATGCTTGTAATTAGGAAGTAAAATGTGGTTCAATGGGATTAAAATAATTTTTGTGAATAGTAACTTTTAAGTTTTATTAATCGCTATTAAAGGTAATTAGTGTAATTTTAGGTAAATATAATGTTATAATAATATGAAATTACCTTTACATTTGTCCTACCCTTATTTTATAAGTCATGGCCGACCAATAAAGTCCATGGGTCAACATGGGGACCCCATGGATGCACTTGGGTATGAAAATGACTTTAATAACTTTTTATTTAAAGTAAAAATAAAATTGTCACAAACATGGGTTATTTTACTAAAAAAATTATTACATGGGGTTATATAAGTTAACTTTTTGATTATAAATATTAATTGGTAAGATAAAAATATTTCCTACATCATGGTAATTTTTTTATAATTTTTAGGCATTAAATAAATGAATTTATTTATGACACCATGATGATGCAGCGATTACCTCATTAATGAACAATTTAAATAAAATGAAAAGATAAGGTAAAATATAAAACATAAACTTCTATAAAACCTATTTTATGGGTATATTTATAACCCTTATCACCTTATCCTAGAAATATATCATTGTGGGACCTTAAAAATCCAAAAATAATTTCAGAATAAAGTAACATTTCATGACTTTCCAAGAGTGACCCTACTCTGCTCTTATAAAAGGCCCCCACCTCTACCACCTTATTCACACCTTCAAAGCCATTTTTCTCGGCCAACCTCTACCCAAATACTCTCTAAACCTATTTCTATTACTCCTAGAAGCCTCACTTTGGGCAGAAGTCTTCCCAATGAAGCCTTTGGCTCAAATCAAAAAGAGTTACCCGATTTTAAGGTAATGTTTTCTCTTATGTTATTTTGATTTATTTTGCTTCTCCAACCCCTTAAAATCTTTCTATTCCTTTATTTTGTAACAACAATAGTATCTGAAATATACTAGGATGTTATTTTGAGAAGTATTTTATTTACACTTACACACACCTTCGTCTAACAGTTAAAGAACATACTGTTTCTGTGGGTGGGGAATTGCTGCCTCACGAAATGATGATTGTTCAATATTCTTTTAACACCTCTCATGGTGGCCATTATGAAGAAACTATTTCCATATATGATATAT
This sequence comes from Viscum album, assembly GCA_963277665.1. Taxonomy (NCBI): domain Eukaryota; kingdom Viridiplantae; phylum Streptophyta; class Magnoliopsida; order Santalales; family Viscaceae; genus Viscum; species Viscum album. Next base: position 929,783,976 of record OY728165.1, read on the forward strand.
ATTATGTTTATTTTTTTCCTTATGCTTCTATATTTTTCATTTTTGGAATACCTTTATGATTTCCATTATGGGTAAACATGATAATTTCATTTTAGGAAGTGCGGACTACCGCCCCCTCAAAGTGATTTGAATCGTTAATACCATATGTGTGACATATAAAGGATGGAGTGAATGATATTATATATGATATTATACTGAAATTATAATATACCTTTATATCATTATGATTTCATTCCATTAAATACGAAATAGAAATGAAAGTAGTTTTTATGCTTACATAAGGCTTGTCGTCTCCATGAACGGTGCATTTCATTTCTTACCTCTTAATGTTATGTAATATTATAAATGAATGTATATACTGGATATGTATGATATATATTATATCTACATCATGAATATAATTCTGGATATAATGGATATTTTACCACATGAACAACTTGTAATTATAAGAAGTTTATTTTTGACTCAAGTACCAAAGATCGACAAAACGATCGTTATTAACTTAAATAATTACATAATGTTCATAACATGGTAATAAGTGATATAAAATGAATAATGAACTTGAAAAAGGTTCTTAAGAAAGTAGAAATTAACTCTAGTTTATTATTCATGAGGTTAAAGAGTGATCGAGTCAAGTCGGACATGATGTAAGGGACTTCGTCTCAATCTCCTTTCATTGAGGCATATTTTGTTTTATACACAACTTTATTTTATACGGTGTATAAACCCCTTTTACTATTACTTTTATTCAAAAGGAATCCTTTTATATGAAGTGTTTTTACTAAACTACAAAAGGAATGTTTTGTCTTACGTATGCGGCGACAACAACTTCTCCGCCGTCGTGACCATTATTTGAGTTTCAGCTTCCTCTACAATCTATAACTTTTTTTAAATTAAAAATAAATACAAAGTTTTAATTTTATTTTATTTTGGTATTGAAAATGGTTTTGATAGTGTTTTTATTATATAAATGTGTTGTATTGATATCTTGTGATTGAAATATGGAAATGTTATGTTTCCTTTATGCATGTTTTATGTGATATGATTATGTTATAGTTTATGATATGTTTAAACATGTTCATATGAGGAATGCATTAGACTTAATAAGTGACGGTTGGAAGCTGCTATAGCTCCTCGATGCATCAGTAGGTCTCATGAGACAAACTAGTGTCTTTTCATGAGGCCTTGACAAAATCTTATTTTTAGTCTTGGTATGAGGCCTTGAATATGTGGTTATGATAGTCTGGCATTATGCATTCCATCATTATAAAATTGGTTATTAATATTTCATGTGAATATTATACTAGTAGAATATCCATGTGAATAAGTAAATGGAATTATTTCATATTATTTTTTCTATATTATGATGAAGTTCAATTTTAAAAGGCTTTTGTTTTAGTTATACATTGCCTTAAATGTTTATGTTTATTTTTGAATGTTTCCTCTATATTGTTATCCTTACTGAGAATCTAAGCTCACCCCTTTCTATGTTTTATTTTTCCCAGGATGTGAAGAAATATTTTATGACTGACCTTCAGGGATAGTCTGAAGGGGATATGAGTGTGGACTATGGAGACCATGTTATTGTAGTTTTTCACTTTATGATGTAATATAACATTTATGAATGTATCTTCTATATCCAAGGCTACTAAACTAATCGGTCTTTTGAGACATAATATTTTGTGATCATGCCAATGTTACGTAATAATGCACTGACTCTTGGTAACTGGGGTCGGGGCATTACATTATGTTTTACACCTTTCAATATATTTTTAAAAACATTTAAAACTTTTAAAATTGATTATTTAGACTTTCTATGAACATTTAATGTCATAATGATGTGTTATCTATTCAGATATATAAAAAATAGTTCAAATTTCATTTTACAATGATTATGTGGAAATTCAAGTCCATTCACTCTGTTTTTACCATTATACACAATTTTTTATAGTTTTCAAACACTGAAAGTGAATTATTTTTCATTTCAAGCAAACTACAACTCATTTTCATGTGGAGCTAGTTTATATATATATAAAATAATTCATACATCAGTACCATAATATTTCATTGAAAAAAAAGTTTTTATGTTAGTTTTTTAACTTCTAACGCATGTTTTTAATGACTTTTATATCTTTAAAAATATTAAATCCTGTTATTCTAAACAAACAAATAATTTGATTGATGTTCCTCCAATTCCAACATTTTTAAAAAAAAAGATTTTTTATATGATATCACTACAATTCATGGTTTTTTTATATCTTTTTACTATTATATGAATATTTTAGAGTTTTAAAACCCTAAAAGTGATTTTCTTTTATTACTCTGAGAATAATGAAACTCCGAATGATGTGGAGTCATTTTCAAAATTTCAAAAATCACTTATCTAGAATTTTCCAATGCTTTTATGGTAATTTGGCATCATTTTATTAGTTTTAACCCACCAACAAAAGCTTTTATATACATTTATATCTTTATGAACAACTAATATAGTCATATAAAGAACACCACACATTGGATTAATGTGTCTTCTATTAATACTTGTCCTAACTAATTCTACGATTGTTTTACTATGATTTCAATTTAATTAGTGGCTATTTTTTTTTGGTTTTTACCTTTACACATACATTTTATATTTTCAAACTCTAAAAGTGTATTTTTTTCTCAATAAAATCAAAACTAAAATTAATATAATGTCTATTTTTATATTTAAAAACATAAAATATATTCTATTTCATTGGATTTCATGAAAATTGATGAAATTTTATTATGATTTTTTTGTTAAAATACAGTGTGAGACACATGTTTTTTTAGTATAAAACATTATAAATAAGAAATAAATTTATATTATACATCCAAATTGACAATACAAAGTAATGAAAAATACACCAATAATCTAGTGAATCTCTATATAGATCACTTATGGACTCATGATGATGTCTACTAGCTACATTTTGAGCCTATGAAAAAATTAAAAATTATATATTATAATCATACTAACAAATATTTCTATTAGTAGAATTAATTTATTATTACATCTGATGTCAGCATCTATAAACCATCAAAGGGAGACTAATTTTATTGTATATTCACTAAAATGATTTATGTCATAGCTTACAATATCCCTTGAGTTTTATGATGTGATATATATAAGATTCATATCACAAATTACAATAGAATCATATTGTAAAGGGAATGTAGATTCCACAGTTATCCTATATCATATTATTCCACATGTCTTATGACATGGGTGTAAGTAAAATCACACTACCTTATCTTCATGTATAGTTTCAGAATATTTAATTTAATGATATTGATTCGTTCATTGAATGCGTAATGATTTTATATTTTCAAATGGTAACATAAAATAATAGTCTGTAACATGTGATGGATTCTCTGAGATGATAGTCAACAATCTAGTTATTTGAATCTCTTTATTTAATGTGGATAATTATCCAAATGGATTAGATCCCTCTCATTTTTGGTACTTGATGCATATAATCGTAATATTAAACTAAATTAATACATAATCAACATTCTTCTGAAAAGAATTCTCAAGCACTTCTTTAGTGATTAAATATCCTCTCATTAAAAACAATTATCTAAGGATGGTGTAATCCTATAAGATAAAATAGCCTTTTAGTTATTTCTTTAGTGGTCCTTGTCATGTGTTCTCCCTTAAAGAGTTAAATATTAAGGTTTCTACAATTCAGGTATGATTGTTTTTATATTCTTCATTTTATGCATACTGATATGGATAAAGATAGATTGGTAATTTCATGGGTTTCATCCACTACCAAGATCATTATATTAACACCCAAAACACATTATTTGTATCAAAGACATAATCATCAACATATGAATATGTTTTTATTGTTTTTATAAAATCATATCATAATGTGTTTAATACCATGTATTAATATATAACATGAATAAATTTATTTTTTTTCTTAGTCATAGTGTACGACTTCTATATACTGTAATATTTGATATGAATCAAACACATTGATTTATTCTACAACATAATTTGTGATATTTTATATCATAATATATGATAGATTCCTATATTTATCAAAAACATAACATCTTGTCATATTCATGATATAGGTGATATCTCCTAATACGATTGGATCGTTATGAATACACCCATAAATAGAAGATTATATCTATTAAAAATTACCATTGATAATTCTAATATCTATTATGAAATAATATATTGGAAAAAATGTTAAAAATTAATATTTTTACTTATTTTCTTATAAGTTATAAATCTTTTATAAATGATAATTGTTTTTAATTATAAAATTATATCATTCATGAATAAATTAAATATGAAATGTCAATATTTATATATCATGTTTTAAAATATAAATAAATATTTATTTTCATGCTTATTCCGTTACAATATTTATGTTTATAAATTATTTTTGAAATATATATAATTAATATGATTTAATTTATGTGATAAATTTAATATTATAAAGTTTTATTACCATGAAAATATTTATTGGTTCAAAAATAAAAGATTTACTTTTAACCTATTATTACCTTATTCCATAAATAATGTTATAAGATAGATTTTTATTATTGAAAATAGTTTATAAAAAAAATTTACAAGTGTATAAAAATTAGATTTTCCTTGAATAAGGTATCCCTAGATATAGGTACATTGGGTTTGATTTCCCCTCAAACTAGTTTCTTATATGTTATACTAGAAATTTTGGGTTTTTATATATATTTATTCAGAATTATCCATGTGGTGATTTTCAATCTCGTATAATTCAAAAACTTTACATGAATTGTTTATATACCTTATGAATAATATGCTTTTAGTTTTTTGTAAATATTTTTGGATTTTATTTTTTGGTGGGTAACAAAAATTATATATTTTGTAAAGAGTAATAAATTAATAAAGGGTAAAAATATTAATTTAGTGGTAGGAATTTGGATTCCAAAACTATATTGTTAAGATAATGCACACAAAAATTCATAAAATATGATATAATAAATATTTCCTAGGATAAAATATTTATTTATTTTTCATGTGATATATATTAAATTTTAATGAATTCAAAAAACAACATAAAATAAAAGTGTTGTATTCCTTCCAAATAATTCACAAGTTAAGGTCATGGTCATCTAAATGGGTGCGGTCATACCAAAGTATATCCCCATGAATTGTCTTATATATCTCATGGTGTATATGGTTACTACTATGGGTTTGATAACCACATCCCATGGTGAGACTTGGGGGAAATTTATCTAGGAAAACCTAAGGGTTAGGTAAATAAAGGAATAGGGTTGTGTATTATCCATATGAGGGATATGTAAAAAGATGTTTTCACTCAACTATCTATGAATGATAATTTTTATGATTATCTAGTTATCCTTACAAAATAACTAAAGTGATGAGTTTCGAGACAAGTTATGGTAATTTGATAGTGAAATATGTATCTTAGAACACTAAATATATATTGTGTTTGGGATCATCATTTTAAGTAAGATTACATTCATTAAAATTCCTTGATGCAAAGTTATAAAACAAGACACTCACCCAAAAAATTACTATCATTGTAGAATATGACACACATCATGTAAATTATTTTAATATCAAAATTAAAAATTACCTATAAAAAATTATAAAATGGAAACAAATTTTGATAAGTTTTCTCAAAGAGATTGAGAGGTTATGGCTATGCCATCGGGACCATCCTGTTCTTGCACAGGAATCTGAGACAGATGTCAATGGGAAGGTGGAGAGCTACTATCACGATGCAGATGTTGGGGAGGGGTAGTTTTTTATAGATAGTCTGGTTGAATTCCCAAAGACCATCAGGTCATGTAATCTCAAAAGCCTATGGGCCTTATAATCTCTAAGCCTACGAGACTTCTAAGGTTTCTCCCTCATCCATTGAAAGGGGGGTTATCAAAATCAATAAAAAAAGATGGCCTTCAGGCCATTCAGGGACCATATAAAAGTTAATTTTGTAGTGATCGATTTATCCAACTGTAAATCATGGGTATTATAAATCAGTATTGTATCACACATTTATGATAATAAACATAAACTTAGAGATATAAGAAAATTAGAAAGGTTAGAGTAGATCATTATGTTTGAAATCAAGTAAGATTTTATAAATTAGAAGTTGGTACTGTCACGACCCATCCCTCGGGGCCCATGTCGTGACTTCCCCAAGCCCACCTTCTATAGGTCAGGGGCTGCAAACTAGCACCAGAAAGGCGTATCCCTAGAACAAGAAGGCATTACCTTTAAACTTTTACAAACACACAATCCAAGAACACAACAAGAAGCAACCACAATGTAAACTGTAGTAGTAAAAGGTGTACTGAAAGTTAAGGGGCTGGAATACAAGCCCAACTAGAAAGTACAACAACAACTAAAAGAGAAAATAGCTCCTGAAATGTCCACCAAGGATCCTACCTAAAGTGTAGGTATAGCTCACGATCATTATTCACTGCGTCATATCACTTTAAATGGTCCACCTTTGAGCACTGTCCATCCTGGCTTCCTCAACCTCGATCAACATTATCTATCATATACACAAGACACAGTAACGTGCAGGCGTATCCCATGCTGGGTGAGTATAGAAATACTCTCTAGGGACCCCGAGACCCCCAAAGATCTCCCAAAGTTCCACAAAGGAAAAACAAAAAATCAAGATGCAGCCATTAACTCTACTTAGGTATATTCCCATACATATACCTAAGTTATCAAAATATACTTGTCTCATAAATGAAGGCCTTCTTTTTATTGATTTTCGGATATCCCTCCTTTAAATGGATGAGAGGGAACCATTAAAAGGACCGTAGGATTAGGAATTACATTTCCCATATGCTTAGAGACATTACATGAACTGTAGATCTTAAGGAAATCATATAGACTGTGACTACTTGAAACTGCTCCACCCCAGCATCTGCATCGTGATCAGCTCTCCACCTCTGCATGACTGTTCGGCTAGCATGCCCATGTGCTGGGGTGCATAGGTATAGTACCAATGTCAAATGTCATACCATCTCAATCTTCCAAATTCCGTTTATCCATGATCTGGTGGATGTGACTTACTATTTCCTCCCCTGGTGGTTCCTTGTAGAATTTATCTATGAAACTGCAAATCAGTAGGCCCTGAGGGCCTTGAGGTGGCACGAATACCATGAGGTGGCCTGAAAGCCTTACTGACCCGAAGGCCTTGGGTGGACTGAAGGCCTTAAGGACTCTAAGCCCAAACCATTGGTCCATGGTGAATAGTTTAGGCTACTATAGTACCAAACATTACCTGCTACTCATCTCATACATGAGGAATCATAAGGCTTAAACTTTTAATCCATTTTCACAACTAATCCATGAGGGAAGAATTCCACCAAGGTAACACCATGAAGGTAACACCAAAAACGTAAAAGTACTCCAAAGGTTACACATGAAGGTAAAATTACCACAATGGTAAAACCACAAAGGAAAAGACTTAATTCACACCAGGTATATAACTTAAGTACAGAAGTACATATGATTAGTCGTAAAACTAGATCATTTTATTCTGCCAAGATGCTCTATTTATGACCCACACGGGATTGATAGACTCTAACACACACCGGATCTCTAGGCACTGAACCACATAGGGTCGCTAGATACTATCCCACATAGGATCGCTAAGAGTTGACCCACATATAATCGATTGATGCTGACCCACATAAGGTTGATGTTCTTTCTTCATGTTACAGTCAGCCACAAGATTCCCTCACTAATCATGCTTGATCTAGAAGGATCTGATCCTCAATCAATCAGTCATACCTCAACAACCACAAAGTTCCATGAATAAGTATCCCAAAGGACCGCCATTTCATAAAGTTTCCTAAGCGACAGATGGTGCATCAATCGAACGCTCGATCGATGACTTATAAGTGTTTTAGTACCGAGGGACCAGTTGGATTTAGGTTCAATCCAACCCATCTGTACTCCAACATTCTCCAAAACTCAAGTGGATTATAAAAAAAGGACCTTATCTCTCCAACGATCTCAGCGCCATAGATGGTTCGTCAAACGTATGCCCAGTTTACAAGTTATGGCCCTTTTAGCAAAAATGGGCCTGAAAGGGTCTGGGTCCGGTCTGAGCCAGTCCGAGTCTAACCCAGTCCAGTTTGGTTGGGTCACGGCAGGCTCGGCCCACTGGGCAATAGACCAGGCCCACCCTCTTGGGCGGCACAGCCCGCTGGGCTGGTACGGCCCGACCCACGAAGGGACGTGGCCTGCTGGGCTTGTGCGGCCCGCTGGAGCGGGCCCCACCCTTTCTTGCATGGGAGGGAGCATTTCCCTTTGTTTGGAGTCAGAGTGGCGATTCCACAAGGTGCTGCCAGGTCACCCGTGGGAACCACAGGGAGCAGTTCCCGGCCTCCGTCACAGCTTCCAAGCCTTGATTGTCTTCAGCAGCACACAACGACGCACTACTCGCCTCCGCCCGAGGCTGACCGGTGCCAGTCCCCATTGTTCGACACAGCTATATGATGCATCCCTCTCTCTGGTGGCTCGTCGTTGTGCGCCGCTATGCCTTCTACAGCCAGCCCATGTAGGCCACTATATTCACCTTCCATAGATATGGTTATGGCCTTCTTCACCGACGGTGCACAATAGCACGTCACCCTCTCTTCCACAGCTGGCTGGTGCCGGCCACCACCATCACCTCCTCCGCCGGTGCTGGTTTCTGACAGTCCTCCGTAGGTCATCCGGTGAGCATCGATGGCCCATTTCTCCATCCAAAGGTGCCAACGGACTCCCCGGGATGCCCTCTTCATCGATAAACCCATTGTTTCAGGTTTTTTCCAACCCGAAAACATCATTCGCGAAGAATATGTCAAATTTCAACAACAGGCGAAGGGTCCAGGCCTTGTTAGTTTGGAATACACCCTCTTCTTTATCTTGATATCAAGAGGGTAGTATAATGATTCAACAACTCTTGAAATTAGACAAGAATGAAACCTTACCTCAAGATCTTTGGAGAACATCTTCATTTGAGGAAGATTTGGTGTTCGTCAGTTCTTGATTCGTTGGCGCTCGTCACCGCTCGCTGGAACCTATTTCGTCCACCAAGTGGTTGTCATATTGTTACTTTTCTAGAGATCCATCACTTTGTGAAGCCATTCCAATACTCTACCCAGAGCTCCATGTAACTAGGTGAGGGGGAGGGTGAGTAATGATGTTGGGAATTTATGATGTTTAGTTAATAATGGACCTTACTAATTCCAACGTTATAGTTACAAACATTGAGGATTCAATCCAATTAATGGATTGACATGTTGTTGGTCCCTCCACTATCTCTCTTCCATTGGAGGAAAAGAAAAATAGAAATAAAATAACTCTTTTATTTTATTATTCTTTTAAAAGTCCAAAAATCTATATTTTTCTCCTAACCTTCTGCAGTTGTAGTGAATCATCACTTAGGTGAATCCCAGCACTGTGTATTCAACGATGCTCTCAGATTTTTAATTTGAGCACCAGTTAAAAAGATAGAAAACTCTGCTCGCATGTTTACTATAACATGCCTAAAAAAAGTTCATAAATTTTTTTTGGGCACACTGGGCCTCAGAATCATGCACCGTCAATTTTCGCAGACTCTTAATAATTCTATATAATTAAAATAAAATACATGGAAAATTTGGATCTTTACATTCTCCCCACCTTAGGGCTTTTCAGCCCAGAAAACCAAAAAAAAGACTAAGGAAAAAAATGGGGGTAATGAGCACGAATCTGAGCCTCCCACTCCCATGTGCACTCCTAGATGTTCTTTTGCTTCCAGCGAACGTGCACTAGAGGTATTTATCATCCATGAAAGACTTGATTCTATATATTCGTAATCTCCACTAGAACCTCTGTAAATGTCACCTCATCATCAAAGTCCAGATCTCCATGGTCGATGACGTGAGATGGGTCATGCATGTATCTCCTCGGTAGGGATACATGTGAGACATCTTGCACCCTCTCCAACTATGGTGGCAGTGCCAAGCAGTATTCCACCTCGCCAATCCTCTGAAGTATCCACAATAGTCCGATAAACCTCGATGAGAGTTTCTCGCCTTGTCAAAATCTATATAGTCCTTGTTGAGGGGAGACTCTTAGGAAAACATGGTCCCCCTCCTAGAAATCCAAAGGTCACTATCTCTTATCATCATAAGTCTTTTTTTCTTTTCTGGGTAGTCATCATCTACTCCGGGATGATCTGCACCTTCTCAGTGGTAGCCCATACCAAATCTGGACCCATAAGTGTTGACTCCCCTGGGTATATCCAACATAGAGGTGATCTGCATGGTCGATTATACAAGGCCTCAAATGGTTCCATATCGATGGTGGAGTGATAAATGTTTTTGTATGCAAACTCCACCAAGGGAAAGTGATCCTCCCATCTGTGGCCAAATTCTTGGATGCAAGCACAGAGCATGTCCTTCAGTGTCTTAATGGTCCTCTCCATCTGACCATCCATTGGTGGATGAAATGCGGTTCTCAAATGTATTTGTTTCCCTAATGCCTCTTATAATCTCATCCACAGCCGAGAGGTAAAACATGTGTCACAGTCACAGACGATCATCAATGGAACCCCAAGATGTCATATAATCTCTTATTCGTAGAGGTGTCCCAAGCCCTCCACTAATCCCTACTCTCGAATGGGTAGGAAGTGTGACAACATGGTGAGTTAGTAAAAAATCACCCAGATGGAATCATGTCCCCTAGATGGACATGGAATCCCTATCACAAATTCCATGGTGTTATCATCCCACTTCCACTCAAGCACCTCTAGTGGCTGCGCTAGTCCTACTGGAACTTGATGCTCAGCCTTCACTTGCTGACAAGTAAGGCATCGTGAAACAAAATTTTCCACTTCTTTATTCATCTCTGGCCACCAGTGATGACGTCGGAGGTCCTGGTACATCTCTTCCACACTAGGTCATAATACCATAGGGGACATATGGAAAACCCTCAACACCTCCTCTCATAGCACCATTGGTACCATGGTGCATCCTATTAAAAGGATGCATTTCTCCCCACATTCATAAAATCCATCAGGTTCTTATCTTGAGGATATCTGAGCACATCGTGCCTCATACTCAATGTCCACAAGTTGTGCCTCATGAACTAACTAAATAAATGGGGGATTGACAGTCATAGACTGGAGGTAAGGTTCTCCATCTCTATCCACAAATGATAACTGCAATGCGGGTAGCTTCCCTATCACCTCACTCAGCAACTGTAGACCATAACTCTTGCTGAGTGTGTTGGCTACTATGTTCCCCTTCCAATGAGTGTAGACTATTTCAATGTCATAGTCTTGGAGTTACTATAGATAACATTGTTTTCTCGGGTTCAGGTCCTTCTGTGAGAAGATATATTTTAGTCTCTTGTGCTCAGAGTAGACTGTAAAAAGTTTTCCCATCAAGTAGTGTTGCCACATTTTTAAGGCGAATTCAATTACTGCTAACTCCAGTTCATGGGTTTCATAGTTCTGCAAATGTTGTCTCATTTTTCGTGAACCATAAGTAATTACTGCTCTCTCTTTCATTAGGACACATCTATGTCTGGTCCCTAATGTGTCACAGTAGACTACATACCCAACGCCTTCTTCTAGTAGCCTCAATATTGGGGCAGTCTTCAGTCTTTGCTTCATCTCTAGAAAACTATGCTTACATCTCTTCATCCATACGAAGGGTTTTCCCTTATTTGTCAACATTGAAAAGGGTGTTGCAACTCTGGAAAAGTCAGATAAAAATCTTTGGTAGTAACCATCCAACCCCAAGAACCTCTGCACCTCAGTCACACTCCTGGGTGGCTCCCAAGAAAACGCAGCCTCTATCTTCACTGGATCCACTAAAACTCCAGCCTCTAAGATAACATGTTCCAGAAAGTAGACCACCCGTAACCAGATCTAGAACATTGAGAGATTTCCATGAATATGTTTCTCTCAGAGTGTATCCAAGACTATCTGAAGATGATAGTCATGCTCCTCCTACATCACTGTGTACACCAAGATGTCGTCAATGAAGACCACCGTGAAGTGGTCGAGTTATGGCTAGAAGATCCTATTCATGAGTCCCATGAACACTGTTGGTGCATTGGTCCTGTTTAATGGCATAACCAATAACTCATAGAGGCCATACTGACATTTTAAGGTCATCTTCTTCACATCCTCTTCTTATACCCTGAGCTAATAATAGCCTGATCTGAGGTCTATCTTCGACAATCATCGAGCTCCCTTCAGCAGATCAAAAATATCATCAATCCTTGTAATTGGATATTTTTCTTCACAGTCACCGGGTTTAGGGATAGATAGTCCACACAGAGTCTCAAACTCCCATCCTCCTTCATGGAAAACAAAATCAGGGCTGCCCATGGACAAACACTGGGCCTTATGAACCCCTTCCTATGTAAGTTTTCTAGTTGTACCCATAACTCACGAAGCTCTGTGGGAGCCTTCTGATATATTGGTGTAGATATCGGTGTCATCTCAGGGTACAGGTCAATGTAAAATTCCACCTCTCTGTGAGGAGGTTGTCTCAGAACATCATTAGTAAAGACATCAGTATACTGGTTCACCACTATAGGATAGCTCAGACTCTCAACATCAACTGCTCTGAGGGTAAGTCTAGACAATTGATGTGTGATCGGCTGCACCCTCCTCTAGGAAATTCCATCCTATGATGAAAAGGTTCCCTTCTCATGGATTAAGGAAAAATTGGTCACATCCTCATGGACACACTACACTTTGCGCCTAATACAGTCAATCTGAACATGGATAGTGGATAACCAATCTATACCCAAGATGACGTCGCAAGGCCTCGACACCACTACTAGAAGATCCCAGCCGAAGCTCTTGCCTTCTAGAGTAATATCACACTACCAGAACCATTGTGTAATCCTCGAATCTCCTCCCATAGGATTCCCTAGCTATAAGGATCGAGCCAACGACCCCATCTGAATCTCTGAGCTCCGGACGAGGGTCGTGGCAATAAAAGAGTGACTGGAACCTGTGTCTATAAGTACTAAATCTTGGGTGGAGTATACATATATCATACCTCTAATCATATCTGGAGGACCGTGGTCATAGGCCTCAGCTTCCTTGAGCTGAGCTCGTCTTTGTCCTGCTGCACACTGTGGTCGGGGTGAACCACATGGAGGTGGTGTCAGTAGAACCTCAAATTACCACCCACCATCTACTGCATGGACAGCTCCTCTGCCATGTCTTCCACCCTGGTAACCTCCTCATTCAAACCTTTTCCTATGCATCGGCAGTCCCTCAATTATCTACTAGTATTTTATATGGAATTTTGGGCAATCGTGAGCCATGTGACCCTATCCACCACACAAGTAGCACTGCCTGCTCCTCATCTATCCTCCTCTATCCCATGATCCCCTCACCACTAATATTTTATCATGTGGGCATCCACCAGAAGGTTTAGCCTGATTGTTCCACTGCGTCATCCATCTACTTCCTGTTATAGATGACTCTACTACCTAACGTCCAGTGGTGGCTCTCACTATCTGTGCATGCTCAGCGAGGAAGCTATCCACCAAAATTTATCGCTGTAGCACCCCATCATGCGTCAAAATGCTGAGTGATATCATCAATGCTCTGATCTACCATTGGATACCCTGGTCAAAGGTCTGGGCCCTGAATAAAGGGTTTTATAACATGTTGGTGGAGTAGCAGGAGATATCAGTGAAACTTGTCGAGTACTAGGCCACAGTCATGCTGCCCTACTGTAATTGTAGTAGCTCTTGTGTACACACTGAGTGTAGGGTTACTAGGTCAAACTCTGCCCTGAAAATTCCCTCTAAATCCACCAAGGTGAGGGTCACCTTGTCATGTATCAGAACTATTAGACTCCACCATCTTTTAGTTGTTCCCTAGAAAAGATTATAAGCTAGGATCACTATCAGATCATCTAGTATCCCAACTAAGCAAAAAAACTTTGGCCACATCCTTCAGCCAGTCCTCAGCCGCCTGTGGATCCATCTCGCCTCAGAACCTCAGAGTCCTCTACTGTTGATACTTATTCAATGTGATAACCCAGTGTGTTCCCTCTACTGGTGGGGATCGTGGTAATGTTTTCCCAAAGCGTAGTGGTGCTGCTGTTACACCACCCAAAGGTGCTAACACCATAAGAGGGCCCTACATTGAGGCTTCATCACATGGTAGGCCTTCATCGTGTACTCTTTTGAGAATCCTAGCTGGTTGTCTACATGGTGGCATCTTGAAAGAAATCAGGTGCTCCATATTCAATAAGTTATACCTGGTGAGTTGACTCAAATAAATCATAAAAAATTCAAAACATAGGAAATCGGTGTTTTTTTATCTACGTTGGAAATCAAAATTCATGGTCCTGGTGTGTGGATACGCCAGCCACCACACTAACAATGAATTCCCCAAACTAAAAACTACTCTCATAGCACTAAAAAATATTTACATATTTAAAAGATCAGATTCCTGGTTATTTGGTAGAACCGACTCCTCTGAAACAACTTTGTCATGACCTGTACCCTAGGGACCATGTCTTGACTACCCCAATCCCGCCTTCCATTTGCTAGGGGATTGCAACTAGTACCAGAAATGCATATCCCTATAATAAGAAATCATTTCCTTTAAACTTGTAAAAACACACAATCCAATAACGCAACATGAAGAAATCATGAAGTAAAATATTAAAGTAAAAAGTGTATTGAATATAAAGGGGTTAGAATACAAGACCAACTGGAAAGTACCCATACAAATGAAAGAGAAATCAGATCCCGGAACGTCCACCAGGGATCCTACCTGAAGGGTAGGTACAGATCATGATCAGTAGTCACAGCATCACATCATGTCAAATGGTCCACCTTTAAGCACCGTACAGCCTGACTCCCTTAGCCTCAATCAAATTTGTTCGTCATCTACACAAAACACAGCAAGGTGCGGGCGTAGCTCATTCAAGGGTGCATATAACAAACTCAGTAGTAACCCCGAGACCCCTAAAGGCCTCCCAGAGTTCCACAAAGTAAAAACCACAAAACAATAATTAGTCTCCAGCTATACTTAGGTATATTCCCATACATATACCTAAGTTATCAAAATATACTCGTATCATACATGAAGAATCATAATGATCCAACTTTTAAGCCATTTTCAAAACTGTTCCATGAGGGAAGAATACCACAAAGGTAACACCACAAAGGTAACACCATGAAGGTAAAAGTATAAAATAGGTAACTCATGAAGGTAAAATTATCACAAAGGTAACACCATGAAGGTAAAGACTCAGCTCACACTAGGTATATAACTTAAGTACATAAGTACAAATGATTATACATAAAACTAGATCATATTATTCTATTGAGAGGATCTACTACTGACCCACACAGGATCGATAGATGTTAACCCATATAGGATTACTAGGAGCTGACCCACACAGGATCGATAGATCCTCACCCACACAGGATCACAAAGAACTGACCCGCACAGGATCGATAGATGCTAACCCACATTGGATCGATGTTCTTTCTTCATGTTACATCCAACCATGATATTCAAGAACTAACCATGCTTGATTATGAGGATCTGATCCTTAATCCATTGGTCATACCTCAACCACCATGAAGTTCCATGATGATGTATCCCAAAGGACCGCCATGTTGTAAGGGTTCTAATGTGACAAAGGGCATGTCAATTGAATGCGTGGTATGTGACTTATATGTGTTTTAGTACCAAGGGCCCGGTTGGATTTGGGTTTAATAGAACCTGACCGTACTCAAAATTTCTCTAAAACACGAGTGGAGTATACCAAAAGGATTGTTTCACTCCAAGGATCCCAACTCTAAAGATGGTTTTCCAAACAGACACCTGGTTCACTAGTTATGGCTCTTCTAGAGAAACTAGGCCTGAAAAGTGTAAAGACCCAGAAATTTCAAGGAAATTTGTTTCATAAATTCTTTGGAATATTACAAGTCTGCAGTTTTTCACGGCGCCTGATTCCGAGACTCGGTGTGCCTGGAATCAATTTCTGATGTTTTGTTCGGGTACGTTCAGAAAATATACGTGTGTGATTTTCTATTTTTTTAAACTGGTTCTCAGAATTGAAATCCAAGGGCAACGATGAACTCGCAGCACTGGTATTCACTTAATGATACCTTTAACACAGTTGCGTTTGGGTGAGAGTAGAAGTTATAATTTGGGGCTTCGTAGTAAATTAAAAAATAGTTGTTTTGTATAATTTTATTTAAGAGGTGGTTATTTCCACCAAAGTAAAGTTGGGGTGGGGACCACACCCCACATAACCTCCCATGTGAGGATAATGTGTGGTGGGGCCCGCACGAGCACCTAACTATTCATCTTCCCTTTAACTCCCATGAAACCCCTTTTTAAATTTTTAACTCCCAGTTAATGGAGGAGCCTCTCCACCTCCCTCGATTAATTGTGAAAACCCCATCAATTTAATTAATTAAGAACCCATAATTAATTGGTTCATTTGAATTAATTTGAAATGAATATAATTATAAATTGGGTAGCTTTTATTTTATTTGGATTGGCAAATAATCGATTGGGGAGGCTCTGGAGAATTAAAAGAAAGGTGTTCCTATCTCGATGAAGAACACCATTCTTCAACGAAGAACATCTCCTATGAATAATGCAAAGAACTTCTCCAACAAAATTTTCTCTTCGGGTGCACCCCGACGTCAAGGGAATTGACATCAATATTCCACGATGCAGACCTCCGCGACACTCGTCTTCTGTAGCTCATTGGCGTGCACCATTCTTAAAATTGAGGTAGGGGTTTTTGATTAATTTTAATGGAATAAAATTAAACTCTTGTTCTTCGATATATGCCTTGGTTTGACTTTGGCCAATTGAAACCAACTAATACGGAGGGCGGGGGTTGAACCAAGATGGCCCGACGACCCTTCGTTGGTTATTGTTGTTTTGGAGATGGGGGTTATGTCAAGGGAGTCACGGTACCATCGCATCGTGACGGAGGATGATCATGGACGAAGGAGGCAGCGACGTCAGAGACTAGAGGTAATAGCGGTCGCGCGCTGGCCACGTGCGGAAGAACCACGGCCTGAAACCACGGGCCACTTGGCCGAAGAAGAACCGGTTGGTCTCATGACCGGCCGGGCAGGAAGAACTGGCCGGCTTTAGCTGGCCAGGCTGGAGAACCGCGGTGCCTCACGGCGCCGCCCTGTGGAGAACCGCGGCCTACATCCGCAGGCCGCTTCGGCCGGCAAACTGGACAGGTTGAAGGAGGTTGTGGCACCTGAAGGTTCCGCGTGGGAGAAAATCAGCCCACCCATGCGGCCCGATCACGGCGAAGAAGGTCGGCCAGCTTCGGTCGGCCAGGTAGGAGGGGTGACACCACTCGGGGCCGTCGTTTCAGGAAACCAGGGGGGTTGCACCCCTCACACCACTTGGCCTGCTGGCCGAGCCGTGGCCCGCCACCTGCTGTCGGGTCGCGGCATACCCCGTTGGGCCGAGCCATGCCCCTCCAGGCTGGGCCGCACCCCACCAGATAGGGCCGACCCCCCAGCCAGGTCGGACCCGCCAAACAGGGTCAGGCCGACCCGCCAGCCCACTAGGCATGACGGGTCGGGCCCGTATTCACTAAAATGTGAATAAATTCCGGACCGCACGTCTGATCGATGTGTCATCTACGGCACTAAACCCCTCTCAATGAGACGGCCCTTTTGAGATACTCTATTTGAGTTTTGTATGACTTTTGGAAAACGGCCGGGTTGGATCGAGCGTAAATCCAACCGGTCCTCTGGAACGGAAAAGACAATAACTCTCAGACCGGGTTTCCGATTGATGAGCCATCTGTCGCGTTGGTTTTCTTTTGATGGGACAGAGCTTCGGTATACATAAAATCTGGACTTCGTGATAGTTGATGTATCGACCCTTTTATCGAGAAGCAGACCCTCCCGGAATCGATTGTTCTGTGTGCGGGAACCCTAGAGCTGGCTGCGTCTGCAACATCTACCGTACTGGGATCCTCCGTGGGTTTGGAAACGATTACTACCTTACTGGGATCCTCCGTGGGTTCGACGATGATGGAAATTATACTAGAATCCTCTGTGGGTTCGACAATGATGACTACTGTTCTTGTATCCTGTGTGGGTCCAGCAGTTTGACTTCTGTACTTGTATCATGTGTGGGTCCAACAGAGTAGCTGTTCTTGTATCCTCTGTGGGTCCGACATCTTAAAAGAATCAGTGCTATGACTACTGTTCTTGTATCATGTGTGGGTCTGATAGTTTAACCTTTTTACTTGTATCCTGTGTGGATCCAACAGAGTAGCTGCTATTGTATCCTGTGTGGGTCTTACAGCTTAGCTGGTCTTGTATCTTGTGTGGGTCTGACTGCTTAGATGAGTTAGTGACTACATCTGATCATCTCTATCGTTATACGAAAGATGTATACCTGTGTGAGCCGAGTCTTGACTTTAAATCATTATCATTGATGTCATTGACTTACTTCCTGTGTGGACTGGGTTGTGCTTGGGTTCGAGAGTTGGATCTGAACTGAAATTGATAACTTAGGTGCATGTATGGGAATATATCTATGTAGAGTTTTTTTATACTTCGTGTTTGTATATTTCCTTATGTGGTTTATCATTCATGGATTTTGGGAGACCTTCGGTGGTCTCGGAGTCCCTAATGAGTATCCTTATACGCAACCCTACATGGGCTATGCCCGCACCTCATTGTGTTAGATGGAGACGACCAACAGCATTGAGGGAGGCTGAGGGAGAGCCAGGACCGGACGGTTCTCGCAGGTGGACCACACAGCGAGACGGTAGACGGAGTGGATCGATAGACTTGGAGTTCTGAGGTGGACATCTGTACCTACCCTTTAGGTAGGATACTTGGCAGATGTTCTAGGAGCTTCCCTTTTCAGCTGTTTTCCCTTTTTCAGTTGTACTTGTTTTCCGTTGTACCAATACTTTACTGTTGGGCTTTTATTTCGGCCCCTTTTACTTTCAGCAATAATTTTTGAATACAATTTTCACTTAGTGCTTTGCTTCCAGCTTACGCTATTTTTGTGTGCATTACTACTATAAAGGAAATTTCTTCCCAGCTTAGGGATTTACGCCTTTGGTACTAGTCACCAGCCCGTGGCCTATGGAAGGTGGGCTTCGGGTAGTCACAGCACGGGCCCCGAGGATGGGTCGTGACAAAAGATTTCAGGTCCAATACGACCTGGCTAATCTTGGCCATGGAGGGATCAGCTATCTGGGCTGCAGACTAGCCCGGCCCGCTGGCCTAGCACGGACTGGCCCATGGAAGGGCGCGTCCCAATGGTCTCATGTGGCCCGGCCCACTGGAGGCACATCCCACTAGAGCGGTGGCGCCATAGAGCGTCGCAAGGTCACCTATGGGACCCGCTGGGAATAGGTCCTGGCCCTCCTCTACAGCTTCTGAGCCATGGCCTTCATCAGTGGCATGTGAGGGAGCGTCGCTCACCTCTGCCCACAGCCATCCGGTGTTGGCCGCAGTTGTCTGTCATGGACCTCTCTCCAGGGGTGCGTCGTTGCGCGCCGCTCCGCCTTCCACATCCTGCCCGAGTCGGTCGTCGTCTTCACCCATTGTAGCTATGGACGTGGAATTATTCACTGGAGGTGTGTGATGGTACACCCCAATCTCTTCCACGGTCGGCTGGGGTCGGCCTCCGCCATCACCTTCTCCACCTACACCGGTTATCGGTGGTCTTCTACGGGCCACCGGGTGAGTTCCAGTGGCCCTTTTCTCCATCCAAATGTGTCAACAGACTTTCTGAGATTCCCTCTTCATCGTTAAACCCACCATTCCAAGTTTCATCCAACCCAAATAAATCATTCATGAATAACACATCACATTTTAGAAAAAGGTGGAGGGTTTGGGCCTTCTTCGTTTGGGCCACAGCCTCCGCGTTATCTTGATAGCAAAAGGATAGTATAATGATTCAAAAACACTTGAAATTAGACAAGGAAATAAACCCTACCTCAATATCAATGGAGAACGTTCACATTTGATGAAGTGTCGGTGTTCATCGGTTCGTGATTCAGTAGAACTCATCGTCGCTCGTTGGATCTCATTCTGTCCTCTATGTAGTTGGTGTCGCTGTACTTTTCCAGAACTTCGTTGCTTGGTGAAGCCATTCCAAAACTCTACCCCGAGCTCCATGTAAATAAGAGAGGGGGAGGGTGAGTAAAATAGTTGGGAATTTATGGGGTTTATTTAGTAATGAACCTTCTTAATTAAAATTTTGTGGTTACAAACATTAAGGAGTCAAGCCAATTAATGTCTTTACATGTTGTTGGTCTAGCCAATACCTCTCATCCATTGGAGGAAAAGTAAAGAGCGAAATAAAATGACGTTATTATTTTTTTATTCTTTTAAAAGTACAAAAATCTATCTTTTTCTCCCAAACTATTACGGTTGAAGTGAATCCTCCCTTAAGAAAATATCAGCATTGTGGATTCAACGGTTCTCTTAGATTTTTAATCCAAGCACCGGTTACAAATTTAGAAAATGTTGCTCGCACATTTACTGAACATACCATAAAAACATTAGAAATTATTCCAGGAACATTGGGCCTTGGATTCACGTGCTGTCAATTTTCTCAGACCCATAATAATTCCATATAATTAAAAAAAATTACATAGAAAATTTGGGTATTTATAGGTACTTATTATCTAAATATACTAAGATTGTTAGTTATAGAATATGATAAGTATCATTATGTTTATTACTTAAACTAGAGATTGGTTTCAATATCATGTCTGGAAAATATTATTTTCAAATTTATTATTAATAACAAAATTTATTATATATATATGAATGAGATATTTTTTGTAATTGTGAATATGGTAAATATTTTATATACTATTGATTTAGATAATAATATCTATAACATTCAGAATAATAAAGTCGTGGTAGATTTTATTCCCATATTCTTTTGGAATCTTCTATAAGGAAAAATAAATGAGAAAAACATTCAAACACCACATAGAGATATATTATTTGACTCGTTTTATTATAAATAGTTTGATTATTTTTAATATTTTTTATTAGGAAAAATTAATAAGGAGAATTTTAGTAGAAAAGGTGTAATGGATAGTGGAAAGTTGGGTCTAATATATAGTGATGTATATAGACTAATGAGTACTCAATCATGTAGTGGGTTAGGTACTTCATTAGTCATAACTATGAATTTATCTATTATGGTTATGTGTTTATGGGGAGACACAAGTTTGAATATTTTGAAAAGAATAAATAATTTCATTACAATGTACCGAATCAACATGAAAATTCTATTAAGAATATAAAGTCGTATTGGGGTGGAAAATACATGATCCAAAAATTCCCAAAACATCTGATAGATAGTTTAATTATTTCATATCCCACTCTTACTAAAATACCTCAGTGGAATGGTTTTTATAAATAGTGTAATTGTACCTTGTTGGACATGGTTTGATCGAAAATGATTTAATATGGTATTATTATTTCATTATGAGGTTATGCTCTATAGACTGTTGCATTCATACTAAACTATATTCCATATATAAAATTCAAAAAGACACCATATGATATATAGACTCAGTAATATCCCATTTTTTCATTTATGAGGGTCATTTAAGCACTCTTATTATTCTTGGATTCTAATAATATTATCCCCAAGTAAGATAAATGGTTATTTATTTATTATCTCAATGGAAAAAATGGATATTACCTATATAAAAGTACTATAAAAAATGTTTTTATGGATAAATATGGTATTTCTCATGAGAATGATTGAATGATTTAAGGATTCTACGGTAGGAAATTTGAAAATAGAGTATTTTAGGACCAATAAATAAGAAGTGTTATTGAGTTGGAAAATGAGCATTTTATGTAAAGAGTTGTGCAAGATGAATTGAATTAGCTTACTTAAGAACCCAAATCTATACAAGGATTCATCAAGAAGAAAAGTGATGTGAATTATTTGTGGAAAATAATAATTAAGAAATGTTTATAGGTTTTTAACCCACTACCAATCAATATTCCTTTGTGAATTTTTATTCCAAGAGATGGCTAAAATCCCTGGAATTTAAAATGGAATCCATTTATACTAATATGGTTTGGAACATTATAAATGTACATCAAGGGGTGATATCCATAGGATGAAAGTGTTTTTTCCCTAATAAAAATATCATGGGTGGTAGAGTTTTTTCTTATAAAGAACTCATGGTGTCAAAGGGTTACAAAAAATCATGGTAATGAATATGAAGAGACATTTTCACCTAATGTGATGATAAATTCCATTCATATATTTCTCTCCAAAATAACTATTTCTGATTATGAGATATATCAAATTGATATATAACCGAATTTTTTATGGTAATTTATTAATGGAAGTTTATATGATAGAAATTAAAGGTTTTGAATTTAAAAATGAATCTTATAGGTCATACAAGTTATAACAATCCCTTTTTCGATTAAAGCCATACTCTCAGGGTTAGAATATATAGTTTGATCATACAACATAATATTTTGATTTCATGAATAATTTGGATAACTATCACATTGTGTAAACACTAAAATAAGGGATAAGAAAGCTTATGATATCACCTAAATCATTAAGGCTAAAATCCATGAGATATAAATTGATGGTTATTATATTCTCAAATAATTATAGAATCAATATAGTTTTTTTTCTTATATAGTTGTGTATGATAATATTTATCATATGGGATTCTAGTAGTTTGGGTGCATTGTCAGGACCATTTCTTCTTACAAGGTTTCATAATTTATAAATCAGACTGATTCAATCTTTCCTAGCTTGATAAACTATTTGAACCTTTCAAAGGGTAACATTTTAATAGGTAATAATATTAGAAAACCTTGAGATGGAATATGATCATGAATGCTATGGATCTATTCATTTTACAACTAGATTCTATAAAAGGGATATGATAACTCTAACTGATTAGACCCTTGATACATGATAGCTAATATAAGACTCACATCATGTTACTGGTTCTCAATTTTGATTCATGAAAAGATTTATATCATACCGAGAGAGATTATGGGTTTTTATCAATAAAAATTAGGATACAAAGGTTGGAGTAATACCATTAGAGGTAGGGGATTTGTTGTTGCTTCATTGACAATACCTATCAATCATAATCTATATAACAGTAATAAATGGACCTTTCTTTTATAGAAAAACACATTTTTATAATCTTTTTATTATTCATATTGATATTACTGAATAATGATTAGGAATTTCAAGGTCTTCTTCCACTCCAATGTTTATTAAATGAATTCCCTAAATCCCATTAATGGTTTCAATGCCTTTATATTCATTATATCAATATATCGTTCATATATTTTTAATAAAATCTAAAACATAAGGAATTTGGGGATATAGCATTGTGTATGATATGAAGAAGTGTTTTTCTTATTGTTATTAATAACGTTACACTATCTTTTATCATAAGGTATGATATATAGATATATCATTTTTCTTGTTTTATTCTATAATATATTATATATGATATCAAAATCTATTATGAATCCATAGGTTTAAAAAAAATAGAACATCAAGTCCTATTGATTATATAGAAGATATCTCAAAATATAATTGGATATTTATGATATTTTTTATTATAGGTGGTGATATCACTAATAAATTATGATAGAAAATTTCCCATTCTCGATCATAAAACAATTATATAAGAAAAAATGTTTAAAAATTCAATATTTTTATTTATTTTATTATAGTCTTAAAAATATTTATAAATGGTAGGTTTTTATCAATATAAAATGATATTCCACATGCCTATATTGAATATGAAATCTCCATATTCTTTTATAATATTTTTAAATTAAATAATTTTTTTATTTATCTGTTTATTTCTATAAAATATTCATTTCTATATTTTTTTTAAAAAATTAGTTTTTTTGTATTCTTAATTTATGTGAAAAAATGATACTTAAAATTTTTTTAACCCAAAATAAAATTCATGGTATTGTAAAAAAATATTTACTTTTCAGCTACCTTGACCTTTATTTTTAATTAATGTTAGAAACATAAATTTTTGTATTCAAAATAATTTATACATATTAGGTGATAGTGATATTAAAATTTTTATTCTCCTTTTATTAATGTATCCCTTGGTATATGGACTCTATCTAGGATCTCTAACTAGCATGGTGGCTTATTACTTTTTCTAAAAAGGTAGGGTATGGCTCTCTTTGTCTCTAGGATTACTCATGCTGTAATTTTCTATCTCATATAGATCTAAACTATTACATGAATAATTCATGATATTATGCATATGATGCTTTTTTACATGAGTTAAAAAAATTGATTCTATATTTTTTCTAGTAATAAATATTATGGTTTTTGTAAATAGTTACTCATTAATATGGAATTAATGAATTAATTTTTTGGCTATAATATGAATTCCAAAAATAAATTTTTAGAAGCATGCATAGAAAAAAGAAAAAAAACTTATGTTAGTAAATATTTCATGATAATAAATATATATAATTATATTAGAAATATAATTTATATTAAATTGGTGATACTTTAAAAAACCCCTCAATTTCTAAGTGTGATATTCCTTGTGAAGAAAACAGATGTAAACACCTTGATCATCCAACTGGGTTTATTTATGCTATCATTTTTTCCATGGATTATCTTATATACAATAAGGTGGAAATTTTTATTCTTAATGGTTAGGAAACTAAATACCATTTTAAATTTTGAGTAAAAAATATCTCGGAAACCCTATGATTTAGGGTACTAGAGGAATATAGTTATGTTTATATCCATATGATGGATTTGAGGATATATTTTTCAACTAAACATCACAAGAATCAAAAATATTATGATTGGAAAGTTAACTGACCTAAATCTCTAATCATTGATTAGAACACTATAGTGGACTAAAAACAATGTGAAATTTAAATATTTTATCACTAAATAGATATGATGTACAATGTCATTATTTTTAGTTAGAGTATTTTCCTTGAAGTAGATTTATTTGTTGATGATAAAGTAAGAGTTACTGCATTGGAGGTTGGAACATATTATCTAAGTTTACTAAGTGGGTCAGTACTAGAATTGAGGAATTATTATTATACTCATGCCATTAATAGAAATATTATTTTTATATATTTTTCTAAAAAGATATTATTTTTATTCATTATTATCAAAAAGAGTTGTTCTATATATATTAATGAAATGTTTTTTTCATAAAGAATATGTTCAATGGTTTCTGTATCCTCGGTAAGGAAAGTATTTTATATAACATTTTGAATAAGAGGTTGGGGATGGATTCAAATCATTCCTACCTTTCGATTTTTCCCCATGGATATATACATGAGAAATCCATCTAAATAATCTATATATATGTATTTTTAGACTCATTAAATTATCAATTGTTGGAGACTTTATAATTTTCTTTATTAGGAAAGATAGACAAATCACATTTTAGTTGAAACGGTGAAAGTGATAGTGTATTGCTATATACCACAAATTGATAGGTATGTAGACTAATGTGTATAGAAAAAATATTTAGATTAAAGTAAATTATTACTTTTACCAATTAATTTAGTCATCATGGTTATGTGTTTGTGATGGGACACAAGTGTAACTTTTTTAAAAGTTTAACATTTCATAACAGATTATAAAGTTTACCAAGAAAAAATAATTAATATTTACAGATAAGATTATAGTAATTAATAACTGATCCATGAATTCAATATTCATCTAATATATTTTTTAATTTTTCTATAATTCAATTCTCATTAAACCCCATAGTGGAATGACATGTCTAAGGGAAATAATAATATACTATTGTAAATAGTTCTATTGATGATAAGTTAGTGTGACCTTTTTATTTCATTCTAGGGGTATGAATTGAAGATTTCTAAATTACTACTTAACCACATAAAATATAAATTAGTCATAATTTAATAATATTAGATATAGTATAGGACCATTTTTACTTTTCAATGGATTAGTGGTTCTGAAACACTCTTATGAGAACTGGCTTCTAATAATCTTCACCCAATGTTAAATATATGATTTTTCATCCCATGGAAACTATGTGATAATATTTATATAATCAAAATCATCAGATGTAATAACCTATGATTCAATATATATATATATATATATTGTTTCATAATGCTTATGACATGCAACAATGATCATAAACTAACCATAAAACATGATTACCTAAATATGACAATTATAACCTTGTTTCTAAATTTTAGGGTATAAATTATCTTAAAAATTTACAAAATATATATAATCACCCTAATAAATATAAATTTATTGATTAATATTTAACAAATAATCACACAATTTTTTGTTAATATATTTAATTCGATAAAAATATATTTTCTATAGAAATGTTATTTATTTATTTTTATGAGTAAATATAATAATTAATTTAAGAAAATTTTAGCAACATATTTTATAATGAAGATAAAAAATTTTAAATCTGAATATCAAAATTATCATATGGAGAAATATTTATATTTTTCTGCAAAGTTTGATTTTTCTATGAATGGAGAAATTTTTTGATATTTATTGAAATTTATATTTTATATTAAAGTAACTATAATGTAAAATTAATGTTAGATTGGTTTTAAAATTAAATTATTTCATTTTTATTAAAAATAATCCATATATACTTTGGAATTAATTTTGTACACTAATTTAGTATAAAAATATTTTTGTACTTAGAAGTCATTTTTCTAAAAAAATATTTGTCAATGTGTTTTATGGGTATAATTATAAATTAAATTATTCCACATATGTGTTTTGAATCATGAGAAGTTTATTCCATATATATTATTTTTAGTTCCAAAATTGGTCAATATTTCTCTTTTATTTTTAGTTATTATGAATAGGAATCATTGAAAATTTTGTTACAATAGTAAAGGTAAAATTGGTTAATTAAGGGTAAAAATAATGTGATAAATACTATAAAGTAACCCAAAACAAGAAATGATATTAATTAAGGAGTATAATTTTTCCATAATCATCAAAAAATTTAATATATTACCCTTTATTTCAATATTTCCATGATTTTTACCTTTATAATATTATATATAAAGAAGGGAAAAATTGGCTTTCTCTTTGTTCAATTTTATTTAAATTTTTTGCATAAGGATAATAAGATGGTGTATTTGGTTATAAATGTTAATTTTAAATGAAAAAAAATTATTTCTCATGGTAATTTATTTCTATTTTTCTTATGATTTCATTACCTTAAATTCTTACATAATGTTAATGCATTCATTATTTAATTAAAAGGAAAGTAAAAACAAATTGTTGCAAAAATATTCTAAATAATAGTATTTGAAACAATTATTGAGTTACACCTATTTTTAAGAAAAATATAACATTTTTGGGAAGTTTTAAAGTTATATATTCTAATTAACAGTTTTCTCAATGATTTTAATGTCAAATTAAATGAATAGTGTCAAATTTTACATTTATGATATTTTATAATAATTATTTTCTTATTAAATGATTTTAATTTTATAAAAATATTATATTTATCCATGTGAATGAAATTTTTTTTGATAATATTTACCATGGTCCATTTATGGTTCTTTTTTTCTTTTATAGTAACATTATTGGCCCTTAAAAGGTAAAAAATGTTATATTGTGGTAATTGTAAAAAAGGGATAAAAAAGATTATAACAAAAATATAAGTGTTAAAACATCTCTTAAACATGCCCAACATTATTTTGTGATATTATTTAGACTCAAACAAATATTATATTATAATATTATCATTTTTTATGTTTTAATTTGAAAATTAATTTATATAAATTTAAAACATTATGATATTTTAAGAGTGTCCCTACCTTCTATTATAAAAGAAAACATATTATTATCTTATATTAACACTTAAAAACCATTCTGGTTCTTATAATACATATAAAAATACATTCATAAAATCCCTACACACATCATAGAATACTTTTTTAGATCATAAATTCATCTTTGATAATCTTTTGGTGTAAACATTAAGAGATTGTCTAAATAATAGGTATAGTATATAACTAAGAATATTCATTTTGTTTCTTTTTAAAACGTCTTAAAAAATAATAAACCATGATTAAATAATAACATCATTGTCTGCTAAATATTTAGGTGATATTGTTTTAATTTTATAACCAATATCAATCTTCCTTTCCCTTAAATTGGTAATAAAACCATCATTCGCATGTATGTCAGACTACCACCTCATGAACCAATGTAATTTGTTTTCTATCAACTCAAATTATAGATGGATGTAATAATGTATTAATGTATATATTTGATATAAAGAAAATATTTAATATTAATAAAATATAATATATTATTTACTTTCATACCTTCACATTCACTGAAAAAAATACGGTCGTAAGTGCGTACGTGTAGAATACCACCTCCACGATGCAATGTGATTCGTTTTTCATCACCACGTCACATAGATAGTGTATATGGATGTATTTAAATAAATAATATGGTATTATTTATATAATTATTATTAATTAATGATAAAATAATACTTACCTTCATTCGATAATGATCATTGAAAAATGGAAATGTTACTCATGCGTATGTATGGCCTACTGCCACCATGATTATAGTGTAGTTCATTTTTTATAACCATCATTCTTATTTGATTTCAAAATTAATTTTGATGTATAAAAAATATAATTATTTCAAGAATAGTATTCTATAGATTATTTAATAATGACCTATTTGACCATAATCTACCTACCGAAGTCATCTTTGGCATATTATCCCAATATCATCAAAATGTCTGAGGTGAACTTAGTTCATTAGGTAATTGTTTATAACATGGTATTAAATAAAATAAAATAACAATGAAATTGAAAATTTTTCTTAGTCAATTAAGTAATTAAAATAGTATTATTAATTATGAATATAAATAACATAAAAGACAAGTCAAACTCAATGTAAAAGACTTTTTTTAAATTTTATTTGAAAGTTTCCCTTACAACACTTTTTTTCCATCTCTATATTTATAAAATACTATGATTAATGAATTTATATTGAAATAAATGAATTATAAAGTAAATTTCATGAAACTTTTAATTTATTTAAATGGTTTTCAAAATGTATATATTTACAAAATATTTTGACTATCTTTTCAAAAGACAAAATTAATGTTTTCTTTTAATATATATAGAGATAGAAAAATTTCTCACTACCATAACAATTATTTAATTTTTTTATTACTTTATATGATTTCACATATTCTTCAAATAAAACCCATTTTTTTCTTTTATGTTTATTTAAATTTTTAAAATGGGTTCTGAAAAGAAAGAATATTTCAATATCTAAATGTGTTTTGTTGTGGGTTTAAATGTGTTTTACAAATGTTTTATAATGAAATGAAGTAAGAGTAAATTTTTTTATTAATTATATGTTACTTTAGAATAATATATATGAAATAGGTGAAATTTATATAGTTTTTAAGATAGTTTTCTCCCCATTATATCTCATGATGAATGGGTGATCCCAATATAGCTTTTATGATGGTTGTGCCCAGATAGTGTTCTAATTAATTTGGTAATGTTTCGTATCTTAATATGTAAGAAAGAGGTAGTTACAAAGGTGGTTTATACTATGGATTTAATTGGGATCTAGCTGTTTTTAACATGAGTTGTGAATCTAATTTTTATTAGTTTTCTAAATGTTGTGTTATTTTATTTATATGGGCTTTAAAGTGATTATTTTAGAGAAAAGTGTCTGTGTTTTTCATGTGGATATGATTCATTTCATTCCCTCAAAGAAAAATGATATAAAGGTGAACATTTCAAGGGGTTTCCTATTTTTCACGAGACTAAATGAATTTTTTTTATTTATTCCCCTTACTATTTTTTATGCTCATCCCACATTTTTAAAATGATTTTCATATGGTTTAATTATGGGTAAGATAATTGATGAAGCCAAATGTAAATTCATAAGGATTTTTCATAAAGAGAAAATGAGTTTCTTTTTTTTATATTTTATATTATAGTAAAATGGATACTAAGTAGAAGTGTCACTTATAATATATGGTTTTATAATGTATCTGTTAGGACAAAATTCTATAAAACTACAAACCATAAATATCCTAAATAATGTAAGAAAATAATTTTTTGATTAAAAAATTTTCATTACATAATTTTAAAGGATGAGTCCTTATATTTTGTATCATATGAAAGGGATTACATAACATTAGAGGTTATGATATTTTTAGAATTGTATAATTAATAGATTTATAACACTTTATGGGTTAACAAGTTGGTTTGGAATTATAATTTAGTATTCTCATATAAGATTAAATGGTAGTATATTAAGACTAAATATTTAAAATCATGGAGATTTGATTTATAATTATAATCTATTTAGGTATAAAGTATTTTAAGGTTAAAGTATTATTGAATTTATAAGGGTATTTTCTTTACAAGGACCATTTTTATTTTAACATGAAATAATTCTGTTCATCTTTTAATGATGTTCTTATTTACATATTAATGATATCTTATCACGATGAAAGGAAACAAATATCAGACAACCATGTTATCCATTTTATATTATTTAATAAAAACTATCATAGAAAGTATTTTTCAACCGATTTTAAAATATTTTAGAAAATCTAAATCACCTATAAGAAAATATTTGATCAATCCAACACCTTTTCATTTATCTATAATTCTTATGAATATTAGTTTTTCTTTTATTTGATTTCAAAATCTAAATTCATATATCTAATTCATTAAGTAAAATTACATAAAGTACTTGACTATTTCAATCTAGAGATTAGGAATTCATACTGAGAGATAATGGAATAATCAATAGCTTTAATGCTGAACCTGATGTGTATATTAGTGGTATGAATTATTTTATTACATTATAAGTATGAATCATGATTTATTTGATATTGATGAATCATAAGGACGTATTTCACATCATTGAAAAGGACATATAATAATGTTTAACGTATTAAGAAATATATGGAATGAAGGATGTGTTTATCAAATATATTATAATAAATTAAAAATATTATAGGATTTATGAAACATTATATAGTATATTTTTTTTAAAAATTTTTGAAACATATGTTAAATGGAATAAAAACCTATTAAAAGTGGTATATAAAAAGGTGAAATTTTTTTGAGACACTCATTTAACTAAATATGAAAACAATGTAAATAAACATTTGATTTAATATGGTTTTGATAATAGTCAGTTAACATTATTTTATTTTGTATAAAAATGAGTTGTATATAAAACCATTGAGAATAAAAAGTGATTTTTTTATT
This sequence comes from Viscum album, assembly GCA_963277665.1. Classification (NCBI taxonomy): domain Eukaryota; kingdom Viridiplantae; phylum Streptophyta; class Magnoliopsida; order Santalales; family Viscaceae; genus Viscum; species Viscum album. The sequence continues at coordinate 929,815,312 of OY728165.1, forward strand.
AATGATATTTATAAAAGAAATTCATTAAAATTTTGGGAATGTTATAGGAAATATATATTTGTAGTTTTATTAAAAAAATATAAAATCTTATATCTGATAAAGCAATGGGGATTAAACCCACAACTGAAGGGCGACAAAGGTAAAATGCCCACTACATGGATAATTAATGTTATGGTTAGTATAAATTTTTTTACTTATAAAGATTTCATAGATAAAGATTTAGTTGATTTTGGTAATTTATTATTTGTCATATAAATAACCAAGGGATTGAATAGTGATTGTTTTATTGTGTAATTAATGTTATTTTAGTATGAGTTAAATATTTTGGTTACCTAATAATAATAAAGTAAATTAATATTTCTATGAAATATGATATTTTATTTTATCAATACATGTTTAACTATATTTTGGAAGAATATATGATGTTAATGTGGCTTAATGGTGGTTTAGATAATTTATGGAAATGATTAACATATAATGTAAATTATATTAATATGTACATAAATTTTTAGTATGATACATTTAGAGTGATTGATATGATTTATAAAAAAATAAAAGGATATGTGATCAAATCATTCTAATCTTGGGGTTTCTGTTTTACTCAGGATTATATTTACAAAATGATTTAGTTATAACTTTGGTATTACTATTGAATTTCAGAGATTACTGTATTATTTTATCATCTAAGGTTTTATTGATTTTTGGAATTATATTAACTTTTCCTAACCACTTTGGTTTTGGTTAATGTCTAATGATTGGATAAATAACTTTTTATCTGTACCATACCACCCCTTTTCATTTTTCTGTAAAGTGAAGGGTGTGCTACCAGACCATAATTGACATTCCTAAGACACCATAGGCTTCTAATAAATTCTAAGGGCCTCATAAAAAATTTGGGGAAAATTTTACCTTTAAAGATAACATAACCAAACCAATATTATCGTATCCATCCAAACCTCTATATGATGCATGAGTACATAAATACAATATAATAAAAAACCAAACCAAAACACAATATCAGAGTACAAGAGGTAAAATGTAACATAACCAAGGAACAAAAAATAAAAAACCCTAGAGACAGCAAAGAAAACAACCAAAAACTCCCAAACTTCTCCAAACTCCAAATCCACATTCCTATCCTCAGTTATAAAGATTCATCATTAAAGAACTATGATACATTTTCTTTACTTGCATCTCGGTAGATGACATTTGAAAAAGCACAATAATTACCAAGAAGGTGGTGATTTTAAACTTAGTTATATTTTCCCAATGACTTCCTAACCCATGACAGTAGGGAAAATATTAACATTTTTATTTAAAACAGTTTAAAATTAAATTAAATAAGTTTATAACAAAGATATAATTGTTTTCTAGAACAAAATAGTTTTCCATGGAAAGTAATAAAACAACTAATAAAATCATTTCTCAATTTCATTTGGCATACCCACTCCATTTCAACACATTAACACAGCCTCACATCCACACAGGCATGTCACCCATATACCTCCCTATACTCATGAGTGGTGAGACTATGCCCTCATATCAGAGTAAAAAATAATGGAGGGACTATGCACTCATATCAGAGTATACAATAATGGAAATGTATAGATATCATCTAATAAGTAAATAAATAGAGTAAATAAGTTTTAAATAAACATAAATAGTACATGTTTAAATAAAAATGAAATTATATAAAACTATGAGTAGTCATGTCATACACATAACACCGGTCACCCACTAGGCTAACCATATATACTAGAGTAGATAAAGAAACTGAAATAAAGTGTAGTTCACTACTTCTAACTCTAATCCAGACCATATAACTAGTATCCAAGACCCTACTGGGATGCTCTAGCCTGATCAAAATAATCCACATGATATGCTACCCTCAACCCAGCAACTCTAGTTCTCATCTATATCCATCATACAATCTATTCTTAACCTAAAAAATAAGACATAAGGGTTGCATGAACACTGAGGAATATGTGCAGGAGTGAGAAATAATATCAATAGGACACCCCAATGATGAACCTTTAAATCTTCTATGATAAGTGCATGATCATTAAATTTGATTATCCTAGTCGATACAAAACTAAAAATAAAAATAAGATAAAATAAATAAAGTGAAACCACAATATGTCCCTAGATCAGAGATTATAGTCAACCCGGTAAGGTCCAGTCATGAATATATATATATATATATATTCACAAAAATATATAAATATATATATGAATATACATGAGTAATGTGAAAAATATAATAAAACAACAATATTTGATCCTTGGTTCCATAATTCCGATCATCTGGACATCATATAAAAAGGGCATTGAGCTGGATTTCATACCACTCAAGAAATGTATAATTTTGTAGATATTTTAGTCTCTAATCCCAATCAATAATACCTACTTTAGTCACTGATGGAAATGACTCTGAGCAAGCTACATCATCACATGATGATACATTTATTATCCTTGGGTTCCCCTGTACTTTCCTCAAATCACTTTAACAAAGGATCCTAGGTATCATAGGGACATCCTGTAATAAAGAACTCTTACCTAATTTAAATAAAATGGGTACCCATTGTACATAACCAATGTGTTTATGTATAAATTTAAACAAGAATGAAATAATTCATTCTCACTATGAGTCCATCAAAGGAATTATTATATGGGAATCCATGTATCACCCAAGGAGTATCATAAATAACTCACCCTGTGAATCCGTCCAAAGAATTCCTAAATAGGAATCCCAAAATCACTTTAGGCTTATATAAATTAATCTAGCCTATGAGTCTGTCCTAGGAATTCCTATACTGTAATTCAAGTATCACTCAAGGTGTATATGAATCTATTTCCCTTAATGACGATCCTTTGAATCCTATAATGGAACCCATGTGTCCTCAAGGCATGGTGTACAAAGCTTCCTACCAAGTCCATACAAGGAGTTCCACATAAGGAAACCGATGTATCACTTGTGGAATAACACAATTTATACAACCTCTTATCTCATCCAAGCCATTCTATGAAAAGGAACTCGAGTATCACTCAAGTAATAATAAACAAGATTTTAGGATGTATGTTTTTCATTTCAAATAATATAAAAATCATAAGAAAAATATCAGGAGATGCATCCCATGAAATACGTCTACGTATCCCAAAGATAAATGTCACATCGTGTCCAGATCATGAGATAAAACCAAAGAAGCACCTCTAGTAAACATCATTACCTTATTAGTAAATATGTTAACTAATAAACAAATATTTATGGTCTATGAATTCATAAACCCACCACACTTTAATAGCCTCTTAGGATTATAGGTTCATTACAGGTTCTATAGTGGCACCCACTAACATCACTACCTAAAACCACATTGCATTAGCTCGGGGTATTTCAAACACTAGAGAACCCACTAAGTACCTCATTTAAAGACACAGAAAAGGAATCCTACTGAAGATTATAAAATATGGTACATAGGGAGAGGCATCCTACATGGGACCCTAAACAATATTGTATATAGGAAGATTCATCCTACACTGATCCTTCAAATGGTATTCATATACTAATTCATCCTAAATGAGGTCCTCTAAAAGACTAAGAAGATACAAGGAATCCTACATGGGATTACCTAGTTCACCATGTACCCAAATTTGTCCCACACGGGACCCTCGGTAAATGTAATAAGGTAGAGGCATCCTATAAGTAATCCTCAGAAATAAAAAATCTCATGGTCACATATGAAATAAGGTCAGATCTACAAGGGATATTTACAAAAAGAAGTTCTATGAAATCATTGTTCAAGAGTGATTGCTCAAGGATTATCATAGACTAAGGGTCACACTCTCAAGACATATTTAGATTCATTTAACAAAATAAGAAACTATCTATTTAATAAAACACCTCATATGAGTTCTTAGATAGAATCAAGGGTTTCATAATCCTGATATACATGGAAATATATCTAGAATGGACTACTCATGTGTCCAATTATGCCTCTAGGGTGTGAAGATATGAAATGTCATCAAAGGGTAGCAAGGATAAATACATGTTGTGTACTCCCAAACCTCCAAATGGGCATGTACTCTAGCCAAACATACTGTGTAAAAAACACAAGTACATGGTGTATTGATCTTGTACATGGTATATAACCAACATGGGGTAACTTTCTATGTACCTCACATAGCTAGTTCATGTACCCCTCTGGGCCATGTAGCTCTACCTGGCATGCAACCCACATGGGGTCTGGCCGTGTACTTCACGCGGCCATCTGCACCTACACGGGTTGTCTGGTCAGGTACTCAACTACATGGTCAAGTCCCTTTACAAGGTGTGTATTACCCATACATGTAATGTAATTCTAAAAATATAATCTTCCCTAAACCATATGAATGCATAACATCTGTTCCTAAACTACACACTGTCTAATCAGGATTTCAGGATAGGAAACCCCTCAAATCGCACAAAACCCCATTTTTCTCCTCAAAATATATATATCTACCCATAAGGGTCCTATTTAGTCATAATAAGTCATTAAAATTTATAATGGAAAATCTATAATAATTTAACAAAAACCAGAAAAAATTCTTACATTTTGGAAGATTATGTCAAAGCCTCAGCCATTACAATGGTTTACAACTACCACACGATGATCCAACTCCTCTCGAGATCTATAAAGGTACCTCACTTCATCTCCTCTATCTATATCTCCCTCTCTATATTATCTATCAGTCATAAAAATGAGTAAAAAACAGGGTATTGTTCAAGAATCTAGGGAAAAAATAAATAAAATAAAATAAAATATGAAGCAAAAATACGAAAAAATAAAATAAAATAAAAAGTCGTTACGGATAGCCCTAGTATCCAACCTATGTTTATTCCTTACATAAGAAAACCTTCCCATTCTTGACTCAATAGAGGAGAATAAATCTCAATGTTAATCTCCATTTAAAATATTACATTGAATTAATTCTTGTGAATAAATTGATATTTAATAAATTGAATATTAATTATTAATTATTTTATTAAAATTTTAATGGTTAAGAATTCCACCAAACTCCAATAATAGGGTAAACACCCTAATCTAGGAAAAAAATAGTAGATAGAATAATTATCCAAGGTCATCCTCTAGGGGAAAACTACCAGTTAACCCCTTAAAAACCTGTGAAAGAAAAAATTCAAATTTATGCTCAAAATTTTAGTCTGGAAAAACATGGGTCCTTACAATCTCCCAACTATGAACCTCGTCATCTCTAAAAATACATGTTCGTAAAACTAACATCCATTCTTTCATCCTAATAAACTATTATATTGTGTTTTCTCTACTATCCAACAACTATTCTAATAGCATCCACAACTCTCCTACATGGGAGGCACTTAACTGTGACCGATCCAGTACTCCCCATTACAGGAATATCATTATCATCTTATCACAACCAAAATATGAGCTCAAAGGCCCCCATAAAATTTGGAATTTCAACTAAAAATGATGGTCACCACCCAAAAACTGCTAATAGTAACTCCCCACCATATGGATTAACTTATACCTCTCTTTCAGTGCAACCTTAACAATTTCTTTCATCATGAAATAAATGATAATTAACAAGAAAATAATCTCATCATAAATCCCACTTTCTCTCAGTGTACTCAAAATGATGTCAAGAGGGAGAATGATCATCTCTAAGTAAGACTGCACTAAGATTAAATTGATATCCATGTATAGATGTTATGAACCATTCTCTTATAAAACATGATAAATTTCACATAAACAACTCCTAAGACCACGTCTCTCAATAATGTGTGTCAAGTTCCAAACATGGGTCAACATCCTCAAACACTTGATTCATTATCAATGTTTTCTCTACCTATAAAGTTACATTCATCATTTAAAACAAAACATCTAAGAAACTATGTCTACGGAATGTTCTCAAACCATCAGTCCTTAAATCACATGTGATAACTCACTGATTTACAATTTAAATAGTACCACACATAATTGAAACGTACCATCATAACATGGCCCACACCCCTGTTATTTTTTCATTACATGTCTAATATAATCATGCTACATGGAATGTTAGTGTCATTAATCTTGAATATCCCTTGAAACTACTCTTTAAATTTGAGAACATTACATATTCCATGATTTATTTCCATGATCACCCATCCCCAAATTTCATTCTATTCAGGATCATCTACCTGAGCTCTGACTACATTAGAAATATCATAAACACTAGTTAGTTGGTTCATTCACATGAACAGTCATGTCTACCAAATCCAATCTCAAAAAAAAATTCCCTAGGGTATTACTCAAGATACGAAGCCATTAATAAGAATATATCAAAACCCATGATCATTAATCATTCATATGTCTCAAAAAATCATAAAACCAACATCACAACTTAAAAAAGGAATCCATAAACCAATTCCAACCCTTCTCATAAGTATACCTCTATCAAAATGAACATTGATCTATAAGGTTCCAAGTCAAAACTAAGGCTCTCTATGTCTCTCACCTATCCCTACTGATCAAGTCTCACAACTAGGTCACAATTTCTAATCACATATCCTCAAATATTAAAACTTTCCAAGGGTGGTAAATATAACACAATCATATGAGGGTAAAAACTAAAAACATTTCCTATAAGGTCTCAATCCTCTCCCAGTATCCTCATAAGTAACTTCTCTCTAGATTTCATGATATAATAAGGAATATATATTGAACTGACACTCATTGAGAATGTTTATAAGGTAATGCCCTCTCGTGGTCCAATTGACCAAAAATATCCCGATACCTATCGGTACCATACTTAGTGATCCAACTAGATAACCACAAATGAGTGACGGTTAAGTATAATTTCATTCCTTGTTATGTAGGGAAAAAACATTTATATTTTTACTCACAATATAAATAATTTAACTTAAGAAAAAAACCTACAAGGGGTATAAAATTTGAGAATCAAGTTCCCTATCGACTCAAAAGGGTCACTACACCTCTCATGCATGAGGACTAAGTCATCAGCCTCACTATCAAATGTCCCTGCGTAGATCCACATAATCCTCCATCTCATTGAAATAAATATGAATGTTTTCCTAATTGACTATAATGACACTAAAAACCTATATAGGAAAACATCATTTAGTTTTTTATTTACACTTAAAATAATTAATCTTTATCTTTCATAAAATCACAGATTAGTATTTCTATAGAAATTGAATTCTATATGCTAAATATGATGCATGAGTTGCCTCTTTCCTTTTCCGACCAAGAGTCAAAATCAATCACTGGCCTATTTCCAATGGACCAAGATATAAAAATCCTTAATTAATCTTCACATCTATAGAACATGTTCATATATGAATGAAAAAATCATATGAAATGGTAATATCACAGATCAAAATAGTAATCCCATAAACCTGGAAACCAGGACTTCATACTGTGACCAGCGTTATTGATGAAATATTCTTATATCCATCATAGGATCTAACAAATTCCTAATAATATGATATACCAAATCCCAAATAGTTAATCAAATGTAATTAAATGCCTCCTATACCATATTTTAACATACCTAATCAGATGCAACTAAACTAGTACTTCGAGTTGGTTGACCACAACATTTCAACCATGCCTCTCAAAACAGTAGAGGCTTTCGACTAGAAGTGATGGCCTAGGGGGTCTCTGGAGATACTATTCCATCATATCATAGAAAAAACAACATAAATAACTAGATATTGTCCAAGGAGTTGATAAAAATAGTGTGGAAGTAGTAAATAAACTAAAATAGAACATGAAATAATAATAAATAAAAATATATAAAATCCTGAATAGACATGTCATACATACAACATTGTTCTCCTAATGGGATGACCATACATACAGGATTATATAAAGAAAATAAAATAATGTATAGGCATCTACTACTAAATTCTAGGTAGACAACATATCTGGTCTCTGAGACTGATTCAAGCTTCTTTAGCCCAGTCAAAATAATCCACATGAGTGTCTCTACTTGGCCATAAAAGCTTTGGCCTCAGCCCTATCCATTAAAAAATATATGCTCATCCTAAAAAAGAAAATAAAAGGTATGTACACACACCGAGGTGAATGTATAGGGGTGAGAAATAATCTTAGTAGTCCACACCAATGATGGAGTTATAAATATACTATCATAAGTAAATTCTCATGCAATATTCTCAACTTATCCATGAAACAATTAAAAAGATAAATATGATAAAACAAATAATGTGAAACCGTAATCGGTCCACGGGTCTGTGATTCTGGTCAAATTTTAAAAGTTCCATAGTGTATATTTATATTTATATGTGTGTTTATATGTTCCCATTAAAATATATATATATATATATACCAAAATATTAGAATAAATGAGTAAGGTGAAAAATAGAATAAACAAAAATAGTTGATCCATGGTTCCGTAATCCCGATCATCTGGACATCCTATAAAAAGGGAATTGATCTATATGTCATACCAATCAATCCACGTATAATTAAATCAATTACTGGGTTCATAATCCCAATTGAAAATAATTACTTTATCCTATTCCAAAAATGTCTTATAGTAATAAATGTCACTATAGGGGAATACCTTTCTAAACCATGGGTTCACCTATACTCACCTTCAATAACTATAATGAAGGATTCCATGTAACATTTTGGCATCCTGTAAAAATAAAATCTTACCTAATATGAATAAAATAGGGACTTAAGGTACATAATAATGGTTTACATGTATAAATTTGAATAAAAATAAAATAATTTATTTGACTTATGAGTTAGTTTAAGTAATTCCTACATGGGAAACCAAGTATCACCTAATGTTTATTATAAACAACTCTCCCTATGAATTCCTCCAAGTAATTCCTACATAGGTATCCAAGTATCACTCAAGGAATATATAAATTCATCCAATCTATAAATTTATCCATGTAATTACTTTATGGTAATCTAAGTATCACTAAAAGAGTATACGAAGCAATTCCCCTATAATCCCATCCCTGGAATCCCACAATGAAATCTCAGTACCACTAGGGCATGCTATATAGATAATACTAACAATCCTATCTAAGGTGTTCCACATAAGTAATCCCAAGTATCACTCTAGGCATAACAAAAGTCATATGACCTACGTACATATCCAAGGTGTTCCATAAAAAGAAACCCCAAGTATCTCTCAAGTCTTAATAAACTGGATTCGTGGACATATGTATGAAATTTAAAATAATATAACAATCAAACAAAAATGCTTAGCAGTTGGATATTAGGAAATGTGTCTTGGAATCCCAAAGATAGATTTTGCTTCACGTCAATATAATTGGCCATAAACTTGAAATTGCCACTAGTAAACATCATTATGTCAGCAGTAAACAGGTTAATGCATAATCAAGGAGTGTGGTTACCCAAATCCATAAACCCATAACTACTATCATAGCCTCTTATAATTACAAGAACGTTATGGGTTCTAAGGTGACACCTACTATCATAAATACCCAAAATCGCATCATGTTAGCTCAAGTTTAGTAAAACGCTATTTCACCCACTAGTTCCCTCATGTTAAGACACAAAAAATTCATTCCACTTATGATTCTAAATGATGTTACATAGTGAGGGGTGTCCTACATGATACCCTTAATAGTAGTGTACGTAGGTTGTGGAATCCTACAAAGATCCTTATAATGGTATGAAAACGTAGAGGTATCCTAAATTGGATCCCATAAAATAGTAATTAGGAAAAAGGGATACTATAATGGATTACCTAGGTCATCATGAACACTAATTCATCCCATAAGGGACCCCCGGTAATAGTGATAAGTTTGAGGCATCCTACAAGGGATACTCAAAAAATAACTAATCTTATGGAAACCTAATCCAGATAAAAATATGCCTTAATGGATATTTCTTCAATTGAGGATGTATTAAAGAATTGGTTTCAAGAGATAGCCCATGCATCATCTCAGATCAAGGGTCCCACTCCTAGGAGATATCTAGATTCGATTACTTGATAAAGAACCACATCATTTACGAAAATGACTAAAAAACATCCTTAAAGTCCTAAAATTACCTCAAGAGTTTAACCAATATGATATATGAGAAAAGATACTCTGAATAGACTAATAATTATTCCAATTATTACTTTAGGGTGTGAAAATATGAAAAATCCCTCCAAGGGTAGCAAGGGGAAGTACATGAAGTGTATACTCTGTATAGGTCGTGTACTCCAAAAACTCCACCTGGGCATGTAATCCAACCAGACATGGCATTTAAAAACCCAAGTATGTGTTGTGTTCCAAACATGGGGTAACTACCAATGTACATCACATGGAATGGCCAAGTAATTCACCTAGTTGTGTAACTCTATACGATGTACAACTCACATTGGGTCTAGTTGTGTACTCTATAGGGCCATGTGCCCCTACATATGTTGTCTAGACAAGTACTCATCTACATATTTGAATCCCATTACATGGTGTGTATAACCTATATATAGTTTTTACTTCTAAAAAGTTGAACTTACATGAATAGTAAAAACACATGGAATGTGTTCTTGAACTACATGTCGTGTGTTCAGGATTTATGAATGGGAAACCACACAAATCACCTGAATCCCTTGTTTTATCCTCAAAAGATATAGATCGACCCAAAATGGGTTTTAATATGTCATAATACGTTAATAAAACTTAATAATGAAATATATATAAGTATTTATGGAAACTATTTTCCAACACAAAAATTTTGGGTAGAATTCGCTAAATCATTGCCTATTTCTGTGGTCCACAACAACCGCACGACAATCCAAACCCTCCTATGCTTTATAAAGGTACCTCTATTATTATTCTCTATATATATATCTCTCACTATCTTTATTATCTCTTATTATTGTGATGTAATAATACCAAGGGGTGTCTTCGAGAAGTCAGTGAAGAAATAAAGAAAATGAAAGAAAATAAGAAAAAAGAAATGAAAAAAGAAAAGGGGACACATACTATCTCCAATGCCTAACCATAGTTTAAGTTGAGGATAAAAAAAATACTCATTATAGACTCAATATAGGAGATTAAATATCAATCCAAATCTCTATTCAAAATATATGGATGAACGAAAATGTGTGAATAAATCAATATTTAATTAATAAAATATTAAATATTAATTTTTCTATGAAAATTTACATGGTTAAAAATACAACAAAAATGCTATAAAAGGGTGAAAATAAAAGTAATAGACCAATGTTTAGGTCATATTAATTATCCATGGTCATATGGTAGGGTAAAAAAATAATTTTACCTCTTACATGCATTTGAAAGAAAAAAAATCATATTTCTGCTCAAAATTCTAGTTTGGAAAATTGCAAGTCCTTACATTTTTAGGTCATTCACTTAACATAAAAACATATAAATATATATAATACTACGGTTTTAAAATAATCATGTGTAAATAAAAAATTAAGGAGTTTTAATAATAAATAAAATAAAAACGCTCAGTGAATAATGTTACATCTTACCTCCATAGGTTTACACCAGAACCCTTCCTATGATAGATTTATTAATGAAATAAGGCTTCTATAAATATAGTATGGAAGTTGTTAATTAAATTTTTTAGGTATTTGACTATAAAAATGGTTTTAAGGTGTGAAGAAGATATGATAGGGGTGTCCTTTTATAAGTGATGTGAGAGGCACAATTGTAGTTTTTTTAAAATGAAATGGTGTACCCACAATTATATCATTTTGAAAGGATCCAAAATGCGTCATTATAGAACCTAGAAAATATAAGTGTAAATATATAAATCCTATTGGTGTTTTATTGGTTTTGTGTTATTTTTAAACCTCTTCTTTTTAGTTTAACCTCTAGTAAACTCATTTTTACCTCAACCACAGTAAATGATTTTTACTATTTTTAATAATAATTTGGTTAAATAATTATTTTGACCTTTTTAGAAAATATAAATTATTTTATTCTAAATATGTAATTCTTTTTTTAAATTCCATTCACATAAGTGGAAAATTTTAAAATATTAATCGAAATTAATGCGATGAGAAAGTGGGTTCTTGAAGAGAGCATGTTCAAATGATTACATAGTTTTTGTAAACATAAGCAATATAAAATTAAATTCAATTAAATAAATAAAATTAATATATATATATATAATTGAAATATTTTAACTTTTATAACCATATTAAAAAATTTATGTTTTTAATGTTCTAAAAGATATGGCAACTTTTAATAAGAACGAGTATTTCACTGTTCATTGAAACATTTTTCTTTTTGGAAAAAATCCTAAAAATTCACCCTATGTTAATTTTGAAATGATGATTTAAAAATTAAGTTTATTTTTTAAAATTAATTTTATAAAAGTGGTCAATATTAATTTTTAAATAATTTTTCCAAAGTAAAAAAATTACTTTTTATATAAACACATTTATTAGGGTAAACTTTTGATTTATTCTTATCTCTTGTCTAGAAAACCTATAAGATGAATGTTGAACTTTATATTGAATATACAATATATAAATTTCATCAATGTAATTCACAAAAAAATATTCTTAAAATTTATATATGTAAAACACTCTTTTGTGTATTAAAATAGTTTTTAAGAAGAAAACATTCCTTTTATTTTCAAAGTAGGTCTTATTTTTATTTATAATTAACTGATCACCAAATAATATATTATATATACATTTATAAAACCATATTTTAATAATTTAATTAATATTATTAATACCCTCCATTCCAATGGATATGTGATAACTATCATATTAAATGATAATATTTTAATTGTATGTTATTGTTTTTGAAACTCAGTGTAGATTGTAATGCAAGATGCACTCACTGTTTACATATAATAAAATATAAACTTAATGTTTTGTATGAAAAAATAAAGAATAGATTTTATCTATTTAGACAAAATATATTTTTCAAAATCATACTTTGTTACATTATAACCCACATAAAATGAATTTTTCCCTCAAAATTAATCAATTTAGTTCCAATAACAAGGGAAAATTTTAGGTCATTACATCCTCAGGTTCTCACATAGCTTACTCAAGATGGAAATTTTTCAACAAAATATTTTTCATGTTAGTGGTGTTTTTCATAGAAAAATATCTATTAGGTCTAAAATATCTACTGTTATTTTTTCTCATAAGAAAAATCATGCTCCAGTGGTACAACCTATGAGTTTTTCACAAGTGATTAACCAGTTATATACTATATCTTGAGAGATTCATGGAACACATCATGGGCCTAATAGAATTTTAGTGTAATAATAAAGATATAAATAATAGTCCCAATACAATCAATAATTTCAAAGTGACTAATATACCTATGTCTTGGTTTTACCTTATTTCTTCTATAGATAAATTCATAGAATGAACTTCCCACCAACATAAAATTCTAGATCATGTCAATAATTATCAGCTTAATTTTTTTGTTTTGTGATGTATTTATGTTTTATTGAATGGATCTGAACTTCTCTTCCATATCATCAACATTATTTTGTCTTAATAGCTTTATTTATTTAACTTCAGTTCACTACATTTTAGTTTTACACTTTTTCCATCAAATGAATTTATAATGAGCCATCTAAATGCCTCGGTAAAATATATAGTTGCAAGTAAACTCAACTAGAGTAAGTTGTAGATCCCAACCCCATTTTATATCCATATAAAAAAAATCATAGAATATACTAGAGATTTTTAATTGTTCTATCGGACTAAAAATCATTATCAGGGAGATACATAACATTGAAACTCAAATTTTTCTTTAGATATTGATGAATAATTTGTTAAAAATTTCATACAAACATCATATCTCAATCTAGTATAATTGAATGTGGTGCCCCATGAAACCTTACCACTTCCTTAGTATATATTTTGAAAATCTTATCCAATGATAAATCTTATCTTGTAGTAATGAAGTGTGCTAACTTTATAAGGTGATCAACCATAACCCATAATTACCTCATTATCAAAGATAAGATAAACCCCAATGGTTACCAGTAACTTTTTCATAGGGCCGCAAAGTGTAAAGTAATTCCTCATAAAATAACTTTGTAACTAAAACATATACAAAACCAAAGGGTTTTATTTCCATTACTGTATCTTTAAATATCCATAATCATGATAAAATATCATCACACAAAACCTCAAAAGGGGTGTCAATGAATTTTAACTTATGTTAAACCCTAAACTCATAAACCCATAATGGTATCTATAACTCTTCAGTTAATCTTATATGTAAACATATATACTTCAAAAATTTAATTCACACTTTATTCCTTTTAAGGATATTATCTTATAAAAAATATTTTCAATGGAATAATGGGTTTATCCTTATACCAATAGAAAATAAAATGTGATTTTATTATACCTTTATCCATGAAATGGGGGATAATCACATGAAAATTCACAAAAGGATGAACAATAAGATCTTTATAGTACTCATTCGTATTAAATAAAAAAATAAATTACTAATTAATGGGGTTGGATAAGTGTTCCCTAAATTATCATGATTCACTTTATCTATTTTGGTTTCATAAGTAATCATTTTTTATTTTTTATTCAGAGGTTATTGTGGAGTATCATCCAAAATATCCTTTGGATTGGGGAATTGATTTTCATGTTTCATAATCTCCTAGCAAATAAAACAGTATAGTGTGTGCGGTGAATTAGTTGGTTTTCTCTTCTTCTCTATTTCATTAACTAACCCATTAATAACATATTTATATTCTACAGACTTATGACCTTTCTTTCCACTTTCAAATAAACTCCTAGTTACATTTAATATATTCCCTTGATACTTATTCCCATATTTACGGAATGCATATGGAAGGAATTTCTTTCCACCATTTGAGTTTTCATGAGATTCAATCTTCCCTTTCTTATCCAAACAGTAGGAATGGTAAGAATATCCAATTTTCATTTCTACCTTAAATTCACATTTAATGACCTCTTTATACCTACCGAATTCTCTTATAGACAAGGCATTTCAAAGACATGGTTTTGGGTGACTAAATAATCAATCATATTTTTTAGGGTAAGTGATTAAACTAAAATAGTGACATTAAAGTATTTTAAAATTATTTTCATAGTTACTAATAGATTATTCATCATTTTTCTTAATTTAAAGGAATTAATTCTCAAAAAAAATTAGAATTCAATAGAGATACTTAATTAGAAATTTCCCCTTTATCAGTTCTCATTTCATATATTCAATTTCTTCTTATTCCCTTATATTATTAATAAGATTCCACCATTGATCTCCTCCAGATTTCAAATAATAAATAGCCAAAATGAATTTTTCCTGCTCTAAAAATCGAATAATGGAGAATATATTTTCATTCAAAGTGATCTGTTTCTTTACAACTAGTGGATCATTAGAACCACTAAAATAAAGATAGTTTTGCCTTATAAAAGACTCAAATGAATATTGTTTCCTCCATTGTCCATTAGTAAGTTTAGAATGATTTAAATATTGAGAAAGTTTTATTATATAACTAAGATTATGAATTCTATCTCCCATAACATTTTTTGGTTAGAAGAAAAATCATTGCATTGTTTGTTGCATTAAACATTAGCATAGTTCATTTGTGTTCCATCCAATGACTAAATAAAAAAATTATAGTGTTACAAAGACTAATCACTGTGTAAAATTACCTTATCGTTAAAATAAATTATAGGATTCTTATATCATGACACATATTTTTTAATCTATGATTCATTAGGATTTTACTAGGACATTTATACTCACCATCTATTTAAATCAGTAATTATGGTACGTAAAGAGTTTGTGAATTTCCAAAGAATATCCCCTTCAGAGTGTAAGACTAAGTGTATATCATGGAATGTTTTCATGAACTATGTGACAATAAATTCAAGATCAATTCACTCTTTTTAGATTTATTACCCATAGATACATCTATTTCAGATCCACGTCCACTAATATTATCCAAACAGGGGTGTAATTACATAGAAACCACTCACTATATCCTTTACCAAAATTCTAGGAAATTTTATATATACTTTGAATCATCCTTAGACATATACTTAGCCATATCTCTAAACATATCCTTATATATATCCCTAAGAATTTAACTAAATTTGTTCATTATAGTTTCCAAATATTAAAAAACCTTTCTTATGATACCAACTGTAGAAACATAGGCTTTTTATAGCTTGATATCACATCTTTTTATAAGAATATTCAATTAATGTCAAAAATATATTCCTAAGAACCATAATAGTTTAGTTTCTTTGGAGACTATATATACAATATTCTAATTTTTTGAAATATATTCAACATTTCCAAAAAAATACCTTCTCATATAGTATTCCTTTTAGGCATTCCCTTCCTAAAACATTATTTATAACCTAGGGAAAAGAAACATAAGAATGGGTGACCTAATATAAGTAAGGGTAAATATAAAAGATATCAATCTATGATCTTATAAAAATATAAGATAAGAATTATTTTATGTGATCATTATCATAACTTATGAATTTCATACCCAACCTTTCATATATCATAAATATGAGTCACAAAAAAACATTATAATTCCCAAAAACATGGCCATTAAGGGTGATAAATAATCATAAATAAATCACAAACCATAATATCATGTCATAAAAGTGTTTCACCATCAAAAATATTTAAAACCTTCTCATATGTAAAGGTTAACTACCAAGACCATCAACATAGTAGAAAAGGACTCATCACTAGTTTTCTATTGGGGATCAGGACACACATGTTTCCCACATTGGATTAGGAAACACCTATATCATATAGTGGATCAAGAAAAACCTATTTCCCATAGGTTTCCTAGACATGTCTGTTTCCCATAGTGGGTCAGGACACACCTATTTTATATAGTGGATTAATCCCATCGACTAGTTTCTATTTGTTATCTCATGAGATATAAATATTTGTCCAATGCATTAGAGAGAGATATAGGTCACACACATCATATAAGAAAAATAATATATAATTTTTCCATAATATCATAAAAACTTCATCATATTATAATCCATAAATTGAAATGGGATTCATAAACAATTCATCATATTATAACCTATCGAAAACTAGATAGGTTTCATAATAATTCCATCATTTTATGACCTGTGGAAAAAGAATTTGGTTTAATAATAATTATATAATGGTATAACCCATGGAAGAGAAATGGGTTTCACAAATATCATTCCATTATAAAAAACTATTCAGATAAGGAATAATAAAAGTTTCATTAGTTTATATCCCATAAAAAATAAGTTGCATCAAAGGATGTCATCTTATATTAAGAATGGTTTTAAAATAAAAATCACTTAGAATGTTTCTTAATGAACATAAATTTTATTTTAAAATCACTTTTTAAAAATTACAATTCATAAAATATTTTTGAAATACTTTTAACTAAAAATAACCTTAAAAACATAGAATTGAAGCTTTAAAAATCATTTAAAACATTTCTTACAGAAAATATATTTTGTACTATGAAATACAATTTTTAGAAAATAAAAAATTTATAAAATCCTATTATTTTAAAATAGCCTTGAAATATTATAATTAAATATTTAAATAAAATAATTTTCATGATGATGGGATGTTTTGTTTATGTTGTCTATGTTAACACAAAGATTCCTTTCACATTTTCGGTAAAAGTCAAATAGGAATTATTTGAAAATGACATGAATATTCTATTCAAAACTTTTTTAAAAAAAATTGAAACATGGGTATAAATTTATTTTAATAAAAATATAAAAATATGAAAACATTTTTTGAAACCTTTTTAAAAACATGGTTTTGGAAGAAAATGGATTTCCAACCAAAGAGAGAGATAAAGTAGGTTTTTTCTTAAAAACATTTTCTCAGTTATTTTAAGTATCAAATAGTTGAAAACTTTTACTATTAATATCATGATTAACTATTTTTTTATAAATTAATTGATTTTTTTATAAACTTATTATAATATTTTATCATTTAAAACACAGTCATAAACTATCTCAATAAATGATCATATTGTAACATAAAATCTTTACCATTTTGGAAACATTGAAACATAAGAAACCTGAAGGAACATAATTATATGAAACTTAAAATATCATGAGGATAAATAAATTCATTATATTTCATGCTAGTGGGTTTTTATATATATCTTATAAGGGAATATAGTACATGATGTAACATAAGTCTCAAAGAATCCAAACGGAGACAAAAAATATCTTACCTTAAGTCTTGGATTCCTTCATAAACATTCGTACCACCTTTATAATAAATATATTTTCATTATGAATATATTTAATGAAAATAATTGTATATATCTAACTATATATGATTTAATTATGGCTTTTTGTTACTATTTTATTAACAATTTCATATTAGGGTCACATTTTGTGTAATAATAGCTTTGTATTCTGTATAGGTTTTGATTTTTTATTTTCAGTAAAATTACATTAATCATGATTTCATAATATCTATAACATTAACCATCATAAAAATATCATATTTATTCATTATATATATTTATAGAATCCAATAAAAGTTGTAGATCAAAAATGAAATACACCATTCATGGAGACGGTAGGTCATACATATGCATGAACATTGTTTCCATTTTCACAAAGAAAAGAAAAAAATAAAGGTAATATATATATTAACATTAAATAATTATTTTTAAAACATATATATCAAATATTATTATTTAATCTAACCATATTACCTTCCATGTAAAGCGAGAATGAATCGCAATTCTTCATGAGGTGGTAGTTCATCGTCCACACGAATGACATTTTCATATTCCCACAGAATGGAAATTTAAAAATAAAAATTTAACATTGTGATTCCAGAAGAATATTAATATCATATATATCATATATATTTATATATAAATTTAATACATCCTTATATCCATATATTATATTTGATAATAGAAAAAACGAATGACATCGGTTCGCGAGGCAATCGTCTGCCATACACACGAGTGATGATTTCATTTATCATTTGATAGAATATGACATGATTATATGTTATTAAATTAACATAAAATAAACTAATTATATGAAATATATTTAATTTTTTATATCATAATGTGTTAATAATAAGGGAAGTATGTTTAGGAAGAAATAAAATAAAAACTCTTAATGAATAATGTTACCTCTTCCTTGGGATACCTCCTTAGGTTTGCACCAAAAGCCTTCTTAGGTTATATTTATGACCAAAGTTAGGCTTATAAGAATAGGGGTGGTAATGGGGTAATTTATTTGGGTTGGTCTTGGACAAATTAAAAATGTTTTAATGGATGAATAAGAGTGGATAGAGGGTTTCCTTTTATAAGTGAGGTGAGTGGCACATTTATAATCTTTGAAAAGGAAAAGGTGTACCCACATTTTTATAATGCCACAAGGATCCAAAATGAAAAATTATAAAAAATATATATACAATATTAAAAGATGTATTATGTCCATACAATGAGTGTTTCATATGTTTTGGTTTATTTTTATCCATTTTCTATTTAGTTTACCCCCCCCCCCCCCCCACATAGGTAAACCCATTTTTACCTTAACAGCTGTAAATAATTTTAAATATTTTTACTATTAATTTTTATCAAAACATTACTCGAGCATAATAGATAATATTAATTAATATTATTCCAAATATGGAATAAATTTTTAAAAATTAAATTAATATAAGTGGAAAAAACAAAAAAATAATAATTTCGCATATGCAACAAAAATATGGGTTTTTAAAGAGAAAATGTTCGAAAGTTTACAATGATTTTATATCAAAATTCACTATAAAATTGATTCAAATGACCTAAATTGGGTTAATAGATATATCATTGAACTAATTTTACTTTTAAAACCATTTTAAAAAAATATTTTTTTTATTCTTTAAGATAAATGACAATTCATAATAAGAACCAGTATTTTTTACTACTCATAAAAATAGTTATCTTTTCAGAAAAATCCAAAAAATTAATCCTAAGATAATTTTTACATGCTGATATAAAACAATATTAATTTTATAAAATAAATTTTCTAAAATTGGTAATAATTCATTTTAAAACTAGTTCACCAAAGGAGACAAAACTACATTTTATAAAAATACAGTTTTAAGCATAAAATTATATTTATTCTTATCTCTTATCTAGAAAACATATAACATAAATGTTAAACATTACATTGAATATATAATATATAAATTTAATTAATATGATTAGCTAAAAAAAATTTATTTATTGATGTAAAACATAGTTGTGTGCATAAAAATAGTTTTTCATATAAATATTTTCTTTTGTTTTCAAAAAATGATTTTATTTTCATTTCTAATTAATTATTCCCAAAATAATTCATTATATATACATATGTAAACCATATTTTATTAATTTAGTTAATTATATTCATTCATTCCATTCTAATGGCTAAGTGACAACTATATATTGAATAATAATATTTTAATATTATTTCATATTTGTTTAAACTTGGTGTTGAGTGTAATGCAAGAAACACTCAATTTTTGTGTATTACACAAGATAAAATCGGTGCTGGTTGAAATGAAAAATATCAAAGAGATGACATATATTTGAAAATTTTATATTTCTTAAATTCATGGGGTGTTATAATCTTGAAACAAAAATTTTATCATATTTCTATCACTTCTAATGAATCGATATTATTTTTAACACTTCTTTGGTTTATGGTTTTGTAGTCATTGAAATTATCATGACTATTCACTTTCTTATGATCAATGATCTCTATCACTCTCCATCATTATTTGTAAATTTTTATTTTATTCCATGTCTAAATTTTTACATCCCAAATTTTTTTTCCTATATAGAAACTTAGTTATGTGTCATTATATATGACCTTTATATTTTTCTTTCCCTTTTTTAAAGAGTATGTTTTGTTAACCATTTTTACAATGTGGGATTTCAACAAAGGCATTTTCTGAGGGAAAAATTTCGATTACTAAGATGAAGTTAAAATTTATAAAATTTAATTTTTAAAATTGGGGATAATGTAACACCCCAATATTCTAAAATTGGGATATTTTGTTTGATAACATATACGACATGCAACACAGATTTTATAAGAATCGCCAAATATTATTATTTAAATATCACCAATATAACCAAGTCATTGCATTAGAGAGTATGAATAAGATTAACTAAATTATAAAATATATATATATAAAAAGTTAATAATCCGTAAAAAATATTGATTAATTCTTAGGAAAAAATCACTCAATTTTAATAGATTAAATTTTATTCTTCAAAAATATATTTTTTTAAATTGGTATTTAATTCTTTTTTTATGGAATATTATAATTAATTTCTGAAACTTCTATAAATATTATTTGATAAAATAGGTAACATTTTTTAATCAAAACATAAAAATTATATTGTGGTTAAATTCTTATTTTTTTTCTAAACAGTTATATTTCTTTATGAATAGTGAAAATACTGATATCAATTGAAAACTATATATTCTTTTAAAGTAATTTTAAAATATAATTATATTTAGTATTATCTTTAAATTACCAATAGTTACTTTTTATTTAACATAATACAATTATAGTCTTTTTTATGGAATTTTAATCTTTAATTTAGTTTTAAAACATTTTTTACATCAAAGGATTTTTCTGAATAGTTGTTTTTCATTACATTTTTATATGTTTAATTTTAACTAAGATTATTCCACTCCTATGTATTGAATCATGAAAAATGGATATTGTTTCTTAATTATGTGGTCCAATTTTTTAGAATATTTTTCTTCTAATTTTAATCATTATGAATAGTACTCATATTAAATTTTGTAACAATAGTAAAGGTAAAATTGGTTTTTTAAGGGTAAAAATATTGTGATAAAGACCAGAATGTTACCCTAACACTTTTATTAATTTTATTGGATGAGTATATTTCATACATAATCATAAAAAATTCTAATATATGACCTTTTTTCCATTTTTTCATGTATTTTTACCTTTGTAATATTTTATGTAATAAATAGTCAAAAAAATTCATTCTCCTTGTTTTATTATCATAGAATATTTGATATAGAGATAAAATGTAGATATGTTCATTTATAAATATTCAATTGAAAGATAAATTATTTTTATTTTTAATGGTAATATTATGGTTATTATTACTTGATCCATGAATTAAATGTTCATCTAAGATATTTTTGATTTTTTTCAAAAATCAAATCTCCTAGAACACTATAGTGGAATAACATTTCTAAGGGAAGTAATTATATACTTTTGGACAAAGTTTGATCCATGATTATTAAATCTTGCCTTTTTATTTAAAAACAACAGTATTATTTTGATATTTATACATTCTTACTTAACATCATTAAATATAAATCATTCATAATGAATCCATATAAGATATAGTATAAGACCAGTTAGTCTTTTAGAAGGATTTTGGGTAGAGAAACTCTCTTTTGAATATTATCATATAATAATATTTAATAAATGTTAGATAAATTTTTTATAATCCCATGGTAATTATGAGATATAATTTTTATAATTAAACTATTCATATGTAACACCCTAAGATTCTAAAATAATGTCATTACATTTGATAATGTTTATGACACACAACATTGAGCTTAAACAAACCACAAAATATTATTATTAAAATATGACTATTATAAACCAGTCATAGAAATAAAGGATATTAATATGATTAATTTAATTATTAAATACTAATAATAAGCCTAACTAACAATAAATTATTGATTAATTCTTTGGAAATAAGTAATCAATATTTAGAACTTTCATTTTTTTTCTTCAAAATTTTGTTTGCTTCAAAAATGGTATTTTTTATTTTTTATCAGTGAGTATTATAATTAATTTATGAAAATTTTAGAAAATTTATTTCATAATAAGGATATAATTTTTTAATTCATCGTATAAAAATTATCATATGGTGAAATATTTAGATTTTTTTTAGAAAAGTTTGATTTTTAAATAAATAGTGAAAAAATATAGATGTTATTGAAATGAGTTTTTTCTTTTAAAGTAATTATAAAGTAAAATTAAACTTCATAATATTTTAAAAAATTTATTAGTCTATTTTTATTTAAAATAATCCAATAATATTATTTGGAATTAATTTTATACTTTAATTTAGTATAAAAACATTTTTGTACTTAAAAGACATTTTTTTAAAAAAAAATATTTATCATCACGTTTTGTGGGTTTAATTCTAAGTTAAATAATAAAACTTATGTGTTTTGGAAAATTAAAAATTTATTCAATATTTATAATTAGGAGAAAAAAAATTCTAAATATTTCCCTTTTATTTTTATTCATTGTGAATAGTAATCAGAGAAATTCAGTTACTATAGTAAAGATAAAATGAGTTGATTAAGGGTAAAAATAATGTGATAAAGACTATAAAGTAACCATAAAACATTATTTAATTTAATTATATTATTATAGTTCTTTCATAATAATACAAAATTTCAATATATGTCCTTTTATTTCCATATGGCCATGATTTTGGCTATTATTATATTTTATGTAAAGAAAAGCCAAAATGTATTAATCTTTGTTTTAATTCCCTTAAATTTTTTAAAAAGGGATAAATAGATTTTATGTTCATTTATATATATAATTTAAATTTAAATTTTTTTATTTTTTAGGTTAATTTATTTATAATTTTTAGTGATTAAAAAATTACGGTAAATACTTACATAATGCCGACGTAGAAATTATTAAATTAAAAGGAAAAAAAATAAATTGTTGTAAAAATATTCAAAGTAATATAATTTGAAAAAATTATTATGTTCTATAAAATTTATATATTAATATAACAATTTTTTAATTTTTTAATTTATGTATTTAAATTACATATTTTTATTTATGTTATTAAAGATAAATTAAATTAATAGTTTTAAAATTTCCATTTATGATATTTTATAATAAATATTAGATTTCTAAATGATTTAATATTTCAAAAAACCTCATATTCAAAAATTAAATTTAAAATAGTTGATAATTTTAACCATGGTATATTTATGTGCCGTTTATTCTTTTATTGTAATTTTATTTACCCATAAAAAGTAAAAACATTAATGATGCCTTAATTATCAAAAGGGTTAAAATAGTTTAAAAATATATGGTTCAAAAAGTCCCCTAATCTTGTCCAATTTTTACTTTAATAGATTAATTAGATTCAAAAACATATTATATTTTAATTTTATCAATATTTATCTATTTTAATATGAATATTAATTTATATTAATTTAACACTTTGAGAGTTTCCATCCCTTCACTTATAAAAGAGAACCTATTCTTCTATTTCATTCACACTTAAAATAAAAATTTTATTCATATAATACCTTCCAAAATACCTTCATTAAATCCAACACCACTTCTTAGATTCCATGTTTTTATCATTAATATATTCAAAAAATTATATTAGTGTAAACCTTAAGAGTTTGTCTGAAGAATAGGTATAGTTCATAACCATGAATTTTCAATTTGCTTCTTTTCCTAACATATTCAAACTTATTCAACCAATATTAAGTAATAAAATCATTTTATGACATATAATTATATTTTATTATGTTAATTTCTTAACCAATATCCATCCTCCCTTCCATCAAATTGGATATGATACCATCATTCGTTTGCACGCCAGATTACCACCTCGCGAACTGATTTAATTTGTTTTTCATCACCTCCTATAAAGACTATTCAGACTGATGTATTTAATGTATATATATATGACATTAATAACATATTTATAATTCTTAAAATATAACATATAATTAAATTTCTTACCATTTTATTCGCTGAAAAAGGATCATGTCTTTCATACGTACCTGTGGACTACCACCTCCATGAAGATATGTGATTAGTTTTTCATCACTACATAAAATGTATGGTTTATATGAGTGTATTTAAAGAAGTAATATGATATTAATGGTTTTATTATAATTCCTAAATGATAAAATAATACTTACTTTCATTCAATAATGATACTGGAAAAATAAAAATGTTACTCATGTGTATGTATGAACTATTATATCTATGATTGTTGCGTAGTTCATTTTTTCAGAACCGTCATTTACTATTGGTTTTAAAATTAAAATTTATATATATATAATATAATTATGTCATTATTATTATTATTTATATGACGTAATAATAACTTTTTTGACCATAGTCAACTTAGAGAAGTCGTTTTTGACATATAATCCCAATATTATCAAAACGTCCAATGTTTACCGAATTCATTAAGTAAATGTATATATAATGGTATTAAAAAAAATATTATAATAATTAACTTTAAAAACATTATTGTTAAATTAATTTATTAACATATATTTTTTATTCATAGAGATAAATAACATCTATGATGAGTCGAATGACTAAAAATTACATTTTTATTATAAAAACACTTTTAAGGTAAAGTGATAAACCATGGGATCCAACACCAACCACAAACCAACCAAAACAAAAAGAACAAACGCAGAATAGGCTCCTCCCTAGCAGTTGCACCATGTCACAGCCTTCATCAGAGGATGACCCTTCGACGAGTAGTCCCATTTGAATGCACGGGCATGGTACCGATGGCGAAGCCATACCCTCTCAGCGACCAAATTTGAAAGGCAAACTCTGGTGAAGACTCTGTGCTCTAATCCCCATCTAGAGAAAATCTGCATGAAGTGAATATTGCAGGCAAAAGTTTTTCAGCATAATAAACTAGATCATTGAACTTAACTTAGGTACAGTACGCCCAAAAGTCCACCAAACCATCCAAACTCAGCAATCCAACCTAAAGAGAATCATAAAATAGTAACTTAAGGTCGCCATAGCCCACTTCTCTGAACAACTTCCATGATAAATATGAGACCTGAGTGTCTGGTACCTTAGTCATCAACTTTTCGACCTCAGAAGCTAGCTGATCCCAAGATTGGATATACTCCTTCATACTGATCAGACCTTTTATTGAATCCCCCTACCAATATGAGATCTTGTTTGTCAATCCAAGAGTATTGATCCTCATTAAGAGACACTTTTAGGGACCTCCCCATAATCTTTGCTTCCTCCTCTTCATTTTCATTCAGAACCAATACCTACTCGAGCGCTTCCTCATTGTAATTTAAAATCAAGTCCAAAGATTGATCGTCTTGGTCCCCTGTTCTTTGAGGACTTTGGTTCTCACTGGAAAATTTAATTCCATTTAACCTTTTTTCCAACCAAGTCTCTAAAGGAGGAGGGAGTGAGGAGTAATCCTTCCTCCCCTTCCTTCTCCTAACACTCCTAGTACTCCTTCTACTCCTCAGGCTTGGAGTTTTATCTGCCAAGAGTTTGGGTTCATGTACAATGAGTTCCTTCCCACAGCCCTCGCCTCTCTTCTCAAGGATATCTGAATCCGATCGAACATCCGCCTCTGGGAGGCCTTTGAACATGTTTCTCAAGTGTACTAGAGTCCGTTTCAGAAAACCCAAACCTCCAGCATCTTCTCCTCTTTTAGAAAGATCTATGCCTACAGTTAGTCTATGCTTCCCCTTACTCACAGCCCCACTACTTTCCCCTAACTCATATGCACCCAAAGTAGTCAAAACCACCTGCACACCTCCCTCCATTTGTTCCAGGGCCACATCCCTCTCATTCTTCTGAGTTTCAACTCTGGCATCTTTATACCGATACCTTACCTCGACACCACAGTTGTTATGACCCCCCATATCATCCCTAGGCCTACTAAAAACCTCGGATACCCGCGGGTTCAGGTGATGGTCTATAGAATTATTCCTCACCTCGGAACCCAAAGCAACCTCAACACTCGCATCCTAGTCGGTTGAGGGGTTGTCGCGTCGTTCTTCCATCGGCTGTAACAATTGAGGTCCGTCTACACTATGCTCTCTGCCCGCTTCCAATTATTCCTCGCTACCCACCATCGTGGTCTCCATATGGACACCCCGGTGACCCATACCCCTAACCACCAGCTTTGCAGACCCCCGTCGACATACATTGGACAGATGTCTCAGCTGCCTACAATCTGAGGAAAAATAGGTAAACTCTCATAAACCACACATTGTTTACATCTATACACTTCACCGATTGTTATCCATACATAATCAATGGCAATTCTAGGCACATCCATCTCAACACACACCCATGGATTCACCGGGTAACAAACAGTTTATGTGCGACTGTTCGAGCAAAGATATCTACCTATAAGGTTTGTGAGAATTTTTAACATAGAGGGGTTTTGTAAAGGGAGCGGAATGTTGGGGAAGCAGACCTAAATCGCGGAAGAAGGTGGATCATGCTTCATATGAAAATCAAATGACCATCGAAATAAAATGAACCTGAAACCATTGTAGCACCGGGGGGACTTCAACCAGACGCTAATGAGGTCCTCCTCTAATGAAAAGCGGATCATGATGTGATGATTGTCGAGCAATCCTATAATCTCCCTTTTCCGGAGGTCCCAGGAGTCGAAGACAAATCTGTTAAAGGAATCCATCGATGGCCTTCGATTCTTGAACCGCACAACCAAGGTGAGCTTCAAGAGTATAGAAATCTCTATGAACTCTAAGGTCGAAATCTGAAGATTTGGAAAACCATCAATGAGCTCTGGGACTTGAGGTCTCAGTGTAGCTTTAATAAATGGAGGAAAGAGGGTGGGATTAGAGAAGGGGAAAAATGGGGCTACTTCTTTTCTGATGGTCGACGAAGATCCCTCCACTACTGAGGGGGGAGGGACTGGCATGGTAGTCATCATCTTTGCCGATTTTTGAGGACCCTTAGCAAAGGGTTCCCGAGCGCCCTCCATCCTCCTCTATATATATGATGACTCGGGCTCAAGGTAAGGGACTTTCTTTTAAAAATCCTCTTTGAAAGTTTCCCTTACAACCCTTTTTCTTCCATTTCAATATTTTTGAAAAAAAATCTTATCAATAAATTTATATGGATATAAAAAACTAAATTTTAGAAAAAAAATTATTTTCTTGCAAAGGTTTTCAAATTGATTATTTTTATATAATTTTTTGACTTTCTTTTCAAAAGATGAAAGGAATGATCTATTTCAATGTATATGACGATAAATAATTTTTCTACCACCATAGAATTTATTTATTAATAGATTATAATAAAATATTTCATATTTTATTCAATGAAAACACATTTTTTTCTTCTTTCTAGGTATTTTATTTTTGAAAATTTGGTTTGAAAAGAATGTTTATTTCAGTATCTAAAAGTTTTTTTCATATGGGTTTAAATAATTTTTTCAAAGGGTTTCTGATGAAATGGATAAATAATAATAATAAATATTAATAATATGGGAATTAGAAATTAAATACATGGAATGGTTGAGCTCGATATAGATTATATGATAGTTTGATCCCCATTATAGCTCGTGGTGAATGGTTGAGCCCGATTTAACTTGTACAATGGGTGTGCTTAGATATCTCTCTAATGCATTGGGTAATGTTCCATTTCTTAATAGGCAATAAAGAGGGAGTTACCTATGAGTTTTATCTTATGGATTTAACCGGGCTCTATTTATTTCTAACACGAGTTATAAATATAATTTATCTAAGTTTTTTAAAAGTGGTTTTACTTTCTTGATATGAGTTTTAAAGTTTTTATTTAAAAGAAATGTGGGTGTGATTTTCATACCCATATGATTCATTTCATTAACTCAAATAACATTGAGATAATGCCAAAAATTTTAAGGGTTTTTACTTTTATGACAAGAAAAATATATTTCTGTTTGTTTTTGTCTCTTAGTGAGATTTTTTTATCATCCCACATTTTAAAAAAAATCTTGTGGTTTTATGGGTGAGAATAGAAAAGAAGAATCCATGTTGAAATTATGAATATTTTTCATGAAGATAAAACATGTGTTCCTTAATTTTTTAGATTATGGGAAAAATAGATACTTAGAAGAAGTGTCACATGTAATTTATTGTTTTATTATGAATGAGTTATGAACAAATTATATAAGACTATAAACAATAAATATCCTTTGGAATGAAATAAAATTAATTCTTGATTAAAAACATAAGATTATATAATGTTTATCATTAAGTCCATATAGTTGGTATTAGAGGAAAAGGGTTAGATAACTTTAATAGATATGATATTGTTAGATGTTTATAATTAAAATATTTACAACACATTAAGGTTTAATATGTTGGTTTGGAATTATAATTTGGTAGTATTATAAACCCATAGGGGTTAGTATGTTAAGAATAAATATTGTTAATTTTAAATATTATATTTAAAAGGATAATAATCTTAGGTATAAATTATTTTAAGCTTAAAGTATTGTATAATTTCTATAAGTATTTTCTTTTCAAGGACCATCTTCATGTTAACATGAAATAACTCATTTCATGTTTTAATTACGTTCTTCTATACATATTAAAGATTTTTTATGATGAATAATCGAAAAGAATCTTAAAAACCTTTTTATCACATCCAAATGATTTAATCCTCACATTAATGGATAAATCTTGTAAAAATGATTTTGAAATATTTTAGAACATCTAAATCACATGTAAAAAGAAATTTGATCTATCCAACACCTTTTCATTTAAAAAAAATTTATATGGATAATAGTTTTTCTTCTATTTAATTTTAAAATCTAAACTCATCCATCTCATTCATCAAGAGAAATACCACCAAGTAAATGAATATTTAAAGATAGATATATGGAATTTATACTATGATATAAAGGGAATATCAATAGTATAAAATAAAACCCTGTTGTTTAGAATTAAGGTATGAATTATTTTATTATATTCTAAGTATAAATCTTTAGCGAGTTGATATTGATAAATCCTAATGACATAATTTATATCATTAAATAAGTCTACCAAGAATGGATAAAGGGTTAAGAAATAATATGAATTAAGGATTTTTCTATCAATGATATTATAACATATTCTAAATATTATCATAATTATGAAATATTATATATTAGATTTTGTTTTCAAAATTTTGGAACCAATGTTAAATGGAATCAATAAATTTGAAAAGTGGTGCCAAAAAAATTTGATAGTTTTTATAGACACTTATTTAAGGGAGTAAGAAAAAGGTATAAATAAACCTATCAGTTAATATGTTTTTAATGATAGTAAATTATGATTATTTGGTTTTGTGAAAAAAATAGTTGTATATAAACCCATTGAGGTTATAAATAGATTTAATAAATATATATATTTCTAAAGATTTTCATCAAAGTTTTAAAAAATTTATAAGAATTATATAGATATAGTTTTAGTAAAAAGGATAACATGTCACATCTAATAACGTCATGGGGCTATAACCCACAACCGAAGACAAATAAAGGTGTAACACCTACTACTTCTAAACTTAACATTCTGGTTAGTAGGATTTTTTTACTTAAAATGATTTGATAGATAAAGATTATTTGATTTTGGGGAATTATTTATAATCATATAAATAAAAATGGGATTAAAAAGTGATATTATAATGATGTAATTAATTTTATTTAAGTATAAGTTCAATATTTTATGAACCTTAACTGATTAAATTAAATAATTTTCTTTAGATAAGATAGTATTTTATTTGTATAATACATGTTAAATTTTATTTTGGAAGAATGTATTATATTAATTTGGATTAATGGTGATTTGTTTCATTTATGGGAATGATTAACATATCTTGGATATTATATAAATATGTCATATACATGTTTGGTATGATACTTTAATAGTGATTAACATGATTTGTAGCTAAGTATTGGAAGAATATGGGAACAAATTATTCTAATCTTTGGTATTCAATCTTAGTCAAGAATATATTTATATAATGATTTAGTTTGAACTTTGGTATTACTATTGAATTTTGGAGATTTATGTATTATTTATCAATATAACGGTTTATTAATTTTTGAAACTAACTTACCTTGTTCTAACCATTTTGGTTTTGGTTAATATCTAAATATAAGATAAATAACTTGTTATCCATTTAAATAATTATATGATTCTATAGATGTTGACTTCAGTACATCCAAAAAACGAATCATCTATAATACTCACTAGTTGGAAACAAAATATTAAATTATGGTGTAAATTTATTAAAGGATGAAATTATACTTTTCAAGTAAGTGTATTTCCATATGTTCTTAGTTAAGATGGTAATAGAATTCATCGATACAAGGAAAGGTGTCTTTATAGAGGTCCGTGATTTTTATACATATATATTTCATCTCTTTAAATGAATATTCAATATATTAAACAACAACATGCTTGAGGACCATAATATTTTATCTTATTTGGAGACTAGGAACATAATTTTCTAATTTAGTGAATGGTCTTTAACAACTCCCGCAATGATCTTGTAACATATTAATCTTCTTAGGCATACCCTTCCTAAAACTTTCTTCATAACCTAGGGAAGGAAACTTAAGAAAGGGTAGTCTCATATACTCAGTAATGGTAAATATAAGAGATATCATTCTATAATAATTTAAAAGAATAAGATAATAATAAGGGTGTGTTATCATGAAAATAACATAAGAAGTTCATACCCAACCTTTCATAGATAAAAACATGAGTAAGGGCATAAAACTGTATCATTTATGAAAATAAGGACCATATGGGTGATAAATAATAATAAATCCATCATTAACCATAATATCATGTCATAAAAGTGTAGCACCATCATAAATAATGAAAACCATTTCATATGTCATGTTAAACTATCAATACCTTAAACCTACTGGATTAGGACTCGTCACTTATTTCCCATTTTGGATAAGGTCATACCTATTTCCCATTGTGTATTAGAAAACACCTATTTCCCATAATGGATTAGGACACACCTGCTTCCCATATTTCATGTGGACAAACTTGTTTCCCAGATCGGAATTAGACTCAACTCTTTCCCATAGGGAACCAATCACATCAACATATTTTCCATTTTTATATCATGTGATAAAAATATTTATCCAATGAATTAGAGGTAGATATAGGTGCTACCCATAAAATAATGAAAATCATACATATATGTACCATAAAACCATAAAACATTCATTATAACAAAACCCTTAAAATGAAATGGTCTTCATAAATATTTCATCACATCATATCCTATGAAAAAGAGACAGGTTTCATAATCATTTCACCATTTCATCATTACATGACCCATAGAGAAAAATCGAGTTTAAGAATAATTTTATCATGGAATAACCCCTGGAATATAAATGGGATTCATAAACATCATGAAATTATAAATATAAACTATTCATATAATTAATAATAATGGTATCTTTGTTTCATATCTCCATTAAATATTAAGTTACATAAAAGTATTTCATCTTTGATGGAGGATGATTTTGAAAGATAAATAATAGGGAACATTTCTTAAGGAATATAATTTTTCTTTAATAATATATTTTTAAAACTAAAAATTCATTGAATATTTGGGAAATCTTTTTCTTTGAAAATAACCTTGAAAACATAGAATGTAAATGTTAAAAATAATTTAAAATCTTTCCTCAGGAAAATATCATTTACTTTTTGAAAAACACTATTTAAAGCATGAAATGTTTTGAAAATAATTTTATTTGGAAATAACCTTCAAAACATTTAAATTAAGATTTAATGAAAATAATTTTCATTATGATGGGAATTTTTTTCATTTCGTATACATTAAAAGAAAGATTCCTTTCACATTTTTTTGAAAATATAAACCATCATTGTTTGTAAAATGAAATAAAGATTACATTAAAATAAAATTAATAAGTAAAATATAGGTAGAAAATTATTTTAAAAAAAATTATAATTTTTTTAAAAAAAATTAAAACATTTTTAGAAAACATGGTTTACGTAGAAATGGATTTCCAATAGAAGAGAGAAGTAATACCAAATTTTTAAAAAAATATTTAATTAATTATTTTAAATAGCAAAGATAGGTAAAATGGTACTGTTAATATTAGAAATAAACATAAGAGAATAAAATTAATTATTTTATTTATAAATGGATCATAATATATTATCATCAAAAATAATAATAAATAATCCCGATAAATGATCAGATTGTAACATAAAATCTTTAACACTTTAAAAACATTAGAACCTTATCACCATGGAAGAAAATCATTAAATGAAAATTTAAATATCATGAATATATTTAAATTCATGATATTTCATGTCAAATGGGATATATATACACCTTTTAAATGAATATAAGTGCATAACATATCATATGTCTCAAAGAAGAAAATCGGGACAAAAAACCCTTACGTTAAGTATCGACTTCCTTTGTACACATTAAAAACTCATATATAATGAATATATGTTTATTATAAGTCTATTATAGAAACATATGTACATATATCATACCATATATTACTTACATATGACATTTTAATGCTCATTTATTAACAATTTCATGTTAAATCCATGTTTTGGGCAATAACTGCTTAGTTTTTTGTATATGTTTTGATTTTTTATTTTGTTCCTCTTAATTTGATAATTTTTACATAGAAGGTCAGGAGGCATAAAACCCTGATCCTAAAAAAATATATTAAATAACATAATGTACACAGTACGGTATCAGATATTCGTTCTACAAATATGAGTATAAACCTCACCATGGTAATCATCCTGAACAAAGCTATTACAAAACTCAGGGAAAACAAAAGACCAACTATAACTCCCCTATGAAATTTCCCCCTTAGAGAGAGCATTTGAAATTTTATTGGCCTTATGATAAACATGCATAACTTCAAGTGAGAGTGATTCTACAAGCCAGAGGCATTCAACAAAAACTGGTATATCTCTTATTGAACATTCCTTGAAAATAAAATACACCTTTCATTAGAGACGGTAGGTCATATGTACGCATGAAAATTGTTTCCATTTCCCCATAAAAAAGAAAGAAATTAATATAAATAATATGGTAAAATTAAATAATAGTTTTTATTTCATATATATCACAAATTTCTATTAAAATATTCTTGATTACCTTCCATGTAAAGCATGAACGAATCGCATCGCTTCGGGAGGTGGTAAACAGCCGTACACATAAACGACATTATCATATTCCCTCATAATGGAATATCAAAAAAGTAAAATATAATATTATTATTATATAAGAATATTAATAAAGTAAATATCATATATAATCAATTATTACATTATTATAACAATAAATGATATGTAGTATTGGAAAAATGAATGGCATTGGTTCGTGAGGCTGTAGTCTTCCATATACACGAATGATGATTTCATTGCACATTAGATGGAATATGAGATGGTTATAGGTCTTGAACTTGACATAAAAACATATAATTATATATAAAATACCAATATTAATACATAAACGTGTTTTAATAATAATTTTAAGAATTTGGGGAAGAAATTCAAAAACGTTTGATGAAGAATGTTACCTCATCCTCTGGTAACCTCTTTTGGTTTTCACCAAAAGCATTCCTAGGTTGGAATTATGAATGAAATAAGGATTTTATGATGATATTAGGTAATTTTATAAATTATTTGGGTATGGATTGTCCAAAAAAAGGGTTTGAATTTATAAATAAGATAGAAGTGGGGTGGCCTTTTATAGGTGAGGTGAGTGGCACACTTGAAATTTATGAAATGGAAAAGGTCCATGCATGTTTTTATAATGAAAAAAGGATCCTAAATGGTCCATTATAGAACCTATAATATATAAGGTCTAAATATGGATATAAAATGCGTGTTTTAAAATTTTTGGTTAATTTTTTACCCTTATCATTTAGGTTTATCCCCCAATAAACTCGTTTTTACCTTAACTACAGTAAATATTTTTTTCTGTTTTTAATCTTACTTATGGTCAAAAAATAATTATATATTATCATGTAATATATATTATTATAATTTCAAATATTTAATCCATTTTTATAAATTACATTCACATAAGAGGACAATTTTAAAAAATTTATCCCATAGACAAGATGAGAAATAAGGTTTTAAAAGAAAAAGTGTTCAAAAAATTAAAAGGTATTTATATCAAAATTAAAAATGAAATTTTTTCAAATGTCCTAAATCGTATGTATATATATATATATGAAATAAATTTTCTTTTAAATTAATTTAAAAATATTAATTATGTATTTAGATTCTTTAAAAGTAATTACATTTCTTAATAAGAACGAGTATTTTCACTATTCATCAAAAATTTCATTTTTTCAAGTAAATATGAAACATTCATCCAAAGAGAATTTCAACATAATTATTTATAAAATTATGTTGATTTAATCAAATTCATTTTTTAAAATCCGTCAAAATTTATTTTAAAATAATTTCACTAAAGATGAGAAAACAACTTTTTAGAAAAATACAATTTTAAGCGTAAAATTGGATTTGTTATTATCGCTTTTATAGAAAACACATATCATGAATGTTAAAATTATATTTAATACGTAATATAAATCTAATTAATATAATTCACTAAAATTAGTTTTTTTAATTTGTTTATGTAAAACACACTTGTGGTCATAAAAATATTTTTCAGAAATTTATTTACTTTTATTTTCAAAATAGTTTTTATTTTAAATTATAATTAATTGTTAAACAAGAAATTAATTAAATATACATGTGTAAACCATATTTTTATAATTAAATTTTAATTTTTCATCCTCTGAACACTGAAGAATGAAAAATCTATTTTCGGTGGTATTGATCCATTACATCGAAATAATTGAATCACTGGAACTACTAAAAGAAGGTGGTTATTGCATCATAAAGGACTAAAAATAAGTTTATTGAATAATTTTCTCATTTAGAAGTTCAACATGATTCATAACTTGAGAAATTTTTTTGATCATGTCAATAATATTTCACATTCCATCTCACATAACATTTGGTTGCGTATGAGTGCAATCATTAAATTTTCTATTTCATTCAGCATTAACAAAGTTCCTTCGGGTTCTATCCATTGACTAAAACTAAAAATTATATTGTTAAAAAGAATAATAATAATAGACACCACATAATCATGATAAATCACTTATATGATGTCTAAATCATGATACCAATTTTTCACTATATAATACCTTATGTTTATCCTATGTTATTCATAGTCACTTTCTATTTAAATCCTTCATGATGGTTCGTCAATAGTTTGTTAATATTTAAATAATATTCCTTGAGAGTATAAAACTGGATGTGTACAAATTCCCATGGTTTTCAGTTAGATTATTATCGAGTCCATCTTAATGATCTATTTTGATAGTTAATACCCCTAGGTACCTCAATTCTAAAGACACATCCACCTATAGTATCCAGATAAGGATGCAATTTAATGTAAACAACTCACTCTATAATTTACCATAACTATATGACATTTTCCAATACTTTAAATAATCCCTACACTTATCATTAAACATATACCTAGAAATATCCTTAAATATATCCCAAGGGATTTTACTAAAGTTTTCACATCTGAATTTCCAAGGTTTAATTAATCATTTCTTATGATACAAACTATTACAACCCATTTTTTCATACATATATATTACATATTTTATTTTAATATTAAATACCTTACATAATGACAAACTTAAGAACTGTAATAGTTTAGTTCTTTGGAGGATATTTACACAATATTATAATTAGGTGAAATAACTTCAACATCACCCATAATGATATTTTCAAATTGTACTCCTATTAAGAATACCCTACCTAAGCCTTTCTTTATAACATATAGAAGGAAGCATAAGAATGTGTTAAATCATATGATCAGTAATGGTAGACTTAAAATATGCCAATATATGATCATCTGAAAGTAGAAGATAAGAATAAGGGTATGTGATCAAGAACATGACTTATAATGTTCATACCCAACCTATCATAGATCAAAATCATGATTCATGGTGTAAAACATTATCATTTCCTAAAACATGATCCATAAGGCTGATAAATCAGTTATTAACCATAATACCATATTATAAAAGTGTGGAAACATCATAAATATTGAAACCCATTTCATAAGTCAAGGTTAACTACCAATATCATCAACATATGGGATTATTACTCATGAACTATTTCACATTGTGGATCAGGACACAATTATTTCCCATAGTGGATTAAGATAAACCATTTTACCATAGTGAATCATGACACGCCGATTTCACAAAGTGGATTAGGAAACACATATTTACCATAGTGGATCAGGACACACATGTTTCTCGTAGTAGATTAATCTCATCAACTTGTTTCCCATTATTATCTCAAGTGATATAAAATCTTTATCCAATGAATTAGAGGGTGATATTGGTCTCACATGTCGCATAATGAAAATGATACACTTATGTTCCAAAATATCATAAAACATTTATCATTTTATAGAAAATGAAATAAAATGGAATCCATAATAAATTTCATTATATTATAACATATGGAAAAGAGAGAGGCTTCATGATAATTTCACCATTTCATCATTACATGACCTATTGAGAAAGAACCAGGTTTTTTAAGAATTTTATCATGGAATAACCCATGGAATATAATGAGGTTTCATAAACATTTTATCATCACAAAAATTAACCATTTAGAGAATTAATAAGAATGATCTCTATGGTTCATACCCCCAATAAATAATAATTTATATAAAAATATGGAAACTTAGATAGAGAATTAGTTTAAAAGATAAATCACTTGGAATGTTTCTTGGGGAAGATAAAAAAAATTAAATACACTTTTTAAAATTAAAAATTCATTAAAAAATTAGAAGTCATTTTCTTTAAAAATAACCTTTAAAACCTAGAATTGTTTTTTTATAATAATTTAAATCATTTTATCAGAAAAATAACTTTTTAAAATTGAAAAAAAATTAAAATTAAAAATTTTGAAAATAATTTTACTTTAAAATAACTTTGAAAACCAATAAATGAATCTCCAAAGAAAATTATTTTCAAGATGACAAGAAGTTTTGTTCATGTTTTACACATCAATAAAATATTCCATTCACACTTTTGATTAAATTCAAAATGGAATATTTTAGAAATTGACATGAATATTACTTTTAAAAAAAATTAAAAAATCAAAAATGGGTAAAAATTTCTTTTGAAAATAATATGATAATAGTAAAACATCTTTGAAAATATTTTTAGAATACATGGATTTTTAAAAAAATAGATTTCTGATCGAAGAGATATATATAGTAGGATTTTATAAAAAACATTCTCTCAATTATTTATAGAAAAAAAGAATATGAAATAGTACTATTAATATCATGAATAACCATAGGAGAATAAAATTAATGAGTTTCAAGAGAAATGGAATATAAAATTTTATCATTGTAAACATAATCATAAACAATCCTGATAAATGATGATATTGTAACATAAAATCATTACCACATTGGAAACATTGAAATGTAAGCACCATATAGGAAAATACTTAAATTAAACATAAAATTTCACATAATTAATTAATTTTTTATATTAAATGTTAAATGGTATGTATATACACCTAATAAGGTAATATATGTGCATAACATAACATATGTCTCAAAGAAGGAAAATTGAGATTAAAATCCCTTACCTTAAGTCTCAACATACTTCATTCACATTAAAATATAATATATAATAAATATAACTTTATTATATGTCTATAAATTATCCATAATTATATATATCATGCCATATAAGATTTAAATATGACCTTTTATTACTTATTAATTAAGAATTCCATTTTAAAGTCATGTTTCGACTAATTACCGCTTTTTTTCGAATATGTTTTGATTTATTAATTTTGGTCCTCTTAATTTGATAAAGGTTCCATAATTTACATAATATTAACCATGATATAGATATCATATATATTCATTATATATATAGAGTTATTTATAGAAGACAAATATCAAAAATGAAATACATCGTTCATGGAGATGTTAGGTCGTACGTACGCATGAACATTGTTTCAAATTTTATAAAGGAGAAAAATAAAGAAAGGTAAATAACATTTTAATATTAAAGAATGTTTTTTATTTATTATATATGTCATTGGTTCATTAAAAAAATCCATATTACCTTCTATGTAATTTGTGAACGAATCACATTGCTTCGTGAGGCAGTAGCCCTCCGTACACAAGAACGATGTTGTCGTATTCCCACTGAATAGAGATTAAAAAAAGGAACATGTGATACTACCATTACATAAACATATTAATATCCTAAATATCATATATAAACATTTAATCCATCATTTTAATCCTTTGTGAGAGATGTTAATGTAAAAAATAATGACATCGGTTTGCAAAGAGGTAGTCCTTCATACACACGAATGATGATTTTGTTACCTAGTTGATGAAATATGAGATCGTTGTAGGTCATGCCATTAACAAAACAAAATATCGGTATATGTAAGATAATTTGTTTATTATATCACTATGGTTTAAAAAAATTTAATGAGTTGTAGGAAGAAATAAAATAAAACACTCGATGTAGAATTTTACCTCTTCCTTGGGTAAACTCCTTAGGTTATCACCAAAAGCCTTCACATGAGGGATTTCTGAAGAAAAAAATTAAGGCTTATTAATAGAGATTATGGAATTTGGAAAGTGATTAGGGAAAGTATTTTCCAAATAAAAATGGTTCTAATGTGTGAAAAATAGAGCAGGGGTGTCCTTTTATATATGACATTGTGCCAAAGTACGCGTTTAACAACGGTTTTTTTCATTTAACAGCAGTTTAAACTGCTTCTAAATTGTTTCATGGTGGTTTTTCAAAACCACCACTAAATTGTATATCAACAATCATTTTCTACAGTTTTTCAAAACCATGCCAAAACAATTTAGCATTGGTTTTTTAAAATTGGCACAATCATTTAGAGATGTTTAAACCACCGTTAAATCATTTCCTCCGGTTTATTTTTTAATTTATTTTAATTTTTTAATTTTCATAATTATTTTTTATTTTATTATTTATTATTTATTAGTTCCTAGTTATTATTATGTATTAATTATTATTATTATTTATTACCATGAACATGCATATGAAAGCATATGCCATATATGCCATGCCAAAATTCAGTGTTTCGTGAGATTTGAACCACTTGCCACGTACTAATTTTTCAAAACTACGACAGAACAATTTAGTGATAGATTTTAAAGATCGGGAGAATCATATATCGACAGTTTAAACCACCACAAAACAGTTTCATGGAGGTTAATTTTATTTTATTTTATTTTTAAATTTTTTATTTAATTTTTTTAATTTTTTTTATTTATTATTTATTAGTTATTTATTATTATTAGGTATTTATTATTATTATTTAATACCATGCACATGTACAAGCCTGAATATACCATATATGCCATGAAAAAATTCAGTGTTGGCTGAGATATAAACCCCTGACCTCTAACTTATTTTGGAAACACTTTATTACTCCAGCTGGCTCTTTATATTGTGAGAAAATAGAATTTAATATACCTATATATATATCCATAAAAAAATACATAACAAATAGATTTGAACAAAATAATTAATAATTAATAATTAATAATTAATAACTAATAATTAAAAAAATAATCAATAATTAATAATTAATTAATAAATTAATAATATATATAATGGTAGTAAATAATAAATTTATAATAATAAATATATAATATATAATGTTTAATTTTTATTGTTTAATATTTAATATTAAATATTTAACACATAATACATAATACATAATACATAATACGTAATGCATAATATATAATGCATAATATATAATGGATAACATATAACATATAACATATAACATATAATATATAATATATAATATATAATATATCTGTAATATATAAATAATAAATTAACTAAAAATAGATAAATATACAATAAATTAATAAATAATTAATAAATAATATATAATATATAATAAAATATCAAAAACAAATAATGAATTTATAATAAATAAGTAATAAATAACATGACAATAATAAATTAATAATAAAATAATAAATAATTAACAATTAACAATTAATTAACAAACAATAAATAAATAATAAATAAATAATAAACAAAATAAATAAGAAATATGTAATAAAATAATATTGAAAAATAAATAAAAAAACAATAATAATAATTTGAAAATAAAATAATAATTAATGTATAAATAATAACTAAATAAAAATAATAAATTTATAATAAATTTATAAATAATAAAATTTTAATGAATATTAATAAATAATGAATAATGACTAAATAATAAATAAATATTAAATAAATAACAAATTAATAATAAGTAAATAATAAATTAAAAATAAATAATAATTAGTAAGTAATAAATGATAAATAAATAATTTGTAAATAAATAATATATATATATATAATTTCTAAATGAATAATAAATAATCCCAAATTATTAATTGATAAATAAATAATTAATTACTTAATAAATAAACAATATATAATATATAATATATAATATATAGTATATAATGAATAATAAATAATAAATAATAAATAATAATTTATAAATAATAAATGATAAATAATAAATGGATATAAACATTAATGAATGTCTATGATATATATATATATACACACACTTAAATTTATTTTAAAAGATTATATAGTAATATTTATTTACATATGTTAGAATATAAATATATTTATTTATTTATTTATCAACACACACACATATGCATATATAAACATTATTTATATATATATATATAGTTTTACTGAAAATTCATTTATATAATATATTTAATGATAATGATATATTTATATTGAAATAGATTTTTATATGATGTATACACACTATATTATTATTACACACACACATACACACATATTTACATACACAGGTTCATGTTTAAATTTCTCAAATACACACACAAATATTTACATATATATGTATTTATTTACATATATTAGAACATACACATAAATATATATTTTTTATTAAAACACACATCTTTATATATAAACATTACTTATATAGGAATTTATACATATTAATGAATTTTTATAACTGTAAATAAAATTTATAATTATTTATTTTAAATTAAATTTATAATAAATACTTATTCAATATGGTTTATATGTTTAAAAAAATTATCTAAATATTAATTAAACAATTGATTTTTTATGTCTAAATAAAAGAAAATATTCATATAATTAATAATAAATAAAACTATATTCTCAAAATTTATAAAATTTTAAAACCATAATACTTATATGAATTTAATACCAGGAAATAAATTCAGTCTTCACTGAAAAAATACAATAAGACCACCTTAAAAGAAGCTAAAATTAAATCA
Organism: Viscum album; assembly: GCA_963277665.1. Lineage (NCBI taxonomy): Eukaryota > Viridiplantae > Streptophyta > Magnoliopsida > Santalales > Viscaceae > Viscum > Viscum album. Next base: position 929,857,556 of record OY728165.1, read on the forward strand.
AATGTTTAAAAACTGGGATACCCCAACTAAAAACACAGTTTTAGAGGCCTTCTCTTTCCTTTTTTGGATTGAGAATTTCGATCTGGGTTCCCCAATTCACCACGACGTATATCAATTCACATTATTTAATTTGATACATGGTAGAGCCCAAACAGACCCCCAAATCAAACGTTATGGTCGTTTGAAGTTGAAGTTCAATTTAATACTTATATTAAAACTATAATATTATCTTCATTTTAAATATTAGAAAATAATTATCTAATTTAAGTTCATTTAATTTAATAAAATTTTATTTGACTCGTTTCGGAACAAAAACGGACTCCTAGATCAATAGTTATGGTCATTTGATGTGGACGTCAGATTTTTAACTTATTAAATAATTATTTTAACTTTAAAAATATTATTAACTAATAATTATAAATATTTAGTAATTAAAATTATAAATAATAAACAATATATGATAGTAAAAAATAAATAATAAATAAAAATCATCATTAATTATTTTTTTTTCCCTTAATTTAGCGATAGTTTTTTTTAAAAAATAACCACAAAAAAATTAAGCATTTTAAAAACATAAAATTATGAAAAAATAAACAAATAAAACCACATGTATAATTGGTTTTAAAAACCTCCATGAAATCAATTTTAACCTGTAATGTGAGGTGAGTGGAACACTTATAATTTTTGAAAAGAAAAATGTATACCCATATTTTTATCATGAAAAAAGGATAAAAAATGAGTCATTCATGAACATAGAAAATATTAGGTTGAAATATTTCCATTTAATCGGTATTGTATAAGTTTTTTTTTATTTTTAACCCTTATCTTTTTAGTTTAACCCCCATTAAACCCTTTTTTACCTTAACCGTAGTAAATAATTTTTACTAGTTTTACTATTCATTTTGTTCAAAATTTAACTTAAACATATTATATAATATAAATTATTCTGATTCTAGATATGGAATCAAATTTTAAAATTTAATTCATAGAATTGTAAAATATTTAAAAATGATTCTCATAGACAAGTTGAAAAAGCTTGTTTTTTAAGTGAAAATGATCAAAAGTTTACAATGTTTTTTTAACAAAATTCAATATAAAATTGATTTCAATAACCTAAAATAAGCTAATATATATATAATTCAACTAATATTACATTTAATACCAAAATATAACAATTTTTATTTCTTAAAATGCATTAAAATATATGACAATTCTTATTAAGAACCAGTATTTTTCACTATTCATCAAAAAATTTATCCTTTCAAAAAAATCTCAAAATTTCACCCAAAAATAATTTTTACGTTATTATTTAAATATTATTTCTATTTTGTTTAATAAATTTTCTAAAATTTTTATACATTAATTTTAAAATAATTTCTATAAATTCAAAAAAACTATTTTTTATAAAAATACAGTTTCAAGCATAAAAATGGATTTATTATTATATCTCATCCAAAAAACACATAAAATGAATGTTAAAAATTATATTAAATATATAATATATAAATTTAATTAATATAATTAACCTAGTTTTACTTGTTTAATTTATTAATGTAAAACACACTTGTGCATATAAAAATTGTATTTAGAAAAAGATTTCCTTTTATTTTCAAATGAATTTTATTTTTATTTCTAATTTATAGTTCACCAAATAATTCATTATATATACTTGCGTAAACCATGTTTTAATAATTTAGATACACATTTTCATATCAACTATTCCTGCGGATAGGTGATAACTATCATATTAAATAATGGTATTTTAATAATAGGACACATTTTGTTGAAACTTGTTGTTGTGTGTAATGTAATATAGACTTGGTGTTTTTGTGTAACGCAGGCCGAACACAGTGCTGTGTAAAATTAAAAATATCAAAGGGATTAAATATATTTGAAAAATATATAGATTTCTCAAAATCATGGTATGTCATAATCTTCAAACAAGTAAGTTATCATATTACCATGATTTTTGATGAATTGATATTCCTTTTAACACCAATTTGGTTTATGGTTTTATGGCCATTAACTTTATCATGATCATTCACATTCTTTGGTACATTGATCTGTATCAGTACCCATCTTTTTTTGGACATTATGATTTCATTCCATGTCAAAATTTTCACTTACCCTTTTTCCCCTATTTGGAAACCATGTTTCATTTCATTCCAAATGACCTTCATATATCTTTTTCCCTCTTTTTAAGAGGAGGTTTTGTTATCTATTTTTACAATAAGGGATTTCAAAAAATGTATTTTCATATGGAAGACATTTTATTACCAAAATAAAGTTCAAATTTAGAGGATTTAATTCTTAAAATGGGGGATAATTTAACTCATGAATATTTTAAAAGATGGACATTATGTTTGATAACGTGTACGAAATGCATCATTGGGCTTAAACGAATCATGAAATATTATTATTTAAATATAACTGTTATAAAATAGATGTTGAATTGGAGAGTTTAAATAGTATTAACCATGTTAATAAATATATATAATGGTCATAATAAATAAAAATGTATTTGTTAATACTTTATAAATAAGAACTCAAATTTTGAAACATACATTTTATTCTTCAAAAATGTGTTTTCTTCAAGAATGTTATTTATTAATTTTGGACATTTAATATTATAATTTATTTCTTAAAATTTTAGAATATTTATTTGATAAAAAAATAATATCATTTTTTAATCAGAATACAAAAATTAGCCATTAGTTAAATTTTTATCTTTCTGAAAAGAATAATTTTTTAATGAATAGTGAAAAAATTGATTTTTATTGAAACTGTAGTTTATTTTAATGTTATTATAAAGTAAAATTATATTTATAATTAGTTTTAAATTCCAATTATTAATTTTTTTTTAAAAAAATATTACAATTATATTCATTGTAATACAATTTATAATTTAATATAGTATATAAACATTTTTGTACATAAAAAGAATTTTTTTTGAAAAAATATTTCTCATTGCGTTTTCCAAGATTAATTTTATATTAAATCCTTAAAATTATAATTATTTCATCTTGAAAATTGGATTATATATTTTTAATTAAGATTTTTAAATTTTGGTAAATTTTTCTCTTCTATTTTTAGTCATTATGAATAGTAATAATAGAAATTTTTATTACCATGGAAAGGTAAAATAAGGTAATTAATGGTAAAAGTAATCTGATAAAGAATAAAAAGTAACCATAACACATTTATTAATTTTACATGATTATTATATTTCATATATAATCTTCCAAAAATCTAATATATGACATTTGATTCCATTTTTCCATGATTTTTACCTTTATAATATTTATGTAAATAAAATTCAAAAAATGTCATTCTCTTTGTATTATTTTCCTTAAATTTCGTACATTGGTATTAAAAGAAGGTATTTTTCTTATAAATATTAATTTTAAAGATAATTTTTTTTAATTTTTCAGGTCAATTTAGTTATAGTTTATTGTAATGAAATAATTTCCTTAAATGCTTATGCAATGCTTCTATAGTAATTATTTAATTGAAAGGAAAATAAAAGAAATGATTATAAAAATATTTAAAGAAATATAATTTGAATAAATTATTATGTTAAAAAAAATAAATAAATATAATTTTTTAGGTAATTTTTAAAGGTAAATATTTTAATTCCGTCATTTTCTTGATGTTTTCATTATCAAATTAAATGAATATAGTCAAAATTGACAATAATGATATTTTATAATAAATAATGATTTATTTAATGATTTAAATTCCTAAAAAACATATATTTAACCAAGTGAAAATTAAATTGGATCTAATATCAACCATGGTCTATTTATGGTATTTTGTTCCTTTTATAGTAACTTTATTAACCCCTAAAGAGTAAAAATTTTAATATTGTGGTAATTTTCAAAAGGGTTAAAACTCATCAAAATAAAAAGATAAGAGTGAAAATATCCCCAAAAATTATAAAATTTTTATTGTATGATATTATTTAGACAAATATTTATCTTTTAATATAATATTAAAAAATTAATCCATTTTAATATGAAAATTAATTAATATTAATTTAATACATTAGGAACTTCCATTGGGGGATCTCACCTCTGTGGTAAAATGGTGCATCTTCTTCTCTTTTCATCTCAATTAAAAATATTTTCTATTTTTAAAATACCTTCCTTAAATACCTCCGTATTTTTTAGAGTCATTTTTATTATTATAAAACCATCCTTGTCAATATTTTTTTGTTATCCTTAAGAGGTTATCCGAAGAAGAGGTGTAGTTCATAACGAATAATTTTCATATTGTTCCTTTTTCTAAATTTATCAAATATTATTCAACCATGATGAAAAAATAACACCAATATCTTTCATATACTGATATATTAATATTTTTATTGAATAACCTATATCAATCTCATCTTCCATCAAATGGAAAATGAAACCAGCATTCGTGTGTACAACGGACTACCGTCTCGTGAACCGATGTAATTCATTTTCCATCACCTCCTATTATAACTAGTTATAATAGTGAATTTAACGTATATATATTTTATTAATGAAATATTTATAATTATAAAAATATAATTTATCATTTATTTTCTTACCTTTCCATTCAATGAAAAATGATAACATCATTCGCGCATACATGTTGAATACCACCTCTGTAAAGTAATGTGATTCTTTTTTTATCACCACATCAAATGGATTTTTGTATATGAGTATATTTAAAGAAATAATATTTTATTGATGTTATAATTATAATTATTTAAAGATAAAATATTAATTACGTTTTCCATAATGATCATTGAAAAATGGAAACTTTACTCATATGTCAGTATGGTATACCGTCTCTATGACTGTATCATAGTTTATTTTTCATAACCATCATTCATGGTTTGTTTCAAAACTATAATTGATGTAAAAAAATTATTATTTCTTGATTATTACTTCTTAAAATATTTAGTTAGGGCCACTTTTACCATATTTAACATACCAAAATCATTTTTTCCATATGAGACGAATATCATCAAAATGTCTAATGTAAACTTAATTGATTAGGTAATTTTATATAACAAGGTATTAAATAAAATAAGAGAATAATAAACTTGAAAGAGGTTATTAAAAAGGAAAAAAACTAACATAATTTTTAATTCTAGAATATAAACAACATGTGTAATAAATCAGACTCAAGGTATATGGCTTTCTTTTAAAAATCATATTTTCATGTTTCCCTTCCAACTCTTTTTATTCCAAGTCAATATTTTTTAAATAACATATTAATAAATTTATATGGACATAAAAGAATTATAAAGGAAATTTTATGAATCTTTTTATTTCCTTTCATTGTATTTAAAAAGGAATATTTTTATATAATTCGTTGACTTTATTTGTAATGTACAGAAGGAATTCTATATTTTAACATATACAGTGACATTAACGTTTATCACCACTGTAAATGTTATTTTATTTTTTTATTACTTTACATGAATTCATGTTTTTTCAAAGAAAAAACCTTTTTACCTTTATTTTTTGAATTTTAGTTTTGAAAATGGGTTTTGAAAAGAAGGATTATTTCAAAATATAAAAGTGTTTATCATATGTTTTTTAAGTATTTTTTTAAAGGTTTTATGATGAAAATGTGAAAGCATAAAACCCTTTATTCAGGATGTGGTAATTGATCCATGTATTTGTGAGATGGTTGAGCCTTATATATCTTATATGATGGGTTGTAACTCGTTATATCTCATGATAAATGGGTGATCCTAATATATATTATGTGTTGGGTGCACATAGATAGTCCTCCAATGCATTGGGTAATGACTATTTTCTTAATATCAAAGAAGGATGGAGTTATTAGTAGGTATATCTAATGTATTTAATTAGGCCCCAGTTATTTATGACAAGTGTTTTGAATATAGTTTCTCAATGTTTTCTAAAAGTGATTTTATTTTCTTTCCATGGGTTTTAAAGGGTTTTGACTAAAAATATTGTGTTATCATCATATGGAAATGATTCATTTCATTTAATCAAATAAAAATAACATAAGGGTAAAAATTTCAAGGTTTTTAATTTTTTAAATTTTTACTAACATATTTTTATTTTTTATGTCTCTTAGAAAGATTTTCATACTCATCCCAAATTTCTAAAAAAAATTAGACATTGTTTAAGGATTTTTAAGGGAATAGAATAATCCATGTTAATGTCACCATTGTTTTTTATGAATAAAAAACATGTTTCTTTTTAAAAAAATTATATTATGGGAAAATGGATACAAAGTTGAAGTTTCCACTTGTAATTTATGGGTTTATTGTGCATGAGTTATGGAATAATTTTTTAAAACATTAGAAATAAAGATCCCCAAGACTTAACTAAATTGAATTTTTAACTAAATACTCAGTATTATGTAATGTTTAAGGTTGGTTACATATATTATAAAATGTTTATGGTATGATATTGAGTTTTCCATGTGAAGGATTACATGAATTTAAGAGTCAGTAGGAGGAATGTTGAAAATACTTAAGTTCAAGTCTAAAAATATGAATTTTTCTAAGATAGAATTTGATCCATTTATAGAAATAGTTGTAGAATAAGAACCAAATGAGGTGACATAATAACATATAAGGTATAGTTTTATTCATTTAGAGAATGATTGATATATATTTAATAAATAAAATTATGATGATGTAATTTTTATAGGAGTTAAATATATTACATTTAAAATGGCTATTAAAAGTTCTAAATTTGAGAAACAGTTAAAATCCACGGAATTTAAAATTGACTCTATGGACACTAATCTTGTTGTAAATTTGTAGATATACCTGAAATGGTAAGATTCATAGTGTTAAATTGGGTTTTCTATAATAAAATTTAAGTGGATTATAATGTGACTATCTATGATGTGCACATAGTGGAAAAGTCTTGCAAAAAATATATTATTGACTATGAGGAAACCTTTTCCCTTGATGTGATGCTAAATTCCGTTAAGATATTTCTTAGTTTAATAGATCATTTTTGTTATGATATAAATAAAATTGAATTAAAAAATATTACATAACAATAATTTAGTCGATGAAAAGTATATGAAATAATTCAAAGCTATTTTAGTGAGAAATAAGTTTTCTAAAGTATGTAAGTTATAATGATCCATTTTTTGATTGAAGAAAGATTTTTGGAGTTAGAATATCTAGTTTAATGTTACAATTAATTATTTTAGTTTCCTAAAAAATATGGATTATTATTTGATATATAAATAGAGTGGTGGGAGTGTGGTGGTATTTGGGATATTATTTTTGGATGACATAATTCTTAGTGGAAATGATATTCAGAATTTACACTCTATAAAGTAATGGTTGGGTATATGCTACTCTATAAAATAAATGTATAATAAATCCTATATATTGGGTATGATGATCTATAGAGATAGATTTAAAATTCTTATCAATCTAAATCAAAACACATACATTTATAATGTTCAAAAAAAATTTATCAAGGAGAACTTTAAAAATGGTTCTTTTCTAGTGTTATATGCACAAATATTATAAATATTACAGATCCTTCCAAGGAGTTAAAAAATATTGATATAATTTTGTATGTATCTTCTCTAAGATCTATCATATATGAAATGTTTAGTACATGACCCTATGTCACTTATGATATGACAATAAAAATTATATACTAATAAAATCTTGTTAATATTCACTATATTATTGCTAAGAGCATCCTAATGTAGTTAATAATAGCTAAGGATATGTTCTAATTATAGGACAGGACGAGCTCTATGAAAAGGGTTAAAACAATTAATGTTTCTAATATAATAAAGATTATATGAAATCCCAATTTTTTCATGAATAGTATACCTATCAGTGGGAATAGTTAAAAAGAGGCCACCATGGTATATTCTACAATAGAGGAAGAGTACATCTCGATAATATATGATATAAAGTTAGATGTTCAAATGAATAGTTCATTTTATAATAATAGGTGTTTCCCAATATTCAAGGAGAAATCCTGATTTACTATTCCAAAAATGGATCCATTCCTCTAGACAAGGTTCCCTATCCTAACCAAATGACTAGACACATCCTTTGATAATACCATCTCATATGATATATCATTAAGAGGGGTGATGTTAGGATATTTTGGTTGGATATTGATGAAAATGTATAATATCTATTGAATAAACCAATATCACTGTAGAAGCATGAGGGTAATGTTGAATCTCTTGATATATGATATATAAGAGATTGAATGCAATGGTTATAAATGTATCATGATTTTATAATAAAGCTTATCCTCCTTTAACTTTTATTCATGTTTGATGAAATAAATTTTATATGAGTAATGGAATGATAATATCACCTCTAATTTTGACTTAATGTTATTCCTAATTGATGATCATCATGGAATATTATAGGTTGTGATGATATGTGAATATTATCATGAGTAGAAGACTCATGATATAATAAATGCATACATATTACTTAGACTAACCTACCAAAGTATTTATCATAGAATATCATACAGTCATAGATATATTTAGGGTTGTATCACAAGTGCAAATATAAGATTTAATGTCATTTTTTTTTTCAATTTTGATGTCAGTTTTTAACCAAAGTCTATAAAGGTGAAGTAAAAAATGGTTTTCAACATCAGTTGTTTAAAAACTCAAACAAAAATGAGAGTGAGCATTGTTTTCAATATTTGTTTTTATAAAAATTGATGCAATAAATGGTGCATATTTATTTGGTGTTGGTTTTTATAAAAACTGACATCGAAGGTTAAAAAAATTAGAAACTTTTGAATATGACACTCCTAAAATAATCAGAATCCTTGTAATAGAAAAATAGTACAAATAAATCAAACAACCTGTATCATTGACTAAAATTATATAAAAATATAAATACTTTTATCTTGTCAATCCACAAATTATCTCTGCATTAGTATTATAAAGTAAAATTAAAAAACACAGACCTGATATTTAAAACATTATAATTTTTTATTATTTTTGAAACATTCATTTGATATCATTATGTTAAAACACCTATTATAAAAAAATCATTAGTTTTTTGAACACATGTTTTAGGAAAATTTAATATTAACCATAAAAATTAGAATATATATACATTAAATCATAATCATACTATACAAATAGTTGGAAAACAAAGATCGAAGATGGGTAAGTTAATATTTCATATAAGACTCGTAGTCCTTGAATGTATACAATGACATTGAATGATATGAGTTTAAAAATTTTGAATACAATGACAGAATATATATAGTAATTAATATAACTACCCTTATCAACTTTAGTAGTTACCTCAGTTGCGATTATCTCATACATGGATCATATAACATAAGAACCACATTCAACATTTCCCTGTTGATGATGAAATTGTGGTTATAAAGCATTAAATAGATAATTAAAACCAATATATATATATATATATCAAAAATCAGAATAATAAATAATATAAAATATATATATATATATATATTCACATTTTGGATTTATTTGGTGTCCTTATCCACAAGTAAACTTGGTTAAATTTTTTCCATGACCTGTATTTTCATATATATCAACTAACAATACATGTATATACAATAATAATTAATTATAATGAACTTATATAAAAGAGGAAAACATAAATTTCTAACAAGGTGATGAATTTTATATGAAAATCACCTAGTAAATAGAAAACCCAATATAAGGTGTATTCACTTAGATAGAATATGTCTAAAATCCAATGTCGCATACAGTACAAAAAAGTTCACAATTAATGACATTATAATTAACATTAGTTCATAATTATTTTTGTGTACTAACCTATAATGAAATGGAAAAAAGCCACACCCAATATCTGTCTATGATAACCTGTCACATATATATATATATATATATATGAAATTCTAATAGGATTATTCACAAATTTCACATCTCTAGAAATGAATTCTGGATCCATAAAACCATAAACACATGTGGTATCATTTTGTATAATAAGTGTGTGTAGATACCTAATTAAAAAAATTAATATAGTTAGTCAATTTAAACCATCTTTCATTTAAAGAAAAAAAAATTTAAACATCAATTTACTTACATGGAAAACAACTACAACACATTCATGTTGAGCTCTTTAAAATCAATTCGATCCACGATATCTTTTCTAAATATTCTCAATGCATAGTCTCTTCCACATTTATCAGACATCATCCAAAACATGTACATATTATCCAAGGAATAAAAATCCTATGATAAATTTTTTATCCCATCAAAAATATCATACGTATCTATAATTGTTTTCTCCTAAACCTTTTGTTCCATTTGTGTCATTTCTTTTGATTTTAAATAATATTTTATAAGTAAAATGTAAGAAAACATTATAAGTAATTTTTCATTAGATGTAATTAATATTTAAAAAATGAAAGCTCATATGAAAGATAACAAATAAGTCCAAATGGCCCAAGAAAAAAATCACCCAGACAATCTCCAACTCTAATAACATCCTTAGTAAGAAATGGTAGTAAAATATTAGGATTAACAGTATCAACTATTGATAATCAATATTGACCCATCTGTATAGGCTGGTGATGTACAGAGTCCCACCAACAATCCCTAATGATATAATATGTATATGAGGATCTTCAGCATACAACTCACAGTATATGGTTGGGTCCGAGTGAGGAGGTGGAGGATCATAGTAGACAGGCTGGGTCGGGTGGTCTGACTAGTATAGTTGTATGGCTATACAGCCATCTAGGCAGGTTGGATAGGCTGATAAGGTTGCACAACATGTGACTGTCTCACGGATTACTCTAATATAGCATGCATAGTTGATTGAATTTGATCACCCATGTACTATTTCATATCTTTTAGCTTATCTTTTAATGATTCAATTACTGGGTCTCTTGATTTCTTACTCTGATGACTAAAAACCTTATGAAAACTAACACCAGCCTGAAATCATCTTAAGAGGTCGATTTGTTATGGATTTTCTAAAGTAGTGGCTAATATTTCCATCCTACCCTCCAGGATGAAAGTTCACCATGTCTCTTTATCCTGAAGTTCATCTTGTAATGAAAAATTAAAATGTTATATTAGTGTTTTTAATTTATAAAATATAAAAAATAATTAAAAATAAATAATATTTAATTATAATTTTTCCAGCTACTTCCTTAGTTTTCTTTGTAAGATACATTTCATTTTTTATTTTTATTGCTCTTTTCCATTTTTTATGGTGAGTGTGGTGAGATGGAGGACCGAAATGGACCTTATTTGAACCACTTGTGGAGTGAGCTCTTAATGCTTCATTAGTTTCCTCAATCATTTTTTCTCCATTAAATGATACCCTCTGGGTGATAAAGTATGAGGGTACACATTCTGAAACTAGATGTCTTGATGGATTTTCCTAGAGTCCTATTTTACGAAAAGTTAACTAATATGTAAATATGTGCATATATATAAAAATTTACAATATAATGTAATTATCATACCAGAAAGTCTTCATCTTGTTGGTTGGAAACAAATTTCTTCCATGTATCCAGATCTATAAACTCATACTTGAGGCATGGGTTTTCATTTTCTTTCAATCCAAAAACATAATTTTTTTCAAATTCATTTTGAAATCTCTCTATCTAACCGCAAACAATATAAGAAATATTTTCTTAATTTTTTTGTTTCATCAAAATCTAATTTCATCTGTAATTGAATAAAATAAAAGTTAGTCATTTAATATATATCTTATTCAAAAAATATGATAAAATAAATCAATTGAGATATTATAACATTATTTCCTCCCAAAGCTAATCTTTCACCATATTATTGCTGCAAATATTTTTTTTTATTTTCATAAAGTCGGTTTGGGGTAACCGGAAACCTCACAACAAAATATCAAAGCATCCAAAAGCCAACAACTTCTGAAATTCAAAAATGAAAAACACCACAAACCATGTGCCCACCTCGAGCCGCACAATCACCTCGAGGAGCGTGTCAATGCGTATTCCATCATACCGTCGGCGAGAACACCACACGCCACAATTCATATTAGGATGATGCTGGAGCCATCGTCGAAACTATGGTCTGGCCACCATCGTCACAAACATTCGTGTAACAGAGAAGCCTAAACAACCGGAATTCCTCGTCTTACCAAAATATAATCCAGCAAACCAAAACATACTTTCTAGTAGAAAAACTCAGACACACAACCGTCTCAACCGCAGGACGTCGACGCGCTATCGAGAAAGGACCCAGAACGCTTCAAAGAGTATGCTGGTGAAACCGGTCTTACACCCGTAGGTCCGACCAGCAATGCCGTCAATCATCACCACCGGAGCCGAGTAGAGGCCAACCACCAGGAAGCATTGCCATCCCATGCCAAAAATTACCGGGAGGAAAGACCCAAGCACAAATTCAAAAATCACACTTTCAAAATTTAAAACTCAAACCTTCAAACCCTATGCGGTAGATATCTCCAGCATTCAGATTCATCAGCACAACATCATCTCCATCAAGGAATTAAGATTCACCAAACACGAGGAAGCAGGAACCACTAAAAGCAACAGGAAACCCGCTACTCAGATCTCGTCGCTGCCATCCTTTTCAACCTCGAGTGCCGCCGCAAAACACCAACCGCCCACACCGGAAGCAATACCAAGAGCACAGGTGAATAGATCTGGGACTTCGGTCTTGGCCGACACCACGCCGCCAAAGAAAACCCTATCCATCAAATATTATTGATAGTATTCCAATCAGGATATAATATGTTAATCCTACAATGAATCTACATGGTTATATAGCTGATAAATTGTGTTGAATTTCATCCAATTACATTATTATTATCACCAAAATTAATATATAATTGCTCATATCCACGAGCAAGTGATAGTTTTTGGTAAACATTTAATTCCATGTTTACCTACTCGAGAACTCGATTTTGTAACAGTAAAAGTAGAGTACTCCTCTGCTAAAGTCTCATCAATAGTCATTCAAGTAGTTTTTCTAAATTAAATTTTTTTTGTTAAATATTTATATTTATGGATATTTAATAATATGAAAAAAAAATATACATTTTTACATATTTTTCTATCTCTATATCTATATCCATCATTGAAACATACAATTGTGATGAAATTCTTGTGGACTTGTATATTATTATCCAATTGAATTATTAGAAAACTAGAAAACTAAAATATATATGTAAAAAAGGGAACACATGTGTAAGTTAAATAAAAAATAAAGATGTTATGATTCTTAATAAAGAAATGTATAAGGTAAAATATTAAATATAAAAATTACTTTTAAAATGATATAAACATTTATAAATTTAAATATCAAATAGTTATTAAAAAATACAGTTTTTACACATGTAAATTTAAAAAAAATGTAAATAATTACCAGATTAATTAAGAGGATAATTTAGTTTTCTCTCATATCCCTTCAGCATGATCATTCGTACTATAGGTACTATGTATGTGTTATAGTCATTGTTATCTAGAAATTGTGTAATATACAAAGAATCCTAATATAAATCAATAACATCATCATCATCAACAACAACAACAACCAAATGGATTCTTTCTCCTGGAAAAATGACGGACCATTGATCACTATATGGATCAATGACATAAAATTTTTATTTTGAATGTATGTAAATGATAAATGTTTTCTCATTAAAATTAAATATTTACAAATCAATCAGTTTAAACCCATATTCATCATGTTTCACACCACTATTACTTGCAACCAAATTACACTTAAACATAATGATTCAAAATTTAATATAATCAATTTCCCATATGTATTCAAGAACTCCAGAATATAGAATTGATATAGAAATTGGGATTCTAGCTTTGGAACTCAAAAAATAAAGTGCTTCAGCGACGAGCAGTAGACCACTATTTTGAATGGTACTCTTGTCATCTATAGTATTTGTGTAAAATCTGTACCCCTTAATATCAAAAATAGACTACGTGATCACATAAAGAGATGGTTCCCCTTGCAACCAATTCAATGTTTCTGATGAAAATATATCTTTGATGACTTTATCTTTAAACCATGAAATAAATGTCTTTTTATGCTCAATCATCAGACACCTTCCATTTATTTTCAGATATTGTAACTTTAATTCAACAATATGTGATGATATGTATGATTGAACCTAATTTTTGTTGTTCAAAACGTATAAATGTACATAAATAACTTCATCAAGACCCGTGGATCTAATGCTTCCATCAAGTTATACATGTACAAAGCATATAAATGGGGGGAGTGGAGCTTCAACAATAAAATTTTGGCAGGTATGGGCCTCACCTCCATGAATATTGATCTTCTTTTTAGGTGTTTCAGCTCTTTGTGGTTGGCAGTCACCATCATGTGAAATTCTTATGACTTCTTCAAATCCACCTGGGGGCTCATATAGGGAGATCTGATTTCCCCAAGTCTCTTTGTTCTCTCTCAAGACATCCTTAGTGTCCACATCAAAAGAGGTTTCAACAATAGAGAGTTGATCCCTTTCATAAAAGGCATGAGAGAAAATCTAATCTCCCACCTCATGTTCATAGATGATATCCTCAACTTTATCAATTATAGGATAAAATTTATCAAGGTCTTAAATAAGATGCTTGAGGAATATGTGCACTGGAGTGGCCAGGTGATTAGAAAAGTCAAAAGATCCTTCTATATCTCCAACACCTACACTTCTGGCTAGATCACGGTGGTCCAACAGACCCTTGAAATGAATAGAAGAGATTTTCCATGGACAATCTTGGATCCCCAATTTCTTTTGGTAGACTCTACAGCAGAGATTTCGATTTTCTAACCTGCAAGATCACGGAGCACATTCTGAATTGGAAAAACAAGTACCTATTTTTTGGAGGTAGAATTAAACTGATTAATAGTGTGTTTCTTGCAACCCTAGTCCATGTTATTTCTTCTATCATTTTCCCTAAGGAGGTGATTCTAAGAATTCACAAGATAATTTTAATATTTATCTGGTATAACTCTTTAGAAGGGAAATTCCACTAAGCTTCATGGAAGAATATTGCACGTCTAGCTAGAGAAGTTGGAATCAACATCCGCTCCCTCGAAGACACCATACACGACATGCATGAGAAACTCACCTGGTAAATCCTTGAAAAATGCATGTTGTGGGATAAAACCAAGTACCCATAACATCTTCGTAACCCCCTATTAGATCCAAGCAAAGGTTTTCTCCTTAGGTCATCCATTCACCCCCTCCTTGCTAGCCTCCAACTGCATTCTCGATGGATCATGGGGGAGGGTGATATTTCTTTCTGGCACAACAACTATGATGAGGAGGTCATTGGGTTATTAGGTTTCCCATATTCCAATATACCCTTTATGGAATCTAAATATTATCCAGCTTTCACCAAAGATGTGTTGGACCACAATCAGCAGAACACTTTCAATCTCATCAGACTCTCACTAGAGCCTGACCATTGTATCTTCTCTCCATCCTCCTCGGGTTCCTTATCCATTTGGGACTTCCGCATCACACTGTACCCTAAGTCAGGCTCGATTCCTTGGGATGAAACCCTCTGGCCAAAGGCTCTCTCCTAGAAATATAACTTCTTATCCTTGCGGATTTGTAACAGAAAAATACCGAAGGATGACGACAACAAATGTTGTGGTATCCCTTTTGTTTCTTGGTGTCACTATTAGAGAATGGAAAAAAGAAGAAATTGTGGACCACCTATTATTCTAGGATGACTGGGTGAGTGCTATTTGTAGTGAACATGGATAATTCACATCCCTTGGTGTCCCAAGCATGGCTGACACCTCATTTTTGGAGAGGTGGTTACACGACTCGGGAGACAGGGGTCTGGAGAGGTATGCATCCACTACTATTCTAAACACATGGTCCTAGAGTATTTGGAAAGATAGAAACAAGGGAAGGCACAATGGGGTATCCTCATCCAGTGTAACCATCATCATCATGACCAAAAACTTACTATTGTATTTGGAATGCATCTTCAATAACTGGTAGGAAGCCCTAACTATTAGTATTCTTCAAAGGAATTCCCATGTCACCCAGCCCAAAAAAGGTTCTGTTAGAGGTCACTAGGCCCAATGTATCCCCCCTTTAGGGGTCTCAATATCATCTCTAATGGTTCCTACTGTACATGGGGTTCTTTACGGTGGAGGCATGGTCCAAGAAAATATGGGGTTTGTGTTTCCTACTTTATCTTCCTACCATGGCCTTAGTTCCTCCCTTTAAGAAGAGGCTAAGGCTCTTCTCCAGAATATCATTCTATGCCATCATAAGAACATTGAGTTATCGAAAGTTGAAACCGACTCTAATATCCTATATGATGCTTTTTTAGATTATAGCCCCTCCCCCTGGTCAATCCTTTACATTATCAGAAAGTGAAGGGGTATTCTCGACAACAATAACAAGGTGATACACACTTGGTGAGAGGGAAACCAAGTAGTAGACCACCTTTCTTCCTTAAATACCACTGGCCCTGACCCTCTGGTCCTCCACAATGTGATTTCCTTAATACCTAAAGGTGTAAATTTGATCTGAGGGGATGGTGTTAGCCTGTACTACTTCAAGCCTATGTGTACCTTGTTTTCTTATGGCCTTTGTGCCTCTTTTTTTAATAAAAAATGATTATTGATAATGATGACTACAATGTTATGTTTTATCACTAAAAATATCCAATAAGGTAGTTCAAATAAGATAGATTGTTTCTTCCAGATATTTTTTTGAATACTGGGACTTCTTTTCATTCCAAATTTCGAATCAATATTTTTCACCTTGTCCTGATAATCTTCAAGAGAAAATGGTCATGGGGAAAGATTGTATTTCTATAATCCATTAATTTGTTTTTTCAATCTATGATAAGGATGATAAATTGGGAAAAAAATTGTGATGTCACATGTACACTGTCTTTCAACCATTATGCAATTGATAATATGAAGTCTCTTCATCACAAATTAGACATGATTTTTTTTCCTAAACACTATATCCAGATAAGTTTCCATATTCAGGAAAGTCATTTATAGTAAAAATTATCATAGCACTAAGAATAAAATACTCTTTCTTGTATGCATTGAAAACCTTAACACATGTCTCCCGTAGTAGTTTTAAATCATCAATCAATAAGGAAATATACACATCAATACATTTTCCTAGATCTTTTGGTCCAAAAATCATCAATATCATAATAATATATTTTTTTATACTATATGTGGGGAAAAGTTGTAAACCACCAACAAAATAAGCCATGAACTTTTTTGGCCACTTGGGCTCTGATATGGATTCATTCCATCTGTATACAATCCCATTCTGATATTTCTAACATCACTTCCAAAATCACAAAATTGACAATCAAATATCTTCCACTTTACTGTATCAGCAGGGTGATGTAAGTTACCATCAGAGATGAGCTCATATAAATGTCAATATAACCTTTTCGAATTAATTAAATTTGAAAATAAACATTCCATACAAAGAATTATTGGAAGGTATAAAATTACTTTTGCATGAGATTTTATTCCCATACCTAAGAGTGAATCATAGTTTAATTATCAAAATTATATGAAGGGATTAATAGATAATATTATTAGAAAGTATTCAAAATTGATTTTGTATGATATTAGATTTCAATACCTGAGAAAGAATCTGAGTTAATATTTTCATTCATCTTATAGTGTGATGTATCATATGTAGGATAGTTTTATAAAATATTTATATTCTTTCGTATAGAATACACAATCATTGGGGAAAGCATGTATCGTTTTATACCCCACTCCAATTGGGAATATTATTTTCATCACCTCATAATTGGAATATATAAGCATATTTCCTTCTATAAGTAGATTTTTAAAATCTCAAGTAATTTAGAGAAACCTTTATCACTTCACCCATTTCATTATTTCAAGTTAACTAATGTCAAATCTATTGATAACACTATATATTTACTACAACCTTAGAATAATGGTTTCTTGGAATCACCATAAAATCGCTCAACAGGTGCTTTTTTCAATGGTTTCAACACTTATATCAATAATTATTTTTTCAATACGATCATCTGGATCATTATGAATATTTTCCTCAACATTACATGTTAAATTTTCAGTTTTTTTCCCATGCTAGATCCAAAGTTCATAATTAAGGCTAAAAACATAGAAAATGAGATGATCCATGATTTATTTGGGGATTATCTCCCTCATATTAAAACTCTTCACACATGGAAATAAAATAAAATCAATTTTTTGAAGATTTCATTTATAAAATTCCATGAAATATTAAAATCCTTTTTCATATTCACAAGTTCTTCTTTGTAATTTTATCCAATTATAATCAATTAAGAACCTAATATTGTAATATAATCAGTGTATCTATTAAAACATATAAAAATTTAGAAATATATATATAAATAGATAAATTGTAAACATAAACACAATCAATAAAAATGATTTTTAATTTGATCATAATCATCACCAATTATAATGAATAAAATAAAAACTAATCTATTAAAGGTATTTATTTTTCGTGATGTCTGTCTTGTTGATCCAATAGAAATCACATGTAATGACTTGATTAGAAATTCCCAGAAGAAAATAATGATCTTTTAAACTAATATATTGTTTGGATTTAAATTATTTCATATTATTCCTTTATATATATATGATATTCCACGTATAAAATCATAATTTTGTCACTATATGTATATTTTCAAGAGTTCATATTATAATATAAAGATGTTTATTTAATTTTATACACTATTGTTTGTGGTCTTGTATGATAAATGATTACTTATTATAGTAATTAACATTATAATATATGGGGTATAGTTTCCACATGGTAACTCTTTATACCTCGAGTGCTATCAAAAACCTTTTTTGGTAAAAATAGTATTAATCATTATTTACACAAAAATATATTTTTATAAAAAAATCCAAAAACAATTAGACTATGCTAATATTGAAATTATAAATCAACAACTGAACTTAATTTTACCAAATTAAATTTATACAATTATAATTATTAAATGAATTATTATATATAATGTAAAATGGTTTTTTTTAATATAACCATTTAAATTTTGTTTTGTAATATTACTTCAAAATAATATGAAAATAAAATAATTCTAATATATTAGTTCATATATGAAAATATAACATGTTATTTTAGTTGTTTAATAGTGCCCAATTTAATATATTAATTTCAATTATGTAGAATTTTAACAAAAATTATTTGAAAAAAAAATCCTATAGTAGTATAAAATATATATCTTCTGAATATATAAATAGAAAGTTTTTTATTTTCATATTATATACATGTGGTTTATTGATATTATAATTTAATTATTTTCAATAATCTAACATCTATTAGTTCATTTTACATAATTTTTACATTAGTTGGGTGTTTTATCTGTAAAAAGGTATTGAAGATTGTATTAATTTAATGGGAGAGAAATATGGAGTCATTACATGTGATGTACACTATATTGATGAACGAAGATACCATATATCATTTTCCATTATATAATTTCATTAAATAAAAAAATTATCAAAATAAACAAACTTTAACGATAAAATTTATAGACAACAATCAACTCCAAACAAATAATTGAAACAATAACGGAAAAATATAACTAAATGAACTTTAATTTTACTTCAAATTAAAAAAAACTATTACAAAATTTGGAGTTCAATAATAAAAATGGATCGTTAATCTAAAATTTCTCCCACAAATTCATTAGATGAATAAACACTACAAGATCTAAATAAATTTTTTGTAGAAATAAACGATAAATAAGAACAGAGAAATAAATTCAAACCGCGGTTGATATTCGATCGAAAAAAATGGATTATAAAGAGAAATACTTCAGTAAATTATGAAAAAATGATATATAATTAAGAATCTAAACCCTAGATCGTGAAATGATGATAGAAATGAAATTGAAACCACAATAATGGTTGTCGAGGGTTTATGGGTAACTGTCAGGGTCATCACGAGTCAGGAATAACACTTGGGAGATCCAAAAAATAAGGGTTTCTCAATCACATGTTTTTATAACTTTTTTTAGAATCAGTTATTACATAAATTGCCACTGAAATATATATATATATATATATATATATATATATTTACTTTCACCATTATTTTCTATTAAAATGATGTAAAAGTTTTTATGGTTTTACAGCAACGGTTTTTTAGAAAACCGATGATGAAAGTTTTTTTCATTTATGGTGTTAGTTTATAAAACAATTTCCATAAATCCAAAAGTGAAAGTTTTTTGTGTTTTTTTATGTATAAAACACTACCAAAGTATTTTTTCCGATATGATTTTAATTGGTTTAGAATAAACTGATGACATATCGTCGATGTAAAACCACTATTTATACTATTATATACATAGTATTAATCACTTTTACCCATGATTGGAGATATACCTAGCATGATAACCTTGATATTTTGATGACTTTAATATGAAATTATTTATTTTTAGATAATCAACGGGTACTTGGGTATATATTTTATCATCTAGTTTGTTATATCTCAATAAATATAGGGTTTGTCCACTCATATGATGAAGAAATTCATAAGACCCATTGATTGAATTAGACTAAATAAATTAAGGGAAATACATACTTGAGTCACATATTGTGTGTTAAGTTACATATATGTTGTTCATGTGATGTGATCATCTTATAGATGAATTAAATGTGATGTATTAATTGTCCTAGTCAGTTTT
The DNA here is from genome assembly GCA_963277665.1 of Viscum album. NCBI lineage: Eukaryota > Viridiplantae > Streptophyta > Magnoliopsida > Santalales > Viscaceae > Viscum > Viscum album. The sequence goes on from OY728165.1 coordinate 929,878,246, forward strand.
TTCCACAGAATCATGAACTGGGGAGATGATCTATAGTATATGGAAAATTTATATGTTTATGGATCACTCAATGTCTTGGGAAACTAGATTATATAGGTATATATATGATATATATATGATGCAATTTTGGTTAGACATATTTATATGAAGATATGAGTATGTTTGATCGACATCACACAAGACTCCTTAGTAACTCAAAAAATAGTGTTGTTTTTATAATGGTTTATCTTTCCTTACATTTATAAAATAAATATTTCATATTTTTTTTAAATTTTAATAAGGTGTTTAGGTTCAAAAAATTAGTCCTTTGGTTCTATATTAAATTTTGGAAAAAAATTGTTCTAAAAGGAACATAGCATGATAAACCGTATCTAAATGAGTTTTGGATAGATTCACAAAGAGTTGTTGATTTACATAAATATCTTATGGGGTTTTAGTGAAAGTGGTAAATTTTTTGAAGTGGGATAAAATAAGGTATATCATATCTTATGATATCCTTTTAATCATAAGATTTGATATGAAAGAGATTCATATCAAAAATTATGATATTCTCATAACATAAAGGCATTAGGGTGCAACTATTTTTCTATAACATTTTGTATAATAAAATTTATGATTTGGGATATAGGAGATGAAAGTAAATGGTCATGTCAATTCCCCCCCCCCCTACACACACACTTGGTTTCATTAGTTATGAATCAATATGATTAATTGATTCATGTATTGAGAAACCATTTAAAACATTAAAAAGGGGACACTATAAATGGGTAGTAATGTACGGTTATAATGAGATGGAATTTGATGAATTGATGCTTTGAATATCTTTATTTAAAAAAGAGAGACTATAAAAAGGATAATATTAATCCTATTAAGTGTACCCTAAAAACAAAAAAGCATGGCCAATACACTATTTATGTTCTTGGATCTCTCTTTGTATTTATGATGAAGGCTCTAGAACACTACAAGAAATCATAAGATCCTATTATTATGAATAAGGATCCAATGGCTACTATGACCCCATCAAGAGAATGATATTTTTGACTATCACATTGGTAGTCCCTTTTAAGTGTACTCTGTCAGTGAGTAATATATAAATCATGTTGTAGTTAAGGTATAAATATTTATATTTTTCGTATTATTCATGTTGATACTATTAAATAAATATTATTCATTTTATGGGTTTCTTCCATTACCATGTTAATTTAATGAATTCTATAAATACCATAATATTTTCTACATAATTGTACTAGTATGATTGTGGTGGTATTTGTGATATTTCTATGGATAACATACTTATTATCCGAAATTATGTCATGAATTTACACTCTATATTTGTAGTTGGGTAAATTCTTCTTGATAAAATACATGTATGAATAAACCTATATACTTGGTATGAATATCTATAGAGATATTTTCAAGTGGGTTCTTGGACTAATTCAAAACTTATATATTGGAAAATTGATAAAGTAGTTCTACATGGAGAACTCTAAAAATGGATTTTACTTGTGTTGTGTGGAACAAAACTCAAGATTATTTATTATCCTTATCTAGATTTAGAAAGGGTTCATATAATTTCTTATGCCTCCAAAAAAGGATCTATCACGTATGTCATGTTTTTTACTCGAACCTATGTTACTTATTCTCTTATTATATCCAGTTGGTACTAATCTAATCATAGTGAGAGTCACTATATTGGTATTAAGAACATTCTTAATTAATTTTTAGGAACTAATGAAATATTCTTTCTCTTTGGTGGATATAATAATCTATGTATATAGGGTGACACTAATTCTAGTTTTTAATATAAAAAATATGATGATATATTTCAATATGTTTTTTGTTTTTCTTAAATATTTGACCTATCTCATAGATAATATCTAAATAGGAAACCATAGTAGACTCAATAATAGAGGAAAATTACACTACCGTATAATATGAGATGAAGAAATGTGATTGGATCAAAAAATTTATATCTAAACTTGTGGTGGTTTCTAGTATCGAGGAATAAATTTACCATTACTATGACAATAATGGATCCATTACTCTAGACAAGGAACCTTAGTTTCACCAAATAACTAAACATATCCTTTAAAAATACAATCTCATTTCGGTTAGGATCAGTTGGGTGGATAAGGAGAAAAAATAATAGATCCATTTAAGAATCCATTATTAAAGAAAAATAATGAGGGTTTTATTGAATCTAATAGTATAATATACATAAGAAATTTATTTTTATTGTTATAAATGTATCATGTTTTTATAATAAATAAAATATTTATTAATCATTCATTCATATGTGTGAAAATTTATTTTATATTAAAAATAGAATGAAAATATCAATTCAAAGTAAAACCTTGAATTATCCCCAGACAATGATCATCATATAGATTTATGGGTTGTGATAATATGTTATGGATATAATGAGTATAATCTTACACTTGATATAAGTTTTGTTTAGAAAATATGAATAATATACTCATGAGGTAATAATTATAGAAATATTAATTGGAATCACGCAACAAATTATGTGTCATGGATAGTTAATGGTGTATGCTTATAATGAACCCTCATTACCTAAGGTTGGTGAAATACCTAGAATGATAACATTCATACATTATTAACTTTATTACACAATACTCAAGGATTCTATAATCAGGGAGTATGTGTGTATGTTACAAAACATTTCATAGATTAGAGATCAATAATGTTGAGATTTTTCTACTTATATAATGATAAATTACTTTTAGGCTTTGATTGAATTAATCTAAATAAATTTGTATCCAATCTTATTTGAGTGACATGTGATGTGTTGTGCTAGTTGGATGAATGGAATATGATGTTATCATATACTAGATTAACTAAATGTGATTTATTCATCAACTTGGTTGGTTCATTTCATAGAATCATAAATGGATTATATGGATTATGGTAGATTGAAGTTTTCTATCAATATTGGTAACTAGATTTCATGGAAAAATTGATTATATTGGTATATGTATAATGCATATGATACATCTTATGGTGGAAATATTCATATGGAGGTATGATTATGTTTGATCTAGATCACATCACACCAATTTATAACTTTAGTTGCATTTATTCATTTATACGGACACCCTTTTCATATATATATGAAATCAGGATTTCATATTTTTTCGAAATGAAAATTCTTGTAGGTTCACAAAATCTGTCCTTAGGATAAGGATTATGTTTTGGAAAATATTTTTATTCCTATATAAAGAGGATTTTATAATCTATACCCAATGTGTTTAGTGAGATTTATAAAGATTTGTGAAGATTTTCATAATACCCTTTTTTGAGTTTTATTAAAATTAGAATACATCAAGATTTGCACTAAAATGAAGGATATCATAGGTTATGATTGTAACATTCCAGGTAAATAAAGAATATGAAATTTTGATATTTATTAATATTTGTGAATTAAATATTAATTTTACTTTAAAGGGGATGTTATGTTCGATGGCGTACCTGACACGCAAAAATGGGTTTCTCCGAAATCTCTTGTTGCACACAAGGATGAGTCATAATGAAACAATAATAATATAATATTATTTTAAATGGTAGTTAACTTCTAACTGTTGTATTTGAAGGAATGAAAAGAACTAATTAAAATATTATTATATATGTTTTTTAAATGTTTCTACATTTTTCTAATAAAATTTAGCGGCTTAAAATGTGAATGAATATAATTTTAAGAATTAACACTCTAATATTCTTTAAAAGGATGATTTACCGCCTTTTGATGGAAACTCAATTTTAAATCGTGTTTTTGTCACTTTTATATGTTAGATTTGACAAAATAATATTATTCTTTATAATCGGGACATAAATATTTACTTTGGATGAAATTTTGGTATTTTTCTGATAATGTTTATTTTTTAATGAATAGTGAAAATACTACATTTTAATTCAAAACTGCCTTTTAATCTAATTTATTTATATGATTATATTACCTTTTTAATCGGTTTTAAATTTTATTTAGATTATATTTTTACCATTTAATCAAATTTTTGTTATTATAAGTATTTTTACTTTGAAATTGAACACAAACACGTGTCAATCTTTTAATAGTTATTATTTCATAAAAAACGCTTTTTGTTTTGAGAAAAGGAATCAATTTTAAATTAGTTTCTGAAACTTCAATGGTTTGAATTAGGAAAAATGTATTCCATATTTGGAATTAGGAGGTACAAATTTTGTAAATATATAACTTTTATTTATAGACATTATGAATAGTAACCTTAGTAAATATTATATTTACTATGGTTAAAGGGTAAATCCCATAACTAAGGGTAAAAAATAATATTATAATAATATTAAATTACCCTAACACATGTCCTAATCCTATTTTTCGATACATTTCCAACCATGGTAATCCTTCGGTCAATTTTGGGACCCCATGGAGCCACTTTCATGTGAAAATGACACTATAAAAATTAATTTAAAGTTAAGGAAAATGTAACATAAACATATATATCTTAGTAAAAAACTTTTTATAATAGGTTAAATAAGTTATAATTTTTACTATAAATAGTCATTATAAACAAAAAAGATTCTCTAAATAATCATAATTTATTTATAATTTTTAGACATTAAATAAATAAATTTATTTATGACACAATGGTGATGTAGTAATTGCTTCATTCAAAAATGATTCAAATAAATGATATCAGAATTATTAAAATAAATTTATTTTGAAACTTTTTAAGACAACCAAGAATTTTATAGATTAGTATGAAATTTTATCTTTTAATTAATGAATTCTTTTCAAATGAATAAAGTTTTTATAGATTTTTTAACTATCTTGATATGATTAGTTTATAAATTGACCTAAATGTGTTTTTAAAAACAATTAATATTTTATTAAATGATACAATAATCCTAAAAATACAATATTCATCCTACTAACATATATTATGTTAAAATTTTCATTAAAGATCCATTTTGGTTCTCTTGTAATTTTATAGTAAATATATTAACCATATAGTATGAAAATATAAGATTACATGGTTAAAGTTAATAAAATTAACAAATGGTTAAATAAAAAATATAAGGATTATAAGATATCCAAAACATGACCAATTCTTATTGATTAATTTTTTTCAACTTATATACACCTTATCTTAAAATTAAATAAATTTTGTATCTTTTGAAACTAAAAATCATTATATAATTAAATAATACTTTCAAACATTCATAAATAGACCCTCCCCCCTCTTATTAAAGGTCACCAACTCTAACCCATTTCTAAAACCTCTCAAACCCCTTGACTTGTCCAAAATCTACTCCAATAATCTCCCAACATCCCTATATTTCTCATAAAATTATTCCCCTAGGCATAAGGAAATTCAAGATATCCCTTTGGCTCAAATCAAATGAAGTTACCCAATTTAAAGGTAACATCTTCTCTCAAGTTATATTCTTTTATTTTCCACCTCCAACCCCATAAAATTTATTTATTATATTATTTTATAACAACACAATTATATATCAACTATAATAGAATGTTTTTCTTAGAATTATTCAAACTAAACTTACACATGCCCCCATCTAATGGATATGAACATAATGTTTCAGTGGACGGAGAACTACTGCCTCACGAAACGATGATTGTTCAATTATCTCCTAAAAACTCTAATGGTGTCCATTATGATGGCACTATATTTAAATGTCATATATATTATATTTATATTGACTCTATTATTTTGTATTTTTCATTTATATCATACCTTTATGGTTTCCATAATGGGTAAATACGATAATTTCATTTGAGGAAGTGCGGATTACCACCACCTCAAAGCGATATGACTCGTTCATGCCATATGTGGAACATATAAAGGATGGATTTAATGAAATTATATGTGATATTATACTGTAATTATAACAAAACTATTTATTATTAACTTTTCATTCCATTAAATATGAAATATAAATGAAAGTATCCTTCATACGTACGTACGGCTTACCGTCTCCACGAACGATGCATTTCATTTCTTATCTCCAAATGTTATGTATTGTTATAAATACAAATATATATTGGATATATATGATATCTAAATCATTAATATCATTCTGGAGATAATGTAATTTTGACCACATGGATAACTTATAATTATAGTAAATTCATTGCCAAAACGACCATTATTAACTTAAATGATTATGTAATGTTTATAACATGGTCATAAGTAATATAAAAGGAATAATAAACTTGAAAAAGTATATCAAGAAAGTATAAATTAACTTTAGTTTATTATTCAAGAGATTAAAGAACGAATGAGTCTAGTCGAACATGAGTTAAGGGACTTCATCTCAATCTCCTTTCGTTGATACATCCTTTGATTTATACGCGATTTTATTTTATATGATTTGTAATCCCCTTTGAATTTTAATTTCATTCATAAGGAATATTTTCTTTACAAATCATTTTACTAAATGACAAAAACAATGTTTCTTTTTAACTGTTGTAGTGACAAAGACCTTTCTTCCGCCGTGAGCATTATTTGATATTTGGCTTCCTTAACAAGCCATAATGTTTTTAAAAGGAAAATAAATACCATATAATCTTTTATGTATTTTGGTATTGAAAATGGTTTTGATAATGGATTGGTTATATCAATATATTTAAATAATATATTGTAATTGAAATTTGAAAATGTTATCTTTCCTTTATGTTTATTTTATGTATTATGAATATGTTACGGTTCTTGGGCATTGTTTACATATACGGGTGGTTCCGTGATAAACCTAGGGCGAGTGAGCCTGATATAGCTTTCCAATGCATTGGGTAACATGATGGAGGTAAACCTTAATGTTTCTCCAAAGAGATTTAGGGAATATACTATGATGGTTATTCCAACTTTAACTCCCTACATAGCTTTGAAAGCTATAATGTAAGTATGATATCGATGCCACAAGTTACCTTTAAGATTTTTGATTTCTATATGTTATTCGTAAATCTTATGATTTCATGAGGTATGTTAAAGAGATTATGTTTTGTATGTATTGATGTAAAAAAAATTATTTATTTATTTTAAAACCCTACCTGACCTTTTTAAGCTCATCCCAAGTTTTTCAAATGTTTTTCACACAGTATAAGGCAGTGTAAAAGAAAGGAATAATTCATGAAGATTTATATCAATAAAATAATTTTTGTTTTCATTTAAAGAGTTTTTATTTTATGAAAAAAATGGATACTGAGTAGAAGTGTCTACATTGTAATATTTGAGATGTAATGTAATAGTTATGGCCCAATTCTCTAAAACTCTAAATCCGAAAAGATCCTCAATGTGAATTCTTGAATTAACTCATGATTAAGTAATGCTTAAGTTTGGGGCCTTATAGTTCGTATCAATGGTCGTTTTGGATAACTTTAGGAATTAGGATATTGTTAACTTAATATCCATAAATTAATTTATGGTCAAATTTAAATTATATATCATTTACATATTACCATTTTGCTTCGCCTAAGATATTCCTCTATTCAGAATGGTTTTCCACAGAAGAAAATAGGGAATCTATGATGGGATGACATCATAAGGAAGACAACCTTCCAAATTAGAAAATTGAGATGGTCAGAATCAGAACTGAACTGATTTTTATAATGATGGCACAATTGACTCAAGCTATAAATGGTGGTGGTATCCATGCACGAGATTATCCAGATCAACCACATAGGAACATGTTAGTAGTGAATCATTTCATGAGGCAACATCCCCCATCATTTAGAGGATCATCTAACCCTATGCTAGCTGAAGGGTGGATTAAATCACTAGAAAATATTTTCAATGTCATGGAGTGTTAAGAACATCAAAAGGTTAGTCTTGTTGTTTACCGTTTTTAAGGTGAAGCTGATCAGTGGTGGTCGATGGTTAAAAATATCAGGTATAGTGAGGAGATTTATGATATTGATTGGGATGAATTAAAAGGTATGTTTCTGGTTAAATATTTTCCTAAGGTGGTTCATCTTTGGATGGAAAAACAATTTCTAGAATTGATGCAGGAGGATGACTCAGTGTTTTCTTATGAAGAAAAATTCACTCGACTGGAAAGGTATGCTCCAATTTTTATATGAGAACTTTGTAGTAAAATCAATTGTTTTTACTCAGGATTAAATCTAATGTATCGAAGGGCTTTATCTCTCATGTGTTCAAAAGTTATGAAAATATTTTTCGATGTGTGGAGAAGGTAGAAATGGATTTTGTCGAAGATCAGGTGTTCTTTGACAAAGAATATAATAAGTGTTCGATGTGGTAGATGAAGGGTGATAACTCTTAAAAAAAGTATGATAGTAAGAAACTTAAGTTTAAAGTTTGTGAAAAGTGTGGTGAAAATCATGGTGGGGAATGTCTTTTGAATTCTGGTAAGTGTTACCGATTTGGTAAAATGGGACATAAGGCTCATAATTTCACTGAAATAGATCAGGGTAATGGTAATACAAAATCTGATTTACAGTCAGTAAAATGTTTTATGTGTAATGAAATGGGTCATTATGAAAATTAGTGTTCAAAAAAGAACTCAACTAAGGGAATCTAGCTGGACTACAAGTAGAAAGGGGTGGTGAAATCCTTTGAAACTACTTCAGAAGATGTTTTCTCATTGAATGAAGTTGTATTATGTACATTGATTGTTTTTTCAGATTATTCCAATGTGTTGTTTAATTCAGGGTCTACAAATTCTTTTATTTCTGATAATTTTTCTAGTTAATTTGGAATTCCATCTCTAGATATGAATCCTGAACTTATGGTAAAAACTATGAGAGAAATTTTGAGACAAAAAGAAATTATAAGAACCTTCATGTCCTTGTGTGTAGAAAGAATCTACCTACAAACCTTATTGTTTTGACTCTAGTAGCATTTGATGTTATTTTGGGTATGGATTGTATTTTCATTTATCAATCTAAGATTGACTGTGGTGATAAAGAGGTTTCTTTTCATAAATAATATTAGTTTGTGTACAAACACGAACCCTAAATTTTGATAACATATCAGGAAGCTGAGAAACTTGTAAAAGGTGTAAATGAATGTTACCTTGCACATTTTTTTGAAAACAAAGGAAATATTCTTATTAATTATGTTCTAGTGGTAAATGAGTATCTTGATGTTTTTTCTGATGAGTTTCCCGGTATAATACTTGATTAGGAAGTTGAATTTACTGTTGACTTAGTTCCTGATGCTAATACAATCTCAAAAACCCCTTATCGAATGGCTCAAATTGAACTTTTAGTGTTAAAGCATCAATTACAGGAGTTTTTAGATAAAGGTTTTATTCTCCCTAGCACATCACCATGGGGTTATCCTATCTTTTTTGTTAAAAAGAAAGATTGTTCAGTGAGACTTTTCATTGATTATAGAGCATTGAAAAACATTATTGTTAAGAACAGGTGTCCTTTGCCTCATATCGATGATTTGTTTGATTAGATATAGGGAGATCAGTATTTTTCAAATATTGAATTGAGGTTGGGGTTCCATGAATTGAAATTAAAGGAAGTAGACATTCATAAGACCTCATTTTGTACTAGATATGGCCATTATGAATTAGTAGTTATGCCTTTTGGGTTAACAATTTCACCAGCTATATTCATGGATCTTATGAATATAATTTTTGGTTAGTTTCTGGGTATGTTTTTGGTTGTGTTCATTGATGATATTTTGGTTTATTCCAAAACTAAAGATTAACACTAATGTCATTTAAGGGTTGTCTTGTAACCTTAAAATAAAATAATCTGTATGGAAAATTCTGAAATTCTGATTTTTGGTTACAAAAAATTTCATTACTTGGTTATATTATTTTAAAAAAAGTTATAATAGTTGATCCTGCTAAAACAAAATTTCTTAATGAATGGAAAAAACCAACAAATATTACTGAGATCTATAGTTTTCTTTGTTTGGCAGGTTATTACCGATGGTTTTTTGAAAAAATTTCACAGTCATCTATCCCACTAACTAAGTTAAATTGAAGAGGTGTTAAGTTCATCTAGAAAAAAGAATCTGATGATTGTTTTTAGGAATTAAAAAGTATATTGGTGAATGCTCTAGTTTTGGTGTTGCCTTCCAGAAATTGTGAGTTTGTTATCTACAGTGATGCTTTGTTGAAAGGACTTGGTTGTGTCTTAATGCAGAATGACCAGGTAATTGCTTATGTTACATGTTAGTTGATACCTCATGAGTTAAATTACCCTACACATGATTTCGAATTATCTATTATTGTTTTTTATTTAAAAATTATGAGGAATAATATGTATGGAGTAAAATGTGAAATATATATTGTCCACAAAAGTTTAATGTATATATTCTCTCAGAAATAATTGAACATGAGACAGAGGATATGTTTAGAATTAATCATGGATTGTGATTGCATGATTCATTATCATCCAGGGAAAGAAAATAAATTGTATGATGCTTTGAATCGAAAATTTAATGCTATATTAACCAGGTTACATTTAGAGGAAGATCCTTTGATTAATGATTTGATAAAATTTGGCATAGAAGTTGTTGGTGCAGTAAATTCCTCTGTTTTGTTTCAGGTGTCAGTAAAATCATTCCTAGAAGATAGAATAAAGAAAGATTAGAAAGAATATAGTGAGTTATAGAAAAAGGTAGATTTGGTTCAGAAGGGTATGTTTCCTGAAGTAATCATTTATAAAGATTGTGTTTTGAGGTTTTGGAAGAGATTATGTGTGCCTTTTGATTCACAGTTGAAGAAAGATTTGTTATGTAAAGCTCAGAGTTCTCCATTTTTAGTTTATCTTGGTAGTACTAAGATGTACAGAGATTTCGAGAGTATTACTACTGGGATGGAATGAAAAGATATTTTGTTGACATTATTGTGAACTGTTTGACTTTTCAATAGGTTAAAGCAGAGCTGTAGTAACCGAAATGGATGCTTCAGCCTTTACCGGTTCCAGAGTGGAAATGGTAAAATATATCCATGAACTTCATTGTTTTATTACCAAATAAATCTCAAGGTAACAATTCAATCTTGGTTATTATTGATCGATTGACTAAATGTGCTCATTTTCTTCCTATTCAAGATAATATATCTCTAAATAAAAATTCTCTTTTGTATGTTAAAGAGATAGTTAGGTTACATGGAGTTTCTCTCTCCATTGTATCTGATCATGATCCCAGGTTTACTTCTAACTTTTGGAAAGGACTTCAGAAGTCATTGGGTACTGAATTAAATTTTAGTACAGCCTTTCATCCTCAATAGATTACTAAGGAAGTTAGGACCAACATATTTCTTTAGTTGAAATTTCTTATAATAACAGTTTTCATTCTAATGTATAGATGGAACCATTTGAGGCATTGTATGGAAAGAGGTGTTGAACTCCATCTTTTTGGAATGAAGTTGGTGAACGGAAACTGATGGGACTAGAATTAGTATAAGAGATGGTAGAGAAAGTTCATTTGATTCTGAAGCACATGAGAACATATCAAAGCAGGCAGAAAAGTTATGTGCATAACCGGAGGAAGGATCTTTCTTTTGAGGTAGGTGATCAATTCTTTCACAAAGTTTCTCCATGGAAAAGTGTGATGTGTTTTGGCAAGAAGGTAAAGTTGAGTCTGAGGTTCATTCGACCCTATGAAATCTTGGAAAAAGTTGGATCAGATGCCTAAAGAGTGGATTTACCTCCATGTTTATCCTAGGTACCCAATATTTTTCATGTTTCAATGTTGAGAAATTATATTCTAGATCCATCTCGTGTTTTGAGTCCAGAGGTAGTTCAGTTGACAGATAATATTTCTTATGAGGAACAGCTAGTCCAAATTCTAGACCATAGAGAACAAGTGTTGCGGAATAAGGTATTTAATCAGGTAAAGGTTTTGTGAAAACACCATATGGTTGAAGATGTAACATGGGAATCTAAAAATTCTATGAGGGTAAAATACCCCAATTTATTTTATAAGTGAATAAAATTATGAGAATGCAATTTCCAAAATGGGTGAAGGATGTAACATCCTAGGTAAATAAAGAATATGATATTTTATTATTTATTAATATTTGTGAGTTAAATATTAATTTTACTTTAAAGGGTATGATATGTTCGATGGTGTACCTCAAATGCAACAATGGGTTTCTCCGAAATCTCTTGTGGCACACAAGGCTGAGTCATACTGAAAAATAATAATATAATATTATATTAAATAGTAGTTAACTCTTAGCAGTTGTATTGGTGGGAATGAACAGAACTAACTAAAATATTATTATACATGTTTTTTAAATGTTTTTACATTTATCTGATAAAATTTAGAGGCTTAAAATGTGAATGAATCCAATTTTAAGCATAAACACTCTAATATTCTTTAAAAGGACGATTTACCGCCTTTTGATAGAGAACCCTTTTAAAATATAGTTTTTGTCACTTTAATATGTTCTATTTGACCTAATAATATTCTTATTTTTAATTGGGACATAATAGATTACTTTGGATGAAATTTTGGTATTTTTCTGATAATGTTCATTTTTTAATGAATTGTGAAAAATAGTGCCTTTTAATTCAAAACTGCTTTTTAATCTAATTTATTCATATAGTTAGATTAAATTTTTAATTTGTTTAAAAGTTTGGTAAGATTATATTTTTACAATTTAATCCAATTTTGGTCATTGTAATTAATTTTACTTTTAAATTGAACATAAAAAGTTTCAATCTTTTGATAGTTATTATTTCTTAAAAACACGCTTTTTGTTTTGACAACAGGAATTAATATTAAATTAACTTCTAAAAATTCAATGTTTTTAATTTGGAAATATAAATTCCATATTTGGAATTAGGAGGTCCAAATTTTGTAAATATGTAACTTTTATTTTTAGAAATTATGAATAGTAACTTTAGTAAATATTTTATTTACCATGGTTAAAGGATAAATCTGGTAAATAAGGGTAAAAATAATATTATAATAATATTTAATTACACTAACACATGTCCTAATCATATTGGATGATGCATGTATGACCATGGTCATCCTTGGGTCGATTTTGGGACCCCATGGAGCCACTTTCATGTGAAAATTACACTTTAGAAAAATCAATTTAATGTTAAGGAAAATATAATATAAACATATATCTCTTAGTAAAAAATGTATAATGGCTTATATAAGTTATATTTTTTAATATAAAAATTTATTATAAATGTAAAACTATTTCATAAATCATGTTATTTTAATTATAATTTTTAGACATTAAATAAGTAGATTTATTTATGACACAATGGTGATGTAGTAATTGCTTCATTAATAAAGGATTCAAATAAATGATATCATAATTATTAAAATAAATTTATTTTGAAACTTTTGGAGCCATAAAAGAATTTTATAGATTATTATCACTTGTTATCTTTTAATTAATGGTGTATTCTTGAAATAATCAAGTTTTTATAGATTTTTTAAATGTATTTATATGAATTGTTTATAAAATGACATAAATGAGTTTTAAAACAATTAATATTTTATTAAATGATAAAATAATCCTAAAAATATAATATTTGTCCAAATTGCATATATTAAGTTAAAAATGTCATTAATGATCCATTTTGGGTCACTTGAACTTTTATAATAAATATATTAACCATATAGAATGATTATATAATAGGACATGGTAAAAGTTAAATAAGATAATAATGGTTTAAATAAAAAATATTTGGATTAAAAAATATCCAAAACCTATCCAATAATTATTGAATGGTTTTATTTCTACTTATATACACCTTATATTATATTTTAATAAGTTTTGGACCTTTTGAAAATGAAAATCATTATATAATAAAATAATACTTACAAACATTCCTAAAGATCCCCTCCTCCCTCTTATAAAAGGCCACCACATCTAACCCATTACTCACACCTATAAAGCCCTTTGCCTCATCCAAACTCTACTCTAAGAATCTCTCAAAATCCTTATCTTCCTCCTAGACGCCTTCCTCTAGGTAGAAGAAAATTCAAGAGTTCCCTTTGGCTCAAATGAAAATGAGTTACCCAATTAAAAGGTAATGTATTCTCTCAACTTCTTTTCTTTTATTTTCCTTCTACAACCCCCTAAACTCTCTTTATTATATTATTTTATAAAAACACCATTATATTGTAAATATAATAGGATTTTTTTTATGATAATGATTCAAACAACACTTACACACACCTCCATCTAATGGATACGAAAATATTGTTTCAGTGGATGCCGAACTACTGCCTCACAAAATGATGATTGTTCAGTTATCTCCTACCACCTCTCATGGTGGCCAATATGATGGCACCATATTTATATGTGATATATATTATATTTATATTTACTCTATCCTTCTTTATTTTTCATTTATATCATATAATTATGGTTTCCATAATGGGTAAATACGATAATTTCATTTGAGGAAGTGCGGACTACCGCCCCTTCAAAGTTATATGACTCTTTCATGCCATACGTGGAATGTAAAAAGGATATAGTAAATTAAATTATATATGATATTATACTGTAATTATAATATACCTATGTATCATTAATTTTTCATTCCATAAAATACAAAATTTAAATGAAATTAGTGTCCATGCTTACGTATGGATTACCGTCTCCATGAACGATGCATTTCATTTCTTATCTCCAAATATTATGTACTATTATAAATATATATATATATATATATATATTTGATATATATGATATATATGATATAAAAATCATGAATATCATTCTCGATATAATGGACTTTTGACCACATGGACAACTTGTAATTATAATAAGTTCATCAAAAAAATGACTGTTATTAACTTAAATGATTATGTAATGTATATAACACGGTAATAAGTAATATAAAAATAATAATAAACTTAAAAATGGTTCTTAAAAATTATAAATTATCTTTAGTTTATTATTCAATATATTAAGGAACAAACAAGTCAAGTCGGACATGAGGTAAGGGACTTCATCTCAATATCCTTTCATTTAGGCATACTTTGATTTATACAGGACTTTATTTTATACTGTCTATAAAACCCTTTGACTTTTAATTTCATTCAAATGGAATCTTTTATATACTAATAATTTTACTAAATGACAAAAATAATGTTTCTTTTTAACATACGCCGTGACAACGACCTTTCCACCACGGCGAGCGTTATTTGATATTTGACTTCCTTAACAATTCGTAATGTTTTTAGAAGGAAAATAAATATCATATACTCTTTTAAATATATTGGTATTGAAAATGGTTTTGATAATGGATTGGTTATGGTAATATATTTAAATGATATATTGTGATTGAAATGTGGAAATTTTATCTTTCCTTTATATTTGTTTTATGTGTTATGAATATGTTATTATTCTTGGGCACTGTTTATGGATACGGGTGGTTCCGTGATAAACCTACAGTGGGTGAGCCCGAGATAGATCTCCAATGAATTGGGTAATTTAACAGAGGTAAATGTTAATGTTTCTACTAATAGGTTTAGGTAATATACAGTGATAGGTATTCTGAACGTAAATCCTTGTGTATCTGTGAAAGATACAATGTAAATATGATATGGATGCCACAAGTTACCTTTATGATTTATGATTTCTATGTTTTATTCATAAATATTATGATTTCATGAGATATGTTAAAGAGATTATGTTTTATATTTATTGATGGACTAATGTTTTATTTTTTTATTTTATAACCCTTTCTAAGCTTTTTATGCTCATCCCAAGTTTTTGAAATGTTTTTTACAGGGTATAAGGAAGGCTAAAAAAGGAATATTTCTATAAGATTTATATCCAGAATGGAATTTTTGTATTATTATAAGAATTTTTATTTAATAAAAAAAAGTATACTGAGTAGAAGTGTCTACTTTTTAATATTTGAGATGTAATGTAATCGTTATGGACTAATTATCTAAAACTATAAACCTGAAAAGATCCTCAATGTGAATTCTTGAATTAACTCAATATTAAGTAATGTTTATGGATGGGGTCTTATAATGATATACCTTGAGTCATTAGATGTGATATGCATGAGATTCACATCACAGCTAGATATATTCTCATATCAAAAAGGTATTTGAGGTTCCACTATTATCCTATATCAATTTTTATGATATAGATTATGATATGATTAAAAGTACATCCAAACAACCACTTATTCTCAAATGGTATTATTGGATATGAATCAATGATATTAGTTAATTTATGAAATAACTATCTTTTTGAAACATTTAAGAAGTAATATAAAAAAATGGGTAGTAATGTGAAACGTCATACATGAGATGGAATTCAAATCACCAGTGCTTGAAATCTATTTTTTTAATGAAGATATCCTATAAAATGGATGGGATACTTCCTATTATTGGTACTCAATACATGAAATTATAAGTTGAAAATATCATTATCCCAAATCATTATTCATATTCATTGAGAAGAAGGTTCTATCGCCCATTTAGTTGTTTGAGATCATATCATTATGAATAAAGATCGATGGATTCTATAACCCCCTTATAGGAAAGTGTATTTTTTTGTTATTTAAGGGAAACTTAGGATGTATGTGATCACTGGTAGAGGTCTTAATTGGTGTTCTAATCTTTTTATTTTTTATATCTTAAAACATCCTTCACCTCTAGTTAGAGAGAACTGATTCTCATGAAACACAAAACGCAAGTACATTCATCATAACATAATAATTTACAAGGTACACTAATACATAAGAGTATATATAACTTGGTATAACATAGAAATGATTTAATATAAACTATAAGATTCCTTGTCTATAAGGGTTGGTATTTTTGAATCAAATTTGAATTTTTAGTCTGATGGATGTGTTATTTTTTAAAACCATGCTTCAGAATAGAATTATTAATGGTTTAATGCATAAAAGGTATTTTTAGATAATTTTTGGGGTTTGAGAGGTGTGATGGATTCTTAGGTAAGACTCAAGAGCTTCGAGAATGATGTTAAATGATTTTAGAGTTGCAGGATAGCACACACGGTTAGCCAATGGTTAGTGATAACCACGCACCCAAACCATGTGGTTTGTTATATATTGGAACACACTTTATTTAAATTTTATGAGTTGATTAAAAACTTATGTAGTTATCTACATAATTGATGTGGGTTTTCACGATTGTCACATAGTTTTGTAAGGCTGTTTGTTGTAACCGTGAAACGTGGAGGTGAGTTTGGACAGTACATTTTCACAGTTGGAGTGTATTTTTCTAAACTGTGTGATCAAATCATGTGACCCTATAAAATGTGTGAATTTATTATTTATTACTTAATAATTTTAAAAAAAATTAACCTTAATTTATTTCCCATTTCTCCTCCACAACTTCTCCCATGTTTTTTTCCCTTTATCCTCTCCTATAAAGGGATCTCCTCTATCCTGTGTCAGAATCAAGTGTCTTATATTGAAATAGATAGACTAAGGTAAGTTAAGAACCAAAACCTTTCTAGAGATGTCTCAAGAAACTTCATAGGTAATATTTTTCTTTGTTTTTGGTATATTTTTATTGGGTTTGATTTCAGGTGAGTTTGGGTGATAATTGGAAGTTTTTTGAAGGAAGAGGGGCAGTGAACGGTTGGCACATGGCTTTCCCAAACTGTGTTCCCAAACTATATAACTATTTTAACCAAAACATATGGGATTCATAAATCTATTGCATGGTTTTTTAAACTATTCTCCCTATTATGAGTAACTATGAACCCTCCTAGAAGAGGTTCATGATTTAAGTCCACGGTTTGAAAAATTGTGTGCCCCTACCCTGGAAATTGTGTGCACAGTTTTTAATATTCCAAAAAATGGTTTTAAAAATACAAACCCCCACACCCCCCCCCCCCCCAACTCTCACAAACACATGCACACAAAACATTCATCCTAATTTAACCCATCTTGACCCTAAACAATTTCCCTTTTTTTTGAGACCCCCAAACGGATTCTAAAGACTTATGAACTCAGTTCGTGATAAATCAAAGCTCAGATTGAAGATATTCACCTCTCTCGATAAGATATTATCATCCCATTTGTTTTATTTTATCACCCTAATCTCTTTTTATATTAATTGGTTGTCGTTTTAATTCATTATCAGTTGATCTAGATTTATATTTTGATAGATCTAATATGTTTTATCTTGGATATAGGATTTGATCTAGATCCTGTTATTCATTGTGATTGTGGTTGTCCCTCTTTAATTGGGGTTTTCCATTGGTGAGAATTTATCACCAATTTTGAGGTAGGTTGTCTAAATTCAATTACCATAGTCTTGAATTCCAATTTCATATATGTTTTGTTAAATGTCAATTGGAATGTTTGATAATTTAAACCAGAATAGAATAAATTTATTTATTTATTTATTTATTGAGTCAAGGAATTTGATTAATTAATTGGTGAATTAATTAATGGTATGTTTAGATTATGGAATTTGACTAATTAATTAGTGAATTAATTAATGGGATGTTGTGATTTTTGAATTAATGGGAAATTAGAATGGTATATTTTGTTAATTAATGTGATTATGAATTAATTGACAATGAATTTTATGAGATGGTTTATTTAACCTTAATTCATTAATGGGTTATATAAACTGAATATTTTAACATGATATAATAGTGAATTGGTTATTTTATTTCATGTAGTTAAAGTATTGTACCATAAATTTTTTGTGAAAAATGGTTATGGTATACATGATGTGAAATGTTGATGAATGGGTTAATGATGGTTAACTAGGATAATTGTGATATATGTTATTTATGTGATTGACTGATTAATGTGTGTTGGTTAACTACTACTTCAAAATCTCATAGTGATAATGAATTTGAGAAATGTACTACTAATTCAAAATACCACTTGTGTGATTGATTGATAAACATGTGTGGAACAATAACTACTACTTCATAATCCCATATTGTTAATGAGTTTGTGATGTGGATTGTCGCTTCAAAATCACACTTATGTGATAAATATGATAATGAGTATGAGACGTGAACTACTAAATCAAAATCCCACGGGGTCAAAGGAATGACATTCTAGCCCAAAAATTTTGGCACTGGGATATGTTTCCAATTAGACATGTTATGAATTGAAATTGAATGGATAATTAAATACCATGACAATAATGAATTGTGATAATCTCTATGTGATATGGTTTAGACTCCAGCACTAGCTAAAGCAGGTATTGGTGGTTTGGGTGTCCTCAAGATCGTGGGGGTTTATGTGGTCAATTTAAGAATAATTTAACATGTGACAACTGTTTACTTATGCATTATGATTTATACTTTATTCAAGTAAATGAATATTTTTTTTGACTAGATATTATTTTAGACACTATTGGTGGTGGCCAACTTAGTTGTACTCACACCCTAATCTGGTTGCCTAATTTTTACCTAAATAGACTTCATGTTTTTAGTACATGATAATTGCAATAGTCTTATGTTAGATGGATGAGTTGGGGTGGAGAATTGATGAGGGAATAAGACTTTATGTCAGGACCTTCTTCGAGTTTTCAGTTAGTCTTTATTTTGATTTTTTATTAGAAACTCGATACGTACTTGGAATTTTCTATTTACTATTTTGGTTTGAATATTTTATTCTAGTTTTAGTCATCATGTGATACTGGTTTTGTCTAGTTATTGATTATATTATTGGATATTGTTTATTTTTATTTTTTTTGTGGTTATTTGATTAAGAGGGTATAGTATCTCCATGATTGATATTGGACCCTCGATTCTAGTAAGTAGCCTCTATCTTATGAGGAGGCATTCTAGAGGTCATATGACTGACCAGTATGGGGTATGAGTGTGCGTCACATGGGTCAGGATGTTACAAAGTTATATCAGAGAAAATTTATTTTTCTTTTTCTTTTATTGTACTATATGGGAAAGGTAGACAAGAGAATATGATGATTTAGGACTTGGTTAATAGCTCTTGAATAGGAGTAGATAACCCATGTACGATGTTAAAATCCAAGTACCTAGGGCCGGATTGGTGTTATTAATGTGTGTTGTTACAATTGATGATATTTGACCTTGAGTGATGCACTTGTTGTCTGATGTAATTATTATTTTTGAGTTTATCTATTATTTCACTTATTACCTGATATGACATGATATTTAAGTATGCATGCATCATTCTAGGAAATCAAGAATTATTGGAACATACATCATTTTTATGCATTCATGGGAAAACTGGTTTTGGGTAAG
The DNA here is from genome assembly GCA_963277665.1 of Viscum album. NCBI lineage: Eukaryota > Viridiplantae > Streptophyta > Magnoliopsida > Santalales > Viscaceae > Viscum > Viscum album. The sequence continues at coordinate 929,898,415 of OY728165.1, forward strand.
TTTTTGAAATTGAAATGTTTTTCAATTTTGTGTAATTGAAATTGAAAGAAAGTTCCTAATATTAATTTAATGTTTTAAATGATGTAAAATGGTAATAATTGGTTCTCTAATTAGAAACTAGAAAATGAGAATGATTTTACTATTTTTAACCATGTACTAGATGTAGGATGCTTAAGGGAAGTGATAATGCCTTGATTTTGACCATGTGACGGGGTTTGGGGGAATGAATTTTTATAGATTATTGTGAATCCCTCTTATGTAAGTATGTTAAAGTTTTTTTATATTGTTTAAGAATATATGTTTATAATTTTAGAGATATTCCTCTATGATGACTCTTTTTTAGAGGATGACAGGAGGATATGGTTGGACATCATCCTCTAGTAGTGGAACCTGAGGCAACAACAGTGTTAGGTGAGGAATTCAGAGAGATGTTCTGAGGGAAATTTTCTCACTTTATGTAGTTTATGAAAAGATACCTAGGATGGGTTGTGAAAATAATTTCTAGTAGGACATGAGAGTTCTAGATTCAGTATCCTCTTAAATTTACCATATTGGGTGGACCTGAGGTAGATGAGTTCTGTATTGAGTCCATCTAGACTACACTTGACCACATATAGACTCTTATTGAGAAAATATTCAAGATGGTAGTTTATATGTTATGTGGTAAATTGAAGTATTATTAGGAAATCTAGACTCAGGATTTACATATAGAGAATATGGAGTGAAAGGACTTTCAGGATAATTTGTTGAAGGTATTTTATCCTGAGATGCTCAGGCAGTAAAGAGTGGTTGAGTTTAGAAGGTTGACATAGGGGAGTATCTATGTTATAGACTATGCAGGTCACTTTACATATTTCCATCAATTTGTTCCAGAATTAATAAGAGATGATACTACTACAAAAATGTGGTTTCAATGTGGTGTTAAATATGAAATTAATTACTAGGTGAATATATTCCAGATGAAGAAGTTTTTAGAAGTTGTGAATGAAGCTCTCATTTTTAGTGGAACATGAAGGGGGCCTTCATTAAATGGAAGGTGGTTTCTGCTGAAAAATCAAGAGGTATGAATTATGAGGGCAGGAAGCATTTTTATGCTAATTTTGATCATATCATTAGATGGTAGAGTGTCCAAGTGGAATGATCAATTACATAGGACCTTACCCGGGTGACCTGTCACCAGTGTGATAGGTTGGGTCACTTTCATAGATAGTGTTCTTGACCAACGATAGAGTGAAGATATTGTGATTAGATGGGACATCAATAGATGTTCCATATAGAAACATATGATAGATGGGTAATAATGGTGCATATCAGAATAATTAGATTGTGGGAAGGAGATATTCTACATCATTCTAGTCTGGTAGATATATTTCTACTGGCCATGGTGGTCAAGGTAGTGTATGTGGTGATTATAAAAAATAGAGTCTATATTAGGAGAGTGGTAAATCATGGGGAACTCATACTACATCATAGAGAAGAGTGTAAGTAACGTTACATTTCATTTACCCTACATTGTTGGATAGTGAGGTTGGACCATCGACGGTTAGATGTACTATTCTTATAGCTTCTACACTAGATAGTGACTTATTTTATATTGGTGCCTTCATTATTTTATATCTACACAACATGTGAATGGGTTGATTCTAGAAGTGGAGTTTTAAAGTGGGGTTATGATAATATATACACTTTTGGGGGTATGGTCGAGATGCATCTTCTTTTGCAAGGGGTGTTCCCTCGAGGTTGGGGAGTATCATTTACTTTAAGATCTCAACATTCTAGATATTTCGGTCTTTGACCTAATTATGGGAATGGACTAGTTAGTGGCATAGTGATTCTATATATATTGTTACCATAGGAGAGTGACCTTTATATCTCCTAACGGATCCAAATATATTCACCATGGAGAGTAGGATATCAAGATTGGTTGTGCAGGACCAATTCACTCGTAACTAGGCAGGCTTACCTCCCAGGAAGCATGTTTATTTATGGACGATAGTGGTGTAATTCTTTATGTATTTCCCCTAATGTTGGAATAGTTTTTTTATGTGTTTCTTAAAGACGTATTTGGGATACAACCTGAGTGAGATTTAAAATTCATGATTGATCTCATGTTGGGGGTTTATCCAGTTTCTATTCCACCTTACAGAATGGAACAAACAGAACATCAAGAGATTAAGACTCCAATGGAAGAGTTGATGAATAAAAGGTTTATCCATCCTAGTATGTCTCCTTGGGGTTATCTTTTTTTATTGAAAATAATTCTAATTGGTCTTTTAATTGGTGCATTGACTACTGGATGTTGAACCGAGTGACTGTTAAGAGCCATTATCCACTTATGCATATCGATAATCTCTTTGAATATTTGAGGGAATTTTGGTTATTCTCAAAGATTGACCTAATCACGGGGTATCATTAGTTAAGAGTTTGACCTTATAATATAATGAAGACTGATTTTATATGTATGTATCACTTTTATGAGTTCTTCATGACACTGTTTGGGTTGAAGAATACTACAGAAGTGTTTATGGTCCTGATGAATAAAATATTCCATCCATACCTAGACCATTTTGTGGATGTGTTTGTCAATGAAATATTGGTGTACTCCAAGAGTCATAATGATCATTCCCAACATCTTGACATCATCTTGAGCACATTGAGAGAGCATAAACTATATGCCAAGCTATCTAAGTGTCAGTTTTGGATTGATCAGGTACACTTCCTAGGCCACATCATCTCAGATGAAGGTGTTTTATTGTACCCATACAAAGTTTAGGTAATTGTTTCTTGGGAATAGTCTAAGAATTTCTTTGATATCTTCAGTTTTATGGGATTAGTGGATTATTATAAGAGGTTCATCAAATAATTTTCCTACATTGTAGAACCACTTTAAGGCCTGACCAAAAAGGAAATAATGAATTTATGGATAGAATCATGTGATAATTCCTTCCATAAGTTGAATAAGCAATTTAAAACAAAACCAATCTTGATCATACCTGATCCAAGTTAGGATTATATGGTGTTTTTTTATGCTTATGGGATAGTAATTGGAGTAGTGTTAATGTAGGTAGATAGAGTTACAGGTTATGGGTCTTGGTAGTTAAGTCCATATGAACAGAACTACCCTACATTTGACCATGAGTTAGTAGGAGTGGTTTATGATTGGATGTTTTATCAAAAAAATTTACTGGGTGAAAATTTTACTATGTGTACTGATGAAAAAAACATAAAATTATAGATTTAGGAAACAATATGTTAATCTGCAGTAGTATAGTTGGGTTGAGTGTATTTTTTTCATTTTATTTCAAGCCAATATATATTCTTAGGAATGGAAACAGGTTTTTGATGATGCTTTCAGTAAGAAAACTCCGACATAGGAAAATAAGGAGTCTAGTGGTGAGTGTAAGATGATGTATTTACTGGCTTATATGAATGTTGTGTCTTGGGAGGGTTAAAATCAGATGACTCTCCTATCAGTTTCAGTGGATTATACACTTTTGAGTCACATTAGAGAAATAAATTTTCTGGATTCATAATGTTTTTATGTAGTTAAATCCTTGAATGTGGGGATTCAACTATAGATTGGACCATAAATGAGTAAGAAATAATCTATGTCAGGAATCAGGTTGTTTGGCCTATGAGAATGATGGGGGGAGATGATTATGAATTTCATGCCTCAAAGTGGGTAGTGTATCCAAGTGTGACCAAAATTTACCATGACCTATGATTAAAATATTGGTGGTCGGGCATGAAAATGGAGATATCAAGGTTCATAACACAATGATACACCTATCTGTTTGTGAAGGTTGAGCATCAACAAACTGGTGGTTTACTACAGCCATTTCCCATTCCATAGTTGAAGTGAGATTATTTTACCATGGACTTTGTGGTGGGTCTCCCAAGGATTCCAGGGAAGAACAAAACTATTTTTGTGGTTGAGGATTGACTAATGAAAGTAACAAATTTCTTTCCTATATGGGAGACTTTATTAGTAGACCAGTTTGGAGACTTGTATTTTTGGGAGATAGTCTGTCTACACGGGGTGCCATAGAGAATTGCTTAAGAGTGTGACTCATGTTTTACTTCATGCTTCTGGTAGGGCTCACAAAATTATCTTGATACCTAGGTCTTTGTGAGTACAGCATTCCACCCACAGATAGATGGGCAGTCATAGTGTACTCTACAATTTAATGAAAATATACTTTGGTAATTTTTCTAAGACTTTGTTGGGTCTTGGGAGAAGCATGTAGCTTTGGTGGAGTTATCCTGTAACAATAGTTATTTGGAAAAAATATATATGGAACCATATGAGGATTTTTACTGTAGTCCATGTAGATCACCTCTATATTGGATGGAGGCAGGTGGGTTAAAGCTATTAGGGACAGATCTCATGTAGGATATGTTGAAGTAGGTTACACTAATTTGAAACCACATGGCTATGTCTTAAAGTATATAGAAGAGGTAAGCTAGAAGACATTGACGACCGCTAGAGTTTATAGATGGTGATTATGTATTCATTTAAGTTTCGCCTATATTGGGACACTATAAGATACAGAGATGGGGATAGTTGGTGCCCATGTTCACTGGACCATTTGAGTTTGTAAAGTGAATTGGGCCAGTGGTGTGCCGATTAGATCTTCTACAGAGGTATGGTGCCATAAAAGATGTTTTTCAGGTGTCATAACATCTGTTATATCTCCCTAACCATCTCTTGGGATCAATGTGGATGATGTTGAGCTTGATACTAATGCATTATTTGAAGAGCATATGATATGTGTATTGGATCATAGTGAGAAAGTGTTGTGGGGAAATATCGTACTGGTAGTTTGTGTATTATGGAAACATGACCATATTCAAGAGTAAACTTGGGAAAGAGAATAAGATATGTGGAATCAGTGGCCTAATCTTTTTGACATGGAATCTTGTATATTCTTATGAGTATAGGTGGAGGAAAAGCTGTTATAAGGTGTTGAGATTTTAAGAACTCAACCTTTTTTAGATATTTCTTGAGCTCCTTCATAGGTACTCTTTTTCCTTGTGTTGGGTATATATTCATTCAGTCTTATATCAAGTGTTCTTGGGTAAAATTTTTATGTCTTTGGAAAGAATAGGGGCAGTGCATGGTTGGTTCACAATTTTCCAAAACCATGCTCACATCCCAGTAAACCATGAAAACCCAAATGGAGGGGATTCTCAGGGTCGGTGCAACGTTTTTAAAATAGTTTTCCCACTTATGAGTAACTATGTACCCCACCTGCCAAGAATAGGTGCACGGCTTGGAAAACTGTGTTCCCCTCTCTAGGAACCCATCTGTATAGTTTTTAATATTCTAAAAATTGGTTTTAAAATTCAAAAAATCCACATAATTCACCATAATTTGAACCAAGTCAAACCTAAAGTATTTATTTCATTTATGAAGGATACCATATGAATTACAAGGCCTTATAGACTCTGTTCTTTACAAATAAAAGCCTGGATTAAAGATCTTCACCTTTACTGATAAGATATTCTCATCTTGTCTACTTTTCTTCCTCTCTAGTATCTATTTTTGGAAAAATAATTATGGTTTCCTCCATTGGTAATGGATTTAGATATATATTTTGATATATCTAATCAGTTTTATCTTAGATATAGGTTTTGATCTAGATCTCGTTCTTCGTCATGATCCTGGTTGTTCCCCTTCAATTGTGGTTTTTCATTAGTGAGCATTTTTCACCAATTTTTAGGAAGGTGTTCTAAATTAAATTCCCATACTATTGTATTATAGTTACATGTATGTGTTGTGAAATTTCAATTGGAAGGTTTTACAATTGAATCTTGAATATAATAAATTAATAGATTAATTATTTTGAATCATATAATTGGATTAATTAATTAATGAATTAATTAATGAGATATTGGGATTTTGGAATTGGATTAATTAAGTTTTGAATTAATTAAATATATATTCTGATTATGGAGTTAATAGGAAATTGGGATGGTGTATTTGGTCAATTAATGTGACTATGAATTAATTTAAAATGGGGTCAATGAGATAATTGAATTTATCTTAATGGGTTAATGGGTTATATGAATTGAATATTGAAACATGGGTTAATGGTGAATTACTTATGTTATTTCATGTGGTTAAAGTATTTAACAATGAATTGTTGTGATAAATGGTAGTGGTATACATGATAGAAAATTTTAATGAATGGGTTAATGATGATTAACTAGGAGAAATGTGATATATGTGATGTATGTTCCTGATTGATAAATGTGTGTGGGGAATGGACTACTGCTTCAAAAGGACATAGTGATAATGAGTGTGGGACATAGACTTCTGATTTAAAATCCCAGCTTGTGTGATTGATTGATAAACATGTGTGAGATATGGAAAACTATTTCAAAATCCTATAATGATAATTAGAGTGGTACATAGACTACTGCTTCAAAATCCCACTTGTGTGATATATGTGAAATTGAGTGTGGGACGTAGACTACTGCTTCAAAATCCCATGGGGTCCTCGGAATGACATTCTAGGCCCAAAATACTGGCATTGGACTATGGTTCCAATTAGTTGTGTCATTAAGTAAAATTGAATGGATAATTGTATACCATAACTATAAGGAATTTCTTTATAGTTCAAACTCTGACACGGGCCAAAGTAGGTATTGGTGTTTTAGGTGTCCTTGAGAACTTGGGGGGTTCATGTGGTTAATTAAAGAATAATTGAAAATATGATAATTGTTTGCCTATGTATTGTGATTTATTATTTATTCAACTGAATACACTATTATTTGAATGGATGTGGTTTTAGATTTCAGTGGTGATGGCATATAGAGTTGTACTCACACCCTACTAGGGTAGTTTAATTGGTACCCAAATAGACTTCATGTTTTTAGGATAGGATAAGGGAAAGAGTCCTTTGTTAGATGGCTGAATTGGGATGGAGCATGGATGAGGGAATTGGACTTGGTGTTGGGACCCTTTTGTAGTTATCAATGTGTCTTTATTTTGGGTTTTCATTGGACACTAGACACATACTTGGCATGATATATATACTATTTTGGTTTGAATATTATATTCTAATTTTAGTTATCATGAGATATTTTTTCTGGTTATTGATTATATTATTAGATATTGTTTATTTATTTCCATTATTGTGATGCCTTGATAAAGAAGGTATAGTCTCCCCATGATCATTATTAATCCTTCACTTCTAGAAAGTAGCCTTTAGAATATGGGGAGGCCTGCTTGAGGACATGTGACCAATTGTCTTGGCATATTGGTGTGTGTGGCACCCAAGTCAATATGTTATAGGTATGGTTGAAACTTTGTTAACTTATTGTCCTTGTCTCTTCCAATATTTTATAGTCTCATTCCTTAATTGTATTATATTCCCTATTATCAGTGTTTCTATCTAGTTTCTAATTTCATTTAATCTCGATCCAAATGGAAATCTATTATAAGATATGTGAAGCTTCATAAGTATATGTTTGATGGTCTATATTTTTTCCTAAAGGAATTACTATTATAAAAAGTTTCATTGTTCCACACACGGATAATTCTAATAAAAGCCACAAAAATTTATAATTCATTTAATTTGTTTCTTAAATACTGACCTATATATATTATATTCCCCCCTTACACTATTTTATGATGGTAATATCAACTCATACCCCACATAAAGTATATTTTTTTCTTAACTCCATTGAAAATAATACTTTTTATGGGGCCAAAACACCTTATAAGGTCTATTTGAGTCATTGAGCATTTATAACAGCATTAAATTTCATTCGTGTCATATACATTAAAATAATAGTTCCTTTCACAATTTTTTATAAAAATCCAAAATTTCTTTATTTAGAAGTAATGAGAAGCTTCAACATAATCAATTTTTAAAAATTTTAAGATTGGAAAATATTTCTTTAAAAAATAATATTATAATAGTAAAAATACTCTTGAAAACAATTTTAGAAAACCTCAAAATAGAAGAGAAAGGATTTTCGATCGAAGAGTGAAATAAAGTTAATTTTCATTAAAAACATTCATTCATTAACTTGAGTAATTAAAGAGAGGAAAATGAAATTAGAACATGTATTCTATATAAATAAAAAAGGATAAGAAAATTTTTCAGTTTAATTATAGTTAGATCATGAAATTTCATCATCGGAAAACATAATCATAAATAATGCCAATAAACAATGAGATCATAACATAAAACCCTTACCTAAGGCATGAATTCCTTCATACATGTTAAAACCACATATATAATAAATATATATTTATTATAAATATATTTCATAACCATAATCATATATATCATATCTTCTATTATTACTTATAACCTTTTATCATCCATTTATTAATAATTCTATATTAAAATCACTTTTCTGTTGATAACAACTTCGTATTTCATGTATTTTTTAGTTCATAATTTTTGGTCCTTATACTTTGATACTAGTTCCATCATCTATAGAATTTAAATAATAATATAAATATCATATATGTTCTTTAAATAAAAAATTATATTCATCCACAAAATATATAGGTATAAAAATGAATTATGTCATTCATGGAGACGGCAGGTCGTACGTACACATAAATGTTGTTTTCATTTTTTAACTGATGGAAGGAAAGAATGTCAAATGTAATGCCCCAACCCCAGTTACCCAAATTTAGTGCTTCATTACATAACATTGGTATGATACAAGTAATCACATCTTGAAAGACCGATCGGTTTAGTATTATTGGAAACAAGATACATGCATAAGTTCAACATTACAACTTGAAAAGAAATACAATACTAATTTATTCTAGTAAAAACATCCAAGCCTCCTAGATTATGCCTGCAAGTCACTCATAACTAACTTCTTCATATCATGGGAAAATGAAACATAAGAAAGGTGTGAGCTCAAATTCTTAGTAAGGGTAATCAATACAGTGGAAGAAAACATAAACATTAGGCATGATGAATAATTCAAAACACATGACTTTACAAATAATAAACACAAACACTTTATGGCAGGAATATGAGATGAGTAAATAATGTCATAATAAAACATATTCATGGGTATTCTACTAGTCTAATAACCACATGAACCCTCATTATTATTTTCATAATGAGGGAATGTATAATGTCGGACATTCTGAAACAATTTGTCAAGGCCTCAGCCAAGACATCTAAAAATGATTAAGGCCTCGGCCAAAACCATATATCAAATTGGGAAAGGCCTCATCCAATTCCAAATCTAATTGTCTCATGAAACCTATCGATGCACCATGGAACTATCGTGGGCTCCACCCATTACATACTAAGTCCAATACATTCCTCATATGAAAAGGTTGAAACATAATATAAACATTCGTATTAAAACTAGTATAAAAAATGTCAATACTTTAACCATAAACCATGAATTGTATAAAAATAACACATCCACTGTCAAACATATCACAAAAACTTCAATACAATATGGAATATTTGTATCATAATAAATCAACTTCAAACAACTTTGAAATCCATCAAAGGATGTTGACATAGATGAAATGAAAACTATTTGAATGATTTTCCTCTTTCTATTTTGAAACCATTTAAGAGTCACATAATTATAAAAGAAAACATTTATTTTGAAAATATTCTTATAATCATGTAAGGGAAGCTTCGATGATGTTATAACGGCGGAAAATAGATGCACCCACCGTATAAGTTAAAAAAACATTGTTACCATAATTTTGTTAAAAATGTCATAAAGTACCTTGTTTGGAAAACGACAGAAAGATTCCTTTCAAAACATATAAGGTCAAATAAGGGTATATATGAATTTAACCTATAGTCTAGTAAATAGTAAAAATTATTTGAAATACATTTTTAAGAAAACATGGATGTGGAAGATAAAGTGGTCCCAATAGATACTTATAAAAAACAACCTTGGATAATAAAGAGATTGTGAAATTAACCCTTACCTTGTGCTTTTCCTAAGTTGATGGTATGTTAACCTCTTGTATAATAGTTAAAACAATTTTTATTAAATTATACAAGAACTATATACATAAATATGATATCATATATTGTCCTCTAATATTTATTTGTTAATAATATTTTAGTAGTATCATCGTTTCGGGTGTTAACTGATTCCTTTTCCTTTATATGCTTCGTTACGTAAGTCATGTTTGTGATGGATAGGATGTATTTGATTCATATAAAAAATGATATTATGTTCATAAACATTATTTTTAATCATAAAATGAAAATTATTCATGAATGATTACGATAGGGAAATGAATCTCATCGTGTTCGTGGAGACTGTAATCCGTACGTACACACAAGCGACAATATCATTATATTGATGGTGAAATAGTATGTAATTGGATGATATATTAAATATAAAGAATTAATAACAAGTTATATTTATTATTTACATCAGTTAAACTCATTATTATACCCATCCAAATAACGATGTTTTTGAATAAAAAACTACACCATGATGTGGAGATGGCAAGCCATACGTACGCACATATGGTGAATTTTTCATTCATATGATGGATTGAATAATGAATATGTTTGTACAATTTTTATAATAACATCACAGTATATAGAATATACTAGATTTATTATTTTAGAATGGAAACAGCAAATAAAACGTATCATAAAAGCTTGGGGTGTTACATTAAATAATAATTCACATTTTAAAAATTATTATTAAATCATATATATTCATTAAATGTATCTTTATTACCATCCGTGTTAAAATAAAATGAAAAAAAATTGCATCTATTTGGGGAGGTGGTAGTCCACATATACACACAAGCGATGTTATCCATTTTCATCAGATATGAAGAAAAGAAATTAGATTTTATATTATGGTTAAAAAGTTTAAATATATCAAATATATATTATATATACATTAAATCCATCATTATATCCAATCATGAGAGGTGATTATGGAGAAAAAATTACATCAGTTTGCAATGTGGACTTCTGCCATACACACGATTGATAATTTCATATCCCATTTGATCATAGTGGAGATACATATAGGTTGTAACATTAAAATATTAAAATAAAAGTATACTGGAGATAATTTTTTTATTGTTTCATCATGTTTTATGGAAATTAAAATGAGTTATAAGAATAAATAAAACAAAAATGTGTGGTTAAGAACCATACCACTTCATCGGACAACCTCTTTAGTTTTATAACTAAATAATTCCTATGATTGTTTTAGGATAAAACCCTTGACTATAGGTCATGGTTAGGGATGTAATAAAGGTTTTTTAAAAGTTATTGGAAGAAAAAAATGACTCTTGATGTTTGTAGAGGAGAGGATATGGGTTTTCCTTTTATAAGTGGGGGAGAGGACCCACTTGTAATTTTTGAAAAGTATAAAATATATAAATATATTACTCAAACCAAATAGATCCAAAATAGACCATTCAAAACTAAAAGGTGATATAAGTTTTAAATATGGTCATAAAATATATTTTCTAAAAATTTTTATGTCATTTTAGTCCTTATCTCTTCAGTTTAACCCCTTAGTAAACTTATTTTAACCTTTACCATGATAACAGATTTTATTGTTTTTGTTATTCCCTATGACCAAAAATTAAGTTATCCTTATTAAATAATATAAATTATTATAATTAATACTATTTAATCCATTTTATCTAAATAAATTATTATAAGTGGAGGAATTTAATTTAACATTAAACCCGCACATGCGATAAAAAGTAGTTTTCAAAAGAAAATGTTTTCTTACTATAAAATATATTTATATCAAAATATGAAAAAAAAATTGATTAAAATAACCTAAATTAGAATCATATTATAATAATTTATAACCATTTTAAAATAAAATATAACTTTTTAATTAATCTAAATAAAAATAATGTTTTTAAAAAAATCATAATTTTTCACTATTCATCAAAAAATTAATCTTTTCAGAAAATTCAAAAAAATAAATATAAGATAATTATGAAATTTTGATTTAAAAAATTAAATTAAATTTTTCAATTAAATCTTAAAAAATTTGAAAAAATTATTTATATTTGTTTCTTATAAAAATAAGTAAAAACTATTTTAAGGAAAAAGTATTTTTTGAAGTATATAAATACTTTACTAAAAATATATTTTATTTATCTAAAACATTTATACATATTTTTAAAATGTAATTATTCATATTAGTATCACAATTTTTGTAAATAGTTTATGGTGATATAATTTATTATGGTTCATTTAGACTATGGGTTTCATATATCACAAACTATTAAAGAGATTAAATTTATTTAAAAATAAATATATCATAAAATCTCAGGGTGTTATATTCAACCCTCCTTAAAATAAATTTTTCCCTAAAATTTCCATTACACCAATACAAAAAAATGAGTATATCTCTACCCCATCACATACTTGGGTTCCCATGTAGCCTTTTGGAATTTTTAATTCCTTCAAATAACTTTTACCAAGTGATTACTCTTTTTTGTAGCACATTATCTCTACAATCCAAGATTTATACTGGTTTTTCCTTATAGGAAATTCCATGATTCAGTGATATGACCTATAAGTTCATTAAATTTTATGGTTTAAGTATGTGATTCCTTAGGATATATATGTTGAACACATCCTGAACTTGAGAGAGGTTGGGTGAAAGTTCCAAGCAATAAGCTATTGTCCCTACTCAATCAAGAATATAAAAGGGGCCAATATTCTTAGGGATTTAATTTCATTTATTATTGATGATAATAACCTTATTTCATGTATAAATTCATAGAAATTCCTTATATCCTACTTAAAACTCTATATCTCCCTAAAAATTCATAGCATAACGTTTTTGTGGACTCTGAGCTACCTTGATGTATTGTTGAATAGCTCTGACTTTCTCCACTATTTCCTTAACTTGTTCAAGTCCCAATAGCTTTATTTCTCCAACTTCATCCCAAAATGATAGAGCTTTATATTTATTTTTGTAGAGGACATAATATAGAGTCATCATAATTCTCAAGTGAAAGATATTTTTGTAAATAAACTTGACTATAGAAAGGTATTGATCCCAACCACCATTGAAATATATTGGAGAATATCTCAGTCTATCCTATAGGGTTTGAATGGTTCTTCTAGACTAACCATCTATCTAAAAAAGGTAAGTTGTATCGAAACATTACATTTTGTCTAGAGACTACTAAATACTTCTTAATAAGTTTGAGGTAAACCATGGATCCTAATTAGATACAATAGAATGTGGTACTCTATGAAATCATACCACTTCCTTAATGTCTATATTGGAAAGATGGTAAAGAGAGAAATATGTTCTGATATAAATGATGTGTACTAACATTATATGAAAATTGACTATAACACAAATATAGTTATGTTCTTTAGATTTTTTTGGGAGTTTAATGAAAAAATCCATGGTTATATTTTCCCATTTCCATTTTGGTGTGGGTGATAGTTACAACATAACCTTAGAATTATATCTATAGGAATTAAATTATTGACATACCAAGTATTAAGATACAAGCTCAATAATATCTCTCTTAATTCTATCCTACCATAAATACTCTTTCAGATCTCTAAACATATTCATAATTCTTATATGAAAAGTGGATGATGAACTATGAGCGTGATTCAATAGATCCTTCTTCAAAAATGGTATGGATGGAACACATACAAAGTTCTTAAACTTCATAATTCCATCATAATCAAGGTTGAACTTTAGAATATTTCTTACATTATTTTGTATCTCTATATATGCCTTATATGCCTCTTTAATCATCAATTTTATAGATAGTTGAACACTCATTTGAGTAATATAATATTTCTTCCCTTCCATCATGATTTCAAGATCCATCCTTTGAAAATCTAAAAATATTGGATCTTTTGTGATCCTCATTATAGATAAGATAACATGATCCTTTCGACTTAAAGAATATTCTACCATAATAGCCTTCACATGGTGTAATGTATTGAGCATTCATAACCATTAATTACCTTTAACCATAATTTCTAGGGAATTATCAACTCTTTATGTGTGAATATATACTTTAAAATTTTATGATATATATATATATATATCACATATTTGACCGTACGGATAATTCCTTTGAATCATTAGGGAAACAGTTAATGAAACAAACTATAAAGCATGTGATCATTAATTTTTTCCAAGAATATTCAATTTTCATGAGGAATAAGTTATAATTATGTCATTTTTTCATGATAACATATCCCATTCCCTTCTTTGATTCATTGTTGTAGATTTAAAACCCTTAATCACTATAGGGTAATGTAAGAATGCGTTTGTAGATTGAACTTATCTTTAGTTCCTTGAAATTTTACTTATATTCGTCTATCCAAAGGAAGTTGGATCCCTTCTAAGTTGACATGGTTAGTATATTATAATGTCATGAAATATTCGCTACAAAAAACTGATAGAATTTATCCATACTAATAAACCTACAGATCCTGGTCACTATGGTTGGTATGTTCCTATGTTCAACTACTTTCATCTTTGATGGATCCATCAATATACCATCACTTGACATTATATGATCCAAAAATGAAACATTTTTTATTAAAAAAATCACACATTATAAATTTTTTATACATCTTCTCCTTCCATAGTGTCTTCAATAAAATCCTCAAGTGATATTAATGTTATTAATTAATCTTTGAATATATAATAATATCATCTATAAGAATACCACAAATTGATCAAGGTAATATCTAAATAATCAATCCTTTAAATCCATAAAAATAGTAGGTGAATTAGTAATACCAAATGAAATCACTATATATTTATAGTTTTTATAGCTTTTAAGAAATTTTTTCATGCATATATCCTCATTCAAGGCCCTCAATTAATGATATCCAAAATAAAAATCTATCTTATAAAAGTATTGATCTCTACATAATTAACAAAAATAGTTGTAAATATTAATATGGTGATACATATTCATGATTGTGATTTATTAAGTTATATATAATCAATATAGAGTCATGTTTATAGATTTTTTTCTTAAAAAAAGAATAGGTGAACCCCAAGGTGAAACACCTGTCTGAATGAATCCCTTTTCAAGTTTATCTTGGACATTATTCTTTAATTCCTTTAAACCATTCAAGTTTTTTCTATATAGAGCCTTTCAAATTGGTGTATCACCAGGTATGATATTTATTTTTAAGTCAACATCAAAATTCGGTGGAAGACTAATAAACTCTTGAAAATAAATTAACAAAATCCCACTCAATTAACATATCATTTATGTTATGTTTCTCTCCATACATCTAAGATTAGCACTCTTTTTGAATAGTAAACAAGACCCATATAATGGATGAAATTTCAATTGGATATTTATATTTATCATCTCATTGATATAATATCATAAGTTTCATAAAAATATTAAAAATGAATTCTCCTCCATGGTAATTGATGTGGGATTTATATAAAGAAATCAAATATATTCCTAAGATAACATCAAATTAAACTAAAGGTAGGATCAAAAGATTTTCTGGAATCACTTTACAAAAAAATTAATTGGATAAGAACTATAGACTTGAGAAGAAATAATCATATCATTAGGATTTTTCATTTCTAATTTAACATATAATCATTAGGGTGGAATGTTTAATCCCTTAGAAAATTATTTAGATATAAATGAGTGGGTAAGAAAATTGTTTAGATATAAATGAGTGGGTAGATCTAGAGTCAAATAATACACTATTAGTTCTAGATTGGGTAATAAGTGTACCTTTCACCATTTTATTATCTTACCCCTCATAAAAAATAGTGATTTAGTGATACTTCCATTTTTATATAGTTTTAATAGGTTAAAAACATCAGTCATTATCATTAATATTCATATTTAATGACTTTTCAACATAATTCCTATAATCCATGTATTTGAAACACTAGAGTGTGGGTAGAGTATTTTTTGGATATTTCACACAATTCAAATAATTATAAAAAACTTCCCATCACTTCAGAATTAAATTTCTATTGATCATACTTTCCACACATAAAACATGTATTAGTCCCCTTAAGGAAATTTTCTCCATGTTTCCTTCCACAATTCAAGCATTAAGGAAATATTATCTTCTTCTCTATATGGTTTTTATAATTTCCTCTAAATTTTACCCTAATTTTCATATCAAAAGCATGAGACTGATGGATAAATAAAATATCCATTTACATCTTGATAGAACATCAAATTATTTCTTCATATCTTATAAAGTACCTTAATCTAAATGCCCTATGAAGTTTTGGTTTTAATCCACTAATGGATTGATCAAACTTAATTTTAGTTTGGATAATATTATAGGAAGCATACATTTTGTGACTTGTAAAATTTTCTTCTTATGTACCAATGGATTCATTATCCTTATTATTTATTTCATGGAATTAAATCTCTATTTTTTAGAAGAATAAGATGAAATTACTTATTAAAAAATAATATCTTAAACACATCCCACTCTATAGAGACAATTTCTTCATGTTTACTCATATTCTTCATAATAGTATTCTATTTATCTTCTTCTCCTTTCAATTTGTAGACAACCAAAATGAATTTTTCATACTACAAACACTAGAAAAAAAATGTTTTCATTGGTACTGATACATTTCTCAATAACTAGTGGATTAGAGGACCCACTAAAATAAGGTGGTTGTTACCTCATAAAGGAATCAATAGAATATTTTTTCCTCTTTAGAATTTTTGGAAGGTTGGAAGGATTTATAGGTTGAGAAAGTTGTGTAATTGTGGAAATAATACTTTGCATTCTATCTCCCACAACATTTGGTTGATCAGGATGAAAATCATTTCATTATCTATCACAATCATAATTAACATGGTTAATTTTAGTTTGATCCATTGATTAAAACCAAAAAACATAGTGTGAGGAATAATAATCACATTTTAAAACCTTATAATCATGAAAAATAATTTATAGGTTATCTAAATAATGACACCTTATTTTCAATCTATGAAACCTTGGGTTTTACCTAGGTCATTCATGGTCAATATCAATTATAATACATTATAATGGTTCATAAATTAAATGTAAATTAACCTATTCATATCCATCAGGAGTGTCAAAAAAGGCACATAGTAAGGACACCCTCACCATTCACCATAATTATGTCCAAGATTTACTCAAACAACTCTTTTCTTGGTTATTACATCTAGAAAAAGTTGTTCCAAAACCATTTCCACTTGAAGTATCTAGAAATTGATTTTTTTCTAGGAAAACCACACTCCATTATTTAAATTCATATGTAATTTTTTTTCATACATAGTATTATCCTAAGGTTTCATACTAAAGTATTCTCATCCTAGTTTCCAAAGGTAAATAAACCTTTCTCTGAAACCAACTAATGTGACCCATAATTTTACTACATATACATCACATCTTAATAGTTTAATATTCATTAAAATAACATAATTATCCACACCAAAAGAATATAGTGCTAGAGCTTTTGAAAACATGGATAAATAAACAACTGGTTTATAAGTAAACCACATCATCTCCAACTAAGTTATTCATAACTATAACCCTTATTAGAAATATAAATATTATTACCTTTCTTCATAACTTTTTGAAATGAATCATAAGAAAGGGTTCACTTAAATGATTGGTAAGGGAAGAAAAGTGATATATCAATGATCATTTGAACATAACATGCTCATAAGGGTATGATAATATGAGAATAACATTTTAAAAACCATAACATATATATCATAGTTAAAAAATATTGAATCACAGTATAATCCTTGGAAGTTTACAATACATGAATCATAAATAAATCGAAGAAAATAATCTATATGATCATAACCGTGGCATAAGACTTATATTTTCAGTATACACATAATCACAAAAAAAGTATTTCTTTAGTAGTCAATGCATACTACCTAATCTATCATGGTGGGTGGGGTATACTCTGAAAACTATCATAGTATTCATTATTAACTCCCAAGACTATCATAGTGGATAGAGTACCTTACTAAACTAGGTTCAGTCCTTATTCTAGTCCTATTTATCTCATGATATATCCATATTTACCCAATGTATTAAAGGGGTATATAATTTCATGCCTACCCATGACATAATTAAAATCATATATATGTGTAACATGCAAATAAATAATTCATAATATCATAACCCAAGTAAAATAAATGGGTTTTATAAACATTTTATCTTGTCATAACCCATTAAAATTAAATAGGTTTCTTAAACATTTCATTAATTCATCATAGCATAGCTCATGTAAAAGGAATGTATTTCATAAACATTTGAGCAATTCATCGTTGCATAACCCATGGAAAAGTAATGGGATTCATAAACATATTTTCTTAATAATAATAAATCATCAAAAGAAATAATAAGGATGGTATTATTGTATAATGTCCCATGAAATTATTGGGAAACAACAAAGGATGTCATCGTAGATGAAAAAATCATTTTTTGGAAAAAAACTAACCTTTTAAATTTTAAATAAGTTATTTAAAATCAAAAAAAATCTAAAATATTGAGGAAAAAAATTAAAAAATAAACTTGTAACCTTTTAAATTAAGCTTCACGTTATAGAGTGGTTATGATATTTGGAAAATCATTTCATGTTTTTTACGTTAAAATAATGGTTCCTTTCACATTTTTCAATAAAAAGTCAAAAAAACTCATTCAGAAAATGATAAAAAAAGATTCATTTTTAAAAAAAATGTAAAAATTTAAACATAGGTATAAATTACTTTAAACAATTATAGGATAATAGTTAAAACATTCTTTAAAACAAATATAGAAAACATTTAAATGGAAGCGAAAGGATTTTCAAGCAAAGAGAAAAATAAACTCAATTTTTCTTAAAAATATTCTTTTGGATTATTGAGTACTTAAAGAGAGTAAAATGAAATTAAAACATATATTCTACAGAAATAGACATAGGATAATAAAATTATTCAGTTTCTTGAGTGGTATATCATAAAATTTCATCATTTGAAAACTCAATCATAAAAAATCATGATAAATAATGAGACTATAACATAAAAACCTTATCTTGGGTCAGACATCCTTCATACATATTTTAACCTCATGTATAATAAATATATAATTATTATACATATATTAAAAAACCATATTCATTGATATCATAATAAATCTAATTAATTATAACCTTTTATCATCTATTTATTAACAATTTTTTATTAAAATCACTATTTCGGTTGATAACTGCTTCATTTTTCATGTATATTTTGGTTCAGTGGTTTTGGTCCTTATACTTTGATCATGGATCCATAATATTCATAATGTTTTGAATGATATAAATATTATATATAGTCACTATATATATATTTATAGTAGTTAAAAAAAGTTATTGGTATAAAATAATTAAATCGTTCGTGGAGATCATAGATCGTACATATGTAAGAACACTATTTTCATTTTTCAACAGATAGAATGAAAGAAAGTTAAATAAAAATAAAATTTTCTAGAATCATTATTATATAATATATTTTTTATATATTCATTAAATGTATCCTTATTAACGTCCATGTTAAAATAAAATTTAAAATAAATCACATCATTTCATGGAGGCGTTATTCCCTAAATACGCACGAGTGACGTTATCATTTTCCAAGAGATTGGAAGGTAAGTATGTATGTAACAGCTCAACCCAATGAGACCTACTTGTATGGTGGGATACAAGGACACCACAACTTGAAGACTTCCTCCATATTCTAGGTGCAGACAACATGCGCTAAGAAGGCATTACTAAATTGGGAGTTCTTTGCTTGAAGTACCAGTACGCATGTACACAACCATCTCCATACAGGAGTGTAAGGAATAATAATAAAATACAGTGACATCTGGATTAAAAACCATGCATGTAATAAACTTTATGGAATACAAAAGGGTGTGATTGTATAATCCAAAATGTAACATGAAAATACATGCCCACCTAGAAAATATGTCCCAACCTAACAATAACTACAGTAGATCATAGCTGAGAGAGTTTGGATTCTAATCTCTGATACTGGACCATCATGTGTGATCAATGAACCCAAGTATCCTTATTCTCCCTTGAAATAATCTCTAATCTATATGTCATCTGCATAAGACATGATGTGATATAATTAGTCAGGTCAACCTTAATGAAATAGGGAAATGAAACCCAAAAACAAAGATATATGCACATATAAGAGGCTTGGAAGAGAGTGAAAGGGGGTCTTCATATCACATCCCAACCCAAGACAATGAGTCTACCAGTAGCTCCATAGGTCTATAATTTATTCCCAACGTCTTGTGCATCTGTCCAAAAAATTATTGAGGAGGGCCAACACCATGCCACTACTCCACAGCCTGAGGGTGAACAATCTCCAAATGATAGAGGACCTACACCCAGGTACAATAGGTTAATTTTAGTTAGTAAATAGATGACATGTGACTATGTAGGGGAGTTCCATCTCTATATATCTATATATAATATAGGGGACCCACACCCTAGTGCAACAGGGGAGTATCGTCCCCATGGATAGAGGACTCATTCCCGTATAGGGGATTTCCATATCTACTTGGAATAACAAGTATGGGGACCTATTCTCTAGTAAAAAAGGGTAGTATACTCTCTATAGATAGAGGACCCACACCCTAGTGAAACAGGGGAGTACATTCTCTATCTAAACAATGTGTGTGGAGGACCCACACGCTAGTACAATAGACGGTACCATCTTCATGGATAGAGGACTCGCACCCTTGTGTGATAGGGAAGTACCATCTCTATCTAAACAAAAAGTATGGAGGACCCACTCTTAGTGTGATAGGGTTGTATCATCACTATGAATAGAGAAATTACATCTTATTATGATCAGGGAGAACTGTCTCTATAAAAATAATGAGTGCGGAGGAATTTCACCCTGGTGCAACAGGAGATTGTCATCTCCATCTAAACTCTCTGATTATCCTACCCAATCATTATCATCTTTGAGAATCGCCTATAGAATCATAATTCTCAAAAAATATATCATCATATCTCAAAATATACTAATAATTACACCATTATGTTCTACATAGAAAAACACTTAGGATAAGTTACTCATGGGACAAAATATGAGTAAAAATGAAGGATATACGAGAGATTTATTTTCCTCAAAAATGGGGGTACACGGCATGTATTGGTTCCACACGGAATGTGTTCCTACTTCTCTAAAAGGTCATGTTCTCCTTTGGAAATGTATGGATGGACATTTCACCATAAATAGTGTGTATGAGGACCATAAAATGTGTCTCATCCACTCAAGGAATGTATGGGTGCCCATGGTTGTGCTCGTGTCTATCAGGTTGTTTTGTGTACCTGGTCGTATACAAGGCCATGCTTGGGTACTCTTATATGCTCTTATACTCCAATAGTATATGACATGTCCTCCCACATGGGGTCTTGAGCAAGTGCAGTTGGTAAATTTTATGGATACCTAGGGAGGGTCACATGGTATGTGCCCCAGCCACATGTCATGAGATCCAAATCTTTTTCGCTAAAACCTAGCTTCTATAGCTAGGTGACTACATAGTGTGTGTTAATACCAAAACATGTCATGTATGTAACGTCCCGGATCTGGGTTCCACTAAATGGGTGCCCCAAACCTGGTTGGTCACATGACCTCAAGCGCATTTCCCCAAACACCAGAGGTTGCCGACTAGTAGTGATGGCCCAGGTATGATAGTGGGGAAACTATGCCCTCATTTGTCAAATTGTAGCGCAGCAGAAAGGATAAATAACATACAACAGCGGAAGCAGTAAACAGTATACAACTAAAATGGACAACTGAAGTAAAGAGAACCAGTATTCATATATATATATATATATACACCAAGATGCAACATGTCACTAATTCTATGAATGAATTCAAAATAGGTTACACTGCAATACGATACATCTCAAAATACATAGTAAAACAAACAGAACAAAACAGAGTGAACAGAACGTGGTAGCATCGCAAGCCTAATATTGGTCCTATGCTCTCCTAATTATCTGCTACAATCATGTACCTGTATAGGGACCCTTTCCCCTATTCACACCTATAGCAATATAGTCTGTTTGGGCCGAATACATGACCCAAACAGGGTGTGAGAAATAAATCCCAGTAGGCACCCACCAAAGGCCCGTGCCCAACTATCAGTGAAAATGTGCAACAATAGTGTGCAGTATTAAAATTCAATAAACTAATCATTACACAAAATTAACTAACTCTACCATTTATATTTCTATTTTTATATTCATTTAACGATGCCAAGATTGTGCTTTAACTTGGAAGCTATATCATATGAAAATCACCATTGTGAGTATTCATGATACCACTATCCTCAAACATACAACCTTAACCTTATGTAATCAGATTCACATCCCATAGGTAATTTCCCACATGCATAACAGATATTTCCCTCAGGCATACGAAGTGTCGCCCTCAGGCAAAGAATCTACTGCCCACAGGCACGGAATGAGTTTCCCTCAGGCTAAACAGAACACTGCCCTCATGCTAAATAGAATGTAATGCCCCGACCCCAGTTACCCAGAGTCAGTTCATTATTACGTAACATTGGCATGATCACAAAAGATCAAGTCTCGAAAGACTGATTAGTTTAGTAGCCTGGGAAACACTAGATACATTCATAAATGTTACATTACATTATAAAATGAAAAACTAAAATAACATGGTCTCCATAGTCCACACTCATATCCCCTTCAGACTATCCCTGTAGGTCAGTCATAAAATATTTCATCACATCCTGGGAAAAATAAAACATATAAAGGGGTGAGCTCAGATGCTCAGTAAGGATAACAATATAGCAGAAACATTCAAAGATAAACCTAAACATTTAAGGCAATGTATAACTAAAACAAAAGCCTTTTAAACTTGAACTTCATCATAATATGGAAAAAATAAAATGAAATAATGTCATTTACTTATTCACATGGATATTCTACTAGTCAAATAATCACATGTATTATCAATAACCACTTTCATAATGATGTAATTCATATTGCCAAACTATCATAACCACATAGTCAAGGCCTTGTGCCAAGACAACAAATAAGATTTTTTTCAAGGCCTTGTACCAAGACACTAGTTTGTCTAATGAGACCTACCGATGCATCGAGGAGCTATAGCAGGCTACACTCGTCACTTATTAAGTCCAATGCATTCCTCATATGAACAGTTTTAGACAAATCATAAACCATAACATAATTGTATCACACAAAACATGCATAAAGGAAACACAACATTTCCACATTTTAATCACAAGATATCAATACAACACATTAATATAATAAAAAAATTATCAAAAACATTTTCAATACCAAAATAAAAGAAAATTAAAATATGGTATTTATTTTTCATTTAAGACAAAGTTACGGCTTGTAGAGGAAACCGAAACTCAAATAATGGTCACGGCAGCAGAGAAGTCGTCACCGCATATGTACGACAAAAAACATTCCCTTTTTTCATTTATTAAAACGATTCATATAAAAAGATTCCTTTTGAATAAAAGTAAAAGTAAAAGGGGTTTATACACCGTATAAAATAATGTTGTGTATAAAACAAAATATGCCTCAATGAAAGGAGATTGAGACGAAGTCCCTTACCTCTAGTCCGACTTGACTCGATCATTCTTTAACCTCCTGAATAATAAACGAGAGTTAATTTATAATTTCTTAAGAACCTTTATCAAGTTCATTATTCATTTTATATCACTTATTACCATGTTATGAACATTATGTAATTATTTAAGTTAATAACAGTCGTTTTGTCGATCTTTGGTACTTGAGTCAAAAATAAACTTCTTATAATTACAATTTGTTCATGTGGTAAAATATCCAGTATATCCAGAATTATATTCATGATTTATATATCATATATATCATATATATCCAGTATATATATTCATTTATAATATTACATAACATTTAGAGGAAAGAAATTAAATACACTATTCATGGAGACGGTAAGTCGTACGAACGCATGAACGCTACTTTCATTTCTATTTCATATTTAATGGAATGAAATCATAATGATATAAAGGTATATTATAATTCCAGTGTAATATCATATATAATATCATTTAATCCATCCTTTATACATCCCACATATGGCATTAACGATTCAAGTCATTTTGAGGGGGCTGTAGTCCGCACTTCCTAAAATGCAATTATCGCGTTTACCCATAACATAAATCATAAAGGTATGCCATAAATGAATAATACAAAAGTATAAGTAAAACATAAACATAATATATATCATATATAAATATAGTGACATCTTAATGTCCACCATGAGAGGTGTTAAAAGAATATTGAACAATCATCGTTTCGTGAGGCAGTAATTCACCACCCATAGAAACAGTATGTTATTTAACCATTATATGAAGGTGTGTGTAAGTTTAAATAAAATCATTCTCATAAAAACATCATAGTATATTTAAGATACTTTTTTTGTTACAAAATAAAGTAATAAAAAGATTTTAAGGGGTTGGGGAAGGAAAATAAAACAAAATAACATAAGATAAGACATTACCTTAAAATTGGGTAACTCTTTTTGATTTGAGCCAAAGGCTTCCTTGGGAAGACTTCTGCCCAAAGTGAGGCTGATAGGAGTAAGAGAGGGAAGTTGAGAGAGTATTTAGGAAGATTTTGGTTGAGCCAAATGGCTTTGATGGTGTGAATAGGGTGGTAAATGTGGGGGCCTTTTATAAGAGGAGAGGAGGGGCACTCTTGGAAAGTCATGAAATGTTACATTATTATGAAATGATTTTAGGATTTTAAAGGTCTCACAATGATATATTTCTCGGATAATGTGATAAGGGTTCAAAATATACCCATCCAATAGGTTTTAGATAAGTTTAAGTCTTATATTTTACCTTATATTTTCATTTTATTTAAATTGTTCATTAATGAGGTAATTGATGCATCATCATGGTGTCATAAATAAATTTGTTTATTTAATGCCTAAAAACTATAAAAAAAATTACCATGATGTAGGAAATATTTTTATCTTTCCAATGAATATTTATAGTCGAAAAGTTAACTTATATAACCCCATGTTATAATTGTTTTAGTAAAATAACACATGTTTGTGACAATTTTATTTTTACTTTAAATAAAAAGTTATTAATGTCATTTTCTTACCCAAGTGGCTCCATGGGGTCCCCAAGTTGACCCATGGATTTTCTCGATCGTCCATGACTCATCCAATAAGGGTAGGACAATTTTAAAGGTAATTTCATATTATTATAACATTATATTTACCTTACACTAATTACCTTTAATCGTGATTAATAAAACTTAAAAGTTACTATTCACCAAAAATTATTTTCATCTCATTGAACCACATTTTACTTACTAATAACAACCATGTATGTCGGATTTTTGAAATTCAATTCACAGAAGTGGTAAAGTTTCATTTAAACGAAAAATTAGTTTTTTAACTACCACTTAGTGGTTTCACTATTCATCAAAAATTGAAGCTTTTCAGAAAAATACCAAAAATTAACCCTAAGCTATATTTGATATTCCTAATTCAAAAATGATGTCTATTTTACAAAATTCAAAACATATAAGTTGAATTAATTAATTTAATAATTAATTCCCGATGTCACAACAAATAGCGTGTTTTTACGAAACAATATATATCAAAATATTGACAATTGTTTATGTCCAATTTCAAAGTGAAATTAATTCTAATGACCACTATTGGATAAAATGGTTAAAATATATTCTAATTATAATTTAAAACCACTCAATCATATAATTTATCACTATAAATTAATTTTGATTAAAAAAGTTGTTTTTAAGTATTTTTCACTACTCATCGAAAATTGGAAGTTCTCATAAAAATACCAAAAATTCAACATAGTATAATTTCAATATTCCAAATACAAAAATGGAGTTGATTTTTAATTATAAAATTTATATAATTTCAAAAAGTGGGTATTACTATTCATAACGGTTATTTTGATTGGTCGTGATGTGTTAAAATCTCGAACTTACGTACAATGCAAGCTATTGCATTATTGAAAGAGAAGCGTATCGTGGAAGCTTGGGGTGTTACATTCTCCCCTCCTTCAATAAATTTCATCCTCAAAATTTGAAATTATTCTTCTAAAATAAAACATTCAAAGTAGAAAATACCTTTGTGGAAAACCCATTTCGGAAATAGGGTTAATAAAAATATAAATTTACAAGGAAGAAAGAGAAGTACAAAGGTCACCTAAGATAGCCCATACTAGGATTCTATGAAAACATGGATATGGGGGAGAAACAAAACATCAAGGTCTGATGGAGAGTTGTAGAAAACAGGATTAGGAAAGAGTTAACTACAAAAAAATCACAAACTTGTGATTGGTTAAACGATCATTGATTCCCCAGTAGGAAAATTTAACCGAAAACGTTTTTGTTTAAAGTTACCTTTCAAAAAGTTGAGGAATGTTTTAGGAGATTTACTAAGAACGTAAGGAAATATACATACTTGTCATGTATACTTTCATTCTTTAATAAATTTTTAACACAAACCCGTCTTTCACTCAAAAATATAATATAACTCAAAAATATTATATTTATCCTAATCGTACAAGGTTCCAAATATTAACACATACCATTTAAATCAAGAAAACTATTTTGTAACAACCAGGGACTTCCTGTAGGCTAGTGGTAGGTAATACAGGCATGTCGCACTATGGTTGTGGGTTCGATTCCTACAGATTTTTCCGACGCGACGTGTTATCCCACGACCTGCAGGTTGACCTTTTCCTAAAACTATAGTATTATAATATTCCAAAAATAATCTTCAGAAATGTTTTAACCTTGAACAATACTATCCAAAGTTAAACATAATATATTCTAACCTTTATAGTTATCCAAAATACCTCTGTCTAGACTTTCTCTAAAAGATCTCAAAATTCCAAAATCAATTCATCAGATTCCCCAAACAAAGTAAAGTTTCTCTTCTTTTCATATACTAAAGATATGATTACCTTCATCATATTAAAACCTTAACGAAAACAACAATTACTTCAGTAAAATACTTATATATTTCACATTATTCTTATAACCATAATATAGTTCTTGAGTCCAAAAATACAATAATTATTCCACTTCAACTATAGTAACAGCATAAGATTGTCCTTTCTCCCTTGGCCTTTTCTGGGGTAAGTTTCCTTGGTGCTTAGGGAATTCATTTTCATAATGCCCCATTTCTCTACAATTGTAGAATTCAACATTGACATCCTCTTTCTTTCCCTTGTAATCACAAGCCTTGTAACATTTTTCTCCACATTTATAACAAACTCTCATTCATTTTAGGCAAGTACCAGGGTTATTCTTCCCACAATTATCGCATAATGGAAAATCCATCTTTCCCTTTTTACCTTTATCTATCTCTTGTTGCACCGTTCTCTTCTTCTCTTGGTCTACTTTATTGTCATAAGATTTAGAGAATTCCTTTTCTATCTTGATATCACATGAGACTATATTTTCATACGATGAGAAAGATTGTGAGACTAAGGCTCGATAGAGAAACAGTTTTAACCCATTAAAGAAATGTTCAATCTTACTTCTTGGGATATGTATAAAATCTGCAGCATGCCATGCTAACCTTGTAAAGTTCGCCTCATACTTTGCGACATTCTCATCCTCCTTTTGTCTCACACTCAGAAATTGCCTTTCCATATCTACTCGATCATCATGAGGGAATTATTTTTCTAAGAAAAGCTCTTTGAAATCCCTCCATTCCATATTTCATACTTCATCATCTTCCTTCATGTTTTGTATCAATGACCACCATTGATCAGTATCTCCAGTGAGGCGAAAAACTGCCATGACAACTTTTTCCCTTTCACTACTCCCCAAAGCCTGAAATATTTTCTCTAGGGAATTTATCCATTGCTCAGCTACTAATGGATTTGTACTCCCATTTAATGTTGGTGGTTGCTTCCTCATGAAGCGACCTAACATTGATCCTCCACGTTGCGGGGCAGGGTTCTTCATATGGGTAAGGTTATTATTCATAACCTGAGTGAGTTGTCCCAGTATGGTGATTAGTTGATCAGAACTAGTTGCATCACCATCTCCACTATAATTATCTTGAGTAGGAGGGAAATCCCTACATGGAGTGCGTGCATTAATACGGTTTCCATTCTTTCTACTAGGCGCCATTTCTAAACAATGGCATAAACTATATCCATTTATGAATCAAAATACATAATTCTATATTTGTAAAACACTTACCATAAATTGAGCAGTTGATGGATATAATCCATAATCATAAAAATGTTTTCTTTGAGGAAGTATGTACTCAAAAACCCTTCATAATGGTTTGCAAAGAAAATTAGGATTATCCTAACCATATCCACCAGGAGTGTTGTAACCAAGAATGCAGCAAGGCCTGTTGTCATGCACCAGTTCCCGTTCGAGTCTAGCTCAAAGCGGTGTTTTCGGGTTTTACCCCTAGGTACATCTGTGCCAAATCCGCCTCTACCTGCTCATATCCTGGGATGTATTTCTCAAAAAACTCACAAAATCTCTATAATACCAAAATTCTAGGAAGTTATTCTATACTAATCCTCAAAGTATATCTTAGGGCTATGTGCTCTAATCAGAGTTTATCTAAATCTAGTTTCCAAGGTTAGTACTAAACTGCCTCTGATACCAACTGTAATGCCCCGACCCCAATTACCCAGAGTTGGTGCATTATTACATAACATTGGCAAGATCACAAAATATCATGTCTCGAAAGACGATTGGTTTAGTAGCCTTGGAAACACTAGATACATTCATAAATGTTACATTACATCATAAAATGAAAAACTACAATAACATGGTCTCCAAAGTCCACACTCATATCCCCTTCAGACTATCCCTGCTGGTCAGTCATAAAATATTTCTTCACATCCTGGGAAAAATAAAACCTAGAAATGGGTGAGCTCAGATGATCATTAAGGATAACAATATAGCAGAAACTTTCATAAATAAACATAATCATTTAAGATAATGTATAACTAAAACAAAAGCCATTTAAACATTAACTTCAGCATAATATGAAAAAAATAAAATGAAATAATGTCATTTAATTATTCACATGGATATTCTACTAGTCGAATAATCACATGCAATATCAATAAACACTTTAATAATGATGAAATTCATAATGTCAGACTATCATTTCCACATATTCAAGGCCTTGTGCCAAGACTACAAATAAGATTTTGTCAAGGCCTTGTTCCAAAACACTAGTTTGTCTCATGAGCCCTAACGATGAATCGAAGATCTATATCGGGCTCCACCCGTCACTTATTAATTCCAATTCATTCCACATATTAATAGTTTTAAACATATCATAAACCATAACATAATCGTATCACATAAAACATGCATAAAGGAAACACAACATTTCCACATTTCAATCACAATATATCAATACAGCACATTGATATAATAAAAACATTATCAAAACCATTTTCAATACCAAAATAAAAGAAAATTAAAACTTGGTATTTATTTTTCATTTAAAAAAAGTTACGGCTTGTAGAGGAAGTCGAAACTCAAATAATGGTCACGGCGGTAGAGAAGTCATTGTCAACGCATACGTACAACAAAAAAAATCCCTTTTTTCATTTAGTAAAACACTTTGTATAAAAAGATTCCTTTTGAATAAAATTAAAATTCAAAGGGTTTTATGCACTGTATAAAAGAAATTTGTGTATAAAACAAAATATGCCTCAATTAAAAGAGATTGAGACGAAGTCCCTTACCTCGTATCCGACTTGACTAGATCGCTCTTTAACCTACTAAATAATATACTAGAGTTATTTTATACTTGCTTAAGAACCTTTTTCAGGTTCATTATTCCTTTTATATCACTTATTACCATGTTATTAACATTATGTAATTATTTAAGTTAATAACGGTTGTTTTGTCGATCTTTGGTACTTGTGTCAAAAAAAACTTCTTATAATTACAAGTTGTTCATGTGGTAAAATATCCATTATATCCAGAATTATATTCATGATGTAGATATAATATATATCATATATATCTAGTATGTACATTCATTTATAATATTACATAACATTTAGAGGTAAGAAATGAAATGCACCGTTCATGGAGACGGTAAGTCGTACGTACGCATGAACGCTACTTTCATTTCTATTTCGTATTTAATGGAATGAAATCATAATGATATAAAGGTATATTATAATTACAGTATAATATCATAGATAATATCATTTACTCCATCCTTTATACATCTCATATATGGCATTAACGATTCAAATCACTTTGAGGGGGCGGTAGTCCGCACTTCCTAAAATGAAATTATCGCGTTTACCCATAATGGAAATCCTAAAGTTATGACATAAATAAAAAATATAGAAGAATAAGGAAAACACAAACATAATATATATCATATATAAATATAGTTACATCTTAATGGACACCATGAGAGGAGTTAAAAGAGGATTGAACAATCATCGTTTCGTGAGGCAGTAATTCGCCATCCACAGAAACAGTATGTTCTTTAACCATTAGACGAAGGTGTGTGTAAGTTTAAATAAAATCCTTCTCATAAAAACATAATTTTATATTGAATATACTGTTTTTGTTTCAAAATAAAGTAATAAAAAAGAGTTTAAGGGGTTGGAGAAGCAAAATAAAACAAAAGAACATAAGAGAAGACATTACCTTAAAATCAGGAAACTCTTTTTATTTGAGCCAAAGGCTTCCATGGGAAGAATTATGCCCAAAGTGAGGCTTCTAGGAGTAATATAGGGAAGTTGAGAGATTATTTGGGAAGAGGATGGCCGAGCCCAATGGCTTTGAAGGTGTGAATAAGGTGGTAGAGGTGGGGGCCTTTTATAAGAGGAGAGGAGGGGCACTATTGGAAAGTTATGAAATGTTACATTATTATGAAATTATTTTCAAATTTTAAAGGTCCCACGATGATATATTTTGGGGATAAGGTGATACGGGTTCTCAATATACCTATCTAATAGGTTTTAGACTAGTTCAAGTCTTAGATTTTACCTTATCTTTTCATTTTATTTAAATAGTTCATTAATGAGGTAATTGCTGAATCATCATGGTGTCATAAATAAAGTTATTTATTTTATTCCTAAAAATTTGAAACAAATTACAATGATGTAGGAAATATTTTTATCTTTCCAATGAATATTTATAGTCAAAATTTTAACTTATATAACCCCATGTAATAATTGTTTTAGTAAAACAACACATGTTTGTGACAATTTTATTTTTACGTTAAATAAAAAGTTATTGATGTCATTTTCTTACCCAAGTGGTTCCATGGGGTCCCCAAGTTGACCGATGGATTTTCTTGGTCGGCCATGACTCATCCAATAAGTATAGGACAAGTGTAAAAGTAATTTCATATTATTTTAACATTATATTTACCTTACACTAATTACCTTTAATCATGATTAATAAAACATAAAAGTTACTATTCACCAAAAATTATTTTCATCTCATTGAACCACATTTTACTTACTAATGACAACCATGTATGTAGGATTTTTGAAATTCAATTCACAGAAGTGGTAAAGTTTAATTTAAATGAAAAATTAGTTTTTTAACTACCACTTAGTGGTTTCACTATTCATCAAAAATTGAAGCTTTTCAGAAAAATACTAAAAATTAACCCTAAGCTATATTTTATATTCCTAATTCAAAAATAATATCTATTTTACAAAATTCAAAACATAT
This sequence comes from Viscum album, assembly GCA_963277665.1. Classification (NCBI taxonomy): domain Eukaryota; kingdom Viridiplantae; phylum Streptophyta; class Magnoliopsida; order Santalales; family Viscaceae; genus Viscum; species Viscum album. Next base: position 929,930,143 of record OY728165.1, read on the forward strand.
AAGTTGAATTAATTAATTTAATAATTAATTCTCTCTATCACAACAAATAGCGTGTTTTTAAGAAACCATATATATCAAAAGATTGACAATTGTTTATGTCCAATTTCAAAGTGAAATCAATTCTAATGACCACCATTAGATAAAACGGTTAAAATATATTCTAATTAAACATTAAAACCACTCAATTGTATAATTTATCACTATAAATTATTTTGATTAAAAAAATTGTTTTTAAGTATTTTTCACTATTCATCGAAAATTAGAAGTTCTCTGAAAAATACCAAAAATTCAACTTAGTATAATTTCGATATTCTGAATACAAAAATGAAGTCCATTTTGAATTATAAAATTTATATAATTTGAAAAAGTGTGTATTACTATTCATAATGGCTATTTTGATTGGTCTCGGTGTGTTAAAATCTCGAACTTGCGTACAATGCAAGCTATTACATTATTGAAAGAGAAGCATATCGTGGAAGCATGGGGTGTTACATTCTCCCATCCTTCAATAAATTGCATTCTCGCAATTTGAAATTGTTCTTCTAAAATAAAAGTTCAATGTAGAAAATGCCTTTGTGGAAAACCCGTATCGAAAATAGGGTTAATAAAAATATAAATTTAAAAGGAAGAAAGAGAAGTAAAAAGGTCACCCGAGATATCCCATACTCGGATTCTATGAAAACATGGATATGGGGGAGAAACAAACCATCAAGGTCTGATGGATAGTTATAGAAAATAGGATTAGGAGAAAGTTAACTACATGAAAATCACAAACTTGTGATTGGTTAAACGATCATTGATTCCCCAGTAGGAAAATTTAACCGACAACATTTTTGTTTTAATTTACCTTTTATAAAGTTGAGTAATTTTTTTAGGAGATTTACGAAGAACATAAGGAAATATACATACTTGTCATGTAGACCTTCATTCTTTAATAAATTTTTACCACAAACCCATCTTTCACTCAAAAAGATAATAGAACTCAAAAATATTATATTTTTCCTAATCGTACAGGGTTCCAAATAGTAACACATACCATTTAGATCATGAAAACTATTTTGTAATAACCATGGACTTTATGTAGGCTAGTGGTGGGTAATAATGGCTTGTCGCACTATGGTTGTGGGTTCGATTCCTACAGCTTTTTCCGACATGATGTGTTATCCCCTGACCTGCAGGTTGTCCTTTTCCTAAAACTATAGTATTATAATATTCCAAAAATAATCTTCAGAAATTTTTTAACCATAAACAATACTATCCAAAGTTAAACTTAATCCATTCCAACCTTTATAGTTATCCAAAACACCTCTGTCCAGAATTTATCTAAAAGGTCTCTAAATTCCAAAATCAATTCATCAGGTTCCCCAAACAAAGTAAAGTTTCTCTTATTGTCATATACTAAAAATATGATTACCTTCATCATATTAAAATTTTAATTAAAACAAAAATTACTACAGTACAATCCTTATATATATCACATTATTCTTATAACCATAACATAGTTCTTGAGTCCAAAAATACAATAATTATTCCACTTCAACTGTAGTAACAGCATAAGATTGGCCTTTCTCCCTTGGACTTTTTTTAGGTAAGTTTCCTTGGCGCATAGGGAATTAATTTTCATAATTCCCCATTTCTCTACAATTTTAGCATTCAACATTGATAGCCTCTTTCTTTCCATTGCAATCACGATCCTATTGACCTTTTTCTCCACATTTATAGCAAACTCTCATTCCTTTTAGGCAAGTAACGAGGTGATTCTCCACATAATTATCGCATAATGGAAAATATTTCTTTCACTTTTTACCTTTATCTGTCTCTTGTTACACCGTTCTCTTCTTCTCATGCTCTACTTTATTGTCATAAGATTTAGAGAATTCCTTTTCTATCTTGATAGCACACGAGACTATATTTTCATACGATGAGAAAGATTGTGAGACTAAGGCTCGATGGAGAAACGGTTTTAACCCATTAAAGAAACAATCAATCTTACTTCTTGGGTTATGTATATAATCTACAGCATGCCTCGATAACCTTGTAAAGTTATCCTCATACTTTGCGACATTCTCATCCTCCTTTTGTCTCAGACTCAGAAATTTCCATTCCATATCTGCTCGATGATCACAAGGGAAGTATTTTTCTAAGAAAAGCTCTTTGAACTCACTCCATTCCATATTTGATACTTTATCATCTTCCTTCATGTTTTGTATCAATGACCACCATTGATCAGCATCTCCAATGAGGCGATAAACAGTCATAACAACTTTTTACCTTTCACTACTCCCCAAAGCCTGAAATATTTTCTCTAGGGAATTTATCCATTGCTCAGCTACTAATGGATTTTTACTCCCATTGAATTTTTGTGGTTGCTACCTCATGAAGCGATCTAACATTGATCCTCCATGTTGTGGATCAGGGTGCTCCATACGGGTAAGGTTATTATTCATAACCTGAGTGAGTTGTCCCAGTATAGTGATTATTTGATCAGCACCAGTTGCATCACCAGCTCCACTATAATTATCTTGAGGAGGAGGAAAATCCCTACATGGAGTGTGTGCATTGATACGGTTTCCATTACTTCCACTAGGAATCATTTCTAAAAAATGGAATAAACTAGATCAGTTTATGAATCAAAATACATAATTCCATACTTGTAAAACACTGAACATAAATTGAACAATTTATTGATATAATCCATAATCATAAAAATGTTTTCTTTGAGGAAGTATCTGCTCATAAACCCTTAATAATGGTTTGTAAATAAAATTAGAATTATCCTAAGAATATCCCCCGGGAGTGTCGTAACCAAGAGTGCAGCAAGGCATGTTTTCGTGCACCACTTCCCATTCGAGTCTAGCTCAAAGCGGTGTTTTCTGATATTACCCCTAGGTACATCTGTTCTAGATCCTCCTCAACCTTCTCATATCCAGATAGAGATGTATTTCTCTAAAAACTCGCAAAATCTCTATAATACGAAAATTCTAGGAAGTTCTTCTATACTAATACTCAAATTCTATCTTAGGGCTATGTGCTTTAATCAGATTTTATCTAAATCTATATTCAAGGGTTAGTACTAAACTGCCTCTAATACCAACTGTAACGCCCCACCCCCAGTTTCCCAGAGTCGGTGCATTATTACGTAACATTGGCATAATCACAAAAGATCAAGTCTCGAAATACCGATTAGTTTAGTTTCCTTAGAAACACTAGATACATTCATAAATGTTACATTACATCATAAAATGAAAAACTACAATAACATGGTCTCTATATTCCACACTCATATCCCCTTTAGAATATCCCTGCAAGTCAGTCATAAAATATTTCTTCACATCCTGGTAAAAATAAAACATAGATAGGTGTGAGCTTAGATGATCAGTAAGGATAACAGTATAGCGGAAACTTTCATAAATAAACATAAGCATTTAAGGCAATGTATAACTAAAACAAAATCCTTTTAAACTTGAAATTCAGCATAATATGGAAAAAATAAAATGAAATAATTCCATTTACTTATTCACATGGATATTCTACTAGTTGAATAGTCACATGTAATATCAATCACCACTTTTATAATGATGGAATGCATAATGTCAGACTATCATAACCACATATTCAAGGCCTTGTTCCCAGACTACAAATAAGATTTTGTCAAGGCCTTGTGCCAAGACACTAGTTTGTCTCATGAGACCTACCGCTGCATCGAGGAGCTATAGCAGGCTCCACCCGTCACTTATTAAGTCCAATTCATTCCTCATATGAACTGGTTTAAACATATCATAAACCATAACATAATCGTATCACATAAAACATGCATAAAGGAAACACAACATTTCCACATTTCAATCACAAGATATAAATACAACACATTGATATAATAAAAACATTATCAAAACCATTTTCAATACCAAAATAAAAGAAAATTAAAACTTGGTATTTATTTTTCATTTAAAAAAAACTTACGGCTTTTAGAGGAAGCTGAAACTCAAATAATGGTCACGACGGTAGAGAAATCGTTGTCACTACATACGTACGACAAAAAACATTCCCTTTTTTCATTTAGTAAAACGCTTCATATAAAAATATTCCTTTTGAATGAAAGTAAAATTCAAAGGGGTTTATACACCGTATATAAGAAATTTGTGTATAAAACAAAATATGCCTCAATGAAAGGAGATTGAGACGAAGTCCCTTACCTCGTGTCCGACTTGACTTGATCGTTATCTAACCTCCTAAATAATAAACTAGAGTTAATTTATACTTTCTTAAGAACCTTTTTCAAGTTAATTATTCCTTTTATATCACTTATTAACATGTTATGAACATTATGTAATTATTTAAGTTAATAACGGTCATTTTATCGACCTTTGGTACTTGAGTCAAAAATAAACTTCTTATTATTACAAGTTGTTCATGTGGTAAAATATCCATTATATCCAGAATTATATTCATGATTTATATATCATATATATCATATATATCCATTATATACATTCATTTATAATATTACATAACATTTATAGGTAAGAAATGAAATGCACCATTCATGGAGATGGTAAGTCGTACGTACGCATGAATGTTACTTTCATTTCTATATTGTATTTAATGGAATAAAATCATATTTATATAAAGGTATATTATAATTCTAGTATAATATCATATATAATATCATTTACTCCATCCTTTATACGGCCCACATATGGCATTAACGATTCAAATCACTTTGAGGGGGCGGTAGTCCGCACTTCCTAAAATGAAATTATCGCGTTTACCCAGAATGGAAATCATAAAGGTATACCATAAATGAAAAATAAAGAAGCATAAGGAAAACATAAACATAATATATATCATATATAAATATAGTTACATCTTAATGGCCACCATGAGAGGTGTTAAAAGAATATTGAACAATCATCGTTTCGTGAGGCAGTAATTCGCCACCCACAAGAACAGTATGTTATTTAACCATTAGACAAAGGTGTGTGTAAGTGTAAATAAAATAATTCTCATAAAAATATCCTAGTATATTTAAGATACTGGTTTTGTTACAAAATAAAGGAATAAAAATATTTTAAGGTGTTGGAGAAGCAAAATAAAACAAAATAACCTAAGAGAAGACATTACCTTAAAATCGGGTAACTTTTTTGATTTGAGACAAAGGCTTCCTTGGGAAGACTTCTATACAAAGTGAGGCTTCTAGGAGTAAGAGAGGGAAGTTGAAATAGTATTTGGTCATAGGTTGGCTGAGCCAAATGGCTTTTAAGTTCTGAATAAGGTGGTAGAGTTGGGGGCTTTTATAAGAGGAGAGGAGGGGCACTCTTGGAAAGTCATGAAATGTTACATTATTATGAAATGATTTTCAGATTTCAAAGGTCCCAAAATGATATATTTCGAGGATTAGTTGATAAGGGTTCGAAATATACCCATCCAATAGGTTTTATAAAAGTGTAAGTCTTATATTTTACCTTATCTTTTCATTTTTTTTGAATTGTTCATTAATGAGGTAATCGCTGCATCATCGTGGTGTCATAAATAAATTTGTTTATTTAATGCCTAAAATTTATAAAAAAATTACTATGATGTAGGAAATCATTTTATCTTTCCAATGAAAATTTATAGTGAAAAAGTTAACTTATAAAACCCCATGTAATAATTGTTTTAGTAAAACAACACATGTTTGTGACAATTTTATTTTTACTTTAAATAAAACGTTATTAATGTCATTTTCTTACCCAAGTGGATACATGGGGTCCCCAAATTGACCCATGGATTGTCTTGGTCGGCCATGACTCATCCAATAAGGGTAGGACAATTGTAAAGTTAATTTCATATTATTATAACATTATATTTACCTTACACTAATTACCTTTAATCGTGATTAATAAAACATAAAAGTTATTATTCACCAAAAATTATTTTCATCTCATTGAACCACAGTTTACTTACTAATGACAACCATGTATGTCGTATTTTTGAAATTAAATTCACAGAAGTGGTAAAGTTTCATTTAAACGAAAAATTAATTTTTTAACTACCACTTAGTGGTTTCATTATTCATCAAAAATTGAAGCTTTTCAGAAAAATACCAAAAATTAAACCTAATCTATATTTGATATTTATTATTCAAAAATGAAGTCTATTTTACAAAATTCAAAACATATAATTTGAATTAATTAATTTAATAATTAATTCCTACTATCACAATAAATAGCGTGTTTTTAAGAAACAATATATATCAAAATATTGACAATTGTTTATGTCCAATTTCAAAGTGAAATTAATTCTAATGACCACCATTGGATAAAATGATTAAAATGTATTCTAATTATAATTTATAACCACTCAATCGTATAATTTATCACTATAAATTATTTTTATTTAAAAAGTTTTTTTTAAGTATTTTTCACTATTCATTGAAAATTGGAAGTTCTCAGAAAAATACCAAAAATTCAACTTAGTATAATTTCAATATTTCGAATACAAAAATGAAGTCCATTTTGAATTATAAAATTTATATAATTTCAAATATTGGGTATTAATATTTATAATGGCTATTTTGATTGGTCACGGTGTGTTAGAATCTCGAACTTGCGTACAATGCAAGCTATTACATTATTGAAAGAGAATCGTATCGTGGAATCTTTGGGTGTTACATAGAAAACTACACTCATGATAAATAGAAAACTACCCTCAGGATAAATAGAACACTACCCTATGGCTAAATAAAACATTGCCCTCAGGCGCAAGTAACCAGGCCAAGCCGAACATATAAGCAAGCAATTATATACAATTCCTCTCAAGGAAATTAAAGCATGATAAATTTTTTATGGTATAACCTCAGGTAACCTGGCTAAACGGATAAACAAAGGAACGCACCCCAGGGGTGGTCCGGGATCCAAGAAGCAATCTCAAATAGCAGTTACACTACTACAAATCTGACCTATAGCCACGGACCTATAGCCACGGTTCTATAGGTACGTGGCTATATCTTATATACTGCCACGTTAAAATCTTCATCCATGGCTATATGCAGCAGCCCCGTTTTTTTTTCCCAAACCTATCGGGCTACTTCCCCCCGCCCCCTCGTGATTCCTCCTCGCCGCGCCCTCCTCCTCCCCGAATCCTCCTCGTCGGCACCTCCTCTGCTTCGCGCCCTCCTCACCGCGCCCTCCTCTCCGTGCCCTCCTCACCGCGCCCTCCTCCTCGACGCGCCCTCCTTGCCGACGCCTCCTCGCCACGCCCTCCTCCCCGATGCCTCCTCATCGACGCCTCCTCCGTGCCGCGCCCTCCTCGCCGTGCCCTCCTCGCTGACGCCTCCTCGCCACGCCCTCCTCCAGAGACGTGGGTCACTGGGGTGGATTGGATTTCGTGGCCGACTCTTCTGGAAACAGTTCCACGTTCTTGGAAGATCCTCCATGGATTTCAACCCATGATGGAATGGATCAGAATATTTTAGTCAATCAAGTTTGTGGGTCTCTTGGAAACCCGCTCAAGATGATCGATTCAAAGAAAAGGTACTTCGGGTTCCCATAAATTGACAGAACGAAGCGTCCTGAATGCAAATATGAGGTTTCAGAAGGTGCGATGAGGAAGAACATGGCATGGGAGATGGAACTGGACCAAACTTGATTAGTCCATAGAAAAAGGAAGCTTCGGCAGCGCGATTACTCCACGGAAATGGGGGCAGCCTCCTGGTCTGACGATTTCTTCAAAACCAGTGAAAGGGCGAGAAAATACCAGTGTGCCACCTGCAGGAGGATCTTCAATTCTTACCAAGCTCTCGGGGGGCATAGGGCCAGTCACAATAAGATCGGGGGCTGCTTCGCTTCCAGAACCAAAAGTAGCAGAAACGCAATCGACATTGGTCAAATCTTCAACACCGCCCCCAAGAATGAAAGCTCCATTGATGGTAGCGGCCCTCTATCAAGAAAGAGTCGGGGCCATGAGTGCCCGATCTGTTTCAGGGTTTTCTTGTCTGGACAAGCCCTGGGTGGGCACAAAAGATCGCATTTCATTGGGGGCAGTGAGTAGAAAGATGACAGTCGAAGTCGATCCACTGTAAACCACAGACCGGTGCAGGAAGTGAGCGATCTGCTTGATCTTAATCTTCCTGCTCCTATTGAAGACGAAAGCAATGGAAACAACGATACAGAGTACGAACGAAGGTGAATTGGGGGCAACCGCAAGCGTGAATCACTTGTCAGACTACTCTCTGACTGAGAGATTTGAGAGTGTACAGACTTGCTCCCCCCAGGATGGTATGAATCCATTGATTCTTTTCAAATTCAAGCATTTTCAATCTCATTTTTTAAGGATTTTGGTTTCGTTTTGCATTACTTTGTTTCCTGCTCAATAATAGTATCCATGGTTGCAGATTCATCCTCATCCATCGACTTTGTGGTTTTAAATACATCATGTTTGTCTTACTGAATTTCAACTTCATGGGAAAGAGTTTTCATCCAATCCATGTGTCGTGTAGCTTTAGGGTCTGGCCAACTAGGGTTTCTTACCATGAAAGAAAAAATGAGTGAGGGGTTGAAAAAAATGGCATGTGAAGTCACTGAGAAGGGAAAAAAGGAATGGCATTTTAGTGATGGGGGTGGTTGTGTAGTCACCCACCATAAAAACATGACAACCCATCTTGAGGAAAATGTTGTCTTAAGGAGTATGTCAACTCCTTTCACTACGAAATTAAATATAAAACCCTCTCATTATCCTACCATTTGTAGTTTGAGATATTTAGTATGTTTTTCTTCTATAGAATCAAGCTGAATTGGAACAGAAACATCCAATAGAGATCTTCCCACCCTTTAATTGATTGAGTCGATGAACTGGTGTACCCTACAAATGTTGGTCCCTATAATTTCTGTATAAAGATCTTGGGTTTCACTAATTATTTTTTTAGGGGTCCCCATCATGGAATCACAACGGGAAACAAAATGGGTCAAATTCTTCTTTGGGTCCCCTAAACCATTGAAAATTGGAAATGTAGTGTTTCCCAAATTTAGTGGGGAAAATTCAGATCACCCGCTTTAGGGTAAGGCTTGTTTTATATTTGTACCAATTCCCACTATACATCTATGGATTCTAATCAATCCATTAGAGAATCAATAGTTTTTATGAGCCCTTGAGGAATGTCTAGCTGAGAAGGAGCATGAATAGGTGCAACTGTATGTAGAGTAAAATGTGGCATCCCTATTAGTATATGTCATGTGTAGGGTGAGGTCTGTAATGATGCTCCTAGACATGTTTTGGTTGTGTAAAAAGTGTTGGGAACTCTCTATTTTCTATTTATTTATTCATGTATATTGGTTGTTGGTACCCCATGTTGATAGGATGTTTCATCTTAATTCTAGTTGCGGTAGAGAACCCTCTTTGATAAGGTGCTCAAGTTGGGAGTACGAGTTAAGGATCTGATTATAGAATATAGCCAGCAGGAACACTACCTCAGAGAAGTTATTCATTAATTCTTCTCAATTATTTCAAATCTTCTACCTATTGAGAAAATCCTTCCTCATGTGTAAGGGGTTCAACCACTTCAGTATGTGGTTGCAGTGTATCCTTAATTTTACTCTTTTCCTTGGTGGATAATATCTAAGGAGGTAATCATGGAGTGGTTGAGTGTATTCCAAATTTCAGGGAAAGCATCTGAAGGTTGTAAGAATTGGATAGTCCAAGAATTATTAAACATATAGGGAATTGTTAGCTTGTCCCCCTTAGCAATGAAGGTTGTAAGAATTGGATGGTGATTAGAATTGTGCTTTACTGGAGTGACACAAGAGATAGTTTTCCAACTTCCATGAAGAGAGTGATTACCAAAGGCACGGTCAACCCTACAGGCCCTACTTCTATTTAGATTCCTCCTATACCAAGTGTATTTGGCACCAATCAGATTTGTTTCAATAAGTTTTAATTACTCAATACAAGCTTTGAAATATCTCATTGTGGTAGCATTGGAAACATGTCCAATCTTTTCATCTGCATGTAAAATAGCATTGGAATCTCCCATTATAATCGAGGGATCTAATATAACTCTTGAAATCTCATTCATGTGTTTCCAATGAGTTATTCGACTAATGTAACAGTAAAAAGCATAAACCATTTAACAAAAAGAGATCTGACCCTCGTTAAGGAAGGTGTAAGTGATAATTTGGTTGTCCACTCAAAAAATGGAAGGATTAGTAACATTATGATGGAAAACCAAGAAAAATATTTCAATACTAGTGATATCTTTCACAGAACATAGAAAAGAATTCCCATTTTTGGAAAAAAAGAACCAGACCTGATGTTATTAGATTTTATCTCAGAGATGACAATGAAATCAGGTTTTCGTTTACTCACAAGAAGCCTAAGGCAACATAATGTTCTAGGGTTGGATAGCCCCTGGAAATTCTAGAAGAGGATACACATCATTGTTTCTGAATGGGGGAAGTCCCCCTTTCTGTTATTTCTCAGTTTCACTTTTTTAATTGGAGCTTCTCAACTCTCTCTTGTTGGAATGGTTGGTAGAATAAACTTGCTTTATAGTGAGCTGGATCCCCAACCTAAAATAATCTTCCCTGGTTTGTAATCCTTTCATTATAGGGTATGAATCTTTTATACTGATGTTTATATGTTGAGAAGGTGTGTGCTCTGACAATTGCATAGAGAGGGCAGCCTGAGAAAATCCAGCTGCAATTCTATCATCCATATCAACTGTTTTTAATAATTCTGAGGTAATGAACTCCAAAAGAGGGATTTAGACTGCAGATTTAAAGAAAAAGAGAGAATATAATTTGATACCAGTTTCAGCATGAACACATCCTTGGGATTCTTATTCCTCTACTAAGTCTTCCTAGGATTTACTAGTAGCAGAATTGTTATCCCAGGTGACCTCTTTTTAACCTTCTTTGTATTTTTTCTAACATAGTGTTTGGTATTAATATTTTTCCCTTTCAGAGCATCTTTCAACGAAGTATTAATAGAGGATGGCTTGTAGAATTTCTGTACAACTCTGCACTTATTAGGGGGTCTTGGGGGGGAGGGAGGGGTGTCTGGGGGGGGGGGTCCATGGGGGGTGTCTAGGGGGGAGGGAGGGGTGTTTAGTGGGGTTTTCTAGGGGGGAGGGAGGGGTGTCTAGGGGGGTTGTCTAGGGGGGAGGGGGGATGTGCAGGGGTGAAAGGAGGGATGTACAGGGGGTGCAAGGGGGGATGTGCAGGGGGTGCAAGGGAAGCTATACAGGGGGGGTGGCAGGGGGGCAGGGGGGTGATCCTTGCATTTGGCATCTCTCAAATAAAGAGTCGTTAAACTCTTTTATTTTCTTAATCTTCACTTCCAACTGAGCATCACTAACATTCATGGATACTTTATGCAATTTCTCCAAAGCATGGATCACTTTTTTAACAACATTTTCAAACACTTTTTACATAAACTCTTTGCAATTCTTCATCATCTTGTAAAAATCTTTCATTGCAGGGGTGGGGGTGTCCAAACATGCATTCTGTTTTCATTATTTTGTTTGATCTATTGCATTCTGTTTTTTCGTTCTGTTTTTTGATTAGTTATTATTTTTGTTTGTTCTATTGCATTCTGTTTTTTTTATTTTGTTGTTTTTAAATTTTTGTTGTTATGGAAACATGCATTCTATTTTTTTCCATGTGCATCAACAATCCCCATGACGAGATGTCAACACAGTTCATCTTGTTGATGTATAGAGGTGGGGTAACGATATTTCTCTACCATTTCCCAATGAATAGAGGATTCCTTGAAAAGTACAAATCTCAAGTCCAGGGAAACTCCATCAGCCCCAAGAAAAAATAGTGGGGGGCAGGTGTGATTTCATTTTTGATAAAAAGTTCTGGAATTTGAAACCAATGAATTATTCACGTGTAAAAGATTTTTGAGTTTTCAATGGAAATCTCTACCTTAGCTACTGGTAATGTTTGTGTTTTCTTGCAGGGTCTCAAGCAGGAAGTTATTGTTGATTTAGTGGAACAGTGCCATGCATACAAGCAAAGAGTGGTACACTTTGTTCATTTGATATATCAAATTTGGTTTTCCTGCACTTATAATTTTATGTGTTATCTTGTGCTATTTTTAATCATGGTTGCTACTAGCATCTATTCAGACTTACTAGTTTGGTTCTTTATACAAGAATCCATATCCCCTGGGAATTTATATCTTGAATATGGTATTTTATTCTCATGATTTTATTCTATGTAATTGAATCGTTTCTATACAGAATTTCATTTTTGTTGCTATGAGGTTGAGGTGGGGTCCCTCTCCTAGCCCATTTAATTCGAGAATGTTTTAAATTGCATTTAGTTGCCTTCTTAATTTTTCATGTTTATATTAAATTTCAATTATTGAATAAGTGTTAGTTCAGATAATTGTTTCCTTTGATAAATAATTCCTGGTTTTGTAATAAAACCCCTCCAACGGAGGTGCGCTGTCTGCAAAAACTCACAGTGGTATACCTTGCTTAACATTATTGCATTGATGTTTTCCTTATACTTGATGTCATTGTTAGTCATAAAACACACATTTTACATGACCCTTTTTATATCCCTGTAGGGGGTTTCCCTCTTTTTATTAAAACAGTTGTTTGAACCAAGACAATCTTTAAGTGCCGTTAGAATTTTAAGATGGTTCCCATGTTGTGTGACCATGTCACATGGAATGTGATATTTAAATCCAACCAAAAGCCCAGTTCCACAGCCCAGGGGTCCCACAGTACCAGTAATGTCAGATTACATGTTATGTAACCTATGATTTTCCTGATCCCATGGGGTATTCCTCTAGGTATTCCTACACATTTCATGATCCCATGGGGTATTCCTGTTAAGCATGTTATACTTTTTACATTTTCAAACCCATGTTTTTATGCTCTTTGCAATGGTTGGTGCATCACCTCATAATATGATTTTGTTGAGCATGAGATTAAAAGAGAGATAAGGCATGCTTACAAGTTAACGAGGATGAATTGTTTCTATTCACAAGCATAAGAATGAGGATATGTTTACATGAGTGTAGGTTATTAGATGCTTTCAGCCACCTATGTTCAATATATGAGTAGTCATTCAATTTGACATTACTGTTTATCTGCTTATAGGGTGCTTCTTCTGGTGCAAGATCCCAAACAACTGACTCATGTACTATATCAATGTTATCATTGTACCTAACGGTATGTAATAAATTATTCCATCATGCTTTTTGTTTTATGTACTCTGAATTCTTTATTCAAATTACAAAATTGTAAATGTGCTTTTCAAAATATTCTCTTAATGAAAAATATAATTTTATCTTATGCAATTTAATTTCTCCATGCATCCAAATCTAACATATCATTCTTTATAAATTGAACACCAACTATTCTCTATACTTTCAAGGGATTTACATGATTATTAGCTGCTTTATTGTATTTATTACTCAGCTCGATTGTATTATTATCACATGATCATGAGTAGTTGCATTTTTTTTGGTGCTCCAACTCTTGTGTATGTAGATTCATATCATATTCTTTCAACTTTTCTACTACCGGGTATGTTATACCTGAATCGTCTGATCATAGGGTGTCTACTTAGCGTATAATTTTATTGGACCATCTGATGATCCTCCATTTCATATTGTATTCTCACAGCGCATATTCTTTCCTCTGATTGCAGTGTACTCCATCCGATGATCAATCTGATATTCTCACTCTGCCCATTCGTGTCATTGCACGACCCCTTCATTTGGTTGTTTTACATTAAAATTCTCATACTGTGTCTGGTTATATTGAACCATTTCATCTATGATTATAAACTTCTGATAGTTACTGCATGCGAAAGTATTGCTAGATCGCCTCTATCCGACCAATGGAGTCTTGGTTTATCCGAGCATCTCGGTCGGTGTATTTATGTCTGAACATCCCCCTTGCCCGCAACACCCCCCCTGCCGCCTTCGAATCAGCCCACACCATCCCCCCAACACCTGCAACCAGTCCCTTTCAACCAGCATTCCAGCCTCCTCCTGCTCCCTTCGCTCCTGGTCTGAAGATGTTGCCTCGCGGATGTCGCTGTATTGGGCCAACATGTTGCGGTCATGCCGCGGTCACACCGCAGTCACTCCGTGGTCACTCCGCGGTCACGCCGCGGTCACGTCGCGGTCACGCCGCGGTCACGCTGGTGTCACGCCGCGGTCACGCCGCGGTCACGCCGCGGTCACGCCGCGGTCACGCCGCGGTCACGCCGTGGTCACGCCGCGGTCACGCCGCGGTCACTCCGCGGTCATGTCGCGGTCACGCCACGGTCACGCCGCGGTCACCCCGCGGTCACGCCGCGGTCACGCCGCAGTCACGCCGTGATTTGGCCCTGCTCCAGCCACATCCATCCCACACCAGACCCCTTCCACCTTCATTTCAGCCCGCTTCCACCAACATTCCATCCCGCAACAGCCCCCCCCCCCCCCACCTTCGAATCAGCCCGCACCATCCCCCCAACACCTGCAACCAGCCCCCTTCCACCCGCATTCCAGCCTCCTCCCGCTCCCTTCGCTCTTGGCCGGAAGATGCTGCCCTGCGAATGTCGCTGGATCGGGCCAACACACCGCGGTCACGCTGCGGTCACGCCGCGGTCATGCCGCGGTCACGCCGCGGTCACGCCGCGGTCACGCCGCGGTCACGCTGCGGTCACGCCACGGTCACGCAGCGGTTACGTCGCGGTCACGCCGCAGTCACGCCGTGATTTTTCCCTGCTCCAGCCACATCCAGCCCACACCAGCCCCCTTCCACCTTCATTTCATCCCGCTTCCACCAGCATTACAGCCTGCAACAGCCCCCCCCCCCCCCACCACCACCTTCGAATCAGCCCGCACCATCCCCCCAACACCTGCAACCATCCCCCTTCCACCCGCATTCCAGCCTCCTCCCGCTCCCTTCGCTCCTGGCCGGAAGATTCTGCTCCGCGGATGTCGCTGGATCGGTCCAACACGCCGCGGTCACGCCGCGGTCACTCCGCGGTCACGCCGCGGTCACTCCGCGGTCACGCCGCAGTCACGCCGTGATTTGGCCCTACTCCAGCCACATCCAGCCCACACCAGCCCCCTTCCACCTTCATTTCAGCCCACTGCCATCGGCATTCCAGCCCGCAACAGCCCCCCTTCCACCTTCGAATCTGCCTGCACCATCCCCCCAACACCTGCAACCATCCCCCTTCCACCAGCATTCCAGCCTCCTCCCGCTTCCTTCGCTCCTAGCCAGAAGATGCTGCCCCGCAGATGTCACTGGATCGGGTTAACAAGCTGTGGTCACGCCACGGTCATGCTACGGTCACGCCGAGGTCACGCCGTGGTATTAATATTTTTCCCTTTCAGAGAATCTTTCAACGAAGTATTAATAGAGGATGGCTTGCAGAAGTTCTGTACAATTCTGCACTTATCAGTGGCATGGCCTATCATCCTGCAATGGTCATTGTACTTTGGTATGTTTTCTAATACAAAACATACCTCAATAAGATGATCATTTATATCAATAGAAACACATTAAAGGTGGTGTAGAAAGGGGCAGGGGGAGGGGTGTCCGGCAGGGGGGGTCCAGCAGGGGGGGAGGGGTGTCCAGGGGGTGCAGGGGGTGTCCAGTGGGGTTGTCCAGTTGGGGCATGGGGGCTGTCCAGTGGGGTGCATGGGGCAGGGTGCAGGGGCAGGGGTGTCCAGTAGGGGGAGGGGTGTCCAGCAGGGGGAGGGGCTGTCCAAGCAGGGGGGAGGGGTGTCCGGCAGGGGGGAGGGCTGTCTAGGGGGTGCAGGGGGTGTCCAGTGGGGCTGTCCAGTTGGGGCATGGGGGCTGTCCAGTGGGGTGCAGGGGGGGAATGGGGGACTAAGGGGGGCATGGGGGTGCAGGGGGTGTTCAAGGGGGCTGTCCAGGGGGTTACAAGGGGGTGCAAGAGGGCTGTCCAGGAACCTAAGCCCATGAAGGTTATGAATGTCTCTATAGATAAAATGCAGTGCTGTCCAGATCTGGAAAATATCATAAAACATCCCACAGATACTTCACAGGCACCAGGTATAACTATTTCACCACCTATAGATAGTGAGCACGGTGCTATAAAATCTGGTAACTCTATTTCAAATCATAATTCCAATGTTTTGTTTAATGCAGTACTACATGAAATCTAATGATTTATGTTGATGAGATGATTACAATTTGTAAGGACATGAGCCTCATAATTATTGTAAAATCACAAAATAATGGTAAGTTTGAAGTGAAAGACTTAGGAATAGCTAATAAAACCTTAGGCATTGAAATTGTTAGAGATAGACCAAACAAATTTTCTTACTTATCTCCAAATGGTTGAATATAAAATATTAAAAATATACACATGTTTGAATCTCTCAAAATTTCCAATTTACTCCTAGTAAAACACTTTAAATTTTCATTTACACAAAAACCCATTGCTGATGATTATATTAAATTTAGGTGTAAAATCCATTATGATAATATTTTTGGTATCATTATGTACTCTGATTTCCATGGGACCTGATATTGCCTATGAAATCTACAGTCATAGCAGATTTATGACCACACCTGGGATTCCATATTTTCATGCCCTTAAGTGGATTCTTTGATACCCATCATGTAACTCTAATCTGTCTTTGTGTTATGGTAAAGATGTCAACAATTCTGAAATTGTGGTTGGATATGTAGATGCAGACTATGAATGTAATATTTACACTAGAAAGTCCTTGAATGGTTATGTGTTCACTTCCTATGGTGGCCTCATTTATTTTAAATGTAACATGTAGTCAATGTTTTCTATTTCAACCATGGAATATATGTATATTTCCTTGATTGAGGATGTGAAATAATCCATATGGATGAAAGGTGCATCTTCTAAACTTATCCTTTTCAATTCTGTTATAAATGTTTATTCTAAGAGTCAATCAACCCTTTATTTTTCCAATATTTTAGTTTTTCATGGTAAACTAAAACACGTAGACATTAGGGGGGGACAGGTGCAGGTGTGCTGGGGTAGCAGGCGGGTTGGGGAGGGGGGACATGTGCAGGTGGGCTGGGGTAGCAAGGGGCTGGGGGGGGGGGGCTGGTGCAGCTGGGGGCTGGGGTTGGGGGCTGGTGCAGGTGGGCTGCGGGGGGGGGGGGGGGGGGGGGGACTGGTGCTGGTGGGCTGGGGGTGGCTGGGGGCTGGTGTAGCTAGGGGTTGGGGTTGGGGGCTGGTGCAGGTGGGCTGCGGGGGGGGGGGGGGGTGGATGTGGGGTGGCAGGGGGGGCTGGGGAGGGGGGATAGGTGCAGGTGGGTTGGGGTAGCAGGGGGCTGGGGGGCTGGTGGGGCTGGGGTTGGGGGCTGGTGCAGGTGGGCTGCGGGGGGGGACTGGTGCTGGTGGGCTGGGGGGCTGGGGGGCTGGTGCAGTTAGGGGTTGGGGTTGGGGGCTGGTGCAGGTGGGCTGCGGGGGGGGGGGGGGGGTGGAGATGGGTTGGGGGGTGGTAGGGGGGCTGGGGGTAGCAGGTGGCTAGGGGGTCTAGTGTAGGGGGCTGGGGTTGGGGGCTGGTGCAGGTGGGCTGTGAGGGGGGGGCTAGGGAGGGGGGACAGGTGCAGGTTGGCTGGGGTAGCAGGGGGCTGGGGGGGCTGGTGTAGCTGGGGGTTGGGGGCTGGTGGAGGTGGGCTGCGGGGGGGGGACTGGTGCTGGTGGGATGGGGGGTGGCAGGGGGCTGGGGGGGGGGGGGGGGCTGGTGCAACTAGGGGTTGGGGTTGGGGGCTGGTGCAGGTGGGCCGCGGGGGGGGGGGTGGAGGTGGGCTGGGGGTGGCAGGGGGGCTGGGGTAGCAGGGGGGCTGGGGAGGGGGGACAGGTGCAGGTGGGCTGGGGTAGCAGGGGGCTGAGGGGGGGTCTGGTGCAAGAGTGATGAGGGGGATCTAATATTGAATTTCTTTGTATTGTAGAGTATGCACTAAAAGAATCTATACCATGTCCAACTACTATAAAGGTATGGTGTTTATTTTTTATCTCTATGTTGTTAGAGTTAATTGGTATTGAAGTTACTCATTCTTTTATATCATCAATTTTAGTTGAAATGTAGTTTTTAAATCCAAATACTATATAATTCTTGTTGGATCCATACATGCCTTTAGTAAAGAGGTCCATGTAATGTTTTAAATTTCATGTGTGTTATGTGATGGTTTCCAACTTTGAAGTGGTGTGGGATCTCTTAGTGCATGATCTGGAGGTATTTGACATTATTATTTGAATAGATAGAATGATCGGTGTTATGTACTAGATTGAATTTTCTCATTTTTGAGTTTAGTTTAAATCTCTTTTTGGGGTCTCTCTTGTCTTTTAGGGTAAGTGGGATTCTAGATTTGGGATAGTAGGGGGGTCTCCAGACGGGGGAGGGGGTTTCCAGATAGGGGGGAGGTGTGTCCAGACAGGGGGGATGTCGCTGGACCGGGCCAACATGTTGTGGTCACGCTGTGGTCACGCCGCGGTCACGCCGCAGTCACGCCGTGGTCACGCTGCGGTCACGCCGCGGTCACGCCGCGATCACGTCGTGATTTGGCCCTGCTCCAGGATGACACCCTGTGGCGGTTATTCCTCCTTAGAGAAACATTAAATGGTTATCTCTATAATTTTTCGTATTTCCTCATTCCTAAACTATATCTCCTCTCAGCGCTGCCTCTCATCCATCTTTCCACAAAACGTGCATAGCAGGTGGTACAAAGGCTCAATTCAACTGAAAAGATTGGTTTGGAATTGTCTGACATATTTTATTGTACATGTATCACATAATATTTGAATGGCTAGCTCTATAATTGTTGGATGCTGCCACTTGTAATGAGGTACTTAATTTCCTCTCCCTCTTTCTTCCATTAAATATTAGACAGATCCTATGTAAAAAAATCATTCTCCACCTCCGGGGAAGTAACTCTCAGCTACTGTTCATTTGTTCTTCTTCCTACTGATGAATAAAATTCCCCAAGTATATTGGGAAAATTTTATTCATTTTTCTTCATTTACCTTTTCTTACTTACTGCTGATCTCATCAGCCGGATTCAGTCTTTTAGCAATAGCCCATGACATCCATCCGTTTTCTAGGGGGTCCAGTGGGGGGGGTCTGTCCTGGGGTGTCCAGGGTCCGGGGGGGATGGCAGGGGGACTAGCAGGGGGGACTGGCAGGGGGTGGCAGGGGGGACTGGCAGGGGGGGGGGGGGGGGCTGGCTGGCAGGGGGGGAAAGCAGGGGGCGGGGGAACTAGCAGGGGGCAGGGGGAAAGGCAGGGGGACAAGCAGGGGGTGGCAGTGGGGGGGGGGGGCTAGCTAGCAGGGGGAAGGCAGGGGGTGGCAGGGGGTGGCAGGGGGGGCTGGCTGGCAGGGGGGCAAGCAGGGGGTGGCAGGGGGGAACTAGCAGGGGGCAGGGGGTATCCAGTGGAAGGTGTCCAAGGGTGAGGGTGTCCAGTGTAAGGTGTCCAAGGGGGTCTAGGGGTGTCCAGGGGGGTCTAGGGGGTGTCCAGGGGGTCTAGTGGGTGTCATAGGGCACAACAATGTGAGATTTTTTACTTTTACATTACTTCACACCAAGATTTCACTTATTTGCAGTTTACTGTGCTAGTTCTGTTTTATCTTGTTTCACCCCCTAATGTGTAACGTGAATACGTAGATCGGAAGTGGTAAGACTTGCACAATGTTGGGAGACATTGAGAGAGGCGGTAAAAGATACAATGTACTAGAAAAATTCTGGTCACAGTGTGCTAGTTCTATTTTCCTTTGCATCTATTTTCCTTTGTCTCTAGTTTTGACCAAGGAAATTCTAGGAGGAAAAGTAGCATGGCGGGGAGTTTATGATAGCCCCTATGTCACTGCATAGTTCTTTTATTGTTATTTGGTTAAGTAGTGTTTTGGTTTTTATATCCATGGAGTTCCAGGTCAGAACATGGAAATTTTTGAGGTTTCCATACACTTCATGGTTAAGGTGCATGGTTTGAGGAAAATAGTATGACCTCCCTTCGTGAGGATAATTTTAAGTTCATTTTGAATTGCACACAATTTTTTAGCATGAGTTGCGCATAGCCAAGTCTAAACCATGTAGCCCCTTCGTGAAACAATGTAGGATCCTTGGGCCAGTGCAGGGGGGCTGGGGAGGGGGGAAAGGTGTAGGTGGGCTGGGGTAGCAGGGGGCTGGGGGGGCTGGTGCAGCTGGGGGCTGGGGTTGGGGGCTGGTGCAGCTGGGCTGCGGGGGGGTGGAGGTGGGCTGGGGGTAGCAGGTGGCTGGGGGGGTGCAGGGGGCTGGGGAGGGTGGGGGAGACTGGTGCAGCTGGGTTGGGGGTGGACTAGTGCAGCTGGGGGCTGGGGGCTAGTGCAGATGGGCTGCGGGGGGGGCTGGTGCAGGTGGGCTGGGGGTTGCAGGGGGCAGGGGGGACTGGCAGGGGGTGGCAGGGGGGACTGGAAGGGGGTGGCAAGGGGGACTAGCAGGGGGCTGGGGGGGGAAGGGGGGACTGGTAGGGGAATGGGGGTGGGCTGGCAGGGGGACAAGCAGGGGGTGGCAGGGGGGGTGGCAGGGGGCAGGGGGGTGGGCTGGCAGGGGGGTGGGCTGGCAGGGGGACAAGCAGGGGGGGCTGGCAGGGGGGTGGCAGGGGGGACTAGCAAGGGGCGGGTGGGGACTAGCAGGGGGCTGGGGGGCTGGCAGGGGGACAAGCAGGTGGGTGGCAGGGGGCAGGGGGGGACTCGCAGGGGGGGGTGGCAGAGGGGGACTATCAGGGGGTGTGGCAGGGGGTAGGGGGGACTGGCAGGGGGTAGGGGGACAAGCAGGGGGGCTGGCAGGGGGGTGACAGGGGGCAGGGGCAGGGGGGACTGGCAGGGGGGTGTCTGCAAGGCAGTGGGGAGGAGGGTAGGGGGGTCTGCAAGGCATAGGGGAGGGGTGCAGGAGGTGTTCAGGGGGGGTGTCTAGGGGGTGTCCAGGGGGTGTCCAGGGGGGTGTCCAGTGGGTGTCCAGGGGGTGTCCAGGGGGGTGTCCAGGGGGTGTCCATGGGGTGTCCAGGGGGGTGTCCAGGGGGGTGTCTAGGGGGTGTCCAGGGGGTGTCAGGGGGGTGTCAGGGGGGTGTGCAGGGGGGTTTCCAGGGGGTGTCCCGGGGGTGTCCAGGGGGTTGGGGGGTATTTTTTTATGTATGTGCACACCCTATAGCAATGGTTTTAAACCGTGGCTATTTGTTTATTGCCACGGTTTTTAACCGTGGCTATAGACCTAACTCCACGGTTTCCAACCGTGGCTATAAAGCCAGTCCAGCGTCTAATATAACCACGGTTGAAACCGTGGCATTAATTATACATCCAGGGTTTGAACCGTGGCTATAAACCTATAGCCACGGTTGAAACCGTGGCTCTAGGTATGGGCCTATAGCCACGCCAAACTTATCCACAGTTCCTCAAACCGTGGCTATTACCTATAGCCACGGTTTAGAACCGTGGCTATAGCCCGAATTTCCAGTAGTATTAATAATTACATTCAATTACCTATAAAATTCTAGGTATTCAAAATAGCCAAGGCCTCTAACATACGACACCTCAAACATGGGTCTGTAGCAAAACGGTACATAAAACCACACAAGAGTTGGAATCTAAACACCAGACCACCTACCTCGATCACCCTTGATCGGTATACGTGAATGACGCCTCCCGAATCGCCCAATAATGACATAGATCTAGGATAAGATAATTCTCGTTCAAATGTAAATAACTCTCCCTTGTGAAAGAATTAGAAAGAACGACACCAGGAGAAGATAGGGATTACTCGTGCGATCCCAACGAGATCGACAGTGAAGGAAACGGGTTCCCGGTACATGATCGGGTGATCACCAAATCTTCGGACGTCCTTCTGAGCTCCCCTCCAGTGTTCTAAGATTACACTATGAACAATGGAGGCTACTTCCCATTTTAAGCGAGAAAAACAAAATTCATATCATGTACTCTCAAGTACACGACATTTACTTTCCATTTTTTAAACTGTTCCTCTGGCGGCTTCTGGCTAGCATGGCACTGTTCATCAGTCGACATAAGTACACGGCGTGTCTTCGTGATTACACAGCATGTACTGTCGCTCCGCTGGCGGCTGCCTCCACTGCCTTACTATTCACCTTCCGACTGACTACATGGCGTATAAATACCAACTACACGGTGTGTTGTCGATTTTTAAACCTTTCATCACCGGCAGGGCTACACGCCCTGTGTACTTATCCCATGCGGCCTATGTACACGGTGTGTGGAAAAGTACATGATGTGTACCCACAAAATTTGGGATTCTACCCCCATTTTCCTTATCTTTTCAAAAACACTTAAGGACAAAGGAAAAGAAGAAACTCGTACCTCAAGAATAAAAACTGGGTTTTTACAACCCCCCCCCTAAAGTAATTCGTCCCCAGATTACCCTTCCAATGGTGGTGAAGATAAAAATGAGAACAACTCTAGCCACTAAGCAAGTACGTCGGTCTCCCACTCCTAAGTTTCGTCCTGCACTCGGCCATACTACCATCGCACCCATACGAGAGGAATTGACCAGCCTCGGAGAACCTTTGTGATCCTATCAACAATACGAATTGGATGCTCCTCAAAGGATGCATCAACCTGTAGCTCAACCTCCTTGGGATGAAAAACATGAGATGGGTCTGAGTGATAACAGCGCAACTGAGATACATGGAAGACGTCTTGCATGGCACGGTACCTCTGTGGTAACTGCAACTGATAGGCAACCGACCCGACTCTCTCCAGAATCTCAAATGGCCCCACATACCTCGGTGAAAGCTTACCCTATCTACTGATCCACCTTTGTCCCAACCTCAGTGAAACACATAAGAAAACTTTATCCCCGACCACAAACTCTAAGGGTTTTCTGCGGAGATCAGCATAAGATTTCTGACGAGACTGTGTAGTAGCCATCTGCTTCTGAATCAACTGGACCTACTCTAAAGTCTCCTACACAAGACGTGGTCTTAGTAAAGCTACCTCACATGCCTCCATCCAGCACAAGGGTGATCGGAATGACCTACCATATAATGCCTCGTATGGTTCCATCTCAATAGTTTCTTGAAAACTATTATTTTAGGAAAACTTAAGCAGAGGTATGTGCTTCTCCCAAGAGCCCCCAAAGTCTAGTACGCATGCACGCAGCATGTCCTCTAGCACCTATATTGTATGCTCTGACTGGCCATCGGTCTGAGTGTGGTAAGTTGTGCTCAAAAGAATCTGTGTGCCTAGTAACCTCTGGAAAATATGCGAGAAACAAGACGTAAAATGGGCGTCCCTATCTGAAACGATAGAATGAGGGACCCTGTGAATACGTACGATCTCTCAGATATACAACTTCCTGAGCTCGTCAACACCAAAGGTCTCCTTGATTGGCAAAAAGTGAGATACCTTCTTAATTCTGTCCACAATGACCCACACGACATCATTTTTTCGAGGTGACCTCATCAACCCCGTCACGAAATCCATCACGACGTCATCTCATTTCCATTCCGAAATGGGTAATTGATGTAATAGTCCAGCTGGCCTATGAGGATCCGCCTTCACCTGCTGACAGGTGGAACATCTCGTAACAAAACCAGCTACTTCTTTCTTCATACCTGGCCACTAGTACTGATGTCTCACGTCACGGTACATCTTGGTAACTCTAGGATGCACTACCCAAGCTGAATCATGAAACTATTGCATCATCTCCTTGCGTATATCCCTGGAACCCATAATTGTCCATGGACACACAGTATCTTATCATCGTCTCTCATCCAACCAGGAGGAGGGTCCTCACTTGCCACCGACTCCCATAGAACAATGACTTTTAAATCAGATAGATATCACATCCTCACTCTATCCAGGAGGTTAGAAGTCACAGCTGAGGAAGAAAGACAGGTTTTCCCCTTACTATCATGCACCTCCAAATGCATCTCAGAGAACAAATCCATAAGCTGCCACTCACCACTGGCCTCATGAACTGCCTGTGTCTGAGTCTTCCTGCTCAGTGCATCAGCAACTGCATTACCCTTACCAGGTGTATAGGTAATCTCAAAGTCGAAGGAATGAAGGTATTCAACCCACCTTTGATGTCTCATATTCAGGTCACGCTGAGTAAATATGTACTTGAGACTTTTGTGGTCGGTGAAACCCACAAAATTCTCTCCCAAGTGATAATGTCTCCAACAGCGCAATGCATGAACAACTGTAGCCAACTCGAGGTCATGTGTTGGGTAATTCCTCTCATGTGGCCTCAAATGCTGAGACCCGTACGCAACAACTCGATCTTCCTACATTCACACTGCTCCCAGCCTAATACCTGATGCATCACAGTATACTTTATAGCTCTTCCCTTACTTCGGAAGTATCTGGACTGGTTCTGATGTCAACCTTCCCTTCAACTCCTAAAAGGCTATCTCGCATGCTTCTGACCAAACAAACATCACATCTTTCTTAGTAAAACCCATCAATGGCGATGTTAAGCAGGATAAGTCCTGAATAAAACACATGTAGTAACCAGCTAGCCCCAATAACCTCTGTATATCAAACACATTCTTAGGATTCTCCCAAGAAACTACTGCTCTCACCTTATCTGGGTCTACTGAAACTCCTACCTCTGAGATAATATGACCTAGGAAGTGTATTTGGTCCATCCCAAAGTGGCACTTTGAGAGCTTAGCATATAGTCGATGCTCTCTCAGTATACTCAATATGATCTCAAGATGGGTAGCATGGTCATGTTGAGTTTGAGAGTACACCAAGATATCGTCCATGAAAACTACCAAAAAAGAGTCTAGATAAGAGTGGAACACATGATTCATCAGAGCCATGAAATCTGTTGGCACGTTCGTGAGTCCAAATGGCATCACCAAGTACTCATATAGACAAGACCTTCTCTTGAAGGATGTGAGAGGTATATCAGATGGTCTAACACGCAACAGATGATATTCACACCTCAAGTAAATATTTGAGAACACTCGTGCTTCTCGAAGTTGATCGAAAATATCATCAATCCTCGATAGAGGATATCGGTTCTTGACCGTCAACTGGTTCAGCTTTCGATAATCCACACAGAGTCTGAGGGTATCGTCCGCCTTCTTTGCAAAAAGGATCAGCAAACCCCAAGGAGAAGTAGTGGGTCTGATGAAACCCCTTGACTACAACTCCTATAACTGTCTCTTGAGCTCCTGCAACTCAGGTACAGCCATCTTATAAGTAGTAATGGATACTGGTGCTACTCTTGGTGCAAGCTCAATAGATAAATCCACCTATCATTTCGGAGGTAGACCAGAAAAGTCATCTGGGAAGACATCCCTGAAACGGTCAACTACTGGAGGAAAATCCTTCTCACAAGTCCCTTGATCATCCAGATATAAACTCTTAATCTATGTTGTGACTCCACCTATCCCACGATGCTCGAGTCCAGCTCGACTCGCCTGAACATCCCATTCGCCCTTATATAGAAACTCTCCTCCCTCTAGTGACGTGAAACTCACCCTGCGATGATAGAAATCCACAAAGGCTCAGAAGGGTACTAACCAGTCCATACTGAGAATGACATCATAGCTCATCATCTCCAAGACAATGAGGTACCATAGGAAGTGACACCCACCAGCCTCTAGGGGGAACTCCTTGCACTGATGCACAGCAGTCGTTCTAGTTCCCAACGGAGTGTCTAGAGTCATAACACTAGAAGAAGAAGAAACACAGAGCCCAAGGCTATCCACAATGGTCACAAATATAAATCTATGTGTAGCACCCACATCGAAAATTATTGAAGATAAAACAGAAGCTACTAGAATAATACCTCTGCCCGTAGAAGGTTCGAGATCCTTCTCTTGTTGGGTCTGTTGCACTCCATATGCCTGCCTAGTGTCGTGGCCCTACGACATAGCCTAGCTACCCTCATTTTCCCCACCCTGTTGCCTCTGAGATCCTGGTGTCTGGATACCACGACCACGACCACCATCTCTGCCTGCATTCCCGGAAGTACCCCAATTTCTTGACTGGTAATAAGTTGCTGGTCCTGATCCTGCATGCGGAGTCTGCACAGAACCCCTCTCACTAGCCACTGGTAGAAACACCCTACAAAAGCACTACAGATGACCCATCTTGGAACAATCTCAGCACTCCACTGGGTCTCGAGGACACTGAGGTCACTTTTTCCCCTCTCTATCGCACTAGTAGCAAATAATCCGGCCACCCGATGTATTCTTATGGCTAGTACTGCCACCATGATATAAGCTCATCTATCACTTCGTCTTACCAGTAGAAATAGTACAAGCAAATGGTGTTGAACCGCCCTGGCCCACACCACTAGATTCTTGTAGGTTTCACTCAGTAATTAGTTCCTGGTTCACAATAGCATGCACTGTAGGAAACCTGAAAATATTCACCAGTGCTCGGATGTCATATCGAAGACCATCCTCAAAGTTTCTAGCCCTCAACATCTCATCACCCAACAAAATGGGTGAAAAACACTGAAGCTTGGTGAAGCGAGCAGAATAATCCATCACTGACATGGAGCCCTGCTGCAGATTCATGAACTCTCGAGCTCGGTCTGCCCTCAGCATCTCTGAGAATAAGAAGTCATAGAAGGCTACCTGAAAATCTTCCCATACCATGTCTTGGTGATGCTCTGTCTATGTGGTAACATCCCACCACCTCTTGCCAGAATCATGTAGCATATATGTAGCGAGCTTGACCCTCCACTCTGGAGGTGTCTTAAGATGCTCGAAAATAGTCTCCACAAAACCCATCCAAGACTCCGAAACCTATGGTCCACAATCCCCTGAAAACATAGGAGGATGTTGTTGTTCGAATATACGCATCAGCTCTGCCATAGATGTGGCAGTCTGCGGTGCTCCCTGAAAGGTATGCATGAACCGCATGAAGCCTTCATGGAACTGCGCCTCTATGCCTGCGTCCGATATAACGGCTGGTGTCACATCTGGCACTGCTGGAGGATCAACTGGTAGCCCATGGCCTACTATCTCAATAGTATAATCGTCGTCGCTCTCTTGGAGAACAACCGGTGGTCATCTCGACGGAATGAATCTACAAGTTTAAACACACACCTTTGATAAAAATTAACAAGGACTCAAAAATAGGGATACCAAGAAGGGAACAGGAGAAAGAAAGCATTTAGGATTTACAAAACATGACTACACGGTGTGTATAAAAACTACACGGTGTGTTTTTGTAATATATTCTCATGGGCGTGTACTCCAGCTAAAACTGCTCATGTAACACTATAAACACATGACATTTCCTCAGACTACGTAGTGTGTACTTGAATCCTCCTTCCCTGCCTGGGTCCTTCAACAAGGCTAAGGAACACAGATCTCCTAAAACAAAACAACACAGTGTGTCCCAAAGATACATGGCTTGTACTTGACATGCTTTAATCGGACCGTGTTGTTCGTGACATGGCCTGTGTACCCAGGTAACACTACAAGGCTTGTTCCAAAAAGACACGGCGTGTACAAAGAAACCCCATACCGACCTGTGTTGCTCGCTTTACGGCCAGCTACACGGCTGACACTACACGGCGTGTTCCAGGAAGACACGATGTTCACTAGGAAAGATAAAATCAACCCGTGTTGTTTGTGAAACGGACAGGTACCTGGGTCAGACTACACGGCGTGTTCAAGGTAGACACGGCGTGTATGTCTTAAGGTTTCCTCCATCCATGTTGTTAGTTACACGGTGGACACTGGGTCAAAACTACACAGCATGTACAACCAGTACACTATGTGTTTCCCAAACCATTCCCTACCCTGTGTCCCTTCCAACATGGTATATGACACGGGAAGAGACTACACAGCGTGTACTTAAAAAGTTTTCATTTCTTCCCTAACAGAAGAACACACAGTGTGTGTCCATAGAACTACACAGCGTGTATCCTGGTTTTTCCAGATAGTAAGCCTCAAAAACTACTCTAGAGCCCAGAATAACTCTGAAACCAACACCTAAGTGCCAAATTCTGATCTGTGAGGGCCCATACTCACCGTGAATCAAAGATTGGCATCTTATACATGTTATAACAAGGAAAACATTTCAATGATCCACCAAATTCCACTTATTGAGGGCCCATACTCCCCAAAAACCAATGTTCGGCGTTCATTCTATTAGAAACCTCACACAACAATGCCCTATTAAATAGTAGGTATTTATCAAAGCATTTATCACACCAGCATGCTTTTATAGAACCACAAATATCACAAAAACATGAAATTTATCATGCACCTACATGGCATGGAAGGGATACATGACATGTGATTTCTAGCATGTGCATAAATGATGCAAGATATGGCTTACTCTCATATCATCAGGTTGCAACTAAATAGAACCCATGTATAACATATAAATAGCACAATCATAAGTGCTTCACCCAACAGTGAAAATTTAATCAACTGTAAAATTTGAAAAATCCAAAAAATTGCAATAAACGAGGTTGACTTGATTTTCCCTGTACACGGGCTATCTACTCCCAGGCACATCTTATTACCAACTACCATATACATCCTATCCCTGGATAAGGCTCTAAGAAGTAAGTCAAAGAAAATAAACCCTCTGATACCACTTTGTAATGTCCCGGATTCGGGTGCCACTCAATGGGTGCCCCAAACCCGGTTGGTCACATGACCTCAAGCGCATTTCCCCAAACACCAGAGGCTATCGACTAGAAGCGAGGGCCCATGTCTCATAGTGGAGAAACTATGCCCTCATATGTCAATGTGTAGCGCATCAGAAAGGATAAATAACATACAATAGCAGAAGCAGTAAATATTATACAACTGAAATGGACAACTTAAGTAAAGATAACTAGCAGTCATATATATATATATATATATATATATATATATATATATATATATATATATATCAAGATGCAACATGTCACTAATTCTATGAAAGGAGCCAAAACAGGTTACACTGCAATACAATACAGCTCAAAATACAGAGTAAAACAAACAGAACAAAGCAGAGTAAATAGAACGAGGTAGCATCGCAAGCCTAAGCTCGGTCCCATACTCTCCTACTCATTTTCTACGATCATGTACCTGTATATGGACCCTTTCCCCTGTCGATAACTACAGTAATATAGTCTTTTTGGGCCGAAGACATGACCTAAATAGGGTGTGAGAAATAAATCCCAGTAGGCACCCACCAAAGGCTCGTGCCCATCTATCAGTGAAAATGTTTAACAGTAGTGTGCAGTAGTAAAATGCAATAAACTAAGCAGTACTCAAAAGTAACTAACTCTACCATTTATATTTCCATTTTAATATTCATTTAACCATGCCAAGTCTATGCTTTAACATGGAAGGTATATCATATGAAAATCACCTCAGTGAGTATTCATGATACCACTGTCCTCAGAAATACAACCTTACCCTCAGGTAATCAGAGTCACAACCCGCATGTAATTGCCCATAGGAATAATAGATATTTCCCTCAGGCGTACGAAGTGTCTCCCTCAGGAACATAATCTACTTCCCATAGGCACAGAAGGATTTTCCCTCAGGCTAAACAGAACACTGCCCTCAGACTAAATAGAACACTGCCCTCAGGCTCAATAGAACACTGACCTCAGGCTAAATAGAATACTGCCCTCAGGTGAAAGTAACCGGGCCGAGCCCAACATATAAGCAAGAAATTATATACAATTACCCCCAAGGAAATTAAATCATGCTAAATTTTTATGGTATACCCTCGGGTAACCTGTCCAAACAGCTAAACAGAGGAACCCACCCCAGGGGTGGTCCTGGATCCAAGCAGAAATCCCAAACAGTAGTTAATAATTACATTCAATTACCTATACAATTCTAAGTATTCAAAACAGCCATGGCATCAGCCATAGGACACCCTAAACATGGGTTCGTAGCACAATGGTACACAAAAACGCACAACAGTTGGAATTTAAACACCAGACCACCTACCTCGATCGCCCATGGTCGGTATACATGAACGAAGCCTCCCGAATCACCCAAGAATGACGTGGATCTGGGATAATATAATTCTTGTTCAAACGTAAATAACTATCCCTTGGGAAAGAATTGGAAATAACAGTTCCAGGAGAAGAGAGGGCTTACACGTACGGTCCCAACGAGATCGACGGCGAAGGAAACGAGTTCCCGGTACATGATTGGGTGATCTACAAAGCTTCGGTCATCCTTCTGAGCTCCCCTCTGGCATTCTAAGCTTACTCTAGGAACATACGAGGCTACTTACCATTTTAAGTGAAAAAAACAAAATACACGGTGTGTACTCTCAAGTATACAGCTTGTACTTAACATTTTTTAAACTGTTCCTCTGGCTGCTTCTCGCCAGCGTGGCATTGTTCATTTGTCAACATGAGTACACAGCGTGTCTTCGTGATTACACGGTGTGTATTGTCTCTCTACTGGCAGCTGCCTCCACCGCCTTACTATTCACCTGCCGACTTACTATACGGTGTGTAAATACCCACTACACATCGTGTAGTCGGTTTTTACACCTTTCATCACCAGCAGGGCTACACATCCTGTGTACTTATCCCACACAGCCAAAGTACACAGCCTGTGGAAAATTACACGGCGTATACCCACAAAATCTGGGATTTTCCCCCAATTTTCCTTATTTTCTAAAAAACAATTGAGGAAAAAGGAAAAGAAGAAACACATACCTCAAGAATAAGAACCAGGTTCTTACAATGTAGTTGGTATTTTCATATAAATTCAAATCATTTACACAACTTCTAGATCAATGACCATCATCATGATTCAAGACATATGACCACCCAAAACTGGGGGGTCTGCCTTCAGCCATTGATTTCAACCCTCTAGTGGCCAAAAAATAGATCGCGATCACCTGTGGTGGTCTATTGCACATTCCATATGCCTCTCATTTCCCATAGGTCATCTTTAATCCCATATATATGTAAATCTACACCCACATCCTATAAGTAATCTTGATTCGTTTTCAAAATTCCATCCAATTCATCATTCTTCAAACCATCATTAATCCAGGGGTTCGACAGTGCTTGAAGTCACCCTAGAAAAGTCGAACGGTGACCCCATAGGTCAAATACAAATAATGAAAATAATGATAGGAGAAAATAACCATAACAAGGGTGATAAACATCTTTATCCAAGAATTATAAACTAACAAATGCAAAGCAAGGAATCTAGGGTGAGATCATGGCATAAGAAATGATAAATTGAATAAAATGATTCAATTTGATAAGGGAATCATGTGAAAGGTGGGAATACATAGAATCAAAATTAAATAATCAATTATTGATGATAAAACATTTAATAATGGGTGGAAAAGTAAATTAATGAAGCATACCTCGATTATGGATTGATCATTGGTGAAGAACATATTTTTAGGGATGATTATAATCTTTTGTGTCCACTATCTGTCGATTCAAATGGATCTGATCACAAATCGTTGTTCAATGTCAATCTTCTAAGAAAGTCCATTTGTGATCCTCTCAATTCCTCTAGGGTTTATGTCGATAAATCTAGATAATTTTTAAAATGGAGTATTTAGAGAGTATTTAATTAGGTATTTTATTTAAATAAATAAATAATTTATTTATCTATTTTAACTAAACTCATCCTCCAATGGATGCCTCAATTAGACTTCTAGTAATAACCAACATTAGGTCACACCTAGGGTAAAATCTACACTCCATATTGATCCCTGGTATCATGTTTTCAATCTGAGACTCCTTTAAGATGATATTCCATTAATTTTTAAAACTGAATGTTTGTGATAATAATATTTTAAATAATTTTTAACATTAATTTTGGGCTCATCAGGCCTTGTAATATTACATAATCTAAGTGAACATATCTAAAAATATTATTTAATATATTTCAAAGTCTTAAAAGAAAAAAAACAAAGCCTCTACTTTATTCCCTCCTTAAAATATTTTTTCCTTGAAAATCACAAACAAAACAAAATGGTGGGGATACTGAGCTCGCATCTGGCTCTCCTACTCCCATGAGCACTCATGCATTCTCCTCCTTTGGCACAAAGTATATGAGTATTTCATCAATGAATAAAACCCAAAATCAGTCAAAGTATGGTTTTAAGATCTGGTATATAAAATCCATAAACATGGTAGGGTATTCATTACAATAAAAGGAATCACTTGGAACTCATAGTGTTCATAGAAAAATCTAAATGCCATCTTCTAAATATTAGCCTCATAAACCCTCAACAGGTGGAATCATTATTTTAGAACTATCTCACACCTCATAACTAATAAAATAGTTCATCAATCCCTGTAAAGGAGAACCATTTATTTATTATGTCCAGGTTTATGTGATTATAATCAACACAAGTTGCAAGCTCCCATCTGCCCTTTTCATTAAATGAACTAGAGTTACCTAGGGGGGACACACTGGGTCTGATAAAACCATTCTATAAAATGCCTTCCAATTAATCCCTTAGCTCCAAGAGCTCGGTAGGGGCCATCTAAATTTCCATAGAAGATATAAAAACTGTTTTGGGGTGAAATTCGATACAAAACTCCATATCCCAACTCAAAGGTAGTCCTATAATTTCCCCATGGGATATTTACATATAAAACTGCATGACTAAATGAACCCAGATGCCTAAATATACCACTACACTAATGGATAAAATATCCAACAGATGGGTGATGGGTTACAACTTCCTTCTCAAGAAAACCACTCACTCTTCCATGTGGCCTCTCTTTCCCACAAATGAGAATCACACCCCATCTATTTGAAGGCATCTAACTTAAATATGGTGACAGAAAATATGATATCATACCATGTGCAACTATTTCATACCCAAGATGACATCATAAATTCTGATAATGAATAACAAGAGGTCTCATGAGAAACTCTCTCCCCCAAGTGATTGATCTCACTGTCGGCAGATAAGTGATATTGAATAAGCATTCGTTATAATAACTTCAAGCCAAATCTAATGGGATAAAGTCTAAACTAAGAGATTAAGATCTCACACCAAGAGTAAAGAGATAAATTAATGACTATCAAATATGTCTACTAGTACTAAATAAAGAGTACAATAATCCTAGATCATACCTCTAATATTCTCATGATCATTCGGGACATAATCCTTCCTAGATTATAGCTTCCTGCGACCCCAAATGCTAGCTCCCTAATCCTATAATGGGCCTCTTGGTGGTTGTTGTATAATTTTTTCACTATGTCATCCCCCAGTAGTATATCCTCTTCTAAGAACCCCATTAAATTATCTACCAGCTCCACCTCCCTAGGGGTTTCTCTAGCCATGAACGAGAGAACCCTAATCATAGGACTACCTATATCATGGAGGTACATTCACTATTTCTCTACCCTACTCATCACCCTAGTTATGGAAATCACATTTCATGTGACCTCATCCATAACATTTATAGAATCACTTCTGCGAGTTATCTTAGTCCTCTACGTAGTCCCTAACAAACATTACCATGTTCTTGATTTTGATCATGGGTATGCCTCCAATACCTCGTCACTTTTTTTTGTCATACAATATAGAAAACTCATCCCTAGGTTTCCTACTGATGGACCTAGCCACATGGCATCCCTCATATATGAATAAATCCATCACCAACACTCACTCCAGTTCTCCAACATATGTGGGAATGCATAGGGGTTCCACACTATAACATATTTCTCTGTGGAGGACCTTATAATAATTTTGTGTGTTTGAATAACCATCTTGTATCATGTCGCAGGAGTACTAGGTAAGGTCAGTGAACTTTGAAGTATACTTAGAAACTAACATCCCCCCTTGATGTATCTCCAAAATATCCTGAATATAAACTTAGTGTAAGCATGCGGGGTAGCAATCCTTGCAAAAAAGGTACTAGAATTAAGACCATGAGAGAGATGACTCATCATGAGTCTATGTGAATATAATCGACCAGTGTTTAGTTACTCCAGGGAAAATACTATATATCAATGAAACCATTTAATCATTCAGGTTTTATACAAGTTAAAAAACTCTAATCACTAACTCGAGCTAATATTCTACTACTAGGGGTTCATATCACTACAAAACCTCAGTGGCACTGGTGATGAAACTCATGGTGTTAACTAATACTATGTGCATCCTCAGCCTACTCTTCTAGTACCATCATCTTCTCTACAAATGAGGTTGATTCTATCTACCCTCTGGGAGGAAATAACTTCTAAGATAGCCCCTGAACTGAGGCCTCATCACTCATCGGATCATCAACATGATCTTGAATCTTTAACTTATCCAGATATCTTTATGTAGGAATCCTAAAATTAATCAAGGAATACTATGATTATATGAGAAAATATATATATATATATATATATATATGGTTCTGAATCAAGAAGTATAGTCAAAGAACTAAATTATATATAATGCATGTACCAATTTTCCTTACAACCAATGTCTCATTATTCCAAGTCAATAAGAAGGCATCCAGATTCTGGGTGTTTGGATACAATAGCTTCTACACTAACACTGGGTTCCTTAGCCTAAAAACATCACTCAAGAAACTTTGACACAATTTCCCAAAATTCCAAACCAAGCCACATAAGGGTAAAACACTACAAACATCATCCTAATATCGAACCACCCCTAATACTACTCTGTAATGACCTTAACTACTGGGGTCTACCTAGCCAGTGGAATATCGGGATATCATATCCCCAAGCCAACCTCCATAGGCTAAGGGCTTGGGAAAAGCACCTATAATGCATAAATAAAATAGGAGTTCCTTTTCTAAAGTACTTATATTCATGCACCCGACCATCTCTATGGAAAAAATTCAAAGGAATAATAATAAAATATAATAACATTTAGAATAAAAACATTCATGTAATAACCACTATGGAATACAAAAGAGTAAGACAATGTATTTAAAATTTTAAAGGAAAAAATACATTCCCCCCAAGGAAATATGTCTCTTCCTAACAAAAACTGGAATAGAAAAATAATCAGGAGATCCCAGCTTCTAATATTTTAGCCCTGACCACCACACATATTCATTGAACCCAAGTATCATTATGATTTTATAAAATCACTTTTGATCTATATTTAATCTTTATAATACATGAATTAATAGAAGTATTCATATCAATGCACTCTGGAGGACTGATTTATTTAGTATTCTTGGTAAACCACATATATACAAGACTTTTATTACGAATGAATATAATAATTACAACATAATTTTTTTTTATTTTGAGGATGAATTTATTCCCACTTAGTATATCCTTGCACATATTTCCTATAACACTTCTTTGATTCCTATGGAAGAAAACCTAATAAAGGTGAGCTCAAATTCTAAGTAAGGGTTATGTATAGCGAAAGAAAAAAATGAATTAATGAAAATAGTCAATATAGAAATGTAATTGTTGAAGACATGTGTCATGTATTCAATAAACTAAGAAGGAATTAAGAAAAGAATATGAAAATTTAAATAACTGAAAACACATTCCATTTAAATAAATTGATAAGGTTTAATCAATATGGAAAGTCATATAACTGAAATAAATGTCATTTAATCAATGAAATAATTATGAAATGAATCCAGAAATTTTTTAAATGTAAAAATATCATGGATAATAATAATTGAATTAAGGCAATTCTTAATTATCTACGTCATGTTTTCCATAAACATAATACCTTTAATATTAAGGCCTATTCTCAAGAAAGTTTAAATATGTGGGTAGATTCCCATATATTATTATTAAAAACAAACTCTAAGGGTTTTTTCACCAACTTATTTCATCTCATTAGACTATCGATGCATCGAGGGTCTTTCATTAACTGATCACGAACCCATATGGTGCATATAAAAGTCATTCCTCATATGTCAAATAAAGTACTTAATTAATAAATAATATTCCTTATCAAATATCTGTATTAAGTAAAGTATATATATTTAACTATATTTCCCAAGTTAATCAAAGAAATTTTAAATTATACACAATATATAAGAATCGTTTATATTTTCTGAAATAATCATATACATGAAAAATAATATAAATATTTAGGATAAATTTAATGTCTAATGATTATAAAAATTGAATATTTCAAGGGGACTAAAAAATGAATCAAGGGAGTGAATATCAATAATATCCTTTCCCAAATATATAATAATCCATCCTAATGAAGAATAAGTATGGTATCAATACAATATATCCTATGTGGAGTAAAATAAAGGGTTTTCTCACTGATGAATGGAAATACTATAAAAAAGAATTTTAAAAACATTCCTCAGGGAAATATTCTTTTTATTTTGAAAGCATTTAAAAAAAATTTCCTTGAAAATAACTTTAAAAAACATTTTTTGTAAAAAATAAACTTTTAAACTTTAAAATGAAGATTCAAAAAAATAAATTCAGGTGATTTTTCACATGTCATACAAGGTAAAAACATTATTTTGCAAGGTAAAAAGGTTAGAAAAGTGCCTTATTCAGAAAGTGGCTAGAATATTCCATTTAAAACATTTATAAAATATAAAATGGTAAAAATTTCGTTAATAAATCATTTTGGAATGTTTAATAAAAATTTTGAAAACCTTTTTATAGAAAATCATTTTTTTTTAAAATAGTTCTCTAACTAAAGAGATAAATGATGTCTGGTTTTCTTAAAAACATTTTCTAAATAATTTTGAGTACCAAAGAATGGGAAAATGATAATATTACATGAAAAAGGTCATTAATAACCATAACAGAAGAAAAATAAGGGTTATTTAAAAATTATCACATAAATTACTTTAATTTAATTTAAATAATAGATTATCTCAATTAGAACGACATTGTGAAATAAATCCTTAAAATGATCATAACACGGAAGTCTGAATTGATCTATTAAATGATTATGGGATTCAAAAGTAAATCGAAATACAATAATTTTAAATACATAAATATATATTAAAATTAATTATAAAAATAAACATATAATATTAACAACACCAAGGAAGTAATATAAGTCGGTGAAAAGGAATTGAGTTATGATATTTCTCTACCGCTCGGTAACATTAACATCAAACCCCATTAGATGAAATAATTAAAATTAAAACTAAAAATACTATGAATAACGATCTATTAATGATATTAAATGTCAATATAAATTATATACACCATAAAAATTAAAATATTTGTATAATAATACAATATTCCTCAATGAAATGAAATTTAGATAAAATCTATTACCTTGTATTTCCTTTCAAGTGAAAATCATTTAACATAATGTATGTGGTTTTAAACATGTCAATAACATATACCAGAACCATAATCATATTTATAATATCATATGTGATCTTCTTATAATATATTATTACCCTTTTTTTAACAATCCTTCATTATTTTCACTATTTTGGTTGTTAATTACCTAGTTTTTCATGTATGTTTTGACTTGTTTTTTTTTCTTATTACGTAGATCATGGTTTCATCATCCCCAGAATATAAAACCAGATTTAATTATCATCTATATTAATTATATATTTACTTATAATAATCAGTAATATATTTATATAAGGAATGAAATGCACCATTCATGGAGATGATAGGTCATACGTTAGCATGAATGATACTTGAATTTCATTGTCGTAATTAAAAGAATGAAAATTAAATGATATATATATATATATATGAATATTATAATTACAGTATAATATTTTTTTGATATATTTAATATATTTTTATTAAAACAAATCTTAATATATTCCATGTAAAGTTTTAATGAATCACATCGCTTTGAAGTGGTGGTAGTCCACACATCCACAAATAATGTTATAGTATTCCCAAAAAATGGAATCGATGAATTAATGGTTATATAAAAAGTTCCATAATCATAAATAAATTTTAAATATTATATATATCATATATAAACTATAAATACATCATTATTTCCAACCTTTAAATGTGGTAAGTGGAAGAACAAATGACATCAGTTCACAAGGCGGTAGTCCGTCGTACACACGAACGATGATTGCATATCCCTTTGATGGATGTCTGTGAACGTGTAGGTAGAAATATTAGCATAAAGATATCTCATTATATTTAATATACTTATATTATTATATAATAATATTATAAAAATAATATAATATTTGGATAATTAAATGAAATAAAATTCATCATTGAAGAACATTGCCTATTATGCGGGAAACTCCTTATGTTTTATACCAAAAGACTTCCTTGGTTCTCCTTATACACAAATTGATGCTTCTAGGATGATGGGAATGATGTGGGGAGATTATTTGGTCAAGTGTTTTATGATAAAAAAGGATTTATAGGTGTGAATAAGTGGTATGGTCGAGTTCCTTTTATAGTGGAGGAGGAGTGGCATTCTTGTAAATATTTGAAAAAGGGAATTCCACCCATATTTTTTCCATGTAAATTGGCCCCAATAATAAGACAAAGTTTAACAAAGTTATTATATAGTCCAAATATAGACATCCAATGTATTTTGTACAAGTTTATATGTCATTTTGTACCTTAATTTTAAGGTTTTGTACGTTATTTAACAAATATTTCTCTCAATCACTATAATTAATTTTAATTTATTTTATTAATATTTTCTGTCAAAAACTAAGTTGGAATTATTAGCAATTATAAATTATTATGATTAAGAATATTTAACCAATTTTTAAAAATTCGAATCATATAGTTGGTATAAATTAATTTAAAATTAGTCCCACAGATGGGATGACAAAGCGGGGTTTTAAAGTGAAAATATTCAAAAGTTTGCTAAGTTTTTTATATATAATTTCAAATTTAAATTGATTAAAATGAACTAAATTGAATTAATTAATGTATAATTTAAATAATTAAACTTTAAAACCAATTTAAAATATAAATTATTTATATAAATGAAATAGATGAAAAGGCAGTTTTTAATTAAAATTCAGTATTTTTCACTATTCATCAAAAAATGAAACTTCTCAGACAAATAAAAAACCACACTAATATTATTTTAACACTAATACTTCAAAAATTGAGTTTATTTTTACATATAAAATTTATAAAATTTCCAAAAAAATTAAAGAAGTTTCTCTATCAAAATGCGCCAAAAATTCCATTAGAAAGATATTACATTTTATACGTAAAATTGGGTTTGTTCTTATTTTATTCCTATTAAATATTTTTAATAAATTTAAAAAAAAAATATTGAATATATAACATATATATTTCATTAATATCATTCACTAATTGTAATTAATTTAATTCATTAGGATAAAATACCTTTTAGAGAATAAAAACAATTCCTTTATATTCAATTAGCTTTTATATGCGTTTTTTATTAATTGGTTACCAATGATTTCATTTTACATTTTTGAATACCATATATTTTCATATTTTTTTCAATAGTTTTCATAATATATAATTTAACAGATAGGTTATATAGTATTATATTAAATAAATATATTTTTGTTCATTAAAATTCATTCTTGCGTCTAACACAAGCTATCAAAGAAAGTCTTTTTTGCATGTAACGTAAGCTAACTTAGTATTTCTGTATTTAAATCTATAAAATATTTAAAATTTATCTAAAAAATTAAATATACAATAAATTCTCAAGAGGTTATATTCCTTACTATGTTCGTTGATGTGTTTTATATATGCTATTGAATAAAAAGTTTCTATTTTAGAATTTTTGGGGTTTTACATTATCCCTATCTCAAATAAATTATATACTCTCAATTTAATATTGATCTCATAAATATAGGGTTTTCCATTTCAAAATTACTTTTTTTAAATCCCAAATCATTATATTTTTAATAAAATATCCTCTTAATAAGATATAATGTTTAGTATAAAGGTCGCATAGAATAACATATAACTAGCTCTCTAAGTAGGAGAACATTAGTGGAATGTGGAGATACTTACATGGAGTAAAAGCATAAATATTTATAGTGGTTATTGAGGGAATTTAGCACAAACAAGTTAATGATCAATGGAATGTTGGGGGCCTCAAATTCATAAATATTTGATGATTTAAAATATCATCAGTTCAATAAAAATGAAGGTATTAGGATAAAAAAATCCAAGATACCTTCCCTATATTGAGGAATTATTTTATTGACCATGAATATAAGGAAATATACTTACTTTTTATGTTTAAATTTTATATGAACAATTCCATATTTAAGTTTTTCTTTGATAAAATTATAATATATCCCTTACTTCAATAAATAAATATCCAAAAATGAATTTCTATGCCTAAAGCACTAAAATTTTATTTTAAAAGGATCATAAGATCCATAAAAAAGTCTTTATATCTATTTTTAACTACCTTCCAAACACAATATATTTAATACATTATTATATAAACCTCAAAAATAATACTTTTGGTTCAGCGTTAATTTTTATTCCTTAAATTTTTTAACTAAAAATAATGACACATTAACGAGTACATCATGTGGGCAGTGGTAGGTATGGAACCCTTATCATCTTTAGGTTATGGGTTCAAGCCACACCACCTCACTAGACATAATTAGTTGTCACCCTATATGTGGATTTTCCTTTTTCTAAACTATATTAATATATTTCTAATAATGTTTCAATAAATTTAATGAACATACTTGAAATAAAATTAATCACTAAATTGCATTTTAACTATGGTTTTCAATACAACCTCAATAAATAAATACTTTATCTATTTTATTTCAACATAAGTCCTTTCTTGGTCTATGGTTTAATAAATGTAATTCATTTTAATTTTTTATTCAAATCCTTCATAATGGTTTGTAAAGAAAATGTGAATTATCTGAAGAGTATCCCACAAGAGTGTTAAATCAAGTACGTAGTAATGCCCATTATCGTGTACCAAGTTATGCTCGAGTTAGGCCCAACACACCTTTTTAGAGTTTTTACCCCTATATACATTTGTTCTAGAACCACTTCCACGTGTAGTATCGAAATAGGTATATATTTCTATGAAAACCACATAATCTCTATATAATTAAAATATTAGGATGTTATTATATGCATATCCTTAAATTCTACCTTGGGTATATGTTTTCTAATCTATGTTTTCTTAAATATAGTTCCCAAGGTATCTATTAAACTTCATTTGATAAAAAATGTAGTGACCTAGCCCTAGTAAGCCCGAAGCTAGTGTCTACTACCATTATATTAGAATTATTACAAGTAAATGCAACCTAAAGGATGATTATTTTAGTAGAATTGGTAAACTATATAAATAAATGAGTCTTATATTAAAAATGAATACAATAATTATAACATAATTTTTTTAT
The DNA here is from genome assembly GCA_963277665.1 of Viscum album. Taxonomy (NCBI): domain Eukaryota; kingdom Viridiplantae; phylum Streptophyta; class Magnoliopsida; order Santalales; family Viscaceae; genus Viscum; species Viscum album. The sequence goes on from OY728165.1 coordinate 929,971,337, forward strand.
TTTTAGGATAACGTTATTCCCACTTAGCATATCTTTGTATATATTTCCTATAACACTTTTTACATTCCTAGGGAATAAAAAAATAAGGGTGATCTAAAATGCTTAGTAGGGGTTAAGTATAGTGGAAACAATATTGAATAAATGAGAATAGTCAATATAGAAAGGTAATATTTGAAGACACAATCCCTGTAATCAATAAACAAAGAAAGAATTTCATAAAAATATTTCAAGGTAAATAACTAAAAACATGTTCCATTTAAATAATTAGGTAAGTAATAATCAATATATAAAGGAAAATAATAAGAATAAATTCCATTTAATCAATAAAATGAAAATGAAACTCATCCATTGTTAAATTCCAAGAAAGAAAACATTAATAATAATAATTGAAATCAAGTCAATGCTTAATTATCATACATCGTGTTTCTTAGTCACATGATAACTTTACCGTCAAGACCTATTCTCAGGACATTTTAAATCTATGGGTAGAAACCTATTTATTATGCTTGTAAATAAACTTGATGATTTTTTCACCAATTGATTTCATCTCACAAAAATTCTAATTCATTGTGGTTATTTTCTTAACTAGTCCCTAAACTATACAGTTCATGCCCAAATCATTCCTAATATATTTAATAAATATCTTAATTCATAAACAATGGCCATTATCGAATATCTGTATTGAGTAAAGGATACAGAATTAATAATATTTACCTTGTTAATAAAATAAATTTCAAAGTATAAAATACATGTAAGAATACTATATGGTTTAATGAATAATAAAATATATGATAAATTATGTGAATATTTATGGGAAATTTATTGTCTAATGATTATAGGAAATTGAGTATTTTAAGGGGACAAAAAAATGAATCAAGGAAGTGAATTTCAATACTATCCTTAGCCAAATAAATCATAAACCATACAAATGAATAATAAGTATGGTATTAATACATAATATCCTTAGTGAAGTAAAATAAAGGAATTTTATCCTTAATAATTGGAAACACTACAAATATATCTTTTAAAAATATTTTTGAGGAAAATATCCACTTTATTTTGAAAAACATTTTGAAAATAATTTTCATTGAAAATAAATTTAAAAAAAATTATTTAAAATTTAAATTTTTATCATTAAAAGTAATTTTCAAAGAAAAAATGGTGTTGAATTTCATAATTTTCATATGAGGTAAAAAATAACATTCCTTTTGTGAGGTAAAAAGTTTATAAAAATGTCCCTTTCAAAAAGCGAATAGAATATTACTTTGAAAAAGTTTCTTAAATATATAAAGAGTAAAATGTATTTAATAAATAATTTTGTAAAGAGATAAAATAGGTTTAAAACATTTTCTAAAAACATTAATAACTAGATAAATGAAGAAAAATGGTACCAAATAGTGGAAAAAATAGAGTACTAAAGAAGAAAACAGGTTCAAAATAGGAAAAATGAGAAAAATTGTATCAAAGAGTGGGAAAATGATACTAATACATGAAAAGGTAATTAATTACTAGATAAGAATAAAATTATGGGATTATTTAATAATTATCACATATAATAATTTAATAGTATTTTATTAATAGATAATCTTAATTAGAATCAGATTTTGAAATAAACCCTTAAAATGATCATAACCTTGAAATGTGAATTGATCAATGACTTGATTATGCATATAAACTGTAAAAATACATAAAATAAGTAAAAAATACATAAATATATATTCAAGTAAATTATACAAAAAATCATAGAATATTAATAAAAAATAGAAAGTACTATAACCCAATGAAAAGGAATTGAGTTGTGAAATTTCTCTACCACTTGGTAACTTTAAGTTCAAATACCCTTTGGTGAAATAATTAAAATTGAAACTAAAAATACCTTGAATAATTAATTATTCATTATATTATATTTATATCGTAATTATATACACAACACAAAAAAATTGGGTTGAGAATAATAAAATATGCCTTAATGAAATGAAATTGAGAGAAAATATCTTACCTTGCATTTCATTTTGGATAAACATCCTTTAAATTTATGTATAATGGTTTTAAACAAGTCACTAACTTATACCAGAACCATAATAATATTTATAATATAATATTTTATCTTCCTATAATATCTTATTACCCATTCGTTAGAAATCATTCATCATTTTCACTATTTCAGTTATTAACTGCCTAGTTTTTTTATTATGTTTGGACTTTGTTATGTTTTTCTTCTTACATCGAACAAGATTTAATCATATATAGAACATAAAAATTATTCAATTTTAATATATATATCCATTATATATATATTTATAATAACATATAATATTTGGATATAGGAAATTAAATGCACCATTCATGGAGAAGGTAGGTCGTACATACATATTAATGCTACTTCCATTCCTTTGTTTTATTTAAAAGAATAAAAAGTAAATGATTTTTGTGTGTGTGTATTATAATTACATTATCATATTTATTTAATATTTTTAACATATGTTTATTAAAATCATTCATAATTCATTCCATGTAAAGTTTTAATGAATTACATCGTGTTGACGATGTGGTTGTCCATAAGTCCACAAACGATGTTATCGTATTCTCAAAAATTGAATTCATGAAGGTATGGTTATATAAAAATTTATTGAATAATAAATAAATTATAAATATCATATATATCCTATATTAACTATAAATCCATCATTATTTCCAACCTTTAAATTTGTTTAATGGAAGAATGAATAACATCGATTTGCGAGGTGGTGGCCAGTCGTACACATGAACGGTGATTGCGTCTCCCATTTGATGGATGTGTGAGAAACTGTAGGTATTAATATTATCATAACAAAATATAAGTATATTTATGATAATTATTTCATAATATAATAATTATATAAAAAATAATTTAATAGGTGGATAAGTAAATGAAACAATAGTGATCGTGGAAGAACGTTGCCTCTTATTTGGGAAACTCCTTTTGGTTTATACAAAAATAATTCCTTGGTTTTCCTTATTCCTAAATTGAGAGGTTTACGAATAGTTAGGGAATGTTTGGAGATTATTTGGTATGTTTTTGGATGATCCAAAGGTCTATATAGGTTTGAATAAGTAAGAGGGTTGAGTGCCATTTTAGAGTTGAGGGGGAGTGGCATTCTTATAAATTTTTGAAAGAGAGAATTCCACCCACATTTTTTCCATGTAAAGTGGATACAATAATATAAAAAATTCTATAAAATGGATTATATGGTAAAAATATGGATATAAAATATCTTTTGGAAAGTTTTTTAGGTCATTGTGTCCATTGATTTTAAGGTTTAGTCTCTTGTTGAGCTAATTTCTCACTTAATCATTGTAATTAATTTTAATTACTTTCACTAATATTTGGGGCCAAAAACTAACTTCGCCTTATAAGAAATTTTAAATTATGATTATTAAAAATACTTAATATATTTTTACAAATTACAATCACATAAGTGATTTAAATTAATTTAAAATTAATCTCACAAACAATTGAACAAAGTGGGTTTTTAAAGAGAAAATGATCAAAAGTTTTCTATATTTTTATATCCAATTTCATAGTGAAATTGGTTCAAATTACCTAAATTTAATTAATTTATTTAAAACATAACTAATTAAAATTTAAAACCAATATAATATATAATTTAACTATATAAATAAATTAGATAAAAAATAGTTTTCAATTAGAATTCAATATTTTTCACTATTCATAAGAAAAATAAAACTTCTCATAAAAATACCAAAAAAATCACCCAAAGAAAATTTTTAAATAGTATTTACAAAATAGATTTTATTTTTACAAAAAAAAATTATAAAATATCCAAAATTTAGTATTAAATAAGGTTCTCCATCAAAAGGCATGAAAATTGTCTTTATAAAAATATTTCTTTTTATATGAAAAATTGGGTTTGTTCTTATTTTAAGACTATAAAATATGTTGGATGAATTTAAAAAAATATTTTACTAAATATATAACATATATATTTCATTAATATCATTCACTAATATTAATTAATTTAATTTATCTGGGAAAAACACCTTTTTGAGTATAAAAACAATTCCTTTATATTTAATTGGTTTTTATATCCATTTCTAGGGATTTAGTAACCAATAAATTCATTTTATATTTTATTAAACCATATATTTTCATAATTTAGTTAATCCTATTCATAAATACTAATTTAATATCTAGGTTGTATTTTATTATATTAAAGAATAAATTTTTAAAAATATATTGGTGTTCAGTAAAATATTATCATGCACGCAAATCAAGGTATCGATGATAGTATTTATGGTGTTTAATGAAAGATAAATCAATATTGTGTGAATTGAAAGCTATAGAATATATTAAATTTATTTAAAATATTAAATATACCATAAATTCTTGATAGGTTATATTCCTTTCTACATTTGGAGTTACGTTTCATACACACTATCGAATAAAAAGTTTCTCTTCTAGAATTTTAAGGTTGTTACAATAACATAGATATATGATCATATAATAAACCCTGAAAAAAGAGAAAGGGGATCTTCATATTATATCACATTCCAAGATGATGAGTATTTATATAGATTTAAAGGTCTATCATTGATACCCAACTTATTGTGTTTTTATCCGAAGAAGTCATGAGGAGGGCCCACACCTCACCACTACTCCATAGCATGAGGGAGCACAGCCTCCAAATTATAGAGGACCGATGACATATTACAATAGGGTAATTTCAATTAGTAAATAGATGAAAAATGCCTATGTTGGGAAGTATCGTATCTGTATCTGTGTAAAGAATATTGGGGACCCACACCCTAGTGTGATAGGGGAGTACCATCCCAATAGATAGATGAATCATGCCTATATAGGGGAGTATCGTATCTACTTGGAATAATGAATATTGGTCACCCACACCCTGGTAGAACAGGGGAGTACCATCTCCATGGATAGAGTATTCACACCTTGGTGTGAAATGGGAGTACTGTATCTATATAAATTGTAAGTATGAAAAACATCTTCCCTAGTGTGATAGGGTAGTACCATCTCCATGGATAAAGGATCCACACACTGATACAACATGGGATTACCATCTCTCTACAAACAATGAGTATGGAGGACACTCGCTCTAGTGTGACATGGGAGTACCATCTTCATGGATAGTGGTACGATAGGGGATTACCATCTCTATTTGAAAAATGTGTATGTAGGACTCACGCCGTGGTATTTCTAGGTAGTACCGTCTCCATGTATAGAGGAATTGTACATTGGTCCGAGAGGGGAGTACTGTATCTATTTAAACTCTCCTATGATCCTAATTGATAACTAACATAGTTGATCATTTCCTAAAGAAGCATCGCACTCATAAAATATCTCATCATATCTCAAAATCCACTATAAAGGGAAAGATCATGTTCTACAAGGAAAAAACTCAGTATAGGCTACTCATAAGAAAGATTTTAACTCAATACAAAGTAGATACAAGAGGTAGAAGTTCCTTAAAAGGGGGTTACATGGCATGTATGGGATCCACATGGTATGTGGTCCCTCTCCACTACCTAGTCGTGTTCTCCTATGGAAATGGATTGATATCCTTTCTACCATACATGTCATATACAGGTCCCACAATTCATGTCTCGGCCACCTGGGGCGTACCTATGTGCTTCTATTCATGAATGTGTCCATCAACCCATATCATGTACCTTTTTTTGTACTAGACTATTTTTGGGTACCAGAACATGCTTGTGTAATCCTAGAGTAGAAGAAGTTTCATACCATATTGGGTATTGGGTGTGTTCAGTGGCTACAAGGCCTAGCTACCTATTGAGTTCCATAAGGCATGTGGCATAGCCACAAGGCGTGTGATCCATATATTTTTTTCAGAAACCATAGACACCATAGCAGGGTGACTACATGATGTGTGTTCATCCCAGTATATGTTGTGTGTTTAGAGTTTTTACAAAAAGGTATATCTTTCACGTACATACCAAATCTATAAAATCCACCATGATTTGCACTATTTAACCACCCAAAACTAGTGGGGTCTACCTCAAACCATCGATTTCAGCCCTCTGGTGGTAGGAAATCAGATCTTGATCACCTGTGATGGTCTATATTTCATCTTGTATACCTATATTCACTCATCGGTCATCTCGGGTCATAGATATATGGAAATCATCACGCACATCCTATAATGAATCTGAATCCATCAATAAAATTCCATCACAGTCATCATTTATCAAACCATCATGAATCCATGGGTTCAATCGTACTCAAAACCTCCCAAGAAAAGAGGAACCATAACCCAATATACCAATAGTGGAGAACATGAATAGCAATGGAATAAAAACATCATAAAATTTGTGATAAAAATAATTAGACCATATTTCTTGGCCACTGATTCAAAATAGAAGAGTCTAGGGTAAAATATTGGCACAATGACCTAATAAATTGAATAAAATTATTCAATTAGATAATGGGCTCGTATGAAGGATTGGAATACATAGAATCAAAATAAGATAATCATATATTCATGATCAAATGTTTAATCAAGGGTGAAAACCACAATTGGAAATATCTACCATGATTATGGATCAATCATAGGTGAAGAACATGTTTTTCAATGATGATTATGATCTGTTATATCCAATTTTTATCAACTCACCTCGATTGGATCATCGATTATTGGTCAATGTTGGTTCTTCAATGAAGTTTGTTAGAGCTCTTCTGTATTATCCCAAGGTTTATGAAAATAACCCTATAGAATGTTTATACTATATTATTTATTGAAGATTTAATTAGTTCATTTAACAGAATAATTAAATAATTTATTTATTTATTTTAATTAAACATACCTACCAATGGTTATATCAATTAGATGTCTATTGTCGACAAACATTAGGACACTTCTATGGTAAACCACATGCTTTGGATTCAACAATGGTCTCAAATTTTCTAAACAAGGATCCATTCAAAAGATATTTCATTATTTAAGAAAAAATATGTGTGTATGATATTAATATATTTAATATTTTTAAAATATAAATTTTGAGTTCACTGTGCCTCAGAATCTCGAATCATCCCAATTCCTGTCTCGAAAAATATTCATTAATATATTTTTAAGTCTTACAAGGAAAAAACATAGTCTCTATAAGGTATATATGATATCATAATTCCAAAAATATAATTATGTCATAAATATCATATATATATATATTTATATTTTAAATCCATAATTATATCCAACTATGAGAGGTAATGATTGAAAAATAATTACATAGGTTCATGAGGCGATAGTCCACCATACACATGATCGATAATTTTGTTACCCATTTTATGGAAGAGGAGATGTATATAAGTAATTAAATTAACATAATAAAATATTAGTATATATAAGACAATATTGTTATTATTTCATCATGGTTGAAGAATATTTGAAGGATGTATAAAAATAAATGAACAAAAACACATGGTTAAGAACTATACCTCACCTTCGGGAAACCTCTTTAGATTTATACCTAAATCCTTACAGGGGTGGTTTTATAATAAAACCAAGGACTATAATTCATGATTAGTGTTATATGAAAGGGTTTTTTAGGTATTCCATGAACTAAATGGATCTCGGAATGTTGATAGGTGAGGAGAGGGTGTTTCCTTTAATAAGTGGGGGAGGGGACTAACTTGGAATTTATGTAATGAATATAATATATTCGTGTCATATTCACAAATAATGGCCAAAATATGGAAAATTAATGAATATTATATGATACATGGTTTAAATATAGCTATAAAATAGAATTTTTACATGTTTTTTATGTCATTTTAATAATCATCACATTAGTTTAACCCCTAGTAAACCTTTTTTAACCATAATAAAGGTAACATATTTTTACTATTTTTACTATTCATTATGACCAAACAATAATTCCAACTTATTACCTAATATTATTTAATATAATTAAAAACATATAATCCATTTTACCAAATTCAACTAATTTAAGTGTGAGAATTTAATTAAAAATTAATCCCGCAAATGTGATGAAAAAAAATTCCAAAGAAAAATATTTCCCAGGTATAAAAATTTTTTATATAAAAATTAGACATAAAATTGATTTAAATAACCTAAATTAGATTAATAATAATATAATTGATCTAATTATACTTTTAGGAAAATTTTAAAATAAAATAAATCTTTCTAACTTCTTTAAATGAGAAGATAATATTTAATAAAAATTAGTATTTCCACTATTCATTGAAAAATTAAACTTCTTGAATAAATTGTTCAAAATTAACTCTAAGATAATTTTGACATACTAATTTTAAAAAAAAACTTAATGTTTTCAAATAAATTTTCAAAATATTGAAAAGAAAATTAATTATATTATTTTCTACAAAATCAATAAAAATTATGTTAAGGAAAAAAGTGTTTTTTAAAGCCTATAATGAATTTACTAAAAATATATTTTCTTTATATAAAACCTTTGTAAATATTTTTAAAATCTGGTTATTCCTTTTAATTTTACCAATTTAAGGGATAGGTTATAACGAAAAACTATATTTCTGTTCATTTATTCTTTTTGTTTTGTGTTTTACAAGATATTGAAGAGATCAAATTTATTTAAAAATATATATATCATAAAATCACAGGGTTTTACATAGCATCTTCTAAATAAATGTTATATCCCATGTTCCCTTATTTTTATGTACATTAAAAAATAAATATACTAATTTAATTATCAAATGATATAATCAAATTGTGGGAAAATGTGGAAGATATCTCTAAGGTTGTGGTTTAATTTTACTAAAATACTTTATATGATTACTTTATATGAATCTATATATTATATTCATAAATTGCTTGTATTACCTTTCAATAATGACTTATAACTTATGAATTATTTTTACTGGAACTTTATAGTGTATAAATTAAGGAAATGGTTTTGGTATGTGGTGATACACTTAATGAAAATGATAACTTTAGAATGGGATTATGAAATTAAATCACATTATAGTTAATGAAAGTATGTGGGTGTCTTTTAAAAAGATTTCCTTGAACCATAATGTGTTGTTTCCTTGGGTAATTTTATATTTCTTTTCTAACAAATTTATAATTTTAATCCCTATTAATACACTTGTATTTGTTATGGTTTAAAAGTGATACATTCCATAGGCAAGTATTATATTCTAGTTTTCAATGACAAGCATCTAACTGATGGATTTCACTCAATTCATTGATGTTAATTCCATGGGTTAATCCTATATTTGATTTATTAAATTTCTTATATTTATGAGTACATCATCATGGAATTGATGATTTATGTAGAAACTCTGGAAACAATAAAATGTATGGGATATAATTCTAGATTTGTCTTAATTACCATGAACATGGAATGCATTAGATTATCTCCATGATTTCCAATCTAGCCTCTCCCAACACTATCTTTTAATTTATCCTCGTTCTTCATTAGATCCCTTTTAAAAAGCGTAATTTTGATGGTTCATCTCTTATATTTAACTCTAGATCTAAACATTATGCCTTTATCACCATGGGTTATCTCGCTGATTCCATACAAGAATTCCTTTGAATATTCCATGGATTCATAGTGTTTTTATATATAGGAATTTCTGGAAAAATTCAATGTATTCTCCTTTGATTCTTGTTTTTAAATACTTGGGTTTATATTGAGGGTTTCTATCTATTATTCATGTGGTCAGAGGCAGTTGGGCTAGGCCGAAATAGGAGGTATTCTATGGTTTACCTCCACCTTATTGCTTCCCTTATTTATATACTAAATAGTACATTGTTTTATATTCATGGACTGAAAATTAATTCAAAACCATTTTTTGTGTCCTATAGAGTTTTACACTCACCTTTTTCAGTCTGCCACTTAGTATCTATGTAGATCTCAGTGTTAAAAGTTAAGACTTCTATGGTTCTTTTTTCTATTACTTGTTTGTTTCTTGGACATGGCATTGGAGTTATTGACTGAGATTATACATGGACTGCATAAAGGGAATGGGTAAATCTATTTATTTATTTATTTTTATCTAGCCTTGTACTTATTTTTCTTGTTTTATATACTTTTTTTATAGTTATTCATCAATATGGGTTGTATGAATACTTATTATTTAGTTTCTCTGTTTATCAATTAATTATCATCCATATATAGTTTAATCATTTTATTCATTCTTCCATTATATTTAGTACTGATCGGGAGGGTATAGTATTGTCGTCATACCATTATTATTCACTTGCTACTAGTTGATAGACTTTAGAATATGGAGAGGCGCTTGAGGTCATGTGTCCCTCTGGATTATTAACTAATGATTTAACTGGGTCATGGAAGTCATAAAGTGGTACCATATGTTCTTTTTTCCCTTTTTGTTACTATTTTTCACTGATATATCAAAGATTGGGAATGTGTTGAAACTTGTTAAATAACTCATTTTTAAGATTTTATAACCCACACTTGAGGGAAATTTCATGTTTTTATGGATAGAAATGTTGTTCATATTGTTATACTTTATAGTTTATTTTCATTTCACCTTGAGTGGTTGTTTTTATTTACATTGGTTACTCATTTATGGGATTCATATTATATATTGGTATAGAATGAGAGAAGTTTTGTTCATGCATCATCATAGTAATATAGGATTCATGATTCATTAGAATGCATTCCATGTTTATTTATATTCTTTTCTTGTGTTGTTACTAGCTTTTTATAGCTATGATATAAGGTAAGTTAAATAAAGTGTCTACATCAATGTAAATTAAATTTTCCCACATATCATAATGATGGTATTTTATTTAACTAGCCTGAAATAAACTAAGAAAAATATTTATTCTTTAAACTATTAGTGAATTAAATTTAATTCAATAATTCAATGTTAAGGGAATTTGATTTTTTTTTAAAATCAAAGTGAATTCTTATAGATATCTATCATGAACTGAATCTGGTTTCCACCGAACCGGGCACCAAACCCAACTCATGATAAGACATAAAGGGAATTCCTGATCCCCATGGGCTGGCACAAGTTCACGGGTATCATAAAATGAAGTTTGGGAATGATTTACCCGATTTTATAAACACTAAACAACAAATGAACTCAATAAAAAAAATCTGGACTTTTCAACTAAAACAACTTTTACAAAATTTCATAACTGAATTACATGATTTGAAACAATGTAAAAAGGAAATTAAAAAGGTAAAAAACCAAAAATGGATCACTAAGAACCCTCATGTAAAGGGGAACCTCCCTCAAGCCATCTCCACAATACTTCGCCACCAAAGACCTGCTAGAAACCCGAACCATTGGAACTAAAAACTATACCCAACCTGTGACAACAAAAATAACAAAGTATACTTACACCAAAAGGTTTAAGTAGGGTGTGAGCCTAATCCCAATAGGAAACCACCCAATTATTCCAAATATAATTCAATACAATGTGAAAAAACAATCAGTTTTAATACGCAAAGAAAAGCAGAGATAAAATTCAAGAAATGAAACGTTCAATTGGAGAAAGTTTTCAAGATAAAATTTTCAGAATGTTAATACATTTAAATAGACATGTTATCTATTTTAATTTACTGCCAAAAACACCCCAATACAAGGGAAAACAATAAAAACACAATGACCAACAAAATTGGGAACACCCCTAGGCACTAGATAGTCTCGGGCCCCATGTACCTCATACCTCAGTGTAAAGTAACCATAGTAAATCCATTCTCGTGCCCAAGCCACAAGTAGGGAACATACCCATAACCTAGTGGTCCCCAATAATCATCCAAATAGTTTATTTATAGTTGTCTTTATCTAAATACTAAGTGAAACAGGGACAAAACCCATCAGGTACACCAGTCGTACTAGTACACATCTTCCCCACCTAGGTACCCGGGCTTCCCCCATTGTGCTCAAAAAATTTCAGCATGAAACACATATCCATTTTAATGTAAAACACCACTACTGGTCACATGCACACAATACAGCCATTTAAAACAAATAACAAAATACTTGGTGTTTCAATAAAACAATTTCTCCAAATCTTTCCTTGTTTTGCACCCAAAACTCTTTGAAACCCCCACTTGAACACCATGTGCATACTAAAATTAACCAAAATTGATATCACAGAACCTCAAACATTTCTTTAACCCATTACATTATTTATAAAACAACCCCCAATAAGCATCACATAGAATAGTCATGTAAAGCACCTAATTCAACACCAAATGGGTACTCAAAAACCATTTTCGTAACGAATGTCACCCCAAAACCAATTTTACAGCAACAAACAAAGGATAATAACATTTAAAACATTTTTTCAGCCCTAATATAGTTCAATAAAATCAACTAAAAAATTATAGGGCATCCCTTAACAAACCAACAAAAGATTTATATGAAAAACCCCCATATTTCACATGAAATTGGCATTAAAAATTCAATTGCATTATAATTTCCACTAAAACCAATTTTGGCAGAAACATTCAAATTAAATATACACGAAAATACCATAAACACATCATCTAGATCACAAAGATTTCATAACAAAAGCAATCACCTACCAAAGTAATGAAAACCCTTGAATCACCGTGTGAAAATAAAGTCGCACCACCACCGCACCAAGAGGGGTTTAGAACAAACCTAAAACCACGAAAATTGACCATGAAAACCCAATTTTAAATCCTAGGTTCTAAACCCTACCCCCTGGTCACTTGTTACTTGTGGGAAAAGAGAAGAAACCCTAACTAAATAGAATTAAACCCTAAGCAATTTGAAAGAGGAATGAAATGGACTAAATTACTAGATATATCTTGAATAAATCTCCACAAAAAACCAGTATATGAAATTGAAAACAAAAACTATTAAAGGAAGTTTCGAAAAAGGATAATAAGACCATGTAGGAATTTTAATGGGGTAAAAAGAGTGATAAATGAAGGAGTTATGAAGGAAACAAATTACCCTTAGAAATCTGCTCGAATTGAGGAATCCTAAGAGGATTTGACTTGTTTTGAGAAGAAAACGATCTCCAAAGAGAGAGGTAAGAGAATGGGGGTGCGCCTAGGTTCCGTTGTCTCTGGTTAGAGGTGGAATTACCTAAAAATAGTTAAAATTGGATAAGTTATTAAATAAACAAAATGTTTTTCTAAAACTGGAAATGGGCATTCGGGGTGGCCCAACTACTTAAATAAAAACCCAAATACCCCATGATTATGGATTTATAAAGGATAAAAATTTAAATATTGGTGTTAATAGTATAGGTTAGAACAAGTATAAATTTTAATTAATGAAAAATGTTAAAAATTGAATGAGTTATAAAAGAAACAAAATTTATTTTAAATCTGGAATTGGGCTCACAGTTTAGCCCAATTCATGAAAACTCACTCATTCCTCCATAAATGTTTGGGAAACCCCCAAAACAAAGCATGAGTGGAAAATAAATTAAAAATACCTTTAAAATAAGTTATGTATGTGAAAATTCTCCCCACCTTGAAAAATTTCCACCCCAGAATGTCACAGCATGGTCAAAGAAACAACCAAACCCAACTGAGAAACTAATTTGTACTCCCTTTCCAGGTTTCGCCCCCCAAAGGCCAAAACACCTCCAGTGATCAATTAAGGAAGGATTAATCTCATAACCAAAACTTACACCAATTTCCTGAAATGATCAATCACATTCATACTTTATCCCAAAATAAAACTTCTCAAACACTATCCGAACAAGACTCAAGCAATTCACCCAAACAAAAAACAACTTTGAACAAGGATACACTTACCTTACTTTAGCTAAACCATTGGGCGCTCTCCAATCCCAAAGTTTACTCAAGAAAGATTTTGGTAGCTAGATATATCCAAATTATACTATCTAAACCAATCCAATACCATGGATAAATCTAAGTTACTGGTACAGGGGACACAAATACGCTCCCCACCATAAGAGAGCCAATATTTTTTTCCAAGACAGAAACAGGACACTAATAGGGGGAGGCCTGGATGGACTCCCTGGTACATAGGGTATACTTCCATTCAAAATTTTGGAAGGAACATACATGAGAATCATAGTGGGTCTCCCACCATAATAACCAACCATCTTAATCGACCAGCATGGGCCGACACAGAAAGACCCAAAAATTTCAAGATTTGGGAAGGTTGCACGGTTAGTCCGCACAGTTTGTGAAATAGTTGACTAACTGTGCTGATCAATCTTCCCATAGGCTTCCTATCACATAGTAACTCTTAATCGCTCACAAACCATGTTCTCAGCCTATCTAGCCAAATTTCCAACCACTCTCTAAAGACTCAATAGAAACCAAAGGGGGAGGGAATGACATTGGGTGATGACATGGGTACAAGGCCCTCCACCTATTTCCACCAAACGTGAACAACAGAAGAAAGAGGATGATACCAGAGGTTTAAAATCTTCCAATCTTTCATATTTCGGATAGGAATTTTTACAAGGGTTTAAATGACCCTGGTATTTCCCCTGACTATGAGCCAGCTTCTCTCTGAGACCTATGGCTAGAGCTCAAATGATAGAAGCATCTTCAGCCTCACAGTTAGTCTTTGGAAACCCACTAAATGAGAATTATTCTTTCGGAGCCACTAAAAACTACACCGCAATCCCAGATAAGTTTTCTAGACATAACACATTCCAAACTCACTTTACCCTATCCCAATATTTCACTGAAACAGGGTCTTAGAAGATCCACACACATCACACCTTGTTTCTTCGGGTGAGAAACAATAGAAGTAAAGAATACTTACACTCACCTTCCTCTAAAATGGAATATTTTGATGTTTTTCCAAGGGATACATTCACCCAACATAACAAGGACTCTCAAAATATTGCACGACTTTCACATTTATGGTCAATCGAGCACATTACATCACAAGCGTCACTGAACAGGACCATGGCGACTGATATAAACAATGCATGGAGAGGGACCTTAAACAACATCCCAAAACAACACACAATTCTATAAAGTGGCCACAATATCCTCTCATGACCATATTTCCCACACTGGTAGTTTAATGTGAAGTTCTTCTTCTAAGAGACTACGAAGGACTGAGGGGACCTCTTAGACACGATCCAGATACTCATTCATGCTAACAACCCCAGACTACTTCCACCTTTGGAAAATCAGGAAACTTAAGAAGCTAAGGTCTCTTTCAACCTTCTATGATCAATCTCCCACTACAAGAGGATACAAAAAAACCAAGAAAGGAAAGGGTGTAGACTCAATCTACAAATCTCAGGAAAAATATTACTTACATTGATCAAATGGAGGATCTTCCAATGGAAAAAAACATGGGTTTCACTTCAGTTGTGCACTAACCCTTAATAGGGCATACCTAATCTAATGAGAGAACCCAAGGACCCAACCAACCTGGTCCATTGTTCATGAAATACCTCAACCAGATCCAAAAAGATGAGGGGAAACATCATAAAGTCTTCCCAAAATATTCTCAAAAGATACCACTAATCATCCCTTCAACCCAGCTTACCAACCTAACACAAAACTAAAACAATGTTCAAACAAGAGGGGTTCTTGGACTCAAAACATTACACAACATCAACATTTACAAAAACACATAATAAACACCATCCCAAACCACTCATCAAGATATCATGTTTTCATTTTAAAAACATATCTTTGAAAATAAATAGTTCAGTAGTTAGCCTATCCCCCAATGGTACCCCATGGGCCCCACACATGTATGTTTCCGTGCCACACCGGGCTCCCTCCTCATATCTATCCCGGCACTCATCCAATAATGCCATTAACCATCCATAATCTCATATAACCCCATCCATGTGGTCTCTCAATAAAATATCAAGGGTTAATACAAAAACTCATTCCACTTTTCAAAACCAAAACAATCAACCAATACTTTCTTTTTCTCAAGACTGCTAACCATGAAATCGAACGCAAATTTCCAAAAAACAAAACGTTTCAGAAAGGAATAATCATTCAAATGAAAGAACACTTTCATGTTTTTCACATTAATTTCAAAAAATCTCATAACATTAAATCACATTTAAATAGTTTTAAAAACTCTATTGGAAACACTTTTTCAAAACCAACATTGAAATAGTTCATACTTTCAAAAAGCGTGTAAACACACCATTTTCCATTCCAATACAATTATAAAAATTCAGTTCTCCATTTTAAAAAAATCAAACCATTACCTCTTTATTAAATAATCATTTCACAAAAACTTTACACTTCTTAAAACCAAGTCACCTTTAAACCAAAGTTCCATGATTTCAAAACTAAAGAACACAAGACATTGCGAGAGGAAACTAGTTTCAGTGGGTGAATTCGACATATGGTTGGCGGCCATATTCTAATCACTTCACCATCATAGAGAGTGTTATAGTGAATATCTCGGGCTCCACATGGCTTGCTAGGCCCTGCGAGCTCACCGAGACCATTAACCCAACTCTCTTTTCATTTCCCCTAATCATTATCAATCCAAGACATCCAAAGAACTCATATGAATCTCAAATTCCCTTGGCGACTCAAATCCCGTCATGATGTGTGGTGATCAGGCACACTACCCATAACCGAAATACCAAGTCCCAAAAATCCTAACTCTATAATATCCTGATTTTTCCCTAAATAACGTGACCCAATGATTTTACCAGAACCTCCTTTGATACCATTTTGTCACGAATCGAATCCAGTCACCACCGAACCTGGAACCAAACCCGACCCGTGATAAGACCTAAATGGAGTTACGGATCCCCAGGGGCAGGCACAAGTTCCCGGGTATCATAAAATTATTTTTGGGAATGATTTACCCGATTTTCTAAACACTAAACAACAAATGAACTCAATAAAACAAATCTGGACTTTTCAACTAAAACCATCTTTTACAAAATTTCAAAATTGAATTACATGATTTGAAATAATGTAAAAAGGCCATTAAAAAGGTACAAAACCAAAAATGGATATCCAAGAACCCTCATGGAAAGGGGCACCGCCCTCAAGCCATCTCCACAAGACTTCGCCACCAAAGACCTGCTAGAAACCCAAACCACTGGAACTAAAAAATGTACCCAACCTGCGACAAAAAAAATAACCAAGCCTACTTACACCCAAAGGTGTAAGTATGGTGTGATCCTAATCCCAATAGGATACCAACAAATTATTCCAAATAAAATTCAATACAATTTGAAAAATAAATCATTTTTAATACGCAAAGAAAAGCTGTGATAAAAGTCAAGAAATGCAACTTTCAATTGGAAACAGTTTTCAAGATAAAATTTTCAAAATGTTAACACATTTAAATATAAATTTTAGCTATTGTAATTTACTTCCAGAAAAACCCCAATACAAAGGAAAACACCACAAACACAATGAGCAACAAAATCGGGAACACCCCTAGGCACTAGATAGTCTCGGGCCCCATCTACCTCAGACCTCGGTGTAAAGTAACCATAGTAAATCTATTCTCGTGCACGAGCCACTAGTAGGGAACATACCCATAACCTAGTGGTCTCCAATAATCATCCAAATACTTAATTTAGAATTTTCGTTATCCAAATCCTAAGTGAAATAGGGACAAAACCCATCTGGTCCACTAGCAGTACTAGTACACATCAACCCCACCTAGGTACCCAGGCTTCCCCCATTGTGCTCAAACGATTTCAGCATGAAACAGATATTCATTTTCATTGAAAACACCACTACTGGTCACATACACCCGATACAGTAGCTATACACATTTTATACCATTTAAAACACACAACAAAACACTTGGAGTTTCAATAAAACAATTTCTCCAAATCTTTCCTTGTTTTGCACCTAAAACTCTTTGAAAACCCCACTTGAACACCATGTGAATACTAACATGAAACAAAATAGAAATCACAGAACCTAAAACATTTCTTTAAACCCATTACATTATTTATAAAATAACCCCCAATAAGCATCACATAGAATAGTCATATAAAGCACCTAATTCAATACCAAATGGGTACTCAAAAACCATTTTCATAACGAACGTCACCCCAAAACCAATTTTTCAGAAACAAGAAAATTATAAGAACATTTAAAACATTTTTTTCAACCCTAATATTGTTTAATAAAATCAAATAAATAATTATAGGGCATCCATTAAGGAACCAACAAATTATTTATATGAAAACCCCCCAAATTTCACATGAAATTGGAATTAAAAATCAATTGATTTATAATTTCCACTAAAACAAATTTTGGAAAAAATATTCAAATTAAATATACATAAAAATACCATAAACATAGCATCTAGATCACAAATATTTCAAACCAAAAGGAATCACCTACCAAAGTAATGAAAACCCTTGAATCACCGTGCGAAAATAAAATCGCACCACAACCGCACTAAGAGGGGCTTAGAACAAACCTAAAACCACAATAATTGACCATGAAAACCCAATATTAAACCCTAGGTTCGAAACCCTACCTAATATTCACTTTTTACTTCAAGGAAAAGAGAAGAAACCCTAATTAAATAGAATGAAACCCTAAGCAATCTGAAAGAGGAATTAAATGGACTAACTTCCTTGAGGTATCTTGAAGAAATCTCCCCAAAACACCAGTAGATGAAATTTAAAATATTAAAATATTCAAGAAAAAAGGATAAGAAGACCATTTAGGAATTTGAATGGGGTAAAAAGAGTGATAAATTAAGGAGTTATGAAGGTAAAAAATTACCTTTACAAATCTTCTTGAATTGAGGAATCCTAAGAATATTTGACTTGTTATGAGAAGAAAACGATATCCAAAGAGGGAGGGAAGAGATTGGAGGTGCTCCTAGGTTCAGTGGTCTCAGGTTAGAGGTGTAATCACTAAAAAATAGTTAAAATTGAATTTGTTATTAAATAAACAAAAAAAAAATTAAAACTACAAAAGGGCATTCGGGGTGGCCCAACTACTTAAATAAAAACCCAAATACCCCATGATTATTGAGTTATAAAGGATAAAAATTTAAATTTTGGTGTTAATATTATAGGTTAGGACAATTAGAAATTTTAATGAATGAAAAATGTTGAAAAGTGAATGAGTTATAAAAGAAACAAAATTTATTTTAAATCTGGAATTGGGCTCACAGTTTGGCCCAATTCATGAAAACTCACTCATTCCTCCATAAAAGTTTGGGAAACCCCCAAAACAAAGCATGAGTGGAAAATAAATTAAAAATAATTTTAAAATAAGTTATGTATGTGACAATATCAGCTAAATTGGATGCCAATTACAAATTATCAAGTGGTTTCCTCCATAACATTGGAATGGATACCTGTATAACTAAAGCATTATATACTTGATTCAAATCTTATATGTTGATCATATAAGTATATGTTTGAATATTAAACTCCTTAAAGGTTGATGTAATTTTATTTTTTATTCCTTAATATATTAAAATGTTCAGTGTTGGATGTTAATTAAATAGTGTGTCAATTTTGTCTTATAAATGCTCATACCTCTATAACTTGGGAATGAAAACCTGTATAACTGAATCCTTATATGATAAAATAGACCCACATAGGTCAGTATAGGAATGTTATGTGAATGATATAAACCCACTAAGTGTGGGTCAAAATAGTTAATAAATTAACTATTAATGGGTTACACATAAATGGGATTCCAATTTCAATTTATTTATAATTGCATTTATAAATTGGGAATATCTACCCATGTAACTAAACCTAGTTTGGAATGAATTACCCCTCTTAGTTTGAATTTATCTTTACATTCCTTGGTACTTAACCCATTAAGGGTGTACATATATACTTACTAAATGGATTCATTTTTTAAAGTGTCAACACAAATCTAAATATTTTTCCCATATAGATTCTTGGTGGCATTATACTTATCCAAATATTATAAATTTTTTTACTTGAGATATATTATTAAGGGAGAATCCACTTTATTAAAATAAATAAATGATTAATGTATAAATAATTGGATTAGTACTAACCTATTAGTTTTAAAAGATATTTTTTAACATTATGGATAAAAACCCTAAATATTTTTATAAATTTAAACAAATGTAATGGATCAAAAAACCCTTTAAATTTTTGTATAAAATACCCTAATGTAGGTGTTAATTTGAGTTTTTCATCAAGAAATTTCTTTCATGATAATTTGGATGTTTCCCATGAGTTTTAGTTGGTATTTATCTTTTTTTGGGAGTAGTATTAGTCTTAATGGACTTTTAAGCATTTCCCTTGTTTTAGAGTCAATGACTTCTACCAAGCGAAGAGTTATTTAGGTGGTGGCATAACTCTCAAGGATAAGAAACATTGAAAGATTCTTTTTATGAGTAAGGAATTGGAAGTGTCATTAATATACTCTTTTTTCTCGAATAGTAATATTTGTTAGTGGAATGACGCCCCAGGTTGGCGTTTGGTCATTCAATAAGTTAATCCATGTTAGATACATGGTCATCAAGGATTCTAATGTTTAATTGGATAGACATACCAAAGGAATGGCTAGATACTTAGTGAGTCATGTGAACTTTTTTTCTAATGGAACATAACCCTGAAAGTTATCAATATGAGGTTGTTCGTGTAAAACACATTAACTTTTTATTTGTATGTTTCATAAGATAAATCACATAGTAGGATGTTTAATGTTATTGGGATTATGAATCACATGAAATGGGTGCACCATTTTCACTATAATAATATTGAGGTAGTGTTAATTTCAATATATGGTGCCCATTTAATTAAGTCTTAGTGGTACGATCTATGTTGGGATCAGTGGTATATGTTCAAGCCTTGAGGATTTGAGTGATGAGATCAAGGTAACACATTATGTTCTGTAAGTTCATGACTGCTTATGAAAGGGTCATGGGTACTTAAAGGATATTCTTATGGATCACTCTTGGAGTAGAGTGACATGTTCATTAAGTGTATCATTATAATAATCATATCCTTGAGTTGTTAATAAAAAAAGGCAGGTTATCCCAATTCATAGCATGACCCTGTAAAATAGATCAGGTGTTTCAACACCACCAATTTGATTTGAAGTCATTTACTTAGTGTCCAACACTAATTATGTGCATAATTATGTCTTAGAAGAGCTTCACACAATAATATATGAACAGACCTATAGTAGTTACTCTTTCAAGCACTCAAAGTAAACTCATGTAGTGGGAGGTACACCATAAGATATTCAAGGAATGAATCCTCATCGAGAGTATGTTTATTGTGTATTCCAAGATAGAGTCTCATTTTGGTGCCTGAGATAAGTGTGTTAGTCGTGTCTAAAAACCATGTTCGGTGGTGGATGGATATTTTTTCATCGGAATGAATTTTCCATTTTTAGTGAAGTGATTCCAAGGAAACTATTTTTGTCAAGAGTGTCATGTCAGTCATGGAAGTTTAAACTTTAAGAGGAAATAATTAAGATCCTAAAAAAAGTCTTAAATTATCTTATTAGATTTTGGAAGCCAAATATATGGTAAGTCTGGGTTTTCTTGTCTCAAAGAAGGTGTTGAATTTAAAATCAAGATTTATGTTTAGAAAAATTTTAGATTTTATATTTAGGCATGGGTTTCATACATGATCTAGGAGATATGAGGGATCGGGGGAGAACCAGTTCTTGTAAGTTATCATTTATAAGATATTTTTCATTGAATTCACATTCATTTAAGCACACTATGAGTCGGGTTTAGACATAGGTGGGTATATTTGAATGATCATGGGTACCTTTTATATTTAATATATTATGATCAAGTCCTTAAATAAGGGATTGAAAGTTAAATAATACATCCATTAAATAGTCCAACCTGAAGAGGTTTGACTGGTGTTTTAGTAAAAACTACATGTGATAAGATAAGACCATATTTTATATATCATACTAAGCATGAAGAGTGTGTTTCATGGTATGAACCTTATGTTTGAGACATTATGATTTGGGGAACATTAGTGTTTGTATTTTAAGTAAAGGTAGAGGGTTGCGTATAACACTTATATGAAAGGAGGTTTCATGTAAGCTCAGGTGATAGATGATTCAAATTAAATGAGTAGAGATTATATGTGATTTTGATCAACTTGTAGGGATATGTAGTTGTATAATAATCATGGGATGATCAAAGGAAAGTCTATTCTCATGACATGGAATGGGTGGAATGGTTGAATAATGGTTTGATCATAAAATTACACTATATGTTCAGGGTTATACCTTAATGTGTGCTTGTGATGGCCACAAGAGACCTCATTATATTAGGGTATAATGGTCAGAAGTTTTAATAATGCGTAGGTGGTGGAAGATGAGCATTATTATGTGAGGATAGTCAAAGTAAGTCCAACCACATGTATTTTATGGGATCTTATGTGGTAGGTTAAGAACTATATCAATATCTTCCATATAATAGTGGTAGAACTTGTTCAAGGTTTGTACTTTCTTTCTATGGATGAGTCAGCATGTTCAAATTTTGTATTTTTAGTTAAAACGTAACTATTTTTCTTGGGATTAGGAATTGAGAACTAGTACCGAGATGATGGTTCTCTCATGCATGTTGAGGTATGGTATACTAGGAACTATTTTGAGTGTAATAGTGAACAATTGATAAGGTTATTTTATAGTAAATTCATATGTTAAGACGAACTAATATTTGGAATTAGACTTATGAGCTATGCACTAGGGTCGAAAGCACTATAGGTCAAAAATTTCAATGGCATGATGACATAGGAATCGTAGGTTAGATGAGATCCATAGAGTGTTATCCTGACGTTCTATGAGGAACAAAAGCATAATCTCAATTTCGAGTGGTATCATGTCTTGTGCTTGGTTTTTTACTTTAGGAGTGCATCACGTGATCAAAAATGGAATGGCGTGTCTTGATCGCCATGGGTTTGCTCATCGGTTTCATGCATAAAATTTTGTATAGTATTCCTTGGATCCACCTGGTTCTGATACTTGCAAATTCCCAAACCCATTTCATGGATTCACTTTTAATGCTTGTTTTTTGATGGCTTGAATTATATAAATGGGTCCTATTAATACTATATTATTCATATAGTTAGATAAATTGAACCTATGTTGATGTAGGTGGTATTCTATAGTTCACCTCCACCTTATTTATTTCCTTATTTATATACAGCATGCTATAATTTTTTTTATCACAAAAAGGAAATGAATTATACACTTTTGGTGGTGGTCTACTGATTTTTACTCATACCATGTTTTGGTTTCCTCTTGGTATCCAAAAATATTTCATGGATGTAGTTTATGACTTGGTTGGTGATTTTTGTTGTTACTTGTCCAGGGTGAGGACTTGGCATGATAGCTATGGACTGATGATGTACTCAAGCTACTAATAGGAGTTAGGTCTTTCTATTAATTTATTTATCTTCATCTCTCCCTATACAATTTATCCTTGTTGTATATATTTTTTATAGTTATACATCATTACAGTTTGTATGGATACTTATTATTTAGTTTCTCCTGTTATCAATTTATTATTATCCATATACAATTTAATTTTCTTATTTATTTCTCTACTATATTTTGTGTCTATTCATAGGTTATATTCTCCCCACTATACCATCATAAGACCCTAGTTTCTAGTCAAAAGCCTCTAGAGTATGAGGAGGAAGAGTTTAAGTCATCTGTCCCTCCATCTTGATCACCAGTGAGTGAACTAGGATGAAGACATCATATCAAACATCTAATAGAAAACAATATTTTTTGGTTAGTTCAAATAGGTAAAATCCATCACATTCAGAGAACTACATTCATTTAAAAGTGAATGTGGTTACTTTACAGATAATTTGATAGATAAATTTTGACAACAATTACATAAAAATTCACCAAAAGAGTTTCAACACATCATCACTTTGATGCTTAAATTTTTTAACCCTTGAGCTATTGTAAGTTATTTCTTCTTCACCTCTTACTTTCTCAACAAGTTTCAAGCCTTCATATGGTTCCTATTCATCCATTTATGGTTTGTCTAATACCTATTTATTTGATACCTCTTTCTCTGTTACATGTTCATTAAATGACTCTTTGGCTATTACCTATCTATTTGGTACCTTTGTATCTGATGCTTCGACCAAAGGATCTTTTAATCATTGCAGTATTCACCTAACTTCTTTAACAATTACTTCATGATGCACTTTATTTTCTATAGAAGTCAAGGGAGTATCATTAACTTCAATTTTGAACTTCCTACTCAAAATTGGAATATCCCACTCAAACAAATAATATCCCACATGATTATTCCTTTGGTTAAAGACCTTCAAATCCTCTAAATAGATGGGATTGAAAAAGATTCATAGTAAATTTAATCAAATATCTGCATCAACAATCATCAATGCTTCCAAAAATATAAAGTAGATTCACAATATTTTATTTCTGATCAATGAGGCATCAAATGTTCATCTCATTATAATCAAAATATATAACTTTATAAAAACTTTCTAAATATACTCAAAACTCCATATGATTATTCATTGTAAGAAACCCTTCATATGTTAGTTACTTATCTGATATACCTTCATAATAATCTTCTTCGATCAGTACTTCCTTTTCTAGTAAATTGGAAAACATCATAGTGGTTATTATTTAAAATAACTCCTTCATCCAGTAATACATTACAGGTTTCCCCTATTCATATCTTTATCAAGAAATCTCTATCTGATGAATTTTTCTATAAACCACTACTTCATGCCTTTTTATAGAAACATTTATATAATGAGTTTGTCTATAAATATCTATCTAATGAATTAGTTCAAAAAACCCAATATTATGACTTAATTTTCAAATCTATGTTTGATGAATTCATTTAGAAAACTTTATATGATAACTTCATAAATGTTCTTCATCCAATAGACTCACAAACTTCTCTATGTATCAAAATTTCGAGAAGAAACATTTAATGGTTTATTCATAGAATTAATCAGTTTGATAATCTTACTAAAATATTATTTCTAATAAACACTTTATAAAACCCTTGAGTTTCTAAAATTACTTCCTTTGAAAAAACTCATTTAGAGTCATGAATATATTAGTATAATCATGATGTATATTACATTAAATAATAATAAAGAATCACTAAATTATAATTTCTGAAAAACTTGTTATGGTGACCATGTGAGTACTTATGAACAAACACTTTCTCCCATCTTCATCTGATCACCTTAGCTTTAAAAAGAAACTTGTGTAATAAAAACAAAATTCAAAACCAGAAATAATTATTTGTCTAGTAAACTAGTTTTTTACTTACATTAGAAACAACTCAAAACCTCTTGGTCTCGACAATATCCCCTTTTGGATATTATTTTCAAGTGAGGAACACAAATCACTAAAGCTATAAATCCTAGTCAAAGGATCCCCATCCAATTATTCTAATCCTATATGAGATAACATGGGGTATGAAACAATAATAATTAAAAATATTTTGTAATCTATAAATCACTGATTAGAAATTGTTCTGAACCATTTCATGAGATCAACACTTTTTCATCTCAAAAACAAAATAATCATTATCTAGTAGACAACAATTTATTATATTCACTTCAAAAAACCGTTAAAAAATTTCACACATGCTAACATCACAACTCACCCCTTTTAAAAACTCTATAAAAATTTATTCACTCCCTTAAAAGGTAAATAAAATAATAATTGATAAAATTGTGTTTTTATATTTCTCCCCCTTTAATAATTATATTCAAATTCAAGTTAAGAGAGGGGAAAATAGTATACCTTATCCTTTAATAGAGAGTGGTTGAACTCCCATTATCAACGTAACCTTTTTACATGTTTCCATCCAAATTGGTTCAGTGAAGATATCATCTACCTTCCCCATTGTAGGTATAAACACTATATTTTTTCATTTATTTCCATATTTTCTTTGATAAAGAGATAATTAGTATCCATTAATTTGAATCATAAATTTTGTTTTTTATTCTTATAGATATTGATAGAACTATTATTATCATAGTCTAAGAGAAGGTGAAGCTTCACATCAACCAACAAATCTTATAGTTATGTATTATTCCACATTAATTGTGTTTTTTATTAGTAGTAGTTAAATACTCAGATTATTTAATTCTAATAGTCACTAAATATTTTTTCTTAGTATGTTAACTTACAAATATTTCCCCCATAAAGAAAACTCGACTAGATGTGGATCATTTGTCATCAATATAGCCTACCTAGTCTATATCTATATATCCAAATAGATTAAATTTTACCTTGTTTTTATTCTTTATCACATAATATATAGTTCCTTTAATGTATCCAATAATTATTTTTACAACTAAAAATGTTTCTTTTTTTGAAATTTTAAATCTATCACATGGGATAAAAACATAAACCATGTTTGTCCAAGATATTGTTAAATATTAGAGGCTTTCAATAAATATTTTATATTCTTTAAGATCAATAATCATTCCAAATTCATCTTTAAATATCATTTTCCCACTAATAAGGGTTTGGAAATAGGTTTTGAATCTTCCATTCCAAATATTTTGAGTAATACCTTGGAATATTTTTCTTATGATAAGAAAATGTAATCCTTATCTTTATAAATTTTCAATCCAATAAAGTACCTAATTTATCTTAGATTATAAAGATTAAAAAAATACATTTCTATGTAAAACCCATCATATTATTTTTAATTATTACCTAAAAATATGATATCATCAACATAAATACTAAAAATAATAGTGACCTATTGATTTTATTTTATGTTGAGGTCGATGTTCACTCTTCCCTTATTAATGTTAATCTTTCTTAAACATGAATTTATATTAGAATACCCAGCTCTCAGGGCTTGGTTTAACCCATAAAAAGCCTTATTCAACTTGAAAACACATTTTTCATCTAGAAAAAGAAATAATCCACATGGTTTCTCAATTTAATATTATACTTCTACATTTCTTTTGACAAAAGAAGACTTGAAATCTATTTTCAATATGATATATCCATTTTTTGTGGAAAAAATAATAAATATTCTAATGGTTTTCTATATTTCTACTAGGTAAAATGTATCATTAAAATAAACAACCTAAACCTAGGAGTATCCCTTAAAAACCAATATTACTCTGTTTCTTATCACTTCACCTCTTTTATTCAACTTTTTCTAAAAACCGTCACTTTGTTCCAATAATATTTTTATTTTCTAGTTTGGTAACTAACTCTCATGTTTAATTTTTCCGAATATGATCCAATTCCTCATTCATGGAATCAGTATATTCTTTATTCTCTAAGTCTTATACAATATATCTTTGCACAAATTGTAAAAACAAAGAATTATGTAAAAATTTCTTCAATTTCCTTATATTTGAACCTATTATCCTTTATCTCAAATGATACTTTATTCCTCCACTTTCTTCCTCAACCATGGATGAGATGAATGAAATTATAACTCATTAATTTACATTGATTAATATATATATTAATACTATAAATATTTTATATCCTAACTTAAATTAGATACTTTTTTATACTGTTTAACATCAAAAACTTCATATATGATTCCTCTTATATCTGTAGCTAAATGTGAAAAAAATTATCATAATGTTCCAGAACATTCATATCTATACAGCCAATAATCATTCTAGTTCCGTTATTATAACACGTTTATACTCTACTATTAAATGGGTGGCTAAGAAAGATACCATTAATGAATCTTTAATCAAATATCCCAATATTCTCAACTTTAATCTTGATAATATAGGGGATACCAAACACGTTTAAGTATTTAAAACATAGGGTCTCTTTTTAATACATCTTGTATAGAGTCATGTGGGTATTTAGACTATAAAAATAAGTATTCTTTATATGAATTGATGCTCCAAAATATTTTCTACAAAATAATATAGAAGTATCATGCTCAATCAGCATAGTTTGATACATATAAACTAAACATATATTCTTTATTTAAGTAAAATCCTTCTGTTTTGGTGTGTATGGTACACTAAGGTCATAATTAATTCCATTTTTTCAAGATAATATTTAAACTTTCCATTTTGGTATTTTACACCATTGGTATTTTGAATCTTGTTCACGAATTATCCAAGTTCCTTTTCAACACTTATCCTAAAACTTCTAATCATCTTGAGAGCCTTTAATTTATGTTTCAAAAATATAATATGTGTAATATGAGTAAAATCATAAATAAAAAAATAAAATTATTTTCTCAATTTGTTGATTTTTTTCTCATGTACTCGAATATAAAATAATTAATAATCTATAAGGAGTGAGTTATATATATCTTAGCCCTCTTATATACTGAATTTGAAATATTCTTCTTCTATAATATCAAATAAAAAAAATCTTTTCTTCTTATCATGTTTGGAATATAATTTATAATTCCTATATTTATAGATTTTTTTATATTCCTCTCACACATATATACAATACTTTTATTCACTAATTGATTCGCTTCCATCATGACTAGATAACATAAACCCTATACAAATCCAACCTAAAAATTACCTTGGTTCATTTCCCTCCCATTAATAATTTCCCATATTCAATATTTTTAAAAAGAAATACATATCTTTTAAAAAACCCTTTTTATTCCTTCATCAAAAATCTGTGTAATACTCAGCAAGTATTCTTCCATTCTATTAATAAATTAAGAACTTTTGGGTTTCAATTTTTATCATTAAAACACATAAAATACAATGGGTTCAATTTAGAGTGACTTTCCATTTATAAAATTCATTATCCATTAATTTTAATCATTCACATTTTCTACCAATTTTAAATATATTTTCATATGTGAAGGACACCCAATATCAAATATTTGAGGTTATTCTATTTTTGATTCTTTAAGGGATGATTCAATAACAAAGTCATTTTCATTGAATTTTTCCTCCTTCACATGTGTTTTTTGGGATTTTTTATATAAAATTCTTTGATCTTGTAGAATTATAAGTAATACTATAGAAAAATGTTTGGTATGATCACATATTTTACAAATAGTTTCCATTTTTTGAAATATATATTTTGTTTTCAGATTAGATTTTTCATATTATATTCTTTGACTGGGTTGAATCCCCTTAAAAGTTTCCTCCAATACCTCCAAGATTCATTATATTAATGACGATTGAACCAAAATAATTTTTTTTGTATTCCAAACTTCTACGCAATACCAAAAATATCCATAGAATGCATATTTTTCATTATAACAGGAATGTTTTATAGTATTATGTATCTGTATTTCATCAATTTCTAACTATCATCCTTGGATTTTTTTTAACCAAAAATTTTGGTATACTCATGGTATATTCTTCATCATATTTACTTTCTGTCTCTCCTAATAGATTCTCTAGTTGTGGTAGTTTTTTCTTTAGAGTTCGATATCTCAAAAAATTCTAGAATTTTTTAATTCATTTGTTTGAGCTAAATACATGGTTATATTGACTTTATTATATTTATCAACATTTTTATCCTTATTTTTAACCTTTGAGGATAATATTTTTTTATCCATATAAGTATTACCACATTAGATATTTCACTAGCTTAAAAAAATTAAATTTTTATTCCTTAATATTACTTATTTAGTTTCTTCTAGTTTCTATTATAAAATTTTTCATCCTATATCCATTACAATTATATTTTATTCAAGATTTATGTTGATATTTTTCTTTTAATCTAGTAACTTCTTCAGTTTTTCTATCTCTTTTAATAATCTAGATTTTTTTCTTCATGCACTATTTCTTTATTTTTAATAGGTTGGACATCATTCATTAACATATTTTTTTCTTTTTAATGTTATATACTTTTGAAATACATTATTTTAATTATATTTTAATTATAAACTCTATCTGAGTTTCCTATTCTTCTTTTTAAAATTTTTTTTTTCCTAATTCGTGAAAATCTTATCATTCACTTCTAATATAAGTAACTTATTTGCACCATCATCACTTGAATATTGGGATTCCACTTCAAAATCATCATTTTTCTATCATTTGTAAAAAAAATATTTTCATATTTATGGTACATCTTATCATTTCATTTTTAATAGGACTATGTTTTGTATAACATAGTCTTTAGTGGTATTCTTGAATTTCCATTTTATTTTTCATTTTCTTCATTTTCCTTTTATCTTGGATAATTTTTTTTCAAATTTCTAATGTATTCATAGTTGAAGAACATCAATAGTAACTTTAGATTATAATTCCATGTCCCACTTTTCATATTTATAAAAAAATGTGAATTCATAAAAAATTTTAGTTACTTTATCTTTAGAGTTAGAGTCATTAACTTCTCCCTATAAAACATTATTATACTTTCCATACTTAGAATCATGGAATGAGATTTCTCAATAAATTATTTCCTTATTCTTGATATAATTTTCTCTTTCCATTTTATATGTGATGAGGATACTATGAAAATCATCTAGACTGAGATATTTAAGATCTCTATCTTCTAAATATGATAACTTGGCATCCAATTTATTATATGAATTCTTATTATTTTTTCCATAATAGTAAAATATTCCAATTTCTCACTAAAACATATTATGGTGTGTAAAATGTCATTAACCCTTATAAAAAATCATCAGCATATTTATCATCTCCCATTTTAAGATATTAATACTTCATTATCTAGATCTGTAACTTAGATTTCATTACTTTAGTATTTCCTTTATAAATATTTTTGAACTTATCTAAGATTTATTTATAGGTTTCTATATTATTAACCCTTATAACTTCACATTAAGAGATGGAGATTAAAGTATATAATTTATGGTCTCCACATCATTTTACAGATTCTACTAGTATCAAGCTATTAAGGGAGAACCCTTAACAAGAGGAGTAAAACCATCTCTTACACCTTAAAGAAATTTATATCCAATAGACAATAGATATGGAAGTATTATTTATTTATATATATGATATTTATTCCCATTTAAGAAAATAATACCCATATTATTAACTAATATTTTAACATCATTTGTAATCTTTTCCTTCTTAAAACTTCAAATAACCAAAAATCAATAAATAATCCAATCTCTGATGTCAATTTAAAGGGATAGTTCGGATCTATGTGATCACTAATGGGAAGTGGTAAATTAGTGATCTAATCTTTTTATATTTTTTATTCAAAACAACATTATCCTCCGGTAAGGGATAATTGAATCCAATGAAACATAAAAAAATCACATCCAGAATAACAAAATAATTTATAATCTTCTCTACATAATAAGAGTATATCTTCCTTGGAATTCCCTAAAAAATCTGAGAACACACATCTACTAAAAAATACTTTTTGGTTACAAAAATAATGGTATATACATCACATTAATATAAGTATAATCCATTGATAGTGCATGTGACTTTAGAATAGATAATGTAATAGGAAAAAAAATTCAACAATTAAATAAACCTCCACAAACACGCTTCAACATGTATTCTCTTGGTGGATTATCTTTATTTACAATTTTTCTCGTGCAAGTTAGTTTTTCTTATTTAATTTCTTGCAAAAAAACTTGAAATAATTTTTGTGTTACCTCATCATCCATTTAATGTTTATTAGATACCAATTAATTTGATACCTCTTCATCTGGTACCTCTCTATCTAATACATCGTCGTTGGATACCTATTCATCAGTACTTTTTAGTATAGTTCCTCTATGTTTGATGTTTCAATAAAAGGATCTCTCAAGATTTAGACTCATCACCTCACTCCTTCAAAAAAATCATGATCTTCCTTATCCCCTTTATATATTTATAGTTTCTTTTAAAATCAAGGGATGAGTGAGAACTTGAAATTTGAAATACCTTCTCTAAATTTGAATATCCCACTCAAAAATTGAATATCCTGCTCAATTCTTCCTTCAATTGACCACCTTCAAAGCCTTTGAATATATAGGAGTCATAAAAATTGTTAGGAACTTTCCTCAAATATTATTATTGATTATTATCAATAATTCCTAAAATATTGACTACAAACATGATCATTTCTGTAAGATTATTAATGTGTTGATATTCCTTATTAGTATCATCACAATTTATGAATTTAATAACACTTTGTAACGATACTCAAACCACCATTTCACTCATCTTTGTAAGAACCCAATCGTTATGAAATTTCAGTTCGGTATACCTTTATAAAAATCTTTTATACTCATTAAATCTTTTCACAGTGAACTAGAAATAATTCCAATTGTTTCATCTTCATAAGAACTCCACTTTCAAGAAATTCATTTTTGGTTTCCTATATCCAAATATTTCTTAAGGTTTCGCGATCTTCTGAATATTTCTATAAACTATTGTTTGATTAATTTTTATAGAAACCTATTTTTTATGAATTCAACCATAAAATTATAACTAATAAATTTGTTTGGAAGACAATATCCAATGAATTTATTCAAAAAACAATTTATACTGTCTTTATTCAGAAAACTCTATCCATTGAATTCAAAAAGAATATTTTTCCTTTTGAATCACAAACTTCTCTCTATCTATAAATTATAAAAAGAAACATTTACTAGTGAATTCAATTAATTCTTATATCGGATGAACTTACCAAAATACTCCATCTAGTAAACTCTTTCTAAAATCCTTATGTCCCAAAAATTCCTCCATTATAACATACTCATTTAGAATCATGAATATATTAAAATAATAACAATAATTATTAATTTCAATAATAAAATATCATCTCTATGTTTTTTGTCCGAAA
The DNA here is from genome assembly GCA_963277665.1 of Viscum album. Taxonomy (NCBI): domain Eukaryota; kingdom Viridiplantae; phylum Streptophyta; class Magnoliopsida; order Santalales; family Viscaceae; genus Viscum; species Viscum album. Next base: position 930,003,965 of record OY728165.1, read on the forward strand.
ACTTTAGTCCTGTGACCCTATGTGAAATTTCAAACAACCAATTTATGTTGTCTTCCCTATGATCACCTCATTTTTTTCAAGATATTTATGTAACGAATACAAAACAAAACACTTTAAAAAAATTTCTTCTAGTAAACTTACTTCTTTATTATATCAACAGCAACTCAAATCATTTTGGTCTTAATAATTATTAATTTTATGATCCCTATAAAGTATACTATATTTAATAGTAAAATGTAGAGGGTGTTTCATTTCAATTATGCTTGTTTTTATGTTTTTAATTTATGAATATTGATTCATATAAAGATAGATCATTCATTTTATAGGATTATTTTTCTTCAAATTTCATTAGATGAACTCCCAAAACCCATCATCATCATCATCTCATCTATAAATAATCACATTAATATCATCTTATAATAATCTTGTAGATATTATAACTGATTATCCACACTATACTCTATATTCTTCACAAAAATATCTATGATATCCTATGTGTGAATCCCTACATCTCTTAATGCACTAATTGCCTCATATCTAACAACTGCATATCGTGGGAAACCTATTCACTATGTCAATCTGTAATCAGGACCATCATTCCTTATAACATACTAAAATATCTTATCATTGTTTGTAGTAACATGTTATTTATCCTATAGAATCTATCCAATAATAGCATAAAATTGATCCTCCTTAATATAATTAATGAATTAATTTACAAATGTGAATATATTTTATAAAATAAAAATAAATTTTTTACTAAATAATTTGATTACTATAATGCTAGAGATATTGGAATCTATAGCTTGTAGAGTCCTCATCCATACTAAAATCTGATTGGCGGGATCACTTCACTATCACAACTATATCAAATATAAAAACCAATTACATATTTAAATTCATATAATTCAATAAAATTATAAATATATGAACCAGAAATGAATTCCAAACCAATATTATATATAATTTAAAAAAATTGGTGTGTGTCAAGTATGGAATGTAAGCCCTATAGTTTCTTATTAAATAAATTATTACTACACTCGGTTTACATTAAAAATATTTAGTTATTATATATATAAAATTTACCCTAACTTTAATTTTCAAAGTAATAAATATTATCGATGTTTTTGAACTCAATGAAAATTGAACCAAGCCCTATAGTTGGGTGGGAAGAAATCCCAAAAAGACTCATTGTATGATGTCTGGACCATGCACAAATGAGGCCTAATGATCTTTATTCATCCTTCCCTTATAAAATTTCCTTAACTTTTAGAATTTTTTAATTTACACTTATCAAAAAATATATTTACCAAATATCATATTATTATGTTTTAAGAAAAATCTAGTGGATACAATAAAAATACCAAAAATGTTATGAAAAACTAAACAGTAATTTTACCTAAACCTCCCTCCATGATATCTAAATCGTATCCTAAGGTAATTATGTACACTTATGGTACATTATAGGTAATCTATGGGATCCTCATATCATATAACCTATTTGAAAAATCAATGCACTGATCCCCTCTCTAATTGGATGAAAGGTGTCATCAAATAAGATATTTGGTTGAGTACCAAAGTTCTAAGATCAAACCCTTATTAGGACCCCTACATATTATAAAATACACCCTATATCATCCTAAAATTAAATTCATAAAATGGTAAAAAATAATTTATTTTTTAATTAAAAAACTTATAGGTGATCATATATACAAACAATTACAAAAAATTAATATAAAAAGTGAAAACATACAAAACAGCATTTCCTGATGAAGAACCCAAATTTTTATGTAACATATCTACATTTACAATAATAAATTAAACTAAAATTTTTAAAAAAAATAATTCATAAATATTTTTAATAAATGTTAATAATTTTTTAAATGTAACTTGAAAAAATTACAGCCACTATTTCTCTAATCATGAAAATATATCATATGCCTATCTATTATATACTTAAACCATTGTATATATTCCTATAATACATATATAATGGTTTTTTCAATTGTTTTCTTAGTAAATACGGTAATATTTTGTTCCTCACATTTGATCAAAAACACCCTTCAATACATTTTCCCAACAACATTCCAGTTTAAATCAATATTGAAAATGAAAACATATTCTACCTATAATTCCAAATTAAAGGGATAATTTCTTACTCTGTAATATTTATACACAATATTTTCAATATTTTCTAAAATAAATTGAAAATATCCCGCTTTTATTCCATGACCTGAAGTGACCCAATAACACTTCAGTAATATATATACCTGTATTTAAATCCACAAACGTAAATAACATTAATAATGCTTGTTAATAGTATGTAGTAACAACCTGAATTGATGGATAGATAACCAATGTTTATATTATCCATTGATAGATTCATATCAACATCAAAAATGTGAAATCAAAATTTTTTAGCATCCAAATACTTATAATGATGATCCATATAAAATAGGCCATCATCTAGTATATTGTGTTATTCAATAATAGTATCATTTCTTGATTCCTATATCTTGTGAATTTTCAAATTTAACATAAGTTAATGGATATATAGTTATGATAACTAACCTCAAATACATATAAAAACATTAAATCAATTATATATAGGTACATGAGTCCTGAAAAAATCATTAAATTATTTGAAATGAATTTGGATCTGATGATTGGTGGCATGGGGCCCTTTACATTTCAATTCAGTGATATGCGTCCAAAATTACAAAACCATAAAATATAAGTAAAAAAATTAAATATAAAAATTCAAGGAATAATATTTCAACAATATAACATACTTAATTAATGGTATATTTGATGGAGTGTCGAACAACACATATTGATGATAATGAACCCACTTCTCATTTTCAATATCAGATATTGTCTGTTTTTCAATTAGACTTTTGTCAATTTGGGAGGTTTTATCAAAAAAATCATAAAATTAAATATATGATTCTCATAAATAGATGAATTTATCCGCAAAATGACCCTTGGAAATAAAAATTTCTTGGTGGGATCTATTACACACATTCCATTTTAATGTATTCAAGTATCACTATATTGGATATGTTAAATTGCATGGGACCTCCTGTAATGTCATTACTAGTTAAATGTATGGTCATGAGAACATGATATAAAAGGAAATTTCGAAATAGTTTCTCTATGTAAAATAGTGTAAAAAAATTCTTATCCTTCAACTTTTTAAAATCACTAACGTGATGATTTATTGAATAAAAATATCTGAAAAAATTAAAATTCAAAATCAATGGATTAATAACATGGGTAGGAAAATTATTATCAATTAAAATTGGGGTTAGTTTTGTAAGTGAAATATGATTATTGTGACTTTTTAAACCCTAAAATGGAATTCTCTTCACATTAAATTTCCTAGAAATATTAAAATACTAACCATTAGGAACTTTGACTATTATCAAAAATGATTGAAATTCCTCCTTATTTTTTATTAATCATGTACTTTGTAGTAGGAATGTAATTTATATTACCCTTAACCAACTATAAATGTAAAACTTTTATCAATCATATTTCTTTGAAATCAAGTCAATCATCGTAATTATACATTGATTTTCCCTTAACATCCAAAATGGTTCATAGTGTATTACCAAACACATTTTTTATCAATGTAAATCTCATTAAAATTATGCCTTAAAATATTATCATTCAAAAAAGTAAATTCAAATAAAATAATTTTCTTCTTCATTTAATAATTAATTTTATATTGTTATCTATAATAAAAGGTAATACAAGATCTGATAAATCAGGAAAATCAAACACTATGTGAATGTTTTCTTGGTCAATTCTTTCTTGAATTTGAACTCTGTGCATTATTTTTAGTGTTCTTTAATGCTCCATGTTCCCATAAAATGAAACATTATCTTTTCTAAACTTGTATAGTGTAGAAAGTGATAATCCACAACCAAGGTATGCCCACTTTCTATAGTTCTTAATCCATGATGATTTCTTACTTTTATTGTAATAAGTGAAGGTTAATTATAGTTTTTTAATCCAACCTATTAAGTTAAAATATGTAGGCAAGTCATTAATTTTTCTTAACAAAGGGACCTGAAGTATAAACATTTAATTAGTTTCAAAATAAAAATGTAAATCAAAATATGTGAAAAAAAATTATTTTTCATCAATTAATAGTTCCATATAAACATTATTTTTATCACTAGGTCATCTTGGTCCATCAATAAGAGTAGAAATTAGAAAAAACTATTTCACTATAGAAAACTATGGGGAAAGGTTATATAGAACCAACACCACTATCCAGATACTATGTTTCACCCCAACCATTTTTCTAAATGGGTAAAAACTATCATCTTCCACACTCAATCAAACAATATGACTATCTTTATAAAATTTTGGTTGTATAAAATCAACCACCTACTATACCAAGGAATCTACTAGAAGAGTTAACTCGTAGACCTATTTTTCTGAATGGAACATCACCAGTTTAATAATTATATCTCATATAAATAATATCTTAAACCTCCATTTCAGTGGGAAGTAATACTTCTATTTCATGGTGATTTATTTTCCATGGATCAAAATCCTACAAGAAAGATATTAATGACATGTATTAAACTCATTATCCTTTCACCTAGATGAGTAAAAAATCGTACAAGTATTGATATTTGTATTATATTTTATGAAAAACATATATTTCTTTTCACACACATGAATGGTCTCATAGTTTTATCCAATATTAATAGTCAACATTTCATATTGGTAGTATGAAACTATAATATTCAATCCAATAGGGAGTACATTCTATAAGAGTTTCAACAATATATCAAAGGAGATTTATATCAACTTATTCAAGGTCTTGAAGTGTAAAAATTAAATGATAAATAACAATTTATTAAATCAAGTGAATCCATGATATAATTTAGTATATGCATCATCGTGAATTTTATAAAATTTTAATGCATCTCTCTCTGCACTAGAACATGGATTACTCCCTTCATGTTCATCATTCATGGTTCCAATACCTTTAACATGAAATTAACATATATTTTCATAGATCTTTACATTCATTAGATCAGCTGTTATCGTATCAACATCCATCTAAATAGTTTTTGATCAGTGATAGGTAATATAATATTACCTATAACATGTCCATGTATTATATGTCTTGAAAAATTATTTAGAAATATATATTTCCTAACATTATCTCATTTGAATAGTTATATTTTTTGAAATTTTTTACACTAAAAACTAATCAAATTACTTTAAAATATACTAATGAAATAAATAAATTATTCACTTACCTATAAATATTCAATTGAAAATCCATTCAGTAGATTAATCCTGTTACACCCTCATGTCACTAGTGAGATATTTTTTTATGTTTTTTGGTGTAATTTAATATTTATGAGTTTTGGATTTGAAATTTATGGTTTTATGGGTTCAATTATATTTTATGGTTACCACATGGTTTGGTGAAATAGTGTTAGTAAACCATTTAGTGTACTAATTTATTTAATAGTGGGTTATTTAGGGTTGGTGCACAGTTCATCAAACCATAAAGGATATCTAGAAAACTGTGTGGATTAGTGTTATGTTTGGGGATAACTTACACAAATTATGCATGGTAAGGTAAAATGGTTATACTAAAACCATGTTTAGTGTTGGGTTTGAAACTATTAGATCCATCTTGGTTAGTACACTATTTTCCTAACCATGTGGCCTATCTATATTCATAAAAAAATTAAATTCTCATTTCCCACCTCTGTGAATTTAAGTATTGTAGCCTCTTTCCCTCTCACCTCTCATTGTTCTGTGCCCTATCCATGGGATGGTATATCTTATCCTCCATTACCCTTTTATTTCAATCCTTATTCATTTTATCTTAAGAATATTTCTATGGTTATCTCCCTATTTTCTATTCCCCTCCTCTCCCTACATTCTTTCCCCAAAATTGTCCCTCTTTCTTGAACCATACCTATTATGTGTGTTGATTATATGATATAGAAAGGGTTTAGTACTAGTGATTTCATGTTTAGGGTCTAGATAAGTTTTTTCTTTTCTTGGTTAGGTGTTTTACATCAAATAAAACATTTTGGGACTTGTTTAATATTAAAGAAGGTAGATGTTCATCTATAATTACTTTATATTATATTTTTTTATATGATTTGATGTTTTAAAATTACTTAAATTAAGAAATATTCCTAAATAGGTTATGCATGAGGGGTTATAATAAGGATTTTAGGGGTCTTCCATACATAGAATGGTGGGATTTTAATAAAACATCTATTATTAAATTTAAATTGTTTTTTATACATGCCAAGTGGTTGATAAAATTTCCAAGTGTTTTTTAAAGATAAGTTAGTGATTTCAATGGGTGTTTGACATCATTTTTTATTTTAAAGAGTTGTTTTATGTTTTAAAGGTATCCTTTATAAAATGGGGTGTACATTGGCTATGAAATTTTTTTAAGACCAGATAAAATGTTGATTGTTTAAAATTGATTTCTAAGAAAAAGGTTCATTTACAAATAGATTTCAAATTATGTTTTCATTATTTGGTTTAAACAGATGTTTTAAAGTGATACTTCAAATGGAATAAAATGTATTGGAATTATATATATGTTATAAAAGTCCCTTTGGAACCTTATAAAATAGTTATTAAAAATAATGTGAGACCATAAATAGGTCACCCTTTATTTTAAAAACTTTATATAGATTGATACCCTATACGGATACTTTATATTTTTTTCATTATGAATGATGTGAAAATGGATCTATTTATTAAGATATTTTGTGGTGAGATGATGTTTATTTTGAATAAAATATTCCTAAATTATGTGATGATATTATTCTTTGTTGTTTTCTCACCTCTTTTAATTGATATCATTGAAATATAAAGAAAAAATGTAAATACATGATATATGTATCAATATTTTAGTTTAAAAACTAGATAATGACCAAGTTTAAATTATGCTCTTACTATGGGTTTTTCCCATGGAGTCTTTATAAGGACTCGACCAAAACATTAAATAATCTTGAGTTTTTATTTCAAGAATTTATTTTTTATAAATCCTGAGTATACTAATGGTTTATATTTTTAAAAAATAATGTTATATCTCATATATCATATTCTCATACATTACAAGTAGACACTTAAACTTAGTATCAATTTTCTCAATAATATAAATGTTTTAAAATGAAACACATTTTATTTGCATGAAAAATCTTTATGACTTTAAACTTGGACCCCTTACCCATCTGTAAACCCTATGAAACAAATTTAGAAACAAAGGATGAAAATATAAATATATATATAAAAGATAAATTTGTTAGTCTGGTGAAAACCTGACAACCCTTGAAATGTTTTCCTTTATCTCAATTTTCTTTGAGTGAATGAAATGAATCTTTTTCACAAAAAAAACACACACACACTTTTTTCTGAAAGAAAACCTTTAAAACCAATAAATGAAAATAAAAACCACTTTCAAGAAAATTAGAGTATTTATATTCATAACCCTTTCCAGAAGTAACTAGTTTGAAGTTAAATCCATAGGATAAACCTCCTCAGTAACTCTATCCTTATTTAATATTAATACAAGAAACATTACCCAATTCATTGGAGAATTATCTTGGTGTGCCCATCATATAATATATATCAGGATCACTTATTCATCATGAGATATAATGGGACTCAACTGATCATATAATCTATATCAGGATAACCCATTTCACATATATAATTCTTGATTACAATTTCATGAATAAAACATTTTATGCTTTCGCCTTTTCATCATAAAACCTTTGAAAAAAGCTGTTAAATCCATATAGAAAAAAAATCAGAAATTGAAATAAACTTTCATTTCGACATAAATTTTAAAAAATATAAGACCCATAAAGAGGGGAAAAGTTTTTTTATTTGAATATAACATAAAATATTGTAAGTAATAAAAAAATAAAATATTTTTTATAGAGGCAGAAAAAAAATTCTCTTCATATACGTTAAAATATTATATTTCTTTTAACTTTTGTAATCAAAGACAAAACATTTTATAAAAATATTACTTTTAAAAACCTTTAAAATAAAGTAAAAAGTAACATAAAATTTCTTTTACAATTATTTTATTTCCATATAAATTCATTAATAATATATTTTTGAACATATGGATATGGAAGAAAAATATTTAGATGGGAAATTTTAAAATACGATTTTAAAAAGACACTCTTACCTTGAGTTCAACTCATCATGTATATTATTTATCTTCCTGAATAATAAAATTCTATTAATTATTTATTTTCATAAGAACCATTTTAATTTTTTTTGTTAATTTTTATTTTATTCATTGAAATTTCACATTCAATTACTTAATTATTTAATTTTATGTGTAATGTTTTGATGATATTCTGCTCATATGTCCAAAATGACTTTGGTTGGTTTACTACGACCAAAGAGGTATTTATTCCATCATATCCAAAATAATAATCATGAAATAAATATAATTTTTATATATCAATTATAATTTTAAAACTATCCATGTAATATGGTTATGAAAAATGAACTATGCTACATTTATGGAGATGATAGGTCATATGTACGCATGAGTGACATTTACATTTTTTAAATATCATTATAGAAAGCATATATGTATTATTTTATATTTATATAATAATAATTAAATTATTAATATCATATTATTTCTTTAAATACACTTATATAGACCATCCATTTGATGTGGTGATGGAAAATAAATCATATCATTTCATGGATGTGGTAATCCACAAGTACGCTCGAATCACATGATTATTTTTTAGTGAATGGAAATGTAAGAAATTTAATGATATATTATATTTTTATATTGATAAATATTTAATTAATATCATATATATACATTTAATCCTTCATTACAACCATCCATAGTGGGAGGTTATGGAAAAAATAATCACATTAGTTCATGAGACGATAATCCACCGTACACACGAACCATGGTTTTGTTTCTCATTATATTGAAGATGAGATGGATATAAGTTATTAAATTTACATAATAAAATATAATTATATATAAGATAATATTTTTATTATTTAATCATGGTTAAATAATATTTTAATAAGTTATAAATAGAAACAAAATGAAATCTCTTGGTTATGAACTATACCTTTTTCTTCAAACAACCTCTTAAGGTTAACACAAAAATCATTCCTAGGTTAGTTTTATAATCAAAAAAATGCCTATAGGATATATAGAGGAATTTAAGGAAGGTATTATGTTATATATTTTCCAAACAAAAATTTTTTTTAGGTGTGAAAAAACATAACAAGATGTCCCCTTTTATAAGAGAGGGTAGGGGCACTCTTAGAATTTCAAAAAGTATTAAATTAATATAAATTAATTGTAATATTAAAATGATTCAAAATCGGTATTATTTGAATATATGGTAATTATAAGTCGAAATAATATCATAAAATAAAAATTTGATAAGTTTATGTGATTTTTCCACCCTTATATTTATGTTTTAACCCTTTTTGACAATTACTCTAGTATTAAGCTTTTTACTCTTTATGGATAAAGAAAATAACAATACAAGGAAAAAAGGATCAAAAATAGACCACGGATGATATTACCAATAATTTATAATTAACTAGGCTGCATATAATATTTGTATAGATTTTAAATCATTTAATGAAACATTGTTTATTATAAAATATCATTAATGTCAATTTTAAAACTATTCATTTTATTTGACTTTAAAAAAATAAATACAAAGATATAATTAGAATATATAACTTTGAAATTTCGATAAAATTTTATATTTATTTTAGAATAATTAACATTATAATTTATTCAAATTATATTACTTTTAATGATTTTTAAAATCATTTATTTTATTTTTTTAATTAAATAATTACTACGTGTGCATTGTGTAATAATTTAAAGTAATTATTTCATCACTAAAAATTATAAATAACTTAACATAAAAAATATAAAACATTTATATTTTAAATGATCATTTATAACCAAACATATATTATTTATATCCATATATAAAAATTTTAAAGATGATAAAACAAAGAGAATAATGTTTTTTACTTTTCATTTCATAAAATATTATAAAGGTTAAAATCATAGACAAATGGAAAGTAAAATCATATATTAAAATATTGGATGAAATATACTCATATAATAAAATTAAATAAATTTTTAATCTTACTTTATAGTCTTTATTTTATTATTTTTATCCTTAGCACATTTTACCTTTATTATGGTAATAAAATTTACTACGATTACTATTCATAATGACTAAAAATAAAAGGGTAACATTTAAAAAAAATGGACCTCCTAATTAAAAATATGGAATACATATTTTAATATTAAAAACACATGATTTTAAGAATTTAATTTTAAATTATACCCACAAAATGCGATAGAAATAATTTTTAACAAAAATTCATTTTTAAGTAAAAATATGTTTTTACTAAGTTAAAGTATTAAATTCATTCCAAAGACTATAATTGTAATATATTTAATCCAAATGAAATATTTTCAGTTTAAAAATAATATTATATATAATTTTACAATATAATTACTTTAAAATAAAATATTGTTTTTAATAAAAATCAGTATTTTTCAGTATTCGTTAAAAAATCAAACTTTTCAGAAAAATCTCAAAATTTCACCATAAACTGACTTTTCTATCTTGATTTCAAAAAATAGTTCATGTTTATGAAATAAAATTTATAAAATTTTCACAAATTAATTATATAATTCTCTCACAAAAAGTAATAAATATGATTTTTAAAGAAAAATTATTTTTGAGAGCATATTTCAAAAGAATTAATCAAAAAAATTATTGATTAAGAAATTTATATACATTTCATAATGTAGTTAATCCTATTCATAACCATAAATTCAATACCTAGGTTATAAATTTTTTATTTAAAGAATAATATTTTCAAGTTATTTTATGTCTAGTATTTCATGTCATACATGTTATTGAACATAATGTATTTATTTTAAAATCTCAGGGTGTTAAATTCTCCCCCTTTAAAAATTTTCATCCTTGTGATTTGAAATTGATCTTGGTAATCAAAATTTTCCCATCTTAAAAAATATTTTTTTCAATCATGCATTGTAATAATGGTTAATAAAACTTCCTTTTGAAAATATGGAAATGGAAATATGTACGTAATCTAGAATAACACTGAATTAGGTTTCCAAATAGGAAAGAATTATTGGGAAGTGAAAATATATATGTCGGATGAAATCATAATGTGCAAATAATTATGCATACTGATAGAGAAAATTGATTTAAAGAAAGTGAATGATCAAGAGAATGTTAATGACCAAAAAACCAAAAACCAAATAGGTGTGAAAAATAATATAGATTCATCAAAAATGAATATAATAGGATAAAATATTAGTTTCAAAATCCTTTTCCTAATGTGTAGGAATTCAATTACCATATAGACTAAGAAAATATAGAAGTATACTTACTTGAAAAGTAGAATTTCATCCTTTAACCAACTTTCACACAATATCATCTTTTACTCCAAATTATGAGTATTCAAAATGAATTCGTTTTCCTAAAATAATAAAATGAGCTTCCATAAAATCATATACTTCCAAAAATGGATAAAAATATACGTATACTATATTTATACATTAAACAAAATAAAAATGTTTAGAAATAAAGTTAAGATAGTTTCCAAAAATTAATAAACCATTATGTGAATAAATAATACATTAATCTGAAAAATTCAACAGTAATACCCAAGTTAATACTAAATCATTATGTAAATATATTCTAAACTAAGATTAAAACCCAAATACTATAATTATCTAATCATATATTCTTCCAAAATTCATATCCAAAACATTTCAAAAACACTTAAAGTATCCTAGAAAAAATTAATATATGATAGTTATATAATATCTAAGATATGCTAATTATTTATATAAATGAATTAAATCACTATAAAGCCACATTAAATTCATATATGCTTCGAAAATATAATTAAACATTTATTACTCAAATAAAATACCATCTTATCTGAAAAATCATTTTCCTTAATCATATATAGTTCCCGAAATATTGATCCTCTACTAAAATAAAATTAATTACTTAGTCTCTAAATCTCTTTTCAATCCCATGGTTATTTATACGATAAAACATGAGTTCCAAAAATAAACGAAATATTTATATATAAAATCATGTTAAGTAAAAAAAATCCATACTAACCATTAAATCAGGTATCCATGTGGTAATTATTGTACCATTTTCACCCTTCGATTGTGGGTTCAAACTGCACATCCTTTTCAGATGGAACAATTTCCCTTTATACTAAAACTATATCAATATAATTCATATAACATTCACAAAAATTTGATGAAAATCCTTAAAAATATCATTAATCATCAAATCACCTTTTAACATCAAAGGTTTTTTATACAAGTCATTTTTTGAGAAACAAATAATCAAAATTGATGATCCTGAAGCATATATTAACTCAAAGGTTTACATAACCCTTTATCGTATCTCATTAAATGAGTGTCTACAAAAATTATTACCTTTTCACTACAAAAATTTTCAAAGGTATATATTCTATTTAAAATTTGTTTCCAATCTTTTGAAAACAAAATCTAATGTAGAATTTTTCATAATTCTCATAATATTTAGAATATTTCAAAATATCATTGATAAACATATCCTTTATTCAACTTAATTAGTAATCCTTTTCCCATGAATGGTCATATAATTCAATGATATGAAATATGTTCTTATGATTCATCTATATCAACTCAATAATGATTCATACTTAGAGCATAAGAAAATAATTCATACCTTAATTCTAGATATCATAGTATTTTTTATGCTATTGATATTACTTCTATCTCTCGGCATGAATTTCATATCACCAGAAAAAAAAATAGTTAATTACATGGTGGTATTTTACTTGAAGAATGAGATGGATGAGTTGAGATTTTGAAATAAAATAAAATAAACACCATGATCTATAAAAATTTTGGATAAATGAATTGGTATTGGATAGAAAAAATAGTTTCTAGTATGTGGTCTGGATATTCAAAAATAATTAAATATCATTTAAACAATATTTTTCCATGATAAGGATGATTAAAAAATCTATAAGGGCTTAAAATGTTGTTTGAGACACAATTTCTTTTATCTTGATAAGAGATATTTAATATATAGATAAGAACATCATTATAACATGAAATGAATTATTTCATGTAAAAATAAAAATAGTTCTTTTAAAGACAATACCCATAGAAATTGTATAATACTTTGACCATAAAATCCTTTATACTTAAGTTGTTTATCCTTCTAAATACAATCTATAAAATTAATAATATTTATTCTTAACATACAAACCCCTTTGGTTATATGAGACTACTAAATTATGATTTAAACAAATATATTTACCCCTAAAGTGTTATAAATAATTTAATTTTACACTTATAACAATATCCTGACCACTAAAGTTATCTAACCCTTTACCTATAATACTAACTATAAGAAACCAGACATAAACATTACATAATCCGAAGTTTTTAGTCCAGAATTAATTTTATTACATTTTTTAGGATCTTTATGGTTATATTTCTAGAGAGTTAGGTCATAACTCATGAAAAATAAACCCATATATTACAAGTGTAAAATTCTAATAAATATCTATTTTTTCTATAATATAGAATTTTTAAATTGAAACATGTTTTCTTTCCATGAAAAATCCTCATGGCATTCAACTTGGATTCTTCTTTTCCCTTACTCATCTATAAACCCATTGAAAAACATTTTAAAAACATGGGATGAGAAAAAAAGATCAATAATGGACATAAAAATTATAATTCCATTATTGAAGTGAAAAAAATTAAATACCTTGAAATTTTTACCTTTATCTCAATTTTATTTGAGCAAATGAAATGAATCATTTCCACATGAAAAACACATACCCACTTTTTTCTTAAATAAGTCCTTTAAAACTCATAGAAATAAAATATAAAACACTTTTCAGAAACATAGGGAAATTATATTCATAATCCATGTCAGAAATAAATATATCATAGTTAAATACAAAGTATAAACCTCTTCAGTAACTCCATCCTTCTTTCTTATTATGTAAAGTAATATTACCCAATGCATTGGAGTGCTTTCTAGGAACACCCATCATATAATATATATCAGGATCACCCATTAATAATTAGGAATAATGGGGATCAACCCATCTTATAAGCTATATAGGGAGCATTGGTCTCACATATATAATTATCAATCAACATATCATAGAAAAAACATTTTCTTTTTTAACCATTTCAACACAAAACCTTTAAAAAACATTTTTAAACGCATATGAAAAACACTTTGAGATATTGAAATAAAATTTATTTTAAAAACCTATTCTCAATACTAAAAATATCCAAAATTAAGGGGAAAAGTTTTTTTATTTGTAAAAAAAATGAAAATTTTTTAAGGAAGAAAAATGGTTACGAAGACGGGAAAAGTCATTATTTTCATATATATTAAAATATAAAATTTCTTTTATATTTTTTAAAGAAATTCAACACATACTGTAAAAATATTCCTTTTTAAAAAAATTAAATAACTAAAAAAGAGACATAAAATTTAATTTATTAATATTTTATTTTCATATAAATTCATTAATTAAATATTTTTAAATATATGGGCATGAATAAACAGAGTTAGAAAGGAAACATAAAAAGAGGTTTTTTAAAAGAAAGACCCTTACCTTGGGTCTGACTCGTATCTTGCATTATTTTTATTCCTAAAAGAATTTATGTTAATTATTTATTTATAAATTATCTTTATAAATTATATTATAATTTTTTATTTTATTCATTACCATATTATATTCAATTACATAATCATTTAAGATTATTGTGGGTGTTTTGATGATATTCAACTCATATGCCCAAAATGACTTCAGCGGGATGAATATGGTCAATTATTTCATTATTTTATCACCTAAAGAATAATAATAATGAAATAATTATAATTTTTGTGCATAAATTATAATTTTAAAACCAACAAAAAAATATTTTTATGAAAAATGAACTATGCTACAATCATGGAGACTATAGGTCGTACGTATAAACAAGTAGCGTTTCAATTTTTCAATGATCACAATGTAAAGAAAGTAAGTATTATTTTATATATAATGATAATTATATAATTAATACTATATTATTTATTTAAATTCACTCATATACATCATCCATGTGATGTGGTGATGAAAAACGAATCACATCACTTTGTGGAGGTGGTCGTCTACATGTACACACGAACAACATTGTGATTTTTTAGTGAATGTATGGGTAATAAATTATATGACATATTAATATTTAATAATGATAAATATTTCATTAACAGAAAAATATATACCTTAAATCCATCCTTACAACCATCCTTAAAAGGAGGTGATGGAAAATGAATTACATCGGTTCGTGAGGCGGTTGTCTGTTTCACACCTCAACGATGGTTTTGTTTCCTATTTAGTGGAATAGAATATTGATATAGTTTATTAAATTAAAATAATGACATCCCATTATATTTTATATCTTTATTTTATTTCATAAAGGTTTAATAATATTTTTATATGTTATAAAAACAAACAAAATGAAAATACTTAGTTATGAACTATATATCTTCTTCGTAAAACCTCTTAAGGTTTAAACCAAAATATTAACTAGGTTGGTTTTATTATATAACCACGGACTATTTAAAATTTGAATGGATTTCAGGAAGATATTTTTCAGTTATTTTCCAAACCAATATGTTTTTATGTTTGAATAAAATAGAAGAAGAGGTTTCCTTTTAAAAGAATGGGGAGCGACACTCATGTAATTTCATAAAGTATTGAATTAATAAAAATTAATTTTCATATTCAAATGTATCCAAATTGGTAATATTATAATGTCATAAATTTTTTAATCTTGGTTCTCTAATTCAACAAAATTTATTAAACTTTAAGTGATTTTTTCACCCTTATTTTTTTATTTTAACATGTTTTAATCATTTTTCACAATTACTATGGTATTAAATTTTTTACAATTTTGGGGTCAAGAAAGTTACAATAAAATGAAAAACAAACCATAAATGGAAATTGGTTGATAATATAAACCAATTTACATTAACTTAGAAGAATATAATATTTTTATGAATTTTAAATCATTTAATAAAACATTATTTATCATAAAATATAATTAATGTAAATTTCGATACAATTTATTTAATTTGACTTTAAAAACATAAAGAAAAAAATAAAATTTAAATATATATATTTAAAAATTCCCTAAAAATGTTATATTTAGCTAAAAAATCAGAGCACAATAATTTATTCAAATTATATTACTTTTAAGTTTTTTTTAAAATAATTTATTTTATTTTCCTATTAATTTTATAATTACTATGTTGACATTTTGTAAAAATTTAAGTTAATTATTCATCCCTAAAATTTATAAATAAATTAGAATGATAAATAAAAAACATTTATATTTAAAATAAATATTTATAACCCAACATACCATCTTTTTATCCCTATATCAAAAATTAAAATTTAACAACACAAAGAGAATGACATTTTTTAGTTTTCTTCACAAAAAATATTATAAACATCAAAATCCTGACCAAATGGTGAAAAAAATGTCATGTATTAAAATTTTGGATGATTATGATTGAAATATACTCTTCAGTTAAAATTAATACAAGTTTTAGTGTTACTTTATAGTCGTTATCACATTGTTTTTTTCTCTTAATTGACCCATTTTACATTTGTCGTGGTAACAAAATTTACTATGATTACAATTCATAATGACTAAAAATAAAACAAAAATATTTAAAAAAATTAACTCTAGATTATAAATATATAATCTATTTTTAATGATTCAAAACACAAAATTTTTGTAATTTAATTAAAAATGAAACCTGCAAAATGTGATGAAATAAATTGAAAAAAAATGCCTTTTAGGTGAAAAAATGTTTTTATACTAAATTAAAGTATATAATTAATTAAAAAGACTATAATTGGATTATTTTAATCATAAGTAAATAATTAAATTTTTTAAATGGTCTAAAATAATATTTTACTTTATAATTAGTTTAAAATAAAATAATTTTTTTTATAAAAATCAATATTTTTCATTATTCATTGAAAAATAAAACTTTTATACAAATCTAAAAATATCACCATAATCTAATTTTGATATGATAATTTTGAAAGTGATATCCTTTTTATCAAAAATATATATAAATTTTTTATAAACTAATTATAGTATTTTCTCATGAATATAAATAAATATCAATTCGGGAGAAAGCATATTATTGAAGAATAAAATATCTATTCTAAAAATTGAGTAATTGTTTCCTAATAATTAATCAATAAATTTTTATTAATTAAGGAATTTTTAAATATTTCTTTTATTTCATTAATCGTATTCATACCTACCAATTCAATGGGTAGGTTATAATGGTCATATTTAAATAATAATATTTTATGGTTCTTTTAAGCATGGTGTTGTGTGTCATACACTTTGTCGAACATAATGGACTTCTTTTAAAATCTCAGAACAATACGGTCTATGGGATATCAAGATAGAAAAGGTTTTTCAATTATTCTAATTATACTATAGAGATTATAGAAAGGTTCTTTTAGTCCATAATAGGATGTTGAGATGCTAGATCAATGATTATACTACTTGTGTCCTAGGGATTTTCCCATTGTTTTTTCTTCCTATCAATAATTAGTTAGGGAATCCCTTCCATTAATTGTTTCTACCCTGTATCTATTGTTTTGTTGTGTGGAAATATTTCATGTTTGGATATATTTCTCCCCATTAATATATTTTTATCTAATTTTTTAACACAACTTCAATGATGATTTTGATTCACCTTAAAATAAATTTACAAAATGTCATTGGTCGAGTGATTTTTAAAGATAAAGTGGTGTCCATTTGAAAATGGTATTTTTGAAATGCTTTTGAAATGGATTTGGATTTTCTTATGAATTTAAATGTCCTCATTAATTGTTCTTAAATATTTTTTTACTGAAATGGAAATATTTGATACATTTTTTGGGTTTAAAGTGATGGGTTTAAAAATGGTTATGCCTTACTCTTATGAAAATTATTTATTTTACTTTAGAAACAAAGTTAATAACATGTGATACTTTTTTTATTTATGATTTCTCATATATAAAACCTATTTTATAAATTTTTTTAAAATTATAATTTATGGAATGTATTTTGAAAGGAACTACATATACACTTTGGTGGAATCATATAATGAATTTTTCACTCATACCTAGAATATACACTAGCGTGTGTGTGTAGATTCGTTGATTTTTTATCTCTTAGGTGCCTTGTTTTTTATCATGTTGTATCTCTTCAATTTTTGAATGTTTCAATGTGTAGTGGATGACTAGGGGTCACTTAGATATTATGTTATTACTTGTCGGGTTCCGATTTTATATTTGGGTTGGTTTATATTAATGAATTCGGTCAGATGCATTTCTTATTTTTTTTCTTCCACTATATTTATTGATTATACTGGTTTTAATTATTGTTATTTTCAATTATTTTCATTATTTCGATTCTAAATGATAATATTCACTTTTTTATTAATTATCATTATTTATTTTAATTTTTTTATGCTATTTTTTCCTGTTTTATTATCTTATACATATTTATATATATAAATGGCTTCCAAATGTATTAATGGGTCATGCTACAACATTGATAGTTTCCACTACATTTATCATTGTTATTATGAGATGAAATAATTCCTATGTTTGTATTATTGACACACCTACCCTAGTTTCTAACCTATGGTGGTTAGGAATACAATTCAGGTCTAATAGTGGTTCGGGTTGAGTGGTGTGTTGGCTAATCTTAGGTCGGATTGTTACAAGTGATATTAAGGCCTATGTTCTAATGTGGTCCTAGGTTCTAGAATAGGTATATTATTATTTAGGAAGTATGGTATGGTGGAGATAGAATTTTTAGAACTTGAGTGGTTGGTGTAGGTAGATCATAACTATCTATTTTTCACCCTAATCCTTGAGATACCATAGATATTAAAGATTTGGTTTTTTATTATTATTCGTATTAGATTGAGGTTTTGGGTTGCAGTATTTTGTCCTCATTGGAATTATATGAGTTTCCTTTGGGGGCTTTCTTGGAATTCTAGGATAAAAATGTAAAAGTATTCAAAGTCATGAGGTCATCTTACATGGAAAAAAATACGATGTAGTGACGAAGTTCTTGATTATGGAAATGTTTCAGAAACTATTTCATAAGTTCCACATGGTCCATCAAACCATGAAGCCATGTTAATCAAATTTCAACATCCCAATTAGTTTTTTATTTAGACCCCATGATTATCATTTTTCTCTTGAGTGATTCTTATTATTAGAAAATGAATCTAGTTGGGTATTATGATATATTGATATTTTTTGGGTTGAATTTTGGTTAATGGTCATGGTATTCTCTTATATATTTTATGTGAAACTGATTTAGTATGTAAAAAATGAATTTCATGAAAAATATTTACAATTTTATATAGAGCCTTGAGTCTTGTTTTTAAAATATATTTTTTTCAAATATAATTTTTTTAAAGAGGTTTCATAAATAATTAAACAAATACTGTGTTTTAGTTTAAAAAAAGTTAATGAATTATTCATAAAGGATTTTTGAATCACAAAGATTGAATTTTCAAGATTGGTTGGTTTTAAAATTAAATTTATGATGTTTTTTAAAAAATTTAAAATGGTTATGTGATTTTAAATAAATGATTACTTTAAAATGGTTTGAAAGGGTAATTTATTTTAATGTAAATTAGTGGTTTAAATACCAAATTTGGTGGTTTATTGGGTTTTTGACCCGTAATGGATGTTTAAACAATGTATGATATTAAAAGTGTCTTAAAAAATAAAAATTTTTGATATTTAATGTGATTCTATGTAAATTTTTTGAATTAGTAATGTTGGGAATTTTAATGGTAATTGAAATAGTGAAAAAAATAATTTCCTTTAGTTTTCTAAATTAAGGTAGAATGTTTAAAATTTGGGTTATTTTCAAAGATAATTTTTCCTTTAAAATGATTTTTCATAACTATTTTTTAAGGGGTGAATGGGTTGAAAGGGAAGTTTTTTTAAAGTATTTTTTGATTTTTGTGAATCTTACATTTTAATTTTTCCTTCGAATTATATAGAGAATATTTGTTGTGATTTAAGTTACATGACAACCTTTGGTTTGTAATTAAAATTGTTTAAATTGATCCCCCTAGATATGTATTGAGTAAATAGTTGGTGTTTATCTTTAAATCCAATTTATTTCATGTTCTTAACACTGAAAAGACACAAAATGTTGTTTTAGGTGTTTTCTTCCCATCCTGGAAGTGTAGTGGTGCATCTTAAAATTTTTCATGGAATCTTTTTTTAATATTTTTATTTTGGAATTGTGTAGATCAAGTTTAGTAGGTTAAGATAGTGATCCTTGGTTGGATAGTTGAATTATTTATGATCATTATTCTTGGATTTTGAAAGTCTCTCAAGAGAATAAGAGTCTCATGTGTGTGTCTAAATTCGATAAATGGTATATTTTGAGGTTTCTTCTCATCATGTTTAGAGTAAGTGAGGTTTCGATGTGATTTCTGTTTGATTTCTTCCATGGGATACTTTTTGGTTTCACCCTTATGAATGATGGTTTTTTTTGGATTTGCATGCCTCGTTGATTTTTGGGATCTTTGTTGTTTGTTAATGGTGATGGATATGAGATGAGGTTTGGTTTAAGTTGACTAGATATGGGGATGGTTGGAATATATTCATGGGTAACTGAGACATGTGTTTTTTATCAGTTGGAATGTGGATTTCATTGGGTTGAAAAATTCTATCAAGATCATTGTGAGATTTAATTCCACAATATTTAATGTTTCTTACCTTTTGATGAAATTTCTTAACACGAGGTTTGAACTATGTCATTCTAGGTTAAGGCAAGTTTTTACTGATGTTTTCTTCATTTATTTTGAGATGCGATTGATTTTTATGACTTGGTCTTGTTATATTTGGATGTTCATTTGAATTATTATTTTTTATAAAATTTGTTATGGTTTATTAGTGGTTTCATAAATTTGGTGTATTTTTGTGGTTCTTTTAATGAAGTGAGGAGTTTTTGTGGTTTGAGTGATGCTGTATTTATAAAAGAGGTTATTCATTGATTTCTCTATTTTAGGATAATTCTAAATGGTGGGGTGACCTATGTTAGGTATTTATATTCCATGAGTTTCATGTTTTTTTCTCAAATATCATATCTTCATTTATGTTGTTCCATGTTACATGAGGAGTCATCGCGTTATTTTAGGAATCATTTTTGGTCTAGTGGTCTTCATTTACTTAGGATATATTCTAGTCACCATAACCTTTCCACCCTTTATAAGTTTTTTTTATGTTCATATTCTCTTTTCCTTTTTCCTTGACCTCGGACTTTTTGGGTGCATAAATTTGCATGTTGGGGAGAATTGTGGCACCCTCATATCATTTATAAGATTTATTTTATATTTTTTATGGTAATTTAAATTTTTGGGAGTTTTGGATTTGAAATTTGGGATGTTATGGTTTTATTCTATTGTTAGGTTATTTCATGATTAGGGGAAACAATGAGAGTAAAATATATAGTGTGATGGACTTTTTAACCATGGGTTTTCATGGTGGGTACATAGTTTTTCAAATTATGTAGGGTATCTAGAGAATCAGGTGGCTTAATTTTTTGTGGGGGAGGTTTCTTGCTCGATTATAACATAATTAGGTTAAACCATGGATCCAAACCCATCTGAGTTTTAGGGGTTAAAGCCAATTTATTCGACATGGTTGGTTCATGGCTTTCCTAACCATATAGTGTAACTACATAACCTACCTAAATTCCTAAAAAAATTAAATTCTCATCCCCCCCTAGGATTTATGTCTTTTAGCCTCCTTTTTTATCCCCTCTCACTCACTCAATCCCAATTCATGCAAAGTGAGATCCCCTCTGCCATTCCCCTTTAATTTGAAGTCTTATTTATTTAATTTTAGGTATATTTATAATACATTCTTCATATTTTATCTTCGCCTCCTCTCCCTTCATCCTTTCCGCTCAATTTTCATTCACACTAAATACATAACCACTGTTTGAGTTGGTTCTAGAGTATGGAAATTGTTTAACGATGGGTATTGTTTTGTGTTTGGAGAATCCATTTCCTTTCTTGGTTGGGTGTTCCCCCATAAAAGTTTACATGTTGTGACTTCTTTCCACTTTAATATGGTAGGTGTTTCTATATCATTCCTACATATTATTATTTATGTTATTTCCCTAGAACAAACTATTTTGTACTTTATATTTTATATATATCCATATACTTGAATATAAATAAATATATTATCTCATACTGATTTTTTCTCAATATTACTTTAATGTGATAATTTATTAAAGTATTAGATACATGTAAAATGTCATAGAAATTTACTAATATGATGGTAAACATGAAATTATATGATGATATTCTTAAATTATTTTCATTATAGTTGTATGAAATCATTTTATGGGATGCTGATGATGTATACTATTAGGTGTGAGTATATATTAGAATATTATACTTTATCTCCAGAAGTTATCGATTAGTAATCTTCAAGAAGAAATTTATGAGGAATTTCTCACCAACAAGAATTAAATATGTTTTTTATTGGATATTCCCATATTCAATGTGTGTGTAATGATATTTAAGAATTAATATTATTATTATTATTACATGTCAAGACTTGAATACTTTTATGTACTGACCAAAACCCAAATTTAATATGTTTATGAGAAGAGTTAAATGCTAGGTGAATCATGAATGGTATGCTATTAAGATATAATTTGAGTAAGGATTTGTTCCTTCCATATTTATAGAAGTTAATATCTCATCCTTTTGATTGAAATAGGATTATTGAACTAAATTTTCATGGTCATGATGTACTGGATGATTCATTTCAAAAATTAAAATAATGAAACATCAAGCATATAGGTTGAAGACATGTGTATGCATCCTTTTGAAGATATATAATGAAAATGTGATTATATTACACAATGAACATTCTCATGTGGTATTCTTCATTGAGATATTGAAATATTTCTCTATGGGTTCCTTTACATGATCCTGGATGTTGATAATAGACTATAGAAAAACATACCTATTGTTACTAATAAAGAAGCCTATCGAGTCAAAATTTTAATATTTCCATTAATTTTAATTAAATTATATTTAAATTTAATTATTGGAATAAATTTCATTATCTAAAATAGGAAATAATATTTTTAATGGATTTATTGATCACATATATTCTTTTACTATTTAATGTGAGTTGAAATCTAGGTGGGGGAAGGATTTTTGTACGTACCGCATCATCACTATAGAAATTATTGTAGCATGTAATATAGTAGTTATACTATTAACCTTATTAAGGCCTTCAAGAAAAGTATTAAGTATTTTATAAAACTAGGATTATGGTCCACTGATTTCAACAAGTTAGGCATCCCAATTGGAATAGGTGGGATGAAATGATTTGACTTGTCAAGTGACATGACACGTCAACACAAAGGTGTCACCGAGTGGGTGTCTTGAAATGAAAATGAGTTTACTGGAACTTATCATCTGGACCACTAACCAATTATATTACTAATGTGGGAAAGAGGGTTCAAATTCCAAAACATTACATTGGGAAGAATAGTTCAATAGTTACTGGTAGGGGAGATATGGCATGTTGATTGGTGACATTATTTCCCATTAAACCAAGAGGATGATGCAGTGTGACTGGATGGTGGTGATATGTAAAAAAAATAGGTGTCGCCAGGTGGGTGGATAAAAAGGGATATAGGTTCATTGGAACCCCTAAAACATTTATTTACCCACATATATTTCTAATGTGTTATAGAGGGGTGACCTGCCACAACACAATGATGTAATATGGCATGATGGGGCTGGCAGGAGGGGAGATATGATGTAAAAATACTAGTGACTTAGTGTTACACTTGGCTAATCATATAGACAACAATCAAACTCAATAATGTCTCATTGGTATGTATTCATTTTGACCTTTAGATCATCAAGAACGTGGGTCTTTAGAATATTAATATGGAATAAATATAGGTCCAATGGCTGTTTTCCATTTTTTTGGGGAGGTATAGGGCTTGACCCACTAGAGTGATTGGGTATGTGTGTTGTTTGTAGTTTGTAATATCATCTTCCTATGATGTATAATATTTATTATTCAAGGTTTTATAAATTTTTAGGGACATGTATGTTATAAGTTATAGTGCCTAATTATGGGAATGATATACTAAATATCATTTATATAAATATTGATTTATTTAATGATATTTAAATTATCTGCGGGGCATGAACGTATCAAAAAATAATAATATTATTATTAGACATATAATTCACTAAGGATTAATATATTTTTAATGGACTTTTTTAAATTACTAATTCTATTACCCTAGATCTATATATACTCAATTATATCATTTATTTGGAGGTGAAAAAATTATTTTGTTGTGATTAACCATTTCTTATCTAGATATTTATCTCCACAACAAACTTCTATTTGGTTTTCTCATATAATAGATAAAATATCTTATACCCCCTCCTCTATCTCCAGAATTAGAGAAGAGGAATTAGTCCTTCAAACTTGTAGTATTCTATTGTGATCAAAGAAGATTGGTGCAATATGATCAATACCACTACACTAAAACCTAGAGTACTATCAGTGATGCCTCGATTTCAAAGGAGCATGTGTGGATCACCTCTAGAGTGATTCTACTTTTCATCCTATTGAAAAAATGATGGTACAACCTAATATATGATTGAATGATCAACACCAACATCAAATAAAAAACTTATGACTCATAAAATTTCTTATTATTAAATTAATTTTAAATTATATATGTAAATATTCTCTTTAGAGTTCCTGGATTATTTCATTTTGATCTTTGAGATATAATCATGATCCAAGTAATTTTTCACCATATTATTATGATTTTTTCATTGGATTAAATGAAAAAAACATCATTGGTCATAGGCTCAACTGAATTCTATTACACTTAGAACCTCCAAGTGGTATTTAATAAGTCACATTTATATTTATAATTATTTTACTTTTTATTGATTTATTTAAATATTAATTTTTAGTTTTTCATTAATGTTTTCATTATTTAATAAAAAATTTAATATATATTCTCCACCCCCATTATTATAAAAGAGAATAATTTAATAGCACATTGAGATATAATTTGAAGTTAGTGAATGGGTTACATGGTTGTGTGGAATATAACTCACCTATATGACATGTAACCCCACATGATATGGTGGTTGTGGGGTAAATAGATGTATTGTATAATTAGTAAATGCAGGTGTAACTAATACTCACATGGTGTTTAATTAATACTAATGAAATGGTAATTAATACTCACTTAGTGTGTATTTAAATAATACAAACATAGTATATAATTAATTACTATGCATGTGGGGTATAATTAATACAAAGGGGGTTTATAATACACATGGAATGTGTAATTAATTAATACACAGGAGGTGTCTAATTTATTAATACACATGTAATGTATAATTTATACATATGTAGTGTATAATTTATTAATGTACACATGGAATATAATTAATTAATTCACCCATGGTTTTTAATTAATACACACACAATCTTATAATCATTTATGAAGAGTACACACCATGTTGATTTTACATCGTGTAAAATAATTTACACATAAAGAAAATTAATTATTCCATTAAACCAAAATAACACATGTTTTGTGTTAAATAAATTTAAAGTACATTTTATTTGACAATGTTTACATATAAATAAATTCCTAATTAATTTCTTCATTAAATTTGGAACTATATATCTTGTATGACCATTATTATACATTATGTACTTCACATGAATCCAAATAAATATATTCTACCTAAATTAACCCAAGTTTGTATGTCATAAATTAAAAATATATGTTATGTGATTTATATTGTAAATTATGTCAATTACATGTCGTGTAAGTGCATAGTAGATGACGATGACCAGATTCTGAATATTTTGGATATGTACATGTCATTTTTTCTCTAAGAAAAAATCATTTACTTAAGAAATTTTAAATAAAATTAATTTATTTAATTTATGTAAAAATATAGGATATGAAATCTTATGTGTCTTTGGGAATGTTTTTTATTTGTAATTAAAATAAAGAATTAATTAATTAAACAATTAATTATTAATTCAAGAGATGTTTTATTTAATTATCTGAGTTATTTGAAATGGATTCAAACATCTATAAATGTTATTTCGTTTTATGTATGATCTTGATCATGATCTTTGACTGACCAATGTATGTGTTAGATTTCAAATTAATTTAATATTATTTCATGGGTTTTATTATTTGATAAAGTTTTACTAAATTAAATATTATAGAATGTGTTCCATCCCATATTCATTATTATTTAGGACATGCATGTCCATGGTTTATTTGGGTATCTTATACCCCTGATTTTCCTCACCTGTGTGAGAGTAAAACATGTAAAGGATGGAGCTCCAAGGATAGGGGTGGTTTATAACCCAAGTCATTATGGAACCATTGAATAAATACACCAGACAATAGAGAAATTCTAAGACTCAATCCAAGAAATACTAAAGGAGTTTTACCCCTATGTTCTTAGTTTGATTCATCATCATCTCATTAAACCAATCATTGGGAAGATCGTAACCAATCCTCTTAATTGGCTTTATTTTTTCATATATATTGTTTTCTATTTATTTTTTTGTTTAATTCTTGGATGTGATCACATTATGTAGACCACCTTGTTTTAATGATAAAAAAGTCAGGATTCTAAATATATTAATGAATTTCAAGTCTTTTTGTAAGTGTTTCATAATTTGAGACTGGTGTTGGAATTGACTAAGGATGAGTCGCCATTGAGGTTACGACACCGTCAACTATACTCACCACTATGATATCTACTAGAAAATTGGAAAATTATAGGAAAATGTTACATATAATACACCTTTTTCCTTGACTCACCACCAACATGAAAATATTTCTACGTCTGAGACACCATCAGGCAACACACTAGCTAGATGAGACACCACCAGTATTGAAACTGTTACCCACACACCACTAGAACATAAATTTGGAAAAGTGTGAAATACCTCCAACCTCACCTACTGTCTGAAGAGATATCGCCAGAAAAGTTTAATTTTGGCTAAGTATAATACACCAATAGTGTCATACCGCAAAGATGATACACCATTAACCTAAGACACCTTTAGCATGGTACATTTTTAGACTAAGATGCCACCACTGTTTTCTTAACTTAACCATTTTCATATAAATATTTTCTAACATCTATATTATTGAAGTTAATATATAATGTTATTTTAATTGTTGTTTCTTAAATTCTCAATAAAATACATTGAAGAGGATATCAGGAATGTTGTACTAGGAAACAGAATATTCTACTTCATGTGGATATTCTCCCTATTACTTCTATTAAGAATGGAAGCATACTCCCTCATACAAAATACACCACAGATGTGTGATGGAGACCGATATCAATCTGATAGCTCACGCTTATTGAACATTAATATAGAGTAGAAGAGATAAACCACTGCATCCTAAAAAACGCTTGATTGAGTTAACTAATGGCCTTTGAAATATTTAACTAATCATTGAATTAGTAATAAAATGATGCAGCTGATTATTGTAAATTAATGAATGATTAAATGGATGATATTTTTATGGTGCTAGACATTGAGTTCTAGACCAATTAAGAGTTGGGAATTGGACATTGTATGCATCCCCAATAGTTATCCAAACTTAAGATTATGTGGTTCTAGGCATGAAAACCTACACTGAATGTGATATGAAGTGATAGGCATGGTGAACTACACTTAATGAGATTTGGGGTTATTGACATGAAGTTAAACACCAAACGAATGATAATGATGAACGATGATTCAAATGGAAAACATGAATTGAAACTGGGACTAATGTGATGATTAAATATTAAATGACAATGTGATAATTGTTTAATTATACATTATATTTATTGCATCATAAAACTGCATGCACTATCTTTTGACTAGACTTGTTTTAGACAGCATTTGTGGTGGCCTAATGATTCATACTCACACCCTATTCGGGCCACCAAATTGGCACCCGAGTAGACTTTGTTGTTACAGGACAAGATAAGGGCAAGGCCCTAAGATAGATTACTGTTTGGGATTGGATTATAGGGGAGGGAACTAGATGTGGTTCGGGACTCACTTAAGATTAGGTGTGTCTTTACTTTTAGTTTCATTGTAGACACTCAAAATTTGTATTGTCATAGTATGTTTTACCTTTCAGTTGATTATTGTATTTTTTGTTTTAAATATCATATGACATGGTATTATTCTGGTTATTTATACTCTTCTTCACTTGGTTATTTTTGTTTTCTTTAATTGGTGTTTTATTCAGATAAAAGAGGGTATAGTCTCCCCAATACTGACTTACCAGACCCTCACTACTAGTCAGCACACTCTGGAATATGGGGAGGCACACTTGAGCACATGTGGCCAACTGGCTCAAGGAACCTTTTAGTACCACCTGGGTTGGGATGTCACAATGTGGTATCAGAGGGGTTTTCTTTTCTTTCTTCTTATTTTGTCTTACTATTTTTGTAAAGGTTGATAGGAGACTAGGAAGAGTTGTGGCTTGGTAATGAGCTCGTGTATGGGAGTTGAAAACCCATGTACGGGGAGAAATTCAAGTACTCAGGGTGGGATTGTTGTGATTGTTGTTTTTTGTTACAGTTGGATATTATTTCTCCTTGGGTGATGCACTTGTGGTTTGATGTGATATTTGTTTTGACAGGTTTTTAAATTTTGATTCATGGCCTAAAGAGGAATGATACTTGAGTCTGAATGCATAATTCTAGGCACTCCAGGTTGTTTTAACAATCATCATTCTAGGAACTCATGGGAAAATAGGTTATGGGTAATTTGTTGAACTTGAACTATTTTTCCTTATTGTGATATTGGAATAATGATCAAAAATGAGAATAAATGGGTGTCTAATGAGAACCATGATTGATGAAATGAGTATGATTAATTAATTAATTGTTATATTAATTAATTTGAGATAATGTGATTAATTAATGGTTTAATTAATTAATGATAATTTGTGTGCCCTTGTGAACCAATACTTAGGAGTAAGATATACAAGGGTAGTGATAAGGCATTGGTGTTGAATGTGTGGTGAGAAAATGGATAAAGGACATGTTAAACTTGTTGTGTTAGTTTATCCTCTTGTATAAACGTTATAAGGTTGTGTTATGAGACCTAAGATGTGTGTTTGGTTTTGTAGAGATATGCCTCCACGATGCTTGTTTAGGGACAGACTGAGGGGTATGGCCAAAAATGAACTTACAAACAAGGAAATTGAGTCCCCATTGGTGAATTTTGAGGAGGAAGGGGAACAGTTCTGAGAGAACTTTTCTCATTTCATAAAATTCATGGAGAGGTACTCAGGGAGGGTTATGAAAATCATGTATGAGTTGACAAGGGATTTTCATCTACAACACCCTTCTACTTTTACTAGAGAGGATGGACCTAAGGGAGATAAATTATGGATTGAATCCATAGATATGATACTTGACCATTTGGAGAATTTGGATGGGAGGAGGGTCAAGTTGGAGGTTTATATATTATGAGGGTTAGTGAAGTTTTTGTGGGACTTTCAACTATGATCTGTATAGACTGATGATATGTTATAAAAGGACTTTCTGGAGAACTTCTTGCATAACTTCTATCCAGAGATGCTGAGACAAGAGAAGGATTCAAAGTTTATGAATCTTGTCCAAGGAAGCATGTCCAGAATGGATTACACTTAATGTTTCACAGATTTACAAAAAAAATCTCTAGATTTAGAGGGAAATGGGGATTCTTTAGCAAAACGATTTTAGGATGGACTTAGGTGTGAAAACAAGTCCCCGAAAAATATCTTTAGGCTGAAGAAATTCTCAGAAGTGGTTAATCAGGCTCTCATTTCAGAGGGGAACCAAAAGGAGGCTTCCAGTACTGGATAGGTAGTTTTTACTAGATGAGCAGCAATTGTGCCTTCCAAGAGGAGGAAGCGTCGTTACGATAACCTTAGTCAGGACAGTGGAAAGTAAGGTGGACAGTTATGAGGAACAGTTGCACCGAATCTTACTCTTGTACTTTTCCACCAGTGAAGTAGGCAGAGACACTATTGTACGCATTCTCCTCGATCACCAGTGGAGTGCCAGTTTCATGGAAAGATAGGTCACCTAAAAAAGTTCTACAGAATGCAACAGTAAGCTAGTGCTGAGAGAGCAGCAGCTCAGAGTCCGAGTGTAGGAAGGGGTCTTCTACACTATATAGGTCTGGAAGTTGGAACTCTACTGGATGAGGCGGTAGCGGTAGTGGACGTGTTACATTAGGGTTTGAGCGCATGTATCATTAGAGTGGTGCTACTAAAGGGATTCAGGTGAAACCACAGGGAAAAGGGATAAGATAGTTATGTGTAGTGTAGCCTACACTTATGGAGAGCAAGGTCGGTCCATCGATAGTGAGAGATACTATTATAGTTGCTTCTACTTTATCTAATGCCTTGTTTGATATTGGTTCCTCTTATTCCTTTATATCTTCAAATCTTGTTAATAGTTTGAGCCTGGAGGTGGAGTCTATAAGCAGGGTGATTAATATTGATACATTGTTGGGAACATGGTCTAGGGATATATGTTTATGCAAGGGTTGTTATCTAGAGAATGGAGAGTATCATTTTCCTTGGTATATCTATGCCCTTGATATAATGGGCTTAGATCTAACTATGGGTATGGATTGGAAAGTCACGTACTGATCCCACATTGATTGTTACTATAGGGGAGTGACCTTTGTATCTTGTATGGGTGACCAGTATGTTCATCATGCGGAATAGGATATCCATACAGGTCGAGCTGGGATAATTACTCAGCAACAGGGATAGCTCACACCCCAAGTTTCTAGTATTTTTTATGATTATAGGAGTGGTAGGAAATATGTCTTTCCACCAATAGTATAACTATTTCATTATGTCTTTCCTAAAGACTTTTTAGGGTTTCTACCTAACAGAGATGTGGAATTCACTATTAAGCTCATGCTGGGGCCTAATCTGTTATCTATTCTACATTAAAAAATGTCGTCGAGTGAGATTCACGAGTTCAAAACACAGTTGGAGGAGCTGGATGATAAAGGGTTTATCCGTCCAAGTATGTCGCCTTAGGGACCACCTGTATTTTTTGCAAAGAAGGCTGACAGGAGTTTAAGCTTGTGTGTTAATTACTAAATGATGAATAAAATAACTGTGAATAACCGATATCCTTTTCCACGTATAGATAGACTATTTTACCAGATGAGGGGGGATTGTGTGTTCCCAAATATCGATTTGAGATCATGGTATCATCAGGTGAGAGTTATGACCTCTGATATACTAAGAACTTCTTTAATAAGCAAGTATGGCATTTATGAGTTTATTGTAATGTTGTTTGGATTGAAAAATGCTCTAGCCGTATTTATGGCCTTTATAAACATGATCTTTAATCTGTACTTAGATTAGTTTTCTGTGGTGTTTGTGGATGACATATTGGTGTACTCTAAGACTCATGACAATCATTCCCAAAATCTTGACATCATCCTGGGTACACTAAGAGATCATCACTTATATGCCAAGCTATCTAAATGTCAGTTTTGGATTGACAGGGTAAACATTTTGGGGCATATCATCTTGGAAGAAGGTGTTCAAGTGGACCCAAAACAATTACAGGTAGTGATTTCTTGGGAGCATCCCAATAACGTTTTTTATATTAAAAGCATTTTGGGATTATCTGGTTATTACAGGAGGTTCATTCAGGACATTTCTCGATTGTTAGAACCTCTTTCAGGTTTGAAAAAGAACAGGATAAAGTTTTATTTGATAGAAGCATGTGATAATGCTTTCTAGTATTTGAAGAAACTCTTGACAATGACACCAATTTGGATCTTACTTGAGTTAGGTGAAAAGTACAAGGTGTATTATGAGTCTTTTGAGATCTACCTCGGAGATGTGTTGATGCAAGGGGATCAAGTCATTGCTTATAGGTCTTGGCATTTGAGGCCACATGAATGGAATTACCCTACGCATGACCTTTAGTTGGAAGTAGTGGTATATGATCTTAAGTGTTGGCAACACTATATTTTGGGTGAAAATTGTATAGTTTTTATGGATCACAAAAGCTTAAAGTATATATTTTCATAGCATGACTTGAATCTTCAATAGTGAAGATGGGTAGAGTATATGCATTCCTTTGATTTTGAACTGGAATATACACCCATAAAGGGGAATAGTGTGGCTGATTCCTTGAGCATGAAAAATCAAACTCAATTGGTATATGATTCGAGTTCAGAGTGTAAGATGATGACTTTGCTAGTAGAAATGCATATGGTAGTTTAGGAGAGTCATGAGAGGATGACTCTAGTTTATGTAGAAGTGGAGTCTATACTCTTGAGATGTATCAGAGACATGAATTATAAGGAACCAGAGTGTTTAGCCTTAAAGGAAGGCCTTGAAGGTAGGGAGACACATTTAGACTGAATTATAGATGAGGATGAGATCATCTAGATGAAAAATTGGGTTGTTATTTCTACGATTATGTGAGAAAAAATCATGTGATAATTTCATGCTTCAAAGTGGGAAGTACATCTAGGGGTAACAAAAATGTAATGTGACCTACAAAGATTGTTTTTGTGCACAATAATAAAAATGAGATACAAGGGTTCGTAATAAGATGTGTTCACCTGTCTATAGGTGAAGGTGGAGCATCAGCGACCTGGAGGCCTATTGCAGTCATTTCCCATTCTAGAATAGAAGTGGGATGATGTGACTATGGATTTTGTGGTAGGACTTTCAAAAAATATTAGAAAGAATGATCCAATTTTGGTCATTTTGGATCAACTAACAAAAGTATCACATTTTATTCCTATCAGGGATACCTTTATAGTAGAACAGTTGGGAGAACTATATATATGAGAGTTAGTTCATTTTCATGGGGTAGCACAGAATATCGTTTCAGATCGCAATTCACACTTTACTTCACACTTCTGGAAGGGATTACAGAAGGTTCTTGGTACACAGGTTTTGTTAAGTGTGTCCTTCCACCCACATATAAATGGGTATTTAGAGCATACCATATAGGTGTTAGAGGATATGCTACGAGCATATGTTCTTGACTTTGGTGGTTCTTGGGAGAAGCACTTGGATTTAGTGTATTTCACCTATAACAAAAGTTATTAGGAAACTATATAGATGGAACCATATGAGGAACATTATGGTATACCTTTTAGATCACTTCTGTATTGGTTAGAGGTGGGTGAGTCAGATCTGTTGGGAACGAGTCTCATTCAAGAGACATCAGAGGAGGTGTAGTGGATTCAAAAACGTATGGATATAGCTCAGAGTAGGCAGAATTCCTATGCTGATAGACGGAGACGACCCCTAGAGTTTACAGAGGGTGATTGTGTATTCCTTTAGGTTACTTCTATATTGGTTCACCATAGCATACGGAGGTAGAGAAAGTTGGATTCAAGGTTTGTAGGACTGTTTGAGGTGCTGGAGAGAATTGGGCTGGTGGTATACTGATTAGCCCTTCCATAAAAATTCAGTGCTATACATGATGTTTTTCATGTGTCAAAACTATGGTGGTGTCACCCTAACCCTTCTATTGTAATTTATGTGGAAGAGGTTGACCTTGAGATATATGCGTCCTGTGAGGGTCATCTGATACGTGTGATGGGTCATAGTGAGAAATTGTTATGGCAAAAGATCTTGCCATTAGTTCATGTGTTATGGCAACATAGAAGTGTTCAAAAGGAAACTTGGTAATGAGAAGCAGACATGAGGGCTCAATGACCCAATATTTTTTGGATTAGAATCTTATAAAAGTTCAAGAGTGCGGCTCGAGGATGATTTTATATAAGGTGGGGAGATTGTAAGATCCTTCCCTTTTATGGAGTCATCTCATGCACGTTTTCAAGTAATTTTTTATTTTTTTAAGTACATTTGTTTTGGAGTAGTTTCTTTGGGTGTGTTTGGATGAATTTTTAAGAAAAACTAAAGGATAGTGGGTTGTGAAAGGTTTGCACATGGTTTGACAAACTGTACGACTAAATTGTGCCAAGCGAAAAAACATGGACAGAGATGTCTTTATGGTTTGTGTACATTTTGACAAACTGTGCGACTAAACCATGTCAACCATGTAAACCTGGACAAAGAGGACATCACGGTTGGCACACAATTTTCCCTAACTATGCACCTCTACCCAAGAAATTGTGTGTGTGGGTTTGATTTTTCAAAAAAACTATTTTAAAACCAGCTGAACCCCCAAGACTCCTATATTTTGACCTTGGCTCAGGCTTATCAAATTATAGGTGAACCCAAATCCTTTCAGATGGATTCCTAGGTGATCTGAACATCGTTCTTTGAGATCAAAAGCTCGAATTGAATATCCTCTCTCTTCCCAGTAAGTGGATTTCACCCTATTGTTTCTCATGTTCATTCCTCTATCTTTCCTTTCTCTTTTCATTGAAGGTATTTACCATTTACATGAATCTAAACCTATAAGTTGAGATATAGATCTAGTATCTTGGATCTAGATCTAGTTTTTAAAAATCTTGATGTATTTTATCTTAATTTTGGTTTAGGGATTTAGATCTGGAGCTTGATCGACGACGTTGTTCCAATCGGATTTTGGGGATTTCTATTGGGCTAACATCCATCAATAAACCAAGATAGGTGGTCTAAATTGAACTCCCATAGTCATGGATTTGATATGTGAATGTGAGTTTATGAATTTTCTAGGTTCCATTATTAATTTATTTCTTAAATTGGAGTAATTAGGAATGTGGAATAGACTAGTGATTGCCTTGGTGATTAATTGATAATTTAAACACGGAACAAATGAATGGGGGTTTCCCAAATAGATATTTGTTTTAGACATTGGTTGTGGTTTAAGAGAATGTAATTGAGATATTGAATTGATTGTTTTAAGATAATTAATTGGGGGAAATTAATTATGAAATGATGTTTGGATATATAAGATAATTAATTATGAGAATTAATTATGTGCCATGATATTGATCAAAGATAATTAATTGTGAGAATTAATTATAAAAAGTTCATATTATATATGGATAATTAATTGTGAAGAATTAATTATGAAATGAGAATTGTGTTGATTTATTAATTAATTGATGAATTAATTAATAGGTTATGTGCTTAGTTAATTTTTGAGTTAAATAATTGCCTTTGAAATGTTTAACTAATCATTTCATTAGTAATGGAATTATGTGGATAATTATTGTGAATTAATGAATGATTAAATGGATGAGATTTTTATGGTACTAGACATAGCATTCTGGACTGATTAGAAGTTGGGACATAGACATTACGTTCATCCTCAATAGTTATCCAAGATTTAGATTATGGGGTGCTAGGCATGACCGCTTACACCGAATGATATTTGGAGTGATAGGCATGGTGGCCTATACTCAATGAGATTTTTGGTTCTTGACATGATGTTCAACACCAAACAAATGATAATGATGAGTTATGATTCAAATGGAAAACATAAACTGAAATTGGGCCTAATGTGACTATTAAAGATTAAATGACAATGTGACAACTATTTAATTATACATCGTATTTATTGCTTCATAAAACTGTAAACACTATCTTTTGACTGGACTTGTTTTAGACACCATTAGTGGTGGCCTACTAAGTTATACACACACCCTATTTGGGCCGTCTGGTCAGCACCCGAGTAGATTTTTTTGTTGTAGGACATGATAAGGGAAAGGCTCCAGGATAGATTGCTATTTGGGATTGGATCATAAGATAGGGAACCAGACGTAGTTCGGGACCCACTTGGGAGTCTTTGTGTCTTTACTTTTAGTTTCATTGTAGACACTCAACATTTGCATTATCATAGAATGTTTTACCTTTCAGTTGAGTATATTATTTTCTTGTTTTGAATATCATATGACATGGTATTGTTCTAGTTATTTATAAACATCCTCACTTGGTTATTTTTGTTTTCTTCCATTGTTGTTTTATTTTAATAAAAGAGGGTATAGTATCCCTAATAATGACTTATCGGACCCTTTCTTCTAGTCGGAACCCTCTGGCGTATGGGGAGGTGCACTTGAGGGCATGTGGCCAACTGGCTCGGGGCACCATTTAGTGGCACCTGGTTCGGGACATCACACTCTATTATCTAATGGTTTATTTAATGATATGACATTAAATAAACTAATGAACTAGGAGAAATAACTTCTTATTCTGAACTTGGCATGAGCTACAACATTCCACATGTCCACCTATGTATCACCGAGTTGGTTCCATTATGGTTCCATCTTGAACCATCTCCAAACACCTTGGGATGCTCTATTAATTACAAATATTTATTACTCACACATAGGTGATGGTAATCAAAGGATTATTTAAAGGGAATTACATAAATATCCTTGGACATGCAGGTCCTACATAATAATGGAGGGAGGGATAACTCACAGGCCTTATTTTAATTTATAATTAAATAATTTCAAAACCATGCAATAAATTTAAATTAAATAAATTCCAACACATACAAATGTATTATTCAATATCATGATCAGTTGTACATGCAAAGAATATGAAAAAAGTAACTGGATGGCATTCATTTCTTTATTAGTAATTTATTATTAAAATGAACAAGCATTTATTAATTAATTAAAAAATTAATTAATTCTCTTTCATCTTAATGATCATCCAAACATAATTATAGATACCTGTGAATATGGTATTCATGGAAAATAAATGAAAGAACCATTGATGGGATATTTTTATTGTAAATTAACTGAGCCTTTAAAATTCATTAAAACTATTATTAAATTGTCAAACACACAATGGTGTTCCAATAAATAAAATAAGGTTTTAATGGTGAAATTTATAAAATTTAATGTAATTTTAATTTTGTTCATTAATGGGGTACTACATGGTGTGAACATTCATCTATATTCCATGTACATTGATTATCGTATATCCAAGTTACATGATTGGTGATTCAACATGTCAACTTATCCAGACTACATGGTGTGTACATTCTAACTTCACACCCTATATAATCTTGTCACAATCCAGGTTAGCCTGATCAACATATGGTGTGAAATAAAAGTGCCATATATTTTTTAAAATTGCACGGTGAATCTATATACAATTAACATGGGAATACTGTTTGTGCTCCAACTGCATGTCGTGTAACCTAGATTTACTATCCATAGATTTAGCACTTCCTAATAGAATCTACAATCCTTCTGAATTTGTTCTTAAATCTATAAGAAAATGAAACACTGGATGAACATGATTAGTATGTCGATAATGTGTTAATTAAAATAGGACTAAATAATTAATAAAATGAAATGAAAATATAACCACAATTATGCACAGATCAATAATAAAATTAATAATTATTAATTTAAATGTGATCGATCTGATACCACTTATTTGTTCTTGGTGCAACAGAATCATTACAGTGGAGGGAGATATATTAATGTTTCTTTTAATAATTATTTCCCTAAACCAAGAGTGAGGATCTTTCACATAAAATTTATAATTAATTTGTTTAATATCTAAAGAAATAAATATCTGGGCTTAGGAAATTTCTTCATTGATGATTTTTTATCATCCATAAAGGCCCTTCTGTATTGCCTTCATTGTGTTTGTGAGGATCCAAGGGTATAATTACTCTAGAAGTGATCCACATGTTCTCCAATGGTCTTCGAGAAACACCACTCATTCTCTGGGTCGTAGTTCAGTGAATCTAATGTCTTACATTGTTCATTCTTGATCACTCATTCTTCAGCCTTGAAGAAATTTTCTCCTAAGTTTCTCATTCATGAGAGGTATATCATAGAAGGAGTAAAGATAGAATTCATTGTGCACAATAATTCTCTATTCCTAAACATGTTATTAGTTTTGAATACTTTACACAATAGACATAGCAGTCTATTTATAGAGATGGGAATTCAGTTACAATATTAAACTTCATAACATCCATTAAATATAATTATAACCATTAATGAAATATAGTGACACATAATAATAATAATAATATTATTATTATTATTTGGTATTCTAACTTGTGAAAAATGGATAAATAATATTTACAGACTTGTAAATAATTATTTTATCACTGAACATAGTCTTGGTCCATTCGAACTCCTGTGGAATTTATTGAACACATGAATAAATATTTTATTCTATTAAATAAATATTTTATTCAGAAACTAGTAAGTAAATATTTATTAAATATTCAAAAAATAAATATATATATTTTATTCACAATCCAGTGAATAAATATTTATTTAATTTATGTGATCGATATAGCTTGAATAAATTTATTCCTCAGCCTTGGGAATAATATTTATTCCATTAATTAAATTCAAATAGAATATAATCAAGACCAATATAAACACTTATTGTGTGACCCTATTGGATTCTTTCTTATTGACATTAAGCGGGCTTTATTAAAGACTAATATTGCTTTCTAATAACTGGTCAAGGCTCCCAAAAGAAGGAACTTAAAGCCGCAACGATGAAAGCCACATATGAACACCAACTCTGTAATATAATCCCTTTGTAAAAATATCTCATCAAGAAGGTTACATGATGGTTTCATCAACCTATATGCTCGATAAATCATTCTTTGACTATCTGAAATAAACTTGTCATTACACCATGACCATGGAATTTAGGGCAATGGTTTTATTTCAATCAAAAAACCGAGATATCAACTTCCATAAATATGGAAGGGAAAATATTTCCTTTACTTATCCATTAATAACATGTCATTTTTTACTCACCCAATGTACCGTACTTCTTGCCAACATATGGTGTGATGGTTTTTGGCAGCAAATCTAAGTGCACGAGTCGGGACATGCATTAATGATAAACTTAAAGTCTAAGGACCATTGCACACACTTGCAGATAGGAATATCTGATGACACCAAAATATATGTAATTCCTCTTGGTATTTTTGTTCTCATAATCTCCCATCTTTTAGATTACCAAGTGCGAACTTTCTGAGAAGAAGCCCCATCGGCTTATGAGTGCTTACACCTAAAGTTTTATATAATATATATCCCATGATAGTATGTTATCCAACAATAGAACTATATTAAGAATATATTTCTATCCTTTCAAGGTTCTCATCATAGTGGGGAACTACTATGACCATATCAATGTGGCAAATACTTTATAACATTATTACATTGAAGTCACGCAGAACACTGAACAATATGTAATAAGTTATTTAATTTAATATTTAATACATAAAATATTTATGTAATCAAAGTAAAATCATTTGGTTCTAGGACACCAACTCTGACAATTTTTTTATAATAAAACCATACTAGTGAAAAAAATTAAATATTAATGGATTATCTGAAGATGAGGTATAGTTATTAATCAAGTGTTATTTGTTTTATTTCATCTTATACCTCCTTGAAATACTATTCAAACATGATGATATAATGAAATATGTATATTCCATATACTAATATGGAATTATTTTAATGTAATAATCTACATCTATCTTCTATTCCATCAAATGGGACACATAACCATTGTTCTTGTGTAATGCAGTCTACCACCTCACTAATAGATGAAATTCTTTCCCATAATCGCCTCTCACCACTATTTATGATAATGGTTTTAATTTATATATATATATATATATATATATATATATATATCTTTGTGTGTGTGTAATATTCATGAAATATTTCTCACTATAGATAAGTAATATATCATGTATTTTATTACCTTACCATTAAATTAAAAATGATAACGTCGTTCATGTGTATGTGTAGAATACCACCTCCATGAAGTGACTTGATTCATTTTTCATCACCGCATCACATAGATGGTATATATAAGTTTATTTAAATAATTAATATGATATTTATGATATAATGGTAATTATATGAATATAAAACAACACTTACCTCCTTTCCATCATGATCATTGAAAAATGGAAACATTACTCATACGTACGTACAGTCTACCATCTCCAAGACTGTAATGCAGTTTATTTTTTATAACCATCATTAAAGTTTGGTTTTAAAAGTAAAATTTATAGATAAAAATGATAATTATTTCATTATTATTATTCTAGATATGATACAATAATGACCTCTTTTACCATATTCAACTTCCCAAAATCATTTTGGACATATGAACTCAATATCATCAAAATATCTGATATGAAATTAATTGATTAAGTAATTAAATATAAAATGGTAATAAATAAAATAAAAATAATTAAAATATATAAAAAAATTCTTAATAAGCTAAATAATGAACATAAGTTTATTATTTAGGAAAATAAATAGCATATGTTATGATTTGGACCTGAGGTGAGGGATTTCATCTCAATTTATACTCCATTGAGATATATTTGGTATTATGAACCTATTTGATTTTTTGTGGGGAATATATTTCCAATTTGATTTATTTAACATGAATATATATTTACTCATGATTATTAATGATTTAATTCATGTTATGCTTTCAAGAGAAATTTTTACAATGAAATTTGATCTTATTTCTCTTTTTGACTGGGTATATTTTTATTTCATGACCATGTTTTTTGAAACTTGTTTTACCAAAGTATTTTCTATTAATAAAATGATTTATTAAGGAAATTTTAAGTTATCATTGACTTTTTAAATTGTTTGAAAATAATATTTCAAAAAAATCCCTAAAATATTTATTTTCAACCATTTTATAAAAATTAAAAAGGAATGTTTTTTTAATGTATACAAAATTAATAGACTTTCCCACTATCATAAATGCCTTACAACATTTATGTTATTATATAATATTTCAATGATTTTTAAAATGAAACCCTTTATGAAATCTTATTTCAAATGTTTCTTTTATATTTTCATCTATTATTTTAAAGAATTGATTTTACCACAAAATATAATTTTTTAAAATCCATCTATCATCTACTGATTAATTTTGGGAACATTATTTTTATCTTGAAACTTTAACTTTACTATAATCGTTGAAAATTAAATTTCTATTAAATATGTAAATTGTGTGTATCATGGATATTCTTATTTCTTAAACTATATAGCATTTCTACATATACTGTTTCACTATGAATGGTATTTAATTGACTTGGGAAAACCATGATAAATTTAAATTCATTACTCAATATAGATGTTTTTTGTTAAGGAATATTATTAATGAATTGAATTGATCATTTAATATATGTGGAATGCATTAGACCTGTAGTGATGGGTGCAGCCTAGTTATAGATAGCCCCTTGATGCATCAAATATTTTCATGAGACAAATCATTAATCTATCATTAGATGGATTTATAGTATATACTTACCCATAAATTAAACATTCTTGGCACAAGGTTTTGATGATATGGATATCATGATGTATGAAATCATGACATCCAATACTAAAAATTTCCTTTATTTAGAATTCAGTTATTAATTTTTCATGATATTACTACACTTGTATTGTCTATAGATGTATTTTTTTCTCTAGTTATTGATTAAATGGCATGGGTTTTCTGTTATTTACCTTGATATATTGATTATGACTTATTGATTTGTGATATATTCTATTGTACATAACTCTTACTGAGTATCTAGTCTCATCCTTTATTGATTTTCTTTTATCCAATATATGAATAAGTATATTATGAATAATATCAATGATGAAATAATTTTTTTATACTTTGTATTTTATATTTATAATGTAATATGGAAATCATGTATGTGTCTAGTTTTCCAATATTACTAAAATGATCGATCCATCAATATGAGATCCATTGTATCTTATACTAATGTAATAATTTAGACATTACCTCTGGGTCAACAGAGTCAAGTTGTTATGGT
Source organism: Viscum album (assembly GCA_963277665.1). Classification (NCBI taxonomy): domain Eukaryota; kingdom Viridiplantae; phylum Streptophyta; class Magnoliopsida; order Santalales; family Viscaceae; genus Viscum; species Viscum album. The sequence continues at coordinate 930,046,018 of OY728165.1, forward strand.
TGTTATTAAAGTAAGTTTAGTATAAACATTAGGAACTATATTATAAATGTACATATCTAACATGAGAATTATGATAATCTATTATAGTATTTGATAACTTTTACCAATATACGTATTTTTATATTATGGATCAATATTCATGATTATTATGAGATAACTCGGTGTGTTCCGTAATTCAGTATTGGCACCTAATGGAAGAAAGGGAATCAAAACCCATAGACAATGTAGAGATTTCACTATTGGGAAAGCTAGTAAAACTGGTATTGGAACAGTGTAGAACATGGGATATTAGAGAATCTTAGTTCAGTTATGATTAATAAAAAATCATAAATGGTGAAAACTATTGTTCCACTACATGACTCTCCGATATTGGATCTCTTCATGAAACATAATACTTTATCTTTTAATATAAATACTAATCCATTGGTAGTTAAGAAATTTATTATGTCTCATAAATATTCTTATTTCTTTATGATGTAATAAAAGTGAAAATGTTATTATGATAGAGTATTGTCTTAATGGAGATACAGATCAATTTTGGCCATTAGTCTAAAATACTAATGAGGTTAAATAAATAGAAATCATGGAATGGAAATATTTTAAAGTGGTTTTGCTTTATAAATACATCCCTCTAGAATAGATAGCTAAAATATAGAGTAATTTCCTCAATTTAAAGTATATGAAATAAGAAAGTGTTACTGAGTATGAGTCTAACTTTTAAAGATTATCCATGTATGATTTAGACACATACATAATATGAAAATAAAGATTGATCATCTCTTTAATGGAATTAATTTGAGTCTTTTAAGGTAATCGGTTTCTTGAACATTTTCATCATATGATGATATCGTATCAAGTTCCATTAAGATAGATAAGTAATTTTCTAGATCCTATATCTTTAAGGGAAATCAATTTAAGAATAGGATAGTCAATCACTATGAAAAAGGTAAAACATTAAAGAATAATTAGAGAATTAAAAATTTATATCATGTAAAAATTATAGAAAGAAAAATACTATAAAGTGATTTAAGGGTATGGGAGTTTGTTACAAGTGTGGAGAAAATTTTCATCTAGCTAATGAATGTATAGAAAATAAAGTTACCGCTATTATCCAATACTTAAGCTATAAAGAAATGGTAACCTATTCAAGACAATGGAACAAGTGTCAATGGAATCCACCACAAAGGATACCAAGGTGATAAGTCCAATCTTATGTGATCACTATAACTGATGGTGAAATTCCTAATGATGTGGTGGAAGGTACGTTAATCATAGCCTCAAATTTCGATAATGGTCTATTTGATTTTTTATTTTCATAGTCTTTTATATCTAAAATATTTTATAATAAAATCATATATTTCCTTATCACCTTAATAAGGTAGTTTTCATAAAAACCTCATAGTGGAAATATCACTGCAACAATAATGTGTTGGTCAGTTCCTATTATAACACATAAATGTTCTCTATTTGTTGTCTTTATTATTATACCTATGTTTTATTTTTATATAATTTTTAGTATGGTATGACTTTCAAAAAATAATACAAAAAATTATTGAAAAGATAAGGAAATTATGATTCATGATGAAGATGTTGAATTCCTTATCTTTGAAAGTGAGACTTAATCATCTGAGTCGTGTCTATATTAACCCCCAATATCTCTTATGAATGAGACTCCTTGGGAAGAAGAGAAGACACAACCTAAGTATAGAAAAGGTAATATTAAAATTGAGGATTTACTTAATTTATAGGAATATATTTATGTATTTTTTGAGAAATTACCAAGACATCCACCATAGCATGTGGTTTAATTTTACCTTGAGTTAATCCATGATACAAGAACTATATCAAGGACTCCCTATAGAATGACAACTATGGAATTAGTGTAATCTTATAAACAACTATAGGATTTTTGGGATAAGGTATTTATGATCCCTAGTGTTTCACCTTGGGGATCCCCTGTTATTTTTGTTAAGAAGAAATGTGGATCTTTGAGGATATTCTTTGATTATAGAGAAATAAATTCTATTATGATAAATAATAAGTATTCTTTTCCTCACATTTATGAATTATATTATCAACTTCACAGAGCTCAATATTTTTCAAATATTGATCTTCATTCTAGTTATGATCAATTATGAGTGATGAAATATGATATTCCAATGATAACATTTTGTACAAGGTTTGGATATTATAATTTTACAATACATTTGGATTGACTAATGCACATCCTTTTTTATGGATCTAATTAACAGGGTATTCAAGGAATATATTGATGATGTTTTTTTGTATTTATTGATAATATCTTGGTGTACACTAAACTTTATGAGGATGATGATAATCACTTGCGGATCATTCTTGAGACTCTTGGAAGAAAGGGGTTATTTGGGAAATTTATCAAGTGTGAATTCTGGATTTAGAAAGTTTATTTTATCCACTATATTATATATAATGATATAATATTAGTTAATAATGTAAATACCAAGGCATTTAAATAATGGCCTACACCAATGAACATAATCGAGGCATATAGTGTCATTAAATTGGTATGTTATTGTCATCGATTTGTTCAAAATATTTCTCTATTAGCTAACCCATTAACCAATCTTACATATAAAGGGGTTAAGTTCATATGGAAAAGGGAATGTGAATAATTTTTTGAAGAATTGAATAGATTAATAAATTCTTTGATTTTGAATCTACTATTAGGAATTGATGGATTTTTTATATATGGTGATTCATCGAAGAAGGGACTTGGTTTTTTTCTTATGCACTATGATAAATTTATTTCCCATGAATCAGGTAAGTTAAAGACTCATAAATAGATCTATCCAACTCATAATCTTGAGGTGGAATTCTTGATCTTTTCTTTTAAGATATGGTAAATTATATCTATAGTGAAAGATGTGATATATACATAGATAATAAGAGTATGGAATAAATCTTTTCATAGAAATAGCTCAATATGAGGCAAATATGATGGCTCAAGCTAGTTGATAATTATGATTGCACAATATATTACCACCTAGAGAAAGAAAATAAGGTATAAAATGAATTGATCCATAAATATCATGAAGAACTGAACAAAATGAGGATTTTAAGGGATCATATGTTCATGGATTTAGTAAAGATGGATCTGTGAATTATTAAGAAAGGGGAAACATCACAAATTTTTCAAATGTTTTCCAAACTATCTTTATTATAAAAGATAAAAATTTCTCATCCTAAAGATAAGAATTTTCAAAATAAAACTAAAATCATGAATGATGGTAAATTCGTAGACTTCATATATGAAGGTGGAGTTCTAAATTTTTTAAATAAATTGTGTTCTCCATCTATACCTAAGATAAAAATGGAATTGTTAAATGATTCTCATAGACTAAATTTCTATTTACACCCTGGTAGCACAAATATGTATAAAGAAAAATTTTGGTGGGATAACATGAAGTGGAAAATTAATGACTATATATCAAGATGCTTGGTTTTTCAATAGGTTAGGTATAAGAGACAACATCCTAGAGGAGTTGTGTAACCTCTACCAATTCCTATGTGGAAATGTAATGACATTACTGTGGAATTTGTAACTGGATTAGCAAATAATCCAATAAAGAATGATGAAATATGGGTTATTGTTGAACGCCTTACCAAATTTGCACATTTTCTTACTATGATTGAAAATTTACCCCTTGAGAACCTTGTATGACTCTATATTAATTATGTTTTAGTACTTCATGGGTCACATCTTTTAATTGTGTCTAATTGTGATCTATACTTTACATTGAAATTCTGGAAAAATATTCAGAAGGCTCTTGATACTAAAATTCATTTGAGCGGGCCTATCATATTCAAGATTATGGACAGTCTAAAAGGACTATTCAGACATTATAAGATATTTTTATGTCATTATCACTTTAATTTCAAGGTATATTTGGTCAGTATTTACCTTCTATAGAGTTTTCCTATTATAATATCTTCCATTCAAGTATTCATATGGTGTCATATGAAGCATTATACAGTAATATATTTCATACTCCAAATTTTTAGGATAATTTTTTACAATGTAATATTGTAGGCCCATAACATGTTGATGATACAATGACAATTTTAAAGACTATTCGAACACATATGAAAGCATATCAAATATGGCTATAGAATTATGCAGATAACAGAAGGAAATATTTGGAATTTCAATTGGGCGATCATGTTTTCTTGAAATTATCTCCATGAAATAGTGTTATAAGTTTCTATAATAAAGGGAAACTGAGCCTTAGGTACATCAAAACTTTTTTAATTTTTGAAATAATTGGAGCTATGGATTACCATTTGGAATTTCCATCAAGTCTCTCTAAAGTACATGATGTGTTCAATATCTCATCGCAAAGTATATATTAGATCCAACGCATGTGGACACCTCTGAAGAGATATAATTAGAACCCAATATATATAACATTGAATATTCTTTAAATATTCTTGACACTAGATAACATTTATTGAGTAATTATATGATTTTAATAGTAAAGGTACTTTGAAGAAATCATAAAATAGAAGAAGCAGTGTAGGAATCTGATGATGTTATGAAGAAGAACCACCCGCATTTGTTTATAAGGTAATATTCATGAAAATATCTAGGATGAAATTTTTTAGGATGGAATAATGTAATATACTTATATTTTAAAATAACATTATGTTTGATAGAATATACAACACACAACACTAAGCTTAAATGAACCATGAAATATTATTAATTAAATATAATTGTTATAAGTTAGTTGTTGAATTGGTGGGTGTGAATAATAATAACCTCATTATGAAATATATATTAATTTCATATTCAATAAATATTTATTTATTTATTCCTAGGAAATAAATACTCTATTATTTTTAAAGTCATTTTATTGTTCAAAAATATGTTTTCATCGAAATTGATTTTATTAATTTTTATGAGAAAATAATATAATTATTTCTACCAATTTTATAAATTAGATTGTATAAAATAAAAGTCCTTTTTTAAACCATCATTTCAAAATTAACTTAGAGTGATAATTTGGGATTTTTTGAAAAATATTGATTTATTAATGAATAGTGAAAATTTCTGATTTTTGTAAAGCTTGAATTTATTTACATAAAAAACCCCATAATATTTTGAATTTTATCCTAAATTAGTATAATTCCCATTTTTTAGAAATAATATAATTAAATACATATGAATCAATATTATATATGATCATGGTATAAAAATACTTTTAGACTTAAAAGGGTATTTTTTTCAAAAACCTATTTTTCATCATGATTTTCAGGATAATTATAAATTGAATTTCTATCACTTATAGAGATTTAATTTGGTAAAATTTATTCTATATTTATATTCATCTAAAAAATTATTACTTAATTAGGTTAACTTTATTTTTAATCATAATGAATATTAAAAACAATAAAAACTTGTCATTGTGGTAAAAGGGTAAACCGAGATAACATTGGTTAAAACAAAGTGATAAGACCAAAAATATTCATCTTTAATTTTATCATATGAATTAATTACAACCCTTATCCCTTTAATACCAATATTTATTTTTTTATGGGACACTTTCCCATGAAAATGGAAAAATTTCACCCTCTTCCTATTAAATATCACTTATGTGTTGACAAAGGGGGAAAGTAGGTTGTGGATGAATATTAATGAAAATTTTGAGCATAATGATGGTGATTTATTTATAATATTTGAAAAAGAATTATTTACCTTCAATTTTTATGCAACACTGATGTAGTATTTATTTAATTAGAAGAAAAATAAAATAAATTTTTTTAAAAATATTAAAAGTAATATAATTTGATTAAATTATTATGATACACACATTTTTTAAATAATTATAATATATTTAGGGTGTTTTAAAGTTTTATATTCTAATTCCATAATTTTTTTGATGTTTTTAAAGTCAAATTAAATGAATAGTGTTAAAATTGACATTAATGATATTTTTTAATAAGTAATGTTTTATTAAATGATTTAAAATTCCAAAAATAACTTATATTTGGCCAAGTAAATGGGATATGGTTTAAAATATCAACCATGTTTTATTTATGGGTTCTTTTTCATTTTATAGTAACTTTACTGATCCTAAAGAGTAAAACAATTAATACCATGGTAATATTCAAAAAGGGTTAACATGAGTTAAAATAGAAAAACATTAGGGTAAAAAACATCACTTAACCTTTTAAAATTTATGTTGTATGAGTGGATTTCAACTCTTACATATCTTAGTTTTAAATATTATTAATTTATTATCTTATGAATATGAAAATAAATTTATATTAATTTAATACTTAAAGAAATTCCAAGAGTTCCCCTCCCCTCCCTTATAAAAGTTCAACTCTTATCTTCTTATCTTCACACTTAAAAAAAATTGTTTAGAAAATACCTACCTGAATACCTTCCTTACATACCTCTCGATTTATTTATCATAAAACTAGCATACGAATGCTTTTGGTGTGATCGTTAAGGTATTTTCTAAAGAAGTGGTATAGTTCTTAATCAAGCATTTTTATTTCATGGGATAGAATGGTAGAGGATAGTGGTATCAATATTTTTAATTTTAGGGACACCATGGCCTTTATCTAAGATAATTTGGCTTAGTATGTGATGTAAGGGGACTCCCTTTGGGCCAGTTTCACCAGGAAAAAATACGGAGCTTGTTTCAATGTTTCTAAAGGTAGATACACCAAACTTCGTGATGTTACTCATCAGCATATTATTGACCTTCAACACCACTCGAAATGGATTGTGGGAATCGATTGATTTATAATATGGAATTAAAATTTGGTGGGAACTATTCTTAGATTTCCTAGATTCCTGAAACCAAACATCACTTTCTCTTAGGCTTCAATGTTCCCTACCTTTACTCAGGATATTCTAAACACTCGACAGTAAGAGGTTCTCCATGGTATTTTTTCCTATAATGAACTGAACTGGATGGTTTTTACATTATCCCCCTCTGGTATGTTCCCTTTAAAGGCATATCAACTTTCTACGCATAATGGAAATAGTTTGGATGCTTGGTGTGATGTCTTGTAGTGGAAATACTTACCTGCTAAAGTAAACTTTCTCATTTGGAGACTCTGCAATCATGCTTTACCCACTGATGAGGGGGTGCAGCGCAAAGGGGTTCTATCACTTCTAAATGTGTGTGTGGTCTCACCCCACATGTTCAGATATCCAACCACATATTTTTTCACAATAATTTGGTGAGTACCATCTGGAATGACCTCAGTGGCTTCACTGGAAAGAACATTCATGGGATCTCCGGCAATTTCTTCCTAGAATCATGGTTTCTTGGCTTGGATGCTTTTTATCAAGAATGTATGGCCCGATCGATGTTTTTATTTTTTGAATTTTTTTAGACTCTCTATTTCACCCATAATAAGTCCAAACATGATGGCTACATAATCTCTTAGCTAGCAGTGATAGTCTGGGCTAAGACCTTGGTAATGGATCTTGCTTCATTAATCAAGTAGTGGTACCTTTCTCCCTCTCTATGTCGGCTCTTGGCTAGTACCATCACAGGTGACCTAGAACCAGATCGGGCTTTTTAGGGTAATTGGGTGAGGTGGTATCCTCCTAATTGAGGTCTTGTTCTGAACATCATTGGCTTTTTCAAGAATAGTTTCATGTGGGGAGGAGGGGCGATGTGGGATAGGAATGGGTCGATCTTCCTTGATTTTAGTTTTTTCCTTGATTTAAGTGACTCAATTCTAGTGAAAGTTACTAACATGATTAAAGGATTATCTTTGTGTCACTCTCATTGTATTGTTCTCAACATAGTGGAAACTGATTCTCTGTTTCTCCTCAACTCAATCAAAGGTGTGAGTTTCATCCCCTAGGCCATCACATATATTGTTCATAAGTGCAAGGAGTATTTTAATAGTAATATTGAGCTCACCCAAACATGGTGTGAGGGTAACATGGTTGTATACTTATTGGATTACCAGGCTTTTCCAGATTCCACGAGTATCATTTCTTCTATCATTGGTTCCCTTCCCCCAGAGTGTGTTAATCTTGTTCGGGCTGATGCCCTAGGCCTGTACTATTTTTGACCCCCGTGACATGTTTATGCCTTACCCCACCCCCCAATTTTTGAAATAAAAATCCCTAAATTTGTATGGATGAATCATATAATTAAATTCTATTATGTTAATGGCATAAACTACATCCATCTCCTCTTCCATCAAATGGATAACGAAATCATCGTTCTTGTGTTTGGTAGACTATAACATCGCAGACTGATGTAATTAATTTTTCATCATCGCCTATCATGACTATTTATAATGATATATTTAATTTATATATATGAAATTCATTACATATTTTTTATTCTTTATAAGTAATATATCATATATTTTCATACCTTTCCATTCATAGAAAAATGATAAGATCATTCATGTGTATGTGTGGACTACCACCTCAACAAAGCGATATGATAAATTTTTCATCACTGCCTCACATGAATGGTATATAAAATTATATTTAAACAAATAATATATTATTTATGATATAATTATCATTATGTAAAGATAAAATAACACTTAACTTCTTTCCATCATGATCATTGAAAATTTAAAATGTTACTCATATGAATGTATGGCCTATTGTCTCTATGATTATAATGTAGTTAATTATTCATAACCATATTTCATTATTGGTTTTAAAAGTATAATTGATTTATAAAAATTAAAATTATATCATTATTATTATTTTTGAGATTATGAAATAATTACCTCTTTGATTGTAGTCAACTTTCCAAATTTATTTGGGATATATTAACCAAATATCGTCAAAATATCCAATGTGAACTTAATTGATTAAGTAATTAAATATAACATAGTAATAAATAAAATAAAAGGAGTAATAAACATGAAAATGGTTCTTAATAAAGTAAAAAAATAAAATAAGTTTATTATTCAGGAAGATAAAGAACATACTTCACAATTTGGACTTGAGGTGAGGGATTTTTCTCAATTTATACTCCATTGAGACATATGTGGTATTATACACCTATTTACATTTATGTTGTGTATATACTTTACATTTGAGGTATTTAACATGAATACATATTTATTCATGATGATTAATTATTCAATTCATGTTATTCTTTCAAGAGAAATTTTTAAAATAAAATATCATCTTATTTCTCTTTTTGACTGGGTATATTTCTCTTCCATGACCATATTTCTCAAAATTATTTTTAAAAATTCATTTTTATTAATCATACGATGTATTGATGATATTATAAGTTATATTTGAATTTTTACAACATTTTAATGGAATATTTCTAATGTTTTCTCCTAAAATGGTTATTTTTAACTATTTTATGAAAATTCAGAAGGAATTTTTTATTTTTAACATATACAACATTAACATAAACTCCTACCATCATGACCATTTTTATTCCCTTTATCTTATTATATAAGATTTCAATGATTTTACAAAGGAATATCTTTATTAAAAATAATTTTAAATTTTTCATTTCCATTTTATTCTATTCATTTTAATAATTGATTTTAATATGAAATTTACTTTTTTGGTAGTCACCTCTCATATATTGATTAATTTTGAGAACATTACATTTCTCTTGAAAATTTGTCTTTCCTATGATCATTGTACATTATATTTATCTTCAATATTCATATTATTTTTATCATGTATATTCTTATTGATTAAACTATATATCCTTTATCATGTACATGTAGTGTTTTACTATGAAAGTTATTTAATTGACTGGGAAAACCTTGATAAATTTTTATTCATTACTCAATATGGATATTTTTTTATAATGCATATTATTTATGAGGTGAAGGGATCAGTCAATATTTGAGGAATGCATTGGACATGCAGTGATGGGTGAGGCCCAATTATAGATAGCCCCTCGAAGCATTGAAGGTTATCATGAGAAAAATTAATAAGCCAACATTAAATGAGTTTCTGGTGTATACCTACCCATTGATTAAACTTTATTAACAGAAGGCTTTAACAATTTAGATATCATGATTTCTAAAATCATGATATTCAATATTAATAATTTCCTTTTTGAGAATTCAGTTATTAAATTCCATGATATTATTTTATTGATATTATCCATCATTGCATTTCATGGTCAATGTTTTGATTAAATTGAATGTTTTTTAGTTATTTACCTTTCCATATTGACTATTCATTTTTTGATTAATGATAGATTATATTATACATAACTCTTACTGATTATCTAAGCTCACCTCTTATTTGTTTTCTTTTCCCTGGGATCTGAAAAAGGATATTATAAAAAATATCAAGGTTGCAAGAATGTTTTTATTCTATGTATTTTGTATTTTCAATATAATATGGGAACCATGTATTTATCTAGTTTTCCAAGACTAAAAAAATAATAAATTTTTCAAGATGAGATCCTTTGTATCTTATACCAATTTAATAATGTATACATTGTCCTTAGGTTACTAGAGTTAATGTGTTACATCAGGAACATATTATTCAATTTTTGTAATAAATATGATAGATAAGTGATCAATAGTAACCTGCTAATATTAAAAAGTATAAATTAAGTAATAAAATCCATGTATAAAAATTCAATGGAATTTTACTTTATATGTTTAAAGATTGATACTGAATATGTGTATTCAAGAGAAATAGTATATGGATGTTACAATTTGGTACCAATAAATCATGATTTATTATTAAGAGGATGTATATGACATAGTCTATGATAAAACCTTTACTTCAATCATCATGCTAAAATCCAATTGAATTTTACTTTTTATAGTAGCATTCTGTGATTAAATTATTGGGAGGTTGGAAATTAAGGCTAATTTCCTTAACGGAGACCCTGTATAAAATTTTTATATGACATAACCAAAAGGGTTTGTGACACAAATGAATGCCAAAAAGATATAAAAATGCACATATCCATTTATATATAGAATTAGTCATAGTGATCATAAGATAGTTTTTTGGAATGAGGGGGTTTAATGTTCCAATAAAGGGTTAGTGGGAGAAATAATTTTTTCTAAGACACAAATATTGATAACATATAAAAATAAATAGTCAGTCTTACTGGATTGTTATGGCGAAAGAAATAAATTTTTATGAGAGTGTCTTAAAATAGAAATCCATTTCTAGGGAATATGATCTTTATATTTGGATCTATTAGGTTTCTTAATCTATTTATAGAATATATTTTAACAATGTATTTAAAATACATAATGGGACAATTTAAAACCAAATTGTTTCCCAAGTCACATCGTATTAAATCTCTCCATGATAACATGTGTAATAATAAGAGGATATTATGAATAGAATTCCATAATATTAAGTGGTATAAATATATCTAATATTTGATGATATGTATTGGTTTATGATATTACATATTCATGTTTCATTAAGTTAAAATATCAAACAAAAACCAATGGAATTATACATACTTGAACTTAGAGCTATCTGGAAATACATGTTATGGTTGAACTAGATGAGTTCCTAGTAAAAGAAGAAATGGGGATACTAGTGTTTGAGTGCATATAACACTAGTATTTCTTCAGATTATATTTTATCTAAGATCATAGAGAGGCTAAAGAGATATGGAAGGCAAACATATTAGGACCAATAGTTTCTATATTTACAATAACTAAGTGCATTGTAACTTCTATTGTACCTTAAGAAGTTTTTTAACAATGATTTGTTCAATTTTGGGTTATAATGAAATAGTATAAGTATTATCATTTTATGATAATCTTGTACTCGGTTATTATCTAAGATATTTAACTTGTGATAATTGAACAAAATGGATACATATTTATATTACTATAATTGATGTATTTTATCAAAGTGGTCATTTCATATTTGGTAGAGTTACAAAAAAGACATGTTCTTGAACTAAATATAGCCATAAAGATTGGTAGGACTAATAACTATATCCACACTCAGAAGAAGTTAGTTTTATATGTGAGAAATTACCAGCTAATTATCAGTTGGCTCCAGTGCGAGTGGGATTCTATTGGAGTTGGTTCCCTAGAACCAACTACTTTGTACTTTTGATTTCTTATATATATTCATAGACTTTAATGTCAATAAATATATTATCATATAATAACTTTTATTTTGTTTTAATTTAATGTGATAATGTCCTAGAGTATTAGTCACGCCAAAAAGGTCATAGTAGTTCCCCATAATGATGAGAATCTTGAAATTCTATAATGATATTATTTTACTATATATATTATGATTTTATGATGTTATCTAATGGGATATAGATTATGTAGAATGTAAAGTATGATTACTCATAAGAATATGAGACTTCATCTCATGAATATTGCACTTCATAAATTCTATGATATGATTTAATGAATAAACCCCCTCCATAAGTAATTCCATATGTTTTTTTATTGGATATTCTTATATATGAATGTGTTTAATGATCCATATACTTTAATATTATTATTAATACATATAAATACTTGCATACTTTGATGTACTGACCAAAATTGTAACACCATATGTTTATAGGAATTAGGGAACATTGGGTGTGTCATGAATGATATGTTATTAATAAATAAGTTTAGGAGTATTTGTCACATTTATCTTTATGAAATTTGATGTCTTGGTCCTTTAATTGGAATAGATCTGTCGAATTGAATTTCATGATCATTGTGTATTAATAGGTTCACTTCATGAATTCAAATAAATAAGTATCAATCATATAATTTGATGACATGATTATGTAGCGTGATTGATTAGATATCATGAAAAAATGATTATATTACATAGTGATCATTCATATGTGGTTTTCTTCATTGTGAAATTATCTTCTTCCTTAATTAAGGGTGTCTTTTCATGTGTGTAGATGCTGATATTAGGATTTAGGAAAACATGCCTAATGCCACTTTGGAAGAATCCTAGAGGGTCACACACTTTGTGATTTCGTTGATCTCAATTAAATTCTATTGTAATTTAATTATTTGAATAAACGTTATTATCCATAATGAGGAATAATATTTATTCTAGATTTATTGATTGTAAATATTCAATCACTCTTTTATGTGAGTTGAATATTAATGTAAATATTTATTCATCAGACCATTAATATTATATTTATTTATTTATTGAATGAATAATATTTAATATTTTAGGTTTAATAAGTGTCGAGAAAGATGGATGGGTTGTGTTATGGATCTCGTTAACAGAAATCATATGAAAATTATTATTTAAATAAACATTTATATTATTCATGAGACTTGCACACATCAATGATATAATATTATTATTATTATTGTTATTATTAGATGTGGGATTCACTAAGGATTAAGATATTAGTTAAGGGAGTTATTTAATTACCAATTCTTTTACCCTAGCTCTATATATACATGATTAAATCATTTATGTGGAGGTGCTGAAAACATTTTTTAACAACAATTTCTTCTCTAGATAATTCTCTCCATAAAGAACTTATATAGGGTTTTATCTCAAGATTTATAAAATATATTCTTCCTCCCTCCTCCCTCTGAAAAATGAAATAATATGAATCAATCCTTCAAACATGATGGATTTTTTTGTGATCAAAGGTGATAAGTGCAAGAGGATCGGTACCACCTCACTAGAACTCGATGTACCATTTATGATGCTTCAATGTTAAAGGAGAATGTGTGGATCACCACTAGATAGATTCTACTTTGAATCATTTTATCATAAATAACGGTACAACCTAATGATTGTTCAAATGATCAACACATACATTGAAGAAAGAACTCAAGACCATGGCAATTTCTGGTTGTTATATTAATTATAAATTTAATATGAAAAGATCCCCTTTAGAGTTTCGAGATTATTTAATTATTATTATTCATATATAATCATTATAGAAGTTTCTTTTCTTCATGTTCTTGTAATTTATTCATTAAATTTAATGATAAAACGTCATTGGGCATAGTCTAGACCTGATTTTGTTACTCATGGAACCTTAAATTATATGATGTGAGACACTTGTATGTTTTAAAATGATATCCTTTCTAAATTATGACTATATATGTTACCCATGAGTGGTTAAAAAATTCTTTTCAATGGTTTTTCATACATGGAATGGAAGTATTTCAATGAAAATTCCTTTATTTCTTTTAAATATTATGTTTATGTATTCCAATTGGTTGATAAAATTCCTTAGTGGGTTTTCAGATAAAAATTATTGTTTTTAAAGGGGATTTAACACGGTTTTTTATTTTAAAGATATGTATGTTTCTTTTATTAATCATTTCTAAAATAGGGTGTCCTTTGGCCATGTGATTTTTTTAAGAATTGATTTTCCTTTAGTGGTTTCTAACAAATCTTCCGATTTCCAAATGGATTTCAAAGTATGTTTTCAGGATTCATTTTTAAATGATGTTTTAAAAGTGAGATTTCAAATGGTATAAAAGGTCTTAGCATTCCTAGGTTGTTCTTGAAGGCCTATTTAGAAATTATTAAAGATTTATTCAAAATAATGTGAGACCCTAAACTTTTACAGTTATATTTATCATACATTAGGTGGGATGAGACCCCATGAGGTTTATTTTATATTTTTTCCTTGTGAATGATGTGAAAAAGGGTTTGCTTCTTGAGATAGTGTTGGAGGTGAGCTGAGTTTTATTTCAAATTATTTAATGATCCAATGATAATTTTTTTCTCGTTCTTTGATTGATTTCTTATGAATACTAGGAAACTATGTTTAATTCATATTGATAATTGTATAGGGGACCCCTTTATTTTCTTATTTGTATCCAATTTCCCTTGTTTAATTATGCGGAACCATTTCTTGGTTGGATTTATTTCTATCCATTGATACATTAGTGTCTTTTTTTGTTTATACTCAGCTTCGATGACCTTTTTTATTCACCTTCAAATGAATATACAAACTAGATTTAGTTGAGTGATTTTTAAAGGTAAAATGGTGGCCATTTGAAATAGTATTTGTGAAATGTTTTCGAATAGGATTTAGTCTTTAATAACAATTTAAAATTCATATTCTGTTGTTTTTAAATAGTTTCTTTTAATAATAAAAGATTTGATACATTTCTTTGGGGATAAATTGATGGGTTTAAAACTGGTTATTCCTTGTTTTTCTAAAATAGATTTATTTTGTTTTGCAAAGAATGGGAATAACATGTGATATTTGTATTATTCATTCTTTCTCAAAAGAAAAACCTATTTTTTAAATTATGTTAAAACTAGAATTTATGGAATTTTTTTTCAAAGGAACATCATGGTCTCTTTGGTACAATCATACTATGAATTGTTCACTAACACCCTACATATACACCAGTGTGTCTGTGTGTGTGTGAGTATCTTCTTTGTTTTTTTCTCTCTCAAGAGCCTGAGTTTGACCCTATTTAATGTTGTTTGTTTGGGTCTTTTTATGGGCATGTCCGGATGTAGTGGGTGACCGAGGGTCACTTAGCGATGATGTTATAATTGTTTAGGTTCCTGTTTTATGTTTGGGTCACCTATGTATTGGCCAATTTGATCAGATTTATTTCTTTTTTTCTACTTCTGGTGTATTAATTGAGTATGTTGATTGTTATTATTATGATTTTTAGTTATTTTCATTACTAAAATTCCAATTGGTAATAGTAACTTTTATTGATCATGTCTCATTGTGGATGCTTATTTGGTCTATGCCGTGTTTGGATTGTTTTATTATATTTTATTTTTTATATATATAATCATGGGTTTTCAATGTATGGATTTTTCATGTCAGATTCGTAGTAGCTTATGTTGTAGTTATCATTATTCTTACAAGGGTGAAATCATTCCATATTGCATATTCTTAATACTCAGGAACTAGTTACCGGTCCATGGGGATCGAGAATGATCTTTGGACCTAGTGGCAAGCCGGGATGAGTGATATGTCGGGTTATCTTGGGTCGACTCATTAAAAATCCATCTCTTATACATATATGTATCTACAGAAACCATATAATAGAAATATAAAAAAAATATTTTAACAAAAAATAACAATTTTCTATATTTATTTATATATATTAAACATGTTAATAAGAAAACAACACACACCACTTTCTAAATATATTAATAATTTGATATAATAACTTCTAAACAAATTTAATGTAATACAAAAATTCAAATAAAAATAACACATATAAAATATTTCCCCTTTGTAAACCATTATTTTTCTAAAAAATAAAATAATGTAACAATAGATTCTACCATATTCAAATCAATAAAATTAAAAAGTATAAACAAACTCATAAATTAAAAAAACTCATGAAAAGTATAATAAATATTCCATGCATTAAAATTAATTATAAGTTGAAAATAAATAAGTATTACATTGTTAAAAAAATATGCTTTAATGATTTGAAAAATTAAATAATCCTCAAAACCAAGTCGTATAAATTATTGACTTTTATTTTAAAAAAATAATTAACTGAAAAATTATTTATCCATATGTTTAAAAAATTGTAACTATAATATGTGAAATTTGAATCAATAAATAATGAAATAGTTCCATGTTAATCAAAAAATAATAATCAAAAAGTGAAATATAAAATTAATCCATAACAATCATTTTAAAAATTTGTTGATTTTTTTAATTTCACGACATAGACATACACACTTAATTTATACATAATAATGTCTCTAAAAATTAAATAGGATATAAATAAAAATCACTTAGTACTAAACATAATTTAATATTTATGAAATAATACATAAATTACATTTTGTATTTTTCAATAATCATGTCTATATGTACGTCAATTTTAAAAATAAAACGCATAAAGAATGAGTATTTCAAAATTTTCAATGATAAAAGTTCCTCAGCGTAAGAGTT
Organism: Viscum album; assembly: GCA_963277665.1. Taxonomy (NCBI): domain Eukaryota; kingdom Viridiplantae; phylum Streptophyta; class Magnoliopsida; order Santalales; family Viscaceae; genus Viscum; species Viscum album. The sequence goes on from OY728165.1 coordinate 930,062,868, forward strand.
GTGCATAGAGGGAGGGGTGTCGGCTGGGAGGAATGGGGGTGTGGGGTGGGATGAATCGGGAGTGCATGGGGTGGGGTGGGGTAGTTAGGGGTGTGAGGTATTTTTTTATAGCCCAGTAACCACCGAATGACAGTCACCTGATTTCCCCAATGTGGTTTCCCATTTCTCTAGTACTGATATAACAATAATTTTTATTGTTAAAAGGTAATAAAATTTAGCAACACAACTTTGCACAACATTTCAAGAAGTGTTATGAACTAAATTTTACAACATAGAATGTGGGTTGTTAAAAATCAATTTTATTTTAGAGAACACTACTAAAGATCAAGAATTTTTTAATGCTATAAATGACTTTTATTGGCACTATAAAAGAGCTAATGTTGTAAGCATCTTTAAAAGTTGTTTGTTTTTATCAGTGCTAAAAAAGCATTGATAAAGACCCACTTTATTAGTACTAAAAACACTGATAGTGTTTCCCTTTATTAGTGTTTTTTAGCGATGATAAAGGGGGATTTTATCCACACACTCTTTATCAGTGCTTAATTAGAGCACATAAAAGTATTATTTATCAGTTCTAAAAACACTAATAAAGATATTTTATATCAATGCTAAAATATTGTTTAAAATTATTAGTGATGCCCACATTCCCCTTTATCTGTGCTCCCCCATCCTCATGACACCCACTCCGTACCATAGCACATCCTTTTATCCACTACTACAAAAACAGGCTTTATCAGTGCTCAAAACAGGCTTTAACAATGCTAAAAAAGTGATGTAAAGCTCAGTGATGATAAAGGGGGTCCCCTTTATCAGTTCTAAAAAATCACTGATAAAGGTATCCTTTATCAGCGCTAAAAAAGTGTTGATAAAGGGATCGTTTATCAGTGATTTTTTAGCACTGATAAATTCCATGCCTGGTGAAACATAAAATTTTGCATCAGCACACCCAAACAAGACCTTCAAAAAATCAGTATATCAACAAGTATACCCATACAAAATCAACACATAATTCATAAGTTAATTACAGCAAGTATACACATACAACAAGTATACCCATACAACAAGTATACCCATACACTATTAACACATAATTCATAAGTTAATTAAATACATAAAGAATTAAATTTAGAATTCAGGGGTTTGGGGTGGCTGTCTAGGGGGGTGGGGGGTGTCCAGGGGGTGGGGGTGTACGAGGGGATGAGGGTGTCCAGGGGGTGGGGGTTGTCCAGGGTGGTGGGGGTGGGGCTATCCATGGTGGTGTCCAAAGGGGTGGGTGGTGTCTATGGGGTTGGGGGGCTTTCGAGGGGTGGGGGATTCTAGGGGGTGTGGTGGGGGTGTTTAGGGGTGAGGTGGTTTCTAGGTGGTGGGGGTGGCTATCCATGGGGATGTGGGTGTCCAGGGAGTGGGGGGTGTCCAGGTGGTGGGGGTGTCTAGGAGGGGTGGGGGTCGTCCAGGGGGTGGGGGCCGTCCAAGTGGTGGGGGCTGTCCAAGGGGGGTGGGGTTGTCCAAGGTGGTGGGGGGCTATCCATGGGGGTGTCCGGGGGGTGGGGTGGGGTCCATGGGGTGGGGTGATGTCCAGCAGGTGGAGGCCTTTAATGGTTTTAATGGAATGGATTTCATGGATTTTAAGATCATTGGTATTTTTAAAATGGTTTTGGAATAGTGTTTATTTCAATATTATGTGTTTCTTTAGGAAAAATGAGTGCTTTTGGTGTGTATGGTAGGAAGGGGGTTTTCCATACGTCACTTAATGTTTTCACTTAAAATTTTATCCATTTTAAACAAAAGAGAGACACTTTGAGTGATACTGGCTACAATGTGCCTCATATTGAGGCAGTTCTGACTCGTACATGTCACAAATGACCCATGGATTGTTCTCCTGAAGTATCAACATAATCAGAATGCATTTGGTTGGATTTACGTACGTCAGCAGCTGTTTTCACTTAAAATTCTGTCCATTTTAAACAAAAGAGAGACACTATGAGTCATACCGGCCACACCATGCATCAGATTGAGGTGTTTTTAACTCGTACACATCACACATGACCCATGTATCATTATCCTAAAGTATGAATAGAATATGAATGCGTTTGGTAAATTTTCTGTAGGTCAGTTGTTGTTTTCACTTAAAATTCTGTCCATTTTAAACAAAAGAGAGACACTTTGAGTGATACCGGCCACACCGTGCCTTGGATTGAGGCGGGGTTAACTCATACACATCAAAAATGACCCATGGATCATTCTCCTAAATTTTAAACACAATCAGAATGCATTTGGTTGGATTTCCATACGTCAATTGTTGTTTTCACTTAAAATTTTCTCCATTTTAAACAAAAGAGAGACACTTTGAGTGATACCGGACACACCAGGCCTCTAATTGAGGTAGGGTTGACTCATACACATCACACATGACCCGTGGATTGTTCTCCTAAAGTATCAACACAATACGTATGTTTTTTGTCAGATTTTTGTACATTAGTTATTGTTTTCACTTAAAATTATGTCCTTTTTAAACAAAAGAGCGACACTTTGAGTGATGCCAGCCACACCGTGCCTCAGATTGAGGCAGATTCAACTCTTAAACGTTACACATGATCCATGGATCAATTTAATAATGTATCAACATAATACGAATGTGTTTGTTAGGTTTTCTGTACATTAGTTGTTGTTTTCACATTAAACTATGTCCATTTTAAACAAAAGAGAGACACTTTGAGTGATATTGGCCACCCCGTGCCTCGGCTTGAGGCGGAGTTAACTCATACACGTCAAAAATGACCCATGGATCGTTATCCTAAATTATCAACACAATCCTAATGCATTTTGTCATATTTTTTTACGTCAGTTGTTGTTTTCACTTAAAATTCTATCCATTTTAAACAAAAGAGAGACACTTTGAGTGATGTCTGCCACACCATTCCTCCTATTGAGGCTATATTGACTCTTAAAAGTCACACATGACTCATGGATAGTTCTCATAAAGTATAAACATAATATCAATGGGTTTGGTCAGTTTTTCGTACGTCAGTTGTTGTTTTCACTTAAAATTATGTCCATTTTAAACAAAAGAGAGATACTTTGAGTGATATCGGTCACACCATGCCTCAGATTGAGGTGGGGTCAACTCTTACACATTAAAAATGACCCATGTATCATTCTCCTAAAGTATTAACACAATAAAAATGTTCTTGGTCAGATTTTCGTACGTCAATTGTTGTTTTCACTTAAAATTCTGTCCATTTTAAACAAAAGAGAGACGCTTTAAGTGATACCAGCCACACGATGCATCTTATTGAGGCTTTGTTAACTCTTACACATCAAAAATGACCCATTTATCATTCTCCTCAAGTATCAACACAATAATAATGTGTTTGGTTGTATTTTCGTATGTTATTTGTTGTTTTCACTTAATATTTTGTCCATTTTAAACAAAAGAGAGACACATTGAGTGATACCAGCGACATCGTGCCTCGAATTGAGGCGAGGTTGACTCGTACACATCACACATGAGACATGGACCATTCTACTAAATTATCAACACAATTTGAAGGAGTTTGGTCTGTTTTCCATACGTTAGTTGTTGTTTTAACTTAAAATTATGTCCATTTAAAACAAAAGAGAGAAATTTTTAGTGATATCGGCCACACCATGCCTCGGATTGAGGAAGGGTTGACTCATACATGTCACACATGACCCATGGATTTTTCTCCTAAAGTATCAACACAATATGAATGTGTTTGGTCGAATATGAAGTTATTTTGGATATTTTACTGGTTTTTCTTATCTAAATCCCAATGAAAAGTGGTTCATCATTCTTGCATGTTGCTGGTGCATTTCATCTATTAAAATGGAAAAATGAATAATTAGAGAAAGGATATTTTATTAATAACAATTACAATTTTCCTGTGAACATTTACATACAATAATGTTTCATCTTTTGATCTCCTTAACTTCTCTCAAAAATGGTCACCAATTGTACACGTCCCCAAGTTAGATCTTCAGGCTATTTGTGTAAAATCTTCCATCAGGTTTGTGGCCCACTCGTTTTTGAAAAAATCTATATCTTCTTTAGAAAATTAGGCATGTGCTGATGGTTGTTGGACCTCAACACTAGGAGCAGTAATAGGTTTAGAAACCTATTGTTGCTCTGCACTATGAGCAGCAGCAGCTTGAGAGACTTGTTCTTCCTTTAGGTTAGGAGCACCAAAACGTACAGAAGTCATTATCTACAAAAGTGGTTGAATGGTTAATTTAGATTACATAAATTCAGTAATGATAAGATAATAACATGAGATAACAAGATCTATATTACAAACAAAATATAACCTGTTTATTGAACTCTCTTTATTTTTTTTCAAAGGCTGAAGGGATTTGAAACCTCAATCGATTATCCAAATCCCTTCATTGTGGTCTCCTCTAACATACAAAACATCATATACATTGGGACCACTGTGAAATGATTGTAATGTACCACTGAAATGATCATCCTCAACTGAATTTTCATCAGACCCTTCAGTAGTTTTGGATGATAACAGAACAATCGACCACTTTTGGTTTGCGGGATCTAGAATATAAAATACTTGTACTGCTTGTGATGCCATTATAAACTGTTTGTCTTTGTACCCTTCTTTACTAAAATCAACTTTCACAAATCCCAATTCATCTATTTTAACAACACTATTGTTATCAACCCATTTATATTGAAAAATCGGTAATTAGAATGTCGTATAATCCAACTCCCATATTTTTTTGATAATGACAAAGTATGACATATTTGCATAAATTAGATTTATGTCCTTACTACCAGAAACATGTGTCGCTTTAGCCACAAGTGTAACTCCACTATTTTTCATTGTACTATCTTCATCATGTTCATCTGTATAGAATGTATAACCATTAATTACATAACTATTGTAAGATAATACATAAACACTTGGTCTGGCAGCTAGCCATTGAAGTCATTCTGAAATTGAATTTGGATTTTCAACTAACTCCTTAAAAATATGTTCCCAAAACCATCCTATAAACCAGTGATTATGTGTATTTGATATCTATTTTTCATCCCTTGATGTATTCTACTGCCTAATAATTTCTTTTTGGGTTTCAATATATGGATCAACCTCTCAACTGTTATGAAAAACATAATGGTGGGAATGCTCCTGGTCTGTAATATTGATTGTCACAACATCTCTTCCAGAAATTCTCTCAACCTCAATGTGTCCAGTGTGATAAGATTTTGGGAGAGAAATTCTTTCCACATCAGATAAGTATTCAGTATATAATTCAATGGCTTCCTCAACAATATATCTCTCCACAATACAACCCTCTGGTGGACTTCGATTTTTGACATACCCTTTCAAAATCTTTATATACCGTTCAATGGGGAATATCCATCTATAGTGCACAGAACCACAAAGTCGAATCTCTATCACCAAGTGAACCATCAAATGAACCATTATATCACATAATAATGGCAGGAATAACATTTCTAATTCACATAATATGATGACAATTTCTCTTTCCATGGATGGAAATTTCACTGGGTCTAAAACTTTGATGCATATAGTATTGAAAAAGAAATAAAATTTGGTTAACGTATGATGAAAATTCTTGGTCAAAATGAAACGTAAATCTATATGAATTAAATCTTGTATCAAAACATAGAAGTCATGTGATTTAAAACCTTTTAACTTCAAATCATTCATTAACACAATGTTCTTGATATTTGATGAGTAACCCTCTAGAACCTTTACATCATTGAAGAAGTTGAAAAATCGATATCTCTCCTCCCTAGAAAGAGTGTAAGCAGCTAGAGGAAGAAACATTTGATTTTCACCCTTCACAGGAGCCAACTCTTCTCATATTCCCATTTCAACCATGTCCAACCTTGCCTTAATTCCATCCTTTGTTTTGCCAGGGGCATTTAGCAACGTTTTGATAACACTGTCACATACATTTTTTTCCACCTGAATCACATCAATAAAATATTTTTCGTACAGACAATTCTAGTATGGTAATTCAAAAAAAATTGATCTCTTTTTTCAACCAATTTTTGTAAGGTTTTTCAAAAATGGTTTACCAAAAACAGTGTTCACATATTTTACTTTCTCAAACAGCTGATCACCTGGAAATGGAGACGGTGATATGTGTTGTTCTGAACTTCCCTTGAATGGTGTCATCCAAGATTGGTACTTATGCCGACGAGGTAGAAATCTATAGTGTCATAGAAACATAGATTTCGATGAATGTTTCAACCTAATAGATTCCATATCTTCTTCGCACACAGTACACCCTAGAGTTCCTTTAATTCTATAGCCTAAAAAAATTCTATAAGTAGGGAAATCATTTATCATCACATACAACATCGCTCTCAACGTGAAGTATTCACTTTTATAAGCATCATACAACATAACACATGAATCCCACAATAACTTTAAATCCTTGATCAAAGGATCCAAATAAACATCAATATTGTTACCTGGTTGTTTTGGTACTGATATAAGCATAGATAACATGATGAATTTCTGTTTCATGCATAAACAGGGTGGAAAGTTATAATTTACCAACATAACAAGCCATATACTATCCGTGCTGGTTTGAAAACCAAAAGGATTCACTCCATCTGTAGATAACACAAGACGAAGGTTTCTTGGTTCATTTCCAAATTCAGGATACTCATGATCAATTCTCTTCCATTGAGGAGAGTCAGCCAGGTGACGTAATTTCCCATCTTTATTTCTTTTCTATGCATGCCACAATAATTGTATTGTAGTTTCTTCACTTCCATATAGATGCCTAAATCTTGGAATGATTGGAAAGTACCATATAACATTCATAGGACTGGATTCATCTTTCTTGTATCAGGAAGAACCACACTTTGGGAATTCTATAAGTGATTTGTGTAAGTCCCGGGCACAGTGGAAGCTCATGGGTGGATGTGCCCACTTGACTTTTCTTCATTAGAAATGATCAATCCAGGATCAATACGATGATAAATTCCAGACTCCATGGATCGAATCACAGAAATAGACAAAGAAGAAGAATATTCTCGGAACCACAACGGAGGATCATCACAGGTTGATTATAATTAATTTAATTAATTGACAAGAAGTACCTTTTATGGTGTTCTTTTTCGTTGATATTTCTGATCACTTTCCGATGTGATTTGTCATTACATCACAAAATCCAAGTGTAGACTTCCTCTAGAGGTGATCCACACGTGCACCACGTATCTTTGGACATCACCAAAGGAATCTCCGAGTGCTATCATGGAGAATCCTTTTCTTGCATTGTCCGCGTTAGATCGCCTTGATATGATGGAGGAGGATCTCTCTCGGTCTTGAGAGCATTCTTGGAGGAAGGAGTTATTTCGGCCTTGAGATAATTCTCTAGAATTTTTGTGCACAGTGATTAGTGAAAAGTGTTGGGGTTGTGAGGATATTTATAATTGGGTTTGATGTTATAGAGTTATGAAAATAAATAAATGTGTTACGCGTTTTATTTATTTCATTAACTCTTATTGAAAACGCCCATGTCAAATAATTAATTCCTTGACATGCGCCCACGTTAATTATAATAAATATCATTTAATAAAATGATATTATTTCCTCAAAATCCTGACTGGAAATACTAAACGGCGTGTAATCATTAATACACGACGTTTACTCATTTTGCATTTCCTTTACAAAATGAAAACTACACGATGTGTACATTCAATGTACACAATATGTATCTCTTGTTTTCATTTTATTCTTCCTAAAACATTATAATGATTTAGGTTTCCTTGAATAATTATTAAACCACATATGGGAATAATCTTTATTCTACTTGAGATACTTGGATACACTTAGTGTGTAACCCTCTAGGCCTCTTTCTCATTGGAATTGGGTGGGCTTGCCTAAAGTCCAAGATTACTGTCTATCAATGAGTCAAGGCACCCAAGATAAATATGTTGACACTTCATTTACGTGTCATTTCATAAGAATTCTTACCGTGTAATTTAATCCCTTTTTCTAAATATCTCATCAAGCGGGTTTCATGGTAGTGTCATAAACCTATATGCTTCATCCGTTACTCTTTGAATTCAAGAAATAAACTCATTGTGACACCATGGTATTGTAATTTGGGTAACAGTTCTATTTTAATAAAAGGGCCCAAGATATCTACTTCCATAAATATGGAAGGGACAAATCCTTCCTCGACTTATCCATTAACAACATGTCATTCATGATGCACCCAACATATCCTACTTCCCGCCAACTGTCTTCGTGACGGTTTTTGTTAGAAAATCTAAGTGCATGAGTCATGACATGAGTTAATGATAATCTTCCAGTATAAGTACCATTACACATTCTTATAGATATCAATGTTTGATGACACCAAGACATGTGGAATTACTAATGGCGGGTCTGTTCTCATAATCTCCCATCTTGGAGATTACCTAGTGCGAACTCCATGAGAGAGTCTCATCTTCTTATGAGTACTCACACATGACGGTCTGTATACAATGTGTCCTATCATAGTATGTCATCCAACCATAGAACTTTATTTAAGAATATTGTTATAGCATTTCAAGGTTATCATCATAGTGGGGATTTTCCATGACCTTATTAATGCAACAAATATTCCAGTACATTATTATATTATATTCATGCATAACAATGAACAATATATAATAAGTGTACATTCATGTAATAAAATTATAAACAGTTGGTTCTCAAGACACCAACTATAACAAACTCCCACTTGGACTAGAGCCAACTGCCTGTGACTTTTAGTTCGCTAGACCTCACATGATGATCATGTTTCTGTTGAGTCAAATCTTTAGTCAAGGGGTCCACCACGTTGTCTTCCATGGAAATACTGCTCACTAAAACTTCACCTATCTGAGAAAAATCCATCAAGAGATGATACTTATTAAGTATGTGCTTTTTCCATTTATGTGACCTTGGCTCTTTTTCAAGTGTCATCGTTGTAGTATTATCACAATAGTGTGTGATAGGATCTTTACTACTAGGTAATATATCCAACTCTGGGACGAAGCTTTGCATCCATACTGCTTCTTTAGCTACCTTAGAAGCTGTGATATACTCAGACTTTGCTGTAAAATCTGTGACCACACCTTGATTTGAGCTTTTCCAGCTCACTACACCTCTATTCAAACTGAAGATGTATCCAGTCTGTGACTTCATGTCATCTTGATCATTCTGGAAACTAGTATCTACATGTCCTCTGATGACTAGTTCATCATCTCCTCCATAAACTAGGAACATATCCTTAGTACACCTTGAATACTTAAGGATAGTCTTGATTTCCATCCAATGGTGGTCTCCTGGATCAGCTTGATATCTGCCTACCGCACTTAATGTGTAAGAAACATCTATCCTTGTACATAGCATAACATACATGACTGACCCAATCGAGGATGCGTAAGGGATCCTTTCCATTTTCTTTCTTTCCTCATGTGTTTGAGGACCCATTTTCTTGGAAAGATGAATGTCATGTGACACTGGAAACAATCCCCTCTTGAACTATTCCATACTGAATCTCTTCAGTATCTTGTCAATGTATGTACTTTGACTCAGGACTAGCATTTTCTTGGATCTATCATGATGGATATTGATCCCAAGAATATATGTTTCCTCACCCAAGTCTTTCATAGAGAAACATTTATCCAACCATGCCTTAACTGACTATAAGATAGATACTTTGTTTCCAATTAGTAATATGTCATCAACATATACTATTAGGAAAATGACTACACTTCCTCCAGACCTTTTGTAGACACAAGGCTCGCAGTCGTTCTTAAAAAAACCAAATTCCGTTATGGCTTCATCAAAATGAATGTTCCATGACCTTGATGCTTTATTTAATACATAAATTTTTTTCAACTTACATACCTTGTTGGAATCCTTTGGAGTCACAAACCCTTCAGGTTGTGTCATGTAGACATCTTCCTGGAGGTTCCTATTAAGGAATTCTCTTTTGACATCTATTTTCCAAATCTCATAGTCATGGTAAGAGGCAATTGCCAATATGATTCTGATGGATTTTAGCATCACAATTGGTGAAAATGTTTCATCATAGTCAATTTGTTGATGGTATCTAAAACCTTTTGCAACCAGTCATTCCTTATAGGTGCTGACATGTCCCTCCATGTCTAGTTTCTTCTTGAATACCCATTTATTACCAACAGGCTTTACATCAACTGGAGGATCTACCAAAATCCAGACTTGGTTTTGGTACATAGAATCCATTTCATAATTCATGGATTCTTGCCACTTGGTAATGTCTTTTCCTTCAACTGATTCCTTGTAGGTAAGAGGATCAGCATTGTTAACCAATAATTAGTCACCGTCATCGATGACAAGAAAACCATATTGTTCTGGTTCTCTCACCTCTCTCATGCTCCTACATAGTTCTTATGTCTCTGGAATAATTTGTTCTTTCACGGGGCTTTGTGGAATCTGTTCTTATACCAACTCTTGTGTATCTTGAGCCTCGACTTCATCGAAGTCTATCTCGCTCCTACTATCTCTTTTGGATCTGTGCTCCCTCTCAAGGAATATGGCATGTCTTTCCACTATAACCATTTTATCTAAGGGGTTGTATTGGTAATATCTCCTTGTTTCCTTGGGATATCCTATAAAGGTACACTTTGTGCCTCAGGGTGCAATTTTGTAACCTGAAGAGGCCTTAATAAATTCTTCTCTACCCCACACATGTAAATTTGATAAAATGGCTTTGCGTCCACTCCATAACTCGTATGGAATTCCATTTATCAATTTAGTTGGAACTTAGTTTAGTATGTGTGCTACTCTTTGTAATGAATATCCCCAAAAGGATAATGGAAGACTCGAATGACTCATCATTGATCTCACCATGTCCAATAGGGTGCGGTTCCTCCTTACACATACACCATTCCACTGAGGTATGTAAGGAAGAGTGAGTTGAGATAGAATCTCAAACTCCCATAAGAAATCAATGAAGTTCTGATTAAGATATTCTTCTTCTTTATCTGAGTGGAGTTTCTTAATCTTCTTACCAAGCTGGTTCTCAACTTCATTCTTGTATTATTTGAACTGATCAAAAGAATCTGACTTATGCCTCATTAAGTAAATATATCCATATCTACTAAAATCATTAGTAAAAGTTATGAAGTATAAGAACCTACCCCTTTCTTCAACTGGAAATGGTCCACACACATCTGTGTGAACTAATTCTATAAGCTATTTAGCCCTTTCACCTTTCCCACTAAATGGGGCTTTGGTCATTTTGCCTTGTAGACACGCATGACATACACCAAGTGGTTTTAGTTCGAAAGAATCTATATACCCATCTTGATGTAATTTTGTCAAATGTTTCTCATTGACATGACCTAACCAGTGATGCCAAAGTTGGGTGTGGTATGAGTCATGTGAATTAACCTTGTCATCGATTTCCATTACTTGATTTGTGTAGTCTAATACATAAAGTCCATTATATAAATGTTCCCTACCAAAAAAATGCTATCTTTATAAAAGTAGCAACATTCATTTCCAAACTTGAAGATAAATTTATCAGTATCTACTCTGGATATTAAAATAATGTTTCTGGTTATAGAGGTTACATAATAACATCCTTTTAATACCAAGACCTTCCTAGTACACAATGTGAGGTGGTAGTCTCTGACAGCTATAGCAGCGAGTCTGGCTCCGTTGGCTGCTCGCAGATCCACCTCACCTTGGTCAATCTTTCTGAATCTACTTGGTTCCTATATTTGGATACATATGTGAGCACCACATGCAGTATCTAATACCCAATATCTATAAATAGATAGATTTCATTCAATAACAAATGCACCTGAATCTTCCCCTTTCTTCCTTGTACGGGTGTATTTTTTCTTCCAGTGGCCCATCTTACCACATACGAAACAAACAGCCTCTTATTCTCTTGCCTCCCCTTTGATCTTCCTTTTCTTGTAAGGCCTTAAAGAAGCTTTGGGATTAAATCTCTTCGCATTTCCTTTCCTTTTATTCATCATAAGTACAGAAGGCTTTTCATGATTTATGTCATTGTCCACTTGGTGAATGAGGATAAGAAGATCAGATAGAGACTTCTCAATGTTGTTCATGTTGAAATTTACAAAAAAATTAGAGAAGATCTGGGGGAGTGATGCAAGAATGAGATCGGTACCCAGTTCATTGGGGAGTTTAAACCCTAGAACCTCCATGTGCTCAATGTAGCCAATGAGCTTGACTACATGAGGCCCAACTGGGGAACCCTCTCCAAGCTTGCTCTGAAATAGAGCCTTGGATATCTCAAACCTTTCCTATCTTGCTCTCTCCTGGTATAGACCACGGAGGTGCTCAAGCATTCTATAGGAATCCATGTCTTCATGAGACTTCATGATCTCACTAGACATTGATGACAACATCAAACATTGAATGTCGAGTGCATCGTTCAAATGTTGATCATAGACCAGAAAATCTTCATCACTCCCCCCTTGGGCAGGTGAATCGGGAAGTGAGGACTCCAGCACATAAAACTTTCGTTCATGGAATAGGATAAACCGAAGGTGCCTAAAACATTCCTAAAAGTTACTGCCGATGAGGATATTATCTTTATCCAAAATCGATCGCAGAGAAAATGTGTTTGACGAGTTTTTCATATTGATTCTATAAATTAAAAGAGTCGATTTATTAGTACCTGTTGATTACATTTTATGAAAAATAATAAATGAATTTATTAATTATCCCACTATTTTATCATTTCCCAATGGCCCCCCACAATTAAACTTGTAAATCCTAGTTGCTATGACATTCTAGTGGCAAGGATCCATATTCCCCTTTGGATAACCCCAACAAGGGTTGGTAAAGCTATTTAAAGGTATTTAGGTAGGCAGGTCTTTGCAAACTGTGAGCTTATAGTTCCGTGATCTGTTGAGTGGACTCCCTAATCCTGAAATCCTAACATGGATTTCCCCCAACACTTTCCTCCATTTTACAAGAAGTCTAGCAAGGGCTACTCCTCTTGATGTAAAATGTTTAAGTCAACCTGAAACTTTCATAAGAGCTTCCTTTATAAAATTAAGTGTCCCAACAAGGGTTGGTCAAACACATAGTTTTATTGACTCTTTCCATTAATCAAGTAACGGAAGGCTTGGTCTGACTTAATATGGTATTTGAAGGATTTCAATCCTTTATGCGCAGTTTCACATTATCACATGCTTGTTAAAATTAAGTGATGCTTTCTTAAGTGATTAACCATGTTCTGATAATGTTTACGCATAGTTCGGTTTTTATTTTATTCCATATTTGCATGCTTTTTTATTTCATTAAATATGTGATCACGATAACACATACATAATAAATAAACCATGAAATCAGACATAAATAAAATAAGATGGCATGATCATGAGCTTCTATTGGTTAGCTTATCTAGCAGTTTTGATAAGCTAACCCTGACCTATGGAAAAACACCTTGAATCCGACGGTTCGTGTTTTTCAACTCCCACCTATCCACCTTTGTATCTTCTTGGGTTGGTTTCGCCTCAACTTTCGATTTTGAACCGTCTCCTCTGGCTTGGGATATCCTCCATTACATGGGTTTTACATTAAAGAAACCATGGGCACACAGGCCCTACATTTTATTGGAAGAAAGATCACAGGCCAACGAATTTAAATTAAATAAATTTAAATGAAACCATACACACACAAAGGGTCTTTGGTCTAGCTCATTATCATCCATAGCATGCAACAATATTTACACATATTTAGTATTCAAATTATTTTAATTGTTCTTTTATTCAAGATAAGTCGTGTTTGAATTCAATTAATTATGATCTTATAATTAATCAATTCCTTATCTTAAATTCCTTTCCGAATTTCCTTGAGATTATTCTCATCCAAATTCCTTGTATGGGTCTTTGTACTTTGGAGGAAACCTGGTGAAATTCCATTTCTAGAAAGTACGTGGCATGTAGGCTATATTACACGGTGTGTATTTGTTTTCACCCTTTATCCAAAGTACACACCGGGGGCTTTGGCGTGTTTTATGTACTTTGGAAATTTTGGAGTACATGGCATGTAGATTAATCTAACATGGAATGTACTTCCTTGTTACATGGTTACTGGCCTGAAAATCCTGTGTACGTGGTTACACGACTTCTCTTTGTACACGGTTTCACCTGGGCCGGATCGGACTACACAGCGTGTTGATTCAACATACACGTCGTGTATTATGGTTTCCATGCGCCATTCAGTTCTGGTCAACACGGTGTATTAAAAAAACATAGGTATGCTCAATTCACATGGCGTGGTTTGGTGGACCAGTACTGGTTCATTGAAACTAAGTACATGACGTGTAGATTTCACTACACGCCGTGTATTCCTGTGTTGTACAGACAGAATGAGCGGCTCCTCCGAATGAGTTCCTCATTTTTATTTTAATCAAAATTAAAATTAAAAGGTCATTTCTGTGCTATGAATTGAAAAACGAAGGAGGAAGAATAGATCTTGTTCATTCAGTTTTATATAATGAATTATCTTGAATTGAATCAAATATAAATGTGTAAATTATCAACAAAAATTAAATAACTATAATCAACGTTGTGACCGCTTTGATACCAATTGTAGGTCTCTGGTGCAGCGGAAGCTCGTGGGTGGATGTGCCCACTTGACTTTTTGTCATTAGAAATGATCAATCTAGAATCAATACGACGATAAATGCCAGACTCCACATATCGAATCATAGAAATAGAAAAATAAGAAGAATAGTCTTGGAACCACAAAGGAGGATCATCTCAAGTTGATTATAATTAATTTAATTAATTGACAAGAATTACCTTTTATGGCGTTCTTTCTTCATTGATATTTCTGATCATGTTTTGATGTGATTTTTCATTACGTCGTAGAATCCAAGTGTAGACTTCCTCTAGCAGTGATCCACACGTGCACCACATATCTCTATACATCGCCAAAGGAATCTTCGGGTGCTTGCGTGGAGAAGACTTTGCTTGCGTTGTCCATGTTAGATCATGATTAGTCACTGAAAGTGTCTAATATTCATTGTTAAGATCTTAATATTAATGTGTTTAAAAGTTTATAAACATCAATTTTAGTCCAATTCAGAAAGTGAACTTCATTTCCCATCATTGTGCAATTCATGCTTAAAGTGTCAATTTGGGCCCACTCAATAATTTTCTTGTGTAAATTAAAATATTCATCATTTTAATTTGATATTTTTCTATATTATTCATCACTTTATTTGTAACATTTTGTATTTTAGGTCTTATGGATGAATCACAAGTGAAGATGGAGATTTTTTCACTTGAAGGCAGAAACATGCTGGAAAAAGCATAATGGGCCTAAGGCCCATCAAACAAATGTGGGGCCCAAAAACCAAGCCCAATGAAGTTAAAATTTATACAGTAGAAATATAAAAATATGAGTATCATTTCATTCAACTGTGTACCGAGATAATTCTAATGTTTTCAGGATGATAAAGGGATCTGAAGTTGAGATTTAAATGGTGGACCTGACATTAATGCACAGAAATCCGTCCCACCATTTCGACCATACCTTCCAAAAGGATGCGCCAAAGTTCCTGAAATTTTTACAGATAATATAGTACAGATGGACTAAGATATTTGTCTTCTAAAACCCCTCCGTATTCGGTCTTCTTCAATTACAAATTCACACGTCAATATGGTAGAATAATATGGATAGTTTTCCAGGTCAAATTCGAAACATCAATTTCATTTTGATTATTCACCCTCCTTTTGACTCTATTAATTGTTGGGTGGTGAATTAATTGTTGTTGGATGGACCTAAGGCTCTTAATATTCCTATAAAAGGATGGAGAGATGCTTCCAACAAGGGTCAGTAGTGGATGGAGAGTTTGTATTGACTATAGGAAGCTCAACTCTTGTACCAAGAAAGACCATTTCCCCTTACCCTTTATTGATCAAGTCCTCGAGCGAGTGGCGGGTCATCAATTCTATTGCTTCCTAGATGGATTATCAGGGTATAATCAAATCGAAGTCTCCTTAGAGGATCAAGGAAAAACAACCTTCACTTGTCCATTCGGCACTTTTTCCTTCAAGCGCATGCCCTTTGGGTTATGTAATGCCCCCGGTACCTTCCAGCAGTGCATGATGGGAATATTCTCGGATATGGTGGGTGATTTTTTAGAGGTATTTGTGGATGAATTCTCCATCTTTGGGTATACTTTTGAGGGATGCCTTATAAATGTTGAAACGGTTTTGTCAAGGTGCGAGGATAAGAATATCATACTGAATTGGGAAAAATGCCATTTCATGGTAAGGGGAGGACTTGTTCTAGGTCATCTGGTATCTGGTAGAGGGATTGAAGTTGATAAATCTAAGTTTGAAATCATTCGTCACCTTCCCTCTCCTAAAACTGTTAAGGAAGTGAGGTCCTTCTTAGGACATGCTGGTTTTTATAGAAGGTTCATTAGGAATTTCAGCTCTATTTCTCGACCACTTTGTGCTCTATTGGTAAAATATTCTCCATTTTTATGGATAGAAAGCTATGAGGAATCATTCTCTACACTCAATTCAACTCTTATATCTCCACCTATCATGCAATCTCCAAATTGGAAACTTCCTTTCGAGCTCATGTGTGATGCAAGTGACTTCGCTGTAGGAGTAGTCTTAGGACAACGGTGTGAGAAAACTCCATGTGTCATTGCTTATGCAAGAAAATCATTAAATGATGCACAATTAAACTACACCACAACTGAGAAATAGTTGCTTTTTGTTGTCTTTGCCTTAGAGAAATTCAGGTCTTATCTCTTAGGATCACCCATCATTGTCTTCACTGACCATTTAGCCCTAAAATACCTTTTCCAAAAACAAGATGCCAAGGCTAGATTGATTAGGTGGGTCCTTCTTCTTCAAGAGTTCGATTTAACCATTAAGGATAAAACGGGTGTTGAAAATATTGTAGCTGATCACCTCTCTAGGATGGAATTCAAAGACAACTCACACCACCTCTCTATGTCTGATTCATTTTTCGATGAGCACCTATATTCAGTGAATGATTGCCCTTGGTATGCTGACATAGAAAACCATTTGGTGACGGGTGACATTCCAAAATTTTTGGGGACCCAAGCTAAGAGGAAATTCCTTTCTGATGTCAAACACTATGTGTTTGATGATCCTTACCTCTTCAAGTTATGTCCTGATCAAATCATCAGGAGATGTATTCCCGAGTCTGAGCAAGAGTTCATTCTAAAATTGTGTCATGGAGATGCTTGTGGAGGCCACTTTTCTAAAAATAAAACCACTGCAAAGGTCCTCCAAAGTGGTTTCTACTAGCCGAACCTCACTAAGGATTCCATCCAATTCTGCAAAAGTTGTCCTCAGTGTCAGCAATTAGGATCCATTACCAAAAGGAATCAAATGCCCCTCACTCCCATTCTGGTCGTTGAAATCTTTGATTGTTGGGGAATTGATTTCATGGGACCCTTTCCAAACTCTAAGGGATACCTCTACATCACCAAGTCCAATGACCACCATGTTGTGATTCGATTTCTGAAAGAGCATATATTTTCTCGATTTGGAATTCCTAGGGCTATAATCAGTGATCGTGGAACCCATTTCTGCAACCGAACATTCTCTTCACTCATGTCTATGTATGGTATTACTCATAAAGTTTCCATTGCATACCATCCTCAAACCAACGGTCAAGCTGATTGGAAAATAGATAAATTAAGCAAATTCTTGAAAAAAACTGCCAATACCTCTAGGAAAGATTGGTCCGAGAAACTCTTAGATGCCCTTTGGGCATATCAAAATGCTTTCAAAACTATACTAGGCATGTCACCATATAGATTGGTTTATGGAAAAGCATGTCATTTACCTGTTGAAATTGAGCATAAGGCCTTTTGGCCAATAAAAAAATGAACTTTGACATTTCTTTGGCTGAAACAAAAAGGAAATTAGATCATAATGAACTCGAGGAACTTAGGATGGAGGCTTATGAAAATTCAAAGATCAATAAATCTAAATTTCAAGCCTACCAATCTAGGAATATCAAAGTAAAACACTTTGAACTGGGAAAATTTGTGCTCTTGTATAGTTCAAAACTTCATCTACACCCAGGAAAGCTAAGGTCCATATGGTCTTGTCCATACCTAGTGCATCATGTTTACCCTCATGGGGCAATAGAGATTCAGGATCCCACAAGTGGTCATGTCTTCAAAGTCAATGGTCATAGGTTAAAACCATTCATTGAATCATTCAATAAACAAGAAACCAAAGAGGAGTTAACTAATCCAACATATGAACCAGAGAAAAATGGATAGATTTATGGTACAAGTCGGGATAACGATGTTAAACAAAAGCATTGCATGGGAAACAACCCATGGTTTTCATGTTTCCAATCACTGTGAATCATCTTTTGTTTCCTTCTGATTCATTTTTGTCATTTTTTATTATATAGACTGTTGACATGTTCTTATTTTATGAGTATGGATGGGTATGAAAGGGGAGAACCGTATTCATCCATGTCACGCGGTGTGATCCCTGAGTAATACCTTACCCAGAAAATATAAAGAATACAATGTATCATCAGTTTATTTTATTTATGTTTTTGTAGGTTAAAAAAAATTAGACTCTTGAACTGTTCTTCTTTTATGAGTATGGATGGGTATGAAAGGGGAGCACCGTATTCATCCGTGTCACGTGGTGTGATCCCTGAGTAATAACTTACCCAGAAAATATAAAGAAGACAATGTATCATTAGTTTGATTTAAAAAAACATGGAAAACCATAAAAATGATGGTACTTGGAATTAAATAAACCATTGTGTTGTCTTTTTTGTCTGCTTTGTCCTTATTTTTTTGGTTTAGGAACTATTTTGGGTGATACATGTTCAATCAAGGAGGTGCCTACATCCCCCAAGAGATCAAAGGAGTAATCTGGAGCATCATGAACTTCAACTTCAAAAACCAGGTGAATTTGTTCCATGTTTATCATTCTCAATTTCATCTTTTAAATCCTATCCTACCCCCTTCTAACTTTTCTTTTCTTTAAACACAGGGGAAAGTGTTATTCTAAGTTGGGGGGAGATAAAAAATGATTTTTTTTTGTGAATAAAAACATGCATGAAAAGAAAAATTCCATTAACCATAAACATGATAACACACATTGCAAACTCTAAAATTGGATATCAAATAAATTTTGCATGCCTTGATTCTGATTTTAATGCAAGTTTAAGTTCATGAGCATAGTTTTTGAAAAGTGCGGTTTTCCGATGTGATTTTTCAATGTTTACATTTTCATACTCTTAATAAAAATGCCACAATGCACGTCTACTGGATCGTGGGTGTAAATTTGAGTTCTTGGGTCCCTTTCATTATAGCATAGGGTTCTGGGGTCACTATTAGTTTAATTTGAGTATCAAAAAAAAACAAAAACAAAAAAACAAAAAAAAATTGACCACATAGAGAAATGTTTTGTCCAAATGTGTGGCGTCTGGAACTTGGGGATCGTGACTCCATAGTTTTCTTTCCCAGAGTTCAGCTTTATATCTCTACTGTAGAGCATGAAATTGACAATATGTGTGGCGTCCGGAACTTGGGGATCGTGACTCCATAGTTTTCTTGCCTAGAGTTAGTCTTTTCATATCTATTGTGGATAAAAAATCATCAAAAAAATCAAAAAAAATAGATACTCATATTAAGGTTTAATGTGATTCCCACCTAGCGCTTCCATTTTTTTTCCCTTGAACAATAAAATGGGCCCCATATCTTTTGTGATACACAACACTTTATCATGCTTAATTGAAATTGGATGAAATGTGGTGATGAATTTGAACAAAGGAATGGGCTTGGGCTTGGGATATTTTTATGGACCTAACTTGTTTTAAATGATTTTGATGGGTTGCATAATTTTTTTGGTATGAGTTCTTTGGGTGAGCAATGTGTATTTAAATGTTTTTGGAAAAGGGGATTTGAATTTCATATTTGTAATCTATTTTTCTCGGGACTAGAAAAACTCAAGTTGGGGGGGTGTGATTAGTCACTGAAAGTGGATAATATTCATTGTTAAGATCTTAATATTAATGTGTTTAAAAGTTCATAAACATCAATTTTAGTTCAATTCAGAAATTGAACTTCATTTCCCATCATTGTGCAATTCATGCTTAAAGTGTCAATTTGGGCCCACTCAATAATTTGCTTGTGGAAATTACAATATTCATCATTTTAATTTTATATTTTGGTATATTATTCATCACTATATTTGGAACATTTTTTCTTTTAGGTATTATGGATGAATCACAAGTGAAGATGGATATTTTTGCACCTGAAGGAAGAAACTTGCTGGAAAAAGCATAATGGGCATAAGGCCCATCAAACAAATGTGGGGCCCACAAACCAAGCCCAATGAAGCTCAAATTTATACAGTAGAAATATAAAAATATAAGGATCATTTTATTCAACTGTGGTCGGAGCTAATTCTAATTTTTTCATGATGATAAAGGGATCTGAAGTTGAGATTTAAATGGTGGACCCGACATTAATGCATAGAAATCCGTCCCACCATTTAGACCATACCTTCCAAACGGCTGAGACAAATTTCTTAAACGTTTTACAGATCATAGAGGACATATGGACGAAGATATTTGTCTTCTACAACCCCTCCGTATTCAGCCTTCTTCAATTACAAATTCACACTTAAATATGGTGGAAGAATCTGGACAGTTTTCCGGGTCAAATTCAAAACATCAATTTCATTTTGATTATTCACCCTCATTTTGACTCTATTAATTGTTGGGGGGTCAATTAATTGTTGGATGATGGACCTAAGGCTCTTAATATGCCTATATAAGGAGATAGTGGTGAAGGGAATAGGGTTGGATATTTTTCTTATCATCTTTTGTTGCTTGTTTCATTGTAAGGTTATGCTTCCAAATTTCCTTTGTAATGTTTTCCATTTCAATGTAAGTTTATTTTTTGTATATTTATATTCTTAATCAACTTCTTTCTCTTCTATATTTTCCATTTCATTTATTAAAACTTTATTATCACAAATCACAGTGATATCTCTATGTTATTGTGAATTAGTTCACACATAGGTGTGAATTTCATTCACACACACAGAGGAGTGCTCGTTATTTCCGTGGTTTTAATTTCTTCAATCCAATTCTTGTTATCCATCTTCCGCCCACCATTGAGAGTATACCATCAATGGAGGGATAACCCTTTAATGGGTTGATCTTAGGAGGATGAAAAGGCTGGATTGAATGTTATTTTATGTACTAATTGTTGTTAATTGGATAATTAATTTAAGACATCCATTCTTCATTAATTTCTACTCTTCATCTTTACTGTGTTTGAGAAAACTAAATTCAATTACTAAATGACCATATACCTCGGAAATATCATGAATTTGGTTCTCTAAGTGTATAGGGGATTAGTAATTGTGTTTAGTAAGCACCAAACTAGAAAATAATGAAGGTAGTGTTATTTTTGAAGAATGGATTCATCAAGAATTAATAAAACCAAAATTGTCTAAAGAAGTAAAATTCATTCAATCCACCCCGAGCATAATCCTAAGATCAACCCATTTTCTTTTAATTGAATTCACTTAGGTTTCTTAGTGTTCTTTAAACCATCCAAAATCAAACCCAAAGTTGGCTACTTCACAGCCCATCCTTCACCAAATCATAGCGTCTCAAGGTTACTTCTTCGGTCCCTGTGGATTCGACCCCTACATGTACTATATCGACCGCTTTTACCAGTAGGGTAAATTTGGGTGCAACCAGATCGCCTTGATCCGATGGAGGAGGATCTCTCTCGTTCTTGAGAGCGTTCTTGGAGAAAGAAGTTCTTTCGTCCTTGAGATAATTCTCCAGAATTGTTGTACACAATGATTAGGGAAAAGTGTTGGGGTTGTGAGGACATTTATAATCGGGTTTGAGATTATAGAGTTATGACAAAAAATAAATGTGTTACGCTTTTTATTTATTTAATTAACTCTTATTGAAAACCCTTATGTCGAATCATTAATTACTTGACATGAACCCACACTGATTATAGTCAATATCATTTAATAAAATGATATTATTTCCTCAAAATCCTGAATGGAAAAACTACACGACGTGTAATCATTAATACACGACGTGTACTCGTTTTTCATGTCCTTTCCAAAATGAAAATTGCACGGTGTGTACATTCAATGTACACGACGTTTATATCTTGTTTTCATTTTATTATTCCTCCAACATTAAAATTATTTAGGATCCCTCGAATAATTATTAAACCACATAAAGGAATAATCTTTATTCTACTTGAGATACTTGGATACACTTAGTGTGTGACCCTCTAGGCCTCTTTCTCGTTGGCATTAGGCGGGCCTGCCTAAAGTCCACGATTACTATCTAGCAATGGGTCAAGGCACCCAAGAGAAAGAAATTTATGCCTCATTGACGTGTCACCTCATACGAACTCTTGCCGTGTAATCTAATCCCTTTGTCTCAATATCTCATCAAGCAGGTTTCATGGCAGTGTCATAAACCTATATGCTTGATCCTTTATTCTTTGACTTCCAGAAATAAACTCGTCGTGACACCATGGTCATGGAATTTGGGCAACGGTTCTATTTCAATCAAAGGGCCCGAGATATATACTTCCATAAATATGGAAGGGAAAAATCCTTCCTCGACTTCCATTAACAACTTGTCATTCGTGACGCACCCAACATACCCTACTTCCCACCAACTGTCTTCGTGACGGTTTTCGTCAACAAATCTAAGTGAGTAAGTCATGACATGAGTTAATGATAATCTTCCAGTCTAAGTATCCTTACACACGCTCGTAGATAGAAATGTCTGATGACACCAAGACATGCGGAATTACTTCTGGCGGGTTTGTTCTCATAATCTCCCATCTTAGAGATTACCAAGTGCAAACTCCATGAGAGAGAGTCTTGTCTTCTTACGAGTACTCACAAATGACGGTCTGTATACTATGTGTCCTGTCATAGTATGTCATCCAACCGTAGAACTTTATTTAAGAATATTATTATAGCATTTCTAGGTTCTCATCATAGCGGGGATCTACCATGACTATATTAATGCAACAAATATTCCAGGACATTATTATATTATAGTCATACAGAACAATGAACAATATATAATAAGAGTACATTCATGTAATCAAATTATAAACAGATGGTTCTCAGGACACCAACTCTAACAATTTGTTCTCCTTGCGAAACAATATTCAGTCTTTCGGGCAGACATTTATTCTTTCATAAATCATACCCATCGAGCGTAGTATTCGTTTAGCTTCATATGTATGGCTTGGGAGCTCATTATCTTCCAGGATCATGCCATTCAAGAGAGAAAGTAGTTCCGTAAAACTGACATCACTCCATCTATTTCCTTCTTTCAATATATACAACTTCAGTATAGCTGACAATGCTGTATATTTAGTGTAACCAGCATACAGTGGCGTCTTTGCACAACTCATTAACTTCTCAAACAATTTTGGGTAATCACAGAGTTCATCTTCAATTGTCCTTGTCATTCCCTCAATACGATCTTCATCATCATTGACATCTGTAATCACATCCTCCATATAGTCTTCTTTATTATCCAAATTTATAATCATTGATGATCCATAAAATGCAGTTTTATCCCAGCCAGTAGCTACATTCGCTTTTTCTCCGTGTTTATTCCAACATTTATAACTCTGATCTTTTCCATGACCTATCAAATGTTCTTCCAACTCTTCTAGAGTAATTAGTCTACAATAACAATGTAAACACAGACAAAGGATTTGAGAAGGGTCCTTTGCGTGATCCTTTACAAAATTGATGAACTCTTTCACTCCATTCTCATACTCTATTGTCAAACGATTAGCATCCGTCCAATATTTATTCATCTCCATCCTATTTGAATCTAAAATATTATTATTTATGATTCAAATACACAAAACAAGACTTCCAAATATAGTAGAAGAGAACCACTTATTAAAATTGAGATTAATAGAGCCTAACCAATAGTTCTAGCACCCACCACCCTTACAGCAAAACATTAAACATCCTTTTAACCACCCCTACCAGCCACCTCATTCATAATAAAATAATCACATTAAACAACCCAAAACTAGTGACCAAACTCAAATAAAATGACAAAAAGGATACAATTTTGATGAGAAAAATAATATAGTAGATACATTTCCAAACACAAGGGGGTTCGCGGGGGAGAGAAATAACCTAGGTTTATCCAAAATTACTATGGAAGGTTTTGTTACCCAAATTAACATAAGAAAAAGAAAATTGAGGTTAGTGGTCATAAATTCTATCATGAACATCTAAAGGATATGAAATAACTCTCCCTCACCTTACCCAAACTTGTAACTAATATCCACAGACATATCTTACATTCATTCTATAAAAAATCACATTCCCCTACAAAGGGATAAACAACAATCCCATAGTGTTAAAAAAAACCCACACATGAGGGACAAGGACCACATCGACCATCCCTATCTGAAACTCAAACCACCTCTCAAACCTCCTCTCACTAACTGTTAATACCTTCTATAATATTATCACCTAGCATAAATAAATTATTTCCCAAAAGCATAACCTTTAGATTAGAAAAATTCTCATCCATTTAGGTAAAATAGAAATATGCTTCCTTGTTTTCTTATGAATCATTAAATTTGGACAAACACACTAACCAACTGAATAAAATTCATATTTTCACAAGAATTTAAAGGTAAAGAGAGATAAATAATTCCATTGAAAATAATTCAACTGAATCTTTTAGTATCAATTGAAAGAGGGTATTGGTTAATAAAGGGATGAGGTCAATAAGCCATGACATAATCATACCTAGACTCTCAAACCAAACTCACCACATCCCAAAATTTTATCAAATAAAACATGATCATCCGACTAAATAAAACTACACCATAATGAATATTAGCATAAGAATAAAAGGAAACAGATGAGGATGAGCAAAGAAATCACCAAAGATCAAAGATGGGAAGCCGAGAATTTAACCTCGTCGAAAGGAATCCCAAACACTTGAAGTAGGGTTCGCGGGGAGTAGGATCCAATGGGGAGGAGGAGAAGTAGGGTTCGCGGAGAGGAGGATCCACGGAAGGGGAGGATAAGGAGTAGGGCTAGCGGCGGCAGAGTAGGGCAGTGGCAGCAGAGTAGGGCGGCGACAGAGTAGGGCAGCGGTGGCAGAGTAGGGCAGCGGCGGTGGAGAAGGGCTAGCAGCGGTGGAGTAGGGCAGCGACAGCGGAGAAGGGCTAGCGGCGAAGTAGGGCAGCGGCAGCGGAGTAGCAGTCGGCAAAGAGAAGATCGGGGGGAGGGAGGAGAGTTGTCGCAGGGGTACAGTCTCGCGAGAGCTTGAGGGCGCAATAAACAGAGGGCACTATGCACCCTATTTTATAAAATGGGACAATGGTTGTATCAGCATTAGAAAAGCGCTGATAAAGGATTCATTTATCAGCGCTCGAAAAGCACTGATAAAAGGTGGCGCTTCCCTTACCCGTTTTTGTAGTAGTGATCAGTGCTCATCCATGCCCCCACTCAGGCCCACAACCCTACCCTTTATCGATACCTGGGCCCATCAAACAACATTGTTAATCCACCTGTGTGTGCGTCTGAACCTGTAGGGATTCAAAATTAGGACCTCCTCTTGCATAGGGAATACTATTACCACTATTTCATATGGATTTCTTCAATATTTTACAGATTATCTATTTATATATATATATTAAAACATAATTTTTTTTATTAATATTTTTATTCATATAATTATATATACTTATATAATTATTTTTAAATACATTTATAAAATATGTTTTTATATTTAGATATATATTTATATATTTACATATTTAAATTATATATATTTATATATTCACATATATATTTATATATTCACATATATATTTATATATTTACATATAATTGTATATTTACATATTAATTTTGTATTATGTATTTATAAATTGCATATTTATTGTTAATATATTTGTGTGTGTGTGTATTTGTATATGTGTCTATGGGTGAACTCTCTCTCTCTCTCTCTCTCTCTATATATATATATATATATATATATTTGTGTGTGCCTATATATATGAATGTACATATATATTAATATATATTTGTTATATTAACATATTATTATATATTAATATATATGAATGCATATATATTTGTGTATGTGTGTCTATATATTTATTGCAATGTATAAAGTGTCATACATATCAAGTACACTTTCCACTAGCCTAGAAGATTTTACTTGTTATATATTGTCATATTTATATATATGTATATATATCTTGCAATATATATATATATATATATTAATATTTATTTACACATATTATTAGAATATATAGATAAATATATTTTTATTTATTAATACACACACACACGCACATATATATATATAAACATTATATATACATTTGTATACGTATATATATATTCATTCATTTTTATAAGGTAAGTAAAATGGTGAGATTTTAAGTTTAAATAAAATGGATAATAAATATTTATTTCCATATACTATATTTATATATTTAAAAAGTTATTTTATATGGAAATACATTTAAAGATTTATATACAAATATATATAAATATGTGTGTGTGTGTGTGTGTGTGTGTGTGTGTGTGTGTGTGTGTGTGTGTATGTGCATATATTTAATTATAAATAACACAATAATATGAAAAGAGGTAAAATTTCAGAACCAATATATCCAAATGAATGTAATCCCAAGGAATAAATCATGTCACGACAAGAAGAGCATCTGAAACAAATCTAAAATCTCATCGAATATTAAAAAATTAGGGTATCTCAAACTAAAACTCCGTTTTGGAGGTCTTTCAGACATTTTTTGCTGTAAAAAACAGTGACCCCCCCCCATTCAATATAGCACACATATCTTCATAAGTTTCGATTTAATATCACGTGGTGTCCAAACAGACACGCGGATCAAAAGTTATGATTGATTGAAATTCAAGTCATGTTTTAAACATATCATAATATATTAATTAATTTTTAAATTCTTCCTACTACCAAATTGTTGTTAAATATCTATTACTCAATCCTAATTATCAAATTAATAATTAATATTACTTCTTAAAACATCTTTCACATTATATATTATATATTAAATTTAAATACTTATTTGGTACTATGTAAATCTTATTTATGCAAATATATTTTATATATATCAATATAAATATATTTATATATATTAAAATATAATATTTAATTATATATATATATTGTTTTTATGAATGACATCTCTCATCGGCACTAAAAAAATACTGAAAATCACCCTTTATCAGTACTAAAAAAACGTTAATGATAAAATCATCTATCAACGCTAAGAAAAGAAACATTGATAAAATAGGTGTTTTTATCGACACTTAAATAGTACCGATAAAAACACCGCCTTTATTAGTATTTATTTATGGTGATAAAGCATAGCATTGAATAAACATGATTTTCTAGTTGTGGAATAATATGAAATCCTAATAGTTTTGTCTGGATTAGAAGACCAAACCCTAAATACACTGAAATCAGGGTTTGGTCTCATTGATTATCACTACACACAAAAAACCCATCTTTACATTTTGCATAAAAGATTGGAATCCCGCGATATTTGCTCGATCAAACTATGTCCATATACGTTGTCGTTTTGTTCTTGAGATTTTTAAGAAACACACGAATTAATCATCAACTAGTGCATTAACGTTTCTAATTAAAACAGACCACTCATTAAAGAATTATTGGCCGTTGGCGCCTCTATCACTGTCCTCGGGGGTCCCCATAATTAAAAAACCATTTTAAATGTCTTGACTTGCTTTGCAACCTTGTCTCCTTTAAACTATCCGCCACCCATTTTCAAATGCTCTGGTCCTCGAGCATAGAGCCTAAGCATGGCCGCGGTGCCTGGGATCCCTCGCCGCTAATTACCCTAATCTAGGTTTATGGATAAGTGTGGGGAGAGGAGTCACATGTTAACTAAAATGGAATGGAACGTGGGGGACATGGAAAAAGCAGTGCGCCTAGAAGCATCAGCACAGCCCTTATCATCCAAATCCACATGAGGCCATCATGGTTTTGTTTCTCTGTGCTGTGGCTTGGTTTGCAGAGGTGGTAGGGGACCAAAAATGGTCCATTATTTGCATTGTTTTTCTGGGTGCGGGTGGTGAACCCCTATCACATGGGGCATGGGGCATGGGGCAAACACCCAACCCATATGCAGATATGCACGAGTTTCAACAACGATGGTTCCTTGGGATCTGATCATCGGGGATTAAATTAGTATGAAAATGTAAAGTCAAGGCAACAAACCCTAACTTTAACGCAAGGAAGTTTCTCATCATGAAGATGTCAATGAGTGAACAGGTAAAAAAATGGGCTGCAAACCTCCTAAAGAGAGGAAACCTAACCACAATTGTTTTAATTTTTCTCTTTGGAGTTTGTTAAAATTAAAAAAATTGTTTTTTGAGAAGTGGGATTTCCAGTGTTTTTTTATTTCAATTTAGATATTTTGAAGAAAAAATTTTATGGGGTTGGTTCAAATTTTTATCGCCGAAATGGGAGGATGCATGAACAGTGTTCTCCCAACCCATTGAAACAAAACAAGCTTTGCTTGAAGGAAATTCAATGGATTTTCTTTACATACGTTTTTTCAACAAAATAATAATAATAATTGTAAATTAATCCAAGGTTAAAAATAACTAGTACCCCGCCTGTGCATTCGCACGACGCCATAAACCAATTTCTATTTTCAAAAGGGATTCATGTTTTAAAAATTTACTAATGAACATTAAAAAATATATGTTCAAAATACAAGTTAACCGTAGGTAATATTGAAACATTTAGAGAACAGAGACATCATTATATTAGTAGAAAACATTAATGATCTATGTGATGGAGTGATAATTCATTTTAAGCATGGAGAAACAGAAAGCATGAGTTATCCTACAATTAAAATAAGATAAAATAATTCTGAATATTGAAACTTTATTATTGATATATTGATTGTGGAAGGGGACACTGAGAGAGTTGGTTCAGAAAGGAAAGTTTAGTTTTGCAACAGAAGGTTTTGGTATATAAAAGTAAATAGAAATAACAGAAAATCCTCTGATATCAGATTACATTTCAGAAAATTATGAGCACCTCCCTAAATAGTACATGACATTTCATTCAGAGACATTATAAAGAAAATCCGTTAAAATAAACGCCATCCAGCAGTGGTTTCAACACTTGATGCACTGTAGCCTATCATGCATGTTGGCATCATAGAGTTGTTGATCATTGCAATAGTGAAAAATTATGAGAAATGAAACCGTGTAATCTGTTTTGTGTACAGGGGATAGACATTAGAAACTAAATGTGAAAAAAACAACTTCAAACAAAACTAAAATAAAGAGCTCATACTGTAAATAAAAAATGAAATTTTATTAATGATATATTGAATGTGGAAGGGGCGACTAAGAGAGTTTGTTTCGGAAAAGAAAGTTGAGTTTTGCAACAGAAGGTTTTGGTATATAAAAGTTAATAGAAATAACAGAAAATCCTCTGATATCATATTACATTTCAAAAAATTATGAGCATGTCCCTAAATAGTACATGATGTGTCATTCAGAGACATTGTAAAAGAAATCCATTAAAATAAACACCATCCAGCAGTGGTTTCAACACTTTCTGCATTGCTGCCTATCTTGTATGTTGGCATCATAGAGTTGTTGATCATTGCAGTAGTGAAAATGATGAGAAATGAAGCCGTGTAATTTGTTTTGTGTACAGGTGATAGACATCAGAAAATGTATGTGAAAAAATAGGTTCAAACAAAACAAAAATAAAGAGTTCATAATGTAAATAAAAAATGAATTGATAATTTGAAAAGAAGAGAAGCATTAACTTGTAACTGTTACCTGTTCATTGCACTGCAAAATTTCACTCATATTCTTCAATCTTTTTGTTTATATGTCTTCCTTTATACGGGGATGCAGTTCATCGGTATTGATTTTTGTTTCCGCAGAGTCTTGAGACATTGCAACATTTATTTGAACCGAATCATCAGCATCAAACTCAAGGAACATATATTTCTACAAAAAGATTTGAAATTAAAGAATAAGTATCAAATATTATTGAAAATTAAAATCATATAAACAGAAATCTGATGGTTAACAGTAGCCAATCGAGAAGAAGAAATGGACTGCATGTATTAATCATTGAAAAAATGCAAATGACATGAAAAAATGAAGTTTAGTTAGTTCCAATGATGTCATGAAAGTAACACTCAATGAAGATAAAGAACATATACATGAGTACATTAAATAATTGTACCTGTTGTAACTGATCCAATGTCAGTGTTGCAACACACTCCTAAAGATCCACTACATTGATTTTAATGTCATGCAAGAAAAAAATGAATATTACAATAATGTGGTGTTTGTTTTCTAAAAAAATAAAATGGAGTTAAAAATAGTAGTACATGGTTATGATCAATTCTAATACTAACTCTTCAATACAAGTTGAGATATTGTAGGCACATCATATTGTAAGAAAAATTTAGTAGAATCATCATGGAAAATGCAATTCTCAAAATATGATGTCAAATAGATCATTAATCTATCTATCAACAATAGGTAGATATTTGGATTTAGGAATCAAAACTTCATGAAAATTCCAATAGTCAAATATTTGACCTCCAATAGAATAAATCACACCTCAAATCTTAATTAGTGATGTTGTAATAACCTTAGTTAACTATAGAAAGCATGGCATCACTACCATGCCCATAAGTTCAACCATTACTAAAACATAAATTCTTCCATGATTAGATTACGCACTCTTAAAAACACGATGCACAATGACAACAGTAAATTAGAAACATAATCGTACATCATCTCCTACCGTACTGAGTCTTGGGGTTTTTGAAGATTATATTTTCAATATTAAGTAATCATACTTTATATCCTATAGGGATTCATTCAGTACATACTAAATCCAGACATGAAAATACATACGAAGAAGAGGGCCTGCATTATGTTTTTCTAATATCTATTGAAGAAATTTTGCGAGACTTAATCTTTTTTTACTACTACAATATGGGAATAAAATACATAGTGAAGATTTTAGTGTGACTAAAAAGGCCATTCATGGATGGTTTGGAGATTCACCGCATCTTGAGACATAAATACATATTACAAACAGAATTCTTTATTGGTTACTTAACACAGATAGTGCTCTAAAACTCCTGATTCATTGCTCTTAAAATGATTCATTGATCTAATAAAACACATGATCCACTACTTGAACAAATAACACGATCCAATACCCAAAAAATATGCATGATTCACATGCTCAAACTTGTTTCACTGCTCTAAAATATGATCCATTACATAAATAAAATACATGATCCTCTAATCAAAGAAAATAGAAGACTTTGATTGTGGAAAAAAATTTACTGCTCTAAAACATGGAAATTCAGATTTAGTAAAAGTAACTGTAACTATTATGATTTGGATGTTAAATGCATGATGACCAATAAGAAAACATTTCTAGAAAAAAAAGCCATTGTTGTACCTGGTTTTTTAGCTGTGAGGAGTTATAGTGGTCAAAGAACATGTAATAAGCCAAGAGCTAAGGACGTACACATTCATCCAATATGTTTACCTGCACATACATTAATGTTTAGGAAAACATACTATGTGTGACTAAAAACGAACACTTTAATAAGAAATCCAGAAACATGTCAACATATTTTTTAAAACACCTTTTTTCACAATTGGGATACACTTCAAAAAGAAATCCATAAAAATTAATGTATAACTAATAGGGAAACACATACATAGCAATAATCTCGAATATGTTATGTTTCAACCTATAAGAAATTTTGTAAACTTAAAATCCAAGGCAATAAGAATGCATTTGTCATGTATGCTGGATTTGGTGGTGTCAAGTAAGCAGAGGGGCAACCAGATTTTTTCCCGTGATTGTAGTCATTCACGCATGCTAAGCAACTTCAAAAGCAGCTTCAATAAAGAGACTCCAACTACTTCATAATACTTGAAAACATGAAATTGATTAAAAAAATAGACGAATACATATTGAATCTTGTTTTAGTATTTGAATCAATACCTCCATTTTATAAAAATTCATAGTTGTATAAATAATAAGTGCATATATAATATGAAAACACATATAAGTGCATGCAAATTCCAAAAACAAAAAAAAATCCTTACTGTTTTGTTGTCATCATCACTACTTGTGTCTGATGGGTTATCTTCAGTGTTGAGCCCAAGCACGTGAAGATCCCAACTAAAAGTTTAGTCAAGATTGATTCTGCAATGAGTGGAAACATTTCTTTGCTTAATGCATGATAAAGCATGAAGTGAAAACAAAACATCTTACAATGACCATATGTTGTGTACTTATTAATAACAGAAATTTCACAGTTGATTTAATAAACAATTCAAAACATTCTCACAACCCTTTTTAAACTGGTTTAAAAAACAAATAGAATTCTTGAAAACACGATTATCCATATCCTTCTAAAAGCAATCAATCAAGGCAATAAAAAACAAAATGAATTATTACCAATCAAACCTTTTTGAAGGATTCATCCATACCTCCAAGAATACATCGAATCCTTTAGCCACAATATTTAGTCATTGTTGATGTCACACATCCTTAAAAACATAATGAGTGCACATCACATACCTGAGTAAGTAACATAAGTGAAAAAAATTAAGTTGGATTAATAGAAAAAGTTATTTGGAGAAATACCTTGAATCTGTGTTACCATTGCATTCAAAAACTGGAGATGTTGAAAAATAAACATAAATTAAATAATACATTTAATATAAGGCCCCAGCCTTAAACCTTACTTAATCTTGAGTTATTACAATATTACACATTGGGGATCTTTTCAGGTTTAGAGTTTTAGAGAATTAGATCATGAAACTTGCATTACATTCCACATTTAAACAAAGTGGTTACATAAAAGACTGTATTCATTTCTTCCCATCAAAGGAAACATATTTAAAATAAAACACGTATTATTTCTTGACACTTCCTTGACACTATCATCACATCATGTACCTTTCCCTTGACCTGTGAAAAACATTTCAAAAACTTGGGATTAGCATAAAAAGCTTAGTAAGGGTTATAAAAAGTATGGAAAGGAAACATGAGTACATATATACATAATAATGTAATCATAATTTACCCATAAAGCATAATCACTTTAACATACCTCATAAAATCATGAATAAATCATAGAAATCATAAGACATAAAGGTAACTTGAGGCATTCATAACATTATTATGTAGGGAGTAACCCTCTTGGTTATGTTTGGAATACCCATCACAGTATATTCCCTAAATCTCTTCGGAGAAACCTTAACTTTTAACCCCTTCGCATTACCCAATGCATTGGAGAGCTATATCGGGCTCACCCGCCCTTAGTTTATCACGGAACCACCCGTCTTCATAATAATGCCCAAGAACCACAACATAATTGCATCACATAAAACATGCATAAAGGAAACATAACATTTCCACCTTTCAATCACAAGATATCAATACAACACATTGATATAAAAACATTATGAAAACCATTTTCAATACCAAAATAAAAGAAAAGTAAAACATGGTATTTATTTTTCTTTAAAAAAAGTATGGCTTGTATAGGAAGCCGAAACTCAAATAATGGTCACGGCGGCGGAGAAGTCGTTGTCGCCGCATACGTACGACAAAAAAAACATTCCCTTTTGTCGTTTAGTAAATGATTTGTATAAAAAAGATTCCTTTTGAATAAAAATAAAAGTAAAAGGGGTTTATACACCGTATAAAAGAAGGTTGTGTATAAAACAAAATATGCCTCAATGAAAGGAGATTGAGACGAAGTCCCATACCTCGGGTCCGACTTGACTCGATCGTTCTTTAACCTCCTGAATAATAAACTTGAGTTAATTTCTACTTGCTTAAGAACCTTTTCAAGTTCGTTATTTCTCTTATATCACTTATTACCATGTCATGAACACTATGTAATTATTTAAGTTAATAACGGTCGTTTTAACGATCATTGGTACTTGAGTCAAAAATAAACTCTTTATAATTACAAGTTGTTCATGTATCCATTATATCCAGAGTTATACTCATGATTTAGATATCACATATATCATATATATCCAGTATATACATGCATTTATAATATTAAATAATCATTTAGAGGTAAGAATTGAAATGCACCGTTCATGGAGGCAGTAAACCGTACGTACGCGTGAACACTACTTTCATTTCTATTTAGTATTTTATGGAATGGAATCATAATGATATAAAGGTATATTATAATTCCATTATAATATCATATATAATATCATAACTCCATCCTTTATACGTCCCACATATGGTATTAACGAATCAAATCACTTTGAGGGGGCGGTAGTCCGCACTTCCTTGAATGAAGATATCGCGTTTACCCATAATGGAAACCATAAACGTATGACCAAAATGAAAAATACAGAAGCTTAAGTAAAACATAAACATATTATATATAATATATAAATATAGTGACATCTTAATGGCCACCTTTTAAGGTGTTAAAATAATGTTGAACAATCATCATTTCGGGAGGCAGAAATTCGCCATCCACGGAAACAATATGTTCTTTAACCATTAGATGTAGGTGTGTGTAAGTGCAGCTCGAATCCTTATTATAACAACATACTAGTATATTGAAGATACTGGATTTGTTACAAAAGAAATTAATAATAAGAGTTTAGGGGGTTGGAGAAGCAAAATAATACAAAAGAACACAAGGGAAGACATTACCTTTAAATCTGGTAACTTCCTTTGATTTGAGCTCAAAGGATTCCTTGGAAAAGATTCATCCCAAAGTGAGGATTCAATGATGAATATATGGATGTGGAGAGATGAAATGGGTAGGGTTTGGCCGAGCCAAAGGCTTGAGAGGTGTGTGTAAGGTGGTAGAGGTGGGGACCTTTTATAAGAGGAGAGGAGGGAACTCTTGGAAAGATATAAAATATTACTTTATTATAAAATGATTTTCGGATTTAAAAGGTCTCAAAAGGATATATTTTGAGGATAAGGTGATAAGGTTTCTAAATCCACTCATCCAAGAGGTTTGTGATAAGTGTATGTTATAGTTTTAACATTATCTTTTCATTTTATTTAAATCCCTTATTAATGAGGTAATTGCTCCATCATCATGGTGTCATAAATAATTTAATTTATTTAATGTCTAAAAATAATAAAAAAACTATCATGATGCAGGAAATATTTTTATCTTTTTAATGAATATTTATAGTCAAAAATATGACTTTTATAACCCCATTTAAAAATTGTTTTAGTAAAACATCTCATGTTTGTGACATTTTAATTTTAACTTTAAATAAAAAGGTATTTATGTCATTTTCCAACCAAAGTGGCTCCATGAGGTCCCCAAGTTGACCCATGGATTGTTTTGGTCGGCCATGACACATCAAATGAGGGTAGGACATGTGTCAAGTTCATTTCATATTATTAAAACATTATTTTTACCTTAAATTACACTAATTACCTCTAATCGCGATTAAAAACATAAAAGTTACTATTCACCAAAAAATTATTTTAATCCCATTGAACCACATTTTAATTCTTAATGACAACCATGTATGTCAGATTTTTGAAATTCAAAACACAGAAGTGGTAAAGTTTCATTTAAACGAAAAATCAGTTTTTAAGTAAATCTTAGTGGTTTCACTATTTATCAAAAATTGAAGTTTTTCAGAATAATACCAAAACATCACCCTAAGCTATATTTGATATTCCGAATTCAAAAATGATGTATATTTTACAAAATTCAGATCGTATAAGTTACATTAATTAATTTAAAAATTAATTCCCGCTGTCATGACAAATAACGTGTTTTTATGAAACAATATATATCAAAAGATTGACCCTAGTTTAAGTCCAATTTCAAAGTGAAATTAATTCCAACGACCACTATTGGATTAAATGGTAAAAATATATTCTTATTTCACTTTAAAACCAATTCAAAATTTAATATAATTATATAAATAAATTAGACTAAAAAGTGGTTTTGAATTAAAATACAACATTTTCACTATTCATTAAAAAATGAACTTTATATGAAAAATACCAAAAATTTACACAAAGTAAATTTTGATTTCCCGATTCCAAAGAAGAATTTTATTTTGTCAAATATAACACATAAAATTTTCAAAAAGTGGATTTAAAAGAGGTTCGCCATAAAAAGGCGGTTAATCGACCTTTTAAAGAATATTAGAATGTTTACGCTTAAAATTGGATTCATTCGCATTTTTAATCCTCTAAAATTTATTGTAAAGAGTAAAAATATTTGACAAACATATATAATCATTTTTTAGTTAGTTCTCTTCATTCCCTCCATTACAATGGCTAGGTGTTAACCACCATTTAAAATAATATTATTTTATTATTAGAGTGCAACGTAAGATTCCCAAGAAACTCGTTGTTGCGTATTGGGTACGCCATCGCGCATAGCGTCCCCTTTAAAGTAATATTAATATTTTATTAAAAAATATGGATAAATGTGAAAATGTCATATTCTTTATTTACCTGGGGTGTTACATTTAAGCACATTTGGCACCATTACAATCCTCATGCTTTGCACAAACAATCTACAAATCATGGACAACATCGAATTAGTAGAACATGAATAAAAATAGAATAAACCACTGCTCCAAACTATTATTTTCAATTAAGCACATACCATTATCTAGATCTCCAATTTGAAAAATCCATTAAATAAAAATGCTTTCTCTATAAACATTTGGGGGTATTCCATAACTGTTCATTTCTTCAAAAACAATAAAAGCATCAAACAGTTCACCTATGAGACACATACCATAAATAAATGCTTCAAAATATTATTGATGTTTAATGAGAGAATAAACTACTTGAGGCAGATAGAAAATAGTGGGGAAAGATGTAAAAAAATCATAAAATTTACTGCATATACAAGTATGGAAGAACAATTTACTGTACGTGGAATGACCCATCGCAATTTCAGCGTAATTTGTTAACGGATAGTGGATATGCTAGAGAATTTGAAGAGTATCCAGTAATAGTTGTAGGGAGAGCAAGATATCAGCCGAATATCTTTAGTAGAGAGAGACATCTACCGCCGATGCGGGAGTAGGTTGACTGTGAAGAAATTCTTGACTGGGTTTGTAGGGCGTGGAGGATACAACATAAAAAAATTTAGTGGGTGCTATAGGAAGACCTGATAGAAATCGCGTTCACTGGGGGTTTGATGTGATGGAATGAGATTTATTTGAAATGGATGAAGGATTTTCTCAAAGGATTTATCTGGAGAACAATGCTGGAATTACTACATGGGAACCATAGAACGATATGAGGAAAATTGTTAGGAGGAGCTGAAGTCGAAGAGGATCGAAATCTGGAGGAGGAAGGTGTAAGGGTTATGTGGTAACTATAGAAATAGTGGAGTATCGTGATTGGGAACCCTAGGAACCAAAGTGTAGGAACCGTAGGTATATCTGGCTGAGGGAGAGTGAGGATTAACAGGCGAAGCCAGTGCAGGTTCTGGTGGAGAAGGGTATGGAAGTCGAATGGAACCCAAATTGCAGTGGAAGAAAATCCCAAAAATTGGATAGTATGGAGGCTAGGAACGAAGAAAAAGGAAGGGGGTGTAGCAACGTGGAGAGTTGAGGTGGTGACACGTATGCAAGAAAATTCATACTTTAGTAAATATATAGATATAGATATAGATTGTCTAAGTTTTTAAGAAAAATATTATATGCATAATTGTGAGTATAGTAAATGTAATATATGTTAGAATGGAAAACAGGAAGTTGAATAAGCATGCAATCAAAGATAATTATAAAAATAAAAATCACCAGTATATTTAATCTGCAAGAAAAAACATGAATTTTTTTTATTGAATAAGAAAATTTAATCTTACCTAAAGGGTGATAGGCTTTGATGTGAAGGATAATACTTTCTACGCTAGTAGAAATTGAAAATGTTGAAAGATTAGCCTACCAAAAAAATGACTGGATACCATGGTACAAATAATAGTATAATTATTATAATAATCAGTTTTAATTAGTAGTTTGAAAGAAAATCATAGTATAATAAGATGTTCGAATAAAAAAAGTGTATACGTAAACATTTAAGAGTGGGAAAAAAATTGTATAATAATCACTTATAATAAGGGGAATGTGTAAGAAATAAAATTGAACTAAAAAGTAAATCTGAAATAGAATGAGATGTTCTTACTATGAGGAGAATTCAAGGGATGAATTAGTAAGAATATTATCATCATTTCTCAAACCTAGAAAAATTATGGAAAAAACTATTAGATGGTCAATAATTCACTAAAATGAACATTTACGGCTAACCAGTTGAAGACTAAATGATAAGACAAATTTTTATGTAGAGAACAGTTAATGATTAGTACATAAAATGATAATCCATATTTGTATGAAAAAAAAATTGAAAAGCATTTAGAAAATAACTTGATTGTCATTATGAGCATAGTTTTCCAAATGAAAATAGGACGAAGTACAAAAAACTGAGTAAAAATAGATGAATGAATGGAAAATGATAATAATAAATTAATAAAATTGTGTAATGTATATGGTAGAGAACAAAATATATAAATTTTCACACCACATAATGTTGAAATTGAAATAAAACCTTATAAAATGTATTCTAATGACACAAAAATGGATGAAATTACAATATTTATAATGTATCTTTACCCTTATAAATAATAATAATATATAATTAATAATTCATACCATATTTATAGGTTGAATGTAATGTATTGACACTAATATATGTTTTGCAGATCCGAACATATTAAAAGGTCTAGATGAAATGTTTTGGAAGACATGGATGAAATTATTCTAATAATATGCATCAATCACAGGATCTCGAGGGATAAAATCACACCTTTGGAGATTCCAATGCATTAAAAAAATCATCCCAACATTTTGGAGAATATCATGGATAAAATAGATCGATTTAACTTAGATAATCTGAGAAGGATGCCAAAACATCCCATTCGAATAGTTATTAGATGTATGAAGTGGGTGTAATTCTTAAATCCCTACAAAACATCTAAAAATTGAGTTTAAATTCAATATTAGAGTCAATTTCACATATGATCTAGGAAGGGGGAATAGAAAGATTCGTGGAAAGCTTCTGTAATGGAAGAAAAAAAATTAGGGACTGAAAATGTGAAAAAAATACGGATGTAGAGGCGGAGTCATAGAGGGGAGGCGAGTGGGTTGTTGGGCATGGAAAAGTCAGATGTAGATGAGATGCATTTGGAGAAGCTGGAGGTGAAGGATTCATAGTCAGAGGATCCAGAGGCGGAGGATCCGTAGGCGGAGGATTATTAGGTGGAGGACCCAGACGAATAGTGGTGTTAGGCGCAGTAGCTAATGATACGAACAGTGTGTTACACATGGAGGAGCCTGAGGTGAAGCAGCCAGATGTGGAGGAGATGGATGTCGAGGAGTCGTAGGCGTCGCTACCGGAGGTGGAGCAGCCATTGGAGATGAAGATGAGAGTACGAGAGGTTGAGGAAGCCGATGGCAGAGGTGGGGAAAGATGATGGAGGAATTAGTTTTCAGCGGTAACCCTATCATAGGGAGAGGGAAATCACAATCGAAAGATAGATGATGCGAATACAATGGAGGCATGTGACGATATATTTAAGAAAAATAATGAGAGGGTGACACGTGTCTGAAAAAAATCCTTCTTTATTATGTATATAGATATAGATTTTAAAACCAGTGTTAAAACCTTTAAGGACTTGGGTGTATCTAAAAGACGTTAAGGCCTTTACTCATTTCACATGAGCCAAAACCAAAAGGTGTTCAGCCCCCTGCCACCTTGGTGTTGTCTTTTTTTTAGTTTATGTTTTGTATTAGTAACTCTATGAATGCCTTTGGATTGACCTCTTATTTTAGTTTAATTTTTTTTATTTTTATGGTTTTAATGTCGTGTGACTAAGCACTCTTTTTTTAGTGTTTTTTAGACGTATGATGAGTTTTTTATATGTGTTTTATTGTTTAGATACAAATATATATACAAATAATTTGTTAATAATACCATTATTATCATTAATTAATTTTTTTACATTACTAATTTTGTTAAGATTTATTTTAAAATTCTACTGTTAACTACTTTAATAGTTATGTTAATAATTATATCATTTACATCATCATCATCATTTATTATTTTAATTATTGTAAATATTTAATAATATAATTAATATTTATGAATAATGTAATTACTAACATTTAATTATAATAAAATAATTAATAATACTTCTGAGGAATGTAATTAATAATATATTACTTAATAATAATTATGTTCATTAATATTTTAAAGTGGAAATGTTGTGTTTTTAAGCAATAATGTACGTGATGTGTAAATTAGATTTTTTATTAGATTTTTATTTTTTTCAATTATGTTATATATGTTGAGTTAGTTTCTTAAATTTCATTTAGATTGTATTTAATCTTTATAATTTATACACTTTCAAAGTCACCTACATAAAAAATAATAATGTTTCAAGTATGTAACTTTGAAAATCTATAAATAATAAAGTATAAATACAATCTGAATAAAATTTGACACACTTACTGAACATATAAAAAATAATTGGAAATAAAAATAATTTGATAAAAAAATTAATGAAAAGTAATCTTAAGGAAACAATATATTTTTGTTTTGAAACATTACATGTGTATTTATAATTTTTTTATATTCATTTTATTTTCAATTATTTTTTATATGTTTATTCAATTTTCTAGATTTAATTTAGATTTTATTTATACTATAATTTATGTGAATATATTTTAAATGTTTAAATATTATATTTTTAATCAATATTATTTTTTTCATGTAAATTAATTTTGTTTTATTATATGGATGAAATTCATTTTATTTTCAAC
Source organism: Viscum album (assembly GCA_963277665.1). NCBI lineage: Eukaryota > Viridiplantae > Streptophyta > Magnoliopsida > Santalales > Viscaceae > Viscum > Viscum album. The sequence continues at coordinate 930,103,879 of OY728165.1, forward strand.
ACGTTTTTAGATGTATGGGATATTTTTTATGTTTTAATTAGATTGTTTTTATAGTTTATATTTTATAATCTTTTAAAGTTACATACTTTAAATTTAATAAGTTTTCTTTTGTTTCAAGTAATCGACTTTGAAAGCTTATAAAATTTAAACTGTAAGTAAAATATAAATGAAAATTAAAAAACTAGCTAAACATGTAAAAAATGGTTGACAGTAAAAAGATTTTCATTAATTTATTAGACATACAATAATATATAGGATATAATATATTGTTGTTTCAAATCTTTTGAGTTAATAGAAATCATATAAATGAATGAGTACATCACTGTTTATCATGAGGCATTGTCCTGTAATCTGGCGTGCGAATGGGACACCCGTATCGAGATCTCTGACCTCTGTGATGGGGTAGAGTATAACGAGCTAGAGAGGGCTCTTAATCAGGCGTTGGAACCTTGAATGTCTGATGCTCTGCTTGTAACTTATCGGGAGGAGGTGGCATCTAGATGTCGTCATGTGAAACCGATCCTTCTCCCACTGCATAAGTGGAAGGACTTGTCATCATCTTCTGGGGGAACCATAAGGCCTTTGAATGCTCAGTAACGAAAGGTGAAGAGATGATAAATGACCCCTAATACGAGCTCAAACTATATATACCCGAGGAAAATTTTGGATATCATGACAATATAAATGGATCTCATGCCTCCTAGTGCACATCCGCAATTGTTTGAGGCTGGACTGCTGGAGATGTGACCTCTTCTTGTGGAATATGTCAGGCCACAATGCGGTCTATGTCATCGCCATTGTAGCTCCTCAACATCAGCAACTGTTGGAGGTGGTTCCGTATTAGGAATCTCCTCTTTTTAGGTTGGAACATCAAATCCCTGATGTGGATGATCGAAGATACTATAGTGTAGAACATGATACGCTGGCATCATCTCCTTCATCAGAGCATTGTATGCTACCTAGCAAAAAACCTCACCCTACTCCGGATTAGACATGTGGACAATATGTTGTAGTCGAGTATGCTGTAAAGAGATTCAAAATGAATTAAAAAAAGTATAACAAACAAACTAATTAAGGTAAATTCATTGACTTACCAGATCTCAAAGCCCTCTATTGTGTGTAGTAAGATACAATATATACTTCAATCTATACGATGTATCATAATTGACCTACAGTGACAAACAAAATCTCATCATACACATTCCCTCGATATGAAATGATGCATGTCTTTCCCAGAGGTTGAGATACTCAACATGTCGTCAGCACCAGTAGACATCTCGTCTCCCCGTCAGCTTCATAGAATGAAGTGATGTCGACTTTCTAGGAGGAAATGAAATACACTGGACAAATCCAAACTAGTGCGTGACTCTATCTAGCAGGTGCCACTCAACAATATAAAAGTGAATGAGATGCACTATAGTTGTGGCATCATGAAGCCCATCGATGCAATATGCGGGAATCTGGTCCAATAAAGCCCAATATGAAATCTGTGATATATGAAATGACATGTGACTTGTTGAAATATTTTTTTACTAATTTCCAAAAATGATAATATTATGAAATTGATTAGTCAACAAAATAATTTATATACTTACATCAGTGGGAAGTCGACTATCCAACATGAGACGGTATGCACCCAAATTGTTTCTCGGAGTCCTGATGAAGTGGTGTTCCTGACTCCACCTCTAACATACAACATTGAAAGTGATAAATATAAGTAATAGATTATAATAACTCAAATTATCATAAGAAAACATCAAATATGAGCGATCATATCAGCGTCTATATAGATTATCACACAACACATCTATATGAAACTCTATACCAACAACAATAGGGGAGAGGGGAGGGATTCACTCTCATACCCACGTTTGAATAAGGATGGAACATCCCCTGAGATCACTGTGATTGAATTGGTATGTCGTGTATAATGCTATGTATGTGTTTTCTAATCAAGAAGATCCCCAACTGCATCGCTTAGCCTGATCAAAGTCTTCCAGTAGCCTTAGATACATCATGTGGACATGCATACCATAGTGATTAGCACACAATTTCCCTCCAATGAGTCGTAAGATATATGCATTGTAACAACCCAAACTTTTTTCAAAGGAATTTATCCCTTCTTATAGTAATGTCACATAGTATAAATCACATACAATCACTTAGAAACCATAATAAAAACTTTATAAATGAAGAATTAATGAAATAAGAAGTATTTCAAGAAGTTAAGGAACCAATACTGATGAAATAGTAACTTGAACTTTGGAATAGTAATACGAACCTTATGAATAATAAAATATCCAAATGAATAGTAGACTCACCCGTGAAAGTATAAATAAAATTTTGGTATCTTATAAGTGAAAATATCATATAATTATATCATAGTATAATTAAGTAAGTATTTTTAAAAATTATTAATTATGTGTTGGTATTTTTATAAGTCATAAATATTTACTTATAATTTTATGATTAATTTAATAATTTAAAAGAAAATATATTTTCATAATATGTATTCATAAATTAATATTTTGATGTCTTATGATTTTAAAATAATTTTATGAGACCTTAAATAATTTTTCAAAGTGTTACAAAATCAGTTATAATTTTAAAAAACATATTTTCCAAGTAAATGATGATTTTAATTAAAAATTAAATTAATTATATTTATAATATTATTTTCATCAAATGGAGTTTATTTTTGAATTATAAACATAAAAAAATGTTTAGGGTAAGTTTCTGAGATTTTTCTGAAATACTTGAATTTTTGGTGAATAGTAAAATACGATAATTTATGATAAATGCTAAAAACCTAAATTTTTGAGTCATGATTGAGTCATGGATGATTTAAGTGAAAACTATTTAGAAATAACATGCACTTATTAATTTATTTAGTCATAATTATCCTCAATATTTCTTATATTGAGCAAAATAATAAACTAATGATTAAAATAATAAGAAAACACCCCTCTCCTCCACTCTAAATACCACCCCTCACACCCTCTTATCCTCACACCTATCAGGATTTTAGAATTGCCTAAATTATACCCAATACTCTTCCCTATACCCTCCCCCACGTTCAGGAGATCTTGGTTTAATCAAAAGACCAAGCCTAGGTTCCTTGAGGAGGAGCTCAAGAGAAGAATTCAAGAGGTAAGTCCTCTCGCTTTTTCTATTAATTTCCCTTCAATTTAAATTTATTTTCCTATTATATCCTCACCTCCATTAATAAGAATGGAATGATAACTCCATTAAATTACATATATTTTAATTATATCATGTTAATTCAATATCCAAAATTAATCTCTTATATCTCTCTCTTTTATTATAAAAATGAAATTGTCACCCGTGATGTGCCAATTTACCGACATCATTGGCGATGCTCTTTAATTTTCCTTAAATCCCTTTAAGGATGTTAATAAAACCATTAAATGGTTTAAAAAATATTTAATTTTTATTATAAAATCCTATTTATGTTCTGTAACTAACATTTATACATAATACAAAATGATCAAACAAATCGAGTTTGTTGTGATAAAAAAACCTCCAAAATTAACCTAAAACAGTCATAATTAAAATTTATATAACTATTAATCCTAATGGTATATAAAAAAATTCTTTAAACATATGTAATATAATTAATAACATATAATAACAATTCTGTATATTTATCCTCATTTTATAAGAACTTCCATTCATGAATACAAGTGAACTGATCATGAAAACTATGAAAATAAATTCTCCTGAATGATAAAATTAAACTCTGTAACTCATTGAAAGGCCCATAAATGAATTTAATAAAACCATAATGAATCATATTAATATATAAAATGTTATTTAATTTTTAATTGATTAATATAATGTGATTATACATGACATTAAAATAAAGAAAGCATTTAGACACGAGGTAAGGGGAATTCTCAAACCCAACTCTCTTTCTTTGGATTTTCACTCTTTCACCCCATTTTTAGTATGGATATTCCATAAATATAATTTCTTCATATTTATCTTAAAATTTATGTGATATTTATGTTTTTTAATTGAGATTATGAAAAACACAGTGTTTTCCAAAAGAACTCCTCTTAACAAACACACTTCTCGAGATTGTTTCTTATTCACTCAAAGTTGATGATTCTTATATCAAGTATTTTATTCCCTAAATAATTTGAAAACCTAAAGTTTTTGAATGTATGATTTATTAAATGAAGCCCATTCATTTCCATGGTTTATTTTATGTCCAATATTGATATATGTTTTATGTGGAATGCATGATAATATAAATGTTATGATGTGACGGGTGCGCCTAGAATTATATAGCACAAAGTAAATGATAAGATGTGACTGGTGAAACATGAATTATATATAACTCCAATGAATTGGGTAATGTGATGTATCTCATGAGTAAATTTATATATGTGTGATCACGATGTTAGCTTTTTCATAACTATGTGTGGTAGTTGACCACTAAGACATGATGTTTCATTTTTATGCACTGCCACATTCCATACCTTTATATAATGCTTCCTATCATGATAATGATGTTATGATTATGATCACCCCATGTCATATTGTTTCATGTACTTTTATATCCTATTACAGGGATTTTATCTCACCTCTTTTGATGTATATTCTCATGTGATTACAGTTACTAAGTATAATTCAAGGGCCAATAAGAATCTAGAGAAGAAAGAATTAAATAAATGTTTTCGTTTTATTTTTTAAATTTCATATATGGTCCTAATTTTCCCAAGACACTATAACTTTGGTACCTATTTATGTAGTTATTTTATGTTGTTTATCATTAAAACGATTTAATGGTAATGTAAGAAAAAATAGGGTCACTATAGTTGGTATTAGAGGGAGGTTTAGTTAACTTAGGAGTTAGGATTAGAGAACCTTAGTGAAACCCATAGTATGATACTAAGTATATGTAAGCGAAAAATAATATTTTATAAACCTAGAGATCCCATAATATATGAATTTAGAGTTAATTTTTAGAAGGGATAGATTATTGATGACTTGTCGACTTATGTTTTGTTCTATCATTTTCTTATTTCAAAAAATGGTGGGAACCAAAAGAAACCAGAACAACAACCCATGAAAGAGACAATGCATCAATTTACCAAACTACATCCCAAATGCTTTGGGAGGTGGAGTTCAACATTTCATGGCGATTTCTACCCAGCTATCTCAGGTTATGAACAATAACCTGAATAATGTGGAACTTACCCCTTCACCAAAGCGGGAGAAAATGGCTATCAAGTGTTTTATGCGGCAACAAGCACCGACATTTAGTGGATCTTATGATTCACTAGTTGCAAAATAGTGGGTAAAATCCATGGAGAATATCTTTTCTATTATTTACTATTATGAGATATAGAAGGTGAATCTTGATGTTTATCATTTAAATGGAGAGGCTGACTGATGTTGGACGTTGATTAATAACACCATGCTAAAAGATGAAATTCAAGAGATGGAGTAGGAAGAAATTAAGGTAACGTTTCTTAATAAGTATTTACCTTGAACACTTTTTACAAAGATAGAGAGAGAATTTATATAGTTGAAGAAAAAGGAAGGTGAATCTGTCATGACTTACGAAGAAAATTTCATAGGGCTTTCAAGGTATGCTTTAGGTTTTTTATCAACAATAATAGTAAAATTGATAGATTCTTTAGTGGTATAAAACCACACCTTCGAAAGGATATTGCAATTCGAGACTTTGGGAGTTATTAAGAAGTTGTTAGATGTTCTCTTAAAGTAGAGATAGAGTTTGGAGAATGGTCCCATGTCTATGGTGATAAGAAACGAAAGATGGAGTTTCAAGCTGGAGGATCTCATGAGAAAGGTGGAAAGAAAATTCAACCACCCAAATGTAAAAATTTTGGGAAGAAGCATCATGGGAATTGCTTCAACGGTATGGGGAAATGATTTAAATGTGGGAGAGAAGGCCACCAAGATCATGAATGTTGAGAAGACATGTGAAAGTAGGAAAATGGGGTGGAGGAAAGGAGAGCACCAACATCGGTCTAATGCTACGACTGTAGGGAGTAAGGGCACTATGCAAGACAGTTCACTAAACCTTGATTATTCAAGGGTAATCGGTGTCATCAGCCACTAAATGCAAAGGATAAATGGAAGGCTTATTCCATCACTATTGTGGAAGTGAAGCAATAAAATGAAGTCGTAAAAGGTATACTTCCGATTCACTCAAGAATGAAAAAGTCTTATTTGATTCTGGTTCTACGCATTCCTTTATATCTGGAAAGTTTTATAGAACTATTGAATCAAAGACCCAAAAACTTGAAGTAGAGATATCTGTAAAAACACCAAGTGGTGCAATAATCACAACCCATGTATCAGACTCTTCTCATGTCGATGTATGTGGGAAGATTATTCCAGTAAATCTCATAATAATTCTCTTAGTGGAATTTGAAGCTATAATGGTAATGGATTGGATCTCGTTATATAGATCACATATAAACTATCAGGAAAATGAAATATATTTTCATATTCAAAATCATCCCATGCTACTCTAAAAATGCGAGGAAGACCAGGAATCTCCTTTGAAAAATCCTTGAACGACATGGGTGTTGATTTTCTGTGAAGAAGCATACCTCACCCAAATGGTTGAGTCAAAGGAAGTTAACAGCCTAGGGGAAATTCCCATCATGAGGTAATAAAGTGATGTATTTCTAAAAGTGTTACCCGGACTTCCCCCAGACCATGAGGTAGAGTTATCAATAGAACTAATACCTGAAGCTACTCCTATATCAAATTGTCCCTATAAGATGACTCCAATTGAACTAGAGGTGTTAAAGAAGTATCTGTAAGAGCATTTGGACAAAGGGTTCATATGACCTAGTGTAACACCTTGGGGTGTGCCAGTGCTCTTTGTCAAGAAGAAGGATGGGTCAATGCATTTGTGTACCGATTATCGGGAACTCAAAAAGATTACCATAAATAAAAATTTCCCTCTTCCAAGGATTGATGACTTGTTTGATCAATTGAGAGGAGCTTGGTAATTCTCAATGGTGGATCTCTATTCTGGATATCATTAGATAAATGTAAAGAAGGAATATATATAGAAGACTACCTTCTTTACAAGGTATGAGCACTATGAGTTTCTGGTGATTCTCTTCAGACTTACTAATTCCCCTACGATCTATATGGATTTGATGAATAGAGTCTTTATACATTATATCAAAAAAATTTGTGGTAGTATTTATTGATGGAATTATCATCTACTCCAAGAGAAAGGAGGAATATGAAGAATATATAAGGCTTGTGTTGGTGACATTGAAAAAGGATAATTAGTATGCCATGTTTAGAAAGTGTGAATTTTGGATGTAATAAGTCACATTCTTGGGACATATGATCACAAGTGAGGGAATTTCTATAGACCCTTGAAAACAAAGGCAATTGAGGAATTGGATAGACCCTATAGTGTCAAATAAATATACAGTTTTATTGGATTAGTTGGTACTGTTGAAATTTTGTGAGAATTTTTTCACAACTGTCAAGAGTGCTAACTAAGTTAACAAGGAAAGGGGTAAAGTATGTCTGGACAAAAGAATGTGAGGAAAGATTCAAGGAGGTAAAGATAAGGCTTATCAATGCACTTGTATTCACATTGCTGAAAAGTGGAGAATGTTTTGTGATATACAATGATGATTATAAGAAAGGCTTGGGTTGTGTACTCATGAAAAATGAAAAATTGATAGCCTATACCTCAAGACAGTTGAAGATCCATGAGCAGAACTACCCAACACATGATCTGGAGTTAGAAGCTGTGATTTTTTCCTTCAAAATATGGCGACACGACCTCTATGGTGAGAAGTGGAACATATATACTGATCATAAGAGACTAAACTATATACTCACACAAAAGGAGCTCAACATGTGTCAAAGGATATGGTTAGATCTAATCAAAGACTACGATTTATCTATTCACTATCATCTTGGAAAGGAAAAAAAGGTAGATGATGCTATTAGTAGAAAAGAACCTACTACACTATCCATGTTGTGGATTGAGAAAGAACCTATCTTCTTGGATATTTAAAGTATGGATTTGGAAATCATAATGATAGGGAATACATCCTACCTTTCCCAAATGATTGTCCAACCATCTATCAAGATAAGATTAAGGAGGTATAAAGGGATGATCCAGAGTTACAAAAGAGGGTGAATGGACTAAAGTAAGGGAAGATGCAAGATTTCAATATCAAAGATGATGGAGTGATTTTGTTTGGAAGGAGTTTCTATGTGCCTTAATCACCTGGTATAAATAAGAAACTATTTGAAAATTCACATAAACCAACCTTCTCTATCTATCCCAGGAGTACTAAGATGTAACATGATCTCTGAAAACACTTCTTGTGGGACAACATGAAGAAGGATATTGTATAGTATATATCAAGGTGCTTGATATGTTAGAAAGTGAAAGTAGAGTGATAGAAGTCCAAAGGGGTGATGCAACCATTTCCTATACCTATGTGGAAATGGGAGAATGTCACTATAGACTTTGTCACATGTCTCCCGAAGACATCGAAAGGATATAATGGGATATGTGTTATGGTGGACCAAATCACAAAGATATAACAATTTATAGCTATTCGAGAAGATATCTAACTCGAATAACTTGAAAATATATGTGTGAAAGAAGTTGTGAGACTGTATGGGGTTCCAATTTCAATTGTCTATGATCATGATCCCATGTTCAGATTAAAATTCTAGAGGAGTCTTCAATATTCCTTGAGTACTGAATTGAATTTTAGCATAACTTATCACCCCCAAACTGATGGAAAATCTACAAGTACTATTTAGATGCTTGAAGATATGCTATGATCCTTATATTTAGAATTAAATGGTAGATGATATCACAATATACCATTGGTTGAGTTCTCATAAAACAATAACTTCCACTCGAGTATTCAGATGGCTCTATATGATGCTCTATATCAAATGCGATGTATAATTCCAACCTGTTGGGATGAAGTCGGTGAAAGGAAGATACTTGGACTAGATCTTGTGCAAACAATGATGGATAAGGTTTAATCTATCAAGCAATATATCAAATATTATCAATGTTGGAAAAATAGATATGTCAAAGACCGTCTAAGGGGCTTGGAGTTTGACGTTGGAGATAATATCTTCCTTCAAATATCACCATGTAAGAGAGTCATGCAGTTTCGAAAGAAAGGGAATCTAAGCCTAAGGTACATTGGCCACTTTGAGATCCTTGATCTCATAGGAGCTGTGGATTGTCATCTTGCACTTGCACCAAATATGGATCATGTTCATGATATGTTCCATGTATCACTACTAAGTAAGTACATACCAGATCCCTCACATGTACTGAAGTCATAGGTGGTATAGTTGGGTGATGATCTATCTTATGAGGAGCAACCAATAAAGATTCTAGACATGAGAGATAAGGTTAAATGAAAAAAGACAACCCACCTTGGAAATTTTTTTGGAGGAACCATAAGTATAAAGAATCAACATGAAAACTATAGGAGCTGATGAAGGAGAAGTACCCTCACCTTTTTATGTAAAACAAAATTTTGAGGGTGAAATTTTAAAAGGGGGGAAGAATGTAACGACCCAAAATTTTATCAAAGGAATTTATCCATTCTTATAATAATGTTACACGGTATAAATCACATAAAATCACTTAGAAACCATAATAAATACATTATAAATGAATAATTAATGAATGAAAAAGTATTTCTAGAAGTTAAGGAACCGATACTTATGAAATAATGACTTGACCTTATGAATAGTAATACGAGCCTTATGAATAGTAAACCATCCAAATGAATAGTAGACTCACCCATTAAAGTATAAATAAAATTTTGGAATATTATAAGTGAAAATATGATATAATTATATCATAGTATAAGTAAGAAAATATTTTAAAAACTATTAATTAAGTGTTGGTATTTTCTTAATTCATAAATATTTAAATACAAATTTATGATTAATTTTATAATTTAAAAGAAAATTTATTTTCCTAAAATGTATTCATAAATTAATATTTATATTTATTATGATTTTAATATAATTTTATGATATCTTAAGTAATTTTCTAAAGTATTACAAAACCAGTTATAATGTTAAAATCTATATTTTCTAATTAATTGATGATTTTAAATAAAAATTAAATTAATCATATTTAGAAAATTATTTTCATAAAATGGAGTTCATTTTTTAATTCTACACTTCAAAAAGTGGTTAGTATTAATTTTTGTGATTTTTATGAAATACTTGATTTTTTGGTGAATAGTAAAATACGATAATTTACAATAAATGCTAAAAACCTGAATTTTTGAGTGATGCTTGAGTCATGGATGATGTAAGTTATCATTGGTTCGAATCCACATTCAAAAATTACTATATTTAGTAATTATAATCCTTAGTTATTCTTTTCATGAGAAAAATATTAAACTAATGATAAAAATAATAAGAAAACACCCCTCTTCTCCACTATAAATACCACCCCTCACTCCCTCTTCTCCTCACACCTATCGAGATTTTAGAATTTCCTAAATTCCACCAAATAATATTCCCTAGAACCTCCCCCAAATTTAGGATCTCTTGTTCTGATCAAAATACCAAGCCTAGGTGCCTTGAGAAGGATCTCAAGAGAAAAATCCAAGAGGTAAATCCTCTCCAATTTAATTTTTTTTATTCTATCCTCAAATCCCTTCTAAAAAATGGAATAATAACTACAATAAATTATATATATTGTAATTTTATCATTTTAATTGAATATATAACATTAGAATCCTCTCTATCGCTCTTTTATTATAAAAATTAAATCGTTACCCATGATGTGTCAATTTACCGACATCGAGGGAGATGTAATTTCATTTTCCATAAACTAATTCAAGACTATTAATAAAAAAATTAAATAGTGTAAAATAGATTTTAATGTTTATGATAAAATCCTCTTTATTTTTTGGAACTAACATTTATACATAATACTAAATGATAAAACAAAACAAGTTCATTGTGATCGGAAAACCACCAAAATTAACCAAAAATGATTATCATTAAATTTTATATAATGATTCATACTCATGGTATATAACCAAATTATTTAAACTTATGGAATATAATTAATAACATAAAAAAAATTCTGGAGATTTATCCTCATTTTACATGAACTTCCATTCATAAATACAAGTCAACCGATCATGAAAACTAAGAAAATGAATGCTCCCACATGATGAAATTAAACTCTATAACTCATCGAAAGACCTATAAATGAACTTACTATAAACATAATGAGTAAAATTTATGTATAAAAGTTATATAATTGTTAATTAATGAATATAATGTGATTATACAGTACATTAAATTGAAGAAAGAATTCAGACACAAGGTAAGGGGAATTCTCAAACCAAAATCTCTTTCTTTGGATTTTCCCTGTTTCACCCATTATTCAATATGAATATTTCTTAAATATAATTTCTTCACCATTATATTTCCTTTTCTAGTATATACATGTTTTATAATTGAGATTATGACAAACACAATGTTTTCCAAAAGAACTCTTCTTTCAAAAAAACACACTTCTTGAGATTGTTTCTTCTTCACTCAAAGTTGACGATTCTTTTATCAAGTTTGTTATTAACTCTTTAATTTGGGAACCCAAAGTTCATGAATATATGATTTATGAAATGAAACCCATTCCATTAAATGGGTTATTTTATGTCTAAGATTGATATATTTTCAATGTTTCATTCATGAAAATGTAAATGTTATGATGTGATGGGTGCGCCCGAAATTATATAGCACAAAGTAAATGATAAGATGTGATGGATGAGCCTGAAATTATATATCTATGCAATGCATTGGGTAATGTGATTTACCTCACTAGAAAATTGAAATATTTATGGACACAATGCTAGAGTTTTTCAAAATTATGTGTAGTAGTTGACCACTATGACATGATGTTTCATTTTTATACATCACCACATTACATGCCTTTATCTAATGATTCATCTCATGATAATGATGTTATTATTATTATCACACCATGTAATATTTTTTTCATGTACTTATCTATCCTCTTACTGGGATTTTATCTCACATATTTTTATGTATATCCTTAGGTGATTACATGTACTAAGGAGAATTCAATGGCCAATAAGAATCTAGAGAAGAAGGAATTAAATAAATGTTTATGTTTTATTTTGTAAATTATTTGTATGGTCCTAATTTTCCAAAGACACAAAACCTTTGGATCCCCATTGTGTAGTTATTTTATTTTTTTATCATTAAAATGATGTAATTGAAATGTAAGAAAAAGTAGGGTCGCTATATGTATAAGTGTGATGCATAGAAGCCTATTCATCAGCATCAGTATGTAACTATGTGAAGTTCATGTCCATCCAAATCATAAATAGTGACCCGCCATACATAACATCATTATCCCCCACAATTTTGAGACCAAGAAATAATTTTATAAGATCAGACCAGTCTCCACGGGTGCATCCTATAACTACAACACCCTGGATAAGGAGACCAAGAATAACTTCCACATCCTCAAGGGTGATGGTCATCTCTCCCGCAGGCAAGTGGAATGTGTGACTCTTAGGTCCCCATATCTCAGTTAGGGTAGTAAGTAGGTGATGATAAACACATGAATAATTAGATACATTGACTCCAAAGAATCTAGCATGACATAGGTATGATATAATAGCAGCTAGAGGTGGAATGTGATGACAATGGTTCGCTTGGTCCACTCTAATCCATCGAAACTCATGACCTGTGAACACATCACATGAAACATTCCTATACTTCTCAAGGAGTAGAGTAGTATACTCATTCTCTATATATAAAAATGAAAAATATATTAAGTATGTGTAAAATATAAATATACTGTTATGACCAGAAAAATTTTATGACTAGTAGAATGTAAGATATAACATGCCTATTTCCATTGTTTTATGAATTTTTTCTTACTAAAAGTTAAGGGAATGTATTCATGTTTCTTAAAGAATATTTATAAGTCTTTTAGAAAAGTATTTTTTATATATGTAAAGATTATTTTTTGATTGTAATCTTTCCCGATCTCTGTTTTCAAAGGCCACTATGTTTTCCTCCATTATTGTTAGAATAGAGTCATGTTTTCAAAGGGGGTTTACTTTAAAAACTTATTTGTGCATACATAGGTCATATCGGTTGGATCTACCTTTGGGATTGAGTCTTTATTTCAGATCTAGAATATGTACCAATAGGTTAGAGCCTAAATGGTGTGCTTTTTCATTTATGTATGATTTGTCACATGATATTATATTTCAATGTTATTTGCTCACATGATTTCTTTATGGTGTATCCATGGATAGTTTTATTATGCTTTCATGTCTACTCACATGTACTTGTCATGATCCTTGTAATGTGAATACGAAAGGATAAATATAAAAACTAACGGATGATTGAAAAATGGTTTCATCACATGAAAAATCTTTGTAAAGGGAAAGGAATTGTATATAAGAAAGCTTTATTTATTGAAATGATGTAACATTTAGGAATTTTTGGATTATGTGTGATTTATTTAAATGGTTGTATAATTTATTAATTTTTTATTATTTGATAGTAAAATTATTCTGAAATGTCACAAAATTCTAAAAAAATGGATTTTATATTAACATCATGTAATTGATAATTTGAAAATTTCACATTGTAGACAATAAAACATCTGAATCATATCCCCCAAGAGTTTCAAACTAGGTGTGCAACAAGGTATGAATCATCTAAATCACAGGACTAAAAAATCAGGTGTGAATTTAAGCATCTTTGTCATAAAATTAACCCTCTTTGATCTTATTTTAATTCTATGTTAATATAATGTTAATAAATAGCTAATCATTATTTAATCCTAAGTTATTTCTGAGTTAACCATTAATTAGTCAGTAGTTAAGCATTCATTAATTAATATTTATTAAGTAGTTAGTTTAATGTTAAATAATAATTAATAATTAATCAATCCTAAGTTTAACACTAATTAATCCTAAGTTAATAATTCATTAATCATTTGTTAATTAATCGTTAATAAATCGTTAATAATTCATTAGGCATTAATTAATTAATTATTATTAAGTAGTTAGTTTAAAGTTAAATAATAGTCAATAATTAACTAATTATTGTTTAATAATAAATTCATCATTAATTGTTACAAATTTATTGATTCCTTGATCATTGAATAATCATTCCTCAAGTATTGATTAATTATTAGTTAATCATTATTTAATATTTCTTTAATCATTGATTAATTATTAGTTAATAATTTCTTAGTCATTCATTGAGGAATATTTAATCCTAAGTTAATTATGCCTTAAGCATTCATTAATCACTCATTAATCATTCCTTAATTAATAATTATTAAGTAGTTATTTTAAATTTAATTATTATTTCATTGCTATTTAATCATTATTTAAGTTGTTTTTTATAGTTAATTAATAGGCAATCATTAATTAATTATTGGTTATTCCTTAATTCATCATTAATTAATATTATATTAATAACTCATTAATTATTACTTAATAAATAGTTATTAAGTACTTACTTCATAGTTAGTTGTGGGTTAATTAATAGTTCATCATTATTTAATTATTAGTTTATCATTAATTAATTATTATTTAATATTTCATTAATCATTGGTTAATCATTAGTAAATCATTAGTTAATATTTTTTAATAATTAGTTAATCCTATGTTAACTGTGCCTTAATTATTCGTTAATCACTCATTAATAATTACTTAAATAATAATTATTAAGTAGTTATTTTAAAGTTAATTATTAGCTAGTTATTATTTAAACATTATTTAAGTAGTTATTTTATAGTTAAGTAATATTTAATCGTTAATTAATTATTGCTTAATCATTACTTCATCATTAATTAATCCAATGTTATTCATTCCTTAACCATTGATTAATACTTATTTAATCAGTCATTAATCATAATTTTACAACTAGTTAATCATTCACTAATAAGTGGTTAATCATTATGTAATCATTCTTTAAGAATTAGTTAATCTGAAATTAATTATGTCTTAATCATTCATTAATCACTCTTTAATCTTAACTTGATTAATAAATTTTAAGTAATTACTTTATAGTTAAATTATTAGTTAATTAATAGCTAATCATTCTTTAATCATTATCTAATCATTCATTAATCCTAACTTATTATTAGTTATTCATTAGTTAACCAGTACTTAATCATTACTTTATCACTAGTTAATCATCATTTATTTAATAGTTAATTATTATTGAATCATTATTTCACTAATATTTATTCATAATTTATTAAATATTAATTCATAATTATGTCACTAATATTTAAAACTACTAAGTTATACTAAATAATAATCTTCTTATTCTAATAAATATATTACTAAGACTAATTATAAATTATTTACTCAAAATTTTTTATTAAAAAATAATATTTTACTTACTAAAATTAACAGTTCTTTATAAATTACATCTAAATAACTAAACAACTAAGTAAATAACATATTTAAAACTAACTAAAAACTGAACAAATAAATAAATAATTAAATAAATAATAAATAAATAAAATACCTCTAAATAATGCTTCAAAAATTCTATACGTCGCAAATTCAGTACTCCTTTTAGGCCACCAAAATGTCGTGCACAAGGGAACAAACACCGAGAAAATTCTAGAGAGAGAGGGAGTATAATTAGAGTGATATGGGATGAATTGAGTGAGGAGAAGGGGTAGGGTTGGGTTTCTATTTATAGGGGGATGGGGAAAAGTCATTATTGGAAAAAATTATTTTAGCCTTAATTTAGACGAAATGCGTTAACATGCAAAACACCTTTCTCTTAAATTAAGGCGAAATGAATTTTGTGCGTTAATGCCTTTCACCTCATTTTAAATGTCATCCATATGATTCAATGAAAAGAAAATGCAACATTGTCCTAAACACATTTATACTTAAACCAAATGGCAGTGAGACTAATTCCACCTTTATGTATTAAATTTAAAAATATTTTCAACCAATGTTTAATTTAATATTTTCTTGTTCAAAAAATGTATATTATAAAGCTCACTTTCAAACTAGATTTCAAAGTGTAATACCTATTTCATGAAATGTGTCTACATGAGCCAATTAAGAGACATATAATTTAATTAGATTTCTTTTGTGAACATTTATCACCTAAGGTGTATTGAACTTTGGAAGATTGTGTTACCTTTTCCATCACTAGGTTGGCTGAACAACATTCATATAACCTATTAAATACTAATAGAAGGAAGAATCCCCTTCCATCTCTAAATAACTTAATATATCTTCTGAGTATATTGAACACATTCACTACTACAAAATAATCCATTAACAGTTCTAAGAATGGATTTTATCAACACTTGAGAAGTGATAACTACCTGAATGAGATTAAAAATCGTAGTCTTTTATTAGCGCTAAAAAAGCACTGATAAAGGGGTCCTTTATCAGTACTAAAAAATGTACTGATAAAAGATTCTTTTATAAAAAAATTTAAAAGTGTCGATAAAGGAAAACATTTATCATCACTTTTATTTATTACTGATAAATTATAACTTTATCCACACTTTTAAAAGTGCTGATAAAAGACCCATTTATTAGCACTTTTAGTAGACCTGATAAAGGGGAATGTTGTAGTGTGCTGTAACAAGACACTATAGCACCAGTGTAGTGTTCTGTAATAGAACACCGCAACACCATGAAATCAGAAAAATCAAGTATCAATATAGAGTTTAAATGAAAAAAAATTTAAATCCCATATACAAGAAAAAAACTTTATTATAGACACTTAAAACATTGGTTTATACAATTATATAAGTAAAAATTATTACATACATTCAAAAACAAAAAAGTTCATTTTTTATTTTGATCCTAACCCTACTCAAGAGAAAAAATCACCTATATAGAAAAAATTCTTATGTTATAAATAATATAAAAAAATAAATTAACAGTAAGTGTTAATTTTAAAATAAACTTTGAGTCATACTAGGAACATTGTGTATCAGATTGAGTTGTGGTTGATTCTTGCAAATCACACCATTTTTTGTTCATCTTCAAGCATTATATATTTTAAAATTAACTAAATAAGTATAAGAAAAAAATAATAAGGAAATTAATTAAGTAATAGTTTATAGAAGGATGAGAAAATAATCTAGACTAATTTTCTCGGTTTTGGTGAAGTGATGCACATTTAAAACTAAAACGACACTTATAAATTAAAAATATTACCTTAGAGTCATACCGGTCACACCATGAATCATATTTAAGTGTGGTTAATTCCTACACATCTCAAATTACTTATAGACTATTTTCCTAAAGTATCAAAAAATATGATTTTGTTTTCTCGACTTTGTGTACTTCATTTTTCTTTTTTACTAAGATGTCATTTTAAACTGGAAACACACACTTTGACTCATATCGATCATATCATGTGTCAGTTTCATGTAATATTGATTCATATATATAAAAATGACTTATTAATCAATGTATTAAATTATTAAGACAATCTGAGCATTTTTTCTTGGTTTTCAATGAGTGACAATTTTTGAACTAAAATGTCGATTTTAAACTGATAACAGACACATTGAGTCATACCGACCACATCATGTGTTTTATTGAGGAGAAGATGATTCTTATATATCCCAAATAACTTATGGATCATTTTCCTTAAGTATAAAAACAATCCTAATTATTTTTCTTGGTTTTGAGTAGGTCAGTTGTCCTTTTTACTCAAATTGATGTCAATTTTAAATAAAAAGACACACTTGGGGACATAACGACCCCATTGTGTATCGAATTGAGGTATGATTGATTCCTACACATCCAAAATAACTTATGGATCATTTTAATAAATTATCAAAAATAAATTGAAAGTGTTTTCTCTATTTTTAGTATGTCACTCATCGTTTTCACTAAAATATCATTTTAATCTAGAAACACACACGTTGACTCATACCGATCACATCATTTATCAGTTTTACATGAGACTGATTCCTAAACATTAATAATGATGTATGAATTGATGTCCTAAATTATCAATAAATACCAAGTGTGTTTTATAAATTTTCAATTAGTGACACTTTTTGAACTAAAATATCGATTTTAAATTGATAACAAACACTTTGAGTCATACATGTCACACCGTGCATTGGATTGAGGTGAAGCTAATTCCTACACAACCCAAATGACTCATGGATCATTTAAATGAAGTATCAAAACAATATTAATGTTTTTTCTCAGTTTTGAGTAGTTCTGTTTTCCTTTTTACTAAGATTGATGTTAATTTAAAATAAAAAGAGACACATGGAGTCATACTAGTCACACTGTATATCGGATTGAGGTCTGGATGATTCCTATGCATCAAAAATGACTTATGGATCATTTTAATAAAGTATAAAAACAATATGAATGCATTTTATGAGTCCTAAGTATGTCACTTATCTTTTTTACTAAAATGTCATTTTAAACCGGAAACATGCACTTTGACTCATACCAATCACATCATGTATCAGTTTGACATGAGACTGATTCCTATACATAAAAAATGATTTATGAATCGATGTACTAAATTATTATGAAAATATGAGTGAATTTGTTTAGTTTTTAGTTGGGGAAACTTTTTAAATAAAATGTTTATTTTAGACTAATAACAAACACTTTGAGTGGTACTAGTCACACCGTGCATCAGATTGAGATGAGGCTAATTCCTACATGTTCTAAACGACATATGGATCATTTTACTAAAGTACAAAAACAATATGAATTATTTTTCTTCATTTTGAGTATTTTAGTTGTCCTTTTTACTAAAAATGATGTCAATTTTAAATAAAAAGACACACTTGGAGTCATACTGATCAAACCGTGCATCGGTTTGAGGTAAAAATGATTCCTACACACCTTAAATGACTTATGAATCATTTTAATAAAGTATCCAAACAACCTAAATGCATTTTCTCAATTTTGAGTACATGACAAGTCTTTTTACTAAAATATTATTTTAAACCAGAAACACTCACTTTGAATCATACCGATCACATCGTATATTTGTTGACGTGAGACTGATTCTTATGTGTCACAAATGATTTATGACTATATTCACTAAATTATTAGGAAAATATCAGTTCATTTTTTATTTTTCAGTGAATGACACTTTTTGAACTAAAATTGCCGATTTTAAACTAATAATAGACACTTTGAGTCATACAGGGAACATCGAGTATCAAATTGAGTTGAGAATGATTCCTACATGTAAAAAATGACTTATCAATTATTTTCTTAAAGTATCAAAACAATAAAAATATTTTTTCTTAGTATTGAGTATATTAGTTATCTTTTTACTAAAATTAATGTCAATATTAAATAAAAAGAAGCACTTGGAGTTATACAGTTTACACCGTATGTCAGATTGAGGTGCGAATTAATTTCTAAATGTCTGAATGTCTCAAAAATAAAATCCAAACTTTCAATGTTACCATGATTTACATTGCCTTTATTTTTCAAACATCCAACACATAATATCGACCAGATTTTCTAAGTCGAATAACTTTTCTCATTGTTGAAAGTTCAAAGATCATAGGAAACTCATATTCCCATTATGTCATAATAATTCACCACAATGGGAACATGATATTACTAAACTATTATTTCTTTCAACAGAGAGAATGGTTTTTTGGATAAAAACATCGACTCAATATTCATTGTTGGTAGTTCGGCAAATAAAGAAAATGGAAAGCGTGGTAACATTGGATGAAATGAACATTGGATCTCTTTTGTGGATTATTGTATATGGATGAAAGAAAAATATGAATTCTCAAAAGATCAATGAAAAAAACTAAATAATTATTAGATAAAAATAACAAGTAAATTAATACAAATAGTAAATAATATGATAAAAATAATAATTAAACAAACAATTGGAATTTACCTTTTCATGATGGTTGTATGAATTCTTGATGATTTTCCTTACTGTCATTATATAAGTTATAATCTCGAATAAAATAATCCACTGGTATAAGAAAACAATTCTTATATGAGTAATACTAAAAATAAATAAATTAAACATAAATATAAAACAATGCATTAATTATATGGAAAATGATTTTACTGTAAAAATATCAAGATTACCTCTATGATTGAGCAGTGGAGGTAACTTAAGGGAAATTGATAAATGTCAAAACTATAGGGGTGTAAATGTTTTGAGGGAGAATAATTTTGTGGATTTTTTGGTGTAGAAAAGCATGAAAGATGGAAAGACCTCCCCAAATCGAACAAAAGAGTCCACCAGTATAAGAAAACAATTCTTATGTAAGTAATACTAAAATGAAATAAATTAAACATAAATATTAATAAATACATCAACACTATGGAAAAATGATTTTACTATGAAAACATCAAGATTACCTCTGTGATTGAGCAAAGAAAATTTCGCTGATCTTCTTGCAAATTTAGTGGATGGAAATTGAAGGAAAGTGATAAAAACAACACTATAAGGGTGAAAAGATTTTATAGGAGAAGAATTCTATTTATGTTTTGGTATATAAAGGAATGAAATATGGAAAGAAATCTTATAAAATAAACTAACTATATAAGGAACAATGAAATTTAAATCAACATTTCATTATATAATTTTTTAGTAAAATAAAGAAAGTAAATCATAACATTACCTTTACATATCCTCAAAGTGTTGCCTTTATTATAGTTTGTTCTTTAGATGGATTGGTAACATCATCTTGTGAAGAAGACATTGTTTTCAAGTGTAGTAAAAATTTAATTTAGATTATGTTAATGTAGTAGAGAACATATAATATTATGATGAAAAAGATAATAGATTAAAAAATACTTTTACCTTATCATTAAACTCTCTTTATTTTTTAAAGGTTTTAGGGATTTGGTTCCTCTATCAAGAATCCAAATCCCCTGTTTTGGTCCCCTCTAACGTACATGATATTGTCTACATTATGAGAAACATAAAATTATTGTCATCTCCCAATGAAAGGGTCACCCTTGACTGAATTTTCATCTGACCTGACATTTGTTTTAATCATCACCAGGACAATCAACCAATTCTTGTTTTCTGGATCTGAAGCATAAAATACATGCATTTCTTGTGATTCCATTACGAACGAATCACCTGTTCCCCTTCCACACTAAAATTCACCTTCACGAATCCCATTGCATCAAATTTCACTATACTCATATTGTCAAACTATTTGCAATGGAAAATAATCACTTGAAATATTGTATAATCTTACTTGTATATATGTTCGATAATGCAAAAATATATCATATTTTCATAAATTGGATTTCCATCCTTAGAAAAAGATTAGTGAATCACTTCCACCACAAGCTTAACACCACTTTTTTGCATTGTATTAAAGTCATAATGTTCTTTTATATAGAATTTATAACCATTGATTACAAAAATAGTGTAATAAATAACATTTTCCTTCGGTCGCTTGGATATCCATTAAAGTCATTCAACAATTGAATTCATATTTTCAGATAACTCCTTATAAATTTGATTATGGAACCATCCTATAAACTGTTGATTATGTGTATTTGATATCTATACTTTATCCCTTGATTGATTCAAATATCTAAGAATTTATTTGTGGGATTCAATGTTTGGATCAACATCTTCACTATTATGTAAAATGTAAAGGTGCACATGTTCCCACCGGGTCAAGGTAATTGTAGCATCTCTTCTGGAAATCTCTTCACCTATAAGGCATCCATTACGATGAGACTTTGGGATACTGATGTTGTCAACATCTAATATGTAATTGGTACAGAATTCAATATCTTCTTAAAAATATATCATTTTTCAATACCACCATCTGGATGACTTCAATTCTTAACATACCCTTTCAAAAATTTCATATACCATCCAATGGGGTACATCCATATATAATGGAAAGGACCACATAGTTGAGCCTCTCAAACCAAGTGAACCATCAGGTGGACCATTATATCAAAAAAAATTGTGGGAAGAACATCTCTAATTCATAGAATATGACTACGACCTCCTTATTCATGATTAAAAACTTCATTGGTTCTATAACTTTACTACACATGGATTCTAAAAAATTATATTATGGTTAATGTATGTTGTACATTTTGAGGTAGAATTCAATGGAATTCAATAGCCTTAAAATCATTCATAAAAAATGATAGTCATGTGATTTTAGTCCTTGAAACTTCAAATTAGTCATTGAAATGACCTTCATAATATTTGATGAATACCACTATAGAACTTTTAAACTATTAGGTAAAAGAAAAAATTGTAATTTTTCTTGTATGAATAGACTGTAAGCTATTGGAGGAAGAAAATTCCGCTCTTTACCCTTCACCGGTGCCAACTCTTCCATTATTCCCATGTCAATCATGTCTAACCTCACCTTGATTCCATATTTCATTTTTCTGAGAACATTTAGTAACATGCCAATAACACTATCAAATAAATTTTTTTATATTCATGGCATCAAGAAAATATATGACATACAAAAAATTCCAATATGATAGTTTAAAGAAAATTGTTCACTTCTTCCAACCTAATTTCATAAGGTTTTTCGAAAATTGTTTACTAAAAACAACGTAAATATCTTTTACTTTATCAAACAATTGATCACCCATTATTAGAGAGGTTGTTATACCTTGTTCAGTATTCCCATCAAGTACTGTTGTCCAGGATCAATATTTATATCGTCTAAGTAAAACTTTCTAATGTCCTAAAAACATAGTCTTCAATGAATGTTTCAACTGAATTTTCTGTGTGTGTTTTTCCAAAATGGGACACCCTAAAATTTATTTAATGAAATAGCCTAATACATTTTTAGAAGTGGGGAATTAATTTATCATCCCATACAAAATGAAACTCAATGTGAATTCTCACTTCTATGAGCATCATACATTATAACACCTATATCCCACATCAATTTCAGATCGTTGATAAATTGAGCCAAATATACATCAATATCATTACCTGGTTGCTTTGGTCTAGATATAAAGAGATAGGACATAATTTATTTGCACTTCATGTATAACCATGGGGAAAATTTATAATTTTCAAATATAATGGCCCATGTATTTCATGTAATAATCTATACACCAAAAATATTTATTCCATCTATAGATAACACAAGATGAAATTTTCTCGACTCATTTCCAAATTCAAGATACTCGTAATCAATTTTATTCCCTATAGGAGAATTTTCTAGATGATATAAGATCCCATATTTAATTATTGTATCTAAATGACATGTCAATTGTATCATGGTTTCCTGACATCCATGTAGTCTTCTAAACCATTGAATGATAGAAATGTACCATACAAATTTTGAAGGACTTGATTCATTTGTCTTATATCGATCAATGCCACACATAGGGAATTTTATGATTTATTCATGGTCCTTGATAAACATTATGAAATAATTTGGAAAATAATTTATTTTTTAGAGATAAATCCCATTGAATGTAACATTCATTTAGAATCATATGTTTGACATGGTAGTTCATTTTATTCCGATAGCATTTCATTCAATAGAATAATAGTTCTACAAAGCTTGTGTCACTCCATCTGCTGCCATATTTCAAATTATATAACTTCAATACAGCTAAAAATATTGTGTATTTAGTAAAACATGTATACAATGGTCTCTTATAAAGTATACTTAAATTCTCATAAAACTTTGGAAAATAATGAAGGATATCTTCAATTTTCATTGTCATTTCATCCATGTGATATCCACCATCATTTACACTGGGATTCCTTTTAAATGATTCATAAGCCGTAGTATCATCCAAATTAGTGTGCACATTTAGTTTTTCCCCATTTTTAGTCCAACATGTATAGATATGATCTATTATTTGAAAAATCAAATGTTCTTACAACTATTATGAACCAATTTTTATTGAATAACAACAATGCAAACACGAATAAGGGACGCATGTTCTATTGCAATCTTGGTGAAATCTTTAACTCCATATTTATAATATTTTATCAAATTATTAGCATGAATCTATTTTCAATTCAAATCCATCCTATTGGGTTCATAAAATATTCATTTTTACAATAAATAAATAAATACACATAATATATTCATTATCAAAGGTGAAATTTATATATAATTATAATAAGGGAAACCCAACATTTGATTATCTCAACGAATTTATGAATGATTGAAAGGAAATCAGTAATTTAATTTTAGAAAAGAATTACTCAAATATGGTATGTATTATCTTATGAATTCATCCAAAGTTTTAAGTTATATACAACTTTCATCCCCATCAGCTCATCTTCCAAATAGTAATCATTGTATTTTGTTGTTTGACACTCATCCTCCATCTCCTGTGGACATGCACTTATGTTGCTTGAAATACTCTAAGATGTAGTCATCCATAAGATGCATACTATTTAGATTAGTATAAGAAAAATAAAAGATATGGGTAATGATTCCCAATAAAATAATTGGAATAATAACTTTTTGGGATATAATGATGATGAGGATGATATTTGTACTCCATTGTGTTCTCTAAAAGGGGAAATTCCTCCCATTTGTGTGAATTACATGGATCATAATTAGAGATTACTAAGGGTGGAATCAAAAGGAAATGTTAAATAAAGATTTCATTTTAGATGGATTAAAGTAAATCATATACAGGGTTTATTAGATTTGTGATGAAATAAATGAAGTGATTTTTAAGAAGTATTAATGAGTGGGTTATCATTTCAAAGATAACTATATTTTTACAAAGATATAGAAAAATAGAAGAACCATTTTATGATTTGGGGTTAGTAAAAATTTATAGTAATTCTGTTTTAAAGAGGAAATTGATTTGTGGTAGTGAAAATTGATCATATTAGATAATGAGAAAATTAAATACTTACGTAAAAAGGGCGGGTTGAGATGTTTTTATGATGAAAAGTTATAATTTATAGATATTTTTACTAAATATAATGGGGAGATTATTAATAATTAAAATAATGATGAAACATTTGAGTAAATTAATGTTGAATTGAGTAGCATAGGGGGGAGAACATGAGTCTTAGGTAGACTCAAAATAATACATTGTTGGTGAGGAAAATAAAGAAGGATATCAACTGCAAGAAATACATGAAAGGATGAAATCAAGGAATAAAATGTAATTGATAATTGGAAAGTTTTGGTGTAAACATGGAGGAGTAAGACTCTATAAAAAACATAATTTTTTCCAAAGTAGAGCCTAAATAATTTGGAGAGTCAGACAAGGATGAAAATTGGATCAAATATATATATGAGAAAATTGATCTAAATAATAACAAAGTGATAATGGAAATTGTTCCAGGACCAGAAGACAAAAATATTTTCAGAACCAAGTAGGTGTTCTATAATAAACTCATTAACTATGGAAAAGTGTCTCAAAATAAAGAATGGATAGTGTGAAAAGGTAACTACTAGATCAAAGGCATTTACATTTATGATAAATTTACTCACATAGTCTTGTTGGAAACTATTTGAATTTTCTTGACTATTTCAATGAAAATGTAGTTAAAACTATACCAAATGGATGTCAAATCTATGTTCTTCAATGAATATATTTAGGTGGAGTATACATTGATAAAATGGATGGGTTTATTATGTATAAAAATGAGAAAAAGGTGTTCTAGTTAATGAATTATTTGTATAAGATAAAGAAATCATTGAGGACCTGTTATTTAAGGTTGGATCAATATCTAAGAAAGATTTGTTTTTTAGTGAGGTAGAGTTGATCACAACCTCTACATCAAGAAAAAGAATGATCAAATGATGTTGTTGGTATTCATATTTTTCAAAGACATAATATTTGAGGAATGGACAAAGAACAATCTATTTTTTTGCATAGATAATATGAGGTATGATATTGAGATGTTTATGATTTGTGAGTTAAAAATTTTTCATGGTTTAAAGGCGAATCAAGGAAATCATAGAACATTAATTTCTCAATAAAAATATGAAAAACCGGTTTCTAAGTGATTTTCAATGTAATATTCCAAACCAATGACTACAAAAACTACTATATGGATGATTTTTTCAATAGTTGATGATTGTAAAGAGGTAGATGTCATGGAAAATAGGTATTAAAAGCCTATTATACCACACAACAACATGACCCAACATTGGGTTTGATATATTTCAATTCGTTCAATACCAATTTTGTTATAAGGAGAGCCACATGCTATTGGGGAAGACGATACTTCAATATATATATAAAATAGTGAATTTTGGGATGTTTTGTTATAGGATAGTGCAACTGTAGTTGTTGGGATACACAAATGTGGGTAGAGAAGGTTCATTGGATAACTGAGGGAAAGTAGAGATATCTAAAAATCTGGATTTCGTTCGAGCCTTGGTTTTGTTCGACCCTTGAATCGGTTGAGCCTTGTATTTGAGACTTGGAATAGTTGGAGCCTTGATTATAGTCTAGATTCGAGATTGGATTTGACAATGAGGAGCACTGACAACTGGTGGCTTCCACGGAGAGCTTCAGATATCATAAACTAGTTTGCGATGGTTAGGGTTTTTAAAATATATCTGGACACTTTTATCAGTGCTAAGTTAATAAGCGATGATAAAATGAATATTTATCTGCACTTATTACTTAATCACTAATAAAAGATTTATAATTATAATGATAAATATATTTTTTTGAAAATATTTATATATTTATATATATATATATATGTAATATATATATATATATATAAATATAGTAAATAAATTATTTATTTAGATATATTTATTATAATATTATAATTCATTAAATATATAATTATTTATTTATAATTATATAAATACTTTTCAAAAAAATAATATTTATATCATTATATATATATATACACGTATTTAATATATATATATATATATATTAAATAAATAAATTAATATATATATATATTAAATAAATAAATATAAATATAATTATAGTAAATATATTAATTATTTAAATAAATTTATAATTATTTAAATATTTATAATTATTTATTTACAATTATATAAATACTTTTTAATAAATAATATTATTTATAATTATACATGTATAAATATAGTAAATATACATTCATTAATATATTTATTTATAAATATTTTTTACATTATTAATGTATTTAATCTTAAGTGAATGTATGCTGAAAATGGGTGAAATTGAATAATTAAAAATGAGTACAGTTTAACAACATTGGAAAAATATATTAGTTTTACTAATTAAATATAAATTATTAAAAAAATAGGGATATATATTGAAATAAATATTAATACATATTGAAAATATTAAAACATAGTAAATAAATATTTATAAAATAATTAATAGAAATTGGTTAAATTCCTAAAAAAATAAAAAACAAAACATATTATAAAAGTGAATAAATAATACTAACTTTAATAATATAAAAAATAAATATTTAAAATTTATCCATTAAAACCATAATATATTAAACGTGTCATGTTTTAATGAAATTCGAAAATGAATAATAAGATTTGAATAAATTACATAAATATTAGTTATATGTGTTTTTATATAAGATGTCATTAATTGTGCAAATATTTGTGTGTGTGTATTGTATACAAAAAATGCATTAATTATGTATATGTATGTGATATCAATATAATACACGTTTGATCTATGTTAATTTGAAAAATCAAATGACATTCAATTATGTTCATTACTCGATGCAATTAGTCAGTATTTTTAATTTATATTAATTTCTAATTATAAACCAGTATTCACTAAATATATTACTATTTAATTTAAAAGAATAAATATATTTTATTATATAAATCATATTTATATAAATTCATATATATCAATATATTTAAAATATACTCTTTATTAACATTATCAAAGATTATTTAATTAATAATTTTTTGAATATTTTTCTCAATTTACTTATTTTTAATTTTATTTGATTAATTTTTATTTTACATATATCTATATACTTAATATATACTATTTATTAGTATTTATAATTTATATATAACATAATCAGTTTATTCATTTTTCTTAATAATTAATTAATATTTTTTTAATATTTTTTAATAAACTCATTTTTATTTTTTATTTATTTCATTACTTAATTTTTTTGGACCTTTAACAATACTAAAAAAGTGTTGATATATGATCCATTTATGGGTGATAAAAAAATGCACTGATAATGTATATCCATTACCAGTGATATAAATAAAGCGCTAATAATGTGACCCTTTATCGACGCTAAAAATAAAGCACCGATAAAGGGTACCCTTACCAGTGCTATAAAAAATGATGATAAAGGGTAATGTTTATCAGTGCTAAAAAAATAACTGATAAAAGGTACCCTTTAGCAGTGCTTGTTTTAGTGCCAACAAAGGGAACTTTTATCATCTCTTTTTACTAGCGCTTATAAAGGCCAACGATGCTAAATGTCCATTTTATAGTAGTGATTAGTGCAAGTATTGTTTTTCAAATTATATTTCTAGCTACCTAGAAGTATAATTTCTATTTTAAATTGTAAATTTTATTTGGATTTATATTTATAATTTTTTATAATAGTTCTCCGTTTTTATTTAATTATTTGTTTTTATTTATTTAACTGTTAGTTTGTTTTATTTATTCAATTGTAGTTATCTTAATAGTCTGTGTGTAAATGGTTAATTGTATATATCAACATATTCCTACTACCTCTCAGTTGTATGTGAATAATATTTAAAATAATGACGATTTTGTACTGAAATTAGTTTTTTTCTTTCCAAATAAAATGTTTGATTTTGATTTTTCCATGAAAATTTTTAGTTTAATATTATTATGAAATATTTATGTGGGATTTTATTTTCTAGACTATCATGTGATATGCTTATATTTTCATATCTGATTGGGCCTATTTTTTGTGGACCTCATGTTTGAAGGACCTCGTGTGAAAACTGTGCTAGCCTACTCTTGTGGCTTTATCCACCCCTCCTTTTCAATTGTGGTTAGCTATTGATTACCTCTAATTAGGCATCTCCCATTCCTGAGATTATTGATTCCTTGATGTGTTTGATTGCTCTCGGTAAATTAGAATGTTTTGTATCTCTACCACCTGACCTCTCTACTATTTCCATGTGCTTTCAATTATTGTTCGATTTTTTACACCATCCTTCCTTGCCTCCTACATCACTCACCTTTCACTGTACATGTTTCCTTCCTCGACCACCATGCCCAACACCAAACTCTCTATATACTCTTTTTTATTTCCTCATTGTTTCACTTCCCCAGGTTCTTGACCTTTTTATCTTTGAGTCCTCATGGTTCTTCAGTATTTTCCACTATAGAGATGAAAGGATAATGAGATAGGAGTAGTACCGATGATTCTGATTCTTGACCCCTATATCGATTTCCTGTTTTAGTAGAGAGCTCATTCTTTATGATCCCTATTGTTGACTGAAACTTTCTTCATGAATAACCAACCTTACTAGATTTCTTATTAAATATGTTTTTTTATTTTTTTAGAACCATTTTATTACTATTTTAAATATTTATTTTAATATAATTTATTTATTTTTCCTGTTTTTTTTTATATATATAAAAAAACAAAAAATGTAAGCAGAATTTATTTTCTATTTAATATCCATCAGTACCGCTATTACAACAGTCTGGATTCTGACAGAAACCCTCACCCATGAACCTCTTTTATAAGAGGCCTTGCTTTGGAAATCATTCTGCATTTCTGATGCGGGATTCAGGTTCTCTCTTTCTAGCGCAGAACATTCTTCATTTCCAATGAGGGATTCTGTTTTAAGTACGTGACTTTGAGAGACTATAAAATATTAACAATAAGACCAATATAAATGAAACTTTAAAAATGGATTAAACATATAAGAAATAGTTAAAAACAAAAATAATTTTATAAAAAATTTTGATAAAAAATAATTTATATGTTTTCAAAACCAACTACTTGAGACATAAAAATGTTTCATGTTTGTGACTTTAAAAGAATTTAAAATATAAAATACAAGACAAATATAGTTGAAACATAAAACAAGAATTAAAAATATAATAAATAGTTGAAAATAAAAATAATTTTTCAGAAATATTGATAAAAAATAATTTACAAGCTTTCAAAACCACCAACTTGAAACTTAAAAATGATTCAAGTGTGTGACTTTGAATGCCTATAAAATATAAACTATAAGAGATATATGAATGAAAATTAAAAAATGGATTTAAAAAATAATAAATAGTTGAAAACAAAAATAATTTCCTAAAAAAAGTTGATGAAAAATAATTTATATGCTTTCAAAACCACCAACTTGAAACTAAAAAATGTTTCAAGTATGTGGCTTTGAAAGACTATAAAATATAAACTATAAGACTTAAAAAATTGAATGTTAAATTATGGATTAAACATATAAGAAATTATTTAATTAGTTAATTAGTAACATAATTATTAATTATATAATAATTAATTAGTTAATTAGTAATTATTAATAATTAATTAGTCAATTAGTAATTACTAATAATTAATTATATAATAATTTATTAGTTAATTAGTAATATATTTTTTTAATTATATAATAGTTAATGAGTTAATTTGTAATGTAATTATAAATTATTTTTTTTATTATAATTAATAATTAGTAGTTATTAAACATTATTATACAATAATTAATTAGTTAATTTGAAATATAATTATTAATTATACAATAGTTAATTAGTTAATTTGTAATATAATTATAAATTATAATTATTAATTAGTAATTATTAAAATTATTATATAATAATTAATTAGTTAATTAGAAATATAATTATGCTTTATAATTATTCATTATAATTATTCATTATAATTATTCATTATTAATTGGTTAATTTCTGATATAATTATTAATTATATAATAGTTAATTAGTTATTTTTTTGAGAAAGATAAAACCAAGATTCTTTTTATAATTAGTTAATTAGTAATATAAATAAAAATTATAATTATTCATTATAATTATTCAATAGTAATTATTAATTATTATTATATAATAATTAATTAGTTAATTAGTAATATAATTATTAATTATATAATAGTTAATTAGTTAATTAGTAATATAATTATAAATTATAATTTTTCATTATAATTATTAAATTGTAATTATGAAAAATTATTATATAATAATTAATTAATTAATAAGTAATATAATTATTCATTATAATTATTAATTATTAATTAGTAATTAGTAATTAGTAATTAGTTAATTAGTAATATAATTATTACTTATATAATTATTAATTATATAACAATTAGTTAGTTAATTAGTAATTATTAATCATTAATTAGTTAATTAGTAATATAATTATTAATTATATCATAATTAATTAGTTAATTTGTAATATAATTATTAATTATATAATAATTAATTAGTTAATTTGTAATATAATTATTAGTTATAATGAATAATTATATTACTAATTAACTAATTAATTATTATATAATAAATAATAAATAATTATAATTAATAATTATATTAATAATTGACCAATTAATTATTATATAATTAATAATTAATAATTATAATTAATAATTATTGTACTAATTAACTAAGTAATTATTATATAATTAATAATTATATTACTAATTAACTAATTAATTATAATATAATTAATAATTAATAATTACTAATTACTAATTACTAATGTAACGCTCCGAACCCAGTTTCCCAGAGTCGGTGAATTATTACATTACATTGGAATGATACAAGGAATCATGTCCCGAAAGATAAATCAATTTAGTATTATTGGAAACGAGATACGTACATAAGTTCAACATTACAACTTGAAAAGAAATACAACACTAATTTATTTAATTAGAAACATCCTAGCCTCCTAGATTATGCCTAAAAGTCACTCATAACTAACTTCTTCATATCCTAGGAAAATGAAACATAAGAAAGAGGTGAGCTCAAATGATCAGTAAGAGTAATCAGTATAGTGGAAGATAACATAAACATTAGGCATGATGAATAATTGAAAACACATGCCTTTACAAATAATAAACATGTACAATTTATGGAAGGAATGTGTGTTGAGTAAATAATGCCATAATAAAACATAGTCATGGGTATTCTACTGGTTTAATAACCACATGAACCATCAATATTATTCTCATAATGAAGGAATATATAATGCGGGATATTCTGAAACATTTTGTCAAGGCCTCGACCAAGACCTCTAAAAATGAATAACACCTCAGCCAAAACCATATATCAAATTGGGAAAGGCCTTGGACAATTC
Source organism: Viscum album (assembly GCA_963277665.1). NCBI lineage: Eukaryota > Viridiplantae > Streptophyta > Magnoliopsida > Santalales > Viscaceae > Viscum > Viscum album. The sequence continues at coordinate 930,136,153 of OY728165.1, forward strand.
CACTTCTAATTGTCTCATGAGACCTACCGATGCACCGAGGAGCTATAGCGGGCTCCACCCATCACTTACTAAGTTCAATACATTCTTTATAGGAAAAGGTTGAAACATAACATAAACATTCATATTAAAACTAGCATACGAAATGTCAATACTTAAACCACAAACCATGAATGGTATAAAAATAACACATCCATAGTCAAAAATATAAAAAAACCTTGAATACAATATAAAATATTTGTATCATAATAAATCAACTTCAAACAAGTGTAAAATTTATCAAAGGATGTTGACATAGATGAAATAAAAACTATTTGAGAGAAATAACTCTTTCTATTCTGAAATCATTTAAGAGTCACATAATTATAAAAGAAAACATTTATTATGAAAAATATTCTTATAATCTTGCAAGGGAAGATTTAACAATGTTATAACGGCAGAAAATAGCCACACCCTCCGTATAAGTTAAAAAATACATTCTTATATTAATTTTGTCGAAAAGGTCATAAAGTACCTTGTTTGGAAAATGACGGAAAGATTCCTTTAAAAACATATAAGGTCAAATAAGGGTATATGTGACTTTAAACCATAGTCTAGTAAATAGTAAAAATGTTTTGAAATACATTTTAAGAAAACACAGATGTGGATGATGAAGAGGTCCCAGTAGATACTTACGTATTAACAAACTCATATAAGTAAAGAGATTGTAAAATTAACCCTCACCTTGTACTTTCTCTTAGTCGAGGGTACGTTAAACTCTTGTATAATAGTTAAATAATTTTTATTAAATTATACAAGAACTAAATACATAAATATGATATCATATATAGTATTCTAATATTTCTTTGTTAATAATATTTTAGTAGTATTATTGTTTCAGGTGTGAACTGATTCATTTTCCTTTATATGTTTTTTTACGTAAGTCATGTTTGTTATTGATAGGATGTATTTGATTCGTATACTAAATTATATTATGTTCTTAAATATTATTTTTAATAATAAAATGAAAATTATTATTTAATGGTTATGATGGGGAATGAATCTCATGGTGTTGGTGGAGACGGTAATCTGTAAGTATGCATGAACACTACTTTCATTTCATTTTATTTATTTTAAAAGGAAAGAAAACCAAATGATACATAGGTATATTATTATTTCAGTATAATATAATATTTTATATATTTTATGTAATTTCATTAACACCATCCTTTATAAATTCCACGTATGGTATGAATGAGTCATATCACTTTGAGGGGGCGGTAGTCTACACTTCCTCAAATGCCATTATCGTATATATACAACATGAAAAGAATAAAGGTATGATATAAAAGAGAATTACAGAAGATTATAGATAAAATAAATATCATAAATATCATATACAATTACAGTTCCATCATAATGGCCACCATAAGAGGTGGTAGTAGAAGATTGAACAATCATCGTTTCGTGAGGGAGTAGTTCATCATCCATGGAAACATGATGTTATATATCCATTAGATAGAGGTGTGTGTAAGTTTAGTTCAAATAATTATCATAAAAACAACCTAGTATATTGAGGATACTTGTGTTGTTATAAAATAAAGTAATATAGATATTTTTGGGTGTTGTAGAAGTAAAATAAAAGAAAATAACTTAAGAGGAGATGTTACCTTTAAACCGGGTAACTCCCTTGGGCTTGATCCAAAAGGCTTCCTCGAAGTTATTTCTGGATAAGGTATGGCTTATAAGAATAATAAAGGGATGTAGGGATCTTAATTGGTCCGAGGTTTGAGGATACATTGGTCTTGAGTGGTGTGAGAAACGGGTTAGAGGTGAGCACTTTTTATAAGGGGGAAGAGGGGATCTTTAGGAATGTTGGAAAATATTATTTTATTATATAAAGATTTTAGGTTTCTAAATGTCCAAAACTCATTAAAGTTTAAGATAAGATGACAAATGTTAGAAATAAAATCATCCAATAAGAATTGGATAGTTTTTGGATATTGTTTTAATTTTTATAATCTCATTTATTTAAACCATTCTTTAATGAGGTAAACACTGCATCATTATTGTATCATAAATAATTTTATTTATTTGATGTATAAAAATTAAAAAAATACGATTTTGTAGGAAATATTTTTATCTTTCAAGTGAATATTTATAGTCGAAAAGATAACTTATATAACCCCTTGTAAAAATTATTTTACTAAAAGATATACATTTATGTCATTTTGTCTTTACTTTAAATTAATTAATATAAACTGTCATTATCACTCTCAAGTGGCTCCATGGGGTCCAAAAATCGACCCAAGGATGACCATGGTCATAAATTTATCAAAAAATAGGAATAGGACACATGTTAGGGTAATTTAATATTATTATAATAATATTTGTTTACCCTTATTTACCATATTTACCTTTTAACCATGGTAAATAAAATATTTACTGAAGTAAATATTCATAATGTTTAAAAATAAAAGTTACCTATTTACACAATTTTGACCTCCTAATTCTAAATATGGAATCCATTTTTCCATATTAATAACATATAAGTGGGAGAAATTAATTTGAAATTAATTTCCATTTTCAAAACAAAAAACATGTTTTCAAGAAATAATAACTATCAAAAGATTGACACTTGTTTATATCTAGTTTAAAATTGAAATTACATCCAGTGACCTAAATTATATTTAATGAAAAAATATAATATTATGATACTTTAAAACCACTCAAATTTATAATTTAACACTATAAATTATTTCAATCAAAAAATTTGTTTTTAATTAAAATTTAGTATTTTTCACTATTCATCAAAAAATGGATGTTTTCAGAAGAGTACCAATAATTCACCCGAATATAATTTTGATATTTTTAATCCAAAAATAAAGTCCATTTTAATTTTTTTTATAAAATTTTAAATAGTGGGTATTACTATTGATAACAGCTAGTTTTATTGGTCGCGGCGTGTTAGAATATCGAAGTTTCATACAATGCAAGCTATTCTATTATTCAAAGGGAAACATACTGTGGAAGATTGGGGTGTTACATTCTTCCCCCCTTCAAATAATTTCATCCTTGAAATTTCTAGAATACTACTACATAAAAATATTTGGGTGGTTTTTCATCATAAGTTCCTCAGGATCCCACGTTGCCTCTTCCATCTTATGATTTCTCCATATAACTTTCACCAGACGAGTCATCCGATTTCTCAAAACTTGTTCTCTGGTATCAAGAATTCTGATAGGATCTTCACAATAATATAGATCAGGTTCCTGTTCTATTTCTTCATAGGTGAGTATATACATTGGTTCAGGCATGTATTTTCTCAATAGTGATACATGGAATACATCATGAACTTTGGAGAGACTTGGAGGCATTGCCAAATGATTAGATAAAACTCCAATTTTTTCTAGAATTTAGAAAGGTCCGATGTACCTAGGACTTAATTTTCCTTTCTTACCAAATCGTATAACACCCTTCCATGGAGATACCTTTAAGAAAACACGATCTCCTACTTGAAATTCTAAATATTTCCTTCGGTTATCGGCATAAATGTTTTTCCTACTTTGAGTTTCTTTGATGTGGGTTTGTATAACCTTAAACTTTTCCATTGTTTCCTTAACAAGTTATAGGCCAAAAAGTTTTCTTTCACCAACATCATCCCAAAAAGTTGGTGTGCGACACCTCTTTCCATATAACGCTTCATATGGTTCCATCTGAATACTTGAATGGAAACTATTGTTATTAGAAAATTATATTCGAGGTAAATATTGATCCCACATACCTTGAAAGTCAAGTGAGAAAGATCTCATAATGTCTTCCAATGTTTTAATAGTTTGTTTTGATTTTCCATCACTTTGAGGGTGGTAGGCAGTGCTCAAACGAAGTTCAGTATCCAAGTCCTTCTAAAGACTTTTCCAAAATCTTGATGTAAAACGGGGATCACGGTCAAAAACAATAAATAGGGGTACTACATAAAGTCTTACAACTTCATTAATATATAGTCTTGCTAGATGTTCAAGTGGTAAATATTATCTTATAGAAAGAAAATGAGCTGACTTGGTAAGACGATCTATAATGACCCATATTTCATCATTCTTTCTAGGAGTCTTTAGTATCCCCATGAAAAATTCCATCGTAATATCATCCCATTTACACTTAGGTATGGGAAGAGGTTGCATGAATCCTCTAGGATGTTGTATTATAGCTTTCACTTGTTGAAAAACCATACATCTTGACACATAATCATAAATCTATCTCTTCATGTTTTCCCACAAAAAATGTTCCTTCAAATCCTTATGAATCTTAGTGCTACCAGGGTGTATAGAGAAATTAGATCTTTGAGCATCATCCAATAATTCCCTTTTTAGATCAGGCATGTCAAGAACATAAATTCTCTTCCCAAATTTCAAAATCCCATCTTTATATATGATGTTGATTAATCTCTCGTCATTCATAGCTTTAATTTTCTTTTGAAATTCCTCATCATCAGTCTGAGAACATTTTATCCTTTCTAGTAAAGATTGTTTAGCAACCATTTGAAAAAGTATTGATGTTTCACCTTCCATGATTATTACCATATCAATATTTACTAGATCCATGAGTACAAAGGGTGCATTTTTCAGTCTGAAAGGCGTTAATGTAAACTTGTAATGCCCGTACCTGGTTTGAATTGTTGTCTTTGGAATGTCTTCCTTCTTCACAAACAACTGCTGATATCGAGATCAAAGGTCAATTTTTGAAAAATATCGAGCTCCAAGAAGTTGATCAAATAAATAACTAATGAGAGGTAGGGGATACTTTTTCTTTACTATTATAGAATTGATCTCCCTATAGTCAATGCACAACCTCATATATCCATCTTTCTTCTTAAAAAAAAGAATAGGGGCTCCCATGGAGAAACGCTATGGAGAATAAATCCTTTATTACTCAACTCCACTAGTTGTTTATTTAGCTCTACTAATTCCATAGTGGCCATTATATAAGGGGTCTTTGATATGGGCCTTGAAATAGGAATTAAATCAATGGAAAACTCAATTTCTTGTTCTGGAGGATGTTCAGGTAAATCCTATGTAAATATATTAACATATTATTGTACAATAGGTACATCCTATATTTGAACATTCCTTTACTCACCCACTGTTATTTCTTTCTCTTCCTCTGTAATAATTGAATTTAATAGAGCTACAAGGGGTGGATCTAGATAAGAATCAGATGGTGATGTTTCTTCTCTAAAGATAAAGTATTATTTATTATCATAAAAAATTGTAACCTCTTTCTTTTTACAATAAATTTTCACATCATGGTCCGAAAGTCAATCCATACTGAGTATTAGATCAAATTAAATCATGGGTATGATGAAGAGATCTGTGGATAAAGAACATTTATATGACCTAATGGGGACTGATTGACAAAAATTTGTTGCAATGATACTTCCCTTGGGAGTTTTGACTGATAACTCCCTTGTTAAATTAAATTGGAAATATCTAATTTTCGTAGCAAACTAGGAAGATATGAAACAATGCGATGATCCTGAATCAAATAAAGCATTGGATAAACTTGAGGAAACCATTAAATTACTTACCACCATGTTTTTCAAGTCTTCAACCTTAGTAGTAATGATTTCATAAGCTTGGCCTTTTCCCTTGGCCTTTTATAAGGTAAATTTCCTTGGCGCTTAGGAGATTAATTTGCATAATGCCCCATTTATGTACAATCGTAGCATTCAAAATTGACAGCCTCTTTCTTTCCCTTTCAATCAAGAGATTGGTAGCCTTTTTAACCACACTTGTAACAAACTCCCATTCCATTCTGGCAAGTACTAGGGTGTTTCTTCACACATTTACAACAAGATGAATATTCAACTTTTCCCTTATTTCCTTTATTTCCATTTCCAGAGTGTTCCGAAGATCTCTTCTTCTCTTTATTATCTTTAAAGCCGTAAGACTTAGAGAATTCCTTTTCTATCTTGATATCACATGAGACAATATCATCGTATGATGAAAAGGATTGTGAGACTAATGCTCAGTATAGAAATGGTTTTAAGCCATCAAATAATTGATCAATCTTACTACTTGGGTTATGTATATAATCTGCTTCATGCCTTGCTAACCTTGTAAAGTTATCCCCATACTTTGCAACATTCTCATCCTCATTTTTCCTTAGACTCAAAAATTGATTTTCCATATTCATTTTATGGTCATGAGGAAAGTAATCTTCTAAGAAAATATCTTTAAACTCCCTCCATTCTATACTTGATACCTCCTTACCCTCATTTATGTTTTGAATCAATTACTACCATTGATCTACATCTCTAGTGAGGTGATAAAATACCATGAAAACTTTTTCCCTTTCGCTACTCCCCAAAGCATGAAATATTTTCTCTAAGGAACTTATCCATTACTCGGATACAAATGGATTTGTAGTCCCATTTAATGTTGGTGGTTGTTTCCTTATGAAGCGGTCTAACATTGATCCTCTACGTTGTGGATCAGGGTGCTCCATGTGGGTAAGGTTATTATTCATAACCTGAGTGAGTCATCCTAGTATGGCGATAAGCTGATCAGCATCAGTTGCATCACCAGCACCACTATAATTATCTTGAGTAGGTGTGAAATCTATACATAGATTACGTGCATTGATACGGTTCCCATTCCTTACACTAGGCTCTATTTCTAAACAATGGCATACACTATATTAGTTTATGAATCACAATACATAAATCCAAACTTTTAAAACATTTAACATAAATTGAATAGTTTGTGGATATAATCCATAATCAAAAAAATGTTTTCTTTGAGGAGGTGTATACTCATAAATTATTTATAATGGTTTATAAAGAAAATTTGAATTATCCTACACATATCACCCTAGAGTTTTGTAACCAAGAGTGCAGCAAGGCCTGTTGTCATGTACCAAGATACCTTGATTTAAGCCCGAAACTCCTTTTTGGAGTTTTTACTCCTAGGTATATCTATGCCAGAGCCACCTCCACCTGCTCATATACATACATGGATATATTTCTTGGAAAAATCACAAAATATCTACATTTCCAAAATTCTAGGAAGTTCTTCTATTTCTATCCTCAAAGTCTATAGTAGGGCACTGTTCTCTAATTAGAATTTTTATAAATCTAGTTTCCAAGGTTTGTACTAAACTTCCTCCGATACCAACTATAATTCCCTGACCCCAATTACCTAGAGTCAGTTCATTATTACATAAAATTAGTATGACACAAGTAATCATGTCCCAAAAGACTGATCAGTTTAGTATTATTGGAAACAAGATACATACATAAGTTCAACATTAAAACTTGAAAATAAATAAAACACTAATTTATTACATTAAAAACATTCAAGCCTCCTAGATTATGCTTATAAGTCACTCATAACTAACTTATTCATATCCTGGGAAAATGGAACATAAGAAAGGGGTGATCTCAAATGCTCAGTAAGAGTAAGCAATATAGTGGAAGATAACATAAACATTAGGCATGTTGAATAAATGAAAACATGTGCCTTTACAAATAATAAACATGTACACTTTATGGTTGGAATATGAGCAGAGTAAATAACCCCATAATAAAACATAGTCATGATATTATACTAGTCGAATAACCACATGAACCATCAATATTATTTTCATAATGAGGGAATGAATAATTCGGGTCATTCTGAAACATCTTTTCAAGGCAACAACCAAGATGTCTAAAAATGATTAAGGCCTCATCCAAAACCATATATAAAATTAGGAAAGGCCTCACCCAATTCCATGTCTAATTGTCTCATGAGACCTACCGATACACCGAGGAGCTATAGCAGGCTCCACCCATCACTTACTAAGTCTAATACATTCCTCATAGGAAAAGGTTGAAATATAATATAAACATTCATATTAAAACTAGAATACAAAATGTCAATACTAAACCATAAACCATGAATGGTATTAAAATAAAAAATCCACAATCAAACATATCGCAAAAACATAAATACAATATGGAATATTTTTATCATAATAAATCAACTTCAAACAAGTGTAAAATTTATCAAAAGATGTTGACATAGATGAAATCAAAACTATTTGATAGAAATATCTCTTTCTATTTTGAAATAATTTAAGAGTCACATAATTATAACAGAAAAAATTTATTTTGAAAATATTCTTATAATATTTTAATGGAAGATTAGATGATGTTATAATGGAAGAAAATAGACTCACCCACCGTATAAGTTAAAAAAGACATTCTTAACTTAATTTTGTCCAAAAGGTCATAAAGTACCCTCTTTGGAAAATGACTGAAAGATTCCTTTCAAAACATATAAGGTAAAATAAGGGTATAAATGACTTAAAACCATAGTCTAGTAATTATTAAAAATGTTTTTAAATAATTTTTTAGGAAAACACAGATGTGGATGATGAAGAGGTCCTAGTAGTTACTTACGTATTAACAACCTTAGATAAGTAAAGAGAATGTAAAATTAACCATTAACTTGTACTTTTCTATGGACGAGGGTACGTTAACCTCCAATATTATAGTTAAATCATTGTTATTAAATTATAAAAGAACTAAATACATAAATATTATATCATATGTGATCTTCTAATATTGTTTTGTTAATAATATTTTAGTAGTATCATTGTTTCTGGTGTTAACTGATTCGTTTTCCTTTATGTGTTTTGTTACATAAGTCATGTTTTTTATTGATAGGATGTATTTGATTCATATCCAGAATGATATTATGTTCTTAAATATTATTTTTAATAATCAAATGAAAATTATTCTTGAATGGTTACGATGGGGAATGAATCTCATCATGTTCGTGGAGACAGTAATCCGTACGTACGCACGGACGCTACTTCCATTTCATTTTTTTTATTTTAAAAGGAAAAAAACCAAATGATACATAATCATATTATTATTCCAGTATAATATAATATTTTATATATGTTATGTAAGTTCATTAATACCATCCTTTATACATTCCATGTATGGTATGGGCAAGTCATATCACATTGAGGGGGCGGTAGTTCGCACTTCCTAAAATGAAATTATCGTATATATACAACATGAAAAGAATAAAGGTGTGATATAAAAGAGAATTACACAATATTATAGATAAAATAAATATCATAAATATCATATATAATTATAGTTCCATCATAATGGCTACCATAAGAGGTGGTAGTAGAAGATTGAACAATCATCGTTTCGTGAGGCAATAGTTCGCCATCCATAGAAGCATTATGTTCTATAACGATTACATGGAGGTGTGAGTAAGTTTAGTTGAAATACATCACATAAAACAAACTGGTATATTTAGGATACTGGTTTTGTTTTAAAATAACATAATAAAGAAATCTTAAGGGGTTGGAGAAGTAAAATAAAAGAAAAGAACTTAAGAGGAGAGGTTACCTTTAAATTGGGTAACTCCCTTTGGGTTGAACCAAAAGGCTTACTTGAAGTGCCTTATGCCTAAGGTAAGGCTTATAAGAGGAAGAGAGTTATTCAAGGAGCATAATTGGGTAGAGTTTGGATGATCTAAGGGGCTTGAGAGGTGTGAAAAATGGGTTAGATGTGAGGGATTTTTATAAGGGGGAGGTGGGGCTCTTTAGGATTGTTTGAAAATATTATTTTATTATGTAATTATTTTATTTTTATAAAGGTCCAAAACTCATTAAAGTAAAATATAATATGACTAATATTAGAAATAAAATCATCCAAAAAAATGGATAGGTTTTGGATATTGTTTTAATTTTTATAATCTCATTTATTTAAATCACTCTTTAATGAGGTAAACACTGCATCATTATTGCGTCATAAATAATTATACTTATTTGACGTCTAAAGATTATAAAAAAATACCATGATGTAGGAATTTTTTTTATATTTCAAATTAATATTTATAGTCTAAAATATAACTTATATAACCCCTTGTAAAAATTATTTTACTAAAAGATATATGTTTATGTCATTTTGTCTTTATTTTAAATTAATTAATATAAAGTGCCATTATCACTCTCAAGTGGATTCATGGTGTCTTAAAATAGACCCAAGGATACCAAAAATAAAAAATTTATTAACTAATAGGAATAGGACACATTTTAGGGTTATTTAATATTATTATAATAATATTTTTTTACCCTTATTTACCAGATTTATCCTTTAACCATGGTAAATAAAATATTTACTGAAGTAAATATTTATAATGTATAAAAATAAAAGTTATCTATTTATACAATTAGAAAATCCAGATTTCTAAAATGGAATCCATTTTTTCAAATTCAAAACACAGAAGTGGTAGTAATTAATTTAAAATTAATTCCCATTGTGAAAACAAGAAGCGTGTTTTCAAGAAATAATAACTATCAAAACATTAACACTTGTTTTTGTTCAGTTTAAAAGTGAAATTACATCCAATAAACTAAAATATATTAAATGATAAAATTATAATCTAATGATACTTTAAAACCAATGAATTGTATAATTTAACACTATAAATTATTTCCATTAAAAAAGTTATTTTTAATTAAAATTTAGCATTTTTGACTATTAATCAAGAATTGAAAGTTTTCAGAAGAGTACCACAAATTCACCCTAAGATAATTTTGATATTACACATCCAAAAATGAAATCCATTTTGAAAAACTAATTTTATAAAATTTCAAAAAGTGAGTGTTACTATTCATAATGGCTAGTTTGATTGGTCGTGGTGTGTTATAATTCGAAGTTGTGTACATCGCAAGCTATTGCATTATTCAAAGGGAAACATACCATGGAAGCTTGGGGTATTACAAATAATTAATAATTAATAATTATAAAGAATAATTATAATTAAAAATTATATTACTAAATTTCTAATTAATTATTATATAATTAATAATAATATTACAAATTAACCACTTAATTATTATATAATTAATTATTTATAATTAATAATTAATAATTATAATGAATAATTATAATTAATAATTATATTAATAATTAACTAATTTACTATTAACTAATTAATAATTTTATTACTAATTAAATAATTAATTATTATATAATTAATAATCATATTAATAATTAACTAATTAATTATTATATAATTACTAATTATATAGTTTATAATTATATTACTAATTAATTATTATATAATTAATAATGATATTAATAATTAACTAATTAATTATATAATTATATAATTGATAATTAATAATTATATTACTATTTATCTAATTAATTATTTTATAATTAATTATTACATTACTAATTATCTAATTAATTTTTAACTATTTATTATATGTTTAATTCATGTTTTAGGTTTCAATTATTTTCATCTTATAGTTTATATTTTATAGTCTTTCAAAGCCACATACTTGAATCATTTTTAAGTTTCAAGAAGGTGGTTTTGAAAGCTTATAAATTAATTTTCATCAACAATTTTTTATGAAATTCATTTTTTGACTATTTATTATATGTTTAATCCATGTTTTAATTTTCATTTATATTGGTCTTATATTTTATATTTTATATGCTTTCATAGTCACATACTAGTAACATTTTTAAGTTTCAATTTGGTGGTTTTGAAAGCTTATAAATTATTTTTCATCAACATATTCTACAAAATTCTTTTATTTTTCAACTATTTATTATATGTTTAATCAATATTTTAAGTATCATTTATATTCTTCTTATAATTTATGTTTTATAGTTTATCAAATATACATACTTGAAACATTTTTAAGTTTCAAGTGGGTGGTTTGAAAGCTTATAAATTATTTTTTATCAACATTTTCTATGAAATTATTTTTGTTTTCAACTATTTCTTATATGTTTAAAGCATATTTTAAGTTTTATTTATATCGGTGTTATAGTTTATATTTTATTATCTTTCAAATCCACGTATTTGAAACATAATCCCACATCGAAAATGTAAAATGCTCTGCGTAGGAAAGGGAGAACATGAATCCCACATCGAAAATATAGAATGATTTTCAGGGAAAGCCCTCTTTTAAAAGGGAGCCATGGATGAGAGTTTCTGTCAGAATCCAAACTAATGTGATGGTAGTATTGCTGGATATTAAATAGAATATAAATTATACTAATTTTTTTATTATGTATATATTTAAATAAAATAATACAAAATAAAAATAAAAATTTCAAATATATAAAAAAGAATATTTAAAATAGTATTTTTTTTGGTTTTTGGGTGAAAGGAGGCAGTGTGACTGCTGCTTTTAGATGTAAACTGAAAGGAACAAATATTCTTGCCACCTTTCACACCCATTTTCTATAAAAATTTAACCTAGAATTTTTTTTAATTTTTTTTTTAAAAAAATGTTTAAAAAAACTCAACCCCAACAGCACCAATTATATTTTCTAATGAGAATCACTTATATTATTGGTGTAGGCCCATGATTTTATGGCCGTAGTTGTTTTATTTAATTGGTCCCATGCCATCTTTTATTCTTCCTTTCTTTTTTTCTCATTTAGTGTGGGGCTGTGTGTGTTATTCAGTCTAGTTTGGAGGTGTATATTACCACCCTTATACTTGGCTTAATCGTGGGTTCCTAGAGTGACAAGGGCCTCATTCGTGGATAGATTTTATGGTTCATGTTTGTTTATCACTGTCTCTTATTCTCTATTATATACATGATTATTTGTTTTGTGTAATAATAAATAGTGGTGGTGGTGTTATTTTCTTACACATAGGGCTAATGTGGTACGAAACATGTAAATAATCTCTCATTTAATTTATTTCATTTTCTTTACCATTCATGGCTATGTTTGTTTTTTTCCAACTTATTTTTTTAGTTTTCTTTTTTTATATGAATCATGAAAATAGATCTGATACATATTTCATTCCACTGTTGGGCATGGGAAACCTATCATTGTAATCATTGTACCCCAAAAATCCAAAATAGGTAAAATAGTTTAATTTTGGAGATGAAGTTATTACAAACTAGATGAGTTAAAGGACAATGGTGGATGTTGCAACTCAACCCCATAATGTCTTAAGAAGTTTCCCCTATGTTCAAATTGGTTCATCATCATTTGAAAAATAAATTAATATTCATCATCTAATGATCATGAAACATTTATTTTATATTTAACGGTATACTTATTTATTTATGTGATAACATATATTAGATTATTTAAAAAGTATTAGAAGAAATTTTGACCAGATGATAATTGATCTCATGGTTATTGATCAATATATATTTGAAATTATTTATTTTAATTTTTATTTTTGAATGGTTTTTTTGTTTGTAATTTTTTTTTAAATTTAACTATTAATAATATTCATATCATTACTATCTCTTATAATGAAAGAACCTTTGTGTACATGGTTAATGTTATAAATCACTACACCACTGGTATCCCTAAATTATATATGAGTAGAATTGTAAAAAAATATAGATTCTATAAATATCATGACAATTTGATTTTAGATTTTAAAGTCAATATAAACAATATAACTCAAAACAGTGAGAGGGTCGAGAGAGTCTTGATCTTCGAAAATAGAGTCTAGGCCTTTGATTCATGATGGATTCAATTTCTATTGATCGTTTCAACCTTATGAAAATATTTGTTTGCCCTTGGAAGAAGAATGATTGTGGTTCTAGCTTGAATTGTTCTTTTGTTTCATCTTCAGTTCCATCAATGGGGAATAATACCCCCTTACATTTGATGCCAGAAGAGCCTACTCTGGTGAATGATTTGAACACGGTGGGTCTTGATAGGTTTTTCTCTATCCCCTGTGCTGATGCTCCTAATGTGAGGGTCTCAATAAATTGAATTCTTACTATGGTTGAAGAAAAACCTAGTATATTTCAATGGAATGTTGAAGCTTGTAATAATTAAATTGTTTCCCAACTGAGTTCTCACAAGAATCACTCCTGGAAACTTGATGATCTTTGGAAGTGTCTCCAACCGGTCTGGGGATTCAGTGACTGGAACCTTGTTTTACTTGGTTTGAATTTTTTTCATATTATTTTTTGATCTGGTGATATGAAATAGAATGCATGGAGTTATGGATTTGTTAATCCTAAGTCGGGGGTCCCGAGGTTCCAAAATTGGGACCCCTAGTTTAATCCCTTCGATGCTAAGAATACTATTGCACAATCTTGGATTCATTTCAAGGGTCTGAACTTGGTTTTTTTGAAACCCTATAATCCGATGGGATGTTTCTCTTACAATCGGTTCCCCTATCAAAATCGATAAGAATACTTGTTTGGTCAGGTACTGTCACTTTGATCGTATTTTAGTTGAATTTGATATATCTATGCCTCTTATTGAGACGTTTTATCGACTTGCTACTGAGTTTAAATTATAACTCGATATTGAGTATGAGCATGTCCTTGAGTTTTATATTAATTTCTTGGCTATTGGGCATGTTAAGAATAATTGTAATAAAGGGATCTGATTCTATAATTTTAAGAGGTATAGGCACTTAATTGAAAAGTGAAAATTTAAATTGAAGTTTGACTCTGCTCCCTCTTTATTTGAGAATGAGTAAAGGAATACCCTTGGTGGTGCAGTGGTGGATTTTCCTCTACCTACCATGGAGAGTTTGAGGCCAAGTGTTGGGTTTTTTACCCTTTTCTGATGTTGTGACTGGTAAAGGGACCTCAGGTGGTGATACTGAATGTGGTGGTGGGGGGGGGGGGGGGCTGGTTTAGGGGTTTGCACTACCCCCACTCATGATGCTTTTACTACCCTGCTTCATGGGAATAATTCTAAGTGGGGTGAGGATCTTGATAACGATTCTGAGTTAGACCCTACCATTCTCCTAGAAAAGAAATATTTGGTTAAAGGGAAATTGAACATTGGAGGGAACTCTGTTGGTCCCTCTGTGAAACTTACTTCTTCTTATGGGGTGCTTTCTACTGCTCCTCTTGAAGAAATAGGGGCCTCTTGCCATAGATCTTATCAGGGAAATGTGGTAGTGCATACCCCAATTTCTCCTTGTACTGGTAATTACTCTTATGTGAAGGTTGTGCCTCCTAAAAATACTACATTATTGGAGGTGGCTTATTCTTATAAGAGCCTTGGGTTAGGCCTACAACCGGATACTACCACTGGGATTGTTTTGAAGGACTTATATTCCATTTATTTTGATAATCCTCCCCATGTGAAGTCCATTTCTTCTCCTATGCCTATTGCTGGGGGTGCTATGTAAGAGATGCCTGAGCATCATACTCATGGGATCTCTGTAAAGGAACATTTGAATGTGGGAATCTCCAAACCTGATACTATGAAGATCAATTTTTTCAACATGCTAGATGATATTAATTCAATATAATTTGATGCATTGTATAGGGAGATATAGTATTGGAATGGTACTAGGTTTTCTATTGTGTCTAATACCACTTATTTCATATAGGTTGACTCTATGGAGACTCAGGTCGAGTAGCCCTCTTCTGAAGGAATTGTAGAGGCTGCTCAATTTGGTGACGATGGTCCTATCACTGATGATGATCATATTTCTTTGGTGGGTGCTTAGAGTACTGTTGTGGTTGATGATTCGATGGACAATGAAGATGGTACATGGAAAACCATGAAGCAATGGAAAAGGGGGTAACATCCAAGAGGCTGAGGAGGATTTCACAGAAGGGGTGGTTAAGCCAAGAGATGAGTCTTGTACTTGGTATTATTTTTGATGGTGTGTTTTCACTGTTACCCCTTACCTTTCTTATATTTCTATTACTCTTTTTTAATAATATTTCTCTTGGACTATGGAGCCCCACCACATTCTATTCTGTTATCATAATATAACTCAAAACAAAATAGTGGATGATGAAACTTGAGCCAAGAGAGGATTGGTGAGATTTCCCTTGGTTCTCAGTCAGTTTATTTTCTCTTGATTATCCAATAAGTAGATAAAATATCATGACCAATTAATATTTATTTTGGAATTTCATGATTAATTATTTATTTATGGGATAGTATATATTAGAATAATATACATCCCATAGAAAAAATTGATACTAGAATTTATATGATTTATGTTTTATCATGCATCTCATAGAATGATTATAAAAAATGACTTTAAAATATGAATTTTATAGGTTACTAAGTCTGCCTATATATATTTCAACAAAGAAGTAATTTATAATTATCAAGATGTTAGCTTAGCCTTGAACTGTAAAGAGTTGATAATCTCCAAGATTGTACAATATTTTTAATATGTGTGTATGAGGAATCATAATCAATTTAAAATAATATTTGAGTAAGTAATATAATCAATTAATAAAATGAATCATAAATATGTGGATTTTTTTATGAAATATAGTTAATCTTTTAAGGAATGATGGTGATTGGTTTGAAACGTCATTCATGTTCATGCAACAATCTTGACATGTTTTAATAAAATTATACAAGGATATATCATTTGTTAATAAATACAAACCTAGGGATATATAACATAGTTAAGGGAGATTGGTTGATGTCAATCCATTTGAAAAATATAATACTATTTCATATCATAAGACCGTGACAATTGAGAATCATTAAGAAACTATAATTACATCTCTAATAATAAATTTTTAAAACTATAAACAAGATTGGAAAAATGTGGAGAATGATATAGGAGACATCCCTTTGGTAACTTTGGGAGTAATTAATGAGACTTTCATGAATGAGGAAGTATCTTATGATGGTATGGGAGATTATTCAATTTAAGAATATATATAAATGGTTAAAAAACAGTAATTGGGTTATTAGTAAGGACATATTCTTTGTCATCCTATTTTATTGATGTTATTAGTGGAATGAATTTTGTGAGTGTCGACTTTTGAAGGAATTACACTATAAAAAGTATTAAATTTCTAGGAGTTGTAGGTCAGGAATATGTAACCATAAATAACACATTATATGTTGGAATAGAGGATGAAAAAAAAAGAAAACAATACAATTTATAATTAAAAAACATCAAATTGAACATTATTTTTCTTACATGATTGAAGTTTCAAAACATGGAAGATACATAATTTTATTTGATAAGCTTGATATGGAATGTATAATACACATTCAAATAGTATATAATAAAATTATTAGATTTTAAAAAATATTATAGCTAGATGTCCCACACACTTTTTCCCACCCAATCCTAACATAGTATCTCTATGTATTAGATAAATAATTTAGATCCAAAGTCATTATTGAGATGATATGAACATGTCATGAAGTTCTCGTATCTCTCATTCAAAAGGAAATACCCTAGTTATTTAAATATGAGATTTATTGTAAGAATGTTTGGATGGGAAAATAAGAGGCCATTGTAAAATTATACAGTAATTAGGATAGCTCATATAAGGTTTTCCCCAATCCATTGGATTGTTTTATCCTAATAATGAATTTTTCTATCATATGAAAATGATATAATACATTTTCTAAATAAATCAGTTTGATCAATCAAGGGTAAAGTACCAAATCAAGTTCTAGTCATTTAGACTATGATTTTTTGTATTTACAAAATTTAAATAGTTTATTCAGGTTGATGGAAAATTTCTATATGGAAATTATATATGGAACCTTTATGCTTATACTATAAAAGATAGAATCATGATTCTTACCACTCTTATTCCTGATTATTTAATAAGATAATTTCAATTTATTAAGTTGGTTATTAGAATATATCTACACACTTTTTATAAAAATCCATGGTATATGCTTAAAATATGATAATCATTATTATATTGTTGAGTCCAATAACCATTAGGGACCATTGCAGTGATAAATTGATTCTTATCATTGATATTGCATAAGAAATGTTTTTAGTTATGTGCATATGAAGTTTTATGATGGGGAAATAAAGAAGGAAATCATTAAGTTAGGTATGAAAATTTTAATATGCACTTCAATATATTGAATTGAATTAAATTATTATTTTAACTATCAACTAAAATTTTGTTTCCCCATATGGTCCATGCAAGAAGAAATTGGATGAGCATCTTGAAAGAAACTGAATGGAAAATCAAGATGTGTATGATTATATGATTTATATTTTTATGGAGATGTTGTATCTATGAAATGATGAATGGAGGAGATATGGACATATGACCACTAATATTTCAAAGAGCATCATTGGGGTCTTAAAGGATGTTCCTAAATATCCTATCACTAGTTTAGTGTAAGAGACCTTATATCACTGCGTGTTTCACTTTATTGAACGAGGCTAATATAATTTTAATAGGATAAAAAAGGAATGAGGTTTGAATGGAAGGAAGCTTATTTGAGGTAATAGAGTTCCATAAACCTCCCATGATAAATTACGATCAATTGCTGGAAGCATTACTTGAATAATGATACTATGATTTTAGAAACTTTCAGGACTTGTGGTATCATTGTTCCCATGAAATTAAAATATGCACATAAATTAATATATCCTAGAAATAATATGTTAATCTAGTGTACCGCATCGACACTTTGACTAAATTTCACCAGGCATCATGGATTCCTGTTAAAGAGTTTCAATATTTCATTATAACAATTAAAGAACCTACTCTAATCCCTAACATGGGTAGGTTATTAACAATGGGAATCCCAATGTTTAGTAATGTGATAAATTTTATGGATTGGCTTTGATAATGATTCATGGGACTTAGATTGACTATATTCTATGGGAAAGTTCATAATCATATGAGGTGTCCAAATTTAGCTTAATGAAGACTAAGATCTTATAAGCATTGGTTGTTTTGTATGCTTCTTTTTTTGTTATATAAACACACTATTATTATTTAGTATGTATTATCTTCATGTTATGTATTATGGTTGAATTAATATTTCTAAAAAATTTATACATAAATGAAATTCCTCAATGTTAACTCTAATTCCTAAATTTTATAACCAAAAATTGTAATCGCAATTGTAATCCAAAACTCATAATCCCCTAAAACGTATACTTATATAACTATAAATTGTAATATACTTACATGTAATGAATATATCCAAAACCTCTAAAACATCTAATAATCACCTCATGAACATTAATCATTAATATAGTCATCATATACAGATATGGTGGATATTCTTATTCTCACTACACAAGATACACATGTATCCCGTGAAGTCTTGGAGAGTCGACCCATTCCATAACTAAAGATATGGAGATCCTACCATTTTTATAACCTTAACCTAATTTTATAAACATTCATCTACTTCAATGTGTTTTATTTTTATATATATCCATGTGTGATTTCAAATCCATAGACCAACAAGTTATTTTAGTACTTTTTGAGAGGTGAAGGCATATGATACTTACTTTCCATCTACCTAAGGGAGAGAAGACCATCACTTCTTCAAATATGTTAGACCATATATTGATAGTGTGTCAATGAAAGGCCTAATAATTAAATATTTTTCATCTCTAATAGAGTTATTACAAGGAAAAATGATTAAATCTGATGAAAGGGCCATCGATGGAAAACATATACACATGATGTGGATTTATGATCACTTAACTCAGATGGATGATGATGGTGACGACATAAATATCATGTTATAAAAACGTGCCTAAATTTTATGACCCATTGAATGAATGTTGAATACTAATCACTCCATGAAGTTCGTCCATATGATGGAAATATTTTTACTTAAGCACTTGGGGAAGGGTTTTGGGGGATTTAAAGTAACTCATACAAGAAAATCAAAGTAATTAGAAACAAGAAATCCCAAGATAAACCATGTGTGAAACCCAAAACCATGTATACACTTTAATTTAATAACCTATATAACATAAACCAATGATCGTCACTACCATTATCTTCAAACATGCACTTAATTAAGACCCCTCAGCTGTATCCATCAAAATCCCACCTCTCTAATGCATCCATAGGCTGATAAGAGTCACCCATAAAATGGGTATGACCTTCCTCTATTCACACTTAATTTTAGATCCCATCAAGGTAAAGTGAGAATAAAGAATAGTGATTCAGGTATAGTAGAATTAACTCTATAAAATTAATCATCTCAATGGATATAATAGTTTTTATAGGATCTAAGACACTCCCAATCCATTACATTTCATTTTACTCATATGTTACAAAATTTACAATTAAATGGAACTTATTAAAAAAATTATAACATTAGTCAAAATAAAAGTTCTTCCATGTATTTTATCTTCTAAAATGAATATAATAAATTATTTATTATGAATAGAAGATTCATGTATGTAAATTTTTAACAATCTGATTCTTATTAATCATAAAGTGTTAGAGGGAATAATATCATATAACCCAACTTACAACACTATCATATGATAAAGGTCTATGATATATTATGATTGGATTTAGGTTGTGGCATGAAATATCTATTTGATGAATTAATATATACCCATATCATCTCATACGATATAACCAAATTCATCACATGCATATGAAATTTAGGGTATATCTCCACCAATTTACCACTTTTAATAAAGTCTCACAAACTATGTATAGTTTATCCTTATACTATATTATATATAATAACTTATGAAATCACAAAAAAATATCCTTTTTGATATTCCCCAAAAAACTTTTGGAAAGATACCACTAACTTCCCCATGTATCATATCTAATAGCATATGAATTACCACCCAAAACATATTTTAGATAAAATCTACAATAATTTTAGAGTAGTTCTATGAGTTTTTTTGAAACTAAGTTCCAATTAAATAAACCAAAACATGTAATTTCATATGCCTTTATAAGATTGGAAAAAATATGAATTATTGAATCTATAATTGTAATCAATTATTGGCCTATAGAAAAAAATGAGTGTTAATCAATCTATAAAAGTATATTGTATGATCTTCATCAAGCACATGTATCTTTATACCTATGTACACCAACTACATTATATAAAACCATGATTTCACATATAACCCCTTTTTATAAGATATTGATTAAACATGAGACATAATTTTTTTCAATCCCATATAATCTACTTGAAAATTATCAATTATTTTAGTATAGACTAAACGAGATAATAAAAATATTACATTTCATTCACCCTTATGCATGAGCACATCACATAACCCTCATCCGATATATAAATACATCATATGTCCTATCTTGATTCAACTATACAATTCTTAAACTATCTCAATTAAGGGTATATGTGTCATACTTATCATATAAAAGGACTAATCCCATATTAGTAAAGCTCTAACTAATAACATGATAAAAAACATACCCAACCAACCCATTATTAGGGAAGACTAAAGGATTTTTTAATAAGGGTATAAAATTATGAAGGTTTTAATTCTAGGTATCTCAATAACCTCATGTATGAAGAAGTAAAAATATAAACCTTACACCCCTAGTATACCAAAGACACAATGTATAAAACTATTTGTGGTATACATCATGGGTTATCTAGTGCATGAAATCAATTTTGTGCCTCATGAGCATATTCCACATCTTAATATAATAATATTACACTTTCTTATGTTAGAATTTCATCACAACCAATAGTGACACATGATTAACATTAGTTTTTTATAATAGAAGTCGAACTTTGATATATAAATTATCATTTTACAACATGAGTATATGCTTCCAATAAGAAATATTTATAAAGTGGAATCTAACTTTTTTAATAATATTATACATTTACAATTACTAATATATTTTAAGAATATTAAAAAATCACACATAAGAGAATGTATTATCATACTGCATATGATAGACCAATAGATTAGCCTTATGTTTACTAAAATTTTAGGGTTTTGTTAAACACATTACACCTCTATGTAATTCCTACCACAAATCAATGTGACCATATGATAAAACTCTCCCACTAACATATTTAGTAACATATATGAAGAAATAAATTTTAATAATATTTATAATTTCGAATCATATTCATAATGTTAAAGTCCTTGAACATAGTATTCAGAATCCATTGTTTCATAACATAAAATATTATGATGTTAATAATTTTTTTTTTCACTATTTAGAACTGTTTCTATGTTTAAAATTATCAACTTTCTTGTAACCATTTAAATCAAACATTTTTCTTGAATTCTTTTAGTAACTAATCTAACTCTTTATATTAGTCTTTTATCGACACATCATAGTCCTTTTAGAATATAAAGTGACATCCACTTTATATTTTTACTTGTATAATATTTTATTTTTTGTGCTTAAAAATTCTCTAAGTATATATATACTCCCACTAGACACTCTTAAAAATATCATACTATGATACACAAACTCTATTATGTTAAGAAATAACCCATAATTACATTTGTGGTAATAATTAATAAATAGAATATTGTATGAATATATTCTATGGTATTATTTGTTCTTAGAGCATTTTTTATAAATAAAACTTTAATATATTTCATTTATTAGTGGTGGGATCACATACCTTATGTTTTAATAAATAACATGGATACAATTTATATCCAAGATAAATCTACTTTTTTCTTTATCTTTTTTTCAAGCATTTCATAGAATCTATTGAATCGTAAAGCATGTGTATTACCTTAGCCTCATATTATTCATAACAACTCTTTGTTAACCAAAAAATTATCTTATAAGAGAAATAAGGTGAATAAAAATATATCCTATTTAGAATAATCCAAGATTGTTAATTTTTATTTTCATTCAAACATGTTATTCAACAACCCTTTACATTATCAATTGAAAAAAAATTATAACCTACATAAATTCTTACATTGATTTTGAAATCATGTATACTTACAAAAATTTTATAGTATAATTTTAGTATCATATACCTTTTGAAATTTAATAATTGATTTCTATAACACCATTATGTGACATGGAATATCCATTTTGTTCTCAAATACCTTCAGGTATTGTAAACAAGTCCACTATATGGATACATTTCACTCCTTCCTAAATATTCATTTAGGTTCTAATGACCTTGGATGGATACTTGAAGAATAATTAATGGATATTCTAAATAACCAAAATTCCTTTGGTTTGTACATTTACCCACTTGTACTCTCAATACATCATTAGAAACTAAGTTTCACATGCCAAGTTCCTTTATCCTCAACACTTTGAGAAACATATGGTAAACATTTCGTGAAACCTTTCACATTTTCATAACATTTCTTATGATGATTAAATAATGAATTATATAACTAGATCAATCCAAAAAGAAAACCTCATGTGAATAATTATATTATTTTCATAAGTATCAAGATTACAAAGTTGAATAATTTGAATAATGGATAATCATAAAGATATTTCTCTAACGCATAGAAATTTTCTCAAATTTAATAAAAATTAGTAAGTTTTTTCACCCGTATAAGACATTTACTACATTAATCTTCTAATTTATATGGTATTATACTCAAATATAGGTTTTATAATGATGAACCCATTTATCTACAATAAAATATTTTATCAGATGAGTATCATATTTTGCTGTTATTTAACAAAAACATTTGTAAAATATTCTCCCACTAAAATGAAGAGCCCTTTTGGAATCCATTATATCAATTATTGGACCAAGATATATATATATATATATATAAATCATTAACCAGTATTTTTTGGATTTTATCACACTAGTTAGTTTTTAAGAAGGGAATCATCACAATACTATCACACATGACTCATAGACAGTTGCCACCGAGCCTGTACCTGAGTGGTAAGGGATCCTGCTTGGAATCTAAGAGACCCGGGTTCGAAACTGGGTGAAGGCGAATTTCTGGGTTACTGCAGTAGTTCTTTAGTAGTTACTGTTTGGTACTGTAGCAACCGGAACTATTCACCCGATTTGGGCCTTCGGGCCACCGGTTGGGGCCTACGGGTCTCTAGGGCCTTCAGGTCATCAAAGGCCTTCAGGTCACAGGGCCTTAGGGTCACGTATACCATGGAGTAGCCAAAGTTCACACAGAACATGCCCCAGAAGAGGATCAGAGCTACAGGAGTAGTAGCTACCAGATGTAGGGATAACCGAATTAGAAGAATGAGAGGGTATGGTAGCTACCATCGGGACCAGGAACCGTGAAGGTTTGTATGGGGAAATGCTAGCCGATCCGAAATGCAAGGTGTGGAGCTAGGTGATCAATGACGCAGAAAGTTGGGGAGGGGTAGTTCAAGTGGGCTAGGCCTACGGGTCATGTATTGGGCATGGTATGCCTATGGGCCTTCGGGTCATGTATTGCGGGTTTATCAGGCCTTATTCCTTGGGCCTATGGGTCATGTACAGGTTCCTATTAACCCCTTAAAATGGGGATTATCCATAATAAAAATAAAAAAGAAGGCCTTCGGGCCATTCGAGCGGAATCATGGACAGTTCTGAAAACAACACTATGTCGAATCCTACATATGGATTATCAAAACACTATTACCATGGTAATCTAATCCCATTAAATCATCATATATTAGTGTAACCCAAATAAAATTTCATGAATTAACACCTAATCATATTATGTTCACCCATTAAATAATTCCCTTATACAAGATAATCCAGGGGAACATAACTTTGGCATGGCCAACCAAGCTGGATGATCGATTCATTGAAAAGTGCTGGATTTGGAAGGAATCTAAAAGTTGATATTTTAAAGGTATTTAATTTCATAATATTATATCATGTATTACCTTTAAATTTATGCATGATTCTAATGATTTAGTTTGTAATCATCATTCTTTCCACAAAATCAACATCCTCAAACCATAACGATGTGTAACTCTTTACCCAACTCATAGAATTTGTTACTAATTGAGATTAAAATTCGATATATTCAAACATATTCAAATTAATTATATTCAAGATATATATAAATCCCTTTCATGAAGATTCATAGAATCATATGAACCATAGGAGTAATCTTGAAGTAAAAGATAACAAATACATAATTTTCTAGAGAATATATAAGCTTTCAAGACAATTATTAGACCAATAAAAAGTAAATTTACCCAAGGATACATTAATCAAGAGATGAATAAACCCCATCATAATTGTAAAAACCTGAATATTTATAAATAAAATTCACTTGTGGTCAAATTAAACACATTATTAAATATATTGGATATAGAAAATACTTGAACTTATTTGGTTTCATTATATCCTATCATATTTGAAAGACCATTATGAATCATTATCATTGATAATATAGTCATTGAACAGTGATCATATGATTAGTATAAATTTAAAGTTTTAAAAAACCCAATTGACATAGACAATCGAATTGATGGCCTCAATTAATAGGATCACACCTTAAGAAGTCCATTTATGAAATATTATATGGGAGATAACATCACTGGGATTTTCCCATAAAAAATACCAAGATAATATCCAACAACTTAATCATGAGTGAATCTATTTACGTGATAAGTTCAAGCTCATCAAGATCACGACACAAACCATGTACGCCGAACCACCCCAGGAAAGTCTCACCGGTGCACACCTTACTCTTAGGGAATTTTTTGATGTATTAAAAGGATATGTATCAAGACCACAATAATATGAAAATTTATATTGAATTTTTAATAGAATAATGATTATATTTACTTTTTATAGCTACTTTACAAAAAAAATTTATATAATAAAACACAAATTGTATTTTTAATTAGTATTCAATTTCAACGAAAATTCTTATTTTGATGAATTAACAGATTTTTGAAAAAAATAATATTTTAATAAATTTTTTTATTAAATAATTTTTATTAAATAAAAATTATTATATGATTTTGATGAAGTTAAATGTAATTTTCATAAGGGTTTGAAATCTGTTAGTGTCAAAAAAAACTCAACATTTCTAAATATATATCTATTATTAATTTCAAAGTGAAAATTAACACATTTAGAAAATTATTTGGATAAAATAAATATTATTCTTAAAATTATAATTTCATAATTATCCAATAATGGATTATTAATAATTTTCCGAGATAATAAAATTTTTAGGTAAAAATTTAATTATAGTATAAATATACAGTGTGTATTATGACATCATAATTACCCAAAATGATATAATACATACTATAAATTGTATCTAAGACCAAATATATGTTTTCCATTTAAAATAATTTTATTTTTATGTTATTTTATTTATTTTATAAATCCATAATGAATCATCCAAAACTTATAATATATTTTAAGGTTTTAAAATATTTTCTTTAAGAGTATGACTCACCTCCACATAACAAAGGGTAATATTTTAATAAGTTCAGCCCTTGGATTAGTAAAATAATTAAACCACCCCAATTTCATATAAACCATGGGAAAAAAACATTGGAAGGTTTGCAGTTTTGTTTATTTTCTTATACAGATTCCAAAACCTATGTTTGAGAAATGATAAAGAATTCCCCATTCATTTACTATATAAACCAATGCAAGATATCATTTCTATTCACATAAAATCCTAGTATAATGTCTTTAATCTTACCTCACCTCTTATAGTTCTCCCATGTTTCTCCCAAGCTCTCAAGAAGCTTCTCCAAATCAATTGAAGTCACACTCTCAAGAAAAGGGATCCTCTCCTTCTCCTCTTTATTCATGTTTTGTCATTAGCTTATGGATTCTATTTCCAATTTATAATATTGGAATATGTTTTTCCACATACTTTTTACTGTAATTCATATATAAAAATTATGATAGACCCCTTAATCTCTTATCAACCCATTTTATGAATCATTAAGTGACGTTGTTATGCTACTGTAATTTAACTGTGATTTTCTATGCCAAAAAAATTGTGTAGTGAATAGCATGCCCATTTTCTGTTAAGGGTGTTCAAATTTATCATATTATACTTATTTTATTATATAATTACATTTATTTATCAAAAACTCCTTTTTCTTGAAATAAAAATTAATGAAAAATTATTTCATTTTTTATGATATATGTGGCACACTTAATAACAAGAATGAAATGAAAGTAACAGGTGCACCAAGAATTATACAGCGATCCAATGCATTGGGTAGTATTTTAGACTCAGGAGACATCAAGAAATGGATTAGGGAGTGAACCTAATCCATCAAGGTAATTTTTCCATCATTATTTATTAGAAGTGATCCTTGAACTATGTTTATGATGCAGTGTTTTAAGTTGTTTATACATTTCCCATATTGCCATTATGGTATCATGCTATATCACATATTACTGTTCATGTTTATGATTCTCACCCTTCTTATTTCTCATTGATATAACTATTTTATAAAATGTATTACTTTCATCATGTTATGTCATATTTATCCCATTATTGGGCTTTATATCTCACCCCTTTCTAATGTATGTCCCAGGTTATCCCATGTAGTTTAAGTACCAGCATGTTAAGGAAGTTATCAATAAAAATGATGTATTTCCTATTGTAAGTTATTATGTAATGTACCTAATTGAAAAATAAACTATACTCCTCTATCTTCTGGGCTGTATTTTTTTGTAAGATTATGTAATAAACCATGAATTACTATATAATAAAGAGTTGGTTTTTCATAGTTGGTATCAAAAGAAAAGTTTAGTTATTTGTGGGATTAGGATTATAAAACTTGAGAGAAATCCATAAGGATAAGACTAAGTTTAAGAAAACATCCCTAAATTTTGTTATATAGAGAATAAGTGGTTTTCAAGAAAATAAATCTCTGTCTAGATAATACAAGTGTATGTGTCTCTGGAATAGATGTATATAGGGGTAAAACCCAAAAACACCAAATTGAGTTAGACTTAACCGGGAACTATTTCATAAAAATGGGCATTACTTCACATCTGGATTGACACTCCTAGGGGATATGCAATGAAAAATTTATAATCTCATTATAAACCATTATTAAGGGAAAATACCCATATGAATATATGTTAGGAAATATATCATGGATAATAATGATTAAATCCTATAAATTCACAAGTTAAGAAAATTCATTTAATTTATAAGTTATCTATTTAATGTCATTAGATTCCAATTTATCTGTTGAATAGTTCACAAAGACTCATTCCTAATTTTCCCTTTATTATAGCCAAAGGATGAAAATAAGAGGAATTAGGTAAACAACCAGTGTGACATGCAATGTGATAATTTCCCTAATGAGATGCACAACCATATGGGGGTGGGAATGACAAAATCTATGAAAATAATCTCTCATATGAATCAGGTTCTATATAAGAACATGGATCAGGAGGAGAACCCAAATACCCTTAATAAAAACAAGCTGTATTTGAGAGATTTACGTGACAAAGGACTCTAAATTTAAATGGATCATCTGATCCCTTAGTCATAGAATAATGGTTCAACTCTATTGAGAAGATCTTATCCATACTTCAATGTTCTGAGAAATAGAAGGTTATACTAGTTGTTTATCATATGAAGGAAGAAGCTGACCAGTGGTGGACATTGATCATGAATACGAAGCCCGAGGAAGAGATTAAAGCAATGGGGTGGAAGGAATAATAGAAATTGTATTTTGATAAATACTTTCCTTACACTCTTATACTTAAAATGGAATGATATTTCCATGAAATCAAGAAAAACGATGATGAATCTATCAGGATGTATAAGAAAAAATTCACAAGACTTTCACGACATGCCGAAAGATTTTTCATTACCCCTGAGTGAAAGGTTGACTGCTTCTTTGGTCAAATAAAACCTAGTCTATGAAAATCCCATATGGTCTGAGACTTTGATAGCTATGAGAAAATTGTCTGATGTTCCCTCAAAGTCACAATTAAGATCGATAAATCTAAAGGGTACCAAGGGGATAAGAAGTAGAAAGTGGAGTTTAATTCTAGCGGTCTAATAGAGAAATCCAATGGTGCTAAGAAATTTCAACATCCCACTTGTCAAAAGTTTGTAAAGAAGCACCCTAGAAATTGGCTAAGGGGAACAAGGAAATGATTTAGGTATGGGAAGGGAACCTAGATATCGATTGTTGAATGGAGAACCCCACTAATGTGATGGAGGAAATGAATGCTCTAGTCAACCCTCAGTGCATTTTTCCTTACTTCAGCTTCAAGGAACAAAAAACACTTTTAAAACCAATGCACTAAGACTAGGATTTTTGGAGATAACCAACAACCTATAAGGAATAAGGTGTGGGATTTATCCATCACAACCACTAAGGTGGATCCCTAAAAATAAGGGCTGATAGGTACGATAATTATTCATTCAAGAATAGTGAACATACTTTTTGATTATGGTTTTACACATTCCTTCATATCACAAAAGATTAGTAGAACTATTCAAACACCACCACAAACCATAGAAGTTGAGATTTCGGTGAAAATAGAAAAATGGGAAAATTATTGTATCCCAAGTATATAACGCACCCCTCATCAAAATTTGTGGGATGAACTTCCCAAGGATCCTTGTAATACCCCCTTTGGTGTAATTTGTTGCAATTATGGATATGGATTTTATTTACCTATATAGTTCCAACATAAATTGCTATAAGAAAGAAATCACTCTATGTATCACAAATCATACCATAATTTTGTACAATTGAAAGAAGATTGATGAATCATATTTAGAAAAATCATCTCAAGAATGTATATTATTACACTACCAAAAAGTATATCTAGCTTAAATGACTGAGTCTAGGGAATGAATCATCTTTAAAGATATGAACATTTTGGGGGAATACACTAACATGTTTCTGGAAGAATTGTCCGATATTCCTCCTAGTTGAGAGGTTGAATATCAATTGATCTTATACCTGTGGAGTTTCCATTATCCAAGACTCTATATAAAATGGTTATTGTGGAAATTATAGAGATAAATAAATAAATATAGGAGAATCTAGATAAAGGGTGCATACACCCAAGTGCTTCACCATGTGGTGCACCAGTCCTCTTTGTAAAGAAGAAGGATGGGTCAATGTGATTTTACATTGATTATCACAAGTTCAAAATGATCATGATAAAGAAAAAGTATCATCTTCCATGGATTGTTTACATGTTCAATCAGCTGCATGGATCATAATACTTCTCCAAGGTGGATCTTTGGTCGGGGTATTACCATGTCAGGGTGAAGAAGAAAGATATCCCCAAGACTAATTTTAGTACAAGGTAAAATCACTGTATATTCATTGTAATTCTATTTGGGATGAATAATTCTCCAGTAATATTCATTTATTTGATGAACAGAGTCTTCAGATATTACCTATAAAAATTTTAGGTAGTATTTATAGAGGATATTCTAATATAATACAAAATCATGGAAGGTCATGAGGAGATTTTAAACACTATGCTAAAGACCTTATAAAATGATAATAGTTATGACAAGTACAAAAAATGTGAGTTCTAGTTGAAGGGAGACTCATTCTTGGAAAATAATATCACAAGCAATGGGATATTTGTGGACCCTTAAAAGATAGAAGAAATTAAGGGATAGATGAGTCCAACATCTGTGATAGATATCCATAGATTCCTTAGATTAGTGGGGTACTATATTTGATTTGTGCAATATTTATCATGATTTTCAAACCCCCTAATTATGCTAAATATGAAGGGATTTAAGCTTATTTGGAATGTTGAATGTGAAGAGTTCTTCAAGGAGTTGAAAAGAGGCCTATCACTAAATATGTACTTACACTACACACAAGTGGATAACATTTCATGGAATTCAATTTTTTTAAGAGTATATTGGGTTGTGTGTTAATATATAATGAATAATCGATAGAATATACTTCAAGCTAGTTGAAATTTCATGAACAGAACTACCCAATGCATGATCTAGGGTTGGATGTAGTCATCTTTGCATTGAAAATATTACATCATTATCTCTTTGTGGATAAGTGTGAAATATATAAGGGTCAAAAATACTAAAGTATATATTAACATAGAAAGAGATAAATATGGACTAGCGATGATGGTTAGAGCTGATCAAGGGCTATGACGTCTCAATCAACTACTATCCTTGAAAAGAAAATAATGTGGCAGAAACTCTAATAAGATGAATCCTAAAATTTTATTATTGATGATAATTGAGAAGGATATGATCTTCTAATATTTTTAAATGATGTAAATGGGAATCATAAATTAAGGAACATCATAAATCCTTTTAAAAATGATAGATCAACCATCCCTTCTAAAGATGATAAAGGATGATCAAAGATATTATGTGGGAATTTAGAAGAAAGTAGAAAGTATAAGAAAAGGTAAACCATTGGAGTTACATGTTAATAAAGAAGAATTTGTAATATTATAGTCACGAATATATGTACTATAAAATATTGAGTTAAAGGAGTTTTTGGTGATGCACATAGTTTTGCTTTCTCCATACATCCAGAAAATAAAAAGATGTATTGAGATATTCAGGAGAACTATTAGTGAGAAAATATAAAGAAGGAGATATCCGAATATCCATCAAGATGTCTTGTATGTCAGCAAGTGAAGTTAGAAATGTATAAATACATGGGTATGATGCAACCATTACCTATAACAATAAGAAAATGGGAAAACATCACTATGGAATTTATCACTGGTCTTCTAAAGACATCAATAGGAAATAATGCTATATGGGTGGTGGCGGATCATCTTAATAATACTACCCACTTCATGGTGATTTGAGAGGATTTAGCACTCAATCAACTTATAAGGAAATACATTCAATAACTAGAGAGGCTATATGAAAAACCACTTTCAATTTTATCTGATCAAGATCTAAGAATTTTCACTATGTTTTGGAAGGTTCTTCAACATGCTCTAAATACTTAGTTGAACTTCATCAAAAAAGATCACCCTCAAATTGATGGAAAATCTGAGTGGAATATCCAGACAATCAAGGACATGTTGAGAGATTCCTTGATTGACTTAAAAAGAGGATGGGACCAACATCTTACTTTGATTGAGTTCTCATATAATAATAGTTTACACTCAAGCATCCAAATGGATCCCTATGAAGCACTTTATGGGAAGAGGTTTAGAACACCTATATGCTGGGATGAAGTTGGAGAATGAAAATTTATAGGTCTAAAAATGGTTGAGGAAATGCTGGAAAAGGTTAAGACCATTCAAAATTACATTAAGGATTCTCAGAGTCAAAAACAGAGCTATTATGACAATCATCAATGAGACCAAGAGTTTGAGGTTGGAGACATGGTATTCCTTAATATATAACCATGGAATAAATCCATGAGATTTTAAAATAAGGGAAATCTTATTCAAAGACACATCATCCCCTTTGAGATTCTTGAACGCCTCAGAGCAGTGACCTATTGACTAAAACTCCCACCTAACCTGTATCATGTACATGATGTATTCCATGTATCACTCTTGAAGAAGTATAGAATATACCCCTTATATTTACTCAATCTAGATGTGGTACCATTGGAGAATGACCTTTCCTATGAGGAACAGTTGATGAAGATCTTATGTTGCATTGAAAATTTTATAGGAAATAAGAAAATGCA
The DNA here is from genome assembly GCA_963277665.1 of Viscum album. Taxonomy (NCBI): domain Eukaryota; kingdom Viridiplantae; phylum Streptophyta; class Magnoliopsida; order Santalales; family Viscaceae; genus Viscum; species Viscum album. The sequence continues at coordinate 930,168,421 of OY728165.1, forward strand.
CCTGATCAAAGTGATGTGGATAAACCAAAAGTTTAAAAAAGAAATGTGGTAACATGAGGAAGTGATGAAACATAATTACCCTCATCTTTTTTTTTTGTGAAATGACAATTTTGAGGTCAAAATTTCAAAAGGGTAAAAGATTATAACGAATCAAACTTTTTAAGTAAAAGTCCCTTTGTGGTTAAATTAAATGCATTAATATATATATTGGATATAGAAAACACATGAAATTATTTGGTTTCATTATATCCTATTAGATATAAATTACCATTAAGTATCATAACCATTGATAATATATCTATTAGACATTGATCATATGATTGTTATAAATATAGGGTTTTAAAAAATCCAATTGACACAAACAAAGGAAGTGATGACCTCAAATAGATGGATCATACCCTATGAATCCAATTTATCATAGCTACTGATGGAGATAACATCATTGGGATTGTCACTTGACCAATCCCAAGCTGAGATCCAACAACTTAAGAAAAATTGAAACCTTTTACGAAATAAGTTCAATCCTATAGAGATCACGGTTGAAACCATGTATACCGAAACACCCCATCAAAGTATCACTATAGAACACATTAATCTTAGGGAATTTTCTAGTGTATTAAATGTATATGTATCGATACCATAATAAAATGAAAATATATATTTTATTTTAAATAGAATAATTTTTATATTTACTTCTTATAGCTACTTTATAAATGATTTTAGTTTTTATATAATAAAACACAAATTGTATTTTTATATTAGTATTAAATTTAAATTAAGATGATTATTTTGATGAATTAATGGATTTTTTAAATAAATAACATCTTAATAAAATATTATTATTAAATAAGTTTTACTAAATATAAATGATCATATAATTTTTATGAAGATAGTTTTAAATTTTAAAAGAGTTTGGAAACTGTTATGTCAAAACCCCAAAATTTCTCAATAAATGTAGATTCTTATTTTAAATGTGAAAATAATATATTTGTAAATTTATTGGGATAAAATAAAATTTATTTTAGGACTCAGAATGTAAAAATTATCTAATGGTTAATTCCTCATAATTTTCTAATATAGTATAATTCTTGGGTAAAAAATTAAATACAGTATAAATATATGATATGTATTATGACATCATAATGAATAAAAACGATTTAATAAATACAATAAATGGTATATAAAACCAAATATATGTTTTACCTTTAAAATAATATTATTTTTATGTTATTTTATTTATCTTATAAATCCATTTTAAATCCTCCAAAACTTATAAAATATTTTATGTTTTTGAAATAATTTCTTCAACATTATGACTCACCTCCACATCAAAAAGGGTAATATTTTAATAATTTAGGACCTTATATTAATAATAGAATAAAAAAACCCTTATTTTATAGAAACCATGGGCAAAAACCGTGGGATGGTTTGTGATTTTTGGTTATTTTATTATGTATATTCCAAAACAAATGTTTGATAAATGATAAATAATTACCCATTCATTTCATATATAAACCCACCAAAGATACCATTTATCTCCACTAAAAATCCTTGGATCATGTCCATATGCTTCCCTAACCTCTCTAGAGTCCAAACATGGTGACCCAATCTCTCAAGAAGCTCTTCTCAAGCATTTGGAGTCATACTCTCTAGGTAAGGGATCCTCTCCTTCTCTAGTTTATTCATGTTTCTTCATTATCTCATGCCTTATTTTTCAAATTACTAATGATGGGATATTTTTTACATGTCCTTAATACTATCCCACTATGTAAAAATTATGAGATACTCTTTTCTCTCCCATAAACCCATTTTTGGAATCTTTATGTGACACCATTATGCTGCTGAAATTTCACCGTGATTTTCCATGCAAAAACAATTGTGTAGTGAATACCATACCCATTTCTAATCAAGGGTGTTCATCTTTATGAACTTATAATTATTTAAATATATAATTAAATTTATTTATTCAATACTCCTTGATAATGGAATAAAAATTTCTGAAAAATGATTCCATGTTTTATGATCTATGTGTCTCACATAAGCATGATAATGAAATAAAAGTGATGGGTGTGCCGAGAATTATATAGCCCTCCAATGCATTGGGTAATGTTTTAGTCTCACGAGACATATACAAGGGATTAGGGAGTGGACCTAATCCATCATGAGAGTTTTTCCATCATGATGTATTGGTAGTTATCCTTGACCTATGTTTATGATGTAATGTTTTAAGTTGTTTCCACATTTCTCAAGTTACCTTTATGTTATCATGCTATATCATGTCTTATTGTTCATGTTTATGATTATAAACCCTTTTATGCCCCATTTATTTTCCTATTTTATTACATGTATTACTTTCATCATGTTATGCGATGTTTATTCTCTTAGTGGGCTTTATAGATCACCCCTTTCTTATGTATGTCCTCATATTATCCCATGCAATTTTAAGTATGGGCATGTTAAGGAAGTTTTCAATAAAGATGATTTATTTCCTATTTTAATTTTACATGTAATGTAACTTATTCCAAAAGAAACTATATTTCTTGATATTTTTGGTTGTATTTTATGAAATCTTATGTAATAAATCATCAATTTATGTGTAATAAAGAGAAGAGTTGTCATAATAATCCTAACACCTAATATCTTTAAACTAAAATTAATTATTTAATTCATTCTCACAACCTAGTATAAGGAAAATTTAATATAGAATAAAATTAAATCAATTATTATATCCAACATGTAACTTTTTAAATGGACATATAACAATTTATAGATTCTGTTATAGACTTTAAACTAAAACATACACCCATTCATAATATAAAAAATTAATATATTTGAATAAAATATGGAATAATATAAGTAAATGCACAATTGAAAATTTTATTTATTAGATAAAAAATTTATGGACATTTCATAAATATAGAAATTATAAACAAAGTATAATATATCCATGAATTATGAAAAATCCATGATTAAATAATTATAAATACTTTATATTTATATTTAATATGATCACATTCATATTATTATTTTATTTAGTTTTATACTTAAATATTTGATATTCAAAGAAATATAAATATTTTATTCTCCAATTATCTTTTTTAAATAATTTAAATAATCCAAATATAAAAAATTTAATATAATTTAAACCTTTCTCATATCAATAATCAAAATTAATTTTGATATGGTTTAACTAATTTCTCAAGTAAGATCTTTAATTTAAACGATTAAAAGTAAACACTATGAAAAATTAATAATTAAATGTAAACCCATTTATATTATTTAGCATTATTTTATAATTTATAAAATATTTATAAATTACCCTTATAATTTCTATATAATCATTTTATATTTAAATTATAGGACAAGATATATAAATTGAAAATGGTATTTTAATATTAAAAATTTATATTATTGAATATTTACTTAATAAATGTTTTATAAATACTAAATAATTAACTATAAAAAATTTATAATTAAGTAATTTATAAATAATTTAAAAATTAAATTAATATAAAAAATAATCATTTTCATAATTTATAAAAAAATTTATAAATTATTTAAATCGATACTTATTGAAATTTGAAAAATATATTTTTTATTATATCATATTTAATGATACATGTAAGTCATAACTAGTGACTTAGTTCAAAACCAACACCTCATCACTTCATCCTATCTATCTTGAATTATAATCTATAATGTAGATCATTAAATATAAAATTCACACTAGATTACATTCAAAATATAAACTCTTGGGAACTTGTGTTCTTAACTTATGATATAACTTGAGTGAGATTAACCCAATATTAGTCATATACAATGCTAATCCCAAGCTATGGTATCATGTGTGGGATTAACCAATGGTGTCTTACTACCTATAAGGAGAAACACTTTGGTTCCATGGAATTATTTGTTATGATATCTCCTATATCATAAGTTTGATATGATGCTTTTATTTTTGAAAAACACTTATCAATTCTATCACCCCATTTACAAATCCCTATAGTACACTACGATATATGAAAAACCAAAGGATTACACTATGTTGTCACCTACTATATCCCATATCACATGGCATGACCATATCATATATTATGAAATATCAGATCATATATCTAGTCACATTATAAAAACACTATCATTTTTAATGATTAATAATAATATATCAAAAAAAATATCCAATTTCATTATTTTAAAACATGATTTCAGGAATCATGAAGCATGGTGAGGATTTTATACCATTAGAATATTTATAAGGATTGAATGAAATTATTTCAATGTAGTATAAGAAATTATAAACCATAAATCCAAAGAACAACCATGCATAAAACCCTAAACCATGTATAAAATATCAATGAAAAAACCATGTACCTTACACCAATGATCACTATTACCATTGTATTCAAAATTGTACTTGATGAATATCATTTAGAGGTATTCATTAGACTCTATTATTATAAGGCCCCAGCCTTAAACCTTACTTAATCTTGAGTTATTACAAGATTACACATTGAGGATCTTTTCATGTTTAGAGTTTTAGAGAATTAGATCATGAAACCTGCATTACATTCCACATTTAAACAAAGTGGTTACATAAAAGACAGTATTCATTCTTCCCATCAACGGGAACATATTTAAAATATAACACGGATTCTTTCTTGACACATCCTTGACACTATCATCACATAATGTACCTTTCCCTTGACCTGTGAAAAACATTTCAAAAACTTGGGATGAGCATAAAAAGCTCAGTAAGAGTTATAAAAATATGGAAAGGAAACATGAGTTCATATATACATAAGAATGAAATCATACTTTACCCATAAAACAAAGGCACTTTAACATACCTCATAAAACCATGAATAAATCATAGAAATCATAAGACATAAAGGTAACTTGAGGCATTCATAACATTCTTACGTAGGGAGTAACCCTCTTGGTTACGTTTGGAATACCCATCACAGTATATTCCCTAAATCTCTTCGGAGAAACCTTAACGTTTCACTCCTTCGCGTTACCCAATGCATTGGAGAGCTATATCGGGCTCACCCGCCCTTAGTTTATCACGGAACCACCCGTTATTCATAACAATGCCCAAGAACCATAACATAATCGTATCACATAAAACATTAATAAAGGAAACATAACATTTCCACATTTCAATCACAATATAACATTTTAGGATATTGAAATAATGAATCCATTAAAAACCATTTTCAAAACCATTTAAAACATTTAATAAGGAGAATTTTGAATCAAAGTGTCCCATACCACCTTGAAGCTTTTAAAATTTTAAACCATTAATATCCATATAAATAAATCCTTAAAACAATTTTTAAAACATGGATATTAATAAGAACAAATCATTAAAACATTTGAAGCGATATTTTGGTCAAAAGGGTTTTTACCAAAATTAGAGACACTTGAATACATTAATTGAGGAATAAAATTTAATAAGAACTTTATAATATCATGAGAATAAATGGATTCATGATATAATATTCCAAAGAACAGTATATACACCATATAAGAGTGAATTGGTGCATAACAACAATGAAGTCTCAATAAGGATGTAAAATGTGATGAAATCCCTTATAAAGAAGGTATCCTTAAATTAAGGATAAATCAATATCAAAATTATGTGTGAAAAATATAAATACACCCAATATAATTGGATATTAAGTGTAAAACAATAAAAGGTCATTCACACATATTCAAAGGATGACATATTCAATAACTACATGTTGAACTCAAATAAATCGGAATTGGGTTAAGAAGTTCCCTTGACAGCCTAACAGCGTCACATCAAAATGAGTTGATGAAAGATAAAAAGAGTATTTCATCACTTGGACACAAAATTTACATCATTAAGGATATATTAGAACATATCCCAACATAACAATATGTAAATTAAAAGACCCAATAAAAGAAGTCTTTTAAAAAGAGGAGGGTGAAAGGTTCCCTTACCGACTTGGGTATCTTTCAAAACATACACCCCATGAAAGAAGGGCAATAAATCATTGATGTAAATACTCATAAACGAAAGTATATTACACAAAGAGTAGAATAATGGGCAGTACATACACCACTCAAAGGAAATTGTGGCAAATGTAGCATAAATCTCACGGGGATAAAAGTGAGATGAAAAATCCCTTACAAAAACTCGGCAGCCTAACGGCACCACATAAAACTTCCAAAAGGATTGATGAGAGAGAATAGGGTCTCTCATCACATGAACATAAAAATTACAGTAGGAGTAACATAAAATAACATCCCAATCATAAGAAAGATGAGCTTAAAAGAAATTACATAAAAGAGTGTACTTAAAAAGAAAGAGAGTTGTAGGATCCCTTACCTCGGGTCCGACTTGACTCGATTGTTCTTTAACGTCCTGAATAATAAACTTGAGTTAATTTCTAATTCCTTAAGAAACCTTTTTCAAGTTCAATATTACTTTTATACCACTTATTACCATGTCACAAACATTATGTAATCATTTAAGTTAATAATATTTGTTTTGCCGATATTTGGTTCTTAAGTCGAATGTGGTCTTCTTACAATTACATGTTGTTCATGTGGACAAATGTTTATTATATCCAGAATTGTATTCATTATGTAGATATCATATATGTCATATATATCCAGTACATTCATGCGTTTATAACATTACATAATCATTTAGAGGTAAGAAATGAAATGCACCGTTCATGGAGACGGTAAGCCGTACGTACGCATGAACGCTACTTTCATTTCTATTTCGTATTTTATAGAATGGAATAATAATGATATAAAGGTATATTATAATTCCAGTATAATATCATATATAATATCATATTTCCATACTTTATACATCCCACATATGGTATTTAACGAATCAAATCACTTTGAGGGGGCGGTAGTCCGCACTTCCTTAAATGAAGATATCACGTATACCCATAATGGAAGCCATAAAGGTAAGACAAAAATGAAAAATACAGAAGAATAAATAAAACATAAACATATTATATATCATATATAAAAATAGTGACATCATAATGGCCACCTTTTAAGGTGTTAAATGAGTATTGAACAATCATCGTTTCGGGAGGCAGAATTTCACCATCCACGGAAACCGTATGTTCTTTAACCATTTGATGTAGTTGTGTGAGATTGTAGCTCGAATAAATATTATAACAACATCCTAGTATATTGAAGATACTGGTGTTGTTACAAAAGAAGTAAATAAAAAGAGTTTAGGGGGTTGGAGAAGCAAAATAAAACAAATGAACATGAGAGAATGAATTACCTTTAAAAGTGTAACTCCTTTTGATTTAAGCCTAAAGGATTCCTTTGAAAGGATTCTTCCCAAAGTGAGTCCTCTAAGATGAGGAGAGGGATGTGGAGAGAGTAAATGGGCAGGGGTTGGCCGAGCCAAAGGCTTGAGGAGTGTGTTAAATGAGGTAGAGGTGGGGGCCTTTTATAAGAGGAGAGGAGGGGTACTTTTGGAAAGTAAGAAATATTACTTTATTTGAAAATGTGTTTCGGTTTTAAAAGGTCCCACATTGATATAATTCGTGGATACGGTGATAAGGCTTCTAAATCCACCCATCCATTTGGTTTTGTCTATGTTTAGGTTCTAGATTTTTCATTATCTTTCCATTTTAATTAAATCGTCAAATAATGATGTCATCGCTGCATCATTATTATGTCATAAATAATTTAATTTCTTTAATGTCTAAAAATTATAAAAAAAATACTATGATATAGGAAATCCTTTTAGCTTTCCAATGACTATTTATAATCAAAATTTGGACTTTTATAACCCCACTTACAAATTGTTTTTGTAAAACATATTATGTTTGTGTCATTTTCACTTTAACATTAAATAAAAATATATTAATGTCATTTTCCAACTAAAGTGGCTCCATGGGGTCCCCAAGTTGGCCCATGGCTTGTATTGGTCGGCCATGACTCACCCAATAGGTGTAGGACAAGTGTCATGGTGTTTTCACATTCTTATAATATCATTTGTACCTTAAACTACACTAATTACCACTAATCGCGATTAAAAACTTAATAAGTTACTATTCACCAAAAAATTATTTTAATCTCATTGAACCACATTTTACTTCTTAATGACAACCATGTATGTCGGATTTTTGAAAATCAAAACACAATTGTGGAAAAATTTCATTTAAATGAAAAACCAGTTTTTATAAGTACCACTTAGTGGTTTCACTATTCATCAAATATTGAAGTTTTTCAGAAAATTACCAAAAATTCACCCTAAGCTATATTTGATATTCCGAATTCAAAAATGAAGTCTATTTTACAAAATTCAAAACATATTAGTCACATTAATTAATTTAATAATTAATTCCCGCTGTCAGAGCAAATAGCGTGTTTTTATAAAACAATAAGTATCAAAAGATTGACACTAGTTTAAGTCTGATTTCAAAGTGAAATTAATTCCAATGACCACTATTGGATTTAATGGTAAAAATATTTTCTAATTTCACTTTAAAACCAATTCAAAATATTATCTAATCATATAAATAAATTAGATTAAAAAGAGGTTTTGAATTAAAACACAACATTCTACACTATTCATCAAAAAATGAACTTTATCGGAAAAATACCAAAAAATTACACAAAGTAAAATTTGATGTCCCGATTCTTAATAAGAGTTTTATTTGGTCCAAAAGAATGTATAAGAGTGATCAAAACTATACTTAATGACAGTTCTCCATTAAAAGGCGATAAGTGAACCTTTAGTGAAAACTAGGGCATATACACCTAAAATTTAATTCTTTCCGTATTTTAAGCCTTTAGATTTTATTGGATAAATGTAAAAACATTAAAAAACATATATAATCATATTTTAGTTATTTATATCCATTCCCGCCATTATAACGGCTACATGTTAACTACCATTTAAAATAATATTATTTTATTATTAGAGTGCAACGTAAGATTCCCAAGAAACTCGTTGTTGCGTGTTGGGTACGCCATCGAGCATAGCGTCCCCTTTAAAGTCATATTAATATTTTATTCACAAATATGGATAAATATGAAAATTTCATATTCATTATTTACCTGGGGTGTTACATCCTTCCCCCCTTTTGGGAATTGCGTCCTCGTAATTTTAAAATTGCGCTTGGAAACATCCTTGAAAGTCCCACATCGGAACAAGAGTCGGTAAAACAATCACTTTAAAATAAAGAAAGATAAGCACAGAGGTCACCTGAGTTAACCCATACTAGGATTCCATGTATGAAAATATGGACATGGAGGAGAAAACATAGGGGCATGTTCTGATGGAGAGTGATAGAAAACATGTTTAGGAGAAAGTTAACAATGAGAAAATCACAAACTTGTGATGGGTTAAACGGTGTTGGGTTCCCCAGTAGGAAAAGTTAATAGACAACATTTTTGTTTTAAGTTACTTTTTATTGAGGAATTTATTCATAAGGAATCATAATCACTTATCATGTTGACTTTCAACTTTTACTAGATTCCTTAGTCAAACTCATATTTTTTTCCAAAAGACGAGTATTTAGGGAGACTTGTTCGCATTAAGAGTACTATAATCAACTTCTAGAGAATCACCTAATCCACAAAAGAGAACTATATACTTCCCATATCTTTAGACCTTAACCATAACCAAAACCAAAAAGGTTAGTACAAGGTCAGATAATCCATAAAAGGATAACCCTTTATAAAAATAAAATCTATTCTTAATCTCTAAAATTTGTCAAACAAAACCCAAAGTTCAACAAGGATCATCCGATAAACAATTTGTCCATAAAATTCTTCAAAGTAATCAAAACTAAGATTGAAACCCAAATATTTCAATGATTTAGTCACATAGTCTTCCAAGTTAAATCGTAACATTTATCTCCAAACAACATCAGTCTCTCCTAAAGTCTCGTATTGAAAATTAATTAACCTAATCACATATCCTCCATGATAGGTTAATCATTTTCATAAATAACCCAAAATAAACTTTCTCTTAATTCATAAAATCATATAACTAAAAAGAATCAGTCAAACTAACCAGGGACTTCACGTAGTCCAGTGGTAGGCGATAAATACCAGTCGCACTTTGGTTGTGGGTTCGATTCCCGCAGCTTTGTCCGACGCGACGGGTTGTCACACGGTCTGCGTGTTGTCCTTTTTCCAAAACTATATAATTCTTAAAACATTCCCCCAAAATGAGATAAAATCTTCAAAAATAAACATAACATATTTTAACCTCAAGTTTATCTCATGCCTTTCATTTTCCATCATATCATATAATAACCCATAATTACCTCAAAAGTAAGAATCATATAAACTCTAATGGTTACCTTTATAATTATTACCTGAACATCCACATGGATTGGTCATCTCGTACATGATGCATTAAAGATCATACCAAGGTTCAAGTTGTTGATCATGACTCCTTGATAGTTGGTTTAGAACAACCATGTGTTTCCTCATTGAATCCCCCATTTTATCTAGTATCTTAATCATAGAACCACCATAGTTTCCTTCAAACCTGTTGTCTCTTTGGTGCCTGCTAGATCCATCCATTCACTAAAAACAGAAAGGTCAGTGTGAGTATATCAACATAACCATCATGTACTAATGAGGAAGATAAACACTAAGATACACTTACTCATTCACTTTATCTAAAACTAGGACTCTTTCTGAAATCCTAACCATTATGGTAATGTCACTTATGCTTAAAGAATACCCTAACCTCTAAAGTTATCTAAACCGACCTCTGATACCAACTATAAGGCCCCAGCCTTAAACCTTACTTAATCTTGAGTTATTACAAGATTACACATTGAGGATCTTTTCAGGATTAGAGTTTTAGAGAATTAGATCATGAAACTTGCATTACATTCCACATTTAAACAAAGTGGTTACATAAAAGACAGTATTCATTCTTCCCATCAACGGGAACATATTTAAAATATAACACAGATTCTTTCTTGACACATCCTTGACACTATCATCACATCATGTACCTTTCCCTTGACCTGTGAAAAACATTTCAAAAACTTGGGATGAGCATAAAAAGCTCAGTAAGATTTATAAAAATATGGAAAGGAAACATGAGTTCATATATACATACGAATGAAATCATACTTTACCCATAAAACAAAGGCACTTTAACATACCTCATCAAACCATGAATAAATAATAGAAATCATAAGACATAAAGGTAACTTGAGGCATTCATAACATTCTTACGTAGGGAGTAACCCTCTTGGTTACGTTTGGAATACCCATCAAAGTATATTCCCTAAATCTCTTCGGAGAAACCTTAACGTTTCACTCCTTCGCGTTACCCAATGCATTGGAGAGCTATATTGGGATCACCCGCCCTTAGTTTATCACGGAACCACCCGTTATTCATAACAATGCCCAAGAACCATAACATAATCATATCACATAAAACATGAATAAAGGAAACATAACATTTCCACATTTCAATCACAATATAACATTTTAGGATATTGAAATAATGAATCCATTAAAAACCATTTTCAAAACCATTTAAAACATTTAATAAAGAGAATTTTGAATCAAAGTGTTCCATACCACTTTGAAGCTTTTAACATTTTAAACCATTAATATCCATATAAATAAATCCTTAAAACCATTTTTAAAACATGGATATTAATAAGAACAAATCATTAAAACATTTGAAGCGATATTTTGGTCAAAAGGGTTTTTACCAAAATTAGAGACACTTGAATACATTAATTGAGGAATAACATTTAATAAGAACTTTATAATATCATGAGAATAAATGGATTCATGATATAATATTCCAAAGAACAGTATATACACCATATAAGAGTGAATTGGTGCATAACAACAATGAAGTCTCAATAAGGATGTAAAATGTGATGAAATCCCTTATAAAGAAGGTATCCTTAAATTAAGGATAAATCAATATCAAAATTATGTGTGAAAAATATAAATACACCCAATATAATTGGATATTAAGTGTAAAACAATAAAATGTCATTCACACATATTCAAAGGATGACATATTCAATAACTACATGTTGAACCCAAAGAAATCGGAATTGGGTTAAGAAGTTCCCTTGACAGCCTAACGGCGTCACATCAAAATGAGTTGATGAGAGATAAAAAGAGTATCTCATCACTTGGACACAAAATTTACATCATTAAGGATATATTAGAACATATCCCAACATAACAGTATGTAAATTAAAATACCCAATAAAAGAAGTCTTTTAAAAAGAGGAGGGTGAAATGTTCCCTTACCGACTTGGGTATCTTTCAAAACATACACCCCATGAAAGAAGGGAAATAAATCATTGATGTAAATACTCATAAACGAATGTATATTACACAAAGAGTAGAATAATGGGCAGTACATACAACACTCAAAGGAAATTGTGGCAAATGTAGCATAAATCTCACGGGGATAAAAGTGAGATGAAAAATCTCTTACGAAAACTCGGCAGCCTAACGGCGACACATAAAACTTCCAAAAGGATTGATGAGAGAGAATAGGGTCTCTCATCACATGAACATAAAAATTACAGTATGAGTAATATAAAATAACATCCCAATCATAAGAAAGATGAGCTTAAAAGAAATTACATAAAAGAGTGTACTTAAAAAGAAAGAGAGTTGTAGGATCCCTTACCTCGGGTCCGACTTGACTCGATCGTTCTTTAACGTCCTGAATAATAAACTTGAGTTAATTTATAATTCCTTAAGAACCCTTTATCAAGTTCATTATTACTTTTATACCACTTATTACCATGTCACAAACATTATGTAATCATTTAAGTTAATAATATTTGTTTTGCCGATATTTGGTTCTTAAGTCGAAAGTGGTCTTCTTACAATTACATGTTGTTCATGTGGCCAAATGTTTATTATATCAAGAATTGTATTAATTATGTAGATATCATATATGTCATATATATCCAGTACATTAATGCTTTTATAACATTACATAATCATTTAGAGGTAAGAAATGAAATGCATCGTTCATGGAGACGGTAAGCCGTACGTACGCATGAACACTACTTTCATTTCTATTTCGTATTTTATAGAATGGAATAATAATGATATAAAGGTATATTATAATTCCATTATAATATCATATATAATATCATATTTCCATCCTTTATACATCCCACATATGGTATTTAATGAATCAAATCACTTTGAGGGGGCGGTAGTCCGCACTTCCTTAAATGAAGATATCGCGTATACCCATAATGGAAGCCATAAAGGTAAGAAAAAAATTAAAAATACAGAAGCATAAATAAAACATAAACATATTATATATCATATATAAAAATAGTGACATCATAATGGCCACCTTTGAAGGTGTTAAATGAGTATTGAACAATCATCGTTTCGGGAGGCAGAATTTCACCATCCACGGAAACCGTATGTTATTTAACCATTTGATGTAGTTGTGTGAGATTTTAGCTCGAATAAATCTTATAAAAACATCCTATCATATTTAATATACTGTTGTTGTTACAAAAGAAGTAAATAAAAAGAGTTTAGGGGGTTGGAGAAGAAAAATAAAACAAATGAACATGAGAGAATGAATTACCTTTAAAAGTGTAACTCCTTTTGATTTAAGACTAAAGGCTTCCTTTGAAAGGATTCTGCCCAAAGCGAGTCATCTAGGATGAGGAGAGGGATGTGGAGAGAGTAAATGGGCAGGGGTTTGCCGAGCAAAAGGCTTGAGGAGTGTGTTAAATGAGGTAGAGGTGTGGGCCTTTTATAAGAGGAGAGGAGGGGTACTTTTGGAAAGTAAGACATATTACTTTATTTGAAAATGTGTTTCGGTTTTAAAAGGTCCCACATTGATATAATTCGTGTATAAGGTGATAAGACTTCGAAATCCACCCATCCAATTGGTTTTGGCCATGTTTAGGTTGTAGATATTTCATTATCTTTCCATTTTAATTAAATCGTCAAATAATGATGTCATCGCTGCATCATTATTATGTCATAAATAATTTAATTTATTTAATGTCTAAAAATTATAAAAAAACTACTATGATATAGGAAATCCTTTTAGCTTTCCAATGACTATTTATAATCAAAATTTGGACTTTTATAACCCCACTTACAAATTGTTTTCGTAAAACATATTATGTTTGTGTCATTTTCACTTTAACATTAAATAAAAATATATTAATGTCATTTTCCAACTAAAGTGGCTCCATGGGGTCCCCAAGTTGGACCATGGCTTGTCTTGGTCGGCCATGACTCACCCAATAGGTGTAGGACAAGTGTCATGGTGTTTTCACATTCTTATAATATCATTTTTACCTTAAACTACACTAATTACCACTAATCGCGATTAAAAACTTAATAAGTTACTATTCACCAAAAAATTATTTTAATCTCATTGAACCACATTTTACTTCTCAATGACAACCATGTATGTCGGATTTTTGAAAATCAAAACACAATTATGGAAAAATTTCATTTAAATGAAAAATCAGTTTTTATAAGTACCACTTAGTGGTTTCACTATTCATCAAAAATTGAAGTTTTTCAGAAAATTACCAAAAATTCACCCTAAGCTATATTTGATATTCCGAATTCAAAAATGAAGTCTATTTTAAAAAATTCAAAACATATTAGTCACATTAATTAGTTTAATAATTAATTCCCGCTGTCAGAGCAAATATCGTGTTTTTATAAAACAATAAGTATCAAAAGATTGACAATAGTTTAAGTCTGATTTCAAAGTGAAATTAATTCCAATGACCACTATTGGATTTAATGGTAAAAATATTTTCTAATTTCACTTTAAAACCAATTCAAAATATTATCTAATCATATAAATAAATTAGATTAAAAAGAGGTTTTGAATTAAAACACAACATTCTACACTATTCATCAAAAAATGAACTTTATCGGAAAAATACCAAAAAATTACACAAAGTAAAATTTGATGTCCCGATTCTTAATAAGAGTTTTATTTGGTCCAAAAGAATGTATAAGAGTGATCAAAACTATATTTAATGACAGTTCTCCATTAAAAGGCGATAAGTGAACCTTTAGTGAAAACTAGGGCATATACACCTAAAATTTAATTATTTCCGTATTTTAAGCCTTTAGCTTTTATTGGATAAATGTAAAAACATTAAAAAACATATATAATCATATTTTAGTTATTTATATCCATTCCCGCCATTATAACAGCTACATGTTAACTACCATTTAAAATAATATTATTTTATTATTAGAGTGCAACGTAAGATTCCCAAGAAACTCGTTGTTGCGTGTTGGGTACGCCATCGAGCATAGCGTCCCCTTTAAAGTCATATTAATATTTTATTCACAAATATGGATAAATATGAAAATTTCATATTCATTATTTACCTGGGGTGTTACAATTATCCATGGTTTATGCATGGGAAGACATGAATCACCCATTGAATGAGTAGGACCATCATATTTTCCCACTATATGCTAGTTCCTCTCAAGCTAAATAGAAAAGTAGGAAGAGATATTTGGGTGTGGGAGAATAAAATCCATAAAATTAATAATATCAATGGTTGTGGCATATTTATATAGGATTTGGGACACTCCTAATCGAATCTAGTGAATTTATTCACACATTATAAAACTTATATGTAAATGGTAAATGTTAAAACATTTATAACCTTTGGTCATCCAAATGTTCTCACAACTATATCATCTTATGAAATAACTATGATCAATGATAGCTTACTCATGGATAATTCATGCAAGTTAAATTTTAAAATTTAGTTTCTAATCAATAATAATGTATTAGAGTGAATCATACCATAAAATTTCATCAAAAATTTTACTATACAATATAGAATTATTATACAATATGATAGGTTCGAGACGGAGATGTGAAATCTATATTTCATACCTTATGATATTCATATATTTTCTCATAAGATATATCCAAATGCATCACATGAATATAAAATATAAGACATATCACCATCACTTGGATCAACAAGTAATATATTTTAGGGGACTAAATTTCTCAGCATTCACATATAAATTACTATATATGGAATTATTCCTTGATAATAGAAATATTTTAGGTTGTGTTATCCTCATATAGATGTTGGTATGGGAGATTATCCCTCTTTCCGATGCTTGTGTTGGTGTGTCATTTCCTATGAAGTTATAACATGATTTTCCATGTAGAAAATGATATATTTTTCAATTTTTTTTGACATTAATTTCATTAAATTTTTATTAATAAATTAACTTTTTATAAAAAAAATAATAGGTGTATCTAGGCCTATAATCATATCCACACTTCATGGCATGATATACCTAACTAAAAACTTATATTTGTTTGTCTATAACTTGATTATGTATATTAAATTTTAATTTCTTTAATAATGTTTAATTTATTCAAATAACCAATTAACAACAAGTTTAACATAATATTTAAATGTATTCTTGTATTTTCATTTCATGTTTCTTAGGTTCCACCTGTTGGGACTATTTTTACGATAATTTCAGCATACTACATGGACTTGATTCATGTTAGAACATGTATCGTGCTTATTTTTTATTATCATATAAATGTATGAATCCTTATAGATCGTTTTATTTGTATATACAACTCATTATTAGTTTTTCCACAAAACTTTTGAAACTTCATTCTTAGAAGATGTCAAAGAATCATGATATGGATAAGAGGTTATACCATACATCATACATTGAGGTGTGGGATAAATGTGAGGAACCTTGTTTTCTGGGGAACCCATAATGTTCTTATATTTATCAAATTAGTTGGATTATAAAGGATAATACAAAATGAATTCATTGTAATATCTAGCACAACACGGGATAGACCATTACCACATAACAATTAATTTTTTTTAGTAATATCAATTTTTTTAATTTTATTTAATTTTAATTTTGTTAATTTACATCATTAGTACATTTACACATATCCAATCACAACTAATGATTTATTTTTTATCTGAAATTATTTATTAAATCAATAGAAGAGTTTCAATATCTCAATAATGACATACATCATGGAATTTTCAATGATGTGTCATAAGAGGGGAACATTGATCCAGATCAGCCACCTTATACTCTTGCTTATGATTTAGAACAACCACAAAGGGTGTGTATATGTCATAGTATACCACATGTAAGATAACAATTTTCTCCTAAAAAGGTTTTATTTTATTCTTCTAAGATACATTTTATAATTATTAAGTCTAAGGATTATTTTGTTGTCAATTCATGTAAACAATATTTTTATATCATGACTAATACACTTATGTTAGATGGGTATACTAACTAGAATATATGTAATTTCTAATTTATCTCATCTACACATGGTTGTTGAATTTTTATGCCCTAATAGTTAATATATTTCAATGTGGGTGAAGGATCTGACCATCAACTATCTCTATTCCCTGTGGGTAAATATTTATGCCAATAATAATTATATTTCTATGTTGCTGATGGTTTTGGATATGTAATAATGGATCCCTAACTAAATATATAAGAGCATATAGAGATAGAAACTTAGTAAGAACATGCAGAGAATGTAGTTTAATTGGGAGAAGATCAAGTTTTAGAATTATATAATCAACTTCACCAACACTGACATAGTAGATTTGGAGGCACTGTTCAGAAGTTTGAATAAAGAAAAAATCCACTTAAATGTTGACAAGAACATTATTTTTGATATTATTATTGATAATTTAATTAAAACACATATTTTTTACATGTTTTTAAATTTTATTATTTTATTATTTTTTCATGATTCTAATTCCAAAAAATTAATCTATAATAATATTTTTATTATTTTTTAAATATTTATGTTTCAATTAAAATATATTATCCCAAAAAATATTCATTAAACTTTTTACCATTACATATGATTCATATTTTATAGGCTATCATATTTAAAAATGTCAATTAATTAATTATTGATAATCATACTACCATATACAAAGTTCAATAACATTAAAATATTTTGGTGATTTCTTTTCAACTATTTTTTTCTGTTAGATAAATTTTATATTTTCTTTAGATATTTTTTACTGGGTATAAGGTTATTATCTAATGAACATTGACTATAGAAGAAATACATATATATATTGATCTGTCATTGAAATAATCAATATGTGAAGAAGAACATATAAAAACATGCATACCTATATCATAGTGAGTTCTATACTCAATAAGCTTCTTGATAAATTTCATTGAGAAATAACCAAATTTCCTTCCTCAACATCTAGTGTACAATGTAAAATAATATCCTCATATGCTATAAGAGGACCCCCAAACACCAAATTAGTATTGGAACCTTCTCTAGGAAGACAAGTGGTGGACATGGAGGAATAGATATTCAGCTATAGATTGTGAGTATCATGTTTCAGAATAGTAAAAATAAAATACCTTTATATATACCATATTAAATAAATAAATAGAGTTCATATTAAATTCCCATTGCATGATAGTCGGCATGTGTTTTGATAACTCATAACCCATTGATAAACTCATAGTCATTTTAATATTTCTAGTGATTATTTTTAGCCTTAAATGAATCAAACTTTGATTCATAACTGAAGATAATCCATACAAGGATATGCAGAAATGGTGATGCATTCACATTCCATATCATAATCCTATCACATGATATGATAAATTATTATAGATACATCCTAATGCCTCTTATGAAATGTTTATATTATAATTTTTGATATGAATCATATGCATATCGCATGCTATGAAATAAAGGATATCATATAATATGATCCCTTATTTAATTCATTTTTAATAATCTCCCACTTTCACTAAACTCTCATAAGGACATTATGCAAAACTTCACAACACATTATGAATACATCCAAAAAAGTTTTGGATAGGGTTTATCAAAATATATTCATTTTATAAAAAAAATATTTTTTCTAATACCTAATCTTTAAACTGATTCCTATCTAATTGACCTTACATGCCTTTTTAGTTGAAGTACCCTTGGATTTGGAGAATTTTGAGTTGTATTTTTTTAAATAACGTAAGATAATGTGTTTTCAAGTATAAAGAGTTGGGAACCTTTTATATTCAAAGGAGTATATGTCTCATATCAGAAAAGTGAGAAGGAAGATCATGAATTTCGGAAATTAATAGTGAAGTTAGTTTCTTGGGGAGAAACCCATTACATATGACGATTGGTGAATAGATACAAATTTCAAATACATGTACCAAGGATATGGAGTACTATATAAAATAGTTGATTAGTTATTTTAAAGGATCCAACTAGTGGTAATATTAAAGTGTTATTATTCACGTAATAATTCTAGGTAAAGTGAAGAGGAATTATGAGAATCCAATCAAGGTGTTCTATATATGATGTATGTAATATTTAGTGTTTATACACTCATGGATGGTGGTTTTAGAAATATAAATATGGATTGAAGAGTATCCAAACCTACTTTATTAAATTATATAAAATATGGTCAAGTACTAAAATCTGTATATGGATCATCTTTGTCATACCTAAACATCATCTAGTGACTTCATATAGATAAACTGCCTTTGGCATAAGAATAATTTCCTTCTTCATAACCATCATTCTTCTACTAAATAATTATCATCTGGATAAGTAGATCTTAATCCTTGTATGTGTAAACACCATTCCCTGGGTTGTGTAAACATCACCCAAGCCTGCATAAACATCATTGTATCTCTATATAAATATGATTTATGTTAGTATAGGGTTAATAAATGTAGACATAACCATTAAAACATAGTGAAAATTTTTATTTTTGTAGACTAAAAGATGGAGATTCTAGATATTTCAATCTAGAAAATAAATTGATTATAAATATCCCAATTCTATTCTTAAGAATCTTAAATATAAAAAACACCTAGAAGGGTATGTTATTTAAGCCTAAAAATTGTCATAACTGATTTTCAAGACATGTAGATGAATCTAAAAAAATAAAAATAACATGAGATTATTTATTAAAGTATAAAATTGTGTGTCCATAACTTTAAATTCTAATGAAAAACACATATGGAGATTATAGTGTTTTGAATTTTGGTTCCAAACATCATGAAGGTATTTATGGCCATGATTCAACACTGTTCTATATAAAATAAAGTGAAGGGGATTCTTTGAAAATTTCATGTATTTTTAATAATAATGTAGATAAATTTAAATTGATGCTTGATATAATCTTTAAAGTTTAATTGTTTAAGAAATAATTATATTGAGTGAGTTTATAATCTTCATAATTGAGATAAATGAGATCAATATGAGTTAAAAGGCTTGAAATTTACAGAAGCCTAAAATATTAGGACTTCCCACTTTGGTTATATCTATAAATTAAAAACATATCCACTGATGCGAGTACTATAATCTCATGGAATTAAATATCTTAAAATATTTTTGATTCATGATAATTTGTTTGAGGAAGAAGAAAAATGGTTGAGTGATTTGTATTGTGTCTTGATTCAAATGTAATCTATACAAGTTTCTAACTAAAGCACTCATATTTTAGAATGAGAGAATATCCCAAGCTCCACCTACTACTATATGTTTATATATTATGGTAGAAGTTTTTAAAGTGAAATTATTGTGATTTGAATTTGGGGATGAAGGAATCCAAGACTGTTAGAGAATTAAGTAAAAGATACAATTATCAATGTTTTAAAATGACAAGGAAAATAAAAAATGAGAAATATTTTCATTTAATAAATACATAAATTTGAAAATTAAATTGGTAACATACCATTTGTAGTGTTGAAAAATTAAGATTGTGTGTGTTCATAAATTTATTCATCTACATGTATTTTCTTTTTTAAGAATGTGAAAATGACCCAATATATAGTAATATATAGATTTTTATAAAATATAAATGATAATAAAAAAACACGAGTAGTTGGAATACGTGGCAAGGAAGATTAGATGATTTGGCTGAGAGAAGTGTGAACACTCTCAATAAAGGAATAATAAAAACAGGGAGAATCCAATAGATTTATACCTCTTGAGGAAGAATAAGAGAAGTAGATGACAAACTAGTGTATAATTGAGAATATTTTGGGTTTTTAGAAAGAAAATAAGAAAATAAATACTTATATTAATGGTTATATATAGTAAAGGAATAAGAAAGATGGAGTATGATATCTCAAAATTATGGTTGAGTGAGATGTGGTAAATTTTTATACCAGAGCTTTTAGTGGTATGAAATATGAGTTTGAGTATGCTAGCAATCAGTTTCAAGAGAATCTATGAGTTGTACAATGAACATAGGTGAAGCTGCATAAGCTATGTTTGAATTTATAAAGGTATTAAAATAATCTCTATTTGAGGAATAAAATATCATTTATGGGTTTATATGCATCTAAAGAGATCTTGTTGATCTACTTTGGGAGGATGAATATGGCAACACATAAATTTATTACACATTAATTCATAATTTATTACATAAATTTTTACATAATAAAACCCAAAATATCGATATTACTTATGTATTTTGGATATAATTTAACTAAAATAACAACATAAAATAGGGATACACTGACTTTATTGAAAACATCCTTAACATACTCTTAAAACATATCATTTATCTAAAACTATACGAGATAACCTGGGGGCATACATAATAATGGACTGAGATATAAATCTTAGTAATGGAATTGAAAAATAAAGGTATATGGTAATACAATACATGTGATCCAAGATGTATAACAATGTAACTTAATTGGTGAGAATCATAATCATGAACAATGAGGCATGATATAACATGATAGCATGAAGGCAACATGAAAATGTGGAAACAACATAAAACATGTAATAATAAGCATAAGTAATGGTTAACCACTAAAAAATAATTATATAATGTGCTTTGGATAACCCCCTATGTACCTTTCATGGAATATCATGAGACTAAAATATTACCCAATACATTGGAGTGCTATCTAGGCACACCCATTATAATAATTTCTTGTACATGAATAAGTGTGAAAAATATATCATTTAACATAGGAATGTATTTCATATTTATTAACCCCATGATTGATGAGTGTTGTTACATATATGTAAGTCCCTAATAAAATAAGTATAGGTACATATAGGTGAATACCCTTGAGTGGAAAATGGGAACAAGAATTCACTTCACAATTGTTTGACCTGCAAAATCACAGTGAAATTTTATCAGCATAGCAGCAGTATATAAAGATTCATAAAAATGGTTTAATGAGAGATAAAGGGGTCTCTCATAATAATTAAATAAAAAATTAAAGTATAAGGGATGTGTAAAAATGTATCCCAACATTAGTAATTGGAAATGAAAAGGCATAAAATAAATAAGGTGCTCGAATAAAGAGGAGAAGGAGAGGATCCCTTATCTTGAGATGGTAGTTCGAAAATCTTGAGAGGAGATTCCTGAGAGCTTGAGGGAACCTTGTGATGTCTTTATAGAGTAAAAGGTAGATTAATTACATGATACAAGGTTTTTTATAGAAGAGGAATGGGGGATTGGGTGGGTTTATATAGGAAAAGATACATGAGTGATTTATTATTTCCTAAACATAGTTTTTGGACTCTATACAATACATTAATCAAAACACAGAACTTAGCATGGTTTTTTTAGGGTTTCTTCCAAATATTATTGTTTTTAATTATTTCATAAGTCCAATAAACTAACTCATTATAATATCAACCTTGGTGATGTGGAAGTGATTCATGCTCTTAAATAAATGAATTTAAAACCTTAAAATATAATAATGGTTTTGTATGATTCATAATGGATTTATAAAATTAATAAAATAACCTAAAAAATACATGGGTAAATATTATTTTATCCTAGTATAATATTTATAGTATTTATTACTACATTTTTGGGATTTTATGATGTCATTATACATACCGTATAATTATACCATCTTTAATTTTTACATAAAAATTCGATTGTCTGAAAAAATTCAGAAAAGTTAACCATTATATAATTTAATATTTATGAATCCAAAAATAATATTTATTTTACCTAAATAAATATCTATATATTATAAATTAAAATTTTAAATCAAAATATTTTTTATTGAAGAATTCGGGTTTTTTAACAATAGCAATTTTCCAACCCTTATAAAAATTATATTTTAACTTTGTAAAATTATATTATAATTTATATTTAATATATTATATTTAATAATAATATTTTATGAAATATAATTTATTTATAAAATTCATTAATTCTTCAAAAGGAATGTCTTAATTGAAATTTAATATTACCTAAAAATACAATTCAGTTTTTTCATGTTGAGATCTAATTTTTATCAAAGTCATTATTTAATAATTTATAAAGTAAAATAAACAAGAGATAAATATAATAATTATTTCATAGAAAATAAAATATATATATTCATTTTTTTAGGTTAAAGATACATAGCCCTTTATTACACTAGATAACACCCCAAGGGTAAGGTGTGCGCTGATGAGATTTTCCTGGGGTGGTTTGATGAACATGGTTTGGTTAGTTATATCGATGAGATTGAACTTATAATATAAATAGTTTATCTCATACTTTATTTGTTGAATCTAGGATTATTATTAGTCAACGTAAAATCCCAAAGAATATATCACCCTTGGAAGCTTTGATAAATGAGATTCATAGGGTATAATCCCACTATTTGAAGCCATCTCTTCCTTCATATGTATCAATGGACTTTATCATAACCCTATATATATACTAATCCTAATATCACTTTGCAATGACTATCTTATCATTTTTTATATTTATTAATGGTATTTTCCTTATAAAATGATATAATATTCAAAAAATAACTAAGGTTGGGCATGTGTTTTATATAACTTCATTATATAATAAAGCATTTATTCATTAAAAGAGAATTAATTTCATTTAAAAAAATTTAGTTCGTTGCATTATTCACCCCTTTAAAAAATATTTCCTTGAAATTTTCATTTTATACACTGAAATAGATAAGGTTCTTTTTTATTCATCACCTCTTCTGGTTCCTAAGTTGCTTCCTAAAACTTGTGGTTCTACCACAACACTTTGACATGGTGAGTTGTCTTATTTCATAAAACTTTATCTCTATGATATAATATATTCCACAAATGCTCCTCGTATGAATGATCATTTTCCAATGGAACCAAATTTAGATTTAGTACATGTGAGAGTTTTGGTATGTACTTTATCAAGATATATATGTGGAATATATCATGTACTTGAGATGGGTTAGGCAGGAGTGGTAGTCGATATGCCACTCCTATAATGTGACCAGGGATCCCAAAGGGGTTGATTTCTATTGGAATAAGATTTCATTTCTTCCCAAACATCATGAATTTATTCTATGGTGATATATTAAGGAACACTTTATCATCAAACTCAAACTCTAGGTCTCCTCAATGATTGTCTACATTGATTTTCTACTGAATTTTTTCAGATTTCATATGATGTTTAATGGTTTAAACCTTCTCTATCACCTCTTGGATAAGACTAGGTCCCATAAGATTACACTCTCCAACATCATCCTAGAATGTTTTATTCCAACATATCATTCTATACAGATCCTCATAACATTCCATTTGAATGCTAAAATTGAAATAGTTGTTATATAATAACTTCACTAGGGTAAATTGTTGATCCCATAATCCTTATAAGTCCATTGAACATGATATTAAAATATATTATAGAGTTTTAATGGTCCTTTCAAACTGATAATCCTAATGAGGGTGATAAATAGTCTTGAAGCTTAGTTATATATTCAAAAATTAATGAAGGATTCTCTAAAACCTTGAGGTAAACCTTGGATATCGATCAGATATAATATAAAATGTCACTCCTTGTAGTCTAACCACTTACCTTATATATATCTTATAAAGTTTGTAAAGATACAAATATTCCTTGATAGAAATGAAATGTACTGATTTGATAAGGTGATCAACTACCACCTAGATAATGTTACTTCCTTTAGGGGTCCTGGGGAGTCCTATGATAAAATCCAAGGTTCTATTTTTCCATTTTTATACTGGTATGGGAAAAGGTTGCATCATACCCTTGTACATCTATTGTTCCTTGTAGTGCCCAGACCCTAGAAGCTCAGAGTCGGTGCCTTATTTTATTACATTGGCATAGATGAAAGGAATATGCATCCTGAAGGACCGATAATTTTAGTATTTTTAGAAATATGATACATAAAATAGTTCAAAATTACAACTATAAACTAAAAACAACATAATAACTTCAATAGAAATGACCATAATCTCTTAGATTGAACCTTCAATTCATTCATAGTATAATCATCCTCAAAACCTGGAAGGATAAAACATAAGAAAAGGGTGATCTCAAATGTTCAGTAAGGGTAAGCAATACAATAGAAGATATCATAAGCATAAACATTAAACATGTTGAATAACTAAAAACACATGCCTTTAAAAATTAACATGAACACATTAAGGAAAGAATATGAGATGAATAAATAATGACATATAAAGCATAAACATGAGTATTATACCAGTCAAATAACTTCATGAAATTTCAATTACTAGTTTCATAGTGAGGTAAATTCATATGCCGGACAATCTAAAACACACCATCAAGGCCTTGTCCAAGACATATAAAAATGATTAAGTCCTCAGCCAAAACCATATCAAAAAATGGGCAAGGCCTTGGCCAAGTCCATATCTACATATCTCATGAGAACTACTGATGAATCAAGGAAATATAGTGGGCCCCACCCATCACATAATAAGTCCAATTCATTCCTCATATGAATGGGGATAAACATAAACAATTTATATATTCAGATTTAAACTAACATATAAAATGTAAATAACTCTCCCCAATCATAAACACTAACCATTCAGAATAACTTGGTGGATAGTTTCGAGATAGCATATCCATAGTCAAACTACTGATAAAACATTCAAAAAAATATTTTATATGATATCATAATAGGTAAACCTCAATTAAGTACAAGATTTAACATAGGATGTTGACATATATGAATATATTTTTAAATGAGATAATTGACAAACTCTTGACGAAATAATCCTTAAACATTCCGAAGTGTCCCATAACACCTTGAAACATTAAAATAATAATACCTTATAATATCATGAGAATAAGGAGAATGTTGATTTGATATAACAAAGGGAAGTACATACACCACATTCATGGAATAATTGGTGAACAAGGCATATACTTCATAAAAGTTAATGTGAGACGAGAACAATCCTTTTTACTTTTGAACGAAGAGTTCTTTTGGAAAATCATTTGTATTTACCAGGAAATATGATTTTAAACATTTATATCCCATAAAATAAAATTTAAGGACATTGAAATTATATTTTATTCATAAATTATGTTCCATTTAAGTGAAATTGTGTAAAAAGAGTTCTTAAGAATCTTAAAAAACGAAACATTTCAGAGCATTTTAAGGAAAATATTAAAGATAATTTTAACGTGGAAAGGAATGTTTATTTTCACAAAACCATAAATGAACCAATATCATTATTTATGATAAAATTAGTGATTTTATAAAAATATTGGTGGATTAAAATATATTCTGGAGTGCACTTGAAAACGAGTAAGAATCCAAGAAGTTCCCTTGAATCAGGTTTGTTTATTAGGACGAAATTTTGAATGACCCTTTTAAAACATGTAAATCCACATAAAATAAAGAAGGATTATGATTAGTAGAAATATATTTAAAATTAAAATATAATTTATGGATATTATATAAGAATAAATAATAATTTCATTAAGGTGAGTAGAGAATAAGAGCAACCTTAATAAAAATAGAGGTTCGGGTAGAAAATACATACAAATTTGTAACCAATTGAATTGCATGACCCATAATTAATAATCATAAAATGATAAATTTAATATCATGAAAATAAATATATTCATGATATTATTCATCAATGGGTAGTATATATATACTACACAAAATTAATAGTAGTGAATAAGAAATATCTCACAAAAATGGAAGTAAGATGAAGAAACCCTTACAAAAATTTCAACATGGTAATGAGTGTTCTTGCGAAGGATTAATGAGAGATAAATGGTTATCCCGTAATTTATATATCATAAGGGAAGTATGGGGGAGGTGAGAAAACAAACCCCATCATTAGGAATTAAAAATAAATTGTCACAACATTGGGGGGATTCTTGAATAAAAGCAAGAGAGAGGATCCCTTACCTTAATTATGAGGGTGTTCTTCACTTGATCTTAATGAACTGAATAACCAAATTAGGTTCATAAGTTGACAATTAAAAAACCGTTTATAAATTTATTTTGTTTATTATGACTTTATTAAGTTCATTCATGGACTTTTAGATGGGTTAAGGGATTGAATTTCCTTGTTTATGAGTGCTCGTTTTCATAATATTCATGATCAGATCACTTATAAAAGAGTATGGAAGTTCATGTAAGATGGGAGTTGAAGTCAAAAATTGATTTTATTTGTTATTGATGAAAATTAAGAAGATTACATGGTTATAAAATTAATTTGGTTATTTGGAGTGAAGGTGAATCAATCTGTAAACCATTAATGATAAATGCTTGGATTAATTTAGTGATTTTGCTCAAAATTACCTTATTTTGTATTATTATTTAACATCATGAGTTCATAAGGATTAAATAACATTAAATAATTAAAATACATATATTATAGTCTTCTTCAACCATAAAAATGGTGTCATGACCAAAGTTGAAGAAGGTAAATCAAATTTAAAGCATCGTCATCCTTGAATATGATAAATCAACACATCTCGGACAATGTCTAATTTTTAGCATAAATGAGGGGGAAATGAGAGATGAAGATGTATTATCCCATTAGAATAAGAAAATTACAATACATTTTTTGCACTGGAGTTTTCATAAAATTTGTATGAGAAGAGTTTAGTAATGAAAAGATAACAAAGGTACATGAAAATGAAAGAAAAGAAAAGTGGAGTTTTACCTCTTGAATTAACCTTCCTTGAGAGCCTTTTACTATAACACCTCGACCACTCTAGATCAGAGTCAGTGCATTAATTTTTATATTGTAATGGTTAGAAGGAATGAAAATCCTGAAGTAGCTATAAGTTGATTAGTCTTGAAGAAACTAGATACATATATGTAACTCAAATTACATTGTAAAAGGTTACAAAATACAATACATAACAAAAACTAAAAACCGCATCCACAAGAACTCAATAAATGATCTCATATTCATCACCCGTTGAAGGTAGAAAATAAAAGGAGTGATCTAAAATTCTCAGTAAGGGTTAAAAATAGCTGAATCATGAATCAATAATAGCTGAATCATAAACAATTTGTCATAGTCAATATGGCATGGTGAATAAATGAAAGACTCACGCCATTAATAAACTGAGATTGAAACTGCATCCATAGATTTTTTTTATAGTGAAAAACTCATGGATAGTAATAAATGATAATGAATAAAGAGAATTATAATTAATTGGATGTCATTTATCTGGCACATGATACCATAATTGTAACACCCAGAGCTTCCACGGTACGCTTCTCTTTGAATAATGCAATAGCTTGCATTGTACGTAACTTCAAGTTCTAACACACCACAACCAATCAAACTAGCCATTATGAATAGTAATACCCACATTTTAAAATTTTATAACTTTTATCTTTCAAAATGGACTTCATTTTTGGATTCTGAATATCGAAATTAGCTTAGGGTGAATTTTTAGTATTTTTCTGAAAACTTTCAATTTTTGATGAATAGTGAAAAACACTGAGTTATTGTTTAAAATCGAATTTTTATTTAAATAATTATTTATTTTATTTAAATTTATTTTACGTCAAAATAGATACATAATAACAATATAAGTTCAATGTAATTCATTGGAGTCATTTTATAATAATTTTAGATATATAAAAATTTTATTGAACTTTTTCACAGTCTTTTACCCACCTTCTAGGAGAATTTATAAATTCA
Organism: Viscum album; assembly: GCA_963277665.1. Taxonomy (NCBI): domain Eukaryota; kingdom Viridiplantae; phylum Streptophyta; class Magnoliopsida; order Santalales; family Viscaceae; genus Viscum; species Viscum album. The sequence continues at coordinate 930,197,369 of OY728165.1, forward strand.
CATAAAACTTAATTTTACCACTTCTATGAGTGGAATTTCAAAAATCTGAGAGACATAGTTGATATCATTATGTAAAATGTGGTTCAATAAGATGAAAATATTTTTTGGTGAATAGTAACTTTTTTACTTTTATTTACCACGGTTAAAAGTAAATAGGGTAATTAAGGGTAAAAATTATATTAATATTACCCTAACACATGTCCTAATTATATTTGGTAAGTATAATTAGACTAAAAAAAACATAGGAATAAAATATGAATCTCTTTTGTCCACTTGGATTAGATTAGGACATTTATTTTTATTTTATTCAAAGAAGACTTAAAAGAGTTAAAATCAATGTTTAATAACTAAAACATTTTAATATAGGGTTATACATAATATAAATACGATTATATATATTTATTAGAAAGATAAAAAGATTTAATAAATAATGGTATTTTATTTATAATTTTTAGACATTAAATAATTTAATTTAAACATGACACAATGATGATACAATAATTACCTTATTAATGAAATATTAAAATAATTGATATTTTAAGTACCCAAATAAATTTAATTTGAGATGTTTAATGAATTCCACTAATTTTATTGGTTACTATGAAATTTTAGGGTCCATTAAATGAATTTTCTTCAAAGTAATAATGCTGTTATGAATTTAGAAAAAACAAAATACCAAATAGTGTTAAAATTGGCATAAAAGACTTTTTAAAACAAATATTATATTATTAATTGATATTATATTCTTAAAAATATAAGGTTCAGCCAAAGGACTTATATAATGATAGTTTTATCATTAATGAACAACTTGGGGTTCTCTTGGAAGTATATATTAAGTTTATTAACCATATAATATAAAAATACAAAGAGACACGGTAAATGTCAAACTATTTAACTAAGAGTTAAATCTAAACGATAAAGTTAATATAGTGACCCAAACCTGTATAAAACCTATTGATTGAGTTGTTTTCGACCCATACCCACCTTATCCTTTAGATAATCCACTTTTGAGCCATTAAAAACCGAAAATGAATTTATTATAAAATAACATTTCTAGCTTTTCCTAAGGTGCCCCTCACCCCTCTTATAAAAGGTCACTCCACATTCTCTCTAATTCACACCTTCAAAGACATTTGGCTCGGAAAAACCCAGCCCAAAAACCATATCAACTATCCTCCATTCATCCTAGAGGCCTTCATTTAGTTGTAAAGCCATCCTATAGAGCTCTTTTGATCAAATCAAAAGGAAGAACCCAAAGAAGAGGTAAATATCTCACCACCTCTTTCAAGTTCCTTTCTTCTCCCACTTCATTTTTCTTTGTTGTTTCCATTATAAAATAATAACTCCAGTATCTTCTATATACTGTGATGTTATTATAAATATGGTACAAACTAATTCATTATTCTATCCATCCTTTTAATGACATGTCACTATACGTGCGTACGTACGACTTACCGTCTCCACATCATGGTGTAATTGTTATTCAATACATTATTATTTGGATGGGTATAATAATGATGTTTAAATTATGTAAATAATAAATATAACATGATAATGATTCTGTATATATGATATAACATCTAATTATATATTATTTTAATATCAAAAGAATGATATTGTCACTCGTGCATACGTACGGATTATCGTCTCCAAGAACGCGATGAGATTCATTCCCCATCGCATCCATTCAAGAATAATTTTAATTTGATGATTAAAAAAAATGTTTAAGGACTTGATATCATTCTTGATATGAATAATATACAACCTATCCATAATAAAAATGGCTTATGTTACAAAACATATAAAATAAAATGAGTAGCTGAACACCCGAAACGACGATAATACTAAAATATTATTAACAATGAAATATTGGAAGATCATATATGATATCATATTTATGTATATGATTCTTGTATAATTTAATAACAATTATTTAACTATTATAAATGAGGTTAACCTACCCTCAATCAAGTAAAAGTACAAGTTAAGGGTTTATTTCACAATCTCTTCATTATCCGAGGTTGTTTATACCTAATTATCTACTTGGACCTCTTTATCATCCACATCGATGTTTCTTAAAATGTATTTCAAAACATTATTAATATTTTATAGACTATGGGTTAAAGTCATTTATACCCTTGTTTGAATTTTTATAAGATGTTTATAAAGGAATATTTTTGTCGTTTTCCAAACAAGGTCCTTTTTAACCTTTTCGACAAAATTAAGGCAAGAATGTCTTTTTTTAACTTATACGGTGGGTGCGGCTAGTTTACACCATTATAAAATCTTAGAATCTCCCCTTACAATCTTATAAGAATATTTTCAAAGTAAATGTTTTCTTTTATAATTATGTGACTTTTAAATGATTTCAGAAAATAGATATTTCTCTCAAATAGTTTTGATTTCATCTATGTCAACATCCTTTGATGGATTTTAAGCTTATTTGAAGTTGATTTATTATGATACAAAACTTACATATTGTATTGAAGGTATTGTGATATTTTTGACTGTGGATGTGTTATTTTTATACCATTCATGTTTTATGGAGAAAGTATTGACATTTCGTATGATAGTTTTAATACGAATGTTTATGTTATGTTTAAAATTGTTCATATGAGGAATAAATTGGAATTAGTAAGTGACGGGTGGAGCCCGCCATAGCTCCTCGATGCATCTGTTAGTCTAATGAGACAAACCAGTGTCTTGGCACAAGGCATTAACAAAATCTTATTTGTGGTTTTGGCACAAGGCCTTGACTATGTGGTTATGAAAGTTTGTCATTATTCATTCCATCATTATGAAAGTAGTTATTGATATTGCATGTGATTATTATACTAGTAGAATATCAATGTGAATAAGTAAATGTAATTATTTCATTTTATTTTTTCCATATTTTTATGATGTTTAAGTTTAAAAGGATTTTTTTAGTTATACATTGACTTAAATGTTTATGCTTATTTATGAAAGTTTCCACTACTGGAAAACTAACATATACCAACGGTTTGGAACCATTGGTATAGGCCTCCAAACCATTGGTATAGCCTATACCAACGGTTTAGAGAACCGTTTCCAAGTAAGCCGTTGGGATAGGTCTATACCAACGGTTTTGGAAACCGTTGGTATAAGTAATATGAAAATATATACCAACGGTTATGGAACCATTGGTATATGTATTTCAAAAAAAAAAGATTCGATAGGATTTGATCCCAGGACCCCTAGTTTATCATTGAACGACTTAACCACTAACCTAACATGACTTTTGTGAACATAATTACATAAATATATATATATATATTTTCATAATTATATTAAATTTTGATTTATATAATGTTCTCGGTAAGAAGATATGAAAAAAATTCTCAGGACCTATACCAACGGTTTTCAAAACCGTTGGTATAGTTCTATACCAACGGTTTTGAAAACCGTTGGTATAGTTATTGATTCTGGAATTTATTTTGGGGTGAAGGTAGGTTTCTAGGGGACCTTTCCCAATGGTTTGGAGAAACTGTTGGGATAGGTATACCCTTTCCCAACGGTTTGGACAAACTGTTGGGAAAGGTGTCCACAAAGTGGACTTTTCCCAACAGTTTGCCAAAAACCTTGGGAAAGGGTATACCTATCCCAACGGTTTGGCCAAACCATTGGGAAAGGTGGCCACAAAGTGGAATTTTCCCAATGGTTTGGCCAAACCTTTGGGATAGGTATACCCTTTCCCAACGGTTTTGGAAAACCGTTGGGAAAAGTGGCCACAAAGTGGGATTTCCCAACGGTTTGGCCAAACCGTTGGGAAAAAGGACCTATACCAACGGTTTTTACAAACCGTTGGTATAGACGTGTTGGGAAAAGTCAGGTTTCCAGTAGTGTTCTGCTATATTATTATCCTTAATGAGCATCTGAGCTCACCCCTTTCTATGTTTTATTTTTCCCAGGATACGAATAAGTATTTTTTGACTGACCTGCAGGGATAGTCTGAGGGGATATGAGTGTGGTCTATGGAAAAAATGTTTTTGTAGTTTTTCATTTTATGATGTAATGTAAACCTTATGAATATATCTAGTACGTCCAAGGCTACTAAACTGGTCGATCTTTTGATACTTTATCTTTTGTGATCATGCCAATGTTATGTAATAATGCACCGACTCTGGGTAATTGGGGTCGAGGAATTATAGTTGGTATCAGATGAAGTTTAGTACAAACCTTAGATACTAGATTTAGATAAAATCTGATTAGATCACATAACCCTAAGATAGACTTTTAGGATTATTATAGAATTAATTCCTAGAATTTTGGTTATGTAGAGATTTTGTGTGTTTTTCGAGCAATACATACCTTTCTGGATACAAGAAGGTAGAAGCGGCTCTGGAACAGATGTAACTAGGGGTAAGAACCGAAAACACCGCTTTGATCTAGACTCGAACGGGAACTGGTGCACGACAACGAGCCTTGGTGAAATCTTGGTTATTCCACTCCTTGGGGATATGCTTAGGATAATTCTCATTTTCTTTGAAAATGATTATGAAGGGTTTATAAGTATATACTTTTTCAAAGAAAACATTTTTATGATTATGGATTATATCCATAAACTGTTCAATTTATGTTAAGTGTTTTTCATGTTTGGAATTATGTATTTCAATTCATAAACTAATATAGTTTATGCCATTGTTTAGAAATGGTGCCTAGTTAAAGGAATAGAAACCGTATCAACACACATAATCCATGTAGGGATTTCTCTTCTACACAAGATAATTATAGTGGAGCTGGTGATACAACTGGTGCTAATCTGCTTATCACCATACTGGGACAACTCACTCAGGTTATGAATAATAACCTTACCCATATGAATCACCCAGATCCACAACGTGGAGGATCAATGTTATATTGATTCATGAGGCAACAAACACCAAAATTCAATGGGGGTAAAAATATACTATTAGCTGAGAAATGGATAAATTCCTTAGAGAAAATATTCCACACCTTGAGGAGTAGCGAAATGGAAAAAGTTGTCATGGATGTTTACCGCCTCACTGGAGATGCTGATCAATGGTGGTCATTGATTCAAAACACAAAGTAAGATGATGAAGTATTAAATATGGAATGGAGTGAGTTTAAAGATATTTTCTTAGAAAAATATTTTCCTCATGACCATCGAGTGGATATGGAAAGACAATTTCTGAGTTTGATGCAAAAAGGGGACGAGAATGTTGAAAAGTATGAGTCTAACTTTACAAGGTTAGCAAGGCATGCTGCATATTATAAACTTAACCCAAGAGATAATATTGATCGTTTCTTTGATGGGTTAAAACCATTTCTCTGTAGAGCATTAGTCTCACAATCCTTCTCGTCATATGAATATATTGTCTCATGTGCTATCAAGACAGAAAAGGAATTCTCTAAGTCTTAAGAAAGTAAGAGAAGAAGAGATCTGCTGATCACTCTAGAAATGGAAATAAGGAGAAGAACAGAAAAGTTGAATATCCATCCTATAGTAAATATGGGATGAAACACACCGGTACTTTCGTGAAGGGAATGTGAGTCTTTTACAAGTGTGGTGAAAAAGGCCACCAAGCTCACGATTGCAAAGGGGAAGAAAGAAGATACCGATGTTCAATGCTACAATTTCAGGGAGATAAGACATTATGAAAATGAATTACCTAAGCGTTAGGGATACTTACCTCAGAAAATTCTAAGGGATCAAGGCCAAGATTATACAATCACTACTGTTGAGGTTGATGCACCTAAAGATGTGGTGGCATGTAATCTAATGGTTTACTCAAGTTTAGCCAATGATTTATTTGATTCTGAATCATCACATTGTTTCATATCTTCCCAGTTTGCTATGAAAATTATATATTTCAAATTTAATTTAACAAGGGAGTTGTCAGTCAAAACTCCTAAGGGAAGTATCATCGCTACAAAGTTTTGTGACTCAGTTCCCATTAGGGCATATAAATTTTCTTTATCTGCTGATATCATCGTCATACCCATGATTGAATTTGATATAATCCTTGGTATGGATTGGATTTCAGACCACGATTAAAAAATCTATTGTAAGAAGAAGGAGTTTACTATTTTTGATGACGATGATAAAGAACACCTTATTTTTAGAGCATAATCGTCCCCACATAATTCTTATCTAGATCCACCCCTAGTAGCTTAGATAAATTCAATTATTAGGGAGGAAGAGAATGAAATAACTATGGGTGAGGAATGTAATGTTCAAATAGAGGATGTACCTTTTGTGAAATAATTTGTTGATGGGTTTCCAGAATATTTACCTGGACATCCTCCAGAATGAGAAATTGAGTTTTCCATTGATTTAATTCCTAGATCAAGTCCCATATCAAAGACCCCTTATATAATGGCCACTGTTGAATTAGTGGAACTAAAGAAACAACTATAGGAATTGAGTAAGAAGGGATTTATTCACCCTAGTGTTTCTCCATGGGGAGCCCCTGTCCTTTTTGTTAAGAAGAAAGATGGATCTATGAGGTTGTGCATTGACTACAGGGAGATCAATGATATAAAAATAAAGAACAAGTATCCCCTACCTCACATTGATTATTTATTATACCAAATTCATGGAGCTCAATACTTTTCAAAGATTGAACTTTGATCTGGATATCATCAGTTGTTCGTGAAGAATAAAGACATTCCAAAAACAATATTTTGAACCAGGTACGAGCATTATGAGTTTACAGTAATTCCTTTTGGATTGACTAATTCACGCTCTATCATCATAGATCTATTGAATAGAGTTTCCAAGGAATATCTTGATGAATTTATAGTGGTATTTATTAATGATATCTTTGTATACTCCAAAATCTATGAATATCATGAAAATAACTTGCGCATTATCCTGAAGACTCTAAGAAGACATGGATTATATGGGAAGTTTAGCAAGTGTGAATTATCGCTTCCGAAAATTTATTTTCTTGGACATATTGTCTCCATGGATGGAATCTTTGTTGATCCTTCTAAGACCAAGGCAATCCAAGAATGTCCAGGACCTATGAGTATAACTGAGGTATGTATTTTTATTGGTTTAGCAGGGTATTATCGATGTTTCGTCCATAATTTTTCCCGATTGGATAACCCATTAACGAAACTCACACGTAAAGGGGTTAAATTTGTTTGGAAAAAAGAGTGTTAAGAATGTTTAAAATAACATAAGATAATATTAGTCAATGCTTATATCTTGAATCTACCATTGGGGAATGATGAGTTTGTTATTTTTTGTGATGCTTCAAATAAAGGACTTGGTTGTTTCCTTATGCAGAATGATAGGGTTATTGCCTATGCATCACGATAGCTAAAAATTCATTAGAAAAACTATCCTACTAATTATATTGGGTTAGAATCTCTAATCTTTGCATTGAATATATGGAGAAATTATCTCTATGTTAAAAAATGTGAGATATATACCGACCACAAGAGTTTGAAGTATATTTTATCATAGAAGGAACTCAACATGAGGAAAAGGAGATGGCTTGAACTACTCAAGTATTATGATTGCACCACACACTACCACCCAGGGAAGTCAAATAAGGTGTAATATGCTTTGGGTAGAAAAGATCATTGAGTTTTGAACAAGATGCAAGTTGAAAAGGATACTATATATATGGATCTAGTAAAGATATATATGGGAATCACCATGGATGGTGAAACATCAATACTTTTTTAAATAGTTTTAAAACAATATTTACTAGAAAGGATAAAGAGTTCTCAGACCGATGATGAAGAGTTTCAAAAGAAGATTAAAGCTATAAATGATGGGAGATTGACTGAAATTGTGTATAAAGATGGAATTTTGAAATTTGGGAAGAGACTTTGTGTTCCTGATATACTAGATCTAAAAAGGGAATTTTTGGATGAAGATCATAGTTCCAATTTCTCTATACCCCCTTGGAGCACCAAAATGTATAGAGATTTGAAGGAACATTTTTGGTGGGACAAAATGAAGAGGAATATTTCTAATTTTGTGTCAAGATGTATGGTTTGTCAACAAGTGAAATCTAGAAGGAAACATCCCAAAGGAGTCATGCAACCTCTCCCCATACCTGATTGGAAATGGGATAATATTACGATGGACTTTTTCATGGGAATACCAGAGACTCATAGAAGGAATGATGCAATATTTTTCATTATTGATCATCTAACCAATTCAACACATTTTCTTGCTATAAGAAAAGATTTACCACTTGAACGATTATCAAGACTATATATTAATGAAGTTGTAAGATTTCATGGAGTTCCACTATCGATTGTTTCTGATTGTGATCCACGTTTTACATCAAGATTCTGGAAAAGTCTTCATAACACCCTGGATACTGAAATTCGTTTGAGCACTGCTTACCACCCCCAAACTGATGGACAATCAGAACGGACTATTCAAAAGTTAGAAGACATGTTGAGATCATGCTCCCTTGACTTTCAAGGTATGTGGGATCAATATTTACCTCTGGTATAATTTTATTATAACAATAGTTTCCATTCAATTATTCAGATGACACCATATGAAGCGTTATATGGAAAAATATGTCGCACACCAACCTGTTGGGATGATTTTGGTGAAAGAAAACTTTTAGGCCCAGAACATGTTGAGGAAATGATGGAAAAGGTAAATGTAATCCAAACCCACATAAAAGAAACTCAATGCAGGCATAAAAGCTATGATGATAACTGAAGGAAGGATTTGGAATTATAGGTAGAAGATCATGTTTTCTTGAAGGTATCTACATGGAAGGGTGTTATATGTTTTAGTATGAATGGTAAATTGAGTCCCAGGTACATCGGACCTTTTGAAATTCTAGAATGAATTGGGGTTGTAGCTTACCGTTTGGCAATGCCGCCAAGTCTCTCCAAAGTTCACGATATATTCCACATATCACTTTTGAGAAAATACATGCCTGAACCAACGCATGTACTCACCTATGAGGAATTAGAACTAGATTTGTCTTATTGCGAAGAGTCTATCAAGGTTCTTGATACAAGAGAACAAGTGCTGAGAAACCGAACGACTCGTCTGGTAAATGTTCTATAGAGAAACCATAAGATAGAAGAGATAACGTGGGAACCCGAGGAACTTATGATGAAGAACCACCCAAGTATTTTTATGCAGTAATATTCTAGAAATTTCTAGGACGATTTTATTTGAAGGAGGGGATAATGTAATACCCCAAGCTTCCACGGTACACTTCTCTTTAAAAAATGTAATAGCTTGGATTGTACGCAACTCTGAGTTCTAACACACCACAACCAATCAAACTAGCCGTTAAGAATAGTAATACCCACTTTTTTAAAATTTTATAAATTTTATCTTTCAATATTGACTTCATTTTTGGATTCGGAATATCGAAATTAGCTTAGGGTGAATTTTTGGTATTTTTATGAAAACTTTCGATTTTTGATGATTAGTGAAAAACACTGAGTTATTGTTTAAAACCGAATTTTTATTTAAATAATTATTTATTTTATTTAAATTTATTTTAGGTAAAAATATATACATAATACCTATATAAGTTCAATGTAATTCATTGGAGTCATTTTATAATAATTTTAGATATATAAAAAGTTTATTGAACTTTTTCACAGTCTTTTCCCTACCACCTAGGAGAACTTGTAAATTCACATAAAACTTAATTTTACCACTTCTGTAAGTGGAATTTAAAAAATATGAGAGACATAGTCGATATCAAAAAGTAAAATGTGGTTCAATAAGATGAAAATAATTTTTGGTGAATAGAAACGTTTTTACTTTTATTTACCACGGTTAAAAGGAAATAGGGTAATTAAGGGTAAAAATGATATTAATATTACCATAACACATGTCCCAATTCTATTTGATAAGTATAATTCGACCAAAAACAACCTTAGGAATAAAATATGAATCCCTTTTGTCCACTTGGATTAGATTAGGACATTTATTATTATTTTATTCAAAGAAGAGTTAAAAGAGTTAAAATCAGTGTTTAATAACTAAAACATTTTAATATAGGGTTATACATAAGATAAATTCGATTATAAATATTAATTATAAATATAAAAAGATTTACTAAATAATTGTATTTTATTTATAATTTTTATACATTAAATAATTTAATTTATTTATGACACAATGGTGATGCAGTAATTACCTTATTAATGAAATATTAAAATAATTGATATTTTAAATACACAAATAAATGTAATTTGAGACTTTTAATGAATCAAAATAATTTTATAGGTTACTATGTCATGTTATGGTTGATTAAATGAATTTTTTTAAGTAATAATGCTGTTATAAATTTAGAAAAAACAAAATACCAAATAGTGTTAAAATTGACATAAAAGTGTTTTTTAAAAAAATATTATATTATTAATTGATATTCTATTCCTAAAAATATAATGTTCGGCCAAAATACTTATATAATTATAGGTGTATCATTAATGAACAACTTTGGGTTCGCTTGGAAGTATATAGTAAGTTGATTAACCATATAATATAAAAATACTAAGAGACATGGTAAATGCCAAACTATTTAACTAAGTGTTAAATCTAAAAGATAAAGTTAATATAGTGACCCAAACCTGTCTAAAACCTATTGGTTGAAGATTTTTCGACCCATAACCACCTTAGACTTTAAATAATTCACTTTATAGCCATTATAAACCGAAAATTATTTTATTATAAAATAATATTTCTAGCTTTTCTTAAGGTGCCCCTCACCCCTCTTATAAAAGGGCACTGCCCCTTCTCTATAATTCACACCTTCAAATCCATTTGGATCAGCCAAAAAATGCCTAAATACCCTCTAATATATCCTCCCTTCATCTTATAGTCCTTATTTCAGTCATAAAGCCAACCTATGAATCCATTTAGATCAAATCAAAACAAAGAACCCGAAGAAGAGGTAAATATATCACCACCTCTTTCAAGTTCCTTTCTTCTTCCACTTTTTTTCTTTGTTGTTTCCATTATAAAATAATAACTAAAGGTTATTATAAATATGGTACAACCAAATTAATTTTTATATCCATCCTTTGAATGACATGTCATCATACGCGCGTACGTACGACTTACCGTCTCCACGTCATGGTGTAATTGTTATTCAATACATTATTATTTGGATGGGTATAATAATGATATGTAAATCATGTAAATAATAAATATAAAATTATAATTATTCTGTATATATAATATACCATCCAATTATATATTATTTTAATATCAAAAGAATGATATTGTCGCTCGTGCGTACGTAAGGATTACCATCTCCACAAACGCTATGAGATTCATTCCCCATTGTATCCATTCAAGAATAATTTTCATTTGGTGATTAAAAATATTGTTTAAGGACTTGATATAATTTTGGATATGAATAATATACAACCTATCCTAAAAACATGTCTTATGTAACAAAACATATAAAATAAAACGAGTAAGTGAACACCCGAAATGAAGATAATACTAAAATATTATTAAAAATGTAATATTAGAAGATCATATATGATATCATATTTAGGTATATGATTTTTGTATAATTTAATAACAATAATTTAACTATTATTAAGTAGTTTAACCAACCCTTGATCAAGTAAAAGTACAAGGTAAGTGTTTATTTCACAATCTCTTCATTATCCGAGGTTGTTTATACGTAATTATCTACTGGGACCTCTTTATCATCCACATCCATGTTTCTTAAAAATTTATTTTGAAACATTATTAATATTTTATAGACTATGGGTTAACGTCATTTATACACTTGTTCAACTTTTTATAAGATGTTTATAAATTAATCATTCCGTCGTTTTCCAAACAAGGTCCTTTTTAACCTTTTCGACAAAATAAAGGGAAGAATGTCTTTTTTTTATCTTATACTGTGGTTGAGGATATTTTCCACAATTTTAAAATCACAAAAGCTTACCTTACAAGATTATAAGAATATTTTCAAAGTAAATGTTTTCTTTTATAATTATGTGACTTTTAAATGATTTCAAAAAAGAGATATTTCTCTCAGATAGTTTTGATTTCATCTATTTCAACATCCTTTGTTGGATTTTAAGCTTATTTGAAGTTGATATATTATGATACAAAACTTAGATATTGTATTTAAGGTTTTGTGATATGTTTTACTGTGGATGTGTTATTTTTATACCATTCATGGTTTATAGAGAAAGTATTGACATTTCGTATGCTAGTTTTAATACAAATGTTTATGTTATTTTTAATCCTGTTCATATGAGGAATGCATTAGACTTAGTAAGTGATGGGTTGAGATCGCTATAGCTCCTCGATGCATAGTTAGGTCTCATGAGACAAACTAGTGTCTTGGAACAAGGCCTTGACAAAATATTATTTGTAGTCTCGGTACAAGGTCGTGTCTATGTGGTTATGAAAGTCTGGCATTAGGCATTCCATCATTATAAAAGTGGTTATTTATATTTCATGTGATTATTAGACTAGTATAATATCCATGTGAATATTTAAATGGAATTATTTCATTTTATTTTTTCCATATTATGCTGAAGTTCACGTTTAAAAGGCTCTTGTTTTAGTTATACATTGCCTTAAATGTTTATTCTTATTTATGAAAGTTTCTGCTATATTTTTATCCTTACTGAGCATATGAGCTCACCCCTTTATATGTTTTATTTTTCCTAAGATGAGAAGAAGTATTATATGACTGACCTATAGGGATAGTTTGAGGGGATATGAGTGTGGTCTATGGAAACAATGTTGTTGTAGTTTTTCATTTTATGATGTAATATAAACCTTATGAATGTATCCAGTACTTCCGAGGCTACCAAACTAATCGATATTTCGAGACTTGAACTTTTGTGATCATTCCAATGTTATGTAATAATGCATCGACTCTGGGTAACTGGGGTCAGGTTGTTACAATAATACCATTAAAATGATTTAGTTCTTTGGGTAGAAACCCATCTGATTTTTGGAAACAAACTCGTAGGGTTTGTTGCCAACTGATTTGTCTCGTGAGATCTGTCAATGAATCGGGGTGATATAGAAGTCCCCACCCACCACTAAAAGTACAAATAATTATTTATAAATTTATTTAATACAAGATTAATATTCCTTTTCTATATCTGTAAAGAGTAGAGAATACAGATTCATCAATATTTCCATAGTTAAAATAACATTCCAATTATACATTGTATGTAAAATGGTATACAATTTAGACAATAAACATATCCATGATATGATATTATGTATATTTAATAGAAATACAATTTCAAATGAAAAGTGATCTCAAATGGGCAGTAGGTACACCACATAAGGATTATTAGGTGCACAATACAAAGTTAGTCACAACAAAATGGTAGTTGAGACAAAGTCCCTTACCACAATGTAATCAATCAAATCATATGACCAGAACATAAAAACCATAAAATGAATCATTTAATACCATGAATATAAAGATAATAATGTTATTATATATCAAATTTCAGTACACATGTACCACATACAAGAAATAATTGGTGAACAATGGAAATCTCACAGAAATGAAAGTGAGATGAGAAACCCTTTAACTTATGATCAAGTGCGTTCTTCGTTTGTTTTAATGACATGAATAATAAAATTTAGCTTCATTAATTAAAAATTTCATAATCTTCTATACTTTTAATTTATTTATTATAATCTTATTAGGGTCATTCATGGACCTTTTTATGGTTTTAAGAGGATCAATTTTATTATTTTGGAAGAATTTTATTCTTTGGTTTTCATGATTTATTTACTTGTATTCATGAATGGAAGTTTGTTTAAAATGTGGTTCAAAATGAAGAATTTTTAATATATATTATTAGTGAAATTAAAGAGATATAAATGATCTTATAATTATTCTGGGTTATATACTTGAGGATGAATCATTAGCTAAAAGTTATTGATAAACGATTGGATTTAGCTTTGCAGTTTTGTGCATAATGAACTTTTTTTGTATTATTATTCCATATTATGAGTGTGTAGGGATTATAGAACATTAACGATATGAAATAAATATATAATTATCTGTTTCAACCATAAAAATGGTTTCATGACCATAATTGAAGATGGTAACGTAAATTGAGAACCCGTCGTCCTTGAATGTGATAAATTAACACATCTCGGACAATGTTTTCATTTTTTAGTATAAGAGGAGGGGGAAAGAGAGATGATGATGAAATATTCCAATAGCATAATATAATTCCAGTTAATGTAATGTATGAGAATTATCATATAATTTGGATGAGGGATGATGATGAAATAAGTACAGAATAAATGAACTCAAAATAGAAGAAAAATCGAGAAATCTCTCACGAAAAATCGGTAGTCTAACGACGTCACATAAAATTTCATAAAATAGTTTGATGAGAGAAAGGTGGTATCACATCACACATAAATAATATGGTAATTAAGGGGAATATATAATGAAATATCCCAACATAATCCAATTTAAAATAAAAGATAAAACATAAATGAAATCTTTAAGAAAAGAGAAGGGTGGTTGATTCTCTTACCTTGTAGAGTAACTCCCAAAACCTGAAAGTTGGGACCTTGGGGGATTGAGGACACCTTGGGAGGACTCCTATGGAGGTAATACTACCATATATTCGAGGATAATGAGTTTGTAATTAAATAAAATGAAGCTGGGTGAGTGGGTATTTATAGTAATTAAGAGGGATTTTTTTATTAATTAAAAGGGACACCTCATTAGTGGTTTTTGAAAAATCATGGGCTTACAGATGGTATTTTTCCATGGTTTCAGACACTTGGGACACCTCATATCATATGTTACTGTACAAAAGTCAACCATCCTTTTATATTATTTATTATTTCATTATGATGTCATTAAACTACTGAAAAATCAAAACTGTATTTTCACTATTCATTAAAAATTCAAGTATTATAGAAAAAATACAAAAAAATCACCCTAACCATTTTTCTATGTGTAAAATTCAAAAATGAACTCCATTTTTTAAAAATAATTTTATTTTTATTTTTAATTTACTTTTTAAATAAAATAATAATTAATTCAAAAAATAATAATTTTAAAGGTATAATTAGTTTTATATCACATAGAAAAATTAATTAAGATCTCATTATCTTATTACATTAAGAAAATAAAATATTATCATTATTTACTATTCATAAGGGTATGTTACTATTCATAAAAATTCAAGTTGGTTCTATGAGTCTCCAAATGACTTACTGGTCACAACTCTAGATGACCATTTTTTGAAATTCAAAACACAGAAGTAGAAAATTTATGTTTAATGGATAGGTTATGACTATCTTCTAAATAACTAAGTGTTGTTTAAAAGGAACATAATGCTTTATGAAATATAGGATATGAATAGAATGTATTTAAGATTAGTATACCATAAAATGTTTGGGGTGTTATACGTACCATCATCATCATGTGAATTTTTTATTCAAAGTGGAGAGAGTACAAGGCCTAAAAGGACAGGCTAGGTAAAAAAAACTAAGGGTGGAGAAATTAATGAAGACCGAGGTACTGCCCTATAATAATATTAACCCCCACCAGTTTTAGACTATCCATGTTGTGAAAAAACACATGGTTCGGGCCAGGGTGGTTCACCGAGGCCAAGTAGTCTGCGACCTTGTTTCCCTCCCACCAGGTATGTGTAACGTTAATGTTTACTCATAGTATGCCATGAAAGTCCCTGAATACATAAGCAAATAAACAAGGAATCACCCCCAGGTCGCAAAGTGTGTTATGAAACAATAATGAGTCCGTTTCTTCCTCATTAATATGCAGACTCCTCTATCTGCAAATATTAAGACCCATATGCATGGCTAAGGCCTCTGCTTGAAGGGAAGTACCCTGACCCAGCCAAATAGAGAAACCCACATACACTGAACCTATGCTATCAAGGACCACCCAACCTCCTTGGATCATACCCTAGACACATGCACCATCAGAGTTGAGATTCAGGCCCCTTGATGGAGGGTTCCATTGTACCCAGTTTCTTAGTGAAAGGCCACCACTTGATCGAGGCTTAAGGGTTCCTGTACAAAAACTCCGCAGATATGGAGCATCTCTCTAGTTTCCCAGTGCCATGATCAAGTTGATAAGTAGGTTAATGTTTCTAGTAATGATCTCTCAACCTGCTGCATTCACCCACTCATGAATCCTCTTATTCCTTGCCTGCCACAAACTCCAAAAAACATCATGAAAAATTGAAGAGCGATCCCACCTCTCTATGACACCGCTCCCTAAAGAATGATACCAGCGATACAAGAAAGGCTGATCATCAATTTTCGATAAATAAATATCCATGAACACACCAAAGTGACCCCACACCTCATGCACCCATTTAGTCTTGAAGAAAACATGGCCAGAGATCTCCTCTGCATGCCTCTGACAACACACAAATCTGGAATCTAGGTTGACGCCACACTTCATGACGTTTTCGTCCGTTGGAAGTGCCCTATTCCTTAATCTATAGGTGAGGAACTTGTATTTGGAAGGAATACTCTTGGTCCATAGGATCTCATGCCATGCATCGGTATGGTCCTATGTTATAATAGTCCAACTGTAATCTTTAATGGTAAAAACTCTAGAGGGTGATGGGTTGAAGACACACCTATCCAGATCAGAGGACAACTCAATGAGGTAAACAATATCATATTGGCTCCTACTCAGAATAGCCTTGGGAAATTACGGATACTGGATGGCTTCCCCAAAAGAGATATTTGTTGCTGGGAATCCTGGGTATCCAATGATCATGCCACTCCAGTTGTGGTGCCAAAATAGAACGTCGCCTCTCCTAATGATCCAAAGAGCGTGTCTTTATAAATCATTCACAATGGGACCAATATCTTCCCAGATTAAAGAATCATGGCCTTCAGTGTAAAAAAGAGTCCCCCAAATAAATCTCATGCATGGTGTGCCTCCACAAGCTATGTTGTTCCAAAACCTCCCATGCTATTTTTTCATGCATACCTCAAAGGGTATCCTTGAAACTTCATACATTGATTCCCCATCGTTAGCCGGCCACTCCATCCCACTACAAGAAACCCTGTGGCATTTCCCCTCACCCTTGGGGTCCCAGATGAACTTGGCCAAGATCCTTATCGATGTTATTGATAACCCCCTTCGGGACCTTTATAGCAGAGAAGGTGTGGACTGGGGTGGTAAGAAACATGTTGTTCACCAGATAAATTCTACCTCGAAAGGAAAAAGGTTATTCTTCCAGTTCAGATCCCGATACATGATCCTATTTAAGAGGGGGTCAAAATCACAGATACGGGTACACCCTAATGGAAAGGAAGCCCCAAAAATAGTAATACGTGCATGTGAGTTAAAACCATTGGTTCTTACATAAGCAGAACATCATCAATGACTCAATAAATCAATTATTTAGTATTTATTGTAAATTATCATATTTTACTATTCACAAAAAATAAAGTATTTTAGAAAAATACCAAAAATTCACCCTAACCATTTTCAACGTGTAGAATCCAAAAATTAAGTCGATTTTTCAAAAATATTTTTCTAAATATGATTAATTTAATTTTTAATTAAAATCATAATTTACTTTAAAAATACAGTTTTTAAAACATTTATTTATTTATTCCAAAACATAGGTATATCATAATTTTACTTATATCCCATATATATACTGTCATAGGTGAGCTAACTATTCATAATGGTATTTCACAATTAATAAGAGTTACATTACTATTCATATGAGTATGTTAATATTCACTAAAAATTAAGTTGGTTATTTCAGAATCTAAAT
This sequence comes from Viscum album, assembly GCA_963277665.1. NCBI lineage: Eukaryota > Viridiplantae > Streptophyta > Magnoliopsida > Santalales > Viscaceae > Viscum > Viscum album. Next base: position 930,215,111 of record OY728165.1, read on the forward strand.
AACTTACTAATTGCAACCGTGTATGTTAGATTTTCAAAATTCAAATCATATGGGTGATAAAATTATGTTTACTAGCTAGGTTATAACAAAGTGGTATTTTGTAGAGACTTAGTGTTTCATGCATTGAATATTAAATTTACTTAAAAAATCTTGGGGTGTTACATTATCCCATCCTTACAAAAATTTCATCCTCAAAATTTGATATTTCACTTTGAAAGTTATTTCTTGTTACTTTAAATTTTCCTTGTGAAAAACCCATATTATAAAATAGGGTTAATAAAATATCCTCTTTAAAAAGATTAAGGGAAAAAGGTGGTAAAAAAAATATCAATAAATAAATAAATAAATAAGTAAATGAATAAATTATCTTCTCGAATGGAGTGACATTGACTGGAATTGAAATCCTATGCATATAAGGAAACCAAACAATGAATTTATAGTTATACAAAATAGGTCTAGATGAAAGTAGGTTTCCACAAAACCATAAACTACAGTTCTGAAAAATTTCATTATCATTATTAATGATTATGATAATAGGACAACATTTAAGGCTCTTTTCATATAGTTGAAGGATTATTCCTCTCTATAAGTGTATAAATATATGTTTATATTTCATAAAAATGATATTTTCCTTTTATTATTCCATGAACTACTTATACTTCATCTCTTACCATAAGTTGCATCATGTGGTGTCATTAACCTCTAAAACCCCATACAATTATCATTTTAAACTATTTAATAAATATTTTAACATTTCGAAAGATCAAGATCCAATACATTTGAATTATTCCTATTGTAGTTAGTACTATCCAATTTAATTTATCCATATATATCATATTTCTATTTTGAAATTGACATCTCTATATTATGAACATAACAAGGGTTTCCTATCCCTTGAAAATATATTTTCCCAAGGTTTGACCTACTACTGAGTTAGTTTTCTTTAGTACCATTAATCAAATGACCTAAAATCCTTAAACAAAAAGTATTGCAGTGCAATCCTCATATATTCCATAATACTTATAACCAATGCATCAATGATAAAATATTAAAAACAAATTTTTATTTACTAGTAATATTAATCATTCCACTTCATCTGCATTAGTATAATGACTTTCTCATTATCCAGTAAAATCATCTGGTGCATATTCCTTTGATTCTTTGGACATTGATTCACATAGTGTCCCATATCATTGCAGTTGAAGCATTGTACATTGGAAACCTTTTTCTTTCCCTTGAAATCATGAAATTTGTGTCCTTTTTCTCCACACTTATAATAAACTCTCATTCCTTTCAAGCATTTACCAGGTTGATTTTTTCTAGAGTTATCACATATGGGCAAACCCTTCTTTTCCATCTTTCCATTATCCATCTTTTTATTAGAAATCTTCTTATTTTATTACATCCATTCAAATCCATAGGACTCAGATAATTATTATCATATCTTGTTAACACATTATACTATTTTCTAAAATGATGGGGATAGTTGGGAGATTATCCTCCTTTGAAATGATGTCTTAAGACCATAAGAGATATGATCCTTCTTACACTTTGCATCATGTGCATTGGTGATGTTATCATTCCTTCCGCTAGGATCCATTTCTAATCAATTCCATATAATATATTAGCTCATAATATAATGAACTCTCTATAACTCTAAACATAGAATTAATTAATGCATATTATACCCTAGAACCATATAATTTGGTTACTTTGGGGGAATAAATACTTCATAATGGTGGGTAAAGAAAGTGTGAATTAGCCTAAGAATATCCCTTGGGAGTGTCAAACTAGATGCATAGTAAAGCCCATTGTTATGTACCAGGATACCTAGGTCAAGCCTGAAACTCCTCGTTGGAGTTGTTACTCATAGATAAATCTGTGCCAGAACCATTTCCACTTGTAGTATCTAGATAGGGATGTATTTTCTATAAGGATCCACATAATCTCTTCCTTACCAAAGTTCTAGGATGTCCATGCATACTTATCCTCAAAGATTATCTTTGGGTTTTGTTCTTCAATCTACATTTTCTAAATCTAGTTTCTAATTATTATAATGAACTTCCTCTGATACCAACCATAACACCCTGAACCCAGAATCTTGGAGTCAGAGCCTTATTTTATTACATTGGCATAGATACAAGGAAAATGCATCCCTAAGGACCAATCAGTTTAGTAATTTTGGATACATGATACATATAAGAGTTCAAAATTACAACTCAAAATAAAAAGAAACACAATGAATTCAATAGAAAATCGCATAATCTCTTAGATTAAACCTTCAATTAATTTATAGTGTAATCAACCCTGTAAAATGAAAGGATAAAATATAAGAAAGGTGTGAGATCAAATGCTCAGTAAGGGTAATAAATACAGAAAAAGACATCAAAAACATAAACATTAGGCATGATGAATAACTAAAAAAACATTCCTTTTAAAAATGATCTTGAACAAATTATGGTAGGAATAAGAGCTAAATAAATAATTCCATATTAAAGCATAAACATGGTTATTATACTAGTCAGATAACCTCATGAACTTTCAATTAATAGTTTCATAATGAGGGAAATGCATATGCCAGATAATCTAAGACATACCATAAAGGCATCGGCCAAGATATATAAAAATGATTAAGGCCTTGGACAAAACCCTATGTTAAATTAGTAAAGGCCTCAGCCAAGTCCATATCTACTTATCTCATGAGAACTAATAATGTATCTAGGGGATATAGTGAGCCCCACCCATCGCATAATAAGTCAATTGAATTCATCACATGAATAGGAATTAATATAAACAACATATACATTCATATTGAAACTAATATATGAAATGTAAATAACTTTCCCCAAACATAAACAATAACCATTCAGAATAACATGGTGTTTCTGATGCTTTCACCGGGGCACATGCATCCATCTATTTGAGGATAACGACAAAGCACGGGATGTTGCCCTGAATTACCACTTTCCAAAGGTGGGAGACATCCGTTACTTATTCAGGGACATTTTTGCCTTGATCGAAAAAGAATGATGGGATGTTAGGTCTTCCTTCCATGGATTCCTCCTCAGAAATCGTCACCTATTCCGGGTCTCCATTATTGATTAAGACAATGTTCGTGAAACTCTCCCCAGTGCTATATCTTTATGGATGAAGGTTAATTACACTACTTCTTTTAGGACATTCCAAGGGGTCTAGCTAGGGAAGAAATTTTCGTTCATGTGAGTAGTCACATTGGACATCATTGGCGTGTCTGGATGCTAGAACACCAGCGCATCTGGGTTTCCTCCCCTTATTATGGGGCTTCTTAAGGGTGCGGAAACCCGAGGCATCCCATGTCAAATGCGAATAATTATATGCCATAGGCATGGCTCAATGGTTTTCCTCAGATTTCCATGTTTAACATAGGGTATTCCATGGGTTTAATGTCTAGTGGATACGGATCATACTGATTGAAACATTGACATAGAGTGGATCAGATGGGTGTGACCCCTAGAGGACACACTGATATTAGGGTTAACACATGGTTAGTTACCTGGATACTTCTAAAGGGGATGGTAAATGAGGTGGCATGATCCCACTGGGATGTGGAAGCCCAGATAAGAGTCAAGATAGATGATGGAGGGTTGAGAGTGGATGAAGAATGAAATGGAACTGACATGAGGAAGATGATGAGGTTGGGCTTGATTCTCGAAGAGATTTCCTACGTATCCCTAAGGTAGGGAATAAAAGTCTGCATTGTTTGGTGGGGGTTCCAATATCTACCACTGGTTGGGGTTCACAATGACTTACCGCTGGATATGGGATAAAAATGGCTTACCGCTGAATGGGGTTGACAACGGCTTACTGCTGTATGGGGATCACAATGGCTTGGAACTGGATGGGGGATCACAATGACTTACTACTAAATTGGGGTCACAACGGCTTATCACTAGATAGTGTTGAACCTCATAGAGGCTTGCTAGGTAACCCATCTAGGAGATAGGGATCAAAGCCCACATAGTTCAAAAGGGGTTTTGGGGAACCAACGTGAAGATGGCCGGGGCCAATGGATGTTGCTCTTGAACCTTAGGGAGGCTTCCAATGTACCTTGCCTTGGCAAGGATCAAAGTCCCCATAGTTTGAGAGAGGTTTTGGTAAACCGATGTGAAGGGAGTCAGGACCAATGGATGGTGAGCTTGAACCTCAGGGAGGCTCCCTATGTACCTTTCCTTGGCAAGGATCAATGTCCCCATAGTTCGAGAGGGGGTTTGGTGAACCGACATGAGGGGAGTCGGGACCAATGGATGGTGGTCTTGAACCTTAGGGAGGCTTCCTACATACCTTTCCTTGGAAAAGATCAAATTCCCTATAGTTCGGGAGTGGTTTTGGTAAACTGACCTGAAGGGATTTGGGACCAATGGGTGTTGGGATTGAACCTCAGGGAGGCTTCCTACGTACCCTGCATTGGAAAGGATCAAAGTCCCCATAGTTCGGGAGGGATTCTGTTGGTGAACTAACATGAAGGGGGTTGGGACCAATAGGTGTTGGGATTGAACCTTAGAGAGGCTTCCTACATACCCTGCCTTGTTAGGGATCAAAGTCCACATAGTTCGGAATGGTGTTTGGGGCTTACACTATAGGTTGCCTAGGGAGAGTGTAGTGGTCGATGCTTACCTTAATCCCACGTGAGTCATTCTTGGTGCGAGAAAAAAGAGGCAGCAAAGACCCGATGATCATGTTGAAAAAGGTGCGTTCGTGGGAAGTGGAGTGGGGCGTACACATGGTTAGTGGCCCAAAATGAAAATAGGGTCTTACGCGTGGTCCACAACCCAAAGATGAAACAAGAGATTACGCGTGGTTAGCAGCCTAGGGATACGGAGGTTGGGACTTAATCCAGGGTGGAGGCCCAGTGGTGAAAAATCCCAAAGGGAGATGGATTTTTCACTGATGAAAGGAGGGCTCCGGTGCCCATCCCCCCTCTCTAGTCTTTGGCCAAGAAGAAGATAGGAGGAGCAGGGATGCTGCCTCCTGCAAGAAAGGCTAGGGTCTTACACCAAGGTGGTTTCCCTTTCGCCGTGGATAGATGCTGCTCTGGTAAAGAGGATCTAATTCCATGTGAGGATGATCTCACTCCCATGGAGACTAGTGGGTATAGCGAATGTCCGAGATAGGGAACCCCTTGTATGATGCATGGGGTGAGGACACAGTTTAACTAAATGTGCTAAGGACGATGGTGCTAGGCAGTTTAACTTCCTGTAGCTTGGATGAGGCAGGTTTACTCTGCACCTCTAAGACTTACATAACCGATACCGATGCACCCTTGGGGAAGGGAAGGCATCGACATTGCTGTGATGAGGGGGTGTTATGAAGTGATCCATTTAGAGGTCCACGTTAGCATGGCTATGCGCATGAAGCAACAGCCGTTCGTGTGGCTATGTGAAGGAGCATGAGGCGAAGCAACATAATGGGAAGTACTACCCAAGGAACTTTGAAATCACTTTATGAAAACTTGGAGGGTCTCATGGGAAAAGGAGTTGTGGAACAAAGGGGTTCATAGGTAGAATCCTCGTGAAGCTCTTTTGTTCTATGTAGTTGAGGGGATTCGCAAAGGGGTATGCTTCACAAATTAAAGTGGCCTAGCCTAGGAGTAAGGAATTGGTTCATGTGGAAGGTGCTTCATGAAGTGGAAAGGCTTTCGCGGATCAGTGCTTCATGAAGCAAGGGTGCCTTGCGAAGTATAACATTGCGAAGAAATGTGCTTCGCAAAGTACATTGGCATTGCCTTAGAATGTGGGTCACATGTGAAAGGAGGGTATTTAGTAAAGAATAAGTGCTCCATGAAGACCCAAGTCCCCTTGGGGATCCCATTCCTTCACGGAGTCCCATGGGATCCGTAAGGGGCATCCCTCTTTGAAGAGGAGTTGAAGTAAAGAAAAGGGGGAGGCACTTCGCGATGAAAAAGTACATTAAAAAGCTCATGGTTCGTAGATTAGAAATTTATTCGTGATTTGAGAGTTAAGACGGCGAAAGGTCAGAGGATCCATCCTTTGTAATTGAGGGGAGCCCAATATTTATAGGCAAGAGGCGCCGCGAAGTAGAGTAGGATGGGCGTGAATACACATGGAATTTTTTTCGTAATCACGAAGGCTCCTACCTCTTTGCTCTGCGTATTCTTCGCAAACATCAAATGGGTTTGTAGAGTGTCCCACCTCCTTGCTCTGCGGCAACTTTGCAAATGTCAAATAGGTTCGTGGAGTGTCCCTCCTTCTTTCTCCATGGTATCATTGCAAACATGAAATGGGTTCTCAGAGCATCCTACTTCCTAGTTCCGCGACACCATTTCAAACATTAAACGAGTTCGCAGAGCATCCCACCTCCTTGCTCCACAGCGGCTTCGCAAATGCAAAACAGGTTCATGGAGATTCCTGCCTCCTTGTTCCATGGTGGATTCACAAAGGGGAAGCTTTTCACTGGCCACGATGCTATGGGGGCCCCGCAAAGAAGCTTCATGAGGCAGCCCCTAAGGCTTTCTGTTTGTTCTTGTTCTTCCCAAATTTTGGTGCCTACAAATTACCCCCTCTTACTTGGAGATGATGAGAAAACTAGGGTCAAATTCTGAGGTACAATCAAAAAAAATTCTCCAGTCAATCAAGAAGAAGACTCGTTAAGGAGGCTCACGAGGCGACACGCAGGCTAAGTGTGCTGCGAAGCTCTCTGCTGTTGAATGCATCGCAAAGCACCAGGGGTTCGTGCCTATAAATAGGGGAGGATGACCTCACTTTTTTCCTTTCTCATATCCATGTTTTGGAATTTATCTCTCTTGATTCATGAAGCTCTACATACTCTGTGATTTCTCTCCATGAATCGGGCCTTCTGCTTCGCGGTGCACAGCGAATCTTTGACTTCATGACGGTGTGCTCTGCGGCTTATGTCTGAAGGCTGGGGAAGGGCTCCATGAAATGTCTTCGAAAACGAACTCCACAAAAGAGCTTCACGAAATAGATTCGTGAACCAAAACCAAAAAATACCCAAACTCAAAAACTAAATGGCTCACCAAGAGGCTGCCAAGGGGTCCATGAAGATGCTTCTCAGAGGGAGGAGATGGAGGATAGCTCAGGTATAGGGGAGTTTGTGCGAATCCATTCTAACCATAACACAATGGTGGAATTGTTGTTGGAAATACAGAAGGAATACCCACTGTGCAGGAGGCTAACTTTATATGGATTTGGCCTGAGGGATGACATATTCATCCCTAAAGCGATTAGGGATGAACCAGCTTACTGGTTCAAGAGCACGCCGTGTCAGTGACCGTGGTTCAGGGTGGCTGACAGCCATGCCCAGGAGGAATTCATTCCTATCAATGATGACTTTCTGTACAATCATCTGAACAACGTTGACGGGAAGAAACTACCACTGGAGACATCTCCCCTGCTATATCATACCATCTTTAAGGCACCCCTGAGGAACCCGGAAAAGGGTTGGTCCGATGAGTGGGACCTGCGCCAGGGCGACAAATTCACAGATGACTAGGTCTAGGATTACTGGGTAGGTGCCTCATGCGAGGATTTCAGGGCAGAGTTGAGAAGAGTGGGCCTATATGAGGCAGATTGGGCCTCCCAATTCCACATCTATCAGCTGAAGTAGCTGATGCTGGAGTTTCTAAGAAGATGTTCATCGAGGACCAATACCTTCCACATGCACTATGGAGAGGTCGACCTCAATTTATGGGACTTGAATCATATCTCAGGGGTCCCAATACTGGGGGTGGTGTATGATGAGTTCCTCCCTGTTATGGGTGTGTGGGAGAATCTAGAGAAAATTCCACCACTGGCGATGGCGTTTATGAACTTAGTACCAGGAGAGGACAAGCAGTCGGTGAGGGATTTCCACTTCAAACAGTGGTTTAAGCAGTTTCTAAACATCCTAGAAAATTAGAAGTTCCCTGTGAGACCTCGAACCTGCCCGAAGGGGGATCAACAAGGCAAGGAGAACTCTTACTAGAAGCTCTTAGAGGATATCCATTGGAAAATGTAGGGATTTATCATTTGTACCAAGGAGAAATTGGTAGTCAGGTTGGATGAATTCATTGCAGTGCTCATCTGCGGTTGGATCTTGCCGGTGAGAGACACGAACATGGGTGTACAACTGGGCATGTTTATCATGGCGTCCATGCTTGAGAAAAGAGGACAAGTCAACCTCAGGATCCCGATGCTCACCAAGATGTACAAGATACTGTGGTATATCAGCAAATGGAAGAAGACATAGAGAACATGCGATCCATTCCACCTCTTATATGGGTGGATAGAGGCACACATCAGGAGGGTCTATGAATATCTGAACCCCATCTCCCCTCCAGGATCGAACTTTCACCTATCCATTCTAAATGTTGTGGGGAGATTTCTAGCCAATATGACCATGCAGGCGGTACTGAACTGGGTCTGGAAGGTAGAGGAGTTCAACTTTCACCCGTTCCCATTGCCAATTTGTGCATTCACTGATGATTTCCATGGAATATAAGAGAATCAATCCTACCTCCCAGCCTTTCGAGGTGGAGTCCTGGTGGCACGGGTGGACCACAAGCCCCTCTGTGAGCCATAATCCCTACACCAATTTTCAAGGTAATTTCGGTGTATATATCGGTTGACCTTGTGAGTCTACTTGGGGGTGCACCACAAGGATCACCTGTGTGTAATGAGGTAGATGTGGCTCATGTTCACACGGGAAGATGGGAAGATGTGGAATGAACTGCCTCCACCCACGACTATCTTCGGTCTGGTAAAAGAGTATCCCAAAATATGGGAGACAACCTACCCTAGGGAGATGTTGAAGCATCCAACCATTCAGGCCAACGATGGTGTGCCTCCCCAAACTCGAGGTCGGGGCTGAAAGGTAGAAAGGACATCCCGCGGTGGCAGGGCTGCCATGGTGGCGAGGCCCACACCGGTTGACGGGGAGGCAGTGGTAGCGGATCCAGCAGTGGTAGTGGACCCGGAGGTCCCAGAAGATAAAAGTTATCCGGTGGGGTGGCCACCAATAAAATTCCGCAGAATATACACCTCGGCTCTGGGGAAGAAGCTGCGCCATGTAGTCATGCAAGAGGATGCTGTCTTCCTAGAGGCCTGGGACATATGTGATGTCAATAAGAAATTCCTCGGACCTTCTGAGATGTGGCAACACCTAAACCATCTCGTGATGAATTTTCCAAAAGTCGGCCCCATCAGGGCTGGTTTTGCAGTATCCCTGGTGGAGGTAGAGCAATACCTAGAATATTTGGAGGACTTCGTGCACTCCTAGGGTTCTCCACATCCAATGATAGACTGGGTGAAGGTGTTATTGGATCTAACGACCCCTCTATAGTTATCGGTTGAAGAATTGAGGGAGCGCTCCCCTTTTCTGGAAGAATCAGAAGAATCTTCTTGGGGGGGAGGAGGCCGGTATAGGGATCCATTTAGAGGAGGGAAAAGTTGGTGATTCAGACCTAGAGCTTGAAGAGTTTGTAGTGGCTTTTGAGGTAAAACCTTGAGTCCCTTTCCTGGGATCCGTTTACAGGTTACATTGGACCACTCACTAACATTTTAATTGTTCATGAGGGCCTCATATGTAGAACCCATTTTTCCCCTCAATAGATGTAGATGTGGGGCATTCGAGATTTACACCAGTGGATATGGAAATTACCGTGTCCAGTGGGGCCATGACACCCGAGGTGATTCCTTTGGATTTTTCATACTTACCAACAATATAAGGAGGGACACGCCTCGGGGTCTTGATGGAAACAACCAATGAATGAGACTAAAAATTTGATCTTTGTAAGTATCCTTTACAAAATTCATGACTGCCACCCATTGGCCAGTAGACCTGACATACACACCATTTTTGGTATAAACAGTTCCTCAAATGGTGTGGGCTTCCCTGGAAAGGTTGGTTGGCACTCCCAGTGGTGCCTTTTCTAGGGGAATGTCGATGGTCATGGGAGAGGACACCCAAACTGACCAAGATGCGGTGATCCCGATCACTGGTGGGACTATTAGCAGGGCTGAGCATGAGATTCTTGAGGTGGGATCTGACGATGAAGACTGACTAGACAGCATGAGTCCAGCCATACCCGACCAGACACCAGACACAGACCCTACAAATGAGATCTTTGGGGTGTTCCCCACATAGGATCTTTCTAACCCTGCAGACTGGGACAAGACGACCTATGATGAAGAGGATAAAAAGTTAGTTCATCTCCGGTTATGTAAGATGATCAAGTGCTTCATCAATGACACCCCTCAATCCCAATGGATAGACCAGATGGAGAGAATTCATTTGCGACTGCACGAACTGTGCACTGGTGGAGTGGATTCCCAATGTCCCCACATGCTTTTCTGGGATCTCATGGCAGAGAAGATCTGGGAATATGACCGTGGCCTTGGTGTGGGTTGGAAACAGAGAAAAGTGGTGAACATCAAGAGGCTACAAGAGGATGAAAATGAGATTCAGCGGCTGAACATCTAGGAAGATGAACATTATTCTTTCCTCAACATGCATTCAGAGATTATATCACAGATGAAGGTCCAGCTGGTGGAGTCCGAAGAGTGCATGAGGAAATCCTCTGAGGAGATGATCGCTATTCGAACCAATGAGGAGTGGGACCGGATCGCAACTGATGAACTGCACCCCATTTCTGTTGAGGAGGACCAGGAACCGAACAAGTGACATCGAATTATGGACACCACAAGCCAGAGAGTGGCGGAGCTGCAACACTCTTTTGATAGGTTCAAACCATCCATAGGAGGAGTTGATCCTCTGGTACTGTGATGCATGTAACTTTTGAATGTGCCTTCATTTTTTGATTATTCATTCTAGATGTGTGCATGAGTTTTGTTATTCATTTTTGGTCTATTGGCTTTTTTTTACATTCATGGAACATCCATCGATAAATCCCTAAGCTCACATGGGTTGGGCCTGATGCGAGAAACAAGGGATGGCCACCTTGCCATTCCATCCGAATATAAGAGTTAAAACCAAGATCAGAGTATACGAGGGTTGAATAACCAATCCAGATTTCTAGGAATAATTGGATAGGCCTAACTGGTGGATGAGAGCCTTAGAACAATCGACATGCCATCTTCCCAATGTGCTCTAGTGAACAAGAAGGGTAACGCCATGGGCATTTGGAATCAACCCAAACATAAGGAAGTGTAAAGTGTGAATCACAATAACCCATATTCAGAACATAGTGGGGGTGGTGTGACAATGAATGATAACTGATGAATGTATTTGAAACATAGTATCGTTATTGTGTTAGCCTAAAATGGAGATAACAAATGAGGGCTGACCATTGACCATATTCGAAACACATGGCCTGACTTGAAATGTCATCCATTAGTCTTCCAGAACATTGGCCCAGGATAGTAGGCGAGCCATAGGTCGAGCATCCACACTGTTAGGGGGTTCTTTTTGACATAAAAGAGGACAAGGTTCTAAATAAAGGGAACACAAAGCATGGAGTGTGGAGTGATGGGTTGTTTGAATGTATTTTAACACTCGTGAAATCACGCCACCGTGGTGGAAACACATTAGGTGGGCATATCTGTCTGATCAGGGATCAATCATACTTCCGAACGGGACCTCTTTCATAAGGACCTGAAATGATCTGTAGTTTTACATCATACCAATATGGATGATAGACGCGTGGTTTAAACATTGTACGGTGAGGATGATGCACATAGTTTAAAGGGCATACTTCCTGGACTTGGATCAGGCCTGAGGGGCCAGAAGGGTCAATGACCCCAAGGTTGGGCCCAAGGTGAACTGCCTGAGTGTCGCTACATATCCCATAAGGATGAGAATCAAGACAAACATAGTTCTGAGAGTGTAGTTTAATGTCATGTAAGACAATAAAAGGAATGTGTGTCATGGTTGCGCCAATACACGTCCTACTAGAACTACTAATCCCACGTTAGTCATGCTCGATGTGGAAAACAAGAATTAGTGATGGGAATTTCCTAGCACAAGAAGGAAAATGTTAGGGGTGATGGGCTGCTAGGTGAATGATGTCCCAATAATGCTGATATGCTTACTTGACACACCTAGATGTGCGAAGGGGTAAAGCCGAGAATGTTGGAATTACACTTGAACATAAGGAATTGGAAATATATGAATCATGATGCTCGAGATATGGACCACAATGATTATGGAATGAGGATAGAGGATAACTGTTGACCATGTTTGAAACACAGTATCCGTTTTGCGTTAGCCTGGAATGGGGACAGACAAATGAGGGTCGACCGCTGACCATGTTTGAAACACGGGACCTATCACAAATGTTGTCTGAGGTCTTCAGGGAAGTTATCCCAAGAAGGGTGGTGATCCAATGTGGCCTGAGACCAGGCCACAAAGGGGGTCCCTTCGGATGTGTAAGAGGATGAGGATCCAAATAACAGGCTCACAAATCTTGGAAATGGAATGAGGGAACGTCCATATGAAAATTCCACACTTCAGGCTCTTTGTCACAACACATCTGAGTACGATAAAAAGTCATATCATATAGAGGGATTCGGGTCCCTTTACAAGGACAAGGGTCTTGGGGTCACACATTTCCAACTTAATGGTCGTTGGATAGTCTATAAAGGAGGGAATGATTTAATGGACTGTGCATCGTGCAGTGAAGTAGCCAAACCCGACACGTAGTTCCCATAGGGATATCTTAGTTTAGGGTCATAGAACTCAGACTAGGTTGGGAAAATACATGGGAGGCACATGGTGCGACCATTGAAAAACCCAACATGAATGGGAACCCAAGAGGTACTCTCCACACCACATGCTCTTGAAAGAGTTTATGCCATGGGGTCGAAAAAGAGGTGGGGGGGTCAGGATTTTAGATTCCTGGGGCTAGACCCAAAGACAAGATGCCTGGGCATTCCTATGTATCCCATGAGGATGGGAATCAAGCCATACATAGTTATTAATTATGTCATGCAATTTAACGTCATAAGGTAAGGATGTAGAGTGGTCTTAGTTTCTGGTCATAGAGCTCAGACTATGAATAACTAGAAGAGGGAGACGTGTGGTGAAGTAATAACTAAAACCCGATGTGAATGAGGACTGTAGGAGTCCGTATCACCACCATGTGCTCCTTGGGAAACTTCTAGGTCAAGGGACCAAAAGTGAAAGTTAGGCTGGGCCCAAGGAAAAGTTCTTGGGTACCCCATGATTATGGGAATCAAGACGTACATAGTTCTAAAGGAGGCATGGTAAGATATCAATGTCAGATATTATAAGGTCTTACAGGTATGTCCCTCGAACCAAAAGAAGCATCATTTTATAGATCTTATTTGTCATTTAGGATGAATGTACGTGTTTTTTTGTGAAGCGATGGACATAGGATGGATATTTTAGGTATCTCCACATGAATCAAGCCATATACCGGCTTTAAAAAATGGTATGGTGGGTGACCGATACCAAACATGATGTCCCCTCGAGTGAGGACACCACGATGCAATGCCGTTTTTCATCGTGTGTCCAGGATGATAATTTCATAGTTTAGGGTCATGTGATGGGTACAACCATGCCTTTTAACATCATGTAGTATATATGTAATAGTTTAAAGTCATTTGGGACTAGTCAGAATAGTTTAAAGTCATATGACTCAGACATATGTGGGAGAAATGAGGTTTAAGAGGGGATGTGCACGACGTGATAAAGCATACCCGATGTGAATAAGGATGAGGTACACATCAAACTGTCCATGATTCCAAGAAAGAAACCTCAAGCTGAGGGTCTAGAAAAAGTTATAGAATATGGGGCATGAGAGACTAGCTCTCAATTGATTTGGTCCTAAAGATGAGATGTCTGGGCTTTCCTACATATCCCATTAGCATGGGAATCAAGCTAGACATAGTTATAGAAGGTGACATATAAGGAGATCTTAGTTTAAGGTCTTAATGCTCGGACCATGATGAGGCGTAACTCTTCCAAGTAGGCATATACCTCGATCTGATCCATAATCACATGTGAGTCAAACTCTATGTGGTAAACAAGGGAAGAAGAGGCCTTTGCAGCACATGGGATACACGTAAAGGGGAAGTCCGTGTGGAGCCCTGAATGACACCTTACCATGACTTTGTCTTCCTAATGTGTAAATTTGCACTCAGGGATAGTACCCAGAGTGTATAAATTCCACTTTGACATGATGGGGTGGAAAATAATGTGAATCATGTAACAGAAATTTAAGGCTTGATGGGGTTGGTGTGACGATGAAGGATAACTGTTGACCGTGTTCGAAACACAACATCCATATCATGTGACCTAAAATGGGAACAAAAAATTATCTTCAACCACTAACCTTGTTCGAAATGCGGGACTTGTATCAATTTTTTATTTGAAACCCTCAAGGACGTTGGCCCGTAATGGTAGGAGAGCCCTTGGGATGAGAATCCTTGCCATTTTAGGGTTCCTTTGGATGTGAAATATAATTAAAGACCAAATAAAGGAGAACACAAAGCCTCAAAAATGGGTGAAAGAATATCCAGGTAGAATCCGAAACTCTAGTATTTGAACTAGAGTACTCTTGGGCACATTGGCGAGTCACTGAAGAGGATTGAGGATCCCGACATAAGAGTATCTGACCCCAAAAGATGAGTGTATGGAAAATAATTGAACGGAACTCAAGAGAGAGAGGTACATGGCGTGTTAGTTACAAAGCTGATGTAAATGGGGACAGAATCCCATACCAAACTGCAAACCCCTTTCTTGGAAGGACTCAGGACAAGGGGAAAAATGATAGGAAGGTTTCCAAGAAATGGCACTGGATCCAAAGACTTAGAATTTTGAGCGGTTCTACGTATCCCATAAGGATGGGAATCAAGCCACACTAGTTCTAGAGAAGGATATTGTGCAGTTTATCGTCATGAAGAAAATACGATGGTTCTTTTAGTTTAAGGTCGTAGGGCTTGTAATTTAGATGCCCAGTTTAATGTCATATGCATGGGACAACTGAGTGGAGAGGGAGAATCATCATGCCTATGGAATACCATGAAATGGAAACGATGATAAAGGATAACTGTTGACCATGTTCACAACACAGTATCTGTATTTGTGTGACTGTAGGTCGGGGAAAAACAATTGAGCATTTACCATTTACCATATTTACAATAAAAGAATCATATTAATTTTTTGCTTGAAATCCTTGAGGGCATTGGCCCGTAATGGAAGGAGGGCCCTTGGGCCAAGAATACATGCCATTCGGGGGTCCTTTTGGATCTAGAGGATGATGGAAACCCAAATGATGGGGCTCGCGAAGAATGGTTGGGCCTGCACTCATGGAAAGGATGATAAATGAATGTGTGATGTCTCAATGGGGGTATGTGCAGTGTGGAAAAATAGCCCGACGTGAATAAGAACGTGAGTCCATACCACACCGCACAATCCTAGATGAGAACTTGGGCCAGGGGGCTGAAAGGGTCGAGGGACCTGAGGCTAGGTATCCTGGACAACTATTTCCATATGACCTCTCATGCGGGCATTGCCTTATCATAGCTCCTAAGTCCATGTAAGAAATTCTTAGTGTGGGAATCAAGAAGTAGGACTAGTCTCTCCCTATAACATAAGGGTATGATAGCTGGAATCACACTCCTACCCGAGGTAGACCAAGGATTGAAGAGACAGCGGGGGAGAATGAACCACTACGATCAATGTTTGAGACACATGAGGGTGGTGACATAGACAAATGATAGATTCTGAACAAATTCGAAACACAACATCCATATCATGTGAGATAAAATGGCAACAACAAATGAGCATCGACCACTAACCATATTCGTAACACATGACTTATATCAATTTGTCATTTGAGGTCCTTGAAGGTGTTGGACCGAAACGATGGTAGAGCCCTTAGGCTAAGGGTCCATACCATTTGGGGGCCCTTTAAGATGTGAAATATAATAGAATCCCAAATGACAGAATGTGTGGAGCATAGAAGTGCCCATGCAACTTAAATTCAAGCTGGTTAGTAGAAGAGGTGGGGTTCTTTAGGTAGTAAGGATACACGGTACGGTCATGATGAACTCGACATGGATGAGGGGAAAAGCCTACACCACACCATGTGTTTTAACCCAATGGGAAGTCCCAAAGCTTGGGGCCGGGCCTATAGACAAAATGTATGGGCGTTCCTACGTATCCCATAAGGATGGGAATCAAGCCGTACGTAGTTTTGAAGGCCATGTAGTTTAATGTCATGCGGTGAGGATGTAGGAGGAGAGAAGAACGAGGGAGGGAACATGATGAAATTATTGTAATCCTGACATGAGTGGGGCCAAAGAATCCTACATGAAACCATGTGGGATCCTCCAAGAGAACTATAACCAGAGGGGTTAGTCAAAGAGGGAACTTGTTCTGGACTCAAGATGAAGCGTCTGAGCATTCCTACTTATCCCATAAGTATGAGAATTAATAAATATGTATTTCTTGTGGTTTAACATCTCACAGGATGACACATAGTTTAATTTCTTACAAGACAAAATACAATTTAACCTCATGCTAGACAACATACATTTTAACGTCACGCGGGACGACATACATTTTAACGTCATGTGGGATGACTTATAGTTTAACGTCATGTGGGGAATTTTATAGTTTAAGGTCATATAGGAAAAGATAGTTTAAGGTTATGGAGGACCCTAATGTAGGTTAGGGTCATGTGGGATTATACAGTATAAGGTCATGTGGGACCAGGTGACTCATGAAAATTATTTCTTGAGGAACTTGGCATTGGTGGGAGGAGTTGTATGCTCACCATCCATGGTAACCAGAGAATATTCACCATTGGAGTAAACCTTGTGAAGGAAGTAAGGTCATTCCCATTTGGGATCCAATTTGGGTGGTTTCCTGCTAGGTATCATTGGTGCCCTTAGGGCCAATACCAAGTCACCTTGCACGAAGGATCAGAGTCGAGCATTCTTGTTGAAAGCTCTAGCTATCTTGTTCAGATGCCTTTCCAAATTCTATAGGGCATGAAGCCTATTATCGTCAAGCAATTCCAACTCATCTAGATGGATTTTAGCTACTTTATCTAGAACATTCTAATTATAAACAGTTGTTCACAATAAGGTAAGCTGAATCTCGATGGGTAGGAAGACCTCTGTTCCGTACACTAGAGAATATATGGTCACCTAGGTGGAATTACGAGTCATCGTCCAATAATCCCATGGGTCATTGGGGAGATTTTCTGACCAAGTATTATTGTTATGACCAACCATTTTATATAGAATGTTAGAGAGGTTTTTGTCGAATGCCTCGATTTTTCCATTTTCTTATGCTTGATAAGGAGAGGTATGGTTAGAACAGATGTTGTACTTGGCGTATAGTTTCTTTATCTCAGCTTCTTGGAAGTTCATGCTATTTATGGTGATGATGGCATGAGGGACTCCATATCTATAGATGATGTTAGAGCTAATAAATTCAATGATGGAATGAGCATTGACCTCATTGAGTAGAACAACCTCTACCCACTTGGAGAAGAAATCTGTAGCGGTCAGGATGAACCTACACTAGAGATCTGTCACCGGTGGATATGGTCCCATGACATCGAGTCCTGATACTGCAAATGTCCAAGAGTACTTGGTAGTGTGGAGAGGCTCCGAAGGCTGATGCATAAAGTTGGCATGAATTTGGAACACATGGAACCTTTTGGAAAACATGATGCAGTCATGGATCATGGTGGGCGAAAAAATACCCCAGTCTTTGGATTTAGTGAGATAGTTTTAGCCTAGTATGATGAGCCTTGCAGGAACCAGCATGAACCTCCTATATGAATTGAGAAATCTAGACTCCTTGAATTCAATATAGGATAACCCCATAAAACCATGCTTATAGATTATTTTCTCATGACTAGGACCATCCTAGAGGGTAAAATGTGATGCGCGACGTCGAATTCGCTCACGATCAGTCCAATATGTCAGGAGATTACCATTTTGGAGGTACTCAACAAAGTAGGTTCTCTAGTTAGGAATCAATTTAATCACCCCATCTAGGGGACATGAGGTTCCAAACATGGAGGTTCCAATATTAAGGTGGCTTACCTACGAGCTGTCACCGTCATCTGGAGTGATGGGAGCAATGAATCATCGGCGTGCCACGTGGATAATCAGATTCTCTTGTTTGGGATCTATAAGTGATACAACAAGGATGGCTAGGACATCAGCTCGACCATTTTTAGATTGAGGGACATGAGTGAATTTATGGAAGAGATGGGAATTGGGCCATTAGCTAGGGAGTACATTCCAACAATGGTATGAGCTCTATCTTTCTAACAACATAGTTACTGTTGATCTGCTTGATGACTAGTTCAGAGTCCCCTTTCACATGAAAATGGGGCCCATTAATCTCATGGGACAGCTCAAGGCCAGTAATGAGGGAATGATACTCTGCCTCATTGTTGGTGCAACCTTCTGACAATAAGAATGAATACAACAGAACAACTTTTTATGGGGAAATGAAGACTATACCTAGGCCTACTCTGTTGAGCCTCGGGTCATTGAGAATTCTGCCAGTGGGGCTCTAGGAAGCACCATCAAAGTGAATTTTCCAGCACGGAATGGCTTGGTCTACCGAGATGATTGCCTCATCAAGAAAATCAAGGTCTAGGGACTGGTCCACATGAGCCAGATGGGAAAAAAGGAAGTTTTCTAATTCTTTCCCCTTAATAGACTTCTGTGGGACAAAACTGATATCAAACTACTGAAGTATTACCATCCAACAAGATAGAGGTACTGTCAACATGGGCTGGTTCAGGATGTACATCAATAGATCTACTCAGGACACTAGCTGTACTTCATGATAATGGAGGTAATGCCACAATTTATATACTATGAATACCAGTACAAGGTATCTCTTCTCGATAGGGGAATATCTAGTCTCTATATCAAGGAGTATGTGACTGAGATAGTGGAGACTGTTCTTCATCCCCTTATTGTTCTTTTGGGTGAGAAGGGCGTCAAGAGACCATTCCAAGTCGGTCATGTAAAGAACTAGTGGATTTCCAGAGATGGGTGGAAGATCGGAGGCTAGAGTAGGTACTACTTTATTTCCTCAAAAGAAGTCTCACATTCATCATCCCAATCAAAGGTAACACCTTTCTTCATGAGCTGAGAAAATGGATTACACTTACCAGCCAGATTTGCGATGAATTGGTGTATGTAGGAAAAGTGGCCTTGGAAACCTCAAATCTATCATAGGTTGATTGGAGGAGACATCTGGATAATGGAATTGATCTTCTTTGGGTCGATCTCGATGCCCCTATATCTGACAAAGAAGCTGAGAAACTTTCTAGGGGAGACCCCGAAGGTGTACTTCAATGGATTCATCTTCAGGTGGCGGGAACAGAGGAAGCCAAACAATTTATCATGGTTTCTAAGATGGTCATGATTCTGGAGATATTTTACCACCAGATCATTCACATTACATTCCACCAATGTTCCAAGGATCGTCTTGAATATGTGATTCATAGCCTGCTGATAGGTGGAACCTGCATTCTTTAAACCGATGGGCAAGAATTAGTATCATAAAGTACCTTGTAATTCCATAAAGACTATAGAATCATCATCCTCAAGGTTCATTTGGATATGGATATACCCAGAGTACCCATCCATGAAGAAGAGGGCTTATAACCCAACTATAGTGTCGATCAACAATTCTGTCATAGGAAGGGGAAATTCACCCTTCAGACAGTGATGGTTGAGATCCTAGAAGTTGATGAAGACTCTGATCTGTTCATTATTCTTCCTGACTGAAACAATGTTGGCGACACCCTTGGGGTACTGGACCTCCTTAATGAAATTTTCTTTGATGACCATATCAACTTCCGCCTCAACCATGGCCCTGTGAGAAGGGTGCATCTTTCTGGGAGGCTACTTGAACCCGTGATGATTTGCTGGGAGACCAAGGTGGTGGATAAGTACCTAAGGACCTAGTCCTAGAATCTCTTTATAACCCTTGTAGAATACATCATGGTGTTTTTAATGAAGTCTATGTATTATTTTTTTCCTCGAGGGGCATAGCAGCACTGATCATTGTGGGTTTCGGGTCTGCCTCTCTACCAAGGTTCACCTGTACCAATTCATCAACCATAGCGGAGATGCCCTCTTTAAAGGTAAGGGGATCATCCAATAAATCATATTCATCACTTACGGAGGAGGGATCCTTCGTGGGAGGAGTTTCCTTTGAGTCAGCAAATCCCGATGGGAGGCTGGTACCAGCTTGAGTGGCAGTGGACACTCCATTGGGGGGCTCCTGTGCTGCCAAAACCATAGCGATGAAGGCTTTTGATCTAATTCCATCTGGTCTTCGGCTCAAGGGACTAAACTTGATGATATAGAAGTAATATTGGCATATTGTCTTGAGTTGGTTAATTCCAACTTGGAGAAACAATCAAGTATGACGTATTTCCATTACCATGGGGTGGACACCCTGATACCTTATGGGAGTAGAAGGCTCCAGGATCACCTGATCCATATTTTTGTAGGAGTATGAGGTGATCTTTTGGCATCGCTTAGACTTGGGAATGTGTTCCCCCTTCATTACAGAAACAACAAATCATTGTCCTATATCAGGAGCTGTAGCCTCCAATCAGTGGATTGGAAAGATATATACATAATCTAGATCTATCCACGGGTCGGTCACAGCTGTGGCATGCTCAACCTCATTTTCCTGATTATGCTTTTTTTTCTCTTGTAATAGTCGACATCTAGATAGTCGGCTTCACAAGAGGAAAAGGGAGATGCATCACCTTAGGGAACACCCACTCAACCATTAAGGGAGTACGTGAGGCACTGGTGATACAATGAAGAAACCGCCACATGCAGGTGGATCCATAGCCTGCCCATCAACAAATTGTAGGCGGTGTCCTGGGAGACATCTATAAAGTTTGTGCTGGAAAATAGGCCACCGAAATAGGTCTTCAAGCGAATATTTCCGGCCAGTGTCTGTTCCATCTTGTCATAAACTTGGATTCTTAGGTCATGGGGACTCAGATCATCCTCGGACAAACCTAGTTTTTGTAGTGTCTGAGTTAGGATTAGGTTAATCTTAGAGCCTATTTCAACAAGAAAGTGAAAAACCTCCATGCTATTGAACTATAAAATGGTGTATAATGGGAGAATGTGCCCCTATATGGGAGATCCTTCATCTTCTCCAGAGAACTATATGATGGCCCGACATTCAGCATGCTTGACCGCCTCAACATAGAAGGCTTCTGTGGCTGCCACCTCTATCTCAAACTGGAGGGGGCTTCTAAAATCCTCGGTGAGGGCCTCACACATATTTGATGATAGGAGAAGGGACTCAATGATAGAGAGATTTTCCGGAATGATAACAAGATGCTTGAGGACATCATACTTATGTTTCATGCATGAACTTCTGGTTACATGGGGTCGCTCTATGACAGGAGGTATGGTGGGCCCTTCCGACTGAACCGACAGCTGACTAGTTCTAGAAATATCCCGCTAATCACTAGTTGAAGCTTGCAGAGTGACTATAGGATAAGGTCCAAATGACTGAGACCGGTCCATAGAAAAGCATAACTGGTCACAACATGGTTGAGGTGGCTCTGCCTGATCCAACAATAAGAATGGCGGCAAAGGCAAACCTAATGACACTCGATGAGAATGCTGTGCATGTTGAGCTCTGCACTGGGCCTACTTATTGGTTTTTGTAGCATGCAGAGATTAGCTGGAAAAAATAAACGAGGCACTCTGACCTCCCATATTTCCGCGGCTCCGCCGATGCAGGTGACCGATGAGGATGTTGGGAGGATATGTCTGGCGCTCCTCACCATTAAGAATTATGTAGGGGTTTACCAGCTCTATAATATTAACTGAGGCATACCCTTGATTTTCACTCGAAGAGTCATCCACTACTGGATGGATTCTGGGAGGAATCACCATCTCCGAGGGCATGAAGTCGCCGAGAGTACGGGATGAAGATGGCATCGACAGGACACTTTGTTTTCCCTTATACCGCCGATGCTTGATCTTCTGGGAAGAGGATGGGTAAGACGATGATGCAGAAGTAGTATCTGTGGATTCTGAAGGCTCTAGACAATACAAGCGTGCATGGATAACACCATGGGAGCGGGAAACTATTTTATGAGCCATACAGTCATCATACTTCTAGGACCCACAGTTAGAAACCTGATGCCACTTTCCTTCACTGTCACTACTATTGTCTAGCTTCACGAAGATACATGCCACCCGTGCTAGAGCTGGACCCAACTAGACTATTTTGTTATCCACTTGATCTTGAAGCCAATATTTAAACACATAACTCTATTTGAGGGTGTTCCCTCAGATCCAGTGATAGGGGTAGTAATTAGAGAGATTGATGAGGTTCTCCTCTTCTGGCCTCCTACATTCAGGAAATCATACATTCCCCTACTCTAAGGCACTCTGAAAGTTTCCAGGGACCTAAGCCTCATTGAACGAGTAGGTCTAGTTCCTTCTATCTAGGAAGGGGTCCCTTAGAGCCTTAACCTGATGTAGGGATGGAGGAGCCTGTCGAGGAAGTGGAGCCTGGTTATCTCACCTAGATGGTGGTGGCGCATTGCTCGGGGGAACCTACCGATTTTGAGGTGGGCACTGCCGGGTTGGAGGATGTGCCTGAAGTGGAGGGCCTCTTCAAGGTTGTGGAGGCAGCTCGACTAGTAACAAATCTAGTTTCTTGGAGGCCTCAACTTGAGCCACTGCGGCAGGCTCGGCCCTGGCGGCCCTTCTCACAGGTATTGCAGGAGGCAATAGATGTGCCTGACTAGCCTGCTACAAGGATCCTTCTAGGCCCTGGTCCTTATCAGAGAAGTCTCGGAATCCCCTGGGGTAGTTATGGGTGATCAAAGAGGGGACTAGTTCTGTCTTGAAATTACATACACACATTGCCAACAGTTTCTTCAGATTCATTGGCATGTCAATGGAGTATGTGAGACCTTTCCACTGGGTGACAACGTCTGCAATGCACTCTTCAGAACATTTCTTGCACTTGAGGAGGTCCACGATACTCATATTCTGAGTGGTGGAACTGAACTGCTAGATAAATTTCCTACGGAGGTCTTCCCAATCGGCTACTGATCAGATTTGGACCTGGATGTACCAGACGAACGCCGACCCCTCTAAAATCTGTACAAAGCACCAGATCTTGGAGGCTTCCTGCTACTATGGAGTTCCCAACATGGGCCCACACATTGAGATAAAGTGGGACAAGTGATGTGGTGGTTCCCCTCTCCCATTGAATGGGGAAAATGTGGGATTTCCGAAACCTGGGGGTGATGGTATATCATCCACCCACGCCGGATAAGGCTTCCCATCAGGCGGGATTGCCACCTGTCACATCTCCAACACCTTGAGATGGGAAATGAGTGCTGCCATTGAATCATCTGGGTGGGGGTTCTTTCCTTGACAGGGATCCCTGACCACCAGTGCATTGGTGGGTTCTTCAACATGATAAGCATTCCCAACAGCTCGTGGAGCGGTTGGTGGAACAACCTGTGGAGCAGCTGGGGGAACCTGAGATGGGTCCCAATGATTGTCACACTGTTCAGGAGGATTTGGTGACACATATTGTGCCCTCTTTCCAAAATCTATAGCCTTAACCTTGTCTGTGTGGGATGGATGGTCAGGGTCTCCTGGAGGCAATTCACCGGGGGGAAGTTGTGCCTACCCTTACTACCTCAGTTGAGGATCACCATAGTCTGGCTATCGCTCTGCAGTGCATTGAGGAAAGAGGTCATCGACCATCTTCTTGTGTTTTGTGATTTGATGACGCAACACATATTTCTCAGGATCATCTTCCGCCTTCTACACCGAGCAAGATGGGTCGGAGGGTTTGACGGCTCTGAGGTGATCCTTACCCTTGTTGGGATTTTGGATGAGGACTAACACCTTAGTGGGAACCAGAAGACCCATTATATTCTTCTATTAACGAGTTATCCTTTCCAATGGATCCAAGAGGCGTGAAAATATCTGGGGGGGGGGGTAGGTCCTCTCCAAGAATCTCTAGCTCGTTCTCACCCCCAGAAGGTTTTCCATGTTAACCGTGATCCTACCTGGAGGCATATCCTCTATGTCGCCCAAAAAATTGGGCTAGCGCTGGATGGAACTGAAATTGAGGTCCGCGTACTACCCCCAACCATGGATTTTCACATGGGGAGAATCCTCCTTGATTATCCTATATAGCACTTTAATGATGTGAATTCATTGTTGTTGGAGGGTCTTATGGCGGCCTGGTAATTGAGGGAACTGGGCCATGAGGAGTGTGGCCAAATCTACCAAACATCATTGTTGGCCGATGTCTTAGAAGTGCGCCTAACCCTTGTGTAGGACACTTGTTGATGATGAAGATAGGAATCAGTCTCTGAGGGGGTCGGGAAAAACCATCCAACCTCCTCTTGGGTGAGTGCTTCTGGCGCCCTGAAATTTGGCACTGCAACTGTCCAAAACATCTAAGGGAAATGGTCCTCTGCAAGAATGGCCCACAAGCTCCTCAGATTTGACTCGGGGTCTGGACCTTCATTTCTCCACTCATCAACTAAAGGCATTTAGGGAACCAATAGCAGTACTGAGGTAGACCGTTGGAACGATGGGATATTCGGTGGAGAATACTATGAGTGAGTTGACAAGCCGCCACATCTCGGGCTATCCTTCGAAGAGTGTAGTGACTTAGACACCACATCACGGTAAGACGGGATGGAGACCACAATTTCTGGCGTAGGGACTACAGATACTAGTGATGGTTCACACTATTTCTCATCCTCCCTTGGTCCTCATAATAGCTCTCCATGCTCTCTGGTCGAGGTAGAGAGTGCTTCTGGTGATGATGGCAGTGATTGTACAGCTGAAACCTGTGGAGGTTCCAAATTTTTGTCCTCCTGGATGTACCTATAGAGGTAGGTGAGAATCCAATGGACCTAACATTCTAGAATTATAAGGCTGATGCACCTTGTTCTTACCCCAAACCATGATACGAAGGATATAGGCGAGGGTTCCATCACTGAGTCTTATTCCACCTCAGAATCTAAGAAGTAAACTAGATTAATCTCTATCTGAATCTTCTTGGTATTATTTTTATGGTGATGATGACCCACCCTACTACCCTGGGATGGTTCTTCGGGATGGGGTAGATTTCCAGCATGAGGATGAACTTCATCCATACTAGTGCTGGGGCGGGGAGTATTTTCGCCTGAGTAAGCTGTGGTGCAAGGAGTACCTATACATATATCAAAAGTAACAAGGGGAGGACCTCTGTTTCCATTAACTGTTGTTCAAATTTAATCTCCACAGGAAGTACTAGAGTGGGTAGGACCTCCACTGGAGATGATAAAATCATGAGTAAGACCTCCATTCTTGTTTCCCCTGATGGAGACAACACGATGAGGGTCCTTGTACTGATCAAGCCAAACACGGGTAGGACCTCCGTGCTGGGTGACAATGAAGTGAAGTTGACCTTCACTCCTTTGATTGATTAGTTGAGGAGGAACTTCACCAGCTTTTTCAAGGAAATGGGGAGGGCCCCCACACTGAAGATTGACCAGATGTTTAATGTCCCCACATTGGCGGCCTACGGAAAGAGGAACAACCCCATACATGATGTGATGAGCATGGGAAAGACTTTTATACTGAGTGTCACTTCCTTGGGGAGGACCCACATTCGGAATGAAGGTAGTGTGGGGAAGAACTCCATGCCGAGATTATAAGTAGGGAGTAACTGCATTCTCCATGGTGTTGGTATGGGGATGACCTATGTACTAGGTGTCGTTGCTGCGGGTCAGTCCGCGACGACCACTACCCGCACCGACGACCAAGAGAGTTGACCTAGCCTGCCTGTGGGGTGGTTGGGGCCTGAATCTGGGCCAGGTGTATGAGTTCCCTTGCTCATCATATATAGGGGGATGATGATATATGTCAGCGGTGGCCCGAACCAGAGTAGATTTTGATGTTGACGCCCCTTTACGGGGTCCTCCTCGGCCTGTGATCGACATTGGCGTCAGGTCAACCAGACTAGGGCTGGCAGTGCAGGCGCATGGCTTACTTTCTCTTTAGCCCATGGGATCGGGTGGCAGTGCTGGCATGGCCTAGTGGGAGCTCTTCTTGGGAGCCTCTGAAATGGTATCTTGACTAGGATGGCCCAGACATCTCCCACCTCATAAACATATGGTAGGGAGTCATCGAAACATTCCAGGGAGAGGCTCTCGAAATGGTTGTATGTCGGAGTGGGGAGCAGTGGCTCCTAGCATGGCCCTTTGGGGAAGTGGTGGAAATAAGGTGTAGATGAATCTAAATCCTAGCAGGCCATATCCTGAGTCGGGATAGTCCCATCCTCCTCATATCGGTGGAGGAGGTCATTTAACACCCTTCGTTGAATGAATTCAGAAGGGGAGATGGGGCATGGGTGCCCAACAGCTGCATTTGTAGTGATTGTTACAGAAGCGGTGGAGCCATTCGAGACTGTCGCGGTGGCATTACCTCTACCCCTACATCGGTGGATGGGTGGTGATTGGATTCCTATTATAGAAGCTTGGGTCCAGAAAAGAATGTAGATTAAACTATTAGTGCTAAAACAAATAAATCAACATCTAGTATCCAAACGCAATTCCGTCTTCCATGGATAGTAAGAAGGATCTACGCTAACAACATTGTTGACTGGGATGTCCAATGTTTTAACTACCCTGAATTTTGGTGAGTTTCACGTAGGGACCATTATTTTCTTGGCGAGTCTCGACGCCAGATAACTAGATCCGGTGGCACACTATTCTACTAATACATCAAACGCTATTAATCTCCACATTGAGGAGAATAAAGAC
The DNA here is from genome assembly GCA_963277665.1 of Viscum album. Classification (NCBI taxonomy): domain Eukaryota; kingdom Viridiplantae; phylum Streptophyta; class Magnoliopsida; order Santalales; family Viscaceae; genus Viscum; species Viscum album. Next base: position 930,241,914 of record OY728165.1, read on the forward strand.
ATGTTGGTTTCACCATTTCTAATTCTGATGCTTTCACCAGGGTGTGTGCATCTTTCTATTTGAGGATGAGAAGGACACTCTGACTATTGCCACACATTCTCGCTTTCCAAAGGTGGGAGACATCCATCACTTATTCAGGGATGTTTTATCCTTGATCAAAACGGGATGATGGGATGTCAGTTCTTCCTTATGTGTATTCCTCCTCATAAATCATCACCAAGTATGGGTCTCCCTTATAGATTAAGATGTTATTTGTGGAACACTTACTAGTTCCATATCTTTATGGATGTTGGTTAATTACACTTCTTATGTCAGGAAATTATAAGGGGTCCAGCTAGGGAAGCAACCTACGGTCGGGGGAATAGTCACGTTGGACATCACTGGTGTGTTTTGACACTGTAACACTAGCACGTCTGGGTTTCTTTACATTATTATAGAGATTCTCAAGGGCGCAGAAACCCAAGGAATCTCACGTCGAATGCGGGGAATTGTATCCCATAGGAACGTCTCTGATGTTTTGCTCAGCTTCCCATTTTTAACATAGGTTATGCCATGAGTTTAATGTCTAGAGGAGATGGATCAGACTGATTGGAACAATGACTTAGAGTGCATTAGATGGGTGTGACCCCTAGAGGACACACTAATATTGGGGCTAACACATGGTTAGTTACTCGGTTACTACTAAAGGGGGAGATGTGGTGGCATGATCCAACCAGGATGTGGCGCCCCGTATAAGAGACAGGATGGATGATGGAGGGTTGAGAGTGGATAAAGAATGAAATGGAACCAACATGAGGACAACAGTGAGGTTGGGATTGAGTCTCGAAGAGACTTCCAAAGTATCCCTATGGTAGGGAATAAAAGTTCACATAGTTCGGTGGGGGTTACAAAGGATTACCACTTGTTGGGATTCACAATGGCTTATCGCTGGATAAGGGATCACAAAATCTTACCGCTGAATGGGGTTGACAACGGCTTACCACTGCATGGGGATCACAATGGCTTACTGTAGTATAGGAGATCACAATGGCTTACTGATCGCTTGGGGTCACAATGGATTATCGCTGGATGGGGTTGAACCTCATAGAGTCTTCCTACATACCCTGTCTAGGAGACAGGGATAAAAGCCCATGTAGTTCGAAAGGGGTTTTGGTGAACCTACATGAAGATGGTTGGGGCCAATGGATGGTGGGATTGAACCTCAGGGAGGCATTATACGTACCTTACCTTGGAAAGGATCAATGTCCCCATAGTTCAGAAGGTTTTTTTTGAACCGACGTGAAGGGTGTAGAGACCAATGTATTGTGGTCTTGAACCTCAGGGAGGCTTCTTACGTACCTTTCCTTGGTAAGGATCAAATTCCCTGTAGTTCGGGAGGGGTTTTGGTGAACCGACATGAAGGGATCTAGGACCAATGGGTGTTGGGCTTGAACCTTAGGGAGGCTTCCTACATACCCTACCTTGGAAAGGATCAAATTTACCATAGTTTAGGAGGGGTGTTGTTGGTGAACTAACGTGAAAGGGGTCGGGACCAATAAGTGTTGGGATTGAACCTCAGAGATTCTTCCTATGTACACTGACTTGGTAGGGATCAAAGTACACATAGTTCATAATGGTGTTTGGGGATTACACTCTAGGCTTCCTAGGGAGAGTATCGTGGTCAATGATACATTAAACCCACGTGAGTCATGCTCGATGTGAGAAACAAGAGGCATCAAATACCTGACGATCACATCACGATTGGTATGAGAAGTGGAGTGGGTCTCAGACGTGGTTAGTGGCCCAAAATGAAAACAGGGTCTTACACATGGTCTGCAACCCAAAGAGGAAATAGGGGCTTATACGTGGTTAGCAGTCCAGAGAGATGGAGATTGGGACTTACTCTATGGTGGAGGCCCATTGGTGATAAAGCCCAAAGGGAGAGGTATTTGGCACTGAATAAAGGAGGGCTCTAGTGCCCATCCCCCCTCTCTGGTCTTTGGCCAGGTAGAAGATTGGAGGAGTAGGGATACTTCCTCCCGCAATAATGGATTGGGGCTTACACCAATGTGGTTTCCCTTTCCCCACGGACAGAAGCCACTCCTGTAAAGAGGATAACATTGCATTTGAGGAATATATCACTCCCGTAGAGATAAGTGGGTGTAGAGAATGTCCAAAATGGGGCAATCCACGTATGAAGCACGTGGCGAGGCCATAATTTAATGTCAGGTAATGAGGATGGTGGTTCTTGGCAGTTTAACCTCCTACAGATCGAACGAGGCTGGTTCAATCGGCACCCCAAGGACTTACATAACTAATAACCACCCGACCTTGGGGAAGGGAAGGCATTAGCAATGCCATGGTGAGGGGGTGTTATGGAGTGATCCATTGAGGGGTCCACGTTAGCGTGGCTATGCGAAGAAGCAATAGTCATTAACTTGATTAAGAAAAGAATAATGAGGTGAAGAAACACAATGGGAAGTACCACCCGGAGAACTTTTAAATCACTTCATACAAACCTGGAGGGTTGCACATGAAAAGGAGTTTCAGAACAAAGAGGTTTTATATAGAAGCCTGGTGAATCTATGGTGCTCCATGTAGTGGAGGGGATTCGTGAAGGGGTATGTTTCGCAAAGTAAAGTGGCCTAGAATAGGCATAGGTAATTGGTGCATGTGGAAGGTGCTTCTCCAAGTGGAAAGGATTTTGCAGAGTAGTGATTTGCGAAGCAAGGGTTCATTGCGAAGCATAGCATTGTGAAGCAATGTGATTCGTGAAGTACAGTACCCCTATCATAACATGTGGGTCACATGTACATGGAGGATATTTCATGAAGAATAAGTGCTCTATGAAGACCCGAGTACCATCGGGGATCCTATTCCTTCATGGAGGCCAGTGGGCTCCACAAGGGGTATCCCTTTTTGAAGAGGGGTTGAATTCAAGCAAAGGGGGAGTCACTTCACGATGCAAAATTTCCTTAAAAATATCATGCTTCGCAGAGCATAAATTGTTTTGCGATTTGAGTTATAACTAGGTGAAAGGTAGGAGGATCCATCCTTTGGGATCAAGGGGAGCCCATTATTTATAGGAAAGAGGCACTATGAAGAAGATTGGGCTAGGTGTGAAGACTCATGAAACTTTTTCATAATCATGAAGCCTCTCGCCTCCTTGCTCCGTGGCAGCTTCGCAAATGTCAAATGGGTTCGCAGAGCATCCCACCTCCTTGATCCACGGAGGCTTTGCAAACATCAAACGGGTTCATGGATCATCCCACCTCCTTGCTCTATGGTGGCTTCAAAAACATCAAATGGGTTCGTCGACCGTCCCGCTCCCTTGCTCCGCAGCGGCTTCGCAAATGCCAAACGGGTTTGCGGAGCGTCCAACCTCCTTGCTCTGCGGTGGCTTCACAAACTTCAAATGGGTTTGCAGAGCCTCCCGACTCCTTTATCTATAGCGATTTCACAAAGGGGAAGCATTGCACCAGCCTCGGTGCTGCGGGGGCTCTACGAACAAGTTTTGCGAGGCATCCCCTAAGGATTTCCGTTTGTTCTTGTTCTTCCCAAATTTTGGCACCAACACATGGTGAATGATTTCAAGATAAAAAATCCATTGTCAAAATAATCATAAACCATTGAACCAGATATTTTAGATGATATAATAATATATAAAACTCAATGAAGTATGAGATTCAACAAAGGATGTTGACATAGATGAAGATATATTTAAATGAGACTGTTAAACTCTTGAGGAAATAATCCTAAAACATTCCAAAGTGTCCCTTACCACCTTGAAACATTCAAATCATATTCCCTTAGAATATAATTAGAACAAGGAAACTATTGATATGATATAATAAACAGTATTGCATACACCACATGCATGGAATAAGTGGTGAACACGGAATATACTTTATGAAAGTTAATGTGAGATGAGAAAAATCCTTTTTACTTTTGAAAGAAGAGTTCTTTTGGAAAATAATTTCTATTTTCCATGAAATAATATTTTAAACATGTATATCACATAAAATAAAATTTAAGGATATTTAAATTATTTTTGAGGCATAAATGTTGTCTCACTAATTTGAATTCATGTAAAAAGAGTTCTTAAGAATCTTTAGAAATGAAACATTTCAGAGCATTTTAAGGAAAATATTAAAGAGAATTTTAAATTGGAAAGGGATGTTTGTTTCATAAAACTAGAAATGAACCCAGATAATTCTTCACAATAAAATGTGTGATTTTATAAAAATAATGGTGCATTAAATCAAATTATAGAGTGCACTTTAAAATGGGTAAAAATTCAAGAAGGAGCCTTGAATCAAGTTTGTTTATCGGGATGAAATTTTGGATAATCCTTTTAAAACATGTAACTCACCATAAAATAAATAAGAATTATGATTGGTAAACATATATAGAACATTCAAACAGAATATATTGGGAGTACATAAGAATAAATAATAATTTCATTGAGGTGAGTAGAGAACAAGAGCAACCCAAATGAAAATAGAGGTTCAGGTAGAAAATACTTACAAATTTTTAACTAATTTAATTGTATGCCTAAAAATTAATAATCATCAAATGATACATTGAATAATATGAAAATAAATATATTAATGATATGATACATCAATGGGAAGTATATATACACCATACATAAGTAATAGTAGTTAATTCAGAATATCTTACAAAAAATGGAAGTATGGTGAAGAAACCCTTACAAACATTTCTGTATGGTAACAGGTGTTATTGTGAGTGATTAGTGAGAGGTAAATGGTTATCCTATAATTTATATATCATAAGGTTATTATATAGGAGGTTTGAAAACATACCCCATCATTAGGAATTAAAAATAAAAGGACACAATATAGAGGGGATTCTTGAATAAAAGTGAGAGAGATGAACCCTTACCTTAAATCCGAAGGTGTTATTCTCTTGATCTTAATGACCTGAATAACCAAATTAGGTTCATTAATTAACAATTCAAGAAACATTTATACATTAATTTTGTTTATTATGACTTTATTAAGTTCATTCATGGCCTTTTAGATGGATTAAGGGATTCAATTTAATTTCTCATGAGTGCTCGTTTTCATTATATTCATGATCAGATAACTTAAAAAAGAGTATGGTAGTTCATGAAAGATGGGAGTTAAAGTCTAGAATTTATTTTATATGTTATTAATGAACATTCATAAAAGTTAATGATTATTAAATTCATTTCGTTACCTGGAGTGAATGTGAATCACTATGTAAAACATTAATGATAAAACTCTTGAATTAATTTGGAGATTTTCCTCATAATTACCATGTTTTGTATTATTATTTAACATCATGAGCGGATAAGGATTACAGAACATTACATAAGATAAAATAAATATAAAATAGTCTGGTCCAACCATAATAATGGTTTCATGACCAAATATGAAAAATGTAAATCAAATTGAAATCATCGTTGTCCTTGAATCTGATAAATCAACACATCTCACACGATGTCTCATTTTTAGATAAATAAGGGGAAAATAGAGATGAATATGTACTATACCATTATAATAAAAAATTATAGTAAATGTATGGTACTAGAATTGTAATTCCATTTGGATGAGTATAGTTTAGGAAAGAAATGATAACTAAGGAACATGAAAATGAAAGAAAAGAAAATAGGAGCTTTACCTCTTGAATTAACTTTCCTTGAGAGCCTCTTAAGGGAAGAGGATTTGGTCTTTTTATGAGACCAAGGGATATTGGTAAAGGGGAGGAGATTCAAAGGATATTTAGGAAGAATTTTTAGAAGGGAGAAGGCTTGATATGAGTGAATAGAATAGGGTGGAAGAGGTGGTATTTATAGTGAAGGGGATGAGGGTTTTCATAATATTTTAGTCATTAGTTTATTATTTTTCCATAAGACAAGAAATAATGAAAATTACATGACCAAAAATAGTAATATGTGAATGTGATTTCTATCCATTTGTGCTCAAATCTTCATACCATCATCAATGACTCAATGAATCAATTATTTAGTAGTTATTGTAAATTATCGTATTTTACTATTCACAAAAAACTCAAGCATTTCAGAAAAATACCAAAAATTCACCATAACCATTTTTCATTGTGTAGAATGAAAAACTGATGTCCATTTTTCCAAAATAATTTCTTAAATATTATTAATTTAATTTTTAATTAAAATGATAATTTACATGAAAAATACAGTTTTTAAAACATTTATTTACTTATTCCAAAACATAGGTACATCATACTTTCACTTAAATCCTATATATGTACTATCATAGGTGATGTTACTATTCATAAGGTTATTTCACTATTCATAAGGGTAAAATTAATATTCATATGGGTATGTTACTATTCAATAAAAATTAAGTTGGTCATTTCGTACTGTAAATAACTTACTGACCACAGCCATGTATGTCAGCTTTTAGAAATTAAAATCACAGGGGTGGTAAAATTATGCTTACTGGATAGGTTATAAAAAAGTTTTATTTTTTTGAGACATAATGTTTCATGCATTCAATATTAAATTTATTTTCCAAATCCTAAGGTGTTACACTCCTCCTTGAATTTCTGTCATGTCATGCATCAAGATACAAACTCTAAAACCCTCTATTCATATTATCCCACCAGAAATTTTTCTTCAAATATCTATAAATCTTAGTCATTTGTAGATGAATAGATAGGTATGATATGTTCACATCATCCAAAGAATTCCTTTTCATTTTTTTCTTTGATGGGACACGTACCAAGGTTCCAATACCTATAGATCTATCTTTAGCAAAGTTGAACTCTAGAATATTCATTACCTTCTATTATAGAAACTCATAATCTTTCTAATCCTCCTTGATCCTCTCAATAATGTATGGTTGAGTATTTATTTTAGCAAGGTAGGTTGAATATCCTTTTATTATTTTCACATCTATCCTTTTTATTTCCAATAAGATTAGATCCCTTTAAATTTTCATCATGGATAGAGTTAAAAGATCCTTTATACTAAGAGAATCTACCAATTGTTTTACTCCACCAATATGGTAATTGATTGAACAATCTTAATCCTTGATTATATCTAACTGCCTCTTTTTGTGCATATTAATCTTTTTTTGTGTGAATATATACATGAGCCTTTTATAGACTGTATATATATCACAATTATCCCCAAAAAGGTAACACTACCAAATTATTAAAACAAATATCACTAAAGATAATTCTAGAATATGATTTGGGAATTTGTTCTCATAGATCTTTAGTTGGTGGGGGGCATAAGCTATAAATTTTTTCATTTTTCATGAGTACACAACCCAATACCTTTAAATGCATCAATGTAGATAACAAATCCTTCCCCACTGGTGGGTAATGTGATCACATGTGAAAGGATTAACCTATTCTTATTATCTTTAAAACATTCCTCACATTCATAATTCTATACAAACATGGAATATTTCTGAGTTATCTTGGTTAGGGGGCTTAAAAATCATGAGATTTTGTTTCAAAAATCAATGATAGTTTGTAGGTGATCCAAGGAAAAACAGTATTTCTATCATAGAGGTTGGTCTTGGCCACCCTTCAATTGTCTCTAATTTTTAAGGATACATAAATATCACTTTTTTGGTGATCACATGCCCTAAAAAGTTACTTTATCTTACCAAAACTCAAATTTACTATACTTTTCATAATTATTTTATTTTAGAAAGGTCCTCAGCAAAGTATTCAAATTCTCTATATCTTCCTCCTTTATTTTGGAGTATATAAGAATATCATCTATAAAGACTACCAAAAATTGGTTGAGGTAATTTCTATATACTCTATTAATCATGTCCATGAATATTTATAGAGCATTCATGATTTTGAATGTAATCACCATGAAATCATAGTTCTTGTATCTTATATAAAAAGTGGCCTTTGAGATATCCTCCTTCTTCACCTTTACGTGATAATATTCCAAATGAATATATATCTTAGTGAAATATTAGAATTTATGTAGTTGATCAAACAAATCATCAATCCATGGAATAGGGTAATATTATTTATTATGATATTATTAAGATCATGATAATCAATTTAGAGGATCAGTGACCCATCCTTTTTCCCGACGAAGAGGACTAGTGCAACCCACGGTGAAGCACTCAGGCGCATAAACCTTTTTTCTAGATTCCCTTGTCATTGTTTCTTTAGTTCCACGAGTTCAAAAATGTCATTTCTATATGGTGTCTTAGATATTAGAAAAACACTAGGTATAGGATCAATTTAAAGCTCAAACTCTCATCTAGGAGGAAGACCAGAAAATTCTTCAGGAAACACATCAGCGTATTCCCTCACAATAAGAAATTTATTTAAGGATGATATTTTATTTAGTATAAATCATTTAAAATAGATACACATACTCAGAGGTTAGTAATATCCATTCTTATAATGATTATATTAAAGGAGATTCATTCTCCTCCTTTCACTTGTATATAATCAGAGAGTGATTCACAATACAGAGGAAGATTTCAATATCTTAGAAAATGTATGTCAGCTCTATATAGGGAAAGTCAATCCATACCTAGAATCTTAAAAAATTATTTAAAGTATCACAAGGTTCTCTGGTAGGTTCGTCCTGTGAATTTGGACACGGGAGGAGTTGTATACATAGGATTCAATAGTTCCCCCATTTTTCATTTTCACCAATAGCTCTACTACCAGACTCTACAATGATTTTTGAATAGTTATAATAAACATGAAAGATATTAAAAAATGAATATAACCATAATAAAAAATTACATTTGATATTATTTATTGAATAACCAGTGTACCTATTACCACTTCGTTGTCAGGATCCACCTCCACTATTGTGACGGCATAAGCTTTCCCTTCCCATCTAGGCCTTGGAGGTTGCAATCATTGGTTATCATCGATAAAACTTGGATTAATATAGTGGTTCACAAAGTTTCCTTATTACATGTAGTTGAATCATTGGAAAATAGGAAAAGGTTTTACTAAATCATTCCTCTCTTCCATCATATTGGTGGGTTTCTCCCAGTAGTAATTTCTAGCTAGGTTCCCTTCCTTCCCACATGTAAAGAATTTACTCATCCACATGAGGTAATTTTTGAAGTTCTTATCCCCACACTTTTGACAAGGGGGATGTTGAAATTTGTTCCACCATTATATTTATCCATCACACCATAATAATTAAACTCCAAATTTCAATTATTATCACTTTTATACCCTTGAGATTTACTGATATTCATTTTATCATAGAGGGAATATCAGAAAATTTCCTCACAACTATCAATGTCCCAAATCTCTAGGGATTTTCATAGACTCAGCTTCATACCATCAAATAGGTGGTCAACTTTTAATTTGGGGGAAATGAAAAATATGGGGGTATATCATTCAATTTTGTGATGTTTTTCTCATATGCCTTGATGGATTTACCATATTTTATCATGAGGATAAGAAAATAACTCTCCATTTTAAGTCATAGAGTGTGAGGATAATATTTATAGAAAACTATTTTCTAGAGTTCCTTTAACCCTATCATTTAGATATCTTACTCATGATTCATATTCTTAATAAATGTCCACAACTAATCAGTTTATCCTTCCATATAGTAAATATCTAGTAAAAAATTCTCATTCTCAGATAATTGAATGATGAAGAAGATCATATTAATGGATTTGGTCCATTATTCTATGATTAAGGGATATGATGATCCATTAAAATTTGGTGGCCTTTGTGACATAAAGGTATCAATTGTAGCTTATTATTTTTTAGTTGGGCTTGGACATTCCTATCGATTTTGGTTTCTATTCACAACCAAATTCAATTGAGAAAGTATCAATATAAAGTTCATGATTCTGGCTCCCATCAGGTTGGGCATCCTGTTTGGTCAGTTATCACATTTCCCCTTATATTGGTTGTTGACTCAATTCCTTATATTTTTAGACATTGAATAGAATAAAGGGAGAATTAGAGATGATTAATTTTAATCTATTGAAAACGTAAATGGGGAACCATTAACATTAAAGGAATACACATAAATGACATATATTTCATAACTTATGTGTTTTTAGGATTCAATATAAGTTATCCATGATCTATTTCCTAACAATAAATCTCGTATTTATTTTTTTATTCCCTTAATAATGGTTAATAATGAGTTTGTGAATTTACCAAATAATATCCCCAATGAGTGTCAAACTAGCTGTACAACAATTATTTTTGTCGTGAAACAGTTATTGATTGATTTTAGCTCAATATAGTGTTTTTAGGGTTGTTACCTCTAAGAACATTTTTGTAAGAGCCACATCCACTGTAGTTTCTATAAAGTAATGTATTTTTCTGGAAACATCTTAAACTATACTTTAAAACATTGAGTGAAATTTTTCTCTGTTTATTATAATCTTTTAGGATTTTACTATATTTTTAAAATCCTAATCCCAAAAATAACTAGACATTCCTCTTATACCAACTATGACAACCCATATATTTATTACACATTAATTCATGATTTATTACATAAATTTTAACTTTATAAAACCCCTATGATAATTAGTACTAGTGTATTTAATATATTAGGTAAATAATAAAACTTTTTGAATGGCTTCTTCTGTCACTTAAAGGAACACACCCCACGCGCCATGCATTTTTCAAACCCATCTGACCGTGACACCCCTCGCACCTCTCGTCTCTTTGGTCTCCCCATATCTGGCGATGTTTGATCCTGGCTCAGGTATACCAGTGTATGGTGGTCCTTTCACTTGGGGGTCTCATGCTATGCTCCCCCAGCCAGGGCTCCTGGAGAGTTCTTTCTAAGATGTTCTGTAAGGCCAGACTCCTAGGTCTTTACTCCCACGCTTCCTAGAAATTGGACTGTTTTATCACTCATTGGTGAGGGAGGGTTCCCTTATATCTTTGGAGGTGATTGAATTTTATTTCAATAAATCTTTAGTTGGCCTAAAATAGATGCTCATAGTTCTTTTTGGCTCCGTGAAGCCTTTTCATCAGGTATGTAAACATTTCACAGCTTCATAGGGTTTGCAGGGGGAGGCTTGCATCTCGGTGCTTCACTAGAGCTTGTTCTACTTGGTGCGCGATACAAAAGTAGATTTTATTATTTCTTGGTGTAATTCCCTGAGGTATGTCGGTCAATTTCAGTTTATTTTATCATGTAGGTCGATGGAGGTAAATAGGGGAAAAGAATTCTCTTGTACTATGGTTTGGATTAGCCTTCTGGGTTTGACTCTACCCTTCTAGAACGGTGCCTTATTGAAGGATATTGGCGACTCCCTGGGGGGTATCTCTGCCTGGCTGAGTGTACCCGCCTTGGGGAAGAGACCATGGTTCCCTATATTTTCATTGAGCTCGACTTTTTTATTCCGATACTGGAGAAGATCTCCCTTAAAGTGCAGAATACCGTTGACTGCTCTCAGGATATAGCCTACCTAGTTTTTCCGAGGTACTGTTCCTCTTGTTTACTACTGGGCCATTCCATGTAGAATTGCTGGAGATGTATTCTAGGTGGCCTTCATAATGACTTTAGTAATAGGTGAACCATACATCAGGATCCTCAATGCTCAGGTATGGATCTAGTTTCAACCCCTCTCCTCGTCCCTGGGTACCTTCCCAACCCCCCAACGCAATCATCTAGAATGAAATCGGCTCCCCCCTCTTAGTGCATGAAGGGTTCTCCCAGCTAGTCCTTGTTACCCTTTAATTCCCATAGTATCCAGTCATGGTCTTCGGGGGCCATCGATTTCTCATGCTTTCTAGGGAAGTTTTTGATGGATGGATCTTTGTTAGAGTTCTTTCTCAGGGTTCCTAAGGATGATTTTCCCCCTCCTATTTCATATTTGGTCTTTGGTACTAGTGGTGAGAATCTGGACAAGGATTTAGGGGTCATGACAGCTAGGCCCATCTATAAGAATTTCCTTGCAGGATCTAAGGACCGGGTTCACATGGATTGACCAGAGGGTCTTGTTTCTTCTGATGAGTGACCTCTATTGAAAGACGGTTCTCTAGTTGTTAGTGGTGGTCCTGCTTTGCTAGGGGCGGGTGGGGATAAGGTCTCTGTGTAGGAAGATGGCCATGTTTGTTCTGATAATATCATGGGGGGGGGATCCCCTCCACTGGTATCACTGGATCCTCCTCAATTATGCCTGTAGTGAGCCTGGGAGTTTGTACAAGGTACATGAGGAAGCGGTTGCAGTTAAGGGAGTGTTTGACTTCCATTTTGAAGGAGACCAGGGATACTAGGGCCAATGCTAGGCCACCATTGTTCCCATGAATCTTATCATTTTATGGAACTCTCGGGGGATTGGGGTGAGGGTTAAAACAATTTTCATTTCCTCAGAAAGTAAAAAAGCCCAAGGACAAGACGGTTGCAGTAATTTAGCACAAACAAAACTTCTCTAAACTTCAAGAGTTTTCTCGTAGGGTTAAAATGCATGCTACCATGCATGCAGATCCAACTAACAACCACATATAATTATTTTGGAATAAGGGGGTCTCAGTGGTTTTGATCCAGGCGGGAGACCATCATATCAAAATGAGAGTCTCTAGTGATAGTGTATCTGTGGTTGTATCCTAGATCTACTTGAGCTGTAATACCCAAAGGAGAGAATTTCTGTGGTCTGAGCAGAATGGTTTTGACCCAGGGGACAGACCTTGGGTGGTGGGGGGGACATTAATATCACAACCCATCCAGATGAGAAGAAGGGGAAATGATATTTCACAATGAGGTCTAGTATGTCCTTTTTGCAGTTTATGGTGTCCAAGGGGCTAATGGACTTGGGATTCTCTGGATATCCTTTCACCTGGTGTAATAACCAGAGGGGTGAGAATCGGTGTTGGATCATACTTGACCGATGCATCTCTAATGTCCATACCATATCTAAATTTCCAAGTGTGAAGGTTACCCACTTGAATCGAAGTATCTATGGCCACTCACCACTACTATTGTATTTGTGTAGGTAAGAGGTCACGCAAGACCATTTCAAATTCTGTAGCTAGTGAGTGTATATGCTGGACTACCTCCACATGGTTTTGAAGATCTGGAAAGAACCTTTTCGAGGTCATTATTTTTTGGATATTCACTCCAAGATAAGGTGTTTGAAGAATGAACTCCAGTCATGGGCTAGGAATACCCCTCCCTATGATCAAGAGTTAGAAGTGATCAAACAGGATATTGAGGGTTTGGAGGATAATTTAGAGGAGAGTTGTGATGATGTGGTCTTTGAGGAGATATTCGAGAAGTGGAACACCCTGGTGGTATTGGTGCTCTCACAAGAACGCAAGTCAAGGGAAAGTTTGAGGGTTAAATGGCTCAAGGAGGGGGATCTGAATACCACTTATTTCTATGCTTTCATGAGGGAGATGAGCCACACAGTTAAACCAAATCTAGCCTTGGAGGATGGTTTGTTCACAGATGATAGGGTGGTGGTCGAGGGCATGGCCTTATTATTTTTTAAAACCTCATTGCTAGAACGAATGAGAACATGGCTCGAGGGTAATCTTCCGGGGAGTTGAACCTTTGGGAGGGATTCTGATGATTGTCACTACATAAGAGAATGGGTTGATTAAAGGTGTTCCAGAGGAATAAGAGGTTCAAGCAGCCATGTGGAATTTGAACCCCAATAGTGCAACATATCCTGATGGTTTCCCTGGGTCCTTAAATAGGGGATATTTGGAGTTAATTAAACATGAAATTGTTATTTCCATCCAGGATTTCTTCTGTGGGGGTGTCATCCCTTGGATTGCAGCAGGGACTACTCTGGTGCAATTACTGAAGATCAAAGATTCCACTTCTCTTTCCCACTATTAGCCTATGATCATGTGAAATGTCCCTTACAATATTTTGGAAAGTATCATCAATATAAGGGTGTCATGACTTCTCCCTCGGTGGGTATCCATGGAGCAACACATATTTCTAAAGGATAGGTCGATCCAGGGTGCCATGGAACTAGCGCATAAGACACTGAGAGACCTGAACACTATATCCCATGTCTCTAACAAGGTTATTAAGTTTGATATGAATAACGATTATAATAGGATAGTGTATGGATTTATAAATAGGGTTCTGGCTATAATGGGGTTCTCAAACTGGTCCTTTGATGTCATTTTTTGGTGTGTTTGTTCTCCATGGATGGAAGTGTCTTTCATGAGGAGGAATTAGGGGTTCTTCACATATGTGCGAGGTCTTCAGAAAGGGGATCCTTTATCACTGAGTATTTTCATCCTCCTACAAGATTCTCTAATAAGGCTAATAAATAGGGGCATATCCATTGGGGACGTAGTGCCATATCGAAGGAAGTATGGACTCCCATAGGTATCACACTTAATGTTTGCTAATGACACTATTATCTTCATGAATGCGGGAGGGAGGTCCCTTCACACAGTCCATAGGATCCTTACAAAGTACAACCACTGGAGTGGGAAGATTGTTAATAGGGATAAGAGTAACTTCTTTGTGCCAATATCTTGTAGCTTGAGTAGGGTTTCCAGGATGGGCAGTATTCCAAGAAAGGGATTGGGTTCTTTCTGTATGGAATGCCTCACTACCCCTGTCTCTCTAAAAATATTATGAACTAGGGATTTTGAAAAAAGTGGCAAGGAATATTATAGATCACATTATGAATTGGAAAAACCACTTATTATCATTTGGGGTACGGATCAATCTCATAAATAGAATTCTTTCAGTGATTTCGGTGCATAATTTAGCCTCTGTAAGTGTTCCGAAGGGGGTGATTAGGTCCATTGATAGGATACTTGTGTGATTTATATGGGATGAAATGGCTGAATTTAAGTGACAATGGGTGTCGTGGCTAAAGATGTCTTGACCTAGCAGTGAAGGAGGGATCAATGTAAGGAGTCTGGAAGCCACTATCCATATCATGCATGTGAAGCTTGCATGGGAAATCATTAAGGATCATACCCTCTAGGGGAAGCATATGCTACAATAGTACAAGGCCCGTGTTCCAACTCCCTCGGCTAGTGGGTCTTCTTTATGGTCTTCAATGAGTAATATCATTCCAAATATACTTCCCCACCGCCAATGGATCCTCAGGGAGGGGATTATTTCCTTCTGGCATAATAATTGGTCGAGTTGTGTGCTAGGGTACCCGAGATGCCCGACCCCTACCATTTCATTCAGGGAGGATAGATTGTACCATCATTTCATTAGATCTCTTCTGGACGCTAACCAAAAATAATTTTTCAACTCTATTATCATGAACTCTTAGAAGGATAGGTGCATTTACACCCCTTACCCTTCAGGGAAATTTAGTTCGAAAGATTTTTGTAGGATGAACATTCCTCAGGGGCAGAATGATTGATGGAGTGATATGGATTGGTTTAATAAATCTCCCATTAAACTTCAATTTATCACCTGGAGGCTTCATAATAATTAGCTTCCTTCTGACGATAATATTAAATGTTTAGGTGTAAGCTTGGATTCTTGTTTCCAATGCTGTGTGAATAAAAATAAAGAGAGATTGAGTCACATTTTCTTCATGGGAGAATGAGCTCATCAGGTATGGAGTTTCTTCAGAGATGTCACAACGTACTCTACCTTAGGTTTTAGAAATAATATTTTCATGGAACAATGGTTCTATGGGGGCCAACGACTCTGCAATAGAAATAGAAGCGCTATGTATCATCTTCATTGTGGGATGCTTGGTTTTATGGAAAGCAATGAATCGATCCAGGTTTGGGGGGATCCCTTCTTTAGGCAGGTTTTTTGTGGCTTGAACAAGGTGCCTCTTGAACGACTTGATCGATCTAGCTAGCATCAGGATGGAGGCACCATCCCTTTGTGAAATTTATGGATCACGAAGTTCAGCTTTACAAAGTGTTGTTAGTTTAATAGGGAGATGGATTCGCTGGTTACCTCCGAGGGATGGCCTCAAAATCAACACAGACAGTTCTTTTGGTATGGGGGTTATGAAAGGAAGAGGGGTTTTCTAGGGATCTTGAGGGAGTGTGGTGTTGGATTTTATGGCTCATTAAGGGAGTGGTACCCCTATTCGAGCAGAGGATAACATGGTCTTCACTAGCCTCTCTATTTGTAGAGAGAGGGACATTATCATTGATCAAGTGGAAACTCACTCCATGATTATTCACAACTACTTACAAGGTAAAGAAAAAATTCCCTTGTCAATCTCCTACACCATGAGAAATTGCAAGCTTATTCTTAATAAAAAATTTAGAGTCACCTATATGTGGTAGGATGAGAACAAAGTAGTGGACTATTTAGCCTCTCTTGCACTTCGAGGTTTCTCAGTTTGTTGCTTTTATAATATTTCTCAGTTTAAACCAGAGGGGTTGAACCTAATCTAGGGTGATTCCCTTAGGCTACATTATTTTCAAACTCCCTAGGATGGGTCACCATTTTGTATTTATTTGGTTTGTCTATTTAAATGAAAATCGTAATGTTGGATGGATGGTAAATAACATAACATCATAAAATAGGTATACAATGAATTTATTTAAAACTTCCTTAACATGCTCTTAAAATCTATCATTCATCTAAAACTAAACAGGATAACCGGGGGACATACATAAGAATGTGGCGAGATATAAATCCCTGTAAGGGAATAAAAAATAATTGAATATATTAAATAAATACATTTGGTCCAAGAGACATAACGATGTAACATAATAGGCAAGAATCGTAATCATGAACAATG
The DNA here is from genome assembly GCA_963277665.1 of Viscum album. Taxonomy (NCBI): domain Eukaryota; kingdom Viridiplantae; phylum Streptophyta; class Magnoliopsida; order Santalales; family Viscaceae; genus Viscum; species Viscum album. The sequence continues at coordinate 930,258,563 of OY728165.1, forward strand.
AGGCATGATATGACATGATAACATAAATGAAATATGGAAACGTGGAAAAAAGTTAAAACATGTAATCATAATTATTAGTAAAGTGTAAAAACCAAGAAATCAAAATATATTGTTCTTAGGATAACCTAACATGAACCTTTCTTGTCTTCTCATGAGATTAATAAATTAACAAATGCGTTGGAGTGCTATATATGTGCACACGTCGTAATCATATCATTTACATGCATTAGTTTTCCACATAGATCATATAACATAAGAATTTATTTTATAGATATTAACCCCATTATTGAGGAGTGTGGTTAATATACATGTAATTCCCAAATAAGATAAGTATAGGTACATGTAGGGGAATACCTTTGAGAGTAAATGGGTATGAGAATTTACTTCACAATCATTTGGCATAAAAAATTGCAATGAATTATCAGCATCATAATGATAGTACTTAAAGAATAATAAAATGGTTAAATGAGATATAAATGGGTATATAATAATTTTCAAATCAAAAGAAAATTATAAGGTATGTCAAAAAAGATATTCCAACATTATTAATGGGAAATCAAAAGGCATAAAATAAAGAATGTGCTTGAATAAAAAAGGAGAAGGGGAGGATCCCTTACCGTGAGAGGGTGTTTCCAAAATCATGGAAGGAAGTTATTGAGATATTGGGGGAACCTTAGGAGGTATATAGAGAGAAAATTTTAGATTAAGGATATGATCTATGGTTTTTGAGTGAAGAGTAATCTGATCTTGGTTGGATTTATATAGGAAAAGATAGGGGAGTTCTTTATTATTTCCTAAACTTAGGTTTTGGAATCTATAAAATAAATTAATCAAAACAAAAAACCATCCAATTTATTTTTACCATGGTTTCTTCCAAATAGGATTAGTTTTTATTATTTTATAATTTATGTAACCAAACTCATAAAAATATAACCCTTGGTGATGTAGAAGCGAGTCATACTCTTAAATAAATGATTTTAAAACCATAATATATAATATAGGTTTTGGAGGATACATAAAAGTTTTTAAAATTAATAAAATAACCTAAAAACTATATTATTTAAAATGGTAAACTTTATTTTTTATGAGGATACTCATTGGAGTATTTATTACTACAGGTTTGGGATTTTATGATGTCATAATACATACCGTGTAATTATACCATTTTCAATTTTTACCTAAAATTTTGATTATATTAGAAAATTTTGAAAAAGTAACCATTGGATTATTTAGATGTGATTAATCCAAAAAAATATTAATTATATCTAAATAAATATATAAATAAGAGAAATTAAACTTTTAAATCCAAATCCCTATTTATTTAATAATATTGGTTTTTTGACATTAACAATTTTACAACCATTATAAAAATTACATTTTCACTTTGTAAAACTATATTATCATTTATATTTAATTTATAATATTTAAAAATAGTTTCTAATTAAAATAATTTTTATGTATAAAATTAATGAATTCTTTAAAAAGAATTTCTTAGGTGAAAATTTTTATTACCTAAAAATAAAATTTGAGTTTTGTCATGTTGAAATATAATTTTTATCAATATAATTATCTAATAATTTATAAAATAAATTCAATAAGGAATAATTATAATAATTATTTAATAGAAAATAAAATATCCATATTCATTTTTTAGGTTTAATATACATAACCCTTTATGACGCCAATGAACACTCTATGGGTAAGGTGTGCGACAGTGAGATTTTTTTGGGGTGTTTCAAAGAATATGGTTTGTGGTGTGATTTTGAAAATCTTTAACTTATCCCATAAATGGTTTCACTCATGAATTAGTTTTTTAATCTCAGATTGAGCTTGGTTAAGTGAAAATCCCCGAGATTTTATGTCCCATCAAATATCTAATAAATGAGATTCATAAGGTATGATCTTGTTGGTTGAGGTCATCACTTATTTTATCCATATCAATGTACTTAACCAATCAATATATATATATATATACTAATCATAAGATCACTTTATAATGGATATAATATCAATGTTTATGTTTCATAATAGTATTTTAAATCTTATAGGATATAATATTTCAAAATAACCAAAGTAGTGAATGTGTTTTCTATAAATCATTACTTAATAAATAATTTATTCATTCAAAGAGAAGGAATTTAATTTCTAAAGGTTTAGTTCGTTATAAGGAAGTAAGATGTCAACTAGTTGGTAAAATACTAATTTTAAGAATATGAGTTATAGTATGAATATACTTTCACTTTTTTTGATATATTGGAGGATCTACCACATGTGTAATATTATAATCACTTGATTGTGTAATATAGATATTTAGGCTTTATAATAATCCCTAACCAACCCACTATGATTGATAATGAGATTATTAATGTTGAATTTATGTATTAATAAGAGTTTAACATGACATTGAGTATGTTTCCCTCATTGGGGAAAAACATGTAAAAGAAATGTGGAAAATTTATTTTCAGTATATACACTACATATTGGTGTATGACATGGTAAACTGTAATATATCAATTTGCATCCTAACATTTGAAATTAATTAAAAAATTAAGGATGTTTGAAATATTTTATAATAAGAATTGGTTTTTGGAACAAAAAATTATAACACTTAATTCACCCTCTCTCATGCGTGTCTGCATAATTTTTATCGGATATTCATCTAGGGTCAAATCAAAGGTTTCCTTTGAATTAGATCTAAATTTATATAAAAATTAAAATCAGAGTAAAAGGTTCCATCTATAAGTGGTTCCAAAATTTTATTTCCCTAGTTTTTTATACTCTACATACATGAAGTGATTATTTTAAGAGAATTTAGATGTTTCTAGAATGTAGAATCTATCCTCTACACCAGTTTAGATTAAAATGGAAGTTTATTCTAGGAAACTATAAAATAATAATAAAAAGGGTAAAAAATAAAATAAAAGTTTCCATAAGAATATGGAATGACCACACAATAAACTTTTTATTATTGGTATTTGTTTTCATAAATATGTCAACTATGATTTCTCAAATGGAGAAATAACAATATATGAGAAATATTCCAATAAATATACTCAAAAACTATAAGTTGAGGTTACATAATATTTTAACAACGTTCTAATTGAAGTGGTGACATATATATTCATATTAATTAAGGGATTACATGATGAAAAGTTGAAACTATATGAAGAATATGATGCCTTGTAAAAAACATTGTTAAAGAAAATGCGTATTTACAGTACTCTCACAAAGATATTAAAAGACAAAGAATAAAATAATTCACTTTTCAATGAAATAATTTCATTTATTTTTGAGTAATTTCAATGTGATTAATGTGATAGTTAAGTGTTTCAGAAGTTCATTATGAATGTGTTCCATGTATTAGAGAAAATACATAAAGTGTCTATAGATGTAAAAAAACATGGATGGAAGTTAAGTCTAATATGATAAAGGATCTATATTTTTCTTTACAAGAGAAAAAATGTGTAAGGATCTGTTGAAGACTATAAAGAATTATTTTGAGGAAAGGTTGAAGTCACTTAAAGACCATAGAAACATGATTAATATGAAATGTCTAGAGTTAGATGTCATGTTGAAAAATATGGAAAGTACAGATTTAGAATCTTCACAATCTATTAGGATAAGGGTTGCATATACATGATCTTCGGATAATATTAACACCTTTAATAAGAATAAATATGGTTTCAAGATGGGTTTTTAATTATATCTTGAACTTCCCTTGATAATCTCATTAGAGAAGCTATTTCAAAACCCATAAAAGTCAGTTTATACAAAATATTTTTTTTTATAAAAGTGCAGAAAAAAGTTAAAAAATATAAAAATACAGAGAATAAAGAATATTGAAACACCCACCACATCATAAAGGGTGTAAGTGGTCATATATTAGTAAAATTTTACCCTTAAATGAATCCAAATAGATGGGGTTCTATCCTAAAAACAACAATGGCGTCGATTTGGATATACTACACCAAAAGAGAAGGGAATGAGATTAATTTAGAGATGTTGGTTATACTAGAGGGTTGGGAATATGAATTTACAACATAATATGATAGTATGTGAAAATTAAATAATCCCTAAATTAATGTAGATGAAGGATAAAATATTAATACACCTACTAGATTTAATCATATTTCATTGAGAAAGAAATATTTATCCTTAAAGAATAAATTTTAAATCTTAGAAAGTTTTTTTAATTTTTACAAGACACGTGTCTGTTGCTATTAAGAATGATGTTTTTTTACAATCCAACATAATCATTATACATATGTGATTAAAATTAAATAATAATAAAAGGGTAGGTAAAGAAGAAAATAAAATCATCCTTGGGAGAAAAATAGAGGAAGATGATTATTGAATCAAAGCCTTATTAGTGTGGCTCCTTGAACCACTTTATTTTTATGTTTTCATAATTAAAAAATACTATATATTCCCTCTAACTTGAGTTTAGTTTTTTAAAATATTTAAATTCTTAAAGTAGAAATGAATTATAATTATGGTAATGTAATATTCTTATTATCATTATATTCTTTATTTTATCTTTTCATTTTTTATTTATTTTAGTAACTGATTTTGGGAAAAACTCAACATTTTGGTTTTATATGTTTTTTTGAAATTCTTTGTAAATGTAAATAAAATAATCAAGCTACAAGTAATAGTAGAGTCTGAGGTACTCTAAAACATCATAGCCTTATGCAACACACCACAGTTCATATCATTTTGAATTTTCAATTTTCTTGTGTAAAATGAGAAACTCAACGGGCATATTTCGAGGCTAGAAATTTCATGTTAGAGATCTCTATCAGGTTATCGAACATTAATTAAAAATGTTAAATTTAAATCAACCATGACATAGAGATTGTCACTATGTCCCATAGGTGAAATTTTTAAGCACCACAAGGAATGATTCAATGTAATACAAGCCATAATACACTATTCATTATTAATAATGAAAATCTATAGGAAGATAACATTTAGAATGGATATAATGAATCCATTATAGAGTTTTGATCACTCGAGCTCACTTCATATTTCTGAAATCACTAATTAAAAAAGCCTACTTGATTTTTCTAGGTCATAATTTTGGTCGTGGTTGAATTCAATTGAGTAAAATGGATTGTTAAATATCTATATAATATAGTGATGATAGTGGTCTTTATCTATATTTCTTCACTACTAGTTAGATGTTATTTAGTGTTTAAATTTCTATTTCAAAATTTTATAGTCATTATTTCAGTTATTATTTCATTTTTTAAAATTAAAAAATTATATAATATTCATTTTGAGTATTTTTTAATAGAAATAAAAAGTCAATTTCATAATAAATAAATAAATCATTCCAAATGTTTTATAATTTGAAAAATCATTTTCCCATTGCATTGTTCGGGAATGAAAAATGGAGATGTCTATAGTGGTTCAAATTTTGATCATGAATAAATTGATGATGGTGAAACTATATAAATAAGAGTATCAATATAACTAGTGATTTTAATATAAGGAGGTTGTGGTGGAAGAGCTGTATAACTTAAAACATAGTGTGAACTTTACATCATGGTGTTGAATACATTAACATGCATCCCTAAAAATCACTTGGCTGTATATCAACATATTGAAGATTCACTAATTCTCTAATCATTGTGGATATATATTCATAGTGTTACAACCCAATACTATTAAAAATATTAAATTACCTCAATACTTAAGATATAATGATTTTTTTGGTTCTATTGTGACACTTATTTCAATTATTTTATATGTACTTACTTTTTAGCTTATGATTTTACTATCAAAATAAGGATTCTAGTGTCAGGATATACTAACTCAATAAAAGGTATGTATGGGTTGTTCCTAATTGGTAAAAAGAAAGTGGATTTTGGTTTTTCCTTAGTCAAGATAAAGGCAAGGTTGGTTCTTCCTCCACTTCAAAAGGAATTTAGTTGGGTTGTGCCTCCCGAGGCTAAAAATAGAAGTCCTTGGTTGAGTCTCTAATGATTGGAAAGGATTTTGTAAAGGGATATGACTCCATATTAAAATTTTTAGACTATATTTTAATAGGTTCTATTATATCTATGTTTTAGAGATGTGAAGAGTGCATATATGATAAATTTAACCCAAATTTCAATAACAGTTTATGGTGTCTATTTCTATTTATTTACACAATATAATTATATTAATTCTGATAAATTTTTAAAATCTTTTAATGTGATTAATTAACCCAACCTATGACTATTAAACCATATTTATATTGGAACCAAACAATTGGTATAGGAGATTGAATACTATACTTGGTGTGTATATATATATATTTATGCTATTCAATTATAAACTTAACCATAAAGGGGAAGATATATTTTTGAGATGGCAGGAATGAGTTCAAATAAAGGTTGGATTTTTCAAAATCCCCCCTTTATTAAATGATTTAATTATAGACATTATCATTCATGAATGGAATATTATATTAAGCATATAAGCATTGATAGTTGGACTATTTGTACCAATCCTTATAAAGTACATGAATTGGAATCTGATACATTAATTGGTAATGATTCAATTATATGTTTTCAGAACTATAAGGTAATGAAAATTTTATATTATATTACCAATATAAATATTTATAGTGTTGTATCTACCTGAAATAAAAAACTATATATTTTTCAAAAATTGCAATTAAATCTTCTTGGTTTAACTATGACTGATTTATTAAGGGATGAATATGAATAATTTAAAATTGGAAAATATGAAAGTAGTATTAAAATGTTTCATATATTTAATGTTATACTAAATGGTATGAGTGAATTAGGAGAAACTTTAGATAATCTAATTTTTTATGAATGATTTTAAAGAGAGTTATTTAAAAAATGACTTGTTAATAAAGTAGAAATTGATGAAATTAAAATTATTTAAGGAATATAATCTTGAGGATATTATTTGTTTTATACTTCAATATGAATTGGAATTAAAAAATATAGCTCTTAGGGAAGATACAAAAATAAAAAGAGATTGTTTTAAATAAAAAAATGATGTTGCTACTTACACCTCAAATCTTGATTTATAAAGAAGTGAAAAAGATCTAGTGTATAAATTTCCCAAGTATGAAAGTGGAAAGGTTACTCATAGATATTTAAAATGGATTATCCTTTATATGGTTATAATGGAATAATGAAACTTAATTTTATCACTAATGATGATTCATAAATTATTTTATTTTTTTGTAGAATTAAAGGGAACATCAAGATTTAATCTCTAGGATTAGAGAAAGAAAAATAATAAGGGTAATTTGTAAAAGAAAGAAAAGAAATATATATAATCCAATTGGAGTGATGCATATTTTTATAATTAAATCCATAGATTTACTTCCAAGAAGGAAGTTGAAAAAATGTGTTTAATAGTTTCATCAAATCAAGCACATGAATCAAATAATTATCCTTATTCTAAATATAATGTTGAAAAATTCAATGAAGAATAACTCTTAAAATATATTTAAAAATTCATTCAAAAAAATGATAAAATGAAAAACATAAGGAATTAAATTTAAATTGTAATGATAAAAATACTAAATAATATAAATCTATGTTAAAATCTTCTCATACATAGTTTAATTAATCTCAAATTGAACTAAATACTAAACTTGATAAAAATGAACAATTAAATAAATAAAATAGAAGTAATATTAATTTTATTTAAAAGTGGAATGAAGTTGAGGAAATAAATTTCAATGTTATTCTTGATGTGAATGAAGGGATCAATATTGGAAATGGAATTTTAAAAAAAATGTCCACTTTTTTTCAAGATAGAGAAATATATAATAAAATGATATGTTTTAATAAAATTAATAAAAGGAAAATAGGTCTTAGTAATGATAATATTTTACCCAAAATGTACAATATATTCTTTGTTAATAATTTTAAGGGATATACATCATCCCCAACTTATTTTATCTATCAAAAGAAGTTTCATTATATAAATGAGTGTTCCTTGATATTTCTATAATATATTTGTCATAATAAGGATTTTTTTTTAAATCATTTTCCTAGAGATCACATTTGAATACATGATTGAAGTTAGTATGGGTTCCTAAAAATTCCTCTACTAATCCCATTAGACCCAAATTTTTATGGGTACCAAGGAATTATTAATTCTATTTATTGTTGGTAGTTTTTCATTAAAGTATCATAAAGGACATATGATATATGGGTAGTGTATTCTCATGACACATGGATTTTGATATCTAATTTTTTACCTTTCAACAAATGTGATGGTGGCAATGTTACATTTGGTGATAATTTTAAAGGAAAGGCTAAAGGTTTTGGTTAAGTTGGAATTTAAAATTCTATAATTATTTAAAAGTGTTATTTGTTAATGGTTTAAAGAATAACTTAATAATAATTTGTCAGGTATGTGATGATGGAATGGTTTTTAAATTTCAAAATGATAAGTGTGTTATTTTTAAATCTGAATCTATCTTATTTTATTCCAAAATAAAAAAAAATATTTATTTAATTAGTTATTATAAATTTACTATCAAAATTGTTATGTTCTTATTTGATAACCAGTTTAAAAAAACTTTATGGAATAATAGGTACAACCATGTTAATTTTAGGTTTCTATACTATATTTACAAAGAATAAAAATTCTGAATTTAATCTATTTAACTATGTACTACACATATATATGTGAGTTGTGTATGAATGATAAATATCAAAAACATTCTTTTAGATCAATTAATGTTTTATAAATAGTAATTACTTTTCAAATATTTCATTTAAATTAATTTTTCCTCGAAAAATCTACTAGTATATCTATAATAAAGTTACTTTTTGTGATTATAGATGGTTTATTAGATACACATGGGTTTTATTTTATTGCATAAAATTCCGAAACATTAGCTAAATTTATTGATTATTAAAAATTAGTTCAAATTGAGAAGGAATATCTAATTATATTAATTATATGTGATATATTTTTAGTGTTCTTAAATATACAATTTAGACATATTTTTAAGGAAAATTAATTTTCTTATAATATTACATCACCTAGTACACCAAAAACAATGGTGTTATGGAAAGGAAAGATTTGAACTGTAAAGAAATGTGTAGAACAATGATTATTGTGTTTAATTTACCTAATTAATTTTTATCATAAGATATGGATATATATTTCAATGTTAGTAATAGAATTATTAAAATACCTATCTTAAACAGCTCACCATATGAACTTTGAAAATGTGTGAAGCCTAGAAATAATTATTTTATATTTTTTGGTTGAAAAATATTTATTTTGGAAACCAAGGATGCTTTAGATAAATTCAATTCCAAATATAATGAATAAAATTTATTGGGTTCATCAAATTTCAGTAAATCATAGAGTATATAATAAAATAATTATGATTCTTTAAGCATATATTAATTTTAAATTTGATGTGAATTTTTTTAATTGTAAATCAATTGATAAAAATTAGATTGAATAATTTTTTAATATTTTTAACTTTATATAGATTGAAAAATCAGACTTGAATTCAAATATTTAGGGAGATAAATAGCCTCTAAAATGAACATTAAACGTTTATATATATCATCATATTAAATAGGTTATTGGAAATATTGATTTAAATTTTAAATTTAGGAATTACTTAATTAATTTTTATTCTTATAATGATTTTATTTATAATTTTATTCTTATAAATACTGATGATTATTAATAGATTCTAACTATATATTTTCAATATAAGAATAACTAAATAATTTTTCTAGAAATAATCTTTTTAATTTGTTTAAAGAACTTGGAAATTTTTATATTCTTGAAAAAATGGATATTTAGAAAAAACATGATGAATTTAGAAATATTGAGAGAAAGAAAACTAGATTAGTTTCTTAAGGATATTTATAAGATGAATAAATATACATTGATGAATATTTTTCACATATTTTAATATTATAAAGTATTAGGATTTTATTATATGTCACTAGGTTAGAAATTTTTAGGAATTTTTAGCATGTACAAGTTTTTTTGGATTAAAATTATTTCTAATAGATGTAAATAATGATTTTAAATATGTTTAAATTTTGGAAGAAGTTTTTGTAAAATAATATAATGGTTTTAAACATGAAAAATATCATAATTATGTGTTAAAAAACTATAAATATTTACATGATTTTAAATAAACTAATAGATCTTGATATGTCAGGTTATAAAATTTTATTTTGAAAAACTATTTTGATAAATTTAAAGTGGATCCTACTTTTTTTATTGAAAATAGTTGTGATAACATTAGGTTATTCAAATTTATGTTTATAACATTATTTTTTTATCTTAATGTGAAATGATTTAATTGATTTTTCAGTTTTGATGACTTTTTAATTTGATATAAGTATAATGAGAGAATTAAATGTTTTCCTCAATCTTTAAAATTTTCAATGGAATTCTGATATTTTTTCTTAATAAATAAAATTATACTAAATTTTTTGTTAAAATAGTTGGTGTAGATATAAGTAAAATTTCAAACACTTCAATGAGTACTTATTCTGAATTATATTTAGATAAATTTGGAAAATATGTTAAAAATAAATATTTTATAGGCATAGTTGATAGTGTTAGATTAGTCAAAGAAATTACTTGTTTTAATGTTCACAAATCATATTTACTTTATTAAGATTATGATTATCTTTACCCTTAAATAATTCATTTAATGTTTTCTTTACCCTTATGCAAGTCCTATAAGTTTTCCAATACACTTTATGTAATAATGTAGGTACCCTTATGTAGGCTTTGACACCTTTATTTTTCCCTTACATAAGTTTTGTTTACCCTTTCTAAAGTTTTTATTTACCATTACATAAGCTTTATAATTTGTTATTTACCTTTTCACTAGTTGTATAACTTCAGTTCTAAATTTACAAGTGAAATTATTTACTATTATGACAACATTTAAAGCCTTATTTACCCCTACACAACTATTTTCTTACCTTTCTGTAAGGTTTATAATTTTTTCATTTGTTTTACATAGCTTTAGTTTACCCTTAATTAATTGTATTCTTACCCTTAGGTACTATGTGTAAATGTTTTTTTACTCTTACACAAGGTTCATTGAAATTTTTTAAGACAAATATGCTATCTCTAGTTCAATGTTTCTATTATTAGATATAAACTATCATAGCTAGTTCAAACCTAGTACCGTCGAAAGTGTTTTTTACTACCTGAGTATTTGTGCCACCAATAATTGATATCTTTTACCACCAGTGTAACTTTTCTACTTCAAGATGAATCTAATACCATTAGAATATTCATCAACCACTTGAAAGAACCTACTACCACTAGTTAACATCTTGTACTGCATGAGAATTAATTCCACCATTAGTGTAAGAATTCTTTTACCAGGCCATGTATATTACAATTAGTGAATATAAGCTACTTCTAAATAAGATCTATTACTGATTGTTCCAATTTGTCTACCATCAGTTGTATTTTTTATTACTAGTTGAAGGTGTACAACCATGGCTATCTATAATAAAATTCAAACTAATTATTACATTAGTTATTTTATGGTATTTAATGAAAGTTATAGACACATATATTTAGGAATGATTATTCTTAAAAAACTACATTGATGAATTATAGTAAAAGTCACACTTTCAAAAGTTTCTACTCAGCATAAGGAACTATCTCAGTTTATTATTATCCTATAATGGATAATTAGAGACTCTAAAAATATATAAGATCATATGAATCCCTCATGCATTTTGCCTAACTTGTTAACTGGATGATTCATTATTTTTCCTACTACTGACTGACGAGTTGTTCTTCAATTCCAACTAAAAAATATTGAGGATTTTCCATAGATACAAATGACACTCTATTTTTCCAAAAAAATAGAAACCATGAAAAGAACATTCAAATAAACATCTAGGATCATTTTGAAGACAATATAAAAGAATAATAAGAACAATCCTAATCATATCCTTGATTTATCATAGAAATAGGAACGTTAATAACAATTATTTAATCTTCCTTCCACCTTATCTAGTTTATTTACAATTTAGTTGTACTTGATTTATTTGTTTATTCCTTAATCACAATCTCTGGTATTGTATTAAAGATTACTCTCATACTTTATTCATTTTATTTTACACCTATTATGCCATGTATAACTATGGATGAGGATTTGTATATCATGGACTATATTTTGTGCAGTTCTATGTGAAAACCAGATCTAGGTTGTGGATCAATTATATTTTTTAATAAACTTCTTGGTAGTGGGTGATTTATAAGTGCGGAGGATTATGTTTCGAATTGATACTAAACTTATGTTTTTGTCTTATTTGTGTTTCTTTGTTTTGTTTTATGTTTTCCAAAAATAAAATTGTTTTAGTTTTCAAAAATATTTTTCAAAAAAACACCAAATTTGGTTATATTTAATTAGTGATATATATACTATGTTTAATGTGATTATATTTATTTCAAAAGTTAAAGTGATTTTAAAATTATTTAAACAGGGGGTGTGATCAATTCTTTGAGAATTTTTTCAAAAACATTAAATTATATATCTCTAATATTTTAGTTAACTATGCAGTTTTTATAAACTAGGGGATTTGATGTTTATTTTTTTTTCAAATTGAAATATTAATTGGAAACTGAATTCACCCCTTCTTGATTTTTCTACTAAGATAAATATTTGGTATTAGGTGTTTTTTCTTTGATATACTTACCTTGTACCTTGAACACTTTTTTAACAAGGACTTTTTAATTTCACTTTATTCTTTAATTTTTTATTATTGATGTTATGTTTTAAGGTTATGCTTCCAATAAACCTCCCAACTTTACTGGTCAAAATTATTCTTAGTAGAAAATAAAAATGAAAATGAACCTTGAAAGCATGGGTTTTAGTATTTTAGGATCTATTAATGGAAAATATAAAAAACCTAAAACTACAAGAAAAAAATGGGATTTTATAACTAAATATACATACGATTCAAACTAAAAATCCATGAATTATTTATTTTGTTCTTTAGAATATGATGAATTTAATAGAATATCATCTTGTCATACTACATAAAAAATTTGGGATACCCTTTATGCATCTCATGAAGGAACTTATAATGTTAAGGAAATGAGATTAAATACATATACTACTAAGTATGATACTTTCAAAATGAAATCTGATGAATCTATCTATGTCACACCCCCTACCATGGGTTATTATTATTTTATTCTTTTTTCAGTCCTGTGTCTTTTGGATAGAGTTGGGTTTGGGTCTCAGTTTGAAATTTTTGAAACTTTGATATTTTTGGCGAGTCTTGGGCCGGTACGTGGTCACCACACCGTTACTGATGACCATGCGTTCAGTTATGAAGAATTATCGATTACCTGATAGTTCAAATAAGTTATAAAATTAGGTGAATAAATTAAATTGTACGAAAAATAAAGCTAAATAAAATTTTATAACGATAAAACAAGGTAAATGTTTAAACCCTAATAATAAAAATATTATTTCATAGATGATAATATTATTATCATTTAATTTTTTAATAATAATAATATTATTAAATTGATAGAAAAATTATTATTATTTAAAATGAGGTGAAACAATGCTATCATTTTAATTATTCTTAAGTTTTCTATTAGTATCATTTTGTTGTTGTTTTAGTATTATTATTAAAATATCTATTATTATTATTATTATTAAAATACATATTTTTATTATTATTCTTGTTATTATTATCATTATAATTACTTTTATTAATACTATAAATATTTTTGATAATATTATTAAAACTATATTAATTATTATATTAATTTAGGTTTTTAATTTATGTTGAGGGAGAATAGTTTAGAAGTAACATGAGGGAGAGGTGCACAATAAGGCCAGTGTGAGACCCCCCTCAGGTTCTCTCTATAATGCGCACAATCTGGATCCCTCTATGGCTACGCAAACCCTCCTCCCTTCTAGCCCTAGGGGTGACCAGCATCCCCCCTTACCCTCTTCTCTTACGCAACACACCTTACCCTTCTCTCAGGGACGTACACTAGGTATCAACCATTCTAGGCAATGTGCAAGCCCTTGGAAAAGACACAGTGGTGCGTGATCCCTTCTCAGTTTCACCTTGCTATGCACACGATCCCACATTGGCTCCCTCTGGATCATCATTGTTTCATCCGATTTCTTGATGGATATTTTTTGGATCATCAAGGTATGAGTTTCTCTCCTCATCTTTGGTTCATTTTCGGTCTCTCCAGCATCTAAGAAATGGTCAGATGAACCAAGGGTTGGGTGATAAACTAAATTTATTTTTTCTTCCTTCAATAGGGTATGCAATTAATGCATCGGGACCCATTGGACCATGTTCCAGAATCCGCCACCATAGTCGAGGCGGATGGACTCATTTATCTATGTCGCCAATGTTTCAGGTAAGGTTCTAAATCATATTTTTGGCGTCACACCATTATACGAGGGTATTAAAGTGTTTTTGGTTTCTTAATAATTTAGTTAGGTGTGCGCTGATCCTAGAAACCAAGTTTTTATTGTCCTGGTAATTATTATAGTGAGTTTTGACCAACATTGAAGGTGTACGCACACATATGCTAAGGTATGAATATATATAATATATATTTATCTCCCATGTACGTATTACCTCATGGTGCAGAGAGTAAGTGAATTGGGTTAAGGGATATATATATATATATATGTTTATATTAAGGTATGTGCGGGTGTGGGGAGAAGTTCAGAGTGGTCGCTGCTAAATCAGTCAACTACGGACTGTTAAATTGGTCCTGCTCTTGAGGTGGGTGCTATCATCCTTTCCCTTTTCTGAAGCTTTCCATAGGCACATTCATGATTTCATTTAATTTATAAATGTTATTTAGACCTTTATAAACATGATAGTTATTTAATTTTATTGTTTTTATGATAGTTATAATTGTTGAAAACAAATTTTTAAATAGTCCCTTGATTATGTGCAGGTGTTTTCCAAGTATTACTTTCCTAAGGAATTCCTTTGATTCTTGTATTTTTAATAAAATTTATAAATTTTATTCGCACCTCTATGACACCCATGATTAACTATGTATACCTTTTTGGAGTTGGTTTGGTTTATCAAAAATATGTTTTCATTCCAATATGTGTGGAACATCTTGGTTTAAAGCACTTATAATACTACTTTATATTTTCTTTCTCTTTGAAGTAAAATTTAGGATTTTTAATTAATGTTTAGTATTAATTTTTTTTAATGACAATTGTTTGTTTGTAAAATTTGGTTATTTCATGAGATACATAGCTCTTATGTTGATGTGATAAGGGTTTTTAGTTGTGAAGTTGGTTTGGTGAGTATAACTTGGTACTTGTATGGTTTTACAATGTGTTAAAATGATTTTGAAAATGGTTTTGTTGTTACAAGGGAGTGGTTTTGTGTTTTTGGAATAACGTGGTTGGTTGTATTTGATTTCAAAAGTAATGGTTAGTTTTATATAAATGGTTTTGGAATGTAATCTTGGTTATCGGTGTGTCATTAGATGTTGTAATATCCATGGGTTCACTAGGAGAACACATGGATGTGCCTTGAAATGAAAGTGACTCATCGAAGTGATGTTTTTTTTAAAAAATTGCGTTTTTTTCCCCAAAATTGTTCCTTCATTCTCAACGAACTTCTTTGTGTGACTTCTAAAGGGTATTTTTAATCAAAAACTATAAAGAGTGTGCTAAGTTGTCTTTTGGTGTGTGTTATAGTAGGATTTTGGTTTTAAGGACGGTTTGTAACTTCCATCTTTAGTGTTACATTTGTGTTGACTCTTTGAAAAGTTTTTGTTTAAAAAATATTTTCTCACTTGGAAAATTTATTGTTTTGTGAAATTTTTCAAATGTTTGGAAACTGTAAAGGCCTGGTTGGTACTTTATTTAATGTGAAAGGTTTGAATATGTATATGGTATTCTCTTATCTAGGGTAACCCTTTAGGGGAGAATGCATAGGAAGCATCCGTGTTTGGGGTAGGAAAGTGCGATAATAAAATTGTGAGGTGAGTCACGCATGATAGGGCCTCTTACTTACACAATATATTGTTAAAACCAACATGGATTCCTAGGTTAATTTTATTTTTTCGAGTGACGGTTTCTTATCGGCCCCGATTATACGGGTCGGTACCCACTGGTAGGTATAGATGCTAGATAGAGAGTACCACTAGTTTCTTTTGCTACGAGGGCATCCATTTGGTTATAGACTTTGGAGATTCACCACATGCCGGTAGGTGGTTCCGAACCGAGTATGTCCAGGGGTGTTTTAGGGATGTTTAGGATCACCTGTGGTTCCTTAATTATTTACTTTTCTTTTTTACATTCATCTATTACTATTTGTTTATTTCTTGTTTATTATATTTATTTATTTTAGAAAAACCTTGGTATTCTTGTCTTGGTCATATTTTTTTTTATAAAGTGGAAAATAATTTTGGAAATAGTATATAGTGTGTGTTGGATTTTTATTTTAAATAATAAAAACATGTTTCTCACATTAGAATGTAAAATCCTTATTTTATAGAGGCATTTTAAATTGGAATTTATTGACTGCTTCAGAAAAAGAGAACTTTTGGATTCAGTGGTTTATTCTTGGCTTCCCTACTAAGCATCTCGGTTCTCATGACTATCTTTCCAGTGTAGGTTCAGTTTCTTATTCAGGTTCTTGGTTTAGATGCTCAATATTAGAGTAGGCTTGGTTATGAGTTGGGTGGTGACCTAAAGGGTCACAAGGAGGTATTTTAAATTTTTTCAATGATATCTTTATTTTTTTAATGTTAGTTTTTATTTATTTTTTCACCTTTTGTTTATGGGATATATTGTTCCTAATTGTTAGATTTTTTTCCCGATACTGGTTGCCATATTAGGGCTATCAAGAATGCCCCTTGAGACATGTCACGGACCGGCTCGGGTTACTGGTTCAGGGTCGACCTGGGTTGGTTCGTGACAATTTATGATATGTATCTTAGGTTCAATGTGATCATAAATAATATGATTACACATGAAAAAATAATGATGGACAAGGATCAAGTGATGTGGATCTTGAGATGTCTACCAAATCATCAGAATGGTAGTGCAATTTCTATTCAAGAATCATGTGATATCCTTAATATACCGATCAAAAAGATAATAAAAAATATGATTATATACAAATAAGAAAAAGGAAAAAATTATGATGATGAAATGAAGAGTAAATATATCTCATTAAAAGCATCATAACTGAAATATAAGAAAGTTTTAAAAGCAGATAATACAAGTTGACGTAAAGCCGATATAGATAGTTATGTGGAAATGGATGAGGAAACCAAAATATTTAATAAGTTTTATATGAATAAATAAATTTTCCATACGTAAAATTATAGAGGCTAGTGTGATAAAAGATGAAATTAGAGAAAAAATTTGAAAAATGATGATTACTATAATGAGATTACCTAATTTGAATGTAAAAGGAAAGAATATATAAAATTTGACATTATAAAACTAAAATATATGAAAATACATGAGGATAAAGAGAAATTACCAATGAATGAAATTAATTACACATGGAATTAATTTTATGATAGATTTAGTGACTCATATTTAGGCCGAGAAGATAAAAATGAAAAAGAAAATATATGCTTTATAGATACTACTTATGAGGTACCATCTACTTATTATTCTCATACATATAATGACTCTATAATTTATAATGATTAGTGGAAGAGTACATTACAATTATAGAATATATTATGAATTAATTAAAAGATAAATATAAAAATCTTGAAAAGATTCATGTACTATGTGATTTAGATAAATATAATCTTAGCATTGAAAATGAAAAGAATCTCATTCTGCTAAAAGAAAACATTGATAAAAAAATGTTAAATGATTTGATTAAAAACTATTTTAAAAAATTATTTGATAAAAAAAATTTAATATCATGTTTTTTGAACAAAAAAACCAAAATACTAATTTGGAATTAGGTATGGATCTGGATAGTAATAGAATTTTTATACAAATCATTTTATTCCTAATTCTAGAAACAAAACTTTAACCTATAGAAAACTACTTGTTTTGGAAATAATTCCCAATATTTTGGACCTAAAAAATTTATTTTATCTAAATATGTTAATTCTATTTTAAGAAATCTTGTGTAATAAATATGGATTCCAAAAAAATTCTTGTTAACCTATGTGGAACTGAAAAAATATGGGTAACAAAATTAATGTGCATTTAATTGATTATAGGAAAAATGATTGAAAAGATCTAGAAAAAATATATAGTATCTAGATAGTGGATGTTCCATATATATGACCAAAGAAAATTAAAGATTCAATAATCTTATTAAATTGGATGGCCGATAAGTCACATGTAGAGATAATACAAAAGTAATGATTATTTGACTTGGAAAAATTGGTAACTCTGAATCCGTCCTTATATCAAATTTTTTATTTGTTGATAGTTTAAACTATAAAATTATTCATATTCTCAACTTTGTAATGTTGGTTTTAATATTATATTTTTAAAAAATGATGGTAATTTTTATGATTCTATGCATGATTTAGTATTTACTTCTTTTAGAAATTATAATGTATAAACTATTCATTTAAACTCTTTATTTTCTCAAACATTTTCTTATTTGAATTATTTTCAAAGAGAATTTTGGTTGTGGCATAGGAGACTTTGACACTATAATATATAGTAACTTAAAAATAAAAATTATAATGTTTCATTCAAGAATATACCTATTCTATAATTCCATACTAACAATGTGTGTAACCCTTATCAAAATGGGAAGCAACACAAAATATAGTTCAAACCAAGAAATAGGTTTATACTTCTCAACCACTAGAATTAGTTCATTTGGAGTTATTTGGAAATTTATAATTTCTAGTTTAGTCATAAAACACAATGAATATGACATTTATTATGATTATTCAAGATATAGATGGGTGTTTTTCCTCGCTCAAAAAATCGAGGGTCCAACATATTTTGAAAATTTTGAAAAGTTAGAAGAAAACCTTAGTGGAATCACGATTAAGACCTTGATAATTGATCCCTGAATGGCCCAAAGGCCTTCATTTTTATTGATTTTTGATAACTCCCCTTTGAAGGGATGAGGGGGAACCCTTATAAGGCCTATAGGTTCATAGATTACATGGCCCGTAGGATTAAGAGATTACATGACCCGAAGATATTAGGGAATTCAACATAAATATCTACACGGAACTGACCCTCCCCAATATCTGCATCATGATAGTAGCTCTCCACCTTCACAAGACCATCTGGCTAGGATTCTCATGCAAGCACAGGCTGGCCTTGCTGGCATATCCATACCCTCTCATTCTGAAAAATCCATTTGGCTCTACTTTGGTGAGTGCACCTAATTTGTATCCTCTTCTGGGGTTGCTCCTATTTTTGTAGTGTGTCTGGGGAAACTACATGTGGCCCAAAGGCCTTGACATGGACCAAAGTCCTTAAAGGTGGACCAAAATCCCTACTGACCCAAAGGCATGGGTGGCCCAAAATCCTTAAGGACTCCAAGCCCAAACCGATGGCCTAAGGTGAATAGTTCCAGCTACTACAATACTGAATAGTACCTACTACAGTAACTGCTATAGTGCCTACTACGGTACCTGCATAGTGTACAGTTCTGCTATAGTACATGTACAGTGTACAGTTCTACTACAGTACCTACACAGTGTACAATACTACTATAATATGCTACAGTACCTACTACAGTCCTGCTATAGTACCGTAAATATGCCTCTACCTAGTTTTGAACTTGGGTCTTGTAGATGCACTTAAGAATACCTCACCAACTAGGTTAAGGATCATTTTCTTGAGAATTGATCATGGATAAAATTTTAATAATAAATAATTTGAATATCTTTGTTCATAATATGTCTATACACACAATGTCTCTACACCCTGATAACCATAACCAAATGGGGTTGTTTAAAGGAGAAATATAACCCTTTAGAAAATTACCTAAACAATACTCATTGGATACTCCTTGCCTATCTATTTTTGGGATGAAACTAATATGACATTTTATTATGAAATTAAATGATTTATTATCAGAACTATCTTAAAAGAGACACCATATGAATTATAGAAATCTATAAAACAAAAATTAAATTTCTTTAGTGTTATTTAATGTAAAGTAATCATTATAAATAAAAATTAAAATTTGGAAGAAATTTCACATAAAAGCTATAAAGTAATTTTTGTTGGTTATTCAATCACTTGTTAAGCTTATAGAGTCTTTAATAAGAAATATAAAGGTGTGGATGAAACCATTCATGTCACTATTGATGATATAGATCCACAAGAACTTATACTTACTCAATAAAATCATTAGGATGATAGGTCAAATTTGAATATCAATAATAACTCCAAATATTCTAATCTTCTAGCTGATTTTATTGATAAACCACATAGAAGAGATCATCAAGTTCTGATAGAACTAGAATAATACTTGGAAAAACCAAGTACTTCTATCCACATAACCATTAGAACCCTTAAAAACCATCCCTTGGATGTTATTGTAGGATACCTGGATAATGGTACTCTAACTCGATCCCCAATAAGAAACCAAGTTCAACATTAATCCTTATTTCCATAGATTGAACATAATAACATAAATGAAGAAATAAATTAGGAAAATTGTGTAATGGATATTACATATGAATTAAATTATTCTTATAGAAATAAATTCTAGGAATTATTATATAGACTTAAAGAATAACTAATATTAGAACCAAGTTGGTATATATGAACAAGGTTGATGAATTTTTAATAATTAGCAGAAAAAATCATGATTGGTTATATAATGATATGTTCAATAAAAGGTATTGAATATGAATAAAACATTTTAACAGTAGATATACTAGAATCTATTAGAATACTTCTTTCATGTGCAATAAATCTTATTTATAAACTATTTCAAATGGATTTTGTAACATCCCAATCCAGGTTCCCTTAAATGGTGCCTCGAGCTTGTGGGTCACATGGCCTCAAGCATGCCTTCCCATATATTAGAGTCTTTTGAGTAGAAGTTAGAGTATAAAGTGGTATAGTGGGGATACTATACCTTCATTATTAGATTATAGCACATTATAATAATAATATCAACAAGTAGTGGAAACATATGAATAACTAAACAAGAAAATAATAACATCTAATGACTAAAATAACTATTAAAACCAAAAGCCGTGTCATATAAAATATGATTAACCTGTCATGTCTCTATAAAAAATGGAAGTAAATTCATGGAAATAAGCATCCAGTAAAATACATGTATGAAAATAAAAAAAAGACCAAAAGAGATATCTCCATATATCATCACGAGTATAGCTTGGTCCTATTCTCCCTCTTTCCTAGAATAATCAATCAAGAATAATAAAGTGCGTACTTTACCTAGTCCTTACCTACATCCATAAAGTCTCTACAGGTACCCAATATTGGCCTGAATAGGGTTTGAGATGACAATCAATAGGCCACCACAAATGGTGTCTATAACAAGTATTATCTATGTATATAAGAACAATCAGCGTAAAATATATAATAATGATATGAATAAATAATCAAGAGGTGATACATCAAAAATTGATATGGTCCAGCCTACCAAGGATCACTATAAACCAGTAACCATAAACATGGGATAACTATAAAGCATGATAAATATTCACTGTGGCCAACGCTTAGTAATCTACTGTCAGATCTGATGGGTCGAATCAAAGGGGTATAAATTTTAAAGTGATTCTCAATGGACTATGTTGTGTAATAATTTTTACAACCAATAGTTGGATTAAAGGAGTATAAATTTCTAAGGAATCCCATGTAATCTGGATCCATGGAGTAGAAACTTCCATGAACTACTACAAAACAAAAATTTAATAGTTCTAAAATTGGCCTTTTTCCGCACAAAAAAATGATAAATACTAAAGTACGATTAAAATCCCCAGGCTTTTATTAGCCCTTATAAAAGTATAGATAAAGGTGGTCCTTTATTAGTTACAAAAAAGTACTGATAAAGTTTCCCTTTATAATTTTTTTAGAAGTGATGATAAAGGGTTTCATTATCAATGATTCTAAAAGAGATGATAAAGGAAAATACTACTGTGTGCGGATATATTTATAGCATGCTATAGCACCAAAAATAGAGGAAACAATAGGTACTAAAAAAGATTATAAATGAAATAAAATTTACAACAAAAATACAAGAAAAATAATATATGATAGAAATTTCAAAAATTGTTTTATACAATTATATGAGTAATTAAAAATTATCACAAACATTAAAAAAAATCAATGTTCCTTTGTATTTGCCCCATGACCTCCACTTACAATATTATCAAACAAACCACCATAGGTAAAGAAAAATAATGAACCTATATAATAAAAACATTATTATGTTATTAATACTATAAGGAAATAGAATAAATACAAAGTGTTAATTTTTAACTATACATTGATTCATACGAGGAACACTGTGTATTAGATCGAGTTGCAGTTGATTCTTGAATGTCATACCATTTCTTGTTTTTCTTAAAGAACTATATCTATAAAAATTAACTAAATAAGTAGACGATAAAAATGAAAAGAAAATTAATTATGTGATAAATGATAAAATGATGAGAAAACAACCTGATCTCGGTTTCTTAGTTTTGGTGATGTGATGAGAATTTTAAAATAAAATGACACTTATATATTGAAAACACATACTTCGATTCATACCAAACACATCTTGTGTCAGATTCTCATGTGTTCAATTTATATATGTCACAACTAATTTATGGATCATTTTCATAATGTTTCCAAATATTCTAAATGTGGTTTCTTTGTTCTGAGTATGTCACTTGTTTTTTACTAAAATGTCATTTTAAACTAGAAACACACACTTTGAGTCATACTGGTCACATCATGTGTTGGTTTGACATGCGACTGATTACTACACATCAAAAATGACTTATGAATCCTTTTCCTTAATTATCAGCCTAATATGAGCGTGTTTTCTCAGTTTTCAATGAGTGACACATTTTGAACTAAAATGTCAATTTTAAACTGATAATAGACACCTTGAGTCATATCAAGCATACTGTGTATTAGATTGAGGAAAAGATAATTTCTACATGTCCCAAATGATTTATGGATATTTTTTCCAATGTATTAAAACAATATGAATGAATTTTCTCAGTTTGGAGTTTGTCACTTGTCTTTTATACTAAAATTAATGCCAATTTTAAATAAAAAGACACCCTTGGAGTGATACCAGGCACACCGTGCATCTGATTGAGGTGTGGCTGATTTTGACATGTCCCAAATGAATTATTGATCATTTTACTAAAATGATAAAAGCAATCTGAATGTGCTTTATCAATTTAAGTTTGTCACTAGTCCTTTTTACAATAAATATCATTTTAAATTGGAAACATGCACTTTTAGTTATACCACTCACATAGTGTGTTGGTTTGATGTGATACTGATCCGTACACATAAAAAATTACTTATGAATAATTTTTAAAAATTATCAACAATATCAAAGTGTTTTTACATGGTTTTTAAGGATTAACAAAATTTTTGACCAAAAATGTCAATTTTAAATTGATAATGGACACTCTGAGTCATATCAAGTACACCATGCATCAGATTAAGGTATGGATAATTTATAAACATCAAAAATGACTTTTGGATCATTTTAAAAATTTATAAAAACAATCTATATGTGTTTTATTGGTTTTGAGTATGCCAATTGTCCTTTTTACTAAAATTAATGTCAATTTTAAATAAAAAGACAAACTTGGAGTCATACCAGGAACACTATGCATTAGTTTGAAGCGTATCTGATTTCTATATGCCAAAAATGACTTATGGATAATTTTCCTAAAGTATTCAAATAATATGAATATGTTTGTTTCATTTTGAGTATGTCACTTTTGTTTTTTATTAAATTAATGTCAATTTTAAATAAAAAGACACTCTTAGATTCATATCAGTCACACAATTTTTCTTATTGAGGTATGGAGGGTTTCCATCTATGAAAAATGACTTATGGATCATGTTATTAAAGTATCAAAACATCATAATGTGTTTTCTTGTTTTTGAGTATGTTACATGACTTTTTTACTAAAATTAATGTCAATTTTAAATAAAATATAAGACATGGAGTCATAACAATTAATACATGCATCATATTGAGGTGTAGTTGATCCCTATATATCACGAATGAATTATGGATCATTTTCATAAAGTATCGAAAAAAATCCAAATGTGTTTTATGGGTTTTGAGTATATCACTTTTGTTTTTTTACTAAAATGTCATTTTTGATAGGAAACATTCACCTTGAGACATACTGGTCACATCAACACTAATTCCTATACATCAAAAATAACATATGAATTATTTTCCTAAATTATTGAGACAATATGATTTTTTTTTTCATTTTTCAGTGAGTGACACACTTTTGGAACTAAAATGATGATTTTAAACTAAAAACAAACACTTTAAGTAATAACATGAACACCCTGCATCAGATTGACGTGAAACTAAAACCTACAAATAAAAAATGACTTATGGATAATTTTAATAAGGAATAAAAACAATATTAATGCCTTTTCTCAGTTTTGAGTATGTCACTTGTCTTTTTTACTAAATCTAATTTCAATTTTAAATAAAAAGACACAGCTGGAGTCATATCGGGCACATCGTGTATTGGATTGTGGTGAGGATGAATCAAAAACATAAAAAATGAATTATGGATCATTTTTCTAATGTATAAAAATTACCCAAATGTGTTCACTGAATTTTGAGTATGTCAATTGTCTTTTTTAATAAAATTAATGCCAATTTTAAATAAAAAACACAGTTTGAGTTGTATCGGTCACACCATGTGTGTGATTGAGAAGTGGATGATTATTACATGTCTAAAATAACTTATGGGTCATTTTAATAAGGTATCAAAAAAATACTAATGGTTTATTTGGTTTTGAGTATGTAACTTGTCTTTATTACTAAAATTAATGTTAATTTTAGTTAAAAAGACACACTTTGAGTCATACCAATCACACTATGCTTTGGATTGAGGTGATGGTGATTCATACACATCATAAATGGATTATGGATCATTTTTCTAAATTATAAAAAAATTGGAATGTTTTTTCTTAGTTTTTAGTATGTCACTTGTCTTTTTTAATAAAATTAATCTCAATTTTAAATAAAAAGACACACTTGGAATCATACTAATCACATCGTTCATCAGATTGAGATGAGGTTGATTCCAACATGTAAAAAATGACGCATGGATAATTTTAATGAATAATAAAACCAATATTAATTCATTTTATAGGTTTTTATTATATTACTTTTCTTTTTTACTAAAATTTCATTTTAAACTAAGAACACAGACATTGAGTCATACCAGTCACATTGTATATCTGTTTGATGTGAGACTGATTCCTATGATTCAAAAATGAATTATAAATTATTTTCCTAACTTATTAAGACAATATGAACACTTTTTTATTTTTTTCAGTGAGATATATACTTTTTGAACTAAAATTTAATTTTAAAAATGATAACAAACACTTTGAGTTATACTAGAGAACATTGTGCATCAGAATGAGGTGAGATTAATTCTTACATGTCGAAAATGAATATGAATCATTTTACTAAAGTATCAAAAAAATATGATCAAATTTTCCTGATTTTGAGTATGTCACTTTTCTTTTTTAATAAAATTAATTTCAATTTTGAATAAAAAGGAACTCATAGAGTCATACTGGGCACACTGTTCATCGAATTGAGGTGCAACTGATCACTACTTGTTAAAAATGGCTTATAGACCATTTTACTAATGTATCAAACAATCCAAATGCATTTTCTTGCTTTTCAGTATGTCACTTGTCTTTTTTACTAAAAATAATATCAATTTTAAATAAAAATACACTTAGAGAAATACTGGTTACACTGTGTCACTGATTAAGGTGTGTATGATTCCTACACATTTAAAATGACTTATAGATCATTTTCTTAAAGTATTAAAACAATTCGAATGTCTTTTCTTGGTTTTTCATAAGTTACTTGTATTTTTTTAAAAATTTAATGTAAATTTTAAATAAAAAGTTACACATGGAGTCATACCAGTCACACCATGAATCATATTGATGTGAGTTTGATTCTTACACATTAAAAATGACCTATTGATGGTTTTTATAAATTACAAAAAACATATGAATGTGTTTCCAAGGATTTGAGTATGCCACTTGTCTTTTTTACTAAAATATCACTTTAAACTAAAAATACTCACTTTGAGTGTTTAGAATAACTATTACTTCCAATATTGAGCCCTTGTGATTAGAATAAATATTACTTACATATTTTTCTCCATAAATATTACTCAAAGATATCATGAATAACTATTACTTCCAATATTGATCCCTAGTGATTCTTATTTCATATTTATGCTTATAAACCTTATTTTGAAGTGTTTGATGGATGGGGTCTTTATGTCAATATATTTATTTCATTTTACTCATTATTATATTCCATATTGGCGATTTAATTATTTTAATAACTAGTGTGAACTATATAAGAAAACATTCATTCATTTGGATTAGAGATAAGGTGAAATTGTTTATGATGGAGCCCAAAATGAAAAGAGATTTATTCTCAAACTAAAGGTCCTTTTGGAATTGTATCCCTTCACTATCAAGGTAATTTTCCTATGGTATCATTTCTTAAAAAGGTTTTAAATGGCTCAAACATTGGAAAATTATCAACCCATCTTTCCAGATGAAAAAATGTAAGGTGTATTCATTTCCTTTAATTTTATTCACTGTGTTACCACTTGAATTGAATTTATAAAAAGAGTGTGAAACCTATGGAACCTATAATTTTATTTTCAAAATAAATTATAAAATAATAATTATATATTTTTGTGATATTAATCATAAAACAAAACTATGGTGTACGTGCATATAGATCATGCAATATAGAGAAGGGAAAATTAAATCCTGGGAATCCAATGAATTGCAATGGTGAATAATTTGTTTCCAGAAGTTTGGTTTAATTGTAACCAAATTATAAAATGGTGGGATAATATGTTGTAAAATAAGGGAATTTGTGAGTTTTATGTAAAGGTATGGTTCAATAATTTGACTAGATATTTTATTTCTCAGGTAGCATTTGGCAGTAAATTTGGAGAATGAAGATGCATTTTCCAACTCTTGAGAGACCAAACTACTATCTTATTGAAATATTCTCGCTTGACTAGATATTCTTACTTGAGGTAATAAATATAGTCTTGTTACTTTATTTTATTAAAATAAATATATAAACCTCTTTATTATTAAAAATGGTATCTTTTCCTTCACAAGTTCATAGATTATCATCTAAAAATAACACAAAACGAATATAGTAATATGAAAGTTTGTGCCTATAGAAAAAAATAAAAGGTATTATGAAATCCACCATCAAATCAATTCGTTGATTATAGGTATCATTAATAAAAAATTGGTGGAAATAAATATGGCTGAAGGAAAACTAGATGACTTACTGGGTATACTTCTAAATTTCAATGCATAAGAAATTAAAGAACATAGAGGGAAGAAGGATAAGGGGATAAATCATAATGAGATCATTAATGAATGAAAGGTATTCTATTTTGGTAGACTAAATATCACTGATTAATTATTTATATGGAAAATGATTTTAATATGAAAACATAAAGATTGGAAATCCTATACAGGAAAATAAGACTTTGAAATATTTGGAAAGAACCAAAGAACTAAGTTGTATTTTAAATCACTTAATTTCTTTGATAATATATAGATATAGGTGACTGTAGTTCAGATATTGGGGAATATGTTTTCTTAGTTTTGATAATGTGATGTGTGTTTTGAATTAAAATGTAAATTATAAACTAACAACCTACAGGTTGAGTCATACCAATCCCACTAAGTATTATATTGAGTTGCGAATGATTGAGTATGTGATATGTGTTTTTATTTCAACCATATACACTAAGACAGAAAATAAATAAATGTTCCATTTGGATTTAATAAGAAACCCCATGCTACATAAAATGACTCATCTGAAATCAACATGTTCTCTGTTTTCTGGATTACTGTAGATCGTTGAAGGAAAAATATGACTTCCCAAAAGATATGGGGAGAAAATAAATAATTATTAGGTAAAAATGATAAGGAAATTAACATATAAATAGTAGATAAAATGATTAGAAAATTAACTAAATAAGAATTAGTAATTCAACTTTTCATGATTTATGTATACATTCTTGACCCATTTCCTTGTTGTCATTATCTAAGTTTTAGGATTGAAGTCCAATCTCTCCTGTGCGCAAGAAGATTTGAAAAAACCACCCCAAATTGATCAAAAGAATCCACCTCTATAATAAAACAGTTATTATGTTTGTAATACTATAAAGAAATAAATTATTTATAATATGAAACAATGCATTAATAAAATTAATATTTTAAACTAAAACTACACAATTTGAGTCATACTGGGTACACCATGTCTTTTTATTGTACAATACATTCAACATTATGGGTCATCTAAAAATATTACTATCTAATAACCTATGATATTTAATGAATTAGAGAATAAAAAGAAAATTTCATCATCAAGAGTGAATCATCCTTGTTGAGTGCATGATCATAGTTTAAAAGTGAATCATATTTTTTTGATTAAGTAATTTCTTCATGATCTTTGGGAAAATTTACAAAATAAGTATTAGATAAAAATGATGAGGAAATTAACTAAAAATCTAGATAAAATTATGAGAAAATCAACTAAAAGGAAATATATTCTAGTTATATATCATTAATATATAATATAATTATTAATGGGCTTGTGAACATGGATCATTTTATATAATGAATGTACACATGAAAATTAGTGATATACCATTGGACACTTTTTTTATGGTGAACCAGTGAACAAGTATCTTATGTATAATAAGGATAGGTTTAAAACATCTAATCATGTAATTATTGTGAGATTCTATGTTATATAATGGTGGGAATATTTATGTAGACATCGTATGCATTCAAAAAAATCCGTTTATTCAATCAATTTCATTAATATAAACTTTATATTTTACTTGTATGGATTTCACAAGAATTTGTGATATTATATCACACATTTATCGATGATCGAATAATGAAAATAATTCCACCGCCCACCAAAGTGAAACCACTATATTATTCTCTTATTCTATCATTTACCACCACCCATTATAGAACTGTAGAGAGTGAATTAGTATAATTTTATTCTAAAAATTATAACCAAATCAACTAAAAAAGTAAATTAAAGGATGAGAAAATTAAATAAATAAGTAGTAGGAAGTCACCTCTTCATGATTATTATGCATTCAGACTCCATTTTTTCTACTCATTTATGAATAAATTGATTTCCCCACTATAATTCTCATTGAGAAACAGATCAAAAATAATTTATAAGAATTATGATACTAATTGTTCACAACCCAAATATATTTCTATGTCCATAGCCTATACGCACATGAGCCTCAACCCAGTTGGTGAGGTATCCTTAAGTGAATCCATAAGACTGAGGTTCAAAACTAGGTAAGGTCATATTTTAGGGTACTGTAGCAGTACTGTAGCAGAAATGTACACTGTACAAGTACTGTAGTAGAACTGTACACTGTGCGGGAACTGTGGCAGGAACTGTAGCAGTTACTGTAACAGGTACTGTTCGGTACTGTAGCAGCTGAGACTATTCACCTTGAGCCACCAGTTTGGGATTGGAGTCCTTAAGGATTTCAGGCCACCTAGGTCTTCGTGTCAGTAGAACTTTCAGGCCACCTTTAAGGCCTTCGGGCCACCTTAAGGCCTTTGGGCCACAGGTAGTTGCCCAAGACACACTACAAAAAAGGAGCAGCCCCAGAAGAGGATTTAGAGCAGGTTCACTTGCCATAGTAGAGCCAAATGAATTTTTCAGAATGAGAGGGTATGGATATGCCATCTGGACCAGCCTGTTCTTGCACAGGAAGCCTAGACAGACAACCATTTGAAGGTGGAGAACTACTATCATGATGCAGATGATGGGGAGGGGCAGTTCCTTGTAGATAGTTTTGTTAAATTCTTTAAGACCTTCGGGTCATGTAATCTATTAAGCCTACAGGCCATGTAATATCTGAGCCTACGGGACTTGTGAGGGTTCCCCTTCATCCCTTGAAAGGGGGGTTATCAAAAATCAATAAAAATGAAGGCCTTTGGGTCATTCAGGCCATAACCTATACTATATCACAAACATAAAACGTAATCACCAAAATTTATTTTCTATAAACATTCTAACACCATGTATGTTTCCTACTCATCTTTAAAAAAAATTACTTCTTCTATTAAGTATGGAGGTTTTCACAAATATTGGTAGTACTGATAAAATATAGACAAACAAGTGATTAAGAAATGTTTTAATGGAATTGTAATTACCATTGGAAATTACCTGTTTAGGGATGATGGTATTTTCATGGTTTATGATCTATCTCATAAAATTTCAAACCTAAAATCTACAATTGTTTCCATTATATTCCTTTGGACACTATAGAAACATTGAACAAAATAATTAAATTGTCTTGAAATATGTTTTGATAGTTATATATTTCTCTACACACCTTAATCTATTTCCATTTGATGTAATCCAAAATATTTTGATGTTCAATCATTAAACTCATTCCATGAATAACCCTATATTTAGTGACCAACATGTTATAAAAAATTATTATTAAAACATATACTAAAACATATAATTAAAAGTTTATCTATAAAGTATTTATTTCCGTGTATTAAAAATTCAAAATATACTTCATGTGTAGTCAGTTTGTTGGATATCCACAAATTAGATCCAATAAATAAATATTTCAGGTATCCATATTGAGTATGATTAAAATATATTACTTCCAAAAAAACAAAAACAAATAAGTAATAAAAAAATTAAAAAAATTATTTTATACGATTAGATTATAGAGTTTTACCCATACATTATAGGAATAAAAAATATTGTTTCGTCTTTAATTTTTTCCTCAAACACATTGTATATATCATATTTATTCTTATAAATTTTATCATTCTCCAAAGTAGTTTCTTTCATAGAAATGATACATGGATTAATGAATCAAAATTGTGATTCACACAGTTTTACCATTATATATTTGTTATATAAATTCCTGTCAGAAATATGAATAATTATTATCTTTAATGAATATATTAGATCACTATTTGGTTAGATATATTATGAAAATGTACCTTTTTTATGTATTCACAACTAAGAGTCCCAACCATTGAAACTTGATAATCTCATTTATACTATCATGACCAAAAATATCTATAATGAATGTTCCAAATATTTCCGCTTCATATGTAATTAAAGACATATTGTTATCTTTAAAAGTGGTCTCTGTATAAAATTGTAATGATAAAAAATGTTGATGTGTAACTGATGGGAAGAAGGTATTATCATAACATCCTTTCAATTTTATAGTTGATAAACTGGATTATCTTGATCCAAACTTCCATTTCCACATATATTTATCCATTTGTGACACTATAACTCACTTTAAACCCTTTTTCATCATCTCTTATAGGGTTTTGAATTTTTTTTTAAATACATACCTAAAGTATCTTTATAAGATTAGATGACCATGAAATAAAATTTCCAATAGTATCATTGACCATTGTAATATTCGGATCATCAAGTAGAATAAGAAACTCTGTATTCATCTCTTGAGATACCTCAATCCCTACTCTATTGTGATGGTTTAGGTGTTATTTATTGCATAGATTTTCTCCTGGAATATTATAGAAGTACCCCACACAAAAAGGTGGTGCGTGGGTGTTGACAGATAGAAATCACATAAAAATTTACCTTGAATAATTTTAGTAATATAAAGTTATCATATTTTGTTTTATTCGAATTTTTGGAGAAAGAGTAATGAAAGAATTTATTACCTCGACAAGGTATGTAGTTGAGGGGAATGACTAGCTTCATGGGTAGTATTGTCATTTGGTTGTTCACATGTGGATATTTGTTCCACTACCTAGTTGCTTTGATCCTTTCTCATATATTGGTCTGCCAAACCCAACTGGAATAATATCATGCAAATAATATATTGGTGTCTGCAATCCTTTCATCATATTATATATATCTTCTCTTGGTTTTATCTTCTCGAAATATTTTTGAGGAGATACTCCAAAACTTATTTCTCTAAAACGGCCATATTGTTCTTCCTGCTTCTATCCTAATGAGAGAAGTTTTTCTTCTAGTACCGTTATTGTTGTTTCATGTTTATAAACCATATAAAAAAATATAATATTAATAGATATTTCTATGTAATACTATCATAAATTACAACTAATTACTAACAATTCATACTTATAAATGTTTCTGATACTTATTTTATGTTTTCATCAACTAATTTATCCTCTTTATTTATAAGAGCCTCATTCCATAGCATATGACATGTGATGGAAGTGGATTCAAATTTTGATCCATCAATATGAATATAAACAAAGAAACACATGTTGTTTCATATAACATAACATTTTTATTATTGATTTAAAATACATAACAATTTTATCTCTAGTGAATCGTAACGCATACATTTTTGTGATAGGGGTGCATTGATTTTGATGCACGTTATTTATTTTCAGAACTCATTTTATATTCCATAAATTTAATTTTTTTAATTAAATTAGATAAAATAAAAATTATAATATTATATTATCAACTACAATACACCTAAAATTATTTCTCACCATAAATACTGATGAAAGTGTTCCATGATTCCTGATTTATTATGTTTTCATAACTAATTGGTGGGTGGGTCTTTACTTTCTCCTTAGAATCCCTAAGATCTAACTTGTTAATAGGAGTTAAAAATTCTATATGGGATTTTCCAGTGGCCATTAAGATATATTTCTTATGGAAATATTCTAAAATAAACAAAATTTATAAGTAATAATGAAAATTAACTCAAAATTTCATTATATAACTTTTGATGAAAATTGAGAAATTATATCATAACATTACATTTATATATTCCCAAAGGGTTTCCTTTATTTTAATCTTGACGTTGAACCAAAAATATATATCAATTTTTATTTTCATCCTCATCATGACCACAACATATCCAATAAAAATTGGCATGTTGGGGTCAAAATGTTAGTCGTGTTGATTCTATCCAACCAAAAATTTTATACCATTATCTCTTGACTTCATAATTTCATTCAACACTGTGATGTGGTGTTGTTCTTGTTTTTTTCTCTATCATGCTATTGATCCCCTAATAATTGTTCAATTTTAGAATCAATAGTCTTTTATTTCTTGGGATTGGTGACATTATCATGTGAAGAATTCATTGTATGCAAGATTAGTTGATCATTTAATTTTGATTATGTTAATTCAATATAGAATATATATTATTTTCGAAAAAATCATAGTATATTAAAAATAAATTTATCCTTCTCATTGAACTCTCATTATTTTTTTAAAGGTATAATGTATTTGGATCCTCTATAGATAATAAAAACCCCATCTTTTTGGGAACCTCTAATGTACAATATATTTTCTATATTGGGAAATCCATGAAATAATTGGGATATCTTAATGAAAGGTTCATCCTAGATTGAATTTTAATCAGAACCTATAATTGTTTTAGTCGCCAGCAGAAAAATTGACCAATTATTGTTTGTTGGATTTGAGACATAATATACTGTCACTACTTGTGATTCCATTATAAAAATGTTGTCCATTTCACATTCCACACTTAAACTCACCTTCACAAAGCCCATTTCATCAACTTTCAATACACTCCTATTGTCAACCCATTTTCAATGGAAAATTTACATTTAAAATGATGTATAATACAACTCATATATCTTTTCGATAATAAAAAAATATGACATTTTCACTTAGATTATATTTATATCCTTGGAACAAGATACATTCATCACTTCCTACGCAAGCATAACTCCACTATTTTGAATCATACTACAGTCATTGTGTTTTTTTTATAGAATTTACAACCATTGATTACAGAAATAATGTAATATATAACATTTTAATTTGGTCCCCTGGATAGCCATTGAATTCGTTCAACAACTAAATTTGTATTTTTAGATAACCCCTTGAAAACATGATATCAGAACTATCCTATAATCTATTTATTATGTGTATTTTATATCCATCCTTCAACCCTTGTTGGAATAAAATATCAAATAATTTATTTTTGGGATTCAATGTATGGATCAATATCTTCACTATTATGTTGAATGTGAAGAAGTGTTTTCTACCTCTCTGTTATAGTAATTATAACAACATCTCTTCTTGAATCCCTTCATCCATAAGGTGTCCTTTGTGGTGAGAATTTGGTAGATTGATGTCGTCATCATCTAATAGGTAATAGGTATAAAATTCAACATCATCTTTAGCAATATATCATTTCTAAATACAACATTTTGGGAAACTTCAATTCTTGACACACCCCTTCAAAATATTCATATACAATTCAATGGGGCACAACCATATATATTGGAGAGGACCACATAGTTGAACCTCTTTAATCATGTTAACCATTAGGTGGAATATTATATCAAAAAATTATGATGGGAAGAACATATCTAATTCACATAATATGATTATAACCTCTTTATTTATGATTTGAAACTTTACTTGGTTCATAACTTTACTACATATGGATTTGAAAAAGAAGGATATCCTGGTTAATTTATGTCATACATTTTTATAAATAATGAAATATAAAGAAAAACACATCAAATATGATATAAAAACATGATATACATGTGATTTTAGTCCCTATAACTTCAAATTAGTCATTTACATGAAATTATTTATATTTTATAAAAACCCATTTGGAACTTTTACACTATTAATGAAAATGAAAAATTTCAATTTTTATAATCTAGATAGAGTGTAAGCTATTAGAGGAAGAAAATTCCACCATTTACCCTTCACTGGTGAATAATCATCCCTTATAAACATGTCAATCACATACAACATATCCTTAAATCCATCTTTTGTTTTTATAGGAAAATTCAGTAATGCGCCAATAACACTTTCAAATAATTGTTTTCTGCATGCATAAAATCATGAAAATTTATGATGTATAAACAATTAATATACGATAATTGAATGAAAATTGATCTCTTTTTTCCATCCTGATTTCGTAAGGTTTTTCAAAAATGGTTTATTGAAAATAGTGTCAATATCTTTAACTTTATCATACAATTGATCACCCATTTGTGGAGGCATTGTTTTACCTTGTTCAATATTACAATATAACTTTGTTGTCTAGGATTGGTATTTATGTTATAGAGTTAAAAATCACTGATTTACTAAAACCATAGTCTTCAAGGAATGTTTCAACTGAACTGATTATGGGAATTCTTCAAAAATATGACACCCTAATATTCCATTAATGTTATGTTTTGAAAAAATTCAATAAGTAGGAAAGTCATTTATCTTCCCATACAATAAGGCCCTCAATGTTAATTATTCACTTCTATAAACATCAAAAAATGTAACACCTGTATCCCATATCAACTTCAAATCTTTGATAAATGGAGCAAAATATACTTCAATATCATTACCAGATTTCTTTGGTTGAGATATAAGAATATAAAACATAATGTATTTATGATTTATGTATAACAATAGAGGAAAGTTATAATTTACCAACACAACGGGCCATGTATTGTGAGTATTAATCTATACACCAAAATTATTTATTCCATCTATAGATAACTTAAGACCAATGTTTCTCGGCTTATTTAAAAAACCAGGATACACATAATCAATTTTCTTCCATTGGAGAGTATATGATTGATGATGCAGTTTCCCATATTTAATTCTTTTATATAAATTCTATGTTAATTGTCTAACGGTTTCCTAAAATCTATATAGTATTCAAAATATTGGAATGATAGGAAAGTACCATACATTATTCAAAGTACTTGATACATTTTTTTTATATTGATCCTCACCACACGTAGAGAATTTTATGAGTGGTTCATGATTCATACAAAACAATATTAAATCATTTGGACAAGAATGTATTTTTAATAGATCGTAACCATTGAACATATATTTTTTTTAGCATCATATGTTTGAAAAGGAAGTTAATTTTCTTCTTGTATCATATCATTTAGGATACTTAGTAGTTCTGTAAAGCTGGTGTCACTCTATTCACTACCAACTTTTAAATTATATTTCTTTAGTACTACTGAAAATGTTTTGTATTTAATACTAACAATGTAAAATGGTCTCTTAGCATAACTATTTAAAGACTCAAACAACTTTATACAATCATGAAGGTCATCTTCAATTTCTATTTTCATTTCTTTCATGCGATTATCATTATCATTTACAATCATATTCATATCAAATGATCCATAAACCATGGTATCATGCCAATTAGTGTGTACATTGATTTTTTTTTTCATGTATTACAAAATTTATAGCTCCAATATATTATATGAAAAATCAAATGTTCTTCCAACTCTTCTAGAATAATATTTCTTGAATATCAACAACAAAATCATAAAACAAATGATTTTAGAAGGGTTGTATTCATGCTCTATTTAAAAATTAATGAACTCTTTAACTCAATATTCATAATCTTTTATCATATGATTAGAATGCATCCATTTTCAATTAATATCCACCATATTAGGTTTATAAAATATTTATTTTTTTTAAAAATAAACATAATATATTCATTATTAAAATCAAAAGTTGTAGATAATTCTAATAAGGGGAACCCGACATTTTATTATTACAAATAATTTTAGTATTCTTTGAATAAAATAGGTAATTGAATTTAATAAAATAATTACTTCACAATGGTAGGTTTTATCCTATGAATTAATCCAAAATGATCACTAGAACCTTGTATGCGATGACTACTACTCAGATTAGTTCAAGCAACATAGGTGCGTGTTCAGAAAAAATGGGGGGTGAGTCTCAAGAAAAAAGGGAAATAATTACTATCCAAGAGATAAAACTGATGAGGATGACAATTATATCCTTAAATATAAATTTTCTTGGGTTTGGATTTGGTGAAGCACTGTAAAACATTCCTTAGTCTATTTACTAAAGTTAAAATGTTTATTAGGGACACAATGGTTTGAAAAATGAGATGATCATACTATATAGGTTCACAACGTCGTTACTATTTTATAACCCTTTCCACATAATCAATGGGTTAAGATAGATGATAAACTTGGATAAAGTATACAAGAACAAATATCAATTTATTAGAAAAATTATTGCACAAAGACTATAATGTTCTCTCCTAGTGGAAATAAATGCATGATTTTCTAGTCCTACCTATTTCAGACACTATGGTGAGGCACCTAGTTGTTATAAAAGGAATAAAACATAGAAATCATATTCCCTTAAATGAATGATATAATAAGTGTATGAATTAAAAAAATTATGTTTTGGGAGAGATGTTAATGAATAAAAAATTAATGATATTGTAACTAAGAAAATTTTCCAAATTCTATATTGAAACCAAACGCTTTACAAAAAACTTTGCAAGATAATTTTTTTTAAAATTACCATATCTTAATGTAAAATTACAAATCTCATCTCAAAACCATTATCATAATTCAGAAAGATTCTTTTTGAATTTCTAAATTTTTTATTGAAATCTATTTTTTTTAAATTCCATATGAAATAGACCAATTTTTTCAAAATAGTTAATGGGATATAAACACCATTTTCTATAAACATTATTAGCATCAAGTAAAAAATTTCAAAATCATATTACAAAATAATTAATAATAAATTACAAGTTTAAAACTAGTTCCATGGAAATATGAATAATTTTAAATTATTAAAACATTATAGGTTAACTTTGAATTCATTTCATGAGTTTGAAAATAATAAATCCATTTTAGTTCATTATAAGGGAAAACATCATTTTTTCATTTTAAAACTTACTTTAACATTTAAAACCAATTTTCCAATTTCAATATATATATATAATTGGGATTTATTTCACCCTTTAATAACATCAAACAAGAATTTTAAATGTTTTAGGGTATCGAGCATGGTGTGTCTACACATTAGACATCCATAGATACAAAATAAACAGTTAAAAATAAATAACCAAAACAAAGGATTCAAAATAAAAATAACTAAAAACTCACTTATTATATAAAACATCAGTGTAATATATAATCATGTCTATAATTAAATTCAAATAGGAAATATTTCAAAATTTTCCAATAAAAGAACACCCCAAAATAAACCAATAACTAAGACATAGCTCAATCATCTCCATGTGACCCATGATCACTTACATCCACCAAATTTTACATAAATATACTACATGAATGAAAAAAAATTGAGATCATAAACTCAAAAGATATATTTAAAAAAAATATATATAACAATATATGTTTGTATGTATAATGTGAGCTAAATATTCCTAGTAATATTTCACCAAATAGTCAATTAAATTTCATTTATAAAACATTTCAAAAAAAAAGTCTGAACACAATTTAAAAAAAAATTTCAAAAAAGAAAAGTATAAAAGAATGAAATATCATAAATTTATCTCATTTAAAAATCCAAAGGAAATTTTTTTTTGGAAAATAAAATACAACCATGATTAAGATCAATAAATTTATACTAATGTAGATAAAAAATATCTTTTAAATTAATTCTTTTAAAATCTAATTTTTACCAACCAATGGATGGAATCATACATTTAAAAGTCAAAAAACGTTAAAATATTAAAATTTCGGACATAAGAGATTATGAAAATAAATACAAATAAATTTAATTCAGTTAAAAATTTCTCAAAAACTCATTTTATAATAAAAATAAAAAGTAAACTTAACAATAAATTAATGATTTCATATAGATCAAATGCAATCCATTAAAACAATGATGTATAATAATCATAAACAAAATTAAATTTCTACAACATGTCCATGAAATGTAAAAAGAGATAAAAACAATGTGTGCATTGGGGATCTCTAAACCAGTATCATCAAATGAAATATCATCATGGGAATCTCACTGGATCTTACAATGTGACAATATTAAACATATACCAGTAGAATCAACAGCCCAGGGGTTCTCATCTATAACAATACCATTGGAGAAGAAATAAGGACATCACATCCCTAACTCTATAGGTGAATAAAAATGGACATTACATCACTAACGATATGGGAGAAGTAGTAAGGACAAAATGTCTAGACACTATGACACACAAAATATTATTAACATAGTTACATTGGGTTCTTATGGCATAGTAAAAGTGGAGGTGAGAAAAAAATATATAAAAATGATCAATTTATAAATCAATAAAAAAAC
This sequence comes from Viscum album, assembly GCA_963277665.1. Classification (NCBI taxonomy): domain Eukaryota; kingdom Viridiplantae; phylum Streptophyta; class Magnoliopsida; order Santalales; family Viscaceae; genus Viscum; species Viscum album. Next base: position 930,297,931 of record OY728165.1, read on the forward strand.
ATAACCAATAAACTTCATATCACCTCAAAACCCCACTCAAGAAATATCCACCTGTCATATCATACAAGAATCACATATTAATAGTCAATACACATCCCACAAAAGGGAAATATCCTATAGAAAACACTAACCTAAAGATTTCCTAACTTAGGGTTATAATGATGCTTTTTTTAAATAAAGTAACAATGTACCATTAATAACTAGATGGTTGAAAATATTTTAAAAAATTATTGTTATAAACTAATGATACCACTTATTAATTACCAAAAGGCCAAAAAATCATCATGTAAAACCATGTCATAAATATCCTTAAAAAAATAGGAATGAACACATTGAAAACAAATCGTTACTCTCATTGGAGTCAACTAATAATCATAAAAATTATTTTTTAACCCTTAAACCAGTGGTTACATCCTTTGGAACTCAAAATATGGTGAAAAACTTTTTTCATTTATCACATTCGTTTAAAATATAATCGTAGGCATTTACAAAAACACTTAAAATCATAAATAAATTATTTTATAAAAAAAGGTTCTAATCCCCATGAAAACACTTTATGGACAATAAAGAAAGCATTGGAAATTTTTTTATTAACCTGTAATATTTATCAAATATATTAATATATTAATATGAATAGAATCTAGATAGACGAAGCCTTTCATGACCTATTCAATTGATAATTTCTAATAAAACAATAGCCTTAATCAAATGAAAACAAATTTCTTTTAGGGGAGAAATATCACTACCCCAAAAAATGACCTATACAAGGAGATAACAAAAAGACCCAAAATTTTATGAACCCAAACCCTAGATTTGATCTTCATAGGAGAATTGGTTTTTGGGTGAAAAAATTTAGAGAAAAGGAGGTTTTGAGGATAGGATAAGGAGAATGGAGAAGAAAACAATTACTTAAAATTAAGAATCCATTTAAATCCATCGTATGAATATAAAGAAAAATAGAGCAAAATGGAGGAAGCTATAAGAGATCTCTTCTACATTGTTCATGCGATATAGGGTGTAGAGGGTATCCAAATTGAGTTAAATCGGGCAGAAGAAATCAACAAGCGGCTATTGAAGAAGAAGAGAAAATAATGAAAACAATGAAGTAAAAGGAAATTGAGATTTCTTAAAATGGAACCACAGTGCCAAAAAGGTAATAAATAGAGAGAGAGAGAGTGAATAAAAGACTGTAAAAAGAAACAAAAATACGAAAACTCCTAAATCGCCCAGCTGCTAGAAAATATAAAGGCAAACACAACATATGCGGGACCCAATCAAGCAATCAATGAGTGAGTGAGGTAGAGAAAATAACATACCTTGTATTGGAACCTTGATTTTTCCAAGAGAAAGTAGAGGAGGTGCATTGTCAGTATGGGAATTTTGCGAAATCTAGAGAATCATGACTGAATCAGTCACGATTAGGGTTCTTTTAAATAGATTCGGTGGTGTTTTATAAGCGCTTCTGAAAAAGCGTTGATAAAATCCATATTTATCATTGCTAATGTTTTAGCATTGATAAAGCTATATGTTTATTTGTGCAAAAGAAGTGCTAAAAAAAGAATTCTTTATCTGTGCTAAAATTTTAGTGCTGATAAATGATTTATAATTATATTTATAAGTAAAAAATTGTAAATATATTTATAAATATTTGTATATGATTATAAATATATTATATCATTATATATATCTATATAATTATGTATATATATATCAAATATATTCGCTATTTAAATATTTTTAATATAATTTTATAATTATTTAAATATATAGTTATTTTTTATAATTATATAAATAATGTTTAATTTTTTATTTCTAATTATAAATATATTTACATTATTATATATATTTATATAATTATATATATATATATATAATAAATATTAAAAAATATAAATATAGTAAAATTACTCATTATTTAGATATATTTATTATAATTTTATTATTATTAATATATTTAAATCATTATATAAATGTATATAATTATATATATATATATATAATTATTATAAATACATATAAATATAAATATAAATATAGTAAATGTATTTATTATTTAAATATAATTAATATCATTTTATAATTATTTAAATATATAAATATTTATTTATAATTATATTAATACTTTAAAAAAATAATATTTTATATTTATATCATTATAAAAATTTATATAATTATATATAGATAATTATATATATAAATATAATATATTTATAAAAATTTAAATATGAATATAAATATAAAAATAAAAATAAAAATAAAAATATTAAATATATACATTATTTAAATAAATTTATTATAGTTTTGTAATTATTTAAAAATATGTAATTATTTATCTATAATTATATAATTATTTTTAAAAAATAATATTTATTTATTTATAAATATTTATTTAAAAATATATTTTTAAGATTATTAATGAATATATAATCTTAAATTCATGCATTTAAAAATTGAATGAAATTGAATAGCTAAAATTGAGTACACTTTGAAAATATCAAAAAACTGGATAAGTTTTATTAATTCAATATAAATTATTAAAAAAATATGGATATATATATTTAAATAAATTACAATATATATTGAAAATATCAAAAAATAAAATAAAATAGATAAATATAAATAGATATTAGAAAATGGTTAAAATGAAAAAAATAAAAAATAAAAAATAAAAAATATTAAAAATGAGTAAACAATAACAAATTGTACTAATATTAAAAATAAATAAATAAAATTTAGCCGTTAAAAACATAATATATTAAATTTAAAATTTTATAGTGAAATTATAAAATAAATACTATTATTTTAATAAATTATATAAATATATTACTTATTTAATGTATGCATACAAATTTTGAATTATATAAATCATATTTTAGGAAATATTATATATATTGATATATATATATATATAGTTCTATATTAAATTTATTAATGAATAATTATGTAAAGAAACATGAAAAATGAGTAAGACATTAATATGTTTTTAGTTATTAAATTTTATTCATTTTATATAATTATATTTAAAATATATTATTTATTTTTATTTATAATTAATTTATATTTATATTAAACTTATTCTTTTTTATTAATTATTGTTTCATTAATAATTTTGTAATTTATTGATTTTTAATTTTTTTGTTTAATTATTAAAAATTATTCATTTTTAGTTTTTTTAATTATTACTATTCATTCATTATATATATCTATATTTAATATATACTGTTTAACAATATTTATAGTATATATATTTATGTATATTAAATGTATTCATTTTTATCAATAATTATGTAATTAATAAAATGTTTAATATTTTTCTTAATTTACTCATTCATAATTTTTATTTTTTTAATTATTTAATCTTATTGATTTTATATGTCTATATATTTAATATATACTATAAATTAATATTTATAATGTGTATGTATATGGATATTAATTTTTTTTTATTTTTTCAATAATTTTTTAATTATTATTTTTTTAATATATTTTTTTTAATTTTCTCATTTTTAATTTTTAATTTTCTAATTATTTTGTTTTATTCAGGGCCTTTATCAGTGCTAAAAAAGCACTCACAAGGGATAACCTTTATCAGTGATAAAAATAAAGTGTTAATAAAGGGTACCGTTTATCAGCGCTAATAAAGGGAACTTTTATCAGCGCTTTTTCTTAGCACTAATAAAGGTAAGAGCTATTAAAGGCTTGTTTTGTAGAATTAATGGCATCTTATATAATTACAAATCTGTTGAGTTGAAATGTCTATGGAATTTGATAGAGTTATGAATCCATGGAGTAGAAATGTCAATGGCATTTAATATAATTCTGAATCCATATAGTGGAAATGTCAATGAAATTCAATTTAATCATAACCATTTCATTATCCCATTTCCTCAATCATTTTATAATAAATTCTCAGGCCCTGATTTAATCCAACTTATTCCACAATTTCCATTTAAACCACTTAATCATTCCAATATATATAAAAATTTGGAAAAATAGGTTTCAACCTTCTCTTAGCATCTTATTTAATTCATTACAGCTCCCACTAAAATGGAAAGCTCACACACCCACCCAACGGGGTGGTAACTCATATGGAATATTCATAAACACACCTCACGGGTGGTTCGGGTTGAGGTGAATGACCTCCAACCATACAATGGAACTAATTGGGAAACATACTAATATTCCAGTCATTTAATCAAGGAATCCAATTAATTTGAGGTGAAATGCTAGAAAGTTTGATGTACAACACAATGAAAATTGACTATAAAGCATCATTAATTTAAGGGAAAAAGTATAGACCATCTACTATATACTTGTGGTAGAAAAATCATCTAGTATCAATTCCAAAATTGATTCAGATTAGAATAAAACATAAGAATAGATGATTACCTTGGAAATATGGAATATTTGCTTGCACCAAAATAACTACATTGATATAAAGAAAAATGAATAACGAAGCCAAAGTAATGTCGAACTCACCGACATAGATCCAATGAGATGAATTAATCTTTATTCTGAGTTCAGCTGATGAATCGATACCCAAGCCTAAGAGAAGGCATAACGATGTATTATAGTTAGAGGAGATCCTCTAAATAAATGAAGTAGAAAAAAGTATTTTAGGTTTTAAGGAATTTAAGGGAAATTTGGTCATTTAAATTAAAAATACCTAGTTTCATGGTTTTCCACACAATTTTGTAAATCATGCACCAACCTTTCACCCATCACTATCCAAGGAGGGAGCTCACATAGTTCATGCATACAGTTTTGGAAATTGTGTGAAAATCATGCTTTTATGATCTTTTAAAAATTATAGGTGGATCGAACGTGCATGCGACCCTAACAGTATGGTTTCCTCAAACCATGAAGCCCTAGATAAATCCCTAGACAACCTCGCATTATTTTCTCAAACATTGGAACCTCGGAAAAACAGTTTCTACTAACCATGAGACTCAACTGGATTTTTCCAAAAAATTGGGCCTCCGAGCTTTGAACAAGCCCTCAACACCCCTAAACCCCCCATGACCTTATTAGGCATTCACATTTGTTAAAAACTACATAATTAAACTAAAACTAAAAATATCTATACCTCATAAATAAAATTGGGATCTTACAATCTCTCCCTCTTAAGATAAATCATCCGTGAGTTTCTCTAGTGAGGGTGGAAAAGCATCTAAAAAGATTTTGAACCACTGAGCATATACATCAGACTCCCACTCCCATGTCTTATCTTGTACACGATTGTTCTTCCATATCACCCATACTAGAGGAACTAAGCACCCTTAGAGAGACTTCATGTTTTGATCCACAATATGTATAAGATTCTCCCCAAAGAAAACAAATACCTACAACACAACCTCATCCGGCTGAAGAATATGTGATGGGATAGAGTGATAACAACACAACTAAGATACATGGAAGACGTTATTCATTGATCATTACCTATGATGTAACTACATCTGAAAGTCAACTAGAAAAAATCTCTCCATAATCTTAAATAGACTTATATATCACAACAAAAGCATTCCCTATCTCCTAATTCGTCTGTTCCCCAACCTCGGAGAGACATTTAAAAAAACTCAATCCTCTACCGTGAACTCTAGAGGTAATTATTGATGATCAGAATATGATTTCTATCTAGACCGTACAATATACATCCACTTCCTGATCAACTAGAACTACTTCAAAGTAACCTATATGATACATGGTCCAAGAAATGATGCCTCTCTTTCCTCTAAACAACATAGAGGTGAATGGTATATCCCACTATAGATAACATCATAAGGAGACATCTATATAGTTTCATGATAGTTATTGTTTCAGGTGAATGAAACTGGGGGTATATTCCTCTCCCATAAACCCCAAAAATCAAAGACGCATGCACTAATAATTTCATCAAGAATGTGTATAGTGTGATCTAAATTTCCATCAGTCTGAGGCTGGTTTGTCTTTCTCAAAATCATTTGTGAACCCAATTCCCTCTATAAACTCTTCCAAAATCGAGATGTAAACTGAGCATCCCTATCCGATACAATGGTCGGAGGAACCCTATGAAGTCACACAATCTCATGGATATAAAGTCTCCCAAGTTCATATAAGGAGAAGATACCCCTAATATATAAGAAATGGTAGGCATTAATGATCCTATCCACAATAACCCATATGAAATCCCTACCTCAAGGCATCCTTAGAAACCTGGTTAGGAAATACACTATGAAATCATCCCATTTCCACTCATGAATAAGTAACTACTGTAAAATCCCAACTAGTCGTTGGTGCTCCACCATCACCTGTTGACTGGTGTAACACCTCATGAAAAAACTAGCTACCTCTTATTTCATCCTTGACCACCATTATTGAAGGTGTAAGTCATGATACATCATGGTAATGTTGGGATGTACTTCCTAATATGAGGTATGAAATCCTTAAGTCAACTCCTTGCATATGTATGGTAGAACTAAAATAAAACCATGTTTGAATTGAACCTCATCCTTGATAATGGTCCCACTAAGAGGTGGGTCATCACCTATCACACTCTCCTATAGGACTAGGATGATAGAATCTAATAGCTGTCTCATCCTCACCATATCCGAAAAGAGTGGAATTCACTGATAAGGATGAAATAAAAATCTATCCAACACTTTTTTTCACCTCCAAGTTCATCTCTATAAATAAGTCCATAAGCTTCCATTCACTACTGGCCTCCTACACAACCATTATCTGATTCCTACTTCTCAATTCATTAGAATTTTCATTTCACTTTCTATGTGCATAGGCAAGCTTGAAGTTAAAATACTGTAGGTATTCGAACCACCTTCATTTCCTAAGATTTAAGTCACACTATGTACATATGTACTTGAGGATTTTTTGTTCTATTTAAACCAAAAAATTCACTCCCAATAAATAATTCCTCAAATAACGTAACACATAAACAACATCGACTAACTCGAGATCATGCATCAGGTAGTTCCTCTTATGCGGCCTCAATTGAAGAGACTCGTATTCCATGGATTGATCCCCCATACATCATAATTTCTCCTAGACTAATACCCAATGCATCACAATATACAATATAGCTTCTTCACAGCTCTGAAAGAATCAAGATCGGGCAGAAGTCAGTCTTTATTTCAGCTCCTAAAAGGTTTTTGGAAATTATTGAACCGTACAAAATTCACACCCTTCTTTGTCAAGTCTTTACTAGGTTCTTATAATAATGAGAAGTCGTGTATGAAATACTAATAATATCCAACTAACCCAAATAAACTCTATATATCAAATATGTTCTTTGGATTCTCTTAGGAAACTACAGCTCTCACCTTACTTGGGTCAAATGATACTCCTATATCTGAGATAATATTACCCAAGAAGTGAGTCATATCCATACAGAAGTGGTACCTTGTGATCTTAGTATATAAATAATTATATATTAGTGTATCCAAAACAATACTAATATATTTAGAATGGTCATTCTGAGTCTAAGAGTATAGTAATATATCATCCAAAAATACCACCATAAATAAATCTAGACATGTATGGAAAACTCATTTCATCAGTTCCATAAAAACAGATGGTGCTTTCATAAGATCAAATGACATAACTAGGTACTCATATAAAATATATCTACTATAAAAATTTTTATGAGGTATTTCTTCTGGTCAACACAAACTTTCTGATAACCCAGTCTCAGATCAATATTTGAGAAAATCTGGGGTCCTCAGAGCTAGTTGAAGAGATCATCTATTTGAGGAAAAGGATACTGGTTCTTAACTATTTACTAGTTTAATTTTTAGTAATCCAAACATAGACTTATGGATATGTCTACCATTTTCTAAAAAATAACTTACAAGCCCCATGGAGAAGTACTAGGTAAATTAAAATCCATTTCCTCTAAGTCCTCTAGCTATCTCTTGGGTTCCTACAACTTAATAATGGCCATCCTGTAAGGAGGAATAAATGCTAGTGTAGCTCCTGGAACCAGCTCAATAGATAACTCCACGTCTTTCTTGAGAGGTAAAATAGAAAATTCATTTAAGAAAACATCCATAAAACATTCAAACACTGGATATAATTCAACCTTTCACATTATTTGATCATCTAAATATAGTCCACCAATATAGAATATCATGCCACCTAGACAAAGATTCTCCAACCCATCTCTACCTGCACGGATATCCCATTCACCCTTGTGAAAAAACCCACTCTCTCGTGATGTGAAACTCACCCTTCAAAGATAGAAATAAATAAGGGAATGATAATAAACTAGCCATTCCATCCTAATAATGATGTAAAATCCTATCATCTTGAGGATGAAGAGGTCTCATACGAAGTGACACCCACCTACCTCAAGGAGGAACTCACTGCACTAGCATAAACTCTCCTATTGAATCCCCAATGACTATAATATGTCATAAATCCATTAAAAAACTAAACAACAAGCCCAAGGATCCCCATCATAGGTTTAGATATGAAACTATGTGAAGCACCTATATTAAAAAGGGTAGATACTAGAGTAGACACTACATAGATCGTACCTCTGATTGTAAATGACTCGAAGCTCTCCACGTATGGTATAGTTTTTCCTAAATATATCTATCATGACCATGACCCTAAGATATAGCCTGACTACTCTGAGTGGGACGACAATGCTTTCAAGGTGAAACTAGTGTCTAGCTCCCCCAATCATGACTACCTTCTTGGCCTGAATGATCGGTAGTACTCCATCTTCCAGCTTGTTGTAGAGCTATGAATCCCACTCACAAATCTAAAGTTTGTGTTAACCCCCTATCCTTGGATAATAGGGTAAAGGTCCTAAAAAATTGTTATATATGGCCCATCCTGCCACATGATCAACACTCGACTGGGTCTCTATCGCACTGGCTCTTCATGTGTCCTCACCTACCACACTGATGACAGAATAAAAAACTACCAACACTCACACTCTTGCTAGAATTCCCCTCATGAGAAGCCTCAAAACACCATTTTATGAAATATGATATTTAACCACTAGGTAAAAAAGTTTCACTACCCTAATCTAGTTTCCCATTTTGCTTCAAATTATGTTCAGTAATCAATTCCTCATTCATTATTTTAGCAGTAGTACTAAAACAAAACATGTTCACCTATGACCATATAAAATTCGTGAGAACTACCTTAAATTATATCTCTCTAGATGTCTCATCAGAAATCTAAACGTTCAAAAATTACTAAATCTATGTAAAGAGATAAAATACTCTATAAATGTCATTGAACCTTTCTTCAGATGCATAAAATCATTGGACCGTTCAAATATCAGAGTCATAAGAAATAAGTATTCAGAAAACATAGATTATAAATCCCTATAAACCATTTCTTGAAGCCTATTAGCATGGTTTAGAACTTCCTACCAGTTTATAGTGACTCCCTAAGGAAGATACATCATGAGCTTCACTCTCCTCTCAATATGTATCTTGAGATGCTAAAAAATTGATAAAATAATATCAATCCATATCTCAACATACTATGGACCACAATCCCACAAACACATGGGTGGTTTCTACTATTAGAATACAAGAGTTAGCTATTCCATAGACGAGGAAGGCTATAGAACTCCCTAAATAGTCTATATAAAACATAGGAAACCCTCATGGAACTGGGCATCTACACCCATATCTAGTATAACAACTGGTGTTGTAAGTAGAACTATTATATGTTTTAATGGTATCTCATGGACCAACAACTATAAATCATGATTTTTTCCACCCTCCTAGAACTTAACTAGAGGTTGTCATGGTGGCATATCTCTAAAAATTCCAAACACATGCCTCAGAAAACATTCGGTAACAACCAGATTAAATATATAAAAATATGAAAGGTAAAAGTCTTCCTATAACCAAGACACACCCCTCTACCTAATCATATATATAGGAATAGGTAAAAGTACCAACCGTAAATAACTTGATACATTGCCTACTACCCACTCTTAAAGTCTTGTATGGGTGAATCTCTCTTATTCACATCACATGTCCTGATATATGGACTATAAATTATAATTGGAAACTCCATTTAATGGTAACCTTTCCATTATAGAAGTTAATTTAATTTAAATTCATATTTATATTAGAATTATATTTTAATGGTTGAACCAAATGGATCATCACTTCCAATATATATGGGACCACACACCTTATAAACTGAAACATGGAATCCCAATAATCTAAACCATAGAACTTTCTAACCCATGCGACCAGTGGTTCATGACTGAATGTTACATAATTGATAGCTTAAGGTGTCTCCTATATCCTATGAATAAAAACATAGTTTTGGTTATAGAAGGAACTTTATGTACTGAGTATGTTTCTCAATTACTTCACAAAACATTAATCGAATAACAATTATATCATACAAGTAAGAAATAATAATTTCATGTAGTTAAGCAATGAATTCTATATGGCATAAGAAATTCATGGTATATGAATCCTATAAGGTGCCTAAAATGATGCATGATCAATGATTCCTTGCCATATCAGGACAAGGATAATGTGACACTCTCAATCAAAATAATAATAAAATCAAATGTCATGTGAATCTCTTAATGGTGGAATCAAATCAACTATTATATAAAAAATATAGAAAAATAATTCCACCTCCCATACAATTTTGGATTTTTTCCCATATGTGGGTTTGTTACTCCCAGGAATAGCTCAATAAAAAATTCCAACACATTCCTCTTTCTCCTTTATACTATCCCAAACAATAAGGAAAAAATTAAAAGAAAAGTAAACCCCTCTAACATCACATTGTAAGATCTTGACTTTGGACCCACTAAATGGTGCCCCGTTCTAGTGGGTCATATAGCCTCATGCATGCCTCTCCATATGACAGAGGGTTCCAGCTAGAAGTTAAGGTATAAGGTGGTATAATGTGGAGAACATAACCTCATGATCAGAGTGTATCATAGTTAAATAATAATACCAATAAATAGTATAAGTATATGAATAACTGAATAGTGGAATAATAATATCCAAATACTGAAATAATTATCAAAACTAGAAGTATTGTCATATTCAATTTGCTGAACATGTCATGTATCTATAAAAAATGGCAATAAATACAGGGAAATAATCATTTAGTACAATATATGTATCAAAATATAAAAAAACCCAAAATAACTATCAATAGATTGTATCATGAGCATATGTCAGTTTTGTACTCCCCTAATCCTATCATAATTAATCAATAATCATAATGAAGGATATTTACCCGGTCTCTCCTACATCCATGAAGTATGTCTGGGTACCCAATAATGGCCCAAATAGGGTGTGAGAAAACACTTAGTAGGCCCCCATGAATAGGGTATATAACAATTCCAGTATGAGTATATAAGAATAAGCAGTGTGAAATATATAATAGTGATATGAATAAAGAAGAAAAAATTGATACAGGAAAAAGATACACTGTCTAGCCTACGAAGGATTACTCTAAACCAGAAACCATAAACACATGATAACTTTAAATCATGATAAATGTCCACTACAACCTATGCTGAGTAATACAATGTCAGACCCAATCCAAGGAGTAGAAATGTACAAGGTGTCCTCAATGGCTTATGCTGTGTAATTAATATTCAGATGAAATAGATAGATCCAAGGAGTATAAATGTTCAAGGCACCCTTGTAATACGGTTACATGGAGTAGAAATGTCCATGGAACCCAATATAATCTCAAATCTATGGAGTAGAAATGTCCCTAGAATTCGATACTCATATGAATCCATGGAGAAAAAATGTCCATGGAATTTAATATAATTTCAAATCTATAGAGTATAAATTTCAAAGGAATTTGATATAATTATAACCATTTCATTATCCAATTTCCTAAATCATTTCATAATTAATTCATAGTCCATGAGTTAATTTAACTTATTCCAAAATTTCCATTTAAACCATTGAACCATTAAAATATTTTTAATCCTCTTTAAATTGAGGCATAAAAATTCTACTAAAATCTAATTTAATTCATTACATCTCCCACTATAATGTAAATCTCACACATGCACCCAACATGGTGGTAACTCATAGGATAGTTTCATAAACATACCTCACGGTATGTTTGGGTTGAGGTGAATGATCTCTAACTATACAATGGTACTAAGTGGGAAACCTATCAAGGTTCCAATCATTTAATTAAGGAATCCAATTAATTTTAAGAGAAATGTCAAAGGTATGACATTCAACATAATGAAAAATAAATATAAAATAACCCGAATTTAAGGGAAAATGTATACAAAACCTACCGTATACCTGTGGTAGAACACTCATCTAATATCAATTCCTTACATGATCCGTATTGGATGAAAATGAATGAATGAATGAATGCCGTAGAAATATGTCACATTATCTTGAACCAAAATAACTTTGTTTATATAAATTCATATTATGAATGAATCCTAAGTAATCAAGAACTCACCAATGTCGATCCAATGAGATGAACAACACTCAATTATGAGTTTGGATTGAGAATCATCACCCAAGCCTAGGAGAAGGATTAAATAAGACATACAGGAGGAGGAGATGTATTGGAGAAATGAAAAATGAAAAAAGGATTTTAGGTTATAATAAATTTAAGGAATTGTTTTTCATTTTACCCAAAAATACCGGGTCGTAAGGTTTTGTTTTACAGTTGGAAAAACTATCCACCAACCTTACTCCCTTCACTATCCAAGGACGGACCTCACATAGTTCATGTGAAAAGTTTGGGAAACTATGAAAAAACCTTGATTTTCAGCTCTACTAAAAGTTGAATTTGGGTTCCATAGGTGTGCGTCCCTGGATGCATGGTTTTATTAAACCATATGGATTTGGATGTAACGCCTCGACCACAATTACCCAGATTCGGTGCATTATTACATAACATTGGCATGATCACAAAATATCAAGTCTCGAATGACTAATTAGTTTAGTAGCCTTGGAATAACTAGATACATTCATAATGTTTACATTACATCATAAAGTGAAAAATACTAAAACAACATATTGTCTTCATATCCCTTCATACTATCTCTATAGGTCATTCATAAATTACTATTCACATCCTGGGAAAAGTAAAACATTGAAAGGGGTGAGCTCATATGCTCAGTAAGGATAACAATATAGCGAAAACTTTCATAAATAAGCATAAACATTTATGGTAATGTATAACTAAAACAAAATCCTTTTAAACATGAACTACAACATAATATGGAAAAGATAAAATGAAATAATTCCATTTAATTATTCACATGGATATTCTACTAATCTAATAATCATATGAAATATCAATAACCACTTTCATAACGATGGAATGCATAATGCCAGACTATCATAACCACATAGTCAAGGCCTCGTGCCAAGACTAAAAATAAGATATTGTCAAGGCCTTGTGCCAAGACACTAGTTTGGCTCATGAGACCTACCGATGCATCGAGGAGCTATAGCGGGCTCCACCTGTCACTTATTACATCCAATGCATTCCTCATATGAACAAGTTTAAACATAACATAAACATTTGTATTAAAACTAGCATACGAAATGTCAATACATTCTCCATAAACCATGAATGGTATTAAAATAACACATCCACAGTCAAACATATCACAAAACCTTCATTACAATATGGCAGTTTTGTATCATAACAAATAAACTTCAAATAATATTAAGATTCATTAAGGGATGTGGACATATATGAAATCAAAACTATTTGATAGAAATATCTATTTTTTTGAAATCATTTAAAATTCACATATTTATAAAATAAAACTTTTACTTTGAAAATATTCTTATAAGCTTGTAAGGGAATCTTTGATGATTTTATAACGGCGGAAAATATCCACACCCACCATATAAGTTAAAAAAGACATTCTTACCTTAATTCTGTTGAAAAGGTAAAAAAGGACCTTATTTGGAAGACGACGAAAATATTCCTTTATAAAATTCTTATAAAATGTCAATAGGGGTATAAATGAATTTAACCCATATTCTATAAAATAGTAAGAGTTATTTTAAATACATTTTTACGAAACATGGATGTGGATGATAAAGAGGTCCCAGTAGATAATTACGTATAAACAACCTTAGATAATGAAGAGATTGTGAAATAAACCCTTACCTAGTACTTTTACTTAGTAGATGGTATGTTAACCTCTTGTATAATAGTTAAAACATTATTATTAAATTATAAAAGAACCATATACATTAATATGATATCATATATGATCTTTTAACATTGCTTTGTTAATAATATCTTAATATTATTGTCGTTTCAGGTGTTAACTTACTCGTTTTCTTTTATATGTTTTGCTACATAAGCCATGTTTGTTATGGATAGGTTTTATCTTATTCATATACAGAATGATATCAAGCCCTCAAAAATTATTTTTAATCATCAAATGAGAATTATTCTCGAATGGATACGATGGGGATTAAATCTCATTGTGTTTGTGGAGACGGTAGTCCGTACGTACGCACGAGCGACAATATCATTCTTTTGATACTAAAATAATATATAATTGGATAGTATATCATATATACAGAATCATTATCATGTTATATTTATTATTTATATGAATTACACATCATTATTATACCCATCCAAAGAATAATGTTTTGAATAACAATTACACCACGACGTGGAGACGGTAAGCCGTACGTACGCACGTATGGTGACATGTCATTCAAAGGATGGATAGAATAATGAATATGGTTGTACCATTTTTATAATAAAATGATAGTATATATAAGATACTGGAGTTATTAATTTATAATGGGAATAACAAAGAATGATTAAGTGGAAGGAGAAAGGAACTTGAAAGAGGGTTGTGAAAACATTACCTCTTCTTCGGGTTATTCCTTTTGATTTGATCAAAAGGGCTCCTTAGGTTGGATTTACGATCAAAATAAGGCCTCTAGGTTGAATTTAGAGAAGTTGAGAGAGTATTTGTGCTGGGGTTGGCTGATCCAAAAGGCTTTGAATGTGTGAATTAGTGAGAAGGGGAGTGCCCTTTTATAAGAGGGGTGAGGGGCACCTTTGGAAAAGATAGAAATATTATTTTATAATACATTAATATTAGGTTTCTAATGGCTCATAAGTGGATTATTAAAAGTCTAATGTATGTATGGGTTGAAATAATTTCAACCAATAGAATTTATATAGGTTTGGGTCATTATATTAACCACATATTTAGTTTTAACTCTTAGTTTATTAGTTTGACATTTACCATGTCAGTTTGTATTTTTTTATTATATAGTTATGAAATATACTATATACATCCAAGGGACCCCCAACTAGTCCATTAAAGATACACCTATTATTATATTAGTCTCTTGGACGAACCATAGATTTTTAGGAATTGAATATCAATTAACAATATAATATTTGTTTTAAAAACACTTTTATGTCAATTTTGACACTATTCAATAATTGATTTTTTTTAAAGTCTTGGCAACTTTATTAATTCTAAAATAACTCATTTAAGCAATCCTATAATGTCATATTTACCAATAAAATTCATGTATATCATCAAAACATTAAAATTATATTTATTTTAACATTTGTAATACCAATTATTTGATTATTTCATTAATAAGGAAAATACTACATCATTATTGTGTCATAAATAATATTAACTATTAAATGTATAAAAATTATAAATAAAACACCATTAAGCAGGAAATATTTATATCTTTCTAATGAATATTTATAGTCGAAAATACAACATATATAACCCTATGTAAAATTTTTTTTTTCTAAAAGATATACGCTTATATCCTTTTTTTTATTTATTTTAACTTAATTAATATAATGTGTCCTTATCACTTACAAGTGGATCCATGGGGTCCCAAAATGGACCTAATGATGACCATGGTCTGAAATTTATCAACCAATAAGGTTAGGACACATTTTAGGGCAATTTATTATTATTATAATATTATTGTTTTACCCTTATTTACCGGATTTACCTTTTAACCATGGTAAATAAAATATTTACCGAAATAATTATTCAAAATGTCTAAAAATAAAAGATAACTATTTAAACAATTTTGAAAATCTAATTCCAAATATGGAATCCATTTTTCCAAATTCAAACCACATAAGTGGAAGAAATTAATTTAAAATTAATTCCAGTTGTTAAAACAAAAAGCGTGTTTTTAAGAGATAATAACTATCAAAAGATTGACACTTGTTTATGTCCGGTTCAATTGTGAAATTATGTCCAATGACCAAAATTGTATTAAATGGTAAAAATATATTCTTAATATACTTTTAACCCACTAAAATCCATAATTTATCACTATTAATTATTTTGATTAAAAAAGTTGTTTTTAATTAAAATTTAGTAATTTTCACTATTCATCAAAATATAAAAGTTATCTGAAAAGTACCAAAATTTCACCTTAGGCTAATTTCGATATTCTAAATCAAAAAATAAAGTCCATTTTGAGAGAAAAAATTTATAAAATTTCAAAAAGTGGGTATTACTATTCATAACGGCTACTTTGATTTGTCTGAGTGTGTTAGAATCTCGAAGTTGCGTACAACACATGATATTGTATTATTCAAAGAGAATCATACCGTGGAAGATTGCGGTGTTACATTCTCCCCTCCTTAAAATAATTTCATCCTCAAAATTTATAGAATACTACTGCATGAAAAGACTCGGGTGGTTCTTCATCATAAGTTCCTCAGGTTCCCACGTTGCCTCTTCCATCTTATGGTTCCTCCATAGAACATTTACCAGACGAGTCATCTGATTTCTCAGCACTTTCTCTCTTGTATCAAGAATTTTAACAGGCTCTTCGCAATAAGACAGATCGGGTTCCAGTTCTAATTCCTCATAAGTGAGTACATGCATTGGGTCAGGCATGTATTTTATCAACAGTGATACGTGGAACGCATTGTGAACATTGGAGAGACTTGACAACATTGCTAAATGGTAAGTTACAACCCCAATTTGTTTGAAGAATTTCAAAAGGTCCTATGTACTAGGGGCTCAATTTACCTTTCTTGCCTAAACGTATAACTCCCATCCATGGAGATACCTTCAAGAAAACATGATCTCCTACCAGAAATTCCAAATCCTTCATTCGATTGTCACCATAGCTCTTCTGCCTACTTTGAGCTGCTTTGATGTGGTTTTGGATTACCTTCACCTTCTCCATCGTCTCCTCCACCAGTTCTGGGCCTACACGTTTTCTTTCACCAATGTCATCTCAATAGGTTGGTGTGCGACATCTCTTTCCCTATAACACTTAATATGGTGCCATTTGAATACTCGAATGGAAGCTATTGTTATAGGAAAATTCTACCAGAGGTAAATATTGATCCCACATACCCTAAAAGTCAAGTGATCTGGATCTCAACATGTCTTCTACGGTTTGAATAGTCCGTTCTGATTGTCCATCTATTTGAGGGTGGTAGGCAGTGCTCAAACGAAGTTCAGTATCCATGGTCTTCTGAAGACTCTTCCAGAATCTTGAAGTAAAATGAGGATCACAGTCCGAAACAATCGATAGGGGTAATCTATAAAGTCTAACAACTTTATTAATATGAAGTCTTGCTAGACGTTCAAGTGGTAGATCCTCTATTATAGCACGAAAATGTGCTAACTTGGTAAGACGATCAATAATAACCCATATTGTATCGTTCCTTCTAGGATTATTTGGTAGCCACATGACAAAGTCCATCATAATATTATCCCATTTCCACTCTGGTATGGGAAGAGGTTGCATGAATCCTCCAGGCTGTTGCCTTCCAGCTTTCACTTGTTTATAAACCATACATCTTGATACAAAATCAACAATCTCCCTCTTCATGTTGTCCCACCAAAAATGTTCCATCATATATATATATATTTTGGTGCTCCCAGGGTGTATAGAGAAATTGGAGCTATGATCATCATCTAAAAATTCCGTTTTTAGATCAGGTATATCGGGAACACAAAGCCTCTTCCCGAATTTCAAAATTCCTTCTTCATACACAAAGTCTCTCAATCTCCCATCATTCACAGCTTTAATCTTCTTTTGAAATTATTCATAATCGATCTGAGAACTCTTATTCCATTCTAGTAAAGATGGTTTGGAAACCATTTGAAAAAGCATTGATGTTTCACCTTCCATGGTTATTCCCTTGTCCATCTTCACAAGATCTATGAAAATTGGATCCCTTTCAATTCTCATATTGTTCAAAACTCCATGATCTTTTCTGCTCAAAGAATATGCCACCTTATTTGACTTCCCCCGGTGGTAGTGTATCATACAATCATAATACTTGAGTAATTAAAGCCATCTCCTTTTCCTCATGTTGAGTTCTTTTTGTGAGAAAATATACTTCAAACTCTTGTGATCAGTATAAATCTCACATTTTTCACCATAGATGTAGTGTATCTATATCTTCAAAGCAAAGATCACAACTACTAACTCGAGATCACGAGTAAGATTGTTTGGATCATAAATTTTCAATTGTTGTGATGAATAGGCAATAAACCTATCATTATACATAAGTACACAACCAATTCCTTTCTTTGTTGCATCACTATAAATAACGAACCCATCATTCCACGATAGTAGAGTCAATATAGGAGCATTGAATAATCTTCTCTTCAGTTCTTCGATACATTCTTCACACTCTTTTGTCCAAACAAATTTAACCCCTTTACTTGTGAGCTTTGTTAATGGGTTAGCCAACCGGAAAAAATTCGGGACGAAACGTCGATAATAACCTACTAAACCAATAAAACTACGTACCTTGGTTATACTCGTCGGTTCAGGCCATTCATGGATTACCTTGGTCTTAGAAGGATCAACATAGATTCCATCTTTAGAGAAAATATGGCCAAGAAAAGAAATCTCCTGAAGTCAGAATTCACACTTACTAAACTTCCCATATAATTCATGTCTTCTCAGAGTCTTCAGGATAATGCGCAAGTGATTTTCATGATTTTCGTAGCTTTTGGAGTATACCAAGATATCATTAATAAATACCACCACAAATTCATCTAGATATTCCTTGAAAACTCTATTCATTAGATCCATGAATACATAGGGTGCATTAGTCATCCCAAAAGGCATTACTGTAAACTCGTAATGCCCGTACCTGGTTTGAAATGCTATCTTCGGAATGTATTCCTTCTTCACACACAAGTGATGGTATCCAGACCGAAGGTCAATCTTTGTAAAGTATTGAGGTCCATGCAGTTGGTCAAATAAATCATCAATGTGAGGTATGGGATACTTTTTCATTATTGTTATAGCATTGATATCCCTATAGTCGATACATAACCTCATAGATCCATCTTTATTTTTAACGAAAAGAACAGGGCCTCCCCATGGAGAAACACTAGGGCAAATAAATACCTTATTACTCAATTCCTCTAGTTGTTTTTTTAGTTTAACTAATTCCATAGTGGCCATTCTATAAGGGGTCTTCGATATAGTCCTTGATCCAGGAATTAAATCAATGGAAAACTAAACTTCTTGTTCTGGAGGATGTCCAGGTAAATCTTCTGGAAACACATATACATATTCTTTCAAAATAGGTACATACTCTATTTGAACATTCCTTTCCTCACCCATAGTCATTTCATTCTCTTCCTCCCCAATAATTGAATTTAGGTGAGTTATTGGGGGTGGATCTAGATAACAATTAGGTGGTGACGATTCTGCTCTAAAGATAAGGTGTTCCTTATCATCATCATCAAAAATCTTAACCTCCTTCTTCTTACAATAAATTTTTTCATCATGGTCCGAAAGAAAATCCATACCAAGGATCATATCAAACTCCATCATAGGTATGACGATGAGATCAGTGGATAAAGAACATTTATGTGATCTAATGGGGACTGACTCATAAAACATTGTTGCAATGATACTTCCCTTAAGAGTTTTAACTGATAACTCCCTTGTTAAATCAAATTGGAAATATCTAATTTTCTTAGAAAACTGGGAATATATGAAACAATGCAATGATCCAGAATCAAATAATACATTTTCTAAACTTGAGGAAACTACTAAATTACCTGCCACCACATCTTTCGGACCTTCTACTTCAGCAGTAGTGATAACATAAGTTTGGCCTTTATACCTTGGCCTTTTTTGAGGTAAGTTCCCCTGATGCTTAGGACATTAATTTTCATAATGTCCCATCTCCCTGCAATTGTAGTATTGGACATCAGTAACTTCCTTCTTCCCCTTGTAATCAAGAGCTTGGTGGCCATTTTCACCACACTTGTAACAGAATCCCATTCCTTTTAAGCAAGCACCGGGGTGTTTCTTCCCACATTTACTACAGGATGGATATTAAACCTTTCCCTTATTCCCCTTATTTCCATTCCCATATTGATCAGCATATCTGTTCTTATCTTACTTTTCTATAAATTCATAAAACATAGAGAATTCCTTTTTTGTCTTGATAGCACACATGAAAATGTCTTCGTACGATGAAAAGGATTGTGAGACTAATGCTAGATGGAGAAACGATTTTAACACATCAAATAAATGGTCAATCTTACTTCTTGGGTTATGTATATAATCTCTAGAATTCCTTGCTAACCTTGTAAAGTTAGCCTCATACTTTGCGACATTCTCATCCTCCATTTGTCTCAGACTCAGAAATTGCCTTTCCATATCTACTTGATGGTCATGAGAAAAGTATTTTTCTAAAAACTAATCTTTGAACTCCCTCCATTTCATATTTGATAATTCATCATATTCTTTCATTTTTTGAATCAATGACCACCATTGATCAACATCTCCAGTGAGGTGGTAAACTGCCATGATAACTTTTTCCCTATCACTAATCCCCAAAGCCTGAAATATATTATCTAGGGAACTTATCCATTGCTCAGCCACCAATGGATTTGTACTCCCATTGAATGTTGGTGGTTTTTGCCTCATGAAGCGATCTAACATTGATCCTCCACATTGTGGATCAGGGTGCTCCATACGGGTAAGGTTATTATTCATAACCTGAGTGAGTTGTCCCAGTATGGTGATAAGCTAATCAACACCAGTTGTATAACCAGCTCCACTATAATTATCTTGAGCAGGAGGGCAATCCCTACATGGAGTTTGTGCACTGATACCGTTTCAATTTCTTCTACTAGGTGGCATTTCTAAACAATGGCATAAACTAGATCAGTTTATGAATCAAAATACATAATTCCATACTTATAAAACACTGAACATAAATTGAACTATTTATGGATGTAATCCATAATCATAAAAATGTTTTATTTGGGGAATTATATACTCATAAACCCTTCATAATTATTTATAAATAAATTTAGATTTAACCTAAGAATATCCCCCGGGAGTGTCATAACCAAGATTACAGGAAGGCCCGTTATCGTGCACCAGTTCCCGTTCGAGTCTAGCTCAAAGCGGTGTTTTTGGGTTTTACCCCTAGGTACATCTGTGATAGAGCCTCCTCTACCTACTCGTATCCAGACATGGATGTATTACTCAGAAAAATAACAAAATCTCTACAACACCAAAATTCTAGGAAGTTATTCTATATTAATCCTCAAATTCCATCCTAGATCTATGTTCTCTAATCAGATTTTATCTAAATATTGCTTCCAAGGTTTGTACTAAACTTCCTATGATAGCAACCATAATGCCCTGACCCAAGTTACCCAGAGTCAATGCATTATTACGTAACATTGGCATGATCACAAAAGATCAAGTCTCGAAAGACTGATTTGTTTAGTAGCCTTGGAATAACTAGATACATTCATAAATTTTACATTAAATCAAAAAGTGAAAACTACTACAACAACATATTGTCTTCATATCCTTTCATACTATCCCTGCAGTCCATTCATAAATTACTTCTTCACATCCTGGGAAAAGTAAAACATTGAAAGGAGTGAGCTCAGATGCTTAATGAAGATAACAATGTAGTAGAAACTTTCATAAATAATCATAAACATTTAAGGTAATGTATAACTAAAACAAAAGCCTTTTAAACTTGAACTTCAACATAATATGGAAAAGATAAAATGAAATAATTCCATTTAATTTTTCACATTGATATTCTACTAATCGAATAATCACATGCAATATCAATAACCACTTTCATAATGATGGAATGCATAATGCAAGACTATCATAACCACATAGTCAAGGCATCGTGCCAAGACTACAAATAAGATTTTGTCAAGGCCTTGTTCCAAGACACTAGTTTGTCTCATGAGACCTACCAATGCACCGAGGAGCTATAACGGGCTCCACCCATCATTTATTAAGTCCATTTCATTCCTCATATGAATAGGTTTAAACATAACATAAACATTCGTATTAAAACTAGCATAATAAATGTCAATAATTTCTCCATAAACCATGAATGGTATAAAAATAACACATACACAGTAAAACATATCAAAAAACCTTCAATGCAATAAGAAAGTTTTGTATCATAATAAATAAACTTCATATAAGCTTAAAATTCATTAAAGGATGTTGACATAGATGAAATCACAACTATTTTTTAGAAATATCTCTTTTTTTTAAATAATTTAAAATTAAAATAATTATAAAATAAAACTTTTACTTTGAAAATATTCTTATAATATTGTAAGGGAATATTTTATGATTTTATAATGGTGGAAAATAGCCACACCCGCCGTATAAGTTAAAAAAGACATTCTTACCTTAATTCTGTTGAAAAGGTTAAAAATGACCTTGTTTGGAAAACTATAAAAATATTCCTTTATAAAATTCTTATAAAAATTCAAAAAGGGTATAACTGACTTTAACCCATAGTTTTTAAAATATTAATAATGATTTAAAATAACTTTTTACAAAACATGGATGTGGATGATAAAGAGGTCCCAATAGATAATTACGTATAAACAACCTCAAATAATGAAGAGATTGTGAAATAAACCCTTACCTTGTACTTTTCCTTAGTCGATGGTATGTTAACCTCTTTTATAATTGTTAAAACATTGTTATTAAATTATACAAGAACCATATACATTAATATGATATCACATATGATCTTAACATTGCTTTGTTAATAATATCTTAGTATTATTGTCGTTTCGGGTGTTAACTTACTCATTTTATTTTATATGTTTTGTTACATAAGCCATGTTTTTTATGAATAGGTTGTATCTTATTCATATCAAGAATGATATCAAGTCCATAAAAATTATTTTTAATCATCAAATGAGAATTAGTCTCGAATGGATACGATGAGGAATGAATCTCATCGCGTTCGTAGAGACGATATTCCATATGTATGGACGAGCGAGAATATCATTATTTTGATAGTAAAATAATATATTATTGGATATTATATCATATATAAAGAATAATTATCATTTTATATTTATTATTTACTTGAATTACACATCATTATTATATCCATCCAAATAATAATGTTTTGAATAACAATTACACCACGACGTGGAGACAGTAAGCCGCACGTACGCACGTATGGTGAAATGTCATTCAAAGGATGGATAGAGTACTAAATATGGTTATACCATGTTTATAATAAAATAATAGTATATATAAGATACTGGAGTTATTATTTTATAATGGGAATAACAAAGAAAGAAGAAGTGGAAGAAGAAAGGAACTTGAAAGAGGGTGGTGAAAACATTACCTCTTCTTCAGGTTCTTCCTTTTGATTTGATCAAAATGGCTCCTTAGGTTGGATTTATGATCAAACTAAGGCCTCTAGGTTGAATTTAGGAAATTTGAGAGAGTATTTGGGCAGGGTTTGGCTGAGCCAAAAGGCTTTGAATTTGTGAATTAGTGATAAGGTGGGGGGGTTCCCTTTTGTAAGAGGGGTGAGGGGCACCTTTGGAAAAGCTAGAAATATTAATTTATAATAAATTCATATTCGGTTTCTAATGGCTGAGAAGTGTATGATAAAAAGTATAAGTTGGATATGGGTCTAAATAATTTCAACCAATAGAATTTAGACAGGTTTGGGTCATTATCTTAACCTTATATTTTAGTTTTAACTCTTAGTTAATTAGTTTGACATTTACCATGTCACTTTGTATTTTTATATTATATAGTTAATAAACATAATATATAAATCTAAGAGACCCCCAAGTGGTCCATTAATGATACACATATTATGATATAAGTCTCTTGGCTGAACCATATATTTTTAGGAATTGAATATCAATTAATAATATAATATTTGTTTTAAAAACTCTTTTATGTCAATTTTGACACTATTCAATAATTGATTTTTTTAAAGTCTTAAAAACTTTATTAATTAGAAAAAAAACTAATTTATGCAATACTATAATGTAATATTAACCATTAAAATTCATGGATGTCATCGAAACATTCAAATTATATTTATTTTAACATTTATAATACCAATTATTTGATTCTTTCATTAATAAGGAAAATACTGCATCATTATTGTGTCATAAATAATATTAACTATTAAATTTATAAAAATTATAAATAAAATTAAATTATGTAGAAAATATTTTTATATTTCTAATGAATATTTATAGTTAAAAATCCAACATATATAACCCTATGTAATTTTTTTTTATAAAAGATATATGCTTATGTCATTTTTGTATTTATTTTAACTTAATTAATATAAAGTGTCCTTATCACTTACAAGTGGATCCATGGGGTCCCAAAATCGACCAAAATGCGCCCATGGTCGGACATGTATCAACCAATAAGTTTAGGACAAGTTTTAGTGTAATTTATTATTATTATAATATTAATTTTTTACCCGTAATTACCGGATTTACCCTTTAACCATGGTAAATAAAATATTTACCGAAGTAATTATTAAAAATGTCTAAAAATAAAAGTTACCTATTCACACAATTTGGAAATCATGATTCCAAATTTGGAATCCAATTTTCCAAATTCAGACCAAATAATTGGCAGAAATTAATTTAAAATTAATTTCCGTTGTTAAAACAAAAAGCGTGTTTTTAAGAGATAATAACTATCAAAAGATTGACATTTGTTTATGTCTGGTTTAATTGTGAAATTATGTACAATGACCAAAATTGTATTAAATGGAAAAATATATTCTAAATATACTTTAAAATCACTCAAATTCATAATTTATCACTATTAATTATTTCGATTAAAAAAGTTGTTTTTAATTAAAATTTAGTAGTTTTCACTATTCATAAAAATATAAAAGTTATCCAAAAAGTACCAAAATTTCACCCTAGGATAATTTCGATATTCTAAATCCAAAAATGAAGTCCATTTTGAGAGATAAAATTTATAAAATTTCAAATAGTGGGTATTACTATTCATAACAGCTACTTTGATTGGTCGTAGTGTGTTAGAATCTCGAAGTTTCGTACAACACACGCTACTATATTATTTAAAGAGAATTGTATTGTGGAAGGTTGGGGTGTTACATTGGATAGAGACATGGACCACCCCATATGGTTTCCTCACACTATGTGTCCTAAGATCACAATTTCTACTAACCATGAGGCCGAGTTGCCTTTTCCAAAAACCAAACCTTCGACCTACGAAGAAGCCCTAGAAACTAATTAAACTCTTATGACCTCATGGGACATTCACATATAGTGAAAAAACAAGCAATTAAATTGAAACTCAAAAGATTTGTACCTTATAGAGAAAACTAGTATCTTATAATATTTAAGAGTGAATTTATATATGGTTATATTATTAAGGATTTTTTATTGAGAAACCTCCTAGATTTCCAAATACTCACTTTACAAATCAATTTATAAAGTTAAAAAAATCCTTATATAGTTAATAACAATCTACTATAGCTTTGAATTACTAGCTTATCATTTTTGATACTTCAAATATTTTAAAAACATTTGTTGTTGGACCTACTCTATTTATAAAAACAATTTTCAAGGATATTTTAATAGTTAAAATATATGTTGATGATATTATTTTTGGATCATCCAAACACTCATTATGTACATAATTTTAAAAAATTATGCAACATGAGTTTGAAATGTGTTCAATTAGTGAGTTAAAATTATTTCTTGGTTTTCAAAATTTTCAAAATGAAGAATTTATTATTTTAAATCAAAAAAAGTACATAAAGGATATTTTAAAAATATTTTGTATTTATATCACTAAATTTATTGAAACTCCTTTTAATACAAGATGCAATTTATATTTGGATGAAAATAGAAAGGTAGTTGACTAAAATACTTTTTGAAATATGAATAGAATTTTAATATACTTAACTAATAGTTGACATGATATTATGTTTAGTGTATTAATGTGTTCCAATTATCAATAAATTCCAAATGAATGTCTCTTAAATTCTGTTAAAATAATTTTTAAATACCGAAAAAGTACAACTAAATTTGGAATATCAAACTCTATAGGAGATTAATTTGACTTATTCAGTTATCCAAATGTCGATTTTATTTGGTTTTTAGTTAGATATAAAAATAACATCTAGTATATATCACTTTTGGGAAAGTATCTTTTATCATAGTATAGTAAAAAAGAAGAATAATGTTGTGTTATACACTATTAAAGGTGAGAACATAGATTTAGTCAGTTTTTATAAAAAAATAATGTCGATGAAACACACATTACTAGAGCATGGATATGATTTTATACATGTTTCTATAAAAAATGATAATATAATTTCTCTTAACATTTCTAATAATCTTTTTTCACTCAAATATAAAAAATATTGATATAAGGGATCATTTTTTGAGAGACCATTTACAAAAGTTTGATATAACTATTGAGTTCATTGGAACTAGAAATCATCTTGTTGAAATAATTAAAAAACCTTTGAATATCTATGGAATTATCTATATCAGACATGATATTTGTGTTAGGACTATGTTTTTTGAAGGTGTTTCAATGATGATGGAGGATTATATGGAAATTCTTAAGAATGTTTTCTGGGTAATGTTTTTTCATTTTTTATCTAAGTATAAATTCACCATACATTTTAATGCTTTCAAACATAGATAAATAGTTAGAGAATAATTATTGAAGATGAATAGAATGAGGTTTCTTGAGAAATCTATCAAATGGATTATTTAAGAAAATGTTTTTTTGGTATGAGAAATGCACTGATTATTTATCATATTTGATTGTAAAGTTCATTAGACATATTTTTAGTTAAGTATTAAATATGGAGATTATTTTCTATTTTGAATGTTTCCAACATCAAGAGTTTCTAAATATCTCATGATAAAAGTGTAATTAAAAAAATGTGAGAAATTAATTTGTATGAAAAAAGTTCATACTACAAAGTTCTGATAAAGATTACCAGATAGATACT
This sequence comes from Viscum album, assembly GCA_963277665.1. Lineage (NCBI taxonomy): Eukaryota > Viridiplantae > Streptophyta > Magnoliopsida > Santalales > Viscaceae > Viscum > Viscum album. The sequence continues at coordinate 930,325,192 of OY728165.1, forward strand.
ATCATACAATGTTTTGGCAGTGAAGAGTTTGTGTTCAATGTTTATGATGTTCTGGTTACTTTAGAAGTTCTAAGAGAATATTTTGATAGTTTTTATAAAATAAAGTAAATACTGGATTAATTCTTATTGGATGAGGTTCATATAAGGATAATTCCATCAGAAAAAGTCCAATCCGAAAAATTCCATTAGACAAATCCACGTTTGGATGGAATTAACTGATTCAGCATATAGATATTTGTGGTTGAATTCATCAGATGAATGTTTGTTATGAAAATAATCATACAAAGGTTGGATTTTTAGATAAATATATAGTGATTTTTGATAGAATTAATTAGATCAATTAAGTTCCAGTGAAAAACCTTTGTTACGTTCCTATAAAGTTTTTATAGAAAAAATCAGACCAAGTCTCAATAGAGGAAAAAATTTCTACAATGCTTTATTTTATAAATTTTTAGTATATAGTGGTATTGTTTCAAAGTTATTTATGAAAATTTTGTTAATATATCCTATGTGATGATGTTTTTCTGATCGTTCAATGTTCTAAACATCATGGGAGTAGGATCCATGATTCTTTCTATATTTGAAGGATGTTTTTTGAAGGTTATGGATGCTCTAATTTATGAGAAGCTTCAAGAATAATCTTGAATATTTGATAAATTTACAAGTGATTTTTTAGTATATTTTTTATGATGAGTTTTATTTAAGAAGGAAAATAATTTCAGAGTTCCTAACATTCTCATTCACACACTACTATAAATAGAGTGTAAGTATGATACAAATTTATGTACTATTCACTCATGAAAAAAGAGTAAGTGAGGTAAAAATAGTTTTAAATATAGATGTTAGATGAAATTATAAATCCAACAATTGATTAGGGAAGTATCCATCCAAGTAATTTATTGTTTTATGATGTAGTTATAATTAGAAAAATGTATTGTGATCAAACACAACATACAAAAGTCACCTAACAAATTTTCATATCTGGTGGAATCAGAAAAAATGATCACTTAGGTGATTGGAAAAACGTTTTAGTGAAAAGAAGATCATATGGTTAAAGAGTAAAGAAGTTGTATCAATTATCATAAGTCATTGTTCTATATTTCTCAGAAGGACAATTGAATAGAGAAATCAGATGAACAATGAACATAAAAACATTACATTGAAGTCCAAAGAGGAAGTACTTTACTAGTGTTTTTAAATAAAGTGAAGAAAAAGTATTTTCAATAAGTAAAAGTGTGAATAATTAAAATAAACACGATGAAAACAAATTGAACCTATTGGTGAAGGTTTCTAAAAGATATTAAAGAATATTTATTACAACATTATCTATGTGGTGAGAACAACCACTATTTTATTGATCATAGTGTTACACAAGTGTAAGGATATTACCTTCTTACTATAACCTCATAAAAGGATTATTTTATATTGGATTTTATAGTAATGGATTATTTACAAACCATTCCATGGACAAACTACTCTTACTAAGCAGCGAACATTGTAAATTCGTAGGTTCCTATAAAATAAACTTGTGGGTCTGTTCTTAGAAATTCATAACTCTTTAATAGGAGGAAAATTTTGTTTCTGAATAAATAAAATATAAAAATAAAATATCATTGATTCACTCCCTCCCCATCTTAGTGGTGAAAAATATCTTGATTAGTAATTTTAAGTGATATCAGACCGGAGGTTTCATTCGTTTACTATTTATTGAAGAAAATATAAGTTTCCATGGATGTTCATAATTTTGTGAATAGTATAGGGATTCCTATTTTCAATGGAAAGAACTATCATATTTGGAATGATAAAATGCTACTTTATCTTATGTCATTTGGTAATGATGTTCTCAAAGTTGTTACAAATGGTTTCTAACCTAGTATTGAGGGAGTTCCCCAAACTACTACTGATAAGAAGAATTTGGAAAATGATGGGTGATATAGAAATGAAATACTTTCCTCACTCTATGAAAGTGAGTATCTTAAATTTAAATGAGTTGTAACAGATTAAATAATTATGGAGAAGTTTAAAAACATCTATGAAGGAAATAATAATATGAATATGGAAAAGTAAAAATTACACAGGTTAAAGTAAAAATATTTTAAGATGGGTGATTTTGATTATGTTAGTGATTTCATTACAATTTTTAATGACATTATGAGAACCATAATATTTCTTGGTGGGATTTTAGAATATTAAACCGTTTTTGAAAAGATATTATAAATTATTCTTGTTAAATTTTATTAAAAGATTCATCAATAGGGGATAAATATTTTGAAAATCATTCTATAGATGATCTACACAACAATATCATCACGTACAAAATGAGAAGTGAAAAGGATATGATGAATAAAGAAAAGGATGATTGAGAAATTTCCTTAAAAGTTTCTAAGAAAAAAAAATCTAAGAAAGTTCTTGAATAAGAAGATATCTGTAACTCTGACAATGAATAATAGGTTAGTAAAATTCTTAATAAATTTATTTCTTTATTTTCTAGAAAAGTGAATATAGGAAATTTACATTATAAAGTCAAGTTACCGTTGAAATGTTTTAGCTATAGAGTTATTGGTAATTTGGTAGAAAATTGAAATTAACTTAAGAAAGATGAATAAAGTGATGTAGATGAATTAAATTAAATTAAATAATATAAGAATAATATATGAAAATGAAAGTCCTATTATAGGGAAATGATAATAATTTATCTAAATAAAATAGGAGAAACTATTTGTCTATGTGTGATAATGTTGACAATAGTGAATAAGATGATGATAAATTTAGAAATGATACTACTAAAAAATTATTATTTCTAATATTAATAATGAAAAATTCACCTATTATGAAAGTAGTACTTTAGAATAATAATAAAATTTGATGTATTTTATGCTAAAGAGAGTTGAAATAATATATTGCAAAGATTGTGAGACTTGAAATGGAAAAATATGTTAAAAAAGGGAAATCATTCAACAAACAATCAAGAATATTTTATTGAAGAAAAATATAAGTTAATAAAATAGATTGATAATATATATAATTTTTTTAATGAAAATAAGAACCTTAAAATTAATCTTGAATAAATTCTGAAGTTAAATAATGAGGATTAAGAACTTTTCCAGCAAAAACTTGTTAAATATAAGTAAGGAGTTAAAAATTTCTATAACACAATTATAGAAGTTAGTGAAATTTCTTATAATTTTGAACCTAATAAGGATAAAAAAATAATCCTTATTTTTTTATAAGAATGCTGAATATTCATAGAAATAAAATGAGGTAAAGAAGACAATTTATGTATCTAAAATAAAAAGAGTTGAAAAAATGATGTTTTTAATGTTATAATGTTTGAACTAAAAGCTGCTACAACATGTGATTCTATTGAAGTTGAAAAAAATCTTAGTCGAAGAAGAAAATATCAAGTGGTAACCAGAAAATTAGCATGAAATAAAATTAAATAGTGTCAGGTAAGAAATTTGATGAAAAATAGAAACATGACTCCGTACAATATGCAAGTTATAGAGGGAGATATTTCTTATATGGTAACTAATGTATTTTTGGATAATATGGGAATACAATATATATATATATATATTTATTTATTTAATCATCAATATTCAAAATAATCTAGGAGAAAATAAAGGAAAAGTTTGAGGGGGAGTCAACCCACTCAAAAGAGATGGCTTGATCAAGTTAGTTTGATGGTTAAAAAAGGATTCCCAAATTTAGAAACTATTTGTGAAATACATGATCAGATGAAAAGTCTTATCAAAGTATGTATTTTAATGATATTAGAACAAAAATATTTTTACAAAAAATATCAAAAAAGTTTCTGAGGAAATAAAAATTTAAGGAAAAATTCTTTGTTTAATAAAATTATCTCAAATATAGAAAAAGGGAATAACCATGGATATTGGATAGTAATTTTTCTTCACATACTACTGAATAATTGAAATGTTTGAATACTATTAAATATTTTAAATAATTTACAATTAATTTTGAAAAAGTCGTGTCACTGAAAATCAAAGGCGTTGGATCTTATATCATTGTGGAAGAAAAGTAAAAATAAAAATGGGCCTTATTTGATAAAGGGATGAAACAAATTTTTTTAAGCATCTCAAAAATTTGTATTGAAGGTAAATCATTTTCTTTTTATAAATTTTTTTTTTGTGAAATGTATAAAATATGGTAAAGTTGTTATGATAGTCCAATAAACAAAGAGAAACTTATATCAAGTGGGTTATTCAAAAACTTCATGCTATATGACCATGATGTATTAAAATAAGATGTGGAATAAAAGGATGGGTAATATGTGTTATAGTAATACAATAAAGGTAAATAATATGGAATTAATTTCTAACATTCTTGAAATGATAAGAAAACGAGATATGTTTTGCTCCATTTTCCAAAAAGGTAAGATTACAAACTTAGTACAAAATAAATTTGAGATATATTCAACCTGTCCCTTGGTTCTGATACATTCTGACATTTTTGGGCCCATGAGTAAGCAATCAACCCATGATGATAAGCACTTTATTTATTTTGTTGATTAATTTAATATCATTAAATGTGTTATGTTTTTGAGACATAAATATTAGGCTCTGGACATGTTTAATAATTATAAGAGAAGTGTAAATAAATAGTGTGGATATGTTGTGAAAAAGATTCACATTGATAATGGTGGTGAATATACAAGAGGGAGGTTTAAAGATTATATTTAAAGAAAATGGAGGTCATCATGAGTTTAGTGCAACATACAAACCAGAAAATAATAATATTGTCTAAATAAAAACTATAAGTTTGGTATATATGGCACAAATAATGTTAGTCAAACATGATACTTCTCATTATTTTGGTGGCATGCTATAGGTGTAACAGTTTATACTCCAAATAGATGTTTCTATAGGATAAAATGTAATATGACTCATTATGATATTTATTATAGAGATAATCCATGTTTAAAGAACCTAAGGGGTTTTGGAAGTCCCTACATTTCAAAATCCAAGGGTAAAAATCTAGGGAAGTTTAATCAGAGAGGTGTTGATGGAATCTATCTGGGATACCCTCCCATTGGTAGACGATATATGTGTTGTAATAAAGATACATGGATAATGGTTGATTTTATAGATGTGAATTTTCTTGAAAATTATGACAAGAAATATTCTCAAATAGTTTAAAATATGTAAGAAAAGGTCTATGAGGTGGTAGTCATTGAGTAATGTGAAGAAGTTCTTAATGATAGTAAAAATGTTTATGTGACTTGAGATGGAGATTTTTTCTTAGCTATATCAAGTGATGAGGAACAATTATGTTCATATCGTACTAGGGTTATGAAGAATAAGGAAGTCCATAACATCATTGGAGGTAAAAGAAAACATGTTCAAATGAGAAGAAGTTAAAATTTTGTTTCACATAGATCCTTATTTTCACATGATGATATAAACAATGTTGATGAAGCTTTTAAACAACAAGAGTGGATTGATTTCATGAACGATGAAATGGATTATATCAAGAAGAATTATTATTGATAACTGGTACCCAAACAAAAAAAATCATGTTATTGGTATAATGCAGGTGTTATGAGACATGTTTAATGATAACTTTGAAGTTATAAGAAACAAGGCATGACTGGTTTGTTAAGAATACACCAAAATTTAAGGAATTGATTTTGGTGAGAATTTTTATCTATTGTAAATTTTAGAAACTATCAAAATATTTATTATTGTCACTACACAATGAAGATATAAAATATTTCATATGAATGTCATGATATATTTTCCTAACAGGGTTATAGATGAAATTTATATTGAATAATTATGTGGCTTTGTGGTTGGTAAAGATAAAAGTTTTGTGTGAAAGTTAAAAAATGATTTTTATGGGTTGAAGTAAGATCTAAGAGATTGGTATTTTAAATTGGATGATTTCTTAAGGAATTTTAACTTCATAAAAGGAAGAGTTTATATCAACCTATATATAAAATAAAATCAATAATTTTCCCTCATTGTGACTGTTTACATTGATGACATCATATTTTCAGGGAATGATTAAGTAATATGTGAGAAGTCTACAAAGGATATGAAATAATTTTTTGAAATTTCCATACAATGAGAATTGATATAATTTCTTGGCATACATATCTCACAAAATAATAAACATATTTTCTTATCTCAATAAAATTATGTTAAGGAACTTCTAAGGATGTTTTTCCTGGAAGACACAAATCCAATTTCCACACGAATTATGGTGGGAACAATGTTTGAAAAATATGGTGAAGAAAATATGGTAGATATTAAAGAATTTAGAATGTTGGTTGGTTGTTTATTATATCTAATAGATTAAAGGACATATATAGTATTTTTTGTTAATCTATCTTCCAGATATTTAGGTTCTTCAAAGGAATCTCATATCACGGATGAAAAATAATTCTCAAATATATTGAAGCCACAACTGATTTTGGTTTGAAATAATACATTAGAGGATAGATTGATCTGTTTGGTTATAAATATGCACATAGGGAAGGAAGTGTAGATGATATAAAATCCATATATGGTGAATTAGTTTTCCTGGGAGAAAGATATATGAGATAGATTGAAAAGAAAAAAAGTTCGGTGACTCTAAGTACATCAAAATATAAGTATGTTGCTTCTACTCAAGCTAAAACACAACTTATGTAGATGAAGATATGGTTGGAAGAATTGTTTTTTGACGTGAAGTTTCATATTATCTTGAGTTGTGATAAAAAAATTAATATAAACCTAGCAAAAAACCAAATGAAATATTCTCATTCCAATCATATTTATATAAAATATTAATTCATCAAAGAGTATGTGGAGAATAATATATTGAAGTTGGACTTTATTCCTACAATGGATAATTTTTTTGATATTTTTAAAAAACCATTTCTAAAGGAAAAAATTTATAAGTTGAGGTTATTCATGGTAATATAGCTAAATATTATTCAATGATAATTTATAAAAATTATCACCCTCTCTCAATCTTGTCTTTGGATAGTTTTATCAAGGGAGATAAAAATCTATAACATAAATCTATCTATTAGTACGTTTTTACCTTTCGAGGGAAAACATGAATTTAAGAGGAGTTATTAAAATCGGTAAGTTGTGATTTTAATGTGTGAAACATTTTAGTATTTTATTAGAGTGGATTAAGGAAATTTTATTCTTTAAAAAAGATATTTTGAAAGTTCTATGAATAAAGAATATTTTTGTCAAAAAGGTTTCTTAAGTCACTGCTTATGGATAACATGGTATTTTTGTTTGATGATTTTTATTTCCTAAAATGAGTTCACTCATGTAGGATTATAATTGTTAGATAAGTAATATATTTAATTAGTTATAATGTTTTTGTTATTTATGATCCTTGGATGATAAAAAAAATCTGAAGGGGATAATTTTGGGACCTAGTTGATTTATTGTGTTTCGAAGATGATAGAAGTTCTTAGTGAAGTAATTAATAATGTTTGTTAAGGAAAGTTTTTTTTATTTTTTTCCAAAAAATACAGTCATATTATATTTTAATTATTTCCATCAGGGATAAATGGATGGAGAAGAATAAAATAAGAAGATCAGACTGAGGTTTTAAGACAAAGTATATCAAACATATTATTCCAAATAATAATTTCTTAGTATTAGAAATGTGTCAAAAATTTATCTTATTTTATTAAAAAATTCATCATACATAGTTTTAGTGATTCATTAACAATGGAATTTATTTTCTATTTTTAATATATCTAACATAATTATTTATTAAAGATCTTATGATCTAAGTATAAGTCAAAAGGGGGAGAAATTAATTTGCATGTACAAGTTCATACTATGAAGTTCTGAAGAAGATTACTGGAAAAATACCATTATACAATGTTTTGGCTATAAAGTATTTGTGTTTAAATTTTATAAAGATCTTATTGTTGAAGAGTTTTGAAGAGTAAAAAATAAGGAATTTTATCAGATTAATTCCATAGTAGAATAAGTCTAAACAGATGATGTTTATATCATACATAGTCTATTAGATAAAGTCCAATTAAATGGAGTCCACTGGATGAACTAAATTTCAGACATAAGTCTGTGAGTCAAAAAACAAATTCTTATGGATGGATTCATCAGATGAATGTTTCATATGAAAATTATCAAATAGAGGTCAGAATATAAAATAAATAGGTAGAGAGTTCTAATAAATTTCATCAGATAGAGGAAGTTTCTATGAAATATTTCTGAGAAGATCATGTGACGTTTTTATAGGAACAATTAGATAGAGTATGCATAGATGAAATAATTGGTACAAATTATTACCAAATAAATTTTTTGTATATATTGGTACTAGTTTTAAGCTCTCTATGATGATTTTGTAAAGATATCAAATATGATGACGTTTTTCTGATCGTTCAAAGTTCCAAATATCATAGGAGGAAGATCTAAGATTCTTATTGAGTTTAAAGGATGTTTTTTTAAAGGTTACAGATGCTCTAATTTTTAAGAATCTTTAAGAATACTTAGGAATACTTAAGAACCATCCAAGTGAATTTCATTGAGTGAGGGGTTTTTGAATTACGATTTTTCATTGAGTGGGAAAATAATTTGGAGTTTTTTACTTTCCTCATTCATGTACTGTTATAAATAGTGTGCAAGTGTAGTAAAAATATATGAAATATTCACATTTAAGAATGCTAAAGTGTTATAGATTTAGTTTTGGATATATATTCCAAAAAAAATTTGTATGCCGAAGTTTTAATAGGGAAGTTTCTAACCAAGGATTTTCGTGGTTAAAGAAAAAGTTACAATTGGATAAAGGTATTGTGATTATAGGAAACAAACAAAATTTAATAGAAAAAGTTTTATATTATATAGAATCAGATAAATTTTATACTGAGGTGAATGGAAATATGTTCATGTGAAGTTGTGATTAAATGGAAAGAGTGTAAGAAATTTGTGTCAGTTATTAGAAGGAACCAAACAATGTTTTCTATATAGACCACCGAATAATGTAATTAGACAAACAATGAACAAACATGAGTTTTCTACTGAAGACTAAGGATAAGTTCTTTTTTGTATATAGGAATGAAAGTGAAGCAGAAGTATTTTTAAAAATTATAAGTGTGAATAAGTACGAGAAACATTGTTACAAAAAATTGAGCCTATTGGTGATGGTTTTTAAATGTTGTTACAAAATATTTTTTATAACTTTATCTATGTAGAGTGAATATGAATTGTTGTATTGATCATAGTACAAATAAAGTGGTAGGGTAATCCTTTATTTTTGTAACCACATAAAATGGTTTTTTTCTAATGTGTTGTGTGGTATTTGATTATTCCCAAACCATGCCTAGGACTAGCTACTCTTACAAAAGTGTGAACCTTGTAAATTATTTTTTCTTATAGAATGCTATTGTGTGATTATTTTCATATAAGTCATAACACTTTAACCAGAGGTTAATATTGTTTTAATAGAAAGGAAATCTAAAAATAAAATATCATTTATTCATCCCCTCACTCTATCAGTGATCACATAAATCCCAATCAGACCTTTTAGTTGGAATGATAAATTTATTTTATCCTTTTATATTCAAAATTTTTAATTTTTCTCAAAGGGTTATAGCCATAATACCATTTCCACTATTTCATGACACCATTTATTACTATCATCTCTTTCTACCTTTTCTTGCTACTATTTCTTTCCACCTTTTGTTTATACCGTTTCTTACTACAGATTCTTGTTACCATTGACTACTACCATGGACTCAATACCGTTAGGAATTACCACAAAATTTCTACTGTTATAAGGGATATCACTGATAATGTTCATTATTGAAAAATTCTCATTTGAATTAAAATATCTGAATACTTTTAATTTTTTCTAAATCCCTTAATAATAAAATTATTTAGTTAGATTAGAATAGAATATAATTTTTATCATTCCATTGAAATATATTCCTTTCTATCTATCAAATATGATACCCTTGACATTCTACCTTTGTTCCTCATGTCTCGACAACAATGGTGAGATCGAATCATGTTGACCGTTATTTGGATGAGTTTTGACTTAGAATGAAATAAAAAAGGTAAATAAATTTGACCTACTGAGGTGATAAATCATCTCATCTCTTCACAAGTTATATTCGATGAAAAATAAAAATATGCTTCTTGGTTTACTATGAGTAAGTAATTGGTGTGGAATGTTATTTAAGAATAAGGATGGTATGAATGGTTCCTAAAAAGCAATTAAAATTTGTATCCATGATTAGTCCATTATTTTGATCTATACATTGAGTTTGGTTTTGAGGATAAAAGTGATATCCTCATGACAAGTATAAGTGGAAAAGAGTTGGTGTTTTCTTACATGAAATGGGCTAAGTGAATACAAGTTCATCGTGATAGAATATATGGGAACTATTTGAGTTCTTATCCCCTTTAACATTCTAATTTCATTTTTTGAAGATACCCTTTTTGAGGTTATTAGATATTCTACTATAATAAAAACTTTTGCAGTGGTACTATATGGAGAGTGATGACTAATATTTGAGTTTATTCTAGAAATTTTGTATCCTTGGAATGGGTATTTTAGTATTATGAGGTACCATGATATCTTATTCGTGTATTTTATAAGAGGTGGGGATAAAATAAATATGTGTAGATATCTGATAGTGCACATGATATAATTGTGAAAGCATATTTTAAGGTCTAATTATTTTATCTATCCTAAGATAATCTCAACTATATTTGAAGCTAGAGGATTTGTTCCTAAGGGTGAAGAAATGGTAACTAAATGTAATAGTTTCAATATTAGTCAAAATACATATAAAATAATTATCGTAAATTAGAACCATTGATTAAAGATATGGATAGTAGATAGTGAGAGACTATATTAGAAGTTTAATTCTATGGATAATCTTTATAGAACAAGATATTTGGTTGAACTTAACTTGGATATTGATGATATTTTAGTTTAATCTTAAAATGAAGAGCTGGATGAGGCCTGTGATGATATTGAAGAAGAATTAGAAGAATTTATGGATGAAGAAAAGTAAAAATCTATATCTTTTTTATTTCAGGTAAGGAGTGACCCTAATATATAATAGAGTCCAAAAATTTATTTTGGACCACCCGACTCTCCTATTTCCATTCCTTCTTAGAAAATCTTGTTAAAATATGACAAGGAATCTAATACTAATGTTTCAATTGGTAACCAATTTTAAGAATTAGATTCAAAGAGTTCTGAAGATTTAATTTGTTCATAATATAATTCTTTATATGATATTGATAGAGAAAATTAGAATAAATAAACAAATACATTTATGATTATGTCTTAGACTGATAGAACTATAAGTAGAGATTGTGATAAAAAATCCTAAAGTATTTCAATGAGCTATGTTGTTGGAATTCCTAAAAAAACAGATGAGGTTGATGTAAGTTATAAAGATACACCTTCTATGGGGGAGAAGTCCGTAGGATTAGTTGTTATTACTCTTATTTATTCAGAATTAAAAGATTATCAAAATGGAGGTAGTCTACCTGAGCAAGGTGGAATTACCATTTAATTTATTCAAATAGATCCTAAGGGATCCTTTGTGGAAAGAATCGACTATGCTAAATTTATTGATACTTTTCATTCAATAGTTCCTGAGAGATATGAGAAAATAGTGACTGTAGCTTCAGTGCATGTTGCTGAAGTTAGTCTTTGAGTTTCAAGTTACATGTCTATATATTAGTCTACCTGTGAGAGGTTTTAAACTACTTCTAGTACTGCTCAGACCAGTTATCTGATTAGGGAAGGCTTGGATTCCTTAAATATAGACCTCTTATATGATCTTAGTGGTATGATTAAGACATTTACATTTTAGGATAAAAATATAAAGGAAGATGATATATCTTTTATTTTTTCCTTGGTTGTATCTCAACATCAACCTAAATTATTCCTCAAAATGGGAATCTTGGATGCAGAAAATGAAAATCTAGTTGATCAGATCAGATCTTTTCACTCTACATTAGAATATAAAATAATTGATCTAACTAAGAGTAATAAATCAGTTTTTTGTAGTATGGAATATCTTTCTATAGTTGGATTTTATTATTCCATGTCCCCTCCTATTTATGTTCCTTCCATTGTGGATGCTATGTTGATAAAAAATGTTATTATTGTTGACCTACAAGCTACGTTGGATGATTTTTCTACCTCCCACTAGGATGATCGTTGATAGATAATGTATTATGGTGATCAAATATATAATCTAGTTAGATAATGTTTTAATTATGAAAGAAATTATAGGGTAACCATAACAAGGTCCATTAAATATTACTTGTCTATGATTTTTACCCAGAATGATATTAGTTACCACTTTGAGTTTTCATCTAAAAATATAAGGATTTCTCTAGTCACCAGGGCTTTAAAATGGAAAGTAAGTCTGTTGAAGGATTTTACCTCCTTCATTAATATTTTATGAAGAAAAATATAGATTTTCTTTAGGTAATGGAACATAGTGGATGGTTCATTACTTAGTTTTTTGAGATAATGTAGACCTTTCTCTTCACAACCATAATAATAGTCATTTCACCTATATCCATTCTCATGAAATTACTGTATTTATGCTCATATCTTTGTACATATTCAGAACACTTTCATTTTTTAGTCCTTTTAGACTCACTCCAGTCAAGGTTATCATAAATCTAAGTATAGTTACTTCTAGTGTTGTTTCTAGGCCTCACACACCTCCTTTTTCCCTTACTCCAAAACTGGCTACCATTGGAAAAGGAAATGGCCCAGTATATCCTACCTATATTTCTAATGAGGATGATTTGAACTCATAATAATATTTCATAGGGTCTTTTCTTTTGTTTTATCTTTTAAAAATTTACATTATTTTACATTTATATTAATGAAAAATCATTACTCTTTATTAAATTTTATTTTCTATAATACCTTTTCTATTATATCTTCTTTTTTGATAATCCCAAAAGGGGAGAACAATGTGTGTAGTAAAATAATCGTAAAGTTATAATTAGAATTTCAATGAATAATGAGTATACCTATGGACCTTTTAAATAAAACTCTATTGAAATTAATTTTTTTAATTTAATTTTCAACCATGATTTGTTATCATAAAAAATGAAGATATTTTTGGCTTAGTCTAATAAATTCTTTATTTTAATTTTCATAAATCATTTTTTATTTAATAAAATTTATGTTTATATATACCCATGAATAAGTATTTTAATTTTTTCTTTATCCTTACATAAATCCTATAATTTTTTTCATTACCACTATGTAAGATTGAAAGTACCCTTATTCAGTCCTTATAACCCTTATTCTACCATTTTGTAAGTTTATTATACCCTTACACATGTTATTATCCAACCTTTCATAATTTTTATAATTTTTTCTTTACCTTTATGAAAGTTTTATAACTTAGGTCCTACCTTTATGTATGAACTTTTTTACCCTTATACCATATTTGAAAAATATGTCGTATCGGTACACAACTATTTTCTTACCTTCACAGATGGTTTATAATTTTTTTATTGTCTTTATGTAGATTTATTTTAACCTTAAATATGTTTCTAATTACCCTTACATATGGTGCAAAAAAGTTTTTTTACTCTTACATAAGGTTCACCGCAAAATTTATTATTCTAATTTTATATCACTAGTTCAATGTTGCTACCTTAACTTATAACTTTGTACCGCTAGTTCAGCAATGCTACCACCAGAAGATTTTATTATACCGCCAGAGTAATTTTTTCCACTAGTTGATATCTTCTTTGACCCATGCAATTGTGATACAATTAGTATAGTTTTGAAACCGCCAGATGAATCTTCTATCATCATAAGACTCATTTACCACTACATGGAACCTGCTACCATTAGTTCAATTTTGATATCTCTAGATCATTCATGATACCATTAGTATAAGTACGTTATCTTTATACCATGTATACAACCATTACTAAAGATGAGATACCTCTAGTTTAGATATGCTTAAGCTAGTTCAAATACTACTACCATCAGTTGAAGTTATTATCATCATTTGCAGGTCTGATACTATAACAGTATAGAATAAAATTCAAACTTACCATTCCAACAACTAGTTTAAATTATTTAATGAATGTCATAGACACATGGATTTAAGAATGGTTATTCTTAAAAAAAATCCAAGATTCATTAATGAAAAAGTCATACTTTTTAAATTTTTCCACTTACTATGAGGAGTTATCTCATTTTATTATTATAATATAATGAATAATTTAATACTTTGAAAAGATATAAAATCAGTGGAATATTTTATGTAGAAGGGATGACTGGTTGGATAGCTGATCGATTATTTTTCCTACTACTAACTAACTGGCTGTGAATCAATGCTGACCGAAAAGATAAAGGATTTTACAGTTATACAAATGAAACTCTATTTTTCCATAAAAATTTAAACCATGAAAATAACGTTTAAAGAAAAATTAAGGAAAAATTTAAAGACAATACAAAATAAGAAGAATAACATTCCATATAATCTCTTTTATTTATTAGATAATGAGTAACTACATAAACAATTCTTAAATATTTCTTTATTATTCTATATTTTTTTTAAAATTTTTGTTTTGATTTATTTATTTGTTTATTCATTAAGTATAATCTTCTAGTTTGTTTTGAAGAGTACTCTGATACTCTCTTTATTTTCTTTTACACATATTATCCCTTGTATAAATGTGGAAGAGGCTATGTATAGTCTATATTTCCTTTTGTGTTGTTATATATAAAAACTCAGTCCATGTTTTGGATCAAGTTTATTATTTAATAAACTTCTTGGAATCGGGATATTTCTATGTGGGGAGTGTTAAGCCTCCACTTAATACTGGACCTCTTATATTTCTTCCATTATGTGTTTATTGGTTTTATTTTCTATTGTTTTCAAAACAAAAATGTTTAAGTTTTCAAAACTATTTATTAAAAACTACTATATTAGTTATGTTTAACTAGTTCCATATATATTTTGATTAATGAGATTAGTTTTATTTCAAAAGTGAATGTGAATTGGAAATTTATTAACTAGGTTTTTAAGAGTCTATTTTTTTAAATCATAAATTATATAACATTACTATTTTATTTCAATGTAATATTTTTTTAAACTGTGATATTCAGTGTTAAATTTATTTTATACATATATTTTAATAAAAAACTCAATTCACCGCCTATTGAGTCAGAAAATGGGGCCAATAGATATGTTTTAATTTTTGATATATTATAGGTCTGATTTAATGTTTAGTCTCTATTTATGTGTGAGAAATCAATTCAATCCCAAGGAATTTCATTTAAAGGCTCTTAAAAGTATTATTAAATATAATATTTTTTTGAATCTAGGTTTGTTTTATGATACAAAATTTGTTTTTAACTTAGTATATTAAAGGTTCTTTAAATCTTGGATTGTTTTACCCAACTAGATCTAATTTTCAATTAGTTAGATATTCTAATTCAGATTATGGTAGATACAAAATTTATAGAAAAATTACCTCATGTATGGGTCATTTTCTTGGTAAATTTTTGGTTTCATAGAGTGAAAAGAATCAATATCCTATTAATTTATCAACTATTGAATCTGAATATGTTGATGTTTCTTCTTTTTGTTCTCAATAATAATAGATTAGGAAAACATTATCTAATTTTGGATTTAATTTTTAAAGGATTCATATTTATTGAGATAATAATTTATCTATTTCTATACCCAAAAAAATTAAATCATTTTAGAATGAAAAATATATATGTTAAAGAACATTTTATTAGAGATCATGTTCAAAAAAGTAATTTTTTTAGAATATATTCATGTTGATGATTAATTGGAAGATATTTTAACTAACCCTTGGGATATTTCTATGTTTGTAAAAAATATATTTTAGATTTTCATAATGGATACCTAATTATTTATATCTTTGCATATGTTTTACGGAGATTTTTTATGTTTAATCTGCATTTTTTGAATCTTTAAATTTATAAAAATAATTTAAATATCTATTTATATCCTACTATTATAATAATATAATACATTTATGTGGATCCTTAACACGTGTTTTTAAGGGTTATGTTTAAAGGGAGATTAAATCTATTTTTATGCTAAATCTGTAAGAGTTGGTTTCTTTCCCATCAAGGATAACTTATATTGGGGGGGGGGGTATAACACCATTTTCAATGTTAAATTTAGAGTTTGTTTCACTAAAAAAACATAAAATTTTATATTCAGTATTTGTGATAAATTCGAAAAATGAGATTTTTTAAATTATGATTTGTTTTATAATTATTAAAACGTTGGATATTGTTTGTGTGGATCCTTGAATATATTTATTGGTTTTATGTCTTGGTAATTACAAAATATAATTTATTCCCTCTAAAATGAATTTATTTTTTTTAAAACAAGAATTTATTAAATTATAACCAAATTATATTCAATATTTCATTATATTTATATTACCATTATATTATTTATTTAATATTTATATTTTTCATTTATTTTAAGAATTGATATTATATAAAACATAAATTTTTTGTCTTATATTTTATTTATTCATTGGAAAATAGAACAAAAAGCTAAATGTACAAATAAAAGTCATGGTACTCAAATATATCTTGGCCTTAAGGAAAACACCTTAGTGCTTAGAGTCTTTGAATTTTAAATTTCTTATGAAATACTATGAACTCAAAACATGCATTTTGAGGATAAACATACCATGGTAGAAGTCTATATTGGGTTATAGTCCGTTGAATTAAAATATAAAATTTCAGTCGACAATCCTATAAAGATTGTAACCTTGGATCATAGGTGAAATTAGAAGAACTACAAGGACTGCTTTTGTGTACTACAAGTTGTGGTACCTCATTCATTTTTACGTTTAAAAAGACACATGAAAAAAACCTAAAAAATGGACAAATTAAATACTTCAAGAAATTTTGATTTTTTTGATTGATTTAATGTTTCTGAAGTCACTAATAGAAACAAAAAATGGATTTTTCTATACCTTTTTGAAGGTCTTGGTCAACATTCAGTTGATTAAAATAACTTTCTGAATAACTCCACATCGTAGTCATGACCATGGTCTTCATCTAGATTTATTTTCCACTAGTTGGACCTGATTCCATGTTTGAATTTATATTAAGAAAGTTTAAATTGGCTATTTTAATTATTATTTTAAAATTCATAACTTATTTACTATCTTATTTTATGTTTTTATAGCGAGAAAGAATCAATTTCCTCATTAATAAATGAATCAGTCCAAATTCTTGATATTTTGAAAAATAATTTTGAAAGAGCATGTTTTGAGAAAGCCAAATGGATACAACTAGGGAGGTTTAAATTTTGATCTTCAAGCCATTGATGATGAAGAAACACTCAAAATTAGTGTTTTGATATAACTAGAGATTTAACCTAAATAGGTTGAGGTAGATGAACTGTATAACTTGAAAAAATAGTGAAATTAACATCATGGTGTGGAATACATTTTCATACTTCCCTAAAATTCACTTGTTTGGATTTTAATATACTAAAGCTCCACTATTTCTATAGTTAATTCTACTAGATTTCATAGTGCTACAGACTACTTCCCTTAAGGATATTGAAGTATCCTTGATACTCAATCTATCATATTTTTTATTTTGGGTCTATTATTTTACTTATTTATATTTTTAGTGTACTTGCTTTGTGGTTTATGCTTTTGATATAAAA
Source organism: Viscum album (assembly GCA_963277665.1). Classification (NCBI taxonomy): domain Eukaryota; kingdom Viridiplantae; phylum Streptophyta; class Magnoliopsida; order Santalales; family Viscaceae; genus Viscum; species Viscum album. The sequence goes on from OY728165.1 coordinate 930,342,881, forward strand.
AACATAAACTTTGTGTTAGTTCATACCACCCCAATAAAATGAATGTATGGGTTATTCCAAAGAAATAAAATGAAATGGGATTTTTGATTTCACTTTTTATAGATAAACGAATAGATGGTTCTTCCTTCACTTAAAAAGTTTTCTAGTTGTGTTGTACCTCTATAGCTTATAAAGTAAAGTATTATGTTTATACTATAAGGAATAAAAAGGATTTTTTCAAGGGTTATGAATCCCCATAAAAAATTAAAAGATTCTATTTTTTTGGGTTCCATTTCTCTTTTTTTATGATTGACATGAAGAGTTGACATATGATCAATTTGATCTGTACTACTATAAAAATATCTTATGTATATTTTTCTTCATTACCATTACAAAATTATATTTTAAAGGGTAATTATTTATACTTTATGAAAGTGGTCAATTAACTGCACTCTTTACCATTCAAAAATATTTATATAGGACCAAACAAGCCTCCTAAGAAGTAAATAAAGATATTTTCCCAAGATTTTCAACCTATATGGAGGATGTACTTCTATTATGGAAAAAGAATAAACTTCATAGACCATTTAAATTTTTTATTGAATATCAAGAATGAAGATAGAAATCAAAAAAAGGGAATAGATTCAAAAAATAGATGCCCTGATTGGTATGGATGTTGACATTACTATTGAAGAGTTTGATATGTTTCCCAATAATGGTGACTTTATGGTTGATAAGGAAGTGTGTAAATGGTGAAAAAAGTAAGGACATGTGGCTGTTAGATGTGTAACTATTCAAACTAGTAAATTGTGAACAATTTTAAAGAATCAATGAATATTTGTAACAAGAAAGATATTATGAAAATGGAGTAAACACACAAAAGTAAATATAGGATTGTAAAGCAAGAGTGATTAACCATATGGCCAAATTAATTGGAAAATGTAAGAAAAATAGATAAAGATAGAAAATGCAAGAGTTCTCTAATTATTAATGACAAAAAACTATGATATCTAAGAATAAATTTGATAGTGGAAGGGAATGTATAACACCCAAAAATTAACAGACATATATAATCATGAAGTATTCATTCATGATGAAGGATAAACATTTTAGATAATTAAGAAAGAGAGTATCTGGGTTAGAAAATAATTTTCATCCCTGTTTCTCACGTTGAATTGATGTTAGAGGATCCACCTTATTCCCAAGTCAACTATACATGTGTTTCAATGATTGGAGTTAAATTTGATGAGGTATGAAGAGAATTAATTTAGTGGGATCTATTAAAAATTATTAATCTACTAGAGTTGAATATTTTACTCTTGAATCTGAAAATTTAGATAGCCCCTTCAAAAAATTGATGGATAAGGTATGAATTTCATTCTCCTATCATTATTTTTTCTCATATATATTATGTTTATCAAGAGGAGGATATTATTTAATAAAATTGGGAATATATAAATTGCACTTGAATTGTTTTTATAGGTGTGTTGAAGTGATGTAATGGTTTATAAAACATCTTCAATATTTTTTATGACCACCCATTTAGAGATAAAGTAAGAAGTGATATCACGATAAGGTTAATAAAAGAAAAAAAATTAAATTGACCATTCTTGTTTTAAATAAAGGGTTATCCCATGTAGACATGTATTTGGTTATTTTATTGAATATTTATAAGAATATTTGATACCACCCTTTTCTCAGGGAACTAATATATATTTTTGATTGTTGAAGAAACTAATGGAGACAAGACAAGTTTATTAAAATTATAAGAGTAAGTTTTATAAGAGAAGACACTTCCCTAAATTTCTATAAGAGGGAAAAAAATTTCCATTCCTTTTTTTATTTATTATCTATTAGTGAGAGACATTGTTCCTTGTATTTTGTTGTAAATTTGGAATTTACAATAAATTCAAGGGGAAAATGAAGTAACCATGGATTTCAAGAATTTTATGATATATATTTTTTTCAATATGAATTAATTTAATTTGTGATTAATGATGAAGAGTTAGATTGCAATGTATAATAAAATAATTATCTATCTCATGTTGTAAAATTATTTTAGAAGGATACCCATGCATTTGGGAAATGGAGAATGAAGCTGGTTTCTTCACGATCAATACATTACATGTCAAAATTGGTGATCTGATACTAATGTCAAAGACAAGTACAAAGGTTTTGAAGTGGTGTCTAAAATAGTTATTAAGTTTTTTAGATGGATTAAACATTTGGGAATATAAATGTTTGATTATTTAAGGAATAATTATAATTGGAGTGAATAGTAATTATGAGAAACCATATGTAGTTTTCCATATATGAAGGATGTTGTATATAGAGTTCATAGACTACTGGATGAAGCTTTGAGAAGGCTGGAGATGGTATGAATATGACCTAAACCTATTTTATATAAGTCTTGAGAATTTGGATATGTCCTGAAACATAAATATGAATCATTTATTCCCTACAAAAACATTATCTAGTGGTTTCATAAGGATGAGTTTCCATCTATGTTAGTATCATTTCCTTATCTATATCCATCATCTTGTTGTCATGTAAGAATCATACGACTATATAGTCAAGAGTAATTTTTTATGTAAATATAATTCCATAAGTTGTGTAAACATAATCTAGGAATGAATAACCATTAATATATATCAAAATAAACATTATTTATTTTGGAATAAGGATGAATTATTTTTTCATAAAAATCACAACTTAGTGAAATTTTGGATTTATATATAATGAAGTATGTACTTACCATATTTTATAATCTAAAGAGAAAATTCATTTTAAATATTTTAAATATATTATTAAGATTTAATCATCACAAACACAGATAAAGGTACATGATTCAAGCCTTAAAATTAAAATAATTATACTTTAAGCCTTAAGAAATAGATTATATCAAGAATAAGAACGTGATAGAATTTATTGATGTTTGAAATTGAGTTTCCAGAATTTTATATTATAATTAAAAATAAATATGAATATTCCAGTGATGTTCATTTCAGTTATAAGAATCATGGAGGGATTTATATCCTTGATTTAAACTTGTTATGGGTAAAATAAAGTGAATGGGATTCTTGATAAAATTCAAGGGTTTCAAATAATAATTAATATGATGTTTTTTTAAATCTTGGGTCCTTATTTAAAGTTTAAATTATTGAGAATTGAGATTATTGAGTGAGTTTTTGATTTTTATGAGTGAGACAAAGGAGATAAAGATCTGATAAAAGGCCAAGAATTAGCTGAATCCTACAATATAAGGTCATACATATTTAGTTAAATATCTAAATTAAAAAAATTAATCTATGGATTTAATTTATGTTATTTCAATGAATTAAATATCAAAATAATTTTTAGATTCACATTGAGTTATTTGAAGAATAATATGAAGGGATAATTTGTTGTTGTTGTGTATAAAATCAACTAGAATCTATAAATATTTCTTACTAGATTACTCAAATATGAGATTGAGAGAAGACTCTAGTATTCACCTATAGTTTTATGTTTATAAAGTTTTTTTAATTTTTTTAGTACAAATATTGTGATTTTAGATTAAGAAATATGTAGCCTGAGATATTTGGGAAATACAGGAAAAGATATATTCAACCGAGTTTCAAAATGAGAAGAAAAATAATATAATGGTAAATGTTTTCATTTACTAGGGACATCCATTTTAAAAAGGAAAAGTGGGAATATCCTATGACCATAATTGAAAATAGATATTACGTTTGTGCATGAAGTTATTCATCCACATGAAAATCCAATTTTAGTATTATGAAAAAATAGCCCAAAACATTAGTTCCGGTTGTATAGAAAAGATAAATGATCATTAAATAGAAAAGAAGAGTAGCTCAAGAGTGTGGAAGTGTAAATGATTTTATGAAGAGTAGTGTGAATACGCTCAAAAAATTAAGAAGTAGAATAGAGAGAATTTTAGTGAACCATATCTATTAAGGAAGAATAATATTGTCAGCTTCCAAACTAGTATAGAACTTGTAATCCATTGGTTTTTGAGGAAGAAAAAGAACAAGAGGTCTACATTTAGAGATCATTAGATATATTTGAGGAAGAAGAAAGAATGAGGAAGAGTTCATGAAGCTAAGGTTGAGTGGGTTATGGTAAACTTATGTTCCAAATCTTTCAATGTTGGTAATTCTTAGTTTTACTAAGCATGAAATCAGTTTCAAGATAATTTGGAAGAAATATAGAGAACGAAAGATGTGATTCTTGAGCCACATTTGAATACATAAAGTTAGTTGAAGTCTCTATGGTTGAGGAAGGTGGATGTCTTTTATAGGTGTAGAGAAATCCTTAGAAAGCCTGTAGATCTACTTTAATATGAGAGAGTAAGCTGATACAGAACTGGTGTGACACTAATTTGAATGATATAGGATATTGTATAATGATCTCTTCACTTGTGTGATATAGTGGGGTATCTATAACTTTTGTAATATAGTAAAATATACCTAAATAATATAAAAATATATGTTGCAAGATAATCCATGTACAACCCACTGTAATTGATAACTAGATTATTAGTAGAGAATACATATGTCAATGGTTGTAGAACACAATAAGTTTTGGGTTTTCTATATTGGGTAAAAACCTTGTAAAAACACATATTCCAACACTATATACTATATCTACATTAAATATAGGTGTGTGACATGGTATCCTGGAATAGATCCATTTACATCCTAATAGGTGTAAGAGGTTAGAAACCAAAGGGGGTTTGAAATGATTTAAATAAAGAATTCAGTTTTGGAAAATAATTTTACAACACCTGAATCAACTTTCTTCTAAAGTGTGTTTTCCTGAACCCACTAGGGCTTTCAATAGTGTTAAAAATAAATAAAAAATTTCAATTTAAATGATATATTCAAAGAGTGGAAACTAGAAAATCCTTAGTTCTACTCAACCAATAAATGGTTCTGGTGCAATCTCTATCAGACATAATCATATCTCTATATTTCCATTTCCATAAAAAGATGTTTCATATACATCATATTTATACCTATATAACCTATTTGTCTATGACATTGAGTGAAAACTAGAAATAGAACATAAAAATATCTTATAGGCTATTTCAAACATTCATGATTATATATAATAGACCAACCCAGTTGATGAATACATCATATTTCATTCATATAGTAAATCAGTATATCACATTATCCCTCATCCATATAGGTGAGCACATAACAAGACACTAAATTAAGAATGGTCATGAATTTCCTTGGTCTAATCTAATCAAAGGCCCATTTTTATTTTATTATCATATGAATGTAAACATTACAGATTTGTTGATCTCTAACTGATGACATGATCATTAACATTCCCAATCTCCCCTAATTAACTATGCCTCAATATTTATGTAAGAAATGTATCAATGCGTAAATATTATTATTCTCAATATCTCACCCACTAGAGGAAAAGGGATTTTATTATAAGTATAAACCCCTAAGCATATCAGTAACTATATGAAAATCCATGCGATAAATTTTGGTGGGTCAGAATAAATAATATTCCTTAGATTATTATCTCACGAGTCTATTCTTCACATGTTATATGAAACATGTTACATCAATTATAAGATTCTACCAATGCTAGTCTTTACATATCTCTACTACCCATAATACCTTGTGATGATAATTTATTAGGGTCAAAACAATTCCATACTTTATGTGGATATTATCATTTCATAGTTTATTTAATATAAATTATAGTATGAAATGCTTGAAAATATCAATACAGACACCTGAGGGGGGTGAATCAGGTGTTTCCAAATTAATTTACAAAATATTAATTAACACTTGTAAACTTTTACCCCCTTTTATATTTAAACCCCGACCACCTATTAGGATATAAATGGATCTAATTTTATATACCAAATCACTAAAACAAAAAGAAATATATAGTATATATAAGTGACCAGTAGATAGTATTTTTACAATTTTCAGTCCCTCCCTTGAAACAAAAACCTTATTAGAATCTGGTTTCTTTGAGTCACCACTTTTCTACTACTAATATTGTAATAAATTATAGTGGTTCTTGAAATTTATCATCCTACACACATTAACCATATTACACATGTGAGTGTTAACTATATTATACAAGTTAATAATGACCGATCATGCAGGTTCCTTATAGTGGAATCTTTCTAGCTCACAATAACATTGAAACCTTTTAAAGTAGATCTCAAATATCCTTACAGATTTCTTTACATATAACTATTTTATCACCCTACACACATGAAGTTTTTAAATTCATTTTGATATAAAATCATTATAATATGAAACTTAGTCTTTGTTTCCAACAAAACACCTAGATCTTATCTAGAATCATCTCGTTGGCTATACCCACCTTACAAATTAAGGAACTTGACTACATATGATTTTTTATAAACTCTTTCTTGTCTCCATTTCTCTCATCTCTTCTTCTTCTTCTTCTTCTTATATTTCCAAAACATATGTATCAATGTTAGCTGGGGAGGAATTATTTTATTACATTTTTCCACATCTTTTCTAGTAATTTATTATGTGTTTACAAATTCAAATTGCGATTTCAATGTGAAATGATAAAATATTTGATTAACTATTGGGTGCCACATTAAATTTAGGGGGAATGACATTTGAGAACTAAAAGGAGTCCTTCATTCCTGTTAAGGACCTCTATTATTTTTCACTAAGGTAGAATCTAATTCAATTTTAAAATTGATAATATTTTTGATCCTCGTTGGATTTTTTACATTTTTTGGTTTCATACTAGTGTTAACTGCCTGTTTTGGTCTTCAAATGTCATTCCACCCTTAAGTTTAAGGAGATACCAAGTTCCATATTTAGGGAAAATCTAAGCTTTGATTATTGGAAGTATGACAGAGAATGAATTTAACCTCAAGATACATCCATGTTAGGTTGATTTTTTATTTCCAGAGGATGACAGATGGGTGTACAATCATTTTTATTTAGTACAAACCAAAAAAACATAAATAAGCCTTGACCGAATTAAGATTCACTGGATTTGGGAGGTTGATAAAACTCATGAATGATGATGAAGGCCAAAGAAACCCTATGATGATGAACTATGAGCTTAATAATATTGAGTCTCCAATATTGAGGAAGGATGAGGAAGGTTCATTCCTGATGGGATCGGGCCTTGATGAAATTTATATGGAATCTTATGAAGGTTTGAATAATGATTTTGGTATAAAATCGATGAAATCACATTGTAATCCATATCGTGTGAAGGCTTAATTAAACACAGAGACCGAGGTGTAAAGTGGATATGGGAGATCAGGTATGTGTGAAAGGATAAATAAAATCTAAGTTTCATAATGATTTTTTTTTGGATAATGTGTTTTTAATTATAGTTTGTATGAAGACGATGGGACCAATGACTAACCCAATGCTTCAGTCGTATATTTGGAAATGGTCGCAAATGAGGTATTTGACATACTACTCAAATGATGTTTTAGATTGCCAAGTCACATTGACAAAAACAAGAAATCTAAGTATGATGAGCCTAAGGAAGAAACTAGAGATGAGGATATTACCTGTCTTCAGCTAAAGAATTTAGAAATAGACACAAAATTCTATTTTTGAGATTGAGTGACTGAATTGATGAATATGATATGTTCATTTTTTATAAGGTTGTGACTATTAGTTTGCAATGGGATTCTAAACACATGTTTGTTGAATTCTCAATGGAAGTTGAGATGATGACTTAATTATGAATATATATTATGTAACGATTTTGAGGAGAATCTTTATGAAAACCAAATAAGTGGTATCAGTGGTGATGATTTCGACATGAAATTTATCATGATAATTTTGGTTGTTTTCAATAAGATCGATGACGCAAGAGGTATGATAGAGTTTAATTTTTTTTTTGAGAAATATGTTTTAGGTCTTATGACTAATTAGTTTCTTTAGAATATGTGAATGATGAAGAAATAATTAAAAATTGAATATTGAGATGATGTGCTAGCTGCTTGGGATTTTAAGTAAGGGTATCAATTTGTTTTTTTGGGTGACCTAGTTTTGGGGGTGATTAAGATTATGGGGGAACCAGATATTTTTTTTGCTTGTTGACAAGACAATTCACATTCATATATGCCAAAGACTTCTATATTTATATTTCTTTTATAGGGGGAACTAACAAGTTTCTATCGGTGTTACAAAATGGAATTTTCATTTTTCTACAGAGGATGATGGTTAGTACAATTCCAATAATTGTTTCATCCAACTAATATTGTTGGATGGTATATTCATTAATAGGATGATAGGAGATATTGATAAGATCTAGACCGTGAGTATTTAAAAATTAGAGATAAGATAGTTCAGGAATTTGAGATTTCTTTTTTTCTATAACAAAGATAAGGCTGCATGTGTTTCTCATAGAAATATATATTTCATATATATTTATATGAGATAAGTTTTTTATTATTTACTTGAATGATACATGGGGATTTTGAAATTTTAAGATATAATATTTTATATCTTATCTATATTTTAAAAAGGAAACAATGCAGGATTTAAATGGGGAGGTAGCTGGTGGAAAACACCAGGGGATAGAGCTTCTCAAGATATAGTGTACCAATATCAATGAGAAAGGATCAACCAAATTTGTGGTAGTCCTTGTGGATCGTTGGTGATGGAAAAAACACATCAATAGTGTATTTAAAATGTGATGGGATACCATGGCTACAGTATCATGTGTGGCGCATCGACATAGAAAAAGTGTGAAGCAACAACGACAACATTGTTGATCGAGGCCATGTATAGAAAGTATCCTTGATTGAGGGGATTATGTGGCATGTACTGATTAATGATCGGTTATACATCATGATGGAAAAATCATGAGGGAGAAAAATCCTTTGAGTGTCATAAGATGGTGTAAGGATGACGTGTGTTCAGATAAAGGTTACCAAGGTAGTCACATTTCATCGATAGGATGCTGAAATTTTTTCATAGATGGATCTTTCAAGCATGACTTTTGCAAGATGTTTTTAGTGGGAAGAAGAAGGAATATTAGGATGTGGTTTTCACACAGGTTTTTCTATGCTCACATTGTAGTTCATGTTCAAGAAAAACTTGTATTTTTTACTCTCTGATTCATAGTGAATATTTCAGAATTACCCCATGGGATTTTAATCTTTCAAATCATATGATTTTTCTATTTTAAAATTCATGCATGGAAATATCTTTTTATTTTTTGTTCTGTAAGATTTTCTTCCATTATTTCATTGAATTTATCATAAATTATTTCTCAATTGTGTTTTTTCTTAAGTTTAGGATTCTCTCCCAATAAACATGATGATTTTGGGTTAAAATATAAGCTATCACATCACATGATGCACCTAATTATATCTTGAATATTGGTTTACAATTGAAAATTGAGACTGATCTATAAACATAATATGGGATATTAGGTCCACACAAAGGGATTAATCTGGTCCATGTTGTGGAATGAATTTGTTGTTGCATATGTTTTTAGTTACATTTTGGATGAATAAAAAGGTTGTACCATACATCCTAATTCTACAACTATATATCTAGAAGAGGTATCATGTAAGTTTCTCAAAAAATTATTAAATAATGTTCCATCTTACTAAGTCAGGCTGATAAATCCAATATAACTGAGTATGATGAGCCTAAAGAAGAATCTTGAATCAATGATATCTCTGAGCTTCATCTAAAGCAACCACATGTAGGTTGGAAATTCAATTTTTAAGATCAATCAAACAAATTTATGAAGATGGGAAGTTCATTTTTTCCAAGGTTACGGGTATTAGGTTACAATAGGTTGAATATGGGATGTTCACCCATGTAAGCAAAATTTTTTGGATAAGTAATCTATTGTTTGAGTTACAATGTTATTATTATTTATGTTCCTTGTTTGATTAAAAAATACAATGGGGAGATTATTTGGACCAGGTTTATTGAAGGTGTTTTGAAGATACTGGAAGTCACTGAGGAAGTTGTTAATAATTTTTTTTATGGATTTTTTTTTTCATTTTTTATCTAAACATAAAATCATCTTTTTTTTAATTATTTCCAACATGGATAAATGAATAAAGAATAAAAAATGAAGAAGAAAAAATGAGGTTTCAAGGAAAAGTCCATAAGATGGATTATTATAGGAAATTATTTATTAGTATGATAGAATTGTTGAATGTTTATCTTATTTGATTACAAAATTCATCCAAAAGAGTTTTAGTGAAGTATTAAATATTGAAATGAATATATATTTTGAATGTTTCCAACATAATGAGTTATGAATGACTTCATTATCCAAGTGTAATTAAAAATATGGATAAATTAATATATATATATATATAGAAGTTCATACTATTTTTTTTAAGAATATTAATAAATTGATACTATAATATATTGTTTTGGAAGTGAAGAGTTTGTGTTCAAAGTTTCTAAAGTTATTGTTATTATATAAGTTCTAAGAGTAATAGCTGAGGAATGTCATCGAATAAAGTCCATATTGGATAAAGTCCAAATGGAAGAAGTTCATTTCAAACATAGTTTATCAGATGAAGTCTAACAAAACATAATCCATTGAATGAACCAAAGTTTAGATAAAAGTCATTGAGTCAACAAAAAAATATTTGTGGCCGAACTCATTAGGTGAATATATTATTTTAAAATCACCGAACATTGGTCGGCATATAAAAGAAACATATAGAAATTTATAAAAAAGTAATAATATAGAGGAAGTGTGTGAAATATTTTCTAAGAATTCCCAATGATGATTGTGTAGGGAAAATTAGACAGAGTATCAACAGAAAAAAGAAATGGTACAAAGTATTAACAAAAGAATTTTTGGTATACATTGGTACTGGTTTGAAGTTATTTATGAATTTTTTAAAGATATATTATTTTATAATGTTGTGATAGTATTTAAATGTTTCCAATAACATGGGAATAAGATCAAATATTCATGCTTATTTTCAAAAAAATTTATCGAAGGTTATGGATTATCGAATTGTGATAAGCTTAAAGAATACTCTAAAAGGCCTAGGAAGCCTCCAAGTGAATTTTAATGAGCATGGGTTTTTTAATTCTAAGTTATCATTTAGTGGGAAAATAATTTTTATTTTTCTTCTTTAATAATTTAAGCACTATCTTAAATAGAGTGCAAGTATAATATGAAGATGTGTTCTGTTTACACATAAAAAATGAAAAAGTGTTACATAAATAGTTTTAGAAATAGATACCATAAAAAATTGAAATCCAATGTTTTATTATGGAAGTTTAAAACCAAGTAATTTTAAGGTTGAAAAAGAATTTGAAATTGGATAAAGGTATTATGATTATAAGAAACAAATAGAAGTTACAAGACAAAGACTGATATCAGTTGGAATTATATAGACGGTTTGCTAAGGATAATGGACATATGTTTTTGTGTAAATGTGACTGGATGGAAAAAGCATAAAAATTTGTATCACTTATTATAAGGAACCAGACGGAGTTTTCCAGATAGATGACTAGAAAAAGAAATCAGATGAATAATAAACAGACAAAAGTTATCTACTAAAGTTCAAGGAGGAAGTACTTGCCTACTACTGGGAAAGAATGTGAAGAAGAAGTATTTGTAAGAAGTGAAAGTGTGAAGAAGTACAAGAAATATAGTGAAAAAAACTATACTTATTTTTTGATAGTTTGTAAATGTTGTTTCAAAATATTTGTTTTAACTTTATCTGTGTAGAGAGAACATACACAATTGTATTGATCATAGTGAAATGTAACTGTTAGGATATTCCATGATTTTTTTTGTATCCACATAAAATGATTGTTTTTAATGGATTGCGTGGAATTAGATTATTTACAAACCATAATAATGACTAGATAATGTTATTGAATAGTGATCCTTGTAAATTCTTATGTTCCAATGGAATGTACTTGTGTGCTTGTTTTTATTAAAGTCATAACTATATTACAAGAGGTGAATGTTTTTTTAGTAGAAAGAAAATATAAAAAGAAAAGATCATTGATTTAGACCCTCCCACTTTTAGTTATCACAATGATATTAATTGTTCCTTTTATATGGAATAATAAATTATCATAATCATTTATATTCCTAATTTTTTATGTTTCCGATAGAGTTAAGTTACAAGCACAGTTTCCACCATTACTCACTAACATTTCTGGTTACCATTTCTTTCTTTTGTTTCTTTCTACCATTTCCTTCTACAATTACTTTAGACTATTTCTTTCAACCTTTTTTTCTACCATTTATTGAAATCAATGGATTAATACTGTTAGGAGCTACCACTCAGTTTCTAGTATTCTAAGTGAAACCATTTTTATTTTTCATTATTTAACCTTTTTAAATTTAATTAAAATATTTTTATTTTTATTGTTTTAAATACCTAAATGATAAAAGTATTTATTTATATTCTGAGTAGAATCATATTTTATGTATTCCATTAAAACCACTTCCTTTCTATCTCTCATATTCGTGACCCTTGACCTTCTACCTTTGATCCTCATGTCTCTTTAATAATGGTGGGAGTGAGAGATGGTATAAGGACCTGACTTTAAAACATTACATAATATTGAATAAATTAATAATTCAAATTGTGTATCTTTTAAGGTTTAGATTTTTAGAAAATTAGGACATAACTATTACATCTCAAAAGATTACAAAGTAAACACTTCTACTCAGTTTCCATTTTTTTCATAAAATAAAAACTCTTAAAAAAAGAGTCATGTCTAGTCCCATGTTTTAGATAGCATGATGTTTACTTGATCCCAACCTTTACCCTATTAATCTTTAAGTCCTTTTGAAAACATTTCAAAACTTGGGATGAGTATAAAAATATCAGTAAGGGTTATAAAACAAAGAAAGAAAACATTAGTTCATAAATACATTCAAAACATAAACTCTTTTACTTACCTCATGAAATCATAAGATTTATGAATCACACATAGAAATCATAAATCATAAAGGTAACTTTTGGCATCCATAACATACTTACATTGTAGCTATCACAACTACATAAGGAGTTACTTTGGAATACCTATCACAGAATATACCCTAAATATTTTAGGGGAAACATTCATGTTTAACTCCTTCACGTTACCCAATGCATTGGAGAGCTATCTTGGGATCACTTGCCCTAAGTTTATCACGTAACCACCCATATATGTAAACAATGCCCATGAACCGTAACATGATCATAACACATAACATAAGCATAAAGGAAAGATAACATTTCCACATTGTAATAACATTATAACATTTCAATATATTAATGTATAAAACCCATTATCAAAACCATTTTCAATACCAAAAATATGTAAAATAGTATATGGTATTTTGTTTCCTTTTAAAAAAATTAAGGCTTGTTAAGGAAGCCAAAGATCAAATAATACTCACGGCGGTGGAAATGTCATTGTCACCGCTTAAGTTAAAAAGAAATATTATTTTTTTCATTTATTAAAACACTTCATAGAAAAATATTCCCTTTGAATGAAAATTCAAAGGTGTTTATACAGAGTATAAAATAAAGTAATGTATTAGAACAAAATATTCCTCAATGAAAGGAGATTGAGATGAAGTCCCTTGCCACGTGTCCGACTTGAATTGATCATTCTTTAATCTCCTGAATAATAAAATAAAGTTAATTTATACTTGATTAAGAACATTTTCTAGTTTATTATTCCTTTTATATCACTTATTATCATGTTATAATCATTAGGTAATCATTTAAGTTAATAACGTTCGTTTTGTCGATATTTGATACTTGAGTAAAAAATGAACACCTTATATTTATAAGTTGTCCATGTGGTAAATAGTACATTATATCCAGAATGATATTCATTTTTAGCTATCATATATATCATATATATCTAGTATATATATATTTATAATAGTACATATCATTTGGAGGTAAGAAATGAAATTCACCATTCATGGAGACGGTAAGCTGTACATACGCATGAACGCTACTTTCATTTATATTTATTATTTTAATGGAATTAAAACATAATGATAAATACGTATATTATAATTCCAGTATAATATTATATATAATATCATTAACTCCATCCTTTATATGTCCCACATATGGCATTAATGAGTCGTATCACATTGAGGGGGCGGTAGTCCGCACTTTCTCAAATTAAATTTTCGTGTTTACCCATAATGGAAACCATAATGGTATGCTATAAAAGAAAAATACAGAAGCATAAAGAACACATAAACATAATATATATCATATATAAATATAGTGTCATCTTAATGGCCACCATGATAGGTGGTGGGAGATTATCGAACAATCACCGTTTCGTGAGGCGTTAGTTTTCTATCCACAAAATCAATATGTTCTTCACCCATTAGATAGAGGTGTGTGTAAGTGTAGTTTGAATAATTATCATAACAACATCATAGTATATTTAGGATACTGGTGTTGTTATAAAATAAAGGAATGAAAAGAGGTTAGGGGTTGGAGAAGTAAAATAAAATAAAAGAAGTTAAGAGAAATCGTTACCTTTAATTTGGGTAATTCCCTTTGGTATGAACCAAAAAGTTTTCTTGAAGTGACTTCTGCCTAATGTAAGGATTCTAGGAGGAGTACAGGGATATAGGGAGATTAATTGGGTAGAGGTTGGATGATCCAAAATTCTTGAGCGGTGTGAGGAATTGGTTAGAAGTTAGGGCTTTTTATAAGCGGGAGGAGGGGTTCTTTAGAAAAGTGTGATAATATTATTTTATTATATAATGATATTCATTTTATAGAGGTCAAAAAATAATTAAAGTTGAATATTAGATGACTCATGTACGAAATAAAATAATCCAATAAGAATTGGACATGTTTTGGATATTGTTTTAATATTTATAATCTTATTTATTTAAATCATTTATTAATGAGGTAAACACCACATCATTATTGTGTCAGAAATAATTTAATTTTTTTGATGTCCAAAAATTATAAAAAAATAAAATGATGTCGGAAATTATTTTATATTTCCAATGAATATTTATAGTAGAAATGATAACTTATATAACACCATGTACAAATTTATTTACTAAAAGATATTTGTTTATGTCATTTTTTCATTACTTTAAGTTAATTAATCTAAAGGGTCATTATCACTCCCAAGTGACTCCATGAGGTCCCAAATTCGACCCAATGATTTCCATGGTCGCCCATGACTAATTGAATAAGGAAATTAATAGTTTTAAGGTATTTTTGTATTATTATAATATTCTTTTTACCTTGAATTACCCTATTTACCTTTAACCGTGGTAAAGAAGTCAAAAGTTACTATTCACCAAAAATGATTTTCATCTTATTGAACCACATTTTAATTAATAATAATAATAATGTATGTCAAATTTTCGAAATTCAATTCACAGATGTGGTAAAATTTCATATAAATGAAAAAGTCAGTTTTTTAACTACTACTAAGTGGTTTCACTATTCATCAAAAATTGAAGTTTTTCAGAAAAAATACAAAAAAAATCAGCCTAAGCTATATTTGATATTCCGGATTCAAAAATAATGTCTATTTTTCCATATTAAAAACATAGAAGTTTCATTAATTAATTTAATATTAATTCTCATTATTAAAACAAATAGCGTGTTTTTAAGAAATAGTAACTATCAAAAGATTGACATTTGTTTTTGTCCAATTTCAATGTGAAATTAATTCCAATGACCAACATTGGATTAAATGGTAAAAATATATTTCAATTACACTTAAACCAATTAAAAATATAATATAACCATATAAATAAATCAGATTAAAAGTCACTTTTGAATTAAAATACAGTATTTTCACTATTTATTAAAAAATTGAATTTTATCAGAAAAATAGGAAAAAAGTACCCAAAGTAAATTTTGGTGTCCCAATTCTAAATAAAAATTTTATTTCATCAAATATAACATATAAAGGTTACCAAAACTAGATTTAAAGAGGGTTCTCCACAAAAAGGCGGTAAATCCACCCTTTTAATGTAAATTATGCTTAAAATTAGATTAATTCACATTTTAAGTCTCTAAATTTTATTAGATAAATGTAAATACATTTAACAAACATTTATAATCGTATTGTAGTTAGTTTTTTTCATTCCCACCAATATAATGGCTAGGAATTAACTACCATTTAATATAATAATATTATATTATTATTGTGCAATGTAAGATTTCAAGGAAACTTGTTTTTGCGTATCGGGTATTCTATAGAACATAGCAACCCATTTAAAATAAAATTAATATATAATTCAAAAATATTAATAAATATGAAATATGTATTATTCTTTATTTACCTGGGATGTTACATCCTTCCCCCCTTTTAGGAATTACATCCTCACAATTTTACTTATCAAATAAATGGGGGTATTTATCCCTCATAACATTTTCAGATTCCCATGTTGCCTCTTTAGCATTACGATTTTACACAAAACATTTACTTAGTGGATTATCCTATTCCGCAACACTTTCTTTCTTTTGTTAAGAATCTGGACTGGTTGTTCTTCATAAGAGAGATTATCTTCCAACTCAACTACCTATGGTCTCAAAACATGAGATGGATCTTGCATATACTTTCTCAACATCGAAACATGAAAAACATTGTGTACCTAGTATAAACATGGAGGTAAATCCACTCTATACGCAATTGATCCAATTTTCTCTATAATTTCATAAGGTTTAATGAACCTTAGACTCAACTTTCATTTCTTACCAAAACACGTCACACTTTTCCATGGAGAAACATTCAGAAAGACATGATCACCTACCACAAAAGAGAGATCCTTCCTCCAGTTATCTGCATAACTTTTCTGTCGAATCCGAGCTATTCTCATGTGCTTCTGAATCAACTGAACTTTCTATGCCATCTCTTATACCTATTCTGGTACCATTAGCTTCCATTCACCTACTTCATCCAAAAAGATGGAGTTTGACAATGCTTTCCATATAATGCCTCAAATGGAGCCATCTGTATTCTGGAATGAAAAATTTTATTATATTAGAATTCAACCAAAGAAATATGTTGGTCCCAACTTTACTAGTAATCCAGTGAACAAGCACATAACATATCCTCCTGGGTCTAAATTGTTTGTTCTGATTTCCCATCCGATTGAGGATGAAAAGATATACTAAAATTTAATTCAATACCCAACGACTTCGGAAGGATTTCCCAAAATTTGTAAGTAAACAAGGGATCATGATTAGATAAAATGGAGAGGGAAACTCCATGAAACCTGACTATCTAATTAACATAAAACTAAGAAAGTTAATCTAGAGACAATGTATTTATAATAGGAAGGAAATGAGTTGATTTAGTCAATCGATCAACTATAAACAAGATTTCATTATTACCTCAAGATGTCTTCAGTAATCATACAACGAAGTCCATGGATATATTTTTCCATTTCCACTATAGCACCGATAAAGGATGAAGCATCCCTTTCGGTAAATTACACTCTTCTTTAACCTTATGAAAAGTCAAACACTTCACAGTAAAATCAGCAATATCACTTTTTCATTCCATGCCACCAGTAATACTCCAAAAGATATCTGTACATCATAGTACTGCCAGGATAAACAGAAAATGGGGAACTATGAGCTTAACATAACAACTCATTCTTCAACTGTGAATCACAATAAATACATAATCTCTTTCCAAATCTCAGAACACAATCATAATAAATGTTAAATTCAGGAAACTTACCCTTCTAAACCAACCATACCTTTTCCTGTAACTAACTGTCTTCCTTCCGTGCTTGCTTAATTCTATCTGATTGATATGATCTCACTGACACCTGATACAAAACAATAGAATTTTCTGCATCAAAAACTTCTATGCCAAATTTTATGAAATCAAAAACCAAAGGATCTTGTTCCAAACGTAACATGGTTAATGAAGCATTACATTTTCGACTCAAATCATAAAGCACTTTATTTCCTTTTCCCAAATGGTAATTGACCGTGTAATCATAATCCTTGATTAGTTCCATCCATCTCCTCTGTCTCATGTTCAATTATTTCTGATTGAATATATACTTTAAACTTTTTTGGTTATTATATATTTTACATTTTACCCCATAAAAATGATTCCGCTAAATTTTTAAAGAAAAATCAACAAAAACTAATTCCAAATCATGTGTAGGGTAATTTTACTCATGTGGTTTCAACTGATGTGAAGCATAAGAAATTACCTGATCATTCTGCATAATGAAACAACCAAGTCCTTTCAACAAAGCATCCCTGTAAATAACAAACTCACCATTTTTGGAAGGCAGTGAAAAAACTAGAGCATTCACCAATCTTATTTTCAATTCCTGAAAACAATCTTCACATTATTTTGTCTAGATGAACTTAACACCTTTTCGAGTTAACTTAGTCATTGGACTAGATAACCGTGAAAAAGGTTTCAACAAACCTCCGGTAAAAACATTCCAAACCGAGAAAATTACAGATCTCAGTTATATTTGTGGGACTTGGTATTCTTCAATAACTTTTTTTTAGCAGGATCAATAGTTATTCAATTTTTAAAACAATGTAACCAAGGAAAGAAATTTGTGGCAACCAAAACCCACACTTGCTGAATTTCCCAAATTTTTTATTTTCTTTTAAGGCTTTCAGGAAAACCATAAAATGAATTTCATGTTCCTATTTAATTTTAAAATAAAGCAAAATATCATCAATGAACACAACCGCAAACTTATCCAAGATCTCACGGAAAATTCTATTCATAAGATCCATGAATATAGAAGGTGCATTGGTTAAACCAAAAGACATAGATAAAAATTCATATTGGACATATCTAGTATGAAACACGGTCTTCGAATATTACACTTATTTCACTTTCAACTGATGGTACCCCGATCTCAAGTCAATCTTTGAAAAATACTGAGCTCCCTAGAGCTGATCAAAAAAATCACTGATATGAGGAAAATGATACTTTTTCTTAATAGTGATGTTATTCAATTCTCTATAATCAATCCAAAATATCATTTAACCATCTATCTTATTAAAAAACAAGACAAGAGCACCCCATGGTGGTGTGCTAGGTTGAATGAAACCTTTATCTAATAACTCCTACAATTTCTTATTTAACTCTAAAAGTTCAATTTGAGCCATTCGATAAGGTGGTTTTGAAATAGGCTTAACATCATGAACTAAGTTAATAGTAAATTCAACTTCCCGATCTTGTATAATACCAGACAACTCATCAGAAAAAACATCAAGATACTCATTTACCATTGGCACATCATTAATCTGAATAGTTACATTGTTTTCAACAATATATGCAAGGTAACATTCATTTCAATCTTTAACTAGCTTCTTATCTTCTTAACATATTATCAAAAGTATGGGTTCATTATTTTATAAAAAATTAATATCATTATAAAAAGAAACCTCTTTAGATCTTCAATCAATATTAGCATGATAAATAGAAATCCAATCCATACCGAAAATAACATCAAACTCTACAAGAGGAAAAAACAATAAAGTTTATAGGTAGATTATTTCCGCACACAAGGAAATGAATGTTCTTATGTTTTCTTTTTGTCTCAAAATTTCTTCCAGTTGTCTTTACCATAATTTTTGTATTAATATCTTGAGATAGAATTCCTAATTTACTATAAAACTTCTCATAAATAAAAGAGTGTGTAGAACCTGAATCAAAAAATACATTGGCTAATCTGAACAAGAAAATAATATACCTGATACTACTTCATTTGATGACCCAACATCTGCTGAAGTTGTTGCAAAGGATTTCATCACCCCTTTCTGCTTTTAGTCGGGCTTCTTTCCCTCAGTTGAGTTCTTAGTTGGACACTAATTTGCATAATGACCCATTTCATTGCTCTTAAAATATTTTATTGACTGTAAATCAGATTTTTTCATACCATTACCCTGATCTTTTTTAGTGAAATTATGAGCCTTATGTCCCATTTTACTATATTGGTATCACTTACCAGAATTTAAAAAACATTCCCCATCCTGATTTTTACCACAATTTTCACAAACTGTAAACTTAAGTTTCTTACTATCAGACTTTTTTGAAGAGTTTTTCCCATTCATCTACCACCTTGGACTCTTATTCTGTTATATGTCAAAGAACACCGAATCATTAGAAATCTCCATTTCCACCGTTTCTGCACAACGAACAAGTTTTTCATAACTTTTGAAATCACGAGAAGCTAAAGCCCTTTGATACTTTGGCTTTAATCCTGAGTAAAAAAGGATGATTTTACTATCAAGATCTCGTATGAAATTTGGAGAATACCTTGCCAGTCGAGTGAATTTTTCTTCCTAAGTAGCCACTAAGTCATCCTCCTACCTCAATTCTAGGAATTGTTTTTCCATCCTATGATGAAACACATTAGGAAAATAATTCTCAAGAAACATACCTATGAATTCATCCCAATCAAGAGAATAAATCTCCTCACTATCCCTGATATTTTTTACCATCAACCACAATTGATCAGCTTTAACTTCAAAATGGTAAATATAAAGACTAACCTTTTGATGTTCTGAAAACCCCATGACATCAAAAATTTTATCTAGTGCTTTAATCCACCCTTCTTATAGAACATGGTCATATGATCCTCTAAATGATGGGGGATGTTGCCTCATGAAATTCTCTACTACTGACCTGTTCCTATGTGGTTGATCTGGATGATCTCATGCATGGATACCAACACCATTTATAGCCTAAGTCAACTATACCATCAGTATAACAAACTGTTCAGTTCCGTTTCTGACCATCTCAGGTTGCTTATTTGGTAGGTTGTCTTCCTCCAGATGTCGTCCCAACATAGCTGCCTTGTTTCCTCTGTGGAAAATAATTCTGAACATAGAAATATCTTTGGTGAAGCAACATGGTAATCTGTTAATGCTAATCATTTCAATATTAATATAAATTAATTTATGGATATTAATTTTACAATACCCTAACTCATAAAGTTATCTAAACCGACCTCTGATACCAACTGTAAAAACCTGACCTTAAAACATTACATAATATTGAATTAAATGAATAATCCACATTGAGGATATTTTCAGGTTTAGAGTTTTAGATAATTTAGACATAGCTATTACATCTCAAAATATTACAAAGTAGTCACTTCTACTTAGTTTCCATTTTTTCATAAAATAAAAACTCTTGAAAAAAGGGTCATGTCTAATTCCATGTTTTAGACAACATGACTTTTGCTTGATCCCATCCTTGACCCTATTCATATTTAAGTCATGTGAAAAAATTTCAAAACATGTGATGAGAATAAAAATGTCAGTAAGGGTTATAAAACCAAGAAAGAAAACATTAGTTTATAAATACACATAAGACATGAAATCTTTTACTTACCTCATGAAATCATAAGATTTAGGAATAACACATAGAAATCATAAATCATAAAGGTAACTTGTGACATCCATAACCTACTTACATTGTAGCTATCAGAGCTACATAGGGAGTTACCTTGGAATACCCACTATAGTGTATTCCCTAAATCTCTTAGTAGAAACATTCAAGTTTACCTCTGTCAAGTTACCCAATATATTGGAGATCTATCTCGGGCTCACCCACCGTAGGTTTATCAAAAAACCACCTGTATATGTAAATAATGCCCAAGAACAATAACATGATCATAACACATAACATAACCATAATGGAAAGAAAAAATTTACACATTGCAATAACAATATAACATTTCTGTATATTAACTTATCAAAACCATTACCCAAACCATATTCAATACAAAAAATACAAAAAATACATAAAATAGTATATGGTATTTATTTTCCTTTTAAAAACATTACGACTTGTTAATTAATACAATGATCAAATAATACTCGTGACATCGGAAAGGCCTTTGTCACCGCTTACTTCAAAAAGAAACATTCCTTTTTTTATCTTTTAGTAAAACTCTTCTTAGAAAGAGACTCCCTTTGAATGAAAAGTCATAGGTGTTTATATAGTGTATAAAAGAAATTCATGTATTAGAATAAAATATTCCTCATTGAAAGTAGATTGAGAGAAAGTCCCTTACCTCATGTCTGACTTGACTCGATCATTCTTTAATATCCTGAATAATAAACTAAAGTTAATTTTTACTTTCTTTAGAACCTTTTCAAGTTTATTATTCCTTTTATATCACTTATTACCATGTTATAAACATTATGGAATCATTTAAGTTAATAATGTCCTTTTTGTTGATATTTGGTACTTGAGAGTCAAAAAGGACCTGTAACACCCCAAGCTTCCAAGATATGCCTCTCTTTGAATAATGCAATAGCTTGTATTGTACGCAACTTCGAGTTCTAACACACCACAACCAATAAAACTAGTCGTTATGAATAGTAATACCCACTTTTTAAAATTGTATGAATTTTATATTTTAAAATGGAATTCATTTTTGGATTCAGAATATCAAAATTATCTTAGGGTGAATTTTTGTATTTTTCTGAAAACTTTCAATTTTTGATGAATAGTGAAAAACACTTAGTTATTGTTTAAAACTGAATTTATATTTAAATAATTATTAATTTTATTTAAATTTATTTTAGGTCAAAATAGATACATAATACCTATATAAGTTCAATGAAATTCATTGGAGTCAGTTTATAATAATTTTAGATATATAAAAATTTTATTGAACTTTTCACCGTCTTTTACCCACCGCCTAGAAGATTTTGAAAATTCACATAAAAATAATTTTACCACTTCTGTGAGTGAAATTTAAAAAATATGATAGACACAATTGATATCACTAAGTAAAATTTGGTTCAATATGATGAAAATATTTTTTTTCATGAATAATAACTTTTTACTTTTATTTACCACGGTTAAAAGTAAATGGGGTAATTATTAATATTACCCTAACACATGTCCTAATTCTATTGGATAAGAATAATTTGACAGAAATAACCTTAGGAATAATATATGAACCTATTTGGTCCACTTGGAAAAGATTAGGACATTTATTATTATTTTATTTAAAGAAGAGTTAAATGAGTTAAAATCAATGTTTAATAACTAAGACTTTTTCAATATAGGGTTATATATATGATAAATTCGATTATAAATATTCATTATAAAGATAATAAGATTTCTTAAATTATGGTATTTTATTTATAATTTTCAGACATTAAATAATTTAATTTATTTATGACACAATGGTGATGCAGTAATTACCTTATTAATGAAATATTATAATAATTGAAATTTTAAATACCCAAATAAATGTAATTTGAAACTTTTAATGAATTTATATAATTTACTATCTGACTATGACATGTTGGGGTTGATTAAATGAATTTTTTTTCAAAGTATTAATGCTATTATGAATTTATCAAAAACAAAATACTAAATAGTTTAAAAATTGATATAAAAGAGTTTTGAAAACAACTATTATATTATTAATTGATATTCTATTCCTAAAAATCTATGGTTAGGCCAAATGACTTATATAATTATAGGTGTATCATTAATGAACAACTTGGGGTTCTCTAGGATTTATATAGTATGTTTAGTAACCATAAAATATAAAAATACAAAGAGACATGCTAAATGTCAAACTATTTAACTAAGAGTTAAATTTAAAAGATAAAGTTAATATAGTGACCCAAACATGTCTAAAACCAATTGTTTGTGTGTTTTTAGACCCATCCCACCATATCCTTTAGATAATTAAATTTTGAGCCATTAGAAACCGAAAATGATTTTATTATAAAATAATATTTCTAGCTTTTCCTAAGGTGCCCCTCACCTCTCTTATAAAAGGGCACTCCCTCTTCTCTATAATTCACACCTTCAAAGAAATTTTACTCAGTCAAAACCTGCCAAAATACCCTTTAAACTATCCACCCTTCATCCTAGAGGCCTTACTTTAGTCATCAATTCAACCTAAGGAGCCCTTTTTATCAAATCAAAAGGAATAACCCGAAGAAGAGGTAAATATCTCACCACCTCTTTCAATTTCTTTTCTTCTTCCACTTCTTTTTTATTTATTGTTTCCAATATAAAATAATAACTCATATATATTCTATATACTATAATGTTATTATAAATATGGTACAACCAAATTTATTTTTCTATCCATCATTTGAATGAAATGTCACCATACGTGTGTACGTACGTCTTACCATCTCCACATCGTTGTGTAATTATTATGCAATACATTATTATTTGGATGGGTATAATAATGATGTTTAATTGATGTAAATAATAAATATAACATGATAATTATTCTATATATATGATATACCATCCAATTATATATTATTTTAATATCAAAATAATGATACCTTTGCTCGTGCGTACGTACGGATTACCGTATCCACGAACACGATGAGATTCATTCATCATCGTATCCATTCAAGACTAATTTTAATTTGATGATTATAAATAATGTTTAAGGACTTGATATAATTCTGGATATTAATAATATACAACCTATCCATAAAAACACGGCTTATGTAACAAAACATATAAAATAAAATGATTAAGTGAACACCCAAAACAACGATAATACTAAAATATTATTAACAAAGCAATATTAAAAGATAATATATGATCTCATATTTATGTATATGAATATAGTATAATTTAATAACAATGATTTAAATATCATACATGAGGTTAACCTACCCTCTATAAAGGAAAAGTACATGGTAAGGGTTTATTTCAAAATCTCTTCATTATCAAAGGTTGATTGTAGGTAATTATCTACTGAGACCTCTTTATCATCCACATCCATGTTTCATAAAAATGTATTTCAAAACATTATTAATATTTCATAGACTATGGGTTAAATTCATTTATACCCTTGTTTGAATTTTTATAATATGTTTATAAATTAATCTTCCCGTCGTTTCCCAAATATGGTCCTTTTTAACCTTTTTGAAAAAATTAAGGTAAGAATGTCTTTTTTTAACTTATACGGCGGGTGCGGCTATTTCCCGCAATTATAAAATCATCAAAGCTTCCCTTAAAATCATATAAGAATATTTTGAAAGTATATTTTTTCTTTCATAATTATGTGACTTTTAAATGATTTCAAAAAAGAGATATTTCTCTCAAATAGTTTATATTTCATCTATGTCAACATCCTTTGATCGATTTTAAGCTTATTTGAAGTTGATTTATTATGATACAAAACTTCCATATTGTATTGAAGGATTTGTGATATGTTTGACTGTGGATGTGTTATTTTTATACCATTCGTGGTTTATGGAGAAAGTATTGACATTTAGTATTCTAGTTTTAATACGAATGTTTATGTTATGTTTAAACCCGTTCATATGTGGAATGCATTGGACTTAGTAAGTGACGGGTGGAGTTTGATATAGCTCCTTGATGCATTGGTAGGTCTCATGAGACAAACTAGTGTCTTCGCACAAGGCCTTTACAAAATCTTATTTGTAGTCTTGGCACAAGGCCTTGACTATGGGGTTATGAAAGTATGGCATTATGCATTCCATCATTATGAAAGTGGTTATTGATATTTCATGTGATAATTCTACTAGTAGAATGTCCATGTGAATAAGTAAATGGAATTATTTCGTTTTATTTTTTCCATATTATGCTCATGTTGATGTTTAAAAGGATTTTGTTTTAGTTATACATTGCCTTAAAATTTTTATTCTTATTTTTGAAAGTTACCGCTATATAGTTATCCTTACCGAGCATCCGAGCTCACCCTTTTCTGTGTTTTATTTTTCCAAGGATGCGAAGAAGTATTTTATGACTGACCTATTGGGATTGTCTAAGGGGATATGATTTTGGTCTATGGAAACAATGTTGTTGTAGTTCTTCATTTTATGATGTAATGTAAACCATATAAATGTATCCAGTACTTCCAAGTCTAATAAGATAATCGATCTTTTGAGACTTGATCTTTTGTGATCATGTCAATGTTATATAATAATTCACCAACTTTGGGTAACTAGGGTTGGGGAATTATAGTTGGTATTAGAGGAAGTTTATTACAAACCTTGGAAACTAGATTTAGATAAACTCTGATTAAAGCACATAGCCCTAAGATAGACTTTGGGTATTAGTATAGAAGAACTTCCTAGAATTTTGGTAATGTAGATATTTTGTTAGTTTTCTATTGAATACATCCCTGTTTAGATATGAGTAGGTAGAGACAGCTCTGGCACAGATGTACCTAAGGGTAAAACCTAAAAACACCGCTTTAAGCTAGACTAAAATGGGAACTAGTGCACGACAACAGGCCTTGCTGCACTCTTGGTTACGACACTTCCAAGGGATATGGTTAGTGTAATTATCATTTTCTTTAAAAACCATTATGAAGGTTTTATGAGTATATAATTCCTCAAAGAATTGTTTTTATGATTATGGATTATATCCAAAAACTGTTCATTTTATGTTATGTGTTTTTCAAGTTTGGAATTATGTATTTCAATTCATAAAATAATAAATTTTATTCCATTGTTTAGAAATGGATCCTAGTGGAAGGAATGGAAACCGTATCAATGCACATAATCCATGTACGAATTTCCCTCATACTCAAGATAATTATAGTGGAGTTGGGAATACAACTGGTGTCGATCAGCTTATCACTATACTGGGACAACTCACTCAGGTTATGAATAATAACCTTACCTGTATGGAGCACCCTGATCCACAATGTGGAGGATCAATGTTAGATCTCTTCATGAGGAAACAACCACCAACATTCAATAGGGGTACAAATACACTAGTAGCTAATCAATGGATAAATTCCTTAGAGAAAATATTCCATGCCTTGGGGAGTAGAGAAGGGGAAAAAGTTGTCAAGGCAGTTTACTCCCTCACTGGAGATGCTGATCATTGGAGGTCATTGATTCAAAACATGAAGGAATATGATGATGTACCAAATATGGAATAGAGGGATTTTAATGGGATTTTCCTAGAAAAATACTTTCCTCATGACCATCGAGTGGATATGGAAAGACAATTTTTTCAGTCTGAGGTAAAAGGAGGATGAGAATGTTGCAAAGTGTGAGTCTAACTTTACAAGGATAGAAAGACATGTTGTAGATTATATATGTTACCCAAGAAGTAAGATTTATTGTTTCTTTTATGGTTCAAAACCATTTCTCCGTCGAGAACTAGTCTCACAATCCTTCTCATTGTACGGAGATATTGTCTCATGTGCTATTAAGATTGAAAAAGAATTCTCTATGTCTTATGACTTTAAAGCAAAGAAAGAGAAGAAGAGATATTCTGATCACTCTGTAAATGGAAATAAGGGGAATAAGGGAAAATTTGAATATCCATTGTGTAGTAAATGTGGGAAGAAACACCCTGATACTTGCATGAAGGGAATGAGAGTCTGTCACAAGTGTGGTGAAAAAGGCCACCAAGCTCATGATTGCAAGGGGAAGAAAGAAGCTACCGATGTTGAATGCTACAATTGCAGAGAGATGGGACATTATGCAAATGAATGTACTAATAATCCAGGAAACTTAACTTAGAAAAGGCCAAGGGATGAATTCCAAGCTTATGCGATCACTACTATTGAGGTTGAAGCTTTGAAAGACGTGGTGGCAGGTAATCCAATGGTTTCCTCAAGTTTAACCAATGCTTTATTTGATTCTAGATCATCACATTGTTTCATATCTTTTTATTTTTCTATGAAAATTAGATATTTTCAATTTGATTTAACAAGGGAGTTGTCAGTCAAAAATCTTAAAGTATGTATCATCACTATAATGTTTTGTGAATCAGTTCCCATTAGGGAATATAAATGTTCTTTATATGATGATGTCATCATTATACCCATGATTGAATTTTAAATAATCGTTGGTATGTATTTTATTTTGGACCATGATGCCAAAGTTTATTATAAGAAGAAGGAGATTACTATTTTTGATGAAGATGATAAAGAACACCTTATCTTTAGAGAAGAATCACCACCACTTAATTCTTATCCAGATCCACCCTAGTAGCTCAACTATATTCAATTATCGGGTAGAAAGAGAATAAAATAACTGTGGGTGAGGAAAACAATGTTCAAATAGAGGATATACCTATTGTGAATGAATATGTTGATGTGTTTCCAGAAGATTTACCTGGACATTCTCCAGAACAAGAAATTGTGTTTTCCATTGATTTAATTCCTGGATCAAGGCCCATATCAAAGACCCCTATAGAATGGCCACTTTGGAATTAGTGGAAATAAAGAAAAAACTAGAGGAATTGAGTAATAAGAGATTTATTAAGCCTAGTGTTTCTCCATGGGTAGCCCCTTTACTTTTTGTTAAGAAGAATGATGGATCAATGAAGTTGTGCATTGACTACAGGGAGATCAATGCTATAACAATAAAGAACAAGTATCCCCTACCTCACATTGATGATTTATTCAACCATCTTCATGGATATCAATACTTTCAAAGATTTACCTTCGATATGGATATCATCAGTTGTGTGTGAAGAAGGAAGACATTCCGAAAACAGCATTTTGAACCATGTAAAGGCACTACGAGTTTACAGTAATGCCTTTTGGATTGACTAATGCACCGTTTTTCTTCATGGATCTAATGAACAGAGTTTTCAAGGAATATCTTTATGAATTTGAAGTGTTATTTATTGGTTATATCTTGGTATACTCCAAAATCTACGAAGATCATGAAAATCACTTGCACATTATCCTGAAGAATCTGGGAAGACATGAATTATATGGGAAGTTTAGCAAGTGTGAATTCTGGATTCAGGAGATTTCTTTTCTTGGCCACATTTTCTCCAAGGATGGAATCTCTATTGATCCTTCTAATACAAATGCAATCCATGAATGGCCATCACTGACGAGTATAACCAAGGCACGTGGTTTTGTTGGTTTAGAAGGTTATTATCGACGTTTCGTCCAAAATTTTTCCTAATTAGATAACCCATTAACGAAGCTCATATGTAAAGGGGTTAAATTTGTTTGGAAAGAAGAGAATGAAGAATGTTTTGAGGAACTGAATATAATATTAGTCAGTGTCTCTATCATGACTCTATCATCGGCGAATGATGGGTTTGTTATATATAGCGATGCTTGAAATAAAGGACTTGGTAGTGTCCTTATGCAGAATGATAGGGTTATTGCCTATGCATCATGACAACTAGAAATTGATGAGAAAAAATATCCTACTAATGATCTTGAGTTAGAAGCTGTAATCTTTGCTTTGAAGATATGGAGAAATTATCCCTATGGTGAAAAATGTGAGATATATACCGATCAGAAGAGTTTGAAGTATATTTTATCACAGAAGGAACACAACATGAGGCAAAGAAGATGAATTGAACTACTCAAGGATTATTATTTCACCATACGCTACCACCCGGGGAAGGAAAATAAGGTGGAAAATTCAGTGAGTAGAAAAGATCTTGGAGTTTTGAACAAGATGCTAGTTGAAAAGGATCCTATATACATGGATCTAGTAAATATGTATATGGGAATCACCATAGAAGGTGAAACATCAATACTTTTTCAAATGGTTGCCAAACTATCATTAATAGAAAAGATAAAGAGTTCTCATTATGATGATGAAGAGTTTGAAAAGAAGATTAAATCTGTGAATGGTGGAATATTGATTGAATTTGTGTATGAAGATGGAATTTTGAAATTTGGGAAGAGACTTTGTGTTCCCGATATACTGGATCTAAAAAGGGAATTGTTGGATGATGCTCATAGTTCCAATTTTTCTATACACCCTAGGAGCACAAAAATGTATAGATATTTGAATTAAAAATTTTGGTTGAACAACATGAAGAGGGATATTGATGATTTTGTGTGAAGATGTATGGTTTTTCAATAAGTGAAAGCTAGAAGGAAACATCCTGTAGGATTCATGCAACCTCTCCCCATACTTGAGTGGAAATGGGATAATATTACGATGGACTTCATCATGAAACTACCATATAATCCTTGAAAGAATAATGCAGTATGGGTCATTGTTGATATTCTAACCATGTCATCACATTTTTTTTCTATAAGAGAAGATTTAACATTTGAACAAAAAACAAGACTATATATTAATGATGTTGTAAGAATTCATGGATTACCACTATCAATTTTTTCTGATTATGATTCACGTTTTACATCAATATTTTGGAAAATATTCAGAAAAACCTGGATACTGAACTTTGTTTGAGCACTACCTACCACCCCCCAAACTGATGGAAAATCTGAACCAAATATTCAAACATTAGAAGACATGTTGAGATCATGATCACCTAACTTTCAAGGTCTGTGGGATCAATATTTACCTCTGGTAGAATTTTCCTATAATAATAGTTTCCATTCAAGTATTCAGATGGAACCATATGAAGTGTTATATGGAAAGACATGTCGCACACCAACCTGTTGGGATGATGTTGGTGAAAGAAAACTTTTATGCCTATAACTTCTTGAGGAAATGAAGGAAATGTGAAGGTAATCCAGACCCACATCATAGGAGCTCAAATTTGGCAGAAGAGATATTCCGATAACCGAAGGAATAATTTGGAATTTCAGGTAGGAGATCTAGTTTTATTGAAGGTATCTCTATGGAAGGGTGTTATATGTTTTAGTAAGAAGGGTAAATTGAGTCCCAGGTACATCGGACCTTTCAAAATTCTAGAATGAATTGGGGCTTTAGGTTACTGTTTGGAAATGCCTCCAAGTCTCTCTAAAGTTCACAATGTATTCCACGTATCACTGTTGAGAAAATACATGCCTGACCCAATGCATGTACTCAACTATGAGGAATTAGAATTGGAACCCTGTCTATCTTATTACGAAGATCCTGTAAAGTTTCTTGATACAAGAGAACAAGTGCTGAGAAACCAGAAAACGCGTCTGGTAAAAGTTCTATGGAGAAACCATAAGAAGAAAGAGGCAACGTGGGAACCCGAGTAACATCTGATGAAGAACCACCCAAGAATTTTTATGTAGTAATATTATAGAAATTTCAAGGATGGAATTATTTTAAGGAGGGGATAATGTAACACCCAAGCTTCCACGGTACGCTTCTCTTTGAATAATGCAATAGCTTGCACTATACACAACTTCGAGTTCTAACACACCACAACCAATCAAACTAACCATTATGAATAGTAATACCCACTTTTTAAATTTTATAAATTTTATCTTTCACAATGGAATTCATTTTTGGATTCGGAATATCTAAATTAGCTTAGGGTGAATTTTTGGTATTTTTCTGAAAACTTTCAATTTTTGATGAATTGTGAAAAACACTGAGTTATTGTTTAAAACCAAATTTTTATTTAAATAATTATTTATTTTATTTAAGTTTATTTTATGTCAAAATAGATAAATAATGCCTATATATGTTTAATGTAATTCATTGGAGTAAGTTTTTAATAATTTTTTATATATAAAAATTTTGTTGAACTTTTCACCGTCTTTTACCTACCTCCTAGGGGAATTTGTAAATTCAAATAAAAATTAATTTTACCACTTATGTGAGTGGAATTTAAGAAATTATAAGGACACAAATGATATTAGTAAGTAAATTTGGTTAAATAAGTTGAAAATAATGTTAGGTGAATAGTAACTTTTTTACTTTTATTTACAACGGTTAAAAGTAAATAGGGTAATTAATGGTAAAAAAGATATTAATATTACCCTAACACATGTCCTAATTCAACTGGATAAGTATAATTCGACCAAAAACAACCTTAGGTATAAAATATGAACCTCTTTGGTCCACTTGTATTAGATTAGGACATTTATTATTATTTTATTTAAGGAAGAGTTAAAAGAGTTAAAATCAATGTTTAATAACTAAAACATTTTTAATATAGGGTTATATATATGATAAATTAGATTATAAATATTCATTATAAATATAAAAATATTTCCTACATAATTATATTTTATTTATAATTTTTAGACATTAAATAATTTAATTTATTTATGACACAATGGTGATGCAATTATTACCATATTAATGAAATATTAAAATAATTGATATTTTAAATACCCAAATAAATTTAATTTGATAATTTTAATGAATTAAACTAATTTTATTGGTTAATATGACATTTTAGGGTTGATTAAAGAAATTTTTTTTGAACTAATAATGCTGTTATGAATTTAGAAAAAACAAAATTCCAAATATTGTCAAAATTGACATAAAAGAGTTTTTAGAACAAATATTATATTATTATTTGATATTCTATTCCTACAAATGTAAGGTTTGGCAAAAGGACAAATAAAATTATAGGTGTATCATTAATGAAAAATTTGAGGTTATCTTGGATGTATATAGTATGTTTATTAACCATATAATATAAAAATACAAAGAGACATGCTAAATGTCAAACTATTTATGTAAGTGTTAAATATAAAAGATAAAGTTAATATAGTGACCCAAACCTATCTAAAACTGTAACGCCCTGATGCCAGTTACCTAGAGTCGGTGCATTATTACATAACATTGGCATGATCACAAGAAAGATCAAATCTCGAAAGACCGATTGGTTTAGTATCCTTGGAAACACTAGATATATTCATAAAGTTTTACATTACATCATAAAGTGAAAAACTACTACAACAACATAGTCTCTATATTCCACACTCATATCCCCCAGATACTATCCCTGCAGGTCATTCATAACTTACTTCTTCACATCCTGGGAAAAATATAACATAGAAAAGGGGTGAGCTCAAATGCCCAGTAAGGATAACAATATATGGGAAATTTTCAAAAATAAGCATAAACATTTAAGGCAATGTATAACTAAAACAAAATCCTTTTAAACTTGAAATTCAACATAGTATGGAAAAAGTAAAATGAAATAATTCCATTTACTTATTCACATAGATATTCTACTAATCGAATAATCACATGCAATATCAATAACCACTTTCATAATGATGGAATGCATAATGCCAGATTATCATAACCACATAGCCAAGGCCTCATGCCAAGACTACAAATAAGATTTTTCCAAGGCCTTGTGCCAAGACACTAGTTTGTCTCATGAGACCTACCGATGCATCGAGGAGCTATAGCGGGCTCCACTCGTCACATATTAAGTCCAATGCATTCCCATATGAAACGGTTTAAACATAACTTAAACATTCGTATTAAAAATAGCATATGAAATGTCAATACTTTCACCATAAACCCTGAATGGTATAAAAATAGCACATCCACAGTCAAACATATCACAAAACCTTCAAAACAATATAGAAGTTTTGTATAATAAATCAAATTCATATAAGCATAAAATCCATCAAAGGATGTTGACATAGATGAAATCAAATCTCTTTTTAGAGAAATATCTCTTTCTATTTTGAAATCATTTAAGAGTCTTATATTTATAAAATAAAACATTTTATTTGAAAATATTCTTATAAGATTTTAAGGGAAGCTTTGTCAATTTTATAACGGTGGAAAATAGCCGCACCCGCCGTATAAGTTAAAAAAACATTCTTACCTTAATTTTGTCAAAAAGGTTAAAAAAAGCACCTTGTTTGGAAAATGATGGAAAGATTCCTTTATAAACCTCTTATAAAAAGTCAAATAAGGGTATAAATGACTTTAACCCATATTCTTGTAAATAGTAAAAATGTTTTGAAATACATTTTTAAGAAACATGGATGTGGATGATAAAGAGATCCCAGTAGATTATTACGTATAAACAACCTCGGATAATGAAGAGATTGTGAAATAAACCTTACCTTGTACTTTTACTTGGTTGGGGTAGGTTAAACTCCTATATAAAGATGAAATAATTGTTATTAAATTATACAAGAATCATATATATTAATATGATATCATATATGATCTTTTAACATTGATTTGTTAATAATATCTTTGAATTATCGTCGTTTCGGGTGTTAACTTACTCATTTTATTTTATATGTTTTGTTACATAATCCGTGTTTGTTATGGATAGGTTGTATCTTATTCATATCCAGAATGATATCAAGTCCTTAAACATCATTTTTAAATCATCAAATGATAATTATACTTTAATGGATATGATGGAGAATGAATCTCATCGCGTTCGTGGAGACGGTAGTCCGTACGTACACATGAGCGACAATAATATATAAATGGATGGTATATCATATATAAAGAATCATTAACATGTGATATTTATTATTTAAATGAGTTATAAATCATTATTATACCCATCCAAATAATAATATATTGAATAATAAATAAACCACGACGTGGAGACGGTAAGCCGTACGTACGCACGTATGGTAACATATTATTCAAAGGGAGGATAGAATACTGAATATGGCTGTACCATATTTATAATAACATCACAGTATATATAAGATACTGGAGTTATTATTTTAAAATTGTAATAACAAATAAAGAAGAAGTGGAAGAAGAAAGGAACTTGAAAAGGGGTGGTGAAAACATTACCTCTTTTTCGGGTTCTTCCTTTTGATTTGATCAAAAGGGCTCTCTAGGTTGGCTTTCCAATCAAACTAAGGCCTCTAGGTTGTAGTGAGGTAATTTGGGAGAGTATTTGGGAAGAGTTTGGCCGAACCAAAAGGCTTTGAAAGTGTGAAGAAATGAGAAGGAGGAGTGCCCTTTTATAAGAGGGGTGAGGGGTACCTTTGGAAAAGCTAGAAATATTAATTGATAATAAATTCATATTCAGTTTCTAATGGCTCCAAAGTTGATTATTCAAATTTTAAGGTGGGGATAGGTCTAAAAACACTCAACCAATATAATTTATATAGGTTTGGGTACTTATGTCAACCTTATCTTTAAGTATTAACTCTAAGTTAATTAGTTTCACTTTTACAATGTCTCTTTGTATTTTTATATTATATGGTTAATAAACTTACTATATACATCCAAGCGACCCCCCAAGTGGTCCATTAATGATACACCTATCATGATATAAGTCTCTTGGCCGATCCTTATATTTTTAGGATTTTAATATCAATTAATAATATAATATTTGTTTTAAATATTCTTTTATGTCAATTTTCACACTATTCAATAGTTGATTTTTGTGAAACTCATAACAGAATGATTACTTAGAAAACATTTAATTAAATCAATACTAATATGTCATAATATCCTAGAAAATTATTGTAATTCATTAAAAGTCTCAAATTATATTTATTTCGGTATTTATAATATCAATTATTTTAATTTGTCACTATTATGGTAATTACTGCATCATCATTGTGTCAGAAATAAATTAACTTCTGTAATCTCTAAAAATTATAAATAAACTATAATTATGTATGAAATCTTTTTATCTTTCTAATGAATATTTATAGTCAAAACTCCAACATATATAACCCAATGTAAAAATTGTTTTTCTAAAAGATATATGCTTGTGTCATTTTTGTATTCATTTTAACTTAATTAAAATTAAGTGTTCCTATCAACTACAAGTGGCTCCATGGGGTCCCCAAATCGACCCGAAGATGACTATGGTCGAGCATGTATCAACCAATGATCCTAGGACACGTTTTAGGGTAATTTAGTATTATTATAATATTATTTTTAACCCTTATTTACCGGATTTACCCTTTAACCATGGTAAATACACTACTAGAAAAACAGGTATTTGCGACGGGGCATTTGGGACGGGATCCCGTCGCAAATGGCCTTTTGCGACGGGGGCCCGTCGCAAATAGCCCGTTGCTGAAAACGCCATCGCAACAACACTTATTTGCGACGGGCCCGTCGCTAAAGCCTTTTTTTGCGACGGTCATTCTCCCCGTCGCAAATAGTATTCCATTTTTTTGTAAAAAACTTTTAAAATGGTTTTTGCGACGGGACCCGTCGCAAATACCTTTTCCGACGGTACCGTCGCAAAAACGATTTTTTAAAAAAAATAAAAAACTATAAATAATAGTAGTATTTGCGACGGGACCCGTCGCAAATACTATTTAAAAAAAAAATAAAAACTATTAATAATACTAGTATTTTCGACGGGCATAGTATCCCGTCGCAAATACTATAAAAAAAATAAAAAAAATAAATTATTAATAAATTATTTTAATTAATATAATAATAGAATTATAATTCACAAATAAAAATAATTAATTATTTTAATTAATATAATAATAATAGAATTATAATTCAAAAATAAAAAATAATAGAATATTAATAAATGATTTAATTAATATAATAATATTAGAATTATAATTCATAAATAAAAAAAATATTAATAAGTTATTTTAATTAATATAAAAATAATAAATTATTTTACATTCAAATATTAAAATAATTCAAGTATTACAAAAAATATAATTAAATTATAATATTATAAAATTTTAATATATATATATATTTTAATATTATAAAATATAAATAATATTATTATTCATATTAATATTGTTATTTAAAAATATAATATTATTAATATTTTATAACGAGACAAAAACTAAGAATAGAAAAAAAAATATTTTGATTTCCCAAATTTTATAACATAAATACAAACACTAATCTGAAGGAGGGGGGGGGGGGGAGGTGGGGGAGGTGGGGGATCTGCAGATGGTGGTGGAGGAAACTCCATCCCTAAAGCATGAGTGAGTCGGCGCATGTACTCCATCTGCTCCTGATGCTGCTGCTGCCACTGACTCGTCTGCTCCTCGTACAACTGCTGCTGGCGTCGACGCTCCTCCTCATGTTGCTGACGCATCTGCTCCTGCTCCTGTCGGAGACTCTCTATCTGTGCAGTCTGAGATTGCAACTGATCCTCATACTGTGCAGTAAAAGAAGAAGCACGAGCTCCTCTCGAGCTGGACGCCGACATCGCAACACTGCCATAATAATCTCCGGGAGTGAGTTGAGAGCCGATACCAACTACCCGCCCTTCTCGAAGGCATACTGGGTGGCCTGCATCCATGCCGCCTCATCAAACTGACGGGCAGTGGTCTGATCTGATGACTCAGCCTGACTCTCAGGCTGGGCCTGTGACGCTGCGACCTCATATGACTCCTATAGTTGCAATTTAAAATTAAAATTGTGAATATATTATATGCAGTTAATTTTTAAACTTGAAAACAAATAATACTGACCACGATGTGATGCTGACGATCACTTCTGAGCTCCCCAGTAGCAGGATCACTATACATCCTCCGATATACGTCGTACTCTGTAATATCGGGGTGCTCAACAACCTATAAGAATAAAAAATAAACTGTTAATATTTATAGTTATATAAAATATTTATAAATAATGTACGTACCAGATTCTGTCTATGAGTACTGAAAGAACGACTCCCAGCTCGATGAGTCACCTCTTGTCTCCCCCGATTCTGCCTCCCCACCGATGATCTCCTCTGAAAGGCACCACTCAACCAGTGCGCACATAATCCATCCCATACATGGGATGAAATATACTCTGGTCGGTGTGCTCTACATGACTCCTCAAAATCTGACACTCCTTCTTTCTTCATCACAGTTTTTCTTAAATTGTGCAAAAACTGACGAAGGCGATCACGCATGGCCACCTCCCATGCCTCGTGGATGGCGTCACGCATGGTATCCTCGATCGGATACCATAAACCCTACAAATAAATCAAAATATCAAGTTAGAAATGAAATAATTTTCAAAATAAAAATTATTTATTTACGTACGTACCAACCAATGGCCGAACATGGCCTGCTGCACATCAATGGGAATCTGCTCCCATGTGGACCACGGCTGATAGAAATAGTTGCACAAAATAGCGCTGCCCTGTCCGACTGCTATATGCGGAAAACTGAAAAAATAATAAACATTTATTATGTGAATAGATTAATGAAATCGTAGTCAAATCCACAGGTTATCACACAGGTTATCACACCTCTGTGTGCGTGGATCAAACCCAAGATGTGGACGTCGCTCGGGGACGGGGTCAGGAATCATCAATCGTGCAAGACCGCGCCCCCTCCGCGTACTCCCTGGAACGCCTGCAGTCTGAGGGTCATCTGTCAGCAACGCATCCGCATCGAAAGTCAGGTCAGCATCTGCCAACTCACGAAATGTGGCCTCGTCCATCTGAAACAGAAAATGTTAATGTTAGCAAATAATTGATAATTACTATTATATATACATATATACATATATAAATATTATGATTGTATATAAATACCATGGAATGCTATCAGTGTTCATCTTCATCATCATCTTCATATATGTCAATGTCATCTTCATATTCCTCCTCAACATCATCGATATCCATTCGAGTTACAGTTTCTTCATCTCTTACCATTTCAAATTCATATGTGACGTCATTAACATCATCGTCATCACCGAATCTTAAATGTGGGGTGTCGTCATCGATACTCATGTCTCTTTGTAAAAAAGATTGATTTTGAGTACTCTCTTGAAAAACTTTAATTCTTTGCACATCAGTGAAAGCACGTTCACTTTGACTAAACTGATTGTCTCGAATTTTGATTTTTATTATACTCCACCAATCAGTCAAGTCTCTTGATGTTGCACAGTACTTTGCATAATAAACTTGATATGCCTGTTGAGCCAATAAGAATGGTTCATTTACTGCGAGAACACTTTTACATTTAATATCGATGATTCCATGAGTCGGATGAACATGCACGCCTCTCTCTGTATCCAACCACCGACATTTGAACATGGTTATGTAATGTTGTCCAAGATAACAGAGTTCAATGATTTCATCAAGTATGCCATAAAAGTCAACTTCATTTTCTCGATGATGAGATCCTCTCAAGATAACTCCACTGTTCATTGTTTTTTTCGATTCCCCATATGCATGTGTGTGGAATCGAAATCCATTCACCACATATGCATTATAAGTTTTAACAAGTTTGGAAGGTGGGTTACTCAATACACACAGCCGTTTGTCAATTTTATCAGCATGTAGAGACACCTGAAAATTTGTGAAATAATTACCAATATAGTAAACTATACATTGAATGAGTTTCTAAAAGATAAAGAATTTATGTTACCAGTTTTTGAAACCACTGAGAGAAATTTTTCAGTCGACGTTCTTCGAGAGCAGCTGCTGTAATTTGTGGAATTTGTTTCTTGATATGATTATCATACAACCTATAAAAACCAATGTTATTTACTGTAACATAAATGATAGAATAAGTGATATAAACACTTACAGTACAACTGATTTCATCTCTTCACAGTTGAGCAGAACATACGTATGAGCTCTCT
Organism: Viscum album; assembly: GCA_963277665.1. Classification (NCBI taxonomy): domain Eukaryota; kingdom Viridiplantae; phylum Streptophyta; class Magnoliopsida; order Santalales; family Viscaceae; genus Viscum; species Viscum album. Next base: position 930,381,960 of record OY728165.1, read on the forward strand.
GATGTTCATCATCTGAAAGCCAGTGTTCATAAACTCCACCAAAACCAAGCTCTGACTTGTTGAAAATAGATAATTGATTGTCGATTTCATCAATATTCCTCTCGTTCCGTCCCATTCGGTTGTGTTTTGAAGGATACTCAGATTCAAAATAATGGGAGCAGAAAAAAGATATTTCCTCTTGCAAATAAGCTTCTGCAATAGATCCTTCAACAGATGCTTTGTTACATACTTTTCTTTTCAATTTTTCCATGCATCTTTCAAATGGGTACATCCATCGAAACTGTACCGGACCTCCACATTTGGATTCATATGGAAAATGTAACATCAAATGTTCCATTGAGTCTAAGAAAGATGGTGGAAATTTTTTTTCCAGTTTACATATAATTACAACAACATCTTTTTCAAGTTTGCCTAGAGCATCATAATATGCCGTAGCCGCACAAATTTCCTGAAAAAAATGAGACATGTCTGTTATGGAATCCCAAATCACAGAATTCAACAGACCTCTTAATCCAATGGGTAGAAGTCTCTCCATTATAACATGACAATCATGACTTTTTAATCCAGTAATATGACCATTCTTTACACATCTACCCAAATTAGAAGCACATCCATATGGAAGTCTCAAATCTGCAATCCACTGACAAAATAATAAACGGTTTTCTTTATACAGTGTATAAGCTGCTTTTGGTTTCAGTAACCTTTCTGTTCTGACATTCTCAAATAGTTCCAATTCTGGATGCCTGCAAATTTGGGTAAGATCTAAACGTGCATTTACATTGTCTTTGCTCTTTCCTGGCGTATCCAAAACTGTATGATACAAATTATCAAAACAGTTCTTCTCAATATGCATGATATCTAACATGCGTCGGACCAACATATCAGACCAATATGGCAAATCCCAAAATATGCTACGTTTAATCCAATTGTGTTCTTTCCCAAAACCAGAAATTTTCTGTTGATTTATTGTGGGACCAAAAGTGATGGGAGGTAATGAAAATACAACTGATTTTAACTCCGAACCTGATAGCATTTTTGGAGGTTCATCCCTTTCAACTGTTCATTTTCTGAAATGAGATCTGTTTCTGTGAAAAGGATGATCAGCTGGAAGAAATCTGCGATGACAGTCAAAATAACAAGGTTTCTTTCCATGAATGAGCATAAATGCTTTGTTCTCTCCCATACAGTAAGGACATGATTTCTGACCATGTGTACTCCAGCCAGATAACATCCCATAAGCCGGGAAGTCACTTATTGTCCACATCAATTCTGCTCTCAGTATGAAATTCTGTTTCGTTGCATCATCATATGTACTGACACCAGTACTCCACAATAAATTTAATTCATCAATCAATGGCTTCAAATAAACATCAATATTTTTCTTCGGATGTCCTGGAATTAGTAAAGTCAAAATGATATATGGATCCTTCATCAACATCCATGGAGGTAAATTGTACGGAGTTAAAAAAACAGGCCAACATGAATATTGACTACCATAAGATCCAAACGGACAGAAACCATCAGTGGAAAGGCCCAGTCGAACATTTCTAGCTTCTAAAGCAAATGATGGATGCACTCTATCAAAATGTTTCCATGAATCACCATCGGCTGGATGATTCAAGCTTTTATCGGTTGAAATATTCTCTTTATGCCATGACATCATTGTCGCTGTATTCTTAGACATGAATAGACGCTGAAGTCTGGATGTAAGCGGAAAATATCTCAACTGTTTTACAGGAATCAAACCAGACTTCCCGTGTTGTCCTTCTTTATATCTCAATTGGCCACATGTAGGACAAATATCCAACGACTCATTTTCCCCAGAATATAAAATGCAGTCATTTGAACGTGCATGAATCTTCTGACAATTAAGTCCCAAATTTCGAACCAGCCTCTTACTCTCATAGTAATTTGCAGGTAAAACATTTCCTTCGGGTAACAGTGTTTTCAGCAAAGAAAATATCTGGTCAAAACAGGTGTTTGACATTCCGTTATCTGATTTGATAGCCATAAATTTTGCAACTACTTCTAATTTCCTCATCTTACAGCCAGGATATAATGCATCCTCAGCAGATTTCAACAACTCATAAAATTCAGACGGTGCCAACTCAGGATTTGAAACTATATCAGCCGGAGTTTCTGTATGTTGAACAGATGAACCTGCAACATCATGTACTAAATCTTGAAACCGGGATGGATCCGGAATCAAGTTGGTATCACCTGCTCTGGAACTGTGTTCACCGTGTTGATACCAAAAAACATAATCTGGTTGAAAACCAAAACGTAAGAGATGTTCTCCCACTTTGTCAAACGGGTCAAACGTTCTCAATGCACATTTTCTGCAAGGGCATTTTATTTTGCCTTCTGAAACAAATTCTGAATTTGATGCCGCAAATGATAAAAAAATCTCCACACCCTCAACATATACTGGATTTAAACCAGAACCGTTTGGATTTCTACGTTGATTTATCCATATACGGTCACCTAATAATGATTGTTGACGACCTCGTTGTTCCATATTTCTCTATAAAATATAAAAGCATTACTGATTTTGAATAATTTGTTAGAAAAAACACTCAAGTAAAGATTGAATATATTGAGAATAAAGCAAAACATGTTACAAATATTGATAATTTTAATATTTTATTGATTTTTTATTATTTTAATAATACTAATATAATTTTTTCATAAACATTAATTATATAATAATAACATTATTACATTATTAGTATATTTTATTATTAATATTAAAATAACATAATTTTTTATATTATATACAATTCTCTTTCATCCGTGTGTTTAACATTCTGTCTCCACATGTAATATTTGCATTCACTTTCACCTCTCCATTGGCGAGTAGGTTGATAATTTTGAAAAAGAATGCGAATATTACATGTGGAGACAGAAAACACACAGATGAAAAGAGAATTGTATATAATATAGAAAATTATATTATTTTAATATTAATAATAAAATATACAAATAATGTACTAATGTTATTATTCGTAAATATTGGTAATTATTCCAAATTATTGGAAATTATTTCTAATTATTGGTAATTATTTCTAATTATTTGTAATTATAGGTAATTATTGGTAATTATTGGTAATTATTACTAATTATTGGTAATTATTACTAATTATTGGTAATTATTACTAATTATTGGTAATTATTACTAATTATTGGTAATTATTACTAATTATTGGTAATTATTACTAATTATTGGTAATTATTACTAATTATTGGTAATTATTACTAATTATTGGTAATTATTGGTAATTATTGGTAAGTATTGGTAATTATTGGTAAGTATTGGTAATTATTGGTAATTATTGGTAATTATTACTAATTATTACTAATTATTGGTAATTATTGGTAATTATTACTAATTATTGGTAATTATTACTAATTATTGGTAACTAATACTAATTATTGGTAATTAATACTAATTATTAGTAATTAATACTAATTATTGGTAATTAATACTAATTATTGGTAATTAATACTAATTATTGGTAATTATTACTAATTATTGTTAATTATTACTAATTATTGGTAATTATTACTAATTATTGGTAATTATTACTAATTATTGGTAATTATTACTAATTATTGATAATTATTACTAATTATTGGTAATTATTACTAATTATTGGTAATTATTACTAATTATTTGTAATTATTACTAATTATTACTAATTATTACTAATTATTGGTAATTATTACTAATTATTACTAATTATTGGTAATTATTACCAATTATTGGTAATTATTACCAATTATTGGTAATTAATACCAATTATTGGTAATTATTGGTAATTATTACTAATTATTGGTAATTATTGGTAATTATTGGTAATTATTGGTAAATATTGTTAATTATTACTAATTATTGGTAATTATTACTAATTATTGGTAACTAATACTAATTATTGGTAATTAATACTAATTATTGGTAATTAATACTAATTATTGGTAATTAATAATAATTATTACTAATTATTGGTAATTATTACTAATTATTGGTAATTATTACTAATTATTGTTAATTAATACTAATTATTGGTAATTAATACTAATTATTCCTAATTATTACTAATTGTTACTAATTATTAGTAATTATTGTTAATTATTGTAAATTATTACTAATTATTACTGATTATTAGTAATTATTACTAATTATTAGTAATTATTACTAATTATGAGTAATTATTACTAATTATTAATAATTATTACTAATTATTGGTAATTATTAATATTTATTATTAATTATTACTAATTATAGGGAATTATTAGTAATTATTACCAATTATTGGTAATTATTGGCAATTATTACTAATTATTAGCAATTATTATTAATTATTGGCAATTATTGGTAATTATTGGCAATTATTGTTAATTATTACTAATTATTGGTAATTATTGGCAATTATTGGTAATTATTGGCAATTATTGTTAATTATTGGTAAGTATTGTTAATTATTACTAATTATTGGTAATTATTGGTAATTATTACTAATTATTGGTAATTATTGGTAATTATTACTAATTATTGGTAATTATTACTAATTATTACTAATTATTGGTAATTATTACTAATTATTACTAAATATTGGTAATTATTACTAATTATTTGTAATTATTCCTAATTCTTACTAATCATTGGTAATTATTACTAATTATTGGTAATTAATACTAATTATAGGTAATTATTACTAATTATTGGTAATTAATACTAATTATTGGTAATTAATACTAATTATTGGTAATTAATACTAATTATTACTAATTATTGGTAATTATTGGCAATTATTACTAATTATTGGCAATTATTACTAATTATTGGCAATTATTGGTAATTATTGGCAATTATTGTTAATTATTGGCAATTATTGGTAATTATTGGCAATTATTGGTAATTATTGGCAATTATTTTTAATTATTTGTAAGTATTGTTAATTATTACTAATTATTGGTAATTATTGGTAATTATTACTAATTATTGGTAATTATTACTAATTATTACTAATTATTGGTAATTATTCCTAATTCTTACTAATTATTGGTAATTATTCCTAATTATTGGTAATTAATACTAATTATAGGTAATTATTACTAATTATTGGTAATTAATACTAATTATTACTAATTATTATTAGTTATTACTAATTATTGGTAATTATTCCTAATTATTCTTAATTTTTCCTAATTTTTCCTAATTTTTCCTAATTTTTCTTAATTTTTCCTAATTTTTGGTAATTTTTGGTAATTATTGCTAATTATTCCTAATTATTGGTAATTATTGGTAATTATTGGTAATTATTGGTAATTATTGGTAATTATGGCTAATTATTGGTAATTATTCCTAATTATTACTAATTATTCCTAATTATTACTAATTATTCCTAATTATTACTAATTATTACTAATTATTACTAATTATTACTAATTATTACTAATTATTACTAATTATTACTAATTATTACTAATTATTACAAATTATTACGAATTATTCCTAATTATTACTAATTATTACTAATTATTGGTAATTATTGGTAATTATTACTAATTATTACTAATTATTGGTAATTATTGGTAATTATTACTAATTATTACTAATTATTGTTAATTATTGGTAATTATTCCAAATTATTGGTAAGTATTACTAATTATTGGTAATTATTACTACTTATTGGTAATTATTACTAATTATTGGTAATTATTACTAATTATTGATAATTATTACTAATTATTACTAATTATTGGTAATTATTACTAATTATTACTAATTATTCTTAATTATAGATAATTATTGATAATTGTTCCTAATTATTAGTAACTAAATGAATAATTATCAATAATTAGGAATAATTACCAATAATTACAAATAATAACATTATTAATATATTTTATTATTAATATTAAAATAATATAATTTTCTAATTTATATACAATTCTCCTTTCATCTGTGCATTTTCTATCTCCACATACAAATAATACATGTGAAGACAACAAACACACAGATGAAAAGAGAATTGTATATATAAAAAAAATTATATTATTTTAATATTAATAATAAAATAGACTAAAAATGTAATAATGTTATTATTCCTAATTATTGGTATTTATTACTAATTATTAATATTTATTCTTAATTATTAAAAATTATTACTAATTATTCCTAATTACCATTAACTATGAACAATACTAATAATTTAAATTTATTAAGTAATAAAACAATGTAAACATAATTAAATTACAACTAATTAAGAATAATTGAAACTAATAAAAAATTAAAAATAAATATTAAATTAAAATGAACATAAATACCTTGAAAATTGATCTGCTCTGATCGTTCTTCAAAACTTTAATATCAGCTCCAGAGAAAAAAATTAAACTGGAAAAAAACTGAACTCTAGAAATATAATTTTGAGAGAAGGAGAAGATAGAGAATGAGAATGAAATGAAAAAAACGGATGGGGGTATTTATAGGTTAGATTATTTGCGACGGGATACCCGTCGCAAATACCTTATCCAACATTTATTACGGTCAACGTGTAAATAGTTATTTGTGATGGGTCCCGTCGCAAATAACCACCTGCCGACATACTATTTGCGACGGGGGAATATTCTCCCGTCGCAAATAAGTTTCCCGCGATTTGGCGCGCAAACCGCGCCAGTCCTTTTGCGACGGGGAAAGCTGTCCCGTCGCAAAAGGCTAATTATTTGCGACGGGCAAATAACCCCGCCGCAAATAAGTTTTTAACATGACTATTTGCGACGGGATTTATTCCCGTCGCAAATAACCCGTCCCAAATGCCCTTTTTTCCCGTAGTGATAAAATATTTACCGAAGTAATTATTCAAAATGTCTAAAAATAAAAGTTATCTATTTACACAATTTGAACATCCTGATTCCAAATATGGAATCCATTTTTCCAAATTCAACACACAGAAGTGGCAGAAATTAATTTAAAATTAATTCCCGCTGTGAAAACAAAAAGCGTGTTTTTAAGAGATAATAACTATCAAAAGATTGACACTTGTTTATGTCCGGTTTAATTGTAAAATTATGTCCAATGACCAAAATTATATTAAATGGTAAAAATATCTTCTAAATATACTTTAAAACCACTCAAATTTATAATTTTTCACTATTAATTATTTTGATTAAAATAGTTGTTTTTAATTAAAATTTAGTAATTTTCACTATTCATCAAAATATTAAAGTTATCCGAAAAGTACCAAAATTTCACCTTAGCTAAATTCGATATTCCAAATCCAAAAATGAAGTCCATTTTGAAATATAAAATATATATAATTTCAAAAAGTAGGTATTACTATTCATAACGGCTAGTTTGATTGGTTATGGTGTGTTAGAACTCGGTGTTGCGTACAACACACGCTATCACATTATTCAAAGAGAAGCGTACCGTAGAAGCTTGGGGTGTTACATTCTCCCCTCCTTCAAATAATTTCGTCCTCAAAATTTCTAGAATAGTTATCACATGAAAAGAATCGGGTGGTTCTTCATCATAAGTTCCTCGGGTTCCCACGTTGCCTCTTCCATCTTATGGTTTTTCTACAATACTTTTACCAGACGCATCGTCCGGTTTCTCAGTACTTGTTCTCTCGTATCTAGAATCCTGACGGGCTCTTCACAATAGGAGAGATCGGGTTCCAGTTCTAATTCCTCATAGGTGAGTACATGTGTTGGGTCAGGCATGTATTTCCTCAACAGAGATACGTGGAACACATCGTGAACTTTGGAGAGATATGGCGGCATTGCCAATCGGTAAGCCACAAACCCAATTCGTTCTAGAATTTCGAAGGGTCTGATGTACCTGGGGATCAATTTACCTTTCTTACCAAAACGCATGACTCCCTTCCATGGAGATACCTTTAGGAAAACATGATCACCGAATTGAAATTCCAAATCCTTCCTTCGATTATCAGTATAGCTCTTCTGCCTACTTTGAGCTGCTTTGATGTGATTTTGGATTACCTTCACCTTTTCCACCGTTTCCTCCACCAGTTCTGGGCCTACAAGTTTTCTTTCACCAATGTCATCCCAACAGGTTGGTGTACGACATCTATTTCCGTATAACGCTTCATATGGTGGCATCTGAATACTCGAATGGAAGCTATTGTTATAGGAAAATTCTACGAGAGGTAAATATTGATCCACATACCTTGAAAGTCAAGTGAGCAAGATCTCAACATGTCTTCTAAGGTTTGAATATTCCATTCTGATTGTCCGTCTGTCTGAGGGTGGTAAGCAGTGCTCAAATGATGTTCAGTATCTAGGGATTTCTGAAGACTTTTCCAGAATCTTGAAGTAAAACGGGGATCACGATCAAAAACAATCGATAGGGGTACTCCATGAAGTCTCACAACTTCATTAATATATAGTCTTTCTAGACGTGCCCGGGGTAGATCTTCTCTTATAGCAAGAAAATGTGTTGACTTGGTAAGATGATCAACAATAACCCATATTGCATTGTTTCTTAAAGGAGTCTTTGGTATCCCCATGAAAAAGTCCATCGTAATATTGTCCCATTTCCACTCCGGTATGGGAAGAGGTTGCATGACTCCTCCAGGATGTTTCCTTCCAGCTTTCACTTGTTGAAAAACCATACACATTGACACAAAATCAGAAATCTCCCTCTTCATGTTGTCCCACCAAAAATGTTCCTTCAAATCTCTATACATTTTGGTGCTCCCAGGGTGTATAGAGAAATTGGAACTATGAGCATCATCCAGCAATTCCCTTTTTAGATTAGGTATATCAGGAACACAAAGTCTCTTCCCAAATTTCAAAATTCCATCTTCATACACAAAGTCTCTCAGTCTCCCATCATTCACATCTTTAATCTTCTTTTGAAATTCTTCATCATCGGTATGAGAACTCTTAATCCTTTCTAATAATGATTGTTTGGAAACCATTTGAAAAATCATTGATGTTTCACCTTCCCTGGTTATTCCCATGTCCATCTTCAATAGATCCATCAAAATTGGATCCCTTTCAATTCTCATCACGTTCAAAACTCTATGGTCTTTTCTGCTCAAAGCATCTGCCACCTTGTTTTCTTTCCTCGGGTGGTAGTGTATCGTACAATCATAATCCTTGAGTAATTCAAGCCATCTCCTTTGCCTCATGTTGAGTTCTTTTTTTGAGAAAATATACTTCAAACTCTTGTGATCAGTATAAATCTCACATTTTTCACCATAGAGGTAGTGCCTCCATATCTTCAAATAAAAGATCATAGCTGCTAACTCGAGATCATGAGTAGGATAGTTTTGTTAATGAATTTTCAACTGTCGTGATGCATAGGGAATAAATCTATCATTCTGCATAAGGACACAACCAAGTCCCTTCTTCGATGCATCATTATAAATAACGAACCCATCATTCCCTGATGGTAGAGTCAATAGAGAATCATTGACTAATCTTCTCTTTAGTTCTTCAAAACATTCTTCACACACTTTTGTCCAAACAAATTTAACCCCTTTACGCGTGAGCTTCGTTAATGGGTTAGCCAATCGGGAAAAGTTTTGGACGAAACATCGATAATAACCTGCCAAACCAATAAAACTACGTACCTCAGTTATACTCGTAGGTGCTGGCCATTCTTGGATTTCCTTGGTCTTAGAAGGATCAATAGAGATTCCATATTTAGAGACAATATGGCCAAGAAAAGAAATCTCATGAAGCCAGAATTCACACTAGCTAAACATCCCATATAATTCATGTCTTCTCAGAGTCTTCAGGATAATGTGAAAGTGATTTTCATGATCTTCGTAGCTTTTGGAGTATACCAAGATATCATCAATAAATACCACCACAAATTCATTTATATACTCCTTGAATACTCTATTCATCAGATCCATGAATACAGAGGGTGCATTAGTCAATCAAAAAGGCATTACAGTAAACTCGTAATGCCCGTACCTGGTTTGAAATACTGTCTTCGGAATGTCTTCCTTCCTCACACACAACTGATGGTATCCAGATTGAAGGTCAATCTTTGAAAAGTATTGAGCTCCATGTAGTTGGTCAAATAAATCATCAATGCGTGGTAGGGGATACTTTTTCATTATTGTTATAGCATTGATCTCCCTATAGTCGATACATAACCTCATAGATCCGTCTTTCTTTTTAACAAAAAGAACAGGGGCTCCCCATGGAGAAACACTAGGGCGAATAAATCCCTTATTACTCAATTCCTCTAATTGTTTCTATAGTTCAACTAATTCTACAGTGGCTATTCTATATGAGGTCTTTGATATAGGCCTTGATCCAGGAATTAAATCAATGGAAAACTCAACTTCTCATTCTGGAGGATGTCCAGGTAAATCTTCCGGAAATACATCTACAAATTCTTTCTCAACAGGTACATCCTCTATTTGAACATTCCTTTCCTCACCCACAGTTATTTCATTCTCTTCCTCCCCAATAATTGAATTTATTTGAGCTACTGGGGGTGGATCTAAATAAGAATTAGGTGGTGACGATTCTGCTCTAAAGATAAGGTGTTCCTTATCATTATCATCAAGAATCATAACCTCTTTCTTCTTACAATAAATCTTCGCATCATAGTCCAAAAGCCAGTCCATACCGAGGATTATATCAAACTCAATCATAGGTATGACGATGAGATCAGAAGATAAAGAACATTTATGTGCTCTAATGGGGATTGATTCACAAAACTTTCTTGCAATGATACTTCCCTTAGGAGTTTTAACTGACAACTCCCTTGTTAAATCAAATTGGAAATATCTAATTTTCTTAGTAAACTGGGAAGATATGAAACAATGCGATGATCCAGAATCAAATAATGCATTTTCTAAACTTGAGGAAACCATTAAATTACCTGCCACCATGTGTTTTGGAGCTTCTACCTCAGCAGTTGTGATAGCATAAGCCTGGCCTTGATCTCTTGGCCTTTTCTGAGGTAAGTTCTCCTGACGCTTACGACATTCATTTTCATAATGCCCCATCTCCCTGCAATTGTAGCACTGAACATTGGTAGCTTCCTTCTTCCCTTTGCAATCACGAGCTTGGTGTCCTTTTTCACCACATTTGTAACAGACACCCATTCCCTTCAAGCAAGTACTGGGGTGTTTCTTCCCACATTTACCACAGGATGGATATTCAACCATTCCTTTCTTCCCCTTATTTCCATTCCCAAATTGATCAGCAGACCTCTTCTTCTCTTGATTTGCTTTAAAGTCATAAGACTTAGAGAATTCCTTTTCGGTCTTGATAGCACATGAGACAATGTCATCGTATGACGAGAAGAATTGTGAGACTAATGCTCGATGGAGAAATTGTTTTAACCCATCAAAGAAATGATCAATCTTACTTCTTGTGTTAAGTATATAATCACCAGCATACCCTGCTATCCTTGTAAAGTTATCCTCATACTTTGTGACATTCTCATCCTCCTTCTATCTCAGACTTAGAAATTGCCTTTCCATATCTGCCCGATGGTCGCGAGGAAAGTATTTTTCTAAAAACAGATCTTTGAACTCCCTCCATTCCATATTTGATACTTCATCATCTTCCTACATATTTTGAATCAATGACCACCATTGATCAGCATCTCCAGTGAGGCGGTAAACTGCCATGATAACTTTTTCCCTTTCACTACTCCCCAAAGCCTGAAATATTTTCTCTTGGGAAAATATCTATTGCTCAGCTACTAAGGGATTTTTACTCCCATTGAACGTTGGTGGTTGTTGCCTCATGAATCGATCTAACATTGATCCTCCACGCTGCGGATCAGGGTGCTCCATACGGGTAAGGTTATTATTCATAACCTGAGTGAGTTGTCCCAGTATGGTGATTAGCTGATCGGCACCAGTTGCATCACCAGCTCAACTATAATTATCTTGAGCAGGAGGGAAATCCCTACATGGAGTGCATGCATTGATACTATTTCCATTTCTTCCACTAGGTGCCATTTCTAAACAATGGCATAAACTAGATCAGTTTATGAATCAAAATACATAATCCCATACTTATAAAACACTTAACATAAATTGAACTACTTATGGATATAATCCATAATCATAAAAATATTTTCATTGAGGAAGTATATACTCATAAAACCTTCATAATGATTTGTAATGAAAATGAGAGTTATCCTAAGCATATCCCCCGAGAGTGTCGTAACCAAGAGTGCAGCAAGGCCCGTTGTCGTGCACCAGTTCCCGTTTGAGTCTAGCTCAAGGCGGTGTTTTCGGCTTTTACCCCTAGGTACATCTGTGCCAGAGCCTCCTCTACCTACTCGTATCCATACAGGGATGTATTGCTCGGAAAACTCACAAAATCTCTACAATACCAAAATTCAAGGAAGTTCTTCTATACTAATCCTCAAAGTTCATCATAGGTCTGCGTGCTCTAATTAGAGTTTATCTAAATCTAGCTTCCAAGGTTTGTACTAAACTTCCTCTGATACCAACTGTAATGCCCCGACCCCAGTTACTTAGATTCGGTGCATTATTACATAACATTGTCATGATCACAAGAAAGATCAAATCTCGAAAGACCGATTGGTTTAGTAGCCTTGGAAACACTAGATATATTCATAAAGATTTACATTACATCATAAAGTGAAAAACTACTACAACAACATAGTCTCCATATTCCACACTCATATCCCCAGATACTATCCCCGCAGGTCATTCATAACTTACTTCTTCACATCCTGGAAAAAATATAACATAGAAAAGGGGTGAGCTCAAATGCCTAGTAAGGATAACAATATATTGGAAACTTTCAAAAATAAGCATAAACATTTAAGGCAATGTATAACTAAAACAAAAGCCTTTTAAACTTGAACTTCAACATAGTATGGAAAAAGTAAAATGAAATAATGCCATTTACTTATTCACATGGATATTCTACAAATCGAATAATCACATGCAATATCAATAACCACTTTCATAATGATGGAATGCATAATTCCAGACTATCATAACCACATAGCCAAGACCTCGTGCCAAGACTATAAATAAGATTTTGCCAAGGCCTTGTCCCAAGACACTAGTTTGTCTCGTGAGACCTACCGATGTATCGAGGAGCTATAGCGGGCTCCACCCGTCACATATTAAGTCCAATGCATTCCCATATGAAACATTTTAAACATAATATAAACATTCGTATTAAAACTAGCATACAAAATGTCAATACATTCACCATAAACCATGAATGGTATAAAAATAGCTCATCCACAGTCAAACATATCACAAAACCTTCAATATAATATAGAAGTTTTGTATAATAAATCAACCTCAAATAAGCGTAAAATCCATCAAAGGATGTTGACATAGATGAAATCAAAACTCTTTTTAGAGAAATATATCTTTCTATTTTGAAATCATTTAAGAGTCATATATTTATAAAATAATTTTTTTTTGAAAATACTCTTATAAGCTTGTAAGGGAAGCTTCGAGGATTTTATAATGGCGGAAAATAGCCGCACCCACCGTATAAGTTAAAAAAAACATTCTTACCTTAATTTTTTCGAAAAGGTTAAAAAAAGCACCGTGTTTGGAAAACGACGAAAAGATTCCTTTATAATCCTCTTATAAAAAGTCAAACAAGGGTATAAATGACTTTAACCCATATTCTTGTAAATAGTAAAAATGTTTTGAAATACATTTTTAAGAAACATGGATGTGGATGATAAAGAGATCCCAGTAGATTATTACGTATAAACAACCTCGGATAATGAAGAGATTGTGAAATAACCCTTACCTTGTATTTTTCCTTGGTTGGGGTAGGTTAACCTTCTGTATAACGGTGAAATAATTATTATTAAATAATATAAGAATCATATATATTAATATGATATCATATATGATTTTTAACATTGATTTGGTAATAATATCTTTGAATAATCGTCGTTTCGGGTGTTAACTTACTCGTTTTCTTTTATATGTTTTGTTACATAAGCCGTGTTTTTTATGGATAGGTTGTATCTTATTCTTATCCAGAATGATATCAAGCCCTTAAACATCATTTTTAAATCATTAAATGATAATTATACTTTAATGGATACGATGGAGAATGAATCTCATCGCGTTCGTGGAGACGGTAGTCCGTACGTACGCACGAGCGACAATAATATATAAATGGATGGTATATCATATATACAGAATCATTAACATGTTATATTTATTATTTACATGAGTTAAACATCATTATTATACCCATCCAAATAATAATATATTTAATAACAATTACACCACAATGTGGAGACGGTAAGCCGTACGTATGCACGTATGATGACATATTATTCAAAGGGTGGATAGAATACTGAATAGGGTTATACCATATTTATAATAAAATCACAGTATATATAAGATACTGGATTTATTATTTTAGAATGGTAATAACAAAGAAAGAAGAAGTGGAAGAAGAAAGGAACTTGAAAAGGGGTGGTGAAAACATTACGTCTTCTTCGGGTTCTTCCTTTTGATTTGATCAAAAGGGATCCTTAGGTTGGCTTTCTGATCAAACTAAGGCCTCTAGGTTGTAGTGAGAGAAGTTGGGAGAGTATTTGGGTAGAGTTTGGCTGAAACAAAAGGCTTTGAAGGTGTGAATAAATGAGAAGTAGGAGTGCCCTTTTATAAGAGGGGTGAGGGGTACCTTTGGAAAAGCTAGAAATATTAATTTATAATAAATTCATATTCGGTTTCTAATGGCTCCAAAGTTGATTATTCAATGTTTAAGGTATGTATATCTCGAAAACCACTCAACCAATAGAATTTAGACAGGTTTGGGTACTTATATTAACCTTATCTTTAAGTATTAACTCTAAGTTAATTAGTTTCACTTTTACAATGTCTCTTTGTATTTTTATATTATATGGTTAATAAACATACTATATACATCCAAGAGACCCCCCAAGTGGTCCATTAATAATACAAATATCATTATATAAGTCTCTTGGCCGAACCTTAGATTTTTAGGAATTTAATATCAATTAATAATATAATATTTGTTTTAAAAATTCTTTTATGTCAATTTTGACACTATTCAATAGTTGATTTTTGTGAAACTCATAACAGAATGATTACTTCGAAAAAATTTAATTAAATCAATAATAATATTTCATATTATCCTAGAAAATTATTGTAATTCATTAAAAGTCTCAAATTATATTTATTTGGGTATTTATAATATCAATTATTTTAATTTGTCACTATTATGGTAATTACTTCATCATCATTCTGTCATAAATAAATTAACTTCTGTAATATCTAAAAATTATAAATAAAATATAATTATGTAGGAAATATTTTTAGATTTATAATTAATATTTATAGTCAAAAATCAAACATATATAACTCTATGTAAAAAATGTTTTTCTAAAAGATATATGCTTGTGTCATTTTTGTATTCATTTTAACTTAATTAAAATTAAGTGTCCCTATCAACTACAAGTGGCTCCATGGGGTCCAAAAATCGACCCAAAGATGACTATGGTCGAACATGTATCAACCGATGAGTCTAGGACACGTTTTAGGGTAATTTAGTATTATTATAATATTATTTTTAACCCTTATTTACTGGATTAACCCTTTAACAATGGTAAATAAAATATTTACCGAAGTAATTATTCAAAATGTCTAAAAATAAAAGTTAAGTATTTACACAATTTGAACATTCTAATTCCAAATATGGAATCCATTTTTCCAAATTCAACACACATAAGTGACAGAAATTAATTTAAAATTATTTCCCGTTGTTAAAACAAAAAGCATGTTTTAAGAGATAACAACTATCAAAAGATTGACACTTGTTTATATTCAGTTTAATTGTATAATTATTTCCAATGACCAAAATTATATTAAATGGTAAAAATATATTCTAAATATACTTTAAAACCACTCAAATCCATAATTTATCACTATTAATTATTTTGATTAAAAAGGTTGTTTTTAATTAAAATTTAGTAATTTTCACTATTCATCAAAATATTAAAGTTATCCGAAAAGTACCAAAATTTCACCTTAAGCTAAATTCGATATTCCGAATCCAAAAATGATGTCCATTTTGAAATATAAAATATATATAATTTTAAAAAGTAGGTATTAATATTCATAACGGCTAGTTTGATTGGTTATGGTGTGTTAGAACACGGTGTTGCGTACAACACACGCTATCCCATTATTCAAAGAGAAGCGTACCATAGAATCTTTGGGTGTTACAAAAACCTATTAGATGAGTGTTTATAGACCCATACCCACCTTATATTTTAAATTATCCACATTGGAGCCATTAGAAACCGAAAATGATTTTATTATAAAATAATATTTCTAGCTTTTGCTAAGATGCCCCTCACCCCTCTTATAAAAGGGCACTCCCCCTTCTCTCTAATTCACACCTTCAAAGCCATTTTCCTCAGAAAAAACCTGCCCAAATTCCATCTCAACTATCATACCTTAATCCTAGAGTCCTTACTTTAGTCATAAAGCAAACCTATGATTCCCTTTTGATGAAATCAAAAGGAAGAACTCGAAGAAGAGGTAAATATCTCACCACCTCTTTTAAGTTCCCTTATTCTTCCACTTCCTTTTTATTTGTTTATTCCATTCTAAAATAATAAATCCAGTATCTTATATATAATTTGATGTTATTATAAATATGGTATAACCAAATTTATTATTCTATCCATCCTTTTAATAACATGTCACCATACGTGCATACGTACGGCTTACCCACTCCACATCATGGTGTAATTATTATTCAATACATTATTATTCAGATGCGTATAATAATGATGTTTAATTGATGTAAATAATAAATATAACATGATAATGATTCTTTATATATGATATACCATCCAATTATATATTATTTTAATATCAATAGAATGATATTGTCTCTCGTAAGTACGTAAGGATTAAAGTCTCCATGAACGCGATGAGATTCATTACCCATCATATCCATTCAAGAATAATATTCATTTGATGATTAAAAATAATGTTTAAGGACATGATATAATTTTGGATAGGAATAATATAAAAACTATCCATAACAAATAAGTCTTATGTAACAAAACATATAAAATAAAATGAGTAAGTGAACACCCAAAACGACGATAATACTAAAATATTATGAACAAAACAATATTAGAAGATCATATATGATATCATATTTATGTACATGATTCAAGTATAATTTAATAAAAATTATTTAACTATTTTATATGAGGTTAAACTTCCCTTGATCAAGGGAAATTACAATTTAAGGGTTTATTTCACAATCTCTTCATTATCCGAGGTTGTTTATACGTTATTATCCACACAGACCTCTTTATCATCCACATCCATGTTTCTTAAAAATGTATTTAAAAAAATTCTTACTATTATAGACTATGGGTTAAAGTTATTTATACCCTTGTTTGAATTTTTATAATATGTTTATAAAGTAATATTATAGTCTTTTTCCAAACAAGGTCCTTTTTAACCTTTTCAACAAAATTAAAGTAAGAATGTCTTTTTTTTAACTTATACGGCAGGTTCCGCTATTTTCCATAGTTATAAAATCATTGAAGCTTCCGTTACAAGATTATAATAATATTTTCAAAGTACATGTTTTATTTTATAAGTATATGAATTTTAAATGATTTCAAAAAAGAGATATTTCTCTCAAATAGTGTTGATTTCATCTATGTCACCATCTTTTGATGGATTTTAAGCTTATTTGAAGTTGATTTATTATGATTGAAAACTTCCATATTGTATTGAAGGTTTTGTGATATTTTTGACTGTGAATGTGTTATTTTTATACCATTCATGGTTTATAGAGAAATTATAGACATTTCATATGCTAGTTTTAATAAAGAATGTTTATGTTATGTTTAAACCTATTCATATGAGGAATGAATTGGACTTATTAAGTAACGGGTGGAGCCCGCTATAGCTCCTCGATGCATCGGTAGGTCTGATGATAAAAACTAGTGTCTTGGAACAAGGTCTTTACAAAATCTCATTTGTAGTCTTGGCACGAGGCCTTGACTATGTGGTTATGAAAGTCTGGCATTATGCATTCCATCATTATGAAAGTCGTTATTGATATTTCATTTGATTATTTGACTTGTAGAATATCCATGTGAATAAGTAAATGGCATTATTTCGTTTTATTTTTTCCATATTATGCTGAAGTTCAAATTTTAAAGGCTTTTGTTTTAGTTATACATTTACTTAAATGTTTATTATTATTTATTAAAGTTTCCACTATATTTTTATCCTTACTAAGCATCTGAGCTCACCCCTTTCTATGTTTTATTTTTCCTAAGATGTGAAGAAGTATTTTATGACTGACCTGCATGGATAGTCAGAAAGGATATCAGTGTGGTCTATGGAAACAATGTTGTTGTAGTTTTTCATTTTATGATGTAATGTAAAACTAATGAATGTATCTAGTACTTCCAAGGATACTAAACTAATCAATATTTCAAGACTTGATCTTTTGTGATCATGCCAATGTTATGTAATAATGCACCGACTCTGGGTAACTGGGGTCGGGGCGTTACATGAACACCTTATATTTATAAGTTGTCTATGTGGTAAATAGTCTATTATATCCAGAATGATATTAATTATTTAGGTATCATATATATCATATATATTCAGTATATAAATTTTTATAACAGTACATATCATTTGGAGGCAAGAAATGAAATACACCATTCATGGAGACGGTAAGCCGTACGTACGCATGAACACTAATTTCATTTATATTTCTTATTTTAATGTAATTAAAACATAATAATACATAGTTATATTATAATTACATTATAATATCATATATAATATAATTAACTCCATTTTTTATACTTCCCACATATGGCATTGATGAGTCATACCACTTTGAGGGGGTGGTAGTCCGCACTTCCTCAAATGAAATTATCATGTTTACCCATAATGGAAACCATAAAGGTACGATATAAAAGAAAAATACAGAAGCATAAATAAACCATAAACATAATATATATCATATATAAATATAGTGTCACCTTAATGGACACCATGATAGGAGGTAGGAGATAATCGAACAATCATCGTTTTGTGAAGTGTTAGTTTTCCATCCACAGAAACATTATGTTCTTCACCAATTAGATGGAGGTGTGTGTAAGTGTAGTTCTAATAAATCTCATAAAAAAATCCTAGTATATTGAGGATACTATTGTTTTTATAAAATAATGGAATAAAAAGAGTTTAGGGGTTGGATAAGTAAAATAAAAGAAGACAAGTTAAGAGAAATCGTTACCTTTAATTTGGGTAACTCCCTTTAGTATGAACCAAAATTGTTTCTTGAAGTGCCTTCTGCCAAAGTTAAGGCTTCTAGAAGGAGTAGAGGGATGTAGGTAGATTAATTGGGTAGAATTTGGATGATCCAAATAGCTTGAGAGGTGTGAGAAATTGGTTCGAAGTGAGGGATTTTTATAATGGAGAGGAGGGGATCTTTAAAAAAGTGTGATAATATTATTTTATTATATAATGATATTCGGTTTTTAAAGGTCCAAAAATCATTAATGTCAAAGATAAGATGAATCATGGTCTAAATAAAATCATAAAATAATAATTGTATAGGTTTTGGATATTGTTTAAATAGTTATAATCTTATTTATTTAAATCATTTATTAATGAGGTAAACACTGCATTATTATTGTGTCAGAAATAATTTAATTTATTTGATGTCCAAAAATTATAAATAAAATACCATGATTTAGGAAATCTTTTTAGAATTCCAGATTATATTTATAGTCGAAATTATAACTTATATAACACCATGTAAAAACTGATTTACTAAAAGATATTTTTTATGTCATTTTTCTCATTACTTTAAGTTAATTAACCTAAAGTGTCATTATCACTCCCATTTGGCTCCATGGGGTCCCAAAATCGACCCAAGGATGACCATAGTCTGCCATGACTCATAAAATAAGGTTAAGACAAGTGTTAAGGTTATTTATTATTATTATTATTATTATATTCTTTTTAGCTTGAATTACCCTATTTACCTTTAACCGCGGTAAATAAAAGTCAAAAGTTACTATTCATGAAAAATTATTTTCATCTTATTAAACAAAATTTTACTTACTAATAACAACCATGTATGTCGAGTTTTTAAAATTTAATTCATAGAAGTGGTTAAATTTCATTTAAATGAAAAACTCAGTTTTTTATCTATTACTAAGTGGTTTCAATATTCATCAAAAATAGAAGTGTTTCAGAAAAATACCAAAAATTAATCCTAAGTAATATTTGATATTCCAAATTCAAAAATGTTGTCCATTTAATAAAATTCAAAACATATAATTTGCATTAATTAAATTAAAATTAATTCCCATTGTTCAAACTAATTGCATGTTTTTAAGAAATAAAAACTATCAAAAGATTGACACTTGTTTAGGTCCAATTTCACAGAGAAATTAATTCCAATTACCATAATTTGATTAAATGGTAACAATATATTATAATTACACTTTAAAACCAATTAAAAAGAAAATATAAACATATAAATAAATTAGATTAAAAGGAACTTTTGAATTAAAATACAGTATTTTCACTATTCATTAAAAATTAAATTTTATCAGAAAAATACCAAAAAATTACCCAACGTAAATTTTGGTGTCCCGATTCTAAATAAGAATTTAATTTAGTCAAATAGAACATATAAAAGTGACCATAACTATATTTAAAGAGGGTTCTCCATTAAAAGGCGGTAAATCGACCCTTTTAATATAAATTATACTTAAAATTAGACCCATTCACATTTTATGCCATTTAATTTAATTGGATAAATGTAAATACATTTAACAAACATGTATAATAATATTGTAGTTAGTTTTGTTCATTCCCGCCAATACAACGACTAAGAGTTAACTACCATTTAAAATAATAATATTATATTATTAGTGTGCGACGCAAGATTTCAAAGAAACCTATTGTTGCGTATTAGGTATGCTATCGAACATATCAACCCATTTAAAATAAAATTAATATTTAATTCACAAATATTAATAAATAAAAAATATTTCTTATTCTTTATTTACTTGGGATGTTAAATGTGGTGCTTGTTATTTGGATGTTTTGTGACATAAAAAGAAATAAAAAGTTAAATCAAGTTGACCTATTGAGCTACTGAATCCTATTATATATTTGTTTGTTGTATTCGTTGAAAAAGAAATAGATCATACTTGGTTTACTATGATTAAGTCATTAGTGTGAAAATTTCGTTACATATAAGGATGGTATGATTGGTTCCAAAGCAATAGGTGACCTATTTTTCTATGATTAGTTTGTGATTTCAATATTTCATTGAGTTTATTTTTTGGGAAAAATGATTTAATTTGAAAGATGATAGATGGAAAGGAGTTTGGGTTTTCATTCAAGATATGGGAGAAGTGATGACATGTACCTCATGATAGAATATATAGGGAATATTATAGTTCATATCCACTTGACCATGCTAACTTCATTTTTGAAGATGATTTTCTTGATATTACTAGAGATTCTAATAAACGAATATCTAATACTTTGGAACTAGATGGAGGGTGTTTACAATTTTGTAATTTTATTCAACACATGTTGTTTCCAGGAAGGAAAATTTTAGTATTATGAGGTACAAGAAATCTTCGTTCCATATCTAAATATAAGAGGGGATAAAATAGATAAGTGAATATATATGATGGCGAACATGATGGAATTGTGAAATCCTACTTAAAGGTATAATTATCTTGTCTATAATAAGTTAATCTATTCTATATTGGAATCTAGAGGACTTTTTAGTAAAATAGAAGAAAAGATAACTAATTGTGACTGTTTTTATCTCATTCAAATAACCTATAAAATAATGAACTTAAATTGGAACCCTTTATTAAATATATGAGTAATTGATTGGGAGAGACTATATGAGAATTTTTATACTATGGAGAATCCTTCTAGACCATGATATATGGTTTATCTCAGATTTAATATAGATGATATTGTAGTTTACTCTTCATATGAATAGGCAAATGTGGCTTGTGATGAATTTTAAGAAGAATAATACAAAGTTAGGGATGAAGAAAAATAATAATATATATAGTTTTAATTGAGGTAGTGAGTGACCCTGATATTTTTAGGAGTCAAATCAATTTTTTGGACCACCAGAATCTCCCCTTTCCGTAGCTTCTATGAAAATATTTTTGATTAATGATTAGGTATTTAATTATAAAATTTTAAATGGTTCTCAATTTCATGATTCAGAATAAAATAGTATTGAAGATGTAATTACTTTATCATATTATTCCTTGTAGAATATTGATGGAGAAAATAAGGATTAAAAACTAATACTTTCATGAATATTTTTTATACTTCCATAACTATAAGAAAATATTAGGATAACAACTCTTATGGGTTTTCAGTGAGCCATGTTTTTGGAATCCCAACACAAACATATGAGGTGGAGGCAAGTGAAAAGGATGAACCTTCTTAAGGGGAGAATTACCCAAGATTAGTAGTTCTTGGAATTAATTATCCTGACCCAAATGATTATTATTATGGAGGTAGTCCACATATGTAAGGTGGATCTAACATTTAATTTCATTAGATAGACCCTAAGGGATACTTTGTAGAAAGAATCAACAGTTCTAAATTACACGAATCTTTTCCTTTAGTAGTGACTAAGAGAGATGAGGAAAAAGATTATACAGCTTTAATTAATGTTTCTAAAGTTAGACCTAGAGTTTTTAGTCATGATTCTATATCATTACCTATATAAGAAGGTTTTCAACTCATTATACTACTCCTACCCAGACTAGTTATCTAATCAGGGATGAATTACATTCCTTAAAAAAGATATCCTATGTAATATCAGTGGTATACGAATGAAATTTACCCTATAAGATAAGGGTATAAAGGAAGATGATATATATTTGATTATATATTTTTTTGTGTCTAAAAAAAACCTAAAATATTCCTCATAATGGGAAATTTAGAAGTGTAAAAAATGGTTGATCAAATAATTTCTATTCACATGCTTTTGTAAGAGATAAGAATAAATCTGAATAGTATTAATCAATAAATTTTTAGTAGGATGAAATCTCTTTCTACTGATTGATCCTCTTCTTCCAAAGCTCCTCTTATTTCTATGATTACTAGTGTGGATGTTAATTTGATAAAAAAATTTGTTATAGAAGAGCTAAAAGCTGTGTTAGATAATTAAACTAGCTCTCACTAAGATAAGATTAGATAGATAATGTATCATGGTGATTATATATATAAGTTGGTTAGAGATTTTTTGAGTGAAGGAAGAAATTATAGGACAACATAACCAAGGCCATTAGATTTTAATTATCTATGATTATACCAAGAATGATCTCAATTATCAATTCAAGTTTTTTCCTAAAAGTCTGAGGATTCCTCTAGTAACAAGGGATTTCGAAGAGAATGTAAGTTAGCTAAAGGATTTAATCCCCTTCCTCAAGATGTTTATGGAGGAAAATGAAAATTTATTTTAGGAAATGGAACATATTGGTTGAGTCAATACTTAGTTTTTGGAGACAATATGCCCCTTTCACTACACTACTAAGAATGTAGTCATTACAACTATATACATTCTCCTGAAATCCTCGATTTATGATCCTATCTCTATATATATTTAGAACACATCTATTTCTATCAGTCATTTTAGTCTTACTCTAGTTGAGGCTATCATAAATATAATGATAGTTGCTGTTAGTGTTTTTAGGCCTCCCACACCTCCTTTTTCTCCTACTCCAAAACTTTCTACCATTGGAAAAGGAAAAGAACCAGTTGAGCCTTCCTTTATTCCTAATGAGTATGATTCAAAATCAAAAATAAGATTTGATAGGTGATTTCTTTTGTTTATCCTGTGATGATGAAATTTATTTGAAAATTCCATAAATGAAGAATCATTAATCCTTATTTATTTTATTTCCTAAAATAACTTTTATCTACTATCTATCATTTTGATAACCCCAAAGGAGAATAACAATGTATGTAAAGAAATAAGTGTAAAGGTAAAATAATAAATTAAATTAATAATTAGTATACTTACTGATATTTTTAATATATCTCTCTTGTAATCACTTTTCTTAATATCATTTTAATACTTGATTTTTGATCATAAAAAAGGATATATTGTTGTATTATTACAATCATTTAATTATTTTAATGCTAAAAAAGAATGTTTCCTTTATTAAAATTTATTTGTATCTTTAACCTTACATAAGTATTTTAATTTTTCCTTTACCCTTAAATAAGGGCTATAATTTTTCACATTAAAATTATGTAAGAATGAAACTACACTTAGGTTGTATTTTTAACCATTTTTCTACCATAATATAAGTTATTTCAACCCTTAAACATGCTTTTATCCACCCTTATATAAGCTTTATAACTTTTTCTTTTCCTTTATTCAAGTTTTCTAACTTTTGTTCTAACATTATGTATGATATTTTTTACCCTTATGTTAGCTTTAAAAAATTTGTTTTACCCACATTAAAATATTTTATTACATTTACAAAAGGGTTGTAATCTATTAATCACCTTTAAATAGCTTTATTTTACCCTTATATAAGTATCTACATACCATTATATATGGTGTGAAAAATTATTTTTACTCTTATACAAGGTTCATTGAAAAATTTCTAAGTCAAATATGCTACCGCAAGTTAAATGTTTCAACTATCAGTTATTACCTACTATAGTTAGTTCAACATTTATACCACCAGAAGAGTTTATATTACTACTAGAGTAATTGTGTTACCACTAGTTGACATCTTCTACTACCAATGAAACTCTGATACCACTATTGTATCCATGAAACTGCCAGATGGACCTGCTACCATCAAAATACTTATCTACTGCTAGAAGTAAAATTCTACTTCTAGTTAACGTTTTCTATCACTAGAGCATTCATGATACCATAAGTACAAGAAAGATACCATCAGACCATGTCTACTACCATTAGTGAAGGTGATATATCTCTATTTGATTATTTTTTATGATATTGACCGACTGGTTGTGCTTCAATGATGATTGAAAAGTTATAGGATTTTACAGTGCTTCAAATGACACTATATTTTTTACATAAAAATAGAAACCTTGAAAATAACATTCCATGAAACAAAAAGTAAAAATTTAATTGCAATCCAAAATAAGAAGAAAAAAATTCAATATCATCACATTGCTTGATATGAGAAAGATGAACTACTCAAACACTTCATCAATATTTTTTTATTCTTCTCTATTTTATATAATTGATTTATTCTTGATTTATTAATTTTTTATTTAAGCATAATAACTTGTATTTTATGGGAGAGTACTCTGATACTATCTTCATTTTATTTTACACCAATTATCCAATGTATAATTATAGAACAGTATATGTGTAGTCTGGAGTGCCTTGTGTGTATTTGTATATAAAAACCCAATACATGTTGTGGATAAATTTTATTGTAAAATAAACTTCATAGAAATGGGTGATTTTTAAGTGGATAGTATTACGTCTTATCTTGACATTGGATCTCTTGTTTTTATTCCATTATGTGTTTTTTTATTTATTTTCTGTTTTTTCCAAACATAAATGTTTTAGTTTTCAAAACCCTTTATTAAAAAAATTAATCTGTTTAGCTATCCTTAATTAGTTTTAAATATAATTTTTTTCAAGTGATTATATTTATGTCACAAGTTAAAGTGATTTGGAAATTATTTTAACTTGGATGTCGTAGTCTGAGAATTTTTTGAAAACCTTCAATTATATATCCCTACTATTTTAGTTAACAATAATTCATTTATAAAGTGTGGTATTTAGTGTTTAAATTTATTTTAAATAGAAATTTTAAATGGAAACTAAATTCACCACATATTTATTTTTATAATGGGACCAATAGATAGTTTATTATATTTGATAGATTCTAAGACTGATTTAATGTTTAGTGTTTATTTATGTTCTAGATATCAATTCAATCCTAAGGTATGTTATTTAAAGGTTTTTAAGAGGTGTATTAAATATGTCAAAGATTTTTTGAATATTGGTTTATTTTATCCTATTAAATATATGTTTGAATTTTTATATTAAAGGTTATTTGAATCTTGGATTGTTTTATCCTGCTAAATCTATTTTTCACTTAGTTAGTTATTATAATTCTGATATTGGTAGATATGATTTTTTTGAATAAGGATCTCAAGTTTGTGTCATTTTATTGGTCAATTGTTTGTTTCATGGATTATAAAGAAACAATATTCTATGGATTTATCTATCATTGAATTTGAAAATGTAGATGTTGATTTTTGTTGTGCTCAATATTTATAGATTAAGAAATCTTTATCTAATCATGGATTTAATTTTGAAAGGATTCCTATTTATTGTGATAATAATTATACTATTATTATCTCTAAAAACCATTACATCATTCTATAACTAAACATATTGATGTTAGATAACATTTCATTATAGATAACATTAAAAAATTCCCAATTTGATTAGAATATATTCCATATTATGTTTAATTGGAAGATATTTTAACCAAAAATTTGTATTATGCTATGTTTTTAAAAATTAAATTTAAGATTTTTATGATGAATGAATAATTATTTATCTCTTCGATTATGTTTAAGGGGAGTTTTTATGTTTAATGTGGATTTTTTGATTCTTAAAATTTGTAAACATGATTTAAAATTTTTATTTATAGCATGATTATTTAATAATATAATACATTTATGTGGATCCTTAACACATGTTTTGAAGGGTTATATTTATAGGGAGATTAAGTCTATATTTGATGATAAATTTAGAAGAGTTGTTTTCTTTACCATTAATGAAACCTTAACTTAGAGGGGTATGGCATTGTTTTCAATGGTAAAATAATAAGATTTAGTTTATTTAACTAAAAAGTGAAAATTTTATATTCAGTACTTTTGATAATTCAAAAAATGGTATTTTTTTTGAAAGTATGATTTTTTTTATAATTATTGAAAAGTAAAACATTTTTAGTGTTGATCCTTGAAAAACATTATTGGTTTTATGTTTTGATAATTACAAGATCCTATTTATTCCATTTAATTCTAATTTAGTTTTTTTGAATCTTGAACTTATTAAAGTAGAACTAAAGTATATTCATGGTGTAATTATACCCCTCTTATCATTACATTATTAATTTTATCTTTGTATTTTTCATTTATTCTAAGAATTAATCTTTGAAAAACTCATAGTTTTGATTTTATATTATTGTTTTTAAATTTTTTATTAATTTAAAACAAGAAAAAAAATCTACATGTCATAATAAAATTCGTTTCAATCCAAAATATACTGGCAATAAGAAACACCCCTTAGTGCTTAGAGTTTTGAATTTTCAATTTCTTGTGGAAAATAGGAAACTCAAAATGGAAATTATGGGGATAAAAATACCATGGTAGAAGTTTATATTTGCTTATATTTCCTTGAATAAAAATTTCAAATTTAGTTTGAACATGAATTAAAGATTGTCCCAATGAATCATAGGTGGAATTTAGAAGAAACACGAGGACTGATTTTTTGTAGTACAAGTCACAGAACATTGTTTATTGTTATATTTTAAAATACACATGAAAAAACATAAAAATGGCTATATCAAATCATTCTAAGAATTTTCATTTTTAAGATAGATTTCAAGTTTATGAAATCCGTAAGAGAAACATCCAAAATTGATTCATCTATACCATAGTGAGAATCATGGTCATCATTTTGTTGAGTAAAATTACTTGATAAATAAATCAACACTATAGTGATGATCATGGTCCTCATATTTCTTTCTTCACTACTCATTAGACATAATTCCATGTTTGAATTTCCATTCAAAAATTTAATATTGATTACTATAATTATTATCTTATTTTTTAAAATTCATAACTAATCTACTATATTTTTTTGAGTTTTTATATAGAAATCACTAATTTATTTCCCAGGTAATATATAACTCAGTAAAAACATCAAATGTTTTGTAATATATTTTTGACACTGAGCGATTTGATAAATCCAAATGGAAACATTAATAGAGCTTCAAATTTTGTTATTAAATACATTTATTATGGAGAAACACTATAAGTTAGTGTTTTGATAGAATGAGATATTTATCCTAAAGAGGTTGAGATAGGTGAAATGTATAACTTAAAAATAGAGTGAACTTCACATCATGGTGTTGAATAAGTTTTAATACTTTCTTACAATTCACTTGGATGGATTTTTACGTTTGAAAGAATCGAATAAAAACTGAGAGGGTGGAGGGTGGTTGAATCAATTGTTAACTTTTTATAAGATTCAAAACTTTTTATAACTAAACCCATGTAACCTATTAATATTTATATCTTTATCAAATTTTAGTAAACACTCATACATGAAGTATTATAAAATCATGTAATTCACACATTATTTACAATGTTTGGACAAAGTTGGAGAACCTATATCCTTTCCATAGACACACCCATGGGTGTATGAAAAACCACTATTATGAAGATGTGAATACAAATTGTGCGAACTCCTATGTGACATGTTCTATATCATAGTAGGAATTATTATACCAACTCCCATCAGTTTACAATATTTTATTATAAAAAAATTGATCCATATAAAAGAATAAATATTTTTTTATACTGCTCCACAATTTCCCAGCCTAAATCCTTGGTCTAATTTGGCTAGATCTGATTTTCTCAGTCTGACGAATCTAGATAAGATTTTCTCAATATGATGAGTCTGAATATGATTCTCTCACCACGATGTGTCTAGATCCTATTATATCAATATGATGTGTCTCAATCTGATTCTCTCAATATGATTGAATCAATATAATGAACCCATTATCAATATTTAAAACTCAAACTCTCCTCAAATTCTCATTATGTTTTTTTCTCAGACAGATCAACGGAATAAAATCCTCTGAATCTGATCGACTCAATACAATATTTCTCAATCTGGGAAACCACCATTCAAATGTTTGATCATTCTTATGAGATCTATAGCTAGTAATTACTTCAATTTATTTCTTCAGCACTTTTCCTTTTCCACTTGTGTAAAAATTATGAATATAAACAAATGATATGTGTAATTATTTATAGGTGACTCAGAAATCAAAAGCAGGAAAATTGAAAACATTCCCCACTTCCTCAAATTTCAAAATCTCTTAGGATATCATGCATTTAAACATCAACTCTATCTTATTTAATCATCCATTTATTTTTTCTAAATTTACACAAAATTTAAATTCAAGTTTAACCTCTTCAGCTCTTTATAAAACATCTAGAATTTTCTTATTGAGTCTTTTTTGTAATCAACTCATTATGATCTATATCCTTCCTAGATCATTATGATATATTTCATTCTTAGATCATTACGATCCATTTAATTCTCATCTCATTACAATTTTTTTCTTCTCATAGCATTCTGATCAATTTCCCTCTCATATCATTACGATCTGGTTCCGACTTATCTCATTACAATCTATTTATTTCTTAACTCATTAATATTTGTTTCCTTATCAGCTCATTACAATCTGTTTATTGATCAACTTAGTCTGATGGAATCCTTATATTGATTAGATTATAATTGTGATGTAATTATCATTATGATAGAATTATCATTATGATGTAATTATCATTATGATGGAAATCCCATTACAATAAAATTCCATTTACGATGAAATTCTCATACTACATATTTGAAATTCTTCAATCTTCATCAGCTTCACACATTCTGACTTCTAGATCCAATCTTTTGAAAAATTCTAACTTTGATGGATTTTTTATAATGATGTATTACCCATTAATATGGAATTCTCATTATGATATAATTTTTCATTGTGATGGAATTATTCAATATGATATTTTGAATTTCTTCAAACCTGTCCACCATTTATTCAAAAGATTTTATCATGAAGGTTTTCATTATTTTTTAGAATTTATTGTTTATAAAATCATCATATGATGTCATTTTATAGTGTATAAAAACCTTTTAACCATTTAACTCTTTAATTCACTTTATTTAACAAAAATATTGAACAAAAATATGACTTTGTCACTCTAAAACTTCATTCTTTCTTTGATTATGATAATGGAAAACTCCCCGAAAACAAAAATTTCATCCACCAATTATTTTGGATCTGATGATATGAAAATGATGTAGATGGGTCTAATTATTTCATAAACTATCTACTTTCTTACAAAATATCATTATGATGTACAAGATATGAATCCTAGGTAATAAAAAAATTCTTATAGAAAAAGGTTAGTTGGAAATAAATACAAAAACAGTGTTAAGACAATTCATTATAAAGGTTCTTCAATATCCCCCTTTGGATTTGTTGACAGCCCTCATTAAAAACGTAATCATGTTTTACTAATTCCATCAAAACATATATTTTCTCAAAATTTAGTGTCCTGAAATCTCACTAATAGATAAAGTAATGATTTTTAAGGAATTTAATCCCCTGGTGGAATTTTTTTTGTGGCTATGTTAATATAACCCCCATCACTTTTATCTTTTCCTTTCTCAATTTTATTTTTCTCTCACTTTTCTTTTTATATCACTTTTATTTTTCCCACCACAATTTTTTGACAGCCATGGATTCATATTCATTTAATAAAGATTAGTAAAAAGTTACTACAAAGTATAAAGTTTTTAATTTATCCCCCCCTTTATCAAAATAATTCAAAGAACAACGGGGGTACTTCTTTATAAGGTTTAGGAAGACATGAGAGAAGGTTAAACATAAATTTGCAGCCTCAATTCCACAAACCTTTCTTTCATCATTACTTTTGTAAAGATATCAGCAATGTGTTTTCCTCTTCAATGTGAGAAAAGATTATTAGAATGATCAATTTCAATTTTATTATCACAAAGTATCTTCATGGTTTAGAAACTTTTACTCACAAATATTCTGCCGAACATTCATCCATAAAATTTTAGTACAAGAATGAGTAGCTGTAATATATTCTGATTTAGCTATGCTCAAATTTACTAAACATTGTTTCTTACTATTCCAACTCACACAATATTCACCCAAGAAAAAATGTTCCTCTTGAAGTAGATTTTCTATCATTACATTCTCCATCACAATCAGAATCAGTAAAACCATGAAACTTGACTTGTAGAGACCCATACTTAACATACATGAACATTACATTACTTATTCAGAATACTTAATATATAACAAAGACAAACACACAGGGACGGTAATAGTTTAGTGTCTTTGGAAACTCGGAAAAATAATCTTCTAATCATGTTGAAAGATCTTCAGCATCTCCCATAAAGATATTCCAATTTTTTTTCTTACCTAAAACCTTTATTTATATCTTAGGGAAAAGAAAACATAAAAAGGGTGAGCTCAAATTCTCAGTAAGGGTAAACATACAGAAAATAAAACAATCCAAAAACATTTGAATGCAAAAAAAAAACAAGAACACAAAATCTAAACCTCAAAATCCTGAGAAAAGGCATAAATCATGGAAGTAAGTAAGACATATATCATAAAGGAACATCAATCATGATAAAATATCATGGGAATAAAATATGTAATTGTGTAAAACAATTAGGCACATGATATGATTTCCATAGTAGCCAAGGCATTTCTTCCATGACCATTTTAGTGGACAACGTCCCTTTCTTAATTGAGTTCACTCCTCGTTCCAGTCCTCTATCACTGAACCAGATTAACTTACTATTACAGACATATATATATCATGTGATATACTTATTTACCCAATTAATTGGAGGGAGATATATGTCCCACCCATCTCATAATGAAATCATTCTTACTGGTTCCACAACATAAACATAAATCATTCATCATAACCCAAAGAATAAAAATGGGTTTCATAAACATCATCCCATCATAACATAATCCATATAAAAAAATGGATATCATTTCATCATAAGAAAAGTGAAACCATGTAAATCATAGAGATATTATACTTGAAACATACACATATGAAATAATGTCATCATAGATGGAAAATGGTTTTAATAAAACACTTGAAAATAATTCTTGAGGAAAATATCATTTCTTCTTAAAAATCATTTTATTTTCACTAAATTCCATGAAATTTTAAAAGAAAACGATTTTATTAAAAATAACCATGAAATATTGTAGAGTAAATTTCATGAAAATAAGGCATTATGAAACCGTAAAAATCCATTCATGCCGTATAATTTAAAAAAAATTCTCCTCATACTTTTGTCAGAAAAGTCAAAAAGTTCATCATATGGTAAACAAAAGAAATATTCCATTAAAAACATGTGGTAAAAGTCAGAAGTGGGTAAAAAGGACATTAAAAATACATAAAAACACTTTTAGAAAACATGGACATGGATGATAACAATAACCCCAGTAAATACTTACGAATAAACAATCTTGGATAAGAATGAGATTGGAATAATTATCACTTACCTTAGGTCCGATATGCTTCGTACGTATCCGAAACTCATGTCTAATGATTTAAATAATGTAATTGACTTATTAAAGAATCATATTCATTATTATGATATCATATACGGTTCACTTATGACATTATATTACCCGTTCTTTTGTAAATTCCATGTTCAAATAGTGTTTTGGGTAAAATCATTTTTTGTATCGTATGTGTGTGGACTTATTGTTCTTGATATTATTATTACTTATATCATGATTTAATTACTTCCAAAATTTAAATCATTATTTATATATCATATATATTCATTATTTATATATATTTAATAGATAGATAAATGAAATGAAATACACTGTTCATGGAGATGGTAGGTTGTATGTACGCATGAACGTTGTTTTCTTTTCCTTACTGACTTGAATGGAAGTAAGTAGATAACACACACACATATATAAATAAATCCAGTAGCTTTATCCTGTCATATATTTCATCATTATTCATTATATATTCTTTATAATCATTCTTGAGTGGTTAACATGGAGAATGAATTTCATCACGTCGTGGAGACTGTAATCCGTACGTACGCACGAGCGATGACATCGTTACCATATTTATTGAATTAAATTGTAGTGGATGATATAATATATCATAATCAGTATGATGTTATAATAATTATATATATTTATTCTTTACACCATTATACCCATCCAAGTATGGTGGTGGTGGAAAAACAGATTACACCACGGCGTGGAGACGATATTCCGTACGTACGCACACAAAGTGATTTCATTTTTTGTAGGATAGATAGAAGGTGAAATGGGGTTGTTTCATATATATAATAACATATTAGTATATGAATAAAACTGATGTTATTAATTTATGATGAAAAAAATTAATAAGAAGAAGTTGAAGAAGAATGAAACTTGAAAGAATCAGTAGAAGAGATTACATCTTCTTTAACGCACCTATTTTAAGATTCCACTTAAGGCACTAGAGTTGGTCTTTTGAGGAGACTAGAACCTATATAATTTTTTTAGGGAAGTTGATAAGGGAAATAGGCAGGGGTTGGCTGAGCATAAAGGCTCAAAATAGTGTAAAGAGAAGAGGGAGGAGGTTCCCTTTTATAAGGGAGGAGAGGGGCACCTTTGGAAAAACATAGAATATTAATTTATAATAAAGTCATATTCAGTTTTTAATAGCTCAAAATTGATTTATTTCAAAGATAAAGTGGGTATGAGTCGAAATCCTCTCAACCAATAGGTTTTAGACAAGTTTTAGTTACTATTTAACCTTATCATTTAGATTTAACTCTAAGATAAATAATTTAACTTTTACTAGGTCTTCTTGTTTTCTTACATAATATGGTTAATAAACATACTATAACAAGACAAACGAACCAAAATTGGTTAATTATTAATATATATAACTTTATCTATGTCATTTAGAAGAACCATATATTTTTAGGAATAGAATAACAATTAATAATTTAATATTTGTTTTAAAAACCAATTTATGTCAATTTTGACACTATTTGGTAATTGATTTTTGTGAAATTCATAAAAGCATGATTAGTTTGAAAAAATCTTATTGAATCAATAAAAACATGTCATATTAACCTAAAAAAATTAGTGGAATTCATAAAAAGTCTCAAATTACATTTATTTGGGTATTTATAACATCAATTATGTTAATATTTTATTAATAAGGTAATTACTGCATCACCATTATATCATAAATAAATTAAATTATTTAATGTCTAAAAATTATAAATAAAATACCATTATTTAGAAAATCGTTTGAGCTTTCTAATTAATATTTATAGTCGAATTTATCTTATTTATTACCCTATATTAAAAATGTTTTAGTTATTAAACTTTGATTTTAACTCTTTTAACTCTTCTTTGAATTAAAGAATAATAAATATCCTAATCTAATCCAAGTGGACCTAAATGATAATATTATATTACTAAGGTTGTTTTTGGTCGAATTACACTTATACAATAGAATTAGGACATGTGTTAGGGTAATAATAATATCATTTTTACCCTTAATTACCCTATTTATTTTTAAGGCAGTAAATAAAAGTAAAAGGTTACTATTCACCAGAAATTATTTTTATCATATTGAACCAAATTTTACTCCTTAATATTAACCATGTTTCTCATATTTTCAAAATTCACCTCACAGAAGCGATAAAATTATGTTTTATGTACAACTGCAAATGCTCTTAAGAGGTGGGTAAAAGACAGTGAAAAGTTTAATAAAATTTTTATATATCTAAAATTATTATAAAATGACTCCAATGAATTAAATGGAACTTATATAAGTATTATATATCTATTTTGACATAAAATAAATTTAAATAAAATAAATGGTTTTTTAAATAAAAATTTTGTTTTAACCAATAACTCAGTGTTTTCACTATTCATCAAAAATTAAAAGTTTTCAGAAAAATACCAAAATTTCACCCTAGGATAATTTTTATATTTTGAATCCAAAAATGAAGTCCATTTTGAAATATATAATTTATATAATTTCAAAAAGTGGGTATTAATATTCATAATAGCTAGTTTATATAATATTTTAATAACATATCATTGTTTAGTGAAACTCGGTATTGCGTAAAACACACACAATCGTTGAAGGTCTCGATTGCATGTAAAGAAAGCCAAGTCATGGTTGCCTGTAGTGCAAGATTCCTTTATTGTTGTGTATAATATAATCCAAACATATTTTATTTATACATTGAATATATATATATATATATACACTCAATGTTGCGTAGAATAACTTCGATCATACGAACTTGAAATTTTGCGTAACACGATCCAAGAATAGTATTGCGTATACTGCAAGATAATACGGTGTTGCGTATAACGCAAGATAATATTGGTGTATCATACAACACAAGACATCAAATAAATTAAAAATAATACTTCTCATAAAATCTCAGGGTGTTACATTCTACCCCCCTTAAAATTAATTTCACCCTCGAAATCCGTCGGGGTTATAAATGGTTGACTACTTGAAAGTTTCTTTAATCGTAAAAATGACTACCAAAACTTAACTTTGAAAACTAAATTATGAAATGTAACGGTTACCCAAATTAACTAATCACTGGGTTTCCACATAGGATAACATAGGTGAAAATATGTAGATAGAAGAGAAATATAACCATCAAGTTCTGATGGAGAGTGGTAGAGAAGATGGCTATGAAAAATCCAACAATCACAAATCCATAAATTTGTTATGACCTAAGGTACCATATGATTCATCAGATATGAGGGAAATAGGAAAACATTTTTGGTTTTTAATATCATTTTCCTAAAGTTGAAAAAATTGGAATTAGAAGAAATACTTCTTGATTTTGGTACAATCTCACCGTTGATCGTTCTTTGAACAATTTCCACTTCATCTCTTAAAGAAATGAAGTTGAATTTGTCATTCGTGAAGTGTTAGTAGATTGTGTGATAGAATGATAGGTCATTCCATCTGTCTCAAACAAAAGGTTAGCAAATGTTATTAAATATACGTAAGTCTATCTATAATGAGATTAATCGTATATGGTTCCTAAAATGGACTTATACTTCATATATCATACCACTTAAAAAATTAAAACTAATTTATACAAACTAGAGACTTCCTATAGGCCAGTGGTATGCGATAAAGGCTTGTCATACTTCAGTTGTGGGTTTGATTCACTTAGCCTTGTCCGACACGATGGGTTGTCGCTCGTCCTATGGGTAGTACTTTTTCTAAAACTATATTATTATAACATTCGAGAAATAATATCGAAAAAAAGTTCTATCCTTAAATAATACTATCTGATGACCAACATAATCCATTCCAATATTTAGGCTTATCCAAAATACATCTGTCCAATCTCATAGTGTAAAGAAAATGGTTACTTGAAAGGTCACATAACAAGCACGTGAATATCATCATTTATCCCCCATATATCATAAGATATATCTTGTTGGTCACATTCCAAACATGTGAATAACTTAATCATGTATTCTTTTGAAACATGAATTACCATATAACCTTAGTGAAAACATGAATGTTGTAAAAAGTTAACTCTTTCCACATACCAAAATCCCAAAATTTCTATATACTCAAACCATGATATCACTTTTTCCTTATATCAGTAATGAGCTAATGAATACAATCAAACATTGCATTTTTTACTTATCCCTTCATTATGTTCATATCATCTAATTTCCAAAAATATTTGAATAACCTTTCATGGTTACCTCTACCATTTAACATATACTTTCAAATACATTATGAAAAAAATAGTGTAACAATCCTTAGATTCGTCTTTATTCCAATGTACCATTATCTATACAACATAACTCTTGGTCAACATAATTCATTCCACTACCTTCTTAAACCATTGACCGATCTTGAACAATTATTTCATCTCATATATCATTTGTAGTCTCTTAATCATTATAAGCATAAATACTACCCATACGAACATGATGATTCTCTTCATGAGACTTTCCCTTAGGGAATTGGTTTGCATAATGCCCATACATTCCACATTTAAAACATTTAACCATTGTTTATGTCTTAGAAATACCATTATACTTGTATATGGTGTTAACTGAACATTTTACTTTGCAATTAATGGCTTTGTGTCCTTATTTTCCACACTCAAATCATCTTCCAGTTCCTTCGAAACATTCTCTTTGATGCCACATCCCACATGATTTAAATGGGGGAAATTGAACTTTCTTTCCTCGATGATCATCATGAAACTCCATCTTTCTTTTATTAGATAAGTCAGGGAACTTACCAAAGTTGAGATTATTGATCATATTATGAGATTTCTGATTAGGCATAATAACAATGTTTGGACATTCAAATCCCATATTATTTGGCTGCTCATGAAGAATATCATTACATTTTCCATCATATTCTCTATTAACATGAATCCTCTTATTTCCTGCCATTTCATTAAACCCAAAAAGAATAGTGTGAGAGGAAAAATCATAATCAAGGGGTAGTACCTTTAATATCTAAAATATTAGGTTTAATTAAAATATCTTTACAATAATTCTAGTACTATAACCTATACTTATACTTAACCTTAGGGACATCCCTAGACATACCTTAAAAATATCTCTAGGGATCTCACTAAAGTTCTCATATACTAGTTTCCAAATATTGACTAAACCATTCCTCTGATACCAACTGTAGAGACCCGTACTTGACATACATGGACATTACATTACTTTTTCGGAATACTTAATACATAACAAAAAACAAACACACAAGGACCTTAATAGTTTAGTGTCTTTGGAAACTCGGAAAAATAATCTTCTAATCACGGTGAAAGACCTTTAACATCTCCCATAAAGATATTCTCGTTTTGTTTTCTTACCTAAAACCTTTCTTTATATCCTGGGGAAATGAAAACATAAAAAGGGTGAACTCAAATGATCAGTAAGGTTAAAAATAGAGAACATAAAACAATCCATAAACATTTGAATAAAAAAAAACTTGAACATAAAATCTAAACATCAAAATATTGAGCAAAGGCATAAATCTTGGAAGTACGTAAGGCATATATCATAAAGGAAAATCAATAATGATAAAATATCATTGTAATAAAACATGTAATTGTGGAAAACCATTAAGCACATGATATGATTTCCATAGTATCCAAGGCATTGCTACTAAGACCATCTTAGTGGACAAAGTCACTTTCTGAATCAAGGTCACTCCTCTTTCCAGTCCTGTATCACTGAACTAGATTAACATACCATTATATCCATGTCTATCTCATGAGATATAAATCTTTACCCAATGCATTGTAGTGAGATATAGGTCCCACCAATCTCATAATAAAATCATTAATACTTGTGACACAACATAAACATAAATCATTTATCATAACCCAAAGAAAAAAATGGGTTTTATAAACATCATCCCATCATAACATAGTCCATATGAAACAAATGGATATCATTTCATCATAAGAAAAGTGAAACCATGTAAATCATAGAGATATTATATTTGAAACATACACATATGAAATAATGTCATCTTAGATGGAAAATGGTTTTGATAAAACACTTGAAAAGAATTCTTGAGGAAAATATCCTTTCGTTTTAAAAATCATTTTCTTTTCACAAAATGCCATGAAATTTGAAAAGAAAAATATTTTATTGAAAATAACCATGAAATATTGTAGAGTATATTGATTGAAAATAAGGCTTTATGAAACTGTAAAAATCCATTCATGTCGTATAAGTTAAAAAAACATTCTCCTCATACTTTTGTCAGAAAAGTCAAAAAGTTCCTCATACGGAAAACAAAAGAAATATTTCATTCATAACATATGTTAAAAGTAAAAAATGGGTAAAAGGACTTTAAAAATACATAAAAACACTTCTAGAAAACATGTACATGGATGATAGCAATAACCCTAGTAAATACTTACGAAAAAACAATATCGAATAAGAATGAGATTTGAATAATTATCCCTTAACTTAGGTCTGATATGATTTGTACGTATCCAAACCTCCTGTATAATGACTTAAATAATTTCATTGACTTATTAAAGAATCATATTAATTGTTATGATATCATATATGGTTCAGTTATGACATTATATTACCCGTTCTTTTGTAAATTCTATGTTAAAGCTGCGTTTTAGGTAAAATCGTTTTATTTATCTTATGTTTGTGGAATTGTTGTTCTTGATATTATTATTACTTATATCATGATTTAATTACATAAATAATGTAAATAATTATTTATATATCATATATATTTAGTATATATATATATAATAAATAGATAAATGAAATGAAATACACCGTTCATGGAGACGGTAGGCCGTACACACACATGAACGTTGTTTTCTTTTCCTTATTGACTTGAATGGAAGTAAGTAGATGACATATATATCTATATACATAAATCCAGTATCGTTATAATGTCATATATTTCATTATAATTCACTATATATACTTTATAAACATTCTTGAGTGGTTAATGTGGAGAATGAATCTCATCACGTTGTGGAGACGGTAATCCGTACGTACGCACGAGCGATGATATCGTTCCCATAATTATTGAATTGAATTGGAGTGGATGATATAATATCTCAGAATCAGTATGATGTTATAAGAACTATATATAGTTATTCTTTAACCATTATACCCATCCAAGTAAGGTGGTGTTGGAAAAACAGATTACACCACGGCGTGGAGACGGTATTCCGTACGTACGCACACACGGTGATTTCATTTTTCGTAGGATGGATAGAAGTTGAAATAGGGTTGTTTAATATTTATAATAACATATTAGTATATGATTTATACTGATTTTATTAATTTACGAAGAAACATATAAAGAATAACAAGTTGAAGAAGAAAGAAACATGAAAGAATTGGTAGAAGAGATTATCTCTTGTTCGACGCACCCCTTTTAGGATTCCTCTTAAGGCACTAGAGTTGGTCTTATTAGGAGAACAAAACCTCTATAATGATTATAGGGAAGTTGAAAAGGGAAATGGGAAGGATTTTTCCAAGCTTGAAGTCTCAAAATTGTTTAATGAGAAGAGGGAGGAGGTTCCCTTTTATAAGGGAGGAGAGGGGAACCTTAGGAAAAACTTAAAATATTATTTTATAATAAAGTCATATTTGGTTTATAAAATCTGAAAATTTATTTATTTAGAAGATAATGTGGGGAGGGGTTGAAATACTCTCAACCAATATGTTTTATACAAGTTTAGGTTACTATTTTAACCTTATTATTTATATTTAACTCTATGTTAAATAATTTAACTTTTACCACGTCTTCTTGTTTTCTTACACTATATGGTTAATAAACATACTATAGCAAGCCAAAAGAACCCCAAGTGGTTCATTATTAATATATATAACCTTATATAAGTCATTTGGAAGAACCTTATATTTTTAGGAATAGAATAACAATTAATAATATAATATTTGTTTTAAAAACTATTTTATGTCAATTTTGACAATATTTGGTAATTGATTTTTGTGAAAATCATAAAGGAATGATTAGTTACAAAAACGTTAACTGAATCAATAAAAACATGTCATATTAACCTAAAAAAAGTAGTGGAATTCATAAAAAGTCTCAAATTACATTTATTTGGGTATTTATAACATCAATTATGTTAATATTTCATTAATAAGGTAATTACTGCATCATCATTGTGTCATTGATAAATTAAATTATTTAATGTCTAAAAATTATAAATAAAATACTATTATTTAGGAAATACTTTTAGATTTCTAATGAATATATATAGTCAAATTTATCTTATGGATAAACCTATATTAAAAATGTCTTAGTAATTAAACTTTGATTTTAACTCTTTTAACTCTTCTTTGAATTAAATAATAATAAATATCCTAATGTTATCCAAGTGGACCTAAATGATAATATTATATTTATAAAGTTGTTTTTGGTCTAATTACACTTATCAAATATAATTAGGACATATTTTAGGGTTATAATAATATTATTTTTACCCTTAATTCCCCTATTTACTTTTAATAGTGGAAAATAAAAGTAAAAAGTTACTATTCACCAAAAATTATTTTTATCTTATTAAACCAAATATTACTCCTTGATATTAATCATGTATCTCGTATTTTCAAAATTCAACTCACAGAAGCGATAAAATTAAGTTTTATGTACAATTGCAAATGCCCCTAGGAGGAGGGTAAAAGACGGTGAAATGTTCAATAAAATTTTTATATATCTAAAATTATTATAAAATGACTCCAATGAATTACATTGAACATATATAAATATTATGTATCTAATTTGACCTAAAATAATTTTAAATAAAATAAATGATTATTTAAATAAAAATTTGGTTTTAACCAATAACTCAGTGTTTTCAATATTCATCAAAAATTGAAAGTTTTCAGAAAAATACCAAAATTTTACCCTAGGATAATTTCGATATTCCGAATCCAAAATTGAAGTCCATTTTGAAAGATAAAATTTATAAAATTTCAAAAAGTGGGTATTACTATTCATAACGGCTAGTTTATATAATATATTAATAACATATTTTTGTTTAGTGAAACTCGGTATTGCATACAACACATGCTATCCTGGAAGGTCACGATTGCGTATAAAGCAAGAAAAGTCACGGTTGCATGTGGTGAA
Source organism: Viscum album (assembly GCA_963277665.1). NCBI lineage: Eukaryota > Viridiplantae > Streptophyta > Magnoliopsida > Santalales > Viscaceae > Viscum > Viscum album. The sequence continues at coordinate 930,423,554 of OY728165.1, forward strand.
AGATTCCTTTGTTGTTGTGTATAATATAATCCAACCGTATTTCATTTATAAATTGAATATATATATATATACACTTAATGTTGCGTAGAATAACTTCTATCAATAGAACTTGAAATTTTGTGTAACATGATCCAAGAATAGTGTTGCGTATACTGCAAGCTAATACGGTGTTGCGTATAGCGCAAGATAATCATGGTGTAACATTCAACACAAGACATCAAATAAATTATAAATAATACTTCTCATAAAATCTCAGGGTGTTACATGATCTCACTATTTATTTTATATAACAACCCATGCATATTTATTCCTTTAACATATCTCAGAATTATTTTACATCCAATATATGTGATTCTTTTGGATTACTTTGATACCTGAAAAACATTTTCACAACAAAAAATATCAAGACTTGAGGCTATAAGGTAAGGAGGACTTTCAAACAAATTCTGAAAGTCTTTATGATTCACAATTTTTCTAAATTCATCTTTACTCAACATTGTGATAAATGAAATAGGAGTTGAAAATTCTTTAGATTCTTCCATCCCAAAAATATTTAACAATTACCAGGAATACTTTTCTTGATATGAGAAAATATTTGTTTCTTTTTTTTGAACTTTTATACCAAAGAAAAAAGTTAATTATCTTAACATTTATATTTAAATTTTTTTAGTTTCATTCCTTAGAAATTGTTTTACATACATCTTCTCTATCCTTAGAAAAAAATATATCATCGACATAAAAAATTATAATTAGAGATCCATAGTTAACATAATTAACATATAAGTTGCTATCAACTATTCCTTTAGAAAAGTTCAACATTCTCAAACAACTATCATATTTAGAGTACCAAGCACATGTATCTTATTTCAGCCCATTCAAATATTTCATCAATTTACAAACATTGTTTTCATCTTCATCAAGTAGAAACCACAAGGTTGATCAATGTAAAATTCTTCCTAAATATCACCATTTAAGAAATATGACTTTACATCCATCTTCAAAACATTGTAATTCTGATGTGAATACACTAAAAGAAACATTCTAATAGTTTCTAATCATGAAATTTTGGAAAACATTTCTTCAAAATATACACCTTCCACCTATGCATAGCCTTTACAAACAATCATGACACTATTTATTGAAACTTCTCTAGGTCCATTTAACTTGTTTCTATAAATTCACTTGGTTCCGATAACACTTTTATTTTCTAACCGTGAAATAAGTTCCCATATTTCATTCTTCTCAATCTAATCCAACTCTTTATTCATAACATCCACCTACTATTTGTGTTGACTATATTTTGAAAATTATTCTTGTTCACCTTTTGAGATAAGTGAAGTTTGATTATCTAATCTCAACTTTCTTCTTGTCTGGACTAGAGCATTCTGATTCCACATAATGTTTTCAGATTCAACATGTTATTGAATTACTTTCACTATTATTAAAGTTCTCCAGTTTATCCTCCTCAACATTCTCAACAAATTTTTTCAAGGATAGTTGGTTTTCAAATACCTTCACATCATATGTGTACAAAAATATTTTGTAAAAATTTTTACTAACATTTGAGACTTCTTCCATTTGGTGAATAGTGGATAAAATTTCATTCCTCAGCTTTCTCATCAAACTTTCCCAAATCAAGATTTTTGATTTTGAGAAAATATGGACTTCTAAAAACATTGAAGTATTTAAATGATAGTTTTCTGTTATACCACATTTCATAAGGATTCATGATAGTATTTGATCTAAACATGAATCTATTTTGAACCTGTTAAAATATACAACAACGTATCTCTAATGTAATTTTCAAGGGTTGTATTCTACCAATATACTTCTTCCCATTTCCACCAAATGTTTATTTTTTCTTTATGTTTCCCCATTTTGTTGTGGAGTATATGGAAAACTATAATTATGTTTAATACCATTATTTCACTGATAAGTTTTAAAATTATTTTTTTTGAATTCAGTACTGTTATCTATTCTAAACTTCTTTATGGAAACCCCCATTTTTTCTCAACATATATTTGTAAGAACATGAACATTTCAATAGCCTCTAATATGTGTATTATAAACATAATGTTTTTTGTCTTAGTGAAATAATCCATCAAAGTAATAAAGTATAAATATCCTTTTACTGATTGATGTCTCATTGTCCTACATAAATCAGAATGAATAAGCTCAAGTGGTCATATATATTGAATCTAAACTCTTTTATAACCTTTCTAGACATCTTCCCTTTTTGAAAAGTAACAGAAACATATTATTCTATTCTTTTCAATTATAGAACGTTTCTAATGAAATCAACATGAGAAAGTGCATTCATAATTTTATGTCTAAGGTTCCCAAGTATTCGATAACATAATTTTTTTTCATATTATGCACTCATGTAACAGGACTTATTGAATTCTCCTATTTAGAAGATATTGCCACTTGTTATTTATCCTTTGGTAATTAATTATCCATATTTTTCAATTTTTATGGTATAAAAATATATTCTAAAATACATAGTTTTTATCGTAAAAATGTTTACTTACACTAAGTAAGTTATGTTTTAGTCCCTCAAGAAATAAAACATCTTTTGATTTCAACTTATCAGCTTCAATATCAACAATTCCAATTCCTCTGACTTTTAAGAAACTATCATTACCAATGGTAACTAATGATATATTATGAATGTCAAAATGTGTTAATATTTTTATAGCACCAATCATATGTGAATAACAAACACTATCATGTATCCATTGTTTATTCCTTTTACTTTCTTTTAAAGCTATCTAAACAAAAAAATCTCTTTCCTCACCTTTCTTCTTTTCAATTTTTTTATTATAAGAAACTTATTCTAGAAGGAGTGTCATACATATTTCTTCATGATGACCAGACTGATCATATTTTACATAAAAATCTTTCATAAATTCCAATTAATTTTTGTTGGAATGTTTTGAACATCTTGATAATTTATGTTTTCAACTTTCTATATTTTATGAAAGTTTCCCATTCTAATTTCACTATTTATTACACTTTTATCAAACCTTATTTTAGGTAAGGATAATTTGTGAAAACAATATAAGACATATTCCCATATATTCCATAACACCAAAATGACCATCAAATCATTAAATTATATTGAAATATGATCTTTCTATATTGAAATTTTTTTGAGATTGGTAACTTCTTTCAGCTCTATCATACTCAGAATGTGGACCATATTTTCTAGTGGGAGACACATCTAATTTTTTAGATTTGATGGGTTTCTTAGAAAGTTTCTCTACTCAAGGTTTCTTAATACATTTTTTTCAAAATCTGAAATTTTAAATGAATCAGAAGAAATATTTTTGTTAAGAGAATATTTCACCTAATTCTCATATTGTGACTTTTTAGCATCCTTATAAATATCAACTTTTACTTCCAAGGTTTTTTTTGAAGTTTTAATTAGTGTCTCTCAAGGTAATGTTAGACTAAAGAATTTTTGATTGAAACTTGTTAACCTCTTATTCATTAGCTTCCAGTTTCTTACTAATATCTTCAATCATCATTCCCTGTTCAACAATTCTATGTTCTTAACTTAAAATATCCTAAATTTATTCATCCTTATACACGATGAAAACTTTTTTTCCATCAAAAAATTATTCACAATATTTCTTAATTACTTTGATTTATTTCTTGGGAGTTTTTTTGATCATGACACCCAACAAGTTCTGTTCTAAACTGGTACTCTCTATAATATTCTTCACCACCTTTTTCACACTCGAAGGAATATTTTGTTTTCTCAACTTTTTCAATGAAGGTTCTGATTTTTTTTGAACATTCATCTTTGTAATATTTTTTTTCAATTGAGTTTGATTCAACTTTATTACTCAACATACTTATTTTGTTTCTAGTGAAATTATTTCTATATTTATTATAAGAATTTTCTTTATTTTCATATTGTTCTATTTCTTCCATCGAGGTGTTTCATCAAAATCATCTCGATTTTATCCAACATTATTCTTTAGAAAATTTTATCAATGTTTCCAATTCCACCACACTCAAAACGTTTGAGAGGAAGTTTACCTCCATAATTTCCTATTCCTCTTTGAGAGTTCTTGGAAATAATGTACATGATTTTTTCATTAAACTCATCATCATCTTTATCTTCAGGCTCATAAGGATCAGCTTCTATAACATCTTATTATTTTATATTTCTCATAGATTCTAAATCCATTTCATGTCTCATATTCTTTTTAAACATTAGAGATTTCATCATTTCATAAGAAATAAGAAAGTAAGGCAATTCATCAAGAGATAAATCATTCTTATCTTCTAAAGAATAATTTTTATAATCAAACATGAATGGAAAGTTTCTAATAAGTTTATTCAAAATTGTAGAATCTTCTTAGACATATCTAAATACTATAATGTTGAAAATAATTTCATATACAGTGGTGAAGTATTCACCAATTGTTTCTTCATCTATCATTCTAATGTCTTCATACTTACTACGCAATATTTGAAGCTTTACTTACTTAACATTTGTATTCCCCTCAAAAACATTTTCTAGATTTCCCACATAATTTTTAATGTTTTAAAAACCATTAAATTTATTCTAAATTTTTTTGATAAGTAAATGAGAATAGAATATTTATCCTTTACATCAAATTGTATATTTTTCAAATCCGGAATGTTCATCAAGGAATATTTCTTAATTGTTGGAAACCCAATAGTAACAACATCAAAAACATCCAGGATAAAAGATAAGAGTTAAAGAATCATCCAAAATTTTCCATCCTTAATAATTTTTTCCATAAAATTTAAGAATTCCTCGACTATTGATAGAATTGATATTATCCATGATAAGGATTCAACAAGGAAACCTTACCTCTGATATTAATTGAATTTTCAATGGATCAGAGAACAATTGATAAAGGGGTGGGGGTGGAATCAATTGATAAATTTTTATAAGTTTCAAAACTTTTGAAAACATAAACCCTACAACCTATTGAGATATATATCTTTATCATATTTTAGTAAATACTCATGCATGAAAAAGTAGGAAAGAAATTAAGTCACACAAGATTTACAAGAATTAGCCTCGGTGTGAGAACCTACATGTTTTCCATATCTGCTCCCTTGGGTCTATGGAAATTAAATATTACGAATAAGTGAACACAACTTGTGCCAACTCTTGTGAGACACCTTCCGTCTACTGATTATAATGATTATAATAAATCTCATCTGTTTAAAATGTGTTCATAAATTTTTTTTATCCCAATAAAATAATAAATATTTTGTTGAAAATGCTCCACAATTGCTCAATCTGATTCCTTAGTCTGATTTGGATGGATCTGATTTTCTCAATTTGATGAGTATGGATATGATTTTTTTCAATATGTTGAGTTTGGATTTGATTCTCTCAATACAAGATTTTTAGGTTTTATTATATCAATATGATGTTCCTGATTCCAATTATCTCAATATGATTGACTCAATACAACGAACCCATTCTCAATTCGGAGAAATTCATATTATACTCAAATTCTGAATACAATCTTTCTTAGTCCAATAAACTCAATATGATATTATCTATCTGATCTTTCTCAACCCAGAAAACCAAAATTCAGCTATCTAATACTTTTTAAGAGATCTCTAGTTGACAATTACTTTCACATGATTTCTTCAGTGCTATACCTTTTTTATTTCATGAAAATTTTGACTATGAACAAATGACATGAGAAAGTATTTATCGACAAATCAGAAAAGAAAATTGGGAAACTTAAAAAATTACCCACTTACATAAATTTCAATATCTCAAAAGATATCTCACATTTAAACATAATCTTTGAATTCCTCAATCCTCCATGAATTTCGCTGAGATTTATGCATAATTAAAATTCTAGTTTGACCTATTCACCTCTTCATAAAACATCTAGAATTTTCTTTGTGAGTCTTCTTTATAATCAACTCATTACGATATTTTTCCTTCTCAGATCATTATGATCTATTTCCTTCTTAGATAATTATGACGTATTTTATTCTCATCTCATTAGGATATATTTCCTTCTCAACTCATTACAATATATTTCCTTGTTATATCATTACAATATTTTTCCTTATCATTTCAATACAATCTGTTTCCTTCTTTGATCATTATGATCTATTTCTTTCTCATCTGATAATAGTTTTTTTCATTCTGATCTTAGTTTGATAGAATTATCATAATGATGGAATTCTCATTATAATGGAATTATCATTACTATAGAATTATCATTATAATAAAAATCCCATTATTATTAAATTCCCATTACAATATAATTCTCATACTTCAACTTTGAAAATCTTGAAACTTCACCAGCATCACACATGTTGACTTTTGGATCTGATTTTCTGATAAATTCTACCTTAAATGTATTATTTCATAATGATAGAATCCCCATTACGATGAAATTATCATTATGATATAATTTTTCATTATGATGTAATTATTCACTATGCAATTTTGAATTTTTTAAACGTCCACACCATTTATTTCAAATCTTTTATCATGAAAGTTTTCATGATTTGTGTGATCTTCTTGATCAACACAACAACATATGATTTTATTATATAAATTATAAAATCTTCATAACTCATGAATTAAAATTCTTTAACAAGCCTCCTCAACAATAATATGACTTCTACACTCAACAAATTCTTTCGTTCTCTGATTATGAAAATGGTAAACTTCCTACAAAAAAACATTCTGCCACAAATTATTTTGGATCTGAGGATATGAATACGATGTATATGGGTCTAATTATTTTAGAAACATTCTAATTTCATAAAAAATATCTTTATGATGCAGTGGATCTGATTTATAGATAACAAAAACAATCTAATACAAAAATTTTAGTCGTCAAAAAATAAAAAAGAGTTGTTAAGACAATTCATCACAAAGGTTCATCATATTTTATTATTATAATTCTTTACTACTTTTATGATTAATGTTACTAGAATTAATATTTCTACACACTAATTCCCTTAAAGATATTTATGTAGCCTCAAAACTCAATCAATCACCATCTTTAATCTCGTTCTATTGTAATACTTTTTTCTTATATTTTTGGTGTGTGTACTTTATGGTTTATGATTTGTCTATAAAAAATAAAACCTTTGTGTTAGGTTATACCCCCCTAATAAAAGGAATGCATGGGTAATGAAAAAAAAATTAAAGGAAATGGTAATTTTGTTGTAACATTTTCCAGATAAAGGAATGGATAGTTCTTCCTTCACCTAAAAAGGTTTCTAGTTGGGATGTGCCTCTAGAGATCAGAAAGGAAAGTCTTAAAATGAGCCTACATGGATTAAAAATTAAATTTAAAGGGTTATGAATCCCCATTAAAATTAAAATATTCTATTTTAGTGGGTTCTATTTCTATCTATTTTTGAGATAAATGAAGAGTATACAGAGGATAAATTTGATCTGAACTACTATAAAAATATCTTATGTCTATTTGTCTTCATTTCCACCAAATAAATATATTTTCTATGAAAATTCATTAAAATTTGTTAAAGTGGTCAATTAACCCCACCTTGAACATTAAAAATATTTATATTGGGGCTAAACATGCCACCTAATATCTTAATAAAGAAAGATAACCAGAATTTTCAACCTACATAGAAGAACTACTTCTATTTTTGGAAAAAATGGTTACATCGTAGATCATTTAAAAAGTGTATTGAATCTGAAGAATGAAGTGAGAAATAAAAAAACTTAAAGGGAATGGATTCATAAAATAGATACCCTGATTGATATGGATGTTGAAATTTTTGATGAAAAGGTTGAGATGTTTCCCAAAAATTGTGAATTTAAGGTTGATAAGTAAGTGTTTAGATGGTGAAAAAAGGAAATACATGTGGATGTTACATGTCAGCCATTCTACCTATTAAAAATAAGAACAAAGTAAAAACATCAATAAATCATTATAATAATAATCCTACTTTTAAAAGGGTGTTTACACACAAAAATAAATATTGGAATGTGAAGAAAGAGTGATTAATCATGTAAAAAAATTAGTTGTAAAATGAAAGGAATATGGAGAAAATAGAAAAGGGTAGATTTATCTAATTACTAATTTGAATAACCTATTACAGGTAAGAATAATTTTGTCAATATAAGGAAATATATACTACCCAAAATTGAATATACATAAATAATCACAAAGGATGAACACATGGATAATAATAGAAATTTTAGATCATTAAGTAAGAGAGTATCTAGGTTGGTAGATTATTCTCATCCCTATTGCTCGTACTGAAGTGATGATAGAAGATACACCGTATTCTTAATCCTAAAATAATATGTTTTCAATTATAAGAGTTGAATGTGATTATGTATGGAGATAATACTTTTATGGGGCTCTATTAAAAATGAGCAAGCTACTGGAGTTTAACCTCTTACTCTTGAATATAAAAATTGGATAGCCCATTTAGAAAATTGATGGATAGGGTATGAATTTCATTCTACAGTCATTATTGTATATCATATACATTATTTTTATCAAGTGGGAGTGATTTTATATTAAAATTGGGAACATATACAATGTAATTGAAAATTTTTATAGGCATTTTCACGTGTTGTAATTTTTAATAAAATTCTTGAAAATTTATTAGGATAACCCATTGAGAAAGAAATAAGAAGTGATATCACATTAAGGTTGTTAAATGGAAAATTTTGTTATTTAAAATAACCAATTTAGTTTTTAACATAGCGTTAGCCCATAAAGATAAGGATTTGGTTAGTTGATGGCAAATTTATAAGAATATGTGATTCCACCCATGTCTTAGAGAACTAAGAAACATTTTTTATTTTTGAAGAAACAACTGGAGAAGAGATGAGTTTATTAAAATTAAAACAGAATGAAGGACTTGAGAAGACACTTCACTACACTTCATTTTAGGTGGAGAACATTTTTACCTCATTTTCATTTATTATAAACTAGGTAGAGTAAAGGTGCCTTGAATTTGTAAGAAAAAGTGGAATTTAAAATAAATTCAAAGGAAAAAAATGAAGTGCATGTGGATTTATAAAATCTTGAGTTATATTTTTATCCATATGAATTATTTTAATATGTGTTAAATGATGAAGAGTTACATTCCATTGTATATTAAATGTAGTGTCTATATCATGATGGAAAAGGAAGTGAGAATGATACCCACAAATTCGGTTGATAGAGAATGAATTTTGTTGGTTTGTGATGAACACATTAAATTTGACATTTGGTGAGTTGATAATAATGTCATAAAAAATTACCAGGGTTGTAGAGTTCCATCTAAAATAGTTGGTAATTAATTTAGAATGATAAATATAATTAAAAGATAAAAGTGTTATTATTTACGGAATAATGATAATTAGATTGAAGTTGAATTATGAGAGACCATAAGTGGTTTTCTATATATGAAGGATGTTGTATATATCATTTATTCACTCTTGTATGATGGTTTGAGAAGGCTGGAGATAGTATGAAGAGAAACTGAACCAATTTTTTAGTGTTACTGAAAATTTGGATAAGTACTGAAATATAATAATCTATCATTTATGTCCTACATAAACATAATCTTGTGTGATCATAAAGATTTTTTTACTTCTATATTATCATCATTTCCTTTTCTGTATCCATTATCTTATTGTCATGTAAAAATCATCTAGCTATATAGGCATGAATACTTTTCTATGTAAACATCATTCCCTAATCTATGTAAATATAATATAGTTCTGTGTAAACATTAATCTATCTCTGTGTGGAAAATATTTATTTTGGAATAAAGATGATTTATTTTTTCATAAAAATAATGACTTAGTGAAATTTTGTATTTATAATAATTAAAAGATCTGATTCCCATATTTTATAATCTAAAGATAAAATTGATTGCAAAGATTACAAAGATGTTAATAAGTGTCAAACATCACAAACAAAAAATAAGGTATGTGATTCAAGACTAAACATTATAAGTGATGAAATTAAAACCTTAGATAAATATTTAAAATCAGTAATTATAACTTGAGATAAGTTCTTAATGGTTGAAATTGAGTTTCTATATTTTTATATTATAATGAAAAAAAATCTTAAGACGCCAGTGATGTTCATTTGAATTCCAAGAATCATTGAACTATTTATATCCATGATTCAATCCTGTTATGAGTAAAATAAAGCTGATAGTATTCTTAATCAATTTGATGGGTTTTCAATAATAATGAATTTTAATTTTTGTAAAATATTCTATTTTTATTTAACGTCTAAATTATTGAGAACCAAGATGATTGGGCGAGTTGTCGATCTTTATGAGTGAGATAAAGGAGATGAATATGAGATGTAATGTTAGGAATTTACCCAACCCTACAATATAAGGACTTACATATTTGGTTTAATAAATAAATACAAAAATAAATCTTTTGATGAAGGTGATGTTCTTTCAATAAATTATATATCACAAATACATTGAGATTTACGTTGAGTCATTTAAAATAGAATAGGAAGGGCTGAGTTGATGCTATTGTATAAAAAATCTAATAGATTCTATACATATTTCTAACTAGATCACTAAAATATTATAATTATTGATGAATATAAGTCTCACATAATTTTTTATGTTAATATTTTTTTTAATAGTTTTGAATGCTGCTGCAATGAGTTTAGATTAAAAACAAGGATCCTTATATTTTTGGGGAATCAAGGGAAAAATATATTTGACTGAGTTTTGAAATGAGAAGAAAAATAAAATAATGGTAATTTTTTTTCGTTTACTATGGAAAGAAATTTGAAAAATAAAGGTGGTAATATTTCATGACTAACGTTGAAAATGGGATATTATGTGTGTGCATGAATTTATTCATCAATATGCATTTACAATTTTGAGTATATGAAAATAACACAACAAAAAATGATTTGCGGTCGTGAAAGAATATAGATTATCTAAAAACAAAAATGGTGAGTAGATCAAGAGTGTGGAAAATAAGTGTAACAAAGTTGACCAAGAGATGTGTGAAAACACTCAGAAAATGAAGAATAAGAATAGAAAGAGTCTGAGTGAACCTGATCTATGGAGGAATAAGAAGACAATATGATTTAGAACTAGTATAGAACTAGGAATATATTTGGTTTTGAAGAATAAAAATAATGAGAGTTTGACCTATAGAGATTGATAGATTGTTTTTTATTTAAAGAATTAAGAAGGAGGAGTTTATTAAATAGTGACTAGGCTGAATATACCTAGATATTACACCATTTTAGATGAATATTCAATACATTACAATAATAAATGACCGAGGACCAAAATAGTTTAGTGTCTTTGGAAACTTGGAAACAAAATATTCTATCCTTGTGAAAAATCTTCAACATATCTAATAAATATCTCCACCTTTATTACTTCTACCTAAAAAATTTCTTCATAACCTGATGAAAGTAAACATAAGAAAGGGGTGTACTCAAATACTCAGTATGGGTAACAAGGGAGATATATAAGCATAATCATGAGAATGAGGGTATGATAACATGATTATGAAAATAAAATATCATACCATGCATATCAAAGATCATGTACATTAATCATGGAATAAATATTGTTATTTCATATGGCATGAATCTTAAGGAAATAAATAATATAATCTTTAAAAGAATAACATAGAAATAAAATATGGAATAGTGGCAGACACTTAAGCATACCTAATTATTTTCATATTTTTCATGTCATTGCTGCCGAGACCATCTTAGTGGGAAAATTCCTTTACTAAACTGGGATGATACACCATTCCAGCCTTGTATTACTAAGTCAAGTTCATCCCTTATTCTAGACCTGTATTACCCAACCGAGTTTACTCCTCATTCAATCCATGTAATAAAAAACTGATTTCACCCCTTATTCTAGCCCTATATCACTATACTGAGTTTATTTCCCATTCCATCCTAGTAATGCTAAAACAAGTTCATTTATCATAATAACTTTGTCTATCTCATGATATATAAGTAATTACTCATTGCATTGGGGGGAGATATAGGTCCCACATATCTCATAATGAAATAATACATAAATATTCCATTAAATAATGAATAATAATATCATTACCCATTAAAAGAAATGGGTATTATAAACCTGTAAACAGATCATAACCTATGAAAAAATATACAAGTTTTATAACCATTTCATATAAATAATTACCCATGAAAGAGAGATATATTTCATAAACATATTACCCATGAAATAAAAATAGATTTCATAAACATATAACATGTGAAAGTTAAATATATTTTATAATCATATAACCTGTGAAAGAAAAATGGGTTTGATAAGGACTGTTACATTAATAAAACCCCATTCATAGAAATAATATAAATGGAACCTTCAGATCATTTTCTAGAACGGTCTGAGTAACATCAACAAATTTCATCTTAGATGTAAAGTAATTTTGATATATCATTAAAAAACTATTCTTGATGAATATATCCTTTATTCCTTGGAAAAGTATTATTAATTAATAAAACCATTTGAAAATAATTTTATTAGAAAATAACTTGAATACTTAAAAAGAATACTTAAAGTCATTTTGAAAACTTTTTTCCTTGAAAATTTATAAAATAAGATTCAAAATTTTTAAAAAACCTTTTTCCTTGAAAACGCTTAAAAAACTTATAAAGAAAGATTGAAAATACTTTGGAAACATTTTTACTTGAAACATATAAAATATGACTGATTTTTTTAAAACCATTTATTTGATAATACTTTGAAACTTAAAAATGAGGCCTGAAATCATTTTGAAAACTGTTTTCCTTGAGAAATTATAAAAGACACATGAAACCATTTGGAAACAATTTTCATTAAAAAACTTTTAAAAGAGGATTGAATTTTATTTTAAATACATATATTTAAAAATATATTTTTAAACAACTTTTTAAAGTTTAAGCTTTAAACATGAAAATAAATATTCAAAGGGTTTATGGTAGATAAATCCATATATGTCATATGGGTAAAAAGAACATCCCTTTTTCCTGATAAAAAGGTTAGAAAAATTCCTTGTTCAAAAAGAGAAAATAAAATTCCATTGAAAACATTGTAATAATACAAAAAGGTTAAAATCTATTTTAATTATCATATTATATTAGTAGAATATACATGGAATACCTTTTTTGAAAACATGGTTTTAAAGGAACCCACGTTGCTGACTGAAGAGAGGGTAAAGTCTGGATTTCTTAAAGAGACTTTCATAACTATACTATGATCCAAAGAGTAGAATAAATTGTACCAATATATAAATAACTCACGAATAAACATAGGATAAGAAAATTCATTAATTTTCTTGATATATTTATCATAAGATTCTATCAAAGGAATAATAAACATAAAAAATCTTGAAAAGCGATGAAATTTTCTCAATAAACTCTTATAATTTGGTATCTTGGGATCATACTCTCTATGTAGAAAATGGGAATTAAATGAATCATAAAATATCATTAAAATAAATAAAATTGATGATATAACATGTAAAATGGTAGTATATACACTTTAAAATATAATATTGGTGCATAATAAAACACGAGTCTCAAAGAAGGAAAATTGAGACAAAACTATTTCATCGATTTGGTACCTTTTGACACTTAAACCCCATGAGAGAAAGATCATAAAATTAATATGTGAATAAAAATAAATTTAATTATAAGATACATTTAATACCATCATCGGTAATACATACACCACAGAAGTAGAAGGAGTGGTGAACATAGAATGTATCTCATGGAAATAAAAAGTGAGATAAAATCCCCTTACCCTGTTTCTTGACTCTCATTGTACTCATTCAAACCACATTTAAAATAAATATACATATTTTGTAAATATTTTATAGAACAATATTCTTATATCTAATACCATATATGGTATTATTATGACCATATATTACCCAATTGTTAACTATTATATGTTAAGGTTTCACTTTGGGTCATATTCACTTTATTTTTTGTATGTGTCTCAATTTTTTATACTTTTTGTACTTGTAATTATATAATGATTAAATAATGTAAAAAATGACATAAATATCATTTAAAACCAATATATTTTTATTATAATAATCTATAATATATATAATTTTGAAATAGAATACACCATTCATAGAGACAAGATGTCGTACGTATGCATAAACGCTATTTCCATTTAATTGTCTTGTTTAGAGAAAAAAAGTAAACAAAATATATGTATATATATATATATATCATTATTTAATTGGATTTATTATAAAAAATATATAATATATATTCACTAAATCCATCCATAATACATTCTATGTATTGTGTGAATGAATCACATTGCTTTGTTGGTAGTCTACACTTCCTCAAAAGAAATTATCATATTAACACCAAATGGAAAGTAAAAAAAGGAATGTGTTATAAAAGGAATATATAAGATTAAATAAATAATAAGTACAATATATAGCATATATAGATATTGTGTCCATAATAATTTCCACCTTGATAGGTGGTAAGGAAAATTGAACAAGCATCGTTTAGGGAGGTAGTAGTTTACCGAACACTAAAACAATATGTTCGTTACCCATTAGATGAAGGTTTGTGTATGTTTAGGTAAAAAAATTAGCATAAAAACATCATATTATATTGATTATACTATGTTTTTTTATAAAATAACGTAATAATTAGATTAGAGGTGGTGGATAATAAAAATAAAAGGAAGGAGTTGAGACAAGACATTACCTCTTAATCAGAAAATTATTTTTGGTTTGTGCCAAAAAGATTCCTTGGATTTCATTATTTCCATGGGAAGGGTTATAGAATTAAGTTAGGGATTTTGGTAAGTGTATTGTGTAGATATTTTCTGATCCCAATTGGTTTTATAGGTGTGAGAAATTGGGAGAGATGGCGGCAATTTATAGAGAAGGAAAAGGACTCAAATGGTATTTTTGAAAACAAGTTAGGTGGACACATGTTCTTTCCTAGAAAAAGCCACACCCAACAAAAAAAAATAAATAATGGCAGGTTTATGGAATAAATATGGCAATAAAATTGGTTTCTTACAATTTTCTAGGTCATTTGGGCCCCTAATATTATGGTTTAGTCCCTAAATAATATTAAGTTGACCATAATAAACGTGATTACTTTTAATCACATTTACTAATGTTTTTTTGTAAAAAATTATGTTTATATTATTACAATATAAATATTCTACTGATTAAAAAGTTTTATGTTTGTTTTTTAAAATTAAATTCACAGACGTTGAAAAATTAAGATTAATGTTGATCATACAGATGGGACGAAATTAAGGGTTTTTAAAGAAGAGAGATGTTCAAAAGTTTATTAAGTTTCTATGTTCAATTACAAAGTGAAATTGATTTGAATGAAATAATTTATATTAATACATGTATAATTTATCTAATTTGACCTCAAAAAAATATTAAAATATAAGTTAACATTAATAATTATTTAAAAGAAAATGCATCTTTTAACTAAAAATTGTAATTTTCACTATTCATAAAAAAACAGTGGTTCTCAGAAAAATCCCAAAAAATTCACTCTAAGATAATTTAGACATTACATATTCAAAACAAAAGTTTATTTTATAAAATTTAATTTATAAATGTGTCTACAATTAAAATTCTTATTAAAATCATTTCATTTGAGAAAATAATATTTTTGAACATAAAAAGACTTTACCAAAAATCCAATAGTTATTACCAATATGTTTTTATATATAAAATAGTTATAAATAATATTTGAAAATTAGTTATTACTATTCATATAACCATGTTTAATTTATAGTTTATAATTATCTCATTTAAGTAACTATAATAATGAAATTATATTTCATAGAAATATTTGTGTTGCGTGTACTGTATGGCAAGTCAGGGTTGTGGGCAGTGCAAGCCAAGTAGGTATTGCATGAAGTACAAGAAAAGTCGATATTGCGTGTAGCACAAGCCAAGTATCTATTTAATGTAGTGAAATCAAATTCTGATATGTGTGAAAGGAATGTTTGAATTTTTATTTTAATACACACACAAACAAACACACATACACACATATATATATATATATATTTATATATATAAATATTTTCAGTGTCACGTGAAATGAAAAATATCAATAAGATATAATAATTTGAAAAAAATACCTTAAAAAATCACGGGGTGTTATATTCTACCCCACTTTAAATAAATTTTACCCTCAAAATTCTTCTGGGTTATCAAAGGTTTAATACTTTTTTAATTCATAGAAAATAACATCGTAAAAATAAATTCTAAAACTTCCCTTAAATGGGAAAGACGGGAGCATAATGGTTACAAAATATAACATATAACTGGAATTCCAGATAAGAGAACATAGTTTAGAAGTGAAGAATATACATGGATGAGAAGTGTTAATATTTATAGGTATTAATTGAGGTCATCAATCACAATCAAGTGAATGATCAAAGAAATCTTGAGGGCCTCAATGTCTTAAATCTATGATGAATTAAAAGTCCATCGATTCAACAAAATTAAGGTATTAGGACACCAAATTTTAATTTTATCATTATACTAACATTGAGTAATTATTTTATTGACAAAAAATATAAGTAAATATACTTGCGTTATTTCTATAAACAAAATTTCATTCTTTAGTTGTGATTTAATTATTTTCATAATTCATCCATTACTTTATGCAACAGAAATCCATAAATTATCTTTGACGACTGAAGTGATAAAATACACGTTTAATATATCTTAAGACCCATAAATGAATAAAAATTATAACTATTTGTCTCTAACTATTATTATAAAAAGTCAAAATGGTTTGTAAATTAATCATTAAACAAAAAAGCTTACTCTATTGGTTCATCATTAATAATTATTCAACAAAAATAATTACACATTAACCAAGACATCGCGTAGGTCAGTGGTAGGCATGAAACCCTTATCATCCTTCGGTCATCGGTTCAAGACCCACAACATTATCAAACATGATTGGTTTTCACACTACATACATGGTATCCTTTTATAAAACCATACTAATTTAATTTCCAAAATATGATGGACAAAATTGAAATAAGGTTAATCACTAAATAGCCTTTTAACCAATGTTTTTAATACAATATCATCCATAAATACTTTTTCTGAAGTTTAACTTAATTTTTTTATTAATGGATAACCTTATAACCCATATGAAAGATGAAAATCCAAAACCATATAAATAATGTCACAAAAATAGTCTTAACATTGATCCCCCATATATTACAAAGTATCTTTTGGCCATCATATTCCAAACATGCGAATACCCTCATGATAAATTATTCATGGAACATGGTAACAACCTGAATTACAATAAATACTTTTATAAAAAATTCATGCTTATATATTACATAGATTACTGGATATATTCCATAAGTTTGAGATGTTTTAATCTTCATCCATGATAACATGAACTACTTTTCTACATGTCCTTAATTTGTTCCATGGTATTCAGTACCTTCCAATTTACCTTTTCATATCAAAATTATCATAAGAAACATATTAATGGCTACATTCCCTTAGTCAAAATGAGATCTTATCATTAAATCACTTCACCAGTCCATTGAGAACATTCAACATGAACTTATAAATACTGAGAAAAAAACATAAGTAGAACAATCCTTGGATATTTCATCATTCTTCTAACATAATCTTTGATTAAAAACACATTAAAACATTAATTATTCTACTTCATCCTTATTCCATTAACTAGGATACATAATCTCATTACAAAATACCTTTTTCTTATCACATTTCATCTATAGTCTCTTAATCATCATAAATGTAACCATTACTTCCACAACCTTTCTGGTTCTCTTCAAAAGAATTCATCTTGGGACATTGATTAGTGTAATAAAACTTAACTATACACTTAAAACACTTTACATTCAATGATATCTTAGGGAGGAAAAAATTATAATCCATTTTTTAATTGAACTCTTCATTTTTCCCTTGATATAACATGATTTTTTTCCTACTTGATCACATTAAAAACATATTATCATTCCTTTGAGATATTCACATCGGTGATTATTTCCACCTTTTTAACTCTAAGGAAACTGAATCTTCTTTCCTCCATAGTCATTATTAATCTAACTCTCTATAAACTCATTCTTTCTCTTCTTTAGTGAGTTTGAGAGTTTGTTAAGCTATACATTGATAATCATGTTTAGTGAAAACTGATTATGCATCTTCACAACATCTCTCATTCCATTTATCATCCCACTTGACTAATCATCAGAAAATATTACATCACATTAAATGTTAATTCAATTTTATCCAGTTTCTGACATTGACAAAAACAAAAAGCATAGTGTGATCATTACCTATCATAGATGAAAACCACATAGTTATCAAAAGATTTACTTATAGAATGTATAAATCATGACACCTTCCTTAATCTTTGACACCGTTGGTTTATCCTAGTTTGTTCTTATCCAAATTATATTTAAATCATTCATGATGGTTCATGAAGAGTTTGTGAATTCCCAAAGTATATCCCTTGAGACTGTCAAATCAAGTGTGCATAAAGGCTGATTTTACTATAACAGATTACCCTAAGTTAGGCTCGAAACATATTATCAGTGTTGTTACCCCTGAGTATATCTATTCGAGAGACACATCAACTTTTAGTATCCATACAGAGATTTATTTCTAGGTAACCACTTACTCTATCCTTAAACAAAATTACAAGACATTTTCCACAACATTAACTCTTCCTTTTACTTATACTTAGATACATCCCTAGAGATATACTTAGAAATATACATAGTTATATTACTAAGGTATTATTATCTTAGTTTCCAAAGGTTGAAGAAACATTTTCTTTGATACAAACTATAGTGACCCAAGTTGAACATATATGGATATTCCTTTATTTTAGATGATGATTCAGTACATTATAGTAATACATGATCCAGGACCGTAATAGTTCCTTATATTTGGAAACTTGGAAAAAAATCATTCAATCATGGTGAAATATCTTCAACATCTCCCATAAATATCTCAACCTTTATAACTTATATCAAAAACCTTTCTTTATAACCTATGGAAAAGAAACATAAGAAAGGGGTGACCTCAAATTTGCAATAAGGGTAAACAAGGGA
This sequence comes from Viscum album, assembly GCA_963277665.1. NCBI lineage: Eukaryota > Viridiplantae > Streptophyta > Magnoliopsida > Santalales > Viscaceae > Viscum > Viscum album. Next base: position 930,442,652 of record OY728165.1, read on the forward strand.
GATATATAATAATAATCATGAGCACACAGTTTTGATTACATGAACAAGAAAATAAAAGATCATACACTACCTATCAAAGACCATATACATGAATCATAAAATAATTGGGGGAATTTCATAAGGCATGATTTTTAAAGAAAAAAAGAACATAAGACATGAAATCATAACATAGGAATAAAACAAGGAATTGTGGTAGTCACATAAGAATGTGTAATGAAATACACAATAGTCGAGGAATTGATTCTAATACCATAAAAGTGGATAAATTCATTTACTGAACTGGGTTCACACCCCATTCCAGCCCTATATTACTGGACCAAGTTCACCCCTATTCCAGTCCTATATTACTTGTAACGCCCCAACCCTAGAACATTGAGTTAGTTCATTATTTTATTAAATTGGAATGGTTGAAAGGAATAAAATATCAAAGGATTGATCAGTTTAGTAGTCTTGGAAGACTAGATCCATAAATAAGTTAAACATTACAATTTGAAATGAAATAAAAGATGAAATTCCTTTGATAACATCCATAACTCCTAGGTTATCACTGAATGCCATTCATAATATACCTCTTCATGTCCTGAGAAAATGAAACATAAGAAAGGGGTGATATTAAATTCTTATTAAGGGTAATAAATATATTAGAATATATCATAAACATAACCATTAAGAATTGTGAGTAACTAAAAACACATGCCTTTAAAAATAAACTTGAACACATTATGGCAGGAATAAGAGATGAGTAAATAATGCCATAATAAGGAAGAATAATGATTATTCTACTAGTTGAATAACCACATGAACATTAAATTATTAGTTTCAAAATGAGGGAATGCATAATGCTGGATATCATAACCATATTGTCAAGTCCTCGTTCCAAGACCATAAATAACTATTTTGTCAAGGCCACCTACAAAGACCGTAGTTTGTCACATGAGACCTACTAATGCATCGAGGGGCTATAGAGGTTCCAAACCATCACATTATATGTCTTATTTATTCTTCATATGATTAGGGATAAATAAAAACAACATATACATTCATATTGAAACAAACTATGAAATGTATATAACTTTCCCAAACATTAAGCATAAACACTAACCATTTGGAGTAATTTGGTGAACAGTTTTAAGATAGCTCATCCATAGTCAAAATAATAATAAAACATTAAATTAAATATTTATATGATATCATAAAATATTAATCCAAATAATATATAATAATAAATAAGAGTGTTGAAACAGATGAAGATACTCTTATAAAATAATCGAGTAATTCTCAAGATAAATACTCTTTTACTTTGAAAAGATGACTTAATTTGGAAAAGTATTTGTATAAAACCATAAGTAAAGTAAGTTAGTATATTTATAATAAAATGAGTGATTTTTTTAAAGATAATGGTTTCTATAAATAGATTATATAGTGCCCTTTAATATATGTAAGAATTTTATAAATTCCCTTGAATCAGGCTTGTATTTCAAGAAGAATTTTTGAAAGATCCATTTAAAACATATAAATCTCCATAAATGAAAGTTGGATTCAAGTTGATAAAAATATATAGAACATTAAAAAAAATTTATGAGTAGTATATATGAATAAAATAAATTTAATTGAGGTACGTAGTGAATAACAGTAACATGAATGAAATGAAGGATCGGGTAGAAAACCCTTACCTTAAGTGAGATGGTGTTCTTCAATTGATCTTAGTGTCATGGATAACAAAATTAAATTCATTAATTAATATTTAAAGAACCTATTATTTATGTAATTGATTTATTATATCCTTATTATGCTAATTTATTGTCTTTTTTTGGGTTTAAGAGGTTCAATTTTATTGTTTGGGAGCGTTTTATTCCTTGGTATTCATGACTGATTTAATTATATACATGTACGGATAAACATGTAAGATGAGAATGGTTTACCAAAATATATTTTTTATTTTATTATTTAACATCTAGATAATTACGTGGTTATAAAAGTCATTTGGTTATTGGGAGTGAATTTGAATCATTATATAAAACATTAATGATAATTTTTTGGGTTGATTGGCAGTTTTTTTATCACAACAAACTTATTTTGATTTAAAATTAATATCATGTGTAAAAAAAGATTACAAAACATTAAATAAGTAATAATACATATATTGTATTCTTTTACAACCATAGAAATTATTTTATGACCATAATTTAAAATGGTAATAGAAATAGAAAACTCATTGTCCTTGAATGTGATAAATTAACACATCTAGGATGGTGTTTTAATTTCTAGTAAAATAAAATGGGAAATGAGACATGATGATTAATTATTAAATTATTAGAAAAATGTTATATTATATGTAAGGTATTTTAGTTATCATGACACTTGTATTAAAGGTGGTGATGAATGAAAAATAAAATAAAGGAACTCAAAATAAGAAAAATGACAAGAGGGATTTACCTCTTGAAGTTATCTTTCTTGAGAGCCTCTTTAGGGGAGAGGTTTTGGTTCTTTTAGGAGACCAAGGACTTCTGGTGTGGGGGAGGATATTAGGATGAGATTTTATTAGAATTTATAAAAGGAACAAGGCTTGAAAGGATTGAATAGAAGAGGGAGTGAGTGGTGGTTTTATAATGGAGGAGAGGAGTGATTTCTCAATATTTTATTTATTAATTTTTTATTTTTCCCCAGGAAAGAAATAGTATTTATTTCTGTTACCAAAAATATTAATAATTATATGTGATTTTTAAAAAATATTATATTACATCATCCATCTTGGAGGTAATTGTCTATTTATCTTATAATGTATTTATACTATAATTACATTATTTTACTATTCCCCAAAAATTAAAGTATTTCAGAAAAATCCCAAAATTTAACCCAAACTATTTTTAGATTTTTAGAATCAAAAAATTAACTCAATTTTATGAAAATAATTTTATAAATATGAGAAATTTAATTTTTTAATTACAATCCCCATTTACTAAAAAAATACAGTTTTTAAAATTATAAATGTTTTTATAATACCCTAAAAAATTATCTAAGGTATCATTAAATTATCAAAAAATAATAGCACAAAAAAATATTTTTTATGAATAAATTTTATGAAAATTTAATTTTCTTTAAATTAATTTATTAATTATATAATTTTAAATAAATATTTGTTGCTCACAAAAATAACAACACTTAATTTTTAATGTTTACAATATTCACTTTCATTTATAAGGTGCCAAAATATTATTTATAATTACATGTGTTAGGTTACTATTCATAAAGGTATATTACTATTTATAAGGTTCAACTTACTATTCTTAACGGTATGTCACTATTCAAAAGGATATGTTATTATTCACCAAAAATTTAGTTTATTCTATCTGACTCTATATATCTTACTGAACACAACCGTGTCTGTCCATTTTTTGAAATTCAAAATAATGAAGTGGAAAAATTAATTTTAATATCTAGGTTACAACTACAAAAAGTACTATTTTGTCGAAACTCAATGTTGTGTGAATATAATTTATCTAATGAATTGAAATTATTTGTAAAGAAACATATCAACATTTTTTTGGGTGTCATAATAATAGTGAATATATTCATAACATAAAATAGTATTTATGAAAATAATTATAATATTCAATATATATTTTTTAATAAATGAATTTTTTAATAATCAAATAAAAATTTTAATATTAGGATATTAATTTACACAAAACATTACTATAAAATATAATTTGTTTTTAAAATTAATTTGGATGCTATATATTTGAAATATAAGTATTTTTAATTAAAAAACATAATTCTAAATTATTTTTTTCATAATTTAATGTATTTAAAATTATAAAAAAAGTAGTGGTGTAGTACATTATTCCCCCCTCAATAGAACTATGTCCTCACAATTTGAAACTGCATTTCAATAGTAAAATATTGATACATTAAAATTCTCTTGTGGGAAAACCACATTGGAAACAATGTTAATAAAATATTCTCTTTATAATGGGGAATGTGAAATTCATATGTTACCAAAAATCTACGCATTCGAATAGGATACCATTAGTGTAAAGTGAAAACATGGACATGGAAAAATAATCTAACCATCATGTTCTGATTGAAAGTGATAGATAACATGTTTAGATGAAATTTGATTACCAAAAAATCATAAACTACAATTATGAAAAATTTCATTTATATCGTTTGAATTTTTGATAATAGAACACCAATTTTTATGACCCTATTCCTAGATTTAAGGAATTATTCCACTTAATAAGATTATAAGTATATGTTTCTATTTCCAAAACACAAACTTATCCTTTGATTTCATCTTGAAATATCTATAATTCATCACTTATCATAGGTTTTTCCATGTGGAAAAGTTATATATTAACCTCTAAAATCTCTTACAATGATCGACTTAAACTATTAATAGATGGTTAAACATTCCATAATGTTTCAACAATATAGAAAGAAGGTCTCTGAATTTAAAAGATGAACTTCTCATTATCTCTTAATAAACATGAAGTAGCTCTAAATTTTCACATTCGAAACATGTGAATAAATTCATCATATATCCTGTTAGTATATGGTAATAACTTGAATTACCAGAAAAACATATTGGAAACATGAATTCTTCTATATTCCTTAAGTAAGATACATGTTATTGGATTTGTGCTGTAAATCCAAAAGTATTGTAATCTCTTTCAATGATAGCATAAAACACTTATCAACAAGCCAATTATAATTTCCAAGGTATTTAGTACATATCCAAATAAACAATTTCATCATCATTATCTCAATATTAAGAATATATTTAGGGGTTTATTTCTATAAATCATGCGTTTTCCAAAAATATTAACTTCTACTAAATATCTTTTCTTGGTACCATTGAACATATGGTCTCAAATACCTAATGAAAAAGTATTTTAGTATGATATTCATATATTCCATAATTATTTTAACTAGTACATTGCTGAAATAATATTCAAATGACACAATTCTTGACTGGGCATATTAATAATTCTGCTTTATTTGCAGCAACATACTAAGTCGATCATTATCCAGTAACATCATTTTGGGTATATTTGATTGATACTTGGGACATTGATTTTTGTAGTACCCCATTTCCTTAGAGTTGAAGCATTGAATATGGGAAAATTATTTCCTTCTCTTTCAATTATGAGCATGGTGTCCCTTTTCTACACAATTAAAGCAAACACATTTTCCTATTAATCATATACCAAGGTGTTTCCTTCCATAATTATTATATGGGTAATATACAACTTTCTCTTATTTCCCTTTATCCACATTTTTCCGGTTTTCCTCTTCTTCTCATGATTTTTTTCCAAATCCATAATATATAGAAATCTATTTATCCTTTATATTAGGAAATTATATTATCTCCTCATATAATGAGAATTTTTGAGAGACTATTTACATTCGAAATACTAGATTGAACCCATATAAGAAATAATCATTATTTCTCTTTGAATTATGTGATTTGTTGTGTTCTATTTCCATTAGGTAAGAACCATTTAAAAACATTGGAATACAATATATTAGACCATAAAATTTTGAATAATAATGTATAATTATAATAATCATGTAATACATAACATAAATTGAAAAATTTATGCATACCTAATTTCATAATAATAAACATGGGTCCTTTGGGAATATATTTACTTTTAAATCCATCATATTGGTTTGTAAAAAAAGTGTAAATTATCTTAATAATATCCCCTAGGAGTGGAAAACATGGCGTATAATAAGACCGATTGACATGTACTAGTTTATCCCGAGTCAAGCCTATAACACCTTTTGAGAGTTGTTACTCCAATATACTTCTATACTAGAACAAAATCCACTTCTACTACCCAGACATGGATGTATTTTCTAATAAGAACTAAATATTATACACCTTACCAAAATTCTAGGATATTTTTTTATTCTAATCCAAAATTTCAATCTTATGGTTTTGGTCCCTAATCTACATGTTCTAAATCTAGTTTCCAAGGTTGCTGCTAAATTTCATTTGATACCAACTATAATGCCCCAACCCCAGAACCCATAGTTGGTACATTAGATTAATACATTGGAATTATTACAAGGAATCAAATCCCAAAGGACTGATCAGTTTAGTAGTCTTGGAAGACCATATACATACATAAGTTCAAACTTACAACTTGAAATGAAATAGAAAAAATAAATTCCTTGGACCACATCCATAACTCTTAGGTTATTTGTGCATGTCATTCATAATATACCTCTTCAGTTCTCGAGAAAATAAAACATAAGAAATGGGTGAGTTAAAATGATCAGTAAGTGTAAAAAATAATGGAGAAGATATCATAAATATAAATATTAGTCATAGTGAATAACTAAAAACACATGCCTTTAAAAATAAAATTGATCACATTATGACAAGAATAAGAGTTGAGTCAATTATGACAAAAAAATCATAATCATGGGTATTATTCTAAATGAATAAGAAAATGAACTTTTAATTTATAGTTTCATAATGAGTGAATGAATAATTCCAAATATCGTAAACATACTGTCAAAGTTTCATGCCAAGACCATAAATAACCATTTTGTCAAGGCCTTGTTCCAAGACCGTAGTTTGTATCATGAGACCTACTGATGAATCGGGGGGCTATAACGGGCCCAATCTGTCACTTACTAAGTCTAATTCATTTCTCATAAGAATGAGGATAAACATAAATAACTTATACATTCATATTGAAACTATCATATTAAATGTAAATAACTTTCCTTGAACATTAAGCATAAACACTATCCATTCAGAGTAAATTGGTGAAAGATTTTAAGATAGAACATCCACAATAAAAATAATCATAATACATTATATTAAATATTTTAGATGATATAATAAAATATTATCCCCAATAATACATAAGAATCAATAAGAGTGCTGAAACAAATGAATATACTCTTATAAAATCATCGAGTAATTATTGAGATAAATACTCTTTTACTTTGAAAAGAAGTGTTCTTTTAAAAAACTATTTATATAAAATAAGAAGTCAATTAAGATATTATTTTCATAATAAAATGTGTGATTTTATAAATTTAACGGTTGCTAAAAAATAATTATAGAGTGCCCTTAAAAATAGGTAATAAATAGAGAAATTCCCTTGAATCAGGCTTGTATTTCGGGATGAATTTTTGAATGATACTTTTAAAACATATAACTACTCGTATATTAATGTTTTATTATTGTGGGTACACATATATAGAACATTAAAACATAATTTATGAATAATTTATATTAATAAATAATAATTTAATTGAGTTAAGTAGAGAATAAGAGTAACCCGAATGAAAATGGAGGTTCAGGTATAAAACACTTACCTTAAGTCTGATGGTGTTATTCAATTGATCATAATATCTTGGATAACAAAATTAAATTAATTAATTTATATTTATAAAACCTATTATTTATGTAATTTATTTTTTATAGCCTTATTTAGTTCATTCACAGAATTCATGATTGGTTTAATAGGTTCAATTTTTTTGTTTGGGAGTGTTTTCTTCCTTGGTATTCATGATCGATTTACTTATATACATGTAAGGATAAAAATATAAGATTATAATGGTTATATATAATAGAAGTTTTTTTATAATTTATAATATATAATATTACATGTTAATAAAAATCATTTTGTTATTGGGAGTTAATATGAATCATTATATATAACTTCATTGATAATAGTTTGGGTTATTTGGTTGTTTTTTATCACAAAAAACTCATTTAGATTTATAAATTAATATAATGTGTAAAAAAATATTCTAGAACCATAACAAGTTTATAATAAATATATTATATTCTGGTTCAACAATATAAATGGTTTCATGACAAGACTAGAATATGATAATAGAAATAAAAAACCCGTCATCCTTGAATATGATAAATTAACACGTCCCAAATAATGTTTTCATTTCTAGTATAAAAGATGGGGAGATGAGTGATGATGTTGAATTATTAAATTATAATAATAAAACTATTGTAAATTTAAGGTACTGGAGTTTTCATAACATTTTGATGAAAGGAGGTGAGGAAGGAAAAATAAAATAGAGGAACTTAAAATAAAATAAATGAAAATAGGAATTTACATCTTGAAGTTATCTTTTTTGGGAGCCTCATTAGGGGAGAGGTTTTGTAATTTTTATGAGACCATGGTCTGATGGTGTTGGGGAGGATATTGAGAGGATATTTTAGTATAATTTAGACAAGGAATAGGGCTTGAGAGGAGTGAAGAGAAGAGGGAGCAAGGTGTGGTTTTTTATAGTTGAGGAGAGGAGTGATTTCACCATATTTTATTCATTAATTTATTATTCTTCCCAAGATAAGAAATAGTATTTATTGTTGTAGAAACAAATATTAATTAGTGCATGTGATTTCAAAATAATGGTTTTTTACATCATCCATGATGCAGGGAATAGTTTATGTATCTTATAATGTATTTATACCATAATTACCGTATTTTACTATTCATAAAAATCAAGTATTTTAGAAAAATCCCAAAATTTCACCCAAACAAAATTTTTAATGTGTAGAATCCAAAAAATGAACTCCATTTTATGAAAATAATTTTATAAATATGTGAAATTTAACTTTTTAATTACAATCACTATTTACTCAAAAAATATTGTTATTAAAATTATAACAATTATTTATTATACTGTAAAATAAACTAAGGCCTGTTTAAATTGTCCCAAAATAATTTCAAAACACAATATTTTTTTATGAATAAATTTTATAAAAAATAAATTATATTTTAAATTAATTTATTAATTGTAATATTTTAAATAAATATTTTTTTTCACAAAATTAAAAAAACATAATTATTAATGTTTAAAATATTCACATTCATTTATAAGGTGCATAAATTATATTCATAATTATATGGGTGAGGTTACTAATCATAAGGGTATATTACTTTTCATAAGGGTCAAGTCACTATTCATACGTGTATGTCACTATTCATAAGGGTATGTCATTATTAATAAGGGTAAGTTATTATTCACCCAAAATTTAGTTAATTCTATCAGACTGTAAATATATTAGGGAATGAAACTTTGTATGTATGCTTTTCAAAATTCAAAACAAAGTGGTGGAAAACTTAATATTAACATTTAGCTTATAACTACAACAAAATACTGTTTCATAGAGATCCAGTGTTGTGGGAGTATAGGATATCTAATGAATTGAAATTATTTATGAAGAAAAATACCATAAAATCTTGGGGTGTTATTATAACAGTGAATATATTCATTATATAATTTAGTATTTTTCAAAATAATTATAATTTTCAATATATATTTTAATCTATTGACAAAAATCAATTTTGTAATAATAAAATACAAATATTCATATAAAGATATTCTTTAACACAAAATAATTCTATAAATAGTATTTATTTCTAAAATTAATTTTAAAATAAGTGTTATTAATTAAAACACTTAATTTTCAATTATTATTTTTCATAAATTAATGAATGTAAAATTATAAAACAAATTAGTGTGGTATTACATCACTGAGCTGAGTTCAACCCTCGTTCCAGACCTATATTAGTGAACCATGTTAACCCCTTGTTCCAACCCTATATTATGTAACATAGTTAATTTCCTATTCTGAACCTGAAATACTAAACCAAGATCATTTCTCATTCCATCCATGTCTATCTCACGAGATATAAATCTTACCCAATGCATTCGAGGGAGATATAGGTCTTACCCATCTCAAAATGGAATCATACATACATGCACCATAGAATAATAAGCAATAATATCATAACTCATGCAATTAAATGGGTATCATAGACATGTAAACATGTCATAACCTATTGAAAAATATACATGTTTCATAACCATTTCATTTAAAGTATAACCCGTGAAAGAGAAATGGATTTCATAAACAAATAACCCACGTAAGATAAACTGATTTCATAAACATATAACCTATGAAATTGTAACGGATTTCATAAATATATAACCAGTGAAAGAGAAACAGGTTTCATAAGGACAATGACATTAAGCATAACCCATTCATAGAATAAATATTAATGTAACTTTTAGATCATTTCCTAGAAGTTCCTCTGTAACATCAACAAATGTCATCTTAGATATATTAAAATTTTGAAGTATTATTAAAAAAGTTTCTTAAGGAAAGTATCATTTATTATTTGAAAAATTATTTTTAATTCATAAAATTATTTGAAAATAATATTCTTATAAAATAACTTTAAAACTTATAAATAATACTTTAAACCATTTTTAAAACCTTTTTCCTTAAAAACATATAAAATAAGCTTCAATTTTTTTTAAATAACTTGTTTTTTTTAAATATTGAAAAATTATCAAAAAATATTGAAAATGTTTTTAAAATATTTATAATTGAAAATATATAGATGAAGCTTAATTTTTTTAAACCCATTTCATTGAAAATATTTTGAAACTTATAAATGAGGCTTGAAATCATTTTAAAAACTTTTTTCCTTGAAAACTTATAAATGAATCTTGAAAATATTTAGAAACAAATTTACCTATAAAACTTATAAAAGAAGATTGAAAATAATTTTAAATCCATTTCTTTGAAAATATATTTTAAATATATTTTTAAAAAATTAACAATTAAACATGAAAATAAATATTCAAAGTATTTGCAGGAGATAAATCCACACATGTCATAACAGGGGAAAAGAACATTTCTTTTGCACAATAATAAGGTTAGAAAAATTATTTCTTTATAAAGTGAAAAAATATTCCTTTGAAAAAATTGGAAAAACAAAAAAATTTTAATTTTTACTAAATTATCATACAATGTTATTAGAATATTCTTTGAAAACCTTTTTAGGAAACACAGTTATAAAAGAACATAGATTTCAGACCGAAGAGAGGGTAAAGTCGTGATTTATTAAAAACACATTATCAACTATATTATAATAAAAAGTGTGGAATAAATGGTACCAGTATATTAATAAATCATGAATAACTATAGGATAATAAATTTCATGAATTTTCTTGAGGGAAAAATCATAAGATTTCATCAAAGTAAGTATAAACATAAATAATCTTGAAAGGCGATAAGATTGTGTCAATAAACTCTTATAACGTGGTAACATGGGATCATACTCTCCATGTAATAAAAATAAAATAAAATGCGTATAAAATATCTTGAAAATATGTAAATTAAAGATATAATGTGTAAAATTGAAGTATATACACCTCAAAAGATAATTTAGGTACATAACAAAACATGAGTCGCAAAGAAGGAAAATTAAGACAAAACCATTTCACTGATTTAATAACTTTTGAAACATAATACCCATGAAGGAAATATCATAAAATTTATATGTGAATAACCATAAATTTAAGTATAATATTTATAGAAAACAATCATGGTAGGTACATACACCACATTAAATTAAAGAGTGGTGAATATAGAATGTATCTCACAGAAATAAAAAGTGAGATAAAATCCCCTTTCTTTGTGTCTTGACTCTCATTGTACTACTTAAAATCCCCTATATAATAAATATAATTTTTTTATTAATTTTTTATAGAACCATATTATTATATCTAATACCATATATGTTATGATTACAACCTTATATTACCCACTTGTTATCCATCATTTGTTAAGGTTTCATTTAAGGTAACATTCCCTTTGTTTTTCATATGTGTCTTAATTTGTGATAATGTCGGTCCGTATACTTATATCATTACTCTATAAAGTAAACCAGGATATAAATATCATTTATATACCATATATGTTTATTATAATAATATATATAATATATAAGTATGAAATAGAATTCACTATTCGTGAAGATTGCAGGTCTTACTTACACAAGAACGCTATTTCGGTTTAATTATCACGTTTAAAGAAAAAAAGTAAAAGAAATATATGTATATATATATATATATAATTATTAATCTGTCTTGATTATATAATATATATCATATATATATTCACTAAATCCATCCTTAATACATTCCATGTTGTCTGTGAACAAATCATATCGCTTTGAGGGGGCGATAGTCCACACATCCTCAAACAAAATTATCACATTAACATAAAATTTAAAGTAAAAATACATGTGATTTAAAAGTAAAATTAAATATTAAATAAATAATAAATATAATATAGAAAATATATAAATAGATTATCCATAATAATGTTCATCGTGATAGGTGGTATGTAAAATTGAACAATTATCGTTTAGTGAGGTGGTAGTTTGCCGTACATGTAAACATTATGCTCGTTACCCATTAGATGGAGGTGTTTGTAACTGTAGGTAAACCCATTAGAATAAAAAAATCATATTATATTTAGGATACAGATTTTTTATAAAATCATGGAATAAATAGATTGGGGAGGGTGGATAAAGAAATAAAAGGAAGGACTTGAGAAAAGTTGTTAGCTCTTAATCAGGTAACTCGTTTTTGTTTGTACCAAAAGGCTTCCTTGGATTTACTTATTCCCAAGGGAATGGTTCTAAGAGGAAGGGTGGGATTTTGGGAATTGTATTGGGAATTTCTTGGACGAATATATGTGGTTTTATAGGTGTTAGGAAGTGGGACATGTGGTGGCCGTTTACAGGGGAGTAAAATGAAAAACGTGGAATTTTTGAAAACAAGTTAGGTTTACATTTTTTTTACCTAAGGAAAGTCATAATAAACAAAACATAAATCAATAATTTAAGGTTTATGGCTGAAAAATGTCCATATAGAGGATTTTTTACAAGTGTATTGGTCCTTTTGGACCCTAATATTAAGGTTTAGTCCCTAATTGAGCTTAATTTGACCTTAATCATTGTAATTAATTTTAATCCCTTTTATTAATATTTTTGGTAAAAAATAAAGTTTATCAGATTATAATATAAATATTATATTGATTAAAATGGTGGATGTTTGGTTTTTGAAATTAAATTCATTGAATCAGTAAAATAAATATTAATGATAATCCCATAGATGGGATGAAATTACAGGTTTTTAAAGTAGAAAGATGGTCAAAAGTTTACTAAGTTTTTATTGTCAATTTAAAAGTGAAATTTATTCCAATGAAATAAATTTTATTAAAATAGGTATAACTAATCTAATTTTTCCATAAAAATATTTAAAATATAACTTAACATTAACAATTATTAATATGAAAATGCAATTTATAACGAAAAAGCAGTAATTTTCACTATTTATAAAAAAAATGATGTTTCTAAAGAGAATCCATAAAATTCACCCTATGATAGTTTAAACATTCTAAATTTGAAAATGATGTTTATTTTATCAAATTAAATTTATAAATGTGTATAAAATTAAATTTATTATTAAATGTAGTTATTTCAAGAAAATGATATTTTTAAACATAAAATGCCTTTACCAAAAATCATATCATTAATTAAAAATATTTTTATCCATATAAAACAATTATAAATAATATTTGAACATTATTTATTACTATTCATATAACTTATTTTAATGGATAAGTTATAATTATCTCATTTAAAAAATTATTACAATAAAATAATGTTTTGTAGAAACATTTATGTTGCATGTAACATACGCAAAGCCAGTGTTGTGAGTAGTGCAAGAGAAGTCAGAATTTTGTGTAGGGAAATCCATGTTAGAATTTCATGTACAATAAAACGAGTTGGTATTGTGTGTAGCACAAACCAAGTTGGTATTTTGTTCAGCATAGGCCAAGTTGGTGCCCTGTGAAAGGAATGTTTGACTTTATTTTTTAATATATATATATATATATATATGTATAAATATAAATAACTATTTCCAGTGTCACATGAAAAGAATAATATCAATAAAATAAATTTATTCAAAAAAAATAATTCTTAAAATCTCAGGGTTTTACACATGATGATGAGGTTGAGTGAGTTATGATAATCTCATATACTCTATCATTTGGTGTTAATATTACTCTGTTTTAGAAATAAAGCAATAAATTTCAGAATAACCTGTAAGATATATAATGAAAATATGTCAATATTCATGATATATGTTTTAATACAAAAATTTATTTGAGGAATCTCTAGTTGAGGAATATCTATTTGAGGTAGCCATATGTATTTTATAGGTGTGTATATATTATTTTAAAGCATACAGATCTACTTGAATAGGAGAAAGGAAGCTGATAAGCAGCCAGTGCGATGCTAGTTTGAAGGCTGTGGGATATAGTATAAAAATCCATTCAGTTGTGTGATATAGTGGAGGCTATATTACTTGTGTAATATAGTGAACACATTCCAATATATCATAAAAATATATGTTTCAGGAAAACTAATGTATGACCCACTATAATTAACAACAATATTTTTGGTGGATAATACATATCTCAATGGGAGTAGAACACAATAAGGAGTAGGTTTCCCACATTGGGGAGAAACCTTGTAAAAACAAAATTTTTCAACTTTACATACTGTATTGACATTACATATAGGTATATGATATGGTGAACTATAAGAGACCCATTTAGATCCTAATAGATGGAAGAGGTTCAAAACCAAAGGGGGTTTTGAAGGATTTAAATAAATAATTGGTTTTGGGAAAAATAATTTGACAACACCTGAATCAAATTAACTCTTAGGCGTGTCTTCGTCATCCAATTTGGGATTTTGGTAGTGTTGAAAATAAATAAATAAAATACCAATTTCAAAGATATAATCAAAGTGTGTCCACTAGAAAAGAATCAATGTTACTGAAGAAATAAATGGTTCTGGTGTGATCTCTATCAAACATAGTCATATCTCCATACGAACATGTCCACAACATGACATATCACAAGCATCATATGCATATATATGTAATCCTTGGGTACATGACATCGAGTGACCACTAGACATTGAAAATGTAAATCTAATATTGGAAATTTTACACATTCACGATTATTTAAAATAGATTAACCCAGTTGATGAATACATCATATTCCATAGATATTGTAGATGATTAAATCATAGGTCCCTCATCTATGTAGCTGAGCACATCACAAGTCACTCAAGTAGGAATGACCATGCATTTCCTCAGTCTAATTTAATCAAGGGACCATATGTTTTTTCTTATCATATGAATGAAAAAATTCCAGCTTTATTGATCTCTAACCATGACGTGATATACAATATTCCCAAACACCACTGATTAGATATTCCATAAGGATTATGTAAGAAATGTATCCATGTATAAAGGTTATTATTCTAAACATCTCACCAACCTTAGGTAAAGGTTTTTTTATAAGTATACAACCCTAATTATATCAATAACTATATGAAATTAAATGTAATATATATTTTTGGGTTGGTCCAAATAATATATCTTATATTTTTATCTCATGAGCATATTATTCACATGTCAGATGCAACTTGCTACATCAATTACAATATTATACTCATGCTAAACATTACATATCTCTACTACCCATAATAGTCTATGAGGATCATTTATCAAGGAAAAATAAATGGCATACTTTTTGGGGATATTATCATTCCATAGGTTAGGTAATATTAATTACATCATGAAATGTCCAATAGGATCAATACATACACTGGGGGAGGGGGTAATCACTTGTTTCCAAATTATTTTACAAAACATTAATTAACACTTGTAAATTATTTATCCATTTTATATTTGAACCATGACCACATATTAGGATGTAAATGGGTTTTTTTCTATACCTAATCACATATAAAACATACAATATAAAATACAAATAAGTGACCAATATATGGTATTTTCAGAAGGTCCATTCCCCTTCTAGAAACCCACAAATTATTATAAATAGGTTTTATCAAGTAACTAATTTTTAACTACTAATATTTTAATAAATTAATGTGGTTTATGGAATTTATCACCCCTCACCCTTTCAACAAATAACATAGGTTTGTATTCACTATAATACACAAGTGAATAAATTTCGCTCAGGTTTTTTATGATGAAATCCCTCCAACTCATAGTAACTTTGAATTTTTTTAATGTATATCTCAAACATGGTTAGGGATATCACTAAACTTGACTACTTGATCTCCTTTTACACATAAATTCTTAAAATTACTTTTTATCCTAGATAACTATAATATGAAACTTGGTCTTTGATTCTCACAAAACAACCAGATCTTTTCAAGAATATTATGACTATATATACCCAACTTAAACATTAAGAAACATGATTACAAATGAATATTTTATAGAAACTCCATCATGTCAGAATTTATCTCATATCTTCATATTCTTTAGTTTATCAAACTTTTAAATAAATTTGTATTGTAAGAAATTTCATGTCATTAGATGTGTAATTATTTGAGTAAATATTTTCAGATCTTGTTTGGGGATTTTTTATGTGTTTACCAACTCAAATTGTGCTTTAAATGAGAAATGATTAAATATTTTATTATCTATCAACTACCATAATAATTTTAGAAAAATTATATTTTTCCAAATTTGAATAAGGAATTGATGTATGTTGAATAATATGGATTTATAGATGAGGGGGAAATATGAGCTCTAATAATTTCCAGTATGACTGAGAATGAATCGAACCTAAAGATGCATCCACATTAGGTCGACTATTTATTTATAGAGGATGAAAGATGGAATTAAAACCACCCAACTTGATTTTAAATAGAGAAACATAAATATTTCTTGATGAAATTGGGATTTTCTAGATCAGGGATGAAGATCAAACTCAGGAATGATGAAGCGGGCCAAAGATACCATATATTGAGGATATATAAACCTAAGAATTTTGAGTCCTCAATATGGAGGAAGGATGAGGCAGGTTCAATAATGATGGGATCGAGCCCCTATTAAATTTATATGGAATCCAATGAATGTTCACACAATGATTTTAGTATAAAATTTATGGGATCACATTACAATCCATATAGAGTGATGGTTTGAATTAAACATCGAGATCATGGTGTAAACTGAATGTGGGAGCCTGGGTTAGTGTGAAAGGATAAAGAAAATATGATTTGAAGAATTAATTTTTTGTTGGATAAGTTTTTAATTATAGTTTGGATGAAGACGATGGTGGTGTTGACCATCCCAATTCTCCAGTCGTAGATCTAGAAGAGGTCACCCATGAGGTGCTCAAAAAACTGATCAAATAAAGTTATAGCTTAGAAAGTAACAAAAAAAAATCCAAGACAACTGAGTATGATGATCCCATGGTAGAAACAAAAGTTTAGGATATAACCTATATTCATCCAAATAATTTACTATAAGGTTCTGAATTTTATTTTTGAAATCAAGTGACCAAATTGTTGAATACGAGATAATCATTTTTCCAAGGTTGTCGCTATGTGGTTTCAATGGGATTATAAAAAAATGTTTTTCAGATTTTTCATTGAAGTTTAGATGATAATTTTAGGATGAATATATATTATGTAACAATTTTAGGAGAATATTTATGAAAACCCAACAAGTTGTATAAAAGGGGATGGTTTAGGCTTCCAATATATCCTGATAATTTTGGATGTTTTAAATAGGGTCAAGGAAGCATGAGGAAGGATAGAATTTGGAAAACATTAGGCTGAGAAAAGGTGTTTTTGGTCTTATACCCAATTATTTTATTCAGAACATGTAAATTTTAAAGAAAAAATTAATAATTGAAGATCGAGATGATGATTAAACTACTTGGGATTATGAGCATGGGGAGAAATTTGTTTCTGTAGGTACTTGAGTTTGGGAGGTGATCTTGATTATAGGTGAACCAAATATTGTTTGTTTATTATTATTGATAAGATATTTCACATTCCTATATGATGAAGACTATACCATTTAGCTCTCTTTTGTAAAGGGAGATATCAGGATTTTTTTCTGGGTTGAAAAAGGGTGTCTTAAGTTTTCTATAGAGGATGATGGTTGGTACGATGCCAATAAGTTTTTCATTAATCTATGTTTCTTGGATAGTATATATATTAAAATTATTATGAGATATATTAATAGGCTTTAGACCATGGGTTTTTGTAAATTTTAGATTATATAGTTATTTAATTTGAGATATTTGTTTCCTATCACATAGATAAGGCTTCATGTGTAGCTCATGAGGAGATATATCTTTTATATCTATTTTGATGAGATGTGTTTTTTATTATAAACATGTATGTTACATGGTGTTTTTGAAAATTTGAGATATAAGAGTTTATATATATTTTTATTTTAAATAGAAAATAATGAAAGATTTTAAAGGGGAGGCAGCTGGTGTCAAACATTGGGAGGGAGAGATGCAGAAGGTGTAGTGAAATGAAATCAATGAGAAAGGGTCCTCTGAATTTGTGGTAGCCCTTGTGGATCATCTATGATGGAGAAGGAGACATCAATATTTGATCTATAATGTGATGGGAAAATATGTTAGCGGTATCATATGCCACACATCTACATGGAATAGGTGCGAAGAAATAATAAAAAGATTATTGATCATGGCCATGTATCAAAAGTCTTCTTGATTATGATGATTAGGTTGCATGTAACAGTTAATTATTGGTGGAATATCAGGATTGAAAAATAATGAGAGATAAAAAACTTTAGTTTTCAAAAGATGGTGTGAGTGTGACATGTGTTTAGATAAATATCTCTAGGTAGTTGCATTTCATTGATAGTATGATCACAGATGGTTCTTTTGAGCATGAAATTGGAGAGTTGTTTTTCAGAGAAGAGATAAATTCATATTAGGATGTTATTTTCACAGATATTTTTTCTATGATCTCATTTTAATTCATTTTTAGGTATTACTTAGATTTTTTACTCTCTGATTCAAAGTGGATATTTTAGAATTACCACGTGGGTCTTTAATCCTCCACACTAGAGGGTTTTATATTTTATAATTCATCTGTGCTAATTTCTTTTATTATTTATTCCATAAAATTTCACTTCCACTATTTCATTTTATTTCTCATAAATTATTTTTCAAGTGTTTTTTCCTGATTTTAGAATTATCCCCCAACACACATGATGATTTTAGGGTAAAATAGAAGCGCTCAAATCACAAGATGCACCGAGTTAAATCCTAAATCTTGATTTAACTTGAACACTAAGACCGATGTGTAAACAGAATATGGAAGCTTAGGTCAACAAAATAGGATAAAACTAATACATGTTCTAGAATGAGTTTTTGGTTAGATGTATTTTTAATTTCATTTTGGATGAAGAAGAATGTGGATCCAACCATCCTAATGCTATAATATTATATCCATAAGAAGTCAAACGCAAGGTTCTTGAAAAAATGATTAAATAAAGGTACAACTTGATAAGTTATGTTGATAAAGAATAGAAAACTGAGAATGATGAGACCAAGGAGGAAACATGAATCAAGTAATAGACTATATTTATCTGAATAATCTATAGGAAAACACAAAATTCTATTTTAGATATCAATTAACCAAATTGATGAAGGTGGGAAGTTAATTTTTTTCAAGGTTGTACGTATGAGGCTGCAATGGTATGATCAACACATATTTCTTTTCAAATTTCTTTTGAATTAGAGATGATTACTTAAGGAAAAACCAATATTTTGAATTGAATTTTAGGAATATATCCCTCAAAACTGGAGTTTAAAGCTAATGATGAATATTTTTATTCAACTGATGCAAGAGTAAATCAGAGAGTTGATCTAAGTGATAAACTGATCAAATCCATGGGAAATGGGTTTGATGGATAATTATCATATATAGGGTTGACTAAAGGTGAAGCTTCTTGATAATGGGTTCCTATTTGAGTTTGAGAAATATTTAGGTGACGCTTTGTTATTTTGGTATCATGTACGGGGTTTTGTAAATAGTGATAATGAAGCATCAAATTATCCATTTCAAGGTACCTAGATTACACATAAAAAATCCCACTGATGGATAGGATGAGGCCTGCATATGGGTGGAAAATACATACAAGACACTATGATGAGGCCTAAGAAAATTATTATAAGCTTGTTGGTGCCCAAAAATTAGATTTTCTCAAATAAAGGAGCTCAAACTGAAGGTTAATTTACAATATTTTTATGTTCATCTTTTTAAATTGGGAAATATGGTCACAAATAAAATAAATGAGATCAGGGAAGGATGAATCTAGAAATTATCAATTCCACATGGGGACCATTAAATATTAGGATTGTGGTTGCTGCTTGGCATGAGGAATTATAGGTGAAGTGCCATTCGTTTTAGGATATTGATGGTTTTCACTGAGGCTACACTTGAATATAATGAGAATCAATTAAAAGTGAACTAGGTTGAGTTTTTTCTAACTGATGGTAGGATGTAACCATGTTTTAGTGACATAGGTTTTTCCCTTAAATACTTTTTTATAATTATAAGAATATTTCTAAAGTTAGATGCTGAGTCGGTACAGTGTTTCAAGGCCTAAAAAGCCATGGCATAATGATAATAAAAATATTAAATATATTTTATCACATGTGCATAATTTATTTTGAAATTTAAAATAACTCCCAAGTGGAGTCTTAGATCAAGATTCTGAGAATTTAGTTGAGTTAAGAATGCTGTTTTTACCCTGGGCATGACATAAAATTTGTTTTCACTCGGTGCCGGGTCAGAGGTGAGTTCGTGGGGAGTTAAATTGGAGTTATTGATATAATAAAATTAAATCAATAACCATTATACCATACCCACTTGGTGTGAACAATAGGATTACCGGAAGCCCTTATCCTCCCCCTTTGAAGTTATAAATGACCAGAGGACCAAATCAAGGAAGCGGAGCACCGTCGATCTCCGATCTTGATGGTAATCACTCCTGGGTTGTGGTTCAACAACTTTGGATCACAGATCATACCCTAAAGCCTTTTTCATTTTCCATGAGGCATTAAATTTTGTGTTTTAATCCTCATTCCCTATTTTATGCATCATTTTGTGTTTTTAGAGACCTTATATGCTCTCTAGATACTCTATGAGGGTCAAAATGGATTTTTTGGGGAAAACTGGGGTGATTTGGGTGGTTCATAAAGAAATTACCAACATAATTACCATTTAAATAGAATGTACTATAGTGGAGAACATTGTGAATTCTTCCTATTCTAGAAAGAAGAATTTTTGGGACTACACACCATGTCACGGGGTTACACCTTGTGTATTGATCCCAGATCATGTAGCCACTCGACATGGATAAGGAAGCCTTGTGAATGTACATGGATGTGTGACACTACATAACCAATGTACATAGACACAATGTTCTAGAAATGAGAATGGATTGAAAACACAACCAAGTGGATAACATACCTTGACATGTTGTGTACCATATGTGTGAGTCACAGTTTTCCGGGCCATGTGGCATAATTACATGGTCGTGTGCTTGGGTATGGTGAGACACACTGTGTGCCACTGATAAAAACCATGTATACTTACATGACTAGCAAATTCATGCAATCAGAAGACCCAACTAGGTTTTCAAGAAGGGTCACATATCAAGTCGACCAACTTACATGTCGTGTAGTCCTTTTTGGAGGATACTTACACAATTTTATATCTCCTTCATCGTTGCTTGAATTTAGGCTTCTAAATATTATATAATGAGAAAGTTTCTACATATGAAATGAGTGCGACCTCAGTTCAGGCATTAGAGATGCACTGAGAGGCAATGTTGTGGGTCTCTTGGGTTAGTGATGTTTCGATGAGTAGCAGTTGAGTGATATCCCTGGGCTTATAACTATGAGGATAGTGTGACATTACATCCAAACTATAGGATTATGATCCACTCTATATAATAAGATTGGATAGAGTGTTTATATCCCTCCAAAGAGGCTGGGGTGGGATCCTTTATTGTATTATTAGAGTTTTTGTATCCCTCTGGAGATGTCAGGTTGGGATCCTCACACATATTGTTTCCCTATATTGGGTTCTTGGTATCATCATGACCAAAACTAAATGGACAATGATCCCCTATCTAGTATATATGCCCAGTAGGGTTTGTGGAATCATCTGATATACGATCCCCTATGTAGTGGGCTATTTCAATAGGGTTCTGGAATTTTTGGATATATGATCCCCTACTCAGTAGAAAATTTATGTAGGGTTGTGGAATCATTAGATATAGTATCCCCTACCCCATGAGTAGTACCATGTGGGGTTTGTGGTATCATCATTACCAACACTACATGGGCGAGAATCCCCTATCTTAGAGATATGATGTCTAGGACATAAGATTGGGTTGTGGTGTCCCCCAAAAGATCATTGGAGTAATCCCCTATCTAAGTGAGATCTTTGGGTTACCAGATTGGGTTCATGGTGTCACCTAGTGAAAAATAGAAGTGATCCCCTATCTTAAGAGATGCATTTTATGATTTTCTAGACTGGGTTCATAATGTCCCCTCGTGAATCCTGGGAGGGAACCCCTTTTTGAGGGTTGAGGCCATTCATGTTCCTATTTGGGTTAGTAAAATCCCCCACTAGGGATATGTGAGATCCCCTATATGAGTATCGATATCTGTTGTGTTCTAGCATGAATTTATTAGTGTCAAAATCTGATGAGAATGTTCTCTTGGATGTATTCCATTTGGTATGGCAGTGTTATGCCATCAGCATTGTGATACCCAATCAAATAGAATCTCTCAAATGTTCTATCAGGGTTCGCTGTGTTGTTCTTGATAGAGCGTATCTATCAGATGAGTGATATTTGGGATGAAATATATTTTGGATTGTGTGATCCTTGTCATGTTTTACATTTATATCTTCAATTAGAATCCAATAACTAGCTATGAGGTGGGTACCTCATGATACATGTAGTCTAAGACGAATATATATTGGGGATTCTGGGAGTCCATGAGGTGTTTTCATGTGTCTGGGTTGAAACCCCTTGTCAAATAAGATGACTATTCATGTATGGATGGGGATGATTTCGGATGAAGTTTTTATCTCATTTGGGTACTCTCTAGATACGTCAATTGGGATGTTGCCTTTGAATTTCTCCGTTTTCTTTTGGTTTTTTGGGGTGCCTTTTGAGTATTGTTACATTCACCCTTTCATGGGATTTTCCCATATGTGTTGTGTCTTTTTCATACCACATTCCTTTTAATAGAGTCATTGGAGGACCTAGAGTAGGAGGATCATAGTGAGCTAGACCGACCACGACATTTAATGGATCTTGACTTTGGTGGATTTCGATGGGCGAATTTGAAAATGATCCCCTCCTTCAGAGAATATTAGATGATTTCACATTTTTCATTTGGTGGGATTTATTTTTCAATTTTATTTATTTTTGTACTCTGGTTTGGTATAAATGTATGAATTATTTTATTTTCAGTTTATATATCTCTTCACTATTTCATAGAGGTGTATGTGGGAGCATGCATATAAGTACCTTAGGCTAAGACCTCTAATGTGTGTGATATTCCTTCTCATCACTAATCGCTAGCCCCTAGCTTATGGACGATGTATTTTGGAGTCATGGATGGAGTTCTATTGGGTTCGATCATGATAGAGTGGTATGAGAGTAGGTTCATCTTTGGGACTATAGTGTCATGATATTGGTTTGGGTTGTATCACGATAGGTTTAGGGTGTTTCAAGTTAGTATTATAGGTCATGTAATCTAGTGTTGGTGTGGAAGCCAACATATCCATTCACCAGGACTCTGATAAAATTATTTTCAACTCGATATAGTATAACGATGGTTGAACAGAAAATAATTGTACATGCATCATATAGTATTGGGTTTTGGTGTTTTCCTTGTACTTCTTGAGTTACCTTTGTAGATATACTCTTTGACCATGATGCTTTTTAATTTTATTTCCAGATTCCTCCATGGTGACAACCCAAAAGGGTTTCATGGAAGGATTGTGATGAAGATCCTCCCCATGATGATATTTAATGAAGGGAACTAGTTTTGAGTCTAGAACTATGAGTGGTATTCCAGTTGAGCCCCCGCCATCTGAGCAGTGGGTTGAACTAGAAGGTCATGCTGAGGATGCACATAGCCTTAGTGTAATGAACGCGTTCCATAGGTAGTGAACTATGAGGTATCAAGGTGACCTACACCCCTAGGAAACTAATGACTAGCTTGAAGTAGTCACACAAATTTTATTCCTTATGAGAATACCACCCAATTTGATGTGGTCCTAGAAGCGAGCCTTCTGTAGGTTTAGATCAAGAAATGGTGGAGTCTAGTGATGCATACCCATGATAAGGTGAAACTATCTTGGGCATAGTTTTAGTAGAACTTTATCATGGAGTTATTTATAGAAACATTTGAGGTAAGTGTATTTCTAGGAGATTCTATAGATTATTCAGGATAGCATGATCATGTTAGAGTTCTCTATGAGGTTGACAGACCTGTCATGATACTCCATGGATAAGGATCAAGATTTTTGTTTTAGGGCACACACATTTGAGAATAGTTTTCACAGAGATATCAGGTCATTAGTGGTTCCGTTGTGCATCCCCACCTATGCTGGTGTGATTGAGTGAGATTTAGTAGTGGAGAGATTTCTGTATAAGTAGACTATGACTATTAGTACAGGAAACACGATATCTAAAACCATGGTAGCTAGTTGATGATGGTGGGATTAAGGATTTTGAAATGTGATACTCGTTAGGAGGTGATCATTGGATGAAGGTTCTGAGGCTTAGGGCCTCTTGGACATTTTGGGTTCGCTTCATGAGAGGTGGTGTTATGCTTGCAATGGTTAGGAAAAGTCTTGCTCAAGATTATCTAACCCTTCATGATGCTAAGAGGGATCAAGTAGATGGAACGAATTGGTAGAGGAAGAATTTTGAGCATGGAGGTCTGTAGGGTGGAAGACGTGGAAGAGGAGTGGGTATAGTAGCAAGAGGAGGCATACACACACACACACACACACACACACCAATCCATATTTTTTTTTATTTTCTAATGACACTTTTAAAGGAAAAGTGTGAACCAAATACAAGTACAACCAGTACAAAACATAAATAAAAATTGTCTTATATAACTCCCTCGATCCCAATTCAAACATTAACTGAAATCCAATATTAGCCACACGTCCCAACCAATTCTAAATTCAAAAAATCTTAATATAAAACTTTCAAATCCTGAAAATAGCACAAATATGACTCACCAATAACCGCACTCTACCCAATACAATGACTATTGAGGACTACACTTCAACGCCATCATCTCATTTCCATCCATGATAAATCAACATATACACATCAACACATCAACATAGTCTTCAACCTTCACACCTCATTGCCACTGGCCACTCTAAACCAAACACCTTCTACGTTGAAACGTGAGGCATCAATGAAGATCATCCTAAATCTCGCCATTGGAACTCATGTCCCAAAGAAACATGGAGACCACCATGCTGCTTTGCCTCAGAGATATTGGAGGTAACCTAGAGCTAGAGTAGAGAACGAGAAGATAAAGGCAAGACAAAATACCAGAGCAACCACATATTAGCACCATAATTTCACCTTCACCATCAATGCATCCATCCAAGCATAACCGTTATGTTGATAAAATCAACAACCATAACACACAACATACAAAAATGATAAAATCGACTCCAATACATCCTCAACTCCATCAATTGAGCCACAATAGAAACTTCATGCCTCAAATACCAGTGCCTGAGAGAAAAAACCACCAACAAAAACAGTAACCACCACCGAGAAAGATGATCCAAAAGGAGGTACATGAACCAAGGAAAAACATGAAGAAGGTCGGGAATGAACCCTTGATTGAACGATTTGAAAAAGAAACGGGAAAAAACCTTAATAACTAGGGGCTGAAACCGTAAAAGAATAATAAAAGGGAAATCGAGAGGACCTACAACCACCAAATAACAATCCCTAATCTATGTTGTGCACATCACTCTAGATCTGACCTGGAGATGAATGGTGGAAGACGAGGCCAGATCATAGTGAGGTGGCCAGAGAAATGTATCATAGAGCCAGTGGAGGTGGAGCTGGGAGAGAAGACCGAAAACCAGCAAGATAGAGGAGGGAGAGAACCTGGAGAGAGAGAAGCCTATCAAGCCGAGTAGAGGGAAAAAGATTGATCACCACCGGGAAGAGAGGAAACCCTAGTGAAGGAAGTTTTTGATCTGAGAGCTCAAGATCTACCATGGGTCGTGAGGTTCCATCTTTGGGTTCAGAGGTGGCATAAGGTATGAGTTACGTCCACCTCCCCCAGGTGGTCTATGCCAGGCTCAAGGAACTAGAAGATGAGGGTGAGGACAACTGCAAGTCATAGAGGCCTTTGACCTAGTGTACTTGAGGGAGGATATATGTATGATCTATGTCTTTTATACTTTATATAGTAGTATTGCCATACACTATTATGAGGTACCCTTTTTTTTCCACTTTTTTAACGAGGTTTTTCTCAGGTGAGGTGGGACGTCAGTATAACCTTATATTGGGTTTGTTTGATATATATTCAAATGCATGAGGAAGAGGGATTATTCCCCAAATGAGACATTTTTTATGTGATTAAAACTTTATGGGTGATTTAGTTCCACCCAAATAATATAGTGTTGTGGTTTGGTGGAAACGTCCCCTAGACATGTGTGTTCAAGGTTGGATGACATGTTAGTGGTTGCAGAAAGAAGGAAAGGTAAGACCCAATGTGTGCACTTGGAAAGATCTATTATGTTCGTTGGTACCCTAACGTGTCTGGTAGCACTTTTTTATGAGAGATTATTGATGAGGGCATGGTACAATATTTAATGGATTCAGACTAAAATGAATTAGGAATCTTTCCCCACTAAGATGCATTCTTGAGATGTGATGTAAAACCTTGTGTAACGCCCCGACCCCAGCTACCCAGAGTTGGTGCATTACTTCGTAACATTGACATGATCACAAGAAAGATCAAATCTTGAAATACCGATTGGTTTAGTAGCCTTGGAAACACTAGATATATTCATAAGTTTTACATTACATCATAAAATGAAAAACTACTACAACAACATAATGTCTCCACAGTCCACACTGTTATCCCCTCATAATATCCCTGCAGGTCATTCATAACTTACTTCTTCACATCCTGGGGAAAATAAAACATAGAAAAGGGGTGAGCTCAAATGCCCAGTAAGGATAACAATATAGCGGAACATTCAAAATAATCATAAACATTTAAGGCAATGCATTACTAAAACAAAAGCCTTTTAAACCTGAACTTCAACATAGTATGGCAAAAGTAAAATGAAATAATGCCATTTACTTATTCACATGGATATTATACTAATCGAATAATCACATGCAAAGTCAATAACCACTTTCATAATGATGGAATGCATAATTCTAAACATTAATTTCTTTTCAAGGCCTCGTCCCAAGACCTTGGGGCTAACTGTAACCGGAACCCAACCCGGAGTGTCTCTAATAACCGGACACCAACCCGGAGTGCCTCTAATAACCGGACACCAAACCGGAGGGCTTACTTTTACCAGTCCCTAACCTGGAGGGCTTACTTTTACCAGTCCCCAACCTGGAGGGCTTACTTTAACCAGTCCCCAACCTGGAACATACTTGTCCAACACATTCATATGAAGTAAAGGTTTAAATATAACATAAACATTCTTATTGGAACTAGCATACGAAATGTCAATACTTTACTCATAAACCATGAATGCTATATAAATGACACATCTACAGTCAAACATATCAAAAAAATTAATTACAATATGGAAGTTTTATATCATAATAAGTCAACTTCAAATAATCTTAAAATCCATCAAAGGATGTTGACATAGATGAAAAGGTTTTTTTTTAAAAAATTATTGAGAGAAATATCCCTTTTTCATGAAAACATTTTAATGTTACACAATTTAGAAAGTAAGGAATTTAAATACATTTTTGAATCAAAGTGTCCCATACCACTTTGAAACTTTTGAATGGAATTAACACTTTTAAAACATTCATTTTCATATAATAAATCCTTACAAACCATTTTGAAAACGTGGACATAAATGAGGATGATTTAGAAGAATAAATATTTAAAACATTTAAAATGATGTTTTAGTAAAAGTTCCCTTAGAAATAATCCCTTTGAAAACTCTTTTATGAAATATGGACATGGATAGTAAATATGAACCTGTAGATACTTACGTAAAGAAAACCTCGGATATTAAAGAGATTGTGAAGTAAACCCTTATAAATTTGGTAACTTATGAAACATACAACCCATGAAAGAGGTATCATACAATGAAAATGTAAATACACATAAGGTAAAGTGTATTACACAAAGAATACAATTATGGGCAGTACATACACCACACAAAAGATAATAGTGGAAATATGGAATGAATCTCACGGAAATAAAGAGTGAGATGAAACCCCCTTACCATGTTAATCAACTGAGTCGTATGGACAAAAGTTAATAACCACCAAATTATTTACAGAATAACATGAATATAAAGATAATCATGATAATATATATCAAATGCCAGTACACAATACACCACTTTCAATAATTTAGTGGCGAATAATGGAAATCTCACGGAATTGAATGTGAGATAAGAAAATCCCTTACCTTGTACTTTTACTTGGTTGGGGTAGGTTAACCTCCTCTTCTTCGGGTTCTTCCTTTTGATTTGATCAAAAGGGCTCCTTAGGTTGGCTTTCTGATCAAACTAAGGCCTCTCGGTTGTAGTGAGGGATGTTGGGAGAGTATTTGGGCAGATTTTGGCCGAGCCAAGTGGCTTGAGAGGTGTGAGGAATGAGTAGAAGAGGTCTCCTTTTATAAGGGAGAGGAGGGGCTCTTTAGGAAAGAGTGAAAGTATTACTATATAATATAATTATATTAGGTTTATAATGGTCCAAAAATCATTGAGGTCGAAGATAAGATGACTCATATTCTAAATAACATTAACCAATAAGAATTGGACAGGTTTTAGATAATATTTTAATCATTATAATCTTATTTATTTAAATGATTTATTAATGAGGTAAACATTGCATCATTATTGTGTCATTAATAATTTAAATTAATTGATGTCTAAAAATAATAAATAAAATATCATTATGTAGGAAATCTTTTTATCTTTCTAATGAATATTTATAATCGAAAATACAACATGTATAAACCTATGTAAAAATTGTTCTTCTAAAATATGTAAGCTTATGCCATTTTTATTTTTATTTTAACTTTATTAATATAATGTGTCCCTACCACATAAAAGTGGCTCTAAGGGGTCCCCAAATCGACCCAAGGATGCCCATGGTCGGTTATGTGTCCATAAATAAGGTTAGGACACGTTTTAGGGTAATTTTGTATTATTATAATATTATTTTTTAACCCTTATTTACCGGATTTACCCTTTAACCATGGTAAATAAAATATTTACCGCAGTAATTATTCAAAATGTGTAAAAATAAAAGTTACCTTTTTACATAATTTGGACATCGTGATTCCAAATATGTAATCGATTTTTCCAAATTCAAAACACAGAAGTGGCAGAAATTAATTTAAAATTAATTCCCGTTGTTAAAATAAAAAGCGTGTTTTTAAGAGATAATAACTATCAAAAGATTGACACTTGTTTATGTCTGGTTTAATTGTGAAATTATGTCCAATGAAAAACATTAAATTAAATGGTAAAAATATATTCTAAATATACTTTAAAACCACTCAAATTCATAATTTATCAATATTAATTATTTTGATTAAAAAAGTTGATTTTAATTAAAATTTAGTAATTTTCACTATTCATCAAAATATGAAAGTTATCCAAAAAGTACCAAAATTTCACTTTAGGCTAAATTTGATATTCCGAATCTAGAAATGAAGTCCATTTTAAAATATAAAATATATATAATTTCGAAAAGTAGGTATTACTATTCATAACGGCTAGTTTGATTGGTTGTGGTGTGTGTTAAAACTCAAGGTTCCGTACAACACACGCTACTGTATTATTCAAAGAAAGCGTACCGTGGAAGCTTGGGATGTTTCATTTTAAATTTTTTTGATGTCCCCATTTAGTCAAAAAGTATAAAATATTGTATTTAAAAAGGTTTCACTATTAAAAGTTGATAAAAGTGCAATACTGAAAATGAATCTGTTCTTGTATTATGTCTAAGAAACTCATAATATGGATTCTAAAATTATAAGGATTATATAAAGTTTAAAATTTAGTTAATACTATTCATAACCTCTTTTGAACGACTTGTTTGGTAAGTCATGGTGTGCTTGAACTCAGTGTTGCGTGTAGTGCAAGTTATTGTATTATTTTAAAGAAATAACACACTATGAAATCTTGGGGTGTTACATTCTACCCTCCTTCAATAAATTGTGTCCTCGCAATTTGAAATTGTTCTTCGAAAATAAAAGGTTGAAAATAAAAAAAATATCTTTGTGGGAAAACCGACATCGGAAATTGGGTTACTAAAATTTAGTCTTAATATGAGGAAATGAGAAATGAAAGGGTCACCACCAAATTATGATCTCTATTAGGAGAACATTGGTGTCAATTAGAGACATATAATTGGAGGAAAAACGTAAATATTTATAGGTAGTGATTGAGGTCATCAATCACAAACAAGTATAAAATTGAGGTCCTTAAACTCATCAATCTATGATGATTTGAAATACCATCGGTTCAACAAAATATAGGGTATTAGGATAACACATTTTTGACGTTTCAAAATATCTTAGTTGAAATCCCACATCGAAAAATGAATTAATGAGGCCTCTATTTAAAATAAAGAGTGGAAAGTATGAAGATTACCGAAAATAACACATACTAGGGTTCCATGTAGGAAAATATGGATATGGAAGAGAAATCTAACCATCAATTATCTGATGGAGAGTTGTAGAGAACATGGCTATGAAAAGGCCAACAATCCCAAAGCCATAAATTAGTGATGATTTAAGGTGCCATCTATGACAACATTTTTGTTCTATGTTCCTTTTCATAATGTTGAGGAATTTATTTATGAGATTGGATAAGATCATAAGGAGATATACTTACTTAATAATTAGAGTTTTGTCCATTAATAAATTTCTACCACAAACTCATCTTTCACTCTAAAAGATAATAGAATGTAAAAAAATTCTATTTACACTATTCGTATAGGGTTCCAAAATAAACGAATTTATAATTCATCTACCAGATATTTTAAAAAAAACTACATTATTTAATCCAGGACATCTCTTGGGCCAGTGGTAGGTGATACACCCTTGTCGCCCTTCGGGTGCGGGTTCAAGTCTCGCGGCCTTGCCGGACGCGACGGGTTGCCGCCCGACCTCCGGGTTGTCCTTTTATGACAATCCAAAATTAATCTCAAACTAGAATTTATCAAAAATATTTCTGACCAAACTCACAGTCCAACATTTATAAGGAAGTTAAACATAATGTAGATCCTTTTTACCACGTAATAGCATATGAATACCTTCATCATGTATTCTTTTAATACACTGAAACATCCTGAATTACCATATTCCTTATTGATTACATTCATGCTCCCTTATTCCATATAGAATGCTAGATATACCTCATCAATCCAAAAATGTTTTAAACCCCAACAATAATGGAATATACAGATCATTAATCAGTTCCAAGGTAGTCAAGAATATCCAATATAATTTATCCAAAACAATCATGTATTATTCCAAAATCACAAACTCGGTATCAGAACTATATTATGGTTTATCATTCTCTCAACCATATATTTTCCAAACATTTATCCTGCTGTTGAGTCACCTTTCTTTGTTCCACACAATCTCAAGTCCTTAATGAAATAGTACTGCAGTACAATCCTTATATACTCCATAGTTATTATAACAAGTACATTGTTGATACAACACTCAATTGACATAATCAACATAAGAACTCTAATCATTCCTCTTCATCTGTGGTAGTATCATAACTTGATTATTATCCAATAACATCATTTGCGGCATATTCTGATGACTGGGACATAGGTTCGCATAGTGTCCAAACTCCTTGAAAACGAAGCATTGTACATTTGAAACCATTCTCTTACCCTTGCAGTCACGTACTTTGTGCCCTTTTCATCCACACTTATAACAAACTCCCATTCCTTTTAGGCAAGTTCTAGGGTGTTTCTTTCCACAGTTACCACATATGGGAAAATTCTTCTTTTTACTCTTCCCTTTATCCATCTTTCTCTCTTCCACCCTTTTCTTCTCTTGCTTCCCTTCAAAGCCATAGGACTCAGTAAACTCTTTACTTATCTTATCAACACATGATATTATTTCTTTATATGATGATAATACATGCGAGACTATTTCTCTTGTAAATTCTGGCTTAAGACCATAAAATATATGATCCTTCTTTCTCTTTGTATCATATCCATTGCTGGAGTTATCATTCCTTCTACTAGGCGCCATTTCTAAACATTGGCATACACTAGATTAGTTTATGAATAACAATACCTAATCCCAAACTTTTAAAACCCATAACATAAATTAAATAGTTTATGGATATAATCCATAATCATAAAAATGTATCCTTTGAGGATGTATATACTCATAAAACCTTCATAATGGTTTGTAAAGAAAATGAGAATTATCCTAAGCATATCCCACAGGAGTCTCGTAACCAAGAGTGCAGCAAGGCCCGTTGTCGTGCACCAGTTCCCGTTCAAGTCTATCTCAAAGCGGTGTTTTCGGGTTTTACCCCTAGGTACATCTGTGCCAGAGCCGCCTCTACCTTCTCGTATCCAGACAGGTATTTATTGCTCGGAAAACTCACAAAATCTCTACAATACCAAAATTCTAGGAAGTTCATCTATACTAATCCTCAAAGTTCATCTTAGGTCTACGTGCTCTAATCAGAGTTTATCTAAATCTAGCTTCCAAGGTTTGTACTAAACTTCCTCTGATACCAACTGTAACGCCCCGACCCCAGCTACCCAGAGTCGGTGCATTACTTCGTAACATTGGCATGATCACAAGAAAGATCAAATCTCGAAAGACCGATTGGTTTAGTAGCCTTGGAAACACTAGATATATTCATAAGTTTTACATTACATCATAAAATGAAAAACTACTACCACAACATAATGTCTCCACAGTCCACACTATTATCCCCTCATAATATCCCTGCAGGTCATTCATAACATACTTCTTCACGTCCTGGGGAAAATAAAACATAGAAAAGGTGTGAGCTCAAATGCCCAGTAAGGATAACAATATAGCGGAACATTCAAAACAAGCATAAACATTTAAGGCAATGCATTACTAAAACAAAAGCCTTTTAAACTTGAACTTCAACATAGTATGGCAAAAGTAAAATGAAATAATGCCATTTACTTATTCACATTGATATTCTACTAATCGAATAATCACATGAAAAATCAATAACCACTTTCATAATGATGGAATGCATAATGCTAAAATTTAATTTCTTTTCAAGGGCTCGTCCCAAGACCTTGGGGCTAACTGTAACCGGAACCCAACCCGGAGTGCCTCTAATAACCGGACACCAACCCGGAGTGCCTCTAATAACCGGACACCAAACCGGAGGGCTTAATTTTACCAGTCCCTAACCTGGAGGGCTTACTTTTACCAGTCCCCAACCTGGAGGGCTTACTTTAACCAGTCCCCAACCTGGAACATACTTGTCCAACACATTCATATGAAGTAAAGGTTAAAATATAACATAAACATTCTTATTGGAAATAGCATACAAAATGTCAATACTTTACTCATAAACCATGAATGCTATATAAATGACACATCTATAGTCAAACATATCACAAAAATTCATTACAATATGGAAGTTTTATATCATAATAAGTAAACTTCAAATAACCTTAAAATCCATCAAAGGATGTTGACATAGATGAAAATGTTTTTCTTTTAAAAATTATTGAGAGAAATATCCCTTTTTCATGAAAACATTTTAATGTTACACAATTTAGAAAGTAAGGAATTTAAATAAATTTTTTGAATCAAAGTGTCCCATACAACTTTGAAACTTTTTAATGGAATTAACACTTTTTAAAACATTCATTTTCATATAATAAATCCTTACAAACCATTTTGAAAACGTGGACATATATGAGGATGATTTAGAAGAATAAATATTTAAAACATTTAAAATGATGTTTTAGTAAAAGTTACCTTAGAAATAATCCCTTTGAAAACTCTTTTATGAAATATGGACATGGATAGTAAATATTTCCCTGTAGATACTTACGTAAAGACATCCTCGGATATTAAAGAGATTGTGAAGTAAACCCTTATAAATTTGGTAACTTATGAAACATACAACCCATGAAAGAGGTATCATACAATGAAAATGTAAATACACATAAGGTAAATTGTATTACACAAAGAATACAATTATGGGAAGTACATACACCACACAAAAGATAATAGTGGAAATATGGCATGAATCTCACGGAAATAAAGAGTGAGATGAAAACCCCTTACCATGTTAATCAAATGAGTCGTATGGACAAAAGTTAATAACCACCAAATTATTTACAGAATAACATGAATATAAAGATAATCATGATAAAATATATCAAATGCCAGTACAAAATACACCACTTTCAATAATTTAGTGGCGAATAATGGAAATCTCACGGAATTGAATGTGAGATAAGAAAATCCCTTACCTTGTACTTTTACTTGGTTGGGGTAGGTTAACCTCATCTTCTTCGGGTTCTTCCTTTTGATTTGATCAAAAGGGATCCTTAGGTTGGCTTTCTGATCAAACTAAGGCCTCTAGGTTGTAGTGAGGGATGTTGGGAGAGTATTTGGGCAGAGTTTGGCCGAGCCAAGTGGCTTGAGAGGTGTGAGGAATGAGTAGAAGTGGTCTCCTTTTATAAGGGAGAGGAGGGGATCTTTAGGAAAGAGTGAAAGTATTACTTTATAATATATTTATTTTCGGTTTATAATGGTCCAAAAATCATTGAGGTCGAATATAAGATGACTCATATTCTAAATAACATCAACCAATAATAATTGGACAGGTTTTAGATAATATTTTAATCATTATAATCTTATTTATTTAAATGATTTATTAATGAGGTAAACATTGCATCATTATTGTGTCATTAATAATTTAAATTATTTGATGTCTAAAAATTATAAATAAAATATGATTATGTAGGAAATCTTTTTAGATTTCTAATGAATATTTATAATCGAAAATCCAACATGTATAACCCTATGTAAAAATTGTTCTTCTAAAAGATGTAAGCTTATGCCATTTTTATTTTTATTTTATCTTTATTAATATAATGTGTCCCTACCACATACAAGTGGCTCTAAGGGGTCCCCAAATCGACCCAAGGATGCCCATGGTCGGGTATGTGTCCACCAATAAGGTTAGGACACGTTTTAGGGTAATTTTGTATTATTATAATATTATTTTTTAACCCTTATTTACCGGATTTACCCTTTAACCATGGTAAATAAAATATTTACCGCAGTAATTATTCAAAATGTGTAAAAATAAAAGTTACCTATTTACATAATTTGGACATCCTGATTCCAAATATGTAATACATTTTTCCAAATTCAATACACAGAAGTGGCAGAAATTAATTTAAAATTAATTCCCGTTGTTAAAATAAAAAGCGTGTTTTTAAGAGATAATAACTATCAAAAGATTGACACTTGTTTATGTTTGGTTTAATTGTGAAATTATGTCCAATGACAAACATTAAATTAAATGGTAAAAATATATTCTAAGTATACTTTAAAACCACTCAAATTAATAATTTATCAATATTAATTATTTTGGTTAAAAAAGTTGATTTTAATTAAAATTTAGTAATTTTCACTATTCATCAAAATATGAAAGTTATCCAAAAAGTACCAAAATTTCACCTTAGGCTAAATTCGATATTCCGAATCCAGAAATGAAGTCCATTTTAAAATATAAAATATATATAATTTCGAAAAGTAGGTATTACTATTCATAACGGCTAGTTTGATTGGTTGTGGTGTGTGTTAAAACTCAAGGTTGCATACAACACACGCTACTGTATTATTCAAGGAAAGCGTACCGTGGAAGCTTGGGATGTTTCATTTTAAATTTTTTTGATGTCCCCATTTAGTCAAAAAGTTTAAAATATTGTATTTAAAAAGGTTTCACTATTAAAAGTTGATAAAAGTGCAATAATGAAAATGAATCTGTTCTTGTATTATGTCTAAGAAACTCATAATATGGATTCTAAAATTATAAGGATTATATAAAGTTTAAAATTTAGTTAATACTATTCATAACCTCTTTTGAACAGCTTGTTTGGTAAGTCATGGTGTGCTTGAACTCGGTGTTGCGTGTAGTGCAAGTTATTGTATTATTTTAAAGAAATAACACACTATGAAATCTTGGGGTGTTACACCTTGCGTGCGAGTCATTTCTAACCAAAGAGGATAGTATCAAGTTATGGTTTATGCATTCATTTTAATTGTGTGTTCATATTAGGGTTTCATTGGACTTTGTGTCAGGTTAGTAAGGTGGAGAACCGCTAGAACCTATGATTGAAGATGGATCGAGAGCTTGGTGTTTTTGACTTATCGCAGCTGAGGATACACGTGACCACTTGTTACACAATGGAAAACTAGGTGATCCAGATGTCAAGTGTGTTTGATCCTTGATGTTTCCTTGATTTCATGCTCATAGGAAGCATAATAACTGTTGGTGTCCTTTGTGGTTGGTCTTGGTGAGCTCCCTGGCGTGGGAGTCCTAGTTGTGAGATAAGATCCTTTCCCTTATGCATAAGAATTGTATTTTCAGGGAAAAAAGAATTAACTATTGGATGATGTAGTGAATCTTTTTTATCCCAAAAAGACTTTAGAGTATTTATCAAAATATTTCTGAAGCCATTTGCTGGATTAGCATGGGGTTCTGAGGCTCGAAGAACCTTGGTGTGGTGTTATTAAAAATATTAAATATATTTTATCACCCATGCACTGTTTCTTTCAAAATGAAAAATAACTATTAACGGGTGTATTAGATCAAAATTACAAGACTGCATTTGAGTTCATAATGTCATGTTTACCCTGGGTGTGACATAAACCTATTCTTCACTGTGTTCCAGGTTTGAGGTGATTTCGCAGGGAGTTAAATGGTAGTAATTGATTTAATAATATTAAATCAATAACCCTTCCCTCTCACCACCATGGTACACATGATAGGAGGATCTAAAGATTTCCACTTACCCCATTGGAATGATATATGTTCCGGGGACTAAATTGAGGAGGAGAAGCACTGATGATATTCAATCTTGATGGAAATCACTCTTGAAATGTGGTACAAGGACTTTGGAGTGGATATCTGACCCCGGATATTCGACATTGTTCCACGAGGTAGGAGGTTTTGAGTTTTATGTCTTGATACCCCTATTCAACGTTTTAACATTGTAGAGACCTTAGATGATCGCTAGGGACCTGTTAGGGTTGATATGGAGGTTATAATAGAAACCAGGGTGATTCAGGTGGATCGTAAGGAAATTCCAAATAGAATTCCAATCTATACAACGTGTAGTGAAGTGGAGAACACAGTGTGTTATTCCCATTTGGGGAGGATGACTTATGGTAACTACACACCTTGTATAGGGGTTACATACTCGGTTGTGACCCTAGTTTGTGTGGCCAGAGGACATGTCTATGGTAATCATGTGAATTTACATGGTTGTGTGATAGTATATGTCCAAAGTACACATATAAGGGGTGTTGGAAACAGACATGGGTGGAAGACATGTCCAATTGGTTGGTAGACTAGGACACCCCATGTACCATTGGGTAAACGCCATGTGTGAGACATGGTTGGGAAATCCCTAGGAAGTAATTACACAAACGAGGGCTCAAGTATGGTGAGACACTCCATGTTCCACTATTTCATGTCATATATGCTTACATGCCTAGCTAATCTATGCATTTAGAGGACACGGCCAGGTGATCAAGAAATTTTACACACCTTGTGGGCCACCTTACAAGCCGTGTAGTCCATTTTAGAGGAGACTTATGCCATTTCTTATCTTCTTCATCGGTGCTCAAATTCATGCTTTTGAATAGTATATACTGAGCTTTTTTCAGCAAAGGATGCGAGGGAGGCCATGGTTTATTCATTATATATGTGATGAGAGGTGATATTGTGGGTTTCTTAGGTTATAAAAATTTATACAAGTAGTGGTTTAGGGAGTTCCCTTGGTCTATCCCAAACAAGGTAGTGTGGAATTACTTCCTCGGTATATGATTGTGATCGCCTCTATAGAATGATCTTAGATAGTGTTGTTTTAAAGATTTAGAGAAGCTGGGGTAGTATCCTATAATGTATTGTTAGAGTTTTTGAATCCCTCTAGAGAGGTCGGGGTAGGATCCTCTAGAATATTGTTTCACTAGATCAGGTTCTTGGTATCTCCATGAAATCCAATATATTGAAGGAGTTTCTCTATCTAAAAGGTTAGCCCAGTAGGGTTTGTGGAATCATTTGATATAAGACCCCCTACATAGTGGGAAGTTTCAATAGGCTTATGGAATCATCTAATATATGATCGCCTACTCATTAGATAGTTTATGTAGGGTTATGGAATCATTGTATATATGATTCCCTACCTCACAAGTTGTACCAGGTGGGGTTTCTGGCATCATCGTGACCAACACTACATGGGTAATGATCCCCTCTATGAGTGATATGATCTCTAGGATGTCATATTGGGTTGTGGTGTTCCCAATTTGATCTTGGGAGTGATCCCCTATTAGAGTGATATCTTTGGGTTACCAAATTGGGTTCATGGTTTCCCATTGTAGAACCAAGGAGTGATCCACCCTATCAGAGGATATGTGGTTTATGGTTTTCCAAAATGGGGTTTTGTGCCACCAATAGATTCTAGGAGGGATCCCCTTTATAAGGTTTGATAAATTTAATGTTTTTTAGTTGGGTTAGTAATGTCCCCCACCAGGGATGGGTGAGATCCCTTATTTGAGTATCGAGATCCACAGGGTTCCATCAGGACTTTCTTAGTGGAGAGATCTGAAAATTGTGTTATCTCAAATGTATGAACTTTGTAATAGAGATGTTGTGCGATAATATTTGTGATAGCCAATTGATTGGTATCTCCCAGATGATCCATCAGGGCTGGTTTTTCTATTCCCAAAGGAGTGTATATCTTTGATGAGTGACATTTGAGATGAAAAAGCTCATAGAGTGTGTGATCCTAGTCAAGTGTTACTTTCAGTGACTCACGTAGAATCTTTTAGATGGATATGAGGTCAGGAAATAATAATACATGGAGTCTGATCTGATTATATATGGGTGATTCTAGGAGTCCTTGCACTGTTGTCACATGTCTGGGTTGACAAACCTTATATAGTTATCTAAATAGTGATGTATGGATAAAGATGGGTTGAGATGGATTTTCTCTCTCATTTGGGTTCCCTCTTTCTTGGTCGACCAGACTATTTACTTTCAGTTAGACCCTTTTATTTTGGGTTTTTGGTTTCCTAATTTGTATTGTTATACTAACCCTTACGCAAGCATTTTACGCAAGTGTTGTGTCTTGTGCAGACTACATGACTTTAGATAGAGTCCTAGAATATACCTAAGTAGTTGGATATTAGTGAGCTAGACAAACCTAGGTGTCTGCAGAAGCTTGGTTGCAGAGCTTTTTGGGGGGGGGGTGAATTTGAAAACAATCTGCTCCTTCACAGAAGGTTGGATGATTTTACATTTTTCTTTTCTTGGGCATGCATTTTCCCTTTTTTTTTCTATTCTTTGGTTTGGGATAGATATATGAATTATATTCTTTTCATTTTATATATCTCTGAACTGTTCCATGGAGGTTTATGAGGGTGTGTGTATACAATTACCTTTGGATAAGTCCTACCATGTGTGGGATATGCCTACTTGTCACTAGTTGTTAGGTCCTAGCCTATATAAGTGAGCTTGGGGAGTCACGGCTCAAGACCCGTTGGCTCGGGACATGATAGTTTTTATCTTTTTTTTGAATAAATAGAGGGGTTTATCTCTATAAAATATATTCTCAAACATTGAAGGAAGCCCTTGATTCTTGATCTGATGGATTTTTTGGTGATTTTATCTATCCCACATTATCACTCTTCTATAATGGGTTTCTTTTGTATATAAGATTTGTTTTTCATTCTTCTTCATCTATGTATTATGATCTTAAACCTCCTAAGATAGAGTGGTAATATTAAAATCTAGAGTTAGGAAGTGCAACTTAAGTTTACCCCGATACCATCACATCATGTTGATAATCAATTTAATCTTGTATTTTGTTTTTAGTGATGGTGAAGAGGATATGACAAATTATATGCACTCAGAGGAAGAGTTTGATACACTTTTCCCAATGATATAAGTGTATAGGATAGTATGTGTTTTTGTTGGTTCCATGAGAATCACATTGGAAGGAATAGATTTATTACTATAGTGGTATGATTGGGTGATTATTTCAGTTCTAATAGATCCCTCATGAACCCATTGAGGTTTTTTATTTTACTGTTCAGTATTTTGGGTGATGGGGGGGGGGGGTTGACTCATGAAATCAAGCATGAATCCAATGGGATTAAAAAAATGGACTAATCCATATGGAGATAAATTATAGGTATTTAATGAGTGGATAAGCCTAGATATGGGACTATTTCTTACTAAATTTATTCTCCTCTCCAATGCTATTGTTTCCCCTTGTTTCTCTTATTCTCATTTGATTATTTTTATTTTCATCTACTATTACAATGATTTATGTTTAGTTTAATTTACCTATTTTTATTATTAAAAAAACACAAAAATTATTTTAATAGAGTCACTAGAATGAGAGAAACTAATAATTTGAGAGACACATATGGGTTATCCACTATGTTATATTTATGGAGAATATAAATATATATATATGGCCTCTACTTATGGAGGGGGATCACATAATGAGAAAACATATTATTATTATTATTATTATTATTATTATTATTCAAATTCAAATTTTTCTATTCTTTGATTCCCATATGGATCTCCACTTAATAAAAGTTCCTTGATAGGTTTTCACTTTCTCTTGGCACTACACACTACTACTCTAGAGGCTCATACTTATTTTTTTTATAGGCTCAATATTTTTGTATGATAAACAACACTTTCTTTTAGTTCCTTTTTGTTAAATTTCTATAAATTGAAATATCTTAGAGATTACATACAAGAAACAATAACCATATACACCATGAATTTTCTTCCCCCATAGTCTTTTAGATATTTTTGTTTCTCAATTAATCACTCTTGTAAAATTAATAGATTTTATGTATATTTTTCTTCTTTTCTCATTTCTCTTGATTGAACAACTCTTATAAATATTCAAAAAAATCTGTATATCTCTTCTCATAAAAAATATTCCATAAAACCAATATAAATATTTTTATTTCAATTTTGTATAAGAATAATTTTATATCTCTGTAATAACACTTTCTATTTACATTTTGAGATATTCATAAATAATAGCACACAATTTATCATGAGTTTATAAAGTCTATAAAATAACCCCGTACAAAAATATTTTACTCATTTTGCTAGAACCATAAAATATTTGTGATATTTAAACATGTGTTGAAAAATAGAATCATCTTCGTATTTAATTTACATTATAAATTAATATTTATTTACATCATTTTTATTCATTTTTTCATAGAAGGCCTTCTCCGCTTTGATCTCAATTTTCTTTTGTATGAAGACATGCTATCCCAATAAATAAAAATAAATAATATATTAATATAGCTTTATGATATTTTGATCTAGAAATAATATCTTTAGTGGAATTAAAATTATTTATCCATTCATAAAATTTATTTTCGAAATTAGTTTTTTATTCAATAGAATTGACTAAATTATTATTTGTAAAAATTCAAATATGGGAGAAACAAAATACTTACACATTAGCTCAAGGGCATACAATGAAAAAAAGTATTATTCATTTCCATGATAGTATTATGCAGGATATAAAATTATTTTATACACACTATACGTTCCGTTTCAAAAAATTTCAAAAATTAAAATTCATAAATGATTACGAATGTCTTCTGTGAAACATAAATTCTTACATATATAAAAATGTCATACAACATAGGGTAATTATTATGAATTTTTAAAACATTACAATCTAAAAAGTTTTAAACTCCATCAAAATTACTAAACCATTAAAATGTATTAAGTCAAAACACTTAACTCAAAAAATTTAATCGTGATACATGGAAGACAAAGTATTTTGCGAATTCTCAATGTCTTATGCTAGATCAAGTAACGTCACATATGCATCAAAGAGTCTTATATGATGAATTAAATCTCTTATTATATAATACATATACAAATATTCTAAACTAATTGAAAAGTTATTAAACACCATGAAATAAGGTTTTACGACCGCTAAAGAAGTATTACCAAATTGTAAGTCTTTGGAAATTCTTAGTGTATAGATATTTTTTTTAGCTTGAACTCAAAAATTATAGACTTCTTTAAATTATTCTAAAAATTACTGAAAATTAACACAAAAATTATTAAACCCATTAAATCACCTAAAAAATCATCAAATATTTATGGGAATTATTATAATAATTATAAAATCCTTTAGTATGTTATTAAAGTACTTTACAAAAAAATAAATCATTAAGATAGTGTATTTCAAGAAATATTATACCCTACCAATTGGAAAATCATTTAATAATTTTCATACCTTTATCCAAAATATTTTTATCACATAATAAAAACTATCAGTTCTAACAATCTCATGATAGTTTCTCTAAAAGAGTATACTAAATTTTACACCTTTAAAGTAATGTTATCAATTTCCCCATTCAACTAGCTTCTACAAAAAAAATTTCAAAACTATTGAAGGAAATAATTTAACATCATCAATTATCATTTTGATTAGGGTTATATATATAATAATATAACTTAATTATATTTTTAGTAAGAAAAAACTTAATAATTTTCAATTTATGATGGAATATTCAATGTCCTTTAGCCATCATTAGTGTATAGATTGCCTTCAGTATCTTTGGGTGGAATCTCACTCCATCCAACTTCTCCATGAAAAATATGTTACCACTTATTAACAAACCATTATAACCTATATAAAACATAGTTAACTTTAATATCCCCCTTTATTTCTATTATCAATACTAATAAATAAATACCAATAAATTGATTTAAGAATTAATGTATATTAATATTTCTTCCCCACATTAATGATAATAAATGGAAATGGGAATTATCATCTTCCCCTTTCTCTTCTTAATTTCTTAAAACCATATTCAAATCTTCTGTTACCCTATTTCTTATTATCACATACTCTTTGAGAGAGTCATTGAATTCCATTAATGGAAGGATGGAACAAAAATTCACACATAAAAGATCCATTAACTAATCAAATATATATCTACTTATGCTAAAATGGTGTAGAAAATAAGAGAGACTAATTTAGACTACCTAGATGTTCATAAAATACTTACCAAAAGGCACCAACTCAAACATTTACATCATAAGGTATTTTTAAACATATTTTCATTAAATATTATAATAATTCACTCAAATTGGAAGGAATAAAAAAACTTCAATTGGAATTATATTTTTATCCCCATGATGTTAGATAACAACTCTTCATTAATAATCATAATTATTATATATATAAACAGATTTTGGGTAGTGAAAATAATTCCTCAAATTAAGTTTTTGTAAGGGATGTTCAAATTCTAGATTTAATGATAAACAATAAATTCTTCCAAGTATAATATCTAGGATCTTTTAAAGTGATGTTCTCTAACATATTTCCTTATGTATATTCTACATCAGGAGATAAGGTCTAAGGAATTTTATAGCAGTTGAAGTGTTTGATTCAAAATGCTATTTGAAATTTAATATGATGTATGGAGACACCACAATACCACTTAAACTATTCTACTTGATGTATTTTTCCTTTTACTATATATGTATTATTTCACTCACCAGTCCTCTCTATTTTCAATTTTCCCTTTCTATTCAATATTCAAAAATTTACAAACAAAACAATATAAGATTAAACATTTTTTATCAACACATTAATTTTATAATTAGTTTTGAGACTTTTTTCTCAACTTATCAGCTCATTTATTTACAACTTGATCATTTCTAGAACTCTTCATTATTTTTTTACCCTTAATTTTTAAAAAAATTTATATTTGGGAAGCATTTATTTATTTACTCTTTAAAATTTCTGTATAGATGGAATAATATTTTTATCTTTATCTTGCAATCAACTTTCATTATTTTGCGCCTCCTCTATATTCTAAACCATTTCCAATTAGTCGCGTCATATATTTAGGTATTCCTTTTTCACATGCTCTACCATTTTATTGAGCACGAATTATTTTCTAATAGCACTAATATTAGCACTAGAAGTAACTAAGGATTTCCCATTTTTCCAAAAATTATTCTCATTATGGTATCCAATTAGTTAACTTATTCATTTCATGTCTTAAAAATTTTCACCTCCCACACTTGTCTTCAACATTTTTTAGGTTACCTTCCTTAGATCTCTTCTACAACTCTTCATCAAGAATATCCAAAAAAACCAATCCTACCATATCATTCTTGGATTTATTTAATTTTATATTCAATATTTATCTATTTTGCTATGTTATTTAAGACCATATTGTGATGGTCAATGATTGAGCCTTTCTTACCCCAATTGAAACATCTCAAATTCAGTTTAACATTTACTTTAGCATTATTGTTTTTCATAAAGGGATAACTTGGTTGAAATATATTCTTTTTTTAAACCTCAAGTCATATTCAATCCTATTTTATTCTTACTTATTTTACTGTTATACCCTTTAATATTATTCAGTATATGTGGTTTTGTTATTTGACACATACCATAACACTTCATATGTGAAGTATTCTTGATTACAATATGTTTTTTCTATTATTTGTCTCTGATCCCACTGAATTTACTAATTTTTTATTTAAATTAACTGATTTTTTTTCTAATATCAATGACCATATGAACAAACCTCTAGTAGCCCCAAAAGTGGCAAAAGAATCACTTTCTTTTAACATTTGAAGTAATATTTATAAATTA
Source organism: Viscum album (assembly GCA_963277665.1). NCBI lineage: Eukaryota > Viridiplantae > Streptophyta > Magnoliopsida > Santalales > Viscaceae > Viscum > Viscum album. Next base: position 930,487,604 of record OY728165.1, read on the forward strand.
TTTTTCTTATAGTCTATATGAAATGTCCATATTATTTTGGAATTATTTATGGAGATGATAATTTTAGATATTTTTACATAAAATTGTGAATTTGATATGTGTTTATCATAAATTTTCCCCCCTTCATGTGTCCAAAATATGAATTTTTCCTACCCTATTTTTTAAAATAGCATTATTTTATACATATTTAATGGGATAATGTGACACATTCTTCCTAGAGAGTGTTGTAGGTTGACATGTAAATGATTAAATTTTTTTATTTCCACTATTTTGAGTATTATTTTATAAAGTAAAAAATTATTATTTTTGTGTGGACTCAATTCTTTTATCGATATCTTAAGAAGTTCTCGATTTAGCCCTTTTCAAAATTTCTCAACTTTAACATAGTTCAAGGAACCTTAGGTTGAGTGTATTCATATTAGACTAAAATATTTTAAATATTTCTTACTATCCATTATTTATCTTTAAAAAATGGTCCTCATTTTGATTACTAATTTATTTTGAAGACTTTTAATGGTCTTTTATTTCTTTGACTTTGACATTGAATTGTGCTTCCATGACACCAAGAATATATTTTTAAAGTATATTATAGACCATATATACTATATTCACACATATATATATTTTAACTTTATTATGAATAATAAATTTAATTTTTTATTTAGATATTGAGAAATGTTCTCTACTAATTTTATCAGATTTATCTTTAAATTTTAACACATTGAGGAGAGAGTTTGTATTTTGAAACTGTATTCCTAATACCTTTTAAATGTTTTAACACAATATTTTATAAGTTATTTTTTCACATATAAATATTTTATAAATAAAATAAATCTGTAACAAATTTACTAGGGATTTCTTCATGTATTCCATAACCTCAAAGTAGAGGTCATCAGCAGATTTAATAAGATTTTTATCACTACAACTTGTACATGAATCAAAATTTTTATTAAACCCCTAGATCTATGATTAACATAATATAGTGGTTAATCCTCCCTTAATTTTAAACTCAGTTACTTATTGTTTGTATCCCACCTTCATTTTTATGTTTTTTGATGAGACCTCAATATTTACTATAATACGAACATTAATCATATTTTCCATGTTAGGTAGTTCTGGAATCTATTCAAGACTATACATCATATAATTAGAATGGATACACTAGGGTAATAAATTTTTTAGATTCAATATAATTGTATATTTTCTTTAATACCAATTAAAATTTCTCACAAGATCAGTGCAGAAACCAAATAGGGATGGTGAGTGAGGTGTTGAACAATACATTAACCAAATTCCATTTAAAACTTATAAAATTTTACCCCTTTATGATTTGAAACTCTTATAATTATTAGGATATAAATGGATTTGTTTTTATCTACTTTATTACATAAACAACATGAAATGTATAATATAAATTAGTGATCATTACAAAATATTTTTACAAGGTTCATCCCCTCTAAGGAAAGCTACTTCATGCTGTCATCAGGCTTCACTATGTCCCAAATTTTAATCTAATAATATATTCATAAATTATAGTGGTTCATGTGAGTTATCATCCTCCACCCTCTCACAATATTGAATAATTTATTGTTCTATATATTACACAAGTAAAAAATTTAAACTCACATGGGTTCTTTATACTGGTATCCCATTGATTCCAAATAAATTCCAAATATCATGAAGTAGATCTAAAATATGCTGAGACATATTATTAAATCTAGAAATCTTATCTCTTTTACATATAGTATTTTATTGCCTTTCAATCCTCAATAACATTAACATGAGACTTGGTATTTATTTCTATATATTTTTTCATATCATGTTCAGAACCTTCCCGATAGGTTTACTCACTTCAAACATCAAGGATCTTGATTACTAATAGATATTATATTGATACTTCTATACATCAGACTTTATATTATCCCTTCTTATTCCTATATTTCTTAGACTATTACAACAATGTGTATTGTATGAATTGACATTTGATCCTAATTCTTCTCCTTCATCTTCTTATCCTCTTTGAAACCTAAAATATTTTTTTCTTCATCATAGGATAAATTCATCTCCTTCCTTGAAAGGTATTAAAATTATATGGGTACCACACACCATTAATATAAAGGATCAAATATATTATATATAGAGGACCAAAATTTTTTATACAAGAAGCACCATTTTTTAAATTCTGTTTCAATTTGTATAATTTTAATTTTCTCAGGAGTTACATTAAAGTGAAAATAACAATATAGACTAGGAATTTTCTACTCCATGATCTTTTAGATATTTTCTTTTATTAAATATTATATAGAATAAATTTACTATAGTCTATTTTTTTTTCTAATTATTATTGGATGAATATACCTTATAGATATACAACAATAGTCTTGAGATCTCTTATTTTAAAAAAATATTCTCCGAAAGGCCAAATTAAACTAATTATTTGATGTCTCTATGGAAATATATCTACAACCACACCACATAAATTTCTATTTTACACATGATATATTCATAAGAAATATTATAGAGAGGATAATGATTCCTTAAAATTAAAATAGAAACACAATAAAATCATTATCCTCTCATTCAATAATAATCTCAATGCTTTTGTAATATTTACACATTTGAAGAACAACATAAACATATTCTAATTTAATTTAAATATTTAATTAATGTATAATTTCCACATTTAAAAAACATTATTTTTGTAGAAATTAATTTAATTAATGATATAACTTTTCTTTTTCCTAAAATCATCTTTCCCAATCAATTATAATGAATCATGATTTAATATATCTTCATTATTTTTTATCTGGAAATAATAGCTTCAAAATCATTAAGGATTTTTTTATTGTTTTAAAAATAATTATTGAAACTATATTTTCATTAAATTAAATTATAAAAATTATGTTAAGTAATAATTCATAAAAAAGTATAAAAAATGTCTATTGTGGTAGTTTAATGTTTTACACTTACCATAATATATTATTCCCCTACATGAAATCCTTATGTGTGCTTACCAAGTCTTATGCAAAAATAGTAAGTTCCTTCCATTAAAAAATATTAGAAAACTATGAAGTCATATTAAGTTATGAAAGTATCATACACAACACAAATATTACATACATAGAAAAAAATTTACATTCTTAGTGTAAATATTATGCCCTTTCAATTTTCCCAATATCTAAATTTTGATGCTCTAGAATATGTCTTAGGCCTTTAATAGAGTATTTCGGGTAGATTCATACATGGTTAAGTAAAAAAGTCATATATCCCTCAAAAAGTATTCTGATAATTCTCAAAGTATTACATTGACTCAACTAAAGTCATACACACAAAAACAAGTCATAAAATATTCATTCAAAGACTTATGATATAAGACATAACTTGTTTCTTAACTAATGGAAAATGTAATACATGTCATGAAACAAATTCTTATGACCACTAAATATGTCTTATAAAATTGCAAGTCTTATTAAATTTAGATTACTTATCCATTTTGTATCTTAAAATAAAAAATTCCATATTTTGAAAAATGATTTGAAAACGTCATATAAAACAAAACCAGCATACTAAATCTCTTCAAATCATTATATAAAATCATTATATATTTATTAGAATTATTAGAATAATTTAAAACTCTCTAACATGCTTCAAAGTAACATTGAATTAAATTAAATATTCATGCTGTAGTACTTAAAAAAAACCTCTCTGTTCCTAATTCGAAATCCATTTTATACATTATAAACCATCATCCACATAATTTTCATAAAAAATAGTATCCTTTAAGAATAATAATATTAGAATGGTTCTTGAAAAACTCCAATCAAAATTTTATTCCTTCAAAGACAATTCTTCAATTTCCCCATTCAGTTAGAATTAGAAAAACATTATTCCAAAAAAATTGTAGACACTTCTCTAGCATCAAAATATTTCATTTCTACTATGATCATCACTACAATAATTATAATTTAGTGTATTCTCAATGAGAATAATTGTAATGATTTTATAATTTTTAAGACTACTTTAATATCCTTTACACATCTTAAGTGTATAGGATTCCTTAGAACTATTAGGTTGTATCTCACTCTATAGCCCAACTTGTAATATACTACAGAACCCTGGATGGCTTATTTGAATGTTTTTGGTGTTTGGGTACTTAGATGAGGTTCAAGGAAGGAAGGTATTTTTTTGAGCATAAATTTTATATGGGGGTACGATTACATCATAGAGGAATATGTTACTCCATGAGGGGTGGTTTGGAGTGCCTAACTATGGCGTAGTGTGGTTGGTTATATCATAGGACCCTGAGAGGTTGATTTTGGTGCCTATTCCAATTTTGGGGTCAGTATGCTGAGGTTATATCGGTATAACATGGTCTTGGTATTGTGGAATTTTTTAATTTTCTTGTTAGGGGACCTGTAGTTTTGATTCATTAGGCTGAAAGGTAGATCTCGTGGGATGGGTTCATAGTATGTTCCTCTTAAAAGTTTTCTATGAAATTGTTTATAGTTTTCATTACATAATTATCCCAGTTTTATCAGATATTGGATTTTACCATGAAATGGACTATGAAGGGAGATATTTATATCAACCCATAGTTTTCATACATAGATACCACAAATTTTTATATGAATATTCATTACATAATATAATTATCCATGATAGAAACATCTAGGTCTAGTATATTTGAAAAAATGGAAACACAAACAATTAGTTTATAAAATATCTTCATCATATCACACTATTTTATTAATAACTAATCCCCTTATTAAACTTATCATACTTAATACCTTTCCTTATAACCTAGGGAAATGAAACATAAGAAAGGGTGATCTCAAATGATCAATAAGAATATAAAAGGGTGATATCAATTATATCTTAATCATAACATGAATATAAGGGTACGAGTACATGAGAATAACATTAAAAAATAAAACCATACAGATCAATGATCATAATATTGAGTCATGGAATAAATATTGGTAGTTCATAATACATTAATTATAAAGGAATCAAAGAACATGAGCCATGAGAATATACAATTAGCACAACACATAGGTTTATTGAATAAACATAAGCATATAAAGTGATTTCCTTAGTAGTCAATGATCAATTCCAAGACCATTATAGTAGAATGTGTTCACTCCCCAAATCATCATCGTAGTCCAGTTCCACCCATAAGGCTATCACAGTGTTGAAAGTCACTTACTATACTATTGAATCAATAAGGTTTTCCTTATGACTTTTCTATTCCTTCTTGTTTGGAAAATCACAAACATCTTATCTTAAAGAAAATCTTATTTTACCCTATATTTTACTTCTATAAGGAAAATATTCTTACCCATGGAAATCTACCCTTACATAGTTTTCATTGTTCATATAAAATATTTTTTTCTTAAGTATAAAAATTAGATTCATATCTAGAAACATCGGAATCGTATAATACTTAGATATGAATTATTTTGTTTTAGGATCCGAATTCCTGTTATGAACTTTTATGAAGTTCTACTCTGAATTCTCAATTACAAAATTTTATGAAGTTCAAATATGAATTTTGATTATGAACTTTTATAAAGTTCTAACTATGAATTATGATGATGAATTATGATTAGGAATTCTCATTAAAAATTCTGATCATGAATTCTAATTACGAATTCTCATTATGAATTCTGATGATGAATTCTGACTTCGAATTCTCATTACGAAATCTGATAATGAAATCTGATTACGAATTCTCATTACAAATTCTGATTGTGAATTCTGATTACGAATTATGGATACAAACTTGTATTAAGTTTGACTCTGAATTCTTTTGATAAACATAATCTGAATATCTTTGTTTTATAGACTCCAAATTTATTATTGGTTAGACTCCGAATTTTTATTTTCTTACATTCCGAAATTTCATATTTTCTCCATTCCGAATATCAGTTTTAGTTATGCTTTCACTTGTTCTTTTATAAAATTATGTCATGCCTTCAGTTATCAACTAACTGTTGTTTGAGTGACACGTGTATAGGTCCGCCTGAAATTTAAGTAAGTATATGACCGTTGGAGGAGGGGGCTGACCGTTGGAGCTGTGACTATAAATTGGAGCTCATTTGAACACTAGACAACATCCTTGACATCTGTGATTAAATGTTGTGGAACTAATTTATAGAGAGTGAGGATCTTATAAACTCTCATGCTTTTTGCAGAAATTTTTAACTACTTGTTCAAACATTTCTTCGTGCCGATTTTCTTCATGCGACTCCGATTGTTGCTGTGTACAGTCGAGGGCTTCTGGGGATAGGAAGACAGAGGTGCCGACTACTTAATAGTTGATGGCTTGCGGAGATAGAAAGATAGACTCCGATCTTAGTATCGAGGGCTTACCCTGGTGTGGTTAAGACAGAGTTTCATGAAAGTATAAATCAAGGGACCTTTTATCCAGGGTTGTTGGATACCCTTCTCTTTGGGTTAAAATAGTTTATACTTGTTATTTGTAGTTTTACTAATATGTTTTTCCGCTGCATTTTTTATTGTTAAGGAAAGTATAACTTTCTTATACTTCCTTACTTGTAATATGATTATATAGGATTCTATATGATTTAAGGTGGAATCTTAGTTGTTGTAAATGTTTGTTAAGTTTCATTTCCGGAATCACTTTTCTGGAATCAAGCAAGCTTTTAGAACATAGAGGTGCTGTGAATTTTGGTTACACAAAATTTCCTTAAGGATTTTTAAAAGTATAAAATTCACCACCTCTTGTATTTGAGCATCTCATACTTATATATATTCAATCCTATGTTTGGTATAATAGAGTATATCATACACATACATACCATCCTAACAATTTTTATCAGAGCATTGGTTACCTCTAAATTAATCACACGATTAGATTTTGAAGAGAATTAGTTCTCAGAATAGAATTTTGAGATTCACATATTCGGATTCATACTTTGATTCATATTTTTCTTGGAATCTATTTTTCAAAATTGCACAGTTCGGATTCATTTTTTTAGAGATACTCTTGCTCTATATTTTCCTTGTTTACAAACTCTTACTACTAACAAGTTTGTGTACCAAAGTTTTTGTTAAGAATGATAGGTTTAAATATTGGTTCTATAGATAATCTAAATTATACCAGACCTCCTGTTTTTGATAGAAATTATTATGAGTACTGGAGAGATTGGATGAAGACTTTTTTTGTCAATACTAGAGTTGATAACTATCTAATTCTATCTGGAGATTATAAGATTCTAGATAAGGAATTGAGATCCTTTACGAATTAGGAGTAATCAGAATATCAACCAAATTTCAGAGTTAGAAATACTTTGTTATGTTCCATTAATAGGAACATCTATAGTCAAATATCTTCATGTGAAGCTATAAACAGTATCTAGAAAAAACTTTAAGTTACTCATTTTGGTACATCCAATGTCATAGAGACCAGAAGAGCTATGTTGAGAGCTGAATACCATAGTTTTAATTTTCCCTATGGAGAACCTGTAAGAAAAGTTCAACGAAGGTTTATGACTATCGTGAATATCTTATAAAATATGGGAGAAAAATGTTTGGATGATGAGGATCCTGTTGATAAGATCATAGATATCATTCCAAATGAATTGGGGTCCAAGAGGACAGCTATTGATGAGAACAAGAAAGTCACTCATATTTCATTAGATGAGTTGTTTGGAACTCTTCTTCAGCATGAAACCAAAATAAAGAGAGATGCTGAAAATTTCATGAAGAAGAATGAGAATGGAGGAGTTTCTTTTACAACCACATCTAAACATATGAAATCCAAGACCCCGGAAATAGTAACTAGATCATAGTCAAAGAAGGTCATTATTCAGTCAGAATCTAGTGATATAGAAAAATCTAAGAATGAATTGGCTAATCATTCTGGGAGAATGAAAAATATTGTAGCTCAAAGGAATCATCAGAATAAGTTTAAGAAGAAAGACTATAGAGATAAGAAAGATGGAGAAGGTTTGTATTATGAATTTAAAAGAACATGTCATATCATACCTGATTGTCATTTGTTGAAAAATAAGGAAAATACAGAAATTAATTCAGAAAGGAATAAGATGAAATTATATCGATCAAAGCACAAGAAAAGTCTTAAAGCTAATAATACTCGGATTGCTAGCTGTGGAGATTCTTCAGAAAGTGAATCCTTTGAATATGATTCATTAGCATAGAATAATATGGATTTCATTGCTACTAATTATTTTACATGTCTTATGTCCAAGGTACGCTTTTCCAAGGCTTTAGAAAATTTATCTCTTAATAATAATTACTATTCCAAACATAGTTATTATAATGAAGATTCTTCATCCTCAGAAAATTAAGAAACTTCATATGAAGAAGTATCGAGATTCTCCAAGTTACTTGAAGCAAGAAATTGTAAAATTTATAAGAAATTAGACAAGGAAAATACTTAGGAAGAAATTCTTATAAAAGAGATTTCACATCTTTCAAGAGATCTTAGAGATAAAGAAGAGATTTTAGAAAAACATTATAAATACCTTAATAAAGAAAATTTCGATAAATAAGAACTTTCTAGAGATCTTAAGAATGATATTTTAATGATAAAAGTTTTTGAAGAAAAATGTAACTCTAAGGAAATGATTCCTGAGGATAGGAATTTAGTCATCATACTGAAATTTGAAATATTTTATCTTAAGAAGCTCCTTGGAAAATTTACGTCTAGGAAGGAAAATTTTAAAAAGATGTATTCCCAAATTAACCTTAAGAAAACACCACTAGAGTTGGTTATATACTCACCAATAACCGGTTTTAAAAAACAACTATTTTTCTCCCTCTAGAGCCCCTTTTTGCACTAAGTGTCAAAGTAGTGGGCATTAGAAGAAAAATTACTCCTTAAATAGAGTTTAATATTTTGGGTTTCATAAACCTTATTTTTATAAACAAATGTGGATACCCAAAAATTTTGTATCTAAAAATTCAGGATCCAGGAAACTTTGGATTCTGAAAGTCTAACTTTTTCTTATTTTCAACAAAATAGAGAAGGTACCAACAGAAATATTTGGTACATGGATAGTGGATGTTCCCGACATATGACTAGTAACAAAAAGTATTTTGAAAAGATTATCTAAACGAAAGGAGGAAAAGTAACCTTTGGAGATAATGATCAACAAGAAATTATTGGTATAGGTAATATCATTCTTCTTGGAAAAACTTTGATTTCAAAGGTTTTATTTGTCAAGGGTATTAAACACAACCTCATTAGCATAATCCAATTATGTGATGAAGGCTACCTTGTGAATTTCGGGAATGATAATTGCTTGGTACAAAATTCCAATGAGGAATTTATTATTTCTACCAATAGGCAAGAGGATGTTTACAGAATAAACATAGAATACCTTAGGATCCAATACGTACCTTTCCTTGGTGCAATGGAATATCATTCTTGGTTATGGTATAGAATGTTAGGTCAATTAATCTTAGGAACTTATGAAAACTTTCTAATAAAGGTTTAGATAAGGATCTATTGGAGCTAAGATTTGATTCTTCAAAAGTCTGTGACCCTTTTTAGTATGGGAAGAAACATAAATCAAGTTTTAAATTAGTTAGTTAAGTCTCATCTACTGATGCATTTTAGCTAGTTCATATTGATCTTTTTGGCCAAACAAAAACCAGAAGCATTGGGGGAAAGTATTATGTTTTTGTCTTAGTTGATGATTACACTAGATATACATGGGTCTATTTTCTAGCAAAATGTCTGAAGCTTTTTCTTATTTCAAATGTTTTAGATCCCATGTTAAAAATGATAAAAACCTTCCATTGAAAACTATTCATAGTGATCATATAGGTGAATTTCCAAATTCCGATTTTGAAACTTTTTGTGGTAGAAAAGGAATTACTCATAACTTTTCAGCACCTAGGACACCTCAACAGAATGGTGTTCTCGAAATAAGAAGTAGAATTCCTCAAGAGATAACTAGAACCATGTTGATTGAGTATTCTATTGCCAAACATTTTTGGGATGAAGTTGTAAGTACTGCTTGTTATACTGTAAATCGTGTTTTGATTAGACCTTTTTTAATGACACTTTTTATGAGTTATGGAATTGTAGAAAACCTAGACTTTCGAACTTTAATGTTTTTGGTTGCAATGTATTCATCCTGAATACTAAAGATAATTTACACAAAATTTCACCAAAATCTGATGAAGGAATTTTCTTCGGCTACTCCACAACTTCTAAGGAATATAGAGTTTTCAATAAAAACACATTTTCTGTTGAGGATACAGTATATGTTAAATTTGATGAAACTGATCCTTTTGTTTTTAAACACCCCCAACCTAAATCCACAAATGTGTTTTCAAAATATGATTATCAACCATTGATAGAAAATCCTTCTGATTAGGAAAATGTTCAAGAAGATACTCATGAAACATTTAACCTAGAAGATTTCCTACCCTATTTTGATGAACCAGTTTTACAAAACCCAAATCATTCATTTCTGAAGAATCATCTCAGTGATAGTATCATTGGTGATGTCAATCAAGAAATAAGGACTATAAGTTCCATAATAAATGAAATAGAACATCTAACATTCCTTTCGCAATTAGAACTAAAAATCACTGATGATTATTTAGGTGATGATGATTGGATTAAAGCCATACAAGATGAACAAAATGAATTCGAAAGAAATAAAGTATGGACCTTGGTTAAAAGACCTAAGGAAACTTCTGTTATTAGAGTAAAATGGGTCTTCATTAATAAGTGTGATGAAAATGGAATCATCTTAAGAAATAAAGCTAGATTAGTTGATAAATGCTATAATCAATAAGAAGGAATAGACTATAAATAAACCTATTCTCTAGTAGCTATACTTGAATCTATTAATTTTATACTGGCCTTTGCAGCATTCTTCAATTTCAAACTTTTTCAAATGGATGTGAAATGTGCTTTTCTTAATGGTTATGCTCAAGAGGAAGTTTTTGTTAAAAAACCTTCTATATTTGAAGACACAAAACATCTTGATCATGTTTCTACACTTACCAAAGCTTTGTATGGCCTTAAAAAAGCCCCTCGATCTTGGTATGATAGAGTTATATGATTTTTTCTTCAAAATAACTATGTTAAGGGAAATGCAGATCCAAAACTTTTTATAAAGAAAGATAAGAAAAATGTTTTTATTGTTCAAATTTATATTGATGAAAATATATTTGGTTCAACTCAGTAATATTTAACTTATTCCTTTGTGGATCTAATGAAATCTGAGTTTGAAATGATTATGATGGGTGAGTTAAAATTTTCCTAGGTTTTTAGATTTCTCAAAAACTAGAAGGAATCTATATATCCCAATATAAGTATATTAAATATCTTCTTATGAAGTATGGATATGATAACAATAAGAGTATTAGTACTTCTATTGGTACCTCAAAAACAGTTGTTCTTGATGAAACTGGGAAAGCAGTACATTAAACATCTTTTAGAGGTATGATAGGAAGTCTACTCTACTTGATAGCTAGTCATCCAGACTTAGTGTTTTCAGTATTCCTATGTGCAAGATATCAATACAATCCTAAGGAATCTCATTTAAAGGAAGTGAAAAGATTTTTTCACTATTTAAAGGGAACCATGAATTCAAAACTATTTTATACTTCTAGAAATGATTTTGTCTTTAAAAGTTTTTCAGATGCTGACTTTGGTGGATGTAGAATGGATAAAAAGAGTACATCCAGAACTTTTCATTTCTTAAGAGATTCATTAGATTCTTGGTCTTGCAAGAAGTAATATTCTATAGCACTCTCCACTTCTGAAGCTGAATATGTAACAACTGGAAGTTGTTGTGCTCAAGTGTTGTGGATGCAACACACACTCAAAGAATATGGCTTGAGTTTTACTAAGACTCAAATTTTGTGTGATAACACAAGTTCCATTGACCTTAGTAAAATCCCTGAACATCACTCTTGTGAAAAGAACCTAGATATTAGGCATCACTTTCTTAGGGATCAGACAAAAAAAATAGATATAATTCTTTAAATTATCAGAACGCATACTCAACTTGCTGATATTTTCACAAAATCCTTACCCTCTGATAGATTTTAATACATTAAACAGAATTTAGGAATGATAACTGTTAGGTAATCATCCTCTATTAACTATTTGTTGAACTAATCTCATTCCTATAATACACTCCTTTACATAGGGGGAGAACATCTGTCATTAAAGATTTTCAAAGTTATCGTAGTTAGTTTTTTTTTAAATTTTCATAATGAAAGATTTCATAGTCAGTTTTTCAAATTTTCTTAATGAAAGTTTTCGTAGTTAGTTTTTCAAATTTTCATACTAGAAATTTTCATAATGAAAATTTTCGTAATGGAAATTTTTTTAATGGAAATTTTCATATTGGGAATTTTCACAATGAGAATTTTTGTACTCATAATTTTCATAATCGAATATTGGTACTCATAGTTTTTACAATAAAACTTATAGATCTTATTTTTTTCATAGTGAGTTTTTCGTAGTGATTTTTTGTATTATGTTTTTTTGTAGTCAAATTTTATTCCAGAAGAATGTCACCTATTACAAATAATCTTCCTAGCCAATCCAAAATGTAGGGTATCTTTATTCAAGTTTTCATAATCCTTTTTACATGCATGTATTTTCTCTTTTATATTAATTTTTCGAATTCGTTTTTCCTTAAATCCGAGTGTTTTTCCTAAAACCTCAAAAGATTGGATTCATGATTTCCTGGCGGGTATGTTTTCAACCGTCATATCTTAAGAAGTTCTCGATTTAGCCTTTTTCAAATTTTCTTAACTTTAACATAGTTCAAGGAACCTTAGGTTGAGTGTATTCATATTAGACTAAAATATTTTAAATATTTCTTACTATCCATTATTTATCTTTTAAAAATGGTCCTCATTTTGATTACTAATCTATTTTGAAGACTTTTTATGGTCTTTTATTTCTTTGTCTTTGACTTCGAATTGTGATTCCCTAACACCAAGAATATATTTTTAAAGTATATTATAGACCATAGATCCTATATTCACACACACCTATATATATTTTAACTTTATAATGAATAATAAATTTAATTTTTTATTCAGATATTGAGAAATTTTCTCTACTAATTTGCTCGGATTTATCTTTGAATTTTAACACTTTGAGGAGAGAGTTACAATTTTGAAACTGTATTCCTAATACCTCTTTCAATGTTTTAACACAATCTTTTATAAGTTATTTTTTCACATATAAATATTGGATAAATAAAATAAATCTGTAACAAATTTACTAGGGATTTCTTCATGTATTCCATAACCTCAAAGCAGAGGTCATTAGCATATTTAATAGGATTTTTATCACTACAACTTGTACATGAATCAATAAATTTTTTTAAACCCCTAGATCTGTGATTACCTTAATATAGTGTTTAATACTCCCTTAATTTTAAACATAGTTACTTATTTTTTGTATCCCACCATCATTTTTAGGGTCTTTGATGAGACCTCAATATTTACTATAATAAGAACATTAATCATATTTTCCATGTTAGGTGGTTCTGAAATCTATTCAGGACTATACATCATATAATTAGAATGGATACACTAGGGTAATATATTTTTTAGATTCAATATAATTGTATATTTTCTTCAATACCAATTAAAATTCCTCACAAGATCAGTGCAGAAACCAAATATGGCTGGTGAGTGAGGTGTTGAACAATACATTAACCAAATTCCATTTAAAACTTATAAAATTTTACCCCTTTATGATTTGAACCTCTTATAACTATTAGGATATAAATGGATTTGTTTTTTATCTACTTTATTACATAAACCACATGAAATGTATAATATAAATGAGTGATCATTACAAAATATTTTGACAAGGTTCATCCCCTCCTTGAAAAGCTACTTCATCCTGTCATCAGGCTTCACTATGTCACAAATTTTAATCTAATAATATATTCATAAATTATAGTGGTTCATGTGAGTTATCATCCTCCACCATCTCACAATATTGCATGATTTATTGTTCTATATATTACACAAGTAAAAAATTTAAACTCACATGGGTTCTTTATACTCGTATCCCATTGATTCCAAAGAAATTCCAAATATCATGAAGTAGATCTAAAATCTACTGAGACATATTATTAAATCTAGAAATCTTATCTACTTTACATATAGTATTTTATTACCTTTCAGTCCTCAATAACTATAACATGAGACAAGGTATTTATTTCTATATATTTTTTCATATCCTATTCAGAACCTTCTCGATAGGATTACTCACTTCAAACATCAAGGAACTTGATTACTAATGGATATTATATTGATACTCCTATACATCAAACTTTATATTATCCCTTCTTATTCCTATACTTCTTAGACTATTACAACAATGGGTATTGTATGAATTGACATTTGATCCTAATTCTTCTTCTTCATCTTTTTATTCTCTTTGAAACCTAAAATATATTTTTCTTCATCATAGGATAAATTCTTCTCCTTCCTTGAAAGGTATTAAAATTATATGGGTTCCACACACTAATAATATAAAGGATCAAACATATTATATATAGAGGAACAAAAATTTTTATACAAGAAGCACCATTTTTTAAATTCTGTTTCAATTTCTATAATTTTAATTATCTCATGAGTTACATTAAAGTGAAAATAACAATATAGACTAGGCATTTTCTACTCCATGATCTTTTAGATATTTTCTTTTATTAACTATTATATAGAATATATTTACTCTAGTATATTTTTTTCTCATTTATATTGGATGAATATACCTTATACATATACAACAATAGTCTTGAGATCTCTTATTTTAAAAAATATTCTCCCAAAGGCCAAATTAAACTAATTATTTGATGTCTGTATGGAAATATATCTACAACCACACCACATAAATTTCTATTTTACACATGATGTATTCTTAAAAAATATTATAGAGAGGATAATGATTCCGTAAAAATTAAAATAGAAACACAATAAAATCATTATCCTCTCATTCAATAACAATCTCAATGCTTTTGTAATATTTACACATTTGAAGAACAATATAAACATATTCTAATTTAATTTAAAGATTTAATTAATCTATAGTTTCCACATTTAAAAAACATTATTTTTGTATAAATTAATTTAATTATTCATATAACTTTTCTTATTCCTAAAATCATCTTTCTCAATCAATTATAACAAATCATGATTCAATATATCTTCATTATTTTTTATCTAGAAATAATAGCTTCAAAATCATCATGATTTTTTTTCTTGTTTTATAAATAATTATTAAAACTATATTTTCATTAAATTAAATTCTAAAAATTATGTTATGTAATAATTCATAAAAAAGTATAAAAAATGTCTGTTGTGGTAGTTTAATGTTTTACACTAACCATAATATCTTATTACCCTACATGAAATCCTTATGTGTGCTTAACAAGTCTTATACAAAAATAGTAAGTTACTTCCATTAAAAAATATTAGAAAACTACGAAGTCATATTCAGTTATGAAAGTCTCATACACAACACAAATATTACATACATAGAAAAAAATTTACACACTTAGTGTAAATATTATGCCCTTTCAATTTTCCCAATATCTAAATTTTGATGCTCCAGAATATGTCATAGGCCTTTTGTAGAGTATTTCGGGTAGATTCATACATGGTTAAGTAAAAAAGTCATATATCCCTCAAAGAGTATTCTGATAAATATAAAAGTCTTACATTGACTCAACTAAAGTCATACACACAAAAACAAGTCATAAAATATTCATTCAAAGACTTATGATATAAGACATAACTTGTTTCTTAACTAATGGAAAATGTAATACATGTCATGAAACAAAGTCTTATTACCACTAAATATGTATTATAAAATTGTAAGTCTTATTAAATTTAGATTACTTATCCATTTTGTATCTTAAAATAAAAATTCCATATTTTTAAAAATGATTTGAAAACCTCATAAAAATCCAAACCAGCATACTTAATCTCTTCAAAAAATTATATAAAATCATTATATATTTATTAGAATTATTAGAATAATTTAAAACTCTCTAACATGTTTCAAATTAACATTGAATTAAATTAAATATGCATGTTGTAGTATTTAAAAAAAACCTCTCTGTTGCTAATTCGAAATCCATTTTATACATTATAAAACATCATCCACATAAATTTAATAAAAAATAGTATCCTTTAAGAATAATAATATTAGAATGGTTCTGGAAAAACTCCAATCAAACTTTTATTCCTTCAAAGACAATTCTTCAATTTCCCCATTCAGCTAGAATTAGAAAAACATTATTCCAAAAAAATTGCAGACACTTCTCTGCCATCAAAATATTTCATTTCTAATATGATCATCACTACAATAATTATAATTTAGGGTATTCTCAGTGAGAATAATTGTAATGATTTTATAATTATTAAGACTACTTTAATATCCTTTACAAATCTTTAGTGTATAGGATTCCTTTGAACTATTAGGTGGTATCTCACTCTATAGCCCAACTTGTAACATTCTAGAGAAACCTGGATGGCTACTTTGAATGTTTTTGGTGTTTTGGGTACTTAGAAGATGTTCAAGGAAGGAAGGTATGTTTTTGAGAATAAATTTTATATGGGGGTACGATTACATCATAGAGGCATATTTTTCTCCCTGAGGGGTGGTTTGGAGTTCCTAACTATGGCGTAGTGTAGTTTGTTATATCATAGGACCCTGAGAGGTTTATTTTGGTGCCTATTCCAATTTAGGGGTTAGTATGCTAAGGTTATATGGCTATAACATGGTCTTGGTATTGTGGAATTTTTTGATTTTCTTGTTAGGGGACCTGTAGTTTTGATTCCTAAGGATGAAAGGTAGATCTCGTGGGATGGGTTCACAGTATGTTCCTCTTAAAAGTTTTCTATGAAATTGTTTATATTTTTCATTACATAATTATCCCAGTTTTATTAGATATTGGATTTTACCATGAAATGGACTATGAAGGGAGATATTTATATCAACCCATAGTTTTCAAACATAGACAACACAAATTTTTATATGAAGATTCATTACATAACATAATTATCCATGATAGAAACATCTAGGTCTAGTTTATTTGGAAAAATGGAAACAAAAACAATTAGTTTATAAAATATCTTCATCATATCACACTATGTTATTAATAACTAAACCCCTTATTAAACTTATCATACTTAATACCTTTCTTTATAACCTAGAGAAATGAAACATAAGAAAGGGTGATCTCAAATTATCAATAAGAATATAAAAGGGTGATATCAATTATATCTTAATCATAACATGAATATAAGGGTACGAGTACATGATAATAACATTAAAAAATAAAACCATGCAGATCATTGATCATAATATTGAGTCATGGAATAAATATTGGTAGTTCATAATACATTAATTATAAAGGAATAAAAGAACATGAGCCATGAGAATATACAATTAGCACAATACATTAGATTATGGAATTAACATAAGCATATAAAGTGTTTTCATTAGTAGTCAAAGATCAATTCCAAGACAATTATAGTGGAATGGGTTCACTCCCCAAATCATCATCATGGTCCAGTTCCACCCACAAGGCTATCACAGTGTTGAAAGTCACTTACTAAACTATTGAATCAATAAGGTTTTCCTTATGAATTTTCTATTCCTTCTTGTTTTGAAAATCACAAACATCTTATCTTAATGAAAATCGGATGTTACCCTATATTTTACTTCTATAAGGAAAATTTTCTTACCCATAGAAATCTACCCTTACCTAGTTTTCATTGTTTATATAAAATATTTTTTTCTTAAGTATGAAAATCAGATTCATATCTAAAAACATCGGAATCGTATAATACTTAGATATGAATTATTTTGTTTTAGGATCCGAATTCCTGTTATGAACTTTTATGAAGTTCTACTCTGAATTCCTAATTACACACTTTTATGAAGTTCAAATATGAATTTTGATTATGAACTTATATAATGTTCTAACTATGAATTCTAACGATGAATTTTGATTACGAATTCTCATTAAAAATTCTGATGATGAATTCTAATTACGAATTCTCATTACGAATTCTGATGATGAATTCTGACATCGAATTCTCATTACGAAATCTGATAATGAATTCTGATTACGAATTCTGATTACAAATTCTGATTGTGAATTCTGATTATGAATTATGGATACAAACTTTTATTCAGTTCGAATCTGAAT
This sequence comes from Viscum album, assembly GCA_963277665.1. Taxonomy (NCBI): domain Eukaryota; kingdom Viridiplantae; phylum Streptophyta; class Magnoliopsida; order Santalales; family Viscaceae; genus Viscum; species Viscum album. Next base: position 930,505,816 of record OY728165.1, read on the forward strand.
TATTTTGATAAATAGAATCTGAATATCTTTGTATTATAGACTCTGAATTTATTCTTGGTTAGACTCCGAATTTTTATTTTCTTACTTCCAAAATATCATATTTTCTCCATTATGAATATCAGTTTTAGTTATACTTTCACTTGTTCTTTTTTAAAATGATGTCATGACTTCAGTTGTCAACTAACTGTTGTTTGAGTGACATGTGTATAGGTCCCCCTGAAATTCAAGGAAGTATATGACCATTGGAGGAGGGGGCTGACCATTGGAGCTATGACTATAAATTGGAGCTCATTTGAACACTGGACAACATCCTTGACATCTGTGATTAAATGTTGTTGAAGTGATTTCTAGAGAGAGACGATATTATAAACTCTCAAGCTTCGTGCAAAAAGTTTTAACTACTTGTTCAAACATTTCATCATGCAGATTTTCTTCATGCGACTCCAATTGTTTCTGTGTACAATCGAGGGCTTCTGGGGATAGGAAGACAGAGGTTCCGACTACTTAATAGTTGATGGCTTGCGGGGATAGAAAGATAGACTCCGATCATAGTATCGAGGGCTTACCCTGGCGTGGTTAAGACAGAGTTTCATGAAATTATAAATCAAGGGACCTCTTATCCAGGGTTTGTGGATAGTCTTCTCTCTAGGTTAAAAGAGTTTATACTTGTTATTTGTAGTTTTACTACTTTGTTTTACCGCTGCATTTTGTATTATTAAGGAAAGTATAACTTTATTATACTTCCTTACTTGTAATATGATTATATAAGATTATATATGCTTTAAGGTGGAATCTTAGTTGTTTTAAAGGTTTGTTATGTTTCATTTCTGGAATCAATTTTCTGGAATCAATCAAGCTTTTAGAACATAGAGGTGCTGTGAATTTTGGTTACACAAAATTTCCTTAAGGATTTTTTAAAAGTATACAATTCACCACCTCTTGTATTTGAGCATCTCATACTTATATATATTCAATCCATCGTTTGGTATAATAGAGTATATCATACCCATACATAACATCCTAACAATTTTTATCAGAGCATTGGTTATCTCTGAATTAATTACACAATTAGATTCAGAAGAGAATTATTTCTCCAAATAGAATTTTCAGATTCACATATGTGGATTCATACTTTGATTCATATTTTTCTTGGAATCTGTTTTTCGAAATATCACAGTTCGGATTCATTTTTTTTACAGATAGTCTTGCTCTATATTTTCCTTGTTTATAAACTCTTAGTACTAAAAAGTTTGTGTACCAATGTTTTTGTTAAGAATGGAAGGTATAAATGTTGGTTCTATAGATAATCTAAATCCTACTAGACCTCCGGTTTTTGATGGAAATGATTATGAGTACAGGAGAGATAGGATGAAGAATTTTGTTATCAATACTGGAGTTGATAACTATCTAATTCTAACTGGAGATTATAAGATTCTAGATAAAGAATTGAGAACCTTTATGAATTATGAGAAATCAGAATATCAACCAAATTTCAGAGTCAGAAATACTTTGTTATGTTCCTTGAATAGGAACATCTATAGTCAAATATCTTCATGTGAAGCCATAAATAGTACCTAGAAAAAACTTGAAGTTACTCATTTTGGTACATCCAATGTCATAGAGACCAGAAGAGCTATGTTGAGATCTGAATACCATAGTTTTAATTTTCCCTATGGAGAACCTGTAAGAAAAGTTCAACAAAGGTTTTTGACTATCGTGAATAGCTTACAAACGATGGGAGAAAAATGTTTGGATGATGAGGCTCTTGTTGATAAGATCATAGATATCATTCCAAATGAATTGGAGTCCAATAGGACAGCTATTGATGAGAACAAGAAAGTCACTCATATTTCCTTAGATGAGTTGTTTGGAACTCTTCTTCAGCATGAAACCAGAATAAAGAGAGATGTTGAAAATGTTAAGAAGAAGAATGAGAATGGAGGAGTTTATTTTACAACCACATCTAAACATATGAAAGCCAAGACCCCGGAAATAGTAATTAGATCAAAGTCAATGAAGGTCATTATTCAGTCAAAATCTAGTGATACAGAAAAACATAAGAATGAATTGGCTCATATTTCATGGAGAATGAAAAATATTTTAGCTCAAAGGAATCATCAGAATAAGTTCAAGAAGAAAGACTATAGAGATAAGAAAGATGGAGATGTTATGTATTATGAATTTAAAAGAACATGTCATATCAGACCTGATTATCCTTTGTTGAAAAATAAGGAAAAGACAGAAAGGAATTCAGAAAGGAATAGGATGAAATTATATCAATCAAAGCACAAGAAAAGTCTTAAAGCTAATAATACTTGGATTTCTAGCTATGGAGATTCTTTAGAAAGTGAATCTTTTGAATATGATTCATCAGCATAGAATAATATGGGTTTCATTGCCACTACTTCTTTTACATGTCTTATGGCCAAGGTATGCTCTGCCGAGGTTTTAACAAATTTATCTCTTAATAATAATTACTATTACAAACATAGTTATTCTAATGAAGATAATTCATCCTCAGAAAATTAAGAAACTTCATATGAAGAAGTATCGAGATTCTCCAAGTTACTTGAAGCAAGAAATTGTAAAATTTATAAGAAATTAGACAAAGGAAATACTCAGGATGAAATTCTTATAAAAGAGATTTTAGATCTTTCTAGAGATCTTAGAGATAAAAAAGATCTTTTAGAAAAAATTTATAAATACCTTAATAAAGAAAATTGCGATAAAGAAGAACTTTCTAAAGATCTTATGAATGATATTTTAAAGATAAAAGTTTTTGAAGAAAAATATAACTCTAAGGAAATGATTCCTGAGGATAGGAATTTAGTCATCAGACTTAAATCTGAAATATTTTCTCTTAAGAAGCTCCTTGCAAAATTTACGTCTAGGAAGGAAAATTTTGACAAGATGTATTCTCAAATTAAACCTCAAGGAAACACCACTAGAGATGGTTATACTCACCAATAACTGGTTTTCAAAAACAACTATTTTGCTCCATCTAGAGCCCCTTTTTGCACTAAGTGTCAAAGTAGTGGGAATTAGAAGAAAAATTACTCCTTAAATAGAGTTCAATATTTTGGGTTTCATAAACCTTATTTTTATAAACAAATGTGGATACCCAAAAAATTTTTATCTAAAAATTCAGGATCCAAGAATGTTTGGATTCCAAAAGTATATCTTTTTCTTATTTTCAAGAATATATAGAAGGTAACAACAGAAATATGTGGTAAACGGATAGTGGATGTTCCCCGCATATGACTAGTAACAGAAACTATTTTGAAAAGATTATCAAAACGAAAGGAGGAAAAGTAACCTTTGGAGATAATGATCAATGAGAAATTATTGGTATAGGTAATAAAATTATTCTTGAAAAAACTTGGATTTCAAAGGTTTTATTTGTCAAGGGTCTTAAGTACAACCTCATTAGCATAATCCAATTATGTGATGAAGGCTACCTTGTGAATTTCGGGAATGATAATTGATTGGTACAAAATTCCAATGAGGAATTTATTCTTTCTACCAATAGGCAAGAGGATGTTTACACAATAAAATAAGAATACCTTAGGAGCCAATACGTACCTTTCCTTGGTGAAATGGAAGATCATTCTTGGTTATGGTATATAAGGTTAGGTCACTGTAACCTTATGAACTTATGAAAACTTTCTAAGAAATGTTTAGATAAGGATCTATTGGAGCATAGATTTGATTCTTCAAAAGTATGCAACCCTTTTCAGTATGTGAAGAAACATAAATCAAGTTTTAAATTAGTTAGTGAAGTCTCAACTACTGATGCATTATAGCTAGTGCATATGGATATTTTGGGCCAAACACAAACCGGAATCATTGGGGGAAAGTATTATGTGTTTGTCTTAGTTGATTATTACACTAGATATACATGGGTCTATTTTCTAGCAAAGATGTCTGAAGTTTTTTCTTATTTCAAATGTTTTAGAGCCCATGTTAAAAATGACAAAATCCTTCCATTGACAACTATTCATAGTGATCATAGAGGTGAATTTCAAAATTCTGATTTTGAAACATTTTTTAGTAGAAAAGGCATTACTCATAACTTTTCAGCACCCAGGACACCTCAATAGAACGGTGTTCTCGAAATTAGAAATATAATTCCTCAAGAGATAACTAGAACCATGTTGAGTGAGTATTCTATTGCCAAAATTTTTTTGGCTGAAGTTGTAAGTACTGCTTGTTATACTATAAATCATGTTTTGATTAGACCTTTTTTTAATAAAACTTTTTATGAGTTATGGAATGGTAGAAAACCTAGACATTCCAACTTTAAAGTTTTTGGTTGCAAAGTATTCATCCTGAATACTAAAGATAATTTACACAAAATTTCACCAAAATCTGATGAAGGAATTTTCTTCGGCTACTCCACAACTTGTAAGGCATATAGAGTTTTCAATAAAAACACTTGTACTGTTGTGGATACAGTATATGTTAAATTTGATGAAACTAATCATTTTGTTTTTAAAAAATACAAACCAAAATCCACAAATGTGTTTTCAGAAGCTGATTATCAATCATTGATAGAAAATCCTTTTGATAAGGAAAATGTTCAAGATGATACTCCTGAAACATTTACCCCAGAATATTTCCTACCATATGTTGATGAACAGGTTTTACAAAACCCAAATCAGTCATTTCTGAAGAATCATCTCAGTGATAGTATCATTGGTGATGTCAATAAAGCAATAAGGACTATAAGTTCATTAATAAATGAAATAGAACATCTAACATTCCTTTTGCAATTAGAACTAAAAAGCACTGATGATTATTTAGGTGATGATGATTGGATTAAAGCCATACAAGATGAACAAAATGAATTCGAAAGAAATAAAGTATGGACCTTGGTTAAAATACCTAAGGAAAATTTTGTTATTGGAGTAAAATGGGTCTTCATAAATAAGTGTGATGAAAATGGAATCATCGTAAGAAATAAAGCTAGATTAGTTGATAAACACTATAATCAACAAGAAGGAATACACTATAAAGAAACCTATTATCTAGTAGCTAGACTTGAATCTATTCGTATTCTACTGGCATTTGCAGCATTCTTCAATTTCAAACTTTTTCAAATGGATGTGAAATGTGCTTTTCTTAATGGTTATGTTCAAGAGAAAGTTTTTGTTAAACTACCTTCTATATTTGAAGATAAAAAACATCCTGATCATTTTTTTACACTTACCAAAGCATTGTATGGCCTTAAACAAGCCCCTCAATCTTGGTATGATAGAATTATATGATTTTTTCTTCAAAATAACTATGTTAAAGAAAATGCAGATCCAAACCTTTTTATAAAGAACGATAAGAAAAATGTTTTGATTGTTCAAAATTATATTGATGACATTATATTTGGTTCAACTCAGCAGTATTTAACTTATTCCTTTGTGGATCTAATGAAATCTGAGTTTGAAATGATTCTGATGGGTGAGTTAACATTTTCCTAGGGTTTTAGATTTCTCAAAAAGTAGAAGGAATCTATATATCCCAATATAAGTATATTAAAGATCTTCTTAAAAAGTATGGATATGATTACAATAAGAGTATACGTACTTCTATTGGACCCTCAAACACACTTGTTCTTGATGACGTTGAGAAACCAGTAGATCAAACATCTTTTAGAGGTATGATAGGAAGTCTACTTTACTTGAAATCTAGTCGTCCAGACATAATGTTTTCAGTATTCTTATGTGCAAGATATCAATCCAATCCTAAAGAATATTATTTAAAGGAAGTGAAAAGAATTTTTCGCTATTTAAAGGGAACCATGAATTCAGGACTATTTTATACTTCTAGAAATGATTTTGTCTTTAAATGTTTTTCAGATGCTGACTTTGGTGGATGTCGAATGGATAAAAAGAGTACATCCAGAACTTTTCATTTCTTAAGTGATTCATTAGTTTCTTGGTCTTGCAAAAATCAATATTCTGTATCACTCTCCACTTTTGAAGCTGAATATGTAAGAGCTAGAAGTTTTTGTGCTCAAGTGTTGTGGATGCAACACACACTCAAAGAATATGGCTTGAGTTTTACTAAGACTCAAATTTTCTGTGATAACACAAGTTCCATTGACCGTAGTAAAAACGCTGAACATCACTCTCCTGAAAGGAACCTAGATATTAGGCATTAATTTCTTAGGGATCACACAAAAAAAGGAGATATAATTTTTCAAATTATCAGAACCCAAGATCAACATGCTGATATTTTCACAAAATCATTACCCTCTGATAGATTTGAATACATTAAACAGAAGTTAGGAATGATAACTGTTAGGTAATCTTCCTCTATTAACTATCTATTGAACTAATCTCATTACTGTAATACACTCCTTTTCATATGGGGAGCACATCTGTCATTAAATTTTTTCAATGTTTTTGTAGTTAGTTTTTTTTAAATTTTCATAATGAAAGATTTCATAGTCAGTTTTTCAAATTTTCATAAAGAAAGTTTTCGTAGTTTGTTTTTCAAATTTTCATACTAGAAATTTTCATAATGGGAATTTTTTTAATGGAAATTTTCATAATGGGAATTTTCGCAATGAGAATTTTTGTACTCATAATTTTCATAATCGAATATTGGAACTCATAGTTTTTACAACAAAACTTATAGATCTTATTTTTTTCACAGTGAGTTTTTCGTAGTGATTTTTTTGTATTATGTTTTTTATGTAGTGAAATTTTCTTCAAGAAGAATATCACCTATTACGAATAATATTCCTATCTAATCCAAAAGGTATGGTTTCTTTATTCAAGTTTTCGTAATCATTTTTACTTGCATGTATTTTCTCTTGTATTTTAATTTTTCGGATTCGTTTTTCCTTAAATCCGAGTGTTTTTCCTAAAACCTCAAAAGATTGGATTCAAGATTTCCTGGCGGGTATGTTTTCAACCGTCATATCTTAAGAAGTTCTCGATTTATCCTTTTTCAAAATTTCTCATCTTTAACATAGTTCAAGTAACCTTAGGTTTAGTGTATTCATATTAAACTAAAATATTTTAAATATTTCTTAGTATCCATTATTTATCTTTTAAAAATGGTCCTCATTTTGATTAATAATTTATTTTGAAGAATTTTCATGGTCTTTTATTTCTTTGGCATTGAATTCGAATTGTGCTTCCCTAACACCAAGAATATATTTTTAAAGTATATTATAGACCATAGATCCTATATTCACATATATATATATTTTATCTTTATAATGAATAATAAATTTAATTTTTTATTCAGATACTGAGAAAGTTTCTATACTAATTTGCTCGGATTTATCTTTAAATTTTAACACTTTGAGGAGAGAGTTGCAATTTTGAAACTGTATTCCTAATAAATTTTTCAATGTTTTAACACAATATTTTATAAGTTATTTTTTCACATATAAATATTGGATAAATAAAATAAATCTGTAACAAATTTACTAGGAATTTCTTCATGTATTCCATAACCTCAAAGCAGAGGTCATCAGCAGATTTAATAGGATTTTTATCACTACAACTTGTACATGAATCAATAAATTTTTTTAAACCCCTAGATCTATGATTACCTTAATATAGTGGTTAATCCTCCCTTAATTTTAAACTTAGTTACTTATTGTTTGTATCCCACCTTCATTTTTATGATCTTTTATGAGACCTCAATATTTACTATAATAAGAACATTAATCATATTTTCTATGTTAGGTAGTTCTGAAATCTATTCAGGACTATACATCATATAATTATAAGGATACACTAGGGTAATAAATTTTTTAGATTCAATATAATTGTATATTTTCTTCAATACCAATTAAAATTCCTCACAAGATCAGTGCAGAAACCAAATAGGGGTGGTGAGTGAGGTGTTGAACAATACATTAACCAAATTCCATTTAAAACTTATAAAATTTTACCCCTTTATGATTTTAACCTCTTATAATTATTATGTTATAAATGGATTTGTTTTTTATCTACTTTATTACATAAACCACATGAAATGTATAATATAAATGAGTGATCATTACAAAATATTTTTACAAGGTTCATCCCCTCCTTGGAAAGCCACTTCATGTTGTCATCAGGATTCACTATGTCACAAATTTTAATCTAATAATACATTCATAAATTATAGTGTTTCATGTGAGTTGTCATCCTCCACCCTCTCACAATATTACATAATTTATTGTTCTATATATTACACAAGTAAAAAATAAAAACTCACATGGGTTCTTTATACTGGTATCACATTGATTCCAAAGAAATTCGAAATATCATGAAGTAGATCTAAAATCTACAGAGACATATTATTAAATCTAGAAATCTTATCAAATTTACATATAGTATTTTATTTCCTTTCAATCATCAATAACTTTAACATGAGACATGGTATTTATTTCTATATATTTTTTCATATCATGTTCAGAACATTCTCGATAGGTTTATTCACTTCAGACATCAAGGAACTTGATTACTAATGGATATTATGTTGATACTCTCATACATCAGACTTTATACCATCCCTTCTTATTCCTATATTTCTTAGACTATTACAACAATGTGTATTGTATGAATTGACATTTGATCCTAATTCTTCTTCTTCATCTTTTTATCCTCATTGAAACCTAAAATATTTTTTTCTTCATCATAGGATAAATTCTTCTCCTTCCTTGAAAGGTATTAAAATTATATGGGTACCACACACCAATAATATAAAGTATCAAACATATTATATATAGAGGACCAAAATTTTTTATACAAGAAGAACCATTTTTTAAATTCTGTTTAAATTTCTATAATTTTAATTTTCTCAAGAGTTACATTAAAGTGAAAATAACAATATAGACTAGGCATTTTCTACTCCATGATCTTTTAGATATTTTCTTTTATTGACTATTATATAGAATAAATTTACTATAGTATATTTTTTCCTCATTTATATTGGATGAATATAACTTATAGTTAAACAACAATAGTCTTGAGATCTCTTATTTTAAAAAATATTCTCCCAAAAGCTAAATTAAACTAATTATTTGATGTCTGTATGAAAATATATCTACAACCACACCACATAAATTTCTATTTTACGCATGATGTATTCTTAAAAAATATTATAGATAGGATAATGATTCCTTAAAATTAAAATAGAAACACAATAAAATCATTATCCTCTCATTCAATAATAATATCAATGATATTTTAATATTTACAAATTTTAAGAACAATATAAACATATTCTAATTTAATTGAAAGATTTAATTAATCTATAATTTACACATTTAAAAAACATTATTTTTATAGAAATTAATTTAATTATTGATATAACTTTTATTATTCCTAAAATTATCTTTCCCAATCAATTATAATGAATCATGATTCAATATATCTTCATTATTTTTTTCTATAAATAATAGCTTCAAAATCATCAAGAATTTTTTTTTCTTGTTTTAAAAATAATTATTGAAACTATATTTTCATTAAATTAAATTCTAAAAATTATGTTAAGTAATAATTCATAAAAAAGTATAATTTTGTTTATTGTGGTAGTTTAATGTTTTACACTAACCATAATATCTTATTCCCCTACATGAAATCCTTATGTGTGCTTAACAAGTCTTATGCAAAAATAGTAAGTTTCTTCAATTAAAAAATATTATAAAACTACGAAGTCATATTCAGTTATGAAAGTCTCATACACAACACAAATATTACATACATAGAAAAAAATTTACATGCTTAATGTAAATATTATGCCCTTTCAATTTTCCCAATCTCTAAATTTTGATGCTCCAGAATATGTCTTAGGCATTTTATAGAGTCTTCCGGGTAGATTCATACATGGTTAAGTAAAAAATTCATATATCCCTCAAAAAGTATTCTGATAATTCTGAAAGTCTTACACTGACTCAACTAAAGTCATATACACAAAAACAAGTCATAAAATATTCATTCAAAGACTTATGATATAAGACATAACTTGTTTATTAACTAATGGAAAATGTAATACATGTCATGAAACAAAGTCTTATGACCACTAAATATGTCTTATAAAATTGTAAGTCTTATTAAATTTATATTACTTATCCATTTTGTATCTTAAAATAAAAAATTCCATATTTTTAAAAATGATTTGAAAACTTCATAAAAATCAAAACCAGCATACTTAATCTCTTCAAATCATTATATAAAATCATTATATATTTATTAGAATTATTAGAATAATTTAATACTCTCTAACATGTTTCAAAGTAACATTGAATTAAATTAAATATGCATGTTGTAGTATTTAAAAAAAACCTCTCTGTTCCTAATTCGAAATCCATTTTATACATCATAAAACACCATCAATATAATTTTCTTAAAAAATAGTATCTTTTAAGAATAATAATATTAGAATGTTTCTTGAAAAACTCCAATCAAACTTTTATTCCTTCAATGACAATTCTTCAATTTCCCCATTCAGCTAGAATTAGAAAAACATTATTCCAAAAAAATTGTAGACACTTCTCTAACATCAAAATATTTCATTTCTACTATGACAATCATTAAAATAATTATTATTAAGGGTATTCTCAATGAGAATCATTGTAATGATTTTATAATTATTAAGACTACTTTAATATCCTTTACACATCTTCAGTGTATAGGATTCCTTAGAACTATTAGGTGGTATCTCACTCTATAGGCCAACTTGTAATATTTTAGAGAACCCTGGATGGCTACTTTGAATGTTTTTGGTGTTTTGGGTACTTAGATGATATTCAAGGAAGGAAGGAATGTTTTTTAGAATAAATTTTATATGAGGGTATGATTACATCATAGAGGCATATGTTGCTCCTTGAGGTGTGGTTTGGAGTACCTAACTATGGAGTAGTGTGGTTGGATATATCATAGGACCCTGAGAGGTTGATTTTGGTGCCTATTCCAATTTAGGGGTTTGTATGCTGAGGTCATATGGCTATAACATGGTCTTGGTATTGTGGAATTTTTTGATTTTCTTGTTAGGGGACCTGTAGTTTTGATTCCTAAAGCTGAAAGGTAGAGATCGTGGGATGGGTTCATAGTATGTTCCTCTTAAATGTTTTATATGAAATAGTTTATAGTTTTCATTACATAATTATCCCAGTTTTATCGGATATTGGATTTAAACATGAAATGGACTATTAAGGGAGATATTTATATCAACCCATAGTTTTCATACATAGATACCACAAATTTTTATATGAATATTCATTACATAATATAATTATCCATGATAGAAACATCTAGGTATAGTGTATTTGGAAAAATGGAAACACAAACAATTAGTTTATAAAATATCTTCATCATATCACACTATGTTATTAATAACTAAAACCCTTATTAAACTTATCATACTTAATACCTTTCCTTATAACCTAGGGAAATGAAACATAAGAAAGGGTGAACTCAAATGATCAATAAGAATATAAAAGGGTGATATCAATTATATCTTAATCATAACATGAATATAAGGGTACGAGTACACGAGAATAACATTAAAAAATAAAACAATACAGATCATTGATCATAATATTGAGTCATGGAATAAATATTGGTAGTTTATAATACATTAATTATAAAGGAATAAAAGAACATGAGATTTGAGAATATACAATTAGCACAAGACGTAGGTTTATGGAATAAACATAAGCATAAAAAGTGATTTCCATAGTAGTCAAAGATCAATTCCAGGACAATTATAGTGGAATGGGTTCAACTCCCCAAATCATCATCGTAGTCCAGTTCCACCCACAAGGCTATCAAAGTGTTGAAAGTCACTTACTAAACTATTGAATCAATAAGGTTTTCCTTATGAATTTTCTATTCCTTCTTGTTTTGAAAATCACAAACATCTTATCTTAAATAAAATCTGATTTTACCCTATATTTTACTTCTATAAGGAAAATTTTCTTACCCATGGAAATCTACCCTTACCTAGTTTTCATTGTTCATATAAAATATTTTTTTCTTATGTATAAAAATCAGATTCATATCTAAAAACATCGGAATCGTATAATACTTAGATATGAATTATTCTGTTTTAGGATCTCAATTCCTGTTATGAACTTTTATGAAGTTCTACTCTGAATTCCCAATTACACACTTTTATGAAGTTCAAATATGAATTTTGATTATGAACTTATATAAAGTTCTAACTATGAATTATGGTGATGAATTCTGATTATGAATTTTCATTAAAAATTTTAATGATGAATTCTAATTACGAATTCTCATTACGAATTCTGATGATGAATTCTGACTTTGAATTCTCATTACGAAATCTGATAATGAATTCTGATTACAAATTCTGATTACAAATTCTGATTGTGAATTCTGATTACGAATTATGGGTGCAAACTTGTATTAAGATCGACTCTGAATTCTTTTGATAAACAGAATCTGAATATCTTTGAAATATAGACTCCAAATTTATTCTTGGTTAGACTCCGATATTTTATTTTCTGACATTCCTAACTTTCATATTTTCTCCATTCCGAATATCAGTTTTAGTTATGCTTTCACTTGTTATTTTATAAAATGATGTCTTGCCTTCCGTTATCAGCTACTGTTGTTTGAGTGACACGTGTATAGGTCCCCCTGAAATTCAAGGAAGTATATGACCGTTGGAGGAGGGGGCTGACCGTTGGAGCTATGACTATAAATTGGAGCTCATTTAAACACTGGACAACATCCTTGACATCTGTGATTAAATGTTGTTGAAGTCATTTCTAGAGAGGGAGGATCTTATAAACTCTCAAGCTTCGTGAAAAAAGTTTTAACTACTTGTTCAAACATTTCTTTGTGCATATTTTCTTCATGGGACTCCGATTGTTGCTATGTACAATCGAGGGATTCTGGGGATAGGATGACAGAGGTGCCGACTACTTAATAGTTGATGGCTTGCGGGGATAGCAAGATAGATTCCGATCTTAGTATTGAGGGATTACCCTAGTGTGATTAATACAGAGTTTCATGAATGTATAAATCAAGGTACCTCTTATCCAGGGTTGTTGGATACCCTTCTCATTGGGCTAAAAGAGTTTATACTAGTTATTTTTAGTTTTACTACTTTGTTTTTCCGCTTAATTTTGTATTTTTAAGGAAATTATAACTTTATTATACTTCCTTACTTGTAATATGATTATATAGGATTCTATATGCTTTAAGGTGGAATCTTAGTTGTTGTAAATGTCTGTTAAGTTTCATTTCCGGAATCAATTTTCTGGAATCAAGCAAGCTTTTAGAACATAGAGGTGTTGCGAATTTTTGTTAAACAAAATTCCCTTAAGGATTTTTTAAAAGTATACAATTCACCTCCTCTTGTATTTGAGTATCTCATACTTATATATATTCAATCCTACGTTTGGTATAATAGAGTATATCATACCCATACATACCATCATAAAAATTTTTATTAGAGAATTGGTTACCTCTGAATTAATCAGACGATTATATTCAGAAGAGATTTAGTTCTCAGAATAGAATTTTTAGATTCACATATTTGGATTCATACTTTGATTCATATTTTTCTTGGAATCTGTTTTTCGAAATCACACAGTTCGGATTCATTTTTTTTAGAGATACTCTTTCTCTATATTTTCCTTGTTTACAAACTCTTACTACTAACAAGTTTTTGTACCAAAGTTTTTGTTAAGAATGGAAGGTTTAAATGTTGGTTCTATAGATAATCTAAATCCTACCAGACCTCCTGTTTTTGATTGAAATGATTATGAGTACTGGAGATATAGGATGAAGAATTTTGCTATCAATACTGGGGTTGATGACTATCTAATTCTCACTGGAGATTATAAGATTCTAGATAAGGAATTGAGAACCTTTACGAATTAGGAGAAATCAAAATATCAACCAAATTTCAGAGTCAGAAATACTTTGTTATGTTCCATGAATAGGAACACCTATAGTCAAATATCTTCATGTGAAGTGATAAACAATATCTAGAAGAAACTTGAAGTTACTCATTTTGGTATATCCAAAGTCATAGAGATCAGAAGAGCTATGTTGAGAGCTGAATACCATAGTTTTAATTTTCCCTATAGAGAACCTGTAAGCAAAGTTCAACAATGGTTTATGACTATCGTGAATAGCTTAAAAAATATGGGAGAAAATTTTTTGGATGATGAGGCTCTTGTTGATAAGATCATAGATATCATTCCAAATGAATTGGATTCCAAGAGGACAGCTATTGATGAGAACAAGAAAGTCACTCATATTTCCTTAGATGAGTTGTTTGGAACTCTTCTTCAGTATGAAACCAGAATAAAGAGAGATGATGAAAATGTCAAGAAGAAGAATGAGAATGGAGATGTTCCTTTTATAACCACATATAAACATATGAATGCCAAGACCCTAGAAATATTAAACAGATCAAAGTCAAAGAAGGTCATTATTCAGTCAGAATCTAGTGATACAGAAAAATCTGAGAATGAATTTGCTAATCTTTCTTGGAGAATGAAAAATATTGTAGCTCAAAGGAATCATCAGAATAAGTTTAAGAATAAAGACTACAGAGATAAGAAAGATGGAGAAGTTATGTATTATGAATTTAAAAGAACATGTCATATCAGACTTGATTGTCCTTTGTAGAAAAATAAGAAAAAGACAGAAAGGAATTCAGAAAGGAATAGGATGAAATTATTTCGATAAAAGCACAAGAAAAGTCTTAAAGCTAATAATACTTGGATTGCTAGATGTGGAGATTCTTCAGAAAGTGAATCTTTTGAATATGATTCATCATCATAGAATAATATGGGGTTCATTGCTACTACTTCTTTTACATGTCTTATGGCCAAGGTACACTCTGCCGAGGCTTTAACAAATTTATCTCTTAATAATAATTACTATTCCAAACATAGTTATTCTAATGAAGATACTTTATCCTCAGAGAAATAAGAAACTTTATATGAAGAAGTATCGAAATTCTCCATGTTACTTGAAGCACGAAATTGTAAAATTTATAAGAAATTAGACAAGGCAAACACTCGGGAAGAAATTCTTATAAAAGAGATTTCAGATCTTTTTAGAGATCTTAGAGATAAAGAAGAGCTTTTAGAAAAACTTTATAAATAACTTAATAAAGAAAATTGCGATAAATAAGCACTTTCTAAAGATATTAAGAATGATATTTTAAAGATAAATGTTTTTGAAGAAAAATATAACTCTAAGGAAATGATTCCTGAGAATAGGAATTTAGTCATCAGACTGAAATCTGAAATATTTTCTCTTAAGATGCTCCTTACAGAATTTACTTCTAGGAAGGAAAATCTTGACAAGATGTATTCTCAAATTAAACCACAAGGAAACACCACTATAGTTGGTTATACTCACCAATAACCGGTTTTCAAAAACAACTATTTTGCTACCTCTAGAGCCCCTTTTTACACTATGTGTCAAAGTAGTGGGAATTAGAAGAAAAATTACTCATTAAATAGAGTTCAATATTTTGGGTTTCATAAACCTTATTTTTATAGACAAATGTCGATACCCAAAAATTTTTTATCCAAAAATTCAGGATCCTAGAAAGTTTGGATTCAGAAAGTCTAACTTTTTCTTATTTTCAGGAAAATAGAGAAGGTACCAACAGAAATATGTGGTACATGGATAGTGGATGTTCCCGGCATATGACTAGTAACAAAAACTATTTTGAAAAGATTATCAAAACGAAAGAAGGAAAAGTAACCTTTGAAGATAATGATCAACGAGAAATTATTGGTATAGGTAATATCGTTCTTCTTGGAAAAACTTTGACTTCAAAGGCTTTATTTGTCAAAGGTCTTAAGAACAACCTCATTAGCATAATCCAATTATGTGATGAAGGCTACCCTGTGAATTTCGGGAATGATAATTTCTTGGTACAAAATTCCAATGAGGAATTTATTTTTTCTACCAATAGGAAAGAGGATGTTTACACAATAAACATAGAATACCTTAGGATCCAATAAGTACCATTCCTTGGTGCAATGGAAGATCATTATTGGTTATGGTATAGAAGGTTAGGTCACTGTAACCTTAGGAACTTATGAAAACTTTCTAAGAAAGGTTTAGATAAGGATCTATTGGAGCTTAGATTTGATTCTTCAAAAGTCTGCGACCCTGGTTAGTATGGGAAGAAACATAAATCAAGTTTTAAATTAGTTAGTTAAGTCTAAACTACTGATGCATTATAGCTAGTTTATATGGATCTTTTTGGCCAAACACAAACCAGAAGCATTGGGGGAAAGTATTGTGTGTTTTTCTTAGTTGATGATTACACTAGATATACATGGGTCTATTTTCTAGCAAAGATGTCTGAAGCTATTTCATATTTCAAATGTTTTAGAGCCCATGTTAAAAATGAGAAAAACCTTCCATTGACAACTATTCAGAGTGATCATAGATGTGAATTTCAAAATTCCGATTTTGAAACTTTTTATAGTAGAAAAGGCATTACTCATAACTTTTCAGCACCTAGGACACCTCAACAGAATGGTGTTGTCGAAATAAGAAATAGAATTCCTCAAGAGATAACTAGAACCATCTTGAGTGAGTATTCTATTGCCAACCATTTTTGGGCTGAAGCTATAAGTACTGCTTGTTATACTATAAATAGTTTTTTGATTATACCATTTTTTAATAAAACTTTTTATGAGTTATGGAATGGTAGAAAACCTAGACTCTCCAACTTTAACGTTTTTGGTTGAAAAGTATTCATCCAGAATACTAAAGATTATTTACACAAAATTTCCCCAAAATCTGATGAAGGAATTTTCTTCAGCTACTCCACAACTTCTTAACCATATAGATTTTTCAATAAAAACACTTGTACTATTGAGGATACAGTATATGTTAAATTTGATGAAACTGATCCTTTTTTTTAAACAACCCTAACCTAAATCCACAAATGTGTTTTCAAAAACTGATTATCAACCATTGATAGAAAATCCTTCTGATAAGGAAAATGTTCAGGAAGATACTCCTGAAACATTTACCCTAGAATATTTCCTACCCTATGTTGATGAACAGGTTTTACAAAACCCAAATCAGTCATTTCTGAAGAATCATCTCAGTGATAGTATCATTGGTGATGTCAATCAAGAAATAAGGACTATAAGTTCCTTATGAAATGAAATAGAACATCTAACATTACTTTTTCAATTAGAACTAAAAATCACTGATGATTCTTTAGGTGATGATGATTGGATTAAATCCATAAAAGATGAACAAAATGAATTCGAAAGGAATAAAGTATGGAACTTGGTTAAAAGACCTAAGGAAACTTCTGTTATTGGAGTAAAATGGGTCTTCATAAATAAGTGTGATGAAAATGGAATCATCGTAAGAAATAAAGCTAGATTAGTTGATAAACGCTATAATCAACAAGAAGGAATAGACTATAAAGAAACCTATTCTCTCTTAGATAGACTTGAATCTATTCATATTCTACTGGCCTTTGCATCATTCTTCAATTTCAAACTTTTTCAAATGGATGTGAAATGTGCTTTTCTAAATGGTTATGTTCAAGAGGATGTTTTTGTTGAACAACCTTATATATTTGAAGATACAAAACATCCTGATCATGGTTTTACACTTACCAAAGCTTTTTATGGCCTTAAACAAGCCTCTCGATCTTGGTATGATAGTCTTATATGATTTTTTATTCAAAATAACTATGTTAAGGGAAATGCATATCCAAACCTTTTTATAAAGAAAGATAAGAAAAATGTTTTTATTGTTCAAATTTATATTGATGACATTATATTTGGTTCAACTCAGCAATATTTAACTTATTCCTTTGTGGATATAATGAAAATTGAGTTTGAAATGATTATTATGGGTGAGTTAACATTTTCCTAGGTTTTGAGATTTCTAAAAAACTAGAAGGAATCTATATATCCCAACATAAGTATATTAAATATCTTCTTAAAAAGTGTTGATATGATAAAAATAAGAGTATAAGTACTCTTATTGGTACCTCAAACAGACTTGTTCTTGATGAAGCTAGGAAACCAGTAGATCAAACATCTTTTAGAGGTATGATATGAAGTCTACTTTACTTGACAGCTAGTCGTCCAGACTTAATGTTTTCAGTATTCTTATGTGCATGATATCAATCCAATCCTAAGGAATCTCATTTTAAGGAACTGAAAATAATTTTTCATTATTTAAAGGGAACCATGAATTTAGGCCTATTTTATACTTCTAGAAATGATTTTGTCTTTAAAAGTTTTTCAGATGATGACTTTGGTGGATCTAGAATGGATAAAAAGAGTACATCCAGAACATTTCATTTCTTAAGAGATTCATTAGTTTCTTGGTCTTGCAAGAAGCAATATTCTGTAGCACTCTCCACTTCTGAAGCTGAATATGTAACAGCTTGAAGTTGTTGTGCTCAAGTGTTGTGGATGCAACACACACTCAAAGAATATGGCTTGAGTTTTACTAAGACTCAAATTTTGTGTGATAACACAAGTTCCATTGACCTTAGTAAAAACCCTGAACATCACTCTCGTGAAAATCACCTAGATATTAGGCATCACTTTCTTAGGGATCACAAAAAAAGGAGATATAATTCTTTAAATTATCAGAATTCAAGATCAACTTGCTAATATTATCGCAAAATCCTTACCCTCTGATAGATTTTTATACATTAAACAGAAGTTATGAATGATAACTGTTAGGTAATATTCCCTTATTAACTATCTGTTGAACTAATCTCATTACTTTAATACACTCCTTTTCATAGGGGGATCACATCTGTGATTACAGTTTTTCAAATTTTTCGTAGTTAGTTATTTTTAAAATTTTCATAATGAAATATTTCATAGTCAGTTTTTCAAATTTTCGTAATGAAAATTTTCGTAGTTAGTTTTTCAAATTTTCATACTAGAAATTTTAATAATGAAAATTTTCGTAATGGAAATTTTTTTAATGGAAATTTTCATAATGGGAATTTTCGCAATGGGAATTTTCGTACACATAATTTTCATTATCGAATATTGGTACTCATAGTTTTTACAATAAAACTTATAGATCTCATTTTTTTCATAGTGAGTTTTTTGTAGTGATTTTTTTGTATTATATATTTTTCGTAGTCAAATTTTCTTTAAGAAGAATATCACCTATTACGAATAATATTCCTAGACAATCCAAAAGGTATGGTTTCTTTATTCAATTTTTCGTAATCATTTTTACTTTCATGTATTTTCTCTTGTATTTTAATTTTTCGGATTCATTTTTCCTTAAATCCGAATGTTTTTCCTAAAACCTCAAAAGATTGGATTTAAGATTTCCTGGCGGGTATGTTTTCAACTGTCAGATCAGATCAGATAGTTTTTCAACCATTAGATTTGTTTTGGAAGTTGAAAGGTCACCTCCATCACCTATATAAAGGGGAACCCTGATGATTGTCCCACATCGGTTTCCAAGCTCTCGCGTCTCAAAGATATGCCTCAGTTCTTAAGCCCGTTCTGAATCTCTTAGAGTTCCTTCAGTCCGAATGTCTATAGAATCTTATTCTCAAGGAATGTCTACCATGAATCCAATCTCAAAATGGTATGTATAAAGGTAATGGTTGGTGCATATGAATTTTTTTTAGTAGGATTCTATCATTTCTAAGAATATCAAGTTAAATAGATGGTAAGATGTCTGCATATCTAAGCCAGATGTTCAAGACTCAGTGAATCAGGATTTACTCATAGAGTTTTATGAGTCTGTGTTCTTATTTATGGAAGATGATAGAGGAGTATTTTCATTCAAGTCTTATGAAAAAACCAACGAAATTTCTTATACCATGGAAGCCAGCTTGGTGGGATTTTCATATGAAGGGGAGGTAGAATATTGCTCCCACAAACTCACGGATGTTCAAGGTAGTTTCGTTAAGGTGAAGGTCTTGCAATATCCTGAAATTTCTGAAGTCAAGACAACAAAGATTGCCTATCTATCTTCTCACAACCGAATCCTTTAGCTTTGGGTACAAGGTTTTTTAGTATCGAGAAAAGGTGACAAAGATACCCTAAAAAAGAGTGACATATATTTCTTAGATTTCTTGGTAAATCTAAGGAAAATCAATTTTATGAGGCATGTTCTTAGTACAATTCAGAACATCAAGAATGGAAATTTAAGAGCATAAATTATCATGTATCCTGCCTTGATTTCAAAATTGATAGTTCGGTGTCTTGAATCCTTCAAGATCCCATGTAGCTCCAAGATTTAGAATTGCAAAGTCATGCTTGTTAGTTATGACACTCTGAAAATAATGAATATACGATATTCTAAGGAGACAGGAGAGTTCTATGATCTGCCTGAGGATGTGGCAGAAACCAATCCGGAAAATGTTGAAAAAGCCAAACGATCAAAGAAATTAGGAAAGAAAAGAAAGATGAAGGAAGTGGAGGAGACAAACAAAACCCCCAATGCTATGGAATCCTAATCCGCACCTCCCAAACCAAAGAAATAAAAATCTTATCCAGATGAGGTGGTTGAAAAATGGAGGGAAGATAAGGAAAAGAGAAAATAAGGGGAGCCACAGTTCGGCTTGGACCCTGCTGAAGCTATGTCTTTAAGGGAGAAGACTGCTGAGTACCTTGAGAAGGAAGAAAAGGAGAAGAAGTTGAAGAAGAAAATTTTTGAGGCTAAAGTTGTACAATTTTTTTTGAAAGCTCTAGAAGTATCTTCTGAGAATATTCCAGTACCAAAACTTTCCTAGTCGAGCCTTTACCTGAGAATCTAAGGAAGAATTTCTGCACTCTAGAAAAATCCAAAGAAAAAGAAGTTGTTGATGAAGTGGAAGAGGATTAAGTAGAAGAAGATGAAGAAGTAGAAGTAGAAAGTGGTGATTTAGATGATCTGATTAAACAAGTTTAAGAATATCAAAATATAGAAAATCCATTAGAGAAATTATCACTCCAAACATCTAAGGCTGAGTACTCAAATCTTGTCACTCCTGGAAAGGAAGAAGAGAAAGATGGAATGAAATATGAAGAGAAGGAAGAAGAAGTAAATGAATTATCTGAGGAAGAATGTAATGAACAGAACTTTATTGAGGAAGGAGATGAAATAGAGAAATTTGATGAAGATAGAGTTGTTCAATTATCTGATAGTGAGCATAAATCTCTTGATGAGCAAGTCATACCAAAGATTGATAAGGGTAAGAAAGTGATTGTTGATACTCAATGAAAATCTACAATGAAGAGGAAGGAAGTTGTAGGAACTTCAAAAAATAAGTTTTTTGAGCATGAAAAGCCACTCTCACCAAGTAATGTCTCGGATTTAGAGTCATATTCACTTGGTCAGGATTTTGTGGAGCTTTATATGAAGAAGGTAGTCGGTTTCATTTCGACTTTTACAAACATAGATTCTAGGTGCCAGATGCTCCGACACACTCTTAATCAGAAATCAGATTCGGTGTCCATGGTTATGGACAAGTGTGTAAAGATAGAATCAGATTTCAAATATTTTCTTATAGGCTACGAAGCTCACAAGAAGTCTTGCAATAAAATGACCACTTGGTCAAAGAAGATTGTCCAAAATATGGGAGAGCTTGATGAATTTCAACAGGATGTAAAAGAGGATTTTCATACCAAAGATTCCAAGTTCATGGATCTTACAAACAGTTTTCAGGAAAAGCTATCCCTAGAAGAAAATTCTCGGAATCAACAGGTGAAGGTTCTGAATGGGAAGCTTAACTCTATTGCTCAAAGCTGGAAATGGGAATGAGATTTCTGGATTGAGATCGAAGATAATCTTTTAAAGAAGGATGATGTTCTTAAAGCTCAGCTTGATGCTCTGAATGCTCAAGATGATAGGATTAAAGCCTTAGAAAAGCAAGATGAGGATAACCACAAAGAGTTAAAGAAGCTAAAAACCCTTCTGAAGAAGCTAATCTCCAAGGAAAAATATGACAAATAGACCTAATACAATCTTTTTTTTGTAATGTCTTTCCATGTAAAAATCCTTTCAATATTAATGAAAACTCAAGTTTCATGTCTTTTGTGTTATTTTGTACTAATATTTCAGGTACCTTATTGTTTTCCATTCCCTCAAAATCTTTTTTAAAATTACAAAGGGGGATAAGGAAAAATAATTCTAAAGAAGATAAGGAAAATGAATTCTAAAGAAGATAAGGAAAAAGATTTATAAGTATAGATGAAGTATACCTAAGGGGGAGTTTATCTAAGGGAGAGTGCTCATTATGAAGAATTATATATTCATAATGAAAATCCCATTATAGAAATCTATAATATGACCCTTAGTGTTCTAAAGCCTAAGGGGGAGTTAATCGTATTCACCATTATCCATGAACAAAGGGAGATAAGCTTTATTTCAATGTCTAGAAATTGTATTTTCTAAGTCCTTATATTATTTTTTGGAAGGATGTTTGTGATTTCCAAAAAGGGGGAGATTTTTGAGTCAATAAGTTTTTCTTTATGAATTTCACATTCCTTATCGTTTTGAAAATCACAAACATCTTATCTTAAAGAAAATATGATTTTACCCTATATTTTACTTCTATAAAAAAAATTTTCTTACCCAAGGAAATCTACCCTTACAATGTTTTCATTGTTCATATAAATATTTTTTTCTTAAGTATAAAAATCCAATTCATATATAAAAACCTCATAATCATATAATACTTAGATATGAAGTATTATGTTTTAGGATTTGAATTCCTGTTACGAACTTTTATGAAGTTCTACTCCGAATTCTCTGTTACGAACTTTTATTAAGTTCAACTCTGAATTCTAATTACGAACTTTTTAAAGTTATAACTATGAATTCTGATGATGAATTATGATTATGGATTCTCATTATTAATTCTGATGATGAATTCTTATTATGAGTTCTCATTACGAATTCTTATGATGAATTGTGATTACAAATTCTCATTATAAAATCTGATGATGAATTCTGATTACGAATCCTCATTATGAATTTTGCTTGGGAATTCTGATTACGAATTATGGATAAAAACTGGTATTAAGTTTGATTCTGAATTCTTCTGATAAATAGAAATCGAATATCCTTGTATTATAGACTCCTAATTTATTTTTGGTTAGACTCTAAATTTTTATTTTCTTACATTCTAAACTTTCATATTTTCTCAATTCTGAATATTAGTTTTAGTTATTCTTTCACTTGATATTTTAAAAAATGATGTCCTGCCTTCATTTATCAACTAACCTTTTTTGAATGACACGTGTATAGGTCCCTATGAAATTCAAGGAAGAATATGACCGTTGGAGGAGGGAGCCGAGCGTTGGAGCTGTGCCTATAAATAGGAGCTCATTTGAACACTGGACAACATCCTTGACATCTATGCTTACATGCTGTTGAAGTGATTTATAAAGAGGGAGGATCTTACAAACTCTCAAGCTTCATGTAGAAAGATTGAACGGCTTGTTCAAACTTTGATTTGTGTATATTTTCTTCATGCGACTCCGATTGTTTCTGTGTACAATCGAGGGCTTCAGGGGATAGGAAGACAGAGGTACCAACTACCTGATAGTTGAGGGCTTGTGGGGATATCAAGACAGACTCCAATCTTTGTATCGAGGGCTTACCCTAGTGTGGGTAAGATAGACTTTCTTGAAAGTATAAATCAAGGGACCTCTTATCTAGGGTTTTTGGATACCCTTCTATTTGGTTAAAAGAGTTTATACTTGTTACTTGTAGTTTTACTACTTTGTTTTTCTGCTGCATTTTGTATTGTTAAGGAAGGTATAACTTTATTTTACTTCCTTACTTGTACAATTATTATATAGGATTCTATATTCTTTAAGGTAGAATCTTAGTTATTGTAAACTTTTGTTAAGTTTCATTTCCGGAATCACTTTTCCGGAATCAAGTAAGCTTTTAGAACGTAGAGGTGTTGTGAATTTTGGTTATAAAAAATTTCCTTAAGGATTTTTTAAAAGTATACAATTCACCCCCTCTTGTATTTGAGCATTTAATACTTATATATTCGATCCTAAATTTGGTATAATAGAGTATATCATACTCAGACATACGATCCTATCATAAACTAGGTTTTCTACCCTTTCTATTTCTTTTTATATTAAGAGATATAAATCTTTAGAAAATTTATTAGAGGGAGATTTATGTCCCACTCATCCTTGGTTATAACATGAACACCATCCTAGGTTATAACATAACTATCTTCCTTGTTTATAACATAACCACCTTCCTTGGTTATAATGCAACCACCATCCTTCGTTATAACATAACCACAATCCTTGTATATAACAAAACCACCATCAAATAATGAAAACCATACATATGTTCTCGATAAGATCATAAAAATAATTACATTATATCCTTCATAAATAGATGGCTTTATAAACATTTCATTATAGCATAACCTATGGAAAAGGAATGAGTTACATAAGTATTTCATCATTTCATCATAACATACCCCATAGAAAAGAAAATAGTTTCAAAATAAAATTTCATCATAAAAATAAACCATATAGAGAAATAATAATGATTGTATCCTTAGATAATATCCTCATAAATTAATAAGTGAAATAAAGGTTTGTTTCTTTTAATAAAAACTATCATTAAAGCATTCTTGAGAAAAACCACCATTCAATTTTGAAATCAATTTGTTAAAATATTAAATATATAAAATATTATGGTAATTTTTTTATTCTAAATTAACCATGGAAAAGTATAAATTAAGATTAAAAATAATAATTTTTCATCATGATGGGAAAATATATTCATGTTGTATAAGTTAAAAGAAAAACATTCTTTTTATACTTTTGTAAAAAAACATCAAAAAGTTTCATGTTCCGAAAAACAAAAAAAAGATACATTTCAAATGATTTTGTAAAAAGTTAAACATGCATAAAAATGACCTTAAAAAATAATTTTATAATTTTTAAAACCTTTTTTAAAAGATTTTTAGAAAAAATATACATGGAAGAAGAATGTTTTTTGATCGAAGAGAGAAATAAAGTTGATTTTTTTTAATTTTTTTGTATCTTGAGTAATTAAGATAGGGAAAGTGAAAGGAAAAATGTATTCTCAAGAAATAACTAGAAGATAATAAAATTTATTATTTTCTTGAGAGTTATATCATAATATGTTATCATTCTAAACATAATCATAAAAATTCCCAATAAACAATGAGATTATAACATAAAACCCATACCACATTGGTAACATTTAAATCATAAGACCCATGAATAATGTAACCTTATATAAATACGTAAACCCCCATCAATTTAATAAGAATAATTTTAAAAGACATTCATGGTTATTATATACAAGACATAAAATAAATAAGTAGATAATATGGCACTTGTCCCACAGAAATAGAAATGAGTTTAAAATCCCTTACCTTAGTTCATGTGTTCCTTTGAATGCGTTAGATTATTCTATTTATTAAATATAAATTTAATTTATACCTATGAAAAAACATAATCATATATATCAAAGAAAAAATGATTTACTTATATACTTTTTTCACCTATTTATTAGTACTTATTTATTAAAATCACTATTCTGGGTGATATCAACTTCGTTTTTCATGTATTTTTGGTTCGGTTATTTTGGACCATGTATTTTGATCAAGGTTATATAATATAAATTATTTCATAATGTTATAAATATAATATATATTTATTATATACATGTTTAGATCCATTTATAAAATTTAGAGATAAAAAAGTTAAATACACTATTTATAGAGATGGTATGATGTGCGTATGCATGATTTTTTTTTCATTTTTTGACAGATAGAACAAAAGAAATGTAAATATCGACTCAAATTTATAGATAAATTCTTATATAATGTATAAAATATATATTTAATAAATCCATCCTTACTACCATCTAAATAAAATATAATTGAAAAATGATTCACATTACATCATGGGGGTGGTAGTCCACACATACCCACGATCGATGTTATCATATTCCAGTAGTTTGGAAGGTAAGATGGTAGATATGATATTTTCGTTCAAAAAGTATAATTATTTTATAATTATTATATATAAACATTAAAACCATAATAATACCCATCCATAAAATATTGTGATTTAAATGAATTATATCACTATGTGGATATGACAAGTCATACATACACAAAATAATAATAAAAAATAAAGTGATCGATTGAGGGGATTACCTATTCAATGAAATAACTCATTTAGATATCTTCTTAAGGGATATCGAGTTTGTATTTTGGGAATAGATATACCTCAATAATGATTCTAGGGGAGTTGAGAAGATAAATTGGTAGATTTCATCTGATATTGAAGGACCAAAGGGTTGTGTAGAAGATAATAGAGGGGTAACCTTTTATAATTGAGGGGAGGGACACTCTTGGAATTTTTTAAAAATTTAAAAAATATTAAATTCATTCTCAAGAAAAATGGTTCCAAAATGACCTATTAATGGGAAAGGGATAAACTATTAGACCATATGTTATCCTTAATTTCATATTTTAATATTTATGTTATTTTTAGTAATTTAATAAAATATTATTCTCATTAAATATCATTATTTTCCAATTTAGATACTATTTATTTAGTTTTATTGAAAAAAACAAAATGAAAAATTAGTAATTTGAATATAATTGTTTCAGAATAGATTAATATATCATATTAATATAAAACATTCATGGCACACATTAATTAAATAATATTATATGAGTTTAATATTTTCAAAATCAATTATTTTATTTTTTATTAATGGGAAAAATACTAAATCAATTCTGCATAATAATTTAAGATCATTATATAATTTATAAAATTTATTGATAAATTTGTGTCAGGAAAATAATTTCATTAACCTCAAAATAGGAACTTATATATCTTTATATCTTTCCTTTTTCCTTATGTGGACACATAAGAGATATTTAAAACTAAGAGAGTAGCATTTTGTAACTTTCTTTGATTTAAATATTATATTGGTCATTTTTATAGATAAGTGTATATTAAAAAATTATTTTTGTTCCTAAGTTTATTAAATTAGAATTAAATTCATCCAATAAGAATTGGGATGAAAAAAATGGCCTTATGACTTAGGTTTAACTATGAATAACCCAATATACCCTTTACTAATGTGATAAATTTTACCACATTTACTATTCATATTGACAAAAAATGAAAGTAGCCCATTTAAAAAATTTTAACCTTATAATTAAAAATATGGAATAATTTTTATCAGATTAATTACCTCAAATTTGAATATATTAATTTTAAAATAAGTGCGCAATGTGTGATGGAAACCGCATTCAGAAAATCACATTTTAAGCATAAAAATAGATTTATTCTCATCCCATGCATAGTAAAAATATTAGATGAATATTTAAAATTTTTTATTTAATATAATATATATATATTTAGTTTATTTTACCAATAGTGGTTAATTTAATTAATGAATATAATAATACATTGTTCACATAAAAATTGTTTTTAGGATGATTTCCTTTTAGATATAAAAATGTTTTTTATATACTAAATCCAAAAATAAAATTGATTCCAGTAGACATAATTAGATTTTGAAAAATAATATATAACTAATTTTAATCTTAAAACTTTTAAAAATAAAATGTAACTTCTTGAATTCATGAAATAAAAAATAATTTTATAATAAAACTCACTATTTTCATTATTCACTGGAAAATCAATCTTTTAAGAACATTTTCAAAAATTAACCGTAAGATTATTTGGATATTATGATTTCAATTAATTAGTTAGTTTGGTGGAATAAATTTCTTAAATGTGTAAAAAATAAAATAAAATATCTTCTAACAAAATGTAATGAAATTCATTTTGAAGGAAATCAATATTTTAAGCAAAATATAACTTTACTAAAAAAACTGAATACTTAATTACCAATAACTAATATATAATTTTACATTGATTATGATCTTTTTATATATCTCATAAATTATTTAATCATATTTATAACATCCATTTTTCATCTAGGTTATAATGATCACATATTAATTGTTTTAATAATATATCACTGTTTATTTGAAACCAATGTTGCATATATTTCAACCTATCAAAGAAATTAAATTTATTTGAGAAAAATATTGCATAAAGTCTTAGTGTGTTACATTATAACCCTTTAAAATGAGTTTCATCCTCTATAATAATCACTTTGAAAGAAATAGAATAGTATATATTTCTTTCATTACTTCATCATTTTTCTATGTAACTTCTATGAATTTGTGATTTCTCTAGAGAACATTCAGCAAGTGGGAAGTCTTGTTCTGTAGCAATTTACCCCAATGATAGAGGATCCCTACTGACTATTCCTCATAATTATATCATTTTATAGTTTTGAGACCTTTTATTTTAGTACAATTAATGGATCAGGTATATACTTCCTCATGAGAGATTCATGGAACAGATCATGAACATGAGAATGGTTTGGTGGAAGCACCAAGCGATAGGCTACCATTACAACTTGTTCAAGAATATAAATAGGAAAAATATATATATTGATCTGATTTCTATTATTTTGGGATCACATAACTTTCATCCAGGGGTAAATTCTCAGAAAATCCTTCTCATAGTCTTCAAATTCTGGGTCGCACAGATGATTATCAACATTACATTTCAGGTGACTCTAATTTTCCTTGATGTGCGACAACAGAAATATTTTTTTCTCTATCATTTGTTCAGAAAAAATATATCAAAATATCTTTGTTACTGAAATATCATCCTCTGGTTTTTATTTGATATATTTCATATTTATATCATACTCTAAGAAATGAGTATTTAAGATTAATTTGTTTATACCTAAATAACTAGAATTAATCATTTAATGAATCATCTGATCCATAAGTCATTCCTTATACCAATAAATATTAACCAAAACAAAAATTTATAACACAAGTTATACAATAACATATGAGTTTCAACTTATTCCATTCCATAAACATTTATCCTTAGAGATCCTACAAAATATTACAGACCAAAATTGAATCCCAAATATTGGAATGATTTTATCTCATATCCTTCCATGATCTACTTAACAATCATGTTTTAATAATTTTAATCACACAAAAATCCTAAATTCAAAAATCTATATTCCCCAATAATGTCCCAAAATGAAGCCACAATAAAATCATATATTCTTCCAAATGATAATTAAGAATTTACTACTTAAATAAACACCCTTTTAACCAAAGAAATTTCAATTAGATGTTTCGGTTCATCCTTAAACCAATAAAAAATCATTAGTTGATTAAAAATATAAAATGTGATTAATTTTTTCTATAATATATGTATAGATTTATAAAAAATTCTTAAAATAACATCAAATTTCACTAAAATATAAACAATAATATTTTCATAGGGTTCATTCTTACAAACATCAATATAAAATACCCAACCCTAGAGTAGAGGATAAATGTACCTTGATTATTATAATTCACTTAAAATATTGTGATTGCGTAAACCTTATATGTTCCCTTTAACTTCAATGGTTTTGTGTATTATTATCCTCATTATCCATTGGATTAGAAAATTGATCTATATAATGGAAAAACTCCTTCAATTTATAGCACTGAAGTGTGATTAGTGCATTATGTGGAGAATTCTATCTATTAACAATAGTAGCTATCTTCTACTCATCACATTAGCATTCTATTTATCAATGATCTTTCTTTCTAGAATTAAAACATTTACCGATTCCCTTAAGATAATTTCCTCCATGTTTTTTCCATACATGAAGTATAAAGGAAGGGTTATCTTCTTCCTTCCCTTGTTTTTAGAATTTACTTTGAATTTCATCTTTCTTTTCTTCTCAAAACAATGATTTTTAAGTAACTTTAATATAAATCACTACCTTAATGTCACATTGAATCATTTATTCATATCTTCTGAATTCCCCTATGGGTAACTCCCTTATGAGACAAGGTTTTAAGTCACTAAATAATCAACCAACCATACTATTATCTTGGATTATAATGCTATAAGAGTACCTCAAAAGCATTGTAAAATTTTCCTCATTGGTACATATAGATTCAACATCCTTCTACATTATATCAAGTATTTTCTGCTACATTTTTTCTATAAATAATACCAGGAAGTTACTTTTTTAAAAATATTCCCTTAAACTCTTGACACTCCATGAATTCAATTTATTCTTGTCACCTTGAATTCTTGATAATAGTACACCATTGACCCACTTCACCATCTAAATAATAGAAAATAAAAATGATTTGTTCATGTTCAAAACACTAGAGAATAAAAGATAACTTTTCAATTGTACTGATCCATTACTTAAAAAATAATTAATTAGTGGAACCATAAAAATAAGGTGGATGTTTCCTCATAAATGACAAAAAAACATTATTCATTCCATTGCTCATTTGAAAGTTAAGAATGATTCAAAGAATTAGAATTTTATGGGATTATTATAATTATATTTTTCATCCAATCTCTCATATAATTTGGATTCTCAAAAGGAAAATGATTTCATTATCCATCACATTCATAATTAACATAATTCCATCATTTATTATCCATCAACTAAGACCAAAATTATAGTGTGAGAAACAAAAAACATATTGGAAAACCACATAATCCTGAAAAATCGCTTATGAGATGTGTAAATCATGACACCTTATTTTATAACACCTTAGGCATAACCTTGGTGTTTCATGATCAATACCAAAATAGTAGGATTTTTTCTAATACATAGAATTATGCATACAGTTCAAACTAAAGTTTATCATCCTAGTTTCAAAATGTTAACATAAACTTACTACGATACAAAATATATCTACCCATGATTTTTATATATAGATACCACATATTTTTAGATGAATATTCATTACATATTATAAAAATTTATCCCATAATCATATAGTTCTATTTAATTTAGAAACATGGACACATAAATAACCAGTTCATAAAGATCTTCATTCTCTCCTACAAAGTTACTAACAACTAGAACCCTTATTATAAATACAATACTTAGTACCATTATTAATAACCTAGGGAAAGGAAACATAAGAAAGGGTGAGATTATATGCTCAGTATGGATAAACAAAGGAGATATCAATGATCACTTGAGCATAACATGAACATAAGGTTACGAGAACATGATAACAACAAATTAAAATCATATCCTGCATATTATAGATCCTAATCTTGAGTTATATCATAACTCATGGAAGTTTATAAGGCATGAATCTAAAATAAATCAAAGAAAATGATCCATGAGTTCATAACATTAATGAAAGATATAGGTTTTTGACTTACACATAATAATATAAAATAATTTCCGTAGTAGTCATGTGGCATTTTGAAGACTATGAAAATTGATTGGGTTTACTCCCCAATCCATAATCGTAGTCAAGGTTCACTATCATGACGATCATAATTGATAGAGCCCCCTACTAAACTAGGTTGACTCCCCATTCTAGTCCTTTTTATCTTGTGAGATATCAATATTTACCCAATGCTTCAGAGGAATATATAGTTACCATTCATCCTTGTCAATAACTTGAACACCAATCTTGGTTATAACATAACCACCATCCTTGGTAATATTTCAATCAAAATTCTTGGTTATAACATAAACACCATCCTTCATTATAACATAACCACTTTACTTTATTATAATGTATCCATCATCCTTGGTTATAATGTTACCACCATCTATGGTTATAACATAACTATTGGAAAATAATGAAAACTATACATATGTGTTGCTCAAGATCATAAAATAGTTATCATATCAAAACCCATGAAAATAAATTATTTTCACAAACATTTCATCATATCATAAACCATATAAAATAAATTGGTTTTATAAACATTTCATCATTTCAAAATATTATAATATGTGGGAAAGGAACGAGATTCATAATATATTATTATCATAAACATAAACCATCATGAAAAAGAGAGATAATGGTATCCCTGGATCATATTATTGGTTCCAGGGAACACAATGGAAGCTGGTAGGCCTGGGGTTTTATATTTTTATCACCAAAGAAATGTAAATTGTCATATCTGGTGATTTTATCCCCCTTATAGTTTAAGGATATTTCATTGATTATTCATAGAATATAAATAAAATAACTACTACCTCATTTTAATCAATTTATGGTTGTCTATCACTCATTACTGACAACCTTTTCAAAAAGGATTTTAATCTACACCCCTCTAGATCATCTATAAACCCCTAAAGAACCAATTTGTTCATATTTAATTAAATTCTAGGTGCTAGTACAAAGCTCTGATAGTCTCTTCGACATCATTTTAACCACCACGATACTGTGCCTTCGATCTGTGAAGGCGTTCTTGGAATGTAGGATCAGTGGGAGCATTTCTCTCTCTATGAATTGGGAGGATATAGAATCTCTCAATTTCTAAACAATGAATAGTCTATCAAATGAGCTTCTCTCCTACTATATATCATGTATGCTCAAATACCCAAAAAGTGTTCCCAACCATCATATATTTAACATCTACTAAATAAGTAATAAATAAATAATTATGAATAATTAACTATGTCATAAATATTATTTATATTTTATCACATACTTGTAACATATATTTAATATCTTTTATGTTAAAAACCAGAGTTATTAACTTGACTCGTAATTCTTGATAATATTAAATAAACATTGAATATTTAAATACTATTTGATCATATAATATTATTCCATGTATTTACTTAAATACATTTATATACTTTTAATAAATAAATTCAACCCAATTAATCTATACTCAAATAACATCGAGTTGATTTCTTCATCATGATCGATAAGGATTATACAACTCTCAAACACTATGGTGGGCTCTACTAAGTCTTATGTTCTTATTCTCTAGAATAAGCTGTATATTTTAATTCACTATTGTGATTTAACCTCTAAGAACTTATCTCAATAGTAGTGAATAATATTCATAGACCAAGATAAAAGTTTAGAAACCCATCAAGGCCACTAAATAGACAAGAAATAATCATAGAAACATCAACCATACTATGAACAGACAATGTCTAATATAATCTCTCTGTCTATAGATATATCATATAGTAGGACACACAATTGTTTCATTGTCATATCTTACATTATTATTTTTTGATCTAACCTGACGAATTTACCTTCGACTACCATAGCCATTTATTTATAACGATAATACCATCCTGATCAACCAAACTCGATATATTCATTCCTCAACTTAGAGGTAATAAATTCAATCTTGATCATTATACGAATGCCATACCACCAATGATACACTCAATATATGATACCTCACTAAGAACTCATTGTCAAGGGTTTTTGCATTCATTAATGAATGTGATCAAATGAAAAACATTGTCAATGATCACATGTTTGGAGACCAATACACATGTCCATAGATATGAACATCTAAGGACACCTAAATCATACAATG
This sequence comes from Viscum album, assembly GCA_963277665.1. NCBI lineage: Eukaryota > Viridiplantae > Streptophyta > Magnoliopsida > Santalales > Viscaceae > Viscum > Viscum album. The sequence continues at coordinate 930,539,198 of OY728165.1, forward strand.
TTTTTTTGGCATGGTAGTCCTCATGATCTCACCTAATAGAGATCACCAAGTGAAAACTTCATGAGAAAAATTTTCAATGCTTAGGGTCCACTATCAACCAATATTCAGACAATAACTATGTCTAGTCAGTGTGATGTATCTATCCCATATGACACATGTTTAATATTAATGGAATAATATCTTGAGGTTCTCATTATATTCTATGAACTAATATAACCTTTTTATATGAAAAATAATATATGGAAATTACATTTCAAATATTTGATATAGAAATTTATAAACTATAATGGTAAGTATAAATCATACAAAACTCTTTGTACACATGGAATGGTAATAAAAAGTACTAATAAAGTTGGATATAGGGAACCCATTTTTACAACACTAAAAATTTCCTTAGGTCTATCATTATAACAAAACTTGTTACCTCCAACATAATAAAGGTAATTTTTCTTTCTGAGTCATCACTTTAGTTGTTTGGTCTTCCACATCTCCTCAACATGGCTATTATATTATGTGTGACCTCTACTCATTGAGTAAGACTTATTAATAGATGTGATTCCCACATTTATTATTTTTTCTCTGAAAAAATACCTAAAACAATGGATAGTAATATTAAAAGAATTATTATATGTTACATTATAATAATACTATACTTACTAGTTTTGATTCTGATAGCCAGAACACATCATTGAATATTTTACACTACTTATTTAGCTACCTCAAAAGATGAAACATACTCTGTATTTGTAGACATGGATACCTCTAGGTTTAATGAAAGTTTCTTGGTTGTTACCTTATCTTAACATAGAAATTTTATCATACTAACCCTATTGGTGTAGTAGTTTGTGACCCCTTATAACTATTATCCCTTCCTCTCCACGTACCAAGTACATATCTTTTGTGTTTTATCAAGTACAATCAGATAGTTTTAAATAACTCCATTATAGTTATCATGGAAATAACTAATCTTTTTCTACTATAAAGTATATGTTATAAATATTATTTCTTGTATGTATCATGGAATATGTGACTAATCCAATAAGAAAGTGCATGGTTTTTAACTAACCACATTAATTTCCTCTTATCTATATGCATGTATTATTGGAGAGATTTATGCCTTGTGAAATTAGTAACAATACTATCTCGAATTTTTACAACTTGAATTTTTCAATACCTTATCAATATATATACCATTTACTAGGTATAAGAAATTGTTAGTTCCACCTTGGTAGATCCTATTCACTATAACACAAGTTTCTAATTTATATTAATCTCTATAAAATTAATTTCATCATAGTATAAGCTAATTATAAAACTAATAGTTGGATTCCATAAGATATCCAACAAATTTTACTTAAAAAAATCGTTTCTACCAATGACCTATCATATGCACATGGAAAATATTCATTCCAAATGAATATTATATGATCTTGTTACATTCTTAAATCATAAAGCAGATTTTAGTAATTTTCTCCTCTTGTTGGCACATTATGGTTTCACCATCCCTTTTTGGTTATGCCATATAGACACCATCCATGATTGAGGGTCTTAGCATCCAATTATCAATAAAATGATCAAATAAATTAACTATGATAAGTTATATTCTAATGCATTTAGGAATATTGACTTGGTATAGCCAATAATGAATTATAGGTACCATGATGATACCATCCATGTGTTGTCTCACTTGAATACCCACCATAGTGTTCCAAATAATAACCCCCTTGTACATTAATACATGGAATTAATTATTGATTTTTAATAGTTCTTTCAAATTTTAGTTAATTTCTATATACTACATACCTATCCAAATTATTATTCTCAATGAATAATTTATCACTAGATATGGTGAATATAAAACCATCACCATGGTTTCATCCTTCTAATGAAACATGTGTTAATGAAACACACCTCTTTCATGAGCTATTGTAGAGCTTGTTTTTATGACAACTACTTATGAATCTTCAATACTGACTAAAATCAAATCAAAAGTTCTCCCATTATCTCTAGTAGAGATTTGAATTATTTTTATAGAAATGAAGTCTATCATTTAATCAAAAATTTTATATCATATTTATTTTTATATTATTCATAGAATAATATAAGACAAATACTACATATACATATTGTCTTTTTTTCTTAAGGAAATTTTCATTATATATATTACAAACTCTTTGAATACAATCACAATGTTCTTATGGAATAATGGATTTTGATCATTCCTTGAATCATATGGTATCCGTTTTTTGTAATATATGGCATATTTTTATGGTTTGACACCATTATTTTTAAATAATTTATCGAAATAGTAGTTTTTCAAAATGCATATAAATCTCAAATTTTATGCCCCTTTTACTTATATCATGATTTTTATGTGTATTAGGAATTGTTCATTTGAGAATTTCTACACCCTAAATTATATTGATCATGTTTAACATGTAAGAATCATAATCAATTCTCCATATTATCATCATATCTTATTTGTGGATAAGGTAATATGTGTTTAGGAATTACTACATGCTATATTATATTGCTCGATGAATGCTTGGTCAAGATTTATTCAACACACCATCCTGAAGGAACTCATTTCTTATGAACTTTATTATACCATACTTCACTTTCTCATTCCTTAAAAAAACATAAATTAATCTAATGATGTATATTTACCCCTATCTAACCCTTGGAATAGTTCACACTCTCTAGCTAAACTTATTCCAAAATCTTCATGTCATACCTTTATTTATAAAGGATTATTAATCAAAACTAAATAATTATACGTGTTGATAAAAACTAAGGTGTTTAGATCTACTAATTCTAAATACAATACAATTTTTATCATTTATGTACACTTTTAGTTTACTTGAAAAAGAATTATCTTTCCACAACCAAGTATATGAGTCTTTCATTTTATATTCATTAGGTATTTACAATAATCTAGGCATTACTAGAAAATTCATTTCATATTATAAACCTCAAAAAAATATTCCAAACCAATAATAATGCTCACTCCTGTCCATTGGATATGTGAGATTAATTGTTTGGTAATATGTTACAAAATTTCAACTAGAATAATTTAATTGGCAATAAGAAGTTGTCTGCCTCTCACTAATGATTTAGTAATAACCCATTCTTATCCACTTGTAGAACACACCTTAATTATAATAATGTTTTTATATAAAATTGGCTACTTCATTTAAATACACATGTAATAGGAATATTTTATTTAACACCCAAAAATTATAATAGAAAGATTACTTACAATTGATGAATATACCTGAAGAAGAAGCGATTACTTGCTTTTTTAATTCAGTTCATTGCATTTAAACTTTGAAAGATTTATTTCATGAAATGTGATGAAAATAACCACTTGTTTAATACCTCATCTATTTTAAGGTCTTTTTGAATTTTTATTTTATGATTCACTTAACATTTGATTTTTTCTATGTCTTTTATCCTATTCTCTATAGACCTAAAACATGTTGTAGGTTCTTATTGCATTGGGAACATTACCCAAAAGTTATAAAGTGATTTATCCATTTTCTATTTGTTTCATAATATAAAAAGAAAATATAGATAATGGGAAAATATGATATGATAATGTGATCCATTTAAAGATCATGATTCATCTTTGAATTTAAACATATCTAGTGTAATCATCATCCATTCGTATCTCACTTCACTTTCACCTTGTATGTTTCTTAGAGATATGGCGCCATGTGAAATCATCATTGTATAAATGTTGTATCAACAAATCACATCATGAGATGATGATATTATTATGAAATAATCATTATATACATTTTACATGTGTCTCTTGTAGTCATTTTATTACCCTAACTTTTTATGGTGGCTCAACAGGTAGTGGGGACACTGACACCTTCTATTTTTTATATCGTAGTACTTTGAAAAGAGATTTTATTACATATTTGATACTCATTTTATTTTGGAAATTTTTTGTCCAATATGTATCATACTCTATCTTGTGGTATTAAATTTCATATCTTATAAAAATATAATCTAGAATTTTTTTAGTTTTGTATTGATTACTGATTATTTAAATCAATAAAAGTCTCCCACAATTTTATCGAAGTATAGAAAACCTTTGTACTAGAATCATAATAATCCATTGGTTTAGTATTTTAGTTGATAGGATTCTTGAACCACCACACATAGCCTATAAGATATAGATTTTACACTACTCGAATAGTTCATGGTAGGGGTCTGGCTAGTCAACCACATTAACTCATAGCTCCTTGATCTGCTGAGTGAAGTCCCAACTTCTAAAATAATAAAAATAATTCACTAAAAACATTCCTATAAGGTTTCAACAAGATATCTTTGGATACTTATTTTCTTCCTAATTTAGTTAATTAATCCCATAAATCTCATAATAACTCCCCTCTAGTTAGAGGGACCATGGGCTTATGCTGAAGAGAACCCTGAACACCCAGTTTTGTTCAAATTTAAATAGTTGAATGAATTTGTGACTTAATATTTCTATGGGGGTTTTAATATTTTCAATGAATTTAATCCATATCTATTAATCATTTCATTCTATTTTATCATGCTCAAAACTGAATATTAATAGAAATACATTCATCACGTCTTTATATTATTTTTAGTTTATTGTTTTATGTGTTTCCTACTATCAAAAACATATATAAAATAATAAACAAATGCATAAAGAAAATAAAAATACAAAATTGGTCTTGAGAATCTAATATTTGTTGATGCACTTGAACTTAATCGATCAAAAATTTCTCAATGGAATCATACCTGATTCATTTGTTGGGTCATAATGCAACGTTTCCCCGTTCAATGTGTTCTTTTCTCATTTGGGGTTTTCCTTGAATTTTCATGTTATGCGACATGTAATGTGATATTCATAGTACAATAATACTCGCACATAGGTGAGGGAGTATCTATAGTTCAAAATACATATAGATAAATTGGATACACAAGACCGTATACATATTGACCGAAAATAATATGATGTGAAAAACATTATAAAAATTAACTACTTAATATAATAATTGTACATATGTAATAATTAATTAAATAAAATAAACAAGACATACACAAGGTCTATCCGTTCTCTAGATAAATCAACATGATAAAATTAAATTGATGTAAATTCAAAGTATGAGGGATTTTAAATTAATTAAATAAATTATTTAAATTCAAAAAATTTATTTAGACCCAATATTATTTTAATGTTTATTCCAAAAATTTTAAAAAAATTGATTTTATTTACTATATAAATTAAATTAATTTTATCATAGAGTATTAAAATATTATATTTTTAAATCAAAAACTAATTCTTAATTAAATTAATTTAATACTAAAATTAAATTAATTATCTAAATTTATTTTGATTATATAAATTTTACTAGGACCCAAAGCCATTCCCAGACCCATTAGAGGTGAGGAAATAACCCCATAGGCCCATTTTGAGTAGGCCAAACCCTGTGCGGGGAAGTTTTGGGCCCTGAAGACCTTCTCTGACCCATTCTGAGTTGGGAAGATCTACCAAAGCCTATTATGGGGATGATATGGTCAGAAAATGCCTGTGGAAACTTGCTGGCCAAACGAAACAACATAGGTACCTCAATAAGGAATCACTCAGACAACCCGCTGTGACCCGTATGGTGGAGAAAACTATCAAGGATGGTCTAGTACAGGTGGGATTATTACTTATGTCGCAATTTAGTAGTGATGCTACCTAGTGGTTGGGAAACAAAAGCCCTATGAAAATGGCCTTCCAGATCTGGTGGGGAAATCATTGGAAAATCTAATTTTTGGAGAGGAGAATAAGGGTGAGGTGACATTAGTAGAGGGAGGAATATAGGTTTGGATGATCTATAGTTGAAGAAGAAAACATTGAGGTAGAGATGTGATTGAGAAACCATGGGTGGCTGGTGGGGTGGATCTACTCAGATGTGAAGGAAGCGGCACACAGCTGGATCTGTGGAGGGTAGTGGTCCATAGAGGCCGCAATTTGAGGTGGGTGAAATCATGTCACCAAGCGAGGTAGATTTTTGAGGGAGAGAGTGTGATAATTGGGTGGATCGACCACTGGGTCCTGATAACCTCACAATGGCTAGTTTCTTGAACCCACCAGAGGAGGAGGCCCATTGGTGCAAATAGAGGGAGGAATCTGGGAGTGTGTCTTGCTAGAGGTGGAGGATGATGGTTGTGGTGCTTGGCCAAGCTAGAGAGGAGGATAGAATAGGGAGAGTACTGCATGAAAACAAGTCATACAAATTTAATTTTCCACCTTTTAGAAAATAATCAAAATCATGTCATGCTTGCCAGCCCCTATAAATTTCCAAATTCTAATTATTGTTCTTTTTTTATAATATTACATGGGTAAAATTTTCAAAAATAAACAATTTTTTTATTGTGATAATCCATGCCCCTAATTATCTCCACCCATTTGTTTTGTTTAAAAAATTTGATAGGTTGTTGGAAATAAGGATCACCGGCTAGAGTACATCTAACTATCATATTCTGTCCAGTCATGGCTAGAATTAAAATGGATCAATGTATTTTTTTCATTTAAATTATATTTTAACACAAATTTATTATAAATCCATTTCTTTTAATACCTTAAAAAATTCCACTTTTGATCCATATTTTTTTCCAGATAGACACAACTTGGCCATTTGAAATCAAATCGATAGAATGTTTGTTATGTTTATATTGAAATCATACCCTCTAATTAGTTTTAATTATTTTTTTCTTATCTAAAAAAATTCATAAGATCACTATGATACCATTATTTGGTATCAGGGTGCACAACAAGAGACGATGGGACTATGATTTTATATTTATATCTCTAGAGAAACAAAAATTGTTATATTAGGTGATCTGAGCCGAAATATAGTCCAAGGATCTCATCTGGATTATTCCAAGCACATGAAATAAAAATTAATGTTTAACTAATTATAATTTAAGTGAACTTGTCAGTCACTCATCACCACCGAATGTTTCCTGAAGTATTAGAAACCAAAACCCTCTAGATCATCCACAAATTCTTTAAGAACTTGTTTGTATGTTGTTCGTTATGTTACGGGTTCTAGTACAGAGCTTTGGTGATATGTTCAATGTCATTTCAATCAATAGGATCTCGTGACGTCAAATAAAAAAGGCATTCTTTGATCATACTCCTGATGTAAGTTTTTCTCTATTCAGGAATCAGTAGGATATGGAAGCTCTCAATTCCAGAATAATGAAAATTCTTTTGAATGAGATTCTCACCATCTATATATAGTGGATGATTAAATACCTGGAAAAGGTTCCCTGACCCCCGTATATTTATCATCCACTAAATAAGATACAAATAACTAGTTATAATGAATTAAATGCATTATATATATTATTTATATTTTATCATATACTTTTAACATATATCAAATATATATTATGTGATAAAATTCAGTCATTAACAAGACCCATAATTCCCCTTAATATTAAACGTCCCTTGAATATTAAAATACTATTTGTTCATATAATATTATTCTCAAAATTTACTTAAACACTTGTAAAAACTATTAATAAATAAATTCAACCTAATTATTCTATACTCAAATAATTAATAATTGATTTATTTATTGGTGATATATAATTCATGGAAAACTCTAGAACCTTATGGTGGGTCCCACCATGTCCTATATATGTATTCACCAGAAAATGGCAGATTATTGTATACACTATTGTGTGTGGCCCTGTTGGACCTTCTCTATATAGTAGTGATTAGTATTCATAGACCGAGAGTGGAGTCTAGAAACCCATAAAGGCCCCCAAAAATATAATGAGTAGTCATAGAAAAGAAAACCATCCCAAAAATACACATTGTGTAATATAATATCTTTTTCTTTTGATATCTCATAAACTGGGACCCACACTTGTGTCATCACCCCTTCTTAATTTATTATTTTTTATATAACTAGAAGAATTTACCTTCGATTACCATAGACAATGATTTATAATCGTAAAACCATCCTAATTAACCATGCCCAAGATATCACCTCCTCAACATAGAAGCAAAAAATTATATCTTGACCATTCAACCAATTTTATACCACCAGTAATGCACCAAACAAATGTTACCATGTCATGACTTCATTTTCATGGTTTTTTCCTTGCATCAAAGAACGTGGTCAAATGAAACTCATTGATAATGATCTAATTTTAGAAGATGTCTACACATGTCCATATATAGGAACATTTGATGAATCTAATAACATGTGGTGTTCCTATTATATGGTCTTTCATCATGATCTCACCTACCAGAGATCACTATGTTCAAACTTCATGAGAATCTGAATTAAGGATTATGATCCCCGAACACCTGATAATCAGAAATCAACTATTTCTAGTTAGTGTGATGTATATATAACATGGGACATATTTTTATGATTAATTTCATAGTATCTTGATGTTCTAATTTTATAATGAGAAATACTTTAACTATTTAATAGGATATATAATTTTTGGACATTTTTATTTAAATAGTGGATGTTGAAATTTCTACACTATAATGGTAACTGTACATCATGCATAACTCACTGTACACATGGTATGTTAATAAAATTTTCTAATAAATTTGGTTCTAGGTAATATATTGTTACCAATTATATTCCTAGTAAAGCATAAGTGAAATCAAAGATTGTTGTCTTTGATTGAAAATATTATTAAAATATTATTGATGAAAAAAACCCTTCCATTTTGAGATCACTCCTTTAAAATATAAAAATTTCAAAAATTTTGTGGAAAATATTTTATTTTAAACTAAAAATGGAAATATGTAGAGGAAGAATCAAAATATTTAGTGGTTATGATTGTGTAAAATTCATATCATGTTATATAATTTGAAATAAAAAACATTCCATTTACAGATTTGTAAAAAAAGTAAAAAAGATTCACATTTAGATAAAAATGAAAAGATTCCTTTTAAAAAAATTTATAAAAATAAATAAATGGGTAAAAATTTCATTAAAAAATAATGTGATAATAGAAAAAATATTCATTAATTTTATTTAGAATACATGGATATGGAAGAAAAAGTTTTTTTCGACTGATGGGGGAAATAAAGTCAATTTTTATTAAAAAAGTATTTTAGTTATATTGAGTAATTAATATGAGGAAAATGAATGGACAACATGTATTCTCAATAAATAACCATATTATAATTAAATTCAGGAGTTTCTTGAGTGGTATATCATAATATTTCATCTTCAGAAACTTAATCATAAAAAAACCAATAAACGATAAGATTGTGACATAAAACCCTTACTGATTTGGTAACATTTAAATTGTAAGAAACACGAAATAAATAACATTATATTGATATCTAAATATCTAAAAAGTTTATAAGAATAATCATAAAATATTTTCATGGTTATTATATACACCAGAAAAAAGAAACGCGTGATGAATATGGCATGTATCCTATAGAAATAAAAGTGAGAGGAAAATTCATTCCCATTGGTCTGACTTCTATCATACAAATTGGAAATTCATATATAATAAATATATATTTATAAAAACACAATTAAATAACCATAATTAGATATATCAAACTATATTTTATTTATATATAACATTTTAGAACCAGTTTGTTTGCACTTATTTATTAAAATCACTATTCCGGGTGATATCTGCCTCGTTTTCATGTATGTTCTAGTTCAATAGTTTGGATACTTAAATTTTTATTATTGTTAAATCATCTATATAATGTTATTAATGATATAAATATCATATATTTTCAATATATACATGTTTATAATCATTCATATAATATAGATATTGAGAAATGAATTACATCATTCATGGAGAGGGTTGGCCGTACAAACGTATGAATGCTATTTTAATTTTTTAGCTGATGAAATGAAAGAAAGGTGAATAATAAATAACCTTTCTAGAATAATTATTATGTCATATATAAATATATATATATTCATTAAATCTATCATTATTAAAATCCATGTAAAATAGAAATGAAAAATGAATCACATCACTTCGTGGATGTAACAGTCCATATATAGACACTATTGACATGATCATTTTCCATTTATTTAGAAGTAAGGAAGGTATATATGATATTTTTATTACATATGTTTAGTTATGTAATAATTATCACATATAAATAGTTAAATCATCATAATATTCATATATAAAACATGGTTATGAGAAATGAATTGTGTCGCTATGTGGAGATGGTAAGATGTATGTAAGTACACACGTTATTCTCACTTTCCATTTGATGGAAATTGGGTGAATAAAAGTGGTTTTGTCATGATAATAGCATTGAAATATATTTATGATACCAAATTTATTATTTTACTGATAATACAATATATTTTTTAGGTAAAATAATAATTAAAAAGAAAGTGATCGATTAAGGTGATTATATATTATTTAAAACAACTTATTTATATTCCTAATTATGGGATCTAGGGTTAGTGTTTTAGGAAGATAAGATCCTCTATATTGTGTCTAGGGGAGTGGATAAGATAACTTCATTGAGTTAGGTTGATATATGAGGCTCAAAGTGGTGTGAATAAGGGAATGGATGGGTGCCCTTTTATAATTGAGGGAAAGGACAGTCCTAAAAGTTCTTAAAAGATTAGAAAATAATAAAGTCATGATCAATATAAATGGTTAGAAATGGCCTATAAATCATTAAGGTATGGATATTTTCAACCACATATTATACCCGTTTCCCAAATTTATTCTTTTTATGATTTTTAAGTAATTTAATAAAATAATAATTTCATAAAATATAATTATTTCCAATTTAGAAAATATTTATTTAATTTTATTTAAAAGAAATAAATATTTACCATAAATTTAAATATATTTATTTATAATGATAATAATATTTCATATTAGTCTAAAAAATTCATGGAACAAATTAAATCACACTAATTAGATTACTTTAAATATTTTTTATATAAATTATTATATTTTTTATTAGTTGGAGAAATATTACAATTGTGTTTCATATGAATTTAACATCTTTAAATAATTTATAAAAATTGGAAATAATATTTTATAATGAAAATAATTTGATTAAGCTAAAAATTTACACTTAGATACATTTATAATTTCTGTTCTCCCTATGTGAACACATAAGAGGTATTTAAAACTAAGAGAGTCACATTTTGCAAAATTATTTGATTTAAAAATTATATAGATAATTTTAATGGATAAGTGTCTATTAAAGAGTTAAAATTGGAGAATAAGGTGAAATGGGTTAAATTACATTCATAAATAAATGACAAGGATGAAAAATTATGGTGTTGTCACTTAGCTTTTACCAAGATTAACTTGATTAACCCATTACTGAGGAGATTAATTTTACAAGTGTTACCAATCATATTGACAAAAAATAAAAGGGCCATATTTAGAAATTATAAAACCCATAATATAAAATATGGAATAAATTTTATCATATTAAATGCCTATACGTGGATGAAATTAATTTTAAGTGCATAAAGCACGATGAAAAAAGGTTTTTAAAAAATAAAGTTTTAAGAGGAAAGCATGGTTTTCATCACCACACCTCTTACTTGATTGATTCGACCTTTGTAGTTTGATCATCATTAATGGGGTCTTGGAGATTGTCTCAACTCTGTATCATGGAGCTTCACTGAAGAATATCCAGTTTTGTCCTTCTGTTTGGGTTTGTTTTTCCAACAGTGTTGAGATTCTCCTCCCTCACCTTTTTGTTGTTCTACTCCAGGTGTCACCTCCTTTTATATTGTGATGATAGTGACTATGGTATTTATGGTTTCTTGATTTTACCTAATCATTGTTTATGTATTTTTTATCCACCACACTTCCGATCTGGATTTGTCTGAATCTGATCATCCCAATAAATTATGTCATTGTTCTAATCTTAGGGGAGGTGTATTCTTGGTGGAGGAGACTGGTTCATGGACACACAATACTAGAGTTTTTGGGCTGGAGTTGGTTTGGTGTGTCGAGGGTTGCTCTAGTATGACTTTGGTTGGTATTATCATATTCTTGATGTGGGTATGGCTCTGATTTGGCAGCAAGGAATAATGGACCACTAGAGGTTCTGAATTTCATCGGTCATAGTTGTGTTTTTTATTGTGTTTGATGCTCATATTTTCACTTCTTTGGAATGATTCCCTAGAATTTCATCATGTTCTGTATTGGTATTTTTGGTTTTTTATGTTCTTCAGTAGAATATTTCTTCTTGGGTATTGATTTTCCTTATTTGAATTGGGTGTGGTGCAACATTTCACAGTTTTTGTTGGATTTGAAGCCTTAAAAGAGGGATATGTGTGATGAAACCCATAATTTAGACTAACTTCATCACTTTTATAGATGGATGGTTACCTTTCCATGAATTATTCTCAGTGTTTTTTAGTCTTATATTGCGTCGCATCAGGTTGACATTACTGAGAGCTCATTTCAAGATTTTTTGGGTGGGTGGCCCAAAAGAGAGAAGGGTGTGCTAAAATCATTCATCTGGCTCTCCTCAGCATTTCTATGTTGGTTAGAGAGCTGCAATACCATGTTTTTTTTACGAAAATGGTGCAACTTCTTGGTAGAGGGGGAGACACCTGATTTTGACTGATCTCACTATTGCACTGTCTGGGAAAGGGGGTGGTGAGGCTTTTTGTGTCTAATTGGAAGTCTATTTATTCAATACTTGTGGGATATTTTTAACATTTGTTTATTTTTTTAATGAATTAATTTACTAATATATAAACACATTCCATGCCTAAAAATAGTTTTACAGGAAAATTTATTTTTTCGTATAAATATTTTTTTGTATACTAAATTCAAAAATAAAATTTATTCTAATGAACATAATTAGATTATTTAAAAGGAAAGAAAACTAATATTACTTGTAATTTTTTTAAAAAAGGTAACTTTTTTAAAATCTTAAAAAAAAAATTATTTTTCAATAAAAATAAGTATTTTCAACTATATACTAGACAGTCAATATTTCAAGAAAATTAAAAAAAATAACCCTAAGGTAATTTTGATAAAATTATTTCAAAAATTCAATTAATTTTATGAAATTTAGTTTTAAATTTAAAAAATTAAATATAATATCTTCCCAAAAAAACCCATAAAAATAAATTTGAAGGGAATCTATTTTTTAAGAATAATATAACATTTCTAAAAAAAGAATGAGTATTTCATAAGCATTAAGAAAAACATTTATATTGAGTATGGTATTTTTATATATCTTATAAATTATTTAATACTATTTATAACCACCAATTTAACAGTTATGTTATAACAGTCACATAATAATATTTTAATAATATTCCACAATTCATTCTAACATAGTGTTTCGTGTAACAAAAGCTATGAAAGGAATTAAATTTTCTTGAAAAAAATATATTTTAAAAAATCTTATTTTTTTACAGTATTAGATAAGTCCATTTTGGAATGACCACCACTGATAAACCATAGTTTTGTTAAAAAATATAGCCATTATGTCATGATCAAGGTGGTGTTCTTTGTTCTTTTGGTTTTTCCAACCTAGGTATAAATTCCGGGTATCCCTTAAATTATACCAATTTACCTTTGTTTCCCTCGATTTTTGGGAAACCTGAGTGTGATTTTGGGAGAAAATTCATCCCCTCTTCTTGGATTTCTCTATATTCATCATCTGAATATGGTTTTGGATATGTGATATGGTTTGATTATGAGAGGTTTATGTGAGTTATTAATGATAGATTCCATTCTCTGGGTTTCTATAATTTTACTTGATCTGATCTGAATCTTGGAATCAACTCATCCTTCCATTATCTTCGCCAATCGATTAAAAAAATCATCGATTGATTTAGTGGATTTGAGGAATCTTATTTCTTTTTGTATGTTTTTAAATTATTATAATCTTGTTTTCATTAGGTTAGGAGTATAATTTTTTTTACCAATGATAATGAACTAGTTATGAAAAAAATTTGTGTGTGTGGGCGGGTGTTTTTCCCAAATGTACATTTTTCCATGATTTTTCATTGGAATTGATGTTTGGTACTACTATAACAAAAAATTGTTTTTGTTGCTATTATTTATGAATCCCAGTGCTGATTTAGTGATAGAAAAAACACTTATAAATGATTAATAACTTAAATATAATAATGAATCAGCTGTTTGTAAAACAAAATTTATATTATGTCCTATAGTAAAGTGGGAATGTTCTTTTTATAGAAAATGATGATGATTACCGTGATAATTATTTTTATTGGGTCTATGTTTTTATGTTTTCTGTGAACCTACTATGTGCTATGGTTATGGTCAAAATTTATAATTAATTAGTCAGTGTTTATGGAACATCTTGAGTAGCGGGATACAATCAATTAGGGAATTCATGTGGTTTATATAGTAGAGTCTTAATTGATAATCATAGGATGTGTTGTGGGATAGTTTGCAGTGGTTGGTTTTTATTGGATGGGTTGTTTTTGTGGGTTGTGTAGTAGGGCTTTGGTTTCCATTCCATGGGTTTCAAGATGAAGTGTGTAGTTTTTTGTAGGATTATGTATTGGATTATTTTTGTGGGTTTTGTTTTTTATTTTCATAGTTGAAGTAGAATATAATATGTAATGGTAGTCATTGTAGAGGGTGTAGGAAATATTTAAATGAATTTTGGGTTGTGACAGAAATTTTAATGAATGAAATGAAGTGGGAAATATATTTAATTAATATGGGTAATGTATCGAAATGGTTTTTCATTACATATTGAATTGAATAGATTCATGAATATAAATTAGTTTGTAATTGGTAAATCTAGATATAGTATAAGGGGTTTAATAATTAGGATTTTTGAATGTTTTTCCTAGTTGTTTTATGAGGGAAAGTGGGATGGTGTGTAGTGTTATTGTTGGTCTTAGTGGTGGTAAGTGGCCATGGTAGTGTGGTGAGAGATCCTTTATTCTAGGTCTGTGTGTGTGTATATATATATATGCAGTATTTCCTTATAATTTCTTTATACGACCCACTGAAGTTAAATAAACCTACCAATGCACAAATGTTTTGGGTTTTGAATGTTTACCCTAACAGCTAGTTTGGCTTTGGTGCAAGGATATCTACCCCATATTCACTATTCTTTATTCAGGCACAATAAATGGCTACATTGATATATTGTGTGGGTCATTCATGGTAGGACAAGGGAATAGGGTCAATTTCCATCATGTTCACGATACCCTTATATGAAAAATATTCATGTGATAAAAATAAGATGATGATTTTGTATTAATATTGGGGATCATTAATTATAGGAGGAGGGAACACAGTTGATGAAATTCATTATAAAGTTCCATGATTTTATTGAATGTGTATTTTAGAGTGATTTTTTATCATCAGAGAGGTAGTCAGTCTATGAATTGATATTCAGATTAGAATTGTGTGAGCATTTTCATCACAAAAATATGTTTTTTATATGGATATTGGCATTTGTGGTTCCATGGTTTCTTGCGTTAGTTTTAGAATATTCATGTTTATGATTGAAATTTTAGAAAGTGGTTTTTCCTCCACATAGTTTATGCATTGTTAAGGAAAACCATGCGGGTAATATTTTATTGGACCTTAGCACATATCATGTTCATGGTTGTAGTCATACAATGAAAAACTTAAAACTTCACTTCAATTTTGTTCTTTATGGTCAACACACATTCTAGAAAACCGTGTGACCAAACCATGTGAGGGGGATTGTTTGAGACAATTCCAATCACATAGTTGGTACATAGATTGGAAAACCATGTGGCCAAAACATGTAGCCCTTTGAATATCATTAAAAAGTATGAATTGAAAAAAATAGAACTTTTAGTTTTAGGAATCTTACCCCTTAAATTTTTAAATACATGATATCCAGGAGGGTGTTATAATCCTTCTTCATTTAATTTCACTAGAATTTGTGGTTTTTTTAGTGTTTTCATGGATTATTTAAAGTATTCTCTCCTCTCTTATCCCATCCTTGTTATCCCCTTATTCTTTACTTAATATTTAATAAATTGTATTAGGTTTCCTTAGATGATTCCACTAGATCATGGTGTCATTTCATTCCATTTTTAGTAATTTATATCTCATGAATTTTTTTTCACAAAGTAGTTCTTGAATTAAATTAATTTTTATATTGACCCGATGTCAACTCTTAAGTATTTATCAAAGGATGGTGTCATGAGTGTGCCTCAAAAATTCTAAGGGTTATTTTTCATGGTTTAAGTGCGTTGAGATAGATAAGGCCTCAATGGGTTGGATATATCTAGTTAGGCTTAGATGAGCATGGGTGATTCTAAACTTTATTAAGGGAAATGAATTAAATTTAGGTAGGTGGTCCATAATCATTGACTAATGGTTTATTAATTTTATTTATAAATCTTTTGATATGTGGTATCTCCTTTGTAGGAGACTTAACTACTCTTTAAGACTAAATATTTTTTCGTTATAAATTAAAGCCTACAAATGAATCATAAATGTTTGAAGGGCCATAATGGACCCTAATAATTTTTCTGTTACATTGGCCATTGATGATTGATGATATTCATTTATTTATGCATATGATAATTAATTGATTAGTTTTTGAATTTAATATATGCATAAACTATGTTTAGCGGTAATATATTAGACCCTGTGAGTTATACCCTATAATGTTTAACTCACAACCTACTCAAACATCCAAGTAGCTTTAGTACATGATAAAATCTCATTGATCATAGGTTTAGGTTTGAAATAGTCCCAACATTGGATGATCAGGCTGGAGAAGGTCGGCAGTGAACATATACTAGAATGAGGTGAGGCTTGAGGAAGTAAATAACGCCTCTTATATATTTTATTCACTAATTTATAATTCATTTTTGATCAGATAATTGGGTTATTGGTTGATTTGTTTTGGTATGATCATGTTTTTGTATGACTATATAATTTTATATTTCATTTGAATTCTGTTCATTACTTCTAAATACTCTAATGATTATTTTTGAATGATATAAATTGGTTAATTTTATTTTTTTTGTTTACTATGATATGAGTTTATAGTCTTACCATGCTAACAACCTAAACCATCCCTTATAGTCAGTAGCCTTTGGCATACTAGGAGGTGTGCCTAAGGTCATGTGGAAACTCTTACTAGAATGCTAACTAGTGATCTCCAACTAGGGATGTTATATTCATGTTTACATGTCTTTACTAATATGGAAAATGATATTCATTGGTAAGAGGGATCATCACATGGGTTATATGTGTTTGGAACCATTATTATCTCAACTAGTTGTCCTATCACTAAATTTAATGGAGATGTATATGGGGGAGTTCCCCTGAGTCATAGAGGAATTTATTAATGTATTTTACAAGATTGTTGCATCCTTACACCCTCAACATGATATTGAGTTTTGGACATAGTTATTCCAATATAGATATTAGGTTTCAATGGATCCTTATTACATATCACCTTAGAAGACATGAGAGATGATAATTTAGGTTGATGATCTAATGCAGAAGATCTTTATCGAGGATAGTGTGTCACTGAAGGGTGATATATTTTTATTTTCTAGAATGGAGGATCATTGTATAAAGTTGTGTTTTGATTATCAATGATTTAATGAGGTCGAGATCATGAATTATTAACCTCTTATAAGGATTAATGATATATTCAACCAATTGAAGAGAGACAACTAGTTTTTAAAGATCAATATGTAGTCTGGATATCATTTATCGATACAAAGAGAGGAGGATATCTTGAAGACCGCCTTCTAGTGTCAATTTTGGCACTTCGACCTCATTGTTATGTCTTTAGATATCAGGAACTCCCCAAATATTTTCATTAGACTCGTCTAATCCATGTTTTCTGAGTTCATGGATCATTGTATGGTCTTGTTCATCAATGGTATAATTTTATATATGAGTATAGTTGGGGTTCATATTTAACATCATAAGGACATTTTATTTGTCATTTGACACCATCAACTTAATGGGATTATGTTTAAGTATAACTTTTTGATGTAGAATGTGTGAATCACTAAATAGGTGGAATCTATTCAAGGGGTCGTAGTGGATATTTTGAATGATGAGGTCATTGATTTCTAGGAAGCACCTAAGAATGTTATAGTGGTAGGTATTTTAATTAGAGGATTATGTCTAACTTATATTGGGTTTGGGACCTCTTAATAGCCTTGATCCAAAAGGACTTGTCCTTAAAATGGATTAGAAGTGCCAAATAGTTTTTACTATTGAAAATGAGTCTTTTTATGTTATTTTTAAACTTATTTCAAATTTTAAACCTAATTAATGTAGTATATAAGTATCCAATGTTGTGTCTAAACAATAATATGATAAAGGTGTTTTATGTCATCATTTTTCTATTTTATAATTTAAATTTTTTAATTTTTTAGGAGTATAAATTTTGAATGTAATGGAAGTTAATATAATCACTAAGAAAAAGAGACTAAAAATAGAAACAAATCAATAAAAAACAAATTGAAACACAAAATAATTAATTGAATAGTAAGAAGAAGTATCAAACTAGCTAGTAATTCTCATGGATACATAGTTCTTCATCATTTTAAATTGATTTCAAAATATTAAATCAGTACATAGATTTATATATCTAATATTTCATCTAAATAAGTTCATTAGATTGATGTATATAACCAAAATCTTAGTAGTAGATCTCTTTTTTTGTTATAGTCGATCAGTGCACACAATAATACCCTCATGTAATGACACATTAAAATTACTCTATACATGAAATATTTGATTGAAGATTGAGAAATTTAAACAAAGAGGATTAAATACTCAATCAAACTCATATTGAACTAACATGACACATATAAATATCTTCACACTCCAATAAGTAATATGGATTTCTCAGAATGAAAGAAAAATGATTAGTATAGTAGAAAAATAATTAATATCTAATTAGAAATCATATTTTTGAGGTTCAGATTATTGGATAGAATTAATGTATTTAAATAATAAAGATGAAACTTAGAAAAATTCCACCATGATAATCCACTATCTTTGACTACTATAAATTTAGCTAGATGTCATCGAGGTGCATGGGAGAGATTCCATCCCAATCTTCATCGGCTTCATGAGTAGAATCAACTCTCTAAAAAATCTCCTAGTTATGATCATCTTATTTACATTTCTGATGTCTCTGAATTTATTTTATTTCTTCCACTCAAATTACGAACCTCTTTTTTACAAAATACCACCTTTTATCTCTAATGAAACCACCAAATCAACTTTACTATGTTGGCATGATGGTCATCATTTCCATTATGTTTTCTCTTTATTATTCTTACACTACTATATCAATTTAATACTTTCATCACACAAAATACAACATGGATATACTTATTTGCATGATTTTGTCAAATTTTGACCTTGACAATCTACTTTATTTCAATTTTTAAACCTCCAGAAACTATGATCATCAATGTATTAGCGCCTAATCTAAACTTTTTGAGGCATTTCACCAAATATAAAACATGCATGTAACACCATTAATATAGACACAATAGTGGGGGTGACTTATATCCTTCTTGAATTCAATAAATTAGACCTTAAAAACCAATAAACCCTAAAATCTATGATTTGTTTTCATCAATATCTCAAGACCATAATTAGACTCACTTATTATCATCTTTGGAAGGAATATTTACATGACATTGATCAATTTAAACACATGATAGGCCTCAAATCGTGGTAATATAAATCATCCCCTATAACCAAATTGTGTCAAAAATTCCCCATGAAGCTACTATCAGTCATCCACAGTCTCATCCTACTCAACCAAAGTAATTACACGCGCACATCACCCTTAGTTACTCTAGTGAATCTATTTTTGTCATTAATCCATGTATTTATCGATGGATCAACATTCGATTCTTACAAGAGAATCACCAAATAGACATCAATGTCTATGGAACCTTAGTTGTCATGTTGTACATATTATTCATTCATGACCTTCACCTGATTTGGGTCTCAGTTCATGGTGGTGGATTCATAAAAAAATAGTGCTCAGGTTCATCAGTGGTTCATTGTTGTTATCTTATGAAAACTTGGCATAGCCTCTGAATCAACACAAATAATATCATTCTCAGTGGTATGGATCCTTATCAATGATGATGATATTTAAAATATTTTAGGTGGAATTACCTTAATAAACATAGATTTGAATTTTTTTTATCCAACAATGACAGTGGATCAACCTATGATCAATGAAAATAGTGCCCCTTGTGAAATTTGTGGTAGAAACGTAGAGTTTATTAATGGTGGTGGCCTCATAAAACTTGTGTACTGGGATTCAATGATTGTAAACAAAAAATATATTTGAAGTTGGTATTATTTGATCTTCTACAATCCTGTGAGCTTGGTTTTGATAATTTCATATATATAACTGCTAACTATTCTCTCTAGAACATTCATAAGATAATTATATTATATTGAAAATTTTATCATATAGGTACACCTTGAATTACCATACTCATCATTTTATTTATCTTTCTCCAAGATATTTTATCTTATGGATGTGTTACAATTTATCTAATAGGAATTTTAGATTTCCTCAAATATTTGATGCAAAAAAATTATCCAATTCTTCTTTTCAGAAATGCTTGGAAATTATCATATATTGAAGACAAAATATCTTATGCAACTTTACTATAGATAGAATAAATAAAAAAATCAAGAAATTTAAACAAAATTTTATAAATAGAAGATAAATTTCAAATAAAATAACAAAGTAGATTAAATATTCAAATTAATATAAACATTTAATTGGATATGTTTTATATTAAATTAAAATAAAATTTATGGAAATTTGATAAAAAAACAAAAAAGTTCATAAGTTTAAATTTACTAAATACCAAATGTAGTTTATAAATTCAGTAAGTACCTAGAATAAATATAAATATAAAAAATTTATATTTGAAATAAAATGTCAAAATCAAATATAATTTTTTTTAAATAATGAATAAATGAATCTTAAAACTTCAAAACACATAATAAACAAAGAATTATTTTTTATAAATTTATCACTAAAATAAACAAAACACATAAATTTGACCATAATTTCAAATTTTTTTATGATTATTTAATAGAAGTAAAACATTAACAATATGTTTACAATTAACTAAAATACTCAATTTTGAATACATTTAAATAAGTCCATATCAAATTACCCCAAACTACAAATTTATTTCCCCTAATAAATTAATAAACAAGTTCATTGGAATAAAATAAATCTTATGTTTGAAATACTAGATGGCTATAAAACATTGGTTTACAAAATTAACCCCCCTTGGATTTTCATTAATATTTTAAATTATTATGTCTCAGAAAATTAAATATTTTCCATGGGAAAATAATTCATATTTTCAAAGATAATTTACCTTGAAAATTTAAAAAATAATTAAACCCATTACAATTTTAATTAAATTGAATGGCTAAACATCTCTTTACCTCTAGGAGAACAACCTAACATAATTCGAAAACAAAATAATTTAAACAGTTTGTTTGGATAAGTGGACTTAATAATTTAAGAGGGATTATAAACAACTCGTCCATCAGCTTAATGAATAAATGAAATAGTTCAACCTATATTTGTATTTTTATTTCATAATTCATTTGAATGCATATTTTATGATTTAAATCCAAATTCAAAAATTTTAGGGTAATGATTATTTTATAACATTTAAATAATATTTTACCAAATTCTATCACATTTTAAGGGGGAAATGAAAAATATATTACCCAAATAACTCCAATAAAATATAAAAAATTAACCATTTGAAAGTGGCCATAAAAAATTAAATCATAAAAAAAATTTAAAACCACTAAAAATGATTCATTGAAACTTGAAAAAAAATCAACAGTGGAAATTTCTAGGGGTTTTCGATGGGTTTACAATACGGTATAGTTTAACACATTGAAATACCATCTCCCCCACACAAAAACTCAACATTTTCCACAATATTGAATCCAAGGTGGGAAAAGATGCGAATTCTATTTGAAGTTCAAACAAATTTGAAAATTCAGTAAATAATAATGGTGTATAAAAGGACACAAGATATATCAATTTGTTTTTACACAAATATTAAATTAATAAGAAATCATATAATGCACAAATTTTATATACCATTATCTATTTTAAACCATAAAACTCATAAATAATGTGTAAAAACTAGTGCAGGTGGAAGGGAGTGTTCAAAAAAACTATCCAACATATCTAAGATTATTTAACTGTAACCGATAACAAAAACAATAAATTTAATATTAGAAAACAACATTTTTAACTAATAATTTTAGCATGATAAATATCTTATATTTCAAATTTTATTTTAACCAATTAGTTTCAAAATTTCCACAGTATAAAGAATTTTAAAAGCATAAAAATTGGAATAATTTTAACAAATAACTCCATATAATTAGAATATTTATTTGAATTTTAATCCAGTAAAATGACCCCCTTATTCAATTTGATAAATTTACTATAGTAAAATTGATGATCAAAATTCATGTAAATTATCTGCTCCATAAAAAGGAGAGAATACCCAAGCATATATATCATGGGGAACATGTTCAATTTTTTTATTGCAAATAAACACTTACGAAACAGAAAGAGAAAACTAACAATACAAAATTTTAGTTCCTTCCCATAAAATTATTACATAAAAAAAGAAAGGTAATAAATAACCTATATTATTCATTGGAATTAAGCTTCCAAAAAAGGAATTATACCCCCATAGGTTCCTTATTACATTACCAACACAGTTTAAGTTGATGTCCATTCATATTGGATGTAACATGTTTACCAGTATCTCAAGTATATATATAAAAATGGAAATAATGTGTAATAATAAATGCACCATCCTATTAGTAATGAATTTTTCCTAGAATAGTTTTCATCAGGGAGTAATATTGGGAAATATTACCTCAAATGAGGAACTATTTATTCAAAATATCCTATCACCCCCATCCTTGGTTTTATCTTTAAAAATCCATGAATATTTATCAAGTTTTTACTTATTTCTTCTAATTATTCTTATAAATATCTTATAAGGTGACATCCCTATTGGAGTCTTATAACAAGTCCTATACACCCAAATAAAATCCCCAAGAATAACTCTGAAATATTTTATGTTGGGTTGAATATTTTCACAAGAATATTCTCAATATATCTTTTTGATACTTTAAATATTACCTTCATTTTAGGGTTATTGGTTTTAGAAACTTAATGAATAACCCCATATCTCTTTAGATAATCCTTTAAAGTTCCATTTAATAAATGTGTTCCATGGTATTCGAGTATAAATCTAGGTATCCCAAATCTAAAAAATAGAGTTCTCTCAACAAACTAGGAAACCACCCTAGAATTGTTGATACTAGTTGGAATTGATTCAATTCATTAAGAAAAATAGTCTAAAATAATCATAATGTACAAATATTATAAGTAATTGTGAAAAGTGATCATAAAATCCATTCCCCAAACCCTAAAGGTGACAAAAACACAATATTCTGTTGTAATATCTAATGTCTTTGATAAATGTTTCCATGTAATTGAAAATAATTACACTTCCTACAAATATCATGAAAATATTTGAATATGGTATGGCAAAATAGGTTGGAATCTTTTAATTTTCTAGAAGTTATATGTGGCCCAAATTGACCTCCACAACTCAAAATACGAACGAAGTTTAGAACAAAAGAAATATATGAATTTGAGATAAACCTCTTAATAATATGATAAATTCACAAATTCCACAAGTATAGATCATCCCAAACACACTTCTTTGAATCAAAAATAAATTTACAAAACTTATTATTATAAAATCCATGGGGAATAATTTCAGAAGCTAAATAATTCACAATGTTTGAAAACCATATAACGTGTTATGAAAAATAAAATAAAATTTATACTCTTAATTTTTTAATAGGTTATATAAGTGAATCATAATGAAAAACTTTTGCAAGAATCTTACTCAAAATATCAACTAAATTATTCTCAATCCCTTTATAATCATGGATCTCTATGTCAAATTACTAAAGCAAACAAATACATTTATCGAGCATCAATTTTGATTCATGATTTTTCATGAGATATCTAATATCAGAATGTTCCATGAAAACAACACCATTAGATCCTTAACATATCAAGGGAAAAAATGGATAACTCTTTATTATGTTATGGAGTAATTGGATCAGGTAGATTTTAGAGTCTAATAATC
Organism: Viscum album; assembly: GCA_963277665.1. Taxonomy (NCBI): domain Eukaryota; kingdom Viridiplantae; phylum Streptophyta; class Magnoliopsida; order Santalales; family Viscaceae; genus Viscum; species Viscum album. The sequence goes on from OY728165.1 coordinate 930,563,419, forward strand.
TTAAGTAATGATATATGATTTCCTTAGAAATCATTGGCTAAGAATGCCCCACAAAGATAATTATAAATCTTTAGTCATTATCTCAAAATGAATGTCCTTATTAGGAGGTTGGAATTTTTTGGAGACACCATATTTCATTATATTTCATTAAAGGATTCTTTTTACTTACCACAATAGGTAAAAAAACATATTTATGAAGTAATATTTTCAAAGGAAATGATATTATCATAATTTATTTTATATACCTCCTATAAAACCCATCATTGCTGTTAAAATATCTAATATTCTTCATATTATTCGAAAAGGGTATCATAGAGATGAATTTAACCATGGAATTGTACACCAAATTCTATTTTTAAACACTTCATGAACAAGAACAATTCCAATTTCAACCATTAAATGTAATTCCAAAAAGTTTATAACAAGGTTACTCTGAACAAACAGTCTAAGAAGATCCACTAAAATCATTAGATGTACCTTAAAATATAGATCATAAATTGTAAAATATTCAATAAATCCCTCCATGAATTATTCAAAAAAATATAGAATAAATTCTAGGAATATTTCTTTTGAAGTTGGAAGAAAACATAAATTTTCTAAATTTCATTCAACGATAAGAAATGGTACCTAAATGGCATGTAATAGTTTTTCAATCCCAGTCCTTTAGAGATATGTGAATATAGGAATACTTATAAAAACCATCTAGGATGAAATAATGAGATTGACAAGCTAACATTTCATGAATTTGATAATGAAATTATAAGGTAAAGTGGTCATTCCAAGTCACTATATTCAACCTCGTATAACAAATGCGTAACATCTAATTATTAGGAAAACCAAAAGACATGAACTCTCTTAATTAATTATTAACAACCATGAATCTTATATTTTTAGGTAAAATTATAACTTGACTTAGTCATAAACTAAAAAATAGGGTAAATTATACCCACAACCAATAAGGTAGTCACTTCTTTTTTAACCACTTGTAGAAGGGTATGATTCAATCATCATTTAAATCACCTAATAGGTTTCCATTTTCCTCTTAAAGAATCATATGCATATACATTGATGAACTAATTCTGGGAAATTATTTAAATACCAGCCTATGACCTTCTTATTCACCCTAAGGTCTTCTATAAGTTGATTCACACACTCATTATACACCCCACATGAAATTATAAAAAGTATTTTTTTTATTTTAAGTAGGAATATATTAAATTCTCAGGAAAATCCTTAAGTTCAAGAGTGGGTGGATTATACACTGTGTAAAAAATAGAAACCATGGGTTCTTTCAGTTCATTTTCAGCCATCAAAATATACCAAATAATATAATAATAAGAAACTCTAAAACAATTAGTGAAATAATTTTCATGCTTTGAAAATGTTTCATCATAAAAACAAATTTTAAATTTAATTTTTAAAAAAATGAGGTGAATTTGCCACAAAAATTTGAAAATAATTTCTGTCAATTTCAGAAACATATAATTTAATTTTAGACCTTTCATGTTCATTTACACACAAAAAATTATAATTTCTAGGAGCATTTCATATTTCATGGGATTTAGAAAATTTATCATCATTTATACTACATTGTGAGTAAAAACTACATCTATATCACATTCATAAATTCCAAAATAGCATAGAATTATTTCAAAAATAGATTTATTTTCAGATTCATCACTAAAAATGATTTGAGAATTATAGTTCCAGCATATTCAGTTTTAGGAGGATTATCATTTTTCAAAGAATCCATTGGTTGGATATCTTCGACAAAATCTTGAAACAATTTTTTGGAAAAGCAGTCAATAATATTAACATGGTGTACATAATGTTCCTTCATAAGGTGTTTCATTAATTTAATGATACAAAAATGTACCAAATTAACCCTAGACTCTAATGAAATGTCTCCTTTATGAAAATCAATTATTTCCTTATCAATCTTCAAGAATGTGTTTCCATTTATTAATAGTGAATGTGACCTAAATCTACCATCATCTATATCTAACACATTAAAACCATCTTGGAAAATAAGGTATTAAATGTTTACAAATTAATATTAAATAACTCTAGATGACTTATCTATACTCATATTAGCTATCTGGATAACAATACCATACTATTTAATCTCTCTATATATCATAGATGAAAGTATTGAATAAGTTGTCAAATTTATTTATACACTTATGTAAAATGTATATTCTTGAAATTGATGATTACCAATAAAACATAGAGAAGAAAACATACTTATATGTTTTTATTTAACAGGGAGGGAATTTTGGATCATGGAAGGAACATTCCTTCGCAAATTAACTTTATCACCTTATCTTAACATCCTCTTACAATTGATGATTTCCTTAAGAAATTTATCATTATAAGGGATATATTTCATAGTATCCAAAAAAGGGATATTATCCTATACTTTTATAAATTTTTTAGGAACATCCTTGTATACTTTAGTTTTTACATTATTCTTGGTAGGAGGGATTCCCAAAGGATATGGTGATGGTTCCCTATATATTCTTATATCGTCATCACTTTTTTTCCATTTGTAAGGTAACATTAGATTTCTAAAATCCTTATATGTTATTTAAAATTAGATTACTTTCATGTTATTTTATTTTTATTCTTTATCATATGTGTGGAAAGTAGGCTCTTTAACATGTTTATAAGGGTGTAAAATAGTTTCATTAGGTTAAACAATAGTTTTAGAAAAAGTTTTTGTCACTTATTAATGTGATTTCTCTTTATTTTCAAAAGTAGAAATATATTTTTCGGTTCTTATTAATTTTTTTCAGCTTCAGAATTTTGAATTTTATTTCCACTTCTAAAAAATATTTCACTAACATACTCTCTTACTCTATGGTTAACTTCATATTGTGACATAAAATTACTAATTATTTTATTTTTTGATCCACCAATTTCAATTGCTTCTTTACACATTTGAGTCAATTACTCTTTTTAGAAACAAATGTTTTTATTGAAAAAAATTATTCTTATTTTAACCATTTCTATAATGTGTGAACCGTTTATTTTATTAACGTTTTGTTTTTGATTTTATTGATTATGAATGTTTGAAAAATTCCCACCATATTGGTTTCTATACGGATTTTTATTAAAATTAGGCAACTGATCAAAATTTTGAGGTTAGAAAATACTATTTAGTTGTTCATTACGCCGAACCATATTAATTTGTTTGTTATTCTACCCCTGTCTGAAATTATGATGAGATTGAAGACACCTAGGTTGCAAATTTTGGTTGGGAATGTTTCTATTTACATTTTCTTGGGAATTTTTTCTAAGAAAGATCCCATAAAATACATTATAAGTTTATCTTAGTTGTGTAAATTGATATTTGAATTCGTAAGTAGTTGAAAAAAATTCCAATATGCAACTAAATGGTATATATTGGTTCTATTTGGGCTTGTGAATGAGTAGATTTATTCAACATCTGTTACATCATTATTGAATGATCACTCAACTGGCTCTCAATTTAGATATTATAAGAATTTAAATATGACACTTCCATATATAGATTAACTTGAATCAATTTCTTAGTACCACACCACAATGAATATTGGGATTTGTTAGAAATTAGATTCCAAATTCAATAGATTATTATATAACAATTCTCCCTGAGTTGCAACATCCATCATAATTCTATACATCAAAGCTATGAATTTGTAGAAATAATAGATTATGATATGGTAGAAAAGTCGGTTTAGTGGTAAAGTAGACCTAATTTTTTAAAACCACTCCCAATATTCCTGAAGAGTGTACCCTTCGATCTACCTAACGACCAAAATATCTTTTCTCGATGAGGTTGTCCTAGAAGATGGGAATTTTGTTCTAGAGTGTTCTTCTTATGATGGTTAAAAATACACAATGATAAGGGATAGGAGTAGTAAAACCACTCCATATCCTCCCTATCAATATAAAAATGGATTTACCTTATTTTGAATCGATATTAATTATCCCTTTGAGGATTCATATAGATACACATCGTGTGAAATTCTTGAAGATGCTTTTGTGGATCCTCAACTAAAAATCCATGAAAATTTGGAAAGTGATGGATCAATTAAAATAAAAGTTTGAATAATGGTTCTAAATCCATGTCTCATAATAATTTTTTTTCTATTCATAATATTAGGAGTAACTAGATCATTTAATGATCCCTCTTTAGCTTTGTTGAACTTATGAATCTTTTAGTTTTATGAAATTTTATCTTGGTATTTTTTTTACATTTTGGCCTCTTCCATATTTTTAAATTGGAAAACATATTTATTATTCTTTATTTTTTCATTATTGTTCTCATATTATAATAATTTTTTTTATAATGTCTATAAGATGTTGTTGGGCATACAAAAATTTATTTCTCCTTTTTAACAACATTTTAAACATTTTTTTTCGTAGATTAAGTTTATTACTCTTTTATTCAAAAATAATTAACCCCTTGGATGCCTTCTTTATAGCGATTCTAATTGAAATGAGCCATTACTAGGTATTTTTTAAAACTCTTTGAAATTTTAAACCTAATTACTATATTATAGAAGACATCATGTTTTCCCCCAAATGGGACTTCCCTAAAGGTGCAATATATCATTAATTTTTTTCTACATTTAAAATTTTGAATTTTTTTTAAGTGAAAAAATTTTAATGTAAAAGAAAATAAAAATAATAACTAATTACAATAGATGAAAAATAGAAAGGAAAAAAAGTAAGCCATGAAATAGTGAATTAAACTAGAAGAATATTTTCTTATCTAGTAATTATTATATATTATTATTTCTTAATTGTTTTTAATGGATTTCACAACTATAAATATTTCAATGCATGGAATGAAATATCTAATCATTAATATAATTGTTTTCATTAAATATAATTCTATAAACAAGATCTTGAAAATATATCTCTATTTTATTATAATGATCATTCCACACAAAAATTTCGATGTGAAATAACAGAGTCAACTCCCTCTATAGTCGCAATCTTTGATCAATGATTGATAAATTTAAGAAAATATGATTGAATTTAAACTCAAACATGTATTTGAATTACAATCCAAATCTAGAGATTATAACACTCCAAAAAAAATATTTAGTTTTTAGAATAGAGAAAAATTATTAACAAAGTGATAGAAAAATCAAATGCTTATTAGCAATCTCATTTTAAATGTTCAAGATTCTAGAAAGAATTAAAATAGTGAAATAATAGAGTTGAAAATCAGAAATATAAAACTATGATAATATACTAGCCTCAGATAATATAAATTTAGCTAGAAATCACTGATGTGAAAGAGGGATCATTGATCTCCATCTTCATTGGCTTCAATAGTAGATTCATCTCTCCAAAAAATGTCTTTCTTCCAATCTTATGATCTCCAGCGCCAACATCTCTATAAAATGTTGATAATTATTTACAAAATTTCATCCAACCATTTTATAGAATAAATATTTTTTATATCCAATAAAACCACTGACTCATCTTTTCTTAGATGACTTACTAGTAATCATTGATAATATATATTTTTTTCACTTTAGTCTTATTCCACTACCTTTCTACAATTCTTGTTTCCTATAAAAAAATCATACATTTTCATATGGTGTTATTAACTCCATATGACACCTATAATTATTCATTTAATGTAAATACCTGGAATTTCCATGTAATTTTTGATGTATATAAGAATTTTACAAGTATGTGAAAACTGAAGACATGTGATTTAGAGGCCCGTTGTGCATGGAATGAATTTTTGAACTTTTTTTATGTACGTTCAGTAAATGTGTGAGCGATTTTTTGTAACTTTTTAACCAGTTCTTGGAATTAAAATCCGAGGGCACCATTGAACTCGATGTTCTAGAATTACCTTAAGGATACATTCACCTAAATCGCAGTGGGTCGAGAGTGAAAGATATTTTTTGTGATTTTCGTGAGAGAATATAATAAAATAAAAATTTCTAACATTTTTTTTTCTGAAACCCCTGGACATGGTTTATGGTTGTGGGGACTACCTGTGCCTAAAACTCCCACATGAATGTTATAAAGGTGGGGACACCAGATTTAAAACCTCTCAATTTAAAATTTATAAAGGGGTCCACCTGACCCCTTTTAGTGAGGGATAAACCACTCAACTCCCCATTAATTATTTTCCTCCATTAATTTGAGCCAATTAAATTGATACAATTAAATTTTCCAACACCCCATTTAATTTTTAGAGCCAACCAAAAATTAAAGAAACGTGTCAATAATTAATTGTACCAACCTTTTTAATTGATAAACTTAAATTAACAAGTTGGGGCTATTTCACATTTTGGGGGAATTGGGAGAGGAGAACTTTTGAAGGATTATTCTCTATAACGAAGAACACATTCTCCAATAAAGAACATGATCCCCAAAGAAGAACGATCTCTCCAATGTGGAACATCTTCAATGTCAATGAACCGATGATCGAGGAAACGCTGACGTCACCGATGTCCATCTATCCCCAACGACTTCGACTTCTTCTTCAAGACATCCTCCAACATGGGATTTCTTCTATTGATGATTGTCCTTCCCTCCCTATCGACCTCAACGAACGAACAAGGTAGGGGTGTGTTTTAAATTGATCAATGTTAATTCTCCTCTCCCATTTAATTATTCCACTTGATCTGCTTGCTACCGCCTTGACGTAGAGGGTACGTCCCAAAAAAACATGGCCCGACCCATCCACAAACCTTATAGTTTTTTTGATTGTTCTTCGTGATGGTGACAGAGACCCGTGCCGGCATTTGGTACTGGTGGAACTTGAGAACTGCAAATTGAACCACAGCCGGCCATGATGAAGGATACAAACACAGGGTGGTTCGTCAAGTTGGCCGCCGGTGAAGGCACGACATGCGACCACACCGCACGGCCAGCCACATCGGACAGCTGCACAGCGGCCTCCGCCACCCCGCGACCCTCTACCACCCTGTGGTCTCGCCACCTCGTAGCCCTCTACAGCACCCAAGGCCTTGTTTCCTAGCAGCCCTTTGTGGCCCTCATGGCCTCGCCACCTAGCGATCCTCCGCGGCCCTACGACCTTGTCCCTAAGCGGCCCTCCACGACCCCCACTTCTTCACCACCCCATGGAGCTCTGCTTCCCCCGCAGCCTTACCGGCCCATGGTCCATGCAGCCTCGCTGTCCTGAGGCCTCATGGCCCCATTGCCTCACTTCCCTCATGGCCTCCATGCTTCCCTCGTGACCTCGCACCACTCCGCCACCCCCGCGCCATACAGCTCGGGCCGGGCCGGACTGAACCCAGCACGGGCCGGGCCAGACCCGGACCAGCTACGAGCTTCTCGCTCTATCAACCATAACTTTGGCACATGGAGTCCGTTTGAAAAACCGTCAAGGGAACTATAATCCTTGTAGTGAGATGGTCCATCTGACATACCCCACATGATATTTGGATAATGTTGGGATATGGTCGGGTTGTATTGAGCACGAATCCAACCAGGTACTCAGGACTAAAAGGCTAATAACTTACAAATCGGGCGTTTGATTGACGCACCATCTGTTGCATTGAGATCCCTATGATTTAGAGGTCCTTTGGGATACATTTTGTGGGACTTCTTAGTAGTTGGAGTATCGACCAGTGGCTTGAATAGAGGAACATCTTGGAGACGAGAAAGCCTAATGCGGGAACCCAGTAGCTGGCCGTGACATGAAGAATGATTATTGATTCTCTCTGGGTCAGTACCGAGCAATCCTGTGAGGGTCAGCACCTAGAGATAATGTGTGGGTTAGCATCAAGTGATCCTGTGTGGGTCAGCACCGAGCGATCTTGTGTGGGTCAGTACCGTGTGATCCTTTGTGGGTCAGCACCTAACGATCCTGTGTGGGTCAGCACCGAGCGATCCTGTGTGGTTCAACAACAAAGCCTCTTAATAGAGTAAGATTATTCAGTAGTTACATCTAATGATCTCTAATAATGTACCTAAGTAATACCTGCTGTGATATGAGTTCGTACATGTGTGGTACTTTTCTTCATGGTAATACCTTGGTGGCATTCTTCTGTGTGGCGTACCTGTGTGGTACTTACCTTGGTGGTATTTCTTCCTTTGTGGAATAGTTGAGATTTGGGATTTTGTGTTGTACCCTGTGTTTCCTCATGATTGATATGGGTATACTTAATAACATAGGCATATGTATGTGAATATACCTAAGTAGGGTTATCAGTTCATTTCATGCTTTGTGGTTTATCCTTTGTGGATTTTTTGAGACCTTGAAGGTCTCAAGGTCCATACTGAGTATTGTTATACTCACCCCTGCATGGGCTATGCCTGCACCTTATTGTTCTGGTGCAGAATACAGACATCACTGATCGAGGCTGAGGGTACCAGGGCTAGATGAGGCCCGGAGGTGGACCATAATGTGTGATGGTACGCAAAGGAGACGGGCGGACGTGGAGTGCTAAGGAGGCGATCTGTTCCTACCCTTCAGGTAGGATTCTCGAGGGATGACTGGGTAGTAGCCTTTCTTTTTATTCAGTTGTATTTTATTACAGTTTTACTTGTACAATTACCATTGGTCTTGTATTCCTTCCCCTTTTTACGTTCAACACTCTTTTTTATATATCGTTGATTTGTTTTCTTATCTTGATGTGTGTTTGGTTGTGTGTGTTTACAGGTTATAAAGTTATTGCCTTCTCAGTTTTAGGGAATACACCTTTCACTTCTAATTGCCATCCCCTGGCCTATGGAAGGCGGGCTTGGGGTAGTCATGGAACGGGCCCTGGGGGATGGGTCGTTTCATTTAACTTCATCAAATTTGGACCTTAAAAATCTATTTCAATTCAATTTTTAAAACTTCAGCAACTTCGATCATCAATGCATTAGCACCTAGTGTAGTCTAGTTGTGGCATTGTACAAACACCGATTTTTCATGTAACAACATTCTTATGTCCACAATAGTGGGGTCATTTTCTTATTTCAAACTTCAATAAACAAGATCATAAAAACCCAAAAACCAAAAAATCATTGAGAACATTTTCTAATAAATTTATAAAGCCTAGATTTAGCCTCATGGAATCATAGCTTCAAAAGAATCATTAAAATATCTTGATCAATATCAACATGTAGTTAAACATGGATTTAGGTAATATTAATTGTCTTCCTAGACCAACATGGTTAAAATATTCATTGGGAAGATAATATTATTCATCTTCAGCCTCATCTTATTCAAATACGGTAATTACAAAATAATGCATCCACATTTTTTCCAGTGAAACATGGTTTGAACATCAACCATGGATTAATTAATCACATAACATTTTATTTTTATAGGTTAGGAGTTGAAATGAATTTAATGTCAATTTAGTTTTGGTTGTCATGCCGATCATCTTATTTGTTCATGACCATCACTAGATATGGGTCTCAGTTCACAGAAGAGGCTTCAAAAAAAATCTATACTAAGGTTCATCACTGGTTTGCGGTTTTTATCCTCTAAAAACTTTTAGAAAACAATAAAATCATCACATATTATAAAAAAAAATTTATGCACAGATATTTATCAATGATGAAAATCTTAATCATATCTTTGATGTGATCCCCTTCATAGAATGGTATTAAATTTTTTTTTCATAAAAAAGTGATGGAGGCTTGGATAGTGTTCAATGGTGAAGGTGAACCTTGTAGACTCAGTGGTGTCATCACCAGGTTTCTATACAACTATAGCCTTGTCGAAACAGTATACTCAGAATTAAATATTAGAAACTGAATTATTGTTTCATAATTGGTATTCATTGATCATATTCAATCGCATGAGGTTGGTTTTGAAAATTTTATATACCCATCAACTGAAATTATCTTAGAGACATCACGAAAGTTAACTATCTTACACTATGAAATTTATCTTATACACAAACCATGAATTATCAGAACTAAGATCCCAATCATCTTAAATGAATATATTTTATCTTATGGATGTGCTGCAATTTACCACATATAAATTCTTAATTTTATTAAATATTTGAGAAAAATAATGATATAATTCATGTAAGTAGTATTTCTTATAAATTATCTAATGTGGAGGATAATATATTTTATGCATATTTATTTTAGATAAAATAATTAAAAAAATAACCTTATTTGAACACAAGTAAATAGATACAAGATAAATTTAAAATAAAATTAAACAGTAGATTAAAAAATAAAAGTTCATTAAAATTTTAAATGAATATATTAAAAATTAAATTAAAATAACATTTATTTAACCTTGATGAATAAAAAATATCAAAGCTTCAAATTAAATATAAACAGAATGTAATAATTAATTTAACAAAGTACCTAGAATGAATATAAACATTTAAAATTGTCTTTTGAAATAAAATGTTAAATTAAAATATAAAAAAGTTTACAGAATGAATAAATGAAACTGAAGACATATAAACACCTAATTAAAAAACAATTGAAATATTTATTAATTTATCACCAAAACAAAAATAAAATAAAAATTAAAACATAATTTAACATTTTCAGTGATTATTTAACAAAATCTTGACATTAATAATAATTTTACTAATAACTAAAAATACTAAATTATTAGAAAATTTTACTATAAAAAACATTAATACAATGTAAATGATGTGGAAAAAAATTATTAAATAAGAATACATGTACTACCAAAAGGAGATGTTGATTATTGATCCCAATCACTAGATTCCAAGGGAAGGAGTGATATTCAAGGTTTTCTGTAATGCTTCCCATCTTGATTTAGCATGTTTTTTGATACAAAATAGATATGTGATCTCTAATTAGTTTAGGATGTTACATCCCAATAAGTGTAACTAAGGAACCCATGATACAGAGTTAGAAATAGTGGTTTCTTCTATGAAACTATCATGGAATTACATCATTGGAGAGCTCTTTGTGGTCATTACAGATCAAACAATATTAAGGTATGTTATCCCCCAAAATGATATGAATGTCTGATATCAGTGGTGGACAGAATTTCCCCATGACTATGAATTGAAGATATTTTATATCTTAGATAAAGGTAATTTGATGGATGATGTGTTGAGTATGATGTTTCAAATATATGTTTTTTAATAATATGATGATTCTTGGAGGGTAACAGATGAGATTTAAATGAATCATAATGATAAAAATAAGGCCAGTGTTAGAGGATGATAGTTTTGGATGATAGTGTAATAATCCTTAGTGTAGTAGGTAGGAGAGTCTCAATGCAGAGACTTAAGGGAAGAGGTGATGTCGAATTGTGTTATCCATGATGACACACCATACATATAGTTAAAGGTTTAACTATTTAAGATGATTTTTCTTTGGGGTTATTTATTCCATCAATTATGTGTAAGGAGGTTATTTTGGAGTTCCATATCTCAAATTTGTAGTGCATACTTGAGTATCCAATAAGAACCATGCTTTTTAGGGCCAGCTTTGTTGGACCAAGATGAAGAGGCCAATAATTATGTTCATACCACAATGTTTATTCTACAAGTAGTTTAAGGATGTGCATCATGTTCTAGTAGTTCATTTGAACCTATTAGATTTACTTTAGTGGAAATGGTAGGACATGTAAATTGATTTTATCATTGGATTACCTTGAGTCCAAGAAAAATGTAATTAAATTTGAGAGATCTTACATTGTTTTATAATGTTTTATTTTATACAAGCCATTAGGGAGTTGGGATCCATGGATGTCCTAGAAAGGACATATGTAGATGAAGTGGTGTGAATTATTAAGGTACCAAGGACCATTTTCTTTTATTGGGATTCAAATTTTACTATGTAGATCTATAGTAGATTACATTGTGACTTTGTCTCCTAGTTATGACTTATCATTTATTTCCATCCTGAGATGGTTGGGAAAATGGAAAGATCATATATACTATATAGGATAGGTTATGGGTTTGTTTCTTGTATTTTGGTGGATCATGAGTAAGGAACTAGATATTGGTTGAGTTTTAGTTAAATAATAGCTATCACTCTTCGACTAGTGTATTATTATTTGTGGCATTCTATGAGTGGCCTTATAAATCATCGTTATGTTAGACTAAGGTTGGATAATCATTATTCCTTGGAAACGATGTGGTGAAGAGATTGATATAGAATATTTAGATGATACAAGGGTGCATGAAAATGGTACATTAACATTATAAGTCTTATGATGATTAGCAGAGGAGGAATATAATTTTTATGTTTTGTGATCATGTGATCTTAAGGGTTTCTCATCAATGTGGGTAGTAGTGTATGGTTCAGGGTGTTAATACCTCTACTTGGATTGCAAGTCTTTTATAGGTGTTCTAGGGTATTGGATAGGGGGTTAATTAATTATAAATTCCACTAAAAAGGACCAAATCCATAAAATATTCTATGTGTCACAACTATAGTGATAAATTCATGATTATTATAATATAATAGATTTTGAAGAATTAGATGTCAAGGATGATGTGATATTCTTATAATAATTAATTGAGATCCAAGTTCATTAAAAAATGGTCATATAAGGGAAATTTAATCCCTTGGTTTGAGTTATGTGGAGGCATAGTGGTGTTGAGTAGCGTATATGGGAATGTGAGTAACAGATGTGTTATTAGTATCCTAGTTTTTTTTGATTTTATTTATCTCCTTGTTTTTTGTTTTTTGTTTTGAATTTAATTGTATGAATTGTTTTTCTATGGCTATTTTATTTTGTTGTTTATACTATTAGTGCTTTATGATTTGGTTGGTGGCATCGTCTTGTTGGAGAGGTATCTCTCGATGAGTTCTTGGATTTATATTTGTGTGGTTTTTCTTGAGGTATTTGTTCTAATTTTCAAGGTTTCAAATCATTTTATAGGTATCTAATGTAATGTATTAGAACCCATGACCCGTTACATTTAATGTTTTGGGAATTGGATGTGTCAGGAGGAGGTTTAATGAAGGAAGGGTGGTATTTGAGTTGAAATTTATATTAAGGTTAAGATTATGGAATAGAGGCTGAGGCTCCAATTTGAGAGGTTTTTTAGAGGGTACAACTATAGTGTAGTGTGTTTGGTTATAGAATAGGATTATGAGAATATTATTTATATGCCTCATAAATTTCAAGGGTAAATTCACTAGGATCTTGTGGTTGTGATATTGTCTTAGTCTTATAGAGTTTATTAATTTTATTACTGGAGGTCTTGTGGGGTGAATCTCATTAGATATGCCATGAATATTGTAGTCCATGATATTTTTCTTTACCTAATTAAGGGTTTAATTATGGTGGTTTTCAGGATTAACCATATCCTTATCCCAATTTTATCAAATATTGTTTTTGAAAATAGCTTGAAATCCAGAGGGTGGTTTTGACCAGGGCCATTACTGCATGACCACCCCTATTGCACCATTGTTTTGGTGAGATACCTAACCAACTAAGAATGGTTTAGGTGATGAATTATGGTCTTTTTTCTAATATTAGGTATAAATTTATGGGATCCCCTAAATTTCGTTCATTCACCTTTTTTTCCTCAATACATCAGATAACGAAGTGTCATTTCAGTATACGTATTAGAACTTCTTTCACAAATGTGGTCCTTTGATTTGAGAAATTTATTTTTGGGGATATAAGGTTAAATATTTTCCTATTATTCTTATATTTTTATCCATTACTAAAATGGTATAAGTTTTGGTTATGAATTACAGTTGGACTGTGTGAGGTTGATGCGAGTGATTGATGAGGGATGTTGGGATCAAGATTGTTTTTTTCCTCTATTTGATTTGAATATATGGATAGTCTCATTCTTACCATTTATTTAAGAAATTATTCAACAAGCATTGATTAAGGTAGATTATTATATAACCATCCTTTATTATGTGAAAATTATTCAATTAGCATATTCTTGTTTTCTTTGGGTGAGGAGTATGTATTTTATTAATAAATATAATTAATGGGATGTAATGAAATTTATGTGAGGGGGTGTAATGTTTGGATTTACCCTTTTCCATGATATTTATCTATATTTAATGTTTGTTGCTATTATTTCTTATTTTTTTGTTTCTTCAATGATTTATGGAACCATGTTCTCATTGAATGGTGGAAACATGCTTCATTAAAGGCTAAATGCCTAAATATAGAAATGAACTAGTCATTTGGTAGAAATTAATTGGTATGTTGAACTTAATTAAAGTAGGGTAGTGTTTTTTGTTGAAATAGATTATGTTTTCAATGTGGAATCTTGTTTTAATTGCTATGTTTTTATGATTGGTGCAGGGATATTGTGCGGAAAGGTTGTTGTTAGCTATGGAAATGAATTGGTTATGATAATTGACATGTGTTGGGTATTGGGGAAGTGATCAGTTGGTTTGTTGGTGTGAAAAAAATATAAAAATTAATACATTTCATGCCTTATTAATGTTACAAAATATAATTAATTGATTCAAATACAATATGATGCTTTTATTTGATTTTTTATAAAAAATTAATGATTTATTTCTATTTGAAATACTTTCCATCAAACAATATTTTTTATAAAAAAATTTAAAATATACATTTTATAATTTTAAAGTGATAATCTGAACATAATTTATTTAATCATAATTTTTAAATTATCTAAGGTTTAATTTTTATAACTTTTTTCTAAAAAGTTTGGTTTTTTGAATGAATAGATAAAAATTATGATTTCTATAGATATATTTTTTTCATTCAATCTAGTAATTTAGGAATCCCATTTTGTTTTAGATTTGGGTTTAAATTAACATAATATCCATTTTTTTAAACATAACTTAATTAATTCCATATAAATAATTATAATATTTTATTTTTGTATAAGTTCATTTATATGATTGAAACGGTATTTTTTTGAAAAATCTAATTTTCATTGTTTTTTAGGTTTCTATATTTAAAGTAATTTTTGAACTTATATAGATTGAATCTTAAAAAATGGATGTATTATTTTTAATAAAAAGTTGAAAATTTATTAATGAGGACAATTTCATTTTATCTCATTATGAATGCTAGACTTCGTAAAAATCATGTCACCACGATAAAAGGCTAAAATGGGTTATTTAAGATTAAAAATAAGATATTAGGTCAAAAAAATCATTATAAATCTTATTGAATGAGTTAATTTAATCAATATTTACCATATATTCTAATATGATTTGTTTATGTTCCCATTGTTCAGGAATAATAATTTATATTATTTTAAAACATTTAATAATTACAAGAGTTACACTCCTATCACTTATAAAATTTCACCCCGTCTATAATATTCTGCACATCAATTGATACTTTTAGATCATAAATTCCTTAAAAAAATACCTTCCCTACATCCCTACCCATTTCATAGATGTATTTTTCATCTAAAAGTCCAATTCTATAAAGCTTCATTTAAAATCCAAAGGGAGATATTTGAGGAGAAGATATAGTCGTAACTGAAATATTTCAGGTTTATATCTTCTTATACCTACTTCAAAACAATTCTAACCACTACAATATAATGAATAATTATATTATCTGTAATATAGTATAATTTTTTAATATAAAAATTGTTTTCTATATCTTTTATATCAAATGGGAAATGACAACATATGTTGTGAGTACATATGGACTACCAGGCCCATGAAGCAATGTGTTTTTTCCATCACCACATCACATGAATAATTATAACGATATAATTAATTAGTATATAATTTAATATAATATTATTATAATTCTATTAATGTAATATATTACATACCTTCTTAACATTTCCTTATGTTGGAAATGGATAATGTCGCTAGTGCATACATGTTGAATACCACCTCCATGAAGTGATGCAATTCAATTTTCCCTACCTCGTCACATTGTTGGTTGTAATAATAAAAATAATGAATAAATTATACATCTATAAGAGAATTTTCATTATATAAAATAAAAATATTATACAGATTTTCATTTTCCATCTAGTGGAAAATGGAAACGTTGCTCATGACTATATGCGGAATATTGCCTACATGATACAACATATTTCATTTTTTAAATCATCCTTTATTGGATGATTCAGAAATGATTTTAATTTATAAAAATAATTATTTTTTCCTGATAAATATTCCCTCAATTATGGAATCATGACCCCTTTACTATATTCAACTAATAGATTTGACTTTGGAATTAAATTGAAGATCTTCAAAATGTCCTATGTGAGATTAACCAATATACTAACTGAATAAAACATGGTTAAAATGAAATAAATAGAATAAATATTATAGAATAAAAATGAAAAATATTCTTCATAAATATTTAAAAAAATATAATTTTATTACTCATGAGGGTAGACATGAAATATACTTGTGGGGACATATGGTAATGCGCTTTCCATTAACATTGTTTTAAAAGTTTCCTTCTAAATATTTTTCTACTATGATGAGGTTCTTTTAAAATTTACTACAATTTTCATGATGATGTTTAAAATATTTTTAATGGTCATTTTAAATTAATATTTACATAATTTATAAATGATTAAAAAGAAATCTTTTCAGTATTTGACGTATGGGTTATTTACAAATTTTATAAAATTACAAAAATAAATATTGTATACATATATGAATTGACTAATTTTTTATATCTTCATAATCAATATTTATTTTCAATATTCACTGATAATATATAAGGTTTATTTTCAATGAAAAACTTTCTCTCAATTATATGGGAATTTTTATGTTTTAATTTTTTTTGAAAGTAAACATAATTTTTTTTTTCATTAGGAGGTAAATGAATGTATTATTTCTTATTTTCAAGAATGAAAATCAAAATTTAATTTACTATTATAGTGATATTTTAATGTGTTTTATTCATGTTAATTTTCATTAAAATTTTACATGAATAATTGGTGGGCTCAATATATCTCTTTAACACATTTGGTTAAGTGACTGAGTTTATGGATGATAGGTTACTCCTAAGAGATATGTGAATTTTCTAGCTAGGTGATTCCATTATAGGGGTTTCTATAAGGTTAAATTTAAGGATAATATCCCAAGGTACCTAAATTATATTATTTTAATGGGTTTTAATGGAAATATTTTCTTTATAAAAGGTAAGAAAATGCGCTTAGGTCTTTCGATGTAAAATTTATTAGTTTTTTTAAAAAAGGGTATAAGGATTATTTTTCAACAAAATTTATTATTGTGTGTACTTGTTTTATAAGAAAATATTTTATTTATTATTTTATATTTATGATTTAATTTGAATTATTTTATGAATTATATTGATAAATTAATTTTTCTTCATTTAAATGTAAAAAAATATTTGATTACAACTTTTTTATTATGGAAAAAGAATACTTTTATGTATTTTTTCTGGATTACAAATGGACTAATGAGTTTTTTAGTTTATATAAATTAATAATAAGTTTTTTCTCATCCATAATTTTCAATTTTTTTCACAAGGCTTAAGTATGAGTAGAAATTTTAATAATGTCATAGTTCTAGTTATGGGAGTTACCTTGAACAAAGTTAGTGTGTCTTTATAAAGGAGTTATTTTTTGTAAAAAATGGACACCATATGAAAATTTATAATTTATATATAAGTTTTTTTAATTATTATATAAAACTGTAAATTGAAAATACACATAAAATATAAGAAAGTGAAATCCTTTTTATTAATCATGCAATTATGGGTTGATTAAGCTATGAGTTATTATAGATGGTATCATAGAAATGGTTTTTATAAATTTAAGGGTTAAGAGGATGTTAAATGATAATCTTATGAGATTATAATTTGTGTATATATTATCATGAGGAACAATTTGAGGATTTTAATATTGATTCATCTAATCAATATTTGTTTAGATTTGTCTTCTATAGAGGAAATAAGGTAGATGAGGTAAAAATGAATTAAAAGGGTGATATTTTATGAGACTAGAAGCCTATAATGGTTGTAGTTAGAGAAAAATAGATTTTTACTATGTCAAATTAGGTAATAGAGGCTATTAATGTAAGTAGAAATTCATTAGGGTGACCAAATTATATATAAGATAATATCCCTATACTATAAAATTTGTGAAATATTTCCCTATATTTTTAGTGTATCCTTTGAACCATGAAAGATAATGATACATTAACACATTGGAAAATAGATTTCGTATTTTAGGATATTTAAAACATCAAAATAACCCTTGATACTTATTGTTTTGATGGTGAAATTGATCAATTGTGGTCTTTGATTAAGAACCCTAAGAAAAATGAAGAAATTGATTCCATTATAAGAACAATAATTTAATAACCTTTACTTGAAAAGTATTTACCCATTTTCCCTTGATTTATAATGAAAAATAAATTCCAAGAGTTGAATAAAAAAGAGAAGGAATCTATTGTCACATATAGAGCTAATTTTAAAAGATTTGATAGTTATGGATACAATTTCATTCTAGACCATGATAAAAAAATTCACCGATTTTATATAGGATTGAATCCATAATAAGAAATGGATTTAGTTATTCATGAGTTTTGAAATTATGTTTAAATTGTGTTCTGCACCAAAAATGTTGAGATAGAGTTTGTGGAATTTTACAATAAGAAGTATGAGAAGTGGTCTAAGTGGTAGACAATGTGGGATCATTCATGAAAGAAACCTAAAGGTAAGAAAATGTAATTACCTTATTATGATAAGTTTGGTTTGAAGAAATATGGATAATATATTATTATATATGGTAAGGGTTACTAATGTGGAAATCCTAGACACATGGATCATGACTATAAATTAAAGAGAAATGGTAATGGTTAGACGAGTAATGAAAAAAGTGCAGTAAAATTTATTAATTAAAATTAGTTGGTAAATTATGCTATTGAATGTCCAAAGTTAGTTAATCAAGGTGGGAAACAAATTATTGGAAATATAAAATGGGAAGAAAATTATTTTTCAAATACTGTGGTTGCTATGGTTCCATCAAATGAAGTGGTAAAAAGTACATTACTTATTTATTCAGATTATTATAATGTATTTTTTGATTCATGATCCATGCATTATTTTATATCTGGGAAATTTTAAAGTGGAATTGAAATAACATATCAAAAATTAATTTTATAAATATTGGTAAAAACTTTTGGGGGTACTATAAAGGAAACAATAATTTATAAAAATATTCATATTATGATATGTAGAAGGTTTGTCCTAAATATTTTACAGAAAATCCATGATAATGTTTGGTGTTATTTTGACTATGGATTGGATTTTATTTTTTATTATAACATAGATTATATATCTAATGAAATCATTTTTTTAAATTAGTTTTTATTTGTATATAAGAATGAATTCATACCTTTGGTAACAAATAAAGAAGCTGAGGAATTTCTAAAAGATGGATGTGAATGTTTTCTTGCAGATATTTCTAAAACGAAAGGTACTATTCAAGTTAGTGATGTTTCATTAGTAAATTAATACATGGATGAAATTATTTATTATTTTTTTGTTGGTATTTCTGATCAAGAGGTTGATTTTTTCGTTGACTCACTTCTTGAAACTGAGGAAATTTCACCCCACCAATTGAATAGCTTTAGTTTAGTTGTAATAATTAAGAAACCAGTTACCAGAATTACATGATTAGGGTTTAATCCACCCTATCACTTCACCTTTGGGTTCTCCTATTATTTTTATTAAAATTAAGTATGGTTCATTTATTCTATTCATTGATTATACAAGACTCAATAACATCACTATTCAGAACAAGTATACATGTATTTATATAAATTAATTATTTAATCAAATATATGGAGTATAGTATTTTTAGAAGATCGATATCAAGTATGGGTAAAATCAAACAAAGGTGAGATAAGAGTAAATTATGACGATAATATTTAAGAGTAGGTATTTCCATTATGACATTGTGGTTGTTCCTTTCAGGTAAAAACTAGACCAACTGTATTTATGGTCCAAAGGATAGTGTTTTCCCTAAGTGTTTGGATAATTTTTTGATGTGTTTTTATTGGTATTTTTGCTGACACTAAATGTTAAGAGGTACATGGGAAACATATAAATATTGTTCTATATACATTATATGAAAATATACTATAGAAAAAATTCCTTAAATTTAATTTTTGGTTTCCACATATTTCATTATTTCAGAAATTTCTTTTTTAATATGGCATAAATATTGATAACGCTAAACCTAATCAGGTGAAAGAGTTTAAAAACGATATACATGTCACTAAGATACAATTTTCACATGGATTAATTTGTTATTATTGATGGTTTTATGGAAAAATATCTCAGATATCTACACCAATAAATTTGTTAACATGAAAAATATTAAAATTCATCTAGATAAAGGAATGTGATGAATGTTTCCCTGAATTAAAAATTAGATTGGTTAATCATCCTATGTTATCCTTTTACTCTATAAAAAATAATCCTTTTTATTTACGGTGATACTTGAAGGTACATGGTTGTGTCCTAATGTAAAATGATCTGGTCACTATGTATCTGTGTCATCAATTGAAACACCATCAAATGAATTATCTAACACATGAACTTTATTACAATGAAATATTTTTAGATTGAAAATATAGAGGCATTATTGATATGGGGAGAAAGGTAAAATATATAAATATCATAAAAGTTAAAAGTATATATTCAGAGAAAAAGCATTGATCATGAAGAAAATAATTTGACTAAAACTAATTACAGATTATGATTGTATAATTCACCATCATACAGGTAAATCAAACAAGGTAGTTGAAGACTTGAGTTAAAAAGGAAATGAATGATTGACCATGTTACATTTTGAATATGATCCTTTAGTTAATGACTTAATAAATATTGGCATAGAAATTTTGAATATTGAAACTCCTTCTCATTTGAATTTGTTATTAGCACAATCATACTTGGTAGAAAGAGTTAAGATGGTTCAAATGAAAGGTAATTGTTTATAATAAAAGGTATCATTGGTTAAATAATGTAGATGTAATAACTTTAATATTTACAAAAAAGTTATTATTATGTTTGGAAGAATGTTATGTTCTCCAAGTGATTCCCTATAGAAGAAGTAATTATTATGTGAAGCTTATAGCACTCTGTTTTCCATTTATCTTAGAAGAACAAGATATATAAATGCCATTGGGAATATTATTAATGGGGGCATAACGAAATAAATTTCTAATTTTACCATGAAATTTTTATCTTGTCCACACATTAAAGCTAAAATATAACTACTAAAATAGATGACCTAGACTTTTTGTGTGATCAAGTGGAAATGGGATAACATATCCATAGATTTCATGGTGTGATTACCAAATAAATCTCAATGTAATATTTTAATTTAGTTTATTAATTTTTTCCCTAAAAATGTTAATTTTATATATATTTGATGTTTCATGCCTTAGTATTGACACTCTATAATTTATATTAGAGAGATAATCATGTTAGATGGTGTTCCCCTATATTTAATCTAACTATGATCCCATGTTTACATATTATTTTTGTAAAGGAGTTTAGAATTGATGAGTAATGAAAGATATTTTAATACAACTTTACATACTCAATATAATAGACAGTCGGAGAAAATAATTAAATATTTAGAGGATATTATTTGATATTTCTCATTAGAGTTTCACGGAAGATGGGATCTATATCATTGTTTATATTGATTTTTCTTATAATAATTTTTTTATTCAAGTATGTAGATGTCACCTTTTGAAGAATTATATATAAAAGAATATCAGAATTCAGTATGTTGGGATGGTGCAACATCTCCCAATTTGGAACCCTCTCACATGGACCAATCATGTTGGTTACGGGTCCTTAAGCACACCTACCCATACACAAGGTGTTGGAGACTAACTTGGGGGCTATGATGAATATATTGGCAAGACTATACCTGCTATTAAAGAGTTATAGTACATAGAAAATAATTATTAATAATAAATATCAGATTAATGGAAATATAATAAGTTGTGAAACATATAACTGGATTGTAAAGGATGAACCAGGTAAATAAAATAAGAAACAATATAATGTTAGGATTTATTATATCTAAATGTAAAATTGAATGTAACCAAAGATAAAATACCATGGTGAAAAAATAAACCAAAGTCCCCGATCTCGAACCCCATGACGGTCCAATATCCAATCACTATCCCATTAAACAAGCAATATTCAACCACAAGGTCCCTTTCTCTTGTACAAATCAATATTCATGTAATTTTATAGAGTAACAAATGATGATCTTAATAGGGTGTGAGTAAAACTAAGTAGGCCGACACCACCATGTCTAAAAAAACATTTATATTAAATAAGTACATATAATAAAAAGATAAAAAATACATTAATTAATGAATTTACATAATATGATAATCAAACTTCTTTAGAACCATTCCAAAATATCTATATGCATGTAGCACAACCATTCCAAAAATAACAAAAAATACATGGTATAATAACATGAATGGGAAAAGCCCTCTGTATAATCATTTTAGTATCCATGACAAGCCCTATATATAACCACTACATCATCTAGGTATAACACTATGTATAATAATTTAAACATGAAATTGGAAAAATCCCACTATAAAATCATTATAACATGAAATTGGGACAAGTCCACTGTATAAGCATCACAACATGAAATTGGGACAAGCCCATTATATATGTATTAAAACATGGAACTTGTACAATCCTACTATATAAGCATTACAACATTAAAGTGGGCCAAGAACGATATATAATAATTATAACACAAAACTAGTCCAAGCCCTCTATATAATCATTACATCATAAAATAGATCCAAGACACCTATATTATAATTAATACATTGAAAAGGTCCTATCCCTCAATATAAGCATTGAAAAAATGAATGGAAAGTATTACATTACAAAAGTGATTCTATATCAATAAATCACTTGAGGTGTCATGTCATCCTAAACACATTTTTAACCATTTTCAAATTCATTATTATTCCAAGGGTAAGATCCCCCAATGGGTAGCTGCAAGCTAAATATAATCACTATTGAATCCAAATGGATCTAATTAATAAACAACAAATAATCTATCATAATTCATCATTGCATTAATTAATGCTCATGTTGTGTGAGTAGAATCAGAATATTGCACATACTTAAGAAATCAATCATACTCTAGGGGTAGGTTTTATACGACTAACTTTAACTAGTGATCAAGATAATGCTTTAAACTAGTAACACCAACAAAGGATAAAGGAAATTACAATTACAATCAAATACTTGATCAAAAAAGTTCATGATTCAGTAACTAATTCCATAGTGGTCACGAGATTACACAGACAAAGTGGAGAAAATGTAGAAGAGAGTGGAAAACCAAAGAAGAAAAACTTACCGGGGATCAGTTGCTTAATTATGATGACCAGAAGGATTGAAAGGGATCTAAAACCACATGGAATTGTCATAGGATAAAGATAGAATGGGATTCATTAAATGAATATATAATCACATGTGTTTCCCTTTTAATACTACTAGATCTAATAAATACAAGGTGTATATTTCTTTCAAATTTTTTATTTCCCAAGTTAAGAGTTATGTCAAAAAACACATCACCTCATGTTAAAATAACCATTCTTGAACAATACACACTCTGAACATGTTTCATGAAATGTATTTATTTCATGTCATGGAACCATTTTACAACATCATCCTAGAAATAGTTACATTTCATATGAAATTTAAATAGCATGTAAATTCCTTGTTCACATCTTTAATCATAGATTTCTCAAAAGAGAATAACCCACAAATGAAGCCTTATAAACTCATGAGGAACCCTCATAAGTACCTTTAACACATTTATACCTAGAATCAATTAACCCAAACAACATAAATACTCAAAATTTAGGTTATTTTACCGACAAAAATATCTCTATATCTAAATGATACTTGACAAACAATGTTAAAATAAGGATAAAAAACAAATGAAAAAGATTCAGTATAAAAATAAAATAGATAATACATATAAAAAAAGACCATACAGCCTCAACACAATAAAAGATATCTTCCCCGAGCTACTCCAATCATCACTACGGGGTCATGATGAACAAGTCTAGACACTATGATCTCATATTATAATACCTCTCGTAGTTATACTCCTGAACATTCCCATGCTACAACTACACTCGAACTAGAGGTATGGTCCTACCTAAGAGAAATTTTTCATCACAACCCAAAATCCATATCGATTTCTTCTTTAAGGATGCATCCAAAAAATATTTATACCATTTATATTTACCATATGATAAGGGTCAAGATGATATCTATGAATTTGTGACATTTGAAACTCATTGTGCATAGAATTGTAGTGTTGTGGAAGTGATAATAAATATAATTATGGACCCATAATTCCACTATCAGAAATAGTTTAAAAAACAAGGTGATAACTTTTTGAGTTTCCTAATATGGAGTTACCCCATCCAATGTGACAATTAAAGGAAAACATGATCTCTATACTAAAAATCCCTAGGTATTTTATTCTAATCACCGTAATATTTCTTTATTCTATTCATGGTCACCAATCTCTTCCAGATCAATAGAACCTTCTGAGACATATCTTTATTGAGAATAGGACCAAGAATCAAAAAATCACCCACCTCCAACAAGAAGAAATATGAATATATGAACTTCTATATAAGTCCTCAAATGGTTCAATTAGGATCAATTTTTAGTTGTTGTTATCATAAGGTAACTCTATGAGTGCTACATGATACTCCCATGAACTAATGAAATAAAAAACAAAGGCTCATAACATATCCTAAAAATATGAATAGTACACTCATATTGACATTCAGTTTGAGGATGATAAGACATACTCAGAAGAACCTATCATATTAGAGTCTCCTAAAGACCCTACCAAAATTGTGACATGAAACATGGATATCTATTAGAAATGAAAATCCTTAGAAAAATACTCAACCAAACAATCTCACACATGTAGATACTTCCTAGACAATTAATGGTGATGTTCTCCCTAATATGGAAAAAGTGAGATACCTTCATTAGTCATTCTAAGATCACCCATATTGCATTGTTCAAATGTTGTGTGCTATAAACCCTATCAAAAAATGCATAGTGACATCATTCCATTTTTACTCAAGAATGGGAAGAGGCTGCAACAACCTAACTAAACTTTGATTCTTTTCATTGAACTACTGACTAGTGAAACATCTTTATATAAAGACCTTTACCTCATTATTCACTCATAGACACAAAAAATATATATAGAGATCACAATACATATTTTCCAAACATATATGTGCCTCCCATCTCCAAGAATGAAAATATATCATCATCTCTTCGAACAGACCCATATGAACCCATACTCAGGAACAAATAATAATATAATTTTCACTTCCAAGAGACCATCCAGTTAGAAACTTCCCACCATATATTATTTCTCTAAAAAATAATCCATCTAGATTAGATAAGTACTCTATCTTGATATGATTCAAAATAATGTTTATAAAATAATTCAAATTCAGATCTAGTCATCCCTGAGACTCTAGAATATCGAATGTAATTTTTGAAAATAGTTCCATCATCCTCCACTCATTGAAATAATATTACAATACCTATATTGATGTATTATCGATCATGGAATTTGGAAAAATGATTCCCTTGATTTGTGCATGAGATAGGTTAATGTATAAATACTAGAGATACTTGAACCACCTCATATGATAAAGGCTCTACTCCCACTAATAAAAGATGTAAAAAAGGTCCTTGTGGTCTCTTTATACCAAAAACCTCTCATCCATAAGATCATATCTCCATCATCTTATGGAATATAGCACTACTACTTAATCCAGAACC
The DNA here is from genome assembly GCA_963277665.1 of Viscum album. Lineage (NCBI taxonomy): Eukaryota > Viridiplantae > Streptophyta > Magnoliopsida > Santalales > Viscaceae > Viscum > Viscum album. The sequence continues at coordinate 930,589,160 of OY728165.1, forward strand.
TGATTAGGATAATTTCTATCATTCAGTCTCAACTATTTAGAGTTATATCTAACCACTCAGTCCTCCTACTTTATAACTTCTCCATGTACAATAATGGATGCTTTAGAGTACATGGTATATGATTTTTTCTATATAGGTAATGTGGGGATTTGTAACGAGGATAAAATTCAATTCAGCTCTTTAAAACCTCCCTCATAAGCATCTCCCCAAAAAAAACATAACCCCTTTTATATTCATCCCATACATCGATGCTTACAGATAATATAATTCATGGATGGAACATCAATAATAACCTATTAAACCCCGATGACAATGAATCATGACAATATTTTTGGGTCAATCCCATAAAAAATAGATGAAACCTCCTTTGGGTCAACTGATACTCCTACCTCTAAGATGACATAGTCCAAGAAGTTCCCATTGTCAATCTAGAAACTCTATTTGGTTATCTTGGCATAAAAATGTTTCCCTATCAATGTACTCACAAAGATATCAAAATTTTGGACAAGATTATTTTCTCTTTGGGAGTACACTAAGAAATCATTGAAAAAACCACCATAAATTGATCCAAATAATTATTAAAGACCTAACTCATAAAATCCATGTATACTCCTAGTGAATACATCAAACCTAACAGCATCACTACAAACTCATACAAGCCATACATACTCCTAAAATTAGTCCATGTTTTGTCTAATGGTCTCACCCTTAACTAGTGGTATCTTGATCCCAAATTGATATTGGTGAATATTATATAAACTCTCAATATATCTAGAATATTTTTGATGCATGGAAGGGGATAAAAGTTCTTAACCTTAATTTGGTTCCAAATATGATAATCCACCGATAAGTGAAAGGTACCACTATCCTTATTTTAGAAATGAATTGGAGAGCCCCATGGAGATGTACTAGGACATATGAAACCCTAATATTTCGAATATTCTAATTGAAATTTCAATTCTCAAAACACTACTTGTTACATCCTGTAAGGTGGTATAGAAATTGGATATGTTGTCGACACCAACTAGACCACAAACTTGATCTCCTAGTTAGGTTGTAATCTATATAACTTGTTTGGAAAGACATGAAAAAAATAGTATACCACTAGATGTAAACTAGCTCGCTACATTCCTCCATAATTTAAATAAGTCTTCCTATATGAGACATGATAAAATCAAATCCTCACTAAATTTGTACTACCTAACCTGCCTAATAATCCCACTAACCCAAGTGAAAATAGATGTATCTTTCTAGATATAAAAAGGTAACTCTACTATGGTAATAATTGATATGATATGGGTATTTAAATCACCAATCCATACATAAGATCAAATTGAAAAATTTCATTTACAACAAAAATCTATATCAAAAAAAGCAGATGATACAATAATCATACCATTGACAATAGAAGGTCCTGTATCCACAATAGACGGTGTAGACTACATAGTGTGCAATTGACTTTCCCATTTGTCTTAGTCTCTAGTTTGACTCCCTTAGGATAATATATCTACTTTGTACTGCCGCTCCTACACTGGGGTAACAGATCCCCTATATCAGCTTGAAAATCCAATAGAATTATTACTAGCTATTTGATGAGGTGTAGATGTGTACTTTCTAGACTCCAGTACCTAACCTAACCCCCTTACACTACTCTTCTAACCTATTACCCTAAAAAACCCTTGTAGGTTACCCAACCTAAAGAGAGCAATAAAATCTAAATAAATGTTTGGATACTGAGTCTACTTGTGGCCAAACATTCCACATTGATATAACTACAACAAAACAAGGTCTTAAGATGTCTTCCCCCTACCGAAACTACTCTACCCATTATTTACATGGAGATAACTTTTATAGTGACACTTCTTGCCACTATAACTAGAGACCCAAGTTCACCCAACTGAAATAACATATATGTCACTCGAGGCCTATATCAGATCCACTTATGTAACGACTACTTGATTCATCACATCAGAAAAGATTCTAAAACAAAAGAAATTCACATGGGACAAGAATTCCTTGAAAACCCCATCCTGAAAACATCTTTCCTAGAGATCTCATGAGCTGCTAAAGATAGAGGAAATTGCTAAATCTAGGTTAACCATCCAGGTAATTCCATCACTGATATGATATCCTATGTTATATTCATTAAATCGTGAGACTTCTCATCCCTCAACATCATTGGATATAAGTGGATAAAAAACATCACCTTTAAATCCATACAGGACAACACCTCTTACTACCCAACTTCCTCTAGAGAGTCTCACCAATTTTTGGTAGCTCCATGAAGTATGTATGAGTAAAAATTAACCCTTATATATACATGTTTATGAATGTGATTGAAGATTATTTGGGCGAAATAAATCCAAAAATCATCTACATTGGGTCCTCCCACCCTATTGAACATAAGAAGATGCTATATTTGGAAATATCTCATTAGAACCAACATCAAAGGAACAATGTAAACCATATATTTTTTCATGGATCACATGACCCTTTTTAAGGTGTCATAATATGAACATTCATATGAACTCCAAGAGACACAGAATATTCTAGATCATCTATGTTATGAGCATGCTGATTACCACTCTCATGACACTCAATTCAGAGATGATGATGAGATATTTTCTCTACCATAAAACAAACTTCTTAGAACACTAGATAATAATAATGTTACCTGCAAAAGGTTACATAAGCATATAACCAATGATCATGGACTCTCTAAACATGTATTATAGTGTTTATGTATGACATAATAGTTTATCTATTCATTTTACCTTCATCATATATAGCAAGAAACTCATTTCATAGTACATATAGGCAAATACACCACATGAAATAAATATGTCAATATAATGAAAAATTCACTTCAAGATATATCCCTATGTGTATATCATGATGCATGCATACTCAAATAACACCATACAAGTATATGAGTATAAATATCATGAAACATTAATCATCACACAATATATAAATTACATATGGTGAAATAATATGAAACTGTAACAAGAGAACGTCTGAGACAACAATTCCATCACTGGGTACTCATATTTTCACCCATACATGGGTCAGATACTCCCTTGAATATGATCATTACTAAGTCTGTGCACATCCTAGTCTCCTTTCTACCTTTCCAAAATATTAAAGTATTAGAAAAGAAATATTTATCTTCTAACATCACATTGTAATGTTCCTTGACCTCGAACTCTCTCACATGGTCAAATCAAGTTGGTTATGAGACTCAAGCATGCCTCCTTGTATGCCAGAGGCTACCAATTAGTATCATGGGTGAGTTTACTATAGTGGGGAGATTAGATCCATGGTAAAATTTTTAATACAGTGGGAATAAATAGTAATAATAAATATTAGAGTAATGGAAATAGTAGAAACTACGAAACATAGAATTAGAATGTAATGGACAAACCATGTAAATAAAATAATAACCAATGAAATGTCTCAATACAATGTATTTAATGTCCAATTTAATGTAAATCATGTGAAAATAAAATGCTAACAAAAATAAACTAAATATCTCAGCCTCGAATTCCATTTCAGTTCGGTCTTCAAGCACTATCCCATCCAACAAGTAATAATCATCTAAAAGGTCTATTTCCCTAATCAAAATATGTATCCATTTAATATACTTTAGTACAAAATTGTTGCTCAAATAGGTTGTGAGTAAAACCCAGTTGTTCAACACCATAATGTATAAAAAAACAATATATTAAATAAGTGAATGCATTAATGTGATAGAAATGTATATTAATTAATCAATTAACATAATACAACAATCAATCTTCTCTAACCCTATGCTAGAATTTCTCTGAGTATGTATAAAAACCATGCTAACCAAAACCACAAATTAAAAGTATGATCACATGACTGGGAAATACCTCTATATAATCATTTTAGCAAGTGGTCCAATCCCACCTATAAGAATTTCATCGTGGGGGAAAACCCTCCATATAATAATTTTATTATGAAATTGGGCCAATCTTGATATATAATAATTACATCATGAAATCAGGTCAATCCCACTATATAATCATTACAACCTAAAACATGGGAAATACTTATATATATGCATCAAACCATGAAATTGGTACAAGTCCTCTATATAAGAATTACAACATGAAATTTGGTCGAGCCTAATATAGAATAATTACAACATGAAACTACTCCAGGCCTGCTAAATAATAATTATAACTTAAAACTGGGCCAAGCCTTCTATATAATTTTTACAACAAGAAAATAGTCCAAGAATTATATATAAGAATTATAACACAAATCACACGTTAATTCATAACAACAAGGATATAACAATATCATATCATAATCCTCAAGGTTTAATTATGAAATTACCATTTGTCATTCAATTACACATCTCATTTATCAAGTGGGTCTTAAACAATTAACATGCTTATATACACCCAATCGTATCTTATCAAACAAAGATACTTTAATAAAACAAATACATTAACAAAGGGATCATATATAAAACAATCACCTAAGGTCTCATGTCATGGTAAACACAGTTTAAATTATTTTCAAATTCATTATTATTCCATGAGTAGGCTCACCAAATGGGTATCTTTAAGATAAGTCACATAACAATGGAATATAAAGAGTTAAAATTAATAGAGCACACATAATTTATCATCATTAAAAATTAAATAAATTAATTCAGATATTATGTTAAAACAATATCAATATTTCAAATAATTAAAAAATTAAACTGACCATAGGCTTATGATTTATACCACTTACCTTTAACTAGAAATCAAGACAATGCTTCCATCCGATAACACCAAAAAATGATGAAGGTGATGACTATTAAAAAGAAATCACAAATCACACAAGATCAATATTAAACACCTGATTTCACAGTGGTAAATAATTTACACTCCAACAATGGAGATCATTTTATAGATAGGGGAAACCAAAATTGAAAAACTCAACAGGGATTAGATGCTTGATCGGGATACCCGAAAGGTTTAGAAGGGAACCAGAATTTCCTAGATTAATCCATGGATTGATAGAGAAAGGGATTCACTAAATTAATGAAGAATCATACATGGTGACAACTTAAAATGTATAGAGTCAATAAATACACAGTTTTTAATTCTTTCACATCATGTATTTCCCAAATTATGATTTATACTAAAAAATGTGTCACCTCAGGTTAAAACAAACCTACCATAACAATACGTTATGTGAACCTATTTCATGATGTGTATTCATTCAATGTTATGAACCCACTTCATGAAATCACCATTGATAAAGATAGATGGCATGTAACATTAATAAAATGTGTAATTTCCTTTCAGACTATTTTAATCCCATCTTATGAAAAGAGAATCAACCACCTCTGAAGCCTTCTAAACTCATGAGGAATCCTCATAATCACCTTTAAAAAATTTATACCTATACTCCATTCACACAAACATCATACATTCCCAAAAATTAGGTTATTTACCCAAAAAAATATATCTATATTCAACGAGACTTGTTCACTGATGTTCAAATATGAATGAAAACCCAAATAAAAGTGGTTCGAGGAAAAAATCATTGAGGGAAGGACCTTGAAAATGAATACATCTTATAGATAGAGTTGGTGAGAGTAAATTTTTGGTAAAATAATTTATTAAAGAGATGTTAGATAAAATAAATATGATTCAAAACCATGTGATATTACCATAGGGTATAAAAATTTGTTATGTAGATAATATGATGGAAAACTTTTCATTTGATGTATGTTGATGTGTCATTCTTAAAATATCTCCTTAGAAAGATGTATGGTGTTTTTATAAAAAAGAAAATATGATCCCATGAATCATTAGACCCTCTGAAATTTTGGATAATGTGTGATTGGTTTATTACTTAGCGTCCTTACCTCTATGTTTGTCTCATATACATGATGTGTTTTTTATTTCATTTCCAGGGAAGTATGTACTTGATTTATCTTATGTTTTAATATTTAATGTGCCACAATTAGAGGAGAATAAAATTTATTAAGTAAATAAAATTCATATTTTGGATCATATATATCAAATACTATGAAATAAACTGATCAACAGGTTGTGTTTTTATAGAAGAATAAAATGATTGAAGAAAAAATAGGGGTATCAGATTAATCTACGAGGGAATAATACTCTCATATGTTTCTGTAATAAATAAAATTGTGGATAAAAAATTTCTAATATGGGGGAATAATGTGAAAACTTAGGTAATTATAATACTGAATCGATTTCAAGTATTATTAATTTTGAAAATATATTTTATAGATTAATATATAATATGATAATTTTATATGATTTTTCAGTCATAAAATAAATTGTTTTATTCTAGATGAACTATTTTCAATGAAATAAATGGTTTTATATAAAATTATAATTCAAAATTCTAGAGTTTTAAATTGATAACATTAACTATATATTATTATTCACCATATCAAAATTATCATATGGTGATTTTTTATCATTTCTCTAATAAGATTGATTTGAGATTGTATAGTGAGTACTACCGGTTTTTGAAAATCTATTTTTTAAATTTAAATACAGTAAATTAAAAATCACAATATATTTTGAATTTGGATTTAAATTAACATAATATTATTTTTATTTAACATAATATAATTAATTCTATAGGAATCCAAGTCATATTTTATTATTATATAATTCATTGTCAGTCATTAATTTTTTTTATAAACACCTTTTATCATTGATTTTTTATTTACATATTAAAATTAATTTCTACCACTTATATAGAGTAAATCAGGAACAATTTATATCATATTTGGAATTAGTAGGTTCAAATTTATTAATGATGTCAATTTCATTTTTGGTTATTATGGATATTAACCTTAGTAAAAATGTTGTCACTATGATAAAATAGAAAAATTAGTTAATTAAGGTTAAACTTAAATGACAATATCACAAAATCTCATGTTAAATTTTATTGAATTATATTATTTCATCCCTTATTACCATATATTTTAATTTTTATTGTTTAAGTTCCACTTTTCTAGGAATACTACTATAAGGATTCTAGCGTTTTTCAAATATTATTACATGAATTTAAGAATACTTAACCATAGAATACAAAAAAGGATCATCGAGTCTAGTGTCATTGTAACGTTAGGTATATAATTAGACAACATGAAATGAAAATAAAAACATATTTTATTTATACTTCATAAATAGATCTTACATTTATTTTTTCTCTTACATCTGCATTGGATAACCTAGGGAATACATGACCAAAGGGATAATCTAAAAAGACTAATAAGAGAATAAACATAGAATTAAATTATAGGACCAGGGATAGAAGAAAATAACATGATGACATAAATGGAATGGATCATGAATAAACATAATAAAGCATAAAATTTAGAACATGGGATAATGTCATAATTTTGGGAACGTATTGTCTAAAAAATACTCTATAATATATAATGGTTTTTATGCTCAGAAATACCCTTGTTTGTTTTATAATAAAGTTGTGTTATGTTTTTTTCTTCAGAAATACATTTTATATCTAACTGAATGAAAATATACGAGATGTGTTATGGAAACACTATTCAAACCCTACATTCGGTAAATGAACATATGGATCATCATACCTATGCTATGTTGAATAGTTTTCATATGGATCTACATCCCTATGCTATGATGAATAGTTTGTGTATGGATCAATAACCCTACATTAGAAGGAATTAAAAATGTATGGAATATCAACCCTATATTGGAATTTGGAATCAATATTGTTACCATACATTCATAATACTGAATGTATGGTTAACCAATGATATGTTCGGAATAAAATTTTCACTATAAGGATTAACATATGCATTCTCACCTCCACGTTAATTTTGATTCCTACATTATGCACATCTGAAAGTACGGTTAAGGATCAAAACATTTAAAAGAACCCAATGATACACAAAGGAAGCCTATACTATGAAACGTAAACCAATTCTATCTAGAGGAACCTTACTAGGTTCTAATTAATACTACACTATGCAAAGGAATCCTACGCTACACTGTTGAACCCTACATTTGACAATTCAACAGTGAATTTTTAAGGCCGTGATTTAATTGAAGATTCATGCATGAGTTTTTCCAGAATTAGAAGTTGATTAAGATATTATATATTTCTAATGCAAAGTATCATTATGATCTATTCAAGAAACATATTCAATGAAGAAAATCACTCCAATTCTTAAGGGAGTTACGACACCCCAAGGCAATTTGAATTTGAAATTACACATTCTATCTGGTGATCTTCTTGTATCTCGAATAATAAAGATAACAATGTGCTCTATATATTCGATCACAATTCCTTTGGAATAAATATATACACACATATACACATATGATTGTAGTTTTGTGAATATCATCTACTGTGATTCTACAATAAACTATTTCATCAATTATTTTCTGATGAGGGAACACTTTGGAGACATACATTTTCTACCTCATACGTCTGATGATTAATGCTATTAAAATTGAAGATAATTTTCCACTAGGATCACATAAGAGTTATAATTTCTTGAAGAAATTCAGTTCTGAATTAGAAGATCCATCTAATATCATTTTCTACTACTGTTTCAATTTTAATGATCAACCCGAATCATAAATAAATCAAATTATTTTGATTTATAAGAGTATCAACCGCTCGTACTCAGTTTTGGTTTATGTATCAACTTCTTGTACTAGGTTATGGATAACTGGTTCCCTATAAATGAACAAGAAGGATTTTTTTATCATTGTTGTAAAGGTTTTAACTACATTAACTCAATTGTGGTTTTAAAGGTCTAAGGATAAGAGGACATTTCTAGTGAAAACCACCAAGCTCATAGAGAGTGCATTGGTGGGGTGGAATAGGTGATCATTATGCCCAAGACCACTATAAAATTGTTGTGTTAATTATTTCTATTTATAACTACTTATATTTCATATATAAGGGAATGCTACATATATAGATAAATCACAAACAGATTTACAAACTAAAATCTTTGGATATTTTTGAAAAGACACAATTCACCCCCATCTTGTGTTATCATCGTATTATTTCAAATTAATAATTGGTATCAGAGCTGAGATTTTGTGATAGATCTGTACAAATATGAGAATAATATGTTCAATACAATGTAGATGGAAATTGGTGATAAAAAAGAAGGTACATCTATGGTTTTTTCTCCATAGTTTAATAACAAAAACTATGGATGCTGGAAAGCACATACAATCATATATCTAAAAAATTTGGGTTTCAAAAGTCTATTCAATGATCAAGACACTTTAGTGGTTCCTAAAAATCCAAGGACTTGGACTATTAATAAAGAAACTTAATAAAACATCAATTAAAATGCAATGAATTCTATTATCTCGGGACATGGACATTATGAATTCAATTGAGTTTCACAAACCCTTCCAAAAATGAAATATGGAAAACTATTGTAGTTTTTCTGAAGGAATAGATAACATTAGATAGATGTGATATGATACTGCCAAACTTATGTTTGACACATTTATAATATTTTATGGTGAAATTATTATAAAGATTAATGGATTATTAATAGATATTTTAAATAATATTAATGCCTTGGGATATCCTATTATTCAATATGGTCAATCACAAAAAGTACTCCAAGTACTTCCCTCAAAATGGAATTTCATATATGTGGATATCGGAAAATCATCAAATTTAAAGAAGTTGAAAATAAAGGAACTGAATGTAACATTAATGACGTACAAAGTAGAATTTCACCTTGAAGCTGAAGATCACAAGATTTAAGTAAAAAAAATAGGAAACACTTCTTTCAAAGTGACTTCTTAGATGCATATCTAAGGAAAAAAAATAAGAAGTCAAAATAGAAAAAAATTCAGTCTCCTTATATTTTTAAATGGAACAGGATCAACTAGCTAGAAATTTTATCAAATTCTATAAAAAAATAATTTAAAAAAACTTTCAAGAAGCTTGAAAGGGAACCCCGTGAAGTAAGATAATATGAATGCAAAATATTTGGTCACACCAGACCTAATTACCCTCAATTGAAATATGAATTTAAGATGAAAAAATATCAAAAATATGATTATTATGATACTAAAGGAAAAAGATCCATAATGCAACATGGAGTGTATCTGGAAACTCCAATAGCTAATGAAAATCTTGATTCATAGAAAGAGCCACAAAATCTCGAAGCCAATATGTGTTTTATTCTTAAGGAAGAGGAAGACGTACAAACCCAGTACTCTTATTCTTATAACATTTATGGTTACTCAAATGATAAGTTTTCTTCTTACTGTTCTATGTTAGAAGAGAAATATGATTCTTTATTAATGAAGTATAAATCATTAAAAAATATTAACAATGATGTTTTTTTTGAAAGAAACACAATGCTAAAACAACATCACGAATTCATATGAAAATTTTAATTAATCTACATCAATGTAACGTCCTAGATCCGGGTACCACACTATGGGTGCCCCGAACCAGGTTGGTCACATGACCTCAAGCGCATTTCCCCAAATGCTAGAGACTACCGACTAGCAGCGAGGGCCTAGGTATGATAGTGGGAAAACTATTCCCTCATATATCAAAGTGTAGTGTAGCGGAATAATATAACATACCCAAATATAACATACCCAAAAGCGGAAGTAGTAACAATATAGAACTAAAATAGAAAATTGAACTATAGTAAAAGATAATCAACAGTCATATATATAATGATGCAACATGCCTCTAATCTAAAAAATAATCCAAAACCAGATACAATACAATCTAATGTAATACAGTTCATGGTACAAACTACAACAAAACAAGCGAAAGTAGTGAAATAGGAACTCAACAGCATCAAAAGCCTAAGCTCAGTCTCATGCTCTCTTACTCCTCTACAACAATAAATTTACTGTATAGGGACTCTTGTACTTATCAAAACCTGCAACAATATAATATATTTGGGCCCAAGAAATGACCCAAACATGGTGTGAGAAATAAATCCAAGTAGGCAACCACCAAAGTTCTGTGCCCAAATCATAGTGAAAATGTGCAACAACAGTGTGAAATAATGAAATGAAGTAAACTATGATGTACTAAGAAGTAAACATTCCTACCAGTTATATGGCCATTTTAATTATTATTTAACAATTCAATATAATTGAATTATAAGTTCTTGAGACTCAGCCTCATCCAAAAATTGTCTTCTACAATGGCACAGAAAAAACCACAACTGGTTATTTAACAAGTCGACGGTAATAACAATTCCAAGCCTGTGCTTTAGCTTGGCAGGTATAACATAAGAAATCACAACAGTGAATATTCAAAGTAAACAGAGTCCTTAGACATGCAAAACCTTACCATCAGGTAATAAGAATCAAAACCCTCAAGTGAGTTCCCTCTGGCTTAAAGAATATTTCCATCAGGCATACGTGATATTGCCCTTAGGCACATAATCTACTGCCCACATGCATCAGAAAAGATTACCATAGGCTAAACATAACACTTCCCTTAGGCTAAAAAAAACACTTCCCTCAGGCTAAGCAAGTAATAAATATATATACTCTCAGGAAAACCCAAAACATGCTATCTCAGCATACCCTCAGGTATCCTGGCCAAATGGATAAATAGGGGAAATACACCCACGAGGTGGCCCTGGATCCAAGAAATTATCCCAAACAGCAGTTACACATATTCAATAAATTACCTATGAAATTATAGGTATTTAATCAGTTAAGTCCTCAGCCATAAAACACCCCAAACATTGGCGCGTAACACAACTGTATGAAAAATACACTCAATAGTTGGAATTAAACACTAGACCACCTACCTCGATATCTAATGATCGATATACATGGACAATGCCTCCTGAATCATCCATGAATGAAGAAGATCTCGGATAAACATTCACCCATTCAAACTCAAATAACATCTCATAAGGAAATAACTAGAAGGAAACACTCAAGGAGAGTAAAGGGATTACCCGTGCGGTCCAAATGTGATCGACGGTGGAAGAAACTGATTCCCAGTGTGTGATAGAGATCTCTTCCAAGGTTCGGCCTTCTCTCCTGTGGCTTTTCAGAATTCTAAGCTTCCTCTGTTGAAAGAGATGGATACTGCCAATTTTAAGTGAAAAAAAAACTACACGGAGTGCACTCTCAAGTACACGACATGTACTTTCCATTTTTAACTGTTCCTATGGAGGCTACATTCCACTGCCTCACGGTTCATTTGTTTATATGATTACACTATGTGTTTTTCTTGAATACATGGCATGTACTTTCTCTCTTCTGGAAGATACTCCCACTGCCTTACTGTTTACCTGTCGACTAATTACATGGCGTTTATATACTAAGTACATGAAGGGTAGTCAGTTTTTACACCCTTCATCACCAACATGCCTACACATCCGGTGTACTCATTCCACATGGGCAAAGTACACGACGTGTGGAAAATTACATAGTGTGTAGCCACAAATTTTGGGATTTTCCACCATTTTCCTTATTTAGTAAAAAAAACTCTTAAGGAAAAGGGAATGAAGAATCCCCTACCTTAAAAATAAGAAACGGGTTCTTACAAACATCCCCCCTTAAATAAATTCATCCCCGAATTTCCCTTCCAAGGGTGGTGAAGATAAAGCTGTGAAAAACTCTGGCCACTTAGCATATACATCGGTCTCCCACTCCCAGGTTTCGTCCTACACTCGGCAATGCATCTATAGCACCCGTACGAGAAGAACTGACCGACATCGGGGAACCTTCGTGCTCTTATCAACAATACGAATCAAACGCTCCTCAAAGGATGCATCGACCTAAAGTTCAACCTCCTCAGGCTGAAAAACATGAGATGTGTCTGAGTGATAACGGCGTAGCTGTGATACGTGGAAGATGTCATGCGTGGCCCAATACCTCTACGGAGACTGTAACCGATAGGCAACCGACCCGACTCCCTCTAGAATCTCAAATGACCCCACATAGCTCTGTGAAAGTTTACCCTGTTTAATGATCCACTTATGTCCCAAACTCGGTGAAACATGCAAGAAAACCTAATCCCTGATCATGAACTAAAAGGGTCATCTGCAACAATTAACCTAATATTTCTGACGAGATTGTTCGGTAGTCATCTGCTTCTAAATCAACTGGACCTGCTCTGAAGTCTCCTACATAATATGTGGTCCCAGTAAAGGTGCCTCACCTGCCTCCAACCAACAGAAAGGTGATCGGAATGGACTACCATATAAAGCATCATAAGGTTCCATCTCAATAGTTGCCTAAAAACTATTATTGTAGGAAATATCAACAGGGGGTATGTGCCTCTCCCAAGAGCCCCCAAAGTCTAGGATGCATTCACACAACATGTCCTCAAGAACCTGTATCATAAGCCCTGACTGGCCATCAGTTTGAGGGTGGTAAGATATTCTTAGAAGCACGTGTGTACCCAGTGGCCTCTGAAAACTCTGCCAGAAACAAGATGTAAAAGAGGCATCCCTATCTGAAAAGATAGAACAGGGGACCCCATGAAGACGTACTATTTCTCGGATATACAACTTCTGATCTCGTCAACATCAAAGGTCTCCTTGATAAAAAAAAACTGACCAACCTTAGTAAGTCTATCCACAATAACCCACACAACATCGTTGTCTCTATGTGACTTTGGTAACCCAGCCACGACATTCATCACGACATCATACCATTTACACACTGGAATGGGTAACTGTTGAAACAGACCAGATGGTCTCAGATGCTCCACCATCACCTGCTCATAGGTGGAACATCTCATATCAAAACCAGCTACCTCTCTTTTCATACCCGGTGACCAATACTGACATCTCATGTCAGGGTACATTTTGGTAACTCCAGGATGCACTGCCCAAGGTAAAGCATGAAATTCCCACATCAAATCCTCTCTTATATCCCCTAGAACCCACACTCGCCCATGTATATGCATTACCTCATCATCTCCTATTATCCAACTAGGAGGAGTGTCCTCACTCACCACCGACTCCGGTAGAACAAGGCCTTCGGAATCCGATAGCTGTATCATACTCACTCTATCCAGGAGGGTAGAAGTCACAGTTAAGGATGAAAGACAGGCTCGACCCTGACTGTCGTACACCAATAAATGAATCTATGAGAACAACGACATAATCTTCCAATAACCACTGGCCTCCTACACTACCTGTATCTGAGTCCTTCTACTCAGTGCATCAGCAACTGCATTACACTTACCAGGTGTATAAGCAAGCTTAAAGTCGAAGGATTGAAGGTATTCAACCCACCTTCGCTATCTCAAGTTCAAGTCATGCTGGGTAAAGATGTATTTAAGACTTTTGTGGCTTGTAAACACCAAAAAATATTCTCCCAAGAGATAATGTCTCCAATAATGTAATTCTTGAACTGTTGTAGCCAACTTGAGATCATGCGTCAGGTAATTCCTCTCATGTGGCCTCAACTGCCAAGACCCGTACGCAACTACTCGATCACCCTGCATTAACACTGATCCCATCCCAATACCTGATGCATCATAGTAAAATATATATCTCTTCCGTTTCTCTAGAAGTATCTGGGATGGTGCTGATGTCAACCTTCCTTTCATCTCCTGAAAGGCTATCTTGCAAGATTCTAACCAAACGAACTTCATACCCTTCTTAGTATAACACATCAACGACACTACTAAGTGGGATAAGTCTTGTATAAAGCACCTGTAGTATCCATCCATCCCCAAGAAACTCTGTATTTCAAACACATTCATAGGCTGCTCCTAGGAAACCAATGCTTTCACTTTCTATGGGTCCACTGAAACTCCTGCCTCTGAGATAATATGACCCAGGAAGTGTATCTGGTCTATCCAAAAGTGTCACATTGAGAGAATAACATATAACTGATTCTCTATCAGTGTACTTAGTACAATCTCAAGATGGGTAGCATGGTAATGTTAAGTGTGAGAGTACACCATGATATCGTCCATGAATACTACCACTAAATAATCTAGATATGGGTGGAACACACGATTCATCAAAGTCATAAAAACTACTAGCATGTTCGTGAGTCCAAAAGGCATAACCAAGTACTCGTATAGACCATATCTTCTCTGAAAGGCTATAAGAGGTATGTACGATTGCATAACACACAACTTAAGGTATCTAGATCTCAAGTAAATCTTTGATAACACTTGGGCTCCTTGATGTTGATAAAAATATCATCAATCCCTGACAAGGGATATCAGTTCTTAACCATCAACTAGTTCAGATTTTAATAATCCACACAGAGTCTCAGGGTACCATCCACCTTCATTAAAAATCGGAAAGGAGAACCCCAAGGAGATGTACTGGGTTGAATGAAACCCTTTTCCTAAAACTCCTCTAACTTTATCTTGAGCTCCTGTAAATCTGTTGTAGCCATCCTGTAAAATGGAATGGACACCGATGTCGCTCCTGGAACAAGATCAATAGAGAAATCCACCTCTCACTCTGGAGGTAGACCTAAAAATTCATACAGGAAGACATCCCGAAAACGATCATCCACTTTAGAGAAATCTTTTGAACAAGTTCCCTGGTCATCCAAATATAAACACGTAATTTGGGATATCACTCCACCTCACCCACAATGATCAGGTCCATCTCAGCTCACCTAGACATCCCAATAGCCCGTGTATAGAAACTCTCTACCCTCTGGTGACGTGAAACTCACCCTAAGACGATATCAATCTACAAAGGCTCGAAACGGTACCAACCAGTCCATCCCGAGATTGACATCATAGCTCGTCATCTCTAAGACATATAGGTCACACAGAATGTGACACCCACCATCCTCTAGGGGGAAGTTCTTGCACTGATTCACATCTTCCATTCTAATTCCCATTGTAGTGTCTAGGGTCATAATATTATAAGAAGAAGAAGAAACATTGATCCCAAGGTTCTCCACCACGGGCACATATATAAAGATATGCGTAGCGCTAGTATCGAAAAGTACTACAGAAAAAATAGAAGCAACTAGAATAATACCTCTGATAGTGGAAGGTCCAGGATCCGGCTCATGTTGGTTCTATTGCACTGCATATGCCTCTCCAGTGTCGCGGACCTGTGACATAGCCTAGCTACCCTGAGCTGACCCAACCTCCTGTCTCTGAGTTCCTTGTGTCTGGATACCCCAACCATGACCACCTCCTTAGACTAAATGTCTTGACATGTTCCAATTACCTGACTGGTAAGAAGCTGCTGGCCCAGTTCTTACATGCAGAGTCTACACAGAACCCCTCTAAATAATCACTGGTGGAAACACCCTACAGAAATGCAAGAGATGGCCCACCTTGCCGCAAGCTCGACACTCCACTATGTTACTTGGACACTGAGGTTTCTTATGACCTTCTTTACCACACTGGTAGCATATTACGTATCCACCCAAAGAATTATTCTAGCTAGTACTACCTCTTTGAAAGAAATCCATATGCCTTTTCCTCTTTCTGGTTGAAATAATACCAAAAACTGGTTCTGAAAGCCCTGGCTTACACCACTAGCCTCCCGAAGGTTCTGCTTAGTAATCAGTGCCTTGTTCAAAATAACATGCACTGTAGGCAAACTAAAAACACTCACCAGTGCTCAGATGTCATAACAGAGACCATCATCAAAGTGTCTAGACCTGAACGTCTCTTCACCCACTAGAACAGGTGAAAAATACTATAGCTCGGTGAACCGAGCAGAATAATTCATCATTGACATAGCGCCCTGCTGCAGATTCATGAAATATTAAGCTCGATCTGCCCTTATCATCTCCAGAAAGAAAAGTCATAGAAGACTACCTGAAAATATTTCCATGCCATATCCCGATGATGATCGGTCTGGAGGTAACATCCCACCATCTCTTGGCGGAATCACGCAGCATACAAGTAGAGATCTTGACCCTCCTCTCAGGAGGTGTCTTTAGATTCTCGAAGATAGTCTGCATAGAATCTATCCACGACTCTGCAGATTGTGGTCTGTCATCCCCTAAAAATGTAGGAGGATGTTGTTGCTGAAATATACATGTCAGCTCTGCCATAGATGTGGCAACTGGAGGTGCTCCGTAGAAGGTCTGCATAAACCTCATAAAACCTTCACTAAACTATGCATCCGTGCCTGCATCCAGTATAAGGGTGGGGCCGCATCTGGCATTGTTGGAGGATCCATCAGTAGCCCACGACCTAACATCTCTGGAGTATAATCATCACTACTCTCTTACTGAACAACTAATGGACAGCTCGGCGGCATGACTCTACATGGTCAACACACGCCTTAGATTAATACCATCAAAAATAGAAAAGAATGAGTGTAAGAAGGGAAAAGGAGAAAGAGAGCACTCATGTTTTACAAAACAAGACTACACGGCACGTATAATAACTACACGGTGTGTTCCCTTAAGTCTATTACATGGGAGTGTACTCTGCCAGCACTGGTCATGTAACACCCCAAACACATGACGTTTTTTCCACACACACGGTGTGTACTTCAATTTTATTCCCCTGCCCGAGTCCTTCTACATGACTAGCCACACAGATCACTTTTGAATGATACCACACAACGTGTATATGGTCTACATGGCATGTACTAGATGAGCTTCACCGACTTGTGTTGTATGAGACACGGTCGGGTATACTGCTCAAACCACATGGTGTGTTCCAGATAGACATGGTGTGTACGACTTAAATTCCAACTTCCCATGTTGTTAGTGACACGATCAACTACTCAGTTGACACTACACGACGTGTTACACCTGCACATGGCATGTATACCACCGTGTTTCCCCAGCCACATGACCAAGTCCACACGGTCTCTCACCGGTCAAGACCACACTACGTGTCCCACATGTACACGGTGTGCACAAGAAGAGGTAACACTGACCCATGTTTATAGTAACACGATCAGATCTCGAGATTAGACAACACAACTTGTACAAGAGGTACATGGTTTGTTCCCTCAAGAGTTTCCCCTCCCGTGTTTCTGCCTGCATGGCCAATGAAATGGTTAGAAACTACACGGCGTGTACTTAGGTTACACGATGTATACTTAATTTTTTTTCATTTCTTCTCGAACAGAAGAGTACATGGCGTGTGTTCATAGTACCACACACCGTGTTTTTTGGGTTTTCCAGATAGTAGACCTTAGATTGTACTCCAAAGTCTAGAAAACCATTGAACAAACACCAAAGTGACAAATTCCAATCCATGAGGGCCCATACTCCCCGCGAAACAAATATTGACATCTTATACGTGTTATAATAAAGTAAACAAGTAAACGATCCACTAAATTCTGATTAATTAGGGACTATACTCCTCAAACACTAAGGTTTGGAGTTCATTAATAAAACCTTAAATAACAATACCCTATCAAATAGCAGGTATTTTATTAAGGAATCTATCATAACAACATGCATTTTCTTGCACAACATCTATCGCAAAAACATGCAATTTCTAATGCACCTACAAGGCATGGAAACTATGCCTGGAATGCGATTATAACATGTTCCTAAATGATGCATGAGATGGAATACCCTCATCCCATCAGGTTTCAACTAAATAGAACCAAAGTATAAAATATAAACAGCACACCACAAGTGCGTCACCCAATAGTGAAAATGAAATCAACTATAAAATTGAAAACCAGATAAATCGCAATGAAATGAGGTAGTTTGGATTTTCCCTATATGCGGGTTAGCTACTCTTGGGCACAAATTATTACCAGACACCAATATCATCTATCCCTGACTATAGGCTCCGATCAATAAGTCAGTGAAATAACCCATATGATACCACTTTGTAACGTCCCGGATCCGGGTGCCACACAACGGGTGCCCCGAACCCGGTTGGTCACATGACCTCAAGCTCATTTCCCCAAACACTAGAGGCATCCGACTAGCAGTGAGGATCTAGGTCTGATAGTGGGGAAACTATGCCCTCATTTGTCAAAGTGTAGCGCAACATAAAAATATAACATACCCAAATATAACATACCCAAAAGAAGAAGCAGTAACAATATAAAACTAAAATAGAAAATGGAAATGCAGTAAAAGATAATGAAAGGTCATATATATAATTATGCAACATTCATCTAATACAATAAAGAATCCAAAATAGGATGAAAAAAAATCTAATGTAATACATCATAAGGTACAAAGTACAACAAAAAAGCAAAATTAGTGCAATAAGAACTCAGTAGCATCACACACCTAAGCTCGGTCCCATGCTCCTCTACTCCTCTACAACAATCAAGTACTTGTATAGGGACTCTTGCACTTATCAACCCCTAAAACAATATAATCTTTTTGGGACCCAGAAATGACCCAAATAGGTTGTGATAAATAAATCCCAGTAGGCAACCACCAATGGTTTGTGCCTAACTATCAGTGAAATGCGCAACAATAGTGTGCAATAATGAAGTGCAGTAAACTAGGAAGTACTCAAAAGTAATCCTTCCAACAAGTTATATTTCCATTTTAATTATTATTTAAAAATTCTATATAATTGAATTATATGTTCCTAAGACTCAGCCTTAGTTGAAAATCTTTTATACAGTGCCACAAGAAAAATCACAACCGGTTATCTAACAAGTTGAGGGTAAAAATAATACCTAGCCTGTGCTTTAGCATGGCAGGTATAGCATAAGAAATAAATATAGTGAATATTCAAAGTAAACAGAGTCCTCAGACATGAAAAACCTTACCCTCAGGTAATCAGAATCGGAACCCTCAGGTGAGTGCCCTCAGGCTTAACAAATATTTCCCTCAGGAAAACAAGATATTTCACTCAGGAACAGAAGGTACTTCCCAATGGAATAAGAAAACTTTCCCTCAGGCTAAAAAAAACACTACCCTCAGAAAAAAACACTTCCCTCAAGTTAAGAATTTAATCGATATATTTCCTCTCAAGAGAACCCAAAACATGCTATCTTGGCATACCCTAGGGTAACCTGGCCAAATAGATAAACAAGAGAAACCCACCCACAGGGTGGCCCTGGATCCAATCAATGTTCCCAAATAGCATTTACACATATTAAATAAATTACCTATGAAAATATTGGTATTTAATCAGTCAATTCCTTCTCCATATGACACCCCAAATATGGGTGCGTAGAACAACAGTACATAAAAAACACTCAATAGTTGGAATTAAACACCAGACCACCTACCTCGATCTCTATTAATCGATATATGTGATCGACGCCTCATGAATCATACGCGAATGATGTAGATCTGGGATAAATATTTTCCCATTCAAACTCAAATAACTCCCCCTTAAGAAATAATTGGAATGAAACACTCACGTAGAGGGAAGGTCTTACCTGTGCAGTCCAAACATTATTGATGGCGAAAGAAACGGATTCTCGGTGTGCGATCAAGAGATCATCAAAGGTTCGACCATATCTCCCATGGATTCCCAACGTTCTAAGCATCCTCTGTTGAAAGAGGAGGCTAATGCCCATTTTAAGAGAAAAAAAACTACACGGCGTGTACTTTACATTTTTTAACTGTTCTTATAAAGGCTACTTTCCCCTACATCACTGTTTATTTGTCGACATGATTACACAGTGTGTATTTCTGAATACACGGCATGTACTGTCTCTCTGCTAGAAGCTACTCCCGTCACCTTACTATTCACCTGCCTACTGATTACATTTTGTGTAGTCAGTTTGTACGCCCTTCATCACTGACAAGACTACACACCCTATGTACTCATTCCACATGACCAAAGTACACGACGTGTGGAAAAGTACACGACATGTGGAAAAGTACACAGTGTGTACCCATGAATTTTAGATTTTCCCGATTTTCCTTATTTTCTAAAAAAACACAAGGAAAAGGGAAATAAGAAAGCAAAACCTCAAAAATAAGAATAGGGTGCTTACAATCAAACTGCATTGTTCATGAAAAAACGATAAAAGGATTATAGAATTATATGGAATCTTATAAAAGTGATGCTCTTGATTTTAAAAACTATGAAAATATTTTGGATGAGATTCTTGGAAAGAATGTTATTAAAATAGAAAAATTATGAATAAGAATCATTGTTGAAAACTCAAATTTATATAAAAAATAATTTTTCCCCAATTCATAAAATGATACCTACTTTTATTGTGGAATAAAAGGGAAATACACTAAAAACTATTACTTAATAAATACTCAAATGGGTGGTATTAAAAAATATTTTATTTCCAAAAATGTAGATTTAGAAAGTGATATAAATTTTGAGGAAATAACAAAAATATTGATTCCCAGATCATTTCTTGCTGACACTTCTAGACACAAGAAATTATAGGTACCAAAAAAACATATGTTTAAATAATTTTGCAGGATAATGGCATAGGAATATAAAAGATATATATGTTATTCCGAAAGTGACTTTTCAAGTAACCTGAGTAAAGACTAATCAAATTTCCATACATTGACACAAAAGGATGGAGGTCTAATCACTTTAGGTGACAATTCAAAAGGAATGAATGTTTGAGTAGGAATGGTCGGAGATCCAAAGACTATCTTAATCAATAATGTACTCTTTATAAAAGGTTTAAAGCACAACCTATTAAGTATTTATCAACTTTGCGATTTAGGATATTTTGTTTACTTCTATGATAATTTTTTCTTATTTTACAAAGATAATTTTTTTAAATTTATAGAACCATGAATTTATAATGTTTGTACATTAGATCTTAATTCCTTGTGTAAAAAAAGTTAATTATTTAACTACTAATACAAACAAGTGATGGATTTGGAATAGAAGACTTAAACATTTTAAAATATATACTTTACATAGATTATCTAAAAAACAATTAGTTTATGATTTTCCTAGTCCTAAATTTGACAATAATAGATTTTGTGATATATACCAAATTGTCAAACAACACACATCTTCTTTCAAATATATTAACATAATTGTTACATCTAACCCTTTAGAACTTATCCATATAGATTATTTGTACCTTACAAAGTATCTATTTTGGCTGGTAAATTATATATTTATGTTTTATTTGATGATTATTCTCTATTTACATGGGTTTATTTTCTAATACCCAAAAGTGATGTATTCATTATTTTTAAATGTTTTTTCAAAATTGTTCAAAATGAAAAAGATTTTAAAATTATTTCATTGAGAAGTGATCATGATGGAGAATTTTAGAATCAATATTTAAATATTTTCAATCAAATATAGCTATTGAAAAAAATGATATACAACATGAACACCTAAAAAATGAATTTTTGAAAGAAGGAACAAAACTGTTCATGAAATGGAAAAAACCATACTGAATGAATATGGTCATTCTACCTACTTATGGGAAGAAGTTGTAAGTATATAATAATATATTAGGAATAGGGTTTTAATAATACTTATTTTTAAAAAGACACCTTATAAACATTTTAATAACATAAAACTTAAAGTAAAGCACTTTAAAATATCTGGATGCAAGGTGTATATCTTGAATACTAAGGAAAACCTTGGTAAATTTGATCCAAAACCTAATGAAGGAATATTTTAAGTATATTATGCTACTTCTAAATACTATAATGGTTTTAATAACAAGTTAAGGATTGTCGAAGAATCATTTAGTGGGTTGTTCATAAAACTGACCCTTATAATAAAAATACCGATCAAACAGATAAAATTACTGACTCGTATGACCATATGAGACTTGATTAACCAAAATACAATTTTGTAAAAATTATAAATATAATTTAGGCTAGTTCAGAAGAACATGGAACTGAAGATCCTAAAAGTGTCCAACTTAGAATGTTTAAAACCTTAAATAACTATCCTTTAGAAACCATCATAGGTGACCTATATATTGATAATAGAACTAGAATAAATGTAGGAAACCAAGATGAATTCTATGATTTTTGACATTATTTAGAAATTAAATCTATTGAAGATGCTTTAAAATATTATATTTGGATATTATCTATAAAATAATAAATTACCATATTCAAAAGAAATGATGTTTTAGAATTATTAGAATGTCCATCCAATTTTCCAGTAATAGGATCTAAGTGGATCTTTATAAATAAATAGGAAGATCACGGGATCATAACCAAAAATAATGAAAGATTATTTTCTAAAGCATATAATTAAGAAGAAGGAATAGATTATGATGAAAAATTTACACCTATATCTTGATTAGAATTCATTATAATATTTTTAAGATTATGAATCTCTTATAAATTTTAAATAATATAATAGGGATATTAAAATTTATTTTTTAAATGTATATTTAATGGAGGAAGTTTATATTGGACAACCTCATAATTTTGAAAACCCTTATAAATAAAATTCTATTTTTAAACTTACTAATGCTTTGTATGTACTTAAACATGCAACTAGAGCTTGGAATAGAAGATTATGTTCTTTTATTTTTAAAAATATATTTTTTGTTGGATTGAAAGATCAAAATGTTTTTAAGAAAACTATTTTTTCTAATATTTTATAAGTAAAAATCAATTTTGATGATGTTATCTTCGATTCAACACAAAAATAATTTTTTATAATTTCTCAAATTTAATTTAATTTTTTTGAAATGAGTATGATAGGAAAACTAAATTTCTTATTAGGTGTTCATATTTATTAAAAATATTATGGAAATGTTTCAAATCAAAGTAAATATATTATTTATTTATAGATAATGATTTGACATGAAAATAGTAAGACTTATTCAACTCTTATGTGTCCCAATATAATAATTTATTTAGATTAAGCTGGAATACTAGTTGACAATAATTTCTATAGAGGTATAACTGGTATTTCATTATATC
Source organism: Viscum album (assembly GCA_963277665.1). Classification (NCBI taxonomy): domain Eukaryota; kingdom Viridiplantae; phylum Streptophyta; class Magnoliopsida; order Santalales; family Viscaceae; genus Viscum; species Viscum album. The sequence continues at coordinate 930,612,925 of OY728165.1, forward strand.
TTACTGCTAGTAGACCATACCTATTGTATTTGTATTTTTATATGCTAGATTTCTGCCAAATAAAAAAATCCCATATTATTTCTATTGAAAGAATTTTTGGATATTTAAAAGGAACTATTTTTTAATCTATTTTCTACTATAAAAATTATTAATTTAATTTAATTTCATATTTAGATGTTTATTTTGGAGGTTGCAGATTAGTTATAAAAAGCACCTTGGAACCTATCACTTTTTCAGAAAATATTTTGTATCATGGTCAAGTAAAAAACAACATTCAATTGCTCTGTCAATAATATAGTGATAATATATTTATGCTAGTAGTTTCTGTACACAAGTATTATGGGTGAAAAACACCCTACTAGATTTTAGACTAAATTTAAATAATATACCTATTTTATATAATAATATTAGTGCTATTAATATTTCATAATATCTTATAAGTCATTCTAGGACTATAAATATTAATACTTGAAATAATTTTCTAAGAGATCATGTTCTTAAAAAGGATATATATTTTGGATCTTTAAATATCGAATATCAATTAGAGGATATATTTACTAAACCACTTTCCACTACATGGTTTGATTTTATTAAGGGGGAGTTAGGGATATATAATTTGAAATGATAAATTATTGATTTTTTATTCCTTATTTTTATTCTAGTAATCTTTATTTATGGTATTTAATTAGTTGTGTTTCTCTTTATTTTTTATATTGTTACATATTATTTAAAAGAATTTTGTTTTTATTTCTTTTCATTCATCTTCTAAAATTAAAAATTAATGAGTACATTATCAACCGGTATGAGAAAACATTCTGTCTTCATACTCTTCCTACTCCTCCACATCCATTCAATTTATAGTGAAATTCCTATTCCAATATTCCAAAACACTAATACTTTTAACCTCCAATCTTGAAACCTCCAGAAATGAAAAAATTATAAAGAATTGAAGATAATGATTTGGGTGCTCCTACCTACCCACCAGTGAAGTGTCGTAAAATTCTTCAAGGTAAAGTGATAGATTTTGAGTATTTAAATGAGAAAAATAGTTCATTAAATACAACCATTAGATTTCAAGGATTTGATTTTTCTTTTTTAGATTTTTAGTATCCTCTGATGTTTTTCATTGAACTAAAAGGGTTATATATAAATGCATCATTATGTTTTGGAGTTAATTAAGACTCTATAATCACTAAGAATAATGATGTTGAATTTTCTATTTCATTAGTGAAAATTTTTAAGTTGTTACACTCTCCACATGAGGTGTATTTTCATTTATTCTTAAGAAATTTCAATGATTGAAAATTTAAGTCATATGAGATTATGTATCCTCTGTTTGGAACAAGATCTATCAAGAAAATATTAACGAAATACCTTAATCCTAATCGAAAAGTCTGGATGAAGTTTAATAAATATATAATTTTATTGAGAATAGTTGAGTTAGAAAAAGTCTTTTATCCCCAAATTTATATTCTATTTCAATTTTAGAAATAAATTAAGTTCAATTTCTATAATTTTATGTTAAGATATATTACTCATTACCGTCACAAAGAAGCAATGATGTGATTCTTTTACAATGGAAGAAAACTTTCATTTTTTTACAAATAATGGGAAACATTAGAGGGATGTCTTTTGGATATGGATACCATCACAACAAAATTATAAATGTTGGAACTGTCAAGAAATTGGAAAATATCTAGAGAAATTTCTGAAATAGTCTCTTACCTATTGGAGTGGAACAATAGAAAAATTTGATTGAAGTTTCTCTGGGGGAGAATGGAATGATAACCTCATTTGGATCTGTTATACCAAGGTTAGATAAAGGGGATGAATCATGAGAAGATGCTGGCCATTCTCAAAGAAAAATAATTTTAGTAAAAATTATATAATCTATAAATGTATCTCAAGAAGGAGTTAAGATTATTGAAAAATAGGCCCAACGGAAATTTGAACAGAGGGAAGATGTCCCTATCTCAAGTGGAGTTTCCCTTGAAAATCATTCTTTGGATATTGCTAATTCAGTTGATGTAGAAGTTTCCACATTAAGATAGAGAACCGAAGATTAACAAATAGATGTTTCAATAAGAGAACCAATTTTGGATATAGTGAAGAATGGAAAACCTTCAAGACCTATTTCTATAGAGGCTTCAAACTCTTATGATGAAGATATGATTTGTAAGTGTTTTCATTTATGGCATAAGAACATTCCTTTAAGACAAGTACTGGAAATTTTGAGGAAGAAATTTGAATATATCATATGTTTAACAGTTCCTAGGGACGAGTTTTAGGAACATCAATCTCAACTCAGAGGCATTTTAGAAAATTTTATTTCTATAGGAGATCTTAAAGAATGTATCATATCTTTAGCTTTGTAATTCAGATCATTAAAGAATGAATCTATGAAGAAGACCAATTTTGATGAGCTAAAGAATATGTTAAGTAGATAATATCAGTATATCAAAAAATTTCATCAAGCATCAAGATAAAATCCTTAATATAATCCTTCAGATGTGATAAGAATATTTGAGGCTATAATTTCTGCATTGGTTGATTTCAGTGATTTTTTTCACACTCTACTGTCTAAAAGTACTCCATTGAATTATCTTTTGGATAATCAGAGAGATTTGATAATTCAAATAACATATAGTGAACCCTTGTTGGAACCTATAATTCATCAAGTTATAGAAAAGTTTATTGCTTTCATTCAAACTCCTAAAATAGTGAATGCATTTATTAAGGTGAATTTGGTAGAAATTTTTAGGACTAGGAAACATTAAAAGAATACACTTAAATAATAAAAATATGTGTTTAAAAATCATTTTCAGAGATGTATAGTAAAGTTTCTTGAGAATCATGGTGATGTTAAACCAATTCCTCATCGAGCTTCACCTACAACCCATAGATATTCTAATCATGAAAACCATTCTAACCGTAGCCCATCCTTTGGAACAATTATTAAGTTGTTTGGGTATGTACTTATAATTTTAAAAAACAATTGATAAGAAATTGATTTTACTTTACATTAATTTTTTTTGTATTTTGTAAATTATTTTTAACTTTATTATTATCTTATTTATGTTTAATTTTACATTTCTATACACATATTTTATTTCTCTACAAAATAGAATATAACATTCTGTTACAGTTCATTTTTTAATTTATTATGTTTTATTCCATTTATTCATTCAAATATTCTTTTTGATATCACAAAGGGGGAGAATATTTTAGAACAAAAAAAATTAGATATTGGGGGGGGGGGGATTGTAGAAAAGTGGGTATTTTTTTCAATTTATAAGTATCTTGTTTCTTTCATCAAAATAATACTGTGAAATTGAAATATTTTATTATATCATGTTCATGTTTAAAAATACTACATTTTTTATAAATTACATTATTGGTTTTGTGATCCTCAAAAGGCGGAGATTTTTTGGGATATATTGTCTCAAAAATACTCTGTAATATATATGATGTTTTTTATTCTCAGAAATACTTTTGTTTTTTTTAAATAAATTTGTGTTTTGTTGTTTTATCAGAAATATATTTCATATTTGATGAAATGTAAGATATGAGATGTATTATGGAAACACTTTTAAAACCCTAAATTCAGTAAATGAACATATGGCTCATCATCCCTACACTACATTGAATATTTTTTGAATGAATCTGTATCCCTACGCTATGTTGAACATTTTTCGTATAGACCGACATCCCTACGCTGAATATTAGGAATATGGATCAAAATCCCTATATTTGAGGAATCAAAAATGTATGGAATATTAACCATACATTGGAATCTAAAATCAATATTCACACCCAACATTTGGGAGATTTATTTATGGTTAATCAATGCTATGTTTCGAATCAACCATATATTAGAAGGACAAACATATGGATTCTCATCACTTCATTACTTTTGATCCCTACATTACATATATATGAAAGTATGGTTGAGGAACCAAACATTGAAAGGAACCCTCAACTATGAAAAGGAACCCTGCACTATGACAATAAACTCTATTCTACACCATGGAACACTACATTATGCAGCTGAACCCTACGTTTGACAATTCAACATCAGAGTTTTAAAGCCGTGATTTAATTGGAGATTCATGCCATGGTCTTGCCTGAATTATAGACTAATTGAAATATTCTCAATGACCTATTAAATTTCTTGTTATGATCAATTCAAGATCCATATTCAGTGGATTAAATCATTCAAAATCTTAAGGGAAGTTATGAATCCCCTAGATACTGGGAATTTGAAGTTCCATGTTCTATCAGGAAAACTTCTTGGATATGTAATACCGAAGCTAACAATATACTCTATATATTCTATCAACATTCTGTTGTAATACTTATATACATAGATATATACATATGATTTTATTTGTGGGAATATATTTTATAGTGCTACTGTAATGAATGACCAAATATGTTATTTTCTGAAGAGGCTACACTTTGGAGACATATATTTTCAAACTCATACAACTCTAAGATTAATTGTTCTGATTTGTGTAATTAATATTGAAAATAATTTGATACTAGGATTACTTCAGAGTTATTATGTTATAAATACATTCATTTCTAAAGAAGAATATCCATCTACTGTCAGTTTCTACTGCTGCTACAATTTTGAAGATCAGCCTGATTCATCAAAAAATAAAATTCATTTGATTTATTTGAGTATCATCTTCTCTTAATTAATTTTGGTTTATGTATCCTCTTATTTTACAAAAAAGTGGATAACCTATTCCCTTTCAAATAAATATAAGGCTCTATTTAGCATTATTGTAAAGGTGTCAACTTCCATCACTCAGTTTTTCGTTTTGAAGGTCTAGTGATAAGAGGACCTTTCTAGTGAAAATCTCCAATTTCATAGAGAGTACATTGTTGGATTGGACTAGGGGGTCTTTGTACCCTGAAACACTATAAAATTATTGTGTTAATTCTTTCTGTTTATCATGTTCTTATATTTCTTATAGAATAGAACACTTCTTATCTATATAAATCATAAATACATTTTCAAGCTAGAATCTATTGAGATTTTCAAAATGACACAATTATCCCCCCTCTTATTTTATCTTTGTATTATTCTAACCTATAAATAATGAAATTTTAAGAATGTAGAAACATCAAACAACATGATATAAGTATGAGTCAAGGATATCTACAAAGACCATTTCACATGGAGGACATAGTCCCATAAAGGAATCATGTTTACTCCTAGTCCCAACATAACACCTCATGGTAATAAACATTACCCAATTCCTTGGAGCTCTATCTAGGAATACCCATCATTTAATGTTCCTTAATATGTGTTTCACATGAATAATAAATCATAAGGGTTACCCATGTAAAGAATTGGGTATCATAATCATGTTATAAGGCAAAAATAAGAGAATTTCATAATGGTGTCACTGAGGGAAAATATTTAAATCATAATTGGACATTAATAAGGTAAAATAGGCATAGATAATGACAAGTGACTAAAACTAAAGTGAAAACATTTAAAAATAGTGTTTCAAAAAATATTAAAAATGAAAAATTTTAGTGTGGTTTAAGGAAAATATTAAAGGGAATTAAAGAGGAAAATGAATAATCTATTATATAAAACAAGAAGTGAAGCAAGATAGATTTTCAGGATAAAATTATTTATTTTAGAATAATATTGGGGGATTAAAATATAATATGTATATTACATGTGAATGGGTATAGAATTTGGAAGTTCCCTTTAATTGGGCTCTCTTATCAGGAGGAATTAGAATGGTAACCTTATAAAACATGTATTTCCCTACGAGAATGAATAATTGATCTAGTAACATATTCATGAAACATAAACACATAACTTATGAGGATTAAATAATAATAATTAAGAATTAATTTCTATTAAAGATGGAAAAAGCGTAACTCGAAGGAAAAAATAGGGGTTTGGGGAGAACCCCTTACTTTAAATCCAAATGTTTTATAAACATGCACTTAATGTCCTGGATAATGAAATTACATTCATTAAAAATTTAATTTAGAAACTATTAAACATGTATTATATTTAGAATAATTTTATTAAGTTCATTTATATCCTCTTTATGAGTTATAAGATTAGATTTCATCTTTCGAGAGTGTTCTTTTTCTTGGTTTTTATGATTGGTTCACTAGTATACATGTTTGAAATAGTTTGTAAAATAATAATAGTTATCTAGAATTCAAATTATATTTCATTAATTTAAATAAATAAGATTAAATTTTCATAGATGGAATTTTTTCTAGATAGGAGGATGATTCATTTGGTAAAATGTTAATGATAATCGTTTAGATTATTTTTGTGTTTTTTTGGTCATCATAAAAATGTTTTGTTTTATTAATTAATAATAGGTATATATATATGTTTTAGAACACTAAATAAGATGTCAATAATATATTAAAATCATTATTAACAATAAATATGTTATTATGACCTTCATTGAAGGTGGAAAAGGAAAATTAAAACCCATTATCCATGATGGGGGTAACTCGACACATCACAAATGATGTTCTTTTTTTTTAGAATAAAATGAAGAGGAAAGATATTTGAAAATGGATATTCAATTAAAAAAATTATAGAATCTAAAATATAATGGGTTTATCATGTAACTTAGGTATATGGAGTTTAGGATATGATATGAAAAGAAAAAAATTGAAAATAAATTAAAAGAAAATGAAAGAGGATTTTACCTCTTGAATATATTCCCCTTGAAAACATCAATAGGGAAATGTGACTAGTATTTTATTGACATAAAGGGATGATAGACATGACTAGGAGAAATTGTAAGAGGATTGGATATAATTTATAGGTGATTCAAGGCTTTGTACGAGGATACGATATAGTGAGATGTGGTATATATAGTGGAAGAGAGAAGTGTTTTTATTTTTATTTTATTGATTTGTTTATTATCTTTGTTCAAGGATATCAATAATATTTATTATTGGACTACATAAATTAACAAGTAAAATTTATTTCTTACCAATGAGTAATTAACTCACCCACACATCATCCATGACTTAAGAATTCACATATTTGATAAATATTGTAAATTATCGTATTTCAATATAAACCAGAAATTCAACTATTTTTGAAAAATTAATCAAAATTACCCCAAACCATTTTCTTACATTTATACTTAAAAATTGTCTGCATTTTATGAAAAAAAAGTCTAAATTTAATAAATCTAATTTTGAAATAAAATCATCATTTATCAGGATTTTAATATTTTAGTCACTTTTATATCAAATTGAAAAATGTAATAAGGTCCCATTAAATTAACTTATAATGACAAGAAAAAAGTATTAAAATATTAAAAAAATTTATGAAAATATTTTTTTAAGTCATTATATGAATTATAAAATTTTAAATTAACATTTACTTTTTATAAAAATATCAATACTTTATTTGTCATTTTTAAAACATTTATTTAATTATAACATGATACAAATATATCGTATTTTCATTTATGAGATAGAAAAATTTTATTTATACATTCATAAGTTAAGTTACTATTCAATTTTTTGTATTATTATTCTTAATGGTCACATTACTATTCCAATGGTTAAGTTACTATTCTATTCATATACATTCTTTAACTTCTATAAATATCACTTATTTAATTCATTATTCATTTATAAAGTTTATATCTTGTTATATATGTGATTTTAGTTTCTTTATACTATATAAAATAATTATTATAAGGTAATTTCCATTAATAAAATTATGGGTCGTTACAAAGACTTTAAATTATTTTAAAATTTTGAATAATTACAGGAGTGGAACTCCTCCCACATATAAAAGAGAACCCTTATCCCCCATTATTTACATGAAATTAACCTTTTATTTCAAATGATACCTACCAAAATTCCTTCCCCAAATCCCATACAACATCATATAGGTCATGGTATTCTCAAAATACTAATACTATAAGGCTTAAGGTGAAATATAATGGGAGATATATGAGAAAGAGGTATAAGTCCTAACCGACTTATTTCAAGTTTACTTTTTTTAAATCCTTAAAATATATTCTAAATTTTAAAAAATAATGAAATAATTTTATTCAATATAATTATATATTACTATGTTGACGAAACAACCTTCTTAAATATCTTTTCCATCATATGGGAAATAAAGACATTTCTCATGTGTAAGCATGGACTACTACCTCCATGAAGTGATGTATTTTATTTTCCCTTACCACCTCACAAGACTAGTTATAAATATGACATTAATGAATATATAATATTTTTATTTTATTATACTTATTATTGATATATTATATATTACTTATATTCTTACCCTTTCCATCCTTTAGAAATTGATAACATTGCTCACGTGTACATGTTAAATACCACCTCCTTGAAGTGTTGTGATTAATTTTTCATTACCACATCACATGGTTATTTATAAAGATGGAAATAATGAATTAATTTGAAATAAATAAAATAATTTTGATTATGTAATAATAAAATATAATGTCATTTTTCATTTCTATCAATTAAAAAATAGAAATGTCACTTGTGTGTACATGCAGAATACTACATCCATGATACGACATATTTCATTTTTCAATTCCACCTTAAAAATAGGGTTATATAAATGTTTTAAATGTATAAAAATATTAATTTTTTCATGATTAATTTTTTTAATTGATGGAACCATTATCCCTATTACATTATTGAACCTACTAATGTAATTTTGGACTTATATAATGAATGTCCGTAAAACATAAAACATGAAATTATGTATTGCAGTTAATAATAATGCGCGGTAAAAGAGAAATAATGGGAATAATTATAATGGAATAAACATGAAAAAGTTTCTTAAAACAAAATAAATCTTATATAATTTAAATATTAATGATGAAATTCATATAGACAATATAAGTTGATACTCGAGGTAAGGAAATTTCCTTTAAAAATATTGTATTAATGTTTTCCTTCCAACTCATTTTATTCCATGAAAATGATATACTAATTTTTTCATGAATGTTCTTAATTATTTATCAAAGTAATTTAAATTTAATTTTCATTTATCTGTGAATTTATTTAAAAATTATTAAGAATGGATATTTTCAATATTTTTATGTGGTTTATTTTTGCCTTTTATAAAAGTGAAAAAAGATAGTTTTTTGATATATATTGGTTGACCAATTTTTTCTAACATTATAGTAATTATTCAATTTCAAGGTTACATTATAGGTATACATTTTTAATTTTAAATAAAATCATTCACTCAATATTCTATTATTTTTTAAACTTTAAAATGATTTTATAAGAGAATTTGTTTTCTCATCATTATGATATAATTGAAGGTGTTATTTCTTATGGGGTTGAATTGCAATTAAAAATGATTTTATGATCAAATTGAAAAATATATATGTTTTATTCAGGTTATTTTTCTTAGAAATATTTTGATAATGACATGTGAGATTGATATATATCTGATGATGGTTGATCCATACATATATTTACATATCATTAGATAAATTGATAAAGATAACCAGTGATAGGTTACTCTTATGAGCTATAGGGAATTATAATATTTTGTTATTCAATTTTTAGGGTCATTGTAAAGATGAATGTTAGGAAAATGTTCTAAAGAAACATCATGATATTATTTTATTACTTTTTAAATGAAATATTTTAATTTCTAAATATAAGCAAATATTATTTTTTATGGAATGTTTATGATTTTTTTAAAAGGACAAATGATTTTTTTGGGAAAGTTATTAATTAATATTCATGTTTTCCAATAAAACCATATATTTTTTATTTTGAATTTATGATTTTATGTGAAATTATCTATGAATTATTTGAGTAATTATGATCTTTTGGTGGAAAGGTAAATGAATATTTGTGCTCAAATGTTTATTATGGAAATAGAAATCCTTATTAGGAGTTTTCAAGTTCCAAAAAAGGTATAAAAGGTTTAATTTTTCTTATTTTAATTACTTATCCTTTGGATAGTCATCCCAAGTTTTCAAATAATTTTTATAAGGGATTAAGGACGAGTATAAATTTTAACAATTTAAAAGTTACACTTATTAGTGTTACATTGAACAAATAACTAATGTCTTTAAAAAAAATGTTTTGTATAAAAATAGAAATTATGTGAAAATATGATTTTTTTTGTAAGGTTTCACTTAATTCTCAAAAAATCTAAAAAATACCCTAGATATATTGGAAATTGAATACCATTTTATAAATAATGTGATTATGGGCTGATTAAGGTACAAGTTATTATAGTTGGCATGTTTTATGAAGAAGGTCTATACTTGGTCAGCAAGGGATGGGTTTTAGGTTTTTTTATGGTTGGTTAGTGTGGGATGGGATATTTTTGTGGGTTAGACCACAATAATATGATTATTTCTCCATTGTTAAAAAGTGTTATTTTAATGGGTTTTTTGGGAAGATGGAATGAATAGTTTTTGTGGGTTTTGTTTTGTAGTTTCACAATAGAAGAAAAATATAATAATTAATGAAAAAATTGGTAATGGGTGTGGGTTAGAATAAAATGAATGATAATTTATGAATTAAATTTTCATAAATTAAATAAAATGGGAAATTTATAAAATTAATATAGTTAATGGATGGAAATAGATTTTCATTAAAATATAGAATTTATTGGTTTAATCATCATACATAGGTTCGTAATTTATAAATCTAGAAATTGGATAATGAGATGAATAAATAGTAATTGGGAATTTTTTACATGGTTTTTTTTGTGTGGGAAAGTGGGTTGGTGTGTGGTGTTATAGTTGGAAGTGGCGGTGTTTCATGGTGATGGTAGTGTAGTGAGGGTTGTGCCTATGGTGTTGCTATGTTGATGTGAACCATTTATAATGGTTTTATCTGTGGCTATGCATAAATATATGTTGTATTTCATTATTATTTTATTACTCACCACACCTGATTTGGATAACCTTATCAATTTCCAAATTTTTTTGGTTTTGGGTATTTTCTCTAATATCTAGGATGGCGAGGGAGGGTGGTGGGCTACCTCATCTTCCCCTCTCACCATTTGAGCATATTAGATGGTTTTATTATTATATGGTGAGGTTCATTAATAATATAAGGAGTGAATTTGTTAAATTTATTTCATGTTCATGATGCACCACTATGATGGATATGGATGTGATGATGATAGGATAATGACACAGTATATATAGTGGGTTTTATGCCTGATAGGGGGAGGTCACATGGTTTATTTCCTTCATGCACATGGTAACTTGACAATATGGATGAAAATGTCAGTATGGGATATGTAAACTTGGTTTTAGATATGGATGGGGTGATATGGTTGTTTATTGATTAAGAAATGAGATGTTTGGACCTATAAGGGGATGGTGTAGGTATGATTGTGACCAAATAAACATTAAATTTTTATATATAGAAGGTAATGAAGCTAAGAATGTTTGAAATTGGGGAATGAGAGTGAAATATTAGTTGGGAAGTCATTAATGTCTGGATTTTTTTATATATCATTATTCAATTGTGTTATATTTGTTACATGATTATGTGAGAGAGCCACGGTGAGGCTGGGTGGTGGATGATATAATAGGTGGTTATTATTTTTATTGTGTCTTCACTAATACATTAATACACTCCATCCAAAATTTAATGACATGTATTTTATATGTAAGGTTGAGTATAAATGTTATGATAACCCCATATATATCATTATATATATATAAATACTATTTTAGGTTTCCTTAGATATTTTATCTGTAAAGTTGGGCATTACTATCATAGACTTGAGGATTATAACATGAGTTTATACCTAACTATTATCATTGGTATTTTATTTAGAGATTTGTATTTGTAAAAAAAATTCACAAATGTATTATTTTAGATCTTGGTTTATTTATATCATGGTTGGTAATGTTGATTTTATTTAGTTATTACTAGGATAAATGAGTTAAGTGCCTACCATTTGTATGTTTTATAACCTTGGTAAAAGTGTCCCAAAAGAGGAATATTGGATGAGGTACTAATGGGGTCACTCTATCTACACTACTGGATTATAAGGGATTACTAGTGGGTGAACGTCATGGACCAACTTATCCATAACTTACATATTACCACATATTAACAGTAAATAAAACTAAAAAAAATCCTCAAGTCACTTCACATTACACATGAATAAATGATAAAAAAATATTGGCTTCATTATAAAATCCTGATTTTTCAAACCATAACATTAAACATCTCATGTATCTTATAACACGATATTCAACAAGGACCTCTTTATTATATTAATATAATGGTTTTTTCAATTTATCTGTTATACTATCCTCTATATCAGCCATACAGATATTTACATCATGTCTCTTATTGATATCTCAAATCATATGGTACTTTAAAAGGATGTGTTTGGTCCTTTGTTGATACTAGGGTTATTTGGACCGAGCAATGTATCCATTATTGTTACATTTAATCTTCATTACTCCCTAAATGTTAGGTTCCTCCTCAAGATCCATCAGAATCTTCTCAATTAAAACAACCTCCTACATGACATACGTTGAAGTGATGCACTCTACCTGTATTGTTTAGTTCTATAGGGTGTATTTTTTATAACTCTTCAAACTGATAGATCCATCATTTATGAATAAACAAAACCAAATTCTGATATATTATCATCTTTTTCATATTATAATCTTTCATTAGTGTGACCCCTTAAAATAGATTATCCTCTTCTATAAAGGATAATAACTTATCCTTATTTACTCTTAAGTATATAAGATTGTTCTTAATATAAATATAATAAATCTAACCATGAAAGGATTTATTTGTAATAATTATCCTTAATTTACAAGAAACATTGATTTTGGTACACAACATGACATACAAGATTGATCCTATAGAACATGCAGAAATAATTTCGTCCAACCATTATAACTCTTTTGAAGGATCTGAAATATTCCTAATATTAGTTCCATGACATATTTATAAAGACCCCTTTTTGTGTTTATCCTTAATCAGACACTTTTTATTTTTAAAATATATGTGTTCTAACTACATCCAATAAACCTATTAGATATATCTTTATATATCTTCATACCTAGTCTATATGATTGTTTTCCAATGTCATTAATTGAGACACATTTGACCATCTATATCATTATAGAGTGTCATTTCTAATAAGTAGTATTACTTTCATGTATAATGTTAGAAACATCACTACACTCCCAAAAATATACTTTTATACACAAAAATATTCTAAATTTTTAAAAATAAATAAACTCTTTAATTCTATCATCAAATTGATAATTCCAATTCTAAGATGCTTACCTCAATCCATAAATAGATTATTGTTGCTGGAAAAATATTCAACAATAATTTTTCACTTTCTAACTATTAATTTTAATCATATAAATATCATTAACTAAATTCCCTTTAAGAAAATTAGTATTTATATCCATTTGATATACCTTATAATCATATTTAATTATTATAGAAATAAAAATCCAAATGGAATTTGTCACTAAAACAAGTGAAAGAGGCCTCTTAACAAGAATACCATGAGTTTTTTTGTAACCCTTTTACACCATATATTATTTATTTGTATTAACAATATTATAATTAATTTCTTCATGCAAAAAAATCCACTTCCACCATATGGGTATCAACCCTTAATGTGAAGAACAATTTTAAAAATTTGGTCAGTGCACGTAGAATGTATTTTATATTCCATGGATTTTAATTATTTATATAAAAAAATCGTAATTTACTCTTAGTATGTAGTTGGTTCATCTCTTATAAACATCACATCATTATCATTTTTTAAAAATAAATCCATATCTCTCAAGATCCAGAAAACTCCTACCAAACCTCTTATGTTTTTGTGTAATCTATGTTTATTATTTTTCCACAAATAATTTTTAAAATAAATCAACATATAATTAAATAAAAATTTATTTTATTGTTATTTAACATATATATGTTTAAAATTTCTCTAAATAAATTCTTGATTCATGTTATCCTTCTCATAGAAAATACCATCTCAAGACATGAACACTTTTTACCTAGAATAAGTATAAAAGTAATATGTATTTGTCTCAATAGTATAATGAAAAAATTATCAATTATCAAATTTGAGTAAAATTTTGTTAGAAGACAATATTTTTATGAATTATTTATAATAACAAACATTTATAAAATAAAATATAGGACTTTTCTCTTACCATATCTCATATGGTGTCTCTGTGACTTCATTAAAAGGAACTAGGTTATGTTAGAATGCAATGATTTATAGATAATACACCTATAATTAAATAAAAATGTATCATTGACTCATCGTCTAATAGAACATGTCTAAAAGGGTAAAATTCCTCCTCCCACATAACCATTCCACTATTGTGTTCCTAGAGGAGTTAGTTGTGGAAAAATTCTAAAATCTATCATACGATTAGTGAATTCTTGGCTAAAGTATCATCCTCCCCAACCTAATCAAAGAATATTTATCCGTCTTTCTAATTCATTAAATTGATAATTTTGATATTTTTTGATCTAATTAATATTTTTATACTTTAATATCATTATAAAAATATAACCATATTGACTAAATTTGTTGTTAAAAGTTACAATTGACTTAAATCCCCCACTTTTTTGAGTCATCGATGGTCAATATACATCACTATTAATGAGATTTAATATCCCAGTACCCCTATCACATTTCCATTAAACTTTACTTTGTTAATTTTTCTTAATAAGAAATATTAAAAGTTATCAAACAATTCATAGTTGAATAACCTCAATAGTATATTTCAAGGGATTCTTTGAATTTTTTTTTTGTATTTATATGTACAAAGGTACAATTCCAAAGGTAGGATGGGTTAGAATAAAACTTTTAATTCTTAATATGAATGTTATGGAAATATTATCTATATACATATTATATAAACCATTTTTTATATCCATGATTCTATAGAGAATTTCATCTTACACATAGAAAAACACTTGTTCTTAATAATGAACGAATATACTATCTCTCCTAAATAAGACACATAAATTAAATTTCTATTTGTTGTGGAAACATAATAAAATAACTCTTATTTTATTACTAATCCACTATGTAGACTTATATTAAATACACTAATATACAGGGATGGTTCCCAAATCTATCCCACTCACTTTTTCGTATTATATGGTCTTCCTACAAATCCCTTATGGCGGCTAGATTCCTATCCTCATCTCCTAATCTAATTGTGTTGGTTTTTGAAGGTGGGGTTTTGACATAACATTAAAATTTTTGTTTTGCCCCTTCATACTTAAATTCTAATATATTTCATCCATTTTTTCCATTTTTCCTATCATCCTTTCATCACAATAAGTTTTTATCCCTTCTTCATTCGTTCTCACGGTGATGGTGGTGATGATTCAAAATTTGGTTGCGAAACAATGGTTTCTGATCAGGTATGGTGGTGTGCATGGTCCTCCATCATCATATCTAGGATCAATTTGAATTTTAGTTCCCAAATCATTATGCTGTCACTTTGAGGTTCAAGGAGGAGGGTGACGGTTAGATAGAAATTACTTGAGATCAAACTATAGTGGGGTTTCCTAGATCCATTTTTTAGTACAAAGAATCAGTCTCTTGATGGTCGATGGTAGAGGTATACATGGGGGATGGGGTGTTGTGAATGGACATAAGGAAATTGTTCATGAGTCCTAAATATCCTCAAGAATAGGTGGTCTTAGGCATGGTGTTGTTTTTCATTTGGGGACTGATGGGTTGTAGATTTCATTGGTTCGATCTAGATCTTTCTCAATGCATTTGTAAAGAGGTGACGCTTGGTTTCCTTGAATGTTCCATTCAGTGGGAATCCTAGAAAGGGGTATGAGTGTCATGACACCCATCATTCATCCATATGACCTCATTTTTGAGGAGGGATGGGTACTCTACTTTAGATACATGTACATCAGGAATTTATTCTATTTTGTTTGGAGAATTAGGTTGATAGTGTTGTGAGTCTCTTTCAAGTAACATCAAGTGGGTGGCTCGGAAGAGATATGGGTTTTATAGAACCTATAAATGAGTCATCGGATTTTTCAATATAGGGTGGAGGGTGATCTTTCAAATTGTGTAAGACCATCGAGAAAAAACCTCTTGTTAGGTGGGAATAAAATATTTTTTATTGGATTTACTAATGCATGATCTATAAAATTGTGTGTCAAGATAACTTTTTTGTGATTTTCATGACATACGATTATTTTTGGCCTTTCATGTATTCTTAGAGGTGTGATGGTTGTTTATTGTTTGTGAAGACTATTGTTTCCTCTATAACTTTTCAAGGAATTTAGTTAATTATTTCTTAGGCATTTTCACTTTTGAGTCTTGGGATTGTAATGGGTTATCTATAATTCTATTTCATAAAAGTGGTTCTAATTTTTAAATTCAATAAATGGGGAATAGACCTCATATATTAAAAAATACACTAAACTATAACAGACCTACTCTTAGCCTATTTCAAAAATGTTTATCCATTTCACCCTTTTATAATACCTTCATATATCCATGTTTGGGTTTATCATCCAAATGTGTTATGAACACCTAGTATCTTATACCCATGAAATATATTTAGAGATATTGATCTATAAAAAATCATCTTTTTTATGCTCAGAATTATTCTCAATGAGAACACTTATCAACCATAAGTATAAATCTATAAATTTATTATCATTAATACCTTTAAGATATCTCAAAATCATATGCATGATGCATGAAAATATATAAAAAAATTAATATTTATGGGTTAGTATTAATTTTCATATATTTTAATAAATGGATTTCAATGAATGTACTCTAAAAAAATGATGATACCATACATTATATATTTTTAGCGGGATATGATCTTTATTTCACTAATTAACGAGTTTAATTGGAAAAACCCTCAGCACGTTATCTATTTAGGTAAACTAACTAGATAATAATATTAAATATTATCCTCAGATAAATGAGTGGAAAACTCTGTTATCAAATCCATCATATGGTTATAATGAAAACTCTATCCTCTTGTATCCTAACTATTATTGATTCCTAGATATGGTTAACCTAATTCTTAAAACAATATGTGGTTTTGTAACACTTATGGTTATCAACAACCATTATTCTTTCCACATGGTAATCCATGGGCACCCCACTAGTGCAAGAACATACATTGTTGGGTGATAAAGGTATTGAATTTTGTTTTTCTTGGAAGTAATCTCACAAATAGTATTTAAGTTGTTTTCCTTTTAAAATCATCTCTAATTAAATATAAAATTTATTCATATTAAATTGAAAACTATTGTATAAAAGTAAATATTTATTGTCACATGTTTTATTCCATTATGTAAGAATTATTCAATTGATTGTGTTTTGGAATGCCTATTTTACCCACATAATTAATACATTCACACTATATTAATGTGAAAATTTTTAAATAACCCAAAGTTTGGGTTACTCACCAAAAATATAATATGATCCTATTTACACAAACCCAAACTCATAAAATGCACAAGGAACATGATATTTTCATGTAAATGTTTACAATGATATAATAGGAATAATTCCTCAATGGGCATGGCTCTGACCCTATATATCTAACCCCCAACTTTCTAGTACTAGTAATAAACATTCAAGATAGTGGGGACTCATACCAAAATTACCTCTACCCATGGATACATTCCCTAAGACAGTATCCAATTCAATATAACTCATGTACCTAATACATATAATATATAATCAGCAAAATAAATTTAATCTAATAACATTAATAATAAAACAAGTCAAGGTAGATGAAAACTAACTCTCATGTTATCATACCAAGAAAGTAATTAATGGCATGAAAATTTATAACAAGTAATTAGAGAAGTAAATTAAAGTAAACTTAAAATTAATAAATCATAAATAATTTATAATAATGAATATAAAAATGAATAAATTAATAAATTAAATCTTTATTTATAATAAAAACATGTGATACAAATATAAAAATTGCCTAAATTATTTAGGTGTGAAAATATATTATTTAACATGAATAAAAATTATCATTTATAAATAGTTTATAATCTATTAGAAAATATAGAAAAAGAAGTTATTTTTTCCTATTTTAGTCTATATCATATTTTATGATTGATATGAGTCACTATCTATTGTAATCCCTAGTGTTGGGTTATGATATATTATATTTTATGAAAAATATTAAGCACAACTTATTGTAATTTGGGGTTCCTATAACATGTGCTCTCAAGATGCAATTAACAATATACGTTATATCATTATTATTAACTAACACTATATTTCCCACTACTCGATATTTAGTTGTGGATTATGATATTGTGTATCCTAATATATGACACATAACAAAGACATGGGTACATGCAGTGTTGTACACTATGATAAAGACCTATCATACTCTCTAATGGAACAAAGACAGTACCACACGAATGACACACAACCACATCATATCAAATTTTATGATATGGCCACTAATATATTATGATATAAATTTTCTTCATTAATATAGAAAAATAACAAGTTGATTTTTCTATTAAATTTATTATTATACCACTAATGGGATAGGGGGATTGTTTAATAAACATTGGCAGTGGAAGAAACAAATATATAGCCCAATATATCATCAATATAATCATTATATGATAAAAAACATCTAAAAATTAGCATACTTGAATCACATTGAGTTCCATTATCAACGAATATTGGGGGATTTTCCTCTATAAAAACTATTTAGAAGCCACCAAATATCATCATCTCCATTGGTGGTACACCGACCACTATAATTTCATATGATATAAGAGGAACCCCAAACACACAAGTAGTGCTAGGGTCTTCTCAATATATACCATTGGTGAAAAATTATGAAGAGACTTTTAGATTATTCTTATGAGTATGAAATGTGATAACATGAGGGACTATATTCCTTTCTAAAGTACCTCTTCAATAAATGAGGAGATTCAATCATCAACTTCAATACAATTGTAGTAATCATGAATTATGATAATACATTACATTTTAGTAATATCATAGTCAATAAAACAATTTAAATTATTATATGTAGCGTAATTAAATTAATTTTTGATTCATAACTAATGATAAACCATGTGGGAATAAATTCCAATAGTTATGAACACACATCCCATATTTTAAGTGCATCATATGATATGATAGAGGCTGAAAGTGGCATCACATTTCCTGTTATGATATGGTTAAATCATAATCTATGATATAAAACATATCTACATGGAATGATACGACATAAGGGATATCATAAAATAATATATGCCTTATTTTTGTTCCTATCTAAAATTTTACATCGTTCTTACTTTAACAGTATTGAAGGAAAATATAATAAAAAGATATATATATTTGATAAATTAAAAAAATAACAATTTAGAAATGGTGATGTAAGTATGGTTCATGAAATTATTTATAATTATTTATAGTTCACACAAACCATGTGTTGCTAAAATATTTTTTAATTTAAATTTTTTGATCCTAAAAGAATAAAGAGCATTTGTAATGTGTGTTCGATAAGTATTCATATTTTTATCATGATTTCCAATTTTTTTAACGTATCTTGATTGGAATATAAGTTAGAAAAATATTTAAAACGTCATATATATATATATATTTATATATAATAAATACTTTTTCTAAATTAAATTTTCATGTGGGAATGTGGCCCCTCCAAGGTTTGTTAATATTATAAGATTACATGAACATAATTCATGTAATCATTGTGCGAGTCTTATATGATTGCTGTTCTTGCAAGATCTGATACATTTTAGTTAAAATATTTTAACCACACACACACACAGATATATATATATATATATATATATATATATTCTGAAAACCCAAATAAACTATGCAAAATTTCCTCACGAAAAAATGCGAGAGGTGAAATAGGATTAATAAAGTAAAAGTGAATACAAAAATTACTAAATTTTTTAAATTTTAACATTCTATTCCTAGGCTTTAAAATTAGTATAGTGGTGATGTTAACACAATTGAAATATAAATATTTTTTGATCCATTTTTACTAAAACCATTACTAAACACTACTCGCTACATTTCTTATAAAAACATCTGGCAAGATAAACCGATCTGGATACTTATAACATTACATGGAGAAATAGTTTTTTTATGTTAGGGGGAAGAATATGACTATTAATTACCCCATAATTTTCCTCCCCCAACCATGACCTTCCATTTAACTAGGAAAATTATTCTATATTTCAAAAGGAGGATATAGTATACTTTTCCAAACACATTTTTACTGAATGTTGTCCTAAGAAATCATATACTTGAATCTCTAGTTGAAAAATAAACCAGATATGATGTGTTGTCCCTCCATGCCAAATCTATCACCCCAATCACCTTGAACCAATGAAATCATTATCCTTATACACCTCTTTTAAGACACCATCCGTTTATGAGTTTTTAAATGGTTTACCTTTTAAAAAATTATTTAAAGGGGATGAGTTTTTAATTATTTTTAAAAATCGGTTGATGGAGGTGTTTACTTGATTCACACTTCCACTATAGCAAAGAAGAATGAATACAATTCACTCTTCCTCCACCACTAAATAGGGTGTGTGATCTTAGTTCACACCTCATGAAATGAAAACTCTATAAAAGACCATAATTATATCTTCATTGCCCTACTTTAATTTTGTAGTGAAGCTCTAAAATATTGAAATATATTTCACAAATTATTTTGTATGGCCATTAGTAATGCAATTTTTTGTAAATTGATGTTTTTAATTGTATTATGTATTTTATTTAGCTTATTTAATTATTTAGACTATATTATTGTATTATTTAAGTAACATTTTTTATACCATTTTAATTGTTTAGAATTTTTTCTTAAATTTACAAATAATTTTGGGATGATTTAAATATTGTTGAAAAATTTAATAAATTATATAAATTATTATTTGAAACATTTAATTATTTTGAAATAGGTAATGAATTATTAAATAGAATTTTTCAATAATTCTAATTAATGTAGATAGATCATGAGTTAGACCAACCAAGGTATGTATGGTTTTTATATTTGTATTTATAATTATTTATAATTACATTAAATTTAATTTTTGATGATCAACATATCATAATTTTTTCATTATA
Organism: Viscum album; assembly: GCA_963277665.1. NCBI lineage: Eukaryota > Viridiplantae > Streptophyta > Magnoliopsida > Santalales > Viscaceae > Viscum > Viscum album. The sequence goes on from OY728165.1 coordinate 930,634,082, forward strand.
TACTAGTCATGTATCTCTAGGATTAATTTAAGAATCATATTCACCTTGGACCCCTCACTTTAATCTGAGTAAAGAGAAAAAATATAAAGTTCTATATTAGATAGAAATAGTTGATGTTGAATCTATACAAGGTAGTCAAGCAGATTGACTACATTTTGGTAGTACATTAGATTAAAACATAAGAAGATTTAACCCAATGATGTTGTTTGATTATCATTTTTTTATAAAACAAACCCATATCATATAGCTGAGGACAATTTTATTATCTTAATGATATTTTTAATCAGTTGTTAACATAAATGAATATAATAAATTTAATAATAAATGTAAACATATATAAATTAAATTTTTATTTACAATATTTAATTAATTCAAAATTACTATATAGGTATATTATTAAAATATTTTTTTGAAAACAATCATGAATACATATAAATTTTAATAGTAAATAAAATCTTGTTTTAAATGTTTTTTAAAATATTCTAAAAATAACATGTATATTATATATATATATATATTTAAAATAATATATAGGATTATTTTATAATTTTAAAATAAATACAACACTATAATTTATCTAATATAGTAAACAATCCCGCATGTCTTGGAAAAATGGTTAATTTAAATAAATTAAACAAATTAAAATATCACAAAATTTTCATAAAGTAGTAATCAATTTTTTAAATATAAAAAATTGTTTTATTTCATAAATAATAATAATAATAATATTAATTTAGGAAATGATACTTGCAATAAAATTCACCTCCAACTTTCAATAGAGTCCACCATGGATTAAGTTTGACTCATAATTTTCTCTAGAGGCCCTTAAGGTGAGACCCTAGAATTTACCCTAGAGAGTCACACTAGAGAGGATTAATTAACATTAAAAAGATAGTAAGATATAGATACACATGAAGCATGCTTATAGAGATGCTAATCAGGTGGCATAACCCCTTGTGAGGTGAACTATTATGGAATACGTCTTATTGCGGTCCTTTTTAGACCCTAACAATGTTTGAATATTTGTGGAGTGAGATGCTAGAGGTGTTATCCAAACATATATTTTCTTACCCCTTGTATTCCCTATAATATTTAATATTCCATATATTAATATTCTTTTAAACAAAATTTAAGAAGATATTAGTCATTTCAGATATAATATTCATTTTTACATTAGTAGAAAATAGGGAATCTACAGAGGTCCAAAATCATGTGTCATGACATGTGTTGTGAAAGATGTAAAAAAATGAAAAATGTATTTAATTTCTAATATTTAATTAATTATAAATTAATAAAAAATAATACTAAAATAAAGGATTAAAAAATAGTCATTAATACATTTATTATTTTCAAATATTATAAAAATTATTCTAATTTCCAAGAAACCTATTTGTAAAATGATATTTCTGTCATAGAAACAGATATACATATATATACAAAAAATGATTGGTTCAATATTTTTAATGTCAAATAAATAAAATATTATAATATTGTTATTAAATCTAATAAAAAATCTATATTCAAGGAAAAAAAGTATTTTAATTAAGTTAAAAAATTAAATTATTTCATCACACATAATAATAAATATTGAAGATTAAAATGTTGATTTATTTTTTATCAAAAAATGGAAACTGAAACCACATGATCAATTCCAGCATTTTGAGAAATATACCATTCCCTTAAAAGTAAAAATTTTCTAGATTTTTACATTAGTTTATACATTTCACTAGTCTGGGAAAATGTATACTAAGTGATGGAGTTCTCTATTCATGATCATCTACCTCACATTACAACATCAGTTTAAAAAGATTTCTATAAGTGATATATGGTGGATACTATAATGATTGTTTCATCTTGAATCCAGTTATGTCTGAGGAGCTGATGATAGAATATAAATACATCGATTCATTCTCTATTATAGCTCATATTCTATATCTTGAGATTTGGCGATAGGGTCTTGTTATAAATGAGAGTGTCTCTACAAAATACTTCGGTGAACTGAATGATGGATACCTATCTAGTTCTCTTTCATTAAAGATGTTGGATTATATTGACCAGTTAATGAAATAGGGATTCCACTTAGAATTGAAATTATCCATTTATATCATATTATTTTTCTTATCACCCAAATAATCTATATTTATCATTAACTACTAGATTAAAAGTATGAATAATCCAATAATGAATCTTTTTTACTTTTATGCACCAATAAGTTAGTGAATTGTGGTATCATGGATCCTTAATTGTCGGGGTAAAAAAGTGAAATAGCATGTTTAAAATTTCATTATTAGTTTCAAGTCAATTGTTCCATTATAACATCCATCAAAAATAGAAAATTTTTAAAGGTGGGGTAGAGAAAAAAGGTATTTTTTTCCCATATGGTGAGATTGGCCATTGAAAGTAAATCAAAAATGATTAGAAGAAGAAGAAATCAGAAGCTTCTAATTTAGGTATATTCATCATTTCATATAATATTTCTTTCTTTCATTTGTTATTAAATAAATTAGATAATCCAAATATTTTTTCCAAATATAAGAACCAATGTAGTTATGGAATATTGTAGGATATAAGGTTTCCTATCTATATTGTTGAGAAAGGGTGGATCATAAGTTAAATAAATAGAGGACGCAATTTCTTATTTTATAGTTGATTTTTTCTAGTTAAACTATTACTTTTTATTGTGTATTATAATAATACTTTTTTCCATTGTCTTTTTCAAACAAGGAGACATTAATTCATGTTTGGAATGAATGTTTTTATGGTATTAAACAGTTAAATAATATAGTCTTATTGAATTTCCCCTATATCTTATTTGGTTTATCATATTATGGAAACCAATCCATATAAAATGTATCAAGAATAATTCTGATTTGTTTAATCAAAAAAATAAAAAATGTAATGATTTCATAATTCATTATAATGTATATAACTTTTTTCAAAATTTCCATTCAGGTTAATCATGTACATGTCTATATACTACAACATAGAAGTAATTTGTAATAACCAGTGCATTAAAAAAATTTCAAGAGAACATAGTTTATTATATTCTTGATTGTATAATAGTATAAAAATATTATATAAGGATTAATAGTCACATAAAACTGAGGGTCAATCAAATAATTACATCAATTAGATATTAGAAAATTTAATATGCCGATTTGGTAAAACACATTTTGTATCCTCTACTTGATGATGAGGATTGAAGGGAAGAATAATAAATTCTCAAGACATAATGTAATAATGTTTTAATGGTATTTTATTTGGATAATTGTATTATTAATGATGTGAAACCAATTTCTATAGAACACTACCATGAGAGATATTTTTAATTTGATACTTCCAAAAAATATGATTCAATGAATTATCACATGACTCATGTAAAAATGACTACTTATCAACATGATGAATATAATATCAAGGGAACTATTAGTGGTATCCCTATGTATAATTTATATTTAACAAATACAACTTCCATTTATTGAAAGTGTCTAATGATGTGACTAGATATGATGAGGAAGATTCCATAATTGAAATTTTTCTATTTATTTGACTGATATGCTAGAACCACAATGTGGTATCCATCCTCTATTTAATTCATTAGTGGATGGAATGTGACATGAATAATTTTTTAATTAGGATGTAATTTCAGAAAGTAGTGAATTCATAGATATTATAGGTAACACACCTTCCTCTACTGATAAAAAGTTAAATGTATAAAAGTAGTTTGAATGTACATGTGCATTGAATTTTTTTGTTAAGTAATACCACAAAGAAGGTAAATTTTCATTTGTGGTTGATGAGTCATAAAAATGAAAAATATTTTATTTAGTGTGAAAAATTTGAGACAAAATTAAAATTTTTATTGTAATAAATATATCATATTTTTTATGTTTTATGTTATCTATATTGGAAGGTCCATACACTTGTGTTCAATAAATAATTTCACAAGATAATTATTCACTAGATGAATAATTTATATAGACTATTATTATTGAGATTATATTAACATGTCAATTTGTTCCTATTTCCTTCTTCCCAAAATTAATAAAATAGCTGTTTAAATAAACAATATCCTTGGGAAAATCCTGGATTAAAGAATATGAGGTAATTATAAAATCATATAGAGATAGGTACGAATAATATAAGGTTTATCTACAACTAATGTGATTATTTTATCTCATAAATTAAGTAATTTAGCATCATTAAACCATTTAGTTTATATCCTAGTATAATCAGATTTATCGAAAAGTGGTGAAGTTATGTAGAATTTTTTAGGCATTAATACCAAGTATCACAATATTTATATATTGAAAACAATTTAACTAGGTTAATGGATCTTTTCTTTATGGTATGTATACAAGTGTATTATTCATTTCTCGTATTTTGGATGGTAATTGTTATCCTATAAAAATTCATTCTAAATGGTTGGAATGGGTATATTTAAAACATGTAGTGAGTTCCAGGCATATATATATATACATATATATATATATCAATTACATGAAAATAAAAGAAGTGTTATTGATATCTGATTGCATTTAAGATATTATATAGACCATTAGTAAGGGAGTGTATGATTACATTATAAAATTTTTGAAGGATTTATTGTAATTGATATAATATATTTGTGAGATATATGATCACATGAAAACTAATAGAGTAGAGTTTATAAATGATATATTCCAGGGGTTTTGTAAACTACCAATCACTAACTAAGTACATGAGGCTTTTTATCAATGTGTGAATTACTTAATCAAATTCTATAGAAAATATTATTAAATGATGCGCCGGGGGATCAAAATTGTTATGAACATCCAACGAGACATTAATAAGATATTACATGATGTGTCATCATTTACTGTTCAAATATTTGACCAATAAGAGATTCAATTTTAGTTAATATTGTTTCACAAAAAACAAACATGAAATAGTGGTTTAGTTATAGTGGTCTTATAGGAAAATATGTACTATGATTAAAATAGTTTCCAAGCATTGAGGTTTATAAATAAACATTTTATTAGAGTTCTTACATAGTTAACATATCATGGGAACCTTATGATGATCCACTATATTACTAGAGAAATTTGGTTGACTTATATTATTTTTATTGGAATCCTATTAGAAATTTTCTTTTTTTGACCATTATTAAAAATCCACTTAAAATGGTCCTTGACATTACCATGTTTTAATCTTAGGGAAGGCCAAAATATAATCACTATAAAATTTAGATGGAATCACCATGAAAATGAGAAGTGGGGTGAAGATGTAGTATATTTCATGTGGTGGTTTATACTTTAAAGAATTTCTCAATTATACTAGAAGGATATTCAATTCACATCAACATTGATCATCTTCAAGTATTGTATAATTGTTGTGTTAAAATTTTATTATTTTATAGAATTTTTCATCTTTCATTATTAATTATAATTATGTACCTAATTTCTAAACATATATTTATTTAAAAAATATATTATGATTTTTGACTATTTGACTGAAAATTAACATTTTTATTGATTTGAAAATACACAATACACAAAATATTATCACGGTTGTCTAATGTACTGCAAGACCCAAGCATCATTGACAAAAAACATCATCAACTCACTATGAAAATTCCCCATGTTAAGAAAGGAAAAAAATTCTACGATCTGGAGTTTCTATAGATGCCAAAAATTTAGCCACAGTATTTCCCTCCCTCAAAGTGTATGATATATCTGTGTGAATCCCCATGATAAATTTACATATCCTAACACTATCTGTAATATTCTTAGGAACCATACCTTTTCCTAGAAACACTTTTCAGAACAACATAGAGTCTGTCCCCACCCTCTTAAAAAGAATCTGCCTATGAGTACACATTTCCAGAACTATAGCAAAGTCCTAGGCCTCATCTTGGAGAACATTGCCTCTCCCAAACGCACCTGTGAATGCTACAAGAACAGACCTCGTATGGTCTCTCATGAATCTTCCCCCATGAATCTCCCCCCTTATCATCTACCCGTCCGTGTTGAGTTTGAGCCCATGGCTAGGAGGGCTCCAGTGAACCCATCTTCCCTTCCCTGAGATGCCAACCTGATGATTAGTAGAGAGATTGGAGACGATGGATCTCACAGATGGTGTATAATGAAAGTCAGGACACAGTCAGTAAAAATCCATAAAAGAGTTATTCATTTTGAAAATAATGCTGACCTGGGATCTGGAACTATTGTTGTGGCGACTTTCATTTTTTTCCTTCCAAATTTTCCAACACCCTACAAGTAGAATTAATGTCCTGGAATTTCTATCGGCCCCATGATTCCTAACTCCTATAAACATGCATTGAAGAAGTTGTAGTGCACCCCATCATACCAATCCCAACAGAAGAAGAACCCAATAGTATACCATTCCTTTTTGGCCCATTCACTATCATAGAAGAGGTGTCCCACTGACTCTTGGTTAAAAGACATACATCACCAAAATCATGAAGCCATGTTTACTCCAATTCGTTTCAGGATTTCATCTCTAGTCAATGCCTTTTTTCGCATAAACTATAAAAAAACATAAATTTGGATGGTATCTCCTTTCACCATACAGCCTCCCATATGGGTCATCATTCTGAATGTACCTCATCAACCATGCATCATTCGTAGGCAATTAAAATATAACCAGTGCAATTAATCCTATCATGATAATCACTAGAAAATATGTTGTTGAAAATCTCTATTTGGATCTCATGAAGGATAGCCTGAATAATATAGGGATTACTACTTGCCTCCTTAAAAATAGATCTAGGGAGACGTAGCCTAGAAAAAATAGCCTTCCCACCCACAATATTGCTTCCAAAAATTGATGTTTCCTCTTCCCACAATACATCGAGAGTGGTGTTGTAAAACATCCAGGTATGGTCAGTTTGGTTCCATATCTTAGAAGATTCGGTTCTCTGAACATTCAAATTTAGGTCATGTAAGTCCTATATTATTCTACCCCAAAGAGACCAAACTTCATTTTTATCATGTTGTCATAGAGGGACATCTTATTCTATCTTAGATTATATAGAGGTTACAATGCTTCCATAATATTGAACCCCTTCTTGCCATCACCCATAATCTTTAATATACACAGTTTTTTCATTATTTTTTTTTGATTTCACCTTTTTTGATCTCAAACTAATGAAAGGCCTTGTATAAAGACGGAGTCCAGAGACACATAATTTTCATGTATTAGATGGATAGATATTGATTACTCTTATGGAAATTTACCTTATGTTATTCCTTCTTATTCAGTGTGAAAATTTGTTTGGTTGAGTTTCTAGGGATTATTTTTGTTTTCTTCAGAGGATACAAGGATTTGAAGTCCATGAAAATGGGAGTCCAATCATTTAAAGTATTCTAAAATTATTTTTCATGGATGCGAAATTCACACATTTATCTAATGATGCCATTGAGATCACATTGACATTATTTTCAGGTGCCTACACCCCGTGAATTATTGGAGGAATGATATTTTTCATTCATTCTATGACATTCATCCATTTGATGTACTAAATATTACTCAAGGACCTAGACTGGATAAAAAGGTATAGATGGGGGTATGATAGTCATTCTCATAAATATAGAGAACTATACAACACATGTTTTATTAATAAGAAGCATATTATATGATTTTTCACATCTCGACCTTGGATAAGTCTATTATTTTTCTTAATTTTGTTTCAAATTTGGTTTCCCAATCATTATGGGTGTTTCTCCTAGAATTATGGATTATTTTGGGTTACACATGATTAAAAAATGGTTAGCGTAAAATATTATCCATCTTTAAGAAGCTATGTATCTTGATTTGGGGTCCCAGATGTTGGGGCATGGTCAGCACACAATTAATCAAATCCATACAGACTTCCCCATAGACCATGCAACTCTATATATATGAATTATGCATGGTTGGTTATTCATTAGTAAGTCTCCATGACCAAACCATGCATCCACTCTAGTATCCATAAACTATGTGAATGGTTGGTAGATGATTTTCTAAACCGTGTGGCCAAAAAATGAAACAAAAATTATTTATTCCAAATAATAATTTTAAAATATAAATCCCCACCTGTTCACTTCATTAATTTACTATATCTTTATAGTCTCAAACAATATGTATTTCATATGATATTTTGGGAGTTCCAAACTTTCTAGAAATCAGTTCTGATGAGTCAAGTGGCGTTGGATCTTGGAATCTCAATGTATGGATCTATTCTTCATTTTTCATCATCATTTCTGAAGACATATCATATTCTAGGTTTAAAAAATATTTTATTGGGGATGTTGTCATAGGATCAAAGTTTTATTTTAGGATCTATTTTTTCACTTAAATTATTAATTTGAAGATGTATAATTATTTAAATACAGGTTTATTTTTGTGTGAATCATTGATATATTTGTGGTACATGGTCTCTCCCTCTTTTATTTATTGTTTTTTTCATCAATGGATTTGGATTTGATGTTATGGGATTCTTGGTTTTGGTTATTCAATTTTTAATAGAGGCCTAATATTATATAGTATGTTGATCTCAAATAACTTCTAGAGATTCCATTTTTTTAGTAGGCATCCCAATCATTACCCTTTAAAATCGAACAAATTTCTTATTATTTCATCTTTATTTTTTTTTTGATTTTTGCTACTTATTTTTTGTAGATATATAAATTATTTATGAATTATTTAACTTTTCATACAATTGGGAATATGGTATTGTGATATAATATGATATGAAAATAATTTTACAAGCATGTACTCATGTTTTGGAAAGATAAACTCTCGGTTGGTTCTTGATACATGTATTTGATATTTTTTTGATAAAGATTTTGAAAATGATGAGGAAAATATTTTTTTCCAAGATCGAGTGCATTCAATCTATTTTGATACGGATGTTCTGAAAACTTGAATTTATTTAAGTGTAATGTTTTTTTAAAAGATTTTATAAATGACCATGAATGGTACGAATTTCTTGGAAATATGAGTGTAATGCGAAATAGATGGATTGTAACATTAAATGATTTATTATAAAATGGTAAAAACATGGGTCATTCCCATTTGTCTGTTATAGAATAGATGGTTTCCTGAATATATGTAATGAGATTCACCCTTTTTAGGTTAAATTATTGAATTTAATAGAATTGATATGCTTGATAAATGAGAATGTCCCTATATGGGTAATTAGATGTGCATGTAATAAATTTTTATTACTATTTTTAAATAATATTATATGATATGAGATTTGGTATATTACTATATGGAGAATTTACTTCCTCATTTGAATAATATGGTAAAAAATAATTTGTTAAGTGGGATGTATAGGTTTACATTTCCACTAGTTTAGAATTATACTCTTGTTAGTGGCCTTTTGTGTGACTTAGGTAAAACTGAGAGATTTTACCTTAGTTAGTGCAATAAATTGTAAGATGGGTTGTTTATGAGAGGTTTATTGATTTTTCAACATGCAGACTAGTTTCGCGGATTACCATTTTGTGTTTATTTTATATATTTTTTCCATTTAGTAACTTCAGTTTCCATGATAATGATTTTTCAATATTTTAGAAGGTATAACTATTTTGGAAATCAATGATACATTATTCTATTTCCACAAATATAAATTTAAAACTAATTTAAAAAGAACACAATTTTTTTTATAGAAATAAATTATTGGTTAATTTGTATAAAATTCAAATTTATGAACAATGGTGTTTTCCAAGGTATGATTTTGATACTTGATTTATGAAAAGAGAACTAGAAAACATAATTTTAAATTATTATTTTTAATCCTGAATTTTATTTCTTCTTCTTTAATGTACTGATATTTGGGCCATTGGGTTGAACCTATTGGGATTTTTCTCACACCTATATATGTTACATGTTAAATAATTTATTTGTGTTGTCGATATTGCAATATATTTCTATTCTTGATTTTATAGAGGTACATGTGTCTTTGACTTACTTCCACAAAGATATTTTGGTGTTTTCTATCATCTAGTTTTTTGTTAGTTACATCTGCCATCATCCTTTCCATGATTCCCATTTTACCTTCTATGTTTCTTTATAATTGGATTTCTCAGTTTATGCCATATTTGGATTTCCTATCCACTATTTATATTATTATGTTATTATTCTTCGGTGAAATCATTTCCAAGGAATTATTGTTGATTCAAAATACCTTTTTCCCATATTGTGGGGATCTGGAACACTATTTCAGATAGTGGTAGATTGATTTGGGTGCTGGTTTATAAGTTATTTTTGGTTGATTCATTTCAATTGTTATCAAAGTTAATGTTTGGATTATTGTTTTAGGATGTATGGTTGTTTATAGTTAGGACTATCCAAATTCAAGTAGTCAAACATTTTAGGGTTCTTGATCACTACCCATATGATATAATTCATGGGATATTTTTTATCTGAGATGAGTATGTCTTAAATTTGATCTCGAATGTAGAATATTTTTTTTCCTTTTGACTATATATAGTGTTTCTTTGTAGCGTTATAAGATCATGGTTTCTTTGAGAGTACTAGGGTTTAAATGGAATTCACATGCCACATAATTATTGTGAAAGACTTAGAAAACTATGAAACAATCATATAGTCTTCTCTGGTTGACCTTCTACAGATGTCATACATTTGACACAAAGTCTACCAAACCATTTTTGTAAACTATGTACCACTGATATCTCTTAAAATTTTGATGTTAATCTTCCTTTTAGTGTTATGCTAATTTTAATTTCTCGTTATTTTCTTTTATTCCAATTTAGGGTGATTATTTTATAATAATTGATTAGTGTTTTGGTTTTTAAGTTGATATTTAAAACCAAAACCTTAGGATATTTAAAAAGAGTTTGGAATTTCTTGGAGTTTTAAAATCATTTCAAACAATGTTACTTACTGTAAATTTATATTGTTTTTAAATTATTTATGCTGTTTAGTTTTTTTTAGTCTCTGAAATATTTTTAATTTTATAATATTAGTTGGTTTTTGAAAGTATAGTTGACATGATTGGGTAATGTGTTTAGAGTCATAAATATTTCCACCATCTTCATTTGTAATCAATAGATTCATGTAGGAATTATTTAATGAGTTATTTGTGAGTTTTTAAAAACCCAATTTTATTTCAAAATATTTCAATAATTTAGATTTTTTATTAAAAGCATTCAAGGATGTTTAAATTTTTATTTAAAGAATATAAATAATTTTGAAATGAATTTTGATAAAACTTTTTTGGTTCAAAGAGGTGATTGTATTAATAATTAAATCAAGGATTAGTTTTGTTATATAAGATTTTATTTATTGTTAGATTTTTTATTTTTTAAAATGTTATTATAGGGATGTTTTATGTTGTGTTTTGTCTTGTGAGACTTGATATATGAAGTTTGTTTTAATGGGTTTTATATCTTGTTTTTAGTGAATGCCCGTATCCAGACTTTTTGGAATTTTGTTTTATCAAGATTATATTAGGAATTTTCATCCATATATTCTAGTCTGAGGGCCTTATATACTTCCTCCAAGTCCCACATGTGAGATTTACATTTGTTTGTTTCAATAACTCAATCCTCCTCATTTCCATTGGATATTTATCTATAAATAGTTGGTATTGTGGATGAAGAATATTGAGTATATATTCATACAACATGAGCTTCAATAATCATCCCATATTATCTTTTTATACCTTCATACTGGAGAGACTGAGTTAGATATTGTGGAAATCTATTACTTAGGATAAGACATAGAAGGAGTATTCATGGGTATGTTTCAAGGAGTAATTTTTTCAATATTTGTTTCCTAATTTAGAGAATTTGTCAAAATATATGAAAATTGTATCTGTCTTATTAAGAGATGAAAAATTTTAGATTACTCTCACCATTTTATCAAATTGGAACTATATCTACCTCACCCTGATGAATATTATTCTCTTATATATTAGATTATATTAGAAGAGATTACATAAAATTTGTCATAGGCTTTATTTCATCACTTCTTAGAATCTAATGTAATTTTAGTGGCCTATGTAATCAAAGTTTAGGTTGGTTTGATAGGATAACCAGAGTTGATGATTTCTCATATTTCTAGGGGTGATAAAGGAATCTCTCTAAAGTTAAAAATAAAGTGGTATAATTTGGACCTCATGTGGAGTAGAATTAAAATATATATTATTTCTTATTATTGGATTCCTTTGTAATGAATTTTATTTTTTACTATAAGTGTCAAATGGTGGGTTATACAAATCACACTTATAAGAATTCTCTCAAATATTATTGCACTTTTTTCTATCTAAGTCATCTATAGAGGTTCTACCAGGTTATTTCCATACCTCTACATGATTAGGGATTATCATATCATAAGGTACCTCTATTGTATCGAGAATCTTCACGGAAATGTAGATACTTCTTTATTTTTTTTGGAGTAAATACTTTTACATTATTTCCATGCAATCATTGGAAGTTGATGCTAGTCTATCTTGTTTATATCAATGTTGTATTGAATACCTTTTGAGTTTTATTTGATATACTCTCTTCCCCTTTCTGATCTTGACATGTCATAAGTTTTCATTCTAGTTACCCTATTCTCTCCATGGGTGTGTTTTGTACTTTACCAATATTATTGATGAATTATATCTTAGGGATATTAGAATATGGTTTTATATAATTTCCTAATTTCCTCAATCAATTTTATTTTCCCAGTTTTGGACGAGTTTAGTGAAGTACGTTTTAATTTGAGTGAAATTATAATATTGTGTGGAGACCAATTTTAATGAATTTCTCATGCATAACTTTATTCCTTTCCTTATATGGGTATTATTTTGAATTTCATTGATTAAATTACCTTCCTTGTTCTTATATCATCCCTATGTTTCATTTTTCAGAGATTTTGGAATGTTTGGGTTTCTCTGATGGGGTTTTTCAAGTATAACGATAAGAAAGTCTCGATGAAAGTCTATAAACTCATATTTTTGAGTGATCATAGTAAGAATTCTCATTTATTAAAACATGGTTTATCTGGATATAATTATCTTGTGTTAATTTTATTGTACTCATATTTTGTTAATTTCATTTGGGAATGTGGTTTTTTAGATTTTTTTGTTCCTTAATTTTGATTTTTATTATCTCTATTCATTAAAATTTAGGCTCAACATTTCCACTATTCTTGAAATTAATTATTGTATATTGGAAAACATAGTTATGTTTTTGGTTATTTAGGAGGCAATGTTGATGTTGAATTGATTTTTCGATTGGAATTTCCAAAAACCAGTCTTTCTAGAGTGAATTTCTATGTTAAACTCACTTGACATAAGGCAAGACTATATATCTATTATTGATTAAGTATTCATTTTGAAACATTTCAAATTGTTATATGTTATTTATTTATGTTCCCTTCTAGTTTTTCTTTCCCAGAATGATAATATTTTTGGGTATCTTGTTTCAATGTCATGCTTAATGATTTTATGTGTGGTGATCTCGATGTTTCCTTAGAGTTTTGTGGTTGGGTTTGTAATATTTTTGGTGATTTACTTATTTTGGTTCTGACATCTAGTGTATGAAGGTCAGTTTCTGGGTGAATCTGTTTTTTATAGTTTCACATCGATGAAAACAATTTCACTCTATTTTTATTTGGAAGTATTGGTTTATGAATTTTGCATTTATTGTAGTTTTATGCTAATATTATTCACCTTATTGGTCATTTTTGATTTTTTTTTGTTACTTGGGTGTTTAGTATTTGTTTTGTATCCACAATATTCTAGATATTTTTGAGTCTTTTAATATCTTCTCTTTATCAAACATTGTCCAGGAGTCTTTATATAGATGTAAAACATTATGTTGGGGAGAATTGTCACATCCCTTCACTGGAGAACTTTTTTCTTAATTTTGAGTCTGACATGTTTTCCCTCCCTCTATGGGTGTCTATGTTAAAAATTTTTGTGAGTTTTTGAGAAACACACTATTATGGAAAATCATGCTTCATATCCAGTAAAATATATAGCTTTATTTGTGGTCCAAGAAGAGGGTTCACGATGGACACATAGTTAATAAAAACCATGTGAAATTTTACAAAAACCAAGAACCTTTGTGTTGAGTAATTATACACTACTAGTGAATAGTTAGTCAAACTGTTTGAAAAAACCACATGGCCTCTTCATAAGTCTATAACTAGGTGTACAGTTGGTTTATTTTTTCTAAACTATACTTATAATCCATGCAATTAAAATTAATTATTTTAATAACTAATTTTATAATCCAAAATTAATCATGTTCACCTCATCCTTTCACCCTCAATTTAGGTTATCAAACCAGAGGTCATTACAATATGATTTTGGGTGTTCTAACCTTTTTATAGATTGATTTTAAAAAATCAAGTCGTATTGAATCTATTAAACTCATGTTATGTGTAAGTTATTCTTATTTTTTCAATAGTCCACTTGATATATCGTATTTTACCTGAATATAATCTTATATTGATGATGTTTTCATCAAATATAATGACCAGGTTAGTATCTAAGAAGTTTTCTATTCAATAATCAATTAGAGGAGATGAAATCATTTAGATTAAGTTTGATCACTACGTGAATAATTGATATCTTTATGGTAAGTGGTCTCTCTCTCATCTCCATTGATTTTAGGATCATTGAATCAAGATTTCATGTTGGGGGATTCAAGGTTTTGGTTATTCTATAATGTAATATATCCCTCTTATTCTTCAATGTGTGGTTCTCATGTACTTGTCATATATTAGTATTGTTTGTGGAAAGTGTCTCAATCATCTCCAATAAATATTTAACATTGTAATTATTAAGATTTCATCTTGATATTTCGATAATTTTTTGTCTTTTTAAATATTTTTCATAGTGATATTAATGATTGATAAATTAATGGGATTTTTATTAATGTTTAAAAAGGGTATTTTGATTCAATATGACGTGAAAATAATTTTAAAGTTATATACTCATGTTTTGTAAATAGAAATGTCTGGTTGGTTATTGATAAATATAGTTGATATATTTATGATAATTATTTCCAAAATGATAAGTAAAATATGGATTTCCAATATTGAGTGTGCTCAAACATTTTTATAATTTTTTTTGGAAAATAGAATTTATAAAAATGAAATGATTTATGAAAATTTTTATAAGTGGCATTGATTTGTTTGAATGGATGTGTAATCCAAGTGGAAAGTAAAAATGACCTGTTTTCAAATTAAAATTATTAATGGAAAATAGAAAATCCATAAATCATTATTCTTTATGTGTAATGGAAATGATGTATTATTAAATGAATATAATAATAGTTCCCTTTTTGATGGATAATAATGGAATTTAATTTAATTGATATTCATGTTAACGGGTAATGTTCCATTGTGGGTAATCAGAAGTGTGAGTAAGACATTTGAATTTTTTGCAAACATGATGACTTGATATGACATATTGTATGTTACTATTTTTGAAATACAAACCTCCATTTTAATACCTTTGTAAAACCTATGTTATTAGGTGGGAATTATAAGTACAGATGTGTAGTAGTTTTGAGTCTTGCACTGGTGGGAGTTAGGTATTCCAAAAGTACAACCCCTTGAATAGGCAAGGATAGGGTATGGTTAGGTGTTTGAGTATGGTTGGTTAATGTTTTGAATGATCTTCTAGTATCAATACTAGGTTTTTTTATGACAATATTCTCTATATTATAGTATTATTCCCTTTATCACATTTGTTTTCCACAATAACGATTTGTGAATATTTTTTAAGGTATGAATATTTTTTAAATATATTAAATGATATTAATTATACCCTTTATATTACCATTTAAAACGTTTTAATCATCAATTTATGAATGTTTAGTTTTATGAAAATAATTGGTATTTATAATTGGATAATGTTTGGATTTATGAAAATATATGTTTCTTAATAATTTTTTTATAAATGATTTTAGATAAGAGATCCATAAAACATGTTTTCAAATTCTTATTTTATAACCTACTTGAAATAGATTATATTTTAATGTTTTATAAAATGAATAAGTGGGTGGAGACCTACTATTATTTTATATCACACCATTATATATTATATATTTAGTTTTTTATTCATAATAGATGGTATTCTTATATTGCTGGGTTCTAGATTTGATGGAGTTTCTTGTGGACTTGCTTCACTTATACTTGGAGATTTTGGTGTTTGTTGTCATTTTCACTATTATATTTTTAATTGGCCATCATCCTTTCTATCTATTTTATTCTACCTCTATTTTAATTTACCATTTGATATTTTTATCCCATATTTGGATTTCTTCTAAACTTTTGATCTCCTTATGTAATGTTTCTTCGGGGAAATCATTCCCAAAATATTATTGTTCATGCATCGGGGCTTGTATCTTGCCCATGGGTACTTGGAATTCCATTCAGGCTGGTGGAAGATTTATTTAGGTAACAATTAAGTTGTTATTTTGGGTCATTTCATTTTAGGATGTATTATTCTTATTCAGACGTGTGTATGGGAGCATATCCCTCACTTTAATTAACATACTCATAAATCATTACATATGGATACTATATAACAATCTCCTCATTGTTTGTGGAATACTTATACTTCCTAATTATGTTAAATTTAAATATTTTATTATATATTACAAAACATTAACTTTAATAATAAATCAATAGGTTTATCCATGAACATTATGAAAACCCAAATTTTCATACACCTCAATTCACGATTTATTAAATAAAGGTATACGTAAACCAATATTTGAAGACTATGAGGCACAGTGTATTTGGGTAATTACATACATAAAATATTAACACAAAACATGGGTGAAATACTATTATCTGAAAACTATAAAACATTCCCTTATGTTCCTTGGATCTTCTAAAATTTTATGAGATAACATGGGGCCATTCATAATATAAGGGTAAACTATAAATCCCAATAAAGAAATATTAAAAACATTGTATAAGGTAAGGTTGTACATGTGAGTCAAGAGGCATATAAAGGTAAAATAAAAGGGGTGATTTTCATAACATTGAAAATTGAAGCATGGTATAAGATGATATCCTAAAGGCAGTATCGAAATGTGGAAATAATATAAAACATGACATCATAAACATAATTTAAGGCTAACCACCAATACATCATAACATAGTGTGATAAGGATAACCTCCCATGGACTATACAGGGAATATCATGAGATGAAAAAAATAGTAAAATGCATTAGAGGACTGTATAATTTTGGGAACACCCATCACATTCATATCATGTACACACATATGTGTTCCACAAAGATCATACAACATAAGGAATACTTTTATCATTTTTTACCTAAAGATTAAGAAGTTTCGGTTATGCACATGAAATTTCATAATCAATTATGGTTAGGTAACTGTAAATTAATAACCTTTAGTGGAAATTGGAAAGGGTATTCACTACACACATGTTTTTCCAGGAAAATTGAAGGAAAATTTTGAAAACATAACAAGGGTACATAAAGATCAATGGATTGGTTCAATGGGGATGAAAGGGGTACCTTATTACTTGTAAATTATAATGAAATTAATAAAGATATTTAAAAGAATATCTTAACATGAAAAATAGAAATATAAATGAAAATTATTAAGAATTTATTAAATAATAAGGATAAGGGGAGGATTCCTTACATTGAGAGGGAACTTATAAAATCTGGGGAGGATCTTATGAATTTATTGGGAACAACATGGGAGTGTTATAAAGAGGTATAGGTAGAGTAAAATTATTCTCAAAAGGTTTTTAGTGAAAGGTAAATCTCGGTTAGGTAGGATTTTAAAGAAAATGAGAGGGTATTCTTTAATAATTTGTAAACTTAGGTTTTTTACCACATATAATAAAATAATTAAAACCAAAAACCTTACCATAGGTTTTCACATCATTTATACAAAAGTGTATTGATTTTTAATAGTTTATAATGATAAAAACTGAGATCCTTTAATTAATTCCCTTGGTGATTTGCAAGTGAATCATGTTCATACAAAATTTATATTAAAACCAAAAATTATACTTTTTTTGGATTCATTAAGGCATTATAAAATTTAATGAATAACATAATAAATATATTATTTTAAAGGGAAAAATTAATTTTCGTTATGGAAACTCTTTATAGTATTTATTACATCAGTTTTTGGATTTTATGATGATATAATTCATATCATATAGTCATACCATATTAAATTTTTTTCCAAAAATATTGTTGTCAAAAGAAATTATGAAAAAATAAATATAGGATAATTTTTATATGATGATTTAAAAATTAATATTTATTTTATCAAAATAATTATCTAAATAAGAATATACAAACTTTTATATCAATAATACCCATTTATTAAAAAATAATGGTTTTTAGGATAATGAAATTTTATATGCCTTATAGGAACTATATTTGAATTTAAAAAATTATATGGACATTTAAATTTAAATAAATATTATTCAATAAGAATATTTTCTTAAAATAAAATTTATTCAAAAAAATTCTTGAATTCCTTAAACAAAGTGTCTTGATTGAAACACTATATTTCCCAAAAATAAAAATTTTGTTTCATTATATAAAAATCTAATTTTTATCTAATTCTTTTTTTAAATAATTTGTAATGTAATAATGAAAAGGGATAGATATAATAATTATTTAATTAAAAATGAAAATATATAAATTTATAATACTATAGTCTAGATATATAAACTTTTATTATATGAGTATACTCTTTAAGATTATGGTGTGCAACAGCGGGGATTTGTTGGGATGATTTGAGGAACATGGTTAGGGCCATAATCAAGATAAGATTGAACTTAACCCATAGATGATTTGTATCATGCTTTAGTTTTTGAATCTTGTCTTATGTATGGTCAATGAAAAATCCCAGCGATTCCATCTCTTAAAGAATATTTGATAAGTGGTATTTGTAGTGTACAATCCTACTGGTCGAGGCCATCGCTTCATAATCTTTGTCAGTTGGATTTTATCACGACCATTAATATATATTAATCAAAATTATAACTATACTTCGACTATATTAACAATTGTTATGATAATTGATTATATTTTAAATTTTACAGGATATAACTTATAATGGTACAAAATAACAAAATTAGTGGTGTTTTCTAAAACATCATTACTTTTTAATGAATTTAGTCATTTAAAAAGGGAGTTTCATTTATAAATGTTTGGGTCCTTACAGTATTCCCCCCTTCTAAAATTTCACCCTCAAAATTTCATTTCATACACTAAAATAAACGAGGTTACTTTAGTTTCTTATCTTTTCTCATTACCATGTCACTTCTTTAAGCTAGTGGTTCAAACACAACACTTGACCATGTGAGTTATCTCATGTCATAGAACATTGTCTCTATAATCTAATATCTTCATAATCTATTATTCATATGAATGATAATTATCTAATGGTAACACTTCTAGATTTATTACATGTGAGGGATTCATTAAACACATCATGTATTTGAGATAGGTTAACAGATTGTGATAATCTATATTCCACAACTCCAATAAAATCATGGATTTTTAAAGGGACGATGTATCTTGGATTAAGATTTCACTTTTTCCTAAATCACATTACTTTATTCAATGGTGATATATGGAGGAATAATTTATTTTTTACCTTAAAATCTTGATCATTTTGATGATTTTATGTAAATATTTTGTCACACCCGCATTTTTTAGTCATTTTACTTATTTTATTTCTCTTGGTGTCGGGTGATTTTGCCTAAGTGCGGGTGAGTCCCATTTTAATTCTTTTAAAGTTGGGATGAGTTTATGTTTTACGATAGTGCACGAACATCGTACGCTTAAGACGCGCAGTTCGCTTGGGCACGTGCTTTCCGCTTGGGTACACGCAGTCCGCTTGCAGTCTGCTTGGAGACCGTACGGCGTGCGAATACCGCACCGTCATCCAATTTTAACATTATGTGTGTATATATATGTATATTTATGTTTGTATGTTTATATATGTGAATATATATGTGTATCTGTGTTTGTATACGTTTATGTTTTAACGTTGTGTGTATATATATATATGGTATGTGTATATATGTTTATAGGTGTATATATATACACATATGTTTATAAATAACTATGTTTTAAAGTTATATGCTTATGCGTATACATGTTTATATGTAGGTTCATATAAGTTTATATGTTTATATATGTTATATATATGTTTATATATATATATATGTATATATGTATTTATGTTTATATATGTTATATATATTTTTATATATGTATATATGTTTATAAAAAACAGGATTTATTATTATTATTATTATTTGTTATTTGGGTATGATAATTAATATTATTAAAGTATCTTAAATTATTATGACTATTAATTATATTATTATTATTGTAAGATAAAAAATAAAGAAACCAACCCTAATCTACCCGAGCCTCCCCCTCTCCCCCTCTCTCCCTCTCCCCCCCTTCCTGGTTCGGTCGGCCCGCGCTGCCCCCCCTACCCCTCCGCACGACCCTGCCTCCAGCCGCCTTCCGTCCACTACCGTCCACCTTCGTTCACCGATGTCTGCGTCGGTCGCCCTCGGCTCCGCCGCGCGCAGGCCCCCCTGCTGACCTCCTTTTCTCTAACCCGCAATCCCCCTCCTGGCTGACTCCACCTGCTCCGTCCAAACCCTCCTGCTCTGACCGAACCTGCCTGCTCTGGACGAGACCCTTTCCTTATACCCATCTCCTTCGCACAACCTCGCTCAGACCCTTTTGGCTGGATTTCTAGCACGTTTCACCTCTGGCAACCCCTCGTCTCGCTCGGCCAACCTCCCGCAACCTCACAGTAGGTGCGTTCTACTCCGATTATTTGTTTCCTCCATTTTGCGGGTTTTCAAATTTGGGTTTCATGTTGTGTTCAGTTCGGTATTGATGTATTTGATTTAATTTGTTGATTAGGGTTTAATAAATTCTTATGATTTTTTTTCTCTGGTTTCAAGGTTGTGCGGGTGATGTGTCGTGACGCGCCGGTCCACACTCCAACAACCGCGTTTGAGCTTGATTATGTTTTATTGCTGATTTCTGGGTAAGAATATATTTAAGAATTTTCATATATATTTACGCCATGATAAAATATGAATTTGAGTCTGCGGACCCTTGAAGTTGTTATCTGGTCCAGATTCAGTTTTCCTGAGTTGTTAATTTAGCAATGTCCTGCTTTTTTCATTGTAGGATATGTATACCTATAGTATATGGGTGTATGGTGTGTGTATATATATATATATATTTATGTATATATTCACATCAAAGACACGTGTGCACGATTGTGTGATGTGTGAAGATGGTAACCGCTGGAAGAGCGTGCGTTTTGGACGTGGGTTAACCGAGGTTGGTGTTTCCATCTTTTACCTCTTTCTGAATCGTTCCAAAGGCACTTGCAGGATTTCATTTGATTTATAGATATTATCCGAACCCTTATCATCCTGATATTTTATTCATTGTAGTGTTTATTCGATGGTTGAATGTGTTAAAAACTGCTTTGAAATAGTCCATTAGTTATGTGTAGTTGTTTCCATGTCCTTGCCCCTAGTTTTAATCCATTCAAGGTTGTGTTCTCTTAATTAAATTGTAGATTTTGTTTGAAACCTATATTTTGTTTATAGTTAACTTATGAACCTGTTTTTCCTGTTGAAAGGTTTGATCAAATATGGATTTTTGGATGCTTCTTTATTTATGCACTTTTTTATACCTTGCCAACTTGGTTGGAACTAACTGCCTTTATCTGCAAATAGTACTATTGGTTTTCTTGAGTGGTGTTTTCTGGTAGAAACATTTTATGGAACTTTTTTGTCCTGTGTTGGTTAGTTTTGTGGAACTTAGTGCTTTTGTAGAAATGATTTCGCGTCTCTTTGGATTGGTATTTTTTCTCGAATCCTTGATTTTATAAGACGTTCTTGTTTTCAAAATGATGTGT
The DNA here is from genome assembly GCA_963277665.1 of Viscum album. Classification (NCBI taxonomy): domain Eukaryota; kingdom Viridiplantae; phylum Streptophyta; class Magnoliopsida; order Santalales; family Viscaceae; genus Viscum; species Viscum album. The sequence continues at coordinate 930,656,012 of OY728165.1, forward strand.
GCCTCTGCGTGTAGTTTTTTTAAATTGGCTTGAAAATAAATCCATGAGTATATGCCAGTTTGGCTTTTTAAATACAAAAGTGGTGTTTAGATTCGTTTTAGAAGATCTTGTGAAATGTTTTCATAAACGCATTTGATTATGTAAAACAAGAGGCCTGATTTACAACTCCAAGTGTTTGTTAAATTGGATTTTGATAACCGAATGATGTTACAACCCAGTTGGCACTTTGAATATTTGACATGTATGCATATATATAAGTATAAGGGGCTCTCTTATTTAGTGTAACCCTCCTTGGGTGAACGTATATGAAGCGTCCGTGTTTGGGGTAGGCAAGTGCGGTGAGATGAGTCATGCGTGCAAGGGCCTTCCTACTTACACAATATTATTATAACCACCATGGGTTCCTGGGTGTCTTTTAGATGATCGAGTGACGGTTGCTGATCAACCCCGATTAGACGGGTTGGTACCCCCTGGATTTTTTGTTAGGCCAGGTGGGATTTTCCACTTGATTGGCCAGTTAGGGTGGCCAGTTGGTTATAGACTTAGGAGCTTCACCATATGCCGGCAGGTGGTTCCGAAATCGAGTACGTCCAGGGGTCTTTAGGGATTTTTTGGATCAACCATGGTTACTGAGTATTTACATTGCTTGTTTGATTTCGGTGCATTCTTTTATTTTCAGTTTCACTTTTACTTGTTTCACTCTAGCCCAACTTTCGTATCTTTTCTGTTTTGGATTTCACTTATAAAATGGAATTTTTTTTGGAAAATTTATGTAGCGCGTGTTGGGTTTTTGAATGATAATAACATGTTGCATATTTTAAAATGTGAAAACCCTACTTTCATATCTGTATTTCAAACATGTGTCAGTGGACTGTTTTGGAAAAGAGAATTGTTGGACTCAGTGGTTTATTCTTGGCATCCCTACTGAGCATCTCGGTACTCACGCCTATTATATATTTTCAGTTTCAGGTTTCCCTTGCTCAGGTTTTCATGGATGAGATGCTCATTATGGGGGAAAGGTTGGCCTTAGTTGGGAGGTGACCAAAGGGTCACAAGGAGGTTTGTGCCGTTTTGTTTCTTTCCACTGTTGGTTTATATTTTTATCGTCAGTTTTTATTTGACTTTTTATCTTTTTCACATGGGCCAAATCGTTCCCAATGATTAAGGTTTGGATTTGTGGCACTTGTTGCCATCCCGGGGGGATCGGGAACGCCCCTCGAGACTTACTGCGGACCGGATCGGGTGACCGGCTCAGGGTCGACTCAGGCTGGTTCGTGATAAAATGGTATCAGAAGAGGCCCCTGTTTTTTGGGATGTCTGTTAGAAGGAGATTAGGACTGTCGGGGCTCAAGAGTTAAGTTACGGGTTGGTGCCTGATCACCACCGCTCGTAACGAGACCTGAGTTACCATGGTTAGTCCGGGATTTGAGCCTTTGGTCTTTGGTTATTTTGGATTGAGGTATGACAATGAGAGTGAATCGGTTCACATTGCAGCCTCACGTGGGGTGGTGACCCACGTGGAGTCCAAGTGCCCGGTTTAAGGTCCTATTAGTGTTATGTCTTACTTGGGGCATGGCTCACCACCATGTCGCCAGGTTAAGCACAGACACTAGTCCCTCATTCCGACAGTTCATAGTTGGTTGTGTTTCGTTTTGAACTTGGTCTCTCTGTGTGCGCGTTGAAAATGAAAGTGTTTTCAAAATAAAAAAAGGGCTTCTTTTAATTTGTTTCTGAAATAAGTAAAGGGGGTTTTTAAAGAGAATGTGTATTGGTTTGGAACAATATGGTATGTGTTTGGATTTGGTAAGGAATGAAGTGTTTGAACCTTGGGACTCCTTATGAAGGTTCACATGTGCGTGGGTATGTACGGAGAGTGCGTGGGGGGAACTTGTTTGAAGATGATGTGAGCGAGATCGAATGAACGCACATGTGACAGTTCATAAGGTTCCATAGGAGGGTTTTAAGACATTAAATAAATGATGATTTTGGAAAAGCGATATATTCTTGTGTTTGTATGTTTGTCATATGGGCCTGTTCCCCTTGTCTTGTGTTGTTGCCTTGACTGAGTTTTGGCTTGATGCTGGTTTCGATGATGTTTCTCCTGTTGTCATGAGTATGCTTCCCAGAAAGGTCGTTAAGGTTGTTAATGAGTCATGCCCAGTTTCCAGTCCTTTTTGCATATTGGCTATTTATCAAAGTAATCACAGTCTGTTAAGGATAGTTGTGTGGTCGTGGAATTAGTTTGAGCCTTCAGGTTGGGAACTCCCAGGGTTGTTAGGGTTCGCACAGTCTCAGGTTTATTTGAGTGTCCAGTTTTGGACTAGTAAAGGTGAAATGTCTCACCATCGTTGAAGTTTGGGGTGTTTTTGATGGTAATTGTCTCTAGTGAAGGTTCTTCATCTGGAAAGGAATGCATGCCAGAGGAACCTGTCGCCATGACACCATCTCAGTTGGTGTCGACTTTCAGGTTGTCTAACTTATCTCTTGTGTGTCTCTAGTGTGGCCTCTTTGGGTATTCTAAGCAGTCATCTTGCATCCCTTTGAAAACGTGCTACCATGGTGGTCATTTGAATCGTTGAGAAGAAGGAGAAGTTGGGGAATGGAGAATGCAAATGCTTGACTATGAGGCAAGAGATGCTTCAGCCATCAGAGCCCCAACCACAGGTCTTGGGGTGAAGCTCGCGCACAGTCAGGAATTGCCGAGAGTGTGTGGAACCTTGGTCTAGTCCATGTTATTAGCCTTCTAAAGGGAAATATCCAAAAAATTTCTTATTCTATTCTTGTCATCATTGTAAGAACACCTTTTTTGTGGTTGCGCGATGAACTTGTTCTACCGCAGTCTAAGCAGTCTTATTTGTTCTCAGTGTGTTCTCAAATCGTTCGGTTTTCCTTGAAGGATGTTGGGCCCGTGAATGAACGGGTCGTTCTAATTTTGAGTTGGGTCTCAATTTTGTCTGTGAGGGGGATGTTTGGTTTTGTGAAATTAACGTGCGATATTTCTAGGCCCTTGGTGAGTTCGGTCTAGTAATTTCCTAGTCTCTGGTTGCGGTGAGGTGTTTGATCGGTCAGTGTGGGAGGGGTTGAGTTAATTCCTTATCCTCGAGCTGTTGGGTTGTTTTGTAGAAAGCTTCTTGTTTAAGTCTCAGAGTGTTGTTCGGTCTATGTGGGGGAAGTAACTGGGTTTAGTTTGGGAGTTCCCGTGGTGCCCCACCCCCTCAGGGGTGTTGTGTTCAAGTTTCAAGGTCTCTGTGTTAGTAAATTTCTGTGGTGGGGAGAACCTTCCCATGTTCTCCCCTCAACCTCGGACAATGTTTGTACTCGAGTTGGTCGGGTGCGACTTGTGTTGCTAATGGTCACCCCGAGCCTCTCAGTTTCTTTTGGTTTTTCCTGGGAACAGACTCGAGTTAAGATAACTTTTGTCTTGGTGACTTTTTAGGGGCAGGAACTGTTTTTGGTGGGGAGAATTGTCACACCCGCATTTTTTTAGTCATTTTACTTATTTTATTTCTCTTGGTGTCGGGTGATTTTTCCTATGTGCGGGTGAGTCCCGGTTTGAATTTTTTTAATGTTGGGATGAGTTTATGTTTTGTGATAGTGCACAAACACCGTACGCTTAAGATGCGCAGTTCGCTTGGGCACGTGGTTTCCACTTGGGTACATGCAGTCCGCTTGCAGTCTGCTTGGATACCGTACGGCGTGCGAATACCGCACGGTCATCCAGTTTTAACATTATGTGTGTATATATATGTATATGTATGTTTGTATGTTTATATATGTGCATATATATATGTATATGCGTTTGTATACGTTTATGTTTTAATGTTGTGTGTATATATATATAAGGTATGTGTATATATGTTTATAGGTGTATATATATACACATATGTTTATAAATAACTATGTTTTAACGTTATATGTTTATGCATATACATGTTTATATGTAGGTTCATATATTTTTATATGTTTATATATGTTATATATATGTTTATATATATATATGTATTAATGTATTAATGTTTATATATGTTATATATATTTTTATATAAGATATATATGTTTATAATAATTATGATTTTTTATTATTATTATTATTTTTTATTTGGGTATGATAAATATTATTATTAAAGTTTGTTAAATTATTATGACTATTAAATATATTATTATTATTGTAAGTTAAAAAAAAGAAACCAACCCTAATCTACCCGAGCTGCCCCCTCTCCCCTCTCTCCCCCGTCCCCCCCCCTTCCTGGTTCGACTGGCCCGCACCGCCCGCACCGCCCCACCCCCCAACCCCTCAGTGCGACCCCGCCTCCAGCCGCCTTCCGTCCACTACCATCCACCATCGTCCGCCGCTGTCTGCGCCGGTCGCCCTCAGCTCCGCCGCGCATAGCCCCCCCTGCCGGCCTCCTTTTCTCTAACCCGCAAACCCCCTCCCGGCTAACTCCGCCTGCTCCGGCCGAACCCGCCTGCTCCGGCCGAACCCGCCTGCTCTGGCCGAGACCCTTTCCCCCTGCCCATCTCCTTCGTACAGACTCGCTCAACCCCTTTTGGCTGGATTTCTAGCATGTTTCACCTCCGGAATCCCCTCGTCTCACTCGACCAACCTCCCGCAACCTCACAGTAGGTGCATTCTACTCCAATTATTTTTTTCCTCCATTTTGTGGGTTTTCAGATTTGGGTTTCATGTTGTGTTCAGTTCGGTATTGATGTATTTGATTTAATTTGTTGATTAGGGTTTAATAAATTCTTATGATTTTTTTCTCTGGTTTCAAGGTTGTGCGGGTGATGTGTCGTGACGCGCCAGTCCACACTCCGAAAACTGTGTTTGAGCGTGATGATTTTTTATTGCTGATTTCTGCGTAAGAATATATATATTCGTTTTCATATATATTTACACCACGTTAGAAATATGAATTTGAGTCTGCGGACCCTTGAAGCCGTTATCTAGTCTAGATTCAGTTTACCTGAGTTGTTAATTTAGAAATGTCTCGCTTTTTGCATTGCAGGATATGTATACCAATGGTATATGGGTGTATGATGTGTTTGTGTCTATATATATATATATATATATGTATGTATATATGCACATCAAAGGCACGTGCGCACGACTGTGTGATGTGTGAAGATGGTTACCGCTGAAAGAGCGTGCGTTTTGGACATGGTTTAACCGAGGTAGACGTTTCCATATTTTCTCTCTTTTTGAAGCTTTCCAAAGGCACTTGCATGATTTCATTTGATTTATAGATATTATTTTCACCCTTATCATCCTGATATTTTATTCATTGTAGTGTTTATTATATGGTTAAAAGTGTTAAAAACTGCTTTGAAATAGTCCCTTAGTTTTGTGTAGGTTTTTCCAAGTCCTTGCTCTTAGTTTTAATCCATTCAAGGATGTATTCTCTTAATTAAATCATAGATTATGTTTCACACCTCTATTTTGTTTATAGTTAACTTATGAACCTGTTTTTCCTATTGAAAGGTTTGATCAAAAATGGATTTTTGGATGCTTCTTTATTTATGCACTTTTTTCTACCTTGCCAACTTGGTTGGAACTCACTGCCTTTATCTGAAAATGGTACTATTGGTTTTCTTGAGTGGTGTTTTCTAGTAGAAACATTTTATGGAACTTGTTTGTCCTGTGTTGCTTATTTTTGTGGAACTTAGTGCTTTTGTAGAAATGATTTCGCGTCTCTTTGGATTGGTATTTTTTCTCGAATCCTTGGTTTTATAAGCAGTTCTTGTTTTCAAAATGATGTGGGCCTCTGCGTGCAGTTTTTTTAAATTGGTTTGAAAATAAATCCATGAGTATATGCCCGTTTGGCTTTTTAAATACAAAAGTGGTGTTTAGAGTCATTTTAGAAGAGCTTGTGCAATGTTTTCATAAAGGCATTTGATTATGTAAAACGAGAGGCCCGATTTACTACTCCAAGTGTTTGATAAAGTGGATTTTGATAACCGAATGACGTGATGGCCCGGTTGGCACTTTGAGTTTTTGAGATGTATGCATATATATAAGTATAAGGGGTGATTATATCTAGTGTAACCCTCCATGGGTGAATGTATAGGAAGCGTCCGTGTTTGGGGTAGGCAAGTGCGGTGAGATGAGTCACGCGTGCGAGGGCCTTCCTACTTACACAGTATTATTATAACCACCATGGGTTCCTGGGCGTCTTTTAGATGATCGAGTGATGGTTGCTAATCAACCCCGACTAGACGGGTTGGTACCCCCTGGATTTGTTGTTAGGCCAAGTGGGCTTTGCCACTGGATTGGCCAGTTAGGGCGGTCAGTTGGTTATAGACATAGCAGCTTCACCATATGACGACAGGTGGTTCTGAAACCGAGTACGTCCAGGGGTATTCTAGGGATGTTTAGGATCACCCATGGTTACTGAGTATTTACATTGGTTGTTTGATTTTGGTGTAGTGGTTTATTTTCAGTTGCACTTTTACTTGTTTTACTCTAGCCCAACTTTCATATCTTTTCTATTTCAAATTTCATTTATATAATGGAATTTTTTATGGAAATGGTATGTAGCGCGTGTTGGGTTTTTGAATGATAAAAACATGTTTCATATTTTCAAATGTGAAAACCCTACTTTCATATATGTATTTCAAACTTTTGTCAGTGGACTGTTTTGGAAAAGAGAATTGTTGGACTCAGTGGTTTATTCTTGGCATCCCTACTGAGCATCTCGGTGTTCACGCCTATTATATCTTTTCAGTTGTAGGTTTCCCTTGATCAGGTTTTCATGGCCGAGATGCTCATTATGGGGGCAAGGTTGGCCTTAGTTGGGAGGTGACCGAAGGGTCACAAGGAGGTATGTTCCGTTTTGTTTCTTTCCGCTGCTGGTTTTTATTTTTATCATCATTTTTATTTCTCTGTTTATCTCTTTCACATGGGCCAAATCATTCCCAATGATTAAGGTTTGGATGCCCGACACTTGTTTCCATCCTGGGAGGATCGGGAACGCCCCTCGGGACTTGCCGCGGACCGGCTCGGGTGACCGGCTAAGGGTCGACCCGGGCTGGTTCGTGACATATTTTATGTTGACATTTTTAGGAGTTCATATGATGTTTTTTGGGTTGAACCTTCTCTGTCATCTCTTGGTAAATTCTATGTCCCATCATCTTCTACTCTCCAACTTCATCCCAGTATATGAGAGGGTCACATCGCTTACAGAGCCTCATAAAGTTCCATTTTAATGTTAGAATGTAATTTTTTTTATATAAGAACTCAAATAGGGGATGGTTTTTATTCCAAAATCCTTTTAAATACATTGAATATTATATAAAAATATCCTATAGTGTCTGAATGGTTATATCATACTGACCATCGATTTGATGGTGATAGGCAGTGATAAAACGTATCTCTATATCCAATGATTGATAACATATTATTTAAACCTCAGAAAAACCACAGATCATAATCATATAGAATGGATAGTTTCACTCTATTCTATATTACCACTTCCAATAATTATATCTTGGCAAGTTGGTTGAGCATGAAATGTTCCTGATAGTGTTGAAATATGCTAACTTTGTAATGCAATCAACTAGGACCCCAATGGTGTTATTACATTGAGATGTACTAGGTAATACTATGAAAAAATACAGAGAAATATTTTCCTATTTCTATTATGGAATGGGAAATGGTTTCATCATACAATTATATTTCATTCATTTAAACCAGAATTATTGGCATACCCAATAATAAGATAAAAATATTATAATCTCATTCTTCATGTAAACCCACCAAATGTTTTTCTTATGTTCTCTATACATCTTCATGATTCCTAGATTAATAGATAAGTATGATATATGCACATCATCTCGAAGTTACCTAATCAGTTATAGTTTTCACGAGAAACATATATTGGTTCCAAACCATAGAAATCCATTTTATAAAATCTGAACTCCCCATTATTTTCTACATTTTTTTCTCTATATAATTTTTTGGGCTTCCTTGATCATATCTTGAATAGATGGATGTGCTATAATTTTAGTAAGGTAGGATACTGATCCTTTTTTTATTGTCAATTAAAAACTTTTAATGTTCAATAATAATATATCCCTTTTAATTTCCAACCTGGATAGGTTTGTACGATCATCTCTCGCTGGAGCATCTTCTACTTTGTTTTCCTTTCCAGGATAGTAATTAATTTAATTATAATTATAATTTATTAGCTCTAACAACCTTCATTGGCACATATTGAACTAATTTTGTGTGAATATATACATGATGATTTTATTATCAATATATATGTCACAATTCTCCCCATAATAATAAGGTTACCCAATATTTACTGTGAATATCATTGAATCTTCATCATGTTTTGGGTAGTTTTACTCATGAATCATTAATTGATGAGATGAATAGGGTATCACATTTTCATAATCCATGAGTAAAAAACGCCAACCAATTTTGGTTTCACCATTGAATAATACAAATACTTCCCCATTGGTGTGTAATTAAAGAACATGTAAAATGAATAACCACTTAGCTAACTCTTTAAATATATCCCCTTATTTGTCATTCCAAAAAAAATCAACTTACTTTTGAGTTAGATTTGTTATTGGTATTGAAACTCATGATAAGTTTCTCAAAAATAATATATAGTACCCATATAATCCATGGAAACTATTTATTTCCATCACATATGTTGGTCTGGTCCATCGTTCAACTTCCTCTATCCTTGAATTATCAACAAATTTCTCTATTCTAGTTTAAAACTGCATCGATAAAGTTACTTTTTCTATCCATAACATTGATTTACTATAATTTCCTAATTAGTTTATAGTTTTAATTATTGAATATTATATTATTTTATAATTATATTTATAGATACATGAACACCCTAATACTGTGTATGTAAGTCAGATTACCCTTATATTGGTTCCTTACATTGAATACAGGTATGATAATTTGACTCACATAGGGTAGATCCTTCCCTAAATATAGGTAATTTGAATTTTATTATACTTTCATGAGTGAAAGTGTTAATTCCCCTGACTTGTTTAATGTCCAACTTACCATATCATTACATATATAAGGTCTTGTGCCTTAGTTATTTCTCACATAAGGGTAGTTTACTGCATTGTGATGGTGTTTGTGAGTTTCTAAGGATCAGGAAAAGATAAGTTCCTTAGTCTATCTCCTATAATGGTTAATCATGTAGTGTTCATGATGTGCTTTTGTTATATTTTATAAAGGTTCTAGTGAGTTTTTGAATCTTATAGAATGGTTAGTCCCATAGGGTTTAGTTGGTTTTTGTTCATTGCATAAGGACAAAGACTGTGTGAAGGTGCCTAGGTTAGGGTAACTAAATACATAAGGGTAAAACCATATTACGCTCCCACAAAAAATTATTCTTGCATATTTATAGATAATTTATTGTGGGAAAAATACATTTTTATTCCATGTTCAATCCAAATAATTCTTTTTAGTGTAATAAAATAAAAATACAACTTGAATGAAATAATTTTAAATATATTATAAATAGATTTAATATAAAATTTAGTTTATTAAAATTATGAGTCTTTAAATGGAACATGTGCGGAATTAAACTATAAAAAATAATTCAACATGTGATTAAATGGAAAGATATAACTGATTATCCTAGATGATATCATAAAAAATATTTTTGAATAAGATAACATTTATCCATTATTCAAGTTCCCATAATCTCCCCAAAAGTTCGAGTGATTAAAATAATTCCATTAGATTTTATAGAACAATTTTGTATGTATTTTGAGGTCTTATAATTATTTCTATCCAATACACCTCACCTCTTATCTCATGTTATCAAGAAGTAGCCTTGTTAAGTTACATATTCCATACATGGAATCTATTACTTCTTTTCTTTTATTTTAGATATAGTGTGATAAATAATAGATTTATATATTTAGATAAATGGAATTAAACATGTGGAAGATAAAATCATTGAATATGAAAAAATGGAGTATAAGAATCATTATTGAATGATCAGATTTAAATTTTTCATTATAATAAATCATTTTCAAGAGATTGAATAATATTATTCGAGAAATAAGTTGATTATTTTGTGTATTACAAATAATATTTGATAATATATAAATTACATGATGATAAATTTGTTTGTTGAATTTATCACAATATATATAAGAATTATCATATTCAGGAAATTATCTTTGAGAGATAAAAGGATAATCACTTACTAAAATATTATGCTACTTAGAGATTATGATGTGAATTAATTCGATGATTTTTGAAATTAATTTATTGATATAGAGATTATATATTGTTAAAGATAATTTTTATTTCCTATTGGGAATTAAATTAATGGTCGTGATTTTGATTGCTATTGGGTCATTTTTTAATGAAACCTCTAGTTATTTATTAGGTAGTGTGATATATATATATTTCAAAATATTTAATATTGATTAATTATCATCGATAATTTATTGAAACTATTAAAAAACATAAATCCAGATGACATTATAATGGAATGAATGAAGCATAAGAAGAAAAACTACTAGTTTTCTTAGAGTTAATTATACACAGATATAATGCCCCCATCATACTTTTTTTATAGGCATTTTTACCTTCTTCCTATAGGTGTCCTTGTTGTGGAAAACTTATTCATAATAGACAAGTTAATTAAAGACTGAATTAAAATGTATGCTTACAAAAGCATAATTATTTTGTTCTAAACAAGCTCGTCCCACATCATAGGAGGCTTGATTTCCCCAATTCCGTGGACTTAGTGCCTTTTTGTATATATGGAAAATGTAAAATTAAAATGTATGTGTTATCTTAATTAATGATATCCTTTATTTGTTTTTATGTGTTGTAGATAACTTTGATATGTTTGGGAATAATTAATGAATAATGAGTTATAAGCCTAGTGTTTGACTTATGGTTTATGTCAGTGATGTAGGTACAAAATGTAAATATACTCAATTGTGTTGGAATGACACTATAGTGGTCAAGAACAGTTCATATAGGGACTTTATCGTAAATATATTTATAACACGATTCTTATTTTAAATAGATGGATGTCCTGAGATTTTACAGGATGGGTATTCTACTTCTGGATGTAGATTAAATTTATGCATGGCACCTTCATCTTTAATGTATATCCTTAGGCAGATCCTAGAGTAATTGGGTAATGCTGGAACAATAATGGAAATATGAAAATAAAATGGCTATTTATTGATGTTTCCAATAATGAGGACATATTCAAGAATATAAATAGGAGAATTTTTGGTGTTGAAGGAACTGGATTTGATGATTAAAATGTTAATTGTGGAATTATTAGATAATATTAGTAATTAATTTATAATTAATTAATTAATTAATTATTGATGAACTTTATTCATTTACAGTTTCATGGGACCTACACCTTAGAAGTGGTAGTTAGGGATCCTCCATGACAATAACAGTAGATTAGTTTAAGGCTAGGTTGTATCCCTTTCTGTGGTTTCACATGATATTATTTAGATTTTTAAATTTCACACACTTGAACCACCCATGTTAGTAGGGAAATAAACAAAAAAATTGGATGGTGTTTTCTCCAACATCCAATATGGTAAGGGAATAGATGGATAATTTGACCCTATTCTCTACACCCCCTTTAGAGGTAGTTATGAGTAAGCATGTCCCAACATATAACATATTATAGTATAGGCTGTGTTTCATCCTAGATTATGATGGATCATAGTTTAATATATATTTTTACTATATAATAAATTGAGGTTATATCACATACTTGTATCTGGATGTACTGTTTATGGCTTCCTATATGTGTTATTTTAATGGATTTGATAGGTTAAGGTATAATTAATTTACATGGTCCATTATGAATTATAGGAATAAAATTTCTTATAGATAAGATGTTGATGTTGATGATGATGATTCGATGGATGTACTGAATAATTATAACATAATACATTGATATATATGAGGTACTAAGGTTGGTAGGGACTATCCAAAATCACATTTGGGATGACTTCACATACAAATGGAATGGACAATAAGTTTATGTAATACAGGCATGAGAATGAAAAACTAGTGGGTAAGTTGATGTGAGGATCCTTCGTTTTTATATATAGATATATATACATATATATATATTATTCTGATAAATAAGGGTTAGTTTTTATACGTTACTTTAGGAGTGATTATTGATTAAGATGGAGAAACTTGTGTTACCTATTTTGGTGATGAGTTATTTTCATTTTTTTTCACTATTCTTTTGTATGGTTCCTTCAAATTTAGAAAGATATGTTTAAGGGAGCGTACTACTACGTAAACATCTTATCCTAACCGTAAATTCTTATAAAATATTTTTCAGTTGTACTTGATCGATTTGGTGATCGAGCTAGACGATACTAGATTAAGGAGTTTTTTGGAGCCTTTGTTGTTTCTTGGTCGATGTTGAAGGATTTTATTTTTTATACATACATTTGATTATAGTGATATTAGATTATATATGACATTAAATGTATGTAGTTTTCTTCAATAATTTTGGTGTGGTATTGATTAGTGTTTTTACATATTATCTCCTATTTCATAAATCTATATGAGGCTATTTCCTTCTTTTGGAAAAATTTATATTCACTTGTGGATAGTTTCCAACCCGACGCCCATTAGAGGTGGGATTCTAGGTTCATTATCTACCTTTATGCATTTCTATCCTAAGAGGGTTATATATAAAATGATGGGGTCCTGAAAGAGTTTTATCAAAGATGATGGTAGTTATATGGTAATTATTTTATAGTTTAGAACTAATTTTTGGAGTATGGGTTGTTGGGAAATAGTTTTAGTTGTTATTATTTCATGATGGGAATAGGGGATATTAACTAGGATACCTAATTTTATGGCCATATATGGCTCAACATAGGACATTAAACTTTACTGAACATTCAAAGTAGAGTATTTTTTTATATGATAGATACCATTGTAAGGTTCATGCATTTTTATGTTTTCTGTATATGTTTTATTTAGGTATATAATGGAAAGATCCGCTAAAATGAAATAATAAATTAATCATGGAAATAAATTTTATCTTAGGTTTGGAGTTACATACATTTTTTGCGTTTAAAGATATTGTTTTATGTTAACATCCCTATCATTTTTGTATTGAAGAAATTATGTAGTGTGTTCCAGTAGATCAAAATAGAGAATATGTCAGAGATAATTAAACATTGAGGAGGAAACAATAAGTGTTTTAGTTATAGGATCTTTAGAGGTATCAGGGATATGTTTCGTACTATAAGACAAAGGAAATGCTGATAGAGGTGGAGATAACATTTATTTGGATTCATTTATAGAATAAGAATTTGGTTTATTTAGCTATCTCAATTCTGTGTGCGAAGAGACATAAGTGGTGTATTTTTTTCGGGGTCATAGAGGGTTAGGTTTTGTGTGAGAGAAGTTTATTATTTAGTTCCAGATCATATTCCTATCATCATACACTAATATGGAATTATAGAATGTTATCATTAACCATTTATAGGGGGGTTATATAATTTTATAGTTTACTATCCTTTTTGTGAACATATTAATATATGGTTCCAACACAATTTTAGATGAAGAGGCAGTGGTGACGAATTTATAAGAGGATTTGAATCCCAAGTTTTAGTGTTAGGTCACCCAATTTTATATTAATGTCACATTACGAGTTACTATATAGGGAATATTTAATCATGTTGGTGTTGTATAAGACCAAATCATTATGAAATGGGAGTTTATATATTTTTTCATAGAGCATATCTATGAGATAGAGATCTTATTTTTATAGACCAAAGAATAAGCTTCAATAATAAGGGAACAATTTTATCATTATTTAACATTATTACATATATTTATATTTTTGTATAACCCTAACAACGAGTCAAGTATATTTTCAACTTATTTTAGAGGTTATTACCATATGAGTATAGAGTTATCATCTATTATTAGTAGTCATCTTATAGCTGGTTACCTATACTAGGCCCAAAATTTCTAGTAGAACCTGGTATGGAAACAGCCAAAGAATGAAGTTTTGACTTTTAATCACATAGAGAAAATATACAAAATTTAATGAAACCACATTATATCCCTCATCCAATGATATAATTACCAAATCGTGAATATAGAGATGGTTCCCATTAGTGATTGGGAGGATGTGGAGATGGACATTTCCTTATGCACACTTTCACTTCTCTACCACTGGGTGATACAAATGTTGTAAGAGGTTCAATATTCTTTTAAAATACTTTCAATAGTATAAAAATACAAATCATTGTTAAAATTATAACATTTTTTTTCCAAAACCAACTTTATAAATAAACATGGAGAGACTTTTAATGCCATTTTATATAAAATTGATGATAAAACTATTCCCGATACACCATTGATGTTTGTTTTTACTAAAAAATGATGTCATATATTTTTTAATTTAAAATTGAAATCAATTTTTTAGAAATAAAAATTTAAAAATATACTTAAAAATTTCTTGAGGAATTTTTTTAAATAAATTACATCATGTTTTTAAAATTTTCACATTTATTTTAATAAAAAATGATGTTAAAATCATTAAAAGAATCATATGATCAAGTGTTCAATCTCATTAATCCATCAATATTTTTCACAAAAACCATAATATATGGGATAGATGAATCTTGACACCAAATCCTTTGATTTATTCACCTCCGAATATCCCTTCTATTTACCCTATTTGATTTTTACCATGGTTATATTTCACCATAATTTTGAGTTGTTTTATTTAATTTCTTGCAATATAAAGTTCCCCTATCAGCATTTTGAATCTCTTTTCACCATATTTTTTCTTAAATCTCTACATTTTTCAAGTATGATTTTAGTATATTTATTTAGTATTTTATGTTTTAAATTATATTCATTGATTTATTTGTTAATTTATAAACCTTTTTCAGTTATAAATTATTGTGGTTATAATTTTCTTCGGAGTATAAATATATTTGTTATTATGAATTGTTTGTTATCATGATATAATTTTTTTAAGTGGAATTATTTGTGTTTATAATTTTTTATATTTATAAATTTTTTATTTTTAGATTTTTTTTATAGTTAACCATGTAAATTATGAAATAAAAAATTATATATATTTTATGATTAATTAGGATATTTTGATATTAATTACTGGTAAGTCATCCTGATAGATGATATATAGGTAATGATAAATAGATATTTTAAGATAAATATAGATATTTTGAATTTTAGATATTGGTTGATTGTCTGGATAAATAAGATCATATTTTATCATTCCTTTCAATTTCATAATCTTATCAAATGTATATGAATATAAAAATTTCTAATTTTATTTACAATTGTTTATTTTGATTAAATAGTTAATAGTTTTTGGTTAATTGGTTATTTTGATTATATTTTTTTATTTGAAATTTAATAGTTATATATAATTTTAATTGTTTATATGTTTTAATATATAAACCTTATATATTGTGATATTAGGTAATTAATGCATCAAAATTGGATACATATGTGAGAAATAGTTAATGAATTTGAAAAATTAGTTGATGATTTATTAAAATTTTTAAAATGTAATATTGAGTCAAAAGATCTAATTTCTTAACTTGTATGAAGTGTTTGAATATGAGAATATGGAATTCTAGATAAATAAAAGACAATATGATTTGTGATGGTTTTAATCATACTTGTTCACATTGTATCTAACATGGTGAAATAAAAAAAATTAAACACTAATGTTGTAGAAGATAGTCAACATTAGACATTATATCATATTGAAAAATTAATTTATGATGTAGGTGTTGAAACCATGGAAAACTGAATTTTTTAAACTACTATATGGGGAGGATAAGAAGCCATTATTCTTAGGATTCACTAAATCTACAATTTTTTTAGCAGTGAATTTATTTTTTATCTTGAAACAAATAAATGGGTGGAGTGATGAAAGTTTCACTAAACTACTTGTGATTTAAAAAGTTCTATTTCTAGAGGGAAACGACCACGCATATTCAAATTATGATGAAAAATAAATATTATTCCCTAACGGGATTGGAAAATAAAATGATACATTCGAACTCAAATTACTATGTGTTTTAAAATAATGAATTTGAATTTTTATTGGAATAGCTTGAATACGTGACATCTGGATGTATGATGGATAGAAAATTCAACTCAAATTCATTCTCAAGTACATGCACCAATTATACCACTATTGAATTTTGGCATCATCAAATAATTCCTTGTTTAAAGAATATATATAAAAATTCAAATGATATGATGAGGTAAATACAAAATACCTATGAGTATATATCTGATGGAAAATGTTTCCACCCTATTGATTCACCATTGTGGAATAGATATGATAAAAAATTTCTTTATTTTTGAATTTAACAAGAAATATCATAATCAGACTATGAATAATGTAATGACTACACATAAAAGCCTTAGTGGCCAACATATTTCATGGATTTTTAATTTATTTGTCTACAAATTTTCTCCACATATGTTATGATGAGATTGAATATTTTTAGACAATGATATCTGGAAAATGATGTTAATGTGTATCCTTCAACAATGATTGATGATTTGTAATTTATATGGGAGAAAGGTATTATAAATTTTTATGTACAAAATAAATAATATTTTATATTGTGGGCTATGATAACAGATAAAATAAACACATTTCTTCTTAACATGGATTCAATATTATGGGAGATAAAGTTTATCTAATTTTTGAATTAGAAATGTCTATTATCAATTTTATAAGGAAAGAAAGATAATGTTCATGGGACAATAATGTTTTCATCAAATGGATCATCCATATAAAATAATGATAAAAGAATTTAATGATTTAAATGTGTATAATCTCCAAAAATATAAATTTTGAGTTGAAGTATATTATAGAAATGTGAAAATTATGTATTTCATATTTAAGAAGAAAGGAATTTATGATCATAAAAAAAGTAAATGGATGAAATTTTATATCTTATTTGAACTATATTATTGGTGATTATTTAGAGAAAAAACATAAAACTAACATTATATACATTGAGAAAACAATATTTCACAATTTTATTGGGAATTTATAGATGTAAAAGGAAATAAAAATGATGTATTTCTTATAATGTTGGATTTTATATAAATAAGAATTTATTTGGATATCTATCCCCATATGAAATTAAAAATAACTTTTTTCCTATGGTTTGTTACAAATTTAAAAATAGTGAGGAGTTGATTTTTTTTCAATATTCAAATGGTATTAAATCACCCAATCTATATTCATCAAATATTTAGAATTTAGTGTTATTGTTGTATTTGAAAGTAATAGGTATAAAATTTTATTATTATCAAGTATTGATGAAACAAATGCTAATGATTTTACTCCGTGATATATTTTCAATAATTTTCTGAAATTTTATCATCCGGTTATGTTACCCTTTTCAAATCCATATGTAAAAAAATTTGTTAACCTAGATTTGATGTAAGTGTTAATGAATGAAGTTGTCCTCATACATTTTTAACTCAAAATTTATTTCCCACAAAACTATTTTGTTAAAATGGTTTGACAAGTGATTCATTTTGTGTAATAGGTATGAATATATGGGTTTTATTATTTATGTTGTATGTACTATTTTGAATGATATAAGAAATTTTTTGAAGGGATATGTTAAAATCCTCATCAACCAGAGGCCTTTTATTGTTCAAAAATATATAGTATAATAGTTGAGTTTATTTTTTAGTAATTATTTTTCTGATGTGGATATCTTTGGTCTCCATAATTCTCAATATTTTAAATTTGGTAGTGATGATAAAGGGATTCAGGGATTAAAAGAAAAGTTAATTTTATAGGATGGAGTGATGTAGAAATATTTATACATTCTAAATAACATATATGAGGTTCAACCACATCTATCATCCCATATTGTTGGACTGATGGTACGATATCTGAAAGGAAATGAAATAAGGTTTATGATTGAGCATAAAACGTCATTTCTTTCATTTTCTAAAGGAAAATTCGATTTTGATTTAACTACATTAGATACATTGAAATATTTATCTTGGTTACCAAATATTAATGTGATAAAATGATATAGTTTTGAATTTAATTGTTATTCATTTTAAGCAAAAAAAATTACGATCAAAATATAACCATTCAGAATATAGGGTTAAAGGACATTGCTAAAGCACTGCATTTTTTATTACTAAAGATAAAAAACCAATTTTTTTATCAATGTAATATTTTGGATTTTTTAGGATTTATAATAAATTTATTACACTAAATTTTAATAAATAGCGTTTAAGTGTAACCAGGATAATAGTAATCGTGGTATGAAACATGATGTTTATGGATTTACACTTGATGATTTAAAAAGATGTAGTTTCAAATAAGAAAAAATTAACTTGAAAAAACCTGAAAAGAAAATATTTTATGTTATTGACCCATCAAATGATTAGTGTAAATCATTTAAAAGAAAAAATAAATCATTTGGGTGACTAGGATAATGATAATTTTAGATATTTTTGTGAGGTTTCTTCATGAATTTCATTTTTTTGGATGATCAACATTTTTATCATGTTGAAATATTCCATGCCATATGAAATGATCTTTTTGAAGGGATATGAGAAAACATGAATTTACCCTCATAATTATATAGTTATACATTAATATATTTTATGAATTTGCACATGTAAATGTTTTTTTAGATGTTTTAATTTGTATATATTGATCATTTTTATGATTTTTGTGTTAAATTTCATATCCAACAGTTGTGGGATTGAATTGTTTAATGAAAAAACTCAAAATGAATATGTTTTGGTTAAATTTAGACATATAATAATAGTTTTTTCGAACTATGATATTTAAATTTAAAATTTTAATCATTTCAATTATTTTTTACTTAATGGTAATATTTATTAGTTTAAGTTACTTATTTATTTGTTCAGGAATCATGACAACATTAATTTTTTATAAAACATACATATATATTAGCACTATTTTTTTATTTGGATATTTTTTATTCATTATTTATAGATTCTATAATTTTTTTATAATACCAAGATAATTAGAAAGATTAGATGGAATACCTAAAACATCTGGATATCAATTGAATTAAATAATATGTGCTTGCTGTGTTTTAACAAATGATGAGAAGTTAAATCCTAGACAACCTATTTAATTAGATCCCATACCTCCTCATTTAGAGATGACCTTATACTATGAGTTGTGTGAAGGAGACCCCTATGTAGAAAGTATAATGTACTGAGTAATTTATATTTTAGGGGATTCTGTACATTACCTGCCTATATAGTTTGGTAAGTTAAAAGTAATGATACATGATATTATTGAGCCAAATTCTCTAGTACCATTTCATAGAGAGTTGGTTACCATAAATTGAGATTATTTATGTCATATTATACTATATCCAACTAGACTGTTTTGTCACATGACATATGAGGAATGCACTATTTTTTAAATATCATTTAATTTATAATGAAAATAATATGTAACGTGTTCTTATATTTAATTTATATAGGTTTATAAAAAACAATATGAATTAGTACAAAGGAAAGAAAAGGTTTAGGAACCATCACCATTGGATACTTTTGAAATTTCTGATAGGATAGAAAGATAATCAAATATTTCTACTTTCTTGGATACATTTTATGAGTTTTAGATGATGTATAATATAGGTGGAAGAGATTATAATTAATCAAATATTCAAGAAAAGATATCATGGGTCTTTTTAGTTTCGACCAGATAAATATACCTGTGTTTCAGCTATTTTCTATGTAAGAAAATTTTAATTTTAGTTTATCCATCATTAAAAAAAATATGGCTTGAGTTGACTTGATTTACTACTTATTTAATTAGGAATCTCAACACCCTTCACATTAAAAATGGGAGCACTAATATTTATGGTTTTATGGATCAATAATATATTTTAATTACTATGATATATATGAATTATGATGATAGAGTCTCATATATATGTGAAATACTATCCAATATGAATATTGGATGTTAGTTTTTTCTATTCCTAGATGGGTAAAAAATATATTAATGAACTAATATTCATTATAATTTCATAAATTTTGAAATTTGTATATTTTAGCGATCATTAGATGTCAGTGATATTATACCTACATGAATTTATAGTATATTGGTATTTCTCAACATTATACAGAGTTCAAATGTTTTTGAATAATTATTAGAAAATAAGGTTTTATTCTTTTTATTTTTTAGTTAATCATAAATATTCATTTTTATTTGTTTTATTAGTTTATATATGAAAATAATTATCATAGGAAAATATAAATTATGTTTAATCATTAATATAGAATCCAACTAAAATTAAATACAAGAAAATAGAGGTAAATACTTTTTATGTTAGAAAATATTTATTTTTCTTATATAAATATTGGTTTTTATTTTAAAAAAATGATTCATAACCATGATTTAATCATAGAAAATGTGAAATTTATTGATAATTTTTTAATATTAATATTTGAGGTAATTAAAATTGAGATTCTGATTGAATTTCATATGTTTATTTCTATTAATATATTTTTTTATTTATAAAAAATAGTATATTATTTAATCTTATAACATAAATTTTTATTATATATTTTCCATGATGTTGTGTAGTACATGGATAAACACCATATAATCTTTTATCTTTTAACAAAATATTTTTATGTATGGTTGATTGGTATATTGAGTATTATGTACTCTCTATTTTAATTAATGTATAGTAAATATTATTTATAGTTTTTCTAGTTAATTTTTATTTCTTACATTTTTAATACAAGAAAAATTTTCATACTTTGTTTGGGAATTTATTTATATGTATTATTTTAAATAAAATTAGATCGTTACTCATAGGTTTTTGTATAAAACTGAAATAGAAAGTTAAAAAAATTGTCTTTCAACATTTTGTTTTTCCCAAAACCTACAATAAAAGATACCTACCACATTGGTTTATATATATAAGTAACACAAAGATATTATTTTTATTCTGATATTTCAACATGGGTGATTAGGTAAAATGATTTTATAATGTTTAAAAATCAGTTTTAAGGCTTTAAAAATTAGTTTTAGATATAAATTTACATAAAAGGGATCTTTGGATGATGTTTTTTATAAAAAAAATGACATTGAATATTCACTTAATATCACTTTTTATGATGTTTTGATGTTGTTTTTAAAAAAAATATTTTGGAACTGTTATATTTAATTTTTCTATCACTAATGATGGGTTTTTAATAATTTGAAACATAAATAAATAAACATTAAAATATTAACTTCCAATAGTTTGGGGTTTATTCCTTATTTGATTTTGGAGATATGTACTCCATTATTTCTATTAATCTAGTCCATACATTGTGACCTGATGAAGAGAGACTTCTAGTTCCCTTGATATGAACTATAACAAGTGGAAGTTATGAATGATTATGTGATTTGTGAAGAGAAATTGAATTATTTATATGGTGTCCCTGTCCTTAGAGAGAGTTATTATGTTTATAGATATATCTATATGATATCATCCAAAATATAGATTAGCCTTATTTAGAAAAGAATATCATTGATTTCATCACCAAGTGCATGATATTTTATAATGTTGATGGAGATTAAGAGTTTTTCTTTTGTGAGATAAAAATATTGTATGAGTCTAATGGGTGTGGAGTATCTATACTCGTTGATATACAAAATGAATCTGAGTTTTATGGAGGATCAACTGGTGGCGTTTTCTAGGTCTATTGAAGAGTATCATAATGTATGCATTGAAGAGGTTGTGGATCTACACCCTCAAAGAGATAAAAATTTTGAGATAGATATGAAACTATTAGATTCTATGATATCTATATATTTATATTATATTTATCCTATAATGTTTTCGGAACTATAGATCTAGATTTATGATTTCTTACCAAGAGGTTTCATTCGACCTAGCGAGTCACTGTGGTGGAAAAAATTTTTGTTCTCAAATATGGTCAATAAAAGTTTGTGGTTTTTTTATAGATTATCACCATTTGAATTATGTGATTGTGAATAACCACTACCCTCTCCCACATATTTATGAATTATTCAATCATTTGAAGGAATTTAGTTGGTTCTAAAAGATAAAATTATGTTATGGATTTCACCATTTGAAATTAATGGATGAGGATATCCCTAAATCGACATTTTGATGTCATTAAAGGAATTAAAAATTAATTTTTATTTCATTTAGATATAAAAAATATCTAACTATGTACATGGTATTGATGAATATAGTGTTCTATTTGTATATAGTATTGTTAATGGTGGTCTTTATTAAAAGGTTTATTATATTTTCTACATTAGAGTAGGACCACAAAGACCATCTTTAAGATGTGTTGAGAGTTCCTTGAATTCATAAAATAGTAGGAGGATTAAGATATTATAGGACTGAAACATCAATATTCCATTTACACATAGTAATGGTATTGTTGTATCATATGACTTCACCAGGAAGTCACATGGTGGGGATGTACATGGTTTTGGATCCTAATATAGAGTGATGAAAGAGATTGAATCATTTTTCCTTGACATGGGATATGTTTATGGATGATTTTGTATTTATCATATTAGTCTATCATTATATTTAGTGATGAAAGTAAAGGAGTCAAAAGTGGTGGATTCAAAGGTAGTGGTTTTTTATTTCCCTGTTATTTTATTGAGATTCCCCTAAAGGATGTTATAAGGATGGAAAACATTGAGTGTTTTTTTGAGGAAGTTTTTTTTCCTTCATCGATGTGTAAGGTCGTTCTTAATTAGTTTCATACATCACCATTATCAATATATCTAGCTGTTATTGCTATGTAATTTTCTATGAGAGACCAATTTTTTTGGTATGGTATGATGATGTCATTTTTAATGTTTGTCTCTATGTTTTTGGTTTTCTCAATGGTGAAGGATAGTCATTATGCTTCAGGTGGTTTTCTTCAGCCACATTATATTCCCTAGTGGAAGTGAGAGAAAATTTTTATGGACTTTATCACAAGTTAACCATGTTTTTAGTGTGGTGATGCTGCTCTATGGATGATTGGGGACTACTTGAAAATTTTATCACATTTGGAAGTAATTAAAGAGTCTTTCCTAGTGATATTTTTTTCAAGGAAGTATTTGTAGAATATAATAAGGCATTATGGGATTTTTAAGACATTTATTCATGATTCATGGTTTACTTACAATGTGTGTAGACTTATCAAGTGTAGTTTTGGATCTCTGTTTTTCCTTATATGTTATTCTCATTTACATAAGGAAATTCATATAGAATAGATTATCTAAATTTTAGAATAAATGTTATAAACATGAATTGTAGATTTCAGAGGTTTTTGTATATAGAAACCTTCATTGTAGAAGTTTTATTATAATAATAGATATTATTTTACTATTTCTAGGGATTATTTTAAAGAACTGTAGTGACAGAATTGCTATTCTACATTATGCTAGATTGAGATCAGAGATTCTACTATTATTTGGATAGAATTATTCCAAAATATGAAATAAATATAGATAATCCATGTGTTAATGAAGGGATATTTTAATTCCATAAGTCATATGATGATTATATAAGGATGCCTCTAATGTTTTACTTTAAACTTACATGCTCTTGATGGTGTCTTCTATTTCTAGGGAGTTACAGATGGACCATAATAGTAAAATTTCTCCTTTGTTTATAGGACATTTTATAGTCTTTTACCAGGCTAGATCATTGGAATGTCAGTTATAAATACCTAAATGTTTGATATGAATTTATAAATTCTTCTATGTTCCTTAGCTTTGTGGATATCCCAATGAATAATATCCCAATATTAATTATTAAAAGGTGGAAATTAAAAATGATGAAACCTTAAAGGAATGATTTATTATGATTCAATACCATCATGAGAATGTGATTCATAGGAGTACTATTTCGTTGGTCTATGTCTTATGGAGACATTTTTTCTTATAGGAGATCACATGGGAGGGGGCGTCATATATTCATACTCAGAGTTTGAATATTATTTGATTATATGTTATATTCTTACTGGAAATAATGGTTAGTACGAATCCTATTTTATTATATTTATTATCTCCCATGTTTTTTCATTTTAATGCACAAGTTACTTTATGTTTGTGGCTGTGTCACAATATTATCGATATTTTTGAGGGGTATCTTTTGATGTAGTTGGTCAGACACCATTTTCCTTCTTTTAGTTTTTATTTTTAAATTATCAAGGATGAGAATTATTTGAGAGGTATATGGTGTAAGGTAATATTTTTTCTATAACCCCTTCCTTTTGTTTTACTGAGGTATAAAATTATAGAGAGGCATACCAAACCAATTTTATTAATTAAATTATATGTGTTATTATTTTAAATTTTCTTTATACTTATATTAATAACCCCTATCTATAGAAGGCATGTCTGTTTACCTTTATGCATGAAACTTACTATATTTTTCGGTAAGTATAGTCACCTATGCTAAAATTAACATGAATAGTAGAATAATATCATGATTTAAATAATACATCTCATGAAAATTCAAATAAAAAATACCATAATTTATAGTGTCTTTGGGATTAGCTACATAAACATCTTATTGTACAAAACATGGTTACTTGTATATGTAATTAAGATCTAGTAATCCATTTAAATAATAATAATATGATATGATCATCTTTACAACCCAGGGATTAGAAACATAATAAATGTGTGAGATCAAAATATTTTGAGTGAAATAAAATATCATAATGTTTTATATCATAAAAATGAAGAAGAATATGAGGAATACATAAATATCTTAATAAAAGATTATAATACCATGTTTGATAATCATAAAACATTATAGAGGAACCTAAGTCCATGAAAGTATCCATAAGGAAGAATAAAATATTTTATATGGCTAAAAATTTCATTATTAATAAAAAAACATGTGATCAAATTATAAAAGTTAATAATACTTTTAAAATAAAGAATGATCATAAAAAAAAATTTAAGGAAAAAAGGTGTCTTTTAATCTTGGAATAACTTGGTTAATAACTTGGGAATGTGGAAAAACCATAATCATAAGATATACTATATGGGAAAACCCATTACGCCCATACCTATATGGACAAATTCATTATATTGTTGCCTAAAAATGTGAACAAACCCATCATGACCAAGCCTATGTGAACAATCTCACTATGTCCAAACATGAATATATTCAGAGATATAATCTCAAACCCATTCAATTAAGGGAGATATATTAATGCTCCCATAATCATCTATACATACTTGTAACACTTAAAATCAATCATCATAATAACATAAATATGGAATAGAAAAAGAATGGGTTTCTTAAACACATCACATTATATTTACTTAAAAAATCAAAGGATTTAATACTCTTATTTCCCAAAAGGATTCAAAAAATAATAACACATTAAGGATGATCAAAATATCACTTCTTAAGAGATACACCATGGAGAAAAAATTAAAGCACAAATAAAATTTTAAAAAATATTTTTAGACATTATTATAAATTATAATGTGTAAATTAAATTAAAAAATAATTTTTGGGATTGAAAAGTTAATACATTTTGGAAAACCTATTATAAAGATTTACAAATAAAATACAACTGATAAGAAATAATGGTTGAAAAATTTGAAATAAAATAATTTTCAAATTTTTCTTCTAATGGGATATTTAATAAGGAAGACTTGAAAATACATATATTTTTCAAAAATGTGATATAAAAATATATTGAATTTTTTTAACTTTTATATAGAATAAATAGTAATTGAAAACTGAAAATGGCTTGTAGTTTTTAAAAATAAAAATAAAAATTCATTGTTAATACTTAATTATATTATATAGTAATGAAAACATGAAAAATAAATAATTTTCTATAAAAAAAATTGGAACGGATAACAAAACCTTTTATTTTGAATGTATATAATTTTTTTAACATTTTCAAATAACATTTTAAAAAAACACATCAATAGAATTATGGAGAAACGTTTTTCTAAAATGAAAAATTTTTAACAATAAGATAATTGAAGATAAATAAAATTTGAGTTTCTTAGAGGGTAATAATAACAATTATGGGAACTAAAAGCATGGTTATGGAAGAAAATCCCCATATAGTAAATGAGAATCATTTTTAATAGAAACTCATTTTTACAACAAAACAAAATCATCAAGGAAGAATAAGTTAGTATGGGTACTAATTTAGATGAATAATTAGGTGGAAATACAACATAACATATTAATATTTTATAATAGATGAATATTGAAGGATTAGTTTTAATATATAATGATTATGACTCAATGAAAATATTTGAGTCATGAAACTCACTTAAACCTTTGTAACATTTGAATAAAAAACCCCTGGGAGATAAATATTTAAAAATAGAATTTAATATTTGAAAATTTAATAGAAAATTTAAATAAAAAGACATTTGGGAAATATTTACACCTTTTTTTGTGGAAACATTTTTTAAAGTTTAAACATGTCTTAATGGATTCATATTTGAGAAAAAGAACCATTTATGGTAATGGTATAATAAATATCAAATAGAAAATTGAGGGATACCATAAAATGGAACATTAAATATAATTTAAGGATTAATATTTACCATTAATTAAATAAATAGATAACTTTCTATATCATATAAAATATAAATAGGTTAAAAACATGAAATAATACCTTAATTAAATCGAACATGAGATAACAAACCCATAC
Organism: Viscum album; assembly: GCA_963277665.1. Taxonomy (NCBI): domain Eukaryota; kingdom Viridiplantae; phylum Streptophyta; class Magnoliopsida; order Santalales; family Viscaceae; genus Viscum; species Viscum album. The sequence goes on from OY728165.1 coordinate 930,682,734, forward strand.
CTTACTTCATTTCTTAGTTTATCTCACAATAACCTCCTCTAAAAAAATTACTAAATTAATTTCCTATTTTATAACCCTTATCATAAATATTACACTTTTTTAACCCTTATTTGAAATTATTTTCCTGAATAAATTAATTAGTTATAACGTATTATGATCATTGGGTGTTAATTACATTAATTGTATTGTGCTTTTTTAATAATTTTTATATCATCTCCCATAACATGATGCAATGTTAAATATTTATATATAATTAATTTTTTTAACATATGATTTTAAATAATCTGGTTTTATTCCATCTCTTTTTGGTTATGTTAGATGAAAACAGAATTGATAACAACTTATTTATGTAAATTTAAAAGAACAAAAATGATACTTTAATAAAAAATTAAATAAATTTTATAAAATTTACAGAACCATAAAATAATCATGATTTTATTATTATATTATAATTATATTGGTTTTCATTTTTCCCATATAATAATAATAATAATTGATATTCATAGTATCATTTATGTTGTTTGTTAAACCAACCCAAACTTCGTCACACTTTAACTCTATTAGTGAATATGACTAAAGATGTTTCAATTTTGACATGATTTCACTATAATAGAATAATAATGAAATTAATTTTACTATTTTCTTATGGTGAAAAATATTTTAATAGTTTTGGATAAATAATATAAAATTATAAGATAAAAATATTCCTCATGGTGGTGGTATTATTCGCACATTCACAATTGAGGTTCATTTTTCTATGTGGATCAAAATAAATAAAAAATGGATTTAAATTTAATATTATAAAGTATCATTATAATATTGATACTAAATAAATTACATTATTATGGTTATATGTTATTTAGAAGATTAAGATTAAGCATAAAAAATAATAATGAGGTAATACTTATGTTATAGACTTTATTTATTCTTAGAAGATCACTTTTAAGTGAAGTGAATAGGATAACTATGAGTGAATATTGTATTATCTTTGTGGGATAGGTTTTTAGGGATATTAAAAGTTTTATGTTTAACAAATTAATTATATGGATACTTGTTTGTTTGAAAGGGTGAAATTGAACCCCTTTTATAAGAGAGGAAAATGAGACTTTTAAAACAACCATTATATTTTAATAATTACATGAAACTATTACTAGGTAAATGGATCAAAAATATAAAACATGGATTGAATGGTATTTTTAGGTTGTTAAATTCAAAAAATATTTTTTACAAAGAATTTTTAAATATGTTATTTGGGTTTTATCATTAATTTTTAAAACTTTTCACTATTACTTTAAAACAAAGTAACTAGTTTTCAACTAAGTACTTTTTTATTTTATTAAAAAAAGTAACATAACCCATATTAATTTTTTGAGTTCTCTATAAATAAATTAAACCACAATTTAATCAAAATAAATTTATAAACATTGTTAAATTAAATTTTAAATTAAAACATATATGGAGTAAGAAAACATTTTAGTAGAAAAATGTCGTTTTAATTATTATGGGTTTATTATCATATTTAGTATTGATTAATAATTAAATATCTATTAATATACTTCTTTATTTGTTTATAAATAATATTATATTATTAATTTAAGGATTAATATTTAATTTATGTTATAAAAATTCATTAGTATTAGTAAAATAAAAATATTAAAAGAATTGTTTCACCGTTATTAGGGGAACTAGAATTAAACATAATTATATAAATTTTTCACCTAAAAATGAGATATAAAATATTAATTAGTATTATAATTATATTTATAAATACATGAAGAAACTTATGGAATAAATTTTATATTTACATGGAAATTAATCTTAACATTATCACACATAATGCATAAAACCCCATTTTTTTTAAAAAGTTTGTTTTAAGGATAATTTTTTTATAATTAGTATAAAATTATTAATATAACTTTTTAAAATGACTTTTAAATATTAATAATTGTTAAATTATTATTTATTTATTATTTAATAAAATTAAAAATTCATTTTATCATGTTATAATTAAGTAAACAAAACAGTTGACAAATAATTTTCATTAAAATGAAAAATAGTTTTTAAAAATGTTGAGTATTGGTTTATTTATTTAAAAGAGTATTTTAAATTTTTTTTCTAATTTATAATATATATATATTCAATTAAAATTAACTTCCCTATAAAAATAAATCCATTAACAAAATTATGTATTTTTCACTATTTACTAAAACTGATTATTTTAGAAAAAATATCAAAAATAAATCCTAAGATAATTTAGCCTCTTAGAATTAAATAATGAATTTACATTTATGAAATATTAATTTTAAAATGTCTTAATTTACATTTTTTAACGAAAATATATAATATAATGAAACCGGATTTTATTGAAAATAACCTTTCCATCATAACACACACTAATCCATTACCTTATAATTTAAACAAATATTAATGGTTTAACATGTTAGTGTTTATTATAGTTTAATTAGCCATTTTTTATATATATGTTGTGGTTTTTTTTATGTTGTGTGTACCATGTGACGTAAGTTAAAAAACATAGCATGTATTTTAAGTGACCCAAAATTATAGGTCATTATAGTAAACTAACTTGGATTTTATAAGGTAAAATCCTTCAATATATATTGGTAATTTTATTTTTATTAATATTTCATATGGTTCTTTCCCATTTCCCATGAAATTCATAAATTTGATCTCCCCAATTCATTACTCGCATAAAGTGATCTACCTCAGTTTTTCCTCAAATAAGGGTAGTTCAACACTGCATAATGGTCTTTGCGAGTTTCTAAGTCCAATGAAATGGTAAGTCACTTAATCATTATCATACAAAGAGTAGGATAGATTTTTTTGGCTACATAATTATTTTAGAATATTTTTCAACCTTGAATAATGTTTAGTCGTGAAAGGTTCATCTTGCTTTTATTCAGAATGTAAGGGAATATCTTGTGTTAATATTCTCATGTAAATGTAATTGGCCATGTATGGGTTACACTGTATTATCCATCAAAAAAAAATGTTTTATAGGAATGGGTAGCTATTTTATTTAGAAAAAAAATCAAATTTATTCCTAGTTTGATTCTAATATGTGTTTTCACATTATAAAAGTAAAATATAACATGAATGTAAGAATTTTGAATCTTTTATTAAGATATAATATATATATTTAAATTACTAAAAATTGAAATTCTATAAAATGTTCGTATTGGTAATTTAAATTGAAAAAATTTAGTGTAATATTAAATGGAAAGTTATAACTGATTTTCCTAGAAGATATCTGAAAATGATATATTTTTCATGTAAATTATTATTTCTACCTCATTCAAGTGACCATATCCTCCCATATAGTCTAGAAGGTACAAATATTTTGATTAATGTATAGAAAACCCATTTCCAAATAATTCTTGGCCTTATCAATATTTATATCCTCCACATATCACCTCTTATCTTATTCATTAACATGATTTATGTGAATATTCCTTCTTCCAAGTAAGGGATCTGTTACATATTTCCATTTATATTCATTTAAATGTGTTAAATCATGATTTATATTCGTTTTTAGCTAAATGTAATTAACCATAATGTATAAAATTTCTAGGTTCATAAAACATAGTGGTAAATTATTATTATTTTAATTGTTCTTTAGAATTAATCACATGACTAAGAGTTAATATTATTATGGATGAAATAGTGAGGTTATCATGTGTAGTAAAAATAATGTCTGAAAATATGTAAATCAAATTTTGATAGAATTTTTTATTGAATTTATGATATGCAAAAGAAGAATTATATTATTATATAAATTATCTATGAGTGAGAAGGACAATATCTTACTCTACTATTAGAGAGATTAATAATTATGATGATGATTATTTCTATAATTTTAAATATTAATTTATTAAAATAGTGAGAGTATCTTGTTAAATATAATTAAAATTTTATGCTGGGAATTAAATTAATGGTTAGGTTTCTAATCACACATGTTTTATGTTTTGTTAGTTCTTCTTGTTTTTTATTATGATGTGTGATATATATGTTTTGTATTATTTTTTTTGACTATTTATCATGGTTAACTACTTAAAAATACTTTAAAATGTAAAACCATAGGATGTTATTACTAAAATAATGGGGAATGAGAAGAAAAAAATACTGATCTTCTTAAATATTATCAAAAAATGAAATAATGCATGAATAATGTTTTTTATTTTATTTTATTGATATTTTCATATAATTTTTATAGGTTTCCTTTTTCTGAAAAACAGTGCGTAATAAACCATTTAATTCATGATGGAATTAAAATGGTTGATTTTTTATTAATAATTATTTTTTAAAGAATGATCATATCCCTTAATATGGGAGGATTTAATGACTCATTTTTATGTCCTTAATTCATATTCCTTTATTAAAAGACCATATTGTTAATATGTATTTGTTTTATAGGGTGATTCAAGTCATAATGTGATTGAATATGTGGTTGATAACTTTGTTATCATTGGAAACCTCTAAAGGTAAATTATATGGGATACTGAGTTTGTAGTGATGGTTAATGTTGGTGATGAAGGGAAAAAGTATACTTATAGGCAATGAAGTAGGAATGATTTTTGGGAAAATAGGATGAGTTTAGAACGAGGATTTCACATTGATAAAAGTTTTTCATTATACTTACTTTCAATGGGTAGATTGTCACATCTTATTTATATGATTGGTGTCTAAGTACTGTATTCTATTCAATTTTATGCATGATAAGTTCATCTATAATATGGAAGTTCAAGCTATGTATTAGAGTAACCAACTAATACAAAAATGATAAATGGAATAATGAAAGAATACAACCAGTTATTCATGTTTCATATGACGAATACAAACTTGAGAATATAAAAAATAATTTATAATGCTTAAGGAATTGGTGTAATTACCTGACTTTTCAGATAGTTATGGGTTATTTTAATTTAAGTGGAACCTTAATTGAGTTATATTATTGTCTTAAATGAAGAGATCATGCCTAAGGGTAGGTTGGATTTGTTTTGGAGGCATGGTTTTAAAGGTGTTATATCTTTTCCATAGGCTAAATACGTGATGTGCATTTAAATATATGACATGCACTAAAAACATGAAAAGTTTTTTTCAAGCCAAACCAAATACACTTCATGAACTAATTATTACTTGGAGTGAAAACCCTGAGCATTACATGGAATGTAAAGTATACACACCATGTAAATTTCACATGTATTATTTTTTGGAGGAAGGGGTTAATTTTTTTTACATAATACCCTCCCCCTTTCGTAAGTGCAGTGATGCAGAAGGATCTCCCCCCACTCCTATCAGAGATTCCTCTTGTTCTCCATTATCTATACTCTATTTACATTCCCATCAAATGTGTTGGATCTGAAATGATAATATATCCAATCATATTTCTTCCTTTATTAGTATGTATCACCATATTTTTTTTGTTATTTGGTACAACATCATATAAAATAATTTTATAATTTTTTACATTTTTGTATCTATCTTCTTATTCATATATTCAAATGATTATACTCAATGACTGGTCATCCACTGACCTAAAGTTGGCGGTCAAGGTATTTTCTCTAAAATTTTAGCTGTTTTATAGAATTTTTCTAATGTTCCACATGTTGAAAATTTATATATGTTTCCGTAAAATGTATATAATATTTTTAGTTTAATGAGTAGGTTTTTATAAACCCATATATCATTGTAAAATGGTTAGAGGATGGTATACTTCATTTTTTTCCACCCCTTTGGGTGTGTTGAATTAATTACCACTTTAATATCAAGTATTAATTGACTAACCACATCTTAAGTGTATTGGATTTACCTTAAATTAGATTTTCACTACATAATAAATCAAATGGTTTTTTTAATCAAATGTAAGTGGTTGGAATGTCCACCCCACATGTCATATATTTATATGCATGATTTATATAAATTGTGATACCCACAGTAAAATTGAGTTAAATAATTAAAAATTATTAAATGGTAATGACTTATGAATTTTTTGATTATATCATGGTCATTGTTCATTGGAAAATGGTTAAGGGACTTTTAGATCATGTTGTTTCATTCTACCATACATTGGGTGATGGGAATTACATCTCACACAACATACCTTTACTTGGATAATGGGAATGAGGCTCAATGTTCCCTTTCATTATGTGTTGGAAATGATGACTCACCCCACTATCTCAAGTTATGAGCTTGAAATCTTATATTTCTATGAGATTCAGGTCTAATACCCTTGTTTTATCTTATAGCTCGTTATAATACACATGGGTTCCTGAGTTATGCCCCGGGACTAGCTAGAACCTCGCATCCTTGTATATGCATAATATTGCATCACATATATAGTATATATACATGTATATATATTATATATAATTACTCGTATACATATATGGATGTTCTTGGGAACTGATATTTGAATTATTCTATCCTATTGCAAAGTATGGAGATTCTTCATGGTAACCTATCGGTACCAGAGTATAATTGTATTTATTTTCAACATTTTTAAATTATTTATAATACCTACACACTTATATTCTATACACACTAAATAGATCAGTATACAAACCATTGGTGGGGGCCTATTGAGTTTAGTTAACACCCTATTTGGGACACCATTAGTAGCTGGGTAGACCATATGGTTAAAAGTGTAGAAAATGTCAAGCAACCTATCAAAAATTCATTATATGTTTTTCTTATATAATGGGAGAATAGTTGTAGAGGACCGAGCATATGATCATGATGTTAGTGGAGTTATCTTTTGGCATTTTTATATTTTCTACAGCATATTTTATATGATTTTAATCTATATTACATGTATCCCCTTTGTGTATTTCAACATGACATGATATAATTTTTTATATTACCCATATTATGGATTGATTATTATTATAGTTGTTTTGATCTTCTATTATTGATTATTTCTTCTTCTTCTATTGTGAATTCAGTTATATTTTATTCTTAATATATTTTTTATATTTTTTTATATCTAATATGAAACTCCGATATGAGTGTATAGTCTCCCAATTTACTACCCTAGATCATCGTTTCTAGTTAAGAACCTTGGGAATTCATGGACACACGCTTGAGGCCTTGTGACCCACCAACATAGGATACTATTTTTGTGGATCCTAGGTCAAGATGTTACAAAGTGGTATTGGAGTGTCAGTTTTCACTATTATCTTACTTTTTGGGTATTAAAGAGGAGACCAGAAATGTATATCAATTTGGTAATGAAAATGTTCTTGGGAGTAGCTAACCCACATGCAACGAAAACCCAAATCACTTGGGTTAAGTTAGTGTTATTCTTGTTTTCCTTGTTAAAGTTGTATTAATATCACTGATGGCTGAGTAACATGTTTCGTGATGATATTATTATTGATATTACCATTATTATATAATTTTTTATGATTTCATTGTATAGAAATTAAGTATCATATAGTGCATCATCGTTTCCATATTAATAAATATATTCCATGCATTTCCCCTGACTCTTTTACATTCTACATGCATTGCTAACTCTATATCATTATCTCATATATTATTATTCTTTGGAATGTGCTGAAAATTCTTACATGGATTAAACAATTTGATTGATTAAGGTTTATACATTAATATAGTTGGTGTTTTCATGCATATATTGATTATAATTCCTTAATTAACCTATTATTCCATGTTTGAGCAATGAACTACTACTTATTTGGACTAAAATGTTAGTTGATTTGATTATATGAAATATAATAGTAATTTATGAAGCATGTACTTATATAAATTGGGAATAGTGATTAATAATATTAAATCATTATACATGACCTATTACATCTTGATACCAGATGTAATGTCTAGGATGTAGTTACACGTTGTGATAATTTCAATTTATAAGAGTATGGATTTCATAAATAGGGAATGGTTACAAATTTACACATAAAATGATATTTATATATAAATATTATGAAAATAAAATATTATAATATTTTATATGAAATAATTATCATTGAATGGGGTTTCCAGTTGCAAATAAAAGAGTGTTTTCCTTTATAACATTTAATTTGAACTCTATATAATAAGACTATAGTTTTGTAATAAAAGACCTATATACCAATTCTATTATAGTAGTGGGTAGTTAGGGATATTTCTTATGATACTTATATCCTGTTATGTCCTTCTCCTTATAACCTATTCCTATATTTATGAGTATACATAGATGCATGTTCTTTTTCATCGGAAAGCTATGCACTCGTACTAATTGTTTAATTTTGATTCTCTTTAACTGCGAAATTAATTTTTGAGGCTTGTGTTTTTTCATTGTAGAATCATGCCCACATGACATCCTTGAGTCGTCCACTAATGATGTTGTGATGAACAAGCTCTAATAGTGGTGGGACTTGAGCCACCAGAACTACATACATTAGTGCCACATGTGGCACCACATCCTATTCCTCACTTGGGCAATGATGCCCAGTTTCGAGAAGGTTTCTTTCATATGATGCATTACATGCAAGGAGTTTCTCAAATTTACCTAACTATGGTAGAGTTGACTCAGGTATTCAATTAGAAAAATTCTACCACCTTTTTGGGGGATTGTATTCATTAGGATTCTGAGTCATGGATGTAGTTTATGTTTTTGATATCTGAGTATCTAGATATTCATCTAGAGTGGAAGGCCAAGCTCGTTTCTTATATACTATGAATTTATACCAAGAGATGGTGGGATGTCATCACCCAAGATGATAAATATCGATATCTGATTTGGTGTGACTTCTAGATAGTATTTTATTATTACTTGTTTCCATATAAATTAAGAGGTGACTGAGATATATATTTCATGAATTTATAACAAGTATCTATGTCAATGATGGAGTATTCTACCCATTTAACTGATATTTAGTGATTCACACTAACTCTAGTTGGTGACAAGATCATAAATACAAGACAATTTAGGGATGAGTTGTTATATTCCATCTGATCACTTGTCAATGTATTTCGGTTCAAGAATATTTTTGAAAAAGTAAACCAAACCCCTATTACCATGTGGAGTATGAGGGAAGCAGATGGTGTGAGCCAAGGCAGTTCAACAACCAGACCTGGTAGTGGTTCTTCTAGCCGACTGAAGTGGCACTTCTAGGTTTCCTATATGAATAGTATTACTCATATATTTTATACATGTAGATTAAATATATTTCATTAGTTCTAGAAGACAAAAATTATAAAACCTCAAGGTATGAGAGATGTAATTGAGTTAAAAGGTTGTGGAAGGATGGATCATAGTTAGTTCTTCTATAGGACCTTTCAATCAGTTCCTAGTTAGAATGGATCTTAACCAACTGCATGTTCTAGAGCTAGTCTAGTAGAACCTATTCAGTTAGTTAGATGGAATACCACTGACCACTCAGTCTATGGAGATGGTTGAGGTAGAGGAAACAAGACTCAAGATTCACAATTCTAGAAGAGTGGGCTTGCTCAAGGAGTTCAGGTTGTGTCTTAAGGCCATGATACATGCCTATTATATACAATTTAACATATTCCAGAGGATTAGAGCTCCAAGACATCTACCATTCTAGGTACTATTCTAGTGAGATCTAAATTAGTGTATGCATTATTTTACATAAGTATAAAACACTATTTTATATATATAGTTTGTCTTGAGAGTCTTAGCCTTGAAATATAGTACTTCAATGGTGTGATGATACTCAAAAACCCTTTTTGTATTTTATCAGAGAGTATTTTATAGTTTAAGCAGTGTCCCCTTGATATAGGTGGATACATTTTCATAATAAATATTTTCATTTTAGATATGAGAGGGTTTGATATAATTCTCAGGATGTAATGGTTATTTCTCTATCTAGCTCATTTTTATTGTTATCACCAAAGGGTGATGTTCACATCACCATTGGTAGGTGTAAATTTTCACAAGGGATAATGGGATTTCAATGCATCTTGATCTAGATATAAGCATCTTGGGCTAGGCATAGAGACATCCCAAATTGCAAGCCTCTATCAAGATGATCCGGGAATATGACTTTTAATTTTCCATTATGTGGTGGATCATTTAAGTGATGTCTTCGATGAAACTTTTTATGGGATACCACGATTGAGAGATGTAGAATTAACTATTTATCTATTTTTTGGAGAAACACTAGTGTGTATTACTCATTACATGATGAAACCTACAGAGCATAGGGATATAAATAAATATTCGTAGGACTTCAAGTTTAAGGGTTTTATATTCCAAGCACTTTTCTATGGGATTCACCGGTCCATTTTACCTAAAAGGTAGATGGGACCCTAATATTTTACATGGATTATCAATTGTTGAACCAATGTTTTGTTAAGAACCAGTATCCAATACCTAGAATAGATTAAAACTATGATTATATTTAAAGAGACTGTTGTTTTCAATGATTTATTTGAGGTCGGGATATCATGTGGTGCATGTCTGATCCCCAAAAATACTACATACAAATTTTTGGAGGGTGTATGGTCTTTATGAGTACCTAGTAATTCTATTTAGTCTCATGAACATTCAGATAGTCTGTATGGATCTGATGAATCGATTTTTTCACATGTATTAAGACTCATTCATGGTATCCATTAGGGATGAAATCTTGGTGTATTTTCTCACTCAACTCGACTATTCCAAACATCTTTATATCCTATTGAATACATAGATATAGAACCATATGTATGATAAGGTTACTAAATTCTACATTTGGATCAATAAATTCCACTTCATGGGTCACATCATCTTAGAGACTAGAGTATTTGTAGACATAGAGATGGTATTTTTTTGGGAGAATCCCAAGAACATATTTGATATACATAGTTTATTAGGGATATCTGAGTATCACAGACACTTTATCCAAGATTAATCACACCAAAAAACACCTCTTATGGACTTTACTAAGAAGGTTGTGAAATTTGTAAAGTTATAATTTTTTGAAACCACCATTCAATAGTTGAAAGGCCGATTACCATCAGTGAAGATCATGATTCTATTAATGTTTGAAAATATATATATTTTTTATTACAATGCAAAAAAAAATTGGTCAAGGAAAAATTTTGTTGCGTGTTGAGTGAGTCATAGTGAACCAATCCCATTAGTTGATGGCACATGATCAGAATTACCCAACATTCGATCTCATGCTAGTTGTTTTTATTCATGATTTATGTTGTTGGAAGAATTATTTACATGGAGAGAATTTTGTGGTATTCATAGATAATAAAAGACTCAAATATATATTTACATAGTATTACTTGAATATCAAGAAGTGATGATGGGTTGAGTACCTAAAATCCTTCGACATTAAGCTTGCCTATACTGCCAGAAAAGGAAATATAGTAACCGATTCCCTAAGCTAAAAGGCTCAGACATAAGTTGTTTAGGAGGTCATTGGTGAGTGGTAGCTTAAGACCATTTTTCAGGGACACAATTCGAGGTTTATGATAATCACATGGGGATAGTCCTCATAACATTAGTAGTGGCCTATACCCTTCTGGAATAGGTAATGATGAAGAAACTTTTAGATCCTGAGGGCTAGTAATAAGGGAAATAATAACAGATAAGGATTTATTTTATGGTCAAACCATTTATAATAATTAGATATTATGAAAAATTGGTAATTTTTAGGTTCTAGCAGACATCTAGAAGGATTTGATATATGAATATCATGCTTTTCCTAAGAAAGTATGTCCTGATGTTACCAAAATTTATCGATACTTTCACAACAATATTCATGGCCTACTATGAAATGGGAGACATCTGACATTGTAACCTAGTTTTTCAATTGTTTTCATATGAAGGGGGAATATTAGCATCTAGCAGGACTCTTATAGTCATTTTCCATTCTTGGGTGAAAATAGTATGATGTCACTATGGACTTCATGATATGTTTTCCAAGACTTACCTGAGGTAAGGATAGAGTCTGGGTAGTCATTGACCATTACATGAGGTCTCCCACTTCATACCTTTCCAGGATATCTTTTTAGTAGATTATATACGGAGGATATACATCAGGGAGATAATATTCCTTCATGGATGTTCATTTTTTATCATATCTTATTTTGATTTTGGTTTCACATCAATATAATAGAAGGGGATATAGAAGGACTTGTGTACATATCATTTTTGAGCTTGAACTATCACCATCAGACAAATGAAAAAATATAATTATGGATTTAGGTGTTAGAGGATATGCTTTGTGAATTTTTATTTGAATTTGGAGGCCTTATAAGATACTTATACGACTGGGTTGAGTTATCTTATAATAACATTTTAAGGATTCCATTCATATGGATCCTTAAAAGGCCGTATATGGTAGGTCATGATGATCACCTATATAATGGAAATAGGTAAGGAAGACAACACAACTTAGACCACATATCATTCAATATACATAATATTAGGTTGATCTAATATGGAAATTCATACTTATAGCTTAGTCGAAACTACCAACATATTTTAATTGAGGTAGATGGCCTCTCATGTTTGAGATTAGAGATCATATTTTCTTGATTTTTTCACCTATTTTGGGAAAAATATGAATCATGAGGTAGGGTAAGTTAGGTACTAGATTATTCATAAAATTTTATATCTTAGATAGAATCAGACTAGTATCTTATAGTTCCATATATATACCTGTTTATACACAATAATTTTCATGTCTCTATGTTCCTACAATATTATGTAGACCTGATGCATATTTTTACATCCAAGGATGTGGAGTTGGATGTGGATGCTTATTTTGAAGAGTAACCAATTCATAAGGATGATATGTCCATGAATGATCTATATGGAAGATCAGTTCCTCTAGACTAGGTGTTATGGAATCATGATCGAGTATTGGATGAGACCTGGGAGTGAGAGGTGAATGTAAGTGCTTAGTGACCATATCTTTTCTCCAATGATTCCATATAACCCATAGATGGGAAACTTAAAGAAAAGAAAATTTAAGTAAGGGAGGTTGTAACAACCAAATGTTTCTAGAAAGGTATGGATTCATTTTATTTTGGTTGATCCCTCATTGATTTTTGCCTTAAACCTGTAGACAACACATGTGGGTGGGTCAGTTTTATTTTGGATGAATGGTTTAAGAGGTGATAGATCCTGGTTATAGGAATAATACATACTGTGTATTTAAATACATTTTTTGTACTAAATACATGATGATTATTTTATGGTCTAGAACACTTGAATGTTGTGAACTAATATTTTCCTAGAGGAAAAAAACTAAACATTTCAGGGCATGTAAAGACTAAAGACCATGTAAATTATTGAGTTACTATTTTTAAAGGCATTTTAGGGGTCATTTATTTTATAAAAGTCCCTCCTCCTCGATTTATAGTAGTGATTTATGATGAAATCCTCAAGCGTAAACAAGGTTCCTCCAGATTTGCAACATCCAGACTACGTTTTCTTCACTTTCAAGTGTGTTGAATCCTAAACATTATTTTCTCTACTCCTCTTCCTTAATTTCTTGGGTTATCTCTACTTAATTTTTTGTATTTTGGTGTAAGATCATTGGACTTATTTTTATTTGTTTTCCCCATTATTCTTACCTCTTCCATTATGCACCTTTTATTTAAATGAGGATACCAGATGGGTTTTCATGCACAAGACAAATTTCGGTTGTTTAAAAATATTCACTAAAATTTTATGTGTTTTATAGAATATATCCATTGCACCACATTCCATAAATTTACACAAATTTACTTAAATAGTCTTTCCTCTTAAAATTTAATGATCATGTTATAATAGCCCCATTAAACATGTAAATTGGTTAGGGTATTTTCTACTTCATTGATTTCCACCACTTTAGGGGTATTGAATTAAATTCATCCTTTAATATCAATATTTAATTGATCAAAAACCTCATAAGTTATTTGGATTAAAATTATGTTAGATTTTCCCTTGCTTATAAATAAATTTTTTGATTTTAATTAAATGTAAATGGGTGTAAAATTCACACCACATATTGGATATTTATATGTATTCTTTATATAAATTATAACTCTCAGTATTTTATAGGGTTAAATTATTAAAAATTATTAATAGGTAATTCCTTATGGATTTTATGATTAAACCATGGTTATTAGTCATTAGACAATGGTTACAGGACTTGATGAGAATGGAATTTCACACTCCCTTACATTTGGTGATGGGAATGGCATCTTATACTATTTAATTTCACTTGGATATGTACAAGACGTTTCATTTTTCCTTGCATCGTGTGTTGGGAATGATGAATCATCACACTATCTCAAGTAGCAAGAATAACATCTCACATTCTCATGATATTCATAGATAATACCCTTTCCAAAGCTTTTAGATCATTAGACCATTCTTAGACAACTGATTTACACCCCGAGTCCAGCTAGCACCTATCATCCATCTATATTCATATATATGTCCTCACAAGTATGGCTAAAATTCATTTATACATATTATATATGATTACATAGATATATATATATATATGGATGTACATGATTACTGTGACCAAACATTTTCTGGCCTTTTAAAAACTTGGTAGTGACTTCTAGTTTTCATAAATAATCCTAATACAATTGATATTTATTGTCATAATTGTTTTATCTTTATCATAACTTCACACTACTATGGTATACACACCAAATTGATTATTATAGACCCTATTGGTGGTTGACTACTGAATTTATCTCACACCCTAAATGGGATTTCTTTGGAACATGGGTAGAAATTATGGTATCAGGTGTTGACAAGGTAATGTTCTATATCAGGTATGCTTGATCTGTTTTTCATATAGGAAGGGAGCATGGGATCAAAGGACTGGGCGTATGCTCATGATACTAGTGGAGTTATATTTTTTAATTTTTGTATCATTGTATATCATGTTGTCTAATCTTGTACAATGTATCCCCTATATTTTATTTTTCTATATCAGCATGACATGAAATAATTTTGTATATGATTCATCTTGTGGATTGATTATTATAACAGTTTGTGGATATTTATACTTCCCCTACTTATTATTGCTCCTGCTTCTGTCATGTTGTTAGTAATCTTTTATAATTCCACTATATATTATATCTATATATATCTTCAATCTATTTCAATGGTATAGTCTCTCAAGTATTCATAATTATACCCTCATTTCTTGTTGAAATCCTTTTCTATAAGAGAAGGCGTACTTAGTTCCATGTGACCCACTAGCTTGGGGATCCATATTCGTCACTCCCATGTTGGGACGTTATAATTGGAATAGAAGATTAAAATGAAAATATTGGAATGATTATGGGATAATATTAATTAATGGATAATTAATTAGTTAATGATTAACTGGATGATGGTATGATTTCATGGGACCTAGACATTAATTGTGGAAACTACAAGTCATGTTTGACAATAACGTCATCTAGGCCTAATGATAGGTTGTTTCCCTTAGTGTGGTTGTGAGTGATATTGTTTATATATTTTTTATTTTATATGCTTCTCTACCCAACAAAGTAGGGAAACTGAAACAAAAATGTTTTGGGGGGATGTTTTTTCCATCAACTAGGATGGTTTTAGAATCGATCAATGCATTCTCTCTCTTCCAGAATCTCCCTTTATACATAGTTATGAGTAGGCATATCCCACGATATAATGTGTTACAATATAAGGTATGTTCATACCTTGGATGTGTTTCCTCACAGTTTTACATAAATTTATATAGAAGATTTAATGACTTTAGGTAATAACACATAATTTCATATAGACATCATGATTATGACTTCCCATAGCTGTACATGTATAGGCTATGATGGATTAATATATAATGCATTTACATGGGCTACAATGGATTCAGGGAATATAGTTGGTTAAAAATTAATGGATGATGATGATTAAATGGATGTACCTACTGATGGAAAAAAAATTGGACTTCTTTGGGACTCATTTATTTAGGTATGAGGCCCAACTCACATCAGTGATGACTTTACTTATGTAAATGATGAGTACATGATGTGTAACATTTGGGAATGGGAGAAAACAACTAGAAGAAAAGTTGAATCACTGTACATTAATATATAAATATAAATTCTATTTAATAATAATGGTAAATTTGTATGCATTACAAGATTAGTGAAAATTTGTGAGAATGAGGAACTCAGTTTACCTATTTAAGAAAAGAGTTAATTTCATATATTTTTTCACAAGGATTTATTAGGATTATTTTAGATTTTTCATGAGTTGTTTCATGGGGGATCCTACTGAGTATAAATGTTATGTGAACACTATATATATATAAATATTTTGAGGTTTACAGGATCTATTTAGTGATTGATCTAGGTAGAACTACTTCAAGGAGTTCTTAGAGGTTTTTAGATTTTCATGGTAACTACAAATGGATTTTTCTTTTTTCACTTGATATTATATTTGTATTAGTATTAGTTTATGAATGAAATTACATATATTGGGAATTCTTATAAATTTATATATGGTTTTGGATGGTGTTTATATATCATAAAACTTATTCTTTAAATCTATTTGAGGTTAATACATCCCATGTGTGTGATTTATATACCCCCAATGATAGTCACAAACCCATGGCCCACTAGAGGTGGGATTTAAGGTTATCATCTTTATCTCTTCACTACTGACTCAGGAGGGGTGCCTTTAGAGGTAGGGGGTCTAAAAAAGAAATAAACTAAAATGAATACTTTAGAAAGGGAGCTACGACCCAGTTAAACCAACATTTTATAGTGGAGGAACAACCAACACAACCTTACTTTTAATGGGTATTCACAACCAATTAGAACCGACATTTTAAAACTGGTGCCATAACCCAAGACCTACTACTTTCACAAGGAGGAACTACCTAAATAGTCTTGTGTTTTCTCTATAGAGGAATAACCAAAACTTATCTTTTAATAATGGTATAAAAAAATTGTCATTATTTTCAAAGAAATATATTAAAGAAAAAAAAACACATATAAAAGTAGATAAGAAAATAAATCACCATTGAAATAGTTTTAACAACTATAATCTTTAAATGTTGCGGAATCCTAGATATATTTATATATAATGGGGTGAAAATTGTTTATGTACTGAATAAAATAATTTAGTAATAGTGATTAAATTTTTTTACGACTATACTTCTCATGTACTATAACACACCTCAATTTTTGAAGTTATACAATTTGTGTATCCAAGAAACAATTCACTAGTTTGGCTGAAAATAATTTATAGAACTTCATCATTCAAAAAATTTATAAAAATTATATCCATCTTATTTGTTCTTTCATAAATAAATATTCATTTTTACTATTAAAATAACCTTACTCTTTATATTTCATTAGATCTTCATGATCGTGCATCGTTGTTTTCGTAGAAATGTGTGTCTTGTGTTTTTCTCCATTTAATACAAGTGAAATACTCAATTAATCTCTTTGAGAATCGATCCTACATCACTTTAATGAATAAATAAATACAAGAAACACAAAAAATATATAATAGTGGGAAAAATAAATAAATAGAAATAAATAAAATAAAAAAATAAAAATAAAAATAAATACATATGTTTAAAAATATTCTAAAGCCATAGGTGTATATTTTTTATGTATTTTTTATGAGAGATTCCTTTTAGTTTATAAGTCATTTCACAAAAAGTCTTAATGATTTATTCATTTAATAATTTGTGTATGTTTCATTATAACATTGGTATCAACGTATGAGTTATTCAACCAACAGAAGAGTCACTCAGAATAACTAAGAATCATTATGTAAAATAAATCTCACATTTAACACTTAATTTTTTTTAATATAACTGAACCATGTATGAGGGAAAATATTTTTAAAAAAATATAAAAATACAATAAAATAATAATAAAGAGAATAATCATAGTAATTAGAATACTAATAAATAAATTATAAAAAATAAATGAACAATTAATATATGATTTAAAAGTGAAGAAACAATTCACTGAAAATCATTATTTTCTTCTACAACCAATGTAACTTTCATATAATAAAATCATTTTTAAGTTATATTAATTGGAATAGAAAATTAGGGCTTTTGTCTATCAAGAACCGAAGAAGAAAATTGGTATGTTTCCAATAAAAAATATCCACATTTTTCATTATTACTAATACATGTAATCACTAAAAAATTCCACCACTTTTTATAATAATCATGATGGTTAAAAATAACATGTTTTTTTAATATATATTATTTTTTAATATAAAAATAGTATATTCAAATATTTTTATCAATTATAAAACATGAGTATCTAAATCATTGATTTATACTAAATTGAAAAATAAATTTATTTAAAAACACTAGATTAAAAGTAACATGTTTAATTAGAGTTAATGCTTAATTAATAATTGTTAGTATAAGAAAAATATTCAATGAAGATTTTAGTTTTAGTTACAAAAATATTTTAGAAAAAATTACTTCATTAAATTTATGTATCCAAAAAATGGGTTCCAACTAAAGAATAATGTAATTTATGGAAACAAATAATGAAAGTAGTAAATCTTCCTTTTAATTCCAAATTGATTTCATTCTTAATAAAACATTGGGAAATGTGTTTCTGATAATTTTAAAAATCATGTATATAGTTTTAAAATAATATATCATAAAACATTGATAATTTATCTATTAAAAGTTTTTAAAATCTATATGTGGCATCAAAAATAGATTTATATATTCATATAATAGTAAAATGACATGGTATAAATTACAAAGTAACAAACATTCCGAGCATATTCCAATAAATCATATGATAAAATATAGTTTACAAGATCACTGGCAAGGAATAAATAAATTTATCAAATGAACCCTAAAAAAATTTAGAAATAGTGATACAAATTATATAATCTTATTAAATATAATTTTATTAATTCAAATTTCTATCATACCAACCTCAAAATAAATTATTATATTTTATTAAACATGTTATCCAATTGATCATTTTGGGAATCATATTCCAAAACAATTTATCCTTTTCTAAATGATTCTGAAAAAATTTATGTCTAACTTTAATATATTTAGTTATATTGTTATGTATTGGGTCCATAGAAATAAGAATAGAAATTTAATTATAAAAAATATGAATTTTTCTAAAAAAATATCCTGATTAGTTATTGTTTATTTAATACAAAAACATTGATCACAGTAACTATAAGTTGTAACATATTAGTCTTCAGTATAAGATAATTTAAAAAATATTTGTATCTTTTTACTCAAGGAAATAAAAATTTGGCATAGAAAATTATACAATCAACTTGTACCTTTTCTTTATCAATTTTACATCCAGCAATATCAAAATCAAAATAAAATTTAAGTCAAAATTAGTTTTATTGCCATAAAATAAAACAAAGACGTATAGAACATTTAATTTATTTATTTATTATTTTAATTAAATTAAATTTAATTTATTTTGGGTTAACATAAAATTTTGGGAAAATACAGGCACAAGAAAATAATTTCTTTATGCATTCAAATAAAGTAAACAACCAATAATTCAGTTAAAAAATTAACATTAATATATTTTACAATAATATATAAATATATAATTTAAAGAAAATACTTAAAGGGGTATAAATTTTTTTAATATAAATATGTACAAATAAATGAACTATATCTTTATAATATTTAGATCGATTAACACTGAATGAAAATTAAATTTTGATTTTAAAATAATTTTATAAAAAATGTGGGAAACCTCAGATGTTTTAACCAAAAATCATGAGACATAATAATAAATTACAACATTATTGAATTAAAAACTAAAACTATTAAATGAAATATCCCTATGTAAGATGAAATAAATAACACTTACCTTTGTATCTGGTTCATATTTGATAATATTTTTAAAATGATGAGCTATCTTTTCCTAAATTTAGAATAAATCCTCCCATATTATATTACAATAGTTAAAGACACTTGTCAAAATTATATATTTCTTGTTTATCCAATCACTCTAATACATATTGGTGTATACTAGAATTAGTCTTTATTTAATCTCGTGAAAATGATATTTTGAATAATAAATAATCAAAGCCTCCTCAAAAATTTATTTCTTGCAGTACATGAGAATCTATGAAGACATTGATGTTTCCCTAACCTACTCACCTACTACCCACTGTGTGGAAGCCACAAGATCTAATGTTGTATATCCATTTGCAGACTCCTTTCCCAATTACACCTAAAGAATAATCAGAGCATCCTCTATATCAAAGTGTATCCCTATATCTGAGACATATCTGCCATCATTCCACCCATATTCTTAAGATCTTGTTCCTTAAAATTCTCACCTTCGACCCTTGAAATTCCACTCAACAGTTTTGAACCCATATTTAACACCTACTCATTATTAGAGGGATCACATTCCATCACCATATATATAACATTTTTCTGACATTGTCTCCATTAAATTACGTAGATGAGAGTAATATGTTTATATTTACTAAGATAAATTCCATTATCCTTTTGAAATATATTAATTCATAAAAATAATTTTAATTTCCCCATAAGACTCATGATAAATATCTAAATTATTAATTGAAACAATTACTGATAAATAATTTCACTTCAGGACGGAAAAATTATATTAGCAATATAAATTTGAAAAAATGAAATATATTTTTAAAACTTATTAAAAAATAATATGGTATTTATTTTTTCTTTTGTAAAATATTTTTAAACAAAAATGGAGACTATATATTATACCATGATATAGGAGAGTTTTTATATCTATAAATATCCTTTTTAATTCTTAAACCATGATAAAATATCATTTTTTGATCAAAACCAAGGGTCTTTTTTTATAAAATCATTAAAAAATTATACAAATTGTAAAATTTATTTTTTACAAATATTTGGTAATTTTTAAATCCTTGACAATAAACATAAGATAATAACATTGAAATATCTATTATACTTACAATAGGTGAAAAAGTTCAATCATAATTAACACATTATTCTTATAAAAGACCTTGACTAACAAATATGGATTTAATTTTAATAAACTCACTATGTTCATTTTTTGTTTTTCTAAAAATACATTTTTTACAAATAATTTATTCATATTCTAGAAGTTTAACTAAATTAAAATCTATATTTCTAGAAAAATATTGTACTTCTTTTTACATAGATAAAATACAATTAGAATAATCTAAGGCTTTAGAAATAATTTTTGAATAAAATCAGAAATAAATGTTTTGTGATAAATTTTTAAAAGACCGTTTTGGTATGTACTCTAGAATCATATTATCTAATAACTATATATACAGGATTATATTTACATGTTTCCAAAAATATTTCATGTGGTTGATGTTCTCTATTATTGGGTGCGTTCAAATCTGAATTATTCTATTCTCTAAAATTAAAATCTCTAAAATAATCTTCAATATCCTTATCATTTGATGATTTATCTTTTAAATAATTATCATTAAACTTGGAATGTTTATATTAATCAATACCCATGGTACTTTTTCAATATATTTATTAATATTGATTAATATTTTAATATCAGAAAAATATTTATCCTTTGGATTTAAAAATAATTAAAAAACTATTGTTTTGAGAATATAAACTTTACAACCAAAAATATTTACGTAAAAAACAATTGTTTTGTTTCCCATAAAATATTTATAATTTTTTTTCCATAAAATAGAAGTTACAATAATCATTTTAGGACCCTATTATGGTATTTTAAATTCTTTTACCAAGAAATCTTTATTTTTTTTGAATTAAAGTAACATATTTCTAAATTTTTTTTGTAAATTGATATTTTTTCATTGAAAAAAACATTTTTGGGGGGTTTCTAAGGAATAGAATTTTTTTAAAAACATTTATTTTTTTCACCAAAGATATAAATTTACATTTTTTAAAACTCTTCTAGTTTCTATCACTTCTATGTTATAGATTTGATTACTTTTATCATTTTGAACAATTTTATAATTTTTTGGAATGTTTGATACTGTTATTGACCCATATTTAAGAATAAATCCATAAACATAATTAAATTCTATATATAAAAATAATAAAATGTCCATTAACATCACATTTATTTTATTTATATAGATTTAAATATGTAGGGTTAAATATATTGAAGAGGACTTTGAATTTAAACATCTATAATATGTTTAAAACATCCTCAATTTTGTTTACTAATAATACTAAAATAAAAACATGAATAATGTATATTTTTAACTCAGGTGCATGTAAAATTGTCTAGTCATTTGGCCACATTAATATAAGCATAAAATTATCATGAATCATCATCATATATTATAAAATTTTATCTAAATATAAAATATTGAAGCACTTAATTTTTTTTTCTATTTTCCCTGAAAAATTAATAAAAAAATATTACCATTTATGTTTCCATAAAACAAAAACAAATAATCCCTATAAATAATTTTGTTTAAATTTTAAATTTAATACAGATACAATAAATTCAAAATAATGAAATATTAATAAAAATATTTAATCATTATAAATAATTTTTTTTGATATAACTATAGATTCTGAAATACCAACTTCCCCAAATTTATTTACCATACCAGTGTAGTTATAACCAAAATTGTACATTTCCTATTTTATATATATTTAATGTTTGAATTTGTGATTCATATGCTATCATATTCTTTGAACATCTAATTTCTATATAAAACGTTTCCATCTAAATATTTCAATGGCCTATTTTTGGAAAATATATTTAGAAAATTATTTTTAACTTATTATATTAGGTCAAATCAGGTGAGAAAAATATTTTTTAGAACACAAAAAAATTTATTTCTTCCATTCATAAGGAATAATAAATATAAATTTTTATAAATGAACTCTCTAGTGTTTATAAGTGATTTGGTAAATATGTTAAGTACCCCCTATAATAATGAATTTTATTTTACATATCTAACATATAGAATTAGATAGACAATATTTAAAAAAATTTCAAAGAATGTTTTATTTATTTTGGTAAATCTTTATAATATTTTAATCAAGAGTTATATTTATTAATATTATTCATTGAATATTGTTTTATCAAAACGTTATCTTTCTAAAACAGAAATGGGAATTTTTTCATTAAACATTAAATTTCTTTTTCAGAATTAATTTCAATTTTTAGAATATTATTAGTAATCAAATAATAAATTGATCTTTCCTTGTTAAATATCATTAAATTAAAAATAATAATTATTATTATAATATTATTCCATAATATCTTGTTATCTTGATAATGATTCTTATTTTCTTCAATATTACATTAATTACTGTCTTTATTTTACTTTTACAGATCTTAAAGTTTACTAATTTCATTTAGTAATCAATAAAACTCAACATATAATTCATTAATAATAGGTTTTTATAATATTATAAATCATAATAAAAATCATTAATATTATTTAATTAATTCACATAACATATATTTTCTAAACAAATTTATCCACTAGAATATGATTCATTTACATAGATCTACATTTTTTATAGTGCTCTATTATAGTTCAGGTTTAATTTTTTCTAGATTTTTTTCTTTAAAAATGGAAATTTTAGATTTATATGGACTTTTATTGAGGTTAATAACAAATTAATTCTAAAGTATCATTATAAACAATATTACCATTCCATTCTCCAATACGATCATATCTATGATAATCCCTTCAGGTTCTTCTTTGAAATCCTTTCATTCTTCTATACATTACTTTTTCTACTTGAGTAGCCACATATCTTTCAATTTCTAGTATCTAAAAATCATAAGAGTATGAAGTAGAAAATATATTTTATTTTTAATAAAATTATTTGGATTTTATAATCTTTGAATCAAAGATATTATCTTAGTTCTAATTCATATTGTAATAATAAGACAATGAGTTCATCTATTGTGTATTCTTAAAATTCATACTTTCATCAATAGATAACTTTTTGTAACTTTATTTATTTGGTAAGGTATAAGAAATCATTCAATAAGAACAATATTATAAAATATTTCTCTTAAGTCACTCATATAGTTTACAATACAATTGAATCTACAAAAAAATTTATTTACAAACTCTTCATCAACATTTATAAAATATTTAAAATCATATATTAATAACCCATAATTTTTTGTCTTTAGATTATAATTTTCATAATTTATTAGTTATTGAATTATCCTTTTATCATATGCACTTTTCCAGGTAGATAAATGGATATACACATTTTTATCAATTTCAAAATATTTTTTATATCACAATATAATTTAAGACATATGAATGACGTTATTACAAATAATGTTATTTAGATTATTCTCAGGTAATGTGTATGTTATTACCATAATTGTCCAATTATTAATTCTTTGCTATTTATTGAAGGATTATATTATATATTGCTAATAACCATAGTTAGTACCCTCAATGAGTAATATTCTATTGGGAATCTGACCTTAATTAGAATTTAAAACATCCATATAAAAATATATTTCATTTTTCCAATTACGTTTTTGATATTATTTAAAAAAATATTATAATAACCCATCAAATATTTTTCTTGAAAAATACTTGAGTGGAGACCCTATATGACCTCATGCATGCCTCACCATAAACAAGAGGGTTCCCACTTGTATAAAGGGTCCACAGTTTTTTTGGGACTATATCCTCAGTAATCATTACCATCAAATGATCAAATAACATTAATATAGTCAATAAAACAAAGAAGATTAAAAAATTACACATTCTATAATTGAGGTAACACCTGTCATACATAAGATAAATCACAAACCCTCAATGTGGTGGATAAACTAGAGTATAAGAAACAGTTGGAAAAAAATGAAGAAGCTACAACATATATACAGAGACTATATCGGTACAAACTTCATCATCGTGAAATATATCTAAAACCCATAGAAAATGGATCCATTTCCTTCCATGGAACCCAGATCATTTTTTATGTAGACACTTGGATATTTCCATGAAGGGTGTGACTATAATCCTAGTAGGACACCACTGATTTTTACTTACCATAAGTGAAAATTCAAATTGGTATATGACTTGATAATATATATAATTTACAATATTGTTATAATAAAACTTGTATTAATAAATATTTTGCTTAGCAATCCACAATATTCCCTATCCTTACCTTCTTCTTCTCCAACATTGGAAGGAAAAAAATAATCTAAGTCATGAACTAGAGTCAACCACAAGTCCACCAAATTTACCTCATAGTAACCACAATTCTAATGATTGTTGATCGGGAACAAAAATAGGATAATATTCCATATTTATATTTTAATATTCATGTGACTAAAAATTCATAAAAATATGTATTAGTGAATTTTATAATTTTAAATCTATTCCCCACCACACATGCAATTATTTGTTAATTGGGATAATAATAGATACATTATTCATTGCCTTATTTAACACAAAATATTAATGTTAATAATTTTTATTTATTATTTTAGGATAAATTTATTAATTTTATGAGGAAAAGTTATTCCTTATGAATATAATGATTATTCATTGGGGATGATGACCAAAGTGGGCCATGAATCCAAAAAATTATTGGCAAAGTGAACGGGATAACATCCAACAAAAATAATTTTTTCCAACATGGTGCAGTCCCAATGAATCTAAAATATTTACTAACCATATAGTAAATAAATGTTAACATTTCATTAATAAATTTCAAAATATAATTCTTAGGTTTGAATGGATTTCGAAGTGAAACCATTTGACGATGAAATTATGGGTTATAATCCATGGCCCAAATGACATCCCAACATTTTGATCTATTTTGTAAAAAAAATTTAGTTTGGATAATATTTTACTATATGTTAGAAGATATAGTAGGATTCAAATTATTCTTATATGTACCACCCAAATTCTACCATCCAGAATCTCATTTTGGTGCCAATGTTGGGTGGATGAAATTTGGGACCTATTATCAGTCAAGGTTGGAAAAGTTCACATTCCAAAACATTTCATCTCCCTAGTCCTACCATAATCATGTGATAAGTCTTGTAATTTTAGTTCATTTACCCAAGACTCTTGAAATTACTAATTAATGTAGTGTTTTTTAAGTAGTTGAAATGGGGGGGGGTGTAAGTTTTCAATTGTAATGGTACATTATATTTTTATCATGAAATGTTTCATTCTCTTGTGTACGTTTTTTGAATTCCCTCATTTTATTATTAACATTTTTTTATTCACATTTTATATTCTTATTGTTAAAACATTGATACGAATTTGTAACACCTGGAGATTTTGGGAATTTTTTTCTTTGAATTAATTTATTCTTTTTGATATTTTCACTTCACATAAAACTAAATATAGATTCTTATTATTATATAAAATAACTATGTTTGTATTATGTTTTACTAAAAAGTATGTTAATCTTTCACTACACATAACACCAAGATAATCTTTCACTATAAGTAACACCGACTTGGCTTTCATTACTCACTACCCTGAGTTTCTACAAAACACAAATTTATTATTATAATTATTTAAAATATATAGTTATAAACTAGGAATTAAAAATATTAATAATAATATTAATAAGTATTGTTTTTAAATAAACACATAAATTAAAAATATTTATAATGAAATTTATAATTTTTGGGAAAATAATTATATGTTTAGAGTATTATTTTCTTAAAGAAAATTATTTTTATGAAATTTTGTGGAAAATAAAAAAATAATTTAAAAACTCTAATAAATTAAATATGGTAAAAAACACCATTTTTAATTCAGTATTTCAAAATTAACTAAGTGTGAATTTTTATTATTTTTCTAAGATGTTTCATTTTTTGATCAATAGTGAAAAATACTGCAATATTGTTAAACATTTCATTTTTGATTTGACTGATTATAATATTTTAAATTTATTTTTAAAGTCAAAATAGATCAATTTAACATATATGAATCTAATATACGTCATTAGAATCATTATTATTTTAAAATTATAAAAAAAATTATTGATCTTTTGAGTATTTATTTTATCATCTTCTTACTACATCTGCATGATCAACGTTAAAATGATTTTTTCACTTATATGAATCAAATTTCTAAAAAGTGACATACATGGTTTTAATGAGTATTATATTTACAATCTAATAGATTAAACATAATTTTTTTTGAGTTGTAACTTTAGTATTTGTTTTTCATCAGTTAATGTTAAATCAGTTAATTAATGGTAAAAATAATATATTAATGTTATAAAAGTTTCCTAAAACTTATCCTAAGTTCATGGTATGAGTGGTTTTTGACCAAAATAATTGTTAGAATAAAATTATAACATTTTTTAGACACATGGAAAAAATTATACATTTATTATATTTTATTTAAAGATAAGATAAAAATGTCAAAATCATATTTCTAATAATTAAATAATTTTTAATATAGGGTTATAAATAAGATAAATTCAAATTTAAATATTAATTTGAAATATAATAAATTTATCTTAATCATTATAATTTATTTATAATTTTTTGAGTTGAAATTTTTTAATTAAACTTTTTCAAATTGATGATGAAATAATTTTTTAATAAATGGAAATATCAAATAAATGACACTAAAAATAAAAAAATAAATATAACTTAACATAATTAATGACATATATGAATTTAATAGCTATGTTTTATATTTTATTGATATATTATAAGTTTTTTTTTCATTTATCATGTTTTTAGGATATGATTAAAAGAAAAAATGTTGAATAGTATCAAAATTGACAAAATGATACTTTAAAATAAACAATATTTTATTAAATGATATAAATTTCATAAAAATATAAAAATAGGCAAAATAACTATAATATGATTAAATATTTTTAAATTATCCATTTGGGTTCATTTTTATTTTTAAAGTAACTATAATAACTCTAAAGTGTAAAAATCCATGTAATCATGTAAAAAGTTAAAACAGTTTAACTAAGGGTTAATGCCAAAAAGATAAGGTTGATATTTTGATATAAAAATGCCTAAAAATTATTTGTCGAGATGATTTAGACTCAGACTCATCATATATTTGAAATAACACACAGTGGATGTTTTTGGAATTGAAAATTAATTTATATTAATTTATTACTTTATGATTT
Organism: Viscum album; assembly: GCA_963277665.1. NCBI lineage: Eukaryota > Viridiplantae > Streptophyta > Magnoliopsida > Santalales > Viscaceae > Viscum > Viscum album. The sequence continues at coordinate 930,710,789 of OY728165.1, forward strand.
TTTTAAATTTCCCCTCACCTCAATTATAAAAGGTAACATCCTCCCTCAATTATTAAACTTATTTGAGATTTGACTATCATAAATAACATGACCATTTACCTTTTCAACTTCACTAGTAATATTCTATAGGTTATGGTCTTCTCAAAATACCAACTATAGTGTCCCTAAGTGGAGATATAGAGGGAGATCATTGAAGTAGAGGTAATCTCCTTACTAACTCTTTCAAAATTGTTTCTTATACTAATTAAAATTCAGGGTTTGAGTCCATTATAATTTAATAACTCTAAAATTTCATATATTATTATATTTTATTATGATTATATAATAAAAATATTCCATCTTTTATTCATCCTATGAAAAATAATTGTATCACACACGTGTACATACGACTTAACATATCCACATCATGGTGTATTTTTTCACAACTAATTTATTTGGATGTGTGTAATTAATAATATAATTGATATAAATAATAAATATTAAATGAATTTTATTCTTTATAATTAATGTATCATCTAATTACTAACTATTTTACCCTTAAGAGATTGATATCGTCGCTTGTGTGTACATTATGCCTACCGTCTCCACGACATGATGAGATTCATCTTCCTTGTTAACCATTTAATGAATGATTATAAAAATTATATAATTAAAAAATATGAAAAATATGAAATAATAATTAATATATATTAATATATATACATATTTGTCTTTTAACTTCTTCCTTTAAATATGACAAGAAAACAGAAACGACGTTCATGCGTACGTATGAGTTACCGTCTCCATGAACACTTTCTTCTACTTCATATATCTATCACATATATATATATATATTTATATACAAAAAAATATGTTATAAAAATCATGCTTTGAATTATGGAAGTAATTAAATAAATAAATGTAATAAGATCAATAATAACATGTCGAAACACATACTATAAATAAAGTAGTTTTTACTAGAAACACTAAATTAACATGGAATTGTTAATAAAAAGGTAGTATAAATTCATAAATGAATCATATATGCTATCAGAAATATTAATATGAGTCTAATATAAATTTATAATATGTTTAAAACCACTATACATGTGTTTCAAACATTTATGGAGGGAATCAAACCTAAGGTAAGGGATTTATGACTCACTTTTATTTCTATAGGAAAAATTTCATATTCATCACTTGATTCATTTATGTGGTGTATATAGTTCCCATAAATGTATTTTATGAGTAATATTAAGAAGATTATTTTCATTTTATATCCATTTAGTTTTATTTATTTTATTGGGTATATGATTCGACTGATTATAAAGGTGTAAGGGAATTTAATCTCACTTTTTATTTCTGTGAGATACATGTCTTATTCACCACTAATTTATTTTTAATGGTATACATACTCCCCATAAATTTGTTATATGATTTTTCTACCTTAATTAATTGGTATTTACATATCCATTTTATGATCTCTATTTCCTGGGGTTTGATGGTTCAAAAGTTACCTAATGAGTAAGGTAGTTTTATTCCAAATTTGACTTCTTTGAGACATATATTTTGGTATGATCCTATGTTCTTTTACATGGTTTATATACTATCATTTGAAAAGTTATACCATGAATATAATTATTTTCCTGATATTATAATATTCATTTAATGTTATTATTTATTGGGTATTATGATTCAAATGATTCAATGCTGTATGGGACACATTGAAATGCCTAATGACTATTTTTCACATGAAATATTTTTAAAATATCCTATAGGAAAATTTTCAAGGATAATGACTCTAAATAAATGTTTTATATCTTAAAGTTCTTTTAAAGCCCTAATTTATAACTTTAGAAATTTTTTTAGAGGAAAAATTATTTAAAAATGTTTTCAATCATTCTTAATATATTTTGAAGGAGAAAGGTTTTCAATCTTTCTTTACAATTTTTCATGTTTATTTTCTAAGAAAAGAGTTTTCAAAATGTTTCGCGATTCAAATTTGTTTTTCAAATAATAAAGGATATTTCACTTATGAAATGTTTAAAATTATTTTCATGATTCCATTATATGTTTTTAGAGTTTTTTAAAAGAAAAGGTTTTTGAAAAAGTTTTGTCATTTAATATATTTTTTATGAAAATTTCATGTTTGAAGTGTTCCTTCGATATTATTCCCCAACTGATAAGTTATAATTTGTTATAGTTAAACAATACTATTAATATTATTTCTCCCAATGGTTTAAAAGGGTTTTGATTTTGATAAAATAGTTATGAAATTTGTATCTTATTCCGAAGTTATGATATCATTACATGTTTATAACACCCATTCTATTTCATTGGTTCTAATATATTGTGTATGATCTTATTGAACATGTATGTATGATTTCATTATGAGATTTTAGAGACCTATATCTCCATCTAACTATTTTGGTAAATAATTATATATCCAGAGATAAACATAGAGGAATTTTTCCCCTAAGATGGTATGAGAAGTGAACCCATACTACCAAGATTGTATGAGAAGTGATCCTATACTACCATAATTGTATGATAAGTGAACCAATTATACCAAGAAGGCATGATATGTGAACCCATACTACCAATATGGTATGATAATTGAACCCATATTACCAAGATTGTATGATTAATTAACCCATACTACCAATATGGTATGAGAATTGGACCTATACTACCAATATGGAAGGGGAAGTGAACCAATACTACTAATATCACCTTGAAATCGATTCATTAACTACCATGAAAAACAATTTATATGCATATGTGTCTTCCAAAAATTTTATTTGTTATTGCTATGTTATTCTTTCACGGATTATGTTACTTATTTGTTTTGATTCATGTCTTATAAACTTCTAATCTTTATGCCCTAATTTATGTTTATGATCATTAATATAAAATGTATGATATTATATATTCATGATCATGTTATCATAGACTTTTAATCAGATATATGCATTTATATCTCCCTTGATTTCCCGTATTGGGCATCTGAGCTCACTCTTTTTTATTTTTTATTTTACCAAGTTATAAAGAAATGTTTTATGTAGGATTTCTAAAGAAAATGATATTTTTTGTAATAATTTAATATATTCTAGCAGACCAGATGTTTTTGTTCCATGTATCCAAATTTAGTAAAATTATATGGTCATTGGGTGTTTGTTTGTGAAATTTATTAAATATTTAGAAAAATAAATATAATTTTCATTTATGAGAAGGGAAGATCTCTATAGTTATATTTAGACATAATTCATAGTCAAACATTCAAAACTATGATGAGAATACCTTAGTGATAACTCTAAGGACATTTTTAAGGATAAGTCTAAGGATAAAGAAATGTATATGAATATTTCGAAGGATTTCGGTAATGGAGAGAGAGAGTGTTATTCTATAAATACATCTCTATCTAGATTATACAAGTAGATTTGACTTTGTCATAGATATAACTATCAGGCCTTGCTACACACCTAGTTTGACACTCCTAGGGGATATATTTTCGAATTAAAAAACTCATCAAGAACCATTATGAAGGATTTAAATATATGTTGTCCATGAATAACCAAGGATGAACCTATGATGTCATATATTAAGAAAGTTTTCATAATTTAGATATCAAATAAGTAGATTATAATAATTAAGTGGTTACTTACTATAATAATTGTATCTTACTCTATGATTTTGGTTTTAGTCAGGTGTGAGAACCAGTAGGAACTATATTAATATTGAATGTGATGGAAATTTTTCTAAATATCAATCAAATGTGATAATCACTAGAGTGAATGATATTTTGATCATTCCTAAACTATTTTCATGGAACTTTATTAACAAGGTGTACCTTAACCAACTCTTGGAATAAACAAATATGGGGAGGAATGATTTTGATGAGTTTTTGGGTAATGGAGACCATATATGAAAGAATATTAAATTCCACTCATATCACGAATGGGAAAAGTAACACCCATGTGAATACCTCAATGGAACAAGAACTTGTTGTGAATGTTGAAAAGAAATATACAAATAAAGTAACTTAAAAGGGAAAATGAAAATTTTAGTTGACCCAATGGATGGAAATATTGGCTTCCAAAAAGGTATTAAAAACAATTGAATATATTATCTGTGGTATGAATGGGAACTCTGCCAACTAATTTCCTAATTGGAATGATCTCGAATGGATTCATCAAGGTGGTACATATAATGGTTATATTGTTGTTGATGATGATACTACAGATGAAATGTGAAATGAAAGTGTAAATAAGTAATAACAAAAGGTATTTTTTTAATGGATTACGAATTAATTAGAATTATCTTAGTCTTTATATATTTGGATTCCATAATTATGAATGGGGAACAATATAAGGATTTTCCAGTTTATGTTATGTAAATGATTTACAAGAATATGTTGAATTTTTCTGATGTTCTAGAAAGGTTATTTTATGAAAGGGTATATTTTGATTAAGTTATGGTAAATCTTAATTTATTCCTAATGTTTAAATAATTATAATTTTATAATTATATGTTGTATATGAATAATTAAACTAGACAATACTTATTTCCTTTTAAATGATTTAGGATTTGTTGGAAAGTTATTTATGCTATCATTGATGAACGTTACAAAATTTTTTTATTTGAAAAATATATCCAATAAAATTTGGAATAAGGAAACATGCATGTTTTCAGTAATGATTTATTGAAAATCAGGTTATTACCATGTTTCAAGAGAATACACGATAAAGGTATTCACATGTGTGGTATGTGATAATTATGAGTAATTTAAATTTGGTTTTGGGAATTATTGATAAGTTGTATTTTTTAATGTTTTGGATTTTAATATTTACAAAGGATCGTAAAGGTTACCATTTCTATAGTTTTATAAATTTTAGAGATTAAATCATAATATCACCATAGATAGATTTATTCATATTTGATAAATTGTTCTAATTTATTTTGATAAAGATTGATAGATTGACATATCATTATATTTATGGATATTTTGGTATTCCAACACTTTAGGATTGAAAAATTGTACCTCATTTCATGGAACAAAAGATGAAGTTGAAATTGAACAAGGAACAACAAAGGGTGATGTTGTACTTTAATAAAGTAACTATTTCTTCTTATGGAAATTATTCAACTCAAGAGAAGGATCTTAAAGAAATATATAATCATAGTATATTGATTTCCAGTAAAACAAACGGTCCCTTTGATCATCACTGGTTTATTGAATTTTGAATGTAAACATTATCCTAACCAATTTTTTCTATCACTCCCCATAAAAATATGATAGTTATATTTCTCTTTCATGACCATGTTTTCACATCACACATATATTATCCTATATGGTAAGTTAATTTTGTGTTACTTTGGGTAACTATTATGTTTCCAACTCTCTTTTTTAAATGAAGTATTATAATTTATTTTTATAATTTGGGTTTCTCTGATTTAAATTTTTGTGTATTAAACCTTTGATTACCAGAAATATTTTTTTGGATAAATTCATTTTAAGTGGTGTAGAATGTAACACCCCAATATTTTGTGAAATATATATTTTTCTTTGAATTAATTTAATATTTTTGATGTTTATCACTACACATAAAACTGAATATGTATTTTTGTTATAACATAAATGTACTAGGTCTGGATTATATTATAAGAAACACCAAGTAAATATTTCACTACAAGAAGCCCCATGTTAAGATTTCATTACACACAACATTGATTTGGCTTATATTTCACGCAACCTAGAGTTTCTGCAAAACTACACTTCACAATTCTGATTTTTTAAAAGAGAGAGTTATAACCTATCCATTAAACATATTAATATAAATATTATTGAGTATTATTTTGAAAAATTTCACATAAATAATAAATATTTATAGTGAAATGTATTGTTTTTGGAAAAATATTTATACATTTGGAAATATTATTTTCTTAAAGAAACTTTTTTATGTCATTTTTTGACCAATAATAAATTTAATCTTAGACACTCTTAGACATATAATTTTTAAAAATAAACACCATTTTTTAATTCATAATTTCATAATTAACTTAGTGTGAACTTTTAGTATTTTTCTAAGAAGTATCATTTTTTGAGGAATAGTAAAAAATAATACATTATAGTAAAAAATTACAATTTTCATTTAAATAGTTTTTTTATTTTAAATTAATTTTAAAGACAAAATAGATAAATTATAAATATTTTAATCCAATTTAGGCCATTTCAATCATTTTACTATTAAAATTAGATATAAAAACTTAATGAACTTTGAACGTTGTTTTTTCTTCATTCTCGCTATGTCTGTGGGATTATTATAAAACATAATTTTGTTACTTCTGTGAATACAATTTCAAAAAATGGATAAAAAATGTTTTAATCAATATGATATTTATAGTCTAATAGGATAAACTTATTTTTTTGGTGAATAATAACATTTGTATTTTTTCCCACGCTTTAGGGTAAATCAGATAAATAAAGGTAAAAATATTATTATAATATTATAAAATTACCCCAACATTTGTCTTATCTTAATTAAAGTAGTGATTTTAGATCAAAATAATATTTAGGTAAAAATTTAAAAAAAATATTCTTATTGGGTGGTATTATTAATTTTATTATATTATATTTATAGATAAGTGAAAAAGGTTATACAAATATATTTAATATTCAAATCAATTTTAATATATTTTAATAAAGAATATAAATTAGATTATAAATATTAATTTTAATGAAAATAAATATATATTCATCATGATAATTTATTATTAATTTTTAGAGAATAAATTGTTTTATTATAGGCTTTCAAAATAATATCGTAGTAATTGTTTATTTGATAGAAATATTAAATAAACGATAGTAAAATATTTAGATAATTATAATTTAATTTAATTGATTACATCCATTAATTTTATAGAAAGAATTTATATTTTAGTGATATTATAGAAGTTTTTTTTTCTATATTATAAAATTTTTATAATATTTTTAAAAATACAAATATTAAATAATATCAAATTTTATGTAAATGATACTTTAAAATAAAAAATATATTATTAAATGAAATAGAATTCATAAAAATATTTTTTTTTGGAAAAATGACTATAATATGGTCAAATATGTCATTTATTATCAATTTTTGGTTCTTTTGGATTTTTATAGTAACTCCATTAACCATAAAGTGTAAAATAGCCAAGTTGTCTGTGTAAAATTTAATGGGTTTTATTAAGGGTTAGTTCCAAATGATAAGGATAATATTACTAAATAAACATGTCTACAAATTATTTATTTGAGATTATTTTGTTCTATACAAATCATAACTTTGAAATAACAAACATTGAGGCTATTTTTAATTGAAAATTAATTTATATTTATTTAATATTTTAAGAGTTTCTTAAAGTGCCCACCACCTCAATTATAAAAGTTTACCTCATACCTCCCTTATTAACCTCAATTTGAGCCTTAAATCTCTAAAAACCCATTCCCATATCCCTATTAAACATCACTATTAACATTACCAAGGTTATTTTCTTCTCAAAAGACCAAATCTAGTGTCCCTAAGAGGATATCATGGGGGATATTGTCGAAGAAGAGGATATCTCCTTATCGACTCTTTCAAAATTATTACATCTTCTAATTCCTCTTCATGTGTTGATTCCACTATAATGAAATAAATATAGTATCACTTATATTATCAAATGTTATTATAATTATGGAACAACTATATTCAATATTTTATTAATCCTATGAAAAATGAAAGTACCATGCTTGTGTATGTACGACATACAGTCTCCACACCGTGTTGTAATATATCATTCATCACTACTTTATTTGGATGGAAATAATGATGGATCTAATGGATATAAAAAAATTAAATGATATTTATGATTTATAATTAATATAATATATAACTCCTCACAATTTTACCATTAAGATAATGATATCGTCACAGATGCATAAGTACGAAAAAATGTTTCAACAACATGAGGATATTAATCTTCCATGATAACGATTTTATGAAGGATTTTAGAAACTTATATAATGAATAAATATGATATATATGAAATAATAATTCTAATATAATAAAATAATAATATTCACATATGTCATTTACCTTCTTCTATTTAGTACAATTAGAAAATAGAAACTACATTCATGCATGCGTATGATTTACCATCTCCATGAATGATGTGTTACATTTCATATATCTATAGTATATACACACACAATATATATATGATATATAAATCATTTTTTATATTTTTTAAATTATTTAAATCATTATATAAATAATAAAATCAATAATAACTAGTCAGAACACATACAACAAACAAATAGGTTATTACTCAAAACATTGCCTTAACATTTTATTGTTAAAAAATGTGTAATATAAAGTCATTAATGAGTAATATATGATATAATAAATATTAATATGATTTTATTATGTGTTATAATATTTTCAAAAGAACTATATATAATTTTCAGACATGTATTGAGGGAATCAGACCTAAAGAAAGGGATTTATTTCTCACTTTTTTTATATGAGACACATGAAATATTCACAAATTTATTATTTTTCATGTTGTATATACTTACCATAACTGTATTTTATGAGTATTTGTTCTTAATATTATAGTATTTTTATATTCATATAGTTTTATTTATTTCATGGGGCATACTAGTTGACTAATTATAAATGTGTAAACGAATTTCATCTCACATTTTATTTATATGAGATACAACTCCTATTCCCAATCATTTATATTGTGTTATATACATACTAACAATGAATTTATTTCATTAATTTTATAAATTTATTTATATATAGTTACATATCCATGTCATGATCTCTATTTTATGGGGTTTTACAACTCAAAAATTACATAATGAGTAAGGTAGTTTTGTCTCAATTGGCCTTCATTGACACACCTGTCTTGTTATGAAACTATGCTCTTTTACAAGATGTATATAATACCATTTGACATGTTATATTAAGATTATCATACTTTTTGTTATATTTTAAGATTTATGTAATGTTATTATTTCATGGGATTATGATTTAAATGTTTCAAAGAGGCATGGGACACTTTGAAATGTTTAACGATTCAATTCCTTATAATTTTTTTTAAAAGGCCTTATAAGAACATTTTAAGGGAAAATGATTTAAAAATAAATGTTTTCTATTTTAATGTGTTTTAAGGGTTAATTTATATGTTTTTAAATTTATATTATAGAAAAAATTGTTGAAATATTTTCTCAATATTCCTTAATATGTTTTCATGGAAAATGGATTACAAAATGTTTTCAATATTTATTTTAAAGTTTTCATGGTAATTTTCAAATAAAGTGGTCTTCATAAGGTTTTATATTCCAAAAATAATTTTACAAAAAAGAAATTATATTTTATTTAGGTAAATGTTTATATTATTTCTCACAATTCCATTATATATTTTTAAATTTGTTTTAAAGAAATGGGCTTTAAAAATGTTTTATGTTTTAAAAAGTAATTTTTATGAAAATTTCATGTACCATTTCATATTTAAAATTCCATACCCATATAATATGACACAATTTGTTATTTTTCATGAATATGATTCATATTCTATCTCATAATGGGTTTTAATGGGTTATTATTTTGATGAAACAGTTATGAAACCAGTATCTTTTCTACATGTTCTAATATTATTTCACGTTTGTGACATCAATTAAATTTCATTAGTTATGATATATTTATTGACAATGTTATGGACCATGTATGTATGATTTCATTATAATATGGGTGGGACCTATTTCTCCCTCCAATGCATTGGGTAATGATATATATATGTAATGATATAAATATAAAAGATATTTTTTACTAAGATGGTATGAGAAGTGAACCCATACTACCAATATGGTATGAGACATGAACGCATACTAAAAAGATGTTATAAAAAGTTAACCCATATTACAAAGCTAGTATGAGAAGTGAACTCATACTACCATGATGGTATGATAAGTGAACCCGTACAAGTAATATGGCATGAGAAGTGAACCCATACAACTAAGTTGACCTTGGAAATGATGCCCTGGCTACAATGGAAATAATTTATATATGATTATGTGTCTTCCAGAAATTTCATATGTTATTCCTATGTTATTATTTCATCTATTATGTTCTTTAACTCATTTTCATTCATGTCTTATAAACAACCAGTATTTATTCCAGGATTCATGTTTATGATATTTGATATAAAGGGTATGAGCTTCTATTTTCATGATCATTTTGTCATACCCTTTTACTCCTAAATATGATTATATATATTCCTTGTTTACCCTTAGTAATAATATGAAAAGATAGGGTTTCTATACATTTTATTATGTTTTAAATTTATTCACACAAATATGAGATAAATCTTCGACACAATGGTGAAGTGTTTGTTGATATATTGTTTTTACATATACAATTTTAACCTCTTGAGTCTAATCTAATTTTATATTGAGATACTTACATCAATATAGGGATAACCCTCTTACAAGTTTATATAAGAGAGTTTTAAGGTTATATATTGGATTTTATTTTATGATCTTTAAACGTCCAATTAGTTATTTTATTTGACATTTCCAATTTATGATTAATTTTCCCCACCATCATCACTAAATTAAAAAACAACTAATTTTGACTACTAAAATATTCTAGTAACATTGAGTGATTATATAAGTTATACAATAAAATTATTAAGTGATTGGATTTGTATTTAGGAAGATATTAAATATGTGAATGAGATGGGTGTTTTATCTTGTTGGTTAAAAATTTATTCTATTAGTGAAAGTAAAATTATCAAAAAAAGAAGTTGATCTAATCAACCACTTGTAATATCATAAGATCAACCAACATAAATTTATTGAATTCACTTATGTCAGTTAGTATTCTTGTAACCCACATCATCTCAAAACCAAATTTGACAAATTAATTTAAAAAAACATAGAATGAGTGTCTATATGTTACTTATTGGGTCTTTGAGGATTTAAGAACCCCTTCATTGCCGCAAGAGATGACTTCTACCTTAGATTAAATTTGAGAGAGAGAACTCTCAACAACCACTAGGAAAATGATTCTTGGGTTGATCCAAAAGGATTTTGATCCTTGTAGCTACCATGGGTTGTACCAAAATGTCATTTCACCCCGTTTATACCTCAGGTCACAAACTATTGTCCTTATATCCTATACACATTGAGTAATGACTCAGGGCTACCGTGCACCCTCCGTATGTCCTGGACCATCTTTTGAATCAAATCATGTCAAAAAAACTCTCCCTTTAAAGGATGGAAAATCCATTAATTCTCTCCTATCAATTGATACCATAAAAAAGAAAAAAGTCTATACAATACACATTACTGGTCATAATAGATATAGGCACAACAAGTAGAAAAATCATGTGTATTAATATCAATATCCATAGACTATTGTGAAAACACCTAAACATGGTCTCATAAACTACCCTTACACAGACATGTTATTAAAATCAAACACGGTCTAATCGGATACACATGAATTCACATGTAATAATTCTTAAAACATGGTCTAATAATATTAGTACAAAACATCATATTATAATAATGATCATATAGAAAACCATTACATTTTAATGAACTTGAAATTTCATGTGAGTGATCATCGATATAATGATTTTCCAAGAGTTGATTCCTAAATCATGGATGCTCACTAAAAGATTAGGCCCACACACCAAGGATATTAAGACCCAATATCAAGTCATCACAAAATATATTCTGAAACATGATTTATATATGGGATTGTGCTATAGGAATTTATATGTGATTCCTACCATGACAATAGAGATAACCCATGTAAAATATAAAGAAAAACCAACTAGTATGACTTTGTGTTGATCATTTATTACCTGGGATGAGACTAAGGTTTTGTGGATTAGAATCACCATTGAATAGGCCAAATAGAATATAAATATTTTTTAGGAGGATTTTAGAGAATGATCATATTGAGGGGCCTTAGATATTTAAGGGAATTCTGGATAAAATAGTATTACAATGAATCTCAAATGATAATCTATAATGGGTTCGAAAAAATAAAGAATTACGGTGCAGAGCAGTTTTCCATTCTACAATGGTGTTCTTTAAAAAGAATCTCCATAATATACACCATGTTTAATTAAAATATCACATAAAAAATGGAAATGAAAATGACACAATGGTTATTTCTATGACTTTACCTCTAATCTTTCCCATAGAAACTACGTTTCCACCAATACTCCACAACAATGTAACCTAAAGTGGGTAAAACCATCCAAACTATAATTTCCAACCTATATAATATAAAAATACTTAACATTTAATATTTTTAAAGTTATCCAGAATTAAAAAACTACATAGCTGTGTAATAGAACCCCAACCCCAGAACAATTGTATTGTCTACAGTGAAAAACATGCACTACATCATATAAACTAGTTCTAACTAAAAGAAGTTGTTAAAAAACCTGATTAATTTTCTAGAATAAAACATATAATATTAATTAATTAATTTTTTAAAATCTCTCCCTCTAACTCATTATCATCCTCATGAAGTTCCTCTAGGATTCTTACTCAGTTAACCCATTCCATTCCACCAAAATATTAGACTCTATCTCCCACATATCTTATTGGATCCATAAAATATTCCATGGGACCATAAAAAGGGGAATCATCTTAAAACAAACCACCTTATCACTATAGTCTAGAATATATACCATGAAATCCACAAAATATGCCTTAGGCAATAGTTCAACATCCTCGTATTCAACCACATGTGCATGATCAGGTGTGTACCTCCGATGATGGTAGACATGGAAAAAATAATACATAACTCAATATGATGGGTGATGGTCCTAAAGTTATGAAACATTCCCAATATTATTGGTAATATAAAATATTATAAAAAATATTAACTCATGTAACCCTTATTTCCACATCCATTGATGCCATTATTGAAAATTAACCTAAAAAATTAGTCTCTTATAGCTAATTACAAGGTTCCCCTCCTCCCATCACCATATGATCACTATATGCTATAGTGATTGACCAACCACTTCCAAATAAACTAATCTCTTTAATAGTTCTCCATTACCTTGATTATCTATAAAACAACCACCTAACCCAACTTGTGACAACCCAATGGTGAGCGACATAGGTGATAATAAATAGCCTCAAACAGATACATATGTATATAAGTCTAGTAATTATTAATTTATGTAAATAAAACTTAGTATATATGATCATATGAATGTCCAATGAAGTCCTGAAAACATTACCATAGAGATTTATAAAAATTTAAGATCATCCTTTATAACATTCCATCAATCTTCAAATGATTAGTTGTTCCCATTTTCAACTGGCTACCCAAAGTCTTCGGTAGGACTTTCCAAAATAGTGTTATGATGCCCACATATTTATATGAAATGTTTCTAAAATAAGTTCCATATAGGTGTACAATATCCCCAATGTATAGTTCCAATAATAATCAATTAATAGGGTAACATGAATAAAAATTGTTGATCCACGTTTTTTAGTTGATTGAATAACACCCAAACAACATCACAAATCCTTAGGGTCCTTGATAATCTCATCATGAAGATCATCATAACTTCATCTGACATCTACATGAGAAACATATGTGGCTAAAGAAAACCACAAGGATGCTAATTCTCAACCATTATCCACTAACAGGAATGGTGTCATCAGTCAAGACCAATGAAAAATCTCTTCATACTAAGCGAAAAAAATATTTCTAATATCATGTCATATTTTTATCACCCTTAGATATACATCCCATTTCATATCATTGGACTCTCTCTTTATGTAATCTGATAAGTAAGATTTCTATACTAGCAAATTCTGGACATAGATCATGTTGGATTCATTTATGGATAATATTGGTACTTAATCATTTAAAACTAAGAATTCCTATATAACTATCCACTTGATGTCTGACTGTTGGTTCACATTCACATGATCCAACAAAAATGGAACATCACTAAAAGCAAACATGTCAAAAATTAATGGTGCTTTGATGTATTAACTGGCCACTCCACTATCATACACATTAGATGAAATTCCACCTATAAAGGCTTCTCATCTAGATCCTACTTTTCTGGTGTTTACCTATTATGAGAATAAAAACATCAGTATTCCTTTTATCATAAATGATGTCAAAAATTAATTTATATAGTTTCTCAAAAAAAGGTCTCCAACTCAAATTATGGTCCCTATGAGATAATATGTATCATAATATATTTTTTATTTTTTTATAATAAACTTATAATTGAAGAGATATTGTCACCATCACTTAAAAGTGAGAAAAAAACTACCAACTCTATTCCCTCCATTGAGTAGTTCAAATTATGGAGTGAAAATAGATGTGACCCATAAAAAATTACCGAATTCATCTTCATCAGTACAACTCATAACCCAACACCTAATGAATCATATTACACTACATATCTGATACTAATATCTGGAAGGATCAATACTGGGGCTATTTTCAATCTCTTATTCATCTTTATAAAAACATCTTCACACTTTTAAGACTGGTAGAAATTAACTCCATTTTTGGTTATCTCCATACTAACCACAAAAAGAATGATAATTTCTAGACAACGAATCAATATTAACTAAAATTCTAAATAAACTCCTAATCTCATTCACATTCATGGGACATGACTAATAAATCACATAATTTTATACATTCTCTAATAACCCACTCACTAGTAAAAACGTTTCTCCCTTAGGTGTAACAAAGGATACCCATCATTGTTAGCTGTTATTGAGTGATCGATTACTAATTAGAAAATTTATACTAAGGATCACATTTAAATTAGTCTTATCTAAGACCATGAAATCATATTGGTGTTTGTAGTTGGAAAAAACAATGAGACACCCTGAAAATATCCTAATTTGATACACATTCTTTTACAATTGTTTGACAGGAGATAGTAACTTAGAAGATAATATGACAAATAAGTTGTGTCCAACAATAATTTGAACAGTTATAAATGATTGAAAATATCTAAAATAAAATAAATAACTAGAAAGTGTAAAGGTAATCAAGACATTACCTTAAACAGTTGATGGTCTCTAACCGCAATCATCAAAAACCTGGTCTAAAATATACATCTTTATTCCTTCCACACTATGATATTTCCCCAAAGGATTTTGGATTTCCAAAGTTAATAAAGTAAATGAGTTCCAAAACATCTTTTTAGGACCCTAAATATACCCCATGGGTCTTAATTTCTTTTATTCTACAACCCTTTGAGAACTTGTTTCTAATACCTTTTCACAAAACTGCTGAAGATTCCCCATATTTCTACATTGCTAAAAATTGGTCTATATAATTGAAAAAATGTGATAATTCCCACTTTTTCTATATTTGAAACACTAATTACATTACTCTCCCAATTTACGGGATGAAAACCCCCTCCTCTACTCTAGCTATATGCCACCTCACTAGAAAAAATCCTCTAGCTTCTTCTTCCTACCATTTGAAGTATTACTAGGATGACCAATGTGGGTTGAAAAGAGACTTGAAACCCTATCTTCCTCTAGAACTTTCTCAATAGGTATTTCCTTGTAAATTCACTCTGTATATATCATCAAGTCAAAGTTCTGGACCTGTCATCTCATATATGCATGATGAAAAATAGAAAAATTCATATACATTTTCACCTCATTTCTAGTCAAGAGGGATGCAATGCAATGTAAATAATTTAATCATGATAAGTAATAAGTCACCATCATTAATCCATATCGAAGCTCCATGAAATATTGATAATAGTCCAAATTTAATATAATCAAAATAAAATCATCAAAAAATGTTCTTTGAAGGTCATTCAATCAATCCTTCATGTATCCCTTCCTAGCTCATAACACCCTACCATCACCAAATGGGTCTCAGAAGCATCAAGGTATCCCGATTTAGTCAATGGTCCTCTTGTGTTTTCACAAGATTAAATATTTCATTAGTAAAATCCATCTATTACTCTACATCCCAAGGGCATCTAGTGTCCTAGAAGGATAGAGGGTACTAGAGATTTAAATCTTGACCATAATTGACTATATTCTGAAAAACTCGTTATCATTGAAATATAACTAAGTAGAATACTACTCGATGGTGTGATCCTCCTACTTGAATCACTTGAGAGTGTGATGGAGAAATCTCTTACAAATTGGTGGTTGAACTGACATGTCCCCACATGTTAGAGTGTCCTATAACACTTATTATATTTTTATCTATAAATTTCTTTGAGGATGTATTATATAAATACCAAATAAAGTATTATAAATCCTATAATTGTTCTGTTAAAGTAACAAACAAAAAAATTATAAGCACACATATGTGATCTCTATCCAAAGGCTTATCCCGTGAGATGCCTATATATAAGGTATAACCCTAACAGTTATACCAAAGGATAAATCATATCCCTCCATATATTCACATAAGTAATAATCATATATATATATATAATCATTATTATCATGTACAATAAAATAATTCTAACATACATATAACTACAAAAGAGAACACAAATAAGTTACTTAATGATCACTATAGATCAAGGAATTAAATTAATAAAATACTGTGAATCATACAATATATATATGAAACATGATCATATATGTAAATACATAATGTATAAATAGATCCAAATTCTATAAAACGGTAACAAAAAAATTTACACGAGTAACTCGGAGGTCTGTTACAAATGTGCTACCCTCAAATAGGGAAATTCCCCCACATAAGTTCTACAAAACCTCTCTCTTTTCATTAATAACATTGTAAAATAAGTGAGTGGAATCCTCAAGACATTGATTCTATTTTTTAACACCCCTACCCATTTTTTCATGAACAACACCAAAGTGGAGAATCTATAAGACCTCATTCACCCATATACACAAGAGGCCACTGACTAGCAGTGATGGTATAAATTAATAAAGTGAGATACTAACCACAATAATCATATCCATATGAGGATAATGTAATATAAATATATCCACACACACAAAATTTAATATAAAATGGAAATATGATTTAAAATTCATAACATCATTCATATATAAAATAATAAAATTACCCATGATGTTCTATATCAATTATTATATAAGGAAAAAATGATTACATGACAACATCCATGAAGAGTGTTCCCGATACATCCTCTATCACATTCAAAATCTCCTAAAAATTTGGTTGATGTGACCTTTCCATTCCCTAGATCCTAAATCACCAAGTACATATTCATATTAGGAAGCCTATGATGGGTGTTTGTATAAACCATGTAGGGAACCACCCATGTGTCCTTACCATAAGAACAATTTCATAATGGCGTATGACATGAAAATATATAAAATGAACCAAAACGTAACAATCAATAATGTAACAAGCAATCGTGAATTGAAAAAGATACCACAAACACCATATGCACTATTCCAGAATCCAGTATTGAAGAAAAATAAAATAAAAGAATCCATGAACTAGAGTTGGCAACACAGCCACCACATGAATCTTACAACATCCCGAAGGATAATGAATCTCAGTATTCATAAGGATAATGAGTCTTAGTTAAATACAAAAGGATGCTGATTCCTAAACAAATCATGGGCAAGACCATAGGGTATTCTAACCCTATGTCTTCCTCAGGAAAGGACATATGTCTATATTATCATAGAAAAATAATTTCAAGCCTCAATTGTTTCATAAACCATCCCTGTGTCTTAATACAATAACATTATCATAATATGTCAACACACTCCCCTCTACGGAAAAATTGAGCCACAATTGTCAACATAATATTTTATACCATAGAAAAAATTCCCAGGTATATGAAATACACATAATAGGGATGGAACATATTGTCAAAAAAAATCATAACCAGATTGAGTATTAATTGATATATCCACACACACATGTTATCATACTCAAACATGGTCTCACAAGTTACCAACACAGACACAGATGTCATCAAACGAAAACATGGTCTCATGGGATACACACACATGTGATCATACAGTTTTTTTTCGAAGAATATGATTATACAATATCATATAATTCTAAAAATAATATACATGATTTGAATATAGTTTCTAACTTCCCACATCAATGAAGTTTATATCAAAATCAATATTTCTGAAGACTAGTTTTCTAAATTTCTCATTCACATCACCAGATTGTAAATGGAAAACAAGTATACATAGAACCAATATGAAATCATCAAAGAAAGGAAATATAGAATAGTATTTAGGAAGGGTATGAAAACATAGTGTTAAATATGCTATTTATTCCAACTGAAGTTTGAAAACCCATGTATAATGAAAGGAAAACTCACTTATAATCACTAATAACTGATCCTCTATAGTTAAGGATAGATCCAAGAGATAGAAGGTTGTAAGAACTCTTGAAGTGGACTTAGAGTCTCCCAAGATTCAAAAGGATCGTCAGAGATGATACTAGGTTTTAGTTTCCTTAGATATATATATCAATTATAAAATAACATATGTTATGACATAATACATAGGGAAACACCATAATTGGTCCTAAAATATAAATTACTACGATGCAAGTGAGATGGAAACCCAATATTGATGTCTGGTCAAAATCATGTCTGTAATATTCTCCTTGGTTAATGGTGAGATCCTATAAATTATGGAAAGGTCCATAGTGAAATGGCCATCATTACATAGAATCCACCAAGCCCTCACATAGTCAACATAATACACAAACTACTTCATGATGTAGTGACCCAAAATAGGTAGATCTTCCAAAACTATAACTCCCGGCCTCAATGAAATAACTAACACTTAATGGCAGTTTAATATCAAAATATCCAAACCACCAAATATTACAACTATGATGTAGTTCTATAACAACATTTTTACTATATCATCCACGGTGAAAAATCATTTACTAGACCGTATAAACTGTTTCAAACTAGATAAATTAGTTCAATATACATATTTCTTCTCTATAGCAGAAGATAGGTAATTACTAAAAAAATATGTGTTACACACACACACACATATATATATACAATAGAATTAATAATCCATTCACAAACCATCTCTAATACCAATTTTTATCCTAGATAGTGAGATTCCTGAGTGGATAAGAGGTGGGAGTGGTGAATTGATAATTTTATAAAATTTTAATATATTTATAATAGTATATATATTTATATAGAAAAAATAAAAATATAATAAATAGATACTTTTATTGTACATTGGATAAAAATGATCGTAAAATATATAAAAAATTATATATAGCCTTATTTAAAATATAATTCTCTAAAATAATTAATTTCTAAGGGGATTCACAAACCAAGAAATTTTTTTTTCTTGTGGACACACAACAAACAAATTTGGATATTTAATAGAGAGTCAAAACCTGGTACTACTAAAATTTTCAACCTCGAGTGACAACCAAAGACCTACATTATTCCCTCAAGGGTAAAACCCAAATAGTCCCTAATTTTTATCCATTAAGGAAACAACAAAAAATTACATTTAGAATAGGTATAACAAACAATTAATTATTTTGAATGAAAAATCATAAACCAATATTTAATCACATAAAAATAGATATTAAAATAAAATACCACCAAACCATTATTAACTAATGAAAGATATATGTGATGTGGTTGCCTATATCTTTTTATAAGCTATATTGTTCCACATATTTAAAAAAAATAATCCAACTATAGTGATGTAAATGTGCACTACTATACTCCTCACATCATGTAAAACACCTCTATTTTTCAAGTTTCAAAGTTTTTGCGTCCAAAAAATGTTTCACTAGTTTAATTAAAATCCATTTATAGATTTAATTTATGAAAAATAACTTCTAAAATCAATAATATTTCAATTATAATTTTTTTAAGTAGTATTCATGGATGTTATTTGGAAATTTCTGACTACTTGATAGTTGATTAGTTCTTTATGATCATATATTACTGATTTCCCAAAAAACTCATGATCTTCTAACAATTTAATGTATGTGAAATATTCATTTAATATCATTGAGTATATATATCCTATATTGTTATAATGTATACATAAATGTTTAATACACAATGAAAATATAGCATTTATAATAAATAATTAAAGAAAAATTAATAAATAAGTATAAAATAATAAAAATATATATGATTAAATTTCAATGTTTTTTTGAATTATCCTTTACATAATTCAAGTAATTTCACCTTATGATTCAATATATGGCTCAATATATCCATATAATAATATCCACTCTAATTTATTTTTCAATATATGATTCGAGAAACTTATATAAGAGTCATTTAGATATCCTATGATTAATTTTGGCTGATAAATGTCTCAATTAAATGTATAATTTATTTTAGTATATATAAACCATGTATGAGTGAAAAAAAATTATCAAAAAATTTAGAAACATCATAAAAAAGTTTATGAAAATAATAACTAAAATTAATAGTATACAAATATGTAAATGATAAACAATAAAAGAATAATTATTCAATTAATAAATAATTATCAAATTATGAATTAAAAATTATTCTATTCTTCTACAAGGAGGGTAAGAATCACTCTAGAAAATACATTTCCTAATATGTGTTAAAGGGAATAAAATATTGAGAAGTTTTTTATTATAAAAAAATAAAACAATATTATGGGAAGAATCCATTGAAAATTGATTATATTATGGTAAAACCTTCAATAACACTTGGTCTCCAACATCAAAATCCAATACTCTTCTATTTTGTTTAGAATATGAATTTTTTTTTCTTATATATGGTATTTTTATTCTCTTGAATCATCTGTACCATCTCTAAAATACACAACCCCAATTTTAGTATAATAATAATTATCAAACCAAAATCAATCTAATAAAAATATAACTAATAATGACACTAATATATATCTTTATATGGTTTCTAAATTATAGATGTGTGATAATAATTATTATAGGAAACCCATTTATTATTAGTTAAATAACTAAATAATATTTAAAATATGTAAATCATTTTCTTAATATGTCTTCCAATTTCAAATTTCTATACTAAATCTAACTACATATATATGGTTGAAATATGATAATAATTAATATGCATATAACAAAATAATACAACAACAACTTCCAAATTTTTGAATTAAATCAATAACAACGATATAAAAATATTATTCTAAAATATCTATAAATATTAACTATATCTATAATGTAAGTCCTTTTTATTCGAATATTGGACCCATTGTCAATAATAAATAATTTGAAATTGGAAATAAATTAATTATAACCCATTTAATATATTTTCCTTCTAATGAATGAGTGGAATAACTAAAACTTATTTAAAAATTTCAATCTAGTGTACTACCTTTCATGTAACACCATGTTATTTTAAAAGAAGATAACTATGTTCAATAGCATATTAAACATGCAATACCAATCTTAAAAACCTCAGAAAATATATAACCATTATAACATAACTGCTAAATTAGATGGTTTGAATATTGTTCAATAATTTATGATATATATATATATATATATTTGTATAGATATTAATTTACTTCTCAATATAAATTATTTATAAATTCGTAGTAAGTAATTAATCGTCTTTTTAAAGAAACATTATTCTGAAAAAATGGTTTCATCAAAAAAGATAGTAATTAATTTTTCAGAGAAAATATTATAATTATTTTTTGTAAATATTATATTTTTTTCTCATAATATATAATTACCATTTTAAATCATAATTTTAAAATTGACTTATGCTGTAATTATGATAATTTTCACGAAATATTTATTTTTCAGTGAATAGTGAGAATTCTAATTTTTGTAAAACAATCATTTCTTTTCGAAAACATAAGTAATATAAATGAACCGCTGTGTTTTAAATTTGATTTTAATTAAAAAAATTATTATTTATATATATTTAATCAAATTAATTACATTTTAATCATTATTATTTTTTATTTTTATTATATGTTGCTTTTGGGTTTAAAAATTATATTTTCCTTAAAACTTTTGTAAAGTGAATAATGCTGATCCTTTTAACTAATTAAAAAAACCCCAATATGGAATGATTTAAATTAAAATAAAAGATTATATATCAATAAATATTAAAAAAATTTCATATATTTATCATTATTAGTCATAGAGATAATATAAAATAATATTTTACTTGAAAAAGACACTTCTTTAAAAACCAAATTTTCTTCATGTCTTTGGTTTTAATTTTTAAATTAATATTTCAAATTATATGAATTTAATAAGGAAAATTTAATTCAATATTTTAAAATATATTAATTTATATTATCTAATAAGGTCATATTAATATTTTATCATAATGAATAGTGAAAATAGTAAAAATTAATTACCGTGATTAAGGTGAAAACAGGTTTACCCAAGGGTTAAACTAAATAGATAATGGTTAAAATGACCTAAAAACATGTCTAAAATATATTTTATAATAATATTTAGAAATTAATGTTCATATTTAATAATAATGGTTCATTTTTAAACTTTTATCATGTGAAAAATGTGGGTACACATTTTTTTTCAAAAAACTACATGTGCCCCTGTGACCTCACACACAAAGACCACCTCTACTTCTCTATAATTTACATTATATAACCCCTTTGTCTCAGAAAATATAAGAATAAATATCTTCAAAAATTACCTACCAATATTTTTGATCCATTATTTTTATCATCAATCTATTCTATGAAGTATTTGGTTCTTATTTTATGTAGTTGTCCAAAGAAGAGGAATCATGTTTAACCATGAGTCTTAATTTTATTTCCTACTAAACCTCCTTAAGATATTATTAAATTATAATGATATCATAAAACCAATATATCCCATATAATTATATGTTATATTTTTAGTTAAATTACCTAAATACATATCCTCTTCTATCAAATGATTTATAAAATAATCATTCATGTGTACAGGGGCTAACACCTCATGAACAAAGGTCATTCGTTTTCCGTCATCACATATCACTCCTTACTATAATGATGAATTTAAATTATATATATTATATTTATTAAAAATTTATTTCTTTTTAGTTATTATATCACATTAACCTCCTTACTTTCCATCCCATGTGGGATACGATAACGTTACTCATGCAAATTGTGAAATAACGCTGTGCGATGTGATGTGATTCATTTTTCACTATTCTTTTACATAAAAGGTAATAATGATAAATTTAATGAATATATTATATATATATGATAATATTATTATATTAATTACATATATATAATTATTTAAATAAATAATACCTTTTTATTTCTTACACCGAACTATTATAACGTAGATCATGGGTACGTGGGGACTACCACTTCCATGAAGTGATTTGATTATTGTCTTTCTCACCATAACACATGGATGATAAATAAATAAATAAATATATAAACACTTAATTAAATAATATCATATTTATGATCATAGAAAAACAGAAACTTCACTAATGCATACATACGATATACTATCTTCCTGATTGTAAGGTAGTTCATTTTCCATTAACATATTTCATGATGGGTTTTAAAAGTTTTATTTATATATATATATGATAAGTTTTTCATGATAATTATTCTTCATATGTTGAAAAAAATACATTTATCCACAGTCAAAATAGAAAATCCATTCCGAAAATATGTAGAAAGCGTCCTTAAAACATCTGATGTGGACTTAACTGATTATATATTTAAATATGTTATAAAAAATAAATAAAATGAATGATTTAAGTATACTATATTAAACCTGAAAATTATCTTATTAAATCAAATAATTGATATAATATTGAAATACAATCATTAAATGACACATATGGAATTCCTAGACTCGAGGTAAGAGTTTATCCTCTCACTTTTATTTATGTATGATATTTACTACATTACCCAATTTTATACAATTTGTACTGTATATAATTACCCATATAAATTTAATTTCAATAATTCTTCATAAATCCTGGTATTTTATGTTCTTATATTTATTATTTTATTCAAGGGTAATTTATTTGAAATTTACCAAGTGGTCAAGAACTTCTTAACTCAATTTATTTTGATTAGGTAATATTAAATAATTTTTAATATTATTATGACATGAATATGTATGTAATTAATTTTTATTATATTATATTTTATTTAAAATTAATTTATATTTATTTAATTTTTATATAAATAATATAATCATTTATATATTCTCAAATTCAATTCTATGATTTTTTAAGGGTCATCTAAATTTTCTTTCTTTGAGACATACATTTACGATATGCTTCTATATTACTTTTTGAGGTGTATATAATTCCATTTTTAAATTTATATCATGAATATGCTTATGTTAATGATACTTAAAGTTTCTTTTGAAGTTATTTTTTCATGTAGAGTATGTTTTAAGAGTTACCGAAGTGGTAAATAATTTATGTTATAGTATATTTTCTTTTGGGATTTATTATTTTCAAGGTTATTTTAGATAAAATAATATGATATTATTTTATTAAACCAAAAATATTTTATTTTACTATACTTAAGAAGGTGTTTCACATATTTAATATCCATTTTATCCTTCATTTATTAGTGAAACATCAAGATATCATTTTGCAAGTGATATCGGTCTTGTATATTTCATTCAGACTGGGAATCCATCCATTCAATTAAAATGTTTTCTAAAATGGTTTAAAAAAATTTATTCACTAAATATAAAATAATTATAAAATATATTTTATATAATTTTTTATCATATTTTAAATCGTTTTAAATAAATTAAATTTATTCATGTTTTTCAAATGGGCTACTTTTACACCCTTTAAAATTCTTTTAAGAGAATGTTTATTTTGGAATTTACAAAATGAAAAGATTTTTAAACCATCATATAAATTATTTTCCTTATGTTTTTCTTCATTTGTTTAGAATTCAATTTTCTAAGAAAATTATTTCCACAATAATTTGTGAATTTTTATTTTTTAAATTTGGTTTACAAAGAAAAATGTGTATTTTCCTCAAGAATGTTTTTAGTGACTTTTTCATGGTATTTCCATTCATTAATGAAAACAAAACATGATGTTATAGACAACAAATTAGTGATATTTGGTCATGATACCAAAATTAGTTTTTATCTAGATGTATTATGAGATTTAAATGGACGTAGTTTCTCTTTCAAGGGTGAATCAAGTAACAAAAGAACAATGATTAGTGTCATTTTGAAAAGTTAATGATTTTAAATGTTTTATTTCTGAATGATATTTGATAGTTATTGATCAGCATGTGTGATACTGATATATATTATATTTTGGGTTCTCCCAGATAGTTTGGAGTGAATTTGATATAGCTTATATGATGGGTACACCCAAATAGCGATGGGTGAGCATGATATACCTTATACAATGGGTGTTCCAAGATAGAACTCTAATGAACTGGGTAATGTTACTTACCTTTATTAGAATGATGGAGGGAGTTAGCAGAGATATTCTCATATAGATTTTACTAGGCTCTATTTATGTCTAATATGGGTTTAAAATGGTTTATGAAGATGATGTTCCAAGGTACCAACATTTTTTAATTATTCATTCTATGGGTTATAAATGACTCATTTGACAAATATTTTCATCACATGGATCATAATTATTGACTTTGATAGATATTTTCTTTATTAAATATTTACATCATCACACATGTTTATTGATCCAGGTTGATAGGTATGAGTTATCTTATGTTATGCTTATTCACTTTGATCATGTCATCATACCCTTATTCTCATCTAATTTTCAAGGATTAAACTCAATTATTAATGCTTATGTTTACCCTTAAAGAGCATTTATGATCACCCATCTTATGTTTCTATTTACCTATGTAATAAAAAATGATGTTAAATTAAATATTTCAATAATTGTTTCATATGGATGATGATGATAACCTAATATGGAATATGAAAATATTGGTATAGTGGGATATGATGTTCATCTCTAAGAACCAGTTGTTTTTGAATTAATGATGTTAATAGTTTCACCCTATTCTATAAAACTATAAATCTAAAATTTACATGATAATGAAATTGATCCAATATTTAGTTGTTATGTTATATGTTTTCGATGGGAAAAATTGGGTCACCTTCATAAGCATCAAATGAAAAAAGTAATGTTTATGGTTTTAGAAATGGATTTGGGAGTGCCAGTTTGGGGCTATTATATGGCATCGTCGGTGAATATGTATTTTTATGTAGTTTGAAAATATAATTAAGGATTACTTTTATACATCATGGAAACGATGATATCTATAATAGACCATCTATCGGTAATAATTTTGAATAGTTTGGAATCAAAATGAAATTATAACTATATTGATAACATCGACTGTAATATCAGAATGAACTAATGAAAATAATACATAAATATTAACAAATGATCACTGCAAGTAGTATATCAATACAACTGATACATAGAAAAAATAATTGACATATAATAGAGTATTCTTCATAAATGATATCCTTGTATGTCTGGGTAACACCACCATCTCAATGGTAAGATTAGTCCACTCAACCATATTCCACAAGGGCCTTTCTTATACCCAGATACATGAAAACAAATTCCACATGACTACTATGTTTTATTATATTGTTTGAGTATAAAAAACATTTGGAAGATTTTTAAAGTACATAAAAATAATATATAATAATTTATTATATCCCACAATCATACTTGGTGACATGTGAACACTGATTCACATATCATAACTTATGGATTGAAGACATTAAAGTTTATGATGGGGCATACAAACTATGATATTACATGTGTACATCACCACCATGACTTCCTATAGTTTCATTGGTGTTGAATCAATAGTAATAATTCATTAAATATATAAACATTATTAGTTTTTTGAATATTTTAAATTATTATTCATTGATGTGTTTAATGAATGAGATACCAATAAGATGTAATATATATGTTCCATGAGATGAAACCCATTATGGATAATTTTCTTAATTTGATAAATATCATTGATAATTATTATAAAATTGGTCAAATAAATATTTTTTATATACTAATGATTCATGCAAGAAAAGGAAATATTCTCTCTATTATTGAAAATCATTTATCTCTTTGGAGAATGTGTTAGGACCCCTCAGTGACCCAAAATCCATTGATGTCATGAAGGACACACTATTAGATGTAACACATTCAAACATTGGAGACCTATAGTTAATGGAATCGTGATATCAATCAAGAGTATTTCAAATATTAAAATATTTATTAATTGGATGCTTAGGTACAATTTATGATCTATGTTATTGCATGTTTGTTTAGTTAAAGATATATCAAAAATTTCCTTGGCGTTATTCCATGAAACATTATCTATATATGATCATCCAAACCAAATTAGAGATATCAAAGACTTGTTCTTTAACATATCAATTTATTTGTTCTTTTTTTAAATAAATTATTTATCTTGAATCATTTGAACCAAATCATTAAAAAGGATAAAATATAAAAAATCTATTTTAGTTTTTTTAGAATACAACTAATCCATGTCATAAGGTATGACATATATAAAATATATGGATTGAAACTATACCATACAATACAATTGAATATGTAATATAATATAAAAGATCCTTGGATTTTGGTAAAATAGAGTGTCAAAACATTGTTACAATATTTAAGTATTGTTAAATATGAAATCATGTTTATGATATTACTAGTACAAAGTAGTTATAGAAATCTATGTTTATAATTGGTAATTATATCATTTAATACCATTGTTAAAAATTATTTTTATTATGAATTTTTCTTCATTTTTATACCTCTATAATATTCATGTTTATACATTGTGAATATTGTATATACTCACTTTAATTGATTAATTTCTTGTAGTTTAATAAAATCCCTACAATTGTTTTCACAGAAATGCATAATTTATTGCATTTTATTACACATAGTATAATCCTCAAGAATGATAATACTAGAATATATTGGAAATATGTACATTACGTAACAACTTAAAATAGTAAATACATCAGATTTAATAAAAAAATTCATTGACCTGATATTAATATTCTATGGATTTTAAACATGCGCTGGAAAACCTGGGCACATATATAAGAAAGGGGTGTGATATGAATCCTAGGAAGGGAATAAATGTGCCATAACATGAATAGACTAATACATGTTATAAAATATGAATACCAATGGGGAATAAAAATAGTACAAATCATAAATGTGAACAATGAGACATGATATAACTTGATAGTCATAAAGGCAAGATGGGAAATTTAGATACAACTAAAAACACTACGTCATAAACATAGGTCATGGTTAACTACCAAGACATAATTATGGATTAAGTACCATTAAAAAATTTGTTTTATGTATTACCCCAACAAGGAATCTCATGATGCTAACCACTTCCCAATGCATTGGAATGTTATATAATTTCGGGTGAACCTGTCACAATGATTTCATTCTCATGACTAAGTGTTCCACTTAGATCATAAAATATGGATTCATTAATCATCATATTTAATTCCAATATCAAGTATTTTGGAATATATTCATGTATGTACCATGTAAAATAAGTATAATTTCATAAAGGATAGCACCACTGATAATAAATGGGTATTCTATTCAATACATAATTGTTTAAGAATGGAAAATTGCAGTGAAAGTTTGACAACATATTAGTGTAACATAAAATTCATAATAAATGTTTATGAGAGAGAAATGGGTATCTAATAATTGGAAAATAAAATGGGTAGTGATAGGGATATGAAATACATGTCCCAAAATTATGAAGTGGAAATATAAGGCATAAGATATTAATGGAACTTGAATAAAAGAGAGAAAGTGAGGATCCCTTACTTGAGTGTTTGACTCCAAATGATTCAGAGGAGATTTCTAAGAGATTTGGGGAACTATAGGATGACTCAATAGAGGGACCTTTAGAGAATGGACATTACTCGTGGTTTTTTAGTGTATATAAATTTGAGCTTTGGTGAGATAATATAGGAAATGCATGGGGGTTTCTTTATAATTTATCAAACTTAGGTTTTGAACTCTATATAAAACATTGTCCAAAACTAATAACAGTCCAATGGATTTTCCCATGGTTTCTACCCTATTGGATTGGTTATGATTATTTTATAAGGTCAATATATGTACTTAATTAAATAATACCCTTACTTATGTGGAAGTGAGTCTTACTCTTAAATAAGTGACTTACAAATCATAAAATACATTATAACTTTGGGAGGATTCATAATGGATTTATAAAATAAATTAAATAAACATAAAAAAATTATTCTAAATTAAAATAATATATTTTGTCATGTATACCTTTTATATTATTTATTACATCGATTTTGTGTAATTATGATGTCACAATGCACAAATTATATTTATATAACATTTACTTTTTACACAAAAATTCGACTATCTCAAAAAATTTTGAAAAATTCACCATCTTATAATTTCAATATTCTGATTCCAAAAACAAATTTTTTTTATCTATTTTTTATGAATATTCGATTTTAAAATTTTAAAATAAAATATTCATTTGTTAATAAATGTTGTTTTTTTACATAAACACTTATAAAAAATTAAATTTGACTTAATAAAAATATATGATCATTTATATTTGATAATAATTATTTAATAATAATATTTTAATGAAAAATTGTTTATTTGAAAATCCATTTAGTAATAAAATAAAATTCCTTTATTGAATTTAAATATTAACTAAAAATAATATTTATGTTTTATTATATCAAATAGAAATCATTTATAAAGTAACAATAATATGATGAAAATATATACATTATTGTATAAATAATAAATTATATACTCATATCAATAGGGTATTGATACATATCCCTTTAATACACCCTCAAGTACCTTAAGAGAAAGGTGTGTGATGGTGAGACTTTCATGGGGTGGTTCTGGGTACATGTTTAGGGCCATGATCTTGATGAACTTCAATATATACAATAAATAGTTTCAATCATGCTTATGTCAATGGATCTCAACTTAGGATGGACAAGGAAAAATCCCAGAGATGATATCTCCCCTAGTATCTTTGATAAAAAGGATTTATAGGGTATAATCTTATAGGTTGAGTCCACCACTTCCTGTGTCTATATCGATTCTATGTATTGAAATCATGTATTTAAACTAAACATGTGATAACTATTAAATGAATATATAATAATTAGTGAAAATTATTATTTATCATAAAATAAATTAGGATTTAATAAAACCAATGAAGTGCCTGTGTTTTCTTTAACCATAATTCATAATAGTACAGTAAAGAAGGTGAATATTATTTATAATAGTTCGGGTCGTTAAAATCTTACCCCCTTAATGACTTTTACCGACAAAATATTATTTTCCAAAACTAAAAAAGAAGAGGGTAACTCTATTTCATGACTCCATCCAATTCCCACATTAGTTCTTCAAACATGTGGTTTCTCCACAGGCACTTTGACCACATGCATTGTGTTTTATCATGTAACATTTTCCCTACAATATAATATATATTTCGAATGCTATTAATATAAAATTCCATTATCTAATTATACCCTCTATAGATTGATTGCATGTTAGGGGTATGGTATGTAATTTATCAAGAGTTATACATAGAATACAGTATGTACTGAAGATAGGTTAGGTGGGAGTGTTATTTAGTAGTCCACCGCTCTCATGCAATCAAGGATCTCAAAGAGGAAGATGTATCATGGAATAAGCTTTCCCTTTATCGCAAATCTCATCACATTATTCAATAGGGATATGCGGAGGAATACTATATCTCCAAACTCAAAATCTAGGTTTCTTCTAGGATTTTATTCATAGCTCTTCTGTTGAATTTGAGTAGCCTTTATGTGTTACTAAATGGCCTTAATATTTTCTATCATTTCCTCAACCATTTCCATACCTATCAAATTTTCCACAACATCATCCCAGTATGTAGGTGTTCTACACTTATTTCAATAAAGGACTTTAGAGAGAGCCATTTTAACTCTTCAGAGTAAATGGTTATTGTAAGTGAACTTGACTAGAGGTATATTTTGGTCCTAAACTACTTTGAATTAAATAGAACATGGCCTTAAAATTTCTTCAATTTCTTCAATAGTTTGATCATATTGGCCATTATTTTGAGTATTGCATGTCATACTGATGTTTAGATTAATGTTTAAATAATTTTGGATAATTAATCAAAACATGGAGGTAAATATCAGATATAGATCAGATATAATTGAAAGCATTATTCTTTACATCCTCACCACTTATTTGGTCTATATCCATGCAAGTTTGTCTAGGGGAAATTACTCTTCAATTATAATGATGTGTGCAGTTTTTGTAAAATGGTTCACCGTTACCCAGATATCATTGTAACCCTTAGAAGCATTTAGATGTCTAGTTACATAGAACATGTTGATGTTTTTTCATTTTCATGTTGGTATGGGTAATGATTGCATCATCCCATTGTATTTTTTCTACCCCTCTTTCACTTTCATACATACAAGACATCTTGATGTATATTCACGAACCCCATTCTTACTATTGTCCCACCAATAGCATTCTCAGAGTTCTTGATGGATATTTGTGCTTCCTCGGTGAAAAAATAAATTCAAACTCTGTGAATCATCCAACAATTCCATCTTTAACTCATGATTTTATGAAACACAATGTCGAGACCCAAATATTACAAATCCTTATCATTTAAAATTGAAATTTGTTATTTTCCATTTCCTTATGGTTTAAACTTTCTTCTGAATTCCCATATCATCTCTTTGAGAATCGTCTAACCTCTACATAAGATAATGTTGAGCAATTGTTTTTAAAAGGACTTTTGATGACAATTAATTTATGATTCCCATGTTCATCCATTTCAAATATAAGAATATTGGATCCGTATTAGTTCTCATCAATGGTAGAATTGTTGAATCCTTTCTACATAAAGAATATTTTACTTTATTTTCTTTACCATGATAGTAGTGAATTGAGAATTAATAGTCCTTAAATAGATCTAACCATATTAATTGATATATATTTGACTATTTATATTCGAATGTATACTAGAGTCTTTTGGGATCTTTATATATTTCACACTAATCCCCAAAGAGATAGTTCCACTATATTTTTAGAGTGAATATCACTGTAGCAAACTCAAGATCTTGAGTTGGTGAGATCTATTCATTAACTTTCAAATAAATTGAATCATATTCTAGGAATTTGTCATTATGTATTAATATAATCCTATTCTCATCTTTGATTTATATAAAAATACCACGAAATGTTCTCCAATTGTGGGTAGTGTGAGCCCAGTGGTATTTATAAGACCCCTTTTCAACTCCATGAAGTTATCTTCACATTCATCATTCCAAGTAAACTTCAATTCCTTATGAGTTATCATGGTTATAGGGTTTCAAAATCATTAGAAATGTCTCACAAATTGATGACAATACCCAAATAATACAAGGAAACTATAGATATCTGTCACAGATGTTGGCTTCATCTATCCTTTAATGGATTCTATTTTTCATGTGTCCAATAAGATTCAATTTATTGTGATGATATTCCAAAATAATAATTATTCCTTAAAAAATAACTCATATTTTTATAATATTTTCAATCTTATCCTTTTGTAATTTCATTAGAACAATAATTAAATGTACCTCATGCTCCTCCATAGTTTTAGAGAATATTATAATATCATCTAAAAATATAACCACAAATTTATTGAGGTAATATTCAAAGACTATATTCATCATGACCATGAAGATTACTGGATAATTAATTAGTTCAAAAGTAATTACTAAGAACTCATAGTGCCTATAACTTATATGAAAAAATTCTTGGTAATATCCATCTTCTTCATCCTAACATGGTAATATCCCAACCAAATATCCACGGTGGAGTTTTATTGTGCTCCACATAGATTATTGAACCAGTTATCAGTCTTTGGTAGAGGGTACATATTATTTATCATGATATTATTGATCTAATTGTAATCATTTCAGAGGTGCATTAACCCATCTTTCTTCTTGATGAATTGGACTTGAACACCCCATGGGGAAGAGCTTGGGTGTATGATGAATTTATCTAGATTCTCCTATAGTAACTTTTTCAAAATCTCATGTTCCACAACATCTAATCTATATAGAGTCATGGATAATGGAAATTCCCCAAGAATAAGATTAATTAAAAATTTAACATCTTGTCTAAGAGGGATACTAATAAATTCTTTGGTGGAAACATCATCACATTCCCTCATAATATACATTTCTTTGAGGATGGTTACATCCTTAGAATACGTCATTTGAGCAAGATACACATGCTTGTAAGGAAATAATATCTATTCTTGAGATGTTAGTGCTAAATAAGATTCATCCTATTCCTTTCACTTGTATAGAATCATGGGTTGATTCACTATATGGAGAGTGATATCCTTCTCATGGAAATTTATGTTGGCTCTATATAGGGATATTCAATCTATACTAAAAATTAAATCAAATTTAACTAAGAATAGTATAAAACGTTTTTTAGGAAGTTCAGCTCGTAAATTGTAGAAGGGGTGGAGTTTTATACATGGGATGCAATAATTTTCCAATTTTCTATTTCACCTATATCTCTACTTCCATGTTTTGTGGTGGTGTTCGAAAAGTTCTGTTAAAACATTATGATATGAAGGAATGTGTAGAACTAAAATCAATAAGAATGTTTACTATTATTGAAACAATAACTGGTGTACCTATCACCAATTTATTTTTGAGATTCATCTCAGTTTTTATGATGGAAAAATATCACCCATGTTGGTTTGGATGTTGTTGGTTGCCTATGAAAACCCATAGAAGGGGGAATTGGTTCAAAAAATTTCACTGGTTCCTTATAATTGAAGCAATGGACAATGAGCCGAGGGTTTAATAGAGAATTCATTTCTTATGCCACATTAGTGGGTTTCTCCAAATAGAAATCACTGCCTAGGTAAACATCCTTCCCACACCTAAATCATTTCCTCATCCACCAAAGGACATTTCTTGGGTGCTTCTTTTCATCCCATTGGAAAGTGGGATGTTTATATTTCTCGGTTCTATGATATTTTCCCATTAGACCCAAATAATTGAACTCTACATTCTACTTCTTGTCCCCATTATACCCTTGAGATTAGATGGTATTCATTTAAACATTATGGGAACATCATAAAATTTCCTCATAGCTATCGAATTCATGGATCACCAAGTATTTTCATATATTAGGTTTTATCCAACCAAATAAACGATCAAACATTCATTTAGGGATAAAAGAATATGGAGTTGTATCATGAAAGTATTGTGAATTTTTCCATATATTACATGATAGATTAATTGTATTTTTTGATTTTGGGAAATGAAATAAAATTCCATTTTATGTTAGAGAGTGAGAAGAAAATATTTATTGAAAAACATTTTTCAAAATTCCCTATGACCCATTACGTCAATATTTTCCTTAGGTGTCATATTATTGTTCAACGTCCACCAATATTCATATTATTCCTTCATATGATAATAAAATCGTATATTCTTCTCATGATTGGGAAATTAAAGGATAGAAAAGATATTCTCAAAGGTGTTCATTAAATATTCCATGATTAAGGGATTAAATGTTCCATTGAAAGTAAGAGGACTTTATCACAAAAATAACTCAATAAAAACTTGTTCTTTCTTAATTGAATTTGGGAAATCCTCCTGATACAAGTTTCTATTTAGAACTTGAGTTAGTTGAGAGTGTATAATCACACATTTTGTGATTACCACACCCATAACATTTGGCATCTCTTTAGGGTAGTCATCACATTGCCTGTCACATTTATTGATTACCTGATAAATTTTATTTTAAGCCATTATAAAAAATACATGTAAAATTTGGGATACGTATTTTTTATCTATTAAATACATAAAAGGGAATTTAATGACATTAAAGTAATAACTTATGAATTAAAAAAATTTCCTTATCTTATAAATTTTAGGCTTTAATCTGTGTTATGCATGATCTATTTCCTAACATATACTCTTACTGTAATTTTATTATTACTTTAGAATGGTTCATAATGAACTTGGGATTTTACCAAAGAATATCAATTTGAAGTGTGAAAATAAGTTCACAATAAGGCATATTGTCATGTACTCGAATACCCAGAGTCGGGCCGAACACACCTTGTTAAATTTGTTAACCCTAGGTAAAACTGTTCCGGAACCACATCCACCACTATTATCCAGACAGAGATATATTCTTTTGATAAACCAGTTACTCTATACTTACCAAAATTAAAGGCCGTTTTCTTATAATTAGTCTTATCCCTAGGTATTTATCTAGATATTTTTACTCCTTATCCCAAAAATATCTAATATTTTCATTTGATAACAACTATAAAAACACTAATATTTATTTCACATTAATACAAGAATTATTACATAATATTACACTTAATAAAATACAAAATATTGATAAGTATAGTATCTATAGAAAATAGAAACATTTAATAACAACTTAAAGTATAAAATACATCAGTTTTATTGAAACTTCTTTAAAAACATCATACTATTTTGTGGATGTTAAAATTGCATGGGATAACCTTGGGACATTAATAAGAAAGCGGTGAGATATAAATCTTAGTAAGGAAATAAAATTGGAATAACATAAATAGAATAATAAATTATGAAAAATATTAATATCAATTGGCCATAAAGTGATTATGAATCATAAACATGATCAATGATACATGGTATGACATGATAATCATAAAGGAAACATTGGAACTATAGAAACAACTTAAAACACCTCATCATTAACATACGTCAAAGAAAAAATCCAAGAAATAATGTTGGAAAATGTCAAATAAATTAATTCGTATTAGTCCTTTCCCTTAAATGACGTCTCATAAGACTAAACATTACCCAACGCGATGGAGTGATATATAATTCTAGACACACCTGTCAGATTCATTTCATTCTAAATCTTATGTATGACACAGAAATCATAAAACATGGATTAATTTCTTCATCATATTTTATTCCATGATACACTAGTGTGGAATAAATACATGAATTTCCCAAGTCAATTAGGTATAAGTGCATAAAGGTGAACACCCTTGATAAAAAATGGGTGGGGTATTCAATACATAATTGTTTTGGAATGGAGAATCACATTGAAATTTCAGTAACATAACGAAGTTACAAAAAATTCAAAAAATGTTAATGAGAGAGAAAGTGGTGTCTCATTATTTTTACATAAATGGGTAGTAAAAGGTTCATGTAAATACATTTCCCAACAACAGCTATTAGAAATCAAAGGCATAAGATAATAAAGTAACTAGAATAAAATATAGAAGGTGGGGATCCCTTACTTGAGTGTGTGACACCAAACTCTGAGGAGGATATTACTAAGATTTCATGGAAACCTTGGGAGGATTATATAGAATAGATAAAAGATTATGTATGTGATATATGGGTTTTTAGTGAATATAAATGGGATTTTGTGTGTGTTTATATAAGAAATGTGTGGGAATTTCTTTATTATTTCTCAAACAGAGGTTTTGGAATCTATATATTAAAATAACCAAAATCACATAATATAAAATGGGTTTTTCCAATGGATTCTTTCAAATGGTAGTGTTTTCTGTTATCTTATTATTCCAAAGGACATATATTATAGAACAATACACTTTCTTATGTTGAAGTGAGTCATACTCTTAATGAAATGATTTAAAACCCTTAAAATATATTATATGCTTGGTATGATTTATAATGGGTTTATAAAATTAATAAAATAAACATAAAAACAAATTATTTTAAAGTAAAAAAAATATTTAGTCTCAGATACCTTTTATAGTATTTTTTACATCACTTTTGGGTCAATATGATGTCATAATACACAAAGTATATTTATACTTTTTTTAATTCTTACCTGAAAATTCAACTATCTTAGAAAAGTATGAAAAATTCACCAATGGATAATGTAAACATTATGATTCATAAAATAAATTTTTTTATCTAAATAATTTCGTAAATATTTGAATTTTCAGTTTGAAAATTATATTGACATTTGTTTAGTAATGTTGGTTTTTTTGACAATAACAGTTTAGAAACCCCTATAATGAATTACAATTGAATTCATGAAACCTATATGAAAATTTAAATTTTATAAAAATTATTTACTAATAATATGATATTAAAATACTATTAATTTAAAAAATCCATTAATTCATAAAAATTAAATATTTAATTAAATTGGTATTTCAACCAAAAATACTATTTGTGTTGTATTGTATCAAAAACAATTATTTATTATGTATAAATAATTGGATGAAAATATATCCATTATTCTATATGAAATAATTTAAATAATCATACTAATAGGGTCATGATACATATACCTTAAATAAAAATAAGAATGCCATAAGAGTAATGTGCATGGTGGTGAGACATTCATGGGGTGGTATAGCATACATGGTCTTGATCGTGATATCTATGAGCTTGATATTCTCCTTTAAATAATCTAACTCAAGATTATGTTGTTGGATCTTAGCTTGGTCTTGGTGAAGGGAAAACCCCGGTGATTCTATCTCCATAATAAGATTTTATAAATGATATTTATAGGGTATGATCTTATTGGTTGAGGCCATCACTTCTTTTTTCTATGTCAATTTGATTTTTTGAAACACTGTTTTTATACTAACCATGCGATGACTATTTACCAAATATATTATCAATCTTATAGACTCCCAACAATCATTTATATTATATAATATATAATAACACAAATTAAGTTCATGTGTTTTCTACAAGCATATTACACAATAAGATATTTCAATAAAACAAAAAAGGGAATTGTATTTATAATAGTTCGATTCATTAAAAGTATATTGTTATTCCAAATATAAAATGCTCTATATGAACTCAAATGTAATATATAATCCCCAATAATTTCCTTCGATCTATACAGGGTGTTACTAAGATTTTATGAAATTCCCTTGACACCAAATATTAGAAATAAATGTCTAGGGTTTAAAAAAATTAAAGGGGGATATTTTACCCATAATAATAACAAAAATTTATA
Source organism: Viscum album (assembly GCA_963277665.1). NCBI lineage: Eukaryota > Viridiplantae > Streptophyta > Magnoliopsida > Santalales > Viscaceae > Viscum > Viscum album. Next base: position 930,748,877 of record OY728165.1, read on the forward strand.
ATATAAAAATAAGAATCACTATAAAAACATTATGGAACATGAAATATAAACAATTCAATTAAAAACACCAATGATAGAAAATATCAGAGTACTAATGGAAATAAAAAATATAACAACAAAGCCTCCAAAATAAAACAAGAGTTGGGCAGCAATGTGGTTCCACTCTTGGCATCAATAACTAACTAACTTAAAATCACAAACAGTATATTTCCCTGAATGTTACCTCAATAATACTTAATAGAAAAAATGAAAGATTCCACATTCTTAAATCATAGATAACATCATCTGTATATTTACCAAATTTCATATATAAGGGGTGATTAATTAAACCCAGTAGGTAAACCCCAAGTATTCCCACACGTTCCACTAGAATGGAAAATAAGTTATATTAATAGTTATATAAAACTATAGTAAGATATTTCCAAATAGTTAATCAATTACACTGATCAGAAATAGGTAACGAGATTTATTCGATCCATTAGATCATTCATCCCTTCCACTTTTCATTCCTTTTACATGCTCACACACACACACACACACACATTAATGATGAATGAAAAAACCCTATAATTGAAATTGGTGACCCATCCTTCATATAATATATAGCATCTCCGATACTATTAGCCACCTTAATAGTGTTGTCAGGATGGGTTCCACTAGCCCTAGGTTCCCCTCCCTAAATAACAAAGGCTACCAACTTGAAGAGGGGGTGTAAAAAATTATTGTGGGGAGGCTATAACCTCATGTAAAAGTAATATACTAGTATAAAAAATAATTTACGACATATATTAGAATAAAAATGACTCATTATTCCTGAACCGGACCCTCAAATGGTTGAATATTTATTAATATAGTCAATAGTGGAAGCAATAAATGAACAATTATACTAAAGGATAAACAAATAGATCATAATACCATTTGTAGCCACATCCATAATAATAATCAAAAAATGAATTTCATAAGACTCCATACATGATAATGTACAAAATGGAGTCAACAATGGATGACCAGTATGTGTCATACCTAATAGCATACTTATACAAAAAAGAAACTAAAAATATGCACTAATAGATGTAAGAAATCAAGGCCCTTGACAACATACCATGCTAACCAGTGCAACAAACCAGATCCTGAGGACAATATTTTCTTGACTGTTAATTCATAAATTATACATGTATCCCAACAGACTTGTTCATTTTGTAGGAACTATTATATGTAGGATACCACCCAGTATTTCATACTAAGTATAAGTGTTTAAGAAGTCATTAATATTAAATAAAAGTAAACAAGTATGATGAAATAATCAAATAAGGCTTCCATCATGCTCAACATCGAATAGAAAACCATCACCGACCTCAGGTACTGCTAGAATATCTAAATAATAAAAGGATATTGGTCAATTTCCCAAGGTACATATGATGTCATACATCTCATGTGAACCCTTCGGTTTTACCTAAAAAGTATTTAGACCCCTCATGCCTCATTACTCCTCAGGTCTCAGTAAGTACCAACGTCTAGAATTCATGACCAAACCATTTGTATCCACTCTCTCAAACCCCTGATCAAAGCACCCATCTGCTCATAGCCTGAATCCAGAGGCATAATAATTTCTATTTTAAAAATAATTTATGTCCCAAGACCTCAATTAGGGTGATCCTCATCCCCCAAACCATAGCCTCACCACTATCCAACGAAGTATCCTCACCTTCCACCGTGATTTCTTCGACAAGAATCCCCAAACCATAATCACCTAAGATGCAACTACCAAGAACCTATAACCACATTAGTGGCCAAGACTACCTCATCAATGGAGTCAGCCAGTGTGCACAAGACTCAAATTTGGTGTTTTGTCCATCACAAGTGAGTGAAAATCAATATTAAGGCCCCTAAGCCACATCAACACTAGAACATAATTCCCTTGTGACCAATGTAACTAAATTTTGATGGCCATGATAACCCAATATCATAGGACAAGCTCAACTTGATAGTCTAACATCCTCAAAAGGACATCCACGATGCCCGATACTGTTGTCAAAACCACTAAATAAAATCTAGTTCAAGCACAACCAGATGATCTCATTGCCTCAATCTTGATGGTTGTGCCAACCAATTCTAGACAAAATCCGGCCACAACCCCTTAGATCCATGTAATAATCAGAAGAGATTATATATAAAAATGCACTTCAATCAAACATTTAATTCAATTAACTTGAATTGAAAATCTCAATTTCAATATAAACATACAATTTAACTTAAAATGATGGAATTTAATCATCAAAATAAACAAAAAAATTTAGTATCAAGGGATTAAATCAATCAAACTGAAAAACTATACAAATTCAACATAATAAATTCAAATTAAATGAATTTAACATTCCTGAACAATTTTCCCACAGATAGAAAACCTCAAACCCGACCTCACTCAGTTGAAAAAGGTAAGGGCTTACCCAACCATATCTCATGGGTCAAATAATCATTTCAATACCAAGAAACATGGGTATATATCACTTTACCAAACTCATTATTAAATCTCAACCACCCAAAAATTTATAGAAAATGAAATTTAGATATAAACCACCTACCTTGGACCATTAAATGTAGTCACATATGATATAGAACTTTAATTATTAGTGGATTGGCATAGATCTGAGTTTTATTTCTAATTCCCTAAAAACAAGGCAAAAAATCTCAAACATATTTAGAGCTCCAAGAGGAAAAAATAAATAAGATGAAAATTCTAGGTGCATTTATCCTTACTAAGATGCATAGGATGCACCAAATGTGTCTAAAATCAGTGCACCAATAGAGATATGGGAGAAATCAAATAGGGGGAAGGAAAAAGATTGAGAACCCTCTATGAAACACATTACCAAGAAGGAATAATGATAGAGAGATATAATAAAAGAGATGGAAAAATGAAAATAATAAAAAAAACCATGTACATGATACAGGGTTTACCAACACGGTTTTCCATACATGGAAAAAGTTGTGCTGGCTACATTGCTGAGCTACTGCCTAAAAGAAAAACAACACATGACTGTTGCATGTTTTTACTTATGCATGAAAAAACTATGTGGATTCCCTCTACAACATATATAGATAACCTCACATGAATGTCTTCCTATATCACATAGTCTTCAAAAACTATGCGGTAATTCAAAACTCGGCTAAACAGTTTATGCTAAACTGTGTACCTTGACACGCTATTCCAAAATAATCCATTCATTCTCCAACTCTCTTGAATCAAATTTCAAACACCCATGGGTTAGTAAAAATCATGGAACTCATTTAAAAACATGATATATATATAGATAAATAAACTATCTAAATTGAGATCCAATCAATGATAATGAAAATAGAATAGCCACGAATTGAGAAGTTTAAATCAGGAGTAAATTTTGGCCTGAATCAAAAACACGAATCATTACAAACTCATCGCATGGTGATATTTCCCCTATGATTCCCTCTACGAAGTGATATCCAATAAAAATGAACATAGTAAAACCATGTAAGACATGTTCCCTTTCAAAATTCCCATTTTAAACACAAAACATATCCAATTTCACAACATGTTTTAATTATAAATTAACACAATTTTTTTGAATCAAATTCTTTTAAGAAAATTTAAAAAAAATTCATCACAAAAATATATTGAATTAAAAATTTAAAACCAATGTATAAAATGTGTTTTGTTAAAGAAAATAAAAAAAGTTTATCATTGTAAATACTAATAATAAAATATAAAAAAGTGGGTATCCAAAAGTAATTGCCAAGTTGGGTTTCTTTGAAAATATTAACCATAAATCATTGGTAGATGAAATCATTTTAAAACTAATAAAAAAAATTCAAATCAAATCATTAATACATAGTCATTTAGAAACCAAATAAATTCATTTAAAAATATAATTCTTTATAACTACCTAGAATGTTGAAAAAAAGATATGCCAACTACATCTTAAAATATTCAATATATACCAATATTGATGGCTTGTCCATGGAACCAATAACACAATAGATTTTGACTAATGAAGCTTCATCTAAAGGGGAACGTGCACCCATAAAAAACTCCATCGATCCTTGAATCAATATCCATGTCTGGATTGGAGAGACCCATATTAATACAAAGTGAAAAAAATTAAAAATTTAATTAAAACCCCCATAATATCTCATGGGTCATCACTTAAAATACCATAACTCTGTCAACAAAAATCAATGCTCGAAATGCGAGTTTTGGAAATGGGTTTGACCACCACCACAACCTATTAGGGTCCACCATGAGTATGACACCTTTTATCACCCTAAGAGCAGAAAATCACTATGATAACTCACGATGAAATTTTCAAAAACCCATGAAATCATGGACCCACCACGCCTGGAACCACAACGTGGTGAGGTCTCCTATTTAATTATTTCACAACCATTCCCTAAAAATATCACACCAATATCCACCCAGTGACCATGGCCTATCTTGGGGGTTTTTTTTATTATTTTATCCATGTGCACTCCCACCACACCACACTATCCATCATTGAATGTTGGTGACCATGGTGCACCCAAAAATTCCCAAATGATCTCTAAATATTCTAGAAACCAAAAAATAATTTCTAATCTAAAAAAAGACATAAAAAATCAGAGATAAGCTATAAAAAATGATATACCAGAGAACATGTGTTTTATATTCTCCCAACCATTTTAATTTATATAATCAGAATGAAGGAGGTTAGTGGAGATATAGAAATGTTTTTTATATTGCTTTAGAATATCATTATTTCATTCATGAGTTTATTTTGTAATCTCACCCAATTTCTATAATATTCAATATAGAGGAAAATATTTTTCATTAAATACATTATCATTCATATATAAAATACATATTAGTTCCTGGATAAATTTAGTTTCTAGCTCAATATTACATTGATCTCAGAAAATTATAGGACTACGATATGCATACTACTTCTTTAGTATAGAGACATAGAAAAAAATATAAATGAATTGAATATCACCAGAAAAAATAATTGATATGAAACATTACCAAATAATTCAAGTATATCAAATGGACCCACAAACCAAAGATATAGTTTAACTTTTCTTCTAAACTACAATGACCCTATTGAGGTGAAATATATAGAAATACATTATCACTTACATGAAAAGATAATGAGAGAAAAATATGATCTTTATATTATTTCTATAAGCTTTGGTCCATTTCTATCTATGTCCTGATCATTTGAATATTTTCTTTAGTCTTCTAGACATAACTACATAAGATTGTCAATGTTTATCCCATTTTCACCAAAAAATATTGGGAAGGACAAGGATAACCATACAATTCCTCAAAAAGAGAAATATATTATATTAATCGGCAATTAATATTATAATAGAACTGAAAAAAAAGATACATGATTTCTCATGAACTCCAATGTATATAATTTACATTCTAAGTATATCCTCCAATATATGAATCATAGGTTTTGACTACCCATATCTATGAGGATGATATATTGTAAGATGCCTATTTTTTGAGGTATTAACCCTTTAATTTCATGCTTAAAAATATTTTTTCAATAGTTAATGTCCATAAGGGATTAATGATTGTTTTGAGTTAGTTTAGTCACATCAAGTGCCCATCATTTTAGTTTTTTAGGAAACTAATATATACACATAGATGATGCCCAGTTAATAGTAGTTGTTCAAATCAGCTATGAAATCTATTAAAGGGATGAGTAAAATTAGGGAAACCATGAACTAGGGGATGCATGTCTATAACATCCCATCCCAGTTGTAACATACTGATGTTGTTGGCCGGTTAGCCACTAGATGTTGGGTGCACCTCTCGGTACCCCCGAGGTAGCCGACTAGTAGCAAGGGTATGATAAGTCAATTATGGGAAGACTATACTTTGTATTTATTAGATAAAACACTAGCAGAAATAATAGACAACCACGAAATCATAAAAAACAATAGACAATACCAATATCTCAAGATAAAAAACTAGGGAATACAATAGCAACAAAAAAAGAAAACACATCATGCTAAGGTATGCATCCATTATCTAAAATGAAAAACAAAAATAAAGACAACAACAACTCCCAAGTGGGTTCTGGATCACATTTATTTCCCTCAATAGGGCTCAAACCCCAAATTATACATATATCCTAGTTCCCTTACCCTTATCTTATCATATGGCAATAAATTATATTTGGGTATTGGTCAGGAAGCCTGAGTAGGGTGTGAATAAGACTCAGTAGGCCACCACCAACGATGTTTAAAAAAAATATCTAGTCAGATAATAGTGTATTCAATTATATAAATAAGTAATTATAATGCATAAAAAAAATAGTTATCACATTATAATTTATTATTTATTTAACAACATTAAATCCAGGGTTACAGAGGACACTCGTACCTCAAGCTAGCTTTAGATCATGCCAGAGGCCAAAGTGTTTAAGTTAATATCATATCATAATCTCTCCTTTGGCTCATGCCAGATCCCAAAGTATTCAATGGTGATTTTATACATCAATACCTATTTCAATTCATGATAAAAATAGAAATATTTTCAAGTGAGGCCATATCTCAGAGTACATTTGTTACCATTCTTCAATTCAATCATTATTTCCCACATTACCAGTATTAAATTTCATAAGTAAGATGACCATGCTTCCATTAATTCATCTCAATAGAATGACCATGTTACCATTATTTTACTCATAGGTATAATGTACATGTTTTAATGAAAACTTATCAATTGAGTGACTGTGTTATCATTCCTTTACTCACATGTAAATGACCATGTTTCCATTCATACTTGTCACATTAGAATGACCATGTTCCCATTCTTTTACATATAATTAATTTATCAATTAATTATTCCACATCAATTATATTACTAATTAATCCATTAGTTTTTCAAACAATTAACCAAAATTAATGTTCTAATAAATTATGTCAAATATATTAATTAATTCATCAATTAATTATATCAAGTAGAACATTTCAATATTACCTATCTAATTGTATAATTAATTATCCATAAAAAATAACCCAAATTTACTATAATTAATATATCATTAATTATATCAATTCATGAAATCAGTATTTCATAATTCATCTACCATTAATTATCTCAACACATATATCTTGTTTGTTCACAATTAATCTATCAATTAATTATTTCTAACCAATTTTCTCAACATCTAGTAATTAATCCCCCGATTAATTATCTAAATCAAAAGTCCACAAATATCATAACAAATCCTGTAATTAATTATATAAATTGGTTCCCCCAAATCTCATAATTGATTCCTCAATTAATCTTAAATAATGATAACCACTTTATCCCTTCATTAACTCCCCAATAAATCATCAATTTCAACAATAAAACTTTTAATCAATTGGCCATAATAACTAAAACAATTTAGGGATTGAATTGCTAAAGAATACTAGAAATATAGAAAACTGAATATAAGTATCTAAATTACAACTATACGAATTTAATATGAGACCAGCTACCTCAAACCATCGAAGCATAATCACCCAATGGAAGACAAAAAAAAAGACAACAATGACGTATGTTAGTTCTAGATCTATAACCATAAATAAAGATCAAACAAGAGGAGATATCTATGATATAGATATAGATTAAATATCCTAGATATAGATTCATAAAAAATAGATCAAGATGAATTATAAGTAGTTGATTCCATCCACTAATAGAAAGAGACATATTAGTATGATGATCAGGATAACAATTGGATTGGATTAACATAATAAGAGAAAAGGAGATCATTGATCCCTGCCTTGAATAATGATGAACGAATTTTGGGAATGATTGTAATTATTTTTTAGAGCTAACAAAATGTGAAAGTTGACCTAGAGTTGAGTGGGTATCGAAATAGGTGAGTCCTGGGGGTTTGAAGAAATTATTAAATAATTTTTTGGCTAATTTAATTCCCACACATATTTTCGTGGGCTGAGGAACATGGTTTCCCTTAATCCTACACCTAATACATACAACCGTTATTTTTGGGGTCTATAATTACATATAATAGGGTGAAAAGTCTATCAAACCAAGCACCAACTTTGAAATTACCCATTTTCCATAGTTTCATGGTTTACTGGGTAGGGGTCCATGGTTTTCACTAACAATGCGCCAACTCTACACTACCCCATTTCCTTTAATTTTCATCAAAATTCACCCAAAACACCCCAAGTTATAATCCTAAAAAAATTACTCAATTAAAGGAAAAAGTGTCCCTGACAAAACAAGCCTATTTCAAATCTTTTAAAAATATCTTATAATTTCTTGACCTTATAATATCTCTTCCTCGAGCTTCACTCAAAAGATTCTCTTTTCCATGTTTCCTCCTGCACATGGACATGATTCCCTAATACAAGAACTATTAGTATAATATTTACCTTCAACACTTTCTAACTATGATATTACACACATATTGTGTTCTACTCAAAAGATGAATTTATCTCCAGATCCACATAATCGACATCGATAACTTGAGAAGGGTCAGGGTGATACATTAATAGTTGTGACACAAAGAAAACATCATGCATAAAACTGTACTTCTGTTGTAGATCCAATTGGTACACCATCTGACTGATTCTCTCCACTACCTATAACATTTTGAAACTCATGGGCATCAGCATACCCTACCTTCATATCCTATGTTTACCTAATCTAGGAGACACCGGAATGAATACCTAATCTCCCACTATAAAATTTTTTGTCCATCTTTATCTATCATCATATGACTTATGACTACACTGAGCTGTAGATATACATTTTGGAATATTCTAAACTGGCTTTGATGTCTCTTTCAACAGACTTGATCCCAAAAACTTCGAGTCACTATCTTCCATTCATCATAATGGTGATCTTCATAGTCAACCATAAGGTGCCTTTTATGGCTTCATCTATATAGTTGCATGATAACTATTTTCATAGGAGAACTCTACTAAATCCAAGCACTTCTCCCAAGATCCACCAATTTCGAACACACACACATGTATCATATAGTCAAGCACTTGTATAGTGTGTTTTGATAGACCATCTATCTATGGGTGGAAATCCATACTCAATAATTCATGTGTACAAAGTGCTTTCTACAATCCCTACTAGAAGTTTGAAGTGAAACATGAGTCATGATCAGAGACTATAGTCTATGGAAACCCATGTATATGGACTATCTCCAGACCATATAGATCTCATAGCTTCTATAATGTGATGGTTTCTTGTATTGGTAATAAATGTTCCACTTTCATTAGTCGATCCCAAACAACTGATATAGAATCAATATTACTTGGTCACATTGAGAGACCTACAAAAAAATCCATTATCATGTCATACCATTTCTATTCTGGAATGGAAAACAGGTACATAAAACATCTAGGTTGTTGATGATCTACCTTCACCTACTGATATGTGAAGCATCGTGTCATGAACCTTACTATCTACTTTTTCATGCATAATCTCCCAAAATTTCTTCATAAGTCTTCTTATATTTTGTTTATACATGGATTTACCCCCCCACATTGAGGCATGAAAATCCTGCATAATCTTATCATGTAAGCTCATAGGAAAAAATACACGATTTCAGACATAGATGATCTCATCTCCATCTATTCTCCAATCTAATGGGGACTCCCAACATACAAGGCTTTACCTTAGGGTCAAACATTTTAGTTCCTCATATTTACTATATCAAATCCATCTAAAATTTTTAAACTCTTCTAAGACTGATACGAGAGTCATCTGTTCCTAACTCTCCTTAACCCCCACATGCATTTCAGCCAGAAAATTCATCATCTTCCACTCAACACTAGATTCCTGAACTGTACGTGCATATATTTTCAAGCTCAACCCATCAACCAGACAATTTACCATATTGAGAATATATGCAAGTTCAATGTTAAATTAATGTTTATACTCAGCCCTACTCTATTGAAAATGATTCAAATCTTGCTGTGAAAGGATATAATTTATGTGACACCCCATTGTTTTTATGAAAAAATTTCATTATATAATTTTTATTCTTTAGTTGCATGCATTTATCATAATCATGAGGGTAATCAAACCACAAGATGCCATAACATGAAATTGCCATTATCACTTAACCGTTATGTTAGAAACAATAAATATAACTTACTTATGAAATTGTATTGTAAAATACTTCGCTACCAATTATTTATGAAAATATAAACCAATTAAATGTGAAGGAAATATTTTTGTTTTCGTATTATTAAATTAAGTGAATTACAGTTAGTAAATGAAATTTATTTAATATATATATATAATAAATTTGATAAAAAAAAGTTATATTAATCTTATAGATATTTTAGTCAAAGGGTATAAATAAACCCGATCTTATTTATAAGAACCTATATTTTTTTATAAGGGTAATTTAAACATCTTTTAATGAAAACCCCATTTAAAATTTTAATTTTTTACACATTAATAATTTTTAAATGACAACGAAAACTTAATATTTGGATGTGAGATATAAATTTTTACTGAGGATAAATTATTCATATTTTTTAAGATAACTTTCATGTTTTGAAGAATAGTAAAAATATACTAAATTTTATTTGAAAACAACGTATTTCATCTAAAAAATTTTAATGGTTAAATTATATTATCTAATGGAATAAATATATTAATATATTATATTTTTATAATTTAATATATTTTTTGTAATTGAAATTGATGTTACATAGAATTTAGATGTAAATACATTTCAATATTCTACAATGTTTTAACTTTTAAAATCTATTTTCTTGTTATAAAAATGAGGTTAAATTTAAATTTATTAATAAAAATTATGTGGGTTTAATTTTGAAAAATTGATTCAATATTTTTAATCAATAGTTCCAAATTATGTAAATGGATTTATTTTATTTTTGGTCATTATGAATTGTAACTTTCAAAATTTGTTTAATAGGGTAAAATGGTAAATCAAGTAATTAGAGGTATAAATAATATTATAAAGTTACCCTAACACCTATCCAAATATTATTGGATGAGTTTATTTGAACTAAATAATCCTTTTGTCTAAATTGTATCCTTTGGAAGCCATTTGGATGAGATTAGGAAATTAAATTTATTTTAAATAAAGAAACGTTAAATATGTATTACTCATATTTTTAATAACTAAATAATTTTTAATATAAGGTTATACATAAGATAAATTTGACTATAAATAATCATTTTAATGATAAATTTTTTCATTTATAAGGGTGATTAATATTTTATTTAAAAATAAATAAATAATTACCTTAAAGGCTTATACATGGATGATATAAAAATTATTTAATTGATGAAAAATCAATGATGATATTTTTATTAAAATACTAATAATCTTTAAAATACCAAAAATCATACCTAAATCTTAGTAGTCTATTATATTTCGACTATAATCATCCAAAATTCCAGTTATTGACCATTTGGATCCATATGTGAATGATTATGAAACTTATAATATTTTATGTAAAGTAATTTTAAAGTATTCCCATTCATGTTTTAATAAATATAACCGTTCTAATATAGGATATTACATATTATATATTATACTATAATTATTCTTATAAACTATATCGGATTTAATTACATCATATTATGTTAAATTTTATTCAACAAATTCGTATATTAAATAATTACACAAAATAGATGATGTAATTATTTTATTAATGTAGATAAAAAAATTATTATTAAAAATAATAAATTAAATATAATTTGGGATATTTAATATATCCAAGAATTTTACAGATTTAATTTACCTATTAGTAATATAATAAAATATTTTTTTCACAGTTAAATAGTTATCCTTATATTTTTATTAATCAATGAATTGAATAGTGTCATAACTGACACTATTGATTGTTTATAAAAATAATGTATTAATAAATTATTTAAAAAAACCTATTTTAAAACTATATAATAAATATTAAATGGTTGTAAACTTTAAAAATAATTAATTTATGGTCTAATTAACATTAAATAAGTAAATATTACGCCCTTTTAAAGGTGAAATATATTTTACCCAAGTTAAAAATGAAATATAATAACTATGTATTACTTAAAATGATAAAGTTTAAATTGATGGAAAAACTTGTCTAAAAGTAATTGGATTATTATATTAAAACCTTATCTCATCTAATATTTTAAATTAAGTTATTTTGGTGGTTTTTGGATGTGGTTTGAGTTTATTATAAATTAATATTTTTGGAGATTCGAATAGTGCCGCTCAACTCAATTATAAAATGGCGCATCCTCCCTCACTACTTCACTTTACATTTAATCATCAAGCTCAGCCATACCATACCTATTTTCATTATTAACATTACTAGTCAAATTATAATGGTTTTTTCTTCTCCAAAGACTAGCTCTACTTTAAGAGGAGATCTAGAGGGAGCATGTCGAAGAAGAGGTAATCTCCTCTACTGATTCATTCAAAATTATTTCTTCTTATACTTACAATTATGGAGGTGTTTCCATTATAAATTAATATATCTAGAATAAATTATATAATGATATGTTTTTATGATTACGGAAAAACCATATTCCATCTTTTATCCATCCTAATTAAAATTAATCACCTTCTATGTGTACGCACGTCTTACTGTCCCCATGTCGTGGTTTAATCTATTTTCACAACCACCTTACATGGATGGGTATAATGAAAGAAATAATAAATATATGTTTTTATTAAAATATAATTGTTATGGAACATAATATATACCATCCAATTTTATTCCATTTCACAATTATGGGAATGATAACGTCACTCATTTGTACGTATGACCTACCATTTCCACGATTCGATGCAATTCATTTTTCATGATATCCATTAAATATTGATTATATTAATTTATATAATTACTAAATATGATATATATCATTTCAATATAATTTTGGTATGATATAACAATGACCTAATAAGGACAACCAGATCTTATTCATCAAAACATGCATAAGAAAATGCAGTAGTTAATACCCAAATAATGAGTAATAATGGAATGTTATTAACAAACAGATAATATTATAACCATATATGATATCATAAAATTGAATACAATTATAGAATATGTAAATGAAATTATTTAAATAATTATACAAGAGGTTCAAATACATACAAAGGATATCAGAACTAAGGTAAGAGATAATTTTAGAACCTCATTGTTATACGAGATTGATTATAAGTAATTATTTATTATGTAAATTTATAATCCATGTCCATGTTTCATAAATATATACTTCAAAATATTATTTATATTGTTATACAAATTTTTATTGTCAAAATATAAATTTTTTGAATTTTTATGAATGTAATATTTTTCCATTTTTGATAGGATGTACTTTTTTACTTATCTAACAAAAGTATGAGAAGAATGTTATCGTTTGAATTATATTGTGTGAATAGATTATTATGTTTTAATAACAACTCATTTCCATGAAAATTCCTAAGACATATTTTTGGGTTATATTTACATAAATTATTTTCTTTTAAAATTTCATGTTACTTTATGAAAATAAATCATTTTTGAAGAAGAAGGTATATTTTCTTCATGAATTAATTTCAAGTGTACTTGCAAACATATTGTACATATAAGATGGAATTACTTAATATGGTTATGTTCCAAGTATAATATTCCCATTATTCCTTTTTTTTAATTATTTCTATGATCAAATTATATCTATAAAATCCATTTATTTTTCACGGATTATGTTTTGATTGAGTGATAGTTAAAGAAACCAATTTTAATCATTTGGTTATCATATGATAAATAATTTATTTTTTTATGGAGCACAAAAGAATGATTTCACTATTAGATGGGTGGGAACTTTATATCCCTCCAATGAACTGGCAAATAATTTATATCTCTTGATATAGACAGGGCTTGAATGGGAATTGTTCTTGGTTTAGTAATATAGAGATATAATGTTATGTTAACCAGATTCAATAATACTTGGCTAGAATAAGGAGTGAACTCGGTTTAGAAATGGACTTTTCCCACTATGATGGTCTTGGAAACTAGCTTTGAATGATATGAAATGATTTATTATCATTATGTGTATACCATAAATTCCACGTTTAAAGTTATTCCTATATGAAATATTTTTTTATTCTTAATTAAAATTTATGATTTATCATATTACATGATATCATGATCTTTGATATGAAAGATAACATTTTCAAATGTTATTTTCTTATATTTTATGATTATGATATTATTGATATCTCAAAGTTTACCCTTACTAAGCATCTGATCTCACCCTCTCTTATGTTTCATTTCCCTAGATTGTGAGTAATAGTGTTAGTAAGATATGTCAAAAGGGATGTAGTTATGAAGGAATTAGTGGGAGGCAATGTAGATTTCTTATGAACATGTTGTTTATGTTTTCCAGTTTCTAATGAAACTAACCCTATATGGTTGTGGAGTGGGTTTTTTTGTTGTGTAATGAATATTAATAAATTATGAATTAATATCTATGTATGTAATTTATGGGCTGTTATAGTCCGTATCAGAGAAAAGTTATAGTTATCCTTTGGAAACAAGGATGATAAAACCCTATTAAGAACCATAAAAATATGTTAAAGTATAGGATACAGTCCTACTATTTTATAAATCATCATGAATAACCTAGGATAAAACATAAAGTAGCCTAAATTAAAATTTTATTCATGAATATTTGGTTTCCCCATTACGATTAGTGTTTCTCACACTATACTTTCCGGTTTTGGTAGATTAATGAAACCTAATAGAACCGAGTTAATGCTAAATGTGAGGGGAAATGAAATGATTTTCCTCTTGATAAATCAAATGTTATGGGAGATGGAGTGCAAGATCATGTAGCTATGCTCACACAACTTTTCAAGCTATTAATCTTTCATGAATTCCAAATAAGAAAAGGAGGGAGCAATATCTTGTTGATTCCAACATGACGCATCATCTACCTTCTTTCAGTGGGTCTACTAATCTACAAGATTCTAAACAATGGATTAGTACCACTGAAAAGATGGTTTTCATTCACCAATATTCATAACGCGATAAATTCATCTTATTAGTCTATCATTTGGATGGTGAATATTATAAATGGTGTAATCTTATCAAGAATTTGAAACAAAGAGAGGAAATTGAATATAGGGAATGGGAAAAGTTCAAGAACTTATTTTTCAGAAAGTAATTTCCTCGTATTTTTAAACAATAATGGAGAAAGAGTTCCTTGATATTAATAAAAAGGACGATGAATCTGTTTGTACCTACGAAGAAAATTTTACAAGACTTACCTCGTACCCTTCTGAATTTATTATCTAACCTAAAAGTGAAATTGATTGATTATTTAGTGGATTAAAACATGTATCCAAATGGAATTATCCATCAAGGACTTCAACAGATATTATTAAATCATTCGATGTGCACTCATGTTTAAGATGGTGTTTGGAGTAACCCATCATCCCTATGGGTTTGATAAGAAGAGAAAGATGGAATTAAAGGGAAAAATCAAAAGAATACACTAACAATAATATGAATATTCCCTTATTCTCAACGTGTAGAATAAATCATAGGGAAAATAGATTTAAAGGGACATGAAAATATTTTAAGTTTTTAAGATAAGGTCATCGAGTAGTTTAATGCTGAAGCAATGTGACAAAGATGTTTAATTATATGAATAGAGAAAGGTCTACACATAATGCAACTTTTACATGCTAATGCTTCAATTTTAAGGAAATGGGGATATTTTCAAACCATTTCCCTAATCCAAGGTTTATCAATGAAGATCAATATTAGTAAAATCTTATGGCTAAAAATAATAATAAGTCATATGAAATCACTATCAGTAATGTTGAGTATGAAAATGTAGTGGTGAAAGGTACAGTCACCATCCACTCTAGTGTATAAAATGTTTTATTTGATTCTATATCCACCACTCGTTTATTTCTGAATAATTTTTCAAGGTTATAGTCAGATTACCTCAAAAATTAGATGTTTAGTTAGCTATGACAACTCATAATGACACAAAAATCACAATTGAAGTATACAAATCTTCTCCAATTTATGTTTTTGGGAAATTGATTGCTTCTTGTCTTGTGAAACATCCTTTATTGGAATTTGATATGATTTATAGCATGTATTTGACTTCTCTATATGGAACTCATATCAATTTACAAGGAAGGTAAGACAAAATTCATATTCTATATCAATCTATAATCATTTATTGATACAATCATGAATCTATACATATAGAGGAAATTGGTTCCATTTTATACGTCTTTATTCCTATAAATGAAGTTTATCTATCTCAAATGGTTATGAAGAAACTCACCATTTATAACTCACCTATTTAAATGGAATTTGTTGTTGTCTTTCTAAAATAATTTAAAGGTCTTCCACCAAATCGTGAAGTTGAGTTTTTAATAGAACTCATGTCAGGTGGTAGTCCTATTTTAAAGACACCATATAGAATGGCCCAAATTGAGTTGATGGAATTGAAGAAGAAACTCCAAGAAAATATTGTCTTAATATCCATATGCCATATTTCATCAGCTTGCAGTGAACCCATTTTGTTTGTCAAGAATAAAGATGGATCCATGAGACTATGAATTGGTTATTAAGAACACAACAAGATAACTATCCAGAACAAATATCATATTTCCCCCATTGATGACTTATTCGACTAACTAGATATAGCTCAACAATTTTCCAAGAATTATCTTCGTTCTGGATATCAACAATTTAGGGTCAAGAAGGAGCATATACAAAATAAGACATTCCATATAAGGTATGAAAACTATGAATTTGTAGTGATGCCTTTTGGTCTTACTAATTCCCCCACTATATTCATGGATATATTTAATAATATCTTTATATGTTAGTGTGATAAATTTGAGGTAGTATTTATTGAAGATATTCTTGTACATTTAAAGAGAAAGTAATAACATAAAGATAACAAGAGAATTGTAATGAATATCCTGATAAAGGGGAATCTTTATGTAAAATTTATCATGGGATATATTTTTCTTTTGAAAGACTATTTTTTTGATCACATAATCTCGAGAGATGGTATATCTATGCATCCATCAAAAACATTGCTATTGATCATTAGCCCAGACTAACAACAAAAACTATGATTTGATGTTTTCTTGGTTTGGTTGGATATTATCAACTTTTTGTTTATGATTTTTCACTACTATCTAATCCACTCACCAAGTTGACTTGGAAAGAAGTTAAGTTCGTTTGTAAGGAGGAATGCAAATATAATATCAAAGAGATAAAAATAAGGATAGACATTGAACCTGTGCCCACACTTACTTATTGTGGAGAATGGTTTGTGAACAATACTTATGAATATAACGAGGGTATTTGATTTGTTCTTATGATAAATGATATGGTGATAGCATATGCCTCAAGACACTTGAAATACATGATCAAAATTACCCAACTCATTATTTGTGTTAGCTATGGTAATATTTTCATCAAATATCTAGAGTCATTATCGTTATGGAAAAAGGTGTGATATTTATACTTATCTTTAAATTTAATGTATATTATCACACCAATGGAGAAGAATATGCACCAAAGAGATGGTGGGAGTTGATTAAATTTCATGACTTCTCCATACAGTTCCACCCTCTGAAAACAAACAAGGTGGAAGATGATTTGAGTCAAAAGGACTATGATACCCTATCCATGATGAGGATCAAAAAAGATCCAATAATTAGGGATTTTTGACTAATGGATCTTGAAATTTTAATGAAAAGGGAGAAATTTTATATTACTCAAATAATTAATAAAATATCTATACATGTGAATATTAAAGAGGTTCTTAAGGAAGGTGTATAGATATAAAAGAAGGTGACAAATATTTATGAATTCATCCTTGATTGTACTATAATAATAATGTTCAAGAAACATTTTTGTATTCCTCTCATACCCAAATTAAAGATGTAAATGTCAGATGAGGCTCGTAGTTCTTCATTCTCTATTCATCTTGGAAGCACATAATATTAAGGGACCTAAAAGTTTATTTTTATTGGGGTGAAATGAAAAGATATTTTACTAAATATGTCTCTCATTACTTGGTTTGTGAGTATGTTAAGGATGAGAGAAAAAATTCTAATGGGATGTCAGAACGGTTACCCATATATGAATTGAAATGGGAAAACATCACTATGTACTTTGTTGTTGGATATCCCAAAACATATAAAGGCAACAATTCTATATGTGTTACAGTTGATTTCCTTATAAAGTCTGCACACATTATTAATATTCGATATGATTTATATCTTGACAGTATTTACAATATATATGTAAAGTAAGTGGTTATATTTCATGGAGTACCACTTTCCATTATATCTGATTGAGATCTGAGGATTACCTTGATGTTCTAGTGAAGTCTTCATAAGGCACTATATACAGAGTAGTGTTTCAACACTTCTTATCATCCTCATATTGGTGGTCAATCTGGGATCACAATTCAAACTCTATAATACATGGTGAGATCTTTCTTTATTGATTTCAATTAATGTTGGGATCAACACCATCCTTTGGTAGAATATTCATTGAATAGTTGAATTCACTATAGTATTATGATAGATCCTTTTGCGGCCCTATATGGAGTGAAGTGAAGAAATCCAACTTTCTAGGATGAATTTGTAGAAATAAAGCTGTTAGTACCTGATATTGTTGATGAAATGGAATATAATTCCATATCTATTCAACAACACATAAGATCAGCTCAGAGTCAAAAAAAAAGTTATGCTAACAACTGACAATGTTCGTAGAGTTTGAAGTTTGTGATAATGTTTTTCTATGAATATATCAGTGGTAGAGAGTAATGATATTTGGAAATAAGGGAAAACTATTCCTTAAGTATATCGTTCATTCTGAAATTTTGGATCATGTTGGGAAGGTGGATTATCGATTGGTGCCACCACTAAATCTATCTCAAGATCCGGATGTGTTCCACATATCATTCCAAAGAAAGTACATATCTAATCATTCACATGTAATTATCAGAAGTCATATCACCAGAGTAAGATCATTGTTATGAAGAACAACTAATAGAGATTTTGGATCGTAGTGAAAAATTTATATGAAATAAGACATCTAACCTGGTTAATGATTTATGGAAGATTCACCAATTTGAGAAATATATGGGGTAACCTGATGATGTTATGAGGAGGAGTTATACTCATATTTTTTTATCCAAGTGATGAATTTCAAGGTAAAAGTTTATTTTAAGGGGGTATAATGTACCACCCGAATGTTTTCATGAAATATTTTCTTTAAATAATTTAAATTCTTTAATATCTTTCACTACACAGAATCTTGAGTGTAAACGAACTTTGGGACACCATAGTATAAAATGACAATTAAAACTTATCCTATAAGTTAGCGATAATAAATATAACTAACTTATTAATATTTATTATGAATTCATTTTATAGAATTTATTTATGAAAATATAACCCAATTAAATACAATGAAAATATTTTTATTTTTGTATTAAACAATTAAGTGAAATACAATTTCTAAATGAAACTAATGAAATATATATATGTTTTATTTTTTATAAAATATGTTTTATATTCATCCAATATATATTTTAGTCATAGGGTAGGAATAAAATCTATTTTATGAATAAAGGCCTATATTTTTTTCAAGTGTAATTTTACTACCTTTTAATGGAGAAACCAATTTAAATTAAATTTTTAAACATTAATAATTTTTTTATATGACAACACACACTTGTTCTATGGAATTAAGATATAAAATTTTACATTGGATGATTCTTTTATATTTTTCTGACAACTTTTATTTTTTTATGAATAATAAAATTATACTAAATTTTAATTGAAAACAACTTTTGTCATTGAAATAATTTACACAGTTAAATTATATTATTTAATGGTTTTTATGTATAAATATGTTTTGTTTTTATCAGTTAATATAATGAATGTGATTTCCATTAATGTTTCAATTATTTTAGATGGAAATACATTTCAATTGTTTTCAAGGTTTTAACTTTTAAAATCCAGTTTCTCATTATGATAATGAGATTAATTTTAAATTAATTATCGAATATTCTATGTTTTGAATATTGATAAATGGATTCCATATTTTTAATCAATATTTCCAAACTATATAAATTGATTTATTTTATGTTTTGGCATTACTAATAGTAATTTTCGTACTTTTTATTAATACGGTAAATGAGTAAATCAGGTAATTAAGGGTAAATAAAATATTATAAAGCTTTTCTTAGATTCATCCTAATATCATTGGATTAGTTTTTTAGACGCAAATCATCCTCTAGTATAAATGGTATCCTTTGGAAGCTACTCGGATGATATTAGGACATTTAATTTTTTTTATTTAAAGAGAAGTTTATTATTTCATACTCAGATTTTTAATAACTATATCATTTTTAATATAAGGTTTTTAAAATTATAAATTTGACTATAAATTTTAAATTTAAAGTTATTTTTATTTCTGTATTAGTAATTTTTTTTTAATTTTTATGAAATAATTAATTACAATAAAGGCTTATACATTGAGGATAACGAAATTTTCTAATTGATGAAAAATCAAAAATATAAATTTTATTAAAATAATAATAACCATTAAAAATAAGAAAACATGCCCAAATCATAATAGTAGATTATATCTTGACCGTAGTCATCCAAGTGTTCAGTTATTGACCATTTGGAGCCATATAGAAAAGATTATGTCACTTATAATATTTTATTTAAAGTGATGTTAATGTATTCACCATCATATTTTAATATATATAACATTCTTAACATATAATTTTAAATATATATTTGAATATCAATATTATCATGAAATATATAGGATTCATAAGAATAATAACATCTTATTTTTAATTTATTTTAAAAAAATATGCATATTTAGTAATTGAAGAACACTGATGTTTAAATTATTTTATTAATGGAGATAAGAAAGAAAAGTTATTAAAAATATTTAAATAAAAATAATTTCTGATAATTAATATATCAAGTGAATTTTGTATACTACTCTAACCTCATTGGAATGCAATAAAATATTTTTTGGGTATATATGTAGTTAAAATTATATTTGTATTTATCAACGAATTGAATAGTGTCAAAATTGACAGTACTGTTAATTTATCAAAATAATGCATTATTAAATTATTTTAAAAGAACAAAACATTTTTAAAAAAATAGAATAAAAATTATATGGTATTAAATATTCTAAATTATTCAATTATCATCTATTTGAAATCAACAAAGTAAATATTGTACCCCTTTAATATTGAAATATTTGCTACCTTAGATAAAAATGAAATAGAATTACTTACTGTTAATTAAAATGATAAAGATTAAATTGATAAAAAAACCTATATAAAATTTATTGGTTTTTTATTACAACCTTATATTATCTCATAGTTAAAATTAGGACATTTTGGTGGTTTTTGTTTTTTGTTGGAATTTATTATAGATAATTTTTTTAGTATATTTCAAAAATACCCCTGACCTCAATTATAGAAGGGAACATCCTACCTCACTTATTTACTTCACTCTGAGCTTTAAAGATCATCCATCTCATAACTATTTCCATTATCAACTTCCCTAGTCAAATTATATTGGTTTTTATCTTTTCAAATGACTAACACTAGTGGTTTAAGAGGATATTTAGAGGGGGCATGTCAAAGAAGAGTTAATATCTTATACTGATTCATTCAAGATTATTTATTATTCAAATTATAATTCATAAGTTGTTTCAATTATAAATTAATAAATACGGTATCACTGATATAATGATATGCCATTATTATTATGTAACAACCATATTCCACTGTTTATCCCTCATACAACAAACAAAATCACCTTGTTTGTGTACGCACGACTTACTGTTTCCACGCCATAGTGTAATCGGTTTTTCACCACCACCTTACATGGATTAGTATAATAATAGAAATAGTAACTATATGTTATTATTATAACATTATATTTATTAGGAGACAAAATATATACCATCCACTTCCATACCATTACATAATTATAGGAATGATATCACTGCTAGTTTGTACGTACGACCTACCATATCTACGATATGATGGGATTCATTCTAAATCATATCCAATAAATAATGACTATATAAATGTATATAATGAATAAATATGATATGTATTATTTTAATATCATTTTTCAATTATATATCTTTGGCCTAATAAGTATTAATAAAATTTATTCAATAAAAAATGCATATGAAAATGATGCTATTAAAACCAGAATAATGACTAATGGTAATATGTAATTAAAAAATGGGTGATAACAAAATACTTTATGATATCACTAAAATTTAGTTGATTCTGTAATATTTTTATGAAATTATTTAAATCCTTATAAATGAGTTTCAGATATATATAAAGTATATAAAACATATGATAAGGGATAATTTGGCAATATCATTATTATCTAATATAGTATATAATTTAGTATTTAATTGGGTATATTTATCATTAATGTCCATGTTTCCTAAATATGTATTCCAAAATATTAATTTATTATTCTAAATTTTTTTATTTTTTTATTTTCCCTTTCGGTTTTTTTAAAATGAATCTTTTATCATGTTTGATTCATGGTACTTTTTGAATTATCTAAAAAAATTATGATACGAATGTTTTCTTTTTACTTATAGGGTATAAAAGAATTTTTAAATTTTTATAAAACATCATTTACATGAAGTTTCCTTTAGAATATTTTAAGGTTATTTGTAAAGAGATTATATTATTTTAAAATTTTATGGATGTTTAATAAAATAAAACATTTTTTATGAAGAGATGATGTTTGCCTCAAGAATTAATTTCAAGTGTTCTGTCAAAATTATTTTCCATTTAAGATGGAATTATTTAATGGGGTTATGTTTCAAGTATATTATCTGTATTAATCTTATGTTTTCATTTTTTTTATAATGGAATTCTATTTAGGAAATTCATTTATTTTACATGGAGTATGTTATGATGGAATGATTTTTTTTATACCAATTTTATTCATTAGGTAATGTTGTGATAGATTATTTATGTTTTTGTAGCACACATAAGAATGATTTCATTATGATATGGGTGGGGCCTATATCTTCCTGCAATTTGTTAGGTAATGATTTATAACACTTGAGATAGATAGAGTGGAAACAAGAAATGATCATGGTTCATCAATACAGGGTGTGAATGGGAAGTAAATCAGGTATTGTTATATATGGATGGAACGAGAAGTGAACTTGGTTCATAATGGGATTTGTCTACTATGATTGTCTTGGAAATGGACATTTACTAATATAAAATGATTTTCTATTCTTTTTTGGATGCCATATATTCCATGTTTTATGTCATTCCCATTGGGAATATATTCATTTATTCTTTATGGTCTTTTTTGATTTATCCAACAACACGATATCCTGATCTATGATATGTACGATAAGATTTCAAAATGTTATATTATTATGAATTATAATTATGATATGATGGGTATCTACCTTTTTAATACTTATTGAACATCTATGATTCCCCTTTCTTATGTTTAATTTTACGATTTTTTGAAGAGTGGTAGTAAAATGATATTTAAAAAAGGGGACTAGTTGTGAAAGAATAAGCGAGAGACAATATAGATTTCTTATGAACCATTTGTTTATGTTTCATAGATTCTAATGACACTAAATATATATGGTTTTGGAATGTTTTTTTTTATTTTTAATGAATATTCGTCAATTTTGATGTCATATATATGTATGAAATATATGGGATGTTATACTTTAAGAACTACGGATCATTAAACACCATAAACTTCTCCATCAACAAATAATGTAGCCAAAACATCAGAGCATGAAACATTGTAGCTAGTTCGATGTCATTCATATGTTAGTTCTGTTCATGAGGACATAACTGCTGACACCCATATGTCACAACTCAATCTCCATGCATCAACACTACTCCATGTCCGATCCCAAAAGTATCCCAACACATCATGTATTCCTCAATTGGCTCGGGTAGGATCAATATTGGTTCCAAATTTAAATTCTTCTTTAAAGCAATGAATGATTTATTACTATTATCAAACATTTCAAATATTTTCTCTTTCACTGTCAAGCATGAAATTATTGATATGAAATAGAGGAATTCCTTGATGAATCTCTAATAATATCCCCCCAACCCTAGAAATCTATTGATATTGAATACCTTATTTGACTTCTTCCAAGAGACCACTGCCTGAACCATATCTGGATCTCCTGCCACAAATTCCATCAAGATGATGTGCTTCATGATGTGTAACTGATCAATATAAAACTGGAAATTTGATATCTTGGCATATAGGTGATTCTCTCTCAGTGAATTCAAGATGTTGTGCAGATGTTGGGAATGACCATCAAGAGTTTTAGAGTTCACAAAGATTTCATCATGGAATACTATAATGAAATGATCTAGGTTTGGTTGGATAATTCTATTAATCAAGGTCGTAAACACTGTTGGAGAATTCGTCAACCCAAATGGAATTACAACAAAATCATATAGGCCATACCTTCTTCAGAAAGCATTATCTGGTATATCATAAGTCTAAACTATTGGCTGATGATACTATGATATCACGTCGATATTCAATAATAGATAATCTTCTCTCAACTAGTCAAATAGATCATCAATACACAAAAGAGGATTCTGGTTCATTATTGTCATCCATTTCAACATTCAGAAATCGAAGAAAAAACATAAAATCCCATTAGAATTTTTTTGTCAAACACCACATGTAATCCCCAAGGTGACGTACTCGGATGGATAAACCCATTATCCTCCAACTCCTCTATGTGAGTCATGATATCATGAATATCTAACAGTTTTATTTTGTATGGTGTAATAGATACTAGCTCATCCCTCCGCATGAGATCAATAGTTAATTCCACATCTCTATTAGGTGGTTTCATTGAGAAGTCCTTAAGAAACACAGACTGAAACATTTCTACTATTAATAGAAAAATATCATTCTTTACACCTTTATAATCGTACAAAACACTAGCAACATGGGCTGTGAGCCCTTTCTATTGTTGATTAATTGGCCATATTCTTCTTACCTGGATATCCCACTTCCCATAGTGAATTTAATAGTCACCCTTAGGAGAAGTAAAAGTAAATCATCTATAGTAACAATCTACATGGTCTTGATATGTGACAATCCAGTCTCTACTGATTATTAATTTTAATACTGACATGTCAAGGATAAAGTGATCCCATAAAAAAAGATACACCTTGACATGAAGAGAACATCCCTTTCACAAAAAGATGTCTCTGAACCGTACCCCTAATTGTGTATCCATAGTAATAACTCCACTCAATAACACCACTACTATGCTCAAAATATTAACAAGTTT
The DNA here is from genome assembly GCA_963277665.1 of Viscum album. Lineage (NCBI taxonomy): Eukaryota > Viridiplantae > Streptophyta > Magnoliopsida > Santalales > Viscaceae > Viscum > Viscum album. Next base: position 930,774,293 of record OY728165.1, read on the forward strand.
TACAGATATAATGGAATGAGAGGCACGAGTATCATATAAGTCACTAAATAATATATAAGATACAAGAATAGTACCTCACATAGTCGATGGTCCAACGTATCTATCCCTAAGGGTAGGATGCACTGCATCCAACTGTGCTACCCCTATTACATGTGATTTTGTATGACTCCTCTGAGTTTGACCACTCTACTGATATGGGTGCTCCTTCCTAGAATATCCACAACCTATGTCTCTACCATCATGACTTGTAGAACTCCTACTTCTAGTGTGATATGTTGTAGAAGATCCCCTTCTTACACTTTGACTATATCTAGCTCCTCAACCACTGATCATATGACATTATGTCCTACATAACATATATAAATACACCATATTAGCACAAGATCTACACTCCATTGTGGGTCAGGTACAATGTTGATGACAGTGGCCTGACATAACACACTGATGAAAAAAAACTTTAGTAAGGTCTTGTGAAAGTGACCCTTCTACCAGATGTCCCAAATTCCCACAACCCTGACTAAAGTTCTTATTACAGAAATTAATACTCTTAGATTTCATTCATCGTAATCATCTAGTAGAAACTATATATTCCACAATCTATTCCTCATTTAGGTTCCCCTTAACTATGAGTTCTTGATCCACCACCTCAACAAACTACTTTAATCGAAAGAGGTTATCTTGTGAATTAATCTCACACATAAGTCTATTTTGAAAGAATTTTTTTATTGAAACCTCATATCCTATCAAAGATAGAGAAAATTAATATAGATATATAAAGATTCTAAAAATAGTCCATCATGGACCTGATCTTTTCAGTTATCTACAAGAAAATCACTGCTTTCTCTTACCTTCGGGTCTCTATGTAGAAGTGATTCAAGAACCTATCCAAGAATTCCTTTTACATCATAACATCCAAATATATATTATGCACCTGAATGTCATAGAAAATATTTTATGAGACTTAAATATTATAAGCAACCAACTTGACCATGCTGTTAGAAGGATAATCTAGATGGTCATGTGTCATCTTCACTGACACAACCAAGAATTTATCTCCCTTAGGTCCACCATTTCAAGTAAAAGTTGGAAGGTACTACAACTCAGACACTCTCATAAGGAAAAAAATTATCTCCTCAACCCACCATGGGTCTCATTACCTGAATTTAATGAAGAGTGAAAATTTCTCTGAGATCTATTCCCCAGCTTCTTCACCCAGTACGACCGGTGCCTCTTGTTCCATTATTAGAGGATCATTCATATCCATTACCCAATGTCGTCCTATCAACAAGAGTCATCAAGGAGTAATATTATCTAAAATTATAAAATCACACCTTAGGAAAAGGATTCATAACATTGATATATTTACATAAGTGGAAAACAGTAAAAATATAAAAAAAATCCTTCCCCCAACTCTTGCTATGTAGGAAAAACCGATGTGCTAATACTACCCTTAACCAGACTACATATAGGACTTGTTAATAAAGGTTATTCTAATTCTCATAGCAATTTTATCATTTAGACACCAATTTTTTCACATTATTTCATAATTGAAACACTTATAATTTCATACTAGGCACCATTTTAAATTTAATTTCATAAGTAAGAAAAACATTTTAATTCAACAAATTACCTAAAAACCGATTTTACTATGCATTCAAAAAATGATGGATGTCACAAAATAATCCCGAGTTCCTAGAATGATACATGCAGACTCAAATCTCATGCCATTTCATACCACAAGAAAATTATCAAAAAATATAAAAAAATCATATCACACAACTTGTGAATAACCAATGTTGAAAAAAATACTTAAATCTAATAATGAATAGTAATAATAATAATCCCACCCTATGTACTTGGATTTCACCCTATACATGGGATTGTAACTCCCATGCATGAGACCACTACTAAGGTCTGTCTCTTCCTAGTTGAAATGACCCAAAATTTTATCAATGGAATTCCCTTCTTATAATTATGTCATACAATATAATCATATAAAATCACAGTTGTAAACACAATTCCACATTATGCATAAATTAACTACAAAATTATATGTTACCGTTAAACATAATTCAAAAACTTATGTGATTTTAATTTTGAAAATCTGACATATAAGATTTCGATCAGCAAGATTCTTAGAGTCTGAATGGAAAAATATAATTTTAATTGAATAGTAACATACCCTTATGAAATGTAACAAACCCTTATGGATAGTAATGTTACCCTTATGAATAGTATCATACCCTTATTAATTTTAAATATTCTTAGTGAATAAAAACCTTATGAATGATATTATAAAAAAATCAATCCTATAAGGGACAATATGATATAGTTATATAATAGTGTTGGTATTTTTGTATGTTATGAATATTTAATGATTAATTTAATAATTTAAAAGAAAATTTATTTGTATAAAATGTATTAAAAAATTTGTATTTTGATTTCCTATGATTATATGATTATGTTATGAGACCTTAATTAATATTTTATTAAGTGTGAGAAAAACACTTTTAATTTTAAAATTACTATTTTTTAAGTAAATTATGAATTTATTTCAAAATTAAATTACTCCTACTTATAAAATTATTTTCGTAAAATGGAGTTCATTTTTGGATTCTATATGAATAAAAATGGATAGGGTGATTGTTTGGGATTTTTCTGAAATAATTGATTTTTTAGTGAATAGTAAAATACTATAATTTATTGTAAATGATAAATACATGAGTTATAGAGTCAGGGATGATGTTATGATGATGTAAGAACCATTTTTTTGAACACACATTCTCATTTTACTATATATATATTCATTTAAACAACAGTATTTCATGTCTTTTGGAGAAATAATATATTAATGATTATACTATTGAGAAACCCCCTCTCCCCTACACTGTAAATACCACCTTCACAACCACATTTAATCACACATATAAAGCTTCAATACATGTCCAATGTTTTCCCAAATATATTCGATAGACCTTCTACCCCATCCAAGAGATCTTGGACTCATCAAAATACCAAGCCTAGGTTCCTTGTGGAGGATTCCAAGAGGAGAATTCAAGAGTTTACTTCTCTCTCTCTTTAATTTCAATCCTCTTTCAAATTTCATTTTATGTATTATTTTATTCTCAAAATATCTAATATAAATTTCATTATAACTCTGTTATGATTGATATAATGGTATTATATCATGTTAATGGAATATTATTCACTAAAATCCTCCCACCCTTTATTTTTTTATAAAATGAAATCATTGCCTCTAATGTGTCAATTTACCATTAATGTGGGCGGTGCACCTTTATTTTCCTTCACCATCTTCAAGGATATCAATAAAAAATAATATGGTTTAAAATATATTACGATATTTATCTTCTAACACCTTTTATGTTCTAGAAACAATTTCTAAACATAATACTAAATGATAAAATAAAACAATATTGTTGTGATAAAAACCCGCCAAAATTGACATAAAACAACCATCATTAACAATTATCTAATGAATCATCCTCATGGTATATAAAAAATTCATTATAAGATCATTTAAACTCTTACAAGATGATTATTAACATATAAAATAAATTTTGGATGTTTATGCATGTTCTATATGAACTACCCTTCAAGTGTACAGGTAAACCGTTCATGAAAACTAAGAAAAAAATAACTCTTGAAAAATGAATTTAAACACTATTACTCATAAAAAAGACCATAAAAGAAAATAATAAAACAATAATGAATATATTAAATGTATAAAATAATCTATAAGTATTAATTAATTAATATAATGGGAATATACAATACATTAAAGTGAAGAAAGCTTTCAGATACAAGGTAAGGGGAATTCTTGAACCCAATTTTCATTATCCAGGTTTTTCCTCTTTCCCTCAGTTTTCAATATGTTTATTCATTAAAAATTATTTATTTATAATTATATTACCTTTTTTAGGATATAAATGTTTTTCACTGGTGTTTATGTCAAACACAATGTTTTCAAAAAGAACACTTCTTTAAAAAAACTCTTTTTACTTCTCACACAAGGTTGATCATGCTTGTATCAAGTATGTTATTCCCTATTTCATTGGGGGAAAAGACTTTTAGTAATGTATGATTTTATAAAGTTAAACCCATGACATTCCAATGGGGATTTATGTTCAATATTTATATATGTTCTATAAGGCATGTATTATAATGTAAATGTTATGATGTGATGGGATCACCTATAATTATATAGTAAAATGAAAATTTTATGATGTGATGGGTGCACCCAGAATTATATAGCACTCCAATACATTGGGAAACATGAATAACCTCATGAGTAAAGTGAAATATATAGGATCATGATGCTATATTTTTTCAAAAATATGTCTGGAAGTTGACAACAAAGACATAAGATTCCATTTGTATGCATTTCCACTTTTCATGATTTTTGATAATTCATCTTATCATGTTTATGATCCTATTACTATTATGTGATGATAATTATTAACCTAAACACATTTTTTATTTTTACATGTTCTTATACTCTTATTAGGATTTTATCTTTCCCCTTTTGATGTATATCCTTAGGTGATTATGCATACTAAGAAAAACCCTTGGGCCAATAAGAAGATAGAGAAGAAGAAATTAAATAAATGTATATATTTTATACTATAAAAGTTAAGTATGGCCCTAGTTTTTCCAATAAATTAATCTTTTAGATCCTATTTGTGTGACTTTTTATGTTTCTTATCATTAAAATTTTGTAAATATAATGCATGAAATGTAGGTTCACTATAGTTGGTATCAGTGGACATTTCAGTAATTATAGGAATTTGGATTACTGAACCATAGAGAAAACCTTTAATACCAGACAATGTATATGTAAGTAGGAAAGTATCTTTTCTAAACATATTTATCCCACAATATTATTTTAGACATAATATCACAATTTAATGAATTATTTATTTTTAATGGATTTATGTTTAGTTATAAAATTTTCTATTTTAGAAAATGGTGGGAGCTAAGTGAAACCATGACGACAATGCATGCGAGGGGAAATCGAGTGTTTTATACAAAAATCCTCTCCAATGTTGAGTGGGTCTTCTGATCGACTAGTTGGGGAAGATTAGGTCAAAACTATAGAGAATATATTTTATGTGTTTCACTGTTTTGAGGTGGAGAAGGTGACACTGGTCATGTATCATCTAGTTATAGAGGATGACCAATGGTGTGTATTGATTACAAACATCATGCCAAGTTATGAAATTTAAGATATGGAGTGGGAAGACATTATGATACTATTTATTAGCAAGTATTTCCCACAAAATCATCATTTGAAGAGGGATATAGAATTCATAGAGTTAACGAAAAAGGAAGTAGAAATTGTCACTACCTATGAAGAAAATTTAACAAGGATTGCAAGTTATGTTTCGGGTTTTGTTATCAACAATGATAGAAAAAATTGATAGATTATTTAGTGGATTTAAACCACACCTTCGAAAATATTTTGATATTTGAGACATTGGGAGTTATGAATAATATTTGAGATGTGCTCTCAATGTGGAAATGGAGTTTTTAGAATGGTCCCATGTCTATGGTGATAAGAAAAAACAGATAAAGTTTCATTCCCGAGGATATAATGAGAATGTTGGAAAAGAAAACTCAACCATCCAAATGTCAAAAAAGTGGGAAGAAGCATCATAGAAATTTTATAAAATGGATGGGTAAATGATTGAAGTGTGTGAAATAATTATACAAATCTCTTTAAAGTAAAAAATACATGAGAAGGTAGGAGAATGTGGTGGAGGAACGTAGAGTACCACCCACGGTCCAATTCTACAATGGTAGGGAGCAAAGGAACTATGCAAGCCAGTGCACAAAACCTTGAGTCCTTAAGGGTAATTAGCGTTAAAATACACCAAAGGAAAAGGAACAAGGGAAGAATTATTCCATCAATACTTCAAATGTGGTGCATGAAAATGAATTAATAATACGTACACTTCCCATTCACATAATAATGGAAAAATTATTATTTGATTCTAGTTCAACGCATTATTTTATTTACTGATAGTTTTCTCGAACTACTGAATCTAAGACCCCAAAAAATTGAATTGGAAATATTTTTAAAAACACATAGTGGTGACATCATTACATCCCAAGTGTTGTATGCTTCTCCTATAGGCATATGTGGGAAGATTCTTCCAAAGAATCTTTTAATACACCCTTTTGTGTAATTTGATGATATAATGTGGATGGATTGGAATTCATTATATAGAACACACATCAACTGTTAGGAAAATGAATTACCTTTTAATATTATAAACCACCCCATGTTCCACTATAAATTCAAGGAGGATCATGAATCTCCTTTGAAAAATAATTTTGTTGTGTGGGTGTTGATTCCATGTGAAAAAGAAGACCTCGCTCAAATGGTTGAGTCAAAGGAAGGTATCAACCTATAGGAAATGCCTATTATGATGGAATACAATGATGTATTTCTTAAAGAATTATCCAGAATACCCCCAGATCAGGAGGTAGGGTTCTCAATAGAAATTATACCCAAAGCTACTCCTATCTCAATGTGTCCCTATAGGATGTCTATTGTCAAACTAGAGGGGTTAATGAAGCCACTGCATGTGAATTTGGACAAAGGGTGTATACTCCCTAGTGCACCAACTTGGGGTGTGCCAACCCTCTATGTGAAGAAGAAGAATGAATCAATGTAGAAATGTATCAATCATCACGAACTCAAAAATAACACTATAAAGAATAAGTATCATATTGCAAGGATTGATGACTTGTTTAATCAGTTACAAGGAAATCAATACATCCCAAATGTGGATCTTTATTCTGGACAAACATCAGTTAAAGGTTATAGAGGAAGATATTTAGAATACTACTATACATACTAGGCATGGGAACTATGATTTTCTTGTGATTCCCTCAAGACTTACTAATTCTCCTGCAATATTCATGGATTTGAGGAATAGAGTCCTTAGAAATTAACCCGATAAATTTTTCGTAGTGTTTATTGTTGAAATTATCATCTAATCCATGTGAAATTAATAACTTTAAGAACATAAAAGTCTTCTGTTTAAGATATTGAGAAATAAGAAGTTATAATCCATGTTTATTAAATGTGACTTTTGGATACCGAAAGACACATTGTTGGGTCATGTGATCACAAGTGAGGGAATTTATATAGACCCTTCAAAAACAAATGTGATTGGAGAATGGCCTAGACCCTCTAGTATCACATAAATCCATAATTTTCATTTCTTAGATGGATATTAAATACATTTTGGGAGACATTTATCGTGATATTCGAGCTCTCTAACTAAGTTAACAAGGAAAATGGTGAAGTATGTCTGGATGGAACATTATGAGGAAAGATTCAAGGAGCTAAAGAGAATTCTGATCACTACAACTATTCTAGAATTATCAAATAGTGGATATTTTTTTGGGATATATAGTGATTATTCCAAGAAGTGCTTGGGTTGTGTACTCACAAAAAAATGATAATGTGATAGCCTATGCTTCACGGATGTTGAAGATCGATGAGAAGAACATCCCTATGAATGATCTACAGCTTGCATTTATGTTTTTTCCTTGAAAATCATGAAGAAATAACTCTATGGTGAGAAGTGTGATATATATAATGATCCTAAGAAACTAATTTATATATTCAGAAAAAAATATCTCAACATGAATTAAAAGATATGGATAGAGCTAATAAAAATTACTATTACTCTATTCCAAATTATCTTAGAAAGGAAAAAAATGTAGTTGATACTCTGAGATGAAAGAACCTGATGATTTATCCATGTTTCATATTTATAAAGACCTTATGTTCATGTATATTAAAAATCCAGATTTGGAAATAATAATGGAAATGAACAAATCTTATCATTCCCTAATGATTTTGCAAAAATCTATCCAAGAGATGATTAACGAGGCATAAAGGGATGGCCTCGAGTTACAAATGAAGGTGAATGCAACAAAAAAAGGGAATCTGTAAGAGTTCCATATCAATGATTATGGAGTGATTCAGTTTGTAATGAGGCTTTGTGTGCCTTCTTCACCAGGTATAAAGAAGGATCTATTGGACAATTAACATAGTCTGACTTTCTCTATCCAAACTGGTAGCACTAAGACGTATCATGATCTCCGAGAAGACATCTAGTGGGGAAACATGAAGAGGGAGATTTCTAATACATCGCAAGGTTATTGATATGTCATAAAGTTAAATCTGAGTAAAAAAATTCCAAAGGGATCATGAAACCCTTGATTATACACATATGGAAGTTGGAGAATGTCACTATGGAATTCTTCATGGGTCTCCTGAAAACATCCAAAGGAAATAATGTGATATGGATTGTCATGGACGGACTAACCTAGACTTCTAACTTTATTTATATTCGAGAAGATATGTCTCCTAAAAAACATGCAAAGTTATATGTGAAGGAAGTGGTGAGACTGTATTCGGTTCTACTCTCGATGGTCTCTAATCATGATCCTAGTTTCACATCTGAATTCTAGTGGAGTCTTTAACATGATTTGAGTACTAAATTGAATTTCACCATGACTCATATCCCCCATACTGATGAAAAATATGAAAGAACTATTCATACACTCAGATATATTCTAAGAGCTTTTTCACTATAACTCAAGGGTGGATGTGATCAACATCTCCCATTGGTTGAGTTATTATACAAAAATAGAACCCTCTAGAGTACTCAGATGGATTCATATGAATCTCTATATGTAAAGAGATATAGAACTCCAACATTTTGGGTTGAAGTTAGAGAAAGAAAGATACTTGGGCTTGATCATATACAAGAGATATATAAGAATGTTCTAGACATCCAAAAACATATCAAATATTCTCAGAGGTTGTAAAAGAGATATGATAACAACTTTCAAAGGGACTTTGAGTTCGACATTGGAGATAGTGTTTTTCATAGAATATCACCATGGAAGAGAGCCGTGTGGTTTATAAAGAAAGGGAATTTAAGCATAATGTACATTGGACCCTTTGAGATTCCTGAACGTATAGTAACTATGGACTATCTACATGGAATTCCATTGAATATGGCTCAAGTTCATGATATCGTCTACATATCACTCTAAAAGATGTACATACCAGATCCCTTGCAAATACTAAACTCAAATGAGGTACAGTTGGAAGATGATCTCTCTTATGAGAAGAATTCAGTAATGACTCTAGATCGTATTGATAAGGTTATAAGCAACAAGACAAACCACATTGTCAAAGTATTTTGAAGGTACTATAAGTACGAAGATGAATCTTTGGAACCTGAGGAGGTGATGAAGGACAAGTAGCGTCATCTTTTTATATAAAACAAAATTTCAAGTGTGAAATTTCAAAATGGGGAAGAATGTAAAGAACCCAAGATTTATAAATGGAATTCCCTTCATAGAATTATGTAATATAGTATAATAACATAAAATAATCATAGGAAACAAAATTCCACATCATTATTAAATGAACTAATAAATTAGATGTGACTTTAGAAAGAATTTTTTCCACTGTGATTTGAATTTCAAAAATCTCACATACACGGTTGTGATTAAAAAGATGCTTTTAGTCTGATATGAAAAACACAACTTTCGGTAAATGGTAACATGACCTTATGAATAATAACATACCACTATGATGAGTAGTGTTACTCTTATGAATACTAACATACGATTATGAATAGTAGTCTATCCAACTGAATATAAATCACACCATTGATAGTATAAATAAAATTCGTCTATCATATAAGTTACAATATGATATAATTATATAATAGTGTTTTTATTTTTGTAAGTAATGAATATTTATTTAATTATTTTATAATATAAAATAAAATTTATTTTCTTAAAATATATTAATAAACTAGTATTTTGATTTCCTATGATTATAGGAAAATTTTATGAAATATTAATTACCTTTTCAAAGTGTCATAAAAGTAGTTTTAATTTAAAAAATTGCATTTTTCAAATAAATTATAATTTTAATTAAAAATTAAATTATTTATATATAAAAACTTATTTTAATTAAATGAATTTCATTTTTGGATTCTACACATCAAAAAAGGTAACAATTATTTTTATGAAATACTTGATTTATTGGATAATAGTAAAATATGATAATTACAATAAATACTAAATACATGAATTATAAAGTCATGGATTATGTTATGATAATATAATAACTAATTTTTATATCTCGTATTCTAATGTTACTATATTTTGTTTTATAATAATCACTATATCTTCTCATGTGGAGAAATAATAAATTAATGATTATAATATTGAGAAAACCCCTATCCCCTATACTATAAATACCACCCCTCACAAAATCACTTCCTCACACCTCTCAAACATAAAGGCCCATCCAAATTATTCCCAAAGAACTTACCTGGATCCTTATTCATGTATATTATCTCTTTCTCTCATAAAAATACTAACACTAGGTTCATCAAAGAGGATCTCAAGAGGAGAGTTCCAGATGTAATATTTCTCTCACTTTTCTTTCAATTTCATTTCATTCATTCTCTTTTCACCAAATTATCTTATCCAAATTTCTTGATAACAATAGTGTTATTGATAAAATTGTTATATTTCATGGTAATGTAATATTATTAATGAAACTCCTACGTCTCTCTCTTTTAAATTCAAAATGAAATTATTGCTTGTGTTGTGTCAATTTCCCGTCATCATGGGTGATGCACCATTATTTTCTTTCAATGCCTTCAAGGATATGAATAAAGTCATTAAATGGATTAGAAATAGTCTTAAGTGTATTTTTGACCAATTTTATGTTCTAGGAACAAATTTTAAATATAATAATAAATGACAAAACAAAACATGTTCGTTGTGATAAAAAACCGCCAAAATTAATCTAAAATGTCATCATTAACTTTAATATAATTATTAATACTCATTTAATATAATAAAATTAATTATATGATCATTTAAACTCATGAAATATCATCAATAACATGTAATATTAATTTTGGACATTTATCCATGTTCTATATGAATTTCCGTTCATGTGTACAAGTGACCAGTTTCAAAAAACTAAGAAAAAGAAGACTCCGAGATAATGAATTTAAAATCTATAACTCATACCAAGGCCCATTAATAAACTTAATAAAACCATAATTAATCAATTACATGTATAGAATTTTGTTTAAGTGTTAATTATGGAATATAATGTGATTATAAATGACATTAAAGTAAAGAAAGTGTTCAGATACATGGTAAGGGAAATTTTCAAACCCAACATTATTTATTTGGGTTTCCCTATTTCACTAAATTTTAAGTATAGTTATTCCTTAAAAATTATTTATTCATGATTATATTACCATTTTTTGGATATAATATTTTTCCACTATAGTTTATGTCAAACACAATGTTTTCCAAAAGAACTATTCTTTCAAAAATACGGCTTTTACTACTCACTCTAGGTTGATGGTTCTTGTATCAAGTATGTTGTATTATATTTCATTTGGAAACCCAAATTTTGTGAATATATTATTTTGAAGAGAAACAAATTTTATTCCATGATGATTTTTTTTTCAACAATGATATATGTTCCATGTTTCATTCATGATAACGTAAATGCTATGACTTGATGGGCGCACTCGAAATTTTATAGCGCAATGAAAATGTTATGATGTAATGGGTGTGCTCGGAATAATATAACACCCAAATGAATTGAGAGACATGAATAACATCATGATTAATGTTAAATTTGTGTGAAAATGAAACTATATTTCTTCAAAACTATGTGTGGTAGTTAACAACTAGGAAATATGTTTTTATGCATTGACACTTTTCAAGACTTTTATTAATTAATCATATCATATTTATGATATTATAACTATGATATGATGATAATGATTATGATCACCCCATGTTGTACTATTTCATGTTCTTATCCTCCTTTTGGTATTTTAGATCACCCATTTTGATTTATATCATCAAGTTATTATGTAAACTAATGGAAACTAAAGGGACAATAAAAATCTAGAGAAGAAGAAATTATATTAATGTGTATGCCTTATGTTGTAAAATTTATGTATGATCCTAGTTATCCCAAGAAACTAAACATTTTTATCCTCATTTTGAAATGTTTTTATGTTTCTATCATTAAAATGATGTAAAAGTAATAAAAGAAAAGTATGGTTTTTATAATAGTATCGTGTCTACATTTCCCAAATAGTAAGAAAAAATAATATGAAAAGAAAACTACCTTTGATACCACTTTTAACAAACCAGTTCAGGTGCTGCATACTGATTTCCGAAGACAGGCAATCATGTGAACTTAGGTGCACCTCCCTGTATGCTAGAGGATTCCGACTAGTAGTGAGAGTCTAATAAGTCAATTATGGAGGGAATATCCCCTCTTTTTATAATAGAAAACACTAGTAGAAGTAATAAATAATATAAGAATCATAAAAACTATTGACAATACCAATATCTCAAGATAGAAAAGGAAGGTAATACTATATCCAAATTAAATAGATAACATGTCATACTAAAGTATGTGTCCAGTTTCTAAAATGAAAATTCAAAATAAAGTCACCAATGACTCCCAAGAGGGTCCCAAACCACGCCTAGTTCCATCATCGAAGATCTAACACAAAATCATCCATATATCTTAGACAATTTTCTCTAAAATCATCTTGTAGTAATAAATTCTATTTGGGTACCAATTATGTAGCCTGAGTAGGTTATGAGTATGACTTAGTAAGCCACCACCAATGGTGTCAAAAACAATATACAGTCTGAAAATATTGTATGTCTGTATATAAATAAGTACAATTCATAAAAAAATTGATATCACATTATTCTTTATTATTTATTTAACCACTTTAACTATGGGGTTCATGAGGACACCCATACGCCAATCTAGTTTCAACTCATGCAGAATCCCAATGTGTTCTATGTAACATCATATCTTAATACCTACTTCGGCTCATGTAAAAACCTGAAGTATTTATAGGTGATGTAATATTTGAATACCTTTTTCTATTAATTTCATTTCTCTAATTATTAACATGTTATGTCATATCTCAGAGTACCTTTATTTATTTTCTTTAATTGACACTAAATTTCCCAGATTACCTATATTAAAATTCATAAGTAAGATGACCATTTTACCATTATTACTTATCAATAGAATGACCGTTTTAGTATTATTTTACTCAACAGTATAATGTCGATGTTACCTTGTATACTTCTTAATTTAATGACCATGTTCCCATTTATTTACTCACATGTGAATGACCACATTTCCATTCATAATTGTAACATTATAATGACCATGTTCCCATTCTTTTACACATAATTAATTTATCAATTAATTATTCATAATAAATTCCATTAATAATTCATTAATTATATTATCACACAATTATACTTAATTAATTCCCCGATTAGTTAATTATTTTATATCCATTAATTATTTAATCAATTAGTTATCTCTATTCAACCATTTCAATATTACATAATTAATTTTGTAATTAATTATCTCAAAGAAGTAACCCCAATTTCTAATAATTAATCAATAATTAATTATATAAAGTCATGAAATCAATATCTCATAATTAATCTACCCCTAATTATCCCAACCCATATATCTTGGTATTTCAAAATTGTTTCATTAATTAATTATTTGTAACCAATTATCTCAACAACTCATAATTAATCCCCAAATTATTTATCTAAATCTCTTAACCATAAATATCATAATTATTCCTCCAATTAGTTATATTAATGGTAATCCCATAAACCTCATAAAAATTCCCCAATTAATTATCAAAATGGGAAACCCCTTAATCCCATGATTAACTCCCCTATTAATTATCAATTTCAACAATAAAATGATTAATCAATTTCAGACAACAAATAAATCAATTTAGGGATCGAATTGGTAAATAACACTATATAATCTAAAATATAAATATAAATTTTAAAATAATGACTATTTTAATTGAATATTAGACCACCTACCTCGAACTATAAAAGAATAATCAACCAAAAAAATCATAAAAAATTGGGCAGCACAATGATATAGATCAGATCTGGATTAAGAACTCCATTCAAAGTTTAAACAAGAAGAGATATCTAAAATCTAGATATACATCCACAAAAATATATCTTTATTCCTCAAATATAGGTTTCAATCAAGAAAAAATAGAATATTCAACCTTCCAAAAGAAAGGGAGATCTTAAGAGGAAGATCAGGAAAACAACGAGATTGGATTCACTTATTAATAAAGGATGAGATCATTGATCCCGGTTTCAACTAAAAAATAATAGATGATAGTAAGGTTTGGAAATCATCAGGAGAGCTCAAAAAACCTGAAATATGACATAGGGTTTAGTGGGGGTTGAAATATGTGAGTCTCCTGGGTACGTAGATATTTTATATTATTATTTTGGGTTAATTTATTTCATGTGATCTATTTTGTGGGATTAGGTGCATGGTTTCTTATAAACATGCAACCAAACCATGTACCAGTTATTTTAGGGGAGCATTGTTTCTCTTAAGAGGGAACATATTCTGAAAAACCATATAAAAACTATACAATTATCCACTGTCTAGGGTTACACGGTTTGTTGGGCTAGGGCACATGGTTTTCCCTGATAGTATTCTAACCATGCACCACATGCAATAATACAAGAAAAAATTACCCAATTAAACACAAAAGTGTTCCTAAAATTAATCTCAATACAACTCTAGAAAAGGATGGGATCCTACAATGTCCACACAAAAACTATAATAAATTTCAGGGGGGTCATATTGTTTGAACACGGTTTTCCTAACTATGCACCTAGCCCATGCGTGGGGTGGCCTCCTAGAGAGTTCCAACCACTTGGTTGTATTATGGATTGAAAAATATTTTTTCCAAAACATATACACCTTTAAAAATGGTGAAATTATAATTTTTTCTCAATTCCATTATCACTTTAACCCTATTTTATTTTCCACATTGTGCACAACAACCTCACATATGGGAAGTTAACCCTTTTCCCTTTCTTAGTTTTTGAGCTATTTTCTCTGTATGAGATCAGTTTCAAGCATACTTTATCATTTTCTATTCCCTTAATCAGTTTCATAGTCATATTTCTTCTTTTCGGAATTTCTCTTACTCTCTTCTACACCATCTCAATGCGAGCATAGATACCCTATTTTATATACATTTTTATAGTTCTATAATTTCTCTCATTCCATCCCAAATTAGATGAAGATACTAGATGAGGATCTGACTACCGTGATATGATACATAGTAAATAAATTTCTACTAAATGTCTCATATGTTTATTAATTTTAATTATTTTGTCGTATGTCAAACCTTTTTCACATATCTTCTAAACTGTTTAACCTTTATAATAATTATCTTGACAGTGATGTGAATCCATTAAGATAAAATGTACACAAACAGATGTTGAAAACTCAATATGAAACATCACTTTGTGTGTATGCTGTTACATAACCTTAATGTACATTTTCTGAAATTAACCAAAATAGAACTTGGGTGTGGTTGGTTTGGCACTTGATAATCAGAATTGGTTAAATTGTATTAATAAATTTTAAATGTCTTGAACATATATACCTCACCTATCTAAATTTCTAGTTTGTGAAATGATAAATGGAACCAATGGATTTATAATTTACATGAACACTACATGGGAAATTTATTATTATTCAATTTAAGGTGCCTATATTTTATGGACCATTTTACTTTTTATGGAGTGGTCAGACTTGATCTATCCTTTGATTATAGAGGGAATGCCTTGCACAATCAGAGTATAATCCTTGATTCATTGATCTAGTTTTCAAGGGAGATAACTAACTTTTAAATTGATCATAATATATTTGTTCTATGCCTCTATAACTCCTTCACTTTTTATGAGTTAGTAATTTTATTAAATATAAATTTTTTGATGGCTTGTATTGAATGGTACAACAAGTTAAGATTTCTATAGATGAAACACCAAGTTAATATTTCACTACACGCATCACTAATTATAGATTGAGGAATATTAAACTGTAATTCTAGCTTGTGTTACATGGAATAACATGTTTATATTACATTACAAGGAACACATCGCTTTGATTTCATTAGAAAAAACACAATGTTTAAATAAAACATGACAAAATATTAATATATTATTATTTTTACCCCTATCCATTTGAATGAAGGGTAAAAGAAGTATTAAATAAATTTAAAAAATATGGTTTATTCATGTCTATAAATTTAATTCTTTGTTAACCAATTATTAATATAATATGGTAATAACTAGTTTTAAATAAATAAATTACATGTCTAATAAACTATTTTTCTATGCATAAATTTTTTTTATCTAAATAAAATCTAATTTTTTATTGAAATATTTTAATGAAATTAATATATTATATATTCAATAAACTATTTAACATTCAGATTATGTGTTTTCTATATAAGAGATAATAAGAAATCAAATTTTACACATAAAAAAGATGTATTTTTCTAAAATTCAGTTTTACCGCCTTTTAATGGCGCATATATTAGAAAACTAATTTTTGAAATATTTAAAAACTATATTTCAAAAATTATATTTTGAAATTTTTAAAAATTATATTTCAAAAATTATATTTTGAAATATTAACATCAAAATTATCCTAGGGTCAATATTTAGGATTTTCATTTGAAAAGATTCAATTTTTTATGAGTAGAGAAAAACAGAGAATTTTAATTGAAAACTTCCTTTTTGATCCTATTATTTAAATTGTAAATTATATTTTAAATTTATTTTAAAGTATAAATTGATAAATTATAAATCTATAAATCAAATTTATGACATTTTTAAAAAATTATTACAGAAATTGGATCAAAAAACTTTGTACACATTTGAACATATTCATTTTAAAAACCTACATTTTCATTGATTCTGTGAGATTTATTTTAAATTAAATTATACTAATTAGGTTTATGGAATTTTTTAAATTAGATTTAATGTTTGGGATCATCATATTTTATATTAGATAAAATTTTCAAAATAAAATTTTACCATAATTATTCTTTAAAACAGTTAGATTTAATTAACACGATTAAGGTTAAAACTGGGTTTTGCACATTACATGTGTTTATTTTGAAATTAATCATAAACAAACATATAATTTTTATGTAATGAATTAAAAATAATTTTTATAATAAGTGGGTTTAATTATATAATAAATCTATTTTCAATTATAATCTTAATGGATAAATTACCTAGGTATAAAAAAGATACATGTTACCATAGTAAAATCTATAAAGTTAAAATTTATTAAACCCAAAGGCTAAGTAACAAAAGGATAAAAATACATTAATTTTCTATAGTGGAGGTAATTATATACCAAATAACACCAAAAATAAATTATTTTTCTATTTTCAAGGCACATGATGTATGGACACTTCTCAATAGTGAATATTTAGGGGGGGTATTTACAAGAATTCCACTCCTCCATTATAAAAGGGAATTCACTCTCCCTGCTTATTCACACAAATAGAGGCATTTAGATCACCCAAATCCTCCCAAAATAACATCCCAACTTCTATAATATCATAAAAGATGCCTTAAATAAAGTTAAAACCCCCACTAAATATATACTTTGGTTGAAACCAAATGGAGATACCTATAGAAGAGGTAATATTCATTAATAGATAGGTTTATTTTATTTCTTCATAAAACCCATTATATTATTTTTATATCATGAAAATATAATATTATAATTATCATAAAAATAGTTATATTTTTTATTTTATACTCTTGAACTAAAATATGATACACTTCCCTCAAATGGGATAAAAAATCATTTTTTGTGTATAATACAGACTACAACATTACAAACTGATCTCGTTCATTTTACCATTACCACATCCTACGGTGGGGAATAATGATGGAAATGATTTTTATAAAGGATATATATGAAATATATGATTTATGATTTATTTTGTAGTTATTATATAACATTTACCTAAATGATTTCAATTTTTTGAGATAACATAATTTTGTTCGTGTGTACGGAAGACTACCGCCTTGCGAAAAAATTTGATCAATTCAAACATTACATTGAATGAATTAAGGATGGGTGTAAAAAATATGATATATATGAATTAAAAATTATAATATATATAATATATATATATATAGACACAATAGTTACTTTTCTTTATTTTAATATGACAAGAAAATGGAAACAATATTCATGCGTACATACGGTCTATCGTCTCCATCAATGGTTCATTTCATTTCCTATTTCTATATTTTATTGATTTTTAGAAGTAAATATATATAGAATATATATATTATTATTATATCATATTTTCAATTGTTGAATTTAATAAATCATGATCAAATTAAGAGGACAGAAAATATACAAGTCATAACATATATGAATAACAAAGTACTTATTACTCAAAACGTAACTTTAACATGGAATTATTAAAAAACAGGTAATATAAAGATACAAAAAAATCATATATGGAATTATATATATGATTATGGATATTTGGTATATTTATAATAAACATGTATTTATTATAAAGTATTTTTGAATGTATATAAGGGATGTCAAGAAATAAGGTAAGATATTTCCATCTCACTTCTTACTTCCATGAGACCCATATCATATTCACCACATATTTACCATATGTGGTGTATACACATACCATGAATTTTTTATATGATGATTATAATTATAATTATTTTCATTTATATATCCATTTTTATAACCCTCTTTCATGTGGTTTATGGTTCAAAAGTTTCCAAATTAGTAAATAATGTTTTTCACAATTTTTCTATCTTCAAGACGTATGTTCTGATATGCACCTATATTAATTCATGAAGTATTTATAGAAACAATTTTACATGTAATATCAGGAAATTTTCTATCCAAATGATATTTTAATCTTCAATTTATTTTAATCCTTCATAAGGACTATGATTGTAGGTTACTAAAGTGGAAGTGATTTTATGTTACAATCTCATTAATTTTTGGGATTTTTTATGATTATGCTTCCAATGTTGAAATGGAATGATATACATCTAAATAATTCTAATAAATTTACTTATACTATAATTATTAATGATATATTCATGTAATTTCATCATTTTCCTAAACGTTAGTACTTAATATATGTATGAATTTTGTTAAGGGAATCTGACCTTATTTCTCTGTACTATTAGAAATCTATGTCATTTCAAAAAAATATTTTATAAAAATATTTTCAAAATGTTTTTAAATTAAAATTTAAGATAGTTTTTAAGGAAAATTATTTTTATGATAATATAGATATTAAAAATAGTTTAAAATATTTTTCCAACCTTCCTTTTTAAATTTTCAATGTTGTTTTAAAGGAAAATGGGTTTCAAAATATTTTATGTTTTGGAAAGTGTTTTTCAAAGTAGGAAGGATATTTTCTCAAGAAATTTTTTAAATGATCATTCATAATTATTTTTCATCTACTATTTCATCCATTTTTGTTTCCCATGTCTTACTAGGGATATGATACATGGATGACAATCTTGTTCTTTCTCCGAATGGTTTGTGTTTATAAAGAAAAGTTGTTTATAGAGTCTATTTCCTTTCCATGGGTTAATCATTATTTTAATATATTGACATGAAATACATTTTTTTCATGTTTTAATCACATTATATTTTCTACAATTATTTTTATGATGAAAAATATATATTAGTACTTTATTCATGTTGTGGTACTTAGACATAACTTATACGATGAGGCGACAAAGATAACACCAGGTAAGCTCATTTCAAATTTTACGATTGGGTAGATCATATAACATTGGTTAATACTATTATAGATTCAATGATGGGGTGTCCTATACAATGCAGGGTAACCAATTACATCTTCTATGGCGGGTCATCCTAGATAGCACCAGTTAATTCTATTACAACATCAATGATGGGGCGGACCATATAGTACCAGGTGGGCCCATTATACATTACATGATAAGTGAACCAAGATAGTGATCCAATGAATTTGATAAATATTTATATATATATTATGAGATATAAATGTATGGAATAGGGATTTAACCTAGTACAACAATACAAGGCTTCCACTAGGGATTTTAGTGTGTCCCACATAAGAGTTCTAGCCACTAATGTGTGAACCTGATTAAAAGTTCACAATGTTATGAATGGATATGGTTATATGTAAATTATTTTATGATAGGTCCTTATTCCATGTACATAAAATAATGGTGGAACCTTTTTTATACATATTCACAATGTTATAATATGACGTGTATGACATAAATCTATCTATTTTCCAATGTTATTCTCTCATGGATCAAGGTATTTGACTCCCTTATGATTCATATCTTATGATCTATCAAAATTTATTTCATTACTCATGTATATGATCTTGTATTTGAATGTAATGATCTAAAAATATTATTCTCTTGTTCCCATACGCTTATGTTCATGTTATTCTCCCATATCTCCATTATTTACACCTACTAAGCATCTGATCTCAGTGTTTATTATGATTCATTTAACTAGGTTAAGAAGAATGAATTTAAGTATGAGTACTAAAAGGGAATATATTTGGGGGAAAATGAATATATTTAACCATGTTATAAGATTATGTTCCATGTTACCAATGATACCAGACTATTATGGTCCTTAGGAATTCACTTTGGTACTGAACTGAATAGTCATCGAAAATGATTTAATATCCCTGTATGTTAACTCAATGCCACTATAGTTGGAATCAATTGAATGGTTTATTTGTCCATTGGAAACTAAGATTGTAAAACTATAGTTAGCTACCTAGTGACATTTCTATGGATATTTCCAAGGATGCGTATAAGGATAAGTCTATGGATGATCCACTGTTTTGGGAAATGTTCATTAATACTTGTAAAGGATAGAGAAAGTGGTTTCATAGAAATAAAACCTTGTCTCTATACTATAAGTGGATATGACCCCGGTATAAATGTATGTTGGGTTAATTACACAGAAAAAACTATATTGATGAAGACTCGATCAAGAACTATTTCATGATAATGGGCCTTGTTAGACACCTATTTTGACACTCCCATGAGTTATAAGTTAGAAATTTACAAAATCGTTAGGAAAAATCATGACGGATTTAAATGTACGAAGTCAATGAATAACATAGGATAAACCTAACATGTTATATATTGAAATAAATGAGTCATGATTTATACTTCTTACGAGAAACGTTTCTTGATTATGTTGTTTTCCACCATGATAAGTAATTTTGAAACTCTACTTTCTGATTTTAGTCAATGGATTGAACCATAATGAAAAATGTTATTACTAAATGAAATATAATTTCAATGATTATCCTTATGTGAAACCAAATGATGTGAGAGATTAAATGAAAATTTTTACTGATATGCTTAAACAAATTCCTCAATCTATGAATCGTATTGAACATACAAATTAGATAAAGAGGTAACAACATTCGATTGATCCCTTCATGTTGAAACTTCCATGTTATTTTAGTGGTCATAGGGATTAACTAGTTTATGAGTAATGTTAAAATAACATGAAAACGATATTTTCTATTTTCGGTATTTGGAGAATGAAAAGGTCATTTTGGATGTTTTTTAGTTGGAAGGTGAAGTAGATCAGTGGGAAATCTTATTAAAAAACAAGGGAAAAAGAAAAAATTGAATCTATATAATGGGAAGTGTTTAAGGGGATATTTTTTAGTAATTAATTCCCAATTATTATATAAAAAATATAGAGATGGAATTCCCTGATCTTTAGAAAATATTTGATGAATCTACTGGTACGTATGATGATAATTTTCCAAGACTAACAGGGTTTGATTCCAGTGTAATCATCTCCCTTGAATGAGAAATTTATCAATTCATTGGTGTCCTAAAACAATGTCATTTAAAATCCTAGGATATAATTGAATTTTGAACCTATTAAGATGTCATTATTTGTGAAGTAATAGTATAAATGGATATTGGGTACTCCCACCTTTCCTATGGGTTTGAAGAGAAAATTATGATCAAGCCTCATGAAAACTCCTATGGTGGAAAGAAATTTTAGGCAGTTGTATTCCATAAATTTGGAAAAAATGATCAAGGTAATTTCTTTAGTGGGACTAAAAGATTCATTAAATTTGAATAGGTAGGTCATAAATTCCATGATTGCAAAAATTTTATCAATGGTATGGTTAATAAAATACAGAAGAAGAGGACTCTAACTAATTTACCACCCACACTCCAGTGTTTTATGTTGAAGGTTTTTGGTCATTATGTGAATAAACACCCCATAAAGGTGATAATGTGGATTATAAGCCACCAAAACCTACAAAGACAAATCCAAAAATGGGTATCATATGAAATCATAACGGATTGAAATAATCATGATAATTAGGGAACAATTATCATCCCCTCCTCAGTTGAGAATTTAATTTTTTATTTTGTTTTCATGAACCCTATGAAAACTTTATTGTTCATCATTTAGTGTAATTATAGGTGACTATCTCCCTCTACATGGATTCTAGAATAAAGAAATCACAATTAATATTCTATTAGTATAAGGATGAACCAAAGCATCCAATGAAAACTATATTTATAAAATAAGAGATTATATATGGAATGTGATGATGAATCCTAGTCAAAGGCTTAAGGATGAGGTGGAATAAATGAAGTGTTTTTGTATTGGAATTTTAGAATTAGGTTACATGAATGATGAAATGTATAAGGATTGTTGAATTTATGTTTTTCAAAAAGTATTTTCAAAAATGTTTTTAATGGTACTAATAGTAAAAAGATTATTTAATGAAATGTTATAAAGGGAAGAAAACCATAATATGATTTGGATGTTTAGATAATGATTTTGGGAAAAAATATGTTGGATATGAGTAAGTAAAATAGGTAGTACTAATTTTTATGGAACCAATTAATGGATTGAGGAAAAAGTAGTTTAGGCTATCATTAATGGAGCCTACAACATTATTGGATTAATATAATATACTTATATGTGCATTTATATGAGGAATAAATAATCAGGTATGATTTTAATAAGGTTTAATGGTAATTCAAGTTATTACAATGTTTCAAGAGAATACATGAAAAAGGTATTCACATGTTTTATATGTGAAAATACAGAGATACATTATGACATATAGGGGATCTATATTAAGCTCATTTTTACAAAACTATTTACCTTATTTCCCATGTTTTGGATTTTAAATCTTTTGAAATGGCCATAATGAAATCCATTTATGTAATGGTTTTTGTTGAAATTTGAATGTGGATTAAGACATTAATTTATTATATATTCATATGAATTTTTATTAATATTGGATATCTTATGATAATTTTTTTTGAGGAAAAAATATTAACAGAATGAATTATCATTATATTCATGGTTCTTATGATTCGTTAGTGCTTCAAGATTAACAAATTCACCTTCATTTTTGGATAAGAGATGAGGTGGAAAATGGTCATGGAGAACCAATGTTTATGATTATGGATATGAAATGGAATGAAATCAAATAAGTATTTCTCCATGTGAAATTATTTCAACTTTAGGAAAAGGATCTTGAAATAAACTGTTGTTAGGTCAATATAATTTTTGATGATATCCGTGATCTCTTCAATCCAAATTTGGTTATGGTATTATAGTCACTAACCTTCTATAGATTATCCAAATTCTTATAATCAGTGATACATATCTCTCTTTATATTTGTTTATAATTTTCATCCTTGACTAAATATTTACTTTCCACCAATGTTCTACAATTCTGCAACCCAGTTATGTGTTACATCAAGTAACATGTATGTTATGAACTATACTATTTTTTAAATGATGTATTATTATTCATTATTATATGATGATGGTTTCTAGGAAGGAATATTAAAATGTTAAAACATTGATGACCCGAATGATTTTTTATTAAGAGATTAATTTTAAGGGGGGTAGAATGTGATACCTAATGTTTTTACGAATAATTTTTTTGAATAAATTAAAATTCTTTGATGGATTTCATTGAACGCTACACTAATTTAATATCAATTTATACACAAAAAAAAGGTATGCTTGAAATACATACAATAATGAGTCCATCTTTTCATACATGAAATATTGACTTTGTATTGCATTATAGATAATACTATTTGTATATTGAGTTATATGTATAACTGAGCTTAGCATAAATTAAACAAAACACAAATTTTAAAAAAAGTGTAACATTCTATTAAAATATTATTAGAGTTTTCACCTAAAAATTGTAATGAATAGTATGAAAAAAATTATATAAATTATGAATTTTTTTATTAATTTTTAAAAAATTAATTCATTGTTAATCAATTATATTGAAATGAAAGTAAGAATTAATTGAAAATAAAGAAATTCCTTTGTTGGAATACTATTTTTCTTTAAAAAAATATGATTTATCTTAATAAGTTAAAGGCACAAATTTTATGAAATATTTTAAAGAAATTTATATATTATATATTAAAAAAACATTTTAACATTTAAATTATGTATTTTTTATACAAAAGATAAGAAAAAATATAATTTTATGCATAAAATGTTTTTTTTCCAAAAGGTAGTTTTCATGAATTTTAATGGGGTACATATTTTAAATTTTTTTTGATACTTTTATAATATCTATTTTATGAGATAAATTTAATTTTTGAAATATTAGTTTCAATATTATCTTCGGGAGAATTTTTAGGATTTTTCGAAATAGAATCATTTTTTGATGAATGATGAAAAATTCCTAATTTTAATTAAAATATTCATTTTGGATCAAATAATTTATATAGTTAAATTGTATTTTAAATATTACTTAAAGTATAATTTGATCAATTATACATATATTTATCATATTTAGTTCATTTTAATCACTTTTATATTTAAATTGGATATAAATATATTGTATGCTTTTGAACATTTTTATTTTAAAAACCCTCATTCTTATCCCTTGTGCAAGATTAATTTTAAATTTAATTATTTCATTCATGTGAAAGGAATTTGGAAAAATTGATTAATTATTTTAAATAAGAATAATTTATATTATATATTAATTTTAACTTAGTTATTTATACAAATTATAATTGAAAATTGTTAAAATTAATTAACACTATTATGGTTAAAATGAGTTTTGTGCATTTTATGCGCTTGTATTAAAATTAATCATAAACACACATAAGATTTATATTTAATTCATTGGACGTAATATTAATAATTATTATGTCTCTATAATCTAAGAAATATATACTTTTTATAATATTAATGGATAATTTACCTTTTTAAATAAAAAGATACAAGTTACCTGGGTAAAAACTATAAAGATAAAATTGATTAAACCTAAATAATAACCAATAAATTGACAAAAAATGTATGTATTTTGAGTGTTTTAGGTAGGCATTGAACAATTCACTCATAATAACCATTATTTTTATATTTTTTTGGCACATTATGTAAGGGATACATCCCAATATTGAATAATATTGGTTATTAACAAGAATGCCACTCCTCGTCCAATATAAAATAGAATTCACCCTCACCACATTTTAACACCTATAAATAAATTTTTATCTACTAAAATATAAACAAATAACTTAAAAAATTTACTAATATCCTCTTATAACCCTTAAATTGGCCATAAATCCAAGAAAAGAAGTCATTTGGTGAAAACCACAATGTAAAACCCGAATAAGGGTATGATTCATCAACATACATTTTTTTTATTTCTTCCTCAATCCTTGTAAACTATTTTTATATCATGATTTTATAACAAATAAGTATCATAAATATACATAGATTTTGTTTTATTAAGGTTAAAACCTATCGTCAAACACACATCCATTTAATGGGCCACGAAACAATCATTTGTGTGCACGGTGAACTACCATCTCATGAATCGGCATTGTTCGTTTTTACATTACCACCTATTAGGGTCAAAAATAATTGTTGAAATGATATTTATATATGATATATACAATATATATGATTTATTTATGATTTTTTAATTACTATATATCTCATAACTCCATTATTTTCTTTTTTTATAAGATGGTAGTGTTGTTCATGTGTAAAGCAGACTATCACCTCCAGAATCAATATGATTTGTTCACACATTATATGGAATATATTAAGTAAGGGTGTAGTAGAAATATGCTCTATTTATGAAATAATAATGATATTTAATTATAATATATATCTATCCTTTAATTTTTTTATTTAAATATGAAAGGAAAACAGAAACAATGTTCATGATTATGTATGACTACCCTCTCCATGAATGGTGTTTTTCATTTCATATTTCTATTTTCATAGATTATTAGGAATAAATAAATATATAATATATATGATATTTATATCATTTTTTAAATTTTTTATGTTGGGAAGTCATGATCAATGTAATAATACCAAACATAATAAGTCAAAACATATATGAAAAACAAAGACGTTATTACCAAAAATGTTACATTAAAATGGAATTGTCAATAAATGGGTAATATAAAGTTATAATCTTATAATATATGGAATGGAATATATTATTATTTTTATATGGAATATTTATATGAAAATATTATTATTATACATGATGTTTTAATTTGTACTAAGGAAGTCTTTACTTATGGTAAGGGATTTCCATCTCACTTTTTTACCTTCATGTGACACTAATCATATTGACCACATATTTCATTTATGTGGTGTATATTCTTCACATTAATTAATTTTACGGTTATTATACTAGAAATATTTTTATTTAAATATCCATTTAATTATCTCTCTTTCATGGCGTTTATGGTTCAAAAGTTTCCAAATCTGTAATGAATTTTTGTCACAGTTTTCCATATTTGAGATTTATGTTATGATATGAACCCATATTCATTCATGATGTGTATATACTATCCATTTTACTCATAATATCTTGAACTTATATATCCTCAAGATATTTTATGTTCCAATTAATGTTATTATTTCTTGGGGATTATGATTCCATGTTACTAAAGTTGTAATGATTTTATGTTACAATCCAATCCTTATCAGGATTGCTTATGATAGTGATTCCAATGTTAAAATTTCATTATATAACTCAAAATATTTATAATGATTTTTTATAATTTTTTTATTAATGTTATATAAATTTATTGGTACAATTACTACAACCTTTTATACCTAATTAACATAATAAAATGTTTTTAAGGGAATCTGAATTTAGTTCTCTCCTCAGTTAAGATTCCATGTTCATTGAAAAAAATGTTTTAGAAAAGTTGTTAAATAAATTTTAAGTATATTTTCAAGGAAAATTATTTTTGAAAATGTTTTATGTTTTAAAATGAATTTTTAAAGCTTCCTTTATAATTTTATAAGGTAGTTTTCAAAGAATGTTTTTAGAATATTCTATGTTTTGAAAAGTTATTTTCAAAGAAAAAAAGATATATTCTTCAAGAAAGTTTTTAAATTATTTTTAAAAATTATATTCTATATAATACTTAATCCATTAATGTTACATGTGACTTACTAGGGATATTACCCATGGATATCATTCGTATTTATTCACTTAATGGTTTATGTTTAAGGTGAAAATTTTTTTATGGAATCCACTTATTTTCCACGAAGTTAATTATTTTTATAAGATACTGATTTGAAATTGATTTATTTTCCTGGGGTTGATAAAGATATAAAGGGTAAACTTATTGTTTATGATGATATAAAATATATTTGAAATTTATTCATGTACTATTTCTTGGACATAACATATACAATGGTGTGGCATAGATAGCACTAGGTAGTCTCATTATAACTTTTATGATGAGGATGAGCAGATTACACTTGGTAAGACCATTAAAATTTCTATGAAGTAGATTATAAGATATTTCTTGGTAGTACCACTATATATTTTAAAATGGGGAGGCTCGGATAGAATTGGGTAATCTCATTATAGTTGTACACCAAGAAATTCTAATTTAATAACATTGTATTAGATAATATATATGACACACAACACCAAGGACCTAAGGGAATATAAAATCCTAGGACATTATAATATATATTATTTTAAATAAATATATGATATATATTTCAATTCATGAAACACTAATTTAGCATGCATCACATGCAACATATAGTTTTTTTAGTGGCTTGAGTTACAAGCAAGACCGAGTTGCACTGACAAAATTATATTGTGTAAATATTATTATTTAATATTGCAAGACTTAACCTAGTAGTTATAATTATTAATTATGAATACTAATAAATAAATTATTAATATAAATATTCATATATATATTATATTTAATCATTTTTTATTTATCCAACAGATTTGATAGGCATAAGATTGGAACAAACCCAATTTTACTCATAAAAACCTATATTTTTTGAAAGATAGTTTTGAAAGCTTTTAATAAATAACATATTTTAAATAAAATTTCTAGAAGTTTTATAAATTATATATGTTAAAATAGAATTTAATTTTGAAATAGGAATGTAAAAAATAGGTTACGGTTATTTTCAGGTATTTTAATGTGAAATTTTATTTTCTGATGAATGGTGAAAAATATTGAATTTTAATGGAAAATTATTTATCATATAATTAAATTTGAGAGTTAATTTGTATTTGTTATTAGTTTTAAATTTAAATTATATAATTTTTATATGAACTATTTCAATGTAGTTCAATAGAAAATATTTGACTTTGAAATTGGATATAAAATAATCTCAAATGTTCATATGTTTTTACTTTAAAACCCCGAATTGTCATCTTGTCAGTAGAATTATTTTTATATTAATTTCATCCAATTTTGTGATTGTAATTTCTAAAAATGTATTATATATTTTTAATCATCATTATTTATATTTTCAATTAAATTCAACTTAGTTTTTAAACAAAAATATTATTAAATGTAATTAAAATTATCTATAATGATAAAGTAATAAATTAGCTTAATAAGTGACTAATCTATAAACTTAAGGTCCAAATTGACTAAGAAACTTGTTAAAAATCCATTTTTTTGAAATATATAGACCATAGACTCCATTTTATCTAATAGTTTTCATTATTTTATCCACATTTCATAGGTAAAACGTGGGTGGGAATCCATTTTAAAAAATTTACAAAAAATAAACCCCTCCTCCCCAAAATAAAGGCAATCGCCCTACAAATTATTCGCACCTATGAAGCTATTTTTATAGACTAAAGTTTGATAAAATAATATCCAAACATCACTCCCCAAAAACTAGAATCCTAAAATTGGGAATAAATCTATCCAGGGAAGTCATTTGATATTAACCAAAAGGAGTTACCTGAAAATTATAGAATATTATTCAGTGATCACTTACAAATTATTTTATTCTCCACAACGAAATTTATTATTTTTTTCATGAATATATAATAACCACAACATCAAATATATATATATATATATATATATATATATATATTTTGTCTAATGGTTAAACCTATACTTACACACACTTCTATATAATGGTTATGAAACTTCCAATTTATGTGTACGGTGAACCATCAACTCGCAAAATGACGTCATTCGTTTTTACCTTTACCACCTCTCATGGTTGGGAATTTTGATTAAAAATTATTTATATATGATATATATGATATTTATTATGTCCTTATGCTTTCTTAATGTTTATCTAAAACATACCTTCATGCTTTATAATTTTTGGGAACAAGATAACAGCGTTTTTGGAAGTGTGGACTACCGCCATCCCAAAGCGATGTGATTTGTTCATACTATACATGGAATGTATTAAGGAATGATTTTATCAAAAATATTTAATATATATTAAAAAATAAGATAATTGAGTTTTAAAATACATATATATAACATTTATTTTTCTTTCTATCAATATAAAAAGATATTGAAGAAGTGTTCATGTGTACGAATAGGCTACCGTCTCCATGAACTAAATATTAATTTTCTTATATCCAAATATTATGTGTTACTTTATATATATAATGAACATAAATT
Source organism: Viscum album (assembly GCA_963277665.1). Classification (NCBI taxonomy): domain Eukaryota; kingdom Viridiplantae; phylum Streptophyta; class Magnoliopsida; order Santalales; family Viscaceae; genus Viscum; species Viscum album. The sequence continues at coordinate 930,804,278 of OY728165.1, forward strand.
ACATTTACATAATTTTTTAAATTTTACGGATTATTAAATCAGGATCTAAGTAATAGGAACAATAAGTATAATGTCAAAACACCCTCGAGAAATTAGGACATTAACACATGGAATAGTAAAAATCCTAAAATATTGTTAAGAAATAGGTAATAATATATTATAAGAAGTTAATATATGAATTATAAATATTATTATCTCTATTTTATATGTTATTACAATTTTTAAAACCATTATATAGAAGGTTAATGTATGATCACCCAAAAGGAAACGCAAGGTAAGGGATTCTTGCCTCACTTTTCATTCCACAAGGAATGCACCATTAACTCTACTTACTTATCTTTCTTGGTTTGAATAATACCAATTTATATATATTTTATCAAGAATTATTTTATCTTAATTTAATTTAAATAATTCATTTTTTGATTAATACTTCTGGGCCTTCTAATTAAAATGTTACCATGTAATAAGGAACATCATCTCAATTTCCATTCATTGAGACTTAATTAATTATTGTCTACCTAATTCCTTATATATATATATATATATTTAATAATAACAATTTGAAATATAATATCATGATTCATTCCTTATTATGGATATTTTTTAATTGAATTATTTCATCAAAGGGTATTTGAATTAAATGTTAATTAGTGGAAAATAATTTCATAAAATAATTTTTTTCCTTAGGTTATATTAGTTCCTCATTTCCATTAATATTATAAGATTAATTGTGTAATAACATTTTAATTTATATTTTTGTATTTTCAAATTTATTATGTGAATTTATATTTGAGTCACATAATCTATGTATTGATTTATTCTCACACTAACATTATGTTATTTTTCAGGATTTAAGTCACAAACTCATTTTGTTCAGGATTGTTTATACTAGAATTCATTTCAATTGAACTTATTTTAAAAAATTTCAATACAAAATTTAATTTTATTATCCTTTAGTAAATCATGAAAATTTTTAGGTAATAGTAGCATCTTTATACTCTTTTGTACTCAATATGTTTTTGAAAATATTTTTAAGAATACATCACTTCATTTATCTCTTTAGTCAGAGAACATGAATTATTTTAAAAACCAAGTTTTATTAAAAAAATTTCAAAAATGTTTTTATGATTTTCAAAATTATTTAATATATAATATTTGATTTTTTTTTATTTTATAAATTTTTTCAAATGAATCTTCATGAAAATTTCTGAAAAAGGCATATTTATACCATTTTTAACTTGTAAAAGAAATTTTATTCTTACCTAGTAGGACATGTACGAGTTTAACTACCTCCATTTCCTAAAAGATTCATTTTGATGATTAAAAGGTTAATTTTTAATAATTTATTTTGAAAAGTTATTTTCAATGATTTATTTTTTCAAAATGATTTTGAAAAAAAGGCTATTTTCCTCAAGAATACTTTTAAAGATATTATTTTATTTCATCAAGGACAACAACCGTTTATTTTACTCTACATGGGAATTTTTTTATTGATACCATCCTTTTTCCCCTAGATGGTTTATAATTTATTTGACCAAGGAAATTATTGAAATTAATTTCCTTGATTTCTTTTTTATTCTCCTTGAAATATTCATTTTCCTATGATCATTGAACATTAAATTTTTCCTTAATTATTCATATAATTTATATAGATATATTTATTTCCAAAACCATAAATCATTTTTACATACATTCTTTACTTTTAATGTAATTTGACGATCTAGGAAAATATTGATACATAAAAATTCATTATTCAGGAAAAATAATTGATAAGGAAAAATCTTTAAATAGATTACTCTATATGAGGAATGATTTGGAAATGATGTTTTGGTTTAGGCCAAAAATTTATGTAACCCCTTATTGAATTGAAATGTTCTCATGAGTTTAATTTGTTCAAAAAAATTAAACATGTTTCTAACAATATTTTTAAACCATATTGTGAAAGGTCTGGATGTTATAGGTTTTAATTTGACTCATACATGACATTTAATAATTAAAAACTGCCTTAATTTTGATTTAGTATCATTATCAATGATATTTTACCTATGAGAAAGTCTATAGATGCATTAAATTCTCATCTTCTTGATTAAATGTCATATGTTTTTAGTATCTTACCTTTCAATATTTATTTTTCCTATGTAGTTATTTAAATGGAATTTGTTTTAAGTTATTTACATTATCATATTATTTACTGAGTCCCTCCGAGTTTATTGATTACATGACATTTCTTGTTAGATATTTACCTTTCCTTGTCGATTTATTATCATTGATTCATTATTTCATCCCTTATAATTTACCACCACTAAGAATTTGATCTCTGCCTTATTTGGATTCTATTACCATATATTCCATGAATTGTATGAAAATTTATATGCAAGGATAACATAAATGGAATAAATTTATCATAAAAAGAAAAAAATTGTTATAATTAGTGTATAAATTTTTAATACAATACTCATGTATGTATCTTCTTTACAGAGACTAATAAATTGATCTATCCTTAGGGATTTAATTCCATGTATTCATTCCAATGTAATGGTTATAAACAGTGGCTCCGTGTTATCTTGGTTCGAGGAGAAAAAGATGGCATCATAGTCACTTTAGTAGCAACATTGAGAACTATATTTAGGAAAACATAGATTTGGAAACATATCCCTAAGGTTTAATTTCAGTATAATAATACAATAACATCCAAGAATTTATGTATGGTAGATATTATGTGGGTATTCATAGAAATACATTCAGGTCTGGATATTACAAGTGGACATGGTTCTGGAATAGATGCACCTGGGGGTAAAAACTCCAAAAAGGAATGTTTGGCTTGACTCGAGTGTGATATAGTACATGAAATTGGGCATACTATTCACCTAGTTTGGCACTCTGGGGGATATTCGTAGAATAATTCACAATATTTTTAAAAACAATTATGATGGAATCCAATTGATAATGAAAATGAATGACCTTGGTTAAACATGAGGTGTATTAGACTAAAAATAATTCATCAAGATTTATAGACCCTAAAAATGATTATATGGTTTTTCCAATATGATAATTAATTATCATAAAATAGTTTTTGGTTTTGTTAGATTCCCTATTCTAAAGGATAAATTCTATATTGAGGATGGATTTATAGGGAATTAAATGGATGAAGTATTTTTGTATTGGGGTTTTATTGAAAGCATAGTTAAAAGGATCCGTAGTTATTAACCTTATTTAAATGATGTACATCATATTTATTTTTTAAAATTAGACTAATATGGGTTCATAAAAAGGAGAAATTGTTTTTCTTGTGAGAATCCATCAATTCCTAAATGAATGCGAGACATGAACCAATGACTGAAAGATGAAAATTGTTTAACTCCAATTATTGACCTAGAAACTTCCATATTTAATATGTGTTGTGACACTTTTTTTGAACTATACTAATTTAGAATATTTTTAAAAATATTTCTGAATCTATGTTCTGACTCGTTGTATGATTATGGGTCCAAAAGAGCTTCGACATGATTGATTTTAAAAATATTAAATATATTTTGTCACATGTGCACAATTTCTCTTAAAATGTGAATAACTCCTGATAAGAGTCACAAATCAGAATTATGAGTTTGTAGTTGTGTTCAGAACATTTTTTTTATTATAATTATGAAATAATGTTGTCTGTAAAGAGTGTTTTAGTTGGAGGTGAGTTGATGAGGAATTATTTGGTGGAATTTTCAATCAAATGAGAGTTTAATCAAATAATTTCCTCTTAATTCCCCCCTCCCACTCACTTTTTCCACACAATTCAGAAAACGAGTTACTCTCATAATCACCCATTTGGTATGGGATGAAAAAAAGTCAAATCAATGCAATGAAGCATTATGGATCTCTGTTCTTAGGGTCGATCATCATAAAATTGAGGAGAAACACAATCCTGACATCATTATACACCTCAAGATTTGACTTTTCACCATCAAGGTTGGTAGTTTTGAGTTTTGGTCCGGGACCCATTTTTTTCATAGATTTATTTTTTTATAGACATATTTAGAAATTATAAAGATCCCTCCTAGGTGAATATGTAGGTTTCATGGTAAACCAAGGAAAATCAGGTGAACTCAACGGTAAACACCATATGGAATTACTGTCTAAATGACATGTAGTCTAGTGGGACATGCAATTCACCTCTTCATATTCTATTAAGATATCTTTTGGGGACTACACTCCATGTAGTGACCCCATGTCATGTGGAAATATGACAAGACTAGTTATAGCCACATAATAGTACATGGTTGAGTAAAATTACATGACCAAAGTGCATGGACAATGGCTGTTGGAAATGACCACGGGAAGCCCACATAGCCATGTGGATGCTTATCTAGAACATATCATGTAGTATGGGATGCATGGAGTTTAATGGACATGACTAAGAAAACCATGTGGAATAAGAACACGACCAATACTATGTTGAAGCACAACACACTATGTACATGGTGAACATGTTGTGTACCCTTACATGGTTCAAAAAGCGATGTTGATAATATTCATGGATAGGTTCTCGAGAAGGTTCACATGCCATGTGGAACCCAGTTCACACTTTGTACCCATTTAAGATATTCTTGAGATCTTCCTCTTTATGTATATGCTTCACTAGAATTCAGATCTAGGTCTGTGACTAGTGTATCCTGAGCAGTTTTATGTAAATAACACAATGGTGGCCTCCATATCAGACTACAATATTTTATGTGGTATTTTTTATTTATGAATCTTATTTAGTGGTTCTTAAACATCGTTAGTGATCAGGATGGATCACTGGGTTGACATTGGAGACGTTACCCTTGCTTTTCTCTTTAGGATGTGTCTCCACTAGACCCTTTTGGCATGTAGAGAGGGGACACCCTATGTATCAGGGCATAGTCCCGTACCTGTGGCAATGTTTTGATTTAAGGTATGATAAAAATGATTATACTTTTAGTTCACTTGATCAATTTTTTAGATCATTGTGGTTTATGAAGATAGAGACACTAGGATTGGTACTACCCTATGGGTTCAGGACACATGTTTTCCTTACCTCTATGCTTTGGTAGAGACGAGACTCCCCAAATATTGGGAGATGGTTCTGTACCTATGGGGTAGATTCTTATGTGGTTTTAATTCCCCTTCCATTTTAGTCTATAGGTCCTCCATATGTGATGTATAGATGGAGTGGTTAATCCTAGATCATGATAGAGTGTAGGTCCTATAACCTTAGTGTATGAACTCTCTCATCATTCCAGGGTATGAGTACTCTATATGTGTTGTTTTAGAAGTGTTGGTACTCCCCTGTCATACCAAGGAGTGGGTTTTCTATCCCATGTTCGGTACTCCATTTTCTTTTTTGGGATTGGGTCCCCCATTATAATCGTGCTGGTAGAGAGGTACTCCCCTATTAGACCACGATGTGGTTCCTTTGGCCATAGAGGGGTACTCCACTATCATATCAGGGTGTGGGTACTCACGAAAAATAATTGTACTACCATATATCCATGTTGATGTGGGGAGTGGGTCCTCCATTGGAGTTAGTGGTCACTCTTCTATTGAGAATAGTTACAAGGAGCATGACCCTCCACTATTTACATTAGATAACTTGAGAAGTTTGCGATCTCTTGATGGTTTTAGGTGTGGTCCACTCCATAAAAAAAAGATAGATGCTTCACAGGTTTATTAGGATCCAGTACTCCCTTGACATTAGGGTAGCGGTAAGGTGTAGGTCCCCCATTCTCTCTCTATAGAGATGATGCATGCAATGCATATTATGGAGAATATCACCCTAAAATGTGTGAAATTGTGAGGGTAGGGCCTCCAACATGGGTTCTTATAGCCTTGCATATGGTGAAGGTTTGATAAGACAAGAACTATGGGGTTGGGTACTAGATTTCATACTAGTGAATTTTTCCCGATGGACTTTATCTCTTGGATGGGTGTCATCTGGGATGGATGATCCCATGGAGCATGTTATTCTAGTTTTTTGTTACCATTAGAGCCTAGAGTTGAATCCTATCACTGGATAAAAGGTTCATGCATACAAATACTTTGAGTCTGAGAATAGTATATCTAGGTTCTTTCTACCAATCCTTGTAGTTTTTCCATATATTTGGGTTGACACCCCTTATGGATTTGGATGACTAGTCATGGTTAGACAAGTATGATTTGAGATGGGGATTCACTATTGTTTGGGATCCCTCTATCTAGGTCGAGTAGATTTTTTTTGTTAAATTGTTCATTTTCTTTTGGGTTCTTGGGTCACCAATTGAGTATTCATATACCCAACCCTACACAGGCCTTTCCGGTGCATGTTGTGTCTTTTGTATTCCAAAGGCCATTCGATTAAGTACATTCATGACCCAAGGAGAGTATTACATAGTGAGATACAATTACTGAGGGGTTTACCATAGTTGGGAAGAGGAGATTTCTCGTAGTTTTATTTGGACAAAAATATCATCCTTCTGAGTAATTTGGATGTTTTATAGATTTCTTTTAGTGGGTGTGTGTTTTTCCCTTTTTCATATTCAGTACTTATTTTGTAGTCTAGTTTAGGATAAATCTATGCATGTATTTCTTCAACTTTTATTCCTATTAATTTCCACATCAAGGTGTTTGAGAGTTCATTCATATAAGTAATTTAGGAAAAGGACTCTTATCTTTATGATATTCCTACTTGGATGTTGTCTCCATACCATGGCGTATTGGTGGAAGGCTTGGGGAGTTGCTACCTGGGCCCCGTCAGGTTGAGTGGTGATAGATTTGTATCATAGGTAGGTTTCCAAATTTGGACCATAGTGTTGGGAGCTTGGTTTTTGTTTTATAAAGACATTTTTAGGGTTTCATTAGGTTTGGCACTCAGGACTGAGGTTCCATTATTGGATTGATGACCTACATATCAATTCACACTGAATTTTATGACCATATTTTCAACTTGATACCTTAGGGCACATGATAAAGGGAAATAAATGGTAAATGAATCATATAGGACTGGGTATTGGTTGTTAATTACCCTTTATTATTTAGATAAAAAGATATAATATTTGACTATGGCAAATAATGATTTTTTTTAGTTTCCCACCACAAAGACATCCATAAAAAGTTGATGGTGGTATTATAGTGATGATCTTCCCCATGAAGAGGATTCTATGCAGTGCACTGGTTATAATGTGGTACCTCTGGGTGGTCAGCTGGTTGAGTCACGACCCGTCGAGTATCTTGTTGAAATGGCAGTTCTGGCTGAGGATGCACACATGTTTAGTGTGATGCATTGATTTTTGAGGTAGTGAACTATGAGGTAATGAGGTTATTTGGACCCCCAGGTAGTATATTACTGGTTTGAGGTAGTCACGTGTGTTTTTTCACCTAGTTAAGACCCTTCTGATCGGATGGGGGTCCTATTGGAGGGCCTTCGGAAGGGTTTGGTAGGGTGGTGGTAGAGTTCAGTGATTGTGTCCCATGATGAGGTGAAGCTCACTTATCTATAATTCATGTGAATCTTTAATGAAGTGTTTTACCAATCCATGTTGAGATCAGTGAATATCCTATAGCTTCTGAAGCATTGGTATGGTATCATGACTATGGAAGTGTACACAGATATGTTAAAAAACCTATCATGTTACTCCCTATAAATGTTGTGATCCATGTTATTTGGTTCTTGGACAATTGAGAAGATCCTCTATTGATATATCATGATAATGTGTGATCTTCTAGTGCCTTCCCTCTTTTCAGAGGTAGAGGAGAAAACTCTAGCAGTAGAGATATTCATGGCAGAGGGATAGGTAGATATGTTCTACAGTTATAGTCATGAGGCTAAGGCATCTATAGTAGCTGGCATGACAGATGAATATATCACAAAACATGAGGCATAACCATTCCCATACTCAAGAACATTTCCCTATATCACATGAGAAGTTCCATGTATCAGGTTGGCTATAAGAAAGGGGGTGTTACACTTACAATAGAAAAGTACATCTTTATAGAGATTTTTTCACCTGTAAATATTTTGAGAGGGAGATAGTCAATGGGACACCTTGGAATATGCATTTTTTTTATTAGGGAGTTCCACAAGATGGAGGATATCACATACTATATGAGAGAGAATTAGTTGGTGGAAGGCAGTTTGAGGAGTTTCCAAGACCACCCCCATGCTTTCCACGTTAGGATTAGGGAGCTGGAGGATGCATACAAGGATAGTTGTTGGCCATAGAATCCTTAGACCTGGAATATTTGTGGATGTATATAATAATGGTCTGTGCCCTTTCAAAAAAAAATTAGTAATTGTTAGACACTATTTTGAGGTTCTCATTTCTTTCTGCTTCTTTAACGTGGTTTAACAGGTCTGATTCATTCAGTAGAACCCAGGGTCGGTGTTCTTCGACATAGAGTTGAATTCACATGGAAGTGGGGTCATTCCCCAATAAAAGTTCATTTTTTTAGGTGAGTAAAATCATGTGGGTGAGTCCATTCCTCCCAAAGTGGATATTATTGAGGTGTGGTGGATGTGTCCCTCTGACATGTGCCTTTAGGGCCTAGTGACTTTTTGGTTGTTGCGGAAGAGGGACTAGTAAGACCATGATTTTACACTTTGAGAACCCCATATTTCCTTCGTACACTCATATATTTGGTGTAATTCTTGAATGTATGATGCTTTAGGAGGTCATGGTGTAGTTTATCCAGTTATGTATGTGAACTATGGGGTTTCGTTGGCACCTATGTCTTGTCAGTAAGGTGGTGTTTTGTTAGAATGTATGACTACAAATAGACCATTGTGTTTGGTGATTTTCTATTTGTCACTACTGAGGAGACATGTGCCGCTTGTTTCACGATGTTGACTATGTTGGAGCTAGACATGAGTGCAGTTTTTCCTTGGTGATTCCCCTAAATCTGTTTTTGAAGCATCACTAGACCTCCGATGAGCTCACTGGCATATGAGTTCTTGTTGAGAGCTCAATTTCATCCATTATGCCTAGTGGTTTTCTTTTTGGGGAAAAGAATACTAAAATATGGAGAGAATGTGGTGACTTTGGTATAGACCTTCAATACTATATAATATTTTTAATAATATTTCATAATCTTGGTGTTGAGTTGATGTAGGATTCTTGGGACTAGATAAACTCACCAGGGTGAGTGTAATAATATTAAATATAGTTTTTCATGCACACACATTTTTTCTTGAAAATGAATAAATTATATGTAGTGTCTCATATTAGAATTATATTTCCTCTATTGAATTTAAAAATTCATGTTCACTAAAGGCTTGACATAAAATTATCATTGCTCAGAGTTTTTCATGGAGGAAATTTGATGGGGTGTTTTTTTGGGAAATTATTAATTAAATGAGAATTTAATTAATTGATTTAACTTAATTCCCTATACCCCTCATGATGGGTGTAGTAAACAGAATATGATGGTCTCCTCTACTCCCCCATATAGAGAAAGATGAAAATCGAGGAAAATCAATGCAATGAAGCATTTATAATCTCTATTCTTGTAGTTGATCATAATCAGACCGAGGGGGAGCATGATCTGGGCATCATTCTACACATGATGGTTCAACACTTCTCCCTCTAGGTAGGTGGTTTTGTTTATTGGTCCTAACCACATTTATTTTTAATTATTATAAGGATTTAGGTCCCTATAATGAATTATAGAGTTCCCTCCATGGATTTTTTTTATGTTTCTGGGTACATTGGGTTGAATCGGGAAAATTTGAATGTAATTTTTGTCTTTAATTGCCATCTATATGGGGTGTATTTTAGTGACACACACAATGTAGTTTATCCTATATGGGGAAGTTGACTTTGGGGACTACACAACATGTACCGGAGTTACACATCTTGTGGTAAACCCATGTTCTGTTGCTAGAGGACATGTCTAGGATTAGACATGTATCGGTACATGGCCATGTAAAAGTACACTAACAAAGTACATGGACATGGGGTTCCAAATAGGATAACGGAAAGACTACAAATCCATGCGGTTATTAAGCCCAAACACACTGTGTATAATGGGATACATGACATGTAAGTGACACGACTAGCTACACCATTTTGAATAAGAACACACTGTGTACGGTTTGTACATGCCATGTTACTCGACATGGTTTAGAAAACTATTTATGGAGGATAAATAACTAAGTGATATGTGTGGTTAATACATTTTGTGGAATCTTGTTAATGTTGTGTACTCCTTTAATATCTTATTGAGATCTTCAACATTGCGTATATCATTCTCTAGAAATCAGATCCTCGATTGTGAGTTCCACATATTAAGTTGTTTTTCCAAGTTGAAAATGATGGTAGCCTCCATTTTTTCTACATGACATGTGGGGGTGTTTTTCAAGTATAATTCTTGTTTATCTATTATTAGATATGGTTAGTGATCGGGTGGATCACAATATTTTTGTCGGGGTCAGTACAACTATGTTAATCATTATGATGTGGGCACCATAACTGTAGCATTGTTACAATGTGAGGTTTGATAAGAGTGATGCTCATTTAAGAGGCCCTTGGAAGATTCTATAGATTAGTGTGGTTCATGAAGATGGAAAAACTGGGACTGCAAATCCCCTATAGTATTATGGTGTGAGATTCCTTTACATATCCTCTTTGGAATAGATGGGACTACCCACATCATGGGTGTGGGTTTTGTACCTATGGGGTAGGTTCTTCCAATGTTGGTAACCCCTACAGTGTCAACATAGAGGTCTGACATATGTGATGTATAGATAGAGTGGTTACTCTATTATCGTGTTAGGGTGGTGGTTCCATATCATTTGAGTAGGAGCTGCCATATTGCATTAGGGTTTAGTTCCTCCTTACATGTTGTTTTGGTAAAGTTGGTACTCCCCGGTCATACCATGAAGTGGGTCCCCTAACACGGGTTTGGTATGCATCTGTCGAGTTTGGGTGCAGTTTCTCTATATTAACGGAAATGGTATAGTGGTACTTCCATGTTGGATCAGGGTTTAGGTCCTCTAACCACAAATTTGTACTCCCCTATAGTATCAGGGTTTATGTCCACACCTACAGAGTAGTACTCCCCCTTCTCCATGTAGTTGTGGGGAGAGAGTTCTCCCTTGGAGTTAGTTCACCCTTTTCTGTTGAGTTTGATTATGGGGAGAGGGCCATTCCACTTGTTATGTGAGATACCTATTTAAGAGATAATTCTCCCTTGATCATTTCACATGCATGAAACTCTATACAAGAGTAATAAGGGTTTCAATGGTTGATTAGGAGAAGGTACTCCCTTGACTGTAGGGAAGGGGTGAGGTGAGGGACCCTCCATTCTCTCTCTCTAGATTGGAAGCTTGTGCAGCCTAATCTGGAGTAGTGCTCCCTCAAATATGTGTAGTGGTGAGGGGAATGCCTCTCCACTTGTGTTCTTACAGAATTTCATAGTGTGAATGTTTGCGATGAAAGGACCTATAGTGGTGGGAACTACAGCTAGACCTAGTGAGTTATCCCAGATGGATCATATCTCTAGGATGGGTTCCATATGGAATGGCTAAGCCCATGGAGTGTGTTCTCATTTTTTTATAATTATTTCCTAGATTAGAACACTATTATTGAATTTGAGGATAGAAGATCATGATACTTTTAGTGTGAGAAGAGTATATTTGGGTGATTTCTAGGAGTCCTTATGGTGTTTTCACCTGTCATGGTTGAAACCCCTTTTGTATTGAGTTGACTTGTCATGTTTGAAGAAGGATGGGTTGAGATGTAGTTTCTCTCATATCGGGGTTCTCACTGGCTTGGGTGATCAAATTATTTCGTTTAGCTTCCTCTCGTTTATTTTGGGTTTTTGAGGCACCCATTGGGGATTCTTATACTCACACTTAAATGGGATTTTCCTAAACATGTCATTTCTTGTGCATACCACGTTCCTTTAGAGGTGTCCATGGGGGACCTGAAGAAGGAATAGATTATTGAGCTAGACCACCCGAGGTGTTTTCTGGAGCAAGGCTGAGGAGATTTCTAGAATTTTATTTTGAAAACAATACCCTCTTTTTGAGTAGGTAGGACACTATTATAGTTTACTTTTGGTGGGTGTGTGTTTCCCCTTTTTCTCTTTCAGTACATCTTTTATAATCTAGTATGGGATAGATATGTGAATGTGTTTTAGTTTTTAGATTTTATATCACTACACTGTTTCATCAAGGTGTTTGTGGGTGTGTTCATATAAGTACCTGAGAAAATGTACTCCCATGTGTATGATAAGCCTACTGAGCACTAATCTACTACCCCTAGCCTATTGGGGGTGGGCTCATGGACATTCGGCTGGGGCCCAAGGTCAGTTCGTCACACCATGTCATTGTTTATAGTTGAATTTTTTTTATCACTAAATATTTATGTTGAACCCGTAGATGTACTTTATAAGTTTTTAAATAGATTTATTAACCATATTATCTCTGGAGAATTGTTAGAGACAAATATAATGACTTATATTATGGTTATTATGATTCGTTAAAATAAAATTTTAGTGCATTAGGCATCAAAGTACACTTTTTTATATCCATTTCCTGAAGTAATGTATGAACTAGGAATTGATTGAATAATAAAATAGAATAAAATTATTTTTAATATAAATATGTAATGAAATTTTATTTATTTATATTATTAGAAAGTAAAACAATTACTCAAAATTATGAAAATGAAAAAACCATGTTTTTCTAATACCTTGATTTTTTTAAAAAAATGGACTTCTAAATCAACAATGATTTATGAGTTTGAGATCCTTAACATTCCATACATAATTTATTTTTTTGTGATTAATCACTTCAAACAATCACTATAAATATTTACACTTTTTACCAAGTGCATATTTCTACTCTCCACTAATCTTCTCTTATATTCAGGCCTTGTTACATTTTAGTCCATGTGACCATTGTAATTACCATTATCTCTTCTCTATAGGGTGTTTTATGAAAAATCCACAAAATGGGGAATTTTTAAATAGGAAATATCAAAAAATCTATAACCATGATCAAGATTAATTTTGGGGACGTAATTTATTAATGGTGGGGATAATTTAATGCCAAGAAATTATAAATTAATAACATTATATTTGATTATGTGTATGAAACACAAAAACCAAAACGCAAGAGAATATAATATCCTCAGACTTTAAAATATATTCAATATTTTAAATGAATATATGATATATATTTTAATTCAAACAACACTGAGTTAGCCAGTGTTGCACGCAACAAAAAGATTCTCCAATGGCTTGTATTATACACAAGGCTGAGTTTTACTAAACAACAATATATTATTAAAATAATATTATTTAACATAATAAAAGTTAACCAAGATATTAAAATTAAATATTATGAATATTATTATCTATGTTATGTGTATATATATATATATTGTATTTAATCAAATATTTTTTATATCTATCCAATATAATTTATTGGAATTAGAACATAACAAACCCAATTTTACGCATATAAACCTATATTTTTCTGAAGACAGTTTTTTCACTTTTTAATGGAGAGCATAGTTTCAATCCATTTTTTTTGAAATTTTACAAATTTTATAAACCTAATTTTTTTAATTTTATATTTCAAATTTATGTTGGGGTAAAGTTTTCGGTTTTTTTGTGATTTTTTAATTTTTGATGAATATTAAAAAATGCTAAATTTTATTTCAAAACAGTTTTTTTATTTAATTTATTTCTAGGGTTAAATTATATTATTTATTGGTTTTAATGTTCACTTAGATAATTCTTATATAATATAATATAATTTAGGTCATTTTAATAAATTTAAATTTTATATTAAATATAAAAAAATCTCTAACTATAAAACAATTCTAATTTAAAAACCCACATGGTCATCCCATCTATGTTTTTAATTTTAAATTAATTTATTCTAGTTATGTAATAGAATTTGGGGAAAGGATTCCTAATTTTAAATCATAATAATTTATATTGTTTAAGAAGTTTAACTATTTTTTTACCAATAATATCAGTGATTGAAATTTTAATCAGTTAGAGCGATTTAGAGAAAAATTTGCTTAACAAGGTACTAAACCATAAACCCATGAGACTAATGAAAATAAAAACATTCAAAAAAGAAACATTATGGTGATATTTAGACCCAATACTACCTTTTATACAATTTGGTTCATTATAGGAGCCACTTTTCATAAGAAAATCATGGGTGCAATTCCCATTTAAAAAATTTATAAAAATGCCACTCCTCCTCCACTTTAAAAGACCCCCAACCCTCCCATTGGTTCACACCTATCAATCCCTTTGTCTCAAAAAAATATGATCTAATAAGATTCCAAGATATCTAACTTAAATTTATAATTCTCACATAGGGAATAAATACAACCAAGGTTGTTTTGGTATAACCAAAAAGGTGTTACCTGAAAACCTAGTAATATTCTTTGACGGTCATTTTCATTTTAGTTCCTTCTCCACTCCTTAGTATCTTATTTTAACATTGTTATATAATAACATCAGTATCCTAAATGTACTATGATTTTTTTATTATAATGGTTTTAGCTACACTCACACACACTTCTATCTATGAGGTAATGAAGTTACTATTTATGTGGACGATAAACTACAACCTCGCAAAACGATGTTGTTAATTATTTAATTACCACATCTCATGGATGAGAATTATGATAAAAATATTATTTATATATGATATATATTAAATGTTTAATTTTCTTATGATTATATAATACTAATATTAGACATAACTTCATGTTTCCCATTTTTTGGGAATACAATAACATTAATTGTGGAAATGTGGACTACCGCCTCCTCAAAGGGATGTGATTCATTAATGCTATACATGGAAATTTTTAAGGAATGATTTTAAAAAAAATATGTGACATATAATATATAAGTATTATAATCTATTTTTAATATTAATATATATAACATTTAGTATTCATTCATTCAATACGAGAAAGAAATGGAAGTCGTGTTCCTGCGAGCATACGACCAGTCATCTCCTTGAATGATACATTTCATTTATTATCACTATTTGTTATATATTACTCAAAATAAATTTATAGTGAATATAAATATCATTTAATTCATATTTTACATTCATTATATTATGAAATAATGATCTAATTAATAAAAATTACAACAAGTGAAAAAACATTAGAAAAACATGGCCATTAACTCCCGGAATATTAAAAACAATGAAGAATTGTTAAATAATAAGTACTAAGAAATTATCAAAAGTTAATATATGATATTATATATATTATTATCGTTTTGGTATAACTTAGTAATGCTTTAAAACCATTATACATGAGTTTAAAAGAGATTCACCCAAAATGAAACACAAGGTAAGAGAATATGGACTCACTTTTCTTTTCATGAGGCATAAACCATTTTAACCACTTACTTATTTTGGGTGGTGTATCTATAGAAAATTTTGATATATTATATCTTGTATTATATTATATTAATTGTATTTAAATTTTTTATTGTTTGATTATTACTTTTGGGTCTTCTGATTCAAATGTTACCAAGTAAAAAAAGAACTTCATCTAAATTTCCATTCTTTTATACATACATTATTGTTTTGGCCCTATTTTGTTAGATATGATTTAAATAATACTACATTGACATATTATATCATTATTATATCATTATTCATGATATTATGTGTTTAATATTTAATTATTTCATTAAAGTGGATTTTAATTAAGCATTACCAAGTAGAAAATTATTTAATAACCCTATTTCTTTTCTTTGAGTTATATTACATCCTTGTTGTCATTAATATAATATGATTATGCGGCGTAATAAATTTTTATATTAAATTTTTTAATATCAAATTTTTTATGTGGATTTACATTTTACACACAAAATATATTAATAAATTTACTATCACAACATAATTATGTGGTTTTCAAGGGTTTACATAACAATCTCATTTTTCTTAGGATTGATTATACTCAAATTTACATTAGAAGAAATTATTTGATAATATTTCAATAAAACCATTAATTTTATTATTTTATTGTTATTCCTGACCATTTTCAATTAATATTTCCATTTTCACTCTTTGGTACAAAAATAATTCATAATTTTTTTAATAAAACATGACTTCATTTTTCACTCTAGTCAGAGAACATGTTTCATAAAACGATTTTCAATTTTTTTTTCAAAATCATCAAAAATAATTATTAAAGAAATTTTTACACTATTTTTCTTTTATAAATTTTTTCAAAATAATATCCTTTTCACTTTCCAAACATGTCATTTTTATATCCTTTTTTACCTTTTATAAGGAATGTCCTTTTTACCTCATATAACATGTATAGATTTAAAAAATATTAATTTCATTAAAGAGAAATTTTTAATTTTAGAAGTTTAATTTTTAAATAAAATGTTTTTAAAATTAATTTTTAGGGAATGTTTATTTCAAAAGGTTTTCCAAAATAGAAGGATATTTTCCACTATAATTTTTTTAAAGTTCTTCTTCAATTTCATCCCGAACAACAACTGTTAATTATACTGAACATAAGATATTTTCTATTGAATCCATCAATCTTATTCCTATATATGGTTTATTATTTATTTAAAAAGGGATAATATTGACATTAACATCATTGATTAATTTTTTATTCCAGTTTAAATATTCAATTTCATATGATAATTGAACACTGAGTTTCCCCTAATTATCCATATCATTTGTCATGGATATAATTATTTCCTAAACCGTATATCATTTTTACATATGGTGATCACTTTGATAGTAATTTGATTATCATAGAGAATATTGTTAAATATTTATTCTTTATTCAATACAGATATTTGATATGGAATATTGTATAAATCCATTACTCGATATGAGTAATGATTCTGGAAGGCAGTGACGGGTGGGGCACAGACATTTATATCCCCTCGATGCATTGATAGGTTTTCATAAAAAAAATTATTTGTTAAAATTAAATATTTTTCTACCTATGTTTTAAATGATTTTATGAACGTTTTTATTGGTATATGCTTTCATGTGCCTCCTATATGACATCCAATAATTAAGTATTGCCTTTACATTCATTAATTATTCATTATCCATTATATTTTGACTATGAAAAAGTATTAGGATGCATGTATTTATTTATTAAATGGAATGTTGTTTTAGTTTCTTACCTTTCTAAATTTAATTTTCCTTATCTAGTTATTTAAATAGATTTTGATATCTGTTATTTAGCCTACTATATTATTTATTAACTACATCTCAATATATTTATTACATGGAATGTATAGTCAATTATTTACCTATCCATGTTGACTTATTATATTTGATTCATTATTAATTATACTATAATTTAACATTATAAATATTTTTGGAACACCCTTACTATGTTTCCTTTACCTAGGGTTCCTTGAGGTTTACTAGGAATGATATGAAAAGATATATTAGATGGAATAAATAAATCATTGAAATAAAAAATTATATTAATATTAGAGTATTCATTTATAACTTAAGAATCATATATATATATCTGGTTTAACAAGACTACTAAACTAATAATTCTTTTGGAATTTTATTTCATGTACTCATTCCAATGTATTTGTTTTAGAAACTAACCCTAGGATTTTTAGGGTCAGGGTGATATAATAGCTTCTTCGATGGAGTGACCCATACAGAATCCAATAATTCCATTACAGCTTTTATGATGGGGCATCCCATATTGTTCTTAGTGAGCCCATTATCGCTTACATGATTTGTGTTACCAAATAGCACTCTAATAATCTTTTTAAATATATATATATATATATATATATATTGAGATATAAATGTTTGGAATGGGGATTTAACATGGTACAATAAGGCAGGACTACCGCTGGAGATGGTGGTGTGTCCCACCCAGGAGGTGTAGACACTAATGTGCGAACTGGATTATATTTTAATAATGTTATTGATGGAACTGGTTACATGCTCATATGTTTATGTGAGGGCATGATTTCAGGTAAATAACATATGAGTGAACCTATTTCTATTTATACATGTTTACAATGTAATATTTTTATGTGTATTCCACAAATCTATGTCTTATGCCAATTTTATTTTATCATGGATCATGATGATTTATTCCCATATGATTTACATATTATTAGATACTAAATATTTTAATATGACTCATGTATAAGATATTTTATATTTAGGATATGAAATTGAAATTTTATTTTCATGTTCTCATACACTTATGTTCGTGTTATGCTTGTGTATCTCTATTATTTACCCTTTCTGATCATCTGAGATCACCCTTTATTATGTTTCCTTTCCTCTGGTTATAAATAATGGATTTAAGTAGGAGTAAAAAATGGGATAAAATTTATTGGGTACAATGATTATCTTTTACAAAGTTAGAATGTTGTGTAATATGTTTCAAGAAACACTAAAATATTAGGTTCCTTAACCATAAAATTTCATAATATGCTGAATATTCCTCTAAAATGATGTAATATCCATGTATATTAATCGTGGTGTACTATAGCCTCTACATTACATAGCTGACCCATACTCCATCTCTAGAAATTAAAATTCCCTGGATTATCTCCTTTGATTTGGCTTGATATCCTCAGACATGTGAATCCTTAGATCCTCTCCTTATGAACCATTTATTTTTATCACAATATTATTTAGGATGTTCTATATGGAATCATATTGATAATTTTTATGTTGAATGAATGTGGTTTATCCCTTACGTTACACATAGACTCATATATCTAGGTAGTATAGTTTATTACCATGAGTTGGATTGACCATTTGAGGAAATGGATTCCATGGTTTAACCTGATTTCCAATATAATTATAATTATTACTAAATATAGTCCTTGATTGTGTTCCTTAGATCCTGGTAAAATTAGTGTTCATGTGCTCAGAGACACCATCTTAGGCCAAAGAATGTATAGTTATATAGGAATGCCATGGGGTTCCTGAGCCTGACATGATAATATTTATCTTTTAGATTTAATTTTTTATACCTACCCACTGTTAAAATGTATATTCATAGACGTAATCATTTTTAAGCACTCTTGGTAGAGGCTTACTATATTTGAATCTCACCCTTTTTGATACACTGTTTATTTCCTAGGAAGACTTCTTAAATGTAGGTAGAGATAAATAGAATTGTATTACTATGGTTTCTTTATATCTAATAGTATGGTATCTAGGTATTAGATAAATGATCCAATGATCAAGATGATCAAGAGATATTTTTTTGTCATTTTTATTTTTTTTGTACATGTATTATTTTGTAGAACTACTTCCAGGAATTCTTGTTTTCCTCTGAAATCAACATGAAATCATATTATATCTCCATTTTATTGTTCTATTCCAGTTATTGATGTTGGGTGATTTAATCCACTATTTATTAATATTTTTTTGCTTCTTATTTCTATCATTTACCGATACACATCTTTAATTAAAAATTAGTATAATGTTCCCACAATAATATCATAGACCCTCACTATTAGAATAAATCTATCAACATATGAGGAAGTTCATAGGAGGCTATGTGGCTATTAGGTTCAGTTACATATTAGAGAATTGGAATGAGATATTACAAATATGTATTATATATTTCTTTCATTTCCCTTAATATTATTATCGGTTAGTAGACCAGATCTTAAGAAATTTCATAATTTGGTAATGATCTAATACATTGGTGTAATTTACCCACATACATGAAAACATAAATGTTTCTTGGTATGTGACTTCTTGTTATGTTTTTTTCTTATTATAGTTCAACTGATTTAACCATATGGTGATAAATATGATTTTAATTTTTTTATGGTTATGGTTTTTATCCTTCTCAAATTACAATAAGGTATAATCAATCACAAATCAATATAGGAACTTTATCATTTATATGTAATGAATATTGAATTTATTTTTTAGGTATGGAATAAATAATTGTATAATAAAATTTCTACAAATATTTAAATGATGTTCTCCCACATAGTTTTATCGTGTCACCTAAACTAACCAATTATAAAATGATTGTTCCATGTAATTGTTGGATATGAGAAATTAGTTGGTTGTAGATAATGAATTTCAATTCAAATTTATAATGTTTTCTTCTCCATAAACTGGGAATAGTGATCCATATAATATAAATATTGTACATGGATTTGTAGATCCTAGGATAAGATGTAATGTATGGCTACAATTATATGAAGTTACAAATCTAATTTATGATGCATACATATTTATTTCATGGGAATAGTAATTCATTTAAAAAATGTTATGAAAATATAAAATTTTATTAAACTATGACTCATAAATGAATTTCATTTCTATTTAATGGGGATTCTAATTTCAAATTGAATAATTTTTTCCTCTATATATTCCTATTTAAAATCCATATAATAGAACCTCTTTGATTTAATTCATGGAAAATTCCTAACACACTAGTATTATATTTTGGTAGATTGGTTTGTTTACCTTTGGTAGTGAGACATTTTATCTGATCATGATTCCTATGTATGATATATATACCTTGACTATATTCTGGTTTCACTTTTAGTGATCCCTCTACTAGGTTTTCATGTGTTGAGACGTGTTCTTGGATTTTTAGATATATCTATCGATGATATCCTCATAATGAGAACCAACAAGTTAGTTATGACCATGTCCATGAGGTGATAGGACATAAAACTCCAGTCGTTCCACCTGTGACAGCTCCGATTGTTTTTCCTCTTATAACATTCTAGGTACTGACACTCATTTTTGATAGGGTTTTCATCAACTAGTTCTCATCAATGGAGGGAGCTCTACAACCTACATTGTCTTTTTAATATTTGATGAGACAATTCCAGTAGAAGAACCCACCCACTTTTTTGGGGGTGGTGGCCTTATGATCCTGGGTCATGTCTAGAGTAAATTTTATCAATATTTGGGTATTTGGAAATTCCTTTATAAAGTAGGTCCAGGTTCTCCAATAAAATTCTTTGAGGATCTTCTGATATATATTGGTATGTAATTACATAGGTAGGGACAATCTAAGGCATTATTTAGTGGGACTTCCAATCTAAATTTTTTGCTATTTCATTCCATAGATGAAAGGAATTGATCATTATGGAGAGTTAACCCACTTATAGTAGGGTACTATGTATATCTTGGACTTTTCAAATAAATTCCAATATATTTAGTGCTTTTAGGAAATTTTTCAATGACGATCTATCCCGTGTGAGATGATTTGAGAATGGGATTAGGTACCCCATCTGATCTCAGATGAATGTATTCTAAATGGATACCATTTTAGAAATTGGGAACTTTACCCTTATATATGAACGTAACATGAAGTAATATAATGGTAAAATCCCTGGTAGTTTAACCCCTATGAATGAAAGTGATCCATCCAATAGTAGGAATCATTACCTTAAGGGTTCTTAGTAGGGAAGTGGCAGTTAGGGTATTCACACCAGTAGATCAATTATAAACCACAAGTGTCAAATGCTAGGTCCTATGAAGCCTCTGTGTAATAGAGACCCATTTGACTGTAGGGTATGCGAAAAAATGAACATTATATATATATTTTTATGGACCTTTTCACCTATATCTAGTTATAGAAGAACCATACCATCTCTGCATTTTGGAGTGCGATCTATAGCTCCATTCTTGATATGGAGTTGGAGTACCAGAATCCATACTATAGGATGAGGTACGTGTTATCGGGGAAACCGTGATTATTATAAGAAATTATAGTAGAGTAGAAATGTTTTGGGAGGTCAGGTTTTAACATAAGGATGTGGATCTGGCCAGTTAGATACATTGCAGCCTAAACCTAAGGAGTAGAGTGTCAGGACATGTACATTAAAATGTATTATTTTAGTTGTCTCTATATTAGTTTCTGCTTTATTTGATACAATAGGTTCATAATAATTTATTTATTAATATATTATATAGTTTTTTGGTCTTGAATTTGATACTTATATGGAGTGGTGGCACATAAATCATTTTTGTGAGTAAAATTAGAATGTTTATGCTGATTCACGGATCCTCTCATCGAGATTTGAAGTTTCCAATTCATATGAAACCGTATATATTTAAGAAGATATTCAATATCATTCTTGATATGGATTGGTAAGTTTTTTATTGATATCATATTGAATATTATTGATAGAATATTTATTTATTATCATCCAATGGAAGTTAATATATTTACAATGATGAATGGGATGTTTATGATAGTTTAGATGAACCTGGGATTCATGGGATGGGAAGAGTGTCAACCTAGATTGTTGGCCTTTTTATAGATGATCAGGGAGTATGAAAAGCTAATTTACCCATTGGTGGACTGATTCAAAGACTTCTTTCCTAATAACTATTCCAAACTACATCCTGAGAGAGATTCTAATTTCCCATAGTGAGTATTTTAAGGGATGCACTTATATCTATTCCTCCATATAGAATGGATGCTACTGAGAATCAAGAAATCAAGAGATAGTTAGAGGATCTATAATCCCAAGGTTTTATTTGAACTAATAATTATCTTTGAGGTTTTGCCATGATTTTTTCTAATAATTTAGATGGGAACCATAGACTTTGTGTGGATTATTGATGTTTAATTCAACATACATTTATGAACCAATACCCACTTCCTAAAATAGATGAACTATTTGATCATCTCTGAGGAGGAAGTATTCTTTAAATGATTAATTGGAGATTTTTCAATCAGTATGTTGGGGTTAGACCCTTAGGTATACCAAGTACAACATTTAAAATTTGACATTGTCTATACTAATGTCATTTAGTCTTAGTAATACACTAGCAGTATTTATGTATCCAATGTACCAGGTTTTCCACCAGTATTTAGATTTATTTTTAGCAGTTTTTTGGATGATATCTTTTTTCATTCTAAAAAATTGAATGATAATTATAAAAACCTTGAAATAATATTTAATACATTAAGAGAGTAAAGGATAGATGATAATTCTACAAAATTCCATTAAAATATTGATAATGTTAACATCCTAATTTATATATATTTGAATTAGTGGTATCTATGGATCCTGAGAAGGTGATATCCATGATTTCCTTGGAGTAGATCAAGAATGATTTTGATAATAAGATATTCTTGTGGCTTCCTAGATATTACCAGCGCATCATTCATTATTTCTCACACATTGAATCAACTCTTTTAGTCTTGAAAAACAAGGATGTTATGTTCAAATTCATCGAATCTTGTGAGAAGGTATTACAAGATTAGAAATGAATACTGAATTAAACATTGATAATAACTTTACTTAATCCTATAATATGCCATAAAATTTCTTTTTATGCATTAGGCATCAGGATTGGAGCCTTTTTTATGAAAGAGAATCATGTAATACGATATGGGTGACTTTAGTTTAGGTTTGATGAGCAGGATTAGCTGATGCATGATCTTGATTTAGTATCTATGGTACATGTTTTATGTTTATAGTGACATTATTTTCTTAGATATTACTTTATATTATACCCAAAAAAGAATATGCAAATAATGTTTCACTAAAAATTATTAAACCTTCAATAGTGAATATGGGTTTTATACCTTTAGTATTTCAGTTTTGATATTTATTATACACCTAGGAAATGAAATTCATTGAATGATGCTATGATTCATAAGACTTATACACAAGATGTTTATAATGATATTAGTGA
This sequence comes from Viscum album, assembly GCA_963277665.1. Lineage (NCBI taxonomy): Eukaryota > Viridiplantae > Streptophyta > Magnoliopsida > Santalales > Viscaceae > Viscum > Viscum album. The sequence goes on from OY728165.1 coordinate 930,827,919, forward strand.
CTGGTAAGTGATGGCTCTATTTTCTAAGATGCACCTCCTAGTTTAGAAGCATCATGATAAGTCTTTACTCATAGCATTATCAGTAACTTATTCACTTTTGGATCAATTGTGGATGAGGAAGCATTCTTATCCCAAAGGATTAGACATAAGGGAAAGTGATTATATTATGAAACCATAGTGAGGTTAGCTTATTGAATCAGATTAGATCATGCATATAAATTGGTATGTCATGGTATCTATAGAAATGAAAGACAATTTTAAATGAGAATATAATTATTCTAATTTGTAAAAATATCCAATGCCCACCAATATGTATCGTATCATACATAGGAAATATTTGTGTCATAGCATGATGAAGTAGATAACTGGTTTTTTTACTTGGTGTTCCACATATTAGTAGGTGAAGGTTGAACACAAGAGGCCTAGTTGTATTTCATAGCCATTACCTATCACGAAGTTAAAATTGGATGATGCCATTATAATTTTTGTGATAATATTTCTTGATTCACCTCATGGAAGTGACACCGTATGAGTTATTATCGATAGAGTAACAATGGAATCCCCTTACGTACCTACCAAGGAGACCTTATTAGTGTATAAAAACGGTAGACTCTATATTAATGAGATTATACACCTTAATGGAGTTCCTCTTACAATAATATCATATATGAATGGTCATTTAAATTTTTGTTTTTGTAAAGGGTTACTGAAGGCTTTAGGTTCATAGGAACTAATAGGTAAAACATACCAACTTCAGAGTGGCAGTTTGTTCAGGCGTATGATTCAAGTATTGGAGGAGATAATATGAGAAATTTTTCATTATTTTAGAGGATACTGGAATTTTTTTTTACCATTTACAAAGTCCGATTACAATAATAATTCCCATGAAAAAATATAGATGGATCCTTATGTGACCCTATATGGTAGTAAATTTTAGTCACCATTGTGCTAGTTGGAGGCAAGGAAGGTTGTGATACTGGGACCATATCTCACTTATGAGACATTTGGGTAAGTACATTTTTTCAAAATGTGTATGGTTATAACTCAATATTGGTAGAAGTATTATACCTATCATCATCCCCATCCTTTAGAGTTTTTGTTGTTTAATTGGTTTTTCTAGTGTGTTTCACCCAGATTGGTTCATCGATACATTCAAAGGTAAGTGAAGCTAGCACTTGGATTAATTGGATTCTTAGTGATTTTGGAGAGAGTGAGATTAGTATCCTTTTAGGAATATCTTCCACATTGGTAAAAATTAATTGACGATTGTTCCGGGTAACTAATCTTCAACATTATCATTACAAACCATATTACAAACCATATATTTATTTCACAGTAAAACATGGTTTGATACATAAAATTTCACATTAGACAACTATGAGGATTTATAGGTCTAGTTTGTGTGGAAATTTGGAACATTACAGGACAACTTAGTACATGAAACACAATATCTTTGTTGAAAAATTATTTTACATGACCACAACATTCCATCGTACTTAGCATTGCATAGGATAATATTAGTACATGCATAAGAAAAGGGTGATTTATAAATCCTAGTAAGGGTGTAAACAAGTTATACATGAAAAATACAGTACATTTCAGTCAATAGTCATATCAATGGAACATAAGAGAAACAGGATCCTAAAGTCATTATATAGCAAGGTTATCATAACATGGAAATGTTGCGTCAACGTTTAACATGATATTAGCATGGGCCAAGGATTATTGCACATGGAGCCTGAGTAAACCCTCATTTCACTAAAATTAGAATGAGTAAACCATCATACCACTTAAGGTATCAGGATAATAATCATTACCCAAGGAATTTGAGCAATTCTAGGGCACACCCTTCTCAATCATTTCATATCATGCATAAGTGTGCCACATGGATCATATAAAAGGGATTCATTAAAAATCATAATTTATATATGATAAAGGAATGTTTAATTCATACATGAACCTTTATAATCAATATGAAAATTTTCATAAAGGATAATACCACTGACAGAGAAATGGGCATGGTATTCACTACACAATGACTTTGGTTGGGAAAATCATGTTGCAATTTCGACAGCATAACGACATGACAAAAGAATTCATAAAAAGGGTTGATGATAGGTAAAGAGGTGTATCATCCTATGTACATTAAATGGAATGTAAGGGGGTAATATAGATACTTGTACCAATATATGTAATGGAATTTAGATTCATAATATAAAATAATTTCTTGAATTTAAATGAGGAGAGAGAAACCCCTTGCATAGTTTCAAACATAGTAACAGGTGTACATGGAAGAATTAATAAGAGATAAACTGATAAATCATAATTAAAACATAAGTAGGGAAGTATGGGTGAGTTTATAAATTATACCAAAACATTTTTAATTGAAAATAAATGGGTATAACAACATAATGAAATTGAGAAAAAAATGAGAAAGGAAGAAATCCCTTACTTGGATGTTTTCTCCCAATGGCTTGGTAAAGGATTCAGAGGGGAATCATGAGATCTTGGGGCACCATGGTAGGATAATAGATATATTAGGGAAGAGTAGGGACAAGATCAAATGGTTTTGAGTGTAGATAAGTGGGATATTGGGTTAGTTTATATAGGAAAATAGATGAAATTATTTATTAATTAGGTTTTTTACACAACACATTAAACTAATCAAAACCACAAAAAACCATGGTTTTTTCCCATGGTTATTTACAAGTGGGATTGGAAGAAATTATTTTATAAGGATAATGGACGAAATTATTAAAATTTTATGCTTACTTCTAGGTATGTGAGTCACACTCTCAAAGAAATCATTTTAAATGATAAAATGTTTTGTATGTCTTGGAGGGTCAACTGAAGCTTTGTAAATAAAATAAAACAACCTTAAAATCACATTATTTTAATGTTAAACCATATATTGGCCGAACCTTCCATTTTAAAATTTTATTACATCACTATTAGGTCATCAAGATATCATAAAACACATTATATATTAAAACAATATTTAAATTTTTACCCAAATATTCAATTGTCTCTGAAAATTATGAAAACTTAAATGTTGGATAATATCGACATCCTGAGTCAAAAAAATAATATTAATTTTGTATAAATAATTTTTTAAATATATAAATTTCATCTTTTAAAATAAATACCTACATTTATTTAAAATTCACATGTTTCAGCAAAAACAACTTTCAAACCTTAATAAACATTACAAATGTTTTCATAAAAATTATAATATCATTTATATTTGATAAAAATTAATTTATTAATTTTTTTTATGAAAATAGTTTTTAATTAAATATCCATTGAATCATTAAAAACATTTCTGAAAGTAATATTAACAAAAAATAGAATTTGTGCTTTAATTTTTTTTACAAAGTAACAATAATAAAATGAAGGTAAATTCTTTATTCTATAAAAAATTAACACAAATAATAATAGTTCTAGGGTTTTTTACATAAACCCTTATATCACCTTCTTAAGACCTAAGGATAATGTGGGTGATGGTGTCCATCTCTTGTGGATGCTCAAATTACATCTCTTATTTGGTAATCTCTAATAACATCCACTTCTCTCGTAGGAAGTTCCATTCAAGATTAATGTGTTGAAGTTTGTCTTGGGTTTGGTCAAGAGGGAAGCCCAGTGACACTACCCACATTCTGAGATTCAATAAATGTGCTTCGTATGGAGTAATTATAATGGACGATGTCATCCCTTCCTTTGTCTGAGTAAATTAGATTTGGTAATGCACAATATTTATACAAATCATGTGATCAAATTTCAACGACTATATTAGTATCAATAAAATTTCTTAATGGTATTTTGAAATCAAAAAACATAAAACCAAGTAAGTGAATATGTTTTATATAAAAATTTCATATAATAATAAATTTTAATATATCAAGAGGAATTTTCATTACTAAAATTTCTGGTTGTTACAATCATCCACCATTTTGAAATTTCTCACTAAAAATTTTCTTCTACTAAACTAAAACAGATGTGGGTAACTCTTCTTCATCACTTTTTCTGATTCCCACATTTCCTCTTCAAACTTGTGGTTTTACCATAAGAACTTGACAAGGGGCATTTTCTTATTTCATAGAACATTTTTCTTACAGACTAAGAACTTCACCAGCTTCTCTTAATAGGAGAGGTCATTCTCCATTGGTATCACCTCTTGTTAGGGTACATCTTATGGGTCTTGTATGTACTTCATTAAGATTGATTCATGGAGTACATCATGTACTTGAGATAGGTTAGGTGGGAGTACTAATCAATTGGTCACCACACCAATGCGATCAATGATCTCAAAATGGACAATGTAAATTGCAGTAAGCTTTCCCTTAATCTCAAATCTCATAAATCTCTTCCATGGTGATATGTAGAGGAATGACATGTCTCCAACATCAAACTCTAAGTTTCATAAAAGATTATCAGCATGGATCTTTTGTCGACTCTAATGATTTTTAATGTGAGGATTTATGGTCTTAACCTTTTCCAGCATTTCTTCAACCATTTTTTGAACTATGAGATTTCACTCCCCAACTTCATCCCAACATGCCAGTGTTCTTAACCACTTCCCATAAAGGCCTTCAAAAGGAGCTATTTTGATTCTTTAGTGGAAACTGTTATTGTAAGAGAACTCAACTAGAGGAAGATGTTGATACTATCCTTTTTTGAAGTCCTTTGAGCATGCTATAATCATGTCTTCAAGTGTTTGGATAGTCTACTCAGATTGACCCTCAGTTTTAGGATATTAAACTGTACTAAAGTTCAACTCAGTATTCACGGCATGTTGAAGACTCTTCCAAAACATAAAGGTGAATCTTGGATCTCAATCAGATACAATCGATAGTGGTACTCCATGCGTCCATACAACATTTCTGATGTATATCTGTGCCTGTTGATCCAATGAGAAATCCTCCAGAATTGCAATAAAGTGTGTTGTCTTTGTAAGACGATCAACAGTGACCTAGATAGCATTGATTCCTTTGGATGTGTTCAAAATTCCTGTGACAAAGTCCATGGGGATGTTTTCCCATTTTCATGTTGGTTTGGGTAATGTTTTTATAACCCCATTATACTTTTTCCTCATCCTTTACTAATTGACATACCATGCATATTGATGCATACTCATTGATCTCCTTTTTCATGATATCTAACCAATAAATCTCTCTGAGATCTCAATATATCATTTTTATTCATAGGTGAATGGAAAAATTCAAACTGTGTGCATCATTTAAAAGTTCCTTCATTAACTCCAGATTTTATAGAACACAGTGTCTTGACACAAATATTACAATTCCTTATTCATTAACACTGAACTATGAGGATTAACATTTTCTGATAGTTTGCACCTTGTTCTGAATTCCCACATCATCCCTTTGAGTGTCCTTTAACCATTCCAAAATAGACGGTTTAGAAATAATTTGTGAAATGATTTATAATGTTGCCTTCTTTATGATTCCCAAGTCCGTTTTCATCATATCTAAGAAGTTTAGATCCTTCTAAATTGTTATTAATGATAGAATTGCTGGGTCCTTTCTACTTAGAACATCTACCACGTTTTTCACTTCCCATGGGTTGTAATGGATTCTTTAGTCATATTCAATGATCATCACTAACCATATGTGTTGCTGCGTGCTCAACTCTTTATGTTTGAATATATACTTGAGGGTTTTGTGAGCCCTATATGTCTCAAACTTCTCCAAAAAGAGGTAATGTCCCCCAACTTTTAACACGAAAATTTCTACAGCCAACAATAGATCATGTGTTTGATAGTTTTTCTCATGAACTTTCAATTTCCTTGAAGCATTGGGAATTAATTTTTCATTTTTCATCAACTCACAACCCATTCCCTTCTTCAAATCATTAATAAATACCACAAAAATTTCTTCACTTTTCATTAGTGTAAGTACAGACATAGTGGTAAGCCTTCTTTTCAACTTCATGAAGCTCTCTCTGAATTCATCACTCCAAGAAAACATTACTCTATTCCAAGTTATCTTGGTAAGAGGGTTGGAAAATCATGTGAAATTTCTCACAAATCAAAGAAAAAATCAAGCTAACCCAGGGAAGCTATAGATATCCATTACTGATGATAGACTCTATTATCCATCAATTGTAGATGTCCTTGAGGTATCAATAGATTTCCCATTACTTGTGATGATATGACCTAAGAATGAGAGCTTCATCTACCAGAACACACACTTTCTGTACTTTTCATAGAGATTACCCTTTCTCAAGTTCTCTAGTAAAATACATATATTCTCACCATGCTCTTCTATGGTTTTGGAGTATATTAGAAAATCATATATAAAGGCTTCCAAAAAAATTTCAAGGTAATATCTAGAATCTATTCATCATTTCCATTAAATTTTTTATAGAATTAGTGAGACCGAAAGGAATTACTTAGAATTCATATTGCCAGTATCTTGTTCTAAAAGTAGTCTTGTAGATATACTCTTTCTTCACCCTTACATGGTAATATCCCGACTACAAATCCACCTTGGAGAAGTATTTTTATCCACATTTATGATCGAAAAAGTCATCAATTCAAGGAATAAGATACTTTTTATTTGTCATGATTTTGTTGAGTTCACAATAATCAATGAAAAGGATCATTGAACCATCATTCATCTTGAAAAAGAGGACTAGTGCACCCCATGGTGAAGCACTTGGGCCTATATGCCATTTATCAAGATTCTCATGCAGTTGTTTCTTCAGCTGTTCAAGTTCTACAACAATAATTATATATAAAGTCTTGGATGTAGGAAATGCGCCAGGTATAAGATCAATTGAGAATTCAAAATCTCTTCACTGAGGATTATTATGAAATTTCTCACGAAACACTTCAGAGAATTCTCTCAAAATAGGCATGTCTTAAAGGATGGTTTCTTCCTTAGAATCAATCTTCTAAGAAAAATGCACAGGCTCATAGGTATGTAATATACACACTTGAGATGATGGTGATAATAAGGATTCATCCTCCTCCTTGAACTTGTATAGAATTAGGATTCAATTTAGTACATGGAGAGTGGTTTACCTCTCACAAAAATTTAAATTGGATATTTTTAGGTAAATCAAATCCATGCCAAGAATTGCATCAAATTACACCAGAGGGAGTATGATGAGGTTCACAGGGAAGTTTAATCCCCAAATTATGATAGGGTATGAATTATATTCATGGGATGCAATGATTTCTCCATTTCCCATTCTCAGCAAAATTATTAATTACATGATTTGTGGTGGTGTTGGGATTGTTCTACTAAACTTTTGGGATATAAAGAATGCGTAGAACCAGAATCAAAAAGAGTGATCTCTATTCTTGAATGAATAACTAGAATACCTATAACCACTCCATTGTTGGGGTTCACATCAGTGGTAGTGATGGAAAAATTTCACCCTTGCTACCTTAGAGGTTGTTGGGTGCCTCCGAAAACCCTTGGCTTAGGGCACTAATTTGCAAAGTGCCACAGTTCCATATAGTTGAAGTAGTAAAAATGCATTGAGGGTCGAACATATTGTTCCTCACCTCTTTTATAGAATTGGGTTTTTGTTGTCGGTAGTTAATGGCTAGGTGCCCATTTCTTCCACACCTAATGAATTTCCTCTTCCCCTTCAAGAAATTTCTTGGGTGTTTTATTCAGAACCTTTGGAATGTGGGGGCTGTATTTTCCTAAAACCATTTAATTTATCAATAGGACCTCTAGAATTTATGTCCACCTAACACTTATTATCTCCATGATTACCCTAATATTTTTAGATGTCTATTTAGACTTTGAGGTCACATATGACAATTTCTTCATACCTCATGAAGTCACAGACCGATAGGGATTTCCGTAGGCTAGGTTTTATACTACCAAAGATGAGGTCGGCCGTATATTCATTGGTAACAAAAAGTCTAGAGGAATATCATGCAAGACTTGTGAATTTTTTCCTTGTATGATTTAATGGATTCGTCGTATTTATTTTGAGGGAAATGATATCTCTTTCTATCTCAAGTCATAGGGTTCGAGGAAAATATTTATCCAAAAACATTTTCTGGAAATCCTTCCTTTCCATCACCACGATCTCCAGCTTAAGCATCATATTTTATTATCAAATTACACCATTAATTAGCTCCACCTTCCATACAATAATAAACTAGAAGAACTTTTTATTTTTCGGAACATTGAATGATGAATAAGATCTTTTTTCAATGGAGTTAATCCATTGGTCATAAATTGAGTGATCAGATGATCCATTAAATGTATGAGGCCTTTGTCTCATGAAGCTCTCGATTGTGACTTGTTCATTATTGGGGGGGGGGGGGTTGACCATTCCTCTTGACCCATGTTTCTATTAAAAATATGATTTAACTGAGAGAGTATCATGAAAAAGTTATCAATTATCACTCCCATCGGACTGGGCATCTCATTAGGACAATAATCAAATTGATATTCACATCGGTTATTAGCCTGTGTCCTCTTATTATCGGCCATTGGATGTAATAAATGGAAAGTTAGGGGTAACACATAAAGGGAAATCCAAAGACAAAAACAGATGACTTATAAATTACTTTTATTTCCTTAACATATGAATTTATCGGCATAGATATATGTTATCCATGATATACTTCCCATCATAAATTCTTAAGGGAAAATTTTTAAATCCATTAATAATTGTCCATACTACACTTATGAATTTACCGAAGAATATCCCTTGGGAGTATCATAACCAAGAATGTAGCAAGGCCCATTATCCTACACCTGGTCCCATTCGAGTCTAGTTTAAAGCGGTGTTTTTTGGTTTTACCCCTAGATAAATCTGTTCTAGAACCGCCTCTACCTGCTCGTATACAGACATGGATGTATTTTTATTGATAAAACACTTACTCAATACAGAACAAAATTTAGGGATGTTTTTATTATAGTTAGTATTTTCCATAACTCTTTCACTAGGTTTTTCTAATCCTAATCCCAACAATAACTAAACCTATCCTTTGATTACAACTATAACTACCCTACTTTTTATTACACACATAAACCTGATTTAATACATAAAATTTCACTTATGATAACTCCAAGGATTGATAGGTATAGTGTCTTGGGAAATTAAGAACATTACATTACAATATAGTACATGAAACATATTATCTTTATTGAAAACATATTTTACGTGACCACAACATTCCTTCATACTTTGCATTGCATGTGAAAACCTGATGAAATTCATAACATAAGGGTGCAATATAAAGCCTAGTAAGGGAGTAGACAAGGCATAACATGAATAATACAGTACATGATAGGCAATAGTCATAACAATAGAGAATTGTAGAAAAATTAACATAAAGTAATGATATAGCATGATTATCATAACATAGAAATGTGGCGTCAACATTTGACATCATATTAGAATGATCCAAGTATAATTGCAATGGATAATGAGTAAAAATTCATTGTAATTTAATTATAATGGGTGAAACCTCATTGCAATTTAGGTATCATGATACTAATTGTTACCCAATTTATTGGAGCCCTATTAGGGTGCACCCTTCAGAATCATTTCATTTCATGCATAACTGTGTCACAAGGATCATATAACATTGATTCATTAAACATCATCATTTATTCCACGATAAAGTAATTTTGAACTCATACATGAAACTCTATAATAACTAAGTATATTTTCATATTGTTAAATACCCTTTATAGGGAAATGGGCATGGTATTTACTACACAATGACTCTGGCATGGAAAATCGTGGGGCAATTTCAGAAGTATAACAACGTGTTATAAGAATTAATAGAAATGGTTTACGAGAGATAAAGGGGTGTCTCATCATATGTACATGAAATGGATATTAAGGTGTCATATAGATACATTCCCTTTCATATGTAATGGAGTTTATATTCCTAATATAAAATAATTTCATAAATGTAAATGAGGAGAGATAAATCGTTTACCGAATTTCGGCATAGTAATGGGTGAACATGGGAGGAATTAATGTGAGTGAAAGGAATATATAATCATTAAAACATATGAAGGGAAGTATGATAGAGGTTAAAAATAATACCCCAATATTTTTAATTGAAAATAAAATGGTATAACAACATAATGAAATTGAGACAAAAATGATAAAGGAAGAAATCCTTTACTTTGATGTTTGATCCCAAAGACTTGGGAGAGGCTTGAGAGAGGATTCCTGGGAGATTGGGGAGCCTTGGGAGGATACTAGGGAGAGGAGGGTAGAGTAGGGATGGGCTCGATGGGTTTTTAATGAAGCTATGTGAGAGAGTTGGGGGATTTTTATAGGAAAAGATAAGGAATTCTTCATTATTTAGGTTTTGGACACTATACATTAATCTAATCAAAACCACAAACCAAATAATGGTTTATTCCCATTGTTTTTGAAAAAGGGGAGTGGAAAAAATTATTTTATATGGCCTATCACCTAATTTATTAATATATTAACCTTTCTTATGTGTAGGTGAGCTATACTCTCAAGGAAATCATTTTAAAGGTAAAAATGTTTTCTATATCTTGGAGGGTCCAATTAAGCTTTATAAAAAACCTCAAATAACTCTAAAATAACATTATTTTAAAATTACAACCTTTATTGGACGAAAAAACAATTTATATAATTCTATTACATCCCTATTGGGTTATAATGAAGTCATAAAACACATTATATATTTAAACGATATTTAATTTTTTACCCAAAAAATCGATTGTCTCAAAAAATTAAAAAAAATCACCATTGGATAATTTCAATGTCCTCAATCCAAAAATAATATTAATTTTCTAAAAATAATTATATATATATGAGAATTTTTACTTTTGAAATAAAAACGATCATTTATATAAAATTCATGGTTTTTTGACAAAAAACCGATTTGAATCCATAATAAAAATTAGAACTATATTTATATAAAATATAAAATCATTTATATTTGATAAAAAGTAATTTGGTAATAAAATTTTATTAAAACATTATTTAATTAAATAATCCATTAATTCATCAAAATATATTTCTAAATTTAATATTAACTAAAATAATAGTATTTGGGCTTTAAAAACTATTTACAAAGTAAAAATAATAAAATGAATGTGTATTATTTATTATATAAAAAATAATTCACATAATCATAGTGATATTATGTTGTAAAATAAGCTCTTATAACACCTGCAAGAGACCTAAGGGTATGGTGTTCGATGGTGACAGACTCATGGGGATGCTCAGATAACATCTCTCAGGTGGTGTGCACTATTAACTTCCACTTCTCCCATGGGTAGTTCCGTTCATGATTAACCTATTGAACCTCAGCTTGGGATTGTTCAAGAGTGATTCCCAGTGATGTTAAATCCTTTTTGAGTTCCAAAAAATGGGATTTTTAGGGAGAAATTCTATTGGATAGGGCCATCGCTTTCTTTATCTGAGTAAATTGGATTTGTTAAATTCCAATATTTATACTAATAATGTGATCATTGTTCAATGGCTATATTAGTGGGGGTAAAAATTCTTAACAGTATTTTGGAATCCAAAAACTTTAAACCAAGGATGTTAATCTGTTTTAAATAGCCATTTTACATAATAAGATTTTTAAATTGATCAAGAGGAATTTTAATTAATAATATTATGGGTCGTTAAAAACCATCTCATGATTTTTATCATGAGGAAGTTGTGTTAGGGATTATTGCTTCATCTAAAAATAATCTGTTTTGTATTGTTGATTAGTGTGGGATGGATCTCTAAGGATTGATAATTCCTCTAGTATGGGTACTATGACAACACAACCTGTGTAACGCCCCGACCCTAGTTACCCATAGATGGTGCATTATTACATAATATTGGCATGATCAGAAGACATCAAGTCCCTAAAGGCCGATTAGTTTAGTAGACATGGAAGTACTAGATACATACATAAGTTTTACATTACATCACTAAATAAAGAGAAACAAAATGTTTTCCACTTCGAACACACTTATATCCCTTATCCTATTTCTATAGGTTAATCATGATTTACTTCTTCACATCCAAGGAAAAATAAAACATAGAACGAGGTGAGATCAGATGGTCCGTAAGAATAACAATAAAGAAAAAACTATAATAAATAAGCATAAACATTTAAGGTGATGTATATAACTAAAAAATCCTTTTAAACTTAAACTTCAGCATAATATGGAAAATTTAAATAAAATAATTACATTTACTTATTCACATGGATGTTTTACTAGTCTAATAATCTCATCTAATATCAATAGATAATTTCATAATGATGGAAGTCATAATGATGGACATCATAACAACATAGTCAATCCCTCATTCCAAGACTAAAAAAATAATATTTTGTCAAGGCCTTGTGCCAAGACACTAGTTTGTTTCATGAGACCTATCGATGCATCGGGGATCTATAGCGGGATCCACCCATCACTTACTATGTTCAATGAATTCCTCATATGTAAAGGATAAAACATAATCTAAACATTCGTATTAAAACTTTCATACAAAATGTTAATATAGAAACCATGAATGGTAAAAAAAATGACACATCCATAGTCAAACATAACTCATTCAATAAAACATGGAATATTCTATAAATTAACATCAATCAAGAATAATTAGAGATATTAACTTGGAAAAATTAACTAGTAAAACAATTTGAGATAAATACCCCCTTTTTTCTTGAAAACATTTAAATGTCTCACTATTTATCAATAATCCATTAAAAATAGATTTTTGAATCAAAGTGTAACATACCACTATGAAACTTTTAAAGTGAATTTTAATGAGTCTCCCTCTACCTAGTCTAAATAAAATGTGTCTTCAGCCCCATCCTTTTGAATGAATGATATACTATGTCAATGTTCAATATATACATCATTGAAAGGTGAATTGGTTCATAACAACAAAGAAGTATCAATAGAATGTAAATTGATATGAAATACCTTATAAAGACTCTATAATTTGGTTAAGGATATTCAATGACATAATTATGTGTGAAAAATATAAATACACTCAATATGATTGGATATTTAGTGTAAATCAATCAGAGGACATTCACATATATTCTTGTATCAATAACACCAATAGCTTATATTATTAACTCAATGAATGGAAATTGAGCTAAGATTACTCTTATAAAGTTCATATCGATGACTTGAAAATTTATTAATGGAGTGATTATGTGTTTCAAAAGTATATCCACACAAAGGGGAGTTGAAATTACTACATAACTAAATAAATAGTGATTTCAAACATAATCTTGGAGTAAAATAATCAATAAAGATTGCATAAAACCTAATGAGTGGAAATTGAAATTAGAAAATACCTTAATGATTTGGTAATATATGAAACATACAACCAGTGAAAGAAATATCATACAATGAATATATAAATACCCATAAATTAAATTATATTACAAAAATAATATTGTCATTGGTAGTACATACACCACACAAAAAGAAAATAGTGGAAAATATAGTAGGAATATCACGGGAATAATAAGTGAGATGAAAACCCCTTACCAAATTGTAATCAATGGAGTTATATGACAAAAAGTTAATAAACTACAAATAAATCACATAATACCAAGAATACAAAAAGAATCATGATAGTATATATCAAATGGAAGCACAGAATACATCACATGAAATATTTAAGTGGTGGACAATGGAAATCTCAAGGAATTAAAAGTGAGATAAGAAACCCCTTACCATATACTTTTACTTAGTTGAGTGTATTTTAACCTCCATTATAATGGTTAAATAATTGTTATTAAATTATAAATGATAAATATACATAAATATGATATCATATATCATCTTTTAATATTTCTTTGTTAATAATATTTCACTAGTACCATTGTTTCGGGTGTTAACTGATTCATTTTTCATTATATGTTTCATTACGTAAGTCATGTTTGTTTTGGATATGATGCACATGATTAATATACAGAATGATATTATGTTCATAAACCTTATTTTTTTAACCATAAAATTAAATTTATTCTTGAATGGTTACGATGGGGAACGAATCTCATCATGTTCATGGAGACAGTAATCCGTACGTACGAACGAGCGACAATACAATTCTATTGATGGTTAAATCATATGTAATTGGTTGGTAATTAATATATAAAGAATCCATAACATGTTATAATTATTATTTACATCAATTGTACTCATTATAATATATATCCAAATAATTAAGTGTTGAATAACAAACTACACCATGATGTGGAGACGGTAAGCCGTACATAGCCACGTGTGGTGACTTTGTCATTCATAGGATCGATAGAATAATGGATTAGTTTTTCCAAATTTATAATAACATTATAGTATTTATAAGTTAATGGAGTTATTATTTTGGTATGGAAAAAACAAATAAAGTGGAAGTGGAAGAAGAAAATAACATTGAAAGAGGTGATAAAGTAATTACCTCTTCTTCGAGTTCTTCATTTTGATTTGATTAAAAGTGATTCCTAGATTGGATTTATGATAAAATTAATCCATCTAGGTGGAAGTGAGGGTAGTTAGGATGATATATGAGCAGTGTTTGTCTGAGCCAAAAGGCTCTGGAGGTGTGATTTTGAGAGAAGGGGATGTTCCTTTTTATAAGATATGTGAGGGTCAGGTTAGGAATCCCTTGAAATATTATTTTATTATACAATCAGATTATTTTTTAATGGCTCAAAAATGATTTATTTTGTGGATAAGGAGGGGATGGGTCGAAAAATTATCAAGAAATAGGTTTTATACAGGTTTATGTTACCATATTAACCTTATCTTTTAGATTTAACTATTGGTTAAATAGTTTAACATTTACCATGTCTCCTTGTATTTGTATATTTTATGTTTAATAAACTTACAATAAAATTTCAAGAGAACCCCAAGTTGTTCATTAATGAAATATATATTATTATATATGTCATTTGGATGAACTTATGATTTTTAGGTCTATTATATAATTCAATAATATAGTATTTGTTTTAAAAACTCATTTTTGACACTTTTGACATTTTTTAGTATTCGGTTTTTGGGAAAGTCATAAAAATCTGATTTATTAGAAAAAAATAAATGGAATCAACCCTAACATGTAATATTAAAAAATAAAATTTGTGTAATGCATAAAAAGTAACAATTTACATTTATTTAAATATTTATATTATCGATTATTTTAATCATTCATTAATAAGGTAATTACTACATCATCATTATTCCACAAATAAAATTAATTAGAAAATTATAAAAAAAATCCCACGATGTAAGAAATACTTTTATCTTTCTAATGAATATTTATAGTCGATATTATCAAATGTATAACTCTACATTAAAAATTTTTTAGTTATTAAAATTTGAATTTAACAATTTTAACTATTCATTAAATAAAATAATAACAAATGTCCTAATCTAAACCATGTGGAACAAAGGATAATATTTTATTAATAAGGATGATTTTGGTAGAAATAAAATTATCCAATAGAATTATGACATGTGTTAGGGTAAATATAAAATAATTCTTACCTTTTATTACCCTATTTACTTTTATCTGGGGTAAATAAAATTCAAAAGTTACTATTCACCAAAAATTAGTTTCATATTATTGATCCAATTTTTTTTTGAACCATTTCTGTCAGATTTTTGAAATTCAATTCATAGAAGCGGTAGAATTACAATTTATGCAAATTTGTTAACTTGTCTTGAAGGTGGGTAAAAGTCATTAAAATATTATATAAAATTGTATACATCTGATTTTATTATAAAATGACTACAATTTATTAAATTGAAATAATATAGGTATTATTTATCTATCTTGACTTAAAATAAATTTAAATAAAATAAATAATTACTTATTTAAAAACTCGATTTTTAAGCAATAACGTAGTGTTTTCACTATTCATCAAAAATTGAATGTTTTCAGAAAAATACAAAAAATAAACCATAAGATATTTTTGATATTCCTAATAAAAAAATGATTTCTATTTTACCAAATTCAAAACATATAAGTTTCATTAATTTATTTAAAATTTAATCCCATTGTCAAAACATGAAAGCATGGTTTTTAAAAGTAAAAACTATCAAAAGATTAATACGTGTTTATGTCCAGTTTAAAACTTAAATTACTTCCATTGACCAACATTGTATTAAATGATAAAAATATAATATAATGATACTTTAAAACTATTCAAATATATAATTTATCACTATAAATTATTTTTATTAAAAAAATTGTTTTCAATTAAAATTTATTATATTTCATTATTCAAAAAAATATGAATATTATCATAAAACACCAAAAATTTATGCAAACTAAATAATTTATGTCCTTCCTATAAATAAGAATTTAATTTCATCAAATTTAATATATAAAAGTGTCAAATATTGGATTTTGAAAGGTTTATTCATTAAAAGGCAGGAAAATTTCATTTTAAAAAAATGTTTCTTTTATCTGAAAAATTATATTTGTTCTTATTTTATATCTAAGAAACAAGAAAGATGAATGTTAAAATTATATGGGATATATATAAAATAAAAAATTTGGTTATTAATATTCATATTTTCTTTCTAAATGGATAGTTTTAAATGTCTTGGTACGCTTAAACTCGGTGTCACGTACATCACATACTATTGTATTATTCAAAGATAATGGTACCTTGGATGCTTAGGGTGCTACATTCTTCCCTCCTTTAATAAATTGCATCCCCATTATTTAAAATTTTTCTTCAAAAATAAAAGGTTCAAAAAAATATACAATAAATTTGTGGAAGAACCACATCGTTAATAGGGTTAATAAAATTTAGCTTAATAAGAGGGAAAGGGAAATAAAAAAGTCCCCACCAAATTAAGATTTCGAAAGGGAGAACATTGGTGATAAATATAATTGGAGGAAAAAGGTAAATATTTATAGGGAGTGATTGAGGTCATCAATCACAAATAAGTGAATAGAAAATTGTGGGCCTCAAAACCATAAATCTGTGATGAATAACGTATGGTACTCAGATAACACATTTTTGGGTTTAATATCCTTTCTATAAGGATTAATAATTAATTTCTTCATGGAATAAGAGAGAAAAAAATACTTGATAAGTAGAGTTCAATCATTTAACAGATTTATACCATGAAATTATATTTCCCTTCAAATGATGAGTATTCAAGATGTCTTGGTCCTACCTGAAGTGGAAGATTCAACATATAGAGAATCACATAATCCACAAATGATGAACTATATATTTTCCTTGTCTTTAGAGATTAACCAAAACCAAAATGGTTAGTATAAGATCAGATGATTCCGAAAAAGGATAATCCTTTAGAGAGAGAAATACTAATCCTAAAAACTAAAATTAAACCAACAATACCCAAAGGTTAATAAATTTCATTCAATAAACTATTGACCTTAAAATCCTTCTATATAGTTCAATATAAGATTGAAACCCAAAACTCAATAGCATTTTATTACATAGTCTTCCAAGTTAAATTGTATCTCCAAATAACATCAACTACACTTAAAGTAACATTAAATGTAATTATCCTTATCACGTATTCTCTATGATAGGTTGATCATTTCATAAATAACTCCAATATCTATAAATCCAAAATAAAAACATAGATAAAAATCCACCATTACTCCTCAAATGAAATCTCTTAGTATTTTATTTTCCATAGGCATATAGTGTTCCCAGCAGAGTGAATGTCTTCCAAAATAACATGTATTATTTAATCACCAAATCATTTTCCTACAAAAAGGATATCCATTTCATAAAACATATGTTCCCAAATAAACATATTATTGACCAATAAAATCATTTATCAAAAAATAATTGACACACAAACCAGGGACTTCACATAGTCTAGTGTTAGGCGATAAATCCCAGTCACACTTTGGTTGTGGGTTTGATTCTCGCAGCTTTGTCTGATGCAATGAGTTGTCACGTGGTCTATGTGTTTCCCCTTTTCAAAAATGATATTTCATAACATTCCCAAAATGATATAAATTCCTCAACATAACCATAACATAATTTAACAACAAATGTTATCTCATACCATGCATTTTCATCCCAGAAAATTAATAACCTGTAATTGAAACAAATTCAAGGATCATATATACTCAAATGGTTATTTACAATTATATACCCAAAAGAAAAGATAATTCTTCCTTGAATAAAATTTTCACATTACAAACTGTAGGGTTTCATATACAACAGAAAATTCTTCCAATGTAATCCCATCAACAAAGAGCAGTGCTACTTTTAAATATTTCCCCATCCATGTATTTCCACATTGGTTCTTACATGACCAAGAGGTTATCCTATATAACAGAGCATTGATTCTAGTAATGCCTAGGTTCCCTACATTAATGTAAAATGACTGTAAATGGATTCTTGGGATCATTTTTATTTTCTTCCATAGTACTCTTCAGTTTTCCTCGACAATTACTTACTTTATGTCATTATTTTCCACACATAAATCATTTCTTTGTTCCATTGAGACACTTTCCTGGGTGTCTCCTTCCACATTTCCTGCATGATGGAAATTGAGCTTTCTTTTCTCCATGGTCTCCACTGATGGAACTCTTATAATTCAATGCATTTCTCTTCTTTGTTGAGTCCAAAAGTTGGTCAATATATATGTCATCGATCATATTTTTGAAAAACTGATTTGCTATAAACATGATATCTTTTACACCTATCAATAATCCATTTTGTTTCTCATTTCCCCCAACATGCCCACCTTGTACATCAGTTTCAATGTTACTATGTATTACTTGGAATCCAGCCATTGACTAAAACTAGAAAGCATTGTGTTAGTAACAATAGTCATAAAATTATTTAGAGAATATCATGAAACACAGTTTTCTATCTAAATCACCTTAGGATTATCTATGGTTATTTTTTCCCATCTTATATTAAAATACTTCAAATTAGTTGGTAAAGAGAATGAGAATTATCCTAAAAATATCCTAGGAGTGTCAAAACCAAGAGTGCAGCAAGACCCATTGTCGTGCAGCAGTTCTCATTTGAGTCTAGACTAAAGAGGTGTTTTCGAGTTTTACCCATAAGTACATCTATGATAAAGCCTCCTCTACCTGCTCGTATCTAGATAGGGATGCATTTCTTAGAAAACCCACATAATATTTACATTACCAAAAATTTTAAATGTTCTTCTTTACTAATCCCCAAAGTATATCTTTGGGTAATGTTCTCAAATAAATGCTTTTTTTCTCAATCTAGTTTCCAAGTTTTGTACCAAAATTCCTTCGATACAATCTATAATGCTCCACCCTATTTACCCAGAGTAGGTGCATTATTACATATCATTGGTATGATCACAAGAGATAATGTCCCGAATGACTTATTATTATAGTATCTTTGGAAGTACTAGATACACACATAAGTTTTACATTACATCATAAAATAAAGAAAAACAATATTATATTCCCTTTGAACACACTCATATCCCATAGAATATTCTATCATGTTAAACATGATATACTTCTTTTCCATCATGGAAAAAATAATACATAGAAAGGGGTGAGCTCCGATGCTCAGTAAGGATAACAATGTAGCATAAACAATCATAAAAATGAATTATCATTAAAGGAAAGGTATAAGACTAAATCGAAATTATTTTAAACATATAATTCATCATAATATGGCTAATATAAGACGAATAATTCCATTTACTTATTTTCATGGATATTCTACTATTCGAATAACCGCATGTAATATCAATAGCTAATTTCATAATTATGGAATGTATAATGCCAGACATCATAACCATATAGTCTAGGCCTCGTGAAAAGACTAAAAAATAATATTTTATCAAGGCCTTATTCCAAGACACTATTTTAACTCATGGGACCTACTGATGCATCGAGGAGCTATAGGGGGCTCCTCCTGTCA
Source organism: Viscum album (assembly GCA_963277665.1). Classification (NCBI taxonomy): domain Eukaryota; kingdom Viridiplantae; phylum Streptophyta; class Magnoliopsida; order Santalales; family Viscaceae; genus Viscum; species Viscum album. The sequence continues at coordinate 930,847,798 of OY728165.1, forward strand.
CATACTATGTCCAATTCATTCCTCAAAATAAAAGGTTGAAACAAAATCTAAACATTCAAATTAAAACTTGCATATGAAATGTTAATATAAAAACCATGAATGGTATAAAAATAGAACATACACATTAAAACATAACTCATTTAATACAATATAGTAGATTGTGTAAATAAACCTCAATCAAGATTAATTAAGGATATTGACATAGATAAAATAATCAGTACAACTATTTCCAGGGAAATATCCATTTTTTTCTTGAGAACATTTAAACGTATCAATATTTATGAAGAATATATTAAAAATATATTATTCAATCAATGTGTGACACACTACTTAGAAAATTCTAAAAATAATTTTAATTTTAAAACATTCTTGTAAATATAAATAAAAACTTAAAACCAATTTTAAAACATGGATATTAATGAGAATGAATTAGACGAATAAATCTTTAAAACATTTAAAATGATATTTTAGTTAGAGTTCATTATAAAATGAGAAATGTTTGAATTAAAATAATAGAGGTTATAAAAACAATATAATATCATGATAATAAAGGGATTCATGATATACTATATCAATGTATAGTATATACACCATATAAAAGCGAATTGGTGTATAACAAGAAAGAAGTCTCAACAGAATGTAAATTGAGATGCAATCTATTATAAAGAGCGTATCATTATATTAAGGATAAATAAATTACAAATTATATATGAAAAATATAAATACACACAATACAATTAAATATTCAGTGTAAATCAATCAGAGGACATTCACACATATTCTTGTAATAATAACACCAATAACATGGATGTTTAACTCAATGAATGTAAATTGAGTTAAGACTACTATTATAATGTTCCAATCAATGACTTCAGAATTTATCAATTGAGTAATTATGTATATCCAAAGTATATCCAAATAATGAGGAGTGGAAATTACTAAATAAATAAATAAATAGTGATTTCACACATAATCTTAGTGTAAAATAATCAATGATGTTTGGGTAAAACCCAATGAGTAGAAATTGAAATTTGAAATCCCCTTACCGATTTGGTAACTTACGAAACATACAACCCATGAAAAAAGGATCATACAATGTAGATTTAAATATCCAAAAATTAATTTATATTACATGAAGAATACTATCATGGGCTGTGCGTACACTACTAAAAATGAAATAGTGGAAAATATAGTAGGAATCTCACAGGAATAAGAAGTGAGATGAAAACCCCTTACTATGTTGTAATCAATTGATTCATATGAGGAAAATGTAATATCCACATAATAAATCATAGAATACCATGAATATAAAGAGAACCAAGATAATATACATCAAATGTTAGAACACAATACACCACAAGCAATAAATAAGTGGTGACCAATAGAAATCTCACGGAAGTAAAAGTGAGATTTGAAACCCCTTACCATTTTCTTTTCCTTATTTGAGGGTACAATAACCTCTTTTATAATGGTTAAATAATTGTTATTACATTATACATGAACCATATATATAAATTTTATAACATATAAGTTCTTTTAATATTTCTTTGTTAATAGTATCTCAGTAGTATCATTATTTCTGGTGTTAACTGATTTTTTTTCTTTATATGTTTTGTTATGTACGACATGTTTGTTATGAATAGGATGTATTTGATTCATATATATAATAATATTTTGTTCTTTATCCTTATTTTTTAATCATAAAATGATATTTATTCTTTAATGGTTATGATGGAGAATGAAACTCATCCCGTTCGTGGAGATGGTCATCCATACGTATGCACGAGCGAGAATACCATTCTATTGATGGTGAAATGAAAAGTAATTGGATGGTATTTCGTATATATATATAATCTTTAACATGTTATATTTATTATTTACTAAAATTATACTCATTATTATACCTATCCAACAAACTACACCATGACATGGAGACGGTAAGTCGTACGTACGCACGTATGGTGACTTTTTCATTCATAGGATGGATAGAATATTGAATATGGTTGTACCATATTTATAATAACATCACAGTTTGTAGAGGGTACTGGATTTATTATTATTGTATGTATACATCAATGAAAGAGGAAGTGTAATAAGTAAAGAACATTGAAAGAGGTGATAAATTAATTATCTCTTCTTCAGGTGATTCCTTTTGATTTGATGAAAATTGCTTCATAGGATGGCTTTAAGATCAATTTAATCACTCTAAATTGAAGTGGGGGTAGTTGGGAGGATATTTTATCAGGGTTAGGCTGAGCCAAATGGCTTTGGAGGTGTGATTTTGAGATAAGGGGATGTTCTCTTTTATAAGGGAGGTGAGAGTAACTTTAAGAAACCCTTGAAATATAATTTTATTATACAATAATATTCAGTTTATAACGGCTCCATAAGAATTTAATTTGGGGATAAGGTGGGGTTTGGTCGAAAAAATCTCAACCAATAGGTATTATACTGGTTTAGGTCACCATATTAGACTTATCATTTATATTTAACTCTTGGTAAAATAGTTTATCATTCTCCATGTCTCATTGTATTTTTATATTATATGGTTGATAAAATTCTTATAAAATTCCAAGAGAACCCAAATTGGTTCATTAATGACATATATATTATTATATAAGTCATTTTCTCGACCTTTATATTTTTAGGACTATTATATCATTTAAAAACATAGTATTTGTTTTAAAAACTCATTTATGACAATTTTGACATTATTTAGTATTTGGTATTTTTGAATGTCATAAATAAATTATTTATTAGCAAAAAATACATTTAATCATCCATAACATGTAATATTAACCTAGAAAATTTGTTTAATTCATTAAAATCCTCAACTAACATTAATTTTAATATTTATAATATCAATTATTTTAATCATTCATTAATATGGTAGTTACTCTATTATCATTGTGTCATAAATAAATTTAATTATATAATGACTAAAAATTATAAAAAATATACCCTAATGTATGAAATCTTTTTATTTTTCTAATGAATATTTATAGTTTAAATTATCATATATTTAACCCTATATTAAAAATGTTTTATTTATTAAAATTTCAATTTAACAATTTTAAGTCTTCTTAAAATAAAATAATAATAAGTATTATAGTCTAAACCAAGTGGACCAAAAAGATCATATTTTATTCCTTAATTTGATTTTGGTCTAAATAGTATTATACAATAGAATTATTACATGTGTTAGGGTAATTATAATATCATTTTTTCCTTTAATTACCCTATTTAGTTTTAACTGTGGTAAATAAAATTTAAAAGTTACTATTCAGAAAAATCTATTTTCATATTTTTGAACCAAATTTTACTTAATAACGTCAACCGTGTCTATAAAATGTTTGAAATTCAATTCATAGAAGTGGTAAAATTATGTTTTATGCAAATTTTTTAACATGGCTAGAAGGTGGGTAAAAAACGTTTAAATATTCAATAAAATTTTACACATATAATTTTATTATAAAATGGCTCAAATTAATTACATAGAACTAATATAGGTATTATGAATCTATTTTTAATTTAAATAAATTTAAATAAAATAATTAATAATTTAAATTAAATGTTTTTTTAAACAACAATTCAATGTTTTTCACTATTCATCATAAATTGAATGTTTTCCGCAAAATACCAAAAATTCACCCTAATCTAATTTTGATATTTTGAATCCAAAAATGTGGTATATTTTATCAAATAAAAAACATATAAGTTTAATTAATTAATTTAAAATTAATTCCTATTGTCAAAACCAGAAATACGGTCTTTTAGAAGTAAAAATCATCAAAAGAATGATATATGTTTATGTCCGATTTAAAAGTGAAATTACTTCCAATGACCAAAATTGGAATAAATGATAAAAATAAAAGATAATTATAATTCAGAACCATTGAAATGTATTTTAAAGACCCATAAATTTCAAAGAAATTCCTTTCTTAAATTCTTTGAAAATTTATGAGTCCGTAGTTTCTAACAGCGCCTTATTTTGAGGCCCAGTGTGCCCAGAATAATTATCTGTAGTTTTGTTCGGGTACGTTCAGTAAAAGTACATGCGAGTTTTTTTTATCTTTTTAACTGATGCTTGGAATTTAAATTTGAGGACACGAATGAACTCGTAGTTCCAGTATTCTCTTCAGGGGACCTTTTCCGGAGTTGCGTTTTGTACAGGCTGAAAGTTAATTTTGGAGATTTTTTAAAAATCTAATAAAAATAATGTGTTACATATTTTTTGTTAAGGGGTGGTTATTTTCTCCAAATAGGTGCTGGAGGTGGGGCCCACACCCTACATAACCCCCCATGAGAGGATATTGTTTGGTGGGGCCCACAGAAACACAAACCTCTCCACTCCCCTTGAAACCCCCCTTTAACTCCTAAAACCTTTCACCTTCCTTCTTTTAAATTTTAAAATTATCTCCTCATCTCATGAATGTGCCAACAACTAATTTTAATTAAATTCAAACACCTATGATTAATTAAATTCCTCATTTAAATAATCTTTTTGAATTTATTTTAAATTTGTTTTACAACATTAAAATAAGGGATTTCATTATTTTAATTTGATTGGAATAAATACGCATTGGTGGAACTTTTGAGGATTTGGAGGATTTCAGCCTCTCCAGGGAAGAACATGAGGAACTCAATCATCTTCCTCCACTTCTTCAACCATGGCAAGAAAGAAGGTGGCACCAGAAAGACCGCCATCTACCTTCAACTTCCTGCGCGTCATGGGAGAAGACGTCTTCGTCACCAACGACAACGTTTTTCCCTCCGACGTTGACAGAATGATATTTATCTTACGTGACACCGTCTTTCGTGTCTTCCAAAATGTTCATTGAATCCAGGTGGGGTAAATTCATTTATCTTTTTAAATGAATAATTTTTATACCTCATTTTTCGATAAATGTTCTGGTTCGACTTTGGAAAATTGTTATTATATAATGCAGAGGGTGTGGGCTGAACTAACATGGCCTGATGCCCCCTCAGTTGAATCTTGATTGTTATAAAAATAGAAACAGAGCCAGAAGGGCGTGGTGACATCGCACCGTGCCGAAGGAAGGAGGCCACGGTCTTGATGTGGCGGCGACCGATGGTCAGGCCGGGCCGCGGCGGTGGAGGACCGACGTCGACGCACCGGCCGCGTGGAGGAAGGCACGGCCTGAAACCGCAGGACCCATGGACACACCGAACTGGCTGGACATAGCCAGATGGGCTAGAGAATTGCAGTGCCCTCTTTGTGACGTGCTACAGAGGAGATGCAGCCTGATTATTAGGGACGCTCAGCGGGCAAACCAGTCGGCCACCTACCAGATGGGCGGAAGTAACCACGGCGCCGCATGAGAGGAAAGCGGCCCGCTGTGCGGGCCGCTCACATCGGACAAAACTGGACAGCTTTGGCTGACTGGGCAATAAGGAGGGGCGGTTCCGCTCGGCGCCACCAGGCGAACCGAACCAGCCCGCAACCGCTGCCCGGTTCCGTGGGTGGGCCACACCCCACTGGGCCGGGCCGATCCCCTATCCGGGACGGACCCGTCGGGCCGGGTCCCTGGGTGAGATTCACACCACCGGGCCGGGCCGACCCCCAACCGGTTCGGACCCACCAAATATGGTCAGGCTGCCCAGCCAGTCCACTGGGCTTGACAGGCCGGGCCCGTTTCGCATAAACTCGATTATCTTCTAGACCGCGTGTCTGATTGACGCTACGTCTACGGGAATGGGACCCTTGCGATGATGAATTCTTTTGCGATAAACTTAGTGAGTTTCGGAAAACTTTGGAAAATGGCCTAGTTTGGAACTAGCGTAATTCCAACTGGGCCCCTAGAACAGAAAATCTAATAACTCTCAGAACGGGCATCCGATTGATGCACCGTCTGTCACATTGGGTTCCTTTTGATGAGACATAATTTTGAGATACATCAACTATGGACTTCATTATAGTTGATGTATTGACCCCCTTTGCTCGAGGAGCGGACCCTCCCACAATCAAGCATATTGTTTGCGGGAACCCTAGAGCTAGTTGCGACTGCGATGACTACTGTAATGGGATCCTCTGTTGGTTCAACGATGATGACTGTTGTACCGGGATCCTCCGTGGGTTCGACGTTGATTGATATTGTACCAGAATCCTCCATGGGTTTGACAGTGATGATTAATGTTCTTTTATCCTCTGCGGGTCTGACAGTTTTGACTACTGTTCTTGTATCCTATGTGGGTCCAACAGAGTAGCTGGTCTTGTATCATGTGTGGGTCTGACAGCATAGCTGGTCTAGTATCCTGTGTGGGTCCGACAGGTTAGATTAATTAGGGAGCACATCAAATCATCTCTATCTATATACAAAAGATGTATATCTGTGTGAATTGAGTCTTGACTTTCAAAAATTATCATCGATGTGATTAAATTTACTTCCTGTGTGGAATGGGTTGTGTTTGGGCTTGAGAGTTAGTACCAGGCCATGATTGGTAACTTAGGTATATATATGAGAATATACCTATGTAGGGTTGGTTGATACTTCATGATTGTATCATTCTTCTGTGGTTAATCCTTCGTGGATTCTGGGAGACCTTCGGGAGTCTTGGGGTCCCTACTGAGTATCTATATACTCACCCCTGCATGGGAAATGCCCGCACTTTTTTGTGTTGGTTGCAGACAACGGACAACACTGATCGAGGCAGAGTGTTGTGGAGCTGGATGGTACCCGCAGGTGGTCCACTTGGCGAGACGTACACGGAGTGAACGGACGGATCTGAGGTGCTGAGGAGGCCATCTGTACCCATCCTTCTAGTGGGATTCCTAGAGGATGACTCAGTAGTTGCTGTTTAGTTTTCTGTAGTTGTACTTTACTGTTGGACTTGTATTCATCGCCCCATTCCTTTCATCACTTACTTTTTTATTCAGTTATACTTAGTGTTTATTTTCAGTTGTTGCCTCTACCGCTTGTGTTTAGACTGTGTGTGTTTTACAGGTTAAAAAGGAAATTTCTTCCATTTTATTGGGATTACTCCTTTGGTTCTAGTCACCAGCCCCTGGCCTATGGAAGGTGGGCATGTGTTAGTCACAGAATGGGCCCCAAGAACGGGTTTTGACAAATTTGTATTAGAGGAGTCGGCTCTACTGCAGTACTCATGACTCTGATCATTATTTTCCTTGAAGCAATAGTCTTAAGAGTATTGAGTGTGGTTTTCAGTCCAGGGAGTCCTATGTCGGTGCGGTGGCCGACGTATCCATACACTAGGACCCTGACCTCTGATTCATGACTCAGTACATGAAAACATTGATTGCATGTGTCTTTCCTTTGAAAATATTTTCTTCGTGATTACATTGTGTATGATCACAAGGTGTACTATTTTAACCATGGAACACCTTTTTCTTTCTAGGATGGCCCCCCGAAGGCATCCAGCTAGGGTTCCGAGTTATGTACGAGATGGTATACCACCGATCGATGAGGCCTTGGTGCTAGGCCCCATCACAACGGAGGCACTAACGGTACCACTACCCGCTGGGTCACCGATACCACCAGCCCCAGCAGCAGAGAGTGCACGCCTCCTGAGTGCGTCACACGTGTTCCAGCGCCAGAATCCGCCCAGGTTTCGAGGATAGATGGGCCCACAGGCAGCTGAGGATTGGCTGGAGGCTGTCGTTAGAGTTTTCAGATTGGTAGGGACGCCAGCTGACCTTATGGTGATACTTGCTGCCAGTCACTTGCATGCGGCAGTAGCAAGATTGTGGAGCCTGATGCTTTATGTTCATGATGAGGCATCATTACTCTGGATAGACTCTGAGAGTCTCTTCTGCTCGGAGATTGTTCCAACCACCCTTCATGTGGTACAGATTCATGAGTTACTTCATCTGCAGTAGGGTAGTGATTCTCGCTCAAATTTACCCAAGAGAAGAAGGTAAGACGGTCCTTGTAGTTTATCTTGTATTGTCGAATCTTAGAGACCTAATAAGTAACCTATAGGCACGTAAATTTTATGGATTGTTTTTGGCTATGAAGTGGCCAACATGGGTTGATTTTACATGGGTTTAAAGGAACTCTAAGAGACTTAATTGAAATCAATTTAAAATAATGAGTTGATCCTAGGTTATCGCTCGGGGCGGATTGGACGTATTTCCTTTTCAATGATTTCAATTTCTTATATTTGAGATGAGTTCATTTAAGAGGATAAAAAAAAATCATAAGTTACTTGTTTAATTCCTACAACCTTTAATATTAATCACCTATACACTTTAAGGATCAATGTTTTGAGAACTATAAGGTAACAGTTCGTATTAGCACTTGAAGCGTGTGTCCTTAAATTCAGCAAGGACGATGAAGTTTAAAAATCATCAAATAAAAATCTCAATTAATGAAGTTATTATAAATTAATGGGGTGATAAATAACATCCAATACAGCCCCTTGCTACTCCCTTGGATCAAACCATAAGTGGGTTAGCCCTCCATTGATCCCATGGTTTCAATGGAAGCAGAAAGTAGTCTCATGTAGGAGGAAATAGAGAAGTAAAGAAAACAACAAAAATAAAATGATCACTCCACTATTGTGTGAATAATTTCACAAGGTTTGGTGTGAATAAATTCACACCTTGATCCAACGGTATCAAATTGATATGAAGAACAACAGAAAAAGATTATAAGAAGAACTTTTATTGAGAAACTAATGTGAATTGAACAACTTACATGTGAAAGACAAATTTGAGACAACAAAATTGCAGCATAACATTACAATTGAACAAAGCACCAAAGATTAAAAACTCCTTCACCACCACTGCCCTAAATAAACATTTTGGGAGCCTTGGGTCGAGCCTCCAACAGTATAAGTCATCCCACTTGATTATGGTGGGTCTAGGGTGGTGGAAAGTTTGTGGAAAGGAGACTTTCCACCCTTGACCCGAAAAGGTATCCAGCTTGCATCCACCAACCAGAGGCACATGAAAAGGCTTCTAGATGGCCGAACTTGGGCGGGCCATAGAAGACTTAAATAAAGCTCCGGATGTCCCCTAACATCTTGTAAAACCTTATCCCAAAAAGAGTTATGTTGTTCTAGATATGGTTTAATTGGTGGGTTGTTTTTCTGGGCCGCAGAATCTGGCCCTGAATTTTATCTCTAACTTGGGCCGACTAAATAGACACCATGCAGGCCGAATTAGCATTGGATCCTACATATTTATTTGTTTCTATACATGTCTTATATCATTATAAGAAATTGGGGATTCATTGGGCCTGTATGTTGGGCCCCACCGTCTCATCAGTGGTCTGGTGTCCAATCTGTCTTCTCTTGAATTGCTTCCTTTCATTAAAAAAATATCCCCATCTTCTTCCATTATTCTCCATTGATCCATTAATGAAACATGTTCATATTGGAGTGTAGATAAATTTCCAAAAATATTAAATTAAAATATGTATAATCAGATGAATCATTGGGTACTTCAAATGATGTTAAAAAATGTACCACATAATAGTGCATTTTAAGAAGGTATTACAATCATAATGTGAAATTTGAATTCCCTTTTCCAAAAAAATTTTAATACGTAGTGATCACCAGAAACCCTTATACCAAACAATCATGAAACCCATCAAAATATTTTAATACAAGTTAGTTTAATAAATAGATACCAATTACAAGCCGATTCCTTTGTTCAAATTAATTACCATATTTCATCCAATATCAATTAAGTATGAGGATGTGTTGTGCATCACAATAGACATTGGGGTTCATTTTTATTCAAGGGGGGTGGGGGGGAAATGATAGATGCTCTAGGTGGAATAGCATTTCAATATTAAGATTAGTATTAAATTTTTTTTGTTGTATTATTTTTTTCTGTTTTTTTTCTGTTATTTGTTTTTTGCAGTTTTACCATGGTAATTGAAATTGCACTCAAAAGAGTCAACCCCTGTAGCAAGTCTTTGTCGATGACACCCAGACTCAAAGACCTTAGGGAACCATGTAGATCCCACATACTCAGGCATCATCTCGAGTTAAATCAGTCGAAAATAAATTCAAATTACCAAAAATAGAGATAAAATTACTAAATCTGGGCTAGACAACTATGGAGTCACGATCCCCAAGTGCCGAAAGCCACACATTAGGTCATTTCATTGCTCAACGCGCAATTTTTTTTTAATAATTTTTTTTTGAATACTCATATTAAACTAAAATGATCACCAACCCTATGCTATTTATTTAGGGGACCCATGAATTCAAACTAATACCCCACTATGCAAAGGACGTGCATTGTGATCTTTTTTTTATTTGGATGAAAATGTAAATGATGAAATATCACATTGGAGAACCGCACATTCCAAAATCTATACTCATGAAATTATACATGGATTAAAATCATAATCAAGGTATGCTAAATTATTTGATATCCAGTTTCAATGTGAGCAATGTGTATTACCATGTTCAAAGTTAAAGGAATTTTTCCTTCTATTTTCATAAAAAAAATCAAATCATTTATCATTTTTTTTGACACAAAAGAATTTTTTATTTTATCTCCCCCCCAACATAAAATAACAATGTCCCCAGTGATTAATGAAACGAAAATTTAGAATGGGGTAGAGGTAGAGAATGCAAGTTCAAAAAGGAAATTGAAAATGAGGATCATGGAATGATGTCACCTGGTGATTGATGTTGAAATTCTTGTCGCTCCAATTTAGTCCTTTGATATCCATGTCGCCTGTAGAGTTGCCTAGTGGAAAAATGAAAACAAACAAAACAAAACAGTATATATATATATATATATATTTAAAATATGTATATATATAAAATAAAATAAACTGATGATACATTGTCTTCTTTTTAAATTTTTGGGTATGACATTACTCAAGGATCACACCACGTGACACTGATGAATATGGTGCTCCCCTTTCATACCCATCTATACTCATAATAGAAGAACATTTCAATAGTCAATATTTCTTTTTAAATATAAAAATGATTAATTAAAATATAAATTTTATTAAAACAACAAAATGATAGGAAACTTGAAAACCATGGGTTTCCTCCCATGCAGTGCTTTGTTTAATGTCGTTAGCTTGACTTGAACCCCCCAACATATCCAATACCAACTTTCAACATTTTATAGACCACATGTTTCACCAATTCAACTAGGTTGAGATTGATTCTGTTTTTAGAATTTGTTTCATTCACAAACCTATATCCTAAAATGAGTGGGTAAATCCAAGGAATATCAGAAATGGTGGATCTAGTTGCTTCTCTAGTCATGCCTAAGACATCAATAATCATTCCTAAATTTTTTTTCAACAGAAGAATGATTTCAAACTAAAAGATCATGGTTATACCCTATGAATGGATACTTGATTGGGGAATTAAGGATAATAATTTAGAGCTCGTGTTGGATAAGAGATTTAGACACAAGTTGATATTTTGAATCCAACTCAGTTTCATTTTCCAAACTTCTCAACAAAATTGGTTACTTTTGAATAGAATATTCAATCACCAAATTAGAAAGATCATTTTCAGGAATGGGTATGGACTCAATGTTTGTGATTTCTTTTAATGGTTCAGTGATTTGTGTTTTTGAAAATTTATCAATGGATTTATACTTAGGAGACTCAATCCATGATGTGAAATTCGCCTCTTTTGAATCCATAAAGTCAATTTCCTATTGATTTAAATACCCATCAACAATTCCATGATCCTCCTCATCTTCCCCAAATCCAAAGGTTTTCTCTTCAGTAAACTCATAAGCGGTTAGTGGGAAACTAGACACTTCACACAAGGTTATGGAAGGGACAGTTTGTGTCGGGATGGGTTTCTCACAAATTTTAATGCTTTGTAGTTCTAATCTGAAATATGAAACCTCAAAATTCATTTTCTCCATTTTTTGACACAATTTCTCATGTAATGTTTGTGGGTCATGATGGGAAAGGGGTTGATAAAGATGGTCTATTCCAGGTGGATAATTAAGTTGTTGGAATTGCACAGGAGGGTGTTCAGATTGGCATTGTGGGGAATGAAACTCATTATACGTTGGGATGTCTTGTGGATAATAGGAGTTAAAACATTGTGCCTCAATTGGTTGTTGTTTATCCCACCAGTAGAAACATGGATGATCATTGTAAGTCACACTTGGTGTGGGGTGATCAATGTAGGGTGAGGTTCCCCATGTTTGGGCTTGATCAAAATTGATTTCCGTAGGAGTGTGGAAGTGATAATAAATAAGAGGGATGGAAAAAAAGATGATAGTGTCTATGATAACTTACTTAGGTCTTCAACAACGGTGCCAAAATTTGATTCTCGCTCAAATTTACCCAAGAGAAGAAGGTAAGATGGTCCTTGTAGTTTAGTTTGGTTTTCGAATCCTCAAAGACCTAAGAAGTAACCTATAGACACGTACATTCTATGGATTGTTTTTGGGTATGAAGTGTCCAACATGGGATGATTTTAGATGGGTTTAAAGGAACTCTAAGAGACTTAAGTGAATTCAATTTAAAAGAATGATTTGATCCTAGGTTATCGCTCGGGGTGGATTGGACGTATTTCCTTTTCAATGATTTCAATTTCATATATTTGAGATGGGTTCATTTAAAGAGATAAAACAATATCATAATTTACTAGTTTAATTCATAACCCCTTTAATACTAATCACCAATACAATTTAAGGATCAATGTTTTGAGCAATTCAAGGTAAAGGTTCGTATTAGCACTTGAAGCGTGTGGCCTTAAATTCATCAAGGACGATGGAGTTTAAAAATCATCAAATAAAAATCTCAATTAAAGAAATGATTATACATTAATGGGGTGATAAATAACATCCAATCCATCCCATTTATACTCTCTTGGATCAGTCCATAAGTGGGTCAACACTCCATTGATCCCATGGTTTCAATGGAAGCGGAAAGTAGACTCATGAGGGAGGAAATGGAGAAGTAAAAAAAACAACAAAAATAAAATGATCACTCCACTATTGTGTGAATAATTTCACAAGGGTTGGTGTGAATAAATTCACACCATGAACCAACGGTATCAAATTGATATGAAGAAAAACAGAATAAGAGTATAAGAAGAACCTTTATTAAGAAACTAATGTGAATTGAACAACTTACATGTGAAAGACAAATTTGAGACAACAAAATTGCAGCATAACATTACAATTGAACAAAGAACCAAAGATTAAAAACTCCTTCACCACCACTGCCTTAAATAAGATTTTTGGGAGCCTTGGGTCGAGCCACCAACAGTAAAAGTCATCCCACTTGAGTATGGTAGGTCTGGGGTGGTGGAATGTTTGTGGAAAGAAGATTTTCCACCCTTGACCAGAAAAGGTATCCATCTTGCATCCACCAAACAGAGGCGCATGAAACACCTTCTAAATGACCAAATTTGGGTGGGACATACAAGACATAAATTAATCTCCTGATGTCCCATAACATAGTGTAAACTCTCATCCCAAAAGGAGTTCGGTTTTTCGAGATATGGTTTAATTAGTGGACTGTTTTTCTGGGCCGCAGAATCTGGCGCAGAATTTTATCTCTAACTTTTTCCGGCTAAATAGACACCATGGGGGCCAAATTAGCATTGGATCCTGAAGAGGTATTTGTTACTATACATTTCTTCTATCATTCCAAGAATGTTGGGATTAATTGAGACTTTATGTTGGTCCCCACCGTCTCATCAGTGGGATGGTGTCCAATCTGTCTTCTCGAGAATTGCTTCCTTTCATCAAACAAATATCCCCATCTTCTTCCATGAATTCTCCATTGATCCCTGAATGAAAAATGTTAATATTGGAGTGTAGATAAATTTACAAAAATATCAAATTAAAATATGTATAATTAGATGAATCATTGGGTACTTAAAATGATGTTAAAAAATGTACCACATAATAGTGCATTTTAAGAAGGTATTACAATCATAATGTGAAATGATGTTCAAAGTGTAAAATGCACTAAAATGGTGTTTATCAATAATAAATAACATGAATATTATGTATATTAACAATGAAAATTTGCCTCATTTAGTGTCTAATCACACCCCCCCCCACTTGAGTTTTGCTAGTCCTGAGCAAAATATATTTCAACAATATGAAATTTGAATTCCCTTTTCCACAAAACTTTTAATACAAAATGATCACCAGAAACCCTTATACCAAACAATCATGAAACCCATCAATATATTTTAATACAAGATAGTTTCATACGCATATCCCAATCACAAGCCCATTCCTTTGTTCAAATTCATTTCCATATTTCATCCTATATCAATTAAGTATGAGGATGTGTTGTGCATCACAATAGACATGGGGGTTCATTTTTATTCAAGGGGGGGGGGAATGATGGAAGATCTAGGTGGAATAACATTTCAATATTAAGATGTGTATTCAATTTTTTTATTGTATTGTTTTCTGTTTTGTTTTGTTTTTTTTGTTTTTTGCAGTTTTTCCATGGTAATTGAAATTGCACTCAAAAGAGTCAACCCCTGTAGCGAGACTTTGCCGATGACTCCCAGGCTCAAAGACCTTAGGGAACCAAGTGAATACCCCATACTCGGGCATCATCTCGAGTTAACTCAGTCAAAAACAAATTAAAATTACCAAAAATAGAGATAAAATTAGAAACTATGGGCCAGACAACTATGGAGTCATGATCCCCAAGTGCCGAAAGCCACACATTAGGTCATTTCATTGCTCTACGTGCAATTTTTTTTATTTAATTTTTTTGAATACTCATATTAAACTAAAATGATCACCAAACCTATGAAATTTATTTAGGGGACCCCATTAATTAAAACTAATACCCCACATTCCAAAGGACTTGCATTGTGATCTTTTTGTTTATTTGGATGAAAATGTAAACGATGAAATATCACATTGGACAACCACACTTTCCAAAATCTTTGCTCATGAAAGTATACATGGATTAAAATCAGAATCAATGTATGCTAAATTATTTGATATCCCGTTTCAAAGTGTGAAATGTGTATTACCATGTCCAATGTTAAAGAAATTTTTCCTTCCACTTTCATAAAACAAAAATTTCAAATCATTTATCATTTTTTTTGACACAAAAGCATTTTTTATTTTATCACCCCCCCAACTTAAAATAACAATGTCCCCAGTGTTTAAAGAAAAGAAAATTTAGAAGGGGGTAGAGGTAGAGAATGAATGTTCAAAAAGGAAATTGAAAATGAGGATCATGGAATGAAGTCACCTGGTGATTGAAGTTTAAATTCGTGCCTCTCCAATTTAGTCCATTGATGTCCATGTCGCTTGCAGAGATTCGTAGTGGAAAAATTAAAAAAAACAAAAAAAAAACAAAACAGTATATATATATATAATAAAATATAAGTATATATATATATAATAAAATAAAATGATGATACATTGTCTTCTTTTTAAATTTTTCAGTAAGGCATTACACAAGGATCACACCACATGACACGGATGAATATAGTGCTCCCCTTTCATACCCATCCATACTCATAATAGAAGAACAGGTCAACAGTCAATACTTTTTTTAAATATAAAAATTATTAATTAAAATATAAATTTTATTAAAACAAAAAAGGATAGGAAACTGGAAAACCATGGGTTGCCTCCCATGCAGCGCTTTGTTTAATGTCGTTAGATTGACTTGAACCCCCCCAACATATCCAATACCAACATTCAATGTTTTATAGACCACATGTTTCACCAATTCAACTAGGTTGAGATTGATTCTATGTTTATAATTGGTTTCATTCACAAACCTATATCCTAAAATGAGTGGGTAAATCCAAGGAATATCAGGAATGATGGATCTAGTTGCTTCTCTAGTCTTGCCAAAGACATCAATAATCATTCCTAAATTTTCTTTTTCAATAGAAGAATGAATTCCAACTGAAAGTCCATGGTTATACCATATGAATGGATACTTGATTGGAGAAGGAAGGATAATAATTTTGAGCTCGGGTTGGATAGGAAATTTAGACACAAGTTGATATTTTGAATCCAACTCAGTTTCATTTTCCAAATTTATCAACAAAATTGGTTCCTTTTGAATAGAAGATTCAACCACCAAATTAGAAATTTCAGTTTCAGGAATGGGTATGGACTCAAAGTTTGTGATTTCTTCTAATGGTTCAGTGATTTGTGTTTTTGAAAATTTATCAATGGACTTATACTTAGGATACTAAATCCATGTTGTCAAATTTTCCTCTTTTGAATCCAAAAAGTCAATGTCCTCTTGATTTAAATACCCATCAGCAATTCCATGATCCTCCTCATCTTCCCCAAATCCACATGTTTTCTCTTTAGTAAATTCAAAAGAGGTTTGTGGGAAACTAGACAGTTCACATAAGGTCATGGAAGGGACAGTTTGTGTCGGGATGGGTTCCTCAAAATTTTTAATTCTCTGTAGTTCTATCCTCAAAGATGAAACCTCAAAATTCATTTTATCCATTTATTGACACAATTTCTCAAGTAATGGGTTTGGATCATGATGGGAAATGGGTTGATAAAGATGGTATATTCCAGGAGGATAATTAAGTTGTTGGAATTGCACAGGAGGGTGTTCAGATTGGCTTTGTGGGGATTGAAACTCGTTATAAGTTGGAATGTATTTTGGTGAATAGGATTTAAAACATTGGGTCTCAATTGGTTGTTGGTTACCCACCAGTAGAAACTAGGATGGTCATTGTACGCCACACTTAGTGTGGGGTGATCAATGTAGGGAGAGGTTCCCCATGTTTGGGCTTGTTCAAAATTGATTTCCATAGGAGTGAGGGGGTGAGAATAGAGAAGAGGGATGAAAAAAAAGATTATAGTGTCTAAGATAACTTACTTAGGTGCCCGGGAACGGTGCCAAAATTTAATTCTCGATCAAATTTACCCAAGAGAAGAAGGTAAGACGGTCCTTGTAGTTTATCTTGGGTTGTCGAATCCTCGGAGACCTAAGAAATAACCTATAGACACGTACATTATATGGATTGTTTTTGGATATGAAGTGTCCAAATTTGGTTGATTTTAGATGGGTTCAAAGGAACTCTAATATACTTAAGTGAATTCAATTTAAAATAATGAGTTGATCCTAGGTTATAACTCGAGGTGGATTGGACGTATTTCCTTTTCAATGATTTCAATTTATTATATTTGAGATGGGTTCATTTAAGGATATAAAACAATATCATCAGTAACTAGTTTAATTCCTACACCCTTTAATACTAATCACCTATACAGTTGAAGGATCAATGATTTGAGCACTTCAAGGTAAAGGTTCGTATTAGCACTTGAGGCGTGGGGCCTTAAATTCAACAAGGACGATGGAGTTTAAAAATCATCAAATAAAAATCTCAATTAAAGAAGTTATTATACATTAATGGGGTGATAAATAACATCCAATCCAGCCCCTTGATACTCCCTTAGATCAACCCATAAGTGGGTTAGCCCTCCATTGATCCCATGGTTTCAATGGAAGCGGAAAGTAGACTCATGAGGGAGGAAATGGAGAAGTAAAGAAAGCAACAAAAATAAAATGATCACTCCACCGTTCTGTGAATAATTTTACAAGGGTTGGTGTGAATAAATTCACACCATGATACAACAGTATCAAATTGATATTAACAACAACAGAATAAGTGTAGAAGATTAACTTTTATTAAGAAACTAAAGTGAATTGAACAACTTACATGTGAAAGACAAATTTCAGACAACAAAATTGCAGCATAACATTACAATTGAACAAAGCACCAAAGATTAAAAACCTATTCACCCCGACTTCCTTAAATAGGAATTTTGGGAGCCTTGGGTCGAGCCTCCAATAGTACAAGTCATACCACTTGAGTATGGTAGGTCTAGGGTGGTGGAAAGTTTGTAGAAAGTAGACTTTCCACCCTTGACCCGAAAAGGTATCCAGCTTGCATCCACCAAACAGAGGCGCATGAAACACCTTCTAGATGGCTGAATTTTGGTGGGATATAGAAGACTAAAATTAATTTCCGGATGTCCTCTAACAGATTGTAAACTATCAGCCCAAAAAAAGTTATGGTGTTTCAGATATGGTTTAATTGGTGGGCTGTTTTTCAGAGCCTCAGAATCTGGACCAGAATTTTATCTCTAACTTTGGCCGACTAAATAGACACCATGGAGGCCGAATTAGCATTGGATCTTGAATAGGTATTTTCCTATACATGTCTTATATCATCCCAAGAATGTTGGGATTAATTGGGCCTGTATTTTTGGGCCCCACCATCTCATCAGTGGGATGGTGCCCAATCTGTCTTCTCTAGAATTTCTTTCTTTCATCAAAAAAATATCCCCATCTTCTTCCATGAATTCTTCATTTATCCCTGAATGAAACATGTTCATATTGGAGTGTAGATCAATTTCAAAATATATCAAATTAAAATACGTATAATCAGATGAATCATTGGGTACTTCAAATGATGTTCAAAAATGTACCACATAATAGTGCATTTTAAGAAGGTATTACAATCATAATGTGAAATGATGTTCAAAGTGTAAAATGAACTAAAATGGTGTTTATGAATAATAAAGAACATGAATATTATGTATATTAACAATGAATATTAGCCTCATTTCATGGCTAATCAGGTAGCATGATAGTAGCTCAGTACTTAGCGAGGTTCACCGACCTCTCACGCTACACCACAGATATGGTACAAGACCCATTCCTTAAGGCCCAGACATTTGATCATGGAATCAGGCATGAGATCAGGGCTTTGACGATTCCCCTCAGCATCCCGATGCAGGCGGGGGTGCAGAAGAGAGCCCATGTAGTGGAGAGTTTTTTCATTGAGCAGTCACCAGCGGCGAGACCCACCACGGGATGGCACGTAGCAAAGTCTTCTACAGTCGGCAGTAGACAGTTGACATAGAGGTCCAAGCGGACTAGGCCATCAAGTGGGTGATCTCAGGATACAGGTTTGGTTGGGTGGGGCACATGAAACAGAGCCAACTATAAGGAGATAAGGAAGTGCTATACATGGGGCTGTTAGGTCCACATAGCTCGTGATTGCCCCAACCGCCATGTAGATGAGTAGGATATAGTATAGGGACCTCCCATCTAAAAGGCATATGTTTGACTGTGGTGGTCCTTCTGGAGTAGGCTGATGTGGCACTAGAGCTGGCCGAGCAGTGGGTGGAAGATGACGTTTCGAGGCACTACCACCACCACTACCAAGAGGTCCACCCCGACCACAGGGAGCTGGCGGTCAGAGGAAGCCTTAGCTCCATGCTATCGAGGCCTACGAACACGACACACCTGATATGATTTGAGGTACTATCTATGTCTACTCCATTCTTTCTACAATAGTTATATACATAGGTGTGAGTAATTCTTTTATTGCCACCGCCCTTGTTTGGATCTTGGAGATTCCAATGGAGTTGTCATCTCGATCCTTACGGCTAGAGACTCTTACGGGAGCAGACTCGATGATTACGCACTGGTTCCGGTAGTGTAAGCTTACTTTAGGAGGATAGATCTTCGGCTGAGATCTTCGTGTAGTGGCATCGAGGCCTTACGATGTCATCTTTGGTATGGATTGGTTGTCCACAGATCATGCTCAGATTGACTGCATTAGGTGAAAAGTGTGGTGTATCCGCACGGATGGGACCAGGTACACCTTCATCGGCGAGTAGGGAGCCTTAGCAGCATAGGTTGGACATATGCAGAGGAGGGGGTAGCCAATCACACATCAGTTGGCTAGTCTCATCCTTAGAGCGGTTGATGTGCGGAGTCTGAGTTTTCTTATTGTGGTGGATTACTATGCGGATGTTTTCCCTAACGACGTTCCAAGATTACCTCATCACAGAGAGGTAGAATTATACAATGACCTATACCCCGGGATAACACTGATATCTAATCTGGCATATTGGATGGCTCCTGCTGAGCTTCGTGAGCTACGAGTACAGCTGGAGGACTTGTTGGGGAAGAGATTTACCCGACACAGTGTTTAAACCTGGGCATCACCGATTTTGTACTCCAAGAAGGAGTATGGGATCTTGCGACTATGTTTCGACTACTGTCGTCTGAATCAGGTGACTGTGAAGAACAAGTATCCACTCTCGAGGATTGATGATCTCTTTGATCAGCTAAAGGGAGAACGATTTTTCTCGAAGATATACCTCACGTCAGGCTATCACCTGCTTAGAGTTCGAGAAGAGAATGTGTAGAAGACGACATTCAGATGTCGGTATGGCCACTACAAGTTCTTGGTTATTCCCTTATATGTAACCAATGCTCCAGCAGTGTTCATTAGTCTCATGAACCAGATCTTCCCGCCTTTCCTCGATCGATTTTTCATAGTCTTCATTGACGACATAATGATTTACTCAGCTACTAATGAGAAGCCCGACTACAATTTGCAGGTAGTACTGGAGACACTCTAAGAACACCAGATTTATGGTAAGCTCTCGAAGTTCCAGTTCTGGATTCGAGATGTTCACTTCTTGGGACACGTTATCTCAGAGGATGGAGTTGTAGTAGACCTAGTGATGATTGAGGAAGTACTTGCTTGGGAGCCACCCAGGAGTGTGACGAAGGTGTGGAGTTTCCTGGGACTGGCTGGGTACTATCAGAGATTTGTGCCAGACTTATCCAGAGTTGCAGCACCACTTTCTGCATTGACAAAGAAGGGTCAACCGTTCGTGTGGTCAGAGAGATTCCATAAGAGCTTTCATGTGCTGAGGAAGAGGTAGACCAGTGCACCCATCTTGAGGCTACCAGAGGAGGGTGTGGGGTATGAAACTTACTGAGACACATCAAGGACCAGACTCTGGTGTGTCCTGATTCAGGAGCAAGAGGTGATCGCGAATGGTTCACGTCAGTTGAGACAAAACGAGCAGAACTACACTACCCATGACCTGGAGTTAGTAGCAGTGGTCTTTTCCTTGAAGATGTGGTGGCATTATCTTATGGGTGAGCATTTTACAGTCAACTATGACCATCAGAGTCTCAGGTACATCTTATCGTAGAAGGAACTGAAGCTAAGACAGAAGCGATGACTCGAGTTCCTCCAGGACTATGAATTTGAGATAGTTTATACTCCTAGGAAGGGGAAAGTTGTAGCAGATTCTCTCAGTAGGAGATCGTGCATTCAGCTACTAGGAGAGGTGATAGAGCATCTAGAAGCGTTGTAGATATCCTTTGGGGATGGAGATGGAGCAGCCTTTCTTCAGTCTCTCACAGTCACTCCTCCACATCTTCAGCGAGTTAGCGAGGCACAATGGGGAAATGTTGACTGTGAGACGCGACGTCCTCAGATATCCTCAGGGAAGGCACCTGATGGATTTTTTGAAGGTGGGGAGCATGTCATCTTCTTTAGAGGATGTACCATGGTACCAGCTGCATTATATGAGGAGGTGTTTAGGGAGTTCCACACTTCCCCTCTAGCAGTACATCTAGGAGTGGCGAAGATGTACCAGGACCTCAGACGACAACATTGGTGGTTGGGTATGAGTAAGGCGGTAGCAGAGTTTGTCTCACGATGCCTCACTTTTCAGCGAGTGAAGGTAGAGCACCAGGTTCCAGTGGGATTAGTTTATCTCTTAGAGGTCCCAGAGTGGAAGTGGGATGAGATATCCATGGATTTTGTGATGGGACTTCCACGTACATCCAGAGTGCATGACTCAATCTAGTTGATCATTGACCGACTCACCTAGTCGTCCCACTTCCTATTGATCAGAGAGCAGGGCTCAGTAGAGAGCTTAGGATGCCTCTACATTTATGAGATCGTATGGCTTCTTAGTGTGCCATTGACTATCGTCTCCGATCGAGATTCTCATTTCACTTCCCAATTATGGAAGGGGTTACAACAGGATTTTGGGATGCAGCTTCTCATGAGCACCGCGTTCCATCCTCAGACGGATGGTCGGACTGAGAGGACCATTCAGACTCTCGAGGAAATGCTCTGTGCTTGTGTCCTTGACTTTGGTCACATCTGGGAAGATCACTTACCCTTGGTGGAGTTTGCGTATAACAACAGCTGTCACTCCACCATTGGGATGACACCTTACGAGGCACTGTACGAACGACCTTCCAGATCATCTCTATGATGGACTGACCCAGGGGAGTCGGCACTTGTAGGACTAGAGATGGTGCAGGCTATGATAGAGGAGGTGCAGATCATCCAGGAGTAGATGAAGATTGCACAGAGGAGGAAAAATTCTTATACTGATAGGAGATGGAGACCACTGGAGTTCGAGGATGGTGACCATGTCTTCCTATAGGTCTCACCTTGATGATGTCTATGAAGATTTGGTCGGGGGTGGCAAGTTATCTCCATGATTTATTGAACCTTTCAAGGTCCTCAGCAGAGAAGGCAAGGTGAGTTACTTCCTGGCCCTTCCACCTCAGTTGCATTGGGTTCACGACGTCTTCCACATATTTCAGCTGAGGAGATACGTGCACGACTCGTCCCACATCATCGACCACGGGGAGCTGGAAATCGATGATGGGGTGACATTCATGGAGGTCCCAGGAGAGATTGAGGATTGACAGGAGTAGGTCCTGCATGGATGGTCGATTCCTCGGGTGCACATTCGTTGGCAGCACAGGAACCTCTAGAAGAGCACATTGGAGCATGAGGCTCAGATGCGTGCTCAGTACCCAATTTTGTTTCCCTAGTGTATGATGTAGATTTACAGGAACATAATGCCCGGAGGTGTGGGTAATGTAAAGACCCGAAAATTTCAAGGAATAATTTTTCTTAAATTATTTGGAATGTTATGAGTCCGTAGTTTATGATGGTGCATGACTCTGAGGCACGGTGTGCCTGGAATAATTATCTGAAGTTTTGTTCTGGTACGTTAGGTAAACGTACGTGCTAGTTTTTATATCTTTTGAACCGATGCTTGGAATTGAAATATGAGGACACCAACAAACTCGTAGTGCCGATATTCTCTTAAGGGACCGATACCGCAGTTGCATTTTGTACAGGTTGAAAGTTAATTTTGTAGATTCATTATAAATTTAATAAAAATTATGTGTTACATAATTATTGTTAAGTGGTGGATATTTTCTCCAAAGAGGAGTTGGAGGTGAGACCCACACCCAACATAACCACCCATGATAGGATATTGTGTGTTGGGGACCACACGAACACAAACCTATCAACTCCCCTTGAATCCCCCCCTTTATATCCTAAAACCTTTAACCTTCTTTTGAATTTTAAAATTTTCACCTCCTCTCATGAATGTGCCAACACCTATGATTAATTAATTGCCAACACCCTAGAATAATTAAATGCCACATTTTATTAATATTTTTGAATTAATATGAAATTGTTTTTCCAACATTAAATAAAGGGATTTCATTCTTTTCTTTTGGCTGTCATAAACTTTCTTTGGTGGAACTTGGGAGGATTTGGAGGATTTCACCCTCTCCAGTGAAGAACACGAGGAACTCGACCGTCTTCCTCCAATTATTCAAATGGGGAAAGAAAGAAGGTGACTACACAAAGAACGTGATCTACCTTCCACTTCCTCTATGTCACGGGAGAAGACGTCGTTGTCACCAGTGACAATGTTTTTCCTTTCGGCGTTGACGTAATGATATCCATCTTATGCGATGCCATCTTCCGCGTCTTCAACAACGTTCTGGGAATCGAGGCAGGGGAAATTAATTCTATCTTTTTAAATGAATAATGTTTATACCTTGTTCTTCGATAAATGTTCTAGTTCGACTTTGGAAAATTATTATCATCTAATGCAGAGGGTGTTGGTCGAACTAACACGGCCCGATGCCCCTCCGTTGAATCTTGAGTGTTTTAAAAATAGAAACGGAGCCGGAAGGGTGTGGTGAAATCGCACCGCACCAGAGTTAGGAGGCCATAGTCTTGACTTGGCGGCGACCAAAGGCCGGGATGTGCCATTGTGGTGGAGGACCAGCGTCGGCGCACCGGCCGCACAGAGGAAGGCGTAACCCACAATCATGGGCTGCTCTGACAAACCAAACTAGCCGATCGTAGCTGGGAAAGCTCGAGAGCCGTAAAATCTTATTTGCGTAGCGCTGTGGAGGAGGTGGGGCCCGCTGCTGTGGGCCGCTCGACGGGTGAACTGGCCTGCCTCCTACCGATAGGGTGGAAGAAACTGGGGCACCACATGGGAGGATAGCGGCCCGCTATGCAGGCCGCTCGTGCGTGAAATAACAGGTCGACATTGGCCGGACGGGAAGCCAGGAGGGGCAGCGCCTCTCAGCGCCGTCGGGCGAACCGAACCGGCCCGCAACCGTTGGCCGAGTCCACGGGTGGGCCACGCCCCACTGGGCCGGGCCGACCCCCTATCTAGTTCGGAAATGAAGGGATGGGTCCCTGGGTAGGCTGCGCACCACCGGGTCGGGCCGTCCCCCAGCCCAGTCGTACTCGCCAAACCGTGTCGGGCCAACCTGCCACCCCACTGGGCTTGATGGGTTGGGCCCGTTTCTCTTATACACTGTTATATTTTAGAACACGTGTCTGATTGTCATTAAATATGTGGTACTAGGACCCTCGCGATGAGGTTGTCCTTTTGTGATAGACTAAGTGAGTTTTGGACAGCTTTGGAAAATGTCCAGGTTTGGAATGAGCGTAATTCTAACTGGGCCCCTGGAACGGAAAAGCCAAAAACTCTATGACCGGGCGTCTGATTGAGGCACCATCTATCACGTTGGGTTCTTTTTGATGACAAGAAACATCGAGATACATCAATTTTGGACTTCATGATAGTTTATGTATCATCCACCTTTACTTGAGGATCAGACCCTCCTCGAATCGAGCGTGATGTGTGTGAGAACCCTAGAGTTGGCTGCGACTACAATGACTACTGTATTGGAATTCTCTGTGGGTTCAACGACGATGACTATTGTACTAGGATCTTCCGTGGGTTCGACAACGATCTCTATTGTACAAAATATTCTGTGGGTTCGACTTCAATGATTACTATTCTTGTATCCTGTGTGGGTCTGATAGTTTTGACTTCGGTTTTTGTATCCTGTGTGGGTCGGACAGAGTAGCTGGTCTTGTATCCCGTGTGGGTCTGTCCACTAAGCTGGTCTAGTATCCTGTGTGGGTCCGACAGCTTATATGAATCTGTGACCACATCTGATCGTCTCCATCGCTATATGAAAGATGTATATCTGTGTGAGCTGAGTCTAGACTTTCAAACATTATCATCGATATGATCGACTTTACTTACTGTGTGGACTAGGTTTTGTTTGGGCATGAGAGTTGGAGTCAGGGTGTGATTGGTAACATAGGAACATGTATGTGATTATAGATAAGTAGGGTTGGTTGATACTTTGTGATTTTATATTTCTTCTATGGTTTATACTTCGTGGATTCTGGGAGACCTTTGACGGTCTAGGGGTCCCTACTGAGTATCGTTATGCTCACCCACGCACGAGCAACACCTGAACATCGTTGTGTTGGTTGCAGATGATGGAAACACTGATTAAGGAATAGTGTTTTGGAGCTAGATGGTACCCGGAGGTGGAACAGTTGGTGAGACATACACGGAGCGGGCGGACGGACCTGAGGTGATGAGGAGGCCATCTGTACCCACCCTTCAGGTGGGATTCCTAGAGGTCGACTCAGTAGTTGTTGTTTACTTTTCTACAGTTGTACTTTACTATTGGTATTGTATTTCCGGCCCCTTTCCTTTCAACACTTACTTTTATATTCAGTTCTACTTAGTGTTTATTTTCAGTTTTTTCCTCTATCGCATGTTTTCAGACTATGTGTGTGTTACAGGTTAAAAAATAAATTCCTTCCCTTTTATCGGGATTATTCCTTTGGTTCTAGTCGCCAGCCCCTGTCTTATGGAAGGTGGGCTCGAGGTAGTCATGGCACAGGCCCCGTGAATGGGTCGTGACATGTATAATTTATCAATATAAATTATTTTGATTCAAAAATTTGGATTCAATTATAATTTAATATCTTTCACTATGCATTAAAATATGAAAGTTTGCAGAAAAACTAAAAAATATTTTCCAAACTAAATTTTTATGTCCTTATTCTAATGAGGATTTTAATTAAATCAAATTGAATATATAAAAGTGTCAAATATTGGATTTAGAAAGGGTTCTCGATTAAGAGGCCGAAAAACTGCAATTTATGGTAAATACTCCTTTTTTCTAAAAAATTGAATTTGTCCTTATTTTATATATAAGAAAATCATTAAGATGAATGTTATAGTTATTTGGGATATATATAAACTTAAAAACATGGTTATTACTTTTCATAACTGCTTACTAAACTCCTATATTGATAGGTTTTGGTACGCTAGAACTTGGTGTTGCGTACATTGAACACTATTGTATTATTCAAGGAGAAGCGTACCATAGATTCATGGGGTGTTAAAACTTGTTATTGGATTATTCATAGGAATGGGAATCTAATTTATATGCTTAGTGGGTATAATTAATCTTTGATACATACCAACTATCCTTAGGTAAACAATGATATATTTTATTAAATGAGGTGAGGTTGTAATATCCTAGTTTTCCATTGAGGTATGGAGAGGTAAATTTTAATTTTAAACATTTTTTCTCTAATAAAAGTTTCAAATGTATTAATGAACATTTCCTTAGAGTTTAGGCGTGTTCAAATCCCATAGTGTTAGTTTTTGGAAAAATAGTATGTGGCACAAGGTTCGCACATAGTAAGTACTAACCGTGCATCTAAACCACACAACCTAGTAAAGGTAGGAGAATAGTTAGCTAAACCATAAACCACCAACCACATTTTCATGGAAATATTTCAATAAATTGTAGTGGGATGTTTCATGATGTGTACATGGTTTTTCTAAATGTTCCCTTGCACATCTGAGGTGATGCCTCCCTGACAGTTCCAACCACATGGCTTGGAAAATATTTCTTACAACCAATAAATACATATTAAAAAGGTCAAACTAAAATATTTCCTATAAAAAATTTATCCCTTAAACCATATTTATTTATCCTCCATGTTCACAACAACCTCACCTATTGGAATCTCTCTCATTACTCTTATAAGTATTTGAGATATATCCTATGTTCGAGCTTGGTTTTAATCACCGTTTATCCTGTTGAATCCCCTCAATAAGTCTCTTAGTCATATTTCATATTTTCTTTATTTCTTTCTCCGTATTTAGAATTATATAAATGAGATCTCGTATACATTATTTTTCATGGTGTTTTTTAGTTTCATTAATCTCTCATTATTTCCCAAATATAAGGCTGATACTGGATCATGAGTCAATAATAATTATAAGTTTAGAGGTTTATAACTTTTTTCTCAATGTATCACATATTTATAAATGTTCATCACTGTGTTGCACACCAGACCGTCAACACATTACTTATAAAATGATTAACCCATTAAATTAATTATCTTCTCCATGAACTGAATCCTTTACGAGACCCACTGACACTATAAGAGGTTGGTACCTCAACAAGAAACACCCCATTATGTGTGTCTAATTATATTACCTTGATGGAAATTTCATGTAAATAAATAAAACACCACTTGGGTGTAGTTTGTTTGAAAAATGAGAGAGGGAATTTGTTAAATTTAATTAATAAATAAGAACCCTCATAGTAATATATCATGTGAACCCTCTCTATTGCTAGTAAGTGAAATGAAAAATGGAACCAAAGGAATTCTAAATTCATAGATGCTACATGGGAATTGTATATTTGTTAAATGTAAGGTGCCAACTATTTATGGAATTTTTTCTTTTCAAGGAGTGTCTATACTTGATGCAACCCTGGATTCCTATGGGAATTCTTTGAAACTCAAAGTATTTCACCCTGATTCATCGAGCTGATTTCCAAGTGAGATTCACACCATAAAATTTGGAATTTATATATTTTTTGTATTCAATGTCATCTAACCATATATCCACACTCCATCTTTATAAATTATAATTAATCATATTATTTACTTGAATTCAACGTTATATCCTCAGATACATAATTAATTGGATTATATCTTTCATCTCTAGTAATTATTAGTCTTAGATTATATTGGACATGCTCTATGGACTCATCATGATGCTTCTTAAATGGAATTGCATGGGTGTATCCCTCAGATAACACTTATACCCCTATTTCTAGGGTACATAGTCTATTAATGTGAGCTAGATTAACCTCCTATGGTCATTGATTATTTAGTTTCACATTGGGTTCTACATAATATTAATTATTAATACATGTAAAACATGATTATATTCCTTAATACTTGGAAATATTAATGATTCTGTATTCAAAGACACCGACATAAGACAAAGTAGTTATGTTATGTCATGCATCCTATGGGGATCCTGAGAAAAAATGATGGTATTTCCTTTGATGATTTAATTTTTATATACATTCACAATGTTAGACATTATATTCTTAGATTGTATTATTTTTAGACACCATTGATGGTGACCTACTGATTTTTACTGAAACAAATTCGTGGCCTCCATTTGGTACCTGGATAGAATTATTAGATGTAGGTATGGAGAAAGGAAAGTATATAGATATGGATGTTTGATATTTATCAGCATGGGATCATGGTAGAAGGTGACTGAGCCAGTTCTTGG
The DNA here is from genome assembly GCA_963277665.1 of Viscum album. Classification (NCBI taxonomy): domain Eukaryota; kingdom Viridiplantae; phylum Streptophyta; class Magnoliopsida; order Santalales; family Viscaceae; genus Viscum; species Viscum album. The sequence continues at coordinate 930,876,299 of OY728165.1, forward strand.
GATTCTCATGTGTTAGTTTTTTTAAAATTTTATTCCCTTTTTGTACATGCATATCATTATACACCTACCGCCATGCATGTCAGTTTTACTTTTTTATAGACATGTCATCATCTTATATGACCATGTAACAACTTTAATGCTATTATTGATGCTGGATGATTTAATGTCCTATTTCTTTATATTATTTTTTTATAATTATCATTATCATTTACTATAGTGATAATTTGTTAAAATGGAGGTATATATTCCCCAAAGTACTATCATAGACCATCATTTTTTATCAGTAGCCTATAACATCTGGGTAAGGGCACAATTGAGGACATGTGTCACTCCAGCTCAGTTACATATAGGTGAACCGAGCCTAGGATGTCACATATTTCATTCTCAAGGATGATTTTGTTCCATGAATTTGTTTCATGGAGTTCTAAAATCAAGATGAAAATCAGGGATCTCTTTAAGGACAATGGATTTTGGTACTCTACAAAACATAACCACATCAAAAATATATATCTGAACCACTTTAGTCTTTAACAATTGATGCCTGAAAATGTTCCATAAATGATCTAAAATATTTATTTTCATACCAGAATACTAAAATACAGATTTCATTACCTTAGGCATTTCTTGAATACTTGAGTGAATAAACCATTTCAAACATTGATATGATGAAAGACTCTATTCCTATCAATAATATGGCACTTCAATTTAGTTATGAAAATAAGATGTTTAGTTTGTATCCCATATCCAAAAATACATGGTCTCCCCACCATTACGGTTTTACCAAATGGTGACGCAGTTATGGTCTAATCATTTGTTCTATTTTTCCACATCAATCAAACAATGCCATTTATAATAGGCCGGCCCTATCCATTGTTTTGGAAATATCTCAGGTGCCAGAAAACATCGGGGACAAACCCTGAACAATAATAGTTAATAATAAATGTTGAGGGTTTAATAAGAAATAGTTGGGAATTTTCTACCATTGAGAAATACACAACATTGCAAGATAATTATAAGAACAACCAAACTAACATCATATGATTCATTAAATGTAAACATTATAACAAAAAATACCAACAATAGATAATATATGAATATATATATAAATAAATAAAGTAAAAAATATATATATAATTAGAAAACACTTAAGAAGAATGGTAAGATCCATCTAAACTCCATGACCTGAATAACTTCAAAGGCACAAGTCTACATATCAATGAATAGAACCTCAAGAAGACCGACTAATGTAATAAAAAATCTCCCCATTTCGTTAATCATAGAAAACAAAATCTTATTATGAAAAAAAGTTAATATATATGGGGGACTTATTAAAGATTTTAAATAAAACCTAAGTCTTCTCACACATTCCTCTAGAAGTAGAAACAAGTTAGATTCAGAATTATATAAAACAATTGAAATAGATCTCAAAACTTTTTATCAAATCCACAACTCAAAAGGTAGAAACATGATTAATTAAATTATTTAATTCATTCAACCATTCCACTTTTTTAGGCCCTTTATATGTTCACATACAAACATTCATGTTGTATAACAACCCTAATACTCCAGAATAGTGACTGATCCTTAAAAAAAGCCATCACATGGTCATTGTAATGACCCCAACTATAGTAGAATAGTTCTCGTGGTTACTTTATTACAAAAGCATAAGACACAAGTGATTTCATCCTGAATTACCAAATAGTTTATAAGTCTTGGTAAACTAGATACATAATTGATTCCCATATTATATTGATAATATAAAATGAATATAAAATAAGTAAAATTCAAGAATCCTTGATATATTTTCAAAATATCCTTCTTAATATCTAATGGAATGGATAAAATAATATTTTTTGATCTTTGATTATTAGTAGGGTAATGAAAATAGATAAGATATCTTATAATAAATAGGAAATAATATATATGGAAATGTCAAAAACTAAAAACATATGCAACGTAATGAATAAATTGATATTGAGTAATAACATAGTAGTAATAGAAGGCTGTCAAATAATTCCATATAAATAACCATATGATCTTGAAACATATACATGGATATAATAATGATTAGGATAATAACATGAACATTAATATAATGTGTTATAATGATGTTATTCATAAATTCTGATATCATAAACACACCATCGAGGACTCATTCTAAGACATATTACATAAATATATAATTTCTTGACCAAAATCCTAAACTAGATTCTCTTCTGAGACCAACTAAAAGATATAAGGGCTCTAAATGGTCTCACTAATTACTTACTATGTCCAACACATTCATAATATGAATAGGGTTAATAAAAATTCTATACTTTGTGAAAATAAACATTCATATGGCAAAAAATATCATCGAATATGTTAATATTACCATAGATAAACTAATCACAAACCGTAAAAAGAAAGAATAAAGATAATATCAATAGAACATATACATGGCAGAATATATTTAAAATTAATAGAGATTATCATTGATCAATAGAACTGTAATAAAAATTACATTAAAAAATCATTAGGAAAATACCATTTAACTTTGAAAATAACTTCTTAAAACACAACATTTCAAAAAAAAACAGGGAAAAAATTATATATAAATAATTATAGAAAATATTAAAATAAGCTTAACATCAATGAGTGTTCATGGTAGTTGGAAATTTGGTTCATTCCAAATATGTTAATGGAATATTACGATCATATTTTCCAAAAATGTGAAAAGTACCTCCTTTTGAAGTAGTAAGATGATTACATTGTAACATTTTAATAGAACGTCAAAATTGGGTAAAAATGACTTTTAAGAAATAATATAAGAATCGTAAAATCATTCATGAAAAAATTGTAATGAAAATATGGCTATGGAAAAATAATATTCACGACTGAATAAAAAAAAGGGTCGGTTTTTCATAAAGCTATTATTTCAAGTTATTAATTTCATAAAGGGAGGAAAATGAGATGAAAATTTGTAATTTACATAAATATCTATAGGATAAGAAAATAAAATGGTTTTAATGAAGAAATATTAAACTATTATCAGAGTAGAAAATTGAATATAAACAATCTTGAATGATGATGGGACTATGAAATAAACCCTTACTACTTTAGTAATTTTTGAATCATAAACATGATGAAAGAATAAAATGAAATGAAACATTAAATTCCATGAGTAAAATTATATTCATGATATGTCATGTAAAATTGTTATTAAATACACCTCATAAACATAAATTTGTTTATAACATCAAATATGTTTCAATGAAATAAAATTGACACAAATAAAACTTAAAAATATCATATCATTGATGTGATAATAAATATGTAAATTTATTATGTGTAATAATTATAAACTCACCCTAAAAATGAGGAAATAAATAATCATACAATAATAGTTCATTTTACACATAATAATGGCATAAAAAATCAATGAAGTCAAAGTATAACCTATTGAGTGGGAATTGAGTTATGAAACCCCATTCCAATTGGTAACATTCTGGTAAAATAATATTAGAAGAAATAATTTTTATTGAAAGTTATAATACAATAAAATATGAATTATTCATGATATAAGATGTAAAAGGGAATTCTATAGACCACATAAGGAAAATTAGGGGAATAACATTAAAATATTTTATAATGAAGTAAAATTCAGATTAAATCCCTTACCTTAGGTTCGACCTATTATGTACATTCTTTATCTTCATAAATAATAAAAATATATTAAATAATTATTTTTTTCTAAAAATTTTCTAGGTTATTATTTATTTTCATTTATTTATTACCATATTATATTTAATTACCTAATAATTTAAGTTCATGTCAGATGATTTGATGATATTTGGTCCATATGTTCAAAATTACATCGATAGGCAGACTATAGAAAAATTCGTCATTATTCCATGATCTCAAAAATAATAATCAAAAAATAATTATCATTTTTAAACATCAACTATATTTATAAAACCAAATATGAAATATGGATATAATGAAATGAAATACATTATAATAGTTGAGATTATGAGACATTCATATTCATGAGTAATGATTATGTTTTCCAATGATCATGATGGAAATAAAGTAACTTATTACTTTTTTCATTATAAAATTATAATTATATCATAAATAAAACAGTTGTTGAAAATAGTGTATTGTGTTGGGGAAATTGTGAAAGTCAGTTACCCTCCCCCCCAAATACTCTCCCAAAATCACCTATTTGAAACACATGATTTATTCTGTCACAAATAATCCTCATTTTCTATATAATAAATCATATGTCACAAATACTATTAGTATGATTACACACTGCCCAACAAAAAAATATGTAGAGAGGGGAATTTTCACTGGACTACTATGTTCATCACAAATTATATTAATGAAAAAACTATTTCTGATAGAATTAATTTCAACAAAAAATAGTCTGACAAATTAATACTTAATTATAACCATGTGTCCACCGTTTCTACCTCTCCAACCTCCTCTTATCTTTATCTCAAACAGTCGAGGGGAATGACTCACCACTTTCTAATCTAGTTTAATGTACTCAGTTGCAATCATTGTTTACTGATCTATTTTAAATCACCGTGGTATAGATTCATCATGTCTCATTTTTTATTATATTTTCATTTTACACATTTTCATACGTGATTAAATTTCATAAAACCCTTTTCTAGAGATTTACATTATTTTCATGTTTTATTTATTATTTATGACTGGTGAAAATTTATTATTTCCTATTTTCTTGTTTATCAGGTCCACATAAGTTATTCCATTTAATATTTAGTTATTTTTTCTATTATTTTAATTAAATATATATATATATATCTACCTGTGTATATATATATTAACATGTTCATATATATATAAATGTTTTTAAAAAAATGTAAAATTTTTCTTATATATATTTATGTGTGTATATATATTTATATCAACATATATATAAATTTCATTTGTATATTTGTTTAAAAATATTTAGAATATATTTTATGTATTTATTTTAATTATGGAATCTTTTAATATCTATATATATGAATAATAGATTCTAAAAATAAATAAATATATATGTTTTAAAAAAATGCGTATGTTTCTTAATATAAATATGTATTTATATTAATATTTAGTAAGGTTTTTAATATATATCTATGCATGTATATTGACATGTGAATATATATATGTGTGTGTTTTTTGAAAAAGTGTATGGTTTTTGATATATATATATATATACGTGTAGATTGATATAAAGTGTTTAAACAAACATGAAAGTTTTTTAAAATAAATATTATATATATGTATATATGTATTGATATGATATGTATAATTGTTTTAGAAAAAATTTAAAAATATATTTGATTTATAAATTGTGTAATATATATATATATACACATATATATGTTAATATAAGAAAATGTATATATTTTTTCAAAAAATATTGTATGGTATAGTATATATATATATTCATATAGATTTGATATGTATATTTTATTAAATAATAGTTAGAATATATTCTCTTTAATTATATTAATTAAGAAGTATTGATATATATATTGTAATGATTAAAAATATAATAATAATTTATATGGGGCTCGTGAGGGGCATCACTCTTGAAATCTCAAGTGTACTCCCTCTGGGGTTTCTCCTCTCAGTGGTGATTGATCTTGGTGCTCTTCTTGGCTTCCCCGTCCCTCTATGGCTTCTACACCTGGATTCTAAGAAGCTTCTTGTGTGTTCAGTGTTCTACACATGCATTCCCGATTATGCTAAGTGGTCACCATCATGTCCTCGACCATAAGGGTTGTTTGGATTCAGAACAAGGAATGGATTTTGTCTTCCTCCAAGGTCATTACATGGTCGTTGGTGAAGTCCTTAAGAATTCATGGAGATGGAGGAGTCCCCTTTCTTGTTGTCCTCTTAATCATTCCAGCCTTTTCTGTGTGTTTTTTTGTTTTATTTAAGTTTTTTTCTGTAAGAGAAGCCTTTCATTCTTTATCAATTGGTTATACATTACAGATCTCCCTCAAAAAATCCTTCCCCATTATTCAATATCCTATAATGGTTCCACATAGTTATAAATTTCCAATTTTTTTCTTGTATTAGTCTGATGATGTGATCAGATTGCACTACCTCCCCACATTTTCGTCTTCCACTTCATCTTTATCCTTCTATCATGACCCCATATTGGCTGGGTGTGATATATTCCATAGTGTTTTGGGTTGTACTAGACCCTTCAGTGGGGGTTGTTCTATCATGATTCTCTTCTGTCTTGGTGGATTCATTCTTATCTGCTCGACATGTGTTCTGGTTGTAGCCTCCTTAGTGGTTTCACTCATTTAGTTAGCCCCCAGTGGTGAAGTTCATGGTTTTGGTGGGGAACCACTGTCTCGGTTCCCTTTTCATGGGTTGGAGGTGGTGTGTCCTAGATTATGATGTGGGATGGTGCATCAATGGGGGTGTTTCAGAGCATATCCTGATTTGGTGTTGTGATGTCTTTATGTAGCCACGTTAGGGTTCATGACATGATGTCTGTGGTTTAATTTGGTATGGTGTGGTTTCAGTTTTCTTTCACAACATAGGTGCGTAGACTGAGACCATAGTTTTTCTTCTCACGACTTGTTGAAATTTTTTCTCTATTTCAATAATAGGACACTTTTTTTTGGTTTTAAGGTGTTTTATTGCCTCATAACTACAATGTTGGAGTCCCTCGGGCATACTACTTTTCCTGTTGTTCTTATGTGATCTATTCAGACTTAACCATAATGTTTTTTTATTGCAAAAATAAAAAATATATTTTGGGTTAGATAATAATTTCAATAAATAACAATAATCATTAAAATATATATAATAATTAATAATTAATTAGTCAATATTATTAAGAAATATAAATATTAGTGTTAATTTTAAAATATTATTAAGTATTTAAAAATTCTAGAAAATTATGAAAATTTGAAAAAATTTGTAAAAGAAAAAGTATTAAATTATATTAATATTCAAAAACCTATAATACTTATTATAAATTTCTTTATAAATAATTATAAAATTATTATTACTTAATAAATGATTTTATCAACTTGTTAAAATTCAAAAAATATTTGTAACAAATACTAACATTATATTCATACCATGAAAGAATCTAATAACAATTATAAATTCAAAATAATTAATATTAATATTTTATTAATTAAAATAATTTTTATTAGTAATTAATATAATTGTTTTAATATATATACAAATTTAATATCAATAAAATATTTAAAATGACACCCCCACATATGATGTTACGAAACACCTGATGAACTCAAATTTTACGTCATGCATAGAATAATCCTCATATTACACAAATGTTTTGTCACACATAGCATAAATCCAGTATCCCATACCCAACGACGGTCTTAGATTTCTCATATGTTGAACCATTAGAATGATACGTCATTTTTTTGTAAAACATTTTAATAAAAAAATTAAATGAATTACTATCATGCATGATGTTACCAAAATCTCTAGGAAAACAAATGTTATATTGAGTTTAGGGTAAAATCCATATCCCGGACATAATGGTGATCTCCAAATTTTTATGCGATACACAATTTGGGATATAAAATAATTTTTCATAATAAATTATAAAAAAATATTAAATGAATTACACATGCATGAAAATTAACCAAACACACAACACATAAAAATGTTCAATTATGCTTGTGTAACACTAGTATCCCAGAACTAATGGTGGTATCATATATCCCATATGACAAATCATTCAAGAGATACTTCAATTTTTTTATCAAAAATTTTAATAAATTAATTAAAGGAAATACCATCATGTGTAATGTTACAAAACACTTCACGCACACAAATGTTATATCGTTTCTATGGTAGAACACACATCTCGAAAGTAATGGTGGTCTCATACTTTTCATATGACACACAGTTTAGGTGATACTAATTTTCGTTATTAAAAATTTTAATAAAAATATTAAATGAGTTACCCTCACACACCACATAACTGAACAGCCATCATAAAAAAATGTTATATCACAAATAAGGTAAATATAGAATCCATAATATAATGGTGGTATCATATGTTAGATATGGCATGCCATTATGCTGATACATCATTATGTTTTAAAAAATATAATAAAATAGTTAAATGAATTACTGGAATGTGTGATGTTACCAAACTCTTGATGGACACAATTTTTATGTCACAAATAGAGAAAATTCTATATCCCGGACATAATGGGAATCAAATATTTTTCATATGATACAAAATTTTATAGATACATATTTTTTTTATAAAAAATTATAATTAAAATATTTAATGAGTTAACCTCCCTTGAAATGTAATCAATCACCTTACACACACAAATGTTATGTCATGCATTGGGTAAACCCTATATATCAGACATAATAGTTGTCTCAAATTTCCCATATGAGACACTATTTTGGATATATTCTTTTATTTTTAAAAAATCACATGTTTTTTATATAATATATTTGATATTTTATTTATTTTATAAGAATTGAGCTTCTATGGGCCCTAAAATCAAATTTCATCCTCGATCCTCACACTGATAATATTCCATAGAATATTTCTAGGTGTTAAAATATAATAATAATTTTTTATTAGTCAAAATGATCAGAAATAATGATTCTATTTTGTGTTGTTTTTTTATAACTGTTGACATAGAAAGTTAATATTAATTTATTTTATCCGATCATGACTTGATAAATCAACTCAAATATCTCTATAGATCTGGGATCCATCATTCTACTTTAATGGTGTAGAATCATATATATCATTTTTATTGTCAAATTTTGAATTTTTTTATAAAGTAAAAAAAATTAAATTTCCATGTCAGAAATTTGATCTATTTAATTTTGATTTTCATTGAAATTATATATTTTAGTATAAACGTGGTTAATATAATTTAATACAAAATATAATTTTATTTTGGTTCTTTGGTCCATAATTTTAGATTTTCATACATGAGGCTACTAGTTCATCAATTCCTGAAACAAAAACTCTAAATAATATTCCAAATCCTTAATCAAAACCTTATTATTTTTCTAATTTGTTGAAAAATGTTGATGAGGCCTTATATCATTGATTCCAAATGAGAAAACATGAAGATGTTACAAAATTAATTGATATTAAATTATATGTTATAATGTTAAATAGTTTTTAATTAGATATTATTATGGTTAATTAGTATTTTCCAAAAGAAAAAATATTACCTATAAGATTCCATGCATGTAAGAGGATGCTTCAGAATTTGGTTATATGTTATCAGAATATTTTCACATGTTTAAATAAATTAATATTATACTTTAGTTATAATGAATCCTTCGATAGTTCTCCATCATGTGATGAATGGAAGTATAAAGAGGCATAGAAAGGAAATTATATACTTCTTGAGAAATAGTTGAGGTATTTTACAATTAAACACTATTTAGATTGTTTATTTACATCCTAAAACATTGCTGCATTGATGACATGGTATAAATCATGATTTCGATAATTAAAAGATTAAATCATCCATGTAATGGTGATTCATGGAAATAATTTGATTAGACACAAAAATTTTTTCATCAAAACCTCATAACATATAGTTAGGTCTTTTTAGTGATGGTTTTTTACATTTGGAACATGCTATAGTCAGTATTCTTGTTGGACTATTTTCATTACACCATATAACATACCTCCTTGGTTTTTGATAACGGAACCATATATATACTTGGTTATATTAATTCTAAGGCATCCAAGGAAGAATATTTAAGTTTATTTGAATCCACTGATTGATGAGTTAATTCCATTATGGAATAACAGTGTGACAACATGTGATACAATTTTAGATCATAATATTACATTGAAGGTTGCATTAATATGGGTGATAAATGATTTTCTAACATATGGTATGTTATTTAGATAGAGAACACATGGTCTAAAATGAGTTTCATACTACATGGATCAGAAAAAAGAACTAATGATTGGTAATGTGAGAAAGACATGTAATTTTGATTTGCATCATAGATTTTTCCATGGATCACCATTTCTGAAGGAACATAAATAATTTTAATAAATGATTAAGTAAAATAGATGAATCTCCATAAATGATATAATGTATTATGGTAAAATCAACTCTCTCTACATTACATCCTGTTACTTTTGAACCCACCATAAACAAAAAAAGGATTTTGGAGAGATCATAGCTGGATAATGTGAAGCATTGGTTATAAACTTCCATATTTTTATGATTTGTTAGCTTGTCAAATGTTATATATATTCCTTATTGAGGTTAATTTTTTTATAAGATATTTTATACCATATTGGATTGACCATTCAAGGACAAGGATAATATAATGTCAAAGTTATATTTTTCTCAGATTTGCAGACATCATGAACTAATAAATATTTTAAGATGAAAGATCACATAATTTAATGAATCCAAATTTAGTTGAAACAATTTCTAAAAAATATATTTTATTATTTGGTCAATGGATTTGAGATTTTAGTATACTAGATGATTATACATGTAATTTGTCTCAATACATAATAAATAGACATATAATAGTTTAAAACATCATGACTACCTTGTCATGATGGATAGATTAAATCTTTTTAGTCTTAGAGGGATATTTAATTATTTAATATGGGATGTGCTGACCGAAATATCGTATTTCTTCTAAGAAAATTTTGAAGAAAAATTATATTGTAAGGAATTGAGTATGTAACAAAAGGATGTCATTTTATTTTCTGTAATTTGAAGAAAATATTCCTTCTTGGATTCTATAACTCAATGAACCATTTAATGTTTTATTTTATGAATGAAGATAAATGTGGAGGACTCATAAAATTATGATATATGTGCCTATTTAAGAGATGTATAAAACATTTAATGAATAAGTCATGTAACTGAAAATTGGATGAATAGTTAATTGTAGAAGCATACTTACAAAAGATAATTTCAAATTTATTCTATTATTATTTTCAATTGTAATATATTTAAAATAAAAGTTGTTTTGTCACAATGAGGAAAATGTTGATGATGTCATAGACCATTAATTGTTACTTTTTAATCACTCTGATCTTGTTTTTGGTGGTTATTTTGAATGATGGGTTTTAGAAGAAGAACTCCAAGGAGCTCATATATATTATCTACTTAGTTGTTAATAAATAAAATGATATGTATTGTAAGTAATACCTTTTTGTTATTTTTTCAAATTATTATAAAATAATTTATTATTTACAATAATTGTTTTGTAAACTATATGATGACCATATAAAAAATTAATTTTTAGAAATTGCATATACTTATCTCGAAGAACTCCATAAAAACTTTTCTCATATTGGTTTCAAAGGATGGTAAGTTATGTTTATTTCAATGGATAAATAAATCATATTTTTCAATAATATATATTTGTAAAAAATTTTATTTCTTCTAGGCTATATAACATGACAGTAAAATTTATAATCGATTATGTGTTTTCAAAATCCCTCAATTGAAATTAGTAAAGTGTTTGATGGGAATGTGGTTAATGGATTTGGATTATATAAATTCATAAATGTTGACTCAATGAAATAAATGAATAGTTATGTTTTTTTAAATGGATATCATCATAAAGAAATAAAATTAATGTTTTGTGGTTTGTTGGATGAAATAATTGAGTTTTATTGTCTTGGACCAAATTACGTACCAATGTTTAAATATCATCGGTTTGATTCTGATCGACAGTTTTATGTTTATCCGCTGCATGTAGTTGTTGAAATTTAATATAAATCAAATTGAACCATTCATTTTCTGGAATAAAAAAAGCTTCAAGTGTAATGAACCTGGTAGGCGTAAATCCCAACACACTTGGCCACACCTGAGCCCAACCCACTGGTAGATAGAAGACCCCCACCCAATAGGCAGATAATAGGCCCCCAACTCAGACTATCCCTAATAACATGTGGATGGTACTGTCCCCTGCCTGATGAAGATTTAAATCAACTCCCCCATAACTCGAACTGGAGACCAGAGGCTTAACATCCATCCTGGAGAGTTGCGAGTACCAACTGAGCTACAACCCAGTTGGTACTCGTAACGGTCCCAGTGGGCTGTTAAGCCTGTGGTCTCCGGTTTGAGTAGCGCATGAGGAGATTTGAATCTTCATCAGGTAGGGGAAAGTACCTTCCACGTGTTATCTGGGAGAATCTGAGGTGGGGGACTATTCTCTACCCATGGGGTGGGGGTCTACTATCTTCCAGAGGGATGGGCTCAGGCCGAGCCTAGTTCTATCGGCTTTCGGCCCATGGGGTTCGTTACATAAAAAGGTGCCTTTTTTATGTAACAAACCCGACGGGATGAAAGAAAAACGAACTTGGCCATGCTCGAGGCGAGCCCTATGGAAGATAGGAGACCCCCACGTCAGTGGCAGATAATAGGCCCCCCACCGCATACTATACCAAATTACACATGGCATATACTTTCCCCTTCTTGAAGAGGATAAAATCATCTCCCCTGCAACTTGAATTTGGAGACCACAAGCTTAACATCCAACTGGGAGCATTATGAGTACCAACTACTTTTTATGTAATGAACCCGGTGGGACTAAATCGCAATGAACTCGGCCACGCCCGATCCCAGCCCTCTACCAGATAGCAAACCCCCACCCCATGGGCAGAAAACAGGCCCTCAACTCAGACTATCCGAGATAACCCGTGGTAGGTACTGTCCCCTTCCTGATTAAGATTTAAATCACCTCCCACGCAACTCGAACTAAAGACCACATGATTAACATCCAACCGGGAGCCTTACGAGTACCAACTGGGATGTAGCATAGTTGGTACTCATAACACTCATGGTTGGCTATTAATCTTTTGGTCTCTAGTTTGAGTTTCGGGGGAGGCGATTTAAATCCTCAACAGGAAGGGTACAGTACCTACAATGTGTCATCTAGGATAGTCTGAGGTGGGGGTCTATTATCTACCCATGGGGTTGGGGTTTACTATCTGCCAGAGGGCTGGGCTCGGTCATGGCCAAGTTCGTTGGGCTTTAGGCCCACCAGATTCATTACATCATGTTTATTATTAAAATTATTATGATGTTTTGAGTGATTTGAAAAACTAGTGGAGTGTGATAGTAATGAAATCATGTGACAATCAGTTTATTGAAAATGAAATTTTTTTTTGGGAAGTAAAAAATATTAATAATTTTCATGAAACAACCAAAATTATATCTTACCCAGTGAGATATAATATCAAGGATGAAACCCCCAGTTATGGGATGGTGATATAGATAATGTTTTTTGATGTAATATTAGATGATGAAACTGAAATTTCTATAGAAGTTGATGTTGTTGAGGATGAGGTTAAAGACGTTAACCTCAGTGAAAATGATTAAGAAGACAGTGATTAATTCATTATAGTCAAGAATTCATTAATTTTTCATATTATATATTTTTATTGACAATTATTTATTAGTAAGAATATTTTTTTTAGATGGCTGAAACCAATCGTCTATTTAGTTCATTTTATGATGCCAATAATTCTTAGTTTTTTATACATGATATTCATTTTATTATTTATTGATAGGTAAGAATATTATATTATAGGATATATTTATTACTTTATTATATTTTATTTTTATATTAAAAAATTATTATTGGTTTAATTACTATATTATGTTATTTATTTATAGATAATTATTATATTCAATTTTTTATTATTTTTTTATATTTGATACTTGTATTATCAATTTATTAACACCCCAAGCTTCTACGGTATGTTTCCCTTTGAATAATGTAATGGCTTACATTGTAAGCAACTTCGAGATTCTTACACACTACGACCAATCAAACTAGCCATTATGAATATTAATACCCAATTTTTGAAATTTTATAAATTTTATCTTTCAAAATTGATTTCATTTTTGGACTCGGAATATCAAAATTAACATAGGGTGAATTTTTGGTATTTTTCTGAAATCTATCAATTTTTGATGAATAGTGGAGGACACTTAGTTATAGTTTAAAATAAATTTTTTAATTAAATAAATTAATATTTTATTTAAATTTATTTTAAGTAAAAATAGATACATAATACTAATATATGTTCATTTTAATTCATTGGAGTCATTTTGTAATCATATTAGATATATAATATTTTATTGAACTTTTCACCATCTTTTACCAGCCTCTTAAGAGCATTAGAAAATTTATATAAAACATAATTTTACTACTTTTGGGAGTTGAATTTCAATAATCCGAGAGACATGGTTAATATCAAGGAGTAAAATGTGGTTTAGTAAGATAAAAATAATTTTTGGTGAATAGTAACTTTTAACTTTTATTTACCACGGTTGAAAGTAAATAGGGGAATTAAAGGTAAAAATGATATTATTATAACCCTAATGCATGTTCTAATTCTATCCGATAAGTATTATTCGACCTAAAACAACTTTAGGAATAAAAAAATAACCTCTTTGTTCCACTTGGATTTAATTAATACATTTATTATAATTTTATTTAAAGAAGAGTAAAAAAAGTTAAAATCAATGTGTAATAACTAAAAAATATTTAATATAAGGTTATACAAAAGATAAATTAGATTATAAATATTATTTATAAAGATAAAAATATTTCTTACATAATGGTATTTTATTTATAAATTTTTGACGTTAAATAATTTAATTTATTTATGACACAATGGGGATGAAGTAATTACCTTATTAATGAAATATTAAAATAATTGATATTGTAAATAACCAAATAAAATTAATTGAGACTTTTTATGAATTAAAATATTTTCTAGGATACTATGACATGTTTGAGTCGATTAAATGAAATTTTTTTGAAGTAATAATGCTGTTACGAATTTAACAAAAACAAAATTCCAAATAGCGTCAAAATTGACATAAAATAGTTTTTAAAACAAATATTATATTATTAATTGATATTCCTTTCATAAAAATACAGGTTTCAACGAAATATCTTCAATAAAGTTATATATATTAATATTGAACCACATTGGGTTCTATTGGCTTTTTATAGTATGTTTATTAAGCATGTAATATAAAAATACAAAGAGACATGGTAAATGTCAAAATATTTAACAAAGAGTTAAATATAAATAATAAGATTTATATGGTGACATAAACTAGTCTAAAATCTATTGGTTGAAATTATTTCGATCCATCCCCACCCTATCCTTGAAATAAGTCACTTTGGAGACATTATAAAAAGAATATTAATTTATTATAAAATAATATTTTATGTTTTTTCTAAGATGCCCCTCACCCCTCTTATAAAAGGTCACATCCTCTTCTCTCAAATTCACACCTTTAAAGCCATTTGGCTCTGCCAGACCCCACCCAAATATCCTCTAAACATCTCTCACATAATCCTAGTAGCCTTCCTTTAGTCATAAATCCAACCAAAGGATCCCTTTTGGACAAATCTAAAGGAAGAACCCGAAGAAGAGGTAAATATTTCATCACCTATTTCAAGTTCCTTTCATCTTCCACTTCTTCTTTCTTTGTTGTTTCCATTATAAAATAATAACACCAATATCTTCTATATACTATGATGTTATTATAAATATTGAAAAACCATATTCATAATTCTATCCATCCTTTGACTGAAATGTCACCATACGTGCGTATGTACGGCTTACTGTCTCCACATCGTGGTGGAATTGTTATTCAATACATAATTATCTAGAAGGGTATAATCATGATCTGTAATTGATGTAAATAATAAATTGTACATGATAATTATTCTCTATATATGATATATGATCCAATTATATATTATTTTAATATCAAAATAATGATATTTTTTCTCTTGCGTACGTACGGATTACCGTCTCCACAAACGCGATGAGATTCATTTCCCATCGTATCCATTCAAGACTAATTTTAATTTGATGATTAAAAATAATGTTTAAGGACTTGATATCATTCTGGTTATTAAAAATATAAAACCTATCCATAAGAAAAATTACTTATGTGACAAAACATATAAAATTAAATGAGTAAGTGAACACCCGAAACGACGATAATACTAAAATATTATTAACAAAGAAATATTAGAAGATCATATATGATATAATATTTATTTATATGATTCTTGTATAATTTAATAAAAATGATTTAACTATTATATAGGAGGTTAAACTACCCTCTAATAAGGAAAATTACAATGTAAGGGTTTATTTCACGATCTCTTCATTATCCAAGGTTTATTATACGTAATTATCTACTTGGACATCTTTATCATCCACAAATTTGCCTCATAAAAATTTATTTCAAAACATTATTAATATTTTACAAATAATGGTTTAAATACATTTATCACATGCAGGGGGTTTCTCCTGCTTTGAAGAAGATGGAGTCTGTTGGATGTAAGGATAATATAATTGTGGATCTTGTTGGTAATTGAAGTTGTCAGGGTAATACTACTAGTGGTGTGATGATCACAGTACCCACAGGGAAACTTTTTTAAGAGTTAGGCACGACAGCTGGGGATGAGATGTCTCTTTTATGTGGCAGAGGCATCATGCAGAATGAGTCAAAGGAGGATGCAGTAATGTATAAAGCTGGGATAGATGTTGAACATGAAATAGTGGGACAACGTCACTGTTTGGGTATGATTGATACGACTAACTAGTGTTAGAAAAACCAGTTAGTGAAGTATGAAGAGATGAAGTTCCATGAAAAATGGGGGGATATTGCTGACAGTGATAAGTAAAATCAAGGGGACATGATTAGGACATCATACAATGAGATTGTCAAAATGGGGAACAAGGTGCTACCAGTGATCCAGGATAAGGTGGTTACCTCTCTGTAAGGAAGGATGAGGAAGGACTACTCCCATTTGACAAAGTCGATGCCTACAAGATATACTGTTAGAAGTATGAAATCTCCCAATGAGTTTCTTGAGATGGGGTGGTTGAATCTAAGGAGGACGTATGCTAAGGTTCTGAAGCACTAGGAGAGTTTGGGGTGGGAAACGGCGATTGAGGAAGAGTCTGTTTATCATGGAGGTGGTGAGGGGTGTTATTTTGAGGATTTGCAGTGACCGTGTTGGGTCTATAATGCTTGTTTCTTGTTCTTTTCTTCTATTTTAATAAATATTCGGGGGTTCTGCCCTTGGCTATGCTTTCCTGCTATGTAATAATACACTGACTCTGGGTAATTAGGGTCAGGGTGTTACAGTTGGTATCATAGAACGATTAGTAAAAACCTTGGAAACTAGATTTAGATAAAATCTCATTAAAGCACATAGTCCTCAGATAGACTTTGATGATTTTTATAGATGAACTTCCTAAAATTTTGGTATTTTAGAGATTTAGTGAGTTTTCCAAGAAATAAATCCCTATCTAGATACGAGCAGGTAGTGGAAGCTCTTGCACAGATGTACATATGGGTAAAACGTGATAGCACCGCATTGAGCTAGACTCAAATGAGAATTGGTGCACGACAACAGGCCTTGCTACACACATTGTTATGAATCTCTTGGAGGATATTATTAGAATAATTTACATTTTTATTATAATACAATTTGAAGGATTTTAATATATGATGAGAATAAATGGCCTTGGTTAATCCTAAGGTGTTTCAAATTGAAAACATGGTGTCATGATAATCTCTAAATGATTTTATGAATACTATTACTCACACAATGCTTTCTAGTTTTATTCAATGGCTGGATTCCAAATAAGTCATAGTGATGTTGAGAATGATGTACAAGGTGAGAACGGTGGTGGAAGTGAGAAAAAATAGAATGTTGATAGGCGTAAAAGATATCGTGTTAATCCCCAATTATGTTTTCCAAAAATATGATCAACAACATATATATTAACCAAATCCCAGACTCAATAAAGAAGTGAATGGTGATGAATGACAATATTTCTTGCAGTGTAAGACTTGAAGAAACGAATCCTCAATTTCCATCATATTGGAAATATGGAAAGAGAAAACCAGTAAAGTGTCTCAATGGAACAATGAAATTATTTACGTGTGGGAAAGGACATAAAGTAAATAATTTCTGAGGAAAAATGAAGAGTATTATGGAAGAAAATAAAAAAGGTCCCAAGAATCCATTTAAATTCATTTTCTGTACATATATGGGACCTGACCATTACCCATGTGAATTCCCTATTCTATAAGATATTTTCTTGGTCAAAGAAGAATCTATGTGGAAATAAATGGTTGGAGAAATGTTTAAAAGTATTAGTGCCCCTTGTTGATGGGATTACTTTGGAGTAATTTTATATTTTATTTGTAACCCTATAGTTTTTTATGTGAAAATGATATTTGAGGAAGAATTATATTTTCTCTTGTGGATTGAGTTATAAATAAACATTTGGTTTTATATGTTCATTGGGTTTGAGGAAATTACAAGTTATTATATACTTGGATGAAAATTAAATGTATGAGATAACATTTGTGGTTAAATTATGTTATGGTTATTTTGAGGAATTTATCTCATTTTGGTAATGTTATAAAATATAGTTTTTGAAAAAGGGCAACACACAAACCATGTGACAACCAGCCACGTCGGACAAAGCTGTGGGAATCAAACCCACAACCACAGTGTGATTGGGATTTATCACCTACCACTAGACTACATGAAGTCCCTGGTTAGTGTGACTAATTATTATTAGATAAATGATTTTATTGATCAATAATAATTTTATTTGGGATCTTATGTCTTATAAAATAAATACCCTTATTGTAGGAAAATGATTTGGTGATTAAGTGACAAATGTTATTTTGGAAGAAGTTCGGTCTGTTGGAATCACTATATCTTTATGGAAAATAGAATACGATGGGTTTTATTTGATGAGTAATGGTGGATTTTTATCTATGTTTTTATTGTGGATTGATAGTGATTTGGGTTATTTATGAAAATGATTAACCTATATTAGAGAATATTTGATTAGGTTAATTACTTTTTAGTATTTTCCTTTAAGAGTAGTTGATGTCATTTGCAGATACAATTTAACATGGAAGACTACCCAACCAAATTCTTCTACGTTTTGGGTTTTAATATTAGTTTGCATTAAATTGAAGAATTTTAAGGACAATTATTTATTGAATGGTATTTATTTATGTTTGGGGTATTGTTGGTTTAATTTTAGAAATTAAGATTAATGTTTCTTTAACTAAAAAAATATCATTTTGGGGGATCATCTAATCTATTAATATCCATTTTGGTTTTGATTAATCCTTAAAGAAAAGGTAAAAATATATTTTATCCTTTGTGTATCTTGTGATTATACAGAAGTTGATTCTAGCTCTTCTGGTCTGACCAATTCATCTTGAATACTCATCGTTCGAAAAAAAATGAGTTAGTGGTAGAAATTTATTAAAGAATGAAACTCTAATTAAAAATTATTATATCTCTTTATGTTATTAAATAATCTCATAAATAAATTCCTAATATTTATGAAATATAACTGAAAGCAAAAAAACATTGTCTGTTTACTTTTCCTACTTGGAATCTAATGAACGCTTTTCCAATCACAAGTTTGTGGTTTTCTTGTTGTTAAATTTCTCATGGTCATGTTTTCAATCCCTCTCCATCAGAACTTGAAACTGAGTTTATCTTCCATATCCATGTTTTCATACATGGAATCCTAATATGGGTTATCACTGGTGACCTTTGTACTTCTATTTCATTCTTTTAATGTGATAGTTTTATTGACTCTTTTTTCCATGTGGGACATTCAATTATGTTCCCAAGCCCAATTTTAAAAATTATGAGGATTCATTTGACAAAATGGGAGAAGAAAGTAACACCACAAGCTTCCACGATACGTTTCCCTTTGAATAATGTAATAGATTGCATTGTACGCAACATCGAGATTCAAACACACCGCGACCAATCAAACTAGACGTTATGAATAGTAATACACACTTTAAAATTTTATAAATTTTATCTTTCAAAATGGATCTCATTTTTGGACTCAGAATATAGAAATTAGCTTAGGTTGAATTTTATGAATTTTTTTAAAAACATTCTATTTTTGATGAATAGTGAAAACACTAAGTTATAGTTTAAAACCGGTTTTTTATTAAAATAAATAGTTATTTTATTTAATTTATTTTATGTCAAAATAGATACATAATACCTATATATTTTCAGTGTAATTCATTAGAGTCACTTTGTAATAATATTAGATATATAAAATTTTATTGAACTTTTCACCGTCTTTTTCCCATCTCCTAGGAGCATTTGAAAATTTATATAAAACATAATTTTACTGATTCTGTGAGCTGAATTTTAAAAATATGAGAGACATGGTTTATATAATGGAGTAAAATGTGGTTCAATAAGATAAAAATATTTTTTTGAATAGTAAATTTTAACTTTTTTTTACCATGGTTAAAAGAAAATAGATTAATTAAAGGTAAAATGACATTATTATCACCCTAAAACATGTTCTAATTCTATTTGATAAGTATGATTAGACTGAAAACAAAATTAGGAAAAAAATATGAACATCTTTGGTCCACTTTAATTAGGTTAGGACATTTATTATTATTTTATTTAAGGAAGAGTTAATAGAGTTAAAATCCAATTTCAATAACTAAAACATTTTTAATATAAAGTAATATATAAGATAGATTTGATTATAAATATTCATTAGAAATGTAGAAATATTTCCTACATAATGTGATTTTATTTATAATTTGTAGACATTAAATAATTTAATTTATTTATGACACAATTGTGATGCAATAATTACCTTATTAATGATATATTAAAATAATTGATATTTTAAATACCCAAATAAATGAAATTTGAGACTTTTAATGAATTCAACTAATTTTATAGGTTAATATGACATGTTAGGGTTTATTAAATAAATTTTTTTGAAGTAATATTGCTGTTATAAATTAAAAAAAAACAAAATATCAAATAGTGTCAAAATTGACATAAAAGTGTTTTTATAACAAATATTTTATTATTAGTTGATATTATATTCCAAAATATCTATGGTTCGGTAAAATGACTTATATTATTCTATATATATTAATAATGAACCACTTGGGGTTGTTTTGTCTTGTTATACTATGTTTATTACCCATATAATATAAAAATACAAAGAGACAAGGTAAATGACAAAATATTTAACTAAGAGTTAAATATAAATGGGAAGGTTAATATGATGACCTATACCTGTCTAAAATCTTTTGTTTGAAATTATTTTGACCCATATACACCATATACTCTAAATGAGTCACTTTGGAGCCATTATAAACTGAATATGAATTTATTATTAAATAATATTTTATGTTTTCTCTAGGGTGACCCTCACCCCTCTTATAAAATGGCACTTCCACTTCTCACAAATTCCCACCATCAAAGCATTTTGGCTCGGCCAAACCCTACCCAAATTTCCAATAAGATTCCCTAAATTCATCTTAAAGTCCTTACTTTATTTAGAAATCCAACCTATGTAGCCCTTTTGATCAAATCAAAAGGAAGAACCCGAAAAAGAGGTAAATATTTCATCACCTCATTCAAGTTCCTTACTTCTTCCACTTCCTCTTTCATTGTTGTTTCCATTATAAAATAATAAATCCAGTATCTTATATATACTATGAGGTTTTTATAAATATGGTACAACCATATTCATTATCTTATTTATCCTTTGAATGATATGTCACCATAATTGCCTACATACGGCTTACCGTCTCCACGTCGTGGTGTAATTGTTATTCAATACATTATTATTTGGATGGTTATAATAATGATGTGTAATTGATGTAAATAATAAATACAACATGATAATGATTCATTATATATTATATACTGTCCAATTATATATTATTTTAATATTAAAAGAATGATATTGTCGCTCGTGCGTACGTACGGATTACCGTCCCCACGAACGCGATGAGAGTCATTCCCCATCGTACCCATTCATGACTAATTTTAATTTGATGATTAAAAATAATTTTTATGGACTTGATATCATTCTAGATATGAATTATATACAACCTATCCATAAAAAACACGGCTTATGTAACAAAAAATATAAAATAAAATGAGTAAGTAAACACCCAAAACAACGATAATACTAAAATATTATTAACAATAAAATATTAGAAGATCATATATGATATCATATTTATGTATATGATTCTTGTATAATTTAATATCAAGTATTTAGCTATTATATAGGAGGTTAACCTACCCTCGATCAAGGAAAAGTACAAGCTCATGGTTTATTTCACAATCTCTTCATTATCTGAGGTTGTTTATATGTAATTATCTACTGGGACCTCTTTATCATCCACATCCATTTTTCTTAAAAATGTATTTCCAAACATTCTTACTATTTTATATGCTGTGGATTGAATGCATTTATACCCTTGTTTGACTTTTTATAAGATTTTTATAAAGGAATCGTCCCGTCATTTTCCAAAAAAGGTCATTTTTATCCTTTTCGACAAAATTAATGCAAGAATGTCATTTTTTTAACTTACACGGAAGGTGCAGCTATTTTCCACCATTATAAAATCATAAAAACTTCCTTTAAAATATTATAATAATATTTTCTCAGTAAATGTTTTCTTTTATAATTATGTGACTTTTAAATGATTTCAAAAAAGAGATATTTCTCTCAAATAGTTTTTATTTCAACAATGTCAACATCCTTTGATGGATTTTAATCTTATTTGAAGTTGATTTATTATGATACAAAACTTCCATATTGTATTAATGGAATTGTGATATTTTTTACTATGTATGTGTTATTTTTATACCATTCATGGTTTCTGGAGAATGTATTTACATTTCGTATTCTATTTTTAATACAAATGTTTACATTATGTTTAAACCTGCGCATATGAGGAATGAATTACACATAGTAAGTGATGGGTGGATACCTCTATAGCTCGCCGATGCATCAGTATGTCTCATTAGACAAACTAGTGTCTCGACACAAGGATTTGAGAAAATATTATTTGTATTCTTATATCAAGGACTTGACTATGTAGTTATGAATGTCTGAGATTATGTATTCTATTATTATGAAAGTGGCTATTGTTATTGCATGTGATTATTCGACTAGTAGAATATCCATGGGAGTAAGTAAATGGAATTATTTTGATTTATATTTTCCATATTATGATGAATTTTATGTTGAAAAGGATTTTGTTTTAGTTCTATACATTGACTTAAATGTTTATGCTTATTTTTGGATGTTTCCCCTATATTGTTATCCTTATTGAGCATCTGAGCTCACCCATTTCTATGTTTTATTTTTCCCAAGATGCGAAGAAGTATATTATGAATTACCTACAGGGATAGTCTATGTGATCTCTATTTATTCCATGGAAACAATGTGGTTGTAGTTTTCCATAATATGATGTAATGTAAACCTTATGAATGTATCTAGTACTTCCAAGGAAACTAAACTAATCTGTATTTCGAGAGTTGATATTCTGTGATCATGCCAATGTTATGTAATAATTCACCGACTCTGGGAACCTAAAGTCGGGGTATAAATAATTTCTTTAAGGTAAGATAATAATATTATGATGTTTATTAGTTTTTTATATTTGATATTTTTATTAATAATTTCTTATCGATAATATTTTATTTCATATTGCTAGAGATACTTATGATGATCTAATTAATTCTCCCACTGGTGTAGGTCTTTTTGCTGATGATACTGATTCATCTAATCACTAGGATGCTGCCCCTATTTATAGGGGGAAATATTCTTTCTCGATTGATAATTTCATACATTTTTTCATACAGATGCCTATATATTTATTTAGATCATCCATTACAGATTTATGTTTAATTATTGAATATATTTACTTTATATTATCTTTTTGCATTAATTTTGGTAATAATAATTTTTTTATTTGATTGTATTTTCAATGTTTTTCACATTTATCTATTGTGAAGGCTGGTGATATTCTAAGAAACTATTCTTATTATCCATCGGTGTCATGAGACAAGTTTCCCATCATCTTGCATCACCATATGTTATAAATGGATTTTACATTATTTAATAATATATAATTCTCAAAATTTATTTAATTACGAACATATTGTTTTAATTATTTTTTTTAATTTATCTTCACCGATTGATGATATCCTTATAGATCCTATTTGAGATGCATCTTATATTTATATACATGAGTGTTTTCATTATTTTTTACACAATCCAATAAAGAGAGTTATGGATAATGATTCAACTAATATTTTCGACTAGTCTTGAGACTCATATTGACCTGACTGTATATCATATCAGGTATGTGATGAATTGTGCTCTTATTGGCTAAAAGAGACTTTTATGAAGAGTTAATCATTTTGAATATTGATCCATGGGAGACAAGAGGTCACACATAGAATTATAAATTTTACATTTAGCATGCATCAATTACATATGGTATGTGATATTATTTATTAATGCATATATAATTTAACATAAAATAATTTTTATATTATATAGTCCAATACTGAGATATCTATTATAGAGTTTGATGTTTATAAGAAATTTTATACTAATATCTAAACTTGAGAAGTTGTAGGCCACCAATATCACAATATAGTTGTTAATATTTGTTTTAAAGAACTATCAAAAATAATTTTACTGTTATTCTAATTTTTAATTATATTTGATGGAAATGTATGAGGCTCTGAATTCTCTTTTAAAGGAGATTCAAGATGAGAGTAAAAAATATTCCATAAGAGAATTGGGTTTTGATTAGGGGTCTTGGATACAAGAAATATTTTATGGCTTTTAGAATGGCCGGGTGAATGGTATTGGATTCTAATTAGAACACATGAGTTATTATGGTATATCTATGATGTAATCGGTGAGGTTGAAGGGAGTTCGTGGAGGGTCATCATCAATATCATTGCCCACTTTATAATATGGTGAGAGGTTGAGAGCTCATGATGAGTTGATAAAACATATTCAGAGAGAGTGGGAGGAGTTTGAGAAATAACATGGAAGAGATGAGAAGATATTGGAGTATATAAAACGACATGAACATAGAATTGGTATGACGTTTTCTCTCCCTGATCTTTCGGGTAATCCTCATCCACATGATACCAATTGATGATTTGAGATGTTTTATCACTATTTTGTAATTTGGTGTGAAAAAAATGTTATGTTTCAAATTATTTATTACTTTTATGTCTGTTTTACATTTTTAATTATTTTTATTTTTTATTTTTTTTTCTATTTTTTTTTAAATATTTCTAATTTTTTAAATATTTTTTATTTTTAAATTTTTTTATATAATGTTATATATATTTCAATTTCCATAAATTTTTTTAAAAAATTAATTGTTTTTTTAAATTTTTTCAATTATTTTTAATTATTTTAATTTATTTAAAAATTTTGTATTTTTTAAAAATAATAGTATTTTTGATAGATGAAAATTCCATCGCAAATAAAACCAATTGAAACAAATCATCGCAATTTCTCATAAAAATAATAAACTCAATTTTAATGAGTTTTTTATCTACCAAAACTAGAAAATATTTTTCGATTGACCATTATAAATTTCCATATGTGTGACATTGTTTATTGCATTGGTGTATTAGTGACACACATACCTAAAAAATAACCTTTTCTTATAGTCATGCTTCATAAAAGAACCATCGAAAAAAATAAATATCTAGTAGTGACATATTATTTATTTAAATAATGTTATATATATCATCCATATGATGTGCTGATGGAAAAAAGAATCACATTCCTCCATTGAGGTTGTAGTCTACAAGTATGCATGATCAATATTATCATTTTTCAATTAATGGAAAAGTATGAAAGTAGAATATATATTATCTTTTCAAAATATGAAATATTTAATTTATATAAAACATAAATATTAAATCCATCATTATAACTAGTCACAAGAGGTGGTGATGAAAAATGAATTACGTAGGTTCGTGAGGTGGTAGTTCACCATACACATGAACGACTGATTTGTTTCCCATTTTATGAAATTTGAGTTAGATATAGTTTATTCAATTAACATAATATAATGTAAGTATATTTATAATATGAATTATATTAATTCAGAATTACTCAATAATATTTGAAGGTGTAAGAAGAATAAATAAAAGTAAAACATTCGGTTAAATTCCAAAGCTCTTATTTGGATTACATCCTTTTATTTACACCTAATTCCCTATAAGGTTGATATTTTTCATATAATAAAAAACATATTATGTGGGATTATATTTTAAGAAGGAGTTTTTCTAGGGATGGGCTGATCCAAATGGTTCTTGAAGTGTGTATATAATAGTAGAGTGAGTTCCATTTTATAATAAGTGGATGAAATATTTTATAATTTTATAATGTATTAAATTGAAATAAATTAATTTTCAAGATTAAATTGACCTGAATTAGTATTATTAGAAGAAAATATATCTAATAGTTGAAATAGTGTAATAAAATAATTTTTTTAAAATTATAGGCGATGTTTTCATTGATAAATTTTAATTTTAACCCCATATTCACCCTTTTGACAAATATTGTAATAATAATGTATTTACTAGTTTGCGCTCTTGATTGTTACTATAAAAGATAAATTATAACATTAATGGAGCTTGGTTGATATTTTAAACCATATCCCAAACAACTTTCCAAATATAAAATTTTCAATAAAAATTAAATAAATAAATAAAATCTGGTTTATGGTAAAATATAGTTCATGGTAAAATATAATTTATGTCACTTTTGGAAACACATGACATATTATAATATTATATATGTCTAACTAATGTAAAATTCATAAAAAGTTACACATATTCAATTTTATGAAATATATGGTATTAATATAATCATAAAATAATTATTTTATAGGTATTTATAACATATTAAGACTTTTAATTTGGATTAACTCACTAGCTATCAAATTTTAACCTAAGCCGTGATAATGACATTTTAAATATTAATGATTTATAATTTAACTTATGTGCTATGAATTGGTTCATAAATAGAAACTTTAGGAAATTTGGGACTGATTTTCAACCTTGTTTTTCTTTTCCTTAATTTTTTTGAATTATATATATTTTAATTAAATATTTTTTTACAAAAAATATCAATAATGTCATTATTAAAAATATTCAACTAATATAACTCTGAAAGAAACATCATAAAAAGGAATTAAAATAAAATATTTTAAAACATTAGTAAAATGTTATATGTATCTAAATAATTCATTGGTCACAATAATTCATTGAAATTATATTACTCTAAATATTTTTAAAATCAATTATTTTCATTTTCTATTAATTGAATAAATACTTTGTCGTTGATTCATATGAATTTAAGGTAATTATTTTATCACTAAAAGTTTTAGATAAATTATAAAGATGAAAAAATAATTTTACTTCGAAATAAAATATTAATATATAAATATATCCTTTGTTTATCCCTATTTAAAAAACATAGAGGTTATGAAACAAAAAGAATGACATTATGTTACTTTTCATTACATAAAAAAAATTTAGTGGTCAAAATTAAATAAACATGGCACAATGTTTCCATATTTTAGAAAGAAGTATAGAAATGGATGAAATCCGCTCATATAATAAGATAAAATAATGTGTTGTGGATTTTTAGTACTTTTAAAATTAATTTTAACCATAATTATCCAATTTACCCTTTTCGTGGTGTTAATTATTTACAAAAGATACAATTCACAGTGGGAAATAAATAAAAGGGACCTATTTATCAAATTTGAACCTAATAATTTCAAATTCGAAATTAATTTTTCAGGATTTAATTTCAATGTGAGGATTAAACTAAAATAATATCAAAATGAAAATTACAATGAAAAATATTTTTTTCAGAAAAATGATTTTTAAGTGTAAAAATGTTAGTATACAATATTTATCCCTAAAATTGTTTCTCTTGAAAATAATTGGAGTATTAAACATAAAAATGATCTAATTTTAATTTGTATAATAGTTGAAAACTAAATGGAACAATTTAGCTTCCTGAAATAAAAACATTGTTTTCAAAGAAAATACATATGTTTTACTATTTAGTGGAAAATAAATCTTTGAAAAAAAATCCAAAACATCAATCCATGAAAATTAAAAACAATTCTTACAAAAATGATATAATATTTATCAAATTATATGTATAAAGGTTTCAAAAATCAATTATAATATTATCTCGGAAAAATAAAAAAAATGATTTTTGAAGAAAACATAGTATTCAGGAATGAAACAACTTTACTAAAAAATTGAGTGATTATTATTATGAATTTATAAATACATTTATATTTAATGTAACCATTATATATATTTCAAAAATTATTTTATACAATTCATACCCAAAAATTTAATGACTATGTTATAACGGTCATATTTAAATAATAAATTTTCATGGATTGTTTTGACTCAGTGTTACATGTTTTATACGCTATCAAACATAGTTTTCATTTTAAAAATATTTGGGTGTCATAGAGATATATTCACTATGAAATTAGTCAAGTACGGAGCTCTATTTTTGTATAAAAAATTCTTTATATAATGGAAATGAACACATGATAACCATGTATTCGAAGTTTTCATTCCAAATTATCATTTTAACCACAATCAAAATATAATATCAATACACATTATATTTCTAATTCCCCATAATTTCTTTTCAAATCAAATTTCATTTTAATATTTAAATAAAAACACTATGGAATAAATTTTTGAATTCCAAATTCCAAAACCATATTATAAATTTCTACCATTGACAGATGTCTATCGTAGGGTGTGAAAAAAAAATTAATTCATAAGTTATAATTCAATATCGTGGGTAACCTAGTATCTCTCCAAAGAGGAGTGCCCAACAATAAAGATATCACCTTAGATTTGTGAAATAATAAGGGATTGTTTTTATAATTGTTGTCATTAGAAAAAAACTAAAGTAAACAAACTAAAGAAAGAAATAATGGAAAATATGGAATAAAATTTAAAAGGAAAGAAATTGAAAATTTTATTATGACTTGAGTGATAAGGTCAGGATTGGTTTTCCAATTGGAATGTAATCATAGTTAAAATTTTTCCAATCCTCTTATACTAAGACAATTGATGTGAGATTCCATGAACACTTCCACTCACTCCCTTTGTTAAATGCCGATAGTGAGAGTAAATATTATAATGATCTCAGATGGATCCTCTCTCTATCCTATATTTGAAAGAGTTGTAGTAAATACCCTTAATTGACATAGGCAATTCCATATCATGTCTTGTTTATCCCAAACAGCCAATAATATCCACTACCCCATCCACACATACCGACGATCACCATGTACCTCACAAAAAATCCATGATATACTCCTTTATATATAGATCATAACTTTGTACAGGTAGAAAATGATCATTGACCCAAGAAACAACAACAACCAAATCTAAAACCAAATACGATTATACATGACAATAAAAACCATTTTTAGAAATTGAAACCATGTTCAAAAAAGAGAGAAAAGATTTCATAACATTAGGTGAATGAACTCCAGCATTATAAAAAAGAAAACCTATCCTTCCTTAATAACTCATAGTATTTACCATACATGTGAAGGGAATCCATGAATAAGGGGTATGAAGTAGACATTACAAAACTAAAAATAAATAAAATACTAAAAAATAATAACATAAAAAAATTCTTCCAGAATCTTTCCTCTATAAGATAATTTCTATTTGGCCCATCATACCTCCAAAACTCACCAATTTATCTTATTCAAATATGTTCACAAAATTTTTGGATATAGACACTAAAAATATAAATTTTATTGAACACACATATAAAAAGTTCTTCTCAAATTACTAATGTGAAGAATTTCTACCAAAATACACTCTTCAACTTCTTCTATTTGGTGTCATGAAAAAAAGCCTTAACGAACATAATTATCCATTAAATTTAATATAAGCATGAGAATCAGAGCCTTATTTCTCCTACATCTAAAACCACCTCATTTGTACATATGTAGGATGAGATATTCCTCATTAAATATGGTGACATCCATTATGTCGGCCATGAAACTTTATCCTCTTAATTGATTTATCTAGGATAGTGGGTGTTCAATTAGATCCTGGACTAGATGAAAATGTTAAATCCCATGAGAAGGGGAAGTATAAAAAAATAAATCACTAAATTTGGATCAAAATTTTAAATGATATACCCGAAATACAGAAGCTCCACAAAATTTCTAAATATCCAATATTAATTTTTTTCACAATTTAGAAAATAATCCACTAAAAATACAAAAATGATGAAAATAATCTAAAATATATAAATTTAATGTGTTTAAATCATCAAAAAATATATGAAAAATATTTAAAATATTATCTCTATCAATTCCCTGACACATAGCACTTGAAATTCTGGTTAAGTCTAAATGTGAAATTGAATCAATGTAAATTTAAAACACATTCTTATGAGATCCACCAATTCCACACATTGAAACAAAAAGTATCACGCCTCGTAAACAAACATTATTCCAAGTTCTCTATTTAAATTATTAAATATTTCCTTCTTCATTTGTCATCCCATGAACACAATTCATCGACCTCACATGAATTTTATCGCATATCACAAATGTAAAATTTCAAAAATTATTTTCTCGTCCAAACTAATCCAAGAGTTACCATAGTGTTGATAAATTCATAAATATCCACCCAATGTGAGTTAATTAATTTTTTTTATCTTGATGACTTTTTAGGGAAATTATTTGGATTCTTGTCGGTAAGATTTTTATCTAAAAAATTCTGGGGCTGAATGAGGAGGGATTTGATCTTTTTGAAGAGAAATTCCAAGATTCAAATTTTCACTGATGTATAGTCTCCTCCTCACTCCCCTTGGTATAAAATCAGCTCCATCATCATGAAAACTCATCGAGAGTTCCCAAAATTCATAATTGTAGGTAAAAAAATTCAATCATCTAAAACATGATTTATCTTAAAATATCTAGACAACCACAACCTTCTTTCTCCTTTAGAAGCTTCATAAAGTCACAAAATATATTATTATAAATCACAAAAAAAGGGGACAAAGTTTAATAGAATGATTTTCTCAACTAAAAAACTTATCTCTTCAGCATTTTATATTCCACCCAATGCTTCACCAAATGAGGTTGCACAATATAATACAATCCCCCCCACCTCACTTATGTTTTACTAGATCATGAAATTTCAATTCAAGAGCAGGTTAGATACAAAAAATTGTCTTGTAATATATCTAACCAACCATGATATTCAATGATTATAAGGGATAAAAGGATTTAATGTACAAGGCATGATATAATTAAAGGATTCTTTTGAAAAGGGGGGATTTAAAACTAATGAAATTCCTCAATCTTTAAAAACACAAGTATCTCAAACACTTATGTTTTGAAAGGAATAAATAAAATTTTGGTTAAAGAAGGAATGTTTTAGTAATCTCATGAAGTGAGGTGAATGAAAAGAATAAGAATGAAGTTATTCGGAAGCCTCACATGAAAATGATTTCAAATAAAAAGATAGTGAGATGTGGCATGAGATTCAAAAATCAAAGTACTTTTCATGAAATTACAAAATAATTAAACATGAAACAATGTCATTTTTAGCATTCATATATGCTCATTTTAATAGACTAAATTTGTTCACACATTGACATGGGTTTCATAAATGGAGATGATAATCATTTAAACTTTAATGTTTCAATAACACACAGAAAAATAGAAAAGAAACCCACAAAAATTTGATAAAAACACATTTTTTTTAAATAGAAAACGATCAAAAAATGAAAATCCTAAACTAAATAATGTTTCCTACCCTATAATTAAATTATTTAGTGTCTACAATTAATTCAAATGGTTTTAACATGTAAGTATATTTGTTATTGGCTAACAATAATAAATAATGTATAAAAGAGATATAAAACCATACTAAATGGTAGCGCAACATTTAGTTAAGCTTATATGTTCTACACATTGAGATCCTACATGAAAAAGAACATATAGAAACATAATAAATTTATTGAATGAAATCCAAATATAAATAGTATGAGAAAAGAAGGATAGATATTGGTTTAATTCCTAATGTGGAACGTAGCTTTTGACTACCTCTAGATTGGTATTTCAAGTCAGTTATCCCCAATATAATGCTGGGTTTTGTGTCTTTGTGATGAACCAAAAAAATTTATTCTTTCCATATATTTTGATCCATTTTTTTGAGGACACCATGGGTATAGTACACCAAATCTACACGTAGAAATTTATATCTAACCTTATTGGTGGGAGTATGACAAATAACGAGTCCTCCACTTTCTTGTTTTCCAATTACATAACTTCTTTTTAATTTAATGATGATTTGTCAAGGTATGTTACATCAATTGAAAAATCAAAGGGAATTTCAGAGTGTTATTCTATTTGAAGAGAATTACGACATGGAAATTCAATATCAAATTCCTCACTTTTAATGTCAGCATCTTCTGTCCCTATTTCCTCAAGAAATCCCACTTTAATATTCTCATGTACTCCCTCCAATAAATTATCAACATGTTTGAGAAGCTCTGCATGGTCCTCTTTTGGTACATCATCCTTTTCTTCTATGTCTACCAACGTAAAAAAAGTTTTGACCGAATATTAAAATTTAATATTAGTGGAGGTAATACTCAATTTAGATTCAATAAAATCATATGATAACAAGTTCATGAAAATATCCTCTCCCTTAATTGGATCATCTATAATTTCTTCTTCATTGGGATGTTCCTCTTAGAGTAGTGTGGTAGTTGATGGAGGTTCATATTTCAGTTCTTATATTTGAAATATGTGTGGGGAAATCACTTTCTACATAGGTTTTTATTTTGGTTTAGGTTGAGGTCCCTTATCCAATTTAACATCCTCCTTGGAATTTATTCTTTGATAATCAGTTTTGACTTCATTACCCATTCCCATGAGATCTTGAAGTGATAAAATTGTGACATGGACATTAAACATTTATTTATCCAAGGTAGTGATTTCATAAACCCTTTTAAATACAGTTTTCTCCTAATTATCTATCATTTATCATTGAACGAAAACTTTTTCATAACCAATATCTTCTTCATGTTGAATATTGACCATTTATTTATTAAATTATGGGATGTACTCTTAAAGGTCAATTAATTATTTGGAAAATCAGTTCAACACGAGGTATTCAAGGTTTACTTTAAGGTCTTGGATGAGATTCTTGAATATATCATCTTGGATGATCAGTATTCGAGATCCCTTGATTTGTTTATGAAAGAAAAAAACACTATCTATTTTAGAAAATTGTGAGTAAATCATTTTTTTAAATTTGAAACAAGTCAAATATATTTCAATTAGATTGTTGGAACATCCTTCTTAGAAATGGTACCATGTTTTGACCACTGCCTATAATGGGGTGTGACAAAAACAATTAATTATTATGTTAAAATGTAGTATATTTAGTATTCTAGATTGTCTCTATAGAGGATTACACAATAGTAAAGATATCACTTTAAATTTGAGAAAGAGAGGATATTTTTTTGAAATTGGTTGAGTTAGAAAAAAGATAATGTAAACAAACAAAACAATGAAATAAATAATAACACTGAAAACAAATTTCAAAAATCAAGAGATTTAAAACAAGGATATGAATTGAGTAACCATGCCATGATATGTTTTCCAATTTCAATGTTATCATTGTTCCAATTTATCAATCCTTTTCTTCTAATCCAATTAATGTGAGATTCCATGATCGCTTCCTCTCACTCCCTTGTCCAAATGTTGATGGTGAGAATAAATATTGCCAGGATCTATGTTCTATATACTCGCTTTCATATATGTGAAAGAGTAGTAGTTAATAAACTTAATTTACTTAGTAAATTATTGTTTGGGTCTTGTTTATCCCAAAAAAACCAATAATATCTATTACTACTCCACACGTACCGATGATCACCAATTATTTCACAACTAATCCATGATCTATTCCATCATATATACACCATAACCTATTAGAGGTAGAAAATGACCATCGACCAAATCAACAACAAAAACATAATCTAAAACCAAATACATTTTTACATGGTAATAAAAACCATTATTATAAATTGAAATCATGTTCTAAAAATAGAGAAATATTGGATAACATTAAGTTCACACTAATAGAAAATTTCCCTATACCCATGGTTTCAAATTGTTGGTATAGAACATGAAACAGTGGGTATAGGCTATACCCATGGTTTCATGAACCATAGTCTCCCAAGGCATACAGATTTCCCTATACACACGAATTTGTAGAAATCCTGGGTATAAACCACTGAAATTTCATATTACCCATGGTTTACAAAACAGTGGGTATACATTTGGACAACACAAATAATATACCCACAGTTAATTAGACCAAGGGTTAAATATATTTCTTAATAGAAAACATACCCATGGTTCATTAAATCATGGGTATAAATAGTTTCACAACAACATATATACCGATGGTTTAAAGAACTATGGGTATAAATGGTTTTCCCATAAGAAGCTTCCACCTTGGTTTCACCTTACCCCAACAAACAAGAATGAAAACCATTTTGAATCCACACCCCTCCCCCTTGAATAGGTGCCACTCTCCCCCTGGACAGAACCCCCTTGCACGACCCCCAGACACCAACTCCCCCTAGACAACCCCCTTAGGCCCCCTTGGACACCCCCCCTAAACACCCCCTAGTAGACACCCCCCCCCCTAGAGACTCCCCTTGAAACCCCCTTAGACTTCCCCCATGACACCCTCCTTGGACCCCCTGGACACCCCCATGGATAGCCCATGGATAACCCCTAGACCCCCCCCCCCCCACTGGAGCCCCTAGTCACCCCATAGACACCCCCTTTGACCCCCCCAGACACCCCCATGGACACCCCCAATAGTCCCCATAAACACCCCCATTGGAACCCCCTGGACACCCCCTACAGGGCCGCCCTAGACACCCCCACTGGACCCCAACTGGACCCCCCAGACACCCACTACTGGACCCCCCCTGAACACCCCATGGACACAACTCCCCTAGACACCCCTGGAACACCCCCCCCCCCCTCAACGACCCCATGCATGGATATACATTAAAACATGCATATTAAGAAAAGTCAACAAGAAGAAGGGAAAAAGGAAAAATGAAAACTAAGAGAATGTTTAAAAAAATTCAAAGAAAATATAATGTAATAGGATTCCAAAGTGCATACTTGGGGAACAAATATCCAACCCTGATATACAGAAATGTCCAAAATATCAAATATTTCCCACTAAATAGTAAAATTGAAATCATCAATTCCATAATCATGGTGTATTCCAAGAAAATTTGATTAAAAACACAACCAATGGTTACGGATTTATTGAAAAAATCTAATAAAATAACCCTTACATCATGAATTTTATATTCACGTTCATCCAAGTTGCAAGTCATATAAAAAAATCAATTACATCATCTATGTTTTTTTTGGTTCACTGTATAACATGCATCCCTATCCAGTATACCGATACAAGTCATCAAAATCAAAAAATGATCGAAAAGGAAAAGCCATTATAAATCCAAAAACAGGAATCCAAGATTTATTTTGAGCACTTTTACTTGCATATATTCACATCCCCTCCAACCACATTCTTGGATAGCCCTTTCCTCTAAAACCCCTCCTTTCCCCCTACACAATGAAACCCCATCCCCCTTCACCCATTTATAGAAACCCCCCCCCCCCCACACCCCATTCCCCCTCCCCGCCCTCCTCGACACCCCCTGAATAGCCCCATTACCCCCTCCTAGATAGCCCCCCTTCCCCCTTCAACCTTGCCCCTTACTACCCCTTTAACACTACCCCCAACCCCCTTCAACCCTGTTGGATAACCCCCCCCCCCAGCAAACCCCTTCACCCTTCCTGTCCTCCTGGACACCTCCCTCGACCCCCTAGACACCCCTCAACAGCCCCCTGGCCACCCATTTCCCCTAGACACCCCCTCAACACCCACCTGTAGATCCCTGGACACCCCTTGGACACCCCTCCCCATAGACACCCCCTAAATACCCCCTGGACACCCCCATTCTTTAATATAGGTGAAAAAATGCATATAAATAAAAATATAGAAGATAAAGAAAAAAGGAAAACTATAAACTGATATAATGTATAAAATATTTTTTTCTAAAAAAATATAAAGTAACCCGATTCAAAAGTGTATACATGGGGATCAACTACCCAAACATGATACAGATCAATGTTTAGAAGATCGAATATTGCACACTTAGGAGTATACTCGAAATCATCTATTTTGTAACCATGTTATATGATGAGTAAATTTGGTTAAAAAACCCAATGGTTACTAATGTCTTGCCAAAAATTGCATAAAATAACCATTTCCTCTTAAATTTTATATTCACGTCAATCCAGGATGCATGTTTTTAAAGATAATCAATTGCATCATCTATGTTTTTTTATTGGTTCTATGTATATAATGCACCCCCTGGACACCCCCACCCCCATAGACACCCCCTTGGACACCCCCACACCCCACACCTCACACACCAGTACACATTCACCCCACTACCCCCTTCTCCCTTCACCCCAACTGCCCCCAACCTTCACCTGCCCACTACCCCACCCCCACCTGCACCCCCACTGCCCCCCCACCTACACCACCATTGCACCCCCATACCCCCATGACCCACTGCACCCAGACCCCATTGCACCCCTAATGCCCCCTTCACCCAGACCCTCTACACCCCCACTACCCCTACACCAAGCCCCCCTCCCCCTACATCCATCCCCACCCACTGCACCACCCCCCCTCTCACTCACTCATTCAATTATCCATGATAAAAAATGAAAAATATTAGTGACCCATTTTCAAATAATAACCATGACAGAAAAATATCAACCATTCAAGAAAAACGTATAGAAGGGGATGCCAGAAAAATATTATCAACTCATAGTCCAACTAAAAAATGAATGTATTAAAAATGAATCAATATATAGAAAAAATTACCAACAAATCATAGATGGGGATGCTCAACCTAAACAAGGAATCCATAAAATGAATTATCAAATCAATTAACCATGGAAGAAAACTCAAAATAAACAATGATTCAAACAAAACAATGAATCAATAAAACAAAAACAATTCCAGAAATACTATTGGGTGAGGAAAAGATCAAACTAAAAAAAGAATATAAATTCAAACTAAACAAAAAAAATTTAATCAATGAAATGAATCAAAAAAAATATTTACCCAAACTAAATAATGAATCAATTAACAACGCCATTCAAATATTAGAAACTCACTATAAATGAATAGCCAAATCGGAAAAATGTAGACGGGGATGCTTGCCTAAGAGGGATTCATGGCGGGTAAGGGAAAGCTCGACCTGGGGGGGGGGGATGTGCGAATAAGGAATGGATGATAAAGCAATGGATGGTGGGGGATGCACATTGAATATGCTCATATATAAAGAATAGAAGTGTAAAAGGTGTCAAAAAATATTATACAAATAGTAATTGAGTTAATTTTTTTTACTTTATAACCACTAACCAAAACGTGAATATATACTCATAATAAATGGAGTTAATTCCACTTTTATTCATAAGTGAGACACTAGTTTCTTAGAAATTAAAAACTTGGGAAGCTATAATATCAAATAAAATCTATATGAGGACATATGTTTTTAGGAAAACACATATCACCTTTTAATGATCATATTAATCATCATCCATCAACTACTCAAACATAAAAAATAATGATAGATCTTACATGAAGAACTTCTGGCTTAGATACCTACCTAGGTGATGGTTTGGATGACTATTGGATGTTCCCTTATTACATGTTACCCCACCTAGACATGTCAAGGGGTGGATAAGTTCATGTAGTAACTTTCCCATTATCCTAAACTAATGATGAATGAATCTATTGAAATGGCATTCCCTTCTTACAAAAATACCTATTAACCCATAAAAAATCTCTAGCCTAAACCGTATCATTAAAGGCCATGGGATATCAAGAAACCCAACCAATTCAATCAATAAGACAACAATAGATTTCAAAAAATGAATAGTTTATAAATAACAAATAAATAATATATTTATTTTTTTACCTTCATTAATTTAGACTTGTTAATTTAATAATTTATGGAAAATAAAGAAATAATAAATTGAATCCAGTTTCACTATATGGGATATCATTTAGAGATAAGTATTTTATGGTAGTAAGGGAATCACTTACCTATACTCACAACTAAGGATTATAATATTTGATTTTTATAAATTCCTGCAAAAATTTATGCAGAACATTTCAGAATAAAATAAATTAACTATTCTCATCCATACAAAAATTCAATTCATGCTTTTAATGTACATACATAACTCTCCCTACTAAGTCAAAAATTGAGGGGATTAATATCCCTGCATCACCAACAAGACTCTTAGAAAGGAAAAGGTCATTTTGTTAAATAAATGAATTTATAACAAATTGAATAAATCAAATACATGTTATTAGATTAATATAGAACCTTAAATTTTACACACACCGTGATTAAGGTTATCATAAGAAATGAAAATGAGGGAAATTGAAGTGAAATGACTAGGGCATTCTCCCATGGGATTTAGGTAATGTCTTATGTATCAAATGTCATCAATTACTATTTTGGATTCTTATAGCATACCCACAATTAATTTTTAACAATGAGTTAACTTGATTATACATGATCTATTTGGTTGGAATGACTCCATATTTTGCTATGGGTTATAATACCACCATTATTCTAAATATTAAGGAAGGTTCCCTGAGTTTAGACTAAAATAATGGATTAGAAAGAATGGAAAGGCTCACCCCTTTTTATTTTGTATGTGTTTTATTGAGATGGAATTATATATTAAGCCATCCATTTTCTCTCTAATTATTATTCCTATCGTTTCCATTGTTTTTTTACATTGTTACCATTTAAGATTTGACATGTATTATGACTATTGACTCTCTAGTGATGAAAAAATTTGGAAGAAAATGATGTTGAGTTCCATTGTAGAGATCAAGCATCAGTAGTATTTTTATTACACTTTAACATAAATTATAAAATTTTCAAATATTAATATGATAATCAATAATTGATTACTAGATAATATCTCATTGAAAAAACAATTGAATTTTAATTTTAGGGACATCAACTTTTGAGTTTTTCTGAGTTATAAAAAAATATGGCACTTTTAATAGTGGTAGTTGGGAACCTGAATTGTTATCAAAATTATAGTGTATATTTAGATTTGGGAAAGAACATGATGTTTTTGATTTCATGGTTTATAAAACTAGGAATGGGTTTTGCGTCCGGGTTGATATTAAAGACCATTTTTCATTATTTTCATAGTTTTATCTTTTCATGTTCTGGTTATATTATGAACTGATGAATGTATTGCATAAAATTAATTTTTTATTTTGTGGATTATTTTTATAATTATTGAAACATTTCATTATGTAATTAAATGTATTATTTAAATATGTTTTTTTTTATTTTTATTTCTACTGTTTTTTATTCGAATATGTGGGTATAGTCTCACACCATTCTACCTAACACGCTCAAAATTAGTCAGCATCCTCTATAATATGGGGTGGCATTATTGGGGCATTATATCTACTAATAGTGAAAGAACCAATAGGTGGTAGGACCTAGTAAAATGTTATTATATGTTTTTTAACCTTATTAATTTAGAAAGTTAGAAAATAGAATAAGAATATGTCGAGACATGGTATAGAGATTTTACCTAGGGCTAGCCAAGTCGTGTATGAGGAATCTCCATGTAATCTGGGACTAACTTTTTATTCACACTATTTGATTAAATAATTTATCTAATTTAATTGAAATTTCTTTTAAATTAGCCCTTATTGTGAATTTTTTTGGTTAATATAAAATTTTAATTCTTAAGAAAAAATAAATTTTAATTATATATATATATATTAGTGACATAGTGGGTAGTAGATGTGGACCATATGTTTGGGTGGTTGGGGATATTGAGAGTGCCAGAGATATTTGGTATCCATATGATGAGGAGGCTCTAAAACCATGGTCAATTTTTATGTAGGTCATATTGTGAGTGAGCTTGTTTTGATATGTGTAGTGATTACTTGTGAAATGGTTGGTTTATGCTTGACCTAGGAGTGGGTAGGTCGAAAATAAATTCAATGAGTGGTTGAAATAAAAAATTATGTATTTGGAATGGTAAATTCCTTGTTAACATGAGATGGGGATAAATGCAACCCATAGTTATGAACATTGTTAGGAATAATTTATGGATTAGGTTTATGATATTAGTTACCTTATCTAGAATGACACCATTTTTGGAATTTATTACTTTCTGACCTTTGTGTTTAACCCATAGTTATGACCATTGTTATACATAATGTGTAAATTCTAGTTAAGAATATAACTTTAATTATTCAAAAACTATAATATTTTTCCCAAAACATTTCGGTCTAAATATAAAATCTAGAGATTTATGGGTAGAAAAAATGATGAGAAACCCTCATCAACATGTAGTGAATAAATAAGTATATAATAAAATTCTTAGACAAACTCATATGGATAACATGAATATCATATTCTTAATTTTTTAAGACTTTAGTTAGTGAACCATCCATCATATTCTCTTTTAAATGGTGATCAATTCATGAATGAGATGTTAGAACATCCTCAATAAAAAATAGTGATCTTATGTGATAATTTTTTTAATGAGACGAAATACTATTATTTTGATAGAATTACACAACAACCATATTTTTGTAGTATATTACAAATAGTTTGTACGTATTATTAACAACATAAAACCCATACATTCATTTTTAAAATCCATAATTCATAAAAAGTGTACTAATGAAAACACACATCCTCTACTTCTATGCTAAAAGAAGATATGATTGTTTATTTGAAACTTTTCTATGAAATATCTCTTATTTCAATAATAAAAGTAATTTTGTGAATAGATATTTGATTATCAAGGAACCTAAAAATCAGATTTAGATTAGTTAATTACATGTAGTTAATTATAATTATTATAGGCCAATAAATAATCTTTATCACCTTATAAATATTTCAATAACTTATTTAGAACATTCCTATTATTTAATCCTAGATTACTCAAGTATTTTACTGAAGTTCTAAAAATGGAATCATTCTCAAGATGAGTATGAAAATGAGAAAATATCAAATTAGCAACAATGGAATCATATAAAAAAATTAATTTAATCTATTTTTTTAACCTTGAGGACTTCAAAATTTAGAAAGATTATCATTTCACAAAATAGGTGTAGTATTGGAGGAGATAAAATTTGAGTTAAACTACATGAGGATCGTTTCAATATGTTTTTATGTAGGAGATTACATGATTATCACATAACCTACCATTATGAATTTGGATTCCTAAAACAACATAAGTGTTGGAAGAGTATTTTTATATCAAAGTACTCACTCAACATCAGTTTTATCTCATTAAAATTTTTAACAAAACTACTAGCTAAAAATATTCCATCAATATAAGAAACATTAATTATAAATTTTATTTTAAAAATATTGATTAAATTCATATATTTTAATATTATTTTAAACAAACAAAGTGATCTGAATCACTCTATTAAAAATAAAAATAAGTTATCACCTATAAATAATTTAGATATCGATGTCCTAAAGCATATTTTATCATATAAATGGATTTATTTTCTTATAAACCAAATATCAGAGTAAATTTTTTAATAAAATCATCATGATAATCCATATAATTTTTTTTTACCAAATTCCCCATTCAAAAAAGTTTATTTAACAGTCATTTGATGATGCTCTAAATCAATATTATATACTAATAACATAATAACTCAAAATTATTCTTTAGTAGAAAATAGTTAAAAAATTCCTTGATAATCAATACCATCTCTTTGATTATATACCATTACATCTAACTTATATTTTTATCCTTAAATATTACCATTTCGATCAAACTTGGTTTTAATAACTCATTTTCATATAACATCTTTAAAACACTCTGACAATTTTTGAAGATCCCATATGCTATTAGAAGCAATATAAAACTTCTCCCCATGAATCTAATTTAATTATTATAAAGTATGAAAACAAGAATTATCATCTTCTAAAGTGACCTAATCTTTTTTATTATTAAAATTAAATTCATACTCTTGATGTTACACTATATAGTCATTTGGTACCTAAGTATTATGAAACTTTTGGAATCTCCTCAGGAAAACATCTCTAATAAATTAATCAAGTTCCTCTTCACACAATAATTGTTTAATGACATTGTGTTATCCCTAAATAATGGTTCAATTATCATCAATATATATCGGTATTGAAACATCACTTGGAAATAAAGTATGTGACACCATAAATTCAACACAATTGTCTTTAAAATTTATTAGGTGTGGATAATATGTAATTCCATCTATATCATCCTCAATGAATATGGAATGATAAAATTCATTGATTCTCATAGAGTGGTAAGGATAATAAAATGTTAAATATCTAGAATCTTATAGTGTTTTTAATAAAGTTACACATATAGTTTTAGGATCAAAAGAAAAAGGTGGCTCTATCTGTATCCCACCTCTACATATGTGTGTTGATTTCTTTTCTATCAAAGAATAAATTACATATTTCTAGATAAAATAGAAAATATTTAACAAGTTATCGTTGAGTAACTTATGGAAATATAATTTTTTATTTTAATTTCCAATATGAAGTTTCCATATCTATATTTTCTATCCCTCTATTGAAAGAGGATACCGTTCAACTAATGAATGTGCCGACTCACACAACCAACCATAGAAAACATCAACCTATTTGATTAACTAAAACCTCCATTAATAAACATGATTTTCCTATACTAGGATATCAAAAGTAAAAAGTTCAGGCAAGTCACCTAGTATAACCTCATACAGTCTATCTTGGCCAAATTTTTATATAAGAAAAATAATCACATATAGAGATGTTCGAAGTTATTACCACTCGATTGGAGGCTGTCGAAGTCTGGTGAGAAAAAATATAGATAGAGAAGAAATTGTGTCATGATAGAGTGTATATGACTCCAACAATATATAATTTTGGAAATCCCAGATTCTAAATATTTAACTGAATAAGAGATCTAGGGAAACATCTAACTAATTTTTCTTCCTGCTATGGCTATATATTGAGAAATATAGAACAACGAGAAGAAACTGAACTCAGATATATCCCACTGACCATAGAAGGTGTTGGGACTAATGTTACTTATGATTATACTATTTGATTTTATGCATATAGAACAGAATAGGTGGAAACAAATTACTTAAATAAAACCACCTAATGAAACAGAACTCAGAAGAATATTTCATTAAGTCACCAAACTGAATCACTAACATTCAAACAACTCAAACAATAACATCTAAAATAAAATGATTGAAATAAATAAATGTACAATAAAATTCAATATTTACATTTTTTCGGACATGAGACTTAATACAGATCACTTACATACCACTATACTTGGTGAAAAATACTTATATAACTCCAAAGTTATCCGTATGGATTTGTGGTAGGTAGAGGTAGATGATGGTAGGCTGAGGCAGGGAGGATGAGGTAGGTAATTGGACAGGAATGAGGATGCGGAGGCCGAGTGGTGGAAAGAGGGAGGCGGGAGCCGAGAGGTGGAGGCTGAGAGGTGGAGGTGGTGTCTGGGAGGTTGGGATAGAGGCCAGGAGGTCGAGGTAGAGGTGAGGAGGGGTGAGGATGTGAGAACTTGTAAGAATGGATAATTAGGTCTCATCTAGAGCTAGGAAGAAGAGCCCAATGGAGGATAGATATTCAAGGGAAAATACAGATGGTTTTTTAAATGCTTTGGGTATAACTTCAATCAAATACTATATCCTCATAGTTTCCTTAAACCGTGGGCATAATACTGTTGGTTGAAAACCCATTTCCAGTAGTGTTAATAAATCAATAATTTAAAAATGAAAACCCTCTCATTCCCAAATAAATTAGATTAAAACCCATCCATTTGAATGACAACCATGAATAAGGTGGAAGAAGAAGATATTACGAACCATAAAATAAAAGAGGGAATAGAATAATAGAAAGATTTTCTTCTAGAAGTCCACTTATGTTCTAACCACCAATCCTCAGGAACTCGCTAATGTCTCCTCATAAATGTTTTTCAATATTTTTTGGG
The DNA here is from genome assembly GCA_963277665.1 of Viscum album. Lineage (NCBI taxonomy): Eukaryota > Viridiplantae > Streptophyta > Magnoliopsida > Santalales > Viscaceae > Viscum > Viscum album. The sequence goes on from OY728165.1 coordinate 930,920,461, forward strand.
ATATCAACTCTAAAAATTCAAATGGTATTGAAGACACATATAAAAATTTATGCTTGAATTACTAATGTGAACCTTTTCTAGTCGAGGATACTCTTTAACTTACTCCATTTGGGAGCATGAAAAGGAATTATTATTGAAATTATTTACACATTATATTTAATGGATGCATGAGGATATAAGTTCTATTTATAGTACAAATAGATAAACCACATTTGGAAATATGTAGGATGACATATTCCTTATTAACTATGGTGGGTTCTATTATGTTGTCTAGGAAAATTTACTGTCATAAATGATTTATCTAGGATAGTGGGTGTCAAATTTGATCTAGACCCCTAAGAAAGAGTTGAATCCTACGAGAAAGGAAATTATATGAAAAAGGAATCACTCAATTTGGATCAAAATTATAAATGATACGCCTGAAATATTGAATCTTTACAAAAGTTTTAAATTTACAGAAATAAGTAATTTTCATAATTAATCCCAAAATCAACTAAAAAAATTAAAATGAGGAAAGTCATGTCAAATTAATTAATTTACAGAGGTTAATTTATTAAAACATATATGAAAAATCATGAAAATTTTATCTTTATTATCCATTTATAGAAATACAAACACACAATAATCAGCATTTTTGAACCACAAACTAATAGTATCAATGTTGGATCCCCTCTTGAACATAATTGTTATTCTCTACTTAGTTCTGTGCAGAATGATTCATGCCTAGACAAAGTCTTTCTTCTTGTTCCCCATATTTTTGATAATCCTACTATTGTTCGGATGGATGAGAATATCATGATTTGCATTTTTCACAAATTTGGATAGCTCTCATTCTGTTCAATGATTTATTCCTTCAACAGTTAGATTAGTTTAAGACCTTTCTAGAATCATATCAAAGAGTTACCCCACTCCATCTCATAACCTTGGGTAATCATGGGTGACTTCAATATTATCCTCAATGAATATGAGATATAGGGACAATATTCTAGTTCTATTTATATGAGGGGATTCAGATCTTGTGTTGAGAAGTCCAATCTGATTGAATTCAATCTTATTGGTTCCAAATACACCTGGTATAGGAGGCATCTAATTGGAATGATAGAAAAACTAAAAGAACAGGATTCTGGTAATGATTATATTAATGGATGTTGGAAAACCATCTCATGTGTCACTCTTGCGATACATAATTCAGACCATCACCCAATTCTTACAACATTCATTGCTCAGGGAGACAAGTATCCCATTCCCTTTATGTTTAACCGTACATGGACCACACATCCAGAATTCTCCTAAATTAGGAAAGATACTTGGAACATTTATGATTTAAATGATGACCCATTGCCTACATTTTCATGTTAATGTCTCTTATGATAAAATGAGGCAGTGGATTAAGTATAATTTTAGTCTCCTTGATCAAGAAATTGATTCTCTAGAGAGATCCCTTCATGGGATTCAAGAATACATAACCAATGAAAATTATTCTGGTGATCTATCCCATGAGGATAACACATCCTCTGAACTCAATTTCCTCATTGGGCTTAAAGAAAACATCCAAAATTAACTTTTTAAAGTTATGTGGGTTATAATGGCAGATTGCAATACTGAATTTTTTAATGCCCTTAAAAATGAAAAAAAGTGAATGGGCCCCTATCTCTATTAATGAATGGAGACACAATACTGAATGATAGACAGAGTCTCTCAAATTAGATTGTATCCAACTACATGAACCTCTTCAATGGTCCTAAAATAAATTAGGATATTATGGAAGGAATCATCTCAAACCTTGTTATGGAAGCTGATATTCTTCTCTTCACTTCTATCACACTGAGCAAAAAAATCATAGATGTTATTTTGGGCTTAAAAAAGGAAGTTCAACAAGTCCGGATGGATTTACTAATCACTTATTTTAGATCTATTGGGATTCCATCAACATTGTTGTTTATAGACTGGTTAACCACTTCTCCAATGTTGTATCCCAATCTCAATTCTTCAATTCTCAGTTTATTTCCTTAATCCCTATAGTGGAAAATGGTAGCGATGTTGTTGAATTTAAACCAGCTTCTCTTGTCAACTCAATTTAAAAATCATAAAAAATTACTCACTACTCTCCTTGCTCAAATTTCTAGGAACATTATTTCATAGAATCAATTTGGTTAAGTCAAAGGTAAAAAAATTTAGGATTACCTTGTCACAACCTCTGAGTGCATTAATTATCTTCATAGATCTTCTAGAGAAAGAAATATATCTCTCAAATTAGACATAAGAAGATCCATTAAAACTATTGATTGGAAATTTATTGGTAGTATTTTCCCTAAGTCTGTATTTCACATGAGTTTCATCCAATGGGTAAAGACACTCATTTGCTCTGCTCACATATCCACTCTTATTAATGGATTCGTGAAGGGTTACTTCAAGTGTCCCAAAGGTGTGAGGCAAGGAGAACCTATATCTTTCATTATTTTTTCAATTTAAGTAGACTACCATAGTAGAATCATTATTCACATGACATGCATGGATGAACATAGGAAAATCAAAGATGCCTGAGGTATCTCTACCCCCTCTCACCTTTTTTTGCAGATGATATCATCATTTTCACTCAGGGTGACAGGAAAAATATCCAAAATATCATGAAGTTTATTAACTATTATGAACATGTCTCGGGACAAGAGGTGAAATAGAGAAAGTCCTTTATTTAAATGGAAATAATATACCTACCACAAGGAAATATTTCATGATGAGTGATCATGGTATCGAGAAGGGACCCTTCACTTCACATACCTCGGAGTCCCTATGTTTTTTAGGACCTCACCCTTATCATTTTTTCTATTTTTTGACCAATGTCACAAGAACCCTATCCTCCATAAAGGGAAAGCCTCTATCAATGAAAGGAATGATTTGCTTTGTTAAACATGTTTCCATCTCAAAACTGGTATACTCATTTATGGTATACTTTTGTCTTGTCTCGTTTATCAAGATGTTAAACTCCATTATGAAAAACATTGAATGGAGTTGATGTATACTAGAAAATAATGCTATTAATTATTCTTGGATGAAATGTTGTATGCCCCATTAGAATCTAGGACATGGAGTATTGAACCTTGAGATTATTAATCAATCCATATAGGCCCAGTTAATTTGGAGGCTCATCAATAATAAGGCACAATCATTGGACTTCCTCATATCCAAACTACTCAAAAGACTAATTGAAAGAAATATGTCATATATTTAATCTTACAACTGGCCTGATCTGGACAATAATTATGATTCCTCTATTAAAAAAATTGATCATGGTAATGAAATACCATCTCACATTACTCACATAGTTGATAATTATGTCTTTCTAGATAGTAATGTCTTACCTTTGATGGAAACAAGATCAAATTTACTACTGGACTCTAAAGTTTAATATGATAACCTCAACCATGGTGAGAGTACAAGGCTGTAAACTTTCAACAAAAAACGGATGATGCCATCTTGTTTTACTATGATCTGGAACTTCCATATTAACAAGATTTCTATTGAAGTGAACCTTCAATGTGTAGGAATCACATTATGATTGAGATTCACTCTATGCCACCAACATTGGGAGGAAATAAATCACCTGTTTCTTGATGACAATATATCTACATCCCTATGGAATTTTGTGTTTGAACTATTTGATCTTCACTTCCTCCAAACTAATGTTATTTCACAATTCTTACAAGACCTGTGTTCTTTCCAACATTACTTGTAGGTTCGTATCCTTTTTATGGTATCATGTGAAGTGGTTATACACACTGTAAGGGATAGTAGAAATAAATTACTACATGGTGAACCTATCTTCAACCACAAAGCATCTCTCTCTACCATCATGTCAGTGGTTCAACATGCCAATACATTACATGATGAATTCCATGATTACTCAGTGAGGGACCTTAATGTATTGAGAAATATCCACCTTCATGATAACTTCCCCAAACCCCATGGCACCATTGAATTTTTTTGGTTTCCCCCTTTTTGGGGCTGGATAAAATGCAATGCGCATGGAGTCTCGAGAGGAAAACTCAAACCCGTTGGCTATGGATTTTCTTTCAGAGATCAAAATGGAAATTTTTTAGAGGGGGAACATAGTATATGTGGCCATACTATAACTATGGAAGCAAAAATTTAGGGTATCATTAATGCTATGGAAATTTCTTGGCAAAGAAACTGAAATTCTATCTAGTTTGAGAGTGATTCAATAACAATTTTTCAAGTAGTTAGGTTGGGTGAAATCCACCTTGCATGGAAGCTCAAAACCAAATGGATCAACTACATCGGAACCCGTTCATCAATGAACTACAACATCACACACATCGACGATGAAGAAAATCAACTTGCCGACTGTCTGGCTAACAAAGGGTCCTCACAAAATAATTGGAAACACTACTCCATTATACTAGGTGAGTTGATGACTATACTTCAACATGATAGATGTAAATTTACCTCTTTACAACGCTAGTAACTATGAATTTACTTATATTAAGCCTAATTTATTTATTTACAAAAAATGGACATCCATGGAATTGAGCGAATAATATGTTTTGATTGAATAATATTCATAAGGGGTAATGTTTTTCTAGAAACGACTTCAAAGAGAAATGAATTGAGAGGCATGATGGGGATGATGAAATTCAAATTAATAACAAGTAGAAATTTGTAGAATATAAAATTTAACACCACCATAATCTATATGTTACATCCCTAAAAAGACAAAAAATACCAACCCCAAATCAACGTTAAAATCATGAATAAAAAGCTTGTTTTACCATTAACACAAATTAGTGGTGGTTTCCATTACCGTGGTTTATTTAATAACACAAATTCGCTAAAACAACCATGATGATCTAATAAAACATAGATCCACCTAACCTTGGACCACTATGTGGTGAGGTCCCCCTAGTAGTGTTTCATATCTAGATCATTAATTCACCATGCCCTAGGCCACCAATTGACCATGAGCTCCCTTTGGTATTTTGGTTTTCCCATGTTTAATAGGTGCACTCAAAACACACCACACCCTCAACCATGGCTTGTTGGATCCTATGGTGAACATAGAAATTCTCCAATGCTCCAATCCTCTATAAGAAACCAACCAAAACATCCCAAACCCAAATGAGACCTTCTAATTCTTAAGGATAAGCTGTAAAACATGAAAATTACTCAAACTGAGGGTGTTACACCATAACAGTTAGTTTTAATTTAACATGAACTAGATTTGTTTTTGATGATATTAAATTAATTTTAATTTCTAAATATATATTTTTTCATATTATTATAAAGATTTATTTTGAATTTCATTCTCCATATAGTAATGTATAATCGAGTAAAGGAATTTTCGGTCAGACATACCACTAGCTTGGAGGCTTACACCATATTATAGAAAAGTGGTCATTTTCTATATGTCGAAGTGAGATGACTCACATTGATATTATTGATCTCACATAGTTTTAAATAGTTCTAGGAAGTGCACTTGTACTATACACATATGATAAATTTTTGATATATATGAATTTGTTTTGATTCTATTATCTAGTGAGTAGCACATTATTGTGGTGTTTGGGAAGAGTTAAACATTAATATGATTTAATCCTACATAATTTGTTGGATGGAAAGAAGATTTACAATTAAAATAATTATAGAAATTAATAAAAAAATGAACAAAACAAGAGAATATAGTGATTTCATATGATAAAATACATATTAATTTAATATTTATATTATGTATATTAAATTAGTGAGACTTTTAATTAAAATTATCCAAATTACCATATCATAGATTTCTTCTAATTTGGTACAATTCTAGACCACAATCATCTAATTAGGTAGGTCATGACATATTTTGTTCCCTTTAATTAAAATTTTCACAGATAAAAAGTAACGGGTGACCCTATGTTTTGAGGGAAATACCATAGTGGACACACTACTTTGTGATATTTATATCTTGGAGTAATAATTGGATTTGATGTATGCGGTAATCATTTTTAGTGGGAGTAAATTCATTTAATATCTTTGATGTGAATATATAAAACATGATACTCATTAAAAATATGTGTTTTCAATAGATTATGTAATAATTAATGATAATTATTTTGATATCACTTATAGGCACGGCTTGTGAAACTATTCAAGATTGGTATCTATGTTTTGATTAGATTTCTCCATGAGAAGAAATATAGATATTTTAATGTGAAATTTTTATAGATTAATTTCTCTAACCCCAACTCATTACTATTAGATTCATTGCGTTTATCAAAACATTGTTATTAAAAATAAATTTATTGATATTAGAGGGAATTGATGATGGGATAAGAATATATTTATGTGAGAAATTTAACTATAGTTGATGCATTAAATGTTTACAATTATTAAACTATATATTCCTAGTTTATTAGACCTAGAATTTGATAATTCTTATTATGTTCCCTCCTTAAACTTGAATATTATTTCTGTACCATGTTTGGATATGATTTATTTAATTATTTATTATAATCATGTGTTATTAAATATATAAGAATTAATTTTTTAGTTCCTCAATAATATGGTTAATGATTTATAGATTCTAGATATTCATAATCACATTTATAGATTATTGAATAATTTGGTCAAGTTTAATTGTTATCTGGAATACCATTGAAATTTTCAACATGGACATATATATGGGAAACAAAAAGAATTAATATATATATTTGGATTGAAGGATTCATTTGATTATGAATCATTTGATTCATGAAAATATTTTTTATTATATAAATAACTCTAAAAAATTTAATAAGGAAAGTCAAATGGTATAGTGGAATCTTAGATCTTATATATTTTTATATATATCGACTGAAGAGTATATATGAAAGTTGTGTTTTTTGGTACATTTTTTACTAATATAAATGACTTTAGTTAGAATGGTAATGTGTTTCTGATGATAAATAAGTATGAAAATTTTCATATTTAATGGAGTTTATTAATGAATTACATAATAAATATAGACAATGTTTTTATATTCTCTTCTCAATGATGGGTGGTGGATACTTGATCTAGGAATTCATTGATCATCAGAAATATCATGGAAGTAAATCACAAATCATTCCCCATAGAACACCATAATGAAATAATGTGTTAGAGAGAATTAATTTCCACCACTTTATAAACATGTTTTTACATCATTTTTTGGAGACATTTTCACATCTCTTATTAAGGGACGTTATTAAAGGGGAGGTTGTAAAAAAAGGTTTCACAACAGTTAACAAAAAAGTGATGTTATAAATTATTTTTGGTTAATTGGTTTTCACATCAGTTATACTATAAAAGAAATTATGAACAACACATATATTTGTTTTTCACATCATTTTTTCAATAACCGACGTGGAGAATACTATATCACGTCTTTTATTTAAAAAAACCTATGTGATAAATGGTGTTTCACATTAGTTATTAGATAAATGACATGAAAAAGAAAACAATTGTTTTTTTACATCAGCTATCCAAAAACCAACATGAAACCAATTTTTTGTAAATTTTTTTACATTTATTCATCCTCCACCACAAAAACAGCCAAAGATAAGAAAAAATATAGCATGAATTGATACCGAAGAGGATTCATAAAAACTAGAAAAAGACACAGACAATTGCACTATGAAACGAAATAAAAAAGCAATCAAACATGTAAAATGATTTTATCATTAAAGTTTTCAATGACTCAAATCATTTTCACTATATGAACCTACAAAATTAAAGAGATACCGAAACAATACAAAAACTAATTTGACAATAAATTAGAAAAAAACATAATAAATATTATTGAATGATTTATAAACAAATATAACCTTATGAAACATTCTATATATCCTCATTCAAATTATATAATATATGAATCATAAAACAAAATATGATTATTTAGTTCCACCATATTGTTTATTATACAATTTCAAATATATTTTAATGAAAAATATCATTTTTTATTAACATATCTATAATTTAGTTATTGTAAATTTAAATTGACCATTTCTTTTAAAAATTTGATCTTGAGGCTATTATTTTTTTACATCTCAGAAAATAAATTACATTCCCTATTTGAAAATAATATTAATATAATAAAGTTTATTTATTCTAATATAGAAAATTATTAAAATAAGAAAAATTATGTGTTCAATGAATTCGTAATATTTTCTTTCACTTCACGATGGATAGATCATAACAAATATAATGTATTCTCTATTACAAAAAAATACCCAACATCCAATGAACATAGATATAAAAGAAAATTTAATGTGAGTTTTTAATATGTAATGTGATATATTACACATTGTGGGATAAAATATTTTATATATACTATTCAAGATAAGAAAATATCCAACACTGAATGAAGACATTCTTATGAAATATTTTAGCTATATAAAATATTCTTTGATCATGGTTCATTGTCAACCCAAGAGTAGAAATAAACAATGGGTCTATAAATCAATATACACATATCTTTTCATGATTTTCACAATGATTATATAGACACATAATATATATTATACATAATTATAAATTTACAATTAATTAAATGGATAATATATATTGTTAATCAACATAAATGGACAACATTTCATCATTTTGATGCTCAATTGATCTCCAACTATATGGTCTATGATATGACTTTTCCAAAGCGACAGAATCATTGCATGCCCACAAATATAATCATCAATTAGAATCTCGTATACTGTCAATAATAAATTTGAAAATATTGACAGTCAATCATAACTAGTAGAATCTATATCAAAAGTCACGAAAAATAGAATTTTTTGTTTTCTATATCGTATTTATTTACCTTTATAGTATTCCTATATAAAATTATATAAATATATAAACATGAAAATGAGAAAAAAAAATTAATAACAAAATAAAATAAAATATAACATATATACATACCTCAAAGAAGGTATATCGAAGTAGTCTGGAGGGAAAAACTAAAAAAATACAGATACTTTGTCCAACTATACTAACTTCATCTGTAGGAAATGATATTTTTTCTAATATATCTATAATAACGTATACAATGAACCTATAATTCTATATTTATATATTGTAATGATGTATTGTATTGATGATATAATTTATCACCCTATATGAAAAAATATGATGAGGATCAACAATATATAACTAATTGGAACTTGGATGTTGGGGAGGAAAGGGTGTTGGGGTAGGATGAGAAGGAATGGGGACTTAAAACATTGATGTTTGAGTATTATATATGGAGAAGGAGTGAGATCTACTATAGGAGGTGGAGGAGTCGGATCAACATGCTGAAACTGTACATGAATGTCTGAAAACATTTTCTGTACAAAAGCTCTGATCCTATCCACTATCTTCACTTGAATATCCTTACCTTTGACATCCAATTATTCTTTTTTTCCATATAAATGAACCATTCAAGAAGCTTTTGAATGTGGAAACACCTTTATTACCAAAACATCTACCGGGTATCCTCATAAATGACCCGAGTGTTTAGGATTTCCTAATGCTACAGATATAATATCCAGTATACCCTTAGCAATAAAGACCCAATGTGGGCTCTACTCCATAATATAATCCTCTATGGAATTTTTTAAAAACTCTATAATGAATCACAATATATAAAGAGTTGATTTATCTTTAATAAATAAATAATCATTTTACTATATTATAAGATACAAATCTGGAATATTTTGTAAGATATTTTTTTTTCACATGACCCATCATCCATTTTTCAAGTCTTGTCGTGGTAAAAGAGGGGTAATCTTTGTAGAAACTGATGAATCAATTCTCATATTTTGATGTTTTTTCTTCTTGCACGTGTTCTTCCAATAACATATACCCTTTTTATGATAATGTATGAGGGTATACATTTATTGATGAAATCTCCTGACAATTTCTCCTTGGATTCAATAAATTAATAATTAAGAATAAGGAAATCATTAATATCGTCTCTAATATAAAAAACATCTGAAAATGAAACATTTAACTTACAATAAACTATTTTTGTCATATACTTCCAAAAAGTTGTTTCACTATTTCTCCATTTACTAATGGATATATATCACATGTATATTATTTATATCTATTCCTAAAAATGAACTGTGATATAGGGAATAATTTAAAATTACTTTATATCCGAATAGCCATTGATAAACATTTCATCTTGACTACCCAAATGTCATGTATATCATATGTCATATGATAATAATTTGATATCATATATTACTATAAAAATTTCAAGATATGTTAAATAATAACAAAAACTATTACTCAAATGGTCTCCCACAATTGTGATAATGTTGTGCTGTCAACAATTCACCAACCATCAAACAAGATACGAACATTACTTTTAGCCTGTACTGATACAAATGTCTTCAATTTTTTTGAATTTTTACCTCATGGAATACCATTATCATCAAAATCTCTTGGAATCCTCTATTCTTGGGTATAGGCAACTGATAAATTTGGTAAAAGTGCGGTTCCCCATTACTAACCCATGAACTCTTTTTCCACTATAGAAGTATATGCCTCATATAATGTAGGATTTGGAGGATCCTAAACAAGAGAATCTATAAGTTTCTCCTCATAGTTATGAGTATGATCATCTCTAGAAATTTGTGGTGGATCATAGGATTTATTTTTTTTATCTTAAAAATCCAAGAAACAACAATTAGAACTAAAATATTAAAATCCAATAGTTTCAAAGAAAAATAAAAACAAAAATTATAATTATAAAATAAAAATTAACTTAAACTAAATATAATAAATTTTTATTAATATTTGTTATAGTTAGATAAAATTATATAAATTTTAATAAGAGGATAAATGACATAAAATAATAAAAAATAAAAAAATTATCTTATTAGATATAATAGATTATTTAATAAAGAAGAATAAAATTTAAAATTTATAACTTTTGAAATTTAAAAAAGTAAACTATTATTAAACATATGATACATGTAAAATGAGGGATATAGCAATGGTTTTGATCCCAAATTTATTAATCCTTATCATTCTGTTTGGAACAAACCATGTATTAAACATGTTCATCAATATTATTTTCTAATTCTTCAATGGATGTAGCAATCTCATATTAATTATCATCTTTTTCATGTTTATCATCACCACCATAATTTCTTTCTTTGTAAGACCACTTCATATCAGTTTACCAAGAAAATAGATTTTTTTGCATGTTTTTACAAGATAAAATGATTATTTGTGTGTTCTAATTTATTCGGATTATCTATTTTCATTCCAAATTCATCGTGTCATACACAGTTTTTAATGATAAACCATTTACACTAAAACACTGGAACATTAAAATTAATTTAACTAATCTCCCATTATTCGTCAATGACTCCATAATATGTGGTTGATGAAGATCTATGGTTTTATTCTTTTTAACACAAAAAATTCATTTCTTCTACAAACACTAACACACTACTCCTCTGAACTGCACTTCTGTTGTCCTGATCATTCATATGAAAATTATAGCCAATAATATCATACTCGGACCATGTTATCAAATATAAACAAGGACCATCCACTAACCATATCAATGTTTCTAAGGCATCTGTTTTACCCTGAACTATCTCTTTAATCCATGTAAAAAGGTATTTGTTATTGTTATTCAAAAACCACATATCATTCTTCTTTAGAAAAATATATTTCAAATCATTAATATGAAATGTTATATATTGTTGATCATTATCTATATTATTAAATAAGTATAACTACACCTTCATTATCTATTCACCTATAAACGATTTTACTTTCAATCAAGGAGTCCCCTTTCCCATGTAATTAACTCATTCATGGAGAGATATAGGAAAATGATGTTCTCCACATCAAACAAATATCTTTTACAAAACTTTTCAACCTCCTAACAAATATACATCTCCACAATCGATGATTTAGGTCGATATTGATTCTTAATATACCCATCAATATCATTATATAAATTTAAAAACGAAATAACCAAAGTATATATACTGGTCCACAATGAATTATTTCCCTCACCAAATAAACCATTAAATGAAACATGATATCAAAAAAGGTGGAGAAAAATAGATTCCCAATTGACAATGTATGGAAACCACTTTGTTATCCAAAAGGTTCAAAGAATTAAAATCAATCACCTTATTATGAATTGAATTAAAAAAATAACACTCCTTCATGATTGTCACCATGGCACATGTGGGCAATATTCAATAGAATGAAACTGGCCGGAAAAGTGGCATCATGACATGACAGTCATGAGATTTCATACTTATAAACATTAAATCCATTAAATACACAATTGTTTTCACATTTTAAGAATAACTTTGATGAAATTGGATATCATGAAGGCTTTGAAAAAAGTTAGTTTTATCCTTATTAGAGAAGGTATGAGAAGACAGGGGTAAGAATGTTTCATTTCCATTAGCAGTGGGACCCAAATCCAAACGTATTCCCATAGAGAGTAAATCCATTCTTGCATTAAACCCCTCTTCAGTTTTTTCCTTTAACATCTAACAATGTTCCAATCAATCTTCTATATAAATTCTTCTCCACATGAATAAAATTATTGTTTATGTTTCACCTCATGATATCTAAAATATGGTATCTCAAAAAATGTTAACCATTTATTCCATATGTTTCTATCATTACTAGATTTATGTGTCTTTCTGAATGTCACATTAATGTTTTTCACCCTTCCAAAAAAATAATCAGTGGAAAAATTATTTTGAGAAATATCAAATTAATTGATCCATTGAAATCATTTTTTAACATTCTATAAGGGTGATCCATAAGAATAAACATTCAAGGACCCATGTTTACTGTTATTATCCCATGATGGAGTTGACAATATAAAAGTTTTTTTTCATAAATTGGAAAAGATTTATTCCACGTAACATTGTATACAAAAAAATTTCTTTATAAAGGTAATTAATTTATAGTGAACATAATAATTGCATGCCACTAAAAATATTCTATTTTACAAGAATCATAAACCCTAATTCCATACTCCCATAATAGTTTCAAATCATCAATTAATCATGGTAGGAAAAAATCAGTATCATTTCTGAGCTATTTTGGTCCACAGATCATTAAACACAACATGAAATATTTTGGATTCATAAAAATTTTAGTAAATATTTTTTAAATTATAAATAAAATAGGATCTGAAAAATTTATTCTACTAAGGCTTCGATACCAATTCATTTCCTTTGATTATAATCCATGTTTCATATTTCTAACCTCATTTCGGAATGTAGGAAAATGGCGATCAATTTTTATCCACCACTGACAATAAACAGGATGAATTAATTTTCCATATCATATTTTCTCATCAGCATGACATATTAACTTTTTTTCATCATGTCAATTATAAAATAAACATTTTAAATGTGTAATTTTAGGATGATAGCAAAATCCCTTGGTGTGGGTCTATACAAATTCAAAACCATCCAAAGACTTTTCTATTAACATATACAATGATGTCCCAAATTGAAGACACTTGGATCTATTTTTTTATTTTTTCATATATTGGAAATAGTTATTTAGGTAGAAATTTATTTTATTGTACCCCAATACCATATGAAACAATATTTTCTTGGCCTTATAATGTGAATATGAATAATTTTTGTATTTAAGAAGAATTTTTTTCAACAATTTTAGTAGCTCTGAAAAACTATTTTCACTCCATCCACGTTTCTCCGCCAGGTTTTTCAAAATTAACACATTAGATAAAATCATATATTAAGTACAACTTGGATATACTGTTTTTCTTTATCACCTTATGAACAACTAATTGTTGTTTTCTATTAATTTACTCTACATCAATATCACAAATCATTTCAACCTGCTTATCTGATTTATCATTATGAAAGGCACCATCATCAATAGATCTGAAATTCTATATGGTTTCACCATTCCAAATCCAAGGGGTGTAACTTGAATTAAAACCATTCTAATTTAAATGATCATTGATATCTATTATTTTTAACTTATTAAAAATTTACCATTTTAGGCATGGGAAGAAAACAATTTCATTGTTTTGAAGATTTTTTTTGGAAATTCCAAAAAGGAATGACACATTCCTCATATTTATGACGTATTGAAGGTACATTAACCCAACATTGATTTATTTTATTGAAAAAATATCAATAATAAGTATTAAAAACAAAAGGTAATAATTTATAATATAATGATATTATAATTGACATAGTGAAATAAAGAAAATAAAAAATGGAAATATTATAATGTAAATAGATAATTTTTATGATAAAATTCATTCATATATAAGGAATTAGAAAAATAGGTTCATTTGAAAAATGACTCCAGTAAAAATAAATGGATATAACCTTATATATTAATAAAAAAAAATATGTATAACTATATATATAAAATAATATATATATATAATATTTATAATAAAAACAACTTACCCACAATTGATTATTTATAAAAATAATTTTTTTTTTCATTATTGTAACTAATAATATAATAAAATCATAAATTGTGTATTTCTTTAAAAAACTGTCACATTAAATGTTGCTTAATGGGACTTCAAATGGAACATGTTATTACCAAATAGGGGACTTAGTTGGTATCATAATTTATAAATTATACCCATCACCAATTATACCCTTTTGTAATGCCCCTGAGTACCATTGTGACACTCAAACATGCATAAAAACACCCCGAAATATGCTCATAGTCTCAAAATTATCACATCAGTCCCATGCATCAAATTTCTCTAACTTATATAAACATAATTAAATCATAGTAGATTGTTTAACCTAAAATGACTCATGACATAATAAACTCCACACCATAGGCATTTTCATTAATAATAAGCATTGTCGATCCACTTAATCTTGGTCATCCATATGAAATTATTTTCACCACTAATAACTAATTTCAAAATCCAAACTAGATTTTGACAAAAACTCTCATTCTATTCTACAATACACACATAAAATCACGTAAGAAAAACATCTATTATAAAACCCATTACAAAACTCATCTCATGATGTGCAATTACTTGGACAAGAATGTTTTTAATATCCCATGCATGAACATTATCAGAACATAAATGAACCAACTGTGATATCAACACTTAGTTCATTTAAAACCCAACTCATTGACCTGAATGGCTATATAGAAACTCATAAAATCTACCCATATTAAATCCTGCATAATACTCCTTAGCATTATATAATATTTCAAGTAATTTTAAATTAATCCTAAAAAAGCAAAAAATATTGAATGATAACAACTAGTTCATAATATAAATATATTAGGAATAACTAATTAACATATTATAAAATATATTCAAACCTGCATGCGAGCTAGTTGGAGATGGGAAGATCTATAACTGAATATGAAATTATGAATATATACAAACTCGAATTTACGAAGATGGTAATGCATGAATAAATAACACCTAATCTATCTTTGATGTGTAACATTAAGCCAACAAATCTTAACGATTAACTATGATCCTAGAATGGGATTGGACTACCAGCTCATATAAATCATGGAGCCAGGTCTTGGGGAAGATATAAAAGATAAATGCGGTGTAATAATAGAGGACCACAAAAGGAACCCTCATCTGATTAATATATTTTTAAAAGATTTTTTACCAATGATTTGTTATAACCAACATAAAAATTGGAAACATGACAGTATTTAACACCAGTTATACTAAAAATAATGTAAAAATGTGATCATTTATTTCTATTAAATTAGAGAATTGATGTGAAAATGTGATGGATATCCAATTATGACATCTTTTTGCATAAAATCGATCTGAAAAATAAATTTTCAAATAATTTTAATGAAAAGTGATCTGAAAAATTAAAATAAAAAATTTTTAACATCCGTTATAAATAATTGATGTGAAATGTATGAGGTAGTAAATAATTTTCTACTAGTATTCACCCTATTGGACATGGTTTGATTAACGACGAGTCAATGTGTCCATCTTATTACAAGAATGTGTTATTCTATATAATGTGCTATATTCTTACATAACTAATTTCTATATAATGTACTAATAAAGGATATATATGATATCTTTTAAAGGATACATCATAATCTATCATTGATTAGGATTTAAAGTTGCAAATTACGCATACACCAATTTTCTTTTTATAATATTATCCCCATGCATGATAAATGATTATTTATTAGTTATCCCATGGAAGGTAGGGGATAGTATTTCTATAATCCCATTGAATGTAAAGTGTTTGTGTCTTTGGTTAGTATATGTCATGTTGAGGAATATATAAGTCGATTTTTTATGGGGTGTAATATTTAAATTATAAAATTTAAGGATGAAAAAATGAAGTGTTTCAAATATGGATGATGACATAGTTAAACAATATTTTTTGAAAGAGGAACCAAATCCTGTCACATAAGAACCTTCAATGGTATGGATGAAATTCTTATGATACAAAGATTTTAGATTTATCATGGAAAATTGATATGATGTAATATTCATAATAGGTAAACCTAATACCTTCTAGGATTCATTTAAGTGTTTTTATTTTGAGAACATGTTAAAAGTAATGTAATTTATAATGGGAACTATATACAAAATACATGTCTGGGACATAGTGGATTCATCAGAAGGGGTGATACCTATAGAGTTAAATTGTTTTTGTCTATTAGAAAAATGACTTGGATTATAGAGTGTATACCAATAAGTCGTGATTAGATAAAATTTTTTACATGAAAATATATTTCATTTACAATGAGGAATCATTCTAACATATTGTGAAGATAAAGACCTTATGAATATTTTTTACCATCTTAGTTAATTTAGATGACACATTATATGAAATGGAGTTTAGAATAACTTTCCGTAATAGGAATTTAATAAAGGATGTGTATAGGACAAAACTCAATTGTTTAAATGTGTCAGGAGAGTCTTGTAGGGTATGTATGTTTCAATGAACCATTTTTGGGTTGAAGTAAAATTCTATAAAATTTAATATCTAGTTTGATAATTCAATAAAAGAGTTTGATTTACTATGAAATGTAGATATTTAGAATGTATATAATTGAATTAGTGGTAGTGTAGTGGAGTTTCCAATATTGTATGTATATGTCATACCACTTTTCAAAAATTGAATCCTGAAACTATACTCTATAGTGATGTGGTTGGGTAAATGAAGCTCTATAAAATAAATGTGTGAAGTGTCTTAGATACTAGGTATACAAGATCTCTAAAGATTGATGTAAGTTCATTTTTGGACTATGTTAATATTCATATATAGGAAGATTACTAATGAGTTTTAGTATAGATAACTCCAAATAGGTCCTTATAATTATTTCATGACACAAATATTGGGATGATTTTGGATTCTAATAAGATTTTGAAAGGATTTATTTTATTACCTATGGAACTTCAATATGATCTATCATGAATCCAAGGTTATTTACGTTAACTGGTGTCATTTTTTCTACTAACATGACAATTAGATTCCAACATAATATTGTGAGAGTCACATTATTTTAGGGAACAACAACCCAAATTACCAAAGAATGACTAATTATATGTTCTTGATCATTTTAGTAGTGGAGGAGATGAATGTAAGTGGTTAAAATGGTAATAGATTCCAATTTTATAGATATTTCATAAGATCTCAATCTATTTCCTTTCTTTTTTTTTCTAAATAGCAGATATATCAGTTGCATGAGTTCCAAACAATCCAACATGACAAACTAAAAAAAAGAGGTAGAGTAAATCACTATCTCAAATGTTTTGAAGGAAGATGTTGAAATCCGGAGTTTCATGTGTTAACATCAGGTAGTTATTAAAATAAATGGAATACTCAAGCATTATTTTGATAGAAAAAACCCATTAATCCCGAAAAAAGCACACAGGTCTCACCAAATCCCAAAAAATACTTTTCAAATACCATATCATACAAGAGATCATTAATAAGGGTGATTCTAGGATCCATTGGGTGTCAAAAGATGAATTGTGCCAAATTCATTGATTAAGGCATTATCCTAAAAAAACGTTATCATTGATAGCACAACTAATTGTCAACTATGAACTAGTCAAGGTTCTGGTGCTCTGCTAATGTGTATAGAAGCACTCAAGCCGAATCATCGGTGATGATACTTTTTAATAGTCGATTTTTTAGTTGATTGTATTATGATTGGGGGGATTGTTTGAAGAGATTATGAAATAACATATGGATGATGTTTGACATGAAAAATTTATAATAATTGGGGAGAGATCATCATTTGGTAGTTAATCTTGTGATATCCTTCATCCTTGCTTTATATTTCATTAAATTAACAACCATGTCACATGTTGACGTTGGTTGGAATTACAAAGTGTTAAGGCTTTAATACAAGCCTCAACATAACATAAGTTTATTATCATAATCATGTATTGTTTATTTTAGTGTATTTATGGTTCCAATTATCCATGGAAACGACTTTTTAAACAAAACATGTCACTAATCCCTGTCATCTTTAGTTCAACATACACAATGTTAATTAAAAAAATATTTATTGAGAAAAGGTTCTCAATCTATTCACATAAATAAATTATAACTCACCCTAATGAGATATTTACTCTTCCATCTATGTGGTTACAAATTTTTTGTTAATTTTATGATTATGAATTAATATATGAAGAAATGGTATGAGATAAGAAAAGAGTTGTGCATCGAACACGCACACACAAACAGTGAAGGGAATTAAATACTGAATTTAGATTGAATGAGAAAGCACAATAATTTTATGGGATTCAATTGTATTTAAACAAAATTTAGACCACTATTATTATTTAATAGATGGTGGATGAGAATAATAGATGAAGAATAAGAAACATGCATTAATATTTAATAAAAATTGAAAATAGATTACACAAATACAATTGAAAAAAATGAAAATGATAATGAAAATAAAAGTGGAGGAGAGGTATCTATTGTTGAAACAAGATCAATGAAATTTCTCACAGGCCATTTTACTGACTATATTCAAGCCAACTATCCTCCTTAAGTGCAGAAATGCCAGCCAAAATTAAGGACAAGAGGGGGCTGTATTTATAGCCCAAGGAGGTGGACTGTTTGCGTTCCAAATCATCCCTTCCACTTACATAAAAAATTTGGCTATCATGACATCTGAATATTGAGATATTATCTCCTTCCAAGTTGTAGATATTGATGTTTTATATTATCCATCAATAATGGGTGGCCATTAGACCTGTGGAATTAAATATAAGGGTATTTTACAAAACAGTTTTCAAACATCCATTTTTATCAAAACATTTTCGAAGGATGAAATGTGAATTCGTTTTTGAACTAGAAGATGCCCTCAAATATAAATAATTTATTCTAGCAGATTGTCCTCCCATATCTTAGATTTCACAATGAAAAATATCATCCTGATTTGATGATTAAATCAAGTGAAAATTCTATAAAATTTTCTGGATTTTAATCCCCAACAAGAATAGAGGAATGGACTTTAAATCTTTATTTGGGCCCCTTCTTTTTGGATTTGGGCCTGCAATTTTTTAATCCTGAATATTTGAATTGTTATCAGAGTTAAATTAGTAGAATGAATGAATTTTTACAATTGGATTGAGCTTAGTAATTTAATCTTCATGTATGGTCCAATTTCATCACAAATTCTCTGGGCCTTCTTGTGTGGACCATATGACCCTTCAAATGGATGATTTGGAAAAATGATATATATAATGATATTATGTAATTTGACTAAGAAACCATAAAACCAATAATCACTAAATTTGGATATGTAGGGTTAGAGTTATTATTAAAAAAAATAGTCATGAATCTGGATGAATTCAAATAGTGATGTAAAATTATATTTAATGTTTAAAAAATAATATTTCAGTCAAATTATGCACATTTCATATAAATTGAACAAAAATATTATATAATAAATTATGAGAATATTAATAACCTCAAATACCCCACGCTTAGTATTGTGCATGTCTTCATGTGAAACAATCATAAAAAACAATACAAAATAATTTTCACTGACAAAAAAATATTAAAATTTTGTTTTTCCCAATCAGGGGATGTTTAGACCATTTTGCTAATCCATATTGAATTTCACCACAATTTTTTATTGAAAAAATCTACCAAAAACAACTCTTTTTTAATTCTCAAATTTAGAAATGAAAAATGTACACACTCAAAACTCACACCTCTCAAGATGATAAAATTCATTTATAGAGGTTCACTCTTTCAAAAACAAAAAGTGAAAATCTTATATTTTGAAATAGATATTAGATTCCATTACCTATCTGAAAGTGAACATGAATGAAGAGGTATTTTTTAAGGATTTTTTTGTGGCTATGGGACGGTAAGAATATATTGTCAAACCAAGAGGAGAAGAGGGGTAAGACATCATCATGGGTAAACCAATACATAATGTTTTTTGAAATGAATCATGGAATGAAATAAAAAAATATTTTTAATAGAATTATTATGTGAAGAAAGACACCAAGGAGGATAAAAATTGTAGGGAAATATAAGAAGAAATATTTACAAAACACAATACATATCCCAATTACATAGAAATTCATCATTCAAGTGATATTTTTTTCTTTTAATTTTTTTCAAATTTTTTTTGAAAGTTGAAATACAAAAATATCTCAAAATCATGTCCCAACCCATGATTGATCCCCTTACAACACTAATTTTAATAGTTATAAGAAGATCGGAGGATATGGAAGAGTGATTTTTGACCCACCACAGACACAACCAATTCTTTTATTTTGTTCTTTATTTTTTTTTTATTTTTTTAACAGTAGTAAATAAAATTTTACAATATGTCATAAGAATATATATTAGCAAAACTCACTGAATTAAAACCACTCCCCCACACTAAAATGGATTCTTTCGATCAATAATATTATATCATGTTGAAAATAAATAAAAGGGAACCCAAAATGAAATCTATTCCCCTCACACTTAAATGTCAGTAAATAATGCACTGTAAATACATGTAGATATTGGGTGGGATAATGTATTGGATTTTTAATGTGGATATCAAAGAAAATTATTTCTTAGGCACAGAGGGTATTTCAAATGTATGATT
This sequence comes from Viscum album, assembly GCA_963277665.1. NCBI lineage: Eukaryota > Viridiplantae > Streptophyta > Magnoliopsida > Santalales > Viscaceae > Viscum > Viscum album. Next base: position 930,941,554 of record OY728165.1, read on the forward strand.
AATGTTAGGGTAATGATAGGATAATTGGATATTGTGATTCACATGTGTTTAAAAAAATACTTATATTATTTTAATGCACACTAAATGTAAGGAATTTTTCTTGAAGGTCCACAAACTCGAGACTCACAAATGGGGGTAAAAAACACATTTTGAAAAGATTTTCATAGGTGGCCCGGTCATTAAAGCTAATATTGTTCCTCATGGTTGGGGAAAATCATTTTCCAAATAAAAAATTATGCTGTTGAAATTTGTTGTTTTTTACACAATATTATTTATCCAAATATATGATTCAAAACACAAGATTTTTGAGATAAAACCATGTGTTTTTCCTCCCCTAAATGGTTATGAAAAATTTCAAAATTGGATGGTAAGTATGTATGACACTTTTCAATAATTGTTTTTAATTTTTTTTACGTTTTTTAGTGTTTTATTTAAAATAAATGCCCACAAAAAAGAAGAAGATAAAAATAATGGGTTTGATTAAGAATGTTGTATAAAAATAAAAGAGAGAGGAAGAAGATGGATGAGTTAATGAATGGAAGAGAGGAATATTTAAAGGGAAAGAGGTGCCCCCTTGTTTGGATTTGGTGGGTTGTCATATCCATCTAGTGGTGGGTCAGTGAACGTCGATGTGCCTCATTTGGGATGTTACGTGAAAAATAAAAAACATTATTCATCTAATGAAAAACTGAAAAGAAAATAAAATTTCATAAAATTAAAAGAAAACATGGGTTTCCTCCTAAGAAGAATTACATTTATTTTGTCTATAGCTAGAAAATTGAAGTGGACTACCCATATTCCAACGGTGGCCACCGTATGTTCTCTACTCCATTGTGATTCCTGAAAAAAATCTCTTTTGGAATGTCTGATTTTTCATTGGATAATTTCTTCCTATACTTGTTGATGTGATTTCCATTCAATGGGGATGGAAAGAGAATATGACTCTCATCCCTTGGGTCTTCAACATGAGGAATGATTTTATCCACAAAGTGAATGTTTTCTATGCTTATAAATTCAGGAAGATGTCTCAATTTTGATGGTTCATTTATGTACTGTTTAGATAACATGAAACTAGGGTATGAGATCCCAATTGTTTTTGACTAATTTATTTCATCACTTACTGATGTATAGCAATGAGGATCAGTGGAGTTGTAAGACTAAATATATTTTTCAATATCTTTTATATCATTGTTTTTTTTCAAAGAATGGTAAATTTAAACATCACCAATGATCACTTTATTAATTAGGGAATAGATATAAAAAACCTCACTACCATTATGACAATATAAACACATTGGTTCTGGGTTCACCTCACATATAATAGAATTTTCAGAATCATGTACAGGAAATGATTAATGTTGGATAATTAGTTTTGAATCTAAAAATCAAAATTATTGTTCATTTCCCCAATTACCATCCAAATTTTAGCAGTGGAGGCCAGAGGTGATTTTGGATTACAAATATTTTGCAAGATTTTATATAACAATGGAGTTTGAATTTGTAATATCAACAACAACTTTTCCATTTATGACTTGGTTAATGAGGATACAATATTCAAAAACTCCTCTATTAGTAGAACAAGAATAACATGATGGATTGGGATTCAACATGATCTCAAAGAGACTTTTGTAAGATTTTATAAATAATACAGATTGATTCTATGATGGGTATCGCATGAATTGAGAAATATTGAACATGACCAGTTGGTCACCAATTTCCAGGGATAAGATGCTATCATGGACATAAATTTTGGTTTAAGATGTCATAAGGAGAGGACTTCCTAATATCAGAAGAGATTGGAAATATGTTGTCTCACCATACATGTCAAGGACATAGAAGTCAGCCGGGAAGATATGTTCATTGACTCAGACAAGGAAAAACTCAATTATTCCCTCATGACTAGCTATGATTAGATTGGCTAATTGGATGACACCACCTATTAGATGTAAGGGACCTAGACCATGGTTTGAAAATATGGATTTGGTCATGTAATTAATTGAGGCTCTTATGTCTACGAGTGCATCATCGATGTTGGAACTTCCAAGTATTCATTAAACCATAATGGTCCTATGATCTTTTCACTTTATGTGAATGGACTACTGGGTGGAAGAATTTTCAAAATTCCTAAGTTTCATCTTATAAGAAAACAATTCCTTAAGAAACATGGAATACATAGGTATTTGTTAGATGGAATCTAAGAGAGGAATGATCACTTCTACACGTCTAAAAATGTCATGCATTTTAGGATCAGTTTCAAAGGACTTCATTGGATAAGAAAAAACTTCAGGAAAAGAAATTAGATTCCTAAGTGGAATGAAATAAGGTGAGGGAATAGCTTTAGGTTCCTTTTCATTTTTTTCTTTTAATTTTTTAGGTCAACATTCAAAGGGGGGTTGGAGGACTTATCTGGATGCATAAAAATTTTATATCCCTATCTATGTGAAATAGCACTTACATTACCCTTGGGGATGGGTAATGGTTGAGATAGGAGTTGGGAATAATTTTATTATTGTTGCTGGATAAGGTGGGATTAAAGTTGACCAATTTGTGTTTCGATGTTTTTAATGTTGGAATGGGTAAAAGAGGAATGATATTCCAGTCCAGTTTCACCTGGTTTCTTGGAAGATGATTCTTTTACCTGATTGTGATTACCCTGATTTTTGTTCTTTGGATAGTGATTTTATTGTTTTAGGAATTGGGAAGGCGCATTAGGTTAGTGGAATCCTGGAGGAGGTAGAGGAGGATTGATCCTTTAAGATCGAGGAACAAAAGGGTAATGTTGTTGGAAGTTACCAACACCCTGACCATATTGTAATTGGTTTGGGTATTGAGAAGGGATTTGAGGAGGATGATAAAAGGGATTACCAAACCTCAATCCTTAGTTGAAGCTAGAAGAGAAGGGCTGAAAGTGGGGTTGGTTGATGGTTCTAATGAACTGACCTGATTTTCAAGGGTTTGTGTTCCTCTAAGAATATTATTCATTGAAATTCATTTGTCTAGTTGAATCAGAGGTATCCTCTTGAAGCTGGGAAAATGTATCAGTTGGATGAGATGGGGTGCTACAGATTCCACAGTTCTTGATATGTCCAGGTAATTGAGATTTTAGAGAATATGAGGTTGGGTCTTTGGCCACCACAGCTAGTTGTCACACAAGACCAGTAAGTTGACTCATCCACTCAGTCATCTTATTGGTATCTATTTGTTGATTATATTGAGATTTTGTGGATTGGGTATGTTCTCTAGTATGTATTTTTTGTGTTTTTGAAACCATGTTACTTATGATATCTCTTTCACCTATAATAGTTTTATCAACAAGAGCACTACCACTTGCGGAATCAATGAGAGTTCAATCAATATCCAATAACCCCTCATAGAAGTATTGGATAAAGAGTTTTCTAGGGATTTTTTGGGGGTGGGAAGGCTGCAACAAGCTTTTTGAACCTATCGTAGTACTCATGGAGTGATTTATTTGGGAATTGATGAATACCACTTATTTTCTTTCGGATTGAAGCAGTACGAGAAACAGGAAAGAATTTCTCAAAAAAGTGTCTCTTCATGTCATTAAATGTGGTTGTAGGACCATGAGGGTGGTAGTAAATCCATGACATATATTTTTTATTGAGGGATAAAGGGAAAGATAGATGTTTTATTTGGTCCTCAGAAACCCCTTGAGAATTCATGGCAGAGGACAACACTTGGAACTATTTAAGGTGGAGATGTGGATCCTCACCAGCTAGCCTGTAGAAATGAGGAAGAAGATGTATCAAACCCGATTTGAGTTCAAAGTCAGCCTCTAGGTTTGGATATTGAATATAATGGGTTTAGTTATTAATATAATTTGAACCAAGTTATTTAAGGGTTTATTCCCTATGATTGGACATATCTAATTTAATTTTTGGACGAGGACAAGTTCTTGATTGAGTTGATTATCTCTTAAGTTCCTCAAATGTTGGAGAAGTGTTCTCTATATTTCAGGGTCAAACAAATCCAAGGTATAGTTTGGGAGTATTTGGGTCCTTTGGATAGATTTTGGAAGAAACCGGAAGATGATTTTTTTATTGTGTGTTTTCTGTTTATGACTTTTATTAGAAGGCGAGTTGTTCTTTGTGTTTTTTTGAATTTTTCTGAAAACTTTGTTTTTATACAAGAAACAGAAACTAATGACTAATTATTTGTAACATCCCCAAAAACAATTCCATTTGAAATAATGTACGATTTTTACCTATCGACAGGTCAAGGTTACAGTACTCTACTAATGTGTATTGTATCTCTCGGGTCGAATCCTCACGATGATAATTTTTAATGGTCTATTGTTTTTAGTTGATTGAATTCAGATTGGGGTGTTAGTTTGCAGAGCGTATAAAATAATTCAGGGATGATGTTTGAGATAAAAAATTTTTAAATATTGGGGTGATTTCATCATTATGTAGTTAAGATTATGATATCCTTGATCCTTGATTTATATTGCATTAAATTAACGTCAATGTCACAAGTTGATGTTCATTGGAATTCCAAAGTGTTAAGGATTTAATGAAAGCATTTACTTTACTTTAGGTTCTAATATTAATCCTATCTTATTTATGGTATTGTATTTATACTTCCAATAATCCATGTAAACCACTCATAAATCAAAACCAGTCATAAATCCACGACATGTTAAGTCCAACATACACAATGTTAATTCAAAGAATATTCATCAAGAAAAAGTTCTCAATCGCTTATAATTCCTATATTATAACTCATCCCAATGATATATTTACTCATCCATTTGAGTTGTTAATAATCTATTTATAATTTTATGCTGATGAATTAATAAGTGAATAAAATTATAGGTACAAGAAAAGAGTTGTGCATCAAACACACACACACAAACAGTGAAGGGAATTAAAAACTGAATTTAGATTGAATGAGAAATCACAATAAAGGGAATGGGATTCAACTTTATTTAAACTATTTTAAGAATACTTATATTATTTAATATAATGTGGATGAGAATAACAGATGAATAAGATGAAACTTTCATTAAAAATCAAATGAAATTGAAAACATCTTACAAAAATACAATTGAAAACAAACGAAAAGGAGAATGAAAATAAAAGGTTAGGAGAGGTATATCTTATTGAAACAAGATCAAGGGAAGTCCTCCCAATCCCTTGTAAAGGATATATTCATGCTAAACCTCCCTATTAAGTGCTGAAATACCTACCAAATTCCAGGAGAATAGGGGTTATATTTATTTCCCAAAGAGGTAGACTCTATTCATTCCAAATAATCCCTTCCAATTGTATCTCCAATTTGGCCATCCCAAAAGCTTACTCTCGAGATAATATATTATAAAAAGTTATATATATTTATGTTTACTCTCCTCCCTCAAAATTGAGTGGCCATTAGACTGTTGAAGCCAATGATATGGGTTTTTAACTAAAACGTTTTCACCTACCAATTTTTATCAACAGATTTTTGATGGCTGAAAATTTGAATGGGTTTTTGAATAGTATAATGCCCTCAAATAAAAATAATTTATTATAAAAATTTAGCCACCCTTATCATAGCTTTCACACTGAAAACTCCCAACTAGATTTGAAGATTGAAGAAATAGAAAAATCAGGAATAGTAACATGATTTTAATTTTAGGACAGAATAGTGGGTTGGAATTTATAGCATCATTAGGGCCCTTTGTTATTGGATTTGGGCCTTGAAATTTTTATTCATGTATAGTTGAATTGTTTTAATTATTTCTTTAGGAAAACTAAATAATTTTTACTTATGTGTTGAGCCTAGTAATTCAATCATCAGGGATGGTCTAGTTTCTTCAAAGATTCTATGGGCCTTCTAGTGGATACCATATGAACCTCTAAATGGACGATTTTGCCAAAGGTACCTCATAATGAAATGTTGTAATTTGAGTAAGGAACCCTAAAAACCAGAATCAGGCTATTATTATTAGTAGGGTGAGAGTTATTATTAAAAGAATAAATAGAATTGAATCTGGATGAATTCAAGTTATTCTCCAAAATTATATTTAATATTTAAACATTAACATTTCACACAAATTATCTACATTTCATATAAAATAATTAAATAAAGTATACAATAAATTAGAAAAATTTTAATAACATTCAATTATATTGTTAAATATCTTTGTATACGGTACATAAGAGAATGAATTTAATGGTTGTAAATATTTCTTGATTTTATAAACAACAAAAATATCTATTTATCAATAAATCATTTTTATTGTAATTTATATTACCTGAGTATTTTAATGATAGTATATCCCAAAAAATGTGACTCCATGTTTTATATTATCGATGATCAATTATGAGTACTATTTTATATGAGAATATATTATGTTCAGGATGAATGAAAACCTATAGTAATTATAATGTATTTTATATGAGATATAATGAATTGATTCATGAAGAAATAAGTCAACACATATTATATGGAATAAACCAAAAAATTATATGTCATAATATTTCATATAGATATCAATATACTTATGGTTTTATGTTTTTTATCTTTCTTAATTAGATGATCTTATAAAGATAGATCATGAGATCATTTATACTTTTATACCATTCTTACAGAATCATTTAGGGTTAGAAAATAAGGGGGTATTAGTGTGTATTTTTTGGTCATTTCATTTGATGGATCTCAACCGAGATGATATTCTTCTAGTCATATCAAATTTTATGACATTTTGACCTTTTATTGAATCATACTGAAGTAATCCACCACCATTATTATTTCAGTCACATGTGATGTACTTAGCTACATAAAATAAGGATATATGATGTCCCAATCTGTTAGATGAATGAAATTTCATGTATTTATTGAAATGGTATGTATTTTATAGATATTTATGGAAAAAATGATATGGATGTTGATAGATTAACATGCTCCATGTCTACTGGTTACTCTATGTCCCAAAAAAATGGATTAGATCGCTATACATATTATTTACATGATATATATTTCAGTGGAAATATTTTTAATGGATATATGAGTTTGTTTGTTTGAGACTATACTAGACCCCTTAGTATCTTGAGTATAATGGATTTTTTCTAGAGGATTATATTTTATCAAATCGATGAAATCATGATTTTTTATTTATTTCCAATGATACAAGGACCCACAAGGTTTTAAAGTTATGGTTGTAGATATGGATAATTTTTTTGGACGAAGTGGTTATTCAAAATTTTTATTATTTTTATAATGTATATACAAATGATTATTTTCAAAATTCACCAATAGTTTTAATACATTATATAAAATTATCATATTGTAATTATGGAAGTGGTCTAGTTTTTTAATTCTATTAAAACATGACATCATATTTTATGATATCACACAGTCTTACTTTGTGACCTGTGCAGACTGATATTGATATTTAGGATTATGATTTGAGGAAGTCATGGAATATAATGGGGATTTAAATAGATTATATTACATGAATTCATAACTACCTCAATTTCATATGGTTTCTCTAGTGAAAATTTAATAATATTGATTAATTTAATAGATTAACATGCATGACCATTTGAATAGATAAAATAATTATACATTAGAAAGTTAAATTAATTTAATATCCATAGGTAGTAACATATGAGTTCCATGATGTGTAACATGATATGACTCATGCATTTCATCAAATTATAATAATAAATAGTTCTAATAAATTGGATTAAATACCTCATGTTGGTGTATAATTGATGTGAGGAAGAAAATGCGAGACTATATCTCATTCTCGATCATCATTCATCTCCAAAATGAAGGTTCTAACACCCCTTGAGTGATCATTATAATATACATTATATGATAGAGGATCCAAAAACTAGTTTATAACCTTTGGAGGTAGGATATTTAAATTTTACTAGGTGTTTTCAATCATGCATACAACAAAGAGTATGAGATGGATTAATCCGGTGAAATGGTAAGCTTTATATTATGTTTTATTTAATGAATCTTTTATTGATGATAGGTAAGGAATTTCCATTAGTTTCTTCCAATTCATATTCCCATTATATTATCAAATAAATCCAATAAAACACCATAAATGTGTCATAATAATAATTATATTAATGAATTTTAGTTCCTGTTTTTAATAGTAAATAAATTATCAATCTTTCATATAGGAATTTAAATTGTCATGCACTAACTAGGACCACACTTACTTCAACAATACCTACTTCATTTAGTTTTTGATGAATGTGTCCTCTTGTACTATAAAATTCCATAATCAATTATAATATATTAAACATAATGAAGTAGGTATAATATATCCAACATCCCATAAGGAAAATAGATCATTTGGAACTGAACTATGCCACAATCCATTATAAGGTATAATGGATTAAAATCTTATTTGAAAAATGGATCATGTGGATTGCTTAACATATTTGAGGCACCCTAAAACCCACACTCCTATATCTAATGTTATAAACATAATAGGTTAAACACTAGATTTGATACACATCCATAATTATAAAATAAAGCAATATTAACTACTGGAGAAAATTTTTATGGTTTCTATTTTAAACAGTTAGGGTAAATGTGTCAGGACCAAGATGGATGGATGTTGTTTTTGGTAGCTGGACAATTTTTATTTTCAAGTGATTTCTTTTTTATGAAAACGACGAATGAAATCACATCACTTTGTATATAATGGTGACCAAACTCACAGTCCAAATCATTTGATTGGATGAAAATATCTTATGAAATTATTGTGGTTTGAGAATAAGTTTTCTCAATAAAAGATCATAAAACCCACTATAAGGTTGAGAAAGAATATTATGATTGTAATGAGTAAGTTAATTAGATTATTCATGGATCCAATGAAAATTTTACCATGCTTTTCTGATCATGGAGTTCTCATAAATCATAAGTAATCTTGAAGACTTGTGATGATACCCTTATGAATGAAATTAGGAGAACATATGCTACCAATCGTATTAAGACTTGGTTGGATAGAAAGACTCCACTGGTATATTATAATACTTCCCAATTTAAGTAAGATAATTCCATTACAATCATAAATATTTTCAAAATCATGTAATTCTGAAGATAAGAAATTTATTTTCAAAGAAAAAAGTTACAAAAGTTATCGATTTCTTTCCTCATTTCAATGGTGTGAGATCACCAAATGAAGAATTATTTAAAAGATGAAATGTTTTGTTTAGAATGAATGAAGTTGACAATAATGGTTTTTAGTCAAACTTTTATGGAAAGAGATATACACATTTAGAGAAAGAAGTTTGAAAGAATCAAAATCAGAAAAAGAAATAAGTTGCTGATACTGGTCCATCAGACGCAGTTTTCCACCAATCATTAGAGTAATCATACCTCTAATCATCAGACATAGTATCATTTACAAAAATAAATCAGAGTCATACAATTTTGAAAAATAGGTTCAAGAAGAGGATTTAATTGGAACTGATGAAGAATTTGAAGGTGTTAAGACCAATAAAAAATGGGATAATAGATCAATAAAAAATGCATCAAACCATTTAAATCAGGTTGAATTGATAGGTTTTCAACTGGGTCAAGAAAAACTAAAATTTGATATATGAGTCACCAGACTGGAATTGAGAACAACTATTTGTGTGATGAAGAAACTAATCTATCTGACACAGGCCGACATCATTAACATAATCAAATGATTGATCACTGGTCTAGAGAAAAGAAGAAAATTAGATATGCATAATGTAGTTGAAAAAGCGTTTTATGGGATATTTAGTTTTTAATATTTTAGATGTTATTTTGGTCAATGAAGGTGGGATCTGGTGCTAATGCTTTGCTGATCATGTATAAAAATCTATTGAAGTTTCCATTATGCTTATGGAAGAATGTTTTCAATGTGTTATATCTAACAGTTGGTATAGAGAATCATAATGAGCAGTTTTTTGTAGGTTATGATAATCCTAACTAGAAGATATTTTCTTTTCATATCATTCAATTAGTGTAGATAATCATAATAAACAATATGATACTGTATAAATCTCCTCATTATAATGATGGAATCTGAGTGATAATTGGAATCATAATTTATAATTATTAATTAGTTTTAATTGATATAGAGCTGTGATAAAATTCAATATTGTTTGAGAAGAAATGAGAAGAGTCGGTAAGTGTTTAAGATGTTAAAGACGAATCTATAATTTAAATTAATTTTGATGATTCCAGAAATTTGGTTGAGTGGGAAATATTTTCAGAATCCATCTTAAACCACATTTGAAACACCTATAATTAGCGGGAGAAACATTTTAACTTTTGAAACATGTAATGTTCACGGTTGACGTGATAAGGCCGAGCATTGAAAATTTTTACCGAGAAGGGATTTTTGGATTAATAATTTAGGAGAAATATTTCCAGAAAAAAGAAGATGAAAGAAGATCACATTATTATTTTTTCATATTATACTAGCTCATCAGAATAGGAAATTGGACCAATGATTCCAGATTGAGATAAAATATTTTTAGAATTGTTTCAGTGGTATTCAAATAGAGTTAAATTATCAGACTAAGAAAACATACTAGGAATGTATTTGGGCAATAGACTGAGTATTATTATGAATTCAATAGATGTTCTTAACTAATTCTAGGTCGAAAAGTGGGGAATTTTATTAAATATTTTGTTGATGAATGTTAACAAGGTCTCACAGTAACATCTTTTTAAATGACTGTTGAATTTTCTTTAACTTGTTACTCAAAATTGTATTACACCATTTCATGCTACTTGAAGAACAAGCACTCTTTTATTTAAAATAGTGATAAAAAAGTTTAATGGAATATCTTACTTATGGAATCCACCAAAAATTATTGTTTTCTCTTCATATTTTGTGGTATTGGATTTTTATATTCAAACTATACTAAGGGAATAACTACTCATTTTGAGTGGTGAACATTATAAAAACACGAGTTCCTGTGGATGTGTGGTTTTTTTTCTTTTCAAAATATGATAAGTCTTTAATAAGAGGAAAACATTTTTTCAAATGGAAGGAAACTGAAAAAATAAATATATTACTAATTTACCCCTCCCTCTATTAGTTATACATAGATCATAGATGAGTAATCTCAATTGGTATCATAAGGAAGGTTCCCTTCATTCAATTATTCATAATATTTTTTGAAGAGAATTAGAGATAGAGAATCTGAATTGTTTGAATAGTAATGGTATTATATAATTCAATGTAAAAAACTATCATATCTAGAAAGATAGAATGTCTCTTTATCTTATGTCTATTGGGTATGATCTTTTTTAACATTCTATAGAAAGATTTACTCCTATTTTTGAAAAAGTTCCCATTACATAGGTTGAAAAAATTATTCATGAGATGATGAAAGATCCAAGAATTGTTTACTCTCATCGCATTCTAAAAGTGTGTTCCTAAGAGTAAAGGGTATTTCCATTGACAAATGTATCTGGGATAATATGAAGAATATTTGGAAATGAAAGACAAAACTAAATATGGAAAAGTTACAAATTTGGAGGTTAAAATGTGAATATCTTAAAATGAGTGATTATGAATAGATTTGTGACTTATTTATAAGGTTTAACGATATTGTTTTCACCATCACATGTCATGGTGAAAAGTTTGAATAATCTAAAGTTTTTAAGAAATATCATTAAATATATTCCTGATAAGTTTGACGTTAATGTTTCCTTATTGGAAGATTTAGATCTTTAAACTATATCTCTGGATGATCTTAACAATACTATGATTACTTATGATATGATAAGTGATACTATTATGATTGAAGAAATAAAAGTTTATCAATAAATTTTCATCAAGGATTATATGAATTAAAAGTCTAAGAATGTTTTTGAAGAAGGTGTAGTTGATGAATCTGATTCTAAAAATGAGCTATATAAAAATATTGATGAATTTTTATTGTTTTTTAGTAAAAATATGTAAATTAGTAGAAGTAAATGTAAGGTAATACTTCTCATGAATTTTTTGAATGTGGAGACGTTGTGATCTTTGTGGCTAATTATCCTTGAAGAACAAGAGAAGAGGATTGAGATGAGATAAAATAAGGCAGAGAAGATCATTGAAGAAACATGGTGATACAGATAAATATTATTCTAAATGGAATGATATAAACTAATCCTAATACAATAATATAATATTTTTATATACAGATGATGAAAAATAAGACAGTCAAGTTAAATGTAAAAAGTATATTCAAAATGATAGATAAATTATTATTTTTTCAATAGTTAACAATGATGAGTTTGTAATAAATAGTTTTAAAGAAGATGTAACTCAACTAGAATTTTATATAGACAATGAATTTATATAATTAATGAGAAATATTTGAAAGATTTAAAAAGAAATCCTGAAATTGAAAAATGGTAATTCCTTATAAAAAATCAATAATGTTCTCCAGATGAGAAATATAAGCTGTTGGAAGATATTGATGATTTGAAGAAATAATTATAGAAATAAAAAATCACAATGATCAGATAGATGTTATGTTGAAAGAATAAGAAAAATAGTAGAAAATTTTCTAATAAAAACATTCTAATGATGAATAGAGGGTTAAAAGATTAATTGAATCTATTTGTAAAGCTAGTGAATTTTTTGAAAAGGATAAACCTAATAAGGATCAGAATTTACCTTAAAAGGTTGACCAGAAATTTAAAATTATTTCTGAGAAATATAAATATGAGAAAGTTATGAATGTTTCCAAAATAAAGAAGGTGGACAATTTATAAGTTTCTAACAATTCAATATATAAAAAATTTTATATTAATTCACGTTCTAAAGGGCTGAAAATAAAACCAAGGTGAAAAGAAAGATTCCTATAGATAAAATAATGGTTGGTGGTCGAAAATCTTATGATAATAAAGATAAAAATGTTGCTGAGAAAAATTCTCAACACTCTAGAAAGTATTAATGTTTTTGGGGAAACTATTATTTTTATGGATATTTTCGGTATTGTGGGGGATTTGGACACACATAATATATATATTTCTGTAATAAAAAACATTAATAATATTCCAAAAATTACAGAAGACAATTTCTATGTGGGAGTAAATCTTCTCAAATGAATATGTCTTAAAAGTATGTTTTTAAGAAACCTGAAAATGTTTGGGTGAAAGTTGAAAATAGAATATAATTCTTGGAAAATATTCATGAAGGACTGTAACAACTTGTATATATTTCAAAAAATTTCTATTTTTTTAATTGGAAAAAATTGTTTGTTAACTATTATTCAAAGATGGATGTGAATGATGGTAAAGGGAAAGAAAATGATCTTGTTTTATAAACTTCTCTATATTCTAGAAAAGCAGAATGAACTTGGATCATGGATAGTGGATGTTCTTGTTATACAATAAAAGATTTTATTTTTTAAAACAATGGAAATAATTCAAATATTTAATTTGAATATTTAGCAATGCTAAATCTCTTAGAATCAAAGGTGTTGGAGCAGCCAACAATGCAGAGGAGAAATGGAGATACAAGAAATGTTTCATTGTTTATGTGATGAAAAATTAATTTCTAAGTGTTTCAAAAAAATTTAAGGAAGGAAACAAAGTTATATTTAGAAAATATGGGTTTTTTTTTTAAAAGAGATGAAGATGGAAAGATAGTTAGGGTAGGACAACATACAAAAACGAACTTGTTATAAGTTATTGAGGTTTTAAAATATTGTTACTTGAGAATGGTGGAAGAGAATCCGTTGTGGAATAAATGGTTAGAAAAAATGTGATAGAGAAAAATGATATTATTATCAAAGCAATACAATGTGTTTGGTAACACTAATATGTTAATAATGATACATTGGTGGTGAGAAATTTTATGAAAAGGAATGATTACAAACTATATTATTAATAATGTTGACATTTGTTCAAAAAGAACCCTATATCTTATTCATTTTGGTATATATGGGCCAATGAAAAAAAATAATCATGGATAAAATTACATTATTATATTAATTGATGACTTTACTCGCACTATTTGTGCTGTGTACATGAAACATGTGTCAAAAATCACTAAATTTTTAAAAGTTCAGGAAAAATGATGAGAAATAATTTGAGTATTCAATAAATATGTTTAGAATATACATTGGTGGGGAATAAAAAATGAATAATTTTAATGTTTTCATGAAAATCATGGAATTTATCATCAATTCAACATCCCATATACTCCCAAAAAATTGGTTTAACTCAGAAGAAGAATACAAGTTTGGTTGAAATGCGGAAAACAATGTTACATGAATAGAGCCTCTGTCATTAATTTTGGAATCAAGAGGATGATCAAAAAATTATTAGTGATAAACATCAATGTGTTTAAACAAGAATAACATCAATAAAAAATTCACATACTATGTTTTATTCTATAGTTCAGTTAAATTTTTGAATGAATATTTTGAGAATCTAAAATGGTTCCAGTCTATGAATGAAGAGATGGATCATATAGAAATGAATGCTACTTGAGAAGTCATACATTAAAAATGGAAAAAATATTTTTGGAAAAAATTGGGTTTTTTAGAAATACATAAAGGGGGACGATAAAGTGATAAGAAAAAAAGTGGGATTGGTTTGAAAAGGCCGGTCAAAAATTTAAGGCATTGATTTTTTTGAGACTTTTTCTCTGATGGAAAGTTTATAAAAAATCAAAATATTTCGTGATATTGCAGCACAACGAAGTTACAAAATATTTGAGATGGATATAAAGTACAGATTAATGAACGAGGATCTTGTAAAATAAGTATATATTGAACAAACATGTGGATTTATTTTTGGGAAGGTTGAAGGTTATATGAGAAGGCTGAATAAATTCTTATATGGTCTAAAAAAATAACAAAGGGCACGGTATTCCAAATTAGATAAATTCTTAATAAAGATGAAATCTATGAAAGGACTATGGAATACTAATATGAATTTCAATGAAATTAAATAACTTTCCTTTATTATAATTGATTGTATTGAGGACATTACCTCGTTTTGAATTAATGAAGGAACATGTGATATTTTATTTAATGATATAAAAATGTTTTTTGGGATGTCCATGATGGGTAAAATTAAATACTTTCTTGGTTTAATAATCCAAAAAAAGATGGTTTTTTCTTTCTCAAGAAAAGTATGATAATGATATTTTTGAGCTATTCATCAAGGAAAATATTAGACCAGTTTCCAAAATGATTTTTTTGGAAACCATGTTTACTAATGATGGAGAAGGAAATAAAGGTAACTATAAAGGTTTTTATAAGTTTATTGGATGTTTTTTATATTATACTGCCTCAATTCCAATCATTATTTATCATGTCACCTTATGTGAAATATTTCAGAGTTCCCAAAAATAATGACATCTATTTTATGGAAAATAAATCCTTAGATATATTAATGTCTTAAGAAATTTCAGAATCAGGTTTGATACCTCAATTTTTTCTTTTTAGGGTATTCAGTTGCTGATTGGGAAAGGAAAGATCATGATAAAAGATCCTAATGTGGTGTAGTTTTTCATCTAATAAAAAATTGTGTAAGTTGGATTACTAAGAAACAAAACTTAGTTAACCACATAAAGGATGATGATGAGGATGTTTCCTCCACTTATAATTTTACACAACTTATGTGGGTGAATAATCATTTAGAGGATTTTATTGTTAAATTTAAGTGACCCCTACTTTTGGTTTGTGATAATAAAATTTCCATAAAACAAAAATGAAATATATTACAAAATTTTCATTCAAAACATATTGATATAAAATACCACTTTATCAAAGTGCATGTGAGGAAGAATGAGTTGAAGTTAGAATATGTTCTTACTACAGATCTAGTTTCTGACATTTTTAAAAAATCCTTACTGAAGGAAGATTTCAATAAATTAAGGATGAACATGGGAATCTAAACAATTTCTCATTAGGGATGGGGTATGTGATTTCCCCCTATCTCATATTGTATTTGGATATTGTTATCAATGGTAATAATCGTTTCATAAATCTATACATTGATATGTTCTTAACATATTGAGGATACATGTTTTCAATGGAAGTTGTTGGTAAAATGTGATTTCAGTACGTAAGTATGTAGAGTATTATTATTGTTTGTTGATGTTTTTTTAGGAAATGTTTTTATAGGAAAGTGGAAGAATAGTAGAATTAAGTGAATAAAATCCAATAATGATTCATGAGTCACTTGTTTTTTGAATGAATGAGATTTCTATCAATGATTCTTTTTTCCAACAATGAATTAGCCGACCCAGGATTAGATTTTTTGATATGTAATCCATAGCTTGAGGTTAAAATTTTTAGTAATTTATGAAACTTATTTTACAAAAAAAATACATAGAGGGTGATATTTGGGACAAACTTGGTAGGATTTTATTTTTTGAAGCTGGATGATGTTTTCATTATAAGTGAGGTCTTTTTCTATCAAGGAATAAAAAAAGAACCTCACTTTGTAAATGTTTGTGACCAGACTCCTAATCATAATTAGGTGATTGGTCAAAAATATATTTAGAAATTAAATTGTTTGGAGACAATTTTTTCTTGGAGAAATGGATCATCAGACTCACCTGGATTCTGAGAATGAATTTTCATATTGTAATGAGGAATTTAATCAGAGTCTATATGTATCTGATGAAAATATGATGATTCTTTTCTTATCTTGTATTTTTCATCAATTATAAATTACCAGGAAGACTTTTGATGTTACATTTATGATTTAATGGGAGATAAGAAGTGATTCCAATCATAATGAGACTTTGTTGGAATGAAAGAATTTTATCGTAAGTTAAAATACTTCTTAACATAAGTCAAATGATGATATTCCTATATTAAGTATTCTCAAAATAATGAATTTTAGGAATAAAAAAAGATTGTAATAATATTAATTTACTGAATTAAATTCTTTTCATCCTCAGTTTATCAGTTTTAGCATACTGAATACAAAATTGTTTAAAGGGTGAGATATTTTGTTCAGAATGGGGGAAGACAATGAATTGGTCTTTTAGTTAAACAATTGATCAGTGAGTAATAATCATTAGAGAATGAAGTTGGGGGGAATCATATTCATAAAATTATATATGTTATAGATATTGGTCCATCAGATTTGGTGTGCCATCAATCATCAAAGTAATAATGAAATAGATCACAAGACACATGGGTAGTTGTGGGAGGAAATTGGTGGTAGAAAAGTTTGTTGAATCAGTTCAATAAGAAGAGTTCATTGGGACTGATGAAGAAGTTAAAGTTGTGAGGAAATTTAAAAAAGGGATCAGAAACCAATCAATAATGTATTCTACAAATTTAATCTGGTCTAATTTCTTTATTTTTCAATTGGGTCATGAGAAAATAATACCCATATGTGTATTATTTTGGGTCAAGAGTCATCAAACTTACATTGAAACTAATTATTAGATTAAATATTAGACCAATCTATCTTATGTATCCTGACACTCATAACAACTTTGGAAATAGGATCATCAGTCTATGGACAAGATGAAAAGTAGAACTTCTTACCTTAGGTACAAAAGTATTGTCAAGGGGAGCTTGAAGTTTGAGGAGTTTAATGAATATGTTGTTCAAAGAAGAATGAATTTATTTGTAAAATGTTTCCAATGACTTGTCAGAATCGTTAGAATTTGACACTAGGTATATGAAATAATTATTTCATTGTGTTATATAAAATAGTTGGTACAGAGAATGAGAATGAGAATTTTGTATTTAGTTGGATTTGAGAATCGTAATGAGAAGAAATTTTCTTTTCATATAATTCAACTAGTGAAACGAAATGTAATTACGAATCTGCCGTTGTACATATACCTTCATCATAATGAGGGAATAAAAATTACAATTAGAATCATACTAAATAATGTTTAGATTGTATGAAGATATGTGATGTTGTGAAAATATTTTATAAGGTTCAAGAAAAAATGAGAAGAGTTAAAAATCATTGATGTGGTCGAATATTAAGTTGAAATTTAAAATAAATTTTATGGATCAGGAGATTAAGTTGAGTGAGAAATATTTTAGAATCCCACCTAAAACAAAATTGGAACACCAATAAATATTTTGAATTACATTGTACTTTATGACACTTGTTATAACACCTGAAGAATTTTTGAATATTTTTTTCAAATTTATTTAATCATACAGATATTTTAATTTGATTCACCACTAAAAATGTATTTTTTATGTTAAATAACTATGATTGAATTTTTTAATATACAAAACCATATTAATCATTCACTAAAAACAATGTAAATGTCATCATTCTTTACAAAGAACACCATGGTCAGCTTTTGTTACATGCATTAATAAGTTTCCTCAATGGGTTGTGTAACACATAATACCTAATAATGATAATGATATATTATTAAAATATTATTTAATATAACCTAGATATTAAAATTTTAGTTATGAAAATAATGAACTATCTTATGAAAAAATATGGTTTACACAAATATAATATCATGTAATTGGTTATAAATGAATTATAAATTAATATGAAAACTTTTTGAATATAAAAGAAAATATAATTATTTTTATGCCAACAAAGTTTTTTTTAACATAATAATTTAAATTAATTATATTTAATGAGTGATATTAATTTAATAAATAAATATATATATATTATATTGTGTCATATATATTTTATATTAATCTAATTAATTTTATAGTCATGAGATAAAAATTGACACAATTTTATGCATAAAATAACATATTTTTATTAGGGCATTTTTACCTTATTTTAATGTTGAACATATTTTAAAAATAATTTCTAAAACATTAATGGATGATATATTTAGAAATAAACTATATATTGTAATTAGAAACATAAAAACATAAGTTAATATAATTGTTTAGTTATTTTTATGTTAATTTTTAATTTTTAATGTAAAGTAAAAAATACTGAATTTTAATTCGGAACAGATTTTTCATCTAATTTACATATAAGTTTAAATTAATTTTTATAAATGGGTTTAAATATTAATTAATTATTATCTTTATCAATTAATCTAATATTTTTTATTGGACCTAATTTCACTTTGAAATTCACTACAATAACATGGAAGACTTTTTGAGGTTACTATATTAAAAAACAAATTGGTCCTCCCGTCGACATGATTTAATTGAAGTTAATTTATGCCAAAAGAATGGTTAGAATTTGAAAAATTGGATACCATATTTGGAATAAGAATAATTTATAATATCAAATAAGAACATATTTGTATTTTTACCTAAGATATTACTAAATGTAATTAAATTTATTTTCATCGATTAAGGAAAGATTAATCTTAACAAGGTACTAAAACATAATCCTAAGGGATTTAATGAAATATTCACTTGTTTCAACCCCATTTTATTGAAATATTTCATCCATAATCTATACCTTTATGTGTTTGGGTTTTTATGACTTTTTAGGTATAAACTTGTATTATGCCTATGCGAATGCATGACACTTTAAAAAATTCTTATTATCAATAATATAATACCACTTTTGAAACATAATAATTTATATTAATATTGGTAATGTTTAATAAAAAATGAGTTGTACATAAAATGGAATAGAAGGTACAAAATTAGTGGGTGTATGAAGTCATTTATTGAGATAGAAATATTAGTGTAAGAGACAACATGTGAAAAAAAAGGAAAAAATTAATCTTCCAAAGAATATGAAGTCACCCAAATGCTGCATCAACAAATCCCATTCCAGACCTAAAAATTTTATAGAAAACAACCTTAGCAACAACAAAAAAATAGGAAAGCAGCAGAGCAATACTTACCAAACTTCTTACCCATGTCATTATACAATGTTGCATGGGAGAATATGAAAATGGTTAATGCGAGGACATAGTTAATCAGGAGATGAAATGGAGTCCTATAGAGGTGGAACAATAATTATTAGGACAAGGATGATAGATTTATTCTTCATTATAAAAGAATCAATCCATTGGTCTTCATGGTTGGTGATACATAATAAGTAGATGAAAATAGTCCCATATAAAAAAACAAAATTGCATATAGAACTCTTAACAATGAAAGGAAAAAACTATATAGGTGACACTTGAACAAATGAACATTATTCGTCTATTAAAATTAAATATAGAGGATAATTTTTTGTACATACCTGACCTTCCTCAAATTGCAAGCTCTTGGTTGCAGACCTAGTCCGGGTAACTTATTGCAACCTATTAGAAAACAATTTAACAAATTTGATAAGGTAATACAACTCACTTTAATATGAAACAGATTATAAAAGATTATAATAGAAAAAAAAAAATTAATTCGGCTCTACAACTGAATAAGTTTATTTAAGGTATGTTTTGAGTAAGGTACAACAACTCAATGTAATACAAAATAGATTATAAAAAAAATTCTTGAAAACATGAGTATACATTTCCTTTTAAGAGAAATCAATATAGGAAATGATTATATCCAGCTATATTTTTTTATAAAAGTTACACATTTAAATGGGAATGGGTATAAAATAATCAATGGAGATGCAGAGTACAAAACCTACAACTTAGACAGAATGGGGAAATCAACATGTGCTGCCCGTGAAGGGAAACTGGAAGCTATAGCATGTCCAACCTCCAAGGGAACATTTAATTAATACAATGTTTCATTTAAGTTCCTCCGTACAATGCTTATCTCCATGCTTGATTTTTCTTCAAAGATATAAATATACTTTGTGAGAAGAAAAAATTAATGTTTTCTTTGTTATTACTGAAATAAAAGTTGATGATTACTTGTCCAGCACAACACAATTAGCATTTTCCATCTGGGAAGATTAAAACATTGCTGGTAAATTGTAAAACAGAGAGATGATAAATTATTCCAATATATGGATATTTTCTTCATTATCGAATGAAAATAATCCTTATGTGTATATTAAAAGGAACTCACCATTTATGGTTAACAATGAAAATTGAATGTGTGTTTGTCTTTTCATGTTGAATGTTGGTGTGACCGATTTATCTGTAGCAAAACATTCAATAGTTATTAGTCATGAAACTGTGATATTTCAATAATAATATAAATTCTCAGTCAATAATAGGTTAGTTTTACCACTTTATAATAAATTGTTTTGTATAATTGAATAAATTGAAATATAGTGGACACAATATGAGGTTAACATCAATGGGTATAGGTGACAATGGCGTTCATGCTCCACTTTGACTGCATCACATGGGTGTTAGACGTTCAATTGCAGTAATATTTTCAAGAGATCATTATCCTGCGATAGTGTAAATATTGTAAATATGTAAGCAAGTTCAATGATAAATAAATGGAAACTTTAAAGTGTACATAATAAAAATAAGATAACCTGTTTTTTATTATTTCCAGAATAGTATTCGTTGAATCCTCACCTATACATGTCGAAGAATATTTCATGTTTGTTTTGTGAAAATTTATATTTAATTGTCAAGAAAGTGAACATTATAATGTAAAGAAAACTGTTACATATAATCTGTCTATAAACCACTGTAATTATTAAACATTCCATGTAATAAGTGATAGTTATAGTGATCTTAATGAATATATATTTAATTATAGCAATGATAGTGGAAGAATTCTATATTGAATGGAATAAGATATAGTTATCAGATTATGAAGTAGACATTGATGTGATGAGGAAATCAAGTGAAACATTCCTACGAATGAATGTTGGGGAATGAATAGTCGAACATATGTATGGTAGGGGGAGCTGGAGTATTAGAATATAAGAACTATAGTAACAGTGTCTCATTAAATCTAGTTTAACTGAAAATAAAGTATGATGGACAGAAGGGAGTAAATTTCGTCAACATTAGGAGAATATACTAGCTCTAAAACATTAGATATGAAGATGTATGAATAACCTATCATTGACGGGAAGGGATTCCTAGAGAACTTGGCGGGCTTTGTCCATAGTAGTGGATGGTGATGCCGAAAGTGGAACAGATTGTGCTAGGGGAATGACCATGAAGTTTAATACTGGTTACTAAAATAACATTTTAGAATAAACCTAATAGGTATCGATAATTTCTTGAAACCCGTAATGATTCTAGGGAAAGAAGGAAAACCTGAGTGAATATTTGAAAAAATATATATTGTGTGTGTGGATGAATTGAGGCCCCATCCTCTTCAATCGAACACCTACAAATAGGAAGACAATGAATGGGAAATGAATCAATCTACATTTAAGAGTTAAGAATGTTTGGGTAAATGCAGGGTTACCTCCTATTTATGCAACAAAATTCCAGAGCTGAAGCTTTATCAAAGGAATCGATTGATATCGTATGTAAACGACGGACGCTGAAGCGATTTTTTTGGGGTAGAAAGTGCAATGTCGAAGTCATCCTTCAAATATGATAACCTCCTAATGATATCAGTCTAATGGAGAAATAATATCCGGAATATTTAAGTGTAATTCTGTAGTTTGTTACTAAACATTAAGCATTGTGAAAAAATGTGAATAAATATGAACCTATTTTAAGAAAACACCAACCTGTGTGATCAATTTTGTTTAAACATAATACAAAGGGAATAAAAAATAAAAAAATTGGAAAAATATGAACCAGTATATTATATTGGAATCATTATTAAAAAATATAAATCTGACTAATTTAAAAAATAGTTAAATGTAAGAACAAAAAAATACAAACATATATGAAACAAATAGACCTGATTGAAAAAAATATGAACAAATCAGAAAAAAATAAGAACATACTAAAAAATATGAATATATTAAAAACCAAACACACCATTCCAGCAGAACTTAAACACCTCCACCAAGGGATATGCCATGGGTGTTTTGAAGCCAATATAAACAACAAAAGCATGGCCAGAAATACTTTCATACTTTAGTAAAAATAAAATAGATCAGAATATAAATATAACAAAAGATATTAATAATAAATTTGAATATATAAAAAACCAAACTCACCATTCTAGCAACACTTAGACACCTCCACCATGGGATACACCATGGGTGTTTTGAAGCCCAGAGATTCAATAGATTCATGGTTACAAATACATTAATACTATTGTAACAATAAAATAGATATGGATTTTAATATAACAGAAGCTATGGATAAAAAATTTGAATCTATAAAAATACCAAACTCACCATTCCAACAGTACTTAAATACCTCCACCAGGGGATATTCCACGTGTGTTTTGAAGCCTATAGAGGCAATAAAATCACGGTTAGAAATACTTTTTTACTTTTGTAACAATAAAATAGACAATAATATAAATATAACAGACTTTATAAATAAAATCAAAGTTTCCATGTAATTTTAAATCTGATATTGTGAAGCGAATTGAAAATATTAAGCTCAAGTCATTATATAGAAATTGTCAGGTGTGTGCTTATGTGAAATGGGTGATATGGTTACAAATAAAAATAGACTTAATTGTAAAATGACTTACATTTTCCCTGAAATCCTCCATTATTTTCCTCAATGGAATATAACTATCCAAAACACTTCACAAATTCCATCATTTAAAAATTAATACCATAATGTTAGAACTCAAAATCATAGAATAATTTGGAAAAATATGAATTTAGAAGCATTTATAAAACTTTATGATCAAATGAAAATACCTCCATTCATAGTATAATTATATATGTTGTCTGTTTGACACTAACAGAAGTAAAGGTGAATTTTTATAGTAATCCAAAGTATTAAAAGTGGTCAGTAGAAGATTTAGTGTTCATGTGGATATTGTGCATTTTCAATGCTTCAAAACCCAGCAATTTCACTTGTTTTCAGCATCATAATGTATGTAGAGAAGCCACATGGCTAACATAGTCTACATTAATTCACCTGTCAATCCCTTTATGGAGACACCCTTGTCAAATTCATGCCACACTGCATTTGGGAATAATCATTTCAGGTGATGTAGGTCAAGAAAACTGAACCATCACATGTTTCAATAATGAAACATAAAGAGAAAATGATGTTTAAAAATTACATATGCAGGTTATGACAGTGTAAAAGAATGGTTACATTATACACATGTGACAAAAATCACTAGCCGAAGCTATGTAAAAGGAAAGTAATGGCATCAAATTGTTTGAAATGGATGGATTCTGAAGGAAAAAATATGGACCTATATATTAAATTGGAATCAATATAAAAAATTTACTCTGAAAAATTTAAAAACGGTATACTGTAAGAACAAAAAAATATGAACCTATATGGAAAAAAATAGACCTAATTGAAAAAATATGAACAAATGAGAACAAAAATATGAGCCTATTAAAAAATTTGAATCTATAAAAACACCAAACTCACCATTCCATCAGACCATAAAGATAGTAAATAGCACATAAAGTCAATGGGGACCTCTTGGAATAATAATTTCTTTAATATTCATGTTTTTTAAGTCATCCAAATTTGATTACTTAAATTCCTTTTTGTGCTTCTCGATCTAATAAAAATTCTAATATATTGGCATAAAACTTTTGATTGAATTACATGAATGAATGTAAATATTCATATGTATGTAAG
Source organism: Viscum album (assembly GCA_963277665.1). Classification (NCBI taxonomy): domain Eukaryota; kingdom Viridiplantae; phylum Streptophyta; class Magnoliopsida; order Santalales; family Viscaceae; genus Viscum; species Viscum album. The sequence continues at coordinate 930,966,011 of OY728165.1, forward strand.
TATAGAGAAAAAATGAGGGATATTAGGGGAGGAAAAAATTGTTTTTTGGATAATTATATTCTAATTATCCTTAATAAAGAAAGGAAGGAATCCTATAATTATCTTAAATAACTATTTCTTTATAAAAAGTGACATGAATCCATTAAAATCCATGAAGACTTGAAGGTGATTCTAATATACCCGCAGAATATAATGGATCTTGTAGGATAAATAAAGTGAAACATGATGTTATATTCAACCCATAATGAAAATAAGACATTAAAAGGATAAGATCCCCAGTCATGAATTCAAAAAACTAATCAGAGATCCAGACAGAAGGGAGGTGAATTCCACAATTTTAGGAAAACATACTTGTTGCATAGATCTGGATATATAGGCTATCTGAAGAAGGATTTTAGTGCATAAAGAATCAATATATAGTGAATGCTATACTTGAAGGTGATGGTAATAAACCAGAAGACTCTAATGGATCTAGTAGGCTAAATAAAGTGATACATGATGCTATCATGAACCAATAATTAAATGAATACATTAAAAGGATAATATTTCAAACCATGAATTCAAAAAGAAAAGTAGTGATCCATCCCAATTTTCCAAACATGAACAGAATGATTTAATCCATCACATTGAGAGATGAAAAATCTCAAATAGATAATTAGTCTAGAAAATTGAATGATGTAGTGTAGGATTTCTGAGTACCAACTTCAAATGAACCACCACTTTTTTAATGCAAAGACATGTTCTACAATGTGAACCCTTATCCTGAAATCAAAATAATTAACACATCAAAAACCATAGAAAAGAAAAAAACCAGTATCCCATCATCAGACAATAAACGAATAAAACATATAGAATGCATTTTCATCAAGAAGAAGCAGTAAAGACTATCATGCATCACTCGGTCTAGTTGAAAAATCTTAGCCCTAAAAAATTACAAAAGTAGTCAAAACAGTAGCCCATTGAGCCACAATTATTACTGATTGGTATGGATTTGGAAGGAAAAACCAAAAACATCTAAAAACATGTATAAACTATGATAAGGAAAACATTGTTTCTAGATTTTTCAGAATATTCTGGTTATTGAATAGTTGAAACCATGAATAATATAGTATTATAAAATTGACATAATGTTGGGAAATATAGAAGACAATGTATGAAAACATTGAAGAAGGTCCTTATATGGTGACAAAGAGATGATGTTCCGAGAGGAATCATGTCCTTATTTAGGAGCTGGTTGTCGAAGTATCATTGCTGAAATTAGAGCTCTGTTTGTGTTGAAAATATGTATAAATCCTCAAAACTTTTCTAGGTGAATACATATTGGCTATCCGAATGAAAGAGATGACCCAATTGCTGATTCTTAAAAATAGATGTATTGTTACATCATATGAAAAATTCGTAAGAAAAGTTAAATTCAAAAAATTGTAGGATAGAAATAAAATCAATAGATAAGAGCTTCAAGAAGAGTTACTAGGATGGTGACCTCTACCATATTCAATGGTGATGAAACTATCACATTTTTCCTGGAGGTAGAGCACTGAGGAGGTAGCAGTATCACAACGCCAGCATTGTTATGCAAGAACCATAGGACGAGGCAAGGGGATTCACATGGACGAACCGATGTAGAAGGGGATCCAAACAGGTATCAGGACAACAAAGATGTTTTGGGGAGAAGCAAGTTACCATTCTTGTCGTGTTGATGGAAGAACACGAGGGGGTGCAGTAGTTCGATGTCGCAAATTTAGGATAAGATGTATTTTCTAATTCCGATCATCAAGCATATATGAGAGGTTAGAGAATTAAGGCAGGGTAAATCGTTGAATATGTAAGGAAATATGGGATGCGTGGATTGTATCGATGGAATGGAGGAAGGTGGATAGCAGGTCGATTGAAACCCTAGGTGTGAGGGGAAGAGAATCGAGGGATGGAGGGGTGGTTGAAGGGGGGAAATGTCCATGGAGAACACATAAGGACCATGAGGAAGGAATCCAGAAAAATTGAGAATGCAACGGAAAACCTAGAATGGGTGCAACGAAAAAGCTCAAATAGATGATCAGTCTAGAAAATTGAATAATGTTACATATGATATAATATTGGATTATCTGGTACCAAGTTCAACTGAAAAATCATTTTTCCATGAAAAAACATGTTCTTCAATGCGAAATCACATCCTAAAATCAATAGAATTCACACATTAAAAACCATATAAAGGAAAAAATACCAATAAACCTTCATCATACAATAAACAAATTAAAAAATATAGTATGCAGTTACACATAAAAGAAGTAGTAAAATGAAGAAAGTTATTACAGTACCATCACAATGGGGTACCGACTTCATCATAAATGATACTTTACCAAGAAAAAACAAGTTCTTCAATGCGAAACCATCTCCTAAAATTAATAGAAGCAACACATCGCAAATCATTAAAAGAAAATAATTGTATGTTTACATCAGAAATAAATGAATCACAAAATCTAGTATAATTGAATATGTTCCATGTACTATGATGATAGTATAGAAAATGTATATTCTAAGAAAAAATAATCTTTAGAATGTGCATATAGTCACTGATAAGGATGTATGCTACCAATTATAGTTATTTACTTTGATGAATCTAATGTAAACCCTACTAATAATATATGGTCAATAAATAAAGGCTGAGCAGATTAATCGTGCACTAAGAGTATTTGAATAGTAAAAATTAGTATGAATGTGTCATTAACTTTTGATAACCTTCAAAGAATCAAAGACGCACAAAAAGGATAGGTATTGAAGGATAATAGGATAACATGACTATTTATGAGAGGTTGTTCTAACTGATATTGTTGATGAAGTTGCACATTCATGCGACACTGTAATTTAAGTAGTAGATTAATATAATTAATTAGTTGTAGTTTGATGAAAATTAAGAAATATAATTGAATGTAGTGGTAAATTGAAATTTAACAGACTGATCGTAGATAATGGTGAATATGTAATGAATCATCCTCTCTTGATGATGCAGTTTGTTTGTAGTGCATCAGCTATTGTAGAATAGGGGATATGTAGTGAAAAATGTATGAAAATTGTTTTGAATTTCTTAAAACTTAAAAAAAAAAGAATATTTATTGAATCATGAATAAATGAATATTGATATACTTGTTCAGTATTCGTGAATGAATTGGTAGATGAAATGGTGAAGAAAACTGAATCCATCACAAGTGCAGAAGACTACCTCCAATCAATAACACGGAGGCCGATACGTAGGTTGGAAGAAGTTATACCTGAAATAGACAACCAATGATGATGCTCGTGTGGGAAAAAAGTCATTTAATGGTTGGCGGATGTGGGGATAGCAGCGCATACGATAAAATTTATCTGTAGTTAGAGTCAAAATTTATCAAGAGACAAAAGTAGTTTTGTAGTGCGTGTAGGTTACGACAACATAAATATACAATTACCTCAAATATAGGTGACCCAATTTGAGAGCCGAAGATTCTTCCAAGGAATAGATTGGTGTTTTTTGAAATCTTCAACTGTTGAGGTGAATTGTTTGGAATAGACATGCATATCTCAATGTCCTCCTTGTAATACAAGAACCTTAGGATAGTATCAGTCAAATGTGGAGGATCTACCGGTAGCACACATACACAAATGAATTGAAGATAGTACAATGCGACGGAGCACTGGTAATCTTCAGCTGTTCACAATGGTGCAGGTTTTGGAACAGAGTATGTTCTATGGGGTAAATTGAAGGTATTGGTAGATGAAGGAGGTGAAGGTGAACATAGATAGGGATTCGAGGTGATGTGAATGAATTCCAGAGTTGAGGTGAAGGATTTCTGTAAACGGAGATGGAGATGAGGAGACGATGAGTGATAGAGACAAGAAGTAGCTGGAGATGGAGATGAGGATCCATGCGTTCTGGAGTTGGGGAGCTGATGTGCGGTGTACGAAGACGGATTTCTAGAGGAGGGAGCGAATATGACGAATGGATTCAGCCAAATGCGAGAAACCCTTGTGCGGTAGGAATTATAATTGACGGAGGTAAGGTTTGTGAATGGAGGAAAGAAGTCAGTAAAATTGTCTTGTAGAATCGAGGAAGAATGTGGTGGTGACACGTCAGCAGACAAAAGCCAACTTTAGAAGATATATAAATGTTGGTACACCTAACTTGTTTTCAAAAATTCAAAGTGTGTCCTCTCCATTCCCTATAAAAGGCCACATCCTCTCCCACTTCATCCCACCTATAAATAATCTTATGTATAAAAAATATATGAACCATACATTTAACAAAATCCATGATTCTATATTTTAGTCATCCCATTGCGGGAAATTCAATTTGAGGAATCCTTTTGGTGAAAACCAAAAAGAATTACCTAGAGAAAAGGCAACACTTCCCCCAAACTCCTTTCTCTTTTTTCCATTATACACTCCCTGAAGTCTTCTTATACTAGGATTTTATAAAAACTATAATATAATAAATATAATATAAATTTATTAAGATATTTGTTATACCTAAACATACACACTTCCATATAATGATTAATGAACACACTATTTATGTGTATGGTGATCTACCACCTCACGAAATGATGATTGTCCATTTTTAATTTACCGCCTCTCATAGTGGATATTATAATAAAACCTATATATATATATATGATATATATTAAATTTATAATCTCTTTATTCTTATGTAATTTTTATATATAACATAACTTTATTCTTTCCATCTTGTGTAAATATGATAATTTTATTTAAGAAAGTGTGGAATACCAACCCCTTAATGTTATGTGATTTGTTTACACACTACATGAAATGTATTAAAGATGTGTTTATTAAAATTATACGATATATATGATAAAATAATTCTTATATAGTTATAATGTTTACATATATGAATACTTGTAATTTCCTTTTCATTCATTCTATACGATTAAAAAACAAAAACATTGTTCATGTGTACGAACGATGTACCGTCTACATTAATGGTGTATACATTTAATAATTATATATATAATTGATTATTATAATAAAAATATACAGAATATAAATGATATTTATATCATGGTTTAAATTCTTGAAATCATGATATATGTTTAAGGACGAATGATATAACAAATTAAGACACACGAGACAAACAAAGTGAATATTCACCAAAGCGTAACCTTAATAAGAATTTATTACAAGATGGTAATATAAAGTCATAATAAAACCATATTGGGTATTATATATAACAATAAAGTTCAGTAATAAATGTACTATAAACTTACACTTATCTTATAAGAGGTTTGAATGATTGTGATGGGAGTCGATACCCATGGTAAGGGGATTTCATCTCACTTTTTAGTTCAATGAGATAGATGCCTTAATCGCCACTCCATTATTTTGTATGGTGTATATAATTATCATGAAAATATTATATAAGTAATATAAATTAAATTTATTTGAGTTTAAATATCCATTTTTTTATCATTCTTTCACGACTCTTAATATTAAAAAATTACCATATTGATAAGAAAGTTTTTTCTCAATTTTATTTCTTTTATTGTGATTCCATTGACGTAATATTAGGATCCATATCTAAAGAACATTTATGATATTTTTTCTCATATATCTATTCTGGATATGTTCATGTTTTAGTAACTTTTTTACTATTGTATATTTAATATAATTTTGAAAATAATTTTATGAATGTCTGACTTTACCTTTCTCTTTGGTTGTAAATATATGTTCCTTCAAAGAAATAATTTCTAATAGGTTTGAAAAAATATTCTAATATACTAATAAAATAAATAAAATAAAATTTTATCCATGTTTTAACTTTAAATAAAAAGGTGTTTTTATAAAAGAATCCTCTTTTCATTTTTTGGTGATGGAAATTTCATAAACATTTCAAGGTGCCAAATGAATGTTCAACATATATATATTTACCTGCCATCATGACCTTAATTACATTGAAGATTAATCTACATTATTATAAAGATAATTTTTAATGAAATATTTTTTCTAATATTCTTGAAATTGTTGTTTTAAATTGGTTTTCATAAAAAAGGATCTTAAATTCATTTAAAGATTATTTTATATGTTTTTAAGTGAAAAAAGGTTATTAATATTATTTTATGGTTTCATGGGAAAACGGGTTTTCAAAAAATATTAATATTATTTCATTTTTTTCGGAAAATGTTTTTGAAAATATTTTCATACATATATCACATGTTTTCATGTAATAGGGGTTTCAAAATGTTTTCAACCTCTATTTATAATTTTTATAAGTATTTTCCAAGAAATGGGTTTCGGAACCTTTTCAATATGTTTTCATAACTTTTGGAGGAAAATGTTTTCCCAAAATCATTCAATATTTTTTAATAATATTTCAAGAAAAAAAGGTTTAAAAATGTTTTGAGGTTCTCATTATATGTTTTAAATGAAAAATATTTCCAAAAGGTTTTAAGATATTTATTTTGTTTTTAGGATTATTTTCTAGAAAATTGTTTCAAATGGTTTTATGTTTTAGAGAACAATTTTTAAAGAAAATGTATATTTTCTTCAAGAAATGATTTTTAAAAATATTTTTAAAATATTATCCTTGTATGATGACGTCTTTTTATGTTACTCCTTACCATATATGAAATTATTCAATGTTTTTATTGATATGCTTTCTATGAATTCTTTATGTTTTTATAAAATGATTTTTATAAAACTCATCCCATTTCCATAGACATTATGCTTGTGAAAACCGCTTCTTTTCATGGGTTAATATTTGATGAAATAATTCTAAAACTTGTCTTTTTTCATAGGATAAGATACAATTTCATGTTTATGACACCCATTTCATTTCTTGAGATTGTGATATGTTTCTTATAAAAACAATCACTTTTTATGGATCAGGATATGATGAATGTTTTATTATCTTGGTGAACATGTATGAATGCGTTTATTATGAGATAGTTGGGACCTATATCTCACTCTAATTAATTGGGTAAATATTTATATCTCATTAGATAATGATGTGAATCCTGTTGATGAGCTCGATCCACTATGGTAAGATGGGGAAAACTGATTCCTTAAGAGGAAATTATTTTGACTATGGATTTTGGCGTGTCCCACCCAAGAAGCGTTGTCACCGTGAAGTTTGAAGATAGGGAAACCCAACACATAATGGGAATATAAAGAAACTCGATCGCTTATAATAAAATAACTCTGATTGGGGATGGTGGTGTGCCCGCCTAGTAGGAGCAGCACCCATGAAGTGCCTTTATATGTTCTATCATTGTGTATTGACTTATAGAAAATGATATCACAGGTCTATGTATGAAAAAGTTCCATTTATTATCCCTTTGATATGATTTCATGTATTTTGTTCTTTATTTCCTTATTATTAATTTCTTATTAATTTCCATGTGTTTTCTATTATTCATGTTTCATATCATTTATATGGAAGGTATGATCTTTTAATGTTATGATCACATTATCATTCCCTTATTCTTAATTTTATGCTTACATTTCACCCTTGATTACCCTTACTTATTAGTTACTCTCACAATTTTTATGTTTCCTTCCCCGGGTTATGAAGATATTTATAGTGTATGATTTTCTACGAAGGGTTCGAGTAATGAAGAACCTAGTGGGAGACAGTGAAGCTCTCTTATGTACTGGTATTTATGTTTCCATGTTTCCAAAGGCAATAGACTAACATGGTCATTGGGCGTCTATTTGATTAATGTTTCAAGTATTCCCCAAAAGTGATGAAATGTTAATGTATTAAAATAGAGGGTCACTACAGATTTTATCTGATCAATGGGTTTGTTAACACTTTGAAACATGGATGAGAAAAATTTAGTGGGAACCCTAGGTATAGTAATAAGGACACGTCTAACGATGTCTCTAAGGATATGTATAATGATGAGCCCATGTACAAAAAAATGTCTTGGAATTATGGTAAAGGAAAGAGTGAGTGGTTTTATATAAATACATCCATGTATGGATACTACAAGTGCGCATGGCCCTCATAAAAATGTGCTTAGGGGTTATATATCCAATAAGTTGTGTTAGAACTGACACATCATAACCTTGTACATGAGAATGGGCCTTATAAGAAACCAGATTTGACAATCCCAAGAGATATTCTTCGATAGCTCATAAACACTTTGTGAACCATCTTGAATGATTTAAATGGAGGATAAATAGGAATAACCAATGATAAACCTTTGGTTTCATAAAACAAATAAGTAGTTTTCATGATTTAGAAATCATATACATAATTTTTTTCATGATTATTTGGTTTTAAACTATGATATGTGTTTCTCACATTATATTTTATAGTTTTAGTTAATGGTGGGAACCCTAAAGAATTGGGCTAATGTTGAAAGTTGATTAATACATTCTAATGAGCAGTTATATCTGATGACCATATGATTTAAGGATGTTCTAATCATGCTTTATTAGTTTTCACGGTACATGATTTACAATATGTACCTGAAACAATACTCATATTCACTAAAGAAGAGAAAGGAATATTTTTAAGAGTGTTTGGGTGATATAGACCATGGATGGAATAATTTCTGGTTTATTTTGTTTCATGATTATGTTATGAATCACCTATGTTAATGTCTTAGATGAACAAGAAGGTGTTTCAACTGTGGAGAAGAATCACACTAAGTAAGTGACTAAAAGAGGAAAAAAAAGAATTAGATTAATAATATGGGTGAGAATATTGTCCTACCAATGAAATAATTGAATGTTATGTGTTATAAGTGTGGAATAAATGGTCATCTTTTAATTCAGTGTACCAAAGGGGAAGCTCCTGAAGAGAATCAGCAAGGTGGTGTAAGTAATGGTTACAATGGTGATGATGAAAATACTATATATGAAATGTTATTTGAAAGAGGTATTATGTGATAGGATGAAGTATATTTGTTAATGGGTTAAGGAATAATTTTGATAATTGATATTTTTTTAATAATATTATTCTTAAATTATGGTAAATGAATTTTGGAATATATTAGGATTGTTGAGTTTTTTTCACTAATGATTTACAAGAACATGTTTAGTGGTTTCAATGGAATAGAAAATTGATTTAATGGATGGGTTACTACCACTTAAAACACATGACTAAGAGAAATAGAACCCTCAATATATTCTTTACCTTAATATAATCATGTTTGGATAATGTTATGTGGGATATTAATTAGTAAATTGGATGGTACTAATTACCTCGAAACTAATTATAGACTTGACGAAAGGTGGTTTATGATAATTTAAAAGGTTTAATATTTTTTAAATTTAAGGAATAGATCTAATAAATTTTTTTATAAGTAAACATGCATGTTTTCGATAAGGATTTATGGTAATTCAAGTCATTACCTTATTTCAAGAGATAACTTGATGAATTTATTCACATGTTTGGAATCTGAGAACCTAGATTTTATTTTTTATATTTTACGAATTAATGTTAAGCTGATTTCATGAATTTTTTTCTAAAGTTTTACATTTTCATATTTAAAAATGTTTATAAAGTTGACCCTTTATGAAAAGATTATGTTAAACATTAAAAGACGTATTTTTATATTGATATTGTATTGAAAATTTTTGTTAAAATTATATTTATTGAATAAAAGTATTTCAAGGATGTCAATAATATTTGTCTTGAATATCATATAAGTGAAGTTTTATAAAATGAAATAATGTATTTCAAGTGATATCCAATAAAGTTCATCATGGGACTGAGTCCTGAACCCATGACTAAAGGACGATAAGGGTTTCATGCCTACCACATGCCTATGTGATGTTCTACTTTATGTATAATAATATTTGATGAATAAAAATTTATGATGAAAAATTACGGTTAATTTTTAAGTTTATATATTAATGTAAAAACCATATTGATTTTTAAGGATAGTTAGCAACACATTTTCATAAATTTCTTTCTTTTATGATCCTTATGAACTAATAAAAGTGTATTTTAGTTCATTAGGCCTAAATTTAATTTATTGACATCAATTTCTTGATGTACTGGGTGAATTAGAAATATATAAACGCACAAAAAAATAATGAATTTTTTTTTTAAAAAATATATTAAGTCATTATATTTTCTTATATTTTTTCTATGATATATAATTATTCAAAGATAGGACAATGATCACAAAAATTTGTAGTCTTAATACCTTAATTTTGGTTGAACTGATAAACTATTAAATCATTACAATTTTTTGAATTTGATGCCATAAAATTTTCATTGATCATTCACTTGTTTTTTATTAATGACCTAAATCACTCCCATTAAATATTTAAGATTTTCCTCTATACCCAATCTTACCTCACAAACTATATTCTCCTATGTGGAAACCTAGTTATATTTTACTATGGGTAACTGTTACGGTTCCAACATTCCATTTTAAAGGATGTTTTAGTATTTTTTATGATATGGGTATTAATGATTGAAAATTTAAAGTACTAAACATTTTATAACACATAAAAATTTCAATGGTGAAAATAATTTTATGGAGTATAGAATGCAACACCCCAATATTTTGTGAAATATTTTTTTCCCCGAATTACTTTAGTATTTTTGATATTTTCATTTCACATAATACTAAAAATAAATTATTTTATATTAAGGGAATCTATACATATTTTGTTACACATAAAACCATGTTAATTATCCTCCAAAAATAAAATAAATTTTATCTTTCTCCACATGGAACCACGAGTTTATCTTTCATTACATGCAATAAGGACTTTTCACGATGGCTTGCGTAACACAAAAGACTGAATAATGATAATATATATAACTAAAATATTATTTAATATGAAAAAGTTGTTAAATTAATAGATATAGAAATGGTTATTTAACTTATGAAAATATATGGTTTATATAAATATAAAATGAATTCATTGGTTATAAATTATTATATATGTATATGAAAACTAATTTAATATAAAGGAAAATATTATTTTTTATTCCAACTAAGATATTTTACTCTAAAAAATTAAATTAATTATAATTAGTGAGTGATATTAATGTGATATATATATATAATTAAATTTATGTTTTTATTATATTCATCCAATAGATTTTATAGGCTTAAGATAAAAATAAACACTTTTTTACCTAAAATAATTTATTTTTATGAATCCATTTTCACCTTATTTTAATAGAGAACTTATTTTAAATCTAATTATTGAAGCTTTTATGGATTATATATATGTCAAAATAAAATTCATATTTGAAATTAGAACAAATAAATTAGTTAGGGTATATATTTGTTATTTTTTCATGGGTTTTTAATTTTTTATTGAAATGTGAAAAATATTGAAATTTAATTAAAAATTTATTTTTCATCTAATTTAATTATAATGATAAATTATATTTTAAATTATTTTTCATTTTTAATTGAATATTATTTGAATAAATTAATATGATTTAGTTTTTTGGGCTCAATTTCACATTTAAATTGACTATAAAGAAAATGTTGGGATGGTTTGACATAAAAACCCCGCTTAGTTGTCCCATCTGTGGGGTTAAATTTATATTAATTTTTTCAGCATATATGATTTAAATTTGGAAAATATGAATCCATATTTGGAATAGTAATAATTTATAATGTCTAATAAGGTAAAATTAGTGTTTTAAGAAAAATATTAGTGAATGTAATTAAAACTGATTACATCGACTAAGGTAAAATTATGATTAATAGGGGACTATACCTTAATATTAAGGGCCTAAATGTGTTATAAACTAGTAAGAAACCCATTTTATGGTCATATATAGTCCATAAACTATCTATTATTATGTTTTTAGTTTTTGGGATATATTTTTTAGGTAAAAATGTGGGTATACCTATCTTGTTTTGAGAAATGCCAAGTGTGTCCCCTCCCTTCCCTATAAAAAGCCACCAACTCACCCTTCACCTATGAAAACTAAAATGTTCTAAAAATATATGCTCAATACACTAAAAAAAATTCCTAAATACCTTTTTGAATCCTCACTTTGGGAATATTAAAATATGTGGAATCCCTTTGGTGAAAACCAAAATGGGATACCCAGAAAAGAGGTAACATCCCTTCTCAAGACACTTTCTTTTATTTTTCATTCTATACTCCCTAGACTATTATTATTAAAAGAAATTATAAAAAAAATAGTATCATATATATATATATATACTGTTAATGTTTTATTCTCATGGTTAAAATAACACTTACACACACTTCCATCCAATAGTTAATGAACATACTGTTTATGTGTACAGTGAACTACCACCTTACGAAATGATGATTTTTCATTTTTCTTGTTTTTCATTTCATAGAGGATGATTGTCAGAGTAGAGTATTCAAGAGGGGGTGAGTTGAGTATCTATTAAATATTTCTGAATAAAACTCTATTCTGAAAAGGCTCCCCAATAGTTAAATACAACCCAGTTAATCAAGGTTATATTGTTATGAAAGTTTGATGGTCTAAATAAATTCTTAGGAGATTGATTAATTCTCATAAATATTAATATTGGTTATTATCATTACTTGTGAGGATATTATAATAATGAAATACAATTATAACTTCTTTATAAGATTAACTATCAAAGTAAATTTTGTGAATTATGAATTAAATAGTAAAATAGAGAAAACTAAAATAGAGAGCATAACAGATATAACACAAGTGGTTTAGTCTCATGATAAGACCTAATCCACACCACTTATTGATCACATTCCACCAAGAAGTTTATAAAAATAAACATGATACACAACATATATTGGTATTTAAAATATTACACAAGACAGTCTAGGTCACACGACCTATTCCACAACTCATCATGGGTACGAACAACAGGTTACATACAACCTCTTCCACACATATTTGTGGGTATACACAAGTGTAAAAAGATGATTGAGAAAGTATTTTGTATCCATCAATTTAATATAGTAGAAAATGTGTGTTATTATATAGACACACACACTTCTTGAAATCTAAAAAAGTACTCAATAGAGCAGAAGTAGGGAGAGAAGGTTAGAAGGGATCCGAGTGTTAGTCTATAAAGCTCTGGACTTCTATAATAAAACAAATTAAAAAATTGAGTCCTCTCATGGAATATAGAGTATCGTAAGTTAGATAGATCTGGCACTAGTTCTTTGTGGTATTGATAATGCGATGAAGAGCCCATTGATTTTGATCTATCGTGTCCATCTTGTTGATTCAATAATCCTTCATGTGTTCATTAGGAATGTTGAGTTTCATGTGTCAGTTATTTTCTCAGAAAAGATCATGGGTTATTTATTTTTACACTCTCTATGAATCATGATATATTTTTTCTAGGCCACACATTTTATTTTCTTCTTTGAGTGTATGTTTTGGAGCTGACAGGTTGCATGTATTCTACACCTAGTACCTCATACTGTCAGATGATATGCCTACAAAGAAGCATTAACTATGTCATCACATTTAAAAATGTAAAATATGACCATTAGAATTTAAATGAAAAATGAAAAAAATAATATTTATAAATGATGTCACCATTTGTCTGTAAATGGTGTCTTCATGAAACAGTGTCTCTTTGAAACGGTGTCTGAATGGTCATAGTGTCTCAATGGTCACAGTGTTAAGATTGTCATGGTGTCTAGACGGTCAGAGTGTCTGAATGGTCAAGGTGTTTGGATGGTCATGTTGTCCAGATGGTCAAGGTTTTTGGATGGTCATAGTGTTTGGATGGTCAAGGTGTCTGGATGGTCCTGGTGTCTAGATAGTCACGATGTCTGGATGATCACAGTTTTTAGATAGTCACGATGATTGGATGGTCATGGTGTCTGGATGGTCACAGTGTCTGGATTGTCACAGTGTCTGGTCATAGTGTCTGGTCATGGTGTTTGGTCATAGTGTTTGGTCATAGTTTCTGGTCACTATGTCTTGTCTTGGTGTCCGGTTCCTTTTCCAAAAAAACATTACTGGTGGCAGGCTCACGGTGTCTCAGACTTAGACAAATAACTATATTCACACATAAGTAGTTATATTCATAGAATGGATTATACTTAATCATTCATCAAAGGAATCATTATAAATTAAATCCAATATAGTGTTCAGTAATCATAATTAATGTATAGAAATTATGATCTTGGAATACATTACATAAACCATAAGGATACCAATCGTTTGTACATGATTTATGATAGATTACACTAGATTACCAGGATTTATAGAATATATATGATTTGTGATCATTAAAACATGATTAATACACGAGGAGTCCAATAGAAGAAATTATAAAGGAAACTATATTTATATATTACATATGTGACATATATTATTTATTTATGTTTCATTAATTTTTATTTGTAACATACCTTTATGCTTTTATTCTTAAGTAAAAATGATAATTTTTTTTGAGAAAGTGTGGACTACCGCCCCCTCAAAGTTATGTGATTCATTCACACACTACATCGAATTTATTAGAGATGTGTTTAGTTAAATTATATGATATATATGAAATAATAATGCTAATTTAATGATTTTATATACATATATACATATTTTTCATTTTCTTCTTTTGATATGATAATAAAACATCGACAATGTTCATGCATATGAACAAGCTACCTTCTCAATGATAAGTGTATTTACTTTCACACTTCTGTATTACGTAGATTATTAAAATGAAAATATAAGGCATATAAATGATATTTATATAATTTTTTACATTCTTTAAATCATTATATATGTATAAGGACCAACGATATAACAAACTAAGTAAAAAGAGAAAAACAAAACCAATAATACATGAAGTGTAACCTTAACATGAAATTGGTAATAAGAGGGTAATATTAATTCATAATGAAGCCAAATATATTATTATATATAATAATATGTTTATTTTAAATATTTATTATAGACATAAATTTGTTATACTGGAGGTTTAATTGATTACTATGAGAGTCAAGGCACAATGTAATGGGATTTCATCTCACTTTTTATTTCCATGAGATATATGCATTAATCACAACTCACAAATATTGTGTGGTGTATTTAATGAACATGAATGTATTATATTATTATAATAATTATATTTATTCATATATACCAATCCATTTTATGATCTTTCTCTCATGGGTTTTATGTTTCAAATTATACCAAATCGTTAAGATAGTTTTGCCTTAATTTTCATTCTTTGAGACATATGTTCTATTGTACACGTATATTAATTCTTTGAGGTGTATTTGACATGTTATTTTATGAATCTACTTATTTGAATCATATTATAACTTTAATGTAATTTAATTTTCCTATATGTATGGTATAACCCCATGTTACTATGTGGTAAGACTTTATTGAAATAATCGAATCAATAATCAGGATTATTTATGATTATGCTTCCATTTATGAAATCTTATGGTAAATATTTCAAGAAAATTCACGATATTTATTCTCTAATATTTATTCAATACATATTAATGTATTAGTACCATTTTTCACTCTTTTTCATTTAATATAACTAATAAATTCTTTTTATGAATGTCTAGATTTACCTCTCTCTCCGGTCGAATATCTATGTTCCTTCAAAACTAAGTTTTGTAAAAGGTTTCCACCAATATTATATTATTATCCTATGATATTTAATAGATACATTACCCATTATTTACCTTTTAAACAAATGGACTTTCAAAAAAGATTATTTTTTTTCATTTTCTTCTTGATGCACTTTTCTAATCATTTTATGGTGAAAAAAGAATTCTCGAAATGTACAGGTTTACAAACCATCAAGAAAGTCATTCCATTGAAGATTACATTAAAATATTATAATGTATTTTTTTAATGAAATTTTTTTCCTATCATTATGGAAATTTATTGTTTTAATATGGTTTTCAATAAAAAGTGTTTTATAATGTTTTCATCCTTTTTTATGATTTCTAGGGAAATGGTATTTCAAAATGTTTTCAAGCATATATCCCAAGATTTCATTGAATATGGTTTTAAAATCACTTGCAATGTTCATTGATAAGTTTTCATGTAAAAAGGTTTTAAAATTTTTTTCAATCATTATTTATAAATTTTCAATTTATTTTCAAATAAATGGGTTTCAAAATGTCATCATGATTCTTTCACAATTTTTTATAGAATACAATTTTCAAAACATTATCATGATTCCTTCATATGTATTCAAGTAAAAATGCTTTCAAGATGTTTTTATTATATCATTATATATATATAAAATATTCCTATATATTTTTAAATTATTATTTTTATGTTTTAATGTTTTTTTAATAAAATGGTTTTCAAACGGTTTTATGTGTTAAATAACACTTTTTATATAAGAAATTATATTTCCCTTGAGAAATGTGTTTAAAATATATTTCAATATTAGTTTCTATGTAAGATGATATCTTTTGATTTAATCATGACATTCTTGTAAATGATTCAAACGTTTCGATCATATTATTTTTCTTTATTGTTTATACATTGATGTCATGATGTTTTTGAAATACATTTATCTTCCATGCGATTTTTTCATATGAAACTAGCCTCTTTTCACAGGTTGTGATTTGATTAAATTATTATGAAAACTATTATTTTGAAAACATATAGATATAATAAAATGTTTCAGACACCCATTTCATTTCATGTGATTATGATTGGATGTTTATAAAAACCATATCTTTTTATGGGTCACAATATAATGAATTTTTTGTTATATTATTGAATATGTATGAAAGATTTTATAACGAGATGGGTGGGACCTATATATCCCTCTAATGAATTGGAAAATGATTTATATTTCATGGGATAATGATGTGAATTAAGCCTCCAGGATTGATCCTCTATAAGAATATAGGGAAACAACAATCCCTTATTAGGGGAGGACCGTGATTAGGGATGGTTTTTTGTGCCACCTAGTAGGTGTAGTCACTATGAGGTTAGAAGATGTGAAAACCTGATCCATTATGAGAATTTGGGGAAAACCAATCCATTAAAAGGAAAAGACTGTGACTGGGTATGGTGGTGTGTCCATCTTAGTAGGTTCAGTTCCCATAAAGATCCTTTATAAGTTCTAATAATAAGTTTTGATATATAGGTAATGATATTAGTTACTTATTTATGAAACAATTCCATGTCTTATTCTTATGTAATGAGTTCAAAGATTATTTTCATTATTTCCTTATGATTTATGTATTATGAACTGCCAATATTTATTCCATTATTCATTTTTATGTTCTTTAATATATCAGGTACGATCTTCTAATGTTACACTCATGTTTTCAATCTATTATACCAATTTTATGCTTATATTTTTTTCTATATTAACCTGAATAAGGATCTTCGCTCACCCCTTTCTATGTGTCCTTCCCCGCGCTATGATGATATGAATTAGGTATGATTTGATTTAGAGTGTTTTTAGTCATCAATAACCTAGTAAGAGATTTAATATCTTACTTGTGTACAAGTATTTGTGTTTCCATGTTACCAATGGAATTGGAATAATACAGTCATTGGGAATATGTTTATTTAATGTTTTAATTATTCATTAAATTTTATATAATAATAATGTATGAATATCTAGGGTCTCTATACTTGTACTATTTGGGGATGAAGGGAAATGGATGAGTGATATAAATTTCAAGAGAGGAGTTTCCGGATTCATCCTTAATGAAGAAGATCACTAGACATAAGTTGATGAAGAAAAATTAAGATCATATTATGAGTTTTGAATATTGTACTGGGTTATTATCCTAGGAAATTATAATTAGGATTCAATATTTTGATAGAAGCACTTCAAAATTGTTTCAATGGTATTCTAGTAGAGTTATTTTATCATACTGAAAAACCAGACTAGGAATGAAACTGGGTATCATAATGAGTATCATTACTATTTTTACTGAAGTTCAAACCTGTTGTTGGTCAGTAAAGTGATCAATTTTTTTTCAATATTTTATTTGTGAATGTTGACCAGGAAACACCGTAACATGTTTTTGATGAAACTGTTGAATATTTCTCAATTTTTTATATATAATTGTTTGAATTCATTTTGATCTACTTGAAGAACATGAAATTTTGTATTTAACATAGTGTTACACAAGTAAAAGGGAATATACCACTTTTTTATCAACCTAAAGGACTGTTTTCTATTGGATTTTGTGTTATTGGATTGTTTCCAAACCAATCTAAGGATGTAACTACTATTTTTGAGTAGTGAACCTTGTAAATTATTTAGTACCTATAGATATGTGAATGTTTTGTTTTTAGAAATGTAATAACTCGTTAACATGACGAAAATGTTGTTTTAAAAGGATGAAAACATAATAGAAAAAGATATAACTGATTCACCCCTCCTCCTCTCTGGGATAAAATTCCATAGCTGGGTAATCTCAAAATGTTTAACTAGTAGAACCCTTTTTATTTATACAAAAAGAAATTTTTTATACAATATAAGAGACTAAATTATCAATAACTAGTCTTCACCATCAACCATAAATCCCCAGCATAAGAAACTAATATGGGGAAAAAATTTGTATTTATTTTCATTATTAAATGGGAAATGGAAACATAATAATGTGTAGGGCTCAGATACCTAGTAAGGTTAAGCATTATCAATTTCAATCAAACACCAAATGTGCGAATAATATTAGAATGTGTGTATAATTAGGATAAATAAGAATGTTATACCAAAAAAATCATAGATAATAAACTATGGAATATGGATTAAATTAACATAACATATGAATAAAAAATCAAAAAATGAATAAATTAACATGATCCATGAGAGAATAACATAGTAACTTAATAATAATAAAAAATGACATCAGTCTCATATGGAACATTCATTATTATAGAGAAACATGAAATTCATGATTCACAAACATAAAACTGTGTTAATAAGACAACTTAATTATAAGAAAAAATACATCACATTCATGATTTATATTCATACACCAATTATTAAATGGAAAATTAATTATTTCCATATATTCATAACCGTCAAAAGTAACATACTTTCACCCACACTTATAAGACAACATAATTATGACCATGTATACATAAACATCATTAGACATATACATTCACCCATTATAACAAAAAACTTAAAAGTGCACACATAGACATATATCCTGAGATTTAAACTTTTAAGAAATTCATTGGTGGGAGACATCGTACCCCACCCATTATCATCCATATATATGAGTTGTAATTGTAAATCATTCACATATCACATCATAATGAACCCATAAAAATAACATGGGTTTCCTAAGCTTTTCTAATGAAAATGATTAGATTTTTATAATAGAAAAACCATGGAGAGAATATATTTTTTATGTCTTTTTATAATTAAATAACATAAATAAACCAATAAAAATTACTTCAATAATCATGATATGATAAACCCATGGAAAATAAATTGGTATCCAACTAGATCATATAAAGTTTTTTGTAAACACTATTTAATCTAAATATTAATGCATATTTTAATCACAACATTGAGATAAAGGGTATATGGTTAAGTAAATTATTTTTCTAAATCAATATATATGTAGAATCTATGTGAATAATCTTTAATCAATGTAAGGATATATGATTTGTTTATAGTGGCGGACATTAGATGAAAAATTATTGTTACACTCTGAAGATAGTTAGGAAAGAAAAATGTATTGATGGATTAAACATTAAAAAGATAAGAATATAACATAATCCATCCAAAAAAATAATATAAATTATGAGAATAATATTATATCCTCAATCAAGTATAATTTATTCCAATTTATGTGTGTTTTGATGAAAATAATTTTTTAGGATTCTATATGAATATGGATTTGGAATTACGAGACATTTATAAAATTTGGGAAAAAAATATTTAGATATAAATATATTATAAAATAAAGAGAATAAATTTACCATTAAAAAACAATAAAATATTATGAAACTCAGTTCCATATAAAATGAATATGATGGTGGAAATATAATTTCACACAGAAAAAATTAAAAATTTGACATTTTTACACTTTGATGAAAGAAATGCATATAGAAAACATTAAACAATTATTTGAAACTTTTTAAATAATGTATTTTAATAGAAACTGTCATTAATCAATTATTGAGGAATAATCAAGAACATTTTCTATTGGATCTAGTGAATATGGATGTGGAAAAATGAGGGTTCAGACCGAAATGAGGAAATACAATCACTTTCACATATAAGAAACACTTCAGAAAAATATGACTCAAGGAGAATTAAATTTTTTATAAAACATGATAATAAATAACAATGCCCCGATAAATATATGATGGGATTTTATAGAGAATACAAATATCGTAGACTGAATATCATTCAAAAAAAATCATGAATTAAAATTATGATTAGAAATGAAACCCTTATGGTTTCAGTTACATTAAAAACCCTTAAAGAAGAAATGGATTTAAAATTTTCATTAAATACCATGAAAAAAATATAAAACATGACACGGTATAAAACACAGGAAACATATATTCCATTTAAATGTAATGTTTTCTATAATAAGTTACATACCCCATGAAATATGAATTGAGACCAAGAAACCCATACAAGAAGCATAATAAATAAGGTAAGTGCAATTTTATAATTATGTTTTAAGGAAAAATTATAAACCCCAAAAATTACGAATTAAAAAAATTATATAGTATTCATTTGGTCGAATAAATAAAAAAATGAATAAAATAATTCAATTAAAAATCTAATAGAACAATAGAAGGAAATTGAGATAGCTAAACCCTTACTAACATGGTATCTTTTGAATAAAAGGTAGTTTAAAAAATAATAGAATATGGATCTTTAAACCCAAATAATTAAATTAATATTGTAAAATGAATTCATTATGTATTATTCACAACATATCAAATATATTATGATGCATAATTAGAAATGTGTCTCATGAAATAAAAATTGTGAAAAGTACCATGTACCATGGTTCTGATTCATTATGTGCATGCTCTAAATTACTAGATAGTAAAATTAAGGTTACTAAACTTTTCTAGGAAAATTATTCATACATATTTAATGTTATAATATTCATATATTATACTATATTATATATTTATTATATAGTTTGTACTTATGTTAGTCACTAAGGGTTGTTCTGTAAATTTTTTTATAATGCTTTCTGTATATTGAAAATGTTCGAAGGTATACTATAATTTATTCATAGAATAAATATTTATATATTGTTATTAAATTTTTTATTGTATTATTTCAAAATTCATATTTTCCAATTGTTCGAAAAAATGACTCATAATATGAATTGGAACTTGGTATTTTCCTTTTGATGGTTAAGTTTACTATGATTTTTTATTGTAAATTTCACATATAATACTTCTAATTTTATATACCTCTAACAATAATTAAATCGTTATTTAAATTTTTTTACAAAATATATATATTAATAAATTTTCTATGGTAACCCATGATAATAAAATATAACATCATTCTTCTATGTCATCAAATCAACTAAAACATTAACATGCTATAATTAAGGGATAAGTACGATTATGGGGTAATTTATTTATAATATTATTAATACATATGTATAATTTGATTACACAAATTTTATTATGATTATTAATCATATTTTAAATGAATTTAAAAATATGAAAAAACCTTATGAAAAAAATAATTATATCACCTTCAAAGAAGCGGTATTCTGCACATATTCATGTGTGATGTTTTGAATTTTTTAATCAAATGTAAAAAAGTGTGGGAGTGGATATAATTTACCATCCTTTATAATTATATAAATATAATATTATTTCATAAAATATACTTTTATACACATACATGATATGTGGGTAAGAAAAATAAGACACATCATTTAGGATGTTGATTTTCCGGACATAAACAAGTAAATGTTTTTAGTTTTCCATAAATTTGAAGGATTTAATGTAAATATTTATTTTAAATTTAACAATAATTAATATATATTATATAAAATATGTATTCTTAAATTACTTCAATATAACCATCTGTGGTAGACAGTTATGAAAAACAAAAGACATTGATTTGTCGAGGTGGTAATCTGTATAAACACACAATCGACATTTATATTATTTTTTATTAAATGTAAATGAATATATAAGGGTTTACACAGTAATATAAAAAAATATTTGAAATTTAATAATATATATATATGTAATTATTTTAATGTGGTTTGAATGGTTCAGGAAGAGGGATATTAAGAAGAAATGATTAAAAAGGAGATAACAAATAATTCAAGAGATTGAGTTCTCTTTTAAAATATGTTTGGATGTATAGGCCTTAAGGGAAATAATGGTTAAAATAGGATCATATACATGGGATATGGTTCTTGGAGAAAAAATATATGATTTTTATATGAAATTATAATATAAAGGTGAAACTTCAAGTAGTTCATGTATCCCCTTTTATCTGTAAATAAGAGGGAGATTTTGGAATCACCCTTTACATTTTCAATAATAGAAACATACAATTCCATAGTAAAAATGAAAAAATGGAGAACATATAATTTTTAGGTGAGGTTGGGTCTATAAAAAAAACCCATCCATCCTTTTAAAAATATTTTTTTATCATTTTTTGGTTATTTATACTTCATAGATAAATTTTACCATATTTATTTTATCGGGGTGATTATTTTTTATCAATTGTAATTTGTATCACTAAGGAAGATTAAATTATATATTTTCACATACTTTTAACATTTTTAATTTTAATATTAAAATATTTTTATGAAACATAACTTCTATCATTTTCTAATTTTAATATTTAAATAATCACATATATTATATAAAAATATTTTTAGGAAAATGTGTGTTTCCAAAAATATAAATTATGTTTAAGCCATAGTTATCAAAATTATAAATGTTCAAGAAATGATTTTTTTTACTATAAAAAAATAATTATATAATTAAATGAAATAAAAAAAATTATTTGACCACCAAAATGCTTAATTTAAAGAAATCATAAAAAATAGTTTTTATTAGAATTAAAATATTAAATTTAGTTTGTAAGAAAAAACACATGTTTTAAAAATTTTAAAGAAGACCTTTAATAATAAAAAATTTATCAGATAAATAAATAATTGATCTATTTAAAAAAATATAGTACTTTCTAATATACTAATAATGTAACAAATGACGTAATTTTGGAACATATTCTATATTTCACTATTCATCTAAAATTTAGTTAACTAAGAAAAATCCAAAAAATTTATTCAATGTAAATTATTAATTAAGGAATTTTAAATTGATGTACATTCTTTCAAATTAAAATTATAAAACAATAATAATTTGTTTTTAAATGAATATAAAATAATAAATTAAAACTACTTTTTTTTGAAAGAATCAATTGTAAAACATTAAGTATTCATATCAAATTTTTTATGTCTTAATAATTGATTATTTATTTATTTAATAGATTACTTATTAATATTAAATGTTTTCAAACATATATATCTAATATGGCATGGAACATTTTAGTGCAGTGTTCGAGGAGAAAAAATTTCTCAAAAGAAATCTTATTTTAAGAAAAAAACATGTATAACAAAATATTGTGTCGTTAGAGCAACCAAACTCTCTCATATGAAAAACTATAACATAACCTATCATGATCCCCTCCCACCAAAGTAACCCTTCCTATAAAATTAATTAATAAAGGAAGATAATGACCCCCCAATTCCAACTTCGAGTAGGCCTCAAGATGGTGACCAATATCGAGCATATAAAAGTCCTAAAATGGTAGGCATTACCTTCTATGATATATGACGGATGAGAAGTTATGATATAAGTGACCAATCAACACTCAAAAATAAATTAAAAGGAATGAAAACCCCTTCCGCAATGATTGTATAACGTAACCAAATATAAATAAAAGTAATAGAAATTAAATACCCTAAATAAAGATAACGGAGAAAAATGAAAACTATTCAAAGGTCCAAGCTAGTAATGTATATAATGGTTAAAATATTCCTAAAAGAATCATATTAATCTATTAAATATACATGGTGAGTTTAAAAGTATACTCAATTAGAAAAACACTGTCAATCTTGCACATGTGAAAATATAATACTAATTCACCTGTGATAAAAAAATATAACCAACATCACCTAAAAACACAAACTAACCAATCCAAATACTCATAAGAGCTCACTCACTAAATAATGAATCAATTTATAATTATATAACATGAATCGTATCAATATATAAAGATACTTGACACTAATTTCCCGTTGATTTTCTTCCCTCAGACCCAAAATTCATACATCATGGAGCTCCCATCTCTACCATATAATATTACAAATAGCACCACCCCATGACACAATCAAATCACACCTAATCCATATACATATGGACCTACAAAATATATCACATCTTCTCATAGACATGTGATCCATCATGTCACAACACAACGACATATCTAGAGTAATAGGGCATCTTGACCATAAAAGAAATGAAAAACATGGCCACCTCCTACAATGAAAACCCTTTCCAAAATCCATATTAAAACATTTCATCTAAACACATCCATCCTGAAGACACCTGGGATATCACAAAACATCACATCACATCTTGATTGGGGAGTTTTGACTTTTGGCTGTAAAATCCCTAGGACTTATTTATTACCTGGATGGGAGAGCTAGAAAGAGGGGGTAGCCATCCATCCATACTCACCACCAGAATAATAGTAAAAAACAATATATATATATATATATATATATATATATATATATATTGGTGTCAAAACATGGTTCTGGGTGTGTTTTAGGTTCATATAGAATATCAGAGTGAAATACAATGTATATTACATAATATATCAAAATCCCAACCCATTGGTACACCATAAAAAATACCATCCCAACTAAAAATTTAACCTCCAAGCCTCACAACATTTTATTATATGAGTATGACCACACAATTCATAACACCACCCCAAAAACACATTCCAAATTCACCATATTTTTCAATTATATCAAATTTAAAGATTCATATTACCATCCAATTCCATTCAATAAGACCACTGGTTTTTACAGCCTTTTATTACTCATTACTTCATTAACAATCTAACACCTACCATTTGAATTATTCATTAACCAATTTATTCATTTATTATTTATTAATATAGAAGAATAAATTACTAGAAAAAAACCCAACCTCCCATGCCCACTAGTCAAGGCATCACCACCATTTCAAAGCTATAAACACATTCAACATCAAAACTATTATCCACTTGCTACGTCTACTCATCAACTCCCAAAAACATGGTGACACCCCTAATTAATACATCACCTTCACATCACCTCAACATTAAATATTATAGATACATTCATTGGGCTTTCATCATGTCCCACTTTACTTTTAGGGGTATTCTCACCAAATCGATATATCTTGGTGTAACCAATTTATTACCCGAGTATATGTTGTTAACATGTATTCATGGTACTTTCACTACAATCACACAACATGGGATTCAAAACATATACAAATTTATCACAATTAAGGATCCCAAAAAACATGTTTTATCTATGTTATATTAAGAATAGATCATCTCAATATAAAAATATCAAAACGGATGTAAAAACATGTGACACATTCCCCTTCCAATAAAATTTAATTTATACATTTTATTTTGTTTATTAGACTAACCTAAATAATCTACCAATAGATTATAAAGAGTAAAACCCCACTATACATGATATAAAAGATGAGAAACAATGGATTATTTACCCCTAATAGATTTTCTAGATTCATCGAACATGGTTGGAACAATAGAAACACCACCACCAAACACCAAAACAAGGAAGAGATCCTCTATCATCTTGGAAAACATCAACCCATCATCACATTATCTAAACTCCAAATAACACAATTGGTTTTCAAAATGAAAACCTTCACCAAATAAGAAAAGGTAAGGAAAACTAGACAAATTATGGGATAAACTAACATAAACAAACATAGATTGATCCGCCAATGTTGGGGTCAAAATCAAGTGAAAGAGGGAGGAAATGGAACCTTAGGATGCACATTGTAATATTAAGAAACAATAGAATCATATGATATGTGATCCAATCCAAGGTACTTTAAAATTTTATAGGAGGTCTATAAAACTTAAGGCCATGATAAAACAGAAAGTACCACACAATAAAATGATTAAAAATGAGGTAACCATGGTGAAATTTGGGGACCACAACATAGCCAACCCTTTCAAGGTTCCCTCCATGATTAGAGACTATATTCATAATTCATATCCTATAAAAGTGGTAGGTGACCACTACATATCCAAGGATTCTATGTTGTAAAATTTAAGAAACTAGAATAATTCTATACGGAATCCCTTACTCAATGGCCTAGTTGGGCCAAAATTATAATATCTAATAAAAACTGACCGCTATAAATCCATTCCACAGCCGAGCCTCTATGTTTTAGCTATCCTCAAAAAAATATATGATCAGAACACCTATATACAAGCATTCCATATCTTCTACCATAAAAAACATAGAAAAAAACTTCACTATTACTTAGCTATCTGCACCATATGGATGCTTTTCCAAAATAGGTTGTGGGACACCTCTCATCACCTTGACCATTTCCAAATGCCATAAGATCTCCTCTAACACCTCATTCACTGGATTTCAATTAATGAAATGGCATGTATGGTCTATGATTTTAAATAAAAAAACTATTAAACTATTCATAGCCTAAAAAATTAAATCCAAACTAGAGGGAACTCGGTAAGGGGTCCAAATGAACATCTCCCCAAGACACCTCTCAAGGATATCATTACAAAAAAACACAACCACTGACCACACTCCCTAAACACATACAAGAAAATTCACTAAACATTCAACAAAACCACATTAACAAAACATTCCACAACAACCCTAATACACAACTCCCTCTTACATATCCAACCACATGATGATTATAACCCCCTCAAATACCGAGATAAATATCAACACATCCATTAAACAAAAGATCCCTTTGAAAAAAAATAAAAGTATTCCACATTCCCCGTTCAGGTATTATTCTCTTTGGGAGGAACTAAGTCACCAATACATTTTAGATCTTTTCTATTTATAAATAATCTTTATTAGGAATTATTTTTCCCTACAACATGTGCTTAAATCTTTAAAAAACACATCACATCAAAAAAATAATATCTCATAAACCCACACGATTTCAAACATTACATCGTAAATCCAAAATAGAACAAGGAATAACAAGACCAGATCTAGAAAACTCATGGTACTAGGAATGACTCTATGCATCACACTCTAATATACTCTCTTATAGGACACCTTTACACTACCATAAATAAAATAATAGAATAGTTTATCCATGAAACACCATCACTTGACTATCTGAAATTTCAATCAGTCATTCTACAAACATCACATTATCCTTGATATCCAACTATACCTACCTAATGAAATGGGAGTCCTCATTAAGATATAAATGAAGTTAATATAATTCAAAGAAATAATGGATTTAGTTTAGATGTGGTGGAAGTGAAAATAGATAATCCACACCACAAACGTGTCCTATCACAACCGAAGGTCCATCAAACCACTGTGATAGTTTACTCCTACTTCCAAACCTCTACAACACATGTCATAGGGTGACCCTCATGGAATCATGGTCACCAAAATCATACTCCAACAACATTATCCTAGGATTTACATAAGTCATATTCTGTTCATGTACTATTTTAATCCTCTCACGATAATGACGAACCTTCTCTTTTGTGTTCTGTAATAAATCGAGACTAAGGATTGGCGATTCTCCAACCCTGGCCAAGCATAATTAAGAATGATATGAATTCCCATAGAAAGCCTCAAATGGGTACATGATACTAAATGAATGATATATTTTTGTATAATAAAACAAAAACATGGTAAAATGTAGTTCCCAAGATCGGTCAATGTCTATAATAGATATGTACATTATACACTCCATTGGCTAGATATTCTACACCATTTGTTTGTCCATACGAGGGCAGAAAGTAGTGTTGATATATATCTAAGTGTGAAAAGAATTTTTTAATACCCTATGGAATCATCAATTGAAATGTGTGTCTCATTATGAAAAAATGGACCTCATAATTATATAATTCCCACCACCTAATCAACATACCTGATTGGAAAAACATCCATAGCACATAACCCCTTGATCAATAAGAAGTGAGATAATTTCATCAACGAATCCACAATTACCCATACAACACCACAAATGCCCTAAAATCGTGTTAAAACTGTGATAAATTCAATCAAGATGTTATTTAATTTACACTTTGGGACATATAAGGGCTATAAAAAACCTCTAGGATCATTATTATCTTCATTTACCTGATGGTAAACCAAACCCTGATCCACTAACTCCACCATTACCTATTTAATCTCATGATTCCATAAATGTATACTCAAGCCATTGGTAATCTAGGATAACCCTGGGTGTACTAAAAAATGTGATATGTGAAACTAAGAAAAGAATCCATCATGCATCACTACTAGAATATATAGCCTCTCTAGAAACAATATTCGATTAGAACCATCCTTTGAGAATCACTACAGATCATCACCAAGACTAACATGATAAAACATCACATATAACTCTAAGTCTTTCCACTATGAATCATCCACATTAAAAATTATAGTATAATAAATTTTCTCCAGAAATAGGAATCCTCCACTATCAACCACCAATGCATATAAATGTAAGGATTAAAACTCCTCTATCATCCTATATGAATCTATAGAATCTTAAAAATCCTTCAGTGACTTCCTAATCAATGAATCAACCACAAAAATCCCTTTTCTAAAGGTGTAAGAGATCAAATTTTCATAATCTGGAAAAAACCCTATCAACATGCATTTATATAGATTCACATCATGATAAGAAAAGATATAACTCAAACATCATTTATATAAGATGACCATGAAGTGATCCCTAATGTTTTAATGTTGACATAATTTTAGTACAAACACACATATTTCCAAATACAGATCATAGAAGGCATATTTATTCTCATGGAGATGTTAGTTCCTTGACCCATAGGATATCACAGTTTTTACTTCATCAATACACATCCAAATTTAAATATAGTTGTGTCATAGAACACCTCATACATCACTTCTTCCTTCAAAGACTATATCATTTAAGCATTGATCAACATTCCCTTTAAGTAGTCAAATGTTTTCTAAAATTGATCAATATAAATAAAATCCCAGTACATCAATGAGAAAGCTATTAGAGGATATAAAACCTTAGTGAAATTAGATTTAAACCTCTGATAAGATCATTATAGACCATGTAAATTGTAATCCACAACCACATTAAAGGGTGATGCCCAAGAAAAACAACCTCAATCATCGAAAGATCCATTAGCACACCCTAATAAGGCTCCACAAGACCGAGTAAATGAACACATCCTATCAAGAACATTCACTTGTAGATAATTTTCTATAGATGATGGTGACAATGGACTTGACCAAAAAATATGAGATGCTAAACATCATCCATTTTTTCAATTTATTAGATCAATTTTTTTCAATGAACATCATGATAAATATGACTAGATATTAAAAAAATGTAGAATTAACGATTCCCATGAATATAACTTGAAAATTTCTAAGATCGAATTACATAACCAAAAACAAGAATTGCTCATACCAATACCTAAATATAGTCCTTGGTTTATTAGTATCTAGAACCCCCAACTGGTGATATCCAGACCATAGATCAAACTTATGAACCCAATTATCCATTTTAATCTAGTTGAATATTTCATCTATCATTGAAAGAGGGTAATTATTCTTTATTATCAAAGATTCAAAAAATTTCTTTCCATACATAGTCTTACACTACTATAAAACTTATTGAAAAAAACCCCAGATCACCCCACTATGACACATTGGTTTATATTAAACCTAGCTACATTAGCCATCTATCTGAATCATTAGCTCCA
Organism: Viscum album; assembly: GCA_963277665.1. NCBI lineage: Eukaryota > Viridiplantae > Streptophyta > Magnoliopsida > Santalales > Viscaceae > Viscum > Viscum album. The sequence goes on from OY728165.1 coordinate 930,995,929, forward strand.
ATAACTCATAGGGTTCCATTTGACATGGAGCCATAAATATCATAGAATCACCGTGATGCAATTCTACCATGAATGGAAAATCATTTTTAGATGATAGAGTTACATCATTGTTATGAATAACAACAATAAACTCCACCACAATATTAGGAAACTATACCATCCCATCATCCACGAATCCTACATTACATTTAACCATAAAAGAAAAAAGGGGATCCATACCTCTTCTTCCCACCTAAAAAGTCCAGTCACAAAGAAAAAAAATATTCTGACAATCCATATTTGAGAGAATGACTATCCAATGGAAGACACTGATAATAGAATGATGAAATTTATAAATATTATGACAAGAGTGAAATATTAAGAACACAAATGAGGAGAGAGCATATTCCTATGTGACTTGTGTGGCCCCATTATCAGTCTACACCCATTACACAAATCATAGATATTGGCTAGCCTCTGACTACCATAGTCAACACTAGGGGTTTGAGAAAATTTATTATTTTCTGTCCCATGACAAAAATTAGATGTGGTGATATAAAGTATCATGATGCTAAAATATCCAAAAAATAACAAAAATTAATAGATAATAATCTAATCATACCTGGATTATTCTATGGACTGTCTAGCACTACCACTTCTACAACATGAAATTGACCACACCATAATACTAAAATTTTCTACTAATATCCACCTCCATGACCATTCTTATGTGAAGGTCCCAAAATAGTAGAAAAATACTATGGTTGATCTCAACATACTCTATCTCCTCTCATAGAAAACTAAAAATATCCTTGTACATGATCCCAAACATCACATAGATAAACTCATCAACTAAAGAGAAGGTAGATATAATGACATGGGATTAACATACATTGATATCACATCAATTTAGATTAATATTCAGAATATTAAAAAATTAAATGCTCGAGGAATGTAAGAGAATAGTGTCATAGAAATCAGGAACAAAATATTCAGAATTAGTAAAATATTTTCAATTTTTTTCAAAAATATCTTCCCCCATAGTACATCTACTTAAAACCTTTTTCATAAAATTGGGAAAAGAAACATAAGAAATGTGTGAGATCAAATACTTTGTATGGGTAAATAAAAGAAGGAAGTATGCATAAAATGAATATAAAGGGTTGTAGACATGAGTATATCATTTGATGATCATACCCCTCATATTGAAGATCATAATAATGAGACATAACATAATGATTGGCAGTTCATAAGACATGATTCATAAAGAAATTAAGAGAACAGAGAATGAAATAAAAACATAGGAATTAGAAATAGAAAATTTGGATTACACATAAACATAGAAATTCCCACATCCAGTTTACATACTAAGACATTCACAACATGTAATACTTGTGATAATAACAAAAAGTACCTTTTTCACTTGGGATTCCCTATCATGTAACATCTTATTTTGGGCTTGGGATTCAATTTCATGTACCCTCTTATTTAATGATTAAGATTCCATTCCATGTACCCTATTGTTTTGGGCTAATTAATACCACTTGTTTTAGTCTTTTGATTCCCTCTTCTGTACCCTCTTGTTTCGGGATTAATATTCCCCCATGTTTTAGGCTTGGGATGCCCTCCATTGTAATCTCTTGTTAATATCTTGAAATTCCATCTTGTTTTAGGTTTTGTATGGACTCTCAGGTACCCTATTGATCCCCTAAAACATTTATCATTACCAAATTCATTGGGGGGAGAGATACAGGTCCCACTAGTCACCTAATAAAATCATACTTACATGTTTCATAAGATAATAAAACTAGGATTATATCATAACCCATAAAAAGATATGGGATTCATAAACAACAAATCCTAACCCAAGATATGAAATTGAAATCATAATAATTTAGACATATAATAACCTATGGAACATATAAAAGTTTCATGATCATTTCATCTTATAATAACTCGTGAAATGAAGTGGGTTTCATAAGCATTTATAATGGTATAACATATTGAAGAGAAATGAGCTTTATAATGTAAAACCCTAAAATTTTCTAGAAATGTATCAAGAACATTTACATATACTATTGTTTCTTTGTGGTGAGTAATTTTATTTTTGGTTTTGACTTTGGATGTGTATTGGTGAAATTTTGAAATTTCAGAATAAAAGGGGAAAGTGCATTGTTGGCACATGGTTTTCCCAAACCGTGTACCCCAGCACTGTAAACTATACAACTCTAGACAGTGTGTATTTTCACAGTTGGTTCATGATTTTTAAAACTCTTCACCCTAAAATTTGAAACTAGGAATACCTCTAGAAGTGGCACATGGTTTGGCACATGGTATGAGAGAAATCATGGGTCTCGAGTATAAAACATTTAAAATATTCTTTTACTCCCCATAATATTATTAACATATATCTTGAACCCATTTTTAATAAAACCAAATACACTAGATCAAACCAAATTTTTTTTCGTGATTATAGAGCCTCATAGATTTATTCCATGTCTATCCAATCTCCATTCATAGAAATTAAAATCCTAGTTGGTAGATTTTCACCTCTTTGGGTATATGGTTTCCTTCAGAATGATCTCCCATTATTCTCCTATTTTTTTGGTATGTTTTTCATTCATTATTTGGTTAGATGTAAAACTATTTTTGTGTATCTAGATCAAGGATTGTATATATAGATCTATATTTAAGATATTTTGAATTATTCAATCATTGATTTTGGTTGTAGATCTACATTCTACACTACATCATTATTTCGTCGAAATTGAGGATTTTAGTTGGTTGATCATTCATTAACAAATAAAGGTAGGTGGTCTATACTTCAAATCCCAATGTTTTTATTTAAATTATTTTTATTTTTTTTATAATTTCTAATAGATGTTTATAATTTTATTTTCTTGATTGAATTAATTAATTTTGTGAATTAATTAATTGAAGAGATGGGAAATTAGGGATTTTTTAAATTGTAGATTGCGATATTTAATTGTAGAATTAATTATGAGTTATTGAGTTTTCTAATTTTAAATTATTAATTAATGAACTAATTATGAAATGCTGAGATTTTATTATTGAGATAATTTATTTTTGAATTATTTTTTTAATTGTTTAGTTTTTGATCAAGAAAATTAATTGTAAAATTAATTACGAGATAATAATTTTTCTGATTGTAGATAAATAATTGATGAATTAATTATGAGATATTGAGATTTGAGAATTGAGATATTTAATTGTGTAATTAATTATGAACTATTGAGAGTGTGATTGAGATAGTTAATTATTTAATTAGATATTGGATTTTGAGATTGTGGATATTGATTAATTTATTGATGAATTAATTAATGGGATTGATAAGATTAATTAATCAAGGAATAATTTAAGAGGATTAGTGTGATAAAATAATAGTTTAATTAGAAATGAAATTATTTTGGTTATTTATTTGTTGAATTGACTAATATTACCAATAAATATTGATGGTAAAAGCTTGCTATAAACAATTTTAGGATGGATTGTTCTGGCAGTGCAGCCTACACTTGTGTATTTTCAGGATATAAAATCGAGTGTGATTGGTACTATTATTGTAGCCACTACTTTTAATAGTCCATTTTTAGTGGTTCCAATGATTCTATTATTTCTGAAAAATATTGAATGGTTTTAGCTAGGATATGGAGTTCATGAGTAGGGTCTTGATGATAAACACACCTCCCGGAGTATGGTTGAGTGACAGTTTCATGTGCAAGTGGTTTTATCTCAAGGAGGAAAAGTATTTTTTCTCTATGGGATCTCTATATTCATGACATTTATGGATTCAACCTAATTATGGGAATGGAATGGTTAGTATCATAATGATCCCACAGACTTTTATCACACGAGATTGATTTTTATGTCTCCTAAGGATGATAGTTATGTTTAAAATAAAGAGTTGCATATCTTGGAGGACCGAGCGGGGCCAATTACTTAGAAACTGGGAGATATTATAACCCCTATTTTTAGTCTATTTATGGGCAATAAAGGTGTAGAGGAGGACATCATTATAAATTTATTGGACCAGTTTTATTATGTATTTCATGAATAATTCTCAGGGTTTCCACCTCAGAGAGATGTGGAATTTACCATTGAGATCATGATGAGGGATAATCTAGTTTCTATTCCACCATACTGAATGGAACTGATATAGTTTCAGGATCTCAATACTCAGCTAGATGAGTTAAAAGATAAAGGGTTTATCTATCCGAGTACGATGCTTGGGGGTTTAAAAGTTTTTTCTATGAATTCAGATGAGACTCTTCACTTGTGTAATGATTACAGGAAGTTCAACTAGATGACTATGAAGAACTGATATCATCATCCATGTATTGATGGTATGTTTGAAAATATGTGGGGTGATTGTGACTTTTCTATGATATAATTGAGCTTATAGTATAAATAACTGAGAGTTCAGACATTGATTATACTAAGTACAACTTTCAAAAGTAGGTGTGGACTATATGAGTTATTCGTATTTCTATTTGGGTTGAAGAGAAAACAAATAGTGTTAATGATATTGATGAAAATGATCTATCATTCATAACAGGATCAATTAGTGGTAGTGTTTATGTATGACATATTGTTGTACTCTAAGACTCCTGATGATCATTCCCAAAATATTGACATCATCCTTAGTAAATTGAGAGAAAATCAATTATACGAAAAGATAACTAAGTGTTTTTTTGGGATTGATTAATTACACTTCTTGGGTCATATCATCATTGAGGATGGTGTGAATGTAGACCTAGATAAAGTTCATGAAATGGAATCTTATGAGTATCACAATAATATTTTTGATATTTATATAAAATTGGGGTTTGATTTAAATTATTAGAGATTAAATGAAGAAATTTTCAATTTGGAAGCACTGCTTTTGGACATGACAAAAAAGGGGATACTGTTTCATTGGTTATAAGCATGTGAGATTGCAATCAATTAGTTAAAGAAGTGTTTAACATCTGAACAAATCATGATCCTACATCAGGGAATCTAGAAGTGTTTAGTGTATTGTGACACATTTGGGATAAGTATTGGAGCAGTGTCGATGCAAAGAGATTGATATGTGGAATATGTGTCTTGGAAATTGTGGACACATGAATGTAACTACCCTCCACAAGACCTTGAATTTTTAGTAGAGATTTATTATTTAAATTGTTTTGTGGCAATATCGATTGGGTGAAAATTTTAATGTGTATAAGGAGAAAAAGTGCATAAAGTATATCTTTTTTCAATTAGATTTGTATCTTTATCATCTAATATGGGTTGAGTATATGAATTATTTCAATTTTGATATGGAATATACACTAAGAAATGGGAATCTTGTTTCTGATGCATTGAGATGAAAAACATATACATATGAGATTTTGTAGTATATTGCTGAGAAGATAATGATGATGTTACTAGTTGAGATTCATGTTGTAGATTGGGAGATCCAGGATAATATGAATTTCCTATTAATTATAGTGTATTATAAACTTTTGAGACATCCCTGAGACATTTTGTATGAGGATCCATAATTTTTGACTTTGATGGAAATCATCGAAGGTGGGTAGTAACATTCTGATTGGAACATTGATGAGGATACAATCATTTATGTTAGAAATTGGGTTTTAGTGCCTACAAACATGTGAGAGGAGATTATGAATGGGATTTATGACTCGATTTGGGTACTATATCTAGGTGTGACAAAAATTACCCATGGTCTATGTCCACAGTTTTGGTGACCATGTATTGAAATGGAGATAGTGGGGTTTGTGACATTATGATACACCAGTTAGTAGAAAAGGCCAAGAATTAATAACGTTGAGGTTTTCTACAACCACTTACCATTTTTATGTGGATGTTAGATGACGTGACCATGGATATTTTTGTTGGAATCCCAAAGACAACTAATAATAATGACACAATTTGGTTTTTTGTTGACTAATTGATAAAGGTAATGCATTTATTTCCTATAAGGGAAACGTTCTCAGTGGAGAAATTGAGAGAACTGTATATTCTAGAGATAGTCTATCTATACAGCGTTCTATTGAAATTCAATTTAGAACATGACTCATATTTTAATTCATTCTTCTATAAGTTTTAATAGAGGGTTCTTGTTACATAAGTTTTTTTGAGTACATATTTCCACCAATAAAAGGATGGACAGCTAGAGCGTACTATATAGGTGCTCGAGGAAATGTTGTGAGCATGTGTCCTGGACATTAGATGGTCTCATGAGAATAGCCTGGAACTGGAGGAGTTATCCTATAATAATATTTATAAGGAAACTATATAGTTTGAACCATATGAGGTACTTTATGGTAGTGAATTCGGATCACCCATATGATTGAAGGAGGCAGGTGAGATTGATTTTTTGGGATTGACTCTCATGTAGGATACATCAGAGAAGGTGTAGAGGATTCAGAAATGTACGGTTATGAATCAAGGTAGAAAAAAAAGAATATGTTGATATATTTCAATGTCCATAGAGTTTAGATAGGGTGATCATGTATTACTTCATCTTCCACCTGGGTTGTGTCACCATATGATGCAGAGATAGTGAATGTTGGAACCGATATTCATTAGACCATTTGAGGTTGTGGAGAGAATCAATTAGGTGGAATACCAATTAAATTATCCACCTAGATACAGTTAAATACATGATTTCTTCCATGCATCTTAACTATGATAATATCTCTATGACCCATCCCATGTGATTGTTGTGGATGATGTTTAAGTTGAGATTGATGTGTCCATTGAGGAGCATCAGATACATGTATTGGATCATAGTGAGAATGTGTCGAGGGGAAAGATCATGCTGATTGTTAGATTATTTTCGAAAAATAGATAGGTTTAAGAAGAATATTGGGAGGAAAAATTGGAGATAAAATCACAATGGACTGATCTTTTTGAATCTAAATCTTATATCTGATTTGATGTACAACACATGGATGGCCTGTTTTAAGGTGGGGGGATTGTAAACCGCAAAAATTTTATAGAGATTTCTCAGGCCCATTTAAAGGTACTCTTTTCCCTTTTGTTGAGAACTTATCATTTGGTGTTTACCTTGGTGTGTTTTTGGGTAAAATTTAGAAATTTTTGAAGAAAAGGGGAAAGTTTAACGTTGCTGCACATTTTTACCAAACCATGAAGCCCATCCCAAAAAACCGTGCGACACTGGATAACGTATATTTGTCTAGTTAGCACACTATTTATCAAATTATTTACCCTAAACATAGAAAAACTGAATAACACAAGAAGAGGTGCACTGTTATGGACACAATTAGGAGAAACCATGAGCGCAAGAAAAAAAACATTAATTCATGCTTTTACTTCCCCATATTTTATTAAAATAATTCTATAAACCCTATTTAATACATCCAAACACCCTATATTGACCCATAACTGACTTCTCTCAATTATAGAGCCTTTTGGAAGGATTTTGAGGACTTATGACCACTATTCTTAGCGATTCTATGTGTGGATGGCAGATTTCGCCTCTTCAGGTTTTTAGTTTCTTCCAAATTGATCTCATGTTCTTATCCAATTATTTTGTTGGGATGTTACTTTATGTTTGTGTTAGATCTAAATACTATTTTATTTATCTAGATGTTGAATTTTATATCTTGATCTATATTTAAGAGATATTGATTTTTTTCGATCTTTGATTTTGGTTTTAGATCTAGATTCTGTACTATGCCATTATTCCACTAAAATTGGTGTTTTTTGTTCGGTGATCGTTCTTCAATGAATCAAGTATGGTGGTCTATAATTCAAATCCCAAAGTCCTTTTTTAAATAATATGAATATAATTTTATAATTTATATTAGATGTTTATCAGTGGTTTTATATATTTTATTATTTAATTTGGTGAATTAATTAATTGAGGAGATGTGAAATTATGTATTATATGAATTAAATATTTAGATAATAAGTTATATAATTAATTAAGAGATTTTGAGTTTTCTAATTTGATATAATTAATTAATTAATTAATTATGAGTTATTGAGATTTGGGAGTTTAGATAATTATCTTTGGGATTAATTATGTAGTGATTATATTGTGATTGATATAATTAATTGTAGAATTAATGATGAGATATTTAGATTCCTCGTTTTAAATAATTAATTGATGAATTTATTACCATATATTGAGTTTTGGGAATTGGGATAATGAATTATGTAATTAATTGGGGTGTATTGAGAATATGAATGTGATAATTAATCGTGGAATTATTTATTGGATTTTGAGTTTCTGGATATTGATTAATTAATTAATTGATTAACTAATGGGACTAAAAAGATTAATTTATTTGGGAATTAATTAAGGATATCGAAGTGATAAAATAATTTTTGAATAAGTAATACAATTGGTGTGGTTAGTTAATTTTTGAAATGACTAATAGATTTGATGTGATTCATTAATTGCAGAATTAATTAATATTATTGATGTAATTAATTAATTCATAAATTAATTAATGTTAATGATGTGATTATTTAATTATTGAATTAAATAAATAAATAACTTTTTTATCTAATTATTTTAAATTTAATGGAATTGATGTGGATGATAAATTTTTTAATTAATTATGTGTTGATGAACGATAAAAAAATATTTTTTATGTAATGAATGGTAACACGATCACTCGATTGTGATGTGATGAATTTTAACATGGTCATTCGATTCCGATTTCATGAATGGTAACACGTTCATTCAATGTTATGAATTAATAAATGGTAACATATTCATTCAATTATATGAATTAAATATTGGTAACATTTTCATTAAATTGTGTGAATTAAATAATGGTAACATGGGAATTCAATTACATGGATTAATGGGTGTAAACATGGCCGTTGAATAGTGTGAATTAATTGATGGTAACATGGTAATTCAATGGTAAGTGTTAGTGAATGGTATTAATGGAATTATACAACATGATATTTGATAGTAATAGTTAAGACTCTGAAACAGGCTGAATAATGTATGGAGATATGGGTGTCTATGAGATCTTGAGGGATTATGTTGTTAACTAAATAAGAGTTGATAATGTCAAAATTATTAATTTATGAATTTTAGTCCATTCATTATAAAAATACAAAAAAAAATTATTTTACTAGATATTATTTTAGATTCTATTGGTGGTGGCCTACAGATTTGTACTCACATGATTCTGAAGATACTCGACTAGTACCCGAATAGATTTAATGGTTGACGAATAGAATAAGGGAAATTGTCCTTTTTCAATTTGATGAGTCAGGATAGAGCATGTATGAGTGAAATAGATGTGGTTTGGGGCCTGTTTGGGAGTTGTTATTGTCTTTACTTATGAGTTTTTATTTTTATACAGGGAACATACATTAGAAAGAAATAATTCTTGTTAATATTGATATTTTATCTCCAGTTTCGGTCATCTTGTGATATTGAAATATTTAGAGTTACAGTAATATATTATTGTATAGTTTATTTATTTTCTATTGGTTTTTTAATCTGACATAGTTGGTATAGTATCCCCATTATTGATATTTGACCATTGCTGTTACTTGATAACCTCTAACATAGTGAGAGGTGTGCTTAAGGACATGTGACTGATTAGCTCAAGGAACCAGTTTGTGGAACCATGTTCGTGAAGTTAAAAAAAGCATATATCCTATGGAATATGAATTTTTTTCAAAAACATATAACATATGAATGAGAATCATGTTTTCATAAAAATTGTTCCATAAAAACATTATATATTTAGAGAAATAATATTAATGGAACATTTGGATCCTTTTCTAGAAGTGGATGAATAATATTATTGGATGTCATATTAGATAGAAAATAATTTTGAAAGATAATTCAAAATAATTTCTTGCATAAAATATCCCTTCCTCTTTGAAAATGAATTTTCTAAAACATAAAACGTTCCGAAAAATCATTTTATTTGACAATACATTGAATACAAAGAATAAAGGCTTGAAATCATCTTGAAAAACATGTTCCTAGAAAATATATAAAATTATCCTAAACACATTTTTGAAACCTTTCAAATTGAAACCATAGGAAAAATTATTGAAAACATTTTTGAAAACCATATTCCATGAACAATTATAAAATAATCATGAAAACATTTTGAAAATTATTTTCCTTGAAAAAATTTATAAATATACTGAAAACATTTTTGAAAACATTTTTCCTTGAAACATATAAAATAATCATGATAACTATTTGAAATCCCGTTTTCTTGAAAATTTAAAATAAATTAAAAAATATTAAAAACCATTTTCCTTGAAAACATATAAAAGAATCTTGACAACATTTTGAAAACGTTTCCCTTGAAAACGTATAAAAAAGTTCAAAACATTTTAAAAGACATTTCATTGATTTTTTTGAAAACATATATATAATGCTTGAAAACCTTTTATGAACCATTTCTTTTCAAATATTTTTAAAACAAGTAATTATTTATTGAAAAAAAAATTAACACATTTTTATGAAACAATGTATTAGAGAACATGGATTTCCAACTAAAAGAAAAATTATAGCATGATTTTCATAAAAGCATTTTCTTATTTATATTATTTTTAAAATAGTGGAAAAATGATGCCATTACTTGGAAATGACATGAATATAAATAGGGTTATAAAATTGAATGCTTTTCTTGAGTAATGAATCTTATTATTTCATCAATTGATGTATAATCATAAATAATCTCGATAAATGATGAGTTTAGAGCTATAATCTATTACCACATAGGTATGTTTAAAAAAATAATATCCTGGAATTCATATCATTACATGATTATTAACCTACAATTTATATATGGATATTCTAGATATAACATATAGAAATTTATTATATACACCTCACAAAATAATATTGGTGCATAACACGACATGGGTCTCATAGAAGGAAAATTGTGACAAAATTACTTGACTATTTTGATAACATTTGAAACAAAACCCCATTGAAAGAAGGATCATAAAATGTATATTTAAATAACCATAAATTTATATATAATAATAATATAACACATAAATTTCATGTAAACACAATTTATATAAAAAATCGGTGGTAACCATATCATGTGTCTCATAAAAAATAAAAGTCAGATGAAAAAACCCTTACTACGTAAGTAACATTACATTAATGATCCTCATGACAGGGAAAAATCATTTAATTATTATAATATCATTAAATAAATAAAATTAATTATATAAAACTTTATACGGTAGTATATGAACAACAAAAAATATGTGATTGGTGAATATGGCATGTATCTCATAGAAATAACAATTGAGATGAATTCCCCTTACCTTAAGTCTTGATTGTCTTCATACACATTCAAAATTGATGTATAATAAAATTAATATAATTATACATATATTAGAAAAAAAATATTATTATATATATTACCTAATATGATTCACTTATAACTGTAAATTATATGTTTATTAACAATTCCATGTTAAAGTAATGTTTTGGGTAATAACTGTTTAGTTTATCGTACACTTTTTGAATTGTTATTCTTGATCTTCTTATAAAGTTCCTGATTTAATTTTTTACATAATGTAAAACATGATTTATATTTCAAATATATTCGTTATATAAATTTGTATATTACTATATAAATCATATAAATATTAAACTAAATATGTCATTCATGATAATGGTAGGTCGTACGTATTTCTGAATACTTCTTCGGTTTTATTGTTGTATTGAAAGAAAAAGAAATTATATATAAATATAATATAACTAATATAGAATTATTATACCATATATATCATATATATTTAGTAAAAACAACCTTAATACAGTCTATGCGAAGTGTAAATGGATCACATCACTTTGAGGAGGCAGTAGACCACACTTCCAAAAATGAAGTTATCATAGTTATAAAAAATAGAAATCATGATGGTATGTTATATATAAAAATTAAATAATCATAATAACATTACAAATATCAAATATATCATCTATAAATATAATTTATATCATAATTACAAACCATAAAATGTCATAAATGGAAAATGATCAATAGTCATTTCGTGAGTCGGTAGTTCACCGTACATGAAGAGTATGTTCATTTTCTATTAAATGGATATTTTTGTATGTGTAGATATAAAACATTAAATAATAATAATAATAATAATATATTTAATATTCTAAGGTTATTTTTTAAGCAGGGAATTAGAATAATTCATGTGGTGAGGAAAATAAATAATGGAAAAGAGCTTGGGGAAGGATGTTACCTATTCTTTGGGTAACATATTTTGGTTTGGAACAAAGGGATTCCTTGGATAGTTTTCATCCAAATGTGAGTCTTCATGGAAGAATGGAGGGATTTTTGGAAGTGAATTGATCTGATAATGGTGGAACCTATGTTGATTGATTCATGGTAAGAAGGAGTAGATGTGGTAGCCTTTTATTTTGAAGGGAGGGGACACTCTGGGTATTTTTGAAAACATGTTAGTTGTACCCATGTTTTACCTAAACACATCATAAAAAATAAAAAAACCTCAATAATAGAAGGTTTAATGATGCAATATGGCTGTCAAATTGGTGTTGAATGAGTGTAAAGGTAATTTGGAACCATGCGTTTAATGTTTAGACACTTATTAAGATTAATTTTACCTAAATCACTGTAATTAGTTTTAATAACTTTTACAAATATTTTTTGTCAAAAATTAATTTGACACAATTAGAATATAAATATATAATTTATTACAACTTTTTATATCCATTTTTATAAATTCAATTTATAAAAGAGGTAAAATAATGTTAAATACTAATCTTGTAGATGTGGCATGGGGGCACATTTTTAGAGTTACGGTGTTGAAAAGTTCATTAAGATTTTATAACTAAATTCGATATTAAATGAACTGAATAACCTAAATTAAATAGATGTATAATTTATCTATTTCCACTTTAAAATCAACTTAAAATACAATTTAAGTAACTATATAAATAAGATGAAAAAGCAGTTTTGAAATAAAATAAATTATTTTTCACTATTCACCTGAAAATAATGTTTCTTAGAAAAATTTAAATAATTCACCCTATAATAATTTTAAAATTATAAATTAAAAGATTAATATTATTTTATAAAATATAATTTCTAAATGCGTCTAAAAATAAACTTATTATTTTTCACCGAAGAACAAAAAAAGAAGTTCTTCTAAGATAATAGTATTTTCAAACATATGATGACTTCATAAAAAATTATATATTTCATTATCAATATGATTTATTTATATGAAACTAATATAATTTGAATTAAAAATTAATTAAAAACTATTCAAATTACAATTTATAATTGATTGGTTTTAACTATCTCTTTTCAATAATTATAATAATAAAATTATGGTTTGTAGAAATTTGGTGTTGTACGTAACATAAGCCAAGTCATCATTATGTGAGTGAATGATAAACTATGTTCCATGTGTAGTGTACAAAAACAAAAAATAGTGATTTAATATATAAAAAACTATATTTTTTGTTTCTTGAAATGAAAAATATCAAAATTATTAAATTAATTCGATTTTTTTCATAAAATATAGGGGTGTAAAATTCATCTCCCCTTAAACTGAATTTTACCCTCAAAAATCATCTGGGTATGAAGGTTTTAAAATTTGAAAGTTCCACTTATATAAACCCACATAATAAAAATTAATATGAAATATTCCATTAAAAAAAGAATGGTAAAAGCATAATGGTCACCCAAAGTGATATATAACTAGGATTCCACTTAATATAACATATGTGTTATGTGAAAATATGGCCTGAGAGGAAATGTGATTGATGTCCTATATCATAGAAAAGTGAATGAAAAATGGAATGTTAAGGGCCTCAAAATCACAAATTTTGATTATTTAAAAGGATATTAGTTCAAGAAAAATTATTTTTTTAGGACAACATTATATTTATAGACTTTTTTTCTAAACTTGAGTAAATTTAACTAAAAGATATACTTGAATGATTTTTTTAAAAACACTCCCTTTTTTGTTACTTGATCCACTGCACCTCTTTTTCCAGAAGGATGTTGAATTTTTAGTTCCTAAAGCACAGATAGATCATGAGATCCATGATATTCCAACCCATATATCATAAGATATAATCAATAAAGAATTAGAATATGTTATCCAATATACATAAATCCTTATGTGGTGATATAATACTTTAATCTCACAAACTTCATCTGAACTGCAACGTAATATTTCCAGAAATTTTAAACCATATAACCCTTCTAAAAGTTGAAAATCTAAATATTTATAATGAATCTTGAATGAGTTATCATCAAAAAGAAAATTTGTTATGTTTTATGGTTTATTTATAGTTTAGGGGAGACCATATGTCATCTCTTAAAGAGAATTAGTGGATTATAATGTCTATTTGTAACAGAAAAGACTAATATGAGGGGTGGTTTTGAAAAGAGTATGAATAAAATAACATAATTTAAAGAGTTTAATAGTTATAAAATGAAGTATATTTTTAAAAATATGGTAAAAAAGGTTCATTGTGAGTTCACTACACACATTTAATTTTCATATTTCGTGGAAATTAATTAAGGTTTAATGTAAAACTTTCATTTGAAATAATCAGGATCCTGATTACTTTGCAATATTTTATATCAAAACATGTTGAGCCAAACCTTAACATAACAATAATATAGTTAAGGTCAGGATATCATGCATGGAATAATAAAATCCAAAAAATTAAATCCAAATAATTGGGGGAAAATTAATTTTTTTTGTAGTCCAATTGGAACAACACATGCTTCGTGCTTAAGACTTTACACCAGTTAGTTAAAAGTAAAAATATTTTCATTTGATTCAATAAAAAAATGTATTCAAACATTAATCAGAGTATGATAAATTTAAATGAAATGTTTTAAAACCCAAAACACATAAACTAGTAGTATCACATGTGAAACAACTCCCTTTAAAATATGTGTATCTCCCACACAATGAAAGTCTCATACTTAGACCTACATCGAGAGGAGGTAGATAGTCAGGTGAAACTCCGTCATCATTTTAGTACTCCCTGTAAGGATAGGGAGATCCAGAACATCTAGGACGAAGAGAGGACTCCTATAGAACTCAAAACATGCATCAATTCACTCCTTGGTAAAAATTTCAAATAAGGTGCCCATGGTGACTTTTTATATCCATAATGGGAAGTATTTTTTGGAACCTAGTTTTGGTCATACCAATTGTATCTCAGTTATAGGTTGGTAAATGGAATTATCTCGAATTATAAAAAATAAAATCGTATTTATAAATCTATTTAATATCTCCGCTGGATGTTTTTCATCATTTGGAGGCCAACATATCAAGATATATATGAATCAAAACACAATACTTTTCACTTAGTGTAGATATAGTTGCTAGGATAGATAAGCTCATATGAGCCAAAATATTACTGAATTGGGCTTTAGTTCATTCATAAAAGTTTTATATATGACGTTTAGGATCTGTACACAAATTTTCATCCTATTTTGATGCATTTATTTTTTGAAATGTTCCCAATATTGGATATTTTTCCTTGTTCATCAATAAAGTGTGGACTATATTCCTTCTTGATCATATTTGACCCTCTAGATCACCTCCTCAAATAATATAATCACAAAAAAGAATAAATTATCTTTTTGATCGTTATAAATGTTATACTATTTAATCAAATTGGATGTTCAATTAGTTATTATATTTTTAATTTCAAATACAAAACTAGTTTATGATAGTGGTGTAAGAGTGAAATAATGCATTGAATTAGGGTACGATCACACCCCCACACCAAAACAATTTCACTATGGGGAAAAGTCTCATTTTAAAAATGTATTCATGGAGATATTGTGAACTTTATGATGATATAATTACTTATAGAAATGCGATCAAAGAAAAAATCACACTAAAGGGTTATTCCAACTACTCAAAGAAGTATTCATCTCATAAATTATATAAGAATGAAATTCCATGATATTTTTTAAACTGATGGAATAAAATAATTAAAGAGTTAATCATGTCACAAATTCTACACTTTTGTATGTGACTACCATTGTATTCAATTTATTCTACTTTATAACGAGTAGATATTAGTAATTTTAAAATTTGATAGCTTGCATTATACTTTCCACCCAAACTAACCTACAACACTTGTAATCAAATTTCAAGATCCTGTTATATATGAATTCCATGATTTCAAACTATAGTCACCTAACAATGATATCCCCATATGTTTTACATTTCATCACTCCCCTCAATTTTTATTTGTTTTTGTTTTTGTGATTATTTCTAAGGGTGTACAATAGTTGGATAACAGGTACACACACATTGGATAGTCAAGTACAACAATGAAATAGTATGTATAAGGAAATAATGTATAAATAAATTATTTTGGATGGTAGATAAAAATGATACTAACTTGTATTTATCTAATATTAAGAATATAATTTTTACACTTCATGGTTGGGTGAAATGATATGTGGAGAAAGTAAGTGACAAAATTACCATTAAACTACTAAAAAAACGGTATCATTCTTCTTAATGGTTTCAAAATGATAGAACCATTTATATCCTTGAGAAAAACAAAATTTCAAGATAATGTCACACTACAATGTTGAATTCATGCTGAAATGCACATTTCATCCGTGATTTTCTTTAATGTTTAAACAACTTGAAATAGGGAAATTCATATTTCAAGTTCAAAAATTTCAATTATGAAGTAGAAATAATTTTCCATGATTAAGTGGGAATACCAAAGAATATTCTTGATCAAAATTGATGGAATCTGATGGGGGGAAGTAACAATATTATTTAGAAATATTAAAATGAAAAAAAGGAAAGATGATGAAAATTCCTAACTAATATAAGAATAAACCAATACCCACACACCTAGAGTATGTAGTTTTCGTATTATAATAAAATTGATTGTGTTAAGGATGGATAAAACTATGTGGGTTTTATTTGTAGTTTTCTTTTGGAACATGGAGTTCCTCCATCAGGGACTCCAGAATGGATTCATGAATGTGCTAAAACCGCTACCCTTTGATTCTAATTCCTTGTTGTGTTTCTTCATTTTGAACCTAAATAGAACAAAATAGATAAAAAATAATAATGTTGTATGGTAAAAATAGAATTAATGAATCATACCTAGATGCAACTTATGACTCACATTGTAATGGAGGACCTTCTGCTTAATGTGGAATTGATGATGAAGGATGAGACGATCGTGGGAATCCTTGATTCAATCCTTATAGATCTGAGAGTTCTCATAATAATATCTACCCAATTATTCTATATCTTGATTATGCATCTTCCTTTATGGACCTGCAATAGAAATATTTGTATTTCATTATTTAATATCCCTGTAGGACCGATGGTAAATCACTATAGGGAGGTTATAACTACTTCTAAAAAAAAGTTGATATGGTGACATTCCAATGGGAGTTTTAAAGGAATTATGTGAATCCCATAGTGAATCATCGAGTCTATGAATCCAATATTTTCTATTGAGTTGAACTATTTTTTCAGGAATCATTTTTACCTCCCTATTACACACCTCTTATTGACCATTGGTTTGTGGGCGATAAGCTGTAGACACTTGATACCCAACCCCATATCGAGACAGAAGTGATTTCGTTGTTTGGTTATAGAAATTAGAACTCTGGTCACTAATGATGAACCTAGGAAATCCAATCCTATAAAAAATTGGGTTCTAAAAAATATTACAACTATTTTAGAATAATATATCCTTATGTGTCATGGTCCAACCCATTTTGATTCATAATCCACATCAATAAGAATTTGTAGGTTCCCAAATGAATTAGGTAATGGTTCTATATATTAAATGCGATAAACATAGAAAATTTCATGAATGGTCTAGGGATGTTGTTGTATTTAATTTATTTTAGAGACATTCCAAATTTGTTGACAGAGAAGAAACAATTTATAGAAATCATGGGCATACGAAAATAGTGTTGGCCAAAAAAGAGTTGAATCAATGACCTTGCATGTAGTCCATCAAGGACCAAGGTGGACCCCACAATGGACAGTGTGTAAGAACCTAAGGATAGACTGAAACTCACTATTAGGAACACAATGCCTGAGGAATTGATAACTACATGTCTTATAATGGTAGGGTTTATCCCAAATGTACCAATGAGACTCAATTTTTAGATAATCGTCATGGTTTTTATTTAAATTAGAAGGAATACATGATGCTACCAAATAATTTATAATTTCTGCACATCAAGGAAAAAATCATTCACTCGATACAATTACTCATCAAGAAACATGAAATTTATTGGAATATAGGGGGATGAATCAATGTGTAATGATTGGAAGATCTTGCTTCTATTGTCAGCCAAAATATTCTCTTCTTTTTTTATCCATAATGTCTTGAGTAAAATCCTGAAGGTGAGGATTCCAACAAATGAGATGTGGTTTGGATTCACCTTTAATAAGAAGATATAAGAGGGATGTGTGGTATGAGAATAAAATTAATTTGGAACCTAAAAGTTATGTGCTAAAATTATATAATGAAAACACAATAGTAATGAATTATTTTTCAGTTGTAGTGTAGTATTCTTGGGTAGGGTCAAGTGTTTGTGAGGCATAGGTAATTCCATTTCGAGCTTGATCAACTTATTGTGATAATACAACTCAAACTTTAAGGCTAGAGGTATCACACATGATCTCAAATGTTAAATCCCACAGAGGTGGTTGGATTACTAGGGTTGATGTGAGAATCTATTTTTATTAATTAAAATCCTCCTAACATTCTTTATAAAATACAAAATATTATTCTTTTTTTAGAAAGATGAAATGTGGAATTTCAATCTTACTAAATTCAGGGATAAAAAAAGGTAAAATCCATCATGACTTAGGAATGACGACAAAACACATACATTTTTTGGGATTATTAGAGAACAAATGACATCCAATTTTGATTTATCTACATGGATTCCATCCCCAAAAAATAGCTTGTCCCAATAATATACAATGGTGTACCATGAAATGGAATTTATCAAAATTTTATAGAATATTCATTTCATGAAAACAACATAGGTCTAAACCAATACTACTAAAGAAATCATCTATAGATGATCCATAAATAGTAAAATCATTAATGAAAACATCCATGAAATTCTCCAGGTAATATAAAAAATACTACCCTTGATTTTCAGGAAATTACCCAGAGCATTGCACTAAAAAAATGGAATCACTTTATATGAAAATGTGATAAAGGGTAAAGTGAAGGTTGTATTTTATTAATCATTCGGGTCTATGGATTTAAAATTATACAGAATAGCCGTAAAGTAAACAATAGTGGGACCTCCCTAATAACCTATCTAGAATGTGGTCAGTGAATGGAAATGGGAAATGGTCTTTCTAAGTGTATTTTTTAGTCGATGATAGTCTATAAAGACATGTGAACTATTCTACACATGGGTCAGAAATAATTCATTGCTTTCATTTTTAATTACAGTATGACCGGTGTTTATAGGATCTACTTGAACTTGAATAACACATTGACTGTCATAGGTGGGGTAAATGATTCCAGTAACCAATAATTAAATTACCTCCTTTTTAACTACATATAAGAGATGTTGGTTCCGTCAATGTTGTGTCTACCTCACTGGTTTGTCCTCATTATTTAACAATATATTTTTTCTTCAAAATTATGGTCTAATTTATGGAATGTCAGCATGATTCCATACCAATGATTTTTTATACTTCGTTAAAAGTTTAATTAATCACAATTCACACCCTAGAGGTAGTAAAATTGCAATTATGATAGGACTCTTGTTTCAATTATCAAGATTTTAATATTTTAAGTATCGATGAAATTGTTTTAGTTTCAATTCAGTTATATTTTGGATTAATAGGAGTGATTGTGAAAGTTGGAGGTCAATGATCTCATATAACTTATCAATGGTAACATACTTACATTATTAATGAGATTTTACAAGCTTAAAAATATCATTGATGATCATGAGATCCTAAATGTTCAAGAAATTGTCTATTAAAAAATGCATGAAATTTTTATAGGCCGATACAACATTATATGAATGATTAATTTAATAGAATTTCAATAAATGATAAAAAATGTGAAAGTGTATCATAAGATTGAAAAGTGGGTTTTCCATTGGAAGGGAGTACATCTATAGAGTTAACAATGATAGAGGAATGTACTTTCGAGGGGTTCTTCATGACATCAAGGGTGTTACAGCAGACAATATCCGTAAAAAATTCCAAATAAAATTCACCATAGTAGACATTAATCTTGGTTTTTAATGTTTTCAGGTAGGGTCTCCATAATATAATTGGTGAATTCCCATTCATCATATTGTATTCCATTTTAAACACATAAAAATTAGTAGGAAAAAAATAAAAATATCAACCTGAAAAGAACTTTCTATGACACAAAAGAAGGGTTTTTTGTCCACCAATTTTCAAATTGAACAAAAATTACAATGAGCTTCAGTTCCTTGACATCTATTGAATAGTAAATAATGTGAGGCATCACATTTTTAGAATAACCCAAATAAAGCATAGAATTGGAAAATCAATACTCCGCTACTATCCCTGGAATTGAGAATGTTCTTAGATTATTTCATTTCATGGAATGTTATAGATCTATCAATGGTTTGAAATTCCTCCCCAATATCACCTTCTCATCACCTTGAATTCTCCTTTGGTGTGTACCAACATCCTTCAAAAACATGGATTATCTTAGAATTTTCATCATGGAATTAATCAAGGGGATATCAAACTACAATTTTTTAATGGTTCAAATATTTATTTATTAAGAAAAGATTTTTTTTCTTTGGGTGGTGGCCCTTTTAGGATAATGAAGTGGAATGGTTGTGCTACATCACTTATCAACATACACACTCTTTCATTTGGATGGGATTCTATACGTAATTATTTTTAAATAGTTGGATGAATTTCAATGGTTGGGATAGTGTTTTCCTCCAGCGGGTATGGGTTTAAAGAAGTGGTCATTTTCCTTTTATATTTAGTTCCAATGTAATGGGTGATATAACTATCATTTCTCTTATCCCTAGGGTTGACTAGTGGTTGAGAGGGTATTTTACCTAACCCATAACTTAGGATTTCCCCAATGAGTTGGACAGTTGGACTAATTGGGTTTTAGGTATCGTATAGAGTCTAGATTGATTTTATAAAATTAGAGAATTTTTGTAGCCATTTTCTTCATCATTTATTCAAGGTTTGGCTCAGGTTTTTGAGGGGTTTCTTGGAAAGGCCTTTATTATGGTTGAGGATTTATTGGTGGTGGTGGATGAATACTGTACCCTGGTTGGTTCAATGGTGTTTTGTATGGTTTAAATACCCCATTCTATATAATAATAGTTTTCATTCCACTAATGGTTAGATGGATTGTAATGTTCATTCTTAAAGGGTTGGTTATTCAGATGACGTTGAAATATTTCTTCACTACTCTTAGAAGACTCTCAATGTTGGGGCCATTGTTTAGAATAGTGGGCGATAGAATAACATATACTAGAATTGATGGGAGTAAGATATTTGGATTTTCTTTGGAAATATCATGTTTTCAAATATGGGTACTAATCTCTTCAAATGGTTTATCCAACATCTTCGGCAAATCAATACTTAACACCTCATGGACACCAAGAGTGGCTACACTAGACCTTGAAAAAAAAATTTGTGTATTACATGCCATGTTATTGATTAAATTTATTATAGAAATTAGGTTCTTATCAACTATTGAACCACCTGCAATAGCATAAATCATGTCTCGATCAATATGAAATAAACCCGCATAATAATATTTTATTAAAATTTGATAACTTATTTGGTGGTGTGGAAATCCTGAACAATGAATTTCAAATCATTCCATGAATTCATTAAGTGTTTCCCTTTGAGATTGTCTTATCCCACATATTTCTTTCCATATTGTTTCAATCCTATAGAGTGGGATGTATTTTTCCAGAAAAAGTCTTTTCATGCCTACCAAGCCCTTAATTGGTGAATTAACATAGTAAATCCAATCTTTCATAGTATATTCCAATGAAAATGGGAATTCTCTAAAATGTAATTATTCCAAGTTCCCATTATACAGTTGTATGTTTTAACACATGGTGTGAAATTCATTTAAATCCTTATATGAATATAAAACATCTTCTCTATAAAATCTTTTCAATAATTGAATTAACTCGGATTTTAGTTCAAAATTGGGTTCCTCTCCTTGCAATAGAATATATGTGGGTTGTATTTTTAAATAAATTGAGTTATGTTATTTTAGTGTAACATTATTTTTATCCATTTAATACATGTTTTTTTCATTTGTAACATGGTTTCCAGAATAAGAATAAGTATCAAGAGAAGATTCAATGTTTTGTGTGTCCTCCTTGAAAGGGTTCTCTTTTGTCTCCCTATGTCTCTAATCTATGATCCTCTCTGATTTGGATTCCAAAGATGGTAAATATACATTATTATAACACATCATGCACAAAAAAACCTATTAAATAAATTATTCAACAAATATATATATATATAAATTAAGAATTTTTTACATATAAATATTCAAAAACATTACAAAAAACATATCAAGAAACACATATTAAAAACCAAAGAGCTCCTCATGGATGATGAAAAAATATGAATTCATTTTCATGACATGTCAAGTTGATTATTATTTTTAGTTTTATAGATAGTATAGGGTAGACCCTAGTTCATATTTCATATAGAATTGGGGTTTTATATATTTTATTTTTAATAAAAAATGACTAAAAGATGGGGTGGGTTTGAAAATAGTTTTTAAAAAAATATCATAATTTAAAGAGTTTAATAATGTTGTAACCAAAATTTTTTTAACAAATATCTGAAAGAGGGTACATTTTTTTCACTAAAAACATTTAAATTTCTTATCTCTTGAATATTAATTGGGGTTTGATGTATGTCTTTGGTCGAAGGTGATCAGAATCCCGATTACTTTCCAAGATTTTATAACAAAGAACATTGTGAAAAACCATAACATAAGAATCATATAACAATAGTCCAGATCTCATGAATTATATAATAACATCCAAATCAAACTGAATTTTCAATAATGTGTAAAAGAAAAGGATTACTGTGTTTTCCAATCCGAACACCACAAGTCACAGGCTCCAGACTTCACACCGATTGGTTAAAAGTAAACATAATTTAATTCTATTCAATTAAAAAAGCATTCAAATATGAATTAAGGTAATAAAATTCTTAAATAAATATTGTAATAAAACAAAAAATAGAAAAACAGTAGTAGTACAAGTGACATAAATCCATTTATAAGATGTGTATCTCCCTCACAATGAACACCCATCGTTTAACTCAACATCGAGAGGAGGAGGAAAGTCTGGTGGATATCCTTTTTAATTTTAGATCTACCTATGATGATAGATATCCGTTGAAAATATAAGACGAATAGTGTAATCCTATTAAGCATAAAATTTGACACACTTCACACCTTGGTTGAACATTAAAATTTGGTTCTCATGTTGCCTTTTTATTGTCAAAATGAAAAGTGGTTTTAGGCGCCCTGTTTTAGTCATACCACTTGTATCTCAGTTTTAATTTTATAAGTTGAATTATATCCACTAGGAAAAAACCAAAATAAAATTTTCTAACATATTCAATATCTCCACCAAAACATTGGAATCATTTGGTGTTCTACACCTTGAGATATGGATGAAACACATCACACTACATTTGACTTCAGATAGATTCTGTGGCTTGGACAGATCGTTTTAGTTGGGTTATTATATTTATAAATTGGGATTTGGTTCCTTCATAAATTTTTTATCCCATGATTTATTGTATCCCTAAAAAATGTTCACCCCGTTTGGATTCACCTATTTTTCGCAATGTGGAAAATAGTGAACATATATCCCTAGGATTCAATACAGTTTTCCCATTTTTTTTATCTAGATCATATTCCACCCTCCAAATCCCCTCTTATTATTATAAATTCACTAATAAAAGTTTCATTTCTCTTTTTTTACATTTTGAAACATCAAACTATTGAATCAAATCATACATTACATTTATTTATTTAAATTTTAATTTAAAATTCCATACTAGTTTAAAAAAGTGGTGTAAGAGTGAAATAATGTAATGAATCATGGTGCGATCACGCCCCCACACCTAACAATTTTCACTCATGACAAATGTAACATTTCAAAAAATTATGCATGGAGATATTCTCAACTTCATGATGATTTAACATTAAAATAAAACTTAACTGTTGAATGAAGTTTGATCAAACCAAAAAATACTATGGGGATTTATTCATAGTGTTCATAAAAAAGGCATCTAAAGAATTATATAAAAATAGTATTCCAATAGATTAATGATAACAATCGATAAAAATAGTTCAAAATACAATAATTTCACTAATTATCCACATGTGTGTAGTACAACCATTTTATTCTATTCTTTCCATATTCTACCAAGAAAATATAAGTTATTTTAAAATTTTTCTTTACACAAGATCATTTCCACTAAACATTCCCTAAATCCTTGGTAATAAATTTTTTAGGCCAAATAACTAAGGAATTCCTAGAAGTATAACTATAATATCATGACCTATATATCCTCCTATGATATGCATTTCATTATCCCACTCAATGTTTATTTGTTTTTTTTTTAGTTTTTTTGATGATGTACAATAGTCAGATAAGAGTTACACACACATAGGTCAATCTAGTAGAGAAATGAATTATATTGTATAGGGAATTATTTTCTAGAAAAATAATATTAGAAGGTAGATAAAAATTAACCAAAAATATATTTAACTTCTAATAAGAAATTAATATTCACACTTCGTGGTTGGGTAGACAAATGTGTGGATATATTACGTGACATAATTTTACCTTAAACAAGTAACATAAAGGGAACCATTCTTCTCAAAGGATTAAAAATTATACAACCATCTATATCATCAAAAAATAAAAAATTCTCAAAATAAATTAACACATTAATTCTAAATTCATGTTGAAATCCACATTTCAGTAGCTATTTTTTAATGTTAAAAAAATTAAATATGGAAATTCATTATGCATGTTCCATAATTTCAGTGATTAAGCAGGAATCATTGTCGAGGATAAAGTGTTTATGAAAAATGAATAATTCAGAAAAAATGTGAGTGGAAAATAAGGGGGGAAAGTAACAATACTATTCATTGAGCTATAAAGTTAAAAAGAAGAAAGATGATGAAAATTCATAACTAACCCAAGAATATACGTATCCCCCACACTGAGAGTATATAGTGTCCACATGATAATAATGAGGAATGTGGTAAGGATTGATAAAAACAAGTGGGTGTCATTGGTTGTTTTTTTATTGCACATGGAGTTCCACCCTCGGGGACTCTGAAATGGATTCATGATTGTGAGTCAACCGCTGCCAATTGACAGTGAAGGTTTGTTTTTTTTCTTCATTTTTAACCTTAACAAAACCAAATGTATATTAATTTGTAATACTTTATGGTCCAATATAGTGTGAATGAAGATTACCTGGATGAAACCTCATCCTTGAATCATAAATGGGGTTGATCTTCATAATATAGAATTTACAATTATGTATGAGATGGTTGTGGGAATCCATAGTTCCTCCTAATAAATATGAGAGTTTTCATAATAATATTTATGAATTTCTTATAGCTCTTTAATCTGCATCTTCATTTGATAACCTACACTATAAATATTTTAATTGAAATGTTTATTGTCCTAGTAGGCTCGATGCTCTATCTTAATAGGGAGGTAAAAAATCTATCCTAACACAAGCTGATAGGGTGACATTACAATGGGAGTGTTAATGGTAGAATTGTGAGCCCATAATAAATCATCGAGTCTAAAACTCAAATCATTTCTCTTGGGTTAATCTCTTTTTTCAAGAATCAATTCTGCCTCTCAATTAGACACCTCATCTTGACCATTGGATTGTGGGTGATAGGGAGTAGACACTAGATTACCGAGCCCATAATGAAAAAAAATTGATTGCATTGTTTGGTTGCAGAAATGAGAACCCTATTCAATGATGATGAACATAGGTAATACAAACCTAAATAAAATGTGGGTTCTTTAAAATTCTATGACTGTATTTGAAACATATATCCTCATAGATCATGACTTTACCCATTTTGAAACATTATCCACCAATATAAAAATATACACATTCCCAAATGAATTAAGAAATGGTCCCACAATGTTAATTCCCCAAATAGAAAAAATGTAATGGAAGAGCTACAATTTTTATGTCATTTCGTTTTTTAGATTTGTTCCCCATTCATTGATAGTGAGGACAATATTTATATAAATCATGGGAATCTCTATGTAGTGTTTCCCAAAAGAGAGAATAATCAGGGATCTTGAGAACAATTTATTGAGGACCAAAGTGTCCCCCACATGTAAGAGTGTGGAAGAAACTAAGGATAGACTAAAAATATCTATTGGGAATAGAACTCCTAAAGAATTTATCACTATATGTTCTCCAAAGGTAGGGTCCTCCACCAACGAGATTCATGTTTTTGATGTTCATCTTGGTTTTTATTGAAATGTGTATGAATGCAAGATGATACCAAATAAAATACAATTTTAGCTTTCCAAGGAATAACATCTTGTGAATTGTATAGTTTCCCATAAAAAATGTAAATTATAGCAATACAGGGGGATGAATCAATGATCCAGGTTGGGAGGATCTTTCTAATATGGTCATCCCCGACATTATCTTCTCTTTTTTCCCCTAATATTTATTTTAAATTATTGAAGTTAGAGAATAAAAAAAATGGGATGTGGTTTGGCTTCCTGTTTTTTCAGGAGATACCAAAGGGATGTATGGATTGAGAACACAATGGATTTGAACCCTAAAAAGTATGACCTGAATTTATCCAAGAAAAAAACAATGAAATGAAAATATTTTTCAGTTTTTGTTTCATTTTATTGGGAATTTTCTAGTGCTTGGAAGGCATAGGAAATGATATATAGAGATCCATCAACCTGTTTATATAATACAACCCCATCTAAAAAGTTATAGGCATCACACATCAGTTCAAATAGTAAATCATATCAAGGTGGTTACATTATATGGGGTGATGTGAGACTCAATTTTTATTTATTAAAATATTCCTCACATTATTTATCAAATATTATTATTTTTCTTTTGGAGGAAATTGTGTGGGGGTAGTGTAATCTTACTAATGTCATGGGTGAATCAATTTTAAAATTCAGCATGACCTATGAATAACTACACATCCCCCAAATTTTTGGGGATTGGTAAAGAATCATTGACATCCACTTTTGATTTATCAATATTGATACAATCTATTGGAATTCAATTTTCCAATAATACATCTTTCCTCGTAATAAAATCTTATTTCTCATAATTTAATAATAAATTATTTTCATTACAACGATATAGGAATAAACCAAGACTATAGAAGAATTTATCAAATGAGAAGTAATAAAAAGTAACATCATACCTAAATAATCCCATTTAATTATCTAAGTAATCATAAAAAATACTAATCATGCATTGCTAGAATTTACCCGGAGCATTGCACACACCAAATAGAATCCTTCTATATAAAAATGTGCTAAACGAGTTAGTGAAGGTTGTCTTTTTTTATCCAAGGGGGAATATAGAAGTGAGAATTTCTAAAATACCCATTGAGAAAATAGTAGTGGGGCATTCCTACTATCCTCTCTAGCATCTGGTCAATGAATGAGAATTGGAAATGGTCTTTCCCTAGTCTGTTGATTTTTTCTATGATAGTTAATGAAAGCAACCCAACTATTCTTCACATAGGTTGGAACCAATTAATTGATTTCATTTTTAATTACTGTAAGACCAATTTTTTAGGAACTAATTTAATTGGACTGGCCCATTAGCTATCAGATATTGGATAAATGATTCCAATAACCGTTGATTTTGTAAACACTTTTTTAACAACATTTAGGAAGTTTGGGTTCAGTCAACATTACACATGCCTCACTAGTTTAGCCTCATCAGTTAACAATATTTTTTTATCAATTGATGAGATAATTATAGGAAATCATGTAAGTGTCCAACCCAAATCTTTTTTATAATCCCTTAAATGATAAATCATTTTCAATTCATGATCTAGAAGGAGTTATCTAGAAATGATTATTGGGAACATGTTTCCACTCGCAATATTGGAAAAATTTAAATAATGGTATTGTTGTTTTAATTCCAATTCATGTGGAATTTAGATTGATGAGAGTGAACTATACAGTAGGAGGTAAATGAAATCATTTAAATAATCAATGATAACATCCTTATATGAGTAATGAGATTATAAAATCACATCAGTGACATAAATGGTGATAGGATCCTCACAGTTCAAAAAATTATAAATTAACAAATATGAAAGATATTATTATAGACTAGTACAAAATTCTATTCATGATTCATTTCTTGAAATTTAAATCAATGATGAAAACATAGAAATGGGATCAGGGGAATGAAAAGAAGTCTTTTAGGGGAAGGGAGTACATATATAATGTTAATAGATAAAGGAATGTTCTTCTGAGGGTGATTCAGGGAATCAAGGATGTATATGTGGACAATGTCACCACAAAAATCCATAGATAAAGAACCTTTGAGGAAATTAATAATTCTTTTGACAATTTTCAAGAAAATACTTCTCAATATCATTAGGAATTTTCCATTTTATCCTTTCATCTTCCATTTTATACACATAAATTGAAATACGAGATATTAAAATTTCCACCCTCAAAGGAACATTTTTCTTACACACCAAAAGGGTA
Source organism: Viscum album (assembly GCA_963277665.1). Lineage (NCBI taxonomy): Eukaryota > Viridiplantae > Streptophyta > Magnoliopsida > Santalales > Viscaceae > Viscum > Viscum album. Next base: position 931,024,710 of record OY728165.1, read on the forward strand.
TTCTATACTCTAATTTTCTAATTGAACAAAATTTCTAGTGGGATTCAGTTACCTGACTTGTAATGAAGAGTAAATAGAGTAAAGAATAAAACTTTTTGTGGCACCAAAATAAAACATATAATTGAAAAAGAAGTACTCTCCTATGGTTTATGAAATTTACATTATTTCAAGATAATTGAATTTTGTTGGATGTGATAAATCTAACAATGTAAAGACATTACATCCCAATATCACCATATCATCACCTTGATGTTTCTTTCATTGATTACACATATCTTTCAGAAACATGTAGTATCATAGAATTTTCTTCACGACATCCATCAAGGGGGTGATAACCTACACTTTTTTGAATGTTTATTTGATTTCAAAATCTTGTTTAGTTTCAATTTGTTTTAATATTTGGGTGAGCCATTATGGAATTTTAATAGTAATGGTTGGTCTAGGTGAGTCATCAAAATACACACTCTTTAATTTGGAAGGGATTCTCTCAGGATATGGGTTTTTAACATTTTGACTATTTTTAATAGTTGAGATGGTTTTTCCTCTAGATGGGATGACTCAAAAGGAGGGTTCATTAGGAATTTAATTTGACTTACACACACCTAAGGGTGATGGAACTATAATTTAACTTATACCAATGGTTTAATAGTAATTTATTGGGTAGTTTACCTTCCCCATGACTTTGGATTCCCCCCCACCCACCTCCACCAAGTTAGCTGGTTGTCCTAATTGGGTTTTATTGTCTTGTATGAAATCATGGGAGGTTTATTGTAATTGGAGATTTTTTGAAGTCTTTTATTTATACATGTATTATATTATAGGCTCAAATTTTGGAATGGGTCCTATGGAAGACCATTTATGTGGTTTCGGATTTATGGGTGGTGGTGGATGACCACTCTACCCTAATTCATTCCATGGTTGTTGAGGTTGTTTTGAATACCCCTTCTATATAATATTGGTTTTATCTCCACCTAGTTTTTGAGGTATATTGAGGTTCATTATTAAAGGTTTGGTTATATGGGAGGCCAAGAAATATTTCATCTCAACTCATAGAAGTTTCTCTCAGTTGGGTGAATCAGTCAGAATAGGGGGTGTTAGAAGAACAAATACCACAATTTAAAGGATGAGGAGATTGGTATTTATCTTGGGAAAGATAATGTTGTCAAACAAAGATTCATATCATTTCAAACATCACATCCACATTCTTCTCAAAATCAGTAATTTCCCCCTCATCGACACCTCAATGGGTACACTAGACCTTGAACCAAATTATTTTGTATTCTATGCCATCTTATCAATTACAGCCCTTGTATAAATTTGGGTCTTATAAACTAGCATAAAACATATAGAATTATCAATCATATATATATCAATAGAAAATAAAACTTAATTAAAATATTCTTTTAAACGTTGATAACTTATTTGGAAATAAGGGAATTAAATATGATTTTAGTTCAAAATTGGGTGACTCGCCTAGAATTTGAATATTTTTTGTTTGGATATCGACATTATGTGAGGTTAGTTATATTAGAGTTATACTATTTTAATCCATTCTATAAATGTTATGTTCGGTTTTAACATGCATTTTAGGTGAAGAATAAGGATTGAGAAAATATTCAATGTTTTAGGTGTCGACCTTGAAAGGTTTCACATGTGTGTCATAGTGTCATTGATGTAAGATCCTATTTGGTTTGTGTTCAAGATATGGTAAATCTCCTTGAGTTGAACCCATCATAAACATATCCCACATAACAAATAAATATGTTAAAAAAATATATGTAATGGTAGAAGATGAAACAAAAAAATCACATAATTTGAAGAAAAATTATCAAAAACATGAACTAAAAACCAAAGAGCTCCCTGAAAATGGAGCCAAAATTTGAACTTGTGGTCCTGAAACATAAAATTGATTACTTTTTTAAGGATTATTTACAGTATAGGGATGAACCAAGGCTGTCTCTCAAAGATATTTTGGGGTTTATATTGTGTATTTTTAATAATAATAACTAAAAGAGGGGGTGGTTTTAAAAACAGTTTTGTAAAAATAGCACAGTATAAAGAGTTTAATAGTTGAGAAAACATGTGTATTTTGAAAAATATGGGAAAAATGGTAGAAATTTAGTTCACTAGAAACATTATAAATTCATCGTTCTTGGATATTAATAAGGTTATGAAGTATTTAATTGTTTTATGTTATTCAGAATCATGATTACTTTCCTTGATTTTATATTAAATCATGTTAATACAAACCTTCACATAACAATCTTATAGGAAAGGTATAGATCCCATGAATGGTATAATAAATTATGAACAAATTTAAATATCAAATAACTAGGTAATAAAAGGATTCATGTTTTGTCCAATCTAATCAACACAATTCACGTGCACAAGAATTCACATAGATCAATTAAATGTAAAGATCATTTCATTTGATTCAATCTAACAAAGAATTAGAACATGAATAAGGTTAATATTCTTCTAAATGAAATGTTTTCCAACCCAAAATAAATCAAAATACTAGAATGAAATGTGTTGGAACTCCATTTACCATATGTGTAGCTTTCTTACAACCATTTCCCACCATTTAGCCCAACATCGAGAGGAGGAAGAAAGTCGGGTGGAACTCATTCATAATTTCCACTATCCCTATGATGATATGGAGCTACTGAACCTCTAAGATGAATAGAGAACTCCTATATAACTCCAAATTGGAAGAACATCATTCCCTGGTCTAACTTTAAAATGAGTTTCCCATGGCTCCTTTTTATAGCCAAAAAGGGAAGTAGTTTTGGGCCCCATGATTTAATCATAAAACATATATCTTTATTTTTGGTTGGAAATGGAATTATATAAACATGTAAAAAACTAGAATAATATTTCTTATCTTATATAATACCTCCAACAAATTTTTTTTATCATTTGTATGTGTACACCTCGAGATAAGGAAAAAAACACAACACACCACTTTGGACTTCATGTTGATTTGATGTCATGGATATATTAGTTCATATGGGACACCAAATGGCCGAATTGGGATTAGGTTCCTTCATAAATGTTCTATCCTATAATGTTTGGGATCAATAAATAAAAATTCATCCTATTTTGATTCCATGAGACATCTCAATGTGAAAATCATTTCTAATGTGTCATTGGGATTCAATTAAGTTTTAACCATTTTCTGTTGAGATCATATTTGTCCTTCCAAATCACCTCCTCCTATAAAAAATCACCAAAAAAGTAGAATATTAATTTTTGATAGTGGTAAAAATTAAACTATTGAATCAAATGTGATGTTTAATTTTTTTCCAAATTTTAATTTCAAATAGAAAACTAGGTGGATACAATAGTGTAAGAGTGAAATTAATCATTGAATCACGGTGCGATAAAATGTCACGAAATCAACTTAAAAATAATCAACCATATAACACAAAGTATTTATTGGTTTTAAAATTTGTATAATGGGAATACCCTCATCATATATCATGTTTAAATAAGATAATACCCTAAATTACCATAAATCCTTTTGAAAGACATGAATGATTTATTATTCCAAATGTTAATGTATATATTACATAAATATAATAAGTATTAATCTTCATCCATGATGATATAGAATACATATTCAAAAAAATAATCAATTGATTCCATGTTCATTGATACTATCCATTTTTTTTAACAAAAAAATCATCTCTTTATCCAAGCTAAGCATAAATTTCTCTATATCTTGAAAACATTAAGGGTTACCTTCCCTTAATCAAAATATCACCTTTCTGTTAAATCAAATTACATTTTTTTATATCCATCCATCATATCCTTATCTATTCAAAATGAAAAATTAAAATGAAAATACAAAAATAATTCAAGATTAAAATAACATAATCATTAAATTCCAAAAACTAAATATATTATTCATCCATATTTATACTTAATGCCTCACTCTAGATCCGTCAAATTATTCCTTAATATATCTTTTCTAGAATATAAAATTTGAATCAGGTATTAAGGTTCTTCAACTAAAATCTAATCAGTCTTCTTATATTCAATATAAAGTATACTCTATGAAAATTCCATACCTTTCACATGTCATTTCTAGTTTCCTAATCTTCAAAATTATATCAAATACCCATACCACCTTCTGGATATTCTTCATGAGGTTTACACTTAGGATATAATTTTTTGTAATGAGCATAATTTCCACATCTAAAACATTTAATAGTAATCATGCTACTTCTAGTCTCACCACATAATTAAAACCAGAAATCCTAACATGAAAACTTATTTAATATATGACACCTTAGTTTTTTCTTGTGGATTTATTGCTAACTAATATTTAAAACACTCATGATGGCTGATGAAGATCTTTTGAATTCACAAAGAATATCCCTATGGAGTTTCATACCAGAAGAGTAGTGATTACCATTTTCGTGTACTAGGTTTCACTCGAGTTAGGACCAATACACCATGTAGGAGTTGTTACTTCTAGGTGCATCTAATCCAGAACCACATCCACTTGTAGTATCCAAAAAATGGATGGGTTTCTAGGAAACCACTCATTCAATACTTTACCAAAATTCTTCTAAATTTTCCTAAATATTAACTCATCCTTATTCATATTCTTAGATACATCACTACAAATATCATTATATATATCCCTAGAGATCTCACAAATGATATATCATTCTATTTTCCAATGTTTGACTAAACGTTTTCTTTGATACTATGTATAAATAACCATTATTATCATACAAGGATACAACATTAATTTGGAGGAACATTTAGTACATTTCAAAATTACATCCCCAAGGATGATAATCATTTAGTGTCTATGTAACCCAGGAAACAAAATCATTTAACTTGGTGAAATATCTTTGATGTTTCCCACAATGTTCTTCCATAATATTAAATCTACATAAGCAATTTCTTTATAAAATAGGGGAAGGAAAGATAAAAAAACAGTGAACTCAAATTCTTTAAAAGTATAAATAAAGGAATCAAATAATAATAAAATTAATATAAAGGTATGATAACATGATAATATCATTTATAGATCATACTATTCATATCAAAGATCAAAATAATGAGACATGGAGTAAATATTGGTGTTTTGTAAGATATGATTCATATGGAAATCAAGATCATAATCCAAGAAATTATAACATAAAAATAAGATATGGATTATGTAGAATACAAATAAACATATAAAATCCTACATCAATGTTACCTTCTAATACCTTCATTACATGTCAGTATTAGGGTAATAACTTGTGTAGCTTCTTTGAGCTTTGGATTCCCACCTACATACTCTATTGTTTCATTTTTGTGATTCCCTCCCATTTACCCTCTTATTTTGGATTTGATATCCCATCCAGTGTACCATCTTATTTTAGACATAAGATTCCTTGTACTTTTAGGCTATAGATTCCAACCCTTGTACCCACTTGTATTGTGATTATGATACCCACTAGTTTCAGGCACTAAATTCCTTCCCACATATCGACTTATTTTGATCATAAAATTCATTCTTATTTTAGGATTGGGATTCACCCCCCTGCCCACTTCCCCACTTGAGATCATAAAACATTTATCACACCCATTTAATTGGGGGACATATAGGTCCCACCTGCCACATAATAAAATCAAACATACATGTTCTATAAGATAAAAAACAGGCCTCATATAATGACCCATAAAAAGAGATGTGTTTCAAAAAAATCATATCATAAATGATGAAAAAATGGGTATCAAGTACCTTTATTCATATTATAATCTATAGAGAATATATAGGTTTTTTGATCATTTTATCCAATAATAACCTGCGAAAGAATAATATTTCATAATAATTTATAATACTATAACCCATTAAATAGAAATCAGTTCCATAATCATATATACCATGGAATAAAAAATGGTTTCATTATCATATGAATTGTGATAGAGAAACAGGTTTTCATAAACACCATTCCATCAAAACATAAATCTTACCATGAATGAATATTAATGGAACATTTTGATCATTTCTTAGAAGGTAATGAGAAACATCAATAGATTTCATATTAGATGGAAAATAAATCTGATATATCTTTTAAAAATATTTCATGTGGAAACATTACATTACTCTTTGAAAAAATCTTTTGAAACATAAAACATTTAAAGAAACAAATCTTATTGAAAATTTATTGAATAAGTAGAAATAAGGATTGAAATCATTTTAAAAACATGTTTTATTTTTTAAAACCCACTTTTGTGAAAACATATAAACTAATATTGATTTTTTAAAACGATTTTTATTTATTAATTATAAATCGAAAATTAAATCATTTTTAAAATCATTTTCCTTGAAGACATATAGAAGAATGTAGAAAAATATTTTAAAAATCATTTTCCTTGAAAACTTATAAATGATGATTGAAAAACCATTGAAATTTTTTTTATGAAAATTTATAAAAGAATATTGAAATTTTTTTGAATTTTTTTTTCCTTCAATATTTATAAAACAATTCTGAAATCCTTTATTAAGCGTTTCCCTTGAAACCATATAAAATAAGATTCAATACATTTTGGAAACACTTTTTTTAGAAAAAAAATTGAAAAAATATATATTTTTTCAAAAAAATGTTTTGAAAAAAAATTATTTTAAAATGCATGGATAACATATAAATAAATAATGACCAGTTTTGGAATGCATTTTAAGAAAAGGAGGTTTTTAAAAGACATATATTTCTGACCGAAAGGGGAAATAAAGTCAAAATTTCAAAGAAACATTTTGCTGATTATCTTAAGTACCAAAGAGTAGAATAATGGTACCATTACTTTGATATCACATGAATATATAGAAGGTAACAAAATTCATGCTAGTTCTTGATATATGAATCATAATAGGTCATAAATGGAAGCACAATCATAAAAAATATCGATAAAAGATGAGATTATTGTTACAAACCTTTAAAACATTAGTAACAATAAAACATAATACCAATGAAATAATAATGATAAATGAAGAATAACCTTCTAATAAAATAATTATATTCGTGATATAACGTAAAAAATTAAATATTTACACCTTATTGAAAAATATAGTGGAGTAATATGGCATTTGTCGCAAAGAAGTCAAATTGAGACAAAATTACATAACCATTTTGGAAACCTTGAAACAATAACCCCATTTGAAGATGGATAATAAAATTTATATATAAATAAACATAAATTTAATTATAATAATAATATAATACATCCATGGGAAGTAATCACACCACAATATATTAAATAGGTGGTTACTAGAGCTAGTGTCTCACAGAATGTAAATGTGGGTAGAGAAAATTGTTACTAATTGAGTAACATGATAACCATGATCCCCATGAGTGGGTAACATCATTTTGAAATTTTAATCTAATTATATAATAGAAATTAATGATATATCATGTCTTATAGATATATATACAACACAAAAAATAAGCGTGTTGTGAATAAGGTATGTATCTCATGGAAATAACTAGTGAGATGAAATCCTCTTACCATAAGTCTTGAATTTCTTTGAATGCATTAACAATTACTGTAGAAAAATATTATTTTATTATTAATATATTAAAGAATAATTTTATTATAAATAATACCATATATGATTCATTATTTACTTTATATTATCTTTTTATTAACAATTCAGTGTTAAAGTAACTTTTTAGTTAATAACCTCTTTGTTTATCATACGTGTTTTGACATGTCATTATTGATCCTCTTACATATATAATGATTTATATATTTCAATTACTTAAAACATTATTTATACATCATATATACTATGTATATAAATATTTTTATTAATCTATATAATATAAAAATATTAAATAAAATACACAGATCATGGAGACGGTAGACTATATATATGCATAATCGTTGCTTCCGTTTTATTGACGTATTGAAAGAAAAGAAGTAGATGATATATATATTTAAATATAATATCATTATAATAGTATTATAATGTCATATATATTATTTAATTTTACTAAAACCATCCTTAATACATTTCCTGTGATTTGTGAATGAATTACCTCACTTTAAAGAGGTGGTAGTCCAAACATCAACAATAGAATTTATCATAGTTACACAAAAATGGAAATCATGAAGGAATGTTCTATATAAAAATAATATAATAATAAATAAATTATAAATATCTAAAATATAATATATAAATAGCATGTCTTTCATAATCTCCTACCGTGAAAGGCAGTAAAAGAAAAACGAACAGTCATCATTTCGTGAGGCGGCAGTTCACCATTGAAGAACTGTAAGATCATTGACCATAAGATGGAAGTGTGTATAAATGTAATTAAATCCATTTAAATTAAAACATATAATTACATATAAGATACTTTTGTTATTACTTATGAATTTAATAATAAATATTGAGGTTGTGGAGAATGTAAATAAAGGAAAGGAGCTTGAGGAAGGATGCTACCTCTTCTTTGGGTAACCCCTTTTGGTTTGGAACAAAGGGATTTCATTGATGGATTTCATCCCATAGGAAATATCCAATGAGTATGGGAGGGTTTTTGGGAAGTTATTTTTTCATATCATGGCATATCAAAAGTGGATTGAGAGGTGTGATGAAAGAGAAGATGTGGTGGCCTTTTATACGGGACGGAGGGGGCAGACATGAAATTTTGGAAAAGAAGTTTGGTGTAACCAAATTTTAACATAAAAATGTCATAAAAACAAAAAAATACTAAACAATGGAAATTTTATGTCCAAAATAGGACCATAAATGGGGTCTGTACATGTGTATAAGTCATTTGGGACCTTAATTTTAATGTTTAGTCGCTTATTAAGCTTATTTTGACATTAATCCCGGTAATTAATTTTAACTAATTTCACTAATCTCATTAGTATAAAATTATTTTTATGTTGTTAAAATATAAAATTAATACTTATTACATCCATATATGTCTATTTTTTGAAATTTAATTCATATAATTGAAAAAATTAAGTTTAATATTAATACTAGAGATGTGGTGAGAAAACATGTTTGTAAAATGAGAATGTCTAAAAGTTTATTAAGTTTTTATATTTAAATTCAATATAAAAATTATTCTAGGTACCTATAATGGATATATTTATAAATTATATATTTTAACATTAAAACCAAATTGAATTAAAAGATAACTGTATAACCGAATTAGATGGAAAAGTTGTTTTGAATTAAAATTCAGTATTTTTCACTATTTATCCAAAAATGATGTTTCTCAAAAAACTCCTAAAAATTCACCCTAAGATAATGTGGACATCATGAATAAAAAAATAGTGTTTAATATATCATTTAATATTTATAAAATGTTGTATAATTAAATTTATTATTGTTCATATAATGACATAAAAAGAATATCTTTTAAGAAGATAATTTTTTTAAACATATAAAGGCTACAAGAAGTATTTAATATATAATTATAAATATGTTTTATATATTTGAAACCATAATAAAAATAATTTAAAAAATTAGTTCTTAGAATTCATATTATTATGATTAATGGATAGCTTATAACTATCACATTTAAATAATTATAACAATAAAATAATTTTTATAGGAACTCAATGTTTTGTGTAACACAAGCCAAGTTAGTTTTTCATGTAACACAAGATAATATAATTATTTCATGTGGTGTAAAAATCCAAATATAGTGCTTTATATTTAGTGATTGTGTGAAATTTAAAATATCAAAATGATTAAATTAATTTGATTTTTTTTTCAAAAAATCTCTTGGTGTTACCATAGCTCTTTTATGTATATTTTATTCTTGGTCAAATAATTAGAATCTATAAATTATCCCTATACATGTATGGATTTGAATCCTCTTCATCCATTTTCTAAAAAATATAAAACACACACCATTTACATGAATCAAATTACATTTGACTGACTACCAGGGGGACATAGTACCCTTCGGGAGACTAAATCAAACTGAAATACATCTCCACCTCCTCCAAACAGCTCTCTATATTAGGATTAGAAATAATTCCCTTGTATATTCCCAAGTCCTAATGATGAATGATTCACAATCACCTCTATCAATACTCATCATCCTCTTTTGGACCAAACTTTTTTCAATAAAAAAGACTACCCTTTTGAACATCCATTACCTAAACTACACAATGACAATAACCGAGGTCCAAAGATGAATGGGAACAAAAGGATTTCCTATGTTTGGTAGTATGTAATTGTATAAACAACTATTCAATTATTTTAACCATTACGCAAGACTGTGAAATTGAAATAATAAATGATGTCAATCATGAGGCATATTTCTATCCTAGGTCTGTAATAAATAAAAATTCCCTCCTCACAATGGAATTCAACTATATAATATCCCATGAAATTGATCATAGTGGTCCTAAAATCTAATATCTGAATCTATCTCACTACCCTATGTCTGACACCATGATCAACTCGTACTACTACCATACCAACCAATTAAATCATCACAATTCCTAAATCCACACTCTATCATATATCCCATCCATTTCTATGATACCACTCTTTCACAAAACCCTCCCTCTAAAGGTACCCCTCATAGGCCGATAATGAATAATGAGAGATAATGCCCTAGAGTCCTACTACCAATGGGCCCCGAGATGGAGAGCATCACGAAGGGTTTGAAAATCGAAAATGGGAAACCAAAACAATCCCACCATGCATGTATAAATTAATCTTATACTAATAAATTCCGTCCAAAGTATAATTCCAAAAGAAAGATATGGTAGAAATATGATAGTTGGACAATGGTCTGAGTTAGTAATGTTCAGTATATTCAAATTAGTCATTTAGGAAACATTAAAATCATTTTTATATACATAGGGATAAGATACAAGTATACCCAGTTGGAATACCAAAGTATCTAATCTACATGTGATAAGATAATACTAATTTTGATGTGAGAAAAAAAACCAATACAATTTAAATATGTCAATTAATCAATCCCAAACACACTAGGGATCATTAATAAAATAATGCAACCATGTATAATAATAAAACATGATGAATATCAACAAAAAGGGTATCCAAAACAACTTTCCAAATTATTTTACACAGATAAATCTCATCATCTTATGTCTTGGCTCCGTTATATCTCTTATATAACACAACATATAACTCCTCGACATCAAATAATCACATCAACCACTCCCATAGACAACTAAGCCAACACATGATATAACATCTACCCACAGACACCTAGGCCATCAAATCTTTTCACAACTACATATAGAATTTATTTGTGTATCGTGAACATATAATAAATTTGGTAGGATGATGTTTTGTTTTTTAGTTTTATCAATATATGATGTCTGTTTGTAGATTGAGAAAAGAAGATGTTACTTTTTCAGACCTAGGCCATCAGTATGAAGAATCAAACTCAGTTCAATGGATTGAGTTAATGAATATAATCCATTGGATTGAAATTTTGATATAATTTTAAATGTTTCTAGAAATCATATTCTGATTAGAAAGAAAGTGGTGATCATAATGAAGAAGTGATTCATTGTATAAATCGATCTAATGAAAAAATTGAAAAATATTTATTATTTTTTATTTCAAAAAATTAATATAATTTTTGATAAACTTATGATTCATGATTTATGAAAGAGAGGGGGTTATCGAAGGAATGAAGATAATGGAAAGGATGGGAATCTATGATACACTACAATTAAAGTAAGAAAATTTTGTAGCTAATCCTATACACATTCTCAGTCGTTAGGATTTCATAATACAAGCTAGATTTTATGGAAGAGAGGAGAATATGATGAGAAGTATTCTAGTTTCTGCTCATCATTGTGGGGAACACCAGGCTTAGAAGGTTGAAGACCATCATCGTGAGAATCATCGGTGTGACAAAATCATAAGGGTAGAAGATTAGTCTTGTTTATGTAAAGAATTCACTACTGAATCTAATTCATCGTAATGAATTCTAACACAGATTCAATTTATACATTATTTTTATCTATACAAAATAAGATACAGAGTTCTATTTGTGCCTAATTACGAATGATAAAATTATATTTAAATTAGGTATAGAATAAAAGAAGTCAAAATTTTCTCTCTTCAAAAAGTTAAATAAAGAATAACAAAAGTATTCAGTATCTCTTAATAGTTCTACCAACTATCGAAATGGATGATAGAATGATCCATTTGAGGTAGACCTAAACCGATCCATCAAGATATGTATAACATTGATAATTTCATCATTCATGGAATCACCAGTCTTTGATTTTTAATTTCATCCTTAGGATGTTCCAAAGAAATGATTCCATCCAGGAAAGGTTCAATCTGATCATTAGAGATAGTTCCAATAGATGATGTTCCCTCAAAAAAAGTCCATCAATGTGGTCCCATTAGTGCGATATCCATCGGTTCAAGGTTTATCAGAGAAAATTGCATCAAATAGTAGTATTATGAGTTCTCGATTGAGTTAATACTCAATTGAAGAATGATGAGAAGAATGAGAATTGTAACAAAAAAAATTATTAGAGACCATCAGAAATATTTTACTAGATTGAGGTTTATCAGAATAAATTTTATTGAGGATGTTTTTTGGAATGATTTTCAAGAGAATGCATCTCGACCAAAAAGTTCCTTTTCATATTTTTTGAAGATCCTGATGATTATAAAAAATTAATGTTTGATTCATCTTACTTGTGGATGAAGTGATGGATTTTTGATGTGTATCAAAAAAAGGAATGTAAATATTGTAACCACAGATACATAATAGTTGCTGAATTGGTTTAATTTTCTTACTAGGGTGTATAACTAACCGTGTGAAATGGGATATTAAAAAAGGATAGTTTGGGGGTATAACCATATATAGAAGTAATGTTTCTAATGGGATGGTATAATTTTTCATTTAGTGTTCTTTTGTGTTCCAAAATGTATATAGTGAAAGATTCCTTATTGGTGGGACTATCCAACATGGTAAGAAGTAGTTCATTATACCTATTGGGGAAAATAGATATCGGTGTATTCCCAGTATGTTTTAGATGTGACTATATTTTTTGACAATGATAATGACTAAAAATGAGTATGAATGGGATATTATGAAGTAAGGGTTTACGGTGCCATAGTTACCCAGTATTTTCCAAATTATTGGGCCTCCAAATCGGGTGTTTGGTTTTTAGAGAAAATTTATTTCCATATAGGGGTACACAGTAAATGGAACATGAAGAACAATTCAAGGATTAGAAAGGAGGTACATGACAATGGTGCATAGATAGAAAACGGAAGATAGACCCCATAAGATGAATTTTCTGTGGAGTGAAGGAGGTTTAAGATAATACAAACAGTTTGTGATAGGAAAATAGTTCATGGGATAAAATTTCACTCGTGAAAACAAGATGGTGATTTTACTGGCCATGTCGAAAAAGGTGGTATATATATCATGTAGGGAAGAATATTTCATGAGAGCATGATACATAGTGACGATTTGGGTAACTCTCATATTAATAGATATTGAAGATCTGTTCTTTTATATAAAGAGTGCTAACCCCATAATTACATTGAGTGATTTTCCTAGGAAAACAATTTTTCCTCCAAATTCTATGAAATATGAATATAGTTCAAAATGGAGAATGATGTGAAGGGATTGTTTTGTGAGGATTATTCCATGAATGATTTTTTAGTTTATGGGATCAGTTCATAATAGTTGGTTTGCGGGGAACTGTATCTTGAAAAAAAAAACAAGGCAGTCCACAGAAGTGGAGATGCTATGTGAATGCGGTACGTGGACAAGGTAGATGGAGGTTGAACACGAAGGCTATATACAGAAGTTTATAGAGTTCACAATGTATTGATAGTTCACGAAATATATAGGTGGTTCACAAAGGACTCAAGAATGCTTAAAAATGATAAAATAGTTCTCAAAAACAATTTATAAAAACTTATAATCCGCAGATAAGTGAATTTCATCTATGAGTCAAAAAGCAATTCAATAGAGAATCTACCTATATTTGAGATGTGTGATTTCATGAAAATGAAGGTACATAAAAGTCTATAAATTGTGATGTATCCCTTCTGCTATAATTGAGTAAAGGAAGAGGAAGATAGTGAACCTTTCCACTTATAGTGAGCTAGAGAAAGGGACATAGGGAGTGACCCATGGGAATGAAGTCGGTAAACCCTAAATATTGTAAATGTAATATGTTTGGGCATTGTTGTGACCTATTTTGAAACTTTTAATTGGATGTGAGATTTACTGTATTTGGTACATTGGCACATCAATGTTGTATGCTCGTTGGACTTAGCCAAGTATGGGTGAACCATGTAAAATCATTGTGTCATGTGCATGATTTCATTTCAGTTTGTATATTGCTTTGGGAGAAAGGTAGTCATGTGTTTCATGTTATGTTGAAATAAGATCTAGAGGGGTAGTATTATTAATCTTTCATAAAATTATTCACCCTCAATCTTAGGGTATTTTACCTAGAGGAACTAAAAATTTGTTTTAGATGGAAAGGATAAATGTTAGCGGTTCTCTCTTAGTAGAATAAATGGATTTGGTTAATCAAAAAATAAATTTTAATCATAAAAAACAATTTTAAAATAGGGAAGAATCATATAGGGAAATACTTATGATCATTAAGAATTAATGACTCACAGTAGCAATGAATGGAATACCAATCGATATCTATAGTGGTGCATTATCAAAATTGGAAAGAGGAGAATTTGATGCTAATGCTAAAGGGATCAATTCATTAGGGGGATAGCTATTAAATGAAATTTATACATTGATTATGCATTGTAAAAAATAACATGATATGTGGGAAAATATGTGGAATATCTACGAAGGATATTTAGTGGTTAGAGAGGTAATGCTGCAGGTTTTTTTGGAAGAGGTATGAAGCCCTCAGAATAAACCCAAATGAATCTATAGATGCATTCTTTTATAGGGTGAATTTTGTAGTGTAAGAAATGTGTAGTGTAGGAGATTTCATTTAAGATATCATGATTGTGAAGAATATCTTGATGAAACTTCTATATTTGTTTAATTTAAAGTTTCTTGTGTCGGAAAATAATAATCCAAAGGAGATGTCATTAAATAAATTACATAGTACCATTTTTGGATATGAAATGATAAATGATGATAATTATGTTGTGGAAAATAGTATGTCCAAAGAAGTGGAATTCAAGGCCATGATGAATCTCCCTATTTAAGATAGTGAGGAGGAGGATAATTTGGTTGATTTCATGCCATTTTACTCTTCAAACAAACATAGAGGAAGAGGAATGTTCAAAGGTAAACTTCAACTTGGATGCTTCCAATGTGGAAAGAACATACATTTTGCAGTATTGTGTCCTTGGATGTTTGTAAATGATGATGATAAAATGATGAAATTCCATAGAATAATTATTTATCAAATATAAAATATTGGATAAGTGAGAAGTAAAATTTATTCAAAAAAATCTTATTTAAAATGAAGATGTATGTTCAAAAGAATCTGAGGCAGAAGAGCTGGAGGATAGAAAAGATCATAAAGTAGATGATATGGTGGTAGTTGTGGAAAAGTCCCAAAAAATAATGATTGTGAATGTGATGCTGATGTAGAAGGAAGAGTTTATCATCATGATGAATTAGAAGATTCTATTGAACTGGAAGAGGTTTGGAGAGCTAAAAAATGTCAACATAGTGGTTCATAATACAAAAATCCATTTGTATCATTAAGAAGAAGAGAAGTCTCATTTTAATAAATAAATTAAAAAACTGAAGTCTTGAACACCAGGAAACTCAGAAAAGGTGGTTAAGTACATACTAAAAATTTTATAACAAAAAAAGAGAATGATAGTTTGAATAAAAATGGAAAAGATCAAATAAAATGTGTCAAAGAACATGAAGAAGAAGTCATCGACCTATGGAAAAGTATTATGAATCATGAAAAATTATTGACTCATAGAACAACATGAGGATAAAAATAATACTTTCAATAGAAAAGATGAATGTGGGCATGGTAGTCCAGCAGAATAGATGAAATAGTCAAATTCAAATGATAAGGCTGGTCTAGGGATTGATTAAAAATAGAAAACAATAATGGTTGATGTCAGAAAACAAGCACCTACTCAGAGATTGAAGATTGATTCAGTAATGATGTAGAATAATAGGATTCAAAGAACCCATGGTATAAATTATGGTGTAGTATTGATTTACATAAATGTACCCCTCATAAGATTATATTGTTGTGGAATGATGGGATATTGAAAAATGTTTGTTCCATAAAAAATAAGTACCAAAGGGAACATGAATAACAAAATTAGTAATACATAGCTCGATTTTTCAGGTCATGATTCGATGGTCACTAGTTTAATTCTGGAGGATTCAACCACAAGGAAATATATTTCTCATTAACATAAAGTAATGTGCCGAAAGAAAACTAAGGATGGATATAAGAAGTAGAAAAAATTTCTCATCAAATGATATGAAAATGAACAATTTATTTTAATCATTACAAGATGAATCTAGTATATGATATTCTGTGGAATTTCAAGAGTATCAATCTATACAGGGTATGAAACTCAAAAACATAGATCAAAAAGAAAATACATGAGCAGGAAGTTATTACATATATTGCATTCAATGCATAAAATTACATAGGGATATAAATCATTGATAGTGGATGTACCTCCCATATGATAGGAAACAAGGATTTAGTGGCATGAATTAGGTATGATAAATATGGTGTTATAAGACTTGGTAATGATGATGGGTTTAAAATCATTGGATCTGGTTAAGAAATTTTTGGGGTAAGAGACATGAAAGATAAATATGTCTTGGTGGTTGAAGGTCTTAGTTAGAAATTATTATGTGTATGTCAATTGTGTTACTCCAGACATTCCATAAGATTTTTGAAAAAATTATATTTCATCAAAGAGAAATATGGTTTTGTTGTATAGTATGGAAATAATACACAAGGTAATCTCAACATTGTGAGTGGAGAAGAAGATGTGTTTTTTCTATCCAAGGAAGTGTAAAATTAGTTGTGGCATAAACATCTTGGACAGATGATCCAAAAATCCATAGAATATATCGTGATGTGTGACGTTTCTAAAGATATACTTATAATATCACATGATTTTACACATACATTGGATTACTTTCAACAAGGGAATATCATTCAAAATACATATATATGTAAAAATAGAATTTGAAAACAAGATTTCTTGATTTGGTTCATATTGAAGTGAGCGGAACAATTTCACCAAGAGATATTTATAGAAGTAGATATTATATTCTATTCATGGATGATTATAGTAGAATGTAATGGGTTTCAATCATCACCCACCAATCTGAGTCATTCAGTTGGATAAAAAAATATTGAAGAGAATTCGATAAGATGTTGTGTTGAACAATCCAGATCATCCAAACTAATAATAGAACAAATTTCACAAATTTCTATGTAGATGACTATCTCAAAAAACATATGGGATAAGTCATAAAGCTTCAGTGGTATGAACTCCATAGAATAATGGATTAGTTGAAAGAAGAAATCATATTTTCAACAACATGACCAGAACAATGATCATTGAGAATGACATTCCAAAGAAATTTTGGAAAGAAGTAGTGATAATGGAAATTTACAACTCAAATAGCGAATTACTTTGTCTAAAAGAAGAGAAAACTCCACATGAGATATGGAATGTGAAGAATGCATCATTGAAGTACTTTTTAATATTAAAATGTAAGTGTTTCATTCTCAACAAGGAGAAACAAAGGAAGTTTGAATCCCAGGCACATGAAGGGATACTTCATGGCTACTCAATAAAAAACAACTTATATAAATTATTCAATAAGTGACTGAGAAATATTTTTGAAAACCATGATTTAAGGATAGTAGATAATGAGAAGAATCATCCTAAAATACATGATGAGTCTGAGGAGTATAGTAATGAAGAAATAAATAGATTATGGGATTATCCAATTCTATTGGCTGATTCTGAAGAAGGCTTAAATGATGAGAAATATGTGGATAAACCAGTATCTTTATAGAGACTAGAGAGAAGAGATAAAATTGATAGAAAACACAAAATTGTTGATCAGATTGAAACATTATAGACAAAGAGGATGGGGAATCTACAGAAATCATCATACTTTTCATAGGATGATCTTAAATGATATAGTGTAGTAGATGGAGATGAGAATTGGGTTCAAGATATGAAATAAGAGCTTGACCAAATTGAGAAGAACCTAACCTAACTGATTGTTTTGAGGCCAACAAATAAAAACTACATCAACAAAAAATGGGAATTTCACAACAAAATGATTTAATGTGATGTAGTGATTCAAAAAATCATGATTAGTTTGTAATGGTTACTCCCAGATAGTGGGTATCGATGTTGATGAAACAATTTCACTTATTCCAAGGATAAAGAAAATATTATTATTATTTGTCCAAATAGTGAAAAGTATGTTCATGTTTTTTCGATATGGACATCGAGTCAGTATTTCTAAATAGGTTTCTTGAAGAAGAATTTTATATCATGTAACCCAATGGCAATCTCATTCATGAATAATGGAACATATTTTTTTAGATGATGAAGAATTTTTATGGTTTGAATCGAGCACTAAGAGAATGGAATTTAAGTCTAGAACAGTTTCTAAGAAATCATGGTTTTTATTGTGGTAGATTTAACTATAATATATATGTCAACCATGATAGTAATTAATGAATTTTAGTGATGTTATATGTCAATGATATAATAATTGGAGGATGAGATGAAGCATAATGCCGATAGTTTACCGAATTCTTTAAAAGTGAGTTCAAAATGTCAATTATTAGCGAACTGACATTTTTTTTGATTTTATATGTAACATATGTAATGAATGAAAAAATCATTTATTAATATAAATATTCCATTGATGTTATCAGAAGGTTTGGATAGGAAAATTCTAAAGAGATGTAGACTCTAGTGGCTACCAAGATGAATCTGTCACGGGATAATGAAATCAATCTAGTTGATACCACTGAATACAAGTAAATCATTGATAGTATAATATACCTTACGACTATAATAACTAACATTGTTTCTTCCCAATTCCAAGCAGTGGTATATTAAATAAATACTAAGGAATTACACATGCATACCATGAAAAGAATAATCTGGTATATCAAGTCCACTAGGGATTTCAGTTTTATGTATAATGAAAAACCTCAGCTGATATTGGGAGATATAGATTTTGACTGGACTTGTTCAGTAGATGATATTAAATCAACATCAAGAGGTGCTTTATATCTTGTCATATTACATTTTTCTTGGATAATTAAGAAACAAGATTACATTTCATTTCAAACCATATAATTTGATTATATTGTGGCCACTAAAAATTGCAAACAATTATTACGGATGAAGCAACATCTTGATGATATGGGATTTAATGTGAATTCTCCGATCGAAATTATTTGCAATAATTCAAGTGATATAAATATTAGTAAGAAACCAGTTCATCACTCATGTACAAAACACATTGAAATAATGTATCATTTCTACAAAGATAATGTGGAATAATGGAATTCCATGTTAGATTATGTGTCTAGAGAATAATAAGTTGTAGAAATAATAACAATTTCCTTACCCAAAGAAGAATTTCAAATGTATTGACTAGCTCTGGGAGATCAGTCAAATATCCAAAATTGAAAATATGTGTATATGGGACCCCCTCTCCCTGACGTATGGTGTGTTTTTCCCTAATGTTTTTTCTGTGTTCTTTAATCTATTTCAGATAGAAATGAAGTGAACTTCAGGGTAATTGACAAAGGGGGAGAAATTGCGGTTATTCAATAGGAGAAAATTTATTAGTCAAGAAACGGGGAAAATATTATAGGTAAATAAGTGAGATAGGGGGATTTTAAGATATTTGGGGAAGCCGTGACATAGGGAGAGTGATGTATAGGGATGGGGTATTAAATCCGACATTGCTAGACATGATCAATCAGAGGATACATATCATGACAGCTAAGGTTCCTGATGAAATAAGAAGAGTTGTTTTGGAATAAAATGAAGTGATTTATTGATTAAATTTTCATTATACTCTTATTTATCACACTGAGCATGGATCATTTGAGAGTATATAATATATTGTGTAAATCCTTGATCTCTGTATTAATTACAACAAGCGAATACTGGTATAATATTGAAGGAGATTTAATGACATATCAACTTGAGATGAATTGTCAACAAACCAGAAGGTGTGTATTTTTGGGAAGAAATACATTTATGTTTCTCCATGGTATGTATTGGGTGTGATTGTGTTTGTTGACAAGGCCAAATGGTTGATAATGAGTATGAATGGTGTCTTCCGAATCAAGCATTTAATGTGGCGTAGTTCAATGTTTTTTTTCAAATTTTTGGGCCTCAAAATTGTGAGTTTGGTTTTTGGAAAAGATGATTTCAACATAGGGGTGCACAGTATGTGGACCATGAAGCAAGATTCATGTATTGAAAAAAAGGTATGTGGGAATGGTTTTAGGAAAGAAAATAGTATGCAGACCACATAGGAGGAATGGTTCACGAAGAAAATTAAGTTTGTCGGTGGACTAGTGCTTTTGCAGAAGGAAAACAGTTCACATGATGGTATAAAATTCTAGAAAAGGAGATGGTGATTTTGGAGGCCATGAAGGAAGAGGCATTATGCATACCTCATAGGGAATAATGGTTTTTGGGAGCACAATTCATGGTAATGATTTGGGTAAATCACATATTTTCTGATTTTACAAATCTATTTTCTTACATAAGGAGTGCTAATCCCATAATTAATTATAGTTATCTTCAAAAGAAAAAAATCTTTTCACTGGGAATTTGGTGAAGTCTGATTGTAGTTCACGAGGGAGAATTCCATGAAGGGATATGCAGTCCTTGAGGACGATTCCATAAAGGGTTAGTCAGTTCGTGTGAATGGTTGGTGAAAGGTTGTTTTCGAGGCCTTATAGCCTACAAAAGAAAAAAGATGTTTGAAGAAGTGGAGATGGTACAAGGATGTGGTATCTGGACATGGTACAAGGAGTCATTTTGAAGAGGTAAAACACATAATCGATATGCAGATGCATATGGATTACACATTGTAGGGGAAGTTTGCAAAGGAAAGGTAATCGGTAAAGCATACACACTACATCATTCAGGGAATATGAAATGCGGTTCATTGAGGACTCAAAGAATCTTGAAACAACACTAAAAATTTCTCAAAAAAATTTATGCTAACTATTAGTATGTGTAAAAGATAATTTCATCTATGGTTGAAAATTGGACTATGAAATAGCATCTTACTCTAGTTTATGATGAATGATTTTGTGAAAATTAAGGGACATTCATGACTATAAATAGTGAGTATATCACTTCCAAGAGCATTGAACAAAAGAAGTGAAAGATGGTGATCTATTCCACCAGCTATGATATAGAAAAATAGACATAGGGAGTGACCCTTGAGAATATAGTGAGCACACCCTAAATCTTGTAAAGGTAGTAATCATAGGGATAAAAGTGATATAGCCCAAAATATATAATTGGAAGTGAAAATTAGTGTATTTGGTATATCAACACATCACTATTATATGATCCTTATATGTATATAGGGATAGTGAACCAAGTAAAATAGTCGTTTCTCGTGAATGATTTCACTTATGTTCATATATTTCTATGGGTAAAATAGATATATGTGTTTTTTAATGATGAAACAAGATCCGTTAGAGTTGTAGTATTAATCATTCATACCATGATTCACCGCACTATCAAGGTACTTGACCTAGTGAACCTAATAGTACCAAAAAATATAAATATTATGTGTTTCTTTTTATTTATATTCCTTTCGTGAAAATGATTATGTTGAGAAGATATACATATGTGGATTTCAACATTAACATGTTTCCTACGTTAAAAATGTATACTAAAGAAGTTATGAGACATACTTATAAAAGAAAAAGAACTATCAATTCACCACCTCTCAATGGTCTTGATCCTATATAGGGATACCAATTGGTATCATAGTGGTTTCCTTCTCAAAGATCCATCTCTAAGAATGGATACTTTCTATTCGGTGAACTCTAAGGGGATTCTAGTTTTTAGTAGTAATAGTATTCATATCTTTAATGATAGAAATATTCCATATCTAATGACTATTGTGTATTATTTTTTTGAAGATACTATATACGGATTTACTCCTTATATTGATAGTCATCCACTTACTACTGATGATAAGAAAAATCATTAGAATTATAGAAGAGGTAAAAATGTTTTACGTTCATCACTAACTGAAATTGAGTTCCATATAGTAATGGGATTTGTAACAACTAATGGTGTCTGAGATGTGATAAATAACATTTTTTTAGGAAATACAAAGGTGATGAAAGAAATTCTACAACTATGGAAGATGAAGTATAAATATATAAAAATGGCTGATTATTAATATATGAGGGACTTGTATATAAGGCTAAATAATATTGTTATCACCATAATATTTCTTGGTGACTAATTGGAATACTGATCATTTTTGTAAAAGATAATTAGAATTATTCCTTATATATTTGATTCCAATTTTTCATTGTTGTATGATAGAGGTCATGAAATTCTATTTTTGGATAATCTATACAATAATGTTATTACTTAAAAAATGAGAAGGGGGAAGTTTATGAAAATTAATGAAAAACATGACCAAGAAAATTTATTTAAATCATTGTTGAAATAGTAAATAAAGGAGAAAAAATTAAATAAGAATCATGTGATTTGAATTTTGATGAATGAGCTTATTATTTAAATATAATCATTTTCATCCATTCTAATAAGTACAATATGGGTAAATGTAAAAGAAAAACCCTCAAATGTGGGAATTGGGAACATGAAGTACATATTATATAGAATTTCACTCATAAAAAAGTTTAATAATATGTTTTTTATAATCATTATTATAATCCTCATGAAATAAGTGGAAGAAACATATGGAAATATTTATTTTTGACAACAAGAAGAAAAATTCTCTGAGATGAAGAAAAAAGAATATTTAGTCATCTGGTGATGGATCATATCATCAACCTAATATAATTACCCAATTTTTAAATTGAATTAATTCTTTAAATATTCATGAATGTTATGAAGAAATGACAAAAAAGGAAAGGATTATCAAAGAGAATGTTGAAAAAGAAATTGAGAAGAATACTCAACTCATTAAAGAATAAAAGAATCTAAATAATGATGTTGCAATAATAACATTGTAAAATAATGACAAGATAAATAAAAAATATGAAATTATCACTTTTATTAAATATCATATTATGATGATTGGTTATCGTAAAATAAAACTAATAAAAATATGAAGAATGATTAGTTGGAAATGAGGATATCGATATAAATGAATCTTCACTTGTTGACGAAAATAAGCATAAAAAAATATTGACAGATGAATCCATAAAAATGATAGATGTTATGGAATTCAATATAGATGATAAATAAGAGTTGATGTTAGAAATAAAATAAATTCATATTAAAATACAAATATAGATAATAAATATGATCGAAAACATCACCAATGAAGTTGACGTTAATGACAAGTATTATAAAGGTGTAAATAATGGTTTGAAAAATGTTGTTTGTAAGAAAAAACCTTTAACAAGAAATAAAATAATTCTTTAGTAAATAATATAACTGATGAAGGTGGACTATGTTTTGTGAAGAAAAATAAACAACAAAATTCTGAAAAAGTTCACTATTATTCATAAAAATCAAGAATTTGAGGTCCTTATTAGTGTTGGGGAATTTTTAGGCCCAAAAATTACTCATGCTACTATAACATGTATCTACCAAGAAATATGTATAAATCAATGGATTATATATTGATCATTGAAGATAGGATGTTCCTAAATTTTATGTGGAACTAAATATGGAAACTGAGATGGTGAATAAAGATTAGTATGTTAAGAAAGTGCAGAAAAACCTGTAGTTTCGAAAAATAAGGAGTTCTCAGTTTTTATTCTAGAATATATTTACATGGATAAGAAATTTGAACAAGAAAAAAATAATCTAAATCATAGGGAAAGATAAATGTTTATAAATTTAATATCAAAGTTCATTAAAATTTGTCACCAAATGGTGATTTGAAAATTCTAGAAAAGTGAAAAATATGTGAATAAGAACGGAATGTTATAAAGAGTTTTTGATTATCCTTCCAGAACAAGAGCAAGGAATGAAATAATTGTTACAAACTCACTATAATAATATTTTTCCTAAACAGGAAAATGAATTGAAATTTATATCAAAAGAGTATACAATTGAAAATAAATTTGATAAAAAATAAAATAAGGATGAACATAATGGAAAAAATTCATCCAATAAAAAATACAGGATGAAAAATAAAAAGGAATAGATAAGAGTGTAATATCAGTCTGATTGTTGATTCTAAGGAACAATTTAGGTTCCTTATTATCCCCAAAAATTTAATTTGTATTTTTAATAACATCCTTATAGTTGATATATTTTAATTAATAAAGCTAATGTTGACTAGTATCTTACTATTACTACAAAAAAATTGTAATGTGATTACAAAATATTTGTTATTAAAGATGTTTTTATTGACCTTAACATTATGATATGTTTGTTGCGATGGGGGAAGCTTATTATTATCAAAAAAACGTTATCAATATTGTCCTAGATATGGTACTTTTGAAATAAACATGAAAATGTAGCACATGAATGTTGTGTAATGGAATGTATTGACAACCATTATTATAGTCTCTTATTTTAATCATTGGGTTCACCCATGTGTACTTAGTGCTTTTTAGTTAAATTTTATTTTTTAAGAACCTCGCTTGATAATTATGTTCGCCTGAAAAATAATTACATGATTTTAATGGAAATTCCAACCCCTGGAAATGAGTTCATTTTCCAATACATGGGAAGAATTTCAATATTTCCCCTTTTAATTTTATTTCAAATAAAGGGAATATAAAAATAGGGGTAAAAATAAAGAAATAGGGACAAGAAAATTATAAAATTAAAAAATTATTATCATTTTGGAACTGGATGATGTGGGTATTGAAAAAAACAAAGTGGATATTTTTATTCCCAAGATGTGTTTTGGTTGTATTAGCATTGAATAGATTAAGTATTCTTGAGGATTTGGAAAGGATTGTTTTTGGTTTTTAGAAATAGTCCATAAATATGAAAAAATGAAATATGATCATTGGTGTGATTTATTGAATAAAATCCATCAAATTGGAAATTTTATTGAATGCAAAAATCTATTGGAAATCATATTAAGTATGGAATGACAGAGGTGATCCTAATAAGGATGTGTTATAGAGTTTTAATGGATCTGATGATATACCTGATGATGATTCGTTATTTCATATTTGAAAAAATTCATATGTTGTCAAAAAAACATGTGATGAAATCTTTATGAATGAAAGGGGGAGATGGAATAAAAGATGTTTCTAGAAATGATGGGAACTAAATATACATCCCAATAAAATTTAGATGATGCTGAATTTTATCCTAAATTTATTCAAAGTCATGAGTATGTAATGATACAAGATGGATATTGTGGAAGATAGAATAATATGATTAGAATTATTCTGGTTTCTACTCAATGGTGAGAAGAACACTAGATATAACAGGATGAATATCATAATTATGAGAATAATTTCGTGAAAATATAAAAAGACTAGATGATTTATCTTTCAAAAGTAAATAAGTTATTACTGACACCGATTCATTATAATGATTTACGACATAGATTCAATTTATTATATTTTTGAATCTTTAAGGCATTAAATACTATGTCTTATTGGAGTAAATATTATTCATAACAAAATTATATTTCAATAGGGTAAGAAAAAAAGAATTTATTCATTGTT
Source organism: Viscum album (assembly GCA_963277665.1). NCBI lineage: Eukaryota > Viridiplantae > Streptophyta > Magnoliopsida > Santalales > Viscaceae > Viscum > Viscum album. Next base: position 931,050,567 of record OY728165.1, read on the forward strand.
TTCATACAATTGGATCAATAGAAAAAGAACAAAAGTGTTGATTATCACTTAAAATTGGTGCCGACTATTGGACTAGATGTTACATTGATCTATTAGATAAAGATAGTGACCAATCAATCAACAGAATACTAACACTAATAAATTAATCAGTCTTGAAATCATCATCCCTATAAATATATGAAAATTAGAAATACTTAGGGGTGATTTTGGATGTGTGGATTATCAGTTTATATGAAATATATCTATAATAATACATTCAGTGTTTACAAGAGGTTACTGTAATGATCCATCTTTATTATTGGAAATGAGATCATCGTAATGAGGATTAATCTAGTTTTCATATATGATCGTTTGTTATGGAGAAACATAATGAATATTATGTTTAATGTCTTTACCTTAAGGAAGAATCAAAATGGAAAATATAAAGGAAGAATTAGAGTGAATATATGTTTTTACAAACATGAAGATGTCTAAATATTTGAGTAGATTCACAAATTTTGAGAAGCTCATATAATTTTTTAGAATAGATGATGAAGTCAAATATTAAGAATTAAATTAAGGGGAAATTTTGAATTTTGGAATTTTTTTAGCGGGAAGTGAAATTATTTTTCCCACATTTTTTATTTTGGGGTTCTAATCAAGGAGAGCTCAATACATTTGTAATTCACCAACATGAATTATTCCAATGCCCCAAATCCCCGAAAATTGTAGAACATGTATAATTTTTTAAACCAGAATTTGTATTTCTGGTTGATACTCAGTATCTCCTTTTTAGAACGAGTCTATCAGAGTGAGGTTCAGTCCGATCATCGAAGAAATTAACATATGATCTTCCCATAGAATAATTTTATCAGAGTGTGACTATCAAGGATATATCCATTAAAAAAATTATCATTAGACCAAGATCAATCAAAATGTAGAATTGAGAGGTGTTGAATGAGTTTTGACATAGTTGAATATGGAATAATGGATGGAGAATCAGACCCAAGACAATCAAACCGAGACCACCAGAAAAAGGTTACAGAAATGAGGCTTATTAGACTAACATTGTCTTAGGAAGTTTTCTATATTTGGTTTTAGGATAATGTTTCAAGACCAAAAATTACCTTAGTGATTTGATTAATTTTTTTAAGATTGTATATTGTTAATTTGGATTCATATTACTTGTCAAGGAAGGGAATTCCTTTTAAAGTGGATTAGAACTGATGTAGGAATGTGAATCTTGTTACTATGGATACTAATCAGTTTCTTAAAAGGCATGATTGTCTTATTGGGGTGTATAAAAAACTGTTGGAAACTGGATTATGAAATGCATAGTTTGGGGGGGTATAACCAACTATAGAAAGAAATTTTTTATTGGGAATGTATAATTGTTTACGAAATATGCCTTTGTACTTCAGAAAGATGATAGTGAAAGAATCCATGTTGGTGAAATCATCCAACAGGGAATGGAGTATGTATTTGGATTAAACCATTTAAATATCATGTGGTGTGTTATATTTTTTTCATAAAAATATGAATTTGATAAGATAAACTTTAGTGGGTCTTAACATATTCATCTTTTAGTGGTTAAGGAATCTTAATAAATAATTTAAGAAAAATTCATTAAAAAGGAACATCGGGCCCACCCCCTTTTTGTGGTATTTTATCCAACTCGCTAATAAAAATATCAAACTCATGACCACCACTTACCATGAATGACCCTAAACATAAGACATAACAAATCATATTATCTTAGTACTTCCCTACTGAATATTCCTTGGCCATAGCACCACATCACATAACATATTGATAGTGCACTATTGAATTTTGACCACCACAACCCAAGCATTTCTTTTTCACCTAGAATAGAGATTGAGAAATATGAGGTACCCATAAAACCATCCTCACCAATGATATTTTGCTGTAGAAACCCCCATGTATATATATATATACTTTTTTCAGCACATAGAGATCGAATTGGGTGGGGAGCATATATAAAATCACTAGGTAATATAATACATATAATATCATTGCTCTTAAGACCAACCTATGGGTAAACCACAAAATATCCATCCCAAACCAAAAGGTCATCCTAAGTCATCATAGACTATTACTATTTCACTAGAACCACTATATGAATAATTCAACCTCTCAAAACACAAGTTATATTAAACTTTGTTCTCAAATAAAAACAATTTCTAGATTCATATTACTGACATATTCCACTCATTATGTAATTTATTTTTATAGCCCATGATTAATCGTTTATTAATTATCTATGCAAACCATACCATTTCAATTCATCACTAACCAATTCATTCCATTGGTACGTAGGAATCTACTATAACACTTTACAATCAAAATACACTAATATCCCAACTTCTCATGCCAATGAGCATAGACATCACCACTATTTCACGTCCACAACCACTTTTTGTACCAAAATTGTTCTCCATATTCCACACCCACTCAAAATAACACATATCATAGGGACAACACCACATACAATTACACTTTCAAATTAAATAAACATAACATTACTTAGAAAAATTCAAGGGGATTTCCTAATGTTTTAGTTTTATTTTTTGGGTGTTCTCCAATAAGCCATATATCCATGTAGTACCGATATATTACCTGAGTTTAGGTGGTAAACATATTATTCATGGTGGTGTTGTAAAAAATATATATCAAGAGATTCAAAACATATATCAATTCAAAAGAAACAATGGCTCCAAAATACCATGATTTTATGTGGTATAATAATCATGGATAATCACAATATCACAATATCAAATAGGCTATAGAAACATTAATGAAATCCCCTTTCACCATTTATTTAATTTAATAGTTTTATTATATTTATTGGGAACATGTAAACCAGTTTACCATATATTATTATGATTAAAAACCATCCATAATGATACAAATAATAAATAATGAGGGATTCACTGTAGAGACCCGAAGCTTGACGTACATGGACATTACATTATTTTTGCGGAATACTTTGTACATAACAAAAACACACACACAAGGATTGTAATAGTTTAGTGTCTTTGGAAACTCGGAACATAATCTTATAATCGTGGTGAATGATCTTCAATATCTCCCATAAATATCTTCCCTTTTTTTACCTAAAACCTTTCTTTATATCCTGGGGAAAAGAAAACATAAAAGGGTGAGCTCAAATGCTCAGTAAGGGTAAACAAAGGAAATAAAAATCATATCATATCTTTTTGAAAATCATAACCTGCAAAAGAGATCATAATATCTTAACATGGAATAAATCATAGAAGTGAAAATGAGATCCCCATAATCATAACATAAAACTTGAAAACATTGTGGAATGAACACATAATCATGGAAAATCATTTCTTGTTAGTCATGACTCATTTCCAAGACTATATTTGTGGACAAAGTCCCTTTCTGAACCGAGTCACCCTCGTTCCAGTCCTGTTTCACTGAACCGGTATAACCTACCATTCCAGCCATGTCTATCTCATGAGATATAAAATATTTACCCAATGTATTGGAGGGAGTTATAGGTCCCACCCATCTTATAATGAATCCTTTTTTATGTGTGCCACATAATCATAAATCATACATCATCGCATAACACATGTAACAAAAATGGGATTCTTGAAACATCATGACATCATAAAACAAATCATATAAGGTAAATGACTTCATAAAAATAATTTCCTCAAAACATAATCAAATAAATGTAATAATAGCGATAAAAACAGAACCCTATATTATCTTATATGGAAAATAATTTTGATAAAACATTTGAACTCCATTCTTGAGGAAAATATCCTTTCTACTTCAAAAACACTTTTCTTTTCTTAACATGTAATACAATTATAAACTAAAAGAAGTTGATTAAAAATAAACTTGAAAACTTATAAAGGAAGATTCTTGGAAATAATGTTTTAAAAATTCATTCTTTCCGTATAAGTTAAAAAAACATTCTTCGTACTTTTGTCGGAAAAGTCAAAAATTACCTCGTACGAAAAACGACAAAAGAATCCTTTCATACATATTACTAAAAACTCACCGAAGGGTAAAAATGGATTTAAACAATTGTAGGTGGATGGAAATAATATTACATATTGATGAAACATGGATGTGGATGATAAAATACACCCCAGTAAATACTTATGAATAAACAATCTCGGATAAAAATGAGATTGTGATATTTTCCCATACCTTAGGTCCGACTTGCTTTGTAAGTGTCTGAACCTCCTGTATAATGATTTAAATCATGTTATTGACTTATTCCAGAATCATATTAATTGTTATTGTATCATATATGGTCCACTTATGACTTTATATTACCCGTTATTTTGTAAATTCATGTTAAAGTAGCGTTTTGGGTAAAATCGCCTCATTTGTCGTTCGTGTTTTTAACTTGTAATTATTCATATGATTACTTAGATCATGATTACTTAATTACAGAATATAAAACTTGATTCAGAATATACATATATAATAAATCAGTAAATGGAAAGAAATACACCGTTCATGGAGACGGTAGTCTGTACGTACGCATGAACGTTGTTTTCGTTTCCATATTGAATTGAATGGAATTAAGTAGATGACATACATATAAATATAAATAATTCTAGTATCATTATTAGGTCATATATTTCAATAGTAATTATTATATATACTTTATAATCATTCATGAATGGCTAATCATTGAGAATGAATCTCATCGCGTCGTGGAGACGGTAGTCCGTACGTACGCACGAGCGATGATATCGTTCCCATGGTCGTGGAATTGTGTTGAAGTGTATGTATACTATTTAAGTATCAATATCACTTTATAATAATCATATATAGTTACTCATTACACCTTTATACCCATCCTTGTAAGGTGATGGTGGAAAATAGATTACACCACGGCGTGGAGACGGTATTCTGTACGTACGCATGCGCGGTGATTTCCCTTTTCCGTAGGAAGGATAGAAGGTTAATTATAGTTTTTTCATATTTATAATAACATATCAGTATATAAGAAATACTGATGTTATTACTTTATCATGAAACAACTAAAGAAGAAGAAGTTGAAGAAGAAAGAAATTGAAAATATCGGTAATGGATATTACCTCTTCTTTGGAACGCTTCTTTGAATCCTCTACTTAGGGAACTAAGATTGGTCTTTGAAGAAGACCAGGACCTCTAGGATTATTCTAGGGAAGTGGAGAAGGGATTTTGGCAGGGGTTGGCCGAGCTTGAGTGCTCAAATTGGTGTGAGAAGGAGGGGGAGGAGGTACCCTTTTATAAGGGAGGAGTGGGGAACCTTAGGAATATCTCAAAATATTATTTTACATTAAAGTAAAAATCAGTTTATAATTGTTAAAAAGGGTCTTATTTCTAAGATAAAGTGGGGATGGGTCGAAATCCTGTCATCAAATAGGATTTAGACAAGTTTAGGGTATTATTTTAAGCTTATCAATTAGATTTAACTCTAAGTTAAATAATTTAACTTTTACCGTGTCTTTTTGTTTTCTTTCACTATATGGTTAATACACTTACTATAACATGCCAAACGAACCCCAAATTGTTTATTATTAATATATATATCCTTATCTAAGTCATTTGGATGAACCTTAGATTTTTAGGAATAAAATAACAATTAATAATATAATATTTGATTTAAAAACTATTTTGTCTCAATTTTGACACTATTTGATATATGATTTTTGTGAAAGTAATAAAAGAATTATATGTTCTAATAAAGTTTATTAAATCAACACTAATATATCATAGTAACCTATAAAATTAGTGGAATTCATAAAAAGTCTCAAATTACATTCATTTGAGCATTTATACCATCAATTATGTTAATATTTCCTTAAAAGGGTAATTACTGCATCATCGTTGTGTCATAAATAAATTAATTTATTTAAAGTCTAAAAATTATAAATAAAATATCATTATGTAGAAAATCTTTTTATCTTTCTAATGAATATTTATAGTCGAATTTATCTTATGTATAACCCCATATTAATAATGTTTTAGTTATTAAACTTTGATTTTAACTATTTTAACTATTAATTAAATAAAATAATATTAAATGTCATAATCTAATCCAAGTGGACCTAAATGGTCATATTATATTCATAAATTTGTTTTCGGTCGAATTACACTTATCCAATAGAATTAGGACATGTGTTAGGGTAATAGTAATATCATATTTACCCTTAGTTACCCTATTTACTATTAACCGTGGTAAAAAAAAGTAAAAAGTTACTTTTCACCAAAAATTATTTTCATATCATTGATCCACATTTTGGTCCTTGATATTAACCGTGTCTGTCGGATTTTCAAAATTCCATTCACAGAAGCGGTAAAATTATGTTTTATGCAAAATTCAGTTTTTAACCTACCACTTAGTGGTTTTACTATTCATCAAAAATTGAAAGTTTTCAGAAAAATGTCAAAATTTCATCCTAAGCTATATTTTATATTCCGAATTCAAAAATTAAGTCTATATTACCAAATTCATAACATATAAATTGCATTAATTAATTTTATAATTAAATCCCGCTGTTAAAACAAATAGCGTGTTTTTAAGAAACAATATCTATCAAAAGATTGATACATGATTATGTCTGGTTTAAATGTGAAATTACATCCAATGACCAACATTGTATTAAATTGTAAAAATATATTCTAAATATACTTTAAAACCACTCAAATTAATGATTTATCACTATTAATTATTTCGATTAAAAAAGTTGTTTTTAATTATTATTTAGTAATTTTCACTATTCATCAGAATATGAAAGTTATCCGAAAAGTACCAAAATTTCACCTTAGGCTAAATTCGATACTCCGAATCCAAAAATGAAGTCCATTTTGAGAGCTAAAATTTCTATAATTTAAAAAGTGGTTATTACTATTCATAATGGCTAGTTTTAATAATATTTTAATAGCATATCGTTGTTTCATGAAACTCAGTATTGCGTACTGGACACGGTATCGAGGAAGGTTGCGATTGCGTGTAATGCAAGGCAAGTCAAGGATGCGTGTTGTGCAAGCTCCTTTTTGTTTTGCGTACAATACAAGACATTAGTGAAATTAAAAAGAATATTTTTCATAAAATCTCAGGCTATTACATTCTACCCCCCTTAAAATGAATTTCTCCCTTGAAATTCGTCAGGGTTATAAATGGGTTACTATTCGAAAGTTTCTTTAATAGAAACCCACATCGTAAAAAGGAATATCGAAACCAATCTTGAAAAACAAAAGTATGAAACGTAATGGTTACCCAAATAAACTAATCACTGGGTTTCCACATAGGTGAAAATATGGATATGGAAGAGAAATCTAACCATCATGTTCTAATGGAGAGTGGTAGAGAACATGGATATGGAAAAGCCAGCAATCACAAAGCCATAAATTTGTGACGATCTAAGGTACCATCTGATTCATCAGATATAAGATCACTAGGACAACATTTTTGGTTTTCAAGATCGTTTCCCTAAAGATAAAGAATTTGAATTAGAATAAATACTTACTTTATTTTGCTACAATCTCACTGTTGTTCATGCCTTTAACAATTTCCACTTCATATCTTAAATAAATGAAATTGAATTTGTTATTCGTGAAGTGTTAGCAGATCATGTGATAGAATGGCGGGTCATTCCATCTGTCTCAAACAAAAGGTTAGCAAAAAATTATATACATAAGTCGATCTATAGTGAGATTAATCATATATGGTTCCTAAAATGGACTTATACATCATATGTCATACAGCTTAATATAATAAAACTAGTTTATACTAAACAGGGACTTCCTGTAGGCCAGTGGTAGGCGATAAAGGCCAGTCGCACTTCGGTTGTGTGTTTGATTTCCACAGCCTTGTCCGACGCGATGGGCTGTTTCCCGTCCTACATGTTGTCCTTTTTCTAAAACTATATTACTATAACATCCCATCAATAATATCGAGAAAACTTCTATCCTTAAACAATACTAACTTATGTCCAACATAATCCATTCCAATCTTTAGGCTTATCCATAATACTGCAGTCCACTCTCATAACATAGTGACAACGATTACCAGAGATTTAACACCATCATCGATCCCCATATATCATAAGATATGTTTTGTTGGTCACATTCCAAACATTCAATGTCCTTAATCATGTATTCTCTTGAATACCTTAGTGAAAACATGAATGCAGTTAAAATTTAACACTTTCCACATACCAAAATCCTCAAAATTCTATATACTCAAACAATGATATCACTTAGTCCTTATATCAATCATGAGCTCATGAATACTGTTAAACATTTCGTTTTCTCATTTTCCCTTCATTATGCTCATATCATCTTATTTCCAAAAATATCTCAATCACTTTGAATACCACATTAGACCAATACATAAATATTCCAATACTCTATGATACAACAATATTTTGGAATCCCATTACATAAACACTTAATCATTCCACCACATCATTATCATATTCAACATCGCCAATGGTGATCGCATGTGACTTCCCTTTGTCGTTTGCCTTAAGCGGTTTCTCATGTCGATCATCACTAACCCTTGGATTAGGGCATTTATTAGCATAATGCCCCATTTCGTTGCACTTGATGCATTGATGTGTTGGTGGTGCGTTCTCTGCAGTGTTTTCTTTATTCACATCATTAGAATCCCTTTTTCCATTACTTTGATACTCAGCTGCTCGATGACCTTCTTTTCCACACTTAAAACATTTTCTAGTCCCTTTTAGACAATCTCCACCATGCTTCTTTCCACGATACTATATACAACATTATTTTAGAATCCCATTACATAATCAATTAATCATTCCACCACATCGTTGTCATATTCATCATAGCCAATAGTGATCGCATGTGACTTCCCTTTGTCCTTTGCCTTAAGTGGTTCCTCATGTCGATCATCATTAACCCTTGTATTAGTTCATTGATTATCATAATGACCCATTTCAATGCAATTGAAGCATTAAAGTGTTGGTGGAGAGTTCTATATAGTATTTTCTTAACTCACACCATTAGCAACCCTTTTTCCATTACTTCAACACTCAGCTACTCGATGACCTTCTTTTCCACACTGAAAACATTTTCTAGTACCTTTAAGACAGTCTCCACCCTGCTTTATTCCACACTTTGAGAATAAGGAAACATTCATCTTCTTTTCACCATTATTCTGAGATTTCTCCTTGAACTCCATCTTTCGTTTCTTGTCAAAACCATGAGATGGATATGTAACACCAACTTCCATTTCTACCTTGATAGCACAACGCACAATTTCTTCATAGCTACTAAAGTCTCTTATAGATAATGCCCTTCGAATATTTAGTTTTAAGCCACTGAAAAATCGATCAACTTTACTTTCATGTTGGATGATAATGCCAGATGAATACCTTGCAAGTCTTGTAAAATTTCCTTCGTATATACCAACAGATTCATCATCCGTCTAATTCAGCTCAAGAAACTCCTTTTCCATCGTTGTTCGAAGAATACGAGGGAAGTACTTACTGAAAAACAAGTTCTTGAACTCATCCCATTCCCTGGACTCAATTTCATCTCTTTGCCTCGTATTCTTGATAATATTCCACCATTGATCAGCTTCACCTTCCAAACGATATACTGCTAAGATGACTTTATCATGCTCAGAACATTGAAGAACTGAAAATATCTTTTCAGTGGTACTGATCTATTGTTCAGCAACAAGTGGATCAGAAGACCCACTGAAAGAAGGTGGATGTTGCCTCATGAAGGACTCAATAGAATATTGTTCCCTTCTCTGCTCATTTGGAAGTCCAGAATGATTCATAGCTTGTGTAAGTATAGCAATAAGATTTTGCACTCCATCTCCCATAACATTTGTTTGTTCAGGAGGGCAATCATTGCATTGTCTATTGCATTGACCAACATGGTTCCTTCGGGTTCCAGCCATCGTCTAAAACCCAAAAAGAATAGTGGGAGAGGCAAAAATCATACTAGGGAATACAACATAATAAAGGGGGAGTACCTTCAATATATAACATCTTAGGTTTAATTCTATGATCGTTAGCGTAATTCTAGTACTATAACCTATACGTATACTTAACCTTAGGGACATCCCTAGCCATACCTTAGAAATATCTCTAGGGGTCTCACTAAAGTTCTCGCATCCTAGTTTCCAAAGGTTGACTAAACCTTTACTCTGATACCAACTGTAGAGACCCGAAGCTTGACGTACATGGACATTACATTACTTTTGCGGAATACATAGTACATAACAAAAACACACACACAAGGATCGTAATAGTTTAGTGTCTTTGGAAACTCGGAACATAATATTCTAATCGTGGTGAAAGATCTTCAATATCTCCCATAAAGATCTTCCCTTTTTTTACATAAAACCTTTCTTTATATCCTGGGGAAAAGAAAACATTAAAGGGTGAGCTCAAATGATCAGTAAGGGAAAACAAAGGAAATAAAAATCATATCATATCTTTTTGAAAATCATAACCTGCAAAAGAGATCATAATATCTTAACATGGAATAAATCATAGAAGTGAAAATGAGATCCCCATAATCATAACATAAAAATTGAAAACTTTGTGGCATGCACACATAATCATGGAAAATCATTTCTTGTTAGTCATGACTCATTGCCCAGACTATCTTAGTGGACAAAGTCCCTTTCTGAACCGAGTCACCCTCGTTCTAGTCTTGTTTCACTGAACCGATATAACCTACCGTTCCAGCCATGTCTATCTCATGAGATATAAAATCTATACCCAATGTATTGGAGGGAGATATAGGTCCCACCCATCTTATAATGAATCCTTTCTTATGTGTGCCACATATTCATAAATCATACATCATCGCATAACACATGTAACAAAAATGGGATTCTTGAAACATCATGACATCATAAAACAAATCATATAAGGTAAATGACTTCATAAAAATAATTTCCTCAAAACATAATCAAATAAATGTAATAATAGGGATAAAAACAGAACCCTATATTATCTTAGATGGAAAATAATTTTGATAAAACATTTGAACTCCATTCTTGAGGAAAATATCCTTTCTACTTCAAAAACACTTTTCTTTTCTTAACATGTCATACAATTATAAACTAAAAGAAGTTGATTAAAAATAAACTTGAAAACTTATAAAGGAAGATTCTTGGAAATAATGTTTTAAAAATTCATTCTTGCCGTATAAGTTAAAAAAACATTCTTCGTACTTTTTTTGGAAAAGTCAAAAAGTACCTCATACGAAAAACGACAAAAGATTCCTTTCATACATATTACTAAATACTCACCGAAGGGTAAAAATGGATTTAAACAATTGTAGGTGGATGGAAATAATATTACATATTGATGAAACATGGATGTGGATGATAAAATACACCCCAGTAAATACTTACGAATAAACAATCTCGGATAAAAATGAGATTGTGATATTTTCCCATACCTTAGGTCCGACTTGCTTTGTAAGTGTCCGAACCTCCTGTATAATGATTTATATCATGTTATTGACTTATTCCAGAATCATATTCATTGTTATTATATCATATATGGTCCACTAATGACTTTATATTACCCGTTCTTTTTTAAATTCATGTTAAAGTAGCGTTTTGGGTAAAATCCTCTCATTTGTCGTTCGTGTTTTTAACTTGTAATTATTCATATGATTACTTAGATCATGATTACTTAATTCCAGAATATAAAACATGATTCAGAATATACATATATAATAAAACAGTAAATGGAAATAAATACACCGTTCATGGAGACGGTAGTCTGTACGTACGCATGAACGCTGTTTTTGTTTCCTTATTGAATTGAATGGAATTAAGTAGATGACATACATATAAATATAAATAATTCCAGTATCATTATTAGGTCATATATTTTATTAGTACTTATTATATATACTTTATAATCATTCATGAAAGGCTAATCATTGAGAATGAATCTCATCGCGTCGTGGAGACGGTAGTCCATACGTACGCACGAGCGATGATATCGTTCCCATGGGCGTGGAATTGTGTTGAAGTGTATGTATAATATTTAAGTATCAATATCACTTTATAATAATCATATATAGTTACTCATTACACCTTTATACCCATCCTTGTAAGTTGATGGTGGAAAATAGATTACACCACGGCGTGGAGACGGTATTCCGTACGTACGCATGCGCGATGATTTCCTTTTTCCGTAGGATGGATATAAGGTTAATTAGAGTTGTTTCATATTTATAATAACATATCAGTATATAAGAAATACTTATGTTATTACTTTATCATGAAACAACTAAAGAAGAAGAAGTTGAAGAAGAAAGAAATTGAAAAGATCGGTAATGGATATTACCTCTTCTTTGGAACGCTTCTTTGAATCCTCTACTTAGGGAACTAAGATTGGTCTTTGAAGAAGACCAGGACCTCTAGGATTATTCTAGGGAAGTGGAGAAGGGGTTTTGGCAGGGTTTGGCCGATATTGAGTGCTCAAATTGGTGTGAGAAGGAGGGGGAGGAGGTACCCTTTTATAAGGGAAGAGAGGGGCACCTTAGGAATATCTCAAAATATTATTTTACATTAAAGTCAAAATCAGTTTATAATGGTTCCAAAGGGTCTTATTTCTAAGCTAAAGTGCGGATGGGTCGTAATCCTATCATCCAATAGGATTTAGACAAGTTTAGGGTATTATTTTAACCTTATCAATTAGATTTAACTCTAAGTTAAATAATTTAACTTTTACCGTGTCTTTTTGTTTTCTTTCACTATATGGTTAATACACTTACTATAACATGCCAAACGAACCCCAAATTGTTCATTATTAATATATATATCCTTATCTAAGTCATTTGGACGAACCTCAGATTTTTAGGAATAAAATAACAATTAATAATATAATATTTGATTTAAAAACTATTTTGTCTCAATTTTGACACTATTTGATATATGATTTTTGTGAAAGTCATAAAAGAATTATATGTTCGAACCAAGTTGATTAAATCAACACTAATATATCATATTAACCTATAAAATTAGTGGAATTCATAAAAAGTCTCAAATTACATTCATTTGAGCATTTATAACATCAATTATGTTAATATTTCCTTAAAAGGGTAATTACTGCATCATCGTTGTGTCATAAATAAATTAATTTATTTAAAGTATAAAAATTATAAATAAAATATCATTATGTAGGAAATCTTTTTATATTTCTAATGAATATTTATAGTCGAATTTATCTTATGTATAACCCCATATTAAAAATGTTTTAGTTATTAAACTTTGATTTTAACTATTTTAACTATTCATTAAATAAAATAATATTAAATGTCATAATCTAATCCAAGTGGACCTAAATGGTCATATTATATTCATAAGGTTGTTTTTGGTCGAATTACACTTATCCAATAGAATTAGGACATGTGTTAGGGTAATAGTAATATCATATTTACCCTTAGTTACCCTATTTACTCTTAACCGTGGTAAAAAAAAGTAAAAAGTTACTATTCACCAAAAATTATTTTCATCTCATTGAGCCACATTTTAGTCCTTGATATTAACGGTGTCTGTCGGATTTTCAAAATTCCATTCACAGAAGCGGTAAAATTATGTTTTATGCAAAATTCAGTTTTTAACCTACCACTTAGTGGTTTTACTATTCATCCAAAATTGAAAGTTTTCAGAAAAATGCCAAAATTTCATCCTAAGCTATATTTCATATTCCGAATTCAAAAATGAAGTCTATTTTACCAAATTCATAACATAGAAATTGCATTAATTAATTTTATAATTAAATCCCGCTGTTAAAACAAATAGCGTGTTTTTAATAAACAATATCTATCAAAAGATTGACACTTGATTATGTCTGGTTTAAATGTGAAATTACATCCAATGACCAACATTGTATTAAATTGTAAAAATATATTCTAAATATACTTTAAAACCACTCAAATTAATGATTTATCACTATTAATTATTTCGATTAAAAAAGTTGTTTTTAATTATAATTTAGTAATTTTAACTATTTATCAAAATATGAAAGTTATCCGAAAAGTACCAAAATTTCACCTTAGGCTAAATTCGATACTCCGAATCCAAAAATGAAGTCCATTTTGAGAGATAAAATTTCTAAAATTTAAAAAGTGGTTATTACTATTCATAATGGCTAGTTTTAATAATATTTTAATATCATATCGTTGTTTCGTGAAACTCAGTATTGCGTACTACACACGCTATCGAGGAAGGTTGTGATTGCGTGTAATGCAAGGCAAGTCAAGGATGTGTGTTGTGAAAGCTCCTTTTTGTGTTGCGTACAACACAAGACATTAGTGAAATTAAAAATAATAATTTTCATAAAATCTCGGGCTGTTACATTCACTACCTCAAATCGAGCTTTCTAATTCACAACACAAGGTTGAAACAAGAGCAATGCCACCACCACACACCACAATGATAAAGAGAACTTGTACCATTATAGAGAAAATCCACCCATCCCCATATTACGCAAACACATAAAAAATTATTTTCCTAAATGGTACCCTTATCCAGATATGAAAAGGGTAGGAAAATTGAATAAAGAAGTTAGAAACTCAAATAAACCACCATTGATCGATCATCTGAAGTATGGGTTGAAAGCCAATGAATGAGGGACGAAAGGAAACAATAAGTTTTACATGGGTCACCCATGAAATCATAGAAACAAATGAAATGTGATCTTGTGTGATGTAATTTATTAATTTATAGGTGGTTTGTAAAGAATAAGACCATGGTAGTACCCTTAAGACCATTCTATAGAATATATGAAAATGAGGGAGACCAAAACTCATCTAGGAGGACAAAGCTATATATGGGATGTTCAATGATACTTCATAGTTTTTTTAGTTATATGAAAACCATATATCATATAAAAGTAGACGGAGACCATGAAATAACCAAGACCACGACACCATAGAATATCATCAACCCGCAAGAGTTTATTCTAGATCCCCTATTCCCCAACATAGTAGATCAAAAATTGGGAGAACCATTGAAAAATAACCACCACAACTGCACACCGTAGCTGAGCCTCTACAATGAAGATATCCAAAATAAGGATGTGACATAAAAAAACTCCAAACCACCATGGAAAAAATATTACCTCTATGACTATAAAAAATCACTCCTAAGTCGTAACTATCTATTATATGCCACAAACATTCCAAAATAGGAAGTGACACCCTCTACTCATCCTAAACATCTCTAAATACATCAGTATCTCTCTAGACACCACTTTCACTAGATTAATTACAACATAACAAGACATATGTTCTGGGCCATTAAAAAACCCATATTAAATTCCCATTGATATACGCGGTTTCTATCTTTATGTATCCCCTTGGGATAATACTGACCACCATAGACATCATTGATAAGAATTTTTATCATAAACCAATTATTATACCTCAATTAAAAAATAATCTCAAATATACCATCTCACCCTTCCTAAACTCCCCTTATCATATCAAATGAAGTCTTTCATAACCCATAATAATACAAAATAATACCATCAAATTCCATAATAAATCATAGATAAATAAATTTTTTTCATTAATACTAAGGTTGATAAACCGAGATAGAAGCACTATATTATTATAGGGTTGGTCATAACCATAATAACAAAATATAGGCTCACATCATCAAGGTCAATTATTTCAATTGAAATTAACCCAAGCTCATAAATTAATTAACAAGAGAATTTATATTTCTACACATACTCTCAAATTCATGACTATTCGTAAATCTTGTAGAGACATTAAAACATGATAATCCAATCCAAAATCTGGTCTCTATGAATATCATTATCCAATGCATTCATATCATTCGAGATCAATCCATAACAATTTAAAATCAAGATAAAAACCCTTGATATATTTATTTTATATATGAGAATAATTAATATAGGATACTGACTATATTGAATGAATATATAAGGTCACACATTCCAAAAAAGTGGATGCAAACACTTATATCACATCAATAATGTGTCAAATGATAATTTGAAAGAATTTATAATCTTGGAAGAACTAAGAATTGATCTCCAAGTTATAGATTTGTTGAGTGGAGGGAATGGATATATAAAAATTGATTATTAAAAGAAACACCAAAAGTATATTATTTGAAGTAAATTTTTTTACATAATCTAATTGTAATGGTTTCGCAGTTCCCAATCAACCGCCTGGTAAAATCCTCCTTAGGGATTAATGGTGTTCCATGGGATAAATTAAACTAAATGGGCCACCTAGTACTATATTCTATTAAAATAGGCACCCAATGGATTTTTCTATAACATTCAACAATTATAATCTCACTACCCCTCTATAAACACCCATAAACACTTATCATAAAACAAAATCATATAATACAATTTAGAACAATTAAATAAAATGTATAAATTTTATCTTCAAATTTGAGGGAAATTATATGCTTCCTTTGTAAAGTAATATCATCTTTAGTGTCATCAATAATTATAATAGATAAAAAATCTTAGAAACTAGAATAATAGATTCATTCCTTCTACGAGGTCTCCTAATGATTACACCTATGACTTTACTACAATCATATTAGACACACATTATTACTCCAATGATATTCTCAATTTAGTAAAAAATAGTCATTATTCCCTTCTAAATTTTCAAAACTTCCATTCATTTAAGATTCTTTCCATCAACCACATGTTTGGGCTCTATCTCATATTTCATGATTTTTCACACATTAAATAAACCTTGACGTTCTTAATACCCAAGAGGAAAACCCAAACAATAAGTTACAAAATTAATCTATTATATGATTTTTATGTAACTAATAACTAATAGTGTATTATTCCGAAATTTTCGTAAATAGTGAAGATATGAGAGATGAGATACATGAAATAAGACCCAATAACCAATTATGAAATCCATGAGTTGTGTTTTTTTGTTAACATACATGTAGCACATACTATAAGGTGTAATAGGATGCTTCCAAATTATCTGGATTCTTTTGATGGTATCATTTACAAATTTTGGATAAATAATGTCATAGTATCTAGAATCTAACAAATATATAGGTGAAAAAAATTAATAATCGTATAAGTATTCAAAATCAACAATCTATTTTGAATCATGTTATTAGTTATTGTATGAAACTCTACCAATTTTGAACGTTTATCTCATACTCTATGAAATTATAGCTCAAATGCACATAGAAAATCCTCGATTCAAAATCCATTATTTTTTAGGTATTATTATGTTTATTTTATATATTGTATTTATCCTTCATTTTCTAATTAAGTTATTTTGAAAAAATGGATGTTTTGGGTAGCAGGTTGTATGCGATTGGTAGACAATTATAGGAAATTGTGCACCCTTATCCATGTAAGAAAGAGACCTATATCCATTTTGGGTAGGGGGAACCTCATTGTTAGCACATGGTTTGGGAATGCATTAAGGCTAACCATGGGACATGTTCCTATTGGTCAATGAGAGATGCACATTTGCTGAAAATTATGACAAATTCTGCATAAAAAATGTGTGACTGTCCAGATCCATAAAAAGTGTAAAATTAACTTTATTCCATATTCTAGTTTAACCCTAAATCCCATCCTATCCACCCCATTTTTTATTTTATTCCCATGGGAGCCTCCTCAAGACATTATTGGAACTCATGGGCATCATTCCTCAAGTTGTTTTTGTGTGGGAAAATTAAGGAATCATGAAGTCTCTTATCCTTTTATTTATCTCTCTTTCTTTGGTGTATCCTCCCTCATTATTGAGTTGTTAATTTCGAACAGTATTTTTACCTAAATAGTGTTTTGTCTTCTCTTGTTGGATGAAATTTTGATGTTTGTGGCTCAATCATGCAGTTGTAGGGTCTTGTGGTAGAGTAGTTGTGGGTTTTTACTAGATTCCTGATTTTTACAAGTGTAGGGTATGTGGTTCCATGCTTTTACATTATTATATGATTTTTTATTTCCTTTATAATTGTTTTAATGTGTTATATTGATTTTTTTAAGTTCAGAATAATGTTTATAAAAATGTTTGATATAAACATGTGATAAAAATGTATTTTCAAAAGTAAGGTGGTCATGTTTCATGTGTGATTCAGTATGTTGTTTCCTTTTTTTATACCATGTTTTAATGGAGAGAAATGTTTTTAAATGATATTTAATGGTGGGAATGTGTTGAATGTTCATATTATAAGAGAAGTGGATTTTTGTTACATGTGGTATTCTTTTATTATTCACCTAATTTATGTCTTTGAATTGTGAAGCATGTTACAAAATGGTTTTGGTGGGAATATTATTTTGAAAGGGGATTTTCCCATGGAAATGTTTAGATTCCATATGTGTTATTATTTCTATGTTTCCCAATTGGTTTTATACACTATCAAAGTTTTTGTGAAATGTATTTCCAAATGGTTTTAGTGTGTCTGTGAAATGGAAAGCTGCATTGTTTATCGAAAATGGTGGATTTTATATGTATTTTCATCATTGGATCAATGTGAACGTCTAAATTTAGTGATTTACTTATATTCATATAATTCTTGGAACATGTATGTGAATGTTTTGATTGATGTGATTTGTGAATTAAAATTTGAGCACAATGGGAATCAAGGCTGTCTAAGTGGGAAAACAAGAACTAGTATGCTAGTTGATCTAGAAGTGGCTTAAGACTGAATTAATATAGTAGGGTTTACTATCACCCCACTAACTAAACATGTTATATGATTGGAGATCACTGTAACCCCCTTCAGTGGATTCTGAATGGGAAATCTATTGTTCTTTACTTATGATTTGGAGACCACTGTAATTTTGTGTGGCATTCCCCTCTAGTGGATCATGCACAAGAATGTTATTGTTAGATGAGTTGGAGGATTTGGATC
This sequence comes from Viscum album, assembly GCA_963277665.1. Taxonomy (NCBI): domain Eukaryota; kingdom Viridiplantae; phylum Streptophyta; class Magnoliopsida; order Santalales; family Viscaceae; genus Viscum; species Viscum album. The sequence continues at coordinate 931,069,447 of OY728165.1, forward strand.
ATCAATGTACATGGTACAAAGTCTCCCACTTCTGCTAGTTACCTATAATGATCAATCGATGGTTCTATCTTATGATATTATGCTTATGTGATTTGATTCTATCCATCATTATATGTTAAAACCTGTGTAAATTTTTATTTCATTAAATATTAATTGTAGAAAGGGGATTCCATAAAAAATATATCTTGGGAATTTTTCAATTAAATGATTTCTTATAATTGTTTCAAATATTCTTATATAAATTTAAATATTTATTTTATTTCTAATATTTTAACATGCGATATTTTATTTTGGTAGAATCATATTGTGATTTTTCTCAAAGCCACCATAAACCATTTATTGTATGAAGAATTGGGTTTGTATTCCCCATGTAAAGTCAATATGTATCATGAAGGTGATGGAAGATCTAGTTTCTAGAGTTCCAATTATGGAATATTTTTATGGTGGTGGATTTTGGGTTTTGTCACTCTTGTTTCATGGAGGCTCTTTCAAATAGTTTTGTTGATCCCATTTTCTTCAAGTACATTTGGTTTTTGGTTAATGTTGTAATTTACAAAAAATTTTCCTTGTCTACTTATGATTATCATTTATGTGATGTTTACTATTGTGGGTTATTTGTGATTATGTATGTGGTTGAAATCATTCCTAATGTGATTTTTTATACTGAGGCACTAGTTTCATCCCCTAGGGATGGAGAATTTCATTAAAGACATAGAAATAATCGATCTTGGGATTAGGTTATATGAAAACTCTATGAGGTTCGGGAAACAATTTTATTAGAGTAAGTCAATATATTTTTTATTTAAGATATTTGGTATGAGTTTGGATAGATAAGATCTATGATTTTTAGGGATTTAGGTTTTTTGTAAGTGGGGTGTCTAATCAACATACCTCATGACAGGATTCCAATTTCTATGGGATGTTGGGATTTGGTTTCACTTCTCTTCTAGGTGTGATGTATAGTATGTAGAATACATATCAGTATTGGGAGGGGTTGGAGTGGTATTTTGTCTCGTTATTAGTATAGATTTAGTTATGTTATGATTAACAAAAGTGTTGGTATTTTCTGTTGTTGCTGAAATTTTTAGAATGTGTGTTGATGTTCTTGTGTTTTTGTTCCATATCAATTTAGTCAAATTCCTCATGAGAGAAATAATATAAAAATGTTTGAATAGGACAATGTCATTTCTCCCTCACCAATTGATCAAAGGATTGTATATGTATTGGTTGAAGTTGTCCTAGATTTAGGAAAAAGACTATTCTCTGGTCCTTCTCAAGTTAGAGAAGTCAAAACATGTGTTAGAATGGACAATGTTCAGAAGTTCCTCAAGAACACAACTCCTTCATTATATTATAACATAAAAAAGGGGGAATAATAGGAGTGTATTGAGACGATAGAGAGGATTTTCAAATTTTTTGATACTCAAAAGGAAGTTAGAGTGAAGTGAGATTTTCCTTTTTTGGAAGCTTCCAATTGTAAGTGGTGGGAATCCAAAGAGAAAAACGGGAAGTAGAGGGAGATGAGATAGAAATATTTTAAGTATTTTCAATGAGAAGTACATTCAAGATATTTTGGCCTTCTTTTGGTCAAAATAGTATTTGGTTCAAAGCTAGGGAGACTAGACTGTGATGTAGTATGCTAACCGCTCTGCATATTTAGTCGGGTTTTCACCCGAGATTGTTTCCAATGAGTAGATGAAGGCCCAAAAGATTGAGATGTAGTTGTGGCTAAATATTAGATCTTAAGTCTTCCTGTTCAAGGCAAAAAATTATTATGAGGTGCTTGATCATGCAATTATGGTTGAGATTATCCATAGTGGAAAGTATGGTTTCATGGAATTAATATTAGCAATGAGTTAGGGAAGTGGCTACTTATCTGAGAAGAAGAGGATGTGGGAAGAGGATAAGAATAGAGAAAGTGGTAGCTCAAGACATCTATCCAAACTATCTAAATTAGTGTCTTCCAATGATTGGTTAGTTGTGTGCTATTAGTGTGGGGAAGGAGGGCACATGGGATCTGTGTGCACATCTCCACCCATTTATTTTCAACGATGTAATGTTTTAGTACACTTACATTAATTTTTTATGTTAGTGCACCCTTATAAGAGTTCTTAAAGAAACATAGAATCCATGGTGATGACAGCTCAGTTGGAACCATCTATGATAGCAGGTTTCTGGTTTGGAGGTCATCACAGTGGGGCTACATCATTTTATTGGTAGATCCAAATTATGGCATAGTTGTAGGTCAGTGGATGTTCATAGGGATAACCTAAGATGTGGAAACTCCATGTAGTGGACTGAGAACCAGTGGAATTAGATGCAGGGCCTACGATAGTTCAAGGTACTGTTCTTAATATATCGTCTTTAGATGATGTTCTCTTTGATATTGGTGACTCAGTTTCATTTATTTCATCCCATTTTTTTGATGTGTTTATGCTTCAAACTGATCTTATTTTGTATGTTATGGAGTTGGGAAACCCATTTTGTAAAATGTAAGAGAAGGGTTTTAGGTGTTATTCCTCTGCACTCACTATGTCAGGGGCCAATATAGAGTTGGATTTTATGGTATTGGAAATGTAAATTTTGAAATGATCCATGGTATGGATTGAAATATGTGTTTTTAGGTTCACATCGATTTCTATAGGCATCAAGTGAGTTTTGTGGCACTAGATGAAAGTTCTGATGTTTTTTCAGGCGAGTGGGGTCCTTGGTCAGGATGTGAAGGATTTACACTTCCAGAATTTGGAAACCATGTTTATTATATCACACCTCTAACATTGGAGGATGATGCTGGTGTTCTTGAGGGTGGATTACCTCCTTTGGTGGATCAGTTCCCTAATTTTTTTCTACATAATTTCATGTGTTTTCCTATTTAGTGGTATGTATATCATTCTACTTATTTGGCACTGGGAATACAAACAATATATCTTACCTCATATTTTATGTCCCCTACATAGTTGAGGGATTTAATGGCACAATTGGATGGTTTGGAATCCAAAGGATTAATTCACCCGAATGTCTCACCTTTGGCCACCCAGTTCTTTTTGAGAAAAGAGAGATGGATCTATCATTTTGTGTATTGATTAGTAGAAGATGAATAATGTAACAATTAAGAACAAATACCCATTTATCTCTGTTGATGACCTTTTTTACTATATTAAGGGGAAAGGATGTTTCACAAGATTGATTTTCATTTTTGGTACCATCAAGTTAGAGTTAGAGAGACAAATGTTTCAAATATATCCATCCAAACCAGGTACGACCATTTTGAGTACATGGTAATTCTTATTGGGTTGAAACAATTCACCAGAGGTTTTTTTGGAGCTTATGGACAAGGTTTTACACCAGTATCTCAGTTACTTTTTGTGTATTTTTGGATGGAATCCTAGTCTATTCCAAGACTGAGGAGGATCATGAGAATCATTTGAGAATTATTCTAGGAACCCTTCAGGATAATAATCTCTATGAAATGTTTTCTAAATGAATATTTTGGATTAGGGAGGTGATGATTATAGGCCATGTGATCTCGGAAAAATGGATTCAGTGGACCCTGAGAATATTAGTACAGTTATGTCATAGAAATATTGAAATAATATTTTTAAAATCATATTCTTTTTTAGGATTCGAATGGTATTATATGTGGTTTAATCAAGATTTATTTTGGATTACTTCATCCATGATGATTCTCACCTAGAAGGCGTTATGTTTGAATGTAGTCAAGTGTTTCAAGCAGCTTTTGTGGAGCTTTGTTGGTGGTGGAACAAAGGGCCATTTTTGATATTTTTGGAATCATGGAAGGGATATATGGTCTATTATAATGCCTAATGAATGGGTCTTGGGTGTGTGTTGATACATGATGGTCTTGTGATGACTATGGATCTATCCAACATTGACTACATGAATATAATTAACTGACCTGTGACCTTGTTTTAGTAGCATTGATGCATGCACAAAAGACGTGTCACCCTAATCTTTCTGGAGAGATGTATTTAGTTTATTTGGATCACAAGATATTGGGAAATATTTTGACCCATTAATATTTGAATTTTATGTAAATTCATTGTGTTGAGTACCTTTAGGGGTTTGATTTTTATATTATGTATACCCAACATAAGTGTAATTTTTTGGAATATTATTTGAGTAAGAAAGTGTCAGTGCAAGATTTTAAAGAGTCCATAGATGAGTGGAATTTTTTTTTCTTTTATCTTTGATAAATCTCAAGACCATGAACTATAATGGAATATTGTTCTTGGCCACTATTCAGTTGAAACCTTCCCATATAGAATTGATTATATGAGATAATTCTAGTTATGAGTAGTTCCAATAGTCTAATCAGTTTTTAAATGGTGGGGAGATTCCTTGTGAATGGTTATTGTCGCATGAGGGGATTTTTTGGATTCATGTGTTGCTTTGTGGTGATATAGGATAACAAACAGTATTATTGGGCCATCTATCCTAGTTCCACCAAGATATTTTATGATGTGCAATGAAGGTTTTAGAGGCTAGGTATGAGGTAGGAAATAGCTATCTCTATATTATAGTGATCTACATGATAGAATGAAATTGCACAACAACAATGTCCCTCTAGTTTTCATCAACCACTACCTATTCTTACGTTGAAGTGGGTTGCGATCACAATGGATTTTATTATTTGATTACCTCATACTCCCCGATGGAGGAAATCTATTTGGGAAGTGATTGATTATTAGGAAAAAAGACCAATTTCATTCCAATAATATATTCATCCTATGATGATGAGTCAGACTGTTATTATGCTCATAATTTCTTGAAGATCCATGGTGTGTCATCTACAATTGTTTACGACAGGACCCCCATTTGACCTCATAGTTTTTTGAATTTTTTCATAAATTGATAGGTGTTCCAGGTAATGTTGATCCTGGAATACTATCCTCAAAAATATTGTCTAATGGAGTTGGAGAATCAGATTTTGGAATACAATCTCCAGACATGTGTTTTGGATATTTGAGGTTCATGGGATAACAATATGGTATTGGCTGAGTTCGCAATCAAAATTCATTCCCCATACTCAATCTGAAAGGATATTTTTGAGGAGAATTATATTCATAAATTTAGGATGAATTTTTGTTAGGCTGAGGTGGGTGACACCTCATTGTTGGGACATAGTCTTATGTAAGAAAAGTTTGAAAATGTTCTGTTGATCAATCAGTATTTTTGGAAATCTTAGAGTAACTAGAAGTTATATTCTAATCAGTGTTTTTGACTATTAGTCTTTTAGGTGGGTGAAAAATATTTTTTGAATGTCTCGCCTATCTTGGGTCATCATCCTTTGGGTATATAAGGGGATAAAATTCCTTTTTATGTTGGGATATTTTAGATTATATAGAGAGTTGGTAAGGTGGAATATAGGTTTAATTTTTCCTCTTAGTTGTCAACAGTTCCTGATGTGCTCCATGCATCTCAGTTGGTAATGTATAATAAATATCCATCTCACGTATTTAATTGGGAGGATTTATAATTGGAGTATGTTTATTCTATGTTTGAATGGCCAGTGTGAATTTTATAATATTTGTAGAATGTTGTTTAGGGAAATTCAATTCCATTGGTATAAGTTCTATGACAACATGTTAGTGATATACATTATATTTGGGAGAGGAATTAATGGGTCCAGTAGGAGTACCCATTTTTGTTTTCTGGTCAATATTTCAGTTGACTGTCATGGGGTGGAAAGTTTTCATTGTGTGTAAAATTGTCAAATTCATGATTTTTTTAGGCATTATTTTTTTATTCTAGTCTTGAATCCTTGTGTTTCCAATTTAATTTTTGGAGAAAATGTATATTTTTTCTTTGAAATGTGTTATTACATGATTGCTACATAGTTAGGGGAATCATTGGACCCTCCTCTCGGTAAGCAGGCGACCTATTCCATCTTTTGGGAAGTGGAGACAACACAGTTGGGGAATGGTTTTGAAAACCATGATGGATAACCATGAGGAATGTTCCTCTTATACAATGAGGTATTTATGGTTACCCTATGGTTTAAAAAACCATGTGGAAAACCATGAGACATGTCCATGTCATTAAAAACTGGAAAAGTGAATTGCTACCCTCTTCGATTTTAATCCTAAATCACAACCCAAAGGCCCCATTCATAATATTTATCCATGTTAGCCACCTCCACTCTTTATTGGACCTCTTGAGTATCAATATTTAGGTGGGTTTGTTGTAGGAAAATCATGTAATTATCAATTAATTCTCTTCTCCATTAATTTTTATTTCTAGGGTTTCTCCCCCCTCTTTCTTGAGTTCTTAATTTCTAGTGGGTTGTTTGACCTCAAGATGGATTGATCTTATTATATTGAAGAAAATAACAATGTTTTATGATTGATATTTATATTATAGGGTCTTCTGGTGGTGTGGTAATGGTTTCACACATTATTCTAGATGTTTACAATGATGTGGTAGGTGGTACTGAGATTTAACATTATTAAATGAGTTTATGTTGCTTTCTTGATTGTTTAAATGTGTTATATAGATTATTTTTGTGACGTGAAACATATTTCTGAAATGGTTTAAGATGAACATGTGATGAAAGTGGATTTTCAATTAGTAGGTGGTCATGTTCCAGGTTTTCATTATTTCTGTGTTTCTTAAATATGTTTTATACATTGTGTGAATGGTGTGAAATGTGTGTCACATAGATGTAGTGGTGAGAATTTGTTGAAAGTGTATTTTTTGAGAGAAATGGGGTTCTTTCCATGTTTGATTCTTTTTTATGAACCTTAAAAGTGTCATTAAATTCTAAGGATTGTTATAAAATGCTCTTGGTGTGAATATGATTTTGAAGGTTCTTTTCCCATGGAAATGGTTGGATTCCATTTTTTTGCTTCTTGTTTTGGTTCCAAATGGTTTTCATAAATTATTAAAGGGGTGAAAATTGTAGTTCCTAATGTTTTAGTTGTGCATGTCAAATTTAAAGTGATTTGTTTTATAAAAAATGGTGGTTTCCATGTGGATATTGGTTATTGAATCAATGTGAGCATTTGAAAGTGGTGATTTCCTTGTGTGATTATGATGCTCGAAATATTAATGTGAAGTTGTTTATTTATGTGATATGTGAAATGAAATTTCAGAATTAAGGAAATCCATGATATCTATGTGGGATAACAAGAACTAGTACAGTAGTTGATCCATAAGTGGATGATTCTGATATTAACCTTGCATGATTAATGATATAAACACTAACTAAATGTGTGATATGATTGAATACCACTAGAATTTCGGAGATGGGAACCCCTATAGTGGATCCTTAATAGGAAGGTAGTTGGTTTTTTATTATGAGTTGGATACCACAAGAATATTTTGAGATGTTCCCCTTCATTGGATAATTTAGGAGAATGATGTTGGTAGTTTAATTAGAGGATTCTGATCACATAGTTATATGGTTTATAGGGTCCCACGTGTACTAGTTACTTTTAGGGATTTACACATGGTTCTCTCATTTGACATTATATTAATGTGATTTAGTTCTAGAAATCAGTATATGGTTTACCTAATTTACATTTTTTTTCAAAAAATCATACTTTTAGAAAGGGGTTTCCTGAAAATGATTTTTTGATAATGTTACCCTCAAAAACAATTTGGGAAATGGTTCACAAATTCTTATAAAAACGTGAATGTTGATTTTTATTATAATGTTTTAGAATGGCATCATTCTTTTGTGTGGAAGCCTACATGGATTTTTATCACACCCTACTTACACCATTGGGTGTTTGTATATTTTCTTATGTATGGACCATATAAAGAAAATATGTCTCATGTAGAAGATGGTGGATATTGTTTCTTTTATTTCTATTGTTGAAGGTTTTAATGGTGATGACTTGAGGGTGATGTTCATATTGTTCCATGGAGGTTTCTAGGATAGTTTTGTTGTTGCGATTACATTGTAGTATTTTGGGTTTTGGTGAAATTTGGTATATGAATTTTTTTTACATCATTGGGTTATGATTATAATTAATGTGACTTTTTATCTTGTTGGTTATTTGTAATTCTATCAATGAGTTAAATCATTCACAAGGTTCATTTTTGATACTCAAGAACTAGTTTCCAGCCCATGGGGATTTGGGATTCCCTTCAGGATATACAATTAATCATGTTGAGTGTCAGGTTGGATGGAAACCTAGGTTGGTTCATGACACTCAAGAACAAGGATTGTGCACTTAGATAATCCATTTATCTACAAGTGATATGATGTACTCGTCTTCACCTGTGTTCCCACAGATTTTCAAACTACTCCCAAAGTCAGAATGAGAAATATGAATCTCAATACAATACATTAATCATGGGTATACCATAAATTTGATCTATATTGTGAATATAGATATTTATTAAATCTTACTCTGATAAGATCTATTTTATTTTTAAGAATTATGTGACATTAATAAATATGTCAAATAGAACCCATACTATATAATAATCCTTCAATATTCTTAGAAGTCCTTCAAAAAATACAATGGTCCTTTCGCCCCAACTCCATGCGGATACTGGAAGTGGCTGATGTGACACTCCAAGCCACAAGTTCTCTAACTACACAATTAAAAAGTTTTGATAATAGTCCACATATCTTCTTATGTCCCTCATCATAACAAGCTACTAGTATTTATTCTCGATACCATGTTACATCATCATCATCCTAGGGTATATAACCTATCAATAAGTGTTAAATTTCCTCATACACTACTCATAATATAATTAAGAAACACCTCATTGACTTGGATATATAAAATCTATTCTTAATCAAAGATATCTCCGAGAATTAATTCTATATTGAAGATATTATCATCCCTTACTGAATAATATGAATCAAAATCATAATTCGATGTTACATGATCTACTAGAAATGAAGTAATGACAAATAGATAAAAATATAAAACACTATTCTACTTAGTTAAATTTAATATTCATTATATAAAAATAATAATCAATATCAACTCATCACTAGAATATTTAATGAAATCCCTTTTATTTTTCCCGTGAATATAATCATCCAAATCTTTTCCCATTCCAATGTCAAATTCCATCTCAAAATCATATTTATAAATGTAATATATCTATGTTATCAACCAAAATATTACATACCAATTTGATAAAATATATCATAATAAAGTAAATTATTTATATAATTAAAATCATTTTCTAAAGTGATATAATTACAAATAAATTGTAGAATGGAACAAATATTCTTTATATAGATCATATTTTAGGTAGTTCCACTAACGATTCTATAGATGAAGAGACCTATATACAGGAACATAATATTACAATATCCACATAGAAATAATTAAAGACCCTACTGAGACCAAATATACAAAATATACCTTCGTTGGCCATGTAGAATTAGAATCAGAGTCTATGTAAATTTTCCTTCAATTGCTAATATATGGCTTCACACTGATAGATCTACTAAAATATCATCCATTTCATGAGTAGGAAGGTTATTTTCATTTATAAATTAATGAAATAATTAATTAATAATATATAATAAATATATATACTATGTATACTCTTAATCTAAAAAAATTAGGTTTAGAATAAAATTGAGAATCCTCCACTTTCTAATTATCATTAAAAATTATTAACCTAGATATAACATTCCAAAAAATGAACATATCTTATATCCATAAACAATACATAAATATAATATAATAAAGCTATTCACACGTAGAATACTAAATATGATCCCTAAATAATTCTCATGATTCTTATGGTACCAAGAATATAACAGAATATCATCAACAAACATCATGATGATGGAAATTATGTAGTAATGAAAAATTTAATTCACAAGGGAAATGGGAAAGGCCAAAACATTCATCAAAACAAATGGAATGAAACAGAAATAGTGTATTCTATAAATAAAAAATAACATCCTTTATATACAATCTACTATAAATATATGGTGATCATAACCTGAGAAGACATTAAACATAGAGATCCATTAAAATCCACTAAACTAATTAATAAAATGATTTATCTTTTCTAGTTGATATATATTATTCATGGTTTCATAATTAATTTTATAGTAGTCCATTAAAAATATCATGTTTTTATTTAATTTATAGAAAAAGAGTTCAAAATAATCATTAGGAGATGTTTTAGAATGTTCAAATTCCTTCACTTCTTGATCCTAAAGATGTACCTTATGTTCTCTCAACATGCATAGTTCTATATTATATGAATGTTTTTATATGGTATCAACACTCAATATTAGATCGATATGAATTAAATATCCATTTCAAGAGTAAATAAAAATAATTAATTAATTAATAATTCATGTAAATTCTCTAGTATTAGATGAATTATTGGTGGGTTTTTCATTTTCAGAACATCGAAAACCATTTTGGATATTTTGGTAGTTGTAACTTATAAATATTTGAGGTCGGTTCCAATAAAATATGTCTAAAATTCCAATTTTACTGTGAAGGTACACTCATCATTGACTATCTATTTAAATGAAACCTTAACTTTGTAGAAATTAATGAAATCCTAATTGTGTGACTTTTTATCCATCTTAAAAAAGATGTCATAATTGAACATATCAATATTATATAATTCATATTGGTTACCATATCCTATGAACCAAATGTAAAAATCTAGAAATATCCTATAAAGATAAAATATCTTAGATATAGTCATATTTAGAGCCCAATTTCAAAATATTTCACTAGTATAATCCCCAAGCTAATTATATTACCTTGAATGATAAAAAATGGGTATCTCCTATGTCAAATAGACTATCAAATTGATTATATAAAACTAAAACCATACATGTTATAATTTAATAAATTTCACCCCTATTAGTTGGAGCCCAAAATAATAATAAAAACCACCATCAATCAATGCATAGCTCTAAAAATTATATACTGGACTACCCTATGAAACTGAACCTAGACGATCCAACTACTAATACACTAATTTACAAATCTAGCACTATGAATATATCTATATGTGGAAGCCTTAATATCAATCTAATGAGGCCCATTTTACTACTATTTAGAAATAATATTATTTAATGAGACTCTCCCTAAACCCTACTACATCATCATCCAACTATATTTTTGTATGTGTCCCATTCTATTACAACCATGACTCTCCCATGATTGATTGGGATAAGCAGTTTAAAAATTACCAGGCTATCCATACAGATATAATATAAATAGAGATGCACCAGATGAATGAATAAATGAACACATACCCTATTTTAGTTATCTCTCGTCACCCTATAATATATCATTTAGTGTCATATTCTTACTATTACGATAGGTACAACATTATTTTCTATAAGGACAAATACTCAGACATGTAAAGGAATAAAATTTTCTTACAACACCACTCTCTTCAAAATATTCTTAGTAACAATGGCCTTGTGAAATTCCATAGGATAAGATGTCAAACTGAATTTTCTTTCCAATTGTTTCAAATTTAGAAAAAATTAATTCTCAAAACTAGGAGAAATTTCATCCCTATTTATATATATTAATGGAGAAGACAAAAGTATCTCATAAAACCATGTAGAATAATCAATAATTGATGGTGTTTTTTGATATATCTCCTTTAAATCTTATTCTTGATCAATAATCATTATCTCTGGGATGAATTTTCCAGTATATATATCCTTTGAGGTCTTCAATGAAAAACCTAAATTACTTATGTCTATACCAAAAAACTTATGTAAATCCAAGAAGGTACCATAAGAATGAAGGTCTTATAATTCCCTCATTCACCATCATTTTACAAAAGGAGATTGACTATGATATCATTTATATGGATATAGTCCAAGACATAAAATGGGACTCGAAAGTTCTTGGAATGCTTGAGATTTTTACCTCAAAAAATATTCGGGGAATTATACCTTATAATCCTAATACTGATATATTCATCTATCTCTTATGGGTACTAAATAATAAGCCCCCATAATAGGGAGAATCTTGTATATGAAATAATGTATTATCCATAAGAGTAACTTCAACTCCGATTTACTAATTAAATATTTCTGTGATTGTATTATTTTCAATCTTAGGAATAACCTCATTCAAATGTTTGGGTGTATCAATGAGAGATCATTATAGAATAATTTTTATCATTTTAAAACATAAATTGAGAATGTTGTAATGTAGCTTAACTATTGATAGAGTTTAGTCAAAATAATGAATACTATAATATGATAACTTTACATCTTCTAGACTTATCAGACAAATCCCAATAACTAGGCCTTAATGGAAATCCCTTATATTACACACTAAGTCTCAGAATGATATTGTAAAAAACTACATACAAATGGATCTAGGATCACATTGATCATACAATCAAATTATAAACTTTTATCATAAAATGGTAACACTAAAGAAAATTTGGTTGTTAATTAATTATATAAGTCAATTAATTTACATATCGAATGATAAAATAAATTATAATTCGGGTAAAATTATATAATACCTCATTTTTAAAACTATTTTCAATTACTCACATGCATGCACATAACATGTGAGCTTATATTCCCAATATTGTACATGAACTCAAACTCTATCACCATCCAAAAAAAGAGAAAATCTATAAACCAAATTCATAAAAAATCAAAATTAGAAAATTCAAGAAAGAGAAACCTCAAAACCAAAAACATCAATCAGACTATCCTCAAATCTTGGGGGTCCAAAAAAAGGGTTCCTATTACACATGAAAAAATTTCCAATCTAATATTTTTACATTCAAACTCCAATATATTAAACCTAAAAATAATACGTAATAAAAATAGGGAAATAATACAATTGCATAATACAAATTACTATGTATAATATTCCCTCAATATCATACCGATAATCTATTATAATGTAGAATAAATTATAAAAAATATAAAACAAAACATGGAATCAAGTATAAATGATAACCATGTAAATCACATCACATGTAAATTCAGAATGAACATAATATACCAATTCATAAATAATAAACATATTATCCAAAAAATTAGTAGATCACTACATTATATATATAATTTTTATATATTATAATAGAGACAATACTAAAAATGATCCTAGAAAATTCCAAGATATCGATGCTATGTTCTGGCTAATATCTACATACATAACCCTCTAATATATTGTAATTTCTATTACATGAATTCTAGATAATAATATTTATATGAACACCTAATGAACAAGTGAGGTCTTATTACCTAACTCATTAAAAACCACATGTATTCCCTTAACATAAGAGTAACAATATATAGAGTAAATTTACTGAATAATAAATAAGGAACCAATCATGAATGCACCCTAATAAGTTAATAATTTACTTATATTCCATAAAATCTAATAATACATACTTTTTTTAATACTAGAAGAAATATTAATCTCATATCAATGAAATCTAGTATCAACCATATTACATAGAAAATAATAATAACATAATTACAAAAACAACCTCCCGTAAAGGAATTGTATTATGAGGAAGGAATGACTTACGTAACCTCCCACACACATCAAATCGTACCATAACCATAGGTAATCCCACATGGATCACCCTCAAATATAATAAATTTATCATGATAATGCCACAATGTAGGAAGCATACAATATACACAAAACCATATAATAACCCTTTGTAAATACCTATAGCTAAAATTTCATTCTTTCATATAATGATAATAAAACATAGAATAAACATACGTAATTTTATCTATCTACCAATATTCTAGTAACTTTTGGAAATAACAACCATATTATCCATCATATATAAAGGTTTTATCACATTTTATATATGAAACCTCATAGTCCTATCATCCATACTATCTCACCTATTCTTAATTATCTTACAATTATCAAATAAAATGGTTCATTAACCATTGTCACATTCAATGAAAATTACACTTGGATGATGTTGATAATATCAGATAACTCAAATAATAATTAAAACACAAATGTGTTAAACCCTTTATAGAACCCCTATATTCACAAAGGGTATGTCATAACCCATCCATCATGTGATAATTTCACCTATTCTAGATTAATTATAAAAATTAGAACCCATAAATACCAAAACACATAAATAAAATTGGTAGTGAAATTATATTCATATCAATGAAACTACATGAATGACAATTTATGTATTCTTATATAAACAACCAAACATGATAACTACATCATAATTCAACCTATTTTTTTAACCTCACTTGTGTTTTTGTTCCAATTAAATATGTATCAATTTCAATATGTAAACCTAATAAGGAACAACAAATTAAATATTCTAGATATAAAAACACAAAATAGACCATAAGATCCATAATGATGGCTTATATGAGGATATACATACCAAAAGTGGAAAAAAAATTAGAACGTCAATATGATAATATATTATCTTTTGTTGTATTTTTAAGAAGTAATGAACCAAAATTTGGGCACCCATTAGTTGTGGGAGCTTATGGGATAAACTATATTTTATTTGAAAAATATGAAAATACCTCTAAAGATATTATAAGAAGGTATAATATTTGGTACCCATTCTTGTTGTACGAGGCTCCTTATGTTATACTTGGAACTTGATATATAACAAACAGTCCTAGGTTACCAAAGAATATGTACACAATAGGATTCCACATAAACACTAAAGGGAATTCCTAGTCCCCAAAAGTCTAAAAATATTTTCATGGAATCTTATTTAACCATGTGGGAATGATTTTATTCGTTTATAGAAATAATAAAGAAGAAAATATACCAATAAAATTTCATTTATTCAACCACTTTGAAAATAAAATAATTTAATCCCAATAAATAAAAATCAAAGCATTGTGTAAGTAATAAGTAATTTCTAAATGAGGTTTATCATATAAAAGTGATTTATATTATCTTGTAATGTATATAATAACAAACAATATACATGTATATAATATGAAATAGAAGTAGAATATAAGGAAATATTGTTGACCAAATTGGATAATATATAATTAGACAAAAATAAAAGGAAATATTTATCTTGTACCATCATATATCTACATGACCTATATTCACTCACCAAATTTCAATATTTCCATAAATATACTTAAATGAATAATAATAAATCCAAGACCCCAACTTGGGTACCAATGTAAAACAAGAAGAGTACACGCACACATAAGTGTCTGTATATAGTGTGAACTATATAAATTCATTATTATTTAAGAAATGTGTTTTTGAAATTCCTTTCACATAAAATACCTAAATTCTAGTTATTCAATAATTTTAAAAAGTGTGTTTTCATGTGGAAATCATTAAATATGAATTTCGCATACATTATCTGGTTTTCCAAAATCACATGTTAAAACCATTTTTTGAATGAAAAATACTTTTTTTCTCATAAATAATGATGTATAACCCACTTAAACTAATTAATATTTCTTGTAAAATCTATTTCAAAATTAAATTTTTAAATACAGAAATTTGAATTAAAAATTTTAATATGGAAACAATACAAAAAATTACAGCGGGCGGAACTTACATAATTCAAAGTGGAGAAAATACATTCAGTTATTTAGAATAAATTAAAAAAATTCTTTAAAAAATAATTGAAATGTAACCCATACCATGAAATAGGGAAGTTAAAAAAATTAGGATCACTTTCTTTTCAATACGGATAATAAAAAAACACCAATAATGAAAGAGGTTCCACAGAACCCAAACATGAATAATGTGACAAAATCAAAGTGTGTATTGGGAATACCCTATGTAATACGACCATTCAATAATTAAGGGTACTTATACAATCTATATGTACTAATATGAGACTATACAACAAATATAAAGAAATAGCTATGTTGGTATCCTCCAACAGTCTTACAGGGCCACATCGACCAACTCTCATAGTATAATAGGGTTGTAGTGATTATACATCATAGAATAATTAAGTCAAAATGTTATCATGTCATACATATAATTTGTAATGCAGTTTCCCATAGTCCCCATGCTATAATTAAAGTGTTTGTTGAAATCAGTGAGAAATATAATGATTCGAAATTCATAAACTATAAACCTCATATCACTAATAACATCATCAAATGAAAAATACCAATTTTTATATACATGAATATAAATAAAAATAATTATAAAATTAATATCCTATAATGTAGGTAAAGTGTCTATATAAGATTTAAATCCCAGGGACTCACCACAAGAGCACACAATCATCAGCAGAATTTTTTATTTAATGCCAAATGGGCCTTCAAAACTATATTTTGTGGTTAACCTATAATTTTTTTAGAAGATATACAACATGGAGTCTCTTTTAAAGTGCTATTCCAATGGAAGCTTAGGTACACCATTGAAAAAAATATAAAAAACATCCTTAGAAAACCCACATGGTTAAAGAAAAATGAATATATGGTTCAAAAATATTAAACAATTATTTTACACATTAGGAGTAATTAGATAATACCCAAAAATACTTTAACCTACCAATTAAACATGGGTTGGGTTTTGATACCATTTTGTAATGAATTAGCCTTCCTTACCATTTAAATAGTATCTAAACTAATTTATCATAAGACATAATGTAAATTTATGATCCTCATTGGATTGAAACTAGTGCCATCAAACTGATCCTAACGAAGTGGAAATAATTTCACCATCATATTGTAATAATAAAATAGCAGAAAGTAAAAAGTACCAAGAATGGTTTTCAAAATATTTGAACTCCTTATATATAAAATAAGTAGGTATCAAAGAAAGAAAATCCTTGTATGGAGTAAGGAAAAGTTGACATACAAATGATACATGATCAATAAAAGTGATTTTTCTCATCTAGGAATATACACAATAATAAAAAATAATCTAGTTCATATTATATTCCAAATAAAAAACAAAAGGAAATATAATTGGATGAATTTTATAATACAAACTCATAGAAAAATAATAGGACAACCAAAGACACAACTGAATGATCTCCAATAAAACCATGATTTTCCACCACATCATAATACCCCAATCAACATATTCAAATTAAGAAAAATAGATCCAGGACCATAATTTTGGATCTTGTATAAAACATAATATTTTCATACATACACTATCATAATTGATTATAAAGGGTGTGAGTTAAATGTAAAATGTATCATTTCACCAAAATACCTATAAAATTCCTTTCATAAAATATTTCACAAATTATATTTTTCAACTTTATTTATAATATAGGTTTTTCAAATTTAAATCAATCGTAAATCATATCTCATAGCTTATATATTTTTAAAAAATCATATGGAAAACACTATTTTTTTAAGATGAAAACATTATGGCTTGAAAAATATGATTTTATAACATAAAAAAAATATTTTTATTACAATAAATATTTATCGACCTTATTTTAAATTAAGGGGTGGAATTCAAAATTGTATTTGAATACCCTTTAAAATTTAAAAATGGAATACCTCATAGAATTTAAAAATTGGGATAAAACATTTTCCATTACTTTAAACCATTCATAATTTTCATTTCAAAATATATTTAAAATCAATCCATATAATAAATTTAATAAGGAAATAAACAATAGGCTCAATCACATCAATAAGAGTGATATAAAAAACCCAATAATGAAAAAGGTTTCACAAAATGTATAAGAGAATAAGGGGGAATAATAAAACTATACAACTGGAATCACCTTTTTAATAACCTCATTTAATAAGTAAGTGTCATGGGAATATACATTGTCCATAACACGAGAAAATACTCGGTATATAGAAAAGAATGAATCCATCGTTAACATCCCACAATCTTATCAGATCATATTGATCATCTCACATAGTTATATTAGGGATTATCTATTATCTCTAATTGTTTAATAAATTCAAAATGGTTTGTAAGAGATGCCATAAAACCCTAAAATTTTTCTTAAGGTTCTTATAACCATATAAAAATGGAGTTCAGTAATTAGTGAGAATTAATATCATTCAAAAAGCATAAATAATAAAACGTATCTATCTTTAAACACCTCCACATGAAACAACCATGTTTTAACATCAATACGCATTAATAAAAGTAATAATAAAATTATAATCCCATAAATAAGGGTAATAGTATTTAGAAAAATATTACCAAAAGGTTCCTAATAAGGTCACATAGACATCAATAACATGTTTTTTAAAGTACTAATCATGATATAAGAAAGATCTTGGTTGTTTAAGATATAAAACATTTGTAGACCATACACACAAAAACACCAAATAATACCATTTTAATTAAGGTATCAATATGAATTTAGGTTCACTAGGGAAATCCATTTTACAAATATATCCTTAAACAAACATAATATTCCATCACTTTGAAAAAAAATGACATCTTAAATTTTTTTATTTTCTCCAAAATCATTTGAATATGAATACATATTATTTAAATTTATCAAAACCTTAAATCATTAGTTGGAATATTTTGGAAATAAAATAAGGGAAACCCATCACTTCTTAAGATATTTATTTGAAATGAGCCATAAAAAAATTCTCACATGCACATGCAATGCATAACAATTTTAATTAATAATATTTCTAAAACATCATAAATATCCCATATTCCATGAATAAAAACACAATAAATTTTTTTACAAATACCGAAACAATATAATAAATTAATATAAATTAATTATTAGAAGAATTTAGAAACTGAATAATTTCATGAATTTTGTAAATGATGTAATTTCACAATAACAGAAAACCCATTTAATATGAAACCATTTTTCATTGATTGTGGAAGTATGAATGATGTATAAGATTGAGTCTACCATATCTATACATTGAAATACAAAATTAAACCCAAATAAAACACTAATTCTAACCCCAATCAATGTTATGAATTGGGGGGAGATAAATTTTAGGGTATGGAAGAAAGGAGAATAGGAGAAGAAGAACAAAGGAACTAACATCAAAAAATAATTTAATATTTAATTATGAGAATATAGAAACCATAGACGACGAAGGGTGAGATTATAAAGAGCATTCAATGATTAAACAACAAGAGAATGGGTGGAAAATAAGAATACAACCCTTTATAATAAAAAAGGGAAATGCATAATTTCATAACATTTACAACAGTGTTGATATATTCCATGTAACAACATTATTCACCACATTTCAAAGCCCTTATCCATTCACCCACCATAAAACAACCCACTATGAAATCATTCATGGGAACTCAATTGGGAAAAGACATAGACCATGATCATTAAGTCATTATTATTTGACTTTTCCCGAATATTCTATATAGGACCCCTCAATATCTACATCATGGGGCAACCATACACACTATAATAGGGATAAAGACCATTTTAATAACATCAATAAAGAAATGGGTAATTATTTTCTAGAAATTAAGTCCCTTATATATATTTGTATAAGAAAATAGGTGAGGGCCTCAATAATTGTGGAAAACAATAGTCTTAGGAATTTCAATCACTCGATAAGTAAGGACTCAGGCAGTGTCGTGCACCCTACTATGAAATTACAAACCTTACCTCAAAACACATCATTGTAAAGGAAATACCCGCCAAAATACATATATGAATATATGTTGTGGTTACCCTACACTTAATAAAATTGAAAGGAAATGAAGTTGGCTATTACATGGAATCCCCTAGAAATGATGTGGAATTCTTCTGTTCAATTCTTCTACTTCTCAGGACCTCCCAAAAAACCAAAAGAATAACAGGAAAACTAGAAACACCATAATAACTCAATATTTAAAAATATATCATAAAAATATTCAATTGGTATGTTACATGGAACAACCAAACTGATAGTATAATTTTTATCTAGATACAACTTTTTAATTGATGGGCCATCAATTACCTAGGGGATCCTGCTATAATGATTCAAAAATAAAGACCATTCCTACCCACAATATTACATTAAAAACACTCAAAATATTTTTAAATAATATAATATCAGTGATATACATTAAATAAAAACATAAACATAGCACTATTACTTATGTTAATATTGAAGAGTTTTTACCATGAGGTAACCCTTTAAGAAAATATTTAGAGATATCTTCCCATTCCATAAGTAAATATTTAGTGTGTATAAAAAATAAACTAAATTTTGTGTTAATTATTCACCTTCTAGCATAAAAAAACAAAGGATACAAACTTATAAAGTGATATATTAATCCAAATATTCAAATGAAATATATTAAAAAAACATTACACATTATTAATGAATAGATAAAATCCAAAAGGAGATCCTATAAATTCATAAAAAAACCATCCCCAAAATTCTCTAATGAACATAAATCATCCCACATTAAAAACTGATGTTCTTCATCCTCAATGAATCCATAAAAAAATATATAGTGGACATTTTTACTAAATTGTTCCACCTTATGGTATACCAGTTGATGGATTATTTCAATTTTTAGGGGGGGGTTCACCATTAAATATTATTGGTAACCTCGACTTCTAATCTCCCCCAAATATAATTTCAAATTTGTGATCTATTATCTTACCTTCCAATCCATGGTTACTTCTTAAACATAATTAATGTATGTTTTTATATTGAATCAATTAGAAACCAAATTACCTATTCCTATACTATATGTTACATCACAATCATAATCCTATAAAAATACCATCAGTCAATAGTTATATAATATGATAAACTAATAAGGAATTATATGAAGATAAATAACGAGTTTTGTGATTTACCCAATGATTTATCATATTATTATTATCTTTAAAATGTCAAATTAATCACAACAACTAAAATTAAAGGGTCACAAATTGCATAGTTATGTATGAGATTTCATAAGTACTCAAACAAATATTATATGAATACTCTCTCTAACATCTACCTTTGTCCCCTTATAATATGATACGCACGACAATAAGTCTCAAGCATAAGTCCCAAATCAAGAAACTAAAGAAAATGGGGACTAGCCAACATCATCTTTATATTTTAAAAAGATGATTGAAATATAATTTTTTTGTAAAAATCCAAAAAATAACTTATTAAAATAATTTTTTTGAAATATTTATCATCAAAATTGTAGATTAAAAATCCCCATAATTGGAAATTAATGATAGAAGTTTACACACCTCTAAAAAATATGTAGAAAATACTAAGGGAGGGACACTCTAATATTTACTAGACCAATATATAGATTTTTTTTACAGAAAATGGATATCAAAATTAAATTTCACCTACATTATATACATGGAAATTTTAATGAAAAAATGAAATTGAAAAAAGTCTAGAAATGATCCTTTAATGTTCTACAATTTTGATTCAAATCTCAAATTGATCATGTTTTCATCAATGAATGATACTATAAAATGATAAAGGTAAGGATAAAGAACCATTAAATCAATACCAATATCATTATATAAGAATTAATAACACCTAATATTATAACCATGAAATCAAAATTACGATAACATCATTTGGACACCATTTTTTGAATAATATCTTTTTCCACCCAAAGCTGATGATACTATGATCATAGATGAAGTGTCAATAATTATATTCCTCTATAAAATTGTTTAAATAAGCGATCAATACCTAGTAATGGATAATGTATATTCAACATATTTGGATTAAATTATGATAATCCATACATAACATAAAGCTTTCATCGAAATTATTGGGGAAGTATGGAGATCCTCATAGAGACATTGCGTAATGAATAAAAAGTGTCTGTAAAATTTATTTAACTAGAATATACTACAAAAATTAGTCTTATATATTCATATGATAATGAAACATAGATACCATTGTATATCATAATTAAAATATAATACCAAATTTAATATCTCGAAATAGGTAAATCCTAGAGCTCCTTCTAAAAATACTTATCCCATGTTTGGAATCTATTTAACTTATATATTGAAAATTATCAATTTCATTGAACTATCAGTATGGTTTTAAAATAGAGGTGTTAATGAAAATATATAATTGAGAAATTTAGATATGTGAAGATACTTCATATGCTATGAAGGAAATGGAAGTTAATGTTACTACATGAGACAACAAGGAGGTATTATTCATGGAAAATAACCATCAAATTTGAGGATTGATGATATTATATTCATAGAAACCAAGGAAAGTTTTGTTCGAGGATGTTTCAATATCTATAATAATTTTGAATGATATTGAGAGGAATATTCCTAAAGGATACTGAAGAGATGTCATTATACAAGTAGGCTACATAGGATATCATATACAACTACTTAGGTGAGGAGAACAGAATATAAGAAGTATAAAGAATCAATATAATTATTATTGGACATTAATACGATTGTAAAATATTAAATGAGACAATTTGATGATGTTATGTAATGAATTTAAATCATATATATATATAAAGGATTTATTTTGTGATATGTAATATATTCCACAAGATTTTATTTTTGTATCAGATAATTTTAAAACGGATAAATTTTGATAAATATTTTTTCCATCAGAATAAGTATTTAATTTACATGGTTCATATATAATATATTTTAGGTAGAATCACTATAAAATTTATTAAATATTATGATTCATTCTATATTTGTGAAAGGAATATCCTTATATATGATAATATCTATAAAAAATCTGAAATACAGATAAGGTAGATGAAACAAATAATATTTGTTTGTATGTTAGATATCTATGGATATTCCATTAAAAATTGAAATAGATATTCACAAATAAGTCATTTTTGGATAATATGTAACATTTTTTTGGATGGTAAATGTTTTCATGGTACATAACATAATATTTAAAATAATAACACCATAGGATGTTCATAAATAATATTCTAATAAAATAACATTTAATAATAGAGTTATAAAAAATGGAAAACAAAATGTTCATGATGAATCAGTATGATATGTTTTTCAGCATATTATATGTGAGATATTAAATATTTTATTATTTTATAACACTTATATAAATTTAATAATAATAGAATAAATAATATATAGAATGCTATGGTCTATTCAACATGGATTTAAAAATCAAAATAATTGTTTTTAATACCAATATATATAGTTATCTATGTAATAACTCCTCATGTCATCGATTATAATGTGATGTTGTGTAAGTTGAAATAAAATTCTCACAATATGAGAGTGTTTTCTACACTAGAAATATAATATATTTTTTGGATGTTTCTATTAACAAAAGAATAATCAGTATTTTTGGGATATAATTGGAAAAATAACTTGGAATTTAAATTCTATATTTATAAGAATCCAAACAATAATATATCAACCATTTTTATTAAGGGGATCTTTACCACTGAGAAGCAATGTCTTTCAAAAGTTTATATATTGAATTAATATTCATGAATATTGGAATACTAAGAAGGTATATGTAGAAGAAAATACTTATGAGAACATGATACTACTTCTAAAATAGATCACTAAATTAAATGAAAAAAAGAAAAACCCAATTTCATTCATGCCTTCCTTATATATTAAAAAAATAAGTTAATTGAAGTAGGAAGGAATCCAACACAATCGTTTCTGTGTAGAATAATTTAGAGAAAGAGAGAAATATAAACCAATTTCTGTGTTCAAGGATATCATCCTATTATTTAGATTAGAACATCATTAAGGTAGAGTGATACTTTTGAACGTATGTATATGATGATATAGATAAGATCAATGAAAAAACACACATCACATAGAAATAGGATCATTCAAATATTTTTTAAATAATGGTTTGGATAAAATATTAATAACTTTGGAGGGATATTATAATTAAGCTCTCAGGATATTTCTAGAAATGTTT
This sequence comes from Viscum album, assembly GCA_963277665.1. Lineage (NCBI taxonomy): Eukaryota > Viridiplantae > Streptophyta > Magnoliopsida > Santalales > Viscaceae > Viscum > Viscum album. The sequence continues at coordinate 931,093,205 of OY728165.1, forward strand.
CATGCGATAACTTCATTTTGAGGAATCATGTATAATGAACCCATAAAGAGGTAACCATCGAATTTTTTTATGAATAAACAATTTTATGATGCATCCTAAAAAATTCTAAAGATATGTGTTGTACATTCCCTAATTTTGATTTATAGTTTTAGGAAATATATTTAGATTCGACCTAAACTTATAAAGGGGTATTCTATCATTTTAATGACAACCCTTGTGAATTTATTATGTTAATTGCCACTATATCTTGAAATATCCATGTATGTTAAAAAAATAAGAAGAGAGGATCATTATTTTAACCAGTTAATGTGGTTATTATAAAAGAAATTAATCAAATAAATAAAAACGTTCACTGATTTACCCCTTCCTCCTCTAATTGATCTTTAAGAATGAGAGAAAATTAAATGGTATCACAGCTATTATAGGTTTTCTATGGCCAGATCAACTACTTCATTACACTTTTTCTTCATAATTATATGAATTATGATTTTAGGTAATATTTTAATGTTCCTTAGAGAGGGAATATACACTCTGTCTAAATCATATAATAAATAGAGGAATTAGAAGAACCTTAATGAAAAGGAAGAAATTTGGTGAAAATAAGTCAATGAAATCATTAAAAGAGAATGAACATAAACAACCTGTTAATGCTAGATAAATTGGCCTGTATTCATATATTAAATAATTATAAAGTTTTACTTTTGTAGAAACTATTTAAAAAATTTATGTTGTTATAGGAATGAGTGTATCTAATAGGTTTATGAATTATACTCTCAAATTGAACATTATTTTAAGAAAGTATATGTTGAAGTATAAACTTATATATATTGTTTTATAAAGGGACTACTTGAAGAAAATGTAAATCTTAAATATGAGGATGAAGAAATAAAAGATGGTTTGGCTATGAAATTTTGAAATAACATCATTATGTTATATCTTCTAGAATAAATGGAATATTCAATATCACATAGGATTAAATATATATTTTAATTAAAGAATAATTTAAATGAATTATCTATGAGTAATTAGTGAATAAAATAAAATTTATGGAAATTAATAATGAATGAAAAATACTAAGTAAAACCTTCAACAATTCATTTTTTACTCAAATAGAGGGTAAAAAAATAATATTAAAATAGAATGTTCAATCAAAAAAATAATTAAAAAACAAAGGAAGAAAAAATCAAGAAGATAAATTAGGATTCCGGAAAAAATTACATCTTCTACCTATTAATTCAACTCTATCAATATTATGTTTTCTAATTAGAGGTGACATTTAAGGATATAGAATCAATAAAAAGTAGAATATTTCAAGATGATATTAAGTATAGGAGTGATGATATATACTAATAAATTGAACATTTTTTTAAAATTTCATTAATCAATAATAGATTTAAATACATGAAAATTTTATATGATTACTATAATACATGACCTCTTAGACATGATTAGTGATGGTATATACACACCAATCATAAGGTATACATTAATAAAAAATAAATCCACATGTATATAAGCTAAAAGGGAAAATAAAAGAAGATAAATCTTACTTAAGAGAAAATAAAGAGTATAAAAGGGTTCAGAAAAAAATGAATGTTGAGTTGAACACTCTAATGAAGTCATAAAGGAATGTCGTAGATGATATCATAGTAAATATGGTTTCCTGCTGATAACTATGTTTGGAAGGGACACACCATGGATCATTGAGAAAAATAGATGAATAATAGTTTCAAATTAATCATGATACATTAATAGAGTTAATCAATATAGAAAAGTTATAAAAATAGTATATTTATAAAATAAATATCAGAATAAAAGCTAGAATGTTTTTTATGGAAGGAAATAAAAATGTTGAAAATGAATCATTTTAATACTATATGAGATATGAATATGTTTAGACCAAGTACTTAATTGTATTTCTTATATAGATAAGGATAGGTACATTAATGGATAAAGCATAACATAATTCAAAAAAAGGGTAAAATTCATCTCACATAAAAAATATCATAAAATTATTGAGGAGTTATAAAATAATTGTAAAACTAAAGATATTGAAAATCTTTATGGAAGGTGAAAAAATATAGTCATAATTCAAAAAATTGTTTGACTATTCTTACTAATAAAAATGGAAATTCCAATAAATAATGATGAAAACATGAAAAAATTGGTGGAAATTTATTTATTATCAAAAGTGGACAAGCCCATGCCATAAATGATGAAATCAAAATTGTAGAAAATGAAGTCTATGGCACCTAAGGATGTTCAAAATTAGAAATTAAAAATATGGTAAAGAATGAAAATATCTTCTAATATAAAATATTGATAGTGGGTAATGTTTTTGTTTACTGACTCATCTCAACATTATTTTAATCCTTTATATACTATAATGTACATTAAAATTGAATCATTTATTGATAAATGATAATAATAATCATGGAATTGAAGGTGATACTTTAACAGGGTGAAAAATTATTGTTATATAGATTATTGAAAAAAATAGGAGTCCATAATGGAATAATTTAACTTCCTTTTTGAATAGATATGTGATTTCATACCTAATGAGATAAAAAAAATAAGTGGATATCAAAAAATTACATATTGTTTCTACAATTTCATGACCACCTTATACGATTTATATTTGAGGAATGAAAATCGGACTTTCTACCCTTACTATAACCTTATCAAAAAAAATTATTGGGAGTTTGTGGTGGTGGTTGTGAAATAAATGTTAAACATCAATTTTTAATATTTCACGTAAATATTTCTGATATATTTTATAAATATAACTATATCATATTATTTATTAACCTAATAAGGTAGTAAAAGAACTTATGTGAGATGACATAAGGGATATCATTTTTATGAAAAGTTAATTTAATTCTTTTTTGTTTAGGTTTAGTCAGTATTTGATTACACACTAGGAAAGAACAATCAGACATAGAGTTGGATAATTCAATAGTAAGAAACATGTGATGTTATCCTTTTCTCCAAAACAGTGGATCTAAATTGATTTATAAGAAATGTGGGAGATGAATTTATCAAGATAAATCATTGATGGTGGATTAAGATGAGTAGACAATCCCTTAATATTTACTTTTCATTTGTTATCAATAAGAGAGATAAGAAAAAGGCACACATATTGAAATAATGATTTGGATATATTGATAACAAACATAAAGGGGGAGATTAAAGTGGTCACATATGGATTGAAATTTTTTTCTATATGGGACTTTCTCATTATGGTATAGATATAAATATTTAGTTTTAGAGGAGATAAGGTGACACTCATATGTAAAAGAGAGAAGGATAAAATTGATGTTACTCTTTTATTAATAATAAAATTAAAAATGATGATCCTTCTTGGAGAAACTCTATGAATATGTTCTTGGATGAAATCCATCAAATGTGATGATTGTCAAGTGAATATTCATATAAACTAATAAAAGTGATACTTTTGGAACTGGAAATGTATAAAATACTTTTAACGGAGATAGCTAAATGATATTAAATTGTTATCATTTTATAATAATGTTATATTAGATATTTTTACAACTTATTAAATGAGTGTAAAAGGATAAAATAATTGTTATTAAAAAATCAATGGTGCATCGAATATAATGACTACAATAATATATTAATGGATACATTTGTTATGATGTTATGGGATGAAATAAAAATACCATTGAATATTTGATGGTTTTCAATAGTAATACGTATAAAATACTAAAAGAATATAATATTTTGTAAAATAGTTTTTAATGTAAATTTAATAGGTATCATATTTGATCAATTGGAAGAAGTATATATGAAAGTTTCAACATATATATAATATTTTTGTGAGAATTATTTTTATAATTCACCAAAGCATTGATTTTTACTATATTTATCATAAGAAGACCCATAAATTTTATATTATCTAGATCAGTAATATAAATGAGCAAAATGATGTTAAACCTAATAATTTTTTATACCTGAGATAAATTTGGAAGAAAAATAATGATTAAGAAATGGAATCATGTGAAAGATAATTTTAGAGAATATGTATCATCTTGGATTTATATAATGTTTCTGTTCTAATTCATAATTTTATATCACTAAATAGATAACCTTATGATGTTCATGTGTGAGATTAGAAAAAACATACATATAAATATAGAGATAAAGAAATTATGAATTTGAAATATTCATAATCAATGTGTATAATAATTTTATCACACTGAGATACATGAGATATTGAATACCATGCATCATTTCCAATATATATAGAAATGCGAGCTTCATAAAATAAATAATTTCGTTTATGATTTTTAATGTTCATTATAGATTAACACATTAAAAATCATTCAAGTGTATTGTGATCCAAATAGATATCAAATAATGAAACCATCATATCATGTAAAATAATTTGTAGATATATTAGTTGATTAAATAATCCCACACAGTTTGAAAATATTTAAAACATAAAAGGCATTCCATTAGGGAATGAAATTATTTTCATAGATTTTATGGAATCATATAAAGAATAATTAATCCAAAGTAACTGAAATATTTAAATATATAATTTATTGGGGATTAAAATAATTTATGAGAGATAATATAAGATAAAAAATGTCACCCAATTTTAATAAGGAGATAAATTCCACCAAGAATCAATGATTTTGTATAATATATACATGGGAATACAATTCCTAAAACTATGAATATTAGGATGAAAAAATATAATAATACAATATTGATAACATGATACTACATCTAAAAGAGAACACCTGATGGTGTCGAAGAATAATTAATATATTGCATTCCTGAAATCGTTATAAATTAAAAAATAAGATGAATAGTAATTGAGAGGTGAAGTAATATGACACAAATCATATTTTATAGAAGCTCATGGAGAAGGTAAGAAGTAGTAACATCTTTCTTTGACATATGATATCATCATACCTTTTAGAGAAGAATAGTATAAGGAAGAGTGTTACTGTTGAACATCTAGTTGTGATGAATAAAATTTGAACAATAATGGTTCAAATATTAAATCATGAGACATGAAAATTCAACGAATAATTTAATAGTTTTTTAGGAACTTTAATCAAAACTACGAGTCATCATAATGACCCCATAAGAATATCATGAAAATATTTTTTGGAGATAGGTTCAACTTAGAGGGAGCTATTATAAAGAACCCATTGGGTGGAGACAACAATATTATCATATAAACCCAGAATATTGAAAGATAATTCGATCAATATTTTTGGAAGATAACTTATAATTATAATCACTATGATTTATTGTGAAAATAAAATTGTCAAATTATTATCCAATCATGGAAAAGAGTATGATCTCACACTGAAGAAAAATATTGTAAAAATGGCTGTTTCACAGGCCTTTATCTCTCAAAATATCTAGGTTGTACTAATAAATTCCAAAATAGTAGATTTATATATTTACAATACACTAATTTGGGTGTAAAAAAATTAATCTTAAATTAAAATAGACCATTGATTCTCCACATCCCCAACCAGTGGTCTAGTAAAACAAGTGGTGTTCTTTGAAAAATCTATCACCAACACTTCAAAACACCAATTTTTAGATCTATTATAAAAAACTAATTCTATACATTTCATACATGATATGATCCATACATTTATTATCTATCTACTCACCCATCCCACGACATAAATTCACATGATCGCATTTCATGTTTTTAAAAATTACCAAATATTGATAGAATTGTAGATAGGATAATATTTGGTACACAAAATCTTTGGAATGGATGATATCGTATTATTTTATATGTTTCAATGTCAACTAAAATGTATATTAAAACCTCATCATAGCCATATAACACCCAATATAAACTAATACCAACCTTGTCTACTAACATATTAAGTAGAAATTATTTATGTCACATGAGTCCTATTATCCTTGATTCTAAATACCTGAATTATTAAAGGATTAAAAAATTAAGGTATGTCCTAGAATCTATCGATATATAAACAATAACATAATAATGTTAATGTTTATCATGATGGAATTATATTTTTCTCAGGTAAGTAACTATATTATGAGATGCAATTAGTGAACGTATCTTGGAAGGAATCATCCCTAACTCCAAAACCCTCATCATCATCACCCTTCTTATTGTCCCTATAAGAAATTAATAGACCACCATTAGACTTTTTCTTGACCACCATGTACTTGGGGTCCTTATGATCTTTAATCACATGATTTTAAGTACCAATGTCCATAAAATTATTTTTATAGTTAAATATAGAACGTCTGTATTTATTTAACTATCTTACTACCTTAATCTCAAAATAAAATATAAAAGGAAGAGAATTAGTGCTACTAATATTCATGGTCTACAGAGAGATATCATATGTCATTACATCACTAAATAGAGTGTCTAAAACTTATATCTTCATAGAAGTGGAATGGGGACAATTTTTGGTGAATATAAATATAACATAAATTATTACACCCAACTATTTGAGAAATAACGATTGTTCTCTAACTATATAGAGTACATAGATAAATCTCATCAATAATAAATTCTATTCATTATAATATTCACTCAATCAGGTCTTTTTTCATTATATTCTCCATGAAAGACATCAATGTGTATAGAATAACATGAAAATGAATATTTGGTAGTAAGGAACACTGAAAAAGTCTTATTTCCTCATCCGACATGAAATATTGAAAATATCATAAAAAATCATTAACCAAACTCCAAATAAAAACAATTATAGACATCTATAGTTTGATACAAGAAAATTTTATCCCTTACACTATCTGATGGTTTTATGAAAAATTATCTCACTTGGTATTCAATTAAAAACAATCCAATGATACCCCAAACACATCTTGATCACCATGTTATGAAGTCTACCACTACTGGGGTCCCATATAAAATAAACTAATCACATTTGGTATCTATTTATCATACTTAATCCAAATCAATAAAAAAATGTATACCTCATTTAGCTCAATTTTGTTTTTAAAATTTTTACAAACCCTTTACATCATGGTAGCCTCTATCATTAGAAATATAACATTTCATCCCTCCATGTATCAATATCACATAGATAAAAAAACAAATTGAATGGATTAAAATAATTCTTTATATCCAATAATAGAAAATATAGATAAAATCATACAAATGATCCATATATATTTATGAATAATAAATCCCATGACCAAACATATTTTATCCTTTTATCTTTACTACTAAATTCATACTTTTTAAACATCAAAATTTATGGACAAGAACAATCATCATTTATTTATTTTTATGATGTATTTACACCATAATAATGTACTGTATAGTTAGTAAAACATCAAATTTTTATAGTCAACAAACAATTAAAACATTTCTTAAGGTATGTGGTTGTCACAACATTCTTTACTATATTCTATAGAATATATTTAAACCAGAGATCCAATATACTATTAAAATACAAATGAAATTAAATAATATTATTTAGGAAAGTTATTATTCTATCATAAAACTAAATATAATACCATTAGTTCTAGAAATAATTACAATATAAGCTAACCCAACATGGAGATACTCACCAAATTTTGGTTTGTGTTTGATTTTGGTTCTTCAAACTATACATTGATTATTATGTTATAATGATTTTATATATCATTTATAATAATTTCAAACTATTATTATCAAGATTATTTGACTTTTGACACATCATATGATTATGTTTGGTTTACGTGAATATTAAAATCAGTTTTAAAAAGTCACTTATTTTATGTGGTAGCTAATGTAATGAGTTAAAATGTTCCCAATCTTGAGGTTGACCATTTTTTAAAAAGTAAAACATTATTCAATAAATTAATACTTTTTTATGGTAAATATTTAATTAAATTAGATTTAGTTGAACTACTACAGCAATAAAAAAATTATTTTTTATTTGTAAATTATCTATAATATATTCTCTTCATTCCCCACATTGGAGGAGTATGAAAATATATTTTCAATAATAAGAGATCATAAAAAAATGTTAGTTGATTCCTATAGTTGATGGATTACAATGGTTATAGTAACCCATTAGTCACTAATATTGGAAGTTAATTATGATCATTTTTATTGGAATCTACGAATAAAGTGAGAAACTCTTATTTTTTTAATTTTTAGTTCATCCAGGTTATTACATTACTAGAAGATCATGTAGATGGGTTGTGAGTTTTCATCAAATACATTTACATATTGAGATGTCCCACAAAATCATTCGGTGTTCTGTATCCTTTTCAATTATATAATTGATAACATTCAAATGATAATGATAAAAAAAATCATTATTTTTTTGAAACAACAACCGAGGATATAAAATGACATCATGGGTTAAAAAGTATTTTTGAAGAAAATAATTATTTTATACAAACACATGATATCTAGAAGAATAATTTATAAATAATGGAATTATTTGAGAATAAGGTCAACTAATTTTTATCATAAAATAGAAATATATTTTTTATATTACTATATTGCGTTTTCTTGATCCAGTTTCATGGTTTATTGAAATGGTATTTCTACAAGAAGAAACCTTATAATGGTAAATGTCTTCTATATATGGTTTATGTTATGATCAATGAAAAAATAATTATACTCATGAACTCTATCAGGGTTCGGATTGAACCTTTAAGAAATTCAATGTTATAAATGGAATGGAAGTGAAACCATGTCTTGGTTATTAGTCATAGTATTTAGAAAACTAAAAAATCTCAACAACCCACACCAGTATGGACTCAATGGGGTTATATAAATTTTTCATGACACTATAATGCATAAAAAATGGTTTTAACAGAAATTATACTTTTTAATGTTATTATATCCTAGGTTAAATTGATATTTATTTAATTTTCTTTTTAAATTTCTTCATTTAATATCCATATGTATAATTTGTTTATATTAAAAATTGTATGCACTATATTAATATTAATTAAAAAATTCTAATAATTATTATTCCCTTAATATAATATTAATATTAAATAAACAAAACACATGATATAGTTTTTGTTCTATTTAGATTATGATCTTTTATTTTCAATCTGATATAATTAAAAATCTCTAGTTATGATTTAAGAATATTAGATGTCATTGTGGTATTAGAAATGGGGTATATATTGAATATTGATAAAAACAGTGGGACTTTAGGTATGATGGATTAGGTTCTATCTAAAACAACTATAGGTTGCCTATCTATCATCCTATTATTTCACTTATATGGATTTTTGGTTTCATATTATTCTATTACCTTAAATGAAATATATTCATAAACCATACTATGGATTGTATAATTATATTTGTCGACATCATTGAAATATATTATTGGATTATTAATAAAAATCATGATTTCATAAGGTAATATATATATATAATGTTTATTACATATTAATTAGGTTAAATGAATAGGTTAAAACAAAAATACATTGAATACTATATATACCTATGTATTATATGAGAAGTAAATATTTCATTGGAAGAAATAATTATGTATGAATTTTATATGATGCATATGGAAATGTTGAGAGTAAGAAACCCCTTTAAATACAAATTATGAGATTCCAACCAAAAATGAACACACCACAACACCTAAATCGCTTAAATATGTAGGTTATGAAAAAGTTTGGTGCTAAGGTATTATATTATGTATGGAACATTGGGTATTGATGACCCAAATTGGATTGGTTACCCATATTCAATTATATGATTTCAGTTACAAATATCCAGATGACCCTAGTAAGATTATGTTCATTTAGGAATGAACATTGAATAACGCATATGATTAATTGTGTAACACCCCTAACCTGGATCACAGGAATTGTAACAAACTTGGGTCTCCATTTCAGCTTGGGTACACCTACTAATATACTACATGATAATAACTAGAAATAAAGTCCTTGAAAAATATTGGGGGAATAATTCACCAAAATATTAGGAATGATGTTAATGTACAAATAAACGAAATTTTCTATAATTTTATTCCATATAAATAAATATAATATATATATACATCAAAAAGCTGTCCAAGATGGAATCCCACAAAAATATATACAAAAGTAAATATTTTTTATTTCGTGAGTCAATATACAATACAACAAAAACAACAGTTTACATAAATGAATCTTCAAAATAAATAAATATAATACCATATTGCTGATAAAAATATATAATAATAACTAAATAAAATATTGAGGCATATAACCTAACTCAAAAAATATTTGGATGAATCATAAGCACCCAAATGGATACTTCTCTAAATCTGTTTATCCATATCCAAGAAATACCTATGCTAGAAATTAAATGCAAGGTGTATCTGAGTATATCAAAACCTATGTTTTGTACATTGGTGGGAGTGAATCAAAATACATTAAAGGATTCCCTGACTCAACCTTACCCACTCAGTGATAATAACAAGATGGATACATATAAAATTCATTTATAAATTCATGTATATTTTGAGTGCAATGTAACTGGCAGATGATCATAACTATTTCATGTCCATATATTTCCATACCTATGTACAAAGTGATATCTCAATGTCATCTATAAATTTAAATTATAATAATAATAAATAATTTAATATTTTATTTAATATTTTTTTACCTTATTAGCCTTAGTTATAATTTTTGGATATGGTATATATTTAATCCAACTTTGGAAACATTAACAGATGAATGGAGATTTTTGGGATAAGGGAAAATTAAAAAGTTATTAAATATTATTCCATCATTGCTAGATGTGTTGGGGATTAAGCTAGGCACCATCACACAATTTGAAAATCTTGATCGCTGTGTAGTAGGGGTGATGTATGTTGAGAAGACACATGGAAGTAATAGAATGTGAGCAGAGTAAAGACCCAGTGTGGGGTAGGACTGAAGGAGGGAAAGGGTATGTTGTGGTTCCACAGTGGGTAAATGATTTTCTCATTTGGACTATCATATATCACATCCCCCTATAGTGAATTTCTGGTATCAGATAACTGATAATTATGGAAATATTCATTTATATAAAATGTTCATGGCCAGATCAGATGATGAAAAATTATTCATGGTTTATTTCTCATGATACTTTTCTTTTTTATGCCACACCAGTCTAATTTATACTGTGGTCCACTATGGAGAATTCCAAATAGATCAAGCCTAGTCCTACTGATCCTCAATGTCGATTTGGGAGGTATTAAGATGCCACACATGATGATGTAGTAGATTCCATGATTATGTGATAAATTTGTGATATATACTAATGATATATCATATTTGTTCTTCTCTAAATACTAGAACCATAACAAGATATCATATAAAGATCCTTTCTTCTAGTGTAATGGCTATAGTCCCTATAGATGCACCATTCAAAATCAACTATACATTCCACTATGAAGATAATGATAACACAGGGGACTATTGAAGCATGAAGAATATGCCTATAATGTTTATGGTGTACTATAAAAAAATAATGTATGTTATTGAAATTAATAAATGTTAGTGAGTTCATAATAAATCTATTTATATTTTTTATGTGTTCTAGGTTAAGGATTGTTTCTAAATGAATACCTTCAGACAAAAACCCTCTAGTGTTAATAAAATTAAGTTAATTTTAAAGAATTTATAGAATTCATTTAAATCATTGTAGTCATATTTTTTCATTTTTATTTTGGTAGTTTTGTAAGGTAGAGGGGAATTTTTTTTAATGAACTAATATTTTGTTAAATGGATTACGATGAGGTGTGAAGAGAAAATATAGTAGAGATGTGATTATTTTCAATATTTATAAGATGGGTTCACACCATTAGAACTTATTTATTGTACGTTGAATATATTTTAAATAGAGATAATAGGGGATGTTATCTTATATTTATACATGTTTTTAAATATATGATTTATGGGAGTTAAGAGTTTATTTCAATGATTCTTTTTCCAATATATGTGGAGTATGGGGGTGAATTGAACTAAAATTGATACAATAAGAGATAAATGATGATATACTAAGGTAATATTTTGTGTTTTGTACCTTTAAAAAGAGACCAGTGATGTTGGAAGAATCATTGTTAACCAATGGAGGAGTCTACCCCAACAACATCACTCTTTATCTTGAGTATGCTTCGTTGATATTTACAGTTTTAGTTTTTCTCTCTCTCTCTGGACTAACAAGAGGTGAGGAATATTCTTATGACCAATCATGTATTAAATTGGTATTATACCAAGTGATGTTTTTATTTTATGAAAAAAATTCAATGGTGTTTTTCCTTTTTTTCCTTATTACTATTCTCTTATTCCACTTTACATCATGACCACTATATAATATTTGTGATATTCTTGATAATATATTTAATAGATAAAAACATTAATTGAAAAACAATTTGTGGAATAGGGTAATTAAATTTAAATATGGTTATGGGTTACCAATTTTATTAACCTATTTATGTACATGAATATAATAAAATTAAAGTATGTAGAAGAGAGAGTGAGTACATTAACTATGGTATTTAAATAAATCCAATTCATTTGAGCTCAAGAATTATTTATTATCATGTTATTTCACTAGTTATTAATCAATGATTTACTTATTATTGGATCATTATTTCCCAACATTTTCATTGAATGACTATTTTGTTTTCTAATAATTATTATTATTTTAGGTGTTTCCAAAATATTTTCCAGGGGATAGGTCACAAACAACCACATATTAAACATATTTTATTCAGTATTAGTAAAAATATTAACATAGAGTCTAAATTATTTTACCCATAAGACATAATTACTCCCTTTGAGTGACCAATGTTTTTTGTTCTATTTTAGGGGATGATTTCCGATTTAAATTATGTTAACGAGGATTTTTTATATATCTTTTTAACGTTATTTTAATTTTTTATGATCAATTATTTCATGTTGTGACTTTTCTATTACTCCTTTGATGAAATGGTAAAACACAAGGGTTAACAAGGGATTTGTGAATATGATCTAGAGGTAGAGAGTATCATAAAAAATATTAAGAGTGAATAATATATGTTTGGTGTTAGAAAAGAAAAATTATTGGAATGAATAATTTAACCAAGAGACCTACGGTTTTGGTCATTGATTGAGTACAATCTACCATCCAATGTAGGGCTATGATCAAGAATAATTGTTCAACTGGTAGGTATAAATCATTTTGAGATTATACTGGAGATCTTTAAAATTATATCAATTCTCTAAGATACCATATGAAGACTCAAAAATCAATTTGTATGTTTCCATTATCATTGAGATTTATTTTAATTCAAAAACTCTTCTACTGATGTTATGTGGTTTTATTTATTCAAATATTCATCTATTTATAAATCAACGTGGTGGATCCAATTTTCAGAACCATAGTCCATTACATTATTGTATCATAAGTATTTAAAAACTGTAAATCATTTTACAACTCCATCAAAATATATAAATATTTGAGATGAAATTTTAAATTTCAATCCATTGGATGTTGAATTATAATACATAGCTTGGAATAGGTTTAATCCTGTTATTTGATGACATCCCAATAATAAAATCAATATATGGATACATATCTAAACCTTATATTAGAGCATATATCATAGAAAAGTTACAATAGTTGATTTTTCTTTGAGGGGATCTCTAATGATGAATCTTCCAAAATGAATCTATGAATTCCTGGATGAAATTTCCAATAATTGTTTCAAATTGAAATAATAATGATTGAAAAAGATAGAGGTACACATTGTAAAAACTACTAAATGGAAGGCATCATAAAATGTTTCATTGAACATGATGAAAGATGCAATATCAGTTTTTGAACCAACAATAAGGTATGTGCACCAAAAGGCTCACATTTTATTGATTATAACATGAAAAATAATTTATAGGTTTATGAACGAAACAAAAATTTCATGTATACCAAAATAGCATCAGGGATCCATAAAAACAAGGGCATCATCTTCAATGAATAATCATATTATTGGAGTAAACCTTGAATAATTTCATGATGACCATAATGGATACCATCAATTATTTTAAAGATGATTAAAATGATCATAGGGATTCCATGAGTAATAAAATATTATAGTTTATAGAAATTAAAATTAAAATAAATAAAAATCCCCATTGAATAATATTGAGTGATATAGTGGTCAGACCATGTATATAATTAAAGGAAATCCCGTTGAAAATTTCAAAAATTACTACTAGAAGTGATGGATATTGAAAAAACTAGTATGCTGAGAAAATAAAAATTAAAAATAAAAATGTGAAAAAATAATAAAAAAAGGGAAATAAGAATATAAATAAATTAAAGGGAGATCCCCACAACACTTTAAAAAAACACAACCTTTACAAGATATGTTAAATAACGGGAAGACATTGGAAAATAAAGTCATAAAATTGGGGAAATTAAAAAAATTCCATATTTATGTTTCCATATAAAATTGTATTAATATTCATTATTTTTTTCATTTCCTTACAATTGTTGTTCCAAGAGTCCCATTCCGAATTTCTGGGGAGGAATATTAAATGTGGGTTGACATACAATGTGGCCGGTGATATATCTTGTGTTTATGGGTTTATTTATATATTTTATTTTTTATTCCTTTCTCATATTATAAAAAAATTTATTATTAAATACCTATTAATGTAAAGAAATATGTTATAAAAAATAATTTATATATTTCTACATTCCATACTTATGATCTCATAAAAGTGCATAGTATAGTCTTCATCTAAGGACTTCTCATTATATTTTCTATCTTATGTTATTCATGTTGCATTCCAACCGAATGACTCTAAACAATAAATCAATACATAAATATTATTCATGAATAAAGTAGGATACATGTCTCACTTTTTCCTTGGGGGAATATTTTATTGAATTCTTGCTGCTTTCCATTCCCCTCAGACCATCAAATGAAATGCGAATATGTATTCCACCTCTATTTAAAACAAGGGGGATCTTTTGGTGGTTTTAATGATTAGAAACCAACTTATTATAGTCCAGATAATTAATACAATGATACATATATATTGGAAGAATTACATGTAACTCCTCCACTTGGAGTTCAATCCGAGGACGTAGGGGCCACCATTTTTTCGGAATACTCTAATGGTATATAGACAACTATGTGGACCAATGGAATTAGCAGGATTAAAATTTTATTGAAAAAATAAATTAACATGCACTTTACAAATGAATTAGTTAATATACTGACATATGATACATTTTTTTTAATATATGGTATAAAATATGGGGAGATTGGAACATTACTAGTCACAAGTGATTTCTTGATTATATTATCATGGAATTCACTAAATAAGAAATATGATGAATTTTACTTTCTCAATTATAGTTAATATTAGAAAATATGAGATTGAGGAGAAATTTTTTATATAAGATAATCATTTAATGTCATGTCATATATAACATTCAAGATATTTAGATTAGGGGATGTGATTCCTAAAAGATTTTCACTTCACATAGAAGAATCAATGGTGAGATATCCATGATTTTTGATTGATGATATTCTTATTAAAGAGTGTATGTTTAATTTTCCAACATAGTTCCTCATGAATAATATAGATGAAGAGAAAAACCACGATTTTTGGAAGGAATTATTTCTTATTTTTAAAGGATTTTTTTTCAATTTGGGTTGTTGTATAAGGGTTTTTCATTGACAATCATCTGGTGATGATACAATTAAATGAAAAGGAAAAGTATTTTAGTGATGTTTTCAAGAGGGATGTTTTGGATGTTTCTTGTATTTCATAGAGGACAAAACCAATTTTTTGGGGAATAATTAAATTAATTTAATTGTGGAATATATAGATATGATAAGGATGCATAAAAGAATTAACGTTTTTGAAAAAGATATTATACTAATTAAGATCAACATGGGATTGTAGGTTTTCTTAGACTATGGCAAGAATTATGAAATTTTGGTAATTTCTTAATAAATATGTAAAAAACCATTGATTTATAAAATTATATAACCTAAGGGTGTGTGATGGAGTTTTTTTCAAAAAAAAGCATCAAGAATAATTTCTGTGGATGAATCTGAATTCAGAACTTTTATTGATATAGATTGGGTAATTTATATCAAAACATCTATCACATAATATTGAAGAGGTTAGGTCTAGCTAAAATAGTTTTTACCAATACATTTTAAGAAATAATACGATGTTTTTATGTCAATATTTTGAATTAACTATCTTGAGGGTATTATTTTGTTAAATCAGGATGGGTGGGGGTTATTGATTTATATTCAAAAAATTACTCCAACAAGTTGCTTTCTTTGATATATAAAAAATTAAATTTTTTGATTTGTTATAATCATGGATTCCATTATTGATTTTTTGATATAATATATAACCATTCCTGAAAGGGTTACAAACTAAATTTTACACATTCATTTTTATATCTATTTATTGATAAACAATTAGGACATATAGTCCTCTTAGAACATGCATTGGTTTTTTTCAGAGATATAAATGGTAAAATCACATTAATATAATTAGGGATTTTTTTAACTCTTATATCACCTGTAAACTACATTTACATATGTTTATACGTTTGAAAAAAGTATAAACAATGAATAAAGAAGGAAAATAATCCATATCACTAGCCTATTATATAATTCATATACTCCACATTGCATATTTCAAGACATATGATGGATTATGTATAAGGAAAGAAGTTTTCCACATTATAAATTATATTATTTTATTTAGGGGATATGTGATGTGTTTTAAATAAATGATTGAGAATGATTCATGGGTAATTTTTCATTATTATTTAATTTGAACCCTTTAAGAAATTGAATAAAATTGGAATAAAATTCATTGCTTAAAAGGTTGAAAAATTTAAATAATTGAAAAAAGTAAAAAAGTAATAAAAATTATATAAAAAGAATGTAAATTTAATTTTTCAACATGTCTTGAGTTATAAACATTCTCATTGAATTGGTAAATGTATGTCACATATTATAGAAAATTCATTTTTTTTTGAAGAAATGGTATCCTCGAAAACCATTAACATGTACCTGTGATAGCCCACCAAAAGAATGATCAGCAGATCCATATGATGTTTATGCATAGATCAGGGTACCACAATAGAAATCCTCCAAAACATTACATACAATTTTAATATGTGTATTAAATGTAGGAATTCCATAAATAATTCTCACCACAAAAATTGTACCTCTTTCACAACTCAATATAAAACAAAATAAATGTTCTAGAAATAAAAAAATGTTAATACACAAAAATGACATTCATAAAGTTGTAAATGAACAAAAGATAATTTAACATCCTTCGTAATTTTTTCTTACAAAAAAGAGTATCCACTATGACAAAATTATATTATTGTAAGTATAAATATTTCCACTAATAGATAAAATCATAATGAAATTTTCATTATCAATTGAATAAAACTCTATCAAAATTTTATGAAAAATACGTTTTACCATTACACTATTTTAGTGATATCCATTTTGATCATGGTAAATCCACACAAAATTAAATAGAAATGTTAGTTATGTTACCAGGTCATATCACTTTACCATATCCATAGAGGAGCCTTCAAATTGAATGTCATTACTGATTTATGGTAACATTTTTTTCCTCAACATTTTTCTCGATGAACCCTTATATAATATTGACTAACATTACAAACCTCTATTGATGACATCAAATGATAAGAACTTTTTATGAAACCCTTAATACAAATTATTAGAACTAAAACTACATTCAAATAATTTATATCCACCTATTGTTGATTTATTTTTTGGGAAATGTAAATTTACATCAAAAATATTTGAGGCTTTAAAAATATATTGTATAGAAAATATGATGGTATAAACATTATATGCTATGAATAAGTCTTCACATCCCAAAAATTTCTCAAATCAAGACTCATTCCTAAAAAATAGTAGAAACTCTCATTTACATATATCCTTCTGTATAATAACAAAATTTCTCCATGTTTTCTGTTCTCCCATTCAGTCAAGCCCCATTGAGGTATTATATTGCCTAATATTTTTTTTAGATAAAATATTAGTGAATATTTCCCCTGAATGATGTCTACCAGTTATCTTACAGTGATCTTAAACATTTTACTCAAACAAATCTATAATGAAGTGGAACTTTAGGTTGATATTAATTTTTTTTAGCATGAAAGGCTAGATTTTTAGTTTTGTGTATTGTCAATTTTCTGTCACATAAGTTAATACATACTTATTTACTTCTTCCATATTTATCCATGAACTAATTTAACAAAACCATCAATATTACAGCTTCCACCGCATCTATTTATTATGCTTCAATTATACTCAGTGTAACAATTTTCTATAGCTATATTGTCTGAATAACTATTATTATTCCATAAATAAATAGAAATAATAAATTTTACTTCTAAATATCTAAGAATATAGTAAATAAAAAATTAAAAAATTCTCATAATAGTTATTCCTCCCAAAAAAACGACCTTATCCATTCAACCCTTTCAAATTTTAAAAGACCCATTCAAAAAGCATCCCAAAGATTATTTCTAGGTTGTATATAAATAAAAATAAATTTGTTACTATAAATACTATTTTTTTTCATGTAAATATATTATAATAAATTAAACATAAATTTGTTAAAGGTTTTAGAACATTTTCCATATTCTTTTTATTTTATTCTATTGTAGGATTTAGCACCTTAGACAGTTTGTTGTGTCTAAAAATATGAGTAGATTTTGATTTACATACAATTATTCTAAACCATTTAATTATTTTGCAAATATAATACATCACATATAAAACCAAATATACAATCATCCTATATCTTTATATCAAAAAACACAGTATATTCCTTTGTTTTCTAAGATCATTCATCTTGAAACATACAAACAATGTATTTTTCAAATATCATGTATTATGAAAATATAATCCAACCAATCACTTTTCATCAACATAGCATAATATAATTTTGAAATTACAATTATCCCACTACTTTAGCTAAAAATATTTATAATCTTTACAACTATAAAATCATCCTTCTTTTATAAATCCATAAAATTTCCAATTACACTATCATAGTGCCAGCTTGATCCTATTTATTATTTTAGTAATTTTACATACCATGTTCCAATTCCCATATCCAAGTAAACCTATTAGATTTTTCATTTAAATATCATCCTCTAAATAAACATAATGTCATGATTCCTTGACATCCATAGAATATTGATTTAGATCATTCAATAAAACCATTCTTAGAAAACTTCTGGTGGCATAATGTTTACCTATCGACAAGAAGATTTCGGATATATCAGGTATATCCATCTATTGAAACTATTTAATAAAAAACTATTCTCTTAGCCCCTCAATACCACCTGTATATTCTTTATACAATAAAACCACTTAATTTAAAGTCCTTATTTACCTTTTTAAGTTTATTAATCGACCATGTTCTATTAAACATTAAAATATTCATCTTCTAATACAAGAATAACTCCCACTGCATAAAACAATTATGAAAACATTTCTCCATCATATTTATAGATTATCTTTCATATAATATGAGGATAAATTTTTAGTCATTCCAAAACATATTTACTAGTAAATTTTTAAAGTTTACCACCTCAACTAAATTAGTTGAACTGAAATTATTGTATCTAGTTCATTTATTTGTAATTGGAAATCTGGTACTCATACTTATGAGGTTGAATATTCAGGTGATCCCCCTCCATATTTATCTGCTCTTGAACATTATTGACATTCTAAATAAATTACATATAGAATTACAATGGACCCTATACATATATCTAAGTACAATATTTCTTACAAACAATTAGTACTCCAGTCTATGAATAATTTTATTGTTGAACATCCTTAAACATTTTATTCAATGCCTTATGATCCCTCTATAGTTATTTAAAATCAAATAAATAACCCCTAATTCATTTGATCTATATTATCTCACTATCCCAAAAATTATATCCATAATTTTAAACTCAATAAAAAATTTAATAATATAATTTGTATTTGGAGTTAGATTTTCTATGGCCCATATAATTTAATTGTACATATGCTAAACTATATAATATTCTAAGATGATTATCATTTTTTTCTATTTCATAACTTTTATTAACGTTCCATCAAAACTAATAATTATAAATTTCTATTTGTGAGATAATACAATATGAAGTGTTATTATGACCAAATTTCTTTAAGAATTATTGAGTGTATCCTTATACTTATATATTTTTCAATAAAATTATGATTCATCCATTTAGCCACAACATTCTACTATAGAGTTTTGGGAACCATGCTCTTATCCATTTTCCCTCTAGTGTTGAAGAGATTATAGATGTTTCATTTAGTGAAATCACCACCATTTACTATTATTATGCACATCATATTCTATCCACATTGAAACTCCCTTAATGTAGGATTGAAAAATAGAAGATACAAAAAATTCTATGTATATAATCTCCAAATTCTAGACCTTGGGATGACTACTTTCTATGTTAAAAGTCACTATATTCTGATTTCATAGTACTCAAATTTTACACATTCCTATTTCTATGGGATAATGATTCAATATGATATGGTCCTTAATGTTATTTTCATACATATGACCAAACCTATAGTTCTATACATTCAGATAACCAGATTCTTAACATTTGATAACTAACTCTGATAAGAATTTTCAGTCATGAAATGTTTCCCGTCCTTTACACCATTTAAATTCACCATGGATCCCTGATCAACATTACATATACAATTTGAAAATCCAGTTCAATTTCTAACATCACTTAATTTCAAAATGGGAATTGGTTTTCTCCCAAGACCCATGATGTTCAGAACTTATAATTCATTCAGGAATCATCTATTCTTCTATCAAATATTATAATATTTTTTTCCAAAAAAAATCCAAGGATACACCATCTTCAATATGAACATTAACATAAAACCTAGATTCTCATTTTGCCATGATTGTTTTATTTTAATTAAAATGGAATGAGGCTCTCGATATAAAAAAAAGCTTCCCCCAATGTGTTCTCACTTAGAAACAAATTATTATACACAATAGTTTCATTGATAATGTTTAAACTTATGCTGGTTTATATATTTCCTGTGTTATCCATCCAATTTGTTCAATCAATTTTGATACTCCATTTATTCTAGAATTTTAAATATGATGGACTACAACTAGACAACATATGTTGGATCTTCTCCCATTACATTCTTGATATGTATCTACCAATAGATTATTCCCATAAACCTACTTCTTCTGGGGTATCCTATGGATTCCATAATTATTAAGAGAATTGTCAGAAGGTTATTGAAAATCCATTCACTGACATTATTCATTATGTATTAGATTTTAGATATTATCAAACACCATATCATAATTTCATTAATAGTTAATAACTATAGTTACTATTACATACTATCATTACAGAAGTGGATAAAATAGTAGAAATATCCTAAATAATTATAAATAGTTAGATTAATTAATTAAAAAAACCAACTAGTCATGTTTATGTAATTCACATGATCTTATTACAGTCCTCCTTTTAATAAATTTAACACATTCAACCATTGTAGTATAAATTTTTTTTCAGTGCTATCATTTTTTCTTATATTTCCACCAATTACTTCAAAAATTGCCATGATTGTCTTTATCTTTCAAAATATAAAAATAATAATTCATATCTAAATCTGTCCTTTCCAGAACGAAAACTTTTTTATGTAAGTGTCACTATTTTTTCTTCATTACATCTGAAATTAGCATTGAATATGGGATATCAGTTTCATTCTCATTCAGAAGGTCTTGTATATACCTTCAACAAAAGAAAAAAATTGTTCCATAAAATTTATCAAAATGGATATTTCCTTCATCTGAAATGCCTATTACTGCTACCAATGGCCTGTAACATGATAATCAAATCTATTCCTTTGATACCAATTTTATGTAATTAATATTCAACCTAAAAACATGTATTCCATAATACTAAAATAAAACTAGATGTATGCTTGACATATCTACTATAAGTTCATATACAATCCAGTATAGAAGAAAACCAAACCTATGGAACATTGATTCCCCCAATTATATGTTTTCAAATATTATGATGTAACTACACCATACCAGATGAAAAAAATTTAACTCACATGCACCTCAAAAAAATCAGAAAATAATATAAATATAGAAGAATTGATAATATGTGAAATAAAAGTACAAAAGTTAGTAAGTGAACATAAGTGTATTTAACATGAATTGAACTATTTTCCTATGTTCATTGAAGGAATAACTATGAAATCTTTATTTTTTATAATTATAAACAATGAATCAATATTAAATATAGTATAAATAAAGATTAATTAAAAATTATTAACATTTTTTCTTTCATTTATGTACAATAAATATTACGGGTATAAAGGGATTGTGTCATCCACAATGCTTTGGGTTTCAACCCACTAACATGTATAAGAAAACTATCTAGTTGACCAAGTCACTCTACATTATCATATCCTTAGAGAAACCTCCAAATGGATTTTCATTGTTGATTTCTTATAAATTTTTTGACCCAGATCACTACCCCAAGTAAAAAATCCAAAATATTCAGTAATATTATAGACCTCCCAAGTTGTCATCCAAAGAAACAAAAATTTTATTACCAAACTAATATTGTTGATAGGAACTAACAACTCTTTTAGGCTAAGCCCCACCACCTAATAATAATTTAATTTCTTCTGAATGTAAATACAGTGCTCTAAAATCTTTTTCTTTGACCTTTCGATGTTCGAAACATCTGTACCCTTTGACTACATTTCCATCGATTAAGGCCACACATCTGTTAGACCCCGGGACACCCTGAGTGGGGAGGAGTGAATCAGGGTGACAATTTTTTCTTTTAATGTGAAAGATCTTATTCCCACATTTGTAGTAACTTGTTAAACCTATATGATGAAAATGACAAGAAAGCTAACAATCACTTGCAGAGAGATGATATAACACTTTTTACATGGTTCACCACTAAGGGCTACGTCTAAGGAGCATATGCTGACATTTTTTTGGTCATACCAAATTCCACTAATCTTCACTAGCTGTGGATTACAAATATTCGAGAATAGTCACTTTGTCCCAAGCTCACCGCCTTTAAAAAAGTTCAGGGATAGCTCACTTCATCCCTCGGGTTACTCCCGTTGACTCCCCCTTCCTCACTGACTTCAGTGAAGTCCCACTCAGTTTATAGATGTGAAGGTCACTTCATCATTGAAAAATAATGCATACTCTATTATATGTAGATGCTCTATTGAAGTCCAACTCTCACTAGTAGATGAATCTCACTTTGCGCTGAGGGTACCAGGAAATCTCCCAGCATTTGTGCAGCTTCAAAAAGATGATAATACTTCAACAACACCAGGAACAATTCCCCAATCCAGCACGTAAGTTTCAAGGATGGAACACAAGTTATAACTGCTGCACAAGTCCACTTTCAACACTTGCACGACTCAACCTTCTTCAATCCAAAACATGAGTGACTCACATTCATTTCCACAAACACCATTTTTTCTGTGCAAAAAACAAATGTCGCGCAAATTATACTTGCACAACCCACAACCACTTGCATGACCACTTAAACTGCGCAATGAGAGCACTGAATTTCTCCAAGTCTTGAACTTCGTTACAAATGAAGAGGGGTGGGCCACTATTTATAGGAAAATTGGACACCTTGCACGATGGAATGCAAGCCTTCTCTTGACGTGAAAGTTCTGGCACGCAGCTCCATCCGCCCTAGCCTCAGTCGCACAAATCACTGGAAAAACCCAACCAATACTTGTGCTACCCATTTTCCTTTGCAATATTTTGAAGATCTGATCACGAAAACCATCTGGTGTGCTACTTTCCAAACCTCCTAGGTACCGGCGCACAAGTCCCTTCATGGAGTGCAAGTCACTTGCGCACCCCTCTTTACTTTGACATATTTTGAAGTTATGTTCTTGAAAAACAACAGGCGTGCAATTTCCCAAGCATCCATGTAGTCAGCGCACAAGTCCCTTTTCAAAACAGCATTGTTTTCCCCTTTTTCCATTTTGATGTCATGAAATTTGGTAAACAATGGAAAATGGTGCCACCTTCAATACAATTATTAGATTGACCTGTATGAACACTTTTCTGTCACACATTGTGAACTTCTTTTAAGGATTTACAATAAACCGAAATCATACTTCAATTCATGCATTGATGACCATGGTTTCAAAAATATCCCCCTTTGGGTTTGTTGGAAATCCAGGAATAAATTCAATATATCACCATCCACATGAAAACCAAAAACGCAAGGATCAGCTCAGCCAACAATCTAAGTCTACGTGGGAAATAATCAATATAGAAAACAAGAGAGAAAGTGTGAATTGGGTTCCCGTTTCTCTCTCATCCTGAAACTGTTTCCTTCTATTCCTGAAACTGTTTCCTTCTGATCCTAAATTTATTCCTTTCACCCCCATTGACAATAAATCCAAATACCTGGATTTGTTTATTGATCAACTCAAACCACACCCCCTGGATAGTATCTCCCCCATAAACATACATGACATCCCTAAACATATTAAAAACAATTAACATAACTGGGGAGAGGGGATTTTCGTAACCTCCTTATGCACTGGGAGGTGGTTGAACACCGAGGTTCAACTGATGTTTCACAAATACAGTCATTGGCAGTGGCTTGGTCAGGATATCAGCCACTTGCTCAACAGTTCCCACATAATCCATTCTAATCATGCCTTGTCCAACTTTCTCTTTTATAAAATCATACTGAATTTCCAATTTTTTTGTACGAGAATGCTGAACTGGATTCTTCGTAAGAACAGTTGTGCTCTTGTTATCATATTAAATCACTATTGGTTGCTTTACACCATCACCAATATTTATTAATTTCTGCTTCATTCATAACAGTTGAGTGCATGGATTTGTGGCAGAGATATACTCAGCTTTAGTTGTACTAAGAGAAGTACTTTCTTGTTTCTTACTCAACCAGTCGATACATTTATTCCAAATATAGAATGCTCGACCACTGGTGGACTTTCTGTCCACAACATCACCAGCCCAGTTAGGATCACAAAATGCTAATAATTCACTTTTCTTTCCTATAAGAAAGTATAATCCACAATTGTGAGTACCTTTAATATACCCCATGATTCGTTTTACTGCTGCCATATGTTCATCTTTTGGATTACTTTGAAAGCAAGCAGCAAGACATGTGGAAAAGACAATATCTGGCTATGTCACTCTCGGGTAAAGTAAGATTCCAATGATCCTCTTATACATAGTGGGATCTACAGAGTTTCCATCCTCAGGCATTCCAATTTTAGGTCCAACTGCAATAAGAATTGACATTGGTTTGGAGTCTTGCATATTAAACTTCTTCAGCAGCTCTCTTTCATTCTTTTCCCAAGAAATGAAATTGTAATCCTTGTTTTTAATCACCTGCAGCCCCATGAAATATGTGAGCTCCCCAATCATATACATTTCAAATTCTGATTTCATGGGATTGGAAAATGCATCCACTAATTTTTTCCTGCTGCCACTAAATATGATATCATCAACATAGACAAGAAAAATGAATTGATATTTTGGAGAATTATTCACATATAGTTTGTGATATACTCCTCTTTCGAATTCCAGATTCTTGAGATAAGAGTCTCGCCGGGAGTACCACGCCCATGGTGCCTGCTTCAAACCATATAGACCTTTCTTCAGTTTGTAGACCTTTGTTTCATCAGTACCAAAAACAAAACCCACTAGTTTTTTAATTTAGACATCTTCTTCGGGTACAACATTTATGAATGTTGCCTTGACATCCATTTGATATACTACACATCCTCTTTGGAGTGCTATGGAAAGGAACATCCTGATTGACTCTAGTCTAGCCACTGGAGCAATGGTTTTTCAAAATCAACACCTTCAATCTGGGAATATACCTTACAAACCAGTCATGTCTTGTTTCTAATAACACTTCCATGCTCATCAAACTTGTTCTTGAAGATCCATTTTGTACAAATCACATTGTGACCTTCAGGTCTCTAAAAAAGATCCCATGTCTAATTATTGTCAATCTAATCTAACTCTTAATTCATGGCTTTCACCCATGATTCATCCTTTGCAACTTCTTTAAATGTTGATGGCTCCACAACTAACAGAAATGTAGATTGCGTGTTATTTCGCATCTCCTTGTTTGAGTGGGTGCACTCCTATCCCCAATTATGATAGATGGATCAATCATAGCACTTTGATTTCTCTTGTGTTGTTCAGTTGCATTCTCTCCAACCACAGTTTCTTCTTCTGATTCTTCTTATGAGTCAATATCATTTTGTGACTACTGAGTGTTTTGTACAGCTTCCCCTATTTTTGTATTTGTATTTTCTCCACGTTCACTTTCTTCTTCACTTTCTATCACATCAACATATGATGTCCTTGAAGTAGTTATGGTTTTATCTTCAATTATTTTAACATCACTTCTTTCCAGAATCCTTCCTAATCGTTTGTTGAAACACTTGTAATCTTTGATATTCCTTGATTATCCCAGGAAAATTCTTTCATCGTCATGGTCACCATACTTCCGTTTATTTCCTTCTTTGTTCATGATGAAAATTTTACTTCCAGAAACATGAGAATATTTCAATGAGGGCTTTCTTCCACGCCATAATTCATATGGTTTTTTCATCTCACCCATATAAAGTATTGTTCAATTTTGAATATACACTGTAGCTTGAAAAGCCTCTTCCCAGTAATGTCGTGGAATACGACTCTCAATCAGCATAGTTCATGCCATGTTGTTCACCTGTCGATTCCTACGTTCAACAACTCCATTTTGTTGTGGAGTTCTAATAATAGCTACCTCATGTTGTATCCCATGCTTCTCTGGGTAATTTTCAAATTCAATGGACATGTATTCCCCTCCATTGTAAGATCACAAAACATTGATTGTTCATCCATTATCTTTTTCATAGATTCACCGATATGTTTTCATGCAGTCAAGCACTTTTCGTTACCTATGAATGACCATAAAACATGTCATTATACTGTAATCATCTATGAAGAGAACAAAGTACCTTTCCCCATGAGTTCCAGCAACATTTATCGGCCCGCATACATCTATATGAATAAGATCAAGAAGATGAGATGAACTTTTTTTCTTTGGTAGATATGAACTACAAAATTGATATCCACGAATGCAAGAATCAAAATACTTTTCATGCTCACACTTCAGGATGGGAATGTCCATGACAACCCTCAGTTTTGATATTTTCTCCATGTCTGGTTGATTGATATGTCCCAGTCTCGGATGCCGCAAATTGTTTTCTTCTTTAACAGTCATGTGACAAATATTTTTTTGACTATCAACCTGATACATGTTGCCTTATGTTATGTCTCACATATTTAGTGAATTGCCTATCTTTACCTTGATAGTGCATCCTTTATGATTAAAAGTAACTATGAGTCCCGAGTCATAGAGTTGACTCACACTGAGTAGATTATGATGTAGGCCATCTACATAAAGGAATTTAGTCTTCTTCAGCACTCTATTAGAAAATTCATTACATCCACTACCATTGATTTTCAGAGCTCCAACATTTCAAAATCATACGATACCATCAACCTTTATTTTGATTTCTGTTAACAGGCATGCATTACTTGTCATATTAGATGAACAACTGCTATCCAGAATCCAGGTACTGTTGCATTTTGTGGCATTGAGGGCCACCTTTGCAAGGTTGTATTTATTTATCTTCTTTTTTTCTTTCCAAGAGATATTCGATTCAGTATAATAAATTGATGGACTTCTAATTATTTCTTCCACATAATATGATTATTCATACCCATAATCTTCTTCTAGAGAAGAAACCCTGTTTTTGAGAGTAACACCATCATGAGGGTGGATATTGACCTGTCTCTGAGAGTAGTATGAATCTCTCCTGTCGAATCTCTGCCTGCAATACATAGCTTTAGGGCCAATGATAGAACAATGAAAACAGTACCCATAGAAACTATTTCATCAATAAGATGGAGGATATGATGTCGGTCTCCCTTGTTGATGTCCCATATCATCCACATTCAAGTAGCTCCTAGCCTCTTCGCAATATGTGATGGTATGGCCTAGATAACAACAGAACTAAAACTTCATTAGAGGAAATGTCTTCTCATTTGAATTGCTCCTCATGCCTTCTACCTTGGGAGACTAGTTGGACTACCTGTAATTTTTGAATTTTAGAAAATAATTTTCAGTTCGCCTTTTAGTTTGGATTGAGGGTTTCTTTTTCAGAAAATCAGACAATGTTTCAACATGTCTAACTTTTATCTTGTCTTTCTTTTGTCTCTCTCCACTTCCAGTAATTGATGTCTCAGCTTCTCATCCAATTCCACTCTTTCCCATGCAAGCGGGTCATTGATCACTCATGATTTTTCCAACCCCATCTGAACCACACTTGGCTCTTTCCAGTAATTCATCATCTGATAATCTTCCAACATGAATTTTATTCTTTCCCTCATTTATAGTTAAATGTTATTCAATTTTACTCCTAAGAGTAACAAATTCTTCTTCAAGACACTCAACTGTCCTGGAAATCTCTTCAACTCTGGATGAAAGGTCATTTATGACCTTTTCTTGTTCTTCAATTCTATGCTTTAGTTCCACAACGTTATCTATGCTTTCAAGGATCAAAGACTGAAATCTCAGTAGTTCTTCTAGTCCTTCAATTTCTACTTCAAGCTTATTAACATATTCTGATGACTCTTCCACCATTTCCTTCCACTTATTTCATCTCTTACATTTATTCTCAATCTTGGAAAAGGGATCCTTAATTTTAATCTTTGGATCACCATTAGGAGTAATCTGATTATCTCTGCCTTTATTGATCCAGGGGTCTGGCTTTTCTATGGTAGCCATCATGGAAGCATGGTTTCCTGATTTAAATTCATGTTCTTCTTCTTCACAAAATTCGATATCCTCATCTTCTTCTTCATAGAAAAACTCTTCTTCTATATTTTATTTCCAGTTTTGAAGTTTCCCTTTCTGAAAAAACTTTTCCGAGGCTTCTCGATGTCTTCAGCTTCGCTCTCATCATCATTAAACTTTCTCTAGCACTGAAAAGCAATGTGCTTAACTCTTCCACAATGAAAACATGACAGGGGTAGCGTACCATTAAATTTTCCTTTTCCCTTCTTCAGCTTCTGGGAAATGAGAGAAAGAATTTCTTTTTCCTCATCATCTTCACCATTACTATCTTATGAAATTTTCAATTTGTCCATGGATTTGAATGCCATTTTCTTTCTTACACGGGTCATAGAATCTTCAGGTTTGACGCTCATCTCATATGCCACTAGAATACTTAACAGATCATCTAGGGATAACATAGAATGATCTCTTTCTTCAAGGGCTAACACCTTTCCATTGTACATAGGAGGGAGTCTTCTCACAATTTTAATTACAATATCAATGTCTTTGATTTCCTATCCAAGAACTCGAATTGATCATACAACTTCAGTAATTCAATTAAAGAATGACTCTCCATTCTCATTAGGATGCATCTTTAGATCGTCAAACCTGTTGTGTAAGACATGAAATTTTTTCTCCTTCACTTTGTTGTCTCCTTCAAAAATGTTTTCAAGTTTATCCCACAAAGACATTGCCGAGGTGCAACTCATCACCATTAGGTAGATCTGATCTAAATGATCTACAGTTATTGCATTCTGAGCTTTAGCATCTACATCAAAAAAATCCTTTCCGGTATCATTCATAGAAAGCCCTTTTGGATCGGTAACTTTTATTCCTTGCAAGGTACAAAAGAGGACTTCTATTTCAAGGGAACTTAAATGAGATTTCATTCTATTATTCCAAATCTGAAAATTACTTCCATTGAAGAGAGTTACTCCCCTAATATTGACTGTATTCTCCATGATGACAATGGACAGATCTAACACAAGTAACCTTTACCCTCTGATACCACTTTTTGGACCCCGGGACACCCTGAGAGGGGAGGGGTGACTCATGGTGACAATGTTTTCTTTTAATGTGAAGGATCTTCTTCCCATGTTGGTAGGAACATGTTAAAACTATATGATGAAAATGATCAGAAAGCTAACAGTCACATGTAGAGAGATGACACATCACTTTTTACTTGGTTCACCACTAAGGGATACGTCCAAGGAGCATACGCCGATAGGTTGTTGGTCGTACCAAATTCCCCTAATATTCACTAGCTGTCGATTACAAGGGTTCGAGAATAGTCACTCTGTCCTATGATCACTGCCTTTACAAAAGTTCAGGGATCACTCACTGTGTTCCTCGGGTTACTCCCGTTGACTCCCCCTGGCTTACTGACTTCAGTAAAGTCCCACTCAGTTTATAGACGTGAAGTTTTCTTCATCGTTTCAAAATAATGCATCCTCTATTGTATGCAGATGATCTGTTGAAGTCCAACTCTAACCAGTAGACGAATCTCACTTTGCGCTGAGGGTACCGGGCAATCTCCCAGCTTTCATGTAGCTTCAAAAAGACGGGCATACATCAACAACACAGGGCACGCTTCCTCAAGACGGTGTGAAATTTTCAAGTATGGCACGCAAGTTTTAACTGGCGCGCAAGTCCACTTTCAACACTTGCGCGACTCAACCTTCTTCAATCCCAAACTTGCGTGACTCACATTCTTTTCCACAAACACTGTTTTTTCTGCACAACCAACAACTATCACGTATCTTATACTTGCACAACCCAAAAACAATTGAGTGACCACTTTACATGTGCAATGAGAGCACTGAATTTCTCCACATCTCGAACTTCATTACAAATGAGGAGGAGTGGTGCACTATTTATAGGCAAATTGGACTCCCTACGCGGTGGCGCGCAAGCCTTATCTCAGTGCGCAAGTTCCGGCGTGCAGCTCCAACCGCCCTAGCCTCTATCGCACAAATCACATGCGCAACCCAACGAATACTTGCGTGACCCTCTTTCTATTGCCATATTTTGAAGATCTAATCATGAAAAACATCGGGCACGCAACTTTCCAAACCTCCTTGGTACTAGCACACAAGTCCCTTCATGGCACGTAAGTCACTTGCGCGACCCTCTTTCCTTTTCCATATTTTGAAGTTCTATTCTTGAAAAAAAATAGGCGTGCATGTTCTAAAGCCTCCATGTAGTCGGCGCGCAAGTACCTTTGCCAAAAAGCACTCTTTTCCCCTTTTATCGATTTTGAGGTCCAGAAATTTGGTAAAAACAAGAAAACAGTGCCACCTTCAATACTATTATCAGCTTCACCTGTATGAGCACTTTTCTAGCACACATTTTGGACTTTTTCTGAGGATTGATGAAAAACACAAATCATACTCCAATTTCATCATAGATGAAAATGATTATAACAACATCCCAACATAGTTTTCTTTATTCTTTTCAATTGTATGTCATAGATTTGGATTTCGATTAGTCTGTATCTTTGTGCCTATAAATTTAACTCTAATTACCATAAACCTTTTGTCTGGAACTCATTTGAAACTTAATTTTATGTAATTTTAATTTTTTTTATATATTTCTCATAATGTGGTGGAGAAATTATATTACATATAATGGTATTTTTTAGGAGGTAAAAACATGGGGTTTGAGTGTATAATTTGTCAAATTTGTTCCTTTAGTGATTATAGAAAAAAAACATTCATAGAGAATTAGATTATAATAGTCATTTTATTTAATTAGGCATATAAAAAAGTTAGTAAATGATAATAAGAGTACAATCACAATTAGGGGAAAATGAAAATATATGATTATTTTGGTTTCTATGAAACAGTAGTATTGGAATAGATATATCTGATATGGTGCTAAATTGTTTTCCCATTGGTTTCATGTGAATATAATTGATTATGTATTTTGAACCATATTATAATTGGTACACTTTGGGGAATGTATAGATATCATGTTTGGGGAAAATCAAGTGTTTAAGTGTAGGGGGATTTGATAGCTCGATATCATTCATATATTAATATTAATCGAATTGACAATTTTATTTGTTAATTCATTAAATTTTCACATATTTTCACTCCCCAAATTAAACGTATTTTATTATATATTAATTTTATTATTTAAATTTTAAATTTTAGGGATTTTTATTAGGTTTAAGGGTGATACAACATTGTTTGTAAAACCATAATGTGAATGTGTGATTTTTTCTATCATGTGGATGTTACTGTCAACTAACTATCCCTTGAACTCTATAGGATATTATGGGTTATTGTACAAAGGTATTTTTATATTTTTATAATCACAAATTGGATTCCATTCCATTTGAAAAATTATGTGGGTAAACCATGTGGGAATCGTAGATTTTTAATTTTTCTATTTTATTTATTTTTATTTTTTTTATTCATTCATCATTTATACCAATAATATATCATGCATATTGAACCCTTAATCATGTTGAGATCCTCCCATTAAAATGGATTCCATTCCATTTAAAAAATAATGTTGGAAAACAATGAGGGTATCCTAGAATTTTAGTTTTTCTGTTTTATTTATTTTATTTATTTTCATTTTTTTCTTCCATCATTTCTACCGATTATAGCTCATGCATATTGAACCCTTAATCATGTTGAGATCCTCCTCTTAATGGCCTCCATCACCAAACCTGCCTCATGAATCCTCATCCCACAATTGGCCCCCACACTCGATCATCATCAATCGAGCAGTATGACACAATAAGACAAGCCCCCAAGCCAAGGATTGCAATAATTCATAGTCCAATTTGGTTCATGATTATTACATTCAATATATTCTTAGTATAGGTTCTACTAACCAAGGTATGTTCATTAAATACATCACATCCTAGTCATCTAGTGATTTATTCCTCCCCATCACCATGATATAGATTGGGATAACATTAGGGGTCTTCAGGCATAACCTATTTTTGGCAATTTTGAGATTCTCTGGATTTTTTAGGTTCCATTAGTTTTTCACATTTGGGCGTATTCTACTAAAAGAGATGCATTATGAGTCACATTCCCTCAATTCATTAGGTTTTTACCTGGTCTAAACTATTAAAATTAGAACCACTGATTAATGGACTATTCAATTATAATTTTAATTATTAACTTATATAATTAATTTATTTTTATTTATTTCACATTAAAGAAACATGTCTTTCCACACTTTTCATAAAAATATAGGATTTTATAAATTTTTAAATGATATTTTAAGTTTTATTTCATAAAGTAGCCCCATCATGTTTTGGATAAAATTTCCAAGTGATTCTAAAAACAATATTTATAATTATTAAAGACGTTTTATGTATTCAAATCAGTTTCTCAAGGTTATTTATTTTGAATTTCAAGTGGAACGTGAAATTAAAAGTATAAATAATTATTTAATGGTTTAATTTAAAAAAATTTGAAGTTAACAAATGGATTTCACGTATTTGGGTTTTTTAAATGAAATTAAAAGATCATTTTCAGACCCTTAGACGTTTTAATGAAATGTGGTTGATTTAGAAATTTATTTCAGGGGGTTGATTTCATTAATGAATTTCATTTGAGTTTTTAATATAATTTATCTTAATAAGAGTTTTATAAATGATTTAAAATATATTATAATGAGTACAGTCATATTGGGTGGATGTCTAAAGGTACCATTTTTAACATTTTATGAATTTTTTTAGTTGTGAGTGTGTAGAACCCACTTTGCAAAACATTATTTCTACTCAATGATGGGTGGTGATCGGTATGTGTGGGGAACATGTAGTGAATATATCTCATACTCAATTCATGAGATGGAGATGATAATTATGGTGAGATATTTTATTTATGATGCTTTATTATTGTTGTGTGATTACTATTTTCTCAATTTTAATATTTTGTTTATGAGAACCTAGGTGGATAACTAGTAGTAAATAAGTATGTCGTAACGGATTTTTAGCTACTAGTATAACCTCTAGTTAGAGATATTGATAAATTTAATGTGACATTCAAACAAAGAAATGGTAAAGGATACTCTGATTACTTCTCTTTGGGTGAAACATAGGATAATGGGAAGTTCCATTGAGTATTTACTAGGAATACACCACTTAACATTCAAGGGTATATACCATGATACATATTACATTATCATTCTGAATCACATTTGGGGATCCCATTTAAGTCATTAGTATACTATAACAACATGATTTTTGTGGTACCTTGGGTTATTTTCCTTCTTGTATTTATATAATTTGATGACATTGTCCCTTCTCACGCTCTTTTATTTATACTATGTGTTTTGGTTATCTATGGGGATTTTTAAAATATATTATTAAAATCACTGTTTCTGGAAATTGGTTCATGTTATAAAGATATTAATTCTTATTAATTATCTTCATTTAAAAGAATTTAATGGGAATGTTATAAAATAGAAAAGGACATGATATTTGATTTTCTAAAATTATATTTGAAAATTAATTTTTTGATATAGTAATTAAAACTAGAAGGATATTGGTTTTGTTATTTAATTTTTCGGAATTGTAATGGTTTATTATGTATTATTGGTATTTTATGATTGTACCTATATATCTCAATTGTAAATCTTTGGAATAACTATTCATTCCACTAAGAGCATTGATTGATATGGTATTTTTGTGGAAAATGGTTTTAATTTATTTATCACATTATTTCATGTGTAACTAATAAATGATTTGTAAGACCATCCTTTTATTTACCATTGAATGTTTAGTGTGGGTCCCTTTAAAATATTTTCCTTCAAAATGTGTACATTTTATTAATTTCTATGGCTGGAGGTGTAATATTATTGTAGCGGTTGCGGAAAAGAACATATAGTGGTTTTTTTGTAAGGAAAGAAATTTATAGGGGATAGAATATCATATTTCATCATCTGTTAGCAGGTTCATTTTCATTTATGACTATATGATTTTTGGAAAGGATATTCGTCTTTAAATGGATAATTTTCTATTTTCATAAAAAATTTCATTGTGTTTTAAATCTGATTTAAGGGGTAGATCATTCCTAATGCATGTTTTTGATATGATAGTGATTCTCCCTGACCCATGTGAATTAGGAACGTCCCTGACGTTAGTGGTAGGAGAGTTTTAATGGAAATTCAAGGATGGGTCATTAAAAATTATATCAAATCATAGGTCATGGGGTGGGATCCAAGGATCATGAGGAGTCAATTTTTTTATTTGGGGTTTCAAGGTAATATTGATTTATAATTTATCATCCCAAATTAAGCTGTTGGTAAAGGAGAAAAATATATATCCATTGATTTCCATGAGACTAGACTTTCTATGGATCATGGGATTCTATTTTTTGGAATGGAATTTTTTCTTGTTAATAATAGGTGTATTGAACCTCATTTTAATGGTTTAGTTTACTTTTCTGTTTTTCTGGACTTTTGGCTAGAAATAAAAATGAGATCACTGGTGTACGGTTGGATTGAGTGGATTGAGAAACTGAGAAGTGACAAACTGCCCAATATAGAAATATATTATAAATTATGGTACAACTGGATTATGGTCTCTTAAACCATGTGGTCTAGTAAATCATGGTTTCACATCAATTTAATTTTTATGTTTACAATTCCCTTTGGTATAAGGCAATGATATGGGTATGTTTGTTGAAGCCCTGTGATATACTAACAGGTGGTTTAGATAATGGTGTGATATTGACTTGTGTAAATTTTTGAAACATTATTTGGAAGGAATATGGGATTTATTAAAAATATGGTTTCTAGACACGTTTTAGGATATTATTTATGAATTTAGGATATTTTTAAATTGAATATTTATTTGTTTTTAAAAAATGTAATTATTTAAGGGTTGGTGTGTTTTTAAGAGGATTTATGTCGGTATAAAACATGTTTTGAAACATTTTTTAAATTAGTTGAGATTTAATTTTTTAAAATAATTGATAAATTTTATTCAAATCACAAAAGGAAGATGGAATTTTAATACATGATTGTTTTAATTTTCTATTTTGTAAAATAGGGTTTTAATATTTTATGGGTCATGTTTTATTGGGTTTTTATAATTTATTTTCCCTTTATATATAGGGAGACTTAATGTGTGAAAGTGTGAGACATGAGTTCCATGATTTTACACTTTATGTAATTTGAATTATTACACTCTAGAAAATTGTGAGAACAGATGTATTATCTATTTCCTATGATGTAGATGTAGGTGATTCTCTTCCTTATTAGGTGTAGTTTGTTTAAATGGTGGACCAACATAGATTCATAATTGAGTGGTAAGGCTAGATTCATTTGTTATATTTTGATTTGGGCTAAACACTTCATGAATAATACATTTACCATATTTATAGGTGGTATATCCTCATAGTGATTGTGTGAAAAGAAACTAGAAGGGTATTGTGAGAATCTAGGAAACTTTTATTTTTGATTTATTCTTGGTTTTAGGGATTCTGTTTTGGCTGTTCAGTGTCACTAAGTGGTTTTGATGAATATACAATCTAGTTTTTCCTTGTATTATATCTTGTATTATATTATTAGATATAGGGGAGATTTATGGTTCATGTGAATCAGTGATGATCAATCTTCTTCTAGTGTATGTTTTGAATTTTATCATTATTAATTATAATATATGATTGGTTCAGTGTGGTAAACCAAATGGATAATTCTTGAGTAACTTGGATAGTTGTTTCTATTAGGCTTTTTGATATTTTTGGGTTCTAAATTTCATTTGACAGATTCAATATTAGATAATGTTTCTATTTTGAGGTCCCAGTTAACACATTGAGTATAGTTATATAAAAATAAATCACCTATCATTATTCCAGCTAGGTTGTGATCTTGATAGTCTTGATGAATAGAATTTTGGGTGCATAATTTTTTCATTAGGTCAATTAAAAAATGGATATAAATTAATTTCATAAAGATATTAGTCATAGTTAATTCATATTGTGACTAAATTTGTAATTTGTGTCTTTTTATATGATTATTTACATATGATAAAAAGATTGGGGTGTCCTTGATATGTCCCAATATTTATTTAGGCCTTCTGTCCCATGAATTCGAGTGGTTCCTTTTTTGATTAGATTGATTTTGGAAAATAGTGTGATATATTGATCTTTATAAATTGGCTTGTATAGTATTTTAATTATTTCATTTTCTATTGAAATTTTAATTTTTCATGTGTTTTAATGGGGAACACAATTATCCAACATAGTTTAGAAAACTAGGCAATGATTATGAGATTTGGTTTTGTCCAAGGGAAGTATAATTTTTCATGAACTATGTATGGTCAATAGAACCATGTAGGCTTCTATGAGTAAACATGTATTTGAATTCTCAGTTCCCAGTAGGTGTATCATGGTTTCTACTTGATGGGAAAAATTATAGTCAATTCATGTGGGTTAATAATTTTTTTACCTTTTCTTCCATATATATTATATTTTTATTTTTTTCCATTCCACATTTATTCATATTCTACAATATTAGGCATCACAACTCTTATCTCATATTGATCCCCTATTTCACAAGTACTACCTCATGTGTCCTCTCTCACGTGGACTCCCTCACGAAACCACCACCATACAGATTCATCTATCCATCCATTACTCACACTTACATGCGAAACACTATGATGAATCCCAAAATGAATTGTGTGTCTACCTTTCCCATCTCTCATTTTTATATTTTCATTTTTCGGTGAAATATTTGTTTTGGTTTAAATCTCATAGTTATGGTATCTTCTTCTCTCACATCCTCATTTTACTGTGATTTTTCCTCTCCATCACTATTAATTGGTTCAGGAAAACACTATGGTTTTTTTCATTAGTGATTTTTTAAAATATTGTTTTGGACTTGTAAAGATTTTTATGATTTTTAAATAGATTTATCATGTGGTTTATACTATCATTTAATGTCAGACATGAAATGGGTGGTGTGAAAAAGTTATTAAAGATTTAATTTTAACCAATTTTGATGTTTATAAATGGTTTGAACCTATTAGGGAGATTAAAAAATAAAGGGGTGGTGTTAAAAAACATTGGTGTTTTAAATTAATGAGGGTTATTTCTAAATGTATTTTATACATGTTATATCACTAATGTATTTAAAGGTTGTTTTAAATGTGATTCTTTTAAGAAATGGTTTATAAATCATTTCAAATATTTTACAAAATACCTAATGTTCTAGGTTTTTTTTAAATCTCAATTGGATAATTTAATAATCCTAAAATGGTGTGAGTGTGTATAATGCTTTTTGAGCCCCTTCCATGTTCCCCTTTGATGGGTGGTGATTGATTTATGTTGTAATCGAATATTTAATGGATATAAAATGATTTTATTTAGAAGAAGTAAGAGATGAGGTTGAGATATTTTACTTATTATGATTCTCGTTGAATTTGTGGTTATTTTTTCTCACCCTCACAATGTTTATTCAGGGGAACCAATGTAGCTATGTGGGAGTTTTGGTTTTTGTTTCACTAGATATTCTAATGCTAATTGTATCACCTATAGATAATAAAAGTGATTTATGGGTTCTTACATTCCAATTAGTATAGGTGTAAGAACTTAGTTTACCTATTTTTGTGGTGAAATATAGTCTAATAGGTTTTGCGGTTGAGTAATTTATATGACTATATTACTTTAGGACTCAATTTATATCCCAGTACCAATATTCCTTTGGATGGTTGATTTACATTGGATAATTTCCTCGGATTCTTTGATATAACATGGTTAATTAATGTTTGTGGATGATGGTTTTATTTTCCATTAATTATTATATATATCACATTTGACGAAATAATAACTTTTCTTACACTATTATTTATACATTGTGTTTGGGTTTTTGAAATGGATTTTGATATGTATTTATAAAATGGGTAGTTTTGGAAGGATATGTATGTTCCTAAGAAACATATTAATGGTGATTATTTTATGTTGAAGGAAAATTAAAATGAAAATTTGAATATGGAAAAGGAATTGATATTTTATATTCTAAAATTGGGTTTCAAAATCCTATTTTTGTTAATAAATTTCAATCTTTATTAAAAATGGTTTTATTATTAAATGTTTGGGAGGTGGAATTGAAAGTAGTGTAATAATAATATTCTTCAATCATACCTATATTATCTTATTTTTATATCCCATACTCATTTCTCGATCTCTCATTGAGCATTGATTGAGTAGGGATATTTACATTTAGTGATTTTAGATTATTAATTGTATACAACCAAGTATCCCAATTACATTATTTGATAGAACATTTATTTTTCATATGAATTCTAGCCAGTATCAATTTAATTGATTTACCTTATTGATGATGTAATTTTAATTCTTCATATTATTAGAGTCATAATATTATTATGGTGGATTCAGATAGAAACTATTGACATATTTTTTATAACGGGGGGTATTTGGAGGGTGAATTGACAGATAATTTTTGTATTTATTATCTAATGATTATTCATTTCTTACAATATGATTTTGTAATGCATATCTGACATACAGATGGGTCATGATGGATTTTAGGGATAATTTTTATTTGTTTTTAACTCTTATTTAAGGGAGTAATAGTTTCCAATAAATGTTTTTCACACCGTAACACGTGTAACTAACATGAGGGGATTTGAAATACCCCACATTTTAGTGGAAGGATGGATTGGGAAAAAATTATGATTACTATCCTTGAATGTATTTTTACACTAATATAAATTTCTTTTGGTAAGTAATATTTCAAATTCCATTTTTGAAAAATACGAAAAAATCTATGAGATTTATTGAAAAGGAGAAATTAAACAACATTATAATAAAAATTTCATCGCAACTAGTACCATTGGAGATCCATCCAGTTGACCAATATAAAATAGGTATATAATTTTATTAATGGGTGATGTGAAGGGAGCTACCATAGGGTGTCACAAACAAGTAATAAGTGCAGAGACCAGATTTGGATATGAACCATGGGGGAATCGGGGAATGGGGTGGTACCATGATGGGGAAAAACTTGATTAGTGAAACCCACATAAATAAAATGATAGACATCATGGTAATGTAATCATTTGATAATTGATATATGTTTAACTATTCATTTAATAAAATGTGGACACATATGGGTGATAAAGAAATAATGTTCAGTTTTTTCCTCATCTTCCATTAAATGTGTTATAATATGGAAACCTTCTGTATACCAAGATTCTATAAGGACCATGCTAAGGAGACCGAGATTGATCTTTTTGATCCTACATGAAACTCTATGGATGATGACTATTCTATTCAGGTTGATGTGAAACTTCTTCACCATCGATATTTCCCTTATAATGATTATAAAGATTGAGCTGGTCACTAATACATTGAAACACTAAAACGCTATAAGAGATCATAGAGAACTCCATGACACATGTTTTAAAGAGACATACAACATATAAGCACTGGTAAAACATGTATCATCATGAAATTGATAATCCAAGGAAACCATGTGAGATTATTGAAGCTCTAAGGGGATATATATATTGTTATAAGGATACCTATATCAAAATAATATGAATTAAGTTATCACACTCGAGGATTGTTAGTGAATTTATATGAATATTCAATATACGGTTCATACATGCCTCATCGAAACACATTTTATTTTGAAAAATTTGTAAGAAAACTCCTCAAATTTCATAAGGTTAATATATTTTATGAGAATTTGAAAAGTGGGTTCTCATTGTGGAAGTTTGATTTAGGCCATTCCATTTTTATGATTGTATAAGGAAGTGTTGTGGAGTTTTGAAGGAATTAGTCCATTCCATACAGGGATTATGTTATAGAATGATTAACAAGGATAGTGTAAATATGATCATTTCAAAATTTGTAAGATTGTTTCACAAAATAATTCATTGTTTAAAATGAGAATTAAATTTATATTATATATTAAATAAGGGTTGATATCTCATATTCACAATTGCCTTTTATGATACCTTAGATTGAAATATAAATAGGTTTATATGAGATTGTTAACCAATATATGTAGAGTTAGTGCCAATATAATGTGCGGTAGAAATAGGAATATATAGATAAAGATATATTGAGATAAAATTTTGTGTTTTATACCTATAAAAAGATTGTATTACTTCATGAAAAATAATCATCAAACCTATAGGTTGAAAAAAATTCAGTTTCCCACATCACCTACATTATGATTATAAATTTCATGTACTTTTATTATTTTTAATAATTCATGAAAATAATGGGGGTAGAGTATTTTTTGTTCATTGATTATATTGAGTTGATATTTAATCTTTTCATGTTATTATTTTTTTTAAAAAAATAGAGATGATTTTTAATATTTATTTTATCATTATTTATCTTATTTCCTTCTTTCATGTATGAGAATTATATGATAAGGATGATATTCATTGAAATGTATTGACTGGGTACTTATGTTCATGAATGAACGTTGTGTGAGATATGATAATAACATTTAAATATGGTGTTGGTTCACCTTTTTTATGGATGAACTAAATTACTAGTCTATAAAAAGACTCATATTTAGAATAATGAGTTAGTACCAAGAATAAATGTTTTTAGGACAGAAATTGAAAGTGGTATTAAATAAATCATAAAGATTTTGATAAAATAGTGCCTAATCCTTTATTTACATGTTATTTAATTTTGATCTCTTGATCAAGTTATTCTAAATATCTTTTTTTCCAAGCATTCACTATTTTTTAAATGGTTCCTAAAACATAAACGTGGGGTTGACCGATAAAAACAATGTAGTACACCATAGTTATTTAGTAGTAGAAGGAATATTAATATAAATTCTAAACTGGATAACCCATTTTAAGTAATGAAAAAAATAAGACCATCAATGATAGATAAAATAAACACACCCCTTGAAGAAATTACTAGTACTATACAAGATAAAAAAAATTAAACTTGCCAATTATTGGTTACTAACATACCATTACATCCCAATGAGGTATACAAGAAAATATTTATTTTCACATCAAAAGTAGTCCAAATGTGGTATCACCTTAAAAAAATATTTTTTTTATCATTGTCACACCTAAACCATTACTCTCTTCGAAATATATAATAATTAAAAAATTATATATCATTGTAAATTAAAATCATTATAAGATGAAAAAATATACAATAAAAGAGGGACCAACCATAATTAATATTGGTGTAAATAATAATAAAAATAACAAAAAAGGTATTGCAACGATGACACAAAGCTTAAATTATTATCTAAACTATGATCACATGATAAAAATAGGAAAAATAATTAGTGAGTCTTAGTTGAAGAAATAACAGTAATAACAAAAACCCCCAACCCCATCTCAAATCATAAATTCTCATTGATATTATTATCCAGACAACCCACAATGAATCATTGAAATTGGTGTTTATATTTGAACTTGTAAAAAGGCATGGATACCATTTAATGATGTTAAAACCATACAAATACATACAGATCATTCATATTACACACCAATATCATCACACTGATCACCTAGATTCTGTATCGAACTTATCACCATGATGTGTGTTCCAAAGTGATTATCTAATGATTAGTGGATCCTAGAATAATAATGTTTGATTATTTCATATATCATAGATAACACCATCCAGAAGTCCTCCACCATATTAACCTAGCCCATCGTCATCTAAATTTTCTCATTTTACCTTCTTGGAAAAATAAAACTACTAATGATATTTTAAATCCCTACTAGTAAAACTATAATAACTAATGAAATTCAATATAAATTAGTCTTGATTGTATAGGAAAATAAAAAATCCTACTATAATCATATATGTCACCTCTCATAGAGTTATATCTCAATCAATAGGTCCACTTAACTATAAGATTGACTCATGGGCCACATGCCAAGTTTATACATCCAATAAAAGTACAAAACAACATCCTTATGGATGAATGTATGGTAAAATATTTTTCTGATCCCTTCCATTGTAATTATAGGGTGTCTAGTGGTTCAAAAGGGGTTCTATAAAATTTAGAAGTTGTTTTAGAATATATGTCTTAATTATAATTTTTTTAAAATGAAATTAAAAATTATGGAAGTATGTTCATTTTTTAAGGTTTATTTTGAAAATAATTTAGGAATATATGAAATTAATTTAATTAATTTTTAATGTGTTAAATAATAATTGAATTTCTAATCATTCCTCTAACTTGATATTATTAGTTTGTTTAATTAAAAATATGAAATTTTAAATAACATTTTTACCCTTATGAATGTTTTTGATTATGCATAAGGTTATATAAAATTTTCTAATGTATAAATAAGTGTACTAGTTGTTAATCATGCATACATATGACCTACTATCTCCCTGATCAAAGAATAGCTCATTTTTCATAACTATTTTCCATTTCTTGTTTATAAGTATAATTTAGGAATATTTATGATCATTATTTCGGGATTGTTAATTATGATATTTTTATGTAATGAACTCTTAGACCATGGTCATCAAACTGAATCCATGTTGAAATAATGAACTAAATGTCCTCAAGAAAAAAAATGAAAAAAACTAAGTAAATATTTAAATTTTTCATTAAATAGATATAAAATAATTTATTGATGGATGAGGTGTTAAAAATTTAATATTTTATTAATAAAATAAATATTTTTTGTAATCTTCATATACACAAGATAACGGACATACAAGGAAAGTCCAAACTCGAGGTAAGAGAGTTTCTCATCTCAGTTTTTATTTTTTATTAGAAATATTATATATTAAACATTTATATAAATTTTGTTGATTACATACTGAACCTTTTATATTTCATATAAAGAATCCTTACTACATAATGTGTTTGTATGTATAAATTTCAATTATTTCATATAATGGGTTTCCACTTGATTTTAAAAATGTGGTAATGAATCTCAAAAGTCAAAAAAATTAATTGGCTTATATTACTTATTCTATACCTTTGAAATTCTATGATTATATGTGAACTAAATTTTCAATATGATAGGTTGTATTTAAGATTTTCATATATTTATTAACATTTTATACACAATTTGGACTCATTAATAAATTCCCACTTCACCATTATGATCATTACAAGCTAATTCATCTCAATTTTGTTTCTTTGAGTCATATTTAGGTGTTATTAACATGTATTATTTTATGATTTTTATATACAAAACCATTATATTTTTATATCATAAAATTTTCTATATCAATTATATTTAATTTTTTCTATTTCCTAATATTTCATGGGGATTTTCATTCAAATTTCACTAAGTTGGAAGAGGACATTCATTGAAAAAACGTTTTTTAATGTCCCCATTTTAACTATTCTCAAACAGAATGTATTTTTTATCAAATAGGGAATTAGTGAAATATCACACCATCATGACACCTCCGTGATTTAATTTTTCATTTATATTTTTCTATGGTTATT
This sequence comes from Viscum album, assembly GCA_963277665.1. Taxonomy (NCBI): domain Eukaryota; kingdom Viridiplantae; phylum Streptophyta; class Magnoliopsida; order Santalales; family Viscaceae; genus Viscum; species Viscum album. The sequence goes on from OY728165.1 coordinate 931,137,603, forward strand.
TTCTATGAAAAGGATTTCTTTTTTACATTAATAGTTTTTATTTTTTAAAAAGTATTTTTTAAAAAAAACATTTCAAATAAAATATTAATTTTTTTCAATCTTCAGCCCAAAAAAATATTCGTTAAAAATACATGCTTTCTAAAAAAATACAAAAATATTTTATAGTGATTAATTTACATCATTATTACCCATATTATGATTTTTTAAATATTTTAAAATGGAATATTCCATTAATTTTCCGAACAATGGAATTTTTATTTTACCAAGAATGTGAAAGAAAAAATTATTTTTATACATAAATTAGGAAATTATTTTCCTACCCCCATGAACATGTTTTGATTGAAGCTTGATTTATTATTATCAATGGTTATTTTCAAAGAAAATGCCTTTCAAATATTTTATTATTTTTTTACTTTCAAAGAGATTTTAAAAATATATTGTAGATTTTACATGAAAATTATTTAAATGATATTTTAACGGTATTTATATTCATCTTCATCAACAACACTTGTTTTTACTTATTACACAATTGGGATATATTGTAATAATACAGACATAATTCTTTCTATGGATTTATTAATAGTTTTTAAAAGTGATTTCAATGCAGGTTGTTTCTTTTTTCCATAGGTTAATCATGTTTCGAAAAGATTTTTATTAAAACCATTTCATTTACATGGTTTAATCAGGATTTAATAAGATTTTTATGGAACTCATTTCATATCAATGGTTTAACCATGTTATAAAAATAATTAATGTTATTCCATTGAGTTTATGATTAAATTAATCATAAATTTATTTTATTCATGTTGTGGTTAATTAAAATTATATAATATGGATGTATATAAAAAGCATTGGTTGTGTTCTATATGGGCTATATTATGGGTTCACCCCGATAGCACCAGGTGAGCTCGATATTTCTTATAAAATGCATGATACTACATAGTGATCCAATCTATTAGTTATTGATTCTGTTATCTAGATAATTATATTGGAAGTCAGCCATATGGTTATTCAAATTGTAAGGCTTTTGTAATGGTTCTTTGAATATGATTACCCAAGATAAAAATATGTTCTATTTGTGGTGGTTATGGGTTTAGAATATTTCAATTGATCATGATTGATATGAAATATCTCATGATTACTATTTATAATGCATAATAATGTAGTTAAATCCTTAGTACATGTTTTCCTGTTTGTCAATCTAGGTATTGATGGGTATGAATATTATTTTTTATACTCTTTCATTTTTATAATTTTATCATACCTTAATGGTCTTATTATAATCCCTGATAAAATTCAATTGTTAATTATTATCATTAATCATACTAATTATTTGACATAACCCTTTTATATTTAATTTCCCAATGAATATAAAGATTGAGGTATATAAAATTATTTCTAGAACGGTTTCATATGAAAGATGAGGAAGACCAAATTTGTTATATGAAAAGCTAGGTATAGTAGGAGATGATATTCATTTTTATGGACCAATTATTTATGAATCCATGGTGTCAAGAGTTTTTCCTAATTCTGTAAACTTATAAGCCTAAAAGTTCCTTCAAAAAGTAAGTGATAATATATTCCCCATTGACATTGAATGTTTTGGATGGTAAAAATTGGGTCACCTTCATCCACATTAATGATAAAAATGTAATGATTTTTTTTCAACACCTCATTTAGGGTTTAAGGAAATTTTTTTGTATTATAGGAATGGTTTAAATAAATTTTGAGATTAGGATTTTTAAATGTGATGTTTTTATAAGATCTATGGATACTAACATGGTTCTATTTGATTAACGATGGTTATAAGTTCAAATGTATAAAAACACTTTTTGAGGGTTCATCTGATGAGATTTTAAAGAGATTAATGAAACCTCAAGAGACATTTCATTAGCATGATGTATATGAAAATATTTGGTTTAATTTGAAATTTTCTTTTATATTTTTCATACATATGTTATATGTTATTGATAACCTTTAAGGATTATATAATATTTGATAGTGAGGTAATTATGGGAACATATGTTTTTTCATATAGCTAAGCATGGAATTGAAAAATAATTTAGTGACTACATGATTGAAGTCATATTAAATAAAATATTTCCATATTTTTTTCATTGTCAGATTAATGGTATGAGAAAACATTGGAGATTAAAATACACATTAATGGTGAGGTTATTTACGATCGATATAGTTTTTAATTTTGGATTATTGTTGAATTTTAGAGATTAATATTTTATTTCATCATTATAAGGTTTACTCATTTTGGGAATTTAATTATCATGGGATAAATATAATTTATTTGTTCAATCATAAAATATATATGAAATAGAATTGTATACCTTTATTGTGCTTTTTTCTTTTAAAACTTGATTTTAAGAACATCAGGAATCGATGATTCATCTTCGATACAAATAATTGATGAAAAGATAGTAGTGTGGTTGAAATTATTAAATTGAAGAAATTATACAAGAATTTTTTGTAAATATTCTTATTCTCATTGTCTAGATAGTAAAAAAATAATTAACCACAAGAAAAATATATTGAATCAAATTTGTTTCCTATTACCGTCATTTAAAATAAAATCAAGGACGATTTTCAAACCCATTGGTTTATGGTTTTGAGGTCCTCAACTTTATCATGATCATTATATTTGTTGTGATCAATAATCTATATCATAATGAATCATTATTTTGGAATTATTATTTTTTCCCATGTTCATTCATCACTTTCCACTGATGTTCACTTACATTAAAAGCATGAATTTTTTATTTCATATGACTCTATAGTACACATTATATTTTATCAAGTGGATTCTTTGTTAATCCTTTTACTACATGGGTTATAAAAAATAATTTTAAAATGTGTGGCCATTATTATTGAGATAATTTTAAAAAATTTAATAAAATTTATTAGATGTGTGGTGGAGGTAACACCCATATAGTTTATAAAATAAAACTATGTTCGAAAATATATTTGACATTTAACACCAAACATAAATAACCCATGAAAAGTATAACCATTATAACCTATCCGTTAAATTGGTGGGAATGAAAAGTATTAAATAATTTGTGATATATATATGATTGTATATAATAGAATATAAATTGCTGATAAATATTTTGTAAAAATAATTAATTTCATGGAAACTGATTTTGTTCTTAAAAAGTATGTTTTATTAAAAAATGTTATTATTCTTTTTCATAAAAACAAATTATAATTAGTTTTATGATCTTTTATATAAATTTATTTGATAAAATTAACATAATTTTTTAAATCAAAAAATCAATATTTACTTTGAGTGAAATTTTGGTACTTTTCTTAAAATATTGAATTTTCAGTTAATATTGAAACATAGCTGTTTTTTGTAAAAGTGGAATTTTTTTCATTGAACTAAAAATATAAAATTAAATATATATTGAATATTATTTCAAGTAGAATAATTATAATTATTTTTATTTAATACAATTAATTTTATTTGAGTAAAATTCCTATTTAATTTTAGTATATATTTGTATTTGTCTTTAAAATTCATATTTTTCAGAAAAATGTTTTCCAGAGAACAATTTATGTCCTCATTAATTAATTTACAAAAACACCTCTAATGAAGAATTATTTATATAAATATCTAGATTATATATCAATAAACATTAAATTATATTAATAAAATAATAATTATTAATCATAGGGCTAAAATAAAATCATATTTTCCATGAAAAATACACATCTTACAAAGCTTCTTTTTCATCGCATGTTCCTGTTAAATTTAAAATTTAATTTTAACAATTTTGTGATTTGAATATTGGAAAAATTTATTAAATATCTAAAATCAACTTAATATATATTTTATAATAAGATTAATAACTTTTTACAATAATAAATAGTGATAACATTAGAAATTAATTTCCACAGTTATGGTAGAAATGTGTCTTCTGGGGAGGTTAATCTCAAAAGATAAGGGTAAAAATGGCCTAATTTTTTTCTAATAACTTTTTTTATTTATAATTTGTATTTATAATGTCTAATAATTTATCATTTCACATTTTTGACACTTTTTCTTGTAAAAATTACGGATACATCTATTTCTTTTAAAAATTTACAAATGTTCCACTAACATCACTTATAAAAGGCCACCCCTCTTATATTATTCAATACATAAAAACCTTTTGGTTTAGAGAAATACTATTAAAATTTATCACCAAATTACGTAACCCCATATAGTAATTCATGATTTATTGATAATTCCATTGTATCAATACATTAGGTATAATCCTCAAGAGGTGGTCCAAGAAGAGGTAAAATTGATAACTATGCATTTTTATTTATTTATTATTTCACATCCATAAAATATTATTCAAATATGATGAAAAATAAACTTATATATACTTATATAATATTATATTATTTTAATTTTATATCGTAAATCCATATCTTCTTCCATTAAATGGGAAATAAAATAATCATCCAAGTGTACGATATACTAGCCCCTCACAAACCAATATTGTAATGTCCCAACCCCAGTTACCCAGAGTCGGTGCATTATTACATAACATTGGAATGATCACAAGGGATCAAATCCTGATATGCCTATCAGTTTAGTAGCTTTGGAAGTACTAGATACATTAATAAGTTTTACATTACAACATGAAATAAAAATATGATCCACATTTCATCCCCATTTACCACACTTATATCCCTAGCCTATCACTGTTGGTTAACCATAAAATATTTCATCACATCCTGGGAAAATAAAACATAGAAATGGGTGATGTAATTTGCTCTGTAAGGATAATAATATAGAAAAAACATTCAAATATAAGAAAATACAATTAAGGCAATGTATACAACTAAAACAAAAGCCTTTTAAACATAAAATTATTCATAATGTGGTCAATATAAATCAAATAATTCCATTTACTTAATCACATGGATATTCTACCAGTCGAATAATCACATGCAATGTCAATAGCCAATTTTATAACGATGGAACACATAATTCCAGACTTCATAACCACATAGTAAAGGCCTTATTCCAAGACTACAAATATGATTCTGTGAAGGCCTTGTTCCAAGACACTAGATTGTCTCATTAGGCCTACCTGAATATTGAAGAGATATAGTGGCCTCCACCCATCACATACTATGTACAATGCATTCCTTATATGAAAATGTTGAAACATAATATAAACATTTGTATTAAAACTAGCATAAAAAATTTCAATAATTTATCAATAAATCATGAATGGAATAAAAATAAAAAATCCACAGTAAAATATATTCCAAAACATTAAATACAATATGGATGTTTTTTATCATAATAAATCAAATTCATACAAGCATAAAATCCATCAATGGATGTTGACATAGATGAAATAAAAACTTTTTTAGAGAAATGTCTCTTTGTATTTTGAAATCATTTAAAAGTTATATAATTGTAAAATAAATCCATTATAATACCATCTTCACAAATCAATCCTTCTAATTTCCTATTATTTACCACATTAATTTTATTATGAATGGTCCTATCATTAGAATGCGAACTTTTTATCTATTGTAGTAAATATGGTTTCAAAATCATTTGTAAAATGAGTGATGAATAATATTCCATAGTAATTTCATTATCTATTTATACTAGATCCATCACTATATGATCTATCTGAATTCTTATATGGGTCAGAACTGCATGATTATTATTACATAATGAATCCTCTAACTTATTTTCATTCCCTAGGGTATATTGTACTGAAAATTCATAGATATAAAGAATGTAAATCCATCAAATATGTCTCAAATGGATATATTTCTATGAAAAAAATTATATTTTTTGGATTTATGATCCATGTAAATCTTATATCATTCATCCTAGAGATAATGTACCCATACATTTGACGAATAGATTACAGATTCCTACTCAAGATCAGGGGTTGGATCATTTTTTCATTGAGTCATAAATTTATATAAGGAATATATAATAACATTGTTATTTTATATTAGGAGGAAAAAAATTTCTTTCTTTGAGGTATCAGTATTTATAAATAACCCATAACGTTCAGATATTAAAGTAAAAATTTATGCATTGACTAAACTCTTATTTATATTATCAAAAAATTATTTGCATTCTATTGTATAAAAAAACTATACCATATTATGTGAATACTTGGATAATAGTTCATCCAATAGGGATATAGTTTAAAAAAAATTCAATAGTAACCAGAAAAACCAACTGAACAAGGTACCTCTGTTATTTTTATTGCACTAGTACATTCATTCGATGCCTCTTTCTCTATATGATCAATAGAGTTATCAAAATTTGAGAGAACAAGTCCATGGAAATAAACTTCATGAAACTTGAAATCCATCTTTCTAAATATCTGCTATAACTCTTCCCTTATTTGAGTATCAAGAATAATCTACAATTTATTTTAAGGTACCATGTTTATTTTAAAACACACATAGATATCATGAATAAATACCATAAAAATCATGAAGATATTCCTTGAATAATCTGCTTATTATATCCATTAAAATAGAGTGTGCATTATCCAAACCAAAGATAATTGATGTAATATCAAAATTTCAATACCTATTTTAAAAGATAAATTTGGAATTTATTCCCCTTTTACTCACAGTTGATGAAACCCTTAAAATTGGGAAATCTTATAAACATATTAGGCTTTATAAAGAGGATTGAATAATTCATCAATTGGAGGAAGAGTGTAATTGATATTTATCATAATAACATGTATTTTCGTATAACCAATTTAGAACCTCTGGGTACTATCATTATTCAAAATTATAAGAACACATGATCTCTATTGTGAAACACATGGGAAATAAATCACTAGTCACACAATTCCCTAGTGAATTCTTAAAGTCCACTATTCCACATTTGGTATTCTACAAGGATTCTTTGATAATATAATTACATCAAGGAATAAATCAATTTAATACTCAAGTTCACACTCTATGGTATGTACAATAAATTAATCTATAAATACAATAATTTATTAATATAAAATAGGTACACCCTCAATTTTAAGTTTCACTTTATCATTATAATACTCTATTTTTATTCATCCCCAATAATATTATTCAGTATAGCTTATAGGGGTATATTTTTTATATGACTAAAATGATGAAGTGTCAACTCTATACAATGTAAAGTATGTATCTTCCCTACAAAAAATAATGTCCTTCTTATTTAAATTATTTCCTTAATTATTTTTTGTATTCCAGTCTATACCAAGAATTATATTTAAGTTATACATAAGTATGATAATAAGTTAAAATATAGCAATAACTAAATATGAATATAGGATTAATGTACTGACCATAATATCATTGGATACTTTTACCTCAATTTTTGTAATCTCATAATATTGGCTTTATCCCTTTAGCATGTCCTGTGGTTGATTCCCTTAAAGCTTCAAGAATTAATTTTAATATTATCCCATCTATATATAGATAAATCATTAGATGTCATTGATTTTTTTCTTCCCCTTGCAATCATTTTCATGGTGACCTGTATCTCAACACTTATTAAAAATCATAATCTATTCAATCATTTCCCTGGGTGATTATTTACACAATTCTTCCAATGTGGAAATTTTCTAATAATAAAATTATTCTTCAATGAATAACATTTTTCATGGTGTTCAGATGGATTATCAATCTCTTGGTTCACATTCAATTTGTTTTTTGTAAATAATTAATTCATTTTTCTGAAATACCATAAATCTATTCCATAATATAATCACATAATTTAAGATACCATCACCCTTTTGAGACTTGGATTAATCAGATTATAGAAATGGTTAATCTTGAAGCCCGTGTTGTGTATGTATTTCGTATCATATATATATATATATATATATATCCTTTAAAGGTAGTTTCATACTCTATAATACTTTCTACATCATTTACCTTTAAGATAAAGATCATTATCTTCATTTTTTTTGTTTCTTATACTAGAAATATTTTTCCTATAGTGTCTCCTTAAATTCATCACATTCCATTAGTTATCATTAGTAATCCTATATTGTATTCTAGATCAATGGCCACCATTGATCAATATCACCTTTGAGATAATAAACATTAAGGGTAACCTTTACCTTTTCAACATATCCCACATACGTAAATATCTTTTCAAGAGACATATTATATTTCACAACATCTATATGATTAGTAGTAGCATAGAATAATATTGGATTCTTTTGAAAAATGAAACCCAATATAAGATAATATCACTATAAAATAGGTTTCTCCATCTGTGTAATGTAATTTTTCAAAACATGATTAAGATTTCCTTATATATAAATATTTTTTTTATTTCCAATATCATATACATTATTCCCATAATAATAAAACCTCAACATTTTCAATATCTATTGATACCCTTTTCCTTCTATTAAACATGTAAGAATAATAGAATATACATGATTATTTCTTAAAATTTTTAATTTCAAATCATAAAAACATTTTATTATTAATCTCAAAATCATAAAATTTCGTTTCATGGTTGACATTATTATTTTAAAATCATTTAAATGGTTTATAATGAAAATTTGAAATAACAGAAGTGTATCCCCTAGGAGTATGAAACTAGGCGCGCAGTAAGGCTATTTATTTTGAATCAATTGATTATTAGGTCCACAAAAATGTAATATTTTCTAATTTAATACCCCTAGGTACCTCTCTTCCAAAACCACATCCAATTAAAGTATCAGGAATGGGATTAATTTCTATGATAACTAACATAATATAATCTTTATGTAAATTTTAGGATGTTCATCTTTGTTATCATAAAATTTTATTAGAAGGTTATGTTCTATAATATATTTTTTCAATAATATAGTTCCCATAGTTTCTAATAAAAATCCTAAAATACCAAATTTTATGACTCTCTACCTAGTATCCTACAGCCAGTTCCTTACATTATTATATTTCTATGGATATAAAGAAACAAAATCTCAATGGACGAATCAATTTAGCTATTTTTGGGAACTGGATACTTACATGATACTCATTTTATATTGGTAAAAGAAAGTAAAAAACAATGAAATTAAAAATCAAATTAACTACATATTTTGTAAACTAATTAAAATATTTCTTTTTAATATCTTGTGGAAATGATAAAAAGGTTGAACTCAAATTATAATTAAAGATTAAGTATATTTGAAGCTATCCTGAGTCAATAAACACAGTCAAAATGGAATGATAAATAAATGAACAATAATACCATTTAAAAACATGAATATGAGGGTAAGATAATTAATTATTAATATGGAATGTTAAATAATTTAAAACAAATTCATTTTAATAAATAAACTAATAATGAAATGAATCAATTTATAATCTCATAGTGAAAATGTCAAGGATAATAATAACAGAATTATAAATGAAATAAATGATTAATTATTTAACATAATATCATGGGAACATGATGACAATACCATGAATATATTTTACAATATGGTTTAAAAAAATCAGTCCAAACCGATCTGGTATGGGTACCATTTCTTTTACCATCAATTCTTTTCACAAGATTGATTAAGAGTACAAGTAACCAACTTATAGGGTTTGAACAATGATTCATCTAATGATTCATGTAAATGCGTTGAGGGGATATCATTAAATGGGAACCAAAAATGTATTTAAATTTCAGAACAGTCCTCATATATCATATAATCGATTTAATTCACAAACAATGTTCTTTATCATCAAATATATGTATTAAATAAACAATACTAATTCATCAATATTTACCCAGATCAAAAAAGTTGAATTACAAAGTAAACACCCTTTTTGAAAATGATAACTAGTTTATGAAATAATTTTATCCATTATAAAATCATATGGATATTTAAATTAAATGTAATTTACAATGAAAAATAATTAAATGAATTTGGTTTTTTCATGATAATTTAAACAGTAAAAATATAATGTGATATTGTTTAATAACATTTACAGCCTGATAAATTTCAAGTCAAATATCCTTGGATGAAATGATTCAAAGTGAAACATAAAATAACATGATTTTATAATGAAGCATGATGTTACATTATATAGGGTATGTATATACACCACAAAAAAGTTAATTGATGCATAATAACAATTAAAACTCAATAGAATGTAAATTAAGACAAAATCCCTTAATTCACACTTCCTTTTAATTAAACATTATTAAACCTCTTGTAAAATGGTTTTAAATAAGTTATTAACTTAAAATAGTTCCATATTGATAATCACAGTATCACATATAATCATTTATTGCATCAAATCAACCATTCAGTAATAATCATCCATTCTTTTCCTTATATATTGTGTTAATTTCCATGGTTTCTAATGTGTGTTTTATCACTATGGATCCAATTCCTTCACACCATACATATTTTCATCAAAAATCATTACCTAATTATTATATTTATACATTTATTATACTTTTAAAACCAATTAATTATATTTTCTATTATAAATTATTCATGTTATGACCATGGAGACAGTAGGTCTAACATACACATGACTAACGTTTCAATTTTCCAATGATCACTGTGGATATATTGTAAGTAAAATATTATCTTAAAAAAGTAATCATACTGTTATATATACCATATTATCTCTTTAAATATAATTTTATTTATCATTCATGTGGTGTGGTGTTGAAAATAGATTCAAAATGTTTCTTAATGGGGTATTCACATGTACGCAAACAACATTATCATTTTTTATTGAGTGAAATAGTAAGAAAGAAAATGATATATATTTTTTTATAATAATGATAATTTTTTAATGAATGAAATAATTATTTCATGTATATAACATATAATTATAAACATTATTCTCATCACTTTCCATGTAATGTGATAGTGAAAGATGAATCATATTTCTTTTTGAGGTGCTAGTCCAGCATACACATGAGCCACATTATCCTATCTCTTTTGGAATGGAATGTAAAAAAAGGAATATATTATATAATGGATCCATAGGTATAACTATACTATAGAAACAATAAATATACTTTATATCCCTCATAATACCCCACCATGTGATGTGGTAATGAAAAAAATGAATGACATTGGTTCGTGAGGCAATATTCTTCCGTACACTAGAATGATGAATTCATAACCAATTTATCAAAAGTTTAGTTTTTTTAGTTTATTAAATTAACATTAAAACATATATTTATGTACTATATATTGTGTTTATTATATCGAAATGTTTTCATAAGAATTGTTTTTTATAAGAGATGAAATAAGATAAAAAAATACTCATTTAAGAATTCTTCCTGTTCTTCAGGCATCATCCAAAGGATTTCACTAATGTCGTTGTAGTTGAATATATGAAAAAATAAGGAATTTTTAATTTGGGTATTAAATTTCAGAATAGATTTGGGTATGAATTTTCTAAAACAAAAATATTTTAATTTATGAATAAAAAAAGAGGGTGTGGCCTTTTATACGTTAGGTGACTGAAAAAATTGTAATGTTTTAAAAATATTTATCCATACCCATGTTGTTATCATAAAAAACCCTAACAAATGGTAAATTCTGAAATATAGAAAATATATGGTCCTAATATAGCCATAAAATGGTTATTTGTTCTGTATTTAGGTAATTTTCAAAAAAAATATCTTATTAGTTTAACAATTGTTAAATTCAATTTTACATTAACCATGACATTTAATTTTTATAGTATTAAATATTAATTTTGGTAAAATATTTTGTTGAACATATTATAAATTAAAAATTATTCTAATTAAAAATATGGAATCTATGTATCTGAATTCAATTCACCATTGTGTATTTATTAAATTTTCAATTAACCATAAAAACGCGTTGAGAAAGTATAATTCAAAAATATAAATTATTAAAATGTTTAAAATGATTTTATAGAAAAAATTATTATAAAAACTATTAAAATGAAAAAAATTTGATTAACTAATATAACATTCAACCAAATTGTTTTTTCAAACAATTTAAAAATATACCAATTTAAATGAGAAAGTATTTTTAATTTAAAATTCAATATTTTCAATATTCATTGCAAAATGAAACATTTTCGAAAAATACCAAAAATTCCAAATAATATTAATTTTATATTCATATTAAAAAAAGAATTTTATTTTTCCAAAAAAATTTCTAAAAGTGATAAAAACAATTTTTTTATTCAAAAATACCTGAACATAAACATTATATAATATAGTTAATTTAACTATAATTCACATTTATACATTTTCGATGAACTTTTTAGTTTATAGTTTTAGAAAATTATGTTATAATACACTCATAACAACCCTAGAGCACACAAAGTGGATTCAAATAAAAAAATATCTAATTTTTTCATAATACACCATATTTCAAAGAAATATAATGTGATTACTTTTCATTGAAAACCATTACAACATCTAGCCTGGCTTCTTCATTCCTTTTACCCATTCTTAAACCATGAAAATTGTTTTTAAAACATGGGATGAGAAACAAAATATTAGTAAAGGACATAAAAATATGGAAAGAAACCATTACTTCATTATTACTTGTTGACATATTTAATAATTTTTTAACATATATATTTTTCACTAGTAAAGTATAATATACATAATTTATGAATAAATGATATTACTATAAAACATAGAAGGAATACAATTAACATTTTACCTGACTTGGGGGATATGTTTGTTTCCATATTGACAAAATATTGTTACCCTGATGAATACCTTATCATTTTTAACCCTCTGGGATACCTTATAATGTAACCCTTATAGATACCATATGGTGTAACAAAAACAATTAAATTGGGAATAAACATTATGGTTAACATCCAAAAATAATAAAACCAATGCATTAGAGGGAAATAACAGACCCACCTGAAATCATAAAAAATTCCCAATAATTATAAAATAACTATAAAACATGAATATATTCTTTATAAAAACATTCCATTTGAATTTTGTAGGAAATAGAAATTTGAAATAGGATTTATGAAGAAAAGACCATTACATTATGTTTAACATCCAAAAAATGTGTTGAAACCTCATGTTCTATGGTTTGAAGAGTGTTAGATTTTTTTAAATAAATATATTCATTAATATAATACCTTAAATGATAATTTTATAACATCATTATCCCCATTTTTTGAATAATTTTTTCTTATATTCATTGTTTTAGATGCATTTATTTTATGGTTTCTATTGTTGGACAATTAGAGATCTTCTTATCCAATGAATAAAAACTATAGAAGTGGATGGAAATTTTATTAATATGTTTCCATAATTTTAAATGATTACTTATATCATTTGTGTTGAAATGAATATGATTCATTAGATAAAAAATTAATGATAAAAGTGTTATTAAATTTTGGTTGTTTTTTTCCAAAAATTACAAACTAGTATCATTTAATTTTATTTTAAGAATATAAATTAGTTTCGAAACGTTAAAAAATTTCATTAATATATTAAACCATATTTTAATAAAAATAATGGTTTTATGACCATCCTTGAAGGATGTAAAGAAAAACCCATTGTGGTTGAATGTGATAAACCAACACAAAATGGAGGATGTTTTCCTTTTTAGAACAAAAGGGGAGAGGAAGAGAAATGATTAAGGGTTATTCATTTAATATAATAAATATCCAGGATATAAAATATACTTTAGTTATCATGTAACTTTGATAAGGGGATGAAAATAAAGGAAAATAAAAGAAAATAAAAAGAAAGAGGTTTTTACCTCTTGAATTGCTCTCCTAGAGAACCTGCTTGAGGAACTTGAGTTTGGCCTTTTAATAAGACAAAAGGCTCTTTTACATTTAGGAGAGACATAGAAAGATTATGAGTTATAATTTATACTTGATTTTTGGACTTTGAGGTGTGGGGAGAATATGATATGTGGGGTGGTATTTATAGCAAATTAGAGGGGATGTTTTATGAATATTTTCTCTATTTGTTTATTATTTTTTTCTCAAGATATTAAATAGTGTAGATTATTATGGCTAAATATAAAAAATATTGCATGTGACTTCAAACAAATGTTTATTACAACATCCATACATAAACTATGACTCAATAATTCTTGTATTTATCATATACTCTAATTTATAGTATTTCACTATTCCACAAAAAATCATCTATTTTTCAAAAATCCAAAAAATTCAGCATGAGTATTATTTGACATGAAGAATTAAAAAATAAACTCAATTTTAGTGAAATTATTTTTTAAATATTAGAAATTTAATTTTCAATTAATATCATCATTTATTTGAAAAATATCAATTTTCCAATTATAATTGGTTTGATGATGCTTTGAAAAATTAATTACTATCTCAAAAATAATATTATAATCACAAGAAAAGAATATACTTATTTATATGTATATTTTGTGGATATAAATTTTCTTTTAAATCGTTATATTAATTATTTAATTGTAAATAATAATTTATGTTTCAAAAAAATAAAACAAATAATTACTCATTTTCAAAACATTTATTTACATATTACAAGTTATAAATATATCATATATTTTACTTATAAGATACATAGATTTTATTTAATCACTTATCCGTATGTTTACTATTATATTATTATATATTCCTTTATTTATATAAATACCAATTATATCATTATAAAATTTTAATTAATTTAACTATTTAATTCTTGATGAAAACAAATTATTTTGTAAGTATATGTTTTTTATATTCTCCCACCATTCTAAAAATTAAGTCCTCAGAATTTTAATTAAACTATTAAAAAAGTGAAGATACCTTTCCATAATAGTATTTTTAGATTCCCATGTTTCTTCATCAACCATGTTGTTTCTCCATAAATCCTCATCTCGATGAATGACCTTATTCTGGAATACAATATATCTATAGTCAAGAATATGAAAATTATTCCCATTATATGAATGTTTATCATTCAATTGAACAATATCAAGTCTAAAAAACATGAGATAAATATGGGACATTATTTCATAACATCGATACATTTAAAAAATTATGCACATTAGATAAACTCATAGGTAAAGTGACTTAGTAAGAAACTTACCCAAATTTATCTATTATTTTATAGGGTCCAGTGAAACATAGACTCATATTCACTTTATTTCAATAACATGTCACAGTTTTCCATGGAGAATTATTGTGAAAAACATGATCGCCTACCTTGAAAGAAAGTCCCTTCCCCTTGGTATCTAAATAACATTTATACCTTCTCTAGGATGTAATCATATATTTCTAGATCATCTTTACTTTCTCAACCACATCCTATACTAATTATCATTCCATCAACATCTGTTCTCTAGAATTATCCCAAAATAATGGTGTTTTACCCGCATTCCATATAATTCCACAAAATGTTCCATATTTTTTTTTAAATGAAAACGATTATTATAAGAAAACATAACTAAAAAATATTATTGATTACCAATTACATGGAAATACATTAAATAAATATGTAGTATATATTCTATTGATGGAATGGTTCTCTAAGCATTTCTATTATATTGGGGAGGAAAGGATTTTCTGAAATTCAATTTTGTGTCGAACGACTTCAAATGGACATTCCAAATTCTAGAAGTGATCCATAGATTATATTTAAATACAATACAGATATGAAATCTATGTAACATGAATTTATCTTTAATATAAAACCAGTAAATTTGATCAAGATACACGATATCTCAAATAGGATGAAAATGTGAATATATAGTCTTCCAATCAATAATAACCCATATCGAATTGTTACCTGGAAAATTCATTGTTCATACCACTAAAAAATCTAGGGATACATTTTACCATTTCCACTATGACACTGGGAAAGGCTGAATCATCCCCTTTGAAAGTTTTCACTTTGATTTAACCTATTATTATGTTATAATTTTCATTTAAAAATTAGAAATATATATTTTCATTCCATCTCACATTTATTACTCTCATAGGTATATGTACGACTTAGTGCTACCAAGATGAGCTAAAAACCCAGAACATTGAGATTACCATAAAAATTATATCTTCATCTGATAATCATATGACACACATAATATAATCCCAAATCTCAAAACACAATCTTCATCAATGTCAAATTATGACATCATACTCTTTTTAAAATAGTACACCTTTTTATGAAACTCACATTAATCCTTTTGTGCTTGATTAATTCTATCTAATAGAGATGACTATATTTTCACCTGAAACAAAACATATCAATTTTATACACCCACAACTTCCATGGATAAATTTATTAAATCATTATAAAAGGATCTTGATCCATATGTAACATCGTTAATGATGCTTGGTGTTTTTGACTCACGTAATCTGCCAATTTTTTCACTTTTCTTGGATGGTAATTGGTCCTGAAATAATAAACCTTTATTTATTCAATTCATCCTCTCTGCCTTATGTTAAATTCCTTAAATGTGAATAAAAAACAAACTTTTATGGTTATAATATATTACAAATTTGGATCCATATAAATCATGTCTCAAAACTATTAAATATAAAATCATAACAAATAATTATACATCATGTGGGATATAATAAAACTCAAGAGGATTCAGTTTACTTTAATCATAATCAATTAACTGATCATTATACACCATAACAAAACCAAGTCCTTTCAATGAAAAATAATTATAGTTGACAAACTCTCTAATTCTAGAAGAAAAATCCAAAACATGATCATCTATGACTCTTTTTTTTGTTCTTGAAAATAATCATTATAGTATATTTTCCAAATAAATTTAACCCTTTTTAAGGTTAACATAGTTACAAGAATGGATATCAATGTAATGTTTTTAAAAAACCCTCATTAATATCTATATAATATAATAAAACCTTGAATATCTGTAAAATTTTATATCACTTCCATTCATCAACCATTTTTTTGTTAAAATACACTACGATGAAAACATTATTTACAATCTTCTTAATAAAATAAATTTACTATAACAAAAAACACAATATCTAAATTTCCCATATAACTTATTTTGTTTTAGGTTTTTTAGAAAAATCCATCAATATCATTCATGATATTCATTAGTTTTTGAATGAATATAAATATCATCAATAAAATAATAATAATAATTATCCATATTTTAATTGAATATTTTATTCAAAACATCCCTAAATATAATATCGGGATTTTTCAAGCTAAACGTAATAAAAACCAAGTCTTAAAGCCTATTTATAATATAGAGATAGATTATTGGAATTTCATCATCCTTCACCATCAACCGATGGTACTAGGATCTCAGGTTAATCTTGAAAAAAATATTGAGATCTCTGCAGCTGATCAAACAAGTCGTAAATATGAGGAAATGAATAATTATTCATAAAAATAATGTTATTAAAATCTTTTTAATCACTAACAAGTCTCATACAACCGTATTTCATTTTAAAAAACTAAATATGAAAACCCCTTGTTGATTTTCTAGGATGAATGAAGCATTTATCAGGAAACTCATGCCACAACTTTTTTATTTCTAAAAGTATTATTTGGTCTATTTGATAAGGGGGTTTTAAAATTTTATCAGATTCAAGAACTAATAAAATTGTAATTTCAACTTCTCAAACATGTATAAAACTGAGAAAATCATCATAGACAACATCTAGGTATTTATTTTCTATTGGAACATCATGACTTTAAATAGTTTCTTAATGTTAAAAAATATGTGAATGAAAACATTACATTACACCTTTTAATAGTATCTTATCATCCTAATACATTATTAATCATATGGGTTCATTCATGTATACTAACTGTAACTATTTCTAAAAATCAAATTATTTATCTTTGTAATCAATTTTAGCATGATAAATATAAATATTATCCATACCTAGAATAACATCAATCTTTATAAAGGGAAACAAATTTATTCACATAATGTATTTGTACAAAAAATAGAAAGATTTGTATAATTACATTTTCCTTAATACCTATACTATTTTTACAAAATGTTCAAGTTTCATTTCATGAGTTAATATATTATGTTTTCCTGAAAATTTCTCTGAAATAATAGAATTTGTAATCCCCTTTACAAATATGACATTTCAAAAATATATGTTAAAATATTTACCAGAAAATACTATATTTTATGTCCCAACATCTTGGTTTTTAGTCTCATAAGATTTCACATCACCTTTTTTCTTAATGTAAGGATACTTCACATCATTTAAATCCTTTGGTGGGAAGGTATGTGCATAATTCCCCACCTCACCAAATTTAGAAAACTCTATAGTTTATCTTATCCCAGGTAAAAAATAGTATTATATTCATTGAAATATAAATAAATATTTCAAAACATAACACATTGGAAACACATCCCATATTTGTTAAGGCAATCTTCATGTTTCTTTTTATATCACCTTCAACAAACTGGAAACTTGACATTCTTACCAAACAAAATTTTGATTTATTGATACACATTTCTTGATATCTAGACCAATTATACATCATGTTTTCCAAGTACATATGATCATAAGAGTAATATATTTACCCCATCATAGCAAAATGAATAGGTTTCTAAAACCCTTTTTATATATGTGATCCCAATTCCCTTCATTATCTTGGATTGAATCCCATGTATAAACTATTGATTTTACTATCATGATCTTGAAAAAGATTTAGAGCATACCTTGAAAATCGAGTAAATATTGCATCATACAGAAATGATGAATCATACTCATTTTGTTTAAATTCAAGGAATTTATTTTCCATCATAAGTCAAACAATGTTTGGAAAATAATTTTTCTGGAAACGTTTCTTAAATTCATCTAATTCGAAGGCATCAATCTCTTCACTTTCCCCATTTTTCCTGACCATTGACCACCATTGGCCAGCTTAAATATCTAAATGATAAATAGAAATAATATCCTTTTTATAATCTTAACACATGATAAGCAAAGTACTTTAATGGGGATTAATCCACCCATCATCCACTCCTAAGATAAAAGATCCATTGAATGTTAGAGGGTGTTGACTCTAAAATTATTTTACTTTCATCTTGTTCCTTCATTGTTGCTCTAGATATTCCTATTCAAGGATTACACCTTTATTTATAGTTTATATCAATACATACATTAGGATTTAGATGTACTGAAGTCCAATTACCACTATTATAGGTTTTGGATTCAAAAATATATCATACTCTATATGCATTCCAATTACATCTTCCTTATTTCTTCTATGGAAAGCCATTCTAAATTGAAATATCTTAGATGAAGAAACATGGTAATATACTAATTCTATTTCATTTCCAAAAACCTATAAGGGAAAAATAATATATTTTATTCTATTAATATCATCATAACCCCTAAATTTATATAAATTGTGCTCTGATACCAACTATATGAACCTGACCATAATGATTACGTAATCTTGTTAATTAAACAAGAATTCACATTCATACATTCCTAAAGAAATTTTAAGATTAGTTTGATAGATAACCATGAAATAATTGACACATATAAACCCATAATCATAAAAATTTGATTCTACTAAAACATTATCCAATTTATCATAATACTATATTATTTCTTAAAAAATTATTTTTAGGAAGTATAATCATAACATTCAGCATGGATTCTTTTTTCTTGTTACCTATCATTAATCCCTATAAAATATATTTCATCCTCAAGATAAGAGATATGATTAGAATTAGTCATAAAAACATGGATATATGATTTAATTCTGTGAATACTTATAAACAATCTTTCTCACCCTTAATGAAATATATATTTAAATTGTGAAAATAAGATATTTCCATAAAACCTTGAAAACCTTAAAACCCCATTTAGATAACTTGGGGAATAATTTTCTTACCATACATATATAGTAT
The DNA here is from genome assembly GCA_963277665.1 of Viscum album. Taxonomy (NCBI): domain Eukaryota; kingdom Viridiplantae; phylum Streptophyta; class Magnoliopsida; order Santalales; family Viscaceae; genus Viscum; species Viscum album. The sequence goes on from OY728165.1 coordinate 931,157,426, forward strand.
TTTAACCCTCTTGGATACCTTATGATTTTTATCCCTCAAAACTACCTTACAGTGTAACCCTCATGACTACATTATGATGTACCTATCAGAGTTGCACCTAGAATAACCATTAATGTCAACTTCCAACATAAACATAGCTAATTCATTAGAGGGTCTCATATACCTGCCTATATTCATGATAAATTCCCAGTGAACCAAAACGTAATCGAAATACATGAATACTTTCATCATAAAAACCTTCCTTTTAAATTTTTTAAAAGAATATAAATTTTAAATAGTATTTTTGATGATAAGACCCATACCTTTGGTTTGAATACAATTAAACATTTTAAAACCTCATGTAAAATAGTTTAATATATGTTATAAATTTGTTAGAGAATAATATTAACATTTATAATACCCTATATGATACGTTTATAACATCCTTCCACCCATTTTTTAATAATATTTTGTTATTCTCAATATTTTAATTGCATTTATTTCATGGTATTCATGGTTGGTTCACAATAGATCTTGTTGTAAAATGGAAAAAAACTCCATAAGTTGAATGAAATTTTATTAATATGTATTAATAATTTAAAATTATTTTATATATCATGTTTTTCTTATATGATGGTGATTCATTATATCAAACATTAATGATAATGGTTTTGTTTATTTTTGTTGGGTTTTTTCACCCATCACAAATAAGTTTTATTTTATTTAATGTCAGGTATATAAATTAGTTCAAGAAAATTAAAATATTTATAATATACATATTAAAACATTTTTGAACATTAATAATGGTTTTATAATAATCATATAAGGAGGTAATGGAAAATAATAGTTCTTCTTTCTTGAAAGTGATAAACGATCTCATCACAGACGATTTTTATCATTTTTAGAAAAAATGGAGAGGATGCGAAATGATATTGGGATGTTCCATAAAAAATAAATTTCTATAAATATCATATTATGGAGTTAACATGTCATTTTTATAGGGTATGAGAGGAGATAAAAATAAATTAAAGACAGTTGAAAAGAAAGTAAATGAAAAGGAATGTAGGTTTTACTTATTGAATTCTTTTCTTTGAGAACCAACTCAAGGCACATGCAGTTATTATATTATTAATACCAAAGGATTGAAGAAGTGGGGAGAGAAATGGGAAGTTTATCATGTAGAATTTTTAAATCATAAAAGATTTTTAGGTGTAAGGAAAAGGCGTGGTAATCATAGTGGAGGATATGTGTGTTTTTTAATTTTTTACCCACTTGTTTTTTGTCTCACGACTGTGTATAATGTGGATTATTGTGACAATATAAATTAACTAATGAATGTGTGTTCAAAAAAAGGTGATTACAATATCTATACATCATTCTTTATTAAATAATTCATTTATTTATACTTTACTTTAAATCATCATATTTCACTATTCACCAAAAATAAAATTTATTTTAGATAAATCCAAAAAAGTCACCCCTATAGTTTTTTGACACTTTGTATTCTGTAATTAACTCCATTTTATGAAAATAGGTTTTAAAATATGAAAAATTTAATTTTTAACTAAAATCCTCACTTATTAAAAAAATATTGAGTTTATAATTTTAATAGATTTTAGGGCACATTGAAAAATTAATTATTTTCTATTAAAATTATCATATTATCATAGGAGAAAAAATTATTAATTTATGAATCCTTTTTTGGAAGATATCTTTTATTTTAAATAATTTTTATAATTATGAAATTTCATAGAAACATTTATGTTTCCCAAAAATACCAACACATAATTAATCATTTTCAAAACATTTATCTACGTATTAAAAGCCATAAATATATTATATATGAACTTATATGATAGATGAATTTTATTTATACTCTCATAGGTAAGTATACAATAAAATTTGAATAGATTTTATAGATTCTATAAATATAAATTATTTCAATATACATTTATAATAAATATATATATATAATTCTAGAATGAAAATAAGTTATTTTATATATACCTTGGTCATTACATTATGTGCTTGAACTGTGTGTAAGACACTTTTTAGAAAAATATTGTTTTTAGAAAAATATTATTTTATTTTCAATTAATTCATATTTTATTTCTTACAAATATGTAAAAATAATATTAATATTTTATTTAGTACAATTCATACTCTCCAAATTAAAATTTAGTTTATATCTATCATGTATAAATAATACATTAACAGAGTATTATCATTTAAACATGTGGTTGCGTGAGTCACAAGCTATCAATGAAATTAAATTTATTATAATATAATTATATTTTAATGTCTTAGGGTAGTACAAATACAGTTTTAGATAGAATTTAAACTTAGTAAACATGGAATATAACTTCTCCCTCAGGATGGTCTTTAAAAAAATAATCAAATGGTATTCATAGTCGTTTTGATTTTTTTGAAAAAATATATTATTATCAATAAATGTTACTAATGTATTACCATGATAGTATTTATTAACTAATATAGTTAATTCCATCATAGAAATTGATTTTTTCAAACTAATAATAATTGATAAATATTTTTTGGGTCCATACATAGTTCAAAATCTATACTTTGTAATATCATCATTTCTATAATTTTAGTAGATAATATCTATATTAAACGTTAGTCTTTGATATTTATGAAGCATGAATTTGGTACCAAATCGACCATTCATTCTAAATAAGTAATATATTTTATTAATTTTAATATCATTTCATTATTATCATTCAATACATATGATCATTGATCTATCCATATTCTTTATAAATAAAACTTGATCACCCCCAAGGAACAATACTACATGGATAAACTCTATTCATAATAGATCATTTAGTTAAATATTTAACCACTCCAAATCATGTTTAAAATTTATTTATTTATTCTTTAATATATGATAAATTTAAGTGGATGAATAAGAAAAAAATACAAATCTTGTTCACATAGAGGTCCAAAAAACAACTTTTGGTAGCACACACACAAATTCTTGTACATTGGATATATCCTAAACCATTATTCCATAATATTTAAATACTATTTTCAAAAAAACATCCATATGCTTAAAAATATAACTATATTATCATCTTTTAAATATATTTTAAATAATTATTCTTATCCCCATCCTTATATTTTAATTCTCAAATGGGCCGGTTTATATGATTAATGTTATAACAATAATCTCAAAAGATTATATTGACCTTATATGATAAGGGGTAGTCTATACCTATAATGATTTAAAATTCTATTAATGGAAGATTTACTAGATTCGTGTGTGTGAATTTCCCAAAAATTAAAATATGATAATATCTTAATATCTATTTTTTAATTGAAGCACCATTTTTCCACATTAAGTCAACTAATATAATTTGAGATAAGAAATAATAATTGAACATGAATATACCTGATTTGAAAGAATGAGTTAATCTAGAATAAAATAGTGAAACATGAATTCTTGTAAAATGATTTGATCTAGAATCAAATAGTAAAAAATGCCCTCTTGAGAAAATATATATAGTACCCATGCCAATTTCATTGGGATATTATAACTCTACTTTTTAGGAATAAAATGTGAATCATTTAATTTATGTATTTATGGGTTTATAATGTCATTTAAATTTATTCGTGCAATATTTTGGGATGTAATTATCATAATTTGCACCACATTAAAATGGATGAATCAAAAGATCCATTAAAGATTATAGAAAACCATCATTTCTTCTTTATTGGTCCCAATATTTACACTCACCTTCCACTAACTTGTTCATGCTTAAAATTCAAAATCTTGTTGACCAATCATTCCATTTTTTTAAAACTCTTTATTCCTTATAGATAATTTAATTAGAGCATCCTTGTGGTATTTTAATCTGTATAATGTTGAATCTTCTTTCCTACCCATTAATTATTATATATACTTCATGTTTGAATATAATTAACCATGGTTTACAAATCACACAATATTTAGTTTGGAGTTAAGAACACATATTCAAAAAAATTATGATCTATACCATTCATAGTTATAGAGAATTAGGAAATCAACCTTACATGAATTAATATTACATCAAAATGCGTAAAATTACCTTTATTATCAATTTTTACATTAAAGACTTTTATGGGTAACATGTTTAATTTTCATTGAATATCTTCACAATTTTCATCACAGAATCATCATTGTCCCTACTCATCCTTAAGACCCTATGATTTTTTTAAAAACATGGGACAAGAATAGAAATATTAGATAGTGAAATATAGAAGAAGTAATAAAAACTATTATTTCATGAATATATATATATATATAGGATTTTTGTTATTAAATAATTGGATTTGGGCTCAAAATAAAAATTTTATTACTAGAGAATTCAACATTTCATCATAAGGATTTTCAAAAAACATTTCATAATAAATCTTTAAGTAAAAATGAAAATACTAAATGATACATTTAAATCGTGAAAAAATATTAGAACTATATCAGAAAATATTATAAATTTCAAACTTATAAAGTCGCATATAGTTTCCATTAAACAATATCTCATGGGTAATAAAATGGGGGTATAACAAAAGTAACTTGAAATAATAATTTCAAAAAAAAACATAAGATATTTTGATGTAAACTAATACTGAAAATAATCATAAGTGAAGGAAAACTTCCAATACAACATCCCATGCAGTATATAGTCCCTTAATGGATTAGGTTACTCTATAATCCCATATGTAATGTCTCATGAGACAAAATATTTACCCCATGCATTGGGGAACTATTTGGACACACCCATCATGACATTGTAATTATTATGTGTGAAAAAATGATTTCAGTCATATTTAATAAAAAATTGGGCTAACCATAGAAAACAGGTTCCATATTCATTCCTAATATCAATATCAAATGAATCCTTATAAAGTGGGTATTTGAGAAATGATCATAAGACATGTATTACCCCATCATTTTATAGGATAATAAGCTTGGTTTATTTGTACGAGACATACATTCAAAATTTATAAACATTTAATAACATTAAGAAAATAGAATGTGATTTATAGAGAGAATGGTCAAAACCTAAAGAAAATAGTGGTTTTGGGTGATCCTTTATACTCTTAAGAAAAACATTTCATGGTATAAATATATGAATTTCATTTAAAATAATTTATGAAATTACTTATGAAATATGGAAATATGTTTATTTTCATTTTATAAAACTATACCTTTTACGGTAATCCAAACATAAAATAATTGTTTGAAGGAAGATTAAATCCATTGATGTTATATATACTAAAATAGAACATTATTTTTCACTTTGTTAAAGAATTCAAAAAATATTCTCTATAAAACATTAAAAAAATCATTGAAATTTTTTATTAGGGAAAAAATAAAAAAAAATTACATTATAATTAATTAATTTACATGTATATATATTTATTATAACTGTTGATGAATATTCAAAAAGAAATTAATTATTAATAAAATTAATATTTTAAAAATAGATTTCAACTTTTTTAAAGTAAAGTGTCAGTTATGTAAAACCTTACTAGATCCTTTTTTAAATTTTTGTAATGAAATTAAAATCTGGTCAAAAATGATTATTTAAAACCCTTATGAATAGATATTAAATTCATTAAAAAAATTTATGAAAACATGGATATGATAGAAAAGTGTTTGAAGAGCAAATTTAAAAGATATTTTTAAAAAATGACTTAAACCTTGAGTTAGAACCATCAATTTCATTCTTTATCTTCATAAATAATAAAAATATGTAAACTATTAAAATATTAATAACATTATTCAAACTTTATTCTCAATTTTATTTAATTAATTATATTGTTATATTATATTATATAAATATTTAAGTTCATATTTTATGTTTTTATGATAATTTTCTTATATGTCAAAAACTATTCCAATATGATTACTATGGTAAAAGAAGTCATTATTTCATAATTTATGTATTACATAGTTATTTTTTAAGTTATTTTATTCCAAAAAAATTTAATATTTTTGATATTTTTCATTATAGAAAACATTATGTTTAGATTGAGTTACATTCAATAGTTTGTTTAACATACTCTATATGAAACACAAAGATTAAACGAAATATAACATCTTATTAAAATATTAAAACTAAATAGTAATCACCTAGATATTGTAATGGTGTGTATGAATATGAATAAATAAATTAATAAACTATCTTATAAACATATATATATATATAATTATTTTTTAGAGACTAATTAATTTCAAATGAAATTAAAACCCATTTGAAAACATAGGAAATATTTTTTTCCTTAAAACCTATTTCTATGCAGAGAAATTTTTTTTACATAAACAATTTTAAAAATTATTTTTTAGTAAATTATATTGATTAAATTAATATATTATATATTCAATTAAATGTATATAATTTATCAAATGAATGTTATTGAAATGTGATAAGTATAAAATTGATTTAATTCTTGAAAAAACAATTCTAAAAAAATATTTTTTGGTGTAAAAAATTTAAAATTTAATTTGACCAATTTTAGAAAATTTATTGGAAAAATTAAATCGAAATATTTAAATAAAAATTTAATACTTATATTTGAGGTAATTTTTTTGATTCTCTGGAAAAGATTTATTCGTTCGTTAATAGGGATAAATACTGAATTTTAATTGAAAACTGTAATTTCGATTATATTATTTATAATAATTAATTATATTTTAAATTAGTTTTAAAGTAAATTTATATATATTTTATGTCTATTTAACCAATATATTTCATTGTATTAATTTTATTTTTAAATTTTTATATAAAAACATTCTAATATTTTGATCATTTTCTCATTGAAAACATGATTTCTTTTCGCATTTTTGGGATTAAATTTAAATGAAAACATTAAAATTTTTGGAATGGAATTTTTAAAAATGTGTTCCACATTTGGAATAAAAATAATATATATTATTTACCGTTTTTGGATTAATATTCGACTAAAATTAATGGTAATAACTGTAAAAATTGTTTCCCACAGTTAATGGTAAAAATGAGTTTGTCGGGTGTTAAACTAAAAATAAAAGTCTTAAAGTGACCTAGAAACATGTATAAAATATATTTTATATATATAGTATGACCCTATAATGTCTAAGACTCTATATGAATCATTTTTTGATCATTTATTCGTAAAAACTGGTGCTACATAGTTTTCGTTTCAAGAAATTAGTGGTATTCCACTCCCCTTAATTAAAAAGCATCCACACACTCTCCTATCATATTAACACATTAAAAATTTTCCAAAAAAACAGATCATATAAATTATAGAAGAAATTAATTGCATCATATATTCATTTTTGGGCCAAAAACAAACTGGGAAGGGTTTGAGTGACAACATAAGTAGGTTACCCAAATAAGTGTTATAGTTTTTCAATGAGCATTTCTATTTTACTTCTTCTTCCACCACCCTGAATTGTTATTAAAATATTATTATATAAAATCCTAATTATCTCCCATAATTTTATGCTCTTAAGTTAATGTAATTAAAGAAAAATATATCCAGTTCCAACAAATGTGTTAGGATATCATCATTCGTGTGTATGGTGAACTACCAACATGTGAACCAATGTCACCCAATTTTCAATTACAGCCTCTAAGGGTCATGTATGAATATGGATATATAATATATATATATATATATAATAATTAAAAACTTTTATTCATTATATAAAACATAACTTTTTTACTTTCCATTCCACAGGGGATACAATAACGTCTCTTGTGTGTTTGATAAACTTCCACCTCAAGATACAATTTTTTTTCAAAAACGCTCTAAATGGATAATAATAATGATGATGTTAAAGAATACATATGATATATATGAAATAATAATTATATTAATGGAATGTTTTTTAATTATCAATATATAATATATAATTTTATTTATTTCAATTTCACACATTGAATGCTTGTATTATCAATCATGTAAGTGTGCACCACCACCATCACGAAGAGATGTGATACTCTGTTTACATATCTAAACCACATAGATGATATTTAAAATTATACTAATATAAATATTATTTTATTTATTTTAATATTATAATTTATATAATATAAAACAATACTAACCTTCTTTTTATAATGATCATTGAAAAATTGAAATGTTATTCACGAGTACAGAAAACCTATCATCTCTTTGATAGTATTGTAATTGATTTTTAAAAACAATCATTCTTGATCTATATTATAATTATATTTGATGTAAAAATATGATTATTAACTTATTATTATTAATATTAATATGGTTTATATATATCCAATGTAAAATTTCTAAAAATAACATCTGAAAACAAATATCAAAAACTAAGCGGTTATTAACCGAAATGTAATTTTAAATAAGAATTTTCAATAAAAATTTAATGAATGGTCATTAGTAAATCATATATGTTAGGTATAATAATTTTATTATTTAATTATATACTTATAATAATAATATATTTATTATATAATACATTTGAACGTGTTTGGGGGAAGTTGAGACAAAAGGTAAGGTTTTTCTAGTTCTACTTTTTATTTTGGGAGACATATACATATTGAACATTCTTTTCTTTTGAGTGGTGTATATAACAATATCTTAATATTTAATATTACTATTTAATTATGTTTAGTTATATTTAATGTTTCATTTTGTATGCTTTAATTTTCTTAAGATTCTAAAATATTACTAATATGGTAAGGCATTTCCATCTCACATTTATTTTCGATGAGAAAAAAACCATATTCACAATATTTATCATTAATGTTATTTAAATACATCATATGAATTTATTTTAGGATTATTTTCCTTAAAATGAATTTATTTACATATTGATTTTATGATCTCTCTTTCATGGGGTATAAAATTCAAATTTTTTCAAAGGGGTAAGATATTTTTCTCTCAAATTTCCCTTAGGGGAAAAAGTTATATTATGCCCCTATAATATTATATGGTGTGTATATACTAATGCTATAACTTTTTATATCATGAGTATTAACATTTTCATGACATTATATGTTTCATTTAATTTTATTCAATCATGGTGATTAAAAATCATAGTTACTAGGGTGGTAATAGATTTATTTAACAATTTCACCATCAAACGAGATTGTTTATGATGATGTTTCCAATGATTAAATCCTATGATCTATATCTTAAAAAATGTATTATTTTATTGATCTTGGTATTTCATGTGAATACATTTTTCCTTTATTTTACTCTCTCTATGTACTCATAAGTTCAAATCAATATTTTAATGAAAATTTGTATTTATTTCTTTCTTTTTTTGAAAACCCATTTTTCTTACTAAACTATTTCTTTTAAAAAATGTATTGAAAAAAGTTATGAAAATTATCAAATTGATGTATTAAATAATTTTATTACTTATTTTATAATGTTTAAATAATATTAAATGGGATTATCATGTTGTTTTCAAAAAAAACCTTTCTAGTTTTTATTTTACCAAAAATGTGCAAGTAATATTAACTTTAACATGTATGACTTGAATGAAATCTACCACCGTTAGGAAAATTATTTTCAAATAAGATTAAATTATATTATTTCAAGTATATTTTAAATGAAAATTATTTTCCAAAAGTGATATGTTTTATTATTATTTTTCAAATAATACATTATATTTTCCAAAATAAATGGTTAAAATGGTTTTTAAATATTCAATTATTGTTTTTCATGGATATTATTAATGACAAGAATATCAAAAATATTTTAAAAAATTTAAGTATTAAAAAGTGATTTCAATTAAATGTAAATTTTCTCATGAAATATCCCATGTAATATTTCAAAATATTTTTCCATCTATGATTAAATCATTTTATGTTACTAATTTCTGATAGGTTATATGAATCAGAGATTCCATTTTTATTCCTTCTCTAAATCGTTTGTGTTTATAATGAAAAGTTGTTTGTAAAACCCTTTTCTCTTCCATGGGTTATATCCTGATAAAATTATTATGAAATAATCTTTTTTTCAGGGTTATGCTTGGATTAAATAATCTAATGATTATAAAACATGTCCAATTATCACAGGTTAGGATAAAATCACCTATTTTCGAAACCTATTTCATTGTATTGGTTAGGATATGATGTATTTTTTATGATATTGTGGTATATATATTAATAATTTTCATTATGTTATGGTTGTTATTTTATAAAAAATGATGTTCATTATGATATAACCAATGGTGATGATTGAATTATACCTAAGGATGGGTGGGGAATATATATCCCTCAAATGCATTGCGTAATTATTTATATATTTTGGGATATGAAGAACTAGAATAGGGAGTGAAACTATATTATTGTTTTACTTTATCTGCTATGATGGTCTTGGGAGTGAAACCAGACAATTATTACTATTTTGGTAGTAAATGAATTTCACTATAAGAAAAGGGATACCACTAGTGATTTGGGTGTGCGATACCCAGGTGGTGTAACCACAAACGGAGTGTCTTGATATGTTTTAGAAATTATAGTTGAATACTAATGAATGAATTTTCTATGATCATGTGTATTCCACGATTCTATGTCTTATGAAAATGGTATTCCCTCATGAATCATACTATTTAATTCTGTTTTGATTCTTGTTTTCTGAGATGACAATCCTTGTTTGATGACTCATGATTTTGATCTTTGATATGCATAGTATAATTTTCAAATTTCATTATAAAGTTTTGATACCCTAATGTTTATGTTATGCTTACTTACAACACATGTTACTCAGAATTTGAAAGAACTATTTCTTATATCTCCTTTCCCTAGGTTACAATGTATGGTTTTATGTAGGGTATTATTGTGAAGATTACTAAAGTGGAAGATCAATATTGGAGATGTTGAATATATTTAATAAAATTATAATATTGTGTTCATCCTCTATAAATACACTAAACATTTATAATCCTCAAGAATGTTTATTTGTTATGTATTGAATATTCCTATAAAAAGATGTAATATCTAGGTATGTAAATCCTTTGTCATTATAATTTGTATAAGATAAAAAATATATTTAACATTTGGAATGTTGGATCGAAAACATACTTAGATAGAAATGGATATTTATATGTATATGAATAAATATGTATTTGGTGATAAGTATAAAGATGATTTAAAGTATGGGAATGTATCCTGGAATTTCTGTAATGGATAGATAAAGTGGTTTCAACCAAATACATACCAATATTGATTTAATAAGTAGATGTGGGTCTAGTACAAAGGTACCTTGGGGTAATAAATATGAAAAGGGAGCATTGATCTAGACCTGACCATAATATGGTTCAAGACATTAGTTATTTCCATACACTTGGTTTTACACTCTCGGAGGATATTATTTTTAAATATTCAAAATCTTTACAAATCATCATAAATTATTTAAATAATAAACATGAATGACCTGGGTTAAGGAAATGGTTTCAATGATCTGAAATAATGATTCATGATTTTGACCTACTATAAAGTAATTTTTCATTATCATGTAGTTTTACAGAATGAGAATTGTTACTCAGACTATAATTTTTTTGTTTCATCCAATGATCAAACATGAAAAAAGTGGGTTAAAATTTAATGTGATGGGAAATATGGTGATGAGAAAACAAATGGGATTATGACTGGAGTATAGGATTTTTTGATTATTCATAATTAGTTATCATGGAACATGTTTAAAAATTATTAGAAAAAACAAAATCTTAGACACACAAAAAAATACCAGGACATAGTTCTCCGAGAGATCAAGTAGTGGAGGGTATGTTGGAAAGAAGAGTCTGTTTCATTTATACCGAGAATGTGGTAAGAATCACATAATGGAATGTCTCAAAGGGATGATGAGATGTTTTTAGTATGGAAAAGAATGAAACACATTAAGAAAATTACAAGGTAAAGTGAGAAGTTTTGTTAACATAAAAGATCAGATAAATGGTGTCCATAAGGTATCATAGACTTTTTAATGTCTTAAATGTGTTAATTATTAAAATTATTCATATTGATGTCCAAGGGGTAATGTTCATGAATATAATCGAAAAGGTGGTACAATAAATGGTTATACTACTAGTGATGAAGATTCCATGACTAATAAATGAAATGTAAAGGCTTTTCAGATGATTTTAATTATATTAAATGTGGGAATCATAATTAAATTGAGGTTTATGAATTTTAGTACATGGTTTATATTTCATATTGTAAAAAGGATGTACTACTAAATAATATTATGAATATTATTTAATGGACTAAGGATGATGTAGAATAATTACATTGATTATGTATTCGAATTGAAGAATTATGTAATATGAGTCCTAAAATATATAAGTTTTTCTATATGTTTTTTAGGAGGGATTTTGCAAAATATGCTGAACGGTGTTGATAAACAAGAAAAATTATTTATGGAAAGGTGATATTTTAAAAAAAATACATTAATAAGAAAAAGGTAAAACATAATATGTTCATGATTCTATGATAATGATGTTGGGATAAATAGAATATTGATTCAAATAAATTGTATTGGATATTACTAATTAACTTGAAACTAATTACTGATTTTTTGACATGTTTTTATACTATCATTGATGGATGTGACATCATTTTTGTATTTTTGAAATATATTCAATAATCATTGATTTTATTGAAGGAACGTTGATGTATGGATGGTTTTGTTAAGGTTTTATGTTATTTCATGATACCATTATGTTTTTTGAAGATATATGACCAAGTTAATCAAATATTGGTATGTAACATTAAGAGATACTTCACGTTTTTTGGGGAATTAATTATAAGATCAATTAGAAGTTGTAGTTACCTTAAATAAAAAGTTTGGGATTTTACTAATTTTTAAGGGTTATAATGTTAGGAATCTGTGAAAGGGTTTATACTGAACAATGGATGTGGTTTTAGATAATAATGTATTATTTCACTATATGAAGAATTATGAATATTGATAACTAGTGCTATCCTTATTCTTATAAATATAGGTAGAATTAATGACTTCTTATTATTTTATGGATATTATTATTTTTTAATACTTCACAATCAAAAAAGTATTTTATTCTATTAATATAATAATGGAAATCGATTGAAGAACAATGAATGTATGAAATTGTGCTTACAATAAAAAAGAATGAAATGTCTTAGGTATATCGGTCCCTTAGAAACTCATATACAAGTATGTAAGGTATAATTTTGATAAGAACTTTTAATAAACCTCAAAAAGGTTCCAAATATGTTCTATATATCTATACTATGAAAGTACATATCATATCTAACACATTTAGTGAACTCAGAGGTTATACCTATGGGGAAACAAATTTCAGATGAGAAATTACTGGTAGATATTTTGGATCAAATAGAGAATGTTATACAATATAATTTTAATAACCTGTTCATTTTTTGGTTAAAATACTATCTCATGGATGATACATGTGAACCTGATGATGTAATTTTGAAAAATTATCCTCAATTGTTGTCACCAAAGTAATGAATTCTAATAGAAAATTCAATTTAAGGGGGGTATAAGGTAACGCCGCAAAATAGTGTTAATTTTTATTTTTTAAATAAATATAATATTTTCAATATGATTCATTATAGGAAACACTAATTATTTGGAATGAACTATGCATGGTCAGTAGAACCATGTAGGCTCCTATGAGTAACCACGTATTTGAATTTTTAGTTCCCAGTAGTTGTATCATGGTTTCCCCTTGATGGAAAAAATCTATAGGCAATTCATTTGGGTTAATAATTTTTTTTACCTTTTCTTCAATCTATTCTAGATTTTTATTTTTTTTCTTTTCTCATATATTCATATTCTATATTAGGTATCACAACCCTTATCTTATATTGATCCCCTATCTCACAAGTTCTACCTCATATGTCCTCTCTCATGTGGACTCCCAAACGAAACCACCACCATACAGATTCCTCTATCCATCCATTACTCACACTTACATGGGAAACCCTATGATGAATCCCAAAATGATGAGTGTGTATACCTTTCCGGTATCTCATTTTTCTATTTTCATTTTTTGGTGATATATTTTTTTCTTAGGTTTACATATCATAGTTATGGTATCTTCTTCTCATACTTCCTCATTTTATTGTGATTTTTCCTCCCCATCACCATTAATTGGTTCGGGAAAACACAATGGGTTTTTGTCTTTAGAGATTTTAAAATATATTATTTTGGACTTGTAAAGATTTTAATGATTTTTAAATGGATTTATCATGTGTTTTATACTATCATTTAATGTCAAACATGAAATGGGAGGTGTGAAAAAGTTTTTAAAGATTTAATTTTAACCAATAGTGATGTTTATAAAGGGATTTAACCCATTTGGTAGTTAAAAAATTGAAAGGGTGGTGTTCAAAAACATTTGTGTTTTAAATTAATGCGGGTTATTTCTAAATGTATTTTATACATGTTATATCACTAATGTATTTAAAGGGTGTTTTGAATGTGATTTGTTTTAAGAAATGGTTTATAAATCATTTCAAATATATTACAAAATACCTAAAGTTATATGTGTTTTTTTATATCTCAATTGGATCATTTAATAATCTTGAAATAGTGTGAGTGTGTATAACGATTTTTGAGCCACTTCCTTGTTCCCCTTTGATGGGTGGTGAATGATTTATGTGGTAATCAAATATTGAATGAATATAAAATGATTTTATTGAGAAGAAGTATGAGATGAGGTTGAGATATTTTACTTATTTTGATTCCTAATGAATTTTTGATTATTATTTTCTCACCCTCACAATGTTTTTTCTGGGGAACCTATATATCTATGTGGGAGTTTTGGATTTTGTTTCACTGGATATTCTAATGCTAATAGTATCACCTATAGCTAATAAATGTTATTTATGGGGTCTTCCATTACAATTAGTATAGGTGTAAGAACTTAGTTTACCTATTTTTGTGGTGAAATATAGGCTAATAAGTTTTTCTATTGAGTAATTTATATGACTATATTACTATAGGACTCAGTTAATATCCCATTACCAATATTCCTTTGGATGGTTGATTTACATTGGATAATTTCCTTGGATTAATTGATATAACATGGTTACTTAATGTGTGTGTATGATGGTTTTATTTTCCATTAATTATTATATATATCACATTTGATGAAATAATAAATTTCATAATCTTTTATTTATACATTATATTTTGGTTTTAGAAAGGGATTCTGAAATGTGTTTATAAAATGGGTAGTTTTGGAAGGATATGTATGTTCCTAAGAAACACTTTTATGGTGATTATTTTATGTTGAATGAAAATTCAAATGAAAATTTGAATATGGAAAAAAATTATATTGTTTAGTCTAAAATTATGTTTCAAAAACCTATTTCTATTAATAAATTTCAATCTATATTAAAAATGGTTTTATTATTAAACGTTTGGGATGTGGAATTGAAAGTAGTGTACTAATAATCTTCTTCAATCATCCCTATATTATCTTAGTTGTATGTCCCATACTCATTTCCCGATCTCTCATGGAGCATTGATTGAGTAGGTATATTTACGTTTACTGGTTTTGGTTTATTTATTGAATACAACTAAGTGTCCCAGTTATATTATTTGATAGAACATTTATTTTTAATTTGAATTCTAGCGAGTATAAATTTAAATGATTTAACTTATTAATGATGTAATTTTAATTCTTAATACTATTAAAGTCTTAATATTATTATGGTGGATTAGGATAGAAACTATTGATATCTTTTTCAAAACGGAGGGTATTTGGAGGGTGTATTTAGAGATAATTTATGTATTTATTATCTAATGATTATTTATTTCTACCAATATGATTTTTTAATGCATATCTGACATACAGATGGGTCATGATGGATTTTAGTGATAATTGTTATTTTTTTAACTCTTATTTAAGGGAGGAATAGTTTCCAATAAATGTTTCTCATACCCTAACACGTGTAACCAGCATGAGGGGATTTGAAATACCCCACATTTTAGTGGAAGGATTGACTGGGTACAAATTATGAAAACTATACTAGAATTTATTTTTACACTAATATAAATTTCTTTTAATAGGGAATATTTCAAATTCCATTTTTGGAAAATATGATGAAATATTTGAGATTTCTTGAAATGAATAAATTGAACAACATTATAAAATATTATGCCATCCCAACTAGTACCATGGGATATTCATCCAATTGACCAATATAAAATAATGTTATAATTTTAGTAATGGGTGATGTGAAGGGAGCTACCATAGGGTGTCACAAACAAGTAAGAAGTGCATTGACCATATTTAGATAAGAACCATAGGGGAATCGGGGAATGGGGTGGTACCATTATGGGGAAAACATGATCAGTGAAACCCACATAATTAATTGATGGACATCATGGGAATTTAATCATTTGATAATATATATATGAACAACTATTCATTTAATGAAATGTGTATGCATATGGGTGATAAAGAAAAAATGTTCAGTTTTTTTTCCTCATCTTCCATTAAATGTGTTATACTATGCCAACCTTCTGTATACCAAGATCCTATAAGTACCATGCTTAGGAGATAGAGCATGATCTTTTTTATCCTCCCTGAAACTCTATGGATGATAAATATTCTTTTTAGGTTGATATGAAACTTCATCACCATTGATATTTTCATGATAATGATTCTAAAGATTGATCTGGTCACTAATACATTTAAAACCAAAAACTCTATGGGAGATCAGAGAGACCTCCATGACACATGATTAAAAGAAACATACAACATAGAACCACTTGTAAAACATGAATCATCATGAAATTGATAATCCCAGGAAATCATGTGACATTATTGAAGCTCGAAGAGGATATCTATAATGTTATAAGGATACTTATATCAAAATAATATGAATTAAGGGATCACAATCAAGGAGTTTTAGTGAATTTATATGAATATTCAATATATGGTTCATGCATGCCTCATCGAAACACATTGTATTTTGAAAAATTTGTAAGAAAACTCTTCAAATTTCCTAAGGTCAATATATTTTGTGAGAATTTGAATAATGAGTTCTCATTATGTATGTTTGATTCTGCCCATTCCATTTTTATGATTGTATAAGGATGTTTTGTGGAGTTTTGAAGGAATTAGTCCATTCCATAGAGGGTTTATGTTATAGAATGATAAAAAAGGATAGTGTAAATATGATCATTTCAAAATTTGTAAGATGGTTTCACAAAATAATTCAATGTTTACAATGTGAATTCAATTTCTATTATATATTAAATAAGGGATGATATTTCACATTCACAATTGTTTTTTACGATACCTTAGATTGAAATATAAATAGGTTTCAATGAGATTTATTACCAATATATGTAGAGTTAGTGCCAATATAATGTGTGGTAGATATAGGAATAGATAGATAAAGATATATTGGGATAAAATTTTGTGTTTTCTACCTATAAGAAGAGATTAGTACTTCATGAAAAATCATCATCAATCCTATAGGTTTAAACAAATTCAATTTCCCTCATCACCTACACTATGATTATAATTTTTGTGTACTTTTATTATTTTTAATAATACATGAAAATAATGTGGGTAGAGTATTTTTTGTTAAATGATTATATTGAGTGGAGATTTAATATTTTCAAGTTATTTTTTTTAAAAAAATAGAGATGGTTTTTAATATTTATATCATCATTATTTATCTTATTTCCATCTTTCAGGGATTAAAATTATATGATAAAGATGTTATTCATTGAAATTTATTGACTGGGTACTTATGTTCATGGATAAACATTGTGTGAGATAGGATAATTACATTTATATATGGTTTTTGTTCACCTTTTTTATGGATAATCTGAATTAGTAGTCTATAAAAAGCGTCATATTTAGAATATTGAGTTAGTACCAAGACTAAAATTTTTATGACAAAAATTGAATGATATATTAAATAAATCATGAAGATTTTGTTTAAATAGTGCCTAATCCTTTATTTTCATTTTCTTTAAATATCATCTCTTGATCGAGTATTTCTGAACATCTTTCTTTTTCAGGAATTCATTTTTTTTAATGGTTCCTAAAACATAAATGTGGGGTTGGAAGATAAAAACAATGTAGTATGACATAGTTAGTTAGTAGTATAAGGAATATTAATATAAATTATAAATTTGATAACCCATTTTAAGTAAAGAAAAAAATAAGACCATCAATGATAGATAAAACAAACACACCCCTTGACGAAATTACTAGTACTATACAAGATAAGAAAATTCAAACCTACCAATGATTGGTTTCTAACATACCATTACATCCCAAAGAGGTATACCATAAAATATTTATTTTCACATCAAAAGTAGTCCAAATGAGGTATCACCGTAAATAAAATACTTTTTTTATCGTTGTCACACCTAAACCATTACTCTAATCAAAATCTATAATAATAAAAAAAATTATATATCATCATAAATTAAAATCATTATAAGAAGAAAAAATATACAATAAAAGAGGGACCAACTAGAATTAACATTAGTGTAAATAATATAAATAATAATAATAAAGTTATTTCAATGATGTCCCAAATCATAAATTATTATGTAAACTATGATCACATGAGAACTACTATCTCCATGATTAAATCATAGCTCATTTTTCATAACTATTTTCCATTTTTTGTTTATAAGTATAATTTATGAATATTTATGATCATTATTTCAGGACTATTAAGTATGATATTTTTATGTAATGAACTCTTTGACTATGGTCAACACCCCAAATCCAAGTTGAAATAATGAAATGAATGTCCTCAAGAACAATCATGGAAAAATATAAGTAAATATTTAAATATTTCATTAAATAGATATAAAATAATTTATTGATGGATGAATTGTTAAAAATTAATTTTTTTTCGAAAATAAATATTTGATGTAATCTTCATATACACGAGATAAAAGACATACAATGAAAGTCCAGACTCGAGGTTAGAGGGTTTCTAATATCAATTTTTATTTTTATGAGAAATATTATATATTAACCACATATATAAATTTAATGGATATTATACAAAACCTTGTACATTTCATATAAAGAATACTTACTACAAAATGTCTTTTTATGTATAAATTTCAATTATCTCATATAATGGGTTTTGACTTGAATTCTAAAATGTGGTAATGAATCTCATAAGTCAAAAAATATAATTGTCATATATTACTTATTCTATACCTTTAAAATTATATGATTATGTGTGAACTGAATTTTCAATATGATAGGTTGTATTTATGATTTTCATATATTTATTAACATTTTATACACATATTGGACTCATTAAAAAATTACCACTTCACCATTATGATCATTGTAGGTTCCTGAAAAATCCGCAAAGGATGTTTTACCCAAAATCCCCCCAAAAGAATTGGGGGAAAATAATCAAAGAGGAGGCACAAAGGACCGGTCTGCGAACCGGTCCAGGGAAGTACAACGCGGCCAGACGCCGTGAGGAACCCCCTCTGTGAACCAATGTCGTTCATGAAATGGAGGCGGAGAGGCTCCTCAGTCGCGAGGCAGGATGAATGCCAGTCTGGTTCACCTTCACGAACCACCCCAACTGTGGACAGCGTTGACCGGCTCAAGTCGCACCTATTGTCGTTCGCGGAATGTAGGCGGAACCCTCCACAGCCGTGGAGCACCAATTGAATTCACCTCATGGAGGAGGGAAGCGATAAATACCCATTGTGAATTGAGGATTGACCAAGTCAGATGTGAATCGGGTATTTGGTTATGGGAATCCGCAAAAGGTACCGCATAGCCACAGATACATTCCTTTCCCCACTCTATAAAAGGATACCAAGTAAGAAAGAAGAGAAGGATCGAAGAACTGTAATTGGATTCGGAGGAAGGAGATCGGTTGAAGGAAGGATTCGAATTTTGAAAACAGTGAAATTCCCACCCGCAAACCACAACAAGTATATGAATTAAGAAGGAATTGAAAAACACATAATAATTTGGTGAACTGAAAACCTAAAAATAACAAAAATGAGAACCGTGAACCATACCCCCCTCCGCGGATGACTTCCCCGCAGACCAAGGAGTTTATGCCTCTGTTCCCATCCATCATACTGCGTAGCACCCTCCCCCGCAGGCGAAGCCCCGACCGACGAGCCTCCAATCGGCGCCGCCCTTGGTCGTCGATCCCCGCCTAGAATCCTTCGCGAACCACCCTAGTTCGTGAATTCAACCCGAACCGTTGAAACACCCGGGTTCGCAGATTGAACCTGAAACCAAGAACCACCCTGGTTCGCGGAAGGCTTCTCCAGCCGCGTGGCACTTCCCCATGTAAAGGGCGCCTCCACCCATACCTCTTGGTGGCTCGCCAAATACGTTGATGTTCTCATTTCCAGATCCAGGTAAAATCCATCTGATCCAGCCAGGTCTTCCGCAAGTCCTTATCGGCCTCTTCATCAGCCCCAAGCCGAGGCCTCCACCAGAGCCACCGGATCTGTGTGGTATAACTTTCAGGCGCATTAGTACGCCATTTTGAGTTCACATACCCATGGTAAACAGGGGAAAAGGGGTTTCCCCAAACCTTGAGCAGATTTCCGAAGCATTCCTAGGTTCACATTCCCACGGTAATGTGGAGGATGAGCTCGAGAATCCCTTTTCTACCCCTCCACTAGTTTAGGGTTCCTCGAAGATGGTAAAATACCCATCGGAAGGAAGCCCTCATGCATTTCAAGAGAGGAGACGGGAACAGGAGCACCCCCTTTCCCTCTCCCACTGGGCTTTGTCGCCCCATGCATCCATCATGGAGTAAGCCCCAACCTTTTGGGCCTCCTCAGAGTGTAAGACCCAATTCATCACCTTGGGCTTCCTTCATGCGTAAGCCCCAGTCCGCTTCTCCCGAACGCACGTTTCGCGATGTGATCGTCTGGTCCCTTCCACCTCTTGTTTCTCACACTGAGCATGACTCACGTGGGCTTAGAGTAAGCATCGACCATGACATCCTCTTTTGGGCCTCCTCAGAGTGTAAGCCCCAAACCATCATTCTGGGATTCCTCAGAGCGTAAGACCCAAGCCAGAACAGACTATGGGGACTTTGATCCATGTCAAGTAATGGTACGTAGGAAGCCTCAACCAAGTTCAATCCGACCACTTGTTTATTTATTCACGTCGAGTTCCACCCTCATCCAACATGACGTTAAACTGTATTCCCCCGTCCAGCATGATGTTAAATTGTATTTGCGAACTATGTGTACTTTGATCCCTGCCTCCTAGACATGTACGTAGGAAGCCTCTATGAGGTTCCAGCCCACCACCCATTGGACCACCTGGTCTCTCTTCACGTTGGTTCCCCGACCCCTATGAGAACTATGTGGACTTTGATCCTGCTTCCTAAGCAGGGTATGTAGGAAGCCTCCCTAAGGTTCAATCCCAATAGCCGGTCAATCTGACCATCTCCACGTCAGTTCACTGCACCACTCCTAGTGCCGCCTCAAGTGAGTTCCCGCCCTTCGGGGTCCTTAATCCAACGAGGGATGGTAAAACTCGGGCATAAATGATTCAGAACTCCTACGTCCAGTTGGCCATTTCCCACCAGGGTTGAATCTATGGATACTATATTTGGGTATAAACAAATGATTCGTGAACTTATGAATACATCTTAAATCTATAAGAGAGCCCTGAAATAGGCAGTAATTTCCCCCCCAAAAAGGGTGCGATGATCACGACTTCCCATCCTCCCAACCAGTGTGAGTTCTTAAGAGTCGCTAGTCAGACCATCCGGCGAATGGCTACCTTTGGAAAGCAGGTCCATAAATCATTGGATACAGAGCTATTTGGTGTTTCATGGATAAAAACCAAGAATGAAACAAAAAATGGTGAACCCGAGGTGAATCTTTAACCAAACATGATGGATTCAACCTAATCTCACCCAGTGCCCCCTTATGCTCTAAATGAGGGCAAAGCAAGGTCATTAATTACGCATGGGATTATGAGATGCTGCTTTGATGGGGTTCCTGCTTGTATTTTCTAAAATGTTTTGCAGGCACTACTTTCAGAACTCCCTTCGATCAAATGGAATCACAAAGGAACTCACAAATGCGTATTTCCAACGATTCAAGGATGAGAATTCCTCAAAAAACGGAGGACCCCATCACCCACCCAGCATCTTAAACATTGGGTGTCAGACGCGCTGATCCGAGAGTACCACATGAATGGTACTCTCCCAATGGTGGAGGTAGCCATGCAAGCCATCCAATCCATCAAGGTTTGCTGGTCGCCTGCCCAGTAACAACCGCAAAGGCGGACCCAAACAACCCTTGTCACTCTCTCCAACCGTTTCGGGATTCTATCCCCGGAACAGGACAATGCGTACCTCTCTTATCATTGAGAGGTGGATGAGGTTGACATAGAGGACTTCATCCATGTGGAACGAGGGTTCCGCTCTCATGCCCCCGCCGGTAGACGTCATCACCGTCATGCCTCGACATGACATCCTCGCGCCATCGAGTATGTCTCTCTGAGGATTCAGGCCCATGCTTCCTGATCTCCTTCCCCTTGGACCGCATGACGAGGGTGGCAGACATACATTCGGGGACCAGTTATCACCCTGGTCCCTAAGGAGGAGCTCCGATGCCCAGCCATGGAGACTTACCATGAACAGGCACCTACACATGTTCGCTCCTCCCAATCCCGCCATCCAGACATGGCGGCATCATACGAGCCGGCCCACTTCCCCGCTGAGCCCCATCATGCTCGTCGCTCATGCAGGATGACACTTACCCGACAGACAACTCTCTTTGTCTAGGGTTGTGAAGCCCACCAGCTCAACATGGTGGCAACCTGGCACCTGCAGGACCAGCTCCTAGCAGTTGCTTCAGACGCCCGCCATCCTAATATGGTGGTGATCAACAAATCCTGCCACCCATATGTGGCGTGAAATCATAGGCAGGGACGTCTCCCCACCAAAAAAGGCCACAAACTCGATACGGTGGGAGATCAATATATGCAGGGCCAGCTCCCTGCAGATGCAAGTGAAGCCTGCCACCCCGATGTGGTGGAAAATGGAGAGAGAAACTGGCATATCCCGGTATAGGGGTAGATTCGTTCACCTGCCCCAACACAGGAGAATCGTCAGTGCCAACTGACCACTGGAGGACATGAGAAGGATATTCCTACTCTGATACCGAAATGTGCCTTCATACCCGTTCCAACCAAATATGTCTCTCTACATATCTTGGCAATGATAGAGGAGGTGGTATCGATCCCAGATCATATCTTGCAGACTTTCCAGCATGTAATTGCATCGGCGGCCACATCAAGGACTCGGGCCCATGATCCCGTCTCCCTAATTGAGGTGACTCATCAAAGAGATGAGATAGCCTCCTCGGAGCATATCTGCATCCCTACTTCATCTCAGTAGGGTTTCCGGCTATAATCTGCGATGCAAGGGAAACCGGATCGAGCAGCTTCACTAATTCTAACTGGGGGACACCCGTCCATCCCAGTGGATGCTCCAGAGCAGACATATATCCCTGATAAATGTCATGACGTTTACAGGTGTATCCTGGAAACATCGTGGGGCCCAATTATAATGGGACCCAAAGGTGAAGGCCATTTTCAATATTAGATGGTCCCCGCAACCCGCAAAAGAGCACCCCAAACGCGTCGAAGGCAGCCGGAAAATAAAGAGTGGGTTCTTGACTCTGTTATGCTCGAAGCTGGGGTTCCCAAAACTGCTAAGCACGCCACAAAGGCTCCAAACCCTACCCACCCATTACCATATTATGGGAGTGACATTAGTAGTTGCGAAGGTCCTCCCTGCAATGTCGCTACAAGCAGCTCTGAAGGTCCTCCCCAGAGCACCCATGGGGGCCTCCCCCGTGCTTATATAAATATCAGTCACGAGAGCTTCTCTCTTGATGTGAGTCACGGAAACCCTCCACGTGACTAGAAGATCGAGCAGCAAGAAGGTCCTCCACTTGTTGTGGTCCACCCTAAAGGTCCTCCCTGGGGTATACATTGCAATCACTATCCATGCAGTGGGGCCACAAATTTTGATGGTAGTCCTCGCTATCATAGTCGCAACTACAGAGGCCCTCCCCATAGTGATGTCTCATTATGACAAGAAGGAAATCCGCTTGACGTGGCCTGCCCTGAAGGACCTCCCCAGGGGTTACGTTGCAACAGAACTCCGTGCATCCAGGCATCAGGTCACGGTGGTAGTCCTCTCCACCCTGATAACGGAGGTCCTCCCCGTAGAGACGTCGAGCACTAGGAAGTACCTCCCCACATTTCGGTACATTTTGGAGGCCCTCCCTAGGATGTATACTGCAGATATTCTCCCTGCGGAAGTAGTAATGGTAGTCCTCGCCATTTCTGCAAATGTGATGGTAGTCCTCGTCACCACGACCTCCATTGCGAAGGTCCTCCCCGCAATGGCCCCAAGTAACAAGAAGGACCTCCCCTTGTCACGGCATTTCCTGAAGGTCCTCCTTAGGATGTGCATCGAACGTCAATCCATGATGGTCATCCTCACCATGGTTGCAGTTGTTTCGAAGGTACTCCTCGTAACGACGCTACGTAGCTAGAAGGTCCTCCCCATGCTGCAACATGTCTTGGAGGTCCTCCCCTGGGTGTGCAATATAATATTCCTCTATGAAGTGAAGAATCAAGTAGTAATGGTAGTCCTCACCATGACGACCATCATTGCGAAGGTCCTCCCTATGATGACATATTATATCAACAGGAAGGTCCTCCTCCCGCCGAATCAAGCACTGAAAATCCCTCATATGTCAAGGCACTCAGAAGGACGGAATCGAGCATGTCAGATTCCCATCTTGTTTCTAATGACACCCTTCTTCGATCAGAAGATGGTTCGGGGCCGCGTTCATCTTCTGAACCACCTCAGAATAGCTTACATAATGATTCAGAGCCTTCCGGTCCCATTGCCTCTGATCACACTAGCAGTGAACGCCTCAGCTAGGCTGACCAGGTAGAAGAATCGCAGGCGGGGGAGTATGCCGATATGATTCACCTGAGGAAACGACTGGCTAGGAGTGATATACCAGTTCTGTTTTGGCCAACATCCAC
The DNA here is from genome assembly GCA_963277665.1 of Viscum album. Lineage (NCBI taxonomy): Eukaryota > Viridiplantae > Streptophyta > Magnoliopsida > Santalales > Viscaceae > Viscum > Viscum album. Next base: position 931,182,459 of record OY728165.1, read on the forward strand.
CTCTTAGTTCGACATACCCAGAGTGTTGTCGGAAGAATGCATGCATGGCAACTGCCATAATATATGGACGACCCTCTGCCAGCTGAAGATAATCTTATTGCACTATAAAGCGTATGTAGACCATTTCAAGACGATAGGGGACCTCCTACGTCACATCGACCTGGATTCCCTTTCCTTGACGCGACAACAACGCCCTGAGAGGTGAAAAGGAAACATGGAGATAGCCTGTCTCCATGCACTACATCAGCTGCGCTGCCTCATCAGTGACACTCCAGTAGGAGTCCATATCAGGGGTTCGGGGGAACACGAATCTCTACATTTCACTCCACTCCCCACCCAGAAGAACTCGTTCGGTATGGTGTCTTGAAACGTCATCACATCAGGATGGCGATCGAGTGGACCCCCTGCTTCGGAAAGGCAACACACCAAACAGAGTCGGGCCTCGAGTAAGTCCCAGAAGCGTCAGGCCCGGCGGGAATGAGCCATTCAAAAACTCCTGAATCAGTCCACTAAGAGCATACAGTAGGCCTCCCACCTAAGAAAGGCTAATCAACAATCTCTTCTTGCCTCAACAGAAGAGACTGATCCATAGGTGAATTCGGCACCAGATCTGGTTCACCCTCGGATGGGAGCACGCGAGATCAGGCAGGTTGCGATAGCCGCTGCCACTGCTGCAATCCAGGGTCAACCCCAGCCTGCAGGGGTGGGGGAATTTTTAACAACAAATGCCCTCATAAGACTAATAAAACCAGGAATAGACTTAGAGTCTATGGAAAGGAGCCAGCCCCAGCCCTCAGGGCTAGGGGCATTATTACCCCCTCAACAACAACCTCCCCCACAAGAGTCGGTATTCTCTCATCTAGGGAGGAAATTCAGAAGAGGAGTCTCATGTCCCATCCCGTCATATGAATCATCAACCCTTCTGAGAGGAAGGTGCATCGTAAGGCCGCATAAAATAACTCTCCATGTCACCCTTCGTCAAGAATTCCAAGGGTAATACCAGGTCATAAAAGGGAAGGCCAGCAGAATACGTGGGAGATCCTCTTCTTATTTGGAAGATGATGTTCCCTCTACTCTGCAATATGCATTCATAAACTCCATAGAGGCTAACCCCATGGGTGACACTAGAGAAAATGCAAATCCAGATGGTTCGGGAGACGACGGTTCCGGTCAGGCTGTGACTCACAATGAACCCCCAGGTGTGCACACCCAGAACTAGAGGGCCGCTTTAAATATGGGTGCCCCTTCAACTAACCTCCCTCCACCTACCTATCGATCTTCCAACAAGGACAAGTACAAAGGAATGGTTACCCTTAACCCATCCCCTTCTCTCGACAAAATCGAGCCACTCACGCTCGAAGAGAGGTTCGCTCGACAGGAAGAAGAGATGAAAGAATTGAGGCGGCTTAATGTCGAGCTACTCCAGAAGAACCTCTCTATCGAATGTGTGTCCCAACAAGATCCACGTCATGCACTCCCATCAAGCACACCTCAATGGCTAAGGCTTGCCCCGAAAAACAAAGTACGATCAAGGCTCCTGCCCAATGAGGCGCTTAGTCCGTCCAACTACCTAAACGTGGATGATGAATACAAGGATTTCCCTCCACTTAGGAGACAACCTGAGAAAGTACGCCCGATCCCTCTGAGGGTACCCTGGACGGAATATGCACCCTTGGTGCCGGCCAATCCGGATCCTCATGCAATGCCTCGGGCTACGCCTGCCCAGGACTAGGCTTAATAGGATGTCAACCAGGGACTCACCAATACCATCGAGGCACTAACAGCTCGATTGGATGCTATTGAAGTTCGACGTGCCTCGATATAGCCGGAGCGAAACCCTACCCAGATTGGTTGACCAACACACCACCTCCACCCAATTTTGGGAGCCCTGTATTCTCCATCATCAATGAATTAGGCAATCCAGAGCAGCATTGGATGCACTACGCAACCTATTGCGACCCTATGATGGGGACTCTAGAGTAACAATAAGTTGTGAAACTCATATGATTCGTACGAACTTTGTAAGGATCCGCCTTCTTCTAGTATACGAGTCTATCGGCCTAGTCAATAAAGAGCTGGGAGGACCTTCGACAGCAGTTCCTATTCCACTTCAGCTCAATGCTGCCAAAAACAACGGTCAACGATCTCATAAACTACAAGTAGAGGGATAACGAGAGGGTCTCAGATTTCATCGCCAGATGGAAAGGTCTGACATATTCTCTAAACAGGACAATGCCTCAAGATGAGATGCTAGCCATATGAATCGAAAATCTTAGAGATGAGTTGAGAACACCTCTCATACCGGTGGAGTGCACCACTGGCTTCCACCATCTCTCGGCCATTACCCCGAGAATTGAGGACTCCATGCAGCAGACTAATTCCAAGGCCCGAATAGCTTGATAGGCTCCTGAGAAAAGAGAACCTAGAGCTGATGCGTCCTCTGTCACACTCAAGCCGGCCCCTGTGCCCGCTCCTCCGCTCAGGCCTCCACCAAATCGTCATGGGAACCCCACATATCAGCGGCCGCCCGCGCCTAAAAGGGGCCATCAGAGAGGACCGAAGAGGAACTAGTTTGAGGAACGAAGACAAAAAGTATACTCATTCTGAGATGATCAAGTCTGTGGCTACTTAATCACTTCCATGAACTACAACTTGCTCCGCCTCCCGGAGCCGAGGACACCTGAAGAAGTCATTTGCGATGACAGGCCAGATTACTGCCCCTACCATCGGATGTTGGGGAACAATATCTGAGAGTGCTTCATCTTCAAAGACATCTTGCAGAGGATGGTAGATTCCATAAAATTTGAGCTAGGACCACCCCCAGCACATGTGGCATGTATCTCTACCACTGACTCCAACAAGGAGGAGGGGTGGCAGAAAGTCTCCAGCAAGCAGGGGAAGAGAATTTGACAACTGGATGACTTAGATGTCTATCAACCGAGCCTAGGGAATACTCCAAGCTCAACTACAGCAGTGGATGTTGCCACCAGTAGCCCCTAGAGCCACAGAGCTGACCACATGGGCTTCAAAACCCTCCACAATCCGGTCATCTGGATGGAGCCGAAGGAGGAAACAATCACAAGAGGAGTAGTTCGGGACAGGGCCAAAGTTAGTCCCGAACCTGGCAGATTACATGCCCTCGAATCTGGAACAACGGGCACCGACCCACCAAACGGCACCCTCAGAGACAATAGACCTGGTTGACCTGTCAGAGGATGAAGAGCTAATATTTGGTTCTATCAACGTCATCCATCTCATGGAATCATTCCCTGACGAAGGGTATGACTACGAACCCGAGTTTCCTACACGAGGAGCCAGGAGGAGGAATCACAGAGGTAGAGGATACTAGGGGAGGCGCAGCCGCGGCTGAAACCAACCCTACAATTGGACCCTGACCCAGACTTTCAATATTTCGGAAACCCGTGGGAGAGCCCTTCAGCGAACTCAGCAGGAGAGAGAATGCCCCTCCACCCCCACAAGCAGCCACTCTGGCCCTGTTGTTCTGCGATACCCACCAGAGGCGGAGCAAGTGTCTAGTCACCTAGTGCGCACAAACAGACCGGAAAGGACAAGTACTCAAAACGTAAGAATTACATCAGCGTCTGTCCCCGTGGCCGGTCCCTCCTTGTCAAATGATCCAGCTCCCAAAGCACCCGCTAAGACTCTCCCGCCAACAGAGAAGAGTCGACCACTAGAGCAAAAATATGACATCATTAAGCAGCTGGTGTCTGTACCAGCCAAGATGTCCATCCTTGATGCCCTGAGTTTGTCAGCCGACCTTAGGGTGGCGCTTATAGAAGCTTTGATCAGCCCCCAGGAATTCCAAGCCGAGGTACCCGCCGCCGAGTTTTACCGGACGGAGACTAGCCCGACTGAAAGAAATGCAGTGATTTCCTTCACCGATCAGGATGAAGATGCCATCATGCAGGGACACATCAGACCATTATATGTGTTCGGAACACTGAATGGTATTGCGATCCGAAAAGTCTTTATAGACAATGGCTCTAGAGTTAACCTCCTTCCCCTGCAGACACTCCGTAAGTTGGGCTACAGTGAGGACGATTTAATTCCCTCAGCCACAACTTTGTTAGGTTACGACAAGAGTGAGCATAAACCAATGAAACAGATTATGATAATAACCAATTTTGGTGTCTTGGTAGCCTACACGGAATTCCTGGTGGTCCGGAAAAGCAGAACATTTAATTCCCTGGTGGGAAGGTCCTGGCTCCATAGGCACATGGTCGTTCCTTCATCCTACCACCCGTGTATCAAGTACTGCATCAATGTGAAAAAGTGGGACGTTGCACGCCGACAAGGCCCCTTTAGAGCTCTCTGAGTCACATTACATCGACACTGAGTTCTATGAGCAAAAGAAGAAGAAGCATTTAATCAATGGCGTTGACTGGATCCCTGCTCTAAATGGCCTGTAAATGGTCCCCGACGACCCCCTCCGACAGCTTGGCAGAGATAATGTCTTTCCCATCAACCATGTTGAGAGTACGAGTTCGAGTTCGGACATGAATTTAGAAGCCCTCATGACCTCATCCATGATGGCTGAACACGACAGTGCGGGAACGTCTACCAAACCTCGACTTGGGGACGAATACTCATGCAGGGATGCCCATGATGCCTCTCCCTTAAACCCTCGAAGGCTCAGATCGGAAAATCTCTCCTCATCAGATCAAGAGGATGAGGTATTGGGAGAAGATGAGGGGGGAGATCTCAGGGATGCACCTCCTTCATTTGAGGAAGGTATCTCCACCACTGTGGATGAGCTCAAGGAAATAAACCTGGGTACCAAAGAAGACCTGAGGCCCACTCTCATTAGCAGGGCCATGTCTCCCGAGGAACACGAGGTATATACCTCCTTCCTAAGGCAGAGTCGGGATGTCTTTGCATGGAATTACACAGAAATTCTAGGACTCGATCCTGAGGTAGGGATGCATCACCAGGGTCTTCCAGAAGACCACTAGGGATACAAAGAGGCCGCTATAAAAACACACCCCTCACATGCTGCCGTCGATAGGCTCATTAAAGTAGGATTCATCAGAGAGGTCCAGTACCCCATTTGGTTGGCCAACATCGTCCCTATCAAGAAAAAGAACGGGAAAATCTGCATCTACATTGAATTCAGAGACCTAAATCTTCATTTTCCAAAAGAAGACTTCCCGGTTCCAATCACCAAGTTATTAATTGATGCAATGGCTGGGTATGAGGCTCTATCCTTCATGGATGGATATTTCATATATAATCAAATCAGGATGGCCCGAGAAGATGAAGAATCCACTGCCTTTAGGGCCCCTCAAGAGGTATTCTGTTACAGGGTCATGCCATTTGGTCTCAAGAATGCTGGTTCCACGTATCAGCATGCCATGCATCAGATCATTAAGTCGTTCCTAGGGAAATTCGTTGAATGTTATGTGGATGACCTAGTGGTCAAGTCCAGAGAGCGCTCAGATCACCTGTCAGACCCTGAGACCATCTTCCACAAGATCAGACAACATAGCTTGAATATGAACCCCTTGAAATGCGCCTTTGGGGTTACCTCAGGGAAGTTCCTTGTCTTCGTCGTATGCCATCACGACATTGAAGTCGACCCCGAGAAGACAAACTCTATCCTAAGCCTGCCACCCCCTCGAATTCTCACTAAGCTGAGGGGCTTCCAAGGACACCTAGCCTATATTAGGCGGTTCATAGCCAACTTGGCAGGCAAATGTTTTCCCTTCACCAGGTTGATGAATTAGGTGGTCACATACCAATGCACGAATGACTGCCAAGAGATGTTCAACAAATTAATGAAGTACCTCTTAAGCCCATCAGTGCTCATGCCCCCGGTTGAAGGAAGGTCTCTCATTCTATATGTGACGGCCCTAGAACGGTCATTGGGAGCCTTCCTCGCACAAAAGAATGATGCCGAAAGTGAAAACAGTCTCTATTACCTCAGTCGAACCATGATTGATGCTGAGACCCGATAGTCAAATATCGAGAAGAGCTGTCTATCCTTGGTCTTCGCGGTTCAAAAGCTGTGACGCTATCTACAGCATAATGAGGTCTATTTGATCTTGCGGAGTAACCCGCTCAAGTATATCCTCAGTCGCCTGATGCTAATCGGATGCCTATCCCGATGGGAAGTCATCCTATAGCAATTCGACATCCGGTTCATGCCTCAAAAATCCATCAAGGGCCATGCATTAGCAGACATTCTGGCAGAACACCCTTCGACAGGGACCACTGCACCGGATGCTAAACTACCGGGTCAAGATATCTTCTCGGTTCAAGGGGAGTTCCCAGCATGGGAAATGTACTATGATGGCGCGTCCAGAAGCCCCACTGGGAAGAGGATGGAGGATCCCAGATTAAACAAAGTAGGTCTGGGGATAATACCCATGTCCCCAGAAAAGGCAGTTTTTCCGTATTTCGTCCTCCTGTCAAAGGGATGTATGAACAATGAAGCGGAATATCAAGCCCTCATTGCAGGAATGTAACTCGTACTCCAGGAACAAGCATGACACCTTAAGGTAAAAGGTGACTTGGAGCTGGTCATCAAGCAAATCAATGGTGACTATGCTATTAAAAAGGAGGAACTGATCCCCTTGTTTGACCATGCGTGATGGTTAATGGTCGAGTTCTCCACAGAACCCGCATTGACCTATATTCCCCAGTCCCAAAATGCTCAGGCTGATAAATTAGCCAATGCGGCCACAGCCCTAGCCGACCCAGATCGAGATGAAACGACCATCGGTATTGCTCACTGTCGAATGGTATTGCCATTTTTTAAGCTAAGACAGAAGAGATCCATGAATTTAGTCCTGTCCCCAAGCCATATGCTCCTGCCACCGGCTGGATGACCCCCATCATGAACAACCTTCAATGGGGAGAGCTTCCATCAGACAGGGCTGAACAAGGGAAAATATAGAGAAGGGAAATCAATTTGTCCTATATGGAAGCACGGGTCAGCAAGAGGTCCTTTACAAATGAGTCCTCGATGGAGTGCTCCTCAGATTCATTGAAAAAGAAGAAACTGTCGTCGTAATGACTGAAGTACATGTAGAAGCATGTGGAGCACATCAACCAAGGACCAAGCTTTCCCATCAGGTTCGAAGGCTTGGGTATTACTGGCCTATAGTGGCGTGGGACTGCAAGCATTTTACCTCAAAATTCCACTCACTCCAGATCCATGCCAACTTCATACACCAGCCCCCAGAGTTTCTCCATCAAGCTAAGTACTCCTAACCATTTTCCGTCTGAGGGATGGACGTCATGGGACTGTATCCTCCCTCCATGGGCAAATAGCTGAAGTATATCCTCATGGCAACCGACTTCTTTTCAAAATGGGCAGAAACCATACCCCTCGAAGAATTCAGTGCAAGAAATATTGTCAGGTTTGTGAAGACCAATCTCATCACCATATTTGGTTTCCCTTATACCATACTGACGGACAACGACACCAATTTATGCTCTTCTGAGTTGGAAAATCTATACCACGTGTATGATATCAAGGCTAACCACTAATCCAACTACCATGCAGTGACCAACTGACAGATAGAAGCTTTCAACAAGACCATCTCCAACATCCTTCAGAAAATGGTGGACAAAGATAGGAAGTCATGGCCGGATAAACTCCTCCATGCATTGTGGGCTTATCGAACCACAATCTGCACCTCTACTTAGTCTACCCCGTACTCATTGGTGTATGGCATGGAGGCGGTCCTACCCATTTAACTCCAACATCACTCACTCCGCGTTGCCCTCTGTGATCAATTATCCAATTATGAGAAGTCATAAAATCAGTTAGTTGAATTGGAACAGCTAGATGAGAAGCGGCTGCACACTCTGCACCACCTGGAAGTGTACCAGAACTAGATCGCGCGAGACTTCAACAAAAGGACCGCCTCTGGTCTTTCATGGAATTAGAATTAGTTCTGGTCATCCAGACCCCAATGGTACCCGGCAAGAAGCCTCCAAAGATGGATCCCAAGTGGGAGGGACCATTTGTTATACACAAGGTCTACTCCAATGGAGCATACGCCCTGATCTCTATGGATGAGCAATTCACTACAGCTCCTACCAATGTGAGATTCCCGAAGAAGTATTTCACATATAGACCAAGAAGTATTCATGTCCTCACCGCATGACTTTAAACTGCATGGAGTTCTTCCTTACCGCACGACGATAAACTGCATAGATGAAGAATAAAATGAGATGTACACATTGTCTGAGCTATATGACACTAAACTGCCAAGCACCTCATCCTCACCGCATAATGTTAAACTCCACGGAATCTAATAATTCAACGCATTCTTCCGAGCTATATGAAACTAAACTTCCAAGAACCACATCCTTACCGCATGATGTTAAATTGCACGGAATTTAATAATTCACCACATTTGTCCAAGCTATATGACACTAAAATGCCAAGCACCTCGTCCTAACCACAATACGTTAAACTGTATGGCCCTTGTCCGATCTGTATGATTTTAAACTGTCATGCACCTCGTCCTCACCGCATGACGTTAAACATCACAGAATCTAATAATTCCACCTCATCCTAACCACAAGACGTTAAACTGTACGGACCACATCCTCACTGCATAATGTTAAACTGCACGGATTTTAGAGAACTACATGAGGCATGATTCCCGCCCTCACAGGATATGTAGTGACGCCGGGACTCCCTATCCTGGCCCAACCACTTCAAAAAAATCCCTTTCCCCCGTGTACGGACCAGACCTTCATGGGGTTTATCATCTTTACGGAGAACTACGTGAGGCTTGATTCTGGCCCTCACAGGAAACGTAGTGACGCCAGAATTCCACACCCTGGCCCAGCCACCTCAAAAAAATAAAAATAAAAAAAATAAAAGTGCCCATTCTCCCATGTACGGACCAAACTAGCGCTGGGTGTATTCATGTCCTCACTGCACGACGTTAAACTGTATGGATTTCTTCCTTGCTGTATGACGATAAACTGCACAGGATGAAGAAGAATTAAGAATGCCTCCTTTCCCCCATATAGACCAGACCTTCACGGGATGTATATCTTCATCATTACTCCATGACGTTAAACTACATGGAAGTTTTCCCCACCGCACGATGTTAAACTGCACAGACCCCGTTTTTCTTTCACGTCAGGTCACCTTCATCCTTACCACATGACATTAAATTGCATGTAGTTTGTCCACACTGCATGACGTTAAACTGAACGGACTTCATCACGAACCACCTAGGACACATGGACATACAAGATGGAGATACTCCTTGCACATTTGGATACATCCTTTCAGTACATCATACTCCATGACCCAGAAAATTATGGATCTTCATAACCACTCATGGACATCATAAGTGGAAAGTCATCGACCCATGGACACCTTTGTACGACTATGCATACCATGCCCTCAATGGCTCTGCATAATGATAGCCCCTGGCTCGTCCATCAAAGGCAAGATTTCCACAGGCGACACTCTTCCTAGCTCCGTATTCTTACCGGCCTCAGAGCCCCCATACCATATCTCTTGATCCAGAAGTTTATGACGATGTGGTTTACAAGTTCATTCCCCTTTTCACATTTGGGTGTTTCCAGGGTTTCGCTATCTGGATAGCTTGTGTGTCCGCTAGTGGTTCACATAGCGACCTGCATCAACAAACATCAATCCAGGACTAGCGTACGTTGACTCAATGGAAAATTGTGGTAAAGATGTTTCTTGTATAACCGAATACCATTATCCCCACATGCTGAACTCTATGCTGAGAGAAATCACGGATTCTCATAATCATTCATGGCCATCAGAAGTGGAAAGTTATCGACTCAGGAACACCTTTGTACGACTTTGCATACCATGCCCTTAGCGGCTCTGCATAATTATAGCCCCGGGCTCATCCATCAAAGGCCAGATTTCCTCGGCCGGAACTTCTCCTAGCTCCGTACGCCTAACGGCCTCAGATCCCCCACACCATACCTCCTGATCTGGGAAAGCTCAAAGTTGCAATTTACGACCTTCATCCCCCGCCCTATTCTAAGTATATCAGAACATGTTTACCCAGTTATCCTTCAAGTGACTACAGCAATAGTCACCCAATAGTCCAAGCTATATGACTGATAAACTAGGAGTACCTCATCCTCATCGCATGACGTTAATCTTCACGGAGTGAAGGCACACCCTGCGAACAAGATAAATCAACACAGGGGGGATCTTTGAAACTCAACAAGAAACCAAGGACGAATATCCCCGACATGTCCAGAAATTCCCCTACCGAATGACAGACATTGTGGCCTGGACAATCGCGGATCCTCATAACCACTCATGGCTATTGGAAGTGGAAAGTTATTGTCTTGTAGACACCTTTTTACGAATATGCATATCATGCCCTCAGCGGCTCTGCATAATGATATCCCCTGGCTCATCCATCAAAGGCAATATTTCCACATGCGGTACTTCTCCTAGCTCCGTACGCTTACCGGCCTCAGAGCCCCCATATCACCTTTCTTGATCCAAGAAGCCCCAGAACCATGCTTTACACCATCAACCCCCTTCCACATTTGGGGCATGTTGAGGTATTCATGCCCAGTTATATTCTGATGAAGAGCATCCATTGCAATAATTCCCCCCGTACTAACCACATGACGTTAAACTACATGGAAACTGTTAAAGATATCTTCATCTTTACCGCATGACGCCAAACTGCACGGAATCCGTCCTCGCGGCATGATGTTAAACTACATAGCGACCTTCAAAAATTCCCCTCGTCCTCACCGTATGACGTTAAACTGCACGAAAACCTTTAATAATGCTCCTCATCTTTACCGTATGATGTTAAACTTCATGGTCAAACCCATCACGGGGTAAGTAAGAAACAGAGGCTTTTATCTGTCTTGCAGTGCATGGGTCAGACCTGCACGAACCAACGCCTTAAAACAGCGTGAGAACGAATTACTTCACCTATTCTCAGGATGTTTAGTCTAGATATTTCCCCCTTATTTAGGCACCCTCTCATCATAAACCATACTCTGTACTCAGAAAATGCCGAACTCTTATAAGCCACCCGTGGTGGTTCCAAATCTCAACATCACTGAAGTTACTCGGCTATCGGAAGTGGATAGTCATTGACTTAAGGTCACCTTTGTACGACTATGCATACCATGCCCTCAGAGGATCTGCATATTGATTTCCCCTAGCCCGTCTACTAATGGAAATATTTCCTTAGGTGATGCTTCTCTCCGTACACCTCTTGGCCTCTGAGCCCCCATTTCTATATCGGGATTCAGAAACCCTCTGAGGTACCGATTATCAACCTATTTCACAATCCTACCTGAATGTGGTGAAATGTCATTGACGAGATCACCGAGAACCTGGAGAAGTTGTTCCATTTCATATAATTTCCCAGCTTCATGACTTTAAACTACGTCAAGCCTCGACCATCCCTTACGCTAACTAAACGCATAGGGGTGTGGTCTCCGGGCCACGCTTCTGATTAGTACGGACTTTCCCAAAACCATTTCAGATGTCACACTCCCCTTTTGAGCCACCCCGGGTGGTTTTCATTCCTTTCCATGCCACCCACCGTGGATTCCATAAGTCGGACTTCCTTGAAGTCCCCTGGCAATTAGAAATGGATAAGTCTTTGACTTAAGGACACCTTTGTGTGACTATGTATACCATGCCCTCAGGGGCTCTGCATATTTATTTCCCATGGCCTGTCTACCAAAGGCAACTTTTCCTTATAAAATTCTCTTCTTACCTCTGTATGCTGACACGGATCCCATGCCTTGAGACATGCCCTTCATGCTGCTCAAATCCAAATATGTTTCCCCCCCACATGAATCTAAAGGGAATTAAGACATCTTTTAATCATTTAAACCCTATTGGGGCCCTCTCCCCACCTTATTTGGTCAAATCTGTTCGACCTAAAATATTTGTAATGATAGTCTTGTCGGCGAGTCTTTAAACTGCTCACAGAAGAAAGAGGCACAAAGCCTGTTAGGCCGAAAACCTGAAAAGGGCGACCTAAGAAAATGTCAGGTTATACCCGATGTGTCCACATTAATGGGCCCAAGAAAAATAAGGGAATTAAAAAAAGAAAAAGGAAAAAAAGTTTGTAGGTTTTTCCTATAAAACCCTAGCAATAGTCAGACTATGCTCGCTGGACCCCATGGTCCAGGAAAAAGTTAGAGCCTGATTTATTTTTTGTTCAGGGAATTAACATATGCGGAAATCATATCAAATAGTTTCTATCACAGGAAAAGGTGGCAAGGGCACTAAAGAGAATTTTTTTGTATTCCATAACAAAATGGGCAGGAAGGGCATCCACAATTCGGAGCCTCCTCTAGTGAGAAATGTGATTACAGGAGTTTTTCGGCGGATTCACAAAGCTGTATCAGGAGTTGGTGAGAATCGTACATTATCTGAGGGAGATTCTGCAGTAAGGCCGTCTCTGCCTCTACACCAGCCGACAATTCTTCTGCCTCCTAAGCCGCCTTTGTTCTTGCCCTTATTTCCTCCTCCATCCGCCGCTCCCCTTCTCTGATTAGGGTGGCAACGTTGGCCTCTTCCTGCTGCATCCGCTGTATCTCATTTCTCAGCACCTCTAGATGAGAACGTTGCTCAATAACTTTTTTCTGAAGGCCTGCGATGAACCCGGTGTGGTTATCGGCCTCTGCTAGGCAGAGTTGTCGAGTCACGGAATGGTAGGCTGCATATTGGGCAGCAGAAAGACAAGATTCAAAATCACCTAGCCTCTCTTGATCAGCTACTACCCTCTTGACTTTGTCATAAACACCATGATAGTCCAAGCCATCAAATCCCAGAAACAAAAACAAATTGCAGAGTCTCGGTAATTTGGTCGGCATCTCGACCAGGGGTGTTTCAGAGATCAGTCTCTAGATTTTCTCACAAGAACTTTGGAGAGCAGGTCGAAGGATGGAGAGGACTTATTGATCGGGCTTCTTATCACTCCCAGATTAGGAAAAATATTCAGGGATGAACATCACTAAGGAGGGACCCGAGAAAACCTCATCCGCAAACCCTGGCACTGTGGCAGCTTCATCCCCGACTGGTGACACACTTGTTAGCACCAGAGGTTGTGGTCCTGAAGCCTGAGAGTCAATAAGACAGATGCGCACCCATAATTAGAAAAGGGAATAAAACAAAAGAGTCAGTGGCAGGAGACCGGGGAACTTACTCCTAATCAGTGAAGCAACGACATCTGCATGCTCTGCACTACCACAACAGCCACTCGAAGAGGATTCCACATCTTCGATAGGCAAGGGAATTCGGGGAGCCCCCAGAGGGGTCTAGGGCCTGAGTCCATGCCTAAGGCCCGTAGTTTCCAAAGCCGTCCCCAAGTGGTCGCCTACGGCGACCAAGCTCGAAGAAACCACCCCCCCTGTAAAAAAGATAATGGCCCGCTCCTGGTTTCCAGAAACCAGATTAATGGAAGGTTCTCCCTCTATCATCACAGGATTCGTTGAGCCTGGGGTGGTTGGATCCCTCAGATCTAGAGCCCCCTCAGTGATCGTGGGTGCCCCGTTAGAATCCATAATTGAAAAGGTTATTTGATCAGCAAGGTTCTTGGATACCAGGTGTTCTTCCTCTGGCACATCTCTGACTGATAAAGGCATGAGTAAAGTTTTCATATTGTTGGATCCTTCGGCAGGGTTCCCCATCTCCTTGTGCTCAGGCGTGGTTGCAGGTGATTCCGCAGATGATAAGGAGGCAGAAGGTAGAACCACATGGGCATCCACAACCAGATCCCCGAGTGGTCCTACACCATATGTCAAATAGTTAATGACTAACGAAGTCTAAGAATGCAAGTAAGAGAATGAAAAACGGGAAGTCATGATTACCCGACGTTCCCTGTTTGAGTCGTTCCAATAAACAGGACTCTTGTTGCCATCTCTGGATCTTCCTAGGGGACAGTTCACCCAGAATTCTGGATGGAACGGGAGGAGGAAAGACCCTGGCTGAGTCTGCAATGGTTGCCTCCATGAGCTCAGCTACGCCAGGGTATCCTTCCTCGGTGGCCTCTATGGGTGAAAGTGCATGCTCCCCCGCTACAGTACCACGAGGGGTATACTTAGGAGAAGGAATCACCCCCTGAGATTCTTCGGCACCCTTCATAAAAGGAAGAAAACTTAGAACCTCTACAATAAATGAGGGAAAAGTCAGAATGGGAAAGATAAGTAACCTCTTCCTCAGGGTCGGACAATTCGTGATGTCTAATCATCATAGACACACGAATGCTCCCATAGAGACAATTCCTGAGTGAATTAATGTATGCATACATCTCCTTTAATAATGAAACCATTTCATCTAAATCCTCTTCCAACTGCAAGTGGGGTGGAGCGATGATCGTCCAGATACCCAGATGTTTAAGAGGGCCTGTTTGAAGAAATTCCAAAAAATCTTCATGTGGACCACTGACCCTTAGGTCATCCCAAATCCTCCAAGACTCTAGGAATGAGGCCATGGCATGAATCACCAACAGGGGAGGATCAACCTTGAATGTTGGGTAGCGGTAGAAGATGGTAAGGGCACCAATGGTCGTGTTCGTGTTTCGGATCATGCCACTGCCCTAGAACTCTCTAGGGCTATTATTGGATGCAGCCTCATAGGTAAGGATGAGAATTCCCTGGCTTCATCCATGATGGGGAAATCTTGAAAATCATCACCCCCTGAAGAGTGGTCACTTCCTTCCCCCTCCTCATCAATCACTGGATGCAGCATGGCCTAGACTCGGTGGGTTAATACCGCGTGACCCTTGCAGGCGTAAATATAGGATTCCAGATCCTGGAGATATCGATTGACCCGCTCTGGGTCCACATCATAAGGAATGTTAACAGGGGCGGATATATGACCCAGCTCGTCAAAAGCCACTTCTGATTCCTGATGTTACTGCCACAGAAAACAGGGGTACTTGCTACGAAAGGATGATCGACCCTTAAATTTGATCCATTGGCCCTAGGTCGTTGGGAAGGAAGCATCGGTGGGGATATTCAACCCCCTTCAGGCAGCCTCAAGGGCATGGGAGGATACACCTCTATCTGTTAAAATCTTCCCCGGAAGCACAGGACCAATCGGGCGATGAAGGATCTTGCTCGGCCTAGTTGGAGCACCATCCTCCTTTCGCTTCCTTTTGCCCTTTGATGGTTTGGGACTTGAGATGGTGGGCACCAATGTCCCGAACTGGCCATATGGGTATGATTTTAACCAAGAGTTAGCATAATTCTTAGATAATAAAGGAATGGCATCCACGATCGTGGGGGTCATAACATCACAGCCGGTATCCTCCCGGATAAACATTAACCAAATTTGTCTGGCCGCCATCAAATGACGGTTCTCGCGGGCACCATTAATTGTGGGAGGACATTGTGCTTGGACGCAGCCTAATTGACGCCCTAATCGTCAAGGTGCGTACCCCTCACAGATCAGTTCTCCACCAGTACTAGCCACCAGAATACCCTCTTGGAGGGAGAGAAGGTAGCCCTGCTTTCTGAACTCTTCTGTTATGGTGTTCGTAATTGTTCCAGCCAGGGACGAAAACTGATGAAAATTGAAATAGTCGTATCTCAAAATTCGACTTGATAGCAGACGCCTGTTCGAAACGTTTTATTGGCTATCCTTCTCTTGGGTCGCCCACTCTTCGAGCGTAACCCCAGTGGTCAGTTGCAAGTACGGTCGAAATGTGGTGCCTGGAATTTGAAGAGGGTTGATGAAGCTGTAGCAGTTTTTGATGTGTATTCTTAACCATCCCCAGAGAATTTGGAAAGGGCCGGCCACTCGGTTTGGCCGATTCCCGTCAGTAATGTTACCATGAAACCGGTAAATCCTGGCTAGTTCTGGGATGACTAGGTTGATAACATTACTAGTAGCCATGTGTGACGCCATGACAAAAGTAGTGACCTGCACGCCACCAACCTCACGCACGGGTAGTAACCAGACACTTAGGAGAAT
Source organism: Viscum album (assembly GCA_963277665.1). Taxonomy (NCBI): domain Eukaryota; kingdom Viridiplantae; phylum Streptophyta; class Magnoliopsida; order Santalales; family Viscaceae; genus Viscum; species Viscum album. The sequence continues at coordinate 931,198,408 of OY728165.1, forward strand.
GGACAGAAAGGCTGCAAGGCGGAGCAGTCGATCGACATCCGAAATATGCTCCCAGCCCTAGCCACGGAAATCACCTTACTCCAAAGTCAGCCAATAGCGGCACCCTTCTTACGGGACTCCATCGTAGGGCAAGTCATGGGCCTGCAGAGGAGAGCCGCAGATTCGTCATAGTTCTTCTTTCTCACAAAAGTTGTGACCCATTCACGTTATGGGACGAGATGTTTTGGAGACATATCCTCTGAGTGCTTCTGAGCCTGGTTAATGAGCTGCTTCACTAGGGGGGAGTACTCTTCGTTCTCCCACACAGAGGAAGGAGGTAGGAACTCGTCATACATGCTCCCAATGATGGGGACCCCCGAAATCTGAAAGATGTCCCACATGCTAATGCCACTTCCGCATGGACCAGATGGAAAGTGTTAGTTTCTGGGATCCAATGAATCATAAGTTTCTTGGTGAGGGTGTGAGGCTGGTGGGTATAGGTTTGGGACACTTAGGCAGCTTCATACAAGCCTATAGCTCACAACTCTACCCCAAATTCTGCACAGCTCTGACGGACCCAGAAGCACCACCCCCAATCTGATGACTTAAATTCTCCTCCCGGCCAGAGATCCTGATTCACTGGCCAGCCATGCTGGTCACTTACCATGGAGTTTTGGGCAATACTCTGATAACATTGGATTGTACCTTCCTATTGACGTGGTCATCCTGTTCGAGATATTGGAAGTTGATTCAACACAGATCCGACAACTATACCCCTCGAGGCAGTCCGCCCACCGTTAGGTATCACGAACTGGGGAATAGTTGCGGTAAATACCCATGCCTCAAGATTGTTGTCACGGGAGGGCTCCGGAATTGGTGTATCAGACAATAAACTAAACCCATAGGCAGGAAGGCTGTTAGATAAAGGATATTCCTGCTATGATTTGGAGAGCCGGTCGGCAAGGAAAGAAGACGGTAGAGAGTGACAGACTCCATCTTGAACAGAGCCAACCATGTCCTTTAGGCATTGATCAGTGGTTGAGAGGGGCTCTACGACAGGCCTCGGCACAGAATGAGGGGGAACCATATTTTCTCCCTGCACAATGAGAGCCAACAATTGGTTAGACCTGAATAAAAATATGGATAGGAATAACCAAAATGAATGGTTAAGGTACATTTACAACCAAATCTGCAAGGAGGCCTTGGAGGATGGTTCGAGATGGAACCATCCCGCGAACCAGCCCTTTGCAAAATCAGTCCGCAAAGCTATGGCCTGTGGAGCGTTGGCCAGGAAACTGCGAACCAAGTTGCTCCGCAGAAATTCCATCTCGAGTCTATTTGGAAGATTCAGATAATTTTTAATGTTCAAGAGATATTTATTCCATGGAGCATCGAAACCGCGATGCATGTTCCTCCGTAACTCGACATCACTTACTTTTTAATTAATTAAGAGTAATGGTTCTCGGTTGGAAAGTTGGTTCGCAGATAAAGGCGACCGCAAAGAAGAAATGGTTCACGGAAGTTACTGTCGGTTTGCAGAAGAGGCACTTCGTGAAGGAGCAAACACGCAGAGGCGAAGGAGCTCTGGTTTCACGAAGAATTTGGTAAAGGACAAGTGAGGGCTCCCCATATTTATAGATGTGGTCCCCAACCAGGTCCACCTTTCTACTACAAAACATCTCATTTTCAGGACCTCTTCGCATCATAAGGTCCTCCTTTTCATTTTGATAGGACCCCATTCCAATGGGGGGAATTTGTAGTGTCCGAAAAAATACCCAATGGAAATTTTAACCAAAATCACCACAAAAGAATTGGGAGAAAATAATCAAAGAGGAGGCACAAAGGACTGGTCCGCGAACCGGTCCAGGGAAGCACAACGCGGCTAGACGCCATGAGGCACCCCCTCCGGGAACCATTATCGTTCACTAAATGGAGGCGCAAAGGCTCCTCGGTCGTGAGGTATGACGGACGCCAGTCCGGTTCACCGTCACGAACCGCCCCAACTGTGGACCATGTCAACCGGCTCAAGCCGCACCTGCTGTCATTCCCGGAATGGAGGAGGAACCCTCCGCAGCCGCGGAGCACCCCCTGAGTTCGCCTCACGGAGGAGGGGAGTGCTCAATACCCACCATGAATCACGGATTGACCAAGTCATCTATGAACTAGGTATTTGGTTATGGGCCTCCGAAAAAGGTGTCGCTTGGCCACAGATACATTCCATTCCCCACTCAATAAAAGGAGACCAAGGGGGAAAGAAGAGAAGGATCAGGGAACTGGAATCAGATTCGGAGGAAAGATATCGGTTGGAAAAAGGCTTAGAATTTCGAAAACAGTGAAATGCCCACCCGTGAACCACAGTAGGTATATGAATTAAGGTGGAATTGGAAAACACATAATAATTTGGTGAACTTTGAACCTAAAAATATCAAAAAGGAGAACTGCGAACCATACCCCCCTCCGCGGATGACTTCCCAATGGACCAGGGAGTGTATGCCGCTTTTCCCATCCATCGTACCACGTAGCACCCTCCCCCGCGGGCAAAGTCCCGACCGACGAGCCTCCGATTGGCGTCGCCCTTGGTCGTCGATTCCCGCCTGGAATCCTCCGCGAACCACCCTGGTTCACGGATTGAACCCATAGCCGTGAACCACCCTGGTTTGCGGATTGAACCTGAAACTGTGAACAACCCTGGTTCGCGGAAGACTTTTCCAGCCATGTGGAACTTCCCCGTGCGAAAGGCGCCTCCACCCATACCTCTTGGTGGCCCACCAAATACTTCGGTGTTCTCATTTCCAGATCCAGGTAAAATCTTTCCGATCTAGCCAGGTCTTCCGCAGCTCATTCATTGGCCTCTTCATCGGCCCCGAGATGAGGCCTCTGCCAGAGCCACCGAATCTGCGTGGTATAACTTTCAAGCGCATCAGCGTGCCATTTTGAGTTCACATACCCACGGTAAACAGGGGAAAAGGTCTTGCCCCGACCCTTTAGCAGATTCCCAGAGTATTCCTGGGTTCACATTCCCACGGTAATGTGGAGTCTGATCTTGAGAATCCCTTTTCTGCCCCTCCACTTTATGAGGGTTCCTCGAAGATGGTAAAATACCCATTCGAAGGAAGCTCTCGCACACTGCAAGAGAGGATACGGGAATAGGAGAAACCCCTTTCCCTCTCCTGCTAGGCTTTGTCGACCCGGGAATCCATCTCGGAGTACGCCCCATCCTTTTGGGCCTCCTCAGAGTGTAAGCCCCAATTCATCACCTTGGGCTCCCTTCATGCGTAAGCCCCACTCTGCTTCTCACGAATGCACCTTTTGTGACGTGATCTTCTGGTCCCTGTTGCCTCTTGTTTCTCACACCAAGCATGACTCATGTGGGCTTAGAGTAAGCATCGACCATGAAATCCTCTTTTGGTCCTCCTCAGAGTGTAAGCCCCACCCCATCATTCTGGGATGCCCCAGAGTGTAAGTACCAAGCCGGAGCAAACTACCGGTACTTTGATTAATGTCAAGGCATGGTACGTAGGAAGCCTCCACGAGGTTCAATCCCCCACTCGGTAGTTTCTTCACGTCAAGTTCTAACCTCGTTCAACATGATTTTATACTGTATTCCCTTGTCCAGCATGACGTTAAACTGTTTACGCGAACTATGTGGACTTTGATCCTTGCCTCCTAGACAGGGTACACAGGAAGCCTCTATGAGGATCAATCCCACCACCCATTGGACCACATGGTCTCTCTTCACGTCAGTTCCCCGACACCTATGCGAACTATGTGGACTTTGATCCCTGCTTCCTTAGCAGAGTACGAAGGAAGCCTCCCTGAGGTTCAAGCCCAAAAGCTGGTCGATCTGACCATCTCCACGTTAGTTCACTGCCCCACTCCTAGTGCCTCCTCAAGCGAGTTCCAGCCCTTCATGGTCATTAATCCAACAAGGGATGGTAATCCTCAGGCATAAATGATTCTGAACGCCTACGTCCAGTTGTTCGTTTCCCATCAGGGTTAAATCGGTGGATACTATGTTTGGGAATAAACCAATGATTAATGAACATATGAATACGTCTTAAATCTATAAGAGAGTCCCGGAACAGGAAATAATCCCCCCCCCCCAAAACAGTGCGATGAGCCGACTTCCCATCCTCTCGACCAATGTGAGTTCTTAAGAGTCGCTGGTCAGACCATCCGGTGAATGCATGCCTTTGGAGAGTAGGTCCATCAATCATTGGATACGGATCCGTTGGGCATTTCGTGGCTGAAAACCAAGAACGAAACAAAAAATTGTGAACCCAACATGAATCTTTAACCAAACATGATGGATTCAACCTAATCTCACCCAGTGCCCCCTTATGTTCTAAAGGAGGGCCAAGCAAGGTCATTAATTATGCATGGGATTATGAGATGCTTCTTTGACGGGTTTGCTGCTTGTATTTGATAAAATGTTTTACAGGAACTACTTTCAGATATCCCTTCGATCCAATGGCATCACAAAGAACTCACAAATGCGTATTTCCAACGATGCAAGGACGAGACTTCCTCAACAACAGAGGACCCCTTCACCCACCCAGCGTCTTCAATGCTAGGTTTCGGACGCGCTGATCCGAGAGTACCACTTGAACGGTACTATCCCAACGGTGGAGGTGGCCAATCACACCCTCCAATCCGTCAAGGTTCTCCAGTCGCCTGCCTAGCAACAACTGCAATGGCAGACCCAGACAGCCCCTTCCACTGTCTCCAACCATTTCGGGAGTCTATCCCTGAAACGGGACAATGCGTACCTCCCTTATCATTGGGAGGCAGATGAGGTCGACATTAAGGAATTCATCTCTGTCGAACGGTGGTTCTACTCTCAGGCCCCCGCCGGTAGACTTCATCACGGTCACGCCTCGACCCAACATCCTCGCACCGACGAGGATGCCTCCCCGAGGATTCAGTCCCATGCTCCCCAATCTCCGGCCCCTCAGACCGCTCGACGAGGGAAGAAGATGTACAATCAGGGACCACTTATCACCCTGGTCCCCGAGGAGGAGCTCCGCTGCCCAGCCACGGAGACGTACCATGAATAGGCACTGACACCTGTTCACTCCTCCCAAGCCTGCCATCCAGACATGGCGCCATCATACGAGCCGACGCGCATCTTCACCGAGCCCCATCAGGCTCGTCGCTCACACAGGAAAAAACTTACCCGGCAGGCACCTCTACCTAGACAGGGTCGTGAAGCCCACCAGCTCGACATGGTGGCGACCCGGCACCTACAGGACCAGCTCCTGGCAGTTGCTTCAGATTCCCACCATCCTGATATTGTTGTGATCAATAAAACCCGCCACCCAGATGTGGCGGAAAATCATAGGCGGTCACGTCTCTTCGCCAACAAAGGCCACTGACTCGATACGATAGGGGATTAATATATTCATGGCCAACTCCCTACGGATGCAAGTGAAGCCCGCCACCCTGATGTGGCAGCAAACGGAGAGAGAAACTAGCGTTTCCCGGTACAGGGTTAGATTCGTTCACCTGCCCCGACACAGGAGAATCGTCAGTTCCCACTGACCACTGGAGGACCAGAGAAGGATATTCCTCCTCTGATACCAGAATGGGCCTTCATACCCGTTCCATCCAAAGATGTCTCTCTACATGTCCTGGGAATGATAGAGGAGATGGTATTGATCCCAGATCATATCTTGCAGACTTTTGAGTATGTAATTGCATGGTGGCAACAGCAAGGATTCGGGCCCGTGATCCCATCTCCCCAATTGAGACGACTCATCTAATAGACGAGATAGCCACCTCGGAGAAGATCTGCATCCATGCTTCAGCACAGGAGGGTCACCGTCTATATTTTGTGACGCAAGGGCAACCGGATCGAGCAGCTTCAGTCGTTCTAACTGGGGGACACACATCCATCACGGTGGATGCTCCAGAGCAGATCTATATATTCATTCTAAAAGGAAAGATCTTTATCGACATATCCTAGCAACATCGTGGGACTCAATTAGATAGGGACCCAATGGTGAAGGACATTGACCACAGCAGACGATCTCTGCTGCCCGCAAAAGAGCGCCTCGAACGTGCCGAAGGCAGACTGAAAATAAAGAGCGGGTTCATGACTCCTCTCTTCTGAAATATGGGGCTCCCAACACCTCTAAGCATGCCACAAAGGCGCAAAACCCTTCCCACCCATTACCATATTATGGTAGTGTCAGTAGCAGTTGCGAAGGTCCTCCCCGAAATGTAGCTACCAGCAGCACTGAAGGTCCTCCCCAGAGCACATGAGGGGTCTCCCCCGCGGGCATATAATGATCAGTCATGATAGATTCTCTCTTGATGTGAGTCACAGAAACCCTCCACGTGACCAGAAGATCGAGCATCAATAAGGTCCTCCACTTACTGCGGTCCTCCATGAAGGTCCTCCCCGGGGTATACACTACAATCACTCTCTATGCAGTGGGACCACAGATTGTGATGGTAGTCCCCGCTATCATAGTCGCAACTATGGAGTCCCTCCCCATAGTGATGTCTCATTAAGACAAGAAGGTCCTCCCCTTGTTGTGTCCCGCCATGAAGGTCCTCCCCAGGGGTTACGCTGCAACAGAACAGCATGCATCTAGGCATCAGATCACGGTGGTAGTCCTTGCCACCCTGATAACGGAGGTCCTCCCCGTAAAGACTTCGAGCAACGAGAAGGCCTCCCTTCATTGCGGTACATTCTGGAGGCCCTCCCCAGGATGTATCTCGCAGATATTCTCCTTGCGATAGTAGTAATGGTAGTCCTTTCCATTGACGCAGCTGTGATGGTAGTCCTCGCCACGACGGCCGCCATTACGAAGGTCCTCCCCACAATATCCCCAAGCAACAAGAAGTTGCTCCCATTTAGAGACATGTCCTGAAGTTCCTCCCCAGGACGCATATTGAACGTCAAGCCATGATGGTCATCCTCACCATGATTGCAGTTGTTGCAAAGGTCCTCCCCGTAACGACGCTACGCAGCCAGAAGGTCATCCCCTTGCTGCAACATGCCATGGAGGTCCTCCCCAGGGCGTGCACTGCAAAAGTCCTCTATGCAGTGAAGCATCAAGTAGTAATGGTAGTTCTCACCATTACGGCCGTCATTGTGAAGGTCCTCTCCGTGATGACGTATTATATCAACAAGAAGGTCCTACTCTTGCCAAATCAAGCACCGAAAAGCCCTCGTATGCCGATACACTTAGAATGATGGAATCGAGCATGTCAAATTCCCATAATTTTGCTAGTGATTCCCTTATTCGATCAAAAGACAGTCCAGGGCCACGTTCATCTTTTGAACCACCTCGGAATTGCTTACATAATGATTCAGCGCCTACCGGTCCCACTGCCTCTGATCACACTAGCAGTGAGCGCCTCAGCTGGGCTGACCAGGTAGAAGAATCACAGGTGGGGGAGTTTGCTGATATGCTGCACCTGAGGAAACGACTGGCTAGGAGTGATATACTGGTTATGTTTTGGCCCACGACCACCTCTCAGTTCGACATACCTAGAGAGTTGTCGGACTAATGCATGCATGGAATCCGCCATAATATATGGACGACACTCCGCCGGTTAAAGACAAGATTCTTGCCCTATGAAGGGTATGTAGACCATGTCAAGATGATTGGGGACCTCCTGTGTCACATCGACCTGGAGGCCCTTTCCTCGACGCGACAACAACGCCCCGAGAGGCGCAAAAGAAACTTGGAGATAGCCTGTCTCCACGCACTGCATCAGCTGTGCCGCCTCATCGGTGACGCTCTAGTGGGAGTCCATATCAGGGGCCGGGGGGAACATGGAGCTCTTCATTTCACTCTTCTCCCCACCCAGAAGAACCTGTTCGGTATGGTGTCTTGAAACGTCGTCATATCGGGACAGCGATTGAGTTGACCCCCTTCTCAGGAAAGGCAACACACCCAACATAGTCGGGCCTCGAGTAAGTCCCAGAAACATCAGGCCTGGCAGGAATGAGCCATTCAAAAACTCCTGAATCAGGCCACCGAGAGCATACAGCATGCCTCTCACCTTAGAGAGGACAACCAATGATCTATTCCTGTCTCCCCAGAAGGGACTGATACACAGGTGAATTCGACACCAGATCTGGTTCACCCCTGGATGAGAGCACGCGAGATCAGGCAGGTCGTGATAGCCACAGCCACTACCGCAATCCAGGTTCAACCCCATCCTGTAGGGCTGGGGGAATTTTTAACAACAAATGCCCCCATAAGACCAATAAAACTGGGAAGAGACTCAACGTCCAGGGAACGGAGCCAGCCCCATCCCTCAGGGCTGGGGGAATTATTACCCCCTCAACAACAACCTCCCCCACGAGAGTCGGTATTCTCTCTTCTAGGGAGGACAGTCAGAAGAGGAGGCTCACGTATCATCCCATCATATGAATCATCATCCCCTCTGAGAGGAAGGCGCATTATAAGGTTGCATCAAAGAACTCTCCACATCACCCTTCGTTAAGAAGTTCGAGGGCAATCCCATGTCATGAATGGGAAGGCCAGCAGAAGACGCGGGAGATCCTCTTCCTATTTGGAAGATGATGTTCCATCCACTCTACAATATGTGTTCATCAACGCCATAGAGGATAACCCCATGGGTGAAACCAGAGAAAATAAAAATCTGGATGGGTCGGGAGATGACGGTTCCGGTCAGGTTGTGACTCACAATGAACCCGCAGGTGTGCACACCCGGAACCAGAGGGCCGCTTTAAATATGGCCGCCCCTTTAGCTAACCTCCCTTCGCCTGCCCAGTGAGCTTCCAATAAGGACAAGAAAGTAACGGTTACCCTTAACTCGTCCCCTTCTCTCGACAAAAACGAGCCGATCACGCTCGAAAGGAGGTTCGCTCGACAGGAAGAAGAGATGAAAGAATTGAGGCAGATTAACGCCGAGCTACTCCAGAGGAACCTCTTTATTGAAAGTGTGTCCCAAGAAGAGCCACATCATGTACTCCCAGCAAGCGCACCTCAATGGCTAAGGCTTGCCCTGGAAAACGAAGCACGATCAGGGCTCCTGCCCAATGAGGAGCCTGGTCCGTCCAACTATCTAAATGTGGATGATGAATACCAGGATTTACCTCCACTTAGGAGACAACTGGAGGAAGTATGCCTGAACCCTTCGAGGGTACCCCGGATGGAATATGCACCCTTGGTGCCGGCCAATCCGGATCCTCAGGCAATGCCTCGGGCTACTCCTACCCAGGACCGGGCCCAATAGGATGTCAACCAGGGACTCACCAATACCATCGAGGAACTAACAGCTCGATTAGAAGCGATGGAAGGTCGACGTGCCCTGATATAGCCGGAGCGGAAACCCTACCCAGATTGGGTGACCAACACACCACCTCCACCCAATCTTGGGAGCCCTGTATTCCCCATCATCAATGGATCAGGCGATCCGGAGCATCATATGATGCACTACGCATCCTATTGCCACCCTATGATGGGGACTCCGGAGCAACAAGAAGCAGTGAAACTCAAGTTCTTTATACGGACCTTGCAGGGATCCGCCTTTTTCTGGAATACGAGTCTACCAGCCCAGTCGATAAAGAGTTGAGAGGACCTTCGGCAGCAGTTCCTGTTCTACTTCAGCTCAATGCTGCCCAAAACAACGGTCAGCGATCTCATGAACTGCAAGCAGAGGGAGAACGAGAGGGTCTCAGATTTCATCGCCAGATGGAATGGTTTGACCTATTCTATGAACATGTAAATGCCTCAAGATGAGATGATATCCATATGCATAATCAATCTTAGAGATGAGCTGTGAACACCACTCATACCGTTGGAGTGCACCACTGGATTCCGCCATCTCTCAGCCATTGACCAGAGAATTGAGGACTCCCTACAGTGGACTAATTCAAATTTCTAAATAGCTTTACAGGCTCCTACGAAAATAGCACCTAGAGATGAAGCGTCCGCTGTCACGCTCATGCCGGCCCATGTGCCCGCTCCGCCGCTCAGGCCTCCACCAAATTGTCAAGGGCCCCCCGCATATCAGCAGCCGCCCCCGCCTAAACAGGACGATCATAGAGGACCGAAGTGGAACCAGTTTGAGGAACGAAGACAAAAAGTATACTCGTTGCGAGATGATCAAGTCTGTGGATACTTTATCGCTGCCATGAATTGCAAATTACTCCGCCTCCTAGAGTCGAGGAGACCTGAAGAAGTCGGCCGTGATGACAGGCCAGATTACTGCCCCTATCATCGGATGTTGGGGAATAGTATCCGAGAGTGCTTTGTCTTCAAAGACCTCATGCAGAGGATGGTAGATTCCGGACAAGTCGATCTGGGACAACCCCCATCACATGTGGCATGTATCTCTACCACTGACTCCGAAAAGGAGGAGGGGTGGCAGAAAGTCACCAGCAAGAAGGGGTTGAAATTTGACAACTGGATGACTCATAAGACTATCAACTGAGCCCGGGGCATACTCCGAGCTCAACTATAGAAGCCAGTGTTTCCACCAGCAGCCCCTGGAGCCATAAAGCCGACCACATCGGCTTGACAACCCTCCATAAGCCGGTCATCCAGATGTAGCCGAAGGAGGAAACAATCACAACTGGAGTAGTCCGTGACGTGGCCAAAGTTAGTCCCAAGCTTGGCAGATTTCATGCCCTCGAATCTAGCACAATGGGAACCGACCCACCAAACGACACCCTTAGAGACAATCGACCAGGTTGACATGTCTGAGGATGAATAGCCAATCTTTTGTTCTATAAACCTCATCCATCTCATGGAATCATTCCCTAACGAAGGGTATGACTACGAACCCGAGTTTCCTGCACGAGGAGCCTGATGGTGGAATAGTAGAGGTAGAGGATACCAGGGGAGGCGCAGCCGCGGCCGAAACCATCCCTACAGTTAGACCCCGACCCAGACCGTTAATATTGCAGAAACCCGTGGGAGAGCCCTTCATCGTACTCAGTAGGAGAGAGAATGTCCCTCCACCACCACAAGCAGCCACTCTGGCCATGTTGTTTTCCAATACCCACCAGAGGAGAAGCAAGTGTATGGTCGCCTAGTGCGCATAAATAGACCGGCCAGGCCAAGTCCTCAAAACGCAGAAACACCATCAGCATCCGTCCCCGCGGCCGATCCCTCCTCGTCAAATGATCTAGCCACCAAATAACTTGCTAAGACTCTACCACCAATGGAGAAGCGTCGACTGCTAGAGAAAAAATATGACATTCTTAAGCAGTTGGCGTCTGTACCATCCAAGTTGTCCATCCTAGATGCCCTGAGTTTGTCAGCTGACCTTAGGGAGGCGCTTATCAAATCATTGATCAGCCCCTAGGAATTCCAAGCCGAGGTAGCCGCCACCGAGATTTAATGGACGAAGACTAGCCTGACTGAATTCAATGCGGTGATTTCCTTCACCGATCAGGACAAATATTTCATCATGCTGGGACACATCAGACCGTTATATGTGTCTGGTGAACTGAATGGTATTGAGATCCAAAATTTATTTATAGACAATGACTATGGAGTTAACCTCTTTCCCCTGTGGACACTCTGTAAGTTGGGCTACAGTGAGGAAGATCTAATTACTTCATCCCCAACATTGTTAGGTTATGAAAAGAGTGAGCAGAAACCAATGGGACAGAGTAATCTAAAAACCCATTTTGGTGACCTAGCAGCCTACATGGAATTCCTGGTTGTCCAACAGAGCACAATATTCACTGCCTGTTGGGAAGCTCATGGATCAATAAGCACATGGTCGTTCCTTCATCCTACCACCATTGTATCAAGTACTACATCAATGGGAAAAGTGGGATGTTGCATGCCGACAAGGCCCCTTTTGAGCTCTCTGAGTCACATTAGATTGATGTCAGGTTCTATGAGAAAAAGAAGAAGAAGCCTTTGATCAATCGCGTCGACTGGATCCCCGCTCCAAATGTCCTAGAAATTTTCCCCGACGACCCCCTCCGGCAGCTTGGTAGAGATTATGTCCTTCCCATCAACCATGTTGAGTGTAGGAGTTTGAGTCCAGACACGCATTCAGATGTCCTCATGACTTCAGCCACAATGGCCGAACATGATAGTGCGGGAACGTCTACCAACCCTCGAATTGGGGAAGAATACTCATGCAGGGATGCCCACGATTCCTCTCCCTCAAACCCTCGAACGGTCAGACCGGAAACTCTCTCCTCATCAGATAAAGAGGATGAGGTCTTGGGAGAAGGAGAGGGGGAAGATCTCAGGGATGCACCTCCTCTATTTGAGGAAGGTATCTCCACCACTGTGGATGAGCTCAGGGAAATAATCTTGGATACCAAAGAAGACCCGAGTCCTGCTCTCATTAGCACGACCATGACTCCTGAGGAACATAAGGTATATACCTCCTTCCTAAGGCAGTATTAGGATGTATTTTCATGGAATTACACAGAAATTCCAGGAATCGATACCGAGGTAGCGATGCATCACATGGGTCATCCAGAAGACCATCAGGGCTACAAACAGGCCGCTAGAAGAACACACCCCTCACATTCTACCAAGATAGTGGCTAAGTCGATAAGCTTATTAAAGCAGGATTCATCAGAGAGGTCCAATACCCCATTTTTTTGGCCAAAATCATCCCTGTCAAGAAAAAGAATGGGCAAATCTGCATCTGCATTGACTTAAGAGTCCTAAATCGGCATTGTCCGAAAGATGACTTCCCTGTTCCAATAACCGAGTTGTTAATTGATGCAACAGCTGGGTATGAGGCTCTATCCATCATGGACGGCTATTCCGGATAAAATCAAATCAGGATGGCCCAAAAGACGATGAATCTACTGCCTTCAGGGCCCCTCAAGGGGTATTTTGTTACAGGGCCATGCCCTTTGGTCTCAAGAATGCTGGTGCCACGTATCAGCGTTCCATGCATCCGATCATTAAGATGTTCCTGGGGAAATTCGTTGAATTTTATGTGGATGACCTAGTGGTCAAGTCCAGATAGTGCTCGGATCACCTATCAGACCTTGAGATCGTCTTCAAAAAGCTCCGAAAACACAGCTTGAAGATGAACCCCTTGAAATGCGCCTTTGGGGTTACCTTAGGGAAGTTCCTTGGCTTCGTCATATGCCATCACGACATTGAAGTTGACCCTGAGAAGATGAAGTCTATCTTAAGCCTCCCACCCCCCGAAATTTCACTGAGTTGAGGGGGTTCCAAGGACACCTAGCCTATATTAGGTGGTTTATAGCCAACCTGGTAGGAAAATGTTGGCCCTTCACCAGGTTGATGACGAAGGGGGTCACGTACCAATGGACGAATGACTGCCAAGAGGTGTTCAAAATATTGAAGAAGTACCTCTTAAGCCCACCGATGCTCATGCCCCCGGTCGAAGTAAGGGCTCTCATTCTATATGTGACATCCCTAGAATGGTCCTTGGGAGCCTTCCTCGCATAGAAGAACGACGCCGAAAGTGAAAAAAGTCTCTATTACCTCATTCGAACCATGATTGATGCTGAGACTCGATACTCAAATATTGAGAAGAGCTGTCTGGCCTTGGTTTTCACAGTTCAAAAGCTGCGACATTATATGCAGCATCATGAGGTCCATTTGATCTCGCGGAGTAACTCGCTCAGGTATATCCTCAGTCACCCGATGCTAACCGGACGCCTATCCCAATTTTCAGTCATCCTGTAACAATTCGGCATCCGGTTTGTGCCTCAAAAAGCCATCCAGGTCCAGGCATTAACAAACTTTCTAGAAGAACACCCTTCGTCAGGGACCACTGCATCGGGTGCTGAACTCCCAGATGATGATATCCTCTCGGTTCAAGGGGAGTTCCCAGCATGGGAAATGTACTTTGACGGCGCGTCCCGAAGCCCCACCGGGAAGAGGATGGAGGATCCAAGACTCAACAAAGTGGGTCTGGGGATAATACCAGTGTCCCCAGAAAAGGCAGTTTTCCGTATTTCTTTCCTCCTGTCAGAGGGATGTATGAACAATAAAGCGGAATATGAATCCCTCATTGCAGTCCTGGAACTCGCACTCCAAGCACAAGCGCAGTACCTTAAGGTAAAAGGTTACTCAGAGCTGGTCATCTAGAAAGTCAATGGTGACTATGCTATTAAAAAGGAGGAACAGATCCCCTTGTTTGACCATGTCTAAGTTTTAATGGCCGAGTTCTCCATAGAACCTGCATTGACCTATATTCCGCAGTCCTAGAACGCTCAGGCTGATGAATTAGCCAATGCGGCCATAGCCCTAGCCGACCCGGATAGGGATGAAACAGTCATCAGAATTGCTCACCATCAAATGGTATTGCCATTTGTACAAGCTAAGATGGAAGAGATCCATGAAGTCAATCCTGTCACCAAGCCAAATGCTTCTGCCACTAGCTAGATGACCCCCATCACGAACTACATTCAACTGGGAGAGCTTCCATCTGACAGGGAGGAACGAGAGAAAATACAGAGAAGGGCAATCGATTTAGTCCTATATGGCGGCACGGGTCAGCAAGAGGTCCTCTACAAATGAGGCCTTGATGGAGTGCTCGTTAGATGCATTGAAGGAGAATAAACTGCTGCCATCATGACTGAAGTACATGTAGGAGCATGTGGAGCACATAAACCAGGGACCAAGCTTTCCCATTAGGTTCGAAGGCTTGGGTACTACTGGCCTACAGTGGCACAGGACTGCGAGCAGTTTACCTCAAAATTCCACTCATGCCAGATCCATGACAACTTCATTCACCAGCCCCCAGAGTTGCTTCATCAAGTTAAGTACTCCTGGCTATTTTCCGTCTGGGGGATGGACGTCATGGGACCGTATCCTCCCACCACGGCCAAACTGCTGAAGTATATCCTCATGGCGACCGACTTCTTTTCCAAATGGGCAGAAGCCATACCCCTAAAGGAATTCGGGGAAAGAAATATTGTCAGCTTCGTGAAGACCAATATAATTACCAGATTTGGTGTCCCTCATGCCATACTGATGGACAACGACACCAATTTCTGCTCTGTTGAGTTGGAAAAGCTATACTACGAGTATGGTATCAAGGCTAACAACTCATCCCACTACCATGAAGCAGCCAACGGACAGATATAAACTTTCAACAAGACCCTGTCCAACATCCTCCAGAAAATGGTGGACAACGACAAGAAGTCATGGCCGAATAAACTCTTCCTTGCATTGTGGGCTTATCGAACCACAATCTGCACTGCTACTCAGTCTACCCCGTACTCATTGGTGTATGGCACGGAGGCAGTCTTGCCCATTGAACTCCAACTTCCCTCACTCCGCGTTGCCATATGTGATCAATTATCCGATGATGAGCAGTCATAAAAGCAGTTAGGTGAATTGGAACAACTATATGAGAAGCGGCTGCACACTCTGCACCACCTGGAAGTGTACCAGAACCGGATCGCGCGAGCATTCAACAAAAAGGTCCGCCTCCGGTCTATCTTTGAAGGATAATTAGTACTGGTCCTCCGGACCCCAATGGTACCCGAAAAAAAGTTTCCAAAGCTGGAGCCCAAGTGGGAGGGACCATATGTTATACACAAGTTCTACTCCAACGGTGCATACGCCCTGATCTCCATGGACGGGCAATTCACTACAGATCCTACCAATGCGAGATTCCTGAAGAAGTATTTCGCATAGAGACCAAGAAATATTCATGTCCTCACCGCATGACGTTAAACTGCATGGAGTTAGTCCTTACCACACGACGATAAACTACACGGATGAATAAAAAATGAGATGTACACATTGTCTAAGCTGTATGACACTAAAATTCCAAGCACCTCATCCTCACCGCATGACGTTAAACAGCATGGAATCTAATAATTCACCACATTCATCCGAGTTGTATGACACTAAACTTCCAAGCACCTTGTTCTCACCGCATGTCATTAAAGTGAACGGAATCTAATAATTCACCGCATTCGTCCGAGCTGTATGACATTAAACTACCAAGAAACTCGTCCCAACCACAAGAAGTTAAACAATATGGCCTTCATCCGAGTTGTATAACATTAAACTGCCAAGAACCTCGTCCTCACCGCATGACATTAAACTTCACTGAATCTAATAATTCACCCTCATCCTAATCACAAGACATTAAACTGTACGGAGCACGTACTCACCGCAAGACGTTAAACTTCACAGATTTCAAAGAAATACATGAGGCTTGATTCCTGCCCTTGCAGGATACGTAGCGATGCTAGGATTTCCTATCCTGTCCCAACCACTTCAAAAAAATTCCATTTCCCCCATGTACAGACCAGACCTGCATGGGGTGTATCATCTTTACGGAGAACTACGTGAGGCTTGATTCCAGCCCTCACAGGATATGTAGTGACACCAGAATTCCACACCCTAGACCAACCACCTCAAAAAAGTGCTTATTCCCCTGTGTACGGACCAGACAGGTGCGGGGTGTATTCACGTCCTCAACGCACGACGTTAAACTGCATGGAGTTCGTCCTTACTGTGTGACGATAAACTGCACATGATGAAGAAGAATTATGAATGGCTCCTTTCCCCCATATAGACCAGACCTACATGGGGTGTATATCTTTGTCCTTACCGCATGACGTTAAACTGCATGGAAGTTCTCCCCACCGCACGACGTTATACTTCGCATACCCCCTTTTTCTTTCACATCAGGTCACCTTCATCATTACCGCATGACATTAAACAGCATGGAGTTTTTCCTCACCGCATGATGTTAAACTACACGGACTTCATCGCGACCCACCTAGGACACAAGGAAATACGAGATGGAGATACTCCTTTATCATTTGTATACATCCTTTCCATACATCAGACTCCATGACCCGGACAATTATGGATCATCATAACCACTCATGGATATCATAAGTGGAAAGTCATCGACTCGTGGACACCTTTGTAAGACTATGCACACCATGCCCTCAGCGGCTCTGTATAATGATAGCCCATGGCTCGTCCATCAAAGGAAAGATTTCCTTAGGCGAAACTATTCCTAGCTCTATACTATTACCAGCCTCAGAGCCCGAAGACCATATCTCTTGATCCAGAAGTTTATGGAAAAGTGGTTTACAAGTTAATTCCCCTTTTCACATTCAGGTGTCACCCGGGTTTCCCTATCTGGCTAGCATGTGTGTCCGCAAGTGGTTCACATAGCGACCTGCATCAACAAACAACAAGCCAGGAATATGCTACATTGACTCAATGAACAATTTTGGTATAAATGTTTATTGTATACCCGAACACCTTTATCCCCACATGCCTAACTCTATGCTGAGAGCAATCAAGGATTCTCATAATCATTCATGACCATCGGAAGTGGAAAGTTATCGACCCGGGGACACCTTTGTACGACTATTCATACCATGCCCTCAGCGGCTCTGCATAATGATAGCCATTGGCTCATCCATCAAAGGCAATATTTCCTCAGGCGGTACTTCTCCTAGCTCCGTACGCCTACCGGCCTCAGAGCCCCCACACCATACCTCAAGATCTGGGAAAGATCAAAGTTTCAGTTTAAGACCGTCATCCCCCGCCCTATTCTATGTATATCAGAACATGTTGACCCAGATATCCTTCGAGTGACTGCAGCAATTGTCACCCAATAGTCCGAGCTCTATGACCGATAAACTACGAGTACCTCTTCCTCATCGCACGACATTAAACTGCACGGAGTGAAGGCACACCCCACGAACAAGATAAATCAGCATAGGGGGGCTCTTTGAAACTCAACAACTAACTAGGGAAGGATATCCCCGACTTGTCCAGACATTCCCCTGCCGAATGACAGACTTCGTGGAATAGAAAATTGTGGATCCTCATAACCATTAATTTCCATCAAAAGTGGAAAGTTATTGACCCATAGACACCTTTGTATGACTATGCATACCATTCCCTCAGAGGCTCTGCATAATGATAGCCCCTAGCTCATCCATCAAAGGAATGATTTCCACAGGCGGTACATCACCTAGCTCTGTACTCTTACCGGCCTCAGATCCCCCATATCACCTTTCCTGATCCGAGAATCCTTGGAACCATGATTTACTACATCAACCCCCCTTCCACATCTAGGGAATGTTGAGGTATTCAAGCCCAGTTATATTCTGATGAAGAGAAGCCTTCGCAATAATGCCCCTATCCTCACCGCATGACGTTAAACAGCACGACAACCCTTAAAGATTTCTTCATTTTTACCGCATGACGCCAAAATACACGGATTCTTTCTGCGCTGCATGACATTAAACTACATAGCGACCTTCAAAAATGCCCCCCGTTCTCACTGCATGACGTTAAACTGCACGACAACCTTTAATAATGATCCTCATCCTTACCGCATGACGTTAAACTTCATGGTCGAACCCATCAAAGGGTATGTAAGAAACATAGGATTTTCTCTCTCATGTAGTGCACAGGTCAGACCTGCACGAACCACTGCCTCACACCAGCGTAAGAAATAATTACTTCACCTATTCTCAGGATGTTTAGTCTAGATATTTCCCCCGTATTTAGGCACCTTCTCATCATAAACCATACTCTGTACTCAGAAAAATCCGAACTCTCATAAGCCACCCCTGGTGGTTCCAAATCTCAACTTCCCTGAAGTTTCTCGACTATCGGAAGTGGATAGTCGTTGACTTAAGGACACCTTTATACGACTATTCATACCATGCCCCCAGCGGCTCTGCATATTGATTTCCCCTAGCCCATCTACTAAAGGCAAGATTTCCTTAGGCAATGCTTCTCTTTGTACGCCTCTTGTCCTCTGAGCCCCCATTTCTATCCTGGGATTTAGAAACCCTTTGAGCTACAGATTACCAACCTCTTTCAAAATATTACCTGAATGCGGCGAAATTTCATTGACGAGATCACTGAGAACCAGTAGAAGTCATTCCATTTCAGATAATGTCCCAACTGCATGACTTTAAACTGCATCAAGCCTCAACCATCCCTTACGCTAAATAAACACGTAGGGGGGTGGTCTCTAGACCACACTCTTTATTAGTACGGACGTTCCCAAAACCCTTTCAGATATCACACTCCCCTTTTGAGCCACCCCTGGTGGTTTTCATTCCTTTCCATGCCACCCACCATGGATTCCATAAGCCGGACTTCCAGGAAATCCCCTAGCCATCATAAATGGATAAGTCTTTGACTTAAGGAAACCTTTGTATGACTATGCATACCATGCCCTCAGTGGCTCTGAATATTGATTACCCTTGGCCAATCTACCAAAGGCATGTTTTCTTAGGCAATGCTCTTCTTACCTCTGTACGCTGACATGGCTCCCATGCCTTGAGACATGCCTTGTATGCTACTCAAATCCAAATATGATTCCCCCCACGTGCGTTTGAAGGGAATTAAGACTTATTTTATTCATTTGAACCCTATTGGGGCCCTCACCCCCACCTTATTCGTTCAAAACTGTTCGACCTAAAACATCAGTAATGATATTCTTGTCGGTGGTACTTTAAACCGCACACAGAAGAAAGAGGCACAAATCATGTTAGGCCGAAAACCCGAAAGGGCGACCTAAGATAAAGTCGGGTTATACCGGCTGGGTCCACATTAATGGGACCAGGAAAAATAAGGGAATTAAAAGAAGAATAAGACAAATAAGTTGGTAGGGTTTTACTATAAATCCCTAGCAATAGTCAGACTATGCTCGCTGGACCCCATGGTCCAGGAAAAAGTTAGAGCCTGATTTATTTTTTGTTCAGGGAATTAATATATGTGGAAATCGTATCAAATAGTTTCTATCCTAGGAAAAGGAAACAAGGGAATTAAAGATAAATGTTTCTGTATTGCATAACAAAATGGGCAGGAAGGGCCTCTACAATCCGGAGCCTCCTCTAGTGTGAAAGGTGATTACAAGAGTTTTTTAGCGGATTCACAAAGCTGTATCAGGTGTTTCTGAGAATCCTACATTGTATGAGAGAGATTATGTAGTAAAGCCATCTCATACTTTGCACTAGCCTGCAATTCTTCTACCTCCTAAGCCGCCTTTGTGCTTGCCCTTATTTCCTCCTCCATCCGCCGCTCTACTTCTCCGATCACGGTGGCGATGTTGGCCTCTTCCTGCTGCAGCCGCTGTATCTCATTTCTCAGTGCCTTTAGATGAGAACACTGCACAATAAATTCTCTCTGAAGCCATACGATGACCCTAGCATGATCATGGGCCTCTGCTAGGCAGAGTTGTCGAGTCAATGAAAGGTAGGCTTCGGATTGGGCAGCAGAAAGGAGAGATTTGAAATCACCTATCCTCTCCTGATCAGGTACTACCTACTTGAGTATGTCATAAACACCATGATAGTCGAAGCCATCAAATCCCAGCAATGAAAACAAATTGCGTAGCCTCGGTAATTTGGTCGGAATCTCGACCAGGGGCGTTTGAGAGATCAGTCTCCAGATTTTTCCCCAAGCCCTTTGGCGAGCATGTAGAAGGCTGGAGAGGACTTTTTGATTGGGCTCCGAATCACTCCCAGATGAGGACACATATTCAGGGATGAATGTCACCAAGGAGGGACCCGAGGCAGCCTCATCCGCAAACCCTGGCACTGCGGCAACTTCACCCCTGACTGGCGACACAATTGTCAGCACCAGTGGTTGTGGTCCTGAAGCCTGAGAGTCAATAAGATAGATGAGAACCCCTAATTAGAAATGGAAAGAAAAAAAGAGCCAGTGGCAGGAGACCGGGGAACTTACTCCTAATTCGCGAAGCATCGTCATCCGCAAGCGCTGAACTGCCATGAAAAGAACTCGAAGAGCATGCCACATCTTTGATAGGAAAGGGAATCCGGAGAGCCCCAAGAGGGGTCCAAGGAATGAGTCCATGACTAAGTCCCGCAGTTTCCAAAGTTGTCCCCATGTGGTCGCCTACGGGGACCAAGATCGAAGAAACCACTCCCCAGGTAAAAAAAATGGCCCGCTCCGGGTTTCTAGCAACCGGATTAATGGCAGGTTCTCCCTCTGTCATCACAGGATTCGTTGAGCCTGGGGTGGTTGGCTCTATCAGCTCTGGAGCCCCCTCAGCAATCATGGGTTCCCCATAGGACTCTGCTATTGAAAAGGTTATTTGATCAGCAAGGGTCTCAGATACCAGCGGTTCTTCCTTTGGCACATCTCTGACTAATAAAGGCGGGAGTAAAGATTCCATATTTCCGGCTCCTCTGGAAGGGATTCTCATCTCGTCGTGCCCAGTCGTGGTTGCAGGTGATTCCACAGACAACAAGGAGGCGGAAGGTAGAACCACTTGGGCATCCACAGCCAGATCCCCGAGTGGTCCTGCACCATACATTAAATAGGTAACGACTAAAAAATTCTAAGAATGCAAGTTAGAGAATGAGTAAACGGGAAGTCGTGATTACCTGATGTTCCCTGTTTGAGCCGTTCCGATAAACGGGACGCCTGTTTACATCTCTGTATCTTCCCAGGGGATAGTTCGCCTAGAATTATAGAAGGAGCGGGAGGAGGAACGACCCTGGCTGAGTCTGCAATGGTCGCCTCCATGAGCTTAGTTGCGCCAGGGGTCCTTCCTCGGTGGCCCCTATGGGCGAAAGTGCATGCTCCACCGCTGTAGTACCACGAGGGGTATACTCCGGAGAAGGAATCACCCCCTTTGATTCTTCGGAACCCTATATAAATGGAAGAAACCTTATAACCTCCACAATAAAGGAGGGAAAAGTTAGAATGGGCGACCAGAGCAACCTCTTCCTTAGGGTCAGACAATTCGTGACGTCTAATCATCATAGACACCCGAATGCTCCCATAGAGACGATTCCATAGTGAATGAATTTACACATCCATCTCCTTTAATGAGGCGACTATTTCATCTAAATACTCTTCTAACTGCAAGTGGGGTGGAGAGATGATCGTCCTGATACATGGACGTTTAAGAGGTCCTGTTTGAAGAAACACCCAAACATCTTCATCTGAACCACTGAACCTCAGGTCATCCCAAATCCTCCAAGCCTCCGAGAATGTAGCCATGACATGAATCGCCGACTGGGGAGTATCAACCTGAGAATGTCAGGCGGTCGTAGAAGCTTGTAAGGTCACCAATTGACGTATTCACATTTCGGATCCCGCCACCGCCCCAGAACTCTCTGGGGCTATCGGTGGGCGCAACCTCGAAGGTAAGGACGAGAATTCCCTAGCTTCAGCCATGATGGGGAAATCATCAAAATCATTTCTCCCTGAAGAGTGGTCACTTCCTTCCCCCTCCTCATCAGTCACTAGATTCAGTATGGCCTGGACTTGGTGGGTTAATACCACATGACCCTCGCACGCGTAAATATAAGATTCCAGATCCTGGAGATATCGATTTACCCACTCTGGGTCCACATCATAAGGAATGTTAACAGGGGCGGATATATAACCCAGCTCGTCAAAAGCCACATCTGATTCCTAAAGGTACTACCACAGAAAACGGGGGTACTGGATATGAAAGGATGATCGAACCTTAAATTCATTCCATTGGCCCCAGGCTGTTGGGATGGCAACATCGGTGGGGATAGTCAACCCCCTTCGGGCAGCCTCAAGGGCATGGGAGGATACACCTCTATCTGTTAAAATCTTCCCCGGAAGCACAGGACCAGTCGGGTGACTAAGGATCTTGCTCGACCTAGTTGGAGAACCATCCTCCTTTCACTTCCTTTTTCCCTTTGATGGTTTGGTACTTGAGATGGTGGGCACCAATGTCCCTAACTGGCCATTTGGGTACGATTGTACCCAGGAGTCAGCTTAATTCTTGGATAAGAAATGCACGGCGTCCGTGAGCGTGTGGGTCATAACCTCATCGCCAGTATCCTACTGGGTAAACATTAACCACAGTTGTCTGGACACCATCAAATGATGGTTCTCGCGGGCACCATTAAGTGCGGGAGGACATTGTGCTTGGACGTAGCCAAATTGACGCCCAAATCGGCAAGGTGTGTACCCCTCGCAGATCAGTTCTCCACCAATATGAGCCACCAGAATACCCTCTCGGCGGGAGAGGAGGTAGCCCCGCTTTCTGAACTCTTCTGTTATGGTGTTTGTAATTACGCCAGCCAAGGATGAATACGGATGAAAATTGAAATAGTCGTAATTCTAAATTCGACTTGATAGCAGACGCCTGTTTGTAACTGTTTGTTGGATATCCATCTCTTGGGTCGCCCACTCTTAGGGCATAACCCCACTGGTCAGTTGCAAGTACGACCTGAATGTGGTGTCCGGAATCTGAAGAGGGTGGATGAAGTTGTAGCAGTTTTTGATGTGTACACATAACCATCCCTAGAGAATTTGGAAAGAGTCGGCCACTTGGTTTGGCCGATTCCTGTCAGTAATGTTACCATGTAACTGGTAAATCCTGGCCAGTACTGGGATGGCAAGGTTGATAACGTTACCGATAGCCAAGTGTGCCGCCATGACAAAAGTAGTGACCCGCACACCACAAAACTCGCACACGGGTATTAACTAGCCACTTAGGAACATGGCCAGAAAGGCTGCTAGGTGGAGCAATCGACCGACATCCAGAATAAGCTCCCAGCCCATGCCACAGAAATTTCGTTGCTCCAAATTTAGCCAATAGCTACCCCCTTCTTACATGACTCCATTTTAGGGGAAGTCGTGGGCCTGCGGGGGAGAGACGCAGATTCGTCAGAATTCTTCTTTCTCACAAAAGTCGTGACCCATTCACGGTATGGGACGAGCTATTTTGGAGACTTATCCTTTGAGTGATTCTGAGCCAGGAAAATGAGCTGCTTCACTAGGGGGGAGTCCTATCTTCGTTCTCCCACGTAGAGGAAGGAGGCAGGAACACATCATACATGCTCCCAATGACGGGGACCCCCGAAATCTGAAAGACGTCCCACGGGCTAATGCCCACTTCCCCATGGACCAGATGGAATGTGTTGTTGTCTAGGATCCAATGACTCATAAGTGTCTTGGCGAGGGCGTGAGGCTAGTGGGTATAGGTTTGGGACACCCATGCAGCTTCATACAAGCCTACAGCTCGCAACTCTACCCCAAATTCTGCGCAGCTCTGAAGGACCCAGAAGGGCCACCCCAAGTCCAATGACTTAAATGATCCTCCCGGCCGGAGATCTCGATTCGCCAGCCATCCATGCAGGTCTCATACCATGGCGCTGTGGGAAATACTCTGATAACAGTGGATTGTTCCTTCTTATTGACGTGGTCCTCCTGTTGGAGATACTGGAAGGTGATTCAACACAGATCTGATAGTTGTACCCCTCGAGGCGGTACGCCCACCGGTAGGTATCACGAACTGGGTAATAGTGGCGGTAAATATCCACGCCTCACGATTTTTGTCATGGGAGGGATCCGAAATTGGGGTATCAGACAATAAACCGAACCCATATGTAGGAAGGCTATTAGAGAAAGGATATTACTACTCTGATTTGGAGAGCCGATCGGCAAGGAAAGAGGACAGTAGGGAGTGACAGACTCCATCTTGAACAGATCCAGCCATGTCCATCAGGCGTTGATCAATGGTTGAGAGGGGCTGTACAGCAGGCCTAGGCACAGAACGAGGGGGAACCATATTTTCTCCTGCACAATGAGAGCAAACAATTGGTTAGTCTGGAATAAAAATCTAGATAGGAATAACCAAAATGAATGGTTAAGGAGCCTTCACAACCAAATCCTCATGGCGACCTTGGAGGATGGTTCGCGATGGCACCATCCCGTGAACCACACCTTCACGAAATCAGTCCGCGAAGCCCTGGACCGCGGAGTGTTGGCTAGGAAACCGCGAACCAAGTTTCTCCGCATAAATTCTTTCTCGAGTCTATTTAGAAGATTCAGATACTTTTTAAAGTACAAGAGAAGTTTATTCCACGGAGCATCAAAACTGAGAAGCTAGTTCCTCCACAATTCATCATCACTTACTTTTTAATTAATTAAGGGTAATGCTTCGTAGTTGGAAATTTGGTTAGCGGATGAAGGTGACCATGAAGAAGAAATGGTTCGCGGAAGTTACTGCCAGTTCGCGGACGAGGAACTTCATGAAGGAGAAAACACACGGAGGTGAAGGAGCTCTGGTTTCACAAATAATTCGGTAAAGGACAAGTGAGGGATAACCTTATTTATAGGTGTGGTCCCCTACTATGCCAACCTTTATACTGCAAACCATCTCAGTTTCAGGACCTCTTCGCATCGGAATGGCCTCCTCTTCGTTCCTATCGGACCCCATTCTGCTGGGGGAAATTTGTAGGGTACTGAAAAATCCGCAAAGGGAATTTTATCCAAAATAACACCAAAAGAATTGGTGGAAAATAATCAAAGAAGAGGCATAAAGGACAGGTCTGTGAACCGGTCCAGGGATGCACAACACGGCCAGACGCCACGAGGCACCCCCTCAGCCAACCATTGTCGTTCGCGAAATGGAGGTGGAGAGGATCCGTGGTCATGAGGCAGGATGGACGCCAGTCCATTTCACCTTCATGAACAGCCCCGACCACGGACCGCGTCGACCGGCTCAAGCCGCACCCACTGTCATTCGCGAAATGGAGACGGAACCCTCCATAGCCGCGGAGGAACCCCTGAGTTCTGCTCGCGAAGGAGGGGAGCGATCAATACCCACCGAGAATCGCGGATCGACCAAGTCAGCTTTGAACCGGGTATTTGGTTATGGACCTCCGCAAAAGGTGCCGCATGGACACAGATACATTCCTTTCCCCACTCTATAAAAGGAGACCAAGGGGGAAAGAAGTGAAGGATCAGAGAACTACAATCGAATTAAGAGGAAGGAGATCGGTTGAAGGAAGGCTTCAAATTTTGCAAACAGCAAAATTTTCACCTGCGAACCACAGCAGGTATATGAATTAAGAAGGAATTGTAAAATGCATAATAATTTGGTGAACCACGAACCTAAAAACAACAAAAAGGAGAACCGAGAACCATACCCACCTCCGCAGATGACTTCCCCGCGTACCAGGGAGTTTATGCCTCTTTTCCCATCCATCATACCGTGTAGCACCCTCCCCGGCGGTTGATGCCAGGACCGATGAGCCTCCGATCGGCGCCGCCCTTGGCCGTCGATGCCCGGCTGGAATCCTCCGCGAACCACCCTAGTTCGCGGATTGAAACTGAAGCCGTGAACCACCATGGTTTGCAGATTGAACCCAAAACCGTGAACCAGCCTTGTTCGCGGATGGCTTCTCTAACCGCATGGCACTTCCCCACGTGAAGGGCACCTCCACCCATACCTCTCGGTGGCCCGAAAAATACTTATGTGTTCTCATTTCCAGATCCAGGTAAAATCCTTCTGATCCAGCCAGGACTTCCGCAGCTCCTTCATCGGCCTCTTCATCGGCCTCGAGTCGAGGCCTCCGCCAGAGCCACCAGATCTGCATGGTATAACTTTCATGCACATAAGCTCACCATTTTGAGTTCACATACCCATAGTATATAGGGGAAAGGGGTTTCCCCGACCCTTGAGCAGATTCCCGAAGCATTCTTGGGTTCACATTCCCACAGTAATGTGCATTCTGAGCTCAGGAATCCGTTTTCTTCCCCTCCACTTGTTGAGGGTTCCTCGAATATGGTAAAATACCCATTGGATGGAAGGCCTCTCGCATAGCAAGAGAGGAGACGGGAATAGGAGCACCCCCTTTCCCTCTCTTGCTGGGATTTGTCGCCCCGGGAATCCATATCAGAGTAAGCCCCGACCTTTTGGGCCTCCATAGAGTGTAAGCCCCAATTCATGCCCTTGGTCCGCCATCATGCATAAGCCCCACTCCGCTTCTCACGAATGCACCTTTCGCGACGTGATCGCCTGGTACCTACTGCCTCTTGTTTCTCACACCGAGCATGACTCACGTGGTATTAGAGTAAGCATCGACCATGACATCCTCTTTTGGGCCTCCTCAGAGTGTAATCCCCAACCCATCATTTTGGACTGCCCTAGAGCCTAATCCCCAAGCCGGAGCGAACTATGGGGACTTTGATCCATGTC
This sequence comes from Viscum album, assembly GCA_963277665.1. Classification (NCBI taxonomy): domain Eukaryota; kingdom Viridiplantae; phylum Streptophyta; class Magnoliopsida; order Santalales; family Viscaceae; genus Viscum; species Viscum album. The sequence continues at coordinate 931,225,288 of OY728165.1, forward strand.
AAGGCATTGTATGTAGGAAGCCTCCACGAGGTTCAAGCCCACCACTCGGTCATTTATTCACGTCATGTTCCACCCTCATCTAACATGACGTTAAACTGTATTCCCCCATCCAGCATGATGTTAAACTGTTTATGAGAACTATGTGGACTTTGATCCCTGCCTCCTAGACAGGGTACGTAGGAAGCCTCTATGAGGTTCAAGCCCACCACTCATTGGACCACCTGCTCTCTCTTCACATCGGTTCCCTGAAACCTATGAAAAATACATGGACTTTGATCCTTTCTTCCTAAGAAGGGTATGTAGGAAGCCTCCCTAAGGTTCAAGCCCAACATCCAGTCGATCTGACCATCTCTACGTCAGTTCACTACACCACTCCTAGTGTTGCCTCAAAGGAGTTCCAGCCCTTCGGGGTCATTAATCCAATGAGGGATGGTAAATATCGGGCATAAATGATTCTGAACCCCTACGTCCAGTTGGTCTTTTCCCTCCAGGGTTGAATCCGTGGATACTATGTTTGGGTATAAACCAATGATTCGCGAACATATGAATACGTCTTAAATCTATAAGAGAGTTCCAGAACAGGAAATAATTCCCCCCCCCCAAAAAAAGGGTGCGATGAGCCCAACTTCCCATCCTCTCGAACAATGTGAGTTTTTAAGAGTCACTGGTCAGACCATCCGGCGAACGCCTACCTTTGGAAAGTAGGTCCATCAATCATTGGATATGTAGCCGTTGGGCGTTTCGTGGCCGAAAACCAAGAACGAAACAATCATTACGAGCTACTACATCTCAATTTTGTTTCTTTAAGTCATATTTAGATGTTATTAATAAGTATTCTTGTAACACCCAAAGCTTCCATAGTACGTTTCCCATTGAGTAATCCAATAGCGTGTGTTGTACTCAACTTCGAGTTCTAACACACACCACAACCAATCAAACTTGCCGTTATGAATAGTAGTGCCTACTTTTTGAAATTTTATAAATTTTATCTCTCAAAATGGACATAATTTTTGGATTAATAATATTGAATTTAGCCCAGGGTGAAATATTGTTACTTTTTGGATAACTTTTATATTTTGATCAATAGTGAAAATTACTAAATTTTAATTAAAAAAACATATTTAATTAAAATAATTAATAGTGATAAATTACTAATTTGAGTGGTTTTAAATAATATTTAGAATATCGTTTTTCCATTTAAAACAATGTAGGCCATTGGACAAAATTTCACAATTAAACCGGACATAAACAAGTGTCAATCGTTTGATAGTTATTATATCTTAAAACACAGTTTTTGTTTTGATAGCGAGAATTAATTTTAAATTACTTTCTGCCACTTCTGTGTTTTGAATTTCGAAAAATGGATTCCATATTTGAAATTAGGATGTCAAGATTTTGTAAATAGGTAACTTTTATTTTTAGACACTTTGAATAATTACTTCGGTAAATATTTTATTTACCATGGTTAAAGGGTAAATCCGGTAAATAAGGGTTACAAATTAATATTATAATAGTAATAAATTATCCTGAAACGTGTCCTAAACATATTGGTGGATACATTTCCAACCATGGGCATATTTGGGTTGATTTTTGGTACCCCATGGAGCCACTTGTAGGTGATAGGGACACTTTATTTTAATTTAGATAAATTTAATACAAAAATGACATAAGCTTATATCTTTTATAAAAAAAATTACATAGGGTTATATATTTTATATTTTTGATTATAAATATTCATTAGAAATATAAAAATATTTCCTACATAATTATATTTTATTTATAATTTTTAGACATTGAAAAAGTAAAAATATATATGACACAATAATGATACATTATTTTCCTTATTAATGAAAGAATCAAATAATTGGTATTATAAATGTTAAAATAAATATAATTTGAATGTTTTGATGACATACACGAATTTTATTGGTAAATATAACATGTTAGGATTTCTTAAATTAATTTGGTTCGATTTAATAAATTTGTTAAGACTTTAACAAAAATTAATTATTAAGTAGTGTCAAAATTGAAATAAATGAGTTTTTTAAACAAATATTATATTATTGATTTATATTCTATTTCTAAAAACCTATGGTTCGGACAAAGGACATATATCATTATTGGTGTATCATTAAAGGACTACTTGGGGGTCTCTTGGATGTATATAGTATGTTTATTAACTATATATTACAAAAATACAATGTGGCATGGTAAGTGTTAAACTAATTAACAAAGAGTTAAAACTAAAAGATAAGGTTAATATAATGACCCAAACCTATCTAAAATCAATTGGTTGAAATGGTTTCGACCCATCCCCACCATATAATTTTAATAATCCACTTTGGATCCATTACAATCCAAATATATTTTATTATAAAATAATTCTTCAAGTTTTTCCTAAAGAGCCCCTCACCCCTCTTATAAAAGGGCACTCCCCCTTCGCATTAATTCACACCTTCAAAGACATTTGGCTCAGCCAAAACCTACCTAGATATCCTCCCAACTTCCGTCACTTCATCATAGAGGCATTAGTTTGATCATAATTCCATCTTATGGAGCCCTTTAGATCAAATCAAAAGGAAGAACCCGAAGAAGAGGTAACGTCTTCACCACCCTCTTTAATGTTCCGTTCTTCTTCAAATTTTTCATTCTTTATTATTTCCATTATAAAATAATAACCCCAATAACATCTTTATACTGTGATGTTATTATAATTATGGAACAAACAAATTCATTATTCTATAAATTCCTTGAATGACATGTCACCATACGTGCGTACGTATGGCCTACCGTCTCCACATTGTGGTGTAATTGTTATTCAATATAATATTATTTAGATGGGTATAATAATGATGTATAATTAATGTAAATAATAAATATAACATGATAATGATTATTTTATATGATATGCCATCCAATTATATATTATTTTAATATCAAAAGAATGATATTGTCACTCGTGTGTACGTACAAATTACCGTCTCCACGAACGCGATGAGATTCATTCCCCATAGTATCCATTCAAGACTAAATTTTATTGGATGATTAAAAATAATATTTAAGGACTTAATATCATTCTATATATGAGTATGATATAACCTATACATAACAAACATGGCTTATATAAAATAAAATTAGTAATTTAAAACCCAAAACGACGATAATACTATGATTTTATTAACAAAGTGATGCTAAAAGATAATATATGATATCATATTAATATATATGATTATTGTATAATTCAATAAAAATTATTTCAATATTATACAGGAGGATAACCTACCATCATCCAAGGAAAAGTAAAAGGAAAGTTTTTATTCCACAATCTCTTTATTATCCGAGGTTGTTTATACGTGATTATCTACTAGGACCTCTTTATCACCCACATCCATGTTTCTAAAAAAATGTATTTCAAAACATTCATACTATTTTACAGAATATGGGTAAAATTCATTTATACCCTTGTTTGACTTTTTATAAGAAGTTTATAAATGAATATTTACGTCATTTTCCTAACAAGGTCCTTTTTAAGCTTTTCGACAGAATTAAGATAAGAATGTTTTTTTTAACTTATACGGCGGGTGCGGCTATTTTCCACCATTATAAAATCTTTGATGATTCTCATAAAAGATTATAAGAATATTTTAAAAATAAATATTTTCTTTATGTGACTCCTAAATTATTTCAAAATATAAAGAGATCTGTCTCTAAAAAAGGTTTTGATTTAATCTATGCCAACATCCTTTAATGGATTTTATGTTTATTTGATGTTGATTAATTATGATAGAAAAAATCCATATTGTATTGAAGATTTTGTGATATGTTTAACTATGGATGTGATATTTTTATACCATTTATTGCTTATGGTTAAATTATTGACATTTCTTATGCTGGTTTTAATACGAATGTTTATGATATGTTTAAACTTTTTCATACGAGGAATGTATTGGACTTAGTAAGTGACAGGTGGAGCCCTCTATAGCTCCTCGATACATCGGTAGGTCTCATGAGACAAATAGATGTGGAATTGGCCGAGGCCCTTTCCTAATTTTATTTATGGTTTTGGCTGAGGCCTTAATCATTTTAGACGTTTTGGTCGAGGCCTTGAAAAAAATGTTACAGAATGTCCGACATTATACATTCCCTCATTATGTAAATAATACTGATGGTTCATTTGGTTATTCGACTAGTAAAATACCCATGATTATGTTTTATTATGGCATTATTTACTCAGCTCATAATTTTCCATAAAAGCATTCATGTTTATTATTGGTAAAGGCATGTGGTTTTCAATTATTTACCATGCTTAATATTTATGTCATTTTTAGCTGTATTACTTATCATTACTGAGCATTTGATCTCACCACTTTCTTATGTTTCATTTTCCTAGGATATGAAGTAGTTAGTTATGAATGACCTGTAGGAATAATCTAGGAGGCTTGGATGCTTCTAATGAAATATATTATTGTTGTATTTCTCTCCAAGCTGTAAAGTGGATCATATGTATGAATCTTGTTTCCAATAATACTAAACAGATCTGTCTTTCGAGACATGATTTCCATGTAATCATTCCAATTTTATGTAATAATGCACCGAATCTGGGTAATTGGGGTCAGGGCATTACAGTTGGTATCAGACAAAGTTTAGTACAAAACTTGGAAACTAGATTTAGATAAACTATGATTAGAGAACATAACCCTAAGATAAACATTGAGGATTAGTATAGAATAACTTCCTAGAATTTTGGTGTTGTAGAGATTTTTTTAGTTTTCTGAGCAATACATCCTTGTCTGGATACGAGCAGGTAGAGGCAGCTTTGGAACAGATGTACCTAAGGGTAAAACCCAAAACACCGCTTTGATCTTGACTCGAACGAGAACTGGTGCACGTCAATGAGCCTTGTTGCACTATTCGTTACGAAACTCCTGGGGGATATGCTTATGATAATTCTCATTTTCTTTACCAACCATTATGGCAGGTTATGAGTATATACTTCTCAAAGAAAACTTTTTTATGATTATGGATTATATCCATAAACAGTTGAATTTATGTTATCTGTTTTAGAAGTTTGGAATTATATATTTCTATTCATAAACTAATCTAGTTTATGCCATTGTTTAGAAATGGTGCCTAGTGGAAGGAATGGAAACCGTATTAATGCACAGACTCCATGTAGGGATTTCCCTCCTACTCAAGATAATTATAGTGGAGCTAGTGATGCAACTGGTGCTGATCAGCTTGTCACCATACTGGGACAACTCACTCAAGTTATGAATAATAACCTTACCCATATGGAGATCCCAGATCCACATGGTGGAGGATCAATGTTAGATAACCTCATGAGGAAACAACCACCAACATTCAATGGGAGTAAAAATCCCATAGTAGCTGAGCAATGGATAAATTCCTTAGAGAAAATATTCCATGCTTTTGGGAGTATTGAAAGGGAAAAAGTTGTCATTCCAGTTTATCACCTCACTGGAGATGCAGATCAATAGTGGTGATTGATACAAAACACGAAGGAAGATGATGAAGTATCAGATATGGAATGGAGGGAGTTCAAAGAGATGTTCTTTGAGAAATACTTTCCTCAAGACCATCGGGCAAATATGGAAAGGCAATTTCTGAGTCTGCGGTAGAAAGAGGATGAGAATGTTGCAAAGTATGAGGCTAACATTACATGGTTAGCGAGGCATGATGCTAATTATATATTTAACCCAAGGAGTATGATTGATCGTTTCTTTGATGGGTTTAAACCATTTCTCTGTCAAGCATTAGTCTCACAAACCATCTCATCATGCGATGATATTGTCTTGTGTGCTATCTAGAGCGAAAAGGAATTCTATAAGTCTTCTGAATTTAAATCAAAGCAAGAGAATAAGAGATCAGATGATCAATCTGGGAATGGAAATAATGGGAAGAAGGGAAATGATGAATTTCCATCCTGCAGTAAATGTGGGAAGAAACACTCTGGTACTTGCTTGAAAGGAATGAGAGTCTGTTACAAGTGTGGTGAAAAAGGCCACCAAACTCGCGATTGCAAGGGGAACAAAGAAGCTACTGATGTTCAATTCTACTACTGTAGAAATATGGGACATTATGAAAATGAATTTCCTAAGCATTAGAGGAACTTACTTTAGAAAAGGCCAAGGGATCAAGGCTAAGCTTATGCAATCATTACTGTTGAGGTTGAAGCCCTGGAAAACGTGGTGGCAGGTAATTCAATGGTTTCCTCAAGCATAGAAAATGTATTATTTGATTCTGGATCATTGAATTGTTTCATATCCTCCCATTTTGATAATAAAATTAGATATTTCCAATTTTATTTAACAAGGGAGTTGTCAGATAAAACTCCTAAGGGAAGTATCATTGAATCGAAGTTTTGTGAATCAGTCCCCATTAGAGCACATAAATGATCTTTATCCGCTGATCTCATCATCATAACTATGATTGAATTTGATATAATCCTCGGTATAGATTGGCTTTCAGACCATGATACGAAGATGTATTTTAATAATAAGGAGGTTACGATTCTTGATGATGATGATAAGGAAGACCTTATCTTTATAGAAGAATCGTCGCAATATAATTCTTATCTAGATACACCCCAAGTAGCTCAACTAAATTCAATTATCAGGGAGGAAGAGAATGAAATAATTTTGGGTGAGGAAAGGAATGTTCAAATAGAGTATGTACCCATTTTGAGAGAATATGTTGACGTGTTTCTGGAAGATTTACCTGGACATCCTCCAGTACGAGAAGTTGAGTTTTCTATTGATTTAATTCCTGGGTCAAGGCCCATATCGAAAATCCCTTATAGAATGGCCACTATGGAATTAGTTGAACTAAAGAAACAACTGGAGGAATTGAGTAATAAGGGATTTATTCACCCAAGTGTTTCTCTATGAGGAGCCCCTATCCTTTTTGTTAATAAGAAAGATGGATCTATGAGGTTGTGCATTGACTACAGGGAGATCAATGCTATAACAATAAAGAACAAGTATCCCTTACCTCGCATTGATGATTTATTTGACCAACTGCATCGAGTTCAATACTTTACAAAGATTGTCCTTCAATCTGGATATCCTCAGTTGTGTGTGAAGAAGGAAGACATTCCTAAGACAGCATTTCGAACTAGGTACAGGCTTTACGAGTTTACAGTAATGCCTTTTGGACTGACTAATGCACCCTCTGTATTCATGGATCAAATGAATATAGTTTTCAAGGAATGTCATGATGACTTTGTAGAGGACTTTATTGATGATATCTTGGTATACTCCAAAAGATACAATGATCATGAAAATCACTTGCGCATTATATTAAAGACTCTGAGAAGACATGAATTATATGGGAAGTTTAGAAAGTGTGAATTATGGATTCAGGAGATTTGTTTTCTTGGCCATATTGTCTCAAAGGATGAAATATGTTTTGATCCTTCTATGACCAAGGCAATCCAAGAATGTCCAGAACCAACGAGTATAATTGAGGTACACAGTTTTATTGCTTTAGCAGGTTATTATCAACGTTTCGTCTAGAACTTTGCCCAGTTGGCTAACCCATTAACAAAGCTCACATTTAAAGGGGTTAAATTTTTCTAGGAAAAAGAGTGTGAAGAATGTTTTGAAGAACTGAAGAGAAGATTAGTCAATGCTCTTATATTGAATATACCATCGGGGAATGATGGGTTCGTTATTTATAGTGATGCATCAAAGAAAGGTCTTGGTCATGTCCTTATTCAGAATGATAGAGTTATTGCCTATGCATCACGACAGCTGAAAATTCATGAGCTAAACTGTCCTACTCATGATCTTGAGTTACCTGTTGTAATATTTTCCATTAATATTTGGTGACACTATCTCTATGGTGGAAAATGTGATATTTATACTGATCACAAGAGTTTGAAATATATTTTCTCACAGAAGGAGCTCAACATGAGGTAAAGGAGACGGCTTGAACTACTCAAGGATTATGATTGCATGATACACTACCACCAAGGGAAGGAAAATAATGTGGAAGATGCTTTGAGTATAAAGGATCATGTAATTTTGAACAAGATGAGAGTAAAAAAGGATCCTATATACATGGATCTAGTAAATATGGATTTTGGAATCACCATGGAGGGTGAAACATCAATACTTTTTCAAATGGTTTCCAAAACATATTTACTAGAAAGGATAAAGAGTTCTCAGATCGGTGATGAAGACTTTCAAAAGAATATTAAATTAGTGAATGATGGGAGATTGAATGACTTTGTGTATGAAGATGGAATTTTGATGTCTGGGAAGAGTATTTTTGTTCCCAATATACCAGATCTAAAAAGGGAATTGTTAGATGATTCTCATAGTTACAATTTCTCTACACACCCTAGGAGAACCAAAATGTATAGAGATTTCAAAGGAACATTTTTTGTGGGACAACATGAAGAGGTACATTACTGATTTTGTGACAAGATGTATGGTTTGTCAACAAGTGAAAGATGGAAGGCAACAGCCTAAAGGAGTCATGAAACGTCTTCCCATACCTGAGTGGAAATGGGATAATATCACTATGGACTTTTTCATGGGACTACCAAAGACTCCCCGAAGGAACGATGAAATATGGGTCATTGTTGATTTTCTTATGAAGTTATAAAATTTTCTTGCTATAAGAGAAGATCTACGACTTGAACGTCTAGAAATACTATAAATTAATGAAGTTGTGAGACTTCATGGATTTCCCCTATCGATTGTCTCGGATCGTGATCCCCGTTTTACATCAAGATTCTGGAAAAGTCTTCAGAAGGCCTTGGATAATGAACTTCATTTGAGCACTGCTTACCACCCTAGAATAGATGGACAATCAGAACAGAGTATTTAAACCATAGAAGACATGTTGAGATCATGCTCACTTGACTTTCAGGGTATGTGGGATCAATATTTACCTCTGGTGGAATTTTCCTATAACAATATCTTCCATTCAAGTATTCGGATGGCACGATAAGAAGCATTGTACGGAAAGAGATGTCGCACACCAACTTGTTGGGATGATGTTGGTGAAAGAAAACTTGTTGGCCTATAACTAGTGGAGGAAATGATGGAAAATGTAAAGGTATTCCAAAACCACATCAAAGAATCTCAAAGTAGGCAGAAGAGCAATGCCGATAATCGAAGGAAAGATTTGGAATTTAATATAGGAGATCATGTTTTCTTGAAGGTATATCCATGGAAGGGAGTTATACATTTCTGTAAGAAAGGTTAATTGAGTCCCAAGTACATCGGACCATTCAAAATTCTAGAACGAATTGGGGTTGTAGCTTACCGATTGGAAATGCCGCCAAGTCTATCCAAAGTACACGATGTATTCCATGTATCACTGTTGAGAAAATACATTCCTGACCCAACGCATGTACTCACCTATGAGGAATTAGAACTGGAACTTGATCTATCTTATTGCGAAGAGCCCATCAGGATTCTTGATACGACGGAACAAGTGCTGAGAAACCGGATGACCCGTCTGGTAAAAGTTTTATGGAGAAACCACAAGAAGGAAGAGGCAACGTGGGAACCCGAGAAACTTAATATGAAGAACCACCCAAGTCTTTTTATACAGTGATTTTCTAGAAATTTCAAGGACGAAATTATTTGAAGGATGGGAGAATGTAACACACCAAGCTTTCACGGTACGTTTCCCTTTGAGTAATGCAATAGCGTGTGTTGTACGCAATTTCGAGTTCTAAAACACACCACAACCAATCAAACAAGACATTATGAATAATAATACCTACTTTTTGAAATTTTATAAATTATATCTCTCAAAATGGACTTCATTTTTGGATTCAGAATATCGAATTTAGCCTAGGGTGAAATTTTGTTACTTTTTGGATAACTTTTATATTTTGATGAATAATGAAAATTACTAAATTTTAATTAAAAACATCTTTTTTAATAAAAATAATTAATAGTGATAAATTATTAATTTGAGTGGTTTTAAAGTATATTTAGAATATATTTTTACCATTTAATACAATTTTGTTCATTGGACATAATTTCACAATTAAACTGGACATAAACAAGTGTCAATCTTATGATAGTTATTATATAATAAAAACCCGCTTTTTGTTTTTATAGCGGAAAATAATTTTAAATTAATTTCTGCCACTTACGAGTTTTGAATTTGGAAAAATGGATTCCATATTTGGAATCAGGATGTCCAAATTGTGTAAATAGGTATCTTTTATTTTTAGACATTTTGAATTATTACTTCGGTAAATATTTTATTTACCATGGTTAAAGGGTATATCCGGTAAATAAGGGTTAAAAAATAATATTAATATATTAATAAATTACCCTAAAACATGTCCAAACCTTATTGGTTGATACATGTCCGGCCATGGTCATATTTGGGTCGATTTTTGGGACCCCATGGAGCCACTTGTAGGTGATAGGGACACTTTATTTTAATTAAGATAAAGTAAATACAAAAATGACATAAGCTTATATCTTTTAGATAAGCAATTTTTACATAGGGTTATATATATTATATTTTCGATTATAAATATTCATTAGAAATAAAACACAATTTCATACATAATGATATTTTATTTATAATTTTTAGACATTGAAAAAGTAAAAATATATAAGACACCATAATGATGCAGTATTTTCTTTATTAATGAAAGAATCAAATAATTAGTATTATAAATGTTAAAATAAATATAATTTGAAATTTTTGTTGACATACACGAATATTATTGGTAAATATGATATATTTGGATTTCTTAAATTAAATTGTTTCGAATTAATAATGTTTTTAGGTCTTCAACAAAAATCAATTATTGAGTAGTGTCAAAATTGACATAATTGAGTTTTTAAAACAAATATTATATTATTAATTTATATTCTATTCTTAAAAACCTATGGTTCAGCCAAAGGACTTATATAATTATTGGTGTATCATTTATGGACCACTTGGGGGTCTTTGGATGTATAGAGTAATTTTATTAACTATATATTATAAAAATACAATATGACATGGTAAGTGTTAAACTAATCAACCAACAGTTAAAACTAAAAGATAAGTTTAATATAATGACCCAAAACTATCTAAAATTTATAGGTTGAAATTATTCTAACCCATACCAACCTTATACTTTGAATAATACACTTTGGATCCATTAGAAACCGAATATTATTTTATTATAAAATAGTACATTAAGTATTTCCTAAAGAGCCCCCACCTCTTTTATAAAAGAGAACTCCCCCTTCTCAGTAATTAACACCTTCAAAGCCATTTGGCTTGGCCAACCCCTACCCAAATATCCTCCAAACTTACCTCAAATCATCCTAGAGGCCTTATTGCGATCATAAATCCATCCTAAGGAGCCCTTTTGATCAAATCAAAAGGAAGAACTCGAAGAAGAGGTAACGTCCTCACCACCCTCTTTAAAGTTCCATTCTTCTTATACATCTTCATTCCTTGTTATTTACATTATAAAATAATAACTCCAGTACCTTCTATATAATGTGATGTTATTATAATTATGTAATAAAAAATTCCTTATTCTATCCATCCCTTGAATGACATGTCACCATACGTGCATACGTACGGCCTACCGTCTCCACGTTGTGGTGTAATTGTTATTCAATATACTATTATTTAGATGGGTATAATAATGATGTATAATAATGATGTATAATTCATGTAAATAATAAATACAACATGATAATGATTCTATCTATATGATATACCAAACAATTATATATTATTTTAATATCAAAATAATGATATTATCGCTCGTGCGTACGTACGGATTACCGTCTCCACGAATGCGATGAGATTCATTCCCCATTGTATCCATTCAAGACTAAATTTTATTGGATGATTAAAAATAATATATAAGGACTTAATATCATTCCGGATATGAGTATGATACATCCTATCCATAACGAACACGGCTTATATAAAAGAAAACGAGTTAGTTAAAACCCAAAACGATGATAATACTAAGATATTATTAACAAAGCGATGTTAAAAGATCATATATGATATCATATTAATACATATGATTATATTTTAATTAAATAACAATTATTTAACCATTATATAGGAGTTTAACCAACCATAAACCAAGGAAAATTACAATTTAAGGGTTTATTTCATAATCTCTTCATTATCCAAGGTTGTTTATATGTGATTATCTACTGGGACCTCTTTATCATCCACATCCATGTTTCTTACAAATGTATTTCAAAACATTCCTACTATTTTATAGAATATGGGTAATAGTAATTTATACCCTTTTTTGACTTTTTATAAGAAGTTTATAAAGGAATCATTACATCATTTTCAAATCAAGGTACTTTTTAACCTTTTTGACAGAATTAATGTAAGAATATTTTTTTTAATTTATATGGCGGGTGCGGCTGTTTTCCACCGTTATAAAATCTTTAAAGCTTCCCATAAAATCTTATAAGAATATTTTCAAAAAAAATATTTTATTTATGTGATTCTTAAATGATTTCATAATATAAAGAAATATGTCTCTAAAAAAAGGTTTTGATTTCATCTATGTCAACATCCTTTGATGGATTTTATGTTTATTTGAAGTAGATTTATTATGATACAGAACTTCTATATTGTATTGAAGTTTTTGTGATATGTTTGACTATGGATATGCTATTTTTATACCATTCATTTCTTATGGTTAAAGTATTGATATTTTGTATGGTAGTTTTAATACGAATGTTTATGATATGTTTAAACCTTTTCATATGAGGAATGTATTAGACTTAGTAAGTGATGGGTGGAGCCTATTATAGCTGCTCGATGCATCGGTAGGTCTCATGAGACAACTGGACATGGAATTGGCCAAGGCCCTTTCCCAATTTGATTTATGGTTTTGGTCGAGGCCTCAATCATTTTAGACATCTTCGCCGAGGTCTTGACAAAATGTTTCAGAATGACCAGCATTATACATTCCCTCATTATGGAAATAATATTGACGGTTTATGTGGTCATTCGACTGGTAGAATACCCATGATTATGTTTTATTATGGAATTATTTACTCTACTCATAATCTTTCCATAAAATAATTCATGTTTATTATTGGTAAAGGCATGTGGTTTTCAATTATTTACCATGCTTAATATTTATGTCATTTTCCGCTGTATTACATATCCTTAATGAGCATTTGAGCTCACCCCTTTCTTATGTTTCATTTTACTAGGATATGAAGAAGTTAGTTATGAGTGACCTGTAGGAATAATCCAGGATGCATGGATGCTTCTAATGAAATATATTATTGTTGTATTTCTCTCCAAACTGTAAAGTGGATCATATCTATGAATCTTATTTCCAATAATACTAAACTGATTGGTCTTTCAAGACATGATTTCCTTGTAATCATGCCAATGTTATGTAATAATGCACCGATTCTGAGTAACTGGGGTCGGGGAGTTACAATTATTTTATGAGTTGTATATACAAAACCATTATATTTTTATATCGTAAAATTTTCTATATCGATGATATTAAATGTTTTCTAGTTCTTAATATTTCATGGGGAATTTCATTCAAATTTCACTAAGGTGGAGGAGGAAATTCCTTGAAAAATCCTTTTCTAATGTCCCCATTTTAACCATTCTCAAACAAAATGTATTTTTTATCAAATAGGTCATTAATGAAATATCACACTAACATGACACATGCATGATTTAATTTCTCATTTATATTTTTCCATGGTTATTTTCTAAGAAAATGATTTCTTTTTTATGTTAATAGTTTTTAGTTTTTAAAATGTATTTTTTAAAAGAAACAATTTTAAATAAAATATTTTTTTTTCAATCATGAGTCCAAAAAACATTTTCGTTAAATATACATGATTTCTACAAAAATACAAAAATATTTTATAGTGATTAATTTACATCATTATTACCCTTATTAAGATTTTTGAAATTATTTTTAGATGGAATATTCCATTAATTTTCTGAACAATGGAATTTTTATTTTACCTAAAATGTGAAGGAAAACATTATTTTAATACAAAAATTAGGAAATGATTTTCCCACCCCCATGACCATTTTTTGTTTGAAGCTTTATTTATTGTTATCCATGGTTATTTTCAAAGATAATTTCTTTAAAAATATTTTATTATTATTTTTCTTTCAAAGAGATTTTCAAAATATATTGTATATTTTACATAAAAATTATTTAAATGATATTTTAATGGTATTTATATTCATCATCATCAACAACACTGGTTTTTAATTATTACACAATTGGGATATATTGTAATGATACAGACATAATTCTTTCTATGGATTTATTAATATTTTTAAACGTGATTTCAATGCAAGTTGTTTCTTTTTTCCATAGGTTAATCATGTTTCAAAGATATTTTTATTGAAACCATTTCATTTCCATTGTTTAATCATGATTTAATTGGATTATTATGGAAATCATTTCATATCAATGGTTTAACCATGTAATAAAAATAATAAATGTTATTCCAATGATTTTTTGATTAAACTATTCATCAATTTATTTTATTAATTTGTGGTTAATTGAAATTATATAATATGGGTGTACATAAAAAACAATGCTTGTGTTCTATATAGGATATATGATGGGTTTGCCCAGATTGCACTAGGTGAGATCGATATTGCTTATAAAATGCAAGTTACTATATAGTGATCCAATCCATTAGGTATCAATTCTGTTATATAGATAATTATATTGTAAGTTAGCTATATGATTTTTCCAATTGTATGGCTTTTTTAATGGTTCTTTGAAGATGATTACCCAAGATAAAAATATGTTTTATTTGTGGTTGTTATGGGTTTAGAACATTTCAATTGACTTTGATTGATATGAAATATCTCATGATTACTATTTATAATGCATACTAATATAGTTAAACCCTTATTAAATGTTTTTATGTTTTTAAATATAGGTATTGATGGGTATGAATATTATTTTTTATACTCATTCATTTTTATAATTTTATCATACTTTAATGGTCTTATTATGATCCCTAATATAATTCAATTTTTAATTATTATCATTAATCATACTAATTATTTGACATAACCCTTTTTATATTTAATTTCCCCATGTATATAAAGATTTAGGTATAAAATATTATTTCTAGAAAGGTTTCATAAGAAAGATGATGAAGACCTAATTTGGAATTTGAAAAACTGGGCATAGTAGGAGATGATATTCATTTTTATGAACCAATTTTTTTTATTAATCCATGGTGTTAAGGGTTTTCCCTAATTCTGTAAACTTATAAGCCTAAAAGTTCCTTCATAAAGAAAGTGATAATATATTCCGCTATGACATTGTATGTTTTGGATGGAAAAAATTGGGTCACATTTATCCACATTAATGATGAAAATGGAATGATTTTTTTTCAACACCTGATCTAGGGTTCAAGGATATTTTTTTGTATCATAGGAATGGATTAAATAAATTTTGAGATTATTATGTTTAAATGTGATGTTTTTATAATATTTATGGATACCAAAATAATTCTATTTGATAAATTATGGTCATATGTTCAAATTTTTAAACACACCTTTTGAGGGTTCATCTGACAAGATTTTAAAGAGTTTAATGAAACCATAAGAGACATTTCATTAGCATGATGTATATTAAAAGATTTGGTTTAATTTGAATTTTTTTATATTTTTCATTCATATGTTATAAGTTATTGATATACTTTAAGGATTATATAATCTTTGATAATGTGGTAATTATGGGAACAAATGTTTTTTCATATAGCTAACCATGGGATTGAAAAATAATTTGGTGACTACGTGATTGAAGTCATGTTAAATAAAATATTTCCATATTTTGTTTATTGTCAGATTAAAGGTATGAGAAAATATTTGAGATTAAAATAAACATTAATGGTGAGGTTATTTACGATTGATATAGTTTTTACTTTGGGATTATTGTTTCATTTTAGAGATTAATATATTATTTCATCATTATAAGGTTTACCCATTTTGGGAATTTAATTATTGTGGGATAAATATAATTTATTTGTTCAATCATAAAATATATATGGAATATAATTTTATACCTTTATGGTGCTTTTTTCTTTTAAAACATGATTTTAAGAACATCAGGAATCGACGATTAATCTTCGATACAAATCATTGATTAAAAGATAGTTGTGTGGTTGAAATTAATAAATTGAAGAAATTATACAAGAAATGTTTGTAAATTTCCTTATGCTCATAGTCTAGATAGTAAAAAAATCATTAACAACAAGAAAAATATACTAAATCAAAATTTTTTCCTATTACCGTTACTTATAATGAAATCAATGACTATTTTCAAACCCATTGGTTTATGGTTTTGTGGTCCTCAACTTTATCTTGATAATTATCTTTTTTGTGATCAATGATCTCTATCATAATGAATCATTATTTTGGAATTATTATTTTTTCCCATGTTCATTCATCACTTTCCACCCATGTTCACTTACATTAAAACCATGAATTGTTTATTCCATATGACTTTATTGTTCACATTCTATTTTATCAAGTGGATTCTTTGTTAATCCTCTTACTACATGGGTTATAAAAAACATTTAAAATTTTGTGGCCATTATTTTTGAGATAATTTTAAATAAAATTTAATAAAATTTATTAGATTTGGGGAGTAGGTAACACCCATATATTTTAGAATATAAAACTATGTTCAAAAATATATTAGACATGTAACAGCAAACATAAATGAACCATTAAATATATAACCATTATAACCTATCCGTTAAATTGGTGGTTTTGAAAAGTATTAAATAATTTGTGATATATATATATATATATATGTTAATATATAACACAATATAAATTGCTGATAAATTTTTTGTAAATAAAAATTAATTTCTTGGAATGTTATTTTGTTCTTAAAAAGTATGTTTTATTAAAATATGATATTATTCTTTTTCATGAAAAAAATTATAAGTAGTTTTATGATCGTTTTGAAAAATTTATTTCATAAAATTAAAATAATTTATTAAATCAAAAAATCAATATTTACATTGAGTGAAATTTTTGTATTTTTCTTCAAATATTGAATTTTTTGTTAATATTGAAACATACATGTTTTCTGTAAATGTAGAACTTTTTTCATTAAACTAAAAAAATAAAATTGAAATATATATTGAATATTATTTCAATTAGAATAAGTATCTTTTTTATTTAATATAATTATTTAATTTGAGTGAAATTCCGATTTCATTTTAGTATATGTTTGTCTTTGTGTTTAAAATTCGTATTTTTCAGAAAAATGTTTTCCAGAGCACAATTTCTATCCTAATTAATTAATTTAGAAAAACACCCCTAATGAAGAATTACTTATATAACTACTTGTATTATATATCAAGAAATATTAATTTATATTAAACAAAAAATAATTATTAATCATAGGGCAAAAATAAAATCATATTTTCATAAAAAAATAAACTTCTTACAAAACTGCTTTTTCATTGCATGTTCCAGTTTAATTTAAAATTAAATTTTAACAATTTTATGATTTGAATTTTGAAAAATTGATTAAATATTAAAATCAACTTAATATATATTTTATAATAATTTTAATAACTTTTTACGATAATAAATAGTGAAAACATTAGAAATTAATTTCCATAGTTAAGGTAGAAATGTCTCCTCTGGGGAGGTTAAACTAAAAAGTTAAGGGTAAAAATGGCCTAATTATTTTCTCATAACTTTTTTTATTTAAAATTTGTCTTTATAATGTCTAATAATTTATGATTTCACATTTTTGACACTTTCTTCTTGTGAAAATTATGGATACATATTTTTCTTTTAATAAATTACAATTGTTCCACTAACATCACTTATAGAAGGCTACCCCTCCTCTGTTATTAAAAATATAAAACCCTTTTTATTTAGATAAGTCCTACTAAAATGTATTACCAAATTCCGTAACCTCATACAGTAATTGATGATTTTTTATAATTCCGTTGTATCAATACATTAGGTATAATCATCAATATGTGGTCCAAGAAGAGGTAAATTTGCTAACAATGCATTTTTATTTATTTATTATTTCACATCCGTAAAATATTATTCCAATATGATAAAAAAATTATCTTATATATACTTATATTTTAAGAAACCATTTTTTTGTGAAAGACTTTGGAATATTCTTGATAATATTCCAGAGCAACGCCTTCAGACGGCATGTGATTCTGTGCCCTGGAGTGTCCAGAATTAAATTTTCAGTGCGTTCACACTGGAATTGCCATCTAAATGTGATAACTCCTAAACGGTGTTCTTAGATTAGAAATACAATTGTACGGATGGGTCCGGAATGGGGTGTTTAACCTAGGAACGACATAAAACATGTCGGTGCGGGATGTTTGGACCCCTCGCTCACTTTTGGAATGTTAAACGGATAAATTAATTAATTAATTTTTTCTTTTAATGGTGAAACTCAAGTATATCTTAAATGGTTTCTCGAATTGGAAAAAATGAGGGCACCGTTGAGTCAGAAATGTGTCGTTTACACAAGGAGGTGTGTAATTTTTGCGGGTGCGGACCGTATGTGAAAAATGGCCCCAGGGGCATTTTCATAATTTGGCGTCTTTGGGCGTTCAGTTTTATAACTTTTGAACGGGGCCACAGATTAAAATTCTGAGACCACCGTTGCATTCAGAGCAAGGTTTTTAGCCTAGTGGAAGCATAATCCCGACCCAATCGGGAGTTCGGGTTCCGGCCGACGGGCGGGTGGTTAAGTGTTTTCTATTTAAATACTTAACCAACCCCTCCCTCTGTTTCTTATTCTTCTTCACCTGGATAGAAGCAGGCAATAGCAACTCCCTCTCCTCCTCCACTCCGGTGAGGCATCTTCGGCGAGGCATGGCATGGCGGCACACTCTTCGTGAAGCTCCGGGCACAGCCCATGAGGTAGGATCGTGCATATTTCGTTTTTAATTCCCGAACATACATTGAACCCATAAACATACGTCAAATTGTTGTTTGATTGTCGAACAAAACCATGTTTATGTAGTTCGTGAAATTATCTCTCCAACGATCCTTTCATATCAAAATTCAGAGCACCGAGGCATCCGCAATCATCCGGCGAAAAAATGCATGTTTTGGAGGTGTTTCCGGCGGTCGGTAGGGTGGTCCGGCGAGCTCCGGCGGGCGGAGCGGCTCCGGGCAGTGGCTTCGGTGGCGCGCGGGCAGCTTCAGGCGGGCAACGAGGTGGCGGTCCGAGGTGGTGCGGCGGTGGGCTCTGGCAGCGGGTTGAGGCGGGACGGCCGCGGGCGAGGAGCGCGAGGCGTCGTCGGCGCTGGCAGGCCCGACGGCGAGGCGGGGTCGCAGCGCACGACCCCGCACGGTGACAAAGACCCGCGATCGGCGGGTCTCCGTGGAGGACCGCGACCGGCCTTGTGGCCGGTCAGCGCGGCGTGGACCCGGAGTCCACGGCAGGGCCAGACAGGTGAGCCGCGGGCCGACCAGTGCGGACCGGCCCAGACCGGTCAAACAGGCTGGACCCGGCCGTTCCTGTCCAGGGGGGGAGGAGTTCGCCCCCTCTAACTTCGGACACCTGTCCTTTTCACCACGGGCGTCTATTTTGCGCTTCGTCTGCGGCAGCACGGGGCTCGTGTCAAGGAAGACTTTTTGAGATGGTATTGGATTTTTTATTTATTTCCCGAGATGAGGGGCTCGGGGTGCAAGACAATGTGAAGCGGTTTGACGTTTTTTTTTCGGGAGAACATGTTTTGGGCGGCACAGACGCGTCCGACGTCCGATTTTAGTGCCGTCAGCGGCGTTGGGACCCTACTGCCGAGGCGAAGCTTTCCAGTGTGGTTTTGGGTGTCGAAGCAAGAGTTGAGGCATGGGTCCCACGTCCCATCCTCTGAGCTGCGAGCTGCGTTTAGCGACTTTCTCGTCAAGCATCCGTTCGAGGCGTGCGAGCAGTTGATACTGGGTGTTTTCCAAGGTGAATGCTATGGTGCAATCCACCCGCTCTAATTCTACACACTGGTGCGGGCCCCGCGAGGTCTGTTTCAGGAGTGGACGGTGATTTCCAGCTTTATTACCGGGTTCCCGTTTTGGACAAATGAATAGTCCTTCTTGTGTACTTTTTCGAGTGGATCGCAGCGGTGCTATCTGTTCGTTGTGTTTCAGGACCTGAATATGGGTCCCACGTACCGCCACTCATGTGCGGTGTGCCAGAATGCATCTTTATCTCCAGATATCTATTCCCCTCAAGTGAGTAGTGCTTTTGACGTGTTTTTCTAAGAGCATTGTGATGGCGCAGATCGCCCGACCCTTTTCAGGGGCGTGGTGTGGGTCCCACCGGACCTGGCTATAGTGAATAGTACATTTTTCACCGGTTGTCCATTTTGGGCGATTGAGTAGTGAATCCCGTGTGTTTTTCCTAGGGGATCGCTGTGGTGTGACCTGTTTGTTCAGTTTCGAGATCTAGGGGTGGGCCCCACACGGGTTGGTACGGTGAATACTACCTTTTTCGCCGGTTGACTGTTTCGGGCATGTAAGTAGTCTATCTCGTGTGTTTTTTCATGAGTATTACAATGGTGTAATCTGTTCAGGTGAGCGGAGAATCATACACAATCTTATTAAATGTGGAATATGAAAGGTTCCCCGATGGTGGTTCTTCTACCGTGTTTGTAGCGGACCCTTAGCATGTGATCGTGTGCACTCCCGTGTGAGTGTTGTAAATTCTTGAAGAGATGTGGTTGGTTGTTCCTCAACCGTTGAGGTGGCAGGTTGGAGTTGGTATGTTACGCCTTTTCCTTGACGTTGGGTGTCGTGTGCACGACTGCCTTTGGGCTGGAACGTGGTATACTCTGGGAGTATACGGGAACACTTGGAGGTACATGTGGTTTTTTGTACCTGAGAAATTTGTTTGCATTCTGTTGGGGTTGGCTTTGGGCCACACGTCGTGTGGGACCCATGTGTGTTGGGTGCTCTTCATTGCATACCATTGACCTCTCGAGACGTAGAGGGTACCTTGGTTCTCGTTTGTTGAACTGTGGGGCTGATTTTTTCCCCATCTCTGTGCTCGATTTTTTAGATCAGTAGGGTTGGGTGGTTTCCCCTGGTCTTGTTCTGGAATTGAGTGGATGCATGATGCCCACTCCATGTTCGTTTGGCCAGTGTTGTACCCTCCAGTATAGAAGGCCAGAGCAGTTCTGGGTTTACCCTTTAGTAGAGACTAGACAGTGGATCACTCGTCGACATCTTCGGGTTTACCCTCCAGAAGAGACTGGGAAATGGGTTTCACACTGACTTCTAGGGTTTACCCTCTACCAGAGACTGGTCAGTGGGTCACCCGACACTCTTAGGGTTTACCCTCAAGCAGAGACTGGGAAGTGGGTCACCCGACGACTCTCGAGGGTCTACCCTCTAGCAGGGCTGGGCAGTGGGTCACTCGTCATCTTAATTCAGGTTTACCCTCTAGTAGGGCTGAGCAGTGGGTCACCTGTCGACTTATTCTAGGTCTACCCTCCAGCAGGGCTGGGCAGTGGGTCACCTGATGATATATTAGGGTTTACCCTCCATCAGGGTTGGGCAGTGGGTCACCCAATATCTTACCAGGGTTTACCCTCCAGTTGGGATGGGCAGTGGGTCACCCGATTTCATATTATAAATTACCCTCCAGTAGGGCTAGGCAGTGGGTTATCTGTTGACATTCAAGACTCAGTAATTTCTACTAGGCTAGTCTGTGGCTTTACTCCAAGACTACTAGAGCGGTACACTCATTTGTACGGGTCAGCGATGCGGAAACTTTGACTCTGAGCAGACCTCTTGACTGCGGGGTAGTGGCATGGTGTGGTTTGACGTTCCCACATAACTCTCAAGTGAGAGGGGTAATTTCCCCACTGAGACGTAGCCATGCGATCCGACCTAAAACCGTGCAGGTGAGTCAGTGCCACCCAAGGCGTATAGTGTCAAGGTGCGGTGATTTGAGCCCCTTGACTTGCGGTTTGGGGCAGATGTGTGGGATGCTGGGCATCAATGATGTTTTCTTCTGGGACTACTTGCTACTCATTTTCTTGGGCTGAGCTACGGGATGGAGATCCCCATAAGATCTTTTTTAGGATTCTTGATTGATCATATCAATATGTATATACCTTGTTCCAGTACCCACTTCTTGGGGTTGGTTACTCTCCCTCCAAGAGAGGTGAAGACACACGGGGTATGCCACATGCTTTCCGTGTCTAGCTTCTCGTGGTTGGACGAGTCTACTCTCCTTCTATAGGTAGCAAAAACTCGATGGGCAGTTCATCTTCTCACCGTTTCTAGCTCCTTACGTCTAGACGATTCTACCTTCTTTCTTCTTGTTGGGTTTAGCTGGAATCTTTACTGTTGTACTCCTTACTTGACTCCCGGTTTCACTGTTATACTTTTCTTGTTCGATCTACTGCTCAACCTTCAGTACCTCATTTATTTCTCCCTTGAGCCTTTGCGGTATCCTACAGAGTATTTTTATACTCACCCCTTCTTGGGCTTTTCCCACACTTGGTGTGCCCTTGCAGATGATAGACAATTTGGTCGTGACGTTAGAGGAGCTTAGGACCTGGGAGCATGGACCGCGTGCGGTGGTCGTTGTCGGATTCAAGGTGTGGGACCCTCCCAGTTGTTTACTGTTGTTTTACCTATTTCCGGGTTGTGGAACTTTTTGGTTTGGCGCGTGTTTTTCCCCTTTTCTTTTCAGTTTACATTTAACTTGTACATTGTACTGTTTTGAGGTCGATGCACATCTTTGGTTTATATATATATATATAGCAGTTTTTCTTTTACTTTGCTTGTCCTTTCTTTTACTCTGCACTTTTTTCATTGAGTGTGCTGCGTTTGTGAGTACAGGTACTTAGGAAAAGGCCTCCCTGAGTTATTGTGCCTTCGGCACTGGTCTCCATCCCCTGGCCTATGGAGGCGGGCTTTGGGTAGTTGCGGCTCGTGCCCGGGTAGGGTCGGGTCATGAAAATGTGGTATCAGAGGTGGTTCGTTCCATGGGACGTTGTTCAGACGTCACTAAAAAAAGGAATTGGTTGGGATTTAAGTCAATAGTGTTAACGTGTCTCGAGAGAGGCTCTTAGGCCAGGGAGTCCAGTGATGGTGCGGTGGCCGACATATCCATTCACTAGGACCTTGATAACCCGCTTGTCGACTCGGCATGCTGAGACACTTGTTACAGGGAAAATCGGTTTGTGCATCACGTAGGATTAAGTATTTGACTATCCTTCTAGAGTCAGATCCCCATTGTTGTTGTTATTGGTATATACATATATTCTCATCTAACCGTGGAACTCCATGATAATTTTCAGGATGTCTCCGCGAAGAGAGCCAGTCAGGATACCAGCTTTGGTTCATGACGACGACCCTATGAGCTACAAGGCCACAACCCTGGACCCATCATGCGAGCCCCATTCTCCGAGTGGGCTGGTAGTAGCACCCCCACCTGTTGAGCAGTAGACAACTTCAGTAGAGCAGGCTGAGCTTGACCACAGGTTGACCGCAATCCGTGAGTTCCAGCGGCGGAGACCACTGAGGATCAGTGGTGAGCCAGACCCTCAGGCGGTAGAGGTTTGGATGCAGACAGTGGTTCACCGTTTCAGGTTTGTGCACAAGCCGACAGATCATAGAGTGGCTTTGGCAGCCAACCTTTTTCGTGGAGCAGCTCGGTGATGGTGGAGTCTGGTGACTCACTTTCTTGATGAGTTGTCATTTTCGTGGGTTGAAATTCAGTTGTTGTTCCGTGAGGAGTTTTTTCCCTCCTGCTTGCGCTCCTTTCGGATTCAGGAGCTCCTTCAGTTTCAGTAGAGAGGGATGATGGTGGCCGAGTACGCAGCTAGTTTGGAAGACCATGCACGCTTTTACCAGGACTTGGTCCATGATGACAACGTCCAAGCATGGATGTTTGAGCAGGGTCTCCACCGATAGATTTGTGCTGTCATAGTGCCCTTGTGCATTTCCACATATGCCGGGGTGCTAGAGTAGGCACTGGTTACAGAGTGCTTCGAGTCATGTTCTAGAGTTGGTGGTGGCAGTGGGCATGACGGATCCGAGACATCTTCCGCAGCTAGAAGGCGCCAGAGGACCGGACCTCGATGCTGGTGGCCTTCGCACTGCCGGTTTCGGAGAGGTGGTCGTATACCACTGTGGTGAAAAGGTGAAGGGCCTCAGCTGAGGATTCCCTTCCGTGAGTGGATCCCGAGATGTCGTCGTACACCAGAGTGGCACCAGAGGGCACCAGGGTATCCCATAGAGTGATGGTGTTATGCTTGTGACAGGCGAGATCACATGGCACGAGACTTCCTAACCCTAGTTGCTGAGAGCTTCGGGCAGGCAGCAGGCGCACCACCACGACGGAGGTGGCGCCGTGATCGGAATAGTACCCAGAGACGTGGTGCTAGCAGAGGAGCGGGAGGAGATGGTAGTGGGAGACGAACTTACGAGGTCTCCCCATCACCACTAGGCGGCCCTCGTCAGGCTCCGGGAGCTGATAGTTGGGACCACGGACAGCCGTGGGCTTTGGATGTCTACGATCCTGCAGAGCATGAGGTGGTAAGAGGTATGCTCTACAGCTCTTATACTTGTTGCAGTAGAATTGTTAGTCTCTGCGTGTGAAATGCTTTTACTCCCTGATCCTTGTTTGAGTTGTTACCAGGGTGACACAGGGCATCAGGTGTAACCCTGTGTTGATATTGTAGAAGGTGTGTATCCTTCCTCATTAGTCGATGGCGTCGACTCCATCACTTCTCGAGCGTGTAAGATAGTCTTGGTTGAGAGACATCGACTGTGTAACCTTGCATGACCAGATATCCTTGGGTGTTTCTCCAAATGGATATTCTGAAAGAGGTAATCACCGGTCCTTGTTCATGGTGCGGGCGGTGATTCTAGTCGTGGAATGCGATTTAGAGGTTCGGTCGGGGAGGTGAGTTACCCCCGAGGGCCTTCGGGCCATTTGAGGCCAGGTGCAGTGGCATAGAACTGTGCTTGAGTTCTTATGGGTACGGGAGAGCCGAGTGTGGGCTTAGTACCCATAGTTATTCCCTAGTTTTGCTTTTAGGTGATGAAAATATTGAAGGAGGGAATGATGTAAGAACCCGGTTTTTGCAGTGAAATACTTTGGAATATTCTTGATGATATTCTAGAGCAGCACCTTCAGACGACGTGTGATTCCGAGCCCCGGAGTGGCCAGAATTAAATTCTCAGTGTGTTCACACTGGAAATGCCAAATAAACGTGACAACTCCTAAATGATGATCCAAATCAGAAATCCGAATGTACAGATGGGTGTAGAATGGGGTTTTTACCCTAGGAACAACATAAAACATGTCGGTGCGAGATGTTTGGAACCCTCGCTCGCTTTCAGAATGTTAAACAGATAAATTAATTAATTAATTTATTTGTTTAATGGTGAAACTCAATTATCTCTTAAACGGTGTCTCAGATTGGAAAACTGAGGTCACCATTGAGTTCGGAACGTTCCGTTTACCCTAGGAGGGGTGTAAGTTTTGCGGGCGCAGCTCGTCTGTGAAAAATGGCCCTAAGGGCATTTTTGTAATTGGGCAGATTTGGGTGTTCAGTTTTATAACTTTCGAACGAGGCCTCTAATTAAAATTTTGAGACTGCCGTTGCGTTCAGAGCGTGGTTTTTATCATAGTTTAATCTTAATCCCGACCCTGTTGGAAGTTTGGGTTCGGGCCGACGGGCGGGTGGTTAAGTGTTTTCTATTTAAACACTTAACCCACCCCTCCATCTGTTTCTTCTTCTTCTTCGGCTGGACAGTAGCAGTCAACAGCCCCTCCCTCTCCTCCTCCACTCCGTCGAGGCTACTCCGGTGAGGTGCGGTGTGGCGACAGACACTTCGTGAAGCTCCGGGAAACGCCCAAGAGGTAGGATCTTGCGTATTTCATTTTTAATTCCCGCACATCTTTTAAACCCATAAAGAAATGTCGAATTGTTGTTTGATTGTCGAACTAAACCCATGGTTGTGTAGTTTGTGAAATTATCTCTCCAACGATCCTTTTGGATCAAAATTCCGAGCACCGAGGCATCTGCATTCTTCCAGTGAAAAATGCGGGTTTTGGAGGTGTTTTCGGCGGTCAGCAGGGTGGTCCGGCGAGCTCCGGCGGGCTGAGCGGCTTCGGTGGCGCGGCAGCGGCTTCAGGCAGGAAACGTGGCGGCGGGCCAAGGTGGCGCGGCGGTGGGCTACGGTAGCGGGTTGAGGCGGGGCGGAAGCGGGCGAGGAGCGCGAGGCACCGTCGACGCTGGCTGGCGCGACGGCGAGGCGGGGTCGCAGAGCGCGACCCCGCGCGGTGACAGAGACCCGCGATCGGCGGGTCTCTGCGGAGGACCGCGACCGGCCTCATGGCCGGTCGGTGCAACGTGGACCTGGAGTCCATGGCCGGGCCACATTGGGTGAGCCACGTTTTGGCCAATGCGGACCGGGCTAGACCGGTTGGACTGGCCGATCCCGTCCAGTCCTGTCCAGGGCGGAGGAGTTCGCCCCCTCCGACTTTGGACACCCGTCATTTTTTCCACGGGTGTCCATTTTGCGTGCCGTCTGCGGCTGGGCGGGGATCGTGTCAAGGTATAATTTTTGAGAGGGTTTGAGATTTTTTTTAATTCCCAAGATGATGGGATCGGGGTGCAACATGATGTTAAGCGGTTTGACATCTTTCCGGGAGCACATGTTTTGGACGGCGCAGACGCGTCTGACGTCCGATTTGAGCGCCATCAGCAGCGTTGGGAACCTGGCGCCGGGGCGAAGCATTCCAGGGAGGTTTCGAGCGTCGAAGCCAGAGTTGAGGTGTGGGTCCCACCGCCCTTCCTCTGAGCTGCGAGCAGTGTTTGGCGACTTTCTCATCGGGCATCCATTCGGGGCGTGAGAGCAGTCGATTCTGGGTGCTTTTCAAGGGGATTTCAATGCTGCAATCCACCCGCTCTAATTCCACATGCTGGTGTGGGCACCGCGAGGGCGATTTCGGGAGTTGACGGTGATTTCCAGCTTTATCACCGGTTGCCCATTTTGGACAAGTGAATAGTCCATCTTGTGTACTTTTTCGAGAGGATCACAGCGATGCAATCCGTTCGTTGTGTTTTGGGGCCGAAATACGGGTCGCACGTAGCGCTGCTCGTGTGCAGTGCGCCAAAATGCATCTTTTTTCCGGATATCTATCCCTCTCAAGTGAGTAGTGCTTTTGACGTGTTTTTCCGAGAGCATTGCGATGTCGCAGATCGCCCGACCCTTTTCAGGGGCGTGGTGTGGGACCCACCCGACCTGGCTACGGTGAATAGTACATTTTTCACCGGGTGTCCATTTTGGGCGATTGAGTAGTGAATCCTGTGTGTTTTTTCAAGGGGATCGCAGTGGTGTGACCTGTTAGTTCAGTTTCGGGATCTAGTGGTGGGTCCTATAAGGGTTGGTATGGTGAATAGTACCTTTTTCACCGGTTGACCATTTCGGGAAAGTAAGTAGTCAATATCGTTTGTTTTCCATGAGGATTACAATGGTGTAATCTATTCAGGCGAGTGAAGCCTCATACATGATCTTATTAAATGTTGAATATGAAAGGTGCCCCGGTGGTGGTTCATCTACCATGTTTGTAGCCGACCCTTGGCGTGCGATCGTGTGCACTACCGTTTGAGTGTTGTAAATGTTTGAAGGGATGTGGTTGGCTGTTCCTCAGCCGTTGAGGTGGAAGGTTGTAGTTGTTACGTTACGCCTTCACGTTGACGTTGGGTGCCATGTGCACGACAACCTTTGGGCTGGAACATGGTATACTCTGGGAGTATAGGAGAATGCTTGGAGATACATGTGGTTGTTTATACCTGAGAAATTTTGTGCGTTCGGTTGGGGTTTGCTTGGGGACACACGTCATGTGGGCCCAATGTGCGTGTTGTGCTCTGCTTTATGTACCTTTGACCTCTTGAGACGTAGAGGGTCCCTCAGTTCTCGTTTGTTGACAAGCGGGGTTGAGTTTATCCCCCGGCTCTGTGCTCGATGGTTTAGATTAGCAAGGTTGAGTGGTTTCCCCTGGTCTTGTTCTGGAATTGAGTGGATGCACGATGCCCACTCCATGTTCGGTTGGCTAGTGTTGTACCCTCCAGTAGAGATGGCCAGAGAAGTTCTGGGTTTACCCTCCAGTAGAGACTGGGCAGTGGGTTTCCCACTGACTTTAGGGTTTACCCTCCAGAGGAGACTGGGCACTGGGTCACCCGACACTCTTAGGGTTTACCCTCCAGTAGAGACTAGGCAATGAGTCACCTGATGACTCTCGAGGGTCTACCCTCCAACAGGGCTGGGCAGTGGGTTGCTTGTCGTCTTGATTCAGGTTTACCCTCCAGCAGGGCTGGGCAGTGGGTCACCCGTCAACTTATTCCAGGTCTACCCTCCAACAGGGCTGGGTAGTGGGTCACCTAATGTTGTATTAGGGTTTACCCTCCAACAGAACTGGGCAGTGGGTGACCCGATATCTTACCAGGGTTTACCCTCCAGCAGGGCTGGGCAGTGGGTGACCCGATATCATTTTATGAATTAACCTCTATCAGGGCTGGGCAGAGG
Source organism: Viscum album (assembly GCA_963277665.1). Lineage (NCBI taxonomy): Eukaryota > Viridiplantae > Streptophyta > Magnoliopsida > Santalales > Viscaceae > Viscum > Viscum album. Next base: position 931,253,851 of record OY728165.1, read on the forward strand.
GTCACCCGTTGACATTCCAGACTCATTCCTTTCTACTAGGCTAGTCTATGGCTTTACTCCGAGACTATCGGAGCGGGACCCTCGTTTGTACAGGTCAGCGATGTGACAGCTTTGACTCTGAGCCGAACTCTTGACTGTGGGGCAGTGGCATGGTGTGGTTTGAAGTTCCCCCAAAACTCTCAAGTGCGAGGGGCACTTTCCCCACCGAGACACGTCCTTGCGACATGACCTAAAACCGTGCGGGCGAGTCAGTGCCTCCCAAAGCTGATAGTCTCAATGTTCGGTGATTTTATCCCCTTGACGTGCGGTTCGGGGAAGATGTGCGGGATGCTGGGCATCGATGGCGTTTTCATCTCGGACTGCTGGATACTCATTTTTTTGGGCTGAGCTACGGGATGGAGATCCCCTTACGATCTTTTTCGGGCTTCTTGATTGAGAATATGAATATGTATATACCTATATCCAGTACCCACTTCTTGGGCTTCGTTACTCTCCCTCCTGGAGAGGCGAAGACGCGCAGGGTATGCCACGTGATTTCTGTGTCTATCTTCTCGTGGTTAGATGAGTCTACTCTCCTGCTATAGGTAGCAAAAACTTGATGGGAAGTTCATCTTCTCATCATTTCCAGATCCTTGCATCTAGACGAGCCTACCTTCTTTCCTCTTGTTGGGTTGAGCTGGGCTCTTTACTGTTGTACTCCTTACGGCACTCTCGGTTGCACTCCATTACTTTTCCTGTTCGATCTACAGCTCACCCTTCGGTACCTCATTTGTTGCTCCACCAAGACTTCGGGGTATCCTATGGAGTATTTTTATACTCATCCCTGCTTGGGCTTTGCCCGCACATGGTGTTCCCTTGAAGACGATGGAAAGGTTTGTCGTGATGTCAGAGGAGCTTAGGAAACAGGATCTTGGACCACGTGCGGTGGTCATTGTCGGGTTCCAGGTGTGTGACCCTCCCAACTGTTTGCTATTGTTTTACCTGTTGCTGGGTTGTGGAACTTTTTGGTTGGGCGCATGTTTTTCCCCTTTTCATTTCAGTATACTTTCAGCTTTTACATTATACTGTTTAGAGGTCGATGCACATCTGTGGTTTATATATATATCATTTGTTCTTTTACTCTGCTTTTCCTTTTTTTACTCTGCACTTTTTCATTGAGTGTGCTGCGTGTGTGTGTACAGGTACTTTGGAAAAGGCCTCCATGAGTTGTTGTGCCTTCGGCGCTGGTCGCCAGCCCCTGGTCTATGGGGGCGGGCTTGGGGTAGTTGTGGATCAAGCCCTGGTAGGGTCGGCTCGTGACATATATAATATAATATTATTTTAATTTTATATCATAAATCCATATCTTCTTCCATTAAATGGGATATAAAAAAATCATCCATGTGTACAACATATTAGCCCCTCACAAAAAAATATTGTAACACCCCAACCCCAGTTACCCATAATCGGTGCATTATTACATAACATTGGAATGATCACAATGGATCAAATCCTAAAATACCTATCAGTTTACTAGTTTTGGATGTACTAGATACATTCATAAGTTTTACATTACACATGAAATAAAAACATCCACCACAATTCATCCCCATTGACAAAACATAAATCTTTAGCCTAGCCCTATTGGTCAACCATAAAATATTTTTTCTTCACATCCTAGAAAAAATAAATCATAGAAAGGGGTGACCTAATTTTCTCAGTAAGGATAACAATATAGCAAAAAAATTCAAATATAAGCATAAACAATTTTGGCAATTTATAAAACTAAAACATAAGCCTTTTAAACATAAAATTCTTCATAATTTTGTCAATATAAATCAAATAATTCCATTTACTTTTTCACATGGATATTGTACCAGTCAAAAAATCACATGTAACATCAATAGCCAATTTTATAATGATGGAACACATAATTCCATACAACATAACCACATAGTAAAGGCCTTGTTTCAATACTACAAATAAGATTTTCTCAAGTCCTCATGCCAAGACACTTGATTGACTCATGAGGCCTACCGAAGTATTGAGAAGATATAGTGGGCTCCACCCATAACTTACTATGTCCAATGCATTCCTCATATGAAGATGTTTAAACATAATATAAACATTTTTATTAAAAATAGCATACGAAATTTCAATACTTTATCATTAAACCATGAATGGAGTAAAAATAAAAAATCCATAGTAAAACATATTCCAAAATCTTAAATACAATATAGATTTTTTTTATCATAATTAATCAACTTCAAACAATCCTAAAATCTATTAACGGATGTTGACATAGATGAAATCAAAACTTTTTTAGAGAAATATCTCTTTCTATTTAAAAATCACTTAAAAGTTATATAATTATACAATAAATCTGTTATATTAAAAATATTCTTATAAGATTTTTTGGGATTCTTCCACGATTTTATAACGGTGGAAAATATCCACTCCAACCGTATAAGTTAAAAAAAAAATACTTTCTTACCTTATTTTTTTGAAAAGGTCATAAAGTACATTGTTCGGAAAATGACAGAATGATTCCTTTCAAAAAATATATTTTAGAATAATGGTATAAATGACATCGAACCATAGTCTAGTAAATTGTAAGAATGTTTTGAATTAGATTTTTAAGAAAACACAGATGTGGATGATAAAGAGGTCCTAGTCGATACTTAGGGATTAACATTCTCAGATAAGTAAAGAGATTGTAGAATTAACCCTTACATTGCACTTTTCCATAGTTGGTGGTATGTTATGCTCCTGTATAACAGTTATAACATTTTTATTAAATTATAAAATAAATATATACATAAATATGATATCATATATGATCCTATTATATTTCTTTGTTAATAATATTTCAGTAGTATCATCATTTCTGGTGTTAACTGATTCCTTCTCCTTTATATACAGGGTTACATAAGCCATGTTCGTTATTGATAGAATGTATTTTATTCATATACAGAATGATATTGTCTTCATAAACCTTATTTTTAATCATAAAATTAAAATTATTCTTTAATGATCATGACGGGGAATGAATCTCATCGCGTTTGTGGATACCGTAATCCGTACGTACGCATGAGTGAAAATATTCTTTTATTGATGGAAAAATAGTATGTAATTGGATGGTATATCAGATATAAAGAATCATTAACATGTTATATTCGTTATTCACACCATTTATACTCATTATTATACCCTTCCAAATAATGATGTTTTTGAATAACAAACTACACCCCGACGTGGAGACGGTAAGCCGTACGTATGCACGTTTGGTGAATTTTTCATTTATAGGATAGATAGAATAATGAATATGGTTGTAGAATATTTATAATAATATTATAGTATGGATAAGGATTTAGTTATTATTTTGGTATGGAAACAACAATGAATGAGGAAGTGGAAGAAAAAAAAAGAACTCGAAAGAGGGTGGTGAAATTATTACCTCAACTTCGGGTGTTTTGTTTTGATTTGATCAAAAGGGATCTTTAGAATGGATTTTTGATCAATTTAAGGCCTCTAGGTTGAATAGAGGGATGTTTGAAGAATATTTGGGTAGGGTATGTTCGATCTAAATGGGTTTGGTGGTGTGAAATTAATAGAAGGCGATGTTCCCATTTATATGAGAAGTGAGGGTCACTTGAGGAAAAGATTGATATATTATTTTGTTATAAAATAATTTTCAGTTTCTAATGGCTCCAAAATGATTTATTTCAAGGATAAGGTGGGTATGGGTTGAAATTTTTTCCTCCAATAGGTATTAGACAAGTTTAGGTCACCATATTAACCTTGTCTTTTAGATTTAACTCTTAGTTAAATAGTGTGACATTTACCATGTCTCTTTGTATATTTATATTATATGGTTAATAAACATACAATAACAAGCCCAGGGAACCCCATGTAGTTTATTATAAATATATATAACCTTATCCAAGTATTTTTTATGAACCTTGTATTTTTAGGAATATTATTTCAATTAATAATATAGTATTTTTTTTAAACAAACTCAATTATGTCAATTTTGACACTATTAGGTATTTACTTTTTTTAAAATCCATAATAACTTTATCACTTTGAATAAAATTTATATAAACAACCCTAACAAGTCACATTAACATAGAAAATTATTAGAAGAAATCAAAAGTCTCAATTTACATTTATTTGGATATTTATAATATCAATTATTTTAATATTTCATTAATAAGGTAATTAATACATCTTCATTATCTCATAAATAAATTAAATTATTTAATGTATAATAATTATAAATAAAATACCATTTTTTAGGAAATAATTTTATCCTTATAATTAATATTTATAGTCAAATTTATATTGTGTGTTTACCTATATTAAAAATGGTTTATTTATTAATCATTGAGTTTAACTCTTTTAACTGTTCTTTAAATAAAGTAATAATAAATGTCATAATCAAATCGATGTGGACCAAATACGATCATATTTTATTCCTAAGGTTGATTTTGGTTGAATTATACTTATCAAATAGTATTAGGATATGTTTTAGGGTAAGTAGGATATAATTTTTACCCTTAATTCCCCTATTTACTTTTAACCATGGTAAATAAAAGTCAATAGTTACTATTTATCAAAAAATACTTTCAACTTATTGAACCACATTTTACATACTGATATTTACTGTTTCTCTCTGATTTTAGAAATTCAACTCACAAAACTGGTAAAATTATGTTTTAGGAAAATTTGAAAATGCTCTTAGGAGCTGGGTAAAAGACGTCAAAAAGTTCAGTAAAATTGTTAAACATCTAAACTTATTATAAAATTACTCCAATTAATTACATTGAACATATATAGGCATTATGTATCTATTTTGACCTAAAATAAATTTAAATAAAACAAATAATTATTTAAATAAAAAGATTGTTTTAAACAATAACTTAGTGTTTTTCACTATTCATAAAAAATTGATAGTTTTCATAAAAATACAAAAACATCACCCTAAGCTAATTTTGATATTCTGAATCCAAAAATGAATTCCATTTTCAAAAATAAAATTTATAAAATTTCAGAAAGTGGGTATTAATATTAATTACTACTAGTTTGATTGGTTGTGGTGTGTTTGAACTCCACCTTCTGTACAACACATGCTATTGTATTATTCGAAGGGAAACGTACCATGGAAGCTTGGGGTGTTGCATTCTCCCCTCTTTAAAATAATTTCATCTTAAAAATTTATTGAATATTACTGCATAAAATGAGTTGGGTGGTTCTTCATCATATTTTTCTCAGGTTCCCACGTTACCTCTTCCATCTTATGGTTTCTCCATAGAACATTTTCCAGAAGAGTCTTCCGATTTCTCAACACTTGTCCCCTTGTATCAATAATTTTGATGTGCTCTTCACAACAAGTCTAATCAGGTTCCAGTTCAATTTCCTCATAGGTGAGTACATGCATTGGGTCAGTCATTTATTTTCTCCACAGTGATACGTGGAACACATCATGAACATTAGAGAGACTAGGAGGCATTTTCAAACAATAATCTACAACTCCAATTCGTTATAGAATATCGAAACATTCGATGTACCTCGGACTCAATTAACCATTTGTACCAAAATGTATAACACCTTTCCATGGAGATACCTTCAAGGAATCATGGTCTCCTACTTAAAATTACAAATCCTTATTTTGGTTATCGTCATAGATGTTTTTCCTACATTGGGGTGGTTTGATGTGGGTTTTGATAACCTTCACCTTTTCCATTGTTTCCTTAACAAGTTATGGGCCTACGAGTTTTGTTTCCCCAACATCATCTCAAAAATTTGGAGTGCATCATCTCTTTCTATATAAAGCTAAATATAGTGCCATATAAATACTTGAATAGAAGCGATTGTTATAGGAAAATTCTACCTGAGGTAAATATTGATCCCATGTACCTTGAAAGTCATCGTATCAAGATATCATAAATTCCTCTAAGGTTTGAATAGTCCACTCTGATTATCCATCAGTTTGATGGTGGAAGGTAGTGCTCAAACGAAGTTTTGTATCTAGGTCCATTTGAGGACTTTTCCAAAATCTTGATGTAAAATGGGGATCACGATCATGAATAATCTATATGGGTTCTCCATGAAGTCTTACAACTTCATTGATATATAGTATTTCTATACATTCAACTGGTAAATCTTCTCTTATAGAAAGAAAATGTGATGACTTGGTAAGATGATCAACAATGACCCAAATTGCATCATTCCTTATAGGAGTCATTGGTATCCACCTAAAAATTTCTATCATAACATTATCCTATTTCCACTCAGGTATGTGAAGAGGTTGCATGAATCATCTAGGATGTTGTCTTCCAGGTTTTTCTAGTTGACAAACCATACACCTCGACACAAAATCAACAATATCGCTCTTCATATTGTCCCACAAAAAATGTTTTTCAAATATCTATTCATCTTACTGGTACCAGGGTGTATAGAGAAATTGGATCTAGGAGCATCATGCAACAATTACCTTTTTAGATCAGATATGTTAGGAACACGATGACTCTTCCGAAATTTCAAAATTACATATTTCTATATGATGTCACTCAATCTCCCATCATTCAAATCTTTAATATTCATTTGAAACTCCTCATTATGAGTCTGAGAAATCATTATCCTCTCTAGTAAATATGGTTTCATAACAATTTGAAAAATTATTAATGTTTCACCTTCCTTGGTTATTCCCATATGAATATTTACAAGATCCATGAAATTAGGATCCTTTTCAACTCTCAACTCGTTCAAAACTCTATGATCCTTTCTAATCAAAGCATCGAACTCTTTGTTTTCCTTCCCCAAATGGTAGTGTATAGTACAATCATAATCCTTGAGTAGTTCAATCAATCATCTTTGCCTCCTGATGAGTTCTTTCTGTGAGAAAATATACTTCAAACTCTTTTGATCAGTATAAATCTCACATTTTCCACCATAAAGATAGTGTCTCAATATATTCAAAGCAAAGGTTGCAGCTACTACCTCAATATCATGAGTAGGATAGTTTTTATATGGAATTTTTAGCTGTCATGATGCATAGGCAATAACTCTATCATTCTGCATAAGGGTATAACCAATTCTTTTTCTTGAAGCATCACTATAAATTATAGACCCATCAGTCCCTGATGGTAGAGTCAATATAGGAAAATTGACTAATCCTCTATAAAATTCTTCAAAAAATTATTCACTCTTTTTTTTCAAAAAAATTTAACCCCTTTACGTGTGATATGGGTTAATGGGTAAGACAACTGGGAAAAATCTTGGACGGGACTTCGATAATAACCTGCTAAACCAATAAAACTGTGTACCTCAGTTATACTCATCAGTGCTATAAATTCATGGATTTCTTTGGGCTTTGAAGGATCAATAAAGATTCCATCCTTAGAGATAATATGCCCAAAAAAATAAATCTCTTGGAGCTAGAATTCAAACTTCATAATCATCCAATATAATTCATTTCTTCTGGGGGTTTTTAGAATAGTGCACAACTGATTTTTAAGATCTTAGTATATTTTGGAGTATTCTAAAATATCAGTAATAAATACCACTAAAAAGTAATCAATATATAACTGTAAAACTATATTCATTATATCCATGAATATAGATGGTGAATTAGTCAACCAAAAGGCATTACTATAAACTTGTAATGCCCATACCTGGTTCGAAATGCTGTCTTTGGCATGTCTTCCTTCTTCATGCACAACTGATGGCATTCAGATTGAAGTTAAATATTTGAAAAATATTGTGCTCCAAGAAGTTGAACAAATAAATTATCAATTATATGTAGGGGATACTTTTTCTTTATTGTTATATCATTGATCTCCCTGTAGTCAATGCTCAACCTCATAGATCCATCTTTCCCTTTAAAAAGGATAGGGGCTCCCCATGGAGAAACACTTGGGTGAATAAATCCCTTATTACTGAATTCCTCTATTTGTTTCTTTATTTCCACTAATTTTATAGTTTTCATTCTATAAGGGGTCATCGATATAGGCCTTGTACCAAGAATTAAATCATTGGAAAACTCATTTACCCATTCTAGAGGATGTTTAAGTAATTCCTCCGGAAACACATCGAAATATTATTACACAATAGGTACTTCCTCTTTTCAAACATTATTTTACTCACCCACAATTATTTCATTCTCTTATTCTCCAATAATTGAATTTATTTGAGCTAATAGGGGGAACCTAGAGAAGAATCAAGCGGTGACATTTCTGCTCTAAATATAAGGTACTTCTTATCATCATCAAAAATTTCAACCTCCTTCTTCTTACAATAAATTTTTGAATCATAGTCTGAAATCCAATTCATTAAGAGGATTATATCAAATTCAATCATGGGTAAGATGATAAGATCATCAGATACAGAACAATTATATTCCATAGTGGGAACTGATTCCCAAAACTTTGTTGCAATGATAATTCCCTTAAAGGTTTTTACGGACAACTCCCTTGTTAAATCAAATTATAAATATATAATTTTCATAGAAAACTGGTAAGATATTACACAATTTGATGATCAAGAATCAAATAATGCATTGGCTAAACTTGAGGAAACCGTTAAATTACCGACCATCATGTCTTTCAGAGCTTCAACCTCAGAAATAGTGATCGCATAAGCTTGGAATTTCTCCCTTGGCCTTTTATAAGGTAAGTAACCTTGCCTCTTAGGACATTCATTTCCACAATTCCCTTTTTCTCTACAATTGTATCATTCAACATAGTCGGCCTCTTTCTTTCCCTTTCAGTTAGGAGTTTGGTGGCCTTTTTCACCACACTTATAATAGAATCCCATTCCCTTTAGGCAAGTACTAGGGTGAGTCTTCCCATATTTACCACAAGATGGATATCAAAATTTTCCCTTATTCTCCTTATTTCTATTCCTAGAGTGTTCAGCAGATCTCTTCTTCTCATACTTTAGTTTAAAGTCGTAATACATAGAGAAATGTTTTTCTGTCTTGATAACACATGAGACAATATATTCATATGATAAGAAGGATTTTGAGCCTAATTCTCACTAGAGAAATGGTTTTATCCCATCAAAGAATCGATCAATATTAATCCTTGGGTTATGGATATAATCTGCTGCATGTCGTTCTAACCTTTTAATGTTACCCTCATATTTTTTGACATTCTCATCCTCCATTTGTCTCAGACTCAGAAATCACCTTTCTATATCTACTCCATGGTCATGAGGAAAATATTTTTCTAAGAAAGTCTCCTTAAACTCCCTCTATTCCATATTTGATAGTTAATCATCTTTATTTGTGATTTGAATCACCGACCGCCATTGATATAGATCTCCTGTTTGGTGATAAACAGCAATGGAATTTTTTTCCCTTTCGCAACTCTCCAAAAAGTAAAATATTTTCCCTAAGGAACATATCAATTTCTCGGCTACAAATATATTTTTAGTCCCATTAAATGTTGGTGTTTGATTACTCATGAATCGGTTTAACATTAATCATCCACATTGGGGATCAGGGTGCTCCATATGGGTAAAGTTATTATTCATAACCTGTGTGAGTTGTCCTAGTATGGTGATAAGATGATCAGCACCAGTTTCATTACCAGCTCCACTATAATTATCTTTAGTAAGAGGGAAATCTCTACAAATATTACATGCATTGATACAGTTTCCTTTTATACCATTAGGCACCATTTCAAAACAACGACATATAGTAGTTTAGTTTATGAACCGCAATATATAATTTTGAACTAGTAAAATACTTAACATAAATTGAATAGATTATGAATACAATCCAAAATCATAAAAAAATTTCTTTGTGAAAGTATATACTCATAAATACTTCATAATGATTTGTAAAGAAAATGTGAATTATCTGTTGTATATCCCCCAGGAGTGTTGTAACCCGGATTGCAGCAAGACCCATTGTCGTGCACTAGTTCCCATTCAAGTCTAGATCATAGAAGTGTTTTTAGGTTTTACCCCTAGATAAATTTGTTCCAGAGCCACCTCTACCTACTCGTATCTAGAAAAAGATAAATTTCTTCGAAAACTCACAAAATCTCTATAGTACCAAAATACTTAGAAGTTCTTCATTACTAGTCCTCAAAGTCTATATTAGGGTATTATTCTCTAATCAGAGTTTTTCTGAATCTTGTTTCTAAGGATTTCACTCATCTTCCTCTAATACCAACTATAACACCCTGAAACCAGTTACCCAGCGTTATTATAATATTACATAACATTAGCATGACCACAAGGGATCAAATCCCGAAATACCGATCAGTGTAGTAGCCTTGGAAGTACTAGATACATTCATAATTTTTACATTACATCATGAAAAAATGCATCAACAACATTTTGTACTCATTGAAAATACATATATCCTTAAAATATCCCTTTAATTAAACCATAAAATATTTCTTCACATCTTAGGAAAAAGAAGACATATTAAGGGGTGAGCTCAGATACTCATTAAGGATAAAAATATTGAAGATGCATTCATAAATAAGCATAAATGATTAAGGCAAAGTATAAGAATAAAACATAATCCTTTTAAACAGAAACATCCATATAATATAGCCAATATAATTCAAATAATGCCATTTACTTATTCACATGGATATTCTACTAGTTGAATAATCACATTGAATATCAATAGCCAATTTCATAATGATGGAAATCATAATGTTAGACTTCATAACCACATAGTGAAGGCTTGTGCCAAGACGATAAATAATATTTTATCAAGGCCTTTTTCCAAGACACCAGTTTGTCTCATGAGACCTACGGATGCGTCGAGGAGCTATAGTGGGGTCCACCAGTCTCTTACTAAGTCCAATGCATTCCTTATATGAAATGGTTTAATCATAACAGAAACATTCTTATTCAATCTAGAATATGAAATTTAAATACTTTATCCATAAACCATGAATTATGTAAGAATAAAACAACCACGGTTAAACATATCACTAAACATTCAATACAATATGGATGTTTTGTATCATAATAAATCAACTTCAAACGTGCTTAAAATCCAACAAATAATACTGACAATGATGAAAGGAAAATTTTTTTTAGAAAAATATCTCTTTATATTTTAAAATATTTTAAAAGTAATATAATTATAAAAAACACTTCTTTTGAAAATATTCTTATAAGCTTTTACGAGACGCTTCAACGATATTATAATGGTGGAAAATAGGTGCACTCACCATATAAGTTAAAAAAAGACATTCTTACCTTAATTTTTTCGAAAAGGTCATAAAGTATCTTGTTTAGAAAATGACAAAAAGATTTTTTACAAAACATATTTGGTAAAACAAGGGAGTAAATGACTTTAACCCATAGTCTAGTAAGAAGTAAGAGTGTTTTGAATTACATTTTTCTGAAAAAACAGATGTGGATGATAAAGAGGTCCCAGTAGATACTTACATATTAAGAACCTCAGATAAGTAAAGAGATTTTCAAATTAACCCTTACTATGTACATTTCCTTAGTGGATGGTATGTTAACCTCTTGTATAATAGTTAAAACATTTTTATTAAATTATACAAGATCTATATACCAAAATATGATATCATATATCTTCCTATAATATTTCTTTGTTAATAATATTTCAGTGGTATCATTGTTTCGAGTGTTAACTGATTCATTTTCCATTATATGATTTGTTACATAAGCCATGTTTGTTATGGATAGGATGTATTTTATTCATATACATAATTATATTACGTTCATAAACCATATTTTTCATCATAAAATGAATATTATTCTTTAATAATCATGATGGGGAATGAATCTCATCGCGTTCGTGGAGACGGTACTCCATACGTACGAACGAGCGAAAATAACTTTATATTGAGGGAGAAATCATATGTAATTGGATGGTATATCATATATACAGAATCATTAACATGTTATATTAATTATTTACATCAGTTATACTCATTATTATGCCCATCCAAATAATGATGTGTTTGAATAACAAACTACATCACGACGTGGAGACGGTAAGCCGCACTTATGCACACATGGTGACTTTGTCTTTTGTAAGATGGATAGAATAACAAATATGGTTGTACCATATTTATAATAACATAATAATATGTATAAGTTACTATATTGTTTTTTTCAAAATGAAAAAAAGAGAAAGTGGAAGAAGAAAAGAACGTTAAAGATGGTGGTGAAATTATTGCCTCTACTTCGAGTGATTCCTTTTGAGTTGATACAAAGGGCTCCATAGGTTGTATTTATAATAAATTTAAGGCCTATTAGATGAATTGAGGGAAATTGGGAGGATATTTGGGCAGGTTTTGGCTGAGCCAAATGGCTTGGGAAGTCTAAAATTAAGATAAGGGGAAGTGCCATTTTATAAGAGAGGTGGGGGTCACTTTAAGAAAAGCTTGAAATATTATTTTATAATAAAATTATTTTCGGTTTCTAATGGATTAAAAATTATTTATTTCAAGGATTAGTTGGTTATGGGTATAAATCCATTCAAACAATAGGTTTTAGATATGTTAAGGTTACCTAAATAATCTTATCTTTTTTATTTAACTCTTAGTTAAATAGTTTGACATTTATCATGTCTCTTTGTATTTTTATATTACTTGGTTTATAAACATATTATAACAATATATGAGAACCCCATGTGGTTAATTATTAATATATATAATCAATAAAATGTTCTTTTGTAGAACCTTATATTTCTAGAAATATTATATCAATTAATAATATAGATTTTTTTTAAAAAACTCTTTTATGTTAATTTTGACACTATTTAGTATTTTATTTTTTTGAAAGCTATAAAAACTTTATCTCTTCGAATAAAATTTATTTAACCAACCCTAACATGTCATATTAACCTTTAAAATTAGTTTAATTCATCATAAGTCTCAATTTACATTTATTTGGAGTTTTATAATATCAATTATTTTAATATTACATTAATATGGTGATCACTACGTCATCATTGTGTCATAAAAATAATAAATTATTTAATGTCTAAAAATTATAAATAAAATAATATTATGTAGGAAATATTTTTATATTTATAATTAATATTTATATTCGAATTTATATTGTGTGTAACACTATATTAAAAATGATTAGCTATTGAACATTGAATTTAACTATTTTAACACTTCTTTAAATTAATAAATAATATATGTCCTAATCTGATCCAATTGAACCAAAAAGGATAATATTTTATTCATGCGGTTTTTGTTTGTCTAATTATACTTATCCAATAGATTTTTTACATTTTTTAGGTTAATTATGATATCAGTTTTACCCTTAATTACCATATTTACTTTTTAACCGTGGTAAATAAAAGTCAAAAATTACGATTCACCAAAAATTATTTTTATCTTATTGAAGGACATTTTACTTACTTATATTAACTGTGTCTATAATATTTTTGAAATTCAACTCAATGAAGTGGTAAAAATAAGTTTTATGAAAATTTTGAAATGCTCCTAGGAGGTGGTTAAAAGACGGTAAAAAGATCAATAAAATTTTTATATATCTAAACGTATTACAAAATGACTTCAATGAATTTCATTGATCTTATATAGGTATTATGTATCTATTTTGACCACAAATAAATTTAAATAAAAGAAATAATTATTTAAATATGAAGTCGGTTTTACACAATAACCATGTGTTTTCACTATTCATCAAAAATTGAAAGTTTTCTGATAAATATGAAACATTCACCATATGATAATTTCGATATTTTGAGTCCAAAAATGAAGTCCATTTTGAAATATAAAATTTATAAAATTTTAAAAACTGGGTATACTATTTATAATGATTAGTTTGATTTTTTGTGGTGTGTTTGAACTCGAAGTTGCGTACAACACAAGCTAATGTATTATTCAAAGGGAAACATATTATGGAATATTATAGTGTTACAGATATCATTTTTTCCCATCATATTCTATCATGAAATTATTTCATGATGGATTAAAATTATATGTATTCTATTATTTAAAAATTTATATATCCAGTATTATTATAAAAAATATAACATTGGTATATTCTATTCCATGGATGATATAATACCATCACTTGTGTGTACAGAAGACTACCATCTCGCGAAGAGATGTGATTAATTTTTCAATAACACTTTAATTGGAAGGTATAAAAGATAATTTTAATTTATATATATTATATAGATGATATAATAAATATACTAATGAATAATTTATCATTATTAAATGATTATATTCCATTTTCATTTTACATATGAAAAATTATAATTTCATTTGTGTTCATGTGGATTGCCACCTCTACAAGGAATGAAATTATTCTTCATCACCACATTAAAATAATGATATATATATGTATATTTAGAAAATTAATATGTTATATACGATATTATGATAATTAATTGAATAAAATAGAATAAAAAACAAAATTACATGATGATAATTAAATAATAGAAATGTCACCAAGGCATTTATATTCCCTAAAAATTTCATGATCGTAACGTAGATCATTTTTCCTAAACAAATTTCAGGATTTATATTCAATGTATAATTCATGAATAAATATGAAAATTATTTCATTGTTATTATATTTTATATATTTAAATAATGATATATTTTAGCATGTTCAACACACTAATATTGTTTTGAAATAATGAGGTGAATGTCCCCAAAACACCTGATCTAAAATTAACTAATTAAATGTTTAAATATATCATTAATAATATATATAACAAATAATTCAAGTATAAGGTATTAATCCTGGAAAATATTAATAATAAATAAAATAACATATGTAATCTTATTATGCTGGAGGTAAATGGTAAACAAGGAATGTATAGATTCGATGTAAGGGTTATTCTAATATCACTTTATTTATATGAGACAGATAATTTATTCACCACTTATCAATATTGTATGATTTATATATTGAACCTTTTAAATTTTATATAATTTATCTTTTATACATCAGGGTATTTCATGTTTCAATTTGAATTATTTCATTGAATGGGATTCAACATGAAATATTCCATGTGTTAAAAAACTTCACTACTAAATTTATTTTTGTTGTGTTCTATTACTTCATCATTACCATTGAAATTATATGATTATGTGTTCAATTAAATTTTTTATATTATTTTTTATTTATAATTTTCTTATGTGTATCACATTATATACACAAATTTGACTAATTTATTAATTCTCACTTCAACATTATGATCATTTATGGTGCTTTTATTCAATTTCCATTCCTTGATGCTTGTTTTGATGTTATTCACATATATTCTATTATGAGGTGTATTTAAAGACCCACTGACATTTTATATCAAAAAATTTTCTATAATCATGATATTTAATATATTATTTGTTTTTATGATTCCAATGGGATTATGATTCAAATGTTTTTAAAGTTGTAAGTGACTTTCTTTCAAAAAAAAATCTTCTAATATATAATTTTTGACTATTATAAAAAGGAATGTAAATTTTTTAACAAATAAATCATAAATTAAATTTCAAAAATCGTGATAAAAAAACTTATTTAATTTTTCATTTATATGTTTCCAATGTTATTTTAATGGAAATGGTTCTTTATATAGTCTTTAAATTTTCAAATTTTATTTTTAAAAGAAATTTTTTAAGAAAATATATGTTAATTTCCCTTTTTATTTAAAAATAACTTACCTTTAAAAATATTTCTATTTCAATGTATTTTTCAAAATGTATTACTATGATTTTTCAAATTCATTTTTAGATGTAATTTTATTTATTTTTATATTTTTAAAGGAACTGTCCAAAATTTTTTAAAATCAATTCCATTTGGATTATTCCAAAAACATGAAAGGAATATTTTATTTAGAGTATTATACATGAATATATATTACAATTATTATAAAAATTATTTTAGTTTATAATTATTTTACGATATTCAATGGTAATTTTCAACGAAATGTTTTTTTTTAAATATGTTTTAGATTTTTAATTTTTAAAAGTGATTATCAAAATGGAATGGTTATTTTTCCCAAAAATGTTTTTAATTATCTTTTAATAGTATTTACAATCATCAACATCAAAAAACATTGTTTTCACTTGTAATCAATATAAGAAATTTCTTAATAAAATCATCAAAATTGTTTTTTTTCATGGATTAATATTTATTCATAGATATTGTTGTGGAACTTATTTCTTTTTCTATGGGTTAATCTTGCCTTAAAGAAATTGGCATGGAAACCATTTATATCTCATGAAATTATCATGTTATAAAAATACTAAATTGATAACCGTTTATTTAAAATGAGAGAATAAAAATCCAAAAAGATTAATGGATGTTAAAATAAATTAATGATGAAACCAATTATATATGTACATTATTAATGTTGTGGTTCTTAGACATTATAAGTGATTAGTGCCCCCACATATCTCTATGAACAAGATTCGGATTATATGATGGGTGTTTCCAAATATATTTTGAATTCATTATATAATGATTAATCTATCTTAATAATGATATTATAAGTCATCCATATTGTTATTCTAATTATAAGGGTTCTATAATTGTTCTATGATGATGATGTTATAAGATAAAAATATGTTATATATATTCTATATATGGATTTATAATTTTTCCTTTGATTATGATTTATATCTCATGTCTCGTGATTATTTTTTTGATGAATATTTTCTTTTGTTAAAGCCTTCTAATTTTCATTCATGTTCCAATATCCATGAATTGTTGAATATGAAGGTAATTATGTAATAATAATGAACTTCTATATTGTCATCATACCCATATGCTCTTTATATCCTCACTAAATACATTCAATTATTAATTCTTACATTTACCATTAGTGATAAATTATGAACATGCTTCTTATATTTTATTTTACCCATGTTGTAATGATTATGGTAAAACTAGTTTTTTCTAATGTGGTTTCATAAATACGATGATTATGAACTAATGTGGAATAAGAAATATTGAGTATAGGGGGACATGATGTTAAAATTTATGAAATAGTTGTTTATAAATCCACATTCCTAATATTTTTTTCCTAATTATATAAAACTCAAAATAATTATTTCGTGAGAATTTAAGCGATCCAATATTTCTCTTAGATGTTTTATGTTTGGGATGATGAAAATTGGGTGGCATTCATCAGTATCAACGAAAAAAATGTAATTTTAATGTTTCTAACCCCAGGCCCAGGAGTGTAGGTTCATTGAGGTTATATATAATCTGAAAATTAATGTCTTTAATTCTGATAATAATAATAATTATTTGGATTTAATATCTATATAAGGTTATTTATTTAATGGGTTTTATGATTCTAATGTTACCAAAGATTTAAGTGTTTTAGGATAACATCTTATTGTTAATTGATATTGTTTATGGTTATGATTTTATTGATGGGATATTTGAATCTACCTATATAGTAAATCATAAATATATAACACTCTAGTTATTTTATGAGAATACATATTTCTATTTTATTTCATTCTCTCTAAGTACATAAGTGACTAATATATTTTCTTGAATAAAAATAAAAAAAAGTGTAGTTTTGTCGAGAGTCATTTATATTCCATGTCAATGCTTTCTATTTGTAAAAGTAATGTCATAGTAATAAATATTAATTTTCAAAATTCATTTTTACCTATTTTTAATTTCAATGTATTACATTAATATTAATCTTCTCTTCCTTTTCGAAATGATAAATTTCTTTCTTTTTAATGAAAATGTGAAAGAAATATTTGTTTTAACATGTACAATATTAGAGTTATTTCCATCCATCAAATCTTTAAAATGATTTAAATATTTTGTTACACATTAATATTATTATTTTAAATATAATTGTTTTCATTAATATTTGGGAATTTTTTAAAATTTAAAAAACTATGTTTACGGTGAAATGTGTATTTTTATCAAGAAATTCTCTAAGAAATAATTAAAATGATTTTTCATATATGTTTAAATCCTTTGATATATCCATATATTTAGTGGAGATGTTATCCAATGATACCATACATATTATTTACTTGGATTTTTTATCACTATGATAATGTGATTTTCATGAAACCCATTCATTTTCCATCGGTAATGCTATGATGGTTTGATTTAATGATTATGAAATCCATTTATTTTATATGGGCTATATGATGATGAAATGTCTTTGAAACCCATTCATTTTTCATAGGTTATGATATGATAAATGTTTTGTGACCCAGTAGTGTATATCGGTATGAATTTAATAATATGATGGGAGAGCCTTAAATTATATATCCCTCAAATGCTTTGGGTATATAAGAATAAATCATTTAAAAATTATGTTATGTTCTAACATGATTTCAATTTGAAAATTTCATGTATGGGCCCCATTTTTTATCCTTTATATTATATGTGGACTTGGCCCTTATGTCTAAATGTTTATTCATAGACATGTCATTCATATCCTTATGATTAAACATGGACATGGTTTTAATATCTATAAGTTTAGCCAAGGGTATGATTTCATGTTGTTTACTAAATGAAAGATCCTATTTCTATTTATACATGTTCAATATGTTATAAGATTATGATTTTCTACCTTCTTATATCTATATTTTTTATCATGGTTCATATTTATTTCTTTTATTATTAATATATTATGATATTAAAAGCTTTATTCCATGACATATGATTATAATATATGTTATGTATGGTATGTTTTCATATTTCAGTTTGATGTTCCCATTCTCTTATGATCACTTTATGCATATGTGTTCATTAATTTAATCGGTTTTATACCTATTGATCATCTGATATCACTGATTATTATGTTTCATTTTCATAGGTTATGAAAAAGGTTTTAAGGATGTAATTTGTTTGAACATTACTACATGGGAATATAATTATGGGATATATTAGAGATCATTCTATAAACAATAAGAATGTGTATCTAGTATAAAATTTCACTAAACCTATACAATGATTGGTCATGTATTTTTTAAATTTATTAAATATTCATCTAAAAGATAAAATATTTATGTATGAAATGAGCAAGTTATTATAGTGGGTATTAGATGTTAGTTTTAGTCATATAGTGTATATTAGTGGTAGGAAAAATTTGTGAGTAGCCTATGGATATGTCTATGGATAATCCTATTTGTGTGAAAATGTCTTGGATTTTTAGGGAAGGATAAGGTGAGTTGTTTCTAATAAATTACACCACTATGATGACACTATAGGTGGATGTGGCTCTAGAATAGTTTTAAATAAATAAAACAACTTTGACAAGGCACTACTAATATTTAACATGATATTCACCTAGTTCATGATAGTGAGCCTTACTTTCCACTAGGTTTAACATTCATGGGGGATTTTTTTTGGAAATTCACAAACTATTTATAGGCCATAAAGATGGATTTTAATAATGATCACAAATGACCATGTGAAAACCTAAGGTTTCATAGATTAAAAAAAGGTGTAATTATTTAGAAATATTCTAAATATTTTCTTTCAGGATTATATTACTTCAAACTCTAATTATTATTTCTCACACACTTTTTTTTAATTTATATAAACCAATGGATTCATACTAATATTAAATCTGACATTTAATGGACAAATTTTTATTATGATAAACTAAGTGAGATGATCATAGAAATGTGAAACCTATTGATTATTTCTAATAAACTATATAATTATATAATAAAAAAACATTGGTGTGTATCTTAAAACAAATATTAATAAAATTATTTAGTTCCATGAATACCATAGAGTAAATTATATTCAAAATCTAACATATACAGAATATGGAAAGAAACACTTCTGGGAATGTATCAGTGCAACGAGAAGATGCGTAGAGTATGGAAAATATGGACACAAAATAAGTAATTTAAAAAATTGAAATGACTGGTTAATAAATTATATGAAAATAATGTTTTTATAATGTACAAAAATGTATGAATGTTTTAATAGGGGAATATATGGGCAATAAATTTTTTTTTGTCCCAGTGGGAAATCATGAGAATATAATCCACAAGGTTGAATCGGTAATGGATATAATGTTGATAATCAAGAAGATATGAATGAAATGAAATTTATGGTCCATTATAAGGGTATTGTATATATTAAAATTATGGATAATTAATAAATTTATTTTGATTAATCTTAAGAAAATATTAATATTTCATAATTTTAGGAATGTATTATTTTTAAAAAATATAATAAATATTTATTAATTATTTTAAATGAAAGTGGAAAGACTAAATTAATTTTTAATTTAGATTTTAGAATTATGATTTATATGTGTTTTCTAAATGAATTTTTTTTATAAGAATAATGTATAATCTAATAATTATCCCAGATTTTTTTAGGATTTTAAAAGAATATATTGAATAAAAATGATGAATTAGAATAGTGATTTAAAATTAAGTTGATATTTTATAGAAAAAAAATGATTGGTAAAAATATAACCCCTAATATGTGCCATATACTAATTTAATAATGTTTCATTAGGATAAAGAGTATACTTAATTTGATGATATGAGTTATATAGTATTTATAAGATTAAAATGATTAGTGATTGGGAATATAATATTGAGTTTACTATATTTTGTAATTTGTGTAATATATTTGACTATAAGTGATTTTATTTAACGAATAAAGTTTGAAATATCTTTGTAGTAATATGTAATTTTTGTGTGATTTTATTTAGAAAATACTTATAGTATATACATTCTTTCAAGAGTTGTTATGAGTGAATTTTTTTATTTCTGGATAAATTTTAATTGGATCATGGATGGATAAGAGATATAATCATTCCAATGTTTAGCATTAAATTATGGTTAGGAATTTTTTGGAAGATACTTAAGGTTAATTATTTATATAATGTGTAATGTTTAACATAGGGTGTTGTTTGGGATGTTTTATAACATAATGCATTTTATTTATCCCTATTGTATAACATAGAGTAACCAATTTAGATTTGATAAATATTTACATATTGTAGGATTAATCTTCCTTCCAATTATAAATCTTATAATCATTTAAAATTATTTTTAGTTCCTTAAGAATGAAAAATTCATCTTGGATATTCACTTATTGGGGTAAGAGATGAATAAGAAATTGATATAATCATAAAAAAAGGATGAGATTGATATTATAAAATAGAATGAAATCAAGTAAGCATTATTTCTCATGAAAATATACCCACATTAAAAAGGGATCTTTAATTAAAAAAAAAATCCAATCACCATAATCTTTGATTAATTTATAATATTTTAGTCAAAAACATTGTTTAAGGTTTTTTGGTCGTTGACATTCCCCTGATCATTCAGTTTCTAAAAATAAATGATGTATGAACATTTATTTTAATCCATTTTTATATTATTACATACCAATATTTTTCTATAATTAAAAACCATAATTATCTTTTATTTTAGACGAGCATAATATTTTTCGTTCCCTCATTTGAAGAGTATTTTTTTACTAAAAATTCTTACATTGTGGGATTTCCACAGATGCATTTCCAAAGGATAAACCCCAGATTCCTGATAATAATATCAAATTTAGAGGAAAAAATTTATTAATTGGGAGGGAAATAATGTATCACACTTGAGATTTTATAAAAAAAAATTATGTAATTTTAATTTTTCTATAGCTTTTTCTACATGCAACAGTATGTAAAAATTAATCATAATATAGAATTAACATTTTATTATTTAATATAAAATTTGTCACCTAGTTTCGGTTTTGGAAGATGTGGGTATGAAAAAATAAATTATGAAATATATATAGTTTATATACTTAAAAATATATTTACTGATTATCAATTTGTTATAAAATAAAATAAAATGTCCATATGAAAGTGAAACAAATATTTTTATCAAAAAACATCTTTTTGTGCATAATATGTTTTTATTCTAATAAATTAAATTATTAACTATTTTTGAATGAATGTCAATATATATATATATATATATATTCAATTAAAATTTTAACCATTCATTCTATATGTGTTATAGGCATGGGAAAAGGTTAAATTATGTGTATGCCTGAAATGGTATTTTTCAAAAATGTTGGTTTCTCTCATTTTGTGAACTTATCTAATTTTTTTGGGAATTTTTTGTGTTTTTTTGAAAAAAAATAACTTATTATTGGAAATTATAATATAAAATTTATCATATATTAAATTTTTGTTAATTTTCTAAAATGATTAATTTTTATATGAATATTGAAAAATATCGGTTTTATCAAAATTAATCTTTTCAATAAAAGAATTTAAAAAGAATAATATTTGTTTAAAATGGTTTTAACAGATAAATTAGTTTAATTATATTATTTATAATACAATTTATTTCACTAGAAAAAATTTTATATAAGCTTTTTAGGTACAAACCATTTATACTTTAGAAGACATTTTCTTTGGAAAATTGTTTTCTGTCGAGCATGCATGTTTAATTTTAAATTAAATCAAACAAATTTTTTAAATTGAATTATATAAAATTAATTATTTATTTTGAATAATAATAATTAAAATTGGGTAATATTTTTAACATTATTTATAGTGAAAATAAATAGTAAATTCATTGAAAATTAATTACAATAGTTAAGGTTAAAAAACGAGTTTTCTCATTAGATGTGCTGGGGTTAAAAGTAATTTACAAAAAAATGATTTTATACTAATAAATTATATTTAATATATAGAAAAACTAGTTAAAATTTATATAATAAGGCTTATTTTATTTTTATTCATAAATGATAAATTACCTAGGTTTATAAAAATGACTATTTACCGAGGTAAAAACCAAAATGGTAAAAATTATTAAACATAGTGTCTATGAAAATACCATATATACTTTTTTTAATATGATAGTGTGTATAAACCATTTATTCCCTTAAAAAAATATTTAAAAAAAAATTAAGGCACCTTTATTGAGAGTGAAATCCAATTATTGAATAGTTTTGCGTATTTAAAAAAATTACACAACTCATCGATTATAAAAGGAAATATACACCCCTTTAATTTTCACAATTAATAGTCTATTTATTTATTTAAAAAACTAAAAAATATCTCTATAATATAATCATACATATTATAGAAAACTATTATTCTTGAAATACAATTCTATGGATCCTTAATAACAGATCAAAAGGATGGTTTTCTAAGAGAATGTAATTGTCTTCAGTAAGCTCTTTTTGTTCACTTTTTCTATTACCAAATTCTATCATGTTTTCATAATTAAAATTTTATAACAACATTATATACTATATAATGAGATGTTATTATACTTATTTCATAAGCTATATTCATCCTTTCTTCAATCCAATGGGAAACAAAACTGTTGATCATGTTTATAGTGGACCAGAATAAAACAAGCCGATGTTATTCATTTTCCATAACATCCTATCACATATAGATATAATTATGGAATTAAATTATTTTTATGATAATTACTAAATATTTAAAAATCTATATTTATAATATCAAAAGTAACTTATACATTCAAATCCTTGTAAACCGATAAAATCACTCATGCGTTTTTGTGGACTACTACCTCTATGAAGTGATGCGATAAATTTTTCATTTTATAATGACATGGACAATAATAATGATATATTTAATGAATATTATATATATATTTGTGTGTGTGTGTGTTTTTGTGTTTTAAAATTGATATTTTATTTGTGTATTATTATTTACCTTTCGTTCACTATATCTATTGAGATAACGGAGACAACATTTATGCGTTCGTAAGACATACTCTCTCCAAGGATAGTGTCATTCATTTTTCTATATCTAATGATTATGAATTATTATAAATACATGTATAATAAATATATATTATATTTATATCATGGTGAATATTATAAATATGATGGAACTTATGGTAAATGGTAAAGGGAAAAACTACCAAACCAACAGATATATGAAAAACGAAGTAATTACTAAACGAAACAAGATTTCACCCCAAGACCTGACTCTGAGGCACTTATGGATGAAGCATCTTATGCCTCACCATCAGACACGAGAATCCCCCCGACCATGGCTCCTTTGAATGACACCCTTTTTTGAAACCTTCCCCAATGACCCGAACGGTCACACAATAGTAGGAATTCAGAGGGATGGGACAATATCTCTTGGGATTCTCAAACCGGCAACACCGATGGTACATTAGAAAGTGGTCTGAGGAGCCAGAAGTCAACACCGACAAAAGGGATTTCTTCATAGGCGGGTTCCTCTCGTACTCCATGCTTGCAAAATGGGGAACCCATATGAGTGACGAGTGGTGCCAGATTTGTCAAGAACTTGCGCTCCAGATGTAAAATCCTTAAAGCGGCTGACACAGGTTATCACCAACCACTGGCCTTGTTGACTACAGATATGCTCTCCCCTCTTTTTGCCTTCACCTCCTCAGGGATGATCCATTGGATTGAGATGGACTTTAACACCTCCAACATCATCCCAACTCCCACTATGATGAAAAGTAAACCTCCATTGGTCCAAGGATGGACCCTCCACTAAACCCAAGAAAATATGAACTCTAACAAACTCGGCAGTCCCTAGCCACCTGAAGACATGATCTACTCCCCTCAAACTTCTTCACTACCTCTAATGAACCTCGAATGCCTCGAAAGGCAAGCAACACACTATAGAAACCAGAATTGGGCACAACTCATTGACAACTTATGAGGACTTTTTTAGGTGGCATATTCAAAACAACATGAAAAAAATTGCAACTGGAATCAATCCAATAATCAATCAAAAGAAACACCCCGAGCCGAGACAACCAACCCGAAATCTTGAACAAGATCAAACTCAACCAAAAGAAACACGACAAGACAAAGGTAACAGACTCATAAATCAAACATATATAAATATAAGCAAAAACCACTTTTCAAAATACAAAAAACCCACTTTTCGAGAAAAACCAAGTCTTGAAATCATTTTTCATTCATTCAAGTCCATTTTAGAAAAATAAAGCTATGCCTTAAATTCAAAAACCCCACCCATGGGATCCTATAAACCGCCACATAATCCTTTATCCCTTTTTACTCAAATCACCCGTACATATGTGTCAATGTGCACTTCATGTGTCTAGCCACACTTATGCAGATGATCCTAAGGAATACCAAGGGTCGTACTTTCTATTCTGTTACCAAATCCAAACATAAGCCAAAATTATCCAAATTAAAACACTTACTCTGTAAAAACCCACTTCACCCATTTCAAAACAACTTGAAATAAATCCCCTTTTTACCATTTTTAAAACCATTAGAGAAAGGACCCTATCAATTCAAAACCACCTTCAAATCCAAAATCACTCTAACACCAACCGAAATCAAGAAAAAACACTTAACTTGCATCAAATCACCTGATAGAGGGACCAGTAGTCTTGATTAACCTAGCGACATTATAGTGGGCCATGTCCTAATTAAGCGTCAACGACTAGGATGAACTTAAACCGTGTACGTGAACTCCAAATGGGTCACTACTCCATGTAAAATCACAATCTAAATCGGTTTTACTCTGTTGTCATCCCTCATTCCAATACAAAAGTAGAAGACTCAAAACCCAGACTACCCCTGGTAGCTCAGGTCTCGTCACGAACGGTGGTGTTCAGAAAGCGACCCACAACCTACCTCTTGAGCCCTGACAGTCTTAAATCTCCATCTACCAAACATCAGAAATAACAAAGGGCATTATGAAAAGAGAGGTCCACTATGATCCAACCTTTTCTGATACTATTTTTTCCTGAACCAACCCAGGTTGACCATGAACCAGTCACATGACCTAAGAGGCGTTCCCTTTCCTCCCGGGCTGGCGACAAGCGCCAGGGCATCAACAGAGGATATGGGAATTATTTCACATATTAAAAATAAATAAGTAAAGAAGCAGAAATAAAATAGAGTAATGAAAAGTAACTCAATAGAGTAAAATAAATAAACAAAAACAAAAGGAAAAAAATAAATCTAACCCGAATAGACAACCACTATCTCTATGTGACCTAGCGGGTCATTCTCTGACTCACGAACAAACATCGTCCAAGGCGAACACACCCAAGTTGTAGCCTACACAAACACTAAAAATAGAAAAGAACTATAGGCGTGAGTATTAAAACTCAATAGGCCTACCCATCAAACTATTCCCAATGCACTACCTTTAAACAATGAAATTTACTAATTCCAGCTTTGAAATAAAGTATACAAAATATTGGTTTCCACACATACTTTCATTTCTAAAACAATTAACAGTCCATTGCCCTTTTTCATTTAAAACAAGTTTAATGTTGAAAGAAATAGGGGAATTTAATTTTAAAACATTTCTGGGAATAATTTAGAAATTGAAATTCCAGTCGTTAGTCAAATGGAAAACCACACACACAACACACAACACACACTAAGGGAAATGGAATAGAAGTTGCACATAGGAGATAGCAACCGAACTAGACCTCTCAATCATCCGCCACATAATAATAATCACTAAAGAAAACATGGTTCAAAACTAGGAGATCGTGAACCATCCATAATGTAATGTACATGTGGTTCATCCTAAAATCATGCTCTAACTCGATGACGTCATAACACCCCAATGGCCGGTATAGCCCTTCATGCCCTAACCGAGGGGCCCAATCCCCATAGCAGTAATAACTTAGTATTCCCCGGCTATGGGGCCACTAGACAATGTGTAATCTAAACTGGTTGAGCAATTGTTCTCAGAAGATTTACTCACTATTCTAGGTTCACATGTCAACACATACAATAAAAGGGGGTGCATCCACAATGAAAATCAATCTGTCAGGATCAACAAATATCACACACAACTCACGCAATAAATGCACACCAAGGATCACCGTTGAGTGGTTTTTCTAAGATAATTTATTTTATTAAAGTGCCAAATGGGCCTTCACCAATTTTAAAGAAAACCCTCATTTATCGAGAAAACCTAAAACCCTTGTTCCAAAAAAAATCACTTATCTTTAAAGCTAGAACTACATTTGAAATGCTGTCAATTATGTTTAAAGGCCAAATGAAATTCTTTCAATACTGGGTGTCCGCTCGTCAAGAAAATGTTTCAAGTGTCATGTATAAAATAAATGGATCTTTTTACACAAAATAATAATTTAACAATTAATAATCTTTTATTGTTTCTCATTTATTAAAATTAATAAAACATCAAGAAAATAATAAATTCTAAATTTAAATGTGAGTGTAGTGGGGGACCATCCTGGACTTGCAGCTTAGTTACGAAGACGCGACGCGTCTCACACTTTCTCCTAAGTACGCGTGACCTGTTGATGACCACAATATCACGGTTCTTCCTCACTTATACACTGCAACAAATGCACAACTAAAAATCATAAACACGTAATCAAAACAAATCAAATGACCAAAAAGTTGAACCACCACCTCAACATGATTTCAAAACACAACTTTCACCACATATATTATTTACTAAACCATTTTAAAATTTCTAAAAAAACTTTGAAATAGAAAATCATGGCTTTACACACACAAAAAACCGCTCTCGAAACCCATTTTAAATCCAAATAATGACAAAAACTATTTCAAAACACCTTTCATGCAATTAATACAATTTATAAAATCACATACACAATTTATAAAATACACACAGAGGGAATAATAAAAGGGTACACTTAAAATCAAACCCATTTAATTTTAGAAAACAATCTTTTAAGCGACATACACACCACAAATTCAAACACAACCTCAATTATTTTTAAAAACTAAATTCACACCAGGCTAATCAACCACAAAACACGTGAACTCAAATAAACGGGTGAAACAATTTTCCAAACAAAGAAGAACTAACAATTTCCACGTGATATAATTAATTTAACAACAAAACACATAACCAACAACCTAATAGATGTGAATATCAAGATAACAAAGTAAACATAATTTAAATAAGCATAAGCAATGGAATCCAACCTCGATAATAAAGAAGCTTTCGAAATTCATGTGCGAACATCATGCGCACATCTTTCACACCCCAAGGACTATTAAAAACAACCCTAAGAAGTAAGATTAAACCCAAAACATATGAATCACCCCTAAAAAATGAATCTTCATCATTAGAAAACTACCAAAAATGGAGAAAAATATATATTGGGAGTAGAACACACCTACAGTGATAGTGATGGAAGCAAGATGTGCAAGAGAAGATGGGACGAGAGCTGATAGGAATGGTAGTTCCACCTCGTATGGATGGCGAGAAGTTGCAGGGTGCCAGAAAAGTCAGTGGTAGGGGGCGCATGGCCTCAAAGGGCACACGATGGGTCGGAAGGCGCAAAGTGAGGCAAGGTCGGCACTAGGGAGGCTGGTAAGATCCCAGGCGAGGCCAGGACCTAAGCGTGGTAGTCAGGAAGTTAAGTTCATGGGTAAATGGTGCGGGGTCTACTTGCCACGGGCGCGACACATGGTCTGCGGGTGGAATAGAGACCGGAAGTAGGTGGGGATTTGGGAGGAGGCCGGCTAGTCAGCTGGGCACTGGATCGTGGCACGAGACAAGGTAGAGGCGACCTGGATGAGGGAGCCTGGTGCAAGCGGCGAGTGAGGCAACCCGCCAGAGGTGCGACATGGTCAGAGCGGAAGAGGGTGAGTGTGGGATGTGGAAGTCGGTACGAGAAGCGGTCGGGCACCTAGAATAGGAGGGGAAAACACGGAGGCTACTGGGCAAGTGCCTAGGGGTGATGGGTGCTGGGAGTGGTCGGCCGTAGGAGGGTGAAGGGGGTCAGTGCGAGGCAACATCAATGAAGGAGGGATGATGTAGGTCCTACTGTGTGAACATGAAAAGAACCGGGGGGGGGGGGGGTGCCGTCAGGTATGTAGGGTTAGGTTTAATTATTTTTTTCATTCTATTATGGTAATAATAATAATAACACTAATAATAAAAGAATAATCGTAATAATTCAAGTAATAATAATAAAATAAATAATATAAAGAACAATAATGATGAAGTTAATAAAGATAAAAATAATAAAAATTAATAACAATAATATAATAATAATTATAAAAATAATAATAACAATTTAATAAATACATTAAAAATAATAATAAGAATAATAATTATTAAAATGATGATAATAATAATAATAATAATAATAATAATAATAATAATAAAATTTAGCAATTTCCCGATCCCTGGGCCGACCGCGCGGCTATTGCGAACTGTGCGGTGACCGCACATAGGTGAGAAGTCCATTAAAATATTAAATCACCAATTTTTTTGATCTGGAACCCATCTCGGACCTTTATGAGAGGACCCGTGCCCAATAATTAATAAAATGAAAAAAATAAAAATTCAGGTGTGACATTTCACACTTTATTAGAATTTAAAAGTTATCAGTAATGTACCAATAATTTGTCCAAACAAAATTTATATGTCCCACTTCTAGATAAGAAGTTTTTTTTGTCAAATTTAATATAAAAGTTTTAGATATATCATTTAATAAAATCCTCATTAGTAGGTGGTAAAATTTCATTTTTGAAAAATACTTCTTTTATCTAAAAAATTTAATTTGTTCTTATATTATGTCTAAGAAGCACATAATATGTGTGTTAATGTTATATATTGTATATAAAATTCAAAATTAAATTATTACTTTCCATAAACACTTAATAAATGGCTATTTTGGAAATTTGTGGTGCGTTCAAACTCAATGTTGCGTGTAGCATAAACTATTGATTTACTTTAATGAGATAACTTACTATTATATGCTGGGGTGTTACAAAGAAGTGGAAACTCAATACTTGTGGATTTTTTCATCTAGTAAATAATATAATATGAATGTATTAATATTATGAGATTTGAAAATTAAGTTTCCTATAGATAATATAGTTTTTATTTAGAAGATACAATATTATATAGTTATAATTTGAAAATGGATATAAAAATCTATAATATAGAAAATTATTATATAATCCATCAAAAAAATACCATTTAATAATATTTCCATCACATATGATGTTTTATTTTGAAAATGGAATGAAAAAGATACTCTATAGTGAATTTGGAAGTTACCCAATGTGGATCAACATTCTAAGGGGTAGAATGGGGAGTCACTTGAAGTAAATAACATAGAAGTTTTCATTATTACCATCATGGTTGGAAAGGAATAAGACTTTTTATGGATTATTGAGGAGTGAGATGATTTATACTGTTATGTGCTCTCATTATGTTTTTAATATGGGAAATGATTATGTTATAATATTTTTACCATTAAAAATGTTCATATATGGCACTATAGAATAATGTATCCCACCACGAGCCTCCAATTTTCTAATACTAGATAGTTAAAATTCAGTTTTATTGGTTATATTTTTTAATGTGAATATAATGAGTATAAATATAGATAACATGGTAAGACCAAAACCTATTTAGAATATCCTTCAAAGAATAAGGTAACATTGTATGTTTCTTGAAATAATATCTCAAAATTATTATGATCATAAAATGAGATGAACCTCATCTGAAAGAATGAGAACATTGTTATGAAACAACTATTTTTATGACATCAGGATAAAAAAATGTATAGTGTTCTCAATATTGTTTTTATAGTAAGGGACATGTTCTAATGTAGATGATGTTTTATAAGAAATAAAATATCATATGAAGGTCCACATTTAATTATACAAAAACTCTAAAAATGGGTTCTTTAGATGATAAAAAGTTATAGAGGTGAATAAAACTTTATAACAGAAGATGTGATGTTTTGTGTGGAATATAACACTGCTACAAAACAATCATGATCCTTTTAGTGGATGATAATTAAGGATTTTACCTACATATTTTTATAGATTAAATAATGATTTTAGAGAGGATAGGGTATGATGATAATAAGGTATAAAAGGGATCCATGTATGAATGATGGCATTAGAGGGTACAATCACAAAACAACCACTTATAAATTATAATTAGTGGAGTTATTATGGTTCATTCACTTCATAAAGTATACCCAAGATCTTATTAAGATATGAAAAGACATATTTAAAACTAAACATCATTTTAGTGTGATATTTATACACCCTGTAGAGTATTGCGTGCAACAAGAACAATGAAAATAATGACACCCTATACGTATGTGGAATATATATATAAACTCTATTGAAATTAAAATAGAAAATATTTTTTTAATATTTAAAAAATTTCTGATTAAAAGATAAAAAAGGTTTCAAATAATTTAAAAATATATGAGAATAAATGAAAACTGATAATTTTTATTCTTAGTAGATGATATTCCATGTTGATTTTGAATGATGAAGATTATGGAAATCTGATGGATAATACTTGTGTAATGTAGTGAGTATATAATAGATGAATGTGAAAGAATTATTTGGGGTTCCAATACAAAATTAAAAAAAAAACTATTGATAAATGTAAAATGTGAATGGTGATCTGAGAAGATAACATGTTATAGAATAAATACATTAAAGGAAGATGGACATAACTCAATTTAAATAACAATAATTTTTTTATATAAAATCATAAATTTTTTATAGTTCTATAGGAAGATAAAATCTTCTATAAACTAATTAATAAATGTGCAGAAGTGTAATAGAGTACCTCACTACTATTAGATATTCATGTAGGTTGAAGACGAGAGTGGGTAATCCAAGATTTCATTTTTTGATATTCTAAGATATAATATTGATCAATGAATCATTTCAGACTACTTTTATCTAAGGATAAATAATGTTTCATCAAATAAAAAACATCAATATATATTGATGATATAATTCATGGTGCTGTAATTATATAATTTTAATTTCGAAAATAGGGTTGATGCATGATGTGAAAATGTTTAGTGGTAGTGTTTTAATGGTTCAACATTCATACTATTGCACGAAAATATTATGATAATAAGAAATATTCTATATGTCATTATCAAAATAATTAGTTTACCTTGTGAATGTAGTCATCCTAATAGAGGTGAACATCATTAAAAAACCATCGTGTTCTAGTTGTCTTGTTTTCAGAGTTATATCTATATGTATATAAACTAAAGTAGAGATAAATAGAGAGACGGAGAGAGATTTATTGACTAAATTTGTAAAGATATGATAATTTTTATAAGTTTAAACTATTATAATGGTATTATAACACTAATTTACTTAGCTCTAAAAGTTGTATACATTCCATTGTTATCATGTCACTCTCTAAATCCTTCTTAGTTGGGTGGATTTTAATATTTCATATTATATATGACCTCATATGGTTCCATATTAATTGTTGAAATATATGGATTATTATATGAGAATTAAATTAATGGAATGTGTTGAGAATAATCACAATGTAAATCAAGTGAGTTTAAATATAACATCACTTTTATTGTTTTTACAGTCCTTTAAAATTTTCTATCAGATGACGGCTGATCGTTAAATTATCGTCGAAAAGTTTTAGATTATCCTTAAAAAATGATTAGATATTAAATAGAGTGGTGTACCATATATCCTTATAATTTACATTATATAAATCACGTGATTATTTTTGAGGTATGTAACATCTCTTATTTCATTAAACTGGTCTACCCTTATCTTTTGACCAATAATAAAATAAATAGAATTGTTATCTTTTATGGTCCATAGAAGACCGATGAAATAATAATTTTGATATTTTAGAAATTATACTATTGTATTTGAAATATTTAAATTATCC
The DNA here is from genome assembly GCA_963277665.1 of Viscum album. Classification (NCBI taxonomy): domain Eukaryota; kingdom Viridiplantae; phylum Streptophyta; class Magnoliopsida; order Santalales; family Viscaceae; genus Viscum; species Viscum album. The sequence goes on from OY728165.1 coordinate 931,286,465, forward strand.
ATTTGAGTAACATACTTTCAAGTTCGAATTTCTAAAATAGAATTCATATTGAAGTATAATGTTTTTTTCATGATTTAGGTTATCTGATTTATACCTGTATCATATGTCATAATATATCGCGTTTCTTCCAGTATGTATAGAGATATGAGATTTATCCACATAATTTGGTGTTTTTTCTTTTAATATAGTCTTTGATAAAAAATTTAACATTTTCCAAAACCAAAGGATTCCATCTTAATCAATTTTGAAACAATAAATCTTATTTTTTTCAATATTTCAATTATCTTCATCAAGATAAAAATATATCATTGAATTTTTTTTATTGTATAGTATTGATGGGTGAGGAACATTTTGTAAACATTATTGTTTAGTCCTTCCTCTAAGATTCTCAAATCCAACCTCACTAGATTATTAAATAAATAATTTTATTCTTAGATCAAAGTTGAAAGTGTTCCATTATCTTTGTAAACCATGTACAAGATATCTTGTTCACATTTTATAATTAAAATTTGATGATGGAATCATAATCCTTCAATAAATATAATCACACCCTCTATCCCATGTTTAAATTATTTTTTTGGAATATATATTTTTTAATGTTGTCATTCATACATATATCACACATTTTTCTATATAGTTAATGAAACTAATGATTTAATGAAAATATTACTACTAAAAATATTAATTGAAGAGAATTATGATTCTTCCAATTAATAATAAATTATATTTATTCTTATACTATAATATACTTATTCTACATCAATACAAAACAGATACACTTTTTTAAGAATAACTATTGATGATGAATCTTTACCACCAAAACGTATGGACTGTATATGTCTTGTAACTAGCCATATACTGGTATATTATAATTTTTCCCAAACTATGGTATGTTTAAATTGACCCCCTCATCCTTTTTAACTATGAAATTATGTTAAATTACTATGAAAAATTATCCACAAAGCATTCACAGTAACTAGATTGATCATGAAAACAATGGATATCAATTATGAAGAGCAATTGTTTCTTTATTTTATGACACTTGTCTTTGAAGAGTGACTAAAGTATCTTCATTGGTGACAACATGAGAATGAGATTAAATAATAGCATTGAACATAGTATCCTGGAAATATTTCTAAAATTTATTACATTAGCATAGATACAAGGATTCAATATCTTGAAGGACCGATCAGTTTATCAATTTTGTAAAACTGACTAAATAAATGATACGCATTTTACATTGGTATTATAAAATAAAAATATACATAAAAAATAAAATCAATTAAAACCTTGAAAAATCATTAAATGATTTATTCTTCATATAATGGGGAAATGAAAAAATAAGGGCACCCTAAAATTCTCAATAATGTTTATGTATGATGGAATCTATCATTAATCAATAAGCATAATCAATTTATAAAGGTAAATAAATGAATTCAAATTATGTTTAAATAACTTTATTACTATGGTAATATAATGTGGAATCAATATTTTATGGTATATAATAGAAAATAGATTCCATTTAATCAATAAAATGATAATTAAATGTATCTGTAGAGAGTATCATAGTGAGAATATGATGGGTAATAATAATATCTTATTTTAAAATGAAGGGAATGATTATTTACTTGGGGTTATGTCCCAGGTACAAGATACCTCTACCGTGATATCCTTTAAAAATCCAATTTAAAATTTATGGGTGTAAACCGATTTCATTTTTCCAACTATTCTTCTATATTCAAGACCTTTCACGTGATTTTTTAAAACTACTGGGTTAAAAGTCATAGGGTTTCGATAACTAATATGTATTATGCGACTTGTAGATTCATCGCATGGATATCATTAAATGTGACCCATAATTTTCTTACATGTATAATATATTATTCATATATGAAATAATATATTTAATTCACATACAATGTTACTTATAAAAAAATATCTCTATTGATTGACGAAAATTGATTTATCAAAATTTTCCAATATAGAAAATGAATTTCAAAGATACAAAATATCTAAAAATGGTATAATATTTTGGAAATAATAAAATAAATCATGAAAAAATATTGATATTTGATATAAGTTTAATTTATAATTATTAATTATTATAAAAATTTGATTTTCTCCAGAAAAGTTTAACAATAAAACTATAAAGTCATTTTGTACAATAACTTTTACTGCGTGATAGTTTTTATGTAAACTAACATTGGATGAAATTACTCAAAATAAAATAGAAAATAAAATAACTTATGACTGAATTATTATATTACATGTCAAAGATGATGTATATACATAATATAAATGTTAATTGGATCAAAATAACAAATAATTTTCAACAGAATATAAATTGAGAAAAAAACCCATACATCAAACTTTCATTTGACTGGACATTATTTAAACTCATTTATAGTGGTTTTAAACATGGTTATAACTTTTAGGAGTACCATATTAAAATTTTAAATATAATATATGATCCATTTATTACATATTATCAAAAATTCATTAATTATATATTTGTATATTCATTGTTTCGGGTGTGAATTACCTTTTCTTCACTTGCATGTTTTGTAATTAAATAACCAGTTATTGTAAATATTTCAAAGTTTAAACATTTATAGAATTGATAATAATTAAATAATTATCATATTTATACCTCAATTAATCATTTAATAATGATTATGACATTTGGTTTTGTGAAATGACGTAGACTAGAATCATGTCGATGATAGGGTGTACGTACACATTAGAAGCGCTTCAATTTTCCAATGTTCACTATAGAATGAATTTAAGAAATATATTATTTTTTTCAAAAGAAAATAATATAATATATATTGTTTTATTTTTATAATATAATTTTATATATCATCTTGGTGGTGTGGTGAAGAAAAGAGAGTCACACCATTTAGTGAATGCGGTAATCCACACGTATACGAACAATGTTATCATTATTCATTGAGTGAAAAAAAAGAAAGAAAATGATAGATATTAACTTATTATAATGATAAATATATCATTAATATCATACTTATTTAATTTTTATTAAATATTATAGTCTAATTTATTCATATCAGCTTCGATTTGAAGTGTTAGTGAATGAATAATCAAATCGCTTTGCGGGCCGATAGTCCGCCATACTCAAGATCTACGTTATTATGTCTTCTAAAAAATTTAAAGTAAATACATATATAAGATATAATTAATGTATTGGTATACTTATGTTTTAAATATATTTGATATACATTATAACTATCATTATATACAATCATGGGAGGTTTAAATGAAAAAACTAATGACATCAGTCGCAAGGATGTATTCTGATGTACACACTAATGATGATCTCGTAACCCATTTCATAGAAGGGGAGGTGTTTTTATGTAAACAATTCAAAATAAAAACATATAATTATATGTAATATACAGAATTTATTATATCATCATTTGTCTTAAAATAATTTAATGGGGTTGTTGAATAATTAAAATACAAACATTCACTGAAGAACATTACCACTATTTACGAAATCCACCTTATGTTTGCACTAAATCCATCAAAGATCATATTTTTGAAAAAAAATATGGATTCCAAGATTAGGGTATGGATGTTTGTATGTGATTTGGTTTCAGATTTCATTAATCAAAAGGGTTTGAATATTTGAATAAGTGAGGTGGGTGGGTGTCTATTGATATGTTTGGTCTGTGAAACACTTGAGTTTTTTGGAAAAGATTCAATCTTAAACTGATATTTATCATGATAAAGACAAAAAAATGGTCCATTATTGGAGATAAAATATATAAGGTCGAAATATTTTAATACAATGAGTGTTGAAAATGTATATATGCCATTTATTTTTCTTATCCTTCTAGTTTAACCAATGATAAATTCTATTTCACCTTAACGGTAGTAATTAAATTTTATTTTTCACAACCCATTTTGTTTTTAAGAAAATTAGAAATTTTTATAAATTATAAATTATGTTAATTAAAAATATTGAAATAAATTTCCATGTTAATTTCCAAAAATTGAAAAAATTTAATTTGAAATAAATCCCTTGAATAAGATGAAAAAACAGGTTTATAAGAAAAGATGTTTAAATATTTTCAATGTTTTTACATAAAAAATGTAATAAAACATTATGATTAATTAATATATCAAACTAATTAATATAAAATCGAACTAATTGTACTTTAATACAAATTAAAAATAGAATAATTTAAATAAGAAAATGAAATTTTCAATTAAAATTATTTAATTTTAAATATTCAACAAAAAAGGAACATTTAAGAAAAATACAAAAAATTCTCCCTAATTTAATTATGATATTATGATTTAAAAATTTATGTTTGTTTTGTAAAAAAATATTTGAATGGTTGTAAAAATAATTTTTATTATATTTTTGCAAAGTGAGACTAAACCACATATCTGAATAATACAGTTGTTCAAAAAATAGTACTTTTACATTCGAATGAGTCTTATTTTATTTGTAATCAATACATAACCACAATATTACTATTTTAGTTTGTACAATCCATACCATATAACATAATTAATATTTCCTAATGGTTATTATTAAATAATATTACAATATATTATTTTATAATAAACTATGATGTGCATGTTTTTTAAGCTATCAAGAAAATTAAATTTATTATAAATAAAATATATTATATAATTTTGGGTGTTATATTGATCCCTCAAAAACAAATTTCCCTTAAAATTTCATTGATATTACCTACTAAATATATGAGCGTAGTTATTATTCATAATTACCTCTTGTTTCCACACTAAATCCTTTCTTTTTTGATTTTTCAATGTACCATTACAAGGAGATTTGTCTGATTCGCCAATTCATTCTCAATATAGTATCAATAATTTAGACAGATTATTTAATGTAAGATAAATAATATTGTAATTTATTTCATCATATGTGTGTACATGTGTTGGGTTTTGCATGTACTTCGTTAACAATGATATGCGAGACACATCATGTACTTTTGAGATATTTGGGGGTGTTTTCAAATGATATGAAATAATTATAATTATTTAAATAATTTCATATTTTCTAATGTGCATGGGTCATAATTTCCATTATTCTGAACCTTATAACACTCTTCCATAGAGATACTTCAATAAAAACATAATCCTTCATGTGGAATTAAAAATCATTTCTCTAATTAATAGTATTTCTCATTTTCTTACATTTAAAAACATTAATGTTATCTTGAAAATAATTTATATTTTTTCTCTTTAACTAGTTATTGGTATTTGTTGTAGATTTCATAAACTTCATTCCAAAATCTCGTAGTACGACATATCTTTTTATATTGCACTTTACATAGAACCATTTGAATACATAAATTAAAACTTTTTATATAAAAAGTATAAAAAATTTAAATACTAATCTCACACACCAAGAAATTCATGTGATCATGACCTCAACATATTTTCAATTTCTTTAACAATCCTTCTAAAAATTAAAGTAGTTTAGTAAATGTATGCAGTTTTAAAATTATGCTCAATATCAAGATCCTTTTGAATAATTTACCATAAATTCGATGTAAAATTGGGATCTCAGGCAGGTATAATTAAAGGAGGAAAACTAAAATGTCTTACAACTTCATTGACTAAATGAATGGCCTAAAGGCCTTAATTTTCATTTATTTATGGATAATCCCCTTTTTAAGGAGAAAGGGGGAAACCTCGAATGATTTCAAAGACATAAAAACATTTAGATAACCTAATCCAAAAACAAGAATAAAAAAAGTGCCCCTCTGCAACATCAACATCGTTATAGAATTCCTCCACCAAAGCATGTCTACTCAGCAAGTTATCTCATGAAAAACAATGCTTGTGCATTGATCTAATGCCTAAGACATGCCCTCTCAATCTTATGAATCCAAGTAGTCATGAATAGTGAATAATACTTAATCTGAATCCACATCAGAAGAATTTCCTAGTAGAAAGTCCAGACCATTCCATCATCCACAATACAATCCTTCAAATGATAAAATGACAAATGACAAATCAAGTTATTTCCAATTATTTCAGCAAAATTTCATTCTAATATGAAAACATTACATATTTCCAAGACTGTCCAAAAGACTCCAACCCTAAATCCAAAAACCCAGATCTGTCTGGATCCAAACAAAACCAAAGAAGCGACCTATAGCTCTCGAACTCATCACTAAATATTTGCAAAAACAAATAGAAATCCAAAATCATCATTCGCATTCCAAGACAATAGCAACCATAACAAAGAAAACAGAAAAGAAACACAAATCCCTCTTATTCCTTGTCATATAATTTCAATTTTAAGAAAATAATCTAATGAATCTTAACCCCAATACATAAGAAAGATGCATTAGGATTCATATGCACCCAAAACCAAATCACCAGAAGTAACAAGACCACCATCATCAAAACATTCACGGCTCCACCATCACCCTTTCAGCAAACACCAGCATCTCAACAAAGTCTATACTAATGTAATCCCATTTTAATATAATAATAATAAGAGACTACATAACGCTTATAATATTTTATATCATATCATTAACTTATTTAAAAACAAAACATCTGGACAAATAATTATTAATTTTTTGTAAAAGGATTTCCACCAAAAAATCCCCCCTCCAATATTAATACATATTTTGGATTCCAAGGTGTATAGAGAATGTATTTCTATAGGAAACCTCCAAGAAATTCTTTTTTAGATCATGTATATATGAAACTTGTAATACCCTTCCAGATTTTATAATACCATATTCACAAATCAATCCTTCTAATTTCCATATTTTCCACATTAATTTTATTATGAATGGTCATATCATCAGAATGACAAATTTTTATCTATTGTAGTAAATATGGTTTCACAATCATTTGTAAAATGAGTGATGTATCATATTCCATAGTAATTATAATATCTATTTATAATAGATCTATACCATATGATCTCTCTGAATCCTCATTTGGGTCAGAACTCCATGATTATTCCTACATAATGAATCCTCTAACTTCTTTTCATTCCCTATGGTATATTTTACGGAAATATCATAGTCATAAACAATTTAAATCCATCAAATATGTCTCAAATGGATCAATTTCTATGAAAAATATTATATTTTTTGGATTTATGATCCATGTAAATCATATATCATTCATCTTAGAGATAATGTACCCATACATTTGATGTAAATATTACAGATTCCTACACAAGATAAGGGGTTGGATCATTTTTTCCTTGAGTCAAAAATTTCCATGAGGAATATATAATAACATTGTTATTTTATATTATGTGGAAAACAATTTCTTTTATTGAGGCATCATTATTTTTAAAGAACCCATAACATTCAGATGGTAAAGTAAAAATTAATGCATTGACTAAACTCTTATTTATTTTATCAAAAAATTATTCACATTCCATTGTATTGAAAAACTATACCATATTATGTGAATACATGGATAATGGTTCAACCAATAGGGATATATTTTGAAAAAATAATCAATAGTAACCAGAAAAATAAATTGAACAAAGTACCTCTGTTATTTTTGTTTCAATAGTACATTCATTCAATTCCTTTTTCTCAATATGATCGATAGAGATCCCATAATTTGGGAGAACAAGTCCATGAAAATAAACTTCATGAAACTTTAAATCCATCTTTCTAAATATCCCTTATAACACTTTCCTTATTAGAGTATCAAGAAAAATCTACAAGTTATTTTAAAGTACCATATTTATTTTAGAATACACATAGATATCATGAATAAATACCATAAAAATCATCAAGATATTCCATGAATAATATGTTTATTATATCCATTAATATAGAGTGTGAATTAGTAAAACCAAATAGAATTTATGTAATATCAAAATTTTAATAACTATTTGAAAAGATGTATTTGGAATTTATTCCTAATTTACTCACATTTGATAAAACCCATAAAATTGACCAATCTTATAAACATATTAGGATTTATGAAGAGGATTGAATAATTCATCAATTGGGGGAAGAGTGTAATTGATATTTATCATAATAACATGGATTTCCATATAACTAATTTGTAACCTCTTGGATCTATCATTATTCAAAATTATGAGAACACATGATCCCTATTGTGAAACACATGGGAAATAGATCCCTAGTCACACAATTCCCTAGTGAATTCTTAAAGTCCAATAATTCCACATTTGGTATTCTACATGGATTCATTGATAATGGAATTGCATTAAGGAATAAATCAATGTAACACTCAAGTTCACACTCTAGGGTATGTATAAGAAATTAATCTATAAATACAACAATTTATTCTTAACAATAGGTACACCCTCAATTTTATGTTTCACTTTTTTATTATAATACTCTATTTTTTATTCATCCCCTATAATATTCTTCAGTATATCTTCTAGGGGTATATTTTTTATATGACTCAAATGATGATGTGTCAAATCTATAAAAATTAAAGTATGTATCTTACCCACCAAAAATAATTTCTTTCTTATTGAAATTATATCCTTAATTATTTTTTGTATTCTAGTCTATACCAAGAATTATATTGAAGTTATACATAATTATGATAATAAGTTAAAATAAAGAAATAAATAAATTTGAATATAAGAATAATGTACTTACCATAATATCATTGGAAAATTTTACCTCAATTTTTGTGATCTCGTAATATTGGCTTTATCCCTTTAGCATATCATGTGGTTGATTCCATTGATGCTTCAGGAAATAATTTTCATATTATTACATATATATATTGATAAATCATTATATTTCATTGATTTTTTTCTTCCCCTTTCAATTATTTTAATGGTTACATGTATCTCAACACTTATTAAAAATCATAATCCCTTTAATCATTTCCCTGGGTGATTATTTACACAGTTCTTCCAATGTATAAATTTCTTAATTATAAAATTTTTCTTCAATTAATAACATTTTTCATGGTTTTCATAAGTATTATCAATCTCTTGGTTAAAATTCAATATGTATTTTCTAAATAATTATCAATTTTTCTGAAATACCATAAATCTATTTCATAATATATTCACAAAATTTGAGAGACCATCACCCTTTAGAGACTTGGATTATGAACATTATAGAAATGGTTAATCATGAAGCCCATGTTGTGTATGTATTTTGCATCATATATATATATATCCTCTCAAGGTAGTTTCATACTCTACAATACTTTATACATAATTTCCCTTTAAGATAAAGATCATTATCTTCGTATTTGTTTGTTTCTTATAAAGGAAATATGTTTCCAATAGTGTATCTTTAAATTCATCACATTCCATTAGCTATTTTTATTATTCCTATATTGTATTCTAGATCAATGGAAACCATTGATCAATATCACCTTTGAGATAATAAACATTAAGGGTAACGTTTACCTTTTCAACATATCCAAAGTGCGTAAATATCTTTTCAAGAGACATAATATATTTCACAACATCTATTTGATTAGTAGAATCACAAAATAATATTGGATTATTTTGATAAATGAAACCCAATATAGGATACTATAACTATATAATATGTTTCTCCATCTGTGTAATGTAATTTTTCATAACATGATTATGATTTTCCAATAGAGAAATTTTTTTTAGTTCCAATATCATATATATTATTCCCATAATAATAAAACCTCACCATTATCAATCTGTATTGATATCATTTCCTTCTATGAACCATTTCAAAAGAATATAATTTACATGATTATTTTATAAAATTATAAATTTTAAATCATAAAAACATTTTATTATTAATCTCAAAATCATTAAATTTGGTTTCATGGGTGATATTATTATTTTAAAATCATTAAAATGGGTTATAATGAAAATTTGAAATATCATAAGTGTATCCTCTAGGAGTATGAAACCAGGTGCACAGTAATTCTATTTATTTTGAATCAACTGATGATTAGGTCCATAAAAATGTACTATTTTCTAATTTAATACCCCTAGGTACCTCTTTTCAAAAACCACATCCCCTTAAAGTAACCAAAAAGGGATTAATTTCTATGATAACTTAAATAATATATTCTTTATGTAAATTTTAGGATGTTCATCTTTGTTGACATATAATTCTATTAGATGGTTATATTCAGTAATCAATTTTTTCAATAATATAGTTCCCATAGTTTCTACTAAAAATACTACAATACCAAATGTTACCACTCTCTCCCTAGTATACTAGATCCAGTTTCTTACATTATTACATTTATATAGATTGAAGGAAACAAAATCTCAAAGGAAAAATGAGTTTAGCAATTTTTGGGAAATAGATACATACATGATACCCATTTTATATTTCTAAAAGAAGTAAAAAACAATGAAATTAAAAATAAAATTAACTACATATTTGGAAACTAATTAAAATATTTATTTTTAATATCATTAAGAAATGAAAAAGGGTGAACTCAAATTATCATTAAAGATTAATTATTGTGGAAGCTATCCCGAGTCAATAAACACAGTCAACATGGAATGATAAACTACTGAACAATAAGACCATTTAAAAAACATGAATATGAGAGTAATATAATTAATCATTATTATGTGGAGGTAAATAATTTAAAACAAATTCATTTTAATAAATAAAATGATAATTAAATGAATCAATTTATAATTGCATAGTGAAACTGTCAATGACAATAATAACAGAATTATAAATGAAATAGAATGATTAACTATTTAACATAATATATTGGGAACATGATAACTCTACCATAAATATATTTTACAATAAGGTTTAAAAAAATAGGTACAAACCGATCTGGTATGGTTACTATTTATTTTACCCTCAATTCCTTTCACAAGATAGATTAAGAGTACTTATAAACAACTTATAGGGTTTGACCAATGATTTTTCTCATGATACCTATCAATGCATTGAGGGGATATCATTAAATGGGAACCACACATGTATTTAAATTTCAGAACAACCCTCATATATTATATAATCGATTTAATTCATAACCAATGTTCTTTATCATCATATATATATATTGAGTAAATAATACCAATTCATCAATATTTACCCAGATCAAAAAAGATGAATTACAAAGTAAACACCCTTTTTGAAAATGGTAACTAGTTTAGGAAATAATTATATCTATTATAAAATAATATGGATATTTAAATTAAATTTAATTTCTAATGAAAAATAATTAAATGAAAATGATTTTTTCAAGATAATGTAAACAGGAAAAATATAAAATTATATTGTTTAATAACATTACCGCCATATAAATTTCATCTCAAATATCCTTGGTGGAAATGATTCAAAGTTTAAAATAAAATACAATGATTTTAGAATGAAGCATGATGTTGCATTTTATAGGGTAAGTATACACGCCTAAAAAAATTTAATTGATGCATAATAACAATTAAAACTCAATGGAATGTAAATTGAGTCAAAATACCTTAACTCACACTTCCTTTTAATTAAACATTATTTAAACTCCTATAAAATGGTTATAAACAAGTTATTAACTTAAAATAGTTCCATATTGATATTCATAATATCACATATGATCATTTATTTCATCTAATCAACCATTCAATATGAATGATCCATTATTTTCATTATATCTTGTGTTAATTTCCATGGTTTCTAATGTGTGTTTTATCACTAAGGATCGAATTCCTTCACATAATACATAGTTTCATCAAAAAATAATGACATAATTATTATATTTATACAATGATTATAGTTTTTAAAACCAATTAATAATATTAGCTATTACAAATTATGCACGTTATAACCATAGAGACAGTAGGTCTATCATACAGATGACTAATGATTCAGTTTTCCAATGATCACTATGGATAAAATTTAAGTAAAATATTATCTTCAAAAAGTTATGATAATGTTATATATACCATATTATCTCTTTAAATATAATTTTTTTATCATTCATGTGGTGTGGTGTTGAAAATAGATTCACAATGTTTCTTAAGAGGGTATTCCACATGTATGCAAACAACATTATCATTTTTCATTGAGTGAAACATAAGAAAGAAAATGATATATATTTTTTTCTAATAATGATAATTTTTTAATTAATGAAATAATTATATCATGTATATAACATATAATCATAAAAATTATTCTCATCACTTCCAATGTAATGTGATAGTGAAAGATGAATCATATTTCATTGTGAGGTGGTAGTCCACCATACACATGATCCACGTTATCCTATCCCATATAGAATGGAAAGTAAAAAAGGAATACATTATATAATGACTCCATAGGTATAACTATATTATAGAAATAATAAATATATTTTTATCCATAAGAAAACCCCACCATGTGATGTGGTAATGAAAAAATGAATGACATTGGTTCGTAAGGAAATATTCTTCCATATACTGGAATGATGATTTCATAACCAATTTTTCAAAAGTTTAGGTTTTTTAGTTTATTAAAATTAACATTAAAACATATATGTATGTACTATATATTGAGTTTATTATATAAAAATGTTTTAATAAGTTTTTTTGTGAGATTTTAAATAAGATAAATAATGCTCATTTATGAATGTTTCCTATTCTTCAGGCATTATCCAAAGGATTTCACTGATGTCTTTGTAGTTGAATATTTGAAAAAATAAGGAATTTTTTATTAGGTTATTAAATTTGGGAATAGATTTGGGTATTTATTTACTAAAAAAAAATTTTAATGTATGAATAAAATAAGAGAGGGTGTGGCCTTTTATACATTAGGTGAGTGAAACAATTGTAATGTTCTGAAAATATTTATCAATACCCATGTTATTTTCATAGAAAAACCTAAAAAATGGTAAATTCTGGAAAATAGAAAATATATGGTCCTAATATGGCCATAAAATGGTTATTTTTTTATGTTTTTATGTAATTTTCAAAAACAAAATATCTTATTAGTTTAACAATTGTTAAATCCAATTTTACATTAACCATGAAAAATAATTTTTATAGTATTAAATATTAATTTTGGTAAAATATTTTGTTGAACATATTATATATTAAGAATTATTTAATTAAAAATATAAAATCTACGTATTTAAATTAAATTCATCACTTTGTATATATTAAATTTTCAATTAACACTAAAAATGTGATGAGAAAGTATAATTGTAAAATATAACGTATTCAAATGTTTGAAATGGTTTCAAAGAAATATTTATTTTAAAAACAATTAAAATGAATAAAATTTGATTAAATAATATAACATTCAACCAAATTTTTTTTCAAACAATTTCGAAATATACTTATTTAAATGAGAATGTAGTATTAATTTAAAATTCAATATTTTTTATACTCATTGGAAAATGAAACATTTTCGAAAAATCCCAAACATTTCCAATAATATTAATTTTATATACATATTAAAAAAGGATTTTATTTTTCAAAACAAATTTTCTAAAAGTGGTAAAAATAATTTTTTATTCAAAAATCCCTAAACATAAACATTATATAATATAGTTAATTTAACTATAATTCACATTCATACATTCCCAATGAACATTTTAGTTTATAGTTTTAAAATCTTATGTTATAATTTATTCATAACAACCCAAGAGCACACAAAGTGGATGCTAATAAAAAAACTATCTAATTTTTTCATAATACAACAGACTTCAAAGAAATATAATGTGATTACTTTTCATGGAAAATCATTACAACATCTCGCTAGGCTTCTTCATTCCTTTACCTTATCTTAAACCATGAATTTTTTTTAAAACATGGGATGAGAAAAAAAAAATATAAGTAAAGGCGATAATAATATGGAAAGAAACCATTACTTCATTAATACTTATTGAAATATTAAATAATTTTTGAACACATACTTTTTTCATTAGTAAATTATAGTATACATAATTAATGAATAAATTATATTTCTATACAACATAGAAAGAATAAAATTAACAATTTAACTGACATGGGGAATATGTTTCTTTCCATACATACAAAATATTGTTACCCTGATTAATACCTTATCATTTTTAACCCTCTGGACAACCTTATAATGTAACCCTCACAGCTACCATATTATGTAACAAAAATAGTTACATTTGGAATAACCATTATGGTAAACATCCAAAAATAATAAAACTAATGCATTTGAGGGAAATCACAGATCCACCTGACATCATAAAAAATTCCCAATAAGTATAAAATAACCATAAAACATGAATATATGCATTATAAAAACATTCCATTTGAATTTTGAAGGAAATAGAAATTTGAAATTGGATTTATGAAGAAAAGACCATTACATTATGTTTAATATCCAAAAAATGTGTCGAAACCTTCTATGTTATGGTTTGAAGAGTGTTAGATTTTTTAAATAAATATATTCATTAATATAATACCTTAAAAGATCATTTTATAACATCATTCTCCCCATTTTTTGAATTATTTTTTGTTAAATTCATTGTTTTAGATGAATTTATTTTATGGTTTCTATTGTTGGACAATTATATGTCTTTTTATCCAATGATGTAAAACTATAGAAGTGGATGGAAATTTTATTAACATGTTTCCATAATTTTAAATGATTCCTTATATCATTTTTTCTGAAATTAGAATGATTAATTATATAAAAAATTAATGATAAAAGTTTTCTTTTAATTTTGGTTGTTTTTTTCCAATAATTACAAACTAGTATCATTAAATTTTATGTAAAGAAAATAAATTAGTTTTGAAACATTCAAAAATTTATAATTTACATATTAAAATATGTTTTAATAATAATAATGGTTTTATGACCATCCTTGAAGGATGAAAAGGAAAACCAAATGTGGTTGAACATGATAAACCAACACAAAATGGAGGATGTTTTCCTTTTTAGAACAAAAGGGAAGAGGAAGAGAAATGATTATGGGTTATTCAATTAATATAATAAATATCCAATGTATAAAATATACTTTTGTTATCATGTAACTTGGATAAGAGGATAAAAATAAAGGAAAATAAAATAAAATAAATAGAAAACAAATTAAAAGAAAAAGAAAGAGGTTTTTACTTCTTGAATTTCTCTCTTTGAGAACCTACTTGAGGAACGTGAGTTTGGCCTTTTAAAAAGACAAAAGGATCTTGTACATTGAGGAGATACATGGGAAGCTTATGAGTTATAATCTGAACTAGATTTCTGGATTTGGAGGTGTGAGGAGACAATGAGATGCAGGGTGGTATTTATAGAAAATGAGTGGGGATATTTTATGATTATTTTATCTATTTGTTTATTATTTTTTCTCAAGAAATTAAACAATGTGGATTATTGTGGCTAAATATAAAAACAATTTCATGTGACTTAAAACCCATGTTTATTACATCATCTATACATAAACAATAACTCAATAATTCTTGTATTTATCTTATACTCTAATTTACATTATTTTACTATTCTACAAAAAATCATCTATATTACAAAAATCCAAAAAATTCACCATGACTATTATATGACATGTTGAATTTAAAAATAAACTCAATTTTAATGACATAATTTTTTAAATATTATAAATTTAATTTTCAGTTAATATCATCATTTATTTTAAAAATATCAATTTTCCAATTATAATTGGTTTTAGGATGCTTTGAAAAATTAATTACTGTCTCAAAAATTATATTATAATCACAAGAAAAGAAAATACTTATTAATATGTATATTTTGTTAAGATAAATTTTCTTTTAAATAACTATATTAATTACTGAATTGTAAATAATCATTTATGTTTAACAAAAATAAAACAAATAATTAGTCATTTTCAAAACATTTATTTACATATTACAAGATATAAATATATAATATTTTTTACTTATAAGATCAATATATTTTATTTAATCACTTATTCTTATGTTTACTATTCTATTATTATATATTCATTTATTTCAATAAATACAAATTATATGATTATACAATGATAATTAATTTAACTATTTAGTTCTATAATGAAAATAAATTATTTTATAAGTACATGTTTTTATATTCTCCCACCATTCTGAAAATTATATCCTCATAATTTTAATTAAACTATTAAAAAAGTGAAATTACCTTTCCATTATAGTATTTCTAGATTCCCATGTTTCTTCATCAACCATGTAGTTTCTCTATGAATCCTTATCTCGATGAATGACCTTATTCTGGAATACTATCTATCTATAGTCAAGAATTTGAAATGTATTCCCATCATATGAATGTTTATCATTCAATTAAACAATATCAAGGCTAAAAAACATGAGATAAGTATGGAAAAATAATTCATAACATCGATACATGAAAAACATTATGCACCTCAGAGAAACTCATAGGTAAAGTGAGTTAGTACGAAAATGATAAAAATTTATCTAGTATTTCATAGGGTCCAATGAAACATAGACTCATATTACCATTATCTCGAAAACAAGTCACAGTTTTCCATGGAGAATTATTGTGAAAAACAAGATCACCTACCTTGAAAGAAAGTGCCTTCTCCTTGGTATCTAAATAAAATTTCTACCTTCTTTGAGATGTAATCATATATTTCTAGATCATCTTTACATTCTCAACCACATACTATACTAATTCTCATCCCATCAACATATGTTCTCTAGAATTATCCCAAAATAATGGATTTTCACCCTGCATTCCATCTAATTCCACCAAAGGTTCTATATGTTTATTAAAATGAAAACGATTATTATAAGAAAACATTACTAAAAAATATTATTGATAACCAATTACATGGAAATAAATTAAATAAGGATGTAGTATATCTTATATGGGTGGAATTTTTCTCTATGCATTTCTATTATATTGAGGAGGAAAGGATTTTCAGAAATTTAATTTTGTGTCGAATGACTTCTAAAGGCCTTTCCAAATTCTAAAAGTGATCCATAGATTATATTCAAACACAATACAGATAATAACTCTATGTAACATAAATTTTATCTTTAATATACAACCAGTAAATTTGATTAAGAGACACTATAAGGACGTAGCCTTAAAAATTACATAATATTGAAATAAATGAATAATTCACATTGAGAATCATTCCAAGTTTATAGTTTTAGAGAATTAGGCCATAACTATTAGATTTAAAATAAAATTACAATGTAGACACTTCCACCCAGTATCCATTTTTTACAAAACATGGACTGTTGAAAAAAAGAGTCATGACTAGTTCCATGTTTAAGACAGCATGAATTTTCCTTGATCCCATCCTTGACCCTATTCTACATTATGTCCTATGAAAAACATTTCAAAAACATGGGATTAGCATAAAAAGCTCTATAAGGGATACACAATGAAGTAAAACTCGTAGTTTTTCAAAACAATAAGTAATCCATGAATACTTTATCATAAGTCATACTTTTCACCTTTATGAAGTAGTAAATACTCTTCGCTAAATAAAAGATCATTACTTACCCTTTTGTAACCAAAAATTACCATAAAACCCATATAAATAACACATAACAAATAAAGGTAACTCGGGTCATAAACATACATAAATGGAATAACCATACGGTCGACATCGATACATATCACTAAATGGAATAGCCATATGGGCAACTTACATACCCAATGCATTGGAGGTTATTACGTAACCACCCATCCGGGTATTCACGACACCACCCGTCATTTGGTTTATCACGTAACCACCCTCCAAATGTCCAAGTACCAATATAAAACCATAACACATACAACAAATATAATGGAAAGAAAACATTTCCACATTTTGATCACAATATATCACTAAAATATATTGAAATAAAAAATCCATTTTCGGAACCATATTCAATACCAAAAATAAGTAAAATATTATAAGTTATTTATTTTCTTTTATAAACATTATGGCTTGTTGTGGAAGCCAAAGATCAAATAATACTCACGGCGGCAGAAAAGGTTGTTGTCACCACGTACATTAAAAGAATTTTTTTTGTAATTTAGTAAAATGCTTCTTTGAAAAAGATTCCCTTTTACTGAAATGAAATGTCAAGGGTTTTTATACAGCGTATAAATGAATGTCTTGTATTAGAAAAAAATATGCCTTAATGACAGGAGATTGAGACGAAGTCCCGTACATCATGTCCGACTTGACCCGTTCATTCTTTAATATCCTAAATAATAAACTAAAGTTAGTTTCTACTTTCATAAGAACAATTTTCATGTTTATTATTCCTTTTATATCAGTTATTACAATGTTATAAACATTATGTAATAATTTAAGTTAATAACTTTCGTTTTTTCTATATTTGGCACTTGAGTCAAAAATAAACTCCTAATATTTACAAGTTGTCCATGTGGCCAATAGTACATTATATCCATAATGATATTCAAGATTTAGATATAATATATATCATATATATACAGTATATACATGTATTTATAATATTGCTTAACATTTAGAGGTAAGAAATGAAATGCATCTTTCATGGAGACGGTAAGTCGTACGTATGCATGAACGCTACTTTAATTTATATTTATTATTTTAATAGAAATAAAACATAATGATACATAGGTATATTATAATTCTAGTATAATATCATATATAATAACATTAACAGTATACTTTATATGTCCCACATTAGGAATTAACGAGTCACATCACTTTAAAGCGGTGGTAGTCCGCACTTCCTCAAATGAGATTATCGTATTTACCCACTATGGAAACCATAAGGTCTTGATATAATTAGGAATTATAGAAGCATAATGAAATAATAAACATAATATATATCATATATAAATACAGTTCCATCATAATGCCACCATGCGAGGTGGTAAGATTTAATTGAACAATCATCGTTTTGTGAGGCGTTAGTTTGTCATCCACAGAAACATTATGTTCTTCATCCATTAGATGGAGGTGTGTGTAAGTGTTGTTAGAATACTTATTATGAAAATATCCTATTATATTTAGGATACTGGTTTTGTTACAAAATAAAGAAATAAAAAGATATTAGGGGTTGGAGATTTAAAATAAATGAAAATAATTTAAGAGAAACCCTTACCTTTAATTTGGGTAACTCATTTGGTTTGAACCAAAAGGACTTCTTGAAGTGCCTTATACCTACAGTAAGGCATCTAGGGGGAGGAGAGGGATGTAAGGATTTTAATTGGATAAAGTTTAGATGATCCAAATGGCTTGAGAGTTGTGAGGGATTGGTTAGAAGTGGTCTCCTTTTATAAGGGGGAGGAGGGGCTCTTTAAGAATGTGTGAAAATATTATTTTATAGTATAATGATATTAGGTTTCTAATGGTCCAAAAATCATTATAGTCAAAGATAGGATGAGTCATGGTATAAATAAAATCATCCAATCAGAATTAGATATGTTTTGGATAATATTTTAATCATTATAATCTTATTTATTTAAATGATTTATTAATGAGGTAAATACTTCATCATTATTATGTCATAAATAATTTAATTTATTTATTGTCTGAAAATTATAAAAAAATACCATGATATAGGAAATATTTATAGGTTTACAATGAATATTTATAGTTTAAAATATGAATTATATAACACAATATAAGCATTAATTACTAAAAGAAACTTTTTTAATGTCAATTTTGTCTTTTCATTTAATTAATTAATCTAAATAGTCATTATCACTCGCACGTGGCTCAATGGGATCCCAAAATCGACCCAAATATGCTCATGGTCATAAAGGAATCAACCAATAATGTTCGGAAAAGTTTTAAGATAATTTTGAATTTTTATAATATTCTTTTAACCTTGAATCTCCCTATTTACCTTTAACCGCAGTAAATAAAAGTCAAAATTTACTATTCACCAAAAATTATTTTCATCTTAATGAACAAAATTTTACTTTTCTATAACAACCATGTATATCGGATTTTTTAAATTCAATTCACAGAAGTTGTAAAATTCCATTTAAATGAAAAATCAATTTTTTTAACTACCACTAAGTGGTTTCACTATTTATCGAAAGTTGATGTTTTCCAGAAAAATACCGAAACTTTAGCCTATGATATATTTTATATTCTGAATTAAAAATTTATGTATATTTTTCAAAATTAAAAACATAGAAGTGGAATTAATTAATTTTAAAATTAATTCCCATTTTCAAAACAAATAGCGTGTTTTTAAGAAACAATAACTATCAACAGATTGATACTCATTTATGTCCAATTTCAAAGTGAAATTAATTTCAATGACCAACATTGGACTAAATGGTAAAAATATATTTCAATTTCACTTTAAACCAGCTTAAAATATAATCTAACCATATAAATAAATTAGATTAAATGGCACTTTTGAATTAAAATACAATATTTTTCACTATTCGTTAAAAATGAACTTTATCAGAAAAATACCAAAAAATTATCCAAAGTAAAATTTTATGTCCCAAATATAAATAAGGATTTTATTTGGTCATATAGAATGTATTAAAGTGACCAAAAAAATATTTAAAAATGGTTCTCTATTAAAAGGTGATAAATCGGCTTTTTAATGTAAATTATGATTAAAATTAGATTCATTCACATTTTAAGCCTCTAACTTTTTATTGGAAAATGAAAATACATTTCACAATCATGTATAATCATATTTTAGTTATTTTCATTCATTATTACCAATACAATGGCTAGTAGTTAACTACCATTTAAAATTATAATATTATATTATTAGTGTGCAACATAAGATTTCAATGAAACCCGTTGTTGCGTATCGGGTATGCAATCGAACATAGAAATCCTTTTAAAGAAAAATTATTATTTAATTAAAAAATATTAATAAGTATAAAAATATCTTATTCTTTATTTACTTGGGATGTTACGGACACAATATATCAAATAGGATGAAAATGTGAATATATAATCTGCCGATCAATAATAACCCAAATCGAATTGTTACCTGGAAAATTAATTGTTTGTACCACTAAAAAATCCATGGATATGTTTTACCATTTTCACCGCGGCACTAGGAAAGGCTTAATCATCACATTTGTTAGTTTTCACATTGATTTAACCTATTATGATGTTATATTTTTCATTCTAAAATTAGAAATATATATTTTCATTCCATCTCACATTTAATACTCTCAGAGGTATATGTACGGCTTAGTGCTACCAGGATGAACTAAAAAACAAGAACATTGAGATTCCCATAATAATTATATCCTTATCTGATAATCATAAGACACACATAATCTATTCACAAATCTCAAAACACAATCTTCATCAATGTCAAATTATGACAACATACCCTTTTTAAACTAGTATACCTATTTATGAAACTAAAATTAATTCTTCTGTTCTTGATTAATTCTATCTAACAGAGATGACTATATTTTCACTTAAAACAAAACATATCAATTTTTTGCACCCACAACTTTCATGTAAAAATTTATTAAATCATTATAAAAGTTACTTGTTCCACATGTAACATGGTTAATGATGCATGGTGTGTTTGACTCACATAATCTGCCAATTATTTCAATTTTCATGGATGGTAATTGGTCGGGAAATAATAAACCTTTATTTATTCAATTAATCTTCTCTTCCTCATGTTCAATTCACTCTATGTGAATAAAAATAACAAACTTTTATGGTTAGAATATATTACAAATTTGGCTCCATATAAATCCCGTCTCAAAACTATTAAATATATAATTATAAAAAATAATTATAGATCATGTGGGACATAATATAACTCATGAGGTTTTAGTTGCCTTTAATCATAAGCAATTAAATGATCATTATACACCATAACAAAACCATGTATTTTCAATAAACAATCATTATAGTTGAAAAACTCTCTAATTATAGAAGAAAAATTCAAAATTGGAGCATCTATGTCTCTTTTTTTTGTTCTTGAAAACAAACATCATAGTATATTTTCAAATTAAATTTAACCCTTTTGCAGGTTAACTTAGTTACAAGAATGGATATCAATGTGATGTTTTTAAAAAACCCTCAGTAATATCTGCATAATATAATAAAACTATGAATATCTGTAAAATTGTATTTCACTTCCATTCATCAACCATTTTTTTTTGTTGAGATAAACTATGATGAAAACTTTTTTTATAATATTCCTATTAAAATAAATTTCCTGTAAAAAAAAATACTTTCTAAATTTCCCATATAACTTATTTTGTTTATGATTTTTTTAGAAAAGTACTTTAATATCATTCATGATCCTCATTAATTTTTGAATAAATAAAAATATCATCTATAAAAAATATCCATATTTTAATTGAATATTATATTCAAAAAATCCCTAAATATAATATGGAAAATTTTCAAACTGAAGGTAATAAAAAAAACTCCTAAAGCCTATTTCTAATATAGAGATAGATTATTGGAATTTCATGATCCTTCACCTTCATCCGATGGAACTAGGATATCAGATTAATCTTGAAAAAAATATTGAGATCTCTCGAGCTAATCAAACAAGTCGTCAATATGAGAAAATGAATAATTATTCATAAAAATAATGTTATTAAAATCTTTTAAATCACTAACAAGTCTCATGGAACCTTCTCTAATTTTAAAAAACTAAATAGGAAAACCCCATTTTGATTTTCTAGGATGAGAAAAACATTTATCAAGAAACTCATGCCACAACCTTTTCATTTCTAAAAGTATTATTTATTCTATTTGATATGGGGGTTTTAAAATTTTATCAAAATCAAGAACTATGAAAATTGTAATTTCAACGTCCCAATCATGTATAACACTGAGAAAACCATCTTGGACAACATCTAGGTATTTATTTTCTGTTGGAACATCATTAATTTTAATAGTTTCTTAATTTTAAAAAATATGTGAATGATAACATTACATTACATATTTTAATAGTATCTTATCATCCTAATACGTTATCAATCATATGGGTTCATTCATGTATAAAAACTAGAACTATTTCTAAAAACCAAATTATTTATCTATGTAATCAATTTTAGCATGATAAATATAAATATTATCCATACCTAGAATAACATCAAACTCAATAAAGGGAAAAAAATTCATTCACATAATGTATTTATACAAAAAGTAGAATGATTTTTGAAATTACATTTTCCTTAATACCTCTACTAATTTTAACAAATGTTCAAGTTTCATTTCATGAGTTAATATATTATGTTTTCCTGAAAATTTATCTGAAATAATGTAATTTGTAAGCCCCTTTACAAATATGACATTTGAAAAATATATCTAAAAAATGTACCAGATGACACTATATTTTATGTCCCAACATCTGGGTTTTTAGTCTCATAAGATTTCCCATCACCGTTTTTCTTAATGTAAGGATACTTCAAATCATTTAAATCCTTCGGTGGGAAGGTATGGGCATAATTCCCCACCACACCACATTTAGAAAACTCTATAGTTTATCTTATCACAATTAGACATAGTATTATATTCATTACAATATGAATAAATATTTCAAAACATAACACATTGGAAACCCTTCCCATATTTGTTAAGGCAATCTTCATGTTTCTTTTTATAACACCTTCCACAAACTGGAAACTATACATTCTTACTAACAAATTTATTTGATTTATTGATACACATTTCTTGATATCTAGACCAATTATTCTTCATGTTTTCCAAGTATATGTGATCATCAGAGTAATATATTTACCCCACCGTAGCACAATGAATAGGTTTCTAAAAACATTTTTATATATGTGATCCCAATTCCATTCATTATCTTTGATTCAATACCATGTATAAACTATTGATTTTACTCTCATGATCTCGTTAAAGATATAAAGCATACCTTGAAAATCGTGTAAATATTGAATTATACAGAAATACTGAATCTTACTCCTTTTGTTTCAATTCAATGAACTTATTTTCCATCGTAAGCCGAACGAACTTTGGAAAATACTTTTTGTGGAAACATTTCATAAATTCATCTATTTTGAAGCCATCAATCTCTTCACTTTCCCAGTTTTTCAAGACCATTGAGCACCATTGTCCAGCTTAAACATCTAAATGATAAATAGAAACAATAACCTTTTTATAATCTTAAAACATGATAAAAAAAGTACTTCAATGGGGATTAATCCACCCATCATCCACTCATAAGATAAAATATCTATTTAATGTTAGAGGGCATTGACTCTAAAATTGTTGTACTATCATCTTGTTCCTTCATGGTCGCTCTAGATATTCCCTTTAAAGGATTCCACCTACATTTATAGTTTATGTCAACAAATACATTATGATAATAAAGTACTCAAGTCCAATTACCACTATTCTAGGTTGTGGATTCAAAAATATATCATACTCTATGTGTATTACAATTACATCTTCCCTATTTCTTCTATGGTAAACCATTCTGAACTGACATATCATAGATTAAGCAACAAGGTAATATTCTAATGCTATATCATTTCCAAAAACCTATAAGGGAAAAATATTATATTATATTATATTAATATCATCATAACCCCTAAATTTATATAAACTGTGCTCTGATATCAACTATATAGACCTGACCATAATGATTATGTAATCTTTTTAATTCAACAAGAATTCACATACATACATTCCCAAATAAATTTAAAGATTAGTTTGATAGATAACCGTGCAATAATTGAAACAGGGAAACCCGTAATAATAAAAATATGATTCTACTAAAACAATATCCATTTTTTATAATACTATATTATTTCATAAAAAATTAAACGTGATTTCTTTTCATGAATTATAATAATTACATTCATCATGGACTCTTTTTTCTTGTTACTTATCATTAAGCCCTATAAAATATATTTCAACCTTAAGATAATAAAAATTATAATAAGTAGACATAAAAACATGGATATAAGATTTCAGTATGTGAATACTTATAAACAATCCTTATCACCCTTAATGAAATATATATTTAGATTGTGAAAACAAGAGATTTACATAAAACATAGAAATCATAAAAACCCCATTTAGATAACTTGGGGAATAATTTTCTTACCATACATATACAGTATTTTAACCCTCTTGGATACCTTATGATTTTTATCCCTCCAAACTATCTTAGAGTGTAACCCACATGACTACATTATGATGTACCTATCAAAGTTTCACCTAGAATAACCATTAATGTCAACTTCCAACATAAACATTGATAATTCGTTAGAGGGCTCTCATAGACCCATCCATATTCATGATAAATTCCCAGTGAACCAAAATTTAATCATAATACATGAATTCTTTCATCATAAAAACAATCCTTTTTAATTTTGTAAAAGAATATAAATTTTAAATAGTGTTTTTGAAGAAAAGACCCATAACTTGGGATTGAATTCCATTAAACATGTTAAAAACTCTTGTATAATAGTTTAATGTATGATATAAATTTGTTATAGAATAATATTAGCATTTATAATACCTTATATGATACTTTTATAACATACTTCTACCCATTTTTTAATAATATTTTGTTATTCTCAATATTTCAGTTGCATTTATTTCATCGTTTCCATGGTCGGTTCACAATAGATCTTATGGTAAAATGGAAAAAAAACTCCATAAGTTGAATGAAATTGTATTAATATGTATTAAGAATTTAAAATTATTCTATCTATCATATTTTTCTGATATGATGGTGATTATTAATATCAAACATTAATATTAATGGTTCGGTTTATTTTTGGTGGGTTTTTTCAACCATCACAAACTAGTTTTATTTTATTTAATGTTAGGTATTTAAATTAGTTCAATAAAATTAAAATATTTATAATATACATATTAAATCATTTTTGAACAATAATAATGGTTTTCTAATCATCATATAATGCGGTAAAGGAAATAATAGTTTTTCTTTCTTGAATATGATAAACCAACTCATCATAGACGATTTTTATCATTTTTAGAAAAAAAATGAAGAGGATGTGAAATGATATAGGGATGTTCCATAAAAGCTAAATTTTCATACATATCATATTTTGGAGTTAAAATGCCACTTTTTCTAGGTTATGAGAGGAGATTAAAATAAATTAAAGATAGTTGAAAAGAAATTAAATGAAAAGGAATGAGGGTTTTACTTATTGAATTATTCTCTTTGAGAACCTACTCAAGGCACTTGTAGTTATTATTTTATTAAGACCAAAGGATAGAGGATGTGGGGAGTGAAATGGGAAGTGTATCATGTAGAATTTTAAATCATAATGGATTGTGAGGTTTAAGGAAAAGGGGTGGTATTCATAGTGGAGGATATGTGTGTTTTTTTTTATTTTTTACCCACTTGTTTTTTTGTCTCATGACTGTGTATAATGTAGACTATTGTGAAAAAATAAATTTAATAATGACTGTGTGTTCAAAAAAAGGTGATTACAATCTATATACATCACCTTTTACTAAATAATTCATTTATTTATATTTTCCATTAAATTTCCTTATTTCACTATTCCCTAAAAATAAAATTTAATTTAGATAAATCCAAAAATGTCACCCTAATAGTTTTTTGACACATTGAATTCTGTAATTAACTCCATTTTATGAAAATAGGTTTTCAAATATAAAAAATTTAATTTTTAACTAAAATCCTCACTTATTAAAAAAATATTGATTTTAAAACTATAATAGATTTTAGGGCACATTGAAAAATTAATTATTTTCTCCTAAAATTATCATATTATCATAAGAGAAAAAATTATTAATTTATGAATCATTTTTTGGTTGATAAATTTTATTTTAAATAATTTTAATAATTATGAAATTTTATGGAAACATTTATGTTTCCTAAAAATACCAACACATAATGAATCATTTTCAATACATTTATTTACATATTACAAGCCATAGATATATTATATATTAACTTATATGATACTGCAATTTTATTTATAGTCTCATAGGTAAGTATACAATTCAATTTGAATAGATTCTATAGATTCTATAAATATAAATTATTTCACTCTACATTTATAATAAATATATATATATAATTCTAGAATTAAAACAAGTTCTTTTATATATACCTTGGTCGTTATAATATATGCTTGAACTGTGTTTAAGACACTTTTTAGGAAAATATTTTTTTTAGAATTTTTTTTAATTGCAATTGCTTCTTATATTATTTCTTACAAATATGTAACAATAACAATAATATTTTATTTAGTCCAATTTATAATCTCCAAATTAATAGGTAGTTTATATCTATCATGTTTAAATAATACATTAATAGAGTATTATCATTTAAACTAGGGGTTGCATGAGTCACAAGCTATCAATGAAATTAAATTTTTTATAATATAAATATATTATAATGTCTTAGGGTAGTACAAATACATCTTTTATATAGAATTTAAACTTAGTAAACATGGAATATATCTTCTACCTCAGGATGGTCTTTAAAAAAATCATCAAATGGTATTCATAGTCATTTTGATTTTTTTGATAAATGAGATTATTATCAATAAATGTTACTAATGTATTACCATGATAGTATTTATTAACTAATATACTTAATTCCATCATAGAAATTTATTTTTTCAAACTAATAAATATTGATAAATATTTTTGGGGTCTATACATAGTTCAAAATGTATACTTTGGAATATCATCAATTCTATAATCTCAGTAGAGAATATTTATATTACAAATTAGTCATTGATATTTATAAATCATGAATTTGGTACTAAATCGACCATTCATTCTAAATAAGAAATATTTTTTTATTAATTTTAATATCATTTCATTCTTATCATTCAATATATATTATCATTGATCTATCTAAATTCTTTAGAAATAAAACTAGATCACCCCCATGGAACAACACTACATGGATAAACTCTATTTATAATAGTTCATTTAGTTAATTATTTAACCACTCCAAATCATGTTTAAAATTTATTTATGTATTCTTTGATATATGATAAATTTAGGTGGATGAATAAGAAAAAAATCAACTTCTTGTTCACAGAGAGACTTAAAAAATATCTTTTGTCAAGACACACACAAATTCTTGTATAGTTGGTTTATCCTACAAAATTATTCAATAATATTTCACTACTATTTGCCCAAAAACATCCATATGCATACCATTATAACTATATTATCATCTTTTAAATATATTTTAAATAATTATTCTTATCTATATCCTTATATTTTAATTCTAAAATGGTAAAGTTTATATGATTAAAGGTACAAAATTAATCTTAAAAGATTATATTGACCTTGTATGATAGAGTTTAGTCTATATCTAGAATGATTTAAAATTCAATTAATAGAAGATTTACTAGATTCATGTGTATTAATTCCCCAAAAATTAAAATAGGATAATATCTAAATATCTATTTTTTTAATTGAAGCACCATTTTTTCGACAATAAGTCAACTAATATAATTTGAGACAAGAAATTATAATTGAACATGAATATACCTGATTTGAATGAATGAGTTGATCAAGAATAAAATAGTGAAACATGAACTCTTGAAAAATGATTTGATCTATAATCAAATAGTAAAAAATAACCTCTTGATAAAATAGATATAGTACCCATTCCAACTTCATTGGTATATTATAAGTCTACTATTTATGAATGAAATGTGAATCATTTAATTTATGTATTTATGGGTTGATAATGTCATTTAAATTTATTCGTGCTATATTTTGGAAAGTAATTATCATAATTCTCACCACATTAAAATGGATGAATCAAAACATCCATTTAATTTTATAGAAAACCATCATTTCTTCTTTATTGGTCCTAATATTTACACTCACCTTCCACTAACTTGTTCATACTTAAAATTCAATATCCTATTGACCAATCATTCCATTTTTTTAAAAACCATTTATTCCTTATAGATAATTTAATTAGAGCATCCTTATAATGTTTTAATATGTAAAATGTTAAAACTTATTTCCTACCCATTAATATATATATATCTAATTCATGTTTGAATATAAATAACCATTACTTACAAATCACACAATATTTTGTTTTGTGCTAAGAACACATTTTCATAAAATATAGGATCTTTACCATTCAGAGTTATAGAGAATTTTGAAATCAACCGTACATAAATTAATATTACATCACAATGTGTAAAATTACTTTTATTATCTATTTTTTAAATTAAAAACTTCTATGGGATACATGGTTAATTTTCATGGAATATCTTCACAATTTTCATCAAAGAATCATCCTTGTCCCAACTCATCCTTAGAACCCCATGATCCTAAAAAAACATGGGACAAGAATAGAAATATTTGTTAGTGAAATATAAAAAGAATTCATAAAAACTATTATTTCATGAATATATATATATATATATAGGATTTTTGTTTTTAAATAATTGAATTTGGGCTCAAAATAAACATTTTATTACCACAGAAATCAACTGTTCATCATAATGATTTTTAGATAACATTTCATATTATATCTTTAAGTAAAAATGAAAATCCAAAAGGATATATTTAAATAGTGATAAAATATTATAACTATATCAGAAAATATTATACATTTCAGCCTTATAAATTCGCATATAGTTTCCATTAAACAATATCTCATGGGTAATAACATGGGGGTATAACATAAGTAACTTGAAATCATAATTTCAAAAAAACATAAGAAATGTTGAAGTAAAATAATACTTAAAATAATCATAAGTGAAGGATAAAATTCCAATACAACATCCCATGGGGTATATAGTCCCATAATAGATTAGGTTACTCCATAATCCCATATTTAATGTCTAATGAGGAAAAATATTTACCCCATGCATTGGGTCACTATTTGGACACACCCATCATTACATGTTAATTATTTTGTGTGAAAAAATGCTTTCAGTCATATTTAATAAAAATATTACTAACCATAGAAAACAGGTTCTATATTCATTCCTAATATCAATATCAAATGAAACCTCATAATGTGGGTATTTGAGAAATGATCATAAGACATGTATTACCCCATAATTTTATAAGAGAATAAGACTGGTTTATTTTTATGAGAGATACAGTACAAATTTATAATCCTTCTAAAAAATTAAGAAAATAGAATTTTATTTGGAGATATAATGGTCAAAACCTAAAAAATAGACCTGTTTAGAGTGATCATTTATACTCTTAAGAAAAACATTTCATGGTATAAAAATATAAATTTCATTTAAAATCATTTAGGAAAATAATTTTAAAAAATGGAAATATGATTGTTTTTCCAATTATATAAAACTGTAATTTTACGGTAATCCAGACATAAAATAATGGTTTAAAGGAAGATTAAATCCATTGATGTTATATGTACTAAAATAGAACATTATTTTTCACTTTGTAAAAGAATTCAACAAATATTCTCTATAAAACATTAAAAAAATCATTGAATTTTTTTTATTATGAAAAAAATGAAAAAATTACATTATAAATAATTAATTTACATATTAATATATTGATTATAATTTTTGATGAATATTCACAAAGAAAGTAATTATTAATAAAATTAATATTTTAAAAATAGATATCAATTTTTATAAAGTTAAGTGTCAATTATGTAAAACCTTAGCAAATCCTTTTTTTAAATTTTTGTAATGAAATTAAAATATGGTCAAAAATGATTATTTAAAACCATTATCAAATGATATTAAATGCATTGAAAATTTTTACAAAAACCTAGAAATTATAGAAAAGTGATGGAGGAGAAAATTTAAAATATATTTTAAAAAAACGACTCAAACATTGATTTAGAACCATCAATTTCATTCTTTTGCATCATAAATAATAAAAATATTTTAACTATTAAAATAGTAATAATATTATACAAAATTTATTCTCAATTTTATTTAATTAATTTTATTGTTATATTAAATTAAATAAATATTTAAGTACATATTTTATGTTTTTATGATAATCTTCTTATAAGTCAAAAACTATTCAAATATGTTTACTATGGTAAAAGAATTCATTATTTCATAATTAATGTTTCAAATTTTTATTTTTTGAGTTATTTTATTCCAAAAAATTTAATATTTTTTAAATTTTTCATTATGAAAAACATAATGTTTAGATTGAGTTACATTCAATAGTTTGTTTAACTTACTTTATATAAAACACCAAGATTAAACGAAACATAACATCATATTAAAATTTTAAAATTAAATAGTAATCAACTAGATTTTGTAATAGTGTGTATGAATATGAATAACTAAATTAATAAACTATCATATAAACCTATATATATAATGATTTTTAGAGTGTAATTAATTTAAAATGAAATTAAAACCCATTTGAAAACATAAGAAATATTTTTTTCTTTAAAAACTATTTATATGCAGAAAAATGTTTTTTATATTAATAAATTTAAGAATTAATTTTTAGTAAATTATATTGATTAAATTAATATATTATATATTCAATTTAATTTTTATCATTTATGATGTAAATTTTATAGAAATGTGATAAGAATAAAATTAATTTAATGCTTGAAAAAAAATTCTAAACATATATTCTTTGGCGTAAAAAATTTAAAATTTAATTTTTACCAATTTTAGAAAATTTATTGGAAAAATTAAATCTAGATATTTAAACAAAAATATCATAATTATATTTTAGTTAATTTATGTGATTCTCTAGAACAGATTTAGTTTTTCATTAATAGGGATAAATAACTGATTTTTAATTGAAAACTAGACTTTCATTTATATTATTTATAATATTTAATTATATTTTAAATCAGTTTTAAAGTAAATTTAGATATATTATATGTCTATTTAACCAATATAGTTCTTTGGATTCATTTTAATTTTCAATTCTTATATAAAAACATTCTAATGTTTTGATCATTTTCTCATTGAAAACTTGATTTCTCTTCGCATTTGTGGTGTTAAATTTAAATGAAAACATTCAAATTTTAGGAATGGAATTTTAAAAAATGTATTCCATATTTGGAATAAAAATAATATACATTATTTAACATGTCTGGCTTAATTTTCGACTAAAATAAATGGTATGAAATGTAAAAATTATTTACCATAGTTAATGGTAAAAATGTGTTTGTCAGGGGTTAAACTAAATATAAAAGTCTTAAAATGACATAGAAACTTGTATAAAATATATTTAATAATTATATTATGACCTTATAATGTCTAAGGCTCTATAATAATCATTTTGTATCATTTATTCATGTAAACTGGCGCTACACAGTTTTCTTTTCATGAAATTAGTGGTATTCCACTCCCCTAACTTAAAAAGCATCCACACACTCTCCTATCATATTAAAATATTAAAAAATTTCCAACAAACCTGATCATATAAATTATAAAAGTCAGTAATTGCATCATATAATCATTTTTGTGCCAAAAAACAAACTAGGAAGGGTTTGGGTGAAAACATAAGTAGGTTACCCAAAGGAGTGGTATAGTTTTTCAATGAGCATTTATATTTTACTTATTCTTCCACCACAATGAATTGTTATTAAAATATTTTTATATAAAAAACATAATTTTCTCCCATAATTTTATGATGTTAATTTAATGTAATGAATGAAAAATATATCCATTACCAATAAATGTGTTAGAAAACCATCATTTGTGTGTACGGTGAACTACCAACATATGAACCTATGTCACCCAATTTTAAATTACAACCTCTGAGGGTCATTTAAGAATATGGATGTAGAATATATATAAATAAAATAATTATAAACTTTTATTCATTATATCAGATATAACATTTTTACTTTCCATTCCACAGAGGATACAATAACGTCTCTTGTGTGTTTGACAAATTGCCACCTCATGATACAATTTTTTTTAAAACAATGCTCTAAATGGATGATAATAAAGAGAATGTTAATGAGTATATATGATATATATAAAATAATAATTATATTAATAGAATGATTTTTAATTATGAATATATAATATATAATTTTATTTATTTCCATTTCACACATTGAATGATTGTATCATCAATCATGTAAGTGTGCACCACCACCATCACGAAGAGATGTGCTACTCTGTTTCCAACACTACACCAAATGGATGATATTTAAAATTATATTAATATAAATAATATTTTATTTAATTTATTATTATAATTTTTCTAATATAAAACAATACTTACCTTTTTTCTATAATGATCATTGAAAAATTTAAATGCTATTCATGAGTACAGAAAACCTATCATCCCTTTGATAGTAATGTAATTTTTTTTTAAAAACAATCATTCTTGATCTATATTATAATTATAATTGTTGTATAAATATGATAATTAACCGATTATTATTATTATTTAGATGTTTTATTTACAGCTATTGAAGAAGTCCAAAAATAACTTCTCAAAACAAATATGAAAAACTAAGCAGTTATTACCTGAAATGTAATTTAAAATAAGAATTTCAAATAAAACTGTAATGAAAGGTCATTAGTAAATCATATATGTTAGGTATAATATGGTTATTATTTAATTATAGACTTATAATAATCATATATTTATTATATAATATATTTTAACGTGTATAAGGGAAGTTGAGGCGTAAGGTATGGTTTTTCTAGTTCTACTTTTTATTTTGGGATACATATACATGTTGAACATTCTTTTATTTTGTGTGGTGTTTATAATAATACCTTAAAATTTAATATCATTATTTAATTTTGTTTAATTATATTTAATGTTTCATTTTTATGCTTTATTTCTCTTATGATTCTATAATATTACTAATGCAGTAAGGCATTTCCATCTCACATTTATCTTCTTTGAGAAAAAATCCATATTCACAACATTTTACATTAATGTTATTTAAATACAATATATGAATTTATTTTAGGATTATTTTCCTTAAAATATTTTTATTTACATATCCCTTTTATGATCTCTCTTTCATGGGGTATAGTTTTCAAATTTTTTCAATGGGTAAGATATTTTTCTCTCAAATTTCCCTCAGGGAAAAATGTTATATTATTCCCCTATAATATTCTATAGTGTGTATATACTAATCCTATAACTCTTTATATCACGAGTTTTAACATTTTCATGACATTATATGTTTAATTTAATTATATTCTTTCATGGTGATTAAGAATCATAGTTACTAGGGTGGTAATAGATTTATTTAACAATCTCACCATCTAACGAGATTGTTTATGATTATGATTCCAATGATTAAATCCTATGATCTATATCTTAAAAAATGTATTATTTTTCTGATCTTGGTATTTCATGTGAATAAATTGTTCCTTTATTTTACTCTATTTATGTACTCACAAGTTCAAATCAATATTTTTAAAAAAATTGCATTTATTTCTCTCTTTTGTTGAAAACCCATTTTTCTTACAAAACTATTTATTCTCAAAAAATGTATTGAAAAAAGTAATCAAAAATTATAAAAGTGATGTATGGAATAATTTTTTTACTCCTTTTATAATGTTTAAATAATATTAAATGGGATTATCATGTCATTTTCAAAAAACCATGAGAGTTTGGATTTTACCAAAAATGTGCAAGTAATATTAACTTTAATATGTCTCACATGAATTAAATCTCCCACCATCATGAAAATTATTTTTAAAATATGATTAAATTATATTATTTCAATTATATTTTCAATGAAAATGATTTTCCAATGTTTTTATGTTTTATAATTATTATTCAAGTAAGACATGATATTCTCCTTAAAAAATGTTTAAAATTGTTTTCAAAGATTTAATTATATTTTTTCATGGATATTTTTAATGAACAGAATATAAACAATATTAAAAAAAATTATTATTAAAAAGTGATTTTAATTAAATGTAAATTTTCTCAAGAAATTTACCATGTAATATTTCATAATAATTTTCCATCTATGATTAAAACATTTTTTGTTACTAATTTTTTATAGGGTATATGAATCATATATTCTTTTAGTATTCTTTCTCTGAATGGTTTGTGTTTATAATGAAATTTTTTTTGTAAAACCCTTTTCTCTTCCATGGGTTATATTGTGATAAAAGTATTATGAATTTATCTTTTTTTTCATGGTTATGCTTGGATGAAATAATCTTATCATTATAAAACATGACCAATTATCATAGGTTATGATAAAATAAACTATTATTGAAACCTATTTCATTGTATGGGTTAGGATATGATGTATTTTTTATGATATTGTGGTATATATATTAATGATTTTAATTATGTGATGGTTTTTATTTTATAAAAAATGATGTCCATTATGATATAACCAATGGTGATGATTGAATTATACCTAAGTATGGGTGGGGAATATATATCCCTCATATGCATTGGGTAATTATTTATATCTTTTGGGATATGAATAACTAGAATAGGGAGTGAAACTATATTATTTTTTTACTTTGTCCACTATGATGGTCTTTGGAATGACATTAGACAATTATGACTATTTGGGTAGTAAATGAATTTCCCTATGAGGAAAGAGATACCACTAGTGATGGTGGTGTGCGATACCCAGGTGGTGTAACCACAAAATGAGTGTCTTGATATGTTTTGGAAATGTTAGTTGAATAATAATGAAATAATTTTCTATGATCTTGTGTATTCCACAATTCTATGTCTTATGAAAATGGTATTCCTTGATGAATCATATTATTTAATTCTGTTTTGATTCATGTTTTCTAAGATGTCAATCCTTGTTCTATGACACAAGATTTTGATCTTTGATATGCATGGTATAATTTTTAAATTTTATTCTAATGTTCTAATACCCCAATGTCTATGTTATTCTTACCTACAAAACATTTTACTGATAATTTGAAAGAAATATTTCTTATATATCTTTCCCTAGGTTACAATGTATGGTTTTATGTAGGGTATGATTGTGAAGATTACTAAATTGGAAGATAAATATGGGAGATGTTGAATATATTTAAGAAAATTATAATATTTTGGGCCTACTCACTAAATACATTAAACATTTATAATCCTCAAGAATGTGTATTTGTAATGTATTGAATATTCCCATAAAAATATTTAATATCTAGGTATATAAATCCTATTTAGTTATAATTTGTATAAGATAAAAATTATATTTAGAATTTGGAATGTTGGATCGAAAAAATACTTAGATAGCAATGGATATTTATAAGTATATAAATAAAGATGTATTTGATGATAATTATAATGATGATTTAAAGTATGGGAATGTATCCTGTAATTTCTGTAATGGATAGATAAAGTGGTATCAACCAATTACTTCCCAATATTGATATAATAAGTGGATGGGGGTCTAGTACAAAGGTACCTTAGGGTGATAAATATGAAAAGTGAGCATTGATCTAGACCTGAACATAATATGGTTCATGAAATTAGTTATTTCCCTGCAAGTGGGTTTACACTCTCAGAGGATATGATTTTTAAAATTTCAAAATATTTACATATAATCATAAATTATTTAAATAATAAACATGAATGACCTTGGTTAAGGAAATGGTTTCAATGATTTGAAATAATGATTCACGATTTTGACCTACAATAAAGTGAATTTTTATTATCATGTAGTTTTACACAATGAGTGTTGTTACTCAGACTATAATTTTTTGATTTATCCAATGATCAAACTTGAAGAATGTGGGTTAAAATAGAATGGTATGGGAAATATGGTGATGAGAAAAAAAATGGGATAATGACTGGAGTATAGGTTATTTTGATTATTCATAATTTGTTATCATGGAACATGTTTAATTTTTTTTAGAAAAACAATCTCTTAGATACACAAAAAAAAATACAAGGACATAGCTCTCTGGGAGTTCTAGTAGTGGAGTCTATGAAGGAAACAAGAGTTAGTTTCATTTATGTCGAGAATGTGGGAAGAAGCACTTAATGGAATGTATCAAAGTGATGATGAGATATTTTCAGTATAGAAAATAAGGATACACATTAATAAAATTACAAGGGAAAGTGAAAAGTTATGTTAACATAAAAAATCAGATATTTGGTGTCCATAAGGTCTCATAGACTTTTCAATGTCTTAAATGTGTTATTTATTAAAATTATTCATATTGATGTCCAAGGGGTAATGTTTATGAATACAATCAATAAGGTGGTACAAGAAATGGTTATACTACTGGTGATAAAGATCCCAAGACTAATAAATGAAATGTATAGGCTTTTCAAATGATATTAATTATATTAATTGTGGGAATCATAATTAAATTGAGGTTTATGATTTTTAGGACATGGTTTATATTTCATATTGTAAAAAGGATATACTAATAAATAGTATTATGAATATTAGTTAATGGACTAAGGATGAGGTAGAATAATTGTAGTGTTTATGTATTCGAATTTAAGAATTATTTAATATTAATCATAAAATATATATGTTTTTCTATATGTTTTTTAGGAGGGATTTTCCAAAATATGGTGAACGGTGTTGATAAACTAGAAAAAATATTTATTGAAAGGTGATATTTTATAAAAAATTCATTATTAAGCTAAATATAACTCATAATATGTTCATGATGCAAAGATAATGATGTTAGGATAAAGAGATGATTGATTCGAATAAATTATGTTGGATAGTACTAATTAACTTGAAACTAATTACTGATTTTTTAACATGTTTTTATGCTATCATTGATGGATGTGAAATCATTTTTATCTTTATGAAATATATTCTATAATCATTGATTTTATTGAAGTAACGTTGATGTATGGATGTTTTTGTTAAGGTTTTTGTTAATTCATGATACTAATATGTTTTTAGAAGATATATGACCAAGTTAATCAAATATTGGTATGTAATATTAAGAGATACTTCAGGTTTTTTGGGGAATTATTTATAAGATCAATTAAAAATTTTAGTTACCTTAAATAAAATTTTTGGGATTTTAATATTTTTTAGGGGTTATAAGGTTAAGAATATGTGAAATGGTTTATACTGAACAGTAGATGAGGTTTTAGATATTAATGTATTATTCCACTATATGAAGAATTATGAATATTTTATAACTAATACTATC
Source organism: Viscum album (assembly GCA_963277665.1). NCBI lineage: Eukaryota > Viridiplantae > Streptophyta > Magnoliopsida > Santalales > Viscaceae > Viscum > Viscum album. Next base: position 931,324,336 of record OY728165.1, read on the forward strand.
ATTATTCTTATAAATATAGGTAGAATTAATGACTTATCATTCTATTATGGATCTTCATATTTTTTAGTACTTCACACTCAAAAAAGTATTTTATTCTATTAAGAGAATAATGGAATTGATTGAAGAACAATGAATGTATGAAATTGTGCTTAAAATTGAAAGGAATTCAATATCTTTGTTATATCGGTCCCTTAGAAACTTGTGTTCATGTATGTATGGTATAATGTTGATAAGAACTTTTAATAAACCTCAAAAAGGATCAAATTTTTTTTCTTCATATATCTATCATATGGAATTACATACCTTATCCAATACATTTAATGAACTCAGAGGTTATACCTATGGAGACTGAAATTTCTGATGAGAAATTACTGGTACATATTTTGGATCAAATTGAGAATGTTATACAATATAATTATAATAACTTGGTCATTTTTTGGTTAAAATACTATCTCATGGATTTTACATGTGAACCTGGTGATGTAATTTTGAAAAATTATCTTCAATTGTTGTCACCAAAGTGATGAATTCAAATAAAAAATTCAATTTAAGGGGGGGTATAATGTAACATCGCCAAATAGTATTAATTTTTATTTATCAAATAAATTTAATATTTTAAATATGATTCATTATAGGAAAACTAAGTTTATCTTGTGTTAGGTGTAGTGTTGATTTAGTTTTATTATAGGGAATAACGAGTTTAAACAAAATGTGACGAACTTTGAAAATATATTAATTTAAAAGTTATCACCTATAATTTAGAATAAAATATATGAATAAAACAGACTAAATAATGAAAATATGGTTTTCACACATACAGAAACACACACATATATATAATAAATTATTTGTTGAATATTAATTAAAAATGTAAATAAAAATAATTTGAAATAATTGAAATCGTTTTTCTGAAAAACACTTTTTATGAAAAAATTTTGTTTTTCCTTAATAAATTATAATATGATTTTTTAAAATCTATTTTAATGAATTTATAATATTAAAAGTTATGTTATATTTTAAACATTTATATATTGTGTTTATTATAAAATTGATAATAACAAAACCATTTTTATGAAAAAAACTCTATTGTTTCTAAAAAGAAGTTTCATCACCTTTGACACATTTACATTAAAAGTAAATTATATCCACTTTTAAAAAAAATATATTTCCAAAAAATAACCTCTATTTTGGAAATAATATTTTCAAAATAATCTAAGCGTGAATATTTGTGAATTTTCTGAAAACATTTTTTATGAGTTCTGAAAAATTCCTAATTTTAATTGAAAACTAACATTTTTTTTAAATAATTTATAAGTTTAAAATATATTTTAAATTAGTTTTTAATTTTTCCCAATTATATATATATTAATCAACATTATTTCATTTTAGTCACTTTCATACTTAAATTTAATATAATTTTTTTTTAATTTTTTGAACATTTTTTCTTTGAAAACAAGCTTTCTTATAACATTTATGGGATTATTTTTAAATTAATAATTTTCACTTATATAAATATAATTTGGAAACATGGATGCATTTTTTTAATCATAATAGATAATATTATTAATAATTCCAACTTAATAATTGAAAAAAATTATTAGTAAAAACAATTAAAAATGTTTCCCTAAATAAATTTAAAAATGTGATTACAGAGGTTAAAAATGAAATGATAAGGGTTGAGTTGACCATAAAACTAGTCTGAAATATATATAAATGACATAATGAGACCTTATATAGTATAGTTATCGATGATAATTTTTTAGAGAATTGTTTCATGTGAAAAACACATACACACCTTCCTCTTTTCCAAATATTATAAGTATGCCAGTTACATCACATATAATATTCCACCACATATACTATCCAAATAAAACATTATATTATTTTTTTATTATCCAATAACCTAACCAATAACTTAAGAAATTCTATATCCTCATCTTAAATTCCTTATTTGAGAATAAATACAAGATGTGAATGATTTTTGTGCAAACCTAATGAAGCTACCTGAAGAAGAGGTAACATTCTTCAATTTGTGTTTTTAATTTTTTCTTAATCCAGCAAATTTAATTATTATAAGTTTTCTTGATATAATAATATTATTTTATTCTATAATCTAAGATGTTTTGATGTTATGAATTCATCATTCATTTGAATGATGGACTGTTGCCTCACAAACCGATGTCATTTGTTTTTCCATTACTACTTCTCACGGTTGGGTATAAATATAGATATAAAGTATATACAGATATGAATAACATAATTATAATTATTTATACAATATATAATATATACTTTTTTCTTTTTACACTATAGGGGATATGATAACATCACTCGAGTGTATGGAAGACTACTGTTGTGTGAAGTGCGGTCATTGTTTTCCCCTAACACTATAAATAGAAGATAGTATTGATGAATTTAATTAATTAATATTATAAAAATGAACTATTTATGATATTAATGACATATAATTAATTAATATAATGTAATATTTCATTTTATTTCTTACTTGTTTACTCGCTGAAATATATTATTATCATCCATGTATGTGTGGACAATTGCCTTCATAAAGCAACATGACTCTCTCTTTTCATCACCACACCACATGGATGATCTTTACAGGTATTTTTATAGAATTATCATTTAATTTATTATATTATTATGAAAATGTAATGATAAAATGTCACATACCTCCATTCAATAATAATCGTTAAAAATGGAAATGTTTCTGATTAGTATATATGGTCCATAATCTCCAGGATCGTTATATAATTCATCATTGAAAACCATATTTCATGATTGTTCTTAAAATTATAATTTATATATAAATATTATAGTTATTTATTTATTATTATTATGGAGATTAATTAACCATGAAAAAACATAGAGGAAATAAGATAAAATATCAACACTTATACAGAAAACAATACAGTTAATACAGTGAAAATGAATTTAACTTGAAATTGATAATAAATTGGTAATACAATGATATAAGTTAATAAAATAAGTTATAATAAATATTATTATTTTTATTTAACTTTTATATTAAATATATATATTTAATATACAATATTTTTGAATTTATTCAATGTATGTTTACACTTATTGTATAGGATTTGTAGTCTCTCTTTTATTTATAGACCCATATAAAAATTCACTTATCATTTATTTGTTGTGTATTTACTAAAAAAATTGATATTTTATTACATTATTATCTATATTTAAATGATATTTAATGATTCATTAAATTTTAATCTTTATTTGTACTTATGATTCAAAAATATTACTTAAAGGGAAATAGATTTGTGTCTCACTTTTATTTTCTATGTGAGAAATTCTATATGCACCATGTGTTTATTTTATATTGTGTTAATACTCACAATTGTTATATATTATCATTATTTTTATTAAAATAATAGGTATTAAAATATTCATTTTATTATCTCCCAATCATGGGGTTTATAGTTCACGTGTTACCAAAGTAGTAACTTATTTTTTCTCCAAAATTACCCTATTAGGGGCCAACATTATACTATTCAGCTATATTTTTCCATGTGGTGTATATACATCTCATTTTTTATGATATATCATGAATATTAATTTTTTAAACATAATATTTGTTTCATTTAATTTTAGTCTTTAATAGTGATTACAATTCAAATCTACAAATGTGGTAAGGGTTTTATGTGACAATATAAATGTATATCATGATTTTTTATTATTATGATTCTAATGATGAAATCCTCTGACATATATCTCATGAAAATCATTCATATTTCTCATATGATTATTTTTTTTGAATTGTTGTTTCCCTTGATTTGTATCTCATTATATACTGAATATATCCAAAATTATTTGTTTATGAAAAAACATACTTATTTTCTTATTCTATCAAAAAACCTTTTTCCTCAAAAACTATGTTATAAAAAAATTGTTTTTAACATTATTGAAATTATTTATGAAATAAATTTTTAACCATGTAAGAAATTTTAAAAAAATTATTAAAATGATTGTTACTTTTATTTCAAAAAACAATGTCCGTATTCCTTTTACCAAAAATGTAAAATGAATATTTGTGTTAAAAATTAATAAAGGAATAAAATTTTCTATAATCATGGCCACTATTTTCTATCACTATACCATTATAATATTTCAATAACATTTTATAAGAAAATAACCTTCAATATGTATTCAGTTTTATTTTCCTAATTAAATGTTTTAAATTATTGTGCATATTCCATTCTAAATTTTCATTGTTTTTTTAAAGAAAATTATTTATAAAATTTTTTATTAATCTACGGCCAAATATTGTGATATTTTATATAAATTTTGTGTCTTTCAAACGTTATGATCATGTTCTTAGACACTTATGATCAACTTAGGATTACAGATCTCCATGGTTTGCCCTTACTAAGCATCTGAGTTTAACATTTCTTATGTTAAATTTTTATTAGTTATTAACAAATGTTTTGTGTAGGGTATGTTCTTTAGATTACTAAATTAGAAGATTTTTTTGAGATATTTTTTAAATATCTAACCAAATTAGATGATTTTATAGCTAGGCTCCAAAGATAGAAAGGTGTTATGGTCCCAAGGTGTGTTATTGTGTAACTTTTATAATATTTATATAAAAATATGTAATATATTCGTTTAAAAATCATGGGTTTTTATAATATATAGATTAATAATCATGATATTATTTTTATTTTTATACATTAATTATACTTTTAAAACCAATAGTGAGATATTTTAAATGTAAAATAAATTATGTTATAGCCATAGAGACTGCAGGTCGTATATACCCATTAGTAACATTTCCATTTTTCAAATATCAAGATGGAAATACTATTAGTGTTATTTAATAATTATATAATTTTAAATATATCATAAATATGATATTATTTCGTCATATAATCTTATATATATTAATTTTATATTTTAATGAAAAATAAATCATATCACTTCATGGAAGTTGTAATCCATATGTATGCATGAATGATTTTATCATATATCAATGAAGTCAAGTTTAAGAAAATATAATATCATTTAATTTTCATTGAATATTAATAATTAATCAGTATAATATATATAAATTTAGTTAATCATCCGAGATATCCTTAATAGGAGATGATGAGAAATTAATTACATCGGTTTGCGAGGTGGCAATCCTCCATAAATATGAATGGTGGTTTCATGTCACATTTGATGGAAGATGTGATGGGTGAAGATTATTTATTATCAAAATATAATCTACTTATATGGGATATAATTATGTTATTGTATCAACATAAACAAATAGTATTTTATGGATGTGGAATAATAAATAAAAAAATCAGAGTTAAGAACGATACCTCTTCTTTAGACAACCTCTTTAGGTTCACACCAAAATCCTTACTTTGGGGGTTTTCTAATTAAACCATGGAATCTAGGATGTGTCAAGGTATGTAAGGAAGGTAATTGGTTAGTTATTCACATAACTAATTGGTTATTTATGTGTCAGTAAAATATAATATGAGTTTACTTTTTCTATATGAGCAAAGGTGAAATTTTTTAATTTTATAATTTAATTAATTAAAATTAATTAATTTCAATGTAAAAAGGATCAAAAATGATATAATACAATGAACTTATTAGGATGGGTTCCAATATTATCATCAAATAAAATTTGGGCATTTTTAGTTTTTGTTTTTACCCTTATCACGTTATTTTAACGAGTGTTAACAGTTTTCAAAAAAAAATTTGTTAAGAGTTTCTAGATTTTATGGGAGAATATAGTTAAATAAATTGAAAATTAGGTAATAAATTGATATTGTTTGATATGTTTAACCATATTTTACACCATTTTCCGATTTTATATTTTTTCATAATTTTAAACCATTTAATTAAACATTATTTACTATAATATATCATTAATTTCGTATTTGAAACTATTCATTTAAGTTTAATTGGAAAACAACATGAAAGAAATGGAATTAAAATATAATATTTTATAAATGTAATACCATGTTATATATTACTATATTACTCATGGAATATAATAATTCACTCAATTTATATTTCTTTAATATCTCTAAATTATTTACTTTATTGATATATTAATTGAATAAATACTGTGTTAGTGTTGCTTAAGAATTTACCAAAAATTTACCTTTAATAAAAATTAGAAATATATTAGGTGTTAAAAAAATTATCATTCTAATTAATAAGTATAACTGAAAATATTCTTTACATATCTACATCAAACAATATTATAGTCATTAAAAGAAAGAAATTGGAATTTTTATCTTTATCCTTTAATTAAATATTAAAAATGTAAAAGTCAGATAAATACATTAAAATATTCAATATATTTAACTATTGAAATTAGATTTCTGAAATAAACTCATAAAATAGTTTTAAAAAATCTTTTATGGTCATATTTAGTTCCTCATCATATTATTTTTAACATTAAATACGTAAATTACCTATAACATGTTGATTATTAATTAATGTAGTTAATCATTATATGCTTTGAAAATAAAATGTGACTGTTTTCAAAATGTGACAATCCTCTTATAAAATATTGGACCCATTTCTCACATGTCAATTAACATAATTAGAAGAATTGAGTTTAAAATTTTACCCACAATACATGATAAAATAGTTTTTAGAAACATTTTATTTTTATGTATATATTTTGTCTAGTATAGTCAAGAGTAAAATAAATTCAAAAGACTATAATTATATTAATTTTAAAAATAAATAACTAATATAATTTCAAAACAAATACAAAAATGATTTTTATTTGGTAGTTACTTGAAATGAAAATACTATTTAAAAAACTACTATTTTCAACTATTTTGTAAAAAATCAAACTTTTATAGAAAATTAAAAATATTTAATCCAAATAAAATAACTATATTACCATTTAAAAAATGATATCAAATATATGAAATAAAATTGATGAAATTTATTGATATTAATTTTCATTTAATCTTTTGAGAAGAAAAAAATACATAATTGAAGAAAAATATTTTTGAGGAATAAGATTACTTTACTAATAATATAAAGATTGATTTATAATAATTTATTTATACATTTATATAAATTATAAAAATAATAAATATATATGAATATATAATATTTCAATTAATCATATATATAATAATGAACTTGTAGATTGGTTATGACAATTATGTCTAAATAATAATATTTTGTGGTTTATTTAGGCACGGTGTTGCATGTCATAAATTATATCAAACAAATATTTATTTTCATTAAAATAAATAGAAATATAATGGTGTCAAAATATTCCATAATTAAAAAAATTTCAACATCTCAATTTTAACTCTATCTTATAAAGATGTGTTTTTCATCTACAAGTTACCAATGTTTAAATCCAAAATTGCCAAAATTATTAATAAAAAATTCTCTTGAAAATAGGGGAAAATAATTATAAAGGTCATCACATATATAGGTTTAAAAATAAGAGAACAATGATGGTAAATGAAAAGATATACATGAAAAAAAATTATTTCCAAAAAATTATGGATAGTTATAGATATCATTGACCATAAGTAATTAAACTGTTAGGATAAAATTAATGACCACAAGACCATAAACGAATTAGGTGAGAAAAATACCACTGAATCCATAGAAATAAAGGTAATATGATAATAATTTATTTCATGATAATATTATTAGAGTATAGAAATTAATTTACAATATATAAAATTTACATAAGTATAACACAAGATGAATGTATGATATATTTATTATATATTAAATTTAATTTCATTAATAGCTTGCGATGCACGCAACACTGAGATTCAATGAAAATGATCTACTAAAATATTACTTAAACATGACGATTATAAACTAGTCATTGAGTTGGATGGTTAGAATAATTTGAACCAAAATATGAATAATATGGTAATATATTTATTAGAAATAAATTAATATTCATTTTTAAGAAAAATATAGTTTTCTGAAAAACATTATGTTTCTAAAAATTGGATTAATCATGTTTCAAGAACATAACATAAAATCATTTTTTATAAATTTTATAAAATTAATTTCAAAATGTAAAATTAATTTTTGAAATAATATTATCAAAATAAGATTATGGTAAATTTTTTAGACCCTTATAAAATGTTTTTTGATGAATAGTAAAAAAATAGAATTTTAATTCAAACATTTCTAATTGTTTAAATTAGTATATTTTTAAATTTTTTGAAGTAAAATTAGTGAAATTTTATATTATTTTATCCATTTAGTTCATTTGAATAATTTTCATATTGAATTTTTATATAATGAATATTCAAACTTTTTAAAGTCTTAACGTTAAAAACCTTATTTATCATCGCGTCTACGAGATTAATTTTAAATTAAATAATTCCACTGTTATGAATTAAATTTAAAAAATTTGATTCCATATTTGTAATAATAAAAATTTAAAATATATAATATAGTGGACATGATTGTTTACCAAAATTTATAGTGAAAAAATAAAAATTAATTATCTCTATTAAGGTAATAATTGATTTACTAGGGGTTAAACTCAAAGGATAAGGGTTAAAAATGGCCGAAAAATTTTACAACACCCATTTATGGATATATTTCCTAATTATATTTTCTAGGTTAAATAATTTCCCGGTTATAATCCTTTTTCATGATAAAAATGTGGGTTTGATCGAATCATTTCAAAAAATAACAAGTGTGCTACTCACCTCAATTATAAAAGGTCTCCCCTTATCCACTCTTATTCACACCATAAAAATAGTTTTCACGGAATAACTACAAATATTATATACAAAAATCACTTTACTAATATTATAATTCTTATTTTTGGGAAAAAATAAAACCTAGTATTTCTTTAGTGTAATCATAATGAGGATACCCAAAGAAGAGTTAATGTTTTCAATGAGCCTTTTAATTTTATTTCTCCCAATGTCCCATAAAGTATTATATAACAATGATTATATGAATAATTATGTAACTTACACATCCTTATATTTTATTATATTAATATAATGAAATTTACCTACCCCCATATCCTTAAAATGGGTTATGATATCCTCATTCTTTTATATGGTAGACTATCATCTCAATATCAGATATCATATTTTTTTTCATTACCAACCGACATAGTTGGGTTTTATGATGGATATAAGATATATAGAAAGATATTTATAGAATAATTATATTTTTTTCATAATTATATCATATAAAATTTGTTTAATCAAATCCATTCGATATATGATAACTTCTCTCATTGGTATGATAGACTACCGCCTCGTGAAGTGATGTGATTTATCTTTCACAAATGCATTACATGGAATGTGGTAAAGATAATGTTGATTATTATATGAGATATAACTGAAATAATTTTAATATTAATTAAATTTTAATAATTATATAAATATATCATACTTTATTTTATTTTTTAAAGTTTCAATCAAAAAAAGATGATTATGTCGTACATATACGTGTGGATTACTACTATCTTGAAACAATGTGTCTCTCTTTTCATCAAGCCATCATATGGATGATATAGAAAATTATATTTAATGAAATAAAATGTAATATATTATATTATTATCATTAATTAAATATTAAATATTAATTACATTTTTTCCATAATAATCATTAGAAAATTGAAATGTTACTCATGCGTAGGCATGACCTACTAACTCCACAATCATGATGTACTACATTTCTCAAAATATTAATAATCTATAAAAAAGTTAAAATATATGTAAAATATGATAATTATATCATTATTATTATTGTTATTTATATAATTAAAATATCTAACATGTGAATTAACTAGTTCTTTAATTACAAAAACTGAATGAGGAAACATGTCAATTTGTACAACAAATTGAAAATAATTAATGATTACTAATTAAAAGGTGATAATATGTCATAAAAAGATCATATATAATATATTGAATATTAATATGGATTTATATTCAATCAGTAACATATTCAATAAATCTATAAAAGATATTATTGAACTTTCATTCAAAATTAAGCATTTGGTAAGGGATTTAGCATTAATTTATTATCATTTGATACTTATCTATGATTTTGCACAAATTAAAAGCTTAATAGTTGTATATACCACCCATTTAAAATTTAATATCATAATTCATTCATACTTCTTGGTATTTTATGATTCTCTTTGAATCATTTCATCCAAGGGTATTTTAATTGAAAATTATCAAGTGGTAAAAAATATTTTCAATATTACATTTTTTTTTGATAATTAAATATATCTTCAAACAATCAAATTCATATAATTACTGATCCTTTATAAATTAAATTTCTATTAAATAATTTTATTATTTATATATGGATTTTATTATTTAAAAACAAATATTTCATGATTACATATGGTGATTACTTTGAAATTCATTTGTTCATTTGGAGAAATATTGATAAATTGTAATTTTTATTCAATACAGATATTTTGTGACAATGAAAATTTTTTATGAATTACATCTATTATTCAATATATGAATAATTATTTGGAAATCGATGAAATAGGTGGGTCTAGGTTTATTATAGCCCCGTGATGCATCAACATACCTCATGAGACAAATCAGCTGGTTAAAACATAAGGGTGTATTCCCAATATATTTTAATTGTCTTGTGAATGGTCTTGATAGTGTAAGTATAGTTATCCAAAATGGATTATTTTTTAACAATTAGTTTCAAATAATATTATGAAATATATAGAATATTAATTTATCATGTTCCTTGAATATGACTTCCAATAATTAAGAAAATTATTCATTCATAATTCTGTTATTAAAATCCATGATATTTTCACATTTATATTATATATGGATGAATTTAATTCTCAGTATATTGATTATATAGAATGTGTTTTTAGGTATTTACCTTTCAATATTAATTTTATGTTATCATCCAATGGTAGTAAATTTATTTAAATAGAATCTGGGTTTAGTTATTTACTGTTACATAATAATTTTTCTTATTAATTTATGATAGTTTCTTTTGTACCTACCCCATAAGGGTAATTTAGGATCACACTTACTTTGTTTCATGTCCCTGGGATATGAATAAAAAATTATTTAATGTGATATAATGTATGGAGTTCAATTTTTTATGTATTATTTTCTATATTCTATCTGAGAGGTAAAATGGGTATAATGTTTGTATTTGGTTCTCCAAAACTACTAAACTATTCAATCCCTTTGTACTTGGAATCCAAGTATCTGTGGTAATATAATAATGTAAGGCACATGCTCCATTCTACATGGGTACATGAATTTATAGTAGGTATCAGTAGAAGTTTATAAGAATAATAGGAAACAAGATTAAGGAAACAAATATTATGGAATATAACACTATGATATTATTTGAGGATAACAAAGAATAATAACGAAATGTTTTTTAAAGAAGATATTATTTGGGGTTTCCATGAAATACATTCCAGTCTAGATACTATAAGTGTACTTGGTTCTAGAATATAGGTACCTAGGGGTAATAAATCTGGAAGGGTTGCATTGGGAAGGTCCCGATCGTCAACTAGTGTAAGAAAAAAAATCCTTAATACATACATGGTTGACAATATAGGGAGATATTATTATGAAAATTCACATTTTACATAAATAATATTTATGAAGGATTTAAAAAACTCAATATCTCCAAAGAAAATCATGCTTATGATTTAGATATTAATAGTTAATATTTTCACGACCCGTCCTCAGGGCCCGTGCCGTGACTACCCCAAGCCCACCTTCCATAGGCCAGGGGCTGGAGACTAACACCAAGGCGTAAATCCCGGTAAAAAGAGAAGGCATTGCCTTTGTAAAGTAAACAATCACACAGAGTACAAGCGGAAGAAGTAAACACTAAGTAAAAACTGAGTACAACAGTAAGTGCGGAAAGTAAAAAAGGGGCCGGAAATACAAGCCCAACTGTAAAGTACAACTCGAAAGGGAAAACAGCAACTGAAAAGTAAAGCTGCTACGCTGAGCTGTCCACTAGAAATCCCACCTGGAGGGTGGGTACAGATAGCTCCTCTGGTCCTCGGGTCCTGCCGTCCGCTCCGAGTATGTCCCGCCCATTGGTCCACCTCCGGGTACTGCCTCGTCATCACGTCCACCTCTGGGTACCGTCTCTTCTTGAGGTCCTCCTCCGGGTACCATCTCGTCGTATAGTCCACCTCCAGGTACCATCCAGTCCTCGAACACTCGGCCTCTGTCAGCACTGCCCGTCGTCTGCAACCAACACAACGAGGTGCGGGCATAGCCCGTGTAGGGGTGAGTATAACGATACTCAATAGGGACCCCGAGACCCTCAAGGTCTCACTAAACCAACAAGTATAACCAAAAAGAAGATCTCAATAGATAACCTCTACTTAAGTATATGCCCATACATATACCTAAGTTATCAAGTAACCCATCTCAATCATGAGTAAGCACAAGGATTGTGAAATCAACGGATAACCACTACCCGGGTATATGCCCATACATATACCTAAGTTAGCAAGTGACCCATATCAATCATGCGGTAAACACAAGGTCAAAAGTCTCAGCTCAAACCAGTATTTTCATTATCGAAACTGTAACTGCTAAAGAGCTCCGTCTCTGGAGTGTACAGTGGTCCTGTCACGACTCCGAGGTACTGCTCACTAACATAAGACTGCTGAAGTACTCCTCCTTTTGAGTACCGCCGGTCAGCCACCCAGACACAATAGTGCTTCCCGCCAAGTTATGTCACCCAAACACAGTAGTGCACACCCCCTAGTAGCCGGCTGAGGTACTCTCCGGACGAGTACCGCGGGTCTGCACTTTCACATAGGTAGTGCTCCATCCGCCATGGGTCTGCACCTCAGAAAGTAGTGCTCCGTCCACTGGGCTAGTCGACTCACTCCAAGTCGAGTCGGTCAAGCAGTCGTCAGGTCTCATCCAGTTACACGGTCTCCGTACTCCGCATGCTCGTCACTGGGAGGGTCCTCTCCATGAGCTACATGTCGATACTCCAGGTATCTCAAAGTCCCATGAAGAAGTATCTCAACGGACCGCCTCGTCATAGGGGTCTCAACGCAACAGACGGCGCGTCAATCGGACGCCCGGCCTGTGAGTTATTAGCCTTTTCGTCCTAGGGGCTCGGTTGGTTTCGTGAGCGAACCAAACCCGACCATATCTCAACTGTACCCCGAACTCTCATAGGGTATACTCATAGGGACTGTTTCTCAGAAAGATCACCAACGCCACTGACGGTTCGTCAAATGGACGTTTTGTCAGAAAGATGTCTGTTTTTCCGTTCTAGGGGCCCGGTTGGATTTCGGTGCGATCCAACCCGGCCACTATCCATCTTCATCCAATTCACGGGCTAAGGATGCCAAAAGTTTCGTATCGTCAACAGGAACACAACGCAAAAGACGACGCGTCAATCGGACGCCTGGTCTGAGAGTTATTGGCTTTTCCGTCTCACACCCACCCTGGGAAACTTTCCAGGAGGTCACCCATCCTGATCACTACTCTAGGCTAAACACGCTTAACTATGGAGTTTTAACCACGTAGGCTCCCGAAAAGGAAGGTGCACCTTGAGTATAGTATACCGAAACGACCGTCTCGATCCAAGGATCGCGTTGCCGCTGACGGCAAGTCGTTTGGAGGCTCGTAGCCCAAGATACAGGCATTTGACCGAAAGTGGTCCGAAACTGGGGGTCTGGGCCCAGGCCGACCCGGCCCGACCCCCCCCCCCCCCCCCCCCCGTGTCGGCCGAACCGGGTCGACCCGCCCCGGGCGGTGACCCGGCCCGGCTCGGAAAACCCGGCCCGGTCGGCGGCGCGGACCGGCACGACGGCGCGGGCCGGCATGGCGGCGCGGTCCGGCGTGGCCTGGGCTCCGTTCGGGTGCTGCGCGCGGGGGGCAAAGCCCCGACCCTTCCTCAGCAGGCGGCACGGAAACCTGCCGCGCCTAAAGAAAAACGGCCCCCCTCACGTGGGGGCTTGCCTTCGAGAAAACGGGGGGCCGCCTGCCCCCCCTTTGTGAAACCGGACCCCCTCATAATGGGGGGGGCATTAAGGCTGGCCGAGGGAAATTATTTCCCCCGGTTTTCTCCCTTCCGGCCGGCCCGACCTAGCCGGCCGGTTCTTCCTCAACGGCACCGGCAAGGCCGGTCTCCCTTCCGGCTTCCGACACCAGCGGCCCGGCTGGGCGCCGGTTTTCTCGTTCCGCCGCGGCCCGGAACCGGCCGCGGCCTTCGTTGTCCGGCGCGGTGCGACGACACCGTGCCCCTCCACCGCGTCCCCGCTCCGGCCGCGGTGCCTTCAACTTTCTTCGACTCGGCGCGACGGCGTCACGTCCTTGCATTATTTAACGACGCGGCGCGACGGCGCCTCGTGTTTCTTGCCGCACGATCCTGCGCAGTGCGACGACACCGCGCCACACCCATTTCAATCCACAACAAAATCAACATGAATAGGAGGAGGGTCAGCCGTGTTCATGCGGTCCGGCCCACTCGCGTTATTTGCTAACAATCGGCCTTTAATGAATGATAAACTTTCTCAATCTTTTAAATTAAATAAAAAGATTTTGAATCAAGGCCCGACAAATATAAACCTTCAATTTCAAAGGAGAGATCCACATAACTTTAAAATGTTAAAACCCCTACCTTGATTTAAGAGGTGATGAGATTCGGCGTCGCGAAAAGAGATGTCACGGAAGAAGACGTCATCGGTATTGCGGGTATGGCGTCGCGGAAGACGGTTCCCGAGAACATGGCGTTCTTCGTCGATGTCCGATTGTTCTTCGCGTTCATTGTCAAGAGGATGAAGAAACTTCAAGACTTCTAAGCCTTCTTTCCAAAAGCTATCAAACAACACAACCCAACCAAATGAAATAAGTTCTCCACTTATTTAATTAACTTTACATGGCTTTTGAAATTCATGTGTTTGAAATTCAAAAGACTCATACAACTCACCACATTAAAATCAACTCATTTAAGACATAAGTTATAACTATGTTAAAATCATTTAAGTGGGAGTTGAGGGGTTTTAGAGGATATGAAGAGGTGGGGTTCGTGTGGGCCCCACCACCCTCATAACCTCCCAAGGGAGGTTGGGTGGTTACCCAACTTCCACCATGAGCTAACACTTAGAGTAAGTTAATAAAAATTGTAGTGTAGTTATAAAATAAACTTCTACAATTTTTATTATCAACACTCGTGTAAACGCAACTCCGGAACAGGAGTTCCTAAGTAATTACCGGCGCTGCGGTTCCATCGGTGCCCTCGGAATTCGATTCTGGGAACCGGTTCAAAAGATAGAAATTCCCGCTCGCTCGTTCATTGAACGCACCTAAGCCAAAATTCGGAAATTAATTCCGGGCACACCGGGCCTCAGAATCAGGCGCCGTCAGAAACTGCGTTATTGTAAAATTCCAAAGAAAATTAAAAAAAAAATTCCTTGAAATTTATGGGTCTTTACATTACTCCCACCTCAGGGCTTTACGTCCCCATAAAGCTTCAACACAAACTAGGGTCACAAAAGCGGTACAGAGCACGCATCTGAGCCTTCCGCTCCTATGTGCTCACCTGGAGGTTTCCGTACTGCCAAAGAAAGTGTGCCCAAGGAATCCATCGTCCTCATAGGATCTGCTCCTGTCGATCCTCGATCCCCACTGAAATCTCCGTGAAAGACACCCCATCGCCATCGTCCAACTCCTCATGGTCGATGGTATGCAAAGGGTCGAGCACGTATCTCCTCAGTTTAGATTTGTGGAAGTCGTCGTGCACCTGGTGCAACTGCGGTGAATGGGTCAAGTGGTAAACCACCCCGCCTACCCAGCTGGGGACCTAAGAAGGTCTGCTGAACCCCGGAGATAACTTGCCGCCTTGGCCACATCTCCGTAAACCTCGTCGAGGTGAGACCCGTATAAGGACGTTATCGTCATCCTCGAACTCCAGAGGTCTCCATTTTCTATTAGAACTGGAACTCGAAAGGCTGCTGCCACGAGGGTAAGGTTGACCGACTCAAAAGTGATTGGTCGCACCCTCCTTTGCAAAAGATACCCTGCGCTGCCTGGGGTTTCCTTTTCCGCCGACCAAGGAAATCCCATCCCGATGTTTGCCTAAAACCTTCAATTTGAGTATGAACAATTATTGCCCATTCCATAATCAAACTAACGTCGTAATGCCTCGACGCTGCCACCAATAGATTCCAACCGAAACTCTCTCCTCAAGGGTCTGACAACACCATCGGCGTAAGTGTGATTATCGATTCTCATCCAAAGGTATCTCCAGACGTGAGGGTCAAGTCTACGGCTTACCGGAAACTCTAGGTCTGGAACACGATTTGTGAAAGCAAGGAATCATTCACATCAACGTCCGTTACTACATCAGCTAGTAGTGGACACAAACTGTCCATTGAATCATTTCTAGAGCCATTGGGTCACACTCCTTGACCGCATGCAGCCGCACTCTTCCTCCGCCCTCCAGCTCTCTGAGCCTGGCAGGAATAACTAAGGAGGGCGGTTGTACAATGTTAGGATGTACACCACCTCATGCTGCTCTCCTATCTCTGCCTCGACGTCTGCTGCTTCGTAGACTCATCTCTCATTTAAGCTTCCTCTTCTTAACACGCCCGAGTCTCTAAGACTGGCACCAGTTTCCTATTTCTTACTGCACTGTGCAATGTTCATCCTCTCATGGATGTCCTGGACCTCCTTTAGTCTCAAAAGAGTTGCTATGATTTCTTCTTTTCCGATAAGAGAAACCCGGTCTCATCCCCTGGATGAACCACATTCGTTGCCTAATACAGTCAATCCTGACATTAATGATGCATTCATGCCATCGATGACGTCGTAAGGCCTCGACGTATCTACTAAGAGATCCAACGGTCTCTCTCGCCTCCAAGGGTCGAGTCACACTATCGGCATCAGTGTGAGGTCACTGGGTCCCCTCCAGTAGAAATCTCAAAAGTGAGGGTCAAGTAAACAGTTTAACCGGGACCACTCAGTATCAACCAAAAAAAGGACAGGAAAGAAAAAAAAAGATAAGTGTTTTTTATTATTGCAGCTCATAGTACAAAGACATGAATAAAAAAGCAACATGGAACTAGAAGTACAAAGGACGTATCCACTAGTTCCTATCCTGCCCACCTGCTCTCAGAGCTCTACTGCCTTGTACACTGCTCGGCTGTTGCTCAAGAACTAGTCATTGCTTCTGTCTCGGTGGCTCCTCCAACACCCGCTGATCAACCGTATAAGGATTCAGACAGTCAGGTGCCAGGTGACCATTTCCGCCACATGAGTTACATTGTTCGTTTCTGGCACGCCTGGCTCTGACCCCACCTCGGGTGCCCTGCACCACCGGTCCTAAAACCCGAGATCGGCTAACTGCTAGTATGGTCCTCCTGGACCTCTGCATCATCTGTCTAATACCCACAGATGACTCGGCTACTGATCGAAAAGAACGTGGCAAAGGCAGAAGCTCCTGTACACGCTTGGGGTGTAGAGATACTGGCACAAACTCCACCCCGAAGAAGGTCTCGAAGTCTTCCCATGCGAAGTTCATCTCATCGCAAAACTGGAACAAGTGGATCCACCACCTGCCTGCTGCTGCCTGGAAGAGGCTGGTAGCAAAGATCACCATGAATTCTGTCGGCGTCCCCACTAGCCTGAAGACTCTCACCACAGCCTCCAGCCAAACCTCAGCCGCCTGTGGGTCCGTCTCTCCCCGGAACCTGGGTGGGCTCTGGCGCTGGAACTCGTGCAGCGCGCTCAAGCGTCGTGCATCGCCTACTGCTGGGGCTGGTGGCATCGATGGCCCAACAGGTAGTAGAACCGTTGGTGCCTCCGCTGGTACCTCAACTGGGATAGGGCCCTGTACTGAGGCCTCGTTGCTCGGCGGGGTGTCAGTACCTACCACTCTCGGGGCTTTAGCTGGTCGTCCGTGAAAAGGCATTCTGAAAGAAACATCATGACACGATCAAATGTTTATACCTGGTGAGATGACCTAGTTTGAGCTGTTTTAAGGGAAGAACTTTGAAAACACACACACAATTAGTGTTTTCGTCCACAAAGTCGGAAATCAGTTGTCAGGGTCCTGGTGTATGGATACGTCGGCCGCCCGCACCAACACTGGACTCCCTGAACTGAAAACCACACTCGGTACTCTCAACACTATTGCTTCACAGAAAGAAACATCATATTTATATGTTCTGCGGTAGAACCGAACTTCTATGATACCAATTTGTCACGACTCGTCCTTGGAGCCCGTGCCGTGACTACCCCAAGCCCGCCTTCCATAGGCCAGGGGCTGGCGACTAGCACCAAGGTGTAAATCCCGGTAAAAAGGGAAGGCATTGCCTTTGTAAAGTAAACAATCACACAGAGTACAAGCGGAAGAAGTAAACACTAATTAAAAACTGAGTACAACAGTAAGTGCGGAAAGTAAAAAGGGGCTGGAAATACAAGCCCAACTATAAAGTACAACTCGAAAGGGAAAACAACAACTGAAAAGTAAATCTGCTACGCCGAGCTGTCCACTGGAAATCCCACCTGAAGGGTGGGTACAGATAGCTCCTCTGCTCCTCGGGTCCCGCCGTCCGCTCCGAGTATGTCCCGCCCAGTGGTCCACCTCCGGGTACCGCCTCATCGTCACGTCCACCTCTGGGTACCGTCTCTTCGTGAGGTCCTCCTCCGGGTACCATCTCGTCATATAGTCCCCCTCCAGGTATCGTCCAGTCCTCGAACACTCGGCCTCTGTCAGCACTGCCCGTCGTCTGCAACCAACACAACGAGGTGCGGGCATAGCCCGTGCAGGGGTGAGTATAATGATACTCAGTAGGGACCCCGAGACCCTCAAGGTCTCACTAAACCAACAAGGATAACCACAAAGAAGATCTCAACAGATAACCTCTACTTAGGTATATTCCCATACATATACCTATGTTATCAAGTAACCCATCTCAATCATGATGAAACACAAGGATTGTGAAATCAACGGATAACCACTACCCGGGTATATTCCCATACATATAGCTAAGTTAGCAAGTGACCCATCTCAATCATGAGGTAAACACAAGGTCAAAAGTCTCAGCTCAAACTAGGATTTTCATTATCGAAACCCTAACTGATGAAGAGCTCCGTCTCTGGAGTGTACAGTGGTCCTGTCATGAATCCGAGGTACTGCTCACTAACCTAAGACTGCTGAAGTACTCCTCCTGTCGAGTACCGCGGGTCAGCCACCCAGACACAGTAGTGCTTCCCGCCGAGGTATGTCACCCAAACACAGTAGTGCACACCCCCTAGTAGCCTGATGAGGTACTCTCCGGACGAGTACCGCAGGTCTGCACTGTCACACAGGTAGTGATCCGTCCACCATGGGTCTGCACCTCAGAAAGTAGTGCTCCGTCCACTGGGCTAGTCGACTCACTCCAAGTTGAGTTGGTCAATCAGTCTTCAGGTCTCAGGTAATTACACGGTCTCCGTACTCCGCACGCTCATCACTGGGAGGGTCCACTCCACAAGCTACAGGTCGATACTCCAAGTATCTCAATGTACCACGAAGAATTATCTCAAAGTACCACCTCGTCATAGGGGTCTCAACGCAACAGACGGTGCGTCAATCGGACGCCCGGTCTGTGAGTTGTTAGCCTTTTCATCCTAGGGGCCCGGTTGGTTTCGTGAGCGAACCAAACCCGGTCGTATCTCAACTGTACCCCGAAATATCATAGGGTATACTCATAGGGACTGTTTGTCAATGAGATCACCAACCCCGCTGACGGTTCGTCAAACGGACGTTCTGTCAGAAAGATGTCAGCTTTTCCGTTCCAGGGGCCCGGTTGGATTTTGGTGTGATCCAACCCGGCCACTATCCATCTGCATCCAATTCTCGGGCTAAGAATTCCAAAAGTTCCATATCGTCAACAGGAACTCAACGCAACAGACGACGCGTCAATCGGACGCCCGGTCTGAGAGTTATTGGCTTTTCCGTCTCACACCCACCCTGGGAAACTTCCCAGGACGTCACCCATCCTGATCACTACTCTAGGCCAATCACGCTTAACTATGGAGTTTTAACCACGTAGGCTCCCGGAAAGGAAGGTGCACCTTGAGTATAGTATACCGAAACGACCGTCTCGATCCAAGGATCGTGTTGCCGCGGACAGAAAGTTGTTTGGAGGCTCGTAGCCCAAGATACAGGCATTTGACCGAAAGTGGTCCGAAACTGGGTGTCTGGGCCCGGGCCATCCCGGCCCGACCCCCCCCCCCCCCCCTGGGTCGGCCGAACCGCGTCGACCCGCCCCGGGCGGTGACCAGGCCCGACGACCCGGCCCGACTCGGAAAACCCGGCCCGGCGCAGCGGCGCGGACCGGAACGACGGCGCGGACCAGCACGACGGCGTGGCCTGGGCGCCTTTCGGTTGCCGCGCGCGGGGGGCAAAGCCCCCGCCTTTCCTCAGCAGGCGGCACGACAACCTGCCGCGCCTAAAGAACAACGGCCCCCCTCATGTGGGGGCGTGCCTTCGAGAAAACGGGGGGCCGCCTGCCCCCCCTTTGTGAAACCGGCCCCCCTCATAATGAGGGGGGGGGGGCATTAAGGCTGGCCGGGGGAAATTATTTCCCCCGGGTTTCTCCCTTGCGGCCAGCCCGACCAGGCCGGCCGGTTCTTCCTCAACGGGACCGGCAAGGCTGGTCTCCCTTCCGGCTTCCGACACCGGCGGCCCGGCTGGGCGCCGGTCTTCTCATTCCGCCACGGCCTGGAACTGGCCGCGACCTTCGTTGTCCGGCATGGTGCGACGGCACCGCGCCCCTCCACCGCGTCCCCGCTCCGGCCACGACGCCTTCAACTTTCTTCGACGCGGCGTGACAGCGTCGCGTCCTTGCATTATTTAACGACGTGGCGCGACGGCGTCGCGCGTTTCTTGTCGCACGATCCTGCGCAGTGCGACGACACCGCGCCACACCCGTTTCAATCCACAACAAAATCAACATGAATAGGAGGAGGGTTGGCTATGTTTGTGCGGTCCGGCCCCCTCGCGTTATTTGCTAACAATCGGCCTTTAATGAATGATGAACATTCACAATCTTTTAAATTAAATAAAAAGATTTGGAATCAAGGCCCGACAAATATAAACCTTCAAGTTCGAAGTAGAGATCCACATAACATTAAAAAGTTAAAACCCCTACCTTGATTTAAGAGGTGACGAGATTTGGCGTCGCGAAAAGAGATGTCACGGAAGAAGACGTCATCGTTATTGCGGGTATGGCGTCGCGGAAGACGGTTCCCGAGAACGTGGCATTCTTCGTTAATGTCCGATTGTTCTTCGCGTTCTTTGTCAAGAGGATGAAGAAATTTCAAGACTTCTAAGCCTTCTTTCCAAAAGCTCTCAAACAACACAACCCAACCAAATGAAATAAGTTCTCCACTTATTTAATTAACTTTACATGGCTTTTGAAATTCAAAAGACTCACACAACTCACCACATTAAAATCAACTCATTTAAGACATAAGTTATAAATAAGTTAAAATCATTTAAGTGGGATTTGAGGGGTTTTAGAGGATATGAAGAGGTGGGGTTCGTGTGGGCCCCACCACCCTCATAACCTCCCAAAGGAGGTTGGGTGGTTACCCAACTACAACCATGAGCTAACACTTAGAGTAAGTTAATAAAAATTGTAGTGTAGTTATAAAATAAACTTCCACAATTTTTATTATCAACACTCGTGTAAACGCAACTCCGGAACATGAGTTTCTATGTAATTACCGGCACTGCGGTTCCATCGGTGCCCTCGGAATTCGATTCCGGGCACCGGATCAAAAGATTGAAATTCCCGCTCGCTCGTTCACTGAACGTACCTGAGCCAAACTTCAGAAATTAATTCTGGGAACACCGGGCCTCGGAATCAGGCGCCGTCAGAAACTGCGTTCTTTTAAAATTTCAAAGAAATTATGAAAAAATTTTCCCTGAAATTTCCGGGTCTTTACAAATATTTTTAAAAAATTTATGTTATGATTTAAAATTCATTATTTTATAAACTAATATAATATATTAAATTATTTATAAATGGAGATTAGAATGAATAAGTATATTAATACTAATTGATCGTTTATTGATTTAACCACTATGTTAATCGATACAATTGGTCTTGGAATAATGAAAATTATGGAAATATTAGGGAATCTTAAACGGGTTATGATAAATAACCTTTCCAATAATGAGAATACAATTAGACAGTGATATTCTCTTATGTTGAATTGCATTATGTTATAGAATCACCCATTATTATGTATAACTAATAATCCAATAAAGGATAAATGATGGATTATGTCTCTAGATATTTATTTTTACTCCTTTGTATGTAGTGAAAATAAAAGGTTAAAATAAAAGGGTTTATTCTTAAATATGACGTTGATAAATGGTGTTTATTGATCAAGAATACAATGGATTAATTGGAAATATAATTCATTCAATGGATAGATTTCAAGGAGTCATTATTTGAAAAATATTAACTAATGAGAAATTAAATTGGATGAAGTGAAAGGTATTTACTATAAAACTAATAAATAAGAAATTTTCATAGTGTATGAAGATACGATTACAATGTTAGATTTGTATTCTATTGAATATATTCACGACATAAATATAAAGAGTGACCATTTATTTTAAGGGAATAATCCTAGTCACTGAATGGTTTTGGTCTATTAATTTTTTCATCATATGATAAAAAATATTTATGTGCCATCAAAATAGAAATAGAATTGTCAAGAAAACACAAATTCAAGGGATAATAATTTATATTAACACCATGAAAAAGAGAATTAATGAAATAAGAATATGAGAGTGAAATAATTTACCCTTTTTTATAGTTGTGGAAAGAATCTCCCTAAGGAATAATTCACAAGATTAAGAGTTTTTTATAAATTTAGAGATTAGGGTAAATAAGAAAAATAGTGAATGGGGAAGAAACAAATAAATTATTTTTTATGATTCAGTTGAAAATAATGTGGAACTACACAAACGAATTCATCAAGTATCTAAGGAATCCACTTTAAAAGTGGACAAGGGGATAAGTAAAAACTTATGTGATTATTATATTCTATGTGGAAGTACACATTGATATTAAGGCATGTACATTAATCTTATTTCAAATTTATCTAATGCTTTACTTGATTATATATACCCATATTCTTTTATATACACCTCGATTTCTATGAAAATTTGACAATTACCTCTTAATTAAATTAGTGAGTTTTCTGTCAAAACACGTAGGTGAATTCATACTAAATCAATGATTTGTTAGTAGAACCATATTATGACACATAAAAATACTTTATTTTCTGTAATTATTGTCACACATATGTTTTCATTTGATATAATCCTTGGTGTCGATTGGAATTGAATGTATCATCAAAAAAATTATTAAAATAAGAATAAAATTATGATTTGTGATTAAGTTATATAAATCTTTATCTATAGATAAGATATTTTATCATATCTATCATATCAATATCCACATTCATTAGATATACTAAATGAGATTCATAGGGAAGAATATAAAATATAATCCTGAGATGAAGAAAGTAACAATTGTATTGAGTATTGTAATGCCTCAAACCTTGTTACCCAGAGTCAGTGTTTTATTACATAACATTGGCATGATACAAGGGATCATGTCCCAAAATACTGATCAGTTTAGTATTATTTTAAAGAAGATAGGTAAATAAGTTCAACATTACAACTTGAAACGAAATTCAACAATAATTTATTCTATTTGAAACATCCAAGCCTCCTAGATAATTCATACAAGTCACTAATAACTAACTTCTTCATATCCTGGGAAAATGAAACATAAGAATGGGGTGAGATCAAATGCTCACTAAGTGTAAGCAATACAACAGAAGTTAACAAAATCATTACTTATGATGAATAATTCAAAACACATGCCTTTACAAATAATAAATACGAACACTTTATAGATGTAATATGATCTGGGTAAATAATGCCATAATAAATCATAGTCATGGGTATTCAAAAAGTATAATAACCACAAGAACCATCATTATTATTTTCATAATGAAGGAATGTATAATTCTGAACATTATGACACATTTTTTCAAGGCCTCAACCAAGAAATCTAAAAATAAATAAGGCCTTGGCCAAAACCATATATCAAATTGGTAAAGGCCTCGGTCAATTCCACATCTAATTGTTTCAGGAGAAATACCAATGCACCAAGAAGATATTGTGGGCTCTACCCGTCCCATACTAAGTTCAATACATTCCACATATTAAAAGGTTGAAACATAACATAAACATTCATATTAAAACTATTATACAAAATGTCAATATTGTAATCATAAACAATGAATTGTATAAAAATAATACATCCACAGTCAATCCTATCAAAAAAAGTTCAATACAATATGGAATATTGGTATCATAATAAATCAACTTCAAACAAGTTTAAAATCCGTCAAAGGATATTGACATAGATAAAATAAAAACCATTTGAAAAAAAACACACTTTCTATTTTGAAACCATTTAATAGTCACATAATTATAAAATAAAATATCAAATTTTGAAATATTCTTATAATCTGGTAAGGCAGTCTTCGATGATGTTATAATGGAAGAAAATAGAGACACCTGCCGTATAAGTTAAAAAACATTGTTACCTTAATTTTGTCAAAAAGGTCATAAAGTACCTTGTTTGGAAAAAGACGGATAGATCCCTTTAAAACATATAAGGTCAAATAAGGGTATAAATTACTTTAACCAATAGTCTAGTAAAAAGTAAAAATGTTTTTAAATTTATTTAAAAGAAAAATTTGATGTGGATAATAATGAGGTCCCAGTAGATACTTACGTAAAAACAACCTCGGATAATAAAGAGATTATGGAATTAACCATTTACTTGTATATTTCTTTAGTAGATGGTATGTAACCTCCTATATAATAGTTATGACATTTTTATTAAATTATAAAATAACTATATACATAAATATGATATCATATGTGATCCTCTAATATTGTCTTGTTAACAATATTTAAGTAGTATCATCCTTTTGGGTGTTAACTGATTCATTTTCCTTTATATTCTTGGTTACGTAATCCATGTTTTTTATGGGTAGGATGTATTTGTTTAATATACATAATGATATTATGTTCATAAAAATTATTTGTAATCATAAAATTAAAATTATTCTACAATTATTATGATGGGGAAATGAATATCATCGAGTTCGTGGAGATTGTAATCCATACGTACCCACAAGCGACAATATCATTTTATTGATGGTGAAATAATATGTAATTGGATGTTATATCATATATATAGAATAAATAACATGTTATATTTATTATTTACATAATTTATACTCATTATTATACCCTTTAAAATAATTAAGTGTTTGAATAAGAAACTACACCCCGATGTGGAGATGGTAAGCCGTACGTCTGTACGTTTGGTGACATTTTCATTCCTATGATGGATAAAATAATTAAGATGGTTGTAACATTTTTATAATAACATAAAAGTATACAGAATATACTAGATTTATTATTTTGGAATGGAAAAAACAAAGAAAGAGAATGTTGAAGAAGAAAAGAACATGAAAGTGGTGATGAAATATTTACCTCTTCTTCGGGTTCATCCTTTTGATTTTATCAAAAGGGATCCTTATATCAGATTTATGAGAAAATTAAGGACTAAAGGGTTAAGGGAAGAAATTTGGTAGGATATTCATGAAAGGGTTGGATGATCCAAATGGATTTGGAGGTTTGAAATTAAGATAAGGGGAAGTGGCCTTTTATAAGAGAGGTGAGGGTTACTTTAGGAAAAGGTTGAAATAGTTTTTTATAATAAAATATGATTTGGGTTATAATGGCTCATGATTGATTTATTTTAAGGATAATGTGGGTATGGGTAGAAAACATCTCAAAAAATAAGTTTATATAGGTTTAGGTTTCATATTAACCTTATCTGTTAGATTTAAGTCTTTGTTAAATAGTGGGACATTTACCATATCTCTTTGTATTGTTAAACTATATGGTTAATAAATATACTATAAACAGAAAAGAAAACACTAATTGGTTCATTATTAATATATATAACTTTATATAAGTATTTTTTAAAATCACTATATTTTATTGAATATTATATCTATTAATAATATAGTATTTGTTTTAAAAACACAATTATGTCAATTTTGACACTGTTTAGCATTTGATATTTTTGAAAGCCATTAAAACATTATAACCTGGAATAAAATTTTATTTACAAACCCTAACATGTCATATTAACCTATAAAATTAGTTTCATTCATTATAAGTCTAAATTTTTATTTATTTGAATATTTATAATATCCATTATTTTGATATTTCATTAATAAGGTAATTACTGCATCATCATTGTGTCATAAATAAATTAAATTAATTAATGTCTAAAAATTATAAATATAATACCATTATGTATGAAATATTTTTTCCTTTATAAAGAATATTTATAGTTGAATTTATATTGTTTGGAACCCTATATTAAAAATGGTTTTGTTATTAAACATTGAATTTAACTCTTTTAACTATTCTTTAAATAAAATAATAATAAATGTCCTAATCTTTTCCAAGTAGACCAAATGGGAACATATTTTTTTTAAAATGTTTTTTTGGTCGAATTAAACTTATCTAATAGAATTAGGACATGTTTTAGGGTAATTATGATACCATTTTCACCCTTAATTACCCTATTTACTTTTAACCGTGGTATATAAAAGTCAAAAGTTACTATTCCACAAAAATTATTTTCATTCTATTGAACCACATTTAAATTAATGATACTAATCGTGTCTCTTGGATTTTTTTGAAATTCAACTCCCAGAAGCGGTGAAATTATGTTTTATGCAAATTTGCAAATGCACCTAGGAGGTGGGTAAAAGACAATAAAAATGTCAATAATATTTTCATAAATCTAAAAATATTATAAAATGACTCCAATTAATTACATTAAACATATATAGGTATTAGGTATCTATTTTGACCTAAAATAATTTTAAATAAATAAAAAATTATTTAAATAAAATGTTAGTTTTAACCAATATCGTAGTGTTTTTCACTATTCAACAAAAATTGAATGTTTTTAGAAAAATATCAAAATTTAACCCTAATATAATTTTGTTATCCAAACTAAAAAATGAATACCCTTTTAAAATATAAAATTTATAACATTTCAAAAAGTGGATATTTCTATTTATAACGACTAGTTATATTGGTCATGGTGAGTTAGAATCTTGAAGTTGTGTATAATGAAAGATATTAAATTATTGAAAAGAAAACGTACCATGGAAGATTAGGGTGTTACATTCTTCCCTCCTTCAAATAATATTGTTCTCAAATTTCAAGAATAATACCACACAAAATGATTCTGGTGGTTCTTCATCATACGTTTCTCTAGTTCCCATGTTTCCTCTTCCATCTTATGGTTTCTCCATTGAACTTTTACTAGATGAGTCGTCCGGTTTCTCAATACATGTTATCTAGTATCAAGTATCATGATAGGATCATCACAATAAGACAAATTATCTTCCTGTTCAATTTCCTCATAGGTGAGTACATGCATGGGGTCAATCATGTTTTCTCTCAATAATGATACGTGGAAACATCAAGAACTTTGGAGAGACTTGGTTGCATTTCCAAACAGTAAGCTAAAACCTCAATTTTTTCTATAATTTTGAAAGGTCCAATGTACCTAGGACATAATTTACCCTTCTTACCGTATCTTATAACTCCCTTCCATAAGGATACCTTCAAGAAAACATGATCTCCAACCTGAAATTCCAAATCCTTCCTTCAGTTATCGGCATAGCTCGTATGCCAACTTTTAGCTTCTTTGATGTGGATTTGGATAATCTTTAATTTTTTCATTGTTTCCTCAATATGTTCAAGGCCTATGGGTTTTAATTTACCAACCTCATCCCAAAAAGTTGGTGTTCGGCATTTAATTCCATCCACCGCTTCATATGGTGTCATATGAATACTTGAATAGAAGTTATTGTTATAGGAAAATTATACCAGAGGTAAATATTGATCCCACATACCTTGAAATTCATGTTAGAATGATCTCAACATGTCTTCTATGGTTCTAATAGTCTATTCTAATTATCCACTAGTTTGAGGGTGGTAGGCCATGCTCACATAAAGTTCAGTATCAAGGGATTTCTAAAGGCTTTTCTAGAATATTGATGTAAAACAGGGATCACGATCAGAAATAATTGATAGGGGTACTCCATGAAGTATTACAACATCATTAATATATAGTCTTACTAAACACTCAAGTGGTAAATCTTCTTTTATAGCAGTGAAATGTGTTGACTTGGTAAGACAATCAACAATGACCTATATTTAATCATTCCTTCTAAGAGTCTTTGGTGTCCCCATTACAAATTCCATCGTAATATCATCCCATTTCCACTCAGGTATGGGTAGAGGTTTCATGTCTTTTCTAGGATGTTGTCTTGCTACTTTCACTTGTTGTTAGGCCATACATCATGAAAAAAAATTAGAAATATCTCTTTTCATGTTGTCCCACCAAAAATTTTCCATCAAATATCTATACATCTTGGTGCTTCTAGTGTGTATAGTGAAATTGGAGCTAAGAGAATCAACCAAAAATTCCCTTTTTAGATCAGGTATATCAGGAACACAATGTCTCTTCCCAAAATTAAAAATCCCATCTTCATATAACAAGTCACTCAATCTCCCATCATTTACAGCTTTAATATTCTTCTGAAAATCCACATCATCCGTCTGAGAACTCTTTATCCTTTCTAATAAATATTGATTGGAAACCATTTGAAAACATATTAATGTTTCACCTTCTATGGTTATTCCCTTATCCATCTTTACTAGATACATAAAAATAGGATCCCTTTCAAATCTTATCTTGTTCAAAACTCCATGGTCCTTTCTACACAATGAATCTTACACATTATTTTCCCTCCCTGGGTGGTAGTATATAGTTAAATCATAATACTGGAGTAGTTCAAGACATCGTATTTGCCTCATGTTGAGTTTCTTCTGTGATAAAATATACTTCAAACTCTTGTGGTCAGTATAAATGTCACATTTGTCACCATAGAGATAGTGTCTCTATATCTTCAAAGCGAAGATTACTGCTGCTAACTCAAGATCATGAGTGGGATTGTTTTTCTCATGAATTTTTAGTTGCCATAATACATAAACAATACCTCTATCATTTTGCATAAGGACACAACCAAGTATTTTCTTTGAAGCATCGCTATAAATAACAAACCCATAATTCCCTGATGGTAGAGTCAATATAATAGAATTAACTAATCTTCTCTTTAGTTCTTCAAAATATTCTTCACAATCTATTGCCCAAAAAATTTTAACACCTTTACGTGAGATCTTGGTTACTGAGTTAGCCAACCGGGCAAAATTATGGACAAAATTTTGATAATAACTTGTTAAACCAATAAAAATGCGTACCTCAGCTATATTCGTCAGAGCAATTCATTCTTGTATTTCCTTGGTCTTTGAAGGTTCAACAGAGATTCTATCCTTAAATACAATATGGCCAAGAAAAGAAATCTCCTGAAGCCAGAATTTACACTTTCTAAACTTCCCATATAATTCATTTCTTATAAGAGTCATTAGAGTAATGTGCAAGTGATTTTTATGATCTTTATATCTTTTTGAGTATACCAGGATATCATCCATAAATACCACTAAAAATTCACATTGATATTACTTGAAACGTCTATTCATTATATCCATGAAGATAGATGGTGAATTAGTCAATCCATAAGGCATTACTGTAAAATTGTAATGCCTATACCTGGTTCAAAATACTTTTTTTGAAATGTCTTCCTTCTTAAAACCCAACTGATGATATTCAGATCAAAGTTCAATCTTTAAAAAATATTTATCTCCATGAATTTGGTCGAATAAATCATTAATGAGAGGTAAGGGATATTTTTTCTTTTTTGTTATAGCATTGTTCTCCTGGTAGACAATGCATAACCTCAAAGATCTGTCTTTCTTCATAACAAAAAGGGGTGGGTCTCTCCAATGATAAACACTAGGGAAAATATATCCTTTATTACTCAATTACATTATTTTTTTAGTTCCACTAATTACATAGTAGCCATTCTATTAGGGGTCTTTGATGTGGGCCTTGAACTAGGAATTAAATCAATGGAAAACAAAATTTCTCATTCTGGAGGCTGTCCAAGTGAATCATCTGGAAACACATCAACATATTCCTTCACAATAGGTATGTCATCTATTCTAACAATATTTACCTCACACATAATTATTTTAGTCTCATACTCCCCAATAATTGAATATAGTAGAGTTATTGGGGGTGTATCTTAATAATAATTGGATGGCGACATTACTTTTCTAAAGATAAGGTACTCCATATCATCATAGAGAATTGTAACCTCATTCTTACAATAAAATTTTGAATCATGGATAGAAATCCAATCCATACAAAGGATCATTTCAAATTTAATCATGGGTATGATGAATATATCAATAGATAAATATAGTTTATATGCCTTAATGGGGACTGATTCCAAAAACATTGTTGCAATGATACTTCCCTTAAAAGTTTTGACCGACAACTCCCGTGTTAAATTAAATTGGAAATATCTAATTTTCATAGAAAAGTGGGGAAATTTGAAATAATGGGAGGATCCAGAATCAAAAAAAAACATTGGATAAACTTGAGGTAACCATTAAATTACCTTCCATCATGTCTTTCGAAGATTCAACCTCAGCAGTATTGAATTCATAAGCTTATCCTTGATCCCTTTCCCTTTTCTGAGATAATTTTCCACGAATCTTCGGAAATTCAGTAACATAATGTCCCATATCCCTGAAATTGTAGAATTAAAAATTGGTTTCTTCTATATTCCCCTTACAATCACTAGCAAGACGGCCTTTCTGTCCACATTTGTACCATAATCCTTTTACTTTTAGATAGGCATTAGGGTGATTCCTTCTAAAATTATCACATGGTGGAAATTAAACTCTTCCCTTCTTCCACGTTTCTTTTTTTCCTTTCCCAGAGTGTTCAACAGATCACTTCTTCTCTTTCTTTTCTTTAAAGTCATAAGACATAGATATTTCCTTTTCTATCTTTCTATCACATGAGACAATATCTTCATATGATGATAAGTATTATGAGACAAATTCTCAATGGAGAAATGTTTTTAACCCATCAAAGAAATGATCAATATTACTTCATTAGCTATGTATATAATATGAAACATGCCTTACTTACCCTGTCAAGTTAGCTTCATACTTTGTGACATTATCATCCACCTTATGTCTCAGTCTTGGAAATTTCTTTTCCATATCTACTCGATGGTCATGGGGAAAATATTTTTCAATGAAAACATCTTTAAACTACCTCTATTTTATACTTTATACTTCTTCATCCTCCTTTGTGTATTGAATTAATAACCACCATTGATCTACATCTCCGGTGAGGCAATAAACTGTCATGAAAACTTTCTCCCTTTGGATACTCCCCAAAGCATGAAATATTTTCTCAAAGGATCTTATCCATTTTTCAACTACAAATGGATTTGTATACCTATTTAATGTTGGTGGTTGTATCCTCATGAAGTGATCTAATATT
The DNA here is from genome assembly GCA_963277665.1 of Viscum album. NCBI lineage: Eukaryota > Viridiplantae > Streptophyta > Magnoliopsida > Santalales > Viscaceae > Viscum > Viscum album. The sequence goes on from OY728165.1 coordinate 931,355,969, forward strand.
GATCCTCTATGTTGTGGATCAAGGTGCTATATACAGGTAAGGTTATTACTCATAACCTGTGTGAGTTGTCCTAGTATGTTGTTAAGATGATCAGCACTAGTTACATTACCACCTCTGCTATAATTATCTTTAGTAGGAGGGAAAAACCTACATGGATTATTTGTGTTGATACAGTTTCCATTCCTTCAAAAAAACACCATTTCTAAATAATGGCATATAGTATATTTGTTTAGGAACAGCAATACATAATTCTGAACTTGTAAAAAACTTAACATAAATTGAACAGTTTTTGGATATAATCCATAATCATTAAAAAAATTTCTTTTAAAAGGTATATACTCATTAATCCATTACAATGATTTGTAAATAAAATTAGAATTATCCCAAGAATATCCCCCGGTAGTGTCGTAACCAAGAGTACAGCAAGGCAAGTTGTTGTGCAGCAGTTCCAATTGGAGTTTAGCTCGAACCGGTTTTTTCAGGTTTTACCCCTAGATAAATTTTTTCCAGAGTCGCCTCTACCTTCTCGTATCTAGACAAGGATTTATTTCATGTAAAAATCACAAAATCTCCAGAGTAAGAAAATTCTAGGAAGTTCTACTACACTAATCCTCAAAGTCTATCTTAGGGAAATGTTATATAATCAGAGATTTTCTAAATCTAGTTTTCATGGTTTGTATTAAACATTCTCTGCTACCAACTATAATTCCCCGACCTTAGTTACCTTGGGTGAGTGATTTATTACAAAACATTGGCCTGATACATGGAATCATGTCCCGAAAGACCGATCAGTTTAGTATTATTGGAAATAAGAGACATACATAAGTTCAACATTACATTTTGAAATGAAATAAAACACTAATTTATTTTATTAGAAACATCCAACCCTCCAAGATTATGCCACTAAGTCACTCATAACTAACTTCTTCATATCATGTGAAAATGAAACATAAGAAAGGGGTGAGCTCAAACGCCCAGTAAGGGTAAAAAATATAGCAGAAGATAACATAAATGTTATGCATGATGAATAATTCAAAACAAGTGCCTTTAAAAATAATAAACATAAACACTTTCTGGAAAGAATAAGAGCTAAGTAAATAATTCCATAATAAATAGTGTCCTGGTTATTCTACTAGTTGAATAACCACATGAACCATTATTATTATTTTCATAATGTGTGAATGTATAATGTCATACATTATGAAAAATTTTCTCAAGGCCTTGGCCAAGACGTCTAATAATTATTAAGGCCTAGACCAAAACCATATATCAAATTGGTAAAGGCCTCAGCCAATTCCACAAATAATTATCTCATGATACATACCAATGCAGCAAGGAGCTAAAGCGGGCTCCAGCTGTCACATACTAAGTCCAATACAGTCTTCATATGAAAAGTTAGGAACATAACATAAACATTCGTATTAAAATTGGCATACGAAATGTCACTAATTTATCCATAATCCATGAATGGTATAAAAATAACACATCCATAGTAAAGCATATCAAAAAAACTTCAATAAAATATATAATATTTGTATCATAATAAATCAACTTCAAACAAGTTTACAATCCATCAAAGGATGTTGACATAAATGAAATGAAAATTATTTAAATCAAATTCCTCTTTCTATTTAGATGCCATTTAAGAGTCACATAATTATAAAATAAAAAAATTATATTAAAAAAATTATTATAATCTTTTAAGGGAATATTCATTGATATTATAACGGTGGAAAATAGCTTCATCTACCGTATAAGTTTTATAAAACAATATTACCTTACTTTTTTTGAAAAGGTAATAATGTACCTTGTTTGGAAAATGACAGAAAGATTACTTTCCAAACATATAAGGAAAAATAAGGGTAAAAATTACTTTAACCCATAATATATTAAATTGTAATAATTTTAACACCCCGACCCCAATTACCCAGAGTCGGTGCATTATTACATAACATTGGAATGATCACAAGAAAGATCAAATCTCGAAAGACCGATTGGTTTAGTAGATTTGGAAACACTAGATATATTCATAAGTCTTACATTACATCATAAAAATGAAAACTAAAACAACATCTTTTCTTCATAGTCCACACTCATATCCCCACATACTATCCCTACAGGTCATTCATAAATTACTTCTTCACATCCTGGGAAAAATAAAACATTGAAAGGGGTGAGGTCAAATGCCCAGTAAGGATAACAATATAGCAGAAACATTCATAAATAAGAATAAACATTTAAGGCAATGTATAACTAAAACAAAATCCTTTTAAACTTTAACTTCAATATTGTATGGAAAAAATAAAATGAAATAATTCCATTTACTTATTCTCATGGATATTATACTAATCGAATAATCACATGCAATATCAATAACCACTTCATAATGATGGAATGCATAATGCCAAACTATCATAACCACATAGCCAAGGCCTCGTGCCAAGAATAAAAATAAGATTTTTCCAAGGCCTTGTTCCAAGACAGTAGTCTGTCTCATGAGACCTACCGATGCATCGAGGAGCTATAGCGGGCTCCACCTGTCACATATTAAGTCCAATGGATTCCTTGTATGAACAGGTTTAAACATAACATAAACATTCATATTAAAACTAGAATACGAAATGTAAATACTTCATTCATAAACCATGAATGTTATAAAAATAACACATCCACAGTCAACTTCAAATAAGCGTAAAATCCATTAAAGGATGTTGACATAGATGAAATCAAAACTCTTTTTAGAGTAATATCTCTTTTTATTTTGAAATCATTTAAGAGTCATATATTTAAAAAATATAACATTTTTTTTGAAAATATTCTTATAGGCTTATAAGGGAAGATTCAATGATTTTATAATGGTGGAAAATAGCCACACCCACCGTATAAGTTAAAAAAACACTCTTACCTTAATTCTGTCGAAAAGGTGAAAAAGCACCTTGTCTGGAAAATAATGGAAAGATTCCTTTATAAACCACTTATAAAAAAAGGGTATAAATGACATTAACCAATATTTTGTAAAATAGTAGTAATGTTTTGAAATACTTTTTAAGAAACATGGATGTAGATGATAAAGAGATCCGAGTAGATTATTACGTATAAACAACCTTGGATAATTAAGAGATTGCGAAATAAACTCTTACCTTGTACTTTTCCTTGGTTGGGGGTAGGTTAAACTCCTATATAATGTTGAAATAATTGTTATTAAATAATACAATAATCATATATATTAATATGATATCATATATGATCTTTTAACATTGATTTTTTAATAATATCATAGTATTATTATTGTTTCAGGTGTTAACTTACTCGTTTTCTTTTATATGTTTTTTTTACATAAGCCATGTTTGTCATGGATAGGTTGTATCTTATTGATATCCAGGATGATATCAAGTCCTCAAAAATTATTTTTAAATCATAAAATGATAATTATACTTGAATGGATACGATGGAGAATTAATCTCATCGCGTTCGTGGAGACGGTAGTCCGTACGTACGCATGAGCGACAATATAATTCTTTTGATATTAAAATAATATATCATTGGATGTTATATCACATATACAGAATCATTATCATGTTATATTTATTATTTACATGAATTAAAAATCATTATTATACCCATGAAAATAATAATATATTGACTAACAATTACACCATGACGTGGAGACGGTAAGCCGTACGTGCACACGTATGGTGACATGTCATTCAAATGATGGATAGAATACTGAATATGGTTGTACCATATTTAAAATAATATTACAGTATATAGGAGATACTAGAATAATTATTTTAGAATGGTAATTACAATGAAAGAAGAATTTGAAAAAGAAATGAATTTGAAAAAAGTGGTGAAAAAATTACCTCTTCTTCGGGTTCTTCCTTTTGATTTGATAAAAAGGGCTCCGTAGGTTGTCTTTCTGATCAAACTAAGGCCTATATGTTGTAGTGAGGGAAGGTGAGAGTGTATGTTGGTAGGGTTTGGTGGAATAAAAAGGCTTTTAAGGTGTGAATTAGTGATAAGGGGGAGTGCCCTTTTATAAGAGTGGTGAGGGGCACCTTTGGAAAAGCTAGAAATATTATTTTATAATAAATTCATATTCTGTTTATAATGTCTCAAAAGTGGATTATTTAAAGGTTAAGGTGGGGATGGGTCGAAAACCACTCAACCCATAGAATTTATACAGGTTTGGGTTACTATATTAACCTTATCATTAAGTATTAACTCTTAGTTAATTAGTTTCACTTTTACAATGTCTCTTTGTATTTTTATATTATATGGTTAATAAACTTACTATATATATCCTAGAGACCACCAAGTGGTCCATTAATTATACACCTATCATGATATATGTCTCTTGTCTGAACTGTATATTTTTAGGAATTTAATATCAATTAATAATATAATATTTGTTTAAAAAACTCTTTTATGTCAATTTTGACACCATTCAATAATTGATTTTTGTAAAAATCATAACAGAATTATTAATTCGAAAAAAGTTACTTTAGTAAATCCTAAAATGTCATATTAACCTATAAAATTCGTTTAATTCATTAAAAGTTTCAAAATATATTTATTTGGGTATTTATAATATCAATTATTATAATTTTTTCACTATTATGGTAATTACTACATCATCATTGTGTCATACATAAATTAAATTATTTAATTTCTAAAAATTATAAATAAAATATCATTACGTAGGAAATCATTTTATCTTTCTAATGAATATTTAAAATCGAATTTATATTATTTATAACCTTATATTAAATTTATTTTAATAAATAATCATTGATTTTAACTCTTTTAACTCTTCTTTAAATTAAATAAGAATAAATGTCCTAATCTAATCCAAGTGGACCTAAATGATAATATTTTGTTCCTATGGTTGTTTTTGGTAGATATATACTTGTCCAAAAGAATTAGGACATGTGTTAGGGTAATATTAATATCATTTTTACCCTTAATTACCCTATATACTTTTAACCGTGGTAAATAAAAGTAAAAAGTTAATATTCACAAAAAATTATTTTCATCTCATTGAACAACATTTTACTACTTGATATTAACCATGTCTCTCATATTTTCGAAATTCCATTCACAGAAGTGGTAAAATTATGTTTTATGAAAAATTCAGTTTTTTTTAACTACCACTTAGTAGTATCACTATTCATCAAAAAATGAAGTTTTTCAGAAAAATACCAAAAATTCACCCAAGGCTAATTTTGATATTCCGAATCCAAAAATGAAGTCTACTTTGAAAAATAAAATTTATTAAATTTCAAAAAGTAGGTATTACTATTCATAACGGTTAGTTTAATTGGTTGTGGTGTGTTAGAACTCAATGTTGCGTACAACACACGCTATTACATTGTTCAAAGAGAAGCGTACCGTAGAAGCTTGGGGAGTTACATTCTCCCCTCCTTCAAATAATTTCATCCTATAAATTTTTAGAATACTACCACATGAAAAGACTCGGGTGGTTCTTCATCATAAGTTCCTCGGGTTCCCACGTTGCCTCTTCCATCTTATGGTTTCTCCACAAGACTTTTACTAGAAGAGTCGTCCAGTTTCTCAGTACTTGTTCTCTCATATCAAGAATCTTGACAGGCTCATCACAATAAGACAGATTGGGTTCCAGTTCTAATTCCTCATAGGTGAGTACATGCATTGGGTCAGGCATGTATTTCCACAACAGAGATACGTGGAACACATCGTGAACTTTGGAGAGACTTGGCGACATTGCCAATCGGTAAGCTACAACCCCAATTTGTTCTAGAATTTCGAAAGGTCCGATGTACCTGGGACACAATTTAACATTCTTACCAAAACGTATCACTCCCTTCCATAGAGATACCTTTAGGAAAACATGATCACCGACTTGAAATTCCAAATCCTTCCTTCAATTATCGGCATATCTCTTCTGCTTACTTTGAGCTACTTTGATGTGATTTTGGATTACCTTCACCTTTTCCATTGTTTCCTCCACCAGTTCTAGACCTAAAAGTTTTCTTTCACCAACGTCATCCCAAAAGGTTGGTGTGCGACATCTCTTTTTGTATAACGCTTCATATGGTGCCATCTGAATACTCGAATGGAAGTTATTGTTATAGGAAAATTCTATCAAAGGTAAATATTGATCCCACATACCCTGAAAGTCAAGTGAGAAAGATCTCAACATGTCTTCTAAGGTTTGAATAATCTGTTCTAATTGTCCTTCTGTCTGAGGGTGGTAGGCAGTTCTCAAATGAATTTCAGTATCCATGGATTTCTGAAGACTCTTCCAGAATCAGGAAGCAAAACGGGGATCACAATCAGAAACAATCGATAGGGGTACTCCATGACGTCTCCCAACTTTTATTTAATATATAGTCTTGATAGACGTTCCAGTGGTAGATTTTCTATTATAGAATGAAAATGCGCTAACTTGGTAAGAAGATCAACAATAACCCATATTGCATCATTCCTTCTAGGAGTCATTGGTAGTCCCATGGAAAATTCCATCGTGATATTATCCCATTTCTACTTAGATATGGGAAGAGGTTGTAATACTCCAACAGTCTATTGCCTTCCATCTTTCACATGTTGACAAACCATACAACTTGACACAAAATCGGCAATCTCCCTCTTCATATTGTCCCACCAAAAATGTTCTTTCAAATATCTATACATTTTGGTGCTCCCAGGGTGTATAGACAAATCGAAACTATGAGCATCATCCAGTAATTCCCTTTTTAGATCAGGTATATCGGGAATACAAAGTCTATTCCCAAATTTTAAAATTCCATCTTCATACACAAAGTCTCTCAATCTCCCATCATTCACAGCTTTAATCTTCTTTTGAAATTCTTCATCATCGGTCTGAGAACTCTTAATCCTTTCTAGTAAAGATGGTTTGGAAACCATTTGAAAAGGAATTGATGTTTCACCTTCCATGGTTATTCCCATTTCCATCATCACTAGATCCATGAAAATTGGATCCCTTTCAATTCTCATATTGTTCAAAACTCCATGATCTTTTATGCTCAAAGAATCTGCCACCTTTTTTGCATTCCTCGGGTGGTAGTGTATCGTATAATCATAATCCTTGAGTAATTCAAGCCATCTCTTTTGCCTCATGTTGAGTTCTTTTTGTGAGAAAATATACTTCAAACTCTTGTGATCAGTATAAATCTCACATTTTCACTATAGAGGTAGTACCTCCATATATTCAAAGCAAAGATCACAGCTACTAACTCAAGATCATGAGTAGGATATTTTTGCTCATAAATTTTCAACAGTCGTGATGCATAGGCAATAACCCTATCACTCTGCATAAGGACACAACCATGTCCTTTCTTCGATGCATCACTATAAATAACGAACCCATCATTCCCATATGGTAGAGTCAATATAGGAGCATTGACTAATATTCTATTCAGTTCTTCGAAACAATCTTCACACTCTTTTGTCTAAACAAATTTAACCCATTTACGTGTGAGCTTCATTAATGGGTTAGCCAATCAGGCAAAATTCTGGACGAAACGTCAATAATAACCTGCTAAACCAATAAAACTACGTACCTCAGTTATACTCATATGGGCTGGCCATTCATGGATTGCCTTGGAATTAGAAGGATCATGAGAGATTCCATCTTTAGAGATAATTTGGACAAGAAAAGAAATTTCTTAAAACCAAAATTCACACTTGCTAAACTTCCCATATAATTCATGTCTTCTCAGAGTATTCAGGATAATGCGCAAGTGATTTTCATGATTGTTGTAGATTTTGGAGTATACCAAGATATAATCAATAAATACCACCACAAATTCATCTAGATATTCCTTGAAAACTCTACTCATCAGATCCATGAATACAGAGGGTGCATTAGTCAATCCAAACGGCATTATAGTAAACTCGTATTGCCCGTACCTGGTTCGAAATGATGTCTTCATAATGTTTTCCTTCTTCACACACAACTGATGGTATCCAGATCAAAGGTCAATCATTGAAAAGTATTGAGCTCCATGCAGTTGGTCAAATAAATCATCAATGTGAGGTAGGGGATACTTTTTCTTTATTGTTAGAGCATTGATCTCCCTGTAGTCGATACATAACCTCATAGATCAATCTGTCTTTTTGTCAAAAAGAACCGGGGCTCCCCATGGAGAAACACTAGGGCAAATAAATACCTTATTACTCAATTATTCTAGTTGTTTATTTAGATCAAATAATTCTATAGTGGCCATTCTATAAGGGGTCTTAGATATAAGCCTTGATCTAGGAATTAAATCAATGGAAAAATCAACTTCTCGTTATGGAGGATGTCCAGGTAAATCATCCGGAAACACATCTACATAATCTTTCACAACAGGTACATACTCTATTTGAACATTCTTTTCCTCACCCATAGTCATTTCATCATCTTCCTCCCCAATAATTGAATTTAGTTGAGCTACTGGGGGTGGATCTAGATAAGAATTAGGTGGTGACGATTCTGTTCTAAAACTAAGGTGTTCTTTATCATCATCATCAAGAATCGTAACCTCTTTCTTCTTACAATAAATCATCGCAACATAGTCAGAAATCCAGTCCATACCGAGGATTATATCAAACTCAATCATAGGTATGACGATGAGATCAGTAGATAAAGAACATTTATGTCCCCTAATGGGGACTGATTCATAAAACATTGTTGCAATGATACTTTCTTTAGGAGTTTCAACTAAAAACTCCCTTGTTAAATCAAATTGAAAATATCTAATTTTCTTGAAAAACTGGGAAGATATAAAACAATGCAATGATCCAGAATCAAATAATGCATTTGCTAAACTTGAGGAAACCATTAAATTACCTGCCACCACGTATTTCAGAGCTTCTACCTCAGTAGTAGTGATAGCATAAGCTTGGCCTTGATCCCATGGCCTTTTTTGAGGTATGTTCCCCTGAAACTTAGGAAATTCATTTGAATAATCACCCATCTCCCTGCAATTTTAGCATTGAACATTGGTATCTTCTTTCTTCCCTTTGAAATCACGAGCTTGGTGACCTTTTTCACCACACTTGTAACAGACACTCATTCCCTTCAAGCAAGTACTAGGGTGTTTCTTCCCACATTTACAACAAGATGGATATTAAACCTTTACCTTCTTCTCCTTATTTCCATTCCTAGATTGATCATCAAATCTCTTATTCTCTTGCTTTGATTTAAAGTCATAATACTTAGAGAATTCATTTTCTATCTTGATAGCACATGAGACAATGTCTTCATACGATGAGAAGGATTGTGAGACTAATACGTCATGGAGGAATGGTTTTAACCCATCAATGAAACGATCAATCTTACTTATTGAGTTATGTATATAATCTCCAGCATACCTTGCTATCTTTGTAAAGATAGCCTCATACTTTGTGACCTTCTCATCCTCCTTTTGTCTCAGACTCAGAAATTGCCTTTCAATATCTGCTCGATGGTCACAAGGAAAGTATTTTTCTAAAAACAGATCTTTGAACTCCATCCATTCCATATTTGATACTTCATCATCTTACTTTGTTTTTTGAATCAATGACCACCATTGATCAGCATCTCCAGTGAGGCGGTAAACTGCCATGATAAATTTTTCCATTTCAATACTCCCCAATGCCTGATATATTTTCTCTAGGGAATTTATCCATTGCTCATCTACTAAGGGATTTGAAATCCCATTGAACATTGGTTGTTGTTGCCTCATGAATCGATCAAACATTGATCCTTCACGCTGTGAATTAGGGTGCTCCATACGGGTAAGGTTATTATTCATAACCTGAGTGAGTTGTCCCAGTATGATGATTAGCTGATTGACACAAGTTGCACCACCAGCTCCACTATAATTATCTTGAGCAGGAGGAAAATCCCTACATGGAATGTGTTCATTTATATGGTTTCCATTTCTTCCACTAGGTTCCATTTCTGAACAATGGAATAAACTACATCATTTTATGAATCAAAATACATAATTCCATACTTATAAAACACATAACATAAATTGAACTATTTATGGATATAATCCATAATCATAACAATGTTTTCTTTGAGGAAGTATATACTCACAAACATTTAATAATGATTTGTAAATAAAATGACAGTTATCCTAAGAATATCCCCCCGGGAGTGTCGTAACCAAGAGTGCAGCAAGGCTCATTGTCGTGCACCAGTTCCCGTTCGAGTCTAACTCAAAGCGGTGTTTTAGGGTTTTACCCCTAGGTACATCTATTCCAGAGCTGCCTCTACCTGCTCGTATCCAGACAGGGATGTATTTCTCAGAAAAATCACAAATTCTCTACAATACCAAAATTCTAGGAAGTTATTCTATACTAATCCTCAAAGTCCATCTTAAATCTATGTGCTCTAATCAGAGCTAATCTAAATCTATCTTCCAAGGTTTGTACTAAACTTCCTCGGATACCAACTGTAACGCCCCGACCCTAGTTACCCAGAGTCGGTGCATTATTTCATAACATTGGCATGATCACAAGAATGATCAAATCTCAAAATACCGATTGGTTTAGTAGACTTGGAAACACTATATATATTCATAAGTCTTACATTACATCATAAAAATGAAAACTACAACAACATCTTTTCATCATAGTCCACACTCATATCCCCATATATTATCCCTGTGGGTCATTCATAAATTACTTCTTCACATCTTGGGAAAAATAAAACATTGAAAGGGGTGAGCTCAAATGCCCAGTAAGGATAACAATATAGTGGAAAATTTCCTAAATAATAATAAACACTTAAGGCAATGTATAACTAAAACAAAAGCCTTTTAAACTTGAACTTCAACATAGTATGACAAAAATAAAATGAAATAATTCCATTTACTTATTCTCATGGATATCCTACTAATCGAATAATCACATGCAATATAAATAACCACATTCATAATGATGGAATGAATAATGCCAGACTATCATAACCACATAGCCAAGGCCTCGTTCCAAGACTACAAATAAGATTTTTCCAAGGCCTTATTCCAAGACACTAGTTTGTCTCATGAGACCTACCGATGCATCGAGGAGCAATAACGGGCTCCACCTGTCACATATTAATTCCAATGCATTCCTCATATTAAACGATTTAAACATAACATAAACATTCGTATTAAAACTAGCATACTAAATTTAAATACTTAATCCATAAACCATGAATGGTATAAAAATAACACATCCACAGTCAACTTCAAATAAGTGTAAAATCCATCAAAGGATGTTGACATAGATGAAATCAAAACTCTTTTTAGAGTAATATCTCTTTTTATTTTGAAATCATTTAAGTGTCATATATTTATAAAATATAACATTTTCTTTGAAAATATTGTTATAATATTATAAGGGAAGCTTCAACAATTTTATAACAGCGGAAAATAGCCGCACCCGCTGTATAAGATAAAAAAACATTCTTACCTTAATTCTGTCGAAAAGGTTAAAAAGCACCTTGTTTGGAAAATGACGGAATGATTCCTTTATAAACCACTTATAAAAAGTCAAACAAGGGTATAAATGACGTTAAACCATATTCTATAAAATAGTAATAATGTTTTGAATTTTTTTTAAGAAACATGGATGTGGATGATAAAGAGATCCCAGTATATTATTACGTATAAACAACCTCAGATGATGAAGAGATTGCGAAATAAACCCTTACCTTTACATTTACATGGTTGGGGGAAGGTTAAAATCTTGTATAATGGTGAAATAATTGTTATTAAATTATACAATAACCATATATATTAATATGATATCATATATGATCTTTTAACATTTATTTGTTAATAATATCTTAGTATTATCGTTGTTTCGGGTGTTAACTTACTCATTTTATTTTATATGTTTTGTTACATAAGACATGTTTTTCATGGATAGGTTGTATCTTATTCATATCCAGGATGATATCATGTCCTTAAAAATTATTTTTAAATCATAAAATGATAATTATACTTGAATGATGGAGAATGAATCTCATCACGTTCGTGGAGACGGTAGTCCGTAGGTACGCATGAGCAACAATATCATTCTTTTGATATTAAAATAATATATCATTGGATGGTACATCACATATATAGAATAATTATCATGTTATATTTATTATTTACATGAATTACAAATCATTACTATACCCATCCAAATAATAATATATTGAATAACAATTACACCACGACGTGGAGACGGTAAGCCGTACGTACGCACGTATGGTGACATGTCATTCAAAGGATGGATAGAATACTGAATATGGTTGTACCATATTTATAATAATATTACAGTATATAGGAGATAATGTATTCATTATTTTAGAATGGTAATATCAAAGAAAGAAGAAGTTTAAGAAGAAATGAATTTGAAAAAGGGTGGTGAAAACATTACCTCTTCTTCAGGTTCTTCCTTTTGATTTGATCAAAAGGGATTCTTAGGTTGGCTTTATGATAAAACTAAGGCCTCTAGGTTGTAGTGAGGGAAGTTGAGAGTGTATTTGGGAATGGGTTGGCCGAACCAAAAGGCTTTGACTGTGTCAATTAGTGAGAAGGGGGAGTTCACTTTTATAAGAGGGGTGAGGGGCACCTTTGAAAAGCTAGAAATATTATTTTATAATAAATTCATATTCGGTTTATAATGGCTAAAAAGTGGATTACTTATAGGTTAAGGTGGGTATGGGTCAAAAACCACTCAAACAATATAATTTTCACAGGTTTGGGTTACTATATTAACCTTATCATTATGTATTAACTCTTAGTTAATTAGTTTCACCTTTTACAATGTCTCTTTGTATTTTTATATTACATGGTTAATAAACATACTATATACATCCAAGAGACCCAAAAATAGTCTATTAATGATACACCTATCCGGATATAAGTCTCTTGGCCGAACCATAGATTTTTAGGAATTTAAAATCAATTAATAATATAATATTTGTTTTAAAAACTCTTTTATGTCAATTTTGACACTATTCAATAATTGATTTTTGTGAAACACATAACAGAATGATTACTTCTAAAAAAGTTAATTAAGTCAATCCTAAAATGTCATATTATCCTAGAAAATTAGTTTAATTCATAAAAAGTCCCAAATTATATTTATTTGGGAATTTATAATATCAATTATTTTAATTTTTTCACTATTATGGCAATTACTGCATCATCATTGTGTCATAAATAAATTAAATTATTTAATGTAAAAAAATTATAAATAAAATATTATTATGTAGGAAATCATTTTATATTTCTAATGAATTTTTACAATCGAATTTATCTTATGTAAAACACAATATTAAAAATGTTTTAGTAAATAAACATTGATTTTAACTCTTTTAACTCTTCTTTGAATTAAATAATAATAAATGTCCTAATCTAATCCAAGTGGACCTAAATGATAATATTTTATTCCTAAGGTTTTTTTGGTCGAGATACACTTGTCCAATAGAATTAGGAAATTTTTTAGGGTAATATTAATGTCATTTTTACCCTTAAATACCCTATTTACTTTTAACCGTGGTAAATAAACGAAAGAAGTTACTATTCACCAAAAATTATTTTCATCTCATTGAACCACATTTTACTACTTGATATTAACCATGTCTCTCATATTTTTGAAATTCCATTCATAAAAGCTGTAAAATTATGTTTTATGAAAAATTCATTTTTTTAACATCCACTTTGTAGTTTCACTATTCATAAAAAATTGATGTTTTTCAGAAAAATACAAAAAAATTACCCTAGGCTAATTTTTATATTCCGAATCCAAAAATGAAGTCCATTTTGAAAAATAAAATTTATAAAATTTCAAAAAGTAGGTATTACTATTCATAATGGCTAGTTTGATTGGTTGTGGTTTGTTAGAACTCGATGATTCGTACAACACACGCTATTGGATTATTCAAATAGAAGCATACCGTAGAAGCATAGGGTGCTACAAAAATTATTTGAAATAAATTTTTATGAAAGCAAGGATGTGGACGATAAAGATGTCCTAGTAGATACGAAAAAACAACCTCAGATAATAAAGAGATTGTGAAATTAACCCTTACAATGTACTTTTCCTTAGTCGATGGTCTGTTAACCTCCTATATAATAGTATAAACATTGTTATTAAATTATACACGAACTACATACATAAATATGATATCATATATGATACTCTAATGTTTCTTTGTAAATAATATTTTTTTATTATCATCATTTCAGGAGTTAACTGATTAATTTTATTTTAAATGCTTGGTTACGTAAGAAAAGTTTTTTAGGTATATGATGTATTTGATTCATATACTGAATGATATTATGTTCAGAAACATTATTTTTAATCATAAAATGAAAATTATTCTTTAATGATTACGATGGGGAAATGAATCTCATCACGTTCGTGGAGACGGTAATACGTACATGTGCACGAGCGACTATATTTTTATATTGATGGTGGAATCGTATGTAATTTGATGGTATATAATATATACAGAATCAATAAAATTTTATGTTTATTATTTACATCAGTTATAAAAATTATTATACCTATCCAAATAATGAGGTGTTTGAATAAAAAAACTACACAATGACGTGGAGACGGTAAGGCGTATGAACGAATATATGGTGATTTTTTCATTCATATTATGGATATAGTAATGAATATGGTTGAAAATTTTTTATAATAACATCACATTATTTAGAAGATACTAGTTTTATTATTTTATAATGGAAACAACAAAGAAAGAGGAAGTGTAAAAGAAAAGATCTAGAAAGAGGTTATGAAATTTTTACCTCTTCTTCCGGTTCTTCCTTTGGATTTGATCAAAAAGGCTCCTTAGTTTGGCTTTATGACCCAAGGAAGTCCTCTAGAATGATGGGAGGAAAGTTGGGAGGACATTTGGGCTAGTTTTGGATGAGAAAAATGGATTTGGAGGTGTGAAATTAAGAGAAGGGTATGTTTCCTTTTATAAGAGAGGTGAGGGTCACTTTAGAAAAATCTTGAAATATTATTTTATAATAAAATCAGTTTTGGATTCTAATGGCTTCAAAATGATTTATTTAGAGGATAAGGTGGGGATGGGTCAAAAAATCTCAACTAATAGATTTTATAAAGGTTTAGTTCACCATATTAACCTTATCTTTTAGAATTAACTCTTAGTTAAATAACATGACATTTACCATGTATCTTTGTATTTTATATTATATGGTTAATAAAATTAATATAAACTTCTAATAGAACCCCCCATGATTCATTATTAATATATATAATCTTATCTATGTCATTTGGCTGGACGTTATATTTTAATTAAAATTATACCAAATGATAATATATTATTTGTTTCAAAAACTCAATGATGTTAATTTTGACACTATTTAGTATTTTATTTTTTTGAAAGCCATTAAAACATTATCAAATTGAATAAAATTTATTTAATCAACCCTGTCATGTCAAATTAACCTAGAAAATTAGTGTATTTCATTATAAGTCTCAATTTACATTTATTTGGATATTTATAATATCAATTATTTTAATATTTCATTAATAAGATAATTACCGCATCATCATTGTGTCATAAATAAATTATATTATTTTTTAAAAAAAAAATTATAAATAAAATAAAATTATGTTGGAAATAGTTTTATATTTCTAAATAATATTTATAGTCAAATTTATATTGTGTGTAACCCAATATTAAAAAAGGTTTAGTTATTAAACATTGAATTTAACTGTTTTAACTCTTCTTTAATGAAAATGATAATAAATGTCCCAATCCAATACATTTGTGCCAAATGGGATCATATTGTATTCCTATGGGGTTTTTTTGTATAATTTCACTTATCCAATAAAATTAGGACATGTGTTATGGTAATTATGATATCATTTTTACCTATAATTACCCTATTTACATTTAATCATGGTAAATAAAAGTCAAAAGTTACTATTCACCGAAAATTATTTTAATCTTGTTAAACCACATTTTACATACTGATATTAACCATGTATCTCAGATTTTTTTGAAATTCAACTCAGAGAAGCCGTAAAATTATGTTTTATGCAAATTTACAAATGCTCCAAGTAGGTGGGTAAAAGATGGTAAAATATTTAATAAAATTTTTATATATCTAAACATATTATTAAATGACTCCAATGAATTACATAGAACATATATAGGTATTATGTATTTATTTTCACCTAAAATAAATTAAAATCATATAAATAATTATTTAAAAAAAGTCAGTTTTAACCAATAACGTAGTGTTTTTCACTATTCATAAAAAATTGAATATTCTCAGAAAAATACCAAAAATTCATCCTAAGCTAATTTTGATATTCCAAATTCAAACATGAAGTCCATTTTGAAAAATAAAATTAATAAAATTTTAAAAAGTGGGTATTACTATTTATAAATTGTAGTTTGATTGGTCGCGGTATGTTAGAATATCGAAGATGCGTACAATTCAATCTATTGCATTATTGAAAAGAAAATGTACTGTGGAAGCTTGGGTTTTTACAAGTATGTTTTTTTTCATAATAATACATAGATATATTTTGTGAGGAAATATATTGACATAATATAGATAATAGTGTTGTGTATTCCATTAATTTAATCCCAAATGAAATACCAATATATTGGACTCCCTATATAATGGCCATTGTTGAACTAGTTTGTAACACCCTGAGTTCACAAAGGAGAAAAAAAATTAATTTCCTTTGTGATACACACCACAAAACCCAAAAAAAACATTGACTAATTAAAATATCCATTTTAACCCTTATACATAATATTTAAAAGATATTTGTCTTAAATAATTTATGAAATATATTTTTTTCTTAAATATATTGACAAATGATTAAAAAATAATCATTCATTTTTTGATAATTTAAATTTTTTATGTATTTCTCAAATTTTATTTATATATTTTCATAAAAAATATATTATATTAATTGTCTATAACCTTTAGAATTTTTTAATAAAATTCAATTCAATTTTTATATCATTATGCCATAATAAATAGATGGTGAATATTTGGAATCTTTCAAAAAATATATATTTTTAGTGAATAGTGAACAATACAATTTTAATGTAAAATTAACTTTATTATTGATAAATTAATTAATTTATAATTTTAATATTCATTTTAATTTTATTTAAAAGTTACATAATTATTATTTAATTGTAACCTACTAAATAATATTTTTAATCATATTAGATTTTAGTATATGTTTTTTCTTAAGCATAAAATTCTTTTGTTTTGAAAATGATTTTAAAATAAAAAATTCATCTAAATTATAATTAATTACAACAACCCATGATGAGAATTTATATAAGTTGTAATTTTTTAATACATATCTATATTACGAGTTATATAGTTAATGTGAAATAATATTCTCCATGAAAATCGAATTTTAAGAAAACATCTTTCCAACATGTTTGCAGGTTCACCACTAGATTAAATACATCGATATTAGTGAATTTATTTTCGTAAAATGTACTTCATATTTTGAATCATATATATTAATATTTGATAATAAGGCCAAGTTAATTTTTCACAAAATGAATAGTAAATATAGAAAATTTTAATTACCAAGGTAAAAGGAAAATATATTAATTATGGGATAAAATAATTTAACAAAGAATAGAAGAAAGTAACTGTAATAATAAAAATGTTTATAATTCAATTTTAGTAAAATTATTAATATAATTAGTCCTTGTTTCTTTACTTTATATATTTTTTTTGTAATAATTTAGATAAAACAATTTATACGGCAAAACAAAAATTTTATTTTTATATAATATGTTATATCAATAAAGAACTATTGTTTGACGAATTAATTAAATTTTAAAATAAATTATATTAATATAAAATATTATTAAAAAACTCTAAAATATACATGATCATATACTTTATATGAAATCAAATGTTGATTTTATATGGGCTTGAAAACTATTATTTTCAAATATCCATCATTTCTCAATAAAAGTCTATTTTATTTTAAAAATTAAAATTAAAAAATTTCAATTTTTTTTATATAAATTGAATATTATTTTTGGAATCATAATTTGTAATTTATCTAATGGTTAATTTTTCATAACTTTCTATTACAGTCGAATTTTCATATAAAATTTAAATAATATATAAAATAACTTTTTGTATTATGACATCATAAAGACCTAAAATTGATTGAATAAATAATCTAAATGGTATACGAGAAAACATATATCTTTCCAATTTAAAATAATGTAATGTAATGTTTTTTTATTTATTTTATGATTTTATTAACAATGCTATAAAACATGTAATATTTTTTAATGTTTCAAAATAATTTATCTAACATTTTGAGTCACCTTTACATAAGATTTTGAAATATTTTAATTATTTGGGAACATTAATTCCTAAAATAACTTAAACCACTATTATTTTGGAAAAACAATACTCATGAACCATTGTATAGTTTTTTTCTTTGTTATTTTATTATATGGAGTCCAAAACCAAAATAATATTGAAATCACCTTCATTTCCTTTATAAACCCACAAAGCTCCCGTTACACTACTAATTTTAATTATAGTACATATATACTATTCCTTAGATGCTACATTGTCACCCCAAGGTTCTCTCATGCTCTCAATAAGCCCCTCCTAAGCATTTCGAGTCACACACTCATGTAAGGGACCTTCCTTTCCTCCTTTAAATTCAAGCACCTTCTTTGGAAATTGTCTCCTTAATTGCGATTGTTTATAATATATTTTATTTATATAAATTAACCTAACATCCAATTTATATTATTTTAATTAGATATCATTTATCCTCTCTCATTTTTAACTTTGTCTATGATGTTACTATGCCAATGTTTTATAGTGGACTTATCTCCTCTCATTTCTATTCAAGTACCTCCTTTAAGATATTTCTATTAATTTTGTTTTTTAAGTAGGGATATGTTATTAAATTTCCCATTACTATCCATATTATTTATAAATAATTATATAAATTTTATATATCATTAATCCTCCAAATATCGTTTATGTACTCCCATTAGCTTGCCAAAAATTTTTAAGGGATCTTCCACTTTCTTTTTTATTCAATAACGTCATTTTTGTTCTAATCGTTAATTTAAATTATTTCATGTCGGGATATATTATTCCATATCCCAAATAAATTCCTTTTTTATATCTATATGTCTATATAACCTTTTAACTCTCATTATTCCTTTCATTATCCTTTATGTACACACGATACCATGCATAAATATCGTAAGAGACTTATCTCTTCTCCCTTCCATTTAAGAAATTATTTTATATTATGTATCATAAATTGGACTCTATTATAATGTAATATGTTCTGACATATTCCCATTATATAATATTTTATTTAAAAATAACTATTTCCCTTTTTCTTTAGCATTAATACTCCCACGATACTTAATGAACACCTACTACAATGCTGAAATTTTATAAGGATTACTTTCCATATTCAGTTTCCTTCATTACATTATGCCTTCCATTTCCAAAAATATAACATTGGGATATAATTTTTATTTTCCCTATGACTACCCATTTATGTCAACATGATGAGATACCCCTTTATCCATCATCAAATTATTTTCACAAATCATTAAGTTACATCACTATGCTACCGAAATTTCACTTCTATCTTTCATTCCTAAACAATTGTGTGGCGGAAACCATATCTATTTCCTATCATGGGTGTTCAAATTGATGCAAATATAATTTTTGATTGGTTAATGACACATATTTATACAATACTCTGTAAAATTTGAATAAATTATGGTGATGAATTAACCCAATGATTTATGATCTATGTGAAACACATCAACATGAGAATGAAATGATTATGATGGGTGCACTCAGATAGCGCTTCAATGCAATGGGTAATATTTAGAATCATGTTATGTCACATTGGGGAAGTGAGTGAACTAGATTAATTTATGTGACACTGTCCACCAAGATTTTTTGGTTTGTTTATAGTTGACCTGTGTTTTTTATTTAGAGTTTTATGGTGTTTCCACATTCCCCATGTTATGATTATCATGCTCTACCATGTCACATTCTCTTGTTTATTATTCCTTCTCATGTTGTGACCCATTGATATTCCCATTGTGTAAAATTAATTATTCTCTTCATGTTATGGTATTTTAATTCCATTTCTAGGATTAATATATCACCCCTTTCTTATGTTTGTCCCCAGATTATCCCTTACACTTTTAAAAGCCATTGAATTTTAAAAGCATGTTAAGGATTTTTTTCAATAATGTTGTTGTGTCCCATGATCAAGATGTTATGATATGTATATAATTACAAAAGGAATTATATTTATAGATATTTTGGGTTGTGTGAAGTTTAATTATGTATAATAAATCATGAATTAATGTGCAATAAAAAGAATGGTTGTCATATTTGGTGTTAGAGAAAATCAGAGAATCATATCCTAGTGAACTCTCACATGTGAGAGTTGGATGATGAATGGCTCTCCACCTGAGGGATTTAGGAGAAAAGGAAAACCAGTGGGTATATTGGTGTGTCTTTACCATTAGGTTTATCCTCTGATGGACTGCATTGATACTTATCAAATACAATCCCTTAGAAGTAATTCTGTACATCTATAGTTGGTATCAGATAAAAAATTTATATATTTTTTGGGCTATTGATTTGAAAACTATAGAAAAATCTATTTGAATGATACTAAGTATATTAAAACATCCATAAATTTATTTATGTATAGATTACATGGTTTATCATAAAAATAACTCACCATTTGGATACTACAAGTGGACAGGGTTCTGGCACAGAAGTACCTAGGGTTAACAACTCTGATAAGGTGTCATGGGCCTAACTCGGTGTAACGTAGTACATGAAAATAGGAATTAATGAACATATAATTTGATGCACCATGGGGATATTTTTTGTAAATTCATAATCCCACAACAGACCATTATTAATGAAAAACAATTTCTCATATGTTCCTTTCATGGAAAATATATGAATGAAAACATATATTAAAGAATGTAAATTTATATGTTATGAACATAAATTAAAATTACATGTTATCCATTTAATGTCTTCAAATTCCCATTTTATATATTTAATATTTTAAAAATAATCCCCCCAAATTTTCCCATTATTCTAGCCAATATCTTGATATATGATAAATCATCTTTATTAGGTATTATTACACTCCAACCATGTGTATCTATATTAAATGTTTTGGGACTAATAATAGACATATGCTACATAAATCATTGAAATGCAAATATTAAAGTGATTATGTATGTGTATTTGAGAGTTATGTTGTGGAATTGGTATATATATTAAATTCAAGATATAAAAATAATTAAAATTTTACAGATTATTCCATAGGTTTGTTTATTCTTTAAGGATTTGAAATTTACATTGAATGGTACCGATAACCTATAAAAATGATATAATGATAAAGTGATATTTTAGAAAACCCATGATTGGCGAATAGATAAGGCCTAATAGGTTATTTATTTTCATATAAATGTAAAGATTTTTTTGTGATTTTTTAATGAAAAACATATATTTAAAAGCATTAGTACAAATTTTGAAGATTTATTTTATGGTGTATGGTATTATATTTTTATAAAAATAAATTATTCAAAAAATATATTCTTTTTATGATATGATTATCCATATTTTGTGATATTTTTTATTTGGGAAGAGGATTATATCGTTGTTATTGTTATCTTAGAGGATTTATATTACATTTTTAGAGGTGTAAGATGAATGGTATGATATATTATTTGATTTCAAAAAAATATTTAAATTTTAATTTGTTAATGTTATATATGGATATTTGTTTAATTAATGATCTATGTAAAACCATTGGGTTTATTGTACAATTCTGGAGAATAATGATTAAAGGTATTAACTATAATTCTTCTATCCATTTTATTATTGAGTAAAATACATGACGAATAGTTTTTGATTCTTTTTTGTGTTATATGATCCGTTATAAGTTTATACTGGTCCAAGCATAATCAAAATTTGTCACTAGTTCTCATCATTTAGGGAAAATATGAGATTGATGTGGAAATTATTTATATATTTCAAAAAAAAATATTTCATTATATTCATATTCAATATGATAAAGTAATTACTTAATTATAGAGAAATAATCTTGAATAAAAAAATTTCATGTTATCATGAATTGATGGTCATTTTATCACTTATAGATTTATGGTTTTTTTCATTGAATTTCTCTTGACCATATTATCTATCACAGTCAACTAGTTCTTTTATTTTAACTTTCACTTCTATTTATATGTTTTAATCTCTCCATGATATTCTCATACATGGAATCCTTCTTATGTGATTACTTTCTTACTTACCACTATCTCTTTTCAATAGGATGTTTTATTAAACCATTTTATGATGCGGAAATTCAATTAATTTATTTAAAATTGGAAATAATTTTTTTATAGATTTTATATTTAAAATTAAAGGAACTAATTATCAAATGGTGAGGGAAGAATGTAATGCCCCATATTTTCATAAGTGAAAAAATAGTTTAATATCTTATGCGATACACAACACCAAACCTAAAAAAAATAATGATTATTTAAATATGTCTGTTTTAATAGTTCTTTAAAATTTAAGGATATGAGTTGGATTAAATAATTTATGAAATATATATTTTTCCTAAATATATTGATAAATGATTTGAATTCAATCAATTAATTTTTAGTAATGTCTTTTTTTTTATTCTTTCTTAAAAACGATTTTTTTTATTTAAATATATTAATTTTAATTTCTGTAACATTTAGAAAATTTATTTTATAAAATTAACACTATTTTTTATATCATCATAACATTATTTTCTAATTGTTAAATTTTTTAATTTTTTCAAACGTAAATATTTTCTAGTGAATATTGGATATTCGGTTTTATTTGTAAAATTATATTTTATATAGATAAATAAATTAATTTAAAAATATATTAATCATTTTAAATTTATTTCAAGTTAATATAATTATAATTTTATTATATTTAATTATTTAATTTTTCAATTATATTTATAATAGGATTTGGTATAGGATTATATTCAATCATCAAATGATTTTTTTTTGAAAAATATATTTAAATGAAAAATGTCTCTCAATTATAATTTATTAAAATAAAAATTTAATAAAAAATATTTAAACTAAATTTTTTTTATTATATGTCTATATTACTAGTGATATAGTTAAATGGACTCCATCTATTTCGAGAAAAATGGATTTTCTTGAAAACCACTTTCCATCGTGCTTCCATTATTAATTTTAAATGAAATCAGTCCACTTATTTGAATTGTTTTTAATAAAATTTATTCCATATTTGGAATCATTATAATTAGTATTTTATAACAAGGTATACCTAATTATTGTATAATATGAATAGTAAATGCAAATAATATTAATTTCCATGGGAAAAGTAAAAGAAGTTAATACTGGGTAAAAATAATTTAATAAAGATTAGAATCAAAGTAACTCTAATATTATGACTATTTATATCTCCTTATCATTAAAATTAAAATTATATTTATTCCATATTTTTTTAATTGATAAAGTATTTTTTAACAAGCTTTAAAAAAATTAAATGATAAAAACAAATTATTTTTTTATATAATATGATATTTCAATAAAAAAATTCATTTTTTGCATTAATTTATTTTTTAAAGAAGATATATTTTAACAAAATATTATTATTAAATAATATTTGTTAATTATAAATGACCATATAATTTTTATCAGGTCAAATTTAATTTTTTTAAGGGTTTGAAAACAATTTTTTTTAAAAACAACATTTCTCAATTAATATCTTTTTTATTTTGAAAGTGAAAATTCACATATTAATAAAATTATTTAGATAAAATTAATATTATTTTAGGAATCATGATGTCAAAATTATCCAATGTGTAATTTTTCTTAATTTCCCAAGAATGTCAAATTTTCAGGTAAAAGTTAAATTCCATATAAATAAACATTTTGAATTATGATAACATACTGACACAAAAGTGATGTAATAAATAAAATTTAAGTTATATGAAACCATATATATGTTTTCCATTAAAAATAATGCAATTTTATTTTTATTTTATTTATTTAATAAATCCATTTTGAATCCCCCATAACAAATAATATATTTTATGGTTTTAAAATCAATTTTTAAGATCTTGAATCACATCCAGATAAGCAAGAGAAATATTTTATAGTGTTATACCCATGGATTTATGAAATAATTAAAACCAAAATCCTTTTTTTAGAAACCATGGGAAAAAACAAGACGGTTTTTGGTATTTATAATTTTATTATATAGATCCCAAATCCTAAATAATTATAAATCCATATCTTTTCCTATATAACCCATCCCAAGCTCCAATTTCTCTTCACTAAAAGTCATGTTATCACATCCATATTGTTCCCTTAATCATCTAGAGTCCTCATTATGTGCTCTGAATCTCTCAATAAACTCCTACCAATCATTTGGAGTTACACACTCAAGTAAGGAACATTCCACTCCTGTTATCAAATGTGTCACCTTCTTTGGAATATTTCATAATAATTGGAGTTGTTTATATTTTCATTCATTCATAAACATTCACTTATTATTCAGTTGATTTTATTTTATTGATATATATTTTATCCTCTTTTATTTTTTTAACTATATCTAATCTGTTACAATGTCGGAATTTTGTAAAGGATTTATCACTTCTTATTTACATTCAAGCACCTCTTTTAATATTTTTCTCTTAAATTACATTTGTTAAAGGGGGACTATTTTCATCCATATCATGCATACTATACATTTTTTTATAAACTATTAGCACCCCTTTTCACTATATTTAATCCTACCATGATCCTTTATGTACACCAATTACCATGCTACAATTTTCTACGGGGTATTTCACTCTCTTTTTTATTCAAGAACAAATTTTATGTTATGATTCTTAATATAAATTTTAAATTCTGGGATATATTATTCAATATCACACATACATTCATTTTGATATCTATATGAAAATATACCCCATTCACTCTCATTAATCCTAATTTTATTTTTTATATGCATATGTTACCATGCCCAAAATTAGTAAGAGATTTCACTATTTTAATTTCAATTCATTAACATATTGTATGTTATGTCAATTAAATTTAATTTTATTATATTTTAATACGATCGTAAAAATTATACTTACTATCCATTTTATTTATAAATTATGATACCCCTATTTTTCTCTCATTAATCATCCAATGATCCTTTATGTACACCTATTACCATGCCAAAATTTCATAAGGACTCTTTTCTATATTCATGTTTCTTCATTACCGTATGACTTATATTTATAAATTTATAATGTTATAATATGATTTTACATTTTACTATTATTGAAAATTTTATTTCTATTTCATTAGAGACCTATATCTCCCTCATCAACCCTTTTTACCAATCATTTTGTGACATTGTTATGCTGCCAAAATTTTAACGTGACCTTCCATGAAAAAATAATTATGTGGATAATACCAAATAGATTTTCTATTAAGGGTGTTCATATTTATAAAAACACAATTTTTTATTAGGTAAATATACATATTTATTCCACACTCCTTAATCATGGAATAAGTTATGATGTTAAATGATTCCATGTTTTATGATCTATGTTGAACACTTAAGCATCATAATGAAATAAATATGATTGGTGTGCCAAGATATAACTCCAATGAATTGGGTAATGTTTAATATCATGATACATCTCATTGGGATAGGGAGTGAACCTAATTTCTTTATTGGACCTTTTCTACAATGATGACATGGTGGTTTTATCCTTGATCTATGTTTATGGTTTACAGTTCTATGCTGTTTCCACATTTCCCTTGATATAATTTCCCTACTTTATCATGACTAATTATTATTTTAATGATTACTACACTTGTTATTCCACATTGGTATACATATTTTGTAACATTTATTATTATCTTCATGTTATTAAATTTTTATTTTGTTAATGTGATTTATTGCTCACCCATATCTTATGTTTAACCATAGGTTATCCCATATAGTGGTAAATGCCCTGGGATTTTAGAAGCATGTTAGGGATGTTTTAAATAATTTCATTTTTTTCCCATGATCAACATCATATGATAGGTTCCTAATTCCACAGGATACTATACATATCAATCTTTTAGGTTTTATTAAGTGTAATATTAATTAATAAATAATGAATTAATGTGTAATAAAGAGTAGGTTAGTTATATTTAGTATCAAAGAAATGGAAATAATTTGTTCATTGTAGACAACCACATGTGTGCATTGGAAGAAGCATGGGTCTCCACCCAAGGGAGTTATGAAGAATTTGATGCCACTCTGGATTGTGGTATGTCTATCCTAGTAGGTGGAACTTCCCATGGAGTTATTTTATAGGTATTAATAATAGGACACATTCAATAACTCTACACCACTATAGTTCTTATCAGAGAAAAAGTTTAGTAATTTTTTGGAATAGGATTATAGATCTCTAGAGAAATATGTTTGGATAATAAAATGTGTAGGAAAAAATTCCATGATTTTTGAAGGAATCGAGAAACTATATTATAATGAAAATATATATCTGTCAAGACATTATATGTCGATGTGGTTCTCGAACCGATGTACTATGGGGTAACAACTCCAAAATGGTTTCTCAGGCTAGAATCGGGGTAACTCAGTACATGAAAACATTCCTTACAATGCACCTAGCTTGGCACTCTTAGAGTATATTCGTTGTTAAATTAATAATCTCACTAAAAACCATTATTAAATAGAAAAAAATGAATATATGTTTCAGTGTTATAAAATAGATTTTGGATTACACAAATTTATTCTTATAAATTCAACAGTTCTAATGATAAATGAAAATTACCAGTTATCCCTTTAATATTATTAGATTCTCCCATTATGTATTTAATGGTTTAAAAATAATCACCCAAAATTTTTCCAATATTATATCCAATATATGAAAATTGAAGGTGTACTATTTAGTGTGGATATAATTTCACATTAACCAAGTGTATCAATCTTATAATTTTGTACTAATAATGGACCAGTGAAATTGATATTATTGAATTATAAAGATTAAAATGTTTATGTATGGTTATTTGATAGTTTTGTAGTGGAGGTGGTATATCTATAAATTAAAATTTAAATGAATCATGATACTTATATGTTTTTTCTATAGTTTTGTTTTTTTCTTTAGAGACATTATATTTACAATAAATGGTACTGATCACCTACAAAAATGATATAGTGATAATGTAATATTTTAGAAAACACATGAATGATGTGTTGATAATCCTAAATAGTTTACTGGTTATGGTAAAAATATAAATATTACTGGGATGATATTTTTAAATCTAAACTTATGTTAAAAATAAGTTTTGAGGATTTATGTGTTGGAATTTTAGTATGAAGTTTTTGTAAACATAATTTTGAAAAAAATCACTTCTTATGTTAATGTGATAAACCATATTTGGGAGAGGATTAATCTGGGTTGATGAATATATTCAAATTAGTATTATCGGAGATGAATTATCTTAAAATTTTTGGTGTAATAACAATTGCATGAATATCCTTAGAAATTAAAACACTCTTTAATTTTAGGTTATTAGTGTTATATTAGGGTATTTATTTAAGGAATTATCTATGATAAATATTTTTAATTTTATAGAATTTGGGTGACTAATTTTTAGGGTTATATATATCTTTATGATATCAATTTTTTATTTCATAAAATGAATGTATAATATATTGTTATTCTTGGGTTTATTATGTGTCCGGTTATATATTTATAGTGCCTAAGGCATAAAAAAATTCATCTATTGTTCTCATTATTTAGATAAAAATATATTATTGCAGTGAAAATTAATTATACTTTTCAATATATTATTTTACCTTATTTTCCTAGTCTAAAATATAAACGAATTCATTAACTCTAGATAAATAATCATGAATGAAAAATGATTTAATTTTTTGATAAATTTGTGGTCAATTTATCAATCATAGATTTATGGTTTGAACATTGACTTTGTATTGACAATGTTCTCTATCACAATCAACTAGTTAATTTTCTTTAGTTTTTCCATCCATTTTAATAATTTCCCTCACCGTTATTGTTCTGATACTTGGAAACCTAGTTATGTGATGAATATTTTACTTCCCTTTCTCTTTTTTCAAGAAGATGTTTTTAACCCTTTTTAAGATGTGGGTTGTAAATTTATATACATACATGTTTTATAACTATTTTTACCAACATCATGTTTAAATTTTGATGTTGTAGTATATTAAATGGTGTAAGAATGCAACGTCCTAAGTTTTCAAAAGAGAAAACTTCATTCATTAGCCTCTCCAATAAACAACACAAAACAAAAATAAACAATGATTATTTAAATATGACCATTTTAACCATTCAATTAATTTTATGGATATGAGTTTTATTGTCTATGTTATTGATTATATATACATCCAAAATATATAAATGAATTATTAGAAAATAAACAATCAATATTTTTTAATGTATTTTTGTATGTTTTCTTAAAAAAAATATTTTTATTTCATTTTATGAAAAATATGTTTATTTATTTTACATAATATTTATAAAATTTATTTGATTAAAATAACTCCATTTTTATATCATAATTTCATATTTAACTTATGGTTAAATTTTGGAATTTTTAGAAAATGTATATTTTTCGGTGAAGAATAAAAAATACAGTTTGTTTTTGTAAAAGTGTATTATATTTTGAAAAATTTATTAGATTAAATAATTAAGTAAAACATTAATTTTATTTCATGTAAACATAAGTATTATTTAATTATATTCAATTAATTTATTTATTTATATCATATGTTAGTATAAGTCCATTTTATGCTTCAAATGCATTTTTTTAAAGCTATTTTAAAATGACAATTGTCCCTTAACTATCATTTTTTAAAATAACCCCTGATGAGAAATAATTTATATTATGTGTTTTTATATAATATCTAAATTAATAGTTATACAGATAAGGTGAAATCAGATTTTCCTTGAAAAATGTATTTTTCAGATAATAGCTTTCCATCTTGCTAGCGAATTTTATTTTAAAATTAAATACTTCCACCTACATGAATAGATATTAATAATGTTTTTTAAATATTTATAATAATCTTAATTAATATTGATTTATAATTTCAACATAATTTGATTACAATATAAATAGTAAATATAGAAAATATTAACTACCACTACCAAATAAAAATTATTTAATTAAGGGTAAAAGAAATTTAACAGAGTCGAAAAAAATTACTCTAATATTATGATTATATATATCTAAAAAAAATTAAATTGACGATTATATTTATTCCTTATCATATTTAATTTATGCATTTTTTTGTAACACTTTTTTTAAAAAAATTATATGATTAAAAAAAATTATTTTTTAGTAATAACAAATTTCCATTAAGAAATTTCATTTGATGAGTTAATGTAGTTTTTAAATAAATTATATTATAATAAACTATTATTATAATTTTTTTTTAAAAAATAAATGACATTATAATTTTTATGAAGTGAAATGTAATTTTTATAGGGGTTCGAATATAGTTGTTGTCCAAAAACCAAGAATTTCTCAATAACTGCTTGATTTTTTATAAAATTGAAAATTAAATTATATTGACAATTATTTAAATAAAATGATATTTATTTTTTGAATTAGAACATAAAAGATATTCACAAGTGATTTTTTCATAATTTTATGTGAAAGTCGAATTTTTAAGGAATAATTAAATACCAGATAAATATACTTTGTGTATTATGAAATCATAATTCCCCAAATGTGTTATAATAAATACTATAAATTGGATTAATGATGAAATTTATTTCTTACCTCTAAAATAATTTTATTTTATCTTTAAAGGATTTTTCTTATAAATAAATTATAAATCCTCCAAAACCTGTAATATTTATTATGGTTTTAAAATTCATTCTTTAAGATTTTGTCTCACCTCCACATAATCAATAGAAATATTTTTTTATGTTAAGAAATTTTTCTAATCCAAAAATTAAAACCACTCCCATTTTAGAGAATCTATGGGTGAAACCCATGGGATGTTTTGTGTTCTTTGGTTATTTGTTTTTATATAGAGTCCAAAACCTAAATAAAATAATCCACCTTTTTTCTTATATAAACCTACCCAGACTCCCATTTCTCTTCACTAATGAACCATTTATCACATCTATAATATTCCCAATACTCTCTAGATACCTCCCAAGGTGCCTCAAACACTCAATAATCTCCTCCCACTCATTTTGAGTCACACATTCATGTAACTGACCTTCTTCTCTTACATTCTATTCAATCACCTTATTAATAAATTGTCTTGTTAATTGAAATTGTTTATAACGTAATATATTTATAAAAAATACCTTATAATCCAATTGATGTTATTTTATACAGATATAATTTATCCTCTACCATTTTTATCTTCATCTATGCCGTTACAATGTTGACATTTTCTAAGGAATTTCTCCCTTCTCATTTCTATTGAACCGCCTCTTTTAAGATTGGCCTTGTAATTTCCATTTTCATAAGTGGGTATATGTTGTTTAATATTTCCATTACAATCATTTTATTTAATAAATAATGATATTATTATTTTCACTCTCTTTAAGCCTCCCATGATCCTTTATGCACACCGATTAATATGTAAAAATTTATTAAGGGTTCTTCTGCTATCCTTTTTATTCAAGAACATATTTGACGTTATGATTCTTAATTTAAACATGTTAATATTTTTATATATTCTTCCATATCTTGTATACTTTAATTATTATTTATACATGTTTAGAGACCCGTTTTGTCATTAACTAGTCCCAGTCGAAACTGAACCGGTCACTGGGGCCACTGTGCGACAAGTCCAGGAAGGCATTCTTCATCCTCCATGGATGGAGAAAAGTGCTAAGGGCCTTAATTAGAGAGAAAAGGAATTTTTTTCCAAAAAATAAATAACCACTAAGCAATAAAAAGAAATGGACATACCAACATAAATTTATATAAAATGTGAACTAAACATTAATTGTACATCAAACTGAATGTACAACTGAACAAGAAAACTCAATCGAGAAAACCTGAAAACCAAAAATCTCAACATATCCCCACTGGTCACTCTCCAACACATCGATCAGATGTCACTAAAGGTGATCAAACTCGATTTTAAACCTGTATAAGGGATAAAAATAGAATAAGTCTATAAGCATGAGTACTAAAACCCTTGTAGGTTAGCCTGAT
The DNA here is from genome assembly GCA_963277665.1 of Viscum album. NCBI lineage: Eukaryota > Viridiplantae > Streptophyta > Magnoliopsida > Santalales > Viscaceae > Viscum > Viscum album. The sequence goes on from OY728165.1 coordinate 931,387,263, forward strand.
ATTTTATTTATAATGAATATTCTTTAAAATAAAAAAACATCAATTTCTATTTTGAAATATAATATATTTAATTATGTTTTCTATTCAAGGCTCTATAGTATAGCCATTAGAAAATAAAATAATTGAATGTTTTAGTAAACATGAAATGTTATTGACCAATTTACAAGAGATGCAACTTCAAAATGATAATATTTTTCATGAGGGATTCTTTAAAGAATTACCACTTTTAAATAAAACACACATGATACTGAATTTACTAACTAAACATTCTATATGACAACGGTGAGTACAAAATAGCCAATGAGCACAAGTCACTGAATGCCCCTATGCACTAGTTCATTGTGGGCCCCAGGCACCTCGTATCTCAGTGTAAATGTAACCATAACAAATATTTGTTCTTATGCATAAGCCACTAGTAGGTCATGACACCCGTAACCAAGTGTTTCCCAAAATCATCATCATATTTTATTTAGTGTTGTCATTGTCAAACTTACTACGTGAAACATAAACAAAACAAATCTTCATAACTAGAAGAATAGTTCACGACCACCAACCAAGATACCCAAGTTTCTCTCTTTGTGCTCAAATAAGATCCACATGCTATCAAATTCCATTTTCATACAAAAAAACATTTTATAGACATACACACTCCAAAGAGTACCTAATCATGTTTTTCAACCTTTTTACAACTCAATAAACCATTTAGAATTTTCATAATTCCATTTCAAGATGAATAAAAAGAATTTACACATAAAATCCAATCAAAAGTGCAATTTTAAGGATAAATTCACACCCACACCATAACAAACCAGATGTGGAATCCCAAAAAACATTTAATTAAACAATTTCAAGAATCATTAAATGACCCCACATGGTGAAACATTGAACACACATGAAACCCCTTTTCTGTAGAAAAATGCCAAATCAGCCTTCAAACATTTTACTAAACCAACGTGTATCAAAGGTAAAAATGTCACCTTTCATAAATTGGATTAAACACATAATTTTTTGCAGAAAAAATATTTACATAAACTTTTTAAAACAATTAGGTTACAAATTCAATGCTCAACCATGTTTTTAAAAATGGAGAACGTGCCACTTACCTGTAACTCATGCAAAAAAACATGTCAAAAACCATAAGCCATATCATTATAAAACTAAAAAAAGATTTTTAAATATGTGAATAGACCACAAAATAACACTTTTAATGGTTCTTATACATTAATAAATTCAAACGAGTCATTTTCTATCACATATAGGACCCAAAATCCAACTATGGACATTACTGAAAACTAGGCATGTATTACTTAACAAAAAAGCATCTATTTAACATCCAAATGGGTAAAAACCCAATTTTTCATGACAAATAATTTTTATTATATTAAAACCTGTTCATAAACATCACAATACATATGAAAAAACTAGTTGAAATTTTATTTAAACAAGTAGTGTGCTCCTTTATAACGAAACCACTCTATTTAACAAAAATGCGCATAAATAACCATTTTTCATACCAAATAGATCATTAAGAGGTTGTACTGAAATACTAAGAATGTATAAAATTTTATAGAAGAATTAAAAATATGAAATTTAAATAATATATACATGTTTTTTAGAGAACATACCTCAATCACCAAGACAGAATTGAAATTGACACATGATAAGACCTTCTAAGGCATTGTAAAACCTAAACCTATGAATACAACCCCCAAACGGGAAAAAACTACCAATAAAAAATCATCGGATAACATAACCCTATGTCATGAATGTCCAGGTATGAAGTGAGACCCATGAAATAATTGAAGTATGGGGAGGAAGGGGGGAGAAAGGATAAGAAAAATCACCTTTATAATTAGATAAATCTTTATCATCGCTTAGATCCACACCCTTAGAGGAGAGGGAATGGAATGGAACTCAATGGAGAGGCTCCTTAGTTATAGAAAATCTAGGGAATGAATATTTGGGTAAAAATATTACAGAAATACTGATTTATGAAAGAAATGAATTACCTCTTAAAAATCTAGATGACTTGAGAAACCATGGAAAAGTTTGCCCTAATCCCAGATGAAGATGATCTCCAATGAGGAAAAATAGAACATGTAGGTCTTCTTAGTATTATTGTGACTTTGTGAGAAGTGGTATGACCTAAAAATATATAAATGGAATAATATGTAAAATAAAAAAAATATTTTTATTAAAAAATTTTTGAAATGTACGGACAGTTTGGCTCAAATCTTGAAGTATCCACCTTTACCCCCAAAACTCCCAAAAAATATATGGGGAACCAATGGTTGGGTGATTAGAAATAGATGGAACTTCAAAACTAAACATTAAAATCACCCAAAACCCACAAAATGGATCACTATTTCCAACGAACTAGATCAAAACCAAGATATGAAAACCCGAGTGTGACATCATTCACTTTCATAAACCCTCCCATGATCTTTTTTTACACCTGTTACCATGCCAAAATGTTATAACATATTTCCCTCTTCTCATTACCATTAAAGAAATTATTTTATGTTGTATACCTTAAATTACATTTTATTATGATATAAAATGTTCGGCCATATTCCTCTTATTGTACATTTTATTTATAATTGATGATATCCCATTTTACTTCTCATTAAACCTCCCATGATCCTTTATGTCTGATTGTAACCGTGAAGAAATTTAATATGGATTATCATCTATAGTCATGTTTTTTCATTACATTATTCCTTCTATTTAAAAATTTATAATTTTTTGGTATGACTTTAATTGTCTATATTACTAGAAATTTCATTTTTACATGCTTAGATACCCCTTTCTCAATCATTAACACATTTTTTGCATAATTATGTGACATCGTTATGCTGCCAAAATTTCACCATGATCTTCCATGAAAAAAATATTGTGTGGTCAATACCATACCCATTTCCTATCAAGGGTGTTCAAATTTATAAACATTTAATTTTTTATTGGGGGAATGGATAACTTTATTCAACACTTCTTAATTATTTAATAATATATGATGAAGAATTAATCCATGTTTGAATACCAATGTGGAATAAATAAGCATGAGAATTAAATTAATATGATGGGTGTGCCTAAATAGTATCCAATGAATTGGGTAATATTTTGTATCATGATATGTCATGTTGGTAAAGGGAGTGAACCAGATCACTTTTTTGGAATTTTTCCACCATGATATCTTGGAAGGTTTATCCTTGACCAATATTTATTGATTAGTTTTTAAGATGTTTCCACATTTCCCATGTTATGATTATCATGATTTATCATGTCTCATTATCATGTTTATAATTCATAATCTTTTAATTACACATTGATATTCCTATTGTGTAATAAGTTTTATTATCTTTGTGTTATTCCATGTTTATTAATTTACTGGGAAATATAGATCACCCCATTCTTATGTTTATCCTCATGTTATACAGGGTAGTTATAAATCCATAAAAAATTGAGCTATGCTATGGAGGTTTTAAATATTTTTATTATATACCATGTTAAATATGTTACATTATGTACATACGTTATTAATACACAAGACTTATCAGACTTTTTTGGGTTGTATTAAGTATAATGTTATTTGTAAATAATGGATTAATGAGTAATAAAGAGAAGGGTTTTTATAAATATACATTATGAAAAAACTAGACAGGCTAAGTGATAAGGGATTTATTCACCCTGGTGTTCTGATATTGCGTCACACATTCTCTATGTTAATAGTAATGAAGAATCCCTGGGGCTTTACATTTATTATAGGGAAATAAATTCTATAACTATATTGAACAAGTATCTTGTAAATCACATTATAGAATTATTTGATCAATTTCATGAAGACCAATAACTTTCAAATATTGATCTTTTTTTCTATATAATTACATTTTATTATATAAAAAGTACATTAAAAATAAAACATTCAAAATTAGGTATTTACATTAAGATCTTACAATAATCCAATTGGGATTTAATAATGCACTGTCTATTTTTATAGATCAAATGAAGAGATTATTTAAATAATATATTGATAACTTTGTGTGGTATTCATTAATGATATAATTGGATATTCAAAAATCCATGAAGACCTTGAGAATAACTTAGGGAATATTATTAAGAATCCTATACAAAAATAGTTTTATATGAAATTTAATAAGTGTAATTTTTGTATTTAAAAAGATTATTTTCATAGACACATTTTCTCAGATGATGGGAAAATAATTGAACATATAAAGAAGAGTTAATAATGATAGTGGAATATTCTATATAATATTATTGTGGTTGGTAGCTTCATTAGTTTGGCAGGTTACTATGAGTGATTTTTTCAAAAAAAAAATCCTTATTAGATAAACCAATAATTATGTTTACATGTAAATGTGTGATGGTTTCATGAAAAAATGAAATGTGAATAATGATTTGATGAATTAAAGAAGAGATTTTTAAATTATACTATTTTTAATCTACCATCTGAATGTTATGGGTTTATGATATATAATAATGCTTTAAAAAAGAAAATTGTTTGTGTCCAAATGAAAAATGATTATTTTTTTCTTATCCATAAATGAAATTGAATAATTGTGAAGAAAACTATCCAAAACATGATCTCGGGTCAGAATCCCTAGTCATTTATTTTATGATAGGGAGATATTATATCTATAATAATTAATGTGAAATATACAATTAACATAAAAGTCTAAAAAAATTTATATAAGGATATCAATATGGGACAATTTTGATGGAACAATCAACTAATGGATTATGATTCATCAATACACTACCTCCTAGGGAATGAAAATAAAGAAGTAGATGCATTGAGTAGAAATTATCATGGAGTTATAACCCAAATGAAAATTGAAATAGATCCTGTTTTATGGATAAAGTAATTTCTAATATTGGAAATAAGATACATCCCTAATTGTTCAATTGATTTTGAACCCATATTTATTAGAATAGATAAAATGTAATCAATATAATGATGATAACATTCAGAAGAAAATTAAAACCATGAATTATGTGAAATTAGAATATTTCATTTGTGAAGGTGGTATTACAAAATTTGTAAATAGAATATGTGTTCAATCTATACAACAACTAAAAGGGTAATTTTTGGATAATTCTCATAGATCTAGTTTCTTAATATGACCTAGAAGGACAATGATATCTAGGGATTTTAGGAATCATTTTTTGTGGGATAACATGAAGCAGAAAATTTACAATTATGATCATAGTTATTTGGTTTGTCAATAATTAATAATAGTGTGATATCATCCTATTGGAGTCATACAACCTCTTTCCATTAATTTTTGTAAAAGGGGTTTGATTACCATGGACTGTTCCACCAGACTACTAAAGACTCCTTAAAATAAGGATGCAATATTGGTTAGCATTGTTCTCCTAACAATGATTTCTCATTTACCCACTAATATTGAATATTTAACTATTAATTATCTTAAATTAATCTATATTAATGATTTTTAAATAAATCAAAAAACATATATATTAATTATTTTGTTTTATATACCATTATTACATCAAAAATATGAAAAAGACTCAAAGGAATCATGATACTAAGCAGTATTAGAGATTATAATACCAAAATCAAACAGATAAATAGTAAAAAATAACTTTTCAAACAAAATATGACATGGTGAGTCCATTCTCACCAATCATTCATGGTAGTTGAGAAAAATATTTACCTTTTTAGAGTTTTCTAATAACAATTTTTTACAATCATGTACTCAAATAGTATTATATGAAGCTCATATAAAACAGAATGTCATACTCTAACATGTTGACATGTAGTTGGTGAATGGAAACCCATAGGGCCAGAGCTTTTTGAAGATAAAAAAACAATATTAAAGTATATTTATCCTCACCTTAATGAATCTTCAAGTAGGTAATAGAGTTACACTGATAATCTGAGAATTTTTTTGAAATTAAATGTGTGAGAGAATGTGTTGTTGAAAGTATCTCCATGGAAGGGTATTATAAGGATTGTAATGAAGGAGAAACTAAGACATAGGTATATTGGACCTGTGAAAGTATTTAATGAATCAGTTTTGTTTCATATGATTTTTTACTACCAAAATATACCTCAAAAGTTGATGATTTGTTTCACATATCATTGTTAAAGAACAACATACCATACTAAAAACACATGATCCCCTATGATGAAATATAACTTGAACCTAATCTATATTACTAGAAAGAACACATCCATATTTTTGATACTATAGAAAAACTATCGAGGAATCAAACGACTGTTCTAGTAAAGGATGTTTGGAGGAATAAAAAAATGGAAGAAGCAATGTTGGAATAAGAGGATATTATGAAGAAAATGTACCCATGTATTTCTAGGAGGTAAATCCCAAGAAATTTGTATGATGAAATCATTGTATTATGTAATAATTCATCACCCTAATATAATATAATATATTTAATCTATAATAAATTTATTTTTATCAATAGATTTCAATTCACACAACATCAATATTAAATAAAAATAATATATTAAAATAATATTTAATCATAAAAATTATTATCTACTTATTAAGTTATTGTGTATAAATATTAATAATAATAATATTAGTATTATGGTGATATATTTATTTTATATAACTTAAGAACCATTTAATGTAAAAGAAATGTTTTCTGGAAAATAAATTTTTTCTAAAGAAAACATTAGTCACGCTTCACACACATAAAATTAAATTAGTTGTTATTTTTTTAAAACAATTTATTTTAAAAAATAGTCTTCATTTTTGGAATCATAATATCAAAATTAGGATATGGTGAATTTTTTAAATTTTTTTGAAATGTTTCTATTTCTGTGAGTAATGAAAAATACTAATTTTTTATTGAAAAGTTCATTTTCATTTTAATTATTATAATTAAAATTATTCTTTATCTAAAATTAATTCACTTATATGTAAATTAATATACTTTTTTTAATTTTAATTATTTTCATAATAAATTTTGATACAAAAACATTGTGAATTTTGTACATTTTCTCTTTTAAAACATAGTTACTCATCGAATATTTGGTATTAATTTTTTATCTAAATTTTCCACATATGTTAATTAAATTTGGAAAAATAGATACCATATTTGTAATGATAATAAATTATAATTTATAATTAGTTGAATAATATTTTTTACCAGAATTACTAGTGAAAAAATTAAAAACTATTTATTGCAACTGAGGTAATGATGGATTTACTAGGGATTAATTTGAAAACTGAAGGGTTAAAAACGACATAAAAAATTTTAAAACACAAAATTTCATAACATATTTAATCCTTTTTTCTTCTATTTTGGAATGATAATGACATGGTTATGCTTTTATCTTTTTAAATATTTACAACAATACCACTCACCACACATATAAAAGGAATCTAGATCTCTTATTTTATTTACAAATTCAAACCAGAATTGTTCTTTAAAGATCTACCCAAATCTGTTTCCTAATTTAATTCCCTCACCCTATAATCCTTTTTCATTTGTAAAAACGAATTTTTGAAGACATTAGTGTAAACCTAATGAGGTTACCCAAAATAGAGATAATATTTTTCAACATGTTTTTTTATTTTATTTGTTCTACAACCCCAATAATTTATAACTAAAACATAATAATATAAAAAAATTAGTATCATCCAAAAATTTAAAAATTATTTTAATTTATGTAGGTAAAACCACCTCCACTACTATCAGATGGGTTAAAAAATCATCATTCATATGTATGATAGACCATCTCCTCATGATTTGATGTTTTTCTATTTTCTTTTATCAACTTCCTATGTTGGATATTATGATGGATATAAAGTATATATATGTTATTTATAAAATAATTATTAATATGATGCATTATTTCATATATATAACTTTTTAATTTATACTTTTTTGGAGATGTGATAATAGTGCTCATGTGTACAGTGGACTACCACCTCACGAGGTGTTGTGATTCATATTTCAATGATGTTTTTAATGGAAGGTGATAAATATAAAGTTGATTATTATATGTGATTTATATGATAAAAATTTAAATGTTAATGAAATAATTATCATCTTGATAATATAATATATGTTATTTTATTTCTTACCTTTTCACTCAACAAAATATGAAAACATTATTTTTGTTTATGTGGACTACAACCTTCATGAAATGTTATGGATAAATTTTCATTCCCACACCACATGGATGATATATAAAATTTGTAATTAATGAAATAATATGGGTTATTAAATATTATTTTCATTTTTATGTATAATATATTACTTATATTCATTCCACAATGATCATTTTAATCTATCTACATAATCGTAACATAATTAATTTATCAATACCGACTATCATAATTAGTTATAAAATTGAAATTTATCAATAGAGTTTATATGTATTCCATGATTATTATTCTTAGTTATTATTAAAATATATAATATATTCAATAAATATAACTTTAATGATAAAAAATGCATGATGAAATGTGTCAATTAACACCTGAAAAAATAAAAATAATAAAGGATTATTAACAAATGAGTGATAATATGATATTAAATGATATTTTATGATATTATAAATATTAATATGGTTCTAATATATTTCAAAAACATATTTAAAACCACTATATAATAAATCAAATGTGTTTCAATTAAAATGAAGAACTAGGTAATGGGTTTCTTCTAAAATGACTTTATATGAAGACTTATTTGTTATTATGCACTAATTTACTTTTTATTGGTGTTGATAGTACCCCTTTGACTTGTAATATAATGATTCATTAAAACATCATGGTATTTTATGTTTCACTTGTAATAATTTCAACTAAAGTCATTTTACATGAAAATTAACAAGTGATAGAAGATATTGTACAATCTCACTTTAATTTTTGATTGGAAAAATTATTTTAAAATAATCACTTTTTTATAATAATTTTTCATTGGAAATTAAATTTATCATAAATATAAATATTCATTTATGTTGGATATTGATATTTCCTAAACCATGTTCTATTATTAAATATATTTATTACTTTTAATGTAATTTTTTTATTTGGGGAAATATTGATAAACTATTATTCTTTACTCAATACCGATATTTGATGATAGAGAAAATTGTTTATTAGTTAAATTGTTTATTAGTCATGTGATGAATTCATTGGACACGAAAAACATGGATAGGGTCTAGTTAATGATATCCCCTTAATGAACTCAATGGTCTCATGAGATAAATTGGTATAAAAAAACCTATGAGTTTGCTTATAGTAGTTTTAAAATTTCATGTCAAAGGTCTTGATAATAAAAGTATATCCACCAAAATAGATATGTTTCTACCATATAGTTTTAAAACAAGTTGAGAATGTTATTGAAAGAATATGTATCATATTTTTTATACATTATATCCTCATATTAAGTATTTTCTTTATTGGGTATTCAATTATTAATATTAACAATTATATTTTTGCTCTAATATTTTCTATGGATGCATTTTTTTATTAAATGGAATGTGTTTGCTGTAATTTACCATTTTACATTTATTATTAAGAACATTACCATGATTTTCATGTAATTTAAATATAATATTAGTATATTTATTTACCTTCACATGATTATTATTATTATTGATTCTAGATAGATTCCACTATAAATAACCCTTACCGATCAATTGAGATCACCATTATTTCATCTCCTAGTCATAGGATATAAAGAATAAAAATATGAATGAGTATTAAATGATTTTGTTTTGAGTGACTCTAAATTTTAACTCTTATTAAATAAATAACTTTTTTGGAAAAAATAGGAAACCATAAAATTATAGACCATGCTATCAAATAATTTCATAAGAATTAACTAATTTATTAAAATCAAAATTTATTTTATTAGAAACCTTTAATATATATATACTACATTGATGTCAAGTATAATTTGTGTCTCGGTTATCCATGATGAGGTATTCAGAGTTATACTAAATCTCGTCCCATTTTTTCATAAAATATTCCACACCAGTATTCCCTATGATAAAGCCACATGTTAAAATGAGATTTTGATTATTGATCAGTGTAATATCTTCATCATCATGTTCCACTCGAATCATTATCTCTGCCATCTGGTAAAAATCTAATGGGGTAGAATTATCATTGAAGTCTTCATCTAAAAATTCTTCAATGGAATTAGAAATAAGTTCTGATTCCCCTTTTATTCCAGTATCCTCCTTATCAAATGAATGAAACATGACATTAAAAAACACTGACCCCTAATGCTCACTCAAAATAATGAGTTTGTATTCCTGAATATTCAACATAAATTCATTTTCCATCCAATTATTATTTTTTTTGTACATTGTTTCCATTGGCTTAGGAAATAGAGATTAGTCCTTATGAAATTTGGAATTCTTCTTATTGAGCACAGTGAAACTCCTTGAATCTTGTTTACCCTTCCAAAAATTCTTCCTCCTCAGATGTATATACCACTTTTATTTTACCCATAAATTTTATCTCCCTAAACATAACTAGTTGATTCATGTTCCAAATCTAACTCATAAACTATTTGACCATTAGGTGTATTCCTATTTTGTCCCAAGGTTTGGATGACATTTCCAAAATGTGTCGCATCCCATTCTCTTGAACCAAGACTTTGGTCTCCAAATGTTCAAAATGATTTCTAACATGAATTATTAGATTGATCCTTCATAACCATTCCTTATTTGATACATTGACCCAGTCCCTTCTCCATCCCCTTAGCAGAAAGGGTGATAAATTTTAGTCAACTAACTCTTATATCAAAATATTACCATTATTTTCATCACTTGTTTCCACTAAATTTGGATGAATCTCTATAGGCTTGAAATTACACATCCCTTAAAGGTTTTGATGTAACCTAATATAGACATCTACAACTTTTGGATCAGATGGTAGAACATATAAATCCTTCTCGGTGGTTACATACTTTACACCTCTATATGAAATAAAGTTATCAATATCCTAGAGAGAATTAAATTCGGCCCCAACCAACTCCCTTCCCTCATTTTTCTCATTACACGAAATATTTGAGAAACTTCTCCAATTAATTGACAGTCTATTTTGTGCATGGTTTATATAATTTTAACCATAACTAGACTCTAATACATTTTCCCTACTTCCCAATCCCATAAACATCTTCGGATTTTTCTTCCCATGCCTACAAAAAATCCAAAAAATACCCTATTTTCTTGTATAAGGAGCATTAATGAGACCATGATTATAAAAAACAATTGTTTCTTACAATTATCTTCTATAATATAATCCCAAATAAACTGAACATGTAATCATTAAGTAAAAAATTCAATGAATATTTATGAAGAAATATAATAAAAAACTAATACAGTCCTATAATTATAGAAAAGATAATTCCCTACTATGTTTCATATCAATCGAATAATTAATTCATTTTGAAATGGAAATAGGAGTTCTTGAAATCCAATCCAAATCATTGTGAATGGTGAATCATGTTTCATGTGAAATTCATAGGTCCACCAGAAAAAGATGAACATGGATTTGTTGTAATATTGAGGAGCACTCAAGTAGGCCATGGCTAGATCGTCATTTGAAATGAACCTTACTATTATGTTCTTGGAATCAAGAAGACCCACAACAACTCGCACCTATAATCCCCAAGATCTAAAAATGAATTCGAAAAAGGAATCCACCAATTAAAGACAGTTTTTGAATTGTTCAATCAATGATATAATAAATAGAGATGAAGAATCAGTAGTTTCTATGATTAAATTAGAATATATGGGGATCCATCAAAAAACTCTTAATGTTTCTGGCTAAGGGGAATCTGAGGGAGGTAAGGAATACAATATGGATTATAAAATTGGGAAAATGGGTGGGACTGATCTCTTTCAATTGTTGGTGGAGATATATCCCCCTATTAGGGGTAATGGTCTGGCTTAACACTGATTACCATATAGGTATTGAGGAGAGATCAGATAAAATTGGTCGTGTCAAAGATGCAATTCATTGTGTTTTATTATGTATTTTGTTTTATTTTCCATTACCAATGTAAAACAGATATCATGTATATATATCATTCTCTAAAAGTACTAAAATATTTGGTTCTTTAGGATTTTTGTTCCTTGTATCTATTCCTATTTAATAATTTAAGGCACCATCTCCACACAGATAGGGCTATGTTCATTACAATAAAGAAATATAATTACTTTTCAAGAAGATCCTATAATCAATTTCCTATATAATCTCATATTTTACTACTAACGATGAGTATTCATGAAAAAAAATTCATTCTAGAATAATTAAAATAATCATTTAATGGATCAAATATACATTAAATGATAACAATACACTATACATCTATATATAAGTTATCCAAAAAAATCATTACATAAGATAATTCTCAAAATGAATAAACTATCAGTTGATGAAAATTAAAAATAACACCAAAAAATAAATTTTAATCATTTAATAAATAATTAACCTTAAAATTCATCATTATATTCTATATTAATATTGATACCCATATATTAGAATTATTTTATCATGTGTTCTTATAAGAAAAATTGAAAATTTATCTCTAAATAACATCAATCAGTTTTAATTTATAATATCAAAAATTTATATTCCCTGATTATATAATCATTAAGATATGCTAATCATTTCCATAAATAACTAAATTCCTCATAAATCTACATTAATAATTTATTTTCTTGCAAAAGTTAATTTAAACATTATTATAGAAATAAAATACCATAATGTTATATTTTCATTAATCATATTATTTTCCTAATATTGTGCACTTCTTTCATAATATGTTTTTTACCAAATCATTATATCCTTTTAAAATACCATATTTATATCTATGATAAAAATATATTCCCAAAATAAAATTAATAATTTTCTATCACGTCATTTAAAAAATTGAAATTTCATTCGATCCAAGACATCATATAGCCTAGTGGTATTCATTTCACCCATGATTTCCATTAGTTGTCAGTTTATCACCCACATCCTTGTCAAATGTGAAATGTTGTCCATTTTATAAAATGTATATTGATATAATTCTTTTAACATTACATAAATTATGATTAATATTCTTATAAACAACATTAATAATCAAATATCATATAAACTCGGAAAGTTTTCATTACATTTAAATGTGAGAAAAGACCATTATTTCTCACATAATACTTCATGTTGAACGTTTGAGTTATTTATCCAAATCCCAATAAAACGTCTACAAAATTTCATTAATGAAATTAAAATCCCCAAACAGAAATCCTCAAAAATAATTTAAAAAATTATGATCTTATTATCAACCATAATCATATTAACCCATGATTTTATCACTATATTTTAGTTAACAACACATGAAAACATCATAATATCTAATGTTCACTAAACCATTCCTATGATACTAATTATAATTACCCATACCATAAAACTTACATAATATTTATTTATATGTCAACAATTCATTTTATTTCATTTCATGATCTTTAAATTTCATAGACTTATAGAACTATTACATAACCCCTATGAAAATAAAAATTACCTCACATAATAGACACTTCCATTTACTGTCTGTTATTCAAACAAAAAATATTTTGTGATATAATTAATTTTCATTTCCTGAAATATATTCACAATTTTAATCATGACATTATCATTGTTCATAATCATCCTAAAAACCCTATGAATTTTTTTTAAAACGTGGGATGATCACAAAAAAACTAGTAATGTACATATAAAAAGAAACAAAAAAAAATTGTTTGCTCAAAAAAACATATACAATATTTTTCAATATCTAAATTAAAATTTAGGATGAAAATAAATAATTATTACCAATGAAATACAATTTTCTATAAATTTATTTTAATATTACATTTCAAAATAAATAATAATAAGAAAGTAAAATTAATAAATTTTCCTTTACAATATTGAAAAATTTATAAAAATTATCTAAACAAAATTATACATTTCACCCATACAAATAAGGATATACATTACTTATATAAGCTCGTGATTAGAAAATAGGATCCTTACATTAATAACATGGTATCATAAGATAGTTAAAAAATTAGAATGGTGCATCAACACCAAACATAAAATAACCTTATGTCAAGGCTAATAACCAAGAAAAAAATAATAAGATAGACAGATCCCCATTATTGATTAGTATTACTCTATAATCCCTTACATGATGTCTAATGTGACAAAATTTTTACCAAATGCATTAGAGTGATCTATAGGAGAAACAATCCTAATATGTTCATGATTAAGTATTTTATAATAATGAAATAATTCAAATGGAATAAAAAAGAAACATACCCATGGGAAAAATGTATTCAAAATATTTCTTCAGATCATAATAAAAATATATTTCTTAATGTGGTTATTTGAGATATGATTATACAAAATATATTACCACGTTAATGGATTGAAAAATAATCTTGGTATATATGTTATATATATACATATCAATTTATGAATCATTCTATAAAATTAAATAGAGATAAATTAAGTGAGATATAGATAGAATAGTTCTAGCATAATTAAAATGGTGGTATTGTGAGATCTATTACACCCAAAAGAAAAACCTTTCAAGAATTAAATAATATTTTTTCGATTTAAAATATTTTATGAAAATACATTGAACAAAGGAATAAAATTTTATTTAAAGGTATCTATGCATCAAATAATGGTAATGAGTGTGGGAAAAACTATTAATGATATATTTTTTGAAGTATAAAATTATTTTTTATTTTTTAATGAATTTGAAAAGGTTTTGTATATATTATGTAAAAAGGTATCATAAACAAACTAAATGATGTAAAAATCGACCAAAATTTACTTTTATAATTCATTTACATAAATATAAATACCCCAATAACATGATTTTATGAATAATGACATAGAGTAGAATGATTTATATGAAAAAATATTTAATAATTTTAAACAATGGTTTTAAAGTAAAGGGTAAATTACATGAAACATGAAAATATATTCTTTTAAAAACATTGTATTGAAAATAAAATATGGTAAAAAATGGCATGGATAATCCATTAAATTATAAATAAAAATTTTATTGAATATTTTAGAAGAAAATGGTCATGGGTGAAAGAGTTGTAAGGGAAATATTAGATGATTTTTGTTAAATAAATCCCTATACCATGGGCTAAAATCATCACATTGGTTGTTTATATTTATGAATAATTAACTTATGTTAATTAAATAATTGAATAATATACTTTTCTTATTTTATTATATAATATATTTTATTTAATATCATGTTATATTAAATTAAATAATAATTTTAGTTCATGAAAAATGTTTTGATGTTGTTCTGTTCATAAGATTAAAAAAACTTTAGTCGGTTGACATTAGACAATTAGGTTATTATTTTATCATATAAATCATAATAATAAAGAAATAATTATTATTATTTTACATCAATTATACTTTTCTAACTATATAAGAAATATTGTTTCGAAAAATGGCCTACATAATTATCATGATGATGCTAGGTCATACGTACGAATGAGGAACATTTCCATTTTTATATGATCATGATGGAAATAGGGTAAGGGTTATTTTATCATGATATAATTGTAATTATATTATAAATATAATATTTTTTATTTATATATACATACATAAAACACATATGTTATATGGTAATGAAGAACAAATCACATCACTTCGTAGAGGTCGTAATCTACACATGTGGATGAACAATGTTATCTTCTTTAAGTGAATATAAAGGTACGAAAATATTTGATATTTTAATTTTCAAGAAAAATTATTATTTAATTTATATAATATTTCTAAAATAAATCTATCATTATAAAAATATGTGATATGCGATAATGGGAAATGCATTACAATGGTTTTTGGGGCGGTTTCCTACCATTCTCAGGTATGATGGGTTCATTTTCCATTTGATGGATGACGCGATGGATGTAGGTTATTCCATTACATAATAATATATAAAAATATGGTATATAATTATGTTTTTATATCATCATGATTTAATAGTATTTTAAAGATATGTGATATGAAAAAAAGTGACAACTCTTAGTTAACAATGATTCCTCTTCTTCGAACACCCTCTATATGTTTACACAATACAAATAATAGGATGGGTTTAAAATCTAAATTTTTTTCTATGAAATATTAAGGTATACAAAGAGTTTATTTTTTTAGTTATTTGATGAACCAAATGTTTAATAAAGTGTTAATAAAATAAGAGGGTAGTTTCCCTTTTACAAGTCAGGGAAGGAGAACTTTTGGAATTTAATGAAATATAAATCAACAAAAATGGATCCAAAATTTTATAACCTTAATATAATATGATAATATTTCTCAATCATAACAATCGATAAATGTTTATAAAATTAGATAAGGATTTCACTGAGATCACTTTATTTTTAACTGCGTTAACCCTTTTTTGAAAATTCTTTTGATAATAATGTTTTGAAATTTTACTCATCAAGATGGTTATATTAGATGTAAAATTGGAAAATAATGGGACATGTATGATTCTTTCATCCATATACCAATACATTGGAAGAAGATATATTTTTAGTAATTTTAAATCATTTAATAAAATATTATTTGTTATGAAATATCATTAACATCATTTTTTGAATGATTCATCTATTTTGACATTGAGCTCAACACGAAAACAATTAAATTCAAATATAATCATTTATGATATATCTAACATGATATATTTATAATTAAAATTCATATATCACAGTAATTCATTCAATTTATATTACACTTTATAATTTTAAAATCCTCTATTTTATTAATTGATCAATTTTAAAAATACTATGTCCGCATTACATTATATTTTTTGGTAATCATATCATTAGTAATATTCAAAAATAAATTTCAAATATAAATAAAATTTACATAAAATAACAATTTATAATTTAACATATTTTGTTTTTATCCCTATTAAATAATTTTATAGCAATTAAAAGAATGAAAGTGACATTTCTGGGCTTTACGATGTACTTAAATATTATATAGGTAAATATAAAATAAATATGGAACAATGTGGACATGAATTCATTAAAGGGATGAAAATGGATGAAATAAAATCTTATAATATAATAAAATAATGTTCCAATATTAATTTTTTATCATTATTATTTTATTTTTATCATTATTTAGCATATTTACACATATTGTGGTGAAACTTATTTACAATATCTTCCATTAATATTGATATAAAATAAAATTGGACTATTAAAAAACTTTCTAACACAATATTACAAATTTTTTAATCATTTTTATAATATTCAATTCATATAATTTCATTATTTAATTTAAAATGAGACCCTTAAAACGTGATAGAAAACATGATTTTTGAAATAATTCCATTTTATTTATTAATATTTTTTATATTATGTACATTAACAAAATTATTTCCAAAGAACATAATTATATTATTTTTAGTAAAAATAAATTAATTAAATTGAAAAAATAATCCAAAATATAATATTTCATTTTAAATAATTGAAAATAAAATATAGTTTTTAAAAAAAATTATTATTTTAAGATATTCATTGGAAAACAAAAATATTCAGAAAAATATCAAAATTTAATCGTAATATAATATTGATATAGAGATTAAAAAAATAATATCCACTTTATCAAATAATATTTTTAACGGTTCTAAAAATAATTTATAAATTTTTCTCTTGAAAAGAATCAAAATACTTTTTCAATAAGGTGTATTTTTAAATAATAAAATAAAGTTACTAAAAATTTATTGATTACTTTTTATCAATTTATAGATAAATTTGTATTTTCATGGAATATTATATACATTTAATAAATTTTTTTACCCTATTAACATCTGAATATTTAATGGCTATGTTATAAGAATAATATTTGAATAAGAATATTTCATGGTTCCATTTAGATCTGTGTTTCAGGTCATACATAGTATATAACATGGTTGATTTTAAATACCAGCATGCTTGTAACACCCCAAGATTCCATGGTATGTTTCACCTTAAATAATATAATAGCTTGTGATGTACGCAACTTCAAGTTCTAGCACACCACGACCAATCAAACTAGCCATTATGAATTGTAATACCTACTTTTTGAAATTTTATAAATTTTATTTTTAAAATGGACATAATTTTTTGATTCAGAATATCAAAATTAGATTAGGGTGAAATTTTAATATTATTCTAAAAACTTTCAATTGTGGAGGAATAGTGAAAAAACAGTGTTATTGTTCAAAACTGACTTTTTATTTAAGAAATTATTTATTTTATTTAAACATATTTTAATTAAAAATAGATACATAATACCTATTTTAGTTAAATTAAATTCATTTGATTCATTTTATAATAAAAATAGATATTGAAAATTTTATTGAACTTTTTACTCTCTTTTACCCACCTTCAAACCACATTAGCAAATTTGCATAAAAAATAATTTTACCACTTTTGTGAAATAAATTTAAAAAATATGAGGGAAATTATTGATATTTAGAAGTAAAATGTGATTCAATATGATGAAGATAATTTTTGGTGAATAATAACTTTTGACTTTTATTTAACGTGGTTAAAAGTAAATAGGGTAATTAAAGGTAAAAATGATATTATTATTACACTAAAAAATGTTCTAATTCTACTGGATAAGTGTATTTAGACCAAAAACAACATTATTAATAAAATATGATCTCTATGGTCTACATGTATTAGATTAGGATATTTATTATTATTTTATTTTAATAATTGTTAAAAGGGTTAAATTCAATGTTTCATAACTAAAACATTTTTAATATAGGGTTATACATAAGATTAATTTTACAATAAATCTTCATTAGAAATATCAAAATATTTCCTATATAGTTGTATTTTATTTATAATATTTAAACATTAAATAATTAAATTTATTAATTACACAATGATGATGCATTAATTACATTAGTAATGAATGATTAAAATAATTGATATTATAAATATCCAGTTAAATATAAATTGCGACTTCTGATGAATTATACTAATTATATAGGTTAATATGACATTTTAATGTTGATTAAATATTTCTTTTTTTGAAGTTATAAAGTTTTTATTACTTTCACAAAAACCAAATACCAAATAGTGTCAAAATTGACATAAATGAGTTTTTAAGAAAATACTTTATTTTTAAATAATATAATAATTTGTTAAATTTATAGACAGGCCTAATGACTTATATAATAATATATATGTCATTAATGAACCCCTTGTGGTTTACTTAGCATTTTATAGTAAATTTTTTAACAATATAATATAAAAATACAAGGACAAATAGTAAATAGTAAACTGTTTAACCAAGAGATAAATCTAAAATATAAGGTTAATATGGTGACCTAAACCTATATAAAACCTATTGGTTGAGAGGTTTTCGCCCCATCCCCACCAAATAATTTAAATAAATTCTTTTTGATCCACTATAAACTAAATATGATTGTATAAAAAAAATATTATTTCAAGGTTTTCCAAAAGTGATCCACACCTATCTTATAAAAGTGTATTTCCACTTCTCATAATTTCACACCTCCAAAGCCATTTGGATCAGACAACCCCTTCTCCAATTTCCTCCAAAATACACTAAATTAGACCTATATCCCTTACCTAGATCATAAATCCAACCTTATGAGGCCTTTTGATCAACTCAAAGGGAAACATATAAAAAGATGTAATAATTTTACCACCTCTTTCAAAGTTATTTTCTTATTCCACTTCCTCTTTCATTGTTTTTTCCATATCAAAATAATAAATCTAGTACCTTATACATACTTTTACATTTTTATAAATATGGTACAATCATATTAAATATTCTATCCATCCAATTAATGACAGGTCACCAAATGTGTGTAAGTACGGCTTACCGTCTCCCCATCATGGAATAGTTTGTTATTCAAGAACATAATTATTTGGATGGGTATAATAATTAGTATAATTGATGTAAATAATTAATATAACATGTTAATTATTCTGTATATATTATATATAATTCAATGACATATGATTTAACCATCAATAGAATGGTATTGTCGCTCGTGCGTACGTACGGTTTACCGTCTCCACGAACACGATGAGATTCATTCTCCATCGTAACCATTCAAGAATAAAACTCATTTGAAGATTAAAAAATAATATTTATGAACATAATATAATTTTGGATATGAATTGAATACATCTTATCCATAAGAAATATTACATATATAACAAAACATATAAAGTAAAATGAATCAGGTAACACCCAAAACGATGATACTACTGAAATTTTATTAACAACGAAAATTAAAAGATCACATATGATATCATATTTATGTATGTGGTTCTTGTATAATTTAATATTAATTTTATAACTATTATATAAGAGTTTCACATACCCTCGACCAAGGAAAATTAATTGTAAGGGTTAATTTTACTATCTCTTTATTAATAGAGGTTGTTTATACATGAGTATCTATTGGGGCCTCTTTATCATCCACATTTGTGTTTCTAAAAAATGTAATTCAAAACATTTTTACTATTTCCTAGACTATGGGATAATTTCATTTGTACACATGATTTACTTTTTATATTATTTTTATAAAGGAATCATTCCATCATTTTCCAAACAAGGTCCTTTAAGACATTTTCGACAAAATTAAGGGAAGAATTTTTTTCAACTTATATGGTGAGTGAAACATTTTATCCCATTATAACATATTCAAATATTTACTTAAGAGATTAAAATACTGTTTTCCAAATAGGTAGTTTTTTTATAATTATGTTACATTTAAATGATTTCAAAATATAATGATATATTTATCTTAAATTTTATTTATTTCATCCATTTCAACATCGTTTGATGGATTTTACACTTGTATGAAGTTGATTTATTATAATACAATCATCCATATTGTATTAATGGTTTTGTGATATGTTTTATTTTGGATGTTTTATTTTTATACCATTCATCATTTATGGTTAAAATATTAACTTTTCATATGTAGAGACCCGAAGTTTGACGTACATAGACTTTACATTACTTTTTCGGAATACTTATTACATAACAAAAACACACACCCAAGGATCGTAATAGTTTAGTGTCTTTGGAAACTCGGAACGTAATCTTCTAATCATGGTGAAAGATCTTCAATATCTCCCATAAAGATCTCCCTTTTCTTTTACCTAAAACCTTTCTTTATATCCTGGGGAAAAGAAAACATAAAAGGCTGAGCTCAAATGCTCAGTAAGGGTAAACAAAATAAATAACAATCACATCATATTCATAAGAACATATCTTTTGGAAATCTTAACCTGCAAAAGAGATCATAATTTCATAACATGGGATAATTCATGGCAGTGAAATGTAATCACAATAATCATAACATAAAACATGAAACATTGTGGCATACACACATAATCATAGAGAATCATTTCTTGTTAGTCAAGACTCATTGCCAAGACTATCTTAGTGGACAAAGTCCCTTTCTGAATCGAGTAACCCTCGTTTCGGTCCAGTTTCACTGAACCGGTATAACCTACCATTTCAGCCATGTCTATATCATGAGATATAAAATCTTTACCCAATGCATTGGAGAGAGATATAGGTCCCACCCATCTCATAATGATACCATTCTTAGGAGTGCCAGAAAATCATAAATCATACATCATTGCATAACCCATGTAATAAAAATGGGATTCTTAAACAACATGACATCATAAAACAATTCATATAAGATAAAGGAATTCATAAAAATATTTCCATCACAACATGATCAAATCAATGTAATAATAGGTATAAAAACAGAACCCTTTATTATCGTAGATGGAAAATAATTTTGATAAAACACTTGAACTCCATTCTTGAGGAAAATATCATTTCTTCTTCAAAAACATTTTTTCCTTTCATAACATGTCATACGACTTTAAAATAAAATAAGTTGATTAAAAATAAACTTGAAAACTTGTAATGTAATATTCTTGGAAATAATGTTTTAAAAAAAATCCATTCATGCCGTATAAGTTAAAAAAACATTCTTCGTACTTTTGTCGGAAAAGTCAAAAAGTACCTCGTACGAAAAAAAAACGACAAAAGATTCCTTTCATATTCTTTACTAAAAACTCACCAAAGGGTAAAATTGGATTTAAAATATTGTAAGTGGATGGAAACAATATTACATATTGTGGTAACATGGATGTGGATGATAAAATACACCCCAGTAAATACTTACGAATAAACAATCTCGGATAAAATGAGATTGTGATATTTCCCTTACCTTAGGTCCGATTTGCTTCGTATGAGTCCGAACCTCCTGTATAATGATTTAAATAATGTAATTGACTTATTACAGAATCATATTCATTGTTATGATATCATATATGGTTCACTTATGACATTATATTACCCGTTCTTTTGTATATTCCATGTTAAAGAAGCGTTTTGGGTAAAATCGTTTCATTTATCGTAGGTGTTTTGACTTGTTGTTCTTGACATTATTATTACTTATATCATGATTTACTTACATCCAGAATATAAAATATTATTTATATATAATATATATTCAGTATATATATATATATAATAGATAGATAAATGAAATGAAAAACACCGTTCATGGAGACGGTAGTCCGTACGTACTCATGAACGATGTTTTCCTTTCCTTATTGTCTTGAATGGAAGTAAGTAGATGACATACATATATATATATACATAAATACAGTAGCTTTATAATTTCATATATTTCATTATTATTTATTATATATACTTTATAATCATTCTTAAATGGTTAACATGGAGAATGAATCTCATCGCGTCGTGGAGACGGTAGTCCGTACGTACGCACAAGCGATGATATCATTTCCATAAATATTGAATTTAATTGGAGTTTATTATAAAATATATCAGAATCAATATGAAGTTTTAATAACTATGTATATTTATTTTTTACACCAGTATACCCATCCATGTAAGGTGGTGGTGGAAAATAGATTACACCACGGCGTGGAGACGGTATTCCGTACGTACCCACGCGCGGTGATTTCTTTTTCCGTAGGATGGATAGATGGTGAAATAGGGTTGTTTCATACTTATAATAAAATATCAGTATATGAGTTATACTGATGTTATTACTTCATAATGAAACAACCTAAGAAGAAGAAGTGGAAGAAGAAATAAAGTTGAAAGAATTGGTAACAGTAATTACCTCTTCTTTGAAGCGCCTCTTTGAGACCTCCTCTTAGGGCACTAAAATTGGTCTTTGAAGAAGACCAGAACCTCTAGGATGTTTCTAGGGAAGTGGAGAAGAGATTTTGGCAGGGTTTGGCCGAGCTTGAGTGCTCAAATTGGTGTGAGGAGGAGGGGGAGGAGGTGTCCTTTTATAAGGGAGGAGAGGGGCACCTTAGGAATATCTCAAACTATTATTTTATATTAAAGTCAAAATCGGTTTATAATGGTTCCAAAGGGTCTTATTTTGAAGCTAAAGTGGGGATGGGTCGAAATCCTATCATCCAATAGGATTTAGACAAGTTTAGGGTATTATTTTAACCTTATCAATTAGATTTAACTCTAAGTTAAATAATTTAACTTTTACCGTGCCTTTTTGTTTTCTTTCACTATATGGTTAATACACTTACTATAACATGTCAAACGAACCCCAAATTGTATATTATTAATACATATATACTTATCTAAGTCATTTGGACAAACCTTAGATTTTTAGGAATAAAATAACAATTAATAATATAATATTTGATTTAAAAACTATTTTGTGTCAATTTTGACACTATTTGATACATGATTTTTGTTAAAGTCATAACAGAATTATATGTCCTAACCAAGTTGATTAAATCAACACTAATATATCATAGTAACCTATAAAATTAGTTTTATTCATAAAAAGTCTCAAATTACATTTATTTTGGTATTTATAATATCAATTATGTCAATATTTTATTAATAAGATAATTACTGCATCATCTTTCTGTCATAAATAAATTAACTTATTTGATGTCTAAAAATTAAAAATAAACTACCATAATGTAGGAAATATTTTTAGCTTTCTAATTAATATTTACAATCGAATTTATCTTATGTACAACCCTATATTAAAAATGTTTTAGTAAATAAACTTTGATTTTAACTCTTTTAACTCTACTTTGATTTAAATAATAATAAATGTCCTAATCTAATCCAAGTGGGACTAAATGGTCATATTTTATTCCTAATCTTGTTTTTGGTCGAATTAAACTTGTCCAATAGAATTAGGACATGTGTTAGGGTAATTATAATATCATTTTTAGCCTTAATTACCCTATTTACTTTTAACCGTGGTAAATAAAAGTAAAAAGTTACTATTCACCAAAAATTATTTTCATCTCATTGAACCACATTTTACTTACTGACATCAACCGTGTCTCTCGGATTTTTGAAATTCCATTCACTGAAGCGGTAAAATTAAGATTTATGAGGAAATTAATTTTTTTAACTACCACTTAGTAGTTTCACTATTCATCAAAAATTGATGTTTTTCATAACAATGCCAAAATTTCATCATTAAGCTATATTTCATATTCCGAATTCAAAAATGAAGTCTATTTTACCAAATTCATATCATAGAAGTTGCATTAATTAATTTTATAATTAAATCCTGCTGTTAAAACAAAGGGCGTGTTTTTAAGAAACAATATCTATCAAAAGATTGACACTTGTTTATGTCTGGTTTAAATGTGAAATTACAACAAATGACCGACATTGTATTAAATTGTAAAAATATATTCTTAATATACTTTAAAACCACTGAAATTAATAATTTATCACTATTAATTATTTCGATTAAAAAAGTTGTTTTTAATTATAATTTAGTAATTTTCACTATTCATCAGAATATGAAAGTTATCCGAAAAGTACCAAAATTTCACCTTAGGCTAAATTCGATACTCCGAATCCAAAAATTATGTCCATTTTGAGAGGTAAATTTTCTAAAATTTAAAAAGTGGTTATTACTATTCATAACGGCTAGTTTTAATAATATTTTAATAGCATATCATTGTTTCGTGAAACTCAGTACTGCGTACTACACATGCTATCGAGGAAGGTTGTGATTGCGTGTAATGCAAGGCAAGTCAAGGATGCGTGTTGTGAAAGCTCCTTTTGGTTTAGCGTACAACACAAGGCATTAGTGAAATAAAAAGAATATTTTTCATAAAATATCGGGCTGTTACATTCTACCCCCCTTAAAATGAATTTTTCCCTCAAAATTCGTTGGGGTTATAAATGGTTTACTATTCGAAAGTTTCGTTAATAGAAACCCACATCGTAAAAAGGAATACCAAAACTTGGCTTTAAAAACTAAAGTATGAAATGTAACGATTACCCAAATAAACTAATCGTTGGGTTTCCACATAGGTAAAAATATGGATATGGAAGAGAAATCTAACCATCATGTTCTGATGGAGATTGGTAGAGAACATGGCTTTGGAAAATCCAGTAATCACAAATCCATATATTTGTGATGATATAAGGTACCATCTGATTCATCAGTTATAAGATCACTAGGACAACATTTTTGGTTTTCAAGATCATTTCCCTAAAGTTGAAAATTTGAATTAGAATAAATACTTACTTTATTTTGGTACAATCTCACTGTTGTTCGTGCCTTGAACAATTTCCACTTCATCTCTTAAATAAATGAAGTTGAATTTGTTATTCGTGAAGTGTTAGCAGATTATGTGATAGAATGACGGGTCATTCCATCTATCTCAAACAAAAGGATAGAAAAAATTATATACATAAATCGGTCTATAGTGAGATTAATCATATATGGTTCCTAAAATGGACTTATACTTCATATATCATACTGCTTAATATAATAAAACTAGTTTCTACTAAACAGGGACTTCCTGTAGGCCAGTGGTAGGCGATAAAGGCCAGTCGTATTTCGATTGTGGGTTCGATTCCCATAGCCTTGTCCGATGCGATGGGATGTCTCCCATCCTGCAGGTTGTCCTTTTTCTAAAAAAAACATATATCCTTAAACAATACTAACTTATGTCCAACATAATCCATTCCAATCTTTAGGCATACCCATAATACTGCAGTCCACTCTCATAATATTGTGAAAACAATTACAAGAGATTTAATACCATCGTTGATCCCCATATATCATAAGATATGTCTTGTTGGTCACATTCTAAACATTCAAAGTCCTTAATCATGTATTCTCTTGAATACCCATTGAACCTTAGTGAAAACATGAATGTAGTTAAAAGTTAACACTTTCCACATACCAAAATCTTCAAAATTCTATATACTCAAACCATGATATCACTTAGTCCTTATATCAATCATGAGCTCATGAATACTGTCAAATATTTAATTTTCTCATTTTCCCTTCATTATGAACATATCATCTACTTTCCAAAATATTTGAATCACTTTTCATGGTTACCGGTACCTTAAAATTATTGAAAACCACAATAGACCAATAAAACAATAAAATTACCTCAACAACATTATTCTTGAATACCAATACATAAACACTTCAATCCATCCTCTTCAATTATTGTCCTGGAATAAGTCCTTCCTTGATTTAGAAGTAACTTTTTAGGTCAGGGCATTGAGTTGGGTAATGCCCATGTTCTCCACAAATAAGACATTGAACTCCATAACAGTCTGTCACTCTATGACCCTTTTCTCCACACAGATAACATCGGTCCCTCCATTTGAGGTATTCCTCAAGGTTCTTCTTCCCTTCTTTAGAAATCTCAATCTTTCTTTCTTTATGCTCCTCAACATGAAAACATGCATAATAGTTTATCTTCTTCTTCTTTGATGAATTAGGCATACCACTAAATTTCACCTTGTTAATCATATATCGCGATGACTGATTCGGCATAATCACAATATCTTTCTCTCTAGGCATTACACAATTTTGTTTCTCATAGTCACCAATTTGTCCATTGGATTCAATGTTAACCGAATTCCTTCCGGTTCCCTCCATTAACTAAAACACAAAAAGAATTCTGTGAGAGGCGAAATCATGTTAGGGAAAACAACATAATAAAGGGGGAGTAACTTCAATATCTAACATCTTAGGTTTAATTCTATGATCGTTAGCGTAATTCTAGTACTATAACCTATACGTATACTTAACCATAGGGACATCCCTAGACATACCTTAGAAATATCTATCGGGGTCTCACTAAAGTTCTCGCATCCTAGTTTCCAAAGGTTGACTAAACCTTTCCTATGATACCAACTATAACGGTTTGGAATTACTTCCAGTGGACTATAATTGATACCTATCAGGGCACTCCATGGGAGGCTACACCCCCTGGGTGGGACACACCACCATCCCCAGTGGCAGCCATTTCCTCATGAAGCCCTTGGGCGGAGACCCATGCTTCGTCCAACGCTCACAAGTGAGAGTTCCCAAGGATCGGATACATTCCTACCTCCTTTGCCTCTGATACCAACTGTAGAGACCCGAAACCTGACGTACATGGACATTACATTACATTTGTGGAATACTTATTACATAACAAAAACACACACACAAGGATCGTAATAGTTTAGTGTCTTTGGAAACTCGGAACGTAATCTTCTAATCATGGTGAATGATATTCAATATCTCCCATAAAGATCTCCCTTTTATTTTAACTAAAACCTTTCTTTATATCCTGGGGAAAAGAAAACATAAAAGGCTGAGCTCAAATGCTCAGTAAGGGTAAAAAAAATAAATAACAATCACATCATATTCATAAGAACATATCTTTTGGAAATCTTAACCTGCAAAAGAGATCATAATTTCATAACATGGGATAAGTCATGGAAGTGAAATGTAATCACAATAATCATAACTTAAAACATGAAACATTGTGTCATACACACATAATCATATAGAATCATTTCTTGTTAGTCAAGACTCATTGCCAAGACTATCTTAGTGGACAAAGTCCCTTTCTGAATCGAGTAACCCTCGTTTCAGTCCTGTTTCACTGAACCGGTATAACCTACCATTTCATCCATGTCTATCTCATGAGATATAAAATCATTACACAATGCATTGGACGGAGATATAGGTCCCACTCATCTCATAATGATATCATTCTTATGTGTGCCACAAAATCATAAATCATACATCATTGCATAACCCATGTAATAAAAATGGGATTCTTAAACAACATGACATCATAAAACAATTCATATAAGATAAAGGAATTCATAAAAATATTTCCATCACAACATGATCAAATCAATGTAATAATAGGGATAAAAACAGAACCCTTTATTATCTTAGATGGAAAATAATTTTGATAAAACACTTGAACTCCATTCTTGAGGAAAATATCATTTCTTCTTCAAAATCATTTTTTCCTTTCATAACATGTCATACGACTTTAAAATAAAAGAAGTTGATTAAAAATAAACTTGAAACCTTGTAAAGGAAGCTTCTTTGAAATAATGTTTTAAAAAAAATCCATTCATGCTGTATAAGTTATAAAAAACATTCTTCGTACTTTTGTCGGAAAAGTCTAAAAGTACCTCGTACGAAAAAAAACGACAAATGATTCCTTTCATATTCATTACTAAAAACTCACCAAATTGTAAAATTGGATTTAAAATATTGTAAGTGGATGGAAAAAATATTACATATTGAGGTAACATGGATGTGGATGATAAAATACACCCCAGTAAATACTTACGAATAAACAATCTCGGATAAAATGAGATTGTGATATTTCCCTTACCTTAGGACCGATTTTCTTCGTATGAGTCCGAAACTCTTGTATAATGATTTAAATAATTTCATTGACTTATTACAGAATCATATTCATTGTTATGATATCATATATGGTTCACTTATTACATTATATTACCCGTTCTTTTGTAAATTCCATGTTAAAAAAGCTTTTTGGGTAAAATCGTTTCATTTATCTTAGGTGTTTTGACTTGTTGTTCTTGACATTATTATTACTTATATCATGATTTACATACTTCCAGAATATAAAATATGATTTATATATCATATATATTCAGTATATATATATATATATAATAGATAGATAAATGAAATGAAAAACACCGTTCATGGAGACGGTAGTCCGTACGTACGCATGAACGCTGTTTTCCTTTCCTTATTGTCTTGAATGGAAGTAAGTAGATGACATAAATATATATATATACATAACTCCAGTAGCTTTATAATGTCATATATTTCATTATTATTTCTTATATATACTTTATAATCATTCTTAAATGGTTAACATGGGGAATGAATCTCATCGCATCATGGAGACGGTAGTCCGTACGTACGCACGAGCGATGATATCATTTCCATAAATATTGAATTGAATTGGAGTGGATTGTACAATATATCAGAATCAATATGATTTTGTAATAACTATTTATAGTTATTCTTTACACCATTATACCCATCCATGTAAGGTGGTGGTGGAAAATAGATTACACCACAGCGTGGAGACGGTATTCCGTACGTACGCACGCGCGGTGATTTCTTTTTCCGTATGATGGATAGATGGTTAAATAGGGTTGTTTCATACTTATAATAAAATATCAGTATATGAGTGATACTGATGTTATTACTTCATAATGAAACAACCTAAGAAGAAGAAGTTGAAGAAGAAATAATGATGAAAGAATTGGTAATGGTAATTATCTCTTCTTTGAAGCGCCTCTTTGAGACCTCCTCATAGGGCACTAAAATTGGTCTTTGAGGAAGACCAGAACCTCTAGGATGTTGCTAGGGAAGTGGAGAGGATATTTTGGTAGGTTTTGGCCGAGCTTTAGTGCTCAAATTGGTTTGAGGAGGAGGGGGAGGAGGTGTCCTTTTATAAGGGAGGAGAGGGGCACCTTAGGAATATCTCAAAATATTATTTTATATTAAAGTCAAAATCGGTTTATAATGGTTCCAAAGGGTCTTATTTCGAAGCTAAAGTGGGGATGGGTCGAACTACTATCATCCAATAGGATTTAGACAAGTTTAGGGTATTATTTTAACCTTATCAATTAGATTTAACTCTAAGTTAAATAATTTAACTTTTACCGTGTCTTTTTGTTTTCTTTCACTATATGGTTAATACACTTACTATAACATGCCAAACAAACCCCAAATTGTATATTATTAATAAATATATCTTTATCTAAGTCATTTGGCCGAACCTTAGATTTTTAGGAATAATATAACAATTAATAATATAATATTTGAATTAAAAAGTATTTTGTGTCAATTTTGACACTATTTGATACATGATTTTTGTGAAAGTCATAACAGAATTATATGTCCGAACCAAGTTGATTAAATCAACACTAATATATCATAGTAACCTATAAGATTAGTGGGATTCATAAAAAGTCTCAAATTACATTTATTTTGGTATTTATAATATCAATTATGTCAATATTTCATTAATAAGATAATTACTGTATCATATTTGTGTCATAAATAAATTAAATTATTTGATGTCTAAAAATTACAAATAAAATACCATGATGTGGGAAATCTTTTTAGATTTATAATGAATATTTACAATCGAATTTAACTTATGTACAACCCTATATGAAAAATGTTTTAGTAAATAAACTTTGATTTTAACTCTTTTAACTCTTCTTTGAATTGAATAATAATAAATGTCCTAATCTAATCCAAGTGGGCCTAAATGGTCATATTTTATTCCTAAGCTTGTTTTCGGTCGAATTACATTTGTCCAATAGAATTAGGATATGTGTTAGGGTAATAATAATATCATTTTTACCCTTAATTACCCTATTTACTTTTACCCGTGGTAAATAAAAGTAAAAAGTTACTATTCATCAAAAATTATTTTAATCTCATTGAACCACATTTTACTTACTGACATTAACCGTGTCTCTCGGATTTTTGAAATTCCATTCACAGAAGCGGTAAAATTAAGATTTATGAAGAAATTAATTTTTTTAACTACCACTTAGTAGTTTCACTATTCATCAAAAATTGATGTTTTTCAGAACAATGCCAAAATTTCATCCTAAGCTATATTTCATATTCCGAATTCAAAAATGAAGTCTATTTTACCAAATTTATATCATAGAAGTTGCATTAATTAATTTTATAATTAAATCCTACTGTTAAAACAAAGAGCGTGTTTTTAAGAAACAATATCTATCAAAAGATTGACACTTGTTTATGTCTGGTTTAAATGTGAAATTACAACAAATGACCAACATTGTATTAAATTGTAAAAATATATTCTAAATATACTTTAAAACCACTGAAATTAATAATTTATCACTATTAATTATTTCGATTAAAAAAGTTGTTTTTAATTATAATTTAGTAATTTTCACTATTCATCAGAATATGAAAGTTATCCGAAAAGTACCAAAATTTCACCTTAGGCTAAATTCGATACTCAAAATCCAAAAATGAAGTCCACTTTGAGAGCTAAATTTTCTAAAATTTAAAAAGTGGTTATTACTATTCATAACGGCTAGTTTTAATAATATTTTAATAGCATATCATTGTTTCATGAAACTCAGTATTGCGTACTACACATGCTATCGAGGAAGGTTGCGATTGCGTGTAATTCAAGGCAAGTCAAGGATGCGTGTTGTGCAAGCTCCTTTTGGTGTAGCGTACAACACAAGACATTAGTGAAATAAAAAAAATATTTTTCATAAAATCTCGGGCTGTTACATCATAAGCTAGTTTTAATACTGATTTTTATGTTATGTTTCAACCTTTTCATATGAGGAATTTATTGGACTTATTAAGGGACAGGTGGAGCCCTCTATAGTACCTCAATGCATCGGTAGGTTAAATGAGACAAACTAGTGTCTTGGAATGAGGCCTTTAAAAAATCTTATTTGTTGTCTTGGCGTGAAGCCTTGACTATGTGGGTATGAAGTATGGAATTATGAATTCCATCATTCAGAAGTGGGATAATGATATTGTATGTGATTATTAGACTAGTAGAATATCCATGTGAATACGTAATGGAATTATTTGATTTATTTTAGAATATTATCTATAAGTTTATGTTTAAAAGGCTTATGTTTTAGTCTTATACATTTCCTTTAATGTTTTTGATTATTTATAAATGTTTTCGCTATATTGTGATCCTCAGTGAGCATCTTAGCTCACCCATTTATATGTTTTATTTTTTCCAAGATGTGATAAATTATTTTATAGTTAACCTATAGGGATATTCTAAGGGATATAAGTGTGTTCAATGGGGAAAAAATGTTTTTGTGTTTTTATCTCAAGATTTAATGTCAAACACATGTATGAATCTTGTACTTACAAGGATAATAAATTGATTGGTCTTTCGAGATTTGATCTGTTTTGATCAGGAAAATGTTATATAATAATGCACCTACTCTGGATAACTTGGGTTGAGGCGTCACAGTTTGTATCAAAGGAAGTTTTTTACAAATCCTGGAAGTTAGATTTAGAAAAACATGGATTATATAACATTTCCACAAAATAGACATTGAGTATTAGTATAGAAGAACTTACTAGAATTTTGGTAATAAAGATTTTTTGTGAGTTTTCCAGGAAATACATCCTTTTCAGGATACAAGAAGGTAAAGGTGGCTATGGCAGAGATTTACCTAAGAGTGAAAACTCTGAAAATGAGTTTTGGGATTGACTCGGGGTATCATGGTACACGACAATGGGCCTTGATTCACTATTGGTTACGAAACTCCCAGAGGATATGCATAGGATAATTCACATTTTATTAACAAATAATTATGAATGATTTACAAGTATATACCGCCTCAAATAAAATATTTTTATGATTATGGATTATATCCATAAACTGTTCAATTTATGTTATGTGTTTTACAATTTTGGGATTATATAATGTGATTCATAAACTAATATTGTTTGTGCCATTTTATATAAATGGAGCCTAGTGGAATGAATGGAAACTATATCAGCACATGTAAAACATATATAGATTTCCATCCTACTCAAGATAATTATAGTGGAGCTGGTGATGCAACTGGTGATGATCAGCTTATCACCATACTTGGACAACTCACTCAGGTTATGAATAATAACCTTACCCATATGTGGCACCCTGATCCACAATATGAAGGATCAATGTTTGACCTATTCATGAGGCAACAACCACATAAATTCAGTGGAACTACAAATACATTTGTATATGGGTAATGGAAATGTTCCTTAGAGATAATATTTCATCCATTGTGGAGTATCGAAAGGTAAAAATCTTTCATGGTAGTTTATTGCGTCATAGGAGATGCAGATCAATGGTGGTCATTAATTCAAATCATTATGGAAGATGAATAAGTATCAAATATGGAATAGAGGGAGTTAAAAGATATTTTCATAGAAAAATACATTCATCGTGACCGTAGATCGGGTAAGGAAAGACAATTTCTATGTATTATGTAAAATGAGGACGAGAATGTCACAAATTATGATGATAACTTTATAAGGATAGCAAGGAATGCATTAGATTATATATGTATCCCAAGGAGTAATATTGGTAGAATATTCGTTTTTTTAAAACCATTTCTCTATCGAGTATTAGGCTCACAATCCTTCTCATCGTACAATGATATTTTCTCATGTGCTATCAATATAGAAAAGTAATTCTCTTATCCTAAAAACATTAATGCAATGAAAAATAAGAAGAGATCTGGTACTCTGGAAATGGAAATAATGGGTAGAAAGGAAATTTGATTTTCCATCCTGCGTTAAATGGGGGAAAAACACACCAGTACCGACCTGGAATTAATGGGAGTCGGTTACAAGTGTAGTGAAAAAGCCACCATGCTCATGATTGTAAGGGTAAGAAAGAGGTTGTCAATGGTTAATGCTACAATTGTACAAAAAAGGGGAATTATGAAAACAAATTTCCTATGAGCCACAGAAACAAACCTTAGAAAAGGTCAAGGGAGGGATAAGCTTATGGGATCACTATTATAGAGGTTGATGATCCGAAAGACGTAGTGGCTGGTAATTTAATGGTTTCATCATGTTTAGCCAATGAATTATTTGATTTTGGATCATTTCATTGTTCTATATCATCCCAGTTTTCTAAGAAAATTAGATATTTTCTATTGTATTTAACAAGGGACTTGTAAGTCAAAACTACTAAGGGATTTATCATTGCAACAACGTTTTGTGAATAAGTTCCCACTGATGAATATAAATGTATCTTATCTTCTGATCGCATTGTCATACCCATGATTGAATTTGATATAATCCTTATAATATATTGGCATTCAGACCATGATATGAAATTTTTTTTTGTATAAAGAAATGAGGTTACAATTTTTGATGGTGATAAGAAGTACCTTATCTATAGAGTATAAACATCTCCATCTGATTCTTATCTACATCCACCCCAGTAGATCTAGAAAATTAAATTATTGTTGAGGTAGAGAGTGAAATAAATATGGGTGAGGAATGGAATGATCAAATAGAGGATGTACTTACTCTTCATGAATATGTTGACCTGTTTCTAGAGAATTTATATGTACATCTTCTAGACAGAGAAATTGAGTTTTCCATTGATTTAATTTATGGTTCAAGGCCTATTTCAGAGACACCTTATTGAATGAAAATAGTGGAATTAGTGGAACTAAAGAAACAACTAGATGAATTGAGTAATAATGGATTTATTCTCCCTAGTGTTTTCCATGGGGATCCCATATTCTTTTTGGTAAAAATAAATATAGATCCATGAGTTTGTGCATTGACTATAGGAAGATTAATGCTATAAAAATAAAGAACAAGTATCCCCTACCTCTCATTGATGATTTATTTGATCAAATTCATGGAGCACCCCTATCAATTATTTCTAATCATGATCCCCATTTTACATAAAGATTCTAGAAAAGTTTTTACAAGGCCCAGGATATGAAACTTGGTTTGATCACTTCGTACCACCCTCAAACTGATTGACAAGAAGAACGAACTATTAAAACCTTATAAGACATGTTGAGATATTTCTCACTTGACATTCAAGGTACGTGGGATCAATATTTACCTCTGGTATAATTTTCATACAACAATAGATTAAATTCATGTATTCAGATGACATTATATGAAGTGTCAACTGGAAAAAGATGTCACACACCAACTTATTCGGATGATGTCAGTTAACAAAAAATCACAGGCCAGTAACTTATTGTGGATACAATGGAAAAGGCGAAGGTTATCGAAACTCGCATCATCGTATCTCAACGAATATAGAAGATCTATGCAGATAATCAAAGGAAAGATTTGTAATTTCATGTAGGAGATCATGTTTTCGTAAAAGTATCTATGTGGATAGGTGTGAAACGATTCGGTAAGAATGGAAAATTAAGTCCCATGTACCTTGGACCTTTCGAAATTCTATAATGAATTAGAGTTGTTACTTGTCATTGGGAAATGACACCAATTCTCTCTAATGTTCATGTTGTGTTCCACATATCACTATTGAAAAAATGCATGCTTGGCCCAACACATGTACTCACCAATGGGGAAATTAAAATGGAACCTGATCTGTCTTATTGTGATGAGACTGTCGATATTCTTGATATAAGTGAACAAGTTTTGAGAAACCGGATGACTAGTCTGGTAAAAGTTCAATGGAGAAATCATAAGAAGGAAAAGGAAACATGGGAACCTAATGAACATATGATGGAGAACCACTTGAAAAATTTTATGCATTAGTATTATATAAATGTTTAGGACAAAGATTATTTGAAGGAGAGTATAATTTAATACCCCAAGCTTCAATGGTAGGTTTCCCTTTAAATAATACAACAGCTTGCGTTGTATAAAACTTCTTGTTCTAGCACACCACCACCTATCAAACTGGCCATTATAAATAGTAATAGCCACTATTTTAAATTTTATAAATTTTAATTTCCAAAATGCACTATATTTTTTGGATTCAGAAAACCAAAACTATCTTAGGGTTCATTTTTAGATTTTTTCTAAAAACATTCAATTTTTAATGAATAGTGAAAAACACCGCGTTATTATTTAAAACCGACTTTTTATTTAAATAATTATTTATTTTGTTTAAATATATCTTAAGTCAAATGGATACATAATATCTATATTAGTTCAATGTAACTCATTGGATTAATTTTATAATAAAATTAGATATTTAAAATTTTGTTGAACTTTTTACCGTCTTTTACCCACCTTCTAGGAACGTTATCAAATTTGCATAAAACGTAATTTAACCACTTTTGTTAATTGAATTTCCAAAATCCTAGAGACACGGTTGATATCATTAAGTAATATTTGGTTCAATAAGATGAAAATAATTTTTGGTGAATAGTAACTTTTGACTTTTATTTACCATGGTAAAAAGTAAATAGGGTAATTAAAGGTAAAAATGATATTATTATTACCTTGGAAAATGAGCCTTAGCCTAGTTGGTGAGGACTCTTAAGTGCATCTAGGTGACGTGGGATCAAATCCAAGTGGAGGATCAATTTCTAGGGAAATTTAGTTGGTACTGTAGAAGTACTGTAGCAGGTACTGTAGTAGTACTAAAGCAGGTTCTATAGCGGGAACTCAACAGTACTGCAGTAGGTATTGTAACAGGAACTGTAGCAAGAATTGTTTAGCACATTATTAGCTAGGAATTTCCCCCTGTTTGGGCTTTCGGGCCACAGATTTGGTTACCATGTCCATTATGGCTTTCAGGCCACCCAAGCCTTCTAGTTAGTAAGGCCTTCCGGCCACCTCAAGGCCTCGGGCCACCTTAAATGCAGATGCTAAGAAGAAAACCTATAAGGAACATGGTCTATAATAAGGATGAGAAAGGTGATTTCACCATAGAAGAAGCTACACATATAGCAAGAATGACAGGGTATGGCACATGCCATCGGGACAAGCCTATGCATGCACAGGATAGCCTTGTTGAATAGTTATGCGAAGGTGGAGAGCAGATTTCACGATGAAGATGCTGGGGAGGAGCAGTTCCAAGTAGTTAGTCTATGTTGTATTTAATGTTTGAAGCCTTCAGTTAATGAATTCCACTAAGTCCTACAATCCATTTAATACTTATGCCTACGAGCCATGTAAGGGTTCCACCTCACCCCTTGAAAGGTGGATTATCAAAAATCAATATATGAATGAAGGCCTTCGGGCCATTAGAGGGATATTATTATTACCCTGAAACATGTCTTAATTCGGTTGGACAAGTGTATTCGGACCAAAAACAACCTTAGGAATAAAATATGATCTTTTTGGTCTATATTGATTAGATTATGACTTTTATTATTATTTTATTTAAAGAAGAGTTAAAACTGTTAAATTCAATTTTTCATAACTAATTTTTTTTAATATAGGGTTATACATAAGATTAATTAGACTATAAATATTCATTAAAAAGATAAAAATATTTCCTACATAATGATATTTTATTTATATGTTTTAGTCACTAAAAAATTACATTTTTTATGAAACAATGATGATGCTGTAATTACTTTATTAGTGAATGATTAAAATAATTGATATTATAAATATCAAAATAAATGTAAATTTGGACATCTGATGAATTCAACTAATTTTATAGTTTAATATTATTACAGATCCTAGTGACAATCCCTAGATCATGAATGTGGATGGATTCCCCCCCCCCCGTCCTGAAGGTGGGAGGGGGGCAGAGGTTCTTCCTCAACCTTCGTTTTCACAAGAGGCTTTTGTATCGTTCTCTAACCCTAGCTTTCTTCCTGAATTTCTGTCAATATCTTTTAGTTAGAAGGATCTAGATTTCTATCTTGGGGATCCTCATATTACGATCTCATTATCGGAGTTCTCAGGAGCATCTAATCTCCTGAATTTGACCCTGGTGGCTCGCTTTAATCACTGAAGACCTTCGGTAGATGACTTTGACAGATTTGTGTTTAGTAATTGGGATCTACAGGATCGCACAGTGGTGGGTTTGATTAATAATCACCATTTGATGATACATTTTCCTTCTGAGGAATATTTAATTTGTGCTTGGCCTCGAGCTCGTCAACGCTGCAATGGATGCCAGTTTTTCCTTCTCCAATGGACTTTTGATCTCTGCATGAACCGAGACTCACCCTCTATCGTGACCCGGGTAGGTTTTCCCCAACTTCCTTTTCCCTTTCTGAATCCAACTATTATCCGTATGTTAGGAAATCTGGTAGGGCGTTTTCTATACGCTGATTCCCACACTGCGTTGGTTAGTCACCCAGTAAATCTACAACTCTGCATTGAGGTGGATGCTTCAAAGGCACCAGAGGAGTGGATATAGATCATGATTGGTGAGGAGTACCACTAAAATAAAGCAATGGTGTTTGAATCCTGGGATGATTATTGAATGGGGTGTCATCATCTAGGCCACTGAGACGAGCAATGTCAAATTGGAACCCTCTCAGTTCCAATTGGAAGAAATGGTAGAGATGTGGGTCAGGGGAAGAAGATTGACAGTGTCGCAAAGAGTAGAAATGGTGTGGGTGGGATGGGATTGGGAAATTTTTCTATTGCTGCGGTGTTTGAGAGACTGAAGAAGGACCTAAGGACTGGTTCTTCGGGCAGTGGCATTGTGCAGGCTCCTATTGTGGCACGGCCTGTAGGTGGGTTTGTTGTTTCTGCTTGGCATGGGGATAAGGGAACCAAATGATGTGTTGTTGCTGCTGGATTCAATTGTGCAAGTCTGAATGAGGGAGGGATGCCTTCGAATTTGGAGGGCCGTAGGAAAATGACAGATGCCAATAAATGTCTGAACAGTGAGAGGCATAAGATGCAACTGTAATCTGTTGTCTTAGGGAGTAATGTTGCTACCTACAATCGGTTCCAGGTTTTGGAGAATGAGGATGGATGTCAAGTGGATATGGGTGATTAAATGAAAGATGGTAACAATATGCAGTGTGTTTTAGTTGATTCAATGAAGGAGGTGGATGCTAGCCAGGTGATTGAAGGATAGTATGAAGATATTTATTCAATTAATGTAGCAAAGGTGGTGGATGTTAGCCAAGTGATGGAGGGGAAACCGTCATGTATGGCTGTGACTGACTGAAACAGAGGTAATGAACAGGCCCGAGGGGTGGCTGATGGTTTCAATGATGACACGGTAACTGGATTTTGGGGGGCATCTCAGACAGTGAAAATGAAAATC
This sequence comes from Viscum album, assembly GCA_963277665.1. Classification (NCBI taxonomy): domain Eukaryota; kingdom Viridiplantae; phylum Streptophyta; class Magnoliopsida; order Santalales; family Viscaceae; genus Viscum; species Viscum album. The sequence continues at coordinate 931,426,402 of OY728165.1, forward strand.
ATAGTGTGATGGTTGGACCTCCCTATTGTGAAGTTCTCAAGGATGGGAAAGGAAAATCTGGATAGGAGGTGACCACCACAGCAAAAAGAAGTATGAGGAAAGACTACTCTGATTTTCCAAAGCTGATATCCACTAGGTCCTTTTGATATATTTGGAAAATTAAACCATATAAGGAAGTACTCCATGATCCTAAACCACTATGAAATCTCATAATGGGAGATGGCCACTATGGAAGGAGGCACTTATGGGGGTTGTTATGGTTATGATGGTTTTGATATGTAATCTTTCTTCTAAATACTTGTTGTACTTTTCTTTTTATTTAATAAATAGTCAAGGGCCTACCTCTGACTAAATTTACTGGTATAGTTTAATATTACTTCTCAGGGTTTATTAAATATATATTTTTTGAAGTGATAAAGTTGTTATGACTTTTATAAAAATAAAATACCAAATAATATCAAAATTGACATAAATGAGTTTTTTTAAAAAAAATATATTATTAAATGATATATAGCCTTAAAAATATATGGTTTGGCCAAAGGACTTATATAATCATAGATATTTCATTAATGAACCCCTTGGGGTTCTCTTGGCATGTTATAGTATGTTTATTAACTGTATAATATAAAAATTCAAGGAGACAAGGTAAATGTTAAACAATTTAACAAAGAGTTGAATCTAAAATATATGGTTAATATGGTGACATAAATCGGTATGAAACCTATTGGTTTAGATTTTTTAGTCCCATTCCCACCTTATCCTTTAAATAAATTATTTATGATTCATTAGAAATAAAATATGATTGTATAATAAAATAATATTTCATGGTTTTCCAAAAGTGACTCTCGCATCTCTTATAAAAGGGTACTTAGCCTTCTCTAAATTTTACACATTCAAATCTATTTAGATCGACCAAACCCTAATCAAATATATTACCAAATACCCTTCAAGTTGACCTAGAGTCCGTACTTTGATAAGAATTACAACCTACATAGCCCTTTTTATCAACTCAAAAGGAAACACCTGAAGAAGAGGTAATAATTTCACCGCCTCTTTCAAAGTTCTTTTCTTCTTCCACTTGCTCTTTCTATGTTGTTTCCGTAAAAAAATAATAACTCTAGTTCCATATACATACTGTGATGTTATTATAAAAATGGTACAATCATATTCATTATTCAATCCATCCTATTATTGAAAAGTCACCATACATCCGTACGTATGGCTTGCCCTCTCCATGTTGTGGTGTAGTTTGTTATTCAAACACTTCATTATTGGTATGGGTATAATAATGATTATAATTGATGTAAATAATAAATATAACTTGTTAGTGATTTTTTTATATATGATATACCATCCAATTATAGACAATTTCATAATCAATATAGTGGTATTTTCACTCGTGCGTACGTACAGATTACCGTCTCCACGAACGCAATGAGATTTGTTCCCCATCGTAACCATTCAAGAATAGATATAATTATATGATTAAAAAATAATTTTTATGAAAAAAATATCATTATGTATATGAATTAAATACATATTATCCATAACAAACATGACTTACATAATAAATCATATAAATGATAACAAATTAGTTAACACATGAAATGATGATACTATATTAATATTATTAACAAAGCAATATTATAAGATCTAATATGATATCATATTTAAATATGTGTTTTTTAATGATTTAATAACAGTTATTTAACTATCATACAAGAGGTTAATGTACCCTCATCCATGTAAAATTACAAGGTAAGGGTTAATTTTACATTCTCTTTATTATCAAATATTGATTATACGTGAGTATCTACTGGTCCCTCATTATCATCCATATAGTTGTTTCATAAAAATATATTTCAATTTTTTTTACTATTTCCTAAACTATTGGTTAAAGTCATTTATATAATGGTTTTACTTTTTATGGAATATTTATAAATGAAACATTCTGTCATTTTCTAAACAAGGTCCTCTACGGACTTTTCGACAAAATTAAGGAAATAATGTTTTTTAACTTGTACAGTGAGTGTGACTATTTTCAACCATTATAAAATATTAAAATATTCCCTTAGAATCGTATAAGAATATTTTTAAAATAAATGTTTTCATTTATAATTATGTTAATTTTAAATTATTTCAAAATAAGAATAGATATTTCTTTCAAATAGTTTTTATTTTATCAATGTCAACATCATTTGATGGATTTTACACTTGTTTGAAGTTGATTTATTTTGATAAAATATTCCATATTTTATTAATGGTTTTCTGCTATGTTTGAATGTGGACATTTTATTTTTGTACCATTCATGGTTTATGGTTAATTAATTAACATTTCGTATGCTAGTTTTTATATTAATATTTATGTCAGGTTTCAACTTTTTTATATGAGGAATGCATTGGACATAGAAAGTGAAGGGTGGAGCCTACTATAGCTCATTGATGCATCAGTAGGTCTCATTACATAATGTAGTGTCTTGTCCCAAGGATTTGACAAAATCATAACTGTAGTCTTGACATGAGTCCTTGACTATGTGGTTATAATGTCTATAATTTTGCAATCCATCATTATAAAACCAGATATTGATATTACATGAGATTATTAGACTAGTAGAGTATCCATATGAATAAGTAAATTGAATTATTCTATTTATATTTTCCATAATATGCTGACGTTTTTATTTAAAAGTAATAAGTTTTAGTCTTATACATTACCTTTATTGTTTATTCTTGTTTATGAAAGTTTCCGCAATATTGTTATCCTTAATGAGCATCACAACTCACCCCTTTCTATGTTTTATTTTTACCTGGATTTGAAATGTATTTTATGGTTGACCTGTAGGGATTGGCTAAGGGATAAAAGTGTGTTCAAAGGGGACAAACTTATGTTTTTTCCCATGATGTAATGTAAAACTTATGTATGAATCTAGAACATCTAGTGCTAGTAAACTAATCTGTATTTTGGGATCCAATACTACAAATACGACCTTTATTAGTGTTAGAAAAGTGCATTAACAACGCTAAAAATGCGATGTTAATCAAGGTGAAGATAATGGAGGGTCCCTTTTATCAGCGCTTAGAAAAGTGCTGATAAAGGAAGCTTTTATCATCTCTCTTAAAAAGTGCTGATAAAAGTAAAAAAATAACTATATAATGGGAGGGGGAGAATTTAACAACACTGTAGCCCCCCTTTATCAGTGCTAGGTGAAGCCCCACACTCTCCTTCCTGAACGCTTCCCTTCCTGTGCATCCCCCACATTCGGGCACCTCCTTGATTATACCTGAACTCGAACTCACGACCTCCCCCTTGCACACCTGCACCTTTACCACTAAGCGATTTCGTTTTTTATCTATTTAATGATATATATCTTTATGTATATATATATAGTTATATTTATTCTTATATTAATGTAGATTCATATAAATATAAATATATTTAGTTATATTAATTCATATATATTTATTCATATATTAATATATTTATATTTATTAACATATTAATATATATATATAGTTATATTTATTCGTATATTAATAAAGATTCATCTTAATATAAATATATTTAGATATACTAATACATATATATTTATTCTAATATTAATATATATATATATTCATTCATATATTAATATATATATTTATATATTTATAATTTTACCCATATATTTATTTGATTAATGATATATATTTATAATATTAGTTTTAAATATATTTATAAAATATGTATCTTATGGTTGTGTATAAATAAATAAATAATTACATACATACATATATTCAACACACACACACATGCAAACACACACGCACCCACACCCACATATATATATTTATGAATAAATACATATATATATGTATTTGAAAATCCATAGAATGTTTAAATTAACATAAATTCTAATACATAAGTGTGTTTCAACTACAAAACCAGTAAAATTAATGAAAATGAAACAATCGTTGATATGATTTGTGGTATTGGCCTAATAGACATCCGGATCAGAAGTTATACATGTTTGAATGTTAACAAATCGGGGTATCCCGACTGAAAACTTAGTTTTTGAAGTGTTTAGGGACTTTTTTGCCTCGAGAAATGTGAAAAAATATTCACTTGGGTCACTAGCACATAGATATCTTCGCAAGCATCGATTTGATATGTTGTAGGGCTCAAACAGACACCCGGATCAAAATTTATGGTCGTTTAAAGTTTGAGTTACATTTTCAACTTATTTTAGATCTTTTATTAATTTTTATGATTTTTTGTGTCTTCCAAGTGTTATTAAATGATAATTAATCGATGAAAATGAAAAAATTATTAATTCATAATATTTTTTAAAATATTTTAAAGCGATTTTCACTAAATTTATTATATATTAAATTTAATTTTTTATTTATACTTATCTAAAACATATTTAAAAATATATATTATATTTATATCAATATATATATACTCATATAACAATATATTTTTTTCATGAATATTTTTTGAAACATAATATTTATCAGTGCTAGGAAAAATCACTGATAAAGGTATACCCTTTAACAGTTCTAAATAAAAGCGTTGATAGGGGCGTTATCAGCCCTAGAAAAAGCGCTGATAAAGGGTCACTTTTAACAATGATTTTTTTAGCGCTATTAAAAGTGCCCCTTTATCAGTGTTTTTGAAGCACTGATAAAGGCCCCCCCATTATCAGCACTTTTGTTTAGCGCTGATAAATGGTGGTGCTGTAAAATCCTAGTTTTGTAGTAAGTGATTTGATATCCTGTGATCATGCTCATGTTATGTAATAATGCACTATCTCTGGGTAACCAGGGTCAGGGCCTTACAATGTTACAATGAATCTACACATTAATATTATTATATTAGATTCCATGAAACCACAGAAAATTAATGAAATGTTTTTGTATCTTTCTAAAATAGTGAGGAATTTCTCTTAATTATAAATCTCTTTAATAAAATATTATTTAAGTTGACTCAATATTAATTCATAAAAAAATCCTCAAATATTCATCTACCTTTCAATACACAATTTAGAAGCATAGATATATAACCAATTAATTTTCACTCCATATGATATAATGAACTTATCCTAATTTTATTTTAACCAGATTAATTTTCACTACATTATGATTCATATAGTTTGAGGGAAATATTTCTTGTAGAATAACCTCTTGAAATCACCCTATAACATATATTCAACAAGTTCACCATTCATTATATTATAAGTTAATATACATAATTAATCGGCATCTCCATCAGGAAAATAAATAATTATATTAACATTATGTTTTTTATAGCATTACACCATAACAAATATCTTTTATAACAATGATACAAACTATTCAACCACAGGTGGAATCGTAATCCCCCAAAATTATTAATATCATGGTTTAATGAATTTGTAACTTTTTGATGGTCTAAACCATAATGATATACGAATATATATATAAGTATTGATATTATTCAAAACCTTATCCATTTATATAACACATGAGACCATACACAAGAATGTTAACACTTTTTCCCAAAACTATTTCATAGCGCACACTCTAAGGATTGTTTTTTCCAGACTATATTAAAAAGATATTTACAAAAAGTGATTTATTATATATTAAATAAAATTAATTTAATATTCCCATTTATCTTTTTAATTATATCATAGGGTGAATTATTTTAACTTTTCTATGATATATAATTTGAAGAGAATAGTAAAAAATAATGATTTTAAAAAAACTGCAAATTTTATGAAGATATCACTATATATGAAAGTACAAGAAGCTTAGTAAATCCAGTAATTTAGGAAATATTTGTTTTTTATATAACTATACACAAATTTACAAAATTAATATCCTAAATTTAGAAAACCTATCATTAATATTTTATGGACTTAATTAATATTTTCTAATAAAAAATTATATCGGTATGTTTTTTATACTAAATATTATATTCATAATATATGATTTTATTTATTACTTTAAAATCCACTTAAAATTGATTTCATTCATTATAATCAAATTTATGTTTCCAAATTTTTAAAAAATTGATAATTTTAACATACAAATATATTTTTTTAAAAAAATTTATTTTTTTTAGAATTTTAGTTTTACCCATTACATGTGATTATGGTAAATTTTAATCGAATATATAAATTTTAATAGGTAAAATTAAATTAGTATATGGAATTATAATGTCATATTTTTGTAAATCACATTTTACTTTAGGCGTTAAAATAAAATTACATACGTAAAAATAAATTCACATGGTACAAACATGAAATGGTAAAATTGAAAAATATAATTGTGAATGACATCAAACATCTTTGAAAATGACTATTAGATACTTCAATTAAAATAGATCAACCAAATAACCATTACTTCCCACCATCAGAGAATTTGAACATTCAATTTATGTGATTTGTAATTTTCATACATTAATATCACACCTTATTATATGAATATTTAATACATAATATAATATATTGTTATTTTCATAAATAGGTATTAATTTTTTATGTTAATTTTAAATATATTTCATAAATACATTCTTCAAGGACCATAATGGTTTAGTGTATTTTGAGAGACTACCAGAAAACAGGGAATGGGAAGCACTGCCATTTATCCGTGCTAAATAGAAAGCACTAATAAAAGGGTGTGCCATTATGAGTGATAGCTAAAAGCACTGATACTAGTTTTTTTATTAATTTGTATAAAATTCTTATATTTATATTCAAAAATATTTTTTTTGTATAAATTAACAATTATATACCAATATTTTTAAATATATACTATTTATAGTTATAATTATTAATAAATAAATATATATTTATCCTATATATCATTTTAAATAAATATATAATAATATAAATAAAATAATAACGTTGTAAATTTATAAAATAAGTATATACCGGCACTAAAATTATAGTACTAATAAATAGCTACTTTATCGGTGCTTTTTTAGCACTAATAATGGTCTATCTTTATCAACGTAAAAGAGCGCTGATAAAGGTATGTTTTATCAGCACTTTTATTTTAGCTCTAATAAAACATACCTTTATTGGCGCTTTTAACTAGAGCTGATAAAGGCACCATTGGTTTTTATAAAATAACCCTAATAGGACCGTCCTTTATCTCTCACGTTCATGCCTTTGCAGAAGCTAAACCCGACCCATCCTCCGCTGTGACCCCTCCTCCTCCTTTTCATCCTCTGGCACCGCTGGCTTTTCCTCCTCCTCCTCCATGAAAATCCTCCCCCTATACCGCCACTACCTCCACCGCTGCCTACAATACCTCTACCTCCGCCTCCACTTCTTCCTCCTTGATGGTATATTTGTTGAGTGTTTCAGGTATTATGGATGATATTAAATAACTTTTATGACGGTAAAATATGTCAGGTGGTATCCTAGTCTTGTGAATTCATTAGAAAAATCATGCAAAGGTATATGCTTTGAGTTTTGATTAGAATAACTTTTCTCATACCAAGTATTGGATATATGCATAGTGATTACATAGACATTCGGAATGTGGAAGGTATGAGTTATTTCCTTGACTTGAGATTGTATAGGCATTGATATTCCTTGGAATTGTTTTGATAAGGGCACCTTGAGTGTCGATGTTTTTTGTATCAAGGTTTGTTTCGAGGGTCAGATTACGGTGATTCCAAGCACAAATTTTTTTTATGTGCTTCATAGTAGATTATCTATTATATTATGGAAGGACAAATTCAATTTTGGAAAGATACTGGTTGAAGGGCATTAGTGAAGTTTTTATGAAAATTTTAAGAATGTCAATCCTGTTGGAAAGTACCATGGAGGTTCTTTGTTTTTGATTATTGATATACCATGGATCATAATCATGGGTTTATTCATGTGATTATAAGAGATATGAGATAGGACTCAGTTTAGTACATGTCATTTGACAATTCAGGCTATTACAAAGATTTACACCTGTCTAGACATGCATTTTTTCAATTACAAGGATTTTTTATCAATGTTCTAGAGACTGGATCATGCGATTACCTGGGGTGTACATCGTTAATTTATAGATTAGGTTAATTAGATTATCTCATGGAGATGGTACTTTAGTATTGAAAATGGTGTTTGACTTGTGGGATCATGAGTCATGTAATTTGATCAGGTGGTACAATATTGTACACCAATTATATTGGATGAGGTGAGAATGGTAAACACCGGTTATGCATAATACCCATTTACATTTTAATTCAGGGACATTTAAACTGTGAGACGAGGAACAATGGAGTTTAAAAAATTATTTTATACTCAATTTCATTGGGTTTTGGATGAAATAGAAAAATTCAATATATGGTGGAGGATACGTGACAAATGGATCAAATATAGTGTCATGTTTGATCCGATAGTTAATCTTAGATAGGTGTTTCTTTGGATAAATGATCATAGATTATGAGAATCAACACACATTTGGTGATATAACATGTTGAAGTGATGCTCGATATGTGGTATAATGTAAAAATGTAATGGGGAGTGAACTAATGGTTTTTGAGGGTGAGACTTTCATTTTAGATGAATTTCAATGGGTGATGGGTATAATATTTTAGTGATTAGGGAATATGTGGCACTTGGTATTTCATGTTAGATATTAGGTATGATAAATATGATCACATATATTAAATATCTACAATAATAGATGGATCATTCAATATGGATGTATGACCCTCATGTTACAAGGTCTCCATTATAATGGGTCTGGTTAGTGGATGGTTGATATGGAAATTGTATGTCATTGAGTTGGTGAATATGATTTATTTGGTCCCACATAAATAACATATTTAGTTTTTAAATTTTTTACTAGGTAAATTTTATATGTTTACAGAATGATCAAGATAATCATGATGTTATCCAAATGTGATTCATGAGGTAAATCTTGATTCATCATTTGGTTTTTGGGGTGAATCTCATTCATCGCATTATTTAGGGGTTAGACCTATTTCTTCACATGATTCAAGGATAAAATCGTGGGTAAAAATTTAGTGGAAGTGTTCTCCCTAATATTGGATGTTGTAGACAATAGAGGGAAATGGTTACTTCATATTGGGTATGACAGGTTCATTTTGAGGAATGATTGGGAATTTTTTAGGGAAAGTCAGTGTGTTAGGTCATTGTTCATAAGTAGTAGAGACTTGTTTGATTCTCTTTGGAATAAAATATGACAACAATTACTATATTTTGGAGGTTTTTTCATATGTATTTTGGTATGGTTATTTGTAAACCACACCAAGTGGGTTGTTGGAATATTGGATGATGTGTTACAATATTCTTTTATGATAGTGGGGAACACTTTGGATTTGGATCATGGTGAGTATCACCATGAACCTGTTGATGTGTTTAGTGAAATATTTGTTCCATTTAATGGATGGGTTTTATGGATCATCATATATAGTCTTTAATAATGTTTAACCAAACATGCCCCATTCCAAAATCTCATTGGACATGTTTTGGATAGGTATAACATAGGATTTTTCATTTTATGTTTTCTTTTTAGTTTAAAATCAACTCTACTGCGCACCTCTCCTCTGTCGTGAACGCACCTCTGTCGCATGCTGAACGACACCATCGCAGTATGTTTTCTCCTGTTACTCATTGGTTTTATCCTGTTCACAAGTTATTACTATTTGATATTGATGTTTATAATGTGAAATGATGGGCTAAATGACCTATTGAAAATCGTGGTCGTTGGTCGTCCTTGTTTTCACATAAATGAATTGCATGTTGGTTGGTTCCTGTTGAACATTTGAATATAAAAAATGGTAATTTTCATATACATAACTTATGAATGAATTCCCCATGATGATAAAACTTATGTTACAACCCCTGAATTAACAAACAAAATTAAATAAGGGATGCTTTGTAAAATCTGAAATAGTGATTGTTTGGTTTGTATGGGGTTGCGATTGTCATCATGATATTTTGTTTGTATAGTGTTGCAGTTGTTGGAGTGATTGGTATTCCATTATTTTTTCATGTTGTAGTTCCACCATTGAATATCATTCTAAAATTTACCCATTTCAATGGCACCACCATTTTGTTACTAGTGAAATTCCCCTGAATCCTAGAAAACCACTTCACTAGAGAACTCTATGAGACACTTTATGGACACCCTAGTCGAATTACCATAACAACACATGTAATGAATCATTCCACTCGCAAGCACTCTATTGAAAATCATACCATCTGATAGTTTATTACCATAGTTGTTGACAAAATACATTTTATTTCGAGGGAAACACTAAAAAACCTGTTTACAACAATGCATATAAATCACATGTGGGATACAAAAACATTTTAGTGCAAGGGATTCTCATTGCTTGTTGAACATATTTTGTATAATTATTTTTTATAGATTAATATTATTATATAATATAGAATAAATATGAATAAAGAATGAATGAATGCCAATCAGTTGAAAAAATGGTATGAAGATGGTGTAAAAGAGTATATCATGTTTGAAAAAGATCATGCATGGGACACTTCTCAAATGTTTTTTCCATGTTTTCGCTGTTTTTATTCAAGAAAAATTAGTCTAGAGGTGTTCGAAAAACACCTGATCTATCAAGGAATAGATCAATGTTAAACATGTTGGAATAAACACAACGAAAAAATGAATGTAGGTAGTGGCTCAGATAACACGACATTTTATGGATAATATGATTTGATTACAAGCATGAAAAATGATGATGATTGTATGGAGGATGTGATTACATATGTGAATGATGATGGAGATCATATTGAGTAAATGACAAGTATTGTGGAAGATGAACTTCATGATTTTCCCAAATTGTTTTAGAAGTTAAAGAGTTGTGCAAAAAATCCATTGTATGCTGGTGGAACTAAATATATAGCATTGTCTACCGTACTGAAGAAGTATAATTTGAAAGCAGGCAATGGGTGGAGTGACCACAATTTTATGTACACTACTATGAAAATGGGCCAGGGAAGTGACCACTTTTTTCAGCACTAAGAAAAAAACACTGATAAAGAATCCATGTATCAACGCTAAAATTTTAGGGCTTATAAAGGGGAACCATTATCAGTGCTAAAAAAGTGTCAATACAGAGTCCCTTTATCAATGCTAAAAAGTGCTGATAATACCGTAGTCCCATATTTTATAAAATTGTTTGCGCAATGTCCTCTATTTATCGTGCCATAAAGCTCTCACGGTATTGTACCCCTGCGAAAACTCCCCTCCCCTCGATATTTGCATTACCAGGCCTTCTCCTCCCCCCAATCTTTACATTTGAAAACCTCTTCCTCTAGGCCTACTCCTTATCCTCCCCATAGAACCCCTTCAGCAGATCCTCCTCCCCGGAAACCCTACTTCTCCTCCTCTCCACTCAACCCTACTCCCCGCGAACCTGACTATTCCATTTCTCAACGGTTGAAGGCTCCTCCCGTGCAGCTCCACCTCTAGCGGTCGCGCCTTCCCCTCCCAAACTAGTGTAGATGGATCCCTAAATCTCCTCATCTAGGGTGAATTTATTTTCTATTCTTCTTGATTATCTTCTTGATCATTCTTTTTATGAAGGATGTGACAACAACACTGATTCTGTTTTTGTGTTTTTTGTTATGGTTTTAGTGGTTAATGGTCATACCTAAGACTTTTATATTACCCTCATGTGTTAAGTCGTGTTTTATTTGAATATTATTCTCATTCTTATGAAATATTTGATAAATCTTTAATTGAGGTTGGGGACATGAAATTTATCCTTCTTTATTAGGGTTAAATTTTGTAATTATCATGTTATTATGTTTCTATTGGATGGATTTTACATATTAACCTAAATACTATAAAAAATTACACTAAATGAAATTAAAGTAAAGATGGAGTTTTTCATGTGATTTATGAAGTTCCATAACATTTCTTATATATTTATGGATTTTTTGGTGTTGTTGCTAAGTGATTTATTATTGATGTTGTGAAAGAAATTTCATACTACTAATAATATGTCATAATCACCTATCATTATTTTCTAGTCACATAAGGTAGGTAATGTATTGGTTGTATAGAAATCTGTAATTAAAGTGTTATATTTAGACTATAAATTCTACTTTAATATGAAAGAGTGTTTAAGGGGTACTTTTTAGGGGGAATTTTTTATATTTTTTCCCTTTCATGCTACTATGTATGGGGTATTTATCATGATTATTATAATTGTGATGTTTGATTGATGTGTTTTGGAGCATGTGGTGTGGTAATTAATACAATAGTGATGAATGTATTATTCTGTGGGTACGATAGCAATGATATGGATATTTAGGCAGAAAATAAGTGGTTTTATGGATTTTAGAATGTGTTTAGTTGTATTTTATGTCATGAAAATTTATTTTTTATTGGTTGGGGTTATATTTTCCTTTTATATATGAATATGGTTGGAATAAATCAAAATAGTAATAGATGATGGTTTGGGAATGATAAATGATGGTTTGATAAATGGTTAATGATAATTATTAGAATAATTATGTTTAATAAATGGTTAATGATATAGTAAATGTTATTAATGATTAATGAAGGGATTATAGTGGGTAGAGATTTAATGATTGGTTTTACATTAAAATTGTTAACAATTGAAATGTATATAGTCATAAAAATACAATAAATTATATTGTTAAATGAAATCTGAAGTTTGTAATGTTGATATGGATACTTATGTGATTTGTTGGGGATTATTTGAGGCATTGTGTTGGATGTGGTTATAAGAGTATGGTAGTAGCAAGGAAATTGTTGGCGAGGGTGTTTGCAGTGTTATTTTGGTGTAAACCCTTAGGAATGATTTATGTGTGATTATATACTTATTATATTTTCTTATTATTTCTTACGCACCACAATTTTAGTCAAGTAACCTGATTGAAATCCATAAGGGTACTTTGGTTCTTATTGTTTTTCTCAATATCTTAGTTATTGAGGGAATACATATAGAACCACTCCCTCTTCCCTTCTACCCCTTCACACATAGTATGAGTTGTAATGTCTCACAGTGGGGGAATATATACGACATATAATGATTTCAGGTTTTGGTGTATATATATTCTTGTTTACATGATTATGTGTATTTGGTGTGGATACATAGTGGGGGTTGTGCATTGTAGGGGGAGAGTATGATGTTTATGTCCTTCATGTTAACAAAATCATACTGTGATGAGGATGTGATGTGTGGTTGTGATGTGGATATGGTTTTTATGTGTTTGTGACATGTGTATGCATGGATATATGTTTATGAGATTATATAAAAGGGGTTGATGGATAATAAATATTCCATTATAGTGTGAGAATGACCAGATTAGTGGGAAATTGGATGTGGGGAATTTTATTACTATATATTCTATTGATATTACACTAAAGATTGAGTTTGGAATTAGAAACTCATGAGGATTTAATTGGCTGAAAGGTTAATAATATTTGTTAAACTTTTAATATGGAATTACATGGGACACCATCTATGACACAAGTGATTATCCCCCTTTGATTTAAAGTAAGTAACTTGAGCTTACCAAAAATATAATGCATGATGATATTGAATGTAGGGCAGAGACCTAGGAGTGGTGGATGTATTATTATTGATTATTCTTGTGTTTGGATTGGGGTGATTTGAGGAAAGTATAATGAATATAAATTAATTATATTTAATGAATTCCATATTGTTGAGATTATGAGAATCCTTTCATTAATTATAGATCTGGATACTGGTTTTCATCCAAATGTATTTTAGGTTGGTGACGTATAAAAGGATGGAATAGTTGAGCACTGAAGGGTTGACCCGATAGAGGAGGAAGAGCCATAGAGGATGATGTCGTGTGAGTTTTATTATCTATGACACAAGTGATTATCCCCGAAAACCCCTTTGTGTTTGGAAACTATGTTGATTTTGATGGGGGTTCTATCTTGGTTTTGTTGATTTTCAAATAGTTATTTGAAATGTTTAGGCTCTATTATTCTTTATTTTTATAAGGATGTGGTTCTCTTATACTATATTTGAAAGTCTTTTTTTATTTATTTGATCCATAAATACTAATATTTGAGATTCAAATATGATAGATATAAATAAATATTGGATGGATGCTAATCATTTGACAATAGTGTATGAGAACATAGTGAAATAGTTCATCAAGTTTGCAAAGGATCAGGCAAATGATCCCTCTCAAATCATTTTTCTATGTTTACGTTGTAGTTATTATAGACTACTTTCTCTATAGGAGTTGGATTAATATTTGATATGTCACGAAATAGATCATAGTTACAATTGTTGGAATATACACGGAGAAAAATCGAATGTAGCTACTGGCTGGGATAAAACTGCATTTTATTGATCATCATATATGAATACAAATATGGATAATGAATAAGACCGTATAGAGGATGTGATTATATATGTCAATGATGATGATGATCATATTGAAGAAATGACAAAAACAATTGAAGATGAACTCTGTGATTTCCCAAAATTGTTTGAGAAGTAAATGAGTTGTGAAAAGACGCCATTATATGTTGGTTGCACAAAATATACAGCATTGTCAGCTTTACTGAAGCTGTATAAATTTAAAGCATTTAACAGATGGAGTGATGTTAGTTCTACGGAACTACTTTCTCTCCAGAATGACATGCTCCTGGAAGATAATGAGTTCCCAATTCAGACATATGAAGCAAAACGAATGCTATGCTCCATGGGAATGATTTCCGAAAAATACATGACAGTCTGAAAGACTATATATTTTTTCACAAAGAGAAAAAATCACTTACAGAATGCCCAATGTGTGGTGCTTCTCTATACAAGAAAGATGAATCCAATACTACGAAAGTTGTATGGTACTTTCCAATCATTCTAATGTTTAGGCGTCTATATAAAAGTGAATAAACTACAAAAAAATTGTCCTCGAATGCAAATAAAAGAAATAAAGATGGGAAATTACGTCATCTGGATGACTCTCCTTAATGGATGAGAATTGATCATGAGTATCCTGAATTTGGAAAAGAGATAAGAAACCATCATCTTGTGTTATCTATAGATGGAGTGCATCCTTTTGGTTTTAAAACCATCACTCACAGTACATGGCCTTTTATGTTGGTAAATTATAACTTTCCACCCTGGTTATACATGAAGTAGAAATTAATCATGTTATCTATGCTTATATCTGGACTAATACAACTAGGTAACGATATTTATGTTTATCTAGATCCTTTGATCGAGGATTTGAAGTTATTGTCGGATTTAGGTGTTATGTTGTATGATGCTAATAAAATTGAATACTACACAATGAGAGCGATGTTGTATGTGACAATAAATGATTTCCTTGCATAAGGAAATTAATCTGGCTATATAATTAAAGGAACTCAAGGGTGTCCCATGCGTGAAGAAGATACATAATCAATTATTTTGAAATATTCATCGAATTCTATGTTTCTAAGACATCGTAGATTTTGACCTCGTTATCATAAGTGTCGATCTTGGAATACATCATTCAATGGAAGTTGAGAACAACACATCACACCGTCTCCACTAACAGGTGATCAGTGGTTTGAGAAAGTGAAATATGTGAACACTATTTTTGGTAAACTATTTTTGAAAAACCTTACGAAAATAGGTTAGAAAAAGAGATCAGTTTTTTTTGAATTACCATACTTGAATTGTTTGTACGTCAGACATTTTCTTGATGTGATGCATGTGGAAAAAAAATGTATGTGACAGTTTTAATAGAACGTTGTTAAATGACCCTATAAAAACAAATGATTGAATTAAGGGATGGTTGGACATGGTTGACATGAGAATACAAGAAGAGTTGGCTCCCGTGAAGGGTGAAAATCAAATGTTTCTTCTTCCAGCTGCTTACACACTTTCTAGGGAGGAGAGACATCAGTTTTGAAACTTCTTCAATGATGTAAAGGATCCAGAGGGGTATTAATCAAATATCAAGAACATTGTTTCAATGAATGATTTAGAGTTAAAAGGTTTGAAATCACATGGCTACCATGTTTTGATGCAAGATCTAATTCCTATATATTTACGTTTCATTTTGCCCATGAATTTTCATCATACGTTTACCAAACATTGTTTCATTTTAAAATCTATATGTAGAAAAGTTTTAGACTCGGCGAAATTTCCAGCTACGGAAAAAGAAATTGTCATCATATTATGTGAATTAGAAATTTTCATCCCACCAAAATTCTTTTATATAATGCTTCATTTGATGATTCACATGGTAGGAGATATTCAACATTGTGGTCGTCTGCACTATAGATGGATGTACACCATTGAACGATATATTAATATTTTTAAAGGGTATGAAAAAAATCGAAATTGGCCTGACGTTTGTATATTTGAGCGATATATTGACGAGGAAGACATTAAATTTTGTACTGAATACTTATATGATGCGTAAATAATCGGTCTCCCAAAATCTAGTCACACTGGACTCATTGAGGGTGAGGTAATTTCTGGAAGATATGTTTTGACAATCAGTATTACAAATCGGGAGCAGGCACACCTTTATGTTTTTCATAACAGTTGGGAGGTTGATCCGTATATTAAAACTCAAAAATAAATCCTTAGGCAGTTGAATCCATCAAGGGTTAAAAAATGGATACCAAATACACATAATAACTACTTTCTAGGATGGTTTCAGGACCATATTTTTAAGGAGTTGGATGAAAATCTGAATTCAATTTCAGAATGACTTCGATGGATAGCCGCCAGACCAAGTGTGTATGTATTATCATACAATGTTCATGTAATTAATGGTTATACATTCTATAAGGATGAACATGAGGAAGATCGTACCATGAAAAATAGTGGAGTTACACTTGTGGATGAAGAGATGCACATTTCTGGTAGTAAAGAAAGAAATCCAATTTATGAAAATATGGCATACATTGGAATTATCAAACAAATATGGGAGTTGGATTATATGAAATTCCAATTGCTGATTTTTCAATGAAAATGGGTTGATAAAAATAGTGGTGTAAAAATAGATGAATGAGAATTTGTGAAATTTGATTTTAGTAAAGAAGGGTTCAAAGACAAACAATTTATAATGGCATCACAAGCTTTGAAAATGTTTTATGTTCCAGATCCCGCAAACCGAAAGTGGTCGATTATTCTATTATAGTCCAAAACTACTGAAGGGTCTGATGAAAATTCAGTTTAGGATGATTCTTTCCATTTTACATTGCAATAATTTCACAGTGGTCCCAATGTAAATGATGTTTTTTATATTATAGGAGACCACAATGAAGGGATTTTGATAATCGTTAGAGGTGTCAAATCCCTCTAGCCTTTGAAAAAAAGAGAGTTCAAGAAACAGGTTTTATTTTGTTTGTAATATAGATCTTCTAATCTCATGATATCATCTTATAAATACTGAATTTTTATAATCTAAATTAACTATTCAAAAAATTTTGTAGATAATTACTTTTGCATGTTCTGGTGCTCCTAACCTTGAGGCTAAATAAGTCTCTCAAGCTGCTGCTGTGGCGGCTCCTACTGCGGCTACTCACAGTGCAAAGCAACAAGAAGTTTCTGAATATTTTTCTGCTCCTAGTGTTGAGGTCCAACAACCATCAACACATGTCATTGATACCATTTTAGATGAACATATAGAGGATGTTGATATCGATGAAATGGTCAAGGATGAAGAACCAACATCACAGAATGCATAGGTGCATCATTGATTGATGGTGTTAGCCAATGTTAATAAGGAAAAAATCAAAGGCGTCAAATTTGATGTTGGCTGGAATGCACAAGGCCAACATGTGAATCCCAACAAGGCTATGTTTAGTAGTTACATTTGAGTCATCACTCGGTAACGCATGCTGATTGGCATAGATTAATTCCACCAATTTGTGTCTGGGCTAAAGGCCGTGATCTAGGAAGAAATTACTGTAACATGATGATATTATTTGTTTAATTTTCTTGCAAATAAAATAATGAAACAGTGTCTTACTCTTCCCAATCTCTTGTAAAGTAAAATTATAGTAGATGATTTAAACAAGAATTATTTACTAAGGCTTGAAAGAAGTATTCATTGAGGTTTTCTCACTATTTTAACAAAATGTCACCTGAAATATTCCAATGGTAAAATAAACCCACACCCACCCATTGTCTATGCTCACCTTATATCCCAAGAAGCGTGGGATGCATTTATTAGTCGCCGTGGGGATGAGATGTTTCAGGTACATTGTGGGTGATAGTATGTTGTTTGAGGATACATGTATTCATCACATTGATTATCAATATTTTATTTATGAAACAACAACTCTGTACTGAAAATAAATAATGTGCATCAAAACCAACATACCCCGATCGTAATGCAAGGATGGGTTAAACATCACTAGAAAATAAAATTGTACATGTTTTAAATTTATAGTTACATTTTTATATTCCAATAAACAACATCATAATTTTCTTTCTATATTTATATGTATATTGATGAGTCTAAAACCAAATACACTTCCATCCCACATTATGTGCTAGGGAAGGAGGCACGTGTGAATAAGGAAGGGAATATAGTAGATGAGAACACACAAAATGTGTGGGGAGTATTTGTAAGTACGACACTAAGATAAAAAGATTTGTTTAAAATTGATAATACATAAAAATAATTAGTTATTTTTAATATATCCGAAAGT
Organism: Viscum album; assembly: GCA_963277665.1. NCBI lineage: Eukaryota > Viridiplantae > Streptophyta > Magnoliopsida > Santalales > Viscaceae > Viscum > Viscum album. The sequence continues at coordinate 931,445,041 of OY728165.1, forward strand.
CATAGGAATCAGCTACTCCCATAGCTGATGCAGACCTATTATCGACGACTTTGAAGTAGCCAAAACAATACGGTCATGTCAGAGGTGCGGGGTTTGGGGTGACACCCCGAGTATATTTTGAGAATAAAAAAGAAATGAATGATAGTGATTAAAAATTGAAAAAAATGAGTGAATGACTAGAAACTCTTGAAGAATGATTGAAATGGTAGGGATAGTTTCTAGAAACTTTTATGGGTGGTAAGTGAGGAGAAGACACAACTCAGGAACAAACAGCGCGTGAAGATACTACGCCAGCCCCCACAAGCTTTGAGGTGATCCATTACCCTCAAAGAGCTTTCATAGCTGTGGAAATATATATTCTAATAATTCTTCCCATGAAATGTGAATTAGACAAATACTGATACTTTTCCCGCACTGATCTAATACAGGGTGATAATGACTGTGATTTATATCTTTCAACAACCACATATCACCTTGTTGTGAGGTCTACAGTGTTCAACATCCTAGATGAAACTATGCATAATAGACCACTTCTGAAATTTCATCTGAAAGTGACGATTACTATAGGTCATGACACAAATGTAGAGCTACCTATTCCACTTACTGACAATGATATTCATACATTCGAAAATGCTATTGGGACATTCATTTCATGGCCTTCACAACTTTTAAGCATACATGCAAACAAAAATGTATTTATTTCATATTTTTTTCAAGCTAAACCTTTAACAATTAATGAAAAAAGGGTCTGAAACAATGAATGTTATTATAGACAGATAAAGAGATGGAGGTGACAAACGTAATCTCAAAACGATCTAAAGGATCGACCAACTGCTACCAAAGAGTTACTGAATGCACAATAACACCACATGTTCTCTATATATATTTACTATAATTTAAGACTCATGTGGATACAATCCTAAGAGGTGGTAGTAGACATACAATGGTTTTCGAAAAGAATATATACGGAGAGGAAAGTTAAGATTTCATTGCTGCTAAAAATGTAAATGATATCCTTAAAAATGGTTGGCTTGCCATCACAGTTGTAAATATATATATTAGGTATGTTTTCACGAATTGATTTTCTAAAATCATATCTGATGTAAAAATTATGACTAAATTCATTTTACATTGTTGAAATAATTATATATGAAAAACAATTTAAGGAATTTTCTCATGATCCAAAATTCAGATTCATTAGTCCTCATACCACATCAAAACATATAATAAAATTAGAGCCATCAAAAAATGATGAAATAGTGAACGACTTTCTGAAAACATTTGAAAGAAAGATTACAGATGACAAAATATTCCAAATACCAACCATGTAGGGGTAAAACTCTATGATTAAATCATATCAATTATATTTTCACTTTTTTATTACTTATTCCATTTTGTGTATTTAGGAAACATTGGTTTCTAATTTCGATGATCTTGGATACTCCAAATATTTATTTTCTAGATTCAAATAGAGGATATCGATCAAATCGACCACACGTGATGGAGTTGGTGAACCTGTAAGACACGACATCCTACGTTTTAGGTCTAAACATCAAGTAATATAATTTATATTATGTTTTAATAATGATTCTATTATGATAGGGAGTTGTATCATTTTCATCTAAAAAATGAATGAGGACAGGGGCTAATCATAAGGAGGCGAGCAAGTACTACATCTAGACAAATATCAGAGTATATATAATAAAATTTCACTATGAAAACCCATATCAACAGAAGTTACTTACACTCCTATGATCAAATATTTTGTAGTGTCCAAAACAAACAAACAATAATGATTCCAGTTATTATGTTTGTAAATTTTTGAAATAAATGGTTTTTCATCAACAAACTAGCATCCCTAAAGAGGTATTTTCAAAAAAATGTACTATTTCATTTTATTTATTTATTAATTAATTATTTTTATATTTTTTAGTACTACTATGACTACCAAAAAGCCTCATAATCACAAGATGATATATATTTGTTCATAAATGAGTGGGCCGCATACTGGATGGCCGATTGTACACAAATAGCATGAAGATCTGACTTGAGGATGTGTACAATTGGCAGTCAGTTTTGAGAGGGGTTAAGGGGATCAAAAGATGAAACATTGTTGTTTGTAAATGGTCTTTGGAAAATTGAAATTGTTATTAAATAAAAAAACCTTTCTCCAATGATTCATTTTCCCATTTTTATGGAAGAAATGAACTAGCAACATGCATGAATGATGAGCCACTCAAAGAGTCTCTCTTTTGTTTAAAATATACATAATTTTATGTCAAAACTACAACTAACGTATGTAAATTCAATGAAATGCATTTGGATTTTATTGATTTTTAAGTAGACTGGTCAATTGGTGTGTTTGTGACATGTAGAAGTCAACCCTGCCTCAATCCAAGGCACGGTGTGACTGGTATCACTCAAAGTGTGTCCCTTTTGTTTAAAATGGATAGAATTTTATGTGAAAGCAACAACTGATGCAAGAAAATCTGACCAAACACATTCAAATTGTGTTGATCTTTTATTAGAATAATCAATGGGTCATTTGAGATATGTACGAGTTAACCCCGCCTTAATCAGAGGCATGGGGTGGCCGATATCACTCAAAGTGTCTCTCTTTTGTTTAAAATGGATAGAATTTTAAGTTAAAACAACAACTGATCTATGGAAATCTATCCAAACTCATTCGAATTGTGTTGATAATTTTGGAGAACGATCCATGGGCGTGTTTTTGATGTTTATGATTCAAACCCACCTTAATAATAGGCACGGTGTGGCTGATATCCCAAAATGGTCTCTCTTTTGTTTAAATTGACAAAATTTTAAGTGAAATAACAACTGATGTACGGAAATCTGAACAAACGCAATCAGATTGTGTTGATCCTTTAGGGAAAAAAATTCATGGGTGCATTTTTGACGTGTACGAGTCAACCATGCCTCAATCCGAGGCATGGTGTGGCCGGTATCACTCAAAGGGTATTTTTTTTAAATGGACATAATTTTAAGTGAAAACAAAAGTTGTAGTACAAATATCTGACCAAACACATTCAGATTGTGTTTATACTTCATGAGAACGATCCATGGGAGTATTTTTGATGTGTATGTGTCCACCCCACTTCAATCCGAGGCATTGTGTGACTGGTATCACTCAAAGTGTCTCTCTTTTGTTTAAAATGGACAAAATTTTTAGTAAAAACAAAAATTGATGTATACAATTCTGACCAAACACATTTTAATTGTGTTAATCCATTAGGATAATGATCCATGGGTCATTTGTGATGTGTGCAAGTAAAACCCTCCTCAATATGAGTCATGGTGTGGCATGTATTACTCAAAGTGTATCTCTTTTGTTTAAAATGGACAGAATTTAATGTGAAAACCACAACTGACCTACAGAAATCCAACCAAAAACATTTGTATTGTGATTATCCTTTTGTAGAATAATCCATCGTTACATTTTTTATGTATACGAGTCAACCTTTCCTCAATATGAGGCACATTATGGCCAGTATCACTCAAAGGGTATCTCTTTTCATTACAATAGACTAATTTTAAGTGAAAACAAAAATTGATGTATGTAAATCTGACCAAAAACATTCGGATTGTGTTGATACTTTAGGAGAAAAATCCATGGGTGTGTTCGTGATGTGTATGAGTCAACCCCACCTCAATGTAAGGCATGGTGTGGCCGGTATCACTCAAAGCGTCTCTCTTTTGTTTAAAAGGCGCATAATTTTAAATTAAAAAACAACTGATGTACGTAAATCTGACCAAATGCATTCATATTGTGTTGATCCTTTATGATAACGATTTATGGGTCATTTGTGACATGTATGAGTAAACCATGCCTCAATCTAGGGAATGGTGTGGTCGGTATCACTCAAAGTGTCTCTCTTTTGTTTAAAATGGACAAAAGTTTTAGTGAAAACAACAACTAACCTACGGAAATCTGACCAAACACAGTTGTATTGTGTTGATACTTTAGGATAACAATACATGGGTACATTGGTGACATGTATGAGTCATCCTCGCCTCAATCGGAGGAACGGTGTTTCCGATATCACTCAAAGGGACTCTCTTTTGTTTAAAATGGACATAATTTTATCTGAAAACAACAACTGACATACGCAAATCTGATCAAATTATTTTGGATTGTGTTGATCCATTCATATAACAATCCGTGGGTTTGTTGATGACGTGTATGAGTCAACCCCACCTAAATCCAAGGCACGGTGTGGTCGTTATCCCTCAAAGGGTCACTCTTTTGTTTAAAATGGACAAAATTTTATGTGGAATCAACAATTGACATACATAAATCTTATTAATTGCATTCTGATTATGTTGATAATTTAGTATAAAAATATATGGGTAATTTTTGACTTGTATGAGTAAACTCTAACACAATTCAAGCCATGGTGTGGCCAGAATCACTCAAAGTGTCTCTCTTTTGTTTAAAATGGATTGAATTTTAAGTGAAAACAACAACTGACATATGAAAATATTACCAAACGCATCTAGATTGTGTTGATCCTTTAGTATAACAATCCATGAGTAATTTTTGATATGTAAGGGTCAGCCTCACTTCAATCCGAGTCATGGTGTGGCCGTTATCACTCAAAGGGTCTCTCTTTTGTTTTAAATGGACAAAATTTTAAGTGAAAACAAAAACTAACTTACGCAAATCCGAAAAAATGCATTTGATTTTTTTGATCCTTTAGTATAACTATACATGGGTCATTGGTGATGTATTAAAGTCAACCCTGCCTAAATCTGAGGCATGGTGTGGCCATTATCACTCAAAGTGCCTCTCTTTTGTTTAAAATGGATAGAATTTTAAGTGTTACAAAAAACTAATGTATGAAAATCTCACCAAACACATTACGATTTTGTTGATCCTTTAGGAGAATTATCCATGGTTCATTTTCGAGGTTTATGGTCAACCCCACCTCAATCTGAGGCACAGTGTGGCCGGTATCACTCAAAGTGTATCTCTTTTGTTTGGAATGGACAAAATTTTAAGTGAAAACAACAACTGACGTATGAAAATCCAAAAAAACACATTTGGATTGTGTTGATACTATAGGAGAAAAATACATAGGTCATTTGGGATGTGTATGAGTCAACCCCACCTCAATCAGAGGCACATTGTGATTGGTATCACTCAAAGTTTCTCTCTTTTGGTTAAAATGGATAGAATTTTAAGTGAAAACAACAAATGATGTACGCAAATCTAACCAAACGCATTCAGATTGTGTTGATCCTTTAGGAGAATGATCAATGGGCCACATGTGATGTGTATGAGTCAACCCTGCCTCAATCTGAGGCATGATGTGTCCAGTATCACCCAATGTGTCTCTCTTTTGTTTAAAATGTGGACATAATTTTAAGTGAAAACAACAACTGACGTACGCAATTCTGACCAAACACATTCGGATTGTGTTAATCCTTCAGGAGAATGATCCCTGGGAAATTTGTGACGTGTATGAGTCAACCCCGTCTCAATCTAAGCAAGAGTGTGTTTGTTATTACTCAAAGTTTCACTATGTTGTTTAGAATGGACAAAATTTTAAGTGAAAAAAACAACGGACGTACACAAATATAACCAAAATCATTCGAATTGTATTTATCGTTTAGAAGAACTATCCACGTATGGCCCCCCAACCCCCTGGATAACCTCCCCATCCCCTGGATGCCCCCACCCCTAGACACAACCCCACCACCTGGACACCTCCCCCACCCCTTGAACAACCCCACCCCCATGGACAACCACCCCCACCCCCTTGGACATCACCCCACCCCCACCCCCTTGGACACCACCCCACCCCCTTGGATAGCCCCACAAATCCCCTAGACCTCCCCACCCCCCTGGACACCACCCCTCCCCCTAGACACCCCCACCCATCTGGACACCCGCACCCCCTGGAAATCCCCCAACCCCATGGACACCCCCACCCCTGGACTCACCCATGGAACACCCCTACCCCAGATAGCCCCACCGACCCCCACCCCCTGGACACCCACCAACCCCCTAAACGGCACCCCCACCCCTCTTAGACACCACCCCACCACCCCTCGGACACCCCCACCCATAGACGATCACCCCCACCGGACGCCCCCCCCCCCACACCCCGCACCTAGACAACCCCTCTTAGACACCACCCCACCACCTCAACACACCCTACTCCCCTTGAAACCACCCCACCCCCCTTGGATATCCCCCCCAACATTCTGGAACTCCCACCACCCCCTGGACACCCCTATCCCCCCCGGACACCGCCATCCCCCTAGACACCCATACCCCCTTTGGACAGCCACCCCAAACTCTTGAACAACCCCCTATCCCCCTAAATTCTTTATGTATTTAATTAACTTCTGAATTATGTGATAATGGTGTATAGGTGTACTGGTTGTATGGGTATACATGTTTTATGTTTATATTTGGGGTAATTATCTTATGAATTATGTGTTAATTTTGTATGGGTATACTAGTTGAGATACTGAATTTTGTGCAGGTGTTGTTTGGGTGTGCTATTGTGGAATTTTTTTGCAGCAGACATTGAATTTATCGGCGCCTTTTTAGCACTAATATCGGATGCCTTTATCAGCACTAAAAAAGTGCTGATAAAGGATCAGTTTATCAGCAATAAAAGAGAGCTGATAAAAAGCACATTTAGCATCTCTTTTTTAGCGCTGATAAAGTCTTCCTTTATTATCACATTTTCTCACTGATAAAGGTATCCTTAATCTGCGATTTTTTAGCTCTAATAATGTATCCCTTTATCAGTTCTTATTTAGAAGTGATAAATGGGACCCCCCTTTATCCACGTGAAGCTTTACAAAACTTTTTTAGCACTGATAAAGCCCATTTTTTTATTAGTGGGAACTACATGATCACCTAAATGACATGCTCCCAAATGATAATGAGATCTAAATATGAACATACAATGCCATATGAATGCTATAATCAATGGTTTTGATCTCTGAATGAATACACACATGCCTGAATGACTGTATATTGTTTCAATAGGACCTTAAATAACATAATGACTGCCCAAAGTGTGATGCTTCTTGTTACAAGAAAGTTGATTATAGTCCTACGAAAGTTGTATGGTATATTTAATCATTCCAATGTTTAGGAGCCTACATGGAATTGAGGAGACTATATAAAAATTCACATGGGATGCAAATACAAAAATTAAATATGGGAAGATACATCACCTGGAAAACTGTCATCAGTGGAAGAGAATTGATCATGAGTATCCTGAATTTGGAAACGATCTGAGAAACATTTGTTTTGGGTTATCTACGGATGGGGTGAATGCTTTTGTTTTTCAAAGTAGCAGTCACAATACATGTCCGATTATGTAGGTGAATTATAACATACCACTATCGTTATGCATGAAATGAAAATACATCTTTTTATATCTTCTTATATCTGGACAAAAGAAACCAAATAATGATAATGATGTTTATTTGGCTCTATTGATCAAGGATTTGAAATAATTGTTGGATTTATGTGTTATGTTTTATGATGATTACCAAAATGTAGATTTAAGTTTGAAATCCATGTTGTACAGAACGGTAAATGACTTTATTTCTTACAAAAATTTGGCAAGATATAGAATTAAAAGAACTCAATGGTGTCCCATTTGCGAACAAGGTACACAGTCAATTAGGTTGAAACATTCATTAAAAAATGTGTTTCTAGGATATCGTAGATTTCTACCCTGATGGATTATGTAGCATTCTTCGACGAAATCATTCGACAGATGTTTGGAAAAATGTACAACACTGTCTTCACTAATAAGTGATCAATTTCTTGAGAAAGTAAAATATGTGGACACTATTTTGGAAAATATTTCTTAAAAAACCTTACGAAAACTGGTTGGGAAAAGAGATCAGTTTTTTTAATTACTATAATTGAATTTTCTGTATGTGAGAAATTATTTTTGTTGTTATAAATGATGAAAAAATGTACATAATAGTGTCATAATAATGTTGTAAATACACCCTCTAAAACAAAGGATGGAATTAAGGCTATATTGGACATGAAAGAGATGGGAATACAAGAAGAATTGGCACTAGTGAAGGGTGAAAAATGAACATTTTTCCTCTTGATACTTACACTCTTTCCAGGTAAGAGAGATATCAGTATTTTAACATCTTAAATGATGTAAATGTTCTAGAGGCGTATTTATAAAAGATCAAGAACATCATGCTAATGCGATATTTAAAATTAAATGGTTTGAAATCACATTATAGCCATGTTTTTATGAATGATCTAATTACTATAGCTTTACAATTCATTTTCCCAAGAATGTCAACCATACATTTATGAAGCTCAGTTTATTCTTTGAAGCTATATGCATCAAAGTTATAAAGCCAACAAAATATCTCAATATGGAAAGATAAATTACTGATATATTATGTGAATTGGAAATGTTCTTCCCACTTACATTTTTCGATATGATGGTTCATTTCATTGTTCATTTGGTGAGAGAGATTTGACAATTAGATCTTATATATTATAGATGGATGTACCCTATTGAATAGTATCTGATGATTTTGAAAGGTTATGTAAAAAATCAAAGTCATCCAAAGGGTTTTATTAAAGAGAAATATATTGTTGAGAAAGTCATTAAATTATGTACCGAACATCATTATGGAATGAAAAATGTAGGCCCACTGATATCATATCACCCTGGTCAGCTTGGGGGTAAAGTAATTTCAGGAAGAGAGGTTGTCATATTCAATATTACAGATCGAGAGTAGGCCCACTTTCATGTATTGCATAACGATTTTGGCATTGACACATATGTTCAAACCCAAAAAGAAATTCTTATGCATTTGAATCCATCTAGGGCTGAAAAATTTATATCAGATACACATAATCGGTAGTTTATAAGATGGTTTTGAGACCATATTTTTAAGATTATATGTGATAATCTGAACTCCATTTCAGAACGACATTGATGACTTTCCAGAGGTGTAAGTGTGTATGTATTATATTGCAATGATTATTCAGTTAATAGTTATACATTCTATAAAAATGGACATGGTGAAGATAGATCCATGCATAATAGTGGGGTAACACTTGTGGATGAAGGGATTCATGTTTTTGGTGCTATGGAAAAAATCCAGTTTATGCTAATATGTCATAATTTGGCATCATCAAACAAATATGGGAGTTTTATTTTACAAAACTCAAAGTGCTGGTTTTTCAATTCAGGTGGATTTATAACAGGAGGGCAGATAAAATATTTGAATCGGGATTTGTGAAAGTTGATTTCAGTAAGGAAGGAAAGAAAGATAAACCATTTATAATGGAATCATAGGAAATATATGTATTTTATGTTCTAGACCCTACAAACTAAAATTGGTTAATTGTTCTGTTATAGACCAAAACAACTGAAGGGTTATCTGAATGATCAATAGAGGATAACCCTTTATAGGGACTTGGCAATCATTTCATAGTGGTCTCAATGTAGATAGTGTTTTTTATGCCATAGGAGACAAAAATTAAGGGATTTACATTGTCAATAGAGGGGTCAAATCTATTTAGCCATTAAAAAAAGAGATTATAATAATTAGGTTATTGGTTTAGTGTAAAATTCATTGTGGTACAATATGTTATTAGCTGTTCACTACTGATTTTTCGAAATCTAAATTAAACATTAAACAAATTCTATAGATAATGACTTTTGTGCCTGCTGATGCGCACAATCCCAAGGCACAACATGTCTCTCAACATTCTACTACTAGTACTAGTGCATATCAACAACAGGTTTTCCAACCTATTATTGCTGGTCCCCGTGCTGAGGTGCAATATGTTTCTTGGCATGTTTCTGCTGGTCCTAGTGCCGATTATAGCACTATGGTGGAACATAATGATGATTCTTCTGAAGAAATGGTAGGAAATAAAACCATGACGATCCAAAAAATCATAAGAGCTCTGTAGATTGACATTGTTAGCCAAAATCCTCAATGAAAAAGAAAAAGGCATTAAATATTAGGTGGTATGGAAACCGATAGGCCAACATGTTAACCCCAACAAAGCCATCTTTAGAAGCTACATTTGAATCATCACACGACAATGTGAGCCGATTGATGTATAGTCATGGAACCATGTTTTCATTGGGCATAAGGCACTAATGTGGGAATATATTACGGTAAAAATATGATATCATTTTTTTAATTTAATAAAATATAATAAAAAACAAACAAATTGACTTACTCTTCATTATCCATTGAAGAGTGCATTTATAGTATACGACTCACATAAAGAATATGTATTGAGAGTTGCAGGAAGGATTTATAGATGCCTCCTAAAAATTTTAAAAAAAATCATCTTAATGATGTTGAAAGGAAAATCAAGCCTCACCCACCCCCTCTTTATGCACACTTGATATCCTAAAGAGCATGGGATTTTTTAGCAACTTTCATGTAGAGAAAACCATTAAGGTACATTTTCTATGGTAATACGTTGTTTTATATTCCTTGTATTCATCACTTTGATTGACATTTTTTTATTTATAAAACATCAATTGAGTACTGGAAATAAAAAACATGCAAAAAAACCAGCGTACCCCTACCGTTAGAAAAGGATAGGGTATGCTTAACTTGAGAAAAAAATTGGTACATCTATTAAATATACCATACTAATTTTATGTGAAATAAAACAACACCATAACCATGTTTATCTATTTATATATAGATAGATGTATTGAAATTGAAATCCATATCCATCCCACACCATGTGCTATGGAAGGAGCCTCGGGTAAATAAATAGGGGATACTGATAGATTAAAAAACACACAAAAGTGTGGGAAACATGTGTATGTATGACATAATATTAATTCGATTTGATTTAAATATTTAATACATAACAATGACTATTTATTTTTCAAAATTTCTATCTGACATAGTCACAAGAATCAACAACACCCACACCAGATGCATACAGACTTTCAGCAGAATTGAAGCAGCCAGAACTTTCTGGCCACGTTAGAGGTGTGGGTTTTGGGGTGACACCCTGAAAATATTTTCAAAAACAAAAAAAAGAAAAAGATCAAATAGAGGAAATGAAAAAAAATCAAGAAAAATTATCTTTTTTTAAGTATAATTACAATACTAGAGAGATATTATAGAATTTTTGATGGGGGGAGGAAAAAGAATAAAAAACTCAACAACAAACCGTGCATGAAGACCCCTCCCCACTCCCACCTCCTTTGAGGTGAGCCATTCCCATAAAAATCTGACTTAGCTGAGGTAATCAATGTATTAATAATTTTTTCTGAAATATTTAAATCACATACACACTAATAACTTTCTTGTTCTAAAACTCTATAGAGTAAAAATGACTCTGATTTATATCTATTAACTCCCACCAATCACCTAGTAGTGAGGGATACAATGTTCAATATGTTGAAAAACATGCTCCACCACATAACACTTCAAAAATTCCATTTCATAGTTTCAATTAATGTAGCTAATGATCTGAGTGCTGAGCTACCTGTTCCAGATGATGATAATGACATTCATATGGCTGAAAAAGATGTCGTAACATTCATTGTATGGCCGTCAATTCTTGTAAAAAAACATGTTGACAAGTAGGTATCCATTTCCAATTTATTTTTCAAGATGGACCTTTAAAATTTAATGAAAAATGTCTTAACTAATGACAGTTATTACAGAATGAAAAAGAGAAGGGGTGAAACTAAATATCATCTCAAAACTATCTCAAGGATCAACCAACTGATTGAAGTGGTCTACTGAGAGCACCTTCACCCCACCCATTCTATATCCACAGTTAATATCATTATAGGCTCCTGTAGATACAATGCTGAAAGATGAAAATACTCAGACAATTGAGTATGAAAAAGGTATGTACGTAGAAGATGAATCAGATTTCATTAGTGCTGAAGATTTAAATGAAATCCTCAAGTATGAATGGATAGGCGCCTCAGTTTTAAATGTATAAATAAGGTATGTTTTCTTGATTTTTTTACAATAGCTAATATACACTGATAATTATGACTAAATACATTTCATATTTTTCACAAGTGTATATATGAAAAACAATTGATGGGATATCCCCATGAAAAAAAAATTCGACTCGTTAATCCTCACATCAAATCTTCAAAAGAATTAATAGATTCTCAGAAAGTGGTTTTAACAATTTCATCCCTACTGAAATTGTTTGAAAACAAAATTATAGATGATAGACTCTTTTTAATACCAACAATTCAAGGGTAAAACTCTATAATTTAATCATATCAAATATATTTTAATTTCATTAATTACTTATTCCATTTGTGTTTTTAGGAAGCATTGGATGCAGATTGCAGTCCATTTTAATACTCCAAAGATTTATTTTCTGGATTCAAGGCACGGATATGCATCAAACCATCCATGAATGATGGTGTTTGTTAATTTTTAATACACTAGAACCATAATATTAGAACCAAACATCTAGTTATATAATTTATATTATATTTTAAATAGGATTTTGTTATGATAGTGATGTGTATCAATAACGTCTACTTCATGGAATGAATCTAGGGCCTAAGGACAAGAATGACTACCAGATCTACAACTAGAAATGTGTCTTGGTATATATAATAAACTTACACTATCCAAACACATATCAAAACAAATTACATATTTTTTATATGTTTCTAAAGTGTCCAAAACAAACAAACGGAAAGGATTGTGGTTATTATGTTTGTAAATTTATTAAAGAGATTGTATTTCATCAAAAAATTAGCATCCATAAGGAGGAATTTTAGAAAATAATTATGAGTTCATTAAAAATATTTATTAATACTTTGTGTATTTATATTTTTTCAATACTACCATGACAATCACAAATAACTCATATTGACATGATGATATAGATGTGTTTAGAAACGAATGGGCATCATACCTGATGAATGATTGTACACCAATAAGATGAAGTCGAATTCCTACTACATATGTCATCCTTATATAACCATTGATATCTCTATTTTTTACACTTATTTAGAATATGTTATCACCCTTTATTGTTATTTACATCCTAATGTTATGAAGAATGGTTTTAGAAATGAGTTTCTTTCTAATAAATCAAAACTTAATGAGAGAATCTTATGAAATAGTTATTTATGTTTCAATGTTTTCAAAATCTCTAGACCTAAACAACTATGGCATGGATCATTTATATTCTATATTTTTTTCATTTATGCAGTTGTTTCTACTAATGTAGTGAGTTGAATGAATATTGGGTGTGCATCACTCACAAATTTAATAACAAAACTAAGGATTCATCACTACTTTTGGTTAACTACCACATAGTGTAACATCTGATCTAAACATCCAATATGGCGCCCCGTTTATGCTCTAATCCGACATCGTATGTACGATATCATCATTCAGATTTTGATTTTCCTTCACTTCCTACACCCATTTACAAGGTAAATGGGTGCAGGAAGAGAAGGAAAAGGGAACACTGAATGATGATATCAAAGAGATGGTGTCCGACGAGAGCATCACGGGGACACCCGATCAGATGTTCTGATAAAATGCTATGGTAAGCTGATGTTAACCAACAGTAGTAAGGTGACGAATGAATCATTAGTTTGGTTATTGGCTTATATCTGGACCAATGAAACCATTTGCAAAGATTTAAAGGAAATGTTATGATATAATATTTCTATTTTAATGAAAACTTTCATAATGAAACTTTTATTTAATTTTCATTATTCCTTGTAGGGTTTGTTTATTTTAGAATAATTTTGTCAATGTGCAAAGCCTTTGTAGGAAGAGAAATGACGTCGTGTCTGCTCAATCACAGAGGAAATAGGAAATCTATTTCACTAGTGAATCAATATTTAATATCACTATGAGAACTCATAGGTTTTTTCCCTACTACACATAATCCTCATTACGTGATCATGACACTTAAGCTCCTTTGTATGAATGCTTCATGTGAACTGATCTTGTGATATCATCACAGGATCAAATCACATAAAAAATTAGATAATCAATTAAGGTAATTCACTTGAAAAATTATTCATGTATTCTTCCCTTATTTACATGATCACATAAAGATTCAAGGGTTGTGTAATCATATAAATCTCATAGGGTCATTAGATCACATGATCCTATTATGGTCATGTGATTAGATGACTTTGAACAAGTCATGCTCTTAATATGATATTTCTAATTAGTCATCTTCCCCTTTCTTAATCATGTCCATTTAACCCAAAATCCTCCATTTTCATAATTAATCAAAATTTTATTTTTTATGATACAAACTAATTCATGAATTGAAGCTAAGAAGGGTGTAGATCATTGGAATACAATGGTCAATAGTGTGGAAGTCAACTAATGAATAGTCATTCAGTGCACTCACATGCATCTTAAAATCATGATGGGAACTAGTATCTTGGATTTTCAATTTTCTAATTATTTTCCATTATATGTGGGTGGGGGTGTCCAGGAGGGAGGGGGTGTCCAGGAGTTGGGGGTGTCCAAGAGGGGAGGGAGTTGTCCTAGAGGGAGGGTGTGTCTAGGGTGGTGTCCATGAGTGGGGTGACTTGGAGGGGAGGGAGGGGGTGTTTCCAGAAGGGAGGGTGTGTCCAGGGGGTGTCCATGAGTATGGTGTCCAGGAGGTTAGAGAGGGGGTGTTTCCAAAAGGGAGGGGTGTCGAGGAGAGAGGGGTGTCTAGATGTAAGGGTTGGTGGGGTGTCCAGGAGGGGGTGGTGGTGTCTAGGAAGGTAGGGAGGTGTCCAAGAGGGAGGTGTCCAAGTAAGAGGGGGTCTCCAGGTGGGTGGTGAAGGGGATGTCCAGGTTGTAGGGGTGTTCATGAGTGGGGGCTGTCCAAAAGGGATGGGGTGTCCAATGATGTGTCCATGAGTGGGGTCTCTAGGAGTGGAGGGAAGGGGTGTGTCTAGAAGGGAGGGGGTGTCCAAGAGGGAGGGTTTTCTACGTGTGAGTGTAATTGGTGGTTTCTAGGAGTGGGGGTGTCTAGGAGGGGAGGGAGGTATCCAAGGAGGAGGGGTGTCCAGGAGGTAAGGGGTCTCCTGGTGGGAGTGGGTCTCTAGGTGGGTGGGGGTGTCCAAGAAGGATGCGGGTGTCTAGGAGGGAGGGGGTGTCCAGGGGGTGTCCATGAGTGGGGGTGTCCAAAAATGTAGAGGGGTGACAATGAGTGGGTATTACAGGAGGGGAGGGAGTTGTGTTTCTAGAAGGAAGGGGATGTCCATAATGAGTCCCATTCAATTCCATTAAATACTGATAATATACAATGGGTAGATCACTTCTGAAGTAGCCTGAAGTTTGTCCGTAGTGAGTAATAAAAAGTTCTAACCATCTAATCCTATTCCAATCCATAGTAAATCCCCAAGTATTATATTTTAGTTCATTTTGCAGCCTAATATGTATTATTTGATACCATAAATACCCAACATATGCATCATTTACCTTTGTCACATTAGATTTTTAAGAAACACACTTTTTCTCAAAAACAAAATTGTAGTAGAATACATTTGCTTGAAAAATTATGGATGATATATGAGTCTGATGGAAAAAATAATTTCTGATCTAGAAGAGTTCTGAGGACACTCTCAACTAAATCAATTTTGACCCTCAATCCTGGATTGTGGATGAAATCTACAGAATAAGATGTTTTTTACCAGAAACTGAATTCTAAAAGATGTATCCCCCTACTTATATATATATATATAAATTCTCCCACAATACATAGGATTGGAATATGCCGTTTGTGTCATAGGATCTCTATGTTTTTGTTTTTTGTATTTTTAAAATATATTTTTCATAAAACCATTTCAATATGGACAACAAGGCTTTAATCATAAAATCCATTAAAATGTTCACTTTTAATGATAAACGAATATCCATACCATAAAAAACCAGATGTGGCATCCCAAACACCATATAATAAATCATTTTCATGAAACTTAAAATGACCCCACATGGTGAAAATTTGAACACACATGAAACCCCTTTTCTTATGAAAAATGCCATACCATCATTTATACATTTTACCAAACCAACCTATATCAATGGTAGAAATATCAATTTTCATAAATAGGTTCAAACACCCCATTTTTATCATAAAAACATTTACATAAAACTTTAAAACATTTAGGTTACTAATTCTATGCTCAACCATTTTCTTAAAAATACCGAACGTTCCACTTACCGGCAACTCATGCAAAAAACATGTCAAAAACCATTAGCCATATAATTATTAAAATCCACTTTATAAATACATAAATAGACCCAAAAATAACACTTTTCATGATTCCCATACTTTAATAAATTCAATCATGTCATTTTATATTACATTTAGGACACAAAATCCAACTATTCACTTTTTTGAATACTAGGCATTCAACATTTGACAAAACAAATTCTATTTAACATCCAAATGGGTAAAAACACAATTTTTCATGCCAAATATTTATTAATATAGTTAAAAAATTTCATAAACAACATAATACATGTGAAAAAACTAGTGGAATTTTTATTTAAACAAGCGGTGTGCACGTTTATAATGAAACAACTCCATTTTACAAAAATTGCATAAATAACCATTTTGCATACCAAATAGATCATCCAAAAGTTGTACCGATATAATAAAAATGTTTAAAAGGTTATAAAATAATGAAAGTGTTGAATACTAAATAATAAATGCATGTTCATGGGATGACCTACCTCAACAACCAAGATAGAAATGAAACGAACAACTGATATAACCTTCGAAGGGTTTGTTAAACCTAAACCTTAGAATACCAGCCCCAAAATACAAAAACCCCCATAAAAACTCATGAGATGATGTAACCCTTGGTTGTTAATGGCCATGTAGGAACTGAGATCCATGAAATAATGGAAGTATGAGGAGGAATAAGGAGAAAGGATATAAAAATCACCTTTATAACTAGAGAAATCGTTGTCTTCCCTTAGATCCACACCCATAGAAGAGAGGGAATGTAATGGAACTCAATGGAGAGGATCCATAGGAAAGGATGAGATAGTGAAAGAATATTTTGGGGAAAAATATTAAAGAAATAAATATTTATGATATAAAAAAAATTAACTCTTAAAAATATGGATGATTTGAGAAACCTTGGGGAAGTTCACCCTAATACCTAATGAAGATGAGCTCCAAAGTGGGAAAATTGAACATGTCGGTATGACTAGTATTTCATGGGGTTGAGTGAGAAGTAGAATGACCAAAAAATATAAAAATTGAATAATATATAAATTAAAAAACATTTAAAAAAAATCTAGTAATGGGATCACTGTTTTCCCCATATCTTGAAGTATCCACCTTTCCCCCCAAATCTCTAAAACAATCTATGGTGCACCAATGGTAGGGTGATTAGACATAGATGGAACTTCAAAACTTAACATTAAACTCACCCAAAATCCATAAAATGGATCAGTATTTCAAACAAACTGGATCAAATCCAAGACATGAAAAACCGGGTGTGACACCGTTCACTTTCATTAACATTCCTATGATTTATTTTTACGTCTATTACCATGTCAAAATTTGATAACATATTTCTATATTTTCATTTCCATTAAAGAAATTATTTCTTGTTGTTTCCCTTAAATTACATAATATTATGTTGTAAAATGTTCTCCCATATTCATGTTACTATAAATTTTATTTATAATTGATGATATCCCATTTTCCTTCTCATTAAACCTCTGATGATAATATATGTATGCATGTAACCATGAAGAAATTTAATATGGATCATCTTTTATAGTTATGTTTTTTTCATTACATTATTTATTCTATTTGAATATTTATTATTTTTTGATATGACATTACTTGTCTATATTACTAGAAATTTGATTTTTCTGTGATGAGATACCCATTTCTCTATCATTAAAACATTTTAATGAATAATTATGTGACATCATTATGCAGCCAACATTTCACCATGATCTTTCATTCCAAAAAAAATTGTGTTGTCAATTCTATACCTGTTTCGTATCAAGGGTGTTCAAATTGATGAACAATTACTTTTTTATTGAGGGAATGGACATATTTATTAAACTCAATTTAATTATTGAAGAATATATGATGATGAATGTATCCATGTTTGATGATCTATGTGGAATACATATGCATGAGAATTAAATGAATATGATGGTTGTGCCTAAATAGTTCTCCAATACACTGGGTAATGTTTAGTATCATGATATTCCATGTTGGGAAAGGGAGTGAGCCATGTACCTTTATTGTAATTTTCTACCATGATGTCTTGGCAGGTTTAGCCTTGACCTATATTTATTATTCAGTTTTTTAATATTTTTCCACATTTCCCATGTTATTATTATCATGCATTATCATGTCTCATTATCATGCTAATAATTCATACTCTTTTTATAACACAATTATATTCCTAATGTGTAATAAGTATTATTATCTTCATGTTATTCCATATTTTTTAATTTACTGGGAATTATAGATCACCCCATTCTTATGTTTATACTCAAGTTATATTGGGTAGTTTTAAATCCATAAAACTTTTTAACTATGTTATGGATGTTTTAAATAATGTTATTATGTACTATGTTCAAGATGTTACATTACGTACATTGTCACGAACCAGGCCGGGTCGCCATCCGACCTGGTGCCCGACCCAGCCTGGTTCATGACAAAATGGTATCAAAGGGCAAGGTTTGCTCTCTTGGGTCGTTTGCTTTTGAGATGGAGTCAGAGTCGACCAAGTTTAAGGTTGTTGGAACTCAACGTTCTAGCTACGAGCAATGTGCCTGGCCAGCACACCTCGTGGCGGGACTCGAGTTACCAAAGTAAGTTGGGTTTTGTCCGAGTCATTGTTCCGTGTGGTTAATCTTGCTTAAGGGAAATGAAAAGAGAGTGGGGCCAGTGGTCTTAGTGAGCTCGCAGGGTCTGGCAAACCTTGTGGAGCCGGGGACACTGTCCTAAAATACTCTCCGTGTCCAGTGGCGTGATTGGCGTATGGCCGCTAACCATATGCTTCAATCACCCGCTGACACTAGTTTTCTCTTGCGTCGTTTCTCGTCTCATTGTTTTGGATTTGTGGAAAGTTGGTTTTTAAGTTAAAATGTTTTGGTCTTAGAAAATGTTTTCAAATGAATCACATTAAAAATGAAATGATGTGGAAGGTTTGAAAAATTTGGGTTGGATGTTTTGGTTCTGGAAAAATGGAAAGGTTTGGTTTTGGTACTTGGTGTTCTCGTGGGCGACCACATGCATAAGTGTATATGGAAAGAGAAAGGGTTAATGGCACGAGCAGATGAGTGCCTGGATGAATTTGAGGTGGGTGCCAGTGCGGCACGGGAACATGCATGTGCAAAGCTCACGGGACGCCATTGGTGTTTGTGCAACCCACTGGCATTGCTTATTTTAAAATGTCTTGTTAAAGAAAATGTTTGGTGTTTTAGTAAACGGTGTTTGTGTGGCGTGTCCTTGTGTTTTTGAGATGTTGGATGCGTGGCGTTTTGAACTGAGTATTATTTATGAATGGTTTATGTCCTGAGTTTGAGTTCTTATTTGTAAGTTGGGATGTAAGCGTGTGGTTAGTAAATTCCTTTGAAGAGTACATCGGGGAGCACTTGCAGTGGTTTCCCCTGCACGGTTGGTGTTTTCTTGTGGTATGTCTTGACCGTTGGAACAGTTTGGTTTGGTCCATCGTTTTCTTTCTTGACTAGTGTACGGCCCCCTATAAAGCGCTGACATGTGATTGAAGTACAACTATGGGGAATTCCCTGTTGGCCGACACTCCAGTTGATCGAAGGATTCTCTTTTTGAATTCTGTAATTAAACCCACCTTTACTTTTTACATCTAAGTGGATCCTCTCTCACTGGGATGACAGATGCGAGGGGAGTTGAACAGTGTTTTGGTTTCTTTGAGTTTCCTGAGTCATCGAGTATGAAATTTGACGTCGTTACGCTTGAAGGTTTCCCCTAGAAACGGCGAAAGAAATTCCAGTGGGGAAGGGTGAAGGCGATTGAGAGCTGTCAGTGCTTATCGATGTTTTGAATGGTTGGTAGTGTTTACATTAGCCGCAAGGGTCATGTTCGGTGACGTCTTGCAGCGTGAGACCTCTTTGATAATCAACAGTGGTTTGGAAGCAAACCTAAGTCGTCGGTGTAGCCTATCATTCTAAATGACCTCTGATCTTTGGTTTGTCTTGTTTAAGAAAGAGGTTTACGTTAGGCCACTAGTGTGGCAGACCCAGTCACATGGGGATGCTACGGTCAATCGCAGGAATCATGTTTTGTTTAAGACTGAGTTTGAAATCCCTCTCTGTATAATGTTCCTCTCAACAACAATGGTTATGTTCAGGTGATGATTCATGGTGTCATGTTCTCATCCAGTGTGACAAAGGGTGATACGCATACACCATTGCAGCTCTTGTGTTGGTTAATGTTTTGGGTATGATCAATTAGATGTCATGGTGTGTTGTGTCTGATGGTGTTGCCTCGGTTGCAGTATGATTGCGTGTTACACCGAAAGGAGAATCTCCGTTCAAGAGTCTTTAATACCTGACTGCGAGGCAGAAGATGCTTCAAACATCAGGGCTCCATCCATAGGTCTCGGAGTGAAGCTGGCGCGTAGTCAGGAACCCCAGGATTGTATGAGACCCTAGTGTTATCTCTGTCGTCGGTATTAAAGGTGAAGGCAATTTAAAGTTGTTTTCTGTGGTTCCAATCCGAACGACCCGATTGGGTGTGTGAGGCTACATGTGGCTATAAGGTGGCGCGGTCGTCTCATTATCTTAAGGTCTTGAGGGTTGCGTTCCATCAAAGGTAATCGTTTTTAGTTGTCCCTATGGGATGTGTTGGGTAAGTTGGTATCAAATTGGAATGGAACTCATCTAGGGATGTGAAGATGTTGGTTCGTCTTGGGTTGTGGGTTTGACGCCCGGTAGTTGGGCCCGAACCTCCCCGCCCCTTGTGGTGGGGTGCCTAGCCCCCGTCGAGAAATTTCTAAAGTTTTGTATCTGCTGTCAGTTCTAATGGTGGGGAGACCCACAGTGGGTCTCACACGAATGTCTCTAGATTGAATCAGTGCTGGACATTTCTTTACTGGCGGGGAGTCTGCTCGAAGCTTTCCGTGCCAGTTTTCCAGTCTCGTTTCGAGTGTCAGTGACTTTTTAATGGTGGGGAGCCCCTCGGGCCTCCCCATGTTGATCTTTTGCTTCTGTTTTTAAATATGGTTTGTTGATAAGTGGTAAAAATGTTCTGTGGACATGGTCTGAATTTGTCTATTGATTCCAACCAAACGGTGCGGTTTTTGTTTAATAATGTTTGAGTTGTTTCGTCTGATGAGGTTGGTTTTCGCGGGTGCGAGAGTCATTTTCCTTGATTAGTCAACTGGAGGTGTTTTAACCCTTTAGGGTAGGCAACACATATGAGAAAGTCTTTTACACATTTCTTGAAGTCTCCATTAAGTCACTCTCTCTGAGCACGATTTTTGTTTGCCTCCTTTCGCTTGATGTTTGTGGGGATCCCCTTTGAACCATGAGGAGGTGTCGTTCTTACTTTGACTCTTAGCCTTCGTTGTGGCTTTCCGGGGACGGAAAGCTTTATGGTGGGGAGAATTGTCACACTCGCATCTTTTACATTATTTATTTTATCAATTTTTCTTCAGCCTCGGGTGGTTAGGGTTGAATCCCGAGTTAAAATTTTGAATTCTTATCTTAAAAATGTCTGTTTTGGCCTCGACTGCGTCCAGTGCACTGCGGTCGAAGTCGTGCGGCCTCGCTTGGGTCGTCAGACAACTCTGCCTGGTCACTACATGCCTTTCCAATGATCGATTAACGAAATGAGATGAATTAAGAATGGTTTTAATAATAATAATATTATTAATGTCACTTAAAATATTATTATCATTAACTTGAATAATAATTTAAGTGAGTATCATTTTTATTATCAGCATTTTATTAAGTAGATTATTGTATACTTTACAATTGGTTTTATTATGTTATTTTTATTATTATTATTACTGTTATTATTATAATTATAATTATAATTATAATTATTAGTGGCTTCTGCGTCACCGGACGTATGAGCAAGGCCTGGTTTTGAGATCCGCACGGTCTGGCCGGCTTTCAAATGTGTTGAAACATAGCAGAATACTGAAAAAGAAATAATTAATGCAATAGAAATAAAATTGAAATAAGAAGTTTAGTAAACTATAAGAAATTGTTTTTAATGAAGAAAAAATATATTGTTTGGGGTTAATAAATAATATGGTTAATATTATGTGATATTATTGCACTTCTTATTATCATACCACATATTTCTTTTATTATCATACCACATATTTCTTTTATTTATTTTGTTGCTTATTTATTTATTATTATTACTATAGGTATTATTCTATTTCTATTTCTTTTTTTTTTACTTGTTTTGTTCTCTTTTATTATTATTATTTTTTTTTCTCTCCCTCCCCACTCATTCCCGTCGGGCCCCTCCCCCATCTCCTTTCCGTTTTTCTTTCTTCTTCCCCTGGAAACCCTAGGCGCGACGCTCCTCTCGTCGGACCGGCCTCCCCTTTCCCCCTTCGGTGGCGCTGCGCCCCCTCCCTCCTCACCTGCTGCCTTCTGCTCACCAAGGCCGCACCCTCTCCCTCTTTGCCGGCTACCTCCCCAGCTCCCCCCCTGGCATCGCGTTGATCCGCCGCACCCCAAGGCCGGCAGCCCCTCTTCTTCTCCGGTCAGCAGCCTCGCTGGTTCCGGCTCCCCCACCGGCGGCTTTCCCTCCTTCCGCGAGAGTGGTTCCTCTCCGGTTGAGTTCTCTTCTTCATTTTTTTCATCTAGAGTTCATGGTCATCCAGTTGGAATGAGGTCCGAATTTAGGGTTCTAATTAGATTTTTATGGTTCCAATGCTTGATTTAGGGTCAATTTGTGGTTGCTTGAGGTGCGGACGAGGTGCAAGGGTGATTTCGCACATTCTGCGGAAGATTCTTGGTTAAAGGTAGGTGGTTCCGTGCTATACCATCATTAGATGATTTAAATTGCTCCTTAATTAAATTGCAATGTTTTCTAATGATAATTTGTGTGATGTGAAATTTATTTTAGGCATGCTTCGATTTTCAGATTTGATGAATTTGAATTGTTCTTAAGTAAATTACAATGTATTTCATGTGCGTCGAGTTTTTGAAATCTTTATATGTATTTTGGTTAATTGGTTAAGGTGTGAAAATTGTGTTTTCAAGAACGCTTGAGGTGCAAGGGTGATTAAATTGAGTTTTCCTTTTAAAGAAGATAAACAATTCTGATGTGTTAATTTTTATTAAGAACCTTGAGTGTGTTTTAGGGGTGCGAATGATGTTTTAGAAGGGTTGGGACGTGCAATTGATTTTCAAATGGTTTTGGCATCTAAAAATTTGTGTGTTTTAAAGTGAGGTCTTGTGGTATGCATGTGATGTTTTACAAATTAAGAAATTGTTTAATTAAGTGTCGTTTAAGATGAAGAATATGGTTGGTAAGGTTTTTGAGGTTGCATGGTAGGTGCGAAATGTGTTTTCAAGTTATTTGAGGGGTGTGTGTAATTAAATGTAGATCTTCAATCAACATGAGTCAATTTGGGTGTGTTTTCCGTGTGGCGTACTTTTGGAATTAAATTGAAAATTTTTTGAACAATGGGAAAATATGTTTTAGTTTGCATAAGCTACACTTTTGGTTTTAAAGTGACGTTCGTATATGAAATTGAGTTCGTCGTTCTGGTGCAAACCTTTTCTTTCTAATTTTAAGTGTTTTATAAAATTGTTAATTGCACTTATTAAATTATATGTGGAGCGTGAGAGTTGTGTTTGATAGTATTAGGTGTGCGTTAAGTTTTAAAGGTATTCTTACATGTGAGATTGGACATGCCTCATGTGAAAACTCTTATTGTGCTATTTTGAAATGTTCTTCTAATTGTTTAAATAGTTTATCAAGTCACGCAAGTGATCTGGACTATGTGATAAAATGGTTTTGGTGTGCGTGTGTTTTTTTTTGTGGTGTTTGGGTATGCAAATGGTGACGTGTATGTGTAATGTTTTGTTTGGTTCGAGATATGTGGAAGCAATATACATTATTTGAATGTGAAACTTGTTTGAGCACATGGGAAAAACCCTGGGTATCTAGGTGGGCAGACTAGAACTAGTGCGCTAGTGAACCAGATGGGTGTCGTCCCTGTTTCACTTAGCTGGAATGACGATTGCAACACTAACTAAACATGATATCTGAGGGTCGTGGCCTTCTAAGCCACGTGTTCTGAGGGTCATGGCCTTCTAAGCCACGTTTTCTGAGGGTCGTGGCCTTCTAAGCCACGTTTCACCGAGACACGAGGTTCTAGGGTCCCACTTGAGCTAGATGAACCTTAGGGGATTTACCCGTAGTGCTCTACCATCTTTGGCGTGGTGCCTTCCGTCGGCATATGGAAGACCACTTGAGTATGTGTGTGTGTGTGTGAGCATGTGTGTGTGTGTGTGTGAGTATGTGTGTGTGTTCCCATATTGTACATTTCTCTTCCCCTTTAAAAAAATCGTGTTTGTTAAATGAGTTCTTTTTAATGTTTTTCTTTTAGAGTTTAACTTATAAATGTTTTCTTTAAAAGAATTTTTAAATTAAAATTTTTAATAAGCACTTTAAATTGTCTTTTGATGTTGTGGCATGGAACCATATCTCGGTGGCGTCCTACTGGGCTTTTAGCTCACACCCTACATACACCCTTGGGTGTATGTAGATTCTTGTTTCTTGTTTCTTGTGTATTCCAGGTTGTGCGTCGTGCTCAGTGATGGTGGTTCAGGTTGCAGCTGGTCTTCTCATGCAGAATGGTGTTGATGTGGTCTCACTTCTTCCGGGAGGTTGGGTATGAGTTTTAGTTTCCACTGTCGTCTTTTCTTTTTAGTTATTTCTTCAAGTTGTAGACTTTAAACTTGTTCATAGTTTAAAGGCACGTTTTGTTGTCTATTTCTAATTTCAGTTTACCTATCTGGTTATTTGGTTTTTCTGTCTTGTATTTTGGGTAAATCATTCCCACGTGCTAGTTTTGATACCCAGGCACTTGTGCCAGCCCGTGGGGATCGGGAACGCCCTTCGGGCCTTGCCGCGGACTGGGTTGGGCGCCGGGTCGGATGGCGACCCGGCCTGGTTCGTGACATACATACCTTCTAAATACACTAGACTTTTCAGACTTTGTTGGGTTGTATTAAGAATTTTTTTAGAAAATAATGGATTAATGTGTTATAAAGATAAGGGATTTTATAAGTAGAGTTTAGAAAACTACTAGACGAGCTGATTAATAAGAGATTTATTCACCCTGGTCTTCCAATATGGGGTCTTGTATTCTCTATGTTAATAGGAATGAAGAATCCATTGGTATTTACATTGATTATAGGGAAATCAATTCTATTACTATATTGAAAAGGTATCTTATACCTCACATTTTAGACATATTTGATCAACTTCATGAAGACCAATAATTTTCAAATATTGATATTTTTTTCTATAGAATTACATTTTATTAAAAGAATACATTACAAATAAAACTTTCGAAATTAGGTATTTACATTAAGAGAATACATTAATATAATTGGGATTTACTAATGCACTGTCTATTTTTATGGATCCAATGAAGAGAGTATTCAAAGAATATCTGGATTATTTTGTGTGGTATTCATTGATGATATAATTGTATATTCAAAAATCTATGAGGACCATGAGAATCACCTATAGAATATTATTAATACTCCTATAAATAAATATTTTTATATGAAATTTAGTAAGTGTGATTTTTTGATTAAAATATATTATTTTCATATAGATATTTTCCAATATAATGGGAACGTAATTGAACATATAGAGAAGTGTTATTAATGATAATGAACAACACTAATTAAAATTAATGTGGATTTTAGATTAATTAGTTTGGAAGGTTACAATGAGTGATTTGTTCAATAAATTTCCTTATTAGAAACCCATTAATTATGTTTACATGTAAATGTGTTATGTTTTCTTAAAAAATGAAATGTAAATAATGATTTGATGAACTAAAGAATAGTTTTTTAAATTCTAATATTTTGACTCTAGAATCTAAAAGATATGGGTTTATAATATAAAATGATGCATCGAAGTAGGAAATTGTTTGTTTACAAATGAAAAATAATAATGTTATTTGGTATGCATAATTGAAATTGAAGAATTGTGAACAAAACTATCCAAAACATGATCTTGAGTCAGAAGGTCCAATCATTTATTTTATGATAGGGAGAAATTATCACAACAATGAAATATGTAAAATATTCAAAGAACAAAAAAGTCTAAAAATTATTTTCATAGAAAGAGATATATATGAGACAATTTTTATGGCTCAATATTCTAATGGATTATGATTCATCAATACACTACCTCCCAGGGATTGGGAATAATGAATCAGATGCATTGAGTAGGAATGATCAAGGAGTAATAACCCAACTGAATATTGAGAGAGATCTTGTTTTTATAGATATAGTAATTATTTATATTGAAATTATTAAGGAATAAAATACAACCCTCATTGTTCAATTGATTTTGAACCCATATTTATTAGAATAGATAAAATTTAATCTATATAACGATGAGAACATTCAGAAGAAAATCAAAACCATGAATGATGTGAAATTAAAATATTTCATTTCTGAAGGTAGTATTATGAAATTTGTAGAGATAATATGTTTTCAATATATAAAAGAACTAAAATTATAATTTTTGGATATTTATCATAGATCAAATTTCTCAACATGATAGAGAAGAACAATGATATATATGGATTTGAGGGATCATTTTTTGTGGGATAAAAAGAAGTAGAAAATTTATAATTATGTTTATAAGTATTTGGGTTTTCAATAAGTTAAAATTATGTGATATTATCTTATTAGAGTCATACAACGTCTTACCATTCATTTTTGAAAAAGGTATGTCATTACTTTGGAATATTCCAACAGTTTACTAAAGTGTCTTTAAAATAAGGATCTAATATTGGTTAGAATTGTTCTCCTAACAATGTCTTCACATTTCCTCACTAATAGTGAATATTTACCTACCGATAACCTTAAAAGTCTCTATATTAATGATTTTATAATACATCATGGAACATATATATTATTTATTTTATAATGAGATCCAAATTTTACAACAAAAGTATGGAAACATCTTCAGAAGGATCTTGATGCCGAGCATTATTTGAGAAAATAATACCATACTCAATCATATGAATAGTAAAAAATTACTTTTCAAACAATAGATGACATGATGAGCCATTCTCACCAATCATTCATGGTAGTTGGGATACATATTTACCTATTTCAGAGTTTTCCAATAATAATAGTTTCCCATCTTGTACTCAAATATTATTATATAAAGCTTATAGAGAATAGAATGTCATACTCTAACATGTTGGAATGAAATTAATGAAAGTAAAACTATAGGACCAAAGATTTTTGAATTTACAAAAACATTGGTAAATGTTATTTATCCTCACATTAATGAAGCATAAATTAGGTAATAGAGTTACGATGATAATCAGAGAATATATTTTAAATTACATGTGTGAGAGAAAGTATTCTTGAAAGTATCTCCATTGAAGGGTATTATAATGATTGGAATGAAATTGAAACTAAGACATAGGTATATTGGACCTGTGAAATTCATGAATGAATCAGTGTTCTTTCATATTATTTTATACTACAGAAAAATACCTAAAAAGTTGATGATCTATTTTACATATCATTGATCCAGAACTACATACTATACACAAAAAACATGATCCCCTATGATGAAAAATTACATGAACCAAATCTATATTACTATGAAGAACCCATCCATATTCTTGATACTATAGAAAAATTATTGATGAATTAGAAGATTTTTCTTATAAAGGATGTTTGTGGAAATAAAAAAATGGGAGAAGCATTGTTGGAATGAGAGGATATAATAGTGAAAATGTACCTATGTAATTTTAGGAGGTAATTCCAAAGAATTTTTTAGGATGAAATAATTGTGTTATGGAATAATTCATCATCCTAATGTATTATAGTATATCTAGTTTAGAATAAATTTAATTTCATTAATAGATTATGGTTTATAATGCATCATGTTTAAATGAAAATAATATATTAGTATAATATTCAAACAAAAATTATATTATCTATTTATTAAGTTTGAACGTATAAATTTTTATAACTATGAAATTAGCATTATGGTGATCTATTTATTTTAAATAATATAAAAATCCTTTGAAATTAAAAAGAAATGTTTTCTGGAAAACAACATTTTTCTAATGAACACATTAGTGACGCTTGACACACAAAATATAAAATTAGTCGTTAAAATTTTTATAAATTTTATTTGAAAAAAATAGTCTTCATTTTTGAAATCATAATATCAAAAATATATTATGCTGAATTTTTTGAATTATGTTGAAATGTTTCCATTTCAGGGAGAAATGAAAAATACTGATTTTTCAATGAAAAATTCCTTTTCATTTTAATAATTATATTAAAATTTAATTTTTAAGTAAAAATGATTCACTTATATAACAATTAATCTATTTTTTTTCATTTTAATAATTTACATAATAAATTTGATACGAAAACTTTGAAATTTTTTGAACATTTTCTCCTTTAAAACATGATTTCTGATCGAATATTTGGTATTAATTTTTAATAAAAATTTTCCCATATGTTATCTAATTTTGAAAAAATATATAACCTATTCAGAATGATAATAAATTATAATTTATTATAATTTGAAGTTTCTTTTTTACCAAAATTACTAGTGAAAAAATAAAAATTAAATATTATGACAGAGGTAATGATGGATTTACCAGGGGTTAAACATAAATTTTAAGGGTTAAAATGACCTACCTAATTTTAAAACAACAATTTTCATAAAATATTTAAACCATTTCTCTTATATTTTGGAATGATGATGACATGGGTATGAATGAATCATTTTAAATATTAACAACTATCCCAATCACCTCATATATAAAAGGAATAATGTACTCTTATTTTCTTCACACATTCAAACCATAATTGTTCAGCCAAAACCTACCCAAATCAGTTTACTAATTCAGTTCCATCACCCTATAATACATTTATCATTTGAAAAAATAATATTTTGAAAGATATTAGTGCAAGATAAATGAGGTTACCCAAAGAAGAGATCATATTTTTCAACAAGTATCATTATTTTATATATTCTACTACCCCATTAAGTTATTATTAAAACATACTAATATAAAAAATTTAGAATCTTCCAAATACTAAGAAGTAATTTTTTAAATTTAATTATCTAAAACCACATTTTCTTCAATCAAATGGGCTAAAAATAATCATTCATCTATTAGATAGACCACTTCCTCATGATCTGATGTCATTCGTTTTTGCTTTATCAACTTCTTCTATTGTGTATTATGATGGGTATAAAGTATATATAAGATATTTATTTAATAATTATTAATATGAAGAACTATTTCATATATAAAACTATTTAAATTATATTCCATAGGAGATGTGATAATGTCGCTCAAGTGTAAGGTGGACTACCACCTTACGAAGTGTTGTGATTAATCTTTCAATGATGCTTTACATGGAAGGCGATAAAGATAAAGTTGATTATTATATGTGATATATATGAAACAATTTTAATATTAATGAAATATTTATCATCCTGAGAATATAATATATGTCATTTTATTTCTTACCTTTTCACTCAACGATAGATGAAAACATTATTCTTGTTAATGTGGACTACAACCTTCATGAAATGTTGTGGATATATTTTCATTCCCACACCACATGGATGATTTATAAAATTTTTAATTAATAAAATATTATGGGTTAGTTAATATTTTTTTATTTATAATATATTACGTATATGATTTCCACAAGGTTAATTTGAAACTGTCTTCATAATTATAACATACTTAATTTATCAAGACTGACTTTCATAATTGGTCATAAAATATAAAATGATCAATAAATATGATATGTATTCCATGATCATGATTCCTAGATATTATTAAATTATGTAATATATATAATAACTAGATCTTATTGATAAAAAATGTATGATGAAATAATTCAATTAACACCTGAAAAATGAAAATAATAACGGATTATTAAAAAATGAGTGATAAGATGTTATAAAACGATAATATATGATATTATGAATATTAATATGGTTCTAATGTATGCTAATAATATATATTAAACCACTATATTTGAAGATAAATAAGGATCAATTAAAATGAATAATTAGGTAAGGGATTTCTTCTCAAGGGCCTTTATGTGGAGATATATTTGTTATTATGCACCGATTTACTTTTTTGTCATGTTGATAATACCCCCTTGACATGTAATATCATGATTAATTCATTTTTCATGGTATTTTATGTTTTACATGGAATAATTTCATCCAAATTCATTTTAAAAGAGAATTATGAAGCAATAAAAGTTATTGTATAATCTTACTTTATTTTTTGATTGGTAACTTTATTTCAAGACAATCACTTTTTTATAATAAATTTTCATTGGAAATGAAATTTATCTTAAATATACATATTCCTTCATGTTTGATATTTATATTTCCTAAACCATATACTATTATTAAATATGGGGATTAATTTTAAATTCAATTGTTTATTTTGGGAAATATTGTCAAATTATTATTCTTTTCCAAATATATATATTTGATGATCAAGAACATGGTTTATAAATTAAATTGATTATTAGACATATGATGAATTATTTGGAAATTAAATATATGGATATGGTCAAGTTAATTATTTCCCTTTAACGGACTAAATGGTCTCATAAGAGATATTAGTTTGATAAACCCTATGAGTTTGTTCCTAGAAGTTTTAAAATTTCCTATGAATGGTCTTGATAATATATTTATGGATACCAAAATGGATGGGTTTCTACCCTATTGTATCAAAACATGTTGAGAATGTTCTTGACCAAATATGTATCATATTTTAGAGACATTATATCTGAAAATTAGGTATTCTCTTTATTGGTAATTTAGTTATTATTTTTAGCGACAACATTTTCTAATAGATATTATATATAGTTGCATTTTGTTATTATTTTTTAATTAAATGGATTGTGTTTAATGTAATTTACCTTTGAACATTTATTATTTATCATATTACAATGATTTTATGTAATGGAATGGGTTTTAGGGATCCATTACATTCTGAAAATATCATGTTGGGTTTTCTGGTCTAGGAATCTCGGTGAAATTTGGCGTAACGGTAGGCCTACCGGTAGCCTTATCCTACCGGTAGCTCGGTCTACTGGTAGCCGCAACCTACTGGTACCTCGGTCTACCGGTAGCTCTGTCTACCAGTAGCTGCAGCCTACCGGTAGCTCGGTCTACCGGTCGCTGCAGCCTACCGGTATCTCGGTCTACCGGTAGCTACAGCCAACCGGTAGATGTCAGCCACTGGTGGTTCTCAGCTACCGGTGGCTCTCACCTACCCCCACAGGTTCTTCCCAATAGAGCCCCTTTTTACACAAATTGGGTGATGTGGGTGGGAATGGGATCCCTTGTTTTCATACTCTCGGTGGTTGTGAAATTGGGGATGGGATCCCCTATGTTATGGATTCAGTGGTTTTGAATTTTAGGACGGGGTGGTTACCTTCCTTATATCACGAATTGGAGTGGGATCCTTCATTTTTGAGAAACCTTTTTGGCTCCTGGTTATTGGACATGAGGCTGTATCTTGGAGTTTTCTTGGTTGTTGTGACGTTACAAGAGAACCGGGTGTGGATGTTGTAGTTGATGCTTGACTGTTTGTTTTCCCTCGACTTGTTCTTATGATTACTAGTTGCCTAAGTAGGTGCCGAAAATTATTTAAAACATTGGTACTGAACATAAAAACAAGGATGGGATAAATGGGTTTTGGTTTGGCGTGAGTTGTGACTTGGACTTAGTGCTGCATGTGCTCTTTAGGAGGGCTGAAGAAAAACCTAAACTTTTGGTGAGTGCTTGTTACCTATACATATACTTTTCGTTTTGTGTTTCTTGTTCGCACCCCACCCAAGTTGAGAACATAGTGCCGAACACACCAATTTATTGGGGGAGGGTGTTTTCCCAACACAATTATTAGTGGATGGTTATTATCTCCTTTTCTGCTTCCTTTCCCAGATAGCCCAAGTATCTTCAGGCAGGCTGTGACGGCCTCAGGTCCATTATTAGCCCAAGAACCTTTGGGCGGGGTGGTGTGGGGGTTATGGCCCAGGTGTGTGCGGGTAGTTAGCTTCCCATGTATCTTCAGGATGAGGCCCTGGTGTCTTCGGGCGTGGCAGTGGATCTTTTAGCCCAGGTGTCTTCGGGCATGGTGGTGTTTGTTCTAGCCTAGGCGTTTATAGGCGTGGTTACGTGTGACAGTTTTGGCCTAGGTGTTTGCAGGTGGGATTCGGCAGTGGGACTCCGTGTGGTTGTGGGCCAGGTGTGTGCGGGCGGGTGTGCCAGTGAGACTGCGGCGAGAATGGCAGGATTTCATCGATGCGTAGTATGTCTCAATAACCAGTGGGAAAATGGCGTGGGGTACCCAAACATCTATGTCCTATTATTATATATATTACATGACTTGCGTTATTTGGGGAGTGTGCCTTGGTGAGGCTTGGGTTGATATTTTACCTCGTTCTGTGTTTGGTTTACTCCCTTTTTCTCACGAGACATTAGTACGTTCCCCCACTTATGCATGAGAGTCTTTGGTTTTCCCTACTGAGTGTACTTGTATCCTCATCCTACGTATATAAAATGCTTTTAGGATTCCAGGAGGACTTTGGGGATCATGCAGGATCTTACTAGCTCAAGCCTTTGGGGCTTTTGCAGTTGCTGTTTTTCCTTATTTGGTACTTACCCTTGTAGTCACTTTTGTAATTTGTGGCTTTTACTTTTGGAACATGCATGTGGGAATGGTTTACTTTTGGCTTTACTTTTCATTTGGTTTTGGTATTGTTGGGTTTCATTATCTTTTCTCCTGATCCTATAAAACAGAAAAAAGGTAATGCCTTCCATATAGTTTGTGATTATATAACCTTGGTGCTAGTCGCCACTCCAGGACCTATTGAAGGCGTGTTTCGGGGGTCATTATCTCTCCTTCAACATAAAGAAGGAAGGGCATGGAAATATGCTGACCCTTCCCACGTTTTGGTGAAGGCAGGTCGTGACAGAATGGTATCAGAGGTGATGGTTGAGAGATAGGATGGAGTCTGGAGTTAGGAATAGTGAGGATTGCATGAGATGGAAGGGAAACAGTGTTGGGTGACCTTGTTGTGTGAATTAGTCCAAGGAAGACCGGCTAGAAAATGGGATTTTAGGGGCCCCCGTGATCCGATGCAAGGACTCTGGACCTACCAAACGACCATTTAAGGCCATGCTGATTGAAGGGTAGAGAGACCCTAGGAAATGTACATCCATCATAATGACTTGTGTTCTCATATTTCTGGGGTGTTTTGGGAATTAAGAATAAACAAAAGGTTTACGATGTTTTAAAGACAATATGTTTCACTACATGGGCTTAGGCATTCCTTGTTTACCTTGAATCTATGGTACCTAGAAGGTGACCACGTGTGGTACAGGTGATCGAGGCCCTCGAGAATACCTTGGCTGATCGACAGAGAACTGATCGAGAGGAGGAGGATGACCAGTGGCAGAAGACACTTCGGGCCTTCTAGCGACAGAACCTCGAGAAGTATGAGGGCAGAACCTCTGACATGAAGATGGAGAGCTGGCTAGAGGAGCTGGTGATAGCCTTCACCTTGATCCGGGCTCCGACTGAGTAATGGGTTCCTCTGGCCGTCAGCCAGATGTGGGGAGCGGTGCATCAGTGGTGGACGCTTTACCTGGGGGAGAGGAGAGAGGCTGAGGTGGCACGGGCTGATTTCGAGAGGGAGTTCCAAGTGGAATTCCACTCCTCAACGATGAAGGCGGAAAAGATACAAGAGCTACTCTCCATCCTATAGGGGAGTATGTCAGTGAGGGAGCTAGGAATCAATTTCAAGGACCTCATACGTTTTGCTCCCGACCTCTTTCCCGATGAGGGGTCTCAGGCAAGACGTTTAGAGGAGGCGCTCCGACCCTCCCTCCAGTATGTTGTTACCCCTTTTACCCTACCGACGTACTTGGAGGTCCCGAAGAAGGCCGAAGTGGTGGAGAGGATGCACGCTCTAGGAGGAGTGTCATGAGAGGGGATACAGCTGTGACCATCAAAGGGGAAGGCCGTCAGCACTAGGCCTCCAGCATTAGGGCTCTCCATGTTCCGACCAACAGGGAGTAGGCCGCAACAGTTTTAGTTCCGATCCCCTGGTCCTCGCCTTTTTTCTTCGGGCCCAGGGCCATGGTGCTTCATCTGTGGGAGCCCTGGTCTTCTCTGAAGTTAGTGTCCGGATCGGGTAAAATACGGCGGTGGCGGACAACCCCAACACCCGCCCCAGCAGCAGCTTCCATCCATGACATTCCAGCACTAGCAGTAGGGACAGCGAGCTCCCGCTCCTCCGAGGGAAGACGTAGGAGGAGGAGGCTGACCTCAGGGTGCTCCTCATGGACCTCTAACGGGGCGTGGTCGGGGAGGTGGTCGATATATGAGGGGAAGAGGAGGTGGGCGTGGATAGTTACATGCCATGGAGGCAGCAATTCGAGCAGGGCCGGAGGTTGTTCGAGGTACAATCATTTTGTTTAGTACCCTTGCTTATGCCTTGTTCGATACCAGAGCTTCAAACTCCTTTTTTCACCCAGTATAGCCCATTCCTTGGGTCTAGATGCCGAGAAACTTCTAGTTCCCCTAGTGTTGAGCACACCAGTCGGAGGTCAGACCGACTTGTTGTTTGTTTTTCGGGGGTGCAGACTGATGATAGGGCTACATCAGTCGGTTATGGATCTTCTTCTGCTATAGATACATCAATACAATTTCATCCTAGGGATCGACTTTCTATTATATGAGTGTCCCATCATCGACTGTTTCCGAGGAAGGGTTATGTTCTCGGACTTGAGCAGTCGGCATGTTACCTTCACTAGCGAGCGGAGCAGTCATAAGGGCAGCAGTCAAGAGGAACCCCTCCTCTCCTTGTTAGCTAAGCTGTCAGTAGAGTCAGTAGATGCTGGAATGGTGGAGGTGCCAGAGATAGTCCGTGAGTTTATGGACGTCTTCCCTCATGAGGTGACGACACTACCCCCTCGATGTGATATCGAGTTCGGGATAGACCTGCCACCCGACGCTCATCTGATCTCGATTGCTTCTTACCGGATTGCACCTTCAGAGCTACGTGAGTTGTGGATCCAAATTGACGATCTGATGAAGAGGGGTTATGTTCGCCCGAGTGCGTCACTATGGGGTGGTCCAGTCTTGTTCGCAAAGAAGGAAGATGGTGGTCCCTAGATGTGCATAGACTACAGGAGGCTAAATCAGGTGATGATCAAGAATCACTACCCTCGTCTGAGGATTGACGATCTTTTCAACTAGCTGAATGGGGAAGGGTGGTTCTCGAAGATCGACCTGCGGTTTGGGTATCACCTGCTGAGAGTGAACGAAAGTGACATCCTGAAGATGGCGTTCAGGTGCAGATATGGACCCTTCGAGTTCGTGGTCATGCCCTTTGGTGTTACGAACGCCCCGACTGTGTTCAAGGGTCTTATGAACACCATCTTCCGGGAGTACCTGGATCGGTTTGTGGTTGCGTTCATCGACGATATCCTAATCTATTCAAGGTCAGAATAGGACCACACGGAGCACCTGAGGACAGTTTTGGAGGTCCTCCAACAACATCAACTCTATAAGAAGCTGTCCAAATGAAAGTTCTGGACATGATAAGTGCAATTCATCAGGCACGTGGTGTCTGAGTAGGGGGTAGCGGTAGACCCATCAAAGGGTGAGGTAGTTGTTTCTTGGGTAGCACCCAAGAATGTAGCAGAGGTCCGTAGTTTCCTCAGGCTGGCAAGTTACTATCGGAGGCTCGTACCCAAATTCTCCTGAGTTACAGCCCCTTTGATAGCCATGACCAAGAAAGACTAGGTTTTCGTGTGGAGTGAGTAGTGCGAGTTAGCCTTTAGATATCTGAAGGGGAAGTTGGTTAATGCCCCAGTGATGATATTTCCAGAAGAAGGGGTGGCGTATGAGGTGTTCTGTGATGCTTCAGGACAAGGCCTAGGATGTGTGTTGATATAGCGATAAGGGGTGATCTCTTATGGGTCCAGAAAGCTATGCCCTCATAAGCGTAATTATGCCACACATGACCTGGAGCTTGTAGTGGTCGTTTTTGCACTAAAGTTATGGCGGCACTACCTCATCGGAGAACTCTTTGTGGTATTCAAAGTTCACAAAATCTGGAGGTATATCTTCTCCCAGTAGGACCTAAACTTGCTACAGGAGAGACGGGTGGAGTTCCTCCATGATTACAACTTCGAGATCTCTTATACTGAGGGAAGTGAAATGTAGTGGCCAATGCCTTGAGCAGGAGGACGTAGAAGGATGCGGTCTGAGAGTCGGTGGACGCCTGGATGGTGATGGAGTAGTTGGCTGCCTTACACTTGGATGCGAGGATGGATAACAATTGAGGTTGCCTGTATCAGATGACAGTGCAGTCGACTCTGTTTTAGAAAGTGGAGGAGTCTCACTGGGGAGACCCAGAGTGCAAAGTGATGCGTGACCGAGTTGACTAGTGCAATGCCCCGGAAGGATGGACGGAGGATGGCCAACACCGGATGCTTTTCCAGGGAAAGCTGTTTGTTCTGGAGGCGATGCGCGGAAAGGTTCTCATTGAGTTCCACAACACACCCCTGGCGGTACACCCATGAATTTCCAAGATGTACCAGGGACTGAAGAGACAGTTTTGGTGGCCTGGAGTGAAGTGAGCAGTGGAAGAGTTTATGGCCAAGTGCTTAGTGTGTTAGCAAGTGAATGTTGAACACCGAGTTCCAGGAGGCCTACTGTAGTCTCTAGATGTCCCTGAGTGGAAGTGGGATGACATCTCGATGGATTTAGTCACGGGACTACCCAAGTTCCATGGGGGATACGATGCCATCTGGGTGGTAGTGGATGGGTTGAAGAAATCGGCTCACATTCTGGTGATCAGGGAGTTGAGTGTAGTTGATACATTGGCGCGAATGTACGTGGATGAGGTGGTGCAGTTGCATGGAGTTCCGAGGTATATAGTCTTGGATAGGGATGCATGATTTACCTCACGAGTCTGGAGAGGATTGCAGCATGATTTTGGTACCCAGCTGCGACTTAGCACTAATTTCCATCCCCAGACAGATAGACAGGTAGAGCGCACCATCCAGACCTTGGAGGATATGTTGCGGGCATGTGTCTTGGACGTAGGAGGATCATTGGTATGATACATTCCCCTGGTAGAGTTTTCCTACAATAATAGCTACCACTCTACCATTGGTATGGCCCTGTTTTAAGCCTTGTACCGGAGGACATTCCACTCACCTGTGTGTTGGACCGAAGTCGAAGAGGCGGGCATCCTTGGCCCGGAGGTGGTGCAGAGCCCGACGGAGAAGGTTCAGCTCATATGGGAAAGTATGAAGGCATCCCAGGACCGAAAAAAGTCGTATGCTGATACCAGGAGGAGGCCCTTGGAGTTTGAGGTTGGATACCACGTATTCTGGAAGGTCTCCCCTCGTCATGGACAACGGAGGTTCGACAAGGGGAGTAAGCTTTCTCCCAGGTTCATCGGGCCCTTCGAAGTGTTGCGGAGGGTCGGCAAAGTGGCTTATCAGCTAGCATTACCACTACCGCTACTGAGAATACATGATGTCTTCTTTGTGTCCCAACTCCGTCGGTATCTGCATGACGATTAACACATCCTTGATTGGGGTGAGATGGACATCAAGGACGATGTGACTTATGTGGAGAGACCAGTGATGATCGAGGATCGTAAGGAGAAGGTGCTTTGTGGGCGAACCATTCCCTTGGATGGTGTGTTATAGAGACATGGTGGGCATGAGAAGAGTACATGGGAGAGGGAAGCACAGATGCGTACCCAGTACCCAGAGTTGTTTTGAGTTTTGTTCATTATTGTACCTGTTTTGGTAGAATGTTTTGTCTTTTTGGCTATAAAATGTACTGGTTTTCTTTCGTCTGAATGTGTGTGAAAATCCCTGGATATGGGGGAGGAGAGAACCGACCCCTAATCAAGATTCATTAAGGTGGTTGTGATTAAACCCATACAGGCGAGTCAATTCCTCTTAAAGCGGATAATATCTTGACATTGGGAAGGATACTCCCCAACCCCCACATGCCTGGGCAGTTTGACATGATATGTTGCATTGTTCTTGACAAAAGGGTGTTTTTAGTTAACATGAGGTTAACTCATAAGACGTATCTTTCGAGGTGGTTTTTCGGACCCTCTCTTTTCTACTGGGTTGTTTTGATTCTCGAGGACGAGAATTGTTTAAGAGGTATCTGATGTAATGGCCTGGGTTTTAGGGGTCCATTACTTTGTGAAAATCTCATGTTGGGGTTTCTGGTCTGGGAATCTCGGTGAAGTTTGGCGTAATGGTAGGCCTACCGGTAGCCTTAGCCTACCGGTAGTAGGCCTACCAGTAGCTTGGTCTACCGGTAGCTGCAGCCTACCGGTAGCTCAGTCTACCGGTCGCTGCATCCTACCGTTGTTCAGCTACCAGTAGCTGACAGGCACCGGTAGCTCTCAGCTACCGGTAGCTGTCAGCCATCGTTGGTTCTCGGCTACCGGTGGCTCTCGGCTACCCCCACGGGTTCTTTCCAGTAGTGCTCCTTTTTGCACAAATTGGGTTTTAAACACTGTTTTGAAACCTTAAAACTTGTTTTAACGCCTGGTAGTGCCTATAAACGTTTTAATTAAATATTTAATGAATTAACCTGGTGTGTATGGTTGTTTAAAGCACCCATCCCTTTAATGATGTGTGGGCTCGCGTGGTCAACCTACGACCCCACGCCTTACACGGTTTCGTGTTCTAATCTCAACTGTCACCAGCCTTATAAACAAAAGGGTTCGCCGTAGGGTTCTTTTCTTTTTCACCCTATGCTAGAGTACCCTTTTTTCAGATGATCCACTTTTTATTCAGGTGAGCCGCATCGCTATACATGAAGTTCAGTGCCCGGCCTTAGCATCGATCATTGATCAACAAGTAGATAATTTCTCCTTCTTCTCTCCCTTTTGTGTATCATGTGGGGTGGGCGTGCTTTTGTTTCTGTAGAATTGGATAAACCAGACCTAAATAAAGATAATGAATGGATTCTATAAAGAAAGAAGGGGGGGCTCTGATCGTTGATGTTGTTTTATGTTATGATCATCTTTCTGAATTGTGTGGGCTTATGCCTACTGAAAATCGAGGCCATTTGTGGCTGTTGTCTGTGCACTAACGAAACCTTACCTATAGTGATGTCTAAATGGATTGTGTTTCTGGTGGATAACCCTTAATGTGTAAAGGAATTTTGATCAATCATGTATATCCGGCTAAATAAATTGAAAGCACCAGGATCAATCCCTTCTGTGATAACTCTGGTTAAGACATAAAATTGTAATCATGGAGTTTGTTAAATATTATAAATCTGAAAATAATGGCACAGCCATGCCTCGTGTTAGTAGTAGTGATTGGGTTGTTTTTATTCCTGTTCCAATTACTGGGTGATGTGGGGGGGGGATGTGATCCCCTTTTTTCATACTCTCGGTGGTTGTGAAATTTAGGATGGGATCCCCAGTGTTATGGATTCAGTGGTTGTGAATTTTAAGATCGGGTGGTACCTTTCTTATATCACGAATTGGGGTGGGATACTCTATTGTTGAGAAACCTTTTTGGCTCCTGGTTATTGGAAATGAGGATGTATCATGGAGTTTTCTTGGTTGTTGTGACTTTACAAGAGAACCGGGTGTGGATGTTGTAGTTAATGCTTGACTGTTTGTTTTCCCTTGACATGTGCTTATGATTACTAGTTTCCAAGTATGTACAGAAACATATTTAAAACATTTCTACTGAACATAAAAATAAGGATGGGATAAATGTGTTTTGGTTTGGCGTGAGTTGTATCTTGCACGTAGTACTGTTTATGCTCTTTAGGATGGCTGAAGAAAAACCCAAACTTTGGGTAAGTTCTTGTTACCTATACATATACTTCTAGTTTTGTGTTTCTTGTTTGCACCCCACCCACGTTGAGAACTTAGTGATAAACACCCACATTTCATGGGGGAGTGTGTTTTTCCCAACACTATTATTAGTGGCTGGTTTTTAGATCCTTTTCTGCTCCCTTTCCTTGATAGCACAAGTATCTTCGGGCAGGCTGTGATGGACTGAGGTCCATTATTAGCCCAAGAACCTTCAGGAGGGGTGGTGTGGTGGTTATGGCCC
The DNA here is from genome assembly GCA_963277665.1 of Viscum album. Classification (NCBI taxonomy): domain Eukaryota; kingdom Viridiplantae; phylum Streptophyta; class Magnoliopsida; order Santalales; family Viscaceae; genus Viscum; species Viscum album. The sequence continues at coordinate 931,485,428 of OY728165.1, forward strand.
AGTTGTGTGTGGGAAGTTAGTTTCCCAAGTATCTTCGGGATGAGGCTCAGGTGTCTTCGGGCATGGTAGTGGATCTTCTAGCCAGGCGTCTTCGGGTGTGGTGGTGGTTGTTCTGGCATAGGTGTTTGTAGGCGTGGTTATGTGTGACAGTTGTAGCCTAGGTGTCTGTGGGCAGGATTTTGCAGTGGGACTGTGTGTGGTTGTGGCCCAGGTGTGTGCGAGCGGGTGTGGCAGTGGGACTGCGGTTAGAATGGCAGGACTTGTTCGATGCGTAGGATGTATCAATAACCAGTGGGAAAGTGGTGCGAGGTACCCAAACATCAATGTGTTCTTATTATATATATTACTTGACTTGTGTTATTTGAAGAGTGTGCCTTGGTGAGGCTTGGGTGGATAGATTATCTTGTTAGGTGTTTGGTTTAATCACTTTTTCTCATGATACTTTAGTATGTTCCCCCACTTGTGCACAAGAGAATTTGGTTTTCCCTACTGAGTGTACTTGTATGCTCACCCTACGTATATAAACTACATTCAGGATTCCAGGAGGGCTTCGGGGATCACGCAGGACCTTACTAGCTCAGACCTTTGGGGTAGTTGTAGTTGCTGTTTTTTCTTCTTTGGTACTTACCCTTGTAGTCACATTTGTACTTTGTGGCTTTTACTTTTGGAACATGCATGTGGGAATGGTTTAATTTTTTCTTTACTTTTATTTTGGTTTTTGTGTTGTTGGGTTTCATCATCTTATCTCTCGATCCTATAAAATAGAAAAAGGGTAATGCCTTTTATATAGTGTGTGATTCTATACCCTTGGTGTTAGTAGTCACTCCGGGACCTATTGTAGGTGGGTTTCATGGGTCATTATCTCTCCGTCAACTTAAAGAAGGAAGGGCCTGGAAGTTTGCTGACCCTTACCTATTTTTGGTGAAGGCGGGTCGTGAAATTTTCATGTTATTTAAATGGGATATTAGTATATTTATTTACCATTCCATGATGATTCTTATTATTGATTCCTTATAGATTCTATTGTACTAAACCCTTACCGATCATTTGAGATCAGCCTTATTTCATCCCTTTTTTCTAACATAAGAAGAAAAATTTAAATGAGTATTCAAGGATGTAGTTCTAAGGGACTCTAAATTTTAATTCTTATTAAATAAATCAGTTTTATAGAAAAAGTAAGAAACCATAAAATTACAGAACCTACTATCATTTAATTTCATAATAATTAACAGACATATAGAAATAAATATTAAGACTATTAGAAACCATATATATGTATAGACTACATTGATGTGAAGTATGATTTTTGTCTTGATTATCCATGATGAGGTATTCAAAGCTATATGATATCTTGTCCCTTGTTTTTATAAAATATTGAACACCAGTATTCCCTTTGATGAATCCACATGTTAAAATGTGATTTTGATTATCAATTCGTGTAATCTCTTCATCATCAAGGTCCACTAGAATAATTCTCTCCCCAATCTAGTCAAAATCCACCTCGGTAGAATTATATTTTATGTCCTCATCTGAAAAATCTTTACTAGAATTAGAAATGAGTTCTAATTCATTTTTTTTGTATCCTATTAATAATATGCCTTAATATTTACATTAGAAACCAACTAACCCTAATGCTCAATCAAAATAATCATTTTTTATTCCTGACCATTCGACATAGATTCATTTTCGATCACCTTATTATTTCTTGTGTATATTTTTTCCATCGTCTAAGGAAATTGAGATTAGTCCTTATGAAATTTAGAATTATTTTTATTTAGCACAAGGAAACTTTTTGATTCTTGTTTACCCTTCCTCAACTTATTCCTCCTATTGATGTATATACAACATTCATGCTATCCATCAATGTTGTCTCCCTAAACATAACTAGTTGATTCACCCTCCCAATCTACACCATACACTGATTGATCATTAGGTCTATTCTTATTTTGTCTCATGGTTTGGATGGCATTTCCTACCTATGTCTCATCTCTTTTCTATTGAACCAAGACTTTGGTCTCCAAATGTTCAAAATGATTGATAACATAAATTTTTGGATTGTTCTCTGATGACCATTTCATATTTTATACATTCACCCAGTCCCCAATGCATCCACATATCATGAAAGATGACGAATTTTACTCACCTACCTCCAATATCACAATCTAACCATTATCTTCATCCATTATTTCCACTACATTTGAATAAATCATCATAGGCCCTGAATTACACATCCCTTACCGGATGTGATGTAACCTACCATAGACATCTACAAATTCTAGATCAAATGGTTGAACATATGAATCCTTCTTAGTGGTTACATCCTTTACCGCTCTACAATAAGTTATGTTATCAATAGCCAAGATAGAGTGAAATTTTTTCCAAACCAAATCCCTTCCCTCCTTTTCCCCATTACACAAAATATTTGATAAACATCCCCAATTAATTGACAATATATTTTGGGAATGGTCTATATAATTTTCACTAGAACTAGACTCTAATAAATTTTCAGTGCTTTCCAATCCCATAAAAATATTCTTATTTTTCTTCCAATGCCCACCCAAATCCAAAAAATACACTACATTCTTGCATAATGAGCATTAATGAAACCATGATTGTAAAAAAAATTGTTTGTAGAAAATCTATTCTCTATTTTAATCCAAAATAGACTCAACATGTAATAATTATGAAACAAATTTAGTGAATATTCATGGAAAAATAAGATGAAAAACAGATATCGTTTTATTATTATATAAAATATAATTCCCTACTAGGTTTCCTAACATTCGAATAATTGATTGATTATGAAATGGAAATAGGAGTTCTAGAAATATAATCCAAATCATCGTGGATGGTGAATCACATTTCATGTGAAAGTCATAGGTCCACTAGAAAAGTAAGAATAAGGATCTGTTGTCAGAGTGAGGAGCTCTCAACTATGCCATTTCGAGATCATCATTTGAATCAAACCTTACCATGATGTGCTTATAATAAAGAAGACCAACCGCAACACGTGCCTACAATCCCCAGGATCTAAAAATGAAGTGGTCGAAAGAATCCACTAACGAAAGAAATTGTTTGAATTTTGAAATCAATGATAGAATAAATAGAGATGAAGCATCAATAATTTATAAGATTAAATAGAAATTTATGGGGATCCATTGAAAAACTCTTAATATTTATGGCAATGGGGAATCTGAGGGAGGTAAGGAATATAATCTCGATTATAAAATTTGAAAAAAGGGGTGGGACTGATCTATTTCGAGGGATGATGGAGATCAATCCCTTAATGAGGGGTAAAGGACTGACTCAACACTAATTACCATCTAGGGAATGAGGAGAGATTGGATAAAATCTGTTTGGACAAGGATGTAGTTCATTATATTTTATTATATATTGTGTTTTATTTTCCATTCCCATTATAAAATGGGTATCATGAATGTATATGGTTTTCCAGAAGAACTAAAATATTTGGTCCTGTTGAATTTTGATTCGTTATATCTAATACAATGTAATAATTTAAGGTAATATCTCCACACTGAAAGGGCTGGGTTCATAACAAAAAATAAATATAATTACTTGATAAGAAGATCCTATAATCAATTTCCTATATAATCTCATATTTAACTCCTAACAATGTGTATTCATGAAAAAATTTCATTCCCAAATAAGTAGAATAAACATTTAAGGGATCAAATATCCATTATGTGATAACAAGATAGTATACATCTATTAATAAATTATCCAATGATAAAATTGTTAGCGTTGTATAATTCTCAAAAGGAATAAACTATCATTTGATAAAGAATCAACAATAACACCAAAAGAAATAAATTTTAATAATTTGATAAGAAATTAACCCTAAATTTCATAAATATATTCCATATTAAGATTTATACCTATATATTAGAATTTTTTTATCATATATTCTTACAAGAAAAATTTAACATTTAACCCCAAATAACATCAATCAATTTTAATTTATCATAACAAAAATTTATATTACCTAATTATACAGTCTTCAATATATGCTAATCATTTCCATAAATAACTTGATTATTAATAAATTTACATTAATATTATATATAATTTCAAAAGTTAATTCAAACATTATTCTTGAAATAAAATACCATATTGTTATATTTACATTAATCTTAAAATTTTCCTAAAATTTTGAACTTCTTTTATAATAATTTTTTTTACCAAATCATCATATCCCATTAAAATCCCATAGTTATATCTATGATAAAAATATATTCCCAAAATAAAATTAATCATTTTCAATCACATAAATTAAAAAATTGAAATTTCATTCAAACCAAGATATCATATAGCCTGGTGGTAGTCATTTCACCCATGTTTCCATTGGTTGTGGGTTTATCCTGCTCAACCTTGACATATGTGATAGGTTGTCAATTTTATGAAATGTATATTGATATAATTCTTCTAACATAACCATAATTATGAAAAAAATTCTTATAAACAACATTAATCATCAAATATCATATAATCATGGATGGTTTCATTAAATTTAAACATATTAAATGACTATTCTTTCTCAAATAATACTTCATTTTGAACGTAAGAGTTATATCATTCTCAACCCAATAAAACTTATCCAAAATATTATTAATGAAATTAATATCCCCAAACATAAAACCCCAAAAATGTATGTATAAAAATTTGAAGTTATTACAACCATAATCATATTAACCCATGATTGTATCCATAAAATTTAAGTTAACAACACATGAAAACATCATAATCTCTGATGTCCATTAAACCATTCACATGATACTAAATATAATGACCCATGCCATAAACCTTATATAATATTTGTTTTTATGTCAATAATTCATTTTATTACATTTTATGATCTTTAAATTTTATAGAACTAAACAACTGTTCTATAACCCCTATGAAAATAAATATTACATCACATACTATACAAATCCATTTAGTGACCATTTATCTTAAAAAAATATTTTATGATATAATAAACTTTCTTTTCCAGAATTATCTTCACAATTTTAATCATGACATTAACATTGTCTGTAATCATCCAAAAAACTATATGAAAAAAATATTTTAATTGCGGGATGATCACAAAAAAACAAGTAATTTACATATGAAAAGAAACCAAGAAAATTGTTTTCTCGTGAAAAGATATACAATATTTTTCTATTTTGAAATTAAATTTTAGGATGAAAATAATTAATTATTACCAACTAAATTAATTTTTTTATCAAAAAAGTTTAATATTACATTTCAAAATAAATCATAATAAGAAAGTAAAACTAATAAATGTTCCTTTACAATATTGAAAAAATTATAAAAATGATTTAAAAAAATTATACATTTCACCCATATAAAGCAGGATATACATTACTTAAATAATATCATGATTAATAACATGGGATTGTAACATTAATAACATGGTATCATAAGATAGTGAAAAAATGAGAATGGTGAATCAACACAAAACATAAAATAACCTTATGTGAATGCTAAAAACCATGCAAAAAATAATGAGACTGATAGAGTCCCATTTTGGATTACGATTACCTTATAATACCTTACATGATGTCTAATGAGACCAAATATTTTCCAAATTCATTGGAGTGATCTATGGGGGAAACCATCCTAACATGTTCATGATTATGTATTTTATAATAATGAAATAATTTAAAAGGCATAAAAATGATACATACATATGGGGAAAATGTATTGAGAATATGTTCTCATATCATAATCAAAATATATTTCATAAAGTGGGTATTTGAGATATGATAATACGAAATGTATTACCACATCAATGGATTGAAAAATAATCATGTTATATATGATATATATACACATTTAATTTAATGAATCATTCCATTAAATTAAATTGACATAAATTAAATAAAATATAAATAGAATGGTTATAACATAAAGAATATAGTGGTTTTGTGAGATCCCTTACACCTATAAGAAAAACCATTCATGCATTCAAAATATCCTTTCCATTAAAAATATTTTATGAAAATGCATAGAACAAAGGGAAAAAATTTTTCTTTAAAAAACATAGAATCATTTAAAGGTGTGAAAACATCAAATAATTATTGTGAGTGTTAGAAACACTATTAATGCTATATTTTTTGATGTATAACATTATTTTTTTATTTTTTAAATAATTTCAAAACATTTTTTATATTATACATAAAAACATTTCATAAAAAATTAAATAAAAATAATAATAAAAATACTTTTATAATATATTTACATCTATATCAATACATCAATAACATAATTCTATAAATATGGACATGGAATAGACTGATTAATAAGAAAAACTATTAAATCATATAAAACCATATTTTTATAGTAAATGGTAAATTACATAAAACATGAAAGGATTTACTTTTAAAAAATTGTATAGAAACTAAAATCTAGTAAAAAATGACATGAATAATACATCAAATTATAAATAATTTTTTTTTGAATATTTTAGAAGAACACAGACATGTGGGATAATAGATGAAAGGGAAACATTAAATGATTATTTCTTTTAATGAAATCCCCATACCATGTGCTAAAATCATCACATAGTTTATTTATATTAATGAATAATTAAATAATGTTAATTAAATACAAGAATACAATACATATCTAATTTTATTATCCAATTTATTTTATTTAATATCATATTATATTCAATTAAATAATAATATCTGTTCTTGCAAAATGTTTTGTTGATATTAAATTCATAATTTTAAATAGACTTTAGAAGATTAACATTGGTCAATGAGGTCATCATTTCATCATATAAATCATTATAATAAATAAATAATTATAATTTTTTTACATCAATTATACTTTTTTAACTTTCCATGAAATATGGTTTTGAAAAATGACTTACATAAAAAACATAACGATGGTATGTCGTACGTATAGATGAGTAACATTTTCATTTTTATATGATCATGATGTAAAAAGGGTAAGGGTTATTTTATCATGATATAATTATAATTATATTATAAATATAATATTATTTATTTAGATGTACATATATAAAACACCAATGACATGCAGTAATGAAGCATGACTCACATCGCTTCGGAGATGTGAAAATCCACACATATTAATGAACAATGTTATCATCTATCAATTAATATAAAGGCATGAAATTATTTTATATCTTAATTTTCAAGAATCCTTTTTATTTCACGAATAATATATATATATATATAATAAATCCTTCATTATAAAAATATTTGATAAGCGATGATGGGAAATGCATTATATTGGTTCTTGAGGAGGTTTCTAGTCATTCTCATATATGAAGTGTTAGTTTTCCATTTGATGGATGATGAGATGGATGTAGGTTATTCCATTAAATAATAAAATATAAAAATATAGTATTTAATGATGTTTTTATATCAACATTATTTAATAGTATTTGAAAAATGTGTGATATGAAATAAAGTGAAAACCCTTAGTTAACAATGATTCGTCTTCTTAAAACAACATCTTTAGGTTTACACAAATAAAAATAAAAGGATGGGTTGGAAATATAAAATGATGTCTATGAAATATTAAGGTATGCAAGGAGTGTATTTTTTTAGGTATTGGATGCACTAAATAATTAATAACGTGTGAATAAAATTAGAGGGGGGTATCCCTTTAATAAGTTAGGGGATAAGCAATTTTGGAATTTAATAAAATATAAAATTAATATAAATCAATAAAAATGGATCCAAACTGATATTACATTAATATAATATGATTATATTTCTAAATCTTAAAAATTGATAACTTTTTTAGACATTTTGATAAGGAGTTCACCCTGATCTTTTTATTTTTAGCTTTATTAACCCTTTTTTTACAATTCCCTTGATAATAATTTTTTAATTTTTACTCATCAAGATAGTTACATTAAAAGTAAAATTGGCAAATAAATGTACCATGTATGATTATTTCATCTATATACCAATATAGTGGAAGAAGATATGTTTTTGAGTAATTTTAAATCATTTAGTAAAATTTTATTTTTTATAAAATATCATTAATATCATTTTTGGAATAAATCATTTACTTTGACATTGAACTCAACATGAAAATTTTGAATTCAAATATAATCCTTTAAAACATATCTAAAATGTTATTTATATAAATAAAATTCATAGATCACAATAATTCATTCAATTTATATTACATTTTGTATTTTTAAAATCCTTTATTTTATTTATTAATCAATTTTGAAAATACTATGTTATCATTACATTATATATGGTTCTAATTTTTTCATTAATAATATTGAAAAATAAATTTCAAATATAAAAAAAATACTTCAAATAACAATTTATAATTTAACATATGGTGTTTTTATCCCTATTAAAAAATATTATTGTAATTAAAAAAAAAAGAAAGTGAAATTTCTGGCCTTTACCATTTACTTAAATATTATACAAGTCAAAATAAAATAAATATGGAACTATGTGGGAAAATATTGATTAAATGGATGAATATGGATGAAATATAATCATTGAATATAATAAATGAATGTTTGAATATTAATTTTTTGTTATTATTATATTATTTTTTAGATTATTTATCAGATTTAATCTTATTGTGGTGAAAATTATATATAACACCTACCAATCATATTGATATATAATAAAATTGGAATACTAAAAAATTTCCTTAAATATATTACATATTGTTTAATAAAATTTACAATATTAAATTCATATAATTTCATAATTTAATTTAAAATTAGACCCTAGAAACGCGATGGAAAACACGTTTTTAGAAACAATTCAAATATTATTATAAATATAATTTATATTATATAAATTTATAAAATTAATTCCAAACAACACAATTATATTATTTTTAATAAAAATAAATTAATTAAATTGAAAAAATAATCCAAAATATAATATTTCATTGTAAATAATTGAAAATAATATATAGTTTTCAAATAAAATTGGTATTTTAAAATATTCATTATAAAAAAAATAATCAGAAAAATATCTAATTTTCATCATAATATAATATAGATATATAGATTAAAAAAATAACTTCCACTTTATCAGATAAAAATTACAATTTTTATAAAAAAAATTATTAATTTTTCTCTTTAAAAGAATCAAAATCCATTTTAAGAAGGCTTTTTTTAAATAATAAAATAAAATTACTAAAAATTTATTGATAATTTATGATCAATTTAGAGATAATTTTTTATTAACTTGGAACATTATATACATTTAATAAAAAAAATTACCCTGTTCACATTTGTAAATTTAATGTCTAGGTTACAACAATAATATTTGAATATTAATATTTCATGGTTCCATTTGGATTATGGTTTTATGTCATATACACTATCAAAAATGGCGTTTTTAAAAGTATCATCATGTTGGTAACACCGCAAGCTTCCATTGTATGTTTTCTTTTGAATAATAAAATATTTTTCATTGTACGCAACTATGAGTTCCAGCACACCCCGACTAATCAAACTAGCCGTTTTGAATAGTAATACCCAATTTTTGAAATTTTATAAATTTTATTTTTCAAAATGGAATTTATTTTTTGATTTTTAATATCAAAATTAACATAGGGTTAATTTTTGGTATTTTTCTGTAAACATACAATTTTTGATGAATATGGAAAAACACTACGTTATTATTTAAAGAGGATTATTATTTAAATAATTATATATTTTATTTAAATTTATTTTATGTCAAAAATGAAACATAATACCTATATTAGTTCAATATATTTCATTAGAGTCATTTTATAAGAAAATTAGATATATTAAATTTTATTGAACTTTTTACCATCTTTTACCCACCATCAAGCCACATTAACAAATTTTCATAAAACATAATTTTACCACTTTTGTGAATTAAATTCTAAACTTTGTGAGACATGATTGATTTGAGTAAGTGAAATGTTGTTCAATAAGAGGAAAATGGATTTTGGTGAATAGTACGTTCTGACATTTATTTACCACGGTTAAAAGTAAATAGGGTAATTAAAAGTAAAAATTATATTATTATTACCATAAGAAATGTTCTAATTCTATTTGATAAGTGTATTTCAACTGGAAACAATTTTAGGAATAATATCTATTCCTTTTGTCCCACATGGATTAGATTAGGACATTTATTATTATTTTATTTAAATAAGATTTAAAAGTTTTAAATTCAATGATTTATAACTAAAATATTTTTCATATAGGGTTATAAATAAGATAAATTCCACTATAAATATTCAATAGAATGTTAAAACTACTTCATACATAAAGGTAGTTTATTTATAATTTTTATACATCAAATAAATAATTTTTTATGACACATTGATGATGTAGTAATTAACTTATTAATGAAATTTTAAATTAATTGATATTATAAATATAAAAATAAAGAAAAATTGAGAACTATTATGAATTAAATTAATTTTATAGGTTAATATGACATATTAGGTTTGATTAAATAATTTTTTTAAGTGATAATCTTGTTATGACTTTCACAAAAACAAAATTCCAAATAGTGTCAAAATTGACATAAATGAGTTTTTAAAACCAATATTGTATTATTATATGATATTCTAGTCTCAAAAATATATGGTTTTCCAAATGACTTATATAATAATATATATGTTATTAATGAACCACCCGAGGTTCTCATGGCATTTTATAGTAAGCTTATTAACCATATAATATAAAAATACAAGTGGAGATGGTAAATGCGAATATATTTAACCAAGAGTTAAATATAATTGATAACGTTAATATGGTGAACTAGACCTGTCTAAAACTAATTTGTTGAGATTTTTTTCAGCCAATTATTACATTATCCTTGAAATAAATTCTTTTTGGAGCCATTATAAATAGACTATGATTGAATAATAAAATAATATTTCAAGTTTCTCCTAAAGTGACCCTCACCTCTCTTGTAAAAAGGTACTACCCCATCTCTTAATTTAATGCATCCAAATCCATTTGGGTTGACCAAAACCTTGTCAAATATCCTCCCAACTACCCTCACTTCGACCTAGAGGCCTTAATTTTTTCAGAAACCCAACCTATGGAGCCCTTTTTATCAACTCTAAAAGAAACACCCAACGAAAAGGTAATAATTTCACCACCTCTTTCAAAGTTCTTTTCTTATTCCACTGCCTCTATCTTTGTTGTTTCTGTACCAGAATAAAAACTCCAGTACCTTATACATAATTTTATGTTATTATAAATATGTAACAACCATATTCATTATTCTATCCATCCTATGAATGACAAGTCATCATACGTGCGTAGGTACGGCTTACCGTCTCTAAGTCGTGGTGTAGTTTGTTATTCAAACACTACATTATTTGGATGGTTATAATAATGAGAACAATTGATTTAAATAATAAATATCACATGTTAATTATTATTTATATTTTATATACCATATAATTGAATATGCTTCCACCATCAATAGAATGGCATTGTCACTCGTGTGTACATACGGAATACCGTCACCACGAGCACGATGAGATTCATTCCCCATCGTAACCATTCAATAATTAATATCATTTTATGATTAAAAAAAATTCTAATATCATAATATCCTTATGGATATGAATAAAATATATCTTATCAATAACAAACATGACTTATATAATAAAACAAATAAAGTTAAATGAATATGTTAACTCCAGAAATGATGATACTACTAAAATATTTTTTACAAAGCAATATTAGAAGATCATATATGACATCATATTTATATATGTGGTTATTTTGTAATTTAAAAATAATTACTTAACTATTATACAAGAGTTTAACGTACCCTCGACCATTGAAAAGTAAAAAAGTAAGGTTTAATTTTACAATCTCTTTATTATCCGAGGTTGTTTATATGTGGGTATCTACGAGAACCTCTTTATCATCCACATCTGTGTTTCATAAAAATGTATTTAAAAACATTATTAATATTTCTTATACTATGGGTTATAGTCATTTATTCCCTTTTTCTAATTTTTATAGAATTTTTATAAATTATTCTTTCTGTTGTTTTCCAAAAAAGGACCTTTACAACCTTTTTGACAAAATTAAGGAATGAATGTTTTTTCACTTGTATGGAGACTGTAGTTAATTTCCACTGTTATAACATCTTCAAAGAATCCCATATAATATTAGAAGAAAATTTTCAAAATAAATGTTTTCTTATATAATTATTTTACTTTTAAATGATTTCAAAATAGAAAAAATATATTTCTCCCAAATAGTTTTCATTTCATCAATGTCAACATCTTTTTATGTATTTTACACTTGTTTGAAGTTGATTTATTATGATTCAATATTTTGTATTGTATTAAATGTTTTTTGATATGTATGACTATGGATGTAATATTTTTATTCCATTTATGGTTTATGGTTAATGTTTTTATATTTCGTATGCATGTTTTAATACAAATTTTTATGTTATGTTCTAACCTTTTCTTATGAGGAATGCATTGGACTTAGTAAGTGATGGGTAGAGCCTTCGATAAATCCTCGATGCATCAGTAAGCCTCATGAGACAAACTAGTTTCTTGGCACATGTACTTGACAAAAATCTTATTTGTTGTATTGGCACAGGGCCTTGACTTTGTGGTTATGAAGTCAGGCATTATGCATTCCATCATTATGATATTGGATATTGATATTGAATGTGATTTTTAGACTAGAAGAATATCTAGGTGAATAAGTAAATGGTGTTATTAGATTTATATTTGCTATATTACGATGATTTGTATGTTTAAAGGTATTATATTTTAGTCTCATAAAATTACTTTAATGTTTATTCCTATTTATGAAATTTTCTGCTATATTGTTTCCCTTACTGAGTATCTGATCTCACCTCTTTCTATGTTTTATTTTTTCCAGGATGTGAAAAGTATTTATGGTTCACTTGTAGGGATAGACTAAGGGATATAAGTGTGTTTAAATGGGAAAAAATATTTTTGTTGTTTTTATCTCATGATGGAATGTAAAACATATATATGAATCTAGTACCTCCAAGCCTACTAAACTGATCAATATTTTAGGATTTGATCCCTTTTGATCATTCCATTGTTATGTAATAATTCACATAATCATGGTAACTGGGGTTTGAGATTTACATTTGGTATCATAGGATGTTTATTACAAACATTGGAATCTACATTTAAAATAACTCTTATTAGATAACATTACTCAAAGATATAATTTGAGGATTAGTATTGAAGAACTTAGTAAAATATTGGTATTGTATAGATTTTTTTAGTTTTCCTAGCAATACACCCCTACATTGATATGAGCATGTAGTGGATTCTCTGGAACAGATGTAACTAGGATTGAAAACTCCGAAAATGAGTTTTGGGCTTGACCCGGGGTATCCTAGTACAAAAAAATGGGCTTTACTACACTCTTGGTTATGACACTCCTGGTGGATATGATTAAGATAATTCACATTTTCTTTACAAATCATTAAAATGGATTTATGGGTACATACCTCCTTGAAATTTTCATTATGATTTTGGATTATATCCATAAACTGTTCAATTTATGTTAAGTGTTTTACAAGTTTTGGATTATGTATTGGGATTCATGAACTAATATTGTGTATGCCTTTTTTTAGAAAGGGAGCCTAGTGGATGGAATCGAAATTTTATCAATGTATGTAATACATGTAGGGATTTCCCTCCTACTCAAGATAATTATAGAGGATATGGTGATGCAGTTGGTGCTGATCAACTTATCACCATTCTGGGAGAACTCACTCTAGTTATGAATAATAACCTTACCCATATGGAGCACCCTAATCCAAAACGCAGAGGATCAATGATAGAATGCTTCATGAAGAAACAACCAAAAAAAATAAATGGGACTAGAAATCCATTTGTAGCTGAGAAATGGATAAGTTTTTAGAGATAATATTTCATACTTTGGGGAGTAGCGAAATGGAAATAGTTTTCATAGCTATTTATCGTTTCATGGGAGATGCAGATCAATGGTGGTAATTAATTAAAAACACAAAGGAAGATGAAGAAGTATCGAATATTGAAGGGAGGGAGATTAAAGAGATTTTATTAGAAAAATAATTTCTTCATGACCATCGAGTAGATATGGAAAGTCAATTTCTGAGTTTATAGAAAAAGGAGTATGAGAAAGTCACAAAGTATGAAGCTAACATTACAATGATAGCAAGGCATGAAGCATATTTTATACATATCCCAAAGGGTAATATTGATAGATTTTTTGATGGGTTAAAACCATCTCCATGTCGAGCATTAGTCACAAAACCCTTCCCATCGTACAAAGATATTGTCTCATGTTCTATGAATATAGAAAATGAATTCTCCATGTCTTACTACATTAATGCAATGAAAGATTAGAAGAGATATGATGGAAACTTTGGAAATTGATATAGGGGGAAGAAGAGAAAAGTTGAATTTCCATACTGTGTTAATTTGGGGAAGAAACACCCCGATACCGGCCTAAAGGGAATGAGAGTCTATTACAAGTGTGGTGAAAAAGGCTACCAATATCGTGATTGCATGGAAAAGAAAGTGGATATCAATGTTGAATGTTACAATTGTAGAGAAAAGGGAAAATATGCAAAATGAATGTCCTAAGATCCAAATAAACATACCTTAGAAAAGGCCATGGGAGCAAGGCCAAGTTTATGTGATCACTACTGCTAAGGTTGAAGCACCAAAAGACGTGGTGACAGGTAATTTAATGGTTTCCTCAAGGTTAGCCAATTTTTTATTTGATTATGGATCATCACATTGTTTCATATCCTCCAAATTATCTATGAAAATTTGATATTTATAATTTGATTAAACAAGGGAGTTGTTAGTCAATATTCAAAAGGGAAGTATCATTGTTATAATGTTTTGTGAATCAGTTCCCTTTAAGGCATATACATGTTTCTTATCTACTGATCATATCATCATACACATGACTTAATTTAATATAATCCTTGGTATGGATTGCCCTTCAGAAAGTGATGCAAAAATTTATTGTAAGAAGAAGGAGATTTTAATTCTCGATGATGATAAACAGTACCGTATCTTTAGATAAGAAACATCCCAATATGATTCTTATCTAGATCCACCCCCAGTAGCTTAACTAACATCAATTATTTTGGAGGAATAGACTAAAATAACTAAAGGTGAGGAAAAGAATGTTCAAATAGAGGATGTACCTATTGATTAAGAACATGTTAATATGAGGATTTACTTTTACATCTTCCAGAATGAGAAATTGAGATTTCTGTTGATTTAATTCCTATTTCAAGGCCTATATCGAAGACCCCTTATAGAATATACAATGTGTAATTAGTGGAACAAAAGAAAAAACTATAGGAATTGAGTAATAAAGGATTTCTTCTCCCTAGTATTTCTCTAGGGAGATACCTTGTTCTTTTTGTTAAATATAATGATAGATCCATGAGTTTGTGAATTTACTATATGGAGATAAATTATATAACAATATAGAAAAAGTATCCCCGACCCCACATTGATGATTTATTCAATCAACTTCATAGATTACCCCTGTAAATTGTTTCTGATTGTCATCCCTGTTTTACATCAGGATTTGGAAAAAGTCTTTAGAAGGCCATAGATACTAAACATAGTTTGAGAACTTCATACCACACTCAAATTGATGGACAATCAGAATAGAATATTCCAACCTCATAAGACATGTTGATATCTTGCTCACCAGACTTAAGGTATGTTGGATCAATATTTACCTCTTGTATAATTTTTCTTTAACAATTTCTTCTATTAAAGTATTCTAATGGCACCATATAAAGTGTTATATTGAAAGATATGTCACATGACAACTTTTTGTGATGATGTTGGTGAAAGAAAACTCATAGTCCAAGAACTTGTTGATGAAACATTGTAAAATGTGAAGGTTATCCAAAACCACATCAAAGCAAATCAAAGTCGGAAAAGGAGCTATGCTGATACTTGAAGGAAATATTTGGAATTTCAAGTAAAAGATCATTTTTTCTTGAAGGTATGTCCACGGATGGGTGTTATACGATTTGGTAGGAAAGAAAAATTATGTCCCAGGTATATCAGGTCTTTCGAAATTCTAGAATGAATAGGAGTTGTAGCTTATCGTTTGGTAATACTGTCAAGTCTCTCTGAAGTTTATAATGTGTTCCACGTATCACTATTGAGAAAATACATTCCTGACCCAACATATGTACTCACCTATGAGGAAATTCAACTGGAACCCGATCTGTCATAATTTGAAGAGCATGTCAAGATTTTGGATAAAAGGGCACAAGTGTTGAGAAACCAGATGACTAATCTGGTAAAAGTTATATAGAAAAATCATAAGATGGAAGAGGAAATGTGGGATCCTGAGGAACATCTGATAAAGAACCACACAAATAATTTTATTCAATAGTATTATAGAAATTTTTAGGACAAAATTTTTTAAAGGAGGGGATATTGTAACACCCCAGGCTTCCACTATACGTTTCCCTTTGAATAATACAATAGCTTGCGATGTACGCAACATCGAGTTCTAGCACACCACAACCAATCAAACGAGCCGTTATGAATAGTTATTCCCACTTTTTGAAATTTTATAAATTTTATTTTTTAAAATGGACTTTATTTTTGGATTCTGAATAACAAAATTATCTTAGGGTGAATTTTGGGTACTTTTCTGAAAACATTCAATTTTTGATGAATAGTGAAAAACATTGTGTTATTGTTTAAAAGAGAATTTTTATTTAAAGAAATATTTATTTTATTTTAATTTATTTTAATTCAAAATAGAAACATAATACATATATTAGTTAAATTTAATTTATTAGAGTCATTTTATATTAAAATAATATATTTAAAATTTTATTGAATTTTTCCCACCTTTTACACACCTTCTAGGTACTTTAGAAGATTTGCATAAAACATAATTTTACCTCTTCTATGAATTGAATTTCAAAAATACGAGGCACACAGTTGATATTAGTAAGTAAAATGTGGCTCAATAAGATATAACTAATTTTTGGAGAATACTAACTTTTGACTTTTATTTACCACGGTTAAAAGTAAATAGGGCAATTAATGGTAAAAATGATATTATTATTACACTGGCACATGTACTAATTCTATTGTATAAGTTAATTTCTACTAGAATCAACCTTATAAATAATATATGATCCTTTTGTTCCACTTGGATTAGATTTGGACAATTATTATTATTTTATTTAAAGAAGAATTAAAAGTGTTCAATTCAATGAGTCATAACTAAAACATTTTTAATATATTTTTATACAAAATATAAATTCTACAATAAATATAAATTAGAAGTATAAAATGATATAATATATAATGGTATTTTGTTTATATGTTTTAGACATTAAAAAATTAAATTTATTTATGAAAAAATAATAAAGTAGTAATTACATTATTAATGAAATATTAAAATAATTGATATTATAAACATCCAAATAAAAGTAAATTGAGACTTATCATGAATTAAACTAATTTTCTAGGTTAATATGACTTTTTATGGTTGGTAACATAAATTTTTTTACATGTGATAATGTTTTTATGACTTTAACAAAAACAAAATATGAAATAGTGTCAAAATTGACATAAATGAGTTTTTAAAACAAATACAATATTATTAAATGATATAACAATACTAAAAATCTATGGTTCAGAAAAAGGACTTATATAATAATATATATGTCATTAATGAACAACTTGGGGTTCTCTTGGAATTTTATAGTTAGTTTATTAACCATATATTAAAAAAATTCAAAGAGACTTGGTAAATGTTAAACTCTTTAACCAATAGTTAAATATAAAAGATAAGGTTAATATAGTGACATAAATCTATATAAAACCTATTTATTTGAGTTTTTTTGAACCATACCCACTTTACCTTTGAAATAAATCCTTTTGGATCCATTATAATCTGAATATTACTATATAATAAAATAAAAATTCACGGATTTTTTAACGCGATCCGCACCTATCTTATAAAAGGGTACTTCCCCTTATCTTAATTTCACACCTCCAAAGCCATTTGGTTCATCCAAAACTTGCTCAAATATCCTCCCAACAACAATAAAATTGATGTAGATTCCATACTTTGAACATAAATCCATCCTATAGAGACCTTTTGATCAACTCAAAAGGAAACACCTGAAGAATAGATAATAATTTCACCACCTCTTTCAATGTTCATTTCTTCTTCAACTTTCTCTTTCTTTGATTTTTCCATACCAAAATAATAAATACAGTACCGTATACATAATGTGATTTTATTATTAATATGGAACGACTATATTTAATATTCTATCCATTCTATGCATGATAAGTTACAATACGTGCATACGTACGGCATACCGTCTACATATTGTGGTGTAGTTTGTTATTAAAACACCTCATTATTTGTATGGGAATAAAAATGAGTTTAATTGATATAAATAATAAATATAAAATGTTAATTATTATATAAATATGATATTATATCCAAATACATATAATTACACCATCAATTGAATGGGATTGCCGCGCATGCATACATACGAATTACCATCTCCACGAATGCGATGAGAATCATTCCCTATCATAAACATTCAATAATAAATATCATTTTATGATTAAACATTAATTTTAATGAACTTAATATCATTATTCATATTAATCAAATACATATAATCCATAAAAAACATGTCTTACATATCAAAACATATAAAGGAAAATGAATTAGGTAACACCCAAATTGATGATTCTACTGAAATATTATTAAAAAGCAATATTAGAAGATCATATATGACATGATATTTATTTATTTGGTTCTTTTAAAATTTAATAAAAAATATTTAACTATTATAGAGGAGTTTAATGTACCCTCGACCAAGGAATAGTACAAGATAAGGTTAAATTTTACAATCTCTTAATTATCTGAGGTTGTTTATTCGTGAGTATCTACTGGGACCTCTTTATCATCCACATATGTACTTCATAATAATTTTTTTCAAAAAAAAATTACTATTTCAGGAACTATGGTTTAAATTCAATTATACCCTTGTTTTAATTTTTCTAGAATTTTTATAAAGGAATATTTTCGTCATTTTCTAAAGAATGTCCTTTAGGACCTTTTCGACAAAATTGGTGAAAGAATGTTTTCCTAACTTATACAGCAAGTGCGACTATTTTCTTCCATTATAAAAACTTCAAAGCTTCCCATAAAAGCATATAAGAATATTTTCAAAATAAGTGATTTCTATTATAATTATGTTACTTTTATATTATTTCAAAATAGAAAAAAAATATTTCCCTCAAATAGTTTTGATTTCATCTATCTCAACACCCTTTGATGGTTTTTAAACTTGTTTGAAGATGATTTATTATGATAAAATCTTCCATATTGTATTAAATTTATTGTGATATGTTAGAATGTGGATGTGTTATTTTTAAACCATTCATGGTTTATGGTTAAATAATTAACATTTCTTATGCCATTTTTAATAAAAATGTTTATGTTATGTTTCAACATTTTTATATTAGGAATGCATTGGAATTAGTAAGTGATGGGTGGAGTCCTCCATAGCTCCTCGATGCATCAGTACATCTCATGAGAAAAACAAGTGTATTGGAACAAGTCCTTGAAAAAATATTATTTGTAGTATTGGCATGAGGCCTTGACTATGTGGTTATGAAGTCTGGATTATGCATTCCTTTATTGTGAAATTGGCTATTAATATTACATGTGATTATTCAACTAGTAGAATATCTATGTGAATAATTATATATAATTATTCGATTTATATTTTCCATATTATTCTTATGTTTAAGTTCAAAAGGCTTATGTTTTAGTCTTATACATTGTGTTTAATGTTTATGCTCATTTATGAAAACTTCCTCTATATTATTATCCTCAATGAGCATCTGAGCTCACCCCTTTCAATGTTATATTTTTCACCGGATGTAGAGGAGTATTTTATGGTTGACCAGCCAGGATAGGAAAAGGGATATAAGTGTGTTAAATGGGGACTAAATGATTTTGTTGTTTTTATCTCATGATGTAATGTAGAACTTATGTATGAATCTAGTATTCTAAGGATACTAAACGGATCGGTAATTCAGGATATGATCCCTTGTGATCATGCCAATGTTATATAATAATGCACCCACTCTAGGTAACTAGGGTTGGGGCGTTATAATGTTATAATAAAATTGAACTTTAATATTATTATATAAGATTCCATGAAACCACTGAAAATTAATGAAATATATTTATACCTTTCTAAAATAGTGAGAAATTTCCCCTAATTATAAATCTATTTGATATAATATTATTTAAACTTACTTGGTATTACTTTATAATAAAATCCATAAATAATCATATACCATTAAATAAACTATTTGTAATCATATATTTATAACCAATTAATTTTCACTTTATATAATATAATGGATTTATAATCATTTTTTAACTAAATAAATTTTCACTACATCATGATCCTTATAGTTTGAGGGAAATATTTCTTGAAGAATAACCTCTTGAAATATCCCCCAACATATATTCAACATGTTCACCATTCATTATATTATTATTTAATGTACACAATTAATAAAAATCACCATCTGGAAAATAAATAACTATAATCACTTTATATTGTTTAGATCATTATACAACAACAAATATCTTCTATAACGATGATACCAAATATTCAACCACAGTTAGAATTGCAAACCACAAAATTATTAATATCATGGTCCAATGAATTTATAACTTCTTGATGGTCTAAACCATAAGAATATATGGCTATACATATAAGTATTGTTATAATTCATAACCTGATCCATTTATAAAACACTTGAGACCATACACAAGAATTTAAACACTCCATCCCATAACTATTTCATAGTGCACACTCTAAAGATCCTTTTTTCAAGACAATATTTAAAAGATTATTATGAAAATTTATTGATTATATATATGATAAAAATAATTTAATATTATTTTTTTATTAATATTATATTATGGTGAATTATTTTTAACTTTTCTAAAATATATAATTTGAGGAGAATAGTAATAAAAGAAATATTTTATAAAAACTAAAAATTTATCACGACAAAAATATATATGAATGGCCAAAAAGCTTACCAAATCCATTAATTGAAGTGTTATTTTTTTAGAATATAATTATACACAACTTTAAAAATTAATATCCAAAATTTAGAGAACCAATGATTAATATTTGATAGAATTAATTAATATTTTGTAATAAAAAATGATATTGGTATGTTATTGAAACTAAATATTATATTCTTAATATATGATTTTATTTATTACTTTAGAATCTGCATAAAATTTCTTTCATTTATTATAAGCAAATTGATGTTATCAAAATTTTATAAAATTGATAATTTTATCCTACTAATATATTTTATTCTTAAAAATTCATTTTTTCTAAAATTTTAGTTTTACCCATTACATGTGACAATTTTAAATTTTAATCGAATATATAAATTTTATTATGTGAAATTGAATTATTATGTGGAATTATAATGTTATTTATTTTTTAAATAACATTTTATTTTAGGTGTTAAAATAAAATTACATACATAAAATTAAATTTCAATGGTATAAACCTGGAATGGTAAAATTCTAAAGTATAATAGTGAATGACATCGAACATTTGTGAAAATGACTAGTAGAGACTTCGATAAACTTATATCACCAAAATAATAATTACTTGTCACCCTCAAAAAATTTCAACATTTAATTTCTATGACTTATAATTTTCATACATAAATATCACACCTTATTATATGAATATTTAATACATAATATAATAGAGGATGATTTTCAAAAATTGATATTACATTTTTAGCAGAATTTTAAATATATTTCATAAATACATTGCTAAAGAAAGATAATGGTATAGTGTATTTTGAGACTACTCACCCCAATACTACAAGTAGAGTTTTTAATATCACTAAAAATCATCTTTCACACCACTAAAAAAGTTTAGTTGATTGCAGTGAAGATAAGGGGTCCCTGTAATCAGCGCTCAAAATAGAATTGATAAAGGGTCTCTTTTATCCATGCTAAAAAATTCCCAGATAAAGGTCCCCCTTTATCAGTGCTTGTTTAGTGCTGATAAAGGGACCTTTTATCAGTGAAATTTTGAGCACTCATAAATGTCCCCTTTATCAGCGCTATTTTGAGCGCTGATAAATGTGTAATATATCATCTCTCAAAATAGTGCTCATAAAGACCACATTTATCAGTTCTACAGAAGTGATGATATATTGAACATTTATCAGAACTTAATTATCACTGATAAAGGCCATGTTTCTTGAGCAAACCCCGCACATGAACAACACTTGCACACATGAGACAGTACTGGCATGGATATCAAAAACAACACCTAAAAAAGCATATAATAACAAAATAGACTATATACATTTACTTGAAATCATGAATACAATAAAAAACTGCTATATACATTTCAATAAATAATTAATATGGTTATAATTATAATAATTTAACAATTTGTTAAAAACATTAATGTTTCATACTTTTTGAATCTGTGATCCGCTCTCAAATAATTGTCACCCATGGTATTAGTTTCCGAACAAAGCCTTCTAATTTAGGTAAAAAAAATCACCTATATAATAAAAAAAATATTAGGTTTGTAATACAATAATGAAATAAATTATTCATTAATATGAAATAATACTTTAATAAAATGATGATTGTTACATGTTTCATCCTTTACATGTCCATATTTCCTTATATTGAATTAATATTTTAGAAGACCCCCAACATGATTCATTGACTTAAAAATATTTTTTTGTTAAGATTACATGGATGATAAAAGAGTAGGAAGAAATTTCAACAACAACATGGAATCTAAAATGTTTCATTTGTTGACAATAAAAAAAGGGAGGAATCTCCATAGGTTATACAATATGAAACATACATGATGGTCTATTCAATTTCATAAGAGTATTAAATTTAAAAAAAAATCAAACATTTTCCTAGAGATACCACCATTCTAGATAGGTTTTAACCGTAATAGTTACATATATTAGGAGCCTCTATGATTGTACTCTCCCATTCCAGGTCAAAGGGAATGCGTACTAGAGCATCAGAATCAGACATTGGGTCCAACCCTACTTGGAACCTAACCACATATGCCTATCCAAGGACCCCATAAAATATCTAAGGTCATGTTGAAGGTAAGGAAAGAATTTATTTCTCAGTTTTAGAGATGTTCTGATGGGAACCAACACAAATAGATGGGACATTATCATATCAGTTCACTTTTCTCTTGATCTCCTAGTTCTTTAGTCTGATTAGCCAAACACCCTCCCTCCCCTCCCTGAGACAGCCTCCCTAGATAGGACTGTCCCTACCACTGGACACCCCCCCCCATACCACTCCATATGCAGACCCCCTCCCTCCTCATAGACAACCCCCTCCCCCCTGCAGCCCCTTCCATTCCCTGTTTATCCCCCTTCCCACCCATTATACAACACCCTCCCCTACTAGACAGCACCCTCCCCTCTTGGACACCCCCACTCCTAAACACCCCCACACTCCTTTACACCCCTCCATCCTGGACAACCCCTCCCTCCTGGACACCCCCACCCACTATCCCACCAAGACACTCCCTCCCTCCAGAACACCCATCCCTCTTAGTTATTTTGTGTATACCCATTAAAAAACTTCTTTATACAACTATATTTTCATCAACTATTTGATAATGTAATAAATTTTATTCATACACCATCATTCTCTAATATGAATTATAAAATCATATATATTTTGAAGAGATACTATTCAAAAAATTATTCAAAAACACCAATCAAAAAATATATTGTAAGAATAAAAATGAAATTTCAAATAACATTATCAAAAATATATTTTAAAAATACCTAAAGCAGAAACATAGAGATCCTATGAGACAACCGGTGGACGCCAATCCTATATAAAGTGAGATAAGGTATGTATATATATATAGTGGGGATTCATCTTCTGTACTTCAGTTTCTGGTAAAAAACATACCATTATGTATATTTCATCCACATTCCAAGATTGAGGGTGAAAATTGATTTAGTTGAGAGTGTCCTCACAGCTCTTCTAAATCAGAAATTATTCCTTCTATCAAACTCATATATCATTAGTAATTTTCTAGCAGATTTATTCTACCTCAACATTGGTGTAGAGAAAATGTGTTTTTCTTAGAAATCTAATGTGATAATGTTAAACAATTCATATTTTGGGTATTTATGAAATTATATAATATATATTAGATCCAAAATTGATTTGGAATATAATTCTTGGGGATTTAAATCTTCACGGAATTATTTTGGTTGATTTGAACATATGATGGCTCACTACAAACCCACTACAGACTGCTCTAGAAATGATCTACCCATTGTATATTATCAGTATTAATTATAATTGAATGGATCTCTACCTGGACACCCCCTCCCTCCCCTCCTCGACACCCCACTTAGGGACACCCCACTAGACACCCCCTCTCTTTTGGACACCCCCCACTCCTTGACATCCCCTAGACTCCCCCTCTCCCTCTGGGACACCCCTCCTTCCTGGACACCCCCACCCACCTAGAGACCCCATCCCACCTAAAGACCCCTCACTTCTGGACACCCCCTCCCTCTTGGTCACCTCCCTCCCCTCAAGGAACCCCTCCCCAACTCTTGGACACCCCCACCCACCCTCACAACTAGGCACCCCTCCCTCCTGGACCCCCTCCTTTCTGGACCCACCACCTCCCCCCTCCTAGACACCCCACTCATGGAAACCTCCCTAGACACCCCCTCCGTTTGGGACCCCCCCCCCCCCCCACTTCTGGAAACCCCCTGGACACCCCCTCTCTCATGTACACCCCCTCTGCCACCCACCTAGAGACTCCCTCCCTCCTAGACACCCCCTATTGGACTCCTCCCTCCCCTCTTGGACCCCCCAACGTAGACACCCCCACCCACACTCACACCTATACACCCCCTTCCTCAATGAAAATCAATCCCTTCTGAACAAAAACCCTCTATATAGTCTAACAAACCTCCCTAAGGGACACCCCATCCATCCTGGACACCCCCTCCCTTATGAATACACCCCTATCTTCCCTCTAAGACACCCCCCTCATGGACACACCCTGGACACCCCCTCCCTCTTGGACACCTCCCTCCCCTCCTAGACACCCCACCCCCTGGAAACCCCCTCCTTCCTGAACACCCCCACCCACATATAAGGGAAAATAATTACAAAAAATTAAAATCCAAGATATTGCTTCCCATCAAGCTTTTTTGATTCTCGTGAGTGGACTGAATGACTATTCATTGGTCAACTTCAACACTATTGGCCATTTTAGTCCAATGAACAACATCCTCCTCAACTTCAATTCATGAATTCAATTGTATCAAAATAATTTTTTTTATTAATTATGAGAATAGTGGATTTTGGTTTAAAAATGGACTTGAGTAAGAAAGGGGGACATTATTAATTAGAAATATAATATTATGTGCATGAATTTGTTCAATTTCATGTGATCACATGACCATAATAGGATTACGGGATCAAATTATCCTAGGCGGTTTATTCAATTACATGACCCTTGAAGCTTTATGTGATCATGTAAATAAGAAAAGAATACACGAATCACGATTAAAGTGAATTAACATAATGTATTATGTGATTTGTTTATGTGATATGATCAACTGATGAGATCACATGATCAGTTCAAATGAAGCATTCATACAAAGGAGCTTATGTGACATGATCACATGAAGAGGATTATGTGAAGCAGAGGAAAAACCTAAGAGTTCACATAGAGGAATAAAAAATTGAGTCATTAGTAAAATATATTTCTCCTTACCTCTGTGATTGATAAGACACATCATCATTGCTATTTCAGAAAAGTCATTTTACATGGAACCCCTACAATGAATAATGAAAATACAATCAACATTTAATAATATAAGTTTACATTAAAATAGACATATTATATTATAACATTACCTTTACATATTTCCAGATGGTTTCTTTGGTCTATATATAATCTAATAACAAAACTAATGATTCTTTGTGCACTTTACTACTATTGGATAACTACCACTTACCATAACATTTGATCGGAACATCCGATCAGGCATCCCCATGATGCTCTCATCTGACATGATCTCTACGATATAATCATTCACCTTTCACTATTACTTCTCTTTCCTCACCCATTTACCTAGTAAATGGGTACCAAAAGAGAAGTTAAAGTGAACGCTGAATGATGGTATCATAGAGATGGTTTCAGATGATAGAATCATGGGGATTCCTGATCAGGAGATCTGATCTGATGATATGATAAGCTTTAGTTAACCAATAATAGTGAATAATTATTAGTTTTTTTGTTAAATTTGTGACTGTTGCATGAAAAATATTCTTTCAACACACAACATCAGTAAAAATAGCTGTATAAATAACCAAAATGCAGAATATAAATGATCCATGCCATAATATTTTAGGTCAAGTGATTTTGGAAACATAGAAACATAAATAACTAGTTTATAAGAGTCTCTCATTACGTTATTCATTACTAGAACAAAAAATCATTTATAAAACCAATATTCATAACCTAAGGATATAAAACCTTACAAAGGGTGATCATATATGCTCAATAAGTGTAAAGAAAGAAGATATCAATGATAATATAAGGATAACATAAGTAGTAAGTATAAGGCCCCAGCCTTAATCCTTACTTAATCTTGAGTTATTACAAGATTACACATTTGAGGATCTTTTCGGGTTTATATTTTTATAGAATTAGATCATAAAACATGCATTACATTCCACATTTAAACAAAGTGGTTACATAAAGATAGTATTCATTTTTCCCATCAACAGAACATATTTAAAATAAAACATGGATTCTTTCTTGACACTTCCTTGACACTATCATCATATCATGTACCTTTCCCTTGACCTGTGAAAAACATTTAAAAAAACATGGGATGAGCATAAAAAGCTTAGTATGGGTTATAAAAATATGGAAAGGAAACATAAGTTCATATATACATAAGAATGAAGTCATACTTTACCCATAAAACATAAGCACTTTAACATACCTCATCAAATCATGAATAAATCATAGAAATCATAATACACAAAGGTAACTTGAGGCATTCATAACATTCTTACGTAAGGAGTAAACCTCTTGGTTACGTTTGGAATACCTTTCACAGTATATTCCCTAAATCTCTTCGGAGAAACCTTAATGTTTCACTCCTTCGCGTTACCTAATGCATTGGAGAGATATATCGGGCTCACCTGCCCTTATTTTATCATGGAACCACCCGTCTTCATAATAATTCCCAAAAACCTCAACATAATCATATCACATAAAACATGCATAAAAGAAACATAACATTTCCACCTTTCAATCACAAGATATAAATACAACACATTGATATAAAAACATTATGAAAACCATTTTCAATAACAAAACAAAAGAAAAGTAAGACATGGTATTTATTTTTCTTTTAAAAAAAGGTATGGCTTGTAGAGGAAACTGAAACTCAAATAATGGTCACGGCGGCGGAGAAGTCGTTGTCGCCGTATACGTATGACAAAAACTTTCCGTTTTTTCATTCTGTAAATGCTTCGTATAAAAAAGATTCCTTTTGAATGAACATAAAAGTAAAAGGGGTCTATACACTGTATAAAAGAAGGTTGTGTATAAAACAAAATATGCCTTAATGAAAGGAGATTGAGACGAAGTCCCACACCTCGGGTCCGACTTGACTCGGTCGTTCTTTAATCTCCTGAATAATTAACTTGAGTTAATTTCTACTTGTTTAAGAACCTTTTTCAATTTCATTATTCCTTTTATATCTATTATTTCCATGTCATGAACACTATGTAATTATTTAAGTTAATAACGGTCGTTTTAACGATCATTGGTACTTGAGTCAAAAATAATCCCTTTATAATTACAAGTTGTTCATGTATCCATTATATCTAGAATGGTATTCATGATGTATATATCATATATGTCATATATATCCAGTACATGCATGTATTTATAATATTACATAATCATTTATAGGTAAGAAATGAAATGCACCGTTCATGGAGACGGTAAGCCATACGTACGCATGAACGCTACTTTCATTTCTATTTCATATTTTATAGAATTGAATCATAATGATATAAAGGTATATTATAATTCCAGTGTAATATCATATATAATATCATAAATCCGTACTTTATACGTCCCACATATGGTATTAACGAATCAAATAACTTTGAGGGGGCGGTAGTCCGCACTTCCTTAAATGAAGTTATCATGTTTACCCATAATGGAAACCATAAAGGTATGCCCAAAATGAAAAATACAGAAGATTAAGGAAAACATAAAAATATTATAATTCATATATAAATATAGTGTCATCTTAATGGCCACCATTGAAGGTGCTAAAAGAATGTTGAACAATCATCATTTCGGGAGGCATAAATTCACCATCCACGGAAACAGTATGTTCTTTAACCATTAGATGTAGGTGTGTGTAATTGTAGCTCGAATACTTCTTATAACAACATCCTATTATATTGAAGATACTGGAGTTGTTACAAAAGAAATGAATAAAATGAGTTTATGGGGTTGGAGAAGCAAAATAAAACAAAAGGACTCAAGTGAAGATATTACCTTAAAATCAGGTAACTCCCTTTTGTTTGAGCTCAAAGGCTTCCTTGGGAATAATTATGCCCATAGTAAGGCTTCAAGGAGTAATAGAGGTATGTGGAGAGACAAAATGGGCTGGGGTTGGCCAAGCCAATGGCTTTTGAAGTGTGGTTATGGAGGTAGAGGTGGGGTCTTTTATAAGAGGAGAGGAGGGGCACTCTTGGAATGTAAATAAATGTTACTTTATTTAAAAATTATTTTCGGATTAAAAAGGTCCCACATTGATATAATTCGAGGCTAAGATGATAAGGGTTTGAAATATACCCTTCCAATAGGTTTTTGACATGTGTAGGTCATAGATATTACATTATCTTTTCATTTTATTTAAATCCTTTATTAATGAGGTAATCGCTGCATCATCATGATGTCATAAATAATTTAATATATTTAAAGTCTAAAAATTATAAAAAAATATCACGATGTATGAAATCTTTTTATCTTTCCAATGAAAATTTATAATAAAAAATCTGACTTTTATAACCCCATGTAAAAATTGTTTTAATAAAACAACTCATGTTTGTGTCATTTTAATTTTAACATTAAATAAAAAGATATTAATGTCATTTTCCTACCAAAGTGGCTCCATGGGGTACCCAAGTTGACCCATGGCTTGTATTGGTCGGCCATGACACATCCAATAAAGTTAGGACACGTTTCAAGCTCATCTCATATTTTTAAAACATTATTGTTACCTTAAACTACACTAATTACCTCTAATCGCGATTAAAAACATAAAAGTTACTATTCACCAAAAACTTATTTTAATCTCATTTAACCAAATTTTACTTCTTAATTACAACCATTTATGTATGATTTTTGAAAATCAAATCTCAGAAGTGGCAAAGTTTCATTTAAACGAAAAATCAGTTTCTTTAACTACCACTTAGTGGTTTCACTATTCATCAAAAATTGATGTTTTTCAGAAAAATACCAAAACTTCACCCTAATCTATATTTGATATTCTGAATTCAAAAATGATTTCTATTTTACATATTTCAAATCATATAAGTTACATTAATTATTTTAATAATTAATTCCCGCTGTCATGACAAATAACGTGTTTTTATGAAACAATAAGTATCAAAAGATTGACACCAGTTTAAGTCCAATTTCAATGTGAAATTGATTCCAATTTCAACCATTGGATTAAATGGTAAAAATATATTCTAATTCCACTTCAAAACCAATTCAAAATATAATCTAATCATATAAATAAATTAGATTAAAAAGAGGTTTTGAATTGAAATACAACATTTTCACTATTCATTAAAAAATGAACTTTATCGGAAAAATACCAAAAATTCACACAAAGTAAATTTTGATGTCCCAATCATAAATAATAAGTTTATTTTGACAAACATAGCTTATAAAATTGTCAAAAGATAAATTTAAAAAATGGTTTTCCATCAAAAGGCAGTAAAACAATCTTTTAAAAATATTAGTGTATTCCATGCTTAAGATTGGATTTTTTTTCATTTTAAGCCTCTAAATCACTATCTAATTCATTAATAGACATAGATAAAAATATCTATTATTCATTAATTACTTGGGATGTTACATCCTTCCCCCCTTTATAAAATTGTGTCCCTTCAATTTATTTACTTATTGAATAAATGAGGGTACTTATCCCTCATTGCATTTTCAGATTCCCATGTTGCCTCTTCCATCATGTGGTTTTTCCACAAAACATTTACCTGATTAATCACCTTATTCCATAACACTTGCTCCATGTGGTCAAGAATCTGGACCGGTTGTTCCTCATAAGATAGGTTCTCTTCCAGCTAAACTACCTCTGGACTCAAAACATGAGATGGATCTGGCATGTACTTTCTTAGCATCGAAACATGAAAAACATTGTGTAACTGAGATAAACTCGGAGGTAAAGCCACCTGGAAAGCAACTGATCCAACTCTCTCTATAATTTCATATGGTCCAATGAACGTTGGACTCGGCTTTCCTTTCTTGCCAAATCGCATCACACTTTTCCATGGTGAGACTTTGAGGAAAACATGATCACCTACCTCAAAAGATAGATCCTTCCTCCTGTTGTCCGCATAACTCTTCTTCCTGCTCTGAGCTGTTCTCATGTGTTTCTGAATCAGCTGAACTTTTTCTGCCATCTCTTCTACCAATTCTGGTCCCATCAACTTCCTTTCACCCACTTCATCCCAGAAAGCTGGAGTTCGGCACTGCTTCCCATATAATGCCTCAAATGGTGCCACCTTTATACTGGAATGAAAACTGTTATTATATGAAACTTAAACCAAAGAAAGATATTGGTGACAACTTCCTGGATAATACATCTAACAAGATCGTAGCATATCCTCCAAGGTCTGAATTTTTCGTTCTTATTTCCCATCTGATTGAGGATGAAAAGCTGTACTAAAATTTAATTCAGTACCCAACGAATTCTGAAGGCCTTTCCAAAAGTTAGAAGTGAACCTGGGATCACAGTCAGATACAATGGAGAGAGGAACTCCATGTAACCTGAGTATCTCTTTAAGATACAAATGGGAAAGTTGATCTAGGGAAAAAGTGTCTCTTATAGTAAGGAAATGAGCAGATTTAGTCAAGCGATCAACAATAACCTTGATTTCATTATTACCTCAAGGGTTCTTCGGCAATACCACAATAAAGTCCAGGGATATATTCTCCCATTTCCACTCTAGCACTGGTAAAAGCATAAGCATCCCTTTTAGTAACTACCGCTCTGCATTAACCTGTTGACATGTCAAACACTTCACAGTAAAATCAGAAATATCTCTTTTCATTCCATCCAACTAGTAATACTCCCGCAGATCACTGTACATCTTAGTACTGCCAGGATGAACTGAAAACGGAGAACTATGAGTTTCACATAACAAATCTCTCTTCAACTGTGAATCACAAGGCACACACAACAACTTCCCAAATCTCAAAACGCAACCATTATCAATGTTGAATTATGGAATCTTACCTTTCTGAACCATCTCTACCTTTTTATGCAACTCAATTTCTTGCTTTTGTGGTTGCTTGATTCTGTCTGATAGAGAAGATTTCACTGATACCGGAAACAAAACCAAAGAACATCCTGCCCCAACAAATTCTATGCAAAAGTTCATCAAATCCTTAACCAAAGGATCACGTTCCAAATGCAACATTGCTAATGAAGCATTACTTTTTCGACTCAAAGCATCATCCACTTTATTTTCTTTTCCTGGATGGTAATGAATTGTACAATCATAATCCATGATTAATTCCAGTCGTCTCCTCTATCTCATGATTAACTCTTCTTGATTGAATATATACTTTAAACTTTTTTGATCAGTATATATTTCACACTTTACTCCATACAAATGATGCCTCCAAATTTTTAAAGCGAAAACAACAGCAGCTAATTCCAAATCATGTGTAGGGTAATTTACCTCATGAGCTTTCAACTGTCGTGAAACATAGGCAATTACCTGATCATTATGCATTAGGACACAACCAAGTCCTTTCAATGAAGCATCACTGTACATAACAAACTCCCCATTCCTGGAAGGCAGTGCCAAAACTGGAGCATTCACCAATCTTATTTTCAATTCCTGAAAACAATCATCACATTCTTTTGTCCAGATAAACTTAACACCCTTCCGAGTTAGCTTAGTCATTGGACTAGATAACCGTGAAAAATTTCTAACAAAGCTTTGGTAATAGCCTGCCAGACCAAGGAATCTACGAATCTCTGTTACATTTGTGGGTCTTGCCCATTCTTCAACAACCTTTGTTTTTGCAGGATCAATAATTATCCCATCTTTAGGAACAATGTGACCAAGGAAAGATATTTGTTGCAACCAAAACTCACATATGCTAAATTTCCCATACAATTTCTTTTCTTTTAAGGTTTGAAAAATAAACCTTAAATTTTTTTCATGCTCCTCATTACTTTTAGAAAACACCAAAATATCATCAATGAAAACCACCACAAACTTATCCAAGAACTCATCGAAAATTCTATTCATTAATTTCATGAATATAGCAGGTGAATTGGTTAGCCCAAAAGGCATTACTAAAAATTCATAATGGCCATATCTTGTACGAAACACAGTCTTTGGAACATCTGCTTCCTTTACCTTCAGCTGATGGTACCCCTATCTCAGGTCAATCTTTGAAAAATAATGAGCTCCCTGGAGCTGATCAAACAAATCATCGATATGAGGCAAAGGATATTTGTTCATAACATTGATGTTATTCAAGGCTCTATAATCAATGAAAAGTCTCATAGAACCATATTTTTTTAACAATAAAATAAGAGCACCCCATGGTGACGTGATAGGTCGAATGAAACCTTTCTCTAATAAATCATGAAATTGCTCCTTCAACTCTAAAAGTTCAATTTGAGCCATTTGATAAGGGGGTTTTGAAATTGTCTTAGCATCAGGAACTAAGTCAACAGTAAACTCAACTTCCCGATCTGGTATTATTCCAGGCAAATCATCAGGAAAAACGTCAGGATACTCATTTACCAATGGCACATCATTCATCTGAACAGTTCCTTCATTTTCAACGATGTGTGCAAGGTAACATTCATTTCCAACTTTTACAAGTTTCTCGGCCTCTTGATATGTTATCAATAGAAAGGGTTCATTCTTGTGCACAAATTGAAAGTCTTTCTGAAATGAAACTTCTTTATCTCTACAGTCAATATTAGCATGGTAAATAGAGAGACAATCCATACCCAGGATAACATCAAACTCTACTAGAGGTAGATCAACAAGGTTTTCAAGTAGGTTCTTTCCACAAATAAGGATAGGAAGATTCTTATAAATTTTTTTTGCCTTAACATTTCCCCCATGTGTTTTTACAAAAAGTTCAGGAGTCATTTCTTGAGATGGTATTCCCATTTTACTAGAAAATTTTTCAGAGATGAAAGATTGTGTAGACCCTGAATCAAACAACACACTGGAATAATCTGAAAAAACAAACAAGGTACCTAATACAACTTCATTTGATAGACCGACATCTGCTGAAGTAGTTGAAAATGATTTCACCACCACTTTCTGCTTGTAGTCTAACTGCATCCCATCATTCAAGCTCTTTGTCGGACACTTGTTTTCATAGTTACCCATCTCATTGAACATAAAACATTTCACTAACTGTAAATCAAATTTGAACTTACCATCACCTTGATCTTTTTCAGTGAAATCACGAGACTTATGTCCCATCTTACCACATCAGTATCACTTTCTAGAATTCAGAAGACATTCCCCAGCATGACTTTTACCACATTTATCACAAACTGGATACTTAGTTTTCTTACCATCAGACTTTTTTGAAAAATTCTTCCCTTTCTCCTGCTACCTCGTCCTCTTCCTCTATTGGTTGTTATAGAACACTTGATCATCGGAAAACTCCATTTACACCTTCTCATCACATCGAACAAGCTTTTAATTACTTTTAAACTCACGAGAATCTAATGCCCTTCGATATTTTGTCTTTAATCCTGAGTAAAAATGATTCATTTTACTATCATGGTCTCGGATAAAATTTGGAGCATACCTTTCCAATCGAGTAAACCTCTCTTCATAGGCATCCACTGAGTCTTCCTCTTGCCTCAATTCCAAGAATTGTTTTTCCACCCTAAGTCGAACAGCCTTAGGAAAATACTTTTCAAGAAACATACCTTTGAATTCATCCCAGTCAAGAGCATCAATCTCATCAGCGTCCCTTATATTTTTATCCATCGACCACCACTGATCTGCCTCACCCTCCAAACGGTAAATAGAAAGACTAAACTTTTGATTGTCCGAACACCCCATGACATCGAAAATCTTTTCCAGTGCTTTAATCCACCCTTCATCTAGCACAGGGTCAGATGATCCTCTGAATGATGGGGGATGTTGCCTCATGAAATGTTCCACCACTAACATGTTCCTCTATGGTTGATCTGGCTGATCTCGGGCATGGATACCACCACCATTTATCGCTTGAGCCAACTGTGCCATTACTGCAAAAAACTATACAGTTCCAATTCCGACCATCTTAGGATGCTGATTCGGAATGTTATTTCCTTCTGTATGCCTTCCTAGCACTGCTTACCTATTTCCTCTGCGGAAAACCATTCTGAAAAAACATGTCTTAGATGAAGCAACATGGTAATCTTAAAATGCTATATCATTTCAAAAAAAATATTTTTGGATAATCATTTAATAGAATTATAACTACTAAAGTTATCTAAACCGACCTATGATACCAACTATAAGGCCCCAGCATTAAACTTTTCTTAATCTTGAGTTATTACAAGATTACACATTGAGGATCTTTTTGGGTTTAGAGTTTTATAGAATTAGATCATAAAACGTGCATTACATTCCACATTTAAAGAAAGTGTTTACATAAAGATAGTATTCATTTTTACCATCAACGGAACATATTTAAAATAAAACATAGATTCTTTATTGACACTTCTGTGACACTATCATCATATCATGTACCATTCCCTTGACCTGCGAAAAACATTTTAAAAATAACTTTGGATGAGCATAAAAAGCTCAGTATGGGTTATAAAAATATGGAAAGGAAACATAAGTTCATATATACATAATAATGAAATCATACTTTACCCATAAAACATACTCACTTTAACATACCTCATCAAATCATGAATAAATCATAGAAATCATAAGACATAAAGGTAACGTGAGTCATTCATAACATTCTTACGTAGGGAGTAACCCTCTTGGTTACGTTTGGAATACCCATCATAGTATATTCCCTAAATCTCTTCAGTGAAACCTTAACATTTCACTCCTTCGCGTTGCCCAATGCATTGGTGAGTTATA
Organism: Viscum album; assembly: GCA_963277665.1. Classification (NCBI taxonomy): domain Eukaryota; kingdom Viridiplantae; phylum Streptophyta; class Magnoliopsida; order Santalales; family Viscaceae; genus Viscum; species Viscum album. The sequence goes on from OY728165.1 coordinate 931,520,985, forward strand.
TTGGGCTCACCCGCCCTTAATTTATCACGGAACCACCCATCTTCATAATAATACCGAAGAACCACAAAATAATCGTATAACATAAAACATGCATAAAGGAAACATAACATTTCCACCTTTCAATCACAAGTCATAAATACAACACATTGATATAAAAACATTATGAAAACCATTTTCAATACCAAAACAAAATAAAAGTAAAACATGGTATTAATTTTTCTTTTAAAAAAAGTTATGGCTTGTAGAGGAAGCTGAAACTCAAATAATGGTCACGACGGCGGAGAAGTTGTTGTCGCCGCATACGTACGAAAAAAACATTCCCTTTTGTCATTTAGTAAACGCTTCATATAAAAAAGATTCCTTTTGAATAAACGTAAAAGTCAAAGGGGTTTAAACACTATATAAAATAAGGTTGTGTATAAAACAAAATATTCTTCAATAAAAGAAGATTGAGACGAAGTCCCATACCTCGGGTACGACTTGACTCGGTCGTTCTTTAATCTTCTGAATAATAAACTTGAGTTAATTTCTACTTGTTTATGATCCATTTTCAAGTTCATTATTCCTTTTATATCTCTTATTTTCATGTCATGAACACTATGTAATTATTTAAGTTAATAACGGTCGTTTTAACGATCATTGGTACTTGAGTCAAAAATAAATCCTTTATAATTACTAGTTGTTCATGTATCCATTATATCCAGAATGGTATTCATGATATATATATCATATATGTCATATATATCTAGTACATTCATGCATTTATAATATTACATAATCATTTGGAGGTAAGAAATGAAATGCACCGTTCATGGAGACTGTAAGTCGTATGTACGCATGAACGCTACTTTCATTTCTATTTTGTATTTTATAGAATGGAATCATACTGATATAAAGGTATATTATACTTCAAGTGTAATATCATATATAATATCATAACTCCATCCTTTATACGTCCCACATATGGTATTAACGAATCAAATCACTTTGAGGGGGCGGTAGTCCGCACTTCCTTAAATGAAGATATCACGTTTACCCATAATGGAAACAATAATGGTATGCCCAAAATGAAAAATACAGAATCTTAAGGAAAACATAATCATATTATATATCATATATAAATATACTATCATATTAATGGCCACCTTTGAAGGTGTTAAAAGAATGTTGAACAATCATCGTTTCGGGAGGCATAAATTCACCATCCACGGAAACAGTATGTTCTTTAACCATTAGATGTAGGTGTGTGTAAGTGTAGCTCGAATCCTTCTTATAAAAAATCCTATTATATTGAATATACTGTAGTTGTTACAAAAGAAATGAATAAAATGAGTTTAGGGGGTTGGAGAAGCAAAATAAAACAAAAGGACTCAAGTGAGGACATTACCATAAAATCGGGTAACTCCCTTTGGTTTGAGCTCAAAGGCTTCCTTGGGAAGACTTCTGCCCAAAGTGAGGCTTCAAGGAGTAAGAGAGGGTTTTGGAGATTCAAAATGGGTCAGGGTTGGCCGAGCCAAAGGCTTTTGAAGTGTTGTTAAGGAGGTAGAGGTGGGGGCCTTTTATAAGAGGAGAGGAGGGGCACTGTTGGAATGTAAAGAAATGTTACTTTATTTTAAAATGAGTTTCGGATTCAAAAGGTCCCAAATTGATATAATTTAGGATAAGGTGATAATGGTTCGAAATATACCCATCCAATAGGTTTTGGACATATGTAGGTCATAGATTTTACATTATCTTTTCATTATATTTAAATCCTTTATTAATGAGGTAATCGCTGTATCATCATGATGTCATAAATAATTTAATATATTTAAAGTCTAAAAATTATAAAAAAAGATAATGATGTAGGAAATCTTTTTATCTTTCCAATTACCATTTATAATAAAATATATGACCTGTATAACCCCATTTAAATTTTTTTATTGAAACAACTCATGTTTGTGTCATTTTAATTTTAACATTAAATAAAAAGATATTAATGTCATTTTCCTACAAAAGTGGCTCCATGGGGTACCCAAGTTGTTCCATAGCTTTTCTTGGTCGGCCAGGACACATACAATAAGGGTAGGACATGTGTCAAGCTCATCTCATAGTATGAAAACATTATTTTTACCTTAAACTACACTAATTACCTCTAATCGCGATTAAAAACATAAAAGTTACTATTCACCAAAAACTTATTTTAATATCATTGAACCACATTTTAATTATTAATGAAAACCATGTATGTTGGATTTTTGAAAATCAAATCACAGATGTGGAAAAGTTTCATTTAAACGAAAAATCAGTTTCTTTAACTACCACTTAGTGGTTTCACTATTCATCAAAAATTGATGTTTTTCAGAAAAATACCAAAACATCACCCTAAGCTATATTTTATATTCTGAATTCAAAAATGATGTCTATTTTACAAAATTCAAATAATATAAGTTACATTAATTAATTTAATAATTTATTCCCGATGTCATGACAAATAGTGTGTTTTTATGAAACAATAAGTATCAAAAGATTGACACCAGTTTAAGTCCAATTTCAAAGTGAAATTTATTCCAATGACCAGAATTGGATTAAATGGTAAAAATATATTCTAATTCCACTTCAAAAAAAATTCAAAAGATAATCTAATCATATAAATAAATTAGATTAAAAAAAGGTTTTGAATTAAAATACAACATTTTTACTATTCATTAAAAAATGAACTTTATCGGAAAAATACCAAAAATTCACACAAAGTAAATGTTGATGTCCCAATAATAAGAAATATGTTTATTTTGACAAACATAGATTATAAAATTGTCAAAAGACAGATTTAAAAAATGGTTTTCCATTAAAAGGTAGTAAAACAATCTTTTAAAAATATTATTGTATTCCATGCTTAAGGTTGGATTTATTTTCATTTTAAGACTCTAAAACACTACCGAATTCATTAATAGACATAGATAAAATTATCTATTATTAATTACTTACTTGGGATGTTACAGTAATAGTTTACCTTCATCCAATAGGTGTACAACATTCCATCAGGTATGCTACCCATTCATTTCTAAACACATCTATAACGTCTTTTGAGTATGAGTTTTTGAAAAAGTCGTAGTAGTACTAAAAATATATAAATACACAAATTATAAATAAATATTTTAATGTAAATCATCATTAATTTCAAAAATACCTCTTCAGGTATGCTAGTTTGTTAAAATAATATGATCTCTTTCATAAATTTACAAAAATAATAACCACAATCCTTTCTGTTTGTTTTTTGGACACTGTAAAAACATCTATAAAAATAATTAAATTTTTTTATAGGTGCTTGGATAGTGCAATGTTAATATATTTTCTAGGGTACTTTTGTAGTTGTAGATCTTGTCAGTGTTCTTGTACTTAGGACCTGGATTCATTCCATGAAGTTGAATATATTGATACACCACCCTATCATTAGAGAATCCTCATTAAAAGATAATATAAATTATTTAACTACATGTTTAGTTCTAAAATATTGGATCTAGTGTATTAGAAATAAATAAAATTTTTCACGCATGGTCATTTTGTTGTAAATACATGTATTAAATCCAGAAAATAAATCATTGGAGTATCCAAATTGACTGCAATCTGCATCCAATGCTGCCTAAAAACACAAAAAGCAATAAGTAATTATAGAAATGAAAATATAAAATATATGATTAAATTATAGAGTTTTACCCATGCATCGTTGGTATTAAAAGGATTCTTTCATCTGTAAATTTTTTCAAATTATTTGAGCAGGGATGAGATTATTGCAACCACTGTATTAGAATCTATTTGATCATTTGAATAGGTAATGTGAGGACTAACGAGTCCAAATTTTTGTTCATGGGGAAATCTCTACAATTGTTTTTCATATATACACCTACGAAAAATAATAAATGTATTTAGTTATATTATTTGAGTAAATAAACATTTGTAAAATAAAATCATGAACACATACCTCATGTATACATTTACAACTAAGGTTCCTAGCAATTCATACTTGAGGATTTCATTTACATATTTAGCTCTAATGAAATATAATTCTTCCAATCCATACATAATTCTTTCCAAATCAATAGTGTGATTATTTTCATCTATCAACATTGTAACCACATGAGCCTGCAATGATATTAACTATGTATATAGAACGAGTGTGGTGAAGGTGCTCACTGTAGACCATTTCAATAAGGTGGTTGATCCGTGAGATAATTTTCATCGGATATTTTGTTTCAACCCCTTTTATGTTTCCCTTTATAATAACATTCATCGGTTCAGACCTTCTATTATTAAATGTTAATGGTTCATCTTTAAAAATAAATTGGAAATAGATACCTCCTTGAAAATATATTTTCTACAAGAATTGACAGTCATGTGTATGAATGTTTCAACAACTTATTCAATCATATGAATTTCATAATCGTCATTTGTAATTGGTATATCAACACTTAGATCATTATCAATGTTAGTCAAAACTCTGCAATTATATGTTGGATGTTTTCTGTTGTGTATCATTATGTTCTGTATATTGAACAACGTACCCCTCGCTACAAGGCGATATGCGGGAGTTGATAGATATAAATCAATGTTATTTTCACCCTATAGAATATTATTACAAGAAATATATCAGTGTCTCTATGATGAAAATTTCATAGAAATAATTATTATAACATTTATTACCTCAGCTATGTCATGGTTTTTAGGGGAATGGCTCACCTCAAAGCTGGTGGGGGTGGGGCAGGATCTTCATGCACAGGTTGTTGTTGAGTCTTTTCTTCTCTTTACCTATCTTCCATCAAAAAATATATCATATCTCTTTGTTATTTAATTATTCTTGAAACATATCTAATTATTATTGCATCTTTTAATTTCCTCAGTTTGATCCTCCACTTTTTTTGTTTTTTAAAATATGTTCGGGGTGTCACCCCAACCCACACCTCTGACGCAGTCATACTATTCTGGTTGCATCAAGGCCATTGAAAGTATGATTGCATCTCATCCAGGTGTTGTTGATTTCTATTACTATTTTAGATAGAAAATATATGAAAATAAGTAGTCATTGTTATGTAATAGTGATTTAAGGAAAATAAAATTTATATTATGTCATACTTACACATGTTTGTCACACTTTATGTGTGTTTTCATCTATCAGTATCCCCTATTTATTTACACGCTACTTTTTCCATTTCACATGGTGTGATATGGATATGGATTTTGATTTCAATTCATTAATATTTATATAAATAGAGAAACATGGATATGGTGTTGTTTTTTGTCACATAAAAGTAGTACGTTAGATTTAAAAGAGGTACCATTTTTTTCTCAAGTGATGTGTACCGGATCTTTTCATTACGGTAGGGGTACACTGGTTTTATTGAAGATTCTTTATATTCATCACTCAGTTGCTATTTCATAAATATAAAACTATTTTTCATAGTGATTAATATAAGAAACTTCAAACAACGTATTACCACACACAATGTTCCTGAAAACATTTCTATGAAAGACGGCTTCTAAACACATCCCATGCTCCATGGGATATAAAGTGTTCATATAGAGAATGTGGGTGCAACTTTATTTTCTCTTTAACATCTTTAAAATGATATTTCGTTAAAATTATGTAGAATTCTCTATGAACCCTTCCTGTAACTCTTAATACATATTTCTTGTGTGACGAAACTAATATAAATTCACTCTACAATGGATTATGAAGAGTAATTAAATGTTTTAGTATTTTATTTTTTTTAATAAATTAAGCAAAATTATATCATAATGTCTCTGTAATCACATCTTACATTAGTGTCTTAAGCCTGATGACAACATGGTGTCACGACTGTACATCAATCGGCACATGTTTCCAAATGACGATTCCAATGTAGCTACTAAAGATGGATTTTTTGGGGATAACATGATGGCCTCATTCATTCAATTCCACCTCAAAGTTGATGCCTTTTTCTTTTTTCCTTAACAATTTTGGCTAACACTTTCAAAACACGACGCTATTATTTTTTTTGATCTGTCAGGATTTCATGACCTACCATTTCCTTAGAAGCATCATCATTATGTTCCTTCGGAGTAATAGCATCAGCACTAGGACTAGTAGTAATAGGTTGAGAAATATGTGGTACCTCAGCATTGGGACCAGAAAAAATAGGTTGAAAAATTGTAGTTGCTCTGCCCTGGGTCCAACAGCAGAATGTTGAGTGACGTGTTGTGCCTCAGGATTGGGCACATTATTAGGTGCCGATGTCATTATATGCATAAGTTGATTAAAATTTAATTTAAATTACATAAAATCAGTAGTGAATAGATAATAACATAACGTAACACAATGTATATTACAATAAACAAATAACATGAATATTGAACTCTCTTTTTTTAAGGGTGATGTGATTTGACCCCTATATCAACTATGTAAATCCCTTCATTGTGGTCTCCTCTGACATACAATACTCCGTCTACATTGGGACTAATGAAAAATGATTGTGAAGTCCCTATGAAAGGGTTATCCTTCATTGAACTTTCATCAGAACCTTCAGTTGGTTTGGTCGATAACAGAACAATTGACCAGTTTCGGTATGCGGGGTCTGGAACAAAAAATACTTGTATTACCTATGATGCCATTATAAATGGTTCTTCTTTCTTCCCTTCCTTACTGATATCAACATTCACGAATTCCAATTCATCTATTTTAACATCACTCTTATTATCAACCTAGTTTCATTTAAAAATCGCACATTGGAATTTTCTATAATCCAACACCCATATTTGATTGATGATTCCAATGTATGAAATATTTGAATAAATTCAATTTATGTCCTATGCACCAGAAACATGCATCAGTTCAGCCACAAGTGTAACCCCAATATTCTTCATGGTATTGTCTTCATCATTTTCATTAATATATAATGTATAACCATTAACTACATAAGAATTTTGAGATAATACACACACACTTTATCCTCTGGCTAGCTATTAAAGTCATTCTGAAATAGAGACTGAAATTTTATCTAACTTTTTAAATATTTGGTCTTAAAACAGTCCAATAAAATTTTTATTATGTGTATCTGATATACATTTTTCATCCCTAGATGGATTTAAATTCCTATGATTTGTTTTGTGAATTTGACCATATGGGTCAATGTCGAAACCATTATGCAAAACATAAAGGTGATCCTGTTCCTGATCTATAATATTAATTGTGATGAACACTCTTCTAGAAATTCCTTAACCCTTTAGATGCCTAGTGTGACTATATTTTGGTAGGGAACCATTTTCTACACTAGATAGGTACATGGTACAAAATTCAATGGCTTCCTCAATAATATAATACTTTACAATATAACCCTCTCGCCGAATTCTATTTTTGACATTCAATTTCAAATTATTTATATACCATTCAATGGGGTACATCCAACTATAATTTATCGGACCACATAGTCGAATCTCTCTCACTAAATGAACAATTAAATGAACCATCATATTGAAAAATGTCAACAGGAAGAACATTTCTAATTCACATTATATAACATCAATTTATCTTTCCATAGTTGGAAATGAAACTAGGTATATAACTTTGCTACATATAGCTTTGAAGAAGAAATAGATCTTTGTTAATGTATGATGAACATTATTGAAAAAAATGTAGCTTAATACTATAGGAATTAGATATTTCATCAAAACATGGCAGTCATGTTATTTCAAAACCTTTAATTTTAAATTTCTCATTGACAATATGTTCTTGATATTTGAGGAATACCACTACGAAAACTTTACATCATTCTAGAAGTGTAAAAACTGATATCTCTCTTTATTGGATAGACTGTATGCAACAGGAGGAAGAAATGATCATTTTTACAGCCATCAGTGGTGCCAACTCTTCTCGTATTCCCATATCAACCATGTCTAATATAACCTTAATACAATCTTTTATTTTGAAAGGTGAATTTAGCAACGTGATGATGAAATATCACATACATTTTTTTCAAAATATATAACATCAAGAAAATTTCTGACATACAGACAATTCGAGTATGGTAATTAAAAACAAACTGATATCTTTTTCCAACCGATATTCGTATGGTTTTTCGAATATGGTTTACCGAAAGTAGTGACCACATCTTTTACATTCTCAATCAATTTATCACTTGTTAGTGGAGATGGTGTTGTATGTTCTTCTGAGCATCTTTCAAATGATTTCATCCAAGATCAGTACTTATTCTATCGGGGTAGAAATATGTGATGTCCTAGAAACATGTTTTTCGATAAATGTTTCAACCTAATTGATGGTGTACCTTGTTCACAAATGTGACAACCATGAGTTCTTTTAATGCTATATCCTAATAAAATTTTGATAAGCAGGAAAGTCATTTATCATCCTGTATAACATAGATTTTAAAGTGAAATCTTCATTTTTTAAAGAATCATACAATGTAACACCTGAATCGCACAATAATTTCCAAACCTTGAGCAATGGAACAAAATAAACATCAATATCATTCAATGATTGTTTTTTTCCTAATATAATCATAGATGACATGATTATTTTTGTTTCATGCATAACCACGGTGGTATGTTATAATTTACCAACAGAACCGGCCATGTACTTTGATTGCTGCTTTGACAACCAAAAGGATTCACCCCAACTGTATATAATACAAGACAATGGTTTCTCGGCTAATTTCAAAATTCAAGATAATCATGATCAATTCTCTTCCATTGAGGAGAGTCGGTCAGGTGATGTAGTTTCCCATATTTAATTCATGTATTTGCATGCCATATCAATTTTCCTACAGTATCCTCACTTCTATATAGGAACCTAAACCTTGTAATGATTGGAAAGTACCATACAACTTTTGTACGCCTAGAATCATCATTCTTGTATCGAGAAGCACCACACTTTGGGCATTTTGTAGTTATTTTTGGTCCTTGAAAAAAATTATAAAGTCATTCATGTAGACAAGTATTCTTTTAGAGATCATACCCATCGAGCGTAGAATAGGTTTGGGATCATATGTTCGGCATGGGAGCTCATTTTATTCTAGGATCATGTCATTCAGGAGTACATGTAGTTCCGTAAAACTGGAATCACTCCACCCATTGCTTTTTTTCAAATTATACAGTTTCAGTATGGTTGACAATGCTATATATTTAGTGCAACCAGCATACAATGACATTTTTTCACATCTCTTTAACTTATCAAAAAATTTTGGGAAATCCAGAAGTTTATCTTCAATTTTGATTTTAATTTTTTCAATATGATATTCGTCATCATTAAAATCTGTAATCACATCCTCCATATGATCTTATTCAGTGTTCACGTATGTAATCTGATCAGATGATCCATAAAACACTATGTTATTCGAGCCACTACCTACATTTGTTTTTCCCTCTGTTTATTCCAACATGTATAACTTAGATCTATTTCATGAAAATTTTGGTGTTCTTCCAACTCCTCTGGACTAATTTTTTTTAATAACAATAGCATAAACATAGACAAATGATTTGAGAAGGTTCACATGCATCATCTTTTGAAAACTTGATAAACTCTTTCACACCATCTTCATACCATTTTTCCAACTGATTGGAATTCATCCATTATTTATTCATATTCATCCTATTTGGTATGGTAATATTAATATATGATAAAATAATTACACAAAATATGTTCAAAAATCTATGAGATTCCCTTGCACTAGAAAGTTTTGGTATCCCACATGTGATCTATATGCATTGTTGTAAACATGTTTTTTAGTGTTTCTCTAGAAACATAATGTCTCTAGTAAAGATCTATTGTAATAAACTAATATATGGTATGATTTTCAATAGTTTTCCTGTGGGTGGAATGATTCATTACATGTTTTTTATGGTTATTTGACTTGGATACCCATAAAGTGTCTCATAGAGTCATCTAGTTAAGTGGTTCTCTAGGATTTAGTGGAATTTCACTAGTAACAAAGTGGTGATGCCATTGAAATGGGTAAATATTGGATTGAAATTCAATGGTGGAGGAAAAAAACATGGAAAACAAATGACACACCAATCATGCCAACAACCGCAACACTATACAAACAAACAATCATGCTCACAACCGCAACATCATACAAACCAAATAATCATAATTTCATATTTTACAAAGCATCTATTTTTCAATTTTGTTTGTTAATTTAGGGGTTATCACATATGTTTTATCATCCTCGGGTGTTCATTAATAAGTTATGTATACCTAAATTACAAATTTTTATATTCAAATGTTAAACAAGAACCAACCAACATGCAAATCATTTAGTGAGAAAACAAGGGCCACCAATGGACACAATTTTTAGTAGGACATTTAGCTCGTACATTTGACATTATAAAAATCAATATCAAATAGTAGTAACATGATAACAAGAGAAAAAAATGAGTAATATAAGAAAAATCACTGGGAAGGAGTTGTTCAGTGTATGGCAGAGGTGCATTGGTGGTAGAAGAGAGGCGCGCAACAAATGATATTTCCAACTGAAAAGAAAACATAAATTGATAACTCATATGTTATACCTATATTAAATAGGTTTAATAAGATTTAGGGATGGTACATGTCTGGTTAAACACCATTGAAACCTATATTTTGATGATCCATTAAACTCATCCATTCAAGGGAACAATTTTTCACTAATCACATCATCAGGTTCCATGTGATACACACCAGGATCCTAATACAATGTGATCCCCACCATCGTAATCACCTATTGTAACAAATCGTCTAGTAGTCCAACAACTCACTTTCTGTGGTTTATAACTAACCAAACCAATACACATATGGAAAAAATATCCAAAATATAGTACTAGTTGTCATATTTTATTCCAAAGAGAATAAAAAAAGTCTCTACTCCTTATAAACAAGGCCCTAACACATTGAATTTCCCTAAAAAAGTCTTAGTCATACCTCCAAATGAACCTGTAATACCCAATATGAAGTAACAATTTCCTTCTGTTATCTACAAAATTTAATCTCAGGGAAAACACTACCACTACATTTTTACACACGATTCAAATCTCGAATCCTGTGAAGAAATAGGTCCAACCCCTAAATAATGTGATGAATGGGTTTCACCCCCAAAGTCACATGATGAATCATGATTTACCTCATAAATCACCTTTCTATAACATCACAGTTATACAAATAATTATATAAACATATAAAATTTATCTAGTACAACATTTAAAATATAAATATAGTATTTATGAAGGACTAGAAAAATCAAATTCACCAACTCAATGACATTTAAATGTTATATCAACCATCCAATAACAAGTCCCCTTATACTGAAAACCCTTATAACTTGAGGGTCATACCTCCAGAGTGAATGATCCATTTATTATCATAGATATTTAATATATGTGATAATATTTATCATAACTAATCACTATCATGAATTATCAAGTGCCACACATTCTTCGATCATTGAAATAATATACCAATCACCCATTGAAATTCATTTGAAATAAAATTTACACCCTCATCAACCATTAGTTCACTCTCCACTATATTTTAACCTTATACCACTTATCGAGAATCTCCTCAACATGTTCTATCACCAAATGTGTGTTGCTTCTTCTGACCCATGATCATTTATCCAAAGAAACACATGTATGGGATTAACTCTTGGATCAAACATGACATTATATTTGATCCATTTATGATTTATCCTACACCATATATAGAAATATTCTATTTCATCCAAAACCCCATGAAATTGAGTCTAAAACAATTTCTTCAACACTATTGGTACTCAACTCAGACTTTATATCTGGCCGACTTAAAATTTAAATGGGTACCATGCATAACCGGCGTGTACCATTCTCACCTCATCCAATATAATGGCTGTTAAATATTGTACCCCCTGATCAAATTACATGACTCATGATCCCACATGTCAAACACACTTTTGTTATAATAAAATACCATCTCCATGAGGTATTATAATTAACCATATCTATAAACTTACTGATGTACACCCCATGAAACCGCATGATCCAGTCTCTATAACAGTGATAAAAAACATCATTATTGAAATAATGCATGTCTAGATAGGTGTAAATATATGTGATACCCTAAATTATCACCTGAATTGGACTAAACTGAGTCCTATATCATCTATATTAGGCTCATATGACTAAAATAATTACCATGTTCCATGATATGTCAATCATGAAAACAAAGAACATCCATGCTACTTTCATATAAGATTAACATTCTTAAAATCTGCATGAAACCCACATCTAGTATCGTCTCAAAATCACATGTTTCCATCCATAATCTAATAGCTAATACACTAGTATACACAACAAAAAAACATCAGACTAGGAATCACACTAATCTTACCCTCGAAACAAAACTTGATTCCAAAAGCATCAACACTCAAGGCGCCCTTCTCAAAAATATTCCATGGAATCTCAATGCCTATACAATATCAAATCAAGGAAAATACTCATACCTTCCACATTCACAATGTCTAAGGAATCACAATGCATATATCCCATTCTTGTAATGACACCATGTATTCTAATCACTACTCAATGCATATACATCTGATTCATGTTTCAAAATAACTCACAAGCCTAGGCTAACTCCTACAATATTTTACCTTCCTATAACTCATTTAATCTCATGCATAATATTTGAAACACTCAAAGCCTATACCATTACAGAGGAGGTAGTGATGGAAGAGGAGGAGGATGGGAATGCTAGAGGAGTAGGAAGAGGTAGCGGCGGTGAATGTGGAGGAGGAGGAGGAGGAAGAGGGGTCGCAGAGGTGGAGGGTTCGTGTTCAGCTTCCGTGATGGCTTGAATATGTGAGAGGGAGGAGAGGCCTACTAGGTTCTTTTATAAAAACTTTCGGAACCATTATAATATCTTTTTTAGATTCGATAAAGATAGACTTTCATTGTAACTAAAAAAGAACTGATAATGTAGTTATTTATTAGTGCTATAATTTTAGCGCTGATAAATATGTATTTTATCAGTGCTTTTTTGCACAAATAAAGGTCTATACTTTTCTGTACTAATAAATTTCTAACAAAACAACTATTTATCAGTGCTAAAACTATAGTTTTGATAAATACTTATTTTATAAAAGTATAATTTTATTAATTTATTTATATTCTATTATATTTTTTTAAAACGATATATAAGATAAATAGATATTTACTTAATAATAAGTATAACTACAAATAGTACATATTTATAAATATTGGTATATAATTTTTAATATATACAAAACAATATTTTTGAATATAAATATAATAATTTTATTTAAATTAATAATAAAAAGAATTATCAAAATCAATAATAGTTCTAATAAATGTACCCTTTATCAGCGCTAAAAAATGCATTGATAAAGGCCCACCCATTTATCAGCGCCTTCTGTTTAGTGTTGATAAAGGGAAGCGCTTACCTTGTGTAGAGACCCAAAGCATGACGTACATGGACATTACATTACTTCTGCGCAATACTTAGTACATAACAAAAATAGACACACAAGGACCGTAATAGTTTAGTGTCTTTGGAAACTCGGAATATAATCTTCTAATCATGGTGAACGATCTTCAACATCTCCCATAAAGATCTTCCCCCTTTTTTTCTTACCTAAAACCTTTCTTTATTTCCCGGGGAAAAGAAAACATAAAAGGGATGAGCTCAAATTCCCAGTAAGGGTAAATATAGAGAACATAAAACAATCCATAAACATTCGAATGAAAATACTTGAAAATAAAATCTAAACATCAAAATATTGAGCAAAGACATGAATCTTGGAAGAACGTAAGGCATATATTATAAGGGAACATCAATCATGATAAAATAGCATGGGAATAAATCATGTAATTTTGGAAACAATTAATCACATGTTATGATTTCCATAGTAGCCAAGGCATTTCTACCAAGACCATCTTAGTGGACAAAGTCCTTTTCTGAATCGAGTTCCCTCCTCATTTTAGTCATGTATCACTGAACTGGATTAACTTACCGTTCCAGCCATGTCTATCTCATTAGATATAAATCTTTACCCAATGCATTAGAGGGAGATATAGGTCCCTCCCATATCATAATGAAATCATTCTTAATTGTGCCACAATATAAACAAAAATCATTCATCATAACCCAAGAATAAAATGGGTTTCATAAACATCATTCCATCAAAACATAATCCATACAAAAAAATTGGATATCATTTCATCATAAGAAAAGTGAAACCATGTAAATCATAGAGACATGATACTTGAAACATACACATATGAAATAATGTCATCTTAGATGAAAAATGGTTTTGATAAAACACTTGAAATGAATTCTTGAGGAAAATATCCTTTTTTCTTCAAAATCATTTTATTTTCACAAAATTCCATGCAATTTCAAAAAAAAAGGATTTTGGTGAAAATATTCATCAAATATTTTTGAGGAAGCTTCATGAAAATAAGGCTTTATAAAATCATAAAAAAATCCTTTCATTCCGTATAAGTTAAAAAAACATTCTTCTCGTACTTTTTCCAGAAAAGTAAAAAAGTACCTCGTAAAAGAAAGATTCCATACATACCACGTAGTAAAAGTCCAAAATGGGAAAAAGGACATTAAACATACATGAAAACACTTTTATAAAACATAGACATGGATGATAGAAATAACCCCAGTAAATACTTACGAATAAGCAATCTTGGATAAAAATGAGATTTGCAAAATTATCCCTTAGCTTAGGTCTGATATGCTTCATATGGATCCGAACCTCCTTTATAATTATTTAAATAACGAAATTGACTTATTACATAGTCATATTCATTTCTATGATATCATATATGTTTCACTAATTACTTTATATTACCCGTTCTTTTGTAAATTCCATGTTAAAGCAGCGTTTTGGGTAAAATCATTTCATTTATTGTATGTGTTTCCACTTGTTGTTCTTGATATTATTACTTATATCATGATTTAAATAATTCTATAATGTAAAACATGATTTATATATAATATATATTTATCATATACATATATATTATAGATCGATAAAAGGAATGAAATGCACCGTTCATGGAGATGGTAGGCCGTACGTATGCATGTACGCTTTTTTCGTTTCCTTATTTAATTGAATGTAATTAAGTAGATGACATACATATATATACACATAAATCCAGTATCATTATTATTTCATATATTTCATTATTACTTATTATATATACTTATAATCATTCATGAATTGTTAACATAGAGAATGAACCTCATCGCTTCGTGGAGACGGTAGTCCGTACGTACGCACGAGCGATGATATCATTCCCATGATCGTGGAATTGCATTGAAGTGTATGTATAATATTTCAGAATCAATATCAATTTTCAATAATCATATATAGTTATTTATTTACACCATTATACCTATCCATGTAAGGTGGTGGTGGAAAATAGATTACACCACGGTGTGGAGATAGTATTCCGTACGTACGCACATGCGGTGATTTCGTTTTCCATAGGATGGATAGATGGTGAAATAGGTTTGTTTCGTAATTATAATAACATATCAGTATATTAATGATACTTATGTTATTACTTCATAATGAAACATCTAAACAATAAGACGTAGAAGAAGAAATAATGTTGAAAGAATCGGTAACGGACATTACCTTTTCTTTGAAGTGCCTCTTTGAGACCTCCTATTAGGGCACTAAAATTGGTCTTTGAAGATGACCAGGACCTCTAGGATGTTTCTAGGGAAGTGGAGAAGATAAATTGAAAGGGGTTGGCCGATCTGGAAGGCTCAATGCGGTGTGAGGAAGAGAGGAAGGAGGTTCCCTTTTATAAGGGAGGAGAGGGGCACCTTTGGAATAACTAAAAATATTATTTTATTATAAAGTCATATTTGGTTTTTAATAGCACCAAATTAATTTATTTAGAAGTTAAAGTGGGGATGGGTCGAAATATTCTCATCCAATAGAATTTAGACAAGTTTAGGTTTCTATTTTAACCTTATCATTTAGATTTAACTTTAAGTTAGATAATTTAACTTTTATCGTGTCTTCTTGTTTTCATACACTATAAGGTTAATAAACTTACTATAACAAGCCAAAAGAACCCCAATTTGTTTATTATTAATATATATAACCTTATCTAAGTGATTTGGCTGAAACTCAGATTTTTAAGAATAAAATAACAATTAATAATATAATATTATTTTAAAAACTTATTTTTTTTCAATTTTGACACTATTTGGTAATTGAATTCTGTGAAAATCATAACAGAATGATTAGTTCGAAAAACGTTAATTAAATCAATACTAACATGTCATATTAAACTATAAAATTTGTGAAATTCATAAAAAGTCTCAGATTACATTTATTTGGGTATTTATAACATCAATTATGTCAATATTTTATTAATAATATAATTACCGCATCATCATTGTGTCATAAATAAATTAAATTATTTAAAGTCTAAAAATTACATATAAAATACAATTATGTAGGAAATATTTTTATATTTATAATTAATTTTTATAGTCTAATTTATCTTATGTATAACCCTATTTTACAAATTATTTACTTATTAAACTTCGATTTTAACTATTTTAACCCTTCTTTAAATAAATTAATATTAAATGTCCTAGTCTAATCCAAGTGGGCATAAATGGTCATATTTTATTCGTAAGTTTTTTTTGGTCGAATTACACTTATCCAATAGAATTAGGACATTTTTAGGGTAATAATAATATCATTTTTACCCTTAATTACCCTATTTACTTTTAACCATGATAAAAAAGTAAAAAGTTACTATTCACCAAAATTTATTTTCATCTCATTGAACCACACTTTACTTACTGACATAAACCGTGTCTCTATTATTTTTTAAATTCCACTCACATAAGCAGTAAAATTATGTTTTATGTGAATTTGGGAATTCTCCTTGGAGGTGGGTAAAAGACGGTGAAAAGTTCAATAAAATTTATATATATATAAAATTATTATAAAATGACTCCAATGAATTACATTGAACTTATAAAGGTAATATATATAAATTTTGACCAGAAATAAATTTAAATAAAATAAATTATTATTTAAATGAAAAGTCGTTTTTTAAATATTAACATAGTGCTTTCACTATTCATCAAAAATTGAAAGTTTTCAGAAAAATACCAAAATTTCACCCTAGGATAATTTCACTATTCTGAATCCAAAAATGAATTCAATTTTTAAAAATGAATTTCAAAAAAATTAAAATAGGTGGTATTACTATTCATAACTGCTAGTTTTAAAAATATTTTAATAGCATATCGTGGTTTAGTGAAACTCGTTATTGCGTACGACGCAAGCTATCGAGGACGGTCGCGATTGTGTGTAATGAAAGCCAAGTCTGGGATGCATGTAGTGAAAGATCCTTTTGGTGTAGCAAACAACACAAGATATTAATGAAATTTAAAAGAATATTTTTCATAAAATCTCGGGGTGTTACATTCTACCCCCTTAAAATGAATTTCTCTCTCAAAATTTGTCGGGGTTATAAATGGTTTACTACTCAAATGTTTCTTTAATAAGAACCCACATCGTAAAAAGGAATACCAAAACTTGGCTTTAAAAACTAAAGTATGAAACGTAACTGTTCCCCAAAAAAACTAATCACTGGGTTTCCACATAGGAGAACATAGGTGACAATATGGATATGGAAGAGAAATCAAACCATCATGTTCTGATGGAGAGTGGTAGAGAACATAGATATGAAAAAAATCCAAAAATCACAAAGCCAAAAATTTGTGATGATCTAGGGTACCATCTGATTCATCATATATAAGGGCACTAGGAAAACATTTTTTGTTTTCAAGATCATTTCCCTAAAGTTGAAGAAATTGAATTAGAATAAATACTTAATTTATTTTGGTACAATCTCACTATTGTTCGTGCTTTGAAAAATTTACACTTCATCTCTTAAAGAAATGAAGTTGAATTTTTTATTCGTGAAGTGTTAACAGATCATGTGATAGAATGATGGGTCATTCCATATGTTTCAAACAAAAGGTTAGAAACCGTTATCAAATATAAATAAGTCCATCTATGGTGAGGTTAATCGTATATGATTCCAAAAATGATCTTATACTTCATATATCAAACCGCATAATAAAATAAAAATAGTTTCAACTAACCGGGGTCTTCTTGTAGGCATGTGGTATGCGATAAAGGCCAGTCGCACTTCAGTTGTGGGTTCGATTTCCACAGCCTTGTCCGACGCGATGGGATGTCGCCCATCCTGCAGATTGTCCTTTTTCTAAAACTACATTACTATAACATCCCATCAATAATATCGAAAAAAAACTTCTATCCTTAAACAATACTAACTTATGTCCAACATAATCCATCCCAATCTTTAGGCTTATCCACAATAATGCAGTCCACTCTCATAATATAGTGAAAACGATTACCAGAGATTTCATATAATAAGAATGTTAATACCATCGTTGATCACCATATATCATAAGATATGTCTTGTTGGTCACATTACAAACATTCAAAGGCCTTAATCATGTATTCTCTTAAATAATAAATACCCATTGAATCTTAGTGAAAACATGAGTGCTGTAAAAGGTTAACACTTTCCACATACCAAAACCCCATAATTCTATATACTCAAACCATTATATAACTATTTCCTTATACCAGTCATGAGCTCATGAATACTGTCTAACATTTCATTTTCTCCTTATCCATTCATTATGCTCATTTCATATTCTTTCCAAAAATATCTCAATCACATTCCATGGTTACCAGTACCATAAAATTACTGAAACCCACAATAAACCAATACATAAATATTTCAATATTCCACGATACTATATACAACATTATTTTAGAATCCCATTACATAATCAATTAATCCTTCCACCACATCGTTGTCATATTCATCATAGCCAATAGTGATCGCATGTGACTTACCTTTGTCCTTTTCCTTAAGTGGTTCCTCATGTCGATCATCATTAACCCTTGTATTAGTTCATTGATTATCATAATGACCCATTTCAATGCACTTGAAGCATTAAAGTGTTGGTGGCGCGTTCTATATAGTATTTTCTTAACTCACACCATTAGCAACCCTTTTTCCATTACTTCAACTCTCAGCTGCTCGATGACCTTATTTTCCACACTGAAAACATTTTCTAGTACCTTTAAGACAATCTCCACCATACTTTATTCCACACTTTGAGAATAAGGAAACATTCATCTTCTTTTCACCATTATTCAGAGATTTCTCCTTGAAATCCATCTTTTTTTCTTGTCAAAACAATGAGATGGATATGTAACACCAACGTCCATTTCTACCTTAAGAGCACAACGCACAATTTCGTCATAGCTACTAAAGTCTCTTATAGCTAATTCCCTTCGAAGATTTGGTTTCAAGCCACTGAAGAATCGATCAACATTACTTTCAGGTTGGATGATAAAGCCATATTCATACCTTGAAAGCCTTGTAAAATTTTATTTTTATATACCAATAGATTCATCATCCTTTTTCTTTAGTTCAAGAAAGTTCTTCTCTATCTTTGTTCGAAGAATACGAGGGAATTACTAATTGAAAAATGAGTTCTTGAACTCATCCCATTCCATGGACTCAATTTCATCTCTTGGCCTCATATTCTTGATAAGATTCCACCATTGATCAGCTTCACCTTCCAAAAAATATACCACTAAGATGACCTTATCATGTTCAGAACATTGAATAACTAAAAATATCTTTTCAGTGGTACTGATCCATTGTTCAGCAAAAAGTGGATCAGAAGACCCTCTGAAAGAAGGTGGATGTTGCCTCATAAAGGACTCAATAGAATATTGTTCCCTTATCTTCTCATTTGGAATTCTAGAATGATTCATAGCTTGTGTAAGTATAGAAATAAGATTTTTCACTCCATCTCCAATAACATTTGTTTGTTAAGGAGTAATATCATTGCATTGTCCATTACATCGATCAACACGGTTCCTTCGGGTTCCAGCCATCATCTAAAACACAAATAGAACAGCATGAGATGCCAAAATCATACTAGGGAAAACAACATAATAAAGGGGGAGTACCTTCAATATCTAACATCTTAGGTTTAATTATAAGATCGTTAGCGTAATTCTAGGACTATAACCTATACATATAATTAACCTTAGGGACATCCCTAGACATACCATAGAAATATCTATAGGGATCTCACTAAAGTTTTCAAATCCTAGTTTCCAAAGGTTAACTAAACCTTTCCTCTGATACCAACTGTAGAGACCCAAATCTTGATGTACATGGACATTAAATTGATTTTTTGGAAAACATAGTATATAACAAAAATAGACACACAAAGACCATAATAGTTTAGTGTCTTTGGAATCTCGGAAAATAATCTTCTAATTGTAGTGAACGATCTTCAACATCACCCCTAAAGATCTTCCCCCTTTTTTTTATTACCTAAAACCTTTATTTATATCCAGGGGAAAAGAAAACATAAAAGGGGTGAGCTAAAATTCCCAGTAAGGGTAAACATAGAAAAAATAAAACAATCCATAAACATTTGAATGCAAAAACATGAACATAAAATCTAAACATCAAAATATTGATCAAAGACATGAATCTTGGACGTATGTAAGACATATATCATAAGGGAACTTCAATCATGATAAAATAGTAAGGGAATTAATCATGTAATTGTGGCAAAAATTAAGCATATGTTATGATTTCCATAGTAGCCAAGACATTGCTGCCATGACCATCTTAGTGGACAAAGTCCTTTTCTGAATCGAGTTCACTCCTTGTTTCAGTCCTGTAACACTGAACCATATTAACTTACCATTCCAGCCATGTCTATCTCATGAGATATAAGTCTTTACCCAATTAATTGGAGGGAGATATAGGTCCCACCCATCTCATAATGAAATCATTCTTACTTGTGCCACAATATAAACAAAAATCATTCATCATAACCCAAGAATAAAATGGGTTTCATAAACATCATTCCATTATAACATAATCCATACAAATAAATTGGATATCATTTCATCATAAGAAAATTGAAACCATGTAAATCATAGAGACATGATACATGAAACATACACATATTAAATAATGTCATCTTAGATGAAAAATGGTTTTGATAAAACACTTGAAATGAATTCTTGAGGAAAATATCTTTTTTTCTTCAAAATCATTTTATTTTCACAAAATGTCGTGAAATTTTAAAAGAATAAGATTTTGTTGAAAGTATTCATGAAATATTTTTTAGGAAGCTTCATGAAAATAATTCTTTATAAAACCGTAAAAAATCATTTCATGCCGTATAAGGTAAAAAAACTCTTCTCGTACTTTTGCCGGAAAAGTCAAAAAGTAGCTCGTAAAAGAAAGATTCCAAACATACCATGTAGTAAAAGTCAAAAATGGGTAAAAAGGACATAAAAAATACATGAAAACACTTTTATAAAACATGGACATGGATGATAGAACTAACCCAGTAAATACTTACGAATAAGCAATCTCGGATAAAAATGAGATTTGTAAAATTATCCCTTACCTTAGGTCTGATATGCTTCGTATGGATCCGAACCACCTGTATATTGATTTAAATAACTTCATTGACTTATTAAATAATCATATTCATTGTTATGATATCATATATTTTCCACTTATGACTTTATATCACCAGTTCTTTTGTAAATTCCATGTTAAAGCCGCGTTTTGGGTAAAATCATTTCATTTATTGTATGTGTTTCAACTTGTTGTTCATGATATTATTACTTATATAATGATTTAAATAATTCAAGAATGTAAAACATGATTTATATATAATATATATTAATTATATACATATATATTGTAGATGGATAAAATGAATTAAATACACCATTCATGGAGACGGTAGGCCATAAGTACACATGAACACTATTTTTGTTTCCTTATTGAATTGAATGAAATTAAGTAGATGACATACATATATATACACATAAATCCAGTATAATTATTATGTCATATATTTCATGGAAAATTATTGTATATACTTATAATCATTCATTAATGGTTAACATGGAGAATGAATCTCATCGCGTTGTGGAGACAGTAGTCCGTACGTACACACGAGCGATGATATCATTCCCATGATCATGGAATTGCATTGAAGTGTATGTATAATATTTCAGAATCAATATCAATTTTCAATTATCATATATATTAGTTTATTTACACCATTATACCCATCCATGTAAGGTGGTGGTGGAAAATAGATTACACCACGGTGTGGAGACGGTATTCCGTACGTACGCACGCGCGGTGATTTCATTTTCCGTAGGATGGATAGATGGTGAAATAGGTATGTTTCATACTTATAATAACATATCATTATATTAATGATACTACTGTTATTACTTCATAATGAAACAGCTAAATAAGAAGAAGTATAAGAAGGAATAAAGATGAAAGAATCGGTAACAGACATTACCTCTTCTTTGAAGCGCCTCTCTGAGACCTCCTCTTAGGGCACTAAAATTGGTCTTTGAAGAAGAACAGGACCTCTAGGATGTTTCTAGGGAAGTGGAGAAGTGAAATTGACAGGGTTTGGCCGAGCTTGAAGGCTCAATGCGGTGTGAGGAAGAGAGGAATGAGGTTCCCTTTTATAAGGGAGGAGAGGGGCACCTTTGGAATAACTAAAAATATTATTTTATTATAAAGTCATATTTGGTTTTTAATAGCTCCAAATTAAGTTATTTCGAAGATAAAGTGGGGATGGGTCGAAATATTCTCATCCAATAGAATTTATACAAGTTTAGGTTTCTATTTTAACCTTATCATTTAGATTTAACTTTAAGTTAGATAATTTAACTTTTACCGTGTCTTCTTGTTTTCTTACACTATAAGGTTAATAAACATACTATAACAAGCCCAACGAACCCCAAGTTGTTTATTATTAATATATATAAACATATATAAGTCATTTGGCCGATCCATTGATTTTTGAGAAAAAAATAACTATTAATAATATACTATTTGTTTAAAAAACTATTTTTTGTCAATTTTGACACTATTTGGTAATTGATTTTTGTGAAAATCATAACGAAATTATATAGTTCAAAAAAAGTTAATTAAATCAATAATAACATGTCATATTAACCTTGAAAATTATTTTAATTCATAAAAAGTCTCAAATTACATTTATTTGGGTATTTATAACATCAATTATGTCAATATTTATTTAATAATATAATTACTGCATCATCATTGTGTCATAAATAAATTTAATTATTTAAAGTCAAAAAATTAAAATAAAATACCATTATGTATGAAATATATTTATCTTTATAATTAATATTTATAGTCTAATTTATCATTTGTATAATCCTATATTAAAAATGATTTACTTATTAAACATTGATTTTAACTATTTTAACCTTTCTTTAAATAAATTAATATTAAATGTCCTAATCTATCCAAGTGGGCCTAAATGGTAATATTTATTCTTAAGGTTGTTTTTGGTCTAATTACACTTATCCAATAGAATTAATACATGTGTTAGGATAATAATAATATCATTTTTACCTTTAATTACACTATTTACTTTTAATCGTGGTAAAAAAAGTAAACAGTTACTATTCACCAAAAATTGTTTTCATCTCATTGAACCACATTTTACTTTCTGACATCAACCGTGTGTCTCGGATTTTTGAAAATACACTCACATAAGCGGTAAAACTATGTTTTATGTGAATTTGGAAATTCTCATAGGAGGTGGGTAAAAGACGGTGAAAAGTTCAATAAAATTTTTATATATCTAAAATTATTATAAAATGACTCCATTGAATTAAATTGAACATATAAAGGTATTATGTATCAATTCGGACCTAAAATAAATTTTAATAAATATAAATAATTATTTAAATAAAATGTTGATTTTTAAATAGTAACCCAGTGTTGTCACTATTCACCAAAAATTGAAAGTTTTCAGAAAAATACAAAAATTTTACCTGAGGATAATTTCGATATTTAGAATCCAAAAATGAAGTACATTTTGGAAAATAAAATTTAAAAAATTTCAAAAAGTGGGTATTACTATTCATAACGGCTAGTTTTAATAATTTTTTAATAGCATATCGTTGTTTAGTGAAACTCAGTATTGCGTACGATGCAAGCTATCGAGGAAGGTCGCGATTGAGTGTAATGAAAGCCAAGTCAGGGATGCATGTAGTGTAAGATCCTTTTGGTGTAGTATACAACAAAAGACATTAATGAAATTAAAAAGAAAATTTTTCATAAAATCTCGGGGTGTTACACCTTACCCTTTTTTGAGGTACTGCATATTATTTTTATTTCAGAAGTGAACTTTTGAATCTATCAGAATGACCTTAACAGCTATTACTACATCTAGATATACCATAATTATATCTTCTTTCATCACCTATGTAAATCAAAAAGAGGAAAATATTATCCTAGAGTCTCAGTAGGGTAATACATGAGAGATATGAATTAATAATAATATGAATGAAAAATATAATCATTAGGGTATGAGATAATGAACATAACATTAATAGTTTTCCCAATATATCATGGATTATAAACCAGAGTGATAGAATAAATCATATCATTTCAAAACAAATAAATGATAAGTGTGATAAGTTATCACAAATTAATCATTAACAAAAAGGTCATGTAATAAAAGCATGAAACCATTATATTTATAGGAACTATTATATATAAAAAATTTAACTACCAAGAAAATAAAATATTAATCGATCGGGAATCAACACCTATTTTCTATAGTGAATCAAGAACATAAACATGATTACCAATGAAAATCAGGAATATCGACTACATTGATATAGTGGATCAAGTACATAAACTTGTTTCCCATAATTATATCAAGAGATATAATACATTACCCAATTCATTAGGAGAACATATAATTTTAGGCCCACTTGTCACATAATGAAATACGTGTTCCATTTGATCAAAAAATATCTATCCTATAATAGTATCAAAACTCATGTAATGAATCCATGTTTCATAAGCATTATATAATTTCATCATAACATAAACCATCAAAAAATATTTGTCTTGATATTATCTCTTCACCATAATCATAATCCATAAAAAAATGAATACATATGTTATAATTGGATCATATCCAGTAAAAAAAATAACTATCCTGAAGGGTTTATGTCATATATTAATTTTCATTTAAAAGAATCATTGAAATATTTTTTAAGGAAAATAACCTTTTAATTTTAAAATCACATATTTAAAATCTAAAAATTTACAAAATATTATAGAAAAAAATTTAATACAAAATAATAATTAAATTTTTTAAAGGGATATTTAAATTATTCATCGATAATGATTGTGGAAAATTTCATTAATTCTATTTAAATTAAAATAAAACATTACATTCAAACCGCTATTCGAAATTTCAAAAAATTAACCCATTATAATTTCATTGGAAGAATCATTTTATTTATTTATAGAAAATAAATCATGTGTAAAAATAACATTATATAATCATTAGATAAAATTAATATATTTTTTAATAATTTTAGGGAAGACATAGAAATGAAAGAAAAATTATTTTCCATCAAATAGTAAAATGTAGTCGGTTGTCCTTAAAACAATCCCTCTAATATCTTGAGAACCAAAATTGGGGAAAATGAATGTAAACTCCATATTTTATAGAAATAAATATATTAGAAAAACATTTAAGTGTTTTATCAAATAATTATCATATAATTTCTTCATTGGAAATTCAAGAATAAACAAACCTGATTAAAATTGGATTGAAACATAAATTTATTTCCATAAGTACTATATTTATTCATACTTGTTCTATAGCATCCCATTACCTTAGTCAGACTACTGAGAAGGTACATGTCGTGTACCTGAATTGAACAATGTGTACATGGTGCTGGTTGCTTATTAAAGACTGGGAGATCATATCATGAACTGGGGGATCATGTTGTGAGCTAGTATATGTCACGTACGTGAGGTACACATCATGTATGGGATAAATAACATTTTTTCATTCCAAAGTGATAGGTTTTTTTGGTGTAACTTGTCCAACGATGTTTACATGTGATGACCAAGGGGTACACATAGTGATCCAAATATCACCCAGTTTTAGGTCACACATTTTTTAGTTTCTATCATTATTTTTGTCCCAAAACTCTTTGATCTCGAATCAAAACTTATCCTATGAGATTTTTAATGTCTTCTCATCTTCTAGAATGATTTGATCGAATCTGTTTCATCATTTCATCTATGGTGCATCTCTCTGAGAAAGTGTTATTTCCGGTTCTTCTTTTCAGTTGATTGTGGGATCTCCCTTGCCTTGCATTATCGGATCCTTTGATCTAATTTGGTTGAACTTTGTCATCTTCTTCTAGAATTGTTTTGAGATCTTGTTATAGAGGCATTTACCCTTCATTGGTTGGGGTGTGGCAGGTTTTATTCTTCATCGTATGTGTGTTCCCCGACTTCCTCCAAAATATTTTGTTTGGATATGAATAAATCATGTTATGGATTAGATTTTAGGGTCTCTGTTGGTGTTGTTGTGTTTCATTCTTGTTTTTGGACCCTATTGTGGTAATGTGAAAACCGGAACATGAGATTGGTGGTTATATAACTAAGCCTATGATAATGTTCATAATTTCTATGGATTTATAAGTTGATTTATGAAATTTTCATGGTTATTTTTGTGTGTTCAAAAAGGGGTTTTGAATGAAAAATGGTGTTTTTATAGATTTTGAAATTGATTGGGAAATGGGTTTTAATTATTTTCAAATGCATTGAAATTGTTTTTGGAAAAATAACAAATGGGTTACCATGGGTGCTTTGGAAGAAGGTTATGGTGACACCATTGTACATTACCCTGTGATTATCAAGGAGGTTTTTCTTGGAAATTTCCTCTTCTTCCTATGCCCGTTGTTCTAAGATGAGTTTAGTGCACATGATTATTTTGGTACAAGTCGTCTACTGCCTAAACCTGTAGTATTCCTTGGTGTTGTGATACACATGATTTTGTATTATACTTCATGGATTTTTTAGTTATCCTTGTTATGCATGTTTATTCTTTTAAAAGATTATATGGAAACATTTCTTGAAACTGTTATACATAATTTTATTTAGAGCGGTGGAAAAATGGAAATTTACCTTATTTTATATAAAAGAACATTTACTGCATATGAGGCCATGTTTTATTTTAAAATGAAAATACCTGATTTTATACAAATAATTCTTATGGAAAACATGGGTGGGATCCTACTGATCCGGTTAGCTCACACACTGCGTACTACTATGGTGGTGTGTAGACCTTTGTTTTTATTCCAATGAAGGGAATTAAAGGGAATTATAGTGAGGCAGCGAGGTTCGTGTCAGCTGGTATGGGAAGCTGGTTTTGATATTGTCGGAGTTTATCCTTTCCATTATTGGAGTAGCGGTTTGGTTTTGAGTCCTTTGTAGTCGAAATTATCCTTTGGGTTTTAGTTACTATTATAGATGTTCTATTTCAGTTGTTTTCCTTACAATTATGGGATATATATTTGTTAGTCTTATGTTATTCCATCATTATCTATATATATATATGATGTGTTGTCGTTCAGGTTTGGAGAAATTGTTCTCTAGGTCTTGTTTTCGATGCCCGGGTGCTTGTTGCTATCCCATAGTGATCTGGAATTCTCTTCGAGTATGTGGAAGATTGGTTTGGGTCCCCGGTTTCTAGGAAACTCGGGTCGGTCCATTACTATTTTGTATTAGAGGCTGGTCTATCCTCCAAAATAATTTTCATGGGACAGTTTTTACACTGGAGAAAGGATTTTTGGGACATGGGAGGTATGTTGCGATATGCTCCTAGCCAACTCTTGTCATAATGAAACTCATGTTACCATGGGATTTCAGGATATGTGTCTCTGGTGTTTTTTTTTCTGTTAAAATATCATTTTTAGCTTATGGGTTTTTAGTTGAATTTCGTTTTAGTTTATGTCTAATGGTTCTTATGTTTCGGTGTGTAGTTGTATGCCTTCGAGGAATCTTCACCCGGTTCCTCAGGAGGGTGAAGCTGATGCTCCTCATGAAAATCCACCTATAGACCAGAATATTATCAAGAATATTGTAAGATAAATCTGTTCTATTGATCAGGATGTTCTAGGAGTTTAGAATTCATTTCTTGAGGTACATCAATGAGCTATATGAGAAATAGATCGATCGTAGGAGTTCTTGCGTGAGAAGCCACAATCATTTAATGGGACGACTGAAACTCATGAGGTATAGGATTGGTTGGAAAGGATAGATCAAATAATTGACTTCCTGGAGACACCTGATAATATTTGGGTGAAGTGTGAAGCGTTCACACTCGAGGGTTCAATCAAGAGTTGGTGGGACACTATGGTCCCGGCAGACATGCATGTGGGATTGGATTGGAAAGGTTTCAAGTCCCTGTTCATTCCAGAATTTTTTCAAAATTATCAGATGTTGGAAAAATATTTGGAGTTTTATTATTTGAATTAGGGAGAGCGTTCAATGTCATATTACACCAATCGTTTTTCAGATCTTTTCAGTTTTTCTCTAGATGTGGTAAGGAATGATGAGATGAAGGCGTAGAAGTACCTATAAGGTTTGGAACCAGAAATTCGATCACATATGTTCATGTTGAAGATTTATACTTATTTGAAGATGATAGACAGAGAAATGATGGATGATATGAACATGGAAGGAAATTTAGAGTTTATTTCCTCTTCTTTTCTAACAAGTGACAAATTTAGTGGCATGTATGGGATGAAGGGAAAGTGACAGGATCATCACAGAAGTTTTGGAGAGGGTCTCAGTAGTGAACCTCCTCTACCCTGTCTATTGCTACTGGAAGAGTGAATCTAAATTTAATTCATTGTTTCAATGTAAGAAACATTATATGTTATTTTACTATTCCTTCAACTATCTGCAATAGTTGTGGGAATGTTGATCATCTGAAGTGTTTCGGTTAGGAAATGAATATGCCTCATTATGGCCAGGGTTTGTCGGCTCCAAAGGCTACTTTGGTGCGGTCTGATTCTTCAAAGACTATAGGGAGCCAGCCATAGGCCTTAGGAGTGAATCATTTACACACAGAAGATGTGTTTCCAATAGAAGTCGATTCATGTATAGAAGCAATGAGAGGTACTCTTCTTATTACAGCTTCAGTAGCAATTTCATTGTTTGATACTGGTGCCTTCCACTCGTTTATATCAGCACATTTTGTATATA
This sequence comes from Viscum album, assembly GCA_963277665.1. NCBI lineage: Eukaryota > Viridiplantae > Streptophyta > Magnoliopsida > Santalales > Viscaceae > Viscum > Viscum album. The sequence goes on from OY728165.1 coordinate 931,550,226, forward strand.
TTTTGAAACAACCAACGAAACTTATTCCATTTTCAATGGAGTTACTGATAACACAAGGAAAGAGTAAAGAGTAGGGGTTTCGATGTCCTTATTATTCATTGGTGATAGATGATACAGAGTTGGTCTGGGATTTTCTCATTCTTGATCTGGATCTTTTTGACATCATCATCATTATGGATTGTCTTATCACTCATCAAACTGAGGATGACTGTTATAATCGACGTGATTTCTTTCTTGTTGATGATGGGAGATCTCATGAGTTTTAGGGTGAGTGGGGCCTAAGGTTAGTTCATGTAGGACGTTTCCTTATAGAGATATTGAGTTCGTTGGCTGTTGTTGCACTTAAGCCTAACGATGTTTATTATATTGTTGTTATTCGTGATGTCATTAGAGACTTTCATGAAGTTTTTCTAGATGAATTATATGGTCTTCCTTCAAATATAAAGGTTGATTTTATGATTGACCTGATATTAGGTATGTAATAAAGTTTTATGCCTTGTTATCATATGGCACTAGCGGAGATGAAAGAGAACAAGATTCAATGGAAATAGCTTTTAGATAAAGGTTTCATTCTCCCTAGTGTTTCTCTTTAAGTATCCCCAGTGCTCTTTTCTATGAAATAGGATGGTTCACATCAGTGGTGTGTTGAATATCAGTAGTTGAACCAGACAACAGTTAATAAAAAATTACCATTTTCCCCGTTTGGATGATTTGTTTGATCATATAATTGGGAAAAGTGGTTCAGGAAGATTAATCATCAGTCAGGATATCATCATCTCAGAGTCTCAGAGTCTGATATAACAAAGACGACATTCAAGATAAGGTAAACCCATTATGAATATCTTGTGGTGCCTTTTGGTCTAAATAACTCTCATGAAATTTTTATGTCTTTTATAAGTCAGATATTCCATCAGTATTTGAACACTTTGGTGGTAGTTTTCGTAGATGATATTCTAGTATATTAAAAATTTGAGTGTGAGCACGAGCATCATCAGAGATTTGTTTTGGATGTTCATAAAAATCACTATATTTATATAAATATTTCAAATTGTAGTTTCTATATTAGAGAAGTGATATTCTTGGGGAAAATAATTTTTGAACATGGTTTTCAGTTGATTTAGAGAAGGTAAAAGATTTTTTGTTTTATAAGGAACCATAGAATGTCATTGAGATAAAAAACATACACGTTCTTTCTAAATACTATTGACGATTCATCATGGTTATTTCTAAGGTTGAATCATCTCTAACTTTCCTTACCAAGAAAGAGGTAATATTCTTGTGGGATGAAATGTGTCAGTTTTTATTTGATGAAATAACAAGACTTCTGACATCAGAACATATTTTGAACTTCCCTGAGACCGGTAAGGGGTAAATGGTGTTTCTTGAATCATCTGAAGCTAGTTTGGGATGTTTACTACTATAGGATGACCATGTGGTAGCTTATGGATCTCATTAGCTCCAACAGCATCATAAAAACTACCTCACTCATGATGTAGAGCCTGTTGTGTTGATGAGTGAACTTAAGTGTTGGAGGCACTATATCATTGAGAATATGTTCACGATGATCACTAGTCATAAGTTTATGATCTACATCTTTTCATAAAAATACATGAATTTCATATAGATAAAATGGGTGGAATACCTCCAAACATTTTACTTCGACATTGCTTAAACCATGTTTAAAGGTAATGTGCTTGAAAATTTTCTAAGAAGGAAGGCTCCACCACATATTTTTTTGGAATCGAAAGTGGAGTGAAATATTATTGGGGTTTTTGATCACTAAAACTTGGACGCTCGGAAGGATGCATTCGGTATGGTTCTAACCAGTGTTCAGTTATCATCATCTCTCTTGAAGTCTATTTTGAAAAGTCATTAGTTTTATGATGAGTTTTAGAAGAATCGAGAATGCCTTTATATCGGGGAGACCATTTTTGGTTGGTCTTTTTATTCAGATGGCATACATTACTTCAGAAAGAGAGTTTTCATCCTGAACCAATGATGAGTTCAGTCTTGTATGATTTTCATATATCTCCATTGGTCATTAATCTAGTTGATATGAAGATGTATTATGACATGAGAGTATGATTCATGCGGCAATGTATGAATCATGGCATTATAGATTATGTTTCTCATTGTTACACCTCCCAACAGATAAAGGAATAGCACTTAAAACCTTATAGTTTTCTTCAGCATCTTCCAGTGCTAGTTTGGAAATAGGTTGAGGGGTATATGGATTTTTTAGTTGGGATTCCATGTAAACCCTAATGGAAAATTTTTATCTGGGTTGGTTTTGATTGTTTGAAGAAGTATGATCACTTCATTCTAATCAAACTCACCATAATGTTTATGATCTGGGTATGCTGTATATGAAGTAGATTGTGAGGACACATGGTATTCTTTCTACAATTATTTCGGATATGGATTATCGGTTTACCTCAATTTCATGGAGGAGTATTCAAGAGGAAATGGGGACTCATTTCAATTTTAGAACAACATGCCATACACAGATAGATGGCAAGATAGAGAATGTGATTCAGATCATGGAATATATGCTTCATTCCTTTGACTTTGATTTCTTTTGATCATGGGATAACCGTCTGGGATAAGTTGAGTTTGATTAAAAAAAATAGTTATCAGTCATTGAGAAGAATGGATCATTTCATAGTGTTTTATGGTCACCAGTGCAGATCAACTCGTTGTTTGGTGGAGGTAGGGGAAGTAAATTTGGTTGAACTAATTCTAGTTCAGGAGACGTCGACAACGTTTCATGAGGTGAGAAAACATTTGGTTACATAACAATGTCAATAGAAATTTCATATAGATCGGTGGAATCATCCTTTTGAGTTTTCTATTGATGACTAGGTTTTCTTGAAGGTTTCTCCATGGTTGGGTTACCGTTATCATGGAAAATAGGGAATGTTGGATTTGAGATATATTGTACCATTTAAGATCACTGGACGGATCAGGTATATTTCTTATTGGTTAGAATTTCGGATTCCGTTGATGGGAATTCCTGATGTCTTCCATATACCTTTTCTTAGAGAGTATCACCCGAATCCTGCTGACATTCTATGTTGGGAGGAATTTGAGTTAGAGTTTGATACTTATGTTCTGGAGAAACAAGTTGAGATTGTAGATTCTCAAGTGAATGTCTTGTGTGGAACATCGATTCTGTTGGTCATATTTCTGTACAAATAAGGATCATATTTTCTTGAGACATGGGAATGCGAGTCGTTGATTAGAGAAAAATGGCCTCATATTTTTCTAGGGATTACATATTCCACCTGACTTACCAGGGGAAAAAATCATTGTGGTGGGGATTTTGTAACATCCCATTACCTTGTTCGGACAGCTGAGCATGTACACACCATGTACCTAAAGTACCTGACGTGTAGTTGGTGCCGGTTGCATGTCAAGGACTAGGAGATCATGTTGTGTATCGGGGGATGATGTTGTGAGATGGTACAGATCATCTACTTGAGGTACACATCATGTAGGGGATAAATATTAGTTTTTAAACCGGAGGTGATGGGTTTTTCAGCATAACTTATCCAGTGAGGAATATAGGGGTGTAATTTCAGCCTGGCCCAAAGAACCCCATGAGGCTGCTCGAGCCCGGCCTAGGGCCGACCCAAACCATCGGGCCATGCCGGGTTTTTTCAGGCTGGGCCGGGCTTTTTCGATTTGGGCCATGGTGGGATTTTATTATTTTCAAAATAATTTTCACTTTTAAATTTTTTTTATTTAAATTTTTTTTAACATTTATTTAAAATGTTTCTTTACATTTATTTTGAAATGTATGTTTTTTTAAAACGTTTATTTTAATTTTTTATTAACATTTTACAATGAGTGGATATGTTTTTTTGTCTAAATATATTTATATATTGTGAATATATATATATATATATATATATATATTACTTTCAAATTGTAACAAAAATTATGAGGGGTGCGCATCTTTCGTGGGTGAGTTTAAAGCCTTATCATTTAAACATTTTCTAACATTTTTTTAAAACATTTTTGACATTTATTTTTTTAACATATTAATAATTTCTTAAGCATTTGTAAATATTTTTTATTGAAACATTTTTATTTAAACCATTATTTAACATCTCTTTAAAATGTTTTTTACATTTATTTTTAATGGTTTAATTTAAAACGTTTTATTGAACGCATATTTTTACATGTATTTTTTTAAACATTTAACACATTTTATGTAAATTTTTTTTGCAATGGGTGGATATGTTTTTTTCTAAATAGATTTATACATGTTTTTGAATTTATATATATTATGTAGAAATTTTAAAAAAATTAATGAGTTATTGGGGGGTGCGCAGTAGTGGTTGGTGGGTTTAAAGTGTTGTTATTTAAATTTTTTTATCATTTTTTAAAACGTATTTTTACATTTATTTTTTTAACTAATTTATGAAAAATATTTTTAAGCGTTTGTTTAATTTAACAAATTTTTTAATTTTTTTGCAAGGCAGGCCCGACCCGGCCGTGTTTAGGTTGAAATCACACCCTTAGCGGGTGCGCAGCAGTAGGTGTGTTAATTTTTTTCAAAATAGATTTATATATGTATATATAGTATATATAATATATGCAAGTTTTATCATATTTTAAAAAAATTAATAAGGTTGGGAGTGTGAAAATATCATTTGGCGAGTAGTAATTTTTTTTTGTTAATATATAATAAGTTTATATATATATATATATATATAATTTGAGAAAATTGTAAAAAAATAATTAAGGGTTGGGGGGTGTGCTTTAGTGGGCGGGTTAATTTTTTTCTAAATAAATTTGTATATAATATCTGAAAATTGCAACATATGTAAAAAATTAATGAGGTTGGGGGACGTGCATGAACATCATTAGTTGAGTGTGTTATTTTTTTGTTAATATAAAATAAGTTATTATAAAATATTAAATCATTGACACACATATATATTGTTAATGGATTTTTAAAAGCCACACTTAATTGATATATATTATTAATAGCATTATATATAATATTAATGGATTTGTTTACATATATATATATTATTAGTAGATTTGTTTTTAGATATACATATATATAATATGCAAGTTTCATCATATTTAAAAAAAATTAGTGAGGTTGGGGGTGTGCGTGAATATCATTGGGTGAGTGTGTTATTTTTTTATTAATATATAATAAGTTATTATATATATAATGTTAAATGATTGATAAATATATATATATAATGAGAAAATTATAAAAATAAAAATTAGTGGTTGGGGGATGCGTTGTAGTGGTTGAGTTAATTTTTTTCTAAATACATTTATATATGTACGGTATATATAATACTTGAATGTTGCAACATACTTAAAAAAATTAATGAAGATGAGGGACTTGCACGAACATCATTAAGTGAGGGTTATTTTTTTACTAATATACAACAAGTTATTATATAGATATAATATTAAATCATTGATATATATATCTTTATTAATGGCTTTGTTTATATATATATTATATTAAATTAGATACATATATATATACACACACATATATATATATATATATATATATATTATTAATGGATTTTTAAAAACCACACTTAATTGATATATATTATTAATGACTTTGTTTATATATATACACTATTATATATATAATTATATATAATTGTATATATATATTTATACACACATTATAATTATATATAATAATAATTATATGTATATATATAATATTATTGTTTGTTAATATATAATGATATATGCACATATATATAGAAATATAAATATATACACATATATAGATAAATAAATATGTATACATATACATGTATATATATATAGGTATATGTATGTATGTATGTATATATATAAATATAAATATATATACAGATATATATATATACAGATATATATATAGATATATATATATATATATATATATATAGGCCTGTGATTATTTAATAGGAGCAACCTTGGGAGCTCGAGGTAGGGGGATCTAATCCCCCTACCCGCACTTTCCCTGTTAAATTTTTTTACAGCGGGCTGGCCTTCGCACGGGCCAGCGTGCCAGGCTTTTTCAGGCCGGCCCGGCTTGGCCTGGCCCGTGGGCCTTCATGGAAAGGCCCAGGCCTGACCCACTGAACCTACGACCCGAGCCCGGCCTAGCCCAATGCGGGCTTTGTCAGGCCGGGCCGCTCGGGCTTCCGGGCCGGGCCTGTCGGGCTTTCGAGCGGCCAGGCCAAAATTACACCCTTAGTCATGACCAATGGGTACAAGTTGTGACCCATCACACTCCTAGGTTTATGTAACACATTTTTAACTTTCTCTTGGCCTTTTTCTCCCCAACCACTTGGATATTGACCATAAACTTCTCCAAGGATATTTTTAGATGCGTCTCACCTTTTGGATCAATCCAATCGACTCCATTTTATCATTGCTTCTATGGCACATCTTTATGGGTATGTGTTCTTTTTTATTCTTCTTTTCAGTTAATTGTAGTAGGGCCCTTGCATTGCGTTATCAGATCCTTTGATCTAATTTGGTTGACCATTTTCATCTTCTTCAAGATCCGTTGTGAGATCTCATTCCAAATGCATTTCCCCTTCTTTGGTAGTGGTGTGGTGGGTGTTCTTATTCTAGGTATGTTGGTTTTCCCCCTTCCACCACCCTTTTTTTGTTTAGATTTGATGTAAGTGGTTTTTTCTCTCTGCCTATGACAATGATCATAATTTCTGCAACTTTACAAATTGATTTATTATATTTGCATGGTTGTTTGTGTGTGTTGAAAAATGGGTTTTGAATGAAAAATGGGTTTTCCCAGGATTTTGAAATTGATTGTGAAAGGGTTTTTGAATGGTTTTAAAATGAATTGAAATTGGTTTGTGAAAAAAAGAACATGGGGTGCCATGGGTACATAGTTTGAACGTTATCTTGAGGCCATCATCCATTCCATTGGGATTATCAAAGAGATGTTTCTTGAGGGTTTCATATGCTTCCTAGGATCGTTGTTCAAGGGGACCGATATTGAATTTTGTGAGGTTTACTCATGGGGTATTCCTATGATTTTTAGGCCTGTTTTTTTAGGATCAGTTTTGTGCACTTAATTATTTTTGTACGAGTTGTCGGCTACCTATACCAGTAGTATTCCTTGATATTGTGATAACTTTTAATTTTATTATACTTCATGGATTTTTGAGTTATCCTTTATATGAATGTTTATTCTTGTGAAATATTATGAGGAATATTTTTTTGAAACTTTTATAATTTCTTTTGATTGGAACCATGGAAAAAATTAACATGTTATCTATAAAACAACTTCACTTATTATCATGTCATGTTTTATTTTAAAATGAGAATATACGTTTTTTATACAGAGACATATTATGGAACACCTAGGCGGGATCTTACCAAACCGGTTAGCTCAAACCCTGTGCATTTCTTTGGCCCTGTGAATTGCTTTGGTGGTGCGTCGACCGTTGTTTGTCTTCCAGTGTAGGGAAAGGCAAGGCACCACTGTGAGGAAGCGAGGATCATTTAAGCTAGGATGGGTAGCAGGTGCTGATATTGTTAGAGTTCTTCTATTCCATTGTTGTATTAGTTGTTTGGTTATATTTCCATTGTAGTCGGACTTGTCCTTTGGGTTTTAGATACTATTAATGTTATTATATTTCCGTTGTTTTCCATACAGATTTTTAATATATATTTTTTAGTCTTCGATGTTCCATATATATATATATGTATGTATATATACTTATTTGGTGTGGTTTTTATGGTTAGGTGAAATTTTTCTCTCGGTTTTGTTGTTTGATGCTCGGGTGCTTGTCCCCAGCCCATGGGGATTGGGAACGCCTTTCAGGTATGTGGAAGATCATGTTAGGTGCTAGGTTTCAGGGAAACCTGGGTCAGTTCATTACCCGTTCAATCCTACTATATAATAAATATATATATTTTTATATTTATACAAAAACATAATAATATATATTATACGATGTAAGATTTACTTATGATATAGTATTACATATTTATTAATAACTACTTATTTAAATCACTATTTTGTGTGATAATTTCTATATTATACGTGCTTGATTTAATTTGGAAGTCCCTATAGTTATAATGTTATAATGGTTATATAATATATACAAAGTACATAATTTTATAAATATCAAATATAATATATATATATATATATATATATTCATATATAAATGGTATAGATAGAAAAATTAGTTTCACCCTTCCTGGAGTTGGTAGGCCTCACATTCGCATGAAACCTAGTTCCATTTTTTAAAGGATGGAATAAAATATATATATAATAATTCACCCAATTATAAACATTATAATGTTATATAAATTTTATTAATTTATTTTTATTAACTACCATTTCAAATTGAAATGAAGAAGAAATCACATCACTTCGTGGAGGTGGTAGTCCATAATAATGTAAAAGCGAAAGTCACGTTTTTAGAAACATTTTATGGCTAAAAATAAGATGTGATAATATAGTTTTATATGTATATTAATTTCAATAATATCATATATATATATATTATACTCATCATAATAACCAAATGAAATATTTTTTATGGAATATGAATTATATTGTTATGTGCAGATTATATATCATAGGCATTCACGAGCTACACATTGATTTCCATTTGATGAAAAAATTGAAAAAGGAGGTTCTAAAATTATCATAACATTAATGTCTTTTTAAAACACTTAAAATTCTATTTTATGAAAATAAAATAGGTCTAGTTGATGTAAATGAATAATTTGAAAACCAAAGTGATTGATTTAGGTGATTATATATTATTTGAAAGAACCCAATTAATTATCATGTTATGTAACATAGGGTGTTAATTTTGGGGGATAAAAAACCTCTATTACATGTTTTGGGTAGTTTATAAAAGGATTTATTCATGTTTTGGTAGAGAAAAATTTATAAAAGTGTTGTAATGAATAGAAAGGTGGGGTGTCCTTTTATAAGAGAGGGAAATGTCACAATAGAATTACTAAAATGAAAAAAATATAATTAGGAAATTATATATAAAACTATTAAAATTTATAGATATTATAATAAAATGTTTTACATGTCTATATTACATATTTAAATGAAATTTAGATAGATTTTCGAGTCATTTTATTCATTATCTTATTTATTAACCCCTTTATTAATCATTTTTTGACCTTATCTATGATATAAACTATTCCAATCTCAAGGTCATAATAATGTTACAATAAATAATAAAATGACACATGAATAGATCCTGGAAAATTTGTTAAGACATGTAAAATTAACTTGGTTGAAGAAAATATTTTTATTATTTTTAAATAAGTTAATAATATATAAATTATTATAAAATATCTATAATTCCAATATTAAAAAAATATATTTAATTTGAATTTAATGACAACAAGAAAAATATTGAATTTTAATATAATATTTTAAGAGATCTATAATATGTAATATATATCTAAAATTTTATTTTAACAAACTAATTCTCTTAATTTTTATTAATTATAATATTTTTGAAGTCATTTAATGAATATTTCTTTTAATTGACTAAACCATGTGTAAGTGTTATATAATAGAATAACGTAATTTTAAAATAACTAAAAATTAGAAAAAATCATTTTTATAAAATTAACTAATATAATATTAAAAAAATAAATTTTAGTATATCATATCATTTTTATCCACATGTAATTTATTTGTTATTATAAATTATATAGAGTAGAATTTTGTATTTATTATGTTCTAGGTATATATAAATTTAATATTCAAATAAATATAAAAACTATTGGCCCCATATTAGATACATGGATACAAATTTCAAAAAAAAAACTCATAAAATTGGATAAGAGAATGTGTTAGATAAATATTAATGCCTTATCCAGATGTTTCAACCTAATTTTACACATTTTACCCTTACAGATTTTACGTAATTTTACCACATTCTAACCTAATGATTCCATATTTTGAATCGATTTTTGAATATTCCATTTCTATAACTGGAAGAAATTCATTTTAAAATAAGTTTACATACTATGATGGAAATAACTTTTTAGAGAAACCAATATTATGCATAATACAGGATGATATTTATATAATTACAACTGAATATATTAGATAAATGTTAAAAAAATTATTAAATATATAATATATGCAGTTCACTAATTCATTCCAAAATAGTGAGTTATTTGTTTTATAAAGATAAAAAATCATTGTAGCATAAAAATTATTTTTTAGAAAAACATAATCTTTTTTTTCAAATGATTTTTGTTTTGAAAAACACTAAATCATTATAAATTAAAATCATTTTATACATATTTAATAAATTAATTATCTTAATATAGATAAACGTACTAATACATGCCAATCTAATGTCTATGAGATAAATGTAACATCAAATTATAATATTTCAGTAGCATACCATGATTCGTTTAAACATGGTGTTACATTAAGCACCCTAATAAAATAACATTATGAAGCCAAATTATTTAACTATAATACAAACAAAAAAGGATATCACTATTTCATCAAAATATCCGGTTCACATATAGCATTTTTAAATTTATAATTCTTCAAAAAATATGCAACCTTGTTAGTAGTATTATTTTATATAAATATATCTCGATGATCCATGATTTATATTGATTTTAATTCATAACAAGCATTATACTCCAATGGTATAAGAAAATATTGAAGTACATGTTATTGATCAGGAATGTACTTCCTCAAGAGAGATATAAGGAAGATAACAGAAACTTGAGAGGGTTCTATAGGAAGAAAAAAGTATTAAGTTATACCCCTGATCTATCAAGAATATTGAAGGGGCCAATATCCCTAAGTCATAAATTTAATTAATTTATTAATATCATATTATTCTTCTATAGACTAATTAATATAAATAAATTTTCAATAAGTTTAAACCCTTTTCCTCATTAATTGTAGTCATTATAAAATTTCATTTGATTTTAAGAAGATCTTATGAGTTGTTAAATGAGTTTAACATTTCTATTCATTTCTCTAATTAATCAGATATCAATATAATTATTTATAATTATTCATCCTGCCATATAGTATTTCATCAATTTCTACCACAGAGGAACTTCTAAGGATCCATATGAATGGTCCAGAGAAATAAATTTTTTTAAGAAATCATTACTAGAGATAGGTGTTAATCCAAACCACCATTAAATTCTAGAGAATAATATCTCAACATATCCTCTAGGTTTTTAATGGTTTTATTAGACTGACCATATATTTAGGGATGATAAAATATACAAAAAACATAGTTGAAAATCAGTATATTGCTCAATACTTTTCTTTAACATCATGTTAAACCATAGATCTTGATGAGATATAAAAAATGTGGTACACCATGAAATATCAAAACATCCTTAATGAAAAAACTAGAAATATGACCAGGTGAAAACTATTCTCTAATGAAAATGATGTGTTCAAAATTTGTAAAGAAATTTACATGAACCCATATAGAATTGATCCCTTAATATTTTTTGGGGAGTCTGACAATGAAATCCATGGTGGCGTATTCAAATTTTAATTTAGGTATGGGTGTTGGTTATAACATATATTTATAAATATCTCTCTCATCATTAATTTGTTGACATACCAAGGATTGAGATATGTATTCCTCAATATCCATTTTTACATTATCCCCAAAATTATTAATTAATATCTCAATAGATATTCATATTTACAAGATTAATAAAGAAAGATGTACCATGATAATCATATATAATCGCCTTCTTTATATATTGTATGGATAAAAATACAAATGATTCTTGAACCATATAATTCCATAACAATCATTGTTGAACAGAGGAACATTTGTCACCCACTTTTATAACACTAAATATTCCATCAATGAATCTTTATTCCTCACATAGACAGGAGGTTGAAATTTAATACGTGAATGTTATGAACTATCCCATTTCCTTGGGATCACATGTTCTATAATCTACAAATCTGAAAGAATTGGATTTATTTATATCCTCATCATAGAAAAATAATGATGTTCTTTCCGACTTGGAGTACCATCCACCTTATTTTCATTTACGAGGTGGTAATTTATTGATGAAAAATAATATTTATTCAAATCCATCCATCTACTCTAGTACATATATATCTCATCCTATTTGAATATATACTTCAAAAATTTATGATTGATATATAAATGATTCATACCATTATCTATAAAGATATTGCCTCTATATATTTAATGAAAATATTACCCATGCAAAATCCAAATAATGAGTTCTGTAGTTTTCTAGGGAACCATCTATTTTCAAATGTCATATTTTATACCCATTTAATTTTTTATTGGAAAACATCACAATACCGTCTTTGATGGAAGAATTTAGATCAAAACCACTTTTATACTATAGAGGATTGTGTTCACAATTGAACTAAAAAGTATTATCTTTATTTACTAGATATTCTCTTCACATTAGTTAGTCAGCAATAACATTCCCCACTTTGGAGTCAATTAGGAATGTGGATTACAACTTCAACAGAAATATCTCATAGTGTGTCAGTAATATCAAACCATCGCAAAAAAATTATGCATTTTGTTTAAAATGCTTGTTTTAGACCATTTTATGATAAATTATTTTATGAAAGGATCTACCCATATAACCTCATAAGAGATTATATGAACTACGAAGGAAACTTTGGGAATCCAAAATTCACATGTGGTAAATAATTAATACAACTTATTCCTTCCAAAGGTCTTAAAAAATATGAAAATTATATTCATTATTTTCCTTACTCATATAACAAATAAAAATATCATTTATAAAGTCCACCTCAAACTAATTATGGTAATCATTGAAGACCATATTCATTAAATATATGGTTATATAAGAGTATTTATTAAGTCCAATTTGCATAACTATAAATTTATAGTGTCTGAACCATGTACAGATGTTTTTTGGGGTATGTCTTAAATTTTTACCAACAAAAGATAATACTCAGATCAATAATCAATATTAGAAATGTACTGATATGATAAATAGTTTCTTGAAAAAAATTATCAGTATGATTTATAGGATTTTTTTTTTCATGATCATGTTTCATTCCTGATAATCAATATATTGTAAAATTGATCCATCAATATTATTAATAAAAAACTACTATATCCCTTTGTGATAAACATGTTATATTGAATCCCTCTTCAATATTCTCACTGTGTTGATTCATTAATTATTATAAATCAATCTATGAATTTATATATTGAGTCTTTTAAATAGGTAGGATCTCTATTGAATAATAAATGACACGATCTGAAGGAAAAGCATGACATTCTTCTATAATGAAATAAAAAACCGCTAAAAATAGTTTTAGCATCACTTTTTATTTTCTCACTAGTCCTTTGAGATAAATAATCTTCATGGATAGGGATTAAGTCCCATAATATTTAATTAGTTTCATTTAGATGTTTGTCTTCATCGTTTCACTAAAAAAATTATAGGTTTATTTAGGATAATAAATGTGACTTTCCTTCTTCCGAAATTGATATGAGATACATATAGTGAAATACAAAACATGGTTAAAATCACCTCATATTCAAAAAATTTGTGGATTGGATGATTTATAGAAACTAATTTCCAAAAAAAATCAAATAGAGAAGAAAAATAAACATTAAATGTGACCATCATTACATTAGGTGTTTTCAATATTAAATTAATTTATAATTTTAGGAAGTTAATTTTATACCCTTTAATATTCCTTAGATGCAAAATAGTGAGTAAATACATAATAAAATAGAAAATTAGATATTCTAGAGTCTAAGTTAATTGTACCTTTCACCACATAAGTATCATTACCTACTTCGAAAGTTGTGATAACATGTTATTTACCATGGTCTATGATTTGAAGAGGTTGTTGATGCTGGTCATCATCATAATACATTATATTTATACCAGAGTTGGCATAATTAATGCACTCTTTATATTTAATGAATCAAGATATGGGGGTGCATTAGTTGGTGCCTTATCTTCTACATTGAAATTACCAATACTATTAATCACCTTTCAACATTTAGATGTCTTATAACTAGTGTCTAAAAATTTAATGAACCATTTCGTTAAATTCATTAAATACTATCACGTTTCTTCCATAATTTCATCAATGTAGTTGGATTTTATTTATTTATATATTGTAATTTAATAGAGTTTTCGTGAGACTCCATCATTTAGATCTTACCCAATCTATGGGAATAGTGGTAATATATAATTTTTATTTCTACCTTGAGTGATCATAAAAATATTATTTTTTGTCTTCTAAATTCATTTATAGATAATTCCATTTAGATAATAAGTTTCAATCCATGAAGAATCAATCAATTTTTCTTTTTGAAGAAAATAAAACCAATAGTATACTATTTAACTCTTATAACATTTACCTTACAAGTACTAGTGGATTTTTCTTCTTATTTCCTAAGATCAAGGAATTCCATCCCCATATTTCTATGTAAAATATTTGATAATTACATATACAAAAATTTTCCTTTAAAATCATCCCATTTCATATAATTTTTTTATTCTTCTATTATATTCTAAAAAATATTATGCCATTGTCTATCATATCATTCCAAATGATAAATAGATAGGAAAAACATTTTCATATTTCTATCACTAAATAATATAATATATTTTCTCAATGGTGTCGATCCATCCCTCAATAACTGTTTGATAAAATTATCCACCAAAAGAAGTTAGATACAACAACATTAGGATATAAAATATATTTTGTTCCATCCTTTGATAGATTGAATGATTTTCATGATTTATTCCATGATAATTTTATGTGACCATAGAATAAATATTCTCCACTCCATATCCCATAACTTTTAAATAATATTGAGGAAAAATATCTAATTCTAAATCATATTTGTGTTTAACACATCAGCTTTTTGTTCCAACCAACAACTAAATCCTAAAATAACAGAGTATGCATCAAATTATAATAATTACATTGAGATATCACATAGTAATGATATATTATTCATAGTATTTTTAAATCATGACACATTATTCTTGATCTATAAAATAATCAGTTTATCTATGGTTATACCTGGTCATTACTAAAATTTTATAGTGTTATCCTATACTTAGACTTATAGTGTGGTTTTTCACAAAAGTTGTATAATCTTAATCATGAAATATTGACTAAACCAATCATCTAATAAAAACAATAGTTACCCAAGATTTTTATATATAGATATTACATATTTTAACATAAATACATAATATTTTTCAAAATAATAATTTGAGGGAATGATAAATGTTTAATGTCATTAGATACTAGATACACAATCTTCATATTTCATTAAATATCTTGAACACATTCCATAAATATCATACCCAATAATAATCATAATATAAATACCCAACATAAAATAATCATCATAACATGTGAAAAGGAAACACAATAAAGGGTGAGATAAGATGTTGAATAAGGTTAAACATGGGGGGACTTCAATTTAGGGTCACATTAAATAAGAAGATAAGATTAAGGGTATGATTTGATAATGATAATGTCAAAATTTCATACCCATTTTGTCAGGGATCTCAAACATGAGTAATGGAATAAATTTATATAATTTTCAGATACATGATTCATATAATTGAGAAAGCATAAAAAATATATTATGAACTGTGCGTTCATTTCTCAAAATTATGAGACCATTATGAGTATCAATAACATTTCATATTTTACAGTTACCTACATTTTCCTTCAAATCATAATAGTTCTTTCATAAACACATATTTCCCAAATGGGATCAAGAACATCAACTTGTTTATCAAATTAGATAAAAAACCTAAACTTGTTTCTCATAGATGATCTAGGACATCAATTTTTATCCCTTAATTATATCATCCTATATAATACCTTACCAAGTTAAAATAATATAGGTTTCATAATAATTTCATAGTTTCATCAAAGCATAATATTTTAAATGTAAATTGGTTCTATAAACATCTCATCATTATATTCATAAACTACCTAGGAAAATAACATGTGTTGATTCATTGGATCATATCCTATATAAATCATAATCATAATAAAATCGTGAAATCATTGATAGAGTATATTTTAAAATAATAACAGGAATGTTAAATTAGGGAAAACCATTTTGTTTTTAGAATAGATAATTATGATATAAATATTTTCTCATTGTTATAGAAATTTATTTATTTAAAGTGAACCATGTAATCTTCAAAGAATTTAGTACCCATGATGGTGTGAAACTCTAGTCATTATCTATATGTCAAAATAAAACAATCCTTTCACACTTTTTAAACATGTCATAAAGTACATCATTTGAAAAAAACATAATGATTAATCAAGAACATATTTAAATATAGCCTAACATGAAAAAATTTATATTTAAATATTAATATTATTATATTAAAATATATTTATATAATTTTAGAGAAAAATGGCCACAAAATAAAAATATTATCAATTTAATAGTAAAACATAGTATGTTTTTCATAAAATACTCTTTCAATATTTAGAGAGTGTAATGTTATGAAATTTATTATAAAAAACTATTATATAGTGATAACACGAAGAGATTACGTTTTTTTATAAAATAATGAGCATCTAAATTCCTCAATAGAAATTCAAGCATTAAAAATATTGACTAAAATTGGATTGAAACAAAAATATCTTACATAAGGTCTAGTATTTCTTCACAAACATACAAACATTGAATATAAAAAATATATATTTACTATTAATGTATTCTAAAAACTTTATAATATCCATCATACTATGAATTTTTTGATTTTGGCATCATGTTAAAAATTTATTAATAATTTCTTCTTAAAATCAAGGTTATCGATGATAGTTGCTTCATTATGTATGCATGTTTCTGTTTAGTAATCCTCGTCCTTATTCATTGATAATGGTTCAATAATCTTTAGAGTTTTATTTATGATATAAAATATCATTTATAATAATTATAGATATATATTTGGAGTTATCCATAAGAGGTTTATATAATAAAATGAATCACGCTATCCATGGAGACGGTCATACACACAGAGTCATTTATTGCACATCCATTTTCAATTTATTTAATGAATGAAATATTAATAATAATTTCCCCATATAGAATCATTATTATATCATATATATATTATAAATTATTAAAATTTATCCTTATTATCATCCATGTAAAAAAGAAATGAAGAACACATCACATTGCCTCATTGAGGAGGTAGTCTAATAGATTAGAATGTAAGAACATAGATATGATATTTTAACTATATAAGTATAATTATTTCAAAAATTTCGTATATATAAATTATACCCTTCATAATAACTATCCATGAAATATGGTGCTGTAAAATGAATTATAATTCTACATGGAGATGGTAAACCATATATATGAATGAGTGATACAATCCATTCTAATTTGATGGAAAATATTGTAACTCCCCATGCTTCCATGGTATTTTCCCTTTGAATAAAGAAATAGCTTTCATTTTACGCAACTTTGAGATTCTAACACACCGCGACCAATCAAACTAGTCATTATGAATAGTAATACCCACTTTTTGAAATTTTATAAATTTTATTTTTCAAAATGGGCTTAATTTTTGAATTTGGAATATCAAAATTATCTTAGGGTGAATTTTTGGTATTTTTTTTAAAACATCCAATTTTGATGAATAGTGAAAACTACTGCGTTATTGGTTGAAAATGACATTTTATTTAAATAATAATTTATTTTATTTAATTTTATTTTAAGTCAATGTAGATACTTAATACCTAAAAAATTTAAATGGAATTTTTTGGAGTTGTTTTATATTAAGTTTAGATATTTAAAATTTTTATTGAACTTATTACAATCTTTTACCCACCTCCTAGGAGCATTTTCAAATTGGTATAAAACAAAATTTTTCCAATTCTGTGAGTTGAATATCAAAAATCCTAGAAACACGATTAATATAAGTATGTAAACTGTTGTTTAATAAGATGAAAATAATTTTTGGTGAATAGAAACTTTTGAGTTTTATTTACCACGGTTAAAAGTATATATGGTAATTAATTGTAAAAATGATATCATAACTATCATAACACATGTAAAAATTTTATGTGATATGTATAATTTCACAAAAAACAACCTTAGAAATAAAATATTATCTTTTTTGGTTCACATGGGTTAGATTATGACATTTATTATTATTTTATTTAAAGAAGAGTTAAAAGAGTTAAATTCAATTTTTAATAACTAAACCATTTTTAATATAAGGTTACAAAAAATATAAATTCAGATATAAATATTTTATAGAAATATAAAAATATCTAATACATAATGTTATTTTAATTATAATTTTTATACATTAAATATTGTAATTTATTTATGACACAATAATGATGCATTAATTACCTTATTAATGAAATATTAAAATAAATGACATTGTAAATATCCAAATAAATGTAAATTGAGACATATGATAAATTCCGATAATATTTTATGATAGAATTTTATATTAATATTAAATATTAGGGTTTGTTAAATAAATTTTATTTGACATGATAATGTTTTAATGGCTTTCAAAAAATTAAATACTAAATAGTTTCAAAATTGACATAATTTAGTTTTTAAAACAAATACTATATTATTAATTGATATATTATTTATAAAAATATTTGGTTCAGAAAAAGGACATAAATAAGGATATATATATTAATAATGAACCACTTTGGGTTCTCTTGTCAGTTTATAGTATGTTTAGTAACCATATAATAAAAAAATACAAAGAGACATGGTAAATGTCAAACTGTTTAACAAAGAGTTAAATCTAAATGATAAGGTTAATAAGGTGTCCTAAATCTATCTAAAACCTATTTTTTGTGAGGTTTCCGACCCATCCCCACATTATCCTTTAAATAAATTATTTTTGATCCATTATAAACGAAAATATTTTTATTATAAAATAATATTTCAAGATTTTTCTATGGTGACGATCGCCTCTCTTATAAAAGGGAACTTCCCCTTCTCTTAATTTCACACCACCAAAGACATTTGACTTGGCCAACCCCTACCCAAATATCCTCCAAAAATTAATTCCTTCATCCTATAGGCCATCCTTTAGTCCAAAGTCCATCTTAAGGAGCCCTTTTGATCAAATAAAAAGGAATATCTTGAAAAAGAGGTAAATATTTCATCACTACTTTCAAGTTCTTTTCATCTTCCACGTCTACTTTATTTGTTGTTTCCATTATAAAATAATAAATCTAGTATATTCTATATACTTTGAGGTTATTATAAAAATTGTACAACCATATTCATTATTTTATACATCATATGAATGACAATGTCACCATACATGCGTACGTATGGTTTATCTTCTCCACGTCGTTGTGTAGTTTGTTATTCAAACACTACATTATTTGGATGGGTATAATAATGAATATAACTAATGTAAATAATAAATAAAACATGATAATGATTATATATATATAATATACCATCCAATTACATCTGATTTCTCCATCAATATAATGATATTGTCACTCGTGGGTACGTACGGATTACCGTCTTCGCGAACACGATGAGATTCATTCCCCATCATAGTCATTCAAGATTAATTTTCATTTTATGATACAAATAATTTTCAAGAACATAATATCATTTGGTATATGAATAAAATAAACCCTATCCATAAAAAAATTTATTACGTAACGGATCAGTTAAAGGAAAACAGATCAGTAAACACCCAAAACGATGATATTACTAAAATATTTTTAACAAATCAATATTAGAGGAGCGTATATGATATCATATTTATTTATATTGTTTTTGTATAATTTAATAAAAGTTATTTAACTATTATACAAGAGGTTAATGTACCCTCGACCAAGGAAAAGTACAAGGTAATGGTTAATTTCACAATCTCTTTATTATCTGAGTTAGTTTTTACGTATGTATCTACTGGGATGTCTTCATCATCCACAAACATGTTTTCTTAAAAATGTATTTCAATTATTTTTAATATTTACTAAACTATGAGTTAATGTAATTTACACACCTATTTTACCATATATTTTTTGAAAGTAATCTTTTCCTCATTTTCGAAACAAGGTACTCTATGACCTTTTCGACAAAATTAAGGTAAGAATGTTTTTTAACTTATACAGAGGGTGCGGCTATTTTCCACCGTTATAAAATCATCCAAGCTTCCCTTATAATATTTTAATAATATTTTCAAAATAATATTTTCCTTTTATAATTATGTGGCTCTTAAATTGTTTCAAAATAGAAATTTGTATTTCTTTCAAATAATTTTACCTTCATCTATGTCAACATTCTTTGATAGATTTTAAACTTGTTTCAAGTGGTTTTATTATAATACAAATCATCCATTTTGATTGTAAGGTTTTGCGACATGTTTGACCGTGGATGTGGTATTTTTTTTACCATTTGTGGTTTATGGTTAAAGTATTGGCATTTCATATTCCAATTTTAATACGAATGTTTATGTTATGTTTCAACTATTTCATATGAAGAATGTATTGGACTTAGTATGTGACGGGTGGAGCCTGATATAGCTCCTAGGTGCATTGGTAGGTCTCATGATACAATTAGATGTGGAATTTGCTGAGGCCTTTCCCAATTTTATAAATGGGTTTGGCCAAGGCCTTAATCATTTTCATACGTCTTGGCTGAGGCCTTGACAAACATTTTCAGAATGTCCGACATTATACATTCCCTCATTATAAAAATAATAATGATTGATCATGTGGTTATTCGACTAGTAGAATACACATGACTATGTTTTATAATGGAATTATTTAATCATATCATATTCCTTCCATAAAATATTCATGTTTAATATTTTAAAGGCATGTGTTTTTAATTATTCATTATGCCTAATGTTTATGTTATCTTGTGCTCTATTCCTTACCATTACTGAGCATTATATCTCACCCCTTTATTATGTTTAATTTTCCCAGGAAATAAAGATGTTAGTTATGAGTGACTTGCTGTTATAATCTAGGAGGCTTGGATATTTATAATAGAATAAATTAGAGTTGTATTTCATTTCACGTTGTAATTTTGAACTTATGTATACATCTTGTTTCCAATAATACTAAACTAATAGGTATTTCTGGACATGATTCCTTGTATAATTCCAATCTTGTGTAACAAAGCACCGACTCTGGGTAACTGGAGTGAGGGAATTAAAAATATAACGAATAAAGGTGTTTTCATAATAATAATAAAATTTCTATATGTAAAGGATACAGAAGTTATTATTTTATGATAAATAACATAAATTTATTGGAGGTAAAATTCAAGGGAAAAAATTATTGCTTGGTTTGAGAGATTGCATCTTCTTTGAAAGAACTCAATGGGATCTCCTCAACAAAGACTTAAGGCAGGTCTTTTGGGGAGACCAGAATCTGTTGAATAAGGATAAGGAATAAAAATGATAATTGATTAGATAATGGTCATTATATAGGTCTCAATGGGTTTTAGTTAATAGAAAGGATGAGGGTCATTTTTAGGGAGAGTGAGGACAAGCATGGAATTATTGAAATGATTAAAATATAGTAAAATCATTACCATGAAAAATTATTTAAACTGGATATATATCATTAAAAAATGACTACTGTATAAATAACATCTTAAAATTAAATTTTTATATGTTTTTATGTGATTCGAATATTTTTCATTTGTATAAAACCCTTAGTTAATCGATTTGAACATAAACATAGTAACAAATTTTCAAATATTTTATGGTTAATAATTTTACTATAAAGGAAAAAATGTCTCATACTTATACTATGGTTTGTATTCTCAACAACATTCTTATTCAATTGGTTAATGATAATATTTTTATGAATTTTACATTATGTTGTAAAATATTATTTCTTATAAAATATTATTTCTTATAAAATATCATTAATTTCAATGTTGGGACTACACAATTAAATTTTATTTCAATAAAAAAGTATAATTATTCAATTTAGATATAATATCTTCAAACATCCATAATATTTTATTAGAATCTAAAAAACATTTTGTTAAAAAAAATACATAAAGGGTATTAAATTTATTATTTGTAAAATAATTTAATTATTTATTTATTAATTGAATAAATATTATCTCAGTGTTATATAAGAATTAATACTGATTACAAAATAAATAAAAATAAGAAATAATTTATGTTTTTAATCATTTAATGGTATTACTAGGTCTCAAGAGACTTAAATATTTAACTAAATATTTCCGAATTTAATTTAATAGTAATATTCAAAGAGATTTGAAAACAATTGTCTATATAATAGAGATCTAAATTGAGATAAACAAACTTCATATAAAAAATATGTCAAATTAATGTTTAAGATAAATTTTAAATCATTGTGCCAAAGTGTTAACCCTATTTTACTCTTGTTACTAATACTTAAGTAAAAAAACTTTACACTAGTTACAATTCATGTTGTCAATAATTGAAGGGAAACATTTACAAAATTTAACCCACATGATTATAAATATTTAATCAATTTATCAGGTTTTTATTTCTATAAGTGGTATAATTTAATTTTGAAATAACTACAAGAAACATAATGAAAATGTATTTTCAGAAAAATAAATGTTTAATTATAATTATAGATTTGTTCTGATCTGATCTAGAAAAAATATTATGTGAATTTTAAAATATTTTATTGAATATATCATATAAATTTTTATAAAATAATCCAATAATAGTGAAGAGTTTAATTTATCCTTATAAATTCACATTGAGTGTATAAAAACAATTTTTTATAAAAAAATATCCTTTGTTTCCAAATGATTTTTTATTTCATTTATAATTAATTGTAGCTAATTAATTCATTTTATTCATGTGTAAACCAAAATATTCTATATTTATTTAGGTCTTATTCATAACCACCAATATGATAGCTAGATTTTAATTTTACCATTGACTAAAAATATATTTATAGAATATCATGGTTCATTTAAAATCAGTATTGTGAGAAAAGAAATATATCAAATAAAAAAATTTAATATAGAGTAATATATCATAATATTTCATGGTGTTGAAAATAATATTTTGATCTTCATCGAAATCGTATAATCTAGGTGTTGTTGGAAACGTGGATACATAAACAACAAGTTCATAAGTGATTAAAATCTTTTCTTGCTATGATCTTCATAAATTAAACCCATCTAATACTTATCTCTCTTAAACCCTTTATTTATTACATGGGGAATGTAAATTTAAGAAATGGTGAGCATAAATGACCAGTAAATGTAAGAAATGAAGATATAAATGATCAAATAAAAACAAAATGAGAAAAGTTTTGTCATAACATGAACATAAAATTTGAAAACCATACCTTGAATTTCAATGATCACATTATTTTTTCATCAAATAATGAATTGAATTTTCTAAGACATGAATTATAATGTAATAATAGAAAATTATTCAAGAAAGTAAAAAATATAAATTAAATATATATATGGGGAATTCATATAAGAATATAAAATATTTTCCTTAGAAAAGGCTGACTACCAAGACCATCTTAGTAAATTAGGATCACCCCCACTTCCATCATATACTTAGTTAAGGGTATGTAAAAATATTATCATAGTAGGAAAAGTCATTTACTAATTTGGGTTCACCCTCTATCATAGTCCTTATTATCTAATGAGGTATCAACATTTACTGAATTCATTGGAGGGTAATGTAATTTTTTTAAAACCCTTTATAGAATGAAAATTAATCATCTATAAGATCATAAAACATTCATTATATATTATCACATCTATGGGAAAAGGTTTTATAAATATTTCATCAAAACACAATTAACATATTGGAATGAAAAATGATTGGATTAATGATACTTAAATAAAAATAATGAGAATCTATACAAGAAATAATGTTGATTGTATTATTAGATCATATCCCTAGTAATGAAAAAGTAACATAAAATATTTTTTAATAGATGAAATATTCCTTTAAAACATCATCATGTAATTTTATAAGGAATGTAACATTTTCACTTCAAAATTACTTATTTAAAAAATAAATATTTCCCAAATATCAAAGAATATTTTTTTATTAAAAATATCCTTGGATGTTTTTAAAGGAATATTCAATGAAGTGAACGATCATAATGATCTAAAATTAAAATCCTTATTTGTATGTTAATATAATGGTTCCTTTCTCATTTTTTGATAAGAATTCAAAAAAACCAAAATTGGAAAACAAAATTTTTGCCTTTCAATTTTTTTTGTAAAAATTAAATCATTGGTAAAAATGAATTTAAAAATAATATTTGAATAGTGAAAATAATTCTTTTTATCATTCTAATAATACATAGATAAGGAAGTAAAATTATTTTTGACCAAAGATGGAAATAAATTCAGTTTGAATTCAAGTTTTTATTTATGAATCTTGAGTTATTAATTAGAGGAAACAAAAATGAAAAAA
The DNA here is from genome assembly GCA_963277665.1 of Viscum album. Classification (NCBI taxonomy): domain Eukaryota; kingdom Viridiplantae; phylum Streptophyta; class Magnoliopsida; order Santalales; family Viscaceae; genus Viscum; species Viscum album. The sequence continues at coordinate 931,574,697 of OY728165.1, forward strand.
TGTATCTATAGAAATAACTATAGGGGAAGAAAAATAATGGGATTCATGATACTTATGTAATCAAAAGTCATCATAATAAACATAATCCTAAACAATCCGCAAAAACAAGGTGATTTTCAAATAAATCCCTTGACATTATGGTAAAATTCGAATCAAAATATCATCAAAGTGAGAACAATATATGTGCATGTAATGCCATATAATTTTCTTAAGAATAATCAGAAAAATAATTCTTGGGAAGAATATATATTTACCCGAACTGATCATATATATGTATTTTATATTTTTTTAATGCGTATTCAATGCATATAAAAAATACAAGCTAGTGGACCATATACGTTATTTCATGAAAAATATTCACTGTCTCTATTATAGTTCTTCAAATTTATTAATCATCATATACATAAACAACTTAAAACCATTCTTCATAACCTGGGGACACATAACATAAAAAATGGTCTAGTTAGATGCTTAGTAAGTTTATAAAAGGGATATATTAATATAAGATGAGCATATAGGTGTTAAAACATGATAAAAACAAATAAAAACATTAAAATACATATTTTTGATCATAAATAAGAGTCATTAAATAAATCAAGGAAGTTCATAAGACATGATTCTGAATGGGATTAATGAACATGATCCATTAGAGAAAAACATTGGTATAGTACATATATTTTTTGAATACACATAAGTTGACATTATTATAAACTTATTTAAATGGAATCTAGTTCACTCAATAAGTGAAGTACATTAAGTACAAACCTCATATAAACTTATGTACATAAAACTAAGTCCACACATAATATTTTGAACATGTTGTTAGGTGTAATCATAACACTGTGAACATGTAATCAGGTTTACAGATATCACATTTAATCATGATTTATCCATATTTACTAGACGCAATTGAGGAGGATATAGGTCCTACCCATAAAAAAATACACATATAAATGTGAATATAGATAATACAACATGAATAATATCATAACCCTTGAAAATAAATAGGTTTTATATAAATTTAATCATTACACTACATGTGGATAAGAAACCGGTTTCATAATCATTTCACCATTTCATCAAAGAATAACTCATGGAAAATGAGGCACATTTCATACGAATTTTATCATGGTATAACCTATGGAAAAGAAAAAGGTATCACTATCATATTTTCATCATAAAAATAAACCATTTAATTAATTTACAATAAATTTATCTTTGGATTATTTCCCCAGTAAAGAATAATTAAAATCAAAGGATGTCATCTAAAAAGGAAAATTATTATGGAAGAAAATTCACTTGTAATATTTCATTAGGAAAATTTGATTTCCAATTCAGAAAGACCATTTAAGATATAAAACATTTTCAGAATACATTTCTTTTTAAAACAACCTATGAATCATATAGAGATCGTTAAAAATAATTAAAAACATTTTATGCGGTGGGTATCTTTTCAATTTGAAATAATTTAAATAAACAATAAAAATTTACCAATAATTAAAGATAAATTTTTCATTAAAAAAACATTGAGAAATTATAAAGGATGGTTCAAATCATAGAGAGATCATGATAGAGGTAAATATTATTCAACCTACATATGTTAAAAATATTCCCTTCATATTTTCAATAAAATCCAAATGAGCATTGGTTTTGAAGAGGACATGATGATTACATTGATTGTTTTGTAAATAAAATTAATATAAAAAATTAATATAAATTTTATTAAAAATTATTTTTTAGAATGGTATTAAATTTTTTAATTTTCATTAATGCATGTATGTGGAGGGGAAAGAATTTTTGACCAAAAGATTAAAAATAGTATTATTTTTCTTATAAACAATACTTTGAACTCATGATAACATAAATAGATAAAAATCAAGGGAAAATGTATTCGAATGACATAAAAATTTTCGAATAAAGGCAATGAGTTTCTTGACATATGGATAAACAATTTTGTCAGTAGAAGGAAAAATATAAACAATAATGATAAATTTTGAGATTCTATCATAAATACATTAACACTTTATTAAAATTAAATCATTTTTAAAATGAAATGATAAAATTAAATGAAATATAAAATATCATGAGAATAAAAAAATTCATGATATTACATGTCACATGGGGTATATTTACAAAACATAGATGGATATAGGTGAATAACATAACATATGTCTCAATGAATAAAATTAGAGACAAAACATTATTACTACATTGGTAAGATGGAATACTTAAACCCAATGAAAGATAGATCCTATTATTATTAAATAGAAAAAAATTTCAATAAAATAATCGAAAAATACATTCATTAGTATAATATATTCCACATAAAATAAAAATCTTGTGAATATGACATGAGTCTCAAAAATTTAAAATGGGAGATGGAAATCCAAAAATGAATTAGTAACATTTTGAATCATAACAAGCATAAAATTAAATTAACATTATACATAATGAATATAGGTATATTAATGGAATTAAATGTAAAAGGTTAAGTATATAAAATTATTATATAAATATTATACAATTATAAGTATATATATAATACCATATATGATTTACTTATGACCTTTTATTACTAGTCAGTTAACAATTCCATGTTAAAATCAATTTTTGAATAATAACAACTTTTTTCATGTATGGTTTGATTTTTATTTTTGCAGTATTATTATGTTCAACATGGTTCCATAAAGAATAGATTTCTAAAAATGATATAAATATCATATAAATTCATTATATATGTATTTATAGAAATCTGTAAATGATAGATATAGAAAGTGAAATACACCATTCAAGGAGACTATAGGTCGTACGTACGCATGAATGTTGTTTCCATTTTCTCAACAGATTGAATAAAATAACAATAAATAACAAATAATAAATACTAAAAAAATATTTTATATTTATACTTCATATAGGTTTATTTGAAACTATTATTATAACCTTACATGTAAATTTAATATGAAGAGCGAATCATATCTCTTTTCGTGGAAGTAGTATGTCATAAACATTAGCGTCCTTATACAATTCCAACAGAATGAAAATTAAGGATGTATATATGATATAATAGTTAAAAAATTATTAATTTTTTTCAAATATAATTTTTATTTTTTATATATATATATTTAACCATCAATGTAAAATATAAAAAAAAATATATCACATTGGATTGCGAGGTGGTTGTCTATTGTACACATGAGCGACGTTACTATTTTTGAATTGATATAGTTGTAAGATGGTAGTTGTGGGATTAAAATTAAAGATATAAAATATTATAATTAATATAATATAAATATATTAAATCCAATGAATTATCTAGCTATGATATTTTGTGATGGAAAATTAATAGCATTTTTCTTGAGGTAGTAGTTTTCCAAACACATGAATGATGTTTTCATATACCATTTGAAAGAAGATAACAATTATATAAGTTATTAAATTAAAATAATTAAATATATGTATATTTAAGATACTCGATTAATTATATTAATTTTTTAATATGAATCAATGAGGTGGAGTAATAAATAAAACAAAACACTTGGTTAGGGATGTTTCCTCTTCTTTAGAAAATATCTTTGGCTTTCCACAAAAATCCTTACAAGGATATATTTATTCTAGAAAAAAGGATAATATGATTATAGAAAATATTTAAGGAATTATTTTTCGAAGGTAATTTCTTGTAATGATGTCTTTTATGTAGCTATGAATTGATGTTACAGGGTGGACTTTTATAATTGAGTCGACGTTCCCACTTGTTACATTGAAAAAAAATGTACCTACATTTTTCACATGCTATAAGGATAAAAAAGAGGAAATTAGTAAACATTATTGGCTATAATGCTGTAAATATGTCCAAGATGAGGGTTTTGGTAATGCTTATTGGTCATTTTACAGCTTATCCTTTTAGTTTTACCCCAGATTAATTTAATTTCAATTTTACTACTATAATTAATTTTTAAAATTATTACAATTAAAAATCATAAAAAATTTAGTGAAATTATTAGATAATATACATTAAACAAATTAAAATTTTTTAATCCTTTTTTACTAATTCAATTCAAATAATTTGTATTATCTAATTCTAAATTTATCACATAGATACTAAGAAAAATCGGTTTTCCAAAGGGAAATGTTTAAAAAGTTTAAAGTGTTTTCATTAAAAATCAATAAAAAATTAATTAAAATGGCCTAAAATGTATTAATTTTTAAATAATTAAAACCATTTTACTATTCAGGAGATCTTAAATATTTTCTGTTTTTTGAAATGATTAAAAATTAATTATAATAAATAATAAAAACAAGTCATTTTCAATATTGATGACAAAGATATTATTTTCATAAAATTATAAAAAATTCACTTCAAGATAAATTTAACATTATGATTTAGAAAATATCTTTTATTTTTTAAAATAAATATTTTTAATGTAATTTTTAAAAAAATTATTGTGCAAAATGAGAAAAAATTAGTTCTTAAGAAATATTATTTTTATGGGTAAAATTGAATTTTTTTATCACTAGTATAGAATACATATAAGATGAATTTTAAACATTTTATTAAATATATAAAATATAAAATTCGTTTTAATAATTTTCTAAAAGTTAATTTTAAATTTATATATTGATAATACATTTTTTATAATAATTTTTTTTCTAAAAGAATGATTTCCTTTGTTCATAATTGGTTTTTGTTTACATTTATATTAAATTTGTTAGAGAATAATACATTTTACTTAAAATTTTAGACCATATATTTTCATAATTTAAATAATAATATTAATAACCTCCATTACAATAAATATCTTATGACTATAAAATTAAATGATAATATTTCAATAGCATGTAGACATTTATTGAAACTCAATGTTGTGTGGGATTCATGCTTTAATCGGTGTTGCATGTAATGGAAAATATCAAAAAGAATAAATTTATTTTGAAAAAAATAGTACAAAAAATATCAAGATGATATATTCTACCCCATTAAATTAAATTTCTATATCAAAATTCATCAAATTGGTACCAAAAAATATTAATATTTCTTCATTATTATGTCCTCAAGATCCCACATTACTTCATCAAGATAGTGGTTTTACAAAAAAATATCTCCCTCCATAGGTATGCCTTATATATTTGGTAATTCTGATTTATCTAGTCTCTAAATCCTCATGTGAGATACCTAGAATGAATTGTAAACCTAATTGAGGATTGCGGTGACACAATCAATAATCTATAGTCCTGATTCAATCATGAAATTTAAATGGATCAATATACCCAGTTCTTATTTTTCTCTTTTTTATTCCATGAATAAATTAATAGGAAATCTATATCCCCAAAATTAATTTATAGATCATATTTATGATTATAAATATAAAATTTCTATCAACTATTTTGATACCATTATATATTTTTGAATAGATTTAACCTTCTCTAAAATTTCACCTATTATTTCCTGTACTAATATAATTCTTTCTAAAACTCCGTTCTAGGACATTGGAGTTCTATAATTATTTCCATTAAGGGGTTCCTAAGGAGACATATGAATGCCTAATTAAAAGATATTTTTGTAGGAAAACTAAACTAGGAGAATGTTTTGATCAAAACCACCTATTAATTTCCTAGAACAAGATTTTTGAATATCCTAGATGATTTGAATTGTTCTTTCATACTAGACATTAACCCGTGGATGATACAAAGTACCAAAACATAACTACATATCAATAGATTTCTAAAAACATCAAAAAAAATATTGTGGTAACATTCAGATATAGATAAGATGTGATTGAATGTGCTACACCATGAAACAATTCCAATTCATTAATATGCACTATAGTAATAAATTCAAAATGTAAATGTTCCATGATAGCAACAATGTGTGCCAAATTCAAAAGGTGATCAACTGTTACCTATAATTACCTAATCATAAAAAATAATATACACCCAAAATGTTACAAGTACCATTAATAATATGACTCGAATGTGTAGGTCATCCAACTCAAATAAATATTTTATTAAAAAATAAACAAAACCAAAGGGTTGTATTTCCATTAATGTCTATTGAAATATCCAGAATCCTAATAGAATCCCATCATAAAAAACACAAATTTTGTGTTAATGAATTTAATCTTATTATCGACCATTAAATCATAAACCCATGATGGTATCCATAACATTGATGTTAATCTTACATGAAGATATGTAAACATACAAAAGTTAATTCATTATTTGTTCCATATATAATATATTTTCATTTACACAAACATTTTCAATAGAATATTCTGATTATCATTGTACCAATAATATATAAAAAGTTATTTCACTATTCTAGATTCCATGAAGAGGTATATAATAAAAAAAAATTCCCCTAAAATATGAAAACTAATGTTTTTATTGTCCTTATTTATAAAAAAACCAAACCAAAAATTTCAATTTAAGGAGTGGAGGATAAGTGTTCCCTAATTATCATGATTTTCTTCATCCATTGTAAATGAATAAAATTTCCCTTTTTCAATAGTCTACATTGGTTTTAATATATTACAATCCACTTTATCCATTAGATTGGGGAATTTATTATCATAATTCACAAACTCCTTACACATGATGTACTAGAGTGTGGGTTGTTAATATTTGGGATTTCTATGTTTATTTATTTTATTGAAAATAATTTTCATGTCATATATATAATTTCTCAATGGATAGTATTTCCACAATTTTAAAATAATCATGTTCCCTTTATGAATTCACTTGAGTGGTTGTTACCATATTATTTGCTTTTATGTGACTAAAATTACATTCTACTATGTTTTTTATTTGAGTCCTTATGAGACATGGTCTTCCTTTTATAATCCAACCTTGAGAAAGGTCAGAATATCCAATTGGGACTTATTCCTATAGTACAAATATAATAACTTATTAATAACTACTAAATTATCTCATTGGAAATAAAATTTTAATTCTTGGACATAATTAACTAATTAATAAATAAATTTTATAATCAAGACTAATGTTTGAACCATAATCGTTTCATGAATTCCTTCTAAAATTAGCTTCATAGGTACCATTAAATTGAATATAAATATGTTTGATCTAGTGATATTATATATCCAACTATATTCCTACAATATTTGGGATGAAATTACTGAATAAATCCTTTTAAATGCATCAAATTTTAGGGATTCAATTTCCACATCTTGACATATATTATAAATAAGGTTTTAAGGTTAATTTTCTTTTATTTCCCAATGATATGCATCCAAAATTAATTTTTCATGCTGTGAATATTGGAGGATGTGAAAAATATTTTCATTGGTGCGGGTCCATTTCTCATGAACTAGTGGATCAGTTGACCCACCAAAATTTGGTGGGTGTTTTTTTCATTAGGGACCCAAAATAATTTCGTTACCTTCTTTTCTCGTCAAGAAGTTTAACATGATTCACATCATGGGAATGTTGATTGAGAATAAAAATACGGGTTTATATTCTAGATCCCAAATTTTTTAATGAGTAGTGGGAGCATTTAATTTCTTATTTAACTCATTATTGACACAGGTCTTTCATGTTCCATCCACTGACTAAAACTATAAATCATATAGTGGAAGACAATAATCATATTCTAAAACCACCTAATCATGAACAATATATTAAATAAAGTATGAATAAACAAACCATAAATTAAATATATATGCCATTGGGTTTATGATAGGTCATTAAAAGTTATCCTATATTTAAATCCATCACAATGGTTTATAATGTATCTGTAAATTTAAAAGAAAAATCTCCTAGGTCTGTCAAACCTGGTGTGTAACAAGGACTATTTTCATCAAGAAAGTGAAGATGGATTCAATATTAATGTTCCATTTTATTATTAATAAACCCTAGGTAGATTGTTTTTTAGATCCACATCAACTTCTAGTGTCCAAAGAGGTATGTATCTTCACAGAAATCACTAAATATATTATTTACAAAAATTAGAGAACATTTTCATCAACTCTCACACATTCATATACTTATCCTTATCCTTATCCCAAGACATAGCCATAGAAATATATGTAGGGATATAACAAATGTTTTCTTATAAATGTTTCCAAATTTTAACTAAACCATTCCTCTAAAACCAATTATATAGACCCAAAATTATCACACACACACAGACACACATATATATATATTACATATTTATAAATGAATATTCCATTAATTTTGCAAATACACACCCATGGACCATTTGGGTTTAGGGTGAGAGGATACTAGATTCCATATATTGTTATTTCATTAAGGATATTAAATGTGACCCATAATGATCATCCCATTTACTAATTTTCATTAGCATACTATACTTACCACCATTCTTCATAACAATGGGAAAGGTTAAACAAGAAAGGGTGATATTTTATTCTCAACTCAGATAAACAAGGGAGATATCAAAATTACATATGAATATGGGTCTGAAGGATTGAGAATAACATTTTAAAAAAATACCATACATATCTTATATCTGAAATGCATGTGACAGAAAAAAATATTGGCCATTCATAAGACATAAATCATAATGGGATCAAAGAACATGATCTATGAGTTAATAAAATACTTGAGGAACACGTTAATGTATTATACAGATAATATTATAAGATTATGAACATGTATAATTTAAACATATTCACTAATTAATTTAAATAAATGAAATTAGACTCCCACATAAACGTATAGACATGAAACCAGGTCCACATTTATCCTTATGGATATGTTATTTGCTCAAAAAATAAATCAATATACATGTAATTTAGTTCATGTATATAATATTTAGTAATAATTTATCTATATTTATCCAATTCATTGTATGTAAATATAGGTCCCACCCAAAATAGAATCCATACATATATTTTTCAAAAGAATGTTAAATAGTCATCATATAATAAACTGTGAAAAATATATAGATTTCATAAAAATTTCATCCTAACATAATCTTTGGAAGATAAACAGTTCTTATAATAGATTCACCATTTCATAAAAGCATAACCCAATTAAAAATGATATGGTTTCATAATAATTTTATCATGGAATACCTTATGTTACCAAAACATGTTTTATAAATATATTTTCATCCTAAACATAAACCAGTAAGAGAATGAATAATAATTGTATCATTAGATCATATCCCCAATAAAGAATAAGTAACTTGAACAGTAGTTCATATTATATGGAAAACGATGAAGAATAAATTATTTGGAATGTTTTTTTAGGGAAAATATCCTTACACATTGAAAAAAACATTTTTTAATACTTAAAAAAATAAGTATTTTTATTTGAATATAACCACTTAATCTTATAAAATAATCATTAAATCCCATTTGAAACATTTCATGATGAAAACAACTTTTCAATTTGGAATTTTTTATTTAAAATATAATGATTTACCAAATATTGAGGTAAAAATTTCTATCAAATTAATCTTTAAATATATTTGGGGATTTTTGAAATCATTCCGTGGTCATGATGGAGGTTATTTCTATTCGTGAATTATACATTAAAAAAATATTTCTTTCATAATTTCGATGAAATCCAAATGATCATTTTCACAGAAAATGAAATGATGATTCATTGTAATTTTTTAAAAAATTATAACTTGGGAAAAATGTTTTTAATAAATCCTTTGGATAATTTTGAAATGATTTTAGAAAACATGTATATATATGAAAAAGTGGTTTACCCTGAAGAGAGAATGAATAATTATTTTCATAAAAAGTACCTTTGAATGCTTCAGTAAATAAAGATTGAAAAAAATAAGGGGAAACATATAATCTCATGAAATAACAATATGATAATAAAAATCATGATTTCCTTGAAATATAGATCATATGATTTCAGTATGAGATTCATAAACTCAACCAGTCTTGATAAACGATGAGATGGTATCACAAAACTATTTTCAATTTGGTAACATTGAATCCTATGATATAATAAAAAAAATTAAATGAAAAAAAAATTCATTAGAATAAATAAATTATTGATATCATATTTTAAATGGGATATATATATAACTCATAAAAATACACATGGGAATAACATAAAGTATGTCACAAAGAAGACAAATTGTTAAAAATTCCCTTCCCACACTAGTAACATTGAATTCATTAATCCAATAAAGAGGTCATCCTCAAATGGATATGTAAAACATAATTATATATGGATAAGAATTACTAAATATAGTCATGGTCAATATATACTACACATAAAAAACAAATTTATTGAATATAGAATGTGTCCTAAAAAAGTTGAAAAGTGTGAACTAAATCCCTTACCATTTTTGTAATAATTTATATTTTAGGCCTCAAAAAAGAAAAAAATTAAATTAAACATTAAAAAAATTAAAATAAACATATTCATGATATAACAAGTAAATGGGGTAGTATATACAACACAAAAAATAAATCAGTGCTAAATTTAAATATGTCTCTATGAAATAAATGAGAGACTAGAAATACCTTACTTTAAGTATAGAAATCCTTTGTATGCATTAGAACATATATATGATAAATATAATAATATTATTACTATATTATAAAAAAATTATTATATATATCTGACCATATATTATTTCATTATGAAATTTTATTACCCATTTATCAACAATTACTTATTAAAATCTTGTTTCTGATGATAACCTCAATTTTTTCATGTATGTTTTAATTTTTTTATTTTTGATTCTATTAAATTGATCATTCTTCCATCATATAAAAATTCTATTCATGATTTAAATAATATTTATATTTAATATCAATTTTTATGGAAATCCATAATAGTCATATATATTAAATGATATATACTATTCATAGAGATGGTAGGCTATACATACGCATGAATGATGTTTCCATTTTCTCAGTGGATTGAATCAAATAATGGTAAAAAAATATATTAAAGTTATTTAATAATTTTAATAATATATATATTATATATTTTTGTTTAATACTATGTTTATTACTTTTCAGGTAGAGAATATGTGAAGAACGAATTGCATTGCTTGGTGAGGCAGTTGTCTGCTTTAAAAATGAGCCATGGTATCACATTCTCAAGGAATATAAATTTTGGAGGTACATATGGTATAATAATCCCAGAATAATGAATAAGTTTCCAAAATTTTATATTAATTTAATCTATTCTTATTATTATCCATGTAAAATATAAAAGATAAATACAACGCATCAGTTCGTGATTTGGTAGTCCTTCGTACAGAGGAGTGACATTATTGTTTTTTAATGGGTTGGAGGTAAGAATATATATGTTCTATTAAAATTAAAAATTTAAAATAATACCAAAAATATAATATATAAAAATTAAATCTATAATTATATCCTTCCTTGAGAGGTGGTGATTAAAAAAGAATAACATCCGTTTATGAGGTAGTAATAGGCTATACACATGAATGATGATTTCAAATAATATGTTATGGAAGAGGAGGAGTATTTATGTTATAAAATTATTCATATTAAGTTTTAATATAATTAATATACTTATTTTTTTATATATCGCTGATTCAAAAACCATTTAAGGAGGTGGAGGAGTAATGAAAATAAAGTTCTTGGTTAGGTACATTAACTATTCTTTAGGAAACTTTTATTAGTTTTCAGTAAAAGACTTCTTGGGTTTGATTTAAAATAATAAGGCTTATAGGATTATAATTTTGAATTTATAATGGTATTTTTTAGGATTGGGATGTGAAAATTGGTTTTGATGGCGCAAAGAAGAGAGGACAGTGTGTGACCTCCTAAGAGTGAGTTGAGTTACACATATATAATTTTTTAAAACAAAAAGGTGTACACACATTTTTCACATGAGAAATAGCTTCAACATGGTCCATTATAGAACATAATAGGTTATATGGTAAAAATATAGATATTAAATGGGCTTGTAAAATTATATAGGTCATTTTACCCCTTATCCTTTTAGTTTAGTCCCTTGGTAAACCCCTTTTCACTATAACAATGTTAACTAGTTTGTAACACCCCGAACCCAGTTTCCCAGAGTCAGTGAATTATTTTAATACATTAGAATGATTAAAAGGAATCAAGTCCCAAAGGACTAATCGATTTAGTAGTCTTGGAAAATAGACTGAATACATGAATGTTACATTACACTTTCTAACATAAAACACAATATAAATAATTTTTTCAGAACATCGTTATTCCCCTAGATTAACCCTTCATATGAAGCATAATACACTTTTTGGAATCATGGGAAAACAAAATATAACAAAGGGGTGATCTCATATGCTCATTAAGGGTAAATAATTTAGCGGACGCTGTAAAATTTTAAGGAAAGATGTAGAATAAAAACATCAGACTTTTAAATAGAAAACATGAACATAATATGGCAAAAAAATCAAACAACATCATATAAACATGCACATGGATATTTTAACAGTATAATAACCACATGTAATAACTAATTTCATAATGTGTGAATACCTAATTCCAGACATCGTTACCACATATTCAAGGACTCGTGCCAATACTAAAAATAATATTTTTTGTCAAGGCCTTGTGCTAAGACACTAGTTTGTCTCATGAGACCTACCGAAGAATCAAGAAGCTATAACAGGTTCCACCAGCCACTTACTATGTCAACTGCTTTTCTCATATGAAATTTTTGAAACATAACATAAAAATTCGTATTAAAACTAGAATAAAAAATGTTAATACATTATACATAAATAAAGGATGGTATAAAAATATAACATGCACAGTAAAACATATCATAACTCATTAAATACAATATGTAAGATTGTTTTATAATAAATCAACATCCATCAAGAATAATATCCAGTAAATGATGATGATATAGTTGAAAATGATATGTAAAACACTATGAGTTAAATACCCATTTTTCATAAAATCATTTAAAAGTCACCCAATTTACAAAGGATGACATTTAAAATATATTTTTGAATAAATGTGTCCCATACAACATTGAATCTTTTTAAAGGAATTAAAATTTTAAAACAATCATGTTCATATAAATAAATCCTTAAAACCATTTTAAAAACATAGACATTAATAAAAAAGATTTAAAAGAATAAATATTTAAAACTTTTAAAATGATTTTTAGATAAATAGTACCTTAAAAATCTATTTTAAAACTATTTTATGAACTTGGACATTTATAATAAATATTTCATAGTAAAAACATACACATAAACAATCTCAGATAATAATGACATTGAGAAATTAACACTTACCTTTTACTTTTCATTAGTTGAGGGTATGCTTAATATCTGGTATATTGACCATGGTATGTTATTAAATTATATAGGAACCATATTAATGTTTATTATATCATACATGATTCATTTATGAATTTATATTATCCATTTAATATTAATTTAGATGATAAATTATCATTTCGGGTAAAAATCAATTTTTTTATCATACGTGTTTTAACTTATTATTCATGATCGTATAACATTGATAATGATTTAAAAATATATAGAATATAAAACAAGAATTATATATCAATATATTTATTATATAAATATTTATAATAGATAGATATATGAAATGGAAAACACCGTTTATGGAGACGGTAGGCCGTACGTACGCATAAAGGTTGTTTCCGTTTTCATACTGTATCGAAGGGAAGTAATTGAATAAGATATATGAAAATAAATACGTATATATGTATATATCTAGTAATATTATTATGTTATATATTACATAATTATTAATAATATATTTTTTTCTAATCATCGTTGAATGGTGAACATGGAAATGAATCTCATCGCGTGTTGGAGACGGTAAATCATACGTACACACGAGCTGTGATATCATTTCCTTAATGATTAAAAGGTGTGGAATTGGATGATATATTAATTGTACATATAAATTATAACGTTATTTTCATTATTTATATACGTATTATGCATCATTATATCCATCCAAATAACATAGTTTTGAATAACAAATTACACAACAACGTAGAGACTGTAATTCGTACCTACGCACGCATCACGACATTATCATTCATATGAAGAATAGAATAGTGAATAAAGTTGTAACATATTTATAATAACATCCCAGTATGTATAAATTACTAGAGTTATTATTTTGTTATGGAAATAACAGTCAAAGAGAAAGTGGAAGAACGAATGAACTTTGAAAGAGGGGATATAATAATTAACATTTCTTCGGGTGTTTCGTTTTGATTTGAACAAAAGGGATCATTAGGATGGCTTTATACTCAAGGAAATGACTATAGGTTGAATTTAGGGATGTTGGTAAGAGATTTGGGCAGGTTTTGGCCCTTCAAAATAGAATTTGTGGTGTGAAGTCAAGAGAAGGAGAAGTGCCCTTTTATTAGAGGGGTGAGGGGAACCTTAGGAAAAACATGAAATATTATTTTATTATAGAAGAAAATTATGTTTCTAATGGAATTAAATGAATTTATTTATATCCTTATTTGGTTATGGGTCTATATCATACCAACAAATAGGTTTTAGACATGTTTAGGTTACCATATTAATCTTATCTTTTAGATTTAATTCTTAGTTAAATAGTTTAACAATTACAATGTCTCCTTGTATTTTTATACTATATGGTTAATAAACATACTATAAAATTCCAATAGAACCCCAAGAGGTTCATTAATGACATATATATTATAATATAAGTCCTTTTCCTAACCATAGGTTTTTAATTAAATTAAATAATTTAATAAAATAGTATTTGTTTTAAAAACTCATTTATGCCTATTTAGACACTATTTAGTATTTGGTTTTTGTGAAAGTCATGAAAACTTGATTACATCAAAAAAATATATGGAATAAACCCTAACATGTATTATTCATCTAGAAAATTTTTCGATGTCATCAAAATCCTCAATTTACATTTATTTTTATATTTATATTATCAATTATTTTAATCTTTAATTAACAAGGTAATTACTACATCGTCATTGTGTTATATATAAATTTAATTATTTATTTTCTAAAAATTATATATAAAATACCATGATGTAAGAAATATTTTTATATTTGTAATTAATATTTATAGTCAAATTTATATTATGTATAACCCTATATTAAAAATAACTTACTTATTAAATATTTAATTTAACACTTAACTCTTCTTTAAATAAAATAATAATAAATGTCCTAATTTAATCCCAGTGGACTAAAAGGATCATATTTTATTATTAAGGTTTATTTTGGTCTAAAAAAAATTATTCAATAGAATTATGACATGTTATAGGTTAATTATAATATAATTTTTATGTTTAATTACCCTATTTACTTTCAACTGTGGTAAATAAAATTTAAAAGTCACGATTAAACAAAAATTATTTTCACCCTATTGAACTAAATTTTACTTACGGATGTCAACCATGACTCTAAGTTTTTGTAAATTCAGTTCACAGATGTGGTAAAAATAAATTTTATTCAAATTTGCAAATGTTCCTAGAAGGTTGGTAAAAGACATTAAAAATCTCAATAAAATTTTATACATATATTCTTATCATAAAATTACCTAAATGAATTACATTGAACTAATATTGGTATTATCTTTTTTTTACTTTAAAATAAATTTTTAAATAATAATTATTTAAATAAATGCCGGTTTTAAACAACAGCACAGTGGTTTTCACTATTCATCGAAAATTGATATTTTTCATTAAAATATCAAAAATTCACCCTATGCTTAATTTTTTATTCCAAATACGAAAATGAAGCTTATTTTACCAAATTAAAAACTGATATGTTTTATTTATTAATTTAATATTAATTCTTATTGTCAAAACCAAAATGTGGGTTTTAAAAAAGTTTAGACTATTAATAGATTAACATGTGTTCAAGCCAAATTTAAATGTGAAATTACTTATAATTACCAAAATTTCATTAAATGAAAAAAATTTAATCTAATTATAAATTCAAACCCTTCAAATTATTAATTGAACACTATAAATTTTTACGATTAAAAAAATGTTTTTAATTAAAATATTGTATTTTTCATTATTCATCAAAAAATAAAAGTAATGGAAAAAGTACCAAAAATTTATCCAACCTAAATTTTTGTATCCTAATTATAAAGAAGAATTTAATTTATTTAAATTTAATATACAAAACTGTCAAATATAGGTTAAAAGGGTTCTCCATTAAAAGGCCATAAAATAAAATTATTTAAAATACACTTCTTTTATCTGAAAAAAATGAATTAGTTCTTATATAATGTCTAGGAAACACATAATAAGGATTATAAAATTACATGTAGTATATAAATTTCAAAATTCAGTTAATACTATTCATAACTACTTTTTTAATATCTCGTTTGCTAAGTCGTGGTGTGCTCAAACATGGTGTTGCATGTAGCACAAGTTATTGAATTATTTTAAAGAGATAACGTACTATGAAATCATGGGGTGTTACATTCTCCTCTCCTTCAATATATTGTTTCTTCTTAATTTGAAATTTTTCCTCTAAAATAAAAGGTTAATAATAGAAAAATACCATTGTGGAAAACACACATCAGGAATTGGGTTAATATAATTTAGTCTTAATAATAGGGAAAGGGAAATGAAAAAGTCACAACCAAATTATGATATTGATTAGAAGAACATTGGTGGAAATTAAAGAAACATAATTGGAGGTAAAATGTAAATATTTATAGTGAGTGGCTTAGGTCATCAATCACAAACAACTGTAAAATTAAGGGCCTCAAAGATATCAATCAAGGATGATTTATAATTTGATTGGTTCAACAAAACATAATGTATTAGGATAACACATTTTTGGTTTTAAGATACCTTCCCCAATGGTTAAGAATTAATTTCTTCATAGAATAAGTAAAAAAAAGAATACATGACAAGTAGAGTTCCATCTGTGAACTAATTTCTACCACACACTCATCGTTCACTACAAAATATAATAGAACTAAAAATATTCTATTTATCCTAATCATATAGGGTTCAAAAATAATGAATTTATAATTCATCTGTTAGACCATTAAGAAAACAAATTATACAAACCATGACATCACTTTGGATAGTGGTAGGTGATGAACACTTGTTTCCCATCGGTTGCGGGTTCCAGTCTCGCGGCCTTGCCAGATGCAACAGGTTGTTGCTCGACCTCTGGGTTGTCATTTTTATAACAATGTAGAAATAATATTTAGAAATGTTTTAACCTTAAACAATTGTATCAAATGTCCAACCTTATCCATTCAAACCTTAATACTTATCCAAAATACTTCTGTCCAAACTCACAGTCCAAAATTTATAAGGAAGGTAAGAATAATGAAGATCTCTTTTTTCCAAATAATAACATGTGAATACCTTCCTCATTTATTCTCTTAAAACATGGAAACACCCTGAATAACAAAAAAAATTATTGATTACATTCACTCTCATTTATTCCTTATAGAATACTGGATATAGTCATTATATCCAAAAATGTTGTAAAGTCCAATAATGATGGAATATACAAATCATTAATCAGTTTCAATATAGTAAAAAATATGCAATATAATTTATCCAAATCAATCATATCTTATTGTTAAATCACTACCTCAATATCATAACCATATTACGGTTTATCTTGTCTCAGCCGTGTATTTTCCAAAAAATATTAACTTGCTATTGAGTCACTTTTCATAGAACCATTAAATCTAAAATCCCTAATGAAATAGTACTACAGTAAAATCCTTATATACAGTATAATTTTTATAACATGTAAATAATTAAAACAATTCTAAAATGACACAATTATTTAATAACAACATAATAACACTAATCATTCCTTTTCATCTGCAGTAGTATCATAACATGATTAATATCCAATAGATTCATTTTTTTATACTCTGATGATTGGGACATTGATTCCCGTAGTGACCCAACTCCATGGAGATGAATCATTGTACACTTGAAACCTTTTTTTACCCTTGAAATCATGTACTTGGTGTCCTTTTTCTCCACACTTATAACAAACTCCCATTTCCATCAATAATTTACCAAGGTTGTTTTTCACACAATTGTCACATATGAGAAAATAATTCTTTCTTCCCTTCCATTTATCTACCTTTCTCTTTACAATCCATTTCTTCTCTTACTTCCCTTGAAATCCATAGTTCTTAGATAATTCTCTATATATATTATTAACACATGATACTATTTCATTATATGATGAGAATACATGGGAGAATATTTCCATTCGAAATGTTGGCTTAAGACCATGAACGATATGATCCTTCTTACTCCTTAAATCATTTTTATTTCTGGAGTTATCATTCTATCTACTGGGAAACATTTCTAAATTGTGTCATACAATAGGTTAGTTTATAAATCGAAATTCATAATTCCAAAATTGTAATTTACCAAACGTAAATTTAAAATTTTATGCATATAATACATAATCATAAAAAAATGTTTAATTTGACGAGGTATTTACTCATAAATCCTTCATAATGTTTTGTAAATAAAATATGAATTATCTTAAGAATATCCCTAGGGTGTGTCATAACCAAGTGTTCGGTAATGCCCATTGTCATTTACAAGGATACCCCATGTCAAGCCTGAAACACCTTGCCATAGTTTTCTCTCTTAGGTACATATGTGCCAGATCCACCTCTACCTAATCGTATCCAAACAGAGATGTATTTCTTGGAAAATTCACAAAATCTATACATTACCAAAATTCTAGGATTTTATTCTATACTAACCCTCAACGTTTATCTCAGAGTAATGTTATCTAATCAGATTTTTTAAAATATATTTTCTATGTTGTTTCTCAACATCCTCTGATACAAACTATAATGCCCCAACCCCAGAATCACGGAGTCAGTGCATTATTTTAATACATTGGAATGATTACAAGGAATCAAGTCATGACTGGAAAATCAGATTACCAGTATTTAAAAATAGATTACATACATAAATTTTACATTAAACCTTCTAAGATAAACCACAACATAAATAATCTATTCCGAAATCCATTAATTCCCTATCTTAACCCTGCAAATAAAACATAATACAATTCTTGGAATCCTAGGAAAATAAAACATAAAAAAGGGGTGAGCTCAGATCCTGAGTGAGGGTAAATAATTTAGCGAAAGATATAAAACTTTATGGAATGATGTATAATAAAAACATCAGTCTTATAAATAGAAAACATGAACAAAATATGGAAAAAATAAATCAAACATCACTATATAAACATGCACATGGATATTTTACTAGTCAAATAATCACATGTAATAACTAATTTTATAATGAGGGAATCCCTAATGTTGGACATCATTACCTCATAGTCAAGGCATTGTTCAAAAACCTAAAATATAATTTTTTTCATGGCCTTGTAATAAGAGACTGGTTTTTATCATGAGACTTATCGATGCATTCATGAGATATAGTAGGATCCACTCATCACTTACTAAGTCCACTGCATTGCTCATATGAAATTTTTGAAACATAACATAAACATGCATATTAAAAATAGCATACAAAATTTCAATACTTTGTCCATAAACCATGAATGTTAAAAAATAGCACATCCACAGTAAAACATATCATAACTCATTAAATATAATAAGAATTATTATATTAAAATAAATCAACCTCAATCAATGATAATATCGAATAATGGATGATGACATTAAAAAGTTATTTTTGAATCAAAGTGTCCCAAACCACTTAGTAACTTTTGAAGGAATTATAATTTTAAAACATTAATGTCTATATAAATAAATCATAAAAACCATTTTGAAAACCTAGAAATTAATGAGAAATATTTAGATGTATAAATATTTAAATCATTTAAAAAGATGTTTAGTTAAATATTACCCTAAAAATAATCCTTTTGAAAACTCTTTTATAAAACAATGAAATGCATAATAAATATGTCCTAGTAAAAACATACACATAAACAATCTCGGATAATAATGAGATTTACGAATCAACACTTACCTGGTACTTTCCATTAGTCGAGGGTAAGTTTAATCTCCGGTATAATGACCATAGTAGGTTATTAAATTATACGAGAACCATATTAATATTTATGATGTCATACATGATTCATTTCTGAATTTATACTACAAATTTAATTACAATTTCCATATTAAATTATCATTTCGGGTAAAAATCGATTTCTTTATCATATGTGTTTTGTAACACCCCAAGATTTCGTAGTACGTTATTTCTTCAAAATAATTAAATAACATCTACAACAAGCAACACTGAGTTTGAGCACACGACGACTTACCAAACTAGCTGTTCAAAAGCAGTTATGATTAATTTTATTTTCATTTTAAATTTCATATATACCATATAATTTTTAACATCCAAATTATGTGTCTCTTATACATAATATAAGAATAAATTCATTTTTTCAAATAAAAGAAGTATTTTTCAGGAAATGTAATTTTACCGCCTTTTACTAGAGAACCCTTTATAAATCCAATATTTAACACTATTATATATTAAATTTTACAAAATATATATAATCATTAGAATTGAGAAATAAAAATTTCGTTTCGATAATTTTTTTCTGTTTTTCTAATAACTTTCATATTTGGGTGAATAGGGGAAAATACTAAATTTTAATTGAAAAAACATTTTTAATAAAAATAATTTATTGTGTTCAATTAGAAATTTGAATGGTTTTGAAGTATAATAATATTACATTTATACCATTTAATACAATATAGGTCATTATAAGTAATTTCACATTTAAATTTGACATAAACACATGCCAATTTTTTGATAGTTTTTACTTTTTAAAAACCCACTTTTTGGTTTAAAAAACTAGAATTAATTTTAAATTCATAAATAAAAAATCTATGTTTTGAATTTTTTAAAATAAAATTTTTTTTAATTAAGAATATCAAAATTATCTTATGTTGATTTTTTGGTATTTTTTTGAAAACTTTCATTTTTTGATGAATAATGAAAAACACAATGTGATTATTGAAAACTGAATTTTTATTTAAATAATTATTTATTTTATTTGAATTTATTTTTATTAAAATTAGATATATAATACTTATATAAGTTCAATTTAATTCAGTGTAGTCATTTTATAAAAAAATTAGATGTAAAAAAGTTTTGTTGAACTTTTTAACGTTTTTACCCACCTTCTAGGAGCATTGGTAAATTTGCATGAAACGTTATTTTACCGCTTCTATGAGTTGAATTTCAAAAATCTGAGAGAGAATGTTGACATAATTAAGTAAAATGTGGTTCAATATGATGAAAATAATCTTTGGTAAATAGTAACTTCTGACTTTTATTAACCACGATTAAAAGTAAATAGGGCAATTAAGGGTAAAAATGATATTATAATTACACGAAAACATGTCCTAATTCTGTTAGATAAGTAAAATTCGACCAAAAACAAATTTAAAAATAAAATATGATCATCTTTGGTCCACTGATATTAGATTAAGACATTTATTATTATTTTATTTAAAGAAGAGTTAAAAGTGTTAAATTCAATGTTTAATAACTAAACCATTTTTAATATATAAAAAAACATAAGATAAATTAGACTATAAATATTAATTATAAAGATAAAAATATTTCCAAAATAATGGTATTTTATTTATAATTTTTATACATTAAATAGTTTAATTTATTTATGACACAATAATGATGCAGTAATTACATTATTAATGAAATATTTAAATAATTGATATTATAAATATCCAAATAAATGTAAATTGAGACTTCTGATGAATTAAACTAATTTTATTGCATAATATTTCATGTTAGGGTTGATTTGATAATTTTTTTTGCATTTATAAGGTTTTCCTGACTTTCACAAAAAATACTAAATAGTGTCAAAATTTGTATAAATTAATTTTTAAAACAAATAAAATATTATTGGTTAATAAAATATTCTTAAATAACTAAGGTTTGGCCAAAGGGCTTAAATAATATTATTTATGTCATTAATTAACCACTTTAGTTTATCTTGGATGTTTAGAGTAATTTTATTAACCATATATTCTAATAATATAAGAAGACACAGTAAAAGTTAAATAATATAACTAATAGTTAAATCTAAAAGATAAGGATAAAATAGTAACCTAAACTTGTCTAAAAGCTATTAGTTGATTTTATTTGAACCCATGACCACCTAATTCTCAAAATAAATCATTTTGAAGCCATCAAAACATGAAAATAATTTTATTATAAATTAATATTTAAATATTTTCCTAAAGTGACCCTCACCTATCTTAGAAAAGGGTACTTCACATTATCTTAATTACACACCCCCAAATTCATTTTTCTAGGCCAAACCCTACCCAAATATCCTATAAACTATCCTAACGTAAAACTATAGGCCTTATATTGATCATAAATCCAACCTAAGGTGCCCTTATGATCAACTCAAAAGAAAACACCCGAAGAAGAGGTAATAATTTCACCACCATCTTTCATGTTATTTTCATCTTCCACTTCCTCATTATTTGTTGTGTACATAACAAAATAATAACTCCAATACCTCATAAATACTATTATGTTATTATAAATATGGTACAACAATATTTTTTATTCTATCAATCCTCTAAATGACAAAGTCACTATACATGCATACGTACAGCTTACCGTCTCCACGTCATGGTATTGTTTGTTATTAAAACACTTAATTATTTGGATGGGTATAATAATGAGTATAACTGATATAAATAATAAATATAACATTTTAATTATTATGTATATATGATATACCATCCAATTACATACGATTTCACCATCAATATAAAGATATTATCAGTCGTGCGTACGTACAGATTACTATCTCCATGATGCAATGAGAATAATTACCACATTCACCTTTCAATGATGATTATACAAATATATATTATTAATAAGTATGTTTGATATTCCATAATAATTATACTGAATATATATATGTACTTACATATATCTTATTCACTTACTTCCATTCAATATCATATGAAAACAGAAACAACGTTTATACGTATGTATGGCCTACCATCTCCATAAACAGTGTTTTCCATTTCATAGATATATATATTATACATATTTATATTATAAATATATATAATATACAAATCATGTGTTATATTCTACATGTATTTAAATCATGATCAATATTATATTATCAAGAATAACAAGTTAAAACATGCATGATAAATAAAGCAATTATTACCCGAAATTTTAATTTAACATGGAAATCATTTTTAAATGGCTATAATAAAGTCATAAATGAATCATGTATGATATAATAAATTTGATAATGGTTATAGTATAATTTAATAATATATTATGGTCATTATACAGGAGGATAAACGTACCCTTGACCAAGGAAAAGTACATGGTAAAGGTTAATTCCTCAATCACATTACTATATGAGATTGTTTATGTGTAAGTATTTACTGAGATACTTTTACCATCCATGTCCATGATTCATAAAAATATTTTCAAAATGATTATTTTAATGTTTTTTGGAAGGTACTCTTTATCAAAATCATCATTTTAAATGTTTTATGGTTTATTTTTCTAAATATTTCTAATTAATTTCCATGTTTTCAAAATGATTTTATGGATTTATTTACATGGATATGATTGTTTTAAAATATTAATTCCTTTAAAAAGTTTAAAATATGTATGGGACACTTTGATTGAAAGATGTATTTTAAATTTCTTCCTTTCTAAATTGTGTGACTTTTAAATGATTTCTTTAAAAAATTATATTTCTCTCATGGTGTTTTACTGATCATTTTCCACTAACTCAACATCATTTACTAGATATTATTCTTGATTGAGTTTGAATTATTATAATACAATCTTTCATAATGTATTGAATTATTTTTGTTGATATGTTTGGCTGTGGATGAGTTATTTTTATAGCATTCTTAGTTTATGGTTCAAGTATTAACATTTTTTATGCTACTTTTAATATGAATTTTTATGTTATATTTCAAACTTTTCATATGAGGAATGTATTGGACTTAGTAAGTGATGGGTGGAGCATGCTATATCTCCTCAGTGCATTGGTAGGTCTCATGAGACAATTAGACGTGGAATTGGCTGAGGCCTTTATGAATTTTATATATGGTTTTGGCCAAGGCCTTAATCATTTTTAGACATCTTGTCTAATACATTGAAAAAATTCTTTTGAATGTTCGACATTATACATTCCCTCATTATAAAAATATTATTGATGGTTCATGTGGTTATTCAACTAGTAGAATACCCATAACTATGTTTTATTATGGCATTTTTTACTAATCGCATATTTCTTCCATAAAGTGTTCATGTTTATTATTTTTGAAGGAATTTGTTTTAAATTATTCACCATGACTAATGTTTATGATAACTTCTACTATATTGTTATCCCTTACTAAGCGTTTGAGCTCACCTCTTTTATATGTTTTATTTTCCCAGGATTCCAAGAAGTGTATTATGATTGACAAGCAGGGTTAAGCTAGGGGATTAATGTAATTACCAAAGAATCATTTATGTTGGGTTTTATTTTTTAATGTGTTATTTAATGTTCATATATGTAATATATTTTATAAGTGTGCTAAACTGATTGGTATTTTGAGACTTGTTCCTTGTAATCATGCCAATGTATTAAAATAATGCACCGACTCTCAGTTACTGTGTTTAGGGCGTTACATGTTTTATCTTTTTATTCATGATCGTATCACATAGATCATATATATTTAAAATATAAATATTTATAATAGATAGTTATATGAAATGGAAAACCCCATTTATGTAGATGGTACGTCGTACGTACACATAAACGCTATTTCAGTTTTCATATCGTACTGAAGGTAAGTAAGTGAATAAGATATATGTAATTACATTCATATAAATTCATATATATATTTATACAGTATAATTATAATATTATACATTAAATACTTATTAATAATATATATTTTTATAATCATTGTTGAATGGTTAATGTGGAAATGACTCTCATCGCGTTGTGGAGACGGTATGTTGTATGTACACACGAGCGACGATATCATTTCTTTAATGATTAAAAGGCATGGAATTGGATGGTATATTAATTTTACTAGGAAATTATCATGTTATTTCAATTATTTATATAAATATTACTCATAATTATATCCATCCAAATAACATAGTGTTGAATAACAAATTATACTACATTGTGGAGAGGGGAAGTCGTACGTACGCACACATGGTGACATTATCATTAATAGGATGGATAGAATAATGAATATGGTTGTAAAATATTTATAATAACATCAAATTATGTAGAATTTAATAGAGTTATTATTTTTTATGGCAATAACAATGAAATAGAATGTGGAAAATGAAAATAACATTGAAAGAGGGGAAAAATAATTACCTTTTCTTCGGGTGTTTCCTTTTGATTTGAACAAAAGGGCTCTTTAGGATTGATTTTTCACTTCTGGTAAGACCTATTGGGTGATGTGAGGGATAGTGGGAGGATATTTGGGTAGATTTTGACCGAGCCAAATGGCTTTGGAAGTGTGAAATTGAGAGAAGGTGACGTTCCCTTTTATAAGAGGGGTGAGGGGAACCTTAGAAAAAACATGAACTATTATTTTATTATACAATCAAATTCAGTTTATAATGGGTCAAATTTATTTTATATAGATCCTTAGGAGGTTATGGGTCTAAATAATCTCAACCAATAGGTTTTAGACAAGTTTAGGTAACCATATTAACTTTATATTTTAGATTTAACTCTTAGTTAAATAGTTTAACATTTACCATGTCTCCTTTTATTTTTATATTATATGGTTAATAAACCTACTATAAAATTCCGAGAGAACCCCAAGTTGTTAATAAATTAAATATCTATTATTATATAAGTCCTTTGTCTGATCATTATATTTATAAGAGTATTATATAATTTTATAAAATAGTATTTTTTTAAAACTATTTTATGTCAATTTTTTACACTATTTAGTATTTGGTTTTTGTGAAAGTCATAAAAACATGATTAATTCGAAAAAATACATTTAATCAACCCAAAATTGTAATATTAATATTGAAAATTCGTGAATTTCACCAAAATCCTCAATTTACATTTTTTTATATTTATAATATTAATTATTTAAATGTTTTATTAATAATGTAATTACTACATCATCATTCTGTCATAAATAAATTTAATTATTTAATGTCTAAAAATTATAAATTAAATACCATGATATAGTAAATTTTTTTATCTTTATAATTAAAATTTATAGTTGAATTTATATTATGTTTAACCCTATATTAAAAATGGTTAGGTTGTAAAACCTTGAATTTAACACTTTCAACTCTTCCTTAAATAAAATAATAATAAATGTCCTAATCTAGTCCAAGTTGTCAGAAAGAATTATATTTTATTTTTAAGGTTTATTTTGGTCGAAACAAACATATCCAATAAAACTATGACATTTGTTAGGGTAATTATAATGTAATTTTTACATTTAATTACCCTATTTACTTTTAGTCGTGGGAAATAAAATTCAAATGATACTATTCACCAAAAATAATTTTCATCCTATTGAACAATATTTTACTTAATTATGTCAACCATGCATCTCTGATTTTTTAAATTTAATTCACAGAAGCAGTAAAATTAGGTTTTATGAAAATTTTCAAATGTGCTTATAAGGTGGGTAAAAGTTGTGAAAAATTAAATAAAATTTTATACATCTATTTTTTTATAAAATAACTCCAATGAATTAAATTGAACTAATATAGGTATTATGTATCTATTTTTACTTTAATATAAATTTAAAAATAAATATTATTTAAATAAATGTCGGTTTAAAACAATTACACAATGTTTTTCACTATTCATCAAAAATGGAAGGTCTTCAGAAACATACCAAAAATCAATCCTAAGATAATTTTGACATTCTGAATCCAAAAATTATGTATTTTTTATAAAATTCCAAATATATAAGTTAAACTAATAAATTTAATATTAATTTCGGTTGTCCAAACCAAAATTGGTTTTTAAAAAGTAAAAACTATCGAAATATTGACTTGTGTTTATGTAAAATTTAAATGTGAAATTACTTATAATGACCTACATTGTATTAAATGATAAAAATATAATCTAATTATACTTCCAAACCATTCAAATTCAAAATTTAACAATATAAATTATATCTATTAAAAATGTTTTATTCAATTAAAATTTAGTATTTTTCATTATTTATCAAAATATTAAAGTTATCAGAAAAGTACCAAAAATATATCCGAATGGAATTTATATATCTAAATTCTAATAAATAATTTAATTTAATTAAATTTAATATATAAAATTATAAAATAATGGTTTTAAAAAGGGTTCTCCATTAAAAAACGGTAAAATTTCATTTTTTGAGAAATACATCTTCTATCTGAAAAAATGAATTTTTTCTTATATTATGTCTAAGAAACACATAATATGGATTCTAAAATTTCATGGAGTATATAATAATAGAAATTCAGTTAATAATATTCATAACCACTTTTTGAATGGCAAGCTTGGTAAGTCGTGGTGCCCTCGAACTTGGTGTTGATTGAAGCGTAAGTTATTGAATTATTTTAAAGAGATAATATACTATGAAATCCTAGGGTGTTACATAGTTTTTATAGGTTTTTTTATAATGATAAAAAGATAATTTTCTATTTTTAGATAATATTATTTATTATGATTAGAAATATGGAATACATTTTTTCAAACTCCACTTAATTAGGTGGAAAATTTTAATTTAAAATTAAGCCTGAATTGTTAGGAAAAGTAGTTTTCCCAAGATGAAAATTCAAAGGTTTTAAATGTTTTTACAAAAAAAATATTAACATTATTGATACAAAATTAATTTTATTAAATTAAATATATTTTAGAGAAAATTTATTCTAAAATAATGCTAAAATAATTTGGATGTTATAAAATTCCTTAAGATATTTTATAATTCTTAGTAAAACCTGATATTTTCACTATTCATTGACAAATTTATCTACAAAAAAATATTCAAAAAAATTAAAATGAATAAAATTATGAGTGTATGATATAAAAAATATATTTTATTTATTAAAATTTATCTATAAAAATTGAAAATATTATTTTAAAATAATTTTCCATAATAATGTAAAACTGCTTTCAGGAAAAATTTATTTTTTAAGCATAAAATTGGATTTTTTATTATCTCATATCTAGGAAAAAAATATGATTAATAACAAAAATATTATTAAATATATAATATATAAATTTCATTAAAATAATTCATCAAAATTTAATTGTTTAATTTATTGAGGTAAAACATGTTTATGTGCATAAAGGTAGTTTTTTTAATAATATTTACTATGTTTTAAAATAGATTATATAATCATTTGATATTAATTGATCATCAAATATATAATTATATATTAACATTCAAATAATACATTTTGATAATTTATTTAATTCTATTATAACCCACCATTCCAATGGTTCGGTAACAACAATCATATTAGTTCATAAAATTTCAATAGTATGTCATGTTTTGTTAAAATCCGGTGTTGCGTGCAACAAATGATAAAATCAGTGTTGCGGGAATCACAAAATCATAAAAATAATAAATTTATTCACAAATACTATTTGATGAAATATTAGTTTTCTATAGTATATAAACCACCTAATATAAATAGTTAGTTAATATGGATTGTGTCCCACAAGAATTAATGTGAATTTAAAATATCTTACCTTAAGTTCAAAATTATTCAAAAAAACTCTAAAATATTGTATAATTATTTATAATTTATTTTAATTCCATAATATAATAAAATAAATACTTTTAATTTCATATATGAACCACATATATCTCCATAACACCCACTCATTAATAGTTCCTATAAGAATCCCAATATCTAGTTACAAACTGTTTCATTTTTTTATTAGAATTTTGGTTTGGTAGTTATGGTTTATTGAAGTTAATATTTATTAAATAATCTCCAAATTATTAAATAGGAAATAAATATCATATATATTCACTAAAAGTATAATTATATTCATCCATAAAAGGAATGGAATGAAAATTAATTTACACTGCTCATGGAGACGGTAGGCCGTAAGTATGCATGGACACTATTTTAACAATTCAATGGAAGAAACACAAGAATGGTAATTAATAATTCACATAATATAGAATCATTATTTCATAATATATCTCATATATTTTCATAAATTATATTGTTGTATCAGACTATGTAAAATAGGAACCAAAAACGAATCACATCACTTCATGAAGGTGGTAGTCCACATGTACGCATGAGAAATGTTATTTCCTTCAAAGTGATTGTAAGGTAAAAAGGTATGTATAATATTACAATTCTAGAAGAAAAATTATTTCATTAATATATTTTATTTAATTTAATCCCATAATAGTAACCTTCCCCAAATTTTAGTGATTGATAATTAATTGTATTATTATGTGGAGGTGGTAGTCCACACATACGGACAAGCAATACTTTCGCTTCTTATTTGATTAAATATAGGATTTCTAATGGTTGTTTCAGGATCATTATGATAATTATGTTAATTTAGTATAATTTATTTTTTATTTCATGATAAATTAAATATATTTATATGTGGAAAAATAATAAATAAATTGAATGTGGATGGCTATGATGATTACAATATTTTCGATTGGCCTCCTTCAGATCATATCTCAAGGACCATTGGAATCCAATTTTAATAGCACCAAAACCACAAATTCATGTATATGGTGGTGTAAATTATAAGTGGTTCGGGTTCTGTCCATAAATACTGGTCAATGATTTGTAAATAAGAGAATGGATAGTGTCCTTTTAAAATTGAGTGATAAGGCATATGTGGACTATAAAATAATAATAAAACTTAATAAATTCTTTATCAATCCATGTGACTTGAAATGGCCAAATAGATTAATTTGAGTGTATAATGTTGAAATAATTCTTCAAAATTGGATTTTAATCTATATAATTGTAAAAATAACCCTTATATATTAGTTAGTGGAAACACGAAATTATTTTATGGTTTGTCTATTTTTATATAAAATATTCTGAGTAGTATACATTGTACAAAACACCCAGCATAACCGGACAATGAAATGTTATTATAGCCTTGATATTAAAATTCAAGAAATTAATATTATTAACCAAATTATATAATATATATATTGTAAAATTTTTTACATTCATACAATAGATATGATAAGAATAAGATAAGAATAAATCTAATTTTAATGATAAAAGTTATATTATTTTGAATTAAATTTTTTCTTCATTTAATAGTACTCTTATTTTAAATCTATTTTTGGAATATTTTATAGATTTCATTTCTAAAAATAAATTTTTTTAGTTTTAATTGGAATATATAAATTTTCTTTGGTGGATTTTTTGTAATATTTTAATAAGTTGCATGTTTTTATAAATAGTGATATAATATTTCATTTTAATTGAAAACACTTTTTTGTATAAATAATTTATAGTTTCAGATTATATTTTTTTTATGGTTGGGACCGAAGCCTCATTTATTATTAAAGAAAATCCAAGACCTCTTCAACATGGTCTAGGGAGACCCATTACATAGCCCGAAGGCCTAGTGGGCATTTGACCTATTACATGACCCATAGGCCCATTTTTTATCCCAAATCTCATTCTATGAATAGTACTGCTATAGTACCTATGCTGCTACAGTCTTTCATAGTACCTGCCGCTACTACAGTACTCTGCCGCCGCTACAGTGCTCGTCGTTGCTATAGTGCCACCGCTTCTACAGTCCCAGCACCCAATGGCTTTTGAACCCCCATTTTACATGTAGAATTAAGGGGTGCTTACCACTAAGCCAAACCCCAACTACAATTACATTTATAATTGTTTATAATTTATAATTAGAAAAAAATTTATCATTTAATTCAATTTAGGTTTTTTAAATCAATTTTGAATTTCATTTTGAAATAAAAACTCTTCAATCAGTGGAATATTTTCTCTTTAGAAACCTATTTTCTCATTACACCAATGTGATTAATTTTAAATTAATTACATACAAATATATAATTTTAATTTTAACAAATGGATTCCATATTTGGAATCATAATATAAAAAATTATTAAATAGGTACCTTTTGTTTTTGGAAAAAATGAATAGTATCTTTACAACTTTTTATTACCATTTTAAAGGGAAATTAAGGAAATTAAGGGTAAAAATAATATAATATGAATTATAAAATTGCACTAAAACTTCTAAAAATATTATTATATGTGTCAATTTATAAAACATTATTCCTTGGGAAAATATTATTTCATCTTTTATACACTTGGATGAATTTAAGCCATTTATAATATTTTATTCTAAAGATAATAGCATATGTCATACACATCTTTTTAATAAGTGTTACATTTTTTATATATGATTATTCAGAATATCTATTCCACTATAAATATTTATTTGGAAAATATAATATATATATATTCATCATATAAATTTATTATTAACTTTTCAGAAATAATTAATTACCTTCATGGCTTACACAATGAAGATAATTTAATCCTATTTTTAATTAAAATATCGTATAATTTATTTTAAAAATATTAAAATAAAAAAAATTTGATATAATAAATTTTATCCATGAAATTTATAGATTAATTAGATATATTAGTTATTCGTAAAAGGTCATGGTCCGTTGTTATCTTGTGTATTTATATTTAATTGAATGTCATGTAATGAATAGTGTCAAAAATTGACAGTAATGGTATTTTAAAATAAATAATATTTTATTAAATTATATAAAATTTATAAAAATATAAATATAATAAAATTAACTGGTATAATTTTGAAAATTTAATCCATGACTCATTTATGGTTTTTTTAATTTTATGGTTACTTTATTAACCCTTAAGGGGTAAAAAATCTATGCTATTACGATAATAGTTGAAGGGTTTAACTAAGTGTTGAAACCAAATAATAAGGGTAATAATTTGAGTTAAACTTGTATAAAAATTATTGGTTGATATTATTTTTACCCATCCTCCTCATATATTCCAATTTACTCAACGTGGATTCAATTTTAATAAAAATTAATTTATATTAATATAATATTTTGAGAGTTTCCAAAAGTTCCCCCACCTCAAATATATAACGGAATCTCATCCATAACATATTCACTCCATATTGGGACATCTATATCAAGAAAAACTAACACATTTATCCTTCCAAATTCCATAACATTGTCCTAGAATCCTTAAATTAGTTATAAATCCAACCAAAAAAAATCTTTCGTGAAAATCAATAAGAGATACCTAATGAAGAGGCAATGTTGGTCAACAAACATTTTTGTTTTATTTTTTACTTAAATCCATTAATCTCATGTTATTTCACATTAATATAATGACATCAGTATCATAAATATATAGATATGTTGTTATATTTGTGTTTTTACCTACAATCATAGACACTTCCATCAGATGGGATACACAATCATAATTCTTTTGTACTGTGGGCTACTGCCTTACAAACTAATTCCAATCATTCATTCATGTTTGTTTTTAATGTTATTGAATAATGATTTAATTACTTCTTTTATATGATATATATGATATTTATGATTTATTTATTCTTTTCCAATAATTATATAACACATACCTTTGTGCATTCCCTTTTGTGTAAATATTATAACTTCCTTTGTGGACATGTGGACTACCGCTTCCTCAAAACTAAATGATTCATTAGCACATTACGTGTAATGTATTACAGATGGGTTTAAATAACATATATGATATGTAGGAAATCATAAATCGACAAAAATTATATCATTTACATTATATCATTCAATACGAATTCAAAATTGAAACCATGTTCATGCGTACATACAAGAAATTATCTATATGAACGATGTATATAATTTTCTACATATATAATTTATATATTATTATAAATATATAAATTTTGAATATATTTAATATGCATTCAAAGGTTATATTTATGGTGATGATTAAATCATGATACATATAATAGGATAAATAATATAATTGAAAGGTCTGAGTCGAAGTAATGTATCACTAAGAGGGGGAGGGGTGAATCCCTGATACCCTTTTTCTTTTATGTTTCTTTTCAATTGAAACATCCATCCCCTCCTATTAAATATTTAAACTCCATACCAAGAAAAAAATCAACACACACCCAAAGGAACACAAAGATTGACATCGTTCACTATTCAATAGGAATAACTATGTCCTTTCTATTGTTTGAAAATTATCCAAAACCGTACAATCTAATAGAAATCAATCCTTGGATTACAACAACTAGGATACACCCTTTCACTCATGTAGCTCTATGAAACAATAAAAATAGTGCATGCTCATCCTCTTAGCATAATAAAGTAATACAATTATTTTGTAACAACTCATGTTACCTCCTCTTCTTTTCAATTTAACAAATGTATTCTATTGAAATACAATTCACCAATTATTTACCCAGATGAAAGGTAAGAACCACCATGACTTTGTTATGAAACACTGAGTTTGATCTTTTCTGATAATGATTCATAAAAAACAATAATCCCATCCCGTTTTTTGATTGAATGCGATATATTAGAATCTACACCACTTAATGTCCCAAATACAATTGTCTTGCTGAATATTATATGAATGAATCAGCACTTACCAATACAATTACCACGCTGAATAGAATTGATATCTTTTTCTCTCTGGAAACCTAGAGCTTTACTTATATTCTATAGTGAATAGTGCATACTTCAAAAAGTAGAAAGTTCCTTCACCTTTTATAGGTGATCCAATACTGGTTTCGGCTGGAATCCCAAAAAGAAAAATTTCACCTAAATTCAAAGGATGTCATCTAAAAAGGAAAATTATTATGGAAGAAAATTCACTTGTAATATTTCATTAGGAAAATTTGATTTCCAATTCAGAAAGACCATTTAAGATATAAAACATTTTCAGAATACATTTCTTTTTAAAACAACCTATGAATCATATAGAGATCGTTAAAAATAATTAAAAACATTTTATGCGGTGGGTATCTTTTCAATTTGAAATAATTTAAATAAACAATAAAAATTTACCAATAATTAAAGATAAATTTTTCATTAAAAAAACATTGAGAAATTATAAAGGATGGTTCAAATCATAGAGAGATCATGATAGAGGTAAATATTATTCAACCTACATATGTTAAAAATATTCCCTTCATATTTTCAATAAAATCCAAATGAGCATTGGTTTTGAAGAGGACATGATGATTACATTGATTGTTTTGTAAATAAAATTAATATAAAAAATTAATATAAATTTTATTAAAAATTATTTTTTAGAATGGTATTAAATTTTTTAATTTTCATTAATGCATGTATGTGGAGGGGAAAGAATTTTTGACCAAAAGATTAAAAATAGTATTATTTTTCTTATAAACAATACTTTGAACTCATGATAACATAAATAGATAAAAATCAAGGGAAAATGTATTCGAATGACATAAAAATTTTCGAATAAAGGCAATGAGTTTCTTGACATATGGATAAACAATTTTGTCAGTAGAAGGAAAAATATAAACAATAATGATAAATTTTGAGATTCTATCATAAATACATTAACACTTTATTAAAATTAAATCATTTTTAAAATGAAATGATAAAATTAAATGAAATATAAAATATCATGAGAATAAAAAAATTCATGATATTACATGTCACATGGGGTATATTTACAAAACATAGATGGATATAGGTGAATAACATAACATATGTCTCAATGAATAAAATTAGAGACAAAACATTATTACTACATTGGTAAGATGGAATACTTAAACCCAATGAAAGATAGATCCTATTATTATTAAATAGAAAAAAATTTCAATAAAATAATCGAAAAATACATTCATTAGTATAATATATTCCACATAAAATAAAAATCTTGTGAATATGACATGAGTCTCAAAAATTTAAAATGGGAGATGGAAATCCAAAAATGAATTAGTAACATTTTGAATCATAACAAGCATAAAATTAAATTAACATTATACATAATGAATATAGGTATATTAATGGAATTAAATGTAAAAGGTTAAGTATATAAAATTATTATATAAATATTATACAATTATAAGTATATATATAATACCATATATGATTTACTTATGACCTTTTATTACTAGTCAGTTAACAATTCCATGTTAAAATCAATTTTTGAATAATAACAACTTTTTTCATGTATGGTTTGATTTTTATTTTTGCAGTATTATTATGTTCAACATGGTTCCATAAAGAATAGATTTCTAAAAATGATATAAATATCATATAAATTCATTATATATGTATTTATAGAAATCTGTAAATGATAGATATAGAAAGTGAAATACACCATTCAAGGAGACTATAGGTCGTACGTACGCATGAATGTTGTTTCCATTTTCTCAACAGATTGAATAAAATAACAATAAATAACAAATAATAAATACTAAAAAAATATTTTATATTTATACTTCATATAGGTTTATTTGAAACTATTATTATAACCTTACATGTAAATTTAATATGAAGAGCGAATCATATCTCTTTTCGTGGAAGTAGTATGTCATAAACATTAGCGTCCTTATACAATTCCAACAGAATGAAAATTAAGGATGTATATATGATATAATAGTTAAAAAATTATTAATTTTTTTCAAATATAATTTTTATTTTTTATATATATATATTTAACCATCAATGTAAAATATAAAAAAAAATATATCACATTGGATTGCGAGGTGGTTGTCTATTGTACACATGAGCGACGTTACTATTTTTGAATTGATATAGTTGTAAGATGGTAGTTGTGGGATTAAAATTAAAGATATAAAATATTATAATTAATATAATATAAATATATTAAATCCAATGAATTATCTAGCTATGATATTTTGTGATGGAAAATTAATAGCATTTTTCTTGAGGTAGTAGTTTTCCAAACACATGAATGATGTTTTCATATACCATTTGAAAGAAGATAACAATTATATAAGTTATTAAATTAAAATAATTAAATATATGTATATTTAAGATACTCGATTAATTATATTAATTTTTTAATATGAATCAATGAGGTGGAGTAATAAATAAAACAAAACACTTGGTTAGGGATGTTTCCTCTTCTTTAGAAAATATCTTTGGCTTTCCACAAAAATCCTTACAAGGATATATTTATTCTAGAAAAAAGGATAATATGATTATAGAAAATATTTAAGGAATTATTTTTCGAAGGTAATTTCTTGTAATGATGTCTTTTATGTAGCTATGAATTGATGTTACAGGGTGGACTTTTATAATTGAGTCGACGTTCCCACTTGTTACATTGAAAAAAAATGTACCTACATTTTTCACATGCTATAAGGATAAAAAAGAGGAAATTAGTAAACATTATTGGCTATAATGCTGTAAATATGTCCAAGATGAGGGTTTTGGTAATGCTTATTGGTCATTTTACAGCTTATCCTTTTAGTTTTACCCCAGATTAATTTAATTTCAATTTTACTACTATAATTAATTTTTAAAATTATTACAATTAAAAATCATAAAAAATTTAGTGAAATTATTAGATAATATACATTAAACAAATTAAAATTTTTTAATCCTTTTTTACTAATTCAATTCAAATAATTTGTATTATCTAATTCTAAATTTATCACATAGATACTAAGAAAAATCGGTTTTCCAAAGGGAAATGTTTAAAAAGTTTAAAGTGTTTTCATTAAAAATCAATAAAAAATTAATTAAAATGGCCTAAAATGTATTAATTTTTAAATAATTAAAACCATTTTACTATTCAGGAGATCTTAAATATTTTCTGTTTTTTGAAATGATTAAAAATTAATTATAATAAATAATAAAAACAAGTCATTTTCAATATTGATGACAAAGATATTATTTTCATAAAATTATAAAAAATTCACTTCAAGATAAATTTAACATTATGATTTAGAAAATATCTTTTATTTTTTAAAATAAATATTTTTAATGTAATTTTTAAAAAAATTATTGTGCAAAATGAGAAAAAATTAGTTCTTAAGAAATATTATTTTTATGGGTAAAATTGAATTTTTTTATCACTAGTATAGAATACATATAAGATGAATTTTAAACATTTTATTAAATATATAAAATATAAAATTCGTTTTAATAATTTTCTAAAAGTTAATTTTAAATTTATATATTGATAATACATTTTTTATAATAATTTTTTTTCTAAAAGAATGATTTCCTTTGTTCATAATTGGTTTTTGTTTACATTTATATTAAATTTGTTAGAGAATAATACATTTTACTTAAAATTTTAGACCATATATTTTCATAATTTAAATAATAATATTAATAACCTCCATTACAATAAATATCTTATGACTATAAAATTAAATGATAATATTTCAATAGCATGTAGACATTTATTGAAACTCAATGTTGTGTGGGATTCATGCTTTAATCGGTGTTGCATGTAATGGAAAATATCAAAAAGAATAAATTTATTTTGAAAAAAATAGTACAAAAAATATCAAGATGATATATTCTACCCCATTAAATTAAATTTCTATATCAAAATTCATCAAATTGGTACCAAAAAATATTAATATTTCTTCATTATTATGTCCTCAAGATCCCACATTACTTCATCAAGATAGTGGTTTTACAAAAAAATATCTCCCTCCATAGGTATGCCTTATATATTTGGTAATTCTGATTTATCTAGTCTCTAAATCCTCATGTGAGATACCTAGAATGAATTGTAAACCTAATTGAGGATTGCGGTGACACAATCAATAATCTATAGTCCTGATTCAATCATGAAATTTAAATGGATCAATATACCCAGTTCTTATTTTTCTCTTTTTTATTCCATGAATAAATTAATAGGAAATCTATATCCCCAAAATTAATTTATAGATCATATTTATGATTATAAATATAAAATTTCTATCAACTATTTTGATACCATTATATATTTTTGAATAGATTTAACCTTCTCTAAAATTTCACCTATTATTTCCTGTACTAATATAATTCTTTCTAAAACTCCGTTCTAGGACATTGGAGTTCTATAATTATTTCCATTAAGGGGTTCCTAAGGAGACATATGAATGCCTAATTAAAAGATATTTTTGTAGGAAAACTAAACTAGGAGAATGTTTTGATCAAAACCACCTATTAATTTCCTAGAACAAGATTTTTGAATATCCTAGATGATTTGAATTGTTCTTTCATACTAGACATTAACCCGTGGATGATACAAAGTACCAAAACATAACTACATATCAATAGATTTCTAAAAACATCAAAAAAAATATTGTGGTAACATTCAGATATAGATAAGATGTGATTGAATGTGCTACACCATGAAACAATTCCAATTCATTAATATGCACTATAGTAATAAATTCAAAATGTAAATGTTCCATGATAGCAACAATGTGTGCCAAATTCAAAAGGTGATCAACTGTTACCTATAATTACCTAATCATAAAAAATAATATACACCCAAAATGTTACAAGTACCATTAATAATATGACTCGAATGTGTAGGTCATCCAACTCAAATAAATATTTTATTAAAAAATAAACAAAACCAAAGGGTTGTATTTCCATTAATGTCTATTGAAATATCCAGAATCCTAATAGAATCCCATCATAAAAAACACAAATTTTGTGTTAATGAATTTAATCTTATTATCGACCATTAAATCATAAACCCATGATGGTATCCATAACATTGATGTTAATCTTACATGAAGATATGTAAACATACAAAAGTTAATTCATTATTTGTTCCATATATAATATATTTTCATTTACACAAACATTTTCAATAGAATATTCTGATTATCATTGTACCAATAATATATAAAAAGTTATTTCACTATTCTAGATTCCATGAAGAGGTATATAATAAAAAAAAATTCCCCTAAAATATGAAAACTAATGTTTTTATTGTCCTTATTTATAAAAAAACCAAACCAAAAATTTCAATTTAAGGAGTGGAGGATAAGTGTTCCCTAATTATCATGATTTTCTTCATCCATTGTAAATGAATAAAATTTCCCTTTTTCAATAGTCTACATTGGTTTTAATATATTACAATCCACTTTATCCATTAGATTGGGGAATTTATTATCATAATTCACAAACTCCTTACACATGATGTACTAGAGTGTGGGTTGTTAATATTTGGGATTTCTATGTTTATTTATTTTATTGAAAATAATTTTCATGTCATATATATAATTTCTCAATGGATAGTATTTCCACAATTTTAAAATAATCATGTTCCCTTTATGAATTCACTTGAGTGGTTGTTACCATATTATTTGCTTTTATGTGACTAAAATTACATTCTACTATGTTTTTTATTTGAGTCCTTATGAGACATGGTCTTCCTTTTATAATCCAACCTTGAGAAAGGTCAGAATATCCAATTGGGACTTATTCCTATAGTACAAATATAATAACTTATTAATAACTACTAAATTATCTCATTGGAAATAAAATTTTAATTCTTGGACATAATTAACTAATTAATAAATAAATTTTATAATCAAGACTAATGTTTGAACCATAATCGTTTCATGAATTCCTTCTAAAATTAGCTTCATAGGTACCATTAAATTGAATATAAATATGTTTGATCTAGTGATATTATATATCCAACTATATTCCTACAATATTTGGGATGAAATTACTGAATAAATCCTTTTAAATGCATCAAATTTTAGGGATTCAATTTCCACATCTTGACATATATTATAAATAAGGTTTTAAGGTTAATTTTCTTTTATTTCCCAATGATATGCATCCAAAATTAATTTTTCATGCTGTGAATATTGGAGGATGTGAAAAATATTTTCATTGGTGCGGGTCCATTTCTCATGAACTAGTGGATCAGTTGACCCACCAAAATTTGGTGGGTGTTTTTTTCATTAGGGACCCAAAATAATTTCGTTACCTTCTTTTCTCGTCAAGAAGTTTAACATGATTCACATCATGGGAATGTTGATTGAGAATAAAAATACGGGTTTATATTCTAGATCCCAAATTTTTTAATGAGTAGTGGGAGCATTTAATTTCTTATTTAACTCATTATTGACACAGGTCTTTCATGTTCCATCCACTGACTAAAACTATAAATCATATAGTGGAAGACAATAATCATATTCTAAAACCACCTAATCATGAACAATATATTAAATAAAGTATGAATAAACAAACCATAAATTAAATATATATGCCATTGGGTTTATGATAGGTCATTAAAAGTTATCCTATATTTAAATCCATCACAATGGTTTATAATGTATCTGTAAATTTAAAAGAAAAATCTCCTAGGTCTGTCAAACCTGGTGTGTAACAAGGACTATTTTCATCAAGAAAGTGAAGATGGATTCAATATTAATGTTCCATTTTATTATTAATAAACCCTAGGTAGATTGTTTTTTAGATCCACATCAACTTCTAGTGTCCAAAGAGGTATGTATCTTCACAGAAATCACTAAATATATTATTTACAAAAATTAGAGAACATTTTCATCAACTCTCACACATTCATATACTTATCCTTATCCTTATCCCAAGACATAGCCATAGAAATATATGTAGGGATATAACAAATGTTTTCTTATAAATGTTTCCAAATTTTAACTAAACCATTCCTCTAAAACCAATTATATAGACCCAAAATTATCACACACACACAGACACACATATATATATATTACATATTTATAAATGAATATTCCATTAATTTTGCAAATACACACCCATGGACCATTTGGGTTTAGGGTGAGAGGATACTAGATTCCATATATTGTTATTTCATTAAGGATATTAAATGTGACCCATAATGATCATCCCATTTACTAATTTTCATTAGCATACTATACTTACCACCATTCTTCATAACAATGGGAAAGGTTAAACAAGAAAGGGTGATATTTTATTCTCAACTCAGATAAACAAGGGAGATATCAAAATTACATATGAATATGGGTCTGAAGGATTGAGAATAACATTTTAAAAAAATACCATACATATCTTATATCTGAAATGCATGTGACAGAAAAAAATATTGGCCATTCATAAGACATAAATCATAATGGGATCAAAGAACATGATCTATGAGTTAATAAAATACTTGAGGAACACGTTAATGTATTATACAGATAATATTATAAGATTATGAACATGTATAATTTAAACATATTCACTAATTAATTTAAATAAATGAAATTAGACTCCCACATAAACGTATAGACATGAAACCAGGTCCACATTTATCCTTATGGATATGTTATTTGCTCAAAAAATAAATCAATATACATGTAATTTAGTTCATGTATATAATATTTAGTAATAATTTATCTATATTTATCCAATTCATTGTATGTAAATATAGGTCCCACCCAAAATAGAATCCATACATATATTTTTCAAAAGAATGTTAAATAGTCATCATATAATAAACTGTGAAAAATATATAGATTTCATAAAAATTTCATCCTAACATAATCTT
The DNA here is from genome assembly GCA_963277665.1 of Viscum album. Lineage (NCBI taxonomy): Eukaryota > Viridiplantae > Streptophyta > Magnoliopsida > Santalales > Viscaceae > Viscum > Viscum album. The sequence goes on from OY728165.1 coordinate 931,616,186, forward strand.
TGGAAGATAAACAGTTCTTATAATAGATTCACCATTTCATAAAAGCATAACCCAATTAAAAATGATATGGTTTCATAATAATTTTATCATGGAATACCTTATGTTACCAAAACATGTTTTATAAATATATTTTCATCCTAAACATAAACCAGTAAGAGAATGAATAATAATTGTATCATTAGATCATATCCCCAATAAAGAATAAGTAACTTGAACAGTAGTTCATATTATATGGAAAACGATGAAGAATAAATTATTTGGAATGTTTTTTTAGGGAAAATATCCTTACACATTGAAAAAAACATTTTTTAATACTTAAAAAAATAAGTATTTTTATTTGAATATAACCACTTAATCTTATAAAATAATCATTAAATCCCATTTGAAACATTTCATGATGAAAACAACTTTTCAATTTGGAATTTTTTATTTAAAATATAATGATTTACCAAATATTGAGGTAAAAATTTCTATCAAATTAATCTTTAAATATATTTGGGGATTTTTGAAATCATTCCGTGGTCATGATGGAGGTTATTTCTATTCGTGAATTATACATTAAAAAAATATTTCTTTCATAATTTCGATGAAATCCAAATGATCATTTTCACAGAAAATGAAATGATGATTCATTGTAATTTTTTAAAAAATTATAACTTGGGAAAAATGTTTTTAATAAATCCTTTGGATAATTTTGAAATGATTTTAGAAAACATGTATATATATGAAAAAGTGGTTTACCCTGAAGAGAGAATGAATAATTATTTTCATAAAAAGTACCTTTGAATGCTTCAGTAAATAAAGATTGAAAAAAATAAGGGGAAACATATAATCTCATGAAATAACAATATGATAATAAAAATCATGATTTCCTTGAAATATAGATCATATGATTTCAGTATGAGATTCATAAACTCAACCAGTCTTGATAAACGATGAGATGGTATCACAAAACTATTTTCAATTTGGTAACATTGAATCCTATGATATAATAAAAAAAATTAAATGAAAAAAAAATTCATTAGAATAAATAAATTATTGATATCATATTTTAAATGGGATATATATATAACTCATAAAAATACACATGGGAATAACATAAAGTATGTCACAAAGAAGACAAATTGTTAAAAATTCCCTTCCCACACTAGTAACATTGAATTCATTAATCCAATAAAGAGGTCATCCTCAAATGGATATGTAAAACATAATTATATATGGATAAGAATTACTAAATATAGTCATGGTCAATATATACTACACATAAAAAACAAATTTATTGAATATAGAATGTGTCCTAAAAAAGTTGAAAAGTGTGAACTAAATCCCTTACCATTTTTGTAATAATTTATATTTTAGGCCTCAAAAAAGAAAAAAATTAAATTAAACATTAAAAAAATTAAAATAAACATATTCATGATATAACAAGTAAATGGGGTAGTATATACAACACAAAAAATAAATCAGTGCTAAATTTAAATATGTCTCTATGAAATAAATGAGAGACTAGAAATACCTTACTTTAAGTATAGAAATCCTTTGTATGCATTAGAACATATATATGATAAATATAATAATATTATTACTATATTATAAAAAAATTATTATATATATCTGACCATATATTATTTCATTATGAAATTTTATTACCCATTTATCAACAATTACTTATTAAAATCTTGTTTCTGATGATAACCTCAATTTTTTCATGTATGTTTTAATTTTTTTATTTTTGATTCTATTAAATTGATCATTCTTCCATCATATAAAAATTCTATTCATGATTTAAATAATATTTATATTTAATATCAATTTTTATGGAAATCCATAATAGTCATATATATTAAATGATATATACTATTCATAGAGATGGTAGGCTATACATACGCATGAATGATGTTTCCATTTTCTCAGTGGATTGAATCAAATAATGGTAAAAAAATATATTAAAGTTATTTAATAATTTTAATAATATATATATTATATATTTTTGTTTAATACTATGTTTATTACTTTTCAGGTAGAGAATATGTGAAGAACGAATTGCATTGCTTGGTGAGGCAGTTGTCTGCTTTAAAAATGAGCCATGGTATCACATTCTCAAGGAATATAAATTTTGGAGGTACATATGGTATAATAATCCCAGAATAATGAATAAGTTTCCAAAATTTTATATTAATTTAATCTATTCTTATTATTATCCATGTAAAATATAAAAGATAAATACAACGCATCAGTTCGTGATTTGGTAGTCCTTCGTACAGAGGAGTGACATTATTGTTTTTTAATGGGTTGGAGGTAAGAATATATATGTTCTATTAAAATTAAAAATTTAAAATAATACCAAAAATATAATATATAAAAATTAAATCTATAATTATATCCTTCCTTGAGAGGTGGTGATTAAAAAAGAATAACATCCGTTTATGAGGTAGTAATAGGCTATACACATGAATGATGATTTCAAATAATATGTTATGGAAGAGGAGGAGTATTTATGTTATAAAATTATTCATATTAAGTTTTAATATAATTAATATACTTATTTTTTTATATATCGCTGATTCAAAAACCATTTAAGGAGGTGGAGGAGTAATGAAAATAAAGTTCTTGGTTAGGTACATTAACTATTCTTTAGGAAACTTTTATTAGTTTTCAGTAAAAGACTTCTTGGGTTTGATTTAAAATAATAAGGCTTATAGGATTATAATTTTGAATTTATAATGGTATTTTTTAGGATTGGGATGTGAAAATTGGTTTTGATGGCGCAAAGAAGAGAGGACAGTGTGTGACCTCCTAAGAGTGAGTTGAGTTACACATATATAATTTTTTAAAACAAAAAGGTGTACACACATTTTTCACATGAGAAATAGCTTCAACATGGTCCATTATAGAACATAATAGGTTATATGGTAAAAATATAGATATTAAATGGGCTTGTAAAATTATATAGGTCATTTTACCCCTTATCCTTTTAGTTTAGTCCCTTGGTAAACCCCTTTTCACTATAACAATGTTAACTAGTTTGTAACACCCCGAACCCAGTTTCCCAGAGTCAGTGAATTATTTTAATACATTAGAATGATTAAAAGGAATCAAGTCCCAAAGGACTAATCGATTTAGTAGTCTTGGAAAATAGACTGAATACATGAATGTTACATTACACTTTCTAACATAAAACACAATATAAATAATTTTTTCAGAACATCGTTATTCCCCTAGATTAACCCTTCATATGAAGCATAATACACTTTTTGGAATCATGGGAAAACAAAATATAACAAAGGGGTGATCTCATATGCTCATTAAGGGTAAATAATTTAGCGGACGCTGTAAAATTTTAAGGAAAGATGTAGAATAAAAACATCAGACTTTTAAATAGAAAACATGAACATAATATGGCAAAAAAATCAAACAACATCATATAAACATGCACATGGATATTTTAACAGTATAATAACCACATGTAATAACTAATTTCATAATGTGTGAATACCTAATTCCAGACATCGTTACCACATATTCAAGGACTCGTGCCAATACTAAAAATAATATTTTTTGTCAAGGCCTTGTGCTAAGACACTAGTTTGTCTCATGAGACCTACCGAAGAATCAAGAAGCTATAACAGGTTCCACCAGCCACTTACTATGTCAACTGCTTTTCTCATATGAAATTTTTGAAACATAACATAAAAATTCGTATTAAAACTAGAATAAAAAATGTTAATACATTATACATAAATAAAGGATGGTATAAAAATATAACATGCACAGTAAAACATATCATAACTCATTAAATACAATATGTAAGATTGTTTTATAATAAATCAACATCCATCAAGAATAATATCCAGTAAATGATGATGATATAGTTGAAAATGATATGTAAAACACTATGAGTTAAATACCCATTTTTCATAAAATCATTTAAAAGTCACCCAATTTACAAAGGATGACATTTAAAATATATTTTTGAATAAATGTGTCCCATACAACATTGAATCTTTTTAAAGGAATTAAAATTTTAAAACAATCATGTTCATATAAATAAATCCTTAAAACCATTTTAAAAACATAGACATTAATAAAAAAGATTTAAAAGAATAAATATTTAAAACTTTTAAAATGATTTTTAGATAAATAGTACCTTAAAAATCTATTTTAAAACTATTTTATGAACTTGGACATTTATAATAAATATTTCATAGTAAAAACATACACATAAACAATCTCAGATAATAATGACATTGAGAAATTAACACTTACCTTTTACTTTTCATTAGTTGAGGGTATGCTTAATATCTGGTATATTGACCATGGTATGTTATTAAATTATATAGGAACCATATTAATGTTTATTATATCATACATGATTCATTTATGAATTTATATTATCCATTTAATATTAATTTAGATGATAAATTATCATTTCGGGTAAAAATCAATTTTTTTATCATACGTGTTTTAACTTATTATTCATGATCGTATAACATTGATAATGATTTAAAAATATATAGAATATAAAACAAGAATTATATATCAATATATTTATTATATAAATATTTATAATAGATAGATATATGAAATGGAAAACACCGTTTATGGAGACGGTAGGCCGTACGTACGCATAAAGGTTGTTTCCGTTTTCATACTGTATCGAAGGGAAGTAATTGAATAAGATATATGAAAATAAATACGTATATATGTATATATCTAGTAATATTATTATGTTATATATTACATAATTATTAATAATATATTTTTTTCTAATCATCGTTGAATGGTGAACATGGAAATGAATCTCATCGCGTGTTGGAGACGGTAAATCATACGTACACACGAGCTGTGATATCATTTCCTTAATGATTAAAAGGTGTGGAATTGGATGATATATTAATTGTACATATAAATTATAACGTTATTTTCATTATTTATATACGTATTATGCATCATTATATCCATCCAAATAACATAGTTTTGAATAACAAATTACACAACAACGTAGAGACTGTAATTCGTACCTACGCACGCATCACGACATTATCATTCATATGAAGAATAGAATAGTGAATAAAGTTGTAACATATTTATAATAACATCCCAGTATGTATAAATTACTAGAGTTATTATTTTGTTATGGAAATAACAGTCAAAGAGAAAGTGGAAGAACGAATGAACTTTGAAAGAGGGGATATAATAATTAACATTTCTTCGGGTGTTTCGTTTTGATTTGAACAAAAGGGATCATTAGGATGGCTTTATACTCAAGGAAATGACTATAGGTTGAATTTAGGGATGTTGGTAAGAGATTTGGGCAGGTTTTGGCCCTTCAAAATAGAATTTGTGGTGTGAAGTCAAGAGAAGGAGAAGTGCCCTTTTATTAGAGGGGTGAGGGGAACCTTAGGAAAAACATGAAATATTATTTTATTATAGAAGAAAATTATGTTTCTAATGGAATTAAATGAATTTATTTATATCCTTATTTGGTTATGGGTCTATATCATACCAACAAATAGGTTTTAGACATGTTTAGGTTACCATATTAATCTTATCTTTTAGATTTAATTCTTAGTTAAATAGTTTAACAATTACAATGTCTCCTTGTATTTTTATACTATATGGTTAATAAACATACTATAAAATTCCAATAGAACCCCAAGAGGTTCATTAATGACATATATATTATAATATAAGTCCTTTTCCTAACCATAGGTTTTTAATTAAATTAAATAATTTAATAAAATAGTATTTGTTTTAAAAACTCATTTATGCCTATTTAGACACTATTTAGTATTTGGTTTTTGTGAAAGTCATGAAAACTTGATTACATCAAAAAAATATATGGAATAAACCCTAACATGTATTATTCATCTAGAAAATTTTTCGATGTCATCAAAATCCTCAATTTACATTTATTTTTATATTTATATTATCAATTATTTTAATCTTTAATTAACAAGGTAATTACTACATCGTCATTGTGTTATATATAAATTTAATTATTTATTTTCTAAAAATTATATATAAAATACCATGATGTAAGAAATATTTTTATATTTGTAATTAATATTTATAGTCAAATTTATATTATGTATAACCCTATATTAAAAATAACTTACTTATTAAATATTTAATTTAACACTTAACTCTTCTTTAAATAAAATAATAATAAATGTCCTAATTTAATCCCAGTGGACTAAAAGGATCATATTTTATTATTAAGGTTTATTTTGGTCTAAAAAAAATTATTCAATAGAATTATGACATGTTATAGGTTAATTATAATATAATTTTTATGTTTAATTACCCTATTTACTTTCAACTGTGGTAAATAAAATTTAAAAGTCACGATTAAACAAAAATTATTTTCACCCTATTGAACTAAATTTTACTTACGGATGTCAACCATGACTCTAAGTTTTTGTAAATTCAGTTCACAGATGTGGTAAAAATAAATTTTATTCAAATTTGCAAATGTTCCTAGAAGGTTGGTAAAAGACATTAAAAATCTCAATAAAATTTTATACATATATTCTTATCATAAAATTACCTAAATGAATTACATTGAACTAATATTGGTATTATCTTTTTTTTACTTTAAAATAAATTTTTAAATAATAATTATTTAAATAAATGCCGGTTTTAAACAACAGCACAGTGGTTTTCACTATTCATCGAAAATTGATATTTTTCATTAAAATATCAAAAATTCACCCTATGCTTAATTTTTTATTCCAAATACGAAAATGAAGCTTATTTTACCAAATTAAAAACTGATATGTTTTATTTATTAATTTAATATTAATTCTTATTGTCAAAACCAAAATGTGGGTTTTAAAAAAGTTTAGACTATTAATAGATTAACATGTGTTCAAGCCAAATTTAAATGTGAAATTACTTATAATTACCAAAATTTCATTAAATGAAAAAAATTTAATCTAATTATAAATTCAAACCCTTCAAATTATTAATTGAACACTATAAATTTTTACGATTAAAAAAATGTTTTTAATTAAAATATTGTATTTTTCATTATTCATCAAAAAATAAAAGTAATGGAAAAAGTACCAAAAATTTATCCAACCTAAATTTTTGTATCCTAATTATAAAGAAGAATTTAATTTATTTAAATTTAATATACAAAACTGTCAAATATAGGTTAAAAGGGTTCTCCATTAAAAGGCCATAAAATAAAATTATTTAAAATACACTTCTTTTATCTGAAAAAAATGAATTAGTTCTTATATAATGTCTAGGAAACACATAATAAGGATTATAAAATTACATGTAGTATATAAATTTCAAAATTCAGTTAATACTATTCATAACTACTTTTTTAATATCTCGTTTGCTAAGTCGTGGTGTGCTCAAACATGGTGTTGCATGTAGCACAAGTTATTGAATTATTTTAAAGAGATAACGTACTATGAAATCATGGGGTGTTACATTCTCCTCTCCTTCAATATATTGTTTCTTCTTAATTTGAAATTTTTCCTCTAAAATAAAAGGTTAATAATAGAAAAATACCATTGTGGAAAACACACATCAGGAATTGGGTTAATATAATTTAGTCTTAATAATAGGGAAAGGGAAATGAAAAAGTCACAACCAAATTATGATATTGATTAGAAGAACATTGGTGGAAATTAAAGAAACATAATTGGAGGTAAAATGTAAATATTTATAGTGAGTGGCTTAGGTCATCAATCACAAACAACTGTAAAATTAAGGGCCTCAAAGATATCAATCAAGGATGATTTATAATTTGATTGGTTCAACAAAACATAATGTATTAGGATAACACATTTTTGGTTTTAAGATACCTTCCCCAATGGTTAAGAATTAATTTCTTCATAGAATAAGTAAAAAAAAGAATACATGACAAGTAGAGTTCCATCTGTGAACTAATTTCTACCACACACTCATCGTTCACTACAAAATATAATAGAACTAAAAATATTCTATTTATCCTAATCATATAGGGTTCAAAAATAATGAATTTATAATTCATCTGTTAGACCATTAAGAAAACAAATTATACAAACCATGACATCACTTTGGATAGTGGTAGGTGATGAACACTTGTTTCCCATCGGTTGCGGGTTCCAGTCTCGCGGCCTTGCCAGATGCAACAGGTTGTTGCTCGACCTCTGGGTTGTCATTTTTATAACAATGTAGAAATAATATTTAGAAATGTTTTAACCTTAAACAATTGTATCAAATGTCCAACCTTATCCATTCAAACCTTAATACTTATCCAAAATACTTCTGTCCAAACTCACAGTCCAAAATTTATAAGGAAGGTAAGAATAATGAAGATCTCTTTTTTCCAAATAATAACATGTGAATACCTTCCTCATTTATTCTCTTAAAACATGGAAACACCCTGAATAACAAAAAAAATTATTGATTACATTCACTCTCATTTATTCCTTATAGAATACTGGATATAGTCATTATATCCAAAAATGTTGTAAAGTCCAATAATGATGGAATATACAAATCATTAATCAGTTTCAATATAGTAAAAAATATGCAATATAATTTATCCAAATCAATCATATCTTATTGTTAAATCACTACCTCAATATCATAACCATATTACGGTTTATCTTGTCTCAGCCGTGTATTTTCCAAAAAATATTAACTTGCTATTGAGTCACTTTTCATAGAACCATTAAATCTAAAATCCCTAATGAAATAGTACTACAGTAAAATCCTTATATACAGTATAATTTTTATAACATGTAAATAATTAAAACAATTCTAAAATGACACAATTATTTAATAACAACATAATAACACTAATCATTCCTTTTCATCTGCAGTAGTATCATAACATGATTAATATCCAATAGATTCATTTTTTTATACTCTGATGATTGGGACATTGATTCCCGTAGTGACCCAACTCCATGGAGATGAATCATTGTACACTTGAAACCTTTTTTTACCCTTGAAATCATGTACTTGGTGTCCTTTTTCTCCACACTTATAACAAACTCCCATTTCCATCAATAATTTACCAAGGTTGTTTTTCACACAATTGTCACATATGAGAAAATAATTCTTTCTTCCCTTCCATTTATCTACCTTTCTCTTTACAATCCATTTCTTCTCTTACTTCCCTTGAAATCCATAGTTCTTAGATAATTCTCTATATATATTATTAACACATGATACTATTTCATTATATGATGAGAATACATGGGAGAATATTTCCATTCGAAATGTTGGCTTAAGACCATGAACGATATGATCCTTCTTACTCCTTAAATCATTTTTATTTCTGGAGTTATCATTCTATCTACTGGGAAACATTTCTAAATTGTGTCATACAATAGGTTAGTTTATAAATCGAAATTCATAATTCCAAAATTGTAATTTACCAAACGTAAATTTAAAATTTTATGCATATAATACATAATCATAAAAAAATGTTTAATTTGACGAGGTATTTACTCATAAATCCTTCATAATGTTTTGTAAATAAAATATGAATTATCTTAAGAATATCCCTAGGGTGTGTCATAACCAAGTGTTCGGTAATGCCCATTGTCATTTACAAGGATACCCCATGTCAAGCCTGAAACACCTTGCCATAGTTTTCTCTCTTAGGTACATATGTGCCAGATCCACCTCTACCTAATCGTATCCAAACAGAGATGTATTTCTTGGAAAATTCACAAAATCTATACATTACCAAAATTCTAGGATTTTATTCTATACTAACCCTCAACGTTTATCTCAGAGTAATGTTATCTAATCAGATTTTTTAAAATATATTTTCTATGTTGTTTCTCAACATCCTCTGATACAAACTATAATGCCCCAACCCCAGAATCACGGAGTCAGTGCATTATTTTAATACATTGGAATGATTACAAGGAATCAAGTCATGACTGGAAAATCAGATTACCAGTATTTAAAAATAGATTACATACATAAATTTTACATTAAACCTTCTAAGATAAACCACAACATAAATAATCTATTCCGAAATCCATTAATTCCCTATCTTAACCCTGCAAATAAAACATAATACAATTCTTGGAATCCTAGGAAAATAAAACATAAAAAAGGGGTGAGCTCAGATCCTGAGTGAGGGTAAATAATTTAGCGAAAGATATAAAACTTTATGGAATGATGTATAATAAAAACATCAGTCTTATAAATAGAAAACATGAACAAAATATGGAAAAAATAAATCAAACATCACTATATAAACATGCACATGGATATTTTACTAGTCAAATAATCACATGTAATAACTAATTTTATAATGAGGGAATCCCTAATGTTGGACATCATTACCTCATAGTCAAGGCATTGTTCAAAAACCTAAAATATAATTTTTTTCATGGCCTTGTAATAAGAGACTGGTTTTTATCATGAGACTTATCGATGCATTCATGAGATATAGTAGGATCCACTCATCACTTACTAAGTCCACTGCATTGCTCATATGAAATTTTTGAAACATAACATAAACATGCATATTAAAAATAGCATACAAAATTTCAATACTTTGTCCATAAACCATGAATGTTAAAAAATAGCACATCCACAGTAAAACATATCATAACTCATTAAATATAATAAGAATTATTATATTAAAATAAATCAACCTCAATCAATGATAATATCGAATAATGGATGATGACATTAAAAAGTTATTTTTGAATCAAAGTGTCCCAAACCACTTAGTAACTTTTGAAGGAATTATAATTTTAAAACATTAATGTCTATATAAATAAATCATAAAAACCATTTTGAAAACCTAGAAATTAATGAGAAATATTTAGATGTATAAATATTTAAATCATTTAAAAAGATGTTTAGTTAAATATTACCCTAAAAATAATCCTTTTGAAAACTCTTTTATAAAACAATGAAATGCATAATAAATATGTCCTAGTAAAAACATACACATAAACAATCTCGGATAATAATGAGATTTACGAATCAACACTTACCTGGTACTTTCCATTAGTCGAGGGTAAGTTTAATCTCCGGTATAATGACCATAGTAGGTTATTAAATTATACGAGAACCATATTAATATTTATGATGTCATACATGATTCATTTCTGAATTTATACTACAAATTTAATTACAATTTCCATATTAAATTATCATTTCGGGTAAAAATCGATTTCTTTATCATATGTGTTTTGTAACACCCCAAGATTTCGTAGTACGTTATTTCTTCAAAATAATTAAATAACATCTACAACAAGCAACACTGAGTTTGAGCACACGACGACTTACCAAACTAGCTGTTCAAAAGCAGTTATGATTAATTTTATTTTCATTTTAAATTTCATATATACCATATAATTTTTAACATCCAAATTATGTGTCTCTTATACATAATATAAGAATAAATTCATTTTTTCAAATAAAAGAAGTATTTTTCAGGAAATGTAATTTTACCGCCTTTTACTAGAGAACCCTTTATAAATCCAATATTTAACACTATTATATATTAAATTTTACAAAATATATATAATCATTAGAATTGAGAAATAAAAATTTCGTTTCGATAATTTTTTTCTGTTTTTCTAATAACTTTCATATTTGGGTGAATAGGGGAAAATACTAAATTTTAATTGAAAAAACATTTTTAATAAAAATAATTTATTGTGTTCAATTAGAAATTTGAATGGTTTTGAAGTATAATAATATTACATTTATACCATTTAATACAATATAGGTCATTATAAGTAATTTCACATTTAAATTTGACATAAACACATGCCAATTTTTTGATAGTTTTTACTTTTTAAAAACCCACTTTTTGGTTTAAAAAACTAGAATTAATTTTAAATTCATAAATAAAAAATCTATGTTTTGAATTTTTTAAAATAAAATTTTTTTTAATTAAGAATATCAAAATTATCTTATGTTGATTTTTTGGTATTTTTTTGAAAACTTTCATTTTTTGATGAATAATGAAAAACACAATGTGATTATTGAAAACTGAATTTTTATTTAAATAATTATTTATTTTATTTGAATTTATTTTTATTAAAATTAGATATATAATACTTATATAAGTTCAATTTAATTCAGTGTAGTCATTTTATAAAAAAATTAGATGTAAAAAAGTTTTGTTGAACTTTTTAACGTTTTTACCCACCTTCTAGGAGCATTGGTAAATTTGCATGAAACGTTATTTTACCGCTTCTATGAGTTGAATTTCAAAAATCTGAGAGAGAATGTTGACATAATTAAGTAAAATGTGGTTCAATATGATGAAAATAATCTTTGGTAAATAGTAACTTCTGACTTTTATTAACCACGATTAAAAGTAAATAGGGCAATTAAGGGTAAAAATGATATTATAATTACACGAAAACATGTCCTAATTCTGTTAGATAAGTAAAATTCGACCAAAAACAAATTTAAAAATAAAATATGATCATCTTTGGTCCACTGATATTAGATTAAGACATTTATTATTATTTTATTTAAAGAAGAGTTAAAAGTGTTAAATTCAATGTTTAATAACTAAACCATTTTTAATATATAAAAAAACATAAGATAAATTAGACTATAAATATTAATTATAAAGATAAAAATATTTCCAAAATAATGGTATTTTATTTATAATTTTTATACATTAAATAGTTTAATTTATTTATGACACAATAATGATGCAGTAATTACATTATTAATGAAATATTTAAATAATTGATATTATAAATATCCAAATAAATGTAAATTGAGACTTCTGATGAATTAAACTAATTTTATTGCATAATATTTCATGTTAGGGTTGATTTGATAATTTTTTTTGCATTTATAAGGTTTTCCTGACTTTCACAAAAAATACTAAATAGTGTCAAAATTTGTATAAATTAATTTTTAAAACAAATAAAATATTATTGGTTAATAAAATATTCTTAAATAACTAAGGTTTGGCCAAAGGGCTTAAATAATATTATTTATGTCATTAATTAACCACTTTAGTTTATCTTGGATGTTTAGAGTAATTTTATTAACCATATATTCTAATAATATAAGAAGACACAGTAAAAGTTAAATAATATAACTAATAGTTAAATCTAAAAGATAAGGATAAAATAGTAACCTAAACTTGTCTAAAAGCTATTAGTTGATTTTATTTGAACCCATGACCACCTAATTCTCAAAATAAATCATTTTGAAGCCATCAAAACATGAAAATAATTTTATTATAAATTAATATTTAAATATTTTCCTAAAGTGACCCTCACCTATCTTAGAAAAGGGTACTTCACATTATCTTAATTACACACCCCCAAATTCATTTTTCTAGGCCAAACCCTACCCAAATATCCTATAAACTATCCTAACGTAAAACTATAGGCCTTATATTGATCATAAATCCAACCTAAGGTGCCCTTATGATCAACTCAAAAGAAAACACCCGAAGAAGAGGTAATAATTTCACCACCATCTTTCATGTTATTTTCATCTTCCACTTCCTCATTATTTGTTGTGTACATAACAAAATAATAACTCCAATACCTCATAAATACTATTATGTTATTATAAATATGGTACAACAATATTTTTTATTCTATCAATCCTCTAAATGACAAAGTCACTATACATGCATACGTACAGCTTACCGTCTCCACGTCATGGTATTGTTTGTTATTAAAACACTTAATTATTTGGATGGGTATAATAATGAGTATAACTGATATAAATAATAAATATAACATTTTAATTATTATGTATATATGATATACCATCCAATTACATACGATTTCACCATCAATATAAAGATATTATCAGTCGTGCGTACGTACAGATTACTATCTCCATGATGCAATGAGAATAATTACCACATTCACCTTTCAATGATGATTATACAAATATATATTATTAATAAGTATGTTTGATATTCCATAATAATTATACTGAATATATATATGTACTTACATATATCTTATTCACTTACTTCCATTCAATATCATATGAAAACAGAAACAACGTTTATACGTATGTATGGCCTACCATCTCCATAAACAGTGTTTTCCATTTCATAGATATATATATTATACATATTTATATTATAAATATATATAATATACAAATCATGTGTTATATTCTACATGTATTTAAATCATGATCAATATTATATTATCAAGAATAACAAGTTAAAACATGCATGATAAATAAAGCAATTATTACCCGAAATTTTAATTTAACATGGAAATCATTTTTAAATGGCTATAATAAAGTCATAAATGAATCATGTATGATATAATAAATTTGATAATGGTTATAGTATAATTTAATAATATATTATGGTCATTATACAGGAGGATAAACGTACCCTTGACCAAGGAAAAGTACATGGTAAAGGTTAATTCCTCAATCACATTACTATATGAGATTGTTTATGTGTAAGTATTTACTGAGATACTTTTACCATCCATGTCCATGATTCATAAAAATATTTTCAAAATGATTATTTTAATGTTTTTTGGAAGGTACTCTTTATCAAAATCATCATTTTAAATGTTTTATGGTTTATTTTTCTAAATATTTCTAATTAATTTCCATGTTTTCAAAATGATTTTATGGATTTATTTACATGGATATGATTGTTTTAAAATATTAATTCCTTTAAAAAGTTTAAAATATGTATGGGACACTTTGATTGAAAGATGTATTTTAAATTTCTTCCTTTCTAAATTGTGTGACTTTTAAATGATTTCTTTAAAAAATTATATTTCTCTCATGGTGTTTTACTGATCATTTTCCACTAACTCAACATCATTTACTAGATATTATTCTTGATTGAGTTTGAATTATTATAATACAATCTTTCATAATGTATTGAATTATTTTTGTTGATATGTTTGGCTGTGGATGAGTTATTTTTATAGCATTCTTAGTTTATGGTTCAAGTATTAACATTTTTTATGCTACTTTTAATATGAATTTTTATGTTATATTTCAAACTTTTCATATGAGGAATGTATTGGACTTAGTAAGTGATGGGTGGAGCATGCTATATCTCCTCAGTGCATTGGTAGGTCTCATGAGACAATTAGACGTGGAATTGGCTGAGGCCTTTATGAATTTTATATATGGTTTTGGCCAAGGCCTTAATCATTTTTAGACATCTTGTCTAATACATTGAAAAAATTCTTTTGAATGTTCGACATTATACATTCCCTCATTATAAAAATATTATTGATGGTTCATGTGGTTATTCAACTAGTAGAATACCCATAACTATGTTTTATTATGGCATTTTTTACTAATCGCATATTTCTTCCATAAAGTGTTCATGTTTATTATTTTTGAAGGAATTTGTTTTAAATTATTCACCATGACTAATGTTTATGATAACTTCTACTATATTGTTATCCCTTACTAAGCGTTTGAGCTCACCTCTTTTATATGTTTTATTTTCCCAGGATTCCAAGAAGTGTATTATGATTGACAAGCAGGGTTAAGCTAGGGGATTAATGTAATTACCAAAGAATCATTTATGTTGGGTTTTATTTTTTAATGTGTTATTTAATGTTCATATATGTAATATATTTTATAAGTGTGCTAAACTGATTGGTATTTTGAGACTTGTTCCTTGTAATCATGCCAATGTATTAAAATAATGCACCGACTCTCAGTTACTGTGTTTAGGGCGTTACATGTTTTATCTTTTTATTCATGATCGTATCACATAGATCATATATATTTAAAATATAAATATTTATAATAGATAGTTATATGAAATGGAAAACCCCATTTATGTAGATGGTACGTCGTACGTACACATAAACGCTATTTCAGTTTTCATATCGTACTGAAGGTAAGTAAGTGAATAAGATATATGTAATTACATTCATATAAATTCATATATATATTTATACAGTATAATTATAATATTATACATTAAATACTTATTAATAATATATATTTTTATAATCATTGTTGAATGGTTAATGTGGAAATGACTCTCATCGCGTTGTGGAGACGGTATGTTGTATGTACACACGAGCGACGATATCATTTCTTTAATGATTAAAAGGCATGGAATTGGATGGTATATTAATTTTACTAGGAAATTATCATGTTATTTCAATTATTTATATAAATATTACTCATAATTATATCCATCCAAATAACATAGTGTTGAATAACAAATTATACTACATTGTGGAGAGGGGAAGTCGTACGTACGCACACATGGTGACATTATCATTAATAGGATGGATAGAATAATGAATATGGTTGTAAAATATTTATAATAACATCAAATTATGTAGAATTTAATAGAGTTATTATTTTTTATGGCAATAACAATGAAATAGAATGTGGAAAATGAAAATAACATTGAAAGAGGGGAAAAATAATTACCTTTTCTTCGGGTGTTTCCTTTTGATTTGAACAAAAGGGCTCTTTAGGATTGATTTTTCACTTCTGGTAAGACCTATTGGGTGATGTGAGGGATAGTGGGAGGATATTTGGGTAGATTTTGACCGAGCCAAATGGCTTTGGAAGTGTGAAATTGAGAGAAGGTGACGTTCCCTTTTATAAGAGGGGTGAGGGGAACCTTAGAAAAAACATGAACTATTATTTTATTATACAATCAAATTCAGTTTATAATGGGTCAAATTTATTTTATATAGATCCTTAGGAGGTTATGGGTCTAAATAATCTCAACCAATAGGTTTTAGACAAGTTTAGGTAACCATATTAACTTTATATTTTAGATTTAACTCTTAGTTAAATAGTTTAACATTTACCATGTCTCCTTTTATTTTTATATTATATGGTTAATAAACCTACTATAAAATTCCGAGAGAACCCCAAGTTGTTAATAAATTAAATATCTATTATTATATAAGTCCTTTGTCTGATCATTATATTTATAAGAGTATTATATAATTTTATAAAATAGTATTTTTTTAAAACTATTTTATGTCAATTTTTTACACTATTTAGTATTTGGTTTTTGTGAAAGTCATAAAAACATGATTAATTCGAAAAAATACATTTAATCAACCCAAAATTGTAATATTAATATTGAAAATTCGTGAATTTCACCAAAATCCTCAATTTACATTTTTTTATATTTATAATATTAATTATTTAAATGTTTTATTAATAATGTAATTACTACATCATCATTCTGTCATAAATAAATTTAATTATTTAATGTCTAAAAATTATAAATTAAATACCATCACTACACCAAAAAATGTATTTCGCGGCGGTTTTTTTTTCGTTTCGCGGCGGTTTAAACCGCCGCTAAATGGTTTGGCGGCGGTTTTGAAAAACCGCCGCTAAATGTGGCGTCGGGAAACTATTGGCGGCGGTTTTAAGAACCGCCGGAGAACGTTTCGCGGCGGTTTTTTAGCGGCGGTTTAAACCGCCGCTAAATGTTTTAGCGGCGGTTTAAATTTTTTTTTAAATATTTATTTATTTATTTATTTATTTTGCGGCGGTTGTTTAGCGGCGGTTTAAACCGCCGCTAAATGAATTTTTTTTTATTTTTTTTATTTTTATTTTCCGTATATATTTATTTTTATATTCTTTTT
This sequence comes from Viscum album, assembly GCA_963277665.1. Classification (NCBI taxonomy): domain Eukaryota; kingdom Viridiplantae; phylum Streptophyta; class Magnoliopsida; order Santalales; family Viscaceae; genus Viscum; species Viscum album. The sequence continues at coordinate 931,633,738 of OY728165.1, forward strand.
TATATTATTTTTATTTTCCGTATATATTTATTTTTATATTCTTTTTCATATTATTTTTAATTTTCGTATTTATTTATTTTTAATTTTCGTATTTATTTATTTTTATTTATTTTTATTTATTTTTATTTATTTTTATTTATTTTTATTTATTTTTATTTATTTTTATTTATTTTTATTTATTTTTATTTATTTTTATTTATTTTTATTTATTTTTATTTATTTTTATTTATTTTTATTTATTTTTATTTATTTTTATTTATTTTTATTTATTTTTATTTATTTTTATTTATTTTTATTTATTTTTATTTATTTTTATTTATTTTTATTTATTTTTATTTATTTTTATTTATTTTTATTTATTTTTATTTATTTTTATTTATTTTTATTTATTTTTATTTATTTTTATTTATTTTTATTTATTTTTATTTATTTTTATTTATTTTTATTTATTTTTATTTATTTTTATTTATTTATTTTTATTTATTTATTTATTTTTATTTATTTATTTTTATTTATTTTTATTTATTTATTTATTTTTATTTATTTTTATTTATTTTTATTTATTTTTATTTATTTTTATTTATTTATTTTTATTTTTATTTATTTATTTTCGTATTTATTTATTTTCGTATTTATTTATTTTCGTATTTATTTATTTTCGTATTTATTTATTTTCGTATTTATTTATTTTCGTATTTATTATATTATTATATTATTATATTATTATATTACTCCCCATGCCATGCACATGCCCCATGCCCATGCCCCATGCAATATATATAAATTCTGCGTTGGGTGAGATTTGAACCCTCAACCTCATGGATATCACTCAACACACTTTACCACTACACCAATCTCACTATATAGTTAATAAACAGAATATTATATACTTATATATATATTAATTGAAAAGACAAATAATACATAACTAATTGATATAAATAATAAAAATAAATAATAAATAATAAATAATAAATAACAAAGAATAAATAATATATAACAAATATTAAATAATAATAAATAATAAACAATAAATAATAAACAATAAATAATAACCAATAAATAATAAAGAATAAATAATAAATAGCAAAAATAAATAAATAATAATAAATAATAAACAATAAATAACAAATAATTAATAATAAATAACAAATAGTAAATAATAATAATAAATAATAAACAAGAAATAATAAATAAATAATAATAAATAACAAATAGTAAATAATAATAATAAATAATAAACAATAAATAATAAATAATAACCAATAAATAATAAATAATAAATAATAAATAATAAATAATAAAGAATAAAGAATAAAGAATAAAGAATAAATAATAAATAATAAATAATAAATAACAAATAACAAATAATAAATAAATAATACTAAAGAATAAACAATAAAGAATAAACAATAAATAATAACCAATAAATAATAAATAGAAAACAATAAATAATAAATAATAAATAATAAATAATAAATAATAAATAATAAATAATAAAGAATAAATAATAAATAATAAATAATAAATAATAAATAATAAATAATAAATAATAAATAATAAATAATAAATAATAAATAATAAATAATAACCAATAAATAATAAAGAATAAATAATAAATAATAAACAATAAATAATAAATAATAACCGATTAATAATAAATAGCAAATAATAAATAATAAATAATAAATAATAAATAATAAATAATAAATAATAAATAATAAATAATAAATAATAAATAATAAATAATAAATAATAAATAATAAATAATAATAAATAATAAATAATAAATAATAAATAATAATAAATACATAATATTAATGAATAATGATAAATAATAAATAAATTATAATTAAAAATGAGTAATAAACAATAAATAATAAAAAATAAATAATAAAAAATAAATAAAAAAGAATAAACAATAAACAATAAATAGTAAATAATAAATAATAAATAATCAATAATAAATAATCAATAATAAATAATGAATAATAAATAATAAATAACAAATAATAAATAAGAAACAATGTATTATAATAAATAAATAATAATAATAAATAATTAATAATAATAAATAACAAATAATAAATAAATTATAATAAATAATAAATAAGAAATAAGAAATAATAAACAATAAAGAATAAACAATAAAGAATAAAAAATAAAGAATAAACAATAAACAATAAATAATAAACAATAAATAATAATAATAATAAATAATAATAAATAATAATAAATAATAAATAATAATTAATAATCAATAAATAATAATAATTAATAAAAAATAAATAATAATAATAAATAAACAATAATAATAAATAATGATAAATAATAAATAAACTATAATTAAAAATATATAATAAGTTATAATAAATTATAAAAAATAATAAATAATAAATAATAAATAATAAATAACAAATAACAAAATAATAAATAAATTATAACAAATAAATTGTAATAAATAAACAATAAACAATAAATACATAATAATAATGAATAATGATAAATAATGATAAATAATAAGTAATAAATAATAAACAATAAATAATAAATAATAATAAAAAATAAATAATATTTAATATTTAATAAACAATAAACAATAAAAAATATATAAGAAACAATAAACAATAAACAACAAACAATAAACAATAAACTATAAACTATAAATAATAAACAATAAATAATCAATAATAACAATAAATAATAAATAACAAATAAAAAAATAAAAAATAATAATAAATAAGAAACAATGAATTATAATAAATAAATAATAACAATAAATAAATAATAATAAATAAGATATAATATATAAAACGCATGAAAAAACATGAACAGACATGACAATGGAGGAAAATAATGAAAACACATGAAAACGGATGGGGAAGCACTGATAAGCATGAGAAAACATGACAACTCTGAAAAACCTATTAAAAATTCAACATAATCATCATAACCCCCCCCCCAAACCCATTGATAATGATAATAATCCATGGAGTCATGGAGTCAATAATAGATAGTAATAAATGGAGCAACCGTTAAAACCCGTTAAAACAGTCATAAAGTGACAAAAATATTGAACTCACAGTAACAGAGATAACTTATGATCCGAGAGTCCGTTCCAGATCTGCGACCAATCAAATCAAAGATCCGGAAATGTTCTTCGACCTGATATGTGAAATAGACTGAATGGATGGGTGGATCAGAAGTTACGACCATTTAAAAAAAAGCTGACGGGGAACGGGTGCTAGAAACGAGACATCGAAAAACATAACAAACCCGGTACCCACTAAAATGGGCATAACATATGATCCAGGAGTCCATGTGGGCACCGCGACCAGTCAAACTGAAGCTCATGGAACGAGCTATGATCTGGCAGGCGGAGGAGTCCGAATGGACACGCGGATAAAAAGTTAGGTCCGTTTGAAGGCAAGTTCGAAGGGGCACCGGTGACGGAAAGAGGGTTTTGGAGGCCTTCGGAGGGGTTTTTGGGGTCGAAAACCTTGACAGAAGCTTGCTTGTGTCAAACCGGTGCGTAGCTCTCTTCGCTGGCTTCGATTTGATATGTGGTGGAGCCAAAACGGACACCCGGAGCGAAAGTTATGGCCGTTTGAAGTTGGAAAACTTTTTTCAACTTTCTTATAACTCTTATATCTTCCCGGCCTTAAATCGGCTCTGGGTTTTCATCATATGTGCCTCTAGATCTCTTCAATGTCTTCGATTTGACTGGTCGCGGCGCTCCAGCGGACTCCCGGGTCAAAAGTTATGACCGTTTTAGTGATTTTAGAGTTTCTTAGGTTTTTTTTAGGTTTTATTATTTTTTTCCCGCGCTTGCATTTCGCGGCGGTTTTTTCGCGGCGGTTTAAAACCGCCGCTAAATGACCCATAAAATTATTTTTAATTTTTTTTTTTTTTTTTAAAAAAAAAAAAATTACGCGCGTGTCGCGGCGGTTTTTTGGCGGCGGTTTTCAAAACCGCCGCGAAATAGCTGCCCCGATTTTTTTTGGCGGCGGTTTTCAAAACCGCCGCTAAAAAACCGCCGGGAAATGGGCAGTTTGTTGTAGTGCATGATATAGTAAATTTTTTTATCTTTATAATTAAAATTTATAGTTGAATTTATATTATGTTTAACCCTATATTAAAAATGGTTAGGTTGTAAAACCTTGAATTTAACACTTTCAACTCTTCCTTAAATAAAATAATAATAAATGTCCTAATCTAGTCCAAGTTGTCAGAAAGAATTATATTTTATTTTTAAGGTTTATTTTGGTCGAAACAAACATATCCAATAAAACTATGACATTTGTTAGGGTAATTATAATGTAATTTTTACATTTAATTACCCTATTTACTTTTAGTCGTGGGAAATAAAATTCAAATGATACTATTCACCAAAAATAATTTTCATCCTATTGAACAATATTTTACTTAATTATGTCAACCATGCATCTCTGATTTTTTAAATTTAATTCACAGAAGCAGTAAAATTAGGTTTTATGAAAATTTTCAAATGTGCTTATAAGGTGGGTAAAAGTTGTGAAAAATTAAATAAAATTTTATACATCTATTTTTTTATAAAATAACTCCAATGAATTAAATTGAACTAATATAGGTATTATGTATCTATTTTTACTTTAATATAAATTTAAAAATAAATATTATTTAAATAAATGTCGGTTTAAAACAATTACACAATGTTTTTCACTATTCATCAAAAATGGAAGGTCTTCAGAAACATACCAAAAATCAATCCTAAGATAATTTTGACATTCTGAATCCAAAAATTATGTATTTTTTATAAAATTCCAAATATATAAGTTAAACTAATAAATTTAATATTAATTTCGGTTGTCCAAACCAAAATTGGTTTTTAAAAAGTAAAAACTATCGAAATATTGACTTGTGTTTATGTAAAATTTAAATGTGAAATTACTTATAATGACCTACATTGTATTAAATGATAAAAATATAATCTAATTATACTTCCAAACCATTCAAATTCAAAATTTAACAATATAAATTATATCTATTAAAAATGTTTTATTCAATTAAAATTTAGTATTTTTCATTATTTATCAAAATATTAAAGTTATCAGAAAAGTACCAAAAATATATCCGAATGGAATTTATATATCTAAATTCTAATAAATAATTTAATTTAATTAAATTTAATATATAAAATTATAAAATAATGGTTTTAAAAAGGGTTCTCCATTAAAAAACGGTAAAATTTCATTTTTTGAGAAATACATCTTCTATCTGAAAAAATGAATTTTTTCTTATATTATGTCTAAGAAACACATAATATGGATTCTAAAATTTCATGGAGTATATAATAATAGAAATTCAGTTAATAATATTCATAACCACTTTTTGAATGGCAAGCTTGGTAAGTCGTGGTGCCCTCGAACTTGGTGTTGATTGAAGCGTAAGTTATTGAATTATTTTAAAGAGATAATATACTATGAAATCCTAGGGTGTTACATAGTTTTTATAGGTTTTTTTATAATGATAAAAAGATAATTTTCTATTTTTAGATAATATTATTTATTATGATTAGAAATATGGAATACATTTTTTCAAACTCCACTTAATTAGGTGGAAAATTTTAATTTAAAATTAAGCCTGAATTGTTAGGAAAAGTAGTTTTCCCAAGATGAAAATTCAAAGGTTTTAAATGTTTTTACAAAAAAAATATTAACATTATTGATACAAAATTAATTTTATTAAATTAAATATATTTTAGAGAAAATTTATTCTAAAATAATGCTAAAATAATTTGGATGTTATAAAATTCCTTAAGATATTTTATAATTCTTAGTAAAACCTGATATTTTCACTATTCATTGACAAATTTATCTACAAAAAAATATTCAAAAAAATTAAAATGAATAAAATTATGAGTGTATGATATAAAAAATATATTTTATTTATTAAAATTTATCTATAAAAATTGAAAATATTATTTTAAAATAATTTTCCATAATAATGTAAAACTGCTTTCAGGAAAAATTTATTTTTTAAGCATAAAATTGGATTTTTTATTATCTCATATCTAGGAAAAAAATATGATTAATAACAAAAATATTATTAAATATATAATATATAAATTTCATTAAAATAATTCATCAAAATTTAATTGTTTAATTTATTGAGGTAAAACATGTTTATGTGCATAAAGGTAGTTTTTTTAATAATATTTACTATGTTTTAAAATAGATTATATAATCATTTGATATTAATTGATCATCAAATATATAATTATATATTAACATTCAAATAATACATTTTGATAATTTATTTAATTCTATTATAACCCACCATTCCAATGGTTCGGTAACAACAATCATATTAGTTCATAAAATTTCAATAGTATGTCATGTTTTGTTAAAATCCGGTGTTGCGTGCAACAAATGATAAAATCAGTGTTGCGGGAATCACAAAATCATAAAAATAATAAATTTATTCACAAATACTATTTGATGAAATATTAGTTTTCTATAGTATATAAACCACCTAATATAAATAGTTAGTTAATATGGATTGTGTCCCACAAGAATTAATGTGAATTTAAAATATCTTACCTTAAGTTCAAAATTATTCAAAAAAACTCTAAAATATTGTATAATTATTTATAATTTATTTTAATTCCATAATATAATAAAATAAATACTTTTAATTTCATATATGAACCACATATATCTCCATAACACCCACTCATTAATAGTTCCTATAAGAATCCCAATATCTAGTTACAAACTGTTTCATTTTTTTATTAGAATTTTGGTTTGGTAGTTATGGTTTATTGAAGTTAATATTTATTAAATAATCTCCAAATTATTAAATAGGAAATAAATATCATATATATTCACTAAAAGTATAATTATATTCATCCATAAAAGGAATGGAATGAAAATTAATTTACACTGCTCATGGAGACGGTAGGCCGTAAGTATGCATGGACACTATTTTAACAATTCAATGGAAGAAACACAAGAATGGTAATTAATAATTCACATAATATAGAATCATTATTTCATAATATATCTCATATATTTTCATAAATTATATTGTTGTATCAGACTATGTAAAATAGGAACCAAAAACGAATCACATCACTTCATGAAGGTGGTAGTCCACATGTACGCATGAGAAATGTTATTTCCTTCAAAGTGATTGTAAGGTAAAAAGGTATGTATAATATTACAATTCTAGAAGAAAAATTATTTCATTAATATATTTTATTTAATTTAATCCCATAATAGTAACCTTCCCCAAATTTTAGTGATTGATAATTAATTGTATTATTATGTGGAGGTGGTAGTCCACACATACGGACAAGCAATACTTTCGCTTCTTATTTGATTAAATATAGGATTTCTAATGGTTGTTTCAGGATCATTATGATAATTATGTTAATTTAGTATAATTTATTTTTTATTTCATGATAAATTAAATATATTTATATGTGGAAAAATAATAAATAAATTGAATGTGGATGGCTATGATGATTACAATATTTTCGATTGGCCTCCTTCAGATCATATCTCAAGGACCATTGGAATCCAATTTTAATAGCACCAAAACCACAAATTCATGTATATGGTGGTGTAAATTATAAGTGGTTCGGGTTCTGTCCATAAATACTGGTCAATGATTTGTAAATAAGAGAATGGATAGTGTCCTTTTAAAATTGAGTGATAAGGCATATGTGGACTATAAAATAATAATAAAACTTAATAAATTCTTTATCAATCCATGTGACTTGAAATGGCCAAATAGATTAATTTGAGTGTATAATGTTGAAATAATTCTTCAAAATTGGATTTTAATCTATATAATTGTAAAAATAACCCTTATATATTAGTTAGTGGAAACACGAAATTATTTTATGGTTTGTCTATTTTTATATAAAATATTCTGAGTAGTATACATTGTACAAAACACCCAGCATAACCGGACAATGAAATGTTATTATAGCCTTGATATTAAAATTCAAGAAATTAATATTATTAACCAAATTATATAATATATATATTGTAAAATTTTTTACATTCATACAATAGATATGATAAGAATAAGATAAGAATAAATCTAATTTTAATGATAAAAGTTATATTATTTTGAATTAAATTTTTTCTTCATTTAATAGTACTCTTATTTTAAATCTATTTTTGGAATATTTTATAGATTTCATTTCTAAAAATAAATTTTTTTAGTTTTAATTGGAATATATAAATTTTCTTTGGTGGATTTTTTGTAATATTTTAATAAGTTGCATGTTTTTATAAATAGTGATATAATATTTCATTTTAATTGAAAACACTTTTTTGTATAAATAATTTATAGTTTCAGATTATATTTTTTTTATGGTTGGGACCGAAGCCTCATTTATTATTAAAGAAAATCCAAGACCTCTTCAACATGGTCTAGGGAGACCCATTACATAGCCCGAAGGCCTAGTGGGCATTTGACCTATTACATGACCCATAGGCCCATTTTTTATCCCAAATCTCATTCTATGAATAGTACTGCTATAGTACCTATGCTGCTACAGTCTTTCATAGTACCTGCCGCTACTACAGTACTCTGCCGCCGCTACAGTGCTCGTCGTTGCTATAGTGCCACCGCTTCTACAGTCCCAGCACCCAATGGCTTTTGAACCCCCATTTTACATGTAGAATTAAGGGGTGCTTACCACTAAGCCAAACCCCAACTACAATTACATTTATAATTGTTTATAATTTATAATTAGAAAAAAATTTATCATTTAATTCAATTTAGGTTTTTTAAATCAATTTTGAATTTCATTTTGAAATAAAAACTCTTCAATCAGTGGAATATTTTCTCTTTAGAAACCTATTTTCTCATTACACCAATGTGATTAATTTTAAATTAATTACATACAAATATATAATTTTAATTTTAACAAATGGATTCCATATTTGGAATCATAATATAAAAAATTATTAAATAGGTACCTTTTGTTTTTGGAAAAAATGAATAGTATCTTTACAACTTTTTATTACCATTTTAAAGGGAAATTAAGGAAATTAAGGGTAAAAATAATATAATATGAATTATAAAATTGCACTAAAACTTCTAAAAATATTATTATATGTGTCAATTTATAAAACATTATTCCTTGGGAAAATATTATTTCATCTTTTATACACTTGGATGAATTTAAGCCATTTATAATATTTTATTCTAAAGATAATAGCATATGTCATACACATCTTTTTAATAAGTGTTACATTTTTTATATATGATTATTCAGAATATCTATTCCACTATAAATATTTATTTGGAAAATATAATATATATATATTCATCATATAAATTTATTATTAACTTTTCAGAAATAATTAATTACCTTCATGGCTTACACAATGAAGATAATTTAATCCTATTTTTAATTAAAATATCGTATAATTTATTTTAAAAATATTAAAATAAAAAAAATTTGATATAATAAATTTTATCCATGAAATTTATAGATTAATTAGATATATTAGTTATTCGTAAAAGGTCATGGTCCGTTGTTATCTTGTGTATTTATATTTAATTGAATGTCATGTAATGAATAGTGTCAAAAATTGACAGTAATGGTATTTTAAAATAAATAATATTTTATTAAATTATATAAAATTTATAAAAATATAAATATAATAAAATTAACTGGTATAATTTTGAAAATTTAATCCATGACTCATTTATGGTTTTTTTAATTTTATGGTTACTTTATTAACCCTTAAGGGGTAAAAAATCTATGCTATTACGATAATAGTTGAAGGGTTTAACTAAGTGTTGAAACCAAATAATAAGGGTAATAATTTGAGTTAAACTTGTATAAAAATTATTGGTTGATATTATTTTTACCCATCCTCCTCATATATTCCAATTTACTCAACGTGGATTCAATTTTAATAAAAATTAATTTATATTAATATAATATTTTGAGAGTTTCCAAAAGTTCCCCCACCTCAAATATATAACGGAATCTCATCCATAACATATTCACTCCATATTGGGACATCTATATCAAGAAAAACTAACACATTTATCCTTCCAAATTCCATAACATTGTCCTAGAATCCTTAAATTAGTTATAAATCCAACCAAAAAAAATCTTTCGTGAAAATCAATAAGAGATACCTAATGAAGAGGCAATGTTGGTCAACAAACATTTTTGTTTTATTTTTTACTTAAATCCATTAATCTCATGTTATTTCACATTAATATAATGACATCAGTATCATAAATATATAGATATGTTGTTATATTTGTGTTTTTACCTACAATCATAGACACTTCCATCAGATGGGATACACAATCATAATTCTTTTGTACTGTGGGCTACTGCCTTACAAACTAATTCCAATCATTCATTCATGTTTGTTTTTAATGTTATTGAATAATGATTTAATTACTTCTTTTATATGATATATATGATATTTATGATTTATTTATTCTTTTCCAATAATTATATAACACATACCTTTGTGCATTCCCTTTTGTGTAAATATTATAACTTCCTTTGTGGACATGTGGACTACCGCTTCCTCAAAACTAAATGATTCATTAGCACATTACGTGTAATGTATTACAGATGGGTTTAAATAACATATATGATATGTAGGAAATCATAAATCGACAAAAATTATATCATTTACATTATATCATTCAATACGAATTCAAAATTGAAACCATGTTCATGCGTACATACAAGAAATTATCTATATGAACGATGTATATAATTTTCTACATATATAATTTATATATTATTATAAATATATAAATTTTGAATATATTTAATATGCATTCAAAGGTTATATTTATGGTGATGATTAAATCATGATACATATAATAGGATAAATAATATAATTGAAAGGTCTGAGTCGAAGTAATGTATCACTAAGAGGGGGAGGGGTGAATCCCTGATACCCTTTTTCTTTTATGTTTCTTTTCAATTGAAACATCCATCCCCTCCTATTAAATATTTAAACTCCATACCAAGAAAAAAATCAACACACACCCAAAGGAACACAAAGATTGACATCGTTCACTATTCAATAGGAATAACTATGTCCTTTCTATTGTTTGAAAATTATCCAAAACCGTACAATCTAATAGAAATCAATCCTTGGATTACAACAACTAGGATACACCCTTTCACTCATGTAGCTCTATGAAACAATAAAAATAGTGCATGCTCATCCTCTTAGCATAATAAAGTAATACAATTATTTTGTAACAACTCATGTTACCTCCTCTTCTTTTCAATTTAACAAATGTATTCTATTGAAATACAATTCACCAATTATTTACCCAGATGAAAGGTAAGAACCACCATGACTTTGTTATGAAACACTGAGTTTGATCTTTTCTGATAATGATTCATAAAAAACAATAATCCCATCCCGTTTTTTGATTGAATGCGATATATTAGAATCTACACCACTTAATGTCCCAAATACAATTGTCTTGCTGAATATTATATGAATGAATCAGCACTTACCAATACAATTACCACGCTGAATAGAATTGATATCTTTTTCTCTCTGGAAACCTAGAGCTTTACTTATATTCTATAGTGAATAGTGCATACTTCAAAAAGTAGAAAGTTCCTTCACCTTTTATAGGTGATCCAATACTGGTTTCGGCTGGAATCCCAAAAAGAAAAATTTCACCTAAATTCACCCAAAATTCGCTTTCCCCTAAAATCATAGAATGAATTTTGACTTATTCAATGATACTTGATTCGTATTGAAACATCCACAATCTTTACCTCTTCTAATTCAGTATCTCATTTCCATTTTGTATATTTATTTCAATTATTAGGAATAAAAAGTTCAAACCAACTGAGTTTGATTCCTCATGCTAATTGCTGAATACGAATCTCAGAACCATTTTGAATCAAAATGTTTTATTTTAAATCGAAACTCCCCTTCGACAAATAATTAAAAAATATTATTTTCTTTAATTTTCTATTGAACCACTTGAGAAATAATAATTCATTCAAAAACCAATTCTTGAATAATGACCACCTTCCTGTCATTGAAATCATTGAGGATCAGCTTTGGCATTGTCAGCCATCAGTTGGATTGTCTTTTAACTTTCCATTCATTCATGAATCTTCCTTTTAATCTCAACCAAAGCATGATCATTTATGAATAAAAATGGTTTGTATACAGTCATCATGAATACAATAATTCTTGATATGATCATTCTAGATATAATAATTTTTTCTTACAATCATTCTAGTTTCAATCATTTTGGACATGATCAGTAGTTACGATTTCATGGTACGATCAAATACAATTTAAAAAAAATATTCTGTGATACGATACAATACAATCTAAAAATGATGATCTTCCTAGATAAAATACAATACAATATGAAAATGATGATCTTCCAGTATATGATACAATATAAAAAAATGATCTTTAATTGGTAATGTGTCTATTATTTCACGTCTACCCATATATGGTCATTTGTAGAAAAAATCAACACCATTTATTACTCTTCTCTCATAACCCATTTCCAATCAGTAGCACTTTTAAATAGCACCACTTTTTATTGTAACTTTCTTCCATCAGGAATACCTATTTAATCAGAACCTATTTTCATCTGCACCACATAAATACAAATCAACACCCTATCTTTTACTTCCACTCGGTATCCAATTATTTTGAAAAAAATAGATAATTTCACTTTCTCTTATTATCAGTATTAATTCTTCAATTGGAACCACCACATCAATCTAGATAATATTGTTTTGAAAAAAAATCGACACCGCCTCTTCAATCTGGATACATTTGTTCTGAAAAACAATATGCACCACCTCTTTAATCTGGATACAATTTTTTAAAAAACAATCAACACCACCTCTTGAATCGGGATATTATAGTTTTGAAAAAAAATCAATACTGTCTATCCATTCTGGATATGATTGTTTTAAAAAACAACCAGCACCTCCTCTTCAACTTGGATATGATTGTTTTGAAAAAAAATTGGTACCACTTCTTTCTCTCTTCCATCCAGATACAATAAATCTGAGTATGAATCTTTCTTGATTGGAGGTATCTATATCACTCCTCCTTTTTAATCAAGATTGCATCACAATTTCCCAATACAACCCATGATTTATATGGAATTGAATTTAGAAAATCATAGTAATAATTACATCATATAGTATCATAACTCTCTATTCACTCATGATTATTTCCATATAATTCTCACCCTGATAATAATATTTCTGAATATATCAGTCCAATTATCAAAAAACATAGGTCAGATTCTTTTCAAAATAGACACAAAATATTTACTTCTACAAAACAAAGTGAAGTGATTTATTTTCATCAAAACATACCTTGACAACAAAACACAACATATGAATAAAAAACACATTCATCATAATCATGGTCCTAACAATTCCCCCCTTTTTATTTTTTTCTACCATGTATCATAAATCACTCAACTTTTTAACCCAAATAAATGGATTACATTTCTATAATTCTAATCTTATGTAAGATAACTCATTATAGAAAACATGAATCATTAATAGAAAACAATGATATCCAAATATAGTGATCATTAAAACCTCTTTATTTTATTCATTCTCCCCAGAAAACAAATCAATTTCTTTTCTTACAACCACTACAACAAACTGTTTTAATTTTTCACACAAAATACAATGCTGAATTCATAGCTTACCCACTACTCTTTATTTTGTGGAAAATATTTCCATCGCAATACAGTTCTCCCCATGAACAAAGGTAAGATGATATTAGAGACAGATACACGTACCTCAACCATGTAGATAAAGAGAATTGAAAACCATTTTAAACCTCATTTTTTAGAAATAATCCCTCAATAAAGGTATTGTGAAAATATTAGTAACTTGATAAAAGAGTGGAACATACACCATCTTCAATTCATTATTATCCACATTTTCTTTGATAAAATGATATTTTATATCAATATATATTTATTGAGAATATTGCACAATATTTTTTTGATATTGATTGTACTTTGATTGTCATAACCAAATAGAAATGGTAATTCACTTCAACAATTAAATACCCCCATTATTTTTTCATCCACATATGTTGAGTAGTAGATTGATTAGTAGCAACATACTCAGCATCAGCAGTACTGAGAGTAACTAGATTATGTTTCTTTGAATTCCAACTAACACAATTCTTTCCCCAAAATAATACACCACTAGATGTGGATCTTCTATCAACAACATTTGTTTCCCAATATGCACTTGAATACCCAAACAATTAAATACTATCTGAGATGCAATACAATATTTCAAAAAAAAAAATGTGACTCAGATGTATCTAAGAATTACTTTGCTTAGAATAATATATAATTATTTTCTATCACTTTGAAATATTTCCCATAAGGTAACAACAAAAACTATGTTGGGTCTTGATGTAGTAAAATACAAGAGAATTACTATCATCTTTCAATACTCTTTCCGATCCACGTATTTTCCGTTTCCATATTAACTTAGAATTTTTCCCAATGAATTTGGTTTTGAAACAAGTCGAGATATTTCTATAATTAACTTCTTGAGATGTTTCTTGTCATAGTTTTTATTGGATTGAAAATTATTTTCTTTCTTTTGAACGATTTGTAACCTGAGGATGTATTTCATTTCCCCCAACATGGACATTTCAAATACCTTCTTTATTTATTCATAAAATGTTTCACAACTTCTTTCATCATTCATAGCAATGAAAATATCACCAACATAAATGATCATAATGATAGAATACTCATGACTTTATCTCATAAAAAAATTATTATCCACTTATACTTTTTTAAAATTCATCTTTCTTAAGAATGTATATAATTTGTAATACCATTCCCTTATACCTTTTTTAGGCTATACAATTCATTTTTCAATATACACAGCTAACCTTTATCTTATAAAATAACAATACCACATGGTTGTTCAATATAAACCTCTTCTTCAAGATCACCATTTTGGAATACAAATTTAACATCCATTTGAAAGATGTTTTAGCCTTATTATATAGTAATAATAAGAAATATTTTGATTGTTTCATTTTGTTCCACTAGGGGAATGGATTAATCAAAATAAATACCCACAATCGTTGAATACTCTTTGCAAACCAACCTTTCTTTGTTTCTTATAACTTCACATTTTTCATTCAATTTGTTCTAGAAAAACCATTTTTTCTAATGATGCTTCTATTTTTAGGCCTGGGTACAGGTTCCCATTTATTATTATTTTAAATTTGATCCAATTATTTATTCATGGTTTGAACCCATTCCAGATTCTCAACAACTTATTTCACATCATTCAGTTCAACTTTTGAATACAAAGAAATATGTGTAATTGATTGGTTGTTCTTCTTTTTTGAACCTTTTGATGTTGATAACCTATTATATTCTATGAATCCACGTGATTCCCCGCCTTGGATATGATTTTTGATTTCATTTTTCACTCTAAATAGATGAGTTTTATTCTTCTTCTTGAGAAGGAATACAATTTAATGTAACTTTTTCAGAATTTTTTTCTTGAAATTTCTCAACTTCATTGTCTTGAAGAATATGTTTCTCTTTATCAAATACTTCAATAACATTCCCATCAACGAAATCAATAATTAATTTTTTTTAGAATTTTTATCCTTTCTTTCGATAGAGTAGCCTAGAATTATTCTATCCTCACCTTTCTGCGCAAACATACCATAGATTCCACCTTTCTTCGTAATATTACATGGACTCCCAAAAACTATAATGTGATTAAAACATGGAGTTTTTTCATTAAATAACTCATAGGGATTCATACCTGATTGATTCATATATAAATAATGGTTCTGAATATAAATTTCAGTACTCATGGAATGCATCCAAAAGCAATGAGAAAGGAAATGCTCAAGTAACATGATTCTTTCCATTTCAATAGGACCTCTATTATTTCATTCAGCAAACCCATTTTGTCTCAGAATGTATGGAGATCTATAATAATTTCGAATTAAAATATTATCAAGATATTCTTTAAAAAATTCAGTTATGTATTCACCACCATTATCAGTTCTCACCTTATTCCCAAAATATGCACATCGTTTCTCAGTTTTTCTTATGAAACTTTTGAACATTTTTATATAATCTAATTTGTGTTTCATTTACATAACCCAAGAAATGTGAGTAAAATAATAAATGAATCTAATTAAGTACTTATATACTTGTGTTTCTTTTTATTATTCGGCCATGTATATCGGAATGGATCAGCTCTGAGGGTTGTTTTGATAAAATATCAACTTTCTTTTGCACTAAATTTTTAACCATTCCATTCTGGAAAATAGTGCCACGCCAATCTCATATTCATCGAGAAACATGAATTTCTCAAACAAATTCTCTTTTGAATAACATTCTCATGTTTCTCTGAAACTTATGTACAATCCTTTTATTTCATAACTGATTCTCTTCCAACATACTCATGTAAAAAGTTTTTTGTGAATCACAAACCAAAAAAAAATCCATTCATATTTTGGCATATTATTTACAAAAAAACATCTTTCTTGAATATAACCTTGTTACCCTCATGAAACAATTGTGTTTCACATAGAATACTGTTTTTCATCCCATATACATGCAATTTTTTCATAGATTTCATATTTTCTTTTACAGTGATGGTTGACCAAACACCTCTGATTTTCAGTGATTCACCATTGCCAAATGTCACTGTGCCTTATTTAAAATCATTTACATCCTTCAACAATTACACGTCTCTATTTATTTGGTAGGAACAACCACTATCATGTATCCAGGTTCGTTCTCCTTTCATGTCATTCAAAATAATTTCAACAATAAGATCCATTTCTCCTTTATTTTTGTTCATCACCTTCATCTATTGAGAATTTATAATCTTTTGTTGATATAGTAACAAAAGAAGACATAATGTTTCATGGATTATAGGTTGATCACGTCTATAACAAATCGTTTCTATGATTTGGAACCTATTTTCAATCATTAATTCATTCTATTCTGATTTTTTCATGGCAACATTATCATTCTTAATTCTTTAAGGAGATTGAATCACCCTCAATATTTTTCTTTTATAACCTATCGGATAATAGTAATTTCATTGATTGAACCAACACATACTTATTGTTTGTCTGAATCCCCCACAATACCAGCAATACCCGTATAAAGAGTATTCACCTCTGAAACATTCATGATAATCAAAATTGTGAAAATATTTCTCAACAATCATCTTTCCACTTTCAACATGATTATTATTCTTCATTTAATACTTGATAGGATTAAATGTAATTGAATATTTTACTGATCTAAATAAAAGGCTTTTAGACTTAGGATGTTTTTTAACTTTTAAATTCTTCACATTGTCCGCATACATAAATTTCCTATGATTCCTTCTTTCAGACATAGTTCTATTATTATTCACACTATTTAAAGGTATATTTTTTTGAACCTTTTCATGTTTATCATTACAAGAACATTCACTAAAAATATTGATAAATTTTTGGAAACATTGAAGTTTTTTTCGTCTTTAGAGAGTTTCTATTTTACATGATCCAACACTGCTTTATTTTTTTTTACTTCACATCTAATTGCACATTACGATTCATTTCATCTTCCCATGATTTCTTTATGTCATTAATTTCATTCACCATATTTACTTTTTTATCATCAAAACATTCTATATCTCATTTGGAGGAACATTCATCTTCCAAATTTTTAATTTTCTTTTCAAGACACCAGATCATTCTCAGACACTCATTCAATTCTTCTCTCAAATGATGTTCATGTTAAGATTATTCTTATTCATAAGTACTGATTCCAAATTTTTCTACTTTAATTGTTGAAATAAAAGTATTCTTAATACCATAATCAATGGGGTTTTTCAATCCAACATCACTCATTATCTTCTTCATTTTTGGACAAGAAACATTTTATTTTTTATTTGAATTATTTCATTTATTCTACTTTGTCTCCTTTTTCCTTTCCCAATCTTCTTGTCTTTCATTCATCAATATCACCATCCTCTTCTTTATTTTTTTGAGGAAATGTAGCCGCAATGTAACCAATACCTCCACATTTAAATCGTTTGATGGGATGTTTCCTTTTTTATTTCCTTGTACCTCTTTTCAAATTGTTAGAAAACAAGGATAGAATTTCATTAAGATTTTTACATGCCTCGGTTACATAGTCCGAATCACCAACTTCATCTTCAATAAAAATCATAATTTACTTGTATTTCTTCATATTTTGGAAAGAAATTTCCCTATCAACTTTTCTTTTCCTCTTCATAGCATTATCTATTAAAATTTCATAAGTGATATGAATGCAATATAAATCATCAATAAATAGTGTTTCAGGATATCTATCTTCCAATAAACAAACCCTTTCATAAAAATTTTCAGGTTGGATTATCATGGTATTTTCAACAATTTTAGAGTCCTTCAAATTTTCACCAAGACATCTGATAGTACACACAATGTGATTCACCCTCACAATGAATTCCCCAACAGATTCGTGCTCACCCATCTTCAAATCTCCATACTTCAATCTCTTTATTTTTAACTTTTCCTTCATCACTTTTGTATTGCATTCATACATTTTTTTCAATTTATCTCATATACATTTAGATGTGGAAAAACCATTCACTCTCAAGAATTAACTTTCATAAAGTGAAAATAATATAAAATTCATGGACCTTGCACCATTCCGAAGAAACTTTTTTCAACAGGTGTTAGTGGAACACTATCATCAATGGGAGGAAACCCAACTATTAAGGTATCAAGATCCTCCTAACTGATAGACATAAGATATGACACCATTCTATGGTTCTAGATATGATAGTTTTTCCATCAAATACTGGAATACCTTTATTATTTTGACAATTCATGTTATTAATAAGAAAATAGTAGAAAATGAAACCTCCATATGATACCAATTGAAATTACCCAGTTGGGGTAATGTATCACTGAGAGTGACAGGGGGTGAATCTGGGATACCCTATTTCTTTTATGTTTCTTTTCAATTCAAACAACCTTCACATCCTGTAAAAAAATTCAAATTATATATGAGAAACAAATCAATAGACTTCTAACGAAACACAAAGACATACAAGGTTCACTATTAATTAAGAATATATACGTCCTTGGTATGGTTTGGAAGTGATCAAAAACCCTAAAATCCACTAGAGAGCAATCCGTGAATTACAACGAGTAGGATATACACTTTCACTCGTGTAGCACTAAGAATCAATAAAACATGTATATGTACATCCACTTATGAAAATAAGGTAATACAATTTTTTGTAACAACTAGTGTTACATATCATTCTTTTCATTTCAAAAAATGTATTCAATTGAAATACAATTTGTTAATTCCTTACCCAGGAGAAAGGTATGAACCACCTTGAATTTTTATGAAACACTGAGTCTGCTGATTTCTATGTCTGATTCTTCTATGTCCGGTTCTTATAAATCAATTCTCACAATCCAATTTTATGATAGAATGCAGTATAATAGATTCAACACCACTTTAATTCCGAAATACAATTCTCAATATGGATAGAATTTGAATGAATCTGCACCGCCCAAAAAAATTATCAAGAAAAATAGAATTGATCTCTTTATGTATTTAGAAACTCGGAGATTCTCTCTCTTCTTCAGTGAAAAATGAAATCAACCGAAAGTACAGAGTTCATTCATCTCTTATAGGTGATCCAAAATAGGGTTAAATAAGAATCCCAAAACATTTTCCAGCTCACCTAACTTCACCCAAAATTCCATTTCCCCAGATATTTCAGAATGCATTTTAACTTCTTCAATGCTTCTTTATTCTTATCAAAAACATCCACAATCTTCACCTCTTACTCTCTAATATCCCATTTCCATTGGTGAGACCGATTTCTTTATTTAGGAATATATAGGTCCAATAAACTGAGTTTGATTCTTAATGATGATTGCTAAATACAATTCTCAAAAACGATTTTAGTCAAAATTTTATAGTGGAATGTTCAGATCCCCATCGACAAATCATTCAAAAATATTCTTTTCTATTATTTCCTTTTTAATGATCAGAGAAACTATACTTCATTCAATAACTAGTGCATGAATCATGACTACCTTCCTAACATTAAATTCATTTAGGATCAGCTTTAGCATTATTTTACATAAATTGGAAATTATTGTAACTTTCCATTCATTTATGATTTTTTCTTTTCATATCAACTGAAGAATGATATTTTATGAATAAAAATAGTCTGGAAATGAACCTATTGAATATGATCATTCTAGATACAATCATTATAGATACAATAATTTATGGACACGATCAATCTTGTTACAATCATTCTTGATAAAATCACTCGTTATGATTGTTGGGTACGATAAAAAACAATTTAAAAACATTGATATGCCTTGATACAATACAATACAACATGGAAACATTGATCTATTTAGATACAATACAATAAAATCTGGAAATTATGATCTTCCTAGATACGATACAATATAAAAATAAGTTACTTTTATCAGTACCATGTCTATTATTTCATTTTTACCCAAATATGGTCATTTTGATAAATAATTTGCACCATTTATCACTCTTCTATTGACACCCCTTTCCAACTAACACCAATTATCAATGGAAACACTTTTCATTTTAGCCATCTTCCATTGACACTACATATTCAATCATCAACACCAATTCCATCAACACCACTTTTCATTAACACGAACTGAAAACAAATTAGCAACAAATCATTTACATCCACTTGTTATCCAATTGTTTTGATAAACGATCGATACTTTCTGAATCTATTCTTATTAGTATGACTTATTCAATCGGCACCGCCTCTTAAATATTGAAATGATTATATTGAAAAACAATCAACACCTCCTCTTCAATCTGTATACAATTTTTTTAGAAAATTCAGCACCGCTGCTTAACTTTCGATACGAATGTTCTGAAAAACAATGAGAACCACCTTTTAAATATGGATATGATTGTTTTGACAAACAATAAACACCACCTCTTCAATCTCGGTATATTTATTTTGATAAAAAATCAGCACCACCTCTTAAATCTGGATACGATTGTTCTGAAAAACAATCATTACCACTTATTTCTTTCTGCCATTTGGATACGATAGATTTGAATAAAAAACTTTCTGATTGGGAATATCTCTTTTACTCCCCCTTTTTCTATCAAGCTTGCATAACATGTTCTCAATAAAACTCATTATTTAATTCAAATAGAAATCAACAAAGAATTTTGACAAATATATCAGAATGTATAATATCTATTTCATTCACAAAATATTCTTTCTCTCTTTCTCATTCTCATCATAAGTAAAAACGTTCTAAATTCATGAGTCCAATTTTCCAAAAATGTGGGTCTGATTTTTTTGAAACCAAACACAAAACAATTTTCTCTACAAAACTATTTGAAGTGATTTATGTTATTCAAAACATACCTTGAAAAAAATAAATCATTGTATTCAAAACACCTTCATCCAAAGCTTGGTCCTAAAAATAACAAATCAAAACACATGTGAAAAACCCAGAGTTCAATACCCAAAACATATCATTCACAAGGAATTATAAGTAAATGTTCAATTTAAAGTCATAAGTAAATAATATATAGTATTATATAAAGTAACATAATTAACTAATAGATATATAATCAAATTATTTTTATTATTCAATATTTTTGAAGAGAGTAAAATGAAATTTAATACTTAAGGATATGTAATTTTTTTCACATTTTTATTTATATGGGACACATGAATTATACACTACTTATTTATATTGTTTGGTATATATACATGCCACGATTTACTTTTATGAATATGATTCTTAATATTATGGTATTTTGATATCCACATAATTTTATTTATTTTGTGGGGAAGAAAATTATATAGATTAAAAATTCGTAAGGGTTATTTCACAATATCACAATTATTTGAGATTGTTTATGTTTAAGATTACACTAGGGAATATGTTTCTTCCATGTAAATGTTTTCTAAAAAAACTAAAAATGTTTTTAATATTATAGTAAAAAAACTGATACGTTTTTACCCATGTTCTACCTTTTATAAAAGCATTTGAAAGGATTTTTTTTTCAAATAAGATTCTTTAAGAAATTTCGACAAAAATATAGAAGGAATGTATTTTTATTTTATACAACATGAGAAGATGTCCGCTCTATCATGTATCCTTAGTGTATCCATTCATCATATAAATGTGTATAAGGTTATTTTAAATTACTTTGATTTTTATGATTCTACAACCCTTTAAATAATTTATTTTAATGAAAAAGTGTATTTCTCCCATTAATTTTTAGTGATTTTATTAGATTATTTTCATCCATTTCAATATCAATTATTGAATTTTATGATTCATTGAGGTTGATCTATTATGATATCATTAACCGTATTTTGTTAAATTTACTATGAAATGTTTTACTAAAGATGTGTTATTTGGGTACCATTCAACATATTATATAGAATTGTTTGTGATTTTTCTTACAAATTAGAGAAAGTTATTTAGAATTAATATGTATATGATATTTATTTCGCATATAATTCCTATGAGAATGAATTGTAATCAGATAGTGATGGTCGATGAATACTATAGGCACTCGATGAATCACAAGGTCTCATGAGAAAACCAAGATATGGATTTAGTAAAGGCCTTATCTGTTGATCATCATATTTCATAGTCGGGGCCTTGAAGATATGTTTCATAATTCTTGAATTATTCATTCTATCATTACAAGATTAGTTATTGATATTCTATGTGATTATTAAACTAGTATAATAACCATGGTTATTTTTCCGAGATCATGTCATTATTTAAATGGAATGTGTTTCAGTTTTTTTCCTTACTATATTGTGTGTTCCATATTTACTCATAGATAACACTATATGATTACCCTTACTGAGAATTTTATCTCACCCATTTCATATTATTTAATTTTTTCATAAGATTAGAATAAGTATATTTTTACCAAATGCATCGTTATGCAATGGGAAAATAATGGATGACTCAATGAAAATATTTCTATACTTTATGTTTTAAAATGTAATTTGTATTTCATGTATGTATGAGGTATCCCAATAATACTAAACTATTAGGTCTATTAGGATGTGATAATACATATCTTATGTCAATGTAATAATGTAACTAGAACTTACACACTACTGGGGTTAGGGTCCTTAAATCATTCATATTCATTATTCTGATTTCATGTAATAGTTATAATGGTATACTCTATTTTGGTTCAATACATGTGAAGTATCAGGGGCATACCTCTTCATGAATGAAACTTAGAACTCATACAAAAAATCAGAGAGGTTTGGTGGAATCGCCAAGAGAAAAGTTAACATCTCCAATTGATCAATAATACATAACATGTCAATACACCTGGGGCCCAACATTCAATTCATTTTTAGATTAATAACACAATTCTATTGAGAAATTATTTGGAATACCTTCTCACAAACTTCAAACTAGAGATTTTACCAGTGATTGTCAACATTTTATAATGACTTTGATCTTCATTAATGTGTTACTAAATAGATCTAACAATCTCTTCCATTTCCATAGTTCTCTATAAATTTAACATAATTCATTATCAAACTATGATTCATAAGGAGAAATAAAAATGCCTGAGTGAAAGGTATTATCATATTATACTATAAAAAGATGAAGGTGTTGGTACCATTCACCTTTAAAATTCTTAGAAAAGGACCTCAACACATACTAAAAGGTTTTAATTCTTATTGTTGAATGATTATCATTATTAGGGTGATAAGCAGTGTGAAAACACATCTATTAATAAAAATATTTCTAAAGACATCACCAGAACATTGAGTAAATCATCAAATCCTAATCAAATAAAATAGAATGTTGTACTCCATGATAACATACAAATTCCTTAATATATATTGGATGTTCGATCAAAATAGAAATATTATCTAATATCAATGAATTGTGATGACTTCATAGGGAGATCCTCTAAAAACCAAATAGAATTATAGACTTTGTAAATTTTTTGTTGTCTGAATAAATAATATATTTTGACCTTTTTCCATTTGCATTATTGTATTTGTAATGGGTTGGTATTTGAGAAAACTAGGCTTGAAAGAAAAAATAATGATGGGTAATGGTAGTGACAACTCATCAGGATTTTGTCTTTCAATCATATCTTTTTGATATACCTAGAACCAAAATATAGACTATGAAATATATCTATTTATGATGTCCCCATAAAAATAGTCTTTTAGTTCTCTATACATCTTACCTCTTCATAGAAAAATATATAATTGTAAAATATGAGATTCACCTAATAAATCCTATTTCAAATTTGGTATGAAAAAAACATATACACGATTCCTGAAACATATCATTTCATCACAATCATGGTTGAACTTATGAATATTAATCACATTATTATATAGCATGAGATCATATTTTTGGGGATTAAAAATATCTACATGGATATATATTTGAACACACATTAGTGAAGAAAATATTTCTCCGCTTCCTTCAAGATCTTAAGGTGCATTTTTTAAAAATCTAGTAATATTGGGTCATTTGTGACCCTCATTATAGATAATATTTGATGATCCTCCCAATTTAGAGTATCCTACACCTTTTTTTCATTCCCATGGTGGAAATTATTTGAGTATTCATAATCTATAATCATTTGCAAAAAAAATTTCTCTACCATATTCAACTATTTCTATGTGAATATATACATTAATATTTTGATATCAATATATATTACACATTTTTAAATTAAGATAATTCTGATATATGATTAATTATAAAATTATGGTATATGACTTCAAATAAGTTTTTTGGTAATATTTCCCCTAAAAATTTAATTATCATGAGTCATAAGAAATTACAATATTATTATGCTTGAGGATGTCTTGAACTCCCTTCATTAATGTGTCACTATTGGTCAAAAACCATTCTCCAATATTAGGCAGGGAAAGGACAGGTTCAATAACTTACCTTCTCAGTAGTTTCATGAAATTTTCCTCACCTAAATCTGTCCAATGGGTCATTTCCCACTTCTATGTTAACATGGTGACTGTAATATATATTTTCAGAATTTAATAACAATTAAATAATAATATATAGTAAACCCATGAAAACAATTTATTTATGTGATCATGATTATTTTGGTCGATTTTTATATAATATATAACGTTGAAGCATAAAAAAATTGACTCGGTTGAGATTTCATGACCCATAGAATGAAATTCTCCAAAAAAAATTACAATCGGAAAAGTTTACAAAAAAATTTATTACTTTAGGTCTTAAGTGATATTATAAGGTGTTATTCATGTTATTCCTTAATTATGGAATATATAAAAATACCATTTATAATGTCTACCGAAAACTAATCTAGGTAATCTATATTAATTCTATTTAATACATCCATTTGGATAATAGAAGAATTTTTATGACCAAATGGAATAATAATAAATTCATTGTTTTTATAACATGTATGGAAGTTTTTCTTAGGTAAGTAATCACTTTTTAACCACAACTAATAGTATCCAGACCCATGACCCTTCTTGGAAAAACATTGAGATCCTTGTAATTTACCAAAAAAAATCATCCAAATGGGATAATGGATACATATTGTTGATTTTAAAATTGAAATGATACTTATAATTAATTCAGGTTGCATTGATTCATATTAATTATTAACAAAATAAATCAGTGCACTGAATGGTGTAAGAATTTTCCAAGTGAATCACTTATCAACATTCTCCTAGAGATACATATTCATTTCATACAATTCAATAGGGGTCATTCTATATTGAGTCTGTGAAAATTGGTAGACAAACAGATATGAGATCTATTGAATACTCTACATCATTATTTATATGTAGAATAAGTAAATATTTCAAAAAATTTAAATCAATCTTTTTCACAATGAGAATATATGTAAATTTTTGTTTCTCCCTGACACAAACCAAGATGGTCTACCATAAAACTCAGCACCTAACCAGGACCATGATGTGGAACAAAGGGAATTACCAATCCCAACTGGAGGGGAAATAATTCTTTGGAATCAATCATCACATGTGTTAAAAATTTTCCCCATAGAAATCCACTATAAAAAACTCACAAATAATAGAACATCCCATCATTGAAAATAACCACAACCAAAAAAAAATAAAATGATCACAAGTAAAAAAACCTTTTACTTTAAAAAAAGAAAGAATTCCAAAATAGGGAAGGTAAAGACAATTAAAAAACCATTTCTCCATGAAATATGAGGGTTGATACCCTCTTGCCTTATTCACTAACACATATGAATAACGGGACCTCAAGAAACCAAATCCTCCTACACCACAATTGAACAACAAGCCCTTTCCTAGGTAAAATATAATAATTTCTATATTCACCCAAAGATGTTTGTAGAGTGTAAAATAATACCCAATAAAATTACCCAAAAATATTTTCATTTCTATAAAATTATAAAACAAATCAATATTATAGTTATTATGGAAACTAATTTTTTATGAAAATAAACAATGAGTTTAAATGGAAAGTGAGGAATACAACAAGCTAAATAGTGAGCATAACATCACATGAGCACCACGAGTAATCCATAATGCATATGGATTAGTGGGGTCATAGGATCATCATAAATTAGTGGTGAATATATACAAAAACCCAATGTGTTCCCCTTCACATGACACTATATGGTTATCACATCCAATGTTCTAGTGGTCTCCCAAAATGTTCATCTTTTTAATCAGTTTTGTTGCATCAATAATTCAAGAGAAAACCACACCCCGACTGTTATATAATTCCTAGAATACCAGACCTAGTCTTCCATACCACATACCCATGATTCCCTTATGCTAAATTTTAGTTCCCATATAACATGAACCACCTCTTTCACATAAACACACCGAATAATAGAAACTGAGATGAAAAGAACCATTTTTGTAGTAAAAACTTTACACACACCAAAACCCTCTGAATAAATGCTTCAAACCACTCAAAAAACACATATAACCAATTTAGTAACCATAGAATTTTTTTAAAAATCATAATATAATATTAATGTATAAATCCACCTATGTTTCACATGGACACTTCTAGAAACTAGAGTAAATCTACAACTTCACCCCACGGTGACCCTATAATAGAGACAGCGTACCACATCTATCATGATTTAACTCATGAAATAATGATATAATCTTCATTGGTTTATAAAATACACTAGAGAAAAGGGAACCCAATAATAAAAGGGGAAGATACAAAGAAGGAGAAGGAGAATTAGTATGGAGATTCATAGTTGTCGGTTTCTTGGAGAATACACACCTAAAGTACCGATAGAATGCGGTCAAATGGAACCAAGATAAAGGTATAGGGAAGACTAGGATGTAAATTCTAAAATGTGGTGATATATGGGGATTTGGGATTAAATATTAAGTAGTGTAGAATAGAATGTCCAATATTTTTTATGATCAAGAATTCAGAACGGTTTGACTACAAAGTTTTCCAAACCATTTGGAAACGATGTGGTACATCTGTCATACAAGAATATAGGTCAAATGGTTTTCTTGGGGACATAAAATGCCTATGTGATAAATTTTTTTCCTAACATAGGTCCACTAAACTAGGATCATGATTAACCATCACACTCATACAAAGGCCTGGTAGTCTGGAAAGTTCCACTGTCTAAATACACGGTTGCTTCTAGGATAGAAATTTTTTTTATCTAACTATGTGCTACCTATGCACCAACAAATGTCATTCCAAAATAATAATTTTTCACAAAAAAATATCAAATCAAAAAGATAAATATGATATCAAAAATATAATAGAAAATACATCAAAACAATTAACTAACGTGGCAATTCTCCCCACCATGAAAACATTACATCCTCTATAAATAAAACCAATGTTTGGTTAGACAATAAAAAATTGATCTAGTCTTCAACCCAATACATACATTCCCTTGTATAATTATAAGTCCATGGACTTAAACCTTACTTAATTCTGAATTAAATGAATAGTTCACATTGAGGATCTTTTCAGGTTTAGAGTTTTAGAGAATTAGATCATAAATCATGAATTACATTCCACATTTAAACAAAGTGGTTACATAAAAGATAGTATTGTTGTTTCCCCATCAACGGAAACATATTTAAAATAAAACATGGTTTCTATCTTGACACATCCTTGACACTATCTTCATATCATGCACCTTTCCCTTGACATGTGAAAAAGATTTCAAAAACTAGGCATGGGCATAAAAATCTCAGTAAGGGATATAAAAGTATGAAAAGAAAACATTAGTCCATGTATGAAAATCATACTTTACTCATAAAACATAATCATTTTAACATACCTCATCAAATCACGAATAAATTATAGAAATCATAAGGCATAAAGGTAAATTGAGGCATTCCTAACATACTTACGTAGGGAGTAACCATCTTGGTTACGTTTGGAATACCAATCGTAGTATATTCCCTAAATCTCTTCGGAGAAACCATGACGTTTAACTCTTTCGCGTTACCTAATTCATTGGAGAGCTTTATAGGGCTTACCTGCCCTTAGTTTATCACGGAACCACCCGTCTTCATAACAATGCCTATGAACCATAACATAATCATAGCACATAACATAAGCATAAAGAAAAGATAACATTCCCACATTGAAATAACAATATAACATTTTAATATATTTAAATAATGTATCCATTTTAAAAACTATTTTCAAAACCCTTTAAAACATTTAATAAAGAGATTTTTAAATCAAAGTGTCCCATACCTCATTGAATCTTTTAACATTTTAAACCATTAATTTACATATAAATAAATTCTTAAAACAATTTTGAAAGCATGGATATTAATGAGAAATATTTATAAGATTAAATCATTAAACCATTTAAAATGATATTTTAGTTAAAGGGTTTTTAACAAAATGAGAGACACTTGAATACAATAATTGAGAAATAACATTTAATAAAAACATTATAATATCATGAGAATAAAGGGATTCATGATATAATATTCCAAATAACTGTATATACACCATATAAGAGTGAATTGGTGCATAACAACAATGAAGTCTAAATGTAAAAGTAAATTGAGATGAAATCCATTATAAAGATGGTATCCTTAAATTAAGGATAAATCAATCTCATAATTATGTGCGACAAATATAAATACACCAAATATAAGTGGGTATTAAGTGAAAAAAAATCATAGGTCATTCACACATATTCAAAGTATGACATATTCAATAACTACATGTTGAACCCAAAGAAATATAAATTGGGTTAAGAAGTTCCCTTGGTAAAATTCGACAGCCTAGCGACGTCACTATAAAACTCATAAAATTAGTTGATGAGAGAGAAAATGGTATCTCATCACATGGACATAAAATTTAAATCAACAAGGATATAGAATAACATATCCCAACATAATAGTATGTGAATTAAAAGACATAACAAAATATGTCTTTTAAAAAGAGGAGGGTGAAAGGTTCCCTTACCGACTAGGGTATCTTTCAAAACATACACCCCATGAAAGAAGGACATTACAAAGTTGATGTAAATACTCATAAATGAAAGTATATCAAACAAAGAGTATAATAATGGGTAGTAAATATACAACTCAAAGGAAATTGTGGTAAATGTTGCATTAATCTCACGGGAATAAAAGTGAGATGAAAAATCCCTTACAAAAACTCGGCAGCCTAACAGCGCCACTTAAAAATTATAAAAACATAATTGATGAGAGTAAGAGGGGGTATCTCATCATATAAAAATAAAAATTACTGTATGGTTAATATAAAATAACATCCTCCAACATAAGAACATGGAGCATAAATGTAATGACATAAAAGAGGGTACATGAAAAGAAAGCGAGAGGTCGGATCCCTTACCTCAAGTCCGACTTGTCTTGTTCGTTTCTTTATATTCATGAATACTATACATTGGTCAATTTATAATTGATTATGGAATTACTTTAAAGATTATTATTCAGTTGATATCACATATTATAATGTTATAATAATTGTTTAATAATGTTAGTTCATATCATATGTTTTTGTCGATGTTTGGTACATGAGTAAAAAAATGAACTTGTTTGAAAATGATTGCCCATGTAGTTATATGTAAATCATTTACAGAATAGTATTAATGATTAAAATATAATATATATCCCGTAAATATTCATTTTATACTATTCCATAACATTTGGAGATAAAAAATGAAAAGCACCGTTCCTGGAGACGGTAGGCCGTACCTACGCATGAACTCTACTTTCAATTTTTTATCATATTAATGGAATTAAAAATATATGAGAGTGATATATATATATATATTAGAATTCCATTAAAATTTATATGTTATATAGGCCACTTATGTTCATTAATTTCATTCTTTATACATTCCATGTATTGCAATAACGTGTCACATCACTTGACGGGGCAGTAGTCCACACTTCCTCATATGAAATTATCACATTTGCACAACCTCAAAATAATAAAGGCATGTTTTAAATATAAAATACAGAAGAATATAGTAACCATAAATACCATATATACCATATATAAAATACATTGAAATCATAATGTCCACCTTTAATGGTTTTAAAAGAATATTGAACAATCATCGTTTCATGAGAGAGAAAATCGCCAACCACAGAAATAGTATGTTCTTTAACCATTAGAAGAAGGTGTGTGTAAGTGTAGCTCGAATAATTCACATAAAACATCCTATTATATTTAAGATACTGGTGTTTTAACAAAATAATATAATAAAAAGAGTTTAGGGGGTTGGAGAAGCAAAATAAAACATAAGAACACAAGAGAAAACACTACCTTTAAAACGGGTAACTCTCTTTGATTTAAGCTCAAAGGCTTCCTCGGAAAGGATTATGCCCAAAGTGAGGCATCAATTATGAAGAGAGGTATGTGTAGAGATGAAATGGGCAGGGGTTGGCCGAACAAAATGTTGAGACCCGAAGCTTGATGTACATGGAAATTACATTACTTTTGCGGAATACTTAATACATAACAAAAACAGACACACGAGGACCGTAATAGTTTACTGTCTTTGGAAACTCGGAATATAATCTTCTAATCGTGGTGAAAGATCTTCAACATATCCCATAAATATCTTCCCTTTTTTTTACCTAAAACCTTTCTTTATATCCTGGGGAAAAGAAAGCATAAAAGGGTGAGCTCAAATGCTCAGTAAGGGTAAACAAAAGAAATATCAATCACATCATATTCATAAGAACATAACATTTTGGAAATCTTAACCTGCAAAAGAGATCATAATATCATAACATGGGATAAATCATAGTAGTGAAATTTAATCCCAATAATCATAACTTAAAACATGAAACTTTGTGGCATACACACATAATCATACAGAATCATTTCTTATTATTCAAGACTCATTCCCAAGACTATCATAGTGGACAAAGTCCCTTTCTGAATCGAGTTCACTCCTCGTTTCAGTCCTATTTCACTGAACCGGTATAACCTACCGTTCCAGCCATGTCTATATCATGAGATATAAAATCATTACCCAATGCATTGGAGGCATATATAGGTCCCACCCATCTCATAATGATACCATTATTATGTGTGCCACAAAATCATACATCATTGCATAACCCATGTAATAAAAATGGGATTCTTTAACATCATGACATCATAAAACAATTAATATAAGATAAATGAATTCATAAAAATAATTCCATCACAACATAATCAATTCAATGTAATAATAGGGATAGAAATAGAACCCTATATTATCTTAGATGGAAAATAATTTTGATAAAACACTTGAACTCCATTCTTGAGAAAAATATCCTTTCTACTTCAAAAACATTTTCCTTTCTTAACATGTCATAAAATTTTAAACTAAAAGAAGTTGATTAAAAATAATCTTGAAAACATGTAAAGGAAGCTTCTTGGAAATAATGTTTTAAAAATCCATTCATGTCGTATAAGTTTAAAAAAACATTCTTCTCGTACTTTTGTCGGAAAAGTCAAAAAGTACCTCGTAAGAAAAACGACAAAAGATTCCTTTCATATATTTTACTAAAAACTCACCAAAGGGTAAAATAGGTTTTAAAAAATTTTAGGTGGATGGAAATAATATTAAATATTGAGGTAACATGGATTTTGATGATAAAATACACCCCAGTAAATACCAAAGTATAAGCAATCTCGGATAAAAATGAGATTGTGATATTTCCCTTAACTGAGGTCTGTTTTGCTTCGTAAGTGTCCGAACCTCCTGTATAATGATTTAAATAATGTTATTGACTTATTCAAGAATCATAATTATTTTTATGATATCATATATGGTCATTTTCTTAGCTTCTTAGTCGTAATATTTCATTGCTAGTTGTTATTCGGGTGTTTATAACTTTTTGTTCTTATGCGTGTTTTGTCGAATAAATTCTTATTCTTATCTTTAGGTTATAGATACCTAATTTCCAGAATGGTATTAGTGTAATATATATCATATTCATTCATTCAATTCCTTATATAATCATTATTAAATGAAGATCATGTAGAACGAGTCGCATCACATCGTGGAGACGGTATTCCGTACGTACGCACGAGTGATGATATCATTCATATGATCGTGGAATTGTATTGGAGTGTATGTATACTATTTCAGAATCATTATCACTTTATAATAGACATTTATAGTTATTATTTACACCATTATACCAATCCAAGTAAGGTGGTGGTGGAAAATAGATTACACCACAGCGTGGAGACGGTATTTCGTACGTACGCACGCGCGGTGATTTATTTTTCCGTAGGATGGATAGATGGTGAAATAGGGTTGTTTCATACTTATAATAACATATAAGTATATGAGTGATACTGATGTTATTACTTCATAATGAAACAACTAAAGAAGAAGAAGTGGAAGAAGAAATAAAGATGAAAGAATCGGTAACGGACATTACCTCTTCTTTGAAGTGATTTTTTGAGACCTTCTTTTAGGGCACTAAAATTGGTCTTTGAAGAATACCAGGACCTCTAGGATGTCTCTAGGGAAGTGGAGAGGAGTAATTGGCAGGGGTTGTCCGAGCTTGAAGGCTCAATGTGGGGTGAGGAAGAGGGGGAGTAGGTGCCCTTTTATAAGGGATGAGAGGGTCACCTTTGGGAAAACTAAAAATATTATTTTATTATAAAGTCAAGTTCGGTTTTAAATAGCTCCAAATTGATATATTTAAAAGATAAGGTGGGGATGGGTCGAAATCCTCTCATCCAATAGAATTTAGACAAGTTTAGGTTCCTTATCATTTAGATTTAACATTAAGATAAATAAGATTACTTTTACCGTGTCTTCTTGTGTTCTTATACTATAAGGTTAATAAACTTACTATAAGCAACCAAACGAACCCCAAGTTGTTTATTATTAATATATATAACCTTATATAAGTCATTTGGCCGAACCTTAGATTTTTAAAATAACAATTACTAATATAATATTTGTTTTAAAAACTATTTTATGTCAATTTTGACACTATTTAGTAATTGATTTTTGTGAAAATCATAACAGAATTATTAGTTAGAACCAAGTTAATTAAATCAATACTAACATGTCATATTAACCTATAAAATTAGTGGAATTCATAAAAAGTCTCAAATTAAATTTATTTTGGTGTTTATAACATTAATTATGTCAATATTTCATTAATAAGATAATTACTACATCATCTTTGTGCCATAAATAAATTAAATTATTTAATGTCTAAAAATTACAAATAAAATACAATTATGTAGGAAATCCTTTTATCTTTCTAATGAATATTTATAGTTGAATTTATCTTATATATAACCTTATATTAAAAATTATTTACTTATTAAACTTTGATTTTAACTATTTTAACCCTTTTTAAATAAATTAATAATAAATGTCCTAATCTAATCCAAGTGGGCCTAAATGGTCATATTTTATTCCTAAGTTTGTTTTTGGTCGAATTACACTTATCCAATAGA
Source organism: Viscum album (assembly GCA_963277665.1). Taxonomy (NCBI): domain Eukaryota; kingdom Viridiplantae; phylum Streptophyta; class Magnoliopsida; order Santalales; family Viscaceae; genus Viscum; species Viscum album. Next base: position 931,667,793 of record OY728165.1, read on the forward strand.
ATTAGGACATGTGTTAGGATAATAATAATATCATTTTTACCCTTATTTACCCTATTTACTTTTAACCGTGGTAAAAAAAATAAAAAGTTACTATTCATCAAAAAATTATTTTCACCTCATTGAACCACATTTTACTTACTGACATCAACCGTGTCTCTTGGATTTTCGAAATGTTACTCACAGAAGCGGTAAAATTATGTTTTATGAAAAATTCAATTTTTAAACTACCACTTAGTGGTTTCACTATTCATCAAAAATTGAAAGTTTTTAGAAAAATACCAAAATTTCATCCTAGGCTAATTTCGATATTCCGAATCTAAAAATGAAGTCCATTTTGAAAAATAAAATTTATAAAATTTCAAAAAGTGGTTATTACTATTCATAACGGCAGGTTTTAATAATATTTTAATAGCATATCGTTGTTTAGTGAAACTCGGTATTGCGTACGACGCAAGCTATCGAGGAAGGTCGCGATTTCGTGTAAAGCAATCCAAGTAAGTGTTGTGTAGAAAAAGATTCCTTTGATGATTTATATAACATAAAAGTCTCAGGTGTTACATACTACCCCCTTAAAATGAATTTCACCCTTAAAATTTGTCACTTTGTAACAAACAGATGAGGATACCTCTCCCTCATCATATCCTCAAGCTCCCATGTAGCTTCTTCTAATTAGTGTTCCTCCATAAAACATTCACCAATCGAGTGGTCTTGCTTCGTAATACTTTTTTGCTACGATCCAGAATCTCTATTGATTGTTCTTTATAAGAAAGATCTTGCACCAGTGGTACAACTTCTGAGCTAAGTACATGTGAAGGATCAGGTATGTACTTTCTCAGAAGAGATACATGGAACACATCGTGAACTTGAGAGAGATTCGGTGGAAGCTCCAATCGGTATTCTACCTTCCCAACACGATCCAATATTTCGAAAGGACCGATATATCTAGGGATCAACTTCCCCTTCTTTCCAAATCTCATGACTCTCTTCCAGGGAGATATTCGTAAGAACACTTTATCACCCACTTCAAACTATAGGTCTTTTCTTCGGTTGTCAGCATAACTTTTCTGTCGACTCTGAGCTGCTCTTATGTGTTGTTGAATAGATCTGACCTTTTCTGCCATTTCATCAATGAGATCGGGTCCTAATAGCTTTCATTCCCCAACTTCATCACAACAAGTTGGTGTCTGGAATTTCTTTCCATAGAGAGCTTCATAAAAAGCCATCTGAATACTAGAGTGAAAGCTATTATTATAAGAAAATTCCACCAAAGGTAGGTGTTGATCCCAACCACCTTTGAAATCTATAGAGCAAGCTCTCAACATATCTTCTAGAGTTTGAATTGTTCTCTCAGACTGACCATCTGTCTGAGGATGATAAGCCGTGTTGAAACTCAACTCTGTATCCAGAGTATGCTGAAGACTTCTCCAGAACATCGAGGTAAATCTCGGATCCCGATCAGATATAATAGAAAGTGGTACTACATTCAATCTTACCACTTCCTTTACATATATCCTGGAAAGCTGATCCAGAGAGAAATCCTCTCTAATAGCAATGAAGTGTGCAGACTTTGTAAGACGATCAACTATGACCCAGATAACATTATTGCATTTGGATGTTTTAGGAAGTGCTGTGACAAAGTCCATAGTGATGTTTTCCCATTTCCATTCGGGTATGGGTAATTGTTGTAACATCCCCTTAGACTTCTGTCTCTCAACTTTAACTTGCTGAAAAACTAGGCATCGAGAGACATATTCAGCAACATCTCTTTTCATGCCATCCCACCAAAAGTACTCTTTTAGGTCCCTATACATATTCGTGCTTCCAGGATGAATAGAGATTGAAGAACTATGAGCCTCATCCAGAAAGTCCTTCTTTAATTCTGGGATGGGAGGAACACAATCCTGATTCCTGAACATTATTATCCCATCAGAATCAAGGTTGAATTCAGGAACATTTCTCACCTTCTTTTGTAACTCGACATCTTCTTTCTGTGCCTCTTTAATCTTCACATGTATAGATGGTTGAACATTCATTTGAGAAAGATAATATTTTCCCCTTCCATTATAATTCCAAGATCCATCCTTTGTAAATACATAAATATTGGATCTTTTGTGATCCTCATCATGGATAAACTAGCATGGTGATGTCGACTTAATGCATCTTCCACCTTGTTTTCTTTCCCAGGGTGGTAATGGATTGAGCAGTCATAATCCTTAATCACCTCCAACCATCTTCTTTGATGCATATTCATCTCCTTTTGTGTGAAAATATATTTTAATCTTTTATGATCAGTATAAATATCACACCTTTCACTATAAAGGTAATGCCTCCAAATCTTTAATGCAAAGATTACCGCAGCTAACTCCAAATCATGTGTTGGGAAATTTTTCTCATGGATTTTCAAATGTCGTGAGGCATAAGCTATCACCACATCATTTTTCATAAGAACACACCCCAATCCCTTCTTGTATGCATCACAATAGATCACAAACCATTCTCCACTACAAGGCAGTGTGAGCACAGGTGCACTGGATAACCTTCTTTTCAACTCCTTGAAATTCTCTTCACATTCTTCCATCCAAACAAACTTAACTTCTTTCCGAGTCAACTTGGTGAGTGGATTAGATAATCGTGAAAAAACTTTCACAAAAGGTCGATAATATCCAGCCAAACCAAGAAAAAATCGGATCTCGGTTACTGTTTTTGGTCTCGACCATCTTTCGATAACCTCTGTTTTTGCTGGATCCACAGATATCCCCTCTTTTGAGATTATGTGACCCAAAAATGCAACTTTTTGAAGCCAAAATTCACACTTGGTAAATTTGGCATAAAGCTTCTCCTTTATCAGGGTCTTCAATATAATTCTCAAGTGATCATCATGTTCTTCCTTGCTCTTTGAATAGACAAGAATATCGTCTATAAAGACTACTACAAATGGATCAAGATAGTCTCTAAAGACTCTATTCATCAGATCCATGTAGATAGCAGTGGCATTAGTAAGACCAAATGGAATCACTATAAATTCATAGTGTCCATACCTTGTACGGAAATCCATCTTTGGTATATACTCCCTTTTGACCCTTAATTGATGATACCTTGAACAAAGATCAATCTTGGAAAATTATTAAGCTCCGCATAGTTGGTCAAATAGGTCATCAATGCGCGGGAGAGGATATTTGTTCTTGATAGTGATCTTGTTATATTCTCGATAATCAATGCAGAGTCTCATTGATCCATATTTCTTCTTAACAAATAGAACAGGTGCTCCCCAAGGTGACGCACTAGGGTGTATGAATCCCTTATCAAGATTCTCTTGGAGTTGCTTCTTCAATTCCTGCATCTCAATTGGGGCCATTCTATAAGGTGTCTTTGAAATAGGCAAAGCACCCGGTACGAGTTCTATTGAAAAATCAACATCACGATTTGGTGGAAGACCCGGTAATTCCTCCGGAAAGACATCATCAAACTCCCGTACAATGGTAATATTCTTAATCATGAGTTTCTCACCAACCATTTGAGATAAATAACCTTCATTTAGTGGAATCAAGACCCATAATATGGATGAAATTTCCACTGGAAGGTTATGTTCATCCTTGCATTGATAGACGATCATATATTGATTTGGAATATGAAATGTGACTTCCCTTATTTGGAAATTCATATGAGCTCCATATAAAGAAATCCAATCCATGCCAAGAATCACATCAAATTCCATTATAGGAAGGATCACAAGATTTGCAGGAAGCACTTTCCCACAATCTTCGATCGGAGAAGAATTATAAACTTTTGATGCGACTGTTGTGCCATTAGGTGTTGTCACAGCTAACTCAACTCTAATTGTTGAGGTAATACGGTGATACCCTTAGAAAATTATTCAGAAATAAAAGAGTGGGTGGATCAGAATCAAATAAAACATTTTCTACTTTAGAGTGGATGGTAAGTGTACCTTTCACCACATCGTTATCGTACTCCACATCACTAATAGAAATTGCATGTGACTTTCCTTTGTCTTTATCCTTAAGAGTTTGTTGATGTCGACCATCATCATCAACCCTTGGATTAGGGAATTTATTGGCATAATGCCCCATCTCCTTGAACCTGAAACATTGAAGTGTAGTAGGTTCATTCTGTGTATCCCTTACTTTGTTTGCATCATTAGACATATTCTTCCCATCGTCGCGGCATTCAAATGCCCGATGACCTTCTTTTCCACACTTGAAACATTTACTTGTCCCTTTAAGACAACTCCCTCCATGTTTCCTTCCACACTTTGAGCATAAGGGAAAGCTCATCTTCTTCTCAGTGTGCTCTTTAGATTTTTCTTTGAATTCCATTTTCCTCTTCTTATCAAACCCATATGACTGATGGGTTACTCCAATCTCCATATCAACATTGAGAGCACATCGAACGATTTCCTCGTAGCTATTGAAGTCCCTTATGGCTAAGGACCTTCGAAGACTTGGTTTTAAGCCACTAATGAATCGATCGATCATACTCTCAGGTTGGATAATAATACTAGAAGCGTACCTTGAAAGTCTTGTAAAATTTTCTTCATAGGTACCAACAGATTCATCATCCTTTTGCTTCAGTTCAAGAAAATCTTTCTCCATCGTTGTTCGGAGAATACGAGAGACGTACTTATTGAAAAATAAGTTCTTGAACTCGTCCCATTACATGGACTCAATTTCATCCCTTTGCCTCTTATTATTAATAAGATTCCACCATTGATCAGCATCTCCTTCCAAACGATACACTTCTAGGATGACTTTATCATGTTCATAACATTGAAGAACTGAAAATATATTTTCAGTAGTACTAATCCATTGTTCAGCAACTAATGGATCAGTAGACCAGCTGAAAGAAGGTGGACGCTGCCTCATGAAGGATTCAACAGAATGTTGATCCTTCCTTTGCTCGTTTGGAAGTCTTGCATGATTCATAGCTTGAGAAAGTTGTGTGATCATGGCTACAAGATTTTGAATTCCATCTCCCATAACGTTTAGTTGCTCTGGGGGACAATCATTGCATTGCTCGTCGCATTCCGCATTAACACGATTCCTTCGGGTTCTAGCCACTGACTAAAACCAAGAAGAATAGTGTGAGCAACACTAATTATAATAGGAAAACCACATAATCAAGAATAAAATTTCACACTTAAGGTCTTATCCTAGGTTATTCATGGCCATTTCTAAAACACTAAGATTGTGTTCTATGCTTAGACTTATCCTTAGAGTTCTTACTAAGGCTTTCGCATCCTAGTTTCCAATGGTTGACTATAACTTTCCTCTGATACCAATTGTAGAGACTCGAAGCTTGATGTACATGGACATTACATTAATTTTTCGGAATACTTAATACATAACAAAAATAGACTCACGAGGACCGTAATAGTTTATTGTCTTTGGAAACTCGGAATATAATCTTCTAATCATGGTGAAAGATCTTCAACATCTCCCATAAAGATCATCCCTTTTTTTACCTAAAACCTTTCTTTATATCGTGGGGAAAATAAAACATAAAAGGGTGATATCAAATGCTCAGTAAGGGTAAACAAAAGAAATATCAATCACATCATATTAATAAGAACATAACATTTTGGAAATCATAACCGGAAAAAGAGATCATAATATCATAACATGGGATAAATCATAGTAGTGAAATGTAATCCCAATAATCATAACTTAAAACATGAAACTTTGTGGCATACACACATAATCATAGAGAATCATTTCTTATTAGTCAAGACTCATTTCCAAGACTATCTTAGTGGACAAAGTCCGTTTCTGAACTGAGTTCACTCCTCATTTCAGTCCTGTTTCACTGAACCGGTATAACCTACCGTTCCAGCCTTGTCTATCTCATGAGATATAAAATCTTTACCCAATGCATTGAAGGAAGATATAGGTCCCACCCATCTCATAATGATACCATTCTTATGTGTGCCACAAAATCATACATCATTGCATAACCCATGTAATAAAAATGGTATTCTTAAACATCATGACATCATAAAACAATTCATATAAGATAAATGAATTCATAAAAATAATTCCATCACAACATAATCAAATCAATGTAATAATAGGGATATAAACAGAACCCTATATTATCTTAGATGGAAAATAATTTTGATAAAACACTTGAACTCCATTCTTGAGAAAAATGTCCTTTCTACTTCAAAAACATTTTCCTTTCTTAACATGTCATAAAATTTTAAACTAAAAGAAGTTGATTAAAAATAAACTTGAAAACATGTAAAGGAGGCTTCTTGGAAATAATGTTTTAAAAATCCATTCATGCCGTATATGTTAAAAAAACATTCTTCTCGTACTTTTGTCGGAAAAGTCAAAAAGTACCTCGTACGAAAAACGACAAAAGATTCCTTTCATATATTTTTCTAAAAACTCACAAAAGGGTAAAATAGGTATTAAAATATTGTAGGTGGATGGAAATAATATTAAATATTTAGGTAAAATGGATGTGGATGATAAAATACACCCTGGTAAATACCAAAGTATAAGAAATCTCGGATAAAAATGAGATTGTGATATTTCCCTTACCTTAGGTCCATTTTGCTTTGTAAGTTTCCGAACCTCCTATATAATGATTTAAATATTGTTAATGACTTATTCCAGAATCATACATATTTTTATGATATCATATATGGTCATTTACTTAGCTTCTTAGTAGTAATATTTCATTGCTACTTGTTATTTGGGTGTTTATAACTTTTTGTTCATATGCGTGTTTTGTCGAATAAATTCTTATTCTTATCTTTAGGTTATAGATACCTCATTTCCAAAATGGTATTAGTGTAATATATATCATATTAATTCATTCAATTCATTCAAATCATTTATATAATCATTATGAAATTAATATCATGTAGAACGAGTTGCATCACATCGTGGAGACGGTATTCCGTACGTATGCACGAGTGATGATATCGTTCCTATGATCGTGGAATTGTATTAGAGTGTATGTATACTATTTCAGAATCAGTATCACTTTATAATAGTCATATATAGTCATTATTTACACCATTATACCCATCCAAGTAAGGTGGTGGTGGAAAATAGATTACACCACGGCGTGGAGACTGTATTCCGTACGTACGCACGCGCGGTGATTTCTTTTTCTGTAGGATGGATAGATGGTGAAATAGGGTTGTTTCATAATTATAATAACATATCAGTATATGAGTGATACTGATGTTATTACTTCATAATGAAACAACTAAAGAAGAAGAAGTGGAAGAAGAAATAAAGATTAAAGAATCGGTAACGGACATTACCTCTTCTTTGAAGTGCTTCTTTGAGACCTTCTTTTAGGGCACTAAAATTGGTCTTTGAAGAAGTCCAGGATCTCAAGGATGTCTCTAGGGAAGTCTAGAGGAGGAATTGGAAGAGTTTGGCCGAGCTGGAAGGCTCAAAGTGGTGTGATGAAGAGGGGGAGGAGGTGCCTTTTTATAAGGGAGGAGAGGGGCACCTTTGGGAAAACTAATAATATTATTTTATTATAAAGTCAAGTTCGGTTTTAAATAGATCCAAATTGATATATTTCTAAGCTAAGGTGGGGATGGGTCGAAATAATCCCATCCAATATAATTTAGACAAGTTTAGTTTCCTTATCATTTAGAATTAACATTAAGTTAAATAAGTTTACTTTTACCATGTCTTCTTGTGTTCTTATACTATAAGGTTAATAAACTTACTATAAGAGCCAAAAGAACTCCAAGTTGTTTATTATTAATATATATAACCATATATAAGTCATTTTTCCGAACCTTAGAATTTTAAAATAACAATTACTAATATAATATTTGTTTTAAAAACTATTTTATGTCAATTTTGACACTATTTAGTAATTTATTTTTGTGAAAATCATAACAGAATTATTAGTTAGAAAAAAGATAATTAAATCAATACTAACATGTCATATTAACCTAGAAAATTAGTGGAATTCATAAAAAGTCTCAAATTACATTTATTTTGGTGTTTATAACATTAATTATGTCAATATTTCATTAATAAGATAATTACTGCATCATCTTTGTGCCATAAATAAATTAAAATATTTAATGTCTAAAAATTACAAATAAAATACCATTATGTAGAAAATCTATTTATCTTTCTAATGAATATTTATAGTCGAATTTATCTTATGTATAACCTTATATTAAAAATTATTTACTTATTAAACTTTGATTTTAACTATTTTAACCCTTCTTTAAATAAATTAATAATAAATGTCCTAATATAATCCAAGTGGGCCTAAATGGTCAAATGCTATTCCTATGTTTGTTTTTGGTCGAATTACACTTTTCCAATAGAATTAGGACATGTGTTAGGGTAATAATAATATCATTTTTACGCTTAATTACCCTATTTACTTTTAACCGTGGTAAAAAAAATAAAAAGTTACTATTCCCCAAAAATTTATTTTCATCTCATTAAACCACATTTTACATAATGACATCAACCGTGTCTCTCGGATTTTCTAAATTCCACTCACAGAAGTGGTAAAATTATTTTTTTTGAAAAATTCAGTTTTTAAACTACCACTTAGTGGTTTCACTATTCATTAAAAATTGAATGTTTTCAGAAAAATACCAAAATTTCACCCTAGGCTAATTTCGATATTCCGAATCCAAAAATGAAGTCCATTTTGAAAAATAAAATTTACAAAATTTCAAAAAGTGGTTATAACTATTCATAACGGCTGGTTTTAATAATATTTTAATAGCATATCATTGTTTAGTGAAACTCGGTATTGCGTACGACGCAAGCTATTGAGGAAGGTTGCGATTTTTGTGTAAAGAAAGACAAGAAAGTGTTTTGTAGAAAAAGATTCCTTTCATGATTTATATAACATAAATGTCTCGGGTGTTACACAAAATTCTTGATAGGTGTGTGTAAGGTTGTAGAGGTGGGGGCCTTTTATAAGAGGAGAAGAGGGGCACTCTTGGAAAGTTATAAAATATTACTTTATTAGAAAATGATTTTCGGATTTTAAAGGTCCTAAAATTATATATTTCGAGGATAAGGTGATAATAGTTCTAAATACACACATCCAATAGGTTTTTCACAAGTGTAGGACTTAGATTTTACATTATCATTTCATTTTATTTAAATCGTTCATTTATGAGGTAATCACTGCATCATCACGGTGTCATATATAAATTAATTTATTTAATGTCTAAAAATTATAAAAAAATATAGTGATGTAGGAAATATTTTTATATTTCTAGTGAATATTTATAGTAAAAAATATGACTTATATAATCCCACGTAAAAATTTCATTAGTAAAACAACACGTGTTTGGGACATTATAATTTTAACTTTAAATAAAAAGGTATTAATGTCATTTTCCAACCAATGTGGCTCCAAGGGGTCCCCATGTTGTCCCATGGATTGTCTTGGTTTGCCATGACACATCCAATAAGGGTAGGACATGTGTCATGTTCATTAATATTATTAAAACATTATTTTTACCTTAAATTACACTAATTACCTCTAATCGCGATTAAAAACATAAAAGGTACTATTCACCAAAAAATTATTTTAATCCCATTGAACAACATTTTACTTCCTAATGACAACCATGTATGTCGGATTTTTGAAATTCAAAACACAGAAGTGGTAATGTTTCATTTAAATGAAAAATCAGTTTTTTAAGTACCACTTAGTGGTTTCACTATTCATCAAAAATTGATGTTTTTCAGAAAAACACCAAAACATCACCCTAAGATATATTTGATATTCCGAATTCAAAAATGATGTTTATTTTAAAAAATTCAAATCAAATAAGTTACATTAATTAATTTAATAATTAATTCCCGTTGTCATGACAAATAGCGTGTTTTTATGAAACAATATATATCAAAAGATTGACACTATTTTAAGTCCAATTTCAAAGTGAAATTAATTTCAACGAGCACTATTAGATTAAATGGTAAAAATATATTCTAAATTAACTTTAAAACAAATTCAGAAGATAATCTAATCGTATAAAAAAATTATATTAAAAAGTTTTTTTGAATTAAAATTCAACATTTTTCACTATTCATTAAAAAATGAACTTTATCGGAAAAATACCAAATATTTACACAAAGTAAATTTTGATGTCCAAATTCTAAAGAAGAATTTTATTTTGTCAAATATAACACATAAAATTGTCAAAAAGTTGATTTAAAAGAGGTTCACCATCAAAAGGTTGTTTATCGACCTTTTAAAGAATATTAGAATGTTTACTCTTAAAATTGGATTCATTCGCATTTTTAAACCTCTAACATTTATTATAAAGAGTAAAAATATTTGACAAAAATATATAATCATTTTGTAGTTAGTTCTGTTCATTCTCGCCATTACAACGACTAGGCGTTAACTATCATTTAAAAATAATATTATTTTATTATTAGAGTGCAACGTAAGATTCCCAAGAAACTCGTTGTTGCGTATTGGGTACGCCATCGAGCATAGCGTTCCCTTTAACGTAATATTAATATTTTTTTCAAAAATATGGATAAATCTGAAAATGTCATATTCTTTATTTACCTGGGGTGTTACATCCTTCCTCCCTTTTAGGAATTGCGTCCTCGCAATTTTAAAATTGGTCTTTGAAACTTCATTGAAAATATCACATCGGAACAAGAGTCAGTAAAACAATCACTTTGAAATAACGAAAGAGAAGTAAAAAGGTCACCTGAGTTTACCCATACCAGGATTCCATGTAGGAAAACATGGATATGGAGGAAAAAAGGGTCATGTTCTGAGAGAGAGTGATACAAAACATTCTTAGGAAAAGTTAACAACAAGAAAATCACATACTTGTGGTGGGTTAAACGGTATTCGATTCCCCCGTAAGAAAAGTTCGTAGACAAATTTTTTATTTTAAGTTAATTTTCATTGAGTAATTTATTTTTTATTATAAGGAAACATTTTTACTTGTCATGTTGACTTTCAAATTTTACTAGTTTTTATACACTGACTCGTACTTTCCCCAAATGATGAGTATTTAGATACACTTGTTTACATTAAGAGAGCTATAATCAACTACTAGAGAATCACCTAATCCACAAAAGAGAACTATATACATCCCATGTATTTAGACCTTAACCAATACTAAAACCTAAAAGGTTATTATGAGATCAGATAATACCCAAAAAGGATGATCCTTTATAAAAAAAATCTATTCTTAATCTCCAAATGTTGTCAAACAATACCCAATGTTCAACAAAGTCCATTCAATAAACAATTTGTCCATCAAATTCATCAATGTAAACCAAACTAAGATTGAAACCCATATATTTGAAGGATTTAATCACATAGTCTTCCAAGGTACAAATTAACACTTATCTCCAAATAACATCAGTTTCTATTAAAGTCTCATATTAAAAAGTAATTAATCTAGTCACATATCATCCATGATAGGTTAATAATTTCTATAGATAACCCAAAATAAACTTACTCTTAATTCATAAAATCATCTAACTAAAAAGAATAAGTCATACTAACCAGGGACTTCACGTAGTCCAGTGGTAGGAGATAAATACCGGTCGCACTATGGTTGTGGGTTCGATTCCCACAGCTTTGTCCGACACGACGGGTTGTCACACGGTCTGTGTGTTGTCCTTTTTATAAAACTCAAAAAATAACCCTAACATGTTTTAACCTGAATAGTTTCCTTATACCACTCATTTTCATCCAAATTCTGTTACGATCTCAACATCTTAATTCTTGAAGTCTTATTTCACCACCATAAGATAAAATAAAACGATTCCCAAAATGAATATCATCGTACATTGATCATGGTGTCCACTCGGTTTCATCGTCATCTTGCTCACATAGGTAAAAGTCCCATGCATTTCAAAAATGATTTATAGATCCTTCAAAATCATTTGCTTCCTCCATCCAAATACACCTTGTACAACATGGGTCATATGGGTGTTCATAGAAAAACAGTTTTGGAAAATAATCATGTATGACATATAATTCCAAAACTTCTGATAAAACATGATTTCTATAAAATAGTCAGACAGAATATGAGTTGAAACTTTTTTATAATGGGTCCTTTTAAAATACAATAAGTATGTGCTGAGAGACTATATTTTAAATGCAAATATAAATAGGTTGCGCAAGGGTCTCCTTCCTCACCACCATTTTTAAAATCATAATATGCGTCAAATTATTTTGATAAGGTAAAATATTTGAAAATACCTGTATAATATTTACCTTTCTTGAAAATTTGAGAATATTGTGAAAATAGAATTTTTCTAAATACAAACCATGATCCAAGATGATAACGAGGTATAGTGGAGGTGTTTGATATCTCAAACAACTTCTTGCAAGTGAGTTGTGTGCTAGAAAAATTTTCATAATCATCTGAACATGAATTTGCAAAAATTATTGCAAGCTTGTCATCAGGAAGAGATAAGAATGTTATTTGAGATATTTCTCCTTCCATTCGTAACCAACATTAATTGACCTGAAAAAAGTTATAAAACAATGATTTAACTGAAATAATATATATAGGTACTAATCATGTGTCTAACAAAAACTTCTAATCCCTAAAGTTGTCTAAACCTCCCTTTGATACCAACTATAAGGCCCCAGCCTTAAACATTAATGATGAATTAAATTAATAATTCACATTGAGGATATTTTCAGGTTTAGGGTTTTAGAGAATTAGATCATAAATCATGAATTACATTCCACATTTAAACACAGTGGTTACATAAAAGATAGTATTGGTTATTCCCCATCAACTGAAACATATTTAAAATAAATCATGGTTTCTTTCTTGATACGTCCTTGACACTATCATCATATCATGCACCTTTCTTTTGACCTATGAAAAACATTTCAAAAACATGGGATGGGCATAAAAAAGCTCAATAAGGGATATAAAATTACGAAAAGAAATTATTAGTCCATGTAGGAAATCATACTTGACTCATAAAACATAATCATTTTAAAATACCTCATCAAATCATGAATAAATCATAGAAATCATAAGGCATAAAGGTAACTTGAGGCATTTATAACATTCTTACGTAAGGAGTAACCCTCTTCATTACGTTTGGAATTCCAATCACAGTATATTCCCTAAATCTCTTCAGAGAAACCTTAACATTTAACTCCTTCGCGTTGCCTAATGCATTGGAGAGCTATATCGGGCTCACCCGCCGTTAGTTTATCACGAAACCACCCGTCTTCATAAAAATGCCCACGAACCATAACCTAATCATAGCACATAACTGAAGAATAAATTAAATATAACATTCCCACATTGCAATAACAATATAACATTTTAAGATATTGAAATAATGTATCCATTCTAAAAACCATTTTCAAAACCATTTAAAACATCTAATAAAGAGATTTTTAAATAAAAGTGTCCCACACCTCATTGAATATTTTAAAATTTTAAATTATTAATATCCTTATAAATAAATTCTTAAAACAACTTTGAAAACATGGATATTAATGAGAAATCTTTATAAGATTAAATCATTAAAACATTTAAAACGATATTTTAGTTAAATGGTTTTTAACAAAATGAGAGACACTTGAATACAATAATTGAGGAATAAAATTTAATCAAAACATTATAATATCATGAGAATAAGGGGATTCATTAAATAATATTCCAAATGACTGTATATACACCATATAAGAGTGAATTGGTGCATAACAACAATGAAGTCTCAATGGAAATGTAAATTGAGATGAAATCCATTATAAAGAGGGTATCCTTAAATTATGGATAAATCAATCTCATAATTATGTGAGACAAATATACATACACCCAATATAAGTGGTATTTAATTGAAAAACAATCAATGGTCATTCTAAAATATTCAAAGGATGACATATTCAATAACTAAATTTTGAACCCAAAGAAATCGAAATTGGGTTAAGAAGTTCCCTTGGTAAAATTTGACAGCCTAACGGCGTCACTTTAAAATTCATAAAATTAGTTGATGAGAGATAAAATGGTATCTTATCACTTGGATATAAAATTTACATCAACAAGGATATAGAATAACATATCCCAACATAATAGTATGTGAATTAAAAGACATGAGAAAAGAAGTCTTTTAAAAAGGGGAGGGTGAAAGGTTCCCTTACCGACTTGGGTATCTTTCAAAACATACACCCCATGGAAGAAGGAAAATACAACATTGATGTAAATACTTATAAATGAAATTATATTACACAAAGAGTAGAATAATGGGCAGTACATATACCACTCAAAGGAAATGGTGGCAAATGTAGCATAAATCTCACGGGAATAAAAGTGTGGTGAAAAATCCCTTACGAAAACTCGGCAGTCTAACGTCGCCACTTAAAAATTCTAAAAAAAGAATTGATGAGAGTAATAGGGGGTATCTCATCATATAAAGATAACAATTACTGTATGGTTAATATAAAATAACATCCTCCAACATAATAACATGGAGCATAAATGAAATGACATAAAAGAGGGTACTTGAAAAGAAAGTGAGAGGTCGGATCTCATACCTCAAGTCCAGCTTGTCTTGTTCGTTTCTTTATATTCCTGAATAATAAACATTGGTAAATATATAATTTCTTAAGGGCCTCCTTTAAATATTATTATTCAGTTCATATCACATATTATAATGTTATAATAATGGTTTAATAATGTTAGTTCATATCAGATGTTTTTGCCGATGATTGGTACATGAGTAAAAAAATAAACTTGTTCGAAAATGATTCCCATGTTGTTATAAGTAAATAATTTATAGGATATTATTAATGATTAAAATATCATATATATCCAGTACATATTCATTTTATACTATTCCATAACATTTGGAGATAAAAAAGGAAAAGCACCGTTCATCGAGACGGTAGGCCGTACGTACGCATTAACACTACTTTCAATTTTTTTTCATATTAATGGAATTACAAATAAATGATATATATATATATTATAACTCCATTATAATATATATGTTATATAGTTTACTTGGTTCATTAATTTCATTCTTTATAAATTCAATGTATTTCATTAACGAGTCACATCACTTGATGGAGAAGTAGTCCACACTTCCTCATATGAAATTATAGCATTTTCACAACATGAAAAAATAAAGGAATGTTTTAAGTATAAAATAAATAAGAATATAGTAAACATAATTACCATATATATCATATATAAAATACAGTGACATCATAATTTCCACCTTTAATGGTGTTAAAATAATATTGAACAGTCATCGTTTCATGAGGCAGAAAATCACCAACCACAAAAACAGTATGTTCTTTAACCATTAGATGAAGGTGTGTGTAAGTGTATCTCGAATACTTCACATAAAAACATCCTAGTATATTTTATATACTGGTGTTGTTACAAAAGAAAAGAATAAAAAGAGTTTATGGGGTTGGAGAAGCAAAATAAATCATAAGAACACAAGAGAAAACAGTACCTTTAAAACGGGTAACACTCTTTGATTTAAGCTCAAAGGCTTCCTTGGAAAGGATTCTTCCCAAAGTGAGGCTTCAATTATGAAGATAGGGATGTGGAGAGTTGAAATGGGCAGGTTTTGGCCGAGCCAATGGCTTGAGAGGTGTGTGTAATGCGGTAGAGGTGGGGGCCTTTTATAAGAGGGGAAGAGGGGCACTCTTGGAAAGTTATAAAATATTACTTTATTATAAAATGATTTTCGGATTATAGAGGTCCCACAATTATATATTTCAAGGATAAGGTGATAATAGTTATAAATAAATACATAAAATATGTTTTTGAAAAGTGTAGGTCTTATATTTTACATTATCTTTTCATTTTATTTAAATCATTCTTTTATGAGGTAATCACGGCATCATCACGATGTCATAAATAAATTAATTTATTTAATGTATAAAAATTATATAAAAATATCATGATGTAGAAAATATTTTTAGATTTCTAATGAATATTTATAGTAAAAAACAAGTCTTATATAACCCATGTAAAAGTTTTTTTTTGTAAAACAACACATGTTTGTGACATTATAATTTTAACATTAAATAAAAAGTTATTAATGTCATTTTCCAACCAAAGTGGCTCCATGGGGTCCCCATGTTGACCCATGGATTTTCTTGGTCGTCCGTGACACATCAAATAAGGGTAGGACATGTTTCAAGTTTATTTCGTATTATTAAAACATTATTTTTACCTTAAATTACACTAATTACCTCTAATCGCGATTAAAAACATAATTGTTACTATTCACCAAAAAAATTTAATCCCATTGAACCAAATTTTACTTCATAATGAAAAAAATGTATGTAGGATTTTTGAAATTCAAAACACAGAAGTTGTAATGTTTCATTTAAACGAAAAATCATTTTTTTAAGTACCACTTAGTGGTTTCACTATTCATAAAAAATCGATGTTTTTCAGAAAAACACCAAAACTTCACCCTAAGTAATATTTGATATTCCGAATTCAAAAATGATGTCTATTTTACAAAATTCAAATCATATATGTTACATTAATTAATTTAATAATTAATTCCCGCTTTGATGACAAATAGCGTGTTTTTATGAAACAATATATATCAAAAGATTGACACTAGTTTAAGTCAAATTTCAAAGTGAAATTAATTCCAACGACCAATATTGGATTAAATGGTAAAAATATATTCTAATTTCACTTTAAAACCAATTCAAAAGATAATATAATCATATAAATAAATTAGATTAAAAAGAGGTTTTGAATTAAAATTCAACATTTTCACTATTCATTAAAAATGAACTTTATCGGAAAAATACCAAAAATTTACACAAATTAAACTTTGATGTCCAGATTCTAAATAAGAATTTTATTTTGTCAAATATAACACATAAAATTGTCAAAAAGTTTATTTAAAAGAGTTTCGCCATCAAAAGGCGGTTAATCGACCTTTTAAAGAATATTAGAATGTTTACGCTTAAAATTGGATTCATTCGCATTTTTAATCCTCTAACATTTATTGTAAAGAGTAAAAATATTTGACAAACATATATAATAATTTTGTAGTTATTTCTTTTCATTCCCACCATTACAACGTCTAGGCGTTATCGACCATTTAAAAATAGTATTATTTTATTATTAGAGTGCAACGTAAGATTCCCAAGAAACTCGTTGTTGCGTATTGGGTACGCCATAGATCATAGTGTCCCCTTTAATGTAATATTAATATTTTATTCACAAATATGGATAAATGTGAAAATGTAATATTCTTTATTTACCTGGCGTGTTACAATAATGTTCATAATCCATGTTCCTCCAAATAAACTCGACCAATAGTATGTATTTACCCCAAAATAAACTTCACATGGGAATCTACAGTCTGTATTAGTTGCTCAAACATAGATTAAATAGGTTACAACTCCATATATTTCTAGTTTAGCACATGAGATGGATACAAATTATACTTATTTAAAAATGAGACATGGAACATGTGCAGAATTGATGTTAACTGATAAGTAAAATCAATAAAAATGTTACCTTATAAAATCTCTCAGCAATATCGAAAGGTTAGACATACCTCATCATTAGCATCCCCTATTTTACAAAATGATAGTGACCAAGGGAGGGGATACATTTATAAACCCATAATCAACAAAGAATAATTAAATGGATCAATTAACTTTATTGGAATAGAAATTTTGGTGGATATTTACTTTCAAAAAATACTTCTTGATTCCCTGAACATTACCAGATGTCTCTTCCACAAGGCACAATCCCAATAATACGGTCTCACCCACTTCCAGTCAACACAAGGAAAACTGAAATGACTGACAAAAAATAACCTAAAATGGAGAATTTTTTATTGTGTATTGATAAATATTATTATATTAAAACAAAACAAATCTCAAATGGTTTTTCGATGAACATATGAAGCCCAACACACTTTCCTAGAACTTTTCTTTTATATCTAATTTTTCCGCACATTCAGACCTTCCGTTTTATGATGGTATGAAATAAGAATCTTAAAAATGATCCTTTTACCATTTTAAGGACTTCCAAAAATTGATAGGTGAAATTTTTCTCCATATTGGAAATTTTAGCTGATGGAACACCATGAAGCCTCACTATATCATGAACTGAAAATTGACCCAACTCACCAACATTGGTTTACTACTTGATAGAAATGAAATGGAATGATTTTTCAGATGGTCAATAATAACCCAAATCGAATTTCTTCCCCATGGTGTATGATGTAATCCAATTAAAAATTCCATGGTTACCACATCCCACTTTATGTTAGGAATGGATAAGGATGAGCCAAACCAGAGGGCCTCTAGTGCTTGATTTTAAACTGCTAACCCAAATAACATGTGGATTCAAATTCATATATATCATACCCTATTCCTAACTAACATAACTGTTGGAAAACATTATAAAACAAATTCATGGTCCTAGGATGAAAGGGCCCCTAAGACTTTTGGCTATCCTACATCACCACATTTGAAAAACAAAACAGAACCACAAATTATCCACTGAATTATATAAATTTATATGAGGATAAAGACAACTCATTGGGAATCATACAACTTTATGGAAACTTCATCTACCACAGTAATAGTTAATCACTAAGTTATATTTCCTAAACTGTCTCTATAAAAGAGGTATTTAGGTAAACATTGGCCAAGAACATACCTCCGTAGTAATCCTTGGCCTCTAGATACATATGGACGAAAAAGTCACAAAGTTTCACTCATCACCAGAATCCTTTAGAGCATGAACTATCACATTACTCTTCATGAAATAGTCTACCTTATTACCACTTTTTGTGGTATATATGATATTGAAATCGAACCCAAAGAATACTAAACCCAAAAATGAGGCCTCAAACTCATATTAAGCAGAGGGAAATTGTATACCATGCTCTTATGATTTGAGTATATTTCAATCTTCTACAATAAAATATAGTGACTCCACATCCTCAGGGCATACATCACTACATCCAATTATATGTCATGTGTTGGGTAGATCCTTTCACATGGACATAGTTTTTGATAACTATAGTCCAACACATGTTCATCATACATTAATACACACCAAATAATTGCACTTGAGGAATCAAAAAAGACAACCTATCCCTTTTTAGCTTCTGGAATGATCTAAATAGGGGTAGTGGTCAAACACTACATGATCTCCTCAAATGAATCTTGAACTTATAGGATCCTATTGAACCTTATCCCTTTATGGGTATGTGAATTTAATGGTCAAGAAATCCTTGGAGAATCCTAAAAAAACCACCTGTAATACACTGTATGAATTAAAGGCATTTAATATAAAATATAGTACTTGGTTTCTCCCATAACAATGTAGCTTCGATCTTATTAGGGTCAACCAAACCCAAATCATTGAGCTCATGTGACCCAAAAAATTTGTTTCTCTGATGTAGAAGGAATATTTGTAGAGCATGGCATAGATACATTGATATGAAAGTGTACCAAGAATGATCCTCAAATTATTCTCATAATCGTCCTCTTTCAATAAATAAAAAATGATGGTTTCTTTGAAAACAATGAATAAAGAGTCGAGGTACTAATGAAACATGTGGTTTCTATGATCCATTACAACCACTGGATCATTCGTCATCCCAAATAGCCTTACCACATACCCGAATTGGGCATTCCTACTACAGAAGGCTATCATAGAAAAATTCAACACTCCCAATTTAACCGACTGATAGATTAAATTCATTGTTTTCATAAAGAACCGCCTTGACCACTTGATCAGATCAAAGAGATCATCGACATAGGTAAATAGGTATTTGATCTTTTTCATTATCTTATCCAGCTTACGGTAATTTATGCACAATTAGAGATATCTATTGGCCTTCATTCTAAATAGAAAAGGGGGGACCAAGGTGAGAGGATCAGGTGAATGAGTCATTTTGATTCCAAATCATACATCTATATCATTAATTCCCTTCAAAAGGTGAGGTCCATGTATTTTAAGGGAAGAGATATTAGTTGTGTTCCTTATGCTAAATTGATGGTGAACTCAACATCCCACTCTAGAGGAAACCCTAGGAAATCATCTATAAATACTAATGGTTACTCATCCAACATAGGATGAAACCCACTATTGAAACCCCGAATCATTATCCCCTAAAATGGGTGATGATATTAATAACAATATTTTCCATCTCTAGAAGAAGAGGTCACATACGTCTTGATTGAAGATCCCATTCACCTTAAATAACCTGGGGTCTACAATAAGGTGACACAAATCTAAATTTTTGGTGGAAAAAATTTATATTCACTTGGGAATGAACCATCAAATATATAACAAGGAACAAGTAAAAGAGGTACATCTCCAGAACTAGGAAATCACATTCCAACTCAAGCATTGATATATGTATAGAACATGATGGCATCCTGAAACCCTTTTCTCACCTCTTTCTTATTCCCATCACCTACATCATATGATCAGTTTGAAAATTAAAAAATTCCACATGAAGGGATAAGGTGAAGGATTTAGTATCGCCCAAATAATTAAAAGGATCAACTATGCAAGATGCAATGAAAACAATAAATCAAACAATTATAGTCCCTATATTTTATTCCAATGGTGCCCATTATAGAGCATGGAGGTTACTCATCTCTTCTTAGATATTAGAAATACTACTTACCAATGTTTATGACTTGTGCTGACTCTATCTAATAGTATATTTATCTCTACCACCATGGACACTAAACAAATAACACACATTCATAGATGGTTTCTTTATGGATGACATTCAAATTGAGGCATTATAAAATTAAAAACCTTGATATCAGTATTCCACTAAAGAAAATCACTAAAAATCTATAAGACAACACTAATGGAATATTAAAAGAGGGTTTAAACACACTAACCACACATTCCCTGACCATCCACAGTAACAGAAAAAGACTAAATCTGCGTTAGAATCCATAGAAAAGATGTTTGGGAAGGATGGCCAGATCTAGCACATTCCTTGTTTCCCTACATATCACATATAATTTTATTCTAAAAATGACCCCACATTCCATTCCCAGAATTGGAACTTCCCAAAAAAAACCTAGTCATTCAACTCTAATAAATCTCTACCATCCGGGATTTATCGATCACATCTATATATGTCTTCATCTTGAACAATAATAAATGAGATTTAATATCTGAACAAAACATCATTTCATTCCATTAATAATTCTTCAACTTATTAAAAACTACATTGGGTAAGTGCTAAACCAAATACATGAATCTTTTGGATTACCCCATCTTGGTATAACCCCATAGTAGAGATATAAGAAACAAGAGTCTTGGTGAAGTACAAGGTCTCAGAGAAATTATACACATTTAAGATTACCTTGATTTCCTTCTTTACCATATTATCATGATTTGCATATTAAGACATTGATTCCCACCACATCTATCAGGGACCTTCCAATAAAACCTATTCACATTTCACTTTCACTGCATAATGAGTATCTTGTAACTATGAAATAAAATCAATATTTTCCATCCAATCATCACCTTATGAGGGTCTCGTGCTACCCCAGAAGGATACAAGCTTGTTCTTGGGATAATTTTGACCCTTCTCCTTTTCAGAACACAGGTAAGTTTCCCTTACATGGATAGGAATAGTGTTTTCTCAATTTCAAAATGCTCCGATTTCCCAAACCATGACATCTACTAGCCTCTTTTCAATTTGTGTGGGAGAAATATCTCTTATCTCTTCCCATTTTTTTCAAAGTAAGTATCTAAGGAGACGTAATACTACATAAAATTTAAATAACTAGGAATACAATTAATACATCATTATAATTTTTTTTTCAAAAATTTTATAAAATTACATGAACAACTATAAATCAAAACAAATACAATAAAGGAACATTAAATAGTCAAAATAATCCACCCCCATTTGGTTCCCATGGAGATTGTTTAGTACATACATCATATATGGAGGAGAAGTTAAATAAAATCCTAAGAATCCCATGGTAACACAATTCCTGTCACGAGGTGTGTTGTTCAGAAACCCCACATTCAACCAAAACAACAAGCCCCAAAAGTCCAAGACTCATTCTCTCTAGATTCCACAAAATATTCTGACCCATGAATGAGAGAAACCATCTTCGAGAAAAAAATTCACAAAACTAGATGAGAATATACCCAACCGAACACTCAACCTGGCCTATAGCATGGACTAAAGGGTTTTCTTGATCCCCATGGGCTGGAAAATTATTTCACTCTTGAGAATCAACCATAAAAAACCCACAAAAATTGATCATTATATCATTAACAACATCATTAATAAATAAATAAATAAAACTATAACATGTTAAACAAGTTTACACTTGAATAAAAAAACAAAACACTGAAACAGGGAAGGAAAAACCAAATACACAACTAATTATATATGAAATAGGAGGGAAAACTTCATCCATCCACATCAACTAAAACTTTATAATAGAGGATTACATAGAAACAATATCCCCTACTTCCACCACATAACAAAATTCTATTTACTAGATCAAACACAACATTTTATACATACACACAATGATGTATGTAGGGTTTGATCCCATACCTAGTAGGATACCACCATAATATATTCGATGGTATAATATTATAAGGAAAATGAACATAGTAGTTTTTATTGAAAGGAAATAACATTTCATAGGGAAATAATTAGATGAGTTTAAAATGAATGTGAAGACTATAAAAAAAGGAATGGTAATCATAAAATCACATGTGTTAAATGGGAAATACATATGGTACAAGGGTTATTGGGGAACTAGGATACTCAGACCAGGTTGATGAATAAATAACAAAACCCAGAACATCGTTATACATGATCTGATAGAGGGGATTCACTTCCAACATTCTAGTGGTATATGATCATTGTCATATGTTTAGTTAATGACATATCATCAATCCTATTAAGGGGAACTGGGCCTCGCCCCTCTCGGACTTCTTAATGTTCAAGACCAATTCTTCCTACCAAGATACATAGATTTTTGTTGTGCTTAATTCCTTTTCTAGTTCTAAATGAACCACCTATCACACATATACACATCCAATAATATAAGAAGACATGTAAACCACCATTTTTAAATGAAAAACTTTCACACCCAACAAAAACATTTAGAATCAAATTCTTTACCACTCAGACAATTAATTGAACAAATATAGAGTCCATATGAAGAATATTGAATCCATAAAATAATTTTATTAAGTGGAATTACCAACCATTCACATAGAAACTTATGGAAATGTTTGGAAATCACCAACCACGCCATAGAGAGACCCTTTAATGTAAAGATCATACCACTTCCAAAAATAATTAAAATAATTGACATATATTGAACCCTCACTGTGTTAATCTATCTGCAAGAGAAAATAGAACCCACGAAATATGGAGTAAGAGATCATAATGAAGAAGGAGAAGATGAAATGGTAGTATTACTTATGGATTTCATGAAGAATCCAAACTAAATACACAAATATATTGATGTCTAAGGGAGATAAGTGGAAGGAGGAAGCACGCCTAAGGATAAAATTCTCCAATGGGGTGAGGCAAGGGGTATTTGGGGTTAAATAAATGAATGGTTTGATAGGAATTAGATCATTTTTAATGATTTGATAGTACACATGGTATCGATTTAGGGTTTTACAAACCATGAGCATACCTTGTGATACCTATTTCCTAATGGAAGAGAGACTGCCTATTTTTTCATTGGTGGGTACATGCCTGTATGGTCCACCGTGAACCTTAGATATATCCACTAACCTTAGGGCATGGTTTCCCCACATATCTATGTGGTATACTAAATGGACTTGAAACTTCCTCATCCTTGGGAAAACTTTTTCTTAGAGGCTAGTACACTATTTCTACTTACCGTTTTCCACCTACCAATGGTACAATATTATCATGATTCAATATAACACCCATGAAAACTAAATGAAAATAACACGACACGAAGTAAATGGCCAAATTCATCAAACTTAATCATGGATGTCACACACCCCCACAATTTCAGACAAATAACACTTTAAAATAATAATCTATGCCCAAAAAATTGATTCAAGTTCTATCAAATGTTTATATTTATTATAATATTGATATATGATCATAGATTATTTTAGAATATAATAATATACGTCTATTCAATGTTAATTTATGTCACATTTATTTAAGGAATCCAATCCATGACTAAGATATCATAAAATTCAACTAGATTGAGAATCTGTAGATTTTTAAGAAGTGAATTCCCACAAACATCAATTAGAGAAGATGCATAGGATTGAGAGGTGATTAACATACAATTAAAATATTATACCACTAATTGAACTAATAATAATTAACGATATCAACAATTTTTTTCTATTTTTATTATATACTAGAATTCATATAAAAAATCTAAGATAAGGTAAATAAATATTTATTAATAACTATTAACACAAAAACAATATAATTTTTTCTTCATTCCCTTATGAAAACCAAAAATATGTTGTATGAACCCCAAACATCATTAATCAGAATGATAAAACGTGTAACGAGGAAATCATTCATTGGATATATAAATCACGACACCATATATTCAATCTATGGGACCTTGGGTCTATCCTAGGCCATCCATGGCCATCATCTATTCAAATCCATCATAATGGTATGTAATGAAAATATGGATAATCCCACGAATATCCTTATTGAGTGTCAAGTAAGGTTCCTAGTAATGGAACACTAACCATGTTCTAGAATGATGGATATAATATAAAAGACCAAATATATTCTAGGTAATTTACCATAATGTAGTTATGAAAAAACCATGTCCATAAGTTATATCTTGAAATATATATTTTTTTTAAGGAAATCCCTTATGTTTTCATTAAAATAAGATAAAAATTATTCAATAAATAGGATTATTATAAGGGTTCCCAATACATTTATCTTGTCCTATTTTCCATTAGTAACAAAACCATACTCTGATACCAATTATAGAGACCCATAATATCGATTCAAAAATAAATTTTTTGTGGATGGATATTCAAGTCATAAAATTTTTCCTCATGCGAGAGTAATATAGTTAGGTTTCCATAAGATAAATTTATACATAAACAACATGTTCAAATAATATATATATCGCCTCCCACAATTTTATTCAGAACTATCACCCTTCTCAATGTTACCAAACATAAATCCTTTCATTATACACTAGTAAAAGAAAACATAAGAAATGTAGAGATTATATAAAAAGTTAGCGTAAAATATATAGATAGAAATGATTAATTAATCATAACAAGATATTAAGTGTATGAGAAATTGATATTAGCAACTGAAAATCCTACTATGCATTTAAAATATTTTATTCTTGAATATTGGAACAGTTCATGTATGTTCAAAATAGATGAATCATTAAAAAATCAAAGGACATTATCCATGAGACCAGAACATTGGAATAAAGAATAAGTATTTTGTAGACATATAAGACTATAAAATAATTTACCTAGTCAAGGATCACTACAATGTTTTTCATAGTAGATTGGGTTCCCTCCCAACTTCATCATATCAATATTCAAGGTTCAATCCCAAGACAATCATAGTAGACAATGTTCCATATGGAATTAGGTTCACTCCCCATCACAGTATCCATTATCTCATGGGATATCTATATTTACCTAATTCATTAAAGGTATATACTATTATAGACCCACCAGTAAAATAATAAAAATCATATATATATGTCCTACAATATCATAAAACATTCATCATAGCATAACCCATGGAAGGGAAGAGGGTTCACAAACATTTCATCAAGAAATCAATTAAACCATGGAAAAAAATATTTCATAAAATCATCCTTAAGTCATCATCATCATACATCATCCAAATAATGAAATTGGATTTTATTATTTTATAATATCCTTATTAAAAAATAGGTGACGTCATAGAAGTTATCTTAGATGAAAAATTCCATTAAAAATCACTAGAACCTTTCATGGTAAAATTTCCCTTTTCATTATGAAATAACTTATTTAAAATATTGAAATTTTACAAATATTAGGATAAAATTTATTTAAAAAAATATTTTTTAGCATGTAATGGAATATTATATTAATTTTTTGGTCATAATGGTGATAAATTACACTCATTAATTGAACATTAAAATATGTATTCCTTTCACATTTTCAAATAAAAGTGAAAAGTACCTCATTTGGAAAATGAAAAAAAAAGAGTGAATTCAAAACATTTCTAAAAAATTAAAAAATGTGTAAAAATGAACTTAAAAAATCATTGGATAATATTAAAAAAATTCCTCAACTTTTTTTTTGAAAAAATGTAAATGGATGAAAATTTATTTTTGAACAAATAGATAAATAAATTTTGTTTTCCTTAATAAAATTCGTATGGTCTCTTAAGTTCCTAAAATCAAAAAATGTAACGAAACATTGTAATATAACAAAATTAGAATATGATAATAATTTCCATGTTATTATTGAGAGATTGGTCATAAAATTTCAATATTATAAACTTCATTATAAAGCATATATATTACAAATGATATTTTAATGTAAATTATTTACAACTATAATAACATTTGAATCTAAATATAAAGAAAGAAAAAACTATAGATTTATATATACATCACTATATATCTCATGATAAGATTCATAAAATACATTAATGTGTAGTATATACACCACTTAAAGGAGTAATGTGGTGAATATGACTTGTGTCATTAAAAAATAAAAGTTATAAATCTCCTTTGACTCTTGTTTGAGTTCTTTCAAAAGAATTATAACCTAATTTATAATAAATATAAATTTATTATAATACTATTACAAAATTATTTAAATATTTATACTCATATATTATCCACTCATAATATTCAAACACCCAGGAATTAATAATTCCTTATTAAAAACCATTTTCGAATGTTAAAATTTTCATTTTCAAGGGAATTTTCATTTGATAGTTTCGATATGTGTACTCTGATTGTGGTTAAAAAATATCCATAATATTAAAAATGGTAGGAATATCATATATATTAATTTTCTGTAAATTTATATTTATTCCGAAATGGTATAGATAGATGAAGGAATGACATATTTCATGAAGATGGTAGTTTTTATGTATACCTAAATGTTTTTTCTAATTCTTTATGAATAGAAGAAAAAATTGTTATATAATAATTAACCTCAAATAAATAATTATTATATAATATATATCATATTTATTTGTTATATATATCTTCATTATCATCCATATAATGCATTTACGGAGAATAGAGTACATCACTTCATGGATGCATTAGTCCAGATGTATGCATAAGAGACAATATCATTTTCCCACAAATTGGAAGGTAATAAGGTTGGTATAATATGATAATACCATAATAATAATAATTTCATGAATATCATATATGAACTTTAAACCATCACAATAACCATTGATGAAGTATATTAATGGAAAATTAATTGCAATGTTATGTGGAGATGGTAGTCGACACATACACACGAGCTATACATTCACTTCCCATTTGATTGATTAAATGATCAATAATGGATGTTTAATGATCATAATAA
The DNA here is from genome assembly GCA_963277665.1 of Viscum album. Taxonomy (NCBI): domain Eukaryota; kingdom Viridiplantae; phylum Streptophyta; class Magnoliopsida; order Santalales; family Viscaceae; genus Viscum; species Viscum album. The sequence goes on from OY728165.1 coordinate 931,695,355, forward strand.
TATTTATGTATACTTGTTATGCCTCATTCATTATTTTATGATGTATAAAAATATTAAACGATATAGGGGAGGAAATAATTTTTAATATATAAGGTAAGGTGATTAGTTTTTATTTGGTAAGCCTCCATTATATATTTTATTAGGGACCATTGGAATGGTATTTGAAGAACAAAAAACCTATAAATAGTTTATAGGGAAGTTTAAAAAAAATTGGAATGTTTTTGTTCATATGTATTGATCAATGAAAAATAAAAAAAAGGTGGGCTGCCCTTTTATTAGTGGGGGAGAGGACACACATGGAATTTCATAAAATAATAAAATATAATAAAACATTTCTCAAGAGAAATATATAAAAATAGATAGATAATATAATGTGGTATTTTATAAGGTTGAAATATGTCTCTTCTATAGGATTTAAAAAAGTATAATTTGCAAAAATATATTCATATCTTGGTTAAATCACCCTTGGTAAACTTGTCTAATCATTAACAATGGTAATAATTATTTACTATTTTTTATATTAATTATGAAACAATATTAAGTTGAAAAAATTATATAATATTATTTATTATGATTAAAATAATTAAATCCATATTATAAAAATAAATTCACAGAAATGGAATAATTTAATTTAAAATAAAACTCAAAAAAATATGTTGAAAGGGAATTTTCCAAAAAAAAACATTTTATTGAGTATACTTTTTTAATGTAAAAAGTAAACATAATTTTTTTAATTGAACTAGATTATATAGATGGATTTTTTATGATTATTTTCACATTTGGTTTATTTTTTGAACTGACTAGTTGGATGGATTTTTTTGATGTTTCTTTGATGATAACGATTGTTCGTAGAATAACTTTCCTGCTCCTGGATCCGAATGTAGGGTTTAGTGGTCTGGGTGATGGTTGTGCTTGATGTTGAGGCATGAGTCTTCTTCATACTTATATCATGCTATTTTATTCCAACACACATATTTCATTAATACTAGAAAAAAATTAATAGTGTTTTAATATGTGAAGTTCGACCGGCCGATGATGTTATAGGAGGCATCTCTCATGGAAGCTTCACATTAGACTATGGGTTCCCGTAGGGATTTTTATTTTTGGTGATTGTGGATAGGCTTCGATATAAAGGTTCCTAAGGTCTGATTTGATCTATTTTAGTGTTTTAATATGAGGACGATGGACTAGAGTGGATGGTTATCTCATCATAACAAGTACGGAGATAAGAATATGACGATAGTGGTGACATAATAATGACGACGCTCGTGGTGAATCATGTTTATGACGGCAGTGATGTGACTTTGTCTAATGTAGGTGACTCATGTATCAAGGTCTCCCAGGGTTAAGTACTTCTCTTTTTTTTGAAATTTGAATTCAATATTTGGTATCTTTAATTTTTTATCTTTTGTGTGGTGTTTTGGTTACAATTCAACCCTAAAGTGGATATTTTGAACATAAAAGAATTGAATTATCAGTTAGTCATTTTCTTTACTCATAAAAGGGTACCACCTAAACCACATTTTTTTACTAATTTGAAATATTTAGATTTATAAAAACTCTACTCAAGTATCTCCTATACTCTCCATCCATGGACAATAAACATTAGCCTTAACAAATAACATGTTATGTATTTGATTATACTAATGGAAGAAAAAGTTTCTACACACATCCATACCATCTAAAAATTGAAGATGTCTCCTATATTGTTTATAGACTATCTTCCATAAGAAGTTGATATATTTCACCTTTTAGTCAGTTATTTTTTTATTTATATAACTCTATTAGAATATAATTAAAAATCAAAGTATATATATATTATCAATGTGATTATGTAATTTTGATATTAATCCAATTTGATCTTTTTCTTAACAATACTCTCCCATAGATTTTAAAAAGTTTTTGTTTGTGTCCGTTTAACCACCTAATTTAAAAATAATATAAATTTATATCTTGGATGACTGTAGATACATAATTACTAGTTTTCTTTGAAATTGATGAAGAAATAATTTTTTTTTATATTCTTGGAATGGTTATATTGTTATTTACCTTATTATTAATATACCACCTATCGTTCAACAAAAATTAACAAAACAAGCTAGTCAATTACATCATTATCATTAATTAAATACTAAAACACAAAAACAGTTAAATTATAACATTATAAGTCATTATAAAATATCAATTATAATGCCTATAATTGTCTATAGTTTAAGTGTATTGAATCTATAAACAATAATAAACAACACCCTTATAATATTTGTATAAAAAATATAATTTAATAACATATGATGATTAATAAAAAACAAATATAATTTTTGTAAATGATTATAAAAAAAATTATAAAATATTATTGTAATGAATAGGGATCTATAATATGTTATTATTGCATTTATATCTTCTAAATGAGGTTAGATCCAGTTTGAATATTAGATATTAATTTTAAGGGGCTTCTCATCAATAATACACTTTCTTTGTGATTTGGTAGGTATAGTAAACATTATTTCTGATATATGGTTTATATAATTCATATCTTACTTATTTTTAAATTAATTATATATTATTATTTGAAATTTAATTTTAATTAAAATTTATATATTTCAAAGGAGTTCTAATTGAAATTTTACCTAAGCATAAGGGTTTCCAATCATTCAATTTCCTTCTTAATTGAATTTCTATTGTTTAAAATAATAATTTTACATATTAAAATGCCTATAATTTGATTAAATCATATACCATTCATATGTTCTTTAATATAAAAAATTATTTACTCTCATAATATCAATTAACTAATATATTATAATTCAAAAAATTCAGAATTTTTTAATGTAAATTTTGAGTGGTTTTCTTAAAAATCATAACCTAGTTTCGATACACAAAAGTGGATGTGATTATGGAATCAATATACATTGGGGTAATCAGCTATAAAAAGGATGTTTGATCATCAACTTGATTATAACATGGTGTATGATTACTTGTCATAGTACTGCACACCTTTATAGACACTCCCAATGAATTTTCAATGGATAATTCACACTCTCTATGAAAACCATAATCAATTACTTTTTCATCATTACATTGGCCTATTAAATTAAAATATATTGATATATATTACTATATAATAATGATTATTTAGAACAATGAAATTACCATTGTCCACTACAATATAAATATTTATTTGATGATGAAAATTCAATTTACATTGTCAATACCCAGTTAGTTATTAGTTGTTTAAAATTTATTCTCATAGATAACAACATTATTCCATTGAATGATGAATTATTTATTTTTCATATTTCTATTATGAATATATCTAATTTTTATTGTTCACGATTAAGTAATATTTTCTATTGGCAATGTTATGGAATATATTGTTAACTTATTCTATTAATTAATTGGGCACATGATAGTTTATAGAAATGGTATTGGAATATTAATTATCTATTTATGCATGATTTCTTGAAATATGGCCTTGAAAATATGATTATGATATCTAGATTTATGATTTCAAAAAGTATGAGATACGTAATTATTATGCATAATTTTATATATATTCATCGATATAGTATTACATCAGATTAATTTGATTAAGTCATTATTTATATTATTTTTTTAAATACTATTTATTCAATGTTTATTTATTGATATCATACATAGAATATTACACCATTAAATAATTATAAGATCACCCTTTATTTTCTATTACACAGTTAACCTAGAAGAAAAATATCTATAATTTTATGGATATTCTAGATGGTATGGAAATGTTATTATGTTATTTTTATACTTTATTAGATGTATTCTAGTAAAATGTAAAATATTTGTATATACCCAATCATCCAAGACTACAACACTATGGATCTGGAATGAACTCTAAAATTTATTACCAACAATGAAATATTATTACCAACTCTAGGATTCTAGATTTTGGGTGTTATATTTTATTTTATTTATACTAATTATTTAAAACTATGTGAAATATATTTAGAAGAACCGATTTAGATGACACAAATTTTATAAAAACACCATATTAATTTTTGGGCCTTCCTAAGAAAAACCCAATAATAACTATATTAATGGTAAATATCATTATTTAATTTTGTGTATTCTATTATTCTGAGACAAAAATTAGTAGAAGAAATAAAAAATATACGATTTTTTTAAATGTATGGATGTTTATCTTGATTATGTTTACAAGGTTAGTTTTAGAGATACTTATATCAGATCCCTATTAGGGATTATGGCCTAGTTTTTGACAAATAGCCTCTCCAATATTGAGAAACTAGTTATTACAGAACATGGTGTTACTATGGTTGAATAATTCATATGAGAAAAACATATAAAATTAAATTAAAATTCTAGAACATTGGTAGTTGGGAAAATGATAATTTTCCAATTAAATGTTATTCTTATATTAGAAAGTTGTAAAATGAAAAATTTAGTCATGTCGGTATATCATTTGAAGGGAGAACCAGATCAATGGTGGTCAATAATTAATATCAGTAAAGATGATTTAGAGACATAGTGAATGGAATATATATATTTTACGTAGATATTGTAGGGAAAATACTTTCCACATGACCAAATGGTTCAAATAGAAAGAAAATTAATCAATATAAGAGAAAAAGATGAAAAAAAATTATTTTTTGTACAAGTCTAAATTTATGATGTTAATTTAAAAATATGTGTACTATTCATATATATTAGAAATTAAGGTTAACCATTTACATTATACGACAAAATAAAGTGTATGAATAGTGTTATTTTATTTGAAATGTTTATCTTTTTAGGATATAGTCTCTTGCACCATTGAGATTAAAAAGGTTTTCTACATGACTTCGGTATTCAAATGAAATTAAGATAGGAATAAGTTGTATTATAATTAATGAAATAAATAAGATACAATATAGATGAAAGAAGGGTTGAGTTTTACTCATGTATTAACAATTGGGAGAAACTACCTAGGAATATCTTAGAGGGAATTTGGTTTTTTCAATTATATAGGAGAAGGTCATAAAACTCACAAATGTAATGTAATGGAAGAAGATAAGAATTTTTATTTATTTAAATATAAGGATATATTGAATTATTCAAACTAATTACCCAATAATCAAGGGATGTTTCCATAGAAAATGCCTAGGGGGAAGTTCAATGTTAATGCTATCACGATAGTTAAAATTAAAGTAAAAAATAACATGGTAGATGGTAAATTTACTTGAAAGTAGATGTTGGGTAATCATTTATTTTATTCTAAATATATGATCCTTTTTATGTTTTTTAATTAGAAAATTGATTCATCCAATGAAACTCTGAGAAATTTGAATTTATATAATAATCCTAATTAGAATATTATTGTAATGAATATTTATTTTTCTATCTATATAATAATTTTAAATATTCCTTAGCGAAAAATGTTATTGCTATACTAATTTCTAATTTTGGAAGAAATATATAGTTTGTATTGTATCTCACTGTTTATTAATTATTTTATTAATGATATAAGGAGATTATGTAAAAAAATATTGTATATAACCCTATTAATTACAAGGGAGAGAATTCACCTCCCATGTCTCACCAAAACACAAATTCCATAGAACACATTAATGAAATTTTGGGGTAAAAGGAAGAGAAGACACAATATTTGGGTGGTAAATAATCATAATGATAATATTATATTTTTGTATATTTTTGTTTAAATAATTAAATAATCTTTTTCGGTGGGGATAGTAGACTATATTTGTATTCATAGTCTACAACACACATTTGTAATTATTTACAATTTATTTGAAAACATATTCTAGAAATGTCTATCAACAACATATTAAAAAAACACTTTATGGATGTCTTAAAATATATAAATACATATTTTAAAAAATAATCGATGTCATATTTGGAAACATAGTTGAAATAAATTTTTCTACACATTGTCTACAATAACCATAATAGAAAATATATTTGGAATCATAATCTTGAAAAAAAATTATTTATAATAAATATATATTATACTAATTGGTGTTGTAGACTCAAAGAACTACTCTAGTAATCATTAGTGTTTTATATTATATTTTGGATGATATGAAGAATTTTTTTTAAAATATGTATAGATTCTTTATGTACAAAAATTTAAATACTAAAATAAAAATCTAATAGGAGTATTAGAATATCTCTGTATACCCATATTAATGTGGAATAATATTATATTATAACTTTTCACTTAAACTTTGAAGAATCAAACGTAGAATGATTATATATGTGTTATTGTCATTCACCATACCATGCATTCATATTTTTTTTCAGTAAGTGAAGAACTACCACTTGAGTGTTATTACCAAATCTATATCATTAAAATTATAAGACATTATTGGAAGGAAAATTAAATTTTAAAGGATTTTGACCTTCATTTTATAGATTAATTTTGAAGATTTTTCACAACGTTATCAACAATGAGCTAAATTTGTGTACCACCTGTCATTAAAAAACTAATGAGTCGTAGGAATGTCAATTTAAAAATTAAAAGAATACTATTATCATGACATCAATATTTTTAGGTTTCATGGGATCAATATTTTACTTTGGTAGAATTTTCTCACAATAATTGTTTCAATTCAAGAATACCAATGGAACCATATATTGTACTATATGGGATTCTATATCATACTACAAAAAGTTGGTATGAAGATATAAAAAGAAATATATTATGACTATTATAAGAAATATAAGAAATTAGGGACTACTCAAAATCATATCAAATAAACTCAAAGTATACAAAATACTTCTATTGATAGTATTTGGAGAGACTTGTAATATTATATTAAGGACCATGTTACCACAATTGTTTCTATATGTAATGGATCTATATATATTTATAAAATTGGGAGTTAAGACATATATATATATATATTCTCCATTTGAAATTCTAGAGTGATTCAGAGTTTCACCTTATATATTGGATCTTCCAACCAACCTTGAAAAATAACATGAAAATTTCTATGTTTAATTATTTATTAAATAATTTTATAGTTCAACTCATTTATTAATATATTAGGATATAATGTTAGAACATTAATTTTCTAGAGGTGAGTAGATTTTATAGGTTCTCTACACAAAAAAAATGTTTCTTGAATTTATAAACTCCAATGTTGAAAGTTCATTAGGAAAATATAAAATTATAAGAGGTAATGATGGATTCATAATGATAATTGGAGAAGGAACTTACAAAAATGCTTAACATCTAATGTATACCCCAATTTTGAGGGAAAGTTTATTTTAGTGGGGAGAATTTCATACCATAGACCATACTAAAACATGTAAATAATAAATCCCAAAACTCTTAAAAGATTCCTACTCTAAAGAGTGAATAAACATAACTATATAAAGATGAAAAATTTATAAAATAATAGAATTTATATATGAATAAAATTATTTCATATTTATACAAATCACGTAAAAATAATCTTATTGTGAATTTTTTAGAATTTTCTAAAATATTTTATAATTTGGTGGATAGTTAAAAATATACTTTTTACCAAACTTATAAATTTTATGAATTTTATGTTATATAATCAACGAAGATAAGTTTTTATAGAAACTTAAGTTATACTATTTTAATAAATAATTACATAACAACAATAAAAAAATTAATTTACAAAAACTATGATTTCTATTTGAAGGACATAAGAAATAGTTTTTAAAAAAAAATAATTTTGATCCTGTATTTTAATTAAATACTATATTTGGAAATAAATTAATAAAATTCAAGAGAAATGGAATATATTTTTTTATAACAGGACAATTTATGACCTAGAATAAAAAAGATATAATATTTTGTCCCACTCAAAAAAATTAATCTTAAAAATGTACGTTTTTCTAAAAACCGATTTTTATGCATTACATGAACTAATGGGAGAAGATATTTTTAATAACATATAAATTTTATTTGATGATATTTAATTTTTATTTTGAATCATTGGGTCTAAATTATGTAATAAGGATCGTTTTATATTTAGGTATTAAATTAAAATTACATAGTTCAAAAATAATTACCATGTGAAATAAAAAATATTGGTAAAATAAACAGATGTAACAGTGAAATACTTGAAACATGTTACCTAATGCATGTTAGATGATTTATTGAACTTATATAAACAAAACCGTCATAATTTTTATCTTTTGGGTTTAGTTATCATTGAATTTTTTCATGCCATAATTGAAGAATTCAGGGAAATTTTGAAAAATTTCATTCTGTTCCCTTATAAAAGTAGATAAATTCAACTAAATTTATCCACCCATTAAAAAAATTAGATCCCACCAAAACTCTTTTCTTATATATACTCATATCAATTCATAGGCCATAGAGGCCATTTATCTTCCAAAAGACTAGAATATAGAGAATTATTGTCTTGAACTTGCAGCGATGCGTAGGTACTATGGTACCTGAACCAACCCTAACATTGATCGAAGGGCATTCCAAATCCCCATAGGTTTGATAATTTTTCCTTGAATCCTAAATTTTCATTGATTGAATGAATCTAAAACTAAAATATATGAAGGTAAAATATAAAATTTAGCATGATTAACACTAAAAAGGAGAAGTACCATAAACAAATTGGTAAAATATTACGTATAAAGATTGAGAAACATACAAAAGAAACAAAAATTTCAACAAGTCATCAGAATCAAAAGATCATATGTATTAAGTAGGAGAAAAATTAACTAATCACCATCAACACTCCATGGTCCCAAGTATTAAGGACATCAACTAACTCTAAGTGGTTATTTCTCTCTTCTCTACCAAGCATAAGAATGTTTACAAATGTATGAATGTAAATATAGGGTGTGAGCTATAAATTCCTATAGGGCCTCACAAATTGTTCCATAATCAATACATATATAATTTACCATTTATTATATAAGTTAAAAAAACAAGGCACGTCATTAAATTAGAATATTTTAAACAAAACCATGCATTTTTAATCAAAAATATGGATTGCATATAAAATAAATTTCAAATAGGCTTAAATGAACATTGTTTATAAAATTATATATATATATAAATTTGAATTTATGAAAATTTTTAATAGTTAATACCATATATAATAATTTCTAGATAATCATATAAAATAACTATGTATGAAATTCCCCTCATAAGTCTGTTTTTTATGTACAAGGATCCCCACACATCTCAATAATGTTATTGTATCTAGTCAGGATAACACAAAAAAATACACCATAACATGGAAACCCATATTGATAAGTTTACATTAAATTGGAGTAATTTATAATGGGAAGTCATGTCTTCGGTTTTTAGTAATAATTTTCATTTTCAATCTACTACTAGTGAGTCATGGTCAAAGATTAGTTTTCCAAGTTACCACTAACTACCCATGAAAACATCTCTTGTAAAAAATCAGTCAAACATGCACAAATTAAGAGTTTTTAAATTAATTAAAATTATAATCTTATATTTTAATGTTTTCATGATTCCTTTATAAATTCAATACTGAAAAATAGGTTTTTATAAAATCATTCAATTTTAAATAAACTATCGTTTTATGCAATTTTTCAAAAAAAATCAAAAGAAAATAAATTTATCAAATCAATTTTAAATAAAGTCACTATTTTTTACCAAATATGTAACAAAATTCTAATTCAATATAATTTTTTGGGTTTTCATGATTTCCATGCCATTTTAGATCACTCATTAAATCCTACAAAATCAGGGTTTCTAAATAAATTAAAAACACATCACAATTTAATCAATAAATATATAGTTCCAATCAAAAGAAATGAATTATGGAACAAACTACCTTTAATTACACAATAAAAGACAAAAACCACAATGGGATAAATAAATAATATTATGGAAGAGAAGATTAGGAAATATTACATATATTAATGATCCAAAAAATAGTTATTATAACCACAAATAAAAAAATGATCTATTATAATATAAGGATTAGATAAATGTATATAAATATAAACCATAAGATATGTGTTACAATAACTCGTAGGAGGATAAATGAGATAAAAAAATGTTTTGATTCACCAATAAGGGGGTTTGTAGGAGTCAAAACCACCTCTTGGGAGCCTTAACAACAACAGAAAATGTTTTAGGATCTAATGGGTTGATTCTGAAATATAAATGGGGGGTTCATGATTTGTATTAAAAAAATATGGGAAATTAAACCCCACACAAAATTTTTTCTAGGTATGGATGCATATATAGAAAAACTATGTAGCCCAAACATGATTCTATATTGGTATGGTGTATATTTTTTCTTATAAAGGTGTGCATATTATCAAATAGTGTACAAAATGTGAAAAAAACCCACCATTATCAGGTTGAAAGTATCTGATGGTATGGTCACACTATTTGAAAAAATTGTGCACCTCCTTTCAGTGGCTCACATCAAGGTGCATAGTTTTTTTTTCCAGTTTGGATAGTCTTTCAAAACCTTACACTAACCGTGTAAACCCCTTGGCCTTCCAAAATATTCCAAATTTTCCTTGAATGATCAAAAAACATTACTCAAATTAAAGGAGATCAAAACTATATTAAAGGAATAATTGAAGTAAGTTAATGGGATTTCATAACCTCCACAAGAAAAATATGTCACCAAAAATATTTTCAAGAGTATTACATGTCAAAAAGATGATGCCACTTATTTATAATCAATGCCTCACCTACCACATCCCATGTGAATCGGAACCGCGATTCCATAGCCCACGGACCATTGGTACTATCCTCTAAGAGAAAACCTATGTATTAGAATAAATAATACTGAATTAATTCTTAGACATAGATAAATCTTCCTCAACATTAAGATATTCCTAGATCAAAACATAAAGTGGGTCATAATGATAAATTCAAAGATATGATACATGGAACCCACACTGTATATGCAATAACGATGTTAATGATTGAATATATATTTTTCATATTTATAAATATTTATAAATTATATAGTATTTTTACATTAAAAAATGTTCTATGTCCAATAGATAATATTACCTAAAATAATGAGTTTCTCTAAAATACTACATTGTAGGAAAGAATGAGTTATATCGAACAATAATATATTATTAAAATTATTACTTAAAATGGATGTTATCTCCTAGAATTTCTGTTAGAGGTAATTAACAGGACAACATATATTATTTTTACAAATGTTTATAAATGTTTTCTATATTCATCCTATAAATATGATCAGCATAATATAAGAATAAAACTTGGTTGATGATTAAAACTTTATTATTTTAAAAATAAAAGTTTCCCCCAGTTAATAGGGACAATTTTTTAAAAATAAATTTTGAAGAATTTAAAAAAAAATTGAAAAATATACAATATTTTTGAAAAAAAATATAAAAAAATGGGTGACTTTCTAGAATCTTTCTAAGATGTTTAATTTTTTGAAGAAAATATAAAAATAATGAATTTTAATTGAAAAGTGTATTTTAGTCTAATTTTTTGGAATAGGGAAATTATTTTTTAATTTATTTTAAATTAAATTAGTTCAATTTTAAATATTTTAATGTTATTTAGGTAATTGGTAACATTTTTTTTATTAAATTAAGGCAAACAATCTTTGTAAACTTTTGAATATTGTCACTTTAAAAACTGAATGTTTTTCCCCTCTATGGGAAGAATATTAAATTAATTTCTATGAACATGGTGGTTTAAAATTGTAAAAATGGATTCTATAACTAGAATTATCATAATGTATTATTTATAATAAGTATAAATTAGTTTTTGAATAAAAGTATTATAGAAACAAATTAAATTTAATTATATCAATTTAGGTAAAGATGAGTTTACTTTGTGGAAAAAAAATTAATCATTATGGAAAAAAAGAATAGTAAACTTATCCAAAAACCCCTTGTATAAAAATATTTCAAAAATAAACCATTTTTTGAATTAATATCCTTATTTAAGGAAAATTATGTAATGCGTACCTCACAATAGTGTTGTCCTTTTTATATTAAAAATAATTCCACTCCTTATCCACTATAAAAATAAACTCACCCTCCCCACTACACCCTTCTCAAACTCTTTATCTCATTAAAAAACATGCAAAAATAATCTCTATGAATACCTACCCTAATCCTAGAATCCACAATTATGAATAAATCCAACCAATAAGCCCTTTGGTAAACCCAAAATGAGTTATCTGAAAATGTTGTTACATTATTCAATATTAATTTTCATTTCATTTATATTTAAAACACCTAAATTAAAAATATACCATGATTATATAACAAAATCAATATCATAAATATAAAAAGATATAATTTTTTTTCTTTTTGATACATACACCTTAACAAAATTACATCAAATGTGATACACAATCATTGATTGTATTAGATAGAGTATCGCCTCATTAATTGATGTCATTCATTCCTCCATTAACATATTTAACAATAGGATATAATTCTTTATTTATAGTTAATATATTTTATAAATTATATTTATAATTTATTTATGATTATATATTTATTATATAACACATACTATCATGATTTATATTATTTTGGGAGTACAATAACATTGTTTGTGGACGTGTGGAGTACCACCACATCAAAGTGCTGAAAATTGTTCGCAATATACATTATATGTATTGAAGAAGGGTTTAATAAAAAATGGTCATATAAATATCATATAAATGATATTTATAAAATAATTATCTTTTAATAGATATAATGTATCATTTTATTTGTAACTTTTTTACACATTAAAAAATCCATAAGGTTGTTCGTGGATGATTAGACTACATCCTCCTCGAAGTGATTTGATTCCTTCTTCATAACAATAATCTTGTATATAAGAATATATGAATAATTAATATGGTATTTAATGTATAATTATTATTATTTATTGTTAAATGTTACTCACCTCATTTCCATAATCTACATTGAAAAATGGGAACATGTTTCATGCATACGTGCGGCCTACCATCTCCATGATAGTGATGTTGGTTCATATTTGATAACCACCATCCATGATTTTTTTCTAAAGGTATAATAAATATAGGAATATTATAAGAATTTCACGATTATTATTACGATAATATCTAAATAATGACCATTAGACAGTAGTTGACCTACCAATGTTTCTTTGACACTTAAACTAAATATGGTCAAAACACCAAACTTATGAATAATTGGTTAAGTAATTGTATACAACAAGGTAATGAGTGAAATGAATTTAATAATAAACTTTCATATGGTTCAAAATATAGAAAATAATTAACTAATGTTTATTGATATGGAAGACTAAGACACAGATGATGAGTCAAACTCAAGGTAAAGGATTTAATCTCAATCTCCTTTAATTGAGGTGTATTTTGATGATATACACTAACATTATTTTATTAGGTTTATATATAGTGGAAAAGACTTATCATATTTGGAATTTATTTATTCCTGTGTTATTTAATTTTATTTAATTTTTATATATATTATGATACTTTTAATCCACTATAAGAAATAATGTTATTAAAATAAAAGGAAAACAATCTTTTCTTTTCTTTTCTGGGTATTTTGTTATTTAAAATGGGTTTCAAAACCTGAAATATTATTTCAATAACATGATTTTTATTCTTATGAGTGAAAATAAAATTATTTGTGCGACATGTAGAAAATTTACATATTTTAGGTGTTATGATTATAAAAATTTTCTTGAACATTTAATGGGTGGTTACATGATAAAAAGGTTATGGACTGTTTCTTGAAAAACCAATGATTTGTGGTTCCATGACAAACTGATGATGGTTGGGTCTATGATATCCCTCTAATACATTTGGTATGAAATATGACATAATGGATTTTACATCATCAAGAGTTACAATTATGGAAGTTGAACACATGATTATTCAATTTTTAATAGTGACATGAATAATAATTTTCAAACATCAATATTTTGTGTTTTATATATTTACTAGGGATTTTATGGTAATCTCGTGATTAAAAAAAATTTAAGCAATGAAATAATTTTCAATGGAAAGTATTTAATTCTTTTTATAGTTGAAAATTATTTGTATATGATAAAATTTTAATGGGTCTTCATGAAATCATTAGACTAATGGGTTTCCTCATTTTTGTATACCTTAATAATATTTTTGTTTTCTTTCGATGTTTTTTAAAAATTTCAAATGATTTATGGATTATAAGGGGAAATTTGTTATTAATGTTTAATATATGGGATATTTTCCAAGAAAATAAATCATTATTTGTTTTAGAAGTATTATATTATGGAAAAAATGTATAGTAATTGAAAGTGTCCAATTTTTTTTATGGTTTTGTTTTGTTTGAGTTGTGAACTAATTATCGAAAACCCTAATCCTGAAAAGATACTAAAACTGTATAAAACAAAATTATTGAATAAAACTCAAGATTATGTAATGTTTAAGGATAATCCCCTATAATTGGTATCAAATTAAAGGGTTATAAAATTTATATGATATGATAGTTATAATATGATTTAATTAGAATATTTTTCTTTATGGTTAATTAATAATGATATAGAATTTAAATATTACCATGTAACTTCATCTAAAATATGTTTGTTCGGATTGGTTTTCCATATATTAAATAATGATGTTGTGGTGGGATGGAATTATGGATAAAATATCCTTATAAATAAAATTCCCAAGATTTATAGAATTGGTACTAAGTATTTTATTTCAGTGATGGATTAGTTGACACATGATATAAATGGTGTTGGACTCTATTAAAGAGCAATGTAAAATGTACCATATAATAACAAGACTATAGTGTAGCATTTAATTAGACATCATACACCATCATTTAGATGATCGTGTGGCCCTGTTTTAGCCAAAGTATGGATTAAATCCCTAGAAAATATATTCAATATCATGGGTTATTCAGATCACCAAAAGGTAAATAGTTGGATTAATCATTTTTATGTTGATGAATAATAATTATGATCAATGGTTAAAAATATCTGAGAAATTGAAGAGATTTTTTTCCTTGAAAATGGGTGATATTTAGAATTTATTCCTCGAGGAATATATTCTTAATTCTATTTTAATGTGGTTGGTAAAATAGTTCATGTAATTTAGATAAAAGGAGAGAGATTTGGTGACTTTATATGAATAAAAATTCACACATTCGGCAAGTTACATCAATAATATTATTTGGGATCTGGATAGTATGATAAATTGGTTTTACTCATTATTAAACCCAATATATCTAATGGAATTAGGTTCTTGTGATTTTAAAATCTATGAGAAACTTTTTTTATGTGTTGAGAATGTTTGAATTATGTTTTTTAATGATAATATATCCTATAAATACTTTATAAATAATACTTTTAATTTATCGATAGTGGTAAAGTATCCATTAAATAATTTTAGAGGTAAAAAACCAAATTCCAATCTAGTGATAAGTGTGGTAAAAATATTTTTGAATAATTTAATGACAATTTGTCGATGTAATTATAATGTAGTAAGATTCATCATATGGCTCATGTCTTCATAGAAGATGATAGGGGAAGATATTAAAATACTATAATAATTTTTTTTAGTTGCAATGAGTTGGGTAATTATTTTAATGTGTGCCCGAAGTTGATTTCCTAAGGTATAAACCATAAATATCTAAAGAAAAAGGATGTGAAAAAATATTTTTCTACAAATACGGTTGTTTTCGGAATATCAAATGATATGGGGAAAATTCTAGGGTGCTTTGTTTTTTCTAATGAATGATTTTAGGTATGGGTACCATCTGTTGATGTGATGGAGGTTACTGTTTCAAATAAAGAACTTCATATGAGATATAACAATTATGAGTTTGTAGTTATGACCATTGGGTAAACCAATGCACCTTATTTTTTATGAGTCATGTGAATATTGTATTCCATTAATTATTTAATTAGTTTGTGGCTATGATTATATTTGATATTTTGGTATATTATAACATCCATGAGGAACATGAAAAAAACATAAGGATAGTTTTTTAAATATAAATGAAAATAAACTATGTGGAATTTTTATTAAGGGTGAATTTTTGTTACATGAAATTTCATTCCCCATACATAATGTTTCTAAATTTGTAATGACTTTTTAACTTACTAAAACAAAAGTTCTTCAAGAGTGTATAAGACCTACAAATTTCGTACATATTCTTATTTTTCATTAATTAGTTATTTATTATAAATTTTTTTGAAACCATTACTATCTATTCTATCCCACAATGTTTATGAACATCAAAAAAATTTAGGTTAAACATTATAGGATAATGTGATGTTTTTTAAAAAAATGAAACGACGATTGGTATATGCCCCATTTTTTGTTTTTTTTGTCAAAAAAAATGTTACTTTTTCCTCCATAGTTTTTCTCTATTAAATGTTTATGGTTGTTTATTGATTCATAATTATAATGTAATATATTATGATTCGCATAAATTTAAAAATCATGAATTAATTTATCCTTTACATAATATTTACTTAGTAGATGTTGTTTTTTCTTTGAAAATATGGAATCAATATTTGTATGGATTGATGTGTGAAATATATACTGATCTCAACATTTGAAGAATATATTAAATTATAAAGATTTAAACATGAGACATAAAATATGGTAGTAACTAATATGGGATTATGATTTCATAATACATTATCATCCAAGAAAAAACAAGGTTTAATATTTTTTATATTAAAAATGTAATTAAGCATTAACCATAATACATCAGGAATTTTACACTTTGTTTAATGATTTGATGAATTTTGGACTATAAAATATGGTTTCAGTTACATCCTCTGTTTATTTTGGGTTTCTGTGTAGTCGAACTTATCAGAATTAATTTATCAATCTCACAAGGAGGTCCATGCAGTGAAGGAAAGGTAAAACCCATTTAGATGAGTATTTTCCCCAATTTTAAAGTTGATGGACAAGGTTTTTTATGATTTGGAAAAAGATTTTGTATTCCTTATGATTCCAAATTACCTAAAGAGTTGTTGATTGATGCTCACAGTTCCCCATTTTCTATTCAATCAAGTAGTAGTATGATATATATTTAACTTTAAGAGTATTATTGGTGGGATGTAATGAATATAGATATTGCAGAATTTACAATGATGTTTTTGAAATTTTAGATGGGTAAAGAAGAATGAATGTTACTGATGGGTATGCTTCAAAAATTACCAGTTCCATAGTTGAAATGGTAGTACATATCAATGGATATTGTGGATGGATTTCCAATGAAATATAATGTTAATAATGTGATTTGGGATACTATTGATCAATTAACTAAAACTTCATATTTCATTCCCATTCATGATACAATACCTCCAGATCAGCTTTCATGACCATATCTAATGGGTATTTTCAAGTTATATATTATTAAACTATATATTTTAATAAATTGTGATGCTTTCCTCACATAATTTTTTTTAAAGTACATTATAATTTTTTAGTAAAATCATTAAATTTCAAAATAACTTTTCATCCACAATCTGATGGGATGTCTGAGTAAATGATTTTTACAATGTAGGATGTGATTCATTTTTTCTCGATAGATTACTAGGGAAGTTGGGATCAACATCTTTCACTCATTTATTGTTTTTATAATAAAAAATTTCATGCCAGTATTTAGATTTAACCACTCAAGGAATTATATAGAATGTTTTGTCAAACACGAGATATTTTGGATAATGTAGGAGAAAGAATACTTATATGAAAAAAATGGTTGAGGAAAAATAAGAGAATATTTAGTTGATGTAGGGGAATATGAAAATTTAATAGAGTATGAAAATACATTATATAGAAAACAAAAAGAGAGATATTTCTTTTGAAGTATGTGATTATATATTTCTCATTGTTTCTCCAAGGAAATGTGTGATTTGTTTGGGTAATAAGGAGTTACGGAATGCATAGTTCATTATAAAATTTAAAATACTAGATAATTTTAAATCTATTTCCCATTTAGTGTCCTTATCTATAATTTTATCCTATGTATACAATATATTTCATGTTCCCATGTTATGTAAGTATGTATCCAATTTAACTAATCTTTGATTCCTTGATGTTTTTTAGTTGGAAGAGAAACATTCTTATAAAGAATAACTAGTTCAGATTTTCAAACATAGAGATCATGTATCATGGAAGAAGTATGTTAACCATGTTATAGTTTTATATAAAACCCCAATGGTTGAATAATAATCATGTGAATTTGAAAATGTTGTGAGGAAAATATACCTCCACTTTTTTAAGTGAATAAAATTGTGAGGATGCAATTTGTAAAAGGGGGGAAGAATGTAACAGCCCATGTAATGATAAAATAAGATTTTTTAATATTTTTCAATAATAATTAATTATATAGTAATTTTACACTTAAATGGATTTTATTTCTAATATAGTTCATGAAACACAATAATGAGTTTCATTGGTGTCTTTTCTTGCACACAAGGTAGAGTTATACCAAACAATATTATATTGGTAATAATATTATGTTATATTAGAGTTATCACTATGAAGCTTTATAAATGGGAATTAATATAAGTAACAATATTATGTTTACATATGATTTTAATTTTTTTTTCACTTTTATCAAATATATTTGATAGGTAATAGAAAATAATAAATTCAGTTATACACTTAAAATTAATATTTTTGTTTTAATATACTTTACAAAATTTTAATTGAGAATTTCATTGAAAAATAATAATTGAAACGTTTATAATTTATATTATAAAAAAATAATTTTTCAAATATGTATAAAAAATTTAATTTGGGTGATTTTTTGATATTTTTCTAAGAAGTTTCATTTTTTAACAAATAGTGAAAAATACTAAATTTTGAATGTGGATATAAATTAATAGTGAACATTTGTTCATTTTAAATCAAAAACATGTGTTTTGTATTATCAACGAGATACTTTTTAAAGTAATTTATATCCATTTTGGTTATTTTAATTTTATAAAATAGATTCCCTATTTTTTAGGGAAATTAATTATAATTTATAATTTGATTAAATTATTTTTTGACATATAAGTTATAGTGAGTAATTAAAATTATTTACAGTTATTTAGTTAAAAATGAGTTTACATTGTTTTTAAACTATAATATTTAAGGGAAATTACCTAAAAAAATTAAAAAATCCCATTGAAATGAAATATTTCTACTATAAGAGATATTTTATATAATTTGGATCATAATTTTAGTCTCATGTTGTAATGGAGAGCTCCCTATATAGTTTATCTTTTATATTTATAAGAATGACAGTCCTCTTCCACTATAAAAAGGTAATCACCCTACCAACATATTCACACCACTAAATAATTTTCATCATACTAAAATTACCCAAAATATTTTCTATAATCCTTCTATTAATCCTAGAATCCTCATTTTTGGCATAAATCTAAAAAAATATGTCTATTTTGAAAAAGAAAAATGAGTTTCCCCAAAATGTAGTAACATTCCTCAACATGATTTTTTGTTATATTTTTTCTCCACACAATAAATTCTTATGATTATGTGATTATAGTTGAACCCCATTATCTTTAATATAGTAAGATGTAGTTATTTTAATATTACACCCTACCCCACCACACACTTCCATCATATGGGATACATAATCATCATTCGTGTGAACGATGGACTATCACCACAGAAACTGATATTGTTCATTATCACATTACAGCCTTCCAAGAATGAATATAATGCAAGATTTATAGTTTAAAAGTGATTTATATTATATTATAATTATTTGTTTCTTATTAATTTAATATATAATGCATACATTTATGCCATTAATATTGTGGGAATATGATAACATTGATTGTGGACATATTGACAACCACCTTATCATGGATATTAGATTCATTCATTCTCACCATGGAATGCATTAAGGATAGGAGAAAAAAAATTATATATAAGTATCAGTAAAATGATATTAATAAAATAATTAAATTTATAAAAATATAATATATCAATTTATTTATTACATTTTCACACATTGAAAAAAGTTATAATGTGGTTCTTGGATTTGTGGATCACCACCACCCCTGATCTATGTTATTCAGTCTACATCACATGAATTAAAAATCTAAAAGGAGAATAATAAAAGTAGAATTACCTAAAACCAAAAAATTAATGAATATTATCTTTTTGAACTTCCAGGGAGTAGCCAAACATGGCATGATATGTTCCCTCAAGCTCCATAAAGGTAGGTATAATCCTAAAATTATTAGAATCTCTGAGCCAAATACTATTGTTTCAATAAAGGGAACTCTTATCAATTGATGATGGTATTAATTAATAGGCACTGCTTGGGATGCATACTCTCATTATAGGATCTGTCTTCTTATTCATTATATCATTGGAATCCTATTATTATCCAGGAGGACCACTAGCTCATCACTTGTAGTCTTGAGACTACTGGTCTGAATATGGATTGCTCAATTGTGTATTCCATTAACAACTATATTTATTGGAGACATTTATTTATATAAATATAAGGCATGGATAGTGTAACTGTGGATACATGGACCATTATAGGTTTCTTCATTTCAATTATTCACCTAGATGAAAAACATGGAGCAACCTTAGACTACATCTCTTTTAATGATTTCAAAGAATGTATTGAGGTTGGAAGAGTTCATGAGATCAATATATTTGGGTATCTGTACACATTATACATTAGATACTTAAATGGAATGTGGAAAAGAAAAATTGACAGGACTTTTTTCAATTATTACATTCTTGTATGTTGGGGGTCAGTGTCACCTATTACACTGGATGAAAAAACGTTGATCATAACCCTCTCCTAACCAGTTTTATTGACCATGTGATGAGGATACCCATACCATTTTTGTTTAACATTGAATGGAATTATATCCCTAAATGACCAAAAATTATCTTGTACTCTAGGGCATTGTATTATGGTATTGTAAATCCACTGGTTTTCTTTTCCAAATTCATGATTCTAATGAATATAAAGAAAAAATGAGGTAAATATAAGTTTACCTAAATTGATGCAGATATTGAGGCCAGGAAATGCGCCTTGAATTACCTTCATGAATCAAGAATAAAGATAAACTTCTATGGTTATTTTTTCTAGGAAGCGGAGCTAGCTTCTACGCTCCACAATCTTATCCGGATCATTGCGAACATCAAAAGGATATTTACATTGTGATGTTCCCTACAGATTGGGACTTAAATGCCTTGTTTTACTAGAAAGGGTATATGTACAAGTAGACCCATTTATCTTCTCTAATATGGGTACCACATCAAGTAGGAAAAAATGATTTCCCAACCATATTGTCTCTTTTTAATAAATACTTTTTTGTGGGCCCCTGATGGATGAAGTGATAAAAGATAACATTATCCCCAAGTTAATATCTGAGGATAAAAACTCTTTTCCCACACCTAATCCCTTTGATTTTGAAATCATGGATACAATTTGTTCTCTTATGGAATTCATTTTTTTAGCCCACATGGGCTTAGCAATTTATTTTTCCACACATATTTGGAGTTTATTCATAATTATGTGTGCAATATTGTTGAATGTTATTTCATTGGGGGGGGGGGGTCTTTCACCCTAGGATTCAATTCTGATTTTATTTATATTATTCAAAATGTAGATAATTCCAGTTATATAAGTAAATTAAAGAATTTTTCTATTGTTTCCACAATTCATAAGGTCATTAGAAATTTTCATGCCAATAGAATTCCCCGGTGTCATATATAATTATTTCTTGGAATCTATAACGGTTTATGAAGGGCATGAGTATTCAATATTATTTCCTCATTGAACTATAGTGTTTTAATATCCTCTGGAAATCCATAAGGTGTGGCAATATTTCTCTCAATATTTACAACAAAAAATCCTTTCACACAATGTATTGGGTCTTTATAATCAATGTTCTTCAAATCATTGGATCCAGTACATGGTTTAATAATGGGATAATTTTTCTTCTTGGCTCTTCCCATATATTTATTCTATCTAATGGGTCAATGGAAGGATATATTAAATGTTCCATGGGTGTGAGGAAAGGGGATCCTCTCCCAACTATTATCTTTTTCATTATATAGGATTACCAAAATATGATCATTAATCACATGGATGAAATAGGAGAACAGGCACTAATAAGAGTTTCTAGAGGTATCTATGCCCCATCACATTTATTTTTTTTCAAATGAAATTATCATCATTACTCAGGGAAACATGTGGAATATCAAAAACATAAATAATTCTTCAAAACACTATGATAATGTCTCAGGTCATGAAGTTAGCTGGAACAAATAATTTTCCTACATTAGAAGGAGTATTTCTTCTTCAAGAAAGGGGAATATTATCAGTGATCTGGGAATAAGGTAAGGATCCAACCCTCTCTTATATCATGGAGTTCCCATGTTCTAGGGTGGACTGAATTCCTCTTACATTTATAGTGCCTTGAAATGTATTACAATTACTCTTGTATCATAGAAGGGTAAATCTATTTCAATGGATTGAAGAATTTTCCCCATCAAGAATGTGGTAGTTTCAATACATGTGTATTATTTCATGGTTTACCTATGTATTTACTCCATCATTAACATCATGAATTCCTAGATGATGAATATTGTTTGTAGTGGCAACATGATGGAAAAGAAAATCGTCACTTCACCTTGGAAGCATTGTTGTATGCCTTATGCCTTGGGAGGTATTGGTATAAAATACATGGATATTTTTTATCAATCCTTACAAGATCAATTTATGTATTGTTTAATCAATAGAAAATATACTACACTAGAATTTCATAGATAAATATTCATTGAATGAAAAATTTTAGGGATTCTTAGCTACATTGAATCCTCTAACTGTCCAAAGTTGAGAACTTATTTCTGGAAAATATACGAAAACTCTCACAATACTATTAGTGTGACCTCAATCCTTATCTTCTAAAATACTAGATAGATTTGAGGTCATTTGGTTTACAGGGTCATATCTATGTATTATGACATTAATTATAATATGTCGATTAGATAGAAGCTTTAAAACATTGATATGCTACCGGATTATGATTTATACTCTATTGAAAGAAATGATTTAATAAATCAACAGGATATGGACATATGGTAAGAATCTAAAAATGGGTATATTGAATAAAAAAATTTAAAAATATATCTTACAAGGAAACTAAAAATGTATTAGTGCCTTTAAAAAAAGTGGATGCATCCCTCCAGGTTTACCTTTCTATTGAGGATCTCTCTCAATAAAATCCTAGTGGATGAAAATATTCAACGTGTTTGTATTTATATTTGTCCCAAACGTTCCTTGGTCCATCATCATCAGGATGAAATCAATGACCTTTTTTAGTTTCAAAAGTGCTTCATCTCTATGGAGGGATGTTTTTTGATATTCCGGTTTTTGAACCTCCTGAATCTGGATTGGTTCAAGATTATCAAATTGACATTCTTAAATCCATCCCACAATGAAATTCACTTCTCTATTTAGAGTTGCATGTGATGAGGACTTTCATATTATTTTGTGTTCTGGGAATATGTTATTGCACAACAGGGAGTCACTCTAACCATGACATGATTTCCTTGTTGTCACTACAGCTATCCCAAACACTAATATGCCACATTCTAAAATATACTCTACATCAGAAAGGGATCACATTACCTAGAGATATATGACCATACTGGGTAACTACCTCCTACGACGTGGCATGGTCTAGGTATTTTTGATACCTCCTTTTGTTTGGAGGTTAATTTTTAACACAGATGGTTCCTCACGAGGAAATCGATGTGCAGCCAGATATGGACTTCTATAAATAAACCACAACGGTGATGTCATGGAGTATCTTTATGGTTCTTGGGGTAATTGAACTTACCTAGATATAGTTGTGATTGTAATTATCAATGAATTTTACATTTCATTCCAACATAACTGGAATAATGTTATATTTGAGTGAGACTCTTCTACCATTGTTAAAGAGATAAGATTAGGAAAGACTCATCTCTCAGAGAGGATACCGGTAAAATAAGTTAATTGCATTGAAAACCTATCTTATGTGAACTACATTATTAGTCACACCTATCGAGAATCAAATTATATTGATAATGGTATTGCTAATAAATGAGTAAAAACAAAGGGATACTTTGTCTCTTACATTATTACTTCTGATCTTTTTCATACTTTTGTTTTTGATAAATTTAATTTTTATTCCTTCATTATTTTTTAATTTTTTTTCTATATATAAGAGCCTTGGTTCATTTTTCTAAAAAAATATATAAAACATGGTGGGGAGGAAAATAAAAATTATGATATACATGAAAATGAATCTAAGACATGTAAATGATAAATTTAATATTATTATTTATTATGATTAATACATAAGGGACCATTTGGAATCAAGGTAGGGTATTTTATATTAATCACCATTCATAGAGGCATATTTCGATGTTATACACCCATTTTAATTTTTTGTGGTGTATATACAACACATTGGATTTATCATATCAACAACTTAATAAATATCATGTTATTTAGTTATTTTAAATGTTATTCTTCAATTGGGATTATTATTCAAATAATTCAAAGTGGTATGGGTAAAATTTATTTTTATATATAATTATTTTACACCATGTAAATATTACTAATTTTATTTTAAATATTTATTTATATAAATGTGAAATTATTATAAAGGAAACATTATTTCCATTTTTATATCTGGATTCCTCTATAAATATTCAAGTTTATAAATTAAAAAAGAAAACCCACCCACAATCATTTTTAAGGTATTTTGATATTTAAAATGGGTTTTTAGATGGACTGATTATTTCAATAACATGAATTTTTTGTTTTGGGTGAATATGAAATATCATGAGTTCCATTTTTAAAATTTAAAACAAATTGGTGTTTTGATTATATAATTGTACTTGGACATTTGAATGGTTGTAACATGATAAACCCATGGAAAGTTGTCCCATGATAAACCAATGATAAGTGGTTATGTGATAAACATAATATGGTTAGGTCTAGGATATCCTTCCAATGCATTGGTGATGGAAGTTGACCGTATTGTTTTCCATTTATAATAGGGAAATGTATGGAATTTGACCTTTCAGTTGTTCTAATTAAAAGAATGAAATTTATAATAATTTCCCAACCTAACTTTTTGTGATTTATATGATTTCTATAGGTTTATTGGTAATATTATATTCATAAAAAAATTTCGATTAACATATTTTGAAATGAAAGTATTAAATGATTATTAACGGTGAAAATCATTTATTTATGATAATATTTTCTTGTGTTTTTTGTTTTCATTGGACGAATGGTTTTTCTTATATTCAATACCTTACATAAAAATCTGTGCCCATCCAAAATTTTTAAATATTTTCTAATATTATTTAATGATGGGTAAGGGAATAGAAGAGTCACTTTGAATTTCATAGGTATTTTCCACGAAATGAAATTATGATTTATGTTAAATGTTTTTTTTATGGGATGAATGAATACTAATCAGAAGTACCCACATTGTATTTTGTGGTTTTGTTATGTATGTGTTATGGAATAATTATATAAATCACTGAACCGGAAAATAACATCAATGTAAATGAAAGTAAATTACTTAATAAAGATAAATATTATATATTATTTAATGTTGGTTCATTATAGTATCGAAATTAATAGATGTGGGAGTGCTAAATGTCAATAAACATTCCCCACCTACTCAAAAACCTCAAAAAGTCCCACAATATTAGGTGTTAAGTACCCATATTTTTGAATCCATTGTTGACCCAAACTCATTGAAAAAATCAGAAACACATTTCCACCAACTGGAAAATCAAAGGGTTACATATGATGGTCATCATAATATGAATATCAGTTATATTTCATAAAAATACTACAATGAATCAACTAAATCCTTACCATAATTTTCGGGACCAAACTAATCTGAAAAAAAAATCATTTATCAATTCATCAGAAATACAATATGGATTTACTAAGCATGACATACATTTCTTCAAAATGATCCATATGAGTTTTAGACAGGAAACCATTTTATTGGAGAACTCTGAAAATCCTAAAAGGATGTCCCAATCTCCACTAAAATAAACAATTTAAGAATGTAACATGTCCTCAAGAATCTATATAGTTTATTATATCTTTACACCAATTCACATATGATATGTTATTCCCAAACATACTTGAGATCCTAGTTCCTCTGGGCAACCTCTACAAATGTGAGATGTAAAACAAGTATCCCTATAAGAGATGTTATAATAATATACTATATCAAATTTATAAATCCTATACATATACAGATTTCTTTTTTCCTCAATTTTTTTTATCATGAATGCATTGGACGGGAAATGATTTTGTAATATGAGTAATCACAACACATGTCACATTCTTCTTCTGAGGTATTTGTGGAAACCCAAGAATAAATTCCATAAAGATCTCAACCCACTTCCATGTCGAATTGAATGTGGGTGAAGAAAACAAGATGGTCTCAAGTTCTCAATTTTTACATGCTAATAGGTATTACAATGGGAATAAAATTCTGTTATATATTGTCTCATACATATCCACTATAATCGTTTCCATATATCATAGAACATATTCATGATTATAGGGTGAATCACCAAATTGGAATGTTGAAAATTCACAATTATAGAAATTATTATGGAAAAAGGTAAAACAAAAAGAATCCAAAAATATAAGATTCCTTTATAGAAGAACATTCACTTTCCAATGATCTACCCACCATAAAGAGTCTGTAACGATATAAAATCCATCATCAATATATTTTTACTAAATATTCATCTCGAGAATAGTGGAAGTCAAATGAATGTAAGAAAATAAAACCTTATCCCCTTTTACCCAGAATGCAAAGTGAAACTATGGAAAAATATCTATTAATATCCACATTTCTGAAGACTCTTTTAGGGTCTAGGATTGAATTTTTCCACTTATGGAATCAAAAATGAAAATTCCCTTCCATGTAGTGTAATGAATTTTAATGTATAAATATTGTATGTAGTGTAACCAACACCAATAATAGAGGATTACATATTTTTAATGAAGATATAACCATTGTTTTTTGGGTTATAATCGATGGAAAACCACACCATGAAAAGTTAATGCCGCTAAAACATAATTTCATACATCATATATATGTCTTTGAGATCAAGGGTTAGAAAATTATTCTCATGTGTCCTACTAAATATAAAGTTAAAGGATACCACATGATCACTCAAAAAAGTAACACATCCCAATAATGAACCTAATGTATCATAGAATACCACATAGACTTCCTCATCCTATAGAATATCAAACACTAATACAGTTTCGAAAGACATGTTAGATAAAAAATAACTCTAGAATTTTTTATTCCATAATAATTTCACTACCTTCTAATTAATATAATTCATTGTAGAATCTAACCTTGTAAACTTTTAGAAAACCCATATAGAAATATCTTTACAACCCCATGAAACTTCATATCTCAATGATATTTTGTGTTTAGTTTGAGCTACTAATAGCTTTCTCCTTCTTAGAATTAGCTAAGATACCATGTTATAACATCACAAGTACTAATAATTTATATTCTTGAATATAGAAAATACTATTTTAATGATTCATGTTGAGTCTAAGATTTATCCATATTTCATGGATTTCTTTTAGATGATTCATATAATATTTTCTGGTTTTGTAGTAAAAAAATATTTCATCCATAAATACCACAAGGAATGAATCATAGATATCATGTAATATTTAGTTCATCAAATCCATAAAGAGTTGAGTATTATTGGTCAGACAATATGGTAAGAAAATATACTCATAATGGACATACCAACTTATGAAGGTGTTCTTATAAATGTAAAATTATTTTATACAAAACTAATGATAACCATATTGGACATAAGTCCACAAGAATGAACTTACCCTTGCAATTGATCAAATAGATCATAAATATGTGGTAATGGATACATTTTCATTACAATAACTCAGATAAGGTTTTAGTAATCACCATAGAGGTGAAGAGTTCTGTTAGGTTTCTTTGTGAAGGTATTAGTTACCACCCAAGGTGACATAGTCAAGATTATGAATCCATTCTCGAACAAATCATCCAACTGAGTCTTTAATTATTTAAAAAAACTTGTTCTATATGGTAAGAAGTAATAGATTCTCGATAAGTACCATATAATAATACAATTGAAAACTATACATCTCTTATATGTTTTATACCAGAAATATATGATGGAAGCAAATTAGAAAACTAAATGAGGACTTGAGTGAGATCATTACTGATTTTTTTTAACCTAGTCAAATGAAAACACTAATATTAACTAGCCCAAATCCAGAATTGACGGTCCATATCTCCTCAAACTCATGTCTCATTCTCCATAAATGATATGAAACAACCCATCTAAAATACTATAGGAGGACCATCAAAGTTAAATTTCAATTAAATTCATATTAGGAATTAGACAATATATCCTTAAAATGATTTCATGAAGTTTTGGGATGAGAACAATGAAATTAATTGTAATTTTAATATCTGATAAAGGGAAAAATGTCAAAGGATACATGATCTCTGTATTTATTTCTTGGGGTGTTTAAGTATCCGTCAAATATGATTAAATATCTATAAAATGTTTTATTAGTATCACAATAATTGTTTATATAAATAAGTTAGCTTCACCATTTCAAAAGAAAGAAGTAAATAATGACAGAACTATATTAATAGTACCTATAAGAATCACTAGACCTGTATCAGATTCCCCTAGAGACTATTGTACGATGTAAATAATATTCATTGTAGATTCTAATGGATGGAACCCCTTAGATCTAAAGCATTATATTTCATAAAATTAATTTGGGAATATGATGACATCATTCCACTACGTTGAGTGTGAAATAAATGGTAGAACTTCTGTTTAATTTCTAAGAGACCAGAGGAATTACAGTACATTGGATCCTCGATTCAAGAAAAACCTGAATACCTAACCATGCCACACTGAAAAACGTTAATGGGTATTTTCTGTAACTATAAGTGGTTTGTAAGTCACCTTTTTTATATAACTAGTAAAAGTCTCATCTAAATTCCTTTTTCCTTTAAAGTAACCGAAAAAACAGCCAGGGAGAGAAAAATGAACTACTGTGAATCCAAGCATACAAGGAATGTCAAGCTCAAACATTAGTAACCTATCTAGCACATTATTATAAGAAGTTAACATCAATAGGAAAACCTAAAATTTATTGATAGATTGAAGAATAAAATCAAATCTAAATTCATTCTCATACTCGTTAGTCACTATATCTGAAGATAAATGAACAACCTATGCAAAGTTGTTATCATATAGACTCTTGGTCATTTCATCCTTATAGAGTTTTAAAAACACTTTGGGATTCCCTAAAACCATATATTCTTGATAGAACTTGTTATTGAAAATAACTTAAGAATATTTACATTATATAAAAATTTATTTTTCACTGACACCAATAAACCCAACCATTTCATGAAAGACCCTTTTATCTTAAATTTTACAAAATATATGATAATAGATTCATATAGTTCTACAAAATCAAAAAATAATGTCTATATTTCTCAACCATTACTCATCCTCTATTGAATAATTATATCATTGTAAAAAAGATGGTTTATGGTGAATAAACTATTGAGAATAATGATAACATCATCCTTTCTAGATTACACTATCTTAGCCTAACTGGTAATGAGGTGTGTTACTTTTCTAAGACCTTGGATATCCTACAACCCCAACATGACAAAATTCTAGTCCACTATTTTATATTCATACTATACTTCATCAAAAAATTCCTTATAATTACTATTCAAACATATTCTTAGAGGCCTAATGATAAACAATGTTAACAAAAAACATTATATGCATTATAAATGATACACCAGACAATGATATAAAAATATCAATTTTATCAAACCAAAATTTATGATTGTGATTTTTACATACTCTAATCAATGGAATGGAATGGAATAAAATAATATCAAATAATTTCTCAAATACTATATTCCCAAACACCTATAGTTACTTAACGATCAATATAGTGAAATCTTTCAACGAAATCACTACCAACTACCTATAAAATCACATCTTGAAATCCAAAATGACCTATTACCTTAATGGAATGATCCATAAACTACACCTTTGATAGAAAACTAATAGTAAATGTCCTAGATGCCCTAGCACCTTAATACCTTTGTTGATAGGGACCCATCGAGAAGGGAATTGTCAATCCTTGTGGGTTGGTCACTATCACCTAGAATCATACAAGATCAATGGTTGAATGAATTTTCCATAAAAATTATAGAAGATAAAACATCCATGACATCATGATCAAGAATGATAAATAAAAATTAATATAAACATATAGGTAAAACATATTCCATAGATAGATAAAAAAAATAAAAGGAAACAACAACATCATCCACAAAAAAAGTCTCAAATAATCCTCTGTAAGAAGTGGAAAAAATATCCACCCATCACCATACAAACTCCATAGTCCCAAGAATAATGAACAACCCCTAACTCGAAGTGGCACATTACCTTTACTCAGACCTGGAATAATAAATTATATGGATGCTTGATGTCAACAGAAGGGTGTGATATATGAATCCTATTAGTATCCCACAAAGTCTTCCATAAGAAATACCATAATAATTTAACACATATTTTTTTATTTATAATCCAAAACACCTGGAATAAATTTTTAATATCATAAAACAAAACATGAGTTCATAATAGAAAATATAATAGGAATATTAATAAACATTAAAATAATATTAAATGAATATTTTGTATAAAAAATTTATATAAATCAATAAGCATGAATAATACATTTCCAAAAAACATCGGAAAATATATTCAATTCCATAAATAATATCAAAGAACCATGTATGAAATTACCATGGTAAGTCATATTGATAAGTAAATGTATCTACACTCATATAAATAATGATATTAACTTTAGTTGTATTGGAACACACATATTCACATAATAAATGAACCCATCATCGGTAGTCTACATCGTAATATGGGAACCCATCCCTGGTAGTCATTTCGTTTTTGTTTTTGTAATAGTTTTCATCATCAATACATTTCTAGGGAGTTGAGTTCCATTTTTTCTTGTCTCGGTTACCAAAAATTACCCAATATAATAGGAAATTCAAATTATAAATAAATTAATTAGTTAATAATCATTAATTTCAAAACAATGATTAATTAAAATTTTATAGTTTTCATTTTTCAACATTCCCTTCTAATTTTAAAGAACATGTCATATCTTATTTCAAGGATCTCTTTAATGTCCCTACATCAATTAATGATCCAGTGGATGGTATCATTCCCAAATTGGTCAGTCATCAGGATGAAATCAATCTCACTTATATTTCTTTGATCATTGAAATCAATGAGGTTGTCTTCAGCCTCAAATCTAAAGGCTCCCTAGGTCCAGATGGTTTTGGTAACTTCTTGTTTCAAACTTACCGGGACATTATTTAATATGATGTTTGTAAACATGTGATTCATTTCTTTAAGGGTGGGGACCTCCCTTCTGGAATAAATTCTAAGTTCCTTTCTCTTATACAAAAGACTGATAATTCTATCAAAATTCATTTGTTCTGACCTGTTTCTTTAGTCAACAGAATTAACAAAATCATTTGTCAAATCCATGCAACAAGACTCACAGAATTTGCTAGTAGGATTATTTCCCATAATCAATTTGGTTTTATCAAGGAAATACATATTCAAGATTATCTCATTACTGCCTCTGAATGTGTAAATTTTTTTAAGAAACCCACACGAGGTAGTAATATTTCCCTTAAGCTTGATGTCAGAAAATCCATTGATACTATGAATTGGGGTCTTATTTGAAAAGTTCTTCTTATGTTTAGGTTCAATGATTTTTTCATTACTTGGATCAAGAACATGTTGTGATCTTCTTGGATTTCAATTATTATCAATATATCCCCTCGTGTTTTTTTTTTGATTTTTCTGGAGGGGCTAGACAAGGCGATTCCCTTTCTGCAATTATTTTCTCCATTACAGAGGAATATCTATGTATATTACTATCTATAATGGCTATAAATGGGAGGATGAAGTCTATTAATGCTGGTAGAGGTATCCTTGCCCCCACTCATCTGTTATATGCAAATGATATCATTATTTTTTACTCTGGGCGATAAGAAAAACATCAAGAACATCAAAAGGGATCTTTTAAAATGTGTTTCTGTCTCTTGTCAAGATATTGGCTGGGGGAATTATTCTATCTACATTGGTAAGAACATTACTGATCAAAGGAAAAAATTTATTGTTCATGAGCTAAACGTCAAGGAAGGGGATCTTCCCTTCAATTATCTGGGGGTTCCCTTCTTTTTGAGAAATTCAAAAGCTTTCTATTTCACAGAGATTGTTAGTAAGGTCAGAAGGCATCTTTCTACCTGGAAAGGAAAATCTCTCTCCATGGCTGGTAGGGTATATTTGGTTAAATCTCTTATTATCTCCAAAATTGTGTATTCCTTTATGGTTTAAAAATTTCCTATTTGGGTTATAAAAAGTATCAATGCCTCTCTTAGGAATTTTATATAGAGTGGCTGTATCATCAAAAAAATGTCTGCTAAAGTTCCCTGGTTTGATTGTTTCATACCATATGATTTTGGGTGATTGGGTATCTAAAATCTTATGCTCTTTAATGATTTATTGCTGGATTTTTCCATTTGGATACTTTCTAACAGCAACTCTAATAGTTTACACTTCCTTTTAGGGAAAATTAATAAACATGCTAAAGATGGGTTCTTTTAATCATCTTGATTCCTCTATTTGGCCTGCTTTCAAGCAAATATTTTCCTCAATTGATTCTCATTCTAGATAGTTATTCTCGAAAGACTTATGCCTTAATTTCTGGAAAACAAAATGGAATGATAATCCCTTAATAGAGTTGGTGATGGATGAAAGAAACATAGATCTGGATATTACCATCAAGGATCAACTTGAAGCCTTGGAAAGTCTTCCAAGAAAAATTGTTAGCATTGTTAACAATTATTGTTTCCCAAAAAAGAGGGATTTTGGTCATGGGAGTCTGTGGATAATGGTATTATCTCTTCAAATATTTATTATCAGTTCTCCTTGAATTCTAGCTTTGCTACCAACGGGATGGGGAACTTCCATAAAAACCTTATCAGACCATCTCACCCCAATTAGGTTTGGAAAATTTCTCAGCGAAAGAATCCAACTGATTATTATCTTCAACAATGTGGTGTCTCTTTATGTTCATCTTGTGTTCTTTTCCATCAACAAAGAGATTACGCTGATCATCTGTTCCTTTTTTGTGCCACTACGGCCTCAATGTGGAAGGCTTTAGTAGACGTCTTTGAGATATCACTTCCTATGATGACCTCAATTGCAGAAATTATTCCAATATGGAAATATCTTGATATTTCTTTACAATTCATGGATTTATTTTAGGTTTTTTCTGTTGAATTACAACATTATTTATGGTTCTTTAGGAATCATATTCTTCATGAGAACCAACCCTTCTCAGTCACCTATGCTCTCTCACACATTCTTGCTGAGATGCGTGCAGCAGGCCTGCCTAAAAAGCATTATTTCGCTAATTCTATTCATGATTTCTCTTTTCCTGATTGAATTGTTTTCAAAGGTAATTTTAAACATTAATATGCCACTTTTTAGGTTCTATGGTAAGATCCTATTGTTGGTTGGTTGAAAATTAATTTGGATGGCGAATTAAAAGGGAATTCAAGTCCTTCTTGGTATGGTTCTGTGTTTAGGGATCATAAGGGACTGGTGATTAGTTTTTTTCATGGATCTTGTGGTATTTCCTCTTCAATTGATGCTGAGATGATGGGTATTACTGTTGCAGTGGAACAAGCCAAAAATCATGGTTGGAATAATCTCTGGCTGGAGAGTGATTCAACTATTATTTTCTCTACCATAAGGGTTGGTTCATGTCATCTCTCCTAGAAACTTCATAATAGGTGGTTTAACTGCTTAGAATCCCTTCAGTCTATGAATCATATCATTACCCATGACTACAGGGAAGCTAATTCTGTCTCCGATGGATTGGCTAACAAAGGTGTTGAAGGTGTAGACTTCATTGGTATGACAATCTCCCTGATGTTTTTTGGCCCCTCTTGAAAAGGGATTTGGATAGTTCTCCTATTTTTAGGATCATGAATGTCGGAATTTTTACTTTAATAAAGGGGAATTGCTTTTCTAGGCGAGGTCTCATATTCTTTTAAAAATATTCATCATTAAATTTAGGCTATTTTTTACAAAATTTAATATAATATCAATTTCTTGAATATTTATAAAATTAAATCCATAATTTTCACAAATCTAGAAAATAGTTCCAATTATATTGAATTTGTGGTTCATAAAAAAATTTCATGCCATTTTTAATCACACTTAATATCTTTTAAAATTGAGGGGTTTTAAGACAATTTAAAATAAATTTAAAATTAATCATTCAATTTGAGGTGTCTATTGCGTGACAAATTTTATGGAACTATCAAAAATTATTCACACGGTCAAACACAACACCTGAAATAAGATCTCCAATGAAGAATGTGAAAAAAAATAATTTAACATAACCTGTAATCTCAATCTAAAAAATGGAATTTAGATCCATAAATAACATGATGATAATTTATACTCTATGGACGAGAAAACATGAGATCCGAAGAATCAACATTATGGGAGGTCCACATACATGGAGGTTATCAGATAGGATCAATTACACTTTGGTCCACCAGGAAAAGGGTAAGAGGAGTAAAAACAACCTACTGGGAGTGTTCAAAACCAAGGTAAATGTATTAGGGTCAAAATGGGTGATTCAACATCCTAAATGGAGGTTTCAATGTATTTAACAAAAGATTTAGGGAAATTAAAACTTATACACATGATTTATATGGTATAGATATAGAATTTGAAAAACCATCCACCATAACATTATACCCAAACTAAAAGGGTTCATAGTTTCTCTTAAGAGGCCATCGTTTTTTTATAAAACAATGAAAAACCTCTCAATATTATTTTTCATAGTTTTTATGGGTGAACCTTATTTTTTGGACAAACAATGTTCCCCCTTCCATTAGCTCACATTAGTGCACATGATTCTCTAATCCAAATGTAACGACTATACCTAATAGTGTGACAACCATGCATTTCCCCATGGGCATAAAAAATTATACAAATTATTTTAGAGGAATCAACATATATAAGATAAGAAAAGTTCAAGGAATAACATAAATAAGAAAACAAGATGTTTCACTCATGATTTAACCTAAGGGGTAAATCTAATGGGGGAGGTAATGTCATCAACCAAGCATTGTAAATTAATTTCTTATTCTACCAGTTAAAAACAATTATATATATATATATTATAAATTTTTATTATATATCGATGAAATTTAATTTTATTAAATTCATATAAATTTTAAACCCTCCTCCAATTCATCTAAAAAATCAAAATCTTTATGGTGTTACATGAAAACTACATCCTCCACTAAATTGAAAAATTTAATATTATTATTATAGACATATATTATTTATATAAGTTTCTTGTGCCCAATTTCAACACATTATAAATATATAAATAATCATTTTATGATTATTTAATAAAGATAAATTTATACAGGAAACACTTTCTTAACTGCACTCACACATTGACTATAGCTTATTCCTTTTTGGGATGGTTTAACCACCTAAATGAAAAATGTTATAAATTTAATTCATGGATTAATATAGAAATATAGACACATGTTTTTATTATAAATTATTTATATATTATAATTTTTCCACGAGTATGTTCATATTATTATTTTAGATATATTATGATATCAACCCACATTCATTAAAATTTAGAGAAACTTGAGAGTCACCAACTTCATCATCACAAATCAAAAATAAATAAATAGGTAAATGAAATTAGATCATTATAAGTCCTTATAAAAAACTTATTATACCACCTATAATAATATTATAATCGTGAATATTTAATATATATTTTATAATCAATACCACTATTATAGAATTAGTACTAAAAATAATCAAAACTAATACCATACAGAGGTGAAGATAAAATATAACAAACTGATATATATGAAGAAACTTATTATAAATTGGTTTTATCAATGGTTAAATGAATTAATAATGGTGTGATATATTTTATTAAAATATTTATTTGATTTATAATGGTGGATAGAAATAGTTCGACAATTATTGATTTATGGTAAGAGAATTTTGTTTCAAATTGATTTTACTTGAGACATGTTTTTTATTATTAAGAAAATTTAATTTATGTGGTGTATATACTAGTTATTTTATGTAAAATATAATTAATTTTCTTTATTTATTGATATGTTATGTTTAATTGAAAACTCTATAGTTGGAAGGGGTTTTATTGAAATTTTACTTCATCAATAAGGGTTTTCAATCCATCCCTTTCCTTTTAATTGAAATTATATTGTGATAATTACACTTTCACATAATTCCATGATTTAAATTTCATCTTATTATATCAAAATAATAAGTTTTAAATGAAAAATTACTTATTTTAATTCATTAGTTAATTTTATTATTTCTTTATAATGCCCAAAATACATATATTTTTTAATGTAAAGTGTGTGTGGTATTCTAGGAGATTGGATCCTTATCTAGATACTGTAAGGTGGATACAGACATGTAATCTATGCACATAGGTGTGATATCACTAAAAATTGATGTTTTGGTATCAAAATAATATTTAATAAAAACATTATGAATGGGTATAAAAATAGACACATGGGTGGACCCACCCATTTGATATGTGTAATATAATTCACACAATCCTTATGAAATATAATGATGGATTTTATTAAAATAGAATTGGTATCCTTCCAATGCTATAGATTCAGATAAATTAATATCTTCATTTGTTAACATAACACAATAGCAATAATATTCAAACTACATTATCTATATTTATTTGATAAGGGAACATTATTTTATGTGTTAAATTCCCTATAGGTTTAATGGTTATTAAAATATATTCATTAAGACTGAAACCATATTATATTGAATGAGTAAGTATTTCCTATCCATATTTCCATTATATTTATAGGAATGGTTTAATTTATTAATGATTAAGTAAGATCTTTCTTACTAAATGATATTATTTTTTTATTAATTCATATTATTAATTCATTGGACATTATTAGTAATGGGTCAAGCCCAATATAGATTGCACCTCGATGCATAGATCAGTCACATGATACAATATATCTTGGGTATTAGTATACAACTTATCCATTTACATATGATATATTTGTTTAATGACATGGATTTATTTTTTTAATTACTAAGAATATTTATTATATTTTTATGATATCGTTTATCAATATCCTTGTTTTTTTATTTTCATGCACCATAGACTCTATAATATGGAATCACTGATCTATTTAAGAGCACTACACACTTTGTGTAGTCAATAAAAACATCAAATGCATTAAAATATGGCATTATGTAACATATATGAGACTAAACAAAATAATTGAATATTTCATTATCTCTAACATTCAATGAGGTAAAAAAAACTAGAAAACCTGAATGAATTCAAAATTATCCATCTAAATAGATTTCTAATAAAAATTATTATAGGATTAATCAATAAGAATGAGATGAATGTATGGAGAGATATTGAAGTAAAGTACTCAATCCAAATTTATGTATTTAAAAATTATGGATAACATTGATATAATTAATAATTGTCTAACGATATTATGTTTCACTAAAAATAACCTATATATCATGTAACTTCTATAAAAGCATCAAAAATAGTTATGTGAATAAAAAATATTGATATTAAATTAAAATATTTGTAAGACAACATAGTTGTACTATCTCTTGAAAATATAATCAACCAAACTGATCATTATATAGGGTCTCATTAATTTTTATAAAACAATTAACCATCATCATTTTATCAATAGAAACAAAAAAAATCATCATTACAGTAGGGTGGCATCGAGTACCCTATCTGGAATTACATCACTACGTAATCTTACTTCATCTTGGTTGTGGAAATATGATTATTAAAAATTCAAAGTATCTAATTATTTTTCCTCAACCACTAAAAGGTGAAGGAACATGAAATAAACCCCACATTATTTTTTATCATACCATTATGCAAATAATTCATATATATGTCTGGATATATATTTGATATTTTAGTCTCAAATAGAAGGAAGGTTGAATCTTAAGACCAAACAGAATTTTCCATTATATAATATTTTAAAATTATATATGTTTTAATATAATTAATATATGGGAATAAAATAATATAGACATATGAATGTTTCTATTAGTTATGAAAAATGTGATCTAACTTCTACTCTCTGAACTCTCAAAGTGAGAGTAGAACCTACTAAAAGGTGTCCTTAATGTTGTAGGGTGTCACTACTTGTTACAAAAATCTTTTTAATATCTGAAGTAATAAATAAAATAACCAAACATTTTTTGAAATAAAATAACTTACCATAAAATTACATTTTAAAAGGATAAATATGTAACCTTTCCACTATTTGGACCAATGATCAATAAGGGTGACCAGTTTTTTTCAGAATGGATAACCAGCTAGAACCATTGTAGGGTTGTAAAACCCTATTACATATGCATCATTGAGAAAAATTACAATGGATATAAATAAATAAATGTTAGAAAATATTAATGATAAAACCCAACAACTAATTTTTTAAGGGAATACTATATTTTTTATAGTCAATGATTTGATCCTTCTTGATGTTAAAGATGAGTCTGATGAAAATTATAAAAAATGGTATCCAATAGTGAAGCTATCATCTTATAACACATTATAATATTTAATTTTGAATATCATCTTACCCAAAAACTTATATTTATCCTTTTATTAAATAAAATATTGCTAAAATATTATCTAATATAGGAAAATATCTTGATCCTCAAAATAAAATTACAAATTATAAATCATCAAATGGATTCTGTAATATCAAGGCACAATAAAATATAATAATCACTATAACTATACTTGTTATAATATTTAATGATTCACTAATTTACATTCTATTAAATAAACCAATTATAAATTATATTAATATCCTTCGAATACTCCCTAAGACCATGTGAGATAGAAACTTCGTAATTAAAATAATTAAAATATGAGTATTTTTATTTCCAAAAATACATTATGAATATCAATCATCCTTCTACCGATGTGGTGTCCATTTAATTACTATGTAAAAAAATTCAATCTATATCTTAAAAAATTTTCATAGGTAATATATAATTTAGGAGTAATAAGATCATGTAAAACATTTAACATGTTGATGTTATAGATAAAAATAAAAAATATATATATATTGAATTAAAGCTACATATGTTGAATCTGAAATAGTCTCCACGGATCATTTATCATAGTGTTTGATTAATTTCTGAACGCGTCATTTTAAGTTCCACATATAAGTTATTGTTGGTTTCGGTCATGATTAATTCAAGGATTTTTAAATAAGTCCACTAATGATAGATTTTGTCTATTTATTACTGATTACACCTAAGAGAGATTTTATATAAGAGTGATATGCACATATAAATCATTTTTGAAATACAGAAAAGGATAATTTTTTTTGCATATTTCAATAAATAATTATCTACATAATAATTTCAATACGACTAAAATAGTTTTTCAAAAATTTAAAAACATATAAATTAAAAATTATAAAAATAATATATGAAATAATAATAATATGAGCATGAAAAATTAAAAATGATATAAAATTATTAAAATATGGAGAAAAAAATTCACCACATTATTTTTATTTATTCATAGTGAAATAAAAAAATTATTCTTTCTTAAATAATGTTATATGTAATAAAATTATTAATTTTTTATTATCAAAACATAAAAAACTGATGTGCATCAATGATCCCCTAAAAATAACCCCTATTTATAATTACAAAAATGAGTATTATTTCAAAAAACACTCCATTTGAAATCATCTATAAGATAAAAATTAAAATAATTTATATTATGAAAACAATAATCTCCCCTTTATGTAATTAGTCAAAAAAAATTCAATAGCAAAGTTTAAAATATTATTACCTTTTTAATAAAATAAAAAGCCATCCCTTTGTTTAAAATAAATAGTATATATCTTAGTTTGATTATTTATTTCAACAATATCTATCCACAATAAGTGAAAATATTCAATAATAGATTTAAAAATATCTCTTGAATTAGAAAACAAAGACAAAAAATAATTATTTTCATATTCTTATTTCTTTTAAGACATGGAATAATTTAATTTAAATCTCTACCTATGATAATCATTAATAGAAGAGTATCATAAAAATAATAATTAAATCTTAATTTTACATAACCATTTTTAGAAGACTTTAAAAATGTTTTTAAATATGTGTCAAAGAATTTTAAAAATGAATATCTCCCCATTAGATATATATTAAACAATAATTGAGAATATCATGATTTAGCACATAAACTTCAATAAAAAAGTCATTCATAATCCGATTCAGGGAGATTTAGACATCATTTTTATAAAATTAAATTATTTATAAATATTATTTTTTCATGTTTAATGTATTTTTAAATATAAAAAGGTTTCAACATGATAAATCTACCTAAATTATTTTATTCTTAAGATATATACCAAATAAATAATTTAAAATTAAAATTTAAAAAATAAAATTTTTTATAATATTTTTTACATAGCTATATAAAAAAATTATTACAACAGTGCAAGAAAATTTAAATTAATCAATATGTAGATTTAAAAAATTATCTTTCAAAATAAATTTAAATCGTGTGGTTTAAACATTAAAACTCATCAAAAAACTAGAAGACATACATAAATATTAATGAAATTATAAAATTACATATAAATAATTAAATAGTAACTAATTATACAATAAGAATACTATAAAATATATGATAAAATATTTGCATGCCCACTAGCTTAATGTGAATTCTGTACTCGGGATCCATTTATCAGTACCCTAAGCTTGACCGCTACATGACCTCATGCGCTCCTCATATTCTAGAGGCTACTGACAAATAGAGAGGGTCTAATATCAGTCAGGGGAGACTATACCCTCTTTGTTAGAATAATGAACCATTAGAAATAAATAAGTGATATCAAAAGAATTATATAAATTTTTCTGAAGAAATCAAATATCACAAGATAACCAATACCAAAAGTACAATATCAACACAGAATAGTAGATATTCTATGATAAGGTAGGTTCCAAGTGTCAAAAGTAAACTCAAAAGTAAAGACACAGACAACTCTCACACATGTCCTGAACTATATACAGTTCCATCATCCATACACCATCCAAACATAGATATCCAACCCATGGAATTTTCCTTTATTCTGTTATATATCCATGAAATCTATTCGACCACCAACTAGGAAACTTGATTAGGGTTTATGTACAACTCGGTAGGAAAACACCATCGATATCTATAAAAATATTCTGTCAATATAGTCTATTGTGTTTTCTATATAAGAAATAAAATCAAATAGGTAAAAATATTTTATTATTCAAATATTATTTCATTAACCACATAACCCCCCCCCCTCGAGTGACCATGGAACCCTAAATAATATCATATGTCTGAATTTCACTTTTTCCATTCCTTATTCACAAATTAATTCTCATGTTACCATTTATATTTCATAATTGAATTCACATATTACCATTCATATTTCATAATTGAAGACTGAATTCCATTGTTTCCATTTATATTTTTGTAATTAAATTCGATTATTACCTTTCATAATTTCATAATACATGACTGAATTTTCATGTTACCATTTTTCAACCCATAAATTATTAAAAAAAATATATTATCCATATAAATTTACTTACTAGTTCAACAATTATTTAATCATACCAATCCCCTTAATTAATTCAACATTTAATTAATAATCTCAGTCTAATTTCTAATTCAAAAATTAGTTTATTAAATAAATCACTTTAATTAAATAAAAAATTAATTGAGAACAATAATCAGATTATCTATTTCTCTAATTAATTAATCAATATCAAAATAATAAATTCCCCATAACTAATTACATAGTTAATTATCTCATATCAATATTCATAATATATAATATATGATTTAATAAAAAAGTTTCCAATTCACAATCACTATTAATTATCTAAAGTCATAATTCTCAAATTTTAATTACTAATTCAATAATTAATTTTCTATTATCACAAATATAGGGTCTCAATTATCCACAATTTCACATATACTTTAATGACATAATTCAAAAAATTAATTAAATCAATCAAGAAATGAATTTCTAAACATCTAATAGTAATTTTATAATTACATACACATAATTACAATCAAGACATTGGATTTTAATTATAGACCACATACCTTAATTCGTTGAAGAGTGTTCACCCAATAGAATCCTCAATTTGAACAGAATATCAACATAGAACATAGTCTAGATCCGACACCTAAGTACACAATAAAATAGAATAAGATATCTTAAATCTAGATATAGGTCCAACATACCTAGATCATGATTCAATATA
The DNA here is from genome assembly GCA_963277665.1 of Viscum album. Lineage (NCBI taxonomy): Eukaryota > Viridiplantae > Streptophyta > Magnoliopsida > Santalales > Viscaceae > Viscum > Viscum album. The sequence continues at coordinate 931,737,945 of OY728165.1, forward strand.
TATATATCTAGTTCCAAAAAATAGTTCACAATAAGCCACTAAAATAATGGGAGACGATCGAGAGTGTGATATGATTTGAATCAAGATGAAATTATGTACCCAAAGTTGTGCAGATTTTCCACCTGAGCATTGAATCACCAATAACAGAGGTCGTATGGATTTATAATCTCACTTGGATGATCTTCAATTGAGTTAAATAAATTATGGGTCAATCTAGGTAATTTTACTGTATAATATAGGGAGTAAAGCTTTTTTTAATAATAATTGGAGGACTAAAATCCCATTTGCAAAATTTTTGTCTCAGGGTGAATAGATTCCTCTAATCATATGCATTAATTGAAATAATCTCCTAGGGGTGGGTTTAATATTTCTATATTTAGATAACTTGGTTTGGAAAAAAATGCACTAGATACGAGAAACCCTTTTTCATGGGTTGTATGGTTTTCTAGGAAAGGGTCCATGGTTATGGAAACTCGTGCACCAACTATGATATTCCCTCTTTCTTCCATTTCATTGAAACATTCACCCAAGCACACCCCATATTATTATACATATTAAAATAATTCAACACGAAGAAATAGAGAACATATAAACAAGTGGGCTACATTTTCAAAAAAAAGATAGGGTTTTACAATCTCCCCATATTAAAACAACTTGTCCTCATATTGTACTCACCAGAATCTCTATGATTCCTTGTAAAAAAATATTGGCCTATTGATACCTCATATCTATTTCTCTATCCCATGTTTCTTCCTTCATAAGTCCATTTTACCAAAATACATGAACTATCAACACAGTCTTTCCCCGAAACACATTCTCCCTACAATCCAAAACACTTATCATATGCTCCTCAAAGGACATATATATCTCAAGCTCAAAAACATCCACATTGATTGTACGATAAGGTTCGGGGTGACAACACAAATGTTTTTACATGCTTAAATTATCATGCACATCACTATAAGTCTATATAAGAACCAATTTGTACACCATCAACCTAATTCTCTATTGAAACTCAAATAGTCTAACAAACATGTGACCAACTTTCCATGCCTCAACATACAGTAATGACCTATTCTAGGAAACATTAGAAAAAATACATGATCTCCCTTTGTAAAATAAAAGGTCTGTCAATATCTATCATCTTCTGACTTCTCTCTACTATGATCCATATCCATACACTTCCAAATAGGTTTTACTTTCTCTAATATCTCATGAATGAGACTCTATCCCAACAGTTCAGACGCACCACCATCTTTCCCACATAGAGGTGATCTGCTAGGCCTTCCATAATGTGACATCTATAGTGACATCTTTGTAGTTTCGTAATAATAATTATTATAGGGGAACTCCACTATTTCTTGGTGGTTCTCCAAAGATCCACAAAAGTCTATAACACATGCTCACAAAATATACTAAATAACATATATTGTATGCTTCGACTTCCCATTTTTCTGTGTGTAGAAATCCATACTCTAGAAAACAGGTGTACCCTATACCTTCTGTAATCACTGACCGATCTGTGTAGTAAAATGCGATTTTTATTGTAAAACAATAATCTATGAGACCACGTGCAGATGGAAAATATCCCAAACTTATATAAATCCTAGATTCACCTCTGAGAAATCACCCAATATAATAAATAAATGTGTTACATTTATCAATATTTCCATAATATCCCAAAATTTGAAATTATTAGGTTGAATCCTCTAGTGACTCACCATAAAATCCATGGTCATGTCTTCCCAACTCCACTCTGGAATGGGAAACAACTATAGTAAAACACAATGTCTTTGATGCTCGACCATCACATGTTGAAAGGTGTAACATTATGTCATAAAAACTAATATCTCCTTCTTCATGTACAATCCACAAAACTATCGACATAGGACACTGTATGTTTTGGTCACATATGGATATACCACCCACTTTAATGCAAGGAACTCACACATCATATCCTCCCACATATTTATTGGCACAAAACCCAAATTCCTATCATAGATTAACTCATACTCATGTATGGGTCAATAAAAAGGTGGCCCCACCCCTTCAAGGATTTCCCACATGGTCAAGAACTCCTGATCCTTATAATGCCTATATCTTATCCATATCTAATTTGTAGACCCCACTAAAATTGACACTGAAGGAATCTTCTCCTGGCTCTCATGAACCAAAATATGCATGTCCTCTACTAGAGTAATCATCCTCCACTAAGTACTAGGCTCCTAAGAATCCTATGATTTATTTATCCTACTTAAATCACTTGCCACACTATTTTATTTTCCTAGCATATAAAACATATATAAATCAAATTACCGTATATTTGCATCCAATTTATAATATTTATGATTGAAATATTTTTGAGAAAACATGTACTTTAAACTATTGTGATCTTTATACACAATAATATTTTCATCCTGTCAATTCTTCCAGAAAAACATCAATGTATTAACCACTAAAGTTATCTCATGGTTCTGCATTGATTGATTTTGTTAATGTGGCCTCAACTATTGAGACCCATACACAAAAAATCTATCCCCAAAAAATTAACAAAACACTATATTGGATCCCAAAAGTGGAATAATACTTTTTATACTCCTCATGTGGCCAAGGATGGATCATAATTAGTGGAAATGAAAATCACTTCATCAACACCTAGAAAACATTCTCATATTCTATAGACAAGTCATAATTTTTTACCCTTTTTGTCAACCCCAAATGTGGTTCTACCAATCATTAAAATCATTGGATGAAACTCTTATTATTTATCCATCCCCATAAATATAGGTATATCTAAAATATTTTCCTGATGCTCTAAAGAAATACCTGACTTAACTATCTCTAGGTCCATATATGAAACTTCATCTAAGATGATGTGACCCATGAAGTGTACCTGATAAATAAAAAATTGAATCTTAAATAACTTGGCATATAATTGATGCTCTCTCATTATACCTAGAACTCTGAAAAGATGTTCGGTATGATCTTCATGAGTCCTAGAGTACAAAAAAATTACATCCATAAACACTACATAAAAACGATCAAGGTATTGGTGGAGGATTCCTTTAATCAATTACATAAAAAAAATTTATGTGTTCATCAACCCCCAAGAAGTTATGAAATACTCAAAATGGATTTTCCAACTGTTGAAAGTAGTACTTGGTGTCACAAATGATCGATCTGTCCACTTATATATCATAGCCTAAATACAATATTTGAAAATAAACAATCCTTACTCAACTGTTCAAAAAGATAATCGATATACTAAAGAGATATTAGTTTTTCCCTATCATATGGTTAATCTTCTAGTAAAAAACACATAATCATAGAGTCATGATGATGTTTTTTTTTTCAAATAAGAATATGGAACCCAAGGTGATGTACTTATTAGATTAACCCTACATCCTCCAACTCTGGCAGCTATTTCTTGAGATATTGAAGGTCTATCAATTCCATTCTATATGGTGGAATAGATTATAGCTCATCCCTAGAAATGGGATCAATAGTAAATTCCACATGTCTTTCTTGTAAACCCACTATGAGATAATTAGGAAAAACATCCCTAAATCTATCCACTAGATATAGAAATTCATTTTTCTTTACACCTCCATCATTCAGCAATAGACTGGAAACGTGGGCTATTAGCATTCTCTATTACTAAACATTTATCCATACTCAGTCTTTTTTGATAACCCATTATCCACAATGAATATACAAGTCACCATTAAGAGATGTTTAAGTCACCCTCTAATGGTAATAATATACATTCAATTAGTATTCTAATAACCAACCCATAAACATAATTTGGTCAAACCCTCGCATTTTAAGAATATAGAGATCCCACATAAAATGATATTCCTAAACCTTGATAGAACTCCTCTTGCACAAGAGGATTTATCTTGACCATGCTCTCATAGGTGAGTTAACATTAACACCCCTCTCATGTACTTAACCACTAGGCTGAAAATATTTATATTTTTTTGTAGGAATAAAGGCATGAGAGTCACCAATATGAAATAACTCACTATATGATGTACAAGATAATATAATAATACCACTCATTGTCGATGGTCTAACCATGATGTCCACAAGTGTAGGATTCACTACCTAAAAAAATCTTTACCTTATTCTTTGTGTTTTATTTTGACTCACCTAAGTTGCACCACTCTGATGATATGAGCTCTCTTTCCCAGAAGCACCATGTACACTGCCTCTGTCACCACAGCCAGTAGAAATCCAACTGCTATACTAATGGGGTGTTGAAAATCCTCTTCCTACACTAAGATTCTATAAAGATTCACCCACATTTCTCATACATCATTGTATCCTCTAGAATATCAATATATTCCCTTTCTCTTTGAATAATCGACTTTCTATTGGTGGTTAGGGGAACTATCTATGGATGTGTCTCGACCGACCACACTAGTGATAGATAAATGGGAAAGGTCTTTTGAAACTGACATGTCCCCATTTCTACTTCTATTTATATGACCCCAACTACCAATTTCATTATGAGGTTTTCTAATCTCTGAAGTCATGCCTCTATAATTCCTAGAAGCAATTATTTATCATGCACTGGAAGCCCCATTCATGTTCCCCTCTGCTATGAGAGCCATGTCTACTATGTTAACAAACATCTATAACAAAAATAGGTTAACTATGAACATAATCTCACATTTAATACAATTTAGAAAATTTATCACCATAGATATCACATCTCCTTTCAATGATTTAAAAAACCACTATAGGTCTGTAAACCCTCTAGAATAGTCCATCAAATCATTTTCCCTTGAGTCTGCCACATGAACATTGCTACTCTCACCTACCTTAGTGCCTCTGGATAGAAGTGCATTAGGAAGTTATCCAAGAATTCACTCTATAACATACCATCATCATGTCCAATATACCATCAAATGTCCCACTAAGGCTTCACTAATCCTCAAAAACTTTAATAGGAAAACATGAACCTCTTCTCAATCGAAGTCTTCAGATGTTCAAATATAGTCTATAAAAATGCAACCTGGAATTCTCCCCCATCAGGTCCACCCACATGAGTAAACATTATAGGGTTATTGAAACTAAAACTTCATAATCAATTCATACACACTCTTCTAAAACTACCATGTGTTTCTTTCCATGAATTTCATGAAGCAAGGAATGTTCTGTTGGAACTTCTCCCCATACCTCCCCAACCAACCCTATTAGTGACCCAGTATCCACTTTTGTTTGATTGTCTCCACCCATATCCTCCCTTTTTCCCCTCAATAAGAATCACCATTGAATAATATTTCTACAATTCCATACACTCATATCATAAAATCTACCACTATTTTATCATAATAATTTAAGAGAAAAAACAAAATAAGACACCCAAATTATTTTTCCCAGGTCTTACCACATTGTCAAAACCAAGGTTCTTTCACTACCCTTTACCAACATATATATTGGCAGTGGATAACAAAGGATAAACAAATTATCATTATTCATGTTTCTCATTTAGACAAAAATTTATTCCCATTTTTTAAAATTTCATAATTTTCCCCAAATTTCATTTTAGACACCGTTATTAGTTCAATTTCACATGAATGTAAAAATATTGCATGTTTAATAATTTACCAATATCACACATTTCCATGTGTGCCTAAAATGATACATGTCCAAAAAATATTCTATTACTAGAATGATACATGAAAATATAACTCTAATTCTATACTTGACCATGAGTCAAATATCATCAATATTATAAACAATTATCTCATAACACCACAAGTGAATCACTAAAGGTGGAATAATATCAACTATAACAACAAACGTCAATAAAAATCCAACATTGGGTACTTCGGTTATCCCCTATACATGGGGTAGATACTCCCATACATGAGATCATAACCATTGATTGACTAGTACATGTATCCTATCTAAATTCTCCAAATATTACTAAAAAATTAAAAATAAAAGGAAAATCTGTTGATAGAACCATTTAACTTCTTGAATTTGGTCCCAGATAGTAATGCACCGATCTAGACCGCCATATGACCTCAAGAACACCTCCTCATATGTCATAAAATTTCTTCTAGCATCAACGGTCTAATATCAATCATGGGGATAAATTAACCTATTTATTAGAATAATTCACCAGTCTAAATAAAGAGGCAATAAAAAAATAATGATATAACATTAACTTAATAATTATTGTATGAAAAGATGAAAAAAAGTGTAAACAAAATATCAAAACTAAATCATAGATATGTCATTCTAGTATATGTTCCATGTGTCAAAATGAAACTAAAATGTAAAAACACTGATTTCTCCCAAGTGGATCTAAAACAACATCTGTTTACTTAATCCATACTCCATCCTAACATAGCCATCTAACATAAGGCCATTTCCATTATCCTATCCTGTAACCATGAAATATATTTGTGTACCAATATAGAATCTTAATTACGGTGTCAGTAGAACTCATTAGGCCACCACCAACAGTGCCTAAAACAACATCCAGTAAATAAAAATTATGTAATTGTATAAAGAGTGATGCACAAGAAATATGGTAAACAATCCATATTATTCAAATATTCATTCATTAACTGCATAACACCCTTAGGTTTCGAGGACAACTGAATAATATTATATGTCTAAATTTCATTATTTCCATTCATAATTAATAATTAATTTCCCATGTTAACATTTATATTTCGTAGTTAAATACCCTTTTTACCATTAGTATTTCATTATTCATGACTAAATTTCATTTTTATCATTCTTCATTACAAAATTTAATGACTATGTTACCATCCATAATTTCATAATTGAATGACCTTATTACCATTCATAATTTCATAATACATGACTAAATGTCCATGTTATCATTCTTCAACACATAATTTATTCAACAATTAACTATACACATACAATTCATTACAAATTCAACAATTAGTTAATCATACCAATCCAAATAATTAATTAACCAATTAATTAATCATATCAATCCCATTAATTAATTAAAGAATTAACTAATCATATCAATCTATTTACTTATTCAAAAATTAGTTCAACACATAATTCCCCTTAATTAATTCAAAAATTAATTGATCACATTAATCAAATTAATTAATTCCTCAATTAATTAATCTATATATAAATATTCAATATCACAAATATTCTTCGAAAACAAATTATCTCAATTAAATGTTCCCAATATATCATAATTAATTCAATAATTATTTATCCTAATCATAATATCAATTTTTCATAATTTATTGAGAAAAAAATGAAGTCAATAAAAATTTTCAATATCTCATAGTCAAATGGAAAATTAATTTTGTTAATCCAAAAACTATAATCTCAAGTATACAGAATTTCACAACTCCCTTAATTAATTAATTCACAAAATTAATTAATTTAATGAGGAATACAATTTATAAACATTAAATAACAATTTTAAAATTGAATAAACATAATTACAATCATTACTATGGGATATTAAATATAGAAAACCTACCTCAATTCATTGATAACTATTCACCCAACAGAAATTATCAATTTGAATAGAATAACAATATAGAAAATGTTGTATATTTGAAATCTATGTCTATAGTCAAATGAAAGAAGATATCTTAATTGTATATTTAGATCCAACATTCCTAGATATGGATTTAAATAATCAAGATCCATATCAAAAATACATATGATAACATCCCACAAAACCAATTTTAGAAGTACAATAGATTAAAGGGAAATAAATCAGGATGAAATCACGTACTTGAGGAGGTGAAGAACGGCCAACAAGGTGTTGAATCACCAAGCATATAGGTTAGATGGGATTTAAATCCCTTCGGAATGATCTGGAATTGAATGAAGTTGAATATGGGTCAGGGTAGGATCTTCATGGGTATAGTAGGGGGTGAAGAACTTGTTTAATAAAAAAATTTAGATTAAAATCATATACCCATGATTTTCTACTTGGGGTTAACTGCAACATCCTCGAGCCGGGATCCACTAATTCAGTACCCTGATCTAGGTCATCACATGAAATCAATCATTCCACCCCTTATTCTATAGGATACTGATTAGAATCTAGGTTCTATGAATCATGTGGGGACACTATATATTATTTACCAGATTAATTCCCAAAAGATGATAAATAGAATAAAAGAAACAATATTGAATGACCAATGAATGTGCATAAATAAAAATCTCACAAAACTAGTAACAAACCAAAACCAACAATAAATATTTCATTCCAAACTATAGTGCTACGTGAAATAAATCCCAAAAGAAAAAAAATGAATCCCAATAATGGTCCTTACACCTATTATAGAACCTGATCTATATAGCACTCAAGAAAGACTCAACTCACAAGAACAAAGACCGCACCCCTTTCCTATACTATAATCATGAAATTTACTCAGGTACCCTAGGTCGGCCTGAGAAGGGTGTGAGTACAAATCAGTAGTCCACCATGGATGGTTTCTAAAAAATATCAAGCCTAAACTGTTTGTGCATGCAATTATTAAATAAATGTGAAGTAAATAATATATAGTTCAGGTTTTATTAGCCAACAACCTTTACATTAACTATTATTACCTTTAGAACAATTAGTCATTTCCATATTCTTCATTAATTAGTTCATCATCAATATACAATCCTGGGGTTAGGCATTTACATCATTCACACATAGTGACAGAAGGAATTTATCATTTTGTATAAGGGAATATGTCATGACCCTATCAAATTGAGGATTATACATCACAACACCATAATGTACTCACCTTAAAGACTCTATCTTGGTGGAATTCATCCATCAGGGGAATATAGATGCATCCCCACCCCTAACCTATGCATTGTGTGTGGAATTAGAGCATCAGTCCACATCGACCCATGGGAGGAGCCTCACTCCTTTATCCAACACCATATACCATATGTACATGCATATTAATCCATTCACCACACACAAACCATATCACACATAACATAACCAATATATATAAATTTCATAATCGATAACAGTAAATAGGGAAATTAATATTATTCCATAACCCAATAACACATTTTCCATTTACATTACTTATCACATGTATCCCAATTCCCATTCTCATGCATATCTCACCAATCATATCCAATAATTACCTTATATAAACTCATTTCACATATTCATTTTGTCCCTTATGAATACCCATTTAATATACTTCCCATTTCACAAAACCATTACCACATAACATATTCACTATTTCATATTCACTAAATCTCTTAGGAATTTATTACATAATTCATAGGCCGCATTCCATGACCCCATTTAACCCAATTAACCAATTTCAATGTCATGCCAAACAACCTATTAATCCATTATCAAATTTAAAAATGCTTCCAATCTTCCATTTTTTACTTCCATTAATGATATCATCATAATAAACAAGGGCTCTACACTATCACGCAATGATCTTTCACTTACATAACCATTTTCTAGGCCTGAAAATATCGTTTCACCCCATAGGAGGCCCTAAATCAGTCAAATCATCCTCAATACATACCACGGGTTCCATGAGGGTTTCTAATAATCATTTAGGCACGAATTAAAACAAAACACACTATAAGTATCATGACCACAATAATATATAACAAAGAGAAAGACTGAACATGCACAAATCTACAATAAAACTATAAGATATAACTTGTCAACCACCTACCTATAATCTATTAGTTAACGCACTATTAATTTTATCCTTATATTCACATTCAAAAACCCATTTAATACTAGACCTATATATCATAGGAAAAATATGTTTTTTAGATATTCTTATAATGATAAGTGGGAGTCACACACCCTAAACCAAAAAGATAAGAAAGAGAGGGATTAGACTCACCCAGATCTTTGATCTATGACCAACAGTGCTCCAAATAGATTAGGATTGAAGGAGATTTATCTCACTGAATCTTAGGTCACTTGGGCGCTACACCAAGGATTATAATTGGATAAATGGCTGTAAAATCAGGCCATGTTATTAAATACCATAATTGAAATTTTGATATTTTTTCTATCTTTTACAGGGACACATGGTTTCCCCGCACGATTTTCCAAATTTAGTATAAATCGTGTGAATGGAAATGTCTAGGGAAAAGGGGGCCACACAATTACATGGGAATATCCACATGATTTACAAAATATTATCCAACCATGTGAAATTCCAATACCTGAAATCACATGGTTTGGATATCCCCTCGCAAAATTTTTACTAGTAGTGCACAATCCATTTGGAATGACTAGAAAGATAATTTTTTCCTTCTCCTACATGTTACAAACCCCCAAGCCATCCTGATTATTCTCATGAACATGGAATAAAATTATTTATCCAAAGAGAATAGACTTAAAATGAATCATAATAAAGCATTCCTTATGAAAATCCATGATCTTACAACCTCCCTACCTTAGAATGGTTCATCCCCGAGTTGTTCTTCCATGCATTATTGATTTTACAATGAAAATAAATTGGTCCAATAGGTTCACACATCAGACTCTCACTATTAGTTTTCTTCTTACATTTTTCCATTTTTCTACAAAACAATAACTATTGTCACAATATTACCCTAAAATTCCATCACGCTATAGTCGACAATAAAAAATGATTTCCCCTAAAATGGCACATATGCCTCAATCTTCTCATCCTCAAGATTTATCACGTGAGATGGATATGAGTGATAGTTAAAGAGTTTTGAGACAAGAAAAACATCATGTATTCCACTATAAAATTTTGGAAAAACCAAATATTAATCCACTGGTCTGATCCTCTCCACAAATCTCAAACAAACCCACATACCTTGGCACAACTGTAATCTATTTATGAATCAGATGGTGACCCAACCATGGTGAAACACAAAGAAAGACACTATCACCTAACATAAGCTCAATATGCTTACATTGATGATATGTATATGACATATTCCTACTCTGAGCTGTTATAATGTGATTCAAAATGAATCTAAACTTTTATAATACCCCTTGCACGAGACTCTATCCCATAATCTTTAAATCTATAGCTTCTATCCAACACAATTGATATCTATAGGGTCTCCCATAGAGTAGCTGAAAAAGGTTCCATGTAAATTTTACCCTAGAAAATGTTTTTTAGGATCACTGAACGAGAAATAAATGTCTTTACCACAAACTAATGAATTCCATGACACATGATCTCATCATATCCTCCTCACATGAATTCAACACTATAATTTCCCATACTTCTAGGGACGATAATCTATAATAATTAACACATGGTTTCTAATAACATTCTATCATACCGACCGGAATCATGATGTGACATTCTAGTCAATATATGAAACTATGGTTCTTGATACACCATGAAACCACACAATCTATTGAACATAAAACTAATGACACATATCAACAATGCAAGTATTCTAGGTTTGTAGGAAGTGGACCCCCATTTTACATAGATCCATAACCTCCCAAACCAATCATTCTTCTGGGGTATCCTCAGAAGACCCACTTAGAATTCCATTGTTATGTCATTACACTTACACTCTTTAACTTGAAATGACTGTATCAAAAAAGATGGTCACAGATTCTTGGAGGTCACTTGTTGACAGATAAGAAGTCATTCCAAAAAAATTGAAAACAATTTTGCCATTCCATTCCACCAATACATCCTAGGAATATCACAATACGTCTTTTTCAAAATGGGATATGATGACCACTTCGATTCATGGAACATGAAAAGAAACTCCTCCTATATACACACCGAAACAGCCACACAAACACCAAAACTAACAATTCCATCATAACCAATATACCAAATAGTCATTGACTCTACACCTTTATGTATTTCCTTCATAGATAGACATTATAGAACCTCTAGCAGTCTCTCCATTACCTGGTTCAAATGTATGAACTCAACTATTATAGATGCAAGGGTCATTTGATGGTTCCCATCCTGCATATCGAGGTTTATCTCAAAAAACAAGTCCAAATTCTCTACATGGAGCTGAATTCCTAAACCACCTGATTCTAAGTAATCCATCTCTGAGAAACCACAAAAGGATCCCTTTTCGTGAGGTGTAAACCAAATCTAAATCAAAGGAGTGTACGCATTATTCCCACCTTCACTCTCTAAGATTCAAATCCCACTAATATAAGATGTATTTAAGACCTTTTTGATCGGTAAACCCCATGAACCGCTCTCCCAACAAGTAATGCGTCCAAAACATTAAATCATAAACCAAAATAGCTTGCTCAATATCATGAGTACGGTAATTTATTTTATGATACCTCAAATTTCCTAACAAATATGCAACAACCTGGTCATCTAGCATCAATACTGCCTCATATCCAAGGACGAATTCATCACAGAACATGGTGTACCTCTTACCCAGTTCATGTATAATCAAAATTGTTGTGGTAGTCAACTGTATCTTCAAATCATGAATAGAATGTTCCTGTACCTTTAAACACTAAAAAACAACTCCCTTCTTGGTTATGTTTTAGAGTGGAATTTCCAAATCGGAGAAATACCTAATTATCCTTATGTAATAACCATCCAATCCCTAAAAACTCAGAAAATTAGAAACATTTTTTTGATGCTCCCAAGACACCACAACATGAACCTTCTCGGGATTTAACAACTTAACTTACTCATAAATTATGTGACCCAAGAATGAACATTATCAATATTGAACTGACATTCTTATATTTTGGATTAATGCCTATGGTCTCTTAATGTACTCAAGATGATGTCAAGATGTTTATAGATATAATTATGTGTTTTTGAGTATACTATGATGTCATCAAAAAATACAACTATGAACTGATCTAGGTATGGGTGTAATATTTGGATCATTAAATCCATGAACAAAGATGGTGTGTTGGATAACCCAGACGACATCACCAGAAGCTCATACAACCCATTAATTATCCAGAATAATTTCTATGGTAAATAAAAAAGTCTCATAGTGTTCTGATTATATCCTGATATCCAATCGATCTTAGGGAAAAATGAAGCATCCCTCAGCTGGTCAAACATGTCATCAAACTTGGGAATCAGGTACTCATTCGTAACCACCATCTGATTCAACATCCCATAGTTAACACATCATCTAAACATTTTATCTTCCATATTGGAAAATAGCATGGAGACCCCAAAGGTGACATACTAGGATGGATGAATACCCTTTTATCCAAATATTCTAACTAAAGCCTATGTTCTTGTTGTTATGTCTCTTATATTTAAAATAGTGTAATGAAAAACGATTCTTCCCCAGGAAGATTCTTGATCATAAAACACAATATCTCTCTAGGGTGGTATCCCTGAGAATTCCTCAGGAAACACATCATGAAATTGATCAAAAATGGGAGGGAAGACTGGTGGCTCCCTTCCTCCTTCATCTTGCACATGGAAAGCCACATGGGCCATAACTTATCCCAAATGATAGAAGACTTACCCTGTACATATTGCTTGAATGTCCCACACACCATGTATGAATTAAATGTCTCTATTGAGATATTTGAATTTTACCTTATGTTGGTAACAATCAATATAGGATTGATACAACACCATTCAATCTGTACAAAAAACACGGTGAAAACCAAAAGGAAAATGGAATCCACTAACCTCTAAATCTTAACCCTTACATTGTCTAATATTCTCTACTCTCACCCCTAATAGATTATGAATTTACATGACTGAACATTCACTTTTCATGCTTTGGACCAACACCACTAAGAAATATAAAGAAATAAAATAATTCTTAACACAAGTTTAAAATAAATAACTAATGATTGTGGAAGATATAAGAATTTTACCATGAATGGTCGAGAGTATAGCCTCTCTACCTCCAGGAATAGCCTGAATTACGTTATGATGACCTTCTACTTTACCCTGGATTCCATCATGAGTACCTTGCACATCACTGCCGTGATGGTATGGTTGATCTCTCCAGATAGTCATATTTCCACCACATATAATGGTATTACCCATGGATAACCTACTTTGTTCCTAAAACAAGGTGACTAACTGCCGCCCACACTCTACATATGCCAATGACCTACATTTATGCCAGACTGCAATTAGTTCTTACAAAATCTCTTGTATAAGCAGAAACCATCCAAATGACTGACACTTGACTAGTTGTTGAGGACACTAAAACTTTATGTTCCTCGGCCTACCATATTAGTAACATAACTCATGATCCCCACCTGAGAGACTAAACATCACTTTGGAATACATTATGCACTATCAATCTATTGGAAATTCCCAAAACAATGCTTCTTACCCTCGAATGATGCACCACCTGTCCACCCAGCTGGCAAAAAAATTCCACTACTTGATTTTTCTTTAAAGTTATCTTCTAAGATAAGGGTATGGTCCACTTCCTCTATAAAATTACTCTGATAGAATATGTTCACCTGATCAATAATCTCATGCTTAATCCTTTTCTGGAGGCATTTAACTGAAATTTCCTCATCCCTTGCCAATGTTGTATTGAAGTAGCTCAATATAGTTAAAATAATGTCATAATCTATCATTAACGCAACCCCCTAGGTTAGCCACATAAACAGTACAGCCTTCTCCCGCAACATGGACTCTGGGTAGTAGTGTTCCAGATACATTTTTGAAAAATCCATCCATACCATTATTTGATTCGCTCTATCTGAACCATATTGTCACAACAGTTCTTTTCCTGGACCTATAAAATATAGGCCACTATCTTGAATATCCTTTTAAAAAGAGTCTCTATATGCTCAAAAAATTTCTATATATACTATATCTATCACTCGGATACCTCTATCACATACATTATGGTAAAGATCAGAGGGTGTTGTAGCTGAAACACCCTCATCATCTTGAACATACTTGGTGAAACCTTCCCTGGGTCTCATTAAATCAAATTTATAAAATGGTAAATGTTCTCATGAAACTATTCATTAATATTATCATGGAACACAATAAATTCATGATTTTATACTATGGAATAATTCTTTGTGACGTCCTATTTTCTCTTAACTGGTAGAAATATCCATAGTAGAATTTGTACAAATTTTCATACATTAGCTTTAAAACATAAACCATGTAGCTTCCAAAAAATATAATGGAATTCTTACCACTAGCCAAAAACAAACCATTTCGCATAAACATTTCAAAATGGTCCTATGAAACATAGAATAATAACCTCAACTATCCCTATTGAGGATATGGCTAACATATGGTAACATAATCACATAGTTACAAGTCTTGTATTCTATACCATTTCAAAATGATTCCCATATTAAAAAATACTTCAACAAAAATTTTATTCACTTACAAACCCTTTTTATGAATAGTTCAGTAATTATTATTTAACATTTTAATTTTCTTTTTTAACCATATTATAATATAATTAGACCTAGTTTTAATCAATTTCATTTGAATCAAATTCAACTTACCCTTTATGTCACACACCATCATCCCGCGTGTGCTTCTACCATGATTCATGTCACTTATATACCTGGGTTCAAAAAATAATGCATGAATGCAAAAACCTATCCAATTTTGGGAATGATAGAAATATCATAAAATTGTCACATCACATAAGTAATGAATCATTCAATGGTGAAATATCATCAAATGTTCCAACACACAACAAAAACAAAAATTCACACCCTAGGTGACTTTGGTTCTCCCTCATACATGGGTTAGATACTCCCAACAAAAAGCCCATTACCAAGGTAGAACTCCTTTTTAACCACTTATCTACCACCCCTCTACTTGGATACAATTTTTTAGCAACCCCAACCCCAGATCCACTAAACCTGTGCCGCAAGCCAGGTCGTCAAATGACCTCAAGCACACCTCCCAATAAGCCAACAGTTTTCGACTAACAATGAGGGTCAAAAATTCATTTGTGGAGATTATAAACTATTTACCATTGTGTTTAATAGTATAAAATTAATATAATAGTAGAAATAATATTGAATAACCAATGAACATGTATAAATAACTACCTCTTGACATGTGGATCAATCCATAACTAATAGTAAATATGTCATTCCGTACTAAAATTACACGTGAAACAAATCCAAAAACAAAAAAACTACAAAATCCATAAATCATCCTTGGAACCATATCTCGAACCTCATTTGTGTACCTCTCAAGAAATACTCGACCACCAAGTGTGGGGATGTTTCCCCTTTTCAAACCCACAATCATGAAATATTGCTGAAACCATTAAGGGAATGTAGATCAATCCACTTCCCTAACCCATGCATTTTGGGTGGAGTTAGAGCATCAATCCAACTTGACATGCGAGAAGAGGCTCAATCCTTTTTCCCACACGGTAAACCATGTGCACATGCTTATTCATCCATTCCCTACACACAAACTGTACTAAAACATACCAATACCAATACATATAACAATCATAATCAATAACAATAAACATGGATATTTACATTATTCCACAACTCAATAACTTATTTTCCATTTACATTACTTATCATATTTAGCCCAATTCCAATTTTCCTGAAAATTCCACTAAGCATATTCAATAATTCCCATATAGAACCCATTTCACATATTAATAAATTCCATTATTAAACCCTATTTGACATACTACCCATTTCACACACCAATACCAATTTAACTTATTCACTTTTCATATTCACTAACTCTCTTAGAACCTCACTACTAGTTGGAATCCATTTTGTGGCTCATTGGTTGGGGAATTTACAAGAATGATTCCTCTAACCATGTGCCTTAAATATTCCAAAAATATAGGGGGTTCATAGTTTCTCTTTTTAGGGTGAAAAAATTGAATGAATTTGCACCACCTTTGAAAATACCAGTGTTATGGTATCCAAATTTTATGGGATACGATACATGGTTATGGAAAACCATGGACCAACTGTGGAAATCCCTATTTCTTCTGTTTTATTCAGACATTCACCAAAACACAACCCATGTGAAAACCCAAAATAAATTTATTCAACACAAAGAAAAATAGTATATATAAATGATCCTGATAAATCTTTAATAACTATTGGGGTTTTACAAAAAAATTAAAGGAAAATAGAATTATATTATACCAATATATGAAAATAGAAAATGATATTGTACCATTTATGTTATATGATATATCTATTAACTAAATATAATTGGAATCCATTCCTTCATTGGTAAAATTGGACATTTATAATCACCATTAATAATCCTTGATACTAATTTTCTACAATAATATTTATTGAATACTGATTTAGGAAAACGTTTTATTAGGTCCCTAAAATTGAATAAAACATTTTGAAAAATTTGAGGAATAATTATGAAACCCTTTACATTTAAAATATTAAATATATGAAATGATTTCGTTTTTACCATTCAATTTTGTATATATATCTAATGTAAAAATTCAATAAAAATTCAATTTTTATTTTTTTACATTTTATTTTGTGGTATCATTTTATCATTAATTTCTCTACCTGGAAGAAAAGTATATATATTTTATTGAAACATTAAATATCAACTTTTAAATTAACATTTTACTTTTGAGAAGCCACTAAACCATAAAAAAAATTTCCACTTGAACTAGAAGTTGTGTACATAAATTTTTAAATTTCATCCTGAAGATTCAATATTTCTAATGAACGTTGTATAATTTTTAGATCTCAAAAGATATATTGTTTTTATCTCTATTTTTTTCTTATATTATCCTGTTAGTGAAACATATAAATATACGATGTCATCTATTTTTTCTTAATATGAATTAGACATTACATTTAATTTATAAAAAACTAGGCCCAATAAATCAAAACATATTAATTTAATTAGATTGAAACATATAATCTATACAAAAAATAAAATTTTCATCCATATTACACTTTAAACAAGTATATAAACCTTTCATTGATGAATATAGAAAATTATTTATTAAATTGAGTGAGATGGAGAAATAGTATTACTATATTTCTCTATAATATAAATAATATCAGTCCAATTTTTTAAATTTATATTTAGTATTTGTGTATCATTTTTTAGAATCACTCCACGTAGAAAAATAATTGTTTTATTTTTCATTGGACATTATTTTATTTATTATCCTCATAAATTTCTGCTTTATTTTACCTTTCTACTTTTATTCATAAAAATTAACATCCGAATGATTTTTCATTGAAAGAGAAATAACTTTTTTATGCTTTTTATTATTAAAATTGGTTTATTATTAATAATTTCATTTTAAAATCCATAAACAACATTGGTTATTCTATTATTTTATTAGTTGGTGAACTTGAATCATCAAATGTATTAAAAGTTGCAATTATTGTATCACCCTATTATTTTACAATATGTCTATCCATTAAATAAATATAATTTCTTGGAAATAATACAACACATGCTGCCCTAAATTAAAATGTGTCATAAAATTTTAGATGAATATTATTAACAAAACTTTTAAATAAAAAACCAATAATAATAAAAATATTTAATCTTATTCAACTGAAGTATAACATACCAAAAAATTTCATTATTTTAGAGTAATATTATATACATTTCACAATAGGAAATTCATGAAATTTACAACTTTTTTGTGTATTTGGAGAGTATAAATATTGTCAAATTATTCTATAAAATATCTTCAATGACATCCATAATTTTTATCCCTTATAATACCCTTATGAAACATTTTATACTTAAATTCCTTCATTAGATTTATCATTTATATATGAAATATATATGGATGAGCATAGATAGTTAGTAAGGGTTCAAATTTGAGATATAATTAAATGGTTGTATGAGATTATATGATACACAAAATGGAATTTAATCATATATACAACTTATAATGTTTATAAATCATGATTTCTGGCATAAAAATTTCTAATTTTAAATTAAATGATCTATAAGTGTAAGGAATCATCATTAATTAATCATGAGACATCTGGATATATCATAATGATATAAAGATGTTATAGGATTTTTTAAAAAAAATAAGTATAAAAATAATTTCTTAAGATAAGATTCACTTAAAATACTATGGAAGTTGATATAGTCCCCCAGTTTGATGTGTCCAATCCTTATTTCATCATTTCCTTAGACAATATTCACATCCAATACTACCATATTAGATAGGGTCCCTTGATGAACTGGGTAACTCCTCATTCTTTTCTGTATTATCTCATTATAAATATATCATTACCCATTGAATTGGATGATTTGTTAGACCAACTTTTTAGATAATGAAATCAATATATATAGTGGCCACAGGTTCATGAAAACATTCATCAGTTCGTCATAGAATAACCAATGAAAAAAAAAGTTTCATAAAAAATTAATAATAAGATAATAATAAAAGAAATATATATAATAAACATGGATGGTATCATTATATCATATAACCATTTAATCATTTGTGTCATTAAAGTATGTTGGCATATATGAAAAATACCTATTATAGTGCATTTGAACTTTTCATAAAAAATTTGGGAAAATATCCATTTCATTTAGTTTCATCAAAAATAAAAATTTGAAGAATATTGAGAAAAATAATTTCCTTTAAAATAACAGTGGGATAATTTAAATATATTTTTAAATAAAATAAAAGTAATGGATTTTGTAAAATCCACTCGTTGGGAAAATGTTAAATAAAATATTCCTCTTGAGTTTTTGGTAAAATGTTTAAACTACATAATTATGAAAATGAAAAGGATATTCCTTTTAAAAACATTGAAAATAAATTAAAATATTATTTAAAGTTTATTCATAGAACCATTTGATCATGTAAAAGATCATTCATGATATCATTTGAAAGAATGTGGACAGAGATGAATAAGTTCATTGACAAAATTGTAAATATAATCATGTTTTCCTATAAAATTCCCTCGATCATTTTAATTACTAAAAACATTATAATATATTGTGATAATTCCAAAACCCCATACGGTAATAAAATACTTTCGGTTTAAAGGATTATTATAATCTAATTTCATTAAATTGAAATTCAATATATACGATCTCAAAATGAAGTGAGTTTGTAACAAAAACCCATACCTATAGTCTCATTATCTTTGTACTCATTCAACATTCCTATATAATAAATGCATATTTATTTTATAAATATGTATATTATATAACTATATTAATATATATAATACTATTAACAAATCAATTATAATTTACCATTATCTTTTTATTAACTATTCTTTATTTAAATGAGCATTCAGGCGAAAATAGGCTCATTTTCTATGCATATTTTAGATTGATAGTTTCAGTCCCTTTTATTTTTTCTAGGTTTCAGTATATGAAAATTATTAATATTTTCATAATTTTTAAAATATATTCATTATATAAAATTTTATAAGTATTTATATTAAGTGATGACGAATAATCAATTTCATCACTTCATGGAGATGATAGTCTGTATATACGCACAAATTATGTTTCCACTTTTCGATGGAATGAATTTTAGAAAGTAAAATAAAAATTCACTATTAAATAATAATATTCATATCATTTATATCTTATATATTCCTCAAATATATCATTACGACCATACACATATTATGGAAATGAAAAAATTTACATCTCTTCAGGTAGCTGGTAGTCCATATGTATGCACATGCGACATTATAATTTTCCAATGGATTGGAATTAGATAGAAAATGGAAATTAAAATAACCTAAATTTTTTAAATTTTCATAAATATATTTATTCAGTTATGTTTATATGGTTAGATAATATTTGTATAATTTTTATTCATAATTTAACATTAAAATTATTGGAATTGTTTTACATATTCATCATATATCACCCATTGAAAAACCCTTAAAGGATTGCTGGATTGGTATTTTTGGGATTAAATTTATGCAAGGTAGTAGATAATAATTTTGAGAGAGTATTATTATAGAATATGGTTGAAATTAATAACTCAACTAGTGTGGGTTAGAGAACATGGGTGGTGCCCTTTTATAAACGAGGGGAGTGGCAACATTTCTATTATTAAGAATATTAAAATATTATAAAGAAATTATAATCAGGATTTGAAATCCAGTTGGTTCAAGATATTATATATGATGATATATCATTTAATATTACTTATATACGCTACTAAAAATAAGGATATAGCCACAGTTTACTGAACAATGGCTGTTATTGGTGTGGCTATAGGATTGCACCCACAGTTTGAAAATCGTGGCATAGTCTAAAATCACTCATTGTCTATTGCCACGGTTTTGGACCATGGATATAGGCCATCACATTTCTGAAAAAAATGCATAGCACCGTTCTGCAGGTGTCGGCCCCTAGAACACCCTACTAAACCATTCCCCTTTCACCCCCCCCCCCCCCCGCACAACCCCCCTTTCACCCCCTAAACACCCCTTACACCCCATCCACACTACCTCCCTTTCTACTTGCACAAACCCCCTTTCACACCAGCACACCTATTGCACCACCCCTCCTGGACACCCCCTCTGCACCCCATCCTGACCCCTCGCCCACTTGAACACCCCTAGAGAGACCCCCTCCCCCAACCCTTGATAGAAACCCATTATACACCCCCTAGCACACACCACACAAGCACCTTGCACTATCCCCCCTAACATAGTTCTTTCACCCCAAAACACACCCATTGAACCACCTGGTCCCCCTACATACACCCCTTACACCCCCTTAACACCCCTTACACCACCCTGACTAGACCCCCTACCCCACCCCTATAGGACCACCACCCCCCTCCACCCCCTGCACACCCATGCCCCTTTTCCCTCCATCCCATGGACACCCCCCCCCCCCCAACAGACACCCCTTGGACTGCTACCCCCACCGCCTGGAGACCCCCCTAGATAGGCAACCCCTAGATAGAACCCCCCCCCCCCCTCCACCCACACCCGCTAAACAAACACACCCTAGATAGATGCCCCCACCCCATAGATAGAAAGACACACTGGATAGCCCCCCCCCCCTCGGACAGACACCCCACCCCTGGAAAAGCACCCCCTGGAGAGCATCCCCCACTATACTGCCACCCCCTTACCCCCCCCCCCCCCCTGCACCCTGTGTCCCCATGCACACACCCCCTTGCACATCTTCACACCCCCACTACACAGCCCTTGCACCACCCTTCCTAGAAATCCCTTGAAACACCCCTAATGAACACACCTATGACCACCCCTACTGGACACCCCTGGCACACCCATTCTCCCCTACGCAACCCCCTTGCACCCCCCCCCCCCCCCAAACAGCAACCCTTTCACCCCCTTGAACATCTCTTTGCACCCCATGCACTACCCTTTCCCCTTGCACACACCCTCTTTCCACATCCATACTCACCCCCTTTCACCACCCCTTTCACAACCCATGTTGGAAACCCCCATTGCACACCCCCTCCTAGACAGACCCCCCCCCCTCAAACAACATATCCCCACATTCACCCCTGCACATTCCCCATGCACCCCCCCCCCCCCCCCGACACACCAGCACACTCCCCCTTAGACACCCTATGTACACTGGCACACCCCATATACACCCTCTGTACACCCCCAAATTTCAAAATTGGATTGAAAGTCACCATGAATAACCCACTCTATTTATTTATTAACATTCAATTAAACTTTTAAATGGAGTCATAATCGTTACATAATTCAATAAAGGAGGAATTATCACTCATGTTCCATGTTAACCATGTTTGGTTATATTTAACACATTTAATTCATTATAACATGGAAATTCTATTTATATGATCAATGGGTGGTCACTTAGTGATGACCAGGTCATTACAACACATTCCTACATGGTAAATTCTATCTTAAAAGTCTAACGACACCTAAAGGGTGTTTTGGAACAAAAAATTGTTTTATATAAAAGAGGGAAATCCCCTAAAAAGATATAAAAAGGGTCAAGTATAAGGCAAACATAAATCCAATAATTTCAACCAAGGTATACAACTATGAGTTTTCACAGACATTGTTGCTCCATTAGAAGACCCATATATTATTGAATTTGGGGTGTTGGGTGTTAGAAGTTTTGGATCTATAACCAAAACCACCTAACGATTGTGTTGATGGGTATTTCAATAAGAATGTTTTCTAGAATGATTGGTATGTTGTGATAAGAGATGGAATATTCCATGTTCATCAATTAGAGTAGCAATGTTGAAATGTTTGTGAGAATTAAATATGATAATTAACCAAATTTCATAGATTTTATTATGAAAAAAATGCCTTCCATGGATAATTAATATATTTCCTAAATTATAGTTATGGTTTTTTTTGAAATAAATATAAAAGGGAATGATATTCGGGGTGTTGACCTTGACCTTTTTTGGAAGACGACCTAAGAAGTACAACCACAATGTAGAGGTAAAATTTATGTCCTTGTGGACAAATAATTATATAATTTATGTGAATTAAAGGAATATGTTTGACTATACTATAACCATTTATAATTCCTAGAATTATTATAATGACCCATACATTACATACATTGTCATTACTTCAAAATTGAAGCATACTTATTACAACATACAACAAAACAATGAAAGGACCGTATAGGTATAGTGTCTTTAGAAACTGGGAAACATAAACAACTGGTTCATAAAGTTTCTACACTGTCTCCCATTTATTTCATCATATCTACAGTCCCTTTTGGAATATCTTACTTAATAACCTTCTTCCTGACCTAGGAAAAAACATACAATAGGGTGAGATCAAATGATCAGTAAGGGTAAACAAAAGAAATATCAATCACATTATATTCATAAGAACATATCTTTTGGAAATCATAACCTGCAAAAATATCACAATTTCATAACATGGGATAAATCATAGTAGTGATATGTAATCCCAATAATCATAACGTAAAACATGAAACTTTGTGGAATACACACATAATCATAGATAATCATTTCTTATTAGTCAAAACTCATTGTTAATACTATCTTAGTGGAAAAAGTCCATTTCTGAACCGAGTTCATTTCTCATTTCAGTCTTGTTTCACTGAACCGGTTTAACCTTCCATTATAGCCATGTCTGTCTCATGAGATATAAAATATTTACCCAATGCATTGGAGGGAGATATAGTTTCCACCCATCTCATAATGATACCATTCATATGTGTGCCACAAAATCATAAATCATACATCATTGCATAACCCATGTAATAAAAATGGGATTCTTAAAAAACATGACATCATAAAACAATTCATATAAGATAAAGTAATTCATAAAAAATAATTCCATCACAACATAATCAATTCAATGTAATAATATGGATAGAAATAGATCCCAATATTATCTTAGATGGAAAATAATTTTGATAAAATACATGAACTCCATTATTGAGGAAAATATCCTTTCTACTTCAAAAACATTTTCCTTTCT
The DNA here is from genome assembly GCA_963277665.1 of Viscum album. Lineage (NCBI taxonomy): Eukaryota > Viridiplantae > Streptophyta > Magnoliopsida > Santalales > Viscaceae > Viscum > Viscum album. The sequence goes on from OY728165.1 coordinate 931,762,297, forward strand.
TAACATGTCATAAAATTTTAAAATAAAAGAAGTTGATTAAAAATAAACTTGAAAACTTGTTAAGGAAGCTTCTTGGAAATACTGTTTTAAAAATACATTCATGCCGTATAAGTTAAAAAAACATTCTTCTTGTACTTTTGTCGGAAAAGTCAAAAAGTACCTCATACGAAAAACGACAAAAGATTCCTTTTATATCTTTTACTAAAAACTCACCGAAGGGTAAAATTGGATTTAAAAAATTGTAAGTGGATGGAAACAATATTACATATTGAGGAAACATGGATGTGGATGATAAAATACACCCCAGTAAATACCAAAGTATAAACAATCTCGGATAAAAATCAGATTGTGATATTTCCCTTACCTTAAGTCTGATTGTCTTTGTAAGTGTCCGAACCTCCTGTATAATGATTTAAATAATGTTATTGACTTATTCCATAATCATACTTATTTTTATGATATCATATATGGTCATATTCTTAGCTTCTTATTAGTAATATTTCATTACTACTTGTTATTCGGGTGTTTATTACTTTTTGTTCTTATGCGTGTTTTGTCGAATAAATTATTATTCTTCTTTTTAGGTTATAGATACCACATTTCCAGATTTTTATTAGTGAAATATATTCATGCATTCAATTCATTTATATAATCATTATTCAATTAAGATCATGTAGAACGAGTCGCATCACATCGTGGAGATGGTATTCCGTACGTACGCACGAGTGATGATATCGTTCCCATGATCGTGAAATTGTAATGGAGTGTATATATACAATTTCAGAATCAATATAACTTTAAAATAATCATATATAGTTATTATTTACACCATTATACGCTTCCAAGTTTGGTGGTGGTGGAAAATAGATTACACCACGGCGTGGAGACGGTATTCCGTACGTACACATGCGTGGTGATTTCATTTTCCGTAGGATGGATAGATGGTGAAGTAGGGTTGTTTCATAATTATAATAACATATCAGTATATGAGTGATACTGATGTTATTACTTCGTAATTAAACAACTAAAGAAGATGAAGTGGAAGAAGAAATAATGATGAAAGAATCGGCAACGGACATTACCTCTTCTTTGAAGCGCTTCTTTGAGACCTCCTTTTAGGACACTAAAATTGGTCTTTGAGGAAGACCATGACCTCTAGGATGCCTTTAGGAAAGTGGAGAGAAGAAATTGGAAGGGTTTTTCTGAGCTTGAAGGCTCAAAGTGGTGTGAGGAAGAGGGGGCGGAGGTGCCCTTTTATAAGGGAGGAGAGGTGCTCCTTTGGAAAAACTAAAAATATTATTTTATTATAAAGCCAAATTCGGTTTTAAATAGCTCCAAATTGATATATTTATAAGCTATGGTAGGTATGGGTCGAAATCCTCTCATCAAGTAGAATTTAGAAAAGTTTAGGTTCCTATTTTAACCTTATCATTTAGATTTAACATTAAGTTATATAATTTTACATTTAGCGTGTCTTTTTGTGTTCATACACTGTAAGGTTATTAAACATACTATAACAAGACCAAAGAACCCCATGTTGTTTATTATTAATATATATATCCTTATATAAGTCATTTGGCCGAACATTAGATTTTTAGGAATAAAATAACAATTTATAATATAATATTTGTTTTAAATACTATTTTATGTCAATTTTGACACTATTTAGTAATTGTTTTTTGTGAAAATAATAACAGAATGATTAATACGAAAACAATTAATTAAATCAATAATACCATGTCATATTAACCTATAAAATTAGTGTAATTCATAAAAAGTGTCAAATTACATTTATTTGGGTATTTATAACATTAATTATGTCAATATTTCATTAATAAGATAATTACTACATCATCTTTGTGTCATAAATAAATTAACTTATTTAAAGTCTAAAAATTACAAATAAAATATCATTATGTATGAAATTTTTTTATCTTTATAATGAATATTTATAGTCGAATTTATCTTATCTATAACCTTATATTAAAAATGCATTAGTTATTAAACATTGATTTTACCTATTTTAACCCTTCTTTAAATAAATTGATAATAAATGTCCTAATCTAATCCAAGTGGGCCTAAATGGTCATATTTTATTCCTAAGGTTGTTTTTGGTCGAATTACACTTATCCAATAGAATTATGACATGTGTTACAGTAATAATAATATCATTTTTACCCTTAACTACCCTATTTACTTTTAACCGTGGTAAACAAAGTAAAAAGTTACTATTCACCAAAAAATATTTTCATCTCATTGAACCACATTTTAGTCCTTGATATTAACCGTGTCTCTCGGATTTTCTAAATTCTACTCATAGAAGCGGTAAAATTAAGTTTTATGAAAAATTCTGTTTTTTAACTACTACTTAGTGGTTTCACTATTTATCAAAAAATGAAAGTTTCCATAAAAATACCAAAAATTAGGCCTAAGATATATTTGATATTATGAATTCAAAAATGTTGTTTATTTTATCAAATTAAAAACATATCAGTTACATTGACTAATTTAATAATAAATTCTCGTCGTCAAAACAAATTGCGTGTTTTTAAAAGATAATAACTATCAAAAGATTGACACTTGTTTATGTATGGTTTAAATGTGAAATTACATCCAATGAAAAAAATTGCATTAAATTGCAAAAATATATTCTAAATATACTTTAAAACCACTCAAATTAATAATTTATCACTATTAATTATTTCGAATAAAAAGGTTGTTTTTAATTAAAATTTAGTAATTTTCACTATTCATCAGAATATGAAAGTTATCCAAAAAGTACCAAAATTTCACCCTAAGCTAATTTTGATATTCTGAATCCAAAAATGAAGTCCATTTTGAAAAATAAAATTTAAAAAATTTAAAAAAGTGGTTATCACTATTCATAACAGCTAGTTTTAATAATATTTTAATAGCATATCGTTGTTTAGTGAAACTCGGTATTGCGTACGACGCAAGCTATTGAGGAAGGTTGTGGTTGCATGTAAAGCAAGACAAGCTAGTTTTGTGTGTAGTGAATGATTCCTTTGATGATTTATATAACATAAAAACAAAATATTTCTCATAAAGGTCTCAGGTGTTACAATTATTCTGGAAAATCTATGAAATGTGAGTTGATACAATCCCTCAAAAAATGAGGATCGTTTCTTGGACCAATATAACGTGATGGAGTAGTTAGAGAGATTATATATGAGACATATCAAGTTATATATCTTAATAATAATGAGTAAATAGAAAAAATAATTTCATTACTAGATATTGCATAATTATATAAGCGGTGATTTGAGATAACAAGTCTTTCACAACATCATCTAAATAATAATGGATAAATAATAAAATGTAATTCCATCTTGGAATTATCATCATTTAGAGAATAGGAGTCATTCATCTATGATTTTTTGGGATTCATAAATTAAACCCTCACACTAGAGAGTTATTCTCATCTAGAATAGAAGAATGAATGTATATTAATGTGAAGGGAAAATGAGCATCAAATAAAATAAATGAATAAATTGAAGTTTTATTCTGATTAGAAAGAGATATATATGACAAAAAACAATTAAAGATGACTGGAAAATTTATAAACATTCCATCATTATCTTAATGTAGTGGTCTGGTAGACATGAAGTGGTTGTGACCCAGGATTGGAAATTCACCTTTCAAAATATAATTATAAAACATAAAGTGACTAGTACTTTAATATGTCATACTCGGACAATGTCATTTGTATTCCAAAAATATGAGAAAATGCTTTTCACACATTCCATGCACACCCCCTCCCCATAGCCTCTCCCATGAGCACCCCCTTTCCATCCTGCACACCGTCCCGCACACCCCGAGCATACCACCTCCCCTTACCCCTAGCACACCCCCTTCCCCTACACCCTACCCCCTCCCCTGCATACATCCCTTCCCACTAACCCCACCCCACAAACCATGCCCACCATATGCACCCCCTTTCCACCATTCATATTTCATTCTACTTTAACCACATAATAAATTAAAAATTATAGAAAAACACTCAGAGACATGTCAGTTAAGACAAGAATAACGGTTATTTTTATTCTAACTAGGTCATATCAATTTAATAACTTAAGGAAAAGATTTCCACTATCATAATTAATTCCATCCAAATAATTTTATTCACTTTGTGGTGACATGGTCATTAAATCACTTTCCTACTAGGGAAATTCCATTTTAAGATACTAACGACACGTAAAGGGAGTTTTGGTTCAACCAACTATTTTAATAAAATGCGGGAAACCCCCTAAAAGGATATAAAAAGGTTCCTGTATTATGTGTGATTTATGACTAACAACTAAATAAAGTATACTGAAAATATCAATTCAATAATATAAAGAATAGTATACCACTGGGAGTTTTCGCAGACAGTGCTCCTTCATTGGAGATGTTTAATTATAAAATAATGACTTGTTTATCAAATAAAACAATTATCTTAACTAACAGTTATTCAAGAATTGAAAGCTAAAATAAACATGAAGACTTAATAAGGAAAATAAATTCAATTTAAAACAACCTTTAATTAATGAGTCTAAGATATGAACCCTACGTCAACCTCAAGGCGCAATTTCTTTTGTCGATGAACACTCGAATCATCATTTTTTCCTCTTGCACGCATATGAAAATTCACATATATATAAGGAAACCTATCCCATATGTACATATATTCATGTAAAAATACGCACAATGGTTCATTTGATATATGTTTATACTTGGATATACCTCGTTACACTTACACATTTAATCATTTTTCAAATATATATATATTTATATATACACCTAGCCACAACATATAAATTTATACTAATGTGTGTGAATATATATAAAGTGGGAACTTGTATATGTTTGTACCTACCTATGCATACACATGTAAGCATTCTTCAATGGTGACTCGAATCCACCTCTAGAAAATCCACTAAAAACTGCATCAACCAATTTTTTATTTTATCATAAATTATTTTAATTTAGAATAAAAAAGAATAATAAATAACCTAATAATTCCCTATTACCCTATTATAAGTTTATTTACAACTTTTGGTGATTCATGAAATATGGTAGGTGAATCAAATACATCCAAAACAATCAACAGTTTCAATATATCAGAAATTTTAATCAAGAATCATCAACATATATCAATAACATGAATTCATGTTCTTATATGATTCACCAATTTTAAATAAAATTACTTTGGTTTGATTAGTTATTTTAATTTTCTTAATCCATAATATCCTCTTAATAAATAAAATGCATTACAAATTAAAAAAATTAATATAATAATAACGGAAATGTTTTTAATCCCTTACCTCAAATGATGCTTCAACAAATCACAGCATGAGAGCATGGAATGAATAATGGTAACACTACTAAGAACAGGAAGATCATTAAATTATGTACAAAAAAACTCTTTTTTACTAAAAAACATAAACTCACCAAATGATACAAAATTTATATACTACATACTCCCTAAGAAGATAAAATAAGATGTAATAGAGAATAAAAGTTAAGGAAATCAAGTTGGATCTCAATTAGATCGATCACATGAAGCTGAAAGAGAATGAGGAGGGTCACTGATCAGGGGAGGATGGAGGAGGTGGGCCCCGATATGAGAGGGGGTTCACAGATCGAGGGGAGGGTTATTGTGAAAGGAGGGCCTCAGTGAGAGGTTGATGGAGCAAGGTCAATTTGGGGAGGATGGAGGAGGATCCTGATGCAGGAAGATGGTCAATTATGGGAGGATGGGGGGGTGAGATCCCGATAGGTTTTGTAAAAAAAATGAGGAATAATATTAGCCATGGTTTTTTAATTAAAACATTGATAAAATAGGCTATACCAAAAAAATATATTATATGGTGTCTATGTGTTTGAGCCTATAACATAAATTTATAGTGGTGATAATTGGATTTAGAAAATGTAATATGCCATTTTAACCCATTTCACTTCATTTTATCCTATTATTAAGCCTTTTAACCATTAGTGTATTAATGAATTTTTACCCAAGTTAAAATTGATTATAATAATTTATAGATGATGCAATTTTAAATTTCGAAACTATAATTCTGAATATTGAAACTATTGTTACAATTAATTTCATCAAATAGGCATAATTTCATTTAAAAAAATTGCATTAAAAATATTTTTTTAGAAGAATTAAATTTTATGTATAAAACATAATTTATTCTCAATAATTATCCAAAATACCATTAAATGAATGATAAAAAAATTATTAAATATATTATAAAAATTTTCATTAAAATAATTTGGAAATATTAATAAATTGAATTTATTAATATAAAAAAAATTGTAATAATATTTCTTCGTAGAGAACATATTTTCTTGATTTAGAGTATTTTTATTTTGATTACTAACAAATTTATAACTAATCAATGAATATTATACATGTTTAAATTATATTTTTTCATAAATATTCTTTCAAAATAATATATTAAAATTAAATGGATTTTCAATGAATGATAGATTGAAAAATTTTATTTCAATAGTATAACATAGTTTGTTTACACTCATTGTTTCATTTAAAGATATATCAATGAAATCAAACATAATTAAAGAGAAATAAATCAAAAAAAAAATATGGGATACATTCTACCTCATTATATGAATTCTACCTTGAAATTTCATTACTTTGATACAAACAACTAAATATTCATCGGTATCATCACACCCCCTGTTATAGGATGTATCATCCTCAAATTTATTGGTTTACTTAAAAAATATTGACCAAGATAGTGCTTTTATTTAATAGAAAAATCTATATTAAATGATAATTTCCACCAGTTTTCACTCATTAGAGATATCATTATCAAGTGATGCATGATATAAGTTAATTACATGTGACTGATAAGATATTTAGTTTTCAAGATATATACATTGAATACGTTTTGAACTAGGGAGATATTTAGTTTAAGCACAATATTATTAAAAATCAACCCGATATAGTGTGGAATTTCAAAATGACTAATATATATAATGATCGCATTTTCTTTATTTTCAAATGTCATAACCCCCATTCAGGGGGATATTTATAGGATTACCTTGTACTCAACATCAAATTCTAATCCTTGATAATTTTTATTATTATGATTTTTTATCATCCTTTTCATTCCATGATGTTCTAGTGTACGGATATAAAACATTATACTATTTCAAAAAATAACTGAAGTTCCAATATATTTTTTTCTCTAACATTATCCTAATACATTTTAATTATTCACTTAAAGCCACAGAGATATTCACAAGGATCTATCTAAAAGCTTGATTAGATGAAATTATTGTATAAAACATGAAAAAATAGAGTTGTTGATCAAAACAACGTTCAAATCAAAAAAATATAATCAAAATATATCCTAGGGGTTGAATGGTCCACTTGAAATGAATATATGTGGAGGATGATATGTTGTTCTCATGTTAAACACATTATTTAATTCTTTATAAATACTTCTAAATAATTACATGGTAAACATAAAATATTGATCAAATAATATTATTAGTGATAATATATCTAATCAAAAAACTTTTTAAACATATAAAAAAGTGAACTACGCTACAAAGAAATTTGTTTTGATATTAATGAAATTTTTTATTTTTAGAAGGCAATCGACTATAATCCAAAAAATAGTGTTCCTTTTAAATTTCATTAGGAGTCCCCTGAAAAAATCACTCATGATGTTTTCCATTTAAATTATGGTATGGTAAATTATTATAACATCAACCTTGTCTTCTATATCTCATCATTACATTGCTGAAAAATGTGGTATTAAGATACATACTCTACAACAACGCTTTCAATTTTATCGCATCCGAAATACACTTTCATATCTCCTTATATTTACATGTATCAATTAAAAATATAAAACAATGAACAATGAGCTTCATATATGAAGTCTTTAGTAAATTATGGTATTGGTGAGACATGTAATCTATTCTTAAACCATATCATTTCATCACAATCATAGTTTAACTGTAGAATATTCAAAATATTTCAATATAGTTCCCCATCCTCCTTCTACACCTCATTAATATTCACATGGATGAATGGTTGAACGTTTATCTATGGAAGATATGATATATACCCATTAATTCATATTTCAAGATCGATCACATATAAATCCATAATTATTGTATCTCTTTCAATCAAAATCGTTGAAAAATATGAATGGTCCCTATAAATCATGTAACTAATCAGATTTTTTCCTTGATAGGGTATTAATTTATTGAGTAGTCATAATCATAAATTAACTCTACCCATTTACATTGGAATATATTTAACTCATTATTTTTCAAAATATACTTAAATTTTTAGTGATCAGTATATATATATCAAATTTTTTATCATAAATATAATGCATTAATATTTTAATGTAAAAATTACCATCATCATATCAAAATCATCAGTTGGTTAATTTTAAAATTGGATTTTCTATTAGAATGATGTATAAGAAATCCCGATGACATTTTTTCAAGAACACATCACATTACCATCATAAATTCATATCTATAGATTAATAACCTATTTTTAATTTTTGGTAGTGTGAGAGAAGGTGTTCTAATCATCTTTCTCTTCAGTTCCTAAAATTATTTTACACATTTATTTTTTTCAAAATAATGTAGATTAATTTTATGTAAAATTACATATTGGGTTATATAACAATAATAGGTATCTAAAAAATAATCAATATCAACCATCTAAACAAATAAATATATGGATATAAGTATATTTTGATGGATTATAATTTTTTTTTAAAACATCTATCATTTAAGGATTCATTGATGTATCCTCTCATGATATTTTAGAACCCATGGATAAAAAATTATGTAGTAAAAATTCACATTTAATAAATTTAAAAAAAATATTTATTGTTCCTTTAGGTATTCAAAATAATACTCAAATTATCCCTATACTTATCCTTTAACATTGATTAAAAAAAGATATTATCTAAAAAGACTTCTACAAACATATTCATGCAATTTAAAATAAATTGATTAATTAAATCCATGATAAAAACTATGTAATTTATTTTTCCAAATACAATGGATATAAATTCATAATTATCATACCTAATGTGGAAGGAATTTATTGGAATATATTCCTTCTTATCCATCAAATAATGATATCCATAATGATTTTCAATCTTTAAAAAGTATGTATGTCCTTGAATTTGATGAAACAAGTCATCAATTAGGGGTATATGATAGTTTTTCATGGTATTGATAATTTATGTTCTTAATAATCAATTGAAAATATTAGTTAACCCATGTTTCATCATAAAAAACGAGTAGGTTCAGCCCCTAATGATGTGATTTTAAATATAAATAACTTTTATTTATTCTAGTGATGTTTCTTAATTGATTACTTCATTTCAATCTAGGATATTCTATATTGATTAATTTAATCATTTGTAGCACTAGGTACTAGTTCTATAGAAAATTCTACATCATGATTTAGTGGAGTACATGGAATATATTCTAAAACACATAATAATTTTAAATAACAAAAGAAATATATTCAATGTTTATTTCTTCCCTAAAATTTGAGATAAAATTCTCTTATGAATAGTGAATAAGACATATGTAGTGGATTTAATTTCCACTATATGTTTATATTATTCCCCACACACAAAAATTATCATAGGTTGTTTGAAAATATTATTTTGACTTACCTTATGGGAAATTGTTATGGGATCATTATAATAATAGTTAATCTATTCCCAAAAATGTCATGAAATTCAAATGAGGGGTGAAATAACTAATTTTTTGGGAAGAATTTAATATAAATATTATATTGGATAGGTTATATAAACAAGGTACATGATTATCACTCTATTAAAAATTATCACTGGTAATTCTACATTTCATTATTGATGTGCTATCATGAAACCCCTAGAAATTTATTTAGATATCAAAGAGGGGATATAACCACAAACAAATAAATCATTTTTAGTTATAGATTGTATGACAAATGTACCATTAATAACATCATTTCCATGAATGACTATAGTGGTTGTGGTCAAATAATTATTCCTTTGCCTCTTGGATGAAGATGTAATTATCACTGATTTTTATCATTAACCATTGGATTCATGCACTAGTTAGCATAATTCCAGTACTCCTTGATGTTATTACACTATAGTGTGGGTGGTTCATTTAATTAGTATTTAACTTCTATTTAATTTTCATTCCTCTTTATATATCTCCCAAATTTTCATGCTTTCTAGTCTAAATTTCTACAGATTGATCATATACAAGTCCCTTAGATTTAATTTTATCCACTCTTCCTTCCATAGTTCTGGAATAAAATTAGATTTATTTTTATTCCTCCATGTGATTTATTATTAATAGATCCTCATAAATCAATCATTTTTAGTAGAAGAGTGATAATTATCAGAATATAAATTCATTATTTCTACATTTAGATCAAATAAAATGATTTCTTGATAGATTATAAAGTCTATTATGTCCATTTCAAATCGAGATTTTGTTTTATTACACTAAAGAATATAATACATATTTATTTTAGGTTAGATGAAAACTATAAATAATACATCAGATGCCTTGTAAATTTTGCCTCATAGGTATCAATAGATTCTTCTTATTATCTACTTAAACTCATTTAATTCCATTTACATTTTCTTATGATGAGTTTGACGAAAGTGCAATATGAATAATAAACTCATAAAAATATACCATTCATGAAATAAAATTTCAAACACTTTAATCATATATGGATTAATATTCAACTATCTTCCTTCTTCTCCATCCAAATTAAACACTTATAGGAAAACATTTTCATTATTTGGGAACTGGAGAATAATAAAAATCTTTTTATTAGTAATAATAAATTTCATGAAAAAAATTACATATAAAAATCCACTACGGTAAGGTTGATGTTTCCTTATGAAATACCAAATGGTTATTTGATCCATATTCTACCACTTTGGGGAACTACTTGATTTCTGGCCTGAGGGAGTTGCAAGATAATATCAACCAAATTATTCATTCTAGATCACATGAAACTCAGTTACTTAATAGGAAAATCATTTCATTATATTGAAATTTAATTAATAATATTATTCATCATGGTTCCAAAATTTTTATTAAACCATAAATATATTTTAACAATCAAGATAAAATAATTTTAGTAATAAATCATAGAATCATGAACATCATTATTGATATGTCCAAAATTATGAAACATTATTATCAAACTATAAAATGACTATTTTATAACAATATAACATTCAATGATTCATGAAATATATTAAGTTATATCATAATATTATTAATAACCTAATCATCAAGAGTAATTAATCCTTACCGTCATATTAGAGATGGAAACCTAAGAATAACATACATAACTATTTCATTATTACGATGGGTGTTAAATACATTAAAAAATATTACATGTATCTAGTCTCTAAATGTTTTGTATCTTTAGAGACTATATACATAATAAAATTCGTGAAAAATGATCTAAAATATATTCCATACATGTATCCCATCATAACACTCTTCTTATACATTTCATACACAAAACTTTTCTTCAAATCCTAATGAAAATGTAATCATATGAAAGAGTGAGAAAATATTATTAAAATGGGTTAATGTAATGGAAATATGAAGAGAACAAATTTTAAACATAATATTTCAATAATGGTATAATATCATGATTTAAAATTAATATATTAACAACCAATCAGTCGTGGATCATAAAACTTCTATTATGGAATAATACATTGTTATTTCATGATACATGATTCACAATATTAAGGAATTATTATTAATCAATCATGAGTCATGATATCATATCATAATCATAAGATAATGTCAAAAAAATCACATTCATAAACATTTAATGTCGTTTAATTATTCATGATTCACTTATAATAAAATTATAGTGGATAGAGACTAATAGTGGAATAGTTTCCCACCGAGTTCCACCATTTTCTCAGTCAAAGTTCCCTCCCAATACTATTATAGGGAATAGAGTACATTACTAAACTCATTTCAATTCTCATTATAGTCCAAAATATATTACAAGATACTAATAATTTTACACTACATTGGTGGGATTTAATAGACCCAACTTTAACTTTTTTAAAAACACACATATGTGTGCCACATGTTTTTAGGAATAATTAATCAATTCATCATACCCTAATACATGGAAAAGAAAAAAGTTTCCAAAAAAAATATCATCACATAATCATAAAACACACTAATAAGTATCATATATTGTATCATTAGATCATAACCCCCGTGAATCATAATAAACATTAATAGAAGTCAAAATTAATGAAAAAACATTTAAAAGTGTATATGATCATTTATTTGAAACATGGGAAAATATTTGTTTCCTTTGTATAATTTTAAAAAAACATTATATGAGATTGTGAAAAATAATTACACTAAAAATAATCATTGGGACTTTTAAATGAATCCTCAATGCAATGAATTGTTTTGATGGTGGTAAAATCCATACATTCATTAAAGGTAATATAATGATTCCTTTCACACATTTGATAAAAAGTGTGAAATAGCCTCATTCGGAAATCGCCCATAATATTATTTTTAATTTTTTTTAAAAAGATGAATATAGATAAAAATGACATTAAATTATTGTATGATTAATTAAATTAACATTCTTGGAAACATTTTATATAATATGTACATGAATAAAAAAATTCATCGATCAATGTGGATAAATGATAAAAAATTTATAAAACATTTTTTCAGTCATTTTCATTTCCAAATATTGAAAAATATAACTAATACAAGATATTTTCAAACATTATTATAGGATAATATAATATATAGGGTTTAAAATTATATTTATGTTTAAATTTTCATCAATTGTAATTAAACATATTGAATCCCAAAATGAAATGAGATAGTTATATAAACATTAAACTCAAGTATAGTCAAGATTATTACACATTCAAACAAAATATATAAAAAATCTATATTTTTTATATATCTATTTTATAAAAATATTAATACCAAATTTACAATATATCATTCAACTATTATTTACATGTATCCATTTATTAACAATTATTTATTAAAATGAACATTTTAGGTAAACAAGACTCATATTCTATAAAGTTATGGTTTAATAGTTTTGTAAATTTCACTATAATAATGGTTAAATCACATCCAAAATATTAATAGTGTCAAGTGTGTCTAATTTATTCATTATATATAATTTTATAAACATTCATATAAATCTATGATGAAAAATGAATTTCATCACTTCAGGTAGATAGTTGTATATATGAACACATAAATGGTGTTTCCACATTTTGATAGAAGAAAAAAGGAAACTAAAATAATAATTCAAATTTTTAGAATTATAATTATATAACTAATATCATATATATTCATTAAATATATCCTTGTGACTAAAAATTTAAATAGGAGATAAAAATAAATCTGATCACTTCATGGAGGTGGTAGTCCATGCGTACACGCGATCAACATCATCAGTTTGCAATACATGGTAAGGACAGTGAAATTGAAATAATATTAAAATAAAAAATATCAATATATTAAATACTCTGATTCAACCTTTTTTTGGTTAAATAAAATTTTCATTAGGTTTAAGATAAATGGAGCATGAAATTGACCAATAATAAGATATACATCTTCTTTAGATATCATTATCTAAAACAAACCTTAAGCCTTATTGGATGGATTTTTTTAAGGAATAGAACCAAAAGGTCAAGGATAAGAATGTTTGGAGAGTATTTTCTAGGATATTTTTTACGATAATGGGCTTATGTGGTGTGGAGAAGATATGAGTGCAAGTTCTATTTTATAAGTAAAGGTAGTGGTACAAATATAACCTTGAAGAATATTTAAAAATAATAAAGTCCCTATCAAGTAAATGATGATAAAAATTATATTAAGCTCAAATATAATATGATATAAGATCACTGTATCTTTTGGAAATATGATTTAGGATATTTTTGTCCATTTTAAAAATTATCTGTTTAGTTTAATCCCTCATTTACTCCTTTGACCTTTAACATATTAATTATTTTTAATATAGATTACTACTCATAATGAATAAAAATGAAAGTACAATCATTAAAAAAATTAAAAAATAAAATTATAAATAGGGAATTTTTTTTATCAAATTCAATTCCAAAAGCGGTAGAAATTTATTACAAAATAAGCACGAAAAGCCCAATAAAAACAGTTTTTAGAAAAATTATTTTTTGAGCACATCATTGAATTTAGCATCATTAATTTACTACTAATAGAAATTAAAATAATATAAAAATATTTTTTTAAATATACTATCTAATAATTTTAATATATTCCTTAACATATAGTTTTTAATTTAATTAGTTTATGATGAAATCATACTCAGTAAAAAAATTATAATTTTTTTACTTTATTAATTAAATTTCATTTATTATTTAATTATAATCAATTTATAACCTATCATATAATTTTATACATGTTTAAAAAATAATTATTAATTTGTTTCTTTTCCCAATAATACTATCTAATCCAATAGCTAGGTGGAAACAGATACATTTATTATTAATATTTCATTAGTATATCAAAATTCATTTAATCATAGTATCGTGTTTAAAGAAAGATATCAAAGAAAAAATATTTATTTAAAGATAAATATATATTCAAATATATGGTTAATTCACTATCCATTATAAATTCATAAAGTATATTATTAAAAGCACTATGTTTTTCAAAACAAATGTTTTTATTAAAATAAATATTTTATTATATATATTTTAATTTAAATTTGAATATAAATTTTTAAATTTTAGAATTTTAATATGATAAAATTAAAATTATTTTCAATTCAAAATATCAAAATTTGCATAAGGTTATTTTTTGATGTGTTTCTAAAATAATTTATTTTTGGTGAATAATGAAAAATAATGATTTTGTTAAATACATTATCTTTTATGAAATGATAACCCATAACATTACAAATTAAAAGACATTAAATCCTTTTTAATATAAAAATACATATTTAAAAATATAATTAAATCATTTATAAACAATGTGATAAATTTATAATCCAAAGTTTAATTTCTTAGAAACATAATTAGTAGTTTACTTTATTCATATTATTTCTTATATGAAAATTTGGTTCATCACTTGTATAAAAAATATAACAAAATTGTTTTATTATTTTTCATATAAATATTCATATTATGAAAATAAATAAATTTCATTTTGGGAATAATAATAGGATTTCAAATATTATGTTAAATGAACAGAATTATGGTGAGAGGGTTATTTTCAAATTGTTTTTTGTTAATGATGTTATTATTTAAACTAATAAATGTAATTTATATTTCTAGAATAAATAATTTTTTAATTTATTTAAACATATATAAAAACTTATTATCATTTTTTATTTGGTAGTTAACCTTATATATGATTTAGAACACAAAATAGCAAGATAAATAAATCATGATATAGAAGATTTTTTCTATATATGAATTGTATCAATTTTAAATTAAATTTTAACTTATTTGAAATTCGAATTATATTATGTAGATATTAAATTTTTCCCATTAAATAATTTATCTTATTAATTTAAAAATTATATTTTCAATAAAATATAAATTACTTTCATAAAAAAAATACTATGGTATACAACTAAATGGTAAAAATTTAATATCATGTGTTTAAAGATGTGAATCATGATTAAAAAATGTGTGAAAATAGGTGTGAGGGGATTTGTCATCCTCATAAAAAATAAAAAATAATTGTTATCTAATTTTAAACCATTCATAATTGAATAATGACTTACCATTATTTGGTAGTTCAAAAATTTCCCTTGTCTTCCCTTGTGAAATGGGGTTACTACGACCACTTCTTGATGCAACAATGAAATCAATTTTTTTCTTGATTATATACCAATTTCCTCCCAGTTAACATCACTCTTAAATTCATACCCTTCTTCTCTCAATTATACAACCGAATTAGTCCATTTATATAACTAACTAGAAATTACTACTATGATAAAAACAATATTCCATAATTAATATATATTTTATATTAAATAAGGGATGTAAAAAAGAATTAAAATTCTAAAGACAATGTTACATGGCATGTAAGAAAACATATTACTACAAAAAATACTTGTATAGGGATATAATAACCAATGAATAATGAAATTGAAATGGTATACTCTATAGGATCCAACAATGATATGAATATTATACCATTAAGGAATTATATTACTTTATTTTTTAATATGATAGAAATTATCAACCGAATTTTAAATTCTAGTTTAAATAATGTAGAATATATTGATGTTTTGTGGTATATATATAGTATTTAATAAAATATTTTACCTCTAAAATATCATTTTTATGTTATATTTATGTGATAATTGTTCAATATAGATGTCGGTATATATGAAAATTTAGATTTATGACCATTGGTATCTTAGCCATTATAAATTGGTCATTACCGTTATTAAATGATAGTTAATTGAATATTAAAGGTAGTAATTATGAACTCAATTGGTTGAATCATCCTTTATGAAATACATTTTTAGATCTAGGGAGGGAGGTAGTATCATTTGGGTTTGTTATACATCAAGATAAAGAAGATATTGAATAAGTAAATCTCAAAAGGGATTCCCAATTAGAGATGTGGTAGCAAGGTGTGATCCCCACTAAACAAGATGTTGGATAAACCACATCACGAAACTACTACCATTTCAAACCATACTCATTGATACCATATTAGTGTTGTGAATGGTTATGTATCTAGACTCTAGTTATTTTAAGGAGTATTTATTTTGGAAATCTGTTAATAGTTTTTTAATTTATAATTATATTTTAGTGTTACACCCTTATAACAAATACATATTTTTTGTGAATTTGATAAAATAGACTTGTATACTAAGAAAATGTTATTTTATATTTCTTGATATATATATATATATAATTATAACTAAAATAATTTAAAAAAAATTAATTTTTATAAAAATTTTAAAATAAGAAAATTAATTAATAAAATATTTTTATACAATTATATACACTTTCTTAAGGGATATAATTTTTTTCGAATAAATATTAAATGTTTTCAATAAATGATATTTTTTATTAAAAAAATAAAATTTATCATTTGTTAAAAACATTCTTAACAAATTGGATGATATTTTTTAAACCAAGATGTATAAATTATAAGATGATTAATATTACAATTTTTTTTGAGTGAGTTAAATTTTTGTGTAAAATATAAATATCAAGATAATATTAAATGAGTATTGTGACATAATAAAAATAAAAAAGTCATTTATTAATTGTGATAAATGAATAAATAAAAAATATATTATTTTAATAATATTATATATTTTAATAGATTGAAATCAATTTCAAAACCTATAAACGTTATTAAAATGTAAAAAATAGAAATTATGATTTTTAAAAACTATAATTTGATTAAAATTTTATTTTCTATAGAAAAAGTAAAATTAAATATTGGATTTAATTTTTAATGAAATTAAATATTATAAAAAATGAATTTATTTCCTAAAACAAAAAACAAAATACATGGGTATGTGAACGATTTTTCATTTTCTATACCATGAATTTGAAGACATATATTTATAGATTATTGAAAAATTCATCCACATTTATTAATAATAACCACCAATTCTCCTATTACTGTCCACTTAAAATCCATTAGGAATTAATTGTTTCTCATTTAAACTCATTAAATTCCCTAAACGGTGTCTTCATGGTCAAAAATTTCCCCTCTCCATGATTTAGAATGTAATGTCCCAAGGAGTGGAAAATCTCCCCCACTTATTTTCCTTTTAAGGACCTTTTTGTTATATTTAATTTAATATTTTAATTATATTATTTTCATGACATTTTTAGTATCCCAGTAATTCCAAATTAATTTTTTATCAACAAGAGACCCTTATTACCTCTCATAATTCCATTTATTTAGTCCAGATTGTATAAAAGTCATGTTGCCTAAATATTTCAGTAATTTTCCCATTTTATATAAAATATTTTCTATTTTAAACTACCAAACATATTTTTTATCTATGTTTATTTAACAATATGTAAAAATAATTTTTTAAGTTGGAATTTCAATGTATGATTCCAAAATTTCCTTTGCATGGGTTATAAATGATGTAATAGTCTCATTTTAGTGTATTTAATAAGATAATGTATTTTTTCAAAATTATGTTCAGTTTTTTTATCGGTTTTTAATTTAATGTTTTATTATGATCTATGAGGAAGACAATAATATAGACATATGAATGTTGTTATTTGATAGTTCTCTAACACATTTGATATTGAATTAATATCTTGATCTGATATAACTTATGAGACCATGGTGAATAAAAATATAGATTATCTTTTATGATTGAATATAGATAAACTATGGTGATATGTCTATAAATGTTTCATTTTTTTTTGTTTTATCCATATTTTCTTTGTTATTATTCATTAACATTCTATTTTTACTTGACTCATTTTCTATCAGAGCCTATTGTTGTTACATCTTATAAAATGCTAAATACTTCCATTATTTTTTCTTTAATGGGATTTATTCTCATCCATTTTGTTTAATATATGTCCCCATAATTTTAGATATAGTAAAATTAACTTTGTGTGAATAAATGAATAATCATTCCAATTGGATATTTATATTGATATTTTATCATGATTTGTAATCCTACTTCAAAAAAAATGAAACCAAAAAAATATCTACTATATTATTTAATGTAACGCGTCATGGAGAATTTTTTATGTATTTTAATTGCGAGTTTACATAGTTGGTATCTAAGGAAGGATAAATTATTTACATAAATTAGTAATTATAATACATTAGAAAGAACGTTGAAGATAATTATAATTGTATGAAAACATCAAAATTTTTTGATGAATTATATTGTGTGTAGTCTCAAAAAATAAAATAAATATTCTGATACTACAATTAGATGTGGATCTTACACAGTTTAACCACGGGTTAATAACCATGAAAATGGAGAAATGGGTATTAACTCAATTATAACATTCTACATGATGATGATTCCAGGATAAATTTCTATTTTGACATTCTATAGGTATATTCTTTGGTTTCTAAAATTTATTTTACAAGCCATTATAATACATATATATACAATTTAATTATTTCAATATGATATTAAAAAAAGAAATATTTTAATAATGTTGTTTTAGGACACATAAATCCTTAAAAAATTCTTGATTCTAAAAATTAAAACATTTCTCATTAATTTTTTATTCATTTAGTTTAATTGTTATAAATAGAATGAAATTTTGAAATTATGAGTGATACAAATGATTCAATGATGGGGATTTTAATAAGATAAAATCTGGAATAGAAGAAAATGAGAATTATGAGTTAACTATCTTAGGATATGAATATTAAATTGAATTTTTTTGAGTTCCCAAATTTTCCTTGAGGGGAATGACAAGTAGCTTAGTCCTTCATGAATTAATGAATATATTATTTTAATGTATCTACTATTATAAAAACAATAAATTACACATATAAAAATGATATTTTTTGTAAATTATTATTTATTGTTAGATAAATTCACTAGTATAGTATTCAATATATAAGTAAAAGATGATAAATGGTGGACACTGATTAAGAAACAAAATCCATTAGGGATGAAT
The DNA here is from genome assembly GCA_963277665.1 of Viscum album. Lineage (NCBI taxonomy): Eukaryota > Viridiplantae > Streptophyta > Magnoliopsida > Santalales > Viscaceae > Viscum > Viscum album. The sequence goes on from OY728165.1 coordinate 931,781,991, forward strand.
AATGCAATGGATTTGGAAGAGTTCAAGACAAAATTTCTTAATAAGTATTTTCCCTGTTTATTTAAATTAAAATGAGAATCAATTCAAACAGATGAATTAGAAGGAATTTTAATTATTAGTATGAAAAAAAATTATCGTTATAAGAATTTATCAATACACCCAAAAATATGATATGAATCATAATAGAAGGAATAATAGGTTCATTGGAATATAAAGAGACCACATAAGGGGGAATCTACAAATGTTTGAATATAAATTCTTTAAAAATATAGTGTCATGTAATATTAAGATTGAAATGAAGTTTGTAGATACATAGTGGTTGTTTATGGTAAATGAAATAATGGGAGTAAGGTTGCTAAACTCAATAATGATTTTTTTTAATTGAAGTTGTAGAAAGAAACTGTAACTAACCCCATGAAATAAGTCATGGAAGAAAATATTAGTGATAATATTTCATGGAAGTGGATAGCGATACAAGTGTTAAAGATATAAAAATATATCTAAAAATTTCATGGTAATGTAAATCCTCAACATCTCAATGAAAATTAAAAATGGGAGATAGTTAAATAATAGACCGATGTTCAACACATCATTTGTCAAAAAATTAGGAATTTTTACAATAAATTTCAAAATTAAAAGATAATGGTGGGTAACCATCGAAAACATAAACATTTTTAAAGGAATAAATTTCATGGTTTTTCAATCATTACAACAAAATATGGGTTTCCAAAGGATGTGGATGCTGGAGCGGTTATTTTGCCCTCATATTTTACATGTTTGTTGTTTGAATATTTTTTCTACACATTCATTTATTACATCCCTATTTTAAAATAATATAAAATAAAACCATGAAATTTTATAAGTATACATAATATTTAAGACCCATACTATAATTATCCCTGAATTAATGGTTTATATAAATTCAAGTAAGACAAATTTTGAGTAAAATCTCATCGCAAATTTAGTAGTAATTTCATAGTATATTTGAGCACTATAGTAGGAATCGATTGACATTAAAAGAATAATTCTATAATCTAGTGTAAATGAATGTAAATTTCAATGTTTATGAATGGAAATTATAGAATTAATTTCAAATGAGATATGTCCCTACCACATAATTTTTTAGTAGCACCTCCGATATAATTTTTTATACAGTTAATCTATGAAGAGGGAGAATTGATTAAATGTATAACAATTAAAAACTTTCACATTTTACAAGAATACAATGATGTTTCTCTTAATCAGTTAGTTATTATTTCCCACAAAATTCAGTTAGATATATCTAATTAACTCATACTTAGATCCAATACAATTATGAATACCCACTATAGAATAGAATATGGTGAGTTAGAGAAATTATATAAGTAACTAAATGTCCTCTGTAATTGTTTTTATATTTTATAATATGTGTATCATTATTGAGAAACTATCATCTTTGGGAAAAATAATGATGGATCGATTCATATAGGAATTTAATATATAGAGATTAATGGAATCAAAATAGTGAACAAATACCCTATTTATAGTATTATTTATTTGTTCGATAACATCAAGGGGATTATTTTTTTCCATGATTGATCATTAGTCTAGTGGTCACCAATTGAGGATGAAGATGGAATATATCTGTAAGACTTCTTTCTGAATGATATATTTACAATATCATTTTGTTTTCATGACTTTTGGTTTAACTAATTCTCTAAAAGTATTTATGGAATTGATGAACAAAATATTTTGGGAAAACCTTGAAAAATTAATTAATAGTATTTTTTGATTTTATTTTGATATATTTGAATAATAAAAAGGAATACAAGGATCATATGGAGTTCATATTACTATGTCATAAGAATGTAAAGATATTTTTATAATTTAGTTAATGTGGTATCTTGTTACCAAAAATTCGACCCATGGGGGAATATTTTAACTGGTGATGGAATCTCTATTGATCTAACCAATACAAATGTTATATAGGAGTTGTCTCATCCAACAAGAGTAACTAATATTTGAAGTTTCCATTCCCTAGTAGGATACAATAATTTTATTTTTATTAAACATTTCTTATATTTATAATATAATAAAATTGTTAAATTGGAATAGTGCAATGTTTATCAAGATAATGGACTGTGAAGAATGTTTCCATTTACTAATGAATAGTCTAGTAAGTTTTGCACCCCTATATTTACCCTATATCAAAGATGTATTTATCTATATATCGATTCACCTTTAAAATTATTTCTTGTTTCCTCATGTAAGAACATGCATTGTTAATGTTAATGAATCAAGAGTAGAATTATCTTACTCATGCCATGGTGTTAGTTATAGAAATATTTTATTTCAAGATATGTGGAAACTATCATTATGTTGAGAAGAATGATATATGCATAGACCTTCAATGTTTCACGTATAAAATCTCACAAAATACAAATCGTGAAATAAAATGGATAGATAGACATTGTAAAATACTATTATTGTTTAATTAATTACAACCCCAAAAATAAAACAATATTTATAAATTAGTAACTAGGAAGGCTCCCAGTGTTCATTCAATAATGAGAATGAAAGGTGATTCACAACCAAGGACCTAGTATGTCTAGACTTGGGAATCATATATAAAGGGATATTAACCAATCCCATGACAAATTATTCCTCAACTATTATTATATGAGATATTCGATAATGATCAGATAGATTACACTTTGATGAAAAATAAGATTAATTATATAAAAAATGGGATATTCCTTAAATTAAATATTGATTATGAAGGTGTACTAAAATATTATATAAGACAATGTATCTCATCTATTCTGGATATATATAAGTTGTTTATTGATGAATCTCATAACTCAAAACTCTATATATAACCTTCAATCATTAAAATGTATAAGGTCTTTTATGAACTCAATTGGGGGAAAAATATTAAAAGTTATATTTCTGTTTACATTTAACGGTTATTGGTGTGTCAACAAGTGATTATGGGGTGAAAAAAATATTAATGAGATATTGAATCTGAAATCTGTACCTATATGGGAGTGGGAAAACATCACTATATACCTTTTCAAATTTTTATATTGGACATTCATCAATAAATTGAAATATGGTTAATTGATGATATGTTGAAAAATAAACCCTATTTCATTTCCATAACAGATGATTTATCCAGAGTGTTACTTGGGAGCCTCAATATTCTTGAAGTATTGAGAAACTATGAAGTACCACTATTGACTATTTCTACATGAGATCCAATATTTACATCAATTTTCTAGAGGAGCCATCACAATGATACCAATATAAATGTGAAATTGAACAGATATTATCAACCCCAATCTGTTAAAATGTTTGAGTGGAAAAATCTAACATTATGAGAAAGGATAAGGAAAATTTCACTAGATTTTCAATTTCTATTGGACCAACATCTTCCCCTTATTGAAATATCATATAACAATTGTTTCAAATTGTGTATTAAAATTAAACCTTTTATAGATCTCTAATTAAACGGGTGTTGATCTACAATATATATGGATTATATTAGTGAAGGTAATTTAATGGGATATGAAATTATGATAAAGACTAAATAAAATATATAAGTGACTCAGATACAAGTGAATGATGATCAAGTTCAATAATATTTTTTATGAAAATTATTGTAAAATATTTAATTTAAAATTGGGGATTATGTATTTCTCAATATATCATTATATAAAGGAGTTCAATGATTTAGAATGAATTTAGAATAATGTACAATGTATATAGTCCATTTAATATTCACTATAATGTAAGTTTAGATTCTTATTAATTTTGAATACCTCCAAATATTTCTAATGTACACAATATATTCCACTTACCTCTATTAAAAATATATATTTATGATCCAAAAAATATATAAAATATTTATGGTGAACACTTGTGAGATAAATTTTCATAGAGAGAGGAGAAAAATAAGATTTTTTAAAAAATGGAAGAAGTTTTATTGAAATGGAAACAGATATTATGAAAGCTGTATGGAGAAATCAAAAGTTCTAGTATGATACATGGGAACATATAGAAGTGACAATGGAAAAAAAATTCATTTTATTTTATGGTATGAGTCAAAATTGGAGGTAATATTTTTCATCTGGGGGAGAATGTAAAAATGGGAAATTTTATTTTATGGTTGAAGTAGACTCTTTATTTTCTTAATGAATAATTTTTTATTTTACAAAATTTATTTACATAATAATTATATTAAAAAATATTATATACCATTTATTAATATCGATTTTTACACATAGGGAAAATATTGGGATATAAGAACTAAATAATTGGAAGTTCAAAATGTTCCACTCGACATGATCAATGCTTTATATAATTACTAAACATCCAATTACAATATTTAAATTGAAAAAATGTTAGCATTATGGTTGAAATTATCAGAGGAATTATAAAAATAATTGTGAATAATATAGAAATTGTTGATATTCAATGGTATAAATATAAGATGTAATTAGAAATGTGAAAATTTGGATATAAAAATTAATGAAATATTACATGACTATTTGTCAATATGACCATTCAAAATTGAGAACATTTGTAATATGGATATTAGAAATTATCCATTGATATAGTATATAAGAGTCAATTTAATGTAAAAAAAGAAATAATGTAATCTACTATTAGATTCCTACCTTATAACAAAAATTATTCAAGGATATGGAGGGATGTATCATCATTGGGTTTATATATTAATCAATCCTATGTAGTTATTCAACAAGTTGGGCACGAATGAAATCACCTATGAGAGATTTTTATGCCATTAATGATGACCATTAGATCAATGTTGTACGAACCACCTCATAAAACCACCACCATCGCACACCTTTCCATTATATAACATGTTGATGTTATAATGACTTGTGATTGTATGCCCGAATGATATTATGTTTTCATTTTTTATGAAAATAATTTACAGTTATATTGATTGAACATTATTATTTTGTTATAAAATTTAAATAAAATTCATATTTTTAAGGAATATGATAAATATATTTTTTATATAATGAAGAAATGATTTTATTTTTACATAATATTTATATATACGTATTATATGAAAAATAATAAATTATTTTTAAAAAAAATCTTATATTTTTATAATATATTAAAAAAAATATTTATAAAATACTTTTGGGAAATTATATATTTTTTCAATGGGATTAATAGTTTATTGTATAATAAAATATAATGATTTCCATCAAAATGTATTTTATATTAATAAATTAAAATTATCATATTTTGAATTTTTTCTAAATAAAATGGATTAAATTTTTGAAACTAGCACCTCAAAATTATCCAACATTGAATTTTCCATAAATTTCATATTAAATTGTTTGGGAAATATTTAAAATGTAATATAATGTATGGTTAGTATTATGACATTATAAACATGTTAATGTTATATAATAATTAATGAAAATGTTTTATAAGATAAAATATACTAGTTTATTAATATAATCTATTTTAATCTATTATGTTAAATTTATTAATATATTAACAAAAATGTGGATTAAAAAATAGAGATTAATATTTTTTAAAATATATTTTTTTATAAAATATAGTTTTCCATTACCAAAGTAATATTAAAATTATATTTTAGTTATATTGAATTAAAATATTATAAAACATGAAATAATGGTCTCAATATATGAGAAAAAACAATTGGTATTCTAATAGACTTAATTTTTTATCACAAGATAGAATTCCAAGACATGTATTTAAAAATTATTAAATAGTTTCTCATATTTTCTTATAAATACCCACCCATTCTCCCATTTATATCTACTAAAGATCCATTAATAATGAAAATTTTCACATTTCTCATATCAATATTTTATCCTTATTTTCTCCATGATCTTAATGTTTCCTTATCTATTCATTAGAATGATACTTCCTAGGGTAAGCGAACAATCCTATTATTTTTTCCATTCATGTACCTATTTTATATCATGTCTTATAATCATTTAATTTAATTATCTTAATGAACTTCTCATTATCATGTTTCCTCCAAATCTTTATTTGATCAAGGATATACCTCCGTTCCCTCTAATTATTCTTTTTCCTTATTCCACGTTGTATATCTATCACGATTCTAGAATGATTCATGATTTTTTATCTTTTAAATGTATTATTTTATATTTTTAATACATAGATAAATTTTCTATACACCGAAGTTCACAAATATGTAAACATAATATATTTATTTGTGATTTAAATATATTAAAACCACATTAATATTTTAGTGGAAAATTTTGGCAATTCCCACATGCTTAAATATTTACAAATTTAGTGAAATTTATATGAATCCCTATGATTATTTACAGTGGATTAATAATGAAATATTTTATTATGATCTATGTGGAAGATTTGATTTTAAACATATAATGCATTATCCCTAATATTGATACAATACGTCGGCTAAATAAATAGTCTTTACTGGATAATTGTTTTTTTATGACTTCCTCTAAAAATGTCATATATATGTTTTATGAAACAACTGTGATTATTTATTGATTTATAATTTATTATGTTATATCCACACTTTCATGTTATAATTTATGGTGATTATATTAGGATATTCCTCGTGTTCATATGATAATGATCTATTATTATTCCTTATGAACTCATGTTGAATAATTTCATTGTTTATTCCTTATTGGGATTTATTATCACACTCTTCATTTGAAATATTTTCATAGGATATGAGATACTGTAAAAGTAACCTATGATAAATAATTAAAAAATCTTCACAAGTGGATTTGAAGAAATATTATTTAATTCTTATATTATATTCCTAATATAAAAGAAAATAAACATCACATTATTCATTATATTTTTAAATTTTTTACCATGTCATGATATTTTAACATATTAAAATATGGATGCTATAACTTTTATGGAGTTTTCTAAGAGAAATCACATGTTCTCAATGTGAGTTTTGCATAATATTTAGTCTTTTATTCAGAATATTTATATGTCATTACTTTTTTAGGAAACTCTATTTAATCTATGTATTATTATTAATATTATTAACTGTAAATTTATTCATGTAGAATCAATTATTTAGTTCATTACATTCAATAAAAAACAATATGTAGTGACCACACGTGGAGACTACTTCGTCCATGAAAAGATTTTAATCTTTTTAGAAACCTTGTATCATATATATAAATAGATATTTATTTTATTTATCAATATTTTTACTACATACTAATTATGATTATGAAAATATTATTTATCTTATACCTTCCTTCCAAACGATTCATTTGTAAATGGAAGCGTTAATCAGATGTACGTGTGTGGAATTAAATTTCTCAAAACTACCCATCATTGATGGTAAAATGAGTTTATTTAATTGATATATATGATATTTATGAAAATAGTAATATCATATAATTAAAATATATGATATCATAGAAGGAAAATTAATAATACAAGGTCATATTATACATAAAATCCTAAAATAAAAAAATAAAGACACCTTTTATAATTTTACTTCATATGAGGAATCTGTTTGAAACATTGTAAATTTTATTGTTAGATTATTGTTAAATACATAAACCTTAATATTTATACATATTATTAACTTATTCAAACAACAACATGGCCATAATTAATATATTGGGATAGTTTTAGATAAATTGACTGAACCATATCAAGTAATAAACATTCATGAAATTATATTTATTAAATAAAGAATATATTAAAATTAATAAACCATATAAATTTAAATACATATGTAAAATTTTCTTAAGAATTTATTTAATAGACTTAACTTGATTTTTATCATTTCTAGGATCACATGTAGATAGATTTTGGAATTAAGGTAAGGGTTGCTTTTTCTTATATTCAATTCAATAAGACATGTCTTACTTGAAAAACATCATTTTTATAGTTTGTTGACTTACCTATTAAATTAATGTATGATTAGTATATTTTAGATAATTTCATTTATATTTCCATTTAATAGTAAACTTATGATTATCATTTCATTATTGTATTAACATTAAAATAATAGTATTTTCACCACAATATTAATCAATGAGATATGATGGGTTTCCAACACTATGTTCTTTTTGTTGTTAATATACTGTCAATTAAACAATATTATGATCATTTTTAATATAATTTATTTTATTTTGGAATCTATAATGATATTTTTTTAGTGTTTTCTTATTAAAGTGTCACTAAACCCTAAAATATTATCACAACTCAAATATACATTTTAAAGTTATAATGAATACTTATGAAAATATTTATTTTATTCTTGTGTTGTCACACTATAAAATACCATTTTGTGGTAATTTATCTTCAAATAGGGGGATAATGAAATTCTAATTCAATTTTTTATCCTTATGAATTCCATCATAAAAAATTATATCATTGTATGGAATATTTCTCATCCTCTTTAATGATTGGTTACTATTATTTTCCAAATTTTCATGTCCCAAAAAATTTATCATTTATATTTACAAAATTAACTATGTTTTATCATTTATATTTACTAAATTAACTATTTTTTATCACTTATATACATTATATTTTCATTTATTTAATTTAAAATTAGGTTTTATAATAGTTTCTAATAATATGTTATATTAATAAGTTGATTTTAAAATATTAAAATCGTTTTCCATTCATGTTCATTTTTTATCAACAACTACATGATTCAACTAAAAAATTTATTATACAATTCAAGGATAAATTGTTTTATGTTCGACTACATTTTTCCACTAAAACCCTTATTATAAACTTCCATAATAAATTATTTATTACTATTTATATTTTATTCTAATACTTTCACATCACTTTATTAAGAATTAATTTTTAATGTGACCCATAACACCATATTTTTTGAGTATGAATAAAATTATTCCTAGAATCCCTTTTAATATTTCTATAACTATTCTATAATTATTCATTAAAACATATTCTATACATGTTTTCAATTTTTTTTCAAATCATTCTAAATCTGAATGATTTAAAAATAAAAATAATATATTCTTAAATTTTTCATTATTAAATGTTTCAATTTTAAACTAATTAACGATTTTGAAATCATTTTTATGGCATTTGATATTTAAAATAATTTATATTTTTTTTGGAATAATATTTTTTAAAAAAATTGCACATTAGAAGGTTTTTCATTTGAAAGGATAGGCATTATATTTTTTTATCAAGATTTTAGTATATCATATTTATGAGAAATACTTGAGTAGTTTTTAAGAATTTATAAAAGAAATATTTCTTAGTGTTTCTTACTGTGGTTTATCCAAAAACCTAAAAATGTAGTTTCTTATCTATTTTAATATATATTGAAATTTATTATGTTAATTGGATATATTTTTTTATGTTACTAGAAATCAAATTTCAATGGATATCTTATCTAATTTTTTAGGAATGTTTATTTTCTCAAACCTCATTTATTTTACACAGATTTCTTATGTGATATCCGAGTATGTTTTTTGTTATGATATAATATCAAAAATATGTTTGGATGATTTTTAATAGGAAATATATATCCCAATATATTAATATAATCAATTAGTCAAGGTAATATGTCACATAAGATGATTAGTATGAGTGTAATTTTGATTTGGGAAGCATTTCTAAACTATTTATTATGTTAAAATGATACATGAAGCTTTGTTTAAATTTTTTTATGTATAAAAAAGTTCATATTTTGAAAAAACATTTGTGTGAAATGGATGTGAGAACAATTTATCACATTTTTTGTGATAATGTGACATAATAATCCTTATTATTATGTTTTTTTTGAGAACAATGTGTCCTAATACTGTTCTACTAACTATTTGTCTAAACATTATATGAGAACCATTGATAAAAATTTTATCATGAGAATATGGTGATGTAATCTTTAATCAATTTTTTATGAACATGATATTGATATTTTTCCTCATTTTGTTCTATTAAAGTGATGTTGGAATCTTTTGTCACATGTTTTTCAGGATAATGTGACTGAAGAGTATTTTTCTAAAATTTTATTTATAAATTCAATAAATTTATATTATTTTATAATATTTTGTATGATTTTTTTAATCCATAATTAACAATCATCATATTTTTTAGTGTCATGACATTGATTTTATATTCAAATGAATATACCCATTATATCATACTTATTGTCTCAAAATATTTTTAAATGTAATATGAATGTTTAGTTTTCATCAAATGTCATTATATCATGACTTTTGAAAAACTATTATTATTCCATTACATTTTTATTAAGATGTTCTCTTATACTCACGTTTTATATATTCTTTTGGTCTAAACCTTGAGGGAAAGTTGATGAGTTTTTTTCCATTACAAATAATTTGAACAAACTAATTTATTTTGTTTCATTTTCTATATGAAATATTTTAAATTAATATATTTAAAATGATGTTTTATTTATATTTTCATTATGGCATATTTTGAAAGAAAAAAACAAATTTTATTAATAGGTGGAAATGCTCTATTTGGATGAAAATTTCATGTTATTGGATCCTTAATGAAACATAACCTCCCAGTCATGGGATTGTGTGTTTTTTGATATTTAATGTTTATATTACTCAAATAAATTTGAATTTAGTTTGTGTTAACTCAGTTTTTATCAATGAAGAAGTTTTAAAGAATCTATTAGAACCAAATCCTTGAGTATAGGCCTACGAGACCCCTATAAAAGATTTAAATACAATATATTTTTTCAGTATACTCATTTGAAATGATTTTAAATAAAGATTATATATTAAAAATAAACTAACAGGCACTTGTAATGTTTTATTATTTATGTTATTTACATTATTATTTTCAATTTTCTTAGAATTCTACTTCAAGGGTAGAGATGTCATAAATCATTCATCCTACATAGTGTTGTCAAATAATTCTCTAACATTGATGATTAAATTTATTATAGTATTAATACTTTGGGGAATCTGGTATATAGTTTCATTCCTTCCCCATTTAAAATTATAATATTTAACCCTGAACATTAAATTATTTGTTCAAATGAACTTATTAGATCCATAACTTTTAGTATAAATGTTTTAAACATATCATGTGAATTTTGAAGAGAATAAATATTCCCAAAATGATATCACATTAAAACATAATAAATAATATTCCTTATCGTATAGTTAATAACATCTCATATCGAATCAAAGTTAGTAAGTCACTTCAAATCATTTTTATAATTTATTTACTTTTTTAACCTTTTGGAACAATTATCAATATATAGTTGTTTATGAAAAATATGCAATAAACGGTTTCCAATAGAAATATTAATTACCCTCAATGTAAGGTGGACTCATTACAATCTTTACATCATCTATAAATGACCATTCAAAATTATAAAATATTTTTATATTAAGAGTTAAATCAAGTATAATGTATAGAAACCTCATATATAAATATATATATATATTAAGTAAATAATAATCATTTTAAGGAATAATCACTAAGTCAAATTTTCTATCAAATACAAAATGATTGAACTTGTCTCACAAGTGGTGATTAGACAAATTTATATAGATTTATTATTTTATAAGTGTAAATATAAATAATAATAGGAAAAAAATATAAATACAAGAATATTTATTATATTTATAAAAAAAGTTATTCAATGAGAGATTATCAAAGTCTCAAAATAGGTGTATGAAACCAAAAAAGGTGATATGAAATTTAAAGGGGAGGCATGAATCCTTACAAATGACTTTTTCACTCCTGCGGTCACACCCTAAATGTCCCCAAATTTTAATACCTACTTGAAGAACACCTAACCATCCCAAAAAAAAATTATCACATATTAATATTGGATAAAATTAAATGGATTTCAAATTTATAGTCACTAGGTTTAATTATCTAATATGTGGATGTTTACTTACAGTCATAATTGAAAATTTATCGTATGTAAAATCTAGTCACCACAGTGATATATAAAATTTTAATAGTACTTGTTATCGGTGTAATGGGATTAAAACATGAGACATGTATGTATATTATAGGTGTATAATGTGTAGAACAACCTTATATCTTTAAAAATAAATTATTTTATAATTTTTATTATACTTTATTAGTTTATGAGGTTCTCCCTTCTTATAAAGTAAAAAAAATTTACTGAAAAAAAATTCTCAACACTTATAATAAGTCCCTCTCACTACCCCTTAATAGATCTCATAAATATAATGTTTTCTATTATAAGTATAAAATTATTCCTTAAATAGAATATTATTTCACTATAATGTGCTTTACGTGAGAATATATGAGCCTGTCACGTGAATTTACAATAGACCATCCAAGTAAATCTCAAAGTATTCAAAAGGAGTAATTACTTTTACATAATTTCTTTTAATATATTTTTTATTTAAAATTGTGATTTTAAAATACATATGAAATTGAAATATTTTTTTTACATATATATTGTTTTTCTATGTGAATTTTCATTAATCATCCTTTTTAACTTCAGTATAGGAAAATAAAATTGTAAGTTGTGTGTCATGTTGCCTACAACATCTATAACACAATTTGATTTTATATACTTCACAAACATAAAATTTTAAACTAGAATGTTATTTTAGTAAATATTGATGGTATTTATATCATTTTTATTATTGTGATGAATAATCTATAATACGTTGTTCTCATGTTCAATGGAAAAAATTTCCAACCATGCGTATATATGGATTAAAAAAAATTATATTTTATTATTAGTTATAATTAATATATATAATATATATAATTATCTAATAAGACAATTATTAGTATTTTATAATGATATTATAAGTATTAAATTCTGTAATAACTCATTAATCATGATAGCTTCAAATTTGGGTCTTTATAAAAACCTATATGAACAATACTGTGAATTAATATCCTATATGAAAATGATATCTTATTTATTGGTATAATAATATTTCAATATAAAATTAATTTTTTCTTATGGTTATAACCACATTTAACTTATAAATTAGGAAAAAACCATTCATTTTTTCAGAATCAAAGAAACATTACCATCACCATTTTCATCGTCCATGTTTGTAATGAAACCAATAATATTATGATATATTAAATTTATAAAATATATTTTAAAATATATTATAGAATCCTAGATAATATAATATACTTTCTATTCTAAAAAATAATAGACAGTGACATCTCTTTTATGAAACATGCTCAATATGATTAGAATTACTAACACCTATTGTTGAATTTTTTTAAAAACTATATACTATATATATATGCGTGTGTTTTTATTATGATCTAGAAAGAGATTGTATATGGTTATAGTTCTGAATAAGATTATCTAGAGTGTATTTAATGATCTTAGTTCAATTATTTCAGACATTTGGTTCAGATGTAGAATGAATCCCGATCAAGGTTAGGGTTTTCATCTCAAATTCCTCAAATTGTGACAAGTTTGTTATTATATACAAAATGTATATTCTATGGTTTATATAAGTACTATTTAGAGTATCATATCAATAACTATATATTAGAAAATTGTTGTTTAATTATAATATTGATCTATCATTGGGTTATATTAAAATTTTATTCAAGCTGTATGGTTTTTATTGGTCACAATCAATATTCTTTGAGACATGTTACATGTCAAACACTATTTTTTTACAGTTGTTTATTGATTTAATTTCCCATAAATGTTATAAAATTTAGTTATATGTAATCCATGGGATAATTCAATCTATATATTGTTATTTACGTTAAATGTATTTTTTCTACAATGTTATTATTAGTTACTAGAGTTTTTGCGACTCAATTTTTGTTCATTGGGATGTTTTACTTCAATATATATTATTTCAAATAATACTTATACATTATAAAATTTATCCTTATTTTTTTTAATCTCTTAATATTTTCAATTTTTCTACATAAGCTCTTTTTCAAAGTATTTATTATTAATGAAGTATTTTTCTCATAATGGATACTAATAACTGAATCATCCTTCATTATAATTAATATCATCCTCCTTCCATGGTTGGGTTCGACCACCCTAATATTTTATTATATATTATTTCATAATAATATCATTTAATGTTAATGTATAATAAAAATCATTATTTTTTACTCTACTCTCAATGTGATTTTTAAATAGAGGAATTTTGGAAATGATAAAAATGGTTTCTCTATTCACATAGACATTTTTTGGGTTCCTCTACTAAATCATCAAATAAAAAAAATTTACTTTTAAATTATCCAATATATAATGTTCTTATAAACATTTATGGTTTAAAATGGATTACATAAGTTTATTTCAAAATTTACCCTAGAAAGCTACCTATATACTTTTATTATCATATCAATAAAGATAATATTTTCTAAAATCTATATATGTATCAATTTCTATTTCTATTTTTATATACAAAATATTTACCCTAACTAGGTTTATATTTCCTGATATATATATATATATATATATTCATTCTTGATATTATAATATATATATTGAACAATTATATATTTGATATACTATTTGAAGTGTTATTTTGTGATGATGTTTTCCATTTACGTCAACACCAAATAATATTTCCTTATTCCACTAATATTATGTTCATTTGAAATTATCTAACCCCTTTATATGGATGGATTAATATCATGTTATTATTTTATAGAATGTTTTTTTATATTCATTATTCTATACTATGTGATCCAAATATTTTACATAATTTAGATAGTCTTATGTTGTTCTAAAATGCATGTTATTCAACTTACCTGGTGAAACGTATTGGTGTTCTTCCTATTCTTATTTTAATATGGATTACTATATGATAGCTGAATATATATTTCTTAAATACATACCATATTTCTATATATGGTTTGTGATCATGTTATCTCTTTTCTTGAAATGAGGAAAAATATTTTCATTCTATTTTTTATTATTCCAATATGTATGATTATTAGCATAAAGAATATCTGTTAGTTGACCATACATATTTTCATATCAATTGATTATAATAATATTTTCTATTTTATTGACATGAGGAATGGTATTATCATAATTTATTATTATTTAATTCTAACATATTTTTATTTTCTATTTTAAATTAATATATATCATTATATATATATCCATGTTTCTTTCAATAGTCGATTCCTTATTCAATGTCATGAAAAGTCATGCTGAATCATATAGTCAATATGTTTTACGTAATTACATGATGTTTGGGGCCAAAATTTATATACCCCCTTGATTCATTTACATGTCTCATGAGACAAAACAAGCTTGGTTCTTGTGGATGCCTCTTCCTATAATAATATAGTGTATTGGAATTAGGATTTAACAACAAATTTTATTATCAATATAAGATTATTATTTGTCATGAATATGTTTTTTTACTATCATGGATATAACATGATCTTATTTTCATGATTATTATGAGTTCATGTTGTTTTAATATTCTTTACAAAATATTTATTTCATGTTTTTTACAAGATTATGTCAATTATGTGTTTTCCCTTATCAAGCATTAGATATCACCCATTGTAATCTTTCAATTTTTTGATGTTATGAAGAAAATTAAAACACATAAAATGTTTTGAATAATAACAGATCTGGGGATATTTATTGGATATATTGAAGCCTCATTATGGATTATGTTATTTTATATAAAATAGAAAAAAAATGTCATCACGATACAAATAAAGTTGGAATTATTAATTTTTGATGTCTCTAAATTATTATGATATTTAAACTATAAAATATCTTAGAGGTGTAAGAGATGAAATAGTAATTATTAATAGTTTATTTATGAATTTTTTTATTTATTTTATAAAAAGTACTGAATAAATTATTTAATTTTTGTGTCTGTGACACTAGATCTATGAGTGTGGGTCCAGTGACGCACATTCTCTATCTCACCCACCTTTTTCTGAAACATTCATTTCATGGATTTCATTTAATATTTTTATATTTTTGCTTTTCTATATAAAATATTTTACTATTCTGATTAAATAATATATCATTAACCTTGAATTTCCAAATTCATAGAACTATAAAAATTTAAAATGAAATGTTCTAAGTTTTCATTTAATTTATTATCATAATAATGATTATTGGTCTTAAATAAATGATATTATTTTTATAAGATTTATTATTTGAGAGGCCAACAAATTCATTTATAATTTTAGACATATTTACTTATCATTATTTTATATATAATTTTTAATTTTTAAATATCCATTTTCATTGTTATTGAGTTCCCTAATCTAATATAATTGATAATTAAATTCCATTTTTAAATTAATAATGTCTTTTATATTACTCCAATGGATTTGTAATATTATATATATTCAACCTCATTAAACTCATTGAATATCCACTATATTTTTTCTATATCTTCATTTAAAGATACAAATTCATCATTTTATATATATTCCCACATGGGGGAATTTTTAAACCTTGTAAAATAATTTACAAGACCTATTACCATTTTAGTAGTTATCATTGTTATGTATTTTAGTGATTCTATGACTATTTTAGTTTTTAAATCCTACTTATATATAATTATATTGTATAGAAATTATATAATACTCTAATTCATTTGTTAAATAATAGGTCACATAGATTTATGTCACGTAATTATCCAAATATAGGATTTCAAATCTGTGTCATGGTACCCCCTCCATTCTATAGAGGTCAGCATTGGGATATTATATCATTTATTTTCATGATTTTTTGTTAGGTAATTATTACATATAATGAAAATTAATACACCTATGGTAAATTTGAAATATCCACTGACATGAGCAGCATGATCATGGAGTGGAGTTAAGTTAGTTACTAATATATATATTTTTTAATTTTTTCTTTTCTGAATATACATTATCATTTTTAGAGTTATTTTAAGTAACCATAAAATCCTTATATGCACACATAGAATTTGGAACAATAAATTTTTAAGGTTCACTTCTCAAAATGAGAAAGATAATACATAGTTTTATTTAAAATCACATGTGATCACACAACCCAATAGTGTCAACCTACATATTATATAACACTTAACTATTTTCTTGTATATTTATCTTTATATAACTTAAATTTCATTTAAGTATTTTTCCATACCCACCATTACGATGTTGTGCAACACTATATACCACTAAAATAATAATATCTAAGGAAATAAATAATGGTTAGCCATTAGTTTTTTAGGTTTTAATTGGTCTAACAAAATTAGGAACCCATGTTTTCTACACATCTATAAAATTAATTTTGTTTATCAATTTTTTTAAAATTAAATGAAACTAATTTTAAGGGAAAATTGTTGTTTTTATAGGAATACAATTCTTATGTGCACAATGTGTTTTTATTCTAATAAATTTAATAAATAATTATTAAATAATTATTATAAAATATTATTTTTTTCAATGTTAAATTCCACATGTATGATCAATCCACTACAAAATCATTAAATTAAGGAATTTTTAATTTAATGTGTTGTGAGTTTGATTTTTTATATCATGATTATGTGATATTGTTATTGTTATATTTCAACTATGATTCATGTTATAATGTGATGGTCTATATCAGGGATATTTTTTTCATCATTGATCATTATGATATCTATTGAATAGTATCATAATGGTTTGAATGTGAATCATGTGACTACATGGGTTTATCTTAAATGTTAGGGAATGTAATTTATATGTTATAGGATTTTGAGTTTGTCTGGTGGATGGGTGACTAAGGTATGATGGAATTTTTTTATGAATGAATTCAATTGAAAAAACAATTTTGTATAAAAATTAAAATAGGGATATTATTTTTATTACAAGGATTAAAATAATTTTTTTTTATTATATGATCCTTTATATGTCGATTTCTCGTGACTATAACTGTGGGATTTATTTTATTTCATTTTTAATCATTATTGAGTAGATCTAAAAATGTATGATATTATATATATTTTTTGATTTACTAATGGTTTATTGTGGAAGGATAATATTTTAACATGAACCATATATTATATATCAGTTATGATGGAATTTTAATTACTATTTTTTAATAGAAAAAATATTTCTAAAAAGGGTTTTCAAGAATTAAAAAAATAAAATAAATCCTCTTATAAAATATTAGAATGACGGTTTCATACATGATACAATATAAGGGTGATGTTTGAAATAAATTTATAGTTACACATTGAAAATGATATTGGTATAATATAAAAGAGTAGTTTTTATTAGTCTCCCAGAGTGGGAAGTATGAGTATCAAAATAAAACAATATGTATAATAATCATAAGGAATGTTAGTGACATTGAGATGCCTAGAGATTATTTTTGAATGAGAGAATTATGTTTTACTAGAAATGTTTTATTTAATTCATGAGATATATAGTATGTTGGTTATGATGGTATACTAATTTATTATGAGATATGATATATTATGGAATTGGAATGTTATAATAATAGTCTAATATTTATTATCTATCTATAGATACATAAAATGAACTATCATAAGATGAATTATCATGAAATTTATTGGTTTCATGAATTTATGATATATAATATATAACACTATTGATATAGGGAGATGATATTATAGAACGTGAGATGGATCACGATTCTTTTATGACATTAAATACAGTAAATATATTATAATCTCATGTAATTTTTTCTATGTGTGATTTGGTATACAGAGCGAGTACATGTGTGCCAATGTTAATTTTATTAATATCAGTAGAGTGTATAGATAGACCAAATTACCATTTCTATATTGAAATCATTCTATAGACCATAGTGGATTTGATATAAGAAATATGAAACTTAGTCAACTATACCGAGACCTAAGTTGGGAGTAAGGTGAATCTAATAATCCTTATATTTAATTATGAAGATAAATTATGTTTTGATATCACTATTGAGGCCTTGTTATATAAGTGGGTATATTAAAATAATTTATAGGATTTCATTACATAAAATTACATTAAAAATATAATGGGTGAAATGAGCGAATATGTTAACGGTTCTAATATTATAATGGATTTTATTAAGAGATTTAATATTGAGTTTTATACTACTACGTCAATTATATCTAAATCAATGATTTAGTTAAGATATAAAGGCCTAATTGGGTTCCATAATATTTATTCATCTAATTTATGATATATAATGGTTGATTAATGATGATTTTTTTCATTTATTGAATATTTTGAACATAATTTTATGATGTGAATTGTTTTGAGTAGTAGACTTTATTAGTTTTCTACCCCTAGTAGTTTTGGGGGTTTATCCACTAGAATTTTTCATGATATATTTGACATCATACAGTTGGTTTGTAAGAGATAGGGTATGGAAATTATGGAATTTTCTATTACTCCTTTAGGATGGACCCCATTATACTGTTTTTAATATGCCAAATATGACATATATTATTCTTTTATGATATGACATGGATGTAATCTAAATTATATGGGAATATATAGAACATTTTATGATATTTCAGGAGTTTATATTTGCATTATAGTGGGAATGGAATTGGATATAATATGGAATATACAGAATTTTCTGATGGGTTTTAATAGAGTTGTCGATTTGTGCCTTCTTTTCAGTCATGACATTATGGCAATCAAGGTTTTTAGGAACATTAATGGTAATAAATTATTAATCAATATTTAATTTCTGAATATAAATTTCAATAATATTATATATAAATTTGAATTCAATTTATTATACTTAACGTCCTAGTAAATAGTGACGGATTATTATTTATTTGTGGTAAGATACTATTTACATCAATATTAACTATAGTTTTATTTAATACAGCTAAAAAAAGACAATTTTTGTTACATCGATTTCTTCTTATATGAGATCAGTTTTTGAATTTTAAAATTGTATAAAAACCCTTGAATCTTACTTATGGAATACATTAATGTATATCTATAAGTATCTATGATATTATATATTGGTGATATACTATTATCATTTTATTTCTTTCTTTCTATTTAGCACGAGAATATTAATTTTATTTTCCCCTATAGATTGGTTAATTAATTTTTCTTCTTTCATAAACTATGATAAGACAGGTATTGTACATAATTGTATCAATGATTGATATAAATTTCATATAGATTGGGATATGGTCCTAAATTATATATGACATGAATATTTATATATTATCAAGGTTATATCAAAGATTATTTATTTTATCTTTATGTTAAAATAATTATATGAACATAATTTCCAAAGAATATTGATTAAAAAATTTCAGGATATATTTAATTTGTATATCTAATAAATTTTTCCTAAAATTGAAGAAATTTTATTATCATCATATCATTAAGAATAAAAAACATGCTAATAAATTCTTATTATATTTCATTGTATAAGTTTATAGAAATGAAATATGTCTAGATTGAGATATAATAAGTAAAGGGATTCAATTCATAGTGAACTTCCTATGGAAATTACTATATTTTTCTATAAGAAGAGTGATGGTTTATTGTTATTGTGAATGAGTTTCAAGAGTCTGAAGCTAAATGGTGTTGTAATATTTATTGATGATGTCGTTTTATGTAACTAATAATGATATATAATTGTTTCCATATATATTACTCAATATAAGATATGAAAAGCCTTATTTTTTTCTGACCATTTAATTCTTATAAATAAATACATCATATATGGATACACCCTTGAATAAAATCATTTTCTATCTATATTTTGACTCATTATAATAATTTTTTATATGATAATGTACACCATAAAATGAAATGATTATGGAATTTGTATTAAGGTTTTTTTAGTTATACTTTTCACTCATCAAATTTATGTAATATGGTAAAAATTTATCATTGGGATTCGATGGTGTGAATTTTCAGCCAGATTATATCAATGCCTTATATCGTATTAGATCCCAAGAAGTTCAATCATTAATTCCACCTTAAACTCTGGAATATTGATGTATTGATATTTTATGATATCTCAATTTTCAATTTTTATTTATATCTTACATCCATTCATTATTATTTATTATAGTTTCATTTTAAATTTCAACCATGTAACTTTGATGAGGACATTCTTAACTAACAAGGGGATTAACCTAACTAAAATGATTTGTGTAATATATCCTTTAAATTGGTTAATGCTTGGAATACTTATACATTATGGATTTTCTTAGTTAATTAATCTTATATTTATAAAATATATATATATGTATCTGATGATAGACTTTATGGTGTTCAGAAGTAAAAAAATGTGTTTGTCATGTATTGTTCTTTATAGAATATTTTATTTAAGAGGGTGTACCAGATCTACGATAAAGATATATATATAGTAGATAAAATATATATGTTTCATTACTAAGATATATTTTATGGGATATTCATGGTTTATATAAACTATACCAATATCTTATATATATATATATTAATATATATTATCTCATAAAATCTCAAATAAATAGAGGTATATATGGCTCAAGTATAAATTCTAGTCTAATTTTTTGAAGATAAAATACACTAGAAAGGGTAATACGGTTAGTTAGAATATTTTTCCATATGTTCTATGTGAGTTTTGTGATAAGAGGAAATGAATTTGATAATATAATGAATTGACTTAGGCCAATGGGTAATATCAACAAAATTGGCATACCAAATTTCCCAATGTCTATTCCCAATCAAAATAGGATGGAGAAAAACCCATGGTTATTAAACATAAACCATGAAATTGATATAACTATAACATATGATAAAATAAACCACAAACCCACAATGAGTGTCCAATATGGAATTCTTATAAATTAGAATTTTATGTCAAAAAATGGTTATTTTAAGATAAAATACCCAAAAAGACGTATAATAAGAAAAACAATAAAACCCCAATTTATAAATAAATCATCGAAAGTGAAAATTAAAATATTATTTTATAATTAAAAAATAATAATGTCTCACTCATGTGGTTGACACATGAAAATATCATGACAAACCATGACTTCTCAAAAACTATTGAGTATATCCCATTCACTCAATGTCACAAATTCATCCATTTAAGAATTATCAAACTAAGATAGCTAAAAATATCCAAAAAGATAACTTAACATATATTCCTATAAAATATATTGAGAACTACATATATATGAATTTATATATAAAGGTTGTGATCCAAATTATTCACCTGTTATTCTAAAAGTTTTTTAGTGATTCTATAGGTGATACGTATTATAAATGATATATTAAAATATAATTTTCAAATATCTTATTTTTATCATTTGAGGAAATAGAATAGAATTATCATACCACATTATCAATTTCAAAAAACAAATAGAATTGTTTTTTTATGAAATCAAATTTCAATTTAAAATTCTATTTAAAAACATTTCTTCATAATGATAATGGTGAGAGATAAATACCAGAAATTAATATGTAATAAAAAATATGATAATTTAATTAAATTATTCCATATCCATTAATAAATAGACTATAATTTTTATATATATAATTTGTGTACTAATCATAAGAGATTAATCCATAGAAGAAAAATATTTTTTCAATTTGATACACGATCAAATTTTCAGGGAATAAACACCATCACAAATTGAATGAAATAAGGGAAATTTCAACATATAGTAACAAAACTATGTAACCAACACAAATATTAGAAAGGAGGAAATTTATAATAGAAGTTACAACATATTAATACCCACTGATAAATAATCCTAGAACCATGAACATGATAAAAACCCAAAAATACTGAAATCTATGTCAAATAGTAAATTTCATAGGAATCTCTCTGGCTCAATGTAATACAATACCAGTCATACTTGGATGATGTCACATGATAACATATAGAATAATTCCTAATAAAATAACCCATTAATTACTCTAAACATGCCTCACTTTGCGAAACAAACTGTACAAAGTGTCTTACAAGGAAATATGTGATACAATAATGTATCTATATATTACCAGTATAAAAATTATGACATTAGTTCTCACATTACCAACCATGGGGCCCATAAATAAATAAAATATTTATAAGATATCATTTTCCACAATCAAAATTAAAATAAATTAAACATATCAATGTGAATCCATGATCTAAATTTAAATCACCCAATAATAAAACAACCCCTCAAAATTTAGTTACAAAAAATATTAATTCAATTAATTAAAATTCATCTTCTGTATAAAACAATAAAGAGAGGAGAAATGATTTTAAGGTTCATAAATAAGACATGAAATAAAGTAATAATATTTCAATATAGTTATTAAAATTTCTAACAGAAACCAATCAATGAGATCATCACTTACAACCCATCATTTAATAAAAATTAAATTTTAAGGGTAATTTTAATCATGATGGGTATTCCTCAGAACAAAAATATAGTAAAAACAAAATAAAATAAACGTTAAACAAAAAATTAGTTGAACAATGACAAAAAAACATATATATATTGTAACAAAGTTTCTAAACTCATGGGGAACACTTCTTATAAAATAACTTGAATCTAAATCCAATAATTAATTTAAAAATATTTAAATGCCCTCAAAATAATTTTAATTAATTATTAGAGTGTATTTAATTGTTATTTTTATGTATAAATATTGAAGAACGATAAAGAATATCTCTTCATCATAATTGAAATTTTAAATAATTAATTTTATATAATAATTAATTCAAACATAACACCAACAAATTTTTTTATATATATAATCCATAAGAACTGAAACATTAGAAATCTCTAACACCAAATGATATGTGAAATAATTGGGCTTACTCAAAAAAACTAATGAAATTAGATGATTTCATAATCAATTGTCGTTATTCCAATCATAGAAGATAGGAAGAACAAAAACAATGAATTAAATCCATACCATAGAAAGTAATAATTTATTTCATTAAAAACAAAACCATAAATAACCAATTCATTTTGGTGATGAGAGATTGTATAGAAAGGGAAGAAGATTATAAAAGAAAATATATAATCAAATACAATAATTGATTAAATATTTTCAATGATATATCTCTAAATATGATTTTAGAAATGATGGGTGAGGAGGTACAAGATATGAGGGAGAGATTTGATTGTATTAGTGATGTTTTTAGGAGAAAATGGGGGTTGTATCACCTTAAAATATGATTTTTATAATATCCTATAATAGTTCTAAAATATACATGGGAAATATTCATGGGTAAGGAGATTGTGTGGGTTACCATGGAAACAAACTACCCATGATGAGGGGATAAAATATTTTATACTATTCAATAATAGTAACTCATGTATGAGGAAACACCCTACCCATCTATGATAGAGAAATAATTTAAATCATATAATATTTAGAAAATAATCAATTTAATTACTATAACTAATAATTTTTAAATTTAATTGAGTTACAATAATATTTGTGTGTCATAATTTCCCCCAACTATACAACATTATATACCCAAAATGTAATTGGCAATCGTTGGGTCAAAGATAATAAAGATTAAGTGACCCATCTAATGAGGTAATCTTGCTATTATTTATTATCCTTGAAATTAATACAATGATTACATTATTTCATTATAGAATCATCATGTTTAAATTAAAATTTTAGTATTGATAAAAAAAATTATTCAAAAAATTTATCATCAATGTAATAAATAATGGAATAAATCCTACAAAAATTATCTAAATTGGAAAATTGTGTAGAAATTACAGTTTTCCAAGACTATAAAAAATTGAAAACACAAATTTATCGTGACGTACAAATAATTTTAAGAGACAAATGATATACATAAAATTTTACAATTAAATTGATATTATCGATATAAAAAAACTTATCATCAAAAAGAAAACTTATAATGAAATAAATATAATTCAGGATTACAATTCCTTTTAAATAGTATGACATGACATTCATCTACCCACTATTTAAAATTAAACTTCTGTTAGAGAAATATTAAAAAATGACCCCCCCACCCCGCAATAATTTTAATAAAAAAATACAAACCTAGGTCATTAGCTTGATAAGTGGAAGAGTTGATACTGACCAGTGGTCACATCACTAGGACACAAAAGGATGGTAATCACTTCCGATGGCTTAAAAATTAATTTTGGGGATTATTTCCCCCATTAACCTATAAACCGTTAATATAAAGAAATATTATTAAAATAAATATAATATATGATTCATAATAGTAAATATGAAAAATCTAAAACCATGAAATTTTTTTAAAATAGTGTTTTTTCATATAGTATGATATTATAACTATATGAAATAAAAAGTTATACTAGAACAATGACTTCAATGTTGTAAAACATAAAACATGTGTTGCTAGATCAAGTGAAAAAAGATATACATTATATTTTAGGCTATGATAATGATAAATGTGCCTCAATTTTTTCCAAAAAAATCCACAACATCAGGAAGAAAATTTAGACAACTTATATTACAATAGACCTTCTTGATTTAATGTTATATTAAATTCATACAAACACATACATAACAATTATCATTCCTTTAGGTGGTCAATTTTTTCACATACATCGATCATTTCATTTTACACAGTAATTCATCAACATAACACATTAAATTATTGATATATGAATCCATTCTAGCCGTAATTAATTTAACAATAATCTATTAAACATAAGAATAAATACATACAATAATGGCTAAGAAAAAAATTTAAATAATGGTATGAATTAAAAATTGACTCTAATTAGTGAGAATAATATGATCATTAGGGTATGACGACATAAAAAATGGTTGAACATAACATAATGGTATTCATACCCCAAAATACGTGGATAGTTAATCATAAAACATAGAATAATGATTCAATAAATAAAATATTCATTGGAATTAATGATAATGATCTGTTTTATGTCAACATTTATTAATGGAATCATTTAAAACCCATAGAAATCATAATGAAAAGTTTTTGGTATCATGGAACACAATCAGAAAAAACAATTCCAGAAATAACAAGAGCCTAGTCAAATTAATATGAAAAACCATTCAGATACATCATCATTAATTCATATAAAGACAGAGAATTTTAACCAACGAATTAGAGGGCTATAACGAGTTTCACCACTAATAAAATCTGTATTGGTGTCACCAATTCATCTTCATATATAATGGGGCCCAACACTTACAATAATATGTATCAAACTTGTGCATTCATCATGATATATAATATAGATCATCTCTTTATGAAAGTGTTATCAGAATCACCAATAATCATCAATATTTTCCAAGTACCATTCATGAATAAAATAGTAAGAACCATTCACATTTTAACATAACACTAATAAATATTCTCTCATTTAATTATTCACTTCTGGAAAAGAAAATGGTTCATCAAAAATCCCACAATCTATCTAGAGAATTAGTAAGGATGTTATAATTACAACCGATCCCCAGTGGAGTTTTTGTAAAATCAGGTTTCTTTTTGAAATTTTTAAATATATATAACATTAAAATATCATCAAAAATTTATTCAAGAAAATAAAAATTTAACTATTAAATTAACTGTTAACAAATAATAATTTTTAAAATATCATGAAATTTTTTTATTATAAATGACCATTTTGAACTCGTAAGCGGAGCGTCAAGGAAAAAAAATAGCCAAGATAATAGAAAATCGACTCATTTAATAAATTCTAAAGATAAAAATTCTTTTTAATATTTTTTAAAATAGACTAAATTATTAACATTAAGGAAAAAAGTAAGAATTGTTTCGTAAAACCTTTTTAAAGAATGAAAGATAAAAATTAAAATATATTTAGTTATTAATTTCTATTAATATAAAAATATTTTTGAAAGAATCTATGAAAACATGGATATATAAGATAAATATTCCCAATATAAAGAAAAACAAAAGATCAATATCACTACAAAATAAATTTATTTATTTTTATTAAATCAATAAGGGGGTAAATTAAAATAAAACATGAAAAAAATACATAAAATGTGGATGATAAATGATTTTTGTTTTTTGAAAATAAGATCATATTATTTCCCTTAAAGGATCTTTTAATATAAACCATCACATAAAGAAAAGTTATTGTAACATAAATCATTTACCACTTTGGAAAAAATATGAATGATAATTATTTGAATGAAATAATATAATACAGTTATATAAAGCACATGAATTTAATGATTTATTATTAAAAAACATTATTGAAACATTAATTACATTATATAAGGAAATAATAGTGCACTACATTTGTCATATCTCATGAAAATGAGATTGTGACAATGAAACCCCATTCATGTTTATAACAAATAAATAAATATACCATTTAGGATATAACATCAAATAAAATTAAAATATCATGATAAAAAGATTAATTCATGATATAATAGCCCAATAGGATTAATATACACCTTCTAAATTTAAGTAGATGAATATTATAAGGCATGTCTTAA
The DNA here is from genome assembly GCA_963277665.1 of Viscum album. Lineage (NCBI taxonomy): Eukaryota > Viridiplantae > Streptophyta > Magnoliopsida > Santalales > Viscaceae > Viscum > Viscum album. Next base: position 931,809,384 of record OY728165.1, read on the forward strand.
TGAAAAAGTAGATGAGATGAATAACCCATATTAGCATCATATTATTGAAATGTTAATTAAAACATAGAGAGGTAATGTGTCACAAATTTAAATAAAATTAATCAAATTGGAAATAAGAATTTATATTTTAAATGTCATTTCACATATAATATTGGTATAATGTAATTAATGATTTTTGATATAATATATTGAAATAAAATTTAGTTAGAAAAGCCTTCCCACTTTGTAACTTTCATGAAAAATATTAATGGATTAAAACAAATTAAATTTAGTATTTAAAACCTATATATTAAGAATGATTTAATATATAACATATAAATGTGGAAGTATATATATCATAAAAATTTAATTTGGTTCACAAAATTTAAATATTCATCTATGAAATAAAATTTAGATGAAATACTTTACCTTGAGTCTAGATAATCATTTTATGTTCTATAGATCTTTAATAAAAATATAATTTATAAGAATAATTAAAATTTTAATTAATTATCCTTAAATTAGTTATATCAATTATGTTAATTACGTAGTAAATTAATTAAATTTTTAATTCCATATCATGTAATTTGAGAAAATTAGGACCATGATTCGAAAATAGATTCGGTGCATTGAAAATGGTCTAAAGGGTGCATTGTTCCACTATAATCAAAAATATGCTTATTCATTAATTATTATTTCCCTAAATTTAATATAATTTGAAAAAATGAATTATGGTTTTGGAAAATTAACTACATTAAAATGATGGAGATGGTAGTCCTCGTATACACATAGGTAATGTTTCAATTTTTCAATGATCATTATAGAAATAAGGTGAGTATTTTTAAGATTAAATATTTATAATAATAGTGTAAAACCCATATTATTTATTTTAAAACACACATATATATATTTAATGTAATTTGGTGATGAAAAATTAATCAAATTACCAAATGGAGGGGGAATTCCACTCATGTACATGAACAACATTATTATTTTCCAACGTATGAAATGATATAAAAATATAAAAAATATTATTTCCCATTAAGTATATTGATATAATGAATAATATATATATATATATATTAAATTAACCATTAAAATAAATCTTGAGATATAGTGATGGAAAAAATTACACTAGTCTACGAGGCGGTCGTCCACGTTAGTCATGAATGATGAATTTATTTCCTATTTAATGGTGGGTGGAGAAGGATATATGTTCTTACACTAAAATAATAACAACCTAGTATATTTATGATAATTTATTATTTTCTCATCATGGATTGAGATTATTTTAAGGAGTAGGAAGATGAAAAAAAAATGAAACAACTTGGTTAATAACTTCACAACTTCTTTAGGCATCCTCTTAAGGTGTATGCCCAAAGACTTCTTAGTTTTGTTTTATGATAAAAATACAGACTCTAAGATCTATGTATGGATGTAAGGAAGGGATATGGATGGTATTATATAGACATTAAGGCTATTTTTATATGAATAATTGAGAAGAATAGGTTCTCCTTTGTAAAATATGTGAGGGGAATTCATAGAATTTCCAAAAAATATAAAATTAATATAAATTATTATTGACACAAAAATGGATTAAAATTTATAACATTCATATAAAAGTTGTAAAAGGCTTTAAATATTCCTCTAATTTATATAATTATTTATAGGATTGGATGAAAATTATTTCCTTATATGTTTGGTTAATTATTCATTAACATTCAGTATAATTAAGGGGACATGAATGTTTTTCTAATCATAAGGGGTAAATATAGTCACTATAAATTGAATGATAAGCAATAAATGTACCATTTCTTATTTCATAAACCATATAACTTTAACTTAAATGATGAAAAGAATTTTTTAATTTTATTTTTTTTAATATAATTTCATTCATTATAAAATAACATTAATTTGAATAATATAAATATTTAATTAATTTTACTTTTAAAACTACAAGAAAAAATGGGAATTTTAATCCAATGAATAAAAACATCTATAAATTTCTTGTTTATCTAAAATATAATGTAACACAGGAACACACCAATATAGGTTTTATTATATTTTTTTGAAAATCATTTTATTGATTTTCTTACAGCTTACACAATTATTGTCTATATATTACATTAGAATTTATGGAAATTAATTACACAATAAATATAAATAATAAATTATTATAATAGATAACAATAATTTATATGTAAAATTAATATTTATAAATGAACACATAATATATTTATTCATATCTAAAAAATTTAACTATAGTAAAACAAATAGAATAACAATGTAGACGGTTACTTATGTATAAGAATATAAATGGTAAAAATGATATAAAATAGGAGAATGACCCTTTATTTTAAATTATAATGATTATTGATGAGAAATAATCATAAAATAATATTATGTCATTTCTCTAGTCTTTTATGAGTACATATCATATTAATGTTAAAAAAATTATTTGGTTTACACTCACTGATGAGAGAAAACATATATTTAATGAATAAAATGGTTTTACAAAAAACTTTGTTCTTGTTTTATAAAAAAATAATACTATTTATATTTATAAGAACTATTTTATATATTCAAAAAAGTTATTTAATAATATTTATTCTCTCAAATTTAACGACTGATATATAATAATAATATTTACATAATAATACTTCCTAGTTTAGTTTAGAATGATGTTCCATGTGGTATATGTTATTAAACATAATTTATATGTTTTAAAATATTAGGATGTTATATTATCCTCCATTTAAAAAATTACACCAGCACAATTTAAACTAAATCTCAGTAACTATGGATATTTATTTTCAAAATATATTTTTTGAAACCCCACATAGTAAAAATGATTAATAAAAAATCTACTTGGGAAGAGGGAATGTGAAATAGCCAGGTCATTTAAAATTACACATACTGGGATTCCAAATAAGAGAACATTTGAGGAATGTGAAAAAAGGGAAATACAAGTGAAAACTAATTACAAATTAAAGATATAGAGAAACATAGAACATGTTGAAGATAAAGTTAATGACCTGAAAATATTAAATCTTTCATGGGTAGATAGAGCATTGATTTATTAAAAATTAAGGTAATATGATAAAAATTTCATTTTAATATCCCTTTCCCTAGTGTTATGGAATTATTTTACCATATACATTAAATTTATATTGAATTAAACATTATTTCAAAGTATAGATACATCATTTAAAAAATTTCAACAACAACCTCATCTTTTTATCCCGACAATGAGTATTCAAGATGAATTTTTCATTCCGGAAGTTGTAGAATAAACTTTTAATGGGACATAATATCTATAAAATAATTAAAAAATATTTCTCCTATAATTATATATTAACCAAGAAAATTGTTATAATAAGGTAACATAATTCCCAAAAGGCTAAAATTTCATATGAATCAATAATACATAAATATCCAAAATTCAATAAAAACACAATATGTTCAATAAAGAGAAAAAAAATATTCCTAACTAATAATGAAACAAAAAAATTAAAATGATTTTATCATATGTTTTTCTTTAACAAATATAACATTTACTTCTAAATAACATTAACCACCCTAAGATTCTTCGACCAAAAATTTGTTGTAACTCATCATATAATATCCATGTTAATATAATCATTTCCACAAATTAATAACACTATATCCCACCTAAAAACATTAAATAAAGTCCAACCATAAAGGTAATATCATACCTTTATTCATAGAATCTCAAAAGTGTAAAAAAAAATTCTGAAATTATTATTCATGTTAAAACTAAAGTCTATATATACCTCAACCTAATGAAACATCTCTTAAAATATCATAAGTCACCTTAAATTCCAATCACGTAAAACCAAAAAAAGTGGTCCTTATGAATTTGAAATTATGATATACCTTAAACCTATAATCACATGATGTTATCCATTACTCATAATATTACCTCAAATGATAACATCTTAATTTTCAAATTCTTCTAAAACTTTCTTTCATACTAATAGTAACATCCTTGAAACCTCACTCTCGGATCTAATGCAAAATTTATAAACATTATATGTAGATATTAAATATTGATAATTTTGATGCATTTTATCCTATAATAAACATATAATATCAAAATTAATATTGTAACACTTATATACCAATGGACCTTTTCTGTTTTAGAGTTTTTGATAGTTATAACAGACTCTTATGTAATAATTCACCTGCCTTTAAGTGATAATTGTTTCCCACATACACCTAACTTTTATTGTTTCGCAATAAGTCATCAACATCTCCCTTTAAATTCTCCATGAATGTACCCTTTCAAGACAAAAATCAATTAACATCAATACTCATTACCTTGGAAAAAGGAAACATAATAAATCAAGATCTCAAATTCTCAATAATGGTAAATTTAAGTATTAACAATTTAATTTTATCAATGAGAATGATACGAACATAATGTTTTGAGAACATAGTCAAAGTGAATGAGAAAAACATAATTGAATTCTTACCCATTAATACCAATATCATTAAAAATGAAAAAACCCATAAATAATTATTTAGAAAATGTTTAATTTGAATTAATAACATTAAGAGTTGTGACATCACTCTTGATCAATTTAATTTTTAAAAACCCAAAGAAATCAAAAATATTTTTTGAGGTATAATGGAACATTTTCCTCATAACCTATTTCAAAAATTATTATATCTAATTTTGGTCTATATGATAAACCAACATGTAGATCCCCCTTCATGCATCTAAAGATTAGAAACATTACCCAATAAATTTTAGGGCTATTATATGGAAAACCATTCATATGAGATATATTTGTCACACTCAATAATCGTAGGAAATAATGGAGATCAAAACTCTGTATAACAAACATCTGGATCACCCACTCATTATGAGGTAATTTGTGATCAACCCTTTATATATGTTGTATCAAGATGACTATATATTTTTAATAATTCTCAAGTACCATTTATGGATAAAAAAATAATAATAATCCATTTTAAAACATAACAAAATTTTAGATGGTATGACTGAGTATGATATAATCAATAATACTAAATGTAGGATCGAATATATAAACATGAGATACTCAAATACAAGAGGTGGGTGAATTTTATACTTTCAAAATCCTTAAGGAAATTTTGCGTAACAAAAATTCACAACACCTCTAATACCTTTTATCTTTCTTGATTCCAAAAAAGCGATTCCAGAAATGAAACTTAACAAAATTTTACACCAATTAAGATTTTACCTTAAAGCATATAGATTCCTATAAAATCAGATTACCTATTTTAAGGAAGTATATGAATGTTATACTTTTTTCAATAGCTAAAATACACAGCGGAAAACAAAATATTACAAGTAACATGTAATAACTCTTTTAACCCAAAGAGGAGGGTATCCAACAACCCAGGATAAAAGGTCCCTTGATTTATGAATTCAAGAAAGTATGTCTCACCCAAACCCATGTAAGCCACCAATACAAAGATCAGTATATGTCTTGCTATCCCCCAAGCCCTCGATTTGTAAGGAAATCAGCACCTCTGATTTCACAACCTGAAGTATCTGATTTCAAGGAAATCGAACTTATACACTAAGAAAATCTGCATGAAGAAATGTTTGAACAAGTAGTTCAAAACAATCTCCACGAAGCCTGAGAGTTTATAAGAGCCTCTCTCTCTAGAAATCACTTCAATAGCATATAATCTCAGTTATCAGTGTTCAGTGTTCATTAGTCTCGAGCTCTTTCAAATGAGCTCCTATTTATAGGCATGGTTCCAACGGTCGCCTCCCACCTCTAACGGTTATATTTTTCATTAAATTTCAGAGGGACCTGTACACATGTCACTCAAACAACAGTTAGTTGATAACTGAAAGCACGCCATTATTTTATAACAAAATGAGTGTAATTATAAATAAAATCTAAAATTTGTAATGTATGTAAATAAAAGTTCAGAGTCTTAACCAAGAATGAATTCAGAGTCTATACTAAAAGGATATTTGGATTCTATTTTCTATGAATTTAGAACCTGAATTATATAGAATTCTGGAGTCTGAATTTAAAGGAAATTTTGATTCTAGATTCACAAGAATTCGGAACCTGAACTTACAATGTTCGGAGTCAGATTTCATGAGAATTCGGAGTCAGAACTCATAAGAGTTTAGAGTCTGTATTTAGAGAACTCAGAGTTACAACTTAGAGAAGTTCATAACCAGAATTCATAATCATAATTCGTAGTCAGAATTTGTAGTCGAATTTGACATTATTCGTAATCACAATTTAGAGTCAAACTTCATGAATGTCTATATCCATAATTCGGACTTGAACATGATAACATTCGTATCCATAATTTGGAGTTGAACTTTATGAGAGTTCGTAACCAGAATTCGGAGTTGAACTTCATGAGAGTTCGTAACCAGAATTCAGATTTGAATAATTTGAAGTCTTAAATATAATTGTTCATATCTAAGTATTATATGATTATGAGGTTTTGGTCTCAATCCGAATTTTACACTTAGAAAATTTATGATATGAACAATGAAAATGAGGTAAGGTATATTTCCTTGGGGAAGAGAATTTTTCCCTTATAGAATTAAAACAAAGTAAAACAAGATTTTCCATGAGATAATGTGATTGTGATTTTCAAAACAAGAAGGAATCATGAAGTCATAAGGAAAACCTTATTGACTCAATAATCTCCCCCTTTTTGGAAAGCACAAACATCCTTACGAAAAACAATATAAGGTCTTAGAAACAAAAATCTAGACATTGAAAATAAAACTTAGGTCCCTTTACATATGAATAATGGTGAATATGAATAACTCCCCCTTAGGCTTTGGAACACTAAGGATCGTATTCTAGATTTCCGAAATGAAAATTTTCATTTGAATGTGGAAATTTTCATAATGGGAACTCCCCTTTAGATAAACCACCCCTTACTTAGGGATACTTCTTCTTTACCTAGAAATCTTTTTCATTCACCCCTTTAGAATTATTTTTCCTTCTACCCCTTTGAGATTTTCAAAAATAGTTTGAGGGAATGGAAAATAATGGTACCTGAAATATTAGTAAACACATCCAAACAAAACAAGCATATAAAATTTCATTATGTTTAGAAGAATTTTTACAATGAAATCTAGATACAACAAAAGATCATAGTGGGATTTATTTTTTTTCTTTTTCCTAGGGAATTAGCTTCTTCACAATGGACATAAGATTTTTCATCTCTTTGTGATCTTCCTCATCTTTCTCTTTTAAGGTTGTGATCCTATCTTCCTGAGCTTTCATGGCCTCTTCTTGAACCATCAGCAATTCATCTTTCTTCGACACCTTTATTTAATCACAATCCAAAGATCCTTTTCTATTTTCTAGCATTGGGAAAAATAACTCAGCTTCCCATTTAGATATGTGATCTCTTGAATCCGAACATTTTTATCAAGAGTTCTCTTTTATTGAAAACTGTTTGTAAAATTCATGAATTTGGTTTCTTCTTTATCAAAATCTTCCATGAAATCTTCTTGGAATTGATCAAGATCTTCCAAATCATCAATGATTTTTTAGACCATTTGGTCATTTTATTGCATCATTATTTGTGAGATTCATAGTTGATCAGGAAATTTTTGTGATCAGCCTTGGTCTTAACACGTATATACATCACCATGGATACAGAGTCTGAATTTTGATTCATGCTATGCTGAAGCATCTGGAATCTTGAATCAATTTCTGGAAATATCGGAATGGTATCCACCAGCTTCTTCAGGCACTAAAAAAAATCATGTCCCATGGCATATGAATCTGAATCAGACATTTTACATGGAGATAGTTCTTCCTCTAACTCTACAATCTTCCTCTTAGAGGTTCCTCCAGCTTCATTCTTCCTCAAAATATCATTGGTTGGGGTATCATCAACCACTTGTTTCCCCTTACTTATTTTCAGAATATCTTCTTCATCCGGAGATTCATTCTCACTTCCGGATAACTATAAAATCTTATCTTCATCAATTTTATCTTTTTCAGCACTGGCCTCAACAACTTCAAGAAGAATGAAGACATGATTATGACTCTCTTCCTCCGAAAACTTATTCACTTTCTCTTCTTCACCCTTCTCATCAGCTCCATGAGTTGCATGTTTTGAGGATCCGGCTTGAGAATTCTGGATTGAAAAAATTTTGGAAGCACTTTCCATTTAAAGATAATCTTCAACTTTCTTAACCACATAATCAGAGCCACCACTATTCTCAACTTCATGTACTTCTTCTATAGCTTTCTTCTCTTTCACAATTTTCTCTTGTGGATTTTTCGGAGTCATATACCTCTTACCCAGAGTCTCAGGTAAATGTTCTACTGGGAATGTTTCTATTACAGGGATTTGTTCAGATGCAACTTTAGTGGCCTTCAAATGATATTGCACAATCTTTCCTCAGACATCTTCTTATTTATATTCTTTTCCTTGGATTGCTTTTATAACTATTCAGTAGTTGATTCTTTTAAGGCCTTAGCCTTAGTAGGATCTAAACTGAACTGTGGCTCCCCTATTTTTCTATTCTTCTTATCCTCCCTTCATTTTGCTACAAGTTCATCTAGGTATTCTTTTTGCTTCTTGGGTTTAGGAGGAGAGGATTAGACTTCCTTAGACATAGGGGTTTTGTCTTCTACTTCCAATTCCTTAAACGTTATTTTCTTTCTATCCTTCTTCGATGGTTCAGACTCTTCTATATTTTTTGAAATAGTATCTTCCTCATCCTCAGGTAGATCATAGAACTCACCTGACACTTTAGAGAAACCAATGTTCATTCTCTTGAGGGTGTCATCACTGATCAACATCACCTTGAAATTTTTTGTCTTAAAACCGCAGGGGTTCTTAAAATATTCGAGGCACCAAACTTTCAATTTGGAAAGTAGGGAAGGATAAATTATTATCTGAGCTCTGAGATTTCCATTCTTCATATTCTCAATCGTAATGAGAATATGCTTTATGAGGTTGACCTTCCTTAGATTTACCAAAAAAATCCAAGATGTACATGTCACTTTTCATCACGGTGTCCTTGTCACCTTTTCTCGGTATAATGAGACCTTGAATCCATAACTGTAGAATCTGATTGTTGGTAGTCAGATGGGAAATTATTGATGTCTTTAAATCAGAAATACCAAGGCATTCCATAGCCTTCAACTTGATGAAACGTCCTTGAACATCCGGCAACATGTGAGATCAAAAATAGGCTTCTTCTTCATATGTCATCCCCACCAAGCTCGTAGACCTGGTGTAGGAGAGCTTATATGTCTTTCCATAACTCTTGAAGGATAATTTTTCTCTACATTATTCTTTAAAGAAGAAAACTGATTCATAGAATTCTATTAGTAGATCCGGATAGACAAAATCCTGAGCTCCTGTCTTTGAAATATCTACGCTTTCCTATCCATTGAGTTTGATATTCTTGGAAATAAAAGAGTCATACTTGTTAAAAAAAATTGATGTAACAACATTTCCCTGTATATTTACCACTCTGAAATCATCTTAACAGTAGACATATCTTGATAAGGGACTTCTGCAGACATTCGGACTTGAGCACTTGTAATGAATTCAAAATGGACTTTTGTAGAGGGGCAGATCTTCAACATGCACAAGAATTGAAAAGCGATGTGGGACAACCATTAGGGATCCCATTTATATAGGTGTTAAAGTGAAATTTGAACTTCACATTTGAATCCCATGGCTGAGAATTCTTCAGATCTGATCTGACAGTTGAAATGATAACCATAAGGAAAAATTTGGTTGAATCCAATCTTTTGAGGATTTAAAAGAAAAACCTTTGGATTTAAGGAAACTGGAATCTGATAAATTTTTTTAAAAAAATAAACTAACAACAAATAGAAGGTAATTACAAAAAACTCAAGAAAAAATCATACCTTTTGGATTGCTAGGGAGATTATTTGTAATGAGGAATATTCTTCTTGAAGAACTTTGGATTGCAATAAAACATGAATATGAAAAAAAATCACTAAGAAAATTTTCAAATCTGAGAGTTTCTATTACGAAAATTTTAGATCCAAAGATTTTCATTATGAGAATTTCAGGTCCGAATATTTTCATTAGGAAAACTTCAGGTCCAAAGATTTTCATTACGAAAACTTCTGGTCCAAATATTTCCATTACAAAAACTTCAGGTCTGATGATTTCCATCACAAAAACTTCTGGTTTGGAGATTTTCATTTCGAAGATCTCGGGTACGAAAATCTTCATTAGGAAAAATTTTGAAAAACTGACTATGAAAATTTCCATTTCCAAAAATTTTGAAGAACCGATTATGAAAATTTTAATTTCAAAAAATTTTAAAAAACTGACTATGAAATTTTTCATTATGAAAAATTTTGAAAAACCAACTATGAAAATTTTCATTACAAAAAATTTAGAAAAATTGAATATGAATGTTTTTATTAATAAAAATTTTGAAAAAATGTCTACGAAAATTTTCATTATGATAAGTTTTGAAAAACCTTCAATTAAAGATGTACTCCCCCTATGAAAATGAGTTTATTACTGTAAGGAGATTGGTTCGACATAAAGTTAAGGAGAAGGATTACCATATGGTTATCATTCCTATCTTCTGTTTAATGTATTCAAATCTATTAGAGGGTAATGATTTTGTGAAAATATTTGCAAGTTTATCTTATGTTCCAATAAATTGAAGATTGATATCTCCATTTTGTGTGTGATCCCTAAAAAAGTGATGCCTAATATCTATATTCTTTTCATGAGAGCGATGTGCATGGTTTTTAATAATGGAAAATTTAAATTGTGTTATCACACATAATTTGTGTCTTAGTAAAACTCAAGCCATAGTCTGTGTGTGTGTTGCATCCACAACACTTGAGCATAACAACTTCTAGATACTACATATTCAGCTTCAGTAGTGGAAAGTGCTACAGAGTGTTGTTTCTTGAAAGACCAAGAAACTAAGGAATCTCTTATGAAATGACAAGTTTCAGATTTAGTTTTTCTATCCATTTTACATCCACCAAATTCATCATCTGAAAATATTTTAAAAAAAATCATTTCCAGAAGTATAAAAGAGTCCTAAATCCATGGTTCCCTTTAAGTAAAGAAGAATTCTCTTCACAACCTTTAAATGGGATTCCTTAGGGTTGGATTGATATCTTTCACATAAGCTAACTGAAGACATTAAGTCTGGATGACTATCTGTCAAGTAAATTAAACATCATATCATACCTCTAAAATATGTTTGATCAACTGGTTTCATAGCTTCATCAAGATAAAGTGTATTTGAGGTACCAATGGGAGTACTTATACTCTTAGTTTTTTCATATCGATACTTGTTAAGAAGATCTTTAACATACTTATGTATGCATATATAGATTCTTTCTGGTTTTTGAGAGATTTCAAAACCAAGGAAAAATGTTAACTCACCCATCATACTCATTTAAAACTCAGATTTCATTATATCTGCAAAAGAATCAGTTATATATTGCTGAGTTGAACCAAATATAATGTCATCAACATAAATTTGAACAATCAAAACTTTTTTATTTTCTTTCATTATAAAAAGGGTTGGATCTACATTTTCCTTAAAATAGTTATTTTGAAGCAAAAATCCTGTAAGTCTACCATACCAAGCTCGAGGGGCTTGTTTAAGTCGATACAGAGCTTTGGTTAGTCTGAAAACATGATCAAATTTTTTTGTATCTTCAAAGCCAAGAGAATGTTCTACAAAATCATACTCTTGAACATAACAATTAAGGAACGCACATTTCACATCCATTTGAAAATGTTTGAAATTGAAGAATGCTTCAAATGCAAGTAGAATATGAATAGATTCATGTATAGCTACTTGATCATAGTTTTCTTCATAGTCTATCCCTTCTTGTTGATTATAACCTTTAGCAACTAATCTAGCTTTATTTCTAATAATCATTCCATTTTCATCACAATTATTTATGAAGCCCCATTTTACTCCAATAATAGAAGTTTCCTAAGGTCTTTCAACAAAGGTCCAAACTTAATTCCATTCGAATTTATTTAGTTCATCTTGGAAGGATTTAATCCAATAATCATCACCTAAAGCATCATTACTGCTTTTTGGTTCTAATTGGGAAAGGAATGATAGATTTTCGACTTCATTTATTAAGAAACTTCTAGTCCTTACATATTGATTGACATCACCAATGATACTATCACTTGGATGATTCATTTGAAATGATTGATTTGGGTTTTTTAAAACATGTCCATTAACATAAGCTAGGAAATCTTCTAGGTTAAATGTTTTAGTTGTATCTTCTTGAACATTATCTTTATCAAAAGGATCTTCTATCAAAGGTTGATAATTATTTTTTGAAAACACATCTGAGGATTTAGGTTGGGGTTGTTTAAAAACAAAAGGATAAATTTCATCAAATTTAACATGCACTGTTTCTTCAACAGTACAAGTGTTTTTAATAAAAACTCTATATGCCTTAGAAGTTGTGGAGTAGCCTAAGAAACTTCCTTCATCAGATTATGGTGCGAATTTAGGAAGATTATCTATAGTATTCAGAATAAATATCTTATAACCAAAACCCTTAAAGTAGGAATTTCCAGATTTTCTACCATTCCATAACTCATTAGGAGTTTTATTAAGAAAAGCTCTCATCAAAACTAGATATATAGTATAAAAAGCAGTTATTACAACTTCATCAAAAAAAATTTGGCTATATAATACTCACTCAACATGGTTCTAGTTACCTCTTGAATAATTTGATTTCTTCTTTCAACAACACCATTCTGTTGAGGTATTCTGGGTGCTGAGAAGTTGTGAGTGATGCCTTTTCTACTACAAAAAGATTCAAAATCAGAATTTTGAAATTCTCCTCCATGATCACTATGAATAGTCATCAATGAGAGGTTTTTCTCATTTTTTACTTGGGCTCTAAAGCTTTTCAAATAAGAGAAGGCTTCAGACTTTTTTTTCATAAAATAGACCCATGTAAATCTAGTGTAATCATCATCCAAGACAAATACATTATACTTTACCCCAATTCTTTCAGTTTGTGTAGGGCCAAAAAGATCCATATGCATTAGTTTTAATAAATCAGTCGTTTTAAATACACCAATAGATTTAAAATTTGATTTATGTTTCTTGCCATATTGACAAGGGTCACAAACTTTTGAAGAATCAAATCTAAGCTATGGTAGATCCATAACTAATATCTTCTTAGAATGTTTTCATATGTTCTTAAGGTTACAGTGACCTATCCTTTTATGCCATAACCAAGAATTATCTTCCATTTCACTAAGGCAAGGTATATCTTGGATCCTAAGGTCTTTTATGTTTAGTGCGTAATCATTCTCTTGACTATTTCCAAAAAGAATAAATTCTTCCTTTGAATTGTTTACTAAGAACTTATCATTCCTAAAATTCACAAGGTAACCTTCATCACATAATTGGCTTATGCTAATCAGGTTGAACTTAAGACCCTTAACAAATAAGACATTTCAAATCAATGTTTTTACAAGAAGAACGATGTTACCTATACCAATAATTTCTCCCTGAGCATTATCTTTGAAAGTTACTTTTCCTCCTTTCGTCTTGATAATATGTTCAAAATAGTATTTTTTACTAGTCATATGCCGGGAAAATCCATTATCCAGGTACCAAGTATTGTTTTTGGTACCTTCTTTATCATTTCGAAAATAAAAAGGATAGACTTTCAGAATCCAAAAATTCTTGGATCCAGAATTGATAGAAATCAAAATTTTAGGTATCCATATTTGTTTATAAAAATAATATATATGAATCCCAAGACATTGATCTTTATTCAAGGAGAAATTTTTCATTCAATGCCCACCAATTTGAAATTTAGTACCAAAAGGGGATCTAGAAGGAAAAAAATAGTTGTTTTTGAAAATCGGTTTTTTGGTTAGTATAATCTACTCTAGAAGTGTTTCCTTGAGGTTTAATTTGAGAATACATCTTGTCAAAAGTTTCCTTCCCAGTGGTAAAGTTTGCAAGAATCTTCTTAAGAGAAAATATTTCGGATTTTAGTCTGATGGCTAAATTCCTATCCCAATGAATCATTTCCTTAGAGTTAGATTTTCCTCAAAAACATTAATCATTAAAATAGAATTCATAAGATCTTTAGAAAGTTCTTCCTTAACCGAATTTACTTTCTCCAGGTCTTTAGAAATTTTTTCTAAAATCTCATCTTTATTTCTAAGATCTCTAGAAATATCTAAAATATGTTTTATAACAATTTCTTTTCTAGTATTTTCCTTGTCAAATTATTTAAAAAAAGTATAATTTTTTTCTTCAAATAACATGGTAAATCTAGATACTTTTTTATATAAAGGTATTTCTTAATTTTATATGTATTAAGTATCTTCATTAGAAGTAATATTATCGAAATAGTAATTCTTATCAAGAGATAACTTTGCTAAAGCCTTAGCAGAGCATACCTTGGACATAAGACATGTATTTGGGAAAGATGTAGTAGAAATGAATCCCATATTCTTCTGTACTGATGAATCATATTCAGAAGATTAACTTCCTGAAGAGTCTCCACAGCTAGCACTCTAAGTATCATTAGCTTCAAGACTTTTCTTATGCTTTGGTCGATATAATTTATTCTTATTCCTTTCTGAATTCCTTTCCTTCTTTTACTTCTTTTTCAACAAAGGACAATCAGGTCTGATATGACCTATTATTATACATTCATATCATGTAACTTCTCCATATTTATTATCTTTGTAGCCTTTCTTCATGTACGTATTTTGATGATCCTTCTGAGCTATAATCTTGTCCATTCTCCAAGTAAGATTAGCTAATTCATTCTCAGACTTTTCTTTGTCACTAGATTCTGACTGAATAATGAATTTCTTTGTCTTTGATGTAGGTACTCTTTCTGGGGTCTTGGCTTTCGTATGGTTAGAAGTGGTTGTAAAATCAACTCCTCCATTCCCATTCTTCTTCTTAACATTTTCAGCATCTCTCTTAATTCTATTTTCATGGTGAAGAAGAGTTCCAAAATACTCATCTATGGAAATCTGAGTGACTTTCCTATTCTCATCAATAGATTTCCCCTTGGACTCCCATTCATTTGGCATGATATATATGATCTTATCAAAAAGAGCATCATCATCCAATGTTTTTTCTCCCATAGATTGTAAACTATTCATGATAGTCATTAACCTTTGTTGTACTTTGCTTATAGGTTCTCCATAAGTAAAGTTAAAGACATGTTATTCATCTCTCAACATAACTCTTATTTTCTCTATGACATTAGATGTACCAAAATGTGTAACTTAAAGTTTCTTCTAGATACTGTTTGCAGCTTCAAACGATGATATTTGACTATAGATGTTCCTAGTCATGGAACATAACAAAATATTTCTGACTCTGAAGTTTGTTTGATATTCTGATTTCTCCTGATTCCTAAAGGTTCTCAATTCCTTATCCGGAATCTTATAATATCTAGTTGGAATTATATAGTTATCAAATCTATTATTGATAACAAAAATTCTTCATCCTATCTCTCCATTACTCATAATAATTTCCATAAAACACGTGAGGTCTGGTAGGATTTAGAATATCAATAGAACCAACATTTAAACCTGTTATCCTTAAGAAAATATTTGACAAACACACTTGTTAGTAGTAAGAGTTTTTAAATAAGAGAAAATATCATATGAAAGGAATTAGATATTATATCTCTAAGAAAGAATGAATCCAAACATTATAAATCCGAAAAATAGATTCTGAAAAAATATGAATCTAGAAAATGCAATTTCGAGAGTTCCCTTCTGAACCTAATCGTGAGATTAAATCAAGGGACCTCTAATACCAATTTTTAGATGGTATGTCTGAGTATAATATACTCTATAATACCAAATGCTATATCGAATATACAAACATTAGATGCTCAAATACAATAGGGGGGTGAATTGTATACTTTAAAAATCCTTAAGGAGATTTTACATAACCAAAATTCACAACACCTCTAAGATCTATTATGTTTCTTGATTCCATAAAATTGATTCCGAAAATGAAACATAACAAAATTTTAAACCAACTACGATTCTACCTAAAAGTTTAAAGAATCCTATAAAATCATAGTACAAGTTTTAAGGAATTGTATGAAAGTTATACTTTCCTCAATAACTAAAATACACATCAGAAAACAAAATATTACAAGTAACATGTAATAACTATTTTAACCTAAAGAGGAGGGAATCCAAAAACCTTAGATAAGAGGTCCCTTGATATAAAATTTCAAGAAAGTATGACTTACCCAAACCCAGGTAAGACCTCAATCCAAATATCGGTATCTTTCTTGCTATCCCTGTAAGCCCTCGATTTGTAAGGAAATTGGCACCGCTGAATTAACAACCTGAAGTCTTTGATTTCAAGGAAATCAAACCTCTGCACTAAGTAAATCTGCATGAATCAAAGTTTGACCAAGTAACATCATGAATTTTTGTATCCATAATTTGGACTTAAACTTCATAGCGTTTGTATCCAGAATTTAGAGTTGAACATTATGAGAGTTCGTAACCAGAATTTGGAGTTGAACTTCACGAGATTTCATAACCAAAATTCAGAGTTTAAGAATTTGGAGTCTTAAACAGAATTCCTCATATCTAAGTATTATATGATTCCGTGGTTTTTTCTCAATCTGAATTTTGCACATAGAAAATTTATGATATGAAAAATGAAAACGAGGTTAGGTATATTTACTTGTGGAATTGAATGGTTTCCTTATAGAAGTAAAACAAGGTAAAACAATATTTTCCTTTAGATAAGGTGTTTTTTATTTTTAAAAAAAGGAATTGTGAAGTCATAAGGAAAGCTTAATGACTCATCAATATCCTCATTGAAATAAGGAATGGAAAATTCATAAGGAAAACCTTATTGACTGAACACAATAATCATTTTTCATTCATTTCTTGAATCAACCATAGAAAATAAATAGGATTAATAACCAACTCAGAATCCATACAGATAAATAGTTGGGTTAGTATCATTATATCATATCCCATGTTTTGTGTAATAAACATCAAGTGTTATTTGATGTTGATGAATGAAAATACAAATAAAAGATCATTAAAAACATATTTGTGTAATATACACTTTTCACTTTTAAATTTACAATTAAAAATTAAAAATTCAATGATTATTCTGAAATTTCAATTATTTGTAAATTATGTTGATAAATTTTATGTAATATTTATTTCAATTTTTTTATCATAATAGAAAATACATAATATCAAAAATGTTTAAATTTGACAATATTTTCATACATTTTGTAAAGAGTGTAAAATATTGAATACATTGAAAATGATAGAATTTTTTTTAATAAAATAAGGTAAAATATTATTTTAAATATCTTTAGGAATATAATTATTTTTAGAAAATAATATTCTCAAAAATTGTATAGAAGACATACATATAGAATTGAACCATTCCTGATCAAAAATAAAGTTAGACAATTCAAATAAATTACAAACAATATTCAGGAAGTTTATTCAATCAACAAGGAAGTAAAATGAAATAAAATCTTTTAGCCATATTCAAAACTAGAGAAGTAAAGCTATATTTTTATTGAAAAAAAATATAATTATTTCCTCTTCAAGAACCATCAATAAAAATAAACTCAAAAATAAATGATATTGTAATATAAGGATTTAAAACATTAGGAATATTTCTAAACAATATTAAATGACATAAATAATATGATATGTATCTTTAAATCCAATTAATTTATTGAATTAGTATTCCAAAAATCATTCATGAAGCATTAAATACTCTATATCGTGAAATCATGGCGCATGGCATTAATCATGTATCCAGAAAATGTTATTCAGAGAATGGAAGTCATGTATTACATTAATAATAATATATCAATATATTATGATACAATCAACTTTAAAGTAACATAAAATATCATAATAAAATACTAATTAATTATATAATGTCCCAATTTGATGAATATACTCCCTTTACGAGAATGTTGGTTCATATTATACCATAAGTCTCACAGAAACAAAATCTAGATATATAACCTATATAATGATCACCTCATGTAATTAAGAAATAATAAAAGTATAGTTAAGGTGTATAATATGTAAATAAAATATAAAAGTGGAAATAAAAACAAATAAATAACTTATTTACACACATAATCTTGGAATAATTGAAAAAATGAATAAGTTATATAACAAAATTTATTGAGATTGAGTTAGGAAAAACATACCACTTGATAGCATTCAAGTAAAATCCCCTTTGGATGAAATAATTGAAATTTTATCGTATAATACCACGATGTAGGAAGGATTCATGACAATACATGAAAAATTGGATTTTAATATAACTTATAAAATAAATTAAATTCATAATATTAATGTATGCCTCAATGAAAGGGAATTGAGAAAAAACCTCTAATTCCACTCAAGACTTTCAATGTATGCCCTCAATTAATTTATAAGAAATTATTATCAATTATTTGAATTTATAATAAAATATTATTAGTTTAATAACTTACCTGCATAAAAATATTTCATTTTTCTTTATGACATAGTTAATTAGTTATTCAGTTATGTCTACATTAGGTACTATTAGAATGTTTTGTCCTTAATTTCAAAAAAAACATTGCCTTGTTGAACATGGTATAATGGTATCATTATTACATTATCTCCAAAATAATAATCATGGAATAATTATCAGTTTTATCAATAAATTATTATTCAAAAATAAATTATGAAATATGGTTATAAAAAAGGAACTAGGATATAGTCATAGACATGGTATGTAGTACGTACACATGAGAAACTTTTCAATTTTTCGATGATCATCATCAAAAGAAATTAAGTATTATTTCTTTCTTTTGATATTAATTTAAATATGAGAATTAATATATAATTAAATTAAAAATAATTATATATAACATCATTGGGATGGGATGGTGAAAAAATCATCAAATCGCTTTGTTATAGTGGGTATTCCACTCAAACGCATGAATGACATGTTGATTTTTTAGTGCATGTAATGTTAGTAAAATTGATGGTTTATTGCTTTTAAATTATGATACTAATGTCATGAATATCATATATATACATTAAATACATCATTATTATTATTTTTTATATGTGGTGATGGAAAATGAATTATATCGGTAAGTGAGGAGGTATTCTGTTGTTCACATGAATGTTGAATTGCATTTCCATTAGATGGAAGTTGGAGATGGATATTGGATAGGTAACTAACATAATAACATTCTAGTATATTTAAGATTATTTTTTTTCTTATAATTTTTTTTGGAAATTTTAAGCAGTGGAAGAAGAAATAAATAGAAAATAATTTAATAAGAAATATACCTTTTCTTCGGACAACCTCTTAATGTTTACACTAAAAGCCATCCTGGGCTTGTTTTATGATAAAAAATTCCTCTTCGATGTCTTTGGAATTATTTAATGGATTGTTTATTGTATTTTAAAGATCATAATTATTTTTATGTTTGACGAAAAGAAAATAAGATGTTCACTTTTATTAGATATCATTGGGCAGTCTTAGAATTTCATAAAAAATTAAATTAATATAAAATAATATTAATTTTAAATTTTAATAAAAATTGATAATATTTGAATACAAGATGATAATTAATATAAACACTCTCATATAATATAATTGGGAAATCATGAGTCACATTTTTAACCATATATTTTTGTTTCAACCCTTCGCTAACCATTTTTAAAATTACGATCACATCAATTTTATTTACTCTTATGGGGCTAATATAGTTACTATAAAAAAATTAACATAAATGTAACATGGTTTATTTAATAGTACGTATAATCTTTACATGGTGGAAGATGATATTTTTATAAATTTTAAATCATTAAATAAAATAATGATTATTATAATAATAAATTAATGTTAATAACAAAACATTTCATTTAATATAAATTTTAAAACTACAAGACAAAATATACATTAGGATAAAATTAATCCAAAACACTCTAATGGTTCATATTTATCTAAAAAAAGTGGACCATAAAATTTCACTCAAATAATATCATTTTTTTTATTTTGAAAATCATTTTATTGATTTTCAAAACCTAAAAATACATTGTGTTTATGTATATACATTTAAGTAAATTATTTCATTAATTAATATTAATAAAAAACTATCATAATGGAAAAATTAATTAATATTTTAAATTAGTACTTATAACATAACATATCCTCTATTTATTCCAATGTAATAAAATTTAATATAATACAAAAAAGAGAATGACATGTTTTACTGCTCATTATATAGAATAATACTAGGGGCCAAAATCAGTAAAAAATAGAAATAATCCTTATGTTAGAATTTTAGTTGATTAATTATGAGTTATAATTATATAATAAATCAATGGAATGTGTTATCGAAAATTTTATTCCATAACATATATTTTTCAAATTAGCATACCTAAATTTCCCTTACAAAGAGAAAATAATTTTTATAACTTTATTATTCTTAATGGCCAAAAATAAAATATCCCTATTTAAAAAAATGAACCAAATGATTCTAAATATTGAATCTATTTTTATAATTTCAATTAATATAATTTATAGATGTAAATTTATAATTAAATAAACCAAATCCATCAAAAAATGGTATTTCAAAAATATTCCTTCCATATAGTAATATATTTTATAATAATTTAACATATAAAATTCATTTAAAGATATAATTGGGTTGTTTTATCCAAAATAAACCAATTAAATTTTAAAAAAAATTAAAAATAGAATTATAATTCATAAAAAAATACAAAGAATGTATATAATTTAATTAATATTCATATTTTTCACTCTTAATTTAAGAAAACAAAATTTATGAAAAACTAAACAATTTAACCTTTGGATAATTGTTATATTGATTTAATAATGATATTTTTTCGTAAAAATTTGTATTCCATTATATCTTCTAAACATATATTATTTAAATAAATTCACTTTTATGAACTTATGAAAACAATGTAAAAATATTTGAAAAAATGATTTTAAACCCATATAACAGTCAATATTTCCAATAATCATTCATAAATTGATTTATCTATTGAAAAAATAATGAAGTGCTTCAGAAATTTGAAGCATTCATATTCTAGTAAAAACCTAAAAGAATAAATAATCCTTCTTCCTCAAAAAATAAATTGACCTTGGAATAATCTAAACAAACAATGTCGATAGGTTTTGTCTCTTTTATTCCCATTAGAAATTACAAGTAAAACCAAAACAACATATTTCATAACCCATATATCTGTGAATCAGAGTTTTGAAATGAGGTTTTTTTATTAATGGAAATGATTAGATATAGAAAGATTTTTATAAATTCACAACATCTCTTAATTCTCTTGATCTAATACACCATTATTGATTGAAATCATCATTAGATCTATGAAAATTTTAAAAAATATCTATTAGAGTCTTATGGTTTGAGACCAATGGATAAAAGATAAAGAATGGAAATTTTGGTAGCATTTTCAGGTTTAAAATGATATTCTTGGAGTTAATTTATCTTTTCATATGGTTAGAATATAATATTTAACAATTCATGCTCCAACAATGGAGGGAGAACTGTCTAAAATATCACATCAAGTCCAATTTTTCTTCATAGTTTTAAAAGTAATATTCATACCAAGGATAAAATCTATATCTCACATCAAAAAATTCTCTACAAAATCTAACTTTTTTACCTGATATATCATTAAAATATTATTTATTCTAGATCTTATAATTATTCTTTCCTATTACCTATGAAATTATTATATTTTTCAATAAACATGGGCATATCCTTAGACCTCTCATACACTTCAATAACATCTGAAACATGCCATGAATCTTATTGAGGCCTAACCCAAAGAACCCACTACTCTAAAAAAGTTCAATGGAGCGAAATTCAAATTATGTTTTTTATGTTCAACCCTATATTTTACTTTTCATCCAAAGAAATTTAATGATTATTAGAGATTTTGATGTGATCTATTGATTTAATAACAATAAAATCATATAATTCCATTGTATATTCATTAATTTCATCATTTTGGAATAATATAAACACCAATAGAATACTTTTCCCATTAAAGATCAAGTATAATATTCCCAAAATACATAGCAGTGCATTGGTAGATGTCGCATCACGCTAAAAATCAACATGGTCCCATTGAATAATAATTTAGGTTTATGATTGATCATATTTATAGAGAAAAATTAAATATATTATGGACTAAATTTTACTTTGAATGTAATGGAAATCGATAATACACGTCACCAATTTATTCAATTATCTCACAAGGGTTATCATTCCAAAAAGACAACATCACTTTTTTACCGAAATTAAATATCCCCATTCTTTGAGAGACCCTGTATAAAACATATACTTGAATTGAAAATGATATCAAATTAATAAAATGATCATCCTAATATTTTTGAGTAATCTTGGCCATTAATGTTCTTTTACCAATCATGTGAGTCATCTTTCTAATATCATGTTCAATGCATGGTAAAACTAGAATTGTCTATCTTGTCACTACCTAACCAAGTGTAGAGTTACAAGGAAATAAAAACATTTACATGGATGGATCCATATCTGTAATTACCCAATAACTATTTTTATATATGAACTCTTAAAATTTTAAATGATCTTACCATGATAAATCCATATTAATATCTGAAACCATCATCACTTATTATAAAGATTTGATTAGACGTTCAAACTTCCCATCTGATTGAGGATACCATTTCATTCTCATCATTTAATAGATTCTAAAGGATTGATGTATGATGTCAAAAAATGAGATGTAATCATCGAATCTCAATTATATTTGACAAAAAATGGTAAATAATAAAATGATACTAGTTCTCTATTATAATCATGTCCAATTGGTTCTTCCATAAAATATTCATTAATTTTTATATAGTGGGATTATGTTGTGAGTTGGTCCGCTATCAAATTTATTGGACCAATATTATGAATTGTTATCAGAAAAATAGTTAAATATGTAATATTGATTTTCCCCCACTTTAATCATATTACAGGTAATGATTTTGAAAATATGTTCTAGTAATTGATTTCTCATTATAGACCATTGGACGTGTGAGGAATTTCAAAACATATTTATGAACTATTTATTTAAATCACAAACATCAAAATGGTCTCTCAATTTAGTGTACATAATTCTGATTCCTCGATAAATAATATATTTTGAATAGTGATAAGTAGAATAGGAAAATTATAATAAGGAATAACTAGTTTCTATTATAAAATATTGAACTACATGTTCCCATATTCCATGAATCTATCATTTTTCTCCCCACTATTGAGTTTGGACTACATGATTAGATAATCAGGGTCACATATTAGAGAATCCCAGACAGAGTCAACCATATCTAGTTTAACATATAATAAAAAGAATATTTTTACACTATAAATTTTTTAATAATATTGAGGAATATCAAAATTCACATTCATCAACTTAAACTAATACTAATATTATTTGAAAAAATCGTAAAATGAATTTCAACCTGGATAGTCATACGTTGACGTAGCTTTACTCAATTTATACAATTTTTTAAATTTGAACCTATGATGTTAGTTCCTCCCTCACTATTGCATTAATTTTAAATATCCTTGAGAAACGATGAGTTTCAGACATTTCTGATTGGTTAACATAGTGAAAATCCAACTAAAGTGATAATGATTCCTTATTTTCAAAACATGGAATACCAAATCTAGTTTCATATCATGCAGAATATAACACTTTTCATATAGAAGTAACTTTAATGACTGGTAGTCTATGACAATATATATTTTATTGATAATACAAACCAAACTAGATCCAAACATATCACAATATTTCACATAACCATTCCAAGGTGAAGGATAGGTATGGATATATGAAAAACTAAGTCTAAACATAAATTACTAATAATATTTTTTAAAATGATACCACCATTGAATTGTAACACGTTTCTTTATCAATGCTTTCGTTGGAAGGACAAGAGGCGATAAGAAAAGGATATTAGAATTTAAATAACATTCAAAGTCTAGAATGATATATATATCAAAAAAAATGTTTATAGGATAATAATAATTAAAAAAATAATCTCTAAATATACTAATATATCATTTATATATATTTTACATGTAAGTGTACTTCATATGTCCTGAAGACCCACTTAAAATATTTTTTATAAATCTATTGTACCAATAGGGTTATTAATAATATATCCATATGTTATTCATGGTCAATTGTTTTCCCTTAATGAAATATTTTATCTTCAAAAATACCACAATACAATATAAATATTTTTAATAAATATATGATTCATCAGTTCTATCAAAGTATAGGTGCATTGATGATTTCAAATTGCATAACAAGTTAATCATAATGATCATAATGGACTCTAAAATCAATAGAAATAATATAATCCTTCAAAAATCTATATTGGTGACACATAAATCATAAATTATTGTTAAATAACCAAATGGATCCCTTTATTTTATAATTAATATCATTAATCTTGTGAAAAGGATGCCCACTTTTTTTCAGAAGAATATTTATATTCTCACAATCAAATCAATGATAAATAGAACCATCAAATTTATTTTAAAAAATTTAGTATACTAATGTGAGGTACTAGTTATTATGAAACCTAAATATTACAAATCCTCCAATGAGACATGAAATTACAGTAATATCATTGTAATGTTTCTTGAAAATAAAGGGAAAATATGATTGGTCTTCGTTGGTAGATCAATATAAAATTCATCTTTGGTGTTTTTTTGGAAAAAATGAGAATTATTTTTGAAAACATCAACATATTGACCAATATTGGCTGAAAAATATATTTTCATCACTACAACAATAATTTATAAAGACACTATATTCATATAATAAGGGACAGTCCAGACCATATATACCAAATACCCTTATCTATTAGAATTTATATCCATGTATCCTTTATTGCGATCCACCAATCAATCAAAGGCTCTAAAACAAATTTTCAATATAAAATAATAAATTTGAGAAAGGAAAAAAATTGAACAATACATTCCATGAATTAGATCATAGATTCACTTCTCCAAAATAATAATTTTCTAATTAATCAAGTACCCATTAATAGTTATCCAAACACATTTACAAATAAATTATATGCACTTATTTTTATAAAGAGTTGTTAGGATCCTCCTAACATGATGATTTTTTTTGAAAATTCAACCATATACAATTCAAAATATGGGAAGTAATAAAATAATGGGATGAACATATGTCAAAAAAATCTTACATAGGAGTTTGGTTCAGAATGATGATACCTCGCACCATCAAAATACCTTAATAACCATGTATGGATATTTATTCCAAACCATATAACTTCATAAAAAGTAATCCTAAATAAACATTTATTTATAATTTTTGTATAATAGTATGTGGTGTTAAGATTCTCTTATAATCACTCTAGCAAGATTATTTATATGGTTGAGAACTATTTTTAAAATTCCAAATAATTCTCGCATAATATTTTTCGGATATATTTGTTCCTTTTAGACTAATTTTTCATAAGGTTATGTTAATATAATGAATTATATGTTTCATTTGGACACAATTATTTCACATAAACATATTGTCATAAATTGTAATATAATTTGATCCATGTTCTACATTGTAAATAACTTGTATGGTACAAAAATATAAGGAAAAATAAAATAATATAGTTATTTGATTTTCATTTTTCATGTTTCCATGTAAATAATTTTCCTTTTTTGATTTATTTATAGAATTGGAATCACCACTTCTACCCATATAGGTATAATTTCACCCAATTATATGTTCAAGAATTTTCATTTTTATACCACAATTTCTCATATTACTATCTTATTACAAATGAAAATAAAGATGATTAATACATTATAAATAATGTATATTTGAAACCCCACATCAAATATATAATCATTAAAGAACTCTAGAGTTATGGAAATTTCAGAAAATCATGTCATACTTAGGAAAATAGTTAGATAATCCCTGAAACATACATTTTCTTTCTTTTAAATAGTTAAATATTTAATTTTTCTTATCTACAAGTAATGTGTTGGGAAGTTATTGTAATGGATTTCTATTCATTCTTTCTAAATATATTCCTAGTATTATTTTGTTTTATAATATATATACCACCATTTACTTGAAAATTCATCAATAATATATACTACAATTTTTATATTTGTACATATAAATGTTCAAAGAAAAAGGAATATTCAATTAAGATATCATAGTTGTTCCTTCCTTTATTACTAATCTGGAATCCACCTATATTATTAGAGTATTATAATCTTGAAAATAAAGTTATAGATTCTATTTTTTGGTCTTTGAATAATATTTTACTTATCAAAATCATAGAATGCATAAAATATACTCTGGATGGAAATTCATAGTCATTGGAGAATTACTTTAATCTAAACTCTAGTCACATCGTCTTGTTTATATCTAGATCATCAATTTGGTTCAATATCTCTATAACAATAGCTAATTTTTACATATTCACCACATTGAAACAAAACTAAAGTCTAATGATATTCCATAATAAAACAAAACAAATCATCAAACAATTTTAATAGTTACTAAATTAACCATGAAAAAATCAACCCTAATAATAATTCCATTTACCAAATCAAGATCCTCTATAATCCCCAATTAAACACATGGTTATGAGTAAATGGTATTCTAAATGTTTCACATGAATGTATTTTGTACCTAAACCATATAGGTAACATAGGGTATAGTATAATGAGTTTATAATTGATATTTAATTCTCTACATTTCATATTCTGAAATGTACTATCTTTAGAATAATTATCCTTGAAGAAAGACAACACCAAGTAGTTATCATTTGTAATATACTTCCCAACTCATTGGCTTTAAAAATAGTGTGGGTTATTATGACATGTGTGACACCATAGGAAAACAAGTGAATAAAAATTTTCAAGCGATAATAATAGCATTATGTGGAATTTTCCATTTAACAATAAAAACATGTAAGATACATCAATATAATGAAAACCGTGATATTAAAACAAAAAACATAAACAAAAATATTTTGGAGTAGGAATGAGGTGTAAGATAATGTGACTCTAAAAACTAAAATGGAATTCTCATGTAATGATACTGATCTTTAATCACCCTAACCATCCCTCCTAAACACCACCAAGATCAAAACACCCTCACTAAACCTATTGAATTATATATCTCTTCTAGAGAAAGCCAAATTCTTCCCCCAACCAGTATCATAATAACAAAGTTATTTATTTACACTAATGTTAAAATGTGAGGGGTTAGTATCTCTTATTAGTTGGTGATCTTCAAGAAGATTCTTGAAAAATCTAATTTGACCATAACATATTTGTATAATTAAATAAATAGGCTTATTATTTGTAGTTTAAATTAATCTAACTAAAAAAATTGATTTACCTCTATATTCTTAATAATAATATTCCTTATATTATTTTAACCCAAAAAAACAAAATTATATCCAAATACTTATGTTATTTATTTTCGATAGATCAAATTTAAAAATGAAATTCACCTTTATTAGGACATTTCAAAATTGGAGCTATTTCTTCAGAAGAAATAAAAAATTATTTATCTAATATTTTGGCATATAAATTATCAATTATTTCACGAAAATGGAACTATAAAATACTGAAGAAATGCTTCAGTTCTACTTAATAAAAAACTCTATATTCAACTCATTGAATAAAAAATCCAATCCATGACATTAATGTGCTTTCTTGAGAAATAGATTCATCTCATACTATAGCTTTAAATCAAAAAACATCCCATTAAAAAGATATGATGTGTTATTATTCGGTATTAAACTATGCAGTGAATAAATAGAATGAAAGCACACAGCTTTTTATAATGTTTCCGGGAAAAAATATCCCATATTACACTCTCCCAAATACTCTCTCTACGAGCCTGGAAAGTTTTAGTTGAATGGTCCTCTTATCAAAATACTAAAATACCAAATAGAGTGGAAGAATTTGACACCATTAAAACTAGATTAATAAAAAATTCTACAGGATCTACAACATCGAACCAATTATCCACACCTTAGATCATGAAGATGATACTCCACCACAACTGTGTAAGGGATGTATAATCTCAAATAAATCAAAAGAGATTGATTTTATTAAACAATTTAAACTCCAAAATTGTAGTAGAAACAATTGTTAGTTGATGGAACTTAATATTCATAAAATATAGTATTCAAGAATTAATTAATCTAATGTAATATTGGACGAACATAATATCTTCACTTTAAAAATCGATACAAAATAGAGAAGTTACAAACTTACAGTAAAAGAGGATAAAACATGTATATATCCAAAGTACAGTGCCTTCATAGAAGTTTAATCATTCTATCAGTATATATATTTTTAACAAAGTATGATTAATTATCTTAAAGAAAAAAATGGTCCCTTGTAAAGATCCTATATGAAAAATGATACACTAATGGAACATATAAAGAACAAAGTTTGTCTTTATAATTCTAGATCCATATATAATTCATGTTGAAACATAGATATTAAAATTCACATAATATAGTGGAGTCATAACATTCATTAAGAATATGAGTGAAAATATTCATTGAATACGACTCTTTGAATAAAATATAACGAGTGTTAAAACTGTCGAAAACGAGATTTAAAACAGCTTGTAACTCTATCATGACCATTCCTAGAATTGTGGAAAATATTGTGAAAATGAGAGAGACATTGAAAATTAAAACATAGGGTTCTATAACGAAGTGAAAAATACCAAATTTATGGTTTAACTATGTAGTTTACATCTTCTAAATGTAAGGATAAAAACATATGGTTGATCATAAAAAATATGGTTGATGATCCATATATTTCTCTACCCAAGGTAAGGTTCATTACTGACATATGGATCATTATCCGTACATTTATCACATGAAAATTGTAAGGTTCCTTCTAAATGTAAGGTTAATTTAACCATACCTTTTTGTTAAAGCAGGGTTGATTAATAATATGTAACATTTTGATCATAGGGTTTAGAAACCATACTTTCTTCTTACAGCGTAACGTTTAAACAAATGTAGGGATCATGATCCACATGCATTATAAAAAATATAGGGTTTATTCCATACATTAATCTTATACACATAGTGTATGAAATGTACTTCAATAATTCATGAAAATAAATCCGGAACACTTTAATAAATATTCATTTTGAATTAAGTGATTGAAAATATTTTTACAATAAATATAAATAAATATTAATTCCCAAAAATACAATTAAAGTAAAAATATAGTAAAATATATAAGGGTATTTTTGTTCATAAAAATCATAATAATTTATTGGTAATTGTTTAGACAATACATGCCCAACACACTCGTCTCTGGTTTCTAACATAACCACCTATCAAATGTACAAATACCATTATATAATCAGAACAAATAAAATATATCAATTATAAAAAATTCATTAATAAAATTTGTAATCTGAACGAATCTTTACAATATATTGATTTAATAAATCCATTATTAAAATAATTTTAAATACCAAAATACCTAAAATGGGAAAATGGTATTTATTTATTTATTTTAAAAAAAAATTTCTGGTAGGGGAAACCAAATACCAAAATGATTACAGTGGTGGAAATTTTTTGACACCGTATACATTAAAAACATTCCTTTTTCTATTTTGTTAAGTAAATAATATTATTCATATAAAATAATTTCTATTGAAAACCCATTGAATGAAATTGAAATTCAAAAGTGTTTATTATACATCCAATAAATGAAGGTGGTGTATAACATTAAAATTTTACTCAATGAATAGAGATTGATAAGAAGTCCAATTCCTTGAGTCTGACATATCAATTACAATCATTATATTCCAAAATAAATAACATTTTTTAATTTATTTTTTCTTTAAAATGATTTTAACCATTATTATTCCTTTTATATCACTTATTACTATGTTATAAAAATTACATAATAATTTATATTCATATCGTATCTTTTGTTGGTATTTTCTATTTGAGTCGAAAATGAACATGGTTTTATGTCACTAGTCCTGGTGGTAATTTTCCCATTATATTCATAATAATATTCATGAAATTATTTTCACATATATATATATATACTTTTAAATGAAACCATTATGCATTTATGATAAATGGAAAATGTTTATATAATAGAGATGATAAGCCACACAGGGATGTGATAGTTCACCTGTATGCATGAACAACGTTATGGTTTTTATGCGCATGGACGTATGAATATAATTGATGTATTATATATTATAATAATTAATATTTCATTAATATAAAATACAAACCTAAATTCCATTATTATAACTAGTCAGGAGAGATGGTAATGGAAAATGAATTAGATTGGTTTGTGGAGGTGATAGTTCACACGTATACCCGAATGAATAATTCTTTCCCATTTAATAGAAGTAGAGATAGATTTAGATAATTATATTAAAATAATAACATAATAGTATATTAAGTATTCTGGATGTATTTTCTCATCATAGTTCTAATATATTGGAATGAAGTGGAAGAAGAAATAAAATTGAAATACATAAAGAAAACAATACCTCTTCTTCAGTCGATCACCTATGAAGAACACCTTAACTCCACTAAGAAGGGTGTTCTACATAAAATAATTCCTCAAGAAAGAAGATTGAAATTATTTTAAGATTTTTGGGAAGTTATAATTTGATCTAATGGATTCATTGATAATTATTATTAGAAAACAGTGAGTGCCTTTTTATAGGAGAGAACATGGGCACCCTTGGAAACCCTAAAAAATTAAATTACTATAACTTATGTAATTAAACCAAATGATTTAAAATTGCGATATATTGAAGATAATATAGCTATAGTTCTAAATCGTCTCATTAAATAATATTTATACATGTATTTATTTTATTTTAAAATGTATTGTTTTGGTTTACCCTTAATTAATCTCTTTTACTTTTAATTGTTGTACCAAAATTTTAAATATTAAGTGGCTATAAATTTTACTTATATGGAGTCAATTTCCCAAAAATTGAATACTAAATGAATATTTAGACCATGTCATATCAAATTTTAAATTTTGAAATATTTTTTTAAATAATTTAATAATTTATTATTTTTATAAAATACTAATTATATCAATTTTGACAATATTTTCTTTATTGATTATGAATAAAATATAGAGGAGATATAACCTAAAAAACATTTAATACTATTATAACATGTCATATTAAACCTATATAATTCTTTTATGACCTAAATTATGTTAAATTAAATTAATTTTAACATTTATAATATCATTTATTTGATTAGTTTCATTAAAATGTAAATCATTCCATCATCATTGTGTTATAATTAAATTTAACTATTTCATGTCTAAAAATTATAAATAAAATTCCATGATATAGGTAATATTATTATATTTATAATGACTATTTATATTCTAATATGTCATATATATAACCCCATATTAAAATTATTTTAGTAGTAAGATTCATGTTTATGAAATTTTTGCCTTTACATTAAATTAAAGGTTATAAATGTCATTATCTAATATAACATTTCATATTAACCCTTGTTACCTATTTTAACATTAACAATGGTAAATAAAATAATAAATTTATTATTAAGCAAAAATTTTGATTTTTCTATTAAAAAAAATCATACTATTTAAAACCATGTATTTTTAAAAAAATTAAATTCACATGAGGGAAAAAATTTAATTTCAAAATCAGTCTCGTTATCGGAATGTGAAAACATGTTTTTAAAAAGTATTAACCATCAACAGATTGACATGTCCTTATAAAAAATTTAAATATTAAATTACATACAATGGACAAAATTATATTAAATAAAAATATAATAATAAAAATAGTCTTCAAATACAATTAAAAGGATAATCTAACTATATAAAAAAATTATATAAAAATGTTGTTTTGAAAAAAAAATGAATTGTCTTCTACTATTCATTAATATGTGAATTTTATTTGAAAAATACCATAATTTTAACAAAATAAATTTTTAATATCCTTCTTCGATAAAAGAAGATTATTTTTTAATATAGAAAATAAAAATTTAAAAAAAATATATTGAAAAAGGTTTCTTCATAAAAAGGTTGTAAAAATGTATTTTTTTTGAAAAATACTCCTTTTATCCATCATATTGAGTATTTTATTATATCACCTCTAGAAAATAAAAAAGTTGAATTTTAAAAAATATATTTAATTTATATTTCAATAATATATCAAAATAGAGTAATTTTATTAGTTTATAAACATAATTATTAATATTTAAATTATTTTTCATAAAAATACACCCATTATATTCAATTGTTTTTTAGTTTCATTTCATGTTAATTTGGTAACCAATAATTCATTATATTATCATGTGTAAACCATATTTTTATTTTTCAGGTAACACTGTTTATTATCTCTATTATATTGGCTTGATGATAGCTACTATATTAAAATATTAATATTAAAATGTATTATTTTTCACGATAACTCAATCCT
This sequence comes from Viscum album, assembly GCA_963277665.1. Lineage (NCBI taxonomy): Eukaryota > Viridiplantae > Streptophyta > Magnoliopsida > Santalales > Viscaceae > Viscum > Viscum album. The sequence continues at coordinate 931,841,949 of OY728165.1, forward strand.
GTATGTAATTTAAGATTTCAGAGAAACATTTTTTTGCATATCGAGTACACTATCAGATATTACATACACATTAAGGTAAAAGAACCATATAGTTCATAAATATTAATAGATAGAAAAATTTTCATATTCTATAATTACCAGGAATGTAATAGGCTTACCCCTTTTGTAAATTATGTCCTCGTAATTTTAAAATTTGAATCCCTAACTTCATTAAAATCCCTCGTCGGAAAAACTATCAATAAAACCTCCACTATATAAGTATGAATGTGAAGTACAAACATCACATGAGGTTTCATGTAGTAAAACATGATATGAAAGAAACACTAACTATGAATTTATCATGGAGAGTAATAAAAAACATGATCAGAATAAAGTTAACAGTTATAAAATCATAAAATCATGATCATATAAATTGTCAATGATTACTTAGTAAGAAAAGTAAAAATATAAATTTTTTATTTAAGATACTTTTCATCATGTTATATAATTAATATATTTCCTCTAATAATAACATAAAAAATTTACATTGATGAGAAGTAGAGTTTCATCCTATAGTCAATTTCCAAAATAAACTCATCTTTTTCATTAAACGACAAGTTTTCAAGATGATTTTTTCCGCATGAATCATTACAATAAACATACAGAAAATAACATAGTACAAAGAATATTAACTACCTTTTTATTCTATAGTAAAACATTAACCCAAATTTAGATGGTTAGGATAAGAAAAACAATTCTCTAAAAATAATAAACCATTAGATAATGAAAAACTACAATTAATCACCAAAATTCAACTGTAAAACCCAAAGTTCAATCTACACAATTCAAAAAACAATAATCCATAAAATTAATTAAAATAATCCAATGTAATATTTAATCCCAAAATTTAGATGGATATCATCACATAATCCTCCAGCATAATTTTTAACATTTATTGTCAAATAACACAAATAACTATTAAGATATCATACTAAAAATTAGTTAACCTAATCTCATATTCTCCATTATAGGTTAATAATTTCAATAAGTTACTTGAATGGTCATAAGTCCTCAATAAAAACATAGATTTTTCCAAAATAAGAATCAACTATTACTCCTCAAATAAAATACCATAGTATTATACTTTCCTTATGCATATAGGGTTCCTAAAATAGTTAATGTCTTCTAAAATAACATTTTCACTTAATCCCAAAATCATTTCCCTATAACAAGGATATCCTTTTTATAGAACAATAGTTCTCAAAATCAACTTATTATTATTCAATCAACTCATTTAGCTAAAAATAAAATTTCATTCAAAACAATGACAACACGTAGGCCAGTGGTAGGTGATGCACCCTTATCGTCATTCAGTTGTGAGTTCAATTCCATTGGCCTTACTGGATGCAATAATTTTTCACCTATACTTTGGGGATTCATTTTTAATAAAACTATTTAATTATTATAACACTCAAAAAATGAGATAAAATATTGAAAAATAACCATAATATATTTTAACCTTAAAGGTCATCTAATAACATTCATTTTGAAACCAAAAATTTAATAACCTATAATTACCTAAAAATCAAAAATCATATAACTTATAATAGTTAGTAATAACTTTATAATTATTTCCACCTAAAAAAATATAATTTTGTAATCGAAAACATTTTTACATTACAAACTTTAGTTTTATATGTACTAGTAAAATTATTTCTATGTAATCCAATATTCAATAGAGAATTAGTAATTTTAAACATTCATCATCATAAAATCTATCGTAACTCTTTAATATTTTATATGTATACATTTTAATCATTTATTTTTCATCATGATCCATTAACCATTTTTTTCATTTTTTTTCTTGATACCTCTTTCCTAAAAAATCCTTGAATCATGTACTATGATTCAATAATTTCAAAACATGAGACATGAAAAAATCCATACCTTTTATAGGTTATTTTCAGTTTCCTCATATTTTATTGAAATTGAATTATTTATTGATAAAAATTTATTTTTAATGTTATCCTGATCCCATTTGTGTACCATCTTCATAAGACATTCATATTAATAATGACCGTACTCCCCACATTTAAAACATTCAACTAATAAATAAAATATAACTTCATTCCCTTTCTTGGATTAAATACAACGCTTTATTTTTCCTCAGAAGTTTATTACTTTATGAACTTCATTAAAACATCTATAACATCCTCTCATCCCTTTAAAACATTGTATGAGTTATTTTAATCCACATCCTTGACACATGTTTTGAAAAATATTCTCACAATTATGATAATTACATGAATTTTCACAGGGATTCAATTCTCTCATATATGATTCATTTGAAAACTCACCAAGTATACAATGGTTAATCATGAATCCATATAATTTGTTTATAATAGCCACAAGATTTTTCAATTTATATATTATTTCATCTAATTTCTTATTTAGAGAACTACCACATTTTCCATCTCATCTGGTATTACTTTAGTGCATGCTGAATCAAACCATTTACTAAAACCAAAAAAGTTAGTGTGATTATATCAATAAAATCATCATATAATATATTATGAAGAAGGTAAACACCATGATATACTTATTCATGTTTTCTCAAAGTAATTAAATTTATCTAAAATAATTACGACTCTTTCTATTATACTAACCATTGTGGTTGTATATAATCCGTTTCATATGCTCAAATATCACCCTAACATCAATAGTTGTCAAACCCATCCTTTAAAAAAATAGTATACCCCATCCTTAAACATTGTATAAACTTGAGTTAAATAATGAATTTAAATTGATGATATTTTCATGTTTAGATATTTAAAGAATTGGTCCAGAACTCATACATAAAATCGTAAATTTTACAAAGTATATACTTATACTCAGTATCCATGTTTTTCTATAAATAACTGTTTTAAAATGAACCATGGTTTTTTCATGTTTAAACAATATAAAATTTACATGACTCATCCTTGAATCTATTATTTAATTATGTCCAATGAAAAAAATCAATACTTGGGATGATCATAAAAAGCTCTGTAAGCGATACATAAGGATAGAAAATGATTACTCTTGTGAAAACATGTAAACCATGAATAGTTTATAATAATGTAATTAATTTCTCATTTAAGATGTATTAACTACATTTAACTGAATATAAAATCATTTATTTACCATTTTATTATAAAAAAAGTACCTTAAAACCCATAGAAAGAAACATATAACTTATAAAGGTAACATTGGACCTAATTATACATAAATAGAATAACCATGCAGTCGACAACCACACATATAACTAAATAGAATAATAATATTTTGTACTTCCACACCCAATGAATTGGAGGTTGTAACACCCCATGCTTCCATAGTATTTTTCACTTTGAATAATGCAGTAGCTTTCGTTGTACGCAACTTGGATTTTTAACAAACCATGACCAATCAAACTAGTCGTTATGAATAGTAAAACCCAATTTTTGCAATTTTATAATTTTTTTTTCAGAGTGGATTTCATTTTTGGATTCAAAATATCAAAAATCTCTTAGGGTGAATTTTTGTTATTTTTCTGAAAACATTCAATTTTTGATGAATAGTGAAAAACATTGTGTTATTGTTTAAAACCGAATATTTAGTTAATTATTTATTTATTTTATTTTAAATTTTTATTGGTCAAAATAGATACATAATACCTATATATGTTCAATATAATTCATTGGAGTCATTTTATAATAATTTTAGATATATATAATTTTATCAAACTTTTTACCGTCTTTTACCAAAATTCTAGGAGCATTTGAAAATTTGCATAAAACATAATTTTACCACTTCTGTGAGATGAATTTAAAAACTTAAAGAGACAAAGTTGACATAATTATGTAAAATATAGTTTAATAAGATGAAAATAATTTTTTGGGAATAGTAACTTTTGACTTTTATTTACAACTGTTAAAAAATGGGGTAATTATGGGAAAAAATGATATCATAATTACTAAAAAACTGTCATAATTCTATTGGATAAGTGTAATAAGAAAAAAAACAACCTTATGAATACAATATGTACCCCTTTGGTCAACCAGGATTAGATTAGGACATTTATTATTATTTTATTTGAAGAAGAGTTATGAGTGTTAAATTCAATATTTAATTACTAAACCATTTTTAATATAAGATTATTCTAAGTTAAATTAGACTATAAATATTCAGTAGAAATAAGAAATGATTTAATACATAATTTTATTTTATTTATTATTTTTAGAAAATAAATCATTAAATTTATTTATGACACAAGGATGACGTATTAATTACTTTATTTATGACATATTAAAATAATTAATATTATAAATATCCAAATTAATGTAAATTTAGAATTATAATGAATTACACAAATTTTCTAGGTTAATATGAAATTTTATGTTTTATTAAATACATTTTATTATATGCGGTAATGTTTTAATGGCTTTCCAAAAAAATCAAATACTAAATAGTGTTAAAATTGACATAATTCAGTTTTAAAAACAAATACTATATTATTAATTGATATAATATTCATAAAAATCTAAGGCTGAGCCAAAGGACATATATATGTTTATATATATTAATAATGAACCACTTGGGGTTCATTTGGCATCTTATAGTTTGTTTATTAACCATATAATATAAAAATACAAAGAGACATGGTAAATGTCAAACTGTTTAACTAAGTGATAAATCTAAAATATAAGGATAATATGGTGACCTAAACCTACCAGAAAGCTATTGTTTGAGAGGATTTCAACCCATACCCACCTTATCCTCAAAAAATCATTTTTGAGCCATTAGAAACCGAAATTGATTTTATTATAAAATAATATTTCAAGCTTTTCCTAAAGTGACCCTCACCCCTCTTATAAAAGGTATTTTCCCTTCTATTAATTTCACACCTCCAATGCCATTTTCCTCGGCCCACCCATGCCCAAATATCCTCTAATCTATCCTCCCTTAGACCTATAGGCCTTTGTTCAGAAAACCAAACTAAGGAGCCATTTTTATCAACTCAAATTGAAACACCCAAAGAAGGGGTAATAATTTCACCACCATCTTCCATGTTCTTTTCCTCTTCCAATTCCTCTTTCATTTTTTTTCCAAAAAAAATAATAAATCTAGTATATTATATACACTATGATGTTATTATGAATATGGGACAACTATATTCATTATTCTATCCATCTTATGAATGACAAAGTCTCCATACGTGCGTACGTACGGATTATCGTCTCCACATCGTGGTGTAGTTTATTATTCAAACACTTCATTATTTGGATGGGTATAATAATGAGTATAATTGATGTAAATAATAAATATAACATGTTATTGATTCTGAATATATGATATACCATCCAATTACATACAATTTCACCATCAATATTGTGATATTGTTGCTCGTGTGTACGTACGGATTACCATCTCCATGAACCTGATTATATTCATTCCCGATCGTAATCATTCAAGAATAATTTTCATTTTATGAATAAATTTTTTTTAAGAACTTAATATAATTATGGATATGAATCAAATACATCCTATCCATAATAAACATGGATTATGTAACCAAGCATATAAAGGAAAACGAATCAGTTTACACACGAAATGATGATACTATTAAAATATTATTAACAATGAAATATTAGAAGATAATATATGATATCATATTTATGTATATGAATCTTCTATAATTTAAATAAAATTATTTAACTATTATACAAGAGGTTAATGTATACTTTATCATGGAAAATTTCAATGTAAGGGTTAATTCTACAATCTCATTACTTTTCTGAGGTTGTTAATACATAAGTATATACTGAGACATATTTATCATCCAAATCCGTGTTTTCTTAAAAAAATTAATTCAAAACATTTTTACTATTTACTAGAATATGGGTTAAATCATTTTATACCCTTATTTGACCATATATGTTTTGAAAGGAATATTTCTGTCATTTTCCAATCAAGCTACTTTATGACCTTTTAGACAAAATTAAGGTAATAATATCTTTTTATAACTTATATGGAAGGTGAGGCTATTTTCGGACGTTGTAACATCGTAGAAATTTCCATACAAGCTTATAAGATTATTTTCGAAATATAATGTTTTCTTTTATAATTATGTGAATTTTAAATTATTTCAAAATAAAAGAGGTATTAATTTCAATTAGTTTTCATTTCATCTATGTAAACATACTTTGATGGATTTTAAACTTGTTTTAAATTGATTTATTATGATACAAATATTAAATATTGTATTGAAGGTTTTTTGATATGCTTGATTGTGGATGTGTTATTTTTATACCATTCATGTATTATGGTTAAATTATTAACATTTTTATGATAGTTTTAATAAGAATGCCTATGTTATATTTAAACCTTTTCATATGAGGAATGCATTGGACTTAGTATGTGACGATTGGTGCCCACTTTAGATCCACGATGCATCGGTAGGTCTCATGAGACAAATTATTTTCTTGGAACAAGTCCTTGACAAAATATTATTTTTAGTCTTGGAACAAGGCCTTGACCATGTGCTTATGAAGTCTGGCATTTTTCATTCCATCATTATGAAATTGGATATTGATACTACATGTGATTTTTCAACTAGTAGAATATCCATGTGAATAATTAAATGGAATTATTTTATTTATATTTTCCATGTTATGATGAATTTTATGATTAAAAGGCGTTTTTTTACTCTTATACATTGCTTTAAATGTTTATTCGTATATATGAATGTTTGTTCTATATTGTTATCCTTATTGAGCATCTGATCTCACCCCTTTATATGTTTTATTTTTTCCCAAGATGCAATGAAATATATTATTACTGACCTATATGGATAGTCTAAGGGATATGAATGTGTTAAATAGATACAATGTTGATGTTGTTTTTCATTTTATAATGTAATTTAAAACTTATGAATGTATCTAGTACTTCTAAGGCTACCAAACTGATCAGTCTTTCGGGATTTTACCCCTTGTAATCATGAAAATGTTATGTAATAATGAACTAACTTTGGGTAAGTGTGTTCGGGGCGTTATATTTGGTATTAGAGAAATTTTAATACAAACCATGGAACCTAGATTTAGAAAAACTATGATTAGAAAAAATTATGAAAAGATAGAATTTGAGGATTAGTATAGAAGAACATCCATGAATTTTGGTAATGTGGAGATTTTGTGAGTTTTCCTAACAATACATCCCTGTCTAGATACAAGAAGGTAGAGGTGGATCTAGCACAAATGTACCTAGGAGTGAATACTCGGACAAGGTGTTGTGTGGTTGACCCGAGGTATCCTGGTACATGATAACGGGCCTTGCTACACTCATGGTTATGACACTCTCAGGGGATGTGGTTAGGATAATTCACAAGTGATTCATAAACTATTCTTGTGTATGAAATTTTTTAGAAATGGTGTATAGTAGAAGGAATGGAAAAAATATCAATGCTCGTAATCCATGTTGGGATTACCCTCCTACTCAAGATAATTATAGGGGAGATGCTGATGCAACTGGTGCTGATCATCTTATCACCATACTGGGAAAATTCACTCAGGTTATGAATAATAACCTTACTTGTATAGAGCACCCCGATTCACAACATGGAGGATCAATGTTAGAATGTTTCACGAGTCAACAACCACCAACATTCAATGGGAGTACATATACATTGGTAGCTAAGCAATGGATAAGTTCCTTAGATAAAATATTTCATTATTTGGTGAGTAGCGAAATGGAAAAACATGCCATGGTAGTTTATCACTTCACGGTAGATGAAGATCAATGGTGGTCATTAATTCAAAACTCAATGGAGAATGAACAAGTATCATGTTTGCAATGGAGTGAGTTTTAAGAGATTTTCATTGAAATATACCTTCTTTGTGACCATCGAGCGAATATGGAAAGACAATTTTTGAGTCTGAGGAAAAAATAGGATGACAATGTTGCAAAGTATGTAGCTAACTTTACCAGTCTAGGATGTCTTACTGCAGATTATATATATAACTCAAGAATTACGATTGATTATTCCTTTGATGAGTTAAAAAAATTATTCCATCAAGCATTTTTCTTGAAATCCTAGTCATCGTACGAATATATTGTCTCATTTTCTATCAAGACATAAAAATAATTCCCTAAGTCATAAAACTTTAACGAAATTCAAGAGAAGAAGTGATCTGTTGAACACTTTGGGAAATGAAATAAGGAAACATGGAAGAAGGAAAGAGTTTAATTTCTACCCTATGATAATTGTGGAAGGATGTACCCTAGTTCCTATCTAAAAATAAAAATATTATGGTACAAAATTTTAGGGAAATGCAATCATGATAGTGATTTTAAGGGGAATAAAGAAGCTACAAATTTTCAATGATACAATTGCAGGGTGATGTGACATTATGAAAATAAATTTCTTAAGCGCCAATTAAATTTACCTTAGAAAAGGTCAAGGGAGAAAATACAATCTTATGCAATCACTACTGCTGAGGTTGAAGCTCCAAAAGATGTAGTGGCAGCTAATTTAATGGGTTTTCACAAGTTTATCCAATTCTTTATTTGATTGAGGATCATGGAGTTATTTCATATCTTCCCAGTTTTATAAAAAAAAGATATTTCCAATAAAATTTAACAAGGGAGTTGTCAGACAAAACTATTAAGGGATATACCGTTGGAAAAATTATTTGTGAATCAGTTCCCATTATGGAATATAATCCTCGGTATAGATTGGATTTCCGACCATGATGCCAAAATTTATTGTAAGAAGAAGGAGGTTACAATTTTTGATTATGATAAGGAGTATATTATTGTTACAGCAGAAACATCACCATCTGATTCTTATCTACATCCACCCCTAGAATCTCTACTAAATTCGATTATCGGGGCGGAAGAGAATGAAATAATTGTGGGTGAGGAAAGGAATATTAAAATAGAGGACATAACAATTGTGCAATAATATCTTTATACGTTTCCAGAGGATTTACCTGGACATCCTTCATAATGAGAAATTGAGTTTTACATTGATTTAATTCCGAGTTCAAGCCCCATATTGAATACTCCTTATAGAATAGCCATTATAGAATTATTGGAACTAAAGAACCAACTGTAGGAATTGAGTAATAATGTATTTTTTCCCTAGAGTTTCTTCGAGGGGAGCCTCTTTCCTACTTTATATGAAGAAATACGGATCTATGAGGTTGTACATTTACTACAGGGAGATAAATGTTATAACAATAATGAAAAAGTATCGCCTACCTCGCATTGATTATTTATTTGATCATCATCTTGGAGCTCAATATTTTTCAATGATTGATCATCGATAAGGATATCATCAGTTGTTCATGAAAAAGGAATACATTCCAAAGATAACATTTCAAACCAGGTATGGGCATTATGAGTTTACAGAAATGCTTTTTGGACTGACTGATGCACCCCATGTTTTCATGAATCTAATTAATAGAGCTTTCAAGGAATATATTGTTTACTTTGTAGTGGTATTTATTGATGATATCTTGGTATACTCTAAAATAAAAAAAGATCATGAAAATCAATTGCAATTTATTCAAAATACTCTTAGAAGAAATGAATTATATATGAAGTTTAGAAAGTGTGAATTCTGGATTCAGGATATTTATTATCGTGACCATATTATCTCTAAAGAAGGAATCTCTATTGATCCTTCAAACACCAAGTAAATCCAGGAATGGACATAACCGACGAGTATAACTAAGCTAAGATGTTTTAATGGTTTAGCATGATATTATCAACATTTCATCTAGAATTTTTCCTGGTTGACTAACCCATTAACCAAGCTCACTCGTAATGGGGATAAATTTGTTTGGAAAAAAGAGTGCAAAGAATGTTTTATAGAACTGAAGAAGAAATTATTCAATGATCCTATCTTGACTCTACCACCAAGGAAATATGGGATTTTTATTTATAGTGATGTTTCAAATAAAGGGCTTGGTTGTGAACTTATACAGAATGATAGTGTTTTTTCCCATGCATCACAACAGCTAAAAATTCATGAACAAAACCATCCCACTCGTGATCTTGAGTTAAGAGGTGTACTTTTTTACTTTGAAAATATGGAGACACTATCTCTATGTGGAAATATGTGAGATATATACCAATCACAAGAGTTTGAAGTATTTTTTCTCACAGAAATAACTCAACATGAGGCCAAGATAATGGATTGAACTACTCAAATATTATGATTTCACTATACATTACTACCCAGGGAAGGAAAATGAGGTGGAAGATGCTTTGAGCAGAAAGGACCATTGATTTATGAATAAGATGAGAGTTGAAAGGGATTATCTATTAATGGATCTAGAAAAGTTAGTTATGGGAATATCCATGGAAGGTAAAACATCAATATCTTTTTAAATGGTTGTCAAACCATCTATACTAGAAAATATAATGAGTTCTTAGACCATTGATGAGGACTTTCAATAGAAGATTAAAGTTATGTATGATGGGAGATTGTGTGACTTCACAATGAAGAAAGAATTTTGAGATTTGGGAAGAGACATTGGGTTCCTACCATACATAATCTAGAAATGGAATTTTTGGATGCTGCTCATAGCTCAAATTTCTCTATACACCATGGGAGGACCAAGATGTATTGAGATTTAAAGGAACACTTTTGGATGGACAATATGAAGAGTGATATTGCTTATTTTGTGTCAATATGTATGGTTTTCAACAAATGAAAGATGGAAGTCAACAACTTGGAGGATTCATGCATCCTCTTCCCATACCTGAGTGGAAATGGGATAATATTATGATGGACTTTGTCATGGGGTTACAAAATACTCTTAGAATAAATGATGAAATATGGTTCATTGTTCATCATCTTACGATGTCATCACATTTTATTCCTATAAGAGAAGATTTAGAACTTGAATGTCTAGAAAGAATATATATTAATTATGTTGTAAGGATCCATGGTGTACCCCTATCGATTTCTTCTGATCACGATCCCCGTTTAACCTCAAGATTCTAGAAAAGTCTTCTGAAGGCCTTGGGTACTGAACTTCATTTGAGCACTGCCTACCACCCTCAAAATAATGGACAATCAGAACGGACTATTCAAAATTTAAAATACATGTTGAGATCTTTCTCACTTGACTTTCTACGTATGTGGGATCAGTATTTATCTCTGGTATAATTTTCCTATAACAATATTTTCAATTCAAGTATTCAGATGGCACCATATGAAGTGTTATATGGAAATAGATGTCTCCCACCAACTTTTTGGGATGATTTTGGTGAAGTAAAACTCATAGGGGATGAACTTGTTGAGGAAACAATGTAAAATGTAATGATTATCCAAACCCAAAACAAAGCATCTCATAGTAGGCAAAAGATCTATGCTGATAATTGGAGGAAGGATTTAGAATTTCAAGTAATATGCCATTTTTTCTTCAAGGTATCTCCATGAAAGGTTGTTAATGTTTTGGTAAGAAGGGTAAATTGATTCCCACATAAATCAGACCTTTCTAAATTCTATAATCAATTGGAGTTGTAGCTTATCATTTGAAAAATGCCTTCAAGTATATCTAAAGTTCATGATGTGATCCATGTATCACTGTTGAGAAAATACATGCAGGACCCAATGCATGTACTCACCTACGAGGAAATTTAATTGGAACCTGATCTGTTTTATGGTAAAGAGATTGGAAAGATTTCTGATACTAGAGAACAATTGAAGAGAAACTAGACGAATCATCTAGTAAAAGTTCTATATAGAAACCATAAGTTGGAAGAGGCAACGTGGGAACCCGATGAACTTATGATGAAGAACCTCCTGAATCTTTTTATGCTCTAATACTCTAGAAATATTGAGGATGAAATTATTTTATGGTGGGGAGAATGTAACACCTTAATCTTCCACGATATGTTTCCCTTTGAATAAATTAGTAGCTTGTGTTGTACACAACTTAGAGTTTTAACACACCACGACCAATCAAACTAGCCGTTATGAATACAAATACCGAATTTTTAAATTTTTTAAAATTTTATATTTCAAAATGGACTTCATTTTTGGATTTGGAATATCAAAATTACCATAGGGTAAATTTTTGGTATTTTCTTGAAAATATTCAGTTTTTTATTAATAGTGAAAAACACGACATTATTATTTAAAACCAAATTTTTATTTAAATAGTAATTAATTTTATTTTAATTTATTTTAGGTAAAAATATATACATAATATCTATATATGTTCAATGTAATTAATTGGTGTTATTTTATAAAAAGTTTAGATATATAAAATTTTATCAATCTTTTTACCGTCTTTTACCCACCTTCTTGAGGCATTTGAAAATGTCCATAAAACATAATTTTACAACATCTGGGAGTTGAATTTCAAAAATTTGAGAGACACTGTTAACATAAGTAAGTAAGATTTGGTTCAATAAGATGAAAATAATTTTTTGTGTACAGTACCTTTTGATTTTATTTACCATGGTTAAAAGTAAATAGAGTAATTTAGGGTAAAAATGATTTCATAATTACCCTAACTCATTTCCTAATTCTTTTGGATAATTCTAATCCATCTAAAAATAACCTTACAAATAAATTATGATCCCCTTTGGTCTATATAGATTATTTTAGGACATTTATTAATATATTATTTAAAGAATAGTCAAAAGAGTTAAATTCAATGTTTAATAACTAAAACATCTTTAATATAGGGATATACATAGGATAAATTCAACTATAAATATTAATTAGAAATATAATATTTCCTACATAATGGTATTTTATTTATAACTTTTATACAATAAATAATTAAATTTATTTATGACACAATGATGGTGCAGAAATTTCCTTATTAATGAATGATTTGAATAATTAATATTATAAATATAAAAATAAATGTAATTTGAGGCTTACGATGAATTAAACTAATTTTATAGGTTAATATGACATGATATTATTTATTAAATAAATTTCATTCGAAGTTATAATATTTTTGTTGCTTTCAAAAAAATAATATACTAAATAGTGTTAAAATGGACATAATTGAGTTTTTAAAACAAACACTATAGTATTAATCAATATAATATTACTAAAAATATAATGTTTGGACAAAGGACTTATATAAGGTTATATATATTAATAATTAATCACTTGGGGTTCTCTTGTCTTTTAATTGTATGTTTATTAACCATATAATATAAAAATACAGTGACACATGATAAATGGAAAACTATTTAACTAAGAGTTAAATCTAAAAGATTAGGTTAATATGGTGACCTAAACCTATATAAAACCTATTTGTTGAGATATATTTGAACGATTCCCACATTATCCTCTAAATATATCATTTTGAGCCATTACAAACCGAAAAAAATTTTATTATAAAATAATATTTCAATATTTTCTTAAAGTGACACTCGCCCCTCTTATAAAAGGTTACTTACCCTTATCTTAATTTCACATCTCCAAATCCATTTTTCTCCACCAACCCCTACCCAAATATCCTCTCAATAATCATACCTCATACCTAGAGGCCTTACATTGATCATAAAACCAAACTAAGGAGCTGTTTTGATCAACTCAAAAGTAAACACCGGAAGAAGAGGTAATAATTTCACCACCCTCTTTCAAGTTCTTTTCTTCTCCCACTTCTTATTTCTTTGTTATTTCCATACCAAAATAATAAAACTAATATCTTCTAAATACTGTGATTTTAATATAAATATGGAACAACTATATTCATTATTCTATCCATCCAATGAATGAAAAACTCACCATACGTGTGTGTGTGCGACTTGTCATCTCCACTTCATGGTGTAGTTTGTTATTCAAACACTTCATTATTTGGATGTCTATAATAATGAGTATAATTGATTTAAATAATAAATATAACATGTTAATTATTCTGTATAAGTAATATACCATCCAATTACAAACTATATCACCATCAATATAATGATATTGTCACTCGTGTGTACGTACAGATTTCCGTCCCCATGAATGCGATGAGATTCATTCCTCATTGTAATCATTCAAGAATAATTTTCATTTTATGATTAAAAATAATGGTTAAGAACATAATATAATTCTTGATATGAATAAAATACATACTATTCACAATAAACATGGCTTACGTAACCAATCATATAAAAGAAAAACTTATCAGTTAACACCTGAAACGATGATACTACTCAAATATTATTAACAAAGCAATATTAGAAGATCATATATGATATCATATTTATGTATATGATACTTGTATAATTTAATAACAATTATTTACCTATTATATAGGTAGTTTACGTACCCTTGACCAAGTAAAAGTACAAGGTAAGGGTTAATTCAACAATCTCTTTACTTTTCCGAAGTTCTTAATACATAAGTATCTACTGGGACCTCATTATCATCTACATCCATGTTTTCATAAAAATGTAACTCAAAACATTTTTACTATTTACAAGACTATGGGTTTAATCCATTTATACCCTTATTTTACCATATATTATTTTAATTGAATCCTTATATCATTTTCCAAACAAGGTAATTTATGACCTTTTAGAAAAAATTGAGGTAAGAATGTATTTTTTTAAATTATATGGAGGGTGTAGATATTTTCCACTATTATAGTATCATCATAGTATCCTATACAAGAATATAAGAATATTTTCAAAATAAATGTTTTATTTTTTAATTATGTTACTTTTAAATAATTTCAAAATAGAAAGAGGTATTTATTTCAAATAGTTTCCATTTCATCTATGTCAACATTATTTGATGGATTTGAAACCTGTTTGAGGTTGATTTATTATGATACAAATATTCCATTTTGTATTGACGTTTTAGTGATATTCTTGACTATGGATGTGTTATTTTTATACCAATCATGGCTTATGGTTAATGTATTAACATTTCGAATGATAGTTTTAATAATAATGTTTATGTTTTGTTTAAACCTTTTCATATGAGGAATGCATTGGACTAAATAATTAATTAGTAGAGCCCGCTATAACACCTTAATGAATCGGTAGTCTCATGATACAGACTTGTGTCTTGGAATAAGGCCTTGACAAAATATTTTTTGTATTCTGGGTATGAGGCCTTTAATTTATTGTTATAATGTCTGGAATTATGCATTCTATCATTATGAAATTGGATATTGATATTACATGTGATTATTTGACTAGTATAATATCAATGTGAATAAGTAAATAGAATTATTTGATTTATATTTTCCATATTATGTTTATGTTTATGTTTAAGAGTCTTTTGTTTTAGTATTATATATTTATTTAAATGTTTATTCTTGTTTATGAAAGTTTTTAATATATTGTTATCCTTACTGAGCATCTGAGCTCACCCCTTTCTATGTTTTATTTTTTCTCGGATGCAAAGACGTATATTATGACTGACCAATAGGGATAGTCTATGGGATATAAATTTGTTAAATAGAGACAATGTTGATGTTTTTTTTGCATTTTCTATTGTAATGTAAAACTTATGAATGTATCTAGAACCTCCAAGGCTACTAAACTGATCAGTCTGTCAGGATTTGATCCTTTTTTATCATGACATTGTTCTGTAATAATGCACCAACTCTCGGTAACAGGGGTCGAGGAATTACGGTTGGTATTAGAGGAAGTTTAGAAAAAACCTTGGAAGATAGATTTAGTAAAACTCTAATTAGATAACCTTACCCTATGATATACATTGAGGATTATTATAGAATAACTTCCTAGAATTTTGGTAATGTAGATATTTTGTGAGTTTTGAAAGCAATACATCCCTCTCTAGATATGAGCAAGTAGTGGAAGCTATGGAACAGATGTACCTAGGATTGAAAACTCTGAAAAGGAGTTTCGGGCTTGACCTAGGGTATCCTAGTACAAGACAATGGGCCTTTCTGCACTCTTGGTTAGGACACTCCCGGGAGATACGCTTAGGATAATTCACATTTTTTACAGACAATAATGAAATATTTACGAGCATATAACCCCTCAAAGAAATCCATTATATGATTATGGGTTATATCCATAAACTGATCAATTTATGTTAATTGTTTTACATGTTTGGAATTATGTATTGTGATTCAAAAACTAATCAAGTGTATGCAATTTTTTAGAAATGCCACCTAGTAGAAGGAAAGGAAAATGTATCAATGCATGTAATCCATGTAGGGATTTCCCTCTTACTCAAGATAATTATAGTAGAGTTGGTGATGCCACTCATGCTGATAATCTTATCCCCATACTAGAAACAACTCACTAAGGTTGGGAAAAATAACCATAACGGTATAGAGTACCCTGATCTACAATGTGGTGGATCAATGTTAAACCGCTTCATGAGGAAAAAACCACCAACATTATATGGGAGTAAAAATACATCGGTAGCTGAGCAAAGGATAAGTTATTCAAAGAAAATATTTCATCCTTTGGGGAGTAGTAAAATGGAAAAATTAGTCATGGTATTTTATCGCCTCACAGGAGATGCAGATCAATGGTGGTCATTAAATCAAAACAAAAAACAGGATGAGGAAGTATTATGTATGTAATGGATGAAGCTTAAAATGTTTTTTCATAGAAAAATAATGTCTTCGTGACCATCGAGCCAATATGGAATGGAAATTTCTGAGTGTGAGGAAAAAAGAGAATGAGAATGTCGCAATGTAAGAAACTAAATTTACCAGTTTAGAAATGCATGATGAATAATATATACATAACCCAAGAAGTAATATTGATAGTTTCTTTGATGGGTTAAAACCATTTCTCCATCGAGCATTAGTCTCACAATCCTTCTCATTGTATGAATATATTGCTTCATGTGCTATTAAGATAGAAAAGGAATTCACAAAATATTAAAAATTTAAATAAAATCTAGAGAAGAAGAGATCTTTAGAACACTCTGGGTAAAAAAATAAGGGAACGAGAAAGAATGAAAGAGTCGAATTTCTACACTGTGACATTTGTGGAAGGAATAGCCATGGTGCCCATCTAATAGGAAGAAGAGTATGCTACAAATGTGGAAATAAATTCCATCTTGATGGTGATTATAAGGGGAAGAAAGAAGCTACCAATGTTCAATTCTACAATTGCAGGGGTATGGAACATTATGCAAATGAATTTCAAAAGAGCCAAGGAAAAATACCTCTAAAGAGGCCAAGGGAGAAAGGCCAAGCTTATGCGATCACTAAAGCCGAGGATGAATCTCCAAAAGTCGTGGCGGAAGGTAATTTAATGGTTTCCTTAATTTTAGACAATGATTTATTTGATTATGGATCACCATATTGTTTTATATATTTGTAGTTTTCTATGAAAATTAGATATTTCCAATTTTATTTAACAATGGATTTGTCAGTTAAAACTCCTATGAGAAATATCATTTTGGAAATGTTTTGTGAAATAATTCCCATTAGGGAATATAAATTTTCTTTATCTAATGATCTCATCGTCATACCCATGATTTAATTTGATATAATCCTATGTATGGATTAGATTTTAGAACATGATGATAAAAAATATTGTAATAAGAAGAAGGTTACAATTTTTTATGATGATAATTAGTGCCTTATTTTTAGAGTATAAATATCCCCATCTGATTCTTATCTAGATCCACCACCAGTAAATCTACTAAATTCAATTATCGAGGAGGAAGATAATGAAATAATTATGGGTGTGGAAAGTAATGTTTAAATAGAGGATGTGCTTACTGTTCAAGAATATGTTTATGTGTTTCTACTGGATTTACCTGGACATCCTCCAGAACGAGAAATTGATTTTTCCATTGATTTAATTCCTGGTTCAAGGCCCATATCGAAGAAACCTTATAGAATGGCCATTGTAGAATTAGTGTAAATAAATAAACAACTAGATGAACTTAGAAATAAGGGATTTATTCTCCATAGTTCTTCTCAATGTGGAGCCCTGTCTATTTTCTTAAGAATAAAGGTGGATATATGAGGTTGTGCAATGACTACAAAGAGATCAATGCCATAAAAATAAAGAAAAAGTATCCCCTACCTCGCATTGATATTTTATTTGATCAAATTCAGGAGCTCAATATTTTTCAAAATTTGAACTTCGATCAGGATATCATTAGTTCTGCATGAATAAGGAAGACATTCCAAAGATAGCATTTTGAACCAGGTACAGGAATTCTGAGTTTATAGTAATTCCTTTTGGACTGACTACTGCACCCTCTGTTTTCAAGGATCTAATGAATAGTGTTCTCAAGGAATGTCTTGATGACTTTGTAGTGGTATTTGTTGATGATATCTTAGTATACTCTAAAAATCAATGAAGATCATGAAAATCACTGGTGCATTATTCTAAAGTCACTTATAAGAAATAAATTATATGGAATGTTTAGAAAGTGTGAATTCTAGATTCAAGAAATTTCTTTTCATGGCCATATTTTATCTAAGGATGTAATCTCTTTTGATCCCTCAAAGACCAAGGAAATCCAAGAATGGCTAGCACCGACGAGTATAACTGAGGAATGCAGTTTTATTGGTTTAGCATGTTATTATCAATGTTTCGTACAGAATTTTTCATATTTGGATAACCCATTAACCAAGCTCACATGTAAAGGGGTTAAATTTGTTTGGACAAAATAGTGTGAATAATGTTTTTTAGAACTGAAGAGAAGATCAGTTAATGTTCCTATATTGACTCCACCATCAGGGAATGATGGGTTAGTTATTTATAGTGACGCTTCACAGAAAGGACTTGGTTGTGATTTTATGCAAAATGATAGAGTTATTTTCTATGCCACACGACATCTAAAAATTCATGAACAAAACTATCCCAGTCATGATCTTGAGTTAACATCTTTAATCATTGCTTTGAAAATATGGAGACACTATCTCTATGGGAAAAAATGTGGGATATATACCGATCACAAGAGATTGAATCATATTTTCTCACAGAAAGAACTCAACATGAGGCAAAGATGAGTGCTTGAACTACCCAAAGATTATGATTTCCCTATACACTACCACCCATGGTAGGAAAATATGGTTGATGATGCTTTCAGTAGAAAGTTTCATGGAGTTTTAAACAAGATAAGAATTGAAAGGGATCATATGTTCATGGATCTAGTAAATATGGTTATGGGAATAACCATGTAAGTTTAAACATCAATACTTATTCAAATGGTTGCCAAATAATCTTTACTAGAATGGATAAAGTGTTCTTAGACCAATGATGAGAAGTTTCAAAAGAAGAATAAAGCTATGAATGATGGGAGATTGATTGAATTCATATATGATGATGGAATATTAAAATTTGGGAAGAGACTTTGTATTCCTAACATACCAGATCTAAAAGGGGGATTGTTGGATGGTGCTCATAGCTCTAGTTTCACTATACACCCTAGAAGTACCAATATTTATAGAGGTATAAAGGAACATTTTTAGTGAGGAAACATGAAGAGGTAGATTTCAGATTTTGTGTCAATATGTATGGTTTGTCAAACAATAAAATCTGGAATGCAACAGCCTGGAGGATTCATGCAACCACTTCCAATACCTTAGTGGAAATGGTAAAATATTACGATAGTCTTTGTCATGGGGCTTCCAAAGACTCTTATAAGGAATGATGAAATATGGGACATTATTGATCGTCTTACCAAGTCAGCACATTTTAATTCTATAAGAGAGGATTTACCACTTGAACATCTAGAAAGACTATATATTAATGAAGTTGTAAAACTCTATGGTGTACCCCTATCGATATTTTCTGATCATGATCGCCATTTTACCTTATGATTCTCGAAAATTTTTTAGAAGGCATTGGATACTGAACTTCGTTTGAGCACTGCCTACCACCCTCAAAATGATGGACAATTAGAACTGACTATTAAAACATTAGAGGACATGTTCAGATCTTTCTCACATTACTTTCTAGGTATATGGGACCAGTATTTACCTCTGGTGGAATTTTCCTATAATAATAATTTCCATTAAAGTATTCAGATTGCACCATATAAAGCATTATATCAAAAGAGATTTCGCACATTAACTTGTAGGGATGATGTTGGTGAAATAAAACCCGTAAGCCCAAAATATATTAAGGAAATAATGTAAATCGGGCAGATTATCCAAACCCACATCAAAGCAGCTCAAAGTAGGCAAAAGAGATATGCCGATAATCGGAGGAAGGATTTTGAATTTCAAGTAAGAGACCATTTTTTCATGATGGTATCTCTATGGAAGGGTGTTATACATTTCAGTAAGAAGGTTAAATTGACTCCCATATACATCGCACCTTTCGATATTCTAGAACGAATTAGAGTTTTATATTATCTTTTAGAAATTCAACCAAGTCTCTCTAAAGTTCATGATGTGTTCCATGTATCACTATTGAGAAAATACATGCCTGACCCAACGCATTAACTCACCTATGAGAAAATTTAACTGGAAACAGATCTGTATTATGGTAAAGATCTTATCAAGATTCTTGATACTATGGAACAAGTGCTGAGAAATTGGATGACTCATCATGTTCATTTTCTGTGGACAAACCATAAGATGGAAGAGGAAATGTAGGAACTAGAGTAACTTATGATGAAAACCTCAAGAATCCTTTTATGTAGTCATATTCAAGAAATTTAGAGGATAAAATTATTTTAAAGAGGGTATAATGTAACACTCTAAGCTTCCACCGTACATTTCCCTATGAATAATGTAGTAGCTTGCATTGTAAGCAACGTGGAGTTCTAATACACCACGACCAATCAAACAAGCCGTTATGAATACTAATACCCAATTTTTAAAATTTTATATATTTTATTTTCCAAAATGGACTTCATTTTTCTATTTGTAATATCTAAATTATCTTAGTGTGAATTTTTGGTATTTTTCCGAAAACTATGAATTTTTGATGAATAGTGAAAAACACAGTGTTATTGTTTAAAATCGACTTTTTATTTAAATAATTAGTTATTTTATTTTAATTTATTTTATATCAAAATAGATACATAATACCTATATATTTTCAATGCAATTCATAGGAGTCATTTTATAATATGTTTAGTTATAGAGAATTTTATCTAACTTTTTACAGTCTTTTATTCACCTTCTAGGAGCATTTGAAATTATTCAAAAAACATAATTTTACCAATTTTTTGAGTTAAATTTAAGAAATCTGAGATACATGGTTGAAATAATTATGTAAATTTTGGTTCAAAAAGATGAAAATAATTTTTTATGAATAATAACTTTTGACTTTTATTTACCACAGTTAAAAGTAAATAGGGTAATTAAGGGTAAAAATGTAATCATAATTACGCAAACACATGTCCCAATTCTGATGGATAAGTGTAATTAGACCAAAAACAACCTCAGGAATAAAATCTGACCCCATTTGGTCTAATTGGTTTGGATTAGGACATTTATTATTATTTTATTTAAAGAAGAGTTAAAAGTGTTAAATTCAATGTTTAATAACTAAACCATTTTTAATATAAGGTTATACATAAAATAAATTCTACTATAAATATAAATTAAAAATATAAAACAATTTCCTACATAATGGTATTTTATTTATAATTTTTAGACATTAAATAGTAAAATTTATTAATTACACAATGATGAAACAGTAATTACCTTATTAAGGAAATAATAAAATAATTGATATTATAAATTTCTAAATAAATGTAAATTGAGACTTATGATGAATTACACTAATTTTATAGGTTAATATGGCATGTTATGGTTTATTAAATAAATTGTATTTGAAGTGATAATGTTTTTATAGCTTTAATAAAATCAAATACTAAATAGTGTTAAAATTGACATAATTGAGTTTGTAAAAAATATAAAATATTATTAATTGATATAATATTCATAAAAATATAATGTTTGTCCAAAGGACATGTATAAGGTTATATATATTAATTATTAACAACTTGGGGTTATATTGGATTGTTATAATAATTTCATTAACCATATAATATAAAAATACAAATAGACATGATAAATGTCAAACTATTTACTAAGAGATAAATCTAAAAGATAATGTTAACATGGAGACCTAAACCTGTATAAAACCTATTAGTTGATAGGTTTTTGACCCAAACCCACCTTATCCTCGAAATAAATTATTTTTGAGAAATTAGAAAACTGAAATGATTTTATTATAAAATAATA
This sequence comes from Viscum album, assembly GCA_963277665.1. Taxonomy (NCBI): domain Eukaryota; kingdom Viridiplantae; phylum Streptophyta; class Magnoliopsida; order Santalales; family Viscaceae; genus Viscum; species Viscum album. Next base: position 931,864,085 of record OY728165.1, read on the forward strand.
TTTCATGATTTTCTTAAAGTGATCATCACCTCTCTTATAAAAGCATAATTCCCATTATCTTCATTTAACACCTCCGAATCCATTTTGATCGGCAAAAACCTACCCAAATATCTTTTCAACTATCCTCCCTTTGACCTAGATCCCTTACATTGATCAGAAAACCAACCTAAGGTCCCCTTTTGATCAACTCAAAAAACCAACCCCCAGAGAAGAGATAATGATTTCACCACCATCTTTCAAGTTCTTTTCCTCTTGCACTTCCACTTTCCTTGTTTTTCCCATAAAAAAATAATAAATACATTTTATTATAAATAAATTTATGTTATAATAAATATGGAAGAACTATATTTATTATTTTATCCATCCTATGAATGAAAAAGTCACCATACGTGCGTATGTACGGCTTGTAGTATCCACGCCATAGTGTTGTTTTTTATTTAAACACTTAATTATTTGTATGGGTATAATAATTAGTATAATTGATGTAAGTAATAAATATTAAATGTTAATTATCCTGTATATATGATATACCATCCAATTAAATACGATTTCATCATCAATATAATGATATTGTCGCTCGTGCGTACATACGGATTACCGTCTCCATGAATGCGAGGAGATTCATTCCTCATCGTCATCATTCAAGAATAATATTCATTTTATGATTAAAAATAATTTTTAAGAACATAATATAATTTTGTATATGAATCAAAGATATATTATCCATTACAAACTCGGCTTATGTAACCAGGCATATAAATGAAAATGAATCTATTAACACCTGAAACGATGATACTACTAAAATATTATTAACAAAACAATATTAGAAGATCTTATATGATATCATATTTATGTATATTATTATAGTATAATTTAAATACAATTATTTAAATATTATTTATAATGTTAATATACCCTCTTCCATGGAAAATTACAAGTTAAGGGTTAATTCTCTAATCTCTTTACTTATCTGAGGTTGTTAATACATAAGTATCTACTGGGACCTATTTATCATCCACATACATGTTTTCCTCAAAATATAATTCAAAAAATATTTACTATTTACTAGACTATGGGTTAAAGCCATATATACCCTTATTTAACCATATATGTTTCAAAATAAATCTTTTTTTCATTTTCTAAACAAGGTACATTATTACCTTTTCGACAAAATTAAGTTAAGAATGTCTTTTTTTAACTTATAAAGCAGGTGCGGCTATTTTCCACTATTATAACATCGTTGACGATTCCCATAAAATATTATAAGAATATTTTCAAAATAAATGTATTATTTTATAATTATGTGACTTTTAAATGATTTAAATATAGAAATTGGTAATTATTTCAAATAGTTTTCATTTCATCTATGCCAACATCCTTTGATGGATTCTAAACTTGTTTGAAGTTGATTTATTATGATACAAATCTTACATATTGTATGGAAGGTTTTACTATATGATTGACTATGGATGTGTTAATTTTATACCATTCATGGTGTCTGTTTGAATTATTAACATTTTTTATGATATTTTTAATACTATTGTTTATGTTTGGTTTAAACCTTTTCAGAGGAGGAATGAATTGGACTTAGTAAGTGACAGATGGATCCAGCTATAGCTCCTCGATGCATCAGTAGGTCTCATGAGACAAACTAGTGTCTTGGACCAAGGGCTTGAAAAAATCTTATTATTAGTCTTGCAACTAGGCCTTGACAATGTGGTTATGAATTCTTTCTTTATTCATTACATCATTATAAAATTGGGTATTGATATTACATGTGATTATTCGACTTGTAGAATATCCATGTGAATAAGTAAAAAAAATTAGTTGATTTATCTTTTCTATATTATTCATAAATTTTAGTTTAAAAGGATTTTGTTTTAGTCTTATAGATTTCAATAAATGTTTATTCTTATTTATGAATGTTTTCACTATATTATTATCATTACTGAGCATCTGATGTCAACCCTTTTTATGTTTTATTTTTTCCCAGGATGTAAAGAACTATTTTATGAATGGACTATAGAGATAGTCTAAGGGATATGAATGTGGTCAATGGAGATAATGTTGATGTTTTTTCCTTTTTATAATGTTATGTAAAACATATAAATGTATCTAGTACTTCCAAGGCTACTAAACTGATCAATCTTTTCAGATTTGATCCCTTGTGATCATGGAAATGTTATGTAATAATGCACCAATGTTGGGTAATTGGGGTCAAGGCGTTATAGAGGTTATAATATAACCACCTGTTTTTTGTTTTTTATAGAAACACCCATATTTTGTTTATAACATAACCACTCATATTTGTTTTATCATGTAACCTTTTTTCAAATGTCCAAGTACCATTATATAATCATAACAAATAAAATATTATAATTATCAACATTTCCATCATAAAATTTGAAATAACAAGGAATCATTACAAGATATAGATATATTCAAACAATTTATAAAACCATTTTCAATATAAAGATACCTAAAAAGTAAAATGGTATTTATTTTTCTTGAACAATTTTTGGCTTTTAGGGGAAGCCAAATTCAAAAATGGGCACAACGGTGAAAAATTTATTATCATCGTGTATATTAAAAAATTCACTTTTTATTTATTTAAATAAAGTAAAACACTTCATATAAAAATATTACTTTTTAAACCCATTTATTTAAATTCAAAATCAAAAGATTAATTTATAAATTGTATAAAAGAAGGTGGTGTAGAACATCAGAATATGCCTCAATGAAAGGAGACTGAGACGATGTCCCATACCTTGAGTCAGACTCATCACGTAAAATTTTTATATTCAAGAATAATAAACATAGGTCAATTTATATTATATTTATATAACTTTTCATGTTTATTATTCCTTTTTTATCACTAGTTACAATGTTATAAAAATTCCATAATTATTTATGTTCATATCGGATGTTTTGTTGATATTAGGTACTTGAGTCGAAAATAAACATAGATTGATGTAACTATCCCATGTGGACATAAGTCCATAATCTCTAGAATAATATTAATGACATTATTATAATTTTTATACCTAAATTAAAATTTTAAATCAAACCATGAGGTACGGTAATTGAAAATGAACCACGTTTAAATCTTTGAGATGATATGTCGTACAGACGCATGAGTAACATTTTTCATTTTTCATTGATAGTTTTGGAAGGTAAGTAAGTATTAGTTATAATTTTAAAAATTATTATAACATCATTAATATCATATTAATAATTTACATATAATTATATATATTTTATACAAGTGATAAAAATGGGTTGAATCGCTTCGTGGAGGTAATAGTTCACATGTATGCATGAACAACATTATCATTTTTATGTACATGGAAGTATGAACGTAATTGATTTATTATATCTTATAATAATTAATATTCAATTAATATCACATATACACATTAATTGAATTATTATAAGCAGTCATGAGAGATGGTTATACAAAATTAATGAGATTGGTTCGTGGAGGTGATAGTTCACACTTACGCAAGAGTGATTAATTCCATTCCCATTTAATGTAAGTGGAGATGGATTTGGGTTATTATATAAACATAATAAACTTATAAGTATATTAATGATACTTTAGAAATTATATTATCATGGTTATTGTAGATTTTCATGAAGTGGAAGAAGAAATAAAATAGAAAAACATAATAAAATTTTTTCCTCTTCATTGGTTGATCACCTTTTAGGAACACCTTAACACCTTTAAAAAAGAGGTTATTCCAAAAATAAGATCTAAATAATGTAAATAGGTATTATAGTAAGTGTTTTGGGTAGGTATTGGATGATACAATGTGTAACACCCCAGGTAAATAAAGAATATGACATTTCATATTTATCTATATTTGTGAATAAAATATTGAAATGACTTTAAAGGGGAAGTTATGCTCGATGGCGTACCCAACACGCAACAACGAGTTTCTTGGGAATCTTACGTTGCACTCTAATAATAAAACAATATTATTTTAAATGGTAGTTAATATGTAGTCGTTGTATTGGCGGGAATGGATAGAAATAACTAAAATATGATTATATATGTTCTTAAATATTTTTACATTTATACAATAAAAGATAAAGGCTTAAAATGCGGAAGGAATTCAATTTTTGGCGTATATGCCCTAGTTTTCACTAAAGGTTCACTTATCACCTTTTGTTGGAGAACCGTCATTAAATATAGTTTTTTTCACTCTTAAACATTCTTTTGGACCAAATAAAACTCTTATTAAGAATCGGGACATCAAAATTTACTTTGTGTAAATTTTTGGTATCTTTCTGATAAAGTTCATTTTTTTAATGAATAGTGTAAAATGTTGTATTTTAATTCAAAACCACTTTTTAATCTAATTTATTTATATTATTAGATTATATTTTTAATTGGTTTTAAAGTGAAATTAGAAAATATTTTTACCATTAAATCCAATAGTGGTCGTTGGAATCAATTTCACATTGAAATCAGACTTAAACTAGTGTCAATCTTTTGATACTTATTGTTTCATAAAACACGCTATTTGTCATGACAGCGGGAATTAATTATTAAATTAATTAATGTGACTTATATGTTTTTAATTTTGTAAAAAGGAATTCATTTTTGAATTCATAATATCAAATATAGCTTAGGGTGATTTTTTTGGATTTTTCTGAAAAACATCAATTTTTGATGAATAGTGAAACCACTAAGTGGTACTTATAAAAAACTGATTTTCTGTTTAAATGAAATTTTTCCATCATTGTGTTTTGAATTTTGAAAATCCGACATACATGGTTGTCATTAAGAATTAAAATGTGGATCAATGAGATTAAAATAATTTTTTGGTGAATAGTAACTTATTAAGTTTTTAATCGCGATTAGTGGTAATTAGTGTAGTTTAAGGTATAAATAATGATTTAATGATATGAAATGACCTAGAAACATGTCCCAACATTATTGGTTGTGTAATGGCCGACCAATACAAGCCATGGGTCAACTTGGGTACCCCATGGATCCACATTAGTTGGGAAATGACATAAATAACATTTTATTTAATGTAAAAGTAAAATTGACACAAACATGAGTTGTTTTACTAAAACAGTTTTTAAGTGGGGTTACACAAGTCCATATTTTTATTATAAATAGTCATTGGAAATCTAAAAAGATTTACTACAACATAGTAATTTTTTATAATTTTTAGACATCAAATAAAATAAATTATTTATGACATAATAATGATGGAGCGATGACATCATTATTTGACGATTTAAATAAAATGGAATGATAATGTAAAATCTAAGAACTACACATGTCCAAAACCAATTGGATGAGTGGATTTCGAAGTCTTATCACCTTATCCACGAATTCTATCAATGTGGGACCTTTTAAAACCGAAACACATTTTCAAATAAAGTAATATTTCTTACTTTCCAAAAGTACCCCTCCTCTCCTCTTATAAAAGGCCCCCACCTCTACCTCATTTAACACACTCCTCAAGCCTTTGGATCGGCCAAACCCTGCCCATATACTCTCTCCAGATCCCTCTACTCATCCTAGAGGACTCCCTTTGGGCAGAATCCTTTCAAAGGAAGCCTTTAGGCTTAAATCAAAAGGAGTTACACTTTTAAAGGTAATTCATTCTCTCATTTTCATTTGTTTTATTTTCCTTCTCCAACCCCCTAATATATTTTTATTTACTTCTTTTGTAACAACACCAGTATCTTCAATATACTAGTATGTTGTTATAAGATTTATTCGAGCTACACTCTCACACAACTACATCAAATGGTTAAAGAACATACGGTTTCCGTGGATGGTGAAATTCTGCCTCCCGAAACGATGATTGTTCAAATACTCATTTAACACCTTCAAAGGTGGCCATTATAATGTCACTATTTTTATATATGATATATAATATGTTTATGTTTTATTTATGCTTCTGTATTTTTCATTTTTGTATTACCTTTATGGCTTCGATTATGGGTATACGCGATATCTTCATTTAAGGAAGTGCGGACTATCGCCCCCTCAAAGTGATTTGATTCGTTAAATACCAAATGTGGGATGTATAAAGGATGGAAATATGATATTATATATGATATTATACTGGAATTATAATATACCTTTATATCATTATTATTCCATTCTATAAAATACGAAATAGAAATGAAAGTAGCGTTCATGCGTACGTACGACTTACCGTCTCCATGAACGGTGCATTTCATTTCTTACCTCTAAATGATTATGTAATGTTATAAATGTATCCATGTACTGGATATATATGAAATATATGATATCTACATAATGAATACAATTCTGGATATAATAAACATTTGGCCACACTAACAACATGTAATTGTAAGAAGACCACTTTCGACTTAAGAACCAAATATCGGCAAAACAAATATTATTAACTTAAATGATTACATAATGTTTGTGACATGGTAATAAGTGGTATAAAAGTAATAATGAACTTGAAAAGGGTTCTTAAGGAATTATAAAATAACTCAAGTTTATTATTCAGGAGATTAAAGAACGATCGAGTCAAGTCGGACCCGAGGTAAGGGATCTTACTCCTCTCTTTCTTTTTAAGTATACACTTTTTTGTCATTCCTTTTAAAGCTCATCTTTCTTGTTATTGGGATGATCTTTTATATTACATTTACATTAATTTTTATGTTCATGTGATGAGAGACCCTATTCTCTCTCATCAATCCATTTTGGGAGTTTTGAGTGGCGCCGTTAGGCTGCCGAACTTTCGTAAGAGATCTAACCTCTCTCTTTCTTTTTAAGTACTCTCCTTTGTGTCACTTCTTCTAAGCTCATATTTGTTATGTTGGGGGATTTTCTTTTATATTCCTCTTGCTGTGAATTCTATTGTAATATTATGGGATACTCTATTTGATCTCATCAATCCATTTTGGAAGTTTTAAGTGGCGTCGTTAGGCTGCTGAGTTTTCGTAAGGGATTTTTCATCTCACTTTTATTCTCGTGAGATTTATGCTACATTTGCCACAAATTACATTAAGTGGTGTATGTACTGCCCATTATTATACTCTTTGTGTAATATAAATTCATTTATGAGTATTTACATCAATGATCTATTGTCCTTCTTTCATGGGGTGTATGTTTTGAATGATACCCAAGTCGGTAAGGGAACCTTTCACCCTCCTCTTTTTTTAAAAGACTTCTTTTTTTGGGTCTTTTAATTTAAATATTGTTATGTTGGGATATGTTCTCATATATCCTTATTGATGTAAATTTTATGTCCAAGTGATGAGATACACTTTTTATCTCTCATCAACTCATTTTGATGTGATGTCGTTAGGCTGTCAAGGGAACTTTTTAACCCAATTTCGATTTCTTTGGGTTCAACATGTAGTCATTGAATATGTCATCCATTGAATATGTGTGAATGAACTTTTATTGTTTTACACTTAATATCCACTTATGTTGGGTGTATTTATATTTTTCACACATATTTTGAGATTTATTTGTCCTTAATTTAAGGATACCTTCTTTATAAGGGATTTCATCACATTTGACATTTCTATTGAGGGTTCATTGTTGTTATGCACCAATTCACTCTTATATGGTGTATATACTGTCCTTTGGAGTATTATATCATGAATCCTTTTATTCTCATGATATTATAAAGTTCTGACAAAATTTTATTCCTCAATTATTGTATTCAAGTGTCTCTAATTTTGGTAAAACCCCTTTTACCAGAATATCGTTTTAAATGTTTTAATTATTTGTTCTTATTAATATGCATGTTTTCAAAATGGTTTTAAGGATTTATTTATATGGATATTAATGGTTTAAAATGTTAAAAGCTTCAAGGTGGTATGGGACACTTAAATTCAAAAATCTCTTTATTAAATGTTTTAAATGGTTTTGGAAATGGTTTTTTTTTAATGGATTCATTACTTCAATATCCTAAAATGTTATATTGTGATTAAAATGTGGAAATGTTATGTTTCCTTTATTCATGATTTATGTGATACGATTATGTTATGGTTCTTGGGCATTGTTATGAAGAACGGGTGGTTTTGTGATAAACTAAGGGCGGGTGAGCCCGATATAGCTCTCCAATGCATTGGGTAACGTGATGAAGTAAAACGTTAAGGTTTCTCCGAAGAGATTTAGGGAATATACTGTGATGGGTATTCCAAACGTAACCAAGAGGGTTACTCCCTACGTAAGAATGTTATGAATGCCTCAAGTTACCTTTATGTCTTATGATTTCTATGACTTATTCATGGTTTGATGAGGTATGTTAAAGTGCCTTTGTTTTATGGGTAAAGTATGATTTCATTCTTATGTATATATGAACTCATGTTTCCTTTCCATATTTTTTATAACTCTTACTGAGGTTTTTATGCTCATCCCATGTTTTTGAAATGTTTTTCACAGGTCAATGGAAAGGTACATGATGTGATGATAGTGTCAATGATGTGTCAAGAAAGAATCCGTGTTATATTTTAAATATGTTCCCGTTGATGGGAAGAATGAATATTGTCTTTTATGTAACCACTTTGTTTAAATGTGGAATGTAATGCAAGTTTCATGATCTAATTCTATAAAACTCTAAACCTGAAAAGATCCTCAATGTGTAATCTTGTAATAACTCAAGATTAAGTAAGGTTTAAGGCTGGGGCCTTATACAATGGGTCCATGAATTGTGAATATTGGAGAAGAGTGAGTTTGTTTTTATAGGAGAGGGGAGGGGCACCCATGGAAACTCTTAAAATTTTAAATTAATATAAATGAATTTTTTAATCCAAATGATTCCAACATGAGATAAGTAGAATATAAGATTATTATATTTTTAAATCCTCTTATAAAATAATTTTTAGGCATTTATTGATTTTAATTTAAAGCTTATCATTTCAGTTTACCCATAATTGATCACTTTTAATTTTAATTATGGTGACATCATTTTAAATATTAAGAGGCTATAATGTTAACATATATGGGGTCAATTTCCCATAATTAGACACATAATGAACATTTATACCATTTAATATCATGTTTTTAATTTAATAGTTTTTTGGATTTTTAACTAAATTAATATATTATTACTTTTATAAAATATCAATTATGTCAATTTTGATAATATTCACATTATTGAATTTAAAAAAAATCAAAAAGTGATATAACCTTGAACAAAATAAATTTAATAACCTTATAAAATTTCATATTCACCTATAAAATTCATGGATGAAATAAATTATGTCAAATAATATTTATTTTTATATATATATTATAATTTATTTGATTCGTTCATTAATAAGGAAATCACCACATCATCATTGGGTCATAATTAAATTTATTTATTAAATTCGTAAAATATATAAATAAAATTCTATTATGTAGTTAATATTTTTATATTTCTAATGACTATTTAGAGTAAAATATATCACTTATATAACCCCAATTTAAAATTGTTTTAGTAATAAGAGTAATGTTTATGATATTTTTTCCCTTTACATTAAATTAAAGGTTATAACCATAATTATCACACCCATGTAGCATAAAAATGGACAAAATCCATCCCATGGGTTTCTTTGGTTGTACAAAAATCATCTAATAAGGTTAAGACAATTTTTATGGTATTTATATTTTATTATAATATTATTTTAACCCTTATTTACATGTTTAACCATTTAACCATGATAAAAGAAACAACAAATTTACAATTCACCAAAAATTATTTGGATTATATTAAACAATAGTTTTCATATGTAATAAAACCATGTATGTTATTTTTTGAAAATTCATTTCACAGAACAAGAAAAATTAAATATAAAAATTAACATTATTGTCGGAATGAGACAATTAGTTTTTAAGAAGTGTAATCCATCAAAATATTGACATGTGGTTATTTAAAATTTCTAAGTGAAATTACTTTTAGTGATAGAAATCAGAATAAATGATAAAAAATAATCTAAATATTATTTAAAACAAATTAAATGGATAATATTATTGTTTAAATAAATTATACCAATAGAATGTTTTGAATAAAAATGCAGTATTTTTAACCATTCCTTAAAATATGAATTTTTTTATAAAAATACCGAAATTTGAGCCAAAATAATTATTTATATCCCATACTAAAGAAGATGTTTATTTTTTAAAAAATATATCATAAAAAACTTACAAAAAACAAGATTTAAAAATGGTTATCCATCAAAAGGCAGCAAAACTGCATTTTTATAAAAATAATACTTTTATCTATAAAATAGAATTTTTTATCATAAGATGAAAATAAAATACCAATAATAAATTCTAGGCATTATATTATATTTTTAATTCATTAATATAATCCAAATATAGTTAATTAATTATTTTATAAACATAATTATTCACATTTATATTATTATTCATAAAAATACATCTTCTATATTCAATTGGTTTTTAGATTCATTTCAAGTTAATTTTTAACCTATGAATATTTATGTAATATTGTGTAAACTATACTATATTAATTTAGTTAACACTATTCATTAACTCAATTCAAATATCTATGTGATAAATAAAAATAATAAAATGATATTATTAAAATATATTACTTTTCGGTATAACTCATTCTTGTCTGGGACATAAGATTTGAGAGAAACTCATCATTGCATGTTGAGTACTCTATCAATGATAACATCCTTGTAAATGTAAAACCATTATCTAATTCATAAATATTAATATATTTTTAAAAGTATTATTCTATTATTACCTAGGATGTTACAATATCCTTTTATATCAATCAAAATATAAAACTTCCTATCCTTGGGAAAATAATGATTCAGAAAGGGGTGATATTATTTGCTCACTAATGTGTAAGATTAATATAGATGTTGTCATGAAGAAATAATCATATTCAATATAGAAAGGTAAATAACTTTTAAAAACCCATTTAAACAATAACATAATATTAATATGGCAGTAATATATAACTATCAAACAATTGAATATACAAAGTCACATGTGCTTTAAATTTATCCACAATATTCTAACTAATATAGTCATCACACATACATCAATAAATAATGTCACAATGAGATAGTGTATAATTCTAGACATCAAATCTATAATTTCATGGCCTTCTTCTAAGACCACTTACATTAGTGGGTAATTACATTTCCAAATTCCTACAATTTTTTGACTCTCCCAGAATTTAATAAATAAAATTCATTCATCCTATGAAAGGGATGAAACATTATAGAAATTAACATTCATATTGAAAAGGTAATATATGAAAAGTTAAAATTACCTTATTAAATAAATGGAACCATAAACCTTTTAGTGTGTTATGGAGAAAGGTAGTAAAATTGGACAACCTTATTAAACTTGACCATAAACCATCCAAATAAAAAATAATTATAATATCAATACATAATATCCCTAATATATTGTAATTATAATAATGGGTTTAGGTCATTAGTAAAAATAATTATCATCAAAATATCATTTAAAATAGTTTTGAGGAATATTTTTCCTTTATACATTGAAAATATGTTGAAAAAATGTGTTCACAAAAATATTTTCAAAATAATTGTCCATGAAATTAAAATTATATACATATAATGGAATATTTAAATAATTTAATGTTTAATATTGAATTAAATTCTATACATTTCATACATGAGAAAATAATTAATCCTTTAATATTATTTATTAAATCCAAATTGACATTGTATGGATAAATAAAAATAAGATTCCATGATTTTTTTAAAAAAATGGTTAAAAATATCTTTAAAAAATTATTTGGATAATAATAAATTAATTTCCTAAAAAAAATTAGAAGTCATTGTTTTGGAATAAAAATGATTTTCGACCATAGAGAGAAATAAAGTCAGATTATGTTAAAAACATTTTTACAATAATTTTAATTATCAATGTGAATGAAATGGTTATATTTCTTGAAATATTCATGAATAAGTTGTGTATAAAATTATTCATGAGTTTATTTATTGAAATTTTATAATATCTCATCATTATAAATTAAATTATAAAAAATCCCAATAAAGGATGAGATTGTAAAATATACCATTTCTACTTTGGTATATTTTTAATCATATTACCAATTAAAAAAATAAAAATAATAGAAATTAATAATATAATTATAAAGGTTTAATGAAATAAAATATCCAATAGTAATTATATACACTATATAGAATAGTTATGTGGTGAATATGGCGTCTGTCTCACAGAAGTGAAAGAGTGTAGTGAAACCCTTACCTTAGGTTCAACATTCTTTATATTTTTCTGAAACTCATATATAACCAATATAGGTATATTATACATAAAATATATAACCATTATAATATATCTCATACAGTATATAATTTACCTATGGTCTTTTATCTCTAGTTCATTAAGAATTCTTTTTTTACATCAATGTTTCTGTAAATAACAACTTGGTAGTTGACGTATGTTTTGATTTGTTATTTGAGGTCCTTTTGCAGTTACCATTATTCTATAATATCTTAAATTTTAAAAATTATAGAAATATCAAATATATTAATTGTATATTTAATTATATTAATCAATTAAACATAGTGATAGAAAACAGATTACGTAGCTCATGGAGATGATAGGTCATAGGTACACATGAACGCTGCATGATTTTTTTTTCATGGAGGATAGAATTAAAGAAATTTAAATATTAATTAAATTGTATACAGACATCAATAGTTCATAAATTTAATTTATATTAGTCTTATTCATAGTATTTACATTCCATGTTTAAATATAAAAATCAAAATATTTCACATTGCTATTTGGAAGCAGTATTCAACATTCATTTGTGAGAGATGTTATTATTTTATAAAATATTTTTAGATAATAATTTTTATTTTATATTATATTAACATAGGTTTTTCTAGGTCATAAAAACATATATATTTAGTAATTTTAACACTATTACATTCAATTTATTATTATGTGAAAAATTAATCACATCGATCTTAGAGGTGGTAGTCCGCTATACACATGACAGACGTTATTTTAACCCCCATAGAATGAAATATGAGAAATTATATGTGAAAAAATAAACTCATAAGTAAAATAAATTCATTAATATTTTAGAAATATTTTAAATACATTATTGTATCCTTTCATGAAATAGTTTCAACGAAAAAAAATTGCATCGGTACGCAAGGCAGTATCCCCCCATACCACATTCAAAGACATTATTTTATATAGGATGTAAGTAGAGATAGATATGAATTGTTTCATTAACAGAATAACAATTTAGTATATAGTATTTACTGGTGTTATTATATTACCATAATGAAATATATTTTTAATGGGGTGTATGAAGAAATAAGAGACATACATTTATGCATTTTAGCTTTTCATTGGAGAGGCTCTTTTGGTTTATAACTACAGAATTCATAGTAGGGATTCCTAAAAAAACTAATGAAAAAACATATTTTGATGTAATGAAGAAAATTGTATATTTTTTATATTTTATGAACGAAATTTTTTTGAATGTTTTAAGAGGAGAGTTGAGGGGAGGCACTTTATAAGTTGTATTGGTGACATGGAGAAAAATTTTTAATAGAGAAAGTTGTAAGCATGCATGTCATATATAAAAAAATAAAAATGGTTCATTATAATAAAATCATATGATATAATTTCTAAATATTTACATCTAATAGATGTTGTATATATTTCCTTTCATTTTAACCATTATCTTCCTAGTTTAACCCCTTGGTAAGTTCACTTTAACCTTAACCACGATAAATAATTTTTTTTTTTTTTTTTTTTTGAAAAACATATTTTGGCCATATTTGATAATATAAGATCTTATATTTTATAATAAGAAACCTCTTTCTCAAAATTATGTATATATATTTGGAGGAGTTAAATTTAAAAATAATCTCTCATTTGTGTCAAAAAATTGAGTTTCTAAAGAAAAACATCCAAAATTTTAAAAAATAAGAATGTTGGAATCCAGTTTCATGTTTTTTATAATGACCTATGTTATATTAATTTCAATATAAACGAACTAATTTTACATTAAAATAAATTTGAAATTTACTTTATGCATCTTAAAAATTTAAACAAAAAGGTTAATTACATAAAAAATCAGTATTTCAGAATTCATTACAATTTTTTTATTTTCGTAAATTTCACAAAAAACCCACCCACTAATAATATTGAAATTTAAATTTATATGTTGAGATTTATATTTTATACTTAATTTTGTTAAATTTTAAAAATTAAATTTATATTATGAGAATAAAGTTGGACAAAATCATCTTTTAAAAAATACAGTTTCAATGTGAAAATTTATTTTTAATTCAAATGGTTCTATTTTAATTTTAAATCAATTGATAAAAATTGAATTAATTATTTACGTGTGTAGACAATATAATTCACATAATTTATTTAGTCCAATTCATAACCAAAACATTCCTTGATATGTTATAATTGCATTATTTAAATAATAATATCAATAGTATATCAGGATTGGTAAAAACCTAATGTTGTGTTTTACTTAAGACATCAATGAAATAAAAATTATTAAAAATAAATTATCATAATGTAATTTGGGGTCACATTATCTTCTAATATTTATATTTCATTTCATATACATTTTGAAATATGATTGTACTCATTTAAAATATTGTGGTGTTACATTCTACTGCCCTTTAAAAAAATTATCATCTAAATTTTATCTTGATATAACTATTGATGAGTTTTATATTTGAAAATACAATTCTTGAAATAAAATATAGTTTAAATGGTTAATAATGTATCTTCTTGATAATTGGGAAATATAAGTACAAATTCACTGAAGAATAACACATAACTAGGTTTCCATTTAGTAGAGCATTGATATGAAAAAAAAGATTGACATGGAAGAGAATACTTGTTCCAAAGGATTAATAAATATTCATGGAGAAAAATGTCCCAATAATGATAAAAACCATAAAAACCTAAATCTATGATGATGTAAAATTCCAATTATTTAATAGAATATAATAAAATAAGATAATTTTTTATCTCAATATATTTTCTCGAGAGTTAAAGGATAAAATTACTATTATGCTTGAGAATAATGAAAAATATACATAAAATTTCATCCTTTGATTATGATTCAATAAATATCCTCATTATTTATCACTATAATAAATTAATATTTATGATGACTTTTTATGCCTGAATTCCTAAAATTATCATGTAACACATTATAATTTCCATAAAACAATGGAAAGTGATTCCTTATATTTATGTAAATGTTTCTATAACCAAAGTAGACCCAACAAGTTAGCCAATATAAGACATTAATTTATAAGAAGCAATAGAAACATCACTAGATAAAAATTACAATTAATTATTCAAATATTTTACTAAAAACTGATATATTTGAATGAACATCACCTAGGATAGTGTTAGGCACAACACAATTGTCCCCCTCTAATTATGGACTCAAGTACCACAACCTTTTGTGATATTATATATTCTCCCCACACATTATAGTTTTCCTTCCTCAAAAATAGCATTAATATAAGTATTATAACGTTCAAAAATAGTAATAAGTCATCATTAAATCCACAAAAAATGATTTATAATCTAAAAACGTTACCAATAATATCATAAAAACCACCTTTTAAATATTATCTCAGCATCAGGAATATATTATGTATTATCCTCCCTCAATCATTTTCTTTTCATGAAGTTAACATGATACAGAATCACTTTTCCTCATCATTAAAACCATTCAATAGATTAAATCAAATCCATAATCAAAAATTAATACATTACAATTCATAATCATTTCATAATTATAATATTAAGAAAATCATTGATATAATATTCCTATAACATCGATTTTGAATCAAAACATAAGAAGATCAATCATTCCACTTCCCTTGTAGTAATATTTCAATCGTGACCCTGATCTCATATATTTTGTTGAAGTATATTCCCTTGATGATTGGGGAATATATTTTCATAGTCCCCAAATTTCATATAGTTGAATCATTTCACATTTAATGAACAATTCTTGAACTTTTAATCATGATTATTTTGACCATTCTCTCCATAGTTTTCATAAACTTCCAATCCATTAAAGCAAGTACCATGTTATATTTCTTCAACTATCACATGTGGGAAAATCCTCCATTCCATTCATACCCTTATCCATAATTTGATCTACCATCCTCTTCCTTTATTGCTTCACTTTGAATCCATAAGACATGGATACTTATTTCTTAATAAGGATTGCATGGGATACTATATACATGTATGATGAGAATGTTTTAGAAACTAAATCAATTCAAAAGAATTGTATTTAAAAAATAAAATAAAAGAATAAAATATGTATGTATACTACATTTGTAGTCTATATAAGGACATTGAAACCGTATAATTTTTTCTCTATTCATTGAAAAACATCTTATTCCTTTTTTCTTAGGATTATGAATTTTATTTCCAATAATTATAATTTCTCATGAGGAAAATATTTCTCTATTAAAATATCTATAAATTCCCTCCAATTCATTATATATATTTCCACATTATCCATGTTGTTTTGATTCAATAACCATCCATGCTCTATATCCTTTAAGAGATGAAAAATTTCCATAAAATCCTTCTCTATTTAATTATCGTGCATATCATGAAATATATTCACTACAAAACTTATACATTTTTTACATTGAAATGGATTATTATCCCTAAGGAATGATAGAGGTTACTAACACCAAAATCTTTCTCACCTATTTACATTGTGTAAGGTATCAAAAATCATTATCATATAGGAATGTTTATTACTTATAACCAGAGTAATCTTCTTGAAATTGGATATAATTTCCTTAGTTCCTACTTGAGTTTCGACTTCATCTTTATTATCTTTCCTCAGATAGGAAAATATATATAGTTTCTTTTCATTGATTTTTTTCTCATTCCTTATTCTATGATTCACTTATAAAAAAATAAGCCATAAATCACAATAATATGATACATAATGTATGATCCCAAAACCTCTAAATAACTTAACATCAATTTTAAAAATAATGCATGGATAATATCATATTCCTAAAATGATTACATTTAGAGTGTTTTAAAATCATAATACTAATTCCAAACCATCATACTTTATTCTAAAGAAATAATTATTTAAAAACATTCACCGTCAAGTGTCATAATAGTTTTACTATAATATGCATTGTAAAATACCAGTCAATGATCAAGTCAAACCCAACATATATTTTTCAGAATTGTAACACATGGAAATTATGTTTCATGAACCACGTCCAGTTGTAGTATATAAATACGGATGTCTTTCTTATTAAACCAACATAATATATACCATATTAAAATATTATTGTGTTCTTTAATACAAATCTACAATGTCTATCATCATTTTTTCTATTTTATGTTCTATGAAATCTTGTTCAGAAGATATTATCTTAACTTCTATGATACCAACTATAATGGCCTCGACCCTTGCATCTATTAGCCCATTATTAATTTATTACATTAGAATACAATATAAATAATCACATCCTGAAAGAAGTAATAGATTATTAGTCTTGCTAACTACGTACATACTTGAATCTCATTTTAATGGTGAAAATATAAAGTATACAATGTTTTATATTTGAGAAATATATTTACCACATAGAATATCCTAACTTATTAATCATAAAATAAATCTTAGTATCATAGGAAAAATAAAACATCATGCAGGGGTGATCTCATATTATCATTATGGGTAAGAATATAGTGGAAGATATCATGAATAAATAAAAATAATCAATATAGAAAGGTAAATAACTAAACAATTTACATTTAAATAGATACATTATTATAAAATTAGTAGAATAAATGATTATAAAATAATTCTATTCACATAATCACTTGATCGTGAAACTAATCCAAGAATATTTTTTCTAATAGAATAATCACATGGTAAATTATAAATGATAATAAAATGTTATAATGTATATTTTTTACATAAAACCCCGCTATCAAAGCCGAATCCCAATAAATCACATATAAACAGGTTAGGCCTCGATCAAATATCTGAGATAGTTAGTCTAATTAGATATATTGATTCACTGAGGGGTTATATAAGGACCCACACATCACATATTATATCCAATTACTTAATTATATTAAAATGGTAAAACATAATAGAAATAAATATTAATATTTTAAAACTAATATATAAATTATTAATAATTGCCCAAATTAAATACCGTAATCATAAACCATATTGCAGAATATGGAGAATGGTAATAAAATTTTACATCCCCAGTCATAATAATAATAATAATTCGAAATAATTAATAATGATGATACTAATAAAACATTCCAAAAATATATCATATGTTCAATAAATGGATTATTTCATTGAGAAATATAATTATCATAAAAATTTCGTGAAAACAATGGTGAGGGAAATATAATTTTCACCATGAATGTTTTTTTCAATTGAATGTTATAAAAAATGAAAATAATAATTTTCAAATATCCTTTGAAAAAAAGTTGTAACATTTAAATCATTTATTGTCCTTAATGGTGTGAAATTCCATATATGGTGAATACTTTAAAAAAATCATTTCATTCACATTTTTGGTACAAGAGAAATGTAGGTTTTTGAATGAAATATTAAATATTCCATTAAAAAAAATCAAAAAAAAACAATGATTAATTATTACTTTACTAAATAATTTTGAGAATTGTAAAAACCTTTTTTAATCATTTATAGAAAGCTTTTTGTAGAAGAAAAAGTATTCTCGACTAAGTTGAGAAGTAATGTGGTATTTTATTAAAAATATTTTCACAATAATTTTAAGTACCAAAGAGAGGAAAACTTAAATATTACATGGAAATTTATATAATACCCTTGGGAGAATAAAAAACATTTGTTTAATGCGTGATATATCAATTTCTCATTGCAAATTCAGTCATAAAAAATTTATATAAACAATGAAATTTTAACGTAAACTATTAGAACATCGGTAACGATTGAATCATAACCCTGCAAATGAAATCGCATCAAATGAAGAATTACATACCAATAATATATTATTATCCATGATATAACATATATAGGGGAAGAAATATAAACCACATAAAAGAATTATGTGTCGAATATTGAATTTGTCTAGGAGATGTAAAAGTGAGACGAGGATCCCTTACCATAGGTTCAACATCCTTGAGATGTATTTGAAAATCATTTATAATATATAGAGTTTTATTATACATCTATTACAGAACTATGATCATATATATCATAACATACATTATTTATATATGGTAAATATCATTTTTTCATTAAAAATTCTTTGTTAAAAACTCTTCTTCCAGTAAAAACAACTTTGTTTTCCTGTATGTTTTGATTTAGTAATTTTTTAAATTATATATTGATACTGGATCCATAATAAACATAATTTTATTCTATATAATTATATAATATATATTAATTATAAAATTATTTTTATTAAAATGAAAATTTTCGATATAGATAATGGTTACATTAATAATGGAGATAGTAGGTCGTACATAAACATGAATTTTATTTTCATTTTTTGTAGATGGATAGAAAAAAGTAAATAAATACTTACTAAATTTATTTTATTAATAATAATTTCATATATATAACATATTTATAAGTCAAATACAACCTTATTACCATCCATCTAAAAGATAAAATTAAAAACATTTCACATTACTATGTAGACGTAGTAGTCCATATATATCCATATGTGAAATTATTATCTTCCAATGGATTTTAAGGTAAGAAGATACATGTGATATTATATAGAAATAAGTATTTTATGTCATAAATATCACATATATTCATTAACATTATCCTTTATACATTCCATGTAAGCGTAAGGGAAAAACGAATCACATCACATTGTGAGGAGGTAGTCCACCGTAAGGATGAGCGACAACATCGTATCCCCCGTGGAATTGATAATAAGAGAATATATATAATATAATAACTATAGAATCATTATAATTAAATAAATCCCATATAAATATGTTAAATCCATCATTATATCTAACCACGAGTGGTGGTGATAGAAAACGAATTACATCACATCGTGAGATAGTAGTCCACCGTACACAAGATCTATGGTTTTATTTCCCATTTTATATATTTTGAGATATATCTTGGTTAATAAATTAACATAATGAAATATTTTTATATTTTATATCATAATTTTATAAAATTAAACACTTTTTTATAGCGTAAAAGATACACCACACCAAGCATAAACGAAAAAAATATTATTATTTAAATGTGACCATTATAACCTACCCATTATATTGGAGGTTATGAATATGAATGACCATGAAATGAAAATATATTGACAAAAAAATTAAATTAATTAATTGGTGACCAATTAATTAGATAATAATTCAAAATCCTACTGAACATAAGAGAAATGTTTCTATAAAAATCTATTTTCATGTAACAATGTAGTTTTATATCAATAAATTTTGTCAATAACTATTATTAGAGTTTCTAAATGAAATTAATATACTATATATTATACAAAGTGTTTTTATATTCATCTAAATGATTTTGTAGGCATAATATAAGAATCAATCCAATTTTCTATATAATAAGATATATTTCTCAAAAATTGTTTTCCCTCTATTTAAGGAGACATTTTTTTAACAATAAACATTGATACTTAAAAAAATTATATTTAAAAAAAAAATACTATATTATAAAATAATTAATTAAAATTTTATTATGCTGAGTCTTTTTTTATTTTTATGAAATTTTTTAATATCTGATAAAAAGTCAAAAACATCAATTATTATTGAATTTTTTTTCAACCATTGAAAATTTATATTTTATTTTTGAATTAAATTAAATTTTTTTATATCAAATTATAAATAATATAATTATTTTAATTGGAATGTAATTATTTTTTGAATATGGAATAAAAACATTTTTATATTTAAAAGTGAATTTTTCAAAAAAAATATTTTCATTGATTTTTGTAATATTAATATTAAATTAAGTTATCTAACTTTTATTGTATAAATTATGAAATATAAAATCTGTATTTTAAATTAGGAGTTATATCTTTTTAAATAGTTTCCTTTATTTTCTCGATAGTTTGAATTGTAAACATATTAATTTTTGATAACATCGTTAAGGGTTAATAATTTAATGAAGGGGAAAACAATATGATAATGAAAATAAAAATACACTAAAACATTCCCAAATTTTGTTTTTTATTAATTTTAAAACCAAATCATCCATTTTTTGAATTTAAAACCATTTTGGGTGAGTTTTGTTACAGCGATTCCATAATTGTATTTATTTATTTGAAAACTGATTATTTTCAAGATAATATTTTTTATAAGTATTAAATTTTTAAAATGTGGTCATAGTAAATATATTTTTAATCATAAATATTATTTTTAAATAAGAAGTGCTTATATTCATCTTGGAAACATACATTTATTTTTTATGGAATAAATAATTATTTGAAATTATCATCAAACAATAATGAAATAATTATCTTATTAATGGAAAAATAAATAAATTGATTTTAATTAGAAATATAATTTCCATTAAATTAAAAAAAACACTTCATTAAAACATATTTTATGAGTAAATGTTTTCCATAATAATTTTTTGTTCTAATTTATATCCATTATTAATATTAAAAATTAGTTATGACCCTTACAGTATTTTCGTAAATTAAATGTCAATCATGTCACACACTAGTTTTAAATGAGTATAACATTTCTAATATGGTGTAATCTATAATTTTGTTTGAATGTAAATTAAATTTTCAAATAAATGGAATATTATTAAATTATAGTAATTTATTTTTATTTTTTATCAAACAAATATTTACTTTAAATTCTTACATTGCACTAATATATTATAAATTCAATTAACAGGAAAAATAAATAATTTTGTAAAAAAATTAATTTTTGATTTTATTTGGATGTTTTTATGATTCCAACATATTATATAGATCCATATTAAATATTAGATAGGTTTATTTCAAAATTTATTCATATTCCCAATTTTAATAAATGTGTTCTAATTAAATTAACTGAATATTGTAAAATTTGACAATAATAATATTAAATAGAAATAATATTTATTTACAAAATTTCAAAATCATAAAAAAAAATATCAACATAAGGGGTTAATATGTGGTCAAAAATATAATCCACTATACATTTATAGGCCATTTATAAGTATTTGGATCCATAATAGGCTAATTATATTTCAATATTTTTTGGAATTCCACATGTGTCCCTTACTTCAATTATAAAAAGAAAACCCTTACATCACTTATTCACATCACATTTAGCCACAAAAATATACCAGTACTAGGAAATTAAATAGATAAACATATATATCCTTGTTCTAGTTATTTTTTCCATTTTAAAACATCAATCCTATATCCCTTAAGAAAAAATATAATAAAATTCCGCTGAAGAAGATGAAATAACATTTACCCATTATTTCATGATTATTTTTCTTATAATTCCACTTATAATGTTATTTCCATGATAATGTAAGAAATAACATATCATATATATTATTTTAGGCTATTATAAATATGGGAAAACCATATTCCACCTGTTATCTGACCTATGAAAAAACAATTTATTATGTCAGAGTATGTATGGCTTACCGTCTCAATGCCATGGTGTAATTTGTTTTCATCACGAATTTACTGGGATAGTTATAATATTGAAGATAATGGATATATATGATATGTATTAAATTATATCAAATATATAAATTTAATTTATCATTCACTCCCTCATCCATTCATTCAAAACTGGAATGATATCGTCAGTCATGCGTACATATGACCTATCATCTCTATGAAGTGATGCGATTCATTTTCCCTTTCCAAATTTAAAAAATGTTTATAATAAAATTATTTATTACAAATGATATCTATAAAAACTATAATCATTGAGATGATGGATATATATCCTATTGAGGATAAAAACTATCATTCATTATGAAACATGTGTGAGAAAATAAAGAAATTAACAAATCAATCAATGAAAAAAAACAAAATATTACTGAAAAATTGGTAATAAAATATTGTAAGATGTTAGTATAAGATATTATAAATTTTAATATCATTACTAAATATGTTAATATCATGCATAAAACTACTATAAAATAGGTTAAGGCATTTAAACCCAATATTAATCATACGTTATGGTATTTATTATCTCGATTTTCATTCATTAGGTGAATAGATATTTCATTAATTATGTCATACTAAGGTTATGTGTGAAATGATTTTTGATTTTTTTATTTTTTGTTTCAATTTTTTTGTGAGTAATTATATGTGGTATTTATAATAAACCCATTTTGTTAATGATATTATCATTATAAGGGATGTTGTCTAAATTTCACATCATTAAGGAATTTTTTAATACTCTGCACCTAATTTCTTTTATATAGTCTATATACTTCAAATTTTTCATTTATAATCCCATCAAATGAAAATTTTATTTATCATTAATATCCATATATAATTTATAATGGATATGATTTTTTTTATAATATATAAACCATTTTTATATGTGGTGTTTACATTGAACGTGACATGCTTAACCGAGGAAGTAATGATAAATCATTATCTTTTTCTCAATAAGGATAATTACTGTTAAATAATATTGATTAATGAATAAAATTTATTATTAAATATTTATTTATTTTTAAATGAATGAGAATTTGGAGACAATATATAAAAAATACCCTTAATTCATCAGTAGTCTCATGAGATTAAT
The DNA here is from genome assembly GCA_963277665.1 of Viscum album. NCBI lineage: Eukaryota > Viridiplantae > Streptophyta > Magnoliopsida > Santalales > Viscaceae > Viscum > Viscum album. Next base: position 931,887,843 of record OY728165.1, read on the forward strand.
TAGTTTGACAAAATAAGATGGGTTTCTACCCACAGATTAAAACTACCTTAAAGATAGATATTGATCGTAACTATATTTATGGTAGATCATGGTAGTTAAAGTTTTTTAAATTATTCTTTTTATTATTATTATATATAATTATATCATTCAATTATTTATAATATCTCGGGTTATTTTACAAACTCATGGTATTATTTATATGGTATTGTTTGAAAATATGTTATTCCTAACATATTATTTTAATGTTATTGATTAGTTAACATATGTTCAAGTAATTTAACATACTATAACGATTACCCTTAAATTATTTATGATATATTCCATTATAACTAACCCTTATTTATTTTTTACCTTTCAATAGGGTTTTAGATGAGATATTTTAATGTGTTTTCAAGGATGTAGTTTGTTAGATTTTGATATGTATTTTGTTTTATGTTATGTTCAAAATGTAATATGGTAATAATTTATGTATCTAGTTTCTAAATATTCCAAATTGATTTGTACTTTGGGATTCAAATCATATATCTAAACTAATGTAATAATGACTCAAACCATCTTAATGATACATGGTTCAGGGATGTCACTATTGGTATCAAGGAATGCTTAATAAAATACTTGTGAACTATATTTAGGAAAACATAGATTAGGTTAAAGAATCATAAGATAGATTTTGAGGATAATAACAGAAGGACATCCCAAAGAACCATTGTTTGTGATTATTAAATTAGATTTGTGTAAATTTATTAATTTAAGTTAGTTATTACTAAATATTTAAAATTATTAAGGGTTCATAAGAGTTTTATGTATTGTTGTGTAAACAATTTTTTAAAATTGGAGTATGGAAGGATGAAGGGAATAAATACTAGTAGAATATGTTGGGGTTTCCCATCTCATCAAGTCAATACAGTTTGTGTTGGAGTTGAGAAAACCATGACCATATTAGGACATATTACCATGGCTTATTAAAATAACATTGCACATATGGAGAAATTTTATGTTCCATGACACAACACACATATATTGTATATTTTATGGGATAGTGGACTCTATTGTTTGGTTTAACTATTAGTCCCATGAAAGATGAGAAATTGATTAAATATATAGATTATATGTTTATGGAATTGGGATGGGGTGAAACGGAAAATTTTTCACATGATGTATAATTTCTCAATGGTGATGATGACTAGTTATGGACATTGATCCAAGTTTGAATGGTGGAAGGGAAAATATATCTCATAGAATGGAAATATTATAGGGACACATTCTTTAAAAAATACTTCCCTCATGAGAACAAACATGGGATTAAGAGAAATATCAATAGTTTAGGGTAAAAGTAAGATGAATTTTTTTAGATAATGAATCTACATTTACATGGTTAGCAAGGTATTATATAAATTACAAACACAACATGAAATGAAATATTGTGAATTTATTTAAAGGGATGAATTTAGGTCTCTAAAGGGTTCTGATCACTCAATATTTTTCTCCATATAACTAAATTAGTTTTATGTTATATCAATACCAATAATTAATTCCCCATGTATTATATATTATATGGGGAAAAGGGTATAATGGGGAAAATCAGTCAATCATGGATAATGAGAAGATGGAAAAGAGGTATTTTATCACATGTGATAACTATGGAAAGAATCACAATGTGAAATACTTGAAAGTAATGAGAGGGTGATATATGTGTGTTGAAAATGTTCCTTAGGAAAAATATTGTAAAGGGAGGAATGAAAATAATTCAATACATTGTCTAAACTATAGTGGAATACAACCCACTAGAAATAAATTACCCTTGAATTAGGGGAATATAACTCAGAATAAGATGAATGAGCATGGTCTTGCTTATGTTATTGATACAACTGAAGACGAGTGATTAAAATTCCTCCAAATTTGGATCCAAGAAATATATTTTAATTTTATTTTCATCATTATTTAGTCATTATAAGAATTATTAAATATATAATCATTGTACTGTAGTACAATCTTTTTATTTATTGGATATAATATGTTGAATGGTACCAAGAACAGTGATTTAGTAAAAAATAATCTCTTTTTGAAACACATATTCAAGGGAAGTATAACCCTTTATTTTTTCGTGATGTAGAGATAATGATTTTAATTTTTGAAAAAACATGGTCCAGGTAAGGATAACCCATTATTTGTTCTTTATGTAGAGATAATGATTTTCAAATAAAAACATAAATGATATGAATAAAGTATATTAGGTACTAATAACTACCTTGGAACTAATTTTACATTCTTATAATATTATTTATAATGTTTATAAGGATTATATTTTATGAAATGGTATAATTTAAACTTTGGATGCGTTTTTATATATTATAATATTACATCACCATAAGATGCACACCATGATAAGAGATGATAAATTATAAGATAGTTCCACATGAAAGGATAATATTTTTCATATTAATAAGAAACATATCTAGTAATTATATTTATCATATTATTATAGAGTGAATTAATTCATAAAATATAGAAAAATGGGATTGAAAAAATAAATGTTATCTTATTTTCATCATTTTGATAATAACAATAGCCTTTTTTCACATGGCTATTTTATGGATTTGTGGTCATTAAATTTCCCCTAAAATTTTTCTCTCTAACAATCTCATAGTATTTGAGTGTTATTTTTATAATCCATGTCCATTTATTCATTTCCCACATATGTTGTCCTACTATGATTCTATGTTATGTGGTTATTCCATGTGACTTGGTAACTCCCATTCCCTATTTTTAAGAGGTTATTTTATTAACTATTTTATGATGTTGGTTATTCATATAAAAACCCATTTATTACAAATATCATGTTTAAATTGTGAGGACACATTTTTTTGAGGTGGTGGGAATGTAACATCCTATATATTTAAAAGGAAACACAATGTTTGATACTATACAAGATACACCATATCGAGCATAAACAATTAATTAAATACAATTATTTAGATGTGATAATTATAAATTAGTTGTTATATTGAGTGAAATGAATATGATTAATAAACATATTAAAATAAATGTTTTCCAAAAAATAAAATGAATTGATGGTATACCAATTGATTATATGTGAATATATATTCCAATTAAATATGAAGGAAACATTTTTCTAAAAAAATATTTTTTATGCACCAATATTTTTTTACCCTATATAATTAAATTAATTACTTTCATTGGAGGATCTAAATGAGTTTTATATATTAAAATTTTAGAAAAAAAATTTACATTCATTGAAAATATTTTATAGGCATATGATAAGAAAAAAATAAATTTTATTACAAAATAATATAATTTTTTAGAGGTTTTCTTTTATCATATTAATGGGGTACTTTTATTAAAAAATAATCTTCTGCTTATAAATTATACGTTATAAAGTAATTTACATTTTTTAAATAATAATTTTAAATTTATCAATGGGTGATTTTTTGGATATTTTTTCTGAAAAAATTTATTTTTATGTGAATACAGAAAAATAAATATTTTCATTGAAAATGATATTTTTATTTCAAACATTAATTAGTTATATTTTTGTTTATAATAAATTAAATATTATATTTATGATATTAATAATAATTATGTTATATTATTTTTAATAAATTTCATTATTTAATTTTGTTTAAAAATATTTTTATATTTAATAGGGTATCTTTATGAATAAAAATTTTTCATTGTGTTTTTAATATTCAATATTATATTAAATTACATCATTTTTTTCATTATAAAAAATGACATCCATATTTTCAATGATTATTTCCAAATTTAGAAAACATGCCCCTCTTATTTTTTGGACAATATGAATAGTCAATGTACTAATTAATGTTCGCATTGTCAAGGGTAAATCATGTAATTAAGGGTATAAATAATATGATAAATGTTATAAAATTACCCTAAAGTTGGTTAAAATAGTATTGGATGGGTATTCTCTAATTTAGAGAATCCATGGGTCGAGTTTCTGACCCTTTGGGGCCACATATTTGACATTAAGTATCTTATAATATTTTATTTTACAAAAAGTCATCCTTGAAAAACTATTGTTTTTAATACGTATAACATTTTTCATATATTCTTATCCAAATTATATGTTGAACCATAAATAGTATTGTTAATGATAAAATTTTTATATTTTCCCTTGTAACATAGTTTTAAATTCTACGGTAGAAATAATAATCTTAATGAAATTCACCAAGATGATGATATAATTATTTAATTAATGGAAAAAATCTGAAAAATGTTATTAATTAAAATGATACGAACTATTAAATTATAAAAAACCATGAGGATTTTTTCGGATTATTAAATATGTACAAAATAATTATAGTTTTGGATTTATAACCCTATTTTTCAATAATAAGTGTTGATGGCCCTTATAGTATTTTATTTAATTTAAATTCAATCATGTGATACTATTTCTTTTATTAAGTATAGTATTTATAATATGGAGATATCCAGTGAAACTTATCAACATTAAAATTAATTTTTCAAAATAATTTATTTATATATATTAGAATAATTTATTTTTTATATTTAATTATATAATAATTTCCATAAATTCATCCACAAACCTAATATAATAATAATTTAATTAACATAAAATTATTATAGATGTCCTTAAAAATAACATTTTCAGGTAAATTGAGTGATTTAATGTGTCTAAGAATATTTATGAAAAACTATAGTTATTTTGTTTTATTATATTCAAATTCCACCTTTTTATTAATGTCATTTAAGAGAAATTTAATTAATAATGTAAAAATTGACAATAATGATATGTTATGGAATTATTATTTTATTAAATTATGTAAAAACATTAAAAATATTTAATAAGAACGAGGCCTAATATATATTCTAAAATTTCATCCATAATTAATTTATTTGAAAATTTTATGGGTTTTCCCCTTTAATATCCCTATTATATGATAATATGTTGAGACATTTTGAAGTTGAATTTCACATCAATTATTAAAGGGAACCCATTCCATCAAATATTTGATCTAAATTGATCCATTAAACACAACCAATCCTTAATAATTTATCATTTGGGAAATGCATATCCAATATATAGTGGTTTTTTCAACCAAATGATCAACCATGTATCCATTAAGAATATATATAAAGTAAATCTATTAAGGAAGAGGTAAATGTCTTTACCAACATATTCCAATATTGGGCTTCTTATACATTATCTTTAGGTTTTATTATCCTGATAATGTAATAAATTAATTATCTTATTTATTCTAATATTTTATTATTATTATTTGATAACCATATCCAAAATTTTATACATCTTACAAAAAATGTAAACACCACATTCGCTTACGTATGGATTACCATCCCCCAGTCATGTAGTAATTTGTTTTTCATGCACACTTTATATGGATATTTATAATAACGGAAACAATAAATATATACAAAAAATATGAAATTATATAAATTTTGTAAATTTAATATTTCATTCAATGCCATACCCTTTCATTCATTATGGTAATTATACCGATTCTTATGGGTACGTATGAGATACCATCTGCAAGAAGTTATGTGATATGTTTGAATATACACCATTAACAAATGTTTATTAAACTATTTATAATGATTAAAAAATATATTTTAAAAATTACTATCATTTTTAAGATGATGGATCAAAATCCAATTGAAAAGAATAGAGAAATTTAATGAAAAAATATAGCCAATAATGAAAGGTGATTGACAAATGAAAATGTAAAAATAACATAATATTATCAATAAATGGGTGGTAAAATGTTGCAAGATGATCATATATGTTGTTATAAATATATAATTTCTTCCTTTATGTTTTAATTAATTTTTTAAACCCTTTATATAGGATGCTAAATCAAATATAACCAAAATTAAATGTGAAGTAAGCTATTTCTTAATGCAATTTTAATTTATTGTGTTAAACATGACTTTCATTAATTATTCCAATCTAAGGATATGACTGAAATAATTTTTTATTATATTATTTTTTATTTTGACTACATTTATTTGTATTTATATTATATACTCATAATAAATCCATCTAATTAATGATATAATATTTGTAAATGACTTTATCTCAATTTCACTTAATTTAGGCATATTTTAATAATATATAACTAATTAATTTTCTAATGTGTATATATGGCCCCAATTTTATTTATGATCATTATTCATTGAATATTTCATTTCTATTAAATGTACTTATTTATTGTATTTTAGATATTATTATTTTCTATATTGTAAACCACCTTTAAATACAGTATTTATTATGCCATTGATTTTATTAACTAGGGAAATACTATTTAATGTGTATATTTTTTGCAATAATAATATTTTTTTAAGAAATATTGATTCATGAATTTAATTTATTATTTTCTATTTAATGAGTTCTTTGGAAATCCTTGAATGGGAGGGACAAAGATAGAAAATACCCAAAATGCATCAGTATTCTCATAAAGCCAATCATTTGGCCAATATATGACTGGGTTCTACCCATAAGTATAAATATTCATGGGGATAGATCATGAAAATAAATATATTGAGTATATTTCTTGATTGATTAAATGTCCTACATTATTCATTCCATAATTTTTTTGATTTGGTTATTCAATTACTTAGAATACACATTTTTTGTCTCAAGATCATGTGATTATTTTATAGAATTATTTGATCATATCTTATTCTGGCCATATTATTTCAACGAATAATTTATTATCTTTTGTTCTAGTCATTTAATTTACATGGTGATTATCCTTTACTAATTTATGATATCTTTTTCTTTTCTTAACCCCAACTGATCATTTAATCTTACCCATTTTTTGTTCCCTTTCAGAAGGTTATGAAGAAGAGATATATAAATTATTTTTAAAGGTTCATATTTGTTATATTTTTTTATTTATTATGTTTTATTTTCTATTCCAAATTAAACATTGGTATTATATATATAATCTTGGACAAAAATACAAAACTAGTTAGTCCTTTGTGATTCAAATATTATATCTATTGCAATGCAATAAAAAATGGATCATGGTCTAGGATATGAGTGTTGTGGAAGTTATAGTATATATGGAATTTTATTTTTGTTATAATATAATTTATGAATATGATTTAGTGGAGATAAAAATGAAATAAAACTAATATGCATGTTTGTGAACATTTCCTCTTCTTAAGAGATCCTCTTTATGTTATTACCTAAACCTATCATAGGACGGCTACCAAATCCAAATAATACCACTAGAATATGTATTGAAATGTTAAGAAGATAATTTGGAAGGTTTTTGATGAAAAAAATGGTTTTCAAGCCATGAATATGATCATAGAGGGTCGTCCTTTAGAAGTGGAGTGTAGGACCCAATTAGAATTTTTTTAAAAAAAATTGATACCGGAATTTTTTTCAAGTAAAAAGCTCCAAATAGGGTAAATATAAAACATTACACAGTATAATATTGAAATATGAAATTAAAATTAGTTTTGGATTTGTTTATTTGTCATTTTAATCATTACAATCATTCTTCAATAACTAATAAATTTTTTTTCCTTAATCATTGATAATAATTTTTCTTATTTTCACTATTAGATATAGTAAAATGTTAAGTTTTATTTTTTAGTTAATATAAATTATTATGATTTTAAATATTGAATATAATTTAATGAGTTAAATTCATATATTTGGAATAATCTAATTGAGAGTTAATCCTGAAGCAGCGTAAATAATGATTTTTCCAACGAAAAACATTAAAATGTATAAAATACAATTATATCATAATTAAATGTGAAATTTATTCAAATGAATTGAATTAGGTAAATATTAATAATATTAATCTAATATTACTTTCAAAACAATTTAAAATATACTTTATATTTGTACGTTATTTAAATAAAAAATTATGTTTCATTAAAAATTGTTATTTCTAGCTATTAATAAAAAATCAAACATTTACTAAAAATTATTAAGAATTCACAAAAAAATATTTTTTAAATTCATAAATAAAAATTTATTATTACTTTTCCAAATACATTTTCAAGAATTTTTAAAAAAATATGTAAACTATGTGCTCAAAATGTGACTAAACTGCCTTTTAAAAAGTATAGTTCTTCAAAAAAATATTATTTTTAATTAAAATGGTTAATATTATATTTTTTATATATATAAGAAATAAATTATTTCTATAATTGATTTAATAATTTATTTTTCATAATTTTTTGAGTCATAATAATACCCTCCAACTAAACAGCATATTTAAAATGATTTTTTAAATTATATTATTAGTAGTATGTCATGGTTTGTTAAAAACTAGTGTTGAATAATACGAAAGCGATATAAAAATTGATATTATCAAAAAAACATATCAAAATTTCATAGAGTGTTACACACTATTTTAAGCTTGGTGTTTGTTCCACATACATTATTGTTCGTGATTTTCATCATTTAAAATCAGAGGGAATTTCATTTATTTTCTTATAATTAGGATATTTCTATTAATATCATTTATCAGTGTCATTTTACCCTATTTTTTATAATATAATATAAAATTTATGAAAAGATGACCTTATTTTATATTTTTTTGATGAAAATTTTCCTCTACATCCATGTTCATACAGGTATTATAAATAATGTTCTTTTATATGATCAAATTACATGTTAATGCAATTTTAAACCATAATGGATATTATTTTCAATATTTTAAATGGAATACACATTTTTCATTTTGAGGAACATTTGGATTGTTTTCTGAATGTGTAAAAGGAATTTTTGGTTTATCATTTAGCACATGGATATATATTTTTATCATAATAATTGTTTATTACATTATATCTTTTTTCAAAAGATTCCATAATAATTGTCAAAATAAATTATTTTCTTTGTATTTAGAAATTTTATTTTATTTTTTATTTGCAAGGAAAAGGATATTTACAAGACTTTTAATATCAATATTTAAAAACACTATTAATGGGTTCTCCCATTTATCTCAATATATTTTAGTGTGTATCATGAATTTTTTAGGATATAAAATATTATGATTTTCTATGTTAAATTATTGGATTTCATATGATTATTTTCTAATTGAATATTTATTAATCTAGTCTTGTTTACATGGGTTATTATATGATGAATTAATGATTGGATTTATGATAATTTTATTCAGCTTTTTAAGGTTTTAATTTATTTATGGATTTATCAATTAACATCATATAATTCACTAGTTAATGATAGATATATAATAAATTAATATGGGCTTGAAAAGATGGTAGACGTTTTCCATTAAGGGATTCTATACATTATAATAATCTTTTCAGTGAACCATGAAAAAGGAAATTATGGTATTGTGAGGGAACCTAATCCACTATGGGTATATGATCACTATTATAATCATGGATGTGAACATTGACTATTAAAATGATTTTTTATTATTATGATTATTCCTAAAAATTATTATTAAATGTTTGAATATATATGATTCTCTATCATGGGTCATGATTTATTAATAATGATTCCTCCCTGTAAGGACAATTTCCTTTTCAAATTAAAATGAATTATTATATCACAAATGACTTATTAGGAATTAAATTGTAATGTTATACTAATAATTTCATAATTTTATTTATATATTATAAATTCATATGAGAAAAATTGATATCTCCCATGATTACCCTTACATAGAGTCTCATTAAACTATTTCTTGTGTTTCCATTTTAACTATGTTAAGAAGAACATTCTTAAATAATAAATTCAAAAAATGGTTAATATGAGGAATGATGGTTGTAGAATATGTTGATGGTATTTTATTAAACAAAATGATTATGTATCTATTCTTCAAATAAACTAAACAATAATGGTCATTGAATATGTACTATTGTGTAATGTAAAATGATGAAATATTTATATATGCTTTTCTTGGGATTCCACTTACACTACTAGAATTCATGTATTCACACCCTCAAAATGTTTATAAAAGTTAATAAGACACTTCTCTAACATGATATGTAGTAAAAGCCTCCTCTTCCACCAATAAGGATTTCACATTATGATCTATAGAGTAATTGGGGGAATGGGTGAAGCTCAAATCGAGGATAGGGGAATCCTTTTAAAGAGAAAAATATCAAATCACACTATGTGAGTAAGTAGATAAATTGATATAGTTCGAAGAAGTATTCAAGGAATAATTTTAATGTGAAAAATATAAGGATCATTAGTTTTTGGGGATTGACGATTACAAGACAGAGGTTCACATATCTTATCCTATCCATTCCTCTTTCAATTCCATAATCTATAAACCTTGTGAAAATTAAAACCTCAAAATACATTGAAGTGAAAAAAATATTAAAATAAATATACTTCTAGAAGTCCCCTTCCCCATTAAATATGAACCATATATGATTAATGCTGCAATGGAATAGATAAATGTAAACAATGATATGATTAAAACTATTTTTCCCTCAATAATAGTGTTTAAAAATATATAATTATGGAACTAAAAATTATATTATCCAAATCACTAATGATAAATAAATTCTAAAATATTTTTAGATATAATAGTATGAGAATAATCATTTCCTAATGCTTTAAATGATGTTATTTGATGTAATAAAATATACATAAAAGGGAATGAACCATCAGATGAAAAAGATTAGAATATTTGATGAAATGGAAAGGGAATAATGGAATTATAAATCAATATGAATTATGATATGATGTTCATCTATGATAGAAACTATTATATGAGAATTTAATACCCAATAAAAATTTATGATACCATATAAAATGTATAGCATTAGATGATATAAAAATACAATTAAAATGGAGTTGACAGGGCAATAAAGACGTTTCGTTGAACATGAATGATGATATGGGAAAAGAAATAAATCCTATAAATGAATACACATACTTATGATTGAAAATATCTTGAGGAATTGGGGGATATGAATATGATATGTGCATGTAATGTAAGGAGATTTTGTGATCCAAATGGAAATATAGAGAGATGTTCAATGTTCAAACCATGGATACAAATGAAATTAGACTATCTTGAGGGAATGTATTTTCCCAGACCTCTCCAGTCCACCACATTTTCAATATCTGTTATTTGAGGTGTTATGGAAAGTCAATGATACTTATTTAATCTCTTTTCAAAAATTTCATACTTTCTGAAAAATACGTCTATAACAGTTACTCATTGAACGGTAGCTCCTCAAATAGTGACTCAATGAATGGTAGCTCATCGAAAACTGACTCGCAGAATGATGACTCGTCTGATAGTGACACATCCAATGGTCAATCTTTTAATGGATATGTATCCAATGATGATTCATCCAACAGTGACTCGTCCAATAGTGAGTCATCCAATGGTGACTCATCTAACCAGGGGACATCCAACAGTGACTCATCCAATAGTGAATCATCTAATAGTGACTCATCCAATGGTGACTCGTCCAATAGTGACTCATCCAACAACAACTCATCTAATGGTGAGTCATCTAATTGTGTATTTCTCAATGGTGAGTAATATAATGGTGAATCATCCAATGGTTACTCATCCAATGGCTACATGTTCAATGGTGACTCGTCCAACGTTGACTTGTCCATTGGTGAGTCATGAACAGAGTTTCTAAATTCCAAAAGAATCACTCCTTTGATGTTATCTTTGATGCAAAACTCATTAAATTCCTTTTTTGAAGGTATTAAAGGCTTATACAAATCCCATAACTCCTACCTAAATTTTCATTAGGGTCCATGTGGCATTACTTGGTCAAAATGCATAATCTTGACCATAGACATATTTAATGGAAAATATAAAATATATCTAACCTACCGATCCATTTGTATTTTGAAAATTTCCGAGATACATTCTTCTAATATTTGAAATTATTGTTTTCATTGGTATAGGATGCCCATATTTCTTCATCCTATGTGATTCATGCATTGTTTTCAAGCCATGGATCGTGTTACCCTTCTGGTTTTCTCTACTGCATTCGCACCCCCTATTTTGGTGAAATAAAGAAATGTTGATCCATCTTTGTTATAAGATATATTCTACCTCTTTTGTTCTAGATTACTCAATATGTTCCCTCTAAATTATTTTCAAAATGTAATGTAATCTGATCTCCATGTTTCTAATGGTGCTTTCTCAATTATCGTTTGGTGTGGTGGTGTCGGTGCGTCCTTCGGTGGATACGGTTGTTGTGGGATAGGTGATCATGATCTTTTATCATGCTTCATTCTTTTGAATGAAATGTTAGAGACCTATTGAGGTATGGAATTCATTTCTTCTGTATTTTATCTATGTGTAAGCAAAGATTTATCAAGATTTATCTCGTTGGATCACAATGAAATTGACATAATAATTATTTTGACTATATTAAATAATTGGTATAAATTTCATAGTGATGTTATTTCCCCTTGATTTTCAAGATAGTGTGATATATATACTCTGCTTATTTATAATATCATTTTTATGTAAATTTTTAAAGAACATAAATATGGTATTAATGGTAATTTGATTGTCTAAATAATTTATGAGGCATGTTAAAGAATCTGGATGTTGTTGTTGGGATTTCATGACAATAAAATTGATGTAGTTATGCATAATTAATTGAGATGGTTAAAGAACTTGAAGCATGAATATGATTATAATTAAATGAATTTAAGTCATGTTAAATAGAGTGTTTAATTAATGTGTGATAGATAAGATAACTTGATTCTTAGGTTTCCTTTAGTTTGAATATATGAATAACGAATAATTAATTCAAGATGGAATAAATAACCAGTTCCATGATAAAAAGTTAATTCCTTATAATGTATGAGTAACCTACCTTTGTAATTCCATGACCCTAATTACCTAGAGTTGGTGCATTATTAAATAAAATTGTCATGATCACAGGGGATTAAATCCCAAAAGACCGATCAGTTTAGTAGCCTTGGAAGTACTAGATACATTCATAAGTTTTACATTACATTATAAAATGGAAAACAACATCAACATTGTCTCCATTGACAATATTCATATCCCTTAGATGGTCCTTATAGTTCAGTCATAATATACTTCTTCAAATCTTGGGAAAAAATAAAACATATAATGGGGTGATCTCAGATGTTCAGTACAGATAACAATATAGAGAAAACTTTCATAAATAAGCACAAACATTTATGTCAATGTATAAGACTAAAAAAAATATATTTAAACTAAAAATTAATCATAAAATGGAAAATATAATCAAATAATTCCACTTACTTATTCACATGCATATTAATCACGTTGAATAATCCCATATAATATCAATATCCATTTTTATAATGGTGGAATGCATAATTCCAAACTTTATTACCACATAGTCTTGGCCTAGTACCAAGACTAGAAATAAAATTTTTTCAAGACACTGTTCCAAGACACTAGATTTTCTCATAAGACATACAGATGCATCGAAGAGAAATAGCGGGCTCCACCCGTCAATTACTAAGTCAAATACATTCCTCATTTAAAAATATTGAAATATAACATAAACATTCGTATTAAAATTGGTATACGAAATGTTAATACATTAACCATAAACCATTAATGGTATAAAAATAACACATCCACATTCAAACATATCACAAAACCTTTAATACAATATGGAATATTTTTATCATAGTAAATCAACTTTAAACAAGTGTAAAATTTATCAAAGGATGTTGACATAGATGAAAGCTAAACTATTTGAGAGAAATATCTCTTTCTATTTTAACAACATTTAAGTGTCACATAATTATAAAATAAAAAATTTATTTTGAATATATTGTTATAAAATTGTATTGAATCTTTAAATTTGATATAACAGTGGGGAACAACCACACCTTCCATATATGTTACAAAACATTCTTACCTTAATTTGTCAAAAAGGTCATAAAGTACCTTGTTTGGAAGACAACGGAAAGATTACATTCAAAATATTTTATAAAAAGTAAAACAAGGATATAAATGAATTTAAGCCATATTCTATTAAATATTAAAAGTGTTTTTAAATACATTTCTAAGAAACAAAAATGTGGATGATTAAGAGGTCTTAGTAGATACTTACGTAAAAACATCCTTAGATAATAAAGAGATCATAAAATTAACCCTTACCATGTACGTTTCCTTGGTCGAGGGTATTTTAACCTCCTATATAATAGTTAAATCATTGTTATTAAATTATAAAAGAATCGTATACAGAAATATGATATCAAATATGATCTTTTAATATTGATTTGTTAATAATATTTTAGTAGTATCATCATTTGGGGTGTTAACTGATTCGTTATCAATTATATTCATGGTTACGTAAGCCATGTTTTTTATGGATTGGATGTATTTCATTCATATCCAGAATTATATTAGGTTCTTAAACACTATTTTTAATCATAAAATGAAAATTATTCTTGAATGATTATGATGGGGAATAAATCACATCGCGTTTGTGGTGACGGTAATCTGGGCGTACGCACGAGCGACAATATCATTATATTGTTGGTGAAATAGTATGTAATTAGAAGTTATATCATATATAAGGAATACTAAACATTTTATATTTATTATTTACATCAATTATACTCATTATTATTCCCATCAAAATAATTATTTGTTTGAATAACAAACTACACCATGACGTGGAGGCGGCAAGCCGTACGTACGCACGTATGGTGAATTTTTCATTCATAGGATTGATATAATAATGAATATTGTTGTTCCATATTTATAATAACATCACAGTACACATAATATACTAGATTTGTAATTTTTTAATGTAAATATCAAAGAAAGAGGAAGTGGAAGAAGAAAATAACTTGAAAGATTGTGGTGAAATTATTACCTCTTATACAAGTGTTTCCTTTTGAGATGATCAAAAAATCTCCCTAGTTAAGTTTTCTAATCAAATTAAGGCTTCTAGGTAGAATGTAGAATAGTTTAAAGGATATTTGGGTTGTGTTTGGTTGAGCCAAATGGATTTGGAGGTGTGAAATTAAGGGAATATGCAATACCCTTTTATATGATAGATGAGGGTTACTTTAGAAAAAACATGAAATGTTATTTTATAATAAAACAATTTTTGGTTTCTAATAGCTCCAAAATGATTTATTTTTAGTATAAGGTGGGGATGGGTCTAAAACCTCTCAATAAGTAAGTTTTATATAGGTTTAGGTTACTATATTTACCTTATCATTTAGATTTAAATCTTAGTTAAATAGTTTGACATTTACCATGTCTCTTGGTATTTTTATATTATACAGTTTATAAACATACTATAACAAGCCAAGAGAACCCTATGTGGTTCATTATTAATATATATAACCTTATCTAACTCCTTTGGCTGAACATTATATTTTTAGGAATATTATATCAATTAGTAATATAATATTTGTTTTAAAAACTCAATTATTTATATTTTAACACTATTCAGTATTTTATTTTTTTAAAGGCCATAAGAACATTATCACTTAAATTTAAATTTTACAAATCAGCCCTATAAAGTCATATTAATCTATGAAATTAGTGTAATTCAACATAAGTATCAATTTACATTTATTTTTATATTTATAATATCAATTATTATAATATTTCATTAATAATGTAATTACCGCATCATCATTGAGTCATAAATAAATTTTATTATTTAAAGTCTAAAATTTTTAAATAAAATAAGATTATGTAGGAAATATTTTTATATTTCTGATTAATATTTATAGTTTAATTTATGTTACGTATAAACCTATATTAAAAATGGTTTACTTATTAAACTTCGAATTTAACACTTTTAACTCATCTTTAAATAAAATAATAATAAATATTCTAATCTAATCCAAGTGGACCAAAGGGGATCAAATTTTATTAATAAGGTTGTTTTTTTCTAATTGAACTTATCCAATATAATTAGGACATGTGTTAGGGTAATTATGATATAATTTTTACCCTTAATAACCCAATTTACTTTTAACCGTGCTAAATAAAAGTCAAAAGTTATTCATCCAAAATTATGTTCATCTTATTAAGCCACATTTTAATTAATTATATCAACAATGTCTCTAAAATTTTTGAAATTCAACTCACAGAAGTGGTAAAATTATGTTTTATGCAAACTTACAAATGATCATAGTAGGTGGGTAAAAGGTGGTAAAAAGATCAATAAAATTTTCTATATCAAAACATATTATAAAATGACTCAAATGAATTAAATTAAACATATATATGTATTATGTAGATATTTTTAACTAAAATAAATTTAAAAAAAAATAAATATTTATTTAAATAAAAAGTCAGTTTTAAATAATAACGCAGTGTTTTTCGCTATTCATCAAAAATTGAATGTTTTCAAAAAAATGCCAAAAATTCACCCTAAGTTAATTTTGATATTACAAATACAAAAATGAAGTCCATTTTGATGAATAAAATTTATATAATTTCAAAAAGTGGGTATTACTATTCATAACAGCTAGTTTGATTTGTCGTGGTGTGTTAAAACTAAAAGTTGCATACAACGCATGCTACTGCATTATTCAAAGTAAAAACATACCTTGGAAGCTTGGTGTGTCACATTCTCCCCCCCCTTAAAATAATTTTTTCCTCTAAATTTCTAGAATATTACAGCTTAAAATGATTTAGGTGGATCTTCATCATAATTTCCTTGGGTTCCCATGTAGCCTTTTCCATCTTGTGGTTTCTCCATAGAATGTTTACCCGACAAGTCGTCTGGTTTCTCAACACTTGTTCACTGGTATCAAAAATCTTGACAGGCTCTTCACCATAAGAATGATCAGGTTCCAATTAAATTTCTTCATAAGTGAGAATATGTGTCGGTTCAAGCTCGTATTTTCTCAATGGTGATATGTGGAACACATCATGAACTATGGAGAGACTTGGAGGCATTTCCAAATGATAATCTACAAATCCAATTTGTTTTAGAATTTTAAAAGTTCCAATGTACTTGGGACTCAATTTACCCTTCTTACCAAAACATATAACACCCTTCCATAGAGATTCCGTCAAGAAAACATGGCCTCCTTCTTGAAATTCTAGATACATCCTCTGATTATCGGCAAAGCTCTTTTTCCTACTTTGAGTTTCATTTATGTGGGTTTGGATAATCTTCACCTTTTATATTTTTTCCTCCACATGATCTAGGACTACGAGTTTTCTTTCACCAACATCATCCCAAAAATTTGGTGTTCGACATCTCTTTCCATATATTGCTTCATGTGGTTCTATATGAATACTTTAATGGATACTATTGTTAGAGGAAAATTCGACCAGAGGTAAATACTGATCCCATGTACCTAGAAACTCATGTGATCAATATCTCAACAAGTATTATATGGTTCTAATAGTATATTCTTATTGTCTATTAGTTTAAGGGTGGTAGTCAGTGCTCAAACAATGTTCTGTATCCAATGCCTTCTAAAGATTTTTCCAGAATATTGATGTAAAATGGGGATCGCGATCAAATACAATTGATAGGGGTTCGCCATTGAGTCCTAAAACATTATTAATATATAGTCTTGTCAGACATTCAAGTGTTAAATCTTCTCTTATAGGAAGAAAATGTGACGACTTTGTAAAATGATAAAAAATGACCCATATTTCATCATTCCCTCAAAGGGTCTTTGGTAGCACCATGAAAAAGTCTATCGTAATATTATCCCATTTCCACTCAGGTAAGGGAAGAGGTTGGATGACTCCTAGGGGATGTTTCCTTCTAGATTTCACTTGTTGAGAAACCATAAATCCAGACACAATGTCAGCAATCTCCCTCTTCATGGTGTCCCACCCAAAATGTTCCTTCAAATCTCTAAACATCTTGGTGCTCCCATGGTGTATAGTGAAATTAAATCTACTTGAATTATCCAACAATTATCTTTTTAGATCAGGTATATTAGGAACACAAAGCCTCTACCCAAATTTCAAAATTACATCTTCATATATGAAATCACTCAATCTCCCATCATTCACAGCTTTAATCTTCTTTTAAAACTCCTCATCATCAGTCTGAGAACTCTTTAACCTTTCTATTAAAGATGGTTTGGAAACCATTTTAAAACATATGAATGTTTCACCTTCCATGGTCATTCCCATATCCATATTTTCTAGATCTATGAACATACGATATCTTTCAACTCTCATATTGTCCAAAACTCCATGATACATTCTTCTCAAAGCATCAAACACCTTATTTTATTTCCCTGGCTGGTAATGTATAGTGAAATCATAATCATTGAGTAGTTCAAGCCATCATCTTTTCCTCATTTTGAGTTCTTTCTGTTATAAAATATACTTCAAACTCTTGTGATGAGTATATATCTCACATTTTTTCCCATATAGATAGTGTTTCCATATCCATAAAGGAAATATTATAGCTACTAACTCAATATCATGATTGGGATATTTTTGTTCATGAAATTTTAGCTATCGTGATATATAGGCAATAACTCTATCATTCTACATAAAGACACAACCAAGTCCTTTCTTTGAAGCATCAATATAAATGGAAAACCCATTGTTCCCTAATGATAGAGTCAATATAGTAGCATTGACTAATCTTATATTTAGTTCTTAAAAACAATCTTCTCTCTCTTTTTTTCAAAAAAATATAACCCCTTTACGTGTGAGATTGGTTAATGAGTTATCAAAACAAGAAAAATTCTAGACGAAATGTAGATAATAGCAAGATGAACTAATAAAACTATGTACCTCCATTATACTCATCGGGGCCGGCCATTCCTAGATTGCCTTGGTCTTTAAAGGGTCAACATTGATTCTATCCTCAGAGACAATATGGCCAAGAAAATAAATCTCTTGAAGCCAGAATTCACACTTGCTAAACTTCCCATATAATTCATTTCGTCTAAGAGTCTTTAGAATAATTCACAAGTGATTTTTATAATCTTAGTAGCTTTTGAAGTATAAGAAGATAATGTCAATAAATACCACTAAAAAGTCATCGTGATATTCCTTGAAACCTCTGTTCATTAGATCCATGAAAACAAAGGCTGAAATAGTCAGTACAAAAGGCATTACTATAAAGTCTTAATGCTCGTACCTAGTTTGAAATGATGTCTTTGAAATATCTTCCTCTTTCAGGCACACTTAATGATATCCTGATTGAAGATCAATCTTTGAAAAATATTGAGCTCCATGATGTTGATAAAATAAATCATCAATGTGAGGTAGGGGATACTTGTTCTTTATTTTTATATAATTTATCTCCCTCTAGTAAATGCACAACCTCATAGATCCATATTTCTTCTTAAAAAAGGACAGGGGCTCCCCATGGATAAACACTAGGGAAAATAAATCCCTTATTACTCAAAATTCATCCAGTTTTTTCTTTACTTCCACTAATTCCACAGTGGCCATTCTATAAGGTGTCTTCGATATGGGCTTGAACAAGGAATTAAATCAATGGAAAACTCAATTTCTTGTTCTGGAGGATGTCCAGTTAAATCCTCAGGAAACACATCAACATATTCTTGCACAATAGGTACATCCTCTATTTTAACACTCCATTACTCACCCACAGTTATTTCATTTTCTTCCTCCCAGATAATTGAATCTAGTAGAGCTATTGGGGGTGGATCTAGATAAAAATTAGATGGTGATGTTTCTGCTCTAAAAATAAGGTACTCCTTATCATCATAAAAAATTATAACCTTCTTTTGTCTTGTTATAAATTCTTGCATCATGGTCTAAAATCCAATCCATATCGATGATTATATCAAATTCAATCATTGGTATGATGATGATATCAGTGGATAAAGAACTTTTATATACCCTAATGAGAACTGATTCAAAAAAAATTTATGTGATGATACTTCTCATTATAAGTTTTGGTGGAAAACTCCCGTATTTAATCAAATTGAAAATATCTAATTTACTTAGAAAACAGGGAAGATATGAAATAATGTGATGATTTGGAATCAAATAAAGAATTGGATAAACTTAAAGAACCCATTAAATTACCTACAACCACGTATTTCAGAGCTTCATCCTCAGCAATATTGATCGCATAATCTTGTCCTTGATCCCTTGTCCTTTATGAGTTAAGTTTCTTTGATTCTTAAGAAATTTATTTTCATCATTCCCCAGTTCTATAGAACTGTAGAATTCAACATTGATATCCTCTTTCTTTCCCTTGCAATCACGACCTTGGTGGCCTTTTCCACCACCCTTATAACAGACTCTCATTCCCTTCAGGAATGTACCAGGTTTTTTCTTCCCACATTTACTACATGATGGATATTCAACTTTCCTCTTCTAACCCTTATTTCCATTTCCAGAGTGTTTAGCATATCTCTTCTTCTCTTGATTTACTTAAAAGATGTATGACATAGATAATTCATTTTATGTCTTGATATCACATGAGACAATATCTTCCTATAATTAGAATGATTGTGAGATAAATTCTTGATGGGGAAACGGTTTTAACCAATTAAATAATTGAAAAATCTTACTCCTTGGGTTACTTATATAATTTTTTTCATTCCTTGCTAACCTTGTAATGTTAGCCTCATACTTTGAAAAATTCTTATCTTCCTTTTTCCTCAGACACAGAAATTGTCTTTCCATATCTACTCGATGGTCATGGGGAATGTATTTTTCCCAGAAAATCTCTTTAAACTCTATCCATTCCCTATTTGATACTTATTCACCTTCATTTGTGTTTTTGATTAATGGCCACCATTGATCTGCATCTCCTTTGAGGTGATAAACTTCCATGAAAACTTTTTCACATTCTATACTCCCCAAAGCATGAAATATTTTCTTTATGGAACTTATCCATTTCTTAGCTACTAAAGAATTTGTACTCCCATTTAATTTTAGTGGTTTTTTCCTCATTAAGCAGTCTAACATTGATCCTCCGCGTTGTGGATCAGGGTGCTCCAAATGAGTAAGGTTATTATTCATAACCTGGGTGAGTTGTCCCAGTATGGTGATAATATTATCTACACTAGATGCATCACTAGCTCCACTATAATTAACTTTTGTAGGAGGATAATCCCTAAATTTATTACATACATTGATATGGTTTCAATTCCTTAAACTAGGCGTCATTTTAAAAAAATATATAATCAAGATAAGTTTATGAATCGTAATACATAATTCCAACCTTGTCAAACACTTAACATAAATTGATTAGTTTAGGAATATAATTCATAATCATAAAAAAGTAGGAGGTATATTCTCATAAATCCTTCATAATGGTTTGTAAAAAAAATTTGAATTATCATAAGCATGTCCCCTAGGAGTTTCATAACGAAGAGTACAAAAAGGCTCATTGTTGTGTACCATGATACCCCAAGTCATGTCCGAAACACCTTGTCAGAGTTTTCACTCCTCTGTATATCTGTGCCCAAGCCGCATCTACCTGTTCATATCCATACAGGGATTTTTTTCATGGAAAGCTCACAAAATCTATACATTACCAAAATTATAGGAAGGTCTTCTATACAAATCCTCAAAGTCTATCTTAGGGTAATGTTATCTAATCAGAGTTTTTATAAATCTAAAATCCATGGCTTGTACTAAACATCCTCTGATACCAACTGTAACACCTCGACCCTAGTTACCCTAAGTCGGTGCATTATTAAATAACATTGGCATGATCACAAGGGATCAAATCCCAAAAGACCGATCAGTTTATTACCCTTGTAATTAGTAGATTCATTCAAAAGTTTTACATTAAATTATAAAATGAAAAATAACATCAACATTTTCTTCATTATCCGCATTCATATCCCTTAGACTATCCTTGCAGGTCAGCCATAATATACTTTTTAGCATCTTGGAAAAAAAATATAAAGGGGTCACCACAGATTCTCAGTATGGATAACAATACAGAAGAAACATTTATAAATAGGCGTAAACATTTAAGGATGTTTAAGACTAAAACAAAATCATTTTAAATGTAAACATTATAAAAACATGGAAAAGTTAAATCAAATAATTCCATTTACTTATTAACATGGATATTTTACTAGTTGAATAATCACATGTAATATCAATATTCAATTTCATAATGATGGAATGTATAATTCCATATTTCATAACCACATAGTGAAGGCCTTGTGCCAAGACTACAAATACGATTTTGTCAAGGCCTTGTGCCAATACACTAGTTTGTCTCATGATACCTACTGATTCACTGAGGAGCTATAGCGGGATCCACCCGTCACTTTCTAAGTCCATACATTCTTCTTATGAAAATGTTAAAACATAACTTAAATAGTCGTATTAAAAATAGCATATGAAATGTCAATAATTTAACCATAAAATATGAATTGTATAAAAATAACACATCCACATTCAAACATATGACAAAACCTTAAATAAAATATTTAACATTTGTATCATAATAAATCAACATCAAACAAGTGTAAAATTTTTCAAAGGACATTGACATAGATGAAATCAAAACCATATAAGAGAAATATCTTTTTCTATTTTAAAATATTTTAAGAGTCTCATAATTATAAAATAAAAAAATTATTCTTAATATATTTTTATAAGATTGTATTGAAGCTTCAAAGGTAATGTAACAGAGGGGAATAACTACACCCACCTTATATGTTAAAAAACCTTCTTACCATAATTTGTCGAAAAGGTCATAAAGTACCTTGTTTGGAAAATGACAGAATGCATCCTTTAAAATCATTTTATAAAAAGTCCAACAAGGCAATAAATGACTTTAACCCATAGTCTAGTAAATAGTGAAAATGTTTTTAAAAACATTTTTAAGAAACATAGATGTGGATGATAAATAGTTCCTAGTATATACATATGTAAAAACAACCTCAGATAATAAAAGATTGTTAAATTAAACCTTACATTGTATTTTTCCTTGGTCGAGGGTATATTAACCTCCTGTATAATAGTTAAATCATTTTTAATAAATTATAAAAGAATCATATACATAAATATGATATCATATATGATCTTATAATATATTTTTTAACAATATTTTATTAGTATCATCATTTCGGGTGTTAACTGATTCGTTTTCCTTTATATGCTTGGTTACATAAACCTTGTTGTTTATGGATAAAATATATTTGATTCATATCTAGAATTATAATAATTTCTTGAACATTATTTCTAATCATAAAAGGAAAATTATTCATGAATGATTATGATGGGGAATGAATTTCATTATGTTCGTGGAGATGGAAATTTGCACGTATGCACGAGTGACAATATCATTATATTGATGGTAAAATCATATGTAATTGGATGGTATATAATATCTACAAAATAATTAACATGTTATATTTATTATTTATATCAATTATACTCATTATTATACTCATCCAAATAAATAAGTGTTCGAATAACAAACTACACCTCGACGTTGAGACGGCAAGTCGTATGTTTTCACGTATGTTGACTTTTTCATTCATATGATGGATGGAATACTGAACATAGATTTTCCACATTTATAATAACATAAAGAATGTAGAATATACTGGAATTATTATTTTGGTATGGAAACAACAAATAAAGAGGATATGGAATAAGAAAATAACATGAAAGAGGGTGGTGAAATTATT
The DNA here is from genome assembly GCA_963277665.1 of Viscum album. Classification (NCBI taxonomy): domain Eukaryota; kingdom Viridiplantae; phylum Streptophyta; class Magnoliopsida; order Santalales; family Viscaceae; genus Viscum; species Viscum album. The sequence goes on from OY728165.1 coordinate 931,911,409, forward strand.
ACCTCTTTTTTCAGATGTTTCTTTTTGAGTTTATCATAAGGGCTCCCGAGGTTGGATTAATGATCAAATTAAAGCCCCTAGGATGAATGGAGGATTGTTTATAGGATATTTGGCTTAGGTTTGGCGAAGCCAAATGACTTTGGAGGTGTGAAATTAAGGGAAGGGGAAATAGCATTTTATAAGAAAGGTGAGGGTCACTTTAGGAAGAGTTTAAAATATTTTTTTCTAATAAAATAATTTTCAGTTTCTAATGGCTCCAAACTGATTTATTTCTAGAATAAGGTGGGTATGGGTCCAAAACCTCTAAACCAATAGGTTTTAGACAGGATTAGTTAACCATATTAACCTCATTGTTTAGATTAAACTCTTAGTTAAAAAGTTTTACATTTACCATGTCTCTTTGTATTTTTATATTATATGGTTAATAAACTTACTATAACAAGACAAGATAAACCCAAGTGGTTTATTATTAATATATATAACCTTATCTAAGTCCTTTGGCCGAACCATAGATTTTTAAGAATATTATACAAATTAATAACATAGTATTTTTTTTAAAACTCAATTATGTCAACATTGACACTATTTGGTATATGATTTTTTTGAAAGCAATAAAAAATTTATAACTTGGAATAAAAATAATTTAATCAACCCTAAAATGTCATATTAACCTTGAAAATAAGTGGAATTCATCATGAGTCTCAATTTACATTTATTTGGATATTTATAATTTAAGTTATTTTAATCTTTTATTAATAATGTAAGTACAACATCATCATTGTGTCATAATTAAATTAAATTATTTATCATCGAAAAATTATAATTAAAATTCCATTATGTAGTATATATTTTTATCTTTATAATAAATATTTTTAGTCGAATTTATATTATATATATCCCTATATTAAATTTTTTTTGGTTATTATACTTTGAATTAAACACTTTTAACTCATCCTTAAAAAAAATTATAATAAATGTGTTAATCTAATCAAGTGGAAAAAAGGGGTTCATATTTTATTACTAAGATTTTTTATTTCTAATTAATCTTATCTAATAAAATTAGGACATGTTTTAGGGTAATTATGATATAATTTTTACACATAATTATCCTTTTTTACTTTTAACCATGGTAATTAAAAGTCAAAATTTACTATTCATAAAAAATTATTTTCATCTTATTGAACCAAATTTTACTTACTTATGTCAGCCATGTTTCTAGAATTTTTAAAATTCCACTCACAGAAGTGGTGAAATTATTTTTTATGAAAATTTGCAAATACTCCTAGAAGGTGGGTAAAAGACGGTAAAAAGTTTTATAAAATTTTATATATTTAAAATTAATATAAAATGACTCTAATGAATTAAGTTGAACATATATAGGTATTATTTATCTATTTTCACCTAAAATAAAATAAATTAAAATAACTATTTATTTAAATAAAAATTCAGTTTTAAACAATAACACAATATTTTTCACTACTCATCAAAAATTGAATGTTTTCAGAAAATACCAAAAAATCAATATAAGCTAATTTTGATATTAATAGTCCAAAAATGAAGTCCATTTTGAAAAACAAAATTTATAAAATTTTATAAAGTTGGTATTACAATTCATTACGACTAGTTTGATTGTTCATGGTGTGTTAAAACTCCAAGTTGCTTACAATGAAAGATATTGAATTATTCAAAGGGAAATATACCATGGAAGCTTGGGGTGTTACAAACATCCTGTAAAGTATAATTGCATTATGTTTTGTAATAGTGATATCTTGTTTTGTGTGATGGTTGAATGTCTTACTTTGGTTCCAAGAGCCCATTTCTCTATTTGTTTCCTATTGATTTTGATGTGACGTGAGCCTGGGATGGTTGAACCTGGAAGGATGTTGTGGTATGTAGTGGTAGAGAGGCCTAGTGTCTGTGGCAATAGTTAATTCATTGAGTGGGGAGATGTAATAGTTTATGCATGTGGGTGTCGGGTAGGGCACCAAAGATGTGGGATTGTGTTAAAGTTGGGCTTACCCATTGAAGAAAAATTTGGATGCTTATTGAATATGTTGGTTATTTATATTTTTAATTTCCCCAATGCTTCAAGAATATAGACTTGAATGCCCTCCCTCCAAAAAATTATAAGACACATATGTTATTCCACATTCTTTTTTATTTTATATTCTCAGGTATGGATGGTTCTATGCTACTGTAATAGGTGGAAAAGACTCGATGGGTAGCATGTCTACTCAACATGTTGAGCCCCCTTTTTGGTGGATTATGAAGGTTTCCTATATTATGTGGAAATATAGAAATATGGAAGATATAAAAAAATTTAAGAAATTGATAAATTATTATCCAATGGTGTTATTTATTGTTGGGATCAAATACTGATGTTGTGATTCTTAGAAGTCATGGACTCGATATGGTTATGACTGGAGGGGATAAATCGTTGTTAATATGATAATGTAATGAAATGTGTGATATAATTATGGTTAATTGATGGTTAAAAAATTAATTTACGTAAATAATTTTTTTTAAAAGGGATAATTTAACATAATTAATCTATTTAAATGTTTTTTGTTCTTATAGGATATATTGTTTTAATAGTGGCTATCAAAAGTCCAAAGACATGGTTTGTAGATTAGTATAAGACTGGGTTATTCCCCTAGTGTGGTTTTGAGCTAAATTATATCCTATAATTTTTGTGTTTCAATTTTATACTCCACCTTATCATTTAAGGAAACTAACTCCCCATGGATTCTGAGCCCTCAAGGTGTTTTCCCCAACATCTCGGTAAGAGGATGTATGGCTAACTACCCCCTTAATCCTTCACTATTCTCTTGGTAGTTACTTGTTATAGTATGGACTATATTTATTATTCCTTATATATTTATTTAGTGGGATTTAAAGACTTGTGGTTATTTCACACACAGATATTCTGGGTATAGTGTATCATGGAAAACTATAGGTGCAACGTGTATAGGATGTGATGGCTTGAGGATCCATATTTGTTATATGGATTATAATGGCATGAAGTATAATATCTTATGTATGATACATGTTATGCGAGATCTGGTGGATCCCAGAAACTACCTAGTCACTTTTGGATATATGGATGTAGTCATTTTGTTGCACGAGGTTCATGTTGTGGTGCTTCTCCCATGTTTCATCATGATATCATTTTTAAATAGATATTCTCTAGATGTGTGACATAGAAGAAAATTGGAAAATGAGTGGGGAAGTTGTAGCAGGGTACCCTTAAGAGTATCTATTATATTATATACTATTTTATGTGATATGTAGTAAGATTATCCATGGAGAGTCTGGCAATATTGTATACCCATTTATTTAAATAGTTAATTTTTCTTGTTGGTCATTATGCTTTTACATGCTTTCTATAATTTTACACAAGAGGATCCAAGTAGGATCCAACTATGAATACAATTATACTCACCCTAGGATTATGTAAACATTTTTTCAATTCTGTTGGAGTAGGTTCGAGATCAGGCTTGTTACTACTATATTGGGGATTATAGAAGATGTTCGAACTTCGTGGTTGCTTATATTTTACTTCATTTTGGTACTAGTAGTTATCATTCGCAGTTATAGAATTATTTAAATAAAATCACATCTGTTTACTTAGGTTTTCTTTTATATTTTTTTTGATATAGAGTTTGTTGGTTTCTATATTATCTCTCTTTTTAATGTGTGTTATCTTATAGAGAAATTCCTCCCATCTATTTGTTTACCAAACCCTCAGTGTTAGTCGCCAATCTGGGGCCTACTAGAGGCATGAATCAGAGGTCTCTATCTTACTTATCCCATTCCCAACCCAGGTGGGTACACTTTTAGGGGATGTGTCAGGAAAATGTGGTATTAGAGTTATTATTGAGGGATAGGATGATGTTTGGAGTTATTCATAGATGAGGTTTCTTGGGATTGTAGGAAAATAGAGTCAGTAGAGTTTAGAAAGTTCTACAAACCCTAGAGACCAAATGTGACATGGGTATCTAGTCCCCTTATCATGTGATGTGTAGACCTTCAATATTATAGCGGATACTAAAGGATGTGATATGTGTTGTAAGGTAGATTCCTAGGAATGTATCATGCATTATTATTCATCGGTTGTGTGTTTTAATGGGTATACCATGGGATAGGTTAATCGAAATTAAATAAAAGAAAAAAATTAATTAATATTAAATTATTCCATAATCTAGGTTTATACCGCTAACTATTCATCCATTTGATGGTATGGAAGCAGGTTGAAGTCATCATTAGGTTATCATATAATGTGTTTATTAGGTTCTTCCAGTAGATCACCACAGAGTAGAGGTTGACTATGAGGAAACTTCAAGGATGAAACACCTAGAGTTTCAATGTCATAGTCTGCAGATGTATGATTGATCCATTTCATATGCATTCATAAAAGACTACTTGGAAGAGGTTGATATAGATTTCTGTTTCATCCATGAATTGATGGAGCACTGTGTATTATGGGTTATGATGACACTACATGTGATAGTGAGGCACCAGTTATTTTTGTAACTTGTGGATTGTGAGGATTTGGTGGTGTATTTTGAGATGTTCCAAGAGTAGTTCAGATCCAAGTATCATTCCTCAATGGTGAAAGAAGCCAGTATACAGTCACAACTTACCATTTGTTATGGAAGATATAGTGTGTGAGAGTTTGGGATATTTTTCAAGAACCTTCTGAGATTTGCGGTGGACATGCTTTCATAAGAGGAAGAAATGGGGAGGCATTTTGAGGTGGATTTGCATCCAGATATCCAACTCCAGGTTACCTTTTTTATTGCTGAAGACATATCATGAGGTTTTTGGAATTGAACAAGTTGTTGAATAGACATTATCCATAACTATATCATCACAATAGAGGAGTCACCATAACTGGTCACGATGTAGAGCTGTGGTCCAGGTATCCCAGATTTGAGGGCAGAAGAGTTTCTGATCGGCTAAGGGTAGGTCCCAACCCTCATTGTCTCATTTTCCCAGGGAAGTGTAACTCAGTCCTATGAAAAGGGATCTAACACTTTTTTTCTTAAGGAGGGTTATTTCATCATTGGTGACAATGCCTGACATTTTTGATAAATCAGTGTGTACCTGGTGTTCCACTCCAGGTTCCTTTATTGAGGTAGTTCTAGATAAGGAGGTAGCAGTAGGTTGCACAAAAATTTGTAAAAAAAATATCATATGGGAAAGGTAGAGGACAACCTTAGGATACTCCCCATCCTCAACGAGTAGAGAAACCCCATTCGTTTTATCTCTAATAGGGTCTTAGAGTCCATGGAGTAGGTTGAGGTCAACTTCATGTGTTAGACTTTTCATCTCTAGGAGATCCAGACGTCATTAGAGGAACCCGTATATGTTTTTCTACTAGGTCTCATGCTTTATTTGATTCTTGAGAGACACAAACCTTCACATTACCAACCCTTTTCCCTTCCATAGTACTTTTTGGCAGAGAGGCTTCCATTTCTCTTGGGTTTTACTATTCTAGTTTGAGGTCAAGTTGACTTGTTGCTAGTTTGTAGAGACAACGAGATAGTTCTAGTGAAGCACCACTCTTGTGGATATTTCATATGTTTATGAATACAACTATATGATGTCATCCTCAGTATAGATTGTTTGTATTTGATTCATTCTACCATTGATTTCTTTAGGAAGTAGGTTTTGTTCTTCGATGAAGGTGGAGAGCCAGTAGCGTTTGTTGGAAAGTAAGACCCTCAGATGGGGAAGATGCATGTTCCTTCTTTATCAACATTGATAAATAAGTTAATGTTGAGTTAATTAATGATTCAATAGTCCGTGTTTCCCAACGACGTGGAAGGTAACCTATTGTCATTCTAGATAAGGTTTTATTGTTATCCCCTCGAAAGGAGATTGAGTTTGGGATTGAGCTACAACTAGCCGTGTCTCCTATCTCGATTTCTCTATATAGTATGACATGTTCTGAGTTTTGAGAGTGGCATATACAGCTCGAGATGTGTTGTGGTGTGATTTTTTTATCCATGCGTGCCATTGTGTGGTGCCTTACTTTCTTTCATGAGTGAGGATGATGATAGTTTGTGGTGGTGTCAATTTCCATCACTTGAACATAGTGATACAGAAGAAATAAAATCATATTCTATGGATTGTTGATTTATTCAATAAACAAAACTGTGATAGCTGGTTATTGAAGAGAAATATATGTTCAATATATCATCATTTGCGCATGAAGTATAAGGATATCCCAAAGACTACATTCCATTATCATCATGGGCATTAGGATTTCGTTGTGATTCCAGTTGGAGTGAATAATTCTCGAACTATGTTCATGGGTTGATGAACGATGTGTTCCATGAGTATTTGGATAAGTCCATTGTATTTTCATCGATGAAATCTTTGTGTACTCAAGATTCGAGGAGGATAATAGAGGGCATCTTAGTGTGGTTTTGGGAGTTCTTCATCATAACAATATGTTTAGGATGTTGTTGACGTGTGAGTTGTGGGCCCGAGAATTATGTTTCTTGGGGAATGGTGTATCCTTGTAGGGAGTAGATTCTTATCAATAAATGATAGTTTCATTTTCTTCCTGGGAATCCCCAAAGATACTAGTAGAGGTGTGAGGTATCCTTGCTCTCACATGCTATGATATGAGGTTTGTAGCTAACTGCTCTCGAGTTACGACTCCTTTGATAGAGTTAACAAGAAAGGATAAGGCATTCGTGTTGAATAACCCATTCTAGGTAGCATTTGAGTATCTAAAAGAGATATTGGTCAGTGCTCCAGTTCATTGTCTTATATTATAAGGAGTTCAAATTTAGGTTTTCTATGATTATTCACATCTGGGGTTGAAATGTGTTATAATGTAGTAGAGATTAGTCATTTCTTCTGTGTCACATCAGTTGCATCTGCAAGAACATAACTATTAATACTATGATCATGAGATTGATGTAGACATGTTTCCTTAAAGTTGAGGATACATTACCTCAGCGGAAATCATTTTTTGGTTTTCACCGATCATAATATCCTCATGTACATTCTCTCTTATCAAGACTCGAACATTAAATATCATTGGTAGATGCAGTTCTTAGAGGATAAAGAGTTCAAAACATCATATTCACTTAGAAATTGGAATTTTTTAGCTGATGCGCTCATCTAGAGGTCATATAGTGATGAATTCCAAGAATCAGGTGATTCTTGGAGAGTAATGGAAGGACACTCAGTATTACACCTTGGAATGGGAGAAGATGGGGTAGATGTCACCATTTTTTTATGACCGTACAGTCATATATTGTACAAATAGTGGAGGTGTCCCAATTGGGGGATCATGATGTGGAGTTATAGAGAGAGTATGTCACTCTTGGTGAGTTCCATAGTGGCTGGTATGTGGATGATAAACACTGGGTGTTGTTTCAGGGAAGGATTTTTATTTATTTGGCACTGTGTGATATGATTCTCAGATTGTTCCAAAGTTCACACTTAGTTTTACATCCTAGTATGATAGGATATACCAAACATTGAGAGGTCAGTTTTGGTGGCTTGGGTTAAAGAATATAGTTTTATATATTGTCTCTCAATGTTTGGTATGCCAAAAGATGAAGGACAAACATCATTTTCCCAGTGGTTTTCTCCAGCCGTTAGATGTTCCTCAGTGGAAGTGGAAATACATCTCATTGGATTTTGTTACTGTTTTCCTCAATCATATAGAGGCTATGAAACTATATGGGGAGTATTGGATTGTTTTATGGAATCATCCCACTTTATATCAATCAATGATTCCATATCAATGGTGGTTTTTGTCGAGGAGATATCTAGTGGGGTGGTGAGAATCCACATAGTCGTAAGGATGATAATTTCTTATCTGGATCCTAGTTTTACCTATAGGGTTGGGAGACATCTCTAGAATGCTCTTTGTTATCTATTATGCCTTAGTATATCACTTCATCCACAAATAGATAGTCCAAAAGATTAGGCCATCAAAAAACTTGAAAACATGTTCTGCTCTTATGTCCTAGATTTTAGAGGATTGTGGATGAGGAACTTTCCCTTAGTAGAGTTCTCTTACAACAATATATTACATTCCACCATTGGTATGGAGCTATTTTGAGCGTTGTATTCCCAACCTTTCCATTATCAATTTTGATGTACTATGTTTATAGAATTAGAAATTCTCAGTACTAAATTGGTAAAAAAAATGACCGAGATGGTTCAGGTGATTCGTGAGAGGGTGATGTACGTGCAGAATCGTCAGGAGTCCTATCTCTATCATAAAATGAGACATCTATATTTTGACATTGTGGATCACATGTTGATGAAGTTTAACCCCCATTGTGGCTAACTAAGGTTTGGTCATGGGATAAATCATTCTACCATGTTTGTTGGGCATTTTGAGGTGTTGGATCTTGTTCCATTCATGTCATATCAGGCAGCGCTTCCCCCTCATATGATTCAGATACACATTTCTTCCATGTGTTGTAGCTCCATCATTATCTTCATTATGAATCTCATGTCAATTTTTGGGGTGATATTGATGATGACGATGATGCAACCTTTGAGAATCAGACTTTAGATATCTAATTCCGAAAGGAGATGATGTTGTGCAGGCATGGAGTTCCCTTCATTCATTTGTTGTGGTGGAATGTTGGTGTCAAGGAGAGTACATAGAACCAATGTTATAGATACACACTCATTTACATGATAGGTCGGATGTTTATCTATTCTCTTGTAACATTTTTCAATTGGTTGTTATAGTCCCTTTTTGGTTATGATATGGCTTTCTCATGTTGATTGTTGTCTTTTTATATCTTCTGAATGTTATCTCACTAGGGAAAGTGTATTGGAGTTGGTCTTCATTGTCTCATTGTTTTGCATTGATCCTTATAGAAAGTGGTTTTGGTCTTGTGGTGGTGGGAGCCTTGAGAGGTATCTCATGATGTGGTTATTTGGAAAACCCTTTTCGGTTTCCGCTGTAGGTTGGTTTTGTATTCTCTAGGAAAAGAATGTTTTTATAGGTTTTTAATATAGTATCCCATTCCTCTGAAATCGATCCCATTGTGAAAATATGGTGTTTTAGGTGTTCTGGGAGATCATGGAGACTTATTTCAACACTTTCCCAAAATATAAAGTTTTGAGAAAAGTGTTTCCAGAATAGTCCCTCACCAAATGGTGACTCATCAGGAAATGAATCATCAAATGGTGAGTCATCCAATGGTGAATTGTCCAATTATGAGTCTTTCAATAGTGACATGTCAAATGGTGACTCGTCCAATGGTGAGTCATCCAACAGAGACTCGTTCAAAAATGAGTCTTCTAATAGTTACTCGTCCAATTTGTATTCTTACAATGATGACTCATCCAATGGTGGCTTATCCAATGGTGACTCATCCAATGGTGACCCGTCCAATGGTTTCTCATCCAATGGTGATCCATGAATTGTGTTTCTATCTTCTCGAAGTTTTTCCCCATTGATTTTATCTTTGACGTAATATATATTCAAAGCCTTTTTTCTAGATTTAGAGATGATTCAAAGCCTATATCTAATATCTAAAATTTTATAAGGTTCTTAGTGCCTTTACTCATCAAAAATTTGTAATATTGACTAGATCTACCTTTAATTGAAAATATAAACCATATAAAAAAATACTTCTCTATTTAGATTTTTAAAAGGGGTGTGATAACATCCACCCTTGTTTTTCCATTTTTTTTCATAAGTACAAGACACCAATAGATCATACACTCATAGGATTCATCTTTTCTACTATAGCCTTGGATTCAGTTTCCCTTTGAGTTTTTTCTCATGCATGCTCAACCCTAGTTTTGGTGCAACCATGAACTATTGATCTGTCTTTGAGATAAGTTGTGTTCTACCTCTATTTTTATGGGTTCATTAAAATATTTTCTCTTTTTTCTCCATGAAATGTTATGAAATGTGATCTCCATTTCCTAGTGAGGATTTAGTAGTTGTTAGTTGGTGTGGTGGTGTTGTGGAATCATCAGGTGGATACAGTCATTGTGGGAGATGTGATCATAGTCTATTGTGTTGGCATTTTCTTGTGCGAAGAATGTTAGAAACGTTTTTAGGTAGAAGATTATTTTCTTCTCTACATTTTCTACATGAAATTGTAGAGTAATCATGATTTATTCCATGGGATCCTTAAGAAATTAACATAATAAATATTTTAACAGTATTAATGAATTGGTATCAATTTTTGGGCGATGTTATGGCCTCTTGATTTTCTAGATAGCTTGATATCTATGATTTGATTATTTAGTATGTCATTATTGATAGAAATTTGTAATGAATATAAATCCAGTATTAATTTTAAATTTATTTTGTAAATAATTAAATAGGAATGTTAATGAATCTTTTTATAATTGTGTTGATTAGATGATAATCAAATGGATTTGGTTATGCATGATTAATTGAATTGGTTAAGGAACCTGAAGCATATTAATTATTTTTAATAAATTAATTCAAGTCATTTTAAATTAATGGTTTAATTAATTTTTTGATAGTAATGATATTTGGTTTCTTTGGTTTCTTATAGTGTGAATTTATGAATAATAAATCATTTAATTCAAGTTGAATTAAATATGTAGTTACCTGATAAAAATTTCATTCTATTTAAGTTATATGTTACCTGACTTCATGTAAAGTCCATCTTCCTTAGGTTTTGGAGTCATGTAATATCATTATTTGTGAAGTCTAAATGCCTTATTATAGGGAAAAGAGAAAATTTATAGGATTTTTTCTATCTACTTTTGATGTTACATGAGTCTAGGATGGATGAGCCTAGATGGATGTTATGGTATATGAGGGTAGGGATGTCCAGTTCTGGTGGATGCAGTTGATTCCTATATTAGCAAGAAGCATTGGTATATACATGTTGGTGTCAGGGAGGGAACCAGATATGATGGTGTATGTTGAAGCTAGTCTTACCCATTGTTAAGAAAAATGTATTTTGGTTGAATATATTGTTTGTTTATCTGTTTTACTATCCCCAATTCTGGAGGCAGGTGGTCTTGTTTACCCTCCATCCAAAAGAGATGATGGCATGTGGACAATACCACATGATTTCGGTGTTTTCCTACTATTGTATGGATGGGTCTACAGTCCTTCTACAGTTGGAAAATACTTGATGGGTAGTTTATCTACTCATAGTTTTGAGACCTTTTTGTTTAGTGTCTTAAGATGTATTCCTAGAATAATTAGAAATATTAAAATATTAAACATATTAGCATTATTTATTAATGGATAAATGTTTATCCCCTAGGGTTAGATCTTAATGGGATGAAATGTTGCGCTTGAGATTGTGAGAATCTGTGGAATCATTCTGGTTATGCTTGGAGGGAATGGATCATTGTTCAAATTCTAACAAAATGAAATGTTGAAAATTTGGACGGATAATTAATTGTTGATGAATTAATTTACATAATGTAAAATTGATGAAATGGGATAATGTTTCTTGATGAAGCTACTTAAAATGGTTGTGTGAAAATAGGAAATCTAGTCTTAGTAGTGGAAGCAAGGAGTCTGGGAGACGTGAACCATAGTTGATCCTAGGACTACGTTATTCCCATAGTGTAGTTGTGAGAAATATTATATCCTTTTATTTATGATTTTCTATATGCTAATCCACCCTATCGGTTAGGGAAACTGATACCATTTGGATTCTAAGCTCTAGGGGGTGTTTTCCCCAACAACTATGTTGGAGGATGGATGGCTAACTACCCCCTTTTACTCTCCACTCCTCTCTTGGTAGTTACTTATAATGTTATATACATCTATTAGTTAAACACATATATGTGTTTAGGGGGCTATAATGTATTTTTTTTATTTCAAACACACATATATTCTGGATATAGTATCTTATGGACTACTATAGGTGTAACATGCTTAGGCTTTTATGGATTGAGGATACTTACTCAGTGTATGGGCTGTAATGGACTAAGGTACAATACCTAATGTATGATACATGCTATCTGTGTTGTGGTGGATCATGGAAATTGCATGGTTACATTTATATATGTTGACATAATGGTTTTGTTGCACATGGTTCATGTTGTGGTGCTTCGCCCAGGTGTCTCCAAACTAACATTTTTGGGAAATATGTGCTTCAGATGTGAGATATTTGGGAAAAGAATCAAACTTGTGCTGATGTGGTAGTGGGGTACCCATAAAATGTTTAATTATATTATATACTCTTGAATGGGATACTTGGTAATTTTATCCATGGTGAGGCTATGAACAAAGTCTACATGCTCTGGTGATGAGTTATTTTTATTTGTTTTTCACTATGTTTTGGTATGATTTATTTACTTTTTCAAGGGAGGATCCATGGAGGATCTTACTTAGTATACTATTATACTCACCTGATGTTTATATAAATAGTTTTTAGGTCAGTTGGAGCAAGTTGGAGATCAAAGTGGATACTACCCTCTTGGGTTTTGATGCAGCAATTTTGGATTTGTGGTCACTTCTATTTTACTTCTCTTGGTACATGAATATTTACCTTTCAATTATAATAGTATTTTCATGACATTACATATTAGTACTTTGGTTATCTTTTATATTATAGTCTGAGAAGGAATTGTTTGGTGTCTATCTTATCTCTATCTATCTCATATGTTCTCTTAGATGGTAATGCCTCTCATATGTGTTTTTATCATACCCTTGGTGCTAGCCAAAAACCTAAGGCCTGCTGGATATTAGAATTAGGGGTCACTATCCCTCTTCTGCCATTGCCGACCCAATTTGGTACACATTGAGGGAAGGGGGTTGTGATATAGAAATTTACTAAGGATTCATCCATTATGTGCGATTGAAACCCAAAATATAAAAGCCAATCAATAAGTAATTATCAATCAAATCCTACACCATAAATTTAAATCTATTTTATCAAAATTATATATTAATTTCATTAATTTTTATTTCATATTTATTATTATTGATCAATTTTTTTTAAAATTTGAATTTTTATTATCAAATTTATGATATAACATTATTCCCACAAATAGTAACATTAATAATTACATGAGAGGTAATAGAATAAATAATTTATTTGTATACTTATTTTACAATATATTCTAATTTTATTTATTATCAAAAATATTTTTGTTGAATAATATTATGCAGAATTATTTTTATAGTCATAATGAATTGGTTTCTTAATTTAGAAAAATCTTTTTTAGAGGAGATATAGTTTTCCATTCATCCAATATTCATGGGAGCTTCACACATGTTCTATAAGTTTCTAGTTTGGTTATTTGTGTCTTTAAACATACTCATGTCGATATTATCAATGTCATGTAATTCATAACCATTACATGAAATGTTCAAATAACATATAACTATAATTATATTACATATTTTTGAATATGTTCAACCTTTTTTTAGACTAAAATAAACCGTTAGTTTATTAAATAGTAACCAAACAATATTATTTTAATAAATAATCTTTTTTTCTAAATTGATATTCCAAGGCTAAATATGTTTGAAGCATGCATACATAAAGGAATAAAATTATTCATCCAAAATTATATCATTTGATGAAGAAATATACAATTAATTTATATTTATAAGATGCTATAAAATCCCATTTAATATATTAAGTGTAATATTTCTTCTAAAGAGTATATATGTTAGGCCCTAAATCATTCAAACACATATGTATAACCATAAAAGGGTTCCCAATGAAAATGATTTGTAAGGTGTTATGGAAATATCATGACAAATGATTTATTGAATTACCAATGTGATACATAAGACACACATTTTTAGGAAACCATATAGAAAAGATATTCTAGTATTAGATTTAGGTTGATTTATAGGATGTATTAGGTAATGTGTTTTCCACAAACCCATCAATGAATTATATGTGATATGAATGGGTTGATAACCTGGTGAAATTAGTAAATGGTGAGAAGAATGATAAAGGATACTCATTATATAAAGAAATATTTATTTTATTTAATTAATTTATATTATTTCATTAAAATGGTATTCCATTTTGTTGGTGGCCCATTTAATTATTAGTATTTTTAAATTAATTTAAAACATGACACTTCTTTGTTAAAAAAGTGCTGATATTAGAACCATCTTCTTTGATATTTAAAAGGAGAACTGTAATGGTCTTGTAGAATTAAATGGTAGTAAATCGGCAAATTATATTATCATATACAATTATATAATATTAAATAAATTACATTATATGTTTTGGATGATCCCCTTACATTGTAAATTCTTTTAAATTTCATTCATTAAAAAGATATATATTCCCATATTGATCATAATAATGCTTCAATAGATGTATTTACAGTCATTATACCACATAATTAATTGTGAATAGGAAAAATAAATCCATGGATGCTTCAAAGATGATATATTGTCTAGAAATTATCATTGTAGATAAAATTAATGTTTTATTAATGATTTTTCAAATCCATTTTTTGGTTCAATATGAATTTTTACCATTAGTGTCAACACATGAAACCAATATGATTGGATGTATCAAATACTTAGATTGGATGATTTCATATTTGATGATTAATCATGTCATTGAACCATTTTTTCAATAAATATTATGTTTGTTAAAACTATTTATTATGAATTATAACATGAATGAATTCAGAAAAATTTGCCTATATCTTCTTGATATATTATGTAAAGGATAACATAGTATGGATGGACTTTGCTTAATATCCAAAACACTGGTAAGGAAGGATAAGTGAATAAATTATTCCATGGTATTGAAGAGAGGTGGTTATTGAGAGTATACAAGGTCAACGAAAACAGTGAAAATAGAGAATGGAAATTACATCCATTATGTTAAAAATTACTATTACAGAAGTAAGTATAAAAAGTACACTATTTTTGTTAAGAAACCCCATAGAGATTCCACCTTTTGAAATGCTGTTATAGGATTCAATTTTTTTTAATGTTTTATGATAAAAAATATGTCATCTACAACTATTGTTAATAAGCATGAGTTATGAATGGAAAAAAAATTAATGAATTGATCCCAAGGAAGGATTTCACAAAATCAATAATGGAGTTGATGTATTGAGATCATAGATTCTATTAATACATAAATATTGTATTAATATCAATAAAAATGAATATTTTTATTAATTTATGTCTCTCTTAATATCATTTATTTAAATATGATTTTTTATATATTTTAGAATAGTGTTTTGAAAAAACAAATTTGATTCATTATAGTTTATTACATGATAAAAAAATTGAAATATAGGAAATATGTTTTCCATGGTATAAAATATTTATCAAATAATGTGAAAGAATATGAATCCACCACAAACATGGGTGTAATTATAAAATATTTTTATTAAAAAAATACCTAAAAATATATATTATCATTAATCATATAGAAATGATAGTTTATTTTTTAAATATTTCATAGAAATGGAATAAATATTTTTCAAACACCATGGTGTTTTTGTTTTTCTAGATTATATTCTTAAATGAATATAGTTTCTATGATTCCAATATGAATATTGTTAGAGTTATAGATGTTTAATGTTTCCATGTAAAATATTTTCTTAGTCATTATTGAAATTATTTTTCAATTATTATGTAAAAAAAAATTATATTAATTTAATAATAAGTGTTCATTTTGACATTTAGATTTCTTAAATAATTCAACGACACTTACTATCTAATCTAATTATAGAATATGTTAGTAAATATACTATGTAATGGTCACTTTTTTTACAATAATATTTTATGGGAATATTTTGATTGCAATGGTTTCAAGAGTAGCAATGATGATCGTATAAAGAGTTATATGTATACAATAAATTAATTAGCATAATAACATAAATTTTTATGATGTTAATAAGTATTAATATGTTCATGGAATTTAAGAATTTTGTAATATTACTTGGGTTTTTTACAAATAATAAAACATTGTTTCAATATAAATGAGACTCAGTTATGTGGGATTTAGGATTGTTTTTAATGTTTTTCAGTCAAATTTTTCATGAATTATATTGATATGCATTGAAAAAACAATTAACTATAAAGTAAAAATATTGATGATTTTCAGTCTATCATATAATATTTATTAGATAAGAATAATTGTTTATTTTTTGTATTAAATAAATAGAATAATTCTATTAAATATATTATGTTATAGAAAAATCAATAATGAATATATCATTTATTAACAATAACTTTGTATATGTACGTATTAATATAGATTTCATTATGTGTAAAAATAATTTTTATCTTAATGTATTAATTAAGTTTCTTGAATAGATGATGGCCATAGGTTATTATAAACTATAATTTTATTTTAAGGATATAATGATAGGAGTCTATAATCAGAATATTTAATAAAATAATGTGGAATGAAATTTTTTTTAATGTGGAGTACTTTTGATGTATACAATATGTAGTGTGTGACACTATTTATTTTTTTCTAGTATGGTTGTATAGTTCATATTCAGGGTCCCCTTTATCTATGATTATATATTACCATTGAATTATAACAATTATTATTTGATAAATTTCCAACTCATCACAAAAAATTATCAAATTAGTGGTGGTGGGTATGTTACACATCATTGTGTTGGATAAAGATCAAAAAATACTTAATTTATATAGATATTTATTTATTTTTTATTTTTATCCCATGATTATGAATTAATGTTGAGAAATATGGCCATAAATTGATTTTTAAAATGATGAAATTATCTATTTTTATGCGACACATGTGATATGATCATCTTTTTAATTAATTGGGTCTGATTTTTTGATTGACGGGTCAACTTATACTCGTGGAATTGAGAACATTTTAGGATTCTATAATTAAATGTAATACTGAATGTTCCATTCTCAATTGATGACTCATTTAATGAGATCCTATAAAAACTAATCCTTTAATATGGTGGAAATTGTGTGAGAATATATATGGAAACAAATGTTTAATGAAGAACACAAAAAACCAATTTTTTGAATTTTTTTATCATTAATTTTTTTCTAAAGGATTCCATTTTCAATAATTAATATATTTTCTATATTATTTTTTTCTTTAATGAAAAAAATAAATTTGATTCAAACAATGTGGTTTAATTGATGGGGATTATTTTAAATAAGTTATCCACTCTAAATTTGTTTTACTGTGTTATACAAAAGTAGTGTTAAAAGGGGGTAATCCCAGGGTATTTTATATGATATGATTCATGGAGATATTGATTATATCATTAAAAATGTGTTTTTAAGGATATCTAATTTTATATACCACTATATTTCTTATATTATATGATAAGTTTTGAAATGGTAAGAAATCATTTATACAGTTCTGATATTATGGTTTTTAAGAAAAAATGCACCAAATCCATAAAATATCAAAGAATTGGATACGGTATGTCAATGATTAAAATATATATATTGATTAAAAAATTGATTATAAATTTTATTATATCATATTTTATCATAAAAATATATCATATATGTTGATGAGTATATTCAAATATTATGACATCGTAATCGTTGTGCTGCCAATCATAAAGTTAAATTAAGTTGGAAGTATTGTGATCCACTAAATGAAGAGAATTAATAATTATTTAACTAATTTATATCCTAAACCAAGGTTGACATTTATTAGTCTGTTTAATAATAATAAATAAATTTTATGTATTATAAATTTTTTACATTATATATAACCTTAAAATTTACACATATTTTTCTGAGAGTTACATAAAAATCATGTATAGAAAAGATTTCCTATATTCAATGTATTGAAGTCTATACAATAAATGTTTTTTTACATGATCCACCTCAAATTCATAGGTAGGTACAATATCCCCCCCCCCTACGGTATCTTTAATCATCTTTCATATATTTTATGATACATGAATTTCATTGATGATAAAGGATCCAACCCAAAAATTTAATGTTATTCATTATATCATATGAGCATGCCACATCAAGAAAAATCTTTTATTTTCCCTTAATTATAATAATAAATAATATGAGAATAGAGAGGACATGTGAAATTATATATATGTTATCTATTCTAAATATAGTGTTTTATGGTTATAGTTTCAAATATATGAATGTCACTTGTTATAATTGTTTCTAATCACATTAAATGATCTACATTAATCAGTAATCACACAATAAAAACATATCGAGTATAAATTTTTTTATTTTTATGTGGTGGTCCTTGTCATTTTTAATAATATTTTTCATGATATGAATATAGTTATTATGTGTTTGTTGGAAAAATGTTATAAATTCCCAAATAATTGTTGATAGTGTATAAATTTATTAATTTATATAAGTAAATACATGGGGTGTAGAAGTTTATGTTCATGTATTTTAATATCTATATATATATATATCTTCTTGGAATGAAACTACAAAGTAAGATGATTGTATGAACTGATATTCATGGAAAACAAGATATCTACTAATGAAAATTATTCTAGTGAATTCTATAATTTATTATTGGCATGGGAGACAAGATATATATAAGGGAAGGATTCAGACTAATGATTAAAGGGAGGTAAAATATGGAATGATTATTGAAGAAACCATCCAAGTTTACTTCTATGATTTTTTACTAAAAAAACTTTTATTGTGAACATGGATGATGTTACTAATATATTGGAAGGATAATAATGTTTTGAAGTGTAGTGAGACACGTTGTATAATTTATCAAGGTGTCATTATACTCTATATGGTCATCATAATATATATATAAGGTGTTTATTAATGTATTATAAATTCCTAATATAGGTATAATATATTTTTATGTGATTGATAATTTTTGTTGGTCATGTTATTATTTCTTATGATTAGTTAAAAGTGTTTCTATTTTAGGGTATTAATAAAAAAATTATTCAACTACTACCCAATTTATGTGTCATCGTGACTCATAGTGATCCTCATTCTAGTCAACATTTGTTTTTTTCATCTAAGAATTTTTGATGTATAATAGGTTCTTAATATACTATGGTAAATCGGTAATGTAAATAATGCATATGTGGGAATCTACTCTAATGTATGTGTTATTTAGATTTTATTAATTGTAATGTTTCCATATGTATGTATGATCATGCATCATTTTTTGTGTCATTTGATCCTTCAAAATATATATAACTTTTTATAATTGATTATGTGAAGTTCATATTTTAATATCTAAATTGAAAATGAATATGGATGATTCTGAATATGTGATAGGATTAAAATATTAAAAAATCGGAATGGGTCTATGATTGAATCCTTAATTCCACAAGTGAAGATGTTAAATAAAAATGTAATAAAGATATATGTGATGGACAATGTTGATTATTGAAAAAAAATTTAAGTACATAAATACCATAATTAATTGAGTTTAAATCTAGATGATCATTAAGTTATTCCAATCTTATCAAAAAATAATAATTTATATGAGATCCATTATCTAAACCTAGTTTGAGATAGTTTACTAAAATCATATTAAGGGTCACTATTTTATTAATATACAAATTCCAAATGAGATTAATTGAAAAACCTTATTGTTGATCAAAATGGATACTAATTTATAGATTATGTTGTTAACCTAGTATGTTAGAAATAACACAATTAATAATGTGATTCCCAATGAATGATCATGCAAATGATTATAATATGTGTTCTAATCTGAATGCCTTTATAATATTGTATATTGTAGTCATCCTACTAATTCTCTCATGTTGTGGGGTATGAATATATGATTTTTTTCATGTATCCAATTTTCACTTGTCATGTTGATGATGTAAAAATTAATAGTTCTCACATTTCAAGAATAAAATTATTGCCAAAATTATTTTCCCCGCATAAAAAATTAGATCATGATATATTTTTTTATCAATATATATTAGCGATATTTTTTGAGTGCAGGATAATTAAAATGATCATGGGGCCTGTAGAATATGGTGTTTCTATACTATTTGTTGCTAAAAAATTTAATAAATCATGGTCAATCATCAAATTTCCAATGAGAGATTTGATGAGATAGAAAATGATCAATGATATTGTGGTGAATTACTGGATATGAGAGGTTTTTATAACAAAATTGAGGATCAAGACAATTTCGTTGAACAATTTTATATATTATTATATATATTGAATATTACATTTTCTAACATATATATAATGAATAATAATAATTAACATTATATCTTTATGTGAATCACATAAGAGATTTTATTTTGTGAGATTTAATAATTAACACACATAAATAAGAACAAGAATAAAAATCTGATACATAACTGAAGATGAAGATTATTTGGTATTGACGATAATGGAAAAAATAAGGTGTCCATCATTATACGTAATGATTTTAAATATTATGTTGTCAAGAATAATAGCTATGATGAATTAGTTGGTTATGATAATTATTGTTTTTTATCATAATAGTTAGGTTGATCTATTTAGTAAATGATAAGGTGTTAGAGATATAAGATCCTATGAGCTTAGAAATTATGTGATATGGATTGATGAGATGATTCAATATATTCCCATGAAGAAAATATGTGAGAAGAAAATAAGTTATATTTAATAACCTATGGAATTAATGGAATTAAAAGATCTTATGATAAGGTAGAAGGTGATATATCTTATTTGTAGATAATAATTCAACGTATATATAGTGATTGACATCCAATAGAATATTTAACAAAAAAATGTATACAATGTTGGTTTCCATGGAAAAATGTGACTCGGGCTATTTTGGGGAATCACAGTGTGATGTTTTGAACATATTGATTAGATATTGATGATGTCTAGTTGGAATCATACAACAGAAGTCATCTAAGAAGAAGATACTTTTATAAACAATAAAACATGTGTAATATTGACAAAAACAACCCATTATAGAAAACGATGGATTATTCTTTTGAACCAGCAATTGGATTAGCTATAAAATCATAGAAATGGGTCATTATTTTCATTAAACCATAAAAAAATACCTTAGTCTTTTTTTCCTTTTATAGATTCATTCATGTGGTTTATTTTTTTTCTGTAAAATTATAATCAAAATTATATACATGTTCTATAAACATTGGTGAAATTCCCAAGGGGGTAAGGAAATTAAATAGTATATAAAATTCGGTATAATGTTGATCCATAAGATATACCCCCTCTAAGGTGTCATCATTAATAGTAAGGGGCATTTCATTTTAAATGAATTGGCATAATATTTATAAAATAATATTTTGTTGATAATGAATGATTTGATTAAGTGAATTATAATATTTTTTTAACAATATGAGGTCATATATTAAAATATGTTCAAAATAAAAGAAAATGTTTTTCAAAATGAATGTTTTTCTCAACAATATCAGAATTAAAATACAAATTTAACATAAGAAAGATATATTTGGTCATAAAATCGGTTCAAATAAAAAATTAATAGAATTTGATGAAATAAATAGTCATTTTTAATTAATATAATAAAATTTATGTCTCGCATAATGATAAATAAAAAATACATAATGGTTTATTATTTTATTTCAATGTTCCATTTCTAATGGATGAATAATATGTGAAGTGTAATTAAAATTTCTAGAATTTTTATTATATGATTCTAATTTTAGTGGTTAATTGATATTTATAAAAGGCATATAATTGTTAAAAAAATCACAAATTATTTTTGTATTCAATTTAAAATAAATATATATATATATAATGAATTTCATGAAAGGAATAATACAAGGAAAAATTCTATCATAATGTATATAATGTGGTACCACACATTATTATTGGGTGTATTTCATTTTATTAGTATAATAAATATTATATATTCTTGTAGAACAAACAAATTTTTGTTTTTGGAAGAAATATAATGGAAACAATTATCTATTTAGTTATATATATAAATATTTTAATATAAATTATGAAAAATTATGTTCATATTTTGGGATGTTCATTCTTTATTATAGGATTGTTTTTTTCATTGTATTAACATCAAAAATATTACATTACAATGGAAAATATTTATGTGGGGTACGTTATTTAATAAAAAATTTATAACACAGATTATATTGATGTTGTTTTATCTTAAAGATATGAATGTATGAAATAACCATTTATATTTAGTTGTGACATTCAAAATTATATTAGTTTATTAAAAAAAATTACAACAAGGTGAGTAAATTAGAATATTCCTTAATTATTATATTTGTATTGATATAGAATAAAGATGAATATTTTATTGTGAATTTGTTCAAATCATTGTCAGTTTTGGAATATATATCTACAAAACTATTTTTATAGCATACATTTCATATATTTGGGATTTTAAGGGTTGTCCAACCCATCATGAAATAAAGTTGATTTATATGGTGCATTTTTTCATTTATAATGGCCTAAAATTATAGTGTGTATTTTTTATTAAAAGAAATGATAAAATAATAACATAAATTAAATGATGATTAATTTATACCTTATAAAAAATATATATAAATATAATATCCCATTGGTACAAATACATTTTTCTCCATTATATATTATTATTCATCCAAAAAATTGACCATTGATGTCATGTGAAGTTTTCAAACTCCTATTTTTTCTTTCTTATTCATCATGGAGTGGATACCATAAAAATGATTCCCAATATTGTTACATATTTATTGGAACATCCAAATCATATAATTTGTTGATTCCCTCTATTGTATAAGGAAATTTTAACCAAAATCAATGGATTTATATTTAAAGGAATTCTTTATTCCTTTTGCTTATGAATAACATAGAATACTTTTAGAACTAATAAATAGGTGTAAACTATTCCATTGGATAAAATTTTATTGATAATAGAGTAAAACTGGAGACTAGGATTAAATATTATTTTAATTCTGTATTGGGATATTTTTCAGTGTGTTTTGAAACATTTAGGTCAGTGTGTGTTCTACTTTATTCCTACATATGCCTTGTCCATGACCCAAGTGTATTCCCTTCTCATTTATCATATTTTCCATGTTTTTCCCACATACTATTATTGATCATGACCTACACATTAAACTTACTCAATCCCAAGCCCATTTCATACAGGATGTCTATGTGATTTCATGAACATATACCATTGAATGTGTGAAATGGGGACTAAAAGTATTATAATAGTTTTTTAAATGTTGGATTCTTTGGATTTAGTGTATATAATGGGATAAAAATTTCATAAATTTTACTTGGAGGTACTCTATAAGATGTTTAAGGGATGAATCCCATGTCAATGATATTTATTATTCTTTCAAATCAATTGTGTTATTTATATTTTAAAAAATAAGGAATTATACAGAAAAATAGGTATTTAGGCCTTACTTGGGTCTTAAAAAAATTAATTATGAGAGAGGACATATGATTTATCCTAACACATACATTGTAGATAATCTTATATGAATGTTTTCTCTAGGAAAAAATGTAGGAATTTCTTGGACAGTACATATTTCTATTTTTGGCTTGTAATACCTTCCTTTAAGGGATAACACGGCTGACCCACTCACCCAGGTCATCGTATTTAGATAAGTCATGAAATTATATCCTAATGGACTCCCAAATATGAATGCACTTTCTATTCATTGGTATATATCAAAAAGGTGTGGTTCCACTATCCTCAGTGGACTGTACTTTGTAAAACTCTCACCCAAGTCATTTGTATATGAATAAAATCTTTATGGAATTGAACTGGATCCTCTAACAATACAAAAACCATTCCATCCATGTTCTTAAAAATAATTAATTAATTCAACCTTCCCAGAAATATTAAAAAATCCATTTCTAAGGATCCCAAATTTCCCCATAATGGGATACCATTGGGGTTTGATTCCCTCATTCACATCCCAAGTTAATATGATATTATAAAGAAGAAAGTTTTTATTCATGAAAATATTGCATGATAAACAAAATTTATAAAATTTCATAGATTTATCCAATTTTAATTACCATAAACTACTAGAGACAATTATCATAGAAAAAATACTGAAAAAAAGTTATTTTTGGGATAATACATTAATAAAATCACAAATCATCTTTATAACATGATCATAAATGTATTGAAATTCTTAATCATATGTACCTAAAAAATAAAGGTTTCAGATACCATGCATGCGATATGTTTTAATCCATATTCATAGAATCAATATCTTAGCTAAAACATATTACCCTTAACATTATATTCATAATATTCAATAATAACTTTTGGTATGGCCCATAAACTTGTAAGTAATTTATATTTATGTAAAAAGAGTTGTAGTATAATTCCTTTGTGAAATTTTCATTAAAAATAAAAAAATTGGAAATATATCCCTTTCACTTAAATGGTAACTTTTATTAATATATTATTGTAATAAATAACATAATTAAAACATATGGATACATTATATATACATAATAAAAAATATATAGGATGAATTTACCACCTCTGTCTCAGTTTTGAAGAACTGATCCAATGAGACTAATAAAAATGGGTGATGTGATGGAAACAACCATCATTTTAACTATATTATAATTTTATCTATGTAATAATTTCAATTAATTTATATGAATATGTTTTATTCAATGTAAATGTGAAAAAATATGGAATTATTTTTAAAAAATTATATAAATAAAAAAATACTTGTAAATAAAATGTGCTCAAAAATATTTTAAAAATAATATTTATAATTAACATGAGTTGGGTGTAGTGGTGGTTTTTATTTTCAAAAAAAATTAAAGAGTAAAAAAATGAATTTTTGTATCACTGAATCTATTTTATAAAATTATATATGTCGATATATAACTATTATTTTTGGAAAAAAATTCACCCATATTGGATTAGACAATACTAGATAAATATTCATTACTAAAAAACACTTATGTCAATAATGAGATGATAAAATTTAGTATTTATATAAATTTATAAAAGTGAAATAAATAATTTGAAAAACTTACTACATATACATATTAATAAATATTATCTTGTATGAAAAAATATATGAGGGTGTATCATATGAAGGCAACAATATTACATATGCTTTTTCACTCATCAGATAAGAACATTATGTGAAGAATTTTTTTTTCAATTATTGATTATCCTCTTATAAATATTTTTCATAGTGAAATGTCCCTCATCTTTATTTTATTGGATTTTTCTTTAAATATATTATTTATTTGAAAAAAATTGTTTAATGAAGTGATTTTTTATATTTTCGAGTAATTTTAAGAAGAATTTAATATTATTTACCATAATTAAAAAAATTGGTACATTTTATAAAATATTGATGTCCATATAGTCCCAGTTAATATTATATTTTCTTATATACTATATAGTCTTTCCAAATGATTTTATTGATATTAAAACTTATTTGGATCATAATTAACATTTTTAAGACTTCCTTTAGGCTGCATGGACAAAATTGACAATCTAAACGAAGGGTTTGTAGTTTGTTTGAGAAGATGAATTTCTAAAAATGAATATTTCATTATTTTATATATATATAAAATTATTTGAACTATATTCCCATAAAAAATAATAAGTTTCCTTTTATCTAAATTGGTTTTACCTATAGAAGATGGGAAAATTGATACTACTGTATTAGTTAGATTTTGTTTAATGAGATTTGTCCAAATCCAATAATGTTTCATGATATTCAAATTTCTCTAACATTATTTTGTTTCATTAAATAAAAAACATAACTTTTTTATATTTAAATTATAATTTAAATGGATGAAAGTGGTTTATCATTAATTATTTTATTGATGATTTAAATATTATCCTGGAAATGAATTATTTTGTTTCAATAGTAAAAAATTGATATTCTATTTTGTTATACGTTGAAAAATATTTTCATAGAATTTTATATTTAAACTTTTATATTATATCGAACAATTTATTCATATTATAAATCCATAAAATAACCAATAAAGAATACACAGTGTCAAAAAGGAATCCATTACATCATTTTATTAATGGTTTTATTTTCCATGAAATTGAAAATAAACTATAGTGTTAAATGTGATATGGATGCAAGTAATAAAAGTTAAAAAACAAGAGATTATAATTTTTTTAAATCCAAAGTATATAAAATATAAAAAATAATGGAAAAATAGTTTTCTTGACAAAACATAATATTTGATTCTTATATATAAAATATTGAATATGATAAAAATAATGTAGACAAAAAAAACATGGTTGGGGTATGAATTATAATGAATTAAGATATATATATATATTACTAATATACCATCTATAGGACTGATACCTTAGGATTTTTAGTATCATAGTAATGTTGTTACATTGATAGAACAATAAGGAGGATTATAAACTCTCATGGTATAGTAATGCTATATTATTTTAATGTTATATTGTTTCTATATTCTTACAACCTAAATAACAATAATTATTATGTTTTAAATGTTATATAACTAAAAAAACCAAGGACCAGATTCCAAAATTATATTGTAATACCTATATAAATGTCATGTGTTTATTTTTTCTTTTACATATCTATCATCCATGATTTATCATTAGAAAAATTTATTTGTTTCATATGATATTATGTAAATTAAGCATTACGTGTTCATTGAAACTCAATTCACCAACGTCTTGTTATATTATGATCCTTAAGATGATATTGAGAATTATTGGTTTTTTTGGTTATGGAACCAAGGGGATAGAGAGATTACTCTATTATTATTTGATCCACAATTGTAAATAATACATTTTATTTAATTATTGATAATTAGTATGTCCATTATAAAATAATTACTTCCATATGTTTCTGGGTTATCTCTTTAGTGGAATATAAAATAAAAATTTACATTAAATTTTTCATAGACAAACTATACTGTTTAAAAAATGAAATCAGTTTAATCAATAAATAATATTAATTAAATATAAAAACTAATCATATTTAAATAGTTTCCCCCTAAAAAATTCTTATTCCTTTCTCTATAATATTAAATAATTGTTCATGCATTTTATTTATTAGGAAAAGATTATTTAAATTAATAAGTGTAATAATGATTAAGAAAGGAAACATTATAGTAATAAATGCAAAATTTTTATAATTTAAATTTTATAAATATAATAAGGATGAAAAATAAATTTATATGAATGGATGGAACCAATATTAAATTAATGAAATTACCACAATACATTGTATGAGCACTTGGGATGATTGTTTTCAATCCCCCACGTATTAATTATCAAAATTGTTTATAGCAATTGGTATCCTGCAACAATTATTATATATTACTAAGACATTTTTTCCTGAAAATTATCTTCTAAAATATTTAAGGATTTATTATATATATATATGTATAATAACATATATTTAGGAACATGTATTGAATAATTTCCATGGGGATTAGAATACATTCTCCAATGTATAATCCTATATCTAAATTTACCAAATTATTTTTTAGAAGGTATGCCAAATTTCATGATTCCTAATTTCAATCAACAGGTTATAGTTTCTATTTTCATTTTCATTATGTATTTTATACCATTTATAAGCTTCTTGCATACCTAGGAAAAATATATTAGACTTTCAAAAAATCCCACATGATTTTCTTTTGCCCACTCGCCTGATTCACCCACCCAACAAGTATTATGAACCAATCAATAGAAAATGAAATAAAACACTTTCATGACCCTACATATGATCCTTTTCAATGTATAAATAGTCATATATTCACAAATAAATCAACATAAGTCATTAATCCAACACACTATTACCCAATAATGCTAATCCTGTTTTCCCTCATTACCAAGATTTTATATATAACCAAAAGGAAACCAAAATTGGATCCCACCATTGAATAAATATTTATTGTTTGGTGATGTTCAAACCAATTATGGATTCTCAACTATTTATATAGACACTATTTGAAATAAAATTTATATAATTATACAAAAACTACAATTATATAAATTCAAAACTCATAGTGTGATTTGATCACATTGTGTACCATCAATAAAACCATGATATTATTGATGAAATTTGAAGTAGTTTTGATTTCTAATAAAAACCCTTGTTGAATTTACCTACATTAAAACCATTAGAAATAGTATTAACTAGTAATATTTATAATTCCCTATAAATTTTTTGGGTAATAAATAAAATAATTCCTACACAGGATTGGGAAATTTGAGTTAGAACACTAGCCAACATAAAGGCTAGTTCTCTGACAACAGTCTCTACTACTATCGATATAATTTTCCATGGTGGGTCATTATTTTATTATATAGGATTCAGTATTAGTTATTTATATATTTTTATAGTCAACCCCATCACTATAAGCCCAAATTTCAGGATATACAGTGAGTAATTATATCTAAATGCATCATTTATTTCCTTTATTTTACAAAAATTATTGGGCGACCACTCCCATAACCCTCGTAAATGATTTCCATTCTATATCCTCTTTGGCATAAACCACATCAATAATATTAATACATAATTTCATTGAAAAAATACCAACTCATCAAAAAATCCCTCAAGAAATTTTTATTTGACATGTATTTAATATTAGTTAAAATAATAAATTATTTATTATTTATAATATATTATTAATAAAAAAATATTTTTTTGGTAATATAAATTATAATTTATTAAAAAATACAAAATATTAAATATTGAGCTGAAATAATTAATATTTAATTATTAGTTATTAAAAATAAAAAATTAATGAATCAATGATTTATCAATGAGAAAATCAGTTCAGGTATAATGGTCCTAAAACCATGATCATTATTAAAATATAAGAACTTGGTTAAATATATATCTTTAGATGAAGGTATATGTATCCATATAAATAGTTAATAAATTATGTTTCATAAGATAATAAATCAAATTAAATAACCATGAAGAGTCATTTCCCTCTACTATTACATGTGATATTGGATCAACTGTTGAGTTCACCTAAATGTAGGCATGATTCACCATTAAATCATCCTAAAAATATAGATAATTGGTCTACATAGATTATGTTCTATATGGGAAAATAAAATTTTATTTATTGAAAATGTTAACCAAATGACCAATACACTTTTGATCGTAAGTCCTTTCAAATAATTAGGTACTGAAATTATTTATCTCAAATAGTAAAACAATAATATATTCTTTGAGTGTTGTGAGAATACACAAATGTTCAAAAAACAAACATTACACAATGCCAAAATATACCATGTATACATCACGAAATCCATCTTCTGGAGTAATCCCATGTTCAAGAAATTATTTTAAACCATGATCCATGTTTAATGGGATATATTCTTTATGATAATTCCATCCCCCATAGCCTTCTAGGAATTAGTAACACACCATGATGATTTGTGATAATGATATCCTTCTCGGATTAACTCATATGTTAGTTTTGGAACCCAAAAGGATGTTGAATATCCATTAAGGTACATATGAAATGATATTTTGAATTATTATGGGATAGTTTGAACCCACTATTTTTAATATGACTCCAGAGGATGTGTATATCCTAGTAAATTATTTAGGTATATATATAAGGATATTCCCAAAATGATCTATACCATTGAAGTTGAGTATGTATTAAGAAATATTATAAGTTGTCATTGGTTAATATATGAATAGGATGGTAGTGCATATCTAAATAGATAGTGAAAACATGTAATGAAGTATGATATATAAATTTACATTATAAGAAATATGGAAATATAAGAACATATAAGTAGATTAAATTTTAATTATAGTAAGGAGTTCAACCCTTGATAGATTTTTGTGAAATATTCTTTAAAAGGGTGGAATCCTATATAAATAAGTAATATCATAATTTTAGAGCTTTACACATGCTATTTTTTCATCTGTATTTACACTTGGATCGTTATAGAATATATTAGTGAAAGGAGTACCTATTTGGATAGTTCCCTAGAGGGAAATATATAAATAAAAAATCCCAAGGATTTTATCTACTTTAATGTATTCATTGAAACCAATATTCCAATATTATCAATATAGTGTAGATATTCATAAATTTATATGTTAATAAAATTATAGGTGAGACATAAATAACATGTGAAATTGGAATTAGAAAAATGGAGTTCCAAAAGGTGATATTTTAGGTTCTTATATGTTTCAAATAAAAGTGAGTTATAATATCATTAATGTAGTCTCAAATTATTGGACAACAAATTATGGGTTTGGGGGATCCATTTCCACAATGATTTCAATTAAAAAGGATATTTCTTAAGAAACTATATTTATTAATAAGAGATTTAAAATAGGATTTTTGTATAATTGTAACTCATGTCACCATTAATGAGGACTAAAATTTTCATTTGAATGCTACCGATAGATAATGGTTTTGTACATTTCTTCTATGCTATAGTGAAATTATTATCTCTAGTATGAATAATGTCAAAAATAATAATAATAATATTTGTATTATACATAATCATTCACCTAGTAAATTTTTTATTATAATGTATAAGACAAACATCATGGAGAATATTATATTTTTCTAAAAAAATACTTCATGCTTTAGAGTAGAATCTACATTTTGAAATACTCAGTTTGGATGTGATTCCACTATAAATTCCATTGGGTTATTAGATGTTTAGTATAAAACAAAATAATATATGGACACATTATTTATTGTGTATCTCTCAATCCATGACACTCAATAAGATAATAATTTGGGTTTTGTTCTATGGAAACCCATAGTAAATAAATAACATGGGATTTCAATGAAATATTTACTCTTTTAAACACTTATACCCGTTGGAAAATGATATATTTGATCATTTTTTAGGATCCTTCATCAACATCATTGAAAATATGTAAATAATAAAAATATTATATGTTTTAATAAAAAAATATTTTCCATTTATCAATTATAGGTGAAATAATTTCATGATCCATATGTTTTAGAAGGAACGTACTATTATATTCATCCACAATTTACTAAATAATGGATTTTATGGGTTTACATCCATAAGACAACAAAGTTAGTGAAACATTACTATGTTTGGTTCACTTTATAGTAATATAAATAATGTACATTGATAAATTTCGTGATTTTTAAAAAAATAGTCATAATTAAACCTATATAAATAATGGAGCATGTGAAAAAAAAACTATATCTAAAAGTTTCAAATTCCAATGAGTTGTAAATTTTTGAAGTGATTATTTTTTACATGATTTCATACTTATGAGATGAATACATTGTATTGATATGTATTGGGGTCCTAAATAACACTCTCACGGATGAAACTCTATTCAATTTAAGATATAATTAAATAACAACATGGATGAGACTTCTAGAAAAACATTCACTAAAAATATTAGGTATAACCATAACGACCATAATAGGTATTAATTACTTAATATAAAATTCCTTTCAATCCTTGGGGATGAGGATAATAAACTGGTAAATGGATACTATAGTTACTAGTTCATTGATAAAAAATTCCCCGATATCATGAGATATATCAAACTGAATTATGTCCTAATATGTTGTCCACAACAAGTTTGTGAATCCATACAGTCCAATAGAGATATCCAATATCTTGTAGAATTGGTTTTCTATAAATTTTTCATCATATGGAATACATTTCCATTATACATATTTCATGTAATTCATGTGTTTCAGGTTCATATCATATGTATCAAAATTAGGATTCATTTGGTTCACATTGAATATATATGAGTAGTTTAAGGCTACTAAAAAAATATTTATCACAACATAAATGTTGGAGGGTTTATTATATCAATGTAATTAATCTTCAAACATATCTCTATCATTTTACTATACACATTTTGAGTGATATTGGTTTTCTTTTCAAAGTTCTAGAGGTAGTCCTTTTCAAAATATTTTTTTAGAATGCATTCTTTTCTAAGGATTTGAACCCGACGTCTGAAATGAATCAAACTATAGACATGGGATAGATATGACTTGTTGAAAGGTATATTTTCTACTCTTAAAAACCATATGAATATCATTATATATAATTATAAATCAATATAAATTATCACCACTCGAAATATTCTGGGAATATTACGTTATTTTTAGTTTTACTCTTGCATTATGAATTACTTTTTCTAGTAAATAATGAATTCATTAAATCTGAAAAATATTTTTATAATAATCACATTCAATAGAAAAATATTTTAAATAAAATGGGATAGAATTCATAATAAATTATAATTCTATATTAAAAAATTGAGATTGGTTTGTGGAATTCCATAGAAGGGTGATACAAGAGATCTAGGGGGAGGAACGTAGTAAATTAATGATATTAAAACCGTATAATTCATATTAAGTATATTTAAATTTATTGATTATCAAAACCAGGTGAATTTATCACAATGTATGTAATCATTTAATAATTAAAATTCAATACCAAAATGGAATTTAATAGAACAAATTTTCAGGAAATTTCCACAATGTTTCTCATATAGGAAATTGATATTGTAGATGTCTTCATACTGAATCTAGTTCTATATAAAATATTATATAATATGAAAATTTTACACAATAATTTTTCATATATATATATAACATAAATAATTGAAATCAGTCTCTCTAAGACATTTAAGTAGAAAATAATGCGAGGTCATCATTTCTCATAAAAATAATAAGTGCAATGGTGTTAAATATTAAATATAACCAAAATGTTTCTGTAGTTTTAGTCATGATATTATGACCCCAAAAACTCATATTGAATTGATTAATAATTAATAATACATATAAGTTTAAACATTTCATTAAGATATAATATATAGATATTTTAAAATTATGACATTATGTTCAATTGAGGGTATGACATGCAACACCAAGTATAAAAAAGATATATGACATGATTTTATAAATATGATAATTATAAAATAGTCATTACATTGGACGGTATAAATATTAATAAATTAGTTTTGAAATATATTTGTAAATATCCTAATTAAATAAAATATATTAAATAATTATTAGTTAATATTCAATCAATTTATAGTAAACCCATTTTATTATTCAATGTTATATTTTAAAAAAATAGGGTTTTATTACTATTTTGTAGAAAATAATATAATTACATTCTATAAAATATACATATATATTATTATTAAATAAAAAATATATTTTAACAAATCATATCAAAATTATCCTATCATAAAATTCTAAAATTTCTTATATACTTTTGATTGAATAATGAAAAAATAGAATTTTTGGAAATTTTATGTTATCATTTATAGTATTTATAAAGTCAAATTATCATTAATTATTGTAATTAAAAATATCTTTATTTCATTTCATTTTATAATAAAACAATTAAATTTTAAAATTAATTTTATACTATATTTTTTTATGAGACATTTAATATATGAAAATATCATTTTCTTGAAAAATATTTTCTCAAGACATTTTATCGGATTTATTTTAAATTAAATTTTAAAAAATAGATTTTTTGAATTGGTAAAAAATAATTCAATATTTTCAATATGGTGTTCCAAATATAATAAATATGAACTTTTAATTTTTTTCATGCTGAATAGTGACCTTTAAAGTTTATGTTACTATGGTTATCGGTAAATTGGGTAATTGAAGTTAAAATTAAGATGATTTGGAGTAAAAAAAATAATGATTGACATAATTTTTTGGAAGAATATTAATAATCCATATTCTACCAAAATTCTAATATATGGAAATGTGTTTTGATTTGAAAATTATGTTGTACTTTATAATATTAATGTGAATATAAATCTAGAAATGAGAACGTCAACCTTTTAGTAACCATAATATTTTTATCATAGGGATAAACAGAAGATATGGTTGGTTATAGAAATAAATTTTAAATCTAGATGATTTTTTATGTTAATTAACATTTTATTTTTAGTGTTTGAATAATTACCTTAAAATATAACATAATACAGTTTTAGTAATTACCCAATTAATAAAAAATTAAAATAAAGGATTTTAAAAGTGTTACACATAACATGATATGAATGAATATATGTGTAAAATTATTTTTGATGATAAAAATTATATATTAATGTGGTTTTGGTGAATTATATTTGAATTACATTAATGTTTTGTAGTTTTAAAATTAAAAATAAAGGAATATTTCCAATGTTGGCATTAATAATGTATTATAATAATTAATATTTTTCTAAAATAAGTTAACATTACTAAATATATTCTCTTAGGCCATGTGAGTGGAATAATTTGGATTAAATCATCGACAATCCATTTATAAACCATTATTTCTATTATAATTAATATATTTAGTCATTAAAAGTAAAAACCATCAATATAACAAACTGTAAAAATGATTAATAATGGTTTTAAGAAAATAATAATTGTAACAATGTGATAAAATCGCGTAAAAAATTCATAATATGAGATAATTTTGAATCATATTCGTTTAATATTTTAATATTGGCAATTTTGACCCATTTTAAAATCAAAATTAACTTATATTAATTTATTATTTTCTAAAATTAAAAGAGTACCCATCCCTAAAATTTTAATGGGTTAATCTTCATCTCATTTCATTACACTTAAAATAAATATTATTTATCTTATAAAAAACCTTATATCATTCTAACACCCCTCAAAAAATTGTAGAAGCCTTATTTTTGGAAAAACACAGCATAATGGTTGCATAATGTATAATGAAAAGGTTGTTGTCCAACAAAGATGTATAGTTCTAAGGAAATAATTATAGTTTTATTTAATCTTACAAATAATTATAATCATCTCCAACCATGGTTGGATGATAAAATTAGTATATTACAAATAATATCTTTTTTATTATGTTAGTGGAAGAAGCATTATTCATCTTCAAACTCTATAAAATTATAAAAGAGTTCAATGTTTGTGTGTGTGGATGATTACCATGTTATGGATCAATGTAATTCATTTTCCATTAAAAACACTCAAAGGTGGTTA
Organism: Viscum album; assembly: GCA_963277665.1. NCBI lineage: Eukaryota > Viridiplantae > Streptophyta > Magnoliopsida > Santalales > Viscaceae > Viscum > Viscum album. Next base: position 931,946,270 of record OY728165.1, read on the forward strand.
TAAATAAAAAATTAATTTTTTTATACTATATTGATAAAATATTTATTTTTCTTAAAACCCAATATATCATTAAATTTCTTATTAGTCCATTCAGTGGGAAATGATAATGTCATTCATCAATATGTGTGGACTACCACCTACACAAAGTGATGTGATTCGTTTCTCATCAGAAAATCACATGGAATTTATTTATAAGTATATTTAAATTAATAATGTAATACTTAAGAAATTATTATAATCTTGGAATAAAATTTTATACATAACTTCTTTCCATAATGATCGTAGAAAAATTTAAATTTTACTCATGCGTACGTACAACCTATCATCTTCATGATTGTAAATATGTTCATTATTCATAACCCTAATTCATTATTGGTTTTAAATGTTTAATTAAAATATATGAATTATAATTATTTAATGATGACTATTTTATTTATAATGGAATAATGGACCCTTTTTACCACAGTTAGGAAACCAATTTGTTTTTTGATATTATGGCCCAAACGTTCTCATAGTACATGGGGATGACTTAATTGATTATGTAATAAAATATGTCATTGAAATTAATGAAGAAAATGGTTCAATGATAATGTAATAATACCTAAAATTATCTTAAATAGTTTAATATTTTAGATTAGTTAATTATACATTATTTAAAATAAATTTGTGGAATCTATGGACTTGATGTAATTGAAATCATCTCAATTTACCTTTTTAGTAATATTTTATTCTTATTCACCTAATTTATTTTATATAGTTTATATAAATTCATTTTACATGTTATATCACATATAATTCATTCTTCCAGACACATTATGTTTCAATATGATTACTTAAATAAAATGAAATTTTAAATACCCAACCCACAATAACCTTCTGGGTTGGTAGTGATCTAATCCATCATAACCTCAATCCCGCCTTCAATTGGCATGGAGATAGAAAAAAGAAACAAGAATGAATAATATAATATGTAGGGATTTATCCATATATACAAGTATGAACACATCCAAACATATCAATGAAATACCATAAATGTACAATAAATTACATTAATATATATATTGAAGAATGTATTTAATAAATTCTAGGGAATATAGTTGAGTATGAAAATGTAACAAAAATTATAATGTGGAAAATAAATTCCCTAATAGAAATGAAGTACCAACCAGACAATTATCCGAATATAAAATAACTAAGATATCATAGATCTTGATCTCCATGTAAGAATTCTTTATGTACTCAATTCACATGTGTATCACTATATTCCACTGATGTCACTACCAAATATTCTATCATATTCATATGAAACAATACTTTTGGGAAAATAACATGTAGGTTTCAGAATATAAATACCATGTAGAATTACCTAAAAACAGAAGGTAACTATAAAATATTTTGAAAATTTCAAATCAACATATAATATAAGTTCAATGAAACCTATAATAGCTATATGCACAATAAGAGACCTAGATTAAAGAGAATGTGAACCACCATCTCCACAACGCAACCTAGGATGATGAGTCTACATGAAACTCTAAAGGTCAATCATTAATGCCTAGCATATCACATGTCTGTCTAATAAATCCATAGGGAAGAAAACAACTCATTACATAAATACTGAAAAAGGGAAAAAATATCCAATAGAGTACACACGACATAGTACATTAAGGGGGTGTTAATTAGTAGATAGTTGACCTACTCCCTAGTGTGATAGGGGTAACCAATTAATTATCAGTGGACCTACACCATTGTACAATATAGGGGTGAAAATTTTAATATAGAATACCCACACTATGGTCCTTAATTGGGGTACCACTCAATAAAAAAATTCATATAATGATGACCCACCCCATAGTTTGACATGGGGTGAAAATCAATAAACTGTGGACGTACACCACAGTATGATAGGGTGTTCCACTCACTATTAAGAGGACTTATGACATTTTATGATGGGGTGTGGGTACCACCAAATAGGTAGAAGATCCACATGCTAGTGTGATAGGGGTATGACATAGAAAATAGAGGACATGATCCCTAGTGTGTTATGGGGTACCACTTAGTAGATAGGGATGAATATGGCGGGATCAAACGATGTTGAAACATAGTGTTTTAAACCCCCAAAATATATTAGATGATCCCTCCATAATCACTCCCACCAATGATAATATCATGTAAAAGTTTCACTATTTTAACACCACACATCACATCTTCAATGTCACTTCAAATGATACTATCGCATTCTAAATGAAAAAATTATCATGTTAGGATAATCATGGGACAAAATGAATCTATAAAGGGAGATACATATAGTGTAATATCACGATAAAAGTATATGGAGTATACTAGCAGTCACACATTTTCTTACCATTTATATTCAATTTTATTTGTCATCATCTTCATATGCCATTCCTATCCATTTTCCTAAAAATAATTTTTATAGAGGGTACACATGTTGTCCTCACAACATGAGGATTTCTCATGTCTAACCATTGTATACCAATGTCCCTCGGCCCGTGACCATGTACATTGTCCCTTCTTCTGTTCCTGACCATGCATGTGTTCTCCTAAAGGACTTGTGGGGCCACTAGTAAGGTGCACACCACATGTATGGGTCATAAAAGTTATGTGATCATTATCTCTCATGAAGCCCTAACCACCAATGATTGGGGGAGTTGCATGCAATTTCCCTCTAGGATAGATTACTAGTTGACAAGTTTTCTACAAAAACAAAGGGAAGTCCTCACATATGTTAGCACAATATAGTTATCACTATTTCAATATCAAAATGTGTTAGTGAGTGAGAATATAGATATTTACATGCATGATCCACAATCAGTGGTTAGGTTTCACCACTGGGGACCTCACATGAGTCATTTTCATTCCTACCACATTCTCCCAATGATGTTATAGATCCAATATATACGGATGTCTCACATGAAACCCACATCTTCTATTAAACCATAATTTGATCTCCAATCCATTATTCTTTACTAAAGTAACCATGAATTTGGGTTTTTGGTCTCATTTTAACCTAAAAAGGCTATATTGATATATAGTTCCTTGGGGAAATGACAATGAACATGACAAATGGAGGGGGAAAAGAACATAAGAAATGTTAACTAATAATTTGAAATAAATTATTGTCCACTGATCCCAAAATCGAGGTATCCATTGTGATTGTAGATTAAAATAGAGAATTATATCAGATCATTATAAAAAATAAATTTAGGGGCTCATGTGAAGGATAATAAATCACATAATATGAAAATAATTTGAGAATCCATGGAAAATCATTTAATAAAAATGAATAAAACAATAAATGAATATATCTACTTTGAAAATGATTTATTTTTTCTGTAGTACATTCTTTATAATGATGCAGAAGCCACTCTATGTTTTCTATAATTTGATCTACCTCAATCTAATTGTTTATTGTTCTCATATATTTATTCCCCAATTAAGAACACTGAAACCTCCTCCCAAAATCACCAGGGTTACACAAATATCCATGGTGATACATAATAATGAAATATTTATAGTAGTTAGAATTTTTTATATATATAATAAAGTAATTAAATTTACTTATTTATGTTAATTTAAAACACCCACCCAATAATACCTCAATAATATGTTCGGTGTTATCCAACCATAGGTCCCACCTAGGGTAAACCTTGCATTTTGGAATCAATTTTGCCCGAAATTTTCAATCCATTTTCCCAAACATTTGGAAAACAAAACAATCAATAAAATTTACTATACATCTATACCAAATTATATTAATATTTTTAATATGTTATTTCCTTGTAATTGAGAAACCCAAAAACAACCCTCATATGTAGGATAAACCTATATATATAAATAAATATATTAAAAGTACAAAGGAATAAAAACTAGAGTCATTACATGATGCTCTACGTCCATAAATTTCATCCTGAAACTAATAATATAAAATAAATGGTAGGGTACATAGTTCACATATTCCTCAAAAAAACAATATATTTCTCTTAAACACTCCCTTTATAAAAAATCACATGATAAAATTTTATTTCTCTTCAATGTAGGAACCTCTCATACAAATAATTTATCCCCACTAGGTATTCTGTGATGGTGTCTCCATAATCTTTGTCTAGCTCAAAATAGTCAATAATTTCCAACGAGTCATGAATGTATCTCCATAGATATGACACTTAGAATAATTCATCATCTCATACAAATTTTGGGGGCAAGGATATGTGATAAGAAACTGCACCAACCCTTCATAAGATCTTGAATAGACTAATGGACCTCAATGATAGTTTTCCTCCCCAAATGAAACTCCAGAATCCACATCATGGGGAGACTCTAAGAAAAAAATATACTCCCTTATTGAAATGAAATGGCCTATCATGGTGATATTTTTATAATTTATATATTATATAGGTTCTTCTTAGACCCTCATGGATCACCTACACCTTCTATGTTTCCTCTTACATCATCTTCAACCTAACTAAAGGAGTCTCACCATTCTAAGTCTATTATATGTGTGACATGAAATGTATCCCATATAGTACCTTGAAAGGTGACTTGTCAGTTGTATTTGTATAGCTATTATTATAATAAATATAAACCATTTTCATGTGATCCTCACAAATTTTGATGAAGTCTAACATGCATGATATCAATATATCATCCAATACATGGATTGTTGGCTTAGTATAGCCATTCGTATGGGTGAGGAACATCATATATAATCATAAAAATATCCCCAATACCACCTTCAATACTCTCCAAAAATGTGAAGTTAATTGATCATCACAATAAAATAAAATCATTGAATATACCTCAAGAAAATAGATAATATTTCACAAACAAAACTACCATGTCTCTCAAATAAATTTTGTTCCAACTGGAAAGGAAATTTGATGAATTGGCATGTCGGTAAAAAATCATCATTATGGAATCATGGATCTCACTGTTCATGGAATCCTTATCATAATGTCATTAGATATGTTATTCCATTACCACTCTAAGATCTCAAGAGTCTTTTTCAATAATGAAAGAACATGGATTATAGCCTTCACATGCTGACATGTGAGACACTGGGATATGAAAATTTCTACACCCCCCCCCCCCTCATTCCATCCCACTAATACTATCATATATTTATTGTGTATATCATTGTTAAACTAGGCTATTTATCTAATTATGATGTGTAAAACTAACTCATCACCTCCTAAAATAAACTGACTGGAACCACCATCCACCCATACATATTGATGACATGCTCCCATCCTTTATAAAATATGTATAGTGAATCTTCTATGGATATATGGGCACATATAACTTTCCAATATATGTCTCCCAAATAAGACTCTCTCACATGGTAGAGAAGAAGAGGATTCACTATAATCGATAGATGAAATATTTCAACCCTATCCTCTACCAGGGTAACAATCAATGAAACGCACTACTCATTCACATATTCCACCTAGAAAGAATGATAAAACATTCAAAAGTGATCTACCACTACATTTATCTTCCCATGATGGTTATCAATCATTATGTTAAAAGACTTTGAGAACCCCAACCAATCCCTCTATATCATGTTCATATATATCTAAGTGGATATTGTTATGAGACAACTATGGCTTGAGTAAAATAAATATACCCCCAAATTATAGTGCATCCACATATAAACGGGATGACCACTACTAGACACTACAATTTCATACTTTTAGAGTAATTATATTGGGATATCAAATACCTTAACTGATATGCTATCAATACCAACAGCTATATCAACTTGATACTAATAATAGCCTGATAATAATATAAAAGGATATGTAATCCATTCCCTCCTCTTGTAGTCTCAGTAGGGGAGCACTAGTTAAACTCATCATCAACTAGTATAAGTCTCCTTAGCACTGCTCGGTTTTATATTTGTACTCCCCTTATATTTAACAGTTTTCAACGGGTATGATATCCAAGAAAATTTAGTCACAAACCTCATGTAGTACCTTGTCAATCCATGAACACTCTGCACTAATGAAAAAACTCTTCGGTTGATACCAAGCCAACATTTTATCAATTTTATATGGTTCCAATCCTAAAACGTTCATAGAAATTTTATTACACAAAATTTGAAACTAAAGAACAAAAAATTAACACATTGAGATATTACATTTAAAATGGTTCTCAAAAAGTATGCCCAAAAACAATAAAAATTCTAAGTGTTCTCCTCCTTATAAATAGAGTGAACCAGTATTTCATAGTTGGATAAAACCACAAATCAATCAATGTATGACTAAAATATTAAATTCATCATACCCATAAACAATGTGGGGGATACCATTACCTCGAAAGGAATCATGATGAACTCACAATTTCTTGAGTTAAATTGGATTGTCTTTATCCAAATATTATCTTTTGGAACTCGAAATTGGTGATGGCCAGACTTGATACCGATTAGTAAGAAAAAAATCACACCTATAAATTAATCAATGTGATCATAAATCCTCATAAAAGGGTAACTATTATTTAAAATTACATGGTTAATTCAATCTATATCAACACAAATCATAAAGGTACAATCATTATTTTTTACACACAATATAGGGACTACCCCAAAGGAGACACTAGGTCAGAGAAATAATTTCTATAAAACATCCTATCTCTAAATCCTCATCACTTAAAGACTAATAGGAGACATACATTATGAAGAGAATGATATTTTTATCCAATATGGGTGTATGAAAATAAAAAAATACTTTTTTTCCTCATTGATTTCCATAGAATTTCCTCGGGGAAGTTGTCCATAATGTCATCACCTACTAAAGGAATCTAGATGATTGGGGATCCTAGTATTATATGGAATATGATTTTCAATTGAGTTGTAATAGGTTTAATATTTCTACATTCCATTCCCACTCAATTAACAATGAAATCTATCTCATCAAAAAACCATAATCTCATCCCATATATCCGAAGGCTTGTAACTCATTTTTTATGTCAATCCGTCAGGGAATAAACAATAGAAACATTCTATAAAAAAATTATTTCTTAATTTTTCATTTACATGGACAAAATTTAAAAATAGAAACTCCTACCCACTGAGTTCCAACTCCTAGTTCCAATAGATATTTGATATCAAATAATTATTTATTGTAGGAACCTCTACCCGAAGATGTTGGGCTAAAAAATTAACTGGAAGTTCTAAATCTCACACAAGGTATATAGAGATATTGGAATTAATCACACCAATTTCTATAAAAATATATTAAGAGTAGAATAAGCAAATATAATACCTCAAATCATTTCATGTGCATCCTGGTCATATCCCTACCTAGTTAAAAACTACCCAAGGCACCAACTGCTGACTATTTCATCCTGGTGTTTGCCACCTGGTGGTGGTGGTGGGAGTATCTTGTTTCATCACACACCACAAATTTTTCCACCCTATGGAAGTACAGCAACTCCTCTTTTAGTAACAAGTTCTTAAGGGAAACCCTATTTATGCCCAATATATCCATGATCACGATGCTACTTCTAACATGGAGGTCAACCTCCGGCTTTCCTTCCCTCCCTAGCTTGATAAGTTGTGAAATTATGAGTTGTATAATATTAACCATCACTGGAATAAAATATTTTATATCTTATATGATTATAATATTTGATAGAACCATGTTTCACAAGTACATATGATGATTTCTAGCCATGATATGGTTTCCTTTTCTAATATTCTTCTGACCATCACCTTCTAGTTACTCCAGTTAAATCATCCCCATGACACTCAAAATTGTTTCCATATACATAGTATCCCTATTATAGGATACTCTCCATAACATAATTTAACTCTAGTGCTCTATCATTTGTGGTAATAGAGTATGGGACCACAATATAACGAATGTTTTTGGGGAGACCCTTCTCATACATCCATGTCTATAAGTAACCATCATGTACCATGTCGTAGGTGTACCAATTATGGTCAGTGAAACACATGTCATACTTATAAACCATCATAATACCTTGGTAAAACTTGAGAATATCCTATATTTATTCTATGTTAAATAATTTGGTGTAATAATATTCACAAAATAGTTAATGAGATTTGGACCATGACTGCATTATATCACCATGGGTATATGTGAGTTGACTACACCAGCACCCTACTACTCTGTGGAAAAGACTAGATTCTAGTACAAACATCTACTCAATGGGGTTCTACATGAGCCTGAATACTTATATCACTGACACATTCGAATCCTCTAATGAACGAGGATCTATCTTTCCATGGATCCTAAACGGTCTCTAATATTGGAACCTATGTAGTGCAATATGTTGGTGTGCATCATCATCCTGAACTATTGGTATTACCTATTTATTTATTTTGGGTGGTGATGATGCTTGATCACATAGATAAAACACCTCATGATAATGAACTATATATGTGGTATCATTACTCAATAGGTTATCTCTATGACCATGAATTGGTAACATGGCTGGATTTATTCACAACTTCTTCCAGAAGGAGATCATAAAATACAATAATTAGATGGTAATATTTATGGGTTGATTACTTGAGAATTATAGTGAAAATAGTCAATCTTATATTATCAATATAACATTTTTTGACTAGTTTATTATAATTAAATGTGGAAAATAAGGTTTTCAAAGTCATACTAAATGGATATGTTAGGTGCCACACTAACACAACATTTCTAGTATTGAAAGGAACACTCGAGTCACTTCAGCAAGTTTTACGTAAGTCCCAACAAATTTATTGGAAAGTAAAATTTAAAACACCTTCCCTATGAATGAAATTCATTGACACCAATCTACAATGAATTTACCTAATAAGGGAAAATTTGTCAGTGGCGATCCAATCCCTAAAAAAACCCAATTTCCCCTCAAATAGGCTAGGGGATGGTGAAAAGAACTTAGAAGGGGTAATATAATAATGGAGGTCTTCACCAAATATACCTACGAAATGAATCCAATCATCTCCATGAGACAATGTATACCTATATTAAAATAAATTAACTAGTATAGTAAACCATGTATGCAATAATCTTGAGAGTACTATAGAGTATTAAAATGTACTCCCAAACATAAAGGGTAAAAATAAAAACCAAACTAGTAATGACGTCCAAACATAAAAAATGTTGGAATAAGAATGAACAGATGGTGATCAGCTCCCAATATATAGATCTGAAAACCATTTGCAATAAATTCACCTAGGTATCTCTATGTTCTGTCAGTGTCCCATAAAAAATATCAATCATCTCCAGAATTCATGGAATTTTTTTGAAAAAAAATCCAATACATCGTTCAGTATATACATATCGAGTATGATTCCTCCAAAAAACACATGGGTGTAATAAAAATATACATAAAAAATCATCTAAATCGATAACAATAGTTAAAATAATCACATCAAAGATATATTTTTTTTAAAAAGAATACCATACAAGATAGAAAGGGGATCTCTATTTATACATACCAACCAAGGATGATGGGTCTACATGTATATCAAAAGTTCATTCATCGATGCCTAACATCTCAAGTGTTTGTCCAAGAAATCAATGTGGTCAAGTTGCATCTCAATAATCCTCCATATCCTTAAGGGAATAATCACCAATAAAGGACCCACACATTAATAAGATAAGGGATTCCACTAAATATATAGGGGAATAATACCTCAATGAGGCATGGGGTGTCACTTAGTGAATAGTGGAATCACACCATAATGTGATAAGGGACATCAATTTTTAGATTGAGGACATGAACTCTGGTCCATCTAAACGGTACTGATTAATAAAAAGATTGATTGATAGAGTACCCATACCCTAGTGAGAATGGGGGGGGTTCCAATCAGTGAATAGAGGTTCCACGCCATAGTATTGGAGGGGTTTCCACTCTGTGAACATAAGAGTCACACCCTGGTATGAATAGGGTTGTACTTAGTATGTAGACTACCCATAACCTAGTTCAACAGGGGGTACCATTAAATAAAAATATGACCCACAAGCTAGTGTGTTAAGGGGTATGAATTATTAAATAGAGTATAATATCATGGACATGATCCTTAGTGTGATATGGGTTGCAAACCCGATATCTCCCAAATGATCCTACCAAAATCACTACTTTATTCCATCATCACCTAAATAATAATAACACTTGTAAATCCTCAAATCATATCTTATAATCCACTATATAAGTTTCATTAACATTATACATGTAAAAGTCTGGAGGATATGCTACAAACATTCCAAAATCAATGTTTATTGGAAAGAGACACATGTGTTGGGAACTCGTGAGAATGGTATATGGTTTGTAAAGTATTGAACATTGTTTTATCACACCTGGTCACCTATAAATTTAATTTAATACATGTTTCCTAGATATCCCTATGAATATATGAAGTGTATATAGGGGTTGGATAGGTTTTCCTTAATGACTGGGGTGTGATCGTGTCCATTCATCCCAATCCCATTTATCTTGACCTATGCTCGCTTACATCTTTCATACCCATGTTTCCATAAGTAAAAATTCATGTCAAATTCATCAGTACATTATGGTAGGAAAATAATGGGAACTAGTAATTTATGGTTTATAAATGAAATGTTATCCTTATCTTCCCAAAAACCCTATCCACCAAAAATGGTAGGACTACACTATTTGTTCTTTTATGATAAATGGGTCGTAATAAACCTTTCTAAAAAACTATCGATGTCCTTGAATGTATCATCATTCGACATCCAATGCCTTTACACCTCCAAATTCATAAGGTCGTGTGGATCTTGGGATATTTATGGCTGATTTGGAAATGGTGGTCAGATTCTAACCACACTGAATGTAACACAAATCCTTTTACTCACTTCCTCTATTATCATATTTCCACTCTAGATCCATATTCCATGTAGGCATCAACCAAAACCCTAAATTTTTATGGATACATCCACAAATCACCAATATATCTTTTATATATTAAATCTCTAAAAATCTAGTGTTTCAATCACTCATAAACCCTCCTTACCAATGGGTAGATGATGAACCGTTGGAAAACATGGAAGATCCTGAAGAATATAGTGGGAAAAGAACATAAGAAAATATAACCCATAGTTATCCACATATTATTGTACAATGATAAAAAATCATGGTATCTAGGGAGATATAATTTGAAAAGGAAGGATTATATTGGATTAATATAGGAAAACAATCTAGGTATCATGTGAAGAATACTAAATCACAGATCAACAAAAGAATATAAGAATCTTTGGTCAATATTTTAATCAAAATATTGAAAAGAAATAATGATAGTTCTTTATAAAAAATGAGGAATAATTGTTAAAGAAAGTGGTCTTCAATAAAGGATATGTCCCTCTAAATTCACTTCTTCTCAATCAACCATGATCAGATCTCTAGTTTTTCTCTAATAACAACCTACCAATGAAAGTCCCTAAAAAACATCTCAAAAGATCCCATTTTTATGTGAATAACCTTGTATAAATGCCACAAACTCATATTTATATGTGATTTAGATTAGGTCATGTAAAAATAAAATAAAAAATATTAATTTATTAATTTATTTTAACTAACCTAATAACAGTTGCCTCTACTAGACATCCAGTATCTTACAACAATAAGTTTTACCTAGGGTAAAACCCACATTCCATGATCAAGAATGGACTCAAATTTTCAATCTATGGTCCCAAACAAAGATATAAGAAAAAACTAAAATGACACGTGCATATCTAATAAAATATATTAATATTTATAATATATTAATTCCTTGGTCCCGAGACTCCCACACAACACATCGGCTATAAAGATAAATTCATAAATAAAAATAGAAATATTCAAAGGAATAATCTATAATATCTAAAATAATTATAGGTATTTAACATTTATATTTTGTTGTGGTAAAGTGTTCCCTATATTAATTACTTTTAATTTATGTGTAACATTTCATTAGTGAAAATGTTGTTCCATTATTATGTTGGAATAAACCACTAAATTATTTTATTATGTATTTCAGCTTGTATTTGGGGAATTATATTTGATTCACATAATAAATTTATTAGTTAATTATAAATTCATTTATATGATCTCTATAAGTTGTACCAATTTCAAAATCCCCTTCTTGGAGACATATGTTGATGTTATAAACCTAATTTCCTTTGTGAGGTTCATATACTACCACACTGATATGTTATATCATGAGTCTCCTTATTTTAATTATATTAAATTTTTCATTTTATGTTATTCTTTCATGGGGATTATGAATAAAATTTTACAAATGTGGTAATTGCTTTGTGTTATGATCTCTTTTCTTTTAAAACCCATTTAGGTTCATGAATCTTTTGAAGGGATATCATATTCTATTTGTAACACCCCAAGATTTCATAGTGTGTTATTTCTTCAAAATAATTCAATAACTTGCACTACACGCAACACTGAGTTCAATTGCACCATGACTTACCAAAAAAAGCCATTAAAATAGGTCCTGAATAGTATTAACTAAATTTTAAACTTTATATAATCCTAATAATTTTAGAATCCATATTATGAGTTTCTTAGTCATAATGCAAGAACAGATTCATTTTCAGTATTGCACTTATATCAACTTTTGATAGTGAAACCTTTTTAAATACAATATTTTAAACTTTTTGACTAAATGGAGACATCAAAAAATTTAAAATGAAACATCCCAAGCTTCCATGGTACGCTTTCCTTTGAATAAAACAGTAGCGTGTGTTGTACGCAACTTCGAGTTCTAACACACCGTAACCAATCAAACTAGCTGTTATGAATAGTAATACCTACTTTTTGAAGTTATATATATTTTATATTTTAAAATGGACTTCATTTTTGGATTCTGAATATCAAATTTAGCCTAAGGTGAAATTTTGGTACTTTTCGGATAACTTTCATATTTTGATGAATAGTGAAAATTACTAAATTTTAATTAAAAACAACTTTTTTAATCAAAATAATTAATAGTAATAAATTATGAATTTGAGTGGTTTTAAAGTATATTTAGAATATATTTTTACTATTTAATATAATGTTGGTCATTGGACATAATTTTACAATTAAACCGAACATAAACAAGTGTCAATCTTTTGATAGTTATTATCTCTTAAAAACACGCTTTTTGTTTTGACAGCGGGAATTAATTTTAAATTAATTTCTGCCACTTCTATGTTTTGAATTTAGAAAAATGGATTCCATATTTGGAATCAGGATGTCCAAATTGTGTAAATAGGTAACTTTTATTTTTAGACATTTTGAATAATTACTGTGGTAAATATTTTATTTACCATGGTTAAGGATAAATCCGGTAAATAAGGGTTAAAAAAATAATATTATAATAATACAAAATTACCCTAAAACGTGTCCTAACCTTATTGGAGGACACATAACCGACCATGATCATCCTTGGGTCAATTTGGGGACCCCTTGGAGCCACTTGTATGTGGTAGGGACACTTTATATTAATAAAGTTAAAATAAAAATAAAAATGGCATAAGCTTACATCTTTTAGAAGAACAATTTTTACATAGGGTTATACATGTTGGATTTTCGATTATAAATATTCATTAGAAATATAATAAGATTTCCAACATAATGATATTTTATTTATAATTTTTAGACATCACATAATTTAAATTATTAATGACACAATAATGATGCAATGTTTACCTCATTAATAAATCATTTAAATAAATAAGATTATAATGATTAAAATATTATCTAAAACCTGTCCAATTCTTATTGGTTGATGTTATTTAGAATATTAGTCATCTTAGCTTCGATCTCAATGATTTTTGGACCATTATAAACCGAATATAATTATATTATAAAGTAATACTTTCACTCTTTCCTAAAGAGCCCCTCTTCTCCCTTATAAAAGGAGACCACTTCTACTCATTCCTCACACCTCTCAAGCCACTTGGCTCGTCCAAACTCTGCCCAACTAAGCTCCCCACATCCCTCTACTCCTCCTTGAAGCTTCCCCTTAGGCAGAAATCATTTCAAGAAGTCCTTTGGTTCCAACCAAAGTGAGTTACCTAAATTAAAGGTAACGATTTCTCTTAAATTATTTTCCTTTATTTTGCTTCTCCAACCCCCAAAATATTTTTATTTACTTTCTTTTGTAACAACACCAGTATACTCAATATACTAGGATGTTTTTATAAGAAGTATTCAAACTACACATACACACAACTCCATCTAATGGATGATGAACATAATGTTTCTGTGGATGGCAAACTAACGCATCACGAAACGATGATTGTTCAAATACATCTTACCTCCTCTCATGGTGGCCATTATGATGGAACTGTAATTAAATATGATATTAATGATATATATTTTATATATAAGCTTCTGTAATTCCATTTTATTTCATACCATTATTCGTTTCATGTTGTATATACATACGATAATTTCATTTGAGGAAGTGCGGACTACCGCCCCCTTAAAATGATATGACTCGTTCATACCACACATGGAACGTATAAAGGATGGTGTTAATGAACTTAAGTAACATATATAAAATATTATATTATACTGGAATAGTAATATACCTATGTATCATTTGGATTCAATTCTTTTAAAATAAAAATTAAATGGAAGTAGCGTTCGTGCGTACGTACGGACTACCGTCTCCACGAACGCGGTGAGATCCATCCTCCATCGTATCCATTCAAGTCTTATTCTCATTTTAGGGTTAAAAATAATGTTAATATCATTCTGATTATGAATAAGATTTAATCTATCCATTACAAACATGTCTTACGTAACCAAACATTTAAGAAGAACGAATCGATTATCACCAGAAACGACGATAATACTAAGATATTATTAATAAAGCAATGTTAAAAGATCATATATGATATCATATTAATGTATATGATTCTTGTATAATTTAATAACAATTATTTAACCATTATACAGGAGGTTAACCTACCCCAACAAAGGAAAAGTACAAGGTAAGGGTTATTTCACAATCTCTTCATTATCCGAGGTTGTTTATACGTAATAATCTACTTGGATATATTTATCATCCACATCCATGTTTCTTAAAAATGTATTTCAAAACATTTTTACTATTTACAAGAATATGGATTAAAGTCATTTATACCCTTGTTTGACTTTTTATAATAGGTTTATAAAGGAATCTTTCCGTCGTTTTCAAAACAAGGTCCTTTTTAACCTTTTCGACAGAATTGAGGTAAGAATGTTTTTTTAACTTATACGGCGGGTGCGGTTATTTTACGCCGTTATAAAATCTTCAAAGCTTTCCTTACAAACTTATAAGAATATTTTCAAAGAAAATGTTTTATTTTATATGGATCTTAAATTATTTCAAAATAAAAGGAGATATTTCTTTAAAAAGAATTTTTATTTCATCTACGTCAACATCCTTTGATGGATTTTTAGATTATTTGAAGTTGATTTATTATGATACAAAAATTCTATATTGTATTGAAGGTTTTGTGATATGTTTGACTATGGATGTTCTATTTTTATTCCATTCATAGTTTATGGTGAAATTATTGACATTTCGTATGCTAGTTTTAATACGAATGTTTATGTTATGTTTAAACCTTTTCATATGGGAATGCATTGGACTTAATAAGTGACGGGTGGAGCCCTCTATAGCTCCTCGATGCATCGGTAGGTCTCATGAGACAAACTAGTGTCTTGGCACAAGGCCTTGACAAAATCTTATTTTTCATCTTGGCACGAGGCCTTGGCTATGTGGTTATGATAGTCTGGCATTATGCATTCCAACATTATGAAAGTGGTTATTGATTTTTGCATTTGATTATTCGATTAGTAGAATATCCATGTGAATAAGTAAATGGCATTATTTCATTTTATTTATGCCATACCATGTTGAAAGTTCATGTTTGAAAGGCTTTTGTTTTAGTTATAAATTGCCTTAAAAGTTTATTCTTATTTATGAAAGTTTCCGCTATTTTGTTATCCTTACTGGGCATTTGAGCTCACCCCTTTTATATGTTTTATTTTTCCCAGGAAGTGAAGAAGTAAATTATGAATGACCTGCAGGGATATTATGTGGGGATATGAGTGTGGATTATGGAGACATTATGTTGTTGTAGTAGTTTTTCATTTTATGATGTAATGTAAAACCTATGAATATATCTAGTGTTTCCAAGGCTACTAAACCAATCGGTCATTCGAGATTTGATCTTTCTTGTGATCATGCCAATGTTATGTAATAATGCACCGACTCTAGGTAGCTGGGGTCGGGGCGTTACAGTTGGTATCAGAGGAATTTTAGTACAAACCTTGGAAGCTAGATTTAGATAAACTCTGATTAGAGCACGTAGACCTAAGATTAACTTTGAGGATTAGTATAGAAGAACTTCCTAGAATTTTGGTATTGTAGAGATTTTGTGAGTTTTCCGAGCAATACATCCCTGTCTGGATACGAGCAGGTAGAGGCGGCTCTGGCACAGATGTACCTAGGGGTATAACCCGAAAACACCGCTTTGAGCTAGACTCGAACGGGAACTGGTCCACGACAACGGGCCTTGCTGCACTCTTGGTTACGACACTCCCGGGGGATATGCTTAGGATAACTCTCATTTTCTTTACAAATCATTTTGAAGGGATTATGAGTATATACTTCCTCAAAGAAAACATTCTTATGATTATGGATTATATCCATAAATAGTTCAATTTATGTTAAGTGTTTTATAAGTATGGGATTATGTATTTTGATTCATAAACTGATCTAGTGTATGCCATTTTTTAGAAATGGCGCCCAGTAGAAGGAATGAGAACTCCAGAAATGCACATGATCCAAAGAGAAGGAAGGATCATATCTTTCATGTTCTTAAGCTAGAATTTATAAGAGAAATAGTCTCCCATGTATTATCATCATATGAAGAAATAATATCACGTGTTGATAAGATAAGTAAAGTGTTTACTGAGTCCTATGGATTTGAAGGGAAGCAAGAGAAGAAAAGGATGGAAGAGAGAAAGATGGATAAAAGTAAGAGGGAAAAGAAGAATTTTCCCATATGTGGTAACTGTGGAAAGAAACACCCTGGAACTTGCCTGAAAGGAATGGGTGTTTGTTATAAGTGTGGAGGAAAAGGGCACAAAGTACGTGACTGCAAGGGTAAGAAAATGGTTTTAAATGTACAATGCTTCATTTGCAAGGAGTTTGGACACTACGCGAACCTATGTCCCAGTCATCAGACTATGCCGCAAATGATGCTATTGGATAATAATCAAGTTATGATACTACCACAGATGAAGAGGAATGATTAGAGTTCTTATGTTGATTATGTCAATTGAGTGTTGTATCAACAATGTACTTGTTATAATAATTATGGAGTATATAAGGATTGTACTGCAGTACTATTTCATTAAGGACTTGAGATTGTGTGGAACAAAGAAAAGTGACTCATTAGCAGGATAGATTTTTGGAAAATATATGGTTGAGAGAATGATAAACCATAATATAGTTCTGATACTGAGGTAGTGATTTTGGAATAATATGTGATTGTTTTGGATAAATTATATTGGATATTCTTGACTACCATGGAACTGATTAATGATTTGTATATTCCATCATTGTTGGGGTTTAAAACATTTTTGGATTAATGAAGTATATCCAGCATTCTATATGGAATAAGGGAGCATGAATGTAATCAATAAGGAATATGGTAATACATGATGAAGGTATTCATATGCTATTACGGGGTAAAAAGGATTTATATTATGTTTACCTTCCTTATGAATGTCGGACTGTGAGTTTGGACAGAAGTATTTTGGATAGTTCTAGTTTGGATTATTTTGGATTGCCATAAAAGGACAACCCGGAGGTCGGGCGGCAACCCGTCGCGTCCGGCAAGGCTGCGAGACTTGAACCCGCAACCAAAGGGCGACAAGGGTGTATCACCTACCACTATCCCATGAGATGTCCTAGATTAAATAAAGTAGTTTTTTAAATGATCTGGTAGATGAATTATAAATTCGTTTATTTTGGAACCCTCTATGAATAGTATAAATAGAATTTGTTTTACGAGTGAATGATGAGTTTTGGTAGAAATTTATTAATGGATAAAACTCTAATTATAAACTAAGTATATCTCCTTATGATCTTAGCCAATCTCATAAATAAATTCCTCATCATTAATAAAAGGAACTTAGAACAAAAATGTTGTCCTAGATGGTACCTTAAATCATCACTAATTTATGGCTTTGGGATTGTTGGCCTTTTCATAGCCATGTTCTCTACCACTCTCCATCAGATAATTGATGGCTAGATTTTTCTTCCATATCCATATTTTCTTACATGGAACCCTAGTATGTGTTATTTTCGGTAATCTTCATACTTTCCACTCTTTATTTTAAATAGAGGCCTCATTAATTCATTTTTCGATGTGGGATTTCAACTAAGATATTTTGAAACGTCAAAAATGTGTTATCCTAATACCCTATGTTTTGTTGAACCGATGGTATTTCAAATCATCATAGATTGATGAATTTAAGGAACTCAATTATACAATTGTTTTTGATTGATGACCTCAATCACTACCTATAAAAATTTACGTTTTTCCTCCGATTATATGTCTCCAATTTCCACCAATGTTCTCCTAATCGAGATCATAATTTGGTGGTGACCCTTTGATTTCTCTTTTCCTCATATTAAGACTAAATTTTAGAAACCCAATTTCCAATGTGGGTTTTCCCACAAATATATTTTCTACTTTCAACCTTTTATTTTTGAAGAACAATTTCAAATTGCGAGGACGCAATTTATTGAAGGAGGGGAGAATGTAACACCCCAAGATTTCATAGTGTGTTATTTCTTCAAAATAATTCAATAACTTGCACTACACGCAACACTGAGTTCAATTGCACCATGACATACCAAAAAAAAAGCCATTAAAAGAGGTCATGAATAGTATTAACTAAATTTTAAACTTTATATAATCCTTATAATTTTAGAATCCATATTATGAGTTTCTTAGTCATAATGCAAGAACAGATTCATTTTCAGTATTGCACTTATATCAACTTTTGATAGTGAAACCTTTTTAAATACAATATTTTAAACTTTTTGACTAAATGGAGACATCAAAAAATTTAAAATGAAACATCCCAAGCTTCCACGGTACGCTTTCCTTTGAATAAAACAGTAGCATGTGTTGTACGCAACTTCGAGTTCTAACACACCGTAACCAATCAAACTAGCTGTTATGAATAGTAATACCTACTTTTTGAAGTTATATATATTTTATATTTTAAATAGGACTTCATTTATGGATTCGGAATATCAAATTTAGCCTAAGGTGAAATTTTGGTACTTTTCGGATAACTTTCATATTTTGATGAATAGTGAAAATTACTAAATTTTAATTAAAAACAACTTTTTTAATCGAAATAATTAATAGTAATAAATTATTAATTTGAGTGGTTTTAAAGTATATTTAGAATATATTTTTACTATTTAATATAATTTTGGTCATTGGACATAATTTTACAATTAAACCGAACATAAACAAGTGTCAATCTTTTGATAGTTATTATCTCTTAAAAACACGCTTTTTGTTTTGACAGCGGGAATTAATTTTAAATTAATTTCTGCCACTTCTGTGTTTTGAATTTAGAAAAATGGATTCCATATTTGGAATCAGGATGTCCAAATTGTGTAAATAGGTAACTTTTATTTTTAGACATTTTGAATAATTACTGTGGTAAATATTTTATTTACCATGGTTAAGGGTAAATCCGGTAAATAAGGGTTAAAAAAATAATATTATAATAATACAAAATTACCCTAAAACGTGTCCTAACCTTATTGGAGGACACATAACCGACCATTATCATCCTTGGGTCAATTTGGGGACCCCTTGGAGCCACTTGTATGTGGTAGGGACACTTTATATTAATAAAGTTAAAATAAAAATAAAAATGGCATAAGCTTACATCTTTTAGAAGAACAATTTTTACATAGGGTTATACATGTTGGATTTTCGATTATAAATATTCATTAGAAATATAAAAAGATTTCCTACATAATGATATTTTATTTATAATTTTTAGACATCACATAATTTAAATTATTAATGACACAATAATGATGCAATGTTTACCTCATTAATAAATCATTTAAATAAATAAGATTATAATGATTAAAATATTATCTAAAACCAGTCCAATTCTTATTGGTTGATGTTATTTAGAATATTAGTCATCTTATCTTCGATCTCAATGATTTTTGGACCATTATAAACCGAATATAATTATATTATAATGTAATACTTTCACTCTTTCCTAAAGAGCCCCTCTTCTCCCTTATAAAAGGAGACCACTTCTACTCATTCCTCACACCTCTCAAGCCACTTGGCTCGTCCAAACTCTTCCCAACTAAGCTCCCCACATCCCTCTCCTCCCCCTTGAAGCTTCCCCTTAGGAAAAAATCATTTCAAGAAGTCCTTTGGTTCCAACCAAAGTGAGTTACCTAAATTAAAGGTAACGATTTCTCTTAAATTATTTTCCTTTATTTTGCTTCTCCAACCCCCAAACTCTTTTTATTTCCTTTCTTTTGTAACAACACCAGTATCCTCAATATACTAGGATGTTGTTATAATAAGGATTCAAACTACACATACACACAACTCCATCTAATGGATGATGAACATAATGTTTCTGTGGATGGCAAACTAACGCCTCACGAAACGATGATTGTTCAAATACATCTTACCTCCTCTCATGGTGGCCATTATGATGGCACTGTAATTAAATATGATATTAATGATATATATTTTATATATAAGCTTCTTTAATTCCATTTTATTTCATACCATTATTCGTTTCATGTTGTATATACATACGATAATTTCATTTGAGGAAGTGCGGACTACCGCCCCCTTAAAATGATATGACTCGTTCATACCACACATGGAACGTATAAAGGATGGTGTTAATGAACTTAAGTAACATATATAAAATATTATATTATACTGGAATAGTAATATACCTATGTATCATTTGGATTCAATTCTTTTAAAATAAAAATTAAATGGAAGTAGCGTTCGTGCGTACGTACGGACTACCGTCTCCACGAACGCGGTGAGATCCATCCTCCATCGTATCCATTCCAGTCTTATTCTCATTTTAGGGTTAAAAATAATGTTAATATCATTATTATTATGAATAAGATTTAATCTATCCGTTACAAACATGTCTTACGTAACCAAACATTTAAGAAGAACGAATCGATTATCACCTGAAACGACGATAATACTAAGATATTATTAATAAAGCAATGTTAAAAGATCATATATGATATCATATTAATGTATATGATTCTTGTATAATTTAATAACAATTATTTCACCATTATACAGGAGGTTAACCTACCCCAACAAAGGAAAAGTACAAGGTAAGGGTTATTTCACAATCTCTTCATTATCCGACGTTGTTTATACGTAATAATCTACTGGGATATCTTTATCATCCACATCCATGTTTCTTAAAAATGTATTTCAAAACATTTTTACTATTTACAAGAATATGGATTAAAGTCATTTATACCCTTGTTTGACTTTTTATAAGAGGTTTATAAAGGAATCTTTCCGTCGTTTTCAAAACAAGGTCCTTTTTAACCTTTTCGACAGAATTGAGGTAAGAATGTTTTTTTTAACTTATACAGCGGGTGCTGTTATTTTACGCCGTTATAAAATCTTCAAAGCTTTCCTTACAAACTTATAAGAATATTTTCAAAGAAAATGTTTTATTTTATATGGATCTTAAGTTATTTCAAAATAAAAGGAGATATTTCTTTAAAAAGAATTTTGATTTCATCTACGTCAACATCCTTTGATGGATTTTAAGATTATTTGAAGTTGATTTATTATGATACAAAACTTCTATATTGTATTGAAGGTTTTGTGATATGTTTTACTATGGATGTGCTATTTTTATACCATTCATAGTTTATGGTGAAATTATTGACATTTCGTATGCTAGTTTTAATACGAATGTTTATGTTATGTTTAAACCTTTTCATATGGAAATGCATTGGACTTAATAAGAGACGGGTGGAGCCCGCTATAGCTCCTCGATGCATCGGTAGGTCTCATGAGACAAACTAGTGTCTTGGCACAAGGCCTTGACAAAATCTTATTTGTAGTCTTGGCACGAGGCCTTGGCTATGTGGTTATGATAGTCTGGCATTATGCATTCCAACATTATGAAAGTGGTTATTGATTTTTGCATGTGATTATTCGATTAGTAGAATATCCATGTGAATAAGTAAATGGAATTATTTCATTTTATTTATGCCATACCATGTTGAAAGTTCATGTTTTAAAGGCTTTTGTTTTAGTTATAAATTGCCTTAAAAGTTTATTCTTATTTATGAAAGTTTCCGCTATTTTGTTATCCTTACTGGGAATTTGAGCTCACCCCTTTTATATGTTTTATTTTTCCCAGGAAGTGAAGAAGTAAATTATGAATGACCTGCAGGGATATTATGTGGGGATATGAGTGTGGATTATATAGACTTTATGTTGTTGTAGTAGTTTTTCATTTTATGATGTAATGTAAAACCTATGAATATATCTAGTGTTTCCAAGGCTACTAAACCAATCGGTCTTTCGAGATTTTATCTTTCTTGTGATCATGCCAATGTTATGTAATAATGCACCGACTCTGGGTAGCTGGGGTCGGGGCGTTACACTATTATTTTCCTAGACCACATATATTATATAATTATATATTTTTTAACGTTCTTTAAATATTTAATTTCTATTTATTCTATTATTGATTATGGAAATAGTAGAAAATTCATATTGAATTGACGGCAGTCTTGTATCTTTTTAATAGTGGGTAGAATTCAATTGTATATCTAGCATTTCTGTTTTATTTACAAAAATTTTCTTTTATTTTTATATTATTTTCTAAGGTTATGAAAAATGGTTTTTAACATTCATATAAAAGGTTATGAAATGAATAATTACAGACAATTTCATAATGTGATACTTTAGACTGCATTTACAAAATAATGATGTTTTTTACATTAACAAAATAAACATATTATTGAAGCATTATAATCATTTTTTTCATTGAATATTCATTTATATTTTTTTTATTAATGTTTCATTAATAATATTTTATGATTTTTTTTTCAAAGAGATTATAAATGTTAAAAGGGTAATTTCCTTCGAGAATTTTTTTCAAAATAATTTAATATTATTTCCATTCTCCAATGCTAAAAACTATTGATGATACATATGCTACTATAGGAATATTTTTTAATTATACTATTTTCATTATTTCTCATCATGGATTATGATTGTTTCAAAGAGATTTTCTTTGAACATGTTTCTTCTCTATCAGTTAGTCAGGTTATGAATGTAATAATTAATTTATCTATTAATTATTAATAAAATAGAAGATCTATGAACTATATTGTTGTTATTTCTCTTGGGAAATAATTATAATGATGGGTTGGACCATTATAATCTAAAAATTGGTGGTTCTATTATAAACCATGGTTGGGTGGTAAAAATATATACATGGACTTGTGGGTTTGTGGTATCTCTCTGATTTATTATGTATAGAAGTCAACCATTAAATTAATCCACTTATAAGTGTTATTTTAAGAGTGATGCGGAAATAATACCCCAATTATACCTAAATTTTCTATCTATGTATTCTTTGGTTAGTAATGGAAATTTTATGTTTTTATAGGATATGAAAATGAGTCTATGTTAAAATAAATGTTTTTTATACCTATAATGTGTGAAGATATATGAATTTCAGTCATTCATTTAATCAAGATTATCATCACATGGTTCATGATCAATAATTTTAATTAATATATCATTTTTTAAATCAATATTAAAGGTTCATTGATTGATTATTATGGTATTTATGTGTATGAAGATCCAAATTTTATGCTCATGTGCTATTATTATGTCATCATACACTTGTTGTTATCTTACTATCACGGAAGGAATTCAATTAATAAGTCTTGTGTTATCCCTTACAAATAATTTCATATTACATGTAAGGGACAAGACCTCCCCGGCCCATTACATTGTAAAAATCCATTGATTGAGGTGTTATAGAGTTAATAGTGACTCAATTCAAGAGTATTTTTAAAATTATAGTATTTACAAAGGTATGTCATCCAAATGGTGACTCGCGTTGTTGACTCACAATGGTGAATCGAAACGTTTGGTGAGTTATATTAAGTCAGGGATGGTGAATCACAATATTAACTCTGTTATATTTATTTTTTAATGGTGGTTCATGATCGTGAGTCACAAAGATGACCCACTGAATATTAGATCACTAAATAGTGAGTCTCCAAATTGTAGCTCATTGAATGGTGGCTCACCAAATGATGATCACTGAATGGTGGCACAACGAACGGTGGCCCACTGAACAGTGACTCACTAAATTGTTCCTTTCCAAATGCAGACTCACTATTGGAATCTCATAATTGGTATCATGAAATAGTGACCTGTCTAATTGTGAGTCACCCAATGGTTCCTAAACCATTAGTGACTAACAATGGTGACTCACCTGACAGTGATCATTTCTGACAGTTTTTCGAAATCTCTTATTTTCTCTATTTTCTCCTCATTAAATTTTCCTTTTAAATAAAAAGAGTTAAACACCATATTTAAAATATTTGAGGATATTTCTAGGGTTATGGATCATATATTAATTTCCTTAATGTAACAAATACTTCTAAATATCCAACCCATATGTCTTGATCATGATACGATTTTAGTTTCTTTTAAAAACATTTTCTCACGTTGATGTATGGTCTTGACATTCTAAAGATGATGTCACTGATTCCAAGTGTGTTTCCTCTTGGTGTTCCCGATATCATTCTCCCCTGAGGAGTCATGTGTTTGTATTGTGTCCTTAGATCACGTTTCTCTGGAGACTTCTTCCTATTTCATGTGCACCCCCTACAAAGCCTCAATAAGGAATTGTTGATCATATGTTATTCTATGAATGGATCCCTTTGTCTCTCCTATTTTTGTGTCATGAATGGTGTGTTTAAAATTGTTTTTTGGGAATACAGTTGATCCCAAATATAATAAAGATAATTGAATCTGTTTCAAACCAATATATAGGGTATGGGGAAAGTGATGATGATCATATTCATTTACTGATATTTCGGTCAATATTGTGAATTAGATGGGATATATTCCTACTAAAAATCATGGATGATGGTGGTCTCTGTTTTTGATCCCATGATTTATTTTTGTTGATAATGTTTTGAATATCTCTATATGTTCAATTTATTAACCACATATATTTGGTTAAATAAATGGATTCCCCAAGATAGAACTTGTTTCGTGATCACCCATAAATTAAAATATGTATTTAAAGAATAGGATAATTGTTAAATATATAATTGTTCCTTGTACGGTTTTGTAGTGATGCAATAGTAGTTATGGCTATTTGTGGGATAGTTCAGGTGGTGTGATGAAATATCAGGTTGAGAGACTATTTGAGCACTAAATGGATGGGTTGTTTTATGCAATGTTCCTATTACTAGGTTGTGTTTTGTTTTTGTTTGTTGGTATGGTTTGTTTATATAGTAGGGATACTAATTTTTAATATGAGAGGAGTTTATGGGTGTGGCTACGAGATGGTATTTATTGGGTTTTAGAGGATGTTTTGGGTGAGATTTCATTGAATAATGATGACGGAAGTGGTTAGCATGGGTACTAACTGATAAAGAAGTGGTGAGTGAGTACATTATCATAGTTTTATTACTCTATTTGGATTTTATGTGTTCCTAGTTGTGTACTATGTTTTTTAGTCTCTTAGGTAGTGATGGAAAAAGAAAAATAATGTCTTAATAAAGTTGAATTTAATGGTTGTTAATTTAAGAAGGTTATTGAGTAGCTATAATTTTTCAACATCTGAAGTGATTGTTTATGGTGTTAATACATGTATTTAGAGGTAGAAACTATGGTGGTACACTAGTATGGTTATTGTTTGAGAACCCATAGTATGGGATGAATTTTTTATATCTATATGTATTATTTGTAACTTCTCTTGTGATTTCTATACGAACCCCATCCTAGTTAAGAACTATGTGTTGAGCACCCCCATTTTCATGGGGGAGGGTGTCATTCCCAACATCCTGGTGAGAGGTTATATGGATAGTTACTTTCCTTTCCTCACTCCCTCTCTTATGCATTGGAATTACAAGACTCTTTGGGTAGGTTCGGGTGTAGTTGTGAGGCACAAGTGTCTTTAGGTTAGGTGTACATTCCCATTATGTCTATGGGATGAGTTATGATGTTCTTTCCTTGGTGTATGTGTGAAGAATTTGTTATGGATATATCCCAGGTGTCTGAGTCCAAGGCATGTTGAGTTTCATTTTCCTAGGTTGTGGTACTATCTCTGAGACCCAAGTGTGTGTCGACAGGTTGTGATGTGAGGATTTTGTAAGAGTGTCGAAGTTTTTGGATGTAATCCATTTTGTTATGTTTTTTTAACTACTTGGAAGTGGTGTTGGGTAACCATATAATATATGTTCTTACAAAATTACATTACTTAACTTGAGTTATTTGGTGATCATTCCTTGGTGATGTTGGGGTGGCTAGTATACCTTATATAGTTATGATGGGATTCTTCTATTTTCTCATCAGGGCATTAGTATGCTTCTCTACTTGTGAATGAGATACATTTTTTCCCTACTAAGTATAATTTTATTCTCACCCTATGTATATAAAACACATTTCAGGTTTCTAGGAGGATTACAGGGACCATGTTATACCATACAAGCCTGCACATTGGGATTTTTTTCATTTTGCAGCTAACCATGTTTTTTTGTATTTTACATTTGATACTTTATTGTATTTGTAAATTATTTACCTTTAAACATGCATATGGGATGTATTCAAACTTTCTTTCGTAGATAGTTCTTGGAGTTTTTTGGTCTTGACCATATTATCAACAAATATTGTTTATATAAAAAGGCTAATGCCTTATATTTTTCTAAGATTACATAGCCTTGGTGCTAGTCACCACCCCGGGTCCAACTGAAGGTGAGACTCGAGGGTCATTATATATCATTCATAAATTTAAAGAAGAAAGGTCATGACACTTTATATTCTTTATTCCATAATTAATAAGGAGGTTCATCGAAAAATGGTATTATAGGTGATAGTTGAGAGATATTATGGAGTTTGGGGTTAGGAACAGTTATGATTTTATGGGTTGGTAGGGAAACAGTGTTAGGTGATCTTGTTACATGATATAGGCTAGGAAAGACTGGGTAGGGAATGCGATTTTAGCCCCCTGTGATCGAATGGAAGGACTCTGAGTCTACTAAATGTCCATGTGAGTCTACATTGATTGTAGGGTTGAGATCATAGGAAAGGTACATTTTTCATAAGGTCTTGTGTTCTTATTTTAATTGGATTTTTTATGTAATTTAAATAAATAATTAGTTAAAATTTGTCTTAAATAAAATTAAATAAAATGTGGGATTATTTGTTCCTTCTTTACTTTTTTCATCTATAGCACATGGTCATCGTCCACGTGTAATGCAGGGAGTGGAATCTCAGTAGGAGGACTCAGTTGATTGAATGTGGGTTGATTAGGTAAAGGTGGATGATCTTTAGTAGAATACATTAATTACATTCCAGCCACAAGCCTTGGGAAAATATGAGGATAGTTTCTTGGACATGGATACAAATAGCTAGCTCGAGAAGATTTAGATCATGTTCAGTTTGATATTTGATTTGATATAATATTAGGTTCCTATGAAAGTGATCTAGATGCGGGAACTACACATATGTATTGGACGCTACACCTGGGAAAGAGGATATAGGCTGATGTTTTGTGGGATTATAATGATAAGAAGTTCCAAGAATAATCCATTTCATCCACCATAAAGACTGAGAAGAGGTAGAATCTACTCTCCCTTCAGTGGGGAAGTATTTAGATATGGGATTTGGTGATTAAGTTCTAATATATCCTTCATTTTACATTGGATAACATTCTTGATGAGGAGCCTTGTACGAGGAACCTAGAGGTGGAACATAAACCTTCTCTCCAATACTTGGTTGATCACATTACCTTGCCTATGTACATTGAGGTATAGAAGAAATAGGATGTTGTTGAGAAGATGTCATCTCAAGGAGTTCTACCATGAGAGGGGATATAGAATGGTAATTCTATAGTCATGGTTAGTAGTAGTATGTCTAGGAACCATGGAATTCCAGGTTTCGACTGGTGGGAATTCAACCTCAGTAGTTTCTATTTTAACCTTCTTGTCCTCATGAATTTCTCATGGGCTTGGGTCCAATGTGTTTATTTTGTAGAGTCTATGGATATCTTCAGAAACACTATCTAGATTCCAATCAAGCTCAGTATAGTAAAGGAGTTAAGGATTTTATCTTTCCTCAGTTTTAGTTTTCTTCCAATTGGTTTTAGGAGAAGAGAGAGGAGCTAGGTGTGGTCAATAAAACATAGTTGAGGCAGCAGTTACAATAATGTTGTAGATTGTTCTAGGTATGGTTAGTTTTTTCAGTACTCTTTCTTGATCATCTTTTATTTAGGTACTTTTGTCTCAATTGTTTCAACCATTCTAGCACATGCTCTTCGATTAGACATAGAGATACATTTTGTGCCCCTGGTGTTGAGTACACTAGTTAGATGACAGACCGGATTGTTTAGGTAAGCTGAGGATGTAGACTGATTATGGAACTACATCAGTCTAATGGGAATAACTTCTTAATATAGATTGAGCCATATGATATCTTCCATGGTTCATTCTAGTTGTATTATATTAACATTATTATTGACTTCTTTAGAAGGAGATTCGTGTTTATAGACATGGATCGCCAGTGAGGGGCCTTCGTTGGTGAGGAAAGTTGTTAGGTGGGCTATCAACATGTGCAACCTCTTCTTCCCTTATTTTAAAATCTATTAGTAGAATCTAAAGATGATATGATGGAAGAGGTTATGATGTTGTTGTGGAGATATTGGATGTCATCCATTATGAGTTCATGACTCAACACCCTCGACGTGATGTTGAGTTTGGGATAGAATTATAGCTCAGTGATAATCAGATTTTAATGGCCCCTTATAGGATGGAACCTTCTATGTTATAGGATATAAGGATTCAGATTGATGACCTAGTAAATAAAGGATTTATCAGGACTAATGTGTCATCTTAGGGTTCTATAGACTTTTTTTGTGAATAAGGAAGATGGTGGTATCATATTGATCATATATGACATGAGGTTGACTCAGGTAACAGTCAAGAACCATTAACACTTACTTAGGATTGATGGTATATTCAACCAACTAAGCGGATCAATTTGGTTCTATAAGATTGAACTGTGGTCTGGATATCTCCAGTTGAGGGTGAAGGAGGGTGATATCATGAAGAATTCCTTTAAGTGTGGGTATGGGAACTTCGAGTTCATGGTTTTGGTGTTCAGTGTTATGAACACATCATCCATGTTCATGGGGATTATAAACACCATTTTCTTTAGAGTTCTTAAACTTGTTCATCAATGTATTTTTTTGATGAAATTCTGATCTACTCGATGTCAGAGTAAGAGAATATCGAGCATCTATGGACTATCTTGGAGGTTTTTTGACACCACCATATTTATGGGAGTTTTTCCAATAGTATGTTCTGGACATAATAGGTACACTTACGTGGGAATGTGGTTTCACATTAGGGTATATAATGGTAACCATCAGAGGTCATGGTAGTTGTTTCATGGGATGTACCCAAAAATGTGGAATATGATCACAGTTTTCTCAGTTTGGCTAGCTATTAATGGAAATTCATACCTAATTTCTCTTGAGTTTCATACCTGTTGATACCTATGACAAAAAAAGAACTAGGATTTTGTGTGGAGTGAAAAATTTGAGGCAATGTTCGACTATATAAAGGGGAATTGTTTTGGTGCTCTTGTACTCTTATTTCTAGTGGAATGGGTGATGTTCAAAGTGTTTTGTTTTTCTTCCTATCTTGGATTAGGATTAATTTTCATGCAATCGTTATGTGTAATCTTTATGGCTCTGAGTATTTATGTCCTAAAGAATGTAATGATTCCACCCATGATCTGAATCTATAAATGTCCATGTTTTCACTAATGTTGTGCTGTCATTACCTCATTGGGGATTGATTTTTGGTCTTCATAGTTCACAAGAGATTCATTTTTATCTTTCCACAGTGAGATATGAACTCAAAACAATGGATAGGGATGGAATTTCTTCAATATTATGATTTTGAAATCTCTTATACTAACAGAAAGGGTAATTTTGTGCCTGGTTCCTTGAAAAGAAAGTAATAGAAGGAGGTTCTTTTGGAATCTACAGATTCTTGGACGGTGATGGAGGAGTTGGAAGCCTTGAATTGAGATTTATGAATGAATGAAGGTAGAGAATATTTTTTCTAGATTATAGTGAAGTATTAGTTAGGGAAGAAGGTGGAAGATTCTAAGTAGGTAGAGTTTTTGGATGAGGTGTTGCACGATCGTGTTAGTCATGGTGATGCTCTGGGGGATGGTTAGGGGATGGTATAAACAAGATATTGTTCCATGGGAGGCTGTCTTTTCCAACGATTATGCATTATAGAGTCCTCTGTGAGTTATATAGATCGCCATAAGTAATACTACCAAGAATTTATAAGATTTAATGTGTCATGAAGATGCACTTTTTGGTGGCCCGAGATGAATTAGGTGATAGTGGAGTTTTTTGGTGATATGATTTTTATGCCATTAGGTGACGGTGAAGAAATATGTTCCTGGTGGTTTCTTTCAACCCTTAGATGTCCCCGTGTATAAGTGGGATGAAATATTAATTTATTTTTTCACAGGGTTACCCAATTCCTAGGAATGTTATGATGTTATCTGGGTATTAGTGGATTAGTTGATGAAATCATCTCACCTCATAGTGACTAAGGAGTTGGGAATTGTGGATGCCATGGCCATAAGTTATGTGGATGAGTTGGTGTAGATTCATGGAGTTCCAAGATCCATTTATTAATATTTGGATAAAAATATTACCACATGGTCTTAGTGGGGATTAACAAATTATTTTAGAACTCAGTTACACCTCAACACTACATTCCACTCTCCGGTAGATGGGCAGATAGATAATTATATGTAGATGTTGGAAGACATCTTTCAGGCATGCATCTTAGAATTCGGCTGATCATGGGTTCTACACATACCCTTGGTATAGTTTTCTTAAAATAATTTCTATCACTATTACATTGTCATTTCTCTATTTGAATCATTGTACATAATACTAGGTTATTCAACCTTATGTTGGAAAGTGGTTGGGGGACAACTTTTCATGGTCCATATAGGGTTTATTGTATGACCAAGATGGTAAAACTTGTTCATGAGTGGATTATAGACGCAGAAGATAGGAAAAAGTTTTATGATGATTATAGGAGGACACCCTTGGAGTTTGAGGTTGGGAACAATGTGTTCTCTATGGTTTCCCCTCGGTGTGGGTAACAGAGGATTGGAAGAGGGAGTAAGCTTTCTCCCAGGTTCATCAGACCCTTTGAGGTGTTGGGGTGAGTTTTTGAGTTGGAATAATAGATATCACTTACACCACAACTATGGAGGGTCCAGGATGTCATTCACATCTCTCATCTTCATCCATATCTACAAGATGGAACCCTCATCACTGACTGGGGAAATGGTACATCGATTATGATGCGCCATTTGGGACTGAAAATTGGCAATCCAAGATTGTTAGGAGAAGGTCATACCTCAAAAGGCCATTCCTTCGATTCGTGTGTTATGAAGGCAAGGTGACCTGTACGAGAGTTCTGAGGAGTGAAAAATGAATATGTATTCCCATTAATTGAGTTGTTCAATTTTTTTCCTTGATCTATGTTTTCATGTAATGTGATACATGAACCTTGTTTTCCATGAGATGAGTTTTCTACTTATTCCATAATGTATGAAAAATTCTTAACACGTGACAAGGGGAAAAACTGACTCATAATCAAGACACATTAATTGAGATGTGATTTTACCCATTAAATCATGTCAGTTCTTCCTAGAGCGGATAGTATCTTGACAGAGGGAAAGGAATTATCTTATACATGTGTTCAGACAATAGGTTTCTTATTCTTGTTTTTTGTGTCCTCTAGTTGGTTGGTATAGCAGATGTAAGAGGATGTGTTTATGGATGTTGTGGTTTCACACCAGCATCCAAAAAAATAGAGTGTCTTATCATTGAACCTTTGTGAGTTTGGTGGTTAGCGGTGTTTCAACTATATAGGGGTCTTTCTGAGGTATTTCATATGGTGGTTTTTTGGACCCCTCTTTCTCCAAGCCATGGTTTTAAATTCCCTATTGTGAGAAAGTATTGAGAGTTATCTATATTAATGTCTTGGACCTCTCTGGTCCATTACATTGTGAAAATCTAGTGTTTGAGGTATTATTGAGGTAATAGTGACTCATTTCAGGAGATTTCCAAAATTCTAGTCTTTCCAATGGTAGTTTATCCGAATGGTGAGTCACACCGATGACTCACGATGGTGACTTGTACCAGTGGGTCAATAATATTGATTCCAGGATGTCGAATCACTATATTGAATAACTTATGGTGGTTGGTGACAGTGATTCATGATGGTGACTCACTGAATGATAGCTCACTGAATGGTAGTTTACTAAACAATGACTCACAAAATGGTGAATCACTGAATAGAAGCTCACCAAATGGTAAATCACTATCGGATTCTTGTCACCTGTAGCTTGCACTGGTGACTCGTCCAATGGAGAGTCACCCAACTATTTCTTATCAATCAGTGACTTGCGATGGTGACTCAGCTAATGTTGAGTCATTTCATATAGTTTTTCAAAAAATTTAGTTTTCTCCATTTTTATCAGTTTCACCCCATTAAGGTTTCGTTGACATAAAATGATGTCAATACAATATTTAAATATTTTTTAGGTCTTTTCAAGGGTTATGGATCATATCATAATTTCCTAAAATTTCATAATACTTCTAAACAGTTGAACCAAATGGTGTTGGTCAAGTTCAAATTTTAACGGCTTTAAAAAATAGTTCCTCACATTGATGTAGGATTTGGTCTCTCTAAAGCTGAGATTATTTATTCACTATGCATTTTCTCTTTTTGTGCACAGAACCATTATACCCCAAGGATTTTTGTGTTTATGTTGTGGTATGGGAAATTTTTTCTCTGTATACTTCTTCATGATGCATATGCACCCCCTTCTTAGGTGCAATAATGAATTGTTGATTGTCTGTTCTTCGAGTTAGGGATCCTATTATATTTCTTATTTTTATATCATGTGGAGTTAGTGTACAATTTTTCTCTTTATTAATACAATCGAATTAAAATTAATCAAATATTATCAAATATGTTTCAATCCAATAAACATGGGTCTAGGAAAGTAATTATTAACCTATAATTTTACTAATATTTAAATCAATATTGTGAATTGTATGGGCTATATTCCAAATTAAAATAATGTACATTGGGGGATTTTTTGTACCATCCTATGATGGATTGTTTTTTATCATGTGTGGAACAACTGTATATATACAACTCATTACCCATGTATATTTGGTTAAATAAATTGATACCCTCAGATCGAACATGATCTTTGATCACCCTTGAATTAAAAATTGTAATTAAAGAATGAGAGACTTGTTAAATTAAAAATTATTCCTTGTATGGTTGTGTGGTGATGTTTTTGAGGGTACGACTATGTCTAGGGTGGATCAGGTGGTGTGAAGGAATCTCAAGATGAGAGATTTTTTGAGAATGTAATGGATGAGTGATCTTGTGAAGTGGGATAGAAACCAGGTTTTCTTTTGCGTGTGTTGGTGGGTGTGGCTTGTTTATATATCCATTCATCCGATTGTTGCAATGAGAGGTGTTGATGGTCATGGATATTAGATGGATGTTGATATATTTTAGAGTATGTTTTTGTCCCAATTACATTGAATGATGATAATTTATGTAGTTTTAGGGTTTATATGTTAAGAGGAAGCTTAGAGTGAGTCCTTTTTCATATTTTTCATCCTCCTTTTGTCTTGGATGTGTTTCTGGTTGTGTGTTGGGTTTTGTAGTTTCTCGGGTAGGGATGGAAGAAAAAAAGTAATGGATTCATAATGATGAGTTGATTTAGTGTTAAGGTTGTGAAGTGGCTTTCTTTTATCAACATCTGAAGTGAATATTGAGGTTTTTAATACACGCACATAGAGGTATCAGTAAAGGTCGTACTCCGGGATGTATTTTGTTTGAGAACCCATAGGTTAGGTGGATTTTTTGGTGTCTATATTTATTATTTTGTGTTCTATTGTGATTTTTCTATTGACACCACCCTAGTTGAGAACTATGTACTGAACACCCCCATCGACATGGGAGAGGGTGACTTTTTCAACATCCCAGGGGAGGATGGATGGATAATTATTGTTGTTCACTAATCCATCTTTTAGGAATTGGTATCCCAAGACTCTTCAGGTAGGTTGTGTTGTGGTTGTGGGGACCATGTGTCTTCAGTCATGATGTATCTTTCTTGGTGTCTATGGGATATGATTTGGTGTTATTTTCTAGGTGGTTGTATTTAGAATGAGCTATGGTTATAGTTCATATGTCTATGGGTGGGATGTGATGATGTCTCTTCTCCCATGTTGCAGGAATATCCCTAAGGCCCATGTGTCTATGGGTAGGTAATGATGTGGGGCTTGTGGGAGAGTGCAGAAGATCTATGATTATATTCATTATGGTTTGAGTAGTTAACCCATGGGAAGTGGTGAGGGTACCCAAAACATTGATTTTATTACTCTATTACTTTACATGACTTTCTTTATTTAGTGATCTTGACTTGGCAAGGTTGGTATGGTTAGTATGCATTGATAGGTGCTTTTGGGATTCTACTTTTTTCTCACCATGGAATTAGTATTCTTCTATACTTTTGCATGAGAGACTTTTGTTTTTCCTATTTAGTATACTTGTCCGCTCATCCTATGTATATAAAACTATTTTCAGGTTTCCAACAGGATTACGGGGACCGTGCTAAACCTTACTAGCCTGGACATTCGGACAGTTGTTGTGTCACTGCTTAGCCATGTTTTTAGTATTTTACTTTGGATCCTTCATTTTATTTGTAACAGCTTTTTCTTTAAAAATGCATGTGGTATGGATTTTTGTTTTCTTTCATTTATAGTACTTGGATTTTTTTTGAGATTTACCATCTTATCTATTGATTTTTTTTTCTTTTAAAATTGTAATGCCTACAATTTATATGAGTTTACATACCCTTGGTGTTGGTCACCAATGCAGGGACTACTAGAGGTGGGTCTTGGGGGTTATTTTCTCTCTTTCTTCGTCTTAAAGAACGAACATTTTATCACTTTACCTTCCTTTATCCATCATGAAGAATTTGGTTAGGGACATTACCCTTATAATATTTCATATTAACTATGTTATCAAGAAACAAATTAAATTATTTTTATCTATAATGTTTACATATGTGTATATTTGTTTTAGAGAAATGGAATACTAAATATACAATATGAAAAGATACCTATAGTGGTAGAGATAAACTCATGGAGTAATGGATATTTTTTATGTAACAGTGCATCAAAATTATATAAAACAATAATCACATATAGTCATTTAGTATGTAAGTGACCCAATATAGAATTTTTAGGTTCTATTTTTTGGATAGAAAAAAATGGGTTGTATTTATCAGTAACAAATCCAAAAAGAAATGTTTTTTATTAGAACTATATCTGAGAGTGTGGGGTTAAACTTATTAATAGATGGTATTAGATAAGGTTTTAGATAAATTTGTAGATTACATTTTTTTCATGAGAGGTTATCTCAAGAGTTATGGAAACCATCGTGGGTTTATTGGTTTGAGGTTTATCATATGTTCAATGTATTAGACACACCTTTTAGGTTTAAATTGTTAGATTTATAAGGTGAATAATTATTTTTTTTAAGACATTTAATTGGGTTCAGGCTTATGTAACCCTTATGATTAACGTATAGTACTATTTTGAAAGAATGAAATTAAATTTTATTGGAATTATACTAAATTATTTAAGATAACATTTTAGGCAATGAATTTCATAATATTGAGGATATTAAGGTCGTTTGGGGTATAAGATCATTTATATATTGAAATGATTAAAAAATTACATTATGTGATTAGGGAATATAAATTTATTCTATTAAACATTAATAATTATTGGTGTTATCAGGAATTAATTTTTAAACATATCATATAATAATAAGTGATAAAATCAATTAGTCTTTAGGGTTTCAATAATTGCATGAAATAAATTTATGTATATAATGATATATGTTAAAACATTGGTTCTATTAATAAGTTTTTTAGATTATGGTATTGTTTCATAACATGAAGCATTATAGTATATTTTGATAACCATTTATGTTTTGGTTAATGTCTATATATTGGAGGAATAACTTGTTATCCCTTTTGGGTATTATGTGATGATTTAGAAGTTTAATCTTGTGATTCAAGCCTATAAAATTGATCTATAATAATCATAAATTGGAGAAAAAGATGTTATCATGGTGGATATTCATTAAATTATGAAGCTATAAAATTCAAGTTTATATATTTCTTTATGTTCTTATTCTACATTATCATGCAATTCCTCAATATTGGAAATGATATAGTAATAAAAACGTTATCTTATTACCCTCGGTACATGTGAATTAATGGTATCTTTTACCCCTCATTGGTTTATGGTTTTCTAGTCAATAACATTATAATGATCATTAAATTTCCTATGATAAATGATGTGTATAAATATCCATATTTATTTTTAAAATAAAATTTCCCTCCATGTCCATATTTTCACTACCCAATAATGTTCTCTTACACAAAAACTTTGGATTTGGTTATTTATTATGAACTTCATACTACCCTTCCTCTATTTTCTAATGATTGTTTTATTTACCGTTTTATAATGTGAAATTTGAACAAAGTTATTTTAAAATGTTAATAAATTATTTAACAATATACGGTAAAAACGTTATGCATGTAATTTATTATATTATGTAGGTATAACTATATATCTAAAGACTTTGAAATAAGCACATTATGTTCGACAGTGTGTACGATAAACAACCCAAAAAATCAAGGAACCGTGAAATATTATTTCCCAAATATGACCATTATTACCACACCATTATATTTGTTGATATTACTTAAGAATAGCTAAAATATTAAATATATTTAATTTTACTAATCAATAAAAATTTATTGGTAAATATTTAGTAAATAGACAATCAATTTTTACTAATTACATTTTTTCAATAAAAATATGTTTTATACTGTAATGGGTTTTAATAATTTTGTAAGTGAATGATATAATTAACATCACGAATATTTAGAAATTTCTTTTTATAATAAATATCATTTTCAAATCATTATTTCAATGTTATCCTATGGTGAAATTTTGATATTTTCTAGAAAAGTTTGATTAAATAGTGAGAGATATTGATTTTTATTCAAAATGAATTTTAATTTAACATTTTCAAAAAAAACCTAATCTTCCTTCCATTTTAAGATTAAATTATTTCCATTTTTTGTTTTTAATAATCCAATCATGGTTTTTGAAAGTAATATTATACCTAAATTTAGAATGAGAACTGTTTATTCTGGGAAAAGTTAATTTTCTGAGAAATTTCTTTCATCTTGCTTTTTTATTTAACTTTTAAATTATATTTGTTGAGTTAGGTGTTCTGAATTTTAAAAACTAAAATCTATATTTGAAAAATGGATTTAAAATTTTTGTATATAGGTACATTTATGATTTGGTAAATATGAGTAGTAACCTTAGTAATTTTTATTACTGTGGTTTAGGGAAAATCATTTAATTAAAACTAAAAATAAAATGAAAATGATTATAAAAGGAATTTATCAAGTGCATTAATTTTAGTTAATGTGTATATCCCATTGATATTTATCCAAAATCGTAATATATGGTTTTTTTAATTTGATCCAGATTTTTCAAAAATGATATTAAAATAAATATAAACTCGAAAATGTCACACATTTTCTATTAATATCTATAATATTTTTAACATTCAGATAAATAGAGTATATAATATGTTTTAAATACTCAATTGAAATTAATATATTTTTTTGGAAATAATATGTTTTTTTTAAATTTTTTTTAAAAATGATTGTGTTAATATCTTATGAAACAATGATGCATTAATTAATCATTTTGAATTATTCTAAAATATATAGTTTTAAAATTCATTAAAATATTTTTAATTAAATGAATATATATATTTGATGATTTTTGAATATAAAAATTACATATTATAGTTTTTTTGTTCAGTTTTAATCTTGTTCCATTTTTAGTCTTATTATTTTAAAATTATAATTAGTGGAATAGTGCCCAAGTTGACATTATTGATATTTTTGAATTAATAATATTATTTTACATAATTTAATGTTTCTAAAAAATATATTTCGAAAATTTAATTATAAGTTTATAGTCACATGATACATAGTTATTTATTTTCCTCTTATCTGAATATAGTATCTACATTAACCCTATTATAATAATAACAGATCTTATCACCATAAATCTTAAAAGGGACAATGGAGGGTTAAAACAAAAATATATGGGTGAAAATGTGATCTTGACTTGTCCTAAAATTATTATATGTTTTAATTTATTCTATTAGTAAAATAAAATTAAATTCATATCAATTTGGATCCATTTATATACATAGAAAATTTATATTAATTTAATATTTTTTGAAATTCAAAGAGTTCCCCTCTCTTCTCTAATAAAAGGGTAACTCATCCTCAAATTTATTTAAACATAAATATCATGTTGGATCATGAATTACATACGCAAATAACTACCTAACATACCTACCCATATTCTATAGGTATTATTTTGTGCAGAATACCATCCATTGAAGGATTGAGGTATAAATCAAAGTATGTGGTATAAAGAAGATATGTATTCTTAACTAAGAATTTTTTATTTCTTCTTCCAAATCATTCAAATATTGTCCAACCATGATGATATTATAATTTTTTATCATACATGTTATTGTATGTTACTATGTTTTATTAAAAAAACTATATCCATATACAACATCTATCAAATTGGAATGGAATTCACCATTCATGTGTATAGCAGACTACCAACTTAGGAACCCATGTAATTTATTTTATGTTACCACATATCATTAATGGTTATTATTGGGAATTTAGTGTTCAATTATGATATCTATGATATATTTCTCATTACTAAGAATTAATTTATGTTATTATTAATTACATTTCATTTGCAAAAAAAAGTGGATTATGTTGTTGGTGTGTATATGTGGACAACCACCTCCACGAAGCGATGTGAATTGTTTTTTATCACCTCAGCAGGTTGATGATATATATATATATATTTAAATTTTTATAATGATATTTTATTATATTATTATCAATATTTTATAGATAAAATAACACTTCTCATATTTCTATAATGATCATTTAAAAATGTAAATGTAACTCCTTTGTACCTATGACCAACAATCTTTTTTATTACAACCTAGGAGATTTTTCAAAAAAAATTATTAAAGATTGTTTTTAAAAGTATAAATTATGTATAAATATAATTATTATTTCCTGATTATTATATATATGATTTAACAATTACCTAATTTGGTCATTCTCAACAAACTAGAT
Organism: Viscum album; assembly: GCA_963277665.1. NCBI lineage: Eukaryota > Viridiplantae > Streptophyta > Magnoliopsida > Santalales > Viscaceae > Viscum > Viscum album. The sequence goes on from OY728165.1 coordinate 931,986,001, forward strand.
CTGTTTCAAAATTATGGACTGAATGTTGTCAAATTACCTAATGTAGAATTAACTTGTCTTGTAATTAAATATTTCAATATAATAATTGAATAAAATGGTTAAATGATAAAATAATAAAACTGGAAAACTTTAATAGTCATTTAAATAATTATATATGTTTTTTATGTAGGATTCTATGGATGTACAAGGATAGTCTAGAATCGAAACAAGTGATTTAATCTCAAATTTCGTTCAAAGAGAAATATGTTATTTTATGAACCTTATTTTACTTATTTGGTCTTTATACTACATATTCAAATATTATATATAAAATAATTCATAATTCATGATGTTTTATGTCTTAATTTGAATTATGTTATCCATGGGGATTTTACATGAATGTTATAATGTGGTAAAGTGTTTTTAATACAATTCCCTTTCATTGGGTTATAAATCTACATCATAAACATTTTTGTGTTGTAATTATACTATAATTTACATATGAACTATTTTATTTTGTATTTATTATTTTTTTTGTATTTATAATTTTTTCACAAGATATCTATATTGATTAATCCTAAATTTGTTAATATTATCCTTATAAAGGTCATTCCACTCATATTCCCTTTATTTGGGAGATATTTTGATGTCATTCTCCCAAAATATTCTATAATGTTTCTATACTAAAATCTTGTTATTTTATATAATACGTAATCTTATTTTTATGACATTGAATGTTTTATTTTTCAATTTTATTAATGTGGCTCAAAATTTTAATGTATCCAAGGTAGGAAAATTTTTCTGTTGTAATCACTTTTATTTTTGAGATGTTTTTTTATCAAGGTTAATTTGGAAAGTAATCATATTCTATTATATTCCCAAAACATATATAATTTATTCTCATCTAAATATAAATTTGTTTTTTATTTTTAATTTTCATTTCCCACCTTATTGATTAAATAAAAAATAATAAAGTCATTTTTATGTCATACAGATTGTTTATCTTATTTTAGAATGGGAATTGTTCTGTTGAATATGTATGTTTTCAAAAAAATTCTTTAAAAGCATAAATTATTTTATAAATATATTTTACATGGGATTTTATGTTCTTTTATATTTTTTAATTATTGAATTTTAGAAATATTTCTGAAATGAATCACTTGAGACTCCTTTTACAATGTGTTTTAAAATAATTATTATTTTCGACATTTAAAACATAAAAATATTTTAGCTCTAACATGAAAATGAATTTATTTGTATATTTTTTATATATTCCCACTTTAATTTCCTTTGAAAAATGATTCACAATATTCAATAAAGTTTTTTTTTAAAGTTATTTTATTAGTGAAAAGTTTATTTTTCTCAAGAATGTTTTTCAAGATCTATTAATGGTATTTTTATTCATCAACACCAACAACCCATTATGTTAACGATGCATGACTAGGAATATTTTTTAATTATACAATCATCATTCCTTATAAAGAGGGATTGTTATTCATTCAGATATATTTTTTTAAAACTTAATTTTATCTATGGGTTAACCACATTATGAAAGGATTATTGGAGTTTTATAATATTTTTATGATGAAGTGAGTTATTTATATACTTTATTTATGTCATGGATCTTTTAAATTATTTGTTATGCTGTTTGGTTACATTAAAAACCAATGAAGGGTTGTTCTATTACAAGCCATGGATGTGTGGTAACATTATATCCATTGGTGGGTGGGTCTGTGATATAACTCCAATGAATTGTGTAATTAATTTTATCATATAGATATTCTATTTATAATAGTTATTTTAAAGTCTCATACGAAAATTATATAACGCCCCGATATTAAACCTTACTTAATGTTGAATTAAATTAATAATTCACATTGAGGATATTTTCAGGTTTAGAGTTTTAGATAATTACATCATAAATCATGAATTACATTCCACATTTAAAAAAGTGGTTACATAAAAGATTGTATTGGTTTTTTCCATCGACGGAGACATATTTAAAATAAAACATGGTTTTTTTCTTGAGACATCCTTGACACTATCATCATATCATGAAACATTCCCTTGACCTATGAAAAACATTTCAAAAACTTGGGATGAGCATAAAAATCTCAGTAAGGGATATAAAAGTAAGAAAAGAAAACATTAGTCCATGTGTGAAATCATACTTTACACATAAAACATAAGCATTTTAACATACCTCATAAAATCACAAATAAATCATAGAAATCATAATGCATAAAGGTAACTTGAGGCATTCATAACATTATTACGTAGGGAGTAACCCTCTTGGTTATGTTTGGAATACCCATCACAGTATATTCCCTAAATGTCTTCGGAGATACCATAACGTTTAACTCCTTCGCGTTACCCAATGCATTGGAGAGCTATATCAGGCTCACCTGCCCTTAGTTTATCACGGAACCACCCATCTTCATAACAATGACCAAGAACCATAACCTAATCATAGCACATAAATTAAGCATAAAGGAAAGATAACATTCCCACATTGCAATAACAATATAACATTTTACGATATTGAAATAAAGAATCCATTCTAAAAATCATTTTCAAAAACATTTAAAGCATTTAATAAATCGATTTATAAATCAAAGTGTCCCATACCACATTGAAGCTTTTAAAATTTTAATCCATTAATATCCATATAAATATATCCTTAAAACCATTTTGAAAACATGGATATTAATAAGAAATATTTATAAGAATAAATAATTAAAACATTAAAAAGGATATTTTAGTTAAAGGGTTTTTAACAAAATGAGAGACACTTGAATACAATAATTGAGGAATAACATTTAATCAGAACATTATAATATCATGAGAATAAATGGATTCATGATAAAATATTCCAATGGACAGTATATACACCATATAGGAGTGAACTGATGCATAACAACAATGATATCTCAATAGAAATGTAAAATGAGATGAAATCCATTATAAAGAAGGTATCCTTAAATTAAGGATAAATCAATCTCATAATTATGTGTGACAAATAGAAATACACCCAATATAAGTGGATATTAAGTGTAAAATAATCAAAGTTCATTCACACATATTCAAAGGATGACATATTCAATAAATACATGTTGAACCCAAAGAAATCGAAATTGGGTTAAGAAGTTCCCTTGACAGCCTAACGGCGTCACATCAAATTTTAGAAAAAGAGATGATAAGAGAGATAAAGGGTATCTCATCACATGGAAATAAAATTTACGGAAATAAGGATATATAATAACATATCCCCACATAATAAGATGAAAATTAAAAGACATAACAAAAGAAGTCGTTTAAAAATAGGAGGGTGAAAGGTTCCCTTACCGATTTGGGTAACTTTCGAAACGTACACCCCATGAAAGAAGGACTATAAAAATTGATGTAAATACTCATAAACGAAATTATGTTACACAAAGAGTAGAATAATGGAAAGTACATATACCAATCAAAAGGAAATATTGTAAAATGTAGCATGAATCTCACGAAAACACAAAGAGAGATATAAAACCCCTAACGAAAACTCAGCAGCCTAACGACTCCACTTAAAAATTCTAAAGAAAAGAATTGATGAGAGTAATAGAGGGTATATCATCATATAAAAATAAAAATTACAGTATTGTTAATATAAAATAACATCCTCCAACATAAGAACATGGAGCATAAATGAAGTGACATAAAAGAGGGTACTTGAAAAGAAAACGAGAGGTCAGATCCCTTACCTCAAGTCCGACTTGTCTTGTTCGTTTCTTTATATTCCTGAATAATAAACTTTAGTAAATTTATAATTGCTTAAGGACCTCCATTAAATATTATTATTCAGTTCATATCACATATTATAATGTTATAATATTTTTTTAATAATGTTAGTTCATATTATATGTTTTTGCCGATGTTTGGTAAATGAGTAAAAAATGAACTTGTTTGAAAATGATTGCCCATGTAGTTATAAGTAAATCATTTACAGAATAGTATTAATGATTAAAATATCATATATATCATGTACATATTCATTTTATACTATTCCATAACATTTAGAGATAAAGAATGAAAAGCACCGTTCATGGAGACGGTAGGCCGTACGTACGCATGAACTCTACTTTCATTTTTTGTCATATTAATGAAATTAAAAATAAATGAGACATATATATATATGGTATAATTAAATTATAAAATATATGTTATATAGGTCACATATGTTCATTAATTTTATTCTTTATACATTCCATGTATTTCATTAATGAGTCACATCACTTGAGGGGCGGTAGTCCACACTTCCTCATATGAAATTATCGCATTTGCACAGCATGAAAAGAATAACGGTATGTTTTAAATATAAAATACAGAAGTATATACTAAACATAAATACCATATATATCATATATAAAATACAGTGACATCATAATGGCCACCTTTAAAGGTGTTAAAATAATATTGAACAATCATCGTTTTGTGAGACAGAAAATCGCCAACCACAGAAACAGTATGTTTTTTAACCATTAGACGAAGGTGTGTTTAAGTGTAGCTCGAGTCCTTCACATAACAACATCCTATTATATTTAAGATACTGGTTTTGTTACAAAAGAAAAGAATAAAAAGATATTAGGGTGTTGGAGAAGCAAAATAAAACATAATAACACAAGAGAAAACACAACCTTTAAAACGGGTAACTCTCTTTGATTTAAGCTCAAAGGCTTCCTTGGAAAGGATTCTGCCCAATGTGAGGCTTAAATGATTAATATAGGGATGTTTAGAGATGAAATGGGAAGGGTTTGGCCGATCCAAAGGCTTGAGAGGTGTGTGTAAAGTGGTAGAGTTGGGGGCCTTTTATAAGAGGGGAAGAGGGGCACTCTTGGAAAGTTATAAAATATTACTTTATTATAAAATGCTTTTCGGATTTTAAAGGACCCCCAATTATATATTTCAAGGATAAGGTGATAATAGTTCTAAATAAAGACATCCAATAGGTTTTTGACAAGTTTATATCTTAGATTTTACATTTTCTTTTCATTTTATTTAAATCGTTCATTTATGAGGTAATCACAACATCATCACGGTGTCATAAATAAATTATTTTATTTAATGTCTAAAAATTATAAAAAAACATAATTATGTAGAAAATCTTTTTATATTTATAATGAATATTTATAGTCAAAAATATGACTTATATAACCCCATGTACAAATTGTTTTAGTAAAACAACACATGTCTGTGACATTTTAATTTTAACTTTAAATAAAAAGGTATTAATGTCATTTTCCAACCAATGTGGCTCCATGGGGTCCACAAGTTGACCCATGGATTTTCGTGGTCGGCCATGACACATCCAATAATTGTAGGACATTTTTCAAGTTCATTTCATATTATTAAAACCTTATTTTTACCTTAAATTACAATAATTACCTCTAATCGCGATTAAAAACATAAAAGTTACTATTCACCAAAAAAGATTATTTTAATCCCATTGAACCAAATTTTACTTCCTAATGACAACCATTTATGTAGGATTTTTTAAATTCAAAACATAGAAGTGGTAAAGTTTCATATAAACGAAAAATCAGTTTTTTAAGTACAACTTAGTGGTTTTACTATTCATCAAAAATTGAAGTTTTTCAGAAAAATACCAAAACATCACCCTAAGCTATATTTGATATTCTGAATTCAAAAATGATGTCTATTTTAAAAAATTCAAATCATATAATTTACATTAATTAATTTAATAATTAATTCCCGTTGTCATGACAAATTGCGTGTTTTTAGGAAACAATATATATCAAAAGATTGACACTAGTTTAAATCCAATTTCAAAGTGAAATTAATTCCAACGACCACTATTAGATTAAATGGTAAAAATGTATTCTAATTTCACTTTAAAACCAATTCAAACGATAATCTAATCATATAAAAAATTATATTAAAAAGGGGTTTTGAATTAAAATACAACATTTTTCACTATTCATTAAAAAATGAAGTTTATCAGAAAAATACCAAAAATTTACACAAAGTAAATTTTGATGTCTGGATTCTAAAGAAGAATTTTATTTTTTCAAATATAACACATAAAATTTTCAAAAATTGTATTTAAAATAGGTTCGCCATCAAAAGGCGGTTAATCGCCCTTTAAATGAATATTAGAATGTTTACGCTAAAAATTGGATTCATTCACATTTTTAATCCTCTAACATTTATTTTAAAGAGTAAAAATATTTTACAAACTTATATAATCATTTTGTAGTTAGTTCTTATCATTCCTGCCATTACAACGGCTAGGCGTTAACTACCATTTAAAATAATATTATTTTATTATTAGAGTGCAACGTAAGACTCCCATGAAACTCGTTGTTGCGTATTGTGTACGCCTTCGAGCATAGAGTCCCCTTTAAAGTAATATTAATATTTTATTCACAAATATGGATAAATGTGAAAATGTCATATTCTTTATTTACTTGGGGTGTTACATCCTTCCCCCCTTTGGGAATTGCGTCCTCGCAATTTTAAAATTGGGCTTCGAAACATCATTTAAAATCCCACATCGGAACAAGAGTCAGTAAAACAATCACATTAAAATAAAGAAAGAGAAGTAAAAAGGTCACCCAAGTTAACCCATACTAGGATTCCATGTCGGAAAGCATGGATATGGAGGAAAAAACAAAGGTTCATGTTCTGAGGGAGAGTGATAGAAAACATGTTTAGGAGAAAGTTAACCACAATAAAATCACATAATTTTGGTGGGTTAAATGGTATTCGATTCCCCCATAGGAAACGTTAATAGACAACTTTTTTGTTTTAAGTTACTTTTCATTGAGGAATTTATTTTTTATCTTAAGGAAACATACTTACTTTTCATGTTGACTTGCAAATTTTACTAGATTTCTTACACAAACTCGTACTTTCCCCAAATGATGAGTATTTAGGAAGACTTGTTTACATTAAGAGAGCTATAATCAACTACTAGACAGTCACCTAATCCACAAAAGAGAACTATATACTTCCCATGTATTTAGACCTTAACCAAAACTAAAACCCTAAAGGTTAGTATGAGATCAGATAATACCCAAAAAGGATAAAAAAACTATTCTTAATCTCCAAAATATGTCAAACAATACCCAAAGTTCAACAAAGACCCTTCAATAAACAATTTGTCCACAAATTTTTTCAAAGTAAACCAAACTAAGATTGAAACCCAAATATTTGAAGGATTTAATCACATAGTCTTCCAAGGTACAAATTAACACTTATCTCCAAATAACATCAGTTGATATTAAAGTCTCATATTGAAAAGTAATTAACCTAATCACATATCCTCCATGATAGGTTAATAATTTCCATAGATAACCCAAAATAAACTTACTTTTAATTCATAAAATCATATAACCAAAAAGAATAAGTCACACTAACCAGGGACTTCACGGAGTCTAGTGGTAGGCGATAAATACCAGTCGCACTTTGGTTGTGGGTTCGATTCCTGCAGCTTTGTCCGACGCGACGGGTTGTCACACGGTTTGCGTGTTGTCCATTTTATAAAAATCCAAAAATAACCCTAACATGTTTTAACCTCAATAGTTTCCTTATAACTCTCATTTCCATCCAAATTTTTTACAATCTTAACATCTTAATTCTTGAAGTCTTATTTCACCACCATAAGATAAAATAAAACGATTCCCAAAATGAATAACATCATACCTTGATCATGGTTTCCACTTGGTTTCATCGTCATCTTGCTCACGTAGGTAGAAGTCCCATTCATTACAACAATTATTTAGAGATCCTTCAAAATCATTTTCTTCCTCCATCCAAATACACCTTGTACAACATGGGTCATATGGGTGTTCACAGAAAAACAGTTTTGGAAAATAATCATGTATAATGTATAATTCCAAAACATCTGATAAAACATGATTTCTATAAAATAGTCCAACAGAATTTGAGTTGAAACATTCTATTATTGGTCCTTTTAAAATACCATAAGTATGTGCTGAGAGACTATATTTTAAAAGCAAATATAAATTGGTTGCGCAGGGGTCTCCTTCCTCAGCACCATTTTTAAAATCATAATATGGTTCAAATTCTTGTGATAAGGTAAAATATTTGAAAATACCTTGATAATATTTACCGTTCTTGAAAATATGAGAATATTTTGAAAATAATATTTGTCTAAATACAACCCATGATCCACGATCATAACGAGGTATAGTGGAGGTGTTTTATATCTCAAACAACTTCGTGCCAGTGATCTGTATGATATAAAAAGTTTCACAATCATCCGAACATGACTTTGAAATAATTATTGCTAGCATGTCATCAGGAAGAGATAGGAATGTTATTTGAGATCTTTCTCCTTCCATTCATAACCGACTTTACTTGACCTGAAAAAATTTATAAAACAAGTATTTAACTGAAATAATAGATATAGGGACTAATCATGTGTCTAACAAAAACTCCTAATCCCTAAAGTTGTTTAAACCGACCTCTGATACCAACAATAAGGCCCCGGCCTTAAAGTTTACTTAATGTTGAATTAAATGGATAATTTACATTGAGGATCTTTTCAAGTTTAGAGTCATAGTGAATTATATCATAAATCATGAATTACATTCCACATTTAAACAAAGTGGTCACAGAAAAGATAGTATTGGTTTTTCCCATCAATGGAGACATATTTTAAATAAAACATGGTTTCATTCTTGACACGTCCTTAACACTATCATCATATCATGAACCTTTCCCTTGACCTATAAAAACATTTTAAAAACTTGGGATGATCATAAAAAGCTTAGTAAGGGATATAAAAGTATGAAAAGAAAACATTAGTCCATGTATGAAATCATACTTTACCCATAAAACATAAGCATTTTAACATACCTCATCAAATCACAAAAAAAATCATAGAAATCATATGGCGTATAACATTTTTACATAGGGAGTAACCCTCTTGGTTACGTTTGGAATACCCATCACACTATATTCCCTAAATCTCTTTGGAGAAACCTTAACGTTTAACTCCTTTACGTTACCCAATTCATTGGAGAGCTATATCGGGCTCACCCGCCCATAGTTTATCATAGAACCACCCATCTTCATAACAATGCCCAAGAACCATAACATAATCATATCACATAAATTAATCATAAAGGAAAGATAACATTCACACATTGCAATAACAATATAGCATTTTAAGATATTGAAATAATGAATCCATTCTAAAAACAATTTTCAAAACCATTTAAAACATTTAATAAAGATATTTATAAATCAAAGTGTCCCATACCACATTGAAGCTTTTAACATTTTAAACCATTAATATCCATATAAATAAATCCTTAAAACCATTTTGAAAACATGGATATTAATGAGAAATATTTATAAGAATAAATCATTAAAACATTTAAAACGATATTTTAGTTAAAGGGTTTTTAAAAAAATGAGAGTCACTTAAATACAATAATTGAGGAATAACATTTAATCAAAAAATTATAATATCATGAGTATAAAGTTATTCATGATAAAATATTCCAAAGGACAGTATATACACCATGTAAGAGTGAACTGATGCATAACAACAATGAAGTCTCAATAGAAATGTAAAATGAGATGAAATCCATTATAAATAAGGTATCATTAAGTTAAGAATAAATCAATCTCATAATTATGTGTGAAAAATATAAATACACCCAATATAAGTGGATATTAAGTGTAAAATAATAAAAGGTCATTCACACATATTCAAAGGATTTCATATTCAATAAATACATGTTGAACCCAAAGAAATCGAAATTGGGTTAAGAAGTTCCCTTGACAGCCTAACGGCGTCACATCAAATTTTAGAAAAAGAGTTGGTGAGAGAGATAAAGGGTGTATCATCACTTGGAAAAACAATTTACAGAAATAAGGATATATAAGAACATATCTCAACATAATAAGATGAAAATTAAAAGACATAACAAAATAAGTGTTTTAAAAAGAGGAGGGTGAAAGGTTCCCTTACCGATTTGGGTAACTTTCGAAACGTACACCCCATGAAAGTAGGAATATACAAAATTGATGTAAATACTCATAAACGAAGGTATTTTACACAAAGAGAAGAATAATGGACAGTAAATACACCAATCAAATGGAAATATTGGCAAATGTAGCATGAATCTCACGAAAACACAAAGTGAGATAAAAATCCCCTTACGAAAACTCGGCAGCCTAACGACGCCACTTAAAAATTATAAAGAAAATAATTGATGAGAGTAAGAGGAGTTATCTCATCATATAAAAATAAAAATTACAGTATGGTTAATATTAAATAACATCCTCCAATATAAGAACATGGATCATAAATGAAATGACATAAAAGAGGGTACTTGAAAAGAAAGCGAGAGGTCAGATCCCTTACCTCAAGTCCGACTTGTCTTGTTCGTTTATTTATATTCCTGAATAATAAACTTTGGTAAAATTATAATTGCATAAGGACCTCCTTTAAATAATATTATTCAGTTCATACCACATATTATAATGTTATAATAATTTTTTAATAATGTTAGTTCGTATCATATGTTTTTGCGGATGTTTGGTACATGAGTAAAAAAAATGAACTTGTTTGAAAATGATTTCCCAAGTAGTTATAAGTAAATAATTTACAGAAAATTAATAATGATTAAAATATCATATATATCCAGTAAATATTCATTTTATACTATTCCATAACATTTGGAGATAAAAAATGAAAAGCATCGTTCATGGAGACGGTAGGTCGTACGTACGCATGAACTCTACTTTCATTATTTTTGTCATATTAATGGAATTAAAAATAAATGAGATATATATATATATATATATATATATTATAATTCAATTACAATATATATGTTATATAGGTGACATATGTTCTTTAATTTCATTCTTTATACATTCCATGTATTGCATTAACGAGTGACATCACTTAAGGGGGAAGTAGTCCACACTTCCTCATATGAAATTATCGCATTTGCACAACATGAAAAGAATAAAGGTATGTTTTAAATATAAAATACATAAGCATATAGTAAACATAAATACCATATATATCATATATAAAATACAGTGACATCATAAAGTCCACCTTTAAAGGTGTTAAAAAAATATTGAACAATCATCGTTTTGTGAGGCAGAAAATCGCCAACCACAGAAACAATATGTTCCTTAACCATTAGAAGAAGGTGTGTGTAAGTGTAGCTATAATCCTTCACATAAAAACATCCTAGTATATTTAAGATACTGTTTTTTTTTACAAAAGAAAATAATAAAAACAGTTTAGGGGGTTGGAGAAGCAAAATAACACATAAGAACACAAGAGAAAACACTACCTTTAAAATGGGTAACTCTCTTTGATTTAAGCTTAAAGGCTTCCTTGGAAAGGATTCTTCCTAAATTTAGGATTCAATTATTAGGAGAGGGATTTGGAGAGATGAAATGGTCAGGTTTTTTCCGAGCCAAAGGCTTGAGAGGTGTGTGTAAGGTGGTAGAGGTGGGGGACTTTTATAAGAGGGGAAGAGGGGCACTCTTGGAAAGTTATAAAATATTACATTATTATAAAATGATTATCGAATTTTAAAAGTCCCAAAATTATATATTTAGAGGTTAAGGTTATAATAGTTCGAAATATAGACATCCAATAGGTTTTTGACAAGTTTAGGTCTTAGATTTTACATTATCTTTTCAATTTATTTAAATCATTCATTTATGAGGTAATCACTACATCACCACGGTGTCATAAATAAATTAATTTATTTAATGTCTAAAAATTCCAAAAAAAATATCATGATGTAGGAAATCTTTTTAGATTTCTAATGAATATTTATAGTCCAAACTATGACTTATATAACCCCATGTAAAAATTGTTTTAGTAAAACAACACATGTTTGTGACATTTTAATTTTAACTTTAAATAAAAAGGTATTAATGTCATTTTCCAACCAATGTGGCTCCATGGGGTACCCAAGTTGACCCATGGATTTTATTGGTCGGAAATAACACATCCAATAAGGGTAAGACATGTGTCATGTTCATTTAATATTATTAAAACATTATTTTACCTTAAATAAAACTAATTACCTCAAATCGCGACTAAAAACATAAAAGTTACTCTTCACCAAAAAACTTATTTTAATCCCATTGATCCACATTTTACTTCCTTATGACTACCATGTATGTCGGATTTTTGAAATTTGAATCACAGAAGTGGTAATGTTTCATTTAAATGAAAAATCAGTTTTTTTAAGTACCACTTAGTGGTTTCACTATTCATCAAAAATTGAAGTTTTTCAGAAAAATACCAAAACATCACCCTAAGATATATTTGATATTCCAATTTCAAAAATGATGTCTATTTTACAAAATTCAAATCAGATAAGTTGCATTAATTAATTTAATAATTAATTCTCGTTGTCATGACAAATGGCATGTTTTTATGAAACAATATATATCAAAATATTAACACTAGTTTAAGTCCAATTTCAAAGTGAAATTAATTCCAACGACCACTATTTGATTAAATGGTAAAAATATATTCTAATTCAACTTTAAAACCAATTCAAAAGATAATCTAATCATATAAATAAATTCGATGAAAAAGTGGTTTCGAATTAAAATACAACATTTTTCACTATTCATTAAAAACTAAACTTTATAAGAAAAATACCAAAAATTTACACAAAGTAAATTTTGATGTCTCGATTCTAATGAAGAATTCTATTTTGTCAAATATAACACATAAAATTGTCAAAAAGTGGATTTAAAAGAGGTTCACCATCAATAGGTGGTTAATCTCTCTTTTAAAGAATATTACAATATTTACGCTTAAAATTGGATTCATTCGCATTTTTAATCCTCTAACATTTATTGTAAAGAGTAAAAATATTTGACCCACATATATAATCATTTTGTAGTTAGTTCTGTTCATTCCCGCCATTACAATGGCTAGGTGTTAACTACCATTTAAAATAATATTATTTTATTATTACAGTGCAACGTACGATTCCCAAGAAACTCGTTGTTGCGTATTGGGTACGCCATCGAGCATAACGTCCACTTTAAAGTAATATTAATATTTTATTCACAAATATGGATAAATTTGAAAATTTCATATTCTTTATTTACCAGGGGTTTTACAAATGATGTACCAAAGACACCTAAATGTTTTATCCTTTACTTATATTTGTTTTATAGATATCTTATGTCTTATAAAGGAAAAATATTGAATTTATGGTTAATGGAAAACAATTAATGCTTCTTATTGGGGGATCTATGTGTTTTTTCTGATTCTTATAAATATGATTTAAGTCACATGGATCATTATTATTTATTTGAATGAAATATACCATTGATAAAGAACAATTGAATGTTTCATGCCTAATGATATATGTATTGAAGGGAATTAATTATACTATGTTATGCACCTACACTATGATTATTTCATCATACCATTACTCTCAAATTAATCTCACTGATGAAATTAAATTTTTTTAATTATTATGTTTACACTTACCAAACACTTAGATCAATCTTCTTACGATTTTTATTCCATAGATCATGATGAAATATGTGATGTTATTTGTTTATAGAAAGGTTACCATTCTAGATAATTTTATGGGATATTTCTAAAAAACAATATAGAACATCAAAATATCGGTATATTTGGAGAGGTAATCTCTTGATTTCGTGAAATTGTTTATGTACAATGTTTTATTAATTTTATTAAACTCTAATATTGAAACATTATTGGGTATGTATTTGATCCAATATGAACATTTTTATGTTTTTGATTCCATAAATTCTGAATCATTTATTTATATTAAATAATTCAATGTTCATGGTTTTGACACTAGATCTGGTGGAACAGGTTTAGGGACACTACATAAGATCAAAAAGACTGACCGGTAATTTTCTATTTTTTGTGAAATGCATAATGGATTATAATGTGACTTTTTTTTCAAAACAATAGAAGATATATAATAAATATTTATTTGGGAAGTTCACTAAAATTAGATATGAGGAAAAATGATCTATTATTGGTTTTATAGTTATTCCTCCCCAATTTATTTCCACTCTTTAGAAAAGTATCCTTATTTAAAAAAGTTAGGTTTCCAATTAGATTTCTTAATCATTGTTGTTATAGTATTTTGTTAATATACCTAACCATCACAAAATTTCATATTATTCAAGTCATCTCTGTAAATAATTTCATATTTATTATTGGTATTATGTAAAGCCTTTTTATTATATAATTTTTCTATGTTAGGGACCATTTTATAGGAGACATGTGTGGAAGTAGTTTAATCACATATAGAAGTGTCACTTTTTGATGTAGAATTTATATGGGATATCTTTTTTCCAAATTTTAACCATATCTAGAACCAAGAATAATATGCAACGTTGTTATAGGGATATATGTTTGATCCTAGGGTTCCACATTATCTTGTAGTCCTTGAAAATATACATTGAAAATTAAGGCATGTTATGGTGATCTATTTGTGGTCACAACAATCTTATAGGTTTGTGATACTTCATTTTTTTCTTTATCGTAAATTGATAAAATTGTAATTTTTTGTAAAATAGAATCCACTATAATGAATATTTGTTGTGAGGATTTATGTAATGCTACCTGATCAGAAACACTCTTACATGGCCAAAACATATCAGTTATCAAACCTTAGGCATGCCTCTATGCGTGCCAAAAGCATTAAATAAGCATAGGGGTTGGAATGATTATATTGGGGAGAATATAATCCCTATAATAGAGTTACAACATATAAAAATAACCAAATTACAATATCAAAGTTCATAAGAACAACAAAACCCATATATAATAAAACTCGAATTTAATGTGGAAACAAATACACCAATAATGGAGAATCATGAAATTAAAATAGGAGATGTATCCAAATGTAAAAAATATTAAATTGAAAATAAAATAATCATCTAGAACAAAATTCTCAAAAGACCCTAGTCTCGAACCCCATGTTGGATCATTCTCCAAATGACATCCAAACAAGTAATTAACAAATAAATAAAATGCCCCATTCCCTTTCCCAAATTTACATCCATGTAATCTATTTGGTCATTAAACAAAGGAATAGATATTATGTGTTTAAAACTCAATATATCAACACCACCATGTCTAAAAAACCATTAGGATAATTTCTATATGAAATAATGTTTTAAAAATATGTATTAATTAATAAAAAAATACATTAAATCCAAAAACTTCTTTTTCACCATGTCAGAATATATCTGAGAAAGAAATATAATGATTCTAACCATAACTATAAACCATGAAATAATCAGTCAACCAGGTATATCCCTCCCTAATAATATTTTACCCTCTGAGTATAGTTCAATATTTATGGATTTCTACATAAACTTGTACCAGTACACTATATTAACATTTTTGTAGGTATCACTAAGATTGTCCCTATATGTATGTTTTTTAGAATGTATCACTAGGTAATGCCTGCTAAATAAGCATACTACCTTTTATTAAATACCTATATAAAAATTCTCCAAAAATAACCCAATAAGTCATAATAGTATGTATATCTTAATAAAAAATAATAATCCAAAATTATTAATGGTGAAAATTAAAATTCATTACTTAAAAATTATTTTATATAACAATTCATCAACAACCATCTCAATGGAACATATTAAACGACAATAGTGGTTTATTATTAATAAATAACCTCAAATCTCATGTCATTCTTGACAGAATTTAACGCATTATCCATGTTCTTATTTCTTAGAGGTACACTCACAAAATAGTTAGGCATAACTCATGTCTCATCAGTAATGTAATCAAAAGGGAACCAACCAATATTCTAATTCCATGATTTACTAATTATAAATGAATAAAATAATTAAAGTGTGTTTTATTTTGGAAGAATTAAAATATTGAACAGACATGAAAATTAAATAGGCCATAGTATTTAATTTAGGCCACCTTAATTTAATAGGTGATTATGAAATGCTTCCAACCATAACATTAAATAAGAATGGAGGTGAGGAGGATAATAGGAAGGAACCTAGATCACACAATATCATGATCAAATCCTAAAAGAACCAAATCCAATATATTTACTCCCCAACCACTGATAGAAGTGGGAGAATAGGGGAAAACCTATGAAAAGAACTATCTATGGATTAGATGTGTAATAGGTATATCCATAACAGAAGAGGTGACTCTAAAATCACATATAAATCATCGTATGATTGATAGAGAGTGCCTACAATGAAGGAATAAAATAAATCATGCATGATCCCATAGAAAAACACTAGATATGATAATTTCATAGAGTAAAACACTTTTACATCATCTATTTCACCATTAGAGGGATAGTACGAAAAATACCGCAGCTCGAATTTATATTTCTACAGATTGAGAATAATATTGTGTACAATAGTTACATGATGTGTAGCCACATTACTGCCAGAAATAGTAAATGACATATTTCTGGAAATAGTTACATTTTGTGTAACATATACATGGTGTGTAAATTTTTTGGGGACTATTTTTATCCTAACTTCGATGAAACAACCCAAAACACATTGGGGGACTTCCAAAATCAGGTAAACCCTAATAACCCCATTTATCACATTAATTACTAGACTCTATTAATTCAAATATACATATATCTCTGACTATTATGTCATTTCCCCCAAAAAATGATATCTATATACAAATAATACTCATGCACCATGTTTTATAGAAGAATAAATACTCAAAAAAGTATATTTAATACAAAAAAACAATGATGGAAATCCCTAATGAAATATGGTATCTTATAACCTCTCAAATATATAATAACTCTTCCCTGAGCTACTCCAAGAATCACTGTAGGGTGTCAGTGAACATGTATTTCCACTATGATTGCTTATAAGATTATCTCTCCCTATTCTCCTCTTGTACATTCCTATGATGGAACTACACTCAAACTATAAGTATATTACGCCCACAAATATCCTCTTAACTATGGTAATCAATCGGTGTCTGATCCTCTTCAAAGGAAGCACTAGCACTAAGATTGATTCCATAATAATATAGTATATGATGAGTGTTAGGATAATATCTTCGAAGCAGCGATATGTTAAACATATAATGTATGGTATTTTAGCACTATGGAATGGAAAGTCCTTATGCCATAGGACTAACCATCCCCAAAATTTCAAATGCTCCAAAAATACCTTGGCACTTTCTTTTCATGTTTCCTAATGCGATGCTTCTCAACTTAGGTGACACCCAAAGGAATACATGATGACCAACCATGACATTCACAGGTCGTCTCTAATGGACAATGTAAGATACCTTATTGTTTTTCAGGGTCACAAACAGCCTCTTAATGAACTAGACCTACTCAAATGTCTCTTATATAATACTAGGAAGAAATAATTTTGACTCACCTTACACTAAAAAAAGTTGAAAATGATAGAGGCATCCATTAAATGAATCGAAAGGATCGTTTAAGATCTATTCTTGGAAGCAGTTATTATATATAAACTCAATGATTTTCATATTATACTCACACAATACATCAAAATATATGACATAGGCTTAATATATCCTTTAAAAATTGAAAATAATTATTTGATTTATAATCTGTCATAGGGTGAGAGTTTGTTCTCAAATTAATCAATGAACCCAGGGCCTTTTAAAAACCCTTCCAGAACCACAACATCAAACAAGGATCACTATTTTAAATGATACAACTTGAGAAAAAGGGAATACAAACTATCTAATGAACATAGAGACTTGCAATATCATCAATAGTGAAGGAATCCTTGATAGATGATGAGTGGGATACCATGGTAAGTCTATCCTTAATCACCCAAACTGCATTATTCATATGGGTTTTCCTTAGTAATATTTTCCAAAAATCCATTATGAAGTCATTATATTTCTACTCTGTAATTGGTAGAGGATGTAATAGCCTTTCTGGAAATTGATTCATGGATTTCACTTATGCACATCTGAAATGTCTCTCCACAAATCCTACTACCTACTTTTACATTTATGTTGGTAAAAAATCCCTCTGGGTAACATCGAATTTTTTTTGGGTTTGATTGTGTTTGTTGACAAATCGGGTTTACATGGAATTTTATGTAGATCCAAAGAGTGTTTTGACTATTCACATTTATAGTGATCCAAGATATAGGATTGGATTATATTGAAGTGGTTCATAGAATTGTATACATAAGGTGACATCGTTTCCCAGTGTTTTCCAAATTTATGGCCTCTAAAATTTTATGTTTGTATAGCATCATGAAATGTGTACTTACATTATGTAATTATGAAAATATGGAAAAGGAAATTGTTTCACAAGGATGGTCTTCATGAATGGTTTTTATTAAAATATCAATGAATTATGATGGTGGTCTATGTGAGTGTGAAGAGCATCACAAATGACGAAGGTATGAACATCGTGACTGCAGCATCGCAGCTGCACGAAGAGTTTGAGGACTGTGTCCATGGTTAGGAAGAGCATCTAGAATGGTAAATTCCTATAGAGATTAATCAAAAATGGATCATTATATAAAAAAGTGGGATCATCAATAAATGGTGATGACATGGCCAGAAGGTTCTAGAATCGGTGGAAACTTCTATAAATAGGCCACTACCCTCTTCTGAAAAGTAGTGATATATAACAAAAATCATAGTTGTCTTGAATCATAATGGATGATCATGAAGGTGGTTCATTATGGTGTCTCATGAAAAGATGTTTGTGAAGACTATACAATCCAAACAAATGTTTTGAACATTGAAAAAGTAAGGGAATTCATCAAGGTACAGTAATCATGAAAAAATAAAGGTGATTCGAGAAGGCTAGTTGAGCTTTGTGAAAGTGGGGTTCTTCATGAAGGTTAAGTGAGATTCGTGATTGGTTGGAGCATTATGAATGCTATTTGATATTGGAAAAAGTGTATTGTCATGAAGACTTTGAGTATCAAAAAAGTTTTTTAGAATTCATTTCTCAGAAAATATAGGGTAATGTGTATTCATTAGTGGATGAAAGGGTGGAATCAATAGGGCTTTTATCCATAAATGAGGATGTTTTCATAAAAGATAATGAAGGTACCTAAAACTAAATAAAATGTGTGTGAATCCCCTTATATGAGAAGTGATCAAAGGAAGGTGAAGAAGGTGATCCTTTCTAATGGTAGTGAGATAGAGAAAATGACATATGGGGGGACCTTTGGGAAAGTAGTGAGATTAACCAAAACCTTATTACGGTAGTGATCCTAGGTGTAGATGATAATAATACTGTACCACCATTATTGTAAATGAGACTTGGTGTAGTTTGTATAATTTTCCATTAATGTTGTATGCTCCTTTGATATAGCCTAGTTATGGTGAACCCGGTAAAAATCTATGAATCCTTGTGCTTGTATTCTCACATTACATTCAAAGCATAAACATCAAATAAAGAAGGAATGAATAAGATCAAAATTAGAACATAAGTGCAAACAATGTTACCCCCATAAAAAACGTTAAGATCTATTGGGGATAGAATAATTTAGAAATGAATATTCATACCCTGATTTTACCCCCCCCCCCCCTCTTAGTGTATCTATGTCTCTTTTGAACATAAAATTTTCTACCACCAGTTCTTTCAATAGAGATGGTGATACATATTTGGAAAAATAATATATATATCCCATATTGAATTATAAAATCCTGGAATAACATCCTCCTAAAATCTTATATAAACCCATACTCATCAATAGAAAAGAAAGGAATTTCATTAGAAAATAGATCACCCTGATTTTTATAACATGTATATAAAATGTATCTTAGATCTATGACCTTCACAATAGATACAACTCATTCATGATTAGGTCAACAAAAATTAGTATAATATATGTCATGGTCATAGATACTCATCCATTGGAATTATATACAACTTGATTCATGATTAGAATGTGTTCAATCATCCTCCACTCATTACATGTATCCTTCAATCCCTCCATCTATATATTATTTCTTTAGGAATTGGTAATGATATCACAATTTCTAGTTATATAATCCAACATAATGTTGATGGACTACAGATACTCAACCCACTAACACTTTTGATAGTTCATGTCCTAATGAAAAAAATATGCACCTAAATATCTTGTGGTTTGTGTACACCGAAATCATCTAGTCAATTAGATAATGTCTCCATATTAATAGGGTGTATATCAATACTACAAACTCAATATAAGGAGTTATATAGTTTATCTTATACAGATTCACCCATATGGAACTGTAAGTAGCATATCATTCCACCTTCCTCAGAACAACTCAGATTTTCACTATAGATGAATCAAAATATATGGTGTATGATTTTCCTTGAAATAGAAAAAACAAGGATAGGTAATGAGATCATCCATCTATTTAGATCTTGAATATATCTATCCCAAGCGTCATAAATTTTTTTTATCCATTTCATGTTCAGAACTAACATTAGTGATACCATATGGGATAAGTTTTGATAAAGAAAAAATATTAAACTATTTATCCTAGGAAACTCCAAATATCGAAGACATTCTATATCTTATCTCAAGATATGATGTTTTCATCTTTCTCTTAGTCTAATGACACTCATTCTTAAAAGATGATTGGACCCAAGAAGTTCACTTTATCATTCCAGAAACTATATCTGTATATCTTCATGTGTAGTCAATTCACTCTCAATGTACTCAAGAAAATTTCATGATACTTGGAATGTTATTTTTATGATTAAGTGTATGTTAAGATTTTGTTGATAAAACCCCCAGAAACTAGTCTAGAAATGGATGAATGATCTGATCCATCTGG
This sequence comes from Viscum album, assembly GCA_963277665.1. Taxonomy (NCBI): domain Eukaryota; kingdom Viridiplantae; phylum Streptophyta; class Magnoliopsida; order Santalales; family Viscaceae; genus Viscum; species Viscum album. Next base: position 932,006,813 of record OY728165.1, read on the forward strand.
TTTATGAATTATACTTGTTCTATCTCCAAACCAGCAAAATATCTACAAACATAGGAAATCGATACATTATCCTATATTGAGTCTAAGGTATTTTTGTTGGTATAACCCTCAAATATTGGTATCCAGATCTCAAATCAATCTTGGAGAATATATTGGAACTAGTCAGTTGATTGAAGAGAATATCAATTCATGGTAGGGTATACTAGTTCATTACTATCTTCTGGTTCAATATTTTATAATCTATACATAAGAAAAATGGCCCATAATCCTTATCGGTGAATAAAAGTAGATAATTCCCATGAGATAAACTAGGACGTGTGAAACCTTTATCTTCTATGTCATCCAACTAAATTATCAAATTTTTAAGATCCTATGGTCCATCTATTATAGAAGGAAATAAAATGGTTCCACTCTTGGACCCAAATGGATCATTAAATCAGTCTCATTCGTGGAAAGTAGACTTTATAACTAACTCAAAATGTAATCTTGAATATGGTCTACCACTATAGTAAACTATTCCTACATCGTTATATCACAATCCCAAAAATGATTTACTATATAATCTCAGAGAAAATCCAGTCTTATAATTCCCCAACCCTAGATTCTTGAATCCGATGAATTATTTTATTATAATGGAATATAAAAAATAAGTCATATGCCAAATGAATGAATAGTTTAGTATCATTGGAAAACTAGATACATACATAATAGTTTCATTATAACCTGAAATGAAGTAAAACATAGAAACTATTTTGGAAACACTAATAAACATATAGGTTATCATCACAAGACATTTATAATATACATCTTCACATCCTGAGAAAAATAAAATAGAAGAAATGGGTGAGGAAAGTTGCTCAGTAAGGTGATGTAATACAATGGAATCATAAATATAATGCATGGTGAATAACTAACTCTACAAATTCCATTAAAACATAATCTTGAGCACAAAATGGAACTAATTAAAAACGGTTACTTCTCTGAGAATACAAAACCATAGATAATATAGAAGCTGATAAATCACATGAAAAATAAATTATTCGTCTCATAAGGAAAGAATGAATAATTACAGACATCATAATCATAACATCAATGCCTAGGATAGGACACCATACAGAAAGGGTAAAAACCCATGTTAGTTTGTATCATTTGACCTTCTAACGCATCGAGGGGTTATAGAAGGCCCTGCCTATCAGTAACTAAGTCCAATTCATGATACATATGAAAGGGTATAAACATAATCAACATATAAATTCATATTGAAGCTCACATAAGGAAAGTAAATAACATTCCCAAATCAGAGAACATAAACAATAACCACTTAGAGTAATATGGTGAATGGTATCAAGAGAGTACATCCATAGTAAAATTGATAATAAATTATTAGATAAATTATGTTAAATTATGTCATAAATTATTAATCTCAATTAAATATAAAAATGAAAAATATCATTGAAATAGATTAAAATACCGTAACAAAATCATTGAGTAATACTTGAGAGAAATATTATTTTACATTGTAAATAAGATTTATTTTTAAAAAATATTCATATAAAAATAGTAGTGAAATAATATAGTTGTTTTCATAATAAAATGAGTGGTTTTATAAAAATTATTGTGGCCTAAAACATATTTTTTATTTCACTTAAAAATCGTTAAGGATTCGAGAATTTCCCTTGAATCAGGATTCTTTATCAGGAAGAATTTAAGGAAGATCATTTTTAAAAAATGTAACTCTCTATTAAAGAATGTATTATTATTATTGCTAATATATATAACATTAATACATAATTGAGGAGGATTATGTTAGAATATTTCTGAATTTTATTGTGGTAAAAAGAGAAAAAAGTGTATCCTGAATGAAATTGGTGGTTCGCGTAGAAAACTCATACCTTATGTCTGAAGGTGTTTTTCACTTTACCATAACGACCTATATAATCAAATTAAATTAGTTTATTAATTAATTTATGATTTAATATATATATATTTTACTTATTATATTTTTATGACATTAATTTGTGGTATTTTTGAAGTGTTATAACATACAATTTCATTGCATATGTGAATTTGTTTCCTTGGTTTTCACAATTGGTGTACTTTTATATCAGTAATGATGTTGATATAAAATGGGTATAATTCTTCAGAATTAATATTACATGTTATAAATGAAAAAACTAGAAGTTTAATTTATGTTATTTTTTTCCATATATGGGGATGAATCATTATATAATCATGTTAATGAAAATTGTTTACCTTAACTTTAGCGGTTTTCTGATAATAACCAACAAGTTTTGTTTTTTTATATTTTGTATTTATAGTGTTTCAAAAAACTTACATAAAAATAATAAATGTTTTATAATCTGGTTCAACCATAAAAATTTTATCATGACCTTCCTTGATGGAAAAATTAAGGAAAGAATGTTTATTGTCCACAAATGTTGTAAATCAATACCTCCAGGATGATGACGTCATTTTTAAAATAAATAAATAGTGGAAAAATATCGATAATGGGTATTCCATTAATGTGATATCCTTCTAGTATATACATTATAATAGATTTATCATGATCATTTAGACATATGTGGTGATGGTAGGTTAATAAAAGAAAATAAATTGAAATGAAATTAAAAGAAAAAGGAAGAGGGTTTACCACATGAATTATCCCCCTTGGAACCTCTTTAGGGGAAGGGATTTTTGTGTTTTAGAATGAAAAAGATCTCCTAGATGTGTATAAATACTAGGGAAGTTTATTTCAGATGAATTTTGACACTCTTAAAGTCTTTGAGGTGTAACAAGAAGTAGAGGTGAGTGGTTGTATTTATAACAAAGGAGAGTGGTGATTTCTCATTATTTTATTCCTTATATTATTATTTTTCATATGATAAGAACTAGTGTTGATTTTTGAGACTAAATCTTGTAATAAGTGGATTTGAGTTCTAAAAACGGTTTCTTACATCATCAATGACTCAAGGAATAGTGTATTTATCTTATAATGTATTTATTCTATAAATTACAGTATCTTATTATCAATAAAATTTTAGGAATTTTAGATAAAAAATCTCCTCTATCCATTTTTTCAATGTGTAGAATTCCAAAATGAACTCCATTTTATAATGAAATTCTACCTATGAGAAAAATAATTTTCTAATTTCAAATCATTATTTTCTCAAAAATATTGTTTTAAATTTAAAATTGATTTTATAACACGTTAAAAAATTAACTAAGGTCTCATAAAATTATCCTTAAATCATAAGATGTGAAAATATCAATTTCGGAATACATTTTTTAGAAAAAATATTATTTTAAATCATTTTACTAATTATAATATAGTAATTAATTATTTTTACCCACAAAAATAAAATCACTTAAATATTAAATTTTTAAATATTCATTTTCATACAGTATGATATTATTATATAGTTATTTAATTTATAAAATCACCAAATTTTATTTATAATATCATTGGTTATATAACTATCCTATTTGCTGGTTTACTATTCATAAGGGTATGTTACTATTTTATCGATATAGATTCCTTTCCCTCTAGAAATACCTCTTGTTTAATTAATTATTGATTTAAGATGTTTTTATTTTGTTATATACGTGATTTTATATGATACGTACTATTTTTAATAAACATAATAAGGGAAATTTAAGTGATAGATTTATGGGTTGTTACAAATCCGCATCGAACTGGTCAGGCACAAATAGCTTAAATATCCCACTTACCTTAGTGAGAATCACAATCTAGAGATATAATTTTATCCTTCTTATTATTACATTAAATATTAGCCTATTATAAGAAAAACAGATCCATGATAAGAAATAAATAGTATCATATCATTTCCAGAATAAATGGTTCCCCAAATAAATGGTAACCACTAATCTCTAGAGAACACAGCAAGCAATGTTGTGTATTCTCTCACAACACTACCAATGTGGTGTCATTCTCAAAAACACCATTGGGAGGATAATTCTTATTAATATACACCTAAAAATATACTAAAATATGAATAGGAGGAATTTTATCTAAAATTTAGACACACTCTATAGAACACGTCATATAAAAAATTTCATCCTCAATATGTAACCAAAACTATGAATGAAAACTCTTAGTCTCTCTAAACCAATCTTGCAAGTGTTTTAGCATTACATAACTGTTAATTTGAATAAATTTACCAAATATGAAATTTATCTAATATCATATTTACATATGAATGTATATATCACATGAAATACATATGTTCTTATCTAGAACAACATGTTTCAAAATAAATATCTATGTTCCTGACATAATGACTGCATAATTATATTGCACAATACCAGGTCATGAGTGTAAATATCAAGGAAAAATATCATAAAAAAGAATAAAATCACATAAAAAGTGAGTCACTAAACCTGAAATAACATCAATCTGTAACAAGAGAACATCATGAAAAATAATCTCATCCCTAGGCACTCAGATTTCCCCCATACATGGGTTTGATACTTCCATACACAATCTCTTTAAGAACTCCAAAAATAATACCTGTATTGTTTCTATATTATCCCAAATAGTAATATAATATAATAGGAAAGCCTTTTTGAAACTATTAGATCCTAAATTCATTTAGGGTATTATTTTGTTTATGTTTTGGTTTGGCCTCTTCTTTTTGACTAAATAAGTGTTTCCCAAAGTTCATGTGAAGATTTGGGGGTGTTCTAGAGGTTTGGGACACAAAATTGGAAGAAAAAGAAATTTTAGGGTGTGTTTCATGGTTTCAACACGGTTATTGAAAACTGTTCGGGGCATCTCAAAAAACATGAAACCTTGGATAGAGCATTACACACAGTTGGTGTATGGTTAAGTAAACTGTATAGAATTCCTAGGAAACTGTGCAAAGGGGGTGATTTTTGGGTAGTAGATTCCACACAATTTGTGCACATATTAGAAAACTATGTGGGTAACCCATGCAAAGGGGTGTGTTTCGGATAGTGTCTCACGTACAATTTGAATACGGTTTGGAAAACTATGCAGCGAAACTATGTATCCCAATAACGTGTGAAAAATAACCAACTTTCCACTCCATGATTTTTAACCCCAACTTAGTTTTATCATCCATTCCCCACCCCCCTACAACCATAGTGAAGAAATTGGATGTACCAAGTTTCCCAAGGGTCTTTCTCCTTCCATTCTTGTCTGTTTGGAGCACTGTTAGTTACAGATTGAGACCTCAGGTAAGATTAATCACATCCTTACTTCCCCTTTTCAATTAGGGTTTTCACTTTTCTCCCTTCTCCTTCTAAAGCACTATGAAAATCCATTTTGAGTGAGATTTAGGTTGAGGATTCTTGGGGTGTTTGAATTCAGATCTAAGATCATGATTAAGAGTGTGTTCATCATCGAATTAATGTTAGGTGGTCGACAAGTTCTATCTCATAGTTTTGTTATTGATTTGTGTATGTGTATTGGGATTTTTACTATCTCTTGTTTTGTATTGTATTCTATGAGTATTATTGGGTAAATTGGGTGTCTAAATTATTTTATTTAAACCCTCACGATCCCCATGGGATACGTAGGGGATGACTTCACCATTTTAGGCCACTCGTGGGGTGCGTTAGTATTTTCCAGACCTAGAGAGTGGTAAGGGTTAAGTGTATAATTTCCAAATAATAATGTGAAACCCTTGTAGAACATGTTTAAATAATTTATTAAGTTGTAAATGAAATGATGATAAATATTCTTAGAGAGATAAAGTCATAAGATGTTGTTATAATGACATGAAAATGGGTAATTAGGTTGAATGAGATTATTTTGGTTGTTTCGTGAGTTTTGGTTAGAAATTCCTTAGGGGATTTGGGCATATTAAATGGTGAACTTGTAATTGGGAAATGGAATGTGAAATTGGGGATATTTTAATTGGCTATAATAAGGGAATGCATGAATTTGTAGAATGGTCTAATATATGATAATTAAGTGGCACAACTAAATGATTGAATGTAATAACAATGTCATGTTTTGTGAAATAAGAATTGTACTTGAAATGAATATGTTAGTAAATTCTTGTGAACTAATAAATGGGATCAATGGGTAAAGGTATGGTCAATGATGAATTTGGATAAGGCATAGGGGTAATTCAATACACATAAAGGGTAAGGCAAAAGAATGGGAATTTTTCTATATTACTGTGAATCGTAATTGGTAAATGTGTTAGTGGTTTATGTCATGATATTAATTCCCATGTTGTTGTCAAGTATTTTTATTTCTAATGGAATTTAATATTCTTGGTTGTGTTATGGTATGGTTTTGGTGACATGGTAAATAAGAATGTGCATAGGTCTTCGTAGATTGGGTGTTGACTTGAGGTTTTATGACCATAGGTCAAGTTGGTCTGAGGCTCTAAACTCCACCGCAAAATGCATGGGTTATAGAAGGGTATGGAGGCTCTATTATCCTAAAGGTTTCCTTCCACCTGAATAGAGGCTTCATGGTGAGGATAATGTGTTGATGTTATATTTTTATCCATAATGGGATTGGTACTTGATTTATTTCCCCTATACAATGTGATTGGTTTCCACACATCCTTTTATAAATGATAATAATGTATAAGTCAAGGAACATGTGATAAAAAAGGATTAAGGAATGAAGAGGTTATAAAAATAAAATTGGGGTAAATGTTAGGAGTTGATTTAGTGAACATTGGATATCTAATGAAACACGATTTTTACTTTGTTTACTTACTATTCATTTCAAACTCGCATGAAAAATCTATTCGACTGGATATATTTTAGACACAGTTGTTGGTGGACTACTGTGTTTTGAAATCACACCCCTCTCAGGCCCCCATTGGGTACTAGAGTGGATCTTTTGGTTTCATTTTCGGAAAATGGAAAGGGCCCTACACTAAGAGGTTGACTTGGGCACTGGATGTACATGGAGGATGAATGTACTTAGAGTCGTGACCCATTTGGGAATTTTTATTTTGTTTTATTTTAGGTTTTATTCACTATGCACTACTATTATGGCATGTCATGGTTTTATTCTATCCAACGGCCTGAAGACCATAAATATTTTTATAAGAAATCCCCCTTTTAAGGGAAAAAGGGGGAGAACTCAAATAGACATCATGGACGTAAAACAAATCATTACCCGAAGGTCAAGAGAGACAACCAATCAGACACCATGGAGCACCCCTCCCCAGCATAAAATCATGGTAAATCTCTCCATAATTACACAGATGAACGAAAATCAAGTGTCATATGTCAAAGCACTGGTCTAATCCGATGGTTAATGCCATACTCTCTCAAACATCCAAATTCGTAAAGCACTATAAATATGAACAGTGAGCTCTGAAACCTCTTCTATGTCCTAATCCATGAGGTCATGTCCATGTGCATCTCTAATATAATTTATTTTACCACATGAAACCATCATAATACTCAACCACATGAAAAACCATTCAATCCCGCACCATGATTTCCCACATGCTGGAAGCCAAAACCGACGCCAGAAAGCGTATATCCCCAAATCCAACTCAGAAAACCATAAAAACCAGTAGATATCCCAAAAAACATGGTCAACAAAACCAAATGAAACAACACCAAACCTTCAAACCTACAAAAACATCACAAATATTTCAAGAGACCATGAACTCCCCCCTCTGTGCCTCTCTAGATCTGTCACTGGCCATCACCAGAAGCACACCATATGCAGCACCTGGACGCTCCGGACTGAACCATAGCCAGATCCAACGGTTGCACAGACTGATCCCTACCGATCTGAGCCACACTCTGTGTTTCCAACCCTCTAAACCGAGATGAAGTTGGTGTTCCACTAAGACATGTCTCCATCAATTCCAAAGAAACCGCAGAACCACGCCAAAGCTCCACTGCATCGCACCATCACCGCCGCATCACGCCATTAAGATCCAGAGAAAGCTGACCAAGCCGCATCATGCAAAGACAATCTGGAGTCCAACCAAGCCACAACACACTGAGGTGGTATAGAGGAAGCCCACACAAGACCGATTCATTCTGGAGGGGTATAGGGAAGCAAATCCAAAGAGGAAACCCTAGTCGTTGTGGAGGGAAACTCAAAGCCACTCAGAGGATCATCACTTACATTTTTACCAAAATACATTGATTGTGATGTCATGGTTGTATTTATTTGTGGATTGTAACCCATTTGGAAATTTTGGTTAGTCATTTTTATTAGTTTTTCATATTATTTTCATTATTTATATTGTGTTATTATGTGGATTACTCTGGTAAAGAGGTTATAGTCTCCCCATGTGACATATTAGAGCCTCTCTAGTAGTTGGAAACCTATGGCCAATGGGGAGGCACGTTGAGGTCGTGTGACAAATCAGCTCGAGCCACTGGTATAGTGGCCTATGGGTTGGGGATGTTACAAAGTGGTATCATCAGAGTTATTTTCTATTTCTAACTATTTGGGGATGGTAGAAAGTATATTAGGATATGTTGGGCCTTTGTAATGTGCTCGTTCATGGGAGCAGCTAACCCATGAACAAAGGAAAACCCAAGTTACCCTAGTCAGGTATTTTTGTTATTCATGTGTGTTACTAGAGTTTAATGATATTTCTTCATTGGGTGGTGCACATGTTGTGTGATTTGATTGATTTATGATATTTCACTCATTGCTGGAATGGAAGGTGGTTGTGCATTCATGAATCATTTAAGAAACCTAATGATATAGGTGGCACGCATCATTATAAGAACACACATGGGATGGAGTTTCAAGGCATAGAGAGTAGAATAAATTTTTATTCCATGACAAATTTAGGGAAAATAATGCCTATTAGTGGTAATGTATGTGGGTGAATGAAATGAATTTAAGTGAATAGTCAAATAATATGGGGTATACAGAAATATTATAATCAGGTTAAATTTTAGGGTTATGATAAATTGTAAATATTGATTGATTTGTAAAAGATAAATTTTTTTTGTAGTGATAGAAAAATGATTAAGTATTTTTCCTTATGAAAGTGTAAATGAGATTTAGTTGATGATCGTAACAAGCTGTGAAATGGAAAATTTTCTAACAAGAAATGATTGCGTTGTAAAATAAGAATAGGTTTGAAGAAATGTTGACCAAATACTAGATATTGACTAAATTGGTTTACCGATGTTGACCATGACCCGCGGTAGGTATGGTAGTGGGTAGTTTTGAAAGTGTGATATTGAAAGTTGGAATAGAGTATGAGTAATGGTTTGTTTATGGTTGACAAAATGGGATATTTTCCATCTATGGTTAATATCGCCAGTCATTCTCTTAATCTTCATATGAGTGATTAGTTTAAAAATGAGAATCATTTAGTTCAATAGTGGGTATCATTTTTTTATCATTTGGACTACTGTATGAATGGGCTGGGGTAGTGAGAGTGATCCATTTTGAGACATTGGATTTGGATTGTGAGACCTCGACAGTTCTGATATGGACTAGATGGTGTGTTTAGGGAGCCCTTGGTGGGGTTGTGACCCTTGGGTTGTGAGGCGTTGTTCAGTAATTCAAGTGTGGGAACTCTCGCGGTTCGTGACCGTATGGAGTACATGCTAGACATTAAGGATGGTGCCTAAGTCTTGGTGACACTATGAGAAAAGACCATGCAATTTGTGTCTTGGATCTCAGAGAGAATGTTTTGCTGATAGTGCTAATGAATGTGTACACCTTTGGGGAAGAACATAGAGTATATTTTTGTTAGCGTTATAGGCATAGTCTTCATTGAAACAGGAGTGATAGTTCCATCCATGAGAATTGTTTTGTTTGAGTTATGATATGTATTGTTTTGAGAGGGAACCGATGGATTTTCCTTGTTGTGAATCTAGTTTAGGGAGTTGGTATCACCCATCCTTTAAGGAAACCTGTGGGGGAGGCTGATCATGGTGTATAGTTCCTTTTGTGTGTCTCGCACATGTAGATGATTTGGACATTGATAGTGGGACTTAGAGTTTTCCATGGTGTAGGTTTGGCCTTGAGGGGTAAGTGGAAGGGTTGCTGGTTGCTGGTGTTACTCAAGTTGTGGTTACATGATGATAGTTTTAGAAAATAAAGGGTACCTCATGGGAGGCAAGACTAGTAGTGAAATTTACTTAGAATATGAAGCATGAGAGATGCTTCAGAGGTGGTGTCAATGCATTATATGTACCATCATGTTTTGTTAAATGGTATAATTTTTCCTTGTTTATTTTTAAGGGAGCCATAGTTTTTCTGATAAGGGTTAAGGTTTTTTTGGAAGGGTTTTATCATATGAATGTGTAACTTACCTGGTTAGATGACGATTAACAGAGGAATCGATGTCTTTTACGAGTGGAAGAGACAAGGGTGACTAACCAAGATTCTTGGTTAGAAAGTGAGCAGGTGATGGGCTATATGAAAGTTAAGGGTGTTCTGAAAAAGACCATTGTGTTCCAGTTGTTAATTTTTAGGGTCAAATTGGAATAATTAGAGTGGTTTGGTGGATGTAGTGCCATATAGAACGTTGGTTCATGGCTAATTTGATATTTGGTCATGGAGCTATGGTTAAACATGGTAGGAAATATCACATGTGTGGTGGTGGAAAAGTGTTGATGAAATGCATTCAAAAGGGAGGTCTTTAATCCATTTCAGGTCATGGGGTCCCATATTTCAACATAAGAAACAGATATAAGTTGGAGGTGGTGTTCATCTAAAACATCATAGCGTACCCCAGCTAATGAAAATCCAGCCCAATTTCTTGATATCATCCTAGGTGTGTTTAGAAGCTCTGTATGACACAATGATACATGAAGTTGGTTTTATGGATGAGGGGAATCATGGACTTTATGTTTTTGGTAATGGTATGTGTGGAGCCTGATGGTGGGACTTACACCCTCGAGGGCTTTGGGTGAGGTCCTCAAGATGGGCCGAAAGATGAAAACTTTCATCGGTGTTGTTCACGAAAGCTAGGAATGGGTACTACATGACTTTTTTTCTTGTTTTGGGATGAATGTAAATAGAATAATCTATGTTTTGGGGTTCATATTTTGTTCATGTGTAACAAACGGTGGTTGGAATCCCTCTTGAGAACATTAGAAGGAACACTCCTAAGCTGGGGAGTGATAGGTCTATCCTAGATGTGGATAAGAGAAAATTGAGTTGAAATAGTGGCACCAGGGTGACAATGAGGAACCTGTGTGGTGAATTTCAGTTACCTCAGTGTCACGAACCAGGTCGGGTCGTCATCCAACCCGGAGCCCGACCCGGTCCGCGGCAAGGCCAAAAGGGCGTTCCCGATCCCCACGGGCTGGCACAAGTGCCTGGGTATCAAAACTAACACATGGGAACGATTTTACCCGAAATAAAAGACAGAAAAACAACTAACCACATAAATAAACTGAAAATAGAAATAGAAAACCAAACACGATTTTAAACTATGAACAGGTTTAAATTCTACAACTCCAACCAATAACTAAAAAGAAAAGATGACAGCGGAAACTAAAACTCTTACCCAAACCTCAAAGCAACAGGAGAGGTGCAACATCCACACGTCAAAAATGTTAAACTTCACGAGAAGACCACCAACAACCAACCACCATCACTGATCACGGTGCCTCAACCTGGAATACACAGAGAACAAGGCCTACATACACCCAAAGGTGTATGTAGGGTGTGATCAAAGAGCCCAGTAGGACATCACCCAATAAAAATGATTAACGCATAATTATTAATAGACAAATACATTTGCAATATTAACTAATGAAAAGAAATGAAAGCTTGAACGGTTTAAAAAAACAGAATTAAAGAAAATAGTTTTAAATGGAAAAACTTAAATTAAAACACACACACCCTTATTTATTTTTTTAAAAAAATGGCCAATATGTCAGACAAACGAGCGCAAAGTAACCAATGAGCACTAATATGGGAGAGGCCGCATGGGTATCAGCTAGCTTGGGTCCCTAGATCTTCGTGTCTCGGTGAAACATGGCTTAGAAGGCCACGACCCTCATAAAATGTCGCTTAGAAGGCCACAACCCTCAGAAAATGTGGCTTAGAAGACCACGAACCTCAGAAATGAATATGTTTAGTTAGTGTTGCAATTGTCTGTCCTGCCAGTGAAACCGGGTCGAGTCACCTCCGGAACACTCGCTCACTAGTCTAGTCTACCCTCCTAGCTACAAGGGCTTCCTGATTTGTGCTCAAGGAAGTTTCAAGTTCATATTACACGTCACACTTATGCATAAAATCTTAGCAGGGTACTTACACATGAAAAAACATCATTTGCACACCAAAACCCTCTTCTAAAACCATGTGCACACCAAAATCTTTTCAAAACACAATCTGCATTTGTTACATATTCAATTGAACAATTTTCGTATTAATAAAAAACATGTATCGTTAAACAAACCACCACTTACACATATAACTACCATTTTAAAATGAGGCGCACACTAAAAATATCTCAAAACTAAATCTGCATCAGTTACACAACCAATTAAGACATCTTCATAGTAAAATAAACCACTTTCAAATTCAAACACACCATAAAGAGATTTTATTAGACAATTTACAAAATTTACCCCAAAAAATTTCCTTTACGCCCTTAATAATTATTTAATGAAACAATTAAAATTTTCATAAAAAAATTTTGAAAGAGAAAAGACATCGCTTTACAGGTTAGACTGACCCAAGCTCTCTTACACGACCACACGCACACGATGTCACCTCTGAAACACAATCTTCATTATGCACACCATTAAAGAAGCCACCCACACAGTTGAAAAGAACATTTCTATAGTTAAACAAACTGCCATAACAACTTGTGAACCCATTAAAAAAACTCGCATGACAATAATGCCAAAAATCCACTCGAAAACTCATTTATGACACAACACATATAGATGCTAACACAAAACACCACTCGCACTCTTTGCACATTCTAACAATTAATTTTCACTATTAGTAAAACACTATTAAATAGTTTATCATGAGTTTTCCACAAAAAGAACCACTCACATGTAGCATAAACATGTTACTACCAAGTCAATTACGCATTAGATCTCAACAACAACCAAATTCACAGCAGTAAAACAATAATTAAACATGATAAACCAATAAAAACTGAAAATTAATTCATCAAACAATAAATATGTGTGGAACCACCTACCTCAACGTCGAACCCCGATAATTGATGTGAAACCTTCAAATTCTAGCGCGAAACATCAATCGCGTGCCGTTTGCACCGAAAGGAACCTCACGCGAACTCAAAGTCATGAATTCGAATTAAAAAAATCAAGATAAATCCACAAAAATCGGACCTCATAACTGCTGGGAAAAAAAACCAAAACAGCAAAACTCAAAGAAAGAATGAAAAAAATTCAAAATGATAACAATAATAAAACTAAGGTGAGGATACTGTCGGGCTAAGGGGAAATGGCCGGAAGTTCCGACCGCCGGAAAAAGGGTCGGCCGACGAGGGAAGGAAGGAGGCAAGGGGTGTGGGGGGGGGGGGTCCGTGGTGCGATCCGAGAGGGAGGGAGGTCGGCCCAAGTAAGGGGGCTGCTCGTATGGGAGGCGCTGGGAAAAAGGTCGACCGGGAAGATAGCCATGGGGAAAACAAGGCACAACACAAGGGGGTCGGCTGCTTTTCTGGAGGGGTGTGCAGTGCCGGAGCAGGTTGGATGTGGGAGGAGACCGAGGCGACGCCGTCCGGTAAGGAGGCTGGTGGGTCGACGGGGGTCCGACAAAGGGCGAGGTGGGGTAGGGGATCCGGGGTGACGGCAGGTCGCCGGAGGGGTGTGCGGCGCCAGAGCGGAGTGGTGCAGGAAGAGGAGGATTCCACCGAGGGGGCGGTGCGAGCCGGAAGGGCGAATGGAGAGCGGCACGCAGGATGGGGGTGGAAACGCGATTCAGAGAAATAAAAAAAAGGGGGCGAATCCGAAAGCGAAAAAGAAAAACTGGGGTGGGGGGAAATAAGGATAAAAAAATAAATGAATAAAAACAAACAAAAAAATAAGTAGAATATTAACAATAATAATGATAATAATAATAATAATAATAGTAATATTAATAATAATCATAAACTGGAATATGAATAATGAGGATAAAAATAATAAGACTCATTTGATAACACTATAATAAAATAAAAAGTATATCAATTAAGATAATAATAATAATAATAATAAAATTAACAAAATAGTAATAATTGTAATAAACTAAAATATAAATAATAATAATAATGATAATCTCAAATGACATTATTATGATTATTATCATTAAAACAAATTCTAATTCATTTTATTTCATTAATTAAACATCATGAAGGCATGCGGTGAACCGGGCAGGGCCGCGCGGTGACCCAAGCGAGGCCGCGCAGCTTCGACCGCTTTGCGCTAGACAAAAATAAGACCACAACACAAAGAACTTGAAAACATAATTTAGGTTTTGACCAGAACTACCCGACGCATAGAAAATTTATAAAATAAATAAATTGAAAAAGGTGGGTGTGACAATTCTCGCCACCATAAAGCTTTCCGTCCCCGGAAAGCCACAACCAAGACTGAACCCCAAAGAATAAACAGATACCCCACAATCAACAAGTGAAAAGAAGAAAAAGCATCATGATCAGAGAAAGTGCCTCAAAGACAACATCAAGAAACCCATAAAAAGACTTTCTGATATGTGTCGTCTACCCAAAAGTCCTAGAACGCATCCAGTTGACTAACCGAGGAAGGGAACCCTCTCACCCACGGAAACCAACTTTACAAGCTGAAACATCTCAAACACTACTACACGAGAACCACACCATTTGGATAGAAAAAAAAAACAAGGTCAAACCACGTCCACATAATACTCTTATCACTTATCACCAATCCATATTTAAAAACAAAAGCAATAGATCAACATGGGGAGGCTCGAGGGGCTCCCCACCATTTGGAACTCACTGACACTCGAGACGAGACTGGAAAACTGACACGGGGAGGTTCAAGTGGACTCCCTTCCATTAAAGAAAAGTCCAGCACTGATTCATTCTCGAGACATTTGTGTGAGACCCAATTTGGGTCTCCCCACCATTAAAAACATACCAACACCCAAGAAGATACTAGAAAACCATCATGGGAGGTCCAGGCGGACTCCCACCATTAAGGAAAGTCCAACACCGATTTATTCCAGAGACCATTGTGCGAGACCCATCTTTTTTTTCACTACCATTAGAACAAATAGAGGATACAGAACTTTGAAAAAATTCTTGATGGTGACCAAACACCCCACCACAAGGGGTGGGGAGGGAGGGGCCCGACTACCGGGGTGTCAAAAGCGTGACCCAAGACAAACCAGCATTTCCACATTCCTAGATGAGAATTATTCCAGTTTGAGACAAATTTACCCAACAGACTCCCTTAAGGACCACTAAAACAATTACATCTAGTGGAACGCGACCCCCAAGAATTTAACGCACGAGACGAACACTCCTCCACATGGTCACGAAAACCTTATGCAACCAGATGGCTCGTTCGAAACGAAACAACCATAGAAAACAATTTAAACTGACTCCACTCTTAACCCCGATGACAGAAACAAGGTCGGGGTCTCATACACTCTTTGGGTTCCTGATCACGCGCCAGCATCACTCTGAGGCCTATGGCTGGAGCCCTGATGTTTGAAGCATATTCTGCCTCGTAGTCAGGCATGGAAGCCTCCCGAACGGAGCTTCTCCTTTTGGTGTCAAACGCAATCATACTGCACCTGAGGAAACACCATCAGACACAACACACCATGACATCCAATTACTCTCACACTAAACATTCACCCGAACGAGAGCTTAAATGGTACATGTGAATCATCCCTTGTTACACTGAATGAGAACATGAAACCACAAATCGTTGCCAAGAATGATCACTGTTGTCGAGAGAAACATTATACGAAAAGGGACTTCAAACTGAGTCTTAAACAATACGTGATTTCTACAAATGACCATAGCAGCCTCATACGACTGGGTCTGCCAAACTAGTAGCCTAACACGGCCCTTTTCTTAACGAAACCTTCGAAGGACCAATGGTCATTTAAAACAACAACCCATACTGAAAACCCTAGGTTTCTCCCACCTTTGCACTTCGAAGAGAACTCACACTGCAAGTGGTCACCAAAAATGACCCTTACAGCCGATGAAAACACTACAACACATTCAAGAAATCAGTAAGCACTGATAACTCTGAATCGCCTTCACCCTTCCCCGCTATAATTCCTTTCGTCATTTCCAGGGGGAACCATCAAATGCAAGGACATAAAATTTAATATCTGACAACTCAGACAACATAAAGAAACCAAAACTTTGTTCAACTCCCCTCGCATCTATCATCCCGTTGCGGGAGGATCCACTTGTTGTAAAAAGGAGAGGCGAGTTCAATTCTAGAATTCAAGAAGATATTCCTCTAATCAAATGGAGGGCCGGCCAACGGTGAATTTCTTGTGGCCACACTTCAATCACATGCCATCGCTTAATGGGGGGCATACACTAGCCAAGAAAGAAAACAATGGACCCAACCCAACTGGTCCAACGGTCAAGACATACAACAAGAAAACACCAAACGTACAGGGGAACCCACTGTAAGGGCTCCCCAATGTACTCTTCAAAAGAATTAACTAGCTACGCGCTTGCGTACCAACTTACAAAAAAGAATTCAAAGTCGGGACACAAATCATTCAGAAAGGATCCTCGGCTCAAAATGCCTCACATTTGACATTTTCAAAACACAAGTACACGCCACACAAATAGCGTTTACTAAAACACCAAATTTTTCCATTAACAAAACATTTTTGAAAATAAGCAAACCCATTGGGTTACACAAACACCAATGGCGTCCCATGAGCCTCGCACATGCATGTTCTCATGATGCACCGGCACCCACCTCATGTCTATCCAGGCACTCATCCACTCGTGCCATTAATCATTTCCCTTTTTTCATACACTCATGCATGTGGTTTCCCAAGAGAACGCCAAGGATGAAACCAAACCTTTCCATATTTTTCAAAACCAAAACTCCAACCCAAACTTTTCAAACCTTACATGCCATTTTATTTTCAAAACGCTTTATTTCAAAACATTTTTGAAGACCAAATCATTTTTACTTCAAAACCACATTCACACGATTCCAAAACATAGAGATGAAAAGAAAAGCATGAGGAAACTAGGGTCAGCGGATGATTGGAACATATGGTTGGCAGCCATACGCCGATCAAGCCACTGGCCACAGAGAGTATTTTAGGACAGTGTCCCCGGCCTCACAAGGCTTGCCAGACCCTGCGAGCTCATGAAGACCACTGACCCTACTCCCTTTTCGTTTCCCCTAGACAAGATTATCTGCGAGGACCAGAAACTCAAACAAACCCCAACAAACTTGGGTAACTTGAGTCCCGCCATGAGGTGTGCTGGACAGGCACCTTACTCGTAGCTTGGACGTCGAGTACCAACAACTTAAATTTTGGTCTACTCTAACTCTATATCAAAATAACACGACCCAAGAGAGCAAACCATGCCCTATGATACAATTTATTCACGAACCTGGCCAGGTCGCCATCCAACCCGGCACCCGACCCGGTCCGCGGCAAGGCCCGAAGGGCGTTCCTGGTCCCCACGGGCTGGCACAAGTGCTCGGGTATCAAAAATAACACATGGGAATGATTGTACCTGAAATAAAAGATAGAAAAACAACTAACCAGATAAATAAACTGAAACTAGAAATATACAACCAAACACGCTTTTAAACTTTGAACGGGTTTAAAGTCTACAACTCCAACCAATAACCAAAAAGAAAAGATGACAGCAAAAACTAAAACTCTTACCCAAACCTCAAAGAAACAGGAGAGGTGCAACCATCCTGGTTCGTGACAAAGCCCGAAGGGCATTCCCGATCCCCACGGGCTGGCACAAGTGCCCGGGTATCAAAACTAACACATTGGAACGATTTTACCCGAAATAAAAGACAGAAAAACAACTAACCAGATAAATAAAATGAAACTAGAAATAGACAACCAAAAATGCATTTAAACTATGAACAGGTTTAAATTCTACAACTCCAACCAATAACTAAAAAATAAAACATGACAGCGGAAACTAAAACTCTTACCCAAATCTCAATGCAACAGGAGAGGTGCAACATCCACACGTCACAAATGTTAACCTTCACGAGAAGACCACCAACGACCAAACACGATCACTGAGCACGGTGCTTCAACCAGGAATACACAGTGAATAATGCCTATATACACCCAAAGGTGTTTGTAAGGTGTGAGAAAAGATCCCAGTAGGACGTCACCCAATAAAAATGTTCCATGCATAATTATTAATAGACAAATACATTTGAAATATTAACTAAAGAAAATAAATGAAAGCTTGAACGGTTTAAAAGAAAACAGAATTAAAGAAAACAGTTTTAAATGGAACAAATTAAATTAAAACACATGCACCCATTTTTTAAAAATGGCCAATATGCCACACCGACGAGCGAAAAGTGACCAATGAGCACTAATATGGGAGAGGCTGCATGGGTGTCAGCTAGCTTGGGTCCCTAGATCTTCGTGTCTCGGTGAAACGTGGCTTAGAAGGCCACGACCCTCAGAAAACGTGTCTTAGAAGGCCACGACCCTCTGAAAACGTGGCTTAGAAGACCACGACCCTCAGAAATTCATATGTTTAGTTAGTGTTTCAATCGTCAGTCCTGCCAGTGAAACCGGGTCGAGTCACCTCCATAACACTTGCTCACTAGTCTAGTCTGCCCTCCTAGCTACCCGGGCTTCCTGCTTTGTGCTCAAGGAAGTTTCAAGTTCATATTACACATCACACTTATGCAGAAAATCTCATTAGGGTACTTACACACGCAAAAACACCATTTTCACACCCAAAACCTCTTCTAAAACCGTGCACACACCAAAATCTTTTCAAAACACAATCTGCATTTGTTACATATTCAATTGAACAATTTTTTCATTAATAAAAAAACATGTATCATTAATCAAACCACCACTTACACATATAACTACCATTTTGAAATGAGGCACACACAAAAAATATCTAAAAACTAAATCTGCATCAGTTACACAACCAATTAAGACAACTGCACAGTAAAAGAAACCACTTTCAACTTCAAACACACCATAAAAAGATTTTTTTAGAAAATTTACACAATTTACCCCAAACAATTTCCTTTACGCCCTTAATAATTATTTAATGAAACAATTAAAATTTTCTTAAAAAAATTTTTAAAGAGAAAAGACACCGCTTTACAGGTTAGACCGACCCAAGCTCTCTTACACGACCACACGCACACGCCGTCACCTATGAAACACAATCTGCATTACGCACACCATTAAAGAAGCCACCCACACATTTGAAAAGACCATTTATACAGTTAAACAAACCGCCATAACAACTTGTCAACCCATTAAAAAAACTCGCATGACTAAAATGCCAAAAATCCACTCAAAAACTCATTTATGACACAACACATATAGATGCTAAGACAAAACACCACTCGCACTCTTTGCACATTCTAACAATTAATTTTAACAATTATTAAAACACTATTAAATAGTTTATCATGAGTTTTCCACAAAAAGAACCACTCACATGCAGCATAAACATGTTACTACCAAGTTAATTACGCATTAGA
The DNA here is from genome assembly GCA_963277665.1 of Viscum album. Taxonomy (NCBI): domain Eukaryota; kingdom Viridiplantae; phylum Streptophyta; class Magnoliopsida; order Santalales; family Viscaceae; genus Viscum; species Viscum album. The sequence goes on from OY728165.1 coordinate 932,026,436, forward strand.
TCTCAACAACAACCAAATTCACACCAGTAAAACAATAATTAAACATGCTAAACCAATCAAAATTTCAAATTAATTCATCAAACAATAAATATGTGTGGAACCACCTACCTCGACGTCGAACCCCGAGAATTGATGTGAAACCTTCAAATTCTAGCGTGAAACATCAATCGCACACCATTTGCAGCGGAAGGAACCTCGCGCGAACTCAAAGTCATGAATTCGAATTAAAAACATCAATCTAAAACCACAAAAATCGGACCTCATAAGTGCTGAAAAAAAGGAAACCAAAACAGAAAAACTCATAGAAAGAAAGAATAAAAAATTCAAAATGATAACAATAATAAAACTAGGGGGAGGATACTGCCGGGCTAAGGGGAAATGGCCGGAAGTTCAGACCGCCGGAAAAGGGTCGGCCGACGAGGGAAGGCAGGAGGTAGGGGGTGCGGGGGGGGGTCCGTGGTGCGATCCGAGAGGGAGGGAGGTCGGCCCAAGCAAGGGGGCTTCTCGCATGGGAGGCGCCGGGAAAAAGGTCGGCCGGGAGGATAGCCATGGAGAAAACAAGGCACAACGCAAGGGGGTCGGTGGCTTTGCTGGAGGGGTGTGAGGCGCCGGAGCAGGCTGGACGTGGGAGGAGACCGAGGCGGCATCTGCTGGTAAAGAGGCTAGCGGGTCGACGGGGGGCCGGCCAAGGGCGAGGTGGAGCAGGGGAGTCGGGGCGAAGGCAGCTCGCCGGAGGGGTGTGCGGTGCCAGAGCAGAGCGGTGCAGGAAGAGGAGGAGTCCACCGAGGGGGCGGCGCGAGCAGGAAGGGCGAAGGGAGAGCGGCGTGTAGGAGGGGGTGGAAACTCGATTCAGAGAAAGAAAAAAAAGGGCGAAGCCCTAAGCAAAAAAGAAAAATGAGGGTGGGGGAAATAAAGATAAAAAAATTAATAAAAACATACAAACAAACAAAATAAGTAGAATAATAATAATAATAATAATAATGATAATAATAATAATAATAGTAATAATAATAATAATAATAATAAATTGGAATATGATTAATGAGGATAAAAATCATAAGACTCATTTGATAACACTAAAATAAAATAAAATGTATATCAATTAAGATAATAATAATAATAATAAAAAATTAACAAAATAGTAATAATTGTAATAAACTAAAATAGAAATAATAATAATAATGATAATCTCAAATGACATTATTATGATTATTATCATTAAAAAAATTCTAATTCATTTTATTTCATTAATTAAACATCGGCAAGGCGTGCGGTGAACAGGGCAGGGCCGCGCGGTGACCCAAGCGAGGCCGCGCAGCTTCAACCGTGTTGTGCTGGACAAAAATAAGACCACAACATAAATAACTCGAAAACTTAATCCAGGTTTTGACCCGAACTACCCGATGCGTAGAAAATTTATAAAATAAATAAATTGAAAAAGGTGGGTGTGACACTCAGAGAGGCATGTGGGCCTTGGATGTGGTGTATAATGGGAGAAGTGTTATCTTGGGATTAGAGTGGTTCCAAGTGAAGCTTGTGATATCTATGTTGATGTTTTAGAAGTTTTTGGTTGGGTATGATAGCAGGTTTTGGCAAGAGAGGAAGGGTTCTATAACTCAAAAAATTGTTAGGGTTTGACTCAAGAAATTTACCCTTTGGTGTTTTCAGAACATCTCGATGTTGGGAGAACCTTGGCCATGCGATGTGGTTTCATGCCAGGGGATATGATGATGATTGTCTGGAGGGAGGTAGCACCGTGATGATGGAATTCTATTGGAATTCAGAAAATAGACTCAGTTGGTGCATGGGATCATAATGGAAGGAATCAAGTCAGTAATCACCTTGGGAAAATGAAAAATGGGTTTGATTAATATCAGTGGAGAGTGGGTGCTCTAGGGAAATCCCGTTAGGTGTGGACTGACCTAAGATGGAAAACCTGAAAGTGTATGGTGGGAGTGACCCACCTCTTGGTTCATGTTGTAGGGGAAAGTGCCTTTTTGAAGTTAAGTTGTACCCGATTGAGGTCATGTGGATATTAGTCCTTGAAGGGATAGGGTATGAATTTTCTTCCGAATGGTTTTGATGGTGTGGTTGGATGCCAATGTAGGGTACTTCCCCTATGGATTCCTTGGCATGGCGAGTTGGAACATATTAGGTTATGAGGGAGTTGATTCGAGTTCAGGTGGTCCATTATCATTGTGAGAGGTTATAAGTAACCAAAAACTGTGGAGAAACCCATACTAGATAACTGGTTGGTTTGTGACATGATCAGATTTTCGGGTTGGAAGAATATGAGTGGTCACATTTCTGTTAATTTATCCCAGATAGTGAGCCTTGGAACGATTTTAGTTTGTTGTGAACCTCAGAGTTTTGGGTGGCGTAGGTTGAAAAATTATGTAGTGAATCTACAGAAAGTATGGTTATAAGGATTATGTGTTCTCCTTCGAGTGATATCAGGTTTGGTTAACTTTAGAGTTGTAAAATAGTGGAAAATTATGCCAAGTGATTTGGGTCATTAGTTGTACATGGGATCGGGCTGATTGGGTACCAATTGGTTCCTCCAGGATATTGTGATGTTGTGTGGGAAGTTTTCATGTGTCGTGGTTCAAGAAAATTTGTATAAATCTTCTCTATGATGATTTTATTGGCTGGGTATAGTTGATTTTGATGCATCATTGATGAGTTTTTGGGTCGTGTTGTGGTTGAGCTGAGGAATACTTGCGAGATATGTATGTTCTCTTGATCTTTGTTTGGTGGAAATTGTGTTGTGAAACCCAAAACGAGGAGGATGAGAATGGATAGGCAGGCCAAGTGGAATGGTCTTTTGTTACCGAATCATAGTGATTCTTGGAAGATCGGATTGAGGATGGTCCATTATAAGGTGGGGAGGTCATAAGATCTCGGAATATCTTTCGGAATTATTTTGTCTAAGTTTTGGTTGGGCCTCTTATTTTAGACTAAATAATTGTTTTATAAAGATCATGTGAAGACATGGGACGTTCTGGCTGATCAAGACACAAAAGAGGAAGAAAAATAAATTTTGGGTCAGGTTTCATAGTATTTTCATAGTTAGGGTGAATCGTACGGAGCATCCCGAGTAGCCGTGTTTCCTTTGACAAAGCCTTATTCATGGTTGGTGCACTGTTAAGGAAACAATGAATAATTCATAGTAAACTTTGTGAAGGGGTTGTTTTAGAGAAGTACCTTCCACATGATTTTAAATACTATGTGGGTAAACCATGTGAATGGGTGTGTTTTAGATACTGTCTCATGAATAGTTTTTCCACAGTTTAGAAAAATGTGTGGGTAAACTGTGTGACCCAGTAAATTTTGAATATTTTAAAAAAAATCCACTATGGGATTTTTAACCCCAACTCAGGATTCTATTCCTTTTCACCACCTATAACCATAGTGAAAAACATGGATTAACCAAGAACTCCCATGGCGGTTCTATTTTTATTATTGTCCATTTAGAGTAGTGTTGGTTGTGGATCAAAGCCTCGGGTAAATCTAATCTTCTCCTTGCTTCTGCTTTCTGATTAGGGTTTTCATATTTCTCCCATCTCCTTCCAAATCTCTAAAACACAATTTTTTCAGGTGATAAATAGGATTAGGTTTCAACGGGTGTTTTAATCTGGAACTAAGACCATTATTTAGAGTGATTTTGTTGTCGGTTTCGAGGAAAGTTGTCTAAAAGTTATATCCCATTATTTTGTTATAGATTTGTCCTTCTGTGTTGGGATTTTTCCAATATCTTGTTGTGTATTATTTTCCATGAGTATGATTGGCTTAATTGGGTGTCCATATAATTTCCTTGAGACCCTCATGATCCCCATGGGATGTGTATGTGCTAACTAGATATTTTTAGGGCCACCCATGTGGTGCACCAACATTTTCTGTACCTAGAGAGGGGTATGGGTTATTTGAATGATTGTCGAATAATAATGTCCAACCCATGTAGAACATGTCTAAATGGTTGATTTAGTTGTAAATTGAATGATGATAAATATCCCGAGGGAGATAAGGGAATAATATGTTCTTGGGATGATGTAAAAATGGGTGATTTTGTTGAAATAGATTATGTCAGTTGTTTCATCAATTTTGGTTCCAAATGACTAAGGGGATTAGTTCATATTAAATGGAGAACATGTAGTTGGGTAATGGAATGTGAAATGGGGAATATATTAAAGGGGTGTAATAAGGGAATGGATAAATCTATGGAATGGGTTAATACATGAGAATTAGGTGGTATTCCTAAATGATTGAATGTAATAAAGGGGTCGAATTATGTGGTATGAGAATTGTACTTGAAATGAATAAGTGGGTAAATACTTGTGAAATGAAAAATGGGATCAATAGGTAAAGTTGTGGTCTATGATGAATTTGGATAAGGCATAGGGGATACTGAACAAACATAATGGGTTAATTAACCTGAATGGTAATTTGACTAGATGGATATGAATTGTAATTGGTAATTGTGTTAATGGGTTATGAAAGGATATTAAATCCCTTCTTGTTGCAAAGTATTTTTAATTCTAATGGCATTGAATATGCTTTGTCGTGTTATGGTATAGTTGTGTTGAATTGATAAATAAGTATGTGCACATGGATTTATATAGTCGGGTATTGAATTGAGGTTCTATACCCATGGGTTGAGTTAGACTAAGGCTCTAAACACCACCCCAAAATGAATGGGTTAGGGAAGAAGATGGAGGCTCTATTCCCCTAACAGTTTCATTCAACCAGAACTAAGGCTTCGAGGTGAGGATAATGTGTTGATGTGATATGTGTATCCCTAGTGAGGTAGTGACTCTATTTATTTCCCCTATACATTGTGATTTATTTCCTTAGACCCTTATATATATGATAGTTATTCCTAACCTAGGGAACTTGTGATCAAAATTAATTAAGGAATAAAAATGGTATAATTATAAAATTGGGTAAATGTTTGCAGTTAATTAAGTGCACTGTGGGTATCTAATGGAACCTATTTTTTGTTTGTTTACATGCCAATCATTTCATACCTACATGGACTATCTCTTAGACTAGATATTTGTTAGGAACCATTGGTGGTGGCCTACTGAGTTTTGTACTCACACCCTACGCAGGTTTTCATTGGGTACCCGAGATGATCTCTTGGTTGTAGGTCCAAAAAAGGGAATGGTACCTACACTAGGAGGTTGATTTGGACACGAGATATACATGGAGGATGACCATAAATGGTGTTGGTAACCATTTTGTAATTTTCCTTTTGATTTATTTTGGGTTTTATTCACTTTTCACTACTAGTATGGTGTGGAATGGTTGTATTGATTAGTTGTTTTTACCCGATTTGGAAACATTCGGTTATGCATGTATACTGGTTGTTGAAATTTTTCTCCTTATTTATATTGTGTTCTACTATGTATTACTATATAATAGAGTGTATAGTATCCCCATGTGACTTATTAAACCCTCTCCCCAAGTCGTTAAACTCATGTGTACAGGGAGGCGTGCTTGAGGTCATGTGATGACTCGGATCGGGGAACCGGTTTAGTGGACTCTGGGTCGAGGATGATACAAATACAACTTTGTAATATCTCTAGATATGGTAATCTCTCATGTAGACAAAACATGTTGGTTATGAAACCTTTGGTGTGCCACCCCACTTGTCATAGGCTAGTGAGTAGTAGCGGTTGTGTAATGAAACTGGTGGGGAGATTATACCCACTCGTATTGATTTATACAAAACATAATATTCAAATAACAACAACATAGAGATGAAGAATATGGAAAAATATATATCATATAACCTGAAACTATAGAATAGAAAAATAAACCTATAATAAATAATCATTTAATAGAAAGATGATATGCATCTAAATTACAAACCAAAAATAATAAATTAAAATAATAAACTGACATAATAATCATAGAATACAATGGTCTTGATCCCCATGTTTGTCCCATCTCCAGAAACTACTCTGTCCTGAAATCAATAGATTAGTAATAATATTCCTTCTCATTATCCAAACATACATCCACGTAATTTATCAGGTACCAAATTACGGCCCAAACACAATGTGAGTAAACCCTACTAGGTCAACACCACCATATATAAATAACTAGTCAAATAAAATGTGTATGCATTCTTGTTATAAAAAGATTATTTATTTAATCAATTAATACATTATAAAAATCAATGTGCTTCAAAATAGAGTCACACTATCATCCATCATGTAGCACAATCATGTCAACCAAAATCATAAACCATGACAGTTCAAGTTAACCCATATGGTCCTTTTGTATTAACATTTCATCCTCTAGGAATAGACATATATATAAGCATTTGTGCATCACCTAGGCCAATACCACTATATAAGCATTTAAATATGTATCACTGGGAAAAGTCGGCTATAAATGCATTCCATCATATACCAATAGGAAGATACCCCTATATAATAATTTCAGTATATATCATTGGGGAGATATAACTATACATATAATCATTTAATTATCTAGTAAATCCCTATATATAAGTATTTTAGCATCATCTCACTAGGCCAAAACATAAAGGATATCAAAATATCACATCATAATCATTAATGGTTAATTAAAAAAATTATCATTTTTCTTTTAATTACAAATTCATTTATATATCAATTCATTAAAGACCATATCAATGTCCCATTGTCCATTAAAAAGAGATTATAAATCCTTTAATCACTTGAAATTTCATATCATTCTAGAACCATATTAAACCATTATTAATGTTATTATTATTAAAATGATATCTCACCCTAAGGGTAGCCATAAGCCATGTCACATAAAAAATTGAATCCAAATGGATCTATCTGATATTCCAATTATGTTACTTAAAATTATTCAATGAATATATTAATTAATTTTCACATTTCATTGGTGAAATTGTAATATTACACATATTCATCATGTAAATGTTACATAAGGTTATATTTATGCACCATACCTTTATCTAAGGATTAATTAATTCTTGAAATCAAAGTTGTTAGCTAGAATAGAGGAATGGAAATATCATAAGAGGGATCCTTTATCTCACCAAACATGGATCAAATCCCAAAAAAATAGTTGTTTATAGATTTACTCCCCACTGATGAAGTGAAACTTCATAAGAGAGGAAAAACCATAGAAAAAACAATTTAGGGATAACATGTGTAATTAAGACATAGGGGATGAAATATGGGACTCTCTAATAACCATGAAATCATCCTTGGGATGATAGGGAACCGATTAATTTGAGGAATGAAATAAATCATATGTGCTTACCACGTAAAATTGATAGATCCAAGAATTACATGGCATGTAACCCATTCACGTCATGTGTTTCATGACTAAAGATATATGTTGAAAAATGCATCAAATCATGCTAATATATTTCAGGACTGAGCATTAAATGGAGTTATATTAGAAAATTTTGTGTAAACACTTCACATTTTGATCTAGTTCATGACATGTGTTTGGAGACTATTATACATCATGTGATATATACACTGTGTGTAATTTTGCAGAAATTGTTTTTCATCCATGTTTATGTTAAAGTTCCCAAACCATCTTTGATGCCTTCAAAACTCATAAGAAACCCACATAAGTTGATTTAATTTTTTATATATTGGGTATATTAATTATAATAATCTTATATCTAGGAAAATTTGTTCATTTTCCAAAAAAATATTCTCTTTGTATCTGAACAGGACTCAACCTCTATAGTTAAATAATGAATAAAGATTCAAAAATAGATATCAAATGAAAAAATCATATAGAGAAATATAAAACAAAACATGGAATGTTACATGTTAATATGGATTTCAGTAGTTTAAAATGATTCTAGTACCACCATACATTATTCAATTTTAGTGGATTTCTCCTCACACAATTGTGTCCACAAAAGTTTCCCCTTATATAGTTTAAATAAACTATAGAACTCTGTTTTTTGTAGATATTAGTAACATATTTAATCGGATCACCCAAAATACTTTTCCCATTTATGAATTATAATTGTATATACAATGTGATCATTCATTATACAGACCATACATGGATGTAACCTCCTTTTATGGTCATAATAGAGGATACCAATTATTTTATAATCAGTAAAAAAGATGGAAATATTCATTTTTAATATCACAATATAAATAATTTTTCATAGATTAGAAACATTCTAATGTGGTGTAGTGGAACCATCAATTTAAGAAACACTTAAATGATACCAACATTGAGATTTATCATAATTTTTTTCAATATTAATAGGTGAAACAAAAAATGTTGAAATATCACTAAGAAAATTAGGATTCTAATATATCAATTTAGGGTCGTCGAAAAAAACCACAATTGGGGTTTTTCAGTTAATAAAAGTATAAGACTCATTGTTTCCCCCCATTTGTTAATCCTATGGATACCTAGTTTTATTGAATAAAACACAAACCCCTAGGGACATCAGTTTTTACCATATGAATGAAAAATAATAATGAATTACCTTCTCCCAATGGAAATAAAATTCTAATCAATGATGAAATTTATCATAACAAACAACATAGGGAAGTCGTTGATCTTTTAAGACATTTTACCTCTAGGGAGAATCATCATAGAAATTATGGGGAGCACGCATATTTCAAAACATTATGAGAATAGTTCATGATTTTTAGTTTCATGGTAAATAGATATCTCTATTAAAATATTCCTCAAGTATGGATCATTATTTCATATAATAATTAATTGAATAATATAATCAATATATTCATAAACAACATTACTTAAATTGAATAGTATATATAGGAATATGTTAAAATCATACATATAGATAACAATATGGATAGTAGAGGGTGTATGGAATGATGGATACAACATCAAATTAATTTGGAGAATGAAACATCTACTTAATTTCCCATATTATCGTGCCACCTCTCTAATCGCCACTAAATCATTGCCAATCCATATTTCCATCAATAATAATTTAATAATTAATAAACAAAACTATTTTTAGTAATACATTTTAATAATGAATAATTTAATTATTGTAATATATTATTTATTATTATTCATTAATTTATTGTAATTATTTGTGTATAAATATGTAATACAGTTTAATAAATTATTAATCTGTAATGATGAACGCTTAACATAAAAATAATTAACAATTATTATTATTAGTTATAATAAATATATTATTTAGTAATTTTAGAATACTAATTATTAGTAATAATAATTATTCATTTAAATTTAAATAGTAATTAATTTTTACTTAATATTTGTAATTAAATATTAGATATTAATTATCAATGAATATTTACTATTCAAAAGTAAATGGAATTAATAGCTAATTAATAGTTTTTATTAGTTTTTTATTTCATAAAAAGTTTACTATAAATATTTAATTATTTATTGACTATTTTTTTGTTTCATTTAATAAATATTACCTAAAAAAGAGTTATTATATATTGATTAATATATAATATTTAAAATAGAATAATTTTTTTGATACTAATGACTATAAAATAATAATAATTGAATACTTAAAAATTATCAATAGTTATAAATAAATTAAAATATTTAATTATAAAAAGTATGTTATTTTTATTATTTAATTAATAATTACTAAAAATACTAATATAGAAATATGAAACTGTAATTTGTATCTTTATTTATTATTTATTTCAAAAATGAATATTGTTTATATGATATTTGTCATAAAATTTAAAAAAAAATTATAATAACATAATTTTATTAGAGCATTCTGTAAGAATATAACATGATATGCTGGATTTGGTGAGATTAATGTAATACAAGGTTACCTCCATGGAAATAGATGTATAATAAATTTTTTACGTCATGGATCCAGGTGTCGCCCCAAGGTGCCTTGTTCCCAATAGGTCACATGGGAACATGTGCATTTTCCCTAATAGTGGAGGCACCCGACTAGCAGCGAGGGCCTTGGATGCGATAGTAGGGAAACTATGCCCTCATTGGCAGAGTATACACATCGAAAATAAAATAACAAACAATAGTAGATCCTGTAATACCATACAATAGAAGTAAATAATGGAATACTGATAGTATAATAATTCCAGTATATATAAATAAATGATGCATGTCCCATGTATCTAGGAAAACATCCAAACAAGTAACAATGCTATAAATACAATACTGAAAGTAGAGAAAAGAAAAGTAGTAAACTCCAACAGCAATGCAAGCCTCATCCTGGTCCTATTCTCACCAGCTCCAGTAGTAAATAAGTACTTGATAAAGAATGGTGCTTACCCATATATATAAATTCAACCATATAATCTTTTTGGGTCTAAAAGCCTAACCCAAATAGGGTGCGAGATGAATCCCAGAAGGCAGCCACCAAAATAATTATGCCGAACTATCAGTGAATGTATATATTAGGCAACATGCGAAAATAAAACAATAAACTAGGAAGTACTAAAAATTAAATAATCCTACAATTTTCAATTACATTCATTTACCTTCATTAATTATTAAATCTATTGAATAATGAAATGTCAGGATCTAGCCTAAGCTCTATATCCCCATATATAATAATAACAAATAGACATCCCAAAAGTCCATATAAAAAAATAAAGTAATACCGAGTCCATGATTTTGATTTGTCCTGGAAATCTCGTCACAATCATTCAAACATTCCTAAGCAACCCTCTAGGAAATTTCGCATAGTCTAAGACCTCTGGTTTTAACATATCATCAATTCAATCAATACTACAATTTTGGGATTTGAATCCCCCTAACACGGGCGACCACCTTTGGGGGTCACTATAGGTGGCCTATATTGACCACTAGTGGCGGTTGCTGAGCTTTTCCAAAAAAAGGGGGCTTAGGCGCCCCCCTGCCTCCTCCGTCACCACGACCAAGCCTCCCCCCCTCCTGTCTCCGCCCTCCCCGCGCACCCTCCCCTGTCATCACGCGCCCTCCCCTGTCTTCGTGCACACTCCCCCATAGAAGCGTGCCCCCGTCACCCTCTACTGCTTGCCACCCTCACCGCCCTCCACCCTCTTCCCTCGTCAGCCTCTGCCCTCTGTGTTCCCTCCGCCCTCTACCCTCCGGCTCCGGCCACCCTCCGCCCTCCGGCCATCCTCTGCCCTTCCCTTCATCCCCTCTGGTGTCCCTCCACCCTCTAGCCTCCACCCTCTCTGTCTCATACCCCTCTGCCCTCCGGCCTACGGCCTTCAGCCTCTCGGCCCTCCCCCCCCCCTCACCCCAGATAGCCCCCACCCCGAACAACCCCCATGCACCCCAGACAGCCCCCGCCACCCCGGACATGCCCCCCTGCACCCCGGACACCCCCCCTCACCCCAGAGAGCCCCCCATACCCTGGACACCCCCCCCACTGCCCTTTCCCCATCCCCTCACTACCTTCTCTCCTCCAGCTCCCTGTTGTCGCCGCCCATCCCCTCCCTCACCGCACCACCTCTGGCTCCGGCTCCCCTTCACTACCTATCCTCTCCCTCAAAACACTGCCTTTGGATCCCCTCCCTTCTAGGTTTGTAGCGCAATCAGGTAATACATGGTCGTTCACTTACATTATTATTTTATCAATGGTTCACAAATAATTGATTAGTATTTATTTTAAATATAGTTTATTTGAAAAAAGAAAATGTAATAAGTATTGTGTAAATGTTTGTTATACAGATATTATTATGGATAAGATTTGGATTTATCTTCCAAATCGAACATCTAAATAATATTTCATTGGCATTATGCATTTTATTGAATTCAATAGAGGATTTGAATGTGAGTATATTAGTTTTCCATGTATAAAATGTGCTAACAGATATCAATTAAAATGAGATAATGTGAGGGAGGACCTCTTCTTTAATGGATTTCTGAAATATTATAAGATTTGGACTCATCATGGAGAAGAATATGTTCGTTGTCAAAATACGGATGCAGTTCAGATGGATGTTGATGCAAGGACGAATGATCTGATGCATGAAATGCTTACTGAAATGGTATGTGGGACTGATCCTAAAGGCATTGACATCTAGAATCTTTAGACCGGAGAGATAAATCTTTGCTCTAGTGCAGATCGTGATTCGAGGAGGTTTTATGAAGCACTTAATGATGTGAAAACATAATTATATGACGGATGTACTTCTTATAATAATCTATCATTTATCATGGAGTTATTGCATTTGATGAATTTGAATAATCTGTCAGACACATCATTCTACATGATTTTGGTGTTATTGAAAATGGTTCTTCCTGTCAATGCTATGATTCCCGAGTCATATTACAATGCTCTTAAGTTGACAGAGAACTTAGGTTTTACATATGAGACCATAGATGCATGTGAAAACAACTATATATTTTTTAGAAAGGAAACTACCAATTTGGATATTTGTATAGTATGTGGTGCTTCCAAGTGGAAAGAGAACAGGGGAAATAATAACCATCAAAGTCAGATTGCAATACAGGGGAAACTGATTTCAATAATGCAAATGCGTTACTTTACACGTAAACTGAGGATGAAAAGATTTTTTATGTCATCTAGAGTTTCTAATTTAATGAGATGGCATTCAGAAAGAGTTCATGAAATTGATGTGTTAACCCACCTGGCAGACTCTCATGCATGGAAGGATTTAGATAAGATATATCCCGAAATTGCTAAAGATGTTCGTAATGTCTGATTGGAATTGGCAGCAGATGGTTTCAATCCATTCAAGTCTATGGTTGGTGCAACTCATAGCACGTGGCCTGTGGTGTTGGTTCCATATTATCTTCCTCTGTGGCTTTGTATGAAGCAAAAATTTATATTAAATTCCACTTTTATTGATGGACCTAAAAGCCCGGGGGATAAGATTGATGTTTACCTTCACCCATTGATTGATGAGTTGAATGAATTTTGGGGTGATGGTGTGATGACTTATGACTGTGAAACGAATGAAATGTTCAAACTACAGGCTGCTTTATTGTGGACAATCAATGACATCCCAGCTTATGAAAATTTATTAGGCTGGAGTAAAAAAGGGTAATTTTCATTCCCTAGTTGCAATAAAAGTAAAAAATAATTATGTCTTAAACATTCGAAAAAATGGGCATACATGGGTCACATACGTTTTCTCCCCCCCTTAGCATAGGTTTAGAAAGGACAGAGTGGCATTTGATGGTTCTAGAGAGTTCAGCCCAGCACCAAAGATCATAACAGGAGCCGAAATGTTATCGCAGATTGAGGAAGAAAACATCGGCAAGGTATATGAAATGCAGGATTTTGTGGCTCCTCCAGTATTTAATATTCATGTTGTGGGTAGGGAACACAGTCACAATTGGAAAAAGAAAAGTATTTTTTTTATAGTCTTCCGTTGTCACGACCCATCCCCGGGGCCCGTGTCGTGACTACCCCAAGCCCGCCTTCTTAAAGGCCAGGGGCTTGCGACTAGCACCAGAGGCGTAAATCCCGATAAAAAGGGAAGGCATTGCCTTTATACAATTAAACAACACAAAAGAGTACACAAGCTGAAGTAAACACTAAGTAAACTTAGTAAAAAAGTAAGATTTGAAAAGTAAATGGGCTAGAATACAAACCCAACAGAAAGTACAGTATAACTATGAAAATAAATGACAACAGCTGAAAAGTAAAGTAGCAACCACCAATTCGTCCTCTGGAATTCCCACCTGAAGGGTGGGTACAGATAGTCTTGTCTGCTCCTTGGGTCTATCCGTCCGCTCCGTGTACATCCAACTTGATAGTCCACCTCCGGGTACCATCCTACTCCACAAGCCTCAACCACGATCAGCATTGTCTGTCATCTACAACCAACACAACGTAGTGCTGTCATAGCCCGTGCATGGGTGAGTATACGATACTTAGTAGGGACCCCAAGACCCCCAAAGGCTTCCTAGAATCCACAAAGGAGAGATGAAAACATGGATTATCAACCAAATCTACTTAGGTATATTCCCATACATATACCCAAGTCATCAATTCCAGCTTGGCTCCAACACATGAGCCCAAGTACAACCCAGTCCACACAAGAAAGCATAACCCAATCCACACAGGAAATCGAAACCCTATCCACACAGGAAAGCATGAAAACCACATCGATGATAAGGATGGAAAGTCAAGACCCATCTCACACAGGTATAATATTCACGAAGAGGGGGGAGATGATTAGATGTAGCCTCTAAATCATATCCTCTGCCGAACCCACGCAGGATCCAAGTAAAGAAGTCGTCGCTGCCGAACCCACGTAGGATCCAAGTACAGTTACCATCGCTGCTGAAACCACGTAGGATCCATGTACAGTCATCATCGCTACCGAACCCACGGAGGATCCTTGTTTAGTCATCCTCACTGCCAAACTCACATAGGATCCAAGTACAGTCTTCCTCGCTGCCGAACCCACGTAGGATCCAAGTACAGTCGCCATAGTCATCGCAGTCACAGTCGCAGCCAACTCTAGGTTTCCAGCACACAACACGCTCGATTCCGAGAGGATCCGCTCCACGGGCCAAGGGGGTCAATACATCAACTGTCAAAAAGTCCATAGTATATGTATCACAAAGTTCTGTCTTGTCAATAGGAACTCAATCTGACAGACGGTGCGTCAATCGGACGCCCTGTCTAAGAGTTATTGGCTTTTTCGTGCAAGGGGCCTGGTTGGTTTTTTAGCTAAAACCAACCCAACTGTACTCCAGATGCATCCAAACCTCAAGAGGAGTAATCCAAATGAACCATCTCACTAATATTAATTCAACATGATCGACAACAAGTCATTCGGACGTCCGGTCGTTAAGTTATAAGTGTTTTTGCTCCAATGGCCTGGTTGGTTTTGGGTTCGAACCATCCCAGACATATCCAAAATTTACCTAAATCTTATGTGTAATATACCAAAACTACTGTCTCAATCCAAGGATCCCAACGCAACTGACAGTGCATCGATTGGAGGTCTGTAGCCCAAGATATGGGCGTTTGAACGAAACTGTCCGAAAATAGGGGGTTTGGGCTCGGTCCGACCCGACACAAAACCCCCTGAGTCGGCCCGAACCAGTTGAACACGACCCGAGTCCGGGTCCATCCCACTTGGGCATGGCCCGGCCCGGCTGGCGCAGCCCATCCTGCTGCCCGGCTCGGAAGACGGGTGCAGCTCGGCTCGCGGCCGAGCGGGGTGCGAAGGGGGGGCGTTGCCACCCTGTTTCCAAAACGGACGGCCTTCTGCAATCCGTCGGACCTGAGGGGGTCCCGCCTATAGGTGGTGCCAGCGGCCGGCTCGGCCGGACGCCCCTTTTAAGACCACCGCGGCCCTTGGCCGCGGCTCCTATCTGACCGGCGTGGTGCTACGGCGCCGCACCCTTCCACCGCGGCCCGCTCCGGGCCGCGGCCTCCTTCGGCCTCACCGGCGCGGCGTGACGGCACCATGCACCATCGTCGCAGCTCGCTTCTGCCACATCCCTTTATGTTTCCGCACGGTGCAATGGCACAGCTCCATCTTCACTGCAACGTTCCATGAGGATCAACTAATAAATGGGGAGGAGGATCGGCCGTGTTTGTGCGGTCTGATCTTCTCCTGTTATGTTGATAACAAGAGGCCAAATTAATCAACGAGGAACATTAAATTATACTTGATCGAGGATATCCCCTAACTCAAAAAAAGTTTTCGAATGATGGGAATTGCAAAAAACAGTGTCACGGGGTGAGGTTCTATAGACGTCTATGGAGAGCATCCGGGGAGAGAGCGGTGTCTCCCCTTTTTGTCACGGAGAAAGGAAAATGAGGCGCGTTGTCTTCCTTTGTGGATTTGGCGTTCTTCGATGAAGAGGATGAAGTTCTTTGTGGAGGGAACTGGAGATCTCTCTCCCCAATATCTTCACACAACAACTAACTCCCAAATTAAAATAAGACTTATCTTATTTTATTACATCAAGCTATGTATTTCAATTTTTAAAATTCAAACACATATCTCACTTAATTGATTAAGTGTGTTGGCATGATTAAAGAGTAGATAGGGGAGAGTTACACAATTAATTGATACCAAAATTTATTGGTGAGTTTCCATGTATATATCATGGGAGTTCAAAGGGGTTAAGGGTTATGGAATATGAAAATATGGGTGCTCATGTGGGCCCCACCTCCCTTATAACCACACATGGGAAGTTGGGTGGTTGTGGGCCCCACCAACAACTTTCAATGAGAGAGTTTAACTTCCAAGAATAATAAAATAAAATTGTACAAAATTTTATTTACTTCTCACTTAAACCCCAAAATTTAATTTCTTCTCCCGAGAAAACACATCAATGGTAAAAGTCATCTTAAGCAAATACTGGCGCTGCGAGTTCATAGGTGCCCTCCAATTTCAATTCAGAGCACTGGTTCAAAAGATAGAAAAACTCGCTTGTTCTTTCATTGAACGTATCCGATCTAAACATCAGAAATTGATTCCGGGCACTCTGGGCCTTGAAATCAGGTGCCTCCATGAAACTGCGTACTCGTAAAATTCCAATGAATTTAAGAAATAATTTCCTTGAAATTTACAGGTCTTTACATTACACCCACCTCAGGAATTTAGGTCCTTGTAAAGATATATCACAAACTAGAGGAACAAATGAGGGTACTCTGCACGCATCTGAGCCTCCCGCTCCCAAGTTCTCTCTTGGAGGTTCCCATGCTGCCACTTGATGCGCACAAGGGGAATAGAGTGTCCACGTAGGACCCGCTCCTATCAATCCTCGATCTCCACCGAGACCTCCGCAAAAGTCGCCCCGTCATCGATGTCCAGCTCCCCGTGATCAATGATATGTGTCCGTTCATGCACGCATCTCCTCAGCTGGGATACGTGAAAGATGTCGTGCACCCGGTACAACTGAGGTGGAAGACCCAAATGATAAGCCACCTAACCTATCCTGCTGAGAACATAGAATGGTCTGATGAAGCACGGAGATAACTTTCCGCCCCTACCAAATCTCTGAAATCCACGTCGAGGAGAGACCCATAAGAAAACGTGGTCACCATTCTCTAACTCTAGTGGTCTCCGCCTCTTATCAGCATAGGATTTCTGTCGGCTCTGGGCAGTCCTCATCCGCTCCTGGATGATCTGCACCTTCTCCATCGTGGCCTAGACCATCTCTGGTCCTACAAGTGCTGACTCCCCAGGGTCTGTCCAGCACATAGGTGATCTGAAAGGTTGGTTGTACAATGCCTCATATGGTTCCATCCCGATGGTGGAGTGGTATCTGTTTTTGTGCACAAACTCCACTAAAGGTAGATGATCCTCCCAGCTGCGACCAAAGTCGAGGAAACATGCACGGAGCATGTCCTCTAGAGTCTGAATGGTCCTCTCCGTCTGGCCATCCCTCTGAGGGTGAAAGGCGGTGCTCAGGCATAGCTGCATCCTAAATTTCTCTTGCAACCCCTTCCAAAGCCGGGAAGTAAAGCGAGCATCTCGATCAGGGATGATAGAAGACGGTACACCATGAAGTCGTACAATCTCCTGAATGTAGAGGCGTCCCAAGCTCTCCACTGATCCCTTCTCTATAATGTGTAAGAAGTGAGCCGACATGGTGAGTCGGTCTACAATCACCCTGATGGAGTCATGTCCTCTGAATGTACATGGAATCCCTATCACTAAATCCAAAGATATCCCTTCCCACTTCCACTCTGGGACCTCTAATGGATGTACCAAGACTGCTGGTACCAAGTGCTCCACCTTCACCTGCTAGTAGGTGAGACATCGTGAAACGGACTCTGACATAGCCTTCTTCATACCTGGCCACCAGTGCTGTCATCTGAGATCCTGGTACATCTTCGCTACTTCTGGATGTACCACTAATGGGGAAGTGTGAAACTCCTTCAGAACATCCTCATGTAATGCAACTGGTACCATGGTACGTCCTCGGAAAAGGACGACATGCTCTCCTCCTACAGAGAATCCATCAGGTGTCTGTCCTGAGGATATCTATTCACATCGTGTTTCACAGTCAATGTCCCCATGTTGTGCCTCTCTGACCCGCTGATGTAGTGGAGGAGTGACTTGAGCGACTGTAGAAAAGCTTCCCCATCTCTATCCATAAATTATATCTGCAACGCGGCTAGCTTCTCCATCGCCTCTCCAAGTAGATGGATGCCCAACCTCCTGCTGAGAGAATCAGCTACTACATTCCTTTTCTCAGGAGTATAGACTATCTCAAAGTCATAGTCCTGGAGAAACTCGAGCCATCACCTCTTTCTGAGGTGCAAGTCCTTCTGCGAGAAGATGTACCTGAGACTCTGGTGGTCAGAGTAAACTGTAAAGTGCTCGCCCATCAGATAGTGTTGCCATATCTTCAAGGCGAAGACCACTGATGCTAACTCCAGGTCAAGGGTAGCGTAGTTCTACTCATGCTGCATCAACTGTCGTGAACCATAGGCGATCATTGCCCGCTCCTGCATCAGGACACACCCGAGTCCAATCCCTAATGCATTGCATTAAACTACGTACCCTACTCCCTCCTCTGGTATCCTCAAGATGGGTGCACTAGTCAATCTCTGTCTCAGCTCCTGGAAGCTCTGCTGACATCTATCTGACCACAAGAAGGGTTCCCCTTCTTCGTCAAAGATGAAAGTGGTGCTGCAACTCTGGAGAAGTCTATCACAAATCTCCGATAGTACCCAACCAGACCTAGGAAACTCTGCACCTCCGTCATGATCCTGGGTGGCTCCCATGCTAGCACTACCTCGATCTTCACCGGATCAACTACAACTCCCACCTCAGAGATGACGTTCCCCATGATGTAGACATCTCATATCCAGAACTGACACTTCGAGAGCTTACCATATAGTTGGTTCTCTTGAAGTGGGTCCTGTACAACCCACAAGTGGTAGGCCTGATCCTCCCTAGTGGTCGAGTATATCAATATGTCGTTGATAAAGACTATGAAAAATTGATCGAGGTAAGGCTGGAAGATCCGGTTCATGAGGCTCATGAACACTGCTAGAGCGTTGGTTATGCCGAATGGAATAACCAAGAACTCATAGTGGCCATACCGACACCTGATGTCCATATTCTTCACATCTTCATCTCGAACTCTGAGCTGATGATAGCCTGACCTGAGGTCTATCTTCGAGGACCAGCGTGCTCCATTGATCTGATCGAAGAGGTCATCGATCCTCGGAAGTGGATAATTGTTCTTCACGGTCACCTGGTTCACGCGACGGTAATCGATACATAGTCGCAAGCTCCCATCTGCCATCTTGGTGAACAAAATCGGGGAATCCCAGGTTGAAACACTGGGTTGGATGAATCCCTTGCCCTGCAAGTCCTCCAGCTGTACCCATAGCTCTCGAAGCTTAGAGGGAGCCATCTGATATGCTGAAGTGGATATCGGGGCAATCTCAGGGAACATGTCAATATATAAGTCTACCTCTCTGCAATAAGGTAGTCCTGGAACATCTTCAGGGAAAACGCCCGCATATTGATCCACCACAACAGGAATACTCGGACTCTGCACATCAACTGCTCCTAGGATGAGACTAGACAACTGATGAGTGATCGGTTATCCTCTCCTCTGCGTAAGTCCATCCTGCACAACAAAGGCTCCCTTCTCGCCAGTGAAGGTGAACCTGCTCCCATCTGTGCGGACACACCGCACTTTTCTCTTAAGACAGTCGATCTGAGCATGGACCCTAGATAACCAATCCATGCCCAAGATGACATCGTAAGGCCTCGACGCCACTACAAGAAGATCACAGCCGATGCTCTCACCTCCTAGAGTAAGCTCACACTGCCGGCACCAATGTGTAATTGTCGAGTCTTCTCCCGTAGGAGTCTCTAGCCATAAGGATCGATCCAACGGCTCTGTCTGAATATCTGAGCTCCGAACAAGGGAAGTAGTAATGAAAGAATGAATCGATCCTATGTCGATAAGAACTGCAACAAGGGTGGATAGACACAGATAGTACCTCAAATCATATCAGGTGTGTCGTGGTCATAGGCCTCTACTACCTGAAGTTGAGCCTGCCTCTGGCCGCTAGCTCCCTGTGGTAGGGGTGGACCTCCATGTGGTGGTGGTGGTAGAGCCTCGAAGCATCGTCCACCACATGCTGCTCAGCCAAATCCTCTACCTCATCCACCTGCTCCCTGTGGACTGTCACGGTCGAACCTCTGCCTCTGCCCGGGTGGTCCCTCAACCGTCTACTGCTCCTCTACATGGCGGGTTGGGCAGTCACGAGCCATGTGGCCCTACCCACAGCATGCATAGAACTATCTGCCTCTTGAATGACTGGATCTGTTGCATGTGACCCGCACCTCCAAACAAGTATCCTGAGGTCGTCCACCTGATGGACTGGTCCTCTTAGACCTCTGTGACGTCTGTCTACTACCGGCTGCAGAAGACTCCGCTATGTGCTTCCCTGCGGTAGGTCTCGCTGCTGGTGAAGGTTCAGTAAGAAATCTCTCCACAAGAAGTTCTCTCTCTAGTACTCCTACCTACGTCGGAATACTGAGGGAGATCATCGATGACCTGATCTCATGCCTCCGTCCCTGCTCGAAGGTCTGGGCCTAGAAGAATGGGTCTCGTACCATGTGTGTGGAGTAGCACGAGAGATCGGTAAACCTCACCGAGTATTGGGATACTATCATGCTGCCCTTCCGCAGCTGTAGTAACTCCTGAATGTGCACCACACGGCGGGTGGCTGGAACGAACTCCGAGTGGAATAGACCCTTGAATTCCTTCCATAGTAGAGATGCCTCGTCGTGCACATAGAGCATCAAGCTTCACCATCTACCTGCTGCTTTGTGCAGGAGACTCGCTACAAGGATCACCATGAGGACAGCTGGTACCCCTACTAATCTGAAGACGCGAACAACAACCTCTAGCAAGTCCTCGGCTGCCTGAGGGACCGTCTTCCTACGGAACCTGGGTGACCTCTGACTCTGAAACTCATGTAGTGCACTCAGGCGATGTGCACTCTTGGCTGTTGGGGCTGGTGCCATTGGTGGCTCGGCAGGTAAAGGTACTGCTGGTACCTCCTCTGTAATGGGGCCCTGCACCGAGGCCTCGTCACTCAGTGGGATTCCATCTTGCACAATGCTCGGAACCCTAGCTGGCAGCCATCGTGGGGCCATCCTGAAAAGAAACATGTGCACCACGGTTAACACAGAATACCCGGTGAGCTAACACAAAGTAATCACAAAGAAAACTTCTGAAACACGCACATCCAATCAATGTGTTCATGCATTGAGTCAAAAATCTGAAGTCAGGGTCCTGGTGTATGGATACATCAGTCGTCGCACCAACACTGGACTCCCTGGACTGATAACCACACTCAATACTCTAAACATTGTTTCTTTACATAGAAGAAATTATCGGAGTCCTGAGTTCTGTGGTAGAACCGAACTCCTCTGATACCAATTTGTCATGATCCGTCCTCAGAACCTGTGTCGTGACTACCCCAATCCCACCTTCCATAGGCCAGGGGATAGAGACTATAACCAAAGGCGTAAATCCAGATAAAAAGGGAAGGCATTGCCATTATATAATAAAAAAACACAACAGAGTATGCAAGATGAAGTAAACACTAAGTAAACTGAGTACAAAAGTAAGTGCTAAAAAGTAAATGGGCCAGATTACAAACCCAACAAAAATTACAGTACAACTAAAAAAAGAAAGTAAAATTGCTGAAAAGTAATGCAACAACCACCAAGGCGTCCTCCGGAATTCCCACCAGAAGGGTGGGTAAAGATAGTCTACTTGGCTCCATGGGTCCGTCAGTCCACTCCATATACATCCCGCCTGATATTCCACCTCCAGCTATCGTCCTGCTCCACAAGCGTCAACCATGATCTGCGCTATCTGTCGTCTGCAACAAACACAATGTAGTGCGAGCATAGCCTGTGTAGGGGTGAGTATACGATACTCAGTAGGGACCCTGAGACCCCCAAAGGCCTCCCAAAATCCATAAAGGATAATCCATAAAGGAGAGATGAAAACATGGAGTATCAACCAACTATACTTAGGTATATTCCCATTCATATACCTAAGTCATCAATTCCAGCTCAGCTCCAACACACGATCCCAAGTACAACCTAGTCCACATAGGAAAGCATAAACCATTCCAAACAAGAAAGCACAACCCTATCCACACAGGAAAGCCTGACAACCACATCGATGATAATGATTGAAAGTCAAGAGTCAGCTCTAACAGGTATACGATTCACGAAGAGGGGTGGAGATGATTAGATGTAGCCTCTAAATCATCTCCTCTGCCGAACCCACGTTGGATTCAAGTACAGAAGTCATTGCCGCTGAACCCACGTATGATCCAAGTACAATAATCATTGCTGCTGAACCCACGTAGGATCCATGTACAGTCGTCATTGCTGCCGAACCCATAAAGGATCCAAGATTAGTCTTCCTCACTACCGAACCCATGTAAGATCCATGTACAGATGTCCTCGCTGCCGAAACCACGTAGTATCCATGTATAGTGGCCATTTTCGTCGCAGTCGCAGCCAGCTCTAGGGTTCCCACACACAACACGCTCGATTCCGGTAGGGTACGCTCCACGAGCCAAGGGTTTAGATACATCAACTATCACAAAGTCCAAATTTGATGTGTCACAAAGTTCTGTCTCGTCAATAGGAACTCAACGCAACAGACGGTTCGTCAATCGGATGCTTGGTCTGAGAGTTATTGGCCTTTTCGTCCCAGGGGCCCAGTTGGTTTTTAAGTTAAAACCAACCCAACTATACTCCAACTGCGTCCAAACCTCAATCAAAGTAAGCCAAAAGAACCTTCTCACTAAGAGGAATTCAACTTGATCGATGGCACGTCATTCCGACGTCCGGTCATTAAGTTATAAGCATTTCAGCTCCAAGGGGCCCGGTTGGTTTCGGGTTTGAACCAACCCTACCAAACCCAAACATTACCTAAATCTTGAGTGTAATATATCTTATCTACTACCTTGATCCAAGAATCCCAACACAACTGACAGTTCACCGATCGGAGGTCTGTAGCCCAAGATATAGGAGTTTGAACGAAACTGTCCGAAAATAGGGGGTTTGGGCCCAGTCCGACCCGGCCCAAAACCCCATGGGTCGGCCCGAACCGGGTCGATCCGACCCGGGTCCGGGTCCGGCACACTTGGGCATGGCCCGGACCGGCCCGCAGCTCGGCTCACAGCCGAGCGGGGTGCGAAGGATGGGGGGGGCAATTTCGGAAACGGCTGGCCTTAATGGCCGGCCTTGAGCAATCTGCAAGACCCGAGGGGGTCCTGCCTCCAGGTGGCACTAGCGGCCGGCTGAGCCGACCGCCCCTTTGAAGACCACCGCACCCCTCCTCCGTGCCTCGCAGCCACGGATCACTCCTGGCTGCGGCTTCCTTCGGCCTCATTGGCGCGGTGCGATGGTGCCACGCACCATTGTCGCGGCTCGCTTCGGCTGCGGCCCTTTTCATTTCTGCACGGTGCAACGACACCGCGCCGTCTTCGCCACAATGTTCAACGAGGATCAACAAATAAAAGGGGAGGAGGATCGGCCGTGTTTGTGCGGTCCGATCTTATCCCGTTATGTTGATAACAAGAATCCAAATTAATCAACGAGGAACGTTAAATTAAACTTGAACAAGGATAACCCCTACCTCCACAAAAGTTGTCAAACGACGGGCGTCGCAGAAAATGGCGTCACGGGGTGAGGTTCTATAGACGTCGACAGAGTGCGTCCGAGGATAGAGTAGTGTCTCCCTTTTTTGTCATGGATAAAAGAAAAGGAGTCTTGTCATCGTCCTTTGTGGATTTGGCATTCTTCGACAAAGAGGATGATGTTCTTCGTGGAAGGAACTAGAGCTCTCTCTCCCCAATATCTTCAGAAAACAACTAACCCCCAAAATAAAATAAGACTTATCTTATTTTATTACTTCAAGCCATATATTTCAATTTTTAAAATTCAAACGCATATCTCACTTAATTGATTAAGTGTGTTGGCATGATTAAATAGGAGAGAGGGTAGAGTTACACAATTAAAGGATATAACAATTTATTTGGGAGTTTCCATGTATTTATCATGGGAGTTCAAAGGGGTTAAGTGTTATGGAATATGAAAATATGGGTTCTCGTGTGGGCCCCACCTCTCTCATAACCACACATGGGAAGTTGGGTGGTTGTGGGCCCCACCAACAACTTTCAAAGAGAGAGTTTAACTTCTAAGGATAATAAAATAAAATTTTACACAATTTTATTAACTTCTCACTTAAGCACCAAAATTTAACTTATTCTCCCAAGAAAATGCATCAACGGTAAAAGTCATCTTAAGAAAATATCGGCGCTGCGAGTTCATCAGTTCCCTCAGATTTCAATTCCAAGAACCGGTTCAAAAGATAGAAAAAACCCGCTCATTCGTTCACTGAACGTACCCAAGCTAAACTTCAGAAATTGATTCCGGGCACTCTGGGCCTCAGAATCAGGTGCCGTCAGAAATGGTGTACTCGTAAAATCCCAAATAATTTAAGAAAAACTTTTCCTTGAAATTTACGGGTATTTACATTTGTATTAGAAAACTAACATGCTGATGCATAATTCGGATGTCATGCACATTGAACGAATGTTTATGAAAACATATTGTGGACCATTTTAGGTGTTAGTGGCAAATCAAAGGACCATGTTAATGCACGCCATGATTTGGAAGAAATGGGTTTAAGTAAATAGTTGCATTTACAGTTAGCTAAGGGAAACAACGCATATATGCCTGCTACACAGTATACGATGACTAAAAAGGAGAAAGAGACATTTCCTTCCATTTTGAAGATGTTCAAGGTGCCTAATTGTTACTCTTCTAATATTTCAATGTGTGTGAATCTTACGAGAAAGACATTGCAAGGATTGAAAAGTCATGAAAATCACATAATACTTCAGCAGTTGATTCCAATCGAAATTTGTGATTGTTTATCCCCCAATTTTGTTCAGTCGTTGATTGAGATGAGTAATTTTTTTAGACAGATTTGGTTAAGAAATCAATGAATGAGTAATTTAAAAAGTATGTAAGACTGAATTGTTCTTACACTTTGTCACTTTGAGAAACTTCCCCCCCCCCTAATTTTTCGATGTTATGTTCCACTTGACAGTGCACCTAACTGATGAACTAATGGATACTGGTCCAGTGCAATTCAGGTGGATGTATCCTACTGAGCGGTATTTGAGTACATTGAAATGATTTGTACGCAATAGAGATCGTCCGGAGGCATCAATAGCCAACGGTTATTTGATGGATGAGTGTACAAATTTTTTGCAGAATATCTTATGGGTGTTGAAACAAAATTAGATAATCCCTCTCGGATTCATGATAGTCTAGTTGGATAAGGAACCACATTTGATATGGACAACATCGAGTGGATACAAGCACATTGATATATCTTGTTAAATACTCCATCAGTTGAACCATTAATGCAGTAAGTATCTTATCACTTTAATTGTTTAACTTTTTCATGTTTTTTTGCATAATTTGATCATTTAAACATCATATTATCATTTTTAGGAAACACATTAGTGAGATAAAAGAAGGGATGTATCGTGCGTCTGAGTTGCAAATTAAACAATCTCATTATGCGTCATTTCATGATTGGTTCAGAGATTATGTACGTATAAAATGATTTTCATTATGAATGAAATATTATACTAATTTCT
The DNA here is from genome assembly GCA_963277665.1 of Viscum album. Classification (NCBI taxonomy): domain Eukaryota; kingdom Viridiplantae; phylum Streptophyta; class Magnoliopsida; order Santalales; family Viscaceae; genus Viscum; species Viscum album. Next base: position 932,052,054 of record OY728165.1, read on the forward strand.
TTCTGCATATATCATTATTGAATTTTATAAATTATGTAGGTTCATAAGCTGATGGAGTTAGGGGACCCCACTCTAACTGAAGAATTTATCCAACTAGATGAGGGTCTATCTATAACGGCTCGTATTTATAAAGCTATTGATGATAATGGTTTTCAATTTCGCATTAAAGATGTTGACAACAAATGAGAAACACAAAAAAATGGAATCAGTTGTCCATTTGTTGATTCTGGTTATTACTATGGTAAATTGATAGACATCATTGAAGTTGTATACACACATGGGTTTAAGTAGATATTGTTAAAGTGTAATTGGGTTGATTCAGTGTGTGGATATAAAGTCGATCAATATTAGTTTTCATTGGTTAATTTTAAATATATGTTATACAGAAATGAACGAGTTGAGAATGAACCTTTAATTTCTACATCACAAGGGGAACAATTATTCTTTGTTACTTTGCCTTCGAATCCAAGTTGGAAAGTTTGTATCAAAATGCCTTGGCCAGAAGTGTTTTTATTTGAAGAAGATGAACCCGAGACTGTTCTGTTTGTTTCCCAATAGCTTTATCAACATACCGTAGTTCAACATGAAGAAGATATTTATTGGGTTAGAGTGGGTGTTGAAGGAGAAACGATCGATTTTCATGCTTAATGATTGGTATAATTGTTTTCCCGCTATTCAGTATTGAATGTCCTAAGATATCATAAATTAACTAACCATTTTATAAATCCTTATATGTTTTAATCCTCACTTTTGGAAGTTTATTCAGTTATAAATATTTAGGGTGATTTTACTCTTGGTATATTGATGGTATTGTTGGGGTACCCTCCCTTTGAGGTATTCATCATCTGGTCCATGTGCTTCTTGAATTTTTATTAATTCAATTTGAAATTTGTCTATGCATTTATTGGTTTTATACATAATTTGTATATCTATTTTTTTAACTTTTTGAATTTTTAAAATTCATTCATAACTAATTATTCAATCCATTTTTGTTTGATTAAAAATTGTTCAAGTTTGATTTTTTTAGGAACAATCCAATTTATCTTTTAGACACTTTGTACTCCCTGGAGACCCCCCCACGCCCCAGAGAGCCCGCCCCACCCCCGAATAGTTCCCACCCTTGGAAAGCACCCTGCACCCCGGAGATCCCCCACGCACCCCGAAAGAGCCCCCCCCCCCCCCCCCCCCCCGCACCCCCAGACAGTACCCCTGCACCCCCCCGGAGAGCCCGCCCCACCCTCGGACAGCCCCCCACCCCCGGACAGCACCCTGTACCCAGGAAAAAGCCCATGCCCACCCCCGAACAGCAACCCGCACGCCGAACAGCCCGCCCCACCCCCAGATATCCCCCCCACCCCACACCCCGGAAACGCATTTCCGGAGTCATAAAAGACCAAAATGGCGTGTCACGGTCAAATTCATAGAAAAAGTGCTCTGAATGACCTTAAACCACCTGAAAACGATTGGAATATTATTCCTGACATGCAGGAGGTGACGACACATCCATCAAACGTGTGATGTGCGCGGTACGATCGAATATGTCATTTTCACCAGTTCAGTCCACTCTAAAAGGGCGCGATGGGTGGTCAAAACCACCCGATCAACATCAGAATTCCATGAAATCAGACGACAACAACCGCGGTGTAAATTTTGAAATGGTTGGGTAGATGGCACATCATTCGGAGGTTCCTTTTGAGCACGGTGACCGAAAACGCGTTTCCAGAGTCATAAAAGACAAAAACAGCGTGTCATGGTCGAATTCAGAGAAATTGTGCTCCGAATGACCTGAAACCAAATGAAAATTATAGGAATATTATTAGTTACATGCATGAGAAGAGGGAACATCTATCAGACATGTGGTGCGTCCGGTACGACCGAATGTGTCATTTTCAGTAGTTCGGCGCGCTCTAAAAGGGCGCGTTGTGATGTTATAACCACCCAAATGACGTCGGAATGCCATAAAATCATACGACAACAACCGCGTTTTTAATTTTGAAATGGTCGGGCAGACGGAATGTCAATCGGACGTGCTGTTTGGCCGTAGTGACCAGAAATGTGTTTTCGGAGTCATAAAAGACCAAAATGGCGTGTCATGGTCGAATTCAAAGAAAACGTGCTCCGAATGACCTAAATCCACACGAAAATGACAGAAATATTATTTTTGATATGCAGGAGGATACGACACATCCATTAGATGTGTGGTGCACATGGTATGACCGAATATGTTGTTTTCAGCAGTTCGGCGCGCTCTAAAAGGGCGCGTTGGGTGGTCAAAAACCATCGAACGACGTCGGAATGACATGAAGTCATACTAAAACAACCGCGGTGTGAATTGTGAAATATTTAGGTAGAAGACACGTCAATCGAACATGACGTTTGACCATGGTGACTGGAAACGTGTTTCCGGAGTCAAAAAAGACCAAAATGGCATGTCAATGTAGAATTCAGAGTAAATGTGCTATAAGTGACCTGAAACCACACATAAATGATAGGAATATTATTCATGACATGAAGGAGGAGACGGGACGTCCATCAGACGTGCGGTGCGCGCGGTGTGATTGAATGTGTCATTTTCAGCAGTTCAACGCGCTCTAAAAGGGCGCGTTGGGTGGTTAAAACCACCCAAATGTCCTCAGATTGCCATGAAATCATACGACAACAACCATGGTGTGAATTGAAAAATGTTCAGGCTTATGGAATGTCAATGGGACGTTCTGTTTGATCGCGGTGACCTGAAATGCATTTCCAGAGTCAAAAAAGGCCAAAATGGCATGTCACGGTGGAATTCAGAGAAAATGTGCTCCGAATGACCTGAAACCACGTGAAAATGATGGAAATATTATTCGTGACATACAGGATGAGACTTCATGTCCATCATACATGTGGTGCGCACGGTACAACCGAATGTGTCATTTTCAGCAGTTCAGCGCACTCTGAAAGGGTTCGTTGGGTGGTCAAAACCACTCAAACGACGTCGGAATACCATGAAATCATACGAAAACAACCGAGGTGTGAATTGTGAAATGTTTGGGTAGACGACACATCAATCAAAAGTTCTGTTTGACCACGGTGACCAGAAATGCGTTTCTGGAATCATAAAAGACCAAAACGGCGTGTCATGGTTGAATTCAAAGAAAACGTGCTCCGAATGACCTGAAACCACACGAAAAGGATAGGTATACTATTCATGACATTCATGTGAAGACAGAACATCCATCGGATGTGTGGTGCATGCGGTACGACTGAATGTGTCATTTTAAGCAGTTTGGCGTGCTCAAAAAAGACGCATTGGGTGGTCAAAACCACTCGAACGTCCTCAGAATTCCCTAAAATCGTATGAAAATATCCTCAGTGTGAATTGTGAAATTTTAGGATAGACAACAGATCAATTGGATGTGTCATTTGGCCATGGTGACCAGAAATGCGTTTTCGGAGTCATAAAAAACCAAAACGGCATGTCACGGTCGAATTCAAAGAAAACATGCTCTAAATGACCTGAAACCACAGGAAAACGGTATAATGTTATTTTTGACATGTAGAAGGATAAGGCACGTCCATCGGACGTGCGGTGCACATGGTATGACCTAATGTGTCATTTTCAGTAGTTCGACGTGCTCAAAAAGGGCACGTTGGGTGGTCAAAACCACCTGAACGTCCTCGGAATTCCATGAAATCATATGAAAACAATCATGGTATGAATTGTGAAATTTTTGGGTATACGGGACATCAATCAGAAGTTATGTTTGACCGCAGTGACTGGAAACGCGTTTCCAGAGTCATAAAAGACCAAAACGGTGTGTCACGGTCGAATTCAGAGCAAACATGCATAGAATGACCTCAAACCACACGAAAATGATAGTAATATTATTTGTGACATGTAGGAAGAGACAGAACGTCCATCGGACATGTGGTGCCCTCGGTACGACCGAATGTGTTGTTTTCAGCAGTTCGGCGTGCTCTAAAAGGGTGCGTTGGGTGCTCAAAATATCCAAACGTCCTCGGAATGCCATGAAATCATACTACAACCACCATGGTGTTAATTGTGAAATTTTCAGGCAGACAGCATGTCAATCGTACGTTCCATATGACTGCGATTATTGGAAACGTGTTTCTGGAGTCATAAAAGACCAAAACGGCATGTCACAGTCGAATTCAGAGCAAACATGCTCCGAATGACCTGAAACCACAAGAAAATGATAGGAATATTATTTATGACATGCATAAGGAGAAGTCGCGTCCATCGGGCATGCGTTGCGCATGGTATGACCGAATATTTCATTTTCAGCAGTTCGGCGTGCTCTAAAAGGGCACGTTGGGTGGTCGAAAACACCCAAACATCCCCGGAGTTCCCTGAAATCATAAGACAACAACTGAAATGTGAATTTTGAAATGGTTGGGTAGATTACACATCAATCGGACGTGCCGTTTGACCGCGGTGACTGTACATGCATTTCCGGAGGCATGAAAGACCAAAATGGCATGTCATAGTCAATTTCAGAGAAAACGTGTTTCGAATGCCCTGAAACCACACAAAAATGATAGAAATATTATTTTTTACATGAAGGAGGAGACGGAATGTCCATTGGTTGTGCAGTACGTGCGGTACAACTGAATATGTCATTTTCAGCAGTTAGGCATGGTCTAAAAGGGCGTGTTGGGTGGTCAAAACCACTGGAACGATGTCAGAATGCCATTAATTCATAAGAAAACAACCGTGGTGTGAATTATGAAATGTTCTAAAAGACAGCACGTCAATCAGACGTGTCGTTTGACCGCAGTTACTGGAATTGCATTTCCGGAGTCATAAAAGACCAAATCGGCATGTCACGGTCAAATTCAGAGAACACGTGCTCCGAATGACCTGAAACCACACAAAAATGATAGAATATAATTTCTGACATGCAGGAAGAGAGGGAACGTCCATAAAAGGTGTGACGCGCATGGTACGACCGAATGTGTCATTTTTAGCATTTCAGTGCACTCTAAAAGGGCGTGTTGGGTGGTCAAAACCACTCGAACATCATCAGAATGTCATGGAATCATATGACAACAACCGCGATGTCAATTGCGAAATGGTTGGGAAGAAGGCACATCAATCGGACGTTCCATTTGACCTTGGTGACCAGAAATGCGTTTCTAGAGTCATCAAAGACCAAAATGGAATGTCACGGTTGAATTCAGAGAAAACATTCTCTGAATGACCTGAAACCACACGAAAATGATATAAATATTATTGATGACATGAAGGAGGAGACGACACATCCATCGGACGTGTTGTGCGTGCAGTAGGACCGAATGTCTCATTTTCAGCAGTTCGATGTGCTTTAAAAGGGCGCGTTGGGTGGTCAAAACAACCCGAACGTCTTCAGAATTCCATGAAATCATACGACAAAAATTGTGGTGTGAATTTTGAAATGTTCAGGAATACGACATGTCAATCGAATGTGACTTTTGACCGTGGTGACCAAAAACACTTTTCTAGAGTCATAAAAGACCAAAACAGCGTGTCATGGTCAAATTCAGAGCAAATGTGCTCTGAATGACCTGACACCACACGAAAACGATAGGAATATTATTCAGTACATTCAAGAGGAGACAACATTTCCATCAGACGTGCGGAGCGTGCGGTACGACTGAATTTGTCGTTTTCAGCAGTTCAGCGTGCTTTAAAAGGGCTTGTTGGGTGGTCAAAACCACCCTAATGATGTCGGAATGCCATGAAATCATGTGAAAACAACTATGGTATGAATTGTGAAAAGGCAGGCAGACGGAATTTCAATCGGACATCCTGTTTGACCACGGTGACTAGAAACATGTTTCTGGAGTCACAAAAGACAAAAACGGCATGTCACGGTCGAATTCGGAAAAAATGTGCTTCGAATGACCTGAAACCACACGAAAACGATAGTAATATTATTGGTGACATGAATGAGGATACGAAACATCCATCAGACGTGCGGTGCACGCAGTACGACCGAATGCGTCGTTTTCAGAAGTTCAGCGTGCTCTAAAAGGGCATGTTGGGTGGTCAGAACCACCTGAACGACGTCGGAATGCCATAAAATCATACGAAAACACCCATGGTGTGAATTGTAAAATGTTCAGGCAGACGACACATCAATCGGAAGTTCCGTATAACTGTGGTGACCAGAATTTCATTTCTAAAGTCATAAAAGACCAAAACAAGTGTGTCACCATCGAATTTATAGAAAATGTGCTCCGAATAACCAGAAACCACACGAAAATGATAGAAATATTATTCGAGACATGTAGGAGGAGACGACATGTCCATCTGACATGTGGAGCACGTGGTACGACCGAATGTTTCGCTTTCAGCTATTTGGCGCGCTCTAAAAGGGCGTGTTGGGTGGTCAAAACCACCCGAATGTCCACAGAATTCCATGAAACCATACTACAACAACCACGGTGTGAGTGTTGAAATGTTCGGGTAGACGGAACAGCAATCGGACTTGCCGTTTCACCGCGGTGACCGGAAACGCGTTTCTAGAGTCATAAAAGACAAAACGGTGTTTCATGGTCAAATTCAGAGAAAACGTTCTCTGAATGACCTGAAGCCACATGAAAACTATAGAAATATTATTCGTGACATGTAGGAGGAGAAGGCACGTCCATAAGACGTGTGTTACACGCGGTACAACCGAATGTGTCGTTTTCAGCAGTTCGACGTGCCCTAAAAGGGCACATGGGGTGGTCAAATAAACCCGAACATCCTCGGAATGCCATGAAATCATACAAAAACAACCACGGTGTGAATTTTGAAATGTTCAGACAGACGACACGTCAATCAGACGTGCTGTTTGACCACGGTGACAGGAAATGCGTTTCTGGTGTCATAAAAGACCAAAACGGCGTGTCACAGTCGAATTCATATCAAACATGCTCCGAATGACTTGAAACCACATGAAAATTATAGGAATATTATCCGTGACATGCAGGAGGAGACGACACATCCAACAGACGTGCGGTGTGTGCAGTATGACCGAATGTTTCATTTTCAGCAGTTCGGTGCGCTCTAAAATGGCACGTTGGGTGGTCAAAACAACCCTAATGTCCTAGAAATGCCATGAAATCATACGAAAACAACTTCGGTGTGAATGTTATAATAGTCGGGCAGACGGTACATCAATTAGACATGTCGTTTGACCGAGGTGACCGGAAACATGTTTCTGGAGTCATAAAAGACCAAAACGGCGTGTCACGGTCGAATTCAGAGAAAACGTGCTCCGGATGACTTGAAACCACACAAAAATGATATGAATATTATTTGTGACATGGATCAAGAGATGAAACGTCCATCAGACATGCAGTGCGCACGGAAAACATTCCTTTTTAGACAACAAGACACTTTCAGAAACTAAAGAAAAAACTCCAAAACAAGAAAAACAAATTCAAAAATGATAATGTTTCATAAATTGGTGGTTTAAAATTATTATAGAACCAATGAGATGTCAAATTTAATTTTATTATATGTATATAATAATTGAATAAATATGTCAAATTTTCGTTTGTTTTGTTTAGTTGTTTTCATTGTATCTTATTGTAGGTTTCTAAAGCAGATGGTTGTGGATCATTAAGGCATGTCAATCATTTATTGTTTATGATGATCTTGATGTTTATAATGTTTGGATTTGTTTTCCATTTTTTATGATTTATATGCCTTTTATTTATTCTCTAGAATGAATTTTTTTTTAAAAAAAAAATTAGTTCAGCGACCCCCATTGGCGGTCTCTGTAGGCCGACATTCGGTGCGCTTCAACAACTGCCAGGCGGTCGCTGTAGGCCAGCATTTCTGCAAACTATAGAAACCTCCATTGGTAGTCTCTGTAGGCCAACAACATCGGGCCTAATGCAACCGCCATTGGCGGTCACTGTACGGTCTCTATAGGCCTATATAGACCGCCAATGGCTGTCACTATAGGCCGAATTTTTAGTAGTGAATAAATAATCACCCTCTAGGAAATGCCACAAAGTCTAACCACATTGGTATAACATAGAACTAATCTTTTACAGATGACCATCTGGGATGCTCTGACTATCAATACCCCCTTGTCATGCATTACAACAATAAATTATAATGACCACCATGTATCTCTCACAGTCAATTCCCTAGGGTCCAACATTCATCTAATAACAAACCTCTTAGTAGCTCTCATGGTCTAACTCCTATGGTCTATGGCCACCCAGATGCCCTCATAGTCAATACCTCTAGGTCAACAAAAAAACAATTCATACATAAATGATCATACCTCGATAATCTCTCATAGTCATATTCTTATAGGTCAAACATCTACAATGAAAATCCCTTGCATCTAAGATAATCAAAAACATCATCCGAACAACATGAGGCACGGAAAAAAAAGAAAGCCTAACCAACATCCAAGACTAAATGGCCCTAATCAATCAAATAATGTAAACACGGCCATAATAAAGGTATATAATATTATACATAAAAATATCCCTTTCTCAATAAAAAAACCATTATAGGTATTAAACAAGGTTAATTTCCAAAACACATAATACCCCAAACATGGGTATTCAGCACTTTAAGTATATATAATACAAATACAATAAAATAAAGGAACAAACCACCTACCTCGTTGTTGTATGATGAACACTCTTTAAAATTGGCCTTTGAATCATCCTAGAACCATGTAGATCTAAAAAATGTGAGCAACATACATCCATGAAATATTCATGATATTTGGGGAAATAGGAAGAAAGGCTCTAGTAAAAGAGAGAACTTACTGGTGAGAATATAATTCACCATACAGAGTCCCAACCAATGATCGTATGGAGAACTAGGAATATCTCAATGTTCCTTGGTCATTCGTTTCACTCTTGTATAAACGAAGGGGAGAAGAAGTGTGTTCCATAGATGATACATTACATCGCACTGATTTATCCATTAAAAAGAATATTACATGACATGTTTATTTAATGTACACGTTGTGTACTATCCTTAACTAGTCCCTGTTTTATGCAGTATTCCAGGTCACCTACACGACCATGTACTCAACCGTTAGACAGCTAGTACATATCTATACATGGAAAATATGTTCATGGACTGTATTCCAATATAAATATGATGTACTTAAGAAATTTCCATTTCTTCATTTTTCCTAAAAAACAACCCAAAATAAATATCCATACCTAAAATGATGATCTGAGTTCTTACAAACTTCCCCCTTAAAGTAATTTATCCCGAAAATTCCCTTCTAAGGGTGTGGAAAAAAACATCAAACAACTTTGGCCACTTTGATTTTACATGGGCCTCCCTCTCCTATGTCTCGTCCTATACTCACTCATGCTTCCATAGCACTCGTATAGGAGGAGAAGACCGACCACAGAGAACCATCGTGCTTTGATCCAAAATCTGAATAGGGTGTTCGTCAAAGGATGCATCCACCTCCAACTCAACCACTTCTAGTTGAAAAACATGACATGAGTCTGAAAAGTAACACCGTAGCTGAGAAACATGGAAAAATTCATGAATATCTCGGTACATATGAGGTTACTGCAACGTAAAAGAAACTGGCCCGACTCTCTGCAAAACCTCAAACAGCCCGATGTATCTCGGTGAAAGCATCCCTTGTCTCCTAATCCTCTTGTTTTCCAACCTCGGTGTGACACATAAGAAAACCAGGTATCAAACTGTGAACTCTAGAGACCATCTCTGTTGATCAGCATAAGATTTATGCCAAGACTGTGTAATATCCATCCTCTTCCGAATCAACTCTACCGAATCCGTGGTCTCCCAGACAATATGAGGTCCCAGTATAGCTGCCACTCCAGCCTCTAGCTAACATATGGGTGATCTTCATGGTCTACCGTACAAATCCTCATAAGCTTCCATCTGAATCATAGCCTACAAATTATTATTGTAGGAAAACTCCACTAGGGGTATGTCTCTCTCCCAAGAACCCATGAAATCTTGGACGCATGCTCGAAGCATGTCCTCCAGAACCTGAATCGTGCACTCATACTAGCCATCTGTCTAGGGATGGTAAGTTGTACTGAGAAGTACATGTGTACCCAATGCCCTCTATAGTCCTTGATAGACCCAAGAAGTGAACTGTTCATCCCTTTATGAAATGATTGGGTGTGGAACCCCATGAAAACATATAATATCTTAGATGTAAAACCATTCAAGTTAATCAACACATATGGTTTCCTTAATCGTCAGGAAGTGTTCTACCTTCGCGAGTATATCAACAACAACCCAAACTGCATTATTCCCTCAATACAGCCTTGGTAAACCCATCACAAAATCCATTGCAACATAATTCCACCTACACTTGGGAAATGGTAACATTTGTAAAATCCATACCGGTCGCTGATGTTTTACATTCACCTATTGACATGAGGAAAATCTTTTAAAAAACCAACTACATTTCTCTTCACACCTAGACACCAATACTAACCTTTTATATCTTGATATATCTTGCTGAATCCAGGATGAACTACCCGATATATGGAATGAAAATATTGGAAAATATCTTTTTGTATGTCTTCTAAAACCCATATGCGCCCTTGAAAACACAATATCTATGTGTTTCCTATGGTCTACCCAAGAGTAGGTTCCTCTCTTGACACACTTTCTCATTGAACTTGGCCTTCATAATCTGATAGATGCCTCATTCACACTCGATCCAAAAGAGTAGATGTAACAGTTATAGAAGAAAAAAAATTTCTTCCCTTTTCTATTGTGAATTTCCAAATGCATCTCATAGAATAGAGCCATAAGTTGCCACTAATTGCTGGCCTATTGAACTGCTTGTATCTAATTCATCCAACTCATTCCACCAGCCATCGTGTTTCTGCTCCAAGGATTGTAGGAAAACTCAAAATCAAAAGACTAAAGGTACTCATCCCACCTTCAATGTCACAAATTCATATCATGCTGAGTAAACATATACTTGAGACTCTTTTGGTCTGTGTATACCAAAAAATGATCTCCCAACAAATAATGACTCCAACAATGCAAATCATGCACAACTGGAGCTAACTCGAGATCGTGTGTTGGGTAATTCCTCTCATGTGGTCTAAAATGACGAGACTACTCTACAATGACTCCTCCAACCTAAATAAGCACTACTCCCAACATGATACCTTATGCATCGCATTAAATAGTGAAAGAATTTCCCGACATCGGAAAAATCAGTATTAGTGCTAAATTGAGTCTCCCTTTCAGCTCCTGAAAGGATGAATCGTAGGAATCCATCAGTATGTACATTTCACCCTTCTTAGATAGGAACGTTAGTGGCACTAATAAGCATGAAAATTCCTATATAAAATATTTTTAGTATCCATCCATCCCTGCACAACTCAGTACCTCAAATACATTCTTCGGATTCTCCCAAGAAAATATTGTTCCCACATTCTTTGGGTATATTGATACTCCAGTCTCTAAGATGACATGACCCGTGAAGTGAATATGGTCCATCCAAAAATGGATTTTTGAGAGATTAACATATAACTGATTCTCTCTTAGTGTACTCACAATGTTCACAAGATGGGTTGCATGGTCGTGTCAAGTGTGACAGCACACTAAGATATCATCCATGAAGACAAGCACAAAAAAATGCATGTAATGATAGAACACTCGGTTCATTAGTTCCATGAAAACTGACGGCACATTCATGAGATTGAATGGAATAACCAAATACTCATATAAACCAGACCTGCTTCGAAAGGCAATAGGAGGTATATATGATGGTCTAATTCACAACTAATGATAACTGAATCTCAATTAAGTCTTGGGGAAAACTCGGGCAACTCAATGATGACCAAAGATATCATAAATCCTCAGTAATGGATATCAGTTATTGACTTTCAGCTTGTTTAGCGTTCATTAATCTGCACAATGTCTGAGGGTACCATCTTCTTTCTTTACCAAAATGACAAGAAAACCACAAGGATAAGTATTGGGTCGGATGAATCCATTTTCCGGTAACTCCACTAAATACTCCATGAGATCCTATAACTTTGGCGTACACATTTTATAAGGTGGAATAAACACCTTTTCTACTCCTAGAACAAGTTCAATTAAGAAATATACCTCTCTCTTCCCATGTAAACTAGAAAAGTCATATGGAAATACAACTCTGATACCACATTGTAACGCCCCGGATTTGGGTGCCATCCAAAGGTGCCCCGTACTCGATTGGTCACATGGCCTCAATCACATTTCCCCTAATGCTAGGACCTTGGATTTGATGGTGGGGAATCTATTCCCTTATTGAAAAATTATACCAAGAGGAAATAAAATAATAAACAATAGCTGATGGAGTAATACCATACAACAGAAGTAATCATCTATAGACTGATATTATAGAAACTGCAACATATATAAATAAATGATGCATGTCCCATGTATCTAGTAAAACATGCAAACATGTCACAATGCTGAAAGTAAAATAGTGAAACCAATGTAAAGAAAAGTAGCAAACTTCAACAGCATCCCAAGCCTACGCTTGGTCCCATGCTCTCAAGATCCAACAACAATCATGTACCTGATGAAGAAGGACACTTTTCCTTATCTATACCTATAGGCATATAATTTTTTTGGTTCAAAAATCATGACCCAAATTATGTGTGAAATAGATCTTTGTAGGAATCCACGAAAATATCTGTGCCTAACTGTTAGTGAAGAAATATAGTAGGCAATATGAAAAAATGAAGCAATAAACTAAGGAGTACTCAAAATTAAACAATCCTGCAGTTTTTAATTCCATTCATTTACATTCGTTAATTTTTTAATCCCTTAAATAATGAAATATCAGGATCTATTCCAATCTATGTATCCCTTTGAATAATAATAACAAACTTACATTAAAAAATTCCATCTAAACAATCTAGTAAGACTGAGTCCAAGATTCCGTTATGGCATGGCAGACTCGTCACAATAATTCAAATATTCATAAGAAACCCTCTTGGAATGTTCTCATAGTCTGTCCCCTATGGTTTTAACATATCATCAATTAAATAAATAATGTCCCTTTTGGAAAGCTCAAACATTCTAATGCCTTTTCTACCACATATCACTAATCATTTGTAGACGACCACCTGGAAAGATTTCACAGTCCAAACTCCCTTGTTATGCATAGAAACAATAAATTATAATGACCACCTAGTAGCTCTCAAAGTCAATTCCCTAGGGTCAAAATTTTATTTAATAATGGATCCCTAGGTACCTCTCATGGTCTAACTCTCAATTCTATGACCACATAAAATCCCTCACAGTCAACACCTCTAGGTCTACATAACTAGAATTCATACATAAATGACCCTACCTTGTGAAGCTCTCACAGTAAAATTCCCCTTGGTCAAGCTTCCATAATGTGAATCACATTAATTTCAAATAATCAAAAACTCCATCTAAACAACACAAGGCAAGGGAAATAAATACATCCTAACAATCATCCTAGATCAAACGTCCATAATCAATCAAATAAGGTAAACACACCAATATAAAATTCTACAATATTATGAAAAATAAATAATCCTTTCTCAATCAAACAAACCATAGAAGGTATTAAACATTGTTATATTCCAAAACATGTAATACCATTAACATGGGTATTCCACACATTAGGCATATGTAATCCAAATACAATCAATGAAAGGCACAAACCACATACCTCGATGTCGTACGTTGGAAAATAATGAATGTCATCCCTTAAATCGGCTAAAAATGACCTAGATATAAAAATTGGTGAAAAATTATCATCCTTAAAATACTCATGAGAGAGGGGGAATATGGAAGAAAGGATATAGGGAAAGAGAGAAATCACCAGTGGGAATCCAATGAACCTAGTAGCATGTCAATCAGAGCTCCGATAGAGAACTGTGAGGAGATCAAGGTTCTTCAGCCATTCATCGCTCTACTGTACGACCTGTGTGGAGAAGAAGTATTTTTTGAAGATGAGATGTGACCCCTCTCCAATTCATCAATTAAAAAGAAAAGTACACAGTGTGATCATTTAATGTAAACGCCATGTACTAGAATCAACTAGCCCCAGGTTTAGGCGGCTTTCCAGGTCACCAACATGTCAATGTAATCAGTCGTTACAAGGCCAGTACACAGCTATACGCGATAACCGGGCACACGACATATACTAAAAAATACACAACATGTACTTTGAAAATTTTCATTTCTTCCTTTTTCCTAAAATACAACATGAAATAAAGATCCATACCTGAAATTTTGATCCAAGTTATTAAAAAATTATAAAAAACAATTATAAATTTAATATAAATAATAATTATATAATTATAATTATTTATTAATAACAAAATATAATGAATTTATAAAAATTACAATATATTAAAAAATGTTATTTAGCTACAGTCATAGTCCCTTACCAAAGCCACTACTCACCTTCTATGGTCTGTTGAGATTATCGATTTAAACTAATACTCCTAAAAGGGTGTCCATGAGAATGATTTATAGGAATTTATCATACACACATTCTATTTCATATGATTTACATGAATTTTTAAAATTATAATAATTATTTTTCAGTAGTGGAGTCAATATATGATCATAGTAGATTCATATTAGAAATATTCATAAAAAAGAATTAGCCCTGAGTTTTTAATGTAACTGGAAATCCTACCAAGACTTTCAAAACATTTTTTTTTTGAGAAAATAACATCATTAATGAAATCATTGGAGTGATATATCAGTCCACAAAAAATAGTTGCAAATGAAATGTTGATTAACCACACCATGAACAAAATATTATAACACTCATATCAATTAATGATTTTAAACCTATATACACAAGGAATAGTAATTTCTATTACTAGGTTGGGTATTGGATTAATTATCATTAGGATTTATATTTTTTGACATTGAAGGAATGATGGAATTTTATTACATGGATAGTGATATAGATTGTTATTTTCCATGGGTTCCACACATTGTGAATAATTAATGATGATGACATAAATTGAATTGATGATTATGGATGATCATGACACATCCTTCATTTAAGTATTGAGGCTATTATAGTATTTATATTTATGTAGTTTTGTATGAAGACACATTTACAGTTCAATATGTCCATGTCCTGACCTAAGGAGATGAAATCATGAAATTTTTTGACATATTAAGAAATAATAATTATTAGATATATGATGGTTAATGGGTAAGTGTGAGACTATTGAAAAGTTTAAGGGGAAATTATTTTATATTTAATACAACATTACAGTTAAATGGTATATGATAACACACAATATTGGTTATAGATGATTAAATTGAAATAAAGTTAAAAAGAAACCTATTTGAAAATGAAGTGAAAAAAATATTTTTTTCATAAGAAGAAATTGAAATAATTTTAATATTAAATTATAATATTTTATTATTGTGAAATAATAAATCTATAATTATAATCATATTACAATATTGAAAAGAGAACAAACCACAATATTTTATGTGTGATTGTAAATTTCTGTTTCTTAAAAATAAATTATGAAATTTGAAAAAAAATAACCCACTATTTTTTAAGTGAAATCTTATCATTACTGTGTTTTAATATATATCATTATGCTAATATATATAGTGAATTAGAGAATTTGGGATAATAATACTCCAAATTGTGGAGATGAGAAAATTGGTTCAAACATGATTTTGATATATGTATATATACGAATCATGTTGCAATGTATGTACCAGACCATGCCTATGATAATGAAAATAACGATGCATTCATGGCATGGTGACAACATAATGTATTGTATAATTTCAATAGAAAGTGAAAAAAATTATGTTGGATAAGGATTCATCTCATTGTTCTATGATAAAGTATGTCATTCCATAATGAATTTGTTATTTAAATAGATTTTAATGATTTCGATTTGATACTTAGGTAGTATTAAATGAGATATTTATATATTTTTTTGGATATAATTCTGAATAAAAATTATTCTATAGTAAAGGTGATCCATAAATAGTTTCAGTGAAGGTGAGGTGGGTGATTTATCTATGTGGATCATCATGACATGATTAAGATATTTACATAATTTTTTAAATATTTATTTTATATAAAGAGGTAGAATATTTTGTTTGTGATTAATGAATACTTACCCCAGCCATTTTTTTGAATTCGAGAAGGTTAATTCATGTCATAAAAATAGTGTCATAAAGGTCGAGCATTTGAAGAATAATTTAATCCAAAACACCATTTCAAGTTTCTGATTATTGAGAAATCTATAAAAATATACCATAGATTATTAAAAAAATGTTATCGAATATATAAATATAATATAATGTTTTATATAGGGAAATAAAAAAAGAGAATAATAGATGGGTTGCATCAATTATATCAAGTACATTAATGAAATAAATATATCATAAGACATTTGTTGAATTGAAATATGTATTTTATTTAGTCATTGGAAAATTATAATAGAACAAATAATTAAATTAATTAATTATATTCATCTAATGGTTGTTACCTCGATTCTATTTTATTAATAGAAAATAAGTTTCCCTTTATATCAATAGATCATTATCTTATAGTTTTCAAATACCAATAATAAAACATCACATTGAGGTGTTAATATAATATATTTATAGTTTTTTTGAATATTGAATTATTGATTAATAAGGAATGTATTTTAGACATAATGATTCACATTGAGTTAGAATCCTATGTGGACTTAGTGTATACCCATATATCTATAAACATTATAAGTGACAATATTGTCTATAAACTGATGAAGACATTGATGATGTTGTTAAAAAAATATATGAATTTGAAATGTATCATATATGAGTAGTGATGAATTCATATATATTATAATTTCATTAATCCTTGGAAATAAGTGATCATTAATATAATATATATCCTCCAAGTGTTAGTATAATTGATTTTTTTCACACTGAAACATCATCAGTGTGTCTTCATTGGATGTAACCAAATGATTAGCATATATAAATGATTATATACTATGTCAATTAAATTTCACTATGTCTGTAAGATTTTTTGATATCATAATTAAGTGTAATATACTATACATGTTCCCTAAAATGAGTGAACATTGTAAGATTATAGGGTAAACATGATAAATGATTTTTTTAATTTGATAGAACTCCAATTCACCCCATATGAGTTTATAATTTCACCTTGGTTCCAATATATTGTCTTTTTGAACTAGAATTTAATTTTATGTTTAATATTGACAACTTATACTAGTATTAGATGTTTAAATATCATCGATGATGAGGTTTCATGATTATGATTGAAGAAAGTATGATTATTTTAAAAGAGAGATTATTGATTTTATATAAACCTATATAAATTTATATAATAGTGTATATGTGATGGAATTCTAACATAACTAATCCAAATAAATCAATTCAAGAGTAAAATACTGAGAAGATATTAGTTATTTCAATTTTGTAGGACATATATAATAAAATATCATATTTTATTAGTGAATTTTAGTTTTTAGAATCATTGGGATTTTTTAATAAAAAATACATGGATCCTACGAATATATTTTAGTCGATATCAATAAAATATTTAAATTCATTGGTTATGATATATTAGTAAAAAAACCAACAAAAAATAACATTTTATGAAAATGAAAGAAGATATCTTAAATCAAATGAAGAATAAAAATCATGAGTTGAAAAACATTGAAATAATGGAAATTTTGTTTTTCATTACATTTATAATAATGGTTCTATAATTCTTCCTTACAACACATGAATGTATAAATTAATATTCCTCCTAAATAATTTTATTGTAAGGTGAACCAATAGTATATGTGAAAAATATCATCATTTATTCAATCTTGATAAATTTCATTCAAATTGACCATGATGATAACAAATATTTTCAATATAAAGTTGATTGGTCAAATATTATCCATTAGAAAATTAATTAATTATTAGATTTTTCCATGCCCAATAAAATATTGTGTGACGTAGAGGTATCAAAGAATGATGAAAATTTCAAAATGGGTGAAAAGATGAAGTTCATCCACTATATTCCCCTAGAACTTCCTCTATCACTTCTCAAAGATCATGGATATCTCATATATTTTGTTTCCACTTAAAAAAACATGGTTTTGTTTTTATTCCCATCAATAATTGTCTCTTATATTCTACTTCGTAAGACTGACTGGTCTTAAAAATCATTAAATTTTCCCCCACTATATCTTAAAATAAATTTAATCAAGGATTTTTTTCCTTCATGGTCCATTTTTTATACACCAATATCATTTTAACAAATATATCATATATAAATCCATTCTAATTCATGAATTATGGTGGTCATTTTCGATTTAGTCATATATCATTAAAGAGATCAATGGTTAATCATGTCCCTATATTTTACTCAGTTGACTGGTAGGGTTTCATATATGTCAATTAATGTTTTTTACATTGTTTTCATTATTTTTATTAACATTATTCTATTTTTACATATATCTATTTTTTGAGGCTCTATATTATCATATAGATATGGTTTCTATGGTTGTTTTTATAATTTTGAGGAATATATTTTAATTTCCTCAACTCAAACAGCCACCCAAACAGTGCCATTTGGCCAGGTTTCTTTGACCATAAGTACACCTCCTTGAACACAAAACGCTACAGACTAGCAGTGATCGAGTTACCTGTAATAGTTGGGAGGCTATACCCTCTAGGGAAAAGATTAGGCATTGTTCTAAGTATAATAGTAACACATGTGGTGCAAATTTATGACTCAGCAGACTCAAACTAGACCCACAGATCCAAAGAATATGCAATATCAATAAGAAGTTAAAGAAATATAAAAACAATTGATGTGGAAATTAAAAATAACAGCATACCAAGAACCACTTTTGACAACTATAGAAACAAACAAGGAATTCATCCATAACAGGTCATACATGTCAATATAAAAAAGTTCACCCACGGCTTCCTACTATATCTACATATAAATAGTCACGATGATATAGGAATGAAAGCAAAAAAATATTAAAATCCATCTAGGAATGAACACAAGGTCCATGCAAATCTTCTTTCCAAATAGTACAACAATTTACTCTAGAGGTTGATTCTTTACCTGTATGTAAATCCATAAAGTTTACATGCATATTGAAGGGCCCATATAGGGTGTGAGATGAATATCAATAGGATAAAACAAATGGTTCACACCAAGAGTAAGTTTTTATTCATAAAATAATACTAAGAATTTTATAAAGTTCATTGTAATAATAAATAAAACCCCCACTGGTGCTCAATAGCCACCAGGGAGTGTCTCCTTCTTCTTCCAATTTTGGAATCTAAAAATCAAATAGGGTCCTTGACCCATGTCCCAAGGTACTCCTATAGTGACAATGTCCTAGTGAACCGTCAGGTTCCACCCCAATCTCATAGCCTAGAACCACGTTCTTCATAACAAATTGTGTCTCAATGTACTGACGTCCCAAAGGCACACCCAAACAACAGTGTCTTGGTCCCAATAACACCTACTCGAAAGCTCACATCAGCCCATGGAACATAAACTAACTGATGAATGATATCTATTATCAAATAAATATCTAGGCCCACAGTGCCATGCATGGTGAGCCTCAGTCCCCAACCTGATAGCCTCATCGTTATCCACTGAAAGCTCCTCACCTTCCACATGGCTTTCTGCAGAAAGCATCCCCAAACCAAAAATAACTAAAATGAAACTATTAGGGGCCCTTACTCATATGAGTGGTCAAATCCACCTCATCATAGATTCTTTTTGTGTGCACATTTCTCAAGCAGTGATTTTTCCCATCACGGGTGAGTGATAATCACAAAAAAGTATCCTAAGCCACACCATCTATGGAACCTCATTCCCCTATGACCATGTATCTCAAATATGATGGTCATGACATCAATTTATCTCATTCCATTCCCAAAATAAAAATCACACTACATCAAACCGATGTCCACAATTACAAATCCTATGGAAAAAATCACCCATGAAAATCTGGGACATGCCCAACCAATGAACAATATCACTCAATTCTAATGGCTATTACATCCCAACCTCAGGCTGAGCTAGTCAAAACCCTAAGGGTCTCACCATTTTTAATATCAAACATTACATATATGTTTAACACATAAAAAATCTTTAAATGTGAAATTATTTTTAAAAAAATTTAATTACACTAGATATCAGTTATAACATAGTAGCACTGAGGTATTGAAGGTCTCTAATTAGCATAATCATTCTTAAATAATTTAATCGTACCAGTATAAAAACAATGCAAAACAACTATAACCATTTTGGAACCTTGACCAAAATATCATATTTAGTGACATAATCTATCACAACCTCACTTGCATAATCAACGTAAGGGAATTTTCAACATCATTCCACAAGGCATATAGTCAATTCAATATGAAGAAACTGGGGTCTCAATGAAAACCCATTATTGCTCAAAGAAGAAACAAGCCCTAAATGTCCATGAAAACTCAAAATAATGTATTCACCTCCTACCTCATACTCATACAAATATACACATCTAGCACCATCTTGTAATTCAGACTAGAATATAGTATATCTACATAATGATCATAAACACTCATTATTAGATAACTATTTTGGGAGTATAAATCTTGAAGAATGGCTCAATGGGAATTTAGAGCTTATTGTTGGGTTCCAACACATCTAACAATGTTTGAGTTATATTTTGAATGAAGAACTGAGAGGGAAATATTCCTTTAGCATTGCTTCCCAAGATCCAGGAAAGGAGGCCTCTGTCTATCTCAACAAAACAAGGCTACTGACTATTTTTCAAAAAATAGAAGTACATAGTGTATAATTCCAAATACACATTGTGTAGTTGCCTCATTTACTCTCGATTTCCGACATTCCTTACACATCATTAAAAGTTCTTACCAAAATCAATACACAACATGTACAATTAATTTTATGGTGTGGAATTGAATGATCCTCTATTCATTCCCAACATCCCTACATTCCATGTATGGCCATTACATAGATAGACATTAAATGACGTGTACTTGGAAATATACTGCATGTACCCTTAAGAGACCTATAGCCTATCCCTTAACCTATTCCCCCCTTTTTCATACGTAAAACCCTAAAAAAGATCAATACCTCCAAATATGACCCGAGTTCTTACAAACATCCCAGGTTAATGCAATTCGTCCCCATACTTCTTTTCAAAGGGTGGTAAAAAAAATTATATAATAACATTGGCCCCATGATAAAATCAAGCATGGGTACAATGACCGTTTTCCAGACCCTTGGTCCTCCCATGACACATCATTACCACTTCACTTTAACTGGTTCTTCCTTATCACTTCTAACACCTAATCATATCACACATCGCATTAGTGCCCACCTTGAGCCCATGAGACCCATGTCTCAATGAGGTCCGACATCCCATGGATTCTCAAAATAATCTAATGCCTTTTAACTTAAGCATAAACCGCATCATCGGTGCCCCAATACCCAAGGCACCTCATGTAACCCACATACCTTGGCTACCCCGATGCCCAAGAACTTCAAGTAACCTACATCCCTTAAATGCACCAATGCCTAAGCAGCTCAAAACACGAATCCAATGATTCTCCGGAATCTAATCACCTCATATATATAATCACACACTCGATATGGTTCCAACCTAATAACCAATGTCTAGTCACTCCATATATATCATGTGCACCTCATTCACTCAAAATGTACATGTCTCAACATGCCATGTCAAATAGAAGAAAAAGGAAATCACGGTCATGCCTGCAGCATACTTATGACCATTGTCGGCTCCCCCAACCTGGTTCATCCCTGGAAGCTCCATGGAGTGCACCTAAACTAACACGCGCCTGCATGAAGCATGTCCTCCATATGGTGAAACACCAGTCAACATACAATGCCTCCATAGCTGGGTCCCACTATCATTTCCATGTCCTCTACATGCAGTTGATCCTAGGCTACCATCACCTGTTAATGATACTAAAAAAATCTCTATAACATGTTCCTACCACTTTCCCTGCCTTACAATTGTCTAATAAGGATACCTACAGAACCTCATAAGATGCCCAACCTTCCCACATGATTATTACTCCTTTAGAGGCCTGTCACACTAGTTTCAAACAAGCCTTGTCTACTCACACAGAAAGACAACAACCTTTGAGCTACCTTGAGGTGGTGTAACTGAGTCCTTGTCCTGACCGACCTACTAGAACTCATCTTGAACTCATTTCATTCCATCTAAACCATCACCTAATTTCCTCACCCAACCCATGTGAGACCTTTCTATCAATATTCCCTTAGCTATGACTGCTTTTTTCACTGACTCAAAGAATAAGGACATCCTAAATATATTTCCCTGCACCCATATGGCATTTCATAAGTCATATTTGACGCTCCACGCCCTCGATGGGTCATATCGTACCATTCCTAGTGAAAAGAAATATGTCTTAGTTAAATTATCCACATAGTACATTACAGACATGTCCCCATGCTGAAGGCTCACGAAATCTTGAACTCTCTCTGTCCTCAATTTCTTTGAGAAAAATTTCTCAAATAACCTACCCTAGATGCCTTTCCAAAACAAACCCTCATGCATGTGATCCCAACTCTTCACAACCCACCAGTTCTTAGTTGGCCCTATAAGCATATATGTCTCTATCTTGAATCTCCACCCTTGATGTGTCTTGAGATTCTCGATGATAATTGGAATAATTTATATCCAGTCCTTAACCATTAATGGACCAACCTCACCATGAAAACGTTGTGGGTTATGCAACTAGAACTCATGAGTAATGCAATCCTTAAAAATATCTATTCCTTGAGAACCTATGTAGATCCCCTGTAAAACCTGTACCAAACTATATAGGATCTACTCATTGATCCATGACTCAAATGCAATCAAACCTGTTAGCTGCCTAGCCTACACTAGATTCTGAACTTGATCCTTTATCTAAGCATGTACATGTGGCTAATGCTCCACCCGATGCACTGTCTGAGTTATCTAAAAGGAACCCGATGAATACCATAAAAGTTTATATAACACTTATATAAAACAATATAAATATATAACACATAGAGGGAAATAACTCAAGAAGAAGTAGATAAAAACTACCCCTACTCTCTCCAACCATAGCCATGCCCCCCCCCCCCCGCATCCCGACCTCATGGACTCCTTACCTTCCCTCAGTAGATCCAAGTATCACAATATCCATGGACCATTCCAATAATGAAAATAAACATTACCTCAATCTGACGAATGAGTGGTCCAAACATGGTGATCAAAAATCACATCAACCATAAGACTTACCTGCTCTTATAAAAGCATTTCCCAATTCCCCAACCACATAAAATTTCACATAAATCTAAACCATGGAATATAACATTTCACATTTTAAAAGAATCTAAATCATGGAAATTTATATTATTCACATGGTATTATCACTTCACAAATAATATGTGAATATATGAAATTGAAATACCATAAACATGTTACTATAAAAAGACAAAAAAACGCCATGCATTACCAGGATAAGGTCCAATTTTCCCCTACCACACTAGGTTAAGGGTTTCACATCACAACCAAAAATCATCAGAAACCATGTGAGCTAGAAAAGTGGAAACCAAATAAACTATAATCTGAGAAAAATCTAAACAACAATTCCCACCTAAGGTATCATGGTTCATCTATCGTACCAGGGGCTATAGGCCCCCAAGATAACTCTAGAAACCAAGTTCTATTTAAAACCTATATCATGTCTCACATTCCCAAATACTAAGCCAGAAAAAATAACAATTCAGTCTGAATTGCATTAGTATCCTGTAAAAAATTGATACTAAATACCAGTCATGAAATGGTCTGACACCACTTTATATGTCACACCCCGAACCATGAATTTATTTTATTTTATGATTTCATTGGTTTTAAATTATTTTTCTCTAGTTTTCGTTCAGTCTCGGATGAGATTTTTGTGTTTTCGATTAAAAGCGCATGTTATGGGTTTGATGTCATTGGACGCACAGGCGGAGCGCGGAACCGTGTGGCTTCTCTCATGCAACTACGTGGTTTTTTCGTTATTTTTATTATTAGTAAAATAATATGAAACAATTTATTATTTTTATCTTTTTTATTAAGGTTGTTGTTATTATTTTTATTATTATAGGCCAGTGAGCGGGCATCGTGCGGCTAGCAGAAGTCATCTAGTCAGCCCAAGTATCGCGCGGTTACAGAGTTTGAGTTGGTAAATAGAAATAAATTTAATGAGTTGAAGAGAGAAAAATTAAAAATAAAAGTTAGTGAAATAATATTATATTTTATTAAATAATTGTTAATATTAATTTTTTTTATCATTTCTTTTATAATTATCAAAGATGTATTTATTATTATTATTAGGTGTTTTATTAATATTAATGTTATTATTAATATTATCATTACTCATTTCTTATGATTTTGTTTATGTTTCGTACTTTTATTATGAGTATTTTTTACTTTGTTTTATTGATATGATTTTGTTTCACTTTTTTTCATTTAGTTTATTATTATTATTTTTTCTTCCTTTCTTCCAACCCTAGCGGCCCACCCCCTCCTTTTTTTTACTTCTCTCGTCTCTCTCGACCGCCACCCCTCATATCCCTCCCTTCTCCTTCCCCTCGTCCCGCACTGATCGAAGTAGACCAGTGCTTCTCCCTCCCTTGCTGCAAATCTGACGCACGCAGTCCCCTTATCCCTCCCAGTTAGATCTCGCACCCCTACCCTATGCGCTTTACCTCCGGCTCCCGTCCAACAGCCCTGTGCAGCAGCCCGCGTGGCACCCCCTGCCTCTTCTTTCCTCCGTGACCCGCACCTGGCACCTGGGTCTCCCCCGGTCCACCGCACTACTCTCCCTCCCCGTCACGAACCCCCGCCCGTTTCACCCTGCGCAGTAGCTTTCCACCACCTCTACTGTAACTCACCCGCAGCACCCAGCGCCTCAGCCTTCCCCTCCTTCACCTCACGCTGCAACCGTGTCACCCAACCCTCCTCCCTCCTGGTGCGGCGCACAACCCTTCGACCGGATCCTCCCAGCAGCCGCACGACCCAGCCCGGGCTCCTCTTGGTTCGCCGCTGCTCCACGGCCAGCCGCAGACCACCCAAGGTTTCTATTATTTTATTAGTTATTTTTGATTTGATTATCATTAGAATTATTATTATTATTATTAATATTATTATTAATATTATTAATAATATTATTATTCTAATGATTATTATTATTATTATTATTATTGTTGTTGTTGTTATTATTATTGTTATTATTATTGTTATTTTTATTATTTTTATTAATATTAATCTTATTATTGTTATTAGTATTATTATTATTATTATTATTATTGTTATTTTTATTTTTATTGTTATTGTTATTGTTATTATTATTATTATTATTAATCTTATTATTCTTCTTATTATTATTATTCTTGCTTTGGACCTTTCTTTATTAGGGGTTTATCAACTTATGTTTGTTTTTGGTACGATTAATGTTTTAGATCCCGCACAGAGCGATTCCGAGTTTGCGTCTTCGTCGCGCTTTAGTTTCGAGGTGAGCATTTCTCCTCGAAGCTTGGTTTCGCTTTCTTTAGTGAGTTTTTTATGTGTTTTGAGTCGTTGATTTTTATTATGTAGGGCACTGGACTTTACCGTGATTTTTCAAATGTGCATCGTTACGTTGCGTTGTGTATCTGAGGTAGGTCCCATGTGCACTACTTTTAAAATTTAAGTTACATTACTTCCTGATGTTTTCACACACTATCTGTTCAAATTAAGTATTTTATTAATATTAGTAAATGTGAAATAGTGTTAGAGAATTGTTTTTTTATAATTACGTACTGTAAGAAAGTGCTGTTTATTTTATACACGACACATGAAATATCCTCTTGACGATCAGACACCCTCTAATGAAAGAATTACCATTTTGCTTTTAAACATAATTCACATAATATAAAATAGATTTCTGTTTTAATGATCAATGATTTATTTTAAGTGTGAACAAGTTCCTTAGCGTGTTTACGAAATTTCCCGGTTGGCTCTTAAAGAATATTTTTAAAAATAAAATGGTTTGGTTTGGTTTTATAAAAGTGTTGGCATCCTACAAAGTGGTGTTTTAGGGGTTCATTAAATGGATTTAAACTGGGTTTTGTCTTATAAAGAAGTTTTACTTTTTTTAGAGTAGTGATTGTGAAATGTATTTAATGTCGTTTGGCACTTTATGGAAAGTGATAAAAATGTTTTGATAAAACTCTCTTAGGACAACTATCATGCCCTGGTTTCAATTAATTGTTTGGGAGGCCGTTCTTGGAGACTCCCGGGTACTTGAGTAGTTATAGGAAAGAGGTTGTCCCTTGGAGTGGCTCGGGATGATGCATGTTGTGCTTTATATATAGATATATCTGATTGGATGCTCGGTTGGCATCGGTTTGCTCACCCCCTTTTTGAACACTTGAGACATGGGAATCTGGCATATTGAGAGAATATTCTAAGAATGATTTCTGCACTAGTAGGTTATGGTTCTGACTAGTGGCCCATAGTAGGTGGATATATTGGGTTTATTACTATGGGATTTTCCCTCGACCTGCCTGATAGATGATGGTTGAGCATATTGTGTGTTTTGATTTCATCGTGACATGTCGATAAGGAAGATTTCTCATGTATTGGTGTCTTCTGGTTTATTCTTGATCTCCTAGGTTCACCCATATATATTCTGCTTTCATTACATACAGTAGTGATTATGATGCTCACATGTATACCTACATTTCCCTTACTGTGTGTTTTACTTTGTGCATTCTGGTGTATTGTTTTTCTTGCAAAGTGGTAAATTGCTTTTGATTAGGATTCTAAAAATGGTTTTCAAATGAAAGTGTTTAATCCTATTTGTACAAATTTGAATACATAAACATCACTTTCCCTTTTCCTAAAAACCCATTGGCACTACGAAATGAACCCAAATTTGGAAATGGTAAAGAGAAATGGTTCGTACTTTGTTTTTAAGTAAAATACTTAGAAAAAATACTTTCATAAATTGTAGTTCAATATTGAAATGATGTTTCTTTTATTTTAAATGTAGTGAATTGGGAATAGATATTGGGCTAGCCTACTGAGTTTTAATACTCACGCCTATAGTTCTTTTCTGTTTTTAGTGTTTGTGCAGGCTATAGCTTGAGTGCACTCGCCTAGGGCGACACTTGATCGTTGAGTCGGAGAGCGACCCGCGAGGTCGCACAGAGTTTGTTCGGACGTCATGTTTGGTCAGTTTGATTTCCTTTTGTTCTTGTTTAGTCTTTTCTTTTTGGTTTAATTTTTCTACGACGATCTGTATTATTTTTATACTGTTTTATTTATTTATATTGGGAGAAATCGTTCCCACATCCTCTGTTGATGCCCTGGTGCTGGTCGCCAGCCCTGGAGGATCGGGAACCCGCCTCTGATACCATTTCGTAACTGAAAGTGTTTTTTTCTCGTTTTGTTTTAATTATGTCTCTTCTTGGTGATATTGCTAAATGTATTGATTAGTGGAAATTCCCGTTTGTCCTTTAAACATGATTTTGAAAACATTAACTGTGGTTCTTACTTGTTGAATAGTGTTTTTCCTTGATGCGTGAGTAAAAGTTTGGATTTCATTTGAGAAATAGTTTCCTTTTGAAAAGTGATTAAAGGTCCTTTTGGGTCTTGATAAAAGTGGAGTGCGTTTGGATATTGGAAAATGGTTTTACCTGTGATACCAATGTGTTTTAGTTTTAACATGCTGATTTGAATTTCTTAAATGAAGTTCTAAGTGAGTCTCTTTGAGTTTTCAATTAAGTCATTATCGAGTGATAGTTGAGTTCTTATGGTGGGAATCTGTTCAGGCCTCCCGTCTACTGGAGATTAATTTCGGGAAATGAGGTTGAGTCCCGTAGATGGTTGATGAAATGTCCTTTGGTTAAGAGGTTGGATCTTGTTAATGTAAAATCCTTAGGCGTCGGTCGATCAGCTGGATAGTGTTGTGGCTTTACGGGGGTGGAAAGCGTTATGGTGGGGAGAATTGTGACACCCAGAACCGTACTTTTAATTTATTTTATGATTTCTTTGGTTTTGAATTATTTTTATCTGGTTCGTGTTCAGTCTCGGATGGGATTTTTGAGTTTTCGATTAGAAGTGCACGTTTTGGGTTTGACGTCGCTGGACGCACAGGCGGAGCGCGGTGCCGTGTGGCTTCGTTCATGCAACTGTGTGGTTTTTTCATTATTTTTAATATTAGTAAAATAATATGAACCCATTTATTATTTTTATTTTTTTATTAAGGTTATTATTATTATTATTATTATTATTATAATTTTAGGCCAGTACATGGGCATCGTGCGACTAGCGGAAGCAGTGCAGTCAGCCTGAGTATCGCGCGGTTGCAGAGTTTGAGTCGGTAACTAGAAATAAATTTAATGAGTTGAAGAGAGAAGAATTATAACTAAAAGTTAGTGAAATAATATTATGTTTTATTAAGGAATTTTTATTATTAATTTTTTTTATCATTTCTTTTATAATTATCAAATATGTCTTTATTATTATTATTTGGTGGATTATTAATATTAATGCTATTATTAATATTATCATTAATCATTTCATATGATTTTTTTATGTGTAGTACTTTTATTATGAGTATTTTTTTTAATTTGTTTTATTGATATGATTTTGTTTCACTTTTTTCATCTACTTTATTATTATTATTATTATTCTTCCTTTCTTCTAACCCTAGCGGCCCACCCCCTCCTTTTTTTTACTTTTCTCTTATCTCTAAGCCACCACCCCTCCTATCTCTCCCTTATCCTTCCCCTCATCCCGTACCTAGCGAAGAAGACCAGTGCTTCTCCCTCCCTCACTGCAAATCCGACGCACACAGTCCCCTTCTCCCTCCCAGTGCTATCCGGAGCCCCTTCCCTGTGTGCTTCACCTCCAGCTCCCGTCCAACAGCCCTGTGCAGAAGCCCACACGGAACCCCCTACCTCCTCTTTCCTGTGTGACCCACACCTTGCACCTGGGTCTCCCCCCTGTCTGCTGCACTACTCTCCCTCCCTGTCGTGAACCCCTGCCGGTTTCACCCTGTGCAGTAGCTTTCCCCCACCTCTACTGCAACTCACCCGTATCACCTAGCACCTCAGCCTTCCCCTCCTTCACCTCATGCTGCATCTGCGTCACCCAACCCTCCTCCCTCCAGGTGCGGCACAAAACCCCTTGGATGGATCCTCCCAGTAGTCGTGCGACCCAGCCTGGGCTCCTCTTGGTTCGCCGCTACTCCACGGCTAGCCGCATACCTCCCCAAGGATTCTTTTATTTTTTTAGTTATTTTTACTTTGATTATCATTAGAATTATTATTATTATTATTATTATTATTATTATTATTATTATTATTAGTATTATTATTGTTGTTATTATTATTGTTATTTTTATTGTTATTTTTATTATTTTTATTAATATTAATCTTATTATTGTTATTAGTATTATTATTATTGTCATTATTGTTATTATTATTATTATTATTATCATTATTGTTATTGTTATTGTTATTATTATTATTATTATTAATCATATTAATCATATTATTATTATTATTCTTGCTTTGGACCTATCTTTGTTAGGGGGTTATCAACTTATGTTTGTTTTTGGTAGGATTATTGTTTGAGAACCCGCGCAGAGCGATTTTGAGTTTGCGTCTTCATCGCGCTTCAGTTTCGAGGTGATCATTTCTCCCCGACACTTGGTTTCACTTGCTATAGTGAGTTTTTGTATGTGTTTTGAGTCCTTGATTTTTATTATGTAGGGTGCTGGACTTTACCGCGAATTTTCAAACGTGCGTCGTTACGTTGCGTTGTGTATCTGAGGTAGGTCCCTTGTGCACTGCTTTTAAAATTTACGTTACATTACTTCCTACTGTTTGCGCACACTATCTGTTCAAATTAAGTATTTTATTAATATTAGTAAACGTGAAATAGTGTTAGAGAATTGTTTTTTTATAATTACCCAGTGTAAGAAAATTCTGTTTATTTTATACACGACACATGAAATATCCTCTTGACGAGCGGACACCCTCTAATGAAAGAATTACCGTTTGGATTTTAGACATAATTCACAGAATATAAAATAGAGTTCTGGTTTAATGATAAATGATTTCTTTTGAAGCGTGAACAAGTTCCTTGGCGCGTTTGAGAAATTGCCCCGTTGGCTCTTAATGTTTATTTTGAAAAATAAAATGGTTTGGTTTGGTTTTATAAAAGTGTTAGTATCCTGCAAAGTGGTGTTTTTGGGGCTCTTTAAATGGTTTTAAACTGGGTTTTGTCTTGTAAATATGTTGTACATTTTTTAGAGTAGTGATTGTGAAATGTATTTAACACCGTTTGGAACTTTATGGAAAGAGATGAAAATGTTTTGATAAAAACCCTCTTATGACTACTCTCATGCCCTGGTTGAAATTAATTGTTTGGGAGGCCTCACTTAGAGACTCCCGGTTACTTGAGTTGTTAAAGGCAAGAGGTTGTCCCATGGAGTGGCTCGGGGTGATGCATGTTGTGATTTATATATAGATATATCTGATTGGATGCTCGGTTGGGATCGGTTGGCTCACCCCCTTTTTAAACAAATGAGACATGGGAATCTGGCATATTGAGAGAATATTCTAAGAATGATTGCTGCACTGGTAGGTTATGGTTCTGACCAGTGGCCCACAGTAGGTGGATATATTGGGTTTATTACTATGGGATTTTCCCTCAACCTGACTGAGAGAGGATGGTTGAGCGTATTGTGAATTTTGATTTCATTGTGACACGTCGATAAGGATGATTTCTCATGTATTGGTGTCTTTTGGTTTATTCTCGATCTCCTAGGTTCACCCATGTCTATTCAGATTTTGTTGCCTACAGTAGTGATTATGATGCTCACATGTATACCTACATTTCCCTTGCTGTGTGTTTTACTTTGTGCATTCTGGTGTATTTTTTTCCTTGTAAAGTGGTAAATTGCTTTTGATTAGGATTCTAAAAATGGTTTTCAAATTAAAGTGTTTAATCCTCTTTGTACAAATTTGAAAACATAAACATCACTTTCCCTTTTCCTAAAAATCCATTGACACTATGAAATGAACCCAAATTTGGAAATGGTAAAGGGCAATGGTTCGTAATTTTTTTTAAGTAAAATACTTAGAAAAAAATATTTTTATAAATTGTAGTTCAAACATGAAATGATGTTTCTTTTATTTTAAAGGTAGGGCATTGGGAATATATATTGGGCTAGCCTACTATGTTTTAATACTCATTCTTATTGTTCTTTTCTGTTTTTAGTGTTTGTAAAGGCTATAGCTTGAGTGCTCTCGCCTAGGGAGACACTTGATCATTGAGTCGGAGAGGGACCCCGAGGTCGCACAGAGTTTTTTCGGACATCGTGTTTGGTCAGTTTGATTTCCTTTTGTTCTTGTTTAGTCTTTTATTTTTGGTTTAATTGTCCGGCGCTGATCTATATTTCTTTTATATTGTTTTATTTATTTATATTGGGCACAATCGTTCCCATAGACTCTATTGATGCCCTGGCGCTGGTCGCTAGCCCGGGAGGATTGGGAACGCCTCTCGGGCCATGTCGCGGACTAGCTCGGGTGACCGGTTCAGGGTCGACCCGGGTTGGTTCGTGACATTATAGTATCCCAAACCAAACAGCCACATGAATAGTGCTATCAGGATAGGTTTCACTAACCATAGGTGAAACTATCTAAATTAAAAAGGTTTTATACTAGAATAGATATTATAAATAGTATAGTGTGGAGGCTATACCCTCTTGGAAAAAGATAGCGCACTACTCTGAGAATAATAGTTAAACTTGTAGTGAAAATAAATGACTCAGCAGACACAAGCCAAACACACAAAATGTAAGAATAACCAATATCAATAAGTAGTGAAATAAATTAAGATACAATTATAGAAATAATTAAATATAATATCATTCTAAACACCACTTGTAACCACTACTAAAACAAACAAGAAATGCATCTATAGTAGGCCATACATGTCAATATACAAAAGGGTGTCCGAAGATAACAGCTATTGCTACATATAAATAAGAATTTTGATGAAGGAATTAATGATAAACAAAATAAAAACTCTACATAGGAATGACCTCAAGGTCCATGAAACTCTCCATGGAAAATAGTACAATGATCTAGTTCTTGAGGATGATCCTTTAACAATTTGTAAATTTATAAATTCTACATGTATCACGAAGGGCATTTGTAGGGTGTGAGAGAAATATCAATAGGATACCATACAATGGTGTGTACTATGAATAAGTGTTTAAATATAAAATAACCCTATTAAAGGTAAACAGTTCAACAAAATAATAAATACATCCTCCACTGGTGCTTAGCAGCCACCCAAGAGTGTCACCTTCTTCGGCCAAATCTAGAATCCTCGAAGCAAAGAGAGTCATCAGCCCATTGACCAATGTACAAATGTAGTCACAAGTCCCAATGAACCTTCTGGATCCACCCTAATCACATATCCTAGTACCACATGCCTCATGAAACATTTGTATTGAAATATCGATGTCTTGAAGGTACACCTAAACAATAGTGACCCAGTCCCATAAATTCTTGTTCAAAAGATCCCATCATCGCGTGGAACAATAACTGGAGGAACGCGATGCATGTCCTAAAATAAATATCCAGGACCATGGCCTCAAGCATATAGAACCTATTCCCACATGCCTATATCCACATCATTATCCACCAAAGGCTCCTCACCTTCCACATGGTATTCTATGAAAAGAACCCCGAATCCAAAAAATACCTAAACCGAAACTATTGAGGTCCCTTACCCATCTGACTGGTCAAAAAAAACTCATCACAGAGTCCACCTTTGTGCACATTAATCAAGAGGCACGGTGGGCATCACTGATGAGGGGAAATCACCAAAAAAGTATCCAAAGACACAATATATTGAGTACCTCGTTCCACAATGACCTTGTCGCTCAAATCAGATGTCCATTACATCCATGTATATCAGATCAAATACAAATGAATATTCAAACTACCTCAAACCAACATCCATGATGCCAAATCCGGTGGTCAATACCACCCATGAAAATTCAGTCCACACCTAAACTTTGAAAAATATCAATCAATCTCAATATCCATGACATCTTAACCTTGTGTCAATCCCATCACTACCCCAAGGGTCTCATCATATATAGTATCAAGAATTACATATATATATATATATCACATTAAATTATTTTAAACAAGAAATTAAATTTAAATAGTTTGAATTGAAATTTCTATCAGTTATAATATAGAATCAATGAGGTCTTAAATGCCTCTAATTCACTTAATAGATCTTAAACAATTTAGATATACTATTTTAAAAAAGTAAAATATCTATAACCATTTTCACATCCTTCCAAAATTATCACATGTATAAATGAACTCTAACATTAACTTTCTCACATCATCATGGTAAGGGAATTCCCAGCAGAATCCCACAAGTGATACATCAATTTATTATGAAGTAACAGAGGTCTCACTCAACACCCATCATTGTGCTAAAAATCTGTAACCCCCAAATTTCTACAAAAACTCAAAATAAGGAATCCACCACCTACATCATAATTGTATGACTCTCATCATCCAGTTTCATCTTATAAATCATTCTAGAACCAAGTAGATATACATAATTATTATAAATTTTAAATCATTATTAACTTGGTTGAGAGAAGAAATCAAGAAGAGTGGATCCTATGGAATCAACAGATAATAAATTGGGTTCCCATGAATCTGGAAGTGTTCGAATCATAGTTCAGACGATGAAATTGGAGAAAAAATATTCATATGGCACTACTACTCGAGAACTAGGTGATGAACCCTCTATCTGTCTCCCAAAAATTATTATACTACCCATTTTACCAAAAAAATACACGACGTGTAATTCAAAATATACTTTGAGTAGTTTCCTCGCATACTCTCAGTTGCTGACATTCCTTACACATCAATAAAAGGTCCTATTAACATTAATACATGGTGTGTACATGTATGTATACTTGTGTACTTGAATAATCTTCTATTCCATTCTGACATCCCAACATTCCATGCATAGCCATTACACCGCTAGACATTACATGATTTGTACTTGGAAATACACAACATGTAGCCCCTAATATTCCTAAAACCAAGCTCTCAAACTCTTTTACCCATTTTTTCTTAAATAAAACCCTAAAAAGTCCCATAACTCAAAATAAGTCCCAGGTTCTCACAAATATTCTTATTAGTAGTATTGTTAGTTCATCCATTTTTTCGACTAATAGTTCTAATATTATTTCCATTCAGTTGTTTCTTTTTTAATATATTCATATTAATTCATGGATCCAATTTTTCAATTATATGGATCTCTCCAATAATCATATTGGTTTCCTAAAAATACAGTTGTTATAGAGCACCATGTTTTTATATTAATGTTTCTTCAGACCCACTATCAAGACATACTCCTTGGGTACATGTTCTGTGGGGTCAAATATGTGTTATTATTTGGAAAAGGTGACTCTAAAAGTATCTAAATAATCTATATAATATATTCCATCCCAACCATTTTAATTTTTGTTAACATATCTCATCATGGGTGAATTAATGCACCGGTTCTTTATTTCTATTTTTGTATTTTCTACTATAATTTATTTTTTTTGTATCCATTCATTCACTTTATGTTCGTGAGGTTGTATTTCATTCTATTTATTGTTTTTTAGGTGGATGAAACATGTCTAATAATTGATATATTACATCTATTTTTCTTATAATTAAATTAATTTTACAATGTAGAGGTTTAACATGAAAATGTAGATTCATGTTTCCTATGGGATTCATAGAATGATGTAGATTATTCTATTGACTGCAGGTTTCCCATATCATATTCTTCCATCATAGTATTTTTTTAATTTATAAAAAATGAAATTAAAATTTTATTACTGTTTTAATTACATGCGTATGTTTTCTAATAGTCTCACTACCATATTAATATTGATCTTAATCAATGTAAATATTGGTTTTCTAAAATGAAAAATGGATTAAAGGGGGTGTAATGATGAAGTGTTAAAGGGATTTATGTGGAGAACATGCACTGGTGTTGGGATAACAAATAATTTTTGATAGAAAGATAAAAAATATTTTTATTCCTCTCAAAACATATCCCGAGTAGAGGATGAAATCATGAACTGAATCTAGCTCAATGATAGAAAATATGCCTTCTAAATATAATGAAATTGTGTATCTCAATGAACCTAAATTAAAGCTGACATGAATTAATGTAATAAGGATGTTAGAAACTTCACTCCTTGAAACCGAAATGATTGACTAATATAAATAATAAAATTATAAGTCAATGAGTGCGTTCATGGTTCAAAAAAAATCTAGATGAAAATACAATCAATGAAACGAATCATCAATGGGATGATTTTTAGAATTAGGGGACAAATCAAGGATAATTTTCATAAAACCCAAGGGCTCAATTAATGAATAATATATACTAAAAAATATAACAAGGAAAATTAAGGAACAAATAAGTAATTTTATTGGATATATTTAATGTGTAATATCTAAGGATATATTGATAGGTAATAATGTGATAAAAAATGTTTCCTAAGGTAATTTACCACTACATTTAAAAAAATGAATAATAAAAACATGAATATAAAATCAGTGAATATAAATAAATATTTATTACAATAGAGAAAAATAATTGTCAAGGTAAGTGAACGGAAAAAAATAACTAATAATAGTTTAATAAAAATAGAAAACATATAGTGAACAAAATCAATATGGTGGAGTATAAATGAACATTATTCAACATTGAGATGGGTGTATGTACATGTTAATAAAAATTGATCAAGTTTAATCATGTCCATAGTAACTATAATAGATATTATAAAGGAAAACAATTTGTCATTCCTATTTCATTTCACTGAACATACAATAATAAATGATGACAAGATATGTGGAATTTCCCCCACTAAAAAATAATCATAATAAAAATTGGAACTAACATTTATCCAAAGAAGAAAAATAAATGAGTTGGATAGATTTAAAAATATAGTTTACACATGAGATAGAGAATATAAAGAAAACTGAAGAACATATCAGGAATTAATATTTTAATAGTGGTTTCATTTAAAGAATATCAAATATAAATAAATAATGTTCATTGGAAGGAAAAAATTTCTTTATAATAAAAAACCACATCACCCAAGTTGAGGATAACATAAAGCAACATCAAACCCCTTGGAAAATATTTTTATAACCAACGATTATAGTGATGTTGAATTAATAGAGAGACATGATACATGGGGTGATATTAATAAATTTAAAGCTTATTATTGTAAAATATTATGTGAATGGTTTGATGGAATAGTAGTGAAAATAGTGTTATACAGGTAATCACCAATAGAATTGAGGCCTAATTTTAACTCATAATTGTTTCAATACACCAATTTGGATATAAAAATTTGAATCTATAATTAAATATTGTAAATAAAAATTATAAATTGTATTTCTATTTATGTAATGATAAATTGTCTTACAAGACTAATTTTGATTCTTTTAGTGGTGTTGTGATAAATCTTCAAATAAAAATTGATGATAGTATGATTTCAAGATGAATAAAACTAAAAAGTAGGGTAACAAAACTAGAAACAAAATATTTTATGTTTAATGATATTCATGAATATTTTTTAATGGGAAAAATATTCTAGAATCTTGTAATGTATCTAGAAACTATATATTATTCAATATTGACTCCAAAAAAGTGCCTCAAAAAGTTGTTCTAAAGAATATAATTGGTCTCCATATGAGAATATATGTTTGGGTATTATTATTTTTATATTTAATGGTGGATAGTGTCATATATAATAATACAAGAACCTTGTTCAAAAAGATGATCATAGATTTCGTGTTAAATCAATAAAAATTATATCAACTGATTAAACATGTGGTATGAACCACCAAAATATAGTATTATTTTTAATTAAATAATTTTATAGTGTATGTGTGGTTAAGATAGTATGAGGTATTGTTGAAGATGTTAAAATCATTAGTTACATGTTATTTATAGAAGTTTGTGAGTGTTGTGAAAATAATGTTGTGAATGAATGACAGTTTCCTCTTATAATGATCATTTATTTAGTATAATTAATGGTTTTGTTGATTATACTAATCTAGTATGTAAATTTACTCACAAAATTATTTTATCTAATTCATGAATTCTTGAAAGTGGTTTGGATTTTTATAAAAAAAATAAGTAATTTTGTCCATCTACTAGATATATGGTAAAAAAATTTAGAGAACATGAAATGGACTATGATTAACAATGTACCATGAAAATGTTTTATAAAACATTTGGTAATATTAAAAAGTGAAAATTATAATTTTTGATAAATTAAGAATGATATATAGATCTAATTATTATTGAGATAATTTCTATTTGGTAGTAATTCAAAAACCCAAACATTCTTAAAGCTAAGACATGTGAGTTTAACATAGTGAAGATTTTTTGCATGATGAAAATGATATAAAATGGATGTTTGATTTTTCAAACTTAATTTCGGGAATTTTTACTCTTTCAAATATTTCTCATGGATTTTCTTAACAAAAATTTATAAACTCTACTAATTTCATGTTATAATTTTACAAATATAGAAAAATAAATTTGATGAAGATACCCCAAAAGGGTTCACTAATATTATGAGAGATTACATTAATGTATAATTACGAATTATATGAAATATTCTCTTTTATAGATAAAGTTAGAGTATGAATAATGTACCATAAACCAATGCATTTTATTTTTGAATCTAGTGTGTATTGGGTAATTTTAATATTTGGTAGTATTATTCGGAATATCGAAGGGGGAGAATATTGAATCCATTATATTGTGCGTTTGATTGTTTGAAAACTACTTTTCGATTCATTCAAATTGAATGAATGAAGATATTATAATACCTGGAGAATGGTATAAATGATTATTAAGAATAAATCTATAAATGATAAAGGGTTAAATAAAATAAAATACATTAAATTTTAGAGTGTTTATGTTCCTGAAATATCTATTATATATGTATTAAATCAACTATTACAACTCCATTAGGGATTTTCTGTATAAAAATAACTTTATATTTAAATATATTAATGTAATTGTGTGAGGAATTAAAGACATCGTGTTTAATGTTTTATTTATCATTGAAATTTGATTGATGATATTAACAATGTCATATATAGAATATTTTGGTATTTGGATCAATTATATATTTTTTTGAAATATATACTGAATGGATAAAAGTAATAATAAGATATCACACTATAATTTAATATTCCACAATGAAATGCTATTTATTAAGGATTAAATGGTGCTATATTTAGAATAGTGTTACACAATGATCTAATTGACTAAACAATAATCTTGTCCACATAAGATTAAATAATAGTTTTCAAAATGATATGATTTATAATTTTAATGTTTTTTGTCACTAAATATTGACCTATATGGATGTTCCACTAAGATGGAACATACAATTACAATGAAAAATAAAAAATAGAATAAATTCATGTTACATAAGATTAACTGAATAAATTCTAAAAAATAAATTTGGGATATTTAATAGTTGCTTCATGAGTGGGGTGGAAAATATGTTTCATCATGAAAAAAAATTCCATAATGTGAAAATTATGGGATATTACCATTTTTTAGTTATAAGAGAAGAGATAATAGTGAGGATATCTAAAGATAAATATTGTTTATAAACTATAAATTTCATATACGAGTTCATGACTATTTGTGGGTTTAGAAGGATTGTTCTATCACTTGGTCAATAGATCAATTATATATTGATATTTCAAAAAATTCAAATATTGTGGTTTTATTATATTGTATTCCACCATACTCTAAATAAAGATAAAATGAAACAACTTATTTATTATTAAAATAGATAATGAATATCATTTAATGATTCAGGGGAAGTTTTTAATGATTTATTTTTTGGATTATTTATGCCTATGATATACCATATATAA
The DNA here is from genome assembly GCA_963277665.1 of Viscum album. Taxonomy (NCBI): domain Eukaryota; kingdom Viridiplantae; phylum Streptophyta; class Magnoliopsida; order Santalales; family Viscaceae; genus Viscum; species Viscum album. Next base: position 932,091,134 of record OY728165.1, read on the forward strand.
TGTCAAATTGTTTGAAATAATACCATATGTTGAATGTTTTGTGGTCACATCAAGGAATTTTTTGGACCATGACATTTTTATTATGTGTTTTCTTGAATATAATGTTTATTTAATTAAAATATAAAATATATATTATTTGGATAGATAATTAAAGTTACTATATAAGAAAATTAGAACATATTTTTGAACACATTGTCACAAGATTCAAAAACCATTTAAATTTTATTATGGGAACAATATATTTAAATAATGAAATTACAGTATTATAAGGATTATTTTTCAATGATTTAGTCAATCCATTGATTTAGGTGAATTATTAAATTTAACTTCACAATGTGGGTGATTTTAATAATCTTGTAAGCATAATATTAAGATATAAAATTATAATATCCAATTTTTTTGAAATTTAACCAAGAAACTTATGTCAAATATTTATAAATAATTAAGTATAGTAGAATAGTTTCTATAAGAGAATATAATATGATAAAAATATATATGAAAATTATAATTTTTTGATTTTATAAATTTCTTTTTACTGAATGAAATATTGAAAAATTAAATATATGTTTCCACACCATAAAAAATTTAGTAATATTAAAAATTATAAAAAATTAGTATTATAATAAATAATGATGTGCACCATTAATAATTACAAAAAAATACTACATTGAATGGGTCATTGTGGTGATAATGAATTTTTACAAAGTCATTATATTGATAAGATGAATATTTTAATATTTTCTATAAATATAAACTTATAAGATATCTTACCTAAATATGATGTGTTTATGATGAAAAGGAATTCATTAATAGAATACCCCTTATGAGAGATGAATGAGTGTTCAATTTTTAACAATTATATCAATTAATAATTTCAAACATATTTGAGATATAATTATATCTATTTATTTATCATCAACCCATATACTATATTACACTATATTAATAAATATATATTTAATCAATTCAAATTTAAAGGTTTACATTGTATGTGAGTGGTAATAGCCATTATATGAATATGATTTCATCCATATCATAGATGTTATTCCCAAACCATAATATTGGTTTCTTAGAGCATGGAAACATTCTTATCCTATTATAATGAATCCCAAAAAAAACATTTTCCTATTATAATGTAATAGAAATTGGAGTATACACAATAATGTGAAAAAGTATAGTAGTGATGTATAATTCCTTATCAATTGTTCATTTAATCAAAAACTAGAAAAATAACAAAATTTTTGAATGGAATGACTAATTATGTATATTTTAGATATTATAATAACATATTTTCCCACTCCTCAAATCCATTCATGCATATAGGGGAACATGAGTAAAACAATTATTGAAATATAAACAACCATCTTACAAATATATAAACATCATTCCAATATTTTTATTTTTTACATCATATTTTTATAGGTTCTCAAATTTCATGTTGGCTATGGTACATGTTATAACATATATTTATAATAAATCTTTAGGAATAATTGATACTATTTTTTGTCATTATAACAAAAAGTAAATGATATCTATAAGTAACACCCTGAAACTCTAAAGAATCAAATATTTGATAGTGTGCATGACCCACGAAAAAAAGCACGTAATGGAAAATAATCACATGATATATTAACAAATTACTATCTTAGATATATTTTATATATTATATATTTTCTAATGCAGTCAAAATTGGAATACCTTGTGTTACACTCAGGAGACACTTTCTTTCAAATCATACATTACATAAAAGACTAAGTTTTACTGAATAACAATATATTATTAAAATTAATAATATATAAACTATCCATTAAATTATTTTTTAGGATAATGGGTTACTAATTTATAAAAATATATATTTTAACCAAATTTAAAATGAATTCATTGGTTATAAGTTAATTAGAAATGAATGTGAAAGAAGATTGAATATAAAGAAAAATATTATTTTTTTCACAATGTTTTCGTACCATCAGATATTGAATTAATAAAAATTAGTAGGTTATATTAATTATATATATATATATATCATATGTTCAACAAAATATTTTATTTATGTTCATCCAATAGATTTTATAAGCATAAGATAAGAAAAAAACCAAATATTACACTTAAAAACCCATATAGTTATAAATGCAATTTTATGGAATTTTAATAGAGAACCCATTTGAAATAATAATTTTAACACATTAATTGATTTAAATTCCAAAATAACCATAATACTCTAATGTGAAACATAAAAACTAAGTCCGTGTTCATTTTTGGTATTTTTCTGTTTTGTCTCTATTTTTAATGAATACTAAAAATAAAAAAATTTATTTGAAAACTGGTTTTTAATATAATCTAATTATAAGGACAAATTATGTTTGTTATTGTTTTAAAAAGTTAAATTAGATAAAATTTTTATCTATAAATACAATTTAGGTTACTATAATCAATTTAAATTTAAAATTAATTATAAAAACCATGAAATTGTTTGGATGATTTTACATTAAAAACCAGAATTGTCGTCCTGCCCGTAGGATTCAGTTTAAATCTACTTATAAAACATATGTGATTAGACTCTAAAAAATTATATTTAATATTTATATTCATATAATTTTATAACATATAATATTAACAAATTAATTTTGACCAAAAATATTATTGAAAATAAATAAAATTAATTACAAATATTATGGTAAAATTAAGATTAATAAAGAACTAATACTTTAATTTAAAGGCTCGGATGACCTAGAAACAAACCCAACACCACTTTTATGGAAATAAATCTTCCATGTACCATCTAATATTGAGTGTGGTTCGGTTTTGAATAATTTTTTTATTTAACAATGATGGTATATTTAACTTCTTTTCAAAAATACAAAATGACTCCTTTGCCTCCCTTAAAAAAGGGCAAAAACTATCTTTATTGCTCGCACCACTGAAAACACTTATTTTCCTCTAATATATGACCATATATCTTCCAAAAACCCTCCCTTATACCTTTATTCCTAACATTATTCATAAATCCATCCATGTATTCTATTTGGTAAGGACCAAAATTAGCCTAGAATAGTTGTTATAAATAGTATAGTGTGGAGGCTATACCCTTGGGGGAAAAGATAACACACTGGTCTGAGAATAATAGTTACACTTGTAGAGGAAATAAATGGATTAGGGGAAAAAAACCAAACCCACAAAGTGGAAGAATATGAAATATCAATAAGCAGTGAAAGAAATCCAGAAAAATTACAGAAAGAAGTAAATAGAACAGCATTCTAAACACCAATTATAACCACTAATAAAAATAATAATAAATGAATCTACAGTAGGTCATATATGTCTATATACAAAAGGGTGTCCCTGAAAAAACTAATATATCTACATATAAATAATCATTTTGATGAAGGAATTAATGTTAAACAAAATAAAAACTCTAAATAGGCATGACCTCAAGGTCCATGCAACTCTCTGTGCCAAATAATACTATGATCTAGCTCATGAGGATGATCCATTAACTATATGTAAATTTATAAATTCTACATGTATCATGAGGGGAATCTATATGGTGTTAGAAAAATCTCAGAAGGATACCATACAATGGTGTGTACTAAGAATAAGTGTTTAAATAGACAATAACCATATTAGAGGTAAACAGTTCAATCCAATAATAAATACAACCTCCACTGGGGATCAGAAGCCACTCGAGAGTGTCTCATACTTCATCCAACTCCAGAATCTCAGAAGAAAATAGACTCATTAGCCCATAGACCAATGTACACCTGTAGTCACAAGTCACGATGAACCTTCAGGTTCTACCCTAATCACATATCTTGGCACCACATGCCTCAGGACACCTTTTGTATTGAAGTGCTAATGTCCTATAGGCATGCCCAAACAATAGTGACCCAATCCCACATACACTTGTTCAAAATATCCCAACATTGTGTGGAACAATAACTCAAGGAACGTGATGCATGTCCTAAAATACATATTTAGGACCCTGGCCTCAATCATGGAGAACATAATCCACCACTCTAATATCCACATCATTATCCACAAAAGGCTCCTCACCATCCACATGGTATTCTACAACAGGAACCCCCAAACCAAAAATACCTAAACTGCAACTATCGAGGGCCCTTACCCACCTGAGTGGTCAAAACCAACTCATCATAGAGTCCACCTATGTTCCCATGACTCAAAAGGCACATTGGGAATCACTAATGAGTGACTATAAACAATAATTATCCAAAGACACAGAATATATGGAACCTCTCTCCCCAATGACTTTGTCATTCAAATCCGATGGCCATTCCATCTAGGTATATCAGATCATATACAACTGAATATTCACACTACTTTAAACAAACATCCATGATGCCCAATCCCGTGGACAATACCACTGAAGAAAATTTGGTCCACACCTAAACTATGAACAATATCACTCAATCTCGATGGCCATGACATCCCAACCTTGTGTCATTCCCATCACTACCCCAAGGGTCTCATCATATATATTATCAAGCATTAAATATATATATATATAGATATATCACATTAAAGTATTTTAAACAAGAAATTAAATTTAAACAGTTTAAATTGAACTTGGTATCAGTTATAATATAGAATAATTAAGGTCTTAAATTCCTCTAATTCACTTAATAAATCTTAAAAAATGTAGATAGACCATTTAAAAAAAGAAAAAAAGTTATAACCATTTTCACATCCTTCCAAAAATATCACATGTATCAATGAACTCTAACCTGAAATTTATCACATCATCAAGGTAAGGGAATGCATAGCACAATCCCACAAGTAATACATCAATTTAATATAAAGCAACAAATGTCTCACACAACACCCATCATTATGCTAAAAATCTATAACCCCCAAATTTCTACAAAAATTCAAAACAAGGTATCCACCACCAACCTGATAATTGTATGATTCTCCTCATCCATTTTCAACCTATAATTCAACCTAGAAACAAGTATATATACATAATAATCATCAATTTTAAATCATTATTAACTATTTTGAGAGATGAAATCATGAAAAATGGATCATATAGCATCAAGAGATTACAAATTGGGCTCCAATGCATCTGATAGTGTTCGAATCAGAGTTCAGACAATGAACCAGGAAGAAAATATTCTTATGGTGCTACTACCAGAGAACTAGGTGATGAGCCCTATATCTATCTTCTAAAATTGAACCAATACCCATTTTACCAAAAAAAATACATAAAGTGAAATTTAAAATATACATCGTGTAGTTTCCTCACATACTCTCAGTTTCTAACATGCCTTACCCATCATTAAAAGTTCTGAATGACATTAATACATGGTGTGTACATGTATGTATATTGTGTGTACTTGACTAATCTTCTATTCCATTCTGACATCCCTACATTCCATGCATATAAATTACACGACCAGACATTACACAAGTTGTACTTGTAAATACACAACATGTAACCCCTAATAGGCCTGCAACCTAGCTCTCAAACTCTTTTCCACCTTTTTTCTTAAATAAAACCCTAATAAAGGTCCATAACTCAAAATAAGACCCAGGTTAATAAAAAATTTCTTAGTAGTAGTATTGTTAGTTCATCCATTTTTTTGACTTATATAACTAGTATTATTTCCATTCAATTTTATTCAAAGTATTCATATGAATTCATCGGGCCAATTTTCCCATTATATGGATATCTCCAATAATCTTAGTGGTTTCCCAATATTATGGTGGTGTTAGAGGCACCTTTTTTCTATATTGGTTTTTCTTTAGACCCATTATCCATATCTACTCCTTAGGTACGTGTCCTGTGGGTTCATATATGTGTTATTATTTAGAAAAGGTGACTCTAAATGTATCTAAATAATCTATATACTATATTCCATCCCAACCATTTTAATTGTTGTTAATAAATCTCATCATGGGTGAATTAATGCACCGGTTCTTTGTTTCTCTTTTTGTATTTTTTCTACAATTTACTTTTTTATGTCTCCATTAATTCATTTCATGGTTGTGAGGTTGAATTTCACTCTATTTATTGTTTTGTATGTTCATGAAACATTTCAAATATTTGATATATTTACTCTATTTTTTTCTGATAGAATTCATTTTACAATGTTGGGGCTTAGTTAGAAAATATAGATTCTTGTTTCCAATGGGATTCATAGAATGAGGTGGATTCTCTTATTGACCATGGGTTTCCTACATCATATTCGTCCATCATAGTATTATTTTTTAATTTATGAAAAAATGAAATTAAAATTTTATTACTGTTATTTTACATGCGGATGTGTTTTAATAATTTCATTAGCATATTAATATGGTTCTCAATCAATGTAAATATTGGTTTTCTATAATGAAAATTGGATTATAGGGGGTTTAATGATAAAGTGTTAAAGGGATTTTTGTGGATAACATGGACTGGTGTTGAGATAATAAATAATTTTTGATAGAGAGATAAAAAAAATTCTTATTACTCTAAAAACATATTCTGAGGTGAGGAAGAAATCATGAAATGAATCTAGCTCAATGGTAGAAAATATTCCTTCTAAATATAAGTAAATTGTTTATCTCAGTGATCCTAAATTAAAGTTGATTTGAATGGATGTAATAAGTATGATAGAAATTTCACTCATTGAAACCCAAGTGATTTAATAATATAAATAATAAAATCATAAGTCAATTTTTGAGTTCACGATTCCAAAAAAATCGATATGAAAATACAATCAATGAAACGAAGCATCAATGGGACGCTTTATTAGAATTAGGGGACAAACCAATCATAATTTTCATGAATCCCAAGGGCTCAATGGATGAATAATATATACTAAAAAAATATCACATGATAAATTAAGGCACAAATAATGAATTTAATGGGATATGTTTAATGTGTAATATCTAAGGACATATTGATAGGTAATAATGGGACAAAAAAATATTTCCTAAGGTAATTTACCACTACATTGAAAAAAATGAATACTTTAAACATTAATATAAAATCATTGAATATAAATAAATATTTACTGCATTAGAGGAAAATAATTGTAATGGAAAGTCAATGGAAAAAAATAACCAATGATAGTTTACTAAAAGTAGAAAATATATAGTGAACGAAATCAATATTGAGGAGTATAAATAAACATTATTCAACTTTGTGATGGTTGGATGTACGTGTCAATAAAAATTGATCAAGATTAATCTTATCCATAGTAACAATAATGGATATTATATAGGAAAAAAATAAGTCATTACTATGTCATTTAACTGACCTTACAATAATACATGATGATAATATAGGTGTAATTTCTCCCATTGAAAACGAATCATAATAAAAAATGGAATTAACATTTATCAGAAAAAGAAAACTAAACTAGTTGGATAGTTTTAAAAATATTGTTTACACATGAGATAGAGAATATAAACACAACTGAATAACATATCGTGAATTAATATTTTAATATTGGTGTCATTTAAAGCATATCGAATATAAAAAAACTAATGTGCATTAGAAGGAAACAATTTATTTGTAATAACAAACCACATCACTCAAGCTAAGGATAACATGAAGAAAAATCACACCCCTTAGAAAATTTATATATAACTAATGATTATAGTGATGTTGAATTAATAGAGAGATATGATACATGGGGAGATATTAATAAGTTTATAGATTATTATTATAAAATATGATGTGAATGGTTTGGTGGAATAATAGTGAAAATAGTGTTGTATAGGTTCTCGCAAATAGAATTGAGGCCTAATTTTAACTCATAATTGGTGTCAATAGACCACTTTGGATATCAAAATTTGAAACTGTAATTATATATTGTAATGAATAATTATAAATGGTATATTTATTAACCTATGGTAAAATTGGTTTAAAAGACTAATTTGGATTCTTTGAGTGGTGTTGTGATAAATCTTCAAATAAAAATTGATGATTTTATGGATTCAATACGAATAAAAGAGAAATGTATGGTAATAAAAATAAAAACAAAATATTATATATTTAATGATATTCATGAATATTTTTTAATGATAAAAAATGTGGTATTATCTTTTGATGTATCTAGTAATAATATATTGTTCGATATTGACTCCAAAAAATTGCATCAAAATGTTTTTCAAAAGGATATAATTGGTCTTCATATGATAAAATATGTATTGGTAGTATGAGTTTTATTTTTAATGGTAGATGTTGTTATATATAATAATACAAAATCCTTGTTCTAATAGATGATCGTGGATATCATGATAAATCACAAAAGGTTATATCAACTGATTAAACATGTGTTATGACCCACCAAAATATTGTATTATTTTTAATTCAATAATTTTATAATGTATGTGTTATTAAGATAGTTTGTGGTATTGTTGAGGATAATAAAATCCTTAGTTATGAAATGGACTATGATTAACAAAGAACCATTAAAATGTTTTATAAAACATTTTGTAATATTAAAAAGTGGAAATTATAATTTCTTATAAATTAAAATTGATATATAGATCTAAATATTATAGAGATAATTTTTATTTGTTAGTAATACAAAAATCTAAACATTCTAAACAAACTCATCGAACTTTAACAAAGTGATGATGTTTTCCATGACAAAAAATGATATAAAATGGGATGTTCTAATTTTAAAACTAAAATTTGGAATTTTTTACTCTTTTAAATATTTCTCATAGACTTTATTAACAAAAGGGTATAAACTATTAAAATTTAATGTTATAATTTCAAAAATATACAATAATAAATTTGATAAAGATACCCCAAAATAGTTCATTAATATTATGAGAGATTACTTTAATGGATAACCATGAATTAGATGAAATATTCTCTTCTATAGATAAAATTGGAGTATAAATAATGTTCCATAATCAAATACATTTTATTTTTGAATCTATAGTGAATTGGGTAAATTTAATATTTGGTAGTATTATTAGGAATATCCAAGGGGGGGAATATTGAATTCAATATATTGTGGGTTTGATTGTTTGAAAACTAATTTTCTATTCATTCAAATTAAATGAATGAAGATATTATAATGCATGGAGAGTGGTATAAATGGTTATTAATAATAAATCTATACTTTATAAAGAGTTAATTAAAATAAAATACGTTGATTTTTAGAGTGTTTATGATCCTGAAATATCTATTATATATGTATTAAATCAACTATAACAACTCCATTCGGGATTTTGTTTATAAAAATACCTTTATATTCCAATATATTAATGTAATTCTACGAGGAATTAAAGACATCGTGTTTAATGTTTTATTTATCATTGAAATTGGATTGATGATATTAACAATGTCACATATGGAATATTGTGGTATTTGGATCAATTCTATATTTTTTATAAATAAATAGTGAATGGATAAAAGGAATAATAATATGTCACACTATAATTTAATATTCCACAATGAAATGCTGGTTATTAAGGATTAAATGGTGCTATATTTAGAAGAGTTTTACACAATTATATAAGTGACTACACCATAATCTAGTACACATAAGATTAAATAATACTTTTAAAACAATAGAATATATAATTTCAAGGTTGTGTGTGAATAAATATAGACCTATATGGGTGTTTCACTAAGAAGTAACATACCATTGCAATGAAAAATAGAAAAGAGAATAAATTCATGTTACATAGGATTAACTGAATAATTTCTTAAAAATCAATTTGGGATATATAATAGTAGCATCATAAGTGGGGTGAACAATATGTTTCATCGTGAAAAAATATTCCATAAAGTAAAAAATGTGGGATATAGCCATTTTGTAGTTATAAGAGAAGAGATAATAGTGAGGCTCTATAAAGATAAATATTGTTTATAAATTATAAAGTGCATATACTAGTTCAGGACTATTTGTGGGTTAAGAAGGATTATTCTATCACTTGGTCAACATATCAATTATATATTTATATTTCAAAAAATTCAAATATTGTAACACCCCAAGCTTCTACGGTACGTTTCCCTTCGAATAATGCGATAGCGTGTGTTATACGCAACCTCGAGTTCTAACACACACCACAACTAATTAAACTAGCCGTTGTGAATAGTAATACCTACTTTTTGAAATCATATATATTCTATATTTCAAAATGGACTTCATTTTTGGATTCGGAATATCAAAATTAGCCTAGGGTGAAATTTTGGTACATTTCGGATAACTTTCATATTTTGATGAATAGTGAAAATTTCTAAATTTTAATTAAAAACAACTTTTTTAATCAAAATAATTAATAGTGATAAATTATTAATTTGAGTGGTTTTAAAGTATATTTAGAATATATTTTTACCATTCAATTTAATGTTTATCATTGAACATAATTTTACAATTAAACCGAACATAAACAAGTGTCAATCTTTTGATAGTTATTATCTCTTAAAAACACGCTTTTTGTTTTGACAGCGGGAATTAATTTTAAATTAATTTCTGCCACTTCTGTGTTTTGAATTTAGGAAAATGGATTCCATATTTGGAATCAGGATGTTCAAATTGTGTAAATAGGTAACTTTTATTTTTAGACATTTTGAATAGTTACTGTGGTAAATATTTTATTTACCATGGTTAAAGGGTAAATCCGGTAAATAAGGGTTAAAAAAATAATATTATAATAATAAAAAATTACCCTAAAACGTGTCCTAACCTTATTGGTGGACACATACCCGACCATGGGCATCCTTTGGTCAATTTGGGGACCCCTTGGAGCCACTTGTATGTGGTAGGGACACTTTATATTAATAAAGTTAAAATAAAAATAAAAATGGCATAAGCTTACAATTTTTAGAAGAACAATTTTTACATAGGGTTATACATGTTGGATTTTAGATTATAAATATTCATTAGAAAGCTAAAAAGATTTGCTACATAATTATATTTTATTTATAATTTTTTGACATTAAATAATTTATTTTATTTATGACACAATGATGATGCAGTAATTACTAAAATAGTGAAAAATAAAAATAATTGATCTTATAAACACCCAAATAATTATAATATGAAACTTTTAATGAATTAAACTAATTTTCTATGATAATATGATATATTAGGATTGATTTAATTGACTTTGTTCGAAGTAATAAATCTGTTAGGAGTTTCACAAAAATCAACTATTGAATAGTGTCAAAATTGACATAAAAGAGTTCTTAAAACAAATATTATATTATTAATAGATATTAAATTCCTAAAAATCTAAGGTTCGGCCAAGAGACTTATATTATGATAGGTTCCTCATTAATGGACCACTTGGGGGTCGCTTGGATGTATATAGTAAGTTTATTAATCATATTATATAAAATTTCAAAGAGACATTGTAAAAGTGAAACTAATTAACTTAGAGTTAATACTTAAAGATAAGGTTAATATAAGTACCCAAACCTGTCTAAATTCTATGGGATGAGTTGTTTTCGACCTATCCCCACCTCATCCTTTGAATAGTCAACTTTGGAGCCTTTGGAAACCGAATATGAATTTATTATAAATTAATATTTCTAGCTTTTCCAAAAGTGCCCCTCACCCCTCTTATAAAAGGGCACTCCTCCTTCTCATTTCTTCACACATTCAAAGCCTTTTGGTTCGGCCAAACTCTGCCCAAATACTCTCCCAACATCCCTCAATACAACCTAGAGGCCTTAGTTTGATCAGAAAGCCAACCTAAGGAGCCCTTTTGATCAAATCAAAAGGAAGAACCCGAAGAAGAGGTAATGATTTCACCACCCTTTTCTAAGTTCATTTCTTCTTCCACTTCTTCTTCCTTTGTTCTTACCATTCTGAAATAATAACTCCAGTATCTCACATATACTGTGATGTTATTATAAATATGGTACAATCATATTCAGTATTCTATCCACCCTTTGAATAACATGTCACCATACGTGCGTACGTACGGCTTACCGTCTCCACGTCGTGGTGTAATTGTTATTCAATATAATATTATTTGGATGGGTATAATAATGATGTGTAACTCATGTAAATAATAAATATAACATGTTAATGATTCTGTATATATGATATACCATCCATTTATATATTATTTTAATATCAAAAGAATGATATTGTCGCTCGTGCGTACGTACGGACTACCGTCTCCACGAACGCGATGAGATTCATTCTCCATCGTATCCATTCAAGTATAATTATCATTTGATGATTTAAAAATGATGTTTAAGGACTGTATATCATTCTGGATATGAATAAGATACAACAACCATGGCTTATGTAACAAAACATATAAAAGAAAATGAGTAAGTTAACTCCCGAAACGACGATAATTCTAAGATATTATTAACAAATCAATGTTAAAAGATCATATATGATATCATATTAATATATATGATTCTTATATAATTTAATAACAACTATTTCACCATTATACAGGAGGTTAACCTACCCCAACCAAGGAAAAGTACAAGGTATGGGTTATTTCACAATCTCTTCATTATCCGAGGTTGTTTTTACGTAAAAATCTACTGGGATCTCGTTATCATCCACATCCATGTTTCTTCAAAATTTATTTCAAAACATTTTTACAAGAATATGTGTTAAAGTCATTTATACCCTTGTTTGACTTTTTATAAGAGGTTTATAAAGGAATCTTTCCGTCGTTTTCAAAACAAGGTCCTTTTAACCTTTTTGACAGAATTGTGGTAAGAATGTTTTTTTTAACTTATACGGCGGGTGCGGTTATTTTACGCCGTTATAAAATCTTCAAAGCTTTCCTTACAAGCTTATAAGAATATTTTCAAAGAAAATGTTTTATTTTATATGGATCTTAAATTATTTCAAAATAAAAGGAGATATTTCTTTAAAAAGAATTTTGATTTCATCTATGTCAACATCCTTTGATGGATTTTAAGATTATTTGAAGTTGATTTATTATGATACAAAACTTCTATATTGTATTGAAGGTTTTGTGATATGTTTGACTGTGGATGTGCTATTTTTATACCATTCATAGTTTATTGTGAAATTATTGACATTTCGTATGCTAGTTTTAATACGAATGTTTATGTTATGTTTAAACCTTTTCATATGGGAATGCATTGGACTTAATAAGTGACGGGTGGAGCCCGCTATAGCTCCTCGATGCATCGGTAGGTCTCATGAGACAAACTAGTGTCTTGGCACAAGGCCTTGACAAAATCTTATTTGTAGTCTTGGCACGAGGCCTTGGCTATGTGGTTATGATAGTCTGGCATTATGCATTCCAACATTATGAAAGTGGTTATTGATATTGCATGTGATTATTCGATTAGTAGAATATCCATGTGAACAAGTAAATGGCATTATTTCATTTTACTTTTGCCATACCATGTTGAAGTTCAATTTTAAAAGGCTTTTGTTTTAGTAATTCATTGCCTTAAATGTTTATGCTTATTTTGAATGTTCCGCTATATTGTTATCCTTACTGGGCATTTGAGCTCACCTCTTTTCTATGTTTTATTTTTCCCAGGTAGTGAAGAAGTAAATTATGATTGACTTGCATGGATATTATGAGGGGTTTATAGTGTGGACGTTGGAAACATTATGTTGTTGTAGTAGTTTTTCATTTTATGATGTAATGTAAAACTTATGAATATATCTAGTGTTTCCAAGGCTACTAAACTAATCGATCTTTCAAGATTTGATCTTTCTTGTGATCATGCCAATGTTATGTAATTAATGCACCGACTCTGGGCAGCTGGGGTCGGGGCGTTACAGTTGGTATCAGAGGAAGTTTAGTACAAACCTTGGAAGCTAGATTTAGATAAACTCTGATTAGAACACGTAGACCTAAGATGAACTTTGAGGATTAGTATAGAAGAACTTCCTAGAATTTTGGTATTGTAGAGACTTTGTGAGTTTTCCGAGCAATACATCCCTGTCTGGATACGAGCAGGTAGAGGCGGCTCTGGCACAGATGTACCTAGGGGTAAAACCCGAAAACACCGCTTTGAGCTAGACTCGAACGGGAACTGGTGCACGACAATGGGCCTTGCTGCACTCTTGGTTACGACACTCCCGGGGGATATGCTTAGGATAACTCTCACTTTCTTTACAAATCATTATGAAGGGTTTATGAGTATATACTTCCTCAAAGAAAACATATTCATGATTATGGATTATATCCATAGATAGTTCAATTTATGTTAAGTGTTTTATAAGTATGGGATTATGTATTTTGATTCATAAACTGATCTAGTTTATGCCATTGTTTAGAAATGGCGCCTAGTGGAAGAAATGGAAACCGTATCAATGCACGCACTCCATGTAGGGATTGCCCTCCTGCTCAAGATAATTATAGTGGGGCTGGTGATGCAACTGGTGCTGATCAGCTAATCACCGTACTGGGACAACTTACTCAGGTTATGAATAATAACCTTACCCGTATGGAGCACCCTGATCCGCAGCGTGGAGGATCAATGTTAGATCGATTCATGAGACAACAACCACCAACGTTCAATGGGAGTACAAATCCCTTAGTAGCTGAGCAATGGATATTTTCCCTAGAGAAAATATTTCAGGCTTTGGGGAGTAGTGAAAGGGAAAAAGTTACCATGGCAGTTTACCGCCTCACTGGAGATGCTGATCAATGGTGGTCATTGATTCAAAACATGAAGGAAGATGATGAAGTATCAAACATGGAATGGAGGGAGTTCAAAGATCTGTTTTTAGAAAAATACTTTCCTCGCGACCATCGAGCAGATATGGAAAGACAATTTCTGAGTCTGAGACAAAAGGAGGATGAGAATGTCACAAATTATGAGGCTAACTTTACAAGGTTAGCGAGGTATGCTGGAGATTATATTCGCAACCCAAGAAGTAAGATTGATCGTTTCTTTGATGGGTTAAAACCATTTCTCCGTAGAGCATTAGTCTCACAATCCTTTTCGTCGTACGAAGACATTGTCTCATGTGCTATCAAGACCGAAAAAGAATTCTCTAAGTCTTATGACTTTAAAGCAAAGCAAGAGAAGAAGAGACCTGCTGATCAATCTGGGAATGGAAATAAGGGGAAGAAGGGAAAGGTTGAATATCCATCTTGTGGTAAATGCGGGAAGAAACAGCCTGGTACTTGCTTGAAGGGAATGGGAGTCTGTTACAAGTGTGGTGAAAAAGGCCACCAAGCTCATGATTGCAAGGGGAAGAAGGAAGCTACCAACGTTCAGTGCTACAATTGCAGGGAGATGGGGCATTATGCAAATGCATGTCCTAAGCGTCAGGAGAACTTACCTCAGAAAAGGCCAAGGGATCAAGGCCAGGCTTATGCTATCACTACTGCTGAGGTAGAAGCTCCGAAAGACGTGGTGGCAGGTAATTTAATGGTTTCCTCAAGTTTAGCAAATGCATTATTTGATTCTGGATCATCGCATTGTTTCATATCTTCCCAGTTTGCTATGAAAATTAGATATTTCCAATTTGATTTAATAAGGGAGTTGTCAGTTAAAACTCCTAAGGGATGTATCGTTGCAACAAAGTTTTGTGAATCAGTCCCCATTAGAGCACATAAATTTTCTTTATCTGCTGATCTCATCGTCATACCTATGATCGAGTTTGATATAATCCTCGGTATGGACTGGCTTTCGGACTATGATGCGAAGATTTATTGTAAGAAGAAAGAGGTTACGATTCTTGATGATAATGATAAGGAACACCTTATTTTTAGAGCAGAATCGTCACCACCTAATTCTTATTTAGATCCACCCCCAGTAGCTCAACTTAATTCAATTATTGGGGAGGAAGAGAATGAAATAACTGTCGGTGAGGAAAGGAATGTTCAAATAGAGGATGTACCTGTTGTGAAAGAATTTGTAGATGTATTTCCAGAAGATTTACCTGGACATCCTCCAGAACGAGAAGTTGAGTTTTCTATTGATTTGATTCCTGGATCAAGGCCTATATCGAAGACCCCTTATAGAATGGCCACTGTAGAATTAGTCGAACTAAAGAAACAACTAGAGGAATTGAGTAATAAGGGATTTATTCGCCCTAGTGTTTCTCCATGGGGAGCCCCTGTTCTTTTTGTTAAAAAGAAAGATGGATCTATGAGGTTATGTATCGACTACAGGGAGATCAATGCTATAACGATAAAGAACAAGTATCCCCTACCTCGTATTGATGATTTATTTGACCAACTGCATGGAGCTCAATACTTTTCAAAGATTGACCTTCGATCTGGATACCATCAGTTGTGTGTGAAGAAGGAAGACATTCCGAAAACAGCATTTCGAACCAGGTACGGGCATTACGAGTTTACTGTAATGCCGTTTGGATTGACTAATGCACCCTCTGTATTCATGGATCTAATGAATAGAGTTTTCAAGGAGTATCTCGATGAATTTGTGGTGGTATTTATTGATGATATTCTGGTATACTCCAAAACCTACGAAGATCATGAAAATCACTTGCGCATTATCTTGAAGACTCTGAGGAGGCATGAATTATATGGGAAGTTTAGCAAGTGTGAATTCTGGCTTCAGGAGATTTCTTTTCTTGGCCATATTGTCTCAAAAGATGGAATCACTGTTGATCCTTCTAAGACCAAGGCAATCCAAGAATGGCCAGCACCTACGAGTATAACTGAGGTACGTAGTTTTATTGGCTTGGCAGGTTATTATCGACGTTTCGTCCAGAATTTTTCCCGATTGGCTAACCCATTAACGAAGCTCACACGTAAAGGGGTTAAATTTGTTTGGACAAAAGAGTGTGAAGAATGTTTTGAAGAACTGAAGAGAAGATTAGTCAATGCTCCTATATTGACTCTACCATCGGGGAATGATGGGTTCGTTATTTATAGTGATGCATCGAAGAAAGGACTTGGCTGTGTCCTTATGCAGAATGATAGAGTTATTGCCTATGCATCACGACAGTTGAAAATTCATGAACAAAACTATCCTACTCATGATCTTGAGTTAGCAGCTGTGATCTTTGCTTTGAAGATATGGAGGCACTACCTCTATGGTGAAAAATGTGAGATTTATACTGATCACAAGAGTTTGAAGTATATTTTCTCACAAAAAGAACTCAACATGAGGCAAAGGAGATGGCTTGAATTACTCAAGGATTATGATTGCACGATACACTACCACCCAGGGAAGGCAAACAAGGTGGCAGATGCTTTGAGTAGAAAAGACCATGGAGTTCTGAACATGATGAGAATTGAAAGGGATCCAATTTTCATGGATCTAGAGAAGATGGACATGGGAATAACCAGGGAAGGTGAAACATCAATGCTTTTTCAAATGGTTGCCAAACCATCTTTACTAGAAAGGATTAAGAGTTCTCAGACCGATGATGACGAATTCCAAAAGAAGATTAAAGCTGTGAATGATGGGAGATTGAGAGACTTTGTGTATGAAGATGGAATTTTGAAATTCGGGAAGAAACTTTGTGTTCCCAATATACCTGATCTAAAAAGGGAATTGCTTGATGATGCTCATAGTTCCAATTTCTCTATACACCCTGGGAGCACCAAAATGTATAGAGATTTGAAGGAACATTTTTGGTGGGACAACATGAAGAGGGAGATTGCTGATTTTGTGTCAAGGTGTATGGTTTGTCAACAAGTGAAAGCAGGAAGGCAACAGCCTGGAGGAGTCATGCAACCTCTTCCCATACCGGAGTGGAAATGGGACAATATTACGATGGACTTTGTCATGGGGCTACTAAAGACTCCTAGAAGGAACAATGCAATATGGGTTATTGTTGATCTTCTTACCAAGTCAGCACATTTTCTTTCTATAAGAGAAGATCTACCCCTGGAACGTCTAGCAAGACTATACATTAATGAAGTTGTGAGACTTCATGGAGTTCCCCTATCGATTGTTTCTGATCGTGATCCCCGTTTTACTTCAAGATTTTGGAAAAGTCTTCAGAAATCCCTGGATACTGAACTTCATTTGAGCACTGCTTACCACCCTCAGACAGACGGACAATCAGAATGGACTATTCAGACCTTAGAAGACATGTTGAGATCTTGCTCACTTGATTTTCAGGGTATGTGGGATCAATATTTACCTCTGGTAGAATTTTCCTATAACAATAGCTTCCATTCGAGTATACAAATGGCACCATATGAAGCGTTATACGGAAAGAGATGTCGTACACCAACCTGTTGGGATGACGTTGGTGAAAGAAAACTGGTAGGCCCAGAACTGGTGGAGGAAACGGTGGAAAAGGTGAAGGTAATCCAAAATCACATCAAAGCAGCTCAAAGTAGGCAGAAGAGCTATGCCGATAATCGAAGGAAGGATTTGGAATTTCAAGTCGGTGATCATGTTTTCCTAAAGGTATCTCCGTGGAAGGGAGTCATACGTTTTGGTAAGAAAGGTAAATTGAGTCCCAGGTACATCGGACCTTTCGAAATTCTAGAACGAATTGGGGCTGTAGCTTACCGATTGGCAATGCCGCCAAGTCTCTCCAAAGTTCACGATGTGTTCCACGTATCTCTGTTGAGAAAATACATGCCTGACCCAACGCATGTACTCACCTATGAGGAATTAGAACTGGAACCCGATCTGTCTTATTGCGAAGAGCCCGTTAGGATTCTTGAAACAAGAGAACAAGTACTGAGAAACCGGACCACGCGTCTGGTAAAAGTTTTGTGGAGAAATCATAAAATGGAAGAGGCAACGTGGGAACCCGAGGAACTTATGATGAAGAACCACCCGAGTCTTTTTATGCAGTAATACCCTAGAAATTGCGAGGACGCAATTATTTGAAGGAGGGGAGAATGTAACACCCCAAGCTTCTACGGTACGTTTCCCTTCGAATAATGCGATAGCGTGTGTTATACGCAACCTCGAGTTCTAACACACACCACAACTAATTAAACTAGCCGTTGTGAATAGTAATACCTACTTTTTGAAATCATATATATTCTATATTTCAAAATGGACTTCATTTTTGGATTCGGAATATCAAAATTAGCCTAGGGTGAAATTTTGGTACATTTCGGATAACTTTCATATTTTGATGAATAGTGAAAATTTCTAAATTTTAATTAAAAACAACTTTTTTAATCAAAATAATTAATAGTGATAAATTATGAATTTGAGTGGTTTTAAAGTATATTTAGAATATATTTTTACCATTCAATTTAATGTTTATCATTGAACATAATTTTACAATTAAACCGAACATAAACAAGTGTCAATCTTTTGATAGTTATTATCTCTTAAAAACACGCTTTTTGTTTTGACAGCGGGAATTAATTTTAAATTAATTTCTGCCACTTCTGTGTTTTGAATTTAGGAAAATGGATTCCATATTTGGAATCAGGATGTTCAAATTGTGTAAATAGGTAACTTTTATTTTAGACATTTTGAATAGTTACTGTGGTAAATATTTTATTTACCATGGTTAAAGGGTAAATCCGGTAAATAAGGGTTAAAAAAATAATATTATAATAATAAAAAATTACCCTAAAACGTGTCCTAACCTTATTGGTGGACACATACCCGACCATGGGCATCCTTTGGTCAATTTGGGGACCCCTTGGAGCCACTTGTATGTGGTAGGGACACTTTATATTAATAAAGTTAAAATAAAAATAAAAATGGCATAAGCTTACATCTTTTAGAAGAACAATTTTTACATAGGGTTATACATGTTGGATTTTAGATTATAAATATTCATTAGAAAGATAAAAAGATTTCCTACATAATTATATTTTATTTATAATTTTTTGACATTAAATAATTTATTTTATTTATGACACAATGATGATGCAGTAATTACTAAAATAGTGAAAAATAAAAATAATTGATCTTATAAACACCCAAATAATTATAATATGAAACTTTTAATGAATTAAACTAATTTTCTATGATAATATGATATATTAGGATTGATTTAATTGACTTTGTTCGAAGTAATCAATCTGTTAGGAGTTTCACAAAAATCAACTATTGAATAGTGTCAAAATTGACATAAAAGAGTTCTTAAAACAAATATTATATTATTAATAGATATTAAATTCCTAAAAATCTAAGGTTCGGCCAAGAGACTTATATTATGATAGGTTCCTCATTAATGGACCACTTGGGGGTCGCTTGGATGTATATAGTAAGTTTATTAATCATATTATATAAATATTCAAAGAGACATTGTAAAAGTGAAACTAATTAACTTAGAGTTAATACTTAAAGATAAGGTTAATATAAGTACCCAAACCTGTCTAAATTCTATTGGATGAGTTGTTTTCGACCTATCCCCACCTCATCCTTTGAATAGTCAACTTTGGAGCCTTTGGAAACCGAATATGAATTTATTATAAATTAATATTTCTAGCTTTTCCAAAAGTGCCCCTCACCCCTCTTATAAAAGGGCACTCCTCCTTCTCATTTCTTCACACCTTCAAAGCCTTTTGGTTCGGCCAAACTCTGCCCAAATACTCTCCCAACATCCCTCAATACAACCTAGAGGCCTTAGTTTGATCAGAAAGCCAACCTAAGGATCCCTTTTGATCAAATCAAAAGGAAGAACCCGAAGAAGAGGTAATGATTTCACCACCCTTTTCTAAGTTCATTTCTTCTTCCACTTCTTCTTCCTTTGTTCTTACCATTCTGAAATAATAACTCCAGTATCTCACATATACTGTGATGTTATTATAAATATGGTACAATCATATTCAGTATTCTATCCACCCTTTGAATAACATGTCACCATACGTGCGTACGTACGGCTTACCGTCTCCACGTCGTGGTGTAATTGTTATTCAATATAATATTATTTGGATGGGTATAATAATGATGTGTAACTCATGTAAATAATAAATATAACATGTTAATGATTCTGTATATATGATATACCATCCATTTATATATTATTTTAATATCAAAAGAATGATATTGTCGCTCGTGCGTACGTACGGACTACCGTCTCCACGAACGCGATGAGATTCATTCTCCATCGTATCCATTCAAGTATAATTATCATTTGATGATTTAAAAATGATGTTTAAGGACTGTATATCATTCTGGATATGAATAAGATACAACAACCATGGCTTATGTAACAAAACATATAAAAGAAAATGAGTAAGTTAACTCCCGAAACGATGATAATTCTAAGATATTATTAACAAATCAATGTTAAAAGATCATATATGATATCATATTAATATATATGATTCTTGTATAATTTAATAACAACTATTTCACCATTATACAGGAGGTTAACCTACCCCAACCAAGGAAAAGTACAAGGTAAGGGTTATTTCACAATCTCTTTATTATCCGAGGTTGTTTTTACGTAAAAATCTACTGGGATCTCGTTATCATCCACATCCATGTTTCTTCAAAATTTATTTCAAAACATTTTTACAAGAATATGTGTTAAAGTCATTTATACCCTTGTTTGACTTTTTATAAGAGGTTTATAAAGGAATCTTTCCGTCGTTTTCAAAACAAGGTCCTTTTAACCTTTTTGACAGAATTGAGGTAAGAATGTTTTTTTTAACTTATACGGCGGGTGCGGTTATTTTACGCCGTTATAAAATCTTCAAAGCTTTCCTTACAAGCTTATAAGAATATTTTCAAAGAAAATGTTTTATTTTATATGGATCTTAAATTATTTCAAAATAAAAGGAGATATTTCTTTAAAAAGAATTTTGATTTCATCTATGTCAACATCCTTTGATGGATTTTAAGATTATTTGAAGTTGATTTATTATGATACAAAACTTCTATATTGTATTGAAGGTTTTGTTATATGTTTGACTGTGGATGTGCTATTTTTATACCATTCATAGTTTATTGTGAAATTATTGACATTTCGTATGCTAGTTTTAATACGAATGTTTATGTTATGTTTAAACCTTTTCATATGGGAATGCATTGGACTTAATAAGTGACGGGTGGAGCCCGCTATAGCTCCTCGATGCATCGGTAGGTCTCATGAGACAAACTAGTGTCTTGGCACAAGGCCTTGACAAAATCTTATTTGTAGTCTTGGCACGAGGCCTTGGCTATGTGGTTATGATAGTCTGGCATTATGCATTCCAACATTATGAAAGTGGTTATTGATATTGCATGTGATTATTCGATTAGTAGAATATCCATGTGAACAAGTAAATGGCATTATTTCATTTTACTTTTTCCATACCATGTTGAAGTTCAATTTTAAAAGGCTTTTGTTTTAGTAATTCATTTCCTTAAATGTTTATGCTTATTTTGAATGTTCCGCTATATTGTTATCCTTACTGGGCATTTGAGCTCACCTCTTTTCTATGTTTTATTTTTCCCAGGTAGTGAAGAAGTAAATTATGATTGACTTGCATGGATATTATGAGGGGTTTATAGTGTGGACGTTGGAAACATTATGTTGTTGTAGTAGTTTTTCATTTTATGATGTAATGTAAAACTTATGAATATATCTAGTGTTTCCAAGGCTACTAAACTAATCGATCTTTCGAGATTTGATCTTTCTTGTGATCATGCCAATGTTATGTAATTAATGCACCGACTCTGGGCAGCTGGGGTCGGGGCGTTACAAATATCGTGGTTTTATAATATTGTATTTCACCGTACTCTAAATAAGTAGAAAATGAAACAACCTATTTAAGATTCAAACAGATAATGGATATCATTGAATGATTCATTGGAAGTTTTCAATGATTTTTTTTGGATTATTTAGGCCTATGATATACCATATATCATGTCAAATTGGTTTAAATTACACCACATGTTGAATGTTTTGTGGGAACATCATGGAATTTTGAGGACCATGACATTTTGATTATGTGTTTTATTGAATATGATTTTGATTTAATTTAAAAAAAAATATGGATGACTTGGATAGAGAATTAAAGTTACTATAAAAGAAAATTAGTACATATTTTAGCACACATGGTCACATGATTCAAAAACCCATTAAATTTCATTATGAGAACAATATTTAAATAAAAAAATTAATGCATTATAAGGATTATTTTTATGACTTTTCAATCCATGAATTTAAGAGAATTATTAAATTTATCTCCACAGTGAGGACGATTTTAATAATCTTGTAAGAGTAAAATTAACTTATAAAATGTTAACATCCCATTTTTTTGACAATTAACCAAGCAACTAATTTCAAATATTTAGAAATAATGAAGGGGATTAAAATAGTTTCTATAAGAGAATATAATATGATAAAAAATAGATGAAAAATATAAAAATTATGTTATTTTATAAATTTATATTTAATGAATGAAATATTACCAAATTAAATATATCATTCAGCACCATCAAAAAGAAATTTATGTAATATTAAAAATTATAATAAAATTAGTATTAAAACAAATATTTATGTGCACCATTAATGATCAAAAAAAATACTAAATTTAATGAGTCATTGTGGTGATAATGAATTTTTACAGAGACATTATATTGATAAGATGAATATTTTTATATTTTCTCTAAATAGAAACTTATAAGATATCTTAAAAAAATATGATGTGTTTATGATGCCAAGGAATTCATTAATTGAATACCCACTATGAGGGATGAATGAGTGTTTAATTTTTTTTCAATCATATCAATTAATAGTTAGAAACATATTTGAGATATAGTGAGTGGTAATATCCATTATATGAATATGATTTCATCCATATCATAGATATTATGCTGAAATCATAATGTTAGTTTTTATAGGATGGTAACATTCATAACCTATTATAAAAAAACCAAAAAAAACATTTTCCTATTATAATGTAATAGAAATATGAGTATACACAATAATGTGAAAAAGTATAGTGGTGATGTATAATTTCTTATCAATTTTTCATTTAATCAAATACTTGAAAAATGAAAACAATTTATAATGGAATGACTAATTATGTATATTTAAGATATTATAATAACATATTTTCCCACTCCTCAAATCCATTAATCCATATAAGGGAACATGAGTAACAAAATTATTGAAATATGAACAACCACCTTACACATATTTAAACATCATTCCAAAATTTTTCTTTTTTACATCGTATTTTCATAGGTTCTAAAAATTCATATCTGTTATGGTACATGTTATAACATATTTTTATAATAAATAATTAAGAATAATTGATACTATTTTCTGTCATTATAAAAAAAATTAAATGATATCTAAATATAATACCCGGAAATTCTAAAGAACCAAATATTTGATAGTGTGAATGACCTACGACAACAACCACGTAATGGAAAATAATAACATGATATATTAAAAATATTTAATATTTTGAATATATTTTATATATTATATATTTTCTAATGCACTAAAAATATTCTTACCTTGTGTTACACTGAAGAGAAACTTTCTTTGAAATCAATCATTACATAAAAAACTATGTTTTACTGAATAACAATATATTATTAAATATAATAATATATAAACTATCCATTAAATTATTTGTTATAAAAATAGGTTACTAATTAATGAAAATCTACGGTTTACACATATTTAAAGTGAATTCATTGGTTATAAATTAATTAGAAATGAATGAGAAAACAGATTGAATATAAAGAAATATATTATTATTTTCACAAAGTATTCATACCATAAAATATTTAATTAATACAAATTAGTGGATTATATTAATTTTATATATATATATATCATATATTATATAAAATATTATTTAAGGTCATCCAATAGATTTTATAATCATAAGATAAGAAAAAACAAAATATTACAGTTAAAACCCATATGGTTATAAAGGAAATTTTATGTAATTTTATTGGAGAACCCATTTTAAATATTAATTTTAACACATTATTTTATTTAAATTCCAAAATAACCATAATAATCTAATGTAAAACTTAAAAATTAGGTTATTTTTCATTTTTGGTATTTTCCTGTTATGTCTTGATTTTTAATGAATAACGATAATAAAAAATTTATTTCAAAACTGGTTTTTCATCTAATTTAATTATAAGGATAAATTATGTTTGGTATTGTTTTGAAGCTTTAAATAGATAAATTTTTTATCTATAAATCAAATTTAGTTTACTAGAATAAATTTAAATTTAAAATTAATTATAAAAACTTGGAAATCATTCAGATGTTTTTTCATTAAAAACAAGCATTGTCATCCTGCCTGTAGGATTCAATTTAAATCTAATTTTGATACTTTTGTGATGGGAATCTGAAAATTTTGATTTAATATTTATATTAAGAATAATTTTTGACATCTAATATTAACTAATTAGTTTTGACCAAAAATATTAGTGAAAATAAATAAAATTAATTACAATTATTATGGTAAAATTAAGATAAATAAAGAACTAATACTTTAACTAAAATGCTCGGATGACCTAGAAACATAGTCAACAAAACTTTTATGGAAATAAATATTCCATGTACCATCCAATATTTAGTGTGGTTGGGTTTTGGATAATTGTTTATTTAAAAATGAGGGTATATTTATCTTCTTTTCAAAAATACCAAATGAATCCTTTGCCTCCCTTATAAAAGGCCACCAACTGTCCTTTTTACTCACACCTCTGAAACCACTTATTTTTGTCCAATATATGACCATATATCTTCCCAAAATCTTCCCATATACCTTTATTCCAATCATTATTCATCAATCATTCCACATAAGCCTTTTGTTAAAAACCAAAATAGGCTACATGATTAAGAGGTAACATATTTTTTAAAGCTCTCTCGTTTCATTTCCATTATCCACAACCTCAAATATCATATTTTAATGATTATATAAAAATAACATTACCCTTAATATACTAATACATTATTTGGAAAAGGGTTAAACTTACACATACACACACCACCATCTAATGGGCAACAAACATACTATTTCATTGAACGATGATCTACTGCTTCGTGAAATGATGATTGTTCATTTTTCAATTACCACTTATCATGTTAGAAATTATGATAGAAACTCTCTTTATATATTATATATATGATATTTATAATGTATTTATCATTATGAAACTTTTATTTATAACATATCGTTATGATTTCTATTTTGTGTATATAAGATAATTTCGTGGACTATCTCCCTTTCAAACCGAAATAACTCGTTCATACCATACATTGAAAATATAAATGATGGTTTTAATTGACCTATGTAACATTTATAACATATAAATTATAATTTATTTATAATATACATAAGTAAAATTTATCTTTTATTCTTTTTATACAACAATGAAATTAATGTAGTGTTCATATGTATGTTCAACCTACAATCTACATGAATAGTAAACATCATTTCAAATATACAAATAGTATAAATGATTAAATATAAATATATAATGAATATATATGATAAATAATTAATTTATTAAATTATTTAAATGACTAAATCATGTCCCAATTAATGTTAACAATAAATCATAAGTCCAAACATACTTCGCAAAATCATGCAATTAACACACTGAATAGTTAAAATAATGAAAGATTGATAAAAACGGGAAATAATATATTATATGAAGTAAATATATGGTATTATAAAAATTAATATTCTATTATTATATGTTTTTATCATATTTTTTACCACTATATAGGGGAAAAAATACACAATGAAAAGGAATGATACAATAAGCGATTTCGTCTCAATTTACATTCCATTGAGACTTATTTTTGTTGTGAAAAAATTCACTTTTATTTTGTGTATATAATGAAATTTTACATGTCATATCATGAATATACATATACTAATGATTTTAAAAGATTAATTTAATTCATGTGGAAGTATTATTTAAAAGTTTCAATGTGGTATAGGACATATTGAAATATTGAAATATTAATTTTCTTCAAGAATATTTTAGTGTGAGTGACATTTATTGATACTTATCCTCTAATGTGATATTAATTGATAAATCCATATTATTTATTGGAAATGGATATTTTTTAAGTTTATTTATTTATTTTATATATGATGATTTTTTGGAAATGTGATACATGTGTTGGGGACCATTTATGGTAAGCTATATTAGTTGGGGACTAGTTAATGAAAGCCCCTCTATGAATCAGTAGTCTCATGAGATTAAATACATGAAAAATATATGGGTTTTTACTAGATAAATAAATCATCCAAGGAAATATCTTTACGGTACTTCTTCCATGTACCTAGGAAACATGTCATTAAATAATTAAGTATTTCCCTCATTTAGATTCAGTTATTATTTATTGATGATATTTTTCATCAATATATCAATGGATATATTTCATTCTTAATTTATTGATTTAGATGGCCTAATATTTCAGTATCTTAAATTTCCATATTTATATTTCCTTATCTAGTTATTTTAATATCATGTGTTATTAGTTATTTACATTTACATGTTCATTAATTCTATTTGATACGTTATTTCATCCATCTTACTTACCAATAATGATAATTTGAGGTCACCCTTATTATGTTTCATTCCATCGGTTATGAAAATGAAATATTTGAATAAGTTTTCAAGAATGTAATTTATTTCATTTTATTATGTATCATATTTGGATTTTATATTTCTCAATGTATTATTGGTATGATTTATGTAATCTGGCATCCCAATACTACTAAAATGACCAGTCCATTGAGATTTTATTCGATGTAATCAGGCCAATGTAATAAATAATGCTCCCGCTTGGGGATTTTGGGGTTAGGGCGCTATAGCTGGTATCCGATGAAGTTTATCAACAGCCTTGGAAACTAAATTTATAAAACAATAGTTAGGGCGACCAACCTATGATAGAAATTTAGGATATGTATAGAATAACATCCTAGAATTTTGGTAGTGAAGAGATCATGTGAGTATTTCTAGGAATACATCCATGTATGGATACTTCAAGTGAATGTGGTTCTAGAACAAATGTAACTAGGTGTAGTTACTCTAATAATGTGTTTCAAGCCTCACTCAGGCTAACCTGGTATATGAAAATGGGCTATATTGTGTACGTGGTTTGACACTTTTAGGTCATATGCTTAAAAAAATTCACATTTTCATTAAAAATTTATTAAGGACTTCAAATTAATGATACCCCCAAGGAAACCATGTATATAATTATGATATTATCTATTCATATATTTATCAATTTATGTTAATTGTACCACTAGTTTTGGAATGATACATTATTTTATTATATAATATAGTGTATTCCATTTTTTAGAAATGTTGACTAGGAATGGAATGTGAAATCCACCAATAAACATGATCCAAAGAGTAATACGTATCATATCATTCATGGAATTATTAATAATGTTACACACTAAAATTATAAAGTAAGAACCATATATTCGATTGAGGGCATGAAATGTGAAACCTAGTATGTAAAGGAAAATAATAAACTGGTACTTTAAAATATATTTAAAATGTTTAATTGATTTTATATATTCTATATTTGGTAATTCACTTGACACTGATTGACATTTTGTTACACACAAGAGTTACTTTCATTGAAATCTTACATTACAAGGAAGATTGAGTTTTACTGAATAATGATATATTATTAAATATAATAATAAATAACATAGACAATAAATTATTAGTTATGAAAAGTGGTATCTAATTCATGTAAATCTATAGTTTACAAAAATTTAAAATTAATTCATTATTTATGAATTAATTTGAAATTAATATGAAAATCGAATGAATATAACAGAAAATATTCTTATATTCCCAAAGTTGTTTTACACTAATAAATTTAATTAATTACAATTAGTGGGTGATATTAATGATATATATATATATATATCATATATTAAATATAATATTTTTATGTTAATACGGTATATTTGAAAAGCATATGATAAGATCAAACGAAATATTACACTTAGAAACATATTTTTTATAATAGAAATTTTACTAGCTTTCCATGGAGAACCCATTTTAAAAATTAATTTTTACAATTTAACTACTTTAATATACCCATATAAATTTAATAATTGAATGGTAAAAATATAATATGTTTTGGATTAATTTTTTTTTATTTTTATGTTAAGTCTTAATTTTTAATTAATAGTTGAAATACAGAAATTTAGTTCAAAACTAATTTTACATATGACTTATTTATAAGGTAAAATTATATTTTATATTGGTTTTATAGATTAATTAGATAATATTTTCATACATAAATCCAATTTATGTTATTAAAATCAATATAACATTGAAATTTATTACAAAATCAAATAATACTTTCATACATTTTTGCATTAAAGACTTGTGTTGTCGTCCCAACTAAGGGATTAAATTCAAATAAAATTTTTCCACAACTATAAATGGAATTTAAAAAAATAAAAACCCTATTACTATTAATATTATTTTATAATTACTAATAAGAACAATTTTTTTTATTACCAAAAATATTTATGATAGTAATTAAATTTAATTTCAATTATTAATGTTAAATTAGTCTTAGTAAAGCACTAAAACATTAAAACAAGGGAATAATTAACATGTACACTCTTCCAAAACCCATTGTATGGAAATAGGTCATATTTCATCCTTCTATTTGTGATTTTTTTTGGCTCAATAATACTTTGTTAGTTAAAAACGTTGGTACACCAAACATCTTTTCAGAAATACTAAGGGAGTCATTTTCCTTCCTTATAAAAAGCCACCACCTCTCCCCATTCCTCACACATATAAAACAACTTATATTCACCCAATAAATACTTATATATCTTCCAAAAAACCCTCTCATCTAACCATAATCCTATTTTGGGATAAATTCTTACAAGGAATCCTTTTGGTACAAACAAAAAGAAGTTACACAATTAAGGGGTAACATCGTCTCTAATGCTCTCTAGTTTTATTTTCCATTATCCGCCCCCTAAAATATCATTATTCTAGGATGATAAAATATATATATATATTATAAGTTTTTTTTATGTATTGGTTTCTACCTAAACGTCCCAACACCACAACCTAATGGGTAATGAACATATTGTTTCTCTGAATGGGAAACTACAACCACACGAAATAATTATTATTCATTTTTTCATTACAACCTATCATGGTGGTCATTTTTATGGAAAATATTTTTATATATGATATATATAAAATATATAATGTCTTTATTCTTTAGTTATTTTTATTTATGACATAACTTTATACTTTCAATCTTGTTTAAATAAAATAATTTTATTTGAGGAAGTGTGGATGATCACTCTATCAAAGCAATATTACCCTTTCATTCCATAAATAGAATGTATAAAGGATTTATTTACTAAAACTATGTTACATATATGAAATATATATTTTAACTAAATTATAATATAAATATTTATCTTTTATTTTTCATTCTTATGAATCAAAAAAGAAATGAATTTAGTGTTCATGTGTACGTACGACCTACCATCTCTATGAACGATGAATTTCAATTATAATATCCAAATATGATAGAATACAAATATATATATATATTGAATATATATGATAATTAATTCATGGATTATAGTATATATATGATGAATTCTCAATCTAATTTATAAGAACAAAAAATCACAAGTCAAAACATAGTTGAGAAAAATAGGAAAATCTCACCCAAAAGAGTCAAAATAATGACAGGTTAATTACAAATGAGTAATAAGAAATGATAATAATTTAATATATGTTATTTAAAACATGAGTAATTTTATGGTATAAGTTATTAATATATTCTAAACCACTATTTTGGAGTACAAATTCAACACAACGAAAAGGAAGGATAAGGTAATGGATTTCATCTCAATTTTACTTACCAATGAGACTTATTTTTGTTATAAACAAATTAAGTTTTATTTTGTTAATATACTGACCTTTTACTTTTTATATCATGAATTGACTTATTCTCATGATATTATAAGTTTCATTTAATTATTTTGGAATTATCATTTAAATTTATTAAAGTGGTGTGAGACACATTACAATGTTTGAATATTATTTTTCCTCAAGAATCCTCCACTGTTGAAGACCATTATTGTTACATATCCTTCTATGAGGTAATATTGATAAATCAATATTACTTATTCAATATGGATATTATATAAGTAACATTATATATTTTATATGTTATGAATGATTTGGACATGAAATACATGGTTTGGGAACTATTTAAGGTAAGCCCTACATTTTTGGGACCAGTTAATGAATTCCCCTCGATGCTTCAGTAGTCTCACGAGATGAAATAGTTGGAAAAAATATATGGGTTTATTACCCATAGATAAAATTTCTTGTAAAATTTTTTGATGGCACTGGTTCCATGTAGTAGGATACATGTTGTCTAATAATTAATTATTTCCTTCATTTAGATTCAGTTATTATTCATCGATGAGGTTTTTTCATCGACGTATCTATTTATAAATTTCATTATTTGTTTATTGATTTAGATTCCATGAGTTTTATGTTTTTTACCTTTCCATATTGTTATTTATTTATCTATTTATTTTAATGGTATGTGTTATTATTTATTTGTCGTTCCATGTTATTTTATTCCTATTTTTTTGTTATTTCTTCTGGTTTAAATATCCTTAGTGATCATTTGAGCTCATCCAAAATATGTTTCCTTTCCCCATATTATGACGAAGAAATCATTGAATAAGTAATCAATGATGCATCTTATTTAATTTCAT
Source organism: Viscum album (assembly GCA_963277665.1). Taxonomy (NCBI): domain Eukaryota; kingdom Viridiplantae; phylum Streptophyta; class Magnoliopsida; order Santalales; family Viscaceae; genus Viscum; species Viscum album. Next base: position 932,122,667 of record OY728165.1, read on the forward strand.
TATATATTATCTTTTTATTTTTTATTCCCCAATGTATTATGGGTATCAATTATGTAATGTATATTTACATTAATGATAAAATGATCAGTCCTTTAGGATTTCATTCCATATAATATTTCTAATGTAAAATAAATTTCCTATATTTTGGATTATGGGTTTGAGGCACTATACTAATGGTTAAAATAATATCTTACATATTATGTATACCCTTAATGAATGTGTTTATAGTCATATTTTCTTTTGATTAAAATTATCACTAATCTATGACATTTATTTTCCATAAGTGTATAAAAATAATTCCATATCTAAATATTTTAATGAAATGGTTAATTAAATTCTATGTATCTCTATATGAGAATAATTAAGTTCATAAGAAAATTTAATTTCTAATAAATTTGAAATTGAAAAAAATATCTATATATTAATATATATATATATATATATTCCTATCATAATGAGATAAATTATCAATAATTTTACCTTAACTATGAAAATACCCGACAAGTGTTATGTTCGTAATCTACCATAATAATAAAAATATTTTAGTTAATATGTTTAATGGTAAAACAAATTACCCATTTTTTATCATTCTCCATGTCATAATAAATGTTTTCTAGTCAAATATAAAAATATTTTCCATAAAATTATTTTTAATTCATGTCCAAGACTATATCTATAAGTAGTAAAATTAAAAAATACAACGATAAACTATATTAGAATCATTAAAATGAAATAATAAAGCAATATAATATGTGTACCATATAATCAAGGCTCTTGATGATCACATAAAGTGAACTCTATAATCATACCTTGACAACATCTAATTGGTTCATGATTAAAATTTTGTGAACAATGAAATATATTAATTAAATGGGTTTTTATGAATTATTCTCCACACCAATTAAATATCAACATTGTTTTAAAGGATAATTTTAATATGATAAACCATGAGAGAATCGCGTAATAGAGAATAATCTAATATTATTTAAACTGGATACAAGATGATATTAATTTATAAGCCTCTATCAATGATTATAGTAGTCACATTATTTTATCCATTAAATATATAAAAAAGAAAAAAAATCTATTTGAATTCATCTACATTGATTAGTCAATTATTGAACACTATAAATAATAAATACTATAATGACATGGCTTTTTTCAATAGGTAAAATCCCCTATCGTATTGAATTTTTCAATTACTGTCTATACTACATCTGATTTGTTGATAAGAACACAATTCCAAGAGTACTGCTGACCTTAAAAGGTTTTTTGGGTTGGTTTAGAGGCTTATAGTGTGCCTCAGGTGTTCAGAATGGTTTGGGGAGCATTGACAGACAGAAGGCCATATTTTGGAAAGTAGGCGCATACTCACAGTTTAGGGAAACCATGTGGATGCATCTGCATAATTTCAGTGAGTTTACTCATAGTTTGGGAATCATTTAAAAACCATGAGAGCTAGTGATGCAAGCCTAGAGTTCCAATGAAGTGTCTTATGCATATTTTTTCCACATTTTAGTAAACCATGTGGGTAAACCGTGCAGCTCGGTAAGTGGGGAAAAGTGTAATTTTTACTTTAATCATTTTTCTCCTATTCTCCCTTTCTTCTTCTTTATTTTTCAATCATACCCACAAGGGATCCACCCATTTATCTCCTTCTCCTCCATTTATCAATCTTCTCTATTAGTTTTCCATTCGCCAATCCTTCATAAGATGCATGATCATATCGTTAAGGATAACCCTACACAACCTTCTTCTTCTTTAATCGTTTATCTTATGGACTATAATTTCCATCCAAACCAATTTTAGTTTTTTTGATGTGAACTAAGATCTACGTCGATCTATTTTGAATTGGTGTTTGATATTGGATGTTCCTATTCCTATCAGTCTACGGTATGTAAATAATACCTTGTTTTGTGTTTTTGATGACTTTTTGGGGATGTAGATTTTTAGCTAAATGAAGAGTCTTGAGTGAGACCCTAATATATAATATTAAATTAACTGTTAGACAATTTTTGGTGCCATGGGTGTACCCTATAACTGTTATCTTGTGTGAGGTCGGCCAAGAGGACATTTCTCAATGGGATATTTAGGTTGTGGGTGCCAAAATGGTTTTAAATGAATTATTTTGATTTAAACTACCATGTTTGATTTATTAAAGCATTATTAAGCTTGATAGATGAATTCAAGACCTTTGTTCTAATGTTCCATAAATGATTGCTGGTGTAATTCAACCTGATTAAATTTAATTACATGATTAAGGTGTTTTAATGTGATTTGTATTTTTGTAATGATTGATATTACATATGTTGAGTCCCATGGAGTTATGATGGTCTTGGCCCGAGGTTGGGATGACATAACCACTGGTATTAAGTGATGTTGAAAATAGGTTGGACGAGTCCCTGATTTTATTTAGTGGTTTTGAAAACATGATTGGGCTTCGTGGACGTTGGTTTGAGACAGTGTGACTATCAGTTTAGTCTTGGACCGGGATACCTGGAAAGCATGCCCATTAGATTTGAGCGACATGGTCATAGGGGAATGAATTTTCATGGATGGTGTGGCATAGGTTCTTATTTGGTTATTTTCGCTCACACATGAAGTCCAATTCATTTATTGAGTCATGCGCACATAGGTTGACTTTGTGATGAGGTGGTTTTGACCACTCATCGGGGTAGATACCCCTGATAGTTTCAGTTTAGGTATTTATGGTTTGAGGGAGATTTTCATATAAAGCCATGTGGAAGGAAAGGAGCCATCGATTGATGGCAATGAGGACATAGAGATGGAGGATGATTCTCTTTATGATTGAGGTTGTGGGCCAGAATTTTTATTTGAGGATAGACATCGATGTTCATCCAGTTTTTGTGCCATGGTCAAACATGAGCTTTCATTCAGGGGTTTGTGCGACCAGGTACTATTGCTTGGGCATGCCTTTGGGACATCGATACATGAGACCTGAGTTTTCAGGAGGCACATGGTGTTGGGTTATGAGATTGAGGTGAAACATGAGGGTTATCCTAGACATTGTGACTATAGGGTTACCTTGGAACATTTTCCAAAGACTCTATTTTCTTTAGAGATTTTGGAATTTCTAGATTTAGGAGACATTCCATTATGGCTGATGAGAACTAGTGGAGGATTTTTTTTATTTATTTCACTGTACTGTTTACTTTTTCATAGAGATACATGTATACTTAAACACATATACTATGTACTTACCATTGGGTGGTATCCTACTGAGACTTGTCTCACAACCTACATGGGACCTTTAAGATGCATGTTGACTTTATGGTGTTACGTACAGGTAAATATCAGCCTCAGGAGAGATGGATAATAGTACTGTTTTTCATGGAGATTATTATGGTCCTTGAGGTCGTGACTACCAAGAGTTTTAATTTTTTCAAGATTTCAATCCTATATTAGCATTCTTATTTTGAATGTGGATAAAATTGTTATACATGGAAAAAAAATTCTATCTACATGTATGACCTACTATGGATTTAGCCTTGTTTTCTAGTTACTATAGGTGATTTTAAAGAATGTAGTTCTGTTTAATTTCCATTGCTATAGTTGTTTTGATATAGATTCTTCTATTTATTGATTTTGGATTTTCTTCCACTTTTCAGTTCTGATACAAGTCTACTAAGTCATTTACTTCTATTTCATGTTATCTTATTATGTTCAGACCTATATATGATCTATTCACAGATTTGATAGCCTCACTAATATATCGTTTTACACCCTTGCCTCTAGTCAGAATCATTTGGCATTAAGGGTGGTGTGCTTAAGGCTAGTGGTACCCAACCCGTTAGCACTATTCGAGTGGTTGTTTGGGTCGAGAATGCATCAAATGATATCATAGGATTTTATTTTACCTATTTTCATTTAATTACTATTTGGTATATTACAATACTAGATGTAGGTTGTTGTTAGAGATGGATTTCGATCTCGTTCTTGGGTTCCTACAAACCATGTTTATGGGGTGTATTGCATTACCTTGGGTGGGTTATACTATTATTATTTTTCTCAAAGTATAGTTTATATGATTTACACCTTCGTGTATCACTTAATTTGTGTTGATTATTGGTTATGTGACCCATGACCTGATATGGTATGGAAATAATTGGAGGTTGACCCAGAATATAAAGGGGGTTGTGATTATTATTTTTTAATTGATTATACATTTTAGGGTATCTCAAATTTTTAAATTCATTTATGCTTTGTAAAATTATTATTCCATGTGAATAATATAAAATTCATTTTGGAAATGTGAAATTTCATGGTTTAAAATATTTTCTAATGTGAACTGTGATATTCCATGCATTATATATATGTGAGATTTCATGTGGCATGAGTAATGTCCCTATATTTTATATGAGTAATAATGTATTATGACTGAGGTGGTCATGATCACCATGATTGGGAGACTAGGTCTTCGGTTTGAGGCAATGTTGGTTGTTAGGAAGAGCATGGCATAAGAATATTGTGTTATATGGCATTGTTGCGGGTAGGTGAGGATTACATGAGGTCAGGATTCTATGGGAATGGTTATGATGGGGTAGAATAAGGGTAGTCTTTATACAATGCCTTTTTACTAATTTATATTTCTTTATTATATATTTTTATATAAATGGGATGCCAGACCATTTTATGGTATTCAGCGGGTGCCTCCTAGACAATTTGGTTGGAGCATCAGGTGAGTGATAATATAGTGTTGTAGGAGCACGACCAGGTTTAGAACCCTGAGGGGAAGACAGAGCTTGATATTTAGGTACAATATTATGGAAAGAATTTGGTTTTGTTTTCAATTCAGGTATGACATTTTCTATACTTAACAGCATTTGAGTCATGTATTGACGAGAAGCTCTGATTTAGTTTTGTACCTATCTTGCAAGGGACTAGCAGAGGTGATTAGAGAATAGAAGACTCTATGAACTATCTTACTCAGGAGTTCAAGTCACAACACCCACCGATTTATTTGGGTGGGGGTGGTCTGCAGGTGGTAGAGAACTGGATAGAGATCATGCAAATGATTTTTGAGTATCTGGAGACACCTCCATGGAAGAGGGTAAAGATGGAAACATATATGATTAGAGTATTAGATAAGAACTGGTGGTATTTATAAGTTTAGGCTCACATACATGAGGGTCTATCCTAGAAGGACTTTGAGGATAGGTTCTTTGAGTACATTTTTTCCTCAGATGCTAAGGGCGAGGAGTGCTCAGGAGTTCTTGAGACTCCACTAGAGTTACATGTCTATAATGCACCATGTAGTTACCTTCACTGAGTTTTCCCACTTTTCACAAGTTATTGTAATTGATTACACCATGAGGGTGAGGAACATTGAAGATGGTATAAATCATGCCAAAGAGGTTTAGGTAAACATCTTTAGGCAAGACTCAATCATAGAGGTGCTAAATGAGGATCTCATAGCCCAGGGTAACCCGATGGAAATTCTTGTTTGATCCAAGTGGAAGATTCATGTGGTGTTTCAGATGGAAGTAAATGAGGTCGGGATGATTTCTGGTAGGGAGGTTAGGCCAATGACCCAAATGGATTGAATCATGGCACTTCATCAGTGGTTCACATTTAGTGTGGGTAGCTAGGGCATGTTAGGAATCATTATGACTGACCTAAAAAAGTTTTTTGGGCATGTAGATAGGTTAGTCATCTTAAGAGGTTTTTTAGGAATTTTTCTTAGATAGCCAGCAGATAAAAAAAGAGGTAGGAATAGACTTCATAGATTGGTTAATGATTGGTTCTAGGGGAGGATATCTGTGGTTTAGCTATATGCGGAGGTCATGATAGAGACAGTGCATCCCAACTATTGGGTTAGTGTCTAGGGACTAGTGCAGCACCACAGGGAGTCCTTTTTTAGGTGATCGTCTATCTGGATAGGGGTACTCTATAGAGCTTTTACAGGATGAGTAGGGTGGTGAGCTAATTATGGTTAGAGGTAAACTTTTGGCATGGACGTGATTGTTTTGTTTTCTATTGGAATGGATTATTTAGGCATGTCTTTTTTGAGTTCACTAGATGCACATGATGTATATGGATTTACCATAGATGGGTCAGTGGGTTGGAACCAACCAAGGTTCTCGATATATATATATATACATACACATATATATATATATATATGAGGTGTGTGGCATCAAGAGAATCTGTATACATATGTTATGTGGTATATGGCATTAGGATCATCATTGGATGCATTTTTAGAGGTGCTAGGCATTGGGGAATCCATGGAATGTGATTTAATTAAGGTGGATTGGGCATCGAGGCATTGTTGATAGAGTATATTATTTAGATGCAAATAAACTGGTTATTTTGAGCATCCATGGGATGCCATACCTAATTGTGTCATTGGTGTCATGGGATTGAGGTGGGAGCAAAAGTGGTGCGGGATGTGATTGTGTGTCTAGTGTGATAGAGGAGTACTAGATGAGGTGAAGGGGTGATGATTCATCATGGGAGGACCATGGTTATAAAAACATGTTGATTGACCTTTGTGTGATTTGAGCTTTGGGTCAGGATTGATCGAGTAATGAAATAACTAAAGTCGGTATCCCCTTGATAATTTTTTCGTGAAACATTAAGACTGGTGTAGTCTAGGTTACTGGGACATGATGGGTATGTTTGTTACTATATATGTGTTTTGTTTTATAGATTTTGTATCAGATATGTTAAGGTGTGGAGATTATAACAATGAATTTTTTAATTGGGTCAAAATAAACACTCGGTTATAATTTTTTAGTTAGTGGCTGTGCTACTTTTTGATTTTTTGATCAGAACTCAATTTTGAGAGTTCTATTGGACATAAATGGTGTTTTTTGTTGGTTTATAGGATAGTAGTGTGACTTAGGTGTTAATAAGGGTTTAGAAAGTGTAGGAGGCCCGAAAGCATGGTTTATTGGAAGGAGCTCCAGGTACATGGTTTTAGGGACACCATGTGAGTCAAGGCCCATGGCCATGATGATTCATATAAAGAATTGTAGAGGGATTACACATGGTTTTTGAATGTATTTTAAATAATATGGGGTGGTCATTCAAGGCTGGAGTTCCTAGGAAGTTTCATCTACATGTTTTTTGCACGGTTTGGTAAACCGCATGGCTTAGTAAATGGGAAAAATTACAATTTTTATTTACTCCCTTTTTCTTCCTATCTCCCTTTCTTCTTCCTTCATGGTTGGGAAAAATATCAAAGGGGGCTCACTGTTATCTCTTTACCCTCCTTCCATACATCTTTTTCATCGGTTGTGTGTTCGTGGATCCATCAGAAGATGTCGGATCATATCAGTAAGGCTAATCCCACACACCCTTCCTCTTCTTTGATAATTTATCTTACGGAAAACTATTTCTGTCCAAACAAGTTTCAATGTTTAATATACAAACTCATATATACATCGATCTTCTTCAAATTGGACTTCAATATCAAATGTGCATATTCCTACGAGTCTTATGTAGGTCGTACATAACTCTTTAATAGTTTTCACATACATTTTGTGGTTTTGTATTTTTATCTCAATGAAGGTTTTTTTGTAGACCCTAATATAGGATACTAAATTGAAAGTTATACCATGTTGGGTTCTGTGGGTGTACCCTATACGTGTTACGCTTGACCAAGGTCAGGTGACAGGTTGTTCCTGATTGATATATTTTGGCTGGGATGCAAAAATGGTTTTAAATGAATTATTTTGATTTAAATTTCTATGATTAATTTGTAAAAGCTTCATTCATCTTGATAGAGGCATTCAGGACCATCGTGCTAATGTGCTATAGTAGCTGGTGTAATTAAATCATCTTAAATTGAATTACTTGTTTAAATTGTTTTAATATGATTTATATTTATGTAATGCTTGAGATTACATATGTTGATAATGTCACACGCCGACCTCATATACTTCTTTATATTATTTTAATTCAAGTATCGAGTTCTTTGGTTGAGGTTTAGGTTGAGACCCAGTCAAGATCATTGATTTTTTAAAATGTTCCGAAGGATTTTCTTAGTGTCGAATAGTTTTCGTAGAGTTATTATAAATCATGCGGAGAGGCCATGGGACAAGTGATGGTCATATAGAAACAACAACACTGCTTGAATACAGATTTATGGTCGATCTTAGGTAAGCATGTGGTTTTACCTCCATGGGAAGAGGTGTCAGCACTATTACCGCGCAATTTGGAAAACCATGCCGACAAACCGTGTTGTCATCCTAGAACAATTAAAACATAAAATTAATTTTTATCCTCTTTCCCTAGTAACTATAAATCAGTCCTCCACCACCCCTTCATTTTTGGTGCACCAAGGGGTCCCAATTACCCTTCTCCCTTGGATATCCTCCCCCATAGATGTCTCCTCTTTGATTCCAAGGTTTATTTTAGGGATTTGGGGTAGATTTTCTTCCTTTCTCTCCCCCATAATCTATTTCTTGGTTTTAATTTTGTTATCCCTCTATTGAAAAGAATCCCTAATTATAGGGTTGGTGTGTTATCTTTTGATTCATATATTCTAGGATTTACATTTTGTTCTAAGAGGACTAATATTCCATTTTTAAGGGTTTTTTCTCATTCACACATGACCGGTTGGTGTTCCCATTCCATTCCATTCTAATTCACTCCACATGATTCTTGGGCGATTTTAATTAATATATTATTAAGCTTTTAACCACTCTAATACTCTTGGTTAAGTTATTATGGTGTTTTTTTGGTCAAATAAATTGTTAAAAAATGATTTCGGATTAAACCATTATTTATGCCTATGTTTTCTTATTTGAAATGCTTGTGGATAAATATTAACTTTTCTTAATTGTGAATTTAGATGATTGTGTGTTCTTTTCCTTTATTATTATTATTTTAATATGGTTGGGTTGTAATTTAGTATTTGATGTGAATCATAGTGATTTTGTGATGTTATTTTCAAGTTTTTTGGAAATGTTTTGTTTGTTACTAAAATGTTCATTTGTACTTTCTAAAAGAGGTGGAATTGATGAGTCATGATAGGAAAAAAAGTGATAGTTTTAAAAATGGTTATGGGGATTTTCATGTAATTTTGAGGGTTTCATTGGATGATGACACGTCCTTGGGTGCACCAACTACACACATGGATGTGAAATCAAATGAAATGGGATCTTTGGAACAAATTCTTCTTCTAAAACAACACTTCTCCCATTTTTTATACATTCACTAAAATTGTTCCATGTTTTCAAAAAAATCATAGAAGTTTTACTTATACTATTTTTTAAATGAATCCATGTGTGTCCATTAATGTTGGAATAGTTATACAGGAATAATGATTTGGTAAATTGTTGAAAAAGGACTATCCCGTTTGGAAAATGCTTAACAAAAATGGGATTTCACATTATTAGAAATGGATTTCAATGTGCTCTTTGTAAATGTATTTTCAGCATGTAATGATTAAGTTATCATTTATAATTGTATATTTAAAAGTTATTTTTGGGTTAAATTCGGAAAAGAATGTTGTTTTTCAAATGTGTATGCCAAGTTGGTAACCTAAACTATTTTATAAAATGGTTTAAATGTGTATCTGGTGTGGAGGCCCTATTGGAACCTTGATGATGTGACATGTTTGGATATATATATATATATATATATATATATATTCTTTTATGTCTGTGTGTGTGTGGAGACTCTATTGGAGGGACTTCCCTTATGGGTTGTCATATATTTCATTATTAGTTTGTGGTAGGCTAGTGTAGTGGTGACATCTGAGATGAGTCATCTATGTGTTGGCCTATTACTTACACTAGATTATTATTACCTCCCTGAGTTCATGGGAGTATTTTAATTGATTAAGTGTCAGTATATTACCATCCATGATTAATAGTATTGGTACACTCTGGAGTTGTAGACATGCCATGATATTTATGCCTATAGTGATGCAAGGATAGAGGAGCAAGTTTGTTTTTGATTTTGGGGATTCATAACATTCCGATAGGTGTTTTCAGACTGAGTACATATATGGGTATTCTAGGTATTTCTAGTATGGACCATGGTTATTATTCTTGTTTCTTGTTTACTTTTCACTATAATAGATTCCATCTTTCTTTGCTTATTTATTTTGCAGTATCACACTATAATTCCTTGGTTTGGGTTTTGCTTATAAAATGGTAATCTGTTTTTGAAATGGTATGTGATGTGAGTTAGATTATAAAATCAGAAGTTGGTATTTTTTAGTAAAATTTGAAAACCTTATTTTTATAAATGTATTCTTAATATAGTGTTAATGGATATTTTTTTGGGAATGGAACACATGTATTATCTAGTGATTTCTCGATAAGTTGTTTTATCTCACACCCAACATATACCACTCGGTGATGGTAGACATGAGTTACTTTGTAGAATCAGGTTTCATTTAAAGTTCTTGTTATATGATCATGGATGATCTTATGGTTGGAGAAGGCCAAGAGGTCACATGGAGGTTGTGTGTTGGTGGTTCAATTTGTTCTTTCAGTTTTAGTTTTTTATTTTAGTTTTCAACTAATGAGATGTATCTTACAACTAAATCTTGTTATGTTGTTATTTGAAATTTAGATGTTGGATTCCTTCTTTTCTAGTCTGTTTGGTTCTTTGTCTAGTCATGTCTTCCCTTTTTGGGATGAAATCATCCCCCTCGCTTTTATTTTTTCATGTCTGGCACCAGTTTTCATCATGGGGGATCGGAAATTCCCATCAGGTCATGACGCAGACTGGATCAAGTGAACACTTCAGGTTAGTCCTACATTTTTTCATGAATGATGGTATGATGTTATGTTCTTGGTATTTTGAGGTGTTTGGTATAAGGAGATTAAAACTATTATGACTCAAGAGGTAGGTGTCAGAAGAGCGTGACAAATAACTACTCGCATTGATCCTCAAGTTACCAGTTGTAGTTTGTTGTTTGAGTTTTTTTGTTTGGGTTTTCTTGGATTGAGGGATGATAATGGAGGAGAATTGGGTTATGTGTGGCCTAACATGGGGTTGTAAAACATGGGGATTCCATGTTCCCACATCAAGGTCTTTTTATTGTTATCCCTTTCTTAGGTCATAAATCATCACCTTATCGCCATGTTGGACATAAGCACTAGTTCCCTATCCTAGTGGTTGGTTATTGGTTGTGTTTCATTTAGATCTTGGTTAATGTGAGTGTGCGTTAAAAATAAAAGTGTTGTTGAAACAAAAATTAATTTCTTTTGATTTGTTTTCGTATTGGTGTAGTTGATTTTTAAAGACAAACTGTTACGACTTGATAAATTTGGGGATATGTTTGTATTTGATAAGGAAAATAGATGTTTGAACATTGGTATAATTTATGAAGGGTAACAAGTGTTTGGGTGTATATAGAGAGTTCTTGGGGAAAATTTATGTAGAATATGTATGCGGTATTGGAAGAATGCACATATGATGGTTCATAAGATGCAAAGGGGTGGGATTTTTGAATTTATGGGTTGGATTGATTTATCTAAAATGGATTTGAATAAGAAAATGATTTTAGAGATTGGTTTTTCTTAATAAGTGGGTTTCATCATTCTGAATTTTTATTGGAAATCCGGGGAGTTTGAAATATAATATGAGATTATATTTTTTTAAAGGCTGTTTTTAGTTGTGATTGAGTTTGTTCGGCCTCAGAGCTAGTTGTTATAGGCTTGGGGTGTTTCTTTTAATTATGTTTTTCCTGGATTCAATTTTTGATTTGTGTTCCTTAGGTTGTTCAGGATATGCCACATAGAAAGTCTCCTAAGGTTACTAAAGAGTCATTCTAGGTTTCAAGTTATTTTGAGTGTTGCCTATCTGTTGATGTAATTGAGGTCTGTGAGGAGGAATTTTGTGATTGTGGAAGAGAAGGTTCATCGGTTTTTTGGTAACTCTAGATATTTTTATGGTTTGTGCCATTATGGGTATGTTTGAGGGATTAGTTTTGGACATGTGGGTATTGAATGTCTCACCATTATTGTCTTTCCGGGATTAGTTAGTGGTGGAATTTTTTCGTGAGGGTTCCCCTTCTAATGGAAAATGAATACAAGAAGAACCTATTTAGGAAATACCCTCCTAGTTACCTCTGATGTCTAGATCATCTGATCTCTTTCTAGTGTTCCATCACTAGGGATGGTTCGGGCATTCTAATATGTAGTGCTGCATCCCTCTAAAAACATAACACCATTGTTGTCATTTGAATCATTGGGAGGAATAAGGATTTGGGATCAAGGGATAGTGGTGCCTAATAGTGTGGTTGGAGAAGCTTCATCCATCAGAACCCCAATCGTAGGTCTTGTGGTGAAGCTTGTTCATAGTCAGAAGTTTTTGAGGGTGTGTGGAACATTGAAATTAGGTCACGTTTTTCACTTTTTAATATAAAACTCCAAAACATTCTTGTTCAATTCTTGTCATCATTGTAAGTTCATCCTTGTGTGGTGGAGTGATGATCTCCTTCTACCACACTTCAAGAAGCATTGTCTAATTCAATTTTGTTATTCAAATCATTCATGTTCCTTGAGGGGTATTGGGGTCATGGATGAAGAAACTCATTCTGGTTCTGAGTTTTGTTTTAGCTGTGTTTTTAGGGGATTTTTAGAGTCCTGATAATGATGGGAGGTGTTTTGGGACCTTTAAGAATGTAGGAACCTTTCAGTCAGTTTTCCTCTAGTGTGTTTCGGTTTGTATAGAGGACTTCTCCAATCTAGTATCCTGGTATTCTGGGTTTCTCTATATTATTTTTCATATTGAGACCTTATGGTAAAGATTCTCTATTAGCATTAAGAAAGTGGGTTAAGCCTGGGATGTGGGTTCCCTAGTTCCCCATTGAGGTAAGGATTCTAATCGGTTGGTGTGGGAGGTGTTTATGGACTTAGGTTTCGAGGTCTTCTTGTATTGATAATTCCATTTAAATCATATGAGAATTGATTAGTCCTTGTGGTGTATATTGGGTAAGTTTGGTTTGGGGAGTTCCTAAACTTCCACCCCCCTCCCCTAAGGGTTGCAGATTCGGATTTCATGGAATTCGTGTTAGAGGAACTATTGTGGTTGATAGAACTTTCTTGTGTTCTCCCCTAAATCTCATGTTGTGGAATTTCTTAAATCATTTCGGCGTGAAGTGTTTTGGGAATAATCAATCCATTCATTTGAGTTTTCCTAGGTTTTAACTAGGCATGGACTCGAGTTTTGTTAACTGTCAACAGAGCATCTTTGGGGAAGAATGTATCTATGGTGGGGTGAATTGTCACAACCTAACCACAGATACTCTATTATTATTTTTCCTATTTATTTTATTGTTTCCTTTAGTCGAGGTTCATGTTAAAACCCAATCAAAATCATCTATGTTTTAAAAAAAATTTGAGGATTGTTTTTTCATCACATAGTTTTCACGTGGTAAGTAGTAATTATGTGGAGAGGCCTTACAGTAGGTGTAGGTTGGACAGAACTAAACACATGCCTTTCGCATGACCATACAGTCGATCCCAAATAAGCATGTAGTTTTCCCATTGTGGGTAGAGGGGTCCGCATAGTTACCGCACAGTAAGGTAAAACATCTAGAAAAATTGTATGGTCAGCCCAAAATAATGAAAAAATTTATTTTAAACACTTCAACTCTTTACCCTAAATAAGGCCTCCACACTCCACTTAATTTTGGGCACACCAAAGGGCCCCAATACCACTTCTCCCTTAGATATCTTTCCCAATGGATATATCCTATTTGATTCCAAGGAATGATTAAGGGTTTTGGGTATATTTTCCTCATTTCTCTCCTCCACTCTCTTTCTTGGTTCTCTTTTTTTTATCCGTCTTTTGGAAGAACCCTTATTATATTTTTTCTGTGTTAACTTGTGTTTCTAGGATTCTAGGGTTGACGATTTGTTCCTAGATCCCTAATCTCCCATTTCCAAGGGTTTTGTTGCTTTCGTACATTTCCAATAGGTGTTTCCATGAATTTATTTTCTGATTCACTTTATATAATTCTTGTGTGCTTTAAATTAATTTAAAAATATGGTTCAAACCAACCTAGTACTCTTTGTTATGTTATTGTGTTTTTTCTTTGTAAAATAAACTATTAAAAATAGCTTTCATAGTGAACCATTAATTATTCCTATATTTTCTTATGCCAAATGTATGTCGTTAAATATTTGTTTGTTTTTAATGATTATTTTGAATGATTGTGTGTTATTTTGACTTATGATTATTATGTTAAAAATTATTGGGTGGTAATTCATTCTTTGATGTGAAGCATATTGGTTTTATGGTTTTATTTTCTTGTCGTTTGGGAGAGTTCTATTAGTTACTAAAATGATTATTTTTTTCTTCTAGAATGAGGTAGAATTGGTGAGTTGGGTTTGGAAAGTAGTGATAGTTTTAAAAATGTTTTTGGGTCATTTCATGGAATTTTGATGGAGTAATTGGATTATGTAACTTCTATGGGTGCACCAAGTGCACACATGGATGTGAAATCAAATGAAAATGGCACATTAGAATAAATTATAGTTCAAGAACCCTACTTCCCCCCATTTTTCTACTTTCCATAAAATGGTTCCAGGTTTTTCCAAAAAATTATAGAAGTGGTACTTTTTGTGTAAGAGAAATGATTCCATGTGTGTGCCTTGATGTCAGCCCAGTTGGCGATGATGCATGATTCGTGAAATATTTCAAAATGGAAAGGCCCATTTTTCAAATGCATAAAGAAAATGTTATTTCACAATATTTGAAATGGATTTTAAACTGTTATTGGTAAGTATATTTACGGTATGTAAAGATTAAGGGTGTGTTTGGATTTTTTTTATTTAAATGTTTTTTTGTGTTGAATTTGTAAAAGAATGTGGTTTTGTAGATGTTAATGCACGGTTGAAAACCAAAAGTGTTTTATGAATTATTTTAAGTGAGTATGTGTTGTGGCGGCCCGGTCGGCACCCAGATGACGTGACATGTTTGGATGAATATATATATATATATTGGGAACCTCAATATGTGGTACTTCCGTTATGGGTTGTTGTATATTGGTGTCCATGTTTGGGGTAGGCACATGCAATTGTGACAGCCGAGCTGAGTCACATATTTCTTGGCCTCATACATACATAGGATTATTATTACCACTATGGATTCATGGGTTCCTTTTAGTGGATTGAGTGATGGTAGCTTACCAGCCCTGACTAGATGGGTGGGTACTCTATGGAGTTGTAGACATGGCATGTGGGTTGTCCACTTATGAGGCAAGGACAGAGCAGCAAGTTGGTTATTGTCTTAGGGGTTCATTATATGTCAACTCATGGTTCTGATCTGATTATGTCTAGGAAACTACTAGGTATTCATAGGGTCACCCATGGTTAGTATCTTTTTTTCTTGTTTACTTTCCACTATACTAGTTTTCATCATAAAATGCTTATTTATTATTTAGAACAACCCTAGTATTCCTTGGATTGGGTTGTCATTATAAAATGGAAATCGGTTTTAGAAATGGTATGTGTCGTGTGTTGAATTTTAATATGGGAAGATGGTACAGTTTAGTAAAATTTAGAAAACATATTTTTATAGATTTATTTATAAATGAATGTTAAAAGATTTTTTGGGAAAGGAAACACATAGATTCTCTGGTGATTTTCTACTGTGATGTTTTAGATCACACCCTACCTATACCACTCAGTGTCAGTAGTACTGAGTTATTTCATAGGTTAAACATTTTTCTAGGTTTATTAAAAGGTGCTTACTATTGGATCATGGATGGTCTTGTGGTTGGTGGTGACCAAGAGGCAACATGGGGATCATGTGGTGGTGGTTCGGTTTGTTCTTTCGGTTTTAGTTTTTTATTTTAGTTTTCAGCTGCTAAGTTTTATCTTATAACTGTATATGTTCATATTTTTATTTGAGTTCCAGTTGATGGATTCCTAAATTTTCCATTTGGTTGGTTATTTTTCTCATCCTGGATTCCCTTTATCGGCTGAAATAGATCCTCTTTATTGTATGTTTTTATTCCTAGATATATTTTCAAGCTTGGGGGGTTCAAGAGTCCCCCACGGGACATGTCACGGACCGACTCGAGTGACCAGTTCATGGTCAAACTAGGTTGGTTTGTGATAGAGACCATGGGGGTTGTGATAGGCTTGGCCCGAGGTTGGTATAACATACCCAACGATATTGAGTGTTGTTGATCAAAGGTTGGGTGAGGCCTAGATTTTCATGAGTGGTTTTGATAACAGGATTCGGCATCGTGGATGTTAGTTTTAGGTAGTGTGACTGTCTGGTTGGGCCTGGACTGGGATACTTGGATGGAATGGACATCGGATTTGACCAAAATTATTTCAAGGGCATGAGGTGCCATAGATGGTGTGCAGTAGGTACAAATATGGTAATTTTCACTCACCCATGGTGGAAAAAGTACCAATTTAGTCAAGTGCACACAGTTTGGCTATATGATGAGGTGGTTTTGACAACACATGTGGGTATAGTCCCCTGATAGTTTTTGTTTAGGTATTTAGGGTTTGGGGTTCTTGACATATAAAAATATGTGGAAGGTGAGTAGCTTTCAGTTGATAGAAATGTGGCTATCAGGTTGGGGGTTGAGGATTGCCCTGATTGAGTCTATGGGAATGGATTTTTATTTTAGTACAGACATCAATGATCATCCAATTGTCATACCATGGGAAGATGTGAGATTTTGAGCAGGGGCCTGAGGACTAGGATACAATTTCTTTGGGGTGCCTTCAGGACATCAGAACATGAGACACGAGATGTTAAGAGGAATGTGGTGTTAATTTATGGGATAGAGGTGGAACCTTAGGGTTTAACATGACATTGTGACTACATTGGTACATCCTTAGTCCAGTGACTCTCTTTGCTTCAGAGATTCCAACGTTGGATGAATCATGTGACACTCCATGGTTGTTTTTGATCAACTAGTTGAGGTTGTGTTTATTTATTACATTATACTGTTTACTTTTTTAGAGATGTATGTCTACATAATAACATATACTATGTATGTACCATTTTGTGTATCCTACTAAGATTCATCTCACACACTGCACAGGACCTTTGGGGTGTGTATAGACTTTATAGTTTTATGTAAAGGTAAAGGATCAACCTTAATATATGGATTATTTTAATGTTTGTCATAGAGATTGATATAGACCCTGAAGTCGTGCCTAGATGTATTTTTACATTTTTATTTTTCACTCCTATATTTCCTGATTATTTTATATGTAGAGATAGGGGTTATCCATGGGTTCACTTAGTATATTGACATGTATGACCTACATTGGATGCATGACTTGTTTTTTTAGTGGATAAAAGTGATTTTTTGGAATGCTAGTCAGTTTAATTTCTGTTGTTGCAATTGTTTCTATATTTATTCCATTGTTTATTGATATTGGATATTCTTCTGCTCCCTGGGTCTGGCTTATTTCTGATCGGTCATTTAAGTCTTCTACATGTTAAATTATTAATCTTGGACTAGCATATTATCTATTAATAGAGGGTATAGACTCCCCACTATACATTTTTACACCCAATATGTTACTCGGCAGTCGTTGGCGTTTGGGGAAGTGTGCATAGGGCCAATGGTACCTGACCTGTTAGCACTATTCAAGCAGTTGTTTGGATCAGGGACGTTACAAATACCCTTATAAAGATCCTCATATGACATTTCAATGTTATGAATTAAATATTATATTTAGAATTAATTATTTAACTTTTCAATATCAATACACTCATTAACATTTATAATTATGTTGAAATAAAAAATAAGATAATAACGTTAAACATGACATGGGGAACACAACTACATATTTATAGATTCAATAATTAAATATTCATAATATATCAATCATTTTGTAATGTCTTATACATAAAATTACTAGTGCCGACCATTTTTTCGAATCTGTTCATCCTATTTTTGATATATTCATTTTTATCCATATATAGAATTTTTAAAAACACATTGTACTAAATTAATTCCTCATTATAGTTCATTTTTTTACCCTTTAGGACATTGATGAATTGAAAAATATTATCAGTTCACTAATAAAATTTTTTAAAAGAAAGAGATTCTATGTTAAAAAATCATTGTCAATCAGGATAAAAATATTTCTTAGTGACTTATTTTCAAAAACCATCATATGTAATTATGACCATTTATACAAAAATATGTATCTCTATATATTTTATTGATTATTATGTAATCCATTTTTCGATTTCATTGGGTTAATGAAAGATAGATAATTGGGTAAAAAATTATAGTCCATCTCGAATATTTTTATATCTCAGAAATATAATATCATATTTGAATTAATACAACTCAAGTTACTCATTAATGTCATTTAGAATATAAAATGTTATACAATTAGGAATGGATATTAATTTCCCTTTTTAAATTTAGTCATGGGACCAAATATCATATATGGTATCAAAGAGGAAATATACCATTTTTTGTTAATGAAAAATAGTGACTAGATCAAAAGCCCACCAATCCTCTCCCTGATTAGATTATAATAAAGGTTCTCATAAGAAAATTATAAATCTAGGTATGTTTACATAACATATATATTATAATCTTTGGCTACAAGGGATTCATATTATCTATACACCCTTAATTATATAAATAAAAAAAAATCAATGAAATTTACATTAATAGTTTTTTTCAATTTACAAGTGTGCTTGTTAAATAATAATTTTACTCTATATCATATTCTAGATTCTACATAAAATAGTCTTAAAATATTATTAAAATATAGAACAATATATGATAGTCAAGGAATTAGGATAACTCAATGTCATAAATAGAAGTTATTGTTTCACTACACTAGTCCTGTGATGTATTTAGAACTTAATAATAACTTTTAATTGAATATATACTTTATTATAAAACTATGAAACAACACCATTGAAAATAATAATTATATTAATTCTCTCATGAATCTAAAAAATATATATCTTATAGGACCAATAATATTGTGTGGGAATAATGTACATTTCAGTTAATCAATTATAATATGATTTATAGAAACCCCATAGACATTTACATCCCATTCCCCTTGGTCACATGAATTTTATTGCATATGTGAATGATGTGTTAGGTCCTTTATTATGGCAAGGCTCCCATATCCTAACCAATATCTTAACTATTTTAAAAATAAATATCTATTTCTCCCACTCCACTATAAACCACTACAAGTTTTAAATTCAAATTCTTCACCCAAATAAACAACATCCATAGAATCTAAGGTAAAATATTACTCTATATATGTATTCATGTATGCTATGGTGGTTTATTATTACACATCAAAATTACATTCCATTAATTATGGAAACATAATTAAGATTTCATTTTATATTTATTTAATTCAAACATACAAGTAGTGTGAACCTTTATAATATGCATATCTTAATGTTCAAATACATAAAACAAATACGTTAGTTCTTATCAATTGATTACAGATATTATTCATTATAGTATAGAAATACTAAAAAGGATTGGATTGGTCTATATTGTAAATGATAAAGGTCTATGTGACATCAGTTTTAAAAAATAAAATTACATATATGAAAAATAATATAGAGGACACATGTTGATTCTTGCCTCAAATTTATAATATTATTTAATGATCTTGAATTATCCAAAATTATATAGAATGTGACATAGATAGAAACACATTTTTTGGAGTTTTTACTGATTAACCACTTTATCACTTCACCAATATGTGTGTTATAAATTAGGAAATGAATAAATTGTGATATATTTATGTAAACCTTCATATCTAATATTTAATTTATACTTATAGGGATTTCCATGAAGGAGAACATTCAAAATGACATATTGTTTTAATCTAGGTCTGATATATCATGTATAATAAGTGGTATTACATCTATATAATATTTTAAAAATACCACAATACAGTAACTAATTATTTTATAAACAAAATATGAATCTTAATAAATAATTAAATTACAATATCTAGTTACATTATCTAACTAATTGTTCCATCTCAAAGAAGATTTCCCCAATCTATAATTACACTATTTCAATAAGGAAACAAAATAATTGATATTCAGTAAATCAAAAACATCATCCAATATCATATACACATACATCAATAAATATATATTATATTATTTTTTCTTTATATATATTTAATATGTATCTTAATTATATTGAATTTCTATGATATATAACATCTATAAGAATGTAATCTCTATAAAAATAAAAAATATCTATTAATAGGGGATTAAATTTTTTTTCAAAAATTAGCTTCAAGATGATATTTATAGTTATAAAATCTACTATTAGTGTTATTTTTTTCATATATAAATTTCACTTGAATTATAATGGTATCACTCCATTATGTCCATAACCCATGTAACAATATTATTTTCTATACATGAATTCTATATATGATTTCATATCTTCTAATTGTATCTCTTATTATAAACACCCAATGAAAATTTAGTTTATAGATGGATGAACATATATGAAAATTTACTCATCACATTTTAAAATAAAAAATTATTATATTTTTTGATAATATTGTGTATTACTAAACCATCAATAATCATTTCATACCTGAGTTTGTTTTTCTGGAATAACCCTTATTTATCATGAACATTTTCCTTCATATATGAAATTCCAATATGTTGATCATTAAATTATTATTATTAAATCACCTTCTAAATGACACTTCATTTTAAATTTTCTATCTCAATTAAATTATAAATTACAACATAAATTGTTTCAAATCAGTATTATTCATATAATACCATATAATTATATTATTACAAAATTTACTAAAAATATTTTTCTAATCGATAGTTTAGTTTGTTAAATTCCATTTTCCATATGAATTCTTCATTATGCCGCATTCTTAGAAAAGGAAAAATTATTTTCTTCCCAATATAAAAATCATGTGATGTTTTTATTATTACATTAGATGTCATGCTATTAGGAAAGTATAACATAGTTTCAAGAGAATATCATATAAATTGTGTAAGATGATAATCATGGGACATTATTGAATTCATTATCCCTAAAAAATTTCTATTACTCATCCTTGATATAATATTCCACAATTTAGATCATGGAGGAGAGTGTTTTAAAAAAGTTCTATAATATTTAAGATTCTCCATGATTTCAAAAATCATGTATTAAAAATCCAAATTCTATTGGAGAATCATAATACTTTTGTACAATTGATTATATACCCCAATTTTGAAGACCATGAATTTATGAATGGTTGAAGAATATAGACTCATTAATATCACATAAAAATATTATCTAAATCCATTATTAAATGTTAAAAGTTTATTATACATAAAAATAACATTAGTACATATTAGAAATAATTCATTTCATTGTATAATATCTAATTATCTTACAGCTCACAAAAAAATTTCATTAAAGTTTACATTGGTCATTTTACCTAACAAATAAGTGTCGTAATTCTCACATTTCTATTTATTAAATAAGTACAAAAAAATTTCACTATGGAGTTTGTTTTTTAAAAATATTTATTTTTCTATTTTCATAATAATGATGACACGTGGTGTTACAATCAACATTGAAATTCATATCATGAATGTTACTAGTAGAATTATTTTTATAACGAATCTATAATCCATTAACTATATTTCTAATTTTAGTAATTATATTATTAATATAATTAACAACTATTTTTTTATTCAATGTGAATAAAAATTTAACATTATTGAAGAAATATATTAAATAGAAATTATTATTTATTCACAGAATATTGAATATTTTTTTCTAATTATATAACATGTGTGGCAAAAATAGCTAATATGTTCTATCCTCTAATTATATATCTATTTAATCCTTTGTAGGATATATAAATAAACCACCCATCATAGATTATATTTTATTTATGGGTTTCATTTATTAAGAAAAAATGATTTCACACACCTACTAACTAAAAAATAAGTGTGAGAATTAAAAAAAATATTTCAAAAGTAGTTAAACCAAAATTTTATGATTTCTTATCCTTTAAAAAATTAATCTACCTATGATACAAAAAAATAATTATATTATATGTAACATGTTATTGATAACTCAAAATGGTAACTACTATACATACCGTTATGTACATTAATTTAATATCTATGAGTTATTATCATGTTTTTGATATTATCATTAATAGAAGCAATTGGAATTAATCCCATTAAAAATGATGACACTATATATCATAACAATTTTGGGAGAAACGATATATATTTCACTATGATTTCCAAAAAAAAATTATTTTAACCCATTACATATCTATTTATAAAGGTAAACGAAGGAAAATATACACAATAATAATATTTGATTTTGATGTGGAAAACATTATTCAAATTATAATATCTGGATAAACATAACATGGTCACTTTGGTAACCCAAAATTTATGGATTCACAAATAAGTGCCACCCAATTATCTCAATAGGAAATGGTTATATATATTTTTAATTTGAAACATACTACATGAAAAATAATGGATAATCGACATGAATATGACTTATTGGTTTACCCATAACAAATACTGCTAGTTTTTTACATGAGTTTACTTTGGAATAAATATCATACATAGTATTTATAGAGTTATTTTTGTCTTAATGTTTATATATATATATATATCATTTTGGTACTATATGTAACTATTATATCCAAAGAAATCATTACATCTCATGTAATTTTAATATTTTAAAATCCCTTAAGAAATATTTCATTGGAATCTGAATTCCATTCTCAGAACTAACATGTTTATAATGTATAGATGTATAACTGTTTAAAATAGTTATTTTTTGTATTACTAACACAAAAAATAGAATCAAAATATAATTTCAAATAATCAAGAATATCATTATTATACTTTAAAAATAAACAATTTCATGTATGTTCTTAGAATCATATAAAATAATTGACCCATACAATATTAATCATTAATAAATAACTAGTTGGCTACCACATTTATAGACAAGGGTTAAGCCTATAAAATATTAGTGGAATTACCCAAATTTCATCTACCCATAGTTGTTCTCTCCTGGGAAACAACATTCCAATCATAATTCTAAAATATAATTTTCATTAAAAATAATTATTCTATATAACAAATAAAAGGAATATTTGATGAAATCTATGTTTTATATTATCAAACCATCCATGAAATTTAGTGACTGAATGTGTATATATATCTATGATATATAATTCAGATAATATTAACTAAAAATATAATAACATCATATATATATATATAATTTATATACATGATTTTTAAACATAATTTTCATTGGTAAATGAATAATTTTATTTTTTAATATGAAAAATAATTGCATAATTTTATAAATTTTTTCAAGAAACCTATTTATATAACATAATGCCCTGAGGGTTTAGTGTGGACCCAAAGGGACCATTCTAGTGAAGTATTTTAAAAAAAATATTCAGTCAACTATCATATTATGAAATTAGGTTTTGAAATATTACAAATTAGTAAGATATCAAATAAATTTTCATAAACCATTCCTTAATGAAATTCCCCATACTATTTCATTCATTTTATCACACTAAAGAAAATCATACATAAATATAGATAATTAAAACCATGATATATTTCAGTAAAAATTAATTAACTCCTATGACTTGATTTTTATCAAAAAATCCAATTTATCGGTATCATACATAAAATAAAGGAGACTATAATTGTTCATTTATCCATATGAAGAGAAATGGAAAAATTAAATGAATTATGCACTATTTTTTAGTCTCATTATAAATATATATTAAAAATAAATTTCTTTCCTATATATCATCATATTTTTTTCAATAGGTTAATATAAAATTACTATTAGTAGGGGAGAATCATCTTAATTATATCATATATCATTCCTCAAATGGACCTTTAAAATGAACTACAATCCTGGGAAGGGCACTGAAATGGCCATGTGACATTTACCATATCACATTATGTGATTTAGTTCATAATAATTAATTTATTATTTCATACATAGTTATATATATTAATTGTGATATCTATGTTATCATTATTAATTTGGGAATTTTTTTTGTTCTTTCATAAATCTTATTAAATTTTCATATTAAATCATAAATTATTCTCACTATAAACTTATTTGTATCCTTATTGTCTTATTTTTTCCATGTAATTAGTATTATTTTTCTTTATTGAAATATTTTTTCAGTAGCCGCAATAATATATTCATTATCAATTAAAAAATTACATTATATTTATTTAACATTATATGTTTACATTTATTTTATTGTTCTATATATCTTTAATTTAGTAATGATAATTGTATATATATTATTGTGTTAGATTCTATGTAAATATTAAATATTTTTTATACCAATCACATAAATAATTAAAATAAAAAAATTGATTATAAATGTTCTAAAACAGTTTTCCTCTATGAAAATATTTTTTGAATGAATTAATTTTTAAAAAAATTGTACAAAAATTAAAAATATATATGTATATATTAGGTTTTTCTTATTTAAATTATCTTATTTCAAATGTTATTCCACAATATATTATATTATCGTTTTTTGGGAACCTTCAATATGTGTCTATTTTAATGAAAGTGGCATATTTTTTATAGTGATATAAATATTAAATAATTTTTTTACTATTTAATACCTTATTTTATAAAAACAACTTCATGTTTTATACCATTAATTAATACATAATTCACTATATCAATACATTATTTGTATTACAATATAATTTATAAAAAAAATTTGTGTATTATCATGTTAATTATCATTAGTAACTCATTACTATCAAGAATAATTTAAATCAAACCATTAATAGTGTATTGTATAGTTATGTTCACTATTATATTCATAAAATTTAATTGGAAACCAACATATATTTGAAAGTTGTGTAACTTATATAAAATTATTCATCAAAATACTATTAAAAAAAATTCTTTCATTGGATAATAATTAATACAATTTACCATTATATACTAAATAATAATTGAATAAAAATTCATCTTTAATGGTTCTGAGTGTTTTGTAGAGAGTTATTTTAAAAAAAGTATTATATATTTAAAATCATATTCTCTTTACTTAATGATTATATATATATATATAATATTATTAAACATAGATGTTTAAACTATCATCATTCTAATCAACCATAAAAGTATCCCATAATATTCAATAACTATTTTTCATTAAAATATACATTAAAATAAGAATATATTCTATATCATAAAAATAATATTAAATATGTAAAACTAAAAGGATAATTTTTTTATTTTTTGAAAAGAAAAATGATGTAGAATAAAGATGGTGTGTTCTGTAAATAATATATTTTGACAAATTAAAAAAATAATTACATGTGAGTTTTATAATAGAACCATTTAAATTAAATTGATGATAATAAATCATTTTCTCTTCAGTCTTGTTCATTTTTTTTACTTCTACAAAACATCATCAAACAAATATATTCAAGGAAATAATACCCTAAAAATAAAATCCTTCAAATTTTAATGAAAAATGTAATAAATTCATCACATTAAAATTATAACATAATATATATTCAATTTAATCTCCACATGTATTTTACATTTTGACAATAATTTTTTGTTAAAAATAATTACATTTTCCCCTAGTTGACAAAATAATATGTCAAAATATATATGGAATGTGTAAGAAAATATTTTATACTCATAAAAAATATGATTCTAACCAATAATATGTTTTCCCACATGAATTAAAACATTATAAAAAATAAGAAATATTAGTTTTTATTAATGAACCTTACATTGAAATATTTACTTATTAGACCATATTTTGTATCACTTCGTGAAATTCCCACATATCTTATTAAAAAATCATCAAATTATATTATTTAAGTTATGAAACACTACATTATTAGAAATTATAAATTCGTTTTATTTCTTATTATCTCTATAATTAATATTATATAAAGAAATTTCATAGGGATATGAGTCTTATTAAATGATTTCTGTAGAAAAAAGGGGGAAATTTACTTAACATACTCTACACATTATTATTTTTATGTATAAGTTATATTATTAAAATTTATACCATATTTGAAAACTAAACATTTTGTATTATTTTTGTTTATTCTTTTAGGAATTATAATGTTTTTTACAGTAATATTTTGAATCAAACTGATCATCTTCTAGTATATTTATTATGTGACATATCTATCCAATATTTCATATTCATCTCTTCAGGATTGTTATAAATATATATATGTATAATAGAAAAAAATTTAGTTATTTTAATGTAGAACGATTATAAACTAAATAAAATTTTGACTTAGGATATCTCATAAACCATAAAAATTATCTTCATAATTTTTTTTTGAGATTCGTTTCATTAGTTTTTTTCTCAATTATTCAACATATAGACTTATTTACCCTTATATTTATGGTTTAAATCTACCATGATTATTTCAATATTAATTTTATCTAAAAAAAGTGTTATAAATTGTAAAAGGTAAAAAAAATTGTCTCTAAACAAGAAAAAAATAAGTAATAAATATTTAATTTTTGTTAAAAGACATATTCAGTTACAATTCATAATAATTACATTTTTATTAATTAAGATAAATTATTTTATTTTTTAATAATAACACATTTATGAGTATAATGGAATATCCAACCTCATAGAAACATTTTGGTTAAATTAAAATCTATCTCTAATAAAAAAATTGTATATTCCTTTATTCATTTAACAAGAATACTCATAAATTCTATTCAATAATCCATAATATATCAGGATATTTCACAAGAATAGTTCATTTTATTATTTTTTTATTCTCATAAATATATTTATTTATTATTTGTTTAAAATAACATTATTATAGGTACATATTTATCATTAGTTCTACCAATCAAAAGGAAAAATCTATATTTTTTTTTGAATTCGGTTTCGTTTTCAAAAAATAATTATTGTGTGAAGTTTTTGAAAATAAATTTACCATATATTATATATTATGTATTAGATTATATCTATTTCAAGAATATTAGGTCATGATCACTTTATAATTTATTCATTGAATTCAATGAAACTATCAACCCAATTTCTTGATTAAACTATCTTATTAGTGGAATATAATGATTATATATTATTATTAATTATGATTTGAAAACATTTTTATCATCTAATTTATATTACCATTATTAGTAGCTAAATTTGAATGAAAATAAAATAACTCATAATCCTTATAAAAACCTCTATATCAATGTATTCATTGATTATTCCTTTCATAAAAATATGTTTATTTAATTTTCTAATAATTTCATTATATTCAAAACATTTTTCATTATTTTAAGAAAGGTGCCATTTTACTACAATTACATTAATTATTTATAATCATGATATCATTTTTTCCATGAATTTTATGAAAATATAATTCTTTCATTTTATATTTCAATTTACAATACTTATTACTACCTTACCTAGTATCCTCATTACATAATGATTCTTCATTATTAAGATTTTTTTAAGTTATTTTATCATTAATATAAGGTAATAATGATTTCTTATTTCAAATAAATATCATGTAAAGGATAAAATTCATCTTCACAATTAAATATTTATTTATCAGGATTGAAAACTTAATTTAATCTGCGTGTTTCATATAGATTATGTTTTTATTCCTCAAATTATAAATTTATCTCCATCTCTTTCATTCAATAGTCTTGTTGAAAAAATCATCATATTAATTATCTTAAATTTTTATTGTAAAATTCTTAAATGAATTATAATAATACTCTCTACGGATTTATTTTAAAATATATATTTATATATTATATTTTTTTTTAAAATAAATTGTATAATTAATAGATTGTTGTACATAAAATTGTTCATTTAATTCATGTTTTTAGAGAAAGTATTGGAAAATTTGAATTTACATTTAATCCTTAATTTTCCTATTTCAATGGTGTAACTCCACTTATATTTAAAAATATTATTCTTTTAAAGAATTTTTTTTATGTAATATGAATACATTAATTATCATTAACATGACCCTTATCACTATTCTTAGAAAAATTCACATAAAATATTTTAAATTACACTTTACTAACATAGTGACCCTAACTAAATCAATAATATCAACAATATTCCATAAATTGATAATAATATTTCATTTCATATTCTACAAAAATAATAAAAAATTCCATATTCAGGAGTAGAATTTATTTTTTTCTCCCTATATATATATATATGACATTTCATTGTTCCCCTACTTATTTCAATTATAAGTATTATATGGTTTATTTCACGTGTCTTTAATATAATTATAACCAGTTTATTTTATAAAAGATTTTTGGGATAAGGCCTAAAAATATAATTCCATTAGGTTGATACTTGAGAAAAATCATATTATCTTTTTTAGTCACAATTTCTACCTATGAAGTAGAAATAAGATAATATTTCTTTATTTCACAAAGTCAATCTCCAAATATAACATGATAGTGTACCATCATTTATCATAAATGATTAAAGACTTCCATCAATTGATGAAATATATATATTTTTAAAAAAACTATATTATCTACTTTAATAGAATATAATTGTGAAACTACATAGGTATAATATATATCTAGCAATTATAGCTTCAAAAGATTAAACAATTAGCTGCCAAAGGATATATGAATCCAACAATAGAAGGGTGTGAATTACCGATGGTCACTTTTTTTAAATTATTCCAATTATAATCTCGAAAAAATTAAAATAATAAGTATATTAATCAAATTCTCAACCAGTCAGAAATAGTTGATTAAAAAAATAAAACAAAAACATCTCAAAAATTTATTTATAATGTTCTCCATTAGTGTTGGTGGGTGAATCCATCATATGATTATCTTATCTTCAAAAAAATAATCTATTTTTATCAGAAAATATATAACATTTTGGAATTTTTCTCGTGACATTCATTCATTAATAATGAACTAAAATATAATTCTGAGGTGATGATATAATGGTACATAAAAATAAATGGGGCCCCAAAATTACAATTAACGTTAAAAGTGTAATGAAATTTTTATTAATGTTAATAGGGGAGTGATTTATCATAGGACACTATATTAAATAAAATATATAATAGATTAATAAATTATATTATACACATATAAAAAAATAAACTAATATTATTTCCATGGTCTAAAATAAAATCATATAATTAAAAGGTAAAAAATATTTGATGCATCATCTACTAGTGTCTATAAACTATAGGATAATCCTTTACCAATATATCCTTCCTGGAACATGTGTTTTTTTAAAACAGAAATAATAATATATTTATACATAAATTGGTATAAAAATATGGGAATCACATAAATATAAACAGGATTCAAACAATGGATGTATATGGTTTTAAAACCATGAATAATGATTTAGATTCATTAAGTGAGTTTTAAATTCATCAACTTAGTCAAAATTAGTAAAAACTATTAATATTGAATAGTTTAACAATAAAAAATTCATGATTAGAAATACCATTATTTGAAAAACATTAACATAATATCTTACCCATAATAGGGGATTTTATGTATGGAAACAATTTTAATTCAATGTAATATAAGTACCTGAATTAATTATAAAATCTTGACCTGTAACCGAATAAGAAAATAAAAAAATTACTATGTAAATTCATTTTAAAAAATAACTTAAGGGAACATATTAGTAATAAATAATAATTAATTTAATAGGTTTACTCTTATATTATCATATATGTGGGTATGAATTATTATTTACTTATTCATGTTTTATTTAATAACAATTCATTTCTGAAATATAATTCCCATATAACCTGATGGGCCCCCAAAAAACTTATTTTGGGTTCTATTTTCATCTATGGGTGAAGGAATAAACCAAAACATATAATTTTAAACATTAACAACATTTTTATAATAGATACCCAAATAATAATACAAATTATAATGAATCTATCAACAATTTTCTATTTTTAAAATTTATCTGTTGAAAATTAAAATAAATTATATAAAATTCTCCAAAAAAATAATATTATAAATTATACAAATATAATAAAACAAAATATATATCCATTTTTGAGAAACATATGATGTGATACTATTGTAGTGTAATGACTTCAAATAATTATCAAATGACATCAATACCCTGTATATATGAATATTATTACATCCCTGTGAAAATGTGATTTTAATTTAAAGTGACTTTTAGTGTCTCAATCAATACTATATTGGAAAATTATATATGAGACACCCAAATGAGGTGAACATAAGAGTCAGGGGATAAGAATATAATGGGGGGAATTTATATTCAATTATAGGAGCAAGGGACTTTTCCAGGAAGTGAAATTATATTTTATGGATAGGAAATCATCAAAACCTAGAATAAAAATGGTTATGTGATGTCCCATAGTGAAGTTAATTTAAATATTTTTGGTAGAAATATCATTTTTTGGACTATTTTTTGTGATGTATTGTTTTCATGAATGATCAAAATTCTAGTAGTAATAATTCAGGAATATAGGACCCAAACTTTTTATGAAGCATTGTTAGATGAACAACTAACCAAATCCTACATAAAATATACCACATTTCTTATATTAAGTAATTTTTAGGGAACTTTGTGTATGTAATTTATTCGAAATTTACTTTTAGTCATACCCACTTTATTTGATACAATATATATATATATTAATTATATGCTTAAAAAATAACTTTATAATAAAAAATTACAATTCAACCATTTCAAAAAATAATTTATCATATATTTTATCAATTTTCTCAAAATTCTTTACATGAACCCATGATTCTTGAAATTAATGTTATCATCAATAAACTATGTACCATTTAATCCATATAATCACTACATAAATGTTTTTTTAGAAACCCCTCTAAATAAATTTCATTTTTTTCATAAAAATATCTCTCATGAAAAGAGCAGTTTACTGTAATCATATAAGAACACCAATTATAAATACACTCTATAACATAAAGATATACATTATTGAGGACATATAAAAACATCATATTAAAATTACACAAATATATTTTTATAGGAACAATATTTGGCTCAAATCATGTCATTATCAACTTACATTTATATTATAATTTTAATTGAGTTATTATCTAATTATTTATATTTCTAGATATGTAATTTACTATTATTTATTAAAAATTTATTTTCATAATGGTATTTTTAAATTTTAAAAATACTATAAAAAATATTATAATATTTATGAATAGATAATATGCAACTAAAAGTCCATAATTTCATCAAGAAATTGTTGTGTAAAGTTGATGTATAATAACCAATAAAATACCACACATGAAATCATTTTTTATATGAATAATTTTTGAAATTAGTTTCATGAAAAAACCAAACAGAAAATATTTCTTGAAAAATATTATTTCTGATGTAATTTCATCTTAAATTGTAAAACAAATATTTTAAAATTTATATTATAACTTCAAAATTATTGTACACAAATCGAGTAATTGTTTTAAAAAGTTGATTTAAATATATATTCAGTAATTAATTATTTAAACAAATTTAATGAAACTGTAATATTTATATGAAAATGAATAACATACATTTGTAAATTTTAAAAATATATTGAGATGAAAAATCTAATTATTCAATTTTATGTTAATAGTGTAAAGGAACATAAATATAAAAGTGAATATAAGAGAGGTTTTAGGATAAAATGAAATAAAAAATTGATGTTTTGAAAATTAATGGAATACTTATATATATATGTGTGCGTGTGTGTGTGTGTGGTTGTAAAAACTCTAAAACAGCAATAAATATGTTAATATAAGTATGTTTTAAAATAAAAGAATTGGTAAAAAAATCAACTATTCCTCGATCATTAAAATAATGAAATTCTTCCACTCATGGAAAATTTATATAATTATAAGGAAAATTTTAACATATTTATTTGAAGAATAAAAATATTATAATGGATGTGTAAAAAGATTTGGAAAAATATGAGTTGGAATATAATATCCATATAATTTTTCTATATGTATTAGGTTAGCCTATGTCAGAAATTAATGGATAAGTCACTTAAATGACTAACTATTAGTTGGTGTAATCCATTAATTAACCCTTCACATTTAAAAAGGGTATCATAAATATAAATCATATAACGGAAAAATCTTTAGTATCATTAATCAAAATCCACATAAAACTAACTATATATGCAATCCTTATAACCCAAAAATTTATATTATTCTGATTAATAAAAAACTATTGATAAAACATAAAATATTCCTCCACGCACTCGCATTGTAATAAAAAATAACCCATCATTAGTATAAATTCAAAAAATTCAATTGAATTTGTTTTTATATATTATTATCCCAAAAGAAAAAAATGGACATGTCAATGATATATTAACATCCCATTTATGTTTCATGAAAATTCATAAAATAAAACAAAAATTATCATGGGTGAAAAATAGTTTTTTGTAATTTTAAAAATTGGAGTGTGTATGTGGAATTACAGATTGATCTCATTTTGAAGAAGTTTAGACTATATAAAAATTAAATTTTTATTCATATTAAAAATATTATTGTCGATGAATTTAAAATAAAATATTAACTATTTCTATGATGACACTATGAGTCGATGAGGTATAATGTGATATTAAAGGTTAATTCTAGGAGTTGGAAGATATTCAAATTAAAAATATATTATAGGTTAAAGGATACATTATTCCTAAGGAACTTAATTTTTGTAATTTTTTCATGTATGATAATTATAATATATAAAAGGTCAAGTTCACTGAAACCCTAGATATATATTCCATAATAATGAAAAAAAGATGATACTTTTTTATGATTATAGAGAAACCATACTGGATCATTAGTGAAAGTATCTTTGTAATGGGTACATAAGAGATATGTCAGAATGTTAATATTAATTATCCCAATGGGTTGTAATTTGATTTAAAACTCATTATTAGTTTCATGTAGGATTTTTTGAGGGAGAATTTATTGTTATGTATAAAAGGGGTGTTTAAAAATGATTTTAGGTAACTAAAAATGTTATCTATCATAAAGGGGGAGAGGTAATGGGAAGTGAGACATATTATATCTTCAATATGATAGAATATGATTTGGCCAAATGTACAAAACAGTAGTATGGTGTTCTAGAAAAAAATCCAAAAAACTTATCAATAAAAAGATAAATAGATCTAACATTTCATCACCATACCAATAAATAAAACTATGGTTCAACTTTTACATAAACATATCAAAAAAAAAAACAAAATGATATTCATGAATAGAAAAAACAATAGTGAATGATAGTGGACATGCTATAATTTATATGGTTATGAATTTTTTACAGATTCGGTGGGATAATACTTCAAAAATATTTATATTATAGGTATTATAATTATTATAATAAATATAAAAAATTCACAAAACAATATAGTAAAAGTCAAATAATTTTTTAGATCAATATCATTAAATGTATATTCTAATATTTATTTTATAGATTTACTCAACCAGTTGAGTTGGACGAAATAGAATCTAATATTATTAGGAATCATATAATTTTCTCATCTACTTAATAGATTCCAACACCACATCAACTAATGTAACCAATAGACAATTTATAACACAATCTAAAATTGAGTAATACTAGTCTATCTTTCCCATCCAATTGTAATATATTAATATTCTAATAAATGAAACATGTGTACATATGCCTTCTCTTGATACTAATATAAGAATTTCAAAGGGTCTAATGAAGTTTTTCCATCATATAAAAAGATTCTATTGACTTGAAGAATTTATTCACAATATTATTAATCCCTTTTTATATGACTTAATCATGGGATATCTCTAGAATCATCCAATACATAGGGAAAACAGTTTTATTATCCTCATGTATGTACCATTCTAATCTATTATCCTTTCACATGAGTCACACTTAGGCACAATTCTTGTTTAGATGTTTTTAAACTATATCCTTCCAAAAAAATTCATCTAGAAATTTCTTTCCATATAGACTATGAAATTGAAAAAAAAAATCAAGAAAAAATTCATGGATAAATAGAGATTTATATCAATGTTTATCATTGATTAATGGAAAAATATTATGAAAGTCGTAGAAAAAAAATATTATTAACAAATATTGTTCCTCATTTCCATTATTTTTCATTATCCTGTAATAGTAACAATAATGAAACTAATTCATGTTCAGATTTTATAACGATAATTGATTCTACTTCATTTTTAAATAGAGTAACCAAAATCCATATCCAAAAAAATAATTTCTATTCAATCATAAATAAATATGTTGTGTCTTTTCTCCTTTATATGTCTTAATGAACTATAAATTCCACATCATTTAATCCCAAAAAAGGATTATCTTTCTCAAACCATAGTATTTCATAATTTAACAAATTAATGTATTTCATGACCCGCCTTAATGAGTCATAGTTTCAAATATGGTTTTTAACATAAGAAAAATAATAACACTAATAAAATTCAGTTTTTGACTATATTCATATCATAAAACACATAAATCATTTGATATATGATTCATTTAGTACGTTCTCTATGTAACAAACCATGTCATATGATATTAGTGACCATACCCTAGATAACCTATTGTTTCTATCATGGAGGGAAATGAGAGGTTTAAATACAATCATCCAACTTTTTTGATGATTATCAAAATCTATTTATTCATTTAAAAAACCATATTTTCAATATTTTTTTACCCATCGAAAATCAAAGACATATTTTTCTTCTTAGTTCCAAGATCCTTCATTTCATATCATCTATAAAAGACACACTTCATCGCCTGAGTTATTTAACTCTCTAAAGACTCCAAAAACATGTCTTATATATAGAGTTGTGTTATGATGTTGTCCCAATAATTTGTTGAATTAAAATACAACTACGATCAGAGTCACACCACATAATTCATTCCTATACAACGAAGGTATCAAAAATTTGATTCTATTAAAGAGGTTTATATTTAAATACATAGGGGATGCATTTTATCTTATAAAAAGACCATATTTCTCATGATATTTTAATGTATTTGGATACTTCATGTATATATAGGCCTTTATGTTATAATAAATAAAGGAAATCTTAAAATTCATAACCTCTATATGAAGATCATCAGATGTGATAAATATTTGTTCAATAAAAGTAGTTTTATTCTCAAAAACCAATTTGAGTATTTATTTAAAATAAATTCCATCATTCTATTGAAAAATTTTCCCCAAGATCCATATATTATATCTTAAATTTCCATCACCTTCTTCTATAAAATATAAGGAATATTTTTACATTAGTCATGGAATTTATTATTGTAGTTCTACAAGATCACATTGTCATTGGATGGAATGGAGTAAATTCATTCCATTATTACTATGTCCTAATATTTCATTTCACATTGCTTCACTACCTCTCTTGGGATTATGGATTCCCAAAATCCATAAGATGTATTAAATTATGATCAAATTCATATCTCAAAATTTTTCAGCTTTCTCAATAAGTTATTCTCAACTGCTATTAAGATTCATATATTATTTTTTTATTTCTGAAGGAGTAAATTTCATCTCACTGACTAATTTTTTCTCAATTTATCTGTCTTTTTCATATGAATAAATACATATTGATCATTCGACTACATTTAAAGATTTCAAATGATTGGTGACCCAATGAAAATATCTAGACTCACATAATTTTATGATCTTATTGTTCTTTTATAATGACCAACATGAACATTATTAATGGTTTTCTTCCCCTAAAACTTTTCATTGTACTAGTTTATGATCTATTCATTAAATATTATCACTAAAAATAAAGATTGATTCATTCATGACCTAGAACTTATCACCACCCCATAGTTTTACTTTAAAATCATTATTACCATCATGTATATGGAAATATTCCTTTTCCATTTTCCCAGAATTCTATATTCTATTCACATTAGTATGGGTGTAAGATATACATTATATTTTTTATGGTGAGAGATATATGGAAACTTACCATACCATAGATACTTTAGAGTACTCTATCCTACAGTAGTAGTTGGATAAATATTGACTAGGTATCCAATCATATTGATTGAATACTCCAAAATAAAATTAGATATTTTGTTTTTTCTAGCTATCAATCATACCAGTTTAATAAATTCCTGATTCAACCTATATACCAAATTATTTTTGGGTGTTATTCCATTTAAGGTTTGTTGGATCAAGATCCCATTTTTATGTAGTTTTTTTATATTAGTACCATTATACACTCTAATATTATTAGATCTATGTAATTTTCACTTCCAAATACTTTTTTAAAAAATAATGAATATCAACTGAACAAAATTACTGAATTCATCATACTTTTGATTAAAATGTTATACCCACAACTTATTAATAGAAGAAGCAATGAATATGATAACAGTAGGAATTATTTATGGTATTATAATGAGGTGGGTCTGCGCTTATATAAGGGAATGATCTTAACCATTAAATATATAATATATTATACATTCTAATGGAATGAGAATATAGTTTTCTTTTCCTTTAATTAGCTCAAATACCATATATTTATTCTCTAATCGAGCATCGGGGACCCATTCCTATAAACAGAAATCATATTCTTCCCACTCTAGTTAATATGCCCATAGTGAAGGAATTTTGGATATTCTTAGGATTTAGTTCCAATTATATCCTTATCATGAGATTTTATGTTCATGTTGGATTTTTCATAGATTACTCATTACCTCACCATCATAGAACCTTGGCCCCTTTTGGAAATTTCATTTGGAAATGGCCTTTTAAAATACTACATCATGTATTGGTCTATAACAATGAAAATCACTCATATTCTACGAATGTGTCTCACTATAAAAATAAAATAGTGATCTCCTTCATATTCTAGATGTTTATATTTAACATTCCATCTGTATCTATTTAATCATTACCTAGTGGATTTAATAATTTAAATATTATTGATACATAGTTCAATATGAATTCTAGTTACACAGTTTAGTGGACGGAAACACTGGAGTCTACCTTCCATTACTCCAAAAGAATGTGAATATAGTACAGTAGATAGTCTCCTACATAATTTGTTATGAAAATTTTACAAAAAAATATCCTTATAATGGATTCCTTACAGCTTTTCCATTTATCTGGACATTATAAAACTCATACTAATATTATAGTTGATTCCATAGATAATCTACATTCAATCATTCTCTACCTTGAATTATGTTCCAATCATTGATGAAATTTATTTCATGTTGTGTGTACACATCAATCCGCATTGAGGGAATTACTGAATGGTATATAGAACTCGTTTATTATGAGTTACTAATTCAGGATAAACTTATAGACATCATTAAATAACATATCCATATTTATCTAGTTATTAATGATTGTATTAACCATCTAATAAAATTATTCTAAAAGTGATAATAAAAGAATTATTTCCCAAACATCATCGATATGTGTTTAATTTATCCTTATAGTGGCTTCCTTAATAGTTTTGTCAATATTTTATCCCCCCCTTCTATATATTATATATCATGTCCCAAAATATTGGAAGTTATATGTCATTTTGGATTATATAGTCTTCTATTTGCATCCTCCATAAACCATATGGGGTTTTATCGATTTGATATAAATTATAATTTACATCATTAATTATGACCTATTTGAAATAAAATATATCTATATAGAATCAGTATAATTAAAGTGAAATATATAATATTATCTAAAAACTGTATGTATCAAACTAGTCTATGATACAACTTGTTTGGAAGTGAACCTCTATTAAATATCTAGATTATAGAACATGTGTTCCCTAGAATTAAGTGCACAATTACACTACTATATAGTGGGAAAAACAATAGTACATCGCAAAACATAATGAATACGGAATATGAATCCATTTTGAACCTAGTAAATAATATTATGTATCAACATTCAATAAATAATCTATGAAACTCCTAAAAACATTCATTCAATGGAAAAACTACAAGTAAGAAGAGTGGATGAATTTTTTTTTGATATTTAGGATTTTTCAAACATCTCTGGGAGAACTACATAAATTGATTGTAATAGAAAAATTAAAAGGTTTATCTATATATCAAGTCATTACAATAAAATATAAAGAAATTAATTTTTGATTTATATGATTAAGAATTAGGTTCCACCATTATGGTATACATATACTCAAACTAAATAGCATGTTTCACAGTCTTTAGATATTTGTTAACAACCATCCATTGTATCCTTCAATCCACATAAATCTAGAACTAAAAAAGTTATTTTGAATGTTTTACTATTTTTAAAAAATATTATAATTAGATGAAACTTTATCAACTTACAAAAACCTTTATAAAAATGCTATTGTCAAGTAAAAAAACCCAGTGTTAAAGTCTTCACCAGCCACTACCTTATGAAGGATAAAGGTATAACTATGGTCTTATTTCTAGTAATTTTAATTATGTAACTTGAATAAAGGATTCATAATCCCATCAATGGTATATAAGTAAATCCATATTATATAGTATTCAACTGCACATTTATTTTTATGATCATAGGGTAAAAATACCTTGAAAGGGGTTGTTTTATTATTAGATTTACTTTTACTAAGGTGATTTAATGCGTCCATTGGGTGAATCACCACATACCCATTATCCATGATCATGATCTATAGACAAAATCATTAAACATTTGATTTTATATTAATTAATATAAAAAAATAATAATAATAACATATTTACATTATATTCACAATTTAATAATGTCAACTAATTAATTCATGCAATTATAATCCCTAATGTATTAGTGTCCTTGGAGATTTTACACACACAGAATATATCTTTTCGTTTCCATGAATATTTTATTATAGACTCACTAATACATTCCAATCATATATAAATAGAACGTCAAGACACAAACTAATGTACCTCAATGATAGTGGTGACTTTATAACATTGGAACTATATTCAAGAAATCACATATCAAATGAATAAATAGTTTATTAGTATTTGTTAAATATTGATACTTTAATATTACATTAAATTATATAACATAAAATAAGATATAATTTTCTTCGATCACACCATTATTTCACTAATAATATCTCTAAATATCAATCATAATACACTTCATAGAATCCTATGGAATTGAAACATATGTAATGGGAGATCATAAAGGCTCATTTGGGTAAGCATACAATAGATGATAACAATAATAGATAATTCATAATCAAAATAAAATGTTAATATATATGTAAAAATATTACAACTAAAAAATAACCACATCATGATGAAGAATATGAAAATAATAAATGGTGGAAAAATAATGTCATTAAAAAAA
Source organism: Viscum album (assembly GCA_963277665.1). Classification (NCBI taxonomy): domain Eukaryota; kingdom Viridiplantae; phylum Streptophyta; class Magnoliopsida; order Santalales; family Viscaceae; genus Viscum; species Viscum album. The sequence continues at coordinate 932,161,979 of OY728165.1, forward strand.
TTACATGATCTTAAAACTTATATATTGATATTATAACTAATCAAATAATAAAATGGGTGTCAATAAATAATATAATAATGAAGTAATTTATAATTATATATATTATAAAAATATATTTTTGTAATAATTCCATGAAATCATAAATAAATGTTTAATGCTTCATCCAATGCAGAATCTAGTTTTTCCCATGAGACCTACTGATCCATCAAGGGGATATAGTTGGTCCCTCCTGACACGTGATATTTCAAAATAATTCTTCATGTGAATAGGGAAAAAATAACCAGAATAAATATTGATATTGAAACTAATATATGAAATGTCTGTAATTTTCTTAATCAAAAAACGTATTCAAATACCATCATGTATTATATAAAAAATTGTATCGAAATTATAAATATTTTTCCAAACTGATCATAAAAATATGGAGAAATAATAATGATGGTATCTATTAAAAATATTTTCAGAAGATGAAATATAGAATATGGGATGTTATTATTGATGAATCATATACAATAAATTTTTTATTAAATCATTCATTAAGAAAATAACCTTCTCACTTTGAAAAATCATATCTTAAAACTAACCAGTTCAATGATATTATGGAAAGCATATTCATTAAATGTAATATGGGATACATTTAAAGCAGTATTAAAATCAATGATAAATAATGGACATGAGAAATTATATTCATTCCATTGATGTTAAAAACCATTCATTTCACACATATGTAAGAACATTCAAATAGTACGTCGTTCATAAAACAATATGATGATAATTTTAAACCACCTTTTAAAATTAATTCATCGGATAAAATGGATTTTAACAATAAAGGGAGAATATTTAAATGATTTATTATTTTTTTTATAAAACATGGATATATGATGGAAATATTCCCCAGCATTGGCATAAACATTAATAATCTTGAATAGTGATGAGATTGTGAAATAAACCATCACATGAGGTCTGAATTATGTCGTATGAGTTATAAAATTATATATAATAGATACTGATATGTTATACATATCTCCCAAAGGAATTAACATATATAAGATTCCATATATTATTTATTTTTATTCTTTTATCACTTATTTAATACTTATTCATTATTAAAATAACTATTTTTGGTCCTGACTACTTCATTTTTCATGTATGTTTTTGTTTGGCAGTTTTTTTCACTATAAATTAATTATGTTTAAATTGACAAAAAAATTATAATGTTATATTACTCATATATATTTATTATATACTTATTTAGTTTAATCTATAATATTTGTAGTTAGAAAAATGAACTACATTGTTCACGGAGATGACAGGATGTACGTACACAAGAATGATGATTCCATTTTTTAACAGATGGAATTAAATAAATTATAATTATAATTAAACACTAAATGATAATTATTATATAATATAAATAATATATATTCAAAAAATATATCCTTATTATCATCCAAATAAAAAAAGAAGTGAAAAACTAATAACATCTCTGTATGGAGGTTACAGTGTACACATAGGCACGAGAAATATTAACTTCTTCCAATAGAATATAATGTAAGAAGGTATATATGATATTATCATTTTTTATTTATAATTATTATTTAAATATTAAATATTTAAAAATTGACTATAATAATTCTAGTCTGAAAAATATGGTGATGAAAAGTGAATTGTATCGACATGGGGTGACGGTATGTTGTACGTCCGCACTAGTGATAATTTCACATTCCATTTGATCAGAATGATTGTGGATAATGGTGTTTTACTAAACATGAAAAAATCTAGGTATATATAGGATACTTATATTATAATTTTATCTTAATTGAATTGGATTTATTGAAGGTAAAAGGATAAGTATAAAATAATCCGATCATCTAAGGTGATTATATCTTCTTTGGAATAAATCCTATATATATTTCCATAAGTATGGGTTGGTATTTTGAGGAGAAAAAACCTTCATAGATTGTATAATTATTTTTATAAAATAAATGGATATGGTTTGGTTGATCTACATGGTTGAATGTGGTTGTATGAATTGATAGATGGAGTGTCTTTTATAGTTTAGTGGTTGAAAATTATTATAATTTTTAAAATATAAAATTAATATAAATTAATTTGTATGTCCAAATGGATTAAAATTGAAAATTCTAGAGGATATGACTATATTGAGTCTAAATAATCAAAACCATTAAAATTTGGAATTTTTTTTGAATATTTTTACTCTTATCTTTTAGATTTCCCTCCAATTAAGACTTTTGACAATTACAATAATAATAATTCTTCATACCCTTTATGGGTTGATAATGTTAATATGAAATCTAAAACTACCCAAAAATGGATCAGGGTTAATGTTTAAAACCATATAAAATTCTTTTGGCCGAATATATGTGTTTGATTTATTTTAAATCATTTTGAGAAATATTAGTTATTATAAAATATCTATAAAATCATTTTTAGTACTACTCAATTAATATATATTTATATACATAAACAAAAATGGGAATTTATATATATATATTTAACACATCCATTAAATGTGATATAAATCTATTAAATTCATTGTATTAAATATCTAATTCAAATATATCCACTTTTAATTTTTTTTGAAATTATTTAGTTTTCATATTAATTAAATAAATATTGTATTAGAGTTTCTTAAACAATTAACAAAATTTTATAATTTATAAAATATGTCAATAAACTTTTATCATGAAAAATATTTAATTAATATAAATATTGACAATTCGGTTCATTCCTATCTTAATTTTCTCCCCATGTGGAAACATATTTGATATTTAAAACTAAGATATTGACATATAGTATCTTATATTGTTTTAAATATTATATGTGTTATTTTCAAGGGATAGTGTATACTAAGGAAGTAAATATCTATACTATGGTGATAAAGATGTAATTATATTCTTATTATAAGAAATGGTAAGATATAATATTCCCTTACCACATAGTTTTAACATAGATTATCCATATTCACCATTTACTAAGGTGATAAATTTTACTATAGTAACTATTAATTTTAGCATATAATATTTCAGTCATATTTACAAAATTTGGAGACGATTACTCAAATTATGGCATACATTATAAATTATTTTATACCTATAAGTTCCATAATTTAATTTAAAACCAAAAAAACAACTAAAAAAATTTAGAAAATGTATTTTATGTATATAAATGTTTTCATATATAATTCAGTCAAAAAATTGAATCCAATGAAGTTAAATGAATTTTTATTAATATAATTTAAAAAATTTTATTTTTTAAACCTTTTTTAAAAAATTTACTATTAAAAATTCCAATTATTTTTAATAAAGATATTTATTTTTTAAAATTCAATGTAAAATGAACCATTTTAGAAAAATAAGAAAATTTCACAATAAGATAATTTTGTTATGATTTCTAAAAAAATAATTTTTTTATAAAATATAATTTATATAAGTTATATAAAATAATCATAATCTTTTCTTGCTAAAATAAAAAATTGCCTTTTTTGAATGATAAATATTTCTAAAGAAAAACATAACATTACTAAAAATGAGTACTTATTTTCAAAAAAATTAATAAATGAGTTTGTATTTATTTGGTTCTTTATAAATATAAATATATTTATATATATTTCATAATTGTTTAAAGATTATTCCTATATTCTAATTCAATGGTTATATTATAGTGGTCATATTCAAATAATTATATTTCATGGATTTTTTATGCTCAATGTTAAGTGTCTTCTACACTATCCAATATTTTTGTTAATATTGGGGTGTCACATTGTCCTCGCTTTGATTAATTACACTACTTAAATTTGAATATTTTTTTTTACAATCATGGTATTATCATTTGTAAATTCATTTGAGGGAATTTCACATCATAAAAATTAATAATAAAATATGATCTTACAAATAGGGATAGGAAAATAAGATGGCACGACCTGTCCTCGGGACCCGTGTCGTGACTACCCCTCGCCCGCCTTCCATAGGCCAGGGGCTGGGGACTAGAACCAAAGGCATAAATCCTTATGATGGGAAGTAATTGCCTTTATAAAAAGTAAACACACACAATCAGAGTACAAAACTGGAAGTAAAACACTAGTATAAACTGTATACAAAAGATTTGTTAGAAAGTAAAAAAGGGGGCAACAAATACAAGCCCAACAGTAAAGTACACGGAAAAGACAAAAAAGTACAACTAAAAAGACAAATATCTAGAAGGTGTCTAGAAGATCCTGGATCGTCCACCATAGATCCTACTTGAAGGGTAGCTACAGATAACCTCCTCAGTGCTCCACGTTCATCCGTCTCCTCTAGGTACCGACTCGTCGTGAGGTCCACCTCCAGGTACATTCCAGTCCTCGTACACTCTGCCTCGGTCAGCATTGTCCATCGTCTGCATCCAACACAATGAGGTGCGGGCGAAGCCCGTACAGGGGTGAGTATAAATATACTCAGTAGGGACCCCGAGACCCTTATGGTCTCAAAAAATCCAACAAGGATAAACCAAAAAGTAGAATCAAATGGATAACCATTACTTAGGTATATGCCCATAAATATAACTATGTTATCTAGTAACCTATCTCATTCATGAGGGAAAAAAAGGTCATTGACTCAGCTCAAACCAATATTTTCATTAACGAAACCACAGCTGCTGGAGAACTCCTCATCTGTTCAGTACAGTGGCCCTATCGCTACTCCAAGGTGATACTCACTAACCTTGGACTACGGAGGTACTCCTCCTTTCAAGTACCACAGGTCTGCTGCCAAACTGGGCGCTCTGTCCGCTGTGGGTCTGCCGCCAAACCGGGATCTCCCCCTAATAGCATAAAGAGGTACTCCTCCTATCGATTACCATGGGTTTGCTACCAAATTAGGTGCTCCGTCCGCCGTGGGTCTGCCGCCAAACCGGCCGCTCCATCCATTGGGATAGTTGAATCACTCAGAGTTGAATCAGTCAAGCAGTCGTCAGGTCTATGTCTACTAGGTCTCTGCACTCCGTCTTCTCGTATCTGGGAGGTTCCGCTCCATGAGCTACTGTTCAGTACTCCAAGTGTCATGAGGTCTCACGTGGAAGTATCTCAATGAAACTCCATGTCATAGGGGTGTCAACGCAACAGACGGGGCATCAATCGGACGCCCGGTCTATGAGTTATTAGCATTTTAGTCCCGGGGGACTGGTGGGATTCATGTATGAACCAACCTGACTATGGCTCAACTATACCCCAAAGTCCAGTGGGGTATACTCAAAGGGACGACTATGCTCCATGAGTACTAGTGTTGCTGACGGTTCATCAAACGGGTGTCGGGTGCCAATGATATGGCCCAAGAAGGTAATGGGTCAGTAATGGGCCCGCGTCCAGTCTGACCCGGTCAGACCGATGTGACCCAACCCAGTCTGGGCTGACCCAGTCTGGGTCGACCTGGTCAGTCTTGCTGGGTCTGATCTGACCCGTTGGGTGAGTCACCCCGCTATGTTTTGACCCCGTCCGCTGGGCCCGGCCCGACAGACCGCTTGGGCTGTTCGGCCCGATAGTCACCATGTAGGCGGCTCGGTGACTCGGCTCGGGTGATCGATCTTGTTCACCTCATGAAATCGCGGGGGCGCCATGGGTCAACACGGGAGGTCGGTGGCCAGAAGGCCAGCATGCAGGCCGCCCGAGGCGCGGGCAAGTCGGCTGGTCACTGACAGGCCGCGGGTGCACCGGGCAGGACGCGGGTGTCGGGCAGGATGTTGGGATGCCGGGCAGGGTGTCGGGGCGCCAAGCAAGCCATAGCATGGGCGCTGGGCAGCGGCGCGGGGTGCCAGCCAGCAGCGCGGGGCACCGAGCATCGGCGGGGGCCCCGGGCATCTGCACGGGGCGTGGGGCGTGGGGCAGCACGCTGGGGTGCCGAGCAGCAGCGTGGGGGAGCCAGGAAGCATGCCAGGGCGCGGCGGTGCGCAGAGGCCGTTGGTAGCGCGGATGCCATGAGGAGAGCGTCCTTTGTTCTCTTCTTCTTCATCATCTCCTCTTGGCCAAGCTGTCATTGGAAAATAACAAGCAAGGGGAGGGTCGGACCGTGTTCGTGCGGTCCGACCCCTCCTCGTCATGGCGATAGCAATTGGCCTCAAAGCGCACAATAGAATTATGACAGAGAAAGGTGGGTAATAATAAAACATAATTAAACATACCACGTATTTTTTATTCGTTGAAGATCTCAGATAAAGGGCGGATGTCGACTTGTCGATTTCGGCATTCATCATGCACTCCCAATTATCACGCTCATGCGTCGGAATGGAAGAAGTGTACTAATCATTGGCGGACGAGTGTTCGGAGGTGACAATGTTGTTGGCGACGTTCTTCCTGGGCATTGCTTCCCTTTCCTTATCTTGGTTGAAGAATAGAAAAGAAGGAAGAAGATGGCGTCATCGTTCTTCGGTGGAGAGAAAGAAGTTCTTCATGTTCTTTGTGGGGAGAATGATGTTCTTCTATGTTCTTCCTCCTCTCCCAAACGTTCCGCCAAATGAAATTATTCCAACCAAATTAACATAAAAGCTATCCTTTATTATAATGTTGGTATAGTGAATTTCAGTGTTTAAAATTATTTAATTTAATGAGCTCAATCAATTAATTAGGTGGGTTGGCACCACAAATAGGTAAGTTCAAGAGTCTTCAGTTAAAAGAAGAGAGTTGGCAAAAATTTAAACCATGGAATTTTAAAGGTTTCACCACTTAAATGGGGTGTTAAAGGGGTTAGATGCTCAGGTGGCCCCCACCTTAATTATCCTCCCAAGGGAGGTTATGAGCGGGTGGGCCCCACCTCTAACCACCACTTGGTGGTTTTAACCAGTTAATAAAAATAAAGTTAACACTTTATTTTTTTCAATTTAATTAAAACCCCCAAAAACTATCTTCCATACTCTTTAGAACGCCACTGTGGTGAAGATCTCACTAAGCAATTACCAGCGCTGCGAGTTCAACGGTACCCCCAGATTTCAATTCTGAGTACCTGTTAAAAAGATATAAAATCCCGAATTTATGTTTACTAAACATACCCAAAAAAAGGTTCAGAAAATTATTATCAGTCACCCTCAATTTTCATCGGTCGAGGTTAGGATCATCCTAGGTAAAACATTCCCCAACAAACCAAACGGTACTCTGGGATTTTTAATTCGAATCACATTTTAGAAGTTTTTAATTTTACAATAAAATAATTGTAACTTAATTATTTTATTTGCGGCCAAAAACTAACTTTTTCTTGTGGCCCACACTGGCCAAAGTTAGTATGTACTAAAATAAAGCATGACATCACAAGTTTAGCTGGGGTCTCAGATTTAAAATCTGAGCTATCGTCAGTGAGTTATAATCATTTGAAAAATAAAATAATTTATTTAATTATTTTAGTTACGGTTATGCCACTTTTTGGATTTCTCATAGGATGCCCGCACCGACTAAACTTAGGTCACGCCTAGGGTAAACCCACCATCCTGAGCACAACGGTTCTATTGGATTTATGATCTCAGTAACCATTTGAGATTTCTTCCACTTTTTAGTAAAACTGCTTACACGCATTAATTTATGCTTAACAAAACATCAGAAATTGATTCCGGGCACACCATGCCTCGTAATCAAGCACCGTCAGAAACGGCAGTCTCGTAAAATCCCCATGAATATACGAAAAAAAATTTCCACATAATATCCAGGTCTTTATATTCTCCCCTCCTTAGGGATTTACGTCCCCATAATCTACAACTCAAACTAAGGGAACAAATGTGGGTAATGAGAACGCATCTAAGCCTCTCACTCTCATGTGTTCTCTTAGAGGTTCTTGTGCTGCTAATGAACACACACTAGGGGTATCAACCGTCCACATTGGATCCGCTACTGTCGATCCTCAATCTCCACTGGAACCTTCGTGAAAGTCGCCCCATCATCGATGACCAGCTATCCATGGTCGATGATGTGGTAAGGGTTGTGCATGTATCTCCTCAGCTGAGAAACGTGGAAGACGTCCTGTACCCAATGCAACAGAGTTGGAAGAGCTAAGTTGTAAGCCACCTCGCCTACTCTGCTGAGGACCTGGAAAGGTCCGATGAATCATGAATATAACTTTTCGCCTCAACCAAATCTTTGTAGACCTCGTAGAAGTGAGACCCATATAAAGACGTGGTTGCCATCCTTGAACTCTAGAGGTCTCTGTCTCCTGACAGTATATGACTTCTGTTTGCTCTGTGTAGTCTTCATCTACTCCTCAATTATCTACACCTTCTTTGTGGTAGCTCGTACCCTCTCTGGTCGGTAGTAAGTGGGGCGACTTGGTGAGTCGGTCGACGATCACCTAAATAGATTCATGTCCAATGGACGTACGTGGAAGACCCATCAAAATGTCCATCATTATCCCACCCCTCTTCCACTTCTACTGAAAACTCAAACTCCAGTTTCCATGAGGGTAAGGCTGGCCTATTCAAGAGTGATTGGGCACACCCTCCTAAGCATGAGTTTATCCTATGCTTCCTGGTTTTCCCTTTTCACCAACCATTGAAAAACCCATCCCAACATTGTGAATAAACCACATCCTTTTTCCTAATACAGTCAACTTGTGTACGAAATGTGGTTGCCCAGTCCATACTCAAACTAACGTTGTAAGGCATTTCCGCTGCCACCAAGAGGTTCTAACTGAAACTCTCGCCTCAAGGGTTAGATCACACTGTCAGTGTAGGTGTGATTATTGAGTCTCCTCCCAATGTTATCTCCAGACGTGAGGGACAATTCAACGGTTTAGGTGGAAACTCTAGGTCTGGGACAAGATTTGTGGAATGAAGGAATGATTGGTACCTATTTCTATGAATATGACAGCTAGTAGTAGACATAGAACATACCTTGAATCATTCCTAGTGCCCTTGGTCACACTCCTTGACCGCATGAAGCTACTCTCTTCCCCTGCTCTCCTGATTCCTGATCATGGCGGGGACTACAGAGGTGGGTGGTTGTAACATGTAGAAATATACACTACCTCATGCTGCTCTCCTAGATCTACTTCCACATCTGTTGCTCTGCAGATTCATCTGTCCTTAATACTTCCTCTTCTTAAAACATTTTACACACCCAAGTCTCTGAAACTGGCGTCAGTTTGCTGCTTCCCACTCCTAACATTCACTGGTTTTATCCGATCATCCAAATTACATTAAACCACAAAGGTTCTCTCTAGCACCCTAACATAAGTAGGAATGCATAGAGGAAAAAAAAGTGCTGGATCAAATTTCCCTAAACACACCACGCTCTGATGTCCGAGATCTAAATCATTGATCATATCGTATTCCTTGATTACCAAGAATGATCATTATGCCTTAATGAATACTCAACTACCGACATGTCATCCCACAAAAGTTGTATAAGCTATAGAAAACTCTCAACCACCTCCTCAATCTAGTCCTTAGACACCTTTAAGTTAGGCTCACCTCGGAACCGGAGGGGTATCTAATGTTAAACACATGTAAGGAACTAAGCCTACATGTGTCATCTACTGGTACTACCGGTTGTAACAGCTGACCAACAGGTAGTGATATAGATCACACACTACCTGAAGGTACCATATCAGGTAATGGTCCACATACCAAGGCCTCATCATAATGTGGACCATCCTCATGGTCACTCACTGAAAAGAACTAGTAGTTAAGTCCATCATCTACTCTACGGGTGTCTCAACTAGGCAGAAAACTCTAGAAATCACCTCCATCCAGTCCTCTACAGCTTGGGAATTTATCTCACCTCGTAACCTTGGAGGCCTCTATTGCTAGAACTTGTGCAACACGCTCTGTCGGCATATAAAGTTCACTAGTATGGCTGGTGGAATCTGCTACACAATAGTTGGTGGTGCTACTGGTACACCACCCAAAGATGCCAACATAGTAAAAATGGCCCTCCACCGGAGCCTCATCTCTTGGTGGGCCGTCATCATGTACTATCTTGGAACTCTAACTAGATGTCTGCATGGAGGCATCCTAAACAGATGCGACATGGTCAATGATTTATACCAGGTGAGCTGACTTGGTTTGAGCTGACATAAAGAAAACTTTTGAAAACACACACACAATCAGTGTTTTTTTGCACTGAGTTGGAAATCAGTAGTCAGGGTCCTGGTGTATGGATAAATCGGCCGCAGCACAAACACTGGACTCCCTAAACTTAAGACCACACTTAGTACCCTTAACACTATTGCTTCACAGAAAAGAATGATCAGAGTCTTGAGTTCTGTGGTAGAACCGATGCCTCTAATACCAATTTGTCACGACCCATCCTTGAGACTCGTGCCATGAATACCCCAAGCCCCCCTTCCATAGGCCAGGGGCTGGTGACTAGAACCAAAGGCATAAATCCTTAAACGGGGAACACATTTCCTTTATAAAAATTAAACACACACAATCAGATTACACAACTGGAAGTAAAACACTAGTATAAACTGTATAAAAAAGATATGCTGGAAAGTTAAAAGGGGGCCGAAAATACAAGCCCAACTGTAAAGTACAATGAAAAGACAAATAGGTACAACTAAAAAGAAAAATGGCAGGAAGGTGTCTAGAAGATCCTGGATCATCCAACACGGATCCTACCTAAAGGGTAGGTACATATAGCCTCCTCAACGTGCCACGTCCGTCTATCTCCTTCGGGTACCGACTCGTCATGAGGTCCACCTCCAGGTACCATCCAGTCCTCATACACTCCGCCTCAGTCAGTGATGTTTGTCATCTGTATCTAACACAATGAGGTTCGGCTAAATCCCGTATAGGGGTGAGTATAAAGATACTTAGTAGGGACCCCGAGACCCTCAAGGTCTCACAAAATCCAGCAAGGATAAACCACAAAGTATAATCAAACAGATAAAAATTACTTAGGTGTATGCCCATACATATACCTAAGTTCCCTAATAACCCATCTCATTCACGAGGAAAACAAAAAGTTCATTGACTCAGCTCAAACCAGGATTTTCATTAACGAAACCAAGGCTGCTGGACAACTCCTCTTCTGTCGAGTACAGTGGCCCTATCATGACTCTGAGGTGCTACTCACTAACCTTAGACTACTGAGGTACTCCTCTTATCGAGTACCACGGGTCTGCTACCAAACCCGACGCTCCATCTGATGTGGGTATGCCGCCAAACCGGGCACGCCCCCTAAGAGCCTACAGAGGTACTCCTCCTATAGAATATAGCGGGTCTGCTACCCAACTAGGTGCTCTGTCCGCCGCGGGTCTTCCGCCAAACCGAGCGCTCCGTCCACTGGGCTAGTCGAATCACTCTGAGTCGAATCGTTCAAGCAGTTGTCAGATCTACAGCTACAAGGTCTCTGCACTCTGTCTGGTCGTCTCTGGGAGGTTCCGCTTCATGAGCTACTGGTCAATACTCCAAGTGTCATGAGGTCTCATGTGGAACTATCTAAAAGGATTACCACATCAAAGGAGTCTCAACTCAATAGATGGTGCGTCAATCGGATTCTCGGTTTATGAGTTATTTGCATTTTAGTCTCGGGGCCCTGGTTGGATTCATGTACGAACTAACCTGACTGTGACTCAACTATACACCGAACTCTAGTGGGGTATACTCAAAGGGGAAGATATGCTCCAAGAATACCAGTACCGCTGACGATTCATCAAACTAGGATCTGGTGCCAAAGATATGGCCCAAAAAGGTAATGGGTCAGTAATGGGCTCGGGTCCGGTCTGACCCGGCCAGACCAACTTGGCCCAACCCTGTCTGGGCCGACCCGGTCTGGGTCGACCCAGTCAATCTCTTTGGGTATGACCCAGAACATTGGGTGAGTCAGCCTGCTATGTTTTGACCTGGTCCTCTGGCCCGAGCCATGTGGACCGCGTGGGCAGTTCGGCCTGATAGTCGTCACGTAGGCGGCTCGGTGACTCGGCCCAGGCGATCGGGCCGGTTCGGCCAGTGACACCACGGGGGCGCCGCGGGTCGGCTCGGGAGGTCGGTGGCCGGGAGGCCAGTAGGTAGGCCGTCTAGGGTGTGGGCAGTCCGATTGGTCACTGATAGGCCATGGGTGCATTAGGCAGGGTGCGGGTGTTGGCCAGGGTGCCGGGACGCCGAGCAGGTTGCCAGGCAAGCCACAGCAGGGGCACCAGGAAGCGTGTGTTGGCGCTAGGCAGCTGTGCGAGGGTTCCAGGCAGCGCGCAGGGGAACCATTCAGTGCGCCAAGGTTCCAGGCAGCGGCGCAGGGCACGGGGCAGTGACGCAAGGGCGTCGGGCCACGCGCCAGGGCGCTGAGCATTGGTGTGGGGCGCAGGGCAGCAGCGCGGGGGCACTGGGCAGTGCACCCGAGTGCGGCGGTGTGCAAAGGCCGTGGGTAGCACGGCCTTTGATCTCTGTCTTTGTCATCGTAGCCTCTTTTTAAAGCCCTCATCAAGCAAGAACAAGAAAGGGGATGGTCAGACCGTGTTCGTGCAGTCCGAGCGCTCCTTGTTATGGCGATAGAAATTGGCCTCAAAGCACCGAAAACAATTACGCCAGAGAAAGGAGGGTAATAATCCAAAGTAATAAACCCCTACCTCGTATTTTTCTTTTGTTGGTGATCTCAGATAAAGTGCGGATGTTGACTCGTCGATTGTTGTGTTTGTCACACACTCCCAATTCTCATGCTCATGCGTCAGAAAGGAAGAAGGGTACTCCTCATTGGCAGACGAGCGTTAGTAGGTGACGTCATCGTTGGTGACGTTCTTCGCGAGTGTCGGTTCCCTTTCCTTGCCTTTTTTGAAAAACGATGAAGAGGGAAGAAGATGGCATTGTCATTCCTTAGTGGAGAAAAAGGCATTCTTCATGTTCTTCATGGGGAGAATGAACTTCCCCCACGTTCTTCCTCCTATCCCAAAGGTTCCACCAAAAGACATTATGCCAACCAAATTAACAAAAAAGATATCCTTTATTATAATGTTGTCATAATGAATTTAAATGGTTAAAATTATTTAATTTAATTAGATCAATAAATTAATTGGGTGGGTTGGAACCACAATGAGGGAAGTTCAAGAGTCTTCAATTAAAAGAAGAGAGTTTGAAAAAATTTAAACCATGAAAGTTTAAAAGTTTCACCACTTAAATGGGGTGTTCAAGGGATTAGATGCCCAGGTGGACCCCACATTAATTATCCTCTCATGGGAGGTTATGTGAAAGTGGGACCCACTTCTAACCACCAATTAGATATTTTAACCACCTTAATGAAAATGATGTTAACACTTTATTCTCATTCAATTTAATTAAACACCCCCCAAAACTATTTCCCAAACTCGTCAGAATGCAACTGTGGTGAATGTCTTACTAAGAAATTAGCGACGATGTGAGTTCAATGGTAGCCTAAGATTTCACTTTCGTGAACCGGTTCAAGAGATATAAAATCCCGAATTTATGTCTTCTAAACCTACCCGAAAAAAAGTTTGGAAAATTATTATCAGTCACCCTCAATTTGTGTCGGTCGAGGTTAGTCTCTTCCTAGGTGAAAAACACCCCAACGGACCAAATGTTACTATCGGATTTTTAATCCGACTCACCGTTTAGATGTTATAAATTTTACAATAAAATAATTGTAACATAATTATTTTATTTGCGGCCAAAAACTAACTTTTTATGGTGGCCCGTGCTGTCCAAAGTTAGTATCTACTTAAATAAAACATACCCTCACATGTTCAGTGGTATTCTCTAATTTTTAATTCGAGCTACCATTTGTGAGTTATAAGAATTTGAAAAATAAAATAATTTACTTGATTATTTTATTTATGGTTATTCCATTTCAGGGATTTCTCACAGGATGCCCACACCGACTAAACTTAAGTCGTTCCTAGGGTAAACCCGCCATCCTAAGCACAATGGTGCCCTAAAATTTTTAATCCAAGTAACTGTTTGATAATTATTCCACTTTTTTCAAGAAAAATTATTACATGCGTTAAATTCATCTTAACAAAACTTCATAAATTGATTCCAGGCACACCAGGCCTTGGAATCAAGCGTCGTCAGAAACTGTGGTCTTGTAAAATTCCCATGGATTTTTGGGAAAAAAATCCACAGAATATCTGAGTCTTTACATTAGATTTTCATTTGTGAAGAACCTATAAAAGTGAGAAATAATTGATGATTATTCATTTGTTATCATCCTTAATTATGATTATTTTATATCTGGTCTTGTGTTTTGACACATGTGTAAGTTGTCTTTGATAATAAAACATTAATCTCAACTGTGAGATATTGTAGGAAAATGTTTTAGAAGGATATGGATAATCTTTTTGGGATTAACACATTGTGTGGAAACTGTATAACTATATTGAGGAAGTGTATATTAGAAATTGGATAGTCATACCCGCCATTATGACAGACTCACACCCCTATTGAGGTGTTCTTGTTATTCCTTGGGTTGGTCAGATGGTGGTATGGTGTGTGTATGGGCACTATCTCACGAGCTCATAGCAGCAACAAGCCATCATGCATGATGGAATAGTAGAATAGGCTAATGTTATCACAAGGTTGTGTTAGTTAATAGAGGAGAATTTGGTAACTTATTTTTTTTATCATCTAAAAAACCACCTAGTATTATTTAGGTAGCATTGAAGAGTGTCTAATTCTATAAGGGGTCCCTCTTGCACTATAGATCTACTAAAAAATATAGAAGGAACAACCCCTATCGATTCATTCTTTTAGGGAAATATAATCTGGTCAATGAGATTTTAATCAACTTCATCCTCACCTGAGTGGTCTGAATGAATCAAATCACAACTCCAACATCGTAAAAAAATATGTTTTAGGGTTCAGATATTAGTTTTATCATCCAAATTGTTTTGATATTATTGTAAGTATATGCAACATTGTTTCCATTGTAAAACTGTGAACAAACCAAGGATAAACACTAGGGAATTATTTATTGTTTTATCATTAATAGGTTTTTCTAATGATTTAAATCCTAAGCCAGTGAGTCCTTGAGTTTATTTATTGTGTGGACCTTTGTTTTTTATAGGAATTAGTTGATGGATAGTTTTCTATAGATATCTGATATATACCCATTTAGAAGTGTAAATTTTATAACTCATTTATGAATTTATTGGGAGTGATAAAAATTAGACCATACATTCTGTATTTTCAAAAATTATTCCTTGTGTTCAAGTTCCACGTATGTGATCAAATGATATATTTTTTAGTTTTTGGAAAACTATTTTGTCATGAAGAAGTTGAACTTGTGGATAAGGTTAGTTATAATGAACCATTGTTGGTACCAAAAATTTTCTAATGTAATTAAGATATAATCAATGTGTATCCATTTATACAATGTTGAAGAGGACTTGTGTATATGTATGTGTCTGTGCAAAAATGTTTTGTGACATTATCAAGAACTAAAATTATCGTGAACTAAAATGTGACGAAATAATATTGTCAGACAAAGGATATATATTTCATGCATTGATACTAGTTTATGAGAAGTGAACATATTATTTATCATTCTTATTTGAAGAAATTATATGTCCACATGCACAATTCATGTGATTCCATCATGAAATTATAATTTACACGATGAATAATATCATTCATTTGTACAATATGGATGATGGAAGTGATGATTTTTACATTATAATGAGATACATCGATTAATCTAAGTGGAATAATTTGTGTGTTTTATATTGTGCACTATCAAAATGGAGAGTCAATAGTAAGAAGATGCAAAATGAAGAAGTTAGGAAATTTAAGATTTGCGCATGTAGTTAATGAATGAATTGACTTGTATATATTTATATTAATAAAATATGAACCATTTTAATTTTATAAAGAAGTTTTGTATTTCATGTGTTTTAGTTTTCAAATAATTTATTACGAAGTATTATTAGTATATATTAGTCGAACTAGAATGATTTTTATTTCGGTAAATTTTTAAAAAATTGTATACTCCCTATAAATACTAAGCATGTGTAATTTCATGTTGTTAATAATCCTTGAAGAGATGTATAATAATTTTGTTTCATGATTAACATGGATTATTTCTTAGAGTGATTCTGTTTTTCTCATAAACTAGGGGGAAATAGTATAGTTATTTTTTCATTGGGAGACATTGTATTGGGAAATGGTAGATGCATACCCTTCATTGTTTCTATTAGATACTTAACCAACCTAATTATAATTGAAAATTTCTTTTTAGTCTAGAATATCTTTCTTAGATCATCTTAACCACATCATGGAAGTAATAACCAGTTCTTGAGATAGTCCCTGTAAAAACAATCTGCGTCTTTGTGTTCCTAATCTAACATAATTCATAGGTTTATTTCAAATAAAATTAATTGAATCAATTATAGTACCAATGATTTACCCTAGTTCAATGGTATAACCTATTCCTAGATACTAAAATTTGTATAAGATTACGTTACCTTTAAAAGATTTTGTGAGTAGTAATGAAGAATTTGTATTCAGTTAATAGCTGGGGTGTTTCAATTTTTTATGTTATGAACTTTACTGGATGAAAGAACCAAATTATTCTATTCATGTTATCAAAAGGATTATAGGTTTGTGATTCTATTACTATTTTGTTTTTTCACATATTAAAAAAGATACCCCAATTAATTTTGGAGATAAAAAATATATATGTTGATAGAAAATCCAAAAATAAAATTTTATCATCATTGTCTGATAATGTTTCCACTAATGTTATGGGACATAATATAACGAATGAGCTGTGGGTGAAATGCTAAAAATTTAATGAAGGTAATGTCAAGATCAAAAAAGAGAAATTGAATATTGCAGGTCTATATTGAATGATATCAAAATGAAATAATATATGGATAAAATGAGTATTTTTCTAGAGTTAATTAATTTGGTTTTCATATCAAAGGGTTTGGGGAATGTTTGGAGGATTTCATAGTTCTAAATAAATTAATGAGATATATTCCAAATATATTTTACATAAATATATTTTCCCTATAAAAAAAATAAGACATATCTCAAGACGAGTTACCCAATAAATTTCACAACTTTTAGACGAGGGAGGCTCCAATAATCAAGAAAAATGATAAGGATGAAATGGAATTCAAGGCGATGAGTGCACTAATGTTCAACACAAAATAATAAAATAAAGAATCTGGTTAATATTAGGATGCGTAAGTGAAGGATTTTGTGAAAAATAAATTCTTTTAAATTATCTCATCATTTACCAAAATGTTAATGTTTATATAAAAGGCTAATCATCTACTAAAATGACTCAATTGTGAAGGAAATGGTCCCTTTGTAGTTAATTTTATAAAGAATAAAAGTTCTAAATTTTAGAGTGATAATCAAGATGAAATAACTCATAAAAAATGAAGAAAATATAAAAAAAATTATAAAAAAAATTATCATATAAAAAGGAAAAATTACAAAAAATTAAAAGAAGATATTTTATGAGTAAATAAGATAAAGAAAACTCTTCCTATGGTAGACTTTCTAAAGAATATATTCTGATTTTTTTTGAAATTTTATTTCTCAAAATGGGATGTATGATGAATCAAAAATTGGTGAAAAAGAATATGATAATGTTTATATCATGGAATATAAGATAAAATTACAGTATGAATCCTTCTGTGAAAAAAATAATAAACTAAACAAAGAAAGAATAATATTGAAGAAAGAGATAAAAAATGAATATTCTTAAACTAATCAGATAAAAAATATAAATTTGAAAGTTTAGGTGCAGTGAAATATGATGAATGATATTTATTAGAAACTGAATTAAATGAAAAAAGAATATGATTACATATAGTTAAATTATCTCAAAGATGAATAATATATGATGAAGAAAAATTAGGGTTTTAATAAGCTATAGAAGGTAAAAATGAAATATCTCATAAATCATAGAAATTTTTCTCTACGAAACTGGTTACATGTTCTTCTTCTTAAAATAGTGGTAAACTTTTTTTCTAATAATTAATTTATACTATAAAGAATGGAAAAATATGGGCTACTATGATCAAAATGAAACATTTCCCATCAATAATGAATGATTTTGATACTTTTGAGAAATTTTTCACCATAGGTTAGAATGAATCACAATATATGGACATACAATAACCATAGTATCTTGAACAAAATATTATACAACATGTTATATACAAATTCAATGGGGATTTTAGGTGATATTGAAATTTAGGTCACAATAATTATAGTTGATGGTACAAAATTTCACTTCCTTTGAGTAGGTATGATTTATGTGGGTTAAAATCTTAATATTTAAATTCAAGATCAATCATGAAAAATTCAAGCAAGAACAACAAATAAAGTAAATCAATTTATTAATAAAATTGAATGTTTAGATGAAATTAGATGATAATTTGATCAACATGGTCATTTTTCTGATGAATTTCTTGATACTCTTCATAAAGAACATTCAAATGATGTAATGGGTAAACAAATTCAATAATCCAACGAGAAATAAAAATATCTTATTATTTAATTTTCATTAAAGGGTTTCAAAAGAGAAAAAATATGGATTCTTAATATTAGTTACTCCTATCACATGGCAGGTGAAAAAACAATCCCAAAGATAATTTATGAACACAATGGAGGATACGGTACATTTGGGAATGAAGATTCTTTGAAAATAAAATTTGTTGGTACTATTGATATTGAATCCCATAAACTGAAATCCAAAGATATTTTTTTTAATGCCATAAACACCATTTATTGATTGTTATCCAACATTTTGAGGATGTAAATGAATTTATTTTCATAAAGGATTCTTGAATCATCAAAAATGAAAAATATAAAAGAGTTATCATCAAGAGTGAATGATGAGTGGTAATAGGATCCAAATATGAAATACTTCAGATTATTTTTATTTGAGAGTGAAATATAAAAACAATATGTGACATATAAGGATTAACCATATTCTTAAAAACAATTAGGGTAAAATGTCAAATAATTATGTGGTATGTGATCATCCTCATTTAAAAAGTGAACAAGAATTTTTCTGTGAAACCAAAAAAAAGGGGAAGCATGTGGATGATATTAATAGAAAGGTAGAAATTCATTCTATTATACATATTCGGATTATCCATTCGAGTCATTGTGGATTTATGGGACATAAGTATACCAATTGTGAAACCTATTTTATAAAATTCATTGATAATTTCAAATAGATGGGTAATTTTATATTTTTTAATAAAAATTTATAATTAATTGAAATGATAATGTTTTATAGAAGAGAAGAAAATAGTGAGAGCTGGGATTTTATATCAAAAACATGGAATGGATAATGGAGGAGAGTTCACAAGTAATGATTATTAATGATATCTATAAAATCATGGACTTAAAAATGAATAAATTACTCCTTATACTACTCATGAACATGGATAATAAGAGATAAATAGATTATGTCAGGTTGAAATGGGTAGAAAAAGGTGAGGTAAACATAAAAACTAAAACTTCAACTAGAGTGTCACATTGTGTATATTTTTTCATATATATAATATATTTTTACTAAGACGAGAATCTAACCTAAATTTATATGAGATATTGTAAAAATAAGAAGCCAATGTTGAAATATTATATATTTTTTGGTAGTCCTTGTTTCATAGAAATCAAGAATACAATTATGGGAAAAAGTTTAGGAGAATGATAGAGAAGGGATATTAATGGGCTATATTTCAAATAAAATAGTATATAAATTTCATAATAATAAATTGAATAACTTGGTAGACTATTATAATGTGATTATGTTGGAAAATGAATCAATCTCTAACTCAAAAAATAATGATGATTTTCAAAACATTGAAGTAGAAAACAACACATATTGTTTGGGGAGAGAGTGATCAAAAAAATATACATGAACTTGAGATAGTTTGTGATTAATTAGATTAAACTATTTAGGAAGATGAAATTTATTGTTTTTAAAGATGAAAACATAGGAAATACAAAATACATGAAGATTCAAAAAAATTATAGGAAATCATGAATCTCTAATACATACCAGAATAAGTGTTAGAATATAAAAAAATAGGTCATATTTGTCGAATTGAATGAAATTTTGTTGGAGAGCCTATTGACCTCAAGGAGTGGATAAGTTATATGAATGGAGGGAAATTTTTAATGAGAATTATAATACTTGGGATCTTTGTCCAAAACTACAATGAAATAATGTAATAGGAACCAAATGGATTCATAGAAATAAACTTAAAGAAAGAGGTGAAATATTAGAAAATAAATCAAGCATAGTATGTAAGCGTTAATATCAAGTTAAAGGTGTAGATTTTAAGGAAACATTTAATCTAATGTAAATAATATAGGATATAAAAAGATTATTGTAGATTCAACTCACAATAACTATAATTTGTATCATATGGATGGGAAGCATGCTTTTTTTATTTGAGATCATGAATAAAATAATTTATTGAGATACCTGAAGAATTTATTCTTGATGATGATGGAGATAAGTGTATAAGATTATGAATCCATTGTATGGGCTAAAAAAGGATCCTGATGATTTTTATTCAATCCTAAAGATATTTATATTTTCTGATAAAAATGTTATTAGTATCATATATGTGAGGGAGTTGAAAACAATTACACATATTGTTATTGTATAAAATGATCAAAAAATTTACAAGTGACAAGGAATATGCATGTGAATAATTTTTTTTAAAAAAATAATGATTTTTCTTGAAATGTCAATGGTCAAGGAGATGAATCAATTTTTGTGACTACTTATTCTATAAATAAAAGGTAAAATATTTCCTTCACACAAAAATATATATAGAAGTTATTGAAGAAATTTCGAATGGAATATTCAATGAAAGTATCAAAACCTAACACACTTTTTTTTTAAATATCTGTCTAGATGAACCACAAATGATTGTTAATCAATGTTATTTTAGAAAATTAATTTTTGCCTCACTATATCATATGACATCAAGACCTTATATTGCATATGTAGTAGCATTTTGTGATAGATGTTAATGTGATCCAAAATATTCACACATTACGGATAATAAAGTAATTTTACTATATATTAAAGGAATATAAAATTATTTATTGATGTATAAAAGAATTAATGATTTGAATTTACTAGGATTAACTGTAGAAGATTGTGATGAAGATTCCAATGATCAAACTCTATATCAAGAAGAGAATTCTTTTTGGGAGAAGTTTTTCTAAGTTGTAATAGAAAAAAAATCTGTGATTTTAAGTAAAACTGAGGTGTAGTAGGTTTTTGCTACTAATTCCCATAGTAAAATGATATGGATGAAATTACAACTTGAATATTTAAAGGAGAATGTTGAAAACCCATTTAAAATTTCCATTTATAATCAGAGTGAATTTATTCGCTCCAAAACACCAATAGAACACTATATATCATAACATGTAGTATTAAATAACACTTCATAAAGGAGATATTTTATAATTGATATGTTAAGTTGGAGTATATTTCTGTTAAACATCAAATTAATGATATACTCACTAAATTTATATCTAGAGAAGGTCTTTTGGAAGATATGATAAAAATCCATGTTTATCATTACCCTATCACTTAGAGAGTGTTGTGGATACCACTAATATGATTTGGATTCAGATTTCAAGCATGGAAAAAAAATATAATTCTCATACTATCATTTATGAATCTAGAGCTGAGGTTATTAAAAAAGTGGGATTAAGTGAAAGGTTTGTGGGGGAGATTATCTGAGTCAACCTTGAGTGATTCAATTTTATGTCAGATTATATGTGTGAGTCTATTTCTTCAAAATATATTTTTTTATGTTAAAAACAAATCCAATGAGGGAGATTGAATAACATATAATGTAATTGATGATTTTCTATTTTTTGTCAAACATATTTATTAGGATTTTAGTGTTGGTCTTATGTTTGATGACATCTATTAGTTGTTATTCAGAATGAGACATTAATCTCAATAGTATGATATTATATGATAATGTTTTAGAAGGAGATGAAGATTCCTTGTTAGAATTACACTTTTATGGAATTATAATAACTCTTTTTGAATAAGAATATAAATAAAACATTACATCCATTCTAGAAATAATTAGATAACCACACAACTACTACGGTGGGAAATTGATTCCTCGATCGTTCCAAAAAGTCTAAGGGTGGGAACAGAAGAACAACCATGTAATTTTATAACGGTAAAGATCCATTGCACATGGGAGCACGATGGGAGAAGTGGACACCCGAATGATGTGATTCCTGAGAATGAATGAGAGTTCAGAAAATGATTTCCAGTCAACAAAAAATATGCCTTCTATTATAATAGTATCAAGGAATAAAGTTGAGTTATATATAGATTTTCTCTTTACAATATAGCTCTACTCCAAAAAAACCTGAAAAGAACACTCACAATTGATTCATTCAATTAGAGCTGTCTAATGTAATCAACAAGTTCATCCTTAACCTTGGCCTTTCCAGAGTGTTCTCTAGGCATTGGATCTCAACATCAGCATCATCATAAAATAAATTCAAGGTTTCTATGGTTTTCTTGATCATCCTAAAAATCAAAATGAGATAAAAATTATATGAAACATCTTTTAAATGGTGAAATACATATCTAACTGAGGATAAAAAGTGCGTATAAAATTATTTTTTTATTATTTTTTTATTTTCATGTGAAGAAAATCATGGAAGTGTTTTTTTGAGTTTATACAACATATGTACCTTTATTATTTTCATGGAAATGGATTAGTTGATATTTCTATACAAACGCCTAACAGTGGTACAATTTCATATGTAGTTTTTATCACTCATTCAAGGATTTCTTAAGAGATAAATAGATTAGATAAAACATTATATATTATTGAATATTATTCCATGCATTGAAGTTCAACATATGAAATAACATTAAGTTTTTTGGGTATTAAAAACCATTTATTGAGAATAATAAGTTGAAACCATGAAAAAATATAGTTTTTATGAAATAGTGTTGGTACCCCCACTGTTGTTACATGAAGAATACATAAGAAACTTATTTCCAATTATTTGGTGATTAAGAGGGGCAGTGTAGTTATACCTATTTGGATTAATATTCTGCATAAAATTAATTCAAAATATTATTCTTATAAACTAACTTTGTCCCTAAACAATCATGTTACCAGAAGGATATAAATTTCACACATTCAGACTAGTTTATATGGAGTGAGAACGTGATTTATTTTTCCTATATGAAGAATATAAAGGTTTATGTTCACCAGTAATGGGATGTCCTAATTTGATGATGAATTATAAAAATTAAAATATGTGTTATTTTTCCTTAGAGGAAGGAAGTGACATTTTTTACATTGTTCGATGATACATTCCGGAATCTAAGTGGAACAATGTATGTGTTTGATTCTTTTCACAATTAAAATAGTTAGTCAATAGTTATATGATACATAAATAAAAAAGTTGTCAAATTTCTAATTTTTAAATTTCAGTAAATCTCAAAATGAATTATATAGATTTATATAACAAATTATTAGTAGAAAAATATTTTTACAAATATTCATGCAATTCACGATTTTTAGTTAATGAATAATGTTTCAATAACAAGAAGTAGAATAAATTAGATGCACTAGGAAGTTGTGTATTGTAGTACATGGGTTTATAACCACTTGAAATTTTGAAATAATGTAAAATGGAATTATCATCGATGTAAAAATCCTAGAAAAGAAATTTAATTTTTGATTAATAGGGGAAACTTGTAATCTTTATCACCATGGTTGTGTTTTTTCTTGAAAATAGGTGTGAACTAGTATAATCATTTTCTTGTTGGTATATATTTTATTGGGAAATGGTTGATACCTAACCTGCATGGATTAAGTGTGATACCTGATCAACCTACTTATAATTGATAATTAATTTTTAGTAGATAATCTACTTCTTTGATTATCCATATCATAATAAAGACATATTCACCCATCTTGGGATGAACACTGAAAAAAATCATTTATGTCTTTGGGATCCGAATCTAACAAGTCATCGATGTCTATTCCAATGAAATTAAATTATAAAAAATAAATTACCAATGATCCCACCCCACCCCACCCCCCATTTCTCATTGTTAAAAACTATTATTTAGTACTAAAATCCAAATAACAAAAATCTAGGGCCTCAAATAGGATAACATATGTGGGAAATGAAAATATATACATGGATGTGAAAACTATAACCCAAGGATTCATAGATAGTAATATATGTCATTGTTATAAAATTTTAACCATTAAAAACTATAAATCCATGATGGGTTAAAATACCATTGGTTTCTCTATAATAAATTCAAACATATAACATCTTTGAAGAGTTATATTCCTAATGTTAAGGGATTCATTTACTACCATGATAATTCACTCCGGAAAATAAACTTACCAAATTTAATTCCCTTCCATAAGAAAAATATCATCCATTGGTTGTGATTAAATAAAATTAATCGTCATCCCTTATACAAGTAAATGGATACGTGAGTTCAATTTTTAATTCTTTAAGCACTAAAATAATTAATTTAATGTATCATAACATCCATAAGTAAATCATTTGACATATGAACATTTTCCAATACCAATAACACAAAAAAATTATCCAATATTATAAATTAAACATTACACTAAATAAATAATATTAAATTTTTATCTTAATCCATTCCATATGGAGATAGCCATATGGGTCATAAAAAATATATTATTCTAAACTGGGGAATAGAAAAGAAAAATTAATATGGCTATTAAATATTTCATTAATCCCCTAAAAATTGATTAATAATATTCTATGTTTTACCACGATTATATGGTAATAACATGAATCACCAAAAACTCAATAAAACATAAAATCTTCCTAGAATATTATTTTTCCTTATTAATTAAATAATACCACATATTATCAAATATAAATCCAAAACTAGAGTAAAATATGTCAAGATTTACTTTTTCATTAAGTTTCTATCCATTTTAAAGGTCACCATACTATTTTATTTTCTAATCTAATGTAATTTATCTCATTATCTCAAAAAAACATTTAATACTCAACATTATGAAAAAGTTAATGGTTATATTTACCATGTTCATATATTTCCCAAAAATAATACTTTGCAATAAATCACTTTTCTTAGTTGTTATTTCCCTTCACCACATTCATTCAAATACTTAATGTAAAACCATTTCAAATCAATACTTCGATGTATAATTATTATCATTACTATAATATAGATAAAAAATACATTATCATTATAATTATCTAATAATAAACATTAATATTTAATCCAAATACATAAGTTCATTAATCATTTTAATTCACATATAGTTATATAATAGGTTTGACCTCAATACCATTGTTTCTTATGAGGTAAATTCCATTTATGCAAGGGGAATAATTACATTATT
This sequence comes from Viscum album, assembly GCA_963277665.1. Taxonomy (NCBI): domain Eukaryota; kingdom Viridiplantae; phylum Streptophyta; class Magnoliopsida; order Santalales; family Viscaceae; genus Viscum; species Viscum album. The sequence continues at coordinate 932,187,316 of OY728165.1, forward strand.
CCATATCTCCTTACATATGAAACACTGAGTTTATGTTGTTTCTTTATTACCCATTCATTCATCCCCCTGATTACCTTTCTCTACATGTGTGATGAAAACATCCTTTACGTTCAATTGAAAAATATGGTGTTTCTTTGCATAATTTTCATTTATGGTAATATATTTTTTTGTCTTTTATCCCCATAATCATTTATTCTTTTAAATATTTTTATTTTTTATAATCACATAAAATGCATAAGACATATATAATTATTTATCTATCTCCATAACACATGATACTATATCTTTTATGATAATTATTTTTCAATTATTTTTTTCATTCGAAAGAGTGTATATATTCCATAAAAGAAACTATCAATCCATCTCATTAGATTATATATTTAGTTTGTATCTAGACTTCCTAACCATGTAAATGTTTTATTCTTACATAGAAATATTTTTATCTTCATATTGGCTCTAAATTATGAATTTCATCATTATATTGACATATTTTTAATGTGGAAAATATTTCTTCTATAATAGTTCCTTAAAATACATCAAATCCATGAATTCTATTTCCTTCACATACAAAGATCATTTAATTAATTAACACTATAGATGTGAATCCCCTAAGATATGATATGCTAAAATAAATACATCCTTTATTTTATTACTTCCTAATGGAATAAATATCTTCTATTTAGAAATTATCCACTACTCAACTACAAATGGATGTGTTTTCTGGTAAAATGATAGAGGTTATTGATGCATAAAGTTGTCCAAAATTGTTACATAAGAATTTTTATCAGTAGAATGATCCATATAAGAATTTATATTGCACATAACATGGGGTTTCTTCCCAAATATATTTATAAGGTTTTTATGAACCAGCTATCACTACATCTCTAGCATCGTTATCATTCCTTGAAGGAAAATCACAAAAAGGATATAGTGAATTGATACATTTTCTATTACTCATTATATGTTCTATTTCTAAATAATTACACACACTATATTTGAGTTTGAATTACTTTGTATAAGTTACAAAATATAATAACACTTGAAAAACTAATATCAAAATTTTAATTTTGGTTTCATTGTGAATATTCTGATGATTTTTTATAGTATTAATTTCTCTAATATTTTTTCTTCTTAAATATAGCTTCCACTAATATAGAAAATCTTACACCCTTTCCAACTATAAAGTCCTCCACTCTGGTAGCACAGGACTGGTGGTTACATTATTACATTTTCATTATATAAATTAAATTACAGCGCAATGAACATAATAGTTTAGTAATATCAGAAAACTATAAACAGGATTGAATATTAGATTGCATTTGATGACATACCATAACCTATTATTTTATTTTATATAGAATTATTTCTTTTTTAATATCCATGTATATGAATCATAATACACTATATGAAATTATATTGAAAGGAAACATAATAAAAGAGAAAAATTAGAAGCTCATTTAGGGTGTTTGTACAACTAAATATAACATTAATGAATAGGGAATAATCAATAATACAAGGAAAACATCTGATGAATCATTATAATTAATCAATAACATTATTGTAAAGAATACTGTGGAAGTAATAAATGTTGATAAAATAATTCAATATGAATAATAACATGATATAGAAACATATCTATGGATATTATAACTAATTGAATAATCCCATGTACATTAATAACTAATATTATAATGATATAATACATAATTAATGATATTATAAATTTTAATTCATAGAATCATTCTGTGAAATCTTACAAAAATTGATAAGGCCTCATGAATTACTCATCCAAGTTTTTCTAATGGGACCTGAAAATGCACCATGGGCTAAAGTAAATCCCACACATCACTTAAAAATTCATTTTTATTCCTCATATTAAAGGGGTGAAATACAATCAACATATAAATTCATATTTAAAATAATATATTAAATGCTAAAAATTTATCCAATCAGTAAATATATTAAAAAAATCCATAGTAATATAGAAAATGATATCAAAATTGTACATCAAAAATAAAACCAACCATAATAAATAAATGTAAGTAATATATAATGTATCATGACAATGTATTCTAAGTAAATTATAAGTAAAATAGTGGTTTTTTATAATTTAAAGATCGTAATACCAAAAATATTTCATTACAACATTCATGAGTAAAATAACAGTTTCACTTAGAAAATTAACTTGTCAAAACTAAAAATTGCCTAAATATTAGGGATATCATATTAATTTAAAGTGATCATGGAATCATGTAACATAATATTAACACTAAAGACAAGGAATAATGGTTAGATATATCATTAATTCATTATAATTTAAAACACAATCCATTCACTCTTTTGTAGGAAAATTTAAAATGAAAATATTTCAAAAAAAATAAATAAAATCCTTTTAAAAAGATATGTAAATGTGAAACATAGATATAAATGAATTATAAAAATCATAGGATGATGTTAAAATAATTTTATTTCTTAAAAAAACATGGAAAAATAGAAATATTTCTGAGTAGATACAAAAACATAAACAATCACGAATAATGATGAGACTATGAAATAAACCCTTTCCTTAGTTCTTTATTTCATTATACATGTTTGAACCATGTGAATAATATATATATATATATATATTATAAATATAGTATTGAATAAAAATCATATATATAATTCCATTAATGAATTATTTATATTCTTTTATCAATAATTTATTAATAATTCTTTTTTAGAATCAATGTTTTGAGCAATAACTTATTCATTTTTCATTAATTTTTTAGAGTAGTAGATGAAGTATTTTAAATTGTTCAAATTTTCATCAACTAATAAAAGTATATAGTGATATAAAAATCTTATATATTTATTATATATGTATTTATTTTAATCCAGTAATGTTTTTCATGGAAAAATTTACAACTCCATTGATGTAGATGGTAAGTCGTACGTATGTTGGAACTTGGTCTCAGTTTTTCAATGGGTGGAATAAATGAAAGGTTAAAAATAATTCACATTTCCACAATCATTTTATATCATATAAATCATATATATTTATCAAATAAATTTTCATCTCTACCCATGTAAAATATAAATTAAAAATTAATCATATCAGCCTATGGAGATGGTACATAGTACGTACGCATGAGCAAGGATATCATTAATCAAAAGATTCGAAGGTGAGAAGATAAATATTATATTATAGTTATATAAGTATAATTATTTTTACAATATGTTATATATAAATGAAACCTAACATAATTACCGTCAATATATGATGGCGACAAAAAATGAATTGAATCCATATAATAAGAGGGTAACTTGTACATAGGTGTGTGTGGCACATTCACATCATGTTTAATGTGATAGATGAAAAATATTTGTGGTCCCAAAATCATGGTAATATTTTATTATATTTAGTAAATATATTTTAAAATTTTATGATGAATACCATTGATTTATAGTAGGTAAAAGAAAAATTAAACATGAAAGTGATAGTTTATGGTGATTACCACTTCATTGGAAGGACATCGTTGGATCTATACATAAAGACCCAAGGGTTTTTATTTTTAGGATAAAAACTCCTCCACAATATTTATAATGAATATTTTAAAGACAAATGAGTATCATATTTCAAATAAATGTGTCTCAATTTTGTTTGAATTTTATATATAATGGTGTCTATTTATAATTTATGGTAGCGAGATTCATGGAATTTATTAAAACAATAAATCAAAATATATTAATTTTGATGTGAAAATGAAAAAAATGACCCTATTTGGACATAAGGGGATGTTGAGTCTAATTCACCAGATAAAATATACATTTTAATTTCTTTGGGAATTTTTTCACCATTATAATTTAAATCTAACACATAATTTAACATTTTTAAAATTACTATAATATTATAGTTTCCTACCATTATAGGGATGATAATGTTACAAAATAATTATAAAAGACCAATAAACAGAAAATGGTTGATTATTAAAACAATATTAAACTAATTTGGTTAAATATATTATTTCTATGAATTTAAAATTATTTAATAAAATATTATTTATTATAAAATATCATTTCTATCATTTTAAAAGTATTTATTTATTTTGACATTAAATACTATAATGAAAAGCATTATTTATAATATAATTCATCTAAACATCCCAAATATTTCATATTAATCAAAAAATTGGTGGGAGACATTATCTCATTCAAATTATATCACTTTTAATATTTTTAGAATCGTCTGTTTCATTTTTATTTTTACTAAATAAAAACATTATTACAGGGGGATAAGGGTTTATATTAATTATATAGTTTATAAAAAAATGAAATTTCATTTCACCATGAAGAAAATTTCATTATGATTAAAATATATATTTATTTCTCTTCATATCATTCATTCCTACAATTTTGGACAAATAATATATTAAAAACTAAGTGACAAACTTTTGTAACTTCATTTTATCTAAATATTACAATGGTAATTTTAGTGTAAATGTATAAATTAAACAATTTTATTTAGAGTATAATATCCTTCAAATGGCCCAAAGGCCTTCTTTTGTTATTATATTATGGATAATCCCCCTTTTAAGGATTGAAGGGGAACTAGAACATGACCCGTAGGCCCAAGGCACAAGGCTCGACATGACCTGAAATACATGATCTGAAGGCCTAAAGGCATACCATGCCCAATACATGACCTGTAGGCCCAAACCAATAGAACTGCCCCTCCCTAGATTCTACATCATTTATTTCATAGCTCCCCACCTTGCATTATTGATCGACTCACATTGCCCCGTACAAAGTTGCATGGTGCCTGGTCCCGATGGCGATTGCCATACAATCTCATTCTTCTAATCTGGTTAGCTCTACACCTGGTGACTACTACTCATGTACTTTGATCCTCTTCTGGGGACTGCTCTGTGTGAACTAGGCTACACAAGGTTCTTTTTGTGGCTCGAAGTCCATGTGGCCTGAATGACTTTTATGGTCCGAAGGCCCTTGAGACCCGTAGGCCCAAACCGGTGGCCCGAAGGCCCAAATTGTGTGAATAGTTCTGGCTGCTACAGTACCAAATAGTATCTTCTACAATAGCTGTTACAGTACCTGCTACAGTAACCTAGAAATTCGCCTCTACCCGGTTTCAGACCTGGGTCTCTTGGATGCCAAGCAAGAGCCCTTCTCACTCGGGTACGGGCTTATTGGCTATTTAGATTATAATATGACTAGGGTTGAATTAAGCTCACACAATAATAATTTGGTGGAAATTTCATGACCTTTTAACATTGATTTAACCTAGAATACCCAATTTTACTCTTTACGAATGTGATAAATTTTAACACATATATTATTCCTATTCTCTAAAAATATTATATTCTGATATATAAAATATGATCCTCAAGATTAAAATTTTGGAATTAATTTTAATAAATATAATATCTATAAGTCATATAATATAATTTAAATTCAAAACACAATGAAAAGTTCTTTTTTATTAAAATTCATGTTTATAAATAATTTTCTATACCAAATGCAATAATAAAATTGATTCAAAGGAATATAATTGAATTATTTATAATAGAAAAGGACTAATTTTAGTTAAAATTAAATTAAAATAAAAATTTGACTCTCTAAATTCTTTATACAAAAAATGCATTTTCCAATAAAAATGTTTTTTTTCTAATATTCAATGTAAAATCAATAATTTCAAAATATTCTAAAAATTTTACCCTATGATAATTCTGTTATTATTATTTTGAAAATTTTATTATGTATAAAATTTTTATATATGTTTTTTTAATAAATTATAATATTTTTCCATAAAAATATTTAAAAAACTTTTTGATGAAAACATATTTCAAAAGTATAGTCTAAATTTACATAAAATCGGGCACTAATTTCTAAATAATTAATCAATGAAATTTTATTAAGTGGGTATATTATATATTTTTCATAATTCATATAATACTATTCATAACTACCACTTAAATGGCTAGGTCATAATAGCCTAATTAAAATAATAATATTTATTTGTATGTTTTTTCTCGCTGTTGTGTGTCCTATATGATATCCAACCTATTTTTTTCATTCAAAATCTAAATGTGTTACTTAGAAAATTCTATAATCTTCCACATAATATATGGATTGAAAACATAATAATTGGGAGATTTTATATTCATAGTAATATTAACAATTGGTGATAATAATATAATTTTATATTTGATCATAAGATGGTCCTCTGGGTATGAGAACATAATAAAGGTACATGAACAAAATAAAGGAAATTCATACATAAAAAATTTTAGATACTAAAACATGACCCCTGATATATAGATTTTATTATAACAGAATAACTCTGAAATATGAGTGTGTAAAAATAGTAATTAATACATGAATATGAAACATACGTCATTTAGAACATAATAATATATCATGAACCTAATCCTAGTACACAAATCATGGTTTTGCATCAAATAATTCATCAAATAAAAGATAGGGACAAAAAAATTAAATTACATAGTATGATTTGGATAAGAACCATTGAACATTTCTAATAATGGTATTACTACCCATAGACCTTTTTTAATATTTGTAAAACCATTCATGAATCTTTTTTTTCTTGTACGAACAACCCATGTGCATTTTTAGGATTGGGTTCATCCCTTATATACCACAACTGCGGGATTCAGATAAACGACCTTACACCACAACTTTATCTCATGAGATATACAGTGTTCCTGATTCATTGGAAGGGTATAAAAGACTGAACCATCACAGTACAACAATCCATAAATATGAAAACATTGATATTTAAATTTTGGACTAATTAACTCCTGGGAATGAAATGGTTTTTAGGAAATTATCCATAAGACGTTTTTAAAAACCATCAAGTGAATGATATTGAATGAAATCATCAGAGAATATCAATGATGATACATAAGAGATATTAAATAATATCAACATAGAAGAAAAAAGTAATACGAGAAAAAAATAAAATTTTGTTGAAACATAGGAATAAATAAACTATTATATTTTTATTCAAATAAATTTTGAAATCAAAAATTAAAAATAAGATGAAAATATAAATTAATTTTCAAAATCATTAAATATTTATAAGTTATCATTTTTAATAAAACTAGTTATAAAATCTATAACATTCATTTATGTGGATAGTGATAAAAAAAATTATCTCATTCTCACTTTTAAAAAAATAAAAATATAATGAAAATGACTCACGCAAAATATATTGAATTTTTTTTCTTTAAAATACATATAAATAATGAAATATATAATATAGAAATAATTTAATAAACCATGGAATATAGAAAATGTAAAACATAATACAATATAGAAATATTGGATATAGGGTAGAAAAATTTCTAAGAACAAATTATGGTCCAAAATTACTCCACTTACATAAATCCCTTCAGATTAATTTTAAACCATAGAGTTTTTAACTATTTAAAAAAAATAAAGTAATTAAACAATGTTGTGATGTCCTGAATTGGGTGCCACACCCAGGTTCACCTAGACGGTGGGTCACAAGACTTCTTGCATGCCTCCCTATATACCAGAGGCTACTGAATTGAAGTAATGGTATAATATCAATCATGGGGAGACTACACCATCTTTATCATTTTAATACATTATTGGAAATAAATATACAATAACCAAATTATATAACTAACAACCAATCAAAACCAATATCACATGATGATCAATATAGGAATATAATATCCAAAACTGAATAGTTGATATGTCATCACATGTATATGTCATGTGTGGATATGAAAACCCATAAAAACAATAAATACAATTAAAAATCACAAGATAATCCCAAATCACATTAAATTACATAATACATTCTCAATTAAAAATCATCCTTATATCATACGCCATTTTCCCTTACCCTATTCTGAAAACATGAAGTCTATTCAAGTATCGATCAGGCAGCCCATGTACAGTGTGAGTATAACTCATTAGTCCACCACCAATGGAATCTAAAAAAATATTGAATAAGTTAATGTGTATTAAATTATTAAAATAAAAATATGAAATAAATATTTTAAACTATTTTAAACATTCAATTATTAATTATTTAACTATAGAGGTCCCTGGGATCCTAAGGACTCTCGAATCTCAATACCTATTTTGGCCATGATGAAGTATTAATTTTATTATATATCCAATAAATAATTTATTATAACATAAGGGTTGTAATTATCCATTTCATTTCAATATATAATATGGAAAATAAAAACAATTTTGCAATGCTAACATTTAGAGCCATGATTTTCATGTAAAGGACCTAATGGGATTTTGAAGTAGTAGTCTACATCGCACACTCATTTAAAATAAAATCACAAAAATTGGGGTTTGAAGTTGTAGTCCATTTTCTACAATATTTCATCAAAAAATAACACAATTAGAATTTGAACTATTAGTCCATGTCCAACACTCATTTATCAAACAATCAAACATGTGGGATTTTGAAGTAGTAGATTGTGTCCCACACTTATTTATCCCTATGGGATTTGAATGAACCTGACCATGTCCCAACGATGAATTTATCAATAATTTACAATTTTATTTTGATGTCATAGATGTAACGACCTGAAATTTTCAATAAATCTTGTTTCCTAATTTTGTGTTTTATTTTTTTTTATACTCAACAAAATTGTTTCATTGGATAACATGAGTATAATTAAAATGAGACTGTTGGGTTTTTACTGTTATATGACCATTGGTCAATATGACCACTAGAAACTAAACATTGTGATATTTGTCTCTAAATACAAGTGATCTTTGTTAATAAACATAGAAAAAAGATTTGATGGCCTCAACCAGTAGTCTTGGACCGATCGAAGCCCATCTAACAGAACTTGGGAAGGAGGTAGCACCACTGGGCTTTTCTCTGGACCAAACCCAAGATGAACATCATCGTGTGAAGCTATAACGGAATTGCCTTCGCGAGAAGTTCAAACTGATAGAAATTACTACTCGTTCGATGTTGGACGAGCCTCCCTCGGATTCTCTAACCTTAGCACACCGTAAACTTAGGTCCTATGCTGGTGTGATAAGGGGCTATGTAAGGAGATCGTAACTGCCTTTTGTAATCCTTTGTTTTAAATAAAAATTGTGATTTATTCTTATGATGAAGTTTATAAATTTTCAAATGTCTGGATAAATATAGTATGCATATTTTTGGTGAATTTTAGAGAAACGAATTTAAAAAAATGTTTATGTAAACTTTAAATAATTAAAAATGTGTAATTATTTTCAAAAAATGGTTTTCTACAATTATGTTCAGTATGAAATTTTAGTCTAATAAGATCAACTTAATTTTTGATAAATAGTAAATTATGAATAGTGATTTTATGCTTAGGATTAGTAATGTGACCAAATGGATTAGTAATCTCACTTAAATAAAGCATTAATATAATCTAGGCACCTTAATTAAGTAATGTGATTCAATAAAATAGTTAAATAATGGTTTCATAAATTATTAGTCAAGTAATAGTTTTTTTCAATTGAATATTTTTTTAATTAAATATTTAATTAAAATTATTTAGAAAATTATTTTTAAAAAATGGATTTTATTTTTGAACTCATAGCATCGATATTATGTTAAGGTAATGTTTGGGGATTTTTCTGAAAAAAATGAATTTTCGGTGAATAGTGTATTTATTTAAAAATTAAATTAAAAATATTTAGAAAATTATTTTTATAAAATGGAGTTCATTTTTGAAATCAGAGCATCGATATTTTGTTAAGGTGAAATTTGGGGATTTTTTTGAGAAAGATGAATTTTCGATGAATAGTGAAAATATAGTTTTTAAGTTATGGGTGTTTAATGACATCATTAAATGGTGTATTAAGTATGTAATAAATATGTTCAACTTCTGAATAGTATTATATGGTATGAGTTGTCCCAAGTGGCCAATACAATGGGAAAATACCATGGGCAAGCCCATGGTTTTGCCCAAACCACTAATGAGGTGTCCCTTGGCCATTAATGCCTTGTCCCCTCACTTTTCCTATAAATACCAAGACATCCTCTCATACATTCGACTCCCAAATCTCCCCCAACGAAGATTTGATCACATTACCACCCAAATATTCCTTCCAAGGTGCCCCCAAGACCTCAAGGTCCCAACCTTTGAGTCTTAAGAGTTACGTTTTAATGTACGGGATCCAAACTCTCTTTCTTTTTAAATGCCCTCTTTTAAGTCATTTCTTTTATGCTCCATGTTCTTATGTTTGAGGATGTTATTTTATATTCCTCTTACTACCCTTTTCATTATAATATAATGAGATATCCCCTCTTACTCTCATTATTTAGTTTTATGAATGTTTAAGTGGCGTCGTTAGGCTGCCGAAATTTTTGTAACAGACTCTTTCTCCCTTCTCTTTTTTTTCAAAATCTATTTACATGTAAAGTCTTTCAAGTTCCTTTTTATCATGTTGGGGTATTATATATATATCTATAATACTGATAGTTTATGATAATATGATGAGGGACCCCATTTTATCTTTTCAATTTAGTATTTGTATGTTTTAAGTGGCGCCGTTAGGCTGCCGAATTTTTAAGTGGTTCTTTCACCCTCTTGTTTTGAAGTTCTACTTTCATGTAAACCCTTTAAAGTTCCATTTTATTATGTTGGGGTATGATATATATTTCTATAATAAAGATATTTTATGATAATATGATGAGAGACCCCATTTTATCTCTTCAATTCAGTATTTTGATGTTTTAAGTGGCGCTGTTAGGCTGCCCAATTTTTAAGTGGTTCTTTCACCCTTCTCGTTTTGAAGTTATACTTTCATATCATGTCTTTCAAGTTCATTTTTATTATTTTGGGGTATGATATCTATATTTATCATTATGATCTTTTATGATCATATGATGAGAGACCCCACTTGATCTCTTCAATTCAGTATTTTGAAGTCTTCAGTGACACCGTTAGGCTGCCGAATTTTTAAGTGGTTCTTTCACCCTTCTCGTTTTCAAGTTCTACTTTCATGTCAAGTCTTTCAAGTTTCTTTTTATTATGTTGGGGTATAATATCTATATCTATCATACTGATATTTTATTTTCATATGATGAGAGACCCTATTTTATCTCATCAATTCATTTTTGTTGATGTTTAAGTGACACCGTTAGGCTGCCGAATTTTCATAAGAGAAATCTTATTTTTGTCTTCCTTCTATACGTTTCATTTAATATGGTATATATTTCAAATTTCATTACCATGTTATTATACCCATTATATTCTGTCCCCCTACTCTTTTATGGATTATTTATTTGTGGGTGACCCATGTCCCCTCTCTTTTCAATGTTTTCTAAAACCTCGTAACATAGTCGTTATGCCGCAAAATTTCCGTCTCAAAATGTCTCTCTCTAATTATAAAATTCATTTATTTTATTAAGTAAATACTCAAAGATCTTTATTATAAAGTGGTATTCACATATATACCAAAATTTTCTATTTTAAATTCTTGGATTTATATACATGAGACCCGGTTTCCCTTTCCATGGGTTTAAAGTCACATAAAGATCTTGTCTTTAAAAAGTTTTTAAAACATTATGATTATGAAATGAAACCCATTTCTTTTATGCTATATGGGTTGTTTATGAAATGATTTATGATGATATATGTGGGTCACATGATAATAATGACATTTCAATGGTGCGCCCTGATAGTGCTCCAATGTATTGGGTAAAGACTTAATCTCTATAGATGACTATTTTTAATGACGCCTTGGTGAATAACCTTGGTAATATTTAATGACACCTTGGGGATGGACCTTGGTGAAACAAAAATGATTTTCAATATTAAATGTTTTAGCCACATATTAAAGTTAATAAATACTTTATTTTTATTATTATATTCCTCATGATTTCTTTTTCATGCCTTAAAGTTCTTTTTTAATGACATTGTTGATGTATCTCAAGTTCGCATGTTAAATGTTTCCCCTTGTTTCCCTTACTGGGCCTTCTGCTCACCCTTTCTTTGATGTATGTCTCCAGGTTATGAGATGAAGTAATGAACCTACGATGAACATAAGTAGAAGACTTTAAATTGTTTAAGAAGAATGTTTTATGTTTTCATGTTTTAAGTTCCTGGTTTCCAAGAAACTAAACCTTAAAGATCCTCGGTTTTGTGAAATGTAATGAAAGTTTATGTGATAAAATGAAGGGATGATATAGTTGGTATCAAAGGATGGTTTAGTTATTTTTGGAAATTAGGATATGAAAACTTTAGGAAGAACCCTATAGAAAAGTTTAAATATAGGAAACCTTCCTGGTATTTTGGTGAGTATTGAGTAAGGGGTTGCCAAGCAAATACATCCTTGTCTGGATACGAGCTGGTAGAGGTGGCTCTGGCACAGATGTACATAGGGTTAAAACCCAAAAACACCGCTTTGAGCTAGACTCGAACGGGAACTGGTACATGACAATGGGCCTTGCTGCACTCTTGGTTACGACACTCCCGGGGGATATGCTTTGGTAAATTCATAAGCTTAGTATGAACCATTATTAAATGAATAATGATAAAATAAAATAAAGATTCACATAAGAATATATTATCGTGGATAACCTAGATTCGGACCTAGGGGATCACAAGTTAGGGTATACTTTTCTTCTACAAGTTTATCCTTTTATGATTTAAGTTTCTTTTTAATGATTATTGTCTAAGTATTTAAGCCCCTAATTGTACTTTCTTTCCTTAGTTAATGGCAGGAAATGGAAGAACATGTCCCAACAACCAATGTGATAGGAAATGTAATGATTTCCGTATTAATATGACAGAAATGATTAGGGGATTAAAAGATGATTATTATTTTGGAAGACGTTCACTATTTTGGGAAGCCTATTTGATCGAGGTAAATATATTGCTACGGTATTTTATTTGAGGAGTAAAGGTTGAATTATATTTTGAAGAATCGATGAATATAAGGTGAACTTATGGTATTATAGGTTAATTATGGAAATGATTGACCTATCTTGGGGAAAATATGTTTAGGTTAGTTACTTTTGTTATAAGATGTTAGGAGTGGTTGATGTTGTTTGGAGTTGAACGATAAAGTTTATCTTGGAAGACTATGTTATCAAGTCCTTCTTGTATTTGGGTTTCAGTCTTAGTTTGGGTTATTTTGAGGAATTTTAAGGGCAGTTATTTACGGAATGGTCTATGATGAACATTGGGTAGTACCATGAAACTTTGAAGATTTAAAAGTAGTTTCCCTTCCTATGGGATTCTTTTTTTTTGAAGAGTTGTTTTATCTTACCCTTTCTGTTTTTGGGATAAATGTTTAAAGATAGATAGTTTTTCTTATGTGGAATACGTGATTCTCTAGATAATTATTCTTATGCTTTTGATGAGACCAAGTGTTTTTTTTAATTCTCATCATTTGGAGTAAAGATTAGTTTTGGTAGAAACTTACTAAAGGATTAAACTCTACATGAAGGTAGGTGTATTTCCTTATGTTATTATTCTGTGTAGTAAATGAACTCCTAAAAACTATGAAAAGGAACATAAAACAAAAAAAACGTTGTCTGTTAATGATTCCTACTAGGAAATCAAATACCATTTGACCCATCATAAGTTTGTGATTTTCTTTTTGTTAACTTTCTCCTAATCATGTTTTCTGTCACTCTCCCTTAGAACGTGACCCTTTGTTTTTTTCCTCCATGTCTATGTTTTCCTACATGGGATCCTAGTATGGGTTAACTTGGGTGACCTTTTTTACTTCCCTTTCTTTCTTTTAAAGTAATAGTTTTACTGACAGTTTTTCCGGTGTGGTACATTCAATGAAATTTCAAAACCCAGTTTTAAAAATTGTGAGGACACAATTTCTTATGAGGGGAAGATTGTAACGACCCAAAATTTTGAATAAATCTTGTTTCTTAATTTTGTGTGTTATTTTTTTTATATACTCAACAAAACTATTTCATTGGATAACATGAGTATAATTAAAATGAGACTGTTGGGTTTTGACTGTTATATAACCATTGGACAATATGACCGCAGGAATCTAAAAATTTCGATATTTGCCTCTAAATACAATTGATCTTGGTTAATAAACATTGAAAGAAGATTTGATGGACTCAACCAGTAGTCTTGGACTGATTGAAGCCCATCTTACAGTACTTGGGAAGGAGGTAGCACCACTGGGCTTTGCTCTGGACCAAACCCAATCCGAACTTCATCGTGTGAAGCTAGAACGGAATCCCCTTCAAGAGAAGTTCAAACTGATAGAAATTACTACTCGTCCGATGTTGGTCGACCCTCCCTTGGATTCTCTCACCTTAGCACACCTTACACTTAGGTCATATGCAAGTGTGATAAGGGGCTATTTAAGGAAACTATAACTGCCTTGTGTAATCCTTTGTTTTAAATAAAAAATATGATTTCTTCTTATGATAATGTTTATGAATTTTCAAATGTCCGGATAAATATTGTATGCATATTTTTGGTGAATTTTAGAGAAATGATATTTAAAAAAATGTTTATGTAAACCTTAAATAATTAAAAATGTGTAATGATTTTCAGAAAATGGTCTTCTAAAATTATGTTCAGTATGAAATTTAGTGTCTAATAAGATCAACTTAATTTTTTATTAATAGTGAATTATGAATAGTGATTTTATGCTTAGGATTAGTAATGTGACCAAATTGATTAGTAATCTCTCTTAAATAAAGCATTAATATAATCTAGGCACCTTGAATAAGTAATGTGATTCAATAAAATGGTTAAATAACGGTTTCATAAATTATTAGTCAAGTAATAGTTTTTTTCAGGTGAATAGTGTTTTTAATTAAAAATTTAATTAAAATTATTTAGAAAATTATTTTTATAAAATGGATTTCATTTTTGGACTCAGAACATCGATATTATGTTAAGGTAATTTTTGAAGATTTTTCTGAAAAAATGAATTTTCAGTGAATAGTGTATTTATTTAGAAATTAAATTAAAAATATTTAGAGAATTATTTATATAAAATGGAGTTCATTTTTGAAATCAGAGAATCGATATTTGGTGAAGGTGAAATTTTTGGATTTTTCTAAAAAAAGTTGAATTTTCGATGAATAGTGAAAATATAGTTTTTAAGTTACAGGTGTTTAATGACATCATTAAATGGTGTATTAAGTATGTAATAAATATAGTCTACTTATGAATAGTAAGATAAGGTATGTGTTGTCCCAAGTGGCCAATACCATGGGAAAATACCATGGGAAAGCCCATGGTTTTGCCAAAACCACTAATGAGGTTTCCGTTGGCCATTAATGCCTTGTCCCCTAACTTCCCCTATAAATACCAAGCCATCCTCTCATCCATTCGACTCCCAACTCTCCCCTAACTAATATCTGGTATCATTACCTCCCAAATAGTCCTTCCAAGTTGCCCCCAAGCCCAGAAGGTCCCAACCTTTGAGTTTTAAGAGTTACATTTTAAGGTAAGGGATCCAAACTCTCTCTTTCTTTTCAAATGCCCTCTTTTAAGTCATTTCTTTTATGGTCCATGTTCTTATTTTGGAGGATGTTCTTTTATAATCCTCTTACTGTCCTTTTCATGTTCATATAATTAGAGATCCCCTCTTACTCTCATTTTTTATTTTTATGAATGTTTATGTGGCGCCGTTAGGCTGCCGAAATTTTTGTAACGGATTATTTCTCCCTTCTTTTTTTTTCAAGATCTATTTTCATGTAAAGTCTTTAAAGTTCCTTTTTATCATGTTGGGGTATGATCTCTGTATCTATCATACTTATCTTTTATGATCATATTATGAGGGACCCCATTTTATCTCTTCAATTCAGTATTTTGATGTTTTAAGTGGTGCCGTTAGGCTGCCGAATTTTTAAGTGGTTCTTTCACCCTTCTCGTTTTGAAGTTCTACTTTCATGTCAAGTCATTAAAGTTTATTTTTATTCTGTTGGGTTATTATATCTATATCTACCATACTGATATTTTATTATCATATTATAAGAGACCCCATTTGATCTCTTCAATTCAGTATTTTGAAGTTTTAAGTGGCGCCGTTAGGCAACCGAATTTTTAAGTGGTTCATTCACCCTTCACGTTTTGAAGTTCTACTTTCATGTCAAGTCTTTCAAGTTCCTTTTTATTATGTTGGGGTATGATCACTATATCTATCATACTGATCTTTTATTATCATATGATGAGAGACCCCATTTGATCTCTTAAATTTAGTATTTTGATGTTTTAAGTGGCGTCGTTAGGCTGCCGAATTTTTAAGTGGTTCTTTCACCCTTCTCGTTTTCAAGTTCTACTTTCATATCAAGTCTTTAAAGTTTCTTTTTATTATGTTGCGGTATTATCTCTATATCTATAATACTGATATTTTATTTTCATATGATGAGAGACCCTATTTTATCTCATCAATTCATTTTTGTTGAAGTTTAAGTGACGCCGTTAGGCTGCCTAATTTTCATAAGAGAAATCTTATTTTTGTCTTCCTTCTATGATTTTCATTTCATATGGTATATCATTAAAATTTAATTACCATCTTTTTATACCTTTTATATTCTGTCCCCCTACTATTTTATGGATCATTTATGAGTGGGTGACCCATGTCCCCTCTCTTTTTAATGTTTTCTAAAACCTCGTAACATAGCCGTTATGCCGCAGAATTTCCGTCTCAAAATGTCTCTCTCTTATTCTCAAATTCATTTATTTTATTAAGTGAATACTCAAAGATCTTTCATATAAAGGGGTATTCACATATATACCAAAATTTTCTATTATAAATTCTGGGATTTAAATACATGAGACCCGCTTTCCCTTTCTGTGGGTTTAAAGTGACATAAAGATCATGTTTTTAAAGCAGTTTTTAAAATGCTATGATTATGAAATGAAACCCATTTCTTTTATGCTATATGAGTTGTTTATGAAATTATTAATAATGATATATGTGGCTCACATGATAATAAAGACATGTCAAGGGTGCGCCATGATAGCACTCCAATGCATTGGGTAAAGAGTTAATCTCTAGATATGACTATTTTTAATGACGCCTTGGTGAATAACCTTGGTAATTTTTAATGACACCTTAGGGATGGACCTTGGTGAAACAGAAATGATTTTCAATATTAAATGTTTTAGACACATCTTTAAGTTATTAAAAACATTATTTTTATTATGATATGCCACATGGTTTCTTTCTAATGCCTTAATGTTCTTTTTTAATGACATTGTTGATGTATCTCAAGTTCACATGTTAATTGTTTCCCCTTGTTTCCCTTACTGGGCCTTCTTCTCACCATTTCTTTGATGTATGTCTCCAGGTTATGAGATGAAGTAATGAACCTAGAATGAACATAAGGAGAAGACTTTCATGTGTTTAAGAAGAATGTTTTATGCTTTCATGTTTTAAGTTCCTGGTTTCCAAGACACTAAACCTTAAAGATCCTCGGTTTTGTAAAATGTAATGAAAGTTTATGTGATAAAAAGGCGGGATGCTATAGTAGACCATGCCCACATAGGTATATCACATATATCAGAATATCACATGTATGGCATTAATCAAGGTTAATCTAAATTTACCCTCTTATAACATTTCAACTCATGATATTCTATTTCAATTATCCAAAAAATCATGATCAATAAGTTAATCACATGTAAATAATATAACAAATCTCCATTATTATATTTATAAAAATTTAATTATATAACCCATCAACCCATTAATTGTAAATTCAAACATCTCATAATACATATTTCCAATTAATTTTCAAACATGTTCATTGAAAAATTAGAATATACATATTTCCAATCAATTCCACAATCACAAAAGTGTATAAATTAATTCATAGATTAATTAATCTAATTCCACAGTATTAATTGTCCCACTATTTAATTCAACAACTAAATAATCTAATTTTTAAATTGTAATATCATTTTAAATCAACATTAAAAATATTCCATTAATTATTTCAACAATTAATTAAACTAATTTCCCAATCCCAATATTCCATTGATTAATTAAAAATTTTATTATTTATGTTTAATGAAATAAATTGATTAATTTATAATTTTAATAATAATATTAAATACAATTAATTTATATCAACACTTATTTATTTGAATTATAATATACCAACCACAAAATTTATTAGTTATCTCCCAACAAAAACTCCCCATATTGAAATGGAATAGTCAAACCCAAGACTACGAATGATATCCTGAATACAATCCTAGAATCAATATCTAATTGATCGTGATATTTCCATCTTATATATTGATTTAAATCCAAAAAAGAAAATAATAGTCTCAAAATATGGGATACAAACTTGATAGAGGGAGGAAACAACAAAAGGTAAGATTCACTTATCGATAGAGGTTCACATATTTAGTACCAACTTTGAGTTATCATGAATGAACTTTAGAAGCTCATGGAATCCATTCAACAGCCACCAAAATTAATAAGAAAATTTTTTGGTCGATTTAGGGGTTTTGGGATATGAAACAAGGATTCAAGAAATTTAAAATATGATTTTTATGATAATTAAAACATTAAACATGGTTTCCTTGGTTATGGTGCACAGTTTACAAACTTTTCACCTAAACTATGTGCCACATATATGGAATTCATGGCTACGCATAATAGGGTGAATAGTTTGACAACCCATGTACTATTTGTTTGAATCCCCTCTGTTTGTGTCTAAATGGCCTTATGGTTGGGAACACAGTTTGGGAAAATCTTGCAATGCCTCTTTTTCCAACCATTATTCTCTAAATTTCACCCAAACACAACCTAGGTAAAAGAAAACAATTTTACTCAAAAAAATAAAAATAGTGTACATATAAATATGATAAATAAATCTCCATTATTATTTAGGATCATAAAATGTTCCCACTATATAATATCTTTTCCTCAATCTATACTCCATAACATCTCCAATATTCAGAGTCAAAGAGATTGAGCCACTAAGATCTTATATTCTCTCATCTCTCTCATGTTTCCTCCTAAACACACCATTGTTTCCATGTTTAATAAACTATCTACATGTTATTTCCACACAATATTTTATCACTATGAACAATAATATGTATCATATTATCCTAAAAGTATACATCGGTCACAAGCTCCACATCATCCACATCGATTACATGATAGGGATCATGGTGGTACTATCGAAGTTGTGCCACATGAAAAAATTCATGCTCGTAACCACACCTATTTGGTATATCCAATTGCTATGCCATATGCCTGATTAACTCCAAAACCTTAGATGGTCTACTGATCCAATGATTCAACATTCTATGTCTCCATATCCCATAGTGACCCAATCTATGTGGCAGTCAAAGGAACATAGGATATCATTAAATAAACTCATAGGTTCATAATCGACTATCAGAATATGACATTTGTATAATATGTGTAATAGACATAATCTTTCGAGTTAATTGTACCATCTCTAATGTCTCCTCTATGAGACTCGGTCACAACAACTCTAACTCACCTTCCCCTATCTGGTATAGAGTTGTTCAACATGGATTTCCATAAAGATATTCTTATAGATTCATCCATATAGTTTCTTGATATATTTTTTTATAGGTGAACTCCAATAAATCTAGGTTCTACTATCCAATACCAATGAAGTCTAAAACTCATGCTTGAAGCATATCCTCATGCACAGGTATAGATTTTTTTAATTGTACATCTTTTTATGGGTGAAATGATGTAATTAGTAAATAATTTATACCAAGAACCTTCAGTAATCCCTACTAATAGCGAGAAGTAAAACACCAATAATTTTCTAAAACAATACCCTATTTCTCCCCATAAAGACAATCAATCTATCGAATGTAATGGTCACCCAACTGGTCCAGCAAAAAAATTTATTATATTAGTAATAAATTCCCTACCTTTGTCAAAAAATCCACAGTCACCCATATAGTATCATTATTCTAAGTAATTTTCAAGAGAACCACTAAAAATTCAATGGTAACATCATCTAGCTTCCATTCTGAAATGGGTAATGATTTTAGGAAACCACTAGGTTGTTGATGCTCAACCATCACCAGTTGAAAGGTGTAGCATCGTTCCATGAACCCTTCTATAACGTTTTTAATGAGTAGCCACCAAAACACATGTTATAGTTCATGGTACATTTTGGTCACACATGGATACACCAACCACATCGAGGTATGAAATTCAGATATCACCACCCCCTGCATGATCTTAGGAAAAGCTACCTAATTCATAACATGGATGATATCATCACCATATGTGGTATAATCGGAAGATGACTCCCTACCTCCAATGCATTACCTCAAGGATTAACCTTACAGGTACACATAACACATATACTTAATCCTCTTTAAGAGTGTAGACACTATAGAAATCGATATGAGAGTCATCTTCTCTTGGCTCTCCTGAACCACAAAATGCATCTCATCTAGAAAATTCATCATTTTCCACTCATCTCAAGACAATTACATTTCATGAATATGAGTATTCATAATTAAGGATTCAAAACCACTATTTACATTACATGGAATATATGAAATATCCAAATAAAATTATTACATATAGAGAACCCATATTCACTACCATGGAGTGAAATCATGTTGCAAAGATATGTACCTTCAAATCTTATAATCATTATACACTATAAACTTGTCCCTCAACAGATAATGTAACCAACACTTCAAATCATAAAAAATTCTTCTAACTAAAGGTTATGTGTAGGGTATTTTTATTCATGGGGACTCAACTATAGAGTCTCATACATGAATACTTTATCTCCCCACATCAACACTAAAAAAATCCCAAACCCCGAAGCGTCGTGAAATACCATATACTACTCTTTTGGCTCATCTAGGATCATGATTATTGTCATTTTGACATTATTGTTTAGCTATTGGAATTTTTTCACATGATATACACCATTTAAACATCAATCCCTTCTTGACTAGCCTCGAAAGTGGTTATTTAAAATAGGAAAAGTCATAGATAAACCATTTATAATATCTAGATAATCCTAGAGAGATAATGATATCAAAAAAATCGTGGGCTTCTCCTATGAAACCATTGACTAAACATTCCATAGGTCCACTAACACACCCTCTTGTGAGATTATGTGACCTAATAATTATTCAAGATCAATGAATAATTGAATCTTAGATAGAAATTAATATATATGATTCTATCTCAGTGCACTTATAATGATTTCACGATGTGTGACATGATTGTAATGAGTCTTGGAGTAAAAACCAATGTAATCAATGAACACAACCTCAAAATGATTCTTGTAAGGGTGGAAGATTCAGTTCATCTAGGCCATAAACATTGATGGTGTGTTCATCAACCCAAATGACTTTACAGCACACTCGTAAAGGCAATACCTAATTCAAATAGTAGTCCTCAGTATATTGGACTTTTGAACTCTCACCTGATGATTCCATCATCAAAAGTTGATATTGGAGAATACACAAGTTCTCATAAACAATTCATAATGTTTGTTGATATGTGCTAGAGGATAATGGTTCATTGCAGTCATCATGTTAATCATCTGGTAATTAACATATACGAATAGTGTCCCATCAACCTTCTTTGTGAGAATAACTGGTGAACCCAATGGCATATTTATCAGGTAGAGAAATTCCTTATCCATTAAAAATTCTAGCTGATTCATACCCTCTTAATGATATATCATTTACATTCTATAATTTGGAATAGAAATTAGATCATCCCCTAATATGAGCTCAATTTTAAATTACACCTCTCTCTCATGTGGTATACCAAAGATGTATTCAATAAATACATCCTGAAACAAGTCCACTTTGGGTGGAAGACATCCGACATTACTCCTCCATCATCTAGTAACAAACAAGAAACATGGGCGCTAAGTTCCCCATGTTTCTAGTGAACATCCCCCCTATGCACCACATTAATATCTAACTCCCTAACATTAATATAATTTTCTCTTAGTTGAGATAAAAATATCACTTGCTTAGGTATTAATAAATATGGGGTTGTTATGCCACTAAATAGTCCATACCCATAATTTGGCCAAAGCCAGACATGTCACAGATATAATGATCCCAGTTGAGGGGATACTCCCCAATTTCAAAAGAATACCTCTTTCAAAAATAGATACTTCTAGGACTTAATCTGATGGGGGTATCTATTATCATAACCCTTCTAACAATATCCACCTCATATCTCAATCCATTTAGAAGATATAGATATAAATGAATTGGAGGCACAAATATAAAATAAGGAACTAGCTATAAAATATGATACAAAAATTGTAATCTTATCTGTTGATATCCTAGGCTCGTTATCCACAGGTGTAGGCTAAACTATGTGCAATTTTCCTACCACACATCACTGTGATGCATTTTGAGTACCTTGAACATCACCACTCATATAATATGGATTCTCTTTCATATAATCACCTCATACACTAACTATACCACTATGTATATTATAACTCTATCTTTCATACTAATATATCATAGAATATCCCTATCACAGAATTTGATTCTTCTATATGGTCCATCACAACCCATATTTCAAGGGTTGATGGAGATCCTCAATATATAACCCATCTTTCCATAGGCTCTACACTCTAGTGGTGGTTATTGGAATTTTATGGGGAAGTGTCCCATCCTACCACAAGGGTTATAGATCACCTGAGTATGTTCTTGAGTAACTATCACTTCCCCATATATTCTCTTTTTTCCCACTACGTTGGATAACATTTTCATAATGACACTTTTAAAAATCACAATTCATACCAATAGATCATCCATAAGAAACCAGAAGACCACTACTTGAATACTTATTTAGGTTTCCATTATAAATGAAATCCCAACTCACCACTCGTGAAAAAATATTCATCATGAAGATATTCACCTAGGACATAATTTTACATTTATTCCCATCATGAAACATCTATTTCACTATATCCCCATATCCTAAAAATTTTGAAAAAAATAACTACAAATATCTAAAGAGGATGACATATTACAATACCAATATACTCCTCAAATACAACCACATATACTCATCATCTCTCTGATGTGTTTACATAAGAAGGTAAAAGTTCCCCAAGATCTTCTCCTAGAAGTCATTAAAATTCATATTCTCTAGGTTTCCATATCATGTATGGATTTTCCACCAAAACCATTCATTACTACATAAAATTTAAGCTTACAATTTTACTTTATTGATTTTAGGAGTCTCCTTGTGGAAAAGTATCATCTATATATACTCAGTCTAGAACTCTACTACCTGTGGTCCACCATCACTTGTTAACAATAGAGGGTGCTATAGTTAGAACTCCCAAGATAGATCTAATATTCTCTTCATAACTGATACTATTTCTATTTCAATTTACTACATTAATTGAGAAAATATTCCATGGAACTTCTACCTGACTTACTCAATGATCATTATTTTTGCCTCATGTTTCATTATTAGATGATCATTTCCAGAAATTTCATACTGTCACCATCTAAAAAAATTTCATCTTAGAGAAATAAATGTATAATTCCAAAAATATATCTTATGACACATTCCTGACATTAACATAGATACAATGATTAAAAGTAAGGATCAACAAGTCATTCTCATAATCCCCACCATGTGGTAAAAATAGAGGGTTATCCCTTACCTTAACCATACAACATTTATGCCATGGTTATAAGTTGGTAAACTTATTCTCATTATTCATGTTTCCCATTACATACAAATTTATTAAAACCTTTAATCATTTACATTTTGAAATTTCATATTCTGAAAATTTTTCAATTCAATTACATTTGCAAGGAGAAACATTTCAATTTCAACATAATACCAAAATACATTTTCCCATGTGTGGCTAAAATGATGCATGTAACAAAATAATCATGAGTTCCTATAATTATGTATGAATACTCAACTATCATCCCATACTGTTCCATGAGACAAGTATTAAAAAAATTAGAAACAACAATCCTATGACACAACAAGTGCATCACCCAAGGTGAAATAACATCAATATATAACAACACACATCAATAACAACAATCCCAGCATAGTTTCTTGAGTTTTTTTCCCATACATGGGTCAGCTACTCCTATTCAGGATCTCATTTACATGTCCCCAATCGTATTATTAACCAATCAACCATTTTATAAATATTATTAAAAAATACATGAAAATAAAACTAGGCTATGGAACCACACTGCAATGTTCTAACCTGGGTGCCACACAACGGTGGCTCAAGCTGATTGCTCACAGGACCATAGGCATGCCTCCCCATATTCAAGAGGTTTTTAACTAATAGTGAGGGTCTAATTTCAATCATTGTGAAACAATAACCTTATTATTAGGGTTATACTCCCCATAAATAAACATTAACAAATTGATATAAACAATTACCAATCCTAACCAGTATCATGTGATGATCAAAATGGGAATAAAATATCCAAAATTGAATAGTGGACATGTCATGCCAAGTATGTTTCATGTGTTAGAATAAAAAATATATAAAATAAATAAATACACTACTGACTCCCAAGCGGGTCCCAAATCACATTTGGTCCCCTCATATGTGCTATATCCCACTTCCATCCATCTAATATATGGAATTTTCTATTATCTTGTCCAGAAAACATGAATTCTATTTGGGTATCGATCCAAAAACCCAATTAGGGTGTGGGAAAATCTTATTAAGAAACCACCACCGACATCAATAAGAATATTAATTCAATAAAATTATATGTTGTTTTACAAATTATAAGATACAAGAAAGAAAGAAAGAAAAATTCTACTTTTATTTATTATTTATTTAACAACATAATCATATAGGATCCCACAGACACTGGAAACTCAATACCTTCTTCAGACCATGCCAAAGTCTGAATTATATTACACATTCAATTCATATTTTATTATAACACAAGGTATTTCATTTTCAATTTAATTATAATTAGTAATATGGGTAATTAGAACAATTTTCCAATGCCAACATTTGGGTCCTAGATCATCATGATAAGGTCACTATGGGTTATTGAAGTAGTAGTCTATGTCTCAATATCATTTATAAAGAAATCACACAAGTGTGATTTTGAAGTTGTTATATATTTCCCACACTCATTTATCAAACAATCCCATAAGTGGTATTTTGATGCAGTAGTTTGTGTCTTACACTCATTTATCAAAAAATAAACCAAGTGGTATTTTTATATATCTATTTATGTCCCATACTCATTTACCACAATAGTTTTTTCATGAGTAATACCAAGTCCCACAAACATATTTTTCAATTACACACTTTGGTATTTTGATGTAGTAGACCATATCCTAAACATGTTTGTCACATATAGAAAAATATCATATACATCAAATCAATTAAGTTTAATCAACATGAACCCCCTATCACATTTTACATCATGATATTCCATTTCAATTATCATCATATAATTATAAATACTTTAATCACATGTAAAAAATATGAAAAATCACACTTATTAAATTTCTCAACAATAAGTCAATTATCCAATTAACACAATAATGTTCAATTATTTCATCTCATAATTATTATTGTCAATTCATTATTAAACACATTAATTGACCAGCTAAAATATCCATATATCTCATTAATTCTATAATGAAAATAATATATTATTTAATTCAGAGATTAATTAATCTAATTCCATAATCTCAATAATCCCATTAATTAATTCAAAAATAAGTTAATACCATTTAACAAACTCAATATACCATTAAATAAACTATCATAATTTTTCATCAATTAGTTAAACAATTAATTTACCGAATTTCCCAATTAAAATATTCCCTTAATTAATTAACCATGTTAATTAATTCAATTTTATTAAAATAAATTAATAAACATACACTATAAATCCTTCAATTACATACAAGTAACTGAAATAAATAATTTTTTATTTGAATAATGACCACCTACTACGAAATTGACAAGTGATCACCCAATAAAAACTCCCCAAATTGAAATGGAAAGGTCAAAACCATGATAAAGAAAGAGATCATGAATAAAATCTATGAACAAGATCAAAATTTCCATGATCTATCAACGTAGATGTATATCTAAAAAATAAATAATAAAATACAATTAAAGGAGTGAGAAGAATGGTACCGATAGATGAAGCTTTAATGGATAATATGCACTTACCAGGAGAGGATCAGTGTAACTCCTTGACCCCAGTTACCCAGAGTCAGTGCATTATTACATAATATTGGCATGATCACAAAAGATCAAGTCTCTAAAGACCAATTAGTTTAGTAGCCTTGGATGAACTAGATATATTCATGAAGTTTACATTACATAATAAAGTGAAAACTACATCAACATATTTTCTCCACACTCAAATCCCCTTATACTATCCCTGCAGGTTATTCATAAAATACTTCTTCAAATCCTGGGAAAAATAAAACATTGACAGGGGTGAGCTCAGATGCTCAGTAAGGATAAAAATACAGTAGAAACGTTCATAAATAAGCATAAACATTTAAATCAATGTATAACTAAAACATAATCCTTTTAAACATTATCTTCAGCATAATATGGAAAAAATAAAATGAAATAATGACATTTACTTATTCACATGGATATTCTACTTGTCGAATAATCATATGCAATATCAATAACTACTTTTATAATGATAGAATTCATAATGCTAGACTATCATAACCACATTTCCAAGGCCTCGTGCCAAGACTTCAAATAAGAGTTTGTCAAGGCGACGTGCCAGGACACTAGTTTGTCTCATTAGACCTATAGATGCATTGAGGAGCTATAGCGGGCTCCACCCATCACTTACTAAGTCCAATGCATTCCTTATATGAAAAGTTTGAAACATAACATAAACATTAATATTAAAACTAGCATATGAAATGTCAAGAAGACATTTAAAAATAGATTTTTGAATCGAAGTGTCACATACCACTTTGAAACTTTGAAAAGTAATTTTAATTTTAAAACATTAATGTCTATATAAATAAATCTTTAAAACCATTTTTAAAACATGGACATTATTGAGAAATACATAGAAAAATAAATCTTTAAAACATTTAAACATGATATTTTAGTTAGAGTTCCTACCCAAAAGATAGAGACTTGAATACAAATAATTGAGGTAATCAAAACTTTTTAATATCATGAGAATAAAGGTATTCATGATAGACTATGTCAAAGTACATTATATACACCACATAAAAGTGATTTTGTGTATAATAACAAAGGAGTCGCAATGGAATGTAAATTGAGTTGAAATCTCTCATAAAAGCCGTATCCTTAGGTTATGAATAAATAAACGACATAATTATGTGTGAAAAATATAAACACACTCAATATTATTGGATATTAAGTGTAAAACAATCAATGGACATTCACACATATTCTTGTAAGAACAACAACAATGAATTAGATGTTTAACTCAATAAATGGAGATTGAGTTAAAAATTACTCTGATCAAGATCATATCGATGACTTGAAAATTTATTAATGGAGTGATTATGTGTATAAAAAGTATATACATTGAAATTGGAGTGGCAATTATGACATAATAAAATGAATAGTGATTCCACACATAATCTTGGAGTAAAATAATCAATGATGTATGTGTAAAGCCGAATGAGTGGAAATTGAAATTTCAAATTCCCTTATTGATTTGGTAACTTACAAAACATACAATCATGAAAGAAGTATCATAAAATGATGATTTAAATATACATGAATTAAATTATATTACATAATGAATACAAACATGGGTAGTACACACACCACATGCAATAAATAAGTGGTGAACAATGAAAATCTCACAGAATTAAAAGTGTGATAAAAAACCCATTACCTTGTACTTTTCCATTGTTGAGGGAAGGTTAACCTCTTATATAATGGTTAAATTATTTTTATTAAATTATAAAAGAATAATATACACTAATATGATATCTTATATGAACTTTTTACATTGCTTTGTTAATAATATCTTAGTATTATCATCGTTTCGGGTGTAAACTTACTTGTTTTATTTTATATGTTTAGTTACATAAGTCGTGTTTGTTGTGGATAGGTTGTATATTATTCATATCCCGAATTATATCAAGTCCTTAAAAATTATTTTTAATCATAAAATGAGAATTATACTTGAATGGATACGATGGGTAATGAATCTCATCGCGTTCATGTAGACGGTAGTCCGTACGTATGCACAGACGCTACTTCCATTTCATTTTTAATTTTAAAAGGAATCAAAACCAAATGATACATAGGTATATTATTATTCCAGTATAATGTTATATCTTAAATGTGTTCCTTAATTTCATTAATACCATCATCTATACATTCCATGTATGGTATGAATGAGTCATATCACTTCGAGGGGGCGGTAGTCCGTACTTCCTCAAATGAAATTATCGTATATATATACAACATGAAATGAATAAAGGTGTGCTATAAAATTTAATTAAGGAAGCATATTGTTAAAATAAATATCATATTTAATTATAGTTCCATCATAATGTCCACCATGAGAGGTGGTAGGTGATAATTTAACAATCATCGTTTCGTGAGGCGTTTGGTTGCCATCCACATAAACATTATATTTTTCACCCATTATATGGAGGTGTGTTTAAGTGTATTTCGAATAATTATCATAAAAATATCCTAGTATATTTAGGATAATGGTTTTTTTACAAAATAAAATAATAAGAATATTTTTGGGGTTGGAGAAGTAAAATAAAATAAAATAAGCTAAGAGAAATCATTACCTTTAATTTGTATAACTTCTTTTGGATTGAACCAAAAAGGACTCTTGAAGTTCTTTCTACCTATGTTAAGTCTTCTAGGAGGAGTAGAGGGATGTAGGGAGATTAATTGGGAAGAGTTTGTACGATCCAAAAGGCTTGATAGGTGTGAGGAATTGGTTAGAAGTGGTGTCCTTTTATAAGAGGGAGGAGGGGCTCTTTAGGAAAAACTTAAAGTATTATTTTATAATAAATTCATATTCGGTTTATAATGGCTCCAAACTAGATTATTTATAGTCTAAGGTGGGTATGGGTCTAAAACCACTCAACCAATAGGTTTTAGACATGTTTGGGTCACTATTTTACCCTTATCTTTTAGATTTAACTCTTAGTTAGATAGTTTTACATTTGCCATGTCTCTTTGTATTTTTATATTATATGGTTAATAAACTTACTATAAACTGTCAATCGAACTCCATCTGGTTCATTAATGACATACATATCATAATATAAGTCCTTTTTCCGAACCTTAGATTTTTATGAATATTATATCAATTAATAATATAATATTAGTTTTAAAAACGAGTTTGTGTCAATTTTGACACTATTTAATAATTGATTTTTTTTTAAGTTTTAATGACTTTATTAAGTCAAAATAAATTCATTTAATAAATACTAACATGTCATATTAACTAATAAATTTTTTTTAATTCCTTTAAAGTCTCAAATTATAATCATTTGGGTATTTATAATATCAATTATTCTAATATTTCACTAATAAGGTAATTATTGCATCATCATTGTGTCATAAATAAATTAACTTATTTAATGTCTAAAAATTATAAATAAAATATAATTATGTAGAAAATACGTTTATCTTTCTCATTAATATTTATAATCTAATTTATCTTATGTATAACCCTATATTAAAAATGTTTTAGTTATTAAACTTTGATTTTAACTCTTTTAACTCTTCTTTGAATTAAATAATAATAATTGTCCTAATCTAATACAAGTGGATCAAAGAGGATTATATTTTCTTTATAAGTTTGTTTTTGGTCGAAATATACTTATACAATAGAATTAAGACATGTTTTAGGGTAATAATAATATCATTTTTACCCTTAATTACCCTATTAACTTTTTACCGTGGTAAATAAAAGTAAAAAGTTACTATTCACAAAAAAATTATCTTATTGAACCACATTTTACTCCTTGATATTAACCGTGTCTCTACAATTTTTGAAATTACACTCACAGAAGTGGTAAAAATAAGTTTTGTGTGAATTTGCAAATTCTCCTAGGTGGGGGGTAAAAGACGGTGAAAAGTTCAATAAATTTTTTTTATTGCTAAAATTATTATAAACTGAGCCCAATGAATTCAATTGAACATATATAGGAATTATGTATCTATTTTGACATAAAATAATTTAAATAAAATAAATAATTATTTAAATAAAAATTTGGTTTTAAACTATAACTCAGTGTTTTTCACTATTCATAAAAAATTAAAAGTTTTCAGAAAAATACCAAAAATTTACCCTAAGCTAATTTTGATATTAAAAATTCAATAATGATGTCTATTTTACCAAATTCAAAACATAGAAGTGGCATTTATAAATTTAAAATTAATTCCCATGGTGAAAACAAAAAACGTGTTTTTAAGAAACAATAACTATCAAAAGATTGACACTTGTTTATGTCCGGTTTAAATGTGAAATTATGTCCAATGACCAACATTGTATTAAATTGTAAAAATATATTTTAAATATAATTTAAAACCACTCAAATTTATAATTTATCACTATTAATTATTTCGATTAAAAAAGATGTTTTTAATTAAAACTTAATAATTTTGACTATTCATCAAAATATAAATGTTATCAGAAAAGTACCAAAATTTCACCCTAGGATAATTTATATATTTAGAATCCAAAAATGAAGTCCATTTTGAGAGATAAATTTTATAAAATTTCAAAAAGTGGGTATTAATATTCATAATGGCTAGTTTGATTGGTTGTGGTGTGTGTTAGAACTCGAAATTGCGTACGACACACACTAATGTATTATTCAAAGAGAAGCTTATTATTGAAGTTTGGGGTGTCACTTTCTCCCCTCTTTCAAATAATTTCATCCTCAATTTTTTTTAAAAAAATTGGGCTTGGGAATATGATGAAAAATCCTGCATCGGAAAAAGAGTCAATAAAACTGTCACCTTAAAAGACAGAAAGAGAAATACAAAGGTCACCGAAGATAACACGTACTAGGATTCCATATAAGAAAACATGGATATGAAAGATAAACTAAGTGTCAAGTTCTGATGGAGAGGGATTGAAAACATTTTCTGGATAAAGTTAACAACAAGAAAGCCACAAAATTGTGAAAGGAAAAACGGTCGTCAGTTTCCCAGTAGGAAAAGAATACAAACAACATTTTTTTATGTTACATTACATAAAGATGAGGAATTAATTTACGAGATTGACTAAGAAAATAAAGAGACATACTTACTTTTAAATTAGAGTTTCATTCTTTAATAAATTTCCACCACTATCTCATTTTTTTTAAACGATGAGTATTCAAGAAGACTTGGTCACACTGGAAGAGCTAGAATAAAATTATATAGAATCACATGATCCATGAAGGATAAACTATACATTTACCTTTTCTTTAGATATTAATCAAAATCAAAATGGTTAGTACAAGATCTTATGATCCCCCAAAAGGATATTCCTTTAGAGAAATAAACACTAATCTTGATTTCTAAAATTAAACCAAGAATAAGCCAATGTTAAATAAATGCAATTCAATAAACAATTGTCCTTAAAATCCTTCAATATAATCCAAACTAATATTGAAACCCAAAACATAGAAGAATTTGGTTATGTAGTCTTCCACATTAAATTGTATCTCTAAATGACATCAATTACTCTTAAAGTCACATACTTAAAATTAATTAACCTAATCACATATTCTCTTTTATAGGTTAATCATTTCCATAAATAACCCAAATCACTATAAATCCACAATATAAATGTAGATAAAAATCCACCAATACTCTTCAAATGAAATCCCATAGTATTCATGTTTCCTTGGGAATATAGTGTTCCCAACAAAGAGAACTTCTTCTAAAATAACATTTATCACTTAATCACCAAATCATTTTCCTATACTAAGGGTATTCATTTGATAAGAAATAAGAACCCAAATCAACTAATTATTGATCAATAAAATAATTTAACTAAAAATAATTAGTCACACTAACCAGGGACTTCACGCGGTCTAGTGGTAGGCGATAAATCCCAATCACACTTTGGTTGTGGGTTCAATTCCCACAGCTTTGTCCGATGTGACAAGTTGTCACACGGTCTGTGTGTTGTCCTTTTTCAAAAACTATATTTCAAAACATTACCAAAATGAGATAAATTCATCAAAATAACCATAACATAATTTTAATCAGAAATGTTATCTCATACCTTGCATTTTCATCCCAAAATATAATAACTTGTAATTTCCTCAAACCCAATGATCATATAAAACAAAATGGTTATTTATAACTATATCCACAAGGGAAAAGATAAGTCTTCCTCAAATATCATTCTCACATGGAAAACTACGGGGCTAAAAATATAAGAGAAAATTATTCCGAAGTAATCCCATCAATAAGGAGCACTAATACATTTAAACATTTGTCCAACCATTTATTTCCACATAGCTTCTTCTTTGACCAAGAAAATATCATATAGAATAGGGCATTCACTCAGGTAATGTCCAGGTCCCATAAATTTATGGAAAATGACTGTAAATGGATTTTTGGGACCATTTTTATTTTCTTCCATAGTACTCTTCATTTTTCCTCAGCAATTCTTCACTTTATGTCCTTCATTCCCACACGTAAAGAATTTTTTTGTTCCATTGAGACACTTTCATGGGTGTCTCCTTCCACATTTCCTGCATGATGGAAATTTAATATTCTTTTCTACATGGTCTCCACTGCGGGAGCTCCAATCATTCATCACCTTTCTATTCTCTATTGAGTTCAGGAGTTGGTTAATATATATGTTGTCAATCATATTTTTGTAAAACTAACTTGGCATTAACATGATATCTTTTACACCTATTAACATTCTATTTTGTTGCTCATTTCCACCACTATTCCCACCTTGTACATCATTCTCAAATTTACTATGACTTCCTTGGACTCCAGCCATTGACTAAAACCAGGAAGAATTGTGTGAGTAATAGTAGTCATAATGTCATTTAAAGAATATCATGACACCATATTCTCAATTTAAAACACCTTATGATTAACCTAGGTCATTTATTCTCATATTATATTAAAATACTTCAAATTGGTTGGTAAAGAAAATGTAAATTATCCTAAGAATATCCCCCAGGAGTGTCATAACCAAGAGTGCAGCAAGGCCTGTTATTGTGCACCAGTTCCCGTTCGAGTCTAGCTCAAAGAGATGTTTTTGAGTTTTACCCCTAGGTACATCTGTGCCAGAGCTGCCTCTAGCTACTCGTATCCAGATATGGATGTATTGCTCGGAAAACTCAAAAAATCTCTACAATACCAAAATTCTAGGAAGTTCTTCTATACTAATCCTCAAAGTCCATATTAGATCTATGTTATTTAATTAGAGTTTTTCTAAATATAACTTCCAAGGTTTGTACTAAACTTTCTCTGATACCAACTGTAATGCCCCGACCCCAGTTACCCAGAGTTGGTGCATTATTACATAATATTGGCATGATCACAAAAGATCAAGTCTCGAGACACCGATTAGTTTAGTATCCTTTGAAGAACTAGGTACATTAATGAAGTTTACATTATATAAAAAAGTGAAAACTACAACAACATCTTGTATCCACACTCAAATCCCCTTATAATATCCCTTCAGATCATTACTAAAATACTTATTCACATCTTGGGAAAAATAAAACATAGAGGGGGGTGAGCTCAGATGCTCAGTAAGGATAACAATACAGCAGAAACTTTCATAAATAATCATAAACATTTAAGGAAATGTATAACAAAGACAAAATCCTTTTTAAACTTGATCTTCAGCATAATATGGAAAAAATAAAATGAAATAATGTCATTTACTTATTCACATGGATATTATATTAGTCAAATAATCACATGCAATATCAATAACTACTTTCATAATGATTTAATTCATAATACCAGACTATCATAACCATGTGGCCAAGGCCTCATGCCGAGACTACAAATAAGTGTTTGTCAAGGCCTCGTGCCAAGACAAAATTTTGTCTCATGAGACCTACCGATTCATCAAGGAGTTATAGCGGGCTCCACCCGTCACTTACTAAGTCTAATTCATTCCTCATATAAAAAGTTTGAAACATAACATAAACATTCGTATTAAAACTAGCATACCAAATGTCAATACTTTATCCACAAACCATGAATGGTATAAAAAAAGAACATCCACAGTAAAACATAACTCATTCGATAAAATATGGAAGATTTTATTGTATCATATTAACCACAATCGAGAATAATGAAGGATATTGACATAGGTGAAAATAATCATCAAAACTATTAGAGAAATATCCTCCTTTTTTTGAAATCATTTAAAAGCCACACTATTTGTCAAAAAGACATTTAAAAATATATTTTTTAATCAAAGTGTCCCATACCACTTTGAAACTTTGAAAAGTAATTTTAATTTTAAAACTTTAGTGTCTATATAAACAAATCCTTAAAACCCTTTTTAGAACATGGACATTAATGAGAAAGATTTAGTAGAATAAATCTTCAAAACATTTAAAAATGATATTTTAGTTAGATTTCCTAACCAAAAGAATGATACTTGAACAAAAATAATTTTTGTAATCAAAACATTGTAATATCATGAGAATAAAGGGATTTTTGATATAATATGTCAATGTACATTATATACACCATATAAAAGTGATTTGGTGTATAATAAGAAAGGAGTCTCAATGGAATGTAAATTGAGATGAAATCTCTCATAAAACCTGTATCCTTAGGTTAAGGACAAATCAACGACATAATTATGTGTCAAAAATATAAATACACTCAATATTATTGTATATTCAATGTAAAACAATCAAAGGACATTAACACATATTCTTGTAAAAACAAAAACATTGAATTAGATGTTTAACTCAATAAATGGAGATTGAGTTAAAATTACTCTTATCAAGTTCATATGGATGACTTGAGAATTTTTCAATGGAGTGATTATGTGTATCAAAATTATATCTACAAAAAGGGGAGTGTAAATTATGACATAATAAAATGAATAGTGATTCCACACATAATCTTGGAGTAAAACAATCAATGAAGTATGAGTAAAGCCGAATGAGTGGAAATTGAAATTTCAAATTACCTTATTGATTTGGTAACTTACAAAACATACACCCATGAAATAAGTATCATAAAATTATGATGTAAATATACTTGAATTAAAGTATATTACATAATGAATACAAACATGGGCAGTACACACACCACATGCAATAAGTAAGTGGTGAACTGTAATGGCCTGGGTTGTTGGAGGACCATCACTTAGTAAAAATCTGATGCTTGAGGTGTTTTGGATGGTCTGGGATGCCATCCCAACTTCTCTGTGAACTTTGACCCATGGTAGGCCTACCGGTAGCCATTGACTACTAGTAGCAGGCCTATTGGTATCTCGGTCTACTGGTAGCTCGGTCTACTGGTAGCTACAATCTACCGATCGATGTAGCCTACCGGTAGCTCGGATACCATAGTTGCCAGCCACCGGTAGCTCTTGACTACTGGTAGCCACACCTTACCGGTAGCTTGGCTACCGGTAGCTCTTTCCTACCCCCATGGGTTTTTCCAGTAGCGCTCCTTTTTGCGCAAATCGAGTTTTAAACCCTGTTTTTACCCCTTTAATTTGTTTTAAAGCCTCGTAAAGCCCACAAATGGTGTTTAATTAAATATTTATTTAAATTAACCTGGTGTGTGCGTCGTTTTAAACCACCCCAAAGGGCGGGGACCCTTTAATGACTTGTGGGGTCGCGAGGTCAACCCACGACCCCACTCCTTACGTTGTTTTGTGTTCTTATCTCAACCGTCCCCGACCATTATAAACTAAAAGGGTACTCCTTGGTTTCTTTTCTCGATCACCCTTCGATCGATTCTTCTGCTCGTTCTTGTGTTCTCGAAGCCCAACCCCTGAACTTTGCACAGTCCTTTATTCCTGGAGCGTGAAGATAAACTTCAATCATCGATCAATCAGGTAGGTAATTTCTCCTTCGTCTCTCCCTTTTGTGTATCATGCGGGGTGGGCATGATTTTGATTCTGTAGAATTGGATGAACCAAACCTAAATGAAGATAATGAATGGATTATATAAAGAATGAAGGGGGAGGGTTGTAGTCAATGATGATGCTTTGTTTTATGATCTTCCATGATTAATGATTTCTGAATTGTGCGCGCTTACGCCTACTGAAAATCATGGCCGTTGGTGGTCTTTCTCTGTGTACTAATGAACCCTTATTGTTTAAATGGTTTGTATTGTGTTTTTGAACCCTTGTTGTGTAAAGGAAATTCATTAATTACGTACATCCGGCTAAATAAATTGAAAGCACTAGGATCAATCCTTTCTGTGATAACCCCGGTTAAAGCACAACGAAGTTGGAATCATGGAGTGTGTTAAATATTTTAAATCTGAAAATATAAGCACAAGCATGCATTGTGTTGGTGGTGGTGGTTTGGTTGTTTTCATTCATGGGCCGATTTCTGGGTGATGTGGGTGGGGATGGGATCCCCTGTTGTTACGGATTCAGTGGTTATGAATTTAAGGTCGGGTGGTTACCTTGATTATATGATGAATTGGGGAGGGATCCTATGTTGTTGAGAAACCATTGGCTCCTAGATCTTGGGGACATGGGGCTGTATCTTGGGGTTTTCATTGGTTCCAGTACTTTGAGGGATCTCCCTTACCCCTTTTGTTGTTGTGACTTTACAA
The DNA here is from genome assembly GCA_963277665.1 of Viscum album. Lineage (NCBI taxonomy): Eukaryota > Viridiplantae > Streptophyta > Magnoliopsida > Santalales > Viscaceae > Viscum > Viscum album. The sequence goes on from OY728165.1 coordinate 932,224,040, forward strand.
GAGAACAAGGTGTGAATGTTTAAGTTGATTTTTGACCGTACTCTTCCCTTGGCTTATGATTATGCTTGCTAGTTGCCCAAGTAGGTTCAGAAACTTATTTAAAAATTATTACTGAACATGAAACAAGGATGGGATAAATGGGTTTTGGTTTTTTGTGAATTGTGACTTGGACGTGGGTGCTGAATGTGTTCTTTAGGCAGGCTAAAGAAAAACCTAAACTTGGGAGAGTTCTTGTTACCTATATATATACTTTTAGTTTTCTGTTTCCTATTCACGCCACACCCAAGTTCAGAACTTAGTGCCGAACACCCCCATTTCACAGGGGAGGGTGTTTTTCCCAACACTTCTGTTAGTGGATAGTTATTAGCTCCTTCCTACTCCCTTTCCCAGATATCCCAAGTATCTTCGAGCAGGATGTGGTGGCCTGAAGTCCATTATTAGCCCAAAAATCTTCAGGCAGGGTGGTGCGGTGGTTGGTCCAAGTGTGTGTGGGCAGGTGGTTTCCCAAGTGTCTCCGGGATGAGGCCCAGGTGTCTTCTGGTGTGGCAGTGTATCTTCAAGCCCAGGTGTCTTCGGGCATGGCGGTGGTTGTTCTGGCCTAGGTGTTTACTGGCGTGGTTACGTGAGACAGTTGTGGCGTAGGTGTTTGCGGGCGGGATTTGGCAGTGGGACTGCGTGAGGGTATGGCCCAGGTGTGTGCGGGCGGGGTTTGGCAGTGAGACTGTAGTGAGAATGGCGATATTGGTTCGATGCATAGGATGTCTTCCATAACCAATGGGAAAGTGGCGTGGGGTACCCTAACATCGATGTGCTATTACTATATTTAACATTACTTGCATTATTTGGGGAGTGTGCCTTGGTGAGGCTTGGGTGGTTAGTTTCCTTGTTAAGTTCATGGTTATCTCTTTTCTCATGGGGAAGTTGTATGACTCCCCACTTGTGCATGAGAGCTTTAGGTTTTTCCCTACTGAGTATACTTGTATGCTCACCATACGTATATAAAACTATTTTCGGGTTTCTAGGAGGACTTCGGGGATCGCGCGGGACCATACTAGAATATGAGCATTGGGACAGTTGCAGTTACTGTTTTTCTTTCTTTGGTACTTTACCTTTTGTAGTCACTTTGTACTTTGTGGTAGTTACTTTTTGAAAAAGCATATGGGAATGGTTGTTTTGACTTTTCTTGCACTTCTAGTTTTGGTGTTGTGGGATTTACTATCTTATCTCCTGATCCAATTAAAAGAAAAAGGGTAATTCCTTCCATTTAGTGAGTGATTCTATACCCTTGGCGCTGGTCGCCACTCCGGGACCTATTGAAGTTGGGTTTTTGGGGTCATTATCTCTCCTTCAACTTGAAGAAGGAAGGGCCTGGAAATCTGCTGACCCTTCCCTCCTTTTGGTGAAGGCGAGTCATGACAGAATGGTATCAGAGGTAGTTTGAGAGATAGGATGGAGTCTGGAGTTAGGCATAGTAAGGACTACATGTGATGGTAAGGAAAAAGTTTTGGGTGACCTTGGTTCATGAATTAGGACAAGGAATACTGGCTAGGACACAGGATTCTAGGGCCCCCATGATCCGATGCAAGGACTCTGGACCTACCGAACGACCAAGTGAGGCCACATTTATTGTAGGGTAGAGACCCTAGGAATGTTACATGCATCATAATGACTTTTTTTCTCATGTTTCATGGGTGTTTTGGGAATTGGAATCAATAAGAAGTTTAATAAATTTTAAGAACAATATTACGCACTACTTGGGCTTATGCATTCCATGTTTACCTTGTAGCTATGGCACCTGGGAGGCGACCACGTGTGGTGTGGGCGATCGAATCCCAGGAGACTACATTGGCTGATCGGGAGAGAGCTAATCGAGAGGAAGAGGAAGACCAGTGGGAGAAGACACTTCGGGCCTTCCAGCGACAGACCCTTGAGAAATATGAGGGTAGCACCTCTAACATGAAGACGGAGAGTTGGTTAGAGGAGCTGGTGATAGACTTTGACTTGATCTGGGATTCGACCGAGTACTGGGTTCCTCTGGCCATCATCTAGATGTGGGGAGCAGCGCGTCAGTGGTGGACGCTTTACCTGGGAGAGAGGAGAGAGGCTAAGGTGGCATGGGCTGATTTTGAGAAGGAGTTCCGGGCGGAATTCCTCTCTTCTACGATGAAGGCGAGGAAGAGGCAGGAGCTACTCTCCCTCTAGCAGGAGAGTATGTCGGTAAGGGAGCTGAAAATCAAGTTCAAGGAACTCCTAAATTTTGTTCCAGACCTCTTTCTAGATGAAAATTCTCAGGCAAGACGTTTAGAGGAGGCGCTCTGACCCTCTCTCCAGTACGTTGTTACCCCCTTCACCCTACCGACATACATGGAGGTCCTGAAGAAGGCCAAAGTGGAGGAGAGGATTCACATGCTTGGAGGTGAATCATGAGAGGGGATCCAGCTGGGATCATCAAAGGGGAAGGATGTCAGCACCAGATCACCAGCATGAGGACCCTCTCGGTTCCGACCAGTAGGGAGCAGGCCACAGCAGTTCCAGTTCCGGTCCCCTGGTCCTCTCCATTTCCTTTCGGGCCCAGGACTGAGGTGATTCGTCTGTGAGAGCCATGGAAATCTTCAGAATCAGTGCCCCAACCAAGAACAGTACGGCGGTGGCGGACATGCCCAGCACCCGCCCTAGTAGTAGCTTCCATCTATGCCTTTCCAGCAGCAGTAGCAGGGGCAGCAAGCTCCTACTCCTCTGAGAGAAGTCATTGCATGAGGAGGCCGACCTCAGGGTGCTCCTCAAGGACTTTGACTAGGGCATGGTCGGGGAGGTGGTCGATAGCCGAGAGATAGAGGAGCTGGGCGTGGGTAGTTTCACACTGTGAAGGCAGCAGTCCTAGAAGGACCGGAGGTCGTTCGAGGTACGGTCAGTTTGTTTAGAACCCTTGCTTATGCCTTTTTTGATACCGGAGCTTTTCACTCTTTCATTGCACCTAGTATAGCTCGTTCATTGGGTCTATATGTAGAGAGACATCCAGTTCCCCTGGTGCTGAGAACACCAGTGGGAGGTCAGACCGACTTGTTATATGTTTTTCGAGGATGCAGACTGATGATAGGGACATATCAGTCAGTCAAGGATCTACTACTGCTACGGATACAGCCATACGATGTCATCCTAGGCATCGACTGGCTGTTCTCTGGGTGTACCATCATCGACTACTTCCGAAGAAGGGTTGTGTTCTCAGACTTGGGTGGCTGACAAGTTACTTTCACTGGTGAGCGTAGCAGTCAGAAGGGCATCAGGTGAGAGGAACCCCTCCTCTCCCTGCTAGCCGAGCTATCAGTAGAGTCAGTGGATGCTGAGATGGTGGAGGTGCTAGGAATTGTCAGTGATTTTATGGAAATCTTTCCTGATGAGGTAATGACTCTACCCCCTCAACGTGATATCATGTTTGGGATAGAATTGTAGCTCGGTGCTTGTCTGATTTTGATGGCTCCTTACCGGATGACACCTTCGGAGCTACGGTTGTTGTGGATTCGGATTGATGATCTGATGAAGAGGGGTTATGTTTGACCATGTGCGTCACCGTGGGGTGCTCCCGTCTTGTTCACAAAAAAGGTAGATGGTGGTCTCAGGTTGTGAATAGATTTTAGGAGGCTGAATCAGGTGACGATCAAGAATAGCTACCCTCTTCCGAGGATATACGATCTTTTCGACCAGCTGAAAGGGGCAAGGCGGTTCTCGAAGATTGACCTACAGTCTGGGTATCATGAGTTGAGAGTGAAAGAGGGCGACATCCCGAAGATGGCATTCAGGTGAAGGTATGAACACTTAGAGTTCGTAGTCATGCCCTTCGGTGTTACGAACACCCCGGCTGTGTTCATGGGACTTATGAACTCCATCTTCCAAGAGTACCTCGATCAATTCTTGGTTGTGTTCATCGGCAATATCCTGGTCTATTCAGGATCAAAGGAGGACCACGCGGAGCACCTGAGGACAGTATTTGAGGTCCTCCTACTGAACCATCTTTATGGGAAGTTGTCAAAATGAAAGTTCTGGACACGAGAAGTACACTTTCTTGGGCACATAGTTTCAGAACATGGGGCAGCGGTGGACCCATCAAAGGTTGAGGTGGTTGTTTCTTGGGCATCACCCAAGAACTTTGCAGAGGTCCATAGTTTCCTCAGGCTGGCAGGTTACTATCGGAGGTTTGTACCCAACTTCTCTTGAGTTGCAGTCCCTTTGACAGCCTTGACCAAGAAGGACCACGTTTTCCTATGGAGTGAGCAGTGTGAGGCAGCCTTCAGCTATCTGAGGGAGAATCTTGTTAGTACCCCAGGGCTGAGACTACCGGAAGAAGGGGCAGCGTATGAGGTATTCTGTCACGCTTCAAGGCAAGGCCTCGGTTTCCTGTTGATGCAACAACAAGGGGTGATCTCTTATGGGTCTAGGAAGCTACTCCATCATGAGCTTAATTATGCCACCCATGACCTGGATCTTGCAGTGGTCGTTTTTTTCACTAAAGTTATGGCGGAATTACCTCATCGGAGAACACTTTTTGGTCTTCACGGACCACAAAAGCTTCAGGTATATCTTATCCCAGCCGGACCTAAACTTGCGACGGCGAAGGTGGGTGGAGTTCCTCTAGGATTATGTCTTCAATATTTCCTACACTTTAGGGAAGGGGAATATAGTGGCCGATTCCTTGAGCAGGAGATCATAGAAGGATGCGGTCTGAGAGTCGGCAGATGCCTGGAAGGCAATGGAGGAGTTGGCTGGCTTGTACCTAGATGCGAGGACGGATGGCTATAGAGGTTGCCTATATCAGATGAAAGTGTAGTATTCCATGTTGCAGTAAGTGGAGGAGTCTCAGTGGGGGACCTAGAGTGTGAGGTGATGCGTGACCGAGTTGACCAGAACAATGCCCCATAAGGGTGGACAGAGGATGGTCAGAACTAGATACTTTTCCAAAGAAAGTTGTTTGTTCCAAATGCGATGCATGGTGAGGTTCTTAGTGAGTTACACAACTCACCCCTAGTGGTACACCCATGAGTGTCCAAGATGTACCAGGTTCTGAAGAGACAGTTCTGGTGGCCCGGAGTAAAGAGAGCAGTGGCAGAGTTTTTATCCAAGTGCCTAGTGTTTCAGCAGGTGAAGGATGAACACCGTGTTCCAGGTGGACTGCTGTAGTCTCTAGATTCCCCTGAGTGGAAGTGGGAGGAAATCTCGATGGATTTCTTCACGGGACTACCCAATTTTCAAGGGGGATATGATACATCTGGGTAGTAGTGGACTAGTTGATGAATTTGGCTCACTTTTTGGCGACTAAAGAGTCGAGTACATTGGATTCTTTGGCACGAAAATACGTGGATGAGGTGGTGCGGTTTCATGGAGTTCTAAGATCCATAGTCTTGTATAGGGATGCATGGTTTACCTCATGATTCTGGAGAGGATTGCAGCATGCTTTTGGCACCCATCTACGTCTTAGCTTTGCTTTCCATCCCCAGACAGATGGGCAGATAGAGCGCACCATCCAGGCCATAGAGGATATGTTACAGGCATGCATTCTAGACTCAGGAGGATCATGGGTGCGACACTTGCCTCTGGTAGTGTTCAAATACAATAATATCTATCACTCTACCATTGGTATGTCCCCGTTTGAAGCCTTGTACAGAAGACCATGCCGCTCACCTGTGTGTTTGACTGAAGTAGGAGAGGCAGGCATCCTTGGCCTGGTGGTGGTGCAGAGCACGACAGAGAAGGTTTAGCTCATACAGGAAAGGATGAAGGTGTCCCAGGACCGATAGAAGTCTTCTGCTGATAACAAGAGAATGCCCTTGGAGTTTGAGGTTAGAGACCATGTGTTCTTGAAGGTCTCCCCTCGGCGTGGACAATGGAGGTTCGGTAAGGGGAGTAAACTTTCTCCCATGTTCAGTGGACCCTTTGAAGTGTTGCGGTGGGTGGGCGAAGTGGCTTATCAGCTAGTGTTACCACCGCTGCTACTGAGGATACATGATGTCTTCCATGTGTCCCAGCTTCGTCGGTATCTGCAGGACGATTCACACATCCTCGAATGGGGAGAGCTAGACATCGAGGACAACATGACCTTTGTGGAAAGACCAATGATGATCGAGGATCGTGAGGAGAATGTGCTTCATGGGAGAACCTTACCTTGGTTCATGTGTTATGGAGACATGGTGTGCTTGAGGAGAGTACATGGGAGGGGTGAGCACCGATGCCTACCCAATACCCTGAGTTGTTTTGAGTTTTGTGATGTTCTTTTTATAGTTGTTATGGTGGAGAGTTTTACCTTGTTGGCTATAAAATATGTGGTTTTTCTTCCTCTGAATGTGTGTGAATAGTCCTGGCTATGGTGAGGGGAGGCCCCGACCCCTAATCAAGACGCATTAAGGTGGATGAGATTAAACCCATGCGGGCGAATCAGTTCTGCCAAAAGTGGATAGTATCTTGACATGGGAGAAAGAGACTCCCCAACCCAAATGACTGGGAAGTTTGACATGGTATGTTTCTTGGTTCTTGAGAGGGAGGTGTTTTTAGTTGTCAATGAGGTTCACTCCTGAGAGGTATCTTTCGATGTGGTTGTTCGGACCCTCTTTTTCCTTATGGGTTGTCTTGATTCTCGAGGACGAGAATAGTTGAGAGGTTTCTGATGTAATGGCCCAGGTTGTCGGAGGACCATTACATAGTAAAAATATGATGCTTGAGGTGTTCTTGGTGGTCTGGGAGGCCATCCCAACTTCTCAGTGAAGTTTGACCCATGGTAGGCCTACCGGTAGCCTTAGCCTACTAGTAGCAGGCCTACCGGTAGGTCGCCCTACCTGTAGCTCAGTCTACCGGTAGATGCACCCTACCGGTATCTTGGCTACCAGTCTCTATCAGCCACCAGTAGCTCTCGACTACCGGTGGCTACACCTCACTGGTAGCTCGGCTACCGGTGGCTCTTGCCTACCCCCACAGGTTTTTCCAATAGCGCTCCTTTTTGCACAAATCGAGTTTTAAACCCTGTTTTTACCCCTTTAATTTGTTTCAAAGCCCAGTAACACCCATAAATGGAGTTTAATTAAATATATAATTAAAGTAACCTAGTGTGTGCATCGGTTTACACTGCCCCAAAGGGAGGGGACCCTTTAATGACAAGTGGGGCCAAGTGGTCAACCCACGACCCCACTCCTTACGCGGTTTTGTGTTCCTATCACAACCATCCCTGACCTTTATAAACTAAAAGGGTACTCCTTGGTTTGTTTTCTCAATCACCCTCTGACCAATTCATCTACTCATTCTTGAGTTCCCGAAGCCCCACCCCTTCACTTTGCACACTCCTCTGTTCCTGGCGCGTGAAGATAAACTTCGATCATCGATCAATCAGGTAGGGAATTTCTCCTTCGTCTCTTCCTTATGTGTATCATTCGGGGTGGGAATGCTTTTGATTCTATATAATTGGATGAACCAAACCTAAATGAAGATAATGAATGGATTCTATAAAGAACTAAGTGGGAGGTGTGTGATCGATTATGCTACTTTGTTTTATGATCTTCCATGATTAATGATTTCTGAATTGTGTGGGATTACGCCTACTGAAAATCATGGTCATTGGAGGTCTTTCTCTGTGTAATAATGAACCCTTAATGTTTAAATGGTTTTTATTGTGTTTTTGAACCATTTCTGTGTAAAGTAAATTGGTTAATTACGTACATCCGGCTAAATCAATTGAAATCAGCAGGATCAATCCTTTCTGTGATAACCCCGGTTAAAGCGCAGCGAAGTTGGAATCATGGAGTGTGTTAAATCTTTTAAATCTGAAAATTCTGTCATGGGTCTACTTTGTGTTGGTGGTGTTGTTTTGGTTGTTTTCATTCACGGGCATATTTCTGGGTGATGTGGGTGGTGATGCGATCCCCTGTTAGTACGAATTCAGTGGTTATGAATTTAAGGCCAGGTGGTTACCTTGATTATACCATGAATTGGGGAGGGATCCACTGTTGTTGAGAAACTGTTGGCTCTAGGATCTTGGGGAAATGGGGCTATATATTGGGGTTTTCATTGGTTCCTGTACTTTGAGGGATCTCCCTTACCCCTTTTGTTGTTGTGACTTTACAAGAGAACCAGGTGTGAATGTTTAAGTTTATGTTTGACCGTACTCTTCCCTTGGCTTATGCTTATGCTTTATAGTTGCCCAATTAGGTGTAGAAACTTATTTAAACATTATTACTGAACATGAAACAAGGATGGGATAAATGGTTTTTGGTTTGGTGTGAGTTGTGACTTGGACGTGGGTTTTAAATGTGTTCTTTAGGTATGCTGAAGAAAAACCTAAACTTGGAAGAGTTCTTGTTACCTATATATATACTTGTATTTTTGTGTTTCTTATTCGCACCCCACCCAAGTTGATAACTTAGTGCCGAACACCCCCATTTCATGGGGGAGGGTGTTTTTTCCAACACTTCTATTAGTGGCTGGTTATTAGCTCCTTTCTGCTTCCTTTCCCAGATATCCCAAGTATCTTCGGGTAGGCTGTGGTGGCTTGTAGTCCATTATTAGGCCAAGAATCTTTGGGCAGGGTGGTGTGGTGGTTGGCCCAGGTGTGTGTAGGCAGGTGGTTTCCCAAGTTCCTTCGGGATGAGGCTCAGGTGTCTTCGGGTGTGGCAGGGGATCTTCTAGCCTAGGTGTCTTCGGGCGTGGCAGTGGTTGTTCTGGCCTAGCTGTTTTCACGTGTGGTTCCGTGAGACAGTTTAGCCTAGGTGTGTGCGGGCGGGGTTTGGCAGTGGGACTGCGGTGAGAATGGCGGGATTGGTTAGATGTGTAGGATGTCTTCAATAACCAGTGGGAAAGTGGAACGGGTCACCCAAACATCGATGTGCTATTACTATATTTTACTTGACTTGCGTTATTTGGGGAGTGTGCCTTGGTGAGGCTTGGGGGGTTAGTTTCCTTGTTAAGTGCTTGGCTATCTCTTTTCTCACGGGGCATTAGTATGCCTCCCCACTTGTGCATGAGAGCTTTAGGTTTTTCCCTACTGAGTATACTTGTATGCTCACCCTACATATATAAAACTGTTTTCAGGTTTCCAGGAGGACTTCAAGGATCGCGCGGGACCATACTAGCGCAGGACCATTGGGATAGTTTCAGTTGCTGTTTTTTCTTTCTTTGGTACTTTACCTTTGTAATCACTTTGTACTTTGTGGTATTTAACTTTGGAACACGCATATGGGAATGGTTGTTTTTTCTTTTCTTGCACTTTTAGTTTTGGTGTTATCAGATTTACAATCTTATCTCCTGATCCTATTAAAAGAAAAAGGGTAATTCCTTCCATTTACTGAGTGATTCTATACCCTTGGCGCTTTTCACCACTTTGGCACCTATTGAAGGCGGGTTTTTGTGGTCATTATCTCTCCTTCAACTTAAAGAATGAAGGGCCTGGAAATCTGCTGACCCTTCCCTCCTTTTGGTGAAGGCGGGTCGTGACATGAACAATGGAAATTTCACGGAATTAAAAGTGAGATAAGAAACCCCTTACCTTGTACTTTTCCTTTGTCGAGGGTAGGTTAACCTCATGTATAGTGGTTAAATGATTGTTATTAAATTATAGAAGAATAATATAAATTAATATGATATTGTATATGATCTTTTAACATTTATTTGTTAATAATATCTTAGTATTAGCGTTGTTTTGGGTGTTAACTTACTTGTTTTATTTTATATGTTTTGTTACATAATTTGTGTTTGTTACGGATAGGTTGTATATTATTCATATCCATAACAATATCAATCCCTTAAACATTATTATTAATCATAAAATGAGAATTAGACTTGAATGGATACGATGAGGAATGAATCTCATCGCGTTCGTGGAGACGGTAGTCTGTACGTACGCATGAACGCTACTTCCATTTCATTTTTCATTTTAAAAGGAATCAAAACCAAATGATACATAGGTATATTATTATTCCAGTATAATAAAATATCTTATATGTGTTACTTATGTTCATTAATACCATCCTTTATACGTTCCATGTATGGTATGAATGAGTCATATCATTTTGAGGGGGCGGTAGTCCGCACTTCCTCTAATGAAATTATCGTATATATATAAAACATGAATCGAATAATTTTATGCTATAAAATGGAATTAAAAAATATTATTGTTAAAATGAATATCATATTTAATTATAGTTCCATAATAATTTCCACCATGAGAGGTGGTAGGAGATAATTAAACATTCATAATTTCGTGAGGTGTTTGGTTGCTATCCACAGAAACATTATGTTCTTCATCCATTAGATAGAGGTGTGTTTAAGTTTAGTTAGAATACTTCTCATAAAAATATATTATTATATTTATGATACTGTTTTTGTTAAGAAAGAAAATAATAATGTGATTTTAGGGTTTGGAGAAGTAAAATAAAAGAAAAGAAGCTAAGAGAAATCATTACCTTTAATTTGGGTTACTCCCTTTGGTTTGAACCAAAAAGGACTCTTGAAGTGCCTTATGCCCAAAGTAAGTCTTGTAATAAGATTAGAGGGATGTAGGGAGATTAATTGGGCAGAGGTTGGATGGGCCAAAAGGCTTGAGAGGTGTGAGGAATTGGTTATAAGTGGTTCCCTTTTATAAGGGGGAGGAGGGGCTCTTTAGGAAAAACTTAAAGTATTATTTTATAATAAATTTATATTCGGTTTATAATGTCTCCATACTGGATTATTTAAATTCCAAGGTGGGTATGGGTTCAAAACCACTCAACCAATAGGTTTTAGGCAAGTTTGGGTCACTATTTTACCCTTATATTTTAGATTTAACTCTTAGTTAAATAGTTTGACATTTACCATGTCTTTTTGTATTTTTATATTATATAGTTAATAAATTTACTATAAACTGCCAATAGAACCCCAAGTGGTTAATTAATGACATAAAAATAATAATATAAGTCATTTGGCCGAACCTTATATTTTAATTAATATTAAATCAATTAATAATATAATATTTGTTTTAAAAACTCCTTTATATCAATTTTGACACAATTTAACAATTGATTTTTGTTAAAGTCTTAATAACTTTATTAATTCAAACCAAATTCATTTAATCAATCCTAACATGTCATATTAACCAATAAAATTCTTTGAATTAATTAAAAGTCGAAAATTATATTCATTTGGATATTTATAATATCATTTATTTTAGTATTTCACTAATAAGGTAATTACTGCATCGTCATTGTGTAATAATTAAATTAACTTATTTAATGTCTAAAAAATATAAATAAAATACCATTATGTACAAAATCTTTTTATATTTCTAATTAATATTTATAATCTAATTTATCTTATGTATAACCCTATATTAAAGATGTGTCAGTTATTAAACTTTTATTTTAACTCTTTTAACTCTTCTTTGAATTAAATAATAATAAATGTCCTAATCTAATCCAAGTGGACCAAAGAGGTTCATATTTTATTCCTAAGGTTTTTTTTCGTCAAAATATACTTATCCAATAAAATTAGGACATGTGTTAATGTAATAATAATATCATTTTTACCCTTAATTACCCTATTTACTTTTTACCGTGGTAAATAAAAGTAAAAAGTTACTATTCACAAAAAAATTATCTTATTGAACCACATTTTACTACTCGATATTAACCGTGTAACTAATATTTTCGAAATTCCACTCACAGAAGTGGTAAAATTATGTTTTATGTGAATTTTCAAATTCTCCTAGGTGGGGGGTAAAAGATGGTGAAAAGATCAATAAAATTTTTATATATCTAAAATTATTATAAACTGACCCCAATGAATTGAATTGAAATTATATAGGTATTATGTATCTATTTTTACATAAAATAATATAAATAAAAAAATAATTATTTAAATAAAAATTTGGTTTTAAACTATAAGTCAGTGTTTTTCACTATTCATCAAAAATTAAAAGTTTTCATAAAAATACCAAAAAAAATAACCCTATGATAATTTTTATATTATGAATTCAATAATGAAGTCTACTTTACCAAATTAAAAACATATAAGTTGAATTTATTAATTTAAAATTAATTCCCACCGTGAAAACAAAAAAGCGTTTTTTTAAGAAACAATAACTATCCAAAGATTGACACTTGTTTATGTCCGGTTTAAATGTGAAATTATGTAAAATGACAAAAATTGGATTAAATGGTAAAAATATATTCTAAATATAATCTAAAACCAATAAAATTCATAATTTATCACTATTAATTATTTCTATTAAAAAAGTTGTTTTTAATTAAAATTTAGAAAATTTCACTTTTCATCAAAATATGAAAGTTATCATAAAAGTACCAAAATTTCACCCAAGCCTAATTTAGATATTCCAAATCCAATAATGAAGTCCATTTTGCGAGATAAAATTTATAAAATTTTAAAAAGTGGGTATTACTATTCATAACGGTTAGTTTGATTGGTTGTGGTGTGTTAGAACTCGAAGTTGCGTACAACACATACAACTATATTATTCAAAGAGAAGCATACTATGGATGCTTGGGGTGTTACATTCAGAACATAAATCAGGGATTAAAATCATCATGAATGGTGGCATAAGTCTTGGAATCCATTGGGATCCTCCAAAGAATGAGTGAAAACTACTTAATTCATGTTATCGGAGTTAGAAATATAAAAAAAGGTTCAAAAAATTTAAATATAATTTTAGGGCTAATGAAAACTGCATACATAGTTTCATGGGTAGGGATACAAGGTATGAAAAACTATGCACCTCAACTATGATTCTCTTTAGGGGGGAAAAATAATTCTAAAGAGGGATCATAGTTTGAAAAAGTGTTAACCATCCACGCGAATCCATGCTATTTGAAATCGCACAACTTTTTGAGGATGGGGACAAGGTTTGGGAAAATAGTGTGCCAATCGTGAATTTCCCTCTTTTCCTTTGAAAACTCATCAATTTTCACCAAAATTCACCCAAGGTAAAACAAAATAAATTAATAAAAAATGTAAAAATAGTACCTTTAATAGATCTCAAGGCATCTCTACAAAATATTGGGATCTTTCATTTTGAGTAGAAAATATCTATTTTATCAATGAAGGAAAATAAATATTCTATAAATACATGTCCTTACATATATAATTTCAATTTGAATGTGAGAAGTGATGAGAAACCCGTGTGTATTTGGAAATAATATAATAAAAATACATTGAATTAATTAATGTTATTTTAGTTTTTAGGTCCCATGAATTTAATGTAAAATAATTTTTTAGGAATTTATTGGGGTACTAAAAACCAACCATAACGAATAAATACATTGAATATAAAACATATCTTGGGGTGATAAATTTGGGATAATAAAAATAATTTTATTACTATAATCATGAATGATGGTGATTTGATAACATGTTTAAAAAACATAAAAATAAAAACAAATTGTATAATAAACTGAGTAATTTTCATTGAAAATTATAATACCAAATTTGATTTATTTATTATATATATATATATATTATGAAGTTATTGTTTTTTTATTATCATATGTTTGTAATTTTTATTTGATTCATTATTTTTTTAATGAAAATATTAACCCTCATTTCATGATTCCAAGTTAACCATTTCTATATTAAACACAGTAATAAATAAATTTTTATTTTTGTTTATTTATTTTTTTACCAAATTTATATTAAGGATTATATGGGTGTAATTAATTTCAAAAGGAATACACGATGATCTAGTTTCTTATAATTTAGCAATATAAACAAGTTAATTTATAATGTCCAGTCATTTTTATGTGAAAAAAAAATAATCATATTATTAAAATAAATTACACATTAATGTGATATATAAAAAATAAAAATATCAATATTTTACATTCTTTTCTGAAGTGGTGAAGATAATATATCATCATTATTGTATGTGGTTGAACTGATCTAATCATTAACAGAACTTATAAATAAATGTCTATATGTATAAATATATATAATATTAATTTTTTGGGATAAATATAGTAATGATTTTAATATAACATCAAGTTAGTGAAGAATAATACTAAGAAATATTAAATTTAATGATATAATTGAAAATATTTTTTAACAACTAGGATCTAATTTTGATGAATTATCCCCTTCTATAAATAGGCCCATTCAAATAAAGCAATTTGTATTTCATTGTGGAAATAGAAAATATGAATTGTATTAAAATGATTTTTAAGGGGTCAATGGACTCAAGATGAAGATATTTTTTATAGATATGATTTTTTAAGGGTTTGATATTGGGTACTTTTATTGGTGACTCCTGAGTTTCATTCCACCAAATTGTTTCATTTTCATATATATTGTTTCCAATTTAAAAATGTAACCTAATAAAAAGTGTGAAAAATAGATAAGGAATAAATAATTGTCAAGAAATCCCTCATCGTAGTTTATATTAAATAGTTTTTATGATTTTTTTATGAAATTAACACTTAGTTTAGCATCTTTTACTATATTTCACTTCCATCATTTTAAAATAATTTTTACCATAGTTTCTTATTTTTATTTATAAAAATTTAATTCCCCACTATAACTAATTTTAAGGTGATAATGGAACTATTAGACTTTATGTTATTCAATTAAATTTCAAAATATCTTATATTTATATATTAAATTATAATATAAAATATATATAAAAAGATTATTTTAGATAAACATGACATTATAAATTTTGTGTTATTAATCACATTTCATATCAGTTAATTGTCAAATGAGTTTGAGTATATTTGATAATAAATTGAAACATTAAAGTATATCAATTTTTAAAATTTAAATTTTTAATTTATTTTGATATAAATGCATAACACATTAAAAATAAATCCTTTGAAAAAATACCCCTATTACTAATAAAATATTTTTTTATTACTAATAAAAAATTAATATATTTTTTATAATGTTAAAAAAATTTTATAGAAACATATTAAAAATTAATTTCATTAAATATCATATAATAAGATACATTTTAATTTTTAATAATAATATATAATTTAAAAAAATGACTCACATTTTATTGTGTATGGATTAATGATTTTTTTCAAATTCATGATTATATAATTTATGCCATTTAATAAAATTTATAATAATATGTTTTTAATATTTTTTATGATTATATAATAATAATACTACTATTTAATTTAATTAATTCATAAAAATATTTTCTCTTCATAAAATTTTTAATTTATATATTAGTTTTATATATCACTATTAATCATTCATCAATTTAATTGCTTTCAATTTCTTACTAAAAATTACATATCATCAATAAACCTATTAGATAAATGCATATCCAAATATCATATATTAAATGAAAAATATACAATGGACATATTTCCCAAAACAATCTATCAAATTTCCATATACATAATGGCCAAATATGATTCCTATATATAGCCTAACAACCTAACTAAAATAATTTTAAATTTTTTGCACATCCCTAAAAATTAATATTTTATTTAGAATGTTTACTCTTCATTATATAACATTAATAACATTTTTAATATTTAGGTAAAATCGTGTGGAGAATGAAATAATGTTCTTGGTATTTTTATTTACTTGTTAATTTATTCCACCTTTAATTTTCTAAATATTGCTTCATGTTATTTTATCATGATAGAATAATATTCATCATTCATTTTCATATTCTATCTCAAAAAAATGGGTCATGGATTTTTTTCCATTTTATGGGTATAACATGATATTAAAGAAAATATTCATGATATAATATTATTATTAGAATTTATTTTAAAAATAAATAAATTTTGAATTTAGGATTTCTATTTTAAACCAATTTTTACTTATTTTATAATTCTTCTAACAGTACAAGGGGTTTTTAATAAACATCCCCTACACGCCTTCCCTATTATTCTCCTAGGTTTCAGGTAAATTTTGTGGAATTTCGGTAATGATTTAAAGAATTTTTCATTCTATATTCCAGCTTATTTTGTTTCTTTGTATTTTTATTTATTCACAATAGGTTGGATATAGAGATATGATATTTATTCCACTCAAGCCAGGTGGAATTGGGTTTAGGAGACGGACCATCAGATTTACTTTTCTCTTGGATTTCTCAAGAGGATATACCCTTAATATATTAATTGCTTTTTAAGCCCACATATGTTTTAATAAATTTATAAAAAAATATGATCATATTAATGAATTAATTTTTATTATATGTTATAATATGATAAATATTTCTATCTTTGTTGTGTATAGAGTCATATGGACCCCCGATACTCATGGTTTTAGAATTGATATGATTCCTTATAAGTTATTCATTATTTCTGTATAATTTCATTAATTATTTTCATAATAATGTTATTTAAATAAAGTGATATTAAATTAAATGGAATTATTTTAAATGGATTTAGGCCCTCAAGGATATGGATGATGGAATGTGTGTTCATAAACGTGCATGATAAAAATATAGCATTACATACGTAGATAACATTACATTAAGTTATTTTTTACGAACCAATTTTGTTCGGTTTATTTATCATTAATATTGTTCATTTAATCTCTCATCATGAAATTGGATCAGCATATAATTTAATTGAACTATATTTCATTTGAATCGTTTGAGTTGGTTGTGGATATATATGATTTTGGTATATCCACCATTTGCTTTGAGTTGATTTCATAACCACTTAGGGCTGTTAGAATGAACCCGCATCTATTATAATTTTACCCCAAACCTATTCTGGTTATTCATTGAGTTGTGTTATAAAATTTAAGTAACTGACTATAAGGACTATCTTCTTTATAAATTTGAGATTTTCTTTTATTGATAGTGGCTCATGTGATGCCTATCATTGGATTTTTCTACCATCCCATGTTAGGGGCTATATATTATTAAGGTATTGACTTATCCATTATTATGATACAGATCAATAGCTTATAAATTAACTGATATAAAATAAAATATGTTATAATGGAAATATTGGATACAATAGACTAACGAGATGTCAACATGGTAGAATATACTAAAGAAGACCTGGAATCTATTCCAATATCATCCTCTATATGGGATATTCATGATTTATGTAGGTCCTACACACAAATATTTATGATGTATATTTTTGGGAAACCATTTTGGTGTCGTAATATATTATATTCAAACATATCATGGGAAAAATCGTACATAATAAAACCTATTATTTGCATACACAGGTTAGGAATGGGCCTTCTAATGGATTATTATTCTATGGTGACTAAATAGTTATGGGAGATGTGATTATGCTTAGAAATGTTATGGTAATTATGGTCGATCATTATGTTAATATGTTCTTGAATACTGTAATTTTTAACCATCATATTGGTAGTTCTATTCTTGATTAATGCATATATTACCTTACTATTATACAATTTTCAATAATACATGCATTATTTTTTATTTTGGTGTGGAAAGCAGATATAATATGCACATTAATATACTTCTATATTTTAATTAATATAGAATTTATTACAACATCAATGTTATAAAAAATTGATACAATATTAGGTATAGTCTCCCGATTTTGTAAATATTATCCCACCTTTAGTCAGAAATCTATTTGATATAGTGAAAAATGCATGAGTTCAATGGAACTGTATTCATTCCATGTAGAGGTAAACTATATTGGGACACCAAAAATTGTTTTCAAATACTTTTTATTGTCTTTTAATACTACTTTATTTGTATTATAAGAAGTTAGGTCTATCCAAAACCATAAATAGATGCTAATTTTTTCCCTCATATTGGACCCATTTTATTAAAATGTATGTTAGTAGTGGGACAAAATTATTGTTTTTTTATTTCACTATTACTGTTGTCTATTTCAATTTTTTCCAAGTATGATGTTTTGAGATTATTAAGTGATGATTTTTTTCATTAGGGGGGAAAGAGTAATGTGTTTATAAATCATATATTCGTTTAGGAAACACCAAAAATTCATATTATTTTTTTTGAACTAAAATTATTAAATAAGGTATTATTATATAAATAAACAGTATGAACATATTTAGTTTCTTATAATATATAACGGTGGTTCAATTCCACATTGTATGAAATGTTTATTGAATATGCTATAAATGTTTATTAATTATTTATTTTAATCCTATATTTATTCAATTTAATTCTGTAAGAGTGGGTAGGTATGGCTTGAGTTGTACCCTAGAAGTGTGATAAAATATAATTACTAGAAAAGTTTGAAAATATTTTAAAATGTTTCCAAATATTTCCTATTTATTCTTATATTAATGTAAAATGGGAATGGTTACATGAAATGATTCATTTACTAACACATTGGTGTCTTAGAGAATCTTGAGGGTAAGTGTAGTATATGAAAACATGGTGATTATTGAAACCTAATAGGGGGATATTTGGTGTTGTAATAGTGATTTTATTATTGATAATATACCGTATTTGTGAAATAAACCATGATGTTCCTTAGATATTGTTGAATGAAACATAAATTATGACTCATTGTTTTTTACCGTCAATAAATAATTTCTATATAATTTTTTTGGATCCTAGTGTTGATGTTTCCTAGTAAATACCACGGAGATTCCAATATTTTTTTTCTAGAATTCCATTTTAAATCCTATTAGTAAGATGGGTTATAATTAGTGAGGTTTTCCTATAGACAGGTGAGGCTATGAATATGAATTCCATCTATTGTATAATAATTCGTATATTTTCCTTATTATGTGAATGGATATCAATAGACCTATGAACATATATGGGTTTTGACATGAGTGAAACCTTGAGATATATATATGTGTGTGGAAGCATGGTTGGGGCTCGGTGAATAGATTTTACTTACATGAATGTGAGTAATGGTTAGTTTTCAATTATGATATTGATATTATAAAATAATTGATACAACCCTTAATGATATGAAACATTTCATTGTTATCATAAATCCGTGATGATAATTCACTTAGTATTGGGTTTCATGAAAAATAATAGTCATCTACACTATAGTGTGGCTGTTGTTTGGACCCATTCATTTTATTGGTCAAAATAATGATATTTTTTAAAATTTACATCAATAAAAAAATAATATGATACATGATATAGTTATAGATGTTGGGATTTTTGTTTGGTTATTAATGATCATACTTGTATTGAATATGGGATATATTTGGGGATGAGTTTTGGAAAATCTCAATGTACGGAATTCTATGCATATAGGTAACATGAATCCAAGATTTTCTTTCATGATAATTTTATTAATTTATGGTGGATACTAGAGATACCTTAAATTTTTATATTATGTAGGAAAAAGGATTTTTTTTGTTCTACTATTATCGTACGAGGTATAAGACCATGTGAGGTGTTTATATATTGTGAGGGGTGAAAAGATCCTTATGCATCATGATTACGTTATGTCAGGTCAATTTTTATTTATGTATTTATTTATATTAATAAATTTGTTGTTATTATATAGTAATTGAATATTTAAGCCTTGAGAAACCCAATTGTTTCAAAAGTGTGTTCATCCTTGATGATATATCAGTTTTCACATGTATAAGGAAATATGAAATAGCCTCTTGTGTAATGATTTAAATAGTGTAATAACTAATGGATTAATCAATAAACTAATTATTTAATTAGATTTAATTTTATATTGACACCTCAAGTGATTGTTTAACTATTTTTGGAATTTAGGGACTATTGAAGTTATGAAACTTCTAGATGGTCATATCAAATACATATCCTATTATAATATGAGAATATGTGCTAGTGAGAGTGAAAAATAATATTTAGTGTATGAACTTTGTGACTATTTATTTTTAAGATGATTATTGATAATTTATTAAAGTTATTACTTAGAAAAAATGATTTCATATAACCTGGAAAAATTATTATTGGTTGTGTTTTTCTAGATATTATGATATGGGATTCATGAATATTAGCATTTGGAAAATCATTTTTTATAAGGACTCTAATATATAAGACAATTTTTTGTGAAAAAATAGATGGGATTAATAAATCATTGATATTTCATCAATTGCAATTTTAATTTGAGTGGATTAATGTAACTAAAAGATATGATGTGTATAATGAACCTAAATTTTTAGACGTAGGGTTTTTTCATTGGATTTTAGAATAAAGTGGTCAAAATTTATACACATATATAGTTGGTGATAGATCAATATTTTTTCTACCATTTCATGATATAATATTAGGAATGTGTGTTCATAGACTATTTGAGTAGAATTTTGGAATCATCAATTAGAGTACTATATTTGTGGGTGTCATTACTCATTGAATGCCAAAAGAACTATGAAATATTGTCTTAAATTATGTTTTAGTCAAATCTTAATAGAGGGATGGTGTATTTAGATGTCTGTTTGTATATTTTGTGTTGTTAGATGATCTAGTATAGAAAAATGATATCAACAATGGGTGTATATAAATATTGAAAGGGGAATCCATTGGTATTTCTAAAGGTGGAACATTATTATTGAATGGGTGGATTAGACAGTACCATGATGACTATATCTTGATTTATATGTATTTTTATCACTATACTGAGGTATTATCTATAAAATTTCATGAATGATTAGTATATATTACTCAGTTAAGAATCATCTTAGATTATTCTAAAAAAGGTATGTTTTTATCGTCCATATTATGATGTGTAGGGTTTTGTTCAATTTGTTTATTTTGATTTCTAATTTATGAGTATAATATGTAGTATTGGATATAGATCCATTTTGTAACATCCCAAGTAATTATAGAATTATGGTATTTCATATTTATTAATATTTATGAATTATATAATAATTTTAAATTAAATATAAATTTATGTCTGATAGTGTACCTGACACACAATAATGAGTTTCTATGAAAACATGTATTGTACACAAATTGAGATATAATAGAAAATAAAATATTATTAATATTATTATTTTAAATGGAAGTTAACAAATATCCATTGTATTAGATGGAATGAAAATAACTACCTATATTATGATTAAACATGTTTATTAAATGTTTTTTCTTTTTTCTAATATAATTTAGAGGCTTAAAATGATAATAAATCCAATTTTAAGCATACAACACTCTAATATTTTTAAATGGTAGTTTTACTACATTTTGATGAAGAAAACATTTTGAATCTATTATTATCACTTTTATATAATATATTTTACATAATAAAATTCTTATTTTGAATATGGAAATCAAAATTCACTTTTGTTTAATGTCTTATATTTTATGTTGAAATTCATTTTTAATTAATAGTGGAGAAATACTACATTTTAATTCAAATGTTCATTTTCATCAAATTTTATTATTTTGTTAGATAATATTTATACAAGTTTTTATGTTATAATTAGATGAAATTTTTATAATTTAATCAAATTTTGGACATTGGATGTAATTTCACATTAAATTGGTTATAAACACATGTTAATAGTTTGATTGGTTTTACTTTTTAAAAACCACTTTTGTCATTCCATCAACTAGATTAACATTAAATAATTTTTAGTTGAATTTTTTAATTTAATTTTACAAAATGGACATACTATATTTTAATAAATATAAAAAATTTGAATGAAAATGATCAGCCTATTTTTGGGTGAATAGTGACTTTGGTATTTTATTTATAATTTATAAAGGTAAATCTGGTAAATAAAGATAAAAATATTTTTATAATAATATGAAAGAATCCAAATACATTTGTTATTATTAATGTATGAGTTGTGGCCATCCAAGACAATCCTTGGTTTGAAATCGTTTCCTTTAGAAGCCACCTTGGTGTGATTATGAAAGTTATACCATTTAATTTAAAGTAGAGGTAAAAATGTCCTAAACATGTATGTTCTTATTAAACAATTTTAATATTAGGTTATATAAGAAATATTTTACACTATAAATTGTAATTATATAGATAAAAATATTACCTACGTCATGGTAATTTTTTTAAAAAAAATTAGCAAATAAACAGTTAAATTAAATTATGACACAATGATGATGCAATAATTGATTTATTAATTAATGAAACCAATAAATAAATTCATAAATACCAAAATAAATATTATATGACATAATTTATGTCATAGAAGTATTTTCTCAGATAATAAGACATTTTATAAGTATTTTAAATGGTTTTTTTAATTTTACCTTTATGTTGGTATGATATTCAAATTAAATGATATGAATAGAGTAAAAATTGACATAATTGATATTTTATAAAAATAATAAATTATTAATAAGAAAAGATGTGGTTTAAAATAAAATAAATACATGATTAAAAATTATTGAATGAGAGGATTTCTAACTATCCTCATATTATTTTTGACATGAATCTTATTGGAGAGATTTTGATTAAAATATTAATTTATATAAATTTAATATTTTTAAAGTTTCCAAGGTTTCCCCTCCCCTCTCCTATAAAAAGGTACCCACACTTCTCTAATACTGACATGTCAAGAAAGATTTATTTTAGCCAATATATAGTCAAAACACTTTCTATAATCCATCCCCACATTATTGAGGCCTTATTTTAGGTAGAACACCCTTATTAAAGATGTTACGGTGTTTTCCAAAGGTGACCAATTGAAGAAGAGGTAACATTTTATTAAGTATTTATGTTTTATTTATTCATTTAATTAATTTTATATTATATGTTTATATTATTAAATAATAACTCTAGTATCCTAAATTTACTGATATGTTGTTATGTAAATATAATCACCAAAATCAATATACAATTTCATAAAATGGTAAATGAACAATTTGTTCCCGTGTACGTCGGACTACCGCCTCGTGAACTGATATAGTTTTATTTTCATTACCATCCATCAATAATTGTTATAAAAATGTATCTAATGTTTATATATGATATTAAAAAAATTATTATTTTAAATTAATAATATTTAAATAATTTTCTTAACTCTCACACACATAAAAATGATAACTTCTTTCATGTGTATGTGTGAACTATCATCTCCACAAAGCAATGCGAATCATTTTTTTCACCACATCACTTTTATGATATATATAAGTATATTTAAATTATTATTATTATTTTAATAATATTATGATATTTATGAAAAGTTAAAATAATAATTACCTTATTTCTGTAATGATAAACGAAAAATATAAATGTTTCTCATCCGTACGTATGACATACCCTCTCAATGATTATAATGTTGTTCATTTTTCGTACTAGAAATGAATGGTTTGATTTGAAATTTATAATTATGAATGCAATTTATCATTATTTCATGAATATTATTCTAGAAATGATGAATTTATGATCACATGGACAATTTAAATCATCATAATATCATTTTTGACTTGATTACTAAATATCAACACAATGTCAGATATGAAGCTAAATAATTTTTTACGTTTTATAATAGGGTAATAAGTGATTAAAATGGAATAATAAACATAAAAATGATCTCAAGAAAGTATAAATTAATCTAAGTTTATTATTTAGGATTATAATGACTGTATGTGATGAGTCAGACTCATTGAAAGGGACTTTGTCTCAATCTCCTTTCATTAAGGTATATTTTGATAATATACACCATTTTTTACATTGTATAATAAACCCCTTTGACATTAATTTTCATTTGATGGTTTTCAAAAAATTAGTATTTTTATATTAAGTGTTTTACTAAATGAAAAATGGTATATTTTTTAATGTTCATGGTGACAATGACATATCCATCATCATGACCATTATTTGATTTTTGGATTACTCTATAAGTCGTAATATTATAATAAAAAATAAATATGATATTCCCTATCTAGTTACATTGGTATTGAAAATGGTTTTAAGAATGGTTTGATTATATTAATATTTTTAAATGATATCTTATGACTACAAAGGGGTAATATAAGTTTTACATTATGCATGTTTTATGTTTTATGATTATGTTGTGGTTTTTGGGTATTTCATATATATATGGGTGGCTCTATGATAAACTGAGGGAGGGTGAGAACATGATATCTCTCCAATTAAATGGGTAATGAGATAGATAAAAACATTAGGGTTTCTCAAAATAGATTTTGGGAATATACCTTGATGGGTATTCTAAATGTAACAATGAAACATACTCCCTATATAGTTGTGAAATATACAATGTAAGTACAATATGGATGCCACAAGTTACCATTATGATTTATAATAACTAAAAATATTTTTATAAATCATATAATTTCATGAGTTACACTATATATTTTATTTTTTATGGGTGAAAATTATGATTTTGTGATAATTTTTGAATTGATTTAAAATGTACATAGACTAATGGTTTCATTATATATTTTATATCCCTTACAAAGAATTTTGTGCTCATCCCAAATTTTTATGTGTTAATAAATGGTTATAAGTATGGGTAATAGAAATGAAGAAGATATTATAAATTTAGGAAGATTTTTTATTTTAAAATGAATAAGATTATGAAAAAATGGATAGTTAGTAGGTGAGTCTACATTATGATAGTGGAGTTGTTAAGTAATAGTTATGGGTTAATTCTATAAAAATATAAAGTTGAAATGATCCTCAATGTGAATTCTTGACTTATATAAATATTATATAATGTATGAAGATAGGTCCTCATAGTTGGTATTAGAGGTAATTTTATATAACTTTAGTGGTTAAGGTGATGTTTAAGTAGATGTGACAATTTATATATAACCACAAAGGTTATTATAACATAAAGGGTCATAACAAATTATGATTAAATAAATAACGTTTAGATAACATGAATAAGTATATCATAGTGCTTATATTCCTCACATGCTGATTTTTTTGATATACTCACACTGGCCTTTTTTATTTTAGTAAATGGATGTATCCAGGAGTCACCAAAGTAATGATGGATGTGAAGGAAAATGTAGTGGTTATCTAAGTAAGTAAATGAATGAAATGGTGTATGTAAAGAGAACACTCTTTGTTATTCTAAAATGACTATCAGGACTAAATATTTACCAATTGAACCTTGGGGATTTTTTTGTTGCATCACATATGATAGAAATCAATCCATGTGTAAGTTCATGTAATAATAATAAATGTATGTATATTCAAAAACATATGTGTCAAGGATGTAGAAATACACACCTTTGAACTTTTTTTAATGGGTAGAAAATGTTTTATAGACATGTTAATGAAGGTAATAAAGCAATAACATGGTAATAAAAAAAAGGAAGTTCTCATTTTTCTCCAAGAAATGGAATGATGTTCTTTCCAAATTATGAATTAAATGTTTTAAATGTGGGTCATATGGTCGTAATGAAAATTAGTGTTCCATAATGAAGGATTTAAAATCGAATCTAGAAGATCATAAAAATATATTCCATTCCAATTCAAGATGAGGGAACTAAAAATGTCCTATGAAAGGCATGGATTATATCTTGTCTCTTGGTTTGACTTTGTTGAATCGTATGACATGATTCATGTTTTTGTTTATAGGAAAGTAGTATTAAGGAATAAGATGGAAAATTTTAATTAAGGGAACATGAATAGTGATGAATTATTAAAAAGTCTACATATAAGGGATTTTATAGTATGTTAAGATTTATAGATGATGAAGTGTTTAAAAGAATTAATTCTCTTTTGATGATGAGAGTATATTGGAATACTTCTTCTAGTATGTGCAACACTGATGTTTGTTATGTGAACATGTGATTTTATGAAGAATTATAATTTCTTTATTGGACATAATTGAAAAGGTATGGATAACCACTATGGTCAATATGATCCTTGATTTTGATGTAATTATGGTTTATTAAATTTTGGGTTTTAAAATGAAAGGTATGTGATAAATTTTGAGGATAAAACATGTCATGGTTATTTTTGAGGATTTTCCCTCATTTTTGGAATTCTATAAAATTATATAATTTTTAGAAAAGGATTTACCACGGGAAGGGTGAAAACCCTTCACATCAGAACAAGCAATCAAAATTGAACCCACATTCATAGTGCGAAAAGTTTTATCACCTAACATTGTACTATGTGAAGTCATTAGATAGTAGGACTTTTATTTTTAGTTAAATGAGTTGGTGAAATAAGAATAATATAATTTTGGGAACTTATGAGTTATTGAATTTATATGAATGGTTTTGGATAATGATTTGGGAATTTAGTTGTAAATTTTATTTTGGAAGACGTTCACAATTTTAAGAACATTATATGATTACAATAAATATAATACTATGGGAATTTAATTGTGGATTAATGGTTTATTTATATGTTAGAAGAATCAATGATTTTTCATGTGGAATTATGGAAATTTGGGTTATTTATGGAAATAGTTAACCAATTTTGGAGAATATAGGATTATGTTAATTAATTTTTCATATAAGAAATTAAGAGATGTTGATGTTATTTAGAGATAAATGATAAAAATTATTCTGGAAGACAATGTGATCAAATCCTTTTGAATGGTGGGTTTCAATCATGGTTTTCATTATTTTTAAAATATTTAATGATTTTAATTTATTAAATTGTCTGTGTCAAGCACTATGTATTACAGTTAAATTTTAGAGATTAAAACTAGTATGTTTTATTTTAACATTTTTAATATTTGGGGAATTATATAATTTTATCCTAACTATTTGGATTTTGTTAATGTTTCAAGACACGATGGATAAATATTTAATATTTTGTGGGTTATTTGATTATCTATAATAAGTCTCTAGTGATTCATGTGTGAAAATTCCTACTTGAATACTAATAATTTATAGAAAAATATGAGTTTGGGGTGGAATTATATTAGTTCATTAAACTATGATTTTCAAGTATATATATTTCCATGTGATTTTAGTCTGGGAATTAAATGAATTCCATAACTCTATGAAAAGGATCATAAAATAAAAAGGTTTTTTATTTACTTTTCCTAATATGAAATCAATGTCTTTTTAACTAATCAAATGTTTCTTGTTTTCTGATCATTAACTTTCTTCTAATAATGTTTTCTTTCACTCTCAATCAGAACATGGCCATTAGTTTTTCTTCCATATCTAGGTTTTCCTACATGTAATCCTAGTATATGTTATCCCAGGTGGCCATTATACTTCAATTTTTTTCTTTTAATGTAGAAGGTTTATTGAATATTTTTCCAATTTGTGATTTCAATGACATAATTTGGAAAAGTGAAACCTTAGTTACCGAGACCAAATTAAAATTTTTGAGGACGTAATTTCCAAAATGGTAAAATTATGTAACATCCCAGGTGATTGTAGAATAGTACCTTTTCAAATTTATTAATATTTTTGAATTATATAGTAATTTTATATTAAAATGTAATCTATTTCTAATATAACAACTTATAAGAAATAATGGAAACCTTGGAAATATTATGTCGCACACAATATAGAGATATACTGAAAAATAATAAATTATTAATATTATAATTTTAAATGGAATTTAACGCCTATATATTGTGTTATTCATAATTAACAGAACTATATATATTATGTATAAACATGTTTATTAAATTTAATTACTTCCTTCTGTTAATCATTAGTGGACTAAAATGTGAATAAATCTAATTTTAAGCATAAAACCCTCTAAATTTTTTAAATAGAAGTCTTACAACCCTATGATTGACATCCCTATTTAAATATAATTTTTGTCACATTTATATGTTATATTCAATAAAATAAACTTCTTCTACAGAATCTGGAAATCAAAATTCACTTTAGTTTAATTTTTTGTATTTTTTAGGTAAAATTTAGTATTTAATGAATAGTGAAAAAGTAATGCATTTCAATTCAAAACTGCATTTTCATCTAATTTAATTTTTCTTTAGATTATACTTATATTTTGTTTTACGGTATAATTTGGAGAATTTTATATTATTTTATATAATTTTTACATTGGATGAATTCCACATTTAAATTGTATATAAACACATGTTAATATTTTGATAGTTTTTAATTTTTAAAAACATCTTTCTTCATTCCATCAATGGGATTAGCATTATATTTATTTTAGTCACTTTTGTGAAATTAATTTCTAAAAAATGTACATACATGGTATTAATCAATATGAAAATTATTATCTAATAGAATATAAATAATTTTTGGTTTATAGTAACTTTAGTATTTTGTTTACTGGGATTAAAAGTAAATTGGGTAATTAAATGTTAAAATAATATTATATTAATATAAAAATACCCTAAAACATGTCCTAATATGAATGGATGAGTTATGGATGACCAAAAAAACCTGTGTGGAAGTGTTGGCCTTTGGAAGCCAGTTGGGTGTGATTATGACATTTAAAACATTTAATTAAAAGTAACAGAAAAAATGTCACAATCATGTCTCCTCTTACAAAAAAAATTAATATGGGGTTATATAAGGGATATAATTAGCTATAAATAGTTATTATAAATATAGAAAAATTAACTACATCATATTAATTTTTTTACTTTTTTTAGGAAATAAATAATTAAATTTAATAATGACATAATTATGATGGAATAATAGAATTAATAATTAATGAATCAAATAAATGATATTATAAATATTGAAATAAAAATTATAGGATGTAATTTCTTTTAGAAATGAATACTTAAGGGGAATATGACATATTATAAGTCTATTAAATGGTTGTTTTCAAATTTTTTTCTCTTCTAGGATTTTATTTAACTTCAATTAAATGAATAGTGTGTAAATTGACATAATTGATATTTTTTAAAAATATTAATTTATTAAATTGATTAAAAATACTAAAAATATTTTAAAATTATAGTGTGACTATGATAATGTCTATAAGTTCATTATGTTACAAATTATGGTAAATTTATCCAATATAAGTGAAATTTATAGCCTCTTAATATTTAAAATGTTCTTACCAAAATTAAATTTAAAAGAGAATAATTTTGTGTAATCCAAAAAACATTTGGATTAAAATAGAATCAATAAATGAATAAAAAAATTGGATAAGAGGATTTAGAAATATACTCATCTTATCATTGACATAACTCATGTTAGAGTCATTTTTATTAAAAATTTCATTTATATTATTTTAAATTTTTAAGAGTTTCCAAGGGTGCCCCTCCTCTATCCTAAAAAAATTTACTGACACTTCTCTGATACTCACAGTTAAAGAACCATTTTTTCAGCCACAATATATCCAAACCCCTTCCTATAATCCTTAACCACATTCTAGAGTCATTATTTTATTCATAACACTCTTCTAAGTGGTGTTAATGTGTTCTTCAAAGGTGATCAACTGATGAAGTGGTATGGTTTTTTATGTGTTTCTCTTTTATATATACATCCAGATATTTTAAATACTATTCTTCTAAAATTAAATAATAACTCAAATATAATTAAAATAATGATATTTTATTATGTTAATATCATCACCAAAATCCGAATCCAATTTATTCAAAACAGAAATGAGCATTTAGTCAGTGTGTACGGCAGACAACCGCCTTATGAACTGATCTTATTCATTTTTAGTACCATTATTATAAGGATAGAATATATGTTTATATATAATATTCATGGAATATTTATCATTTTAGAATAATAATATTTCAATTATGTTATTACCTTACATGAACATAAAAATGATAATGTTGTTCGTGCATACGTGTGAACTGTCACCTCCACAAAGCAATTTGAAATTTTTTTTATTCACCACATCACATGTATGACATATATAAGTATATCTAAATTAATAATATTATTATAATAATATAATGGTCATTCTGGGAAGATAAAATAATAATTAACAAATTTCTATAGTAAAAATTGAAAATTGAAAGATTACTCATGCGTGCGTAAGACAAACTGTCTCCATGATTATAATGTGGTTCATTTTTCAAACCATAAATGAATGGTTTTATTTAAAAAGTATAATTAATGTTTAAATGTGATTAATATTTTATGAATACTATTATAGAGATGATGGACTTATGATCCCATGGAAAATTTACATCATAACATGTTCATTTTTGACTCAAGTACCTCATATCAGTAAAATGTCTGATATGAACTTAAATAATTATGTAAGATTTATAACATGGTAATAAGTGATAAAAAGGTAATAATACAATTTAAATATTTTCTCAAGGAAGTAGAAATTAACATAATTTTATTACTCAGGAATATAACGATTGTACGTGGCAGGTCGTACTTAAGGCAAGGGTCATCGTCTCAACCTACTTCCATTGAGACATATTTTAAAAATATACACCACCTTATATTATATGTGGTATAATAAACCAATTTTAATTTTATTTTATTCAATGGTTTTTAAAAAAAATGTTTATATATATATAATTTTACTAAACAAAAAATAAAATGATTCTTTTGAATGTATACAGTGACAATGACATTTCTGCCACCATGACCATTATTTGATATTTGGTTTCCACTATAAGCTGTAATGTTTTTAAAAGAAAGATGAATACCATATTATCTTTTAGTTATTTTGGTATTAAATACAGTTTTAGGAATTCTTTTATTATATTAATATGTTGAAATGATATTTTCTGATTGCAATGTGGAAATGTTATTTTTCCTTTACTAATGTTTTATGTGTTATGAATATGTTATGGTTCTTGGGATTTTTTTTGGTGTTTGGTGGTTCAATGATAATCTGAGGGAGGGTGGTCCCATGATATATCTTCAATTAAATGGGTAATGTGACAGAGTTAAACAATAGGGTTTTTCTTAATAGATATAGGGAATAAAATGTAATGTTTATTCAAAATGTAACCATGAAGGTTACTCATTATATAGCTCTGAAAGATACAATTTAAGTATGATATATATGAAACAAGTTAACTTTATGATTTATAATTTCTAAAATGTTTTTAGGAATTTCATGATTTCCTGATGTATGAAAGGGTGTTTGTTTTTTATAGGTGAAAATTATGATTTTTTTAAAATGTTTTAATAGGTTTACATTATTCATATACTAATGGTTTCATTATTTATTTAATATCCCTTATATATATTTTTGTTCTTATCCCATGTTTTTTATATGTTTTCCAATGGTTATATGGATGGGTAAGAGAATTGAAGAAGAAAAGATCAATTTTGTGAAGTGTTTTTCTTTTAAAATGATTTAGGTAATGAAAAAATGGATAGTGAGTACTCAAGTCTACATTGTAAAAGTTTAGGTTTTAAGTAATAGTTATGGACTAATTAAACAAAACTCTATAACTAAAAATATTATCATTGTGACTTTGCGACATAACTCAATATTATGTAATTTATAAGGTTAGGGCCTTATATAGTTCATGCATTTTACTTTAGAATCATTGTCGTTTTTAGAGATTTCCATGTTATCAATTTATGTATTATATATTCAATGTTGAAGAGGTTATAATAACTCATAATAGAGTGTTCCTATAGAGTCATATAATGGATACGTCAAAATGAAATTCTATGGAGTGGTGATTTGATTATTTGGAATATAATTAAACTTTTAACACGTTTTAAAATAATGTAATGATGTTTTCATGGAGTTATGTTATGTTGAGGAAGCATAGAGATTGTTTGATGGTAACTTATAGATTTTAGCCTCATTTTTTGGACTAGAATTAGGCTTTAGATCATAATCCAAGTAGTTTATTAAGGAATGCTCCCATGTAAAGTGTAATACATATGTTTGTGTGTTATTTAATTGGTCAGTTTCACTGTTTCCAAAGTGACTGTTAGTATGGTGATTCAAATGCACTAATATATTTTATATATTCAACAAAAATAATACCACAAGATAATTTTATTTCCTATATAAAAGGTTAAACAAGTGATGTTATGGACTAAACAATATTTATTTTAATTATAGGTGGTTGTCTAGGCTATTACCCATGGGTTTTGATCTAAATGATTAATTACAGGGTTATATCATGCCCCGATGATGTGGTGTAGAGACCCGAAGCTAGACGTACATATACATTACATTACTTTTGCGGAATACTTAGTACATAACAAAAAATACACACACAAGGATCGTAATGGTTTAGTGTCTTTGGAAACTCGGAACGTAATCTTCTAATCGTGGTGAAAGATCTCCAATATCTCCCATAAATATCTTCCCTTTTTTACCTAAAACCTTTCTTTATATCCTGGGGAAAACAAAAAATAAAAGGGTGAGCTCAAATGCTCAGTAAGGGCAAATAAAGGAAATAAAAATCATATCATATCTTTTTGAAAATCATAACCTGCAAAAGAGATCATAATATCTTAACATGGAATAAATCATAGAAGTGAAAATGAGATCCCCATAATCATAACATGAAACTTGAAACTTTGTGGCATGCACACATAATCATGGAACATCATTTCTTGTTAGTCATGACTCATTGCCAAGACTATCTTAGTGGACAGAGTCCCTTTCTGAACCGAGTCACCCTCGTTCTAGTCCTGTTTCACTGAACCGGTATAACCTACCGTTCCAGCCATGTCTATCTCATGAGAAATAAAATCTTTACCCAATTCATTGGAGGGAGATATAGGTCCCACCCATCTTATAATGAATCCTTTCTTATGTGTGCCACATAATCATAAACCATACATCATAGCGTAACCCATGTAATAAAAATGGGATTCTTAAACAACATGACATCATAAAACAATTCAAATAAGATAAAGGAATTCATAAAAATATTTCCATCACAACATAATCAAACCAATGTAATAATAGGGATAAAAACAGAACCCTTTTATTATCTTAGATGGAAAATAATTTTGATAAAATACTTGAACTCCATTCTTGAGGAAAATATCCTTTCTACTTCAAAAACACTTTTCCTTTCTTAACATGTCATATGACTTTAAAATAAAAGAATTTGATTAAAAATAAACTTGAAAACTTGTAAAGGAAGTTTCTTGGAAATAATGTTTTAAAAATCCATTCATGCCGTATAAGTTAAAAAAACATTCTTCGTACTTTTGTCGGAAAAGTCAAAAAGTACCTCGTACGAAAAACGACAAAAGATTCCTTTCATATCTTTTACAAAAAAACTTACCGAAGGGTAAAATTGGATATAAACTATTGTATAAGGATGTAAATAATATTACATATTGAGGTAACATGGGTGTGGATGATAAAATACACCCCAGTAAATACTTACGAATAAACAATCTCGGATAAAAATGAGATTGTGATATTTCCCTTACCTTAGGTCTGATTTTCTTCGTAGGTGTCCGAACCTCCTGTATAATGATTTAAATAATGTCATTGACTTATTCCAGAATCATACTCATTTTTATTATATCATATATGGTTCACTTATGACTTTATATTACCCTTTCTTTTGTAAATTCTATGTTAAAGAGCATTTTGGGTAAAATTGTTTCATTTGTCGTCCGTGTTTTGACTTGTAATTATTCATATGATTGCTTAGATCATAATTACTTAATTCCAGAAAATAAAACATTATTTATATATAATATATATTCAGAATATACATATATATAATAAATTATTAAATGGAAAGAAATACACCGTTCATGGAGACGGTAGGCCGTACGTACGCATGAACGCTGTCTTCGTTTCCTTATTGAGTTGAATGGAATTAAGTAGATGACATACATATATAAATAAATCCAGTAGCATTATAATGTCATATATTTCATTATTATTTCTTATATATACTTTATAATCATTCCTTAATGGTTAATCATTGAGAATGAATCTCATCGCGTCGTGGAGACGGTAGTCCGTACGTACGCACGAGCGATGATATCGTTCCCATGGTCGTGGAATTGTGTTGAAGTGTATGTATACTATTTCAGTATCAATATCAATTTATAATAATCATATATAGTTACTCATTACACCATTATACCCATCCAATTAAGGTGGTGGCGGAAAATAGATTACACCACGGCGTGGAGACGGTATTCCGTACGTACGCACGCGCGGTGATTTCCTTTTTCCGTAGGATGGATAGAAGGTTAATTAGAGTTGTTTCATATTTATAATAACATATAAGTATATAAGAAATACTGATGTTATTACTTTTTCATGAAACAACTAAATAAGAAGAAGTTTAAGAAGAAAGAAATTGAAAAAGATCGGTAATGGATATTACCTCTTTTTGACGCGCCTTCACTTAACCTCCACTTAAAGAACTAAGGATGGTATTTGAAGAAGACAAGGACCTCTAGGATGATACTATGGAAGTGGAGAAAAGATTTTGGCAGGGTTTGGCCGAGCTTGAATACTCAAATTGGTGTGAGGAGGAGAGGGAGGAGGTGCCCTTTTATAAGGGAGGAGTGGGGCATCTTTGGAAAATCTCAAAATATTATTTTATATTAAGGTAAAATTCGGTTTATAATGGTTCCAAATGGTCTTATTTAGAAGATAAAGTGGTTATGGGTCTAAATACTCTCATACAATAGGATTTAGACAAGTTTAGGTTATTATTTTACCCTTATCAATTAGATTTAACTCTAAGTTAAATAATTTAACTTTTACCGTGTCTTTTTGTTTTCTTACACTATATGGTTAATAAACATACTATATCAAGCCAAACGAACCCCAAGTTGTTTATTGTTAATATATCTATCCTTATCTAAGTCATTTGGCCGAACCTTATATTTTTAGGAATTAAATAACAATTAATAATATAATATTTGTTTTTAAAAACTATTTTATGTCAATTTTGACACTATTTAGTAATGGATTTTTGTGAAATTTCTAACAGAATGATAAGTTCAAACCAAGTTACTTAAATCAACAATAACATGTCATATTAACCTAAAAAATTAATTTAAGTCATAAAAAGTTTCAAATTACATTTATTTGGGCATTTATAACATCAATTATGTTAATATTTTCTTAAAAAGGTAATTACTGCATCATCGTTGTGTCATAAATAAATTAAATTATTTAAAGTATAAAAATTACAAATAAAATACCATTATGTTGGAAATCTTTTTAGCTTTCTAATTAATATTTATAGTCCAAATTATATTATTTATAACCATATATTAAAAATGTTTTAGTAAATAAACATTGATTTTAACTCTTTTAACTCTTCTTTGAATTAAATAATAATAAATGTCCTAATCTAATCCAAGTGGGCCTAAATGATAATATTTTACACTTAAGGTTGTTTTTGGTCGATATACACTTGTACAATAGGATTAGGACATGTGTTAGGGTAATATTAATATCATTTTTACCCTTAATTACCCTATTTACTTTTAACCGTGGTAAATAAAAGTAAAAAGTTACTATTCACCAAAAATTATTTTTATCTCATTGAACCACATTTTACTTACTGACATCAACCGTGTCTCTCGGATTTTTGAAATTCCATTCACAGAAGCGGTAAAATTAAGATTTATGAAAAAATTAATTTTTTAACTACCACTTAGTAGTTTCACTATTCATCAAAAATTGATGTTTTTTAGAAAAATGCCAAAATTTCACCCTAAGCTATAATTGATATTCCGAATTCAAAAATGATTTCTATTTTACAGAATTCCCAACATATAAGTTGCATTAATTAATTTTATAATTAATTTCAGCTGTCACAACAAATATCGTGTTTTTAAGAGATAATAACTATCAAAAGATTAATACTTGTTTATGTCTGGTGTAAATGTGAAATTACATCCAATGACCAAAATTGTATTGAATTGTAAAAATATATTCTAAATATAATTTAAAACCACTAAAATTAATAATTTTTCACTATTAATTATTTCGATTAAAAAAGTTGTTTTTAATTAAAATTTAGTAATTTTCACTATTCATCAAAATATGAAAGTTATCTGAAAATCACCAAAATTTCACCTTAGGCTAAATTCGATACTCCGAATCCAAAAATGAAGTCCATTTTGAGAGCTAAATTTTCTAAAATTTAAAAAGTGGTTATTACTATTCATAACGGCTAGTTTTAATAATATTTTAATAGCATATTGTTGTTTAGTGAAACTCGTTATTGCGTACTACACAAGCTATCGAGGAAGGTCGCGATTGCGTGTAATGGAAGACAAGTCAAGGATGCGTGTTGTGAAATCTTCTTTTGGTGTAGCGTACAACACAAGACATTAATGAAATTAAAAAGAATATTTTTCATAAAATTTCGGGGTGTTACATTCTACCCCCCTTAAAATGAATTTCGCCCTCGAAATTCGTCGGGGTTATAAATGGTTTACTATTCGAAAGTTTCTTTAATAGAAACCCACATCGTAAAAAGGAATACCAAAACCAATATTTAAAAACGAAAGTATGAAATGTAACGGTTACCCAAATAAACTAATCACTGGGTTTCCACATAGGTGAAAATATGGATATGGAAGAAAAATCTAACCATCATGTTTTGATGGAGAGTGGTAGAGAACATGTCTATGGAAAAGCCAACAATCACAAATCCATAAATTTGTGATGATCTAAGGTACCATCTGATTAATCAGATATAAGAGCACTAGGACAACATTTTTGGTTTTCAAGATCGTTTCCCTAAAGTTAAAGAATTTGAATTAGAATAAATACTTACTTTATTTTGGTACAATCTCACTATTGTTCGTGCCTTGAACAATTTCCACTTCATCTCTTAAATAAATGAAATTGAATTTGTTATTCGTGAAGTGTTAGCAGATCATGTGATAGAATGACGGGTCATTCCATCTGTCTCAAACAAAAGGTTAGCAAAAGTTATTAAATATACATAAGTCATTATATAGTGAGATTAATCATATATGGTTCCTAAAATGGACTTATACTTCATATATCATACTGCTTAATATAATAAAACTAGTTTCTACTAAACAGGGACTTCTTGTAGGACAGTGGTAGGCGATAAAGGCCAGTCGCACTTCGGTTGTGGGTTCGATTCCCACAGCCTTGTCCGACGCGATGGGCTGTCGCCCGCCCTGTAGGTTTCCCTTTTTCTAAAACTATATTACTATAACATCCAATCAATAATATCGAAAAAAAACTTTTATCCTTAAACAATACTAACTTATGTCCAACATAATCCATTCCAATCTTTAGGCTTATCCATAATACTGCAGTCCACTCTCATAACATAGGGAAAATGATTACCAGAGATTTAACACCATCATCGATCCCCATATATCATAAGATATGTTTTGTTAGTCACATTCCAAACATTCAAAGTCCGTAATCATGTATTCTCTTGAATACCTTAGTGAAAACAGGAATGCAGTTAAAAGTTAACACTTTCCACATACCAAAATCCTCAAAATTCTATATACTCAAACCATGATATCACATAGTCCTTATATCAATCATGAGCTCATGAATACTGTCAAAAATTTCATTTTCTCTTTATCCGGTC
This sequence comes from Viscum album, assembly GCA_963277665.1. Taxonomy (NCBI): domain Eukaryota; kingdom Viridiplantae; phylum Streptophyta; class Magnoliopsida; order Santalales; family Viscaceae; genus Viscum; species Viscum album. Next base: position 932,261,267 of record OY728165.1, read on the forward strand.
ATTATGTGCATATCATCTACATTCCAAAAATAACCTTTCATGGATACTTGTACCATTAATCATACACTTTCAAAACTCAAGTAAGGACAACAGTGTAACAATCCTTAGATGTCTCTTTTTTCCATAGTACCATGAGATTACTTATACACATGATAAACATGTCATCATTCCACTACATTCTTAAACCATTGACCGAGCATCAACAATTCTTTCATCTCACATATCATTTGTAGTTTCTTCATCATCATCAACATAAATACTTCCCATACGACCATAATGATTATCTTCATGAGTCTTTCCCTTAGGGCATTGGTTTGCATAATGCCCGTACATTCCACATTTATAGCATTTATCCATTGTTGATGTCATAGCAATATCATTATCTTCATCCCTGGTGTTAACTGAACCTTTTTCCTTTGCACTTACTGGCTTTGTGTCCTTCTTTTCCACACCTAAAGCATCTTCCAGTTCCTTTGAAACATTCTCCTTGATGCCTCTTACCACATGATTTACATAGGGGAAATTGAACTTTCTTTCCTCTATGATCATCATGAAACTCCATCTTTCTCTTATTAGCCGAGTCAGGAAACTTACCAAATTTTACTTTATTGATCATATTATGAGATTGCTGATTCAGCATAATAATGATGTTTGGACTTCCAAATCCCATTTCATTTGGTTGCTCATGAAGAATATCATTCCATTGTCCATCATATCCTCTATTATCGTGAATCATCTTGTTTCCAGCCATCTTCTAAAACCCAAAAAGAATAGTGTGAGAAGAAAAAATCATGCTAGGGAAAACAACATAATAAAGGGGGAGTACCTTCAATATCTAACATCTTAGGTTTAATTCTATGATCTTTAGCGTAATGCTAGTACTATAACCTATACGTATACTTAACCTTAGGAACATCCCTAGACATACCTTAGAAATATCTCTAGGGATCTCACTAACGTTTTCGCATCCTAGTTTCCAAAGGTTGACTAAACCTTTCCTCTGATACCAACTGTAGAGACCCGAAGCTAGACGTACATAGACATTACATTACTTTTTCGGAATACTTAGTACATAACAAAAAATACACACACAAGGATCGTAATAGTTTAGTGTCTTTGGAAACTCGGAATGTAATCTTCTAATCGTGGTGAAAGATCTCCAATATCTCCCATAAAGATATTCCCTTTCTTTACCTAAAACCTTTCTTTATATCCTAGGGAAAAGAAAACATAAAAGGGTGAGCTCAAATGCTCAGCAAGGGCAAATAATGGAAATAAAAATCATATCATATCTTTTTGAAAATCATAACCTGCAAAAGAGATCACAATATCTTAACATGGAATAAATCATAGAAGTGAAAATGAGATCCCCATAATCATAACATGAAACTTGAAACTTTGTGGCATGCACGCATAATCATGGAACATCATTTCATGTTATTCATGACTCATTGCCAAGACTATCTTAGTGGATAGAGTCCCTTTCTGAACCGAGTCACCCTCGTTCCAGTCCTGTTTCACTGAACCGGTATAACCTACCGTTCCAGCCATGTCTATCTCATGAGATATAAAATCTTTACCCAATGCATTGGAGAGAGATATAGGTCCCACCCATCTTATAATGAATCCTTTCTTATGTGTGCCACATAATCATAAACCATACATCATAGCGTAACCCATGTAATAAAAATGGGATTCTTAAACAACATGACATCATAAAACAATTCATATAAGATAAAGGAATTCATAAAAATATTTCCATCACAACATAATCAAACCAATGTAATAATAGGGATAAAAACAGAACCCTTTTATTATCTTAGATGGAAAATAATTTTGATTAAATACTTGAACTCCATTCTTGAGGAAAATATCCTTTCTACTTCAAAAACACTTTTCCTTTCTTAACATGTCATACGACTTTAAAATAAAAGAAGTTGATTAAAAATATACTTGAAAACTTGTAAAGTAAGTTTCTTGGAAATAATGTTTTAAAAATCCATTCATGCCGTATAAGTTAAAAAAAACATTCTTCGTACTTTTGTCAGAAAAGTTAAAAAGTACCTCGTACGAAAAACGACAAAAGATTCCTTTCATATCTTTTACAAAAAAACTTAACGAAGGGTAAAATTGGATATAAACTGTTGTATAAGGATTTAAATTATATTACATATTGAGGGAACATGGATGTGGATGATAAAATACACCCCAGTAAATACTTACGAATAAACAATCTCGGATAAAAATGAGATTGTGATATTTCCCTTACCTTAGGTCCGATTTTCTTCGTAGGTGTCCGAACCTCCTGTATAATGATTTAAATAATGTCATTGACTTATTCCAGAATCATACTCATTGTTATGATATCATATATGGTTCACTTATGACTTTATATTACCCTTTCTTTTGTAAATTATATGTTAAAGAGCATTTTGGGTAAAATTGTTTCATTTGTCGTCCGTGTTTTGACTTGTAATTATTCATATGATTTCTTAGATCATAATTACTTAATTAAAGAATATAAAACATGATTTATATATAATATATATTCAGAATATACATATATATAATAAATTAGTAAATGGAAAGAAATACACCGTTCATGGAGACGGTAGGCCGTACGTACGCATGAACGCTGTCTTCGTTTCCTTATTGAGTTGAATGGAATTAAGTAGACGACATACATATATACATAAATCCAGTAGCTTTATAATTTCATATATTTCATTATTATTTCTTATATATACTTTATAATCATTCATGAATGGTTAATCATTGAGAATGAATCTCATCGCATCGTGGAGACGGTAGTCCGTACGTATGCACGAGCGATGATATCGTTCCCATGGACGTGGAATTGTGTTGAAGTGTATGTATACTATTTCAGTATCAATATCAATTTATAATAATCATATATAGTTACTCATTACACCATTATACCCATCCAATTAAGGTGGTGGCGGAAAATTGATTACACCACGGCGTGGAGACGGTATTCCGTACGTACGCACGCACGGTGATTTCCTTTTTCCGTAGGATGGATAGAAGGTTAATTATATTTGTTTCATATTTATAATAACATATCAGTATATAAGAAATACTGATGTTATTACTTCATCATTAAACAACTATAGAAGAAGAAGTTGAAGAAGAAAGAAATTGAAAAAGATCGGTAATGGATATTACCTCTTTTTGACGCGCCTTCACTTAACCTCCACTTAATGAACTAAGGATGGTCTTTGAATAAGACCAGGACCTATAAGATGATACTAGGAAAGTGGATAAGATATTTTTTCAGGGTTTGGCCGAGCTTGAATGCTCAAATTGGTGTGAGGAGGAGAGGGAGGAGGTGCCCTTTTATAAGGGAGGAGAGGGGCATCTTAGGAAAATATCAAAATATTATTTTATATTAAGGTCAAATTCGGTTTTTAATGGTTCCAAATGGTCTTATTTCAAAGATAAAGTGGGGATGGGTCTAGATCCTCTCATAAAATAGGATTTAAACAAGTTTAGGTTATTATTTTAACCTTATCAATTAGATTTAACTCTAAGTTTAATAATTTAACTTTTACCGTGTCTTTTTGTTTTCTTACAATATATGGTTAATAAACTTACTATATCAAGCCAAACGAACCCCAAGTTGTATATTGTTAATATATCTATCCTTATCTAAGACATTTGGACGAAACTTAGATTTTTAGGAATTAAATAACAATTAATAATATAATATTTGTTTTTAAAAACTATTTTATGTCAATTTTGACACTATTTAGTAATTGATTTTTGTGAAATTTTTAACATTATGATAAGTTAAAACCAAGTTACGTAAATCAACAATAACATGTCATATTAACCTAAAAAATTAGTGTATGTCATAAAAAGTTTCAAATTACATTTATTTGGGCATTTATAACATCAATTATGTTAATATTTTCTTAAAAAGGTAATTACTGCATCATCGTTGTGTCATAAATAAATTAAATTATTTAAGGTATAAAAATTACAAATAAAATACCATTATGTATGAAATCTTTTTAGATTTCTAATGAATATCTATAGTAGAAATTATATTATGTATAACCATATATTAAAAATGTTTTAGTAAATAAACTTTGATTTTAACTCTTTTAACTCTTCTTTGAATTAAATAATAATAAATGTCCTAATCTAATCCAAGTGGGCCTAAATGATAATATTTTACACTTAAGGTTGTTTTTGGTCGATATACACTTGTCCAATAGGATTAGGACATGTGTTAGGGTAATATTAATATCATTTTTACCCTTAATTACCCTATTTACTTTTAACCGTGGTAAATAAAAGTAAAAAGTTACTATTCACCAAAAATTATTTTTATCTCATTGAACCACATATTACTTACTGACATCAACCGTGTCTCTCGGATTTTTGAAATTCCATTCACAGAAGCGGTAAAATTATGATTTATGAAAAAATTAATTTTTTAACTACCACTTAGTAGTTTCACTATTCATCAAAAATTGAAGTTTTTCAGAAAAATGCCAAAATTTCACCCTAAGCTATAATTGATATTCCGAATTCAAAAATGAGTTCTATTTTACAGAATTCCCAACATATAAGTTGCATTAATTAATTTTATAATTAATTTCAGCTGTCACAACAAATAGCGTGTTTTTAAGAGATAATAACTATCAAAAGATTAATACTTGTTTATGTCTGGTGTAAACGTGAAATTAAATCCAATGACCAACATTGTATTGAATTGTAAAAATATATTCTAAATATACTTTAAAACCACTAAAATTAATAATTTATCACTATTAATTATTTCGATTAAAAAAGTTGTTTTTAATTAAAATTTTGTAATTTTCACTATTCATCAAAATATGAAAGTTATCCAAAAATCACCAAAATTTCACCTTAGGCTAAATTCAATACTCCGAATCCAAAAATGAAGTCCATTTTGAGAGCTAAATTTTCTAAAATTTAAAAAGTGGTTATTACTATTCATAACGGCTAGTTTTAATAATATTTTAATAGCATATTTTTGTTTAGTGAAACTCGTTATTGCGTACTACACACGCTATCGAGGAAGGTCGCGATTGCGTGTAATGGAAGGAAAGTCAAGGATGCGTGTTGTGAAATCTTCTTTTGGTGTAGCGTACAACACAAGACATTAATGAAATTAAAAATAATATTTTTCATAAAATTTCGGGGTGTTACATGTGGTGTCTCTCCATGATGTCAACAAGGTGGGGGGGGGGGTAACAGTATAATTCCTAAATATGAATCCTTGGATAATGGGAGGATGGTGTGCCCTGATAGAGAATTTGATAGAACAACATGACCTGTTTCAGATAGTTTTTCTTTTAGGTGTTGAGTTTTATGCATTGAATAGTAGGATAAAAACTATAGAGACTATTTATGGGTACCTACACAATGATATACCCTATATTTACAATTAAATATTACATTAACCACTAATGGTTTTAATTTTGAACCTTAATGGGTGGCCTTCATACATCAGATTCATTGGGTGATATATTATATTTGCGTAATAACTTGTTATAAATTTATTAACAAAATGTATTAAGAATATGATTGTTGGATAATATACATGGTTTTTGTGTTCCTCTATAATAGAGAGTGTGTTTTATAGTTGGTCAATGAATTTTAAATTAATGTGATGAGAATTAATATTATGGCCACTGATATGCACAAAATCAAAATTAATTTTATTGAAATGTTTTCATTTAATACCCTGATTGATATGAAGATGGTAGCTCATAACATATATTTTCTATAATTTTTTATCCTAATAATATTTATCTAATATAACAATAATTTATTTAGGGAATTCTTGATTCTTCATCCAAATAGATACATAATTATTCCTTATTATCATTTTGTCTTATATGGTTAAACTATGGGGTGGGTTTTCATCCCTTTATAACATATAGTAATTGAGTAATTTATACCTTCCATTTGGATATGGATGTGGATTGGGAATATGAGAACTGGCATAGAAAAGACATAATGTGACATGGATTTCATACCAACCATGATGAAGATGTTGATATATATTTTCATTAGATGTTATTTATTCTATAATGTGATTATGATAATATTATAAGATGTAATGATCTTTGATGTAGTATTTACATATTGGTGGAGGATATAAGAAAACTTAAATTCATGAAAATCATTATTTAGTATGAAAAATAATTGGATAATATGAGTTATTGAGAAACCATATGGGTGTGATGGATATAAATATAATCAACCAATATAATATACCTCTATATTTTTTCCAATTTATTAGGATACCTTTCATCTAAGATCACTATATTTCTTGGCCTCATATACCAATTTTAAATTTTATATAGTTTTTGATGAATATCTATATTGGTTGAGATCATACTAAAAATGTGATTACATTCACAAGGAGTAATTTATACTATGAGAAGGATGAAGATTATTTTCACCAGAGACCATTATAGATCCAGTCCATTCATCCCATAGATGTTATTGTTTTTAGGATTTGTGGTCGGGATTCCATAAATTTGAGATGATGTAGGTAAGGAAAAATATTTCTCTTTGTTTATATAGTTATTATATGATTGAGACATAACAATATTATTTCTTAAGTGAGAAATGTTCCCATTTTAGTGAGAGATTATAGATATGGTCTATTTCTCACCATCATTTAATGTTGTTATTCCATGGTCAACATTCACATATCGCGAGAAAATATTTATAGTGGGACAAATTTACAAATTGTTTGACATTAATATATAGGGATAGAGATAACATGGGTTGTAATCATTATAATCTTGGCAAACATTTCATTCTAGACTTATCATGTATTGTGAAAGGGTAATGATCCACCATGGTTGATATCATTTAGGTAAGTGTAATATTTTTATATTGCCTCACATCATTACATTAAAGTCAAAATTAAATATATCTAGACCCAAAAATAATAATAATATACATCACCATCTGTAGAATTATTTAATTTCACATGTTTACAAACACGTGAGTACTGGTTAAACTTGGTTTGATCACACCATGGGGTCTCTGTGGTACACATGGTTGGGACATTTTTATTATTTTCATATGACATGGTTATTTTCATATATAAAAAAATTAAACTAAATAGTAATATTATTATGGTAGATATATTAATGACACCATCCGTTGACTCTTTTTTATATTAAATCACACCATACATTACTATAATGGTACCATATTGTACATTTATAGTTTTATGAACATTAATGGATGGGTCCATAGAATATATGCTTGAACTATTTAGTTCAACTATTTTTGGATACAAGAAATTTCTAATACTAATAAATTTTTTGGTTCATGATCTAATGTAGATTAATTTATAGATATTACTATCAATTATTGAAACATGTGTATTCATTTACTATATATATTTTCATTCATATCGTTATTTCTAGTATTATATATCTGTGATGGTAATTAAAATTTTTTACAAATGGTATGTAGATGTAATGTACAATTTCATCATCTTTTATATTGTGGTGATTTTTATTATATTAAATCTGTAATGTATATTTCTCAATTTTCCAATTGGAACCCAACCACTAAACATTACACATTAACTCGTAGAATATCTTGGTCAACATTAGAGTATATGAAGGCATACAGAAAGTATTTATATGTTTATTTGTTTGTAGTGGATGCTAACTAAATCTATGTTTCCATATTTCACCAATATCATTTTTTCAAATATATCACATTCTAAACACAAAAACTAAACTAAACATCCCATTATATTATAATTTAAAATTAGCATCAAAAATAAAAATCTATAACTAACTGAACTAAAAAATGATAAAACCTAATATTCTCTAATGTTATTTCCCATATACATATATAAATATCTTCCAAATATTAAAATACCATATTTAGATTTCATATACAAGTTCTAATTACTAAATTATACTATGTATAAAAATAATTTAACAAATTTTCCTCCTCCAGAGAAAAATGAATTTAAAAAATAATATTTCGACAATAAAGAATAAATGTGATAATTTTCACTCTATTAAAATAGGGATAATAATTTCTTAAATTATTTGGGAAAAATACTCTTAAAAAATTCAAAAACATGTATATTATAGAACGTTTAGTTCCTTATTGAAATAGGATGAAATAAGTAATAAAAAATTTATTCATTATATAATGGGAATATTTAGGAATAAAAAATTAGAAGGAGAACTATATGTTTTGTTATGAAATATTAAATAAAACGTCCATATATTTGTGAGCATGGACTATGTGAAAATTAAATTTTGAAAATGGGAATAATTTTATAGAGAATTGGAATCTAACTAATTAGATTTTTTAAATGGACTATATAATTACATTATAAGAAATAATAATTATAAAGTACATGTATAAAGATATATATATATATAATTGTACAATACATATTACTGAAAACCAATTAAATGATTGAAAAATTGTCTTGATGTAACAAAACAATTATCTCTCTATAACACTACACCCATAGGCATACCCAATTTCCAAACCCCAATTAAATAAAAATATCCATACATTCAAATATGTTATTAAATAATAAAATATTACTTGTAATTTAGAGGTGTGTATATATATATTAATTATATAACGAATTTAGATGTGGGTCAAGGTTCTCTATAGTACCATTCAAATTTTATGCCCACATTCCAATTATAAAATAATATAAAAACATTTATTTTTATTTATAAGATTAATTTTGGAATAATGGGAATGGATTTGTATTTTTATTTTCTGTATAATTTATATACATGTAAAATTATTGACTATAGAAATTTTAATGTAACATTTTAAAATTAAAACAAACAAAAATTATATAATGAATTAAACCCCTCTGTAAATGTTGTTTTTATATGATAAATTCATTTAAAAATATGAGGGATACGAGATATATATTGTCTCAATGTATTTATTACTATTAAAGTGTGAAACACTACTTGGTCACCTTTATCAAATGATGCGGAATAATAGGTGGAAGTAAACCTCTTTGCATGAAATATGCCTAAATACAAGGGAATGGATAGAAAAATACCCAAAAGTTACTATATGGTTCCAATTATTTTATTTAGTGAATAATTATAATAATTACTTTCTGAAAACCCACATATTGCATAAAAACTCTATATATAGAAAATGCACAATATAAGAATAGTTTTAAATTTATAAACCGAATTATAATAAAAAAATATCATATATGCTGTTATTATATAATGTTTGACCACATGAGCTTGAAAATTCATAATAACCACATATTATTTCAATTTCCCTGACCATCCATATATGAAAAGTAACTAAAATACATCATTTCATCTCCTATGGTACATATTTAATACTAAATAATGAAAAAACCAAAAATAAAATTTGAGAACAAAATATTTAATTACTTATAAATTCTTACCATACAAAAATGAAACATCATGATAATTTTTTAGGTACATATTTTGGTTCATTATTTATTCATTCATTCTTTGATTTATTGTGATTTTTTATATACTCTATAGATCCATTTTCAATTTAGATTAAGTATGTTTTCTAAATATAAATTCAATAATTTTTATATTAACCTTTACCCTTATATAGATAATGGGGTTTGAGTAATGGTAAGACCCTTTTTAGAATACATATGGGCTATTGAATAAGGTTTACATTGAATTTATAGGGTTTGGGTGAAGTTGACCCATCTTTTTTGAAATGTTATTGTGAAATTGATATGTAATGTGACAATTTAGGGTTAATTTTGTATGGGTTTTGTGTATGGTTACCCACCACATATGGGTGTTTCATAAAGGTAAACCTTCACAATGTAAGGGTATAATTGCTGCATAATGGAATTTCATAAGGCTAAACCTGTGTTCTGTAATTATAGAGTGGTTGTGTAAGGGTATTGATTGAGGGTATATTGGTTCAATGTAAGGGTAAGCGAGTGTTTTTAATGGTAGATTAAGGGTAACTCTTTTTTCTATAGGATGTGTGACGGTAATATAAGAGCTACATAAGAATTTAATGGCTGTGTAACATGTATTGGGTTAAATATAGTTACCCATACAAAACATTCACGGGTTTTGTAATGGTAAACCATGACACCCTTATAAAGTTCCCATTTTATGAATAATATGTTTTCGTTATTACATTTATCTTCTTCTTCTTCTAAAACACATATAACAACATTTTATTGAAATAAAAACCATGAAAACACGTGATATAAAATATATATACTTATTGAAATTTTAATATATGTTTCAAAATTATTTTTAATCTTCCAAATTCAGGATTCATTTTATATTTGTTTTTCTCAAATTTTAGTTTTTTAACATGTGTGACAACTGTATTCATAAAAATACCTTGAATAATAAACCATAATATTTGTTAAATTCAAGATCTGATGGTAAGGATTCAAGCTAATGGGGACTGGTATAAGGGTATTTTTTTAATTTTCTATTGATCCTATGGGGGATAAATCCTCATAAATAGTCATCTAGACCCCTCTTTATGGTTTTGTGATATTTTATTTATGGTAGGTTGTAATGTCTCAGAACCCAGAAGCTTGGATCCAATTTCATAATTTATTAAATTGGAATATATACGTGATATGAATCCCAAAGGACTAATTAGTTTAATTGTCTTGGGATCTAGTTACATTCATGATAACCATATTACATTAAGAATATAATATAAAATTTAATCAATAAAAAATCTAATAAACTATATACTAGGAATCTGATTCAAAGATCTCTAATTAGAAAATTGAAGAAAAGAAGAAAAATAAGGGTGACCTCAAATTCTCAATAAGGGTTAAGTACAATAAAAAATGGTCATAAATAAATTTAGGATAATCATAATGAGAATTTAAATGTCTGAAACACATTCCCATTAATCAATCATAGAATAATAATATGAAAATAATAAAAGATGAGCAAATTATAACATATATACACTAGTGCAGAAAACGTTTTTTACGTCGGTTATTTTTAATTTTTTACGTCGGTTTCTAGCCGACATTAATACGTGCGACGTTATAAATAAGGTTTTTCACGTCGATTATTTTAAAACCGACGTCAAAAACATAAAATCGCGATGTTTATAACGTCGGTTATTTTGAAACCGATGTGATAAAGGGGCCTGAAGAATGGTTTATCACGTCGGTTATCGAAGAACCGACGTGATAAACTGCCTGGACAATGGTTTATCATGTCCGTTCCTAAACAACCGATGTGATAAACAGGGGAGAGGGGGTTTATCAGGTTGGTTCATATAGAACCGACGTGATAAACTGGGGTGAGGGTGGTTTATCACGTCGGTTCATATAAAACCGACGTGAAAAACCGGGGGGAGGGGGGTTTATCACGTCGGTTCATAAATAACCGATGTGAAAAACCGGGGGAGGGGGGTTTATCACGTCGGTTAGTCAATAACCGACGTGATAAACCATTGTCCAGGCCGTTTATCACGTCAGTTATTCAATAACCGACGTGATAAACCATTCTCCAGGCCCTTTATCACGTCGGTTCTAAAATAACCAATGTGATAAACCATTCTCCAGGCCCCTTTATCACGTCGTTTCTAAAATAACCGACGTGATAAACCCAATTTTTTAAGCAAAATGCAGTGATCTTATCTCCACCAGAATCAACCAGAAAATAAATCAATAAATCGTACCACAAAAACATAAGTATATCAAAATTAAGCATGTACATAGATAACATATAAAACATACCCACTAGACAGCATCCACCCTCATTTATACCCCATGGACAGCCCTCCCCCACCCCGTTGGAGCCCTCACCCTCATGTATACCCCCTAGACAGCCCTCCCCCACCCCTTTGGAGCTCCCACCCTCATGAATACCCCTTGGACAACCCTCCCCCACCCCATTGGAGCTCCCACCACACTCCTGGACTGCCCCCTGACCCCCGGACACCCCCAAACACCCCTCGAAAACCCCCCACCCGCCTGAACAGCACCTCCTCATCCCCTCACCCCACTTGACAGCCCCACCACACCCCTGGAAAACCCCCCACCCCTGGACAGCACTCCCACACCCCTGGACCGGCTTCTCACACCCCTGAACATCCCTACCACCCCCCAGGACTGCCCCCACCCCACCGGACAGCCCTCCCAGACCGCTGGACACCCCCAACCCCACAGAACACACCCCCACACCCTTGGAACCCCTCCCCCACAGACCCAAATCCATACCATAAGAACCATCAAAAGTAGACCAAAACAAGAAGTATAGCAAAATTAATCAATCCTTATATAACATTCAATACTTACACTGTCAACTTCAAAAAAAACTAAATCAAACCTAAACAACTACCAAATAGACAATTAAAATGACAATATTCAAAATTACATTTTACATTACAAACAACTAAAATTCAATCAAACTTGTAAAATAATTTGACCACTCCACTTGTACGTGTTTGTTGTCTTCAGAAGTATAGGGTTGAGGGTCATCAAAAAGATACAAATGAAAAAGAAGATAGTTAACGTGTATAATGAATAAATCAAATTGAAATGTGATGGCAAAGATTAAGAGGAAATCGTACCAGGTCAAAATTCACAACTGTCCCAGTTATTATTATTTCATACATAAATCTTAACATATAATATCCGCATTCGATGAGGCCTTGTTGTTCATGAAATTTCTGTTTTGAATGAGTGTAAATTCAATATATTATTTTTATGTAATAAATCAAAAAGTACAAATTATAAATGGAAATTTACATTCGCATTTACATATTTGATCTTTGCATTTCTTTTCTTTGTGTTTTTTCGAAAGTAGACCCTTGCAATGTTAGAAAATAATACGACTGGGGTAAATTTAAAATTCATTATAATATATAAAACTATTTAGAAATTGAAACTTACTTTTCCAATATATTCTTAAAACTTGCCCGCACATCACCATGAACAGAGCATATCCAATAAAGAGCTTTCTCCCTTGGGAAAAAAATCCCTAACATCCAATGATTACTGATAAAAGGAAATTTAATGTTAGTGGTTTTTTATGTTAAAAGACAATTAACACTTTGAGAGAAATGTGTTTCATACCTCTCACAAAAAGGCATCATCCAACATTGTTGGATTATATTCTTTTCAAATCTTTCAGCAATATAAACCATTCTTTGTTCCTCAGTCAATGCACATGCTTCAGGGGAAATCAATTGCGGGTCCATGAATCCATATACTTCTGTCAGTTCATTCCTCTCACAAATTTTATAAAGATACCTAATACAAAACATATATAAGTATACATTTTTAATAAATATAACGCAGGGAAAAGGTGTTAAGACTTACATGGAAAAAATTTGCACCACGTTGATGCCCAACTTATCTCCAGTAACAAGCTCCATGATATTAGATTTTGTAATCCCCACAGTTATTTCACGTCCACAAACATGATATTCCATTGGAAACTCATAAAAACCCAACAACAAATGTGAATATCTTGACAATCTGTCAAGACCACTGGAATCTGTATCTGATGTCATAGCATGTTGTCTTTATTGTTGTCTATACAGTATTTCTTTACCTTTGAAGTATTCCTGTGAAAAAAAATTGAGAATTATAGTAGTTTTCAAATGATAAAACAACTTTAATAAAAAAATAAAATAAAAGATATAACATTCATACCTCTATGGTAATGATTCGAAGAAGTCTGGATGGCCAAAATAAAAAATGGTCGATACTCTTTCCAACTGTCTCCACCTCATCTGTAGGTATTGGTACCCTAGCTGATCTATCTATAATATCCTGTACAGTGACCCTCTGATTCTCTACCTCTAATTGTTGATGATGAACTGTATCTCCTATACAATATACCAACCCGTATGCTACTATATGATGTTGAGAATCATCAACATACAACTCGCAATATGTAGGAAGCTGCGGCGGAGGAGTAGGATAAAAAATGGGGTCCGCAGGCTGAGGTGGGGGAGTGGGAGCTACTGGCGGAGGTGGAGGATAAATAATGGGGTCTGCAGGGGGAGGTGGAGGAGTGGGAGCTGCAGTCTGAAATTGTCTCTGCATTTCTGCAAACATAGACTGCACCGAATCTCTAATCTTGTCTTCCATCGTCGCATTAATATTTTGAACTTCAGCCTCCAAGGATTCTTTTTTTTTATAAACCCCCTCAATGTTAGAAGTTGGAGAACGTGGAAATGCTTTTCTTACCGATACACCTGTCGGATATCCTCTTACACGACCAGGATGTTCGGGCCTTCCCAATGCTGCAAAAAAAATATCTTCCCTCCCAGTAGCTGTAAATGTCCCCTCTGAACTTTGCTCTTCAAGAGAGTCCTGTATTAATTAATTGAACATTTCTGTAATGATTGAAACTTATATGAATAAAAAAGTTAACTTAAATAAATTAAATAGATATCTTACAATCCTCTCAGCTACGATTCTCGATTCTTCCGAAAGATATTGCCTTTTTTTCCCTTCCGATCTCTCTTCCATTTTTCATGTCTAGATGGAGGGGATGGAGGGGCCACCTCTCCAGAGCTTGAAGACTCAGCTCTTAGTTGTTGAAATTTTTCCGCTATCATTTTTTCTTCCAATAATGTATACCCTCCCCAAGATAAAGTATGAGGGTATACATTTTTAGATTGGATCTCCTGATGAGCTTTCCTTGTTTGCTGTAATTTAAGAATAAGAAATCATTAACAAAACATTAATAAAATCATTTATATAAGAAAGTATATAAAAGTTTACATTGCCCTTACCAGAAATGACTCTTTTTTTCTACGTTCAAAAAACTGTCTCCATGTGTCTTCATCTATAAAATGATATATACGACATGGATTGTCATGACTCCTATGACCATAAATGAAATCAGATGTGAGGGTTGATTTGAAATCCCTCCATCTCCTGGCAGCCAACGATAAGCATTTCTTCCTGACTCCTCCAGTGTCAGGAATATCAAATGTCATCTGATAAAGAAGAGGTTAAACATATTATATATACCAGAAACATTAAAAGAATAGTCAAACAATGACAAAAGATCTTACCAAAATCATCTCCCACAACTGTGAGATAATCGCTTTGTCCACACCTCTCCAATCATCATACAGAATGCTTACTTTGGTCTTAGCCTGAGTTGCAACAAAACTCTTAAAATCTTTGGCATTCGGACCTCTAGGAATATCATCACCATCAAACTCAACTACTATCCTCTGATCCTGCGTACGGGCAAGTGATAATTTTGGTAAACGTGTGTAACCACGTTTACCAACCTTTGAACTCTTTGTCGTAATAGGAGCATGTGAATGTTCATCCCCAGAGGTATGACCAGCAATATGCTCCTCCCCAGAATCATGTGGTTGATCATCTGAATGATATGTCATTATCCTTCAAATCAAAAAAACAAACGTCAGTTCACAAATATACAAATTCAAATATTTTAATACTACTGTAATCAGAAAATAGAAAAGTGTACTAGGTTACATAATAGTAAACATTGGTAATATGGTAAGCATGTTAAACAATGGTAAAGATGGAAAAGATGGTCAATATGGCCATAGGAGGGCTTCCAGAGCCGTTGGGGGTCAAAAGTACAAGTTTGGTCAAAGCCCAATGGCTAGTCTGACTGGGCACACCGGCTGGACGGTGGTGTCTCACCAGCTGGCTGGTGGTCCACCGGCTGGCCGGTGCTGAGCTACGGGCTGGCCGGTGGTCATCCACCGGTTGGCCGGTGTCACCAGGCAGTGGGAAAGCCTACTGCCTGGGTCCTCCGGCTGGCCGGTGGGCAAGAACCGGTTGGCTGGTGCCCATACCGGCTGGTCGGTGCGCAAACACCGGCTGACCGGTGGCTCCGGCAGAAAGCAATGCTTCTGCCAGAGACCACCGGTTGGCCGGTGTCACCAGGAAGTGGGCAAACCTACTGCCTGGGTCCTACGGCTGGCCGGTGGGCAAGAATTACTATATCATTTTGATCCGATATATAATCTAAGGACATTAATATTTCTTTAGAAAAAGTAATTTTAATATCATGGTAATGTAAAAAAAGTATATGTCGAACTATATATATGTAATACCAATAAAAAAATACATATGTGTTTGGCCTGGGTTTCACACATAAATCAACTCATCTCACAGATTAAATTTTTGAATCATCCGACATAATACTTATTTTTATAACTTAGGGAATGAATATAATAAAAGTTTTGATTTATGATACTCATTATGGGTAAACATGATATATATAAATATAATATCTAATCTCATAAAAAGATATCCTGTGGGGTATAAGAGCATACACAAAGCACATTATCAAAAAGATAAGTGAAACAATTCTATATAATCATAGATCATAAAACCTGAGTCCAAGTATAACAATTTTAGCATAACATAAGACATGATTTATATGATAGAGCGAACATGATTTAAAAAACCTTATTCACAAGATCACAACATTGGTATGTGGAATAACATAAGATTGTGGCACAAACATAATCATATAAGTCATAACATATGTCAAGGGAAAACACAGTTTCATTCACCTCATATTGGGATATGTTAATCAGCTTTCCTATAATTTATTATAATATTTCTTACCAGGCACATCACATAACACATTGGACATGGTATAACCATCTGTATCCCATATTGATCTATGATATATAATGCATTGTCGAATGCATTAGAAGGATATTATGGACCCAAATGTCACATAATGACTAACCATATATATGGGTGAATCGTGATCATGAAATCATTTATAACACTTTCGTAGATCAATTAACTAACCAAAATGAAATGGGGGTCATAATTGTTTTTACAAAACATAATAATTATTAATACATAAAAATGTGTTTGGATGGTAAGATAAGATAATATACCTAATTCAATCTAATTATCATTAAATTATTTCTACCTAGATAGAAAAAACCTTTATAAAAAATATAATTTAACTTGAGAATGAAAAGAAAGTACCATTTACCTTTTTTATAATGAAAAATCTAAAAAGGATGATAATAATATTTAGGTATTATAATTTTTTTATGAATTATTAATAATAAAAGAAATCACCTCACTTGGTTTTGTTGAAAATCAGACATACCATCGTATTCAAGAAATCAGATACACTTTTCATGAAAAGGTCCATCATTTTTAGGAGATGACTGAAAGAAGAAATGTATTATCAGACTCACCATGAGTCCAGAATGAAATATTTGATTGTAATAGGTATGAATTGATATTTTTATGAATGCAGATGAAAACAGATGATGGTTTTCTGATCTAGGAGTTATAAAAAAAAAAATTTTGAAAAAATATTATGATGTAAGAATATTGAATGAAATTTTAAGGATAGGTATTACTGATTGTACCTGGTCCAATTTCATTCATGAAAATAATTTTCTGGACAATCATATTGAAAATATGATTTTAAGAAAATAAGTAGTACCAATCTTCATCCAGAAAGACACATTCCAGCTAAGTAGGAAATAATAATGTTGCTGGAAGAATGGAACGTTACAGTACCACCCATTATTTTTCAGATTTTGCTGAAGCTAATCCACAATGTTTTAATAACCATTTGCGAGTTGAATGTTGCGAGTTGAATGAACATAATAACCATTTTCAATAAAAAAATTCCACGAGATTCAAAAACGAACGAAAAGAACATCAAGAATCGAAACAAAAATGAAGGAAATAAATTCGTGGAAGGCTTACTTGAATGTCGCGAGTTGAGATGATAGATCCGAGAGCAGTGAAGAAGATAAACAATGAAGCCAAAATGAGTGTAATGCAGGCGATCGACGAGCTGATTAGGGTTTACCGCACGAGAGAGAGACGAGCCGACGACTGTCAATCGAAAAAATCGTAAATGACAGAACACGGTCTTTAATTTTTTTAAATGCTTTATAACGTCGGTTATTATATAACCGACATTATAAAATATTTTTTAGATTTTTTACGTTGGTTATCTTAAAACCGACGTAAAAAGGCTCCCGCGCTTTGGTTTTTTACGTCGGTTTCCAAGTAACCGACGTAACAAAACCTGATATCTACGCGTTTTTTACGTCGGTTATAAAATAACCGATGTAAAAAACCAAAGCACCCGGGGTTTTTTTACGTCGGTTATAAAATAACCGACGTAAAACACACCGCGCTTTGGTTTTTTACGTCGCTTATTGGATAACCGACGTAAAAAACGCGTCGATGTCGGGTTTTTTTACGTCGGTTACTTGGAAACCGACGTAAAAAAACCCCCGTGCATTGGATTTTTACGTCGGTTATCAAATAACCGACGTAAAAAACCAACAGGCGCGATTTGTAACGTCGGTTATTAAAATAACCGATGTGAAAAATCTACTCGCCGCATTGTTACGTCGGTTATATATAACCGACGTAAAAAATGGTGACGTAAAAAACGATTTCTACACTAGTGATATAGTCACATGATCTTGAAACATGAACATAAATAGTATAAAAAATTTAATAATCACATAGAATAACAAAAATGATGGAATGAAAAATCGAGGCCATCTGAACTATCCTTATATATCCTAAATATAGTTACTTTGAAGATCAATCCAAAATATATTTAAAGTCTATTAGTAGAAACCAATCTTATTTGGATAACTGATTCATATAACAATATTACTGATGCATCAAGGGGAATTTATTTATACATTCCACACATGTCCAAAGAATTATTTACATACATGAAAATAAATTTAATTCATGAGTTGATATTTCTTATCAACATATATCGGTATTGGGTAAAAGATATTGATTTAAAATAATTTCCATAGTTAATAAAATCACATTCAAAGTAAATACCTTATATAAAAATGGTATATGGATTTGGAAATATTCATTTCGATTACAAACTAAATATGGATATCAAATAGATATGAACATTTGAATTAATTTTGATCATAAGTAAAATAAATGGGTCATATAAAAATCATTGAAAATAAATTCTATGTATAACATTAAAATATGCCTCATTGAAGTGAAATTGAGATGATATCCTTTACAATGATTAAATCGGAAATGAAACAGATCAATTATGTGTTTCTGTTGTAAATAAACAAAAAAAATTATAAAATAAACTTTTTATAATCAAATTTAATTTCACATATAACCTTATCAAGACATAATCATTAATATAAATTATAACCCATGGAATGAAAATCGAGTTAAGAGATCCCTTACCTCAAGAATATTTTTGGTTGTACAAGATTACAACACTTGTATAATGGTTTTAAAAATGTTATTAACTTACAAAATAATCGTAACAATATTTATAAAATCAAATATGATCCTCTTAAAAAAATTTACCACCAATTTATTTATAATATTTAATTGTAATCACAATTTTTTGGTGTCAATTTCCATGTTTTATCATGTTTGTTTTGACATAAAATTTCCCATTTTTCATGCATATTATAAAGATCCATCATATAGTGAAATATATTAATGTTATAAATATAATATTTATTCTTTACAAAAATTATTACCATTCTATAATGTTTGATATGGAAAATTAATTCCATTAAATCATGGAGAGGCTACACTAAGCATATTCACAAACTATGGTATCATTCCCTTAATAAGTGAAGGGGAAGGGGATTGAATGTTATATTAAAATTCATTAATTTAAGTATTTTTATTTTTATCAAATATATAGATTATTTAAAATATTAAAACCTTTCATGTAAATTTGTGATGAAAAAAATTACACCATGATGTAGAGATGATAATTCGTACATACGAATATGAGGTAATTTAATTTTTTATATAATTAATAAAATATGTAATATGGTTATACCATAGTCCCAAAAAATATAATCGTAGAGATGATAATTAATATATTAAATTATGATGAAAAAAACCAGAATAGTATGTAAAAGTATAAATAAACATTAAATAGTATGTATGGATGATTAAATATTATTCGAAAGACTTCCTTTAGAAATATTATTAAAAGATATTGTAATGGTCTTTTGAAATTTCCATAACCTCAAAAAAAATGTATATGAAGGATGGGAAGATAAATGGTCATGGATTTTTCGATATTGATGACTCAAGGTGGTGTGAATATGTTAAGGAAGGGGTTTGATTTTATAATTTATGTGAGGGGATCTTTTGGAATTTGTCTACATATTAATATCGAATAATGATTTTATAGATAAAATGACTTTCATATGGCCTGTAAATGAGTAGGGGATTTCATGTTAGGATACATTTTATCCCATTGTTCTTATATAATATTTACATTATTTGAATATAATTTAGTAAAATATAAAATCTATAAAATATAATTGTTTTCAAATTTGATCCTCATGGTCACAACCTAGTTGTTTAATGATGTGGAGTTATTGATGGAGTTTTCTATTTTGAGCCTCATCACATGAAAATAAATTGGTTTTTTATCACCCCCTTGAACGATGTAATAACTATTGTCAAATTTTACATTAGTCAATTAATTTGATTTAAAATACATTATGATAAATGTTTAATTAGAATATAATGCATTTACAGAAATATATTATGACATATAGAATTGAAAAAATTCATTTTACACATTTACTCTTTTAATTATATCACAAATGAAAATTTTAAAAACATTTATCTTATCTTTCTATTAATGAAATTAATACTACATTACTGTTGTGTAATAATTTAAGGTAATTATTTCTTCACTAAAAATTACATATAAATTTTTATTATATAGATAAATCTATTATATTACATAATAATATATTTAGTTGACCCAATTTTCTAAATAAAATCATATTATATATATTATACTTATTGAAAACAAGAGCAGGATATGTTTGACTTTTAATTTTTAAAAATATTATAACTATCATAACCACTTCCTAATTGAATCAACAATCATAAAACCAAACCATGAACGATCATGTTCAACATTTACTCCAAAAATAAATTTTTTTAATGTCACTGTGTAATTTATTGGTCTTATTATTTTAATTAGTATCATTTTATTGATTTTTTCAATAATGAGATAATTATTGCATCATTATTGTGAAATACTGTTGGGAAACTATTGCATACCTAAAAAGTAAAAATATGTTTTCATTATAAATATTAAAATTTTAGATTTAAAAACAATATTTATGGATGAACATATAATATATATAACCATATGTTAAAAATGTTATACTTATATGAAACAATAGTCTTACAAGTCGGACTTTTCATAAATTAAAACACTGCATGGGGATTAATGTCATCCAAATTGCTCTAAAGGGACATAAAATTTACCTATATCTGATTTAAAACTAAATATACTCCTCAAATAATGTTTCTACATGTTTAATGGTAAATTACTAATGATTATCATATTATTTTTCCCCTTAATTACTCGATTTATCATTAAATGAAGTAATAAAAATTTCTAATTTTGATATACATATTTTACTAAAAAAGGAACTAATTAATAAATTTTTACCTTATTATTAAAAATATTTAACACATTTTTAAAAATTAAACTCCCATAAGGATATTAATTGTATTTCAAATTATATAGGTAAAATGCAATGAAATCAGTTCTTTAGAAAAATACCTTTGTGAAAAAACTATTTTCATACTAAATTCAACCATAAAATTTATTAAAATGAACCAAATTATAATATTCATAATATTATGTAACTAATATTAATCTGAAAAAACAGTTAATATAACTTCATAAATTATTGAAATAAAAATATAGTTTTCACTAAAACTCAGAATGTTTCACTATTCACTAGAAAATACATTGTTTCTATGAAATACAAAAAACATTTAATATAATATTAATATTTTTTTAAAAAAAATTAATTTTTAGAATATAATTTATAAAGGTATCAAAATTAAGTGTAAAAAATGTTCTCTAAAAAAGATCAAAATATTCCTTATGAAAAATATTTCATTTTATGCATAAAATTGTATTTCTTAGTATCTTATGCCAATGAAGTATTTTTTAAAAATATTAAAAAAAAATTTGAATATATAATATATAAATTTTTTATTATCATCCATTGAAAGTAATTTATTTACATTATTAATATAAATCACTTTGGTGCATAAACCATGTTTTTTTAATATAATTTCATTTATATTCATATTTTTTATATTCATTACTATTTTTTTATTATCCAATGAATTCATTTTCTTTAAGAATTTATTTCCATAATTTATTTAAATATATGAATACCTTCCAAAATAAAACTTAAAATATAATGGTAAAATTTAAATAATAATATTTTGTTTTTTAAGATTGTTGTGGCATATCATGTACGATATCAAACATAATGTTTCCTTTTAAAATATCAGGGTGTTAAAATCTCTCCAAAAAAATAAATTGAGTCGCCTAAAATTCAACATGATATATATAATGAAATGGTTTTTCATTTATAAATCCCACATTGTGAAATTTTTAAAAAATTATCCTCTTAGTAAGAGTGAAAATGAAGTATAAAATCTATATGGTATAGTATTATTGTAATGTCTCAGACCCTCATGGTCCATTAATTTGTCAATTTCTGTTGTTGTGGTGCCCTAGAACCATCAGCGAGTCGTGAGGGTGGTGGTGTCGGTGGAAGGGTGTCATTTTGGTGTCCCCCATCAGTGTGTCCCCAATAGGTATCACTGATCGATATGTCCCTGATCGGTGAGTCACTAATCGGTGTGTCTCAGATCGGTGAGTTAGTGATTGGGTATTTAGTTATCAGTCTCACCAATTAATGCCACACCTGATCTGTGCCATAGGGTTGTCGGGTGTTTCCTTTCCCGGTTTTTCCGTAATTCCGCTTTTAAGTATTTTTAACATTTTTAAGTTGTTCAAGGATGTTTTTAAAGCCTTTAAATGATGTTATAGATCTCTAGGAGTGGGGTGACGCTCGACTAACCCAAACTTTGTGTAATTGTCACGCGCTTTCCTCTATTTAAAATAAATCTTTTAACTCACAACTTTTATGGCCAGCTCTCTAATTAGAATTTTTAAATAAAAAATAATTCCATTATTTCTAACCACCGAACCATGTGGATAAACCATGATCTTCCTTTTATGGTGTTCAAGAATTCAAATCCCATAACTCTAGGATCTCATCTTTTATCGCACATTGATTCCTTCTTCTTCTTGGATGGTCTCTTTCCTTTATTTGGGGCATTGGGAGTCCCCCTTCTCAAGGCTAGTGGTGTGCCTATGTTAGAGCATTTCCTGCTCACTCATGGAGTCCTCAGAGTTCATCCTATGTATGTTGTGCTTCCCCAGTTCTTGGCGCGTTGATAAAAATTTTGATCTTTGGTCATCCAATTAGGGGTTTTCCCTTCATCTCTCTTTGTTGTGTATCATGCAGGGTGGATATAATTATGTTTCTACAGGTATGGATGAAATGAAACCTTAAAGAATATAATAAATGGTTTTTATAGAATGAAGTGGTGTTTTTTATGATTCTCTGGTACTTTTTTACCTTTGATTTTATGTTGGGAATTTTATGGGCTGATGTACACTAAATATTGTTGTCATTGGTGGTCCTTTCTTGGGAACTAATGAACATCTATTTCCTAGATAATTCTATGATTAAATGGTTGTATCATAGAAACTGCTTAATCACATAAACTATGTTGATAAAATGGATTCCCAGTGAATAAGAATACTTTTTTGGTCGCCCCGGGTAACCCAACATAAATATGGAAATATGTTAATGGTGTGTTTAAATATGAAAACTCCATTTTTCTATTATAGTGATATATGTGGTGGTTCAGCTTGATGCTCGTGGGGTGACGTCGATGGGGATAGAATCCCCTATTGTGTAGTTTTTGGTTCGTGGATCTGAGGTCGTGTGGGGCCATATGTTAGGGTTTGGTTTCATTATAGTACTTCTAGGGATCTCACATATCCCTTTTGTTATTGTGACTTTACAAGAGAACCTGGTGTGAATGCTTATTTTTGTTCCTTGGCTGTTTTTCCATCCTTGTCTTGTGGTTATGCCTGTTAGTTTCCTTGTAGTGAAGAATTATTTAAATGAAACCACTTGAATGTAATAATAAGAATGGGTTCAATGGGGTATTGTTTTCCGAGAATGAGTTCTGACTTGAACGTGGCTGTTGTGATTTTTATGAATGAATAGTAACCTGGGTGTTTGTGTATGGCCTGGTTTGGGAACCCCTAGGTTGGGATGAGTGCTTTTTACCTATATGTATAATTTGGTTCTTATGTTTCTTATTCTCTTCCCACCCATATTGATCACTTCATTCTAAAAAACCCCATTTCATGGGGGAGGTTGTTTTTCCCAACACTCATATGAGTGACTAGTTATTACCAACTTTTTTTCTCCCTTTTTTGAGTATCCCAATACTCTTTGAGCAAGTAGTAATGGTCTGAGGTCCATTATAGCTCAAGATTCATTGGACAGGGTATGTTATGGTGGTTGTCCCAAGTGTGTGCAGGAAAGTTGTTTCCTAAGTGTCTTCGAGATGAGGCTCATGTGTCTTCAGGCATGGTGGTAGTTATTCTAGCCCAGGTGTCTTTGGGCATGGTGATAGTTTTTGTGGACTAGGTGTCTGCGATTAGGTATGTGTGTGGTTGTTGTGGCACAGGTTTCTATAGGTAGGATGCATGGTTTTGGTGGCCCAAAAGGATGTTGTTGGGGAAGCATTGGGACTATAGTGAGAATGGCGAGGGAGGTCTAACGCATAGGATGTATTCAATAACCAGTGGGAAAGTGGTCCAGGGTACCCAAAATTGATGATTAATTACTATTACTTAACTTGACATGTGTTATTTGGGGAGTGTTCCTTGTTGAGGTTTGGGTGGATAGTTTCCTTGTTATGTTCTTTGGTTATCCCATTTTCTCACAAGGCATTAGAATGTCTCCCCACTTGTGCATGAGAGCTTTTGTTCTTCCCTACTGAGTATACCTGTATACTCACCCTATGTAAATAAAATTGTTTTTAGGTTTCTAGGAGGACTTCAGGGACCATGCAAGACCATATTAACTTAGACTCTAGGACTGTTAGTGTTGTTGATTTTATTTTCTTTCGGTACTTCCCTTTGGAGTTTTATTGTACTTGGAGTGCTTTATATTGAAACATGCATATGGGAATGGATTTTTTTTCTTTACTTTTACTTATAGTTTTGGTGTTGTCTGGGATTTACAATCTTATCTCCTGGTCCATTTCAAAAAAAAGAGGGGTAATGCCTTCCATATCACATATTATTTTATACCCTTTGTTCTATTCACCACTCTAAGTCAAAATGAAGGAGTTACTTAGGGGTCATTATCTTTCCTTCAACTTGAATAAGGAGGGGTCTAGCAGTTTGATTTTCCTTCCCTCATCTTGGTGAAGGCGGGTCATGATAGAATAGTTTCAGAGGAAGGATGAGAGATAGGATGGAGCTCAGGGTTAGGCATAGTGAGGATTGAATGGGATGGTAGGGAAAAGGTGTTAGGAAATCTTGGTTCATGAAATAGGCCAGGGAAGACTGGCTAGGTCACTGGATTTTAGGGCCCCTCGTGATCCGAAGCAAGGACTCTGAACCTACCGAATGATCGGGTGAGGCAACATTGATTGTAAGGTAGATACACAAGGAAAGGTGCATGCATCATAATGACTAGTGCTCTTGTGTTTTTGGGTGTTCGATGAATTTAAATAAATAACAAGTTTAAGAAAATTTTAAACGAAATCTTCTACAATACTCATGATTAGGCATTCATTGTTCACTTTGCAGGTATGGAACCCGGACGACGATCAAGAGTAGTGTAGGTGATCAAGGACCAAGAGGCTGATCTGGTTGATCAAAGGAGTACTGATTGATATGAGGATAACGACCAGTGGAAGAGAATGATTCATGAATTTCAGTGGCAGACCCTCGGGAAGTACAAGGGTAGCGTCTCAGACATGGAGACCAAAATCTGGCTTGAGGAGTTTTTGATAGCTTTCGGCTTGATTCGGGCTCCGACCAAGTATTGGGTTATGTTGGTAGTCAGTCAGATGAGAGAATTAGTGCCTCAATGATAGATGCTCTTCTTTAGAGAGAGGATATAGAGTAAGATTTATTGGTATGACTTCGAGAAGGAGTTTCAGGCAGAATTCCTTTCTTCTACGATGAAGGATGAGAGGATATAGGAGCTACTCTCCCTTCAGCAGGAGATTATGTCAGTGAGTTCTCCTTTGTTTTTCTCCAAATTTTTTCATATGAGGTGTCTTGGGTGAGACGTTTATGGGTGCCACTCTGACTTCCCTTCAGTATGTTGTTACTCCCTTCACCATACCAACGTACATGGAGGTCTAGATGAAAACTGAAGTGGTGGAGAGGATGCACATGCTGAGAGGTGTTCCACGTGAGGGGATCCAGTTGGGCTGGTCAAAGGGGAATGTCATCAGCATCAAGCCTCCAATGTTAGGGTCGTCTCGGTTTCAGCCATTGGGTAGCAGGCCCCAGTTGTTCCAGTTTTGATCTCCTGGTCCTCACCCTTTCCATGTGGGCCCAAGACCGAGGTGTTTCATCTGTGTTAGTCCTAGGAACCTTTGGAATCAGTGCTCAGACCGAGTGAAGTACATTGGTGGTGGGAGGGTTCAGTTCCCACCTTATTAGTAGCAGTTTCCATCCAAGCCCTTTCAGTAGTATAAATAGGGACAACAATCTCCCACTCCTCCGAGAGCATACATTGCATGAGGAGAAAAACAACAGGGTGCTCCCTACGGACCTCATCTTGGGCCTGGCCCGGGAGGTGGCTGATAGCTAAGGGGTATAGAAGTTGGGTTTGGATAGTTGCACACTGTATATGTAGCAGTTCCAGTAGGGTGGGAAGCCATTCGAGGTATGATCAGCTTGTTTAGAACTCTTGTCTATGACTTGTTTGATTTAGGAGCTTTACACTCCTTTTTTACACCTGGTCTAGCTCATGACTTGGGCCTAGATGTAGAGACACTATACATTCCCCTAGTGTTGTGTATTCCATTTGGGGTTCATACTAGCATGTTTGATGTTTTTCGAGAATGTAGACTGATTTTGGGGTATCATCAATATAAGGCCTCAGCCTTAAACCTTACTTAATCTTGAGTTATTACAAGATTACACATTGAGGATCTTTTCAGGTTTAGAGTTTTAGAGAATTAAATCATAAAACTTGCATTATATACCACATTTAATCAAAGTGGTTACATAAAAGATAGTATTCATTTTCCCATCAATGGAAACAAATTTAAAATAAATCATGGATTCTTTCTTGACACTTCCTTGACACTATCATCATATCATGTACCAATCCCTTGACCTGTGAAAATTTTTTTTCAAAAACATGGGATGAGCATAAAAAGCTCAGTAAGGGTTATAAAAATAATGGAAGGGAAACATGAGTACATATGTACATAAGAATGAAATCATACTTTACCCATAATACTTAATCACTTTAACTTACCTCATAAATTCATGAATAAATCATAGAAATCATAAGACATAAAGGTAACTTGAGGCATTCATAACATTCTTACATAGGGAGTAACCCTCTTAGTTATGTTTGGAATACCCATCACGGTATATTTCCTAAATCTCTTCGGAGAAACCTTAATTTTTAACTCCTTCGCGTTACCCAATGCATTGGAGAGCTATATTGGGCTCACCCACCCTTAGTTTATCACGGAACCACCCGTATTCATAACAATGCCCAAGAACCATAACATAATAATAACACAAAACATAATCATAAATAAAATATAACATTCCAACATTGCAATAAGAATATAACATTCTAAGATATTTAAAATAATGAATCCATTCTAAAAACCATTTTCAAAACAATTTTAAACATTTATTAAAGATATTTTTGAATCAAAGTGTCCCATACCACTTTGAAGTTTTTAACATTTTAAACCATTATTATCTATATAATTAAATCATTAAAACCATTTTAAAACATTGATATTAATGAGAAATATTTATAAGAATAAATCATTAAAACATTTAAAATGATATTTTAGTTAAAGGGTTTTTAACAAAATGAGAGACACGTGAATACCATAATTGAGGAATAGCATTTAATCAAAACATTATAATATCATGAGAATAAATGGATTCATGATATAATATTCCAAGGGACAGTATATACACCATATAAGAGTGAATTGGTGCATAACAACAATGAAGTCTCATTAGAAATTTAAAATGAGATGAAATCCCTTATAAAGAAGGTATCCTTAAATTAAGGATGAATCAATCTCATAATTATGTGTGACAAATATAAATACACCCTATATAAGTGGATATTAAGTGTAAAACAATCAATGTTCATTCAAACATATTCAAAGGATGACATATTCAATAACTACATGTTTAACCCAGAGAAATCGAAATTGGGTTAAGAAGTTCCCTTGGTAAAATTCGACAGCCGAACAACGTCAATTTAAAATTCATAAAATTATTTGATGAGAGAGAAAATTGTATCTCATCACATGGACATAAAACTAACATCAATAAGGATATATAAGAACATATCCCAACATAAAAAGATGTAAATTAAAAGACATAACAAAAGAAGTATTTTAAAAAGAGGAGGTTGAAAGGTTCCCTTACCGATTTGGGCAACATTTGAAATGTACACCCCATGGAAGTAGGGTCATAAAATGAAGATGTAACTACCCATAAATGAGATTATATTATACAAATAGTAAAATAATGGGCAGTACATACACCACACAAAAGGAAATAGTTGCCAATGTAGCATGAATCTCACAGGAATAAAAAGTGAGATGAAAATCCCCTTATGAAAATTCGGCAGCCTAACGGCGCCTCATAAAACATCCAAAAATGGATTTATGAGATCAAATAGGGTCTCTCATCACATTAACATAAAAATTACAGCAAGAGGAATATAAAATAACATCCTAAAACATAAGAACATGTTGCATAAAAGAAATGACATAAAAGATAGTACTTGAAAAGAAAGAGAGAGGTGGGATCCCTTACCTCCGGTCCGACTTGACTCGATCGTTCTTCAACCTCCTGAATAATAAACATGAGTTAATTTATACTTGCTTAAGAACCCTTTTCAAGTTCATTATTAATTTTATATCACTTATTACCATGCTATGAACACTATGTAATTATTTAAGTTAATAATGGTCGTTTTGTAGATCATTGCTACTTGAGTCAAAAATAAACTCTTTATAATTACAAGTTGTTCATGTGGTAAAATATATATTATATACATAATTATATTCATTATATAGATATCATATATATCCATTATATACATGCATTTATAATGTTACATAACATTTAGAGGTAAGAAATGAAATGCACCGTTCATGGAAACGGTAAGCCGTACGTACGCATGAATGCTACTTCCATTTCTATTTCTTATTTAGTGGAATTAAAAAATAATTATACATAATAGTATTATAATTCTAGTATGGTATCATATATAATATCATTAAATCTATCCTTTATACATACCACATATGGTATTAACGAATCAAATCACTTTGAGGGGGCGGTAGTCCACACTTCCTAAGATGAAGATATCGCGTATACCCCTAATGGAATCCATGAAGGTCTTCCATAAATGAAAAATACAGAAGCTTAAGGAAAAAATAAACAAATTATATATCATATATAAATATAGTGACATCTTAATGGCCACCTTTGAAGGTGTTAGAAGAATATTGAACAATCATCGTTTTGTGAGGCAGAAATTCGCCATCCACAGAAACAGTATGTTCTTTAACCATTAGATGTAGGTGTGTGTAAGTGTAGCTAGAATACATATTATAAAAACATCCTATTATATTTAATATACTGGTTTTGTTACAAAATAACGGAATAAAAAGAGTTTAGAGTGTCGGAGAAGCAAAATAAAACATAAGAACACAAGAGAAAACACTACCTTTAAAACGGGTAACTATTTTTGATTTGATCTCAAAGGCTTCCTTGGGAAGACTTCGGCCCAAAGTGAGGTTTCTAGGAGTAATATAGGGATGTGGAGATGCAAAATGGATAGAGGTTGGCTGAGCCAAAGGCTTTGGAAGTGTGGATAAGGAGGTAGAGTTGGGGGCCTTTTATAAGAGGAGAGGAGGGGCGCTCTTGGAAAGTTACAAAATGTTACTTTATTTTCAAATGGGTTTCGGATTTTAAAAGTCCCACATTGATTTATTTTGAGGATAAGGTGATAAGGGTTCGAAATATACTCATCCAATAGGTTTTTGACATTTTTAGGTCTTAGATTTTATATTATATTTTCATTTTATTTAAATCGTTAAATAATGAGGTAATCGCTGCATTATCATGATGTCATAAATAATTTAATTTATTTAATGTCTAAAAATTATGAAAAAAATACTATGATGTAGGAAATATTTTTATATTTCTAATGAATATTTATAGTCCAAAATATCATATATTTAGAAAAATTTAAAAGGTTTTTACTCAGGTGATACATTCTTTGTTATATTTAACTTTCTTTAACAATAAAAAGATAAAAAGTCACTTTCACACAAAAGTGATTCCATGGGGTCCCCAATATTGGCACAAGGAATCCCATGGTCGGACATGAGACAACCATTAGTATTATGACACATGTTTGTGTCATTTTTTATTATTATGCTATTATTTTATTATCCTTAACTACCTGATTACTCATTAATCAAGATAATTAAAGATTATTATTGTCGTTAATATTCATAATGTCCAAAAACAAAAGAGTCTTAATTACATAATTTGTACCTTCTGATTCCAGATATGTAATCCATTTTACCAAATTACAAACACAGAAATTGTAATAATTAATTTAAAAATAATTCCCATTGTCAAAACAAATAGCGGGTTTTTTGGAACAATATCTATGAAAAGTATGGCATTAGTTTATGCCCAATTCCAAAGTGAAATTAATCCTAATGACCACCATTGGATTAAATGGTAAAAAATATATTCAGATTACACTTTAATACTAATGAAAAGGATAATATAACCATATAATTAAATTAGATGAAACAGCAGTTTTGATGTAAAATGCAGTATTTTTTCACTATTCATTAAAAAATACACATTGTCAGAAAAATACCAAAAAATTATCCAATGTAAATTTCAATGTCCCAATCATCAAGAATATGTTTATTTTGACACATAGAGCTTATAAAATTGTCAAAAGTTTGATTTAAAAAGTGTTTTCCATCAAAAGGCAGTAAAACAATCTTTTACAAAATATTAGTGTATTCCATCCTTAAGATTGGATTTATTCTCATTTTAAGCCTCTGAAACACTATATAATTCATAAATAGAAATAGATAAAAATATATATTATTCATTACTTACTTGGGATGTTACATCCTTCCCCCCTTTTGGGAATTTTTTCCTCACAATTTTATTCACTTATCAAAATAAGTGGGGGTATTTATCCCTCATAGCATTTTCAGATTATCATGTTGCCTCTTCACTCATGTGGTTTTTCCATAAAACCTTTACTTGATTAATCACCTTATTACGCAACACTTGCTCCCTGTGGTCAAGAATCTGGACTTGTTGTTCTTCATAAAAGAGATTCTCCTCCAACTGAACTACCTCTGGGCTCAAAACATGAGATGGATCTGGCATATACTTTCTCAACATCGAAACATGAAAAACATTGTGTACTTGAGATAAACTTGGAGGTAAAGCCACTCGGAAAGCAACTGATCCAACTTTCCCCATAATTTCATATTGTCCAATGAACCTTGGACTTAGATTTCCTTTCTTACCAAATCTCATCACACTTTTCCACGGTGAAACTTTGAGAAAACATGATCACCTACCTCGAAAGATAGATCATTCCTCCGGTTATCCGCATAACTTTTCTATAAACTCTGAGCTCTTCTCATGTGTTTCTGAATCAACTGAACTTTTTCTGCCATCTCTTCTACCAATTCTGGTCCCATCAGCTTCCTTTCACCTACTTCATCCAAAAATGCTGGAGTTCGACACCGCTTCCCATATAATTCCTCAAATGGTGTCATCTGTATACTAGAATGAAAACTGTTATTATATGAAAACTCAACCAAAGAAAGATGTTGGTCCCAAATTCCCTGATAATCCATAGAGCAAGTTCGTAGCATATCCTCCAAGGTCTGAATTATTCATTCTGACTACCCATCTGATTGCGGATGAAAAGTTGTACTAAAATTTAATTCAGTACCCAACGACTTCTGAAGGCCTTTCCAAAAGTTAGAAGTGAACCTGGGATCACAGTCAGATACTATGGAGATAGGAACTCCATGTAACCTGACTATCTCTTTAAGATACAAACGAGAAAGTTGATCTTGGGAGAAGGTATCTCGAATAGGAAGGAAATGAGCATATTTAGTCAAGAGATCAACAATAACCTAGATTTCATTATTAACTTGAGATGTCTTCGGAAATCCCACAACAATGTCCATGGATATATTTTCCCATTTCCACTCTAGACTGGTAAAGGCTGAAGCATCCCTTTTGGTAACTACCGCTCTGCTTTAACCTGCTGACAAGTCAAACACATTAGAGTAAAATCAGCAATATCTCTTTTAATTCCATCCCACCAGTAATACTCCCACAAATCTTTGTACATTTTAGTACTTCTAGGGTGAACTGAAAACAGAGAACTATGAGCTTCACATAAAAACTCTCTCTTTAACATTGAATCACACGGCACACACAATCTCTTGCAAAATCTCAAAACACAATCATTATCAATGTTGAATTCAGGAAACTTACCCTTCTGAACCAGCTCTACCTTTTTCTGCAACTCACTGTCTTGCTTCTGTGCTAGCTTAATTCTATCTGATAGAGAAGATTTCACTGATACCTGAAACAAAACAGAAGGACATCCTGCACCAACAACTTCTATTCCAAATTTCATCAAATCCTTAACCAAAGTATCACATTCCAAACAGAACATTGTTAATGAAGCATTACTTTTTCGACTCAAAGCATCAGCCACTTTATTTGCTTTTTCTGGATGGTAATGAATTGTACAATCATAATCCTTGATTCATTCTAGCCATCTCCTCTATCTCAAGTTCAATTCTTTCTGACTAAATATATACTTTAAACTTTTGTGATCGGTATATATTTTACACTTTACTCCATACAAATGATGCCTCCAAATTTTTAAAGCGAAAACAACAGCAGCTAATTCCAAATCATGTGTAGGATAATTTACCTCATGAGTTTTCAACTGTTGTGAAGCATAAGCAATTACCTGATCATTCTGCATTAAGACGCAACCAAGTCCTTTCAATTAAGCATCATTGTAGATAACAAACTCCCCATTCCTGGAAGGTAGTGCCAAAACAGAAGCATTCACCAATCATCATTTCAGTTCCTGAAAACAATCATCACATTCTTTTTTCCAGATAAACTTAACACCCTTCTGAGTTAGCTTTGTCATTGGACTAGATAACCATGAAAAATTTCTAAAAAACCTTCGGTAATAGCCTGCCAAACCAAGGATTCTACGAATCTCAGTTACATTTGTGGGTCTTGTCCATTCTTCTACAACCTTTTTTTTGCAGGATCAACAGTTATCCCATCTTTAGAAACAATGTGACCAAGGAAAGAAATTTGTTGCAACCAAAACTCACACTTGTTGAATTTCCCATACAATTTATTTTCTTCCATGGTTTGGAAAATAACCCTTAAATGACTTTCATTCTCCTCTTTACTTTTAGAAAACACGAAAACATCATCAATAAAAACAACCAACATTTTTCACCTGAGTCAACTGAGCTATCACTTCAAAAAACTGTTTAGTTCTGATTCTGACCATCTCAGGATACTGATTTGAAAGGTCATTTCCCTCTGTATGTCTTCCCAGAAAATCTATTTTGTTTCCTCTATGAAAAACCATTCTTAACACAGAAATATCTTAGGCGAAGGAACATGGTAATCTGTAAATTCTATATGATTTCAATCATACCATAAATTAATTTATAATTTAACAATTTTCTAACTCCTAAAGTTGTCTAAACTGGCCTATGATACCAACTATAAGGCCCTAGCCTTAAACCATACTTAATCTTGAGTTATTACAAGATTACAAACTGAGGATCTTTTCAGGTTTAGATTTTTAGAAAATTAGATCATAAAACTTGCATTGCATTCCACATTTAAACAAAGTGGTTACATAAAAGATAGTATTCATTTTACCATCAACGGAAACATATTTAAAATAAAACATGGATTCTTTCTTGACACTTCCTTGAAACTATCATCATATCATGTACCAATCCCTTGACCTGTGAAAAAAAAATTTCAAACCCTTGGGATGAGCATAAAAATCTCAGTAAGGGTTATAACAAGTATGGAAAGGAAACATGAGTACATATATACATAAGAATGAAATCATACTTTACCCATAAAACTTAAGCACTTTAACATACCTCATAAAATCATGAATAAATCATAGAAATCATAAGACATAAAGGTAACATGAGGCATTAATAACATTCTTACGTAGGGAGTAAGCCTCTTGGTTACGTTTGTAATATCCATCACAGTATATTCCCAAAATCTCTTCGAAGAAACCTTAACATTTAACTCCTTCGCGTTACCCAATGCATTGGAGAGCTATATCGGGCCCACCCGCCCTTAGTTTATCACAGAACCACTTGTCTTCATAACAATGCACAAGAACCATAACATAATCATAATACATAACTTAAGCATAATGAAAATATAACATTCCAACATTTCAATAAGAATATAACATTTTAAGATATTTAAATAATTAATCCGTTTTAAAAACCATTTTCAAAACAATTTCAAACATTTATTAAAGAGATTTTTGAATCAAAGTGTCCCATACCACTTTGAAGTTTTTAACATTTTAAACCATTACTATCTATATAATTAAATCATTAAAAAAATTTAAAACATGGATATTAATGAGAAATATTTATAAGAATAAATCATTAAAACATTTAAAATGATATTTTAGTTAAAGTGCTTTTAACAAAATGAGAGACACTTGAATACCATAATTGAGGAATAACATTTAATCAAAACTTTATAATATCATGAGAATAAATGGATTCATGATATAATATTCCAAGGGATAGTATATACACCATATAAGAGTGAATTGGTGCATAACAACAATGAAGTCTCATTAGAAATGTAAAATGAGATGAAATCCCTTATAAAGAAGGTATCCTTAAATTAAGGATGAATCAATCTCATAATTATGTGTGAAAATATAAATACACCCAATATAACTGGATATTAAGATTAAAACAATCAATGGTCATTCAAACATATTCAAAGGATGACATATTCAAAAACTACATGTTGAACCCAAAGAAATCGAAATTGGGCTAAGAAGTTCCCTTGGTAAAATTCGACAGCCGAACATCGTCAATTTAAAATTCATAAAATTAGTTGATGAGAGAGAAAATGGTATCTCATCACATGGACATAAAACTTAAATCAATAAGTATATAGAAGAACATATCCCAACATAAAAAGATGTAAATTAAAAGACATAACAAAAGAAGTCTTTTAAAAAGAGGAGGGCGAAAGCTTCCCTTACCGATTTGGGCATCATTCGAAACGTACACCCCATGGAAGAAGGGTCATACAATGAAGATGTAACTACCCATAAATGAGAGTATATTATAAAAATAGTAAAATAATGGGCAGTACATACACCACACAAAATGAAATAGTTTCCAATGTAGCATGAATCTCACAGGAATAAAAAGTGAGATTAAAATCCCCTTATGAAAATTCGGCAGCCTAACGGTGCCTCATAAAACATCCAAAAGTGGATTGATGAGATAAAATAGGGTCTCTCATCACATTAAAATAAAAATTACATCAAGAGTAAAATAAAATAACCACCTCTAACATAAGAACATGGAGCATAAAATAAATGAAATAAAAGAGAGTACTTGAAATGAAAGAGAGAGGTGGGATCCCTTACCTCGGGTCCGACTTGACTTGATCGTTCTTTAACCTACTGAATAATAAACATGAGTTAATTTATAATTTCTTAAGAACCCATTTAAATTTCATTATTCCTTTTATATCACTTACTACCATGCTATGAACACTATGTAATTATTTAAGTTAATAATGGTCGTTTTGTAGATCATTGCTACTTGAGTCAAAAATAAACTCTTTATAATTACAAGTTGTTCATGTGGTAAAATATATATTATATCCAAAATTATATTCATTATTTAGATATCATATATATCATATATATCCATTATATACATGCATTTATAATGTTACATAACATTTAGAGGTAAGAAATGAAATGCACCATTCATGGAGACGGTAAGCCGTACGTACGCATGAATGCTACTTCCATTTATATTTCTTATTTAATGGAATTAAAACATAATGATACATAATAGTATTATAATTACAGTATGGTATCATATATAATATCATTAAATCTATCCTTTATACATACCACATATGGTATTAACGAATCAAATCACTTTGAGGGGGCGGTAGTCCGCACTTCCTAATATGAAGATATCGCGTATACCCCTAATGGAAGCCATAAAGGTATGTCATAAATGAAAAATACAGAATATTAAGGAAAAAATAAACAAATTATATATCATATATAAATATAGTGACATCTTAATGGCCACCTTTGAAGGTGTTATAAGAATATTGAACAATCATCATTTCGTGAGGCAGAAATTCGCCATCCACAGAAACAGTATGTTCTTTAACCATTATATGTAGGTTTGTGTAAGTGTAGCTCAAATCCATATTATGAAAACATCCTAGTATATTTAATATACTGCTTTTGTTACAAAATAACAGAATAAAAAGAGTTTAGTGTGTTGGAAAAGCAAAATAAAACATAAGAACATAAGAGAAAACACTACCTTTAAAACGGGTAACTCTTTTTGATTTGAGCTCAAAGACATCCTTGGGAAGACTTATACCCAAAGTGAGGCTTATAGGAGTAATAGAGGGATGTTTAGAGGAAAAATGGACAGGGTATGGCTGAGCCAAAGGCTTTGGAAGTGTGTGTAAGGAGGTTGAGGTGGGGGCCTTTTATAAGAGGAGAGGAGGGGCACTCTTGGAAAGTTACAAAATGTTACTTTATTATCAAATGGGTTTCAGATTTTAAAGGTCCCACATTGATTTATTTTGAGGATAAAGTGATAAGGGTTCGAAATATACTCATCCAATAGGTTTTTGACATGTTTAGGTCTTAGATTTTATATTATATTTTCATTTTATTTAAATCGTTAAATAATGAGGTAATCCCTGCATCATCATGATGTCATAAATAATTTAATTTATTTACTGTCTAAAATTTATAAAAAAAATACTATGATGTAGGAAATATTTATAGATTTCCAAAGAATATTTATAGTCCAAAATATCATATATGTAGACAAATTTAAAAAGGTTTTACTCAGGTGATACATTCTTTGTTATATTTAACTTTCTTTAACAATAAAAAGATAAAAAGTCACTTTCACAAAAAAGTGATTCCATGGGGTCCGCAAGATTGGAACAAGGCATCCCATGGTCGAACATGAGACAACGATTAGCATTAGGACACATGTTTGTGTAATTTTTTATTATAATGATATTATTTTATTATCCGTAACTACCCGATTACTCATTAATCAAGATAATTAAAGATAATTACCGTCGTTACTATTCATAATGTCCAAAAACAAAAGAGTCTTAATTACATAATTTGGACCTTCTGATTCCAAATATTTAATCCATTTTACCAAATTACAAACACAAAAATTTCAATAATTAATTTAAAAATAATTCCCATTGTCAAAACAAATAGCGGAATTTTTTAAACAATATCTATGAAAAGTTTGGCATTAGTTTATGCCCAATTCCAAAGTGAAATTAATCCTAATGACCACCATTGGGTTAAATGGTAAAAATATATTCATATTACACATTAATATCAATGAAAAATATAATCTAACCATATAATTAAATTAGATGAAAAAGCAATTTTGATGTAAAATGCAGTATTTTTTCACTTTTCATTAAAAAATGCACATTGTCAGAAAAATACCAAAAAATTATCCAATGTAAATTTCAATGTCCCAATCATAAATAATATGTTTATTTTGACAAATAGATCTTATAAAATTGTAAAAAGTTTTATTTAAAAATGGTTTTCCATCAAAAGGCAGTAAAACAATCTTTTTCAAAATTTTAGTGTATTCCATGCTTAAGATTGGATTTATTCTCATTTTAAGCCTCTAAAACACTATCTAATTCATAAATAAAAATAGATAAAAATAGATATTATTCATTACTTACTTGGGATGTTACATCCTTCCCCCCTTTTGGGAATTTTTTCCTCTCAATTTTATTCACTTATCAAAATAAGTGGGGGTATTTATCCCTCATAGCATTTTCAGATTCTAATGTTGCCTCTTCACTCAGGTGGTTTTTCCACAAAACCTTTACTTGATTAATCACCTTATTCCGCAACACTTGCTCCAAGTGGTCAAGAATCTGGACTGGTTGTTCTTCATAAGAGACATTCTCCTCCAACTGAACTACCTCTGGGCTCAAAACATGAGATGGATCTGGCATATACTTTCTCAACATCGAAACATGAAAAACATTGTGTACCTGAGATAAAATCGGAGGCAAAGCCACTCGGTATGCAACTGATCCAACTTTCTCCGGAATTTCATATGGTCCAATGAACCTTGGACTCAACTTTCCTATCTTACCAAATTGCATCACACTTTTCCACGGTGAAACTTTGAGAAAAAATGATCACCTACCTCGAAACAGAGATCCTTCCTTCGGTTATCCGCATAACTTTTCTATCAGCTCTGAGCTGTTCTAATGTTTTTCTGAATCAACTAAACTTTTTCTGCCATCTCTTCTACCAATTCTGGTCCCATCAGCTTCCTATCACCTACTTCATCCCAAAATGTTGGAGTTCGACACCGCTTCCCATATAATGCCTCAAATGGTGCCATCTGTATACTAGAATGAAAACTGTTATTATATGAAAACTAAACCAAAGAAAGATGTTGGTCCCAACTTCCCTGATAATCCATAGAGAAAGCTCATAGTATATCCTCCAAGGTATGAATTGTTCGTTCTGACTGCCCATCTGATTGCGGATGAAAAGTTGTACTAAAATTTAATTCAGTACCCAATGACTTCTGAAGGCCTTTCCAAAAGTCAGAAGTGAGCCTGGGATCTCAGTCAGATAGAATGGAGATAGGAACTCCATGTAACCTGACTATCTCTTTAAGATAAAAACGAGAAATTTGATCTAGAGAGAAGGTATCTCCAATAGGAAAGAAATGAGTAGATTTAGTCAAGCGATCAACAATAACCCAGATTGCATTATTACCTTGAGATTTCTTCGGAAATCCCACAACAAAGTCCATGGATATATTTTCCCATTTCCACTCTAGAACTGGTAAAGGCTGAAGAATACCTTTCGGTAACTACCGCTCTGCTTTAACCTGATGACAAGTCAAACACTTTAGATTAATATTAGCAATATCTCTTTTCATTCCATCCCACCATTAATACTCCCAAAAATCTTTGTACATCATAGTACTTCGAGAATGAACTGAAAACGGAGAACTATGAGCTTCACATATCAACTCTCTCTTAAATAATGAATCACACGACACACACAATATCTTCCCAAATCTCAAAACAAAATCATTATCAATGTTGAATTCAGGCAACTTACCCTTCTAAACCAGCTATACCTTTTTCTACAACTCACTGTCTTGCTTCTGTGCTTGCTTAATTCTGTCTGATAGAGAAGATTTCACTGATACCTGAAACAAAACAGAAAGACATCCTGCACCAACAACTTCTATGCCAAATTTCATCAAATCCTTAACCAAAGTATCACGTTCCAAATGCAAAATTTTTAATGAAGCATTACTTTTTCGACTCAAAGAATCATCCAATTTATTTGCTTTTCTTTGATAGTAATGAATTTTACAATCATAATCCTTGATTAATTCTAGCCATCTCCTCTATCTCATGTTCAATTATTTCTGACTGAATATGTACTTTAAACTTTTGTGATCGGTATATATTTCACACTTTACTCCATACAAATGATGCCTCCAAATTTTTAAAGCGAAAACAACAGCAGCTAATTCCAAATCATGTGTAGGATAATTTACCTCATGAGTTTTCAACTGTTGTGAAGCATAAGAAATTACCTGATCATTCTACATTAAGATGCAACCAAGTCCTTTCAATGAAGCATCATTGTAGATAACAAACTCCCCATTCCTGGAAGGTAGTTCCGAAATAGAAGCATTCACCAATCATCTTTTCAGTTCCTGAAAACAATCATCACATTCTTTTTTCCAGATAAACTTAACACCCTTCGGAGTTAGCTTAGTCATTGGACTAGATAACCATGAAAAATTTCTAAAAAACCTTTGGTAATAGCCTGCCAAACCATGGATGCTACGAATCTCAGTTACATTTGTGGGTCTTGGCCATTCTTCAACAACCTTTGTTTTTGTAGGATCAACAGTTATCCCATCTTTAGAAACAATGTGACCAAGGAGAGAAATTTGTTGCAATCAAAACTCACACTTGCTGAATTTCCCATACAATTTATTTTCTTTCAAGGTTTGGAAAATACCCCTTAAATGACTTTCATGCTCCTCTTTACTTTTAGAAAACACAAAAACATCATCAATAAAAACAACCAACATTTTTCACCTGAGTCAACTGAGCTATCATTGCAACAAACTGTTTAGTTCTAATTCTGACCATCTCAGGATACTGATTTGAAAGTTCATTTCCCTCTGTATGTCTTCCTAGAAAATCTATTTTGTTTCCTCTATGAAAACCCATTCTTAACACAGAAATATCTTAGGCGAAGCAACATGGTAATCTGTTAATTCTATATGATTTCAATCATACCATAAATTAATTTATAATTTCACAATTTTCTAACTCCTAAAGTTGTCTAAACTGACCTATGATTCCAACTATAAGGCCCCAGCCTTAAACCATACTTAATCTTGAGTTATTACAAGATTACACATTGAGGATCTTTTCAGGTTTAGAGTTTTAGAGAATTAGATCATAGAACCTGCATTACATTCCACATTTAAACAAAGTGGTTACATAAAAGATAGTATTCATTTTCCAATCCACGGAAACATATTTAAAATAAAACATGGATTCTTTCTTGACACTTCCTTGAAACTATCATCATATCATGTACCAATCCCATGACCTGTGAAAATAAAATTTCAAACAATTGGGATGAGCATAAAAATCTCAGTAAGGGTTATAAAAAGTATATAAAGGAAACATGAGTACATATATACATTAGAATGAAATCATACTTTACCCATAAAACTTAAGCACTTTAACATACCTCATAAAATCATGAATAAATCATAGAAATCATAAGACATAACGGTAACATGAGGCATTCATAACATTCTTACGTAGGGAGTAAGCCTCTTGGTTACGTTTGTAATATCCATCACAGTATTTTCCCTAAATCTATTCGGAGAAACCTTAACATTTAACTCCTTCGCGTTACCTAATGCATTAGAGAGCTATATCGGGCTCACCCGCCCTTAGTTTATCACGGAACCACCCATCTTCATATCAATGCCCAAGAACCATAACATAATCATAACACATAACTTAACCATAAAGAAAATATAACATTCCAACATTTCAATAAGAATATAACCTTTTAAGATATTTAAATAATGAATCCATTCTAAAAACCATTTTCAAAACAATTTTAATCATTTATTAAAGTGATTTTTGAATCAAAGTGTCCCATACCACTTTTAAGTTTTTATATCCATATAATTAAATCATTAAAACCATTTTTAAAACATGGATATTAATGAGAAATATTTATAATAATAAATCATTAAAACATTTAAAATGATATTTTAGTTAAAGGGTTTTTAACAAAATGAGAGACACTTGAATACCATAATTGAGGAATAACATTTAATCAAAACTTTATAATATCAAGAGAATAAATGGATTCATGATATAATATTCCAAGGGATATTATATACACCATATAAGAGTGAATTGGTGCATAACAACAATGAAGTCTCATTTGAAATGTAAAATGAGATGAAATCCATTATAAAGAAGGTAACTTTAAATTAAGGATGAATCAATCTCATAATTATGTGTAACAAATATAAATACACCCAATATAAGTGGATATTAAGTGTAAAACAATCAATGGTCATTAAAACATATTCAAAGGATGACATATTCAATAACTACATGTTGAACCCAAAGAAATCGAAATTGGGTTATGAAGTTTCCTTGGTAAAATTCGACAGCCGAACAGCGTCAATTTAAAATTCATAAAATTAGTATATGAGAGAGAAAATGGTATCTCATCACATGGAAATAAAACTTACATCAATAAGGATATATAAGAACATATCCCAACATAAAAAGATGTAAATTAAAAAACATAACAAAAGAAGTCTTTTAAAAAGAGGAGGGTGAAAGGTTCCCTTACCGATTTGGGCAACATTCGAAACGTAAACCCCATGGAAGAAGGGTAATACAATGAATATGTAACTACACATAAATGAGAGTATATTATAAAAATAGTAAAATAATGGGCAGTACATACACCACACAAAAGGAAATAGTTGCCAATGTAGCGTGAATCTCACAGGAATAAAAAGGAGATGAAAATCCCCTTATGAAAATTCAGCAGCCTAATGGCGCCTCATAAAACTTCAAAAAATGGATTGATGAGATCAAATAGGGTATCTCATCACATTAACATAAAAATTACAGAATGAGAAATATAAAACAATATCCTCAAACATAAGAAAATGGAGCATAAAAGAAATGACATAAAAGAGAGTACTTGAAAAGAAAGAGAGAGGTGGGATCCCTTACCTCGGGTCTAACTTGACTCGATCGTTATTTAACCTCCTGAATAATAAACTTGAGTTAATTTATACTTTCTTAAGAACCCTTTTCAATTTCATTATTCATTTTATATCACTTACTACCATGCTATGAACACAATGTAATTATTTAAGTTAATAATGGTCGTTTTGTAGATCATTGCTACTTGAGTCAAAAATAAACTCTTTATAATTACAAGTTGTTCATGTGGTAAAGTATATATTATATACAGAATTATATTCATTATTTAGATATAATATATATCATATATATCCATAATATACATGCATTTATAATGTTACATAACATTTAGAGGTAAGAAATGAAATGCACCGTTCATGGAGACGGTAAGCCGTACGTACGCATGAACGCTACTTCCATTTCTATTTCTTATTTAATGGAATTAAAACATAATGATACATAATAGTTTTATAATTCCAGTATGGTATCATATATAATATCATTAAATCTATCCTTTATACGTACCACATATGGTATTAACAAATCAAATCACTTTGAGGGGGCGGTAGTCCGCACTTCCTAAGATGAAGATATCGCGTATACCCGTAATGGAAGCCATAAAGGTATGCCATAAATGAAAAATACAGAATCTTAAGAAACAAATATACAAATTATATATCATATCTAAATATAGTGACTTCTTAATGGCCACCTTTGAAGGTGTTAGAAGAATATTGAACAATCATCGATTCGTGAGGCAAAAATTCGCCATCCACAGAAACAGTATGT
Organism: Viscum album; assembly: GCA_963277665.1. Taxonomy (NCBI): domain Eukaryota; kingdom Viridiplantae; phylum Streptophyta; class Magnoliopsida; order Santalales; family Viscaceae; genus Viscum; species Viscum album. The sequence continues at coordinate 932,304,931 of OY728165.1, forward strand.
TCATTAACCATTAGATGTAGGTGTGTGTAAGTGTAGCTAGAATCCTTATTATAAAAAATCCTAGTATATTTCATATACTGGTTTTGTTACAAAAGAAAGGAATAAAAAGAGTTTAGAGTGTTGGAGAATCAAAATAAAACATAAGAACACAAGAGAAAACACTACCTTTAAAACGGATAACTCTTTTTGATTTGAGCTCAAAGGCATACATGGGAAGACTTCTTCCCAAAGTGAGGCTTCTAGGAGTAAGAGAGGGATGTGGAGAGGAAAAATGGACAGGGTTTGGCTGAGCCAAAGGATTTGGAAGTGTGGGTAAGGAGGTAGAGGTGAGGACTTTTTATAAGAGGAGAGGAGGGGCACTCTTGGAAAGTTACAAAATGTTACATTATTTTCAAATGGATTTCGGATTTTAAATGTCCCACATTGATTTATTTTGAGGATAAGGTGATAAGGGTTGTAAATATACTCATACAATAGGTTTTTGTCATATTTAGGTCTTAGATGTTATATTAGTTTTTCATTTTATTTAAATCGTTAAATAAATAGGTAATCGCTGCATCATCATGATGTCATAAATAATTTAATTTATTTAATGTATAAAAATTATGAAAAAAATACTATGATGTAGGCAATATTTTTAGATTTCCAATGAATATTTATAGTCCAAAATATCATATATTTAGACAAATTTAAAGAGGTTTTACTCAGGTGATACATTCTTTGTTATATTTAACTTTCTTTAACAATAAAAAGATAAAAAGCCACTTTCACACAAAAGTGATTCCATGGGGTCCCCAAGATTGGCACAAGGCATCCCATGGTCGGATATGAGACAACCATTATCATTAAGACACATGTTTGTGTCATTTTTTATTATTATGATATTATTTTATTATCCTTAACTACCCGATTACTCATTAATCAAGATAATTAAAGATAATTACCGTCGTTACTATTCATAATGTCCAAAAACAAAAGAGTCTTAATTACATAATTTTACCTTATGATTCCAAATATTTAATACTTTTTACCAAATTACAAACACAGAAATTGAAATAATTAATTAAAAAATAATTCCCATTGTCAAAACAAATAGCGGGTTTTTTTGAAACAATATCTATGAAAAGTTTGGCATTAGTTTATGCCCAATTCCAAAGTGGAATTAATCCTAATGACCACCATTGGATTAAATGGTAAAAATATATTCAGATTACACTTTAATACCAATGAAAAAGTTAATCTAACCATATAATTAAATTAAATGAAAAAGCAGTTTTGATGTAAATTGCAGTATTTTTTCACTATTCATTAAAAATGCACATTGTCAGAAAAATACCAAAAAATTATCCAATGTAAATTTCAATGTCCCAATCATAAAGAATATGTTTATTTTGAAAAATAGAGCTTATAAAATTGTCAAAAGTTTTATTTAAAAATGGTTTTCTATCAAAAGGCACTAAAACAATCTTTTATAAAATATTAGTGTATCCAGTGCTTAAGATTGGATTTATTCTCATTTTAAGCCTCTAAAACACTATCTAATTCATAAATAGAAATAGATAAAAAGATATATTAATCAATACTTACTTGGGATATTACATCCTTCCCCACTTTTGGGAATTGTGTCCTCGCAATTTTATTCACTTATCAAAATAAGTGGGGGTATTTATCCCTCATAGCATTTTCATATTATCATGTTGCCTCTTCACTCATGTGGTTTTTCCACAAAACCTTTACTTGATTAATCAACTTATTCCGCAACACTTGCTCCATGTGGTCGAGAATCTGGACTGGTTGTTCCTCATAAGAGAGATTCCCCTCCAACTGAACTACCTCTGGTCTCAAAACATGAGATGGATCTGGCATATACTTTCTCAACATTGAAACATGAAAAACCTTGTGTACCTAAGATAAACTCGGAGGTAAAGCCACTTGGTAAGCTACTGATCCTACTTTCTCCAGAATTTCATATGGTCCAATAAACCTTGGACTCATCTTTCTTTTCTTACCAAATCGCATCACACTTTTCCACGGTGAAACTTTGAGAAAACATGATCACCTACCTCAAAAGATAGATCCTTCCTCTGGTTATCCGCAAAACTTTTCTGTCAGCTCTGAGCTGTTCTCATGTGTTTCTGAATCAACTGAACTTTTTCTGCCATCTCTTCTACCAATTCTGGTCCCATCAGCTTCCTTTCACCTACTTCATCCCAAAAAGTTGGAGTTCGACATCGCTTCCCATATAATGCCTCAAATGGTGCCATCTGTATACTAGAATGAAAACTATTATTATATGAAAACTCATCCAAAGAAATATGTTGGTCCCAACTTCCCTGATAATCCATAAAGCAAGCTCATAGCATATCCTCCAAGGTCTGAATTGTTCATTCTGACTGCCCATCTGATTGCAGATGAACAGTTGTACTAAAATTTAATTCAGTACCCAACGACTTCTAAAGGCCTTTCCAAAAGTTATAAGTGAACCTGGGATCACAGTCAGATACAATGGAGATAGGAACTCCATGTAACCTGACTATCTCTTTAAGATACAAACGAGAAATTTGATTTAGAGAGAAGGTATCTCGAATAGGAAGGAAATGAGAAGATTTAGTCAAGCGATCAACAATAACCCAGATTGCATTATTACCTTGAGATGTCTTCGGAAATCCCACAACAAAGTCCATGGATATATTTTCCCATTTACACTCTAGAATTGGTAAAGGCTGAAGCATCCCTTTCAGTAACTACCACTCTGATTTAACCTGCTGACAAGTCAAACACTTTATAGTAAAATCAGCAATATCTCTTTTCATTCCATCTCACTAGTAATACTCCCACAAATCTTTGTACATCTTAGTACTTCCAGGATGAACTGAAAATGGATAACTATGGGATTCACATAACAACTCTCTCTTCAACAGTGAATCACACGGCACACACAATCTCTTCCCAAATATCAAAACACAATCATTATCAATGTTGAATTCAGGCAACTTACCCTTCTGAACCAGCTCTACCTTTTTCTAAAACTCACTGTCTTTCTTCTATTCTTGCTTAATTCTGTCTGATAGAGGAGATTTCACTGATACCTGAAACAAAATAGAAGGACATCCTGTACCAACAACTTCTATGCCAAATTTCATCAAATCCTTATCCAAAGTATCACGTTCCGAACGCAACATTGTTAATGAAGCATTACTTTTTTGACTCAAAGCATCAGCCACTTTATTTGCTTTTCCCGGATAGTAATGAATTGTACAATCATAATCCTTGATTAATTATAGCCATCTCCTCTATCTCATGTTCAATTCTTTCTGACTAAATATATACTTTAAACTATTGTGATCGGTATATATTTCACACTTTACTCCATACAAATGATGCCTCCAAATTTTTAAAGCGAAAACAACTGTAGCTAATTCCAAATCATGTGTAGGATAATTTACCTCATGATTTTTCAAATGTTGTGAAGCATAAGAAATTACCTGATCATTCTGCATTAAGACACAACCAAGTCCTTTCAATAAAGAATCATTGTAGATAACAAACTCCCCATTCCTGGAAGGTAGTGCCAAAACAGAAGCATTCACCAATCATCTTTTTAGTTCCTGAAAACAATCATCACATTCGTTTTTCCAGATAAACATAACACCCTTCTGAGTTAGCTTAGTCATTGGACTAGATAACCATGAAAAATTTCTAAAAAACCTTCGGTAATAGCCTGCCAAACCAAGGATGCTACGAATCTGAGTTACATTTGTGGGTCTTGGCCATTCTTCCACAACCTTTGTTTTGGCAGGATCAACAGTTATCCCATCTTTAGAAACAATGTAACCAAGGAAAGAAATTTGTTCTAACCAAAAATCACACTTTCTGAATTTCCCATACAATTTATTTTCTTTCAAGGTTTGGAAAATAACCCTTAAATGACTTTCATGCTCCTCTTTACTTTTATAAAACACCAAAACATCATCAATAAAAACAACCAACATTTTTCACCTGAGTCAACAGAGCTATCACAACAACAAACTGTTTAGTTCTGATTCTGACCATCTCAGGATACTGATTTGAAAGGTCATTTCCCTCTGTATGTCTTCCCAGAAAAGCTATTTTGTTTCCTCTATGAAAAACCATTCTTAACATAGATATATATTAGTCGAAGCAACATGGTAATCTGTAAATTCTATATTATTTCAATCATACCATAAATTAATTTATAATTTAAAAATTTTCTAACTCCTAAAGTTGTCTAAACTGACCTATGATACCAACTATAAGGCCCCAGCCTTAAACCGTACTTAATCATGAGTTATTACAAGATTACACATTGAGGATCTTTTCAGGTTTAGAGTTTTAGAGAATTAGATCATAAAACTTGCATTACATTCCAAATTTAAACAAAGTGGTTACATAAAAGATAGTATTCATTTTCCCATGAACGGAAACATATTTAAAATAAAACATGGATTCTTTCTTGACACTTCCTTGACACTATCATCATATCATGTACTAATCCCTTGACCTGTGAAAAAAAATTTCAAACACTTGGGATGAGCATAAAAATCTCAGTAAGGGTTATAAAAAGTATGGAAAGGAAACATGAGTACATATATACATAAGAATGAAATCATACTTTACCCATAAAACTTAAGCACTTTAACCTACCTCATAAAATCATGAATAAATCACAGAAATTATATAACATAAAGGTAACTTGAGGCATTCATAACATTCTTACGTAGGGAGTAAGCCTCTTGGTTACGTTTGTAATATCCATCACAGTATATTCCCTAAATATCTTCGGAGAAACCTTAACATTTAACTCCTTCGCGTTACCCAATGCATTGGAGAGCTATATCGGGCTCACCCGCCCTCAGTTTATCACGGAACCACCCGTCTTCATAACAATGCCCAATAACCATAACATAATCATAACACATATCTTAAGCATAAAAAAATATAACATTCTAACATTTCAATAAGAATATAACATTTTAAGATATTTAAATAATGAATCCATTCTAAAAACCATTTTCAAAACAATTTTAAACATTTATTAAGGATATTTTTGAATCAAAGTGTCCCATACCACTTTGAAGTTTTTAAAATTTTAAACCATTAATATCCATATAATTAAATAATTAAAACCATTTTTAAGACATGCTAATTAATGAGAAATATTTATAAGAATAAATCATTATAACATTTAAAATGATATTTTAGTTAAAGGGTTTTTAACAAAATGAGAGACACTTGAATACCATAATTGAGGAATAACATTTAATCAAAACTTTATAATATCATGAGAATAAATGTATTCATGATATAATATTCCAAGGGATAGTATATACACCATATAAGAGTGAATTGGTGCATAACAACAATGAATCCTCATTTGAAATGTAAAATGAGATGAAATCCCTTATAAAGAAGGTATCCTTAAATTAAGGATGAATCAATCTCATAATTATGTGTGAAAAATATAAATACACCAAATATAAGTGGATATTAAGTGTAAAACAATCAATTGTAATTCAAACATATTCAAAGGATGACATATTCAATAACTACATGTTGAACCCAAAGAAATCGAAATTGGGTTAAGAAGTTCCCTTTGTAAAATTCGACAGCCGAACAACGTCAATTTAAAATTCATAAATTAGTTGATGAGAGAGAAAATGGTAACTCATCACATGGAAATAAAACTTACATCAATAATGATATAGAAGAACATATCCCATCATAAAAATATGTAAATTAAAAGTCATAACAAAAGAAGTTTTTTAAAAAGAGGAGGGTGAAAGGTTCCCTTACCGATTTGGGAAAAATTTGAAACGTACACCCCATGGAAGAAGGTTCATACAATGAATATGTAACTACCCATAAATGAGATTATGTTATAAAAATAGAAAAATAATTGGCATGACATACACCACACAAAAGGAAATAGTTGCCAATGTAGCATGAATCTCACAGGAATAAAAAGTGAGATGAAAATCCCCTTATTAAAATTCGGCAGCCTAACGGCGCCTCATAAAACATACAAAAATGGATTGATGAGATCAAATAGAGTCTCTTATCACATTAAAATAAAAATTACAGCAATATTAATATAAAATAACATCCCCCAACATAAGAGCATGGAGCATAAAATAAATGACATAAAAGAGAGTACTTGAAAAGAAAGAGAGAGGTGGGATCCCTTACCTCGGGTCTGACTTGACTCGATCGTTCTTTAACCTCCTGAATAATAAACTTGAGTAAATTTATACTTGCTTAAGAACCATTTTCAAGTTAATTATTCCTTTTATATCACTTACTACCATGCTATTAACACTATGTAATTATTTAAGTTAATAATGGTCGTTTTGTAGATCATTGCTACTTGAGTCAAAAATATACTCTTTATAATTACAAGTTATTCATGTGGTAAAATATATATTATATCCAGAATTATATTCATTATTTAGATGTCATATGTATCATATATATCCATTATATACATGCATTTATAATGTTACATAACATTTAGAGGTAAGAAATGAAATGCACCGTTCATGGACACGGTAAGCCGTACGTACGCATGAACGCTACTTCCATTTCTATTTATTATTTTATGGTATTAAAACATAATGATACATAATAGTATTATAATTCCATTATGGTATCATATATAATATCATTATATCTATCCTTTATACGTACCACATATGGTATTAACGAATCAAATCACTTTGAGGGGCGGTAGTCTGCACTTCCTAATATGAAGATATCGCGTATACCCCTAATGGAAGCCATAAAGGTATGCCATAAATGAAAAATACAGAAGCTTAAGGAAAAAATAAAAAAATTATATATCATATATAAATATAGTGACATCTAAATGGCCACCTTTTAAGGTGTTAGAAGAATATTGAACAATCATCATTTCGTGAGGCAGAAATTCGCCATCCATAGAAACAGTAAGTTCTTTAACCATTAGATGTAGGTGTGTGTAAGTGTAGCTCGAATAATTATTATAACAACATCCTAGTATATCTAATATACTGTTTTTGTTACAAAATAAAGGAATAAAAAGAGTATAGAGTGTTGGAGAAGCAAAATAAAACATAAGAACACAAGAGAAAACACTACCTTTAAAACGGGTAACTCTTTTTGATCTGAGCTCAAAGGCTTCCTTGAAAAGACTTCTGCCCAAAGTGAGGCTTCTAGAAGTAATAGAGGGATGTGGAGAGGCAAAATGGATAGGGTTTGGTTGATTCAAAGGCTTTGGAAGTGTGGGTAAGGAGGTAGAGGTGGGGGCCTTTTATAAGAGGATAGGAGGGGCACTCTTGGAAAGTTACAAAATGTTACTTTATTTTCAAATCGGTTTCGGATTTTAAAGGTCCCACATTAATTTATTTTTAGGATAAGGTGATAAGGGTTCGAAATATACTCATACAATAGGTTTTTGAAATTTTTAGGTCTTAGATTTTATACTATATTTTCATTTTATTTAAATTGTTAAATAATGAGGTAATCGCTGCATCATCATGATGTCATAAATAATTTAATTTATTTAATGTCTAAAAATTATGAAAAAAATACTATGATGTAGGAAATATTTTTATATTTACAATGAATATTTATAGTCCAAAATATCATATATTTAGATATATTTAAAAAGGTTTTACTCAGGTGATACATTCTTTGTTATATTTAACTTTCTTTAACTATAAAAAGATAAAAAGTCACTTTCACACAAAAGTGATTCCATGGGGTCCCCAAGATTGGCACAAGGCATACCATGGTCGGACATGAGACAACCATTAGCATTAGTACACATGTTTGTGTCATTTTTTATTATTATGATATTATTTTATTATCCCTAACTACCCGATTACTCATTAATCAAGATAATTAAAGATAATTATCGTCATTACTATTCATAATGTCCAAAAACAATAGAGTCTTAATTACATAATTTGGACCTTCTGATTCCAAACATGTAATCCATTTTACCAAATTACAAACACAGAAATTGCAATAATTAATTTAAAAATCATTCCCATTGTCAAAACAAATAGCGGGTTTTTTTGAAACAATATCTATGAAACGTTTGGCATTAGTTTATGCCCAATTCCAAAGTGAAATTAATCCTAATGACAGCCATTGGATTAAATGGTAAAAATATATTCATATTAAACTTTAAGACAAATGAAAAAGATAATCTAACCATAAAATTAAATTAGATGAAAAAGCAGTTTTGATGTAAAATGCAGTATTTTTTCACTATTCATTAAAAAATGCACATTGTCTGAAAAATACCAAAAAATTATCCAATGTAAATTTTAATGTCCCAATCATAAATAATATGTTTATCTTGACAAATTGAGCTTATAAAATTTTCAAAATTTTGATTTAAAAATGTTTTTCCATCAAAAGGCAGTAAAACAATCTTTTACAAAATATTAGTGTATTCCCTGCTTAAGATTGGATTTATTCTCATTTTAATCCTCTAAAACAGTATCTAATTAATAAATAGAAATAGATAAAAATATATATTATTCATTACTTACTTGGGATGTTACATCCTTCCCCCCTTTTGGGAATTGTGTCCTCGTAATTTTATTCACTTATTAAAATAAGTGGGGGTATTTATCCCTCATAGCATTTTCAGATTCTCATGTGGCCTCTTCACTCATGTGGTTTTTCCACAAAACCTTTACTTGATTAATCATCTTATTCCGCAACACTTTCTCCCTGTGGTACCAAATATAAGGCCCCATCCTTAAACCGTACTTAATCTTGATTTATTATAAGATTACACATTGAGGATCTTTTCAGGTTTAGAGTTTTAGATAATTAGATCATAAAACCTGCATTACATTCCACATTTAAACAAAGTGGTTACAAAAAATATATTATTCATTTTCCCATCAATGGAAACATATTTAAAATAAAACATGGATTCTATCTTGACACTTCCTTGACACTATCATCATATCATGTACCAATCCCTTGACCTGTGAAAATAAACTTTCAAACACTTGGGATGAGCATAAAAATCTCAGTAAGGGTTATAAAAAGTATAGAAAGGAAACATGAGTACATATATACATAAGAATGAAATCATACTTTACCCATAAAACTTAAGCACTTTAACATACCTCATAAAATCATGAATAAATCATAGAAATCATAAGACATAAAGGTAACTTGAGGCATTCATAACATTCTTACGTAGGGAGTAAGCCTCTTGGTTACGTTTGTAATATCCATCATAGTATATTCCCTAAATCTCTTCGGAGAAACCTTAACATTTAACTCCTTCGCATTACCCAATGCATTAGAGAGCTATATCGGGCTCACCCGCCCTTAGTTTATCACGGAACCACCCGTCTTCATATCAATGCCCAAGAACCATTACATAATCATAACACATAACTTAACCATAAAGAAAATATAACATTCCAACATTTAAATAAGAATATAACATTTTAAGATATTTAAATAATGAATCCATTCTAAAAACCATTTTCAAAATAATTTTAAACATTTATTAAAGAGATTTTTGAATCATAGTGTCCCATACCACTTTTATGTTTTTAACATTTTAAACCATTAATATCCATATAATTAAATCATTAAAACCATTTTTAAAACATGGATATTAATGAGAAATATTTATAAGAATAAATCATTAAAACATTTAAAATGATATTTTAGTTAAAGGGTTTTTAACAAAATGAGAGACACTTGAATACCATAATTGAGGAATAACATTTAATCAAAACTTTATAATATCAAGAGAATAAATGGATTCATGATATAATATTCCAAGGGATATTATATACACAACATAAGAGTGAATTGGTGCATAACAACAATGAAGTCTCATTTGAAATGTAAAATGAGATGAAATCCATTATAAAGAAGGTATCCTTAAATTAAGGATGAATCAATCTCATAATTATGTGTGAAAAAAATAAATACACCCAATATAACTAGATATTAAGTGTAAAACAATCAATGGTCATTCAAACATATTCAAAGGATGACATATTCAATAACTACATGTTGAACCCAAAGAAATCGAAATTGGGTTAAGAAGTTTCCTTGGTAAAATTTGACAACCGAACAGCGTCAATTTAAAATACATAAAATTAGTTGATGAGAGAGAAAATGGTATCTCATCACATGGACATAAAACATACATCAATAAGGATATATAAGAACATATCCCAACATAAAAATATGTAAATTAAAAAACATAAAAAAAGAAGTCTTTTCAAAAGAGGAGGGTGAAAGGTTCCCTTACCGATTTGGGCAACATTCGAAACGTACACCCCATGGAAGAAGGGTCATAAAATGAATATGTAACTACCAATAAATGATAGTATATTATACAAATAGTAAAATAATGGGCAGTACATACACCACAAAAAAGGAAATAGTTTCCAATGTAGCGTGAATCTCACAAGAATAAAAAGGAGATGAAAATCCACTTATGAAAATTCAGCAGCCTAACGGCGCCTCAAAAAACATCCAAAAATGGATTGATGAGATAAAGTAGGGTCTCTAATCACATTAAAATAAAAATTACAGCAAGAGGAATATAAAACAACATCCTCCAACATAAGAAAATGAAGCATAAAAGAAATGACATAAAAGAGAGTACTTGAAAAGAAAGAGAGAGGTGGGATCCCTTACCTCGGGTCTATCTTGACTCGATCATTATTTAACCTCCTGAATAATAAACTTGAGTTAATTTATACTTTCTTAATAACCCTTTTCAAGTTAATTATTCATTTTATATCACTTACTACCATGCTATGAACACTATGTAATTATTTAAGTTAATAATGGTCGTTTTGTAGATCATTGCTACTTGAGTCAAAAATAAACTCTTTATAATTACAAGTTGTTCATGTGGTAATATATATATTATATACAGAATTATATTCATTATTTAGATATCATATATATCATATATATCCATAATATACATGCATTTATAATGTTACATAACATTTAGAGGTAAGAAATGAAATGCACCGTTCATGGAGACGGTAAGCCGTGCGTACGCATGAACGCTACTTCCATTTCTATTTCTTATTTAATGGAATTAAAACATAATGATACATAATAGTTTTATAATTCCAGTATGGTATCATATATAATATCATTAAATCTATCCTTTATATGTAACACATATGGTATTAACAAATCAAATCACTTTGAGGGGGCGGTAGTCCGCACTTCCTAAGATGAAGATATCGCGTACACCCGTAATGGAAGCCATAAAGGAATTCCATAAATGAAAAATACAGAATATTAAGGAACAAATATACAAATTATATATCATATATAAATATAGTGACATCTTAATTGCCACCTTTGAAGGTGTTAGAAGAATATTGAACAGTCATCGTTTCGTGAGGAAGAAATTCGCCATCCACAGAAACAGTATGTTCCATAACCATTAGATGTAGGTGTGTGTAAGTGTAGCTCGAATCCTTATTATAAAAACATCCTAGTATATTTCATATACTGGTTTTGTTACAAAAGAAAGGAATAAAAAGAGTTTAGATTGTTGGAGAAGCAAAATAAAACATAAGAACACAAGAGAAAACACTACCTTTAAAACGGGTAACTCTTTTTGATTTGAGCTCAAAGGCATCCTTGGGAAGACTTCTACCCAAAGTGAGGCTTCTAGGAGTAATATAGGGATGTGGAGAGGAAAAATGGAAAAGGTTTGGCTGAGCCAAAGGCTTTGGAAGTGTGGGTAAGGAGGTAGAGGTGAGGGCCTTTTATAAGAGGAGAGGAGGGGCACTCTTGGAAAGTTACAAAATGTTACATTATTTTCAAATGGGTTTCGGATTTTAAAGGTCCCACATTGATTTATTTTAAGGATAAGGTGATAAGGGTTATAAATATAGTCATACAATAGGTTTTTGACATGTTTAGGTCTTAGATTTTATATTATTTTTTCATTTTATTTAAATCGTTAAATAAATAGGTAATCGCTGCATCATCATGATGTCATAAATAATTTAATTTATTTAATGTCTAAAAATTATGAAAAAAATACTATGATGTAGGAAATATTTTTAGATTTCCAAGGAATATTTATAGTCCAAAATATCATATATTTAGACAAATTTAAAGAGGTTTTACTCAGGTGATACATTCTTTGTTATATTTAACTTTCTTTAACAATAAAATGATAAAAAGTCACCTTCACACAAAAGTGATTCCATGGGGTCCCCAAGATTGGCACAAGGAATCCCATGGTCGGATATGAGACAACCACTAGCATTAAGACACATGTTTGTGTCATTTTTTATTATTATGATATTATTTTATTATCCTTAACTACCCGATTACTCATTAATCAAGATAATTAAAGATAATTATCGTCGTTACTATTCATAATTTCCAAAAAAAAGAGTCTTAATTACATAATTTGTACCTTCTGATTCCAAATATGTAATACATTTTACCAAATTACAAACACAGAAATTGAAATAATTAATTAAAAAATAATTCCCATTATCAAAACAAATAGTGGGTTTTTTTGAAACAATATCTATGAAATGTTTGGCATTAGTTTATGACCAATTCCAAAGTGAAATTAATCCTAATGACCACCATTGGATTAAATGGTAAAAATATATTCAGATTACACTTTAAGACCAATGAAAAAGATAATCTAACCATATAATTAAATTAGATGAAAAAACAATTTTGATGTAAATTGCAGTATTTTTTCACTATTCATTAAAAATGCACATTGTCAGAAAAATACCAAAAAATTATCCAATGTAAATTTCAATGTCCCAATCATAAAGAATATGTTTATTTTGAAAAATAGATCTTATAAAATTGTAAAAAGTTTTATTTAAAAATGGTTTTCTATCAAAAGGCAGTAAAACAATCTTTTATAAAATATTAGTGTATCTGGTGCTTATGATTGGATTTATTCTCATTTTAAGCCTCTAAAACACTATCTAATTCATAAATAGAAATAGATAAAAAGATATATTAATCATTACTTACTTGGGATATTACATCCTTCCCCTCTTTTGGGAATTGTGTCCTCACAATTTTATTCACTTATCAAAATAAGTGGGGGTATTTATCCCTCATAGCATTTTCAGATTCTCATGTTGCCTCTTCACTCATGTGGTTTTTCCACAACACCTTTACTTGATTAATCAACTTATTACACAACACTTGCTCCCTGTGGTCGAGAATCTGGACTGGTTTTTCTTCATAAGAGAGATTCTCCTCCAACTGAACTACCTCTGGTCTCAAAACATGAGATGGATCTGGCATATACATTCTCAACATCGAAACATGAAAAACATTGTATACCTGAGATAAACTCGGAGGTAAAGCCACTCGATAAGCAACTGATCCAACTTTCTCCAGAATTTCATATGGTCTAATAAACCTTGGACTCAGCTTTTTTTTCTTACCAAATCGCATCACACTTTTCCACGGTGAAACTTTGAGAAAACATGATCACCTACCTCGAAAGATAGATCCTTCCTCCGGTTATCCGCAAAACTTTTATGTCAGCTCTGAGCTGTTCTCATGTGTTTCTGAATCAACTGAACTTTTTCTGCCATCTCTTCTACCAATTCTGGTCCCATCAGCTTCCTTTCACATACTTCATCCCAAAAAGTTGGAGTTCGACATCGCTTCCCATATAATGCCTCAAATGGTGCCATCTGTATACTAGAATGAAAACTATTATTATATGAAAACTCATCCAAAGAAATATGTTGGTCCCAACTTCCCTGATAATCCATAGAGCAAGCTCATAGCATATCCTCCAAGGTCTGAATTCTTCATTCTGACTACCCATCTGATTGCAGATGAACAGTTGTACTAAAATTTAATTCAGTACCCAACAACTTCTAAAGGAATTTCCAAAAGTTATAAGTGAACCTGGGATCACAGTCAGATACAATGGAGATAGGAACTCCATGTAACCTTACTATCTCTTTAAGATACAAACGAGAAAGTTGATCTAGAGAGAAGGTATCTCGAATAGGAAGGAAATGAGCAGATTTAGTCAAGCGATCAACAATAACCCAGATTGCATTATTACCTTGAGATGTCTTCGGAAATCCCACAACAAAGTCCATGGATATATTTTCCCATTTACACTCTAGAATTGGTAAAGGCTGAAGCATCCCTTTCGGTAACTACCACTCTGCTTTAACCTGCTGGTAAATCAAACACTTTATAGTAAAATCAGCAATATCTCTTTTCATTCCATCCCACCAGTAATACTCCCACAAATCTTTGTACATCTTAGTACTTCCAGGATGAACTGAAAATGGATAACTATGAGCTTCACATAACAACTCTCTCTTCAACAGTGAATCAGATGGCACACCCAATCTCTTCCCAAATATCAAAACACAATCATTATCAATGTGGAATTTAGGCAACTTACCCTTCTAAACCAGCTCTACCTTTTTCTATAACTCACTGTCTTGCTTCTGTTCTTGCTTAATTCTGTCTGATAAAGGAGATTTCACTGATACCTGAAACAAAACAGAAGGACATCCTGCACCAACAACTTCTATGCCAAATTTCATCAAATCCTTATCCAAAGTATCACGTTCCGAACGCAACATTGTTAATGAAACATTACTTTTTCTACTCAAAGAATCATCCACTTTATTTGCTTTTCCTGGATAGTAATGAATTGTACAATCATAATCCTTGATTAATTATAGCCATCTCCTCTATCTCATGTTCAATTCTTTCTAACTGAATATATACTTTAAACTATTGTGATCGGTATATATTTCACACTTTACTCCATACAAATGATGCCTCCAAATTTTTAAAGCGAAAACAACTGCAGCTAATTCAAAATCATGTGTAGGATAATTTACCTCATGATTTTTCAACTGTTGTGAAGCATAAGCAATTACCTGATCATTCTGCATTAAGACACAACCAAGTCCTTTCAATAAAGCATCAATCTAGATAACAAACTCCCCATTCCTGGAAGGTAGTTCCAAAACAGAAGCATTCACCAATCATCTTTTTAGTTCCTGAAAACAATCATCACATTCTTTTTTCCAGATAAACATAACACCCTTCTGAGTTAGCTTAGTCATTGGACTAGATAACCATGAAAAATTTCTATAAAACCTTCGGTAATAGCCTGCTAAACCAAGGATGCTACTAATCTCAGTTACATTTGTGGGTCTTGGCCATTCTTCCATAACCTTTGTTTTTACAGGATCAACAGTTATCCCATCTTTAGAAACAATGTGACCAAGGAAAGAAATTTGTTGCAACCAAAAATCACACTTTCTGAATTTCCCATACAATTTATTTTATTTCAAGGTTTGGAAAATAACCCTTAAATGACTTTCATGCTCCTCTTTACATTTAGAAAACACCAAAACATCATCAATAAAAACAACCAACATTTTTCACCTAAGTCAACAAAGCTATCACAACAACAAACTGTTTAGTTCTGATTCTGACCATCTCAGGATACTGATTTGAAAGGTCATTTCCCTCTGTATGTCTTCCCAGAAAATCTATTTTGTTTCCTCTATGAAAAACTATTATTAACACAGATATATCTTAGTTGAAGCAACATGGTAATCTATAAATTCTATATGATTTCAATCATACCATAAATTAATTTATAATTTAACAATTTTCTAACTCCTAAAGTTGTCTAAACTGACCAATGATACCAACTATAAGGCCCCAGCCTTAAACCGTACTTAATCTTGAGTTATTACAAGATTACACAATGAAGATCTTTTCAGGTTTAGAGTTTTAGAGAATTATATCATAAAACTTGCATTACATTCCACATTTAAACAAAGTGGTTACATAAAAGATAGTATTCATTTTCCCATCAATGGAAACATATTTAAAATAAAACATGGATTCTTTCTTGACACTTCCTTAACACTATCATCATATCATGTACTAATCCCTTGACCTGTGAAAAAAAAATTTCAAACACTTGGGATGAGCATAAAAATCTCAGTAAGGGTTATAAAAAGTATGGAAAGGAAACATGAGTACATATATACATAAGAATGAAATCATACTTTACCTATAAAACCTAAGGACTTTAACATACCTCATAAAATCATGAATAAATCATAGAAATTATAAGACATAAAGGTAACTTGAGTCATTCATAACATTCTTACGTAGGGAGTAAGCCTCTTGGTTACGTTTGTAATATCCATCACAGTATATTCCCTAAATCTCTTCGGAGAAACCTTGACATTTAACTCCTTCGCGTTACCCAATGCATTGGAAAGCTATATCGGGCTCACCCGCCCTCAGTTTATCACGGAACAACCCGTCTTCATAACAATTCCCAAGAACCATAACATAATCATAACACATAACTTAATCATAAAAAAATATAACATTCCAACATTTCAATAAGAATATAACATTTTAAGATATTTAAATAATGAATCCATTCTAAAAACCATTTTCAAAACAATTTTAAACATGTATTAAGGATATTTTTGAATCAAAGTGTCCCATACCACTTTGATGTTTTTAAAATTTTAAACCATTAATATCCATATAATTAAATAATTAAAACCATTTTTACGACATGCAAATTAATGAGAAATATTTATAAGAATAAATCATTATAACATTTAAAATGATATTTTAGTTAAAGGGTTTTTACCAAAATGAGAGACACTTGAATACCATAATTGAGGAATAACATTTAATCAAAACTTTATAATATCATGAGAATAAATGGATTCATGATATAATATTCCAAGGGATAGTATATACACCATATAAGAGTGAATTGGTGCATAACAACAATGAATTCTCATTTGAAATGTAAAATGAGATGAAATCCCTTATAAAGAAGGTATCCTTAAATTAAAGATGAATCAATCTCATAATTATGTGTGAAAAATATAAATACACCCAATATAAGTGGATATTAAGTGTAAAACAATCAATGGTAATTCAAACATATTCAAAGGATAAAATATTCAATAACTACATTTTGAACCCAAAGAAATCGAAATTGGGTTAAGAAGTTCCCTTGGTAAAATTCGACAGCCGAACAACGTCAATTTAAAATTCATAAAATTAGTTGATGAGAGAGAAAATGGTATCTGATCAAATGGACATAAAACTTACATAAATAAGGATATAGAAGAACATATCCCAACATAAAAAGATGTAAATTAAAAGTCATAACAAAAGAAGTCTTTTAAAAAGAGGAGGGTGAAAGGTTCCCTTACCGATTTGGGCAAAATTCGAAACGTACACCCCATGAAAGAAGGGTCATACAATGAATATGTAACTACCCATAAATGAGATTATGTTTTAAAAATAGAAAAATAATTGGCAGTACATACCCCACACAAAAGGAAATAGTTTCCAATGTAGCATGAATCTCACAGGAATAAAAAGTGAGATGAAAATCCCCTTATGAAAATTTGGCAGCCTAACTGCACCTCATAAAACATCAAAAAATGGATTGATGAGATCAAATAGGGTCTCTCATCACATTAACATAAAAATTACACCAAGATTAATATAAAATAACATCCTCCAACATTAAGAACATGCAGCATAAAAGAAATGACATAAAAGAGAGTACTTGAATAGAAAGAGAGAGGTGGGATCCCTTACCTCGGGTCCGACTTGACTCGATCGTTCTTTAACCTCCTGAATAATAAACTTGAGTAAATTTATACTTGCTTAATAACCATTTTCAAGTTCATTATTCCTTTTATATCACTTACTACCATTCTATGAACACTATGTAATTATTTAAGTTAATAATGGTCATTTTGTAGATCATTGCTACTTGAGTCAAAAATAAACTCTTTATAATTAAAAGTTGTTCATGTGGTAAAATAAATATTATATACATAATTATATTCCTTATTTAGATATCATATATATCATATATATCTATTATATACATGCATTTATAATGTTACATAACATTTAGAGGTAAGAAATGAAATGCACCGTTCATGGACACGGTAAGCCGTACGTACGCATGAACGCTACTTCCATTTCTATTTATTATTTAATGGAATTAAAACATAATGATACATAATAGTATTATAATTCCAGTATGGTATCATATATAATATCATTATATCTATCCTTTATACGTACCACATATGGTATTAACGAATCAAATCACTTTGAGGGGCGGTAGTCCGCACTTCCTAAGATGAAGATATCGCGTATACCCCTAATGGAAGCCATAAAGGTATGCCATAAACGAAAAATACAGAATCCTAAGGAAAAAATAAAAAAAAAATTATATCATATATAAATATAGTGACATCTAAATGGCCACCTTTGAAGGTGTTAGAAGAATATTGAACAATCATCGTTTCGTGAGGCAGAAATTCGCCATCCACAGAAACAGTATGTTCTTTAACCATTAGATGTAGGTGTGTGTAAGTGTAGCTTGAATACTTATTATAAAAACATACTAGTATATTTAATATACTGGTTTTGTTACAAAATAAAGTAATAAAAAGAGTTTAGAGTGTTGGAGAAGCAAAATAAAACATAAGAACACAAAAGAAAACACTACCTTTAAAACGGGTAACTCTTTTTGATTTGAGCTCAAAGGCTTCCTTGGGAAGACTTCTGCCCAATGTGAGGCCTCTAGGAGTAATAGAGGGATGTGGAGAGGAAAAATGGATAGGGTTTGGCTGAGCCAAAGGCTTTGGAAGTGTGGGTAAGGAGGTAGAGGTGGGGGCCTTTTATAAGAGGAGAGGAGGGGCACTCTTGGAAAGTTACAAAATGTTACTTTATTTTCAAATCGGTTTCGGATTTTAAAGGTCCCACATTGATTTATTTTGAGGATAAGGTGATAAGGGTTCGAAATATACTCATCCAATAGGTTTTTGACATGATTAGGTCTTAGATTTTATACTATATTTTCATTTTATTTAAATTGTTAAATAATGAGGTAATCGCTGCATCATCATGATGTCATAAATAATTTAATTTATTTAATGTCTAAAAATTATGAAAAAATTCTATGATGTAGGAAATATTTTTATATTTACAATGAATATTTATAGTCTAAAATATCATATATTTAGATATATTTAAAAAGGTTTTACTCAGGTGATACATTCTTTGTTATATTTAACTTTCTTTAACAATAAAAAGATAAAAAGTCACTTTCACACAAAAGTGATTCCATGGGGTCCCCAAGATTGGAACAAGGCATAACATGGTCGGACATGAGACAACCATTAGCATTAGTACACATTTTTGTGTCATTTTTTATTATTATGATATTATTTTATTATCCCTAACTACCCGATTACTCATTAATCAAGATAATTAAAGATAATTATCGTCGTTACTATTCATAATGTCCAAAAAAAAGAGTATTAATTACATAATTTGGACCTTGTTATTCCAAATATGTAATCCATTTTACCAAATTACAAACACAGAAATTGCAATAATTAATTTAAAAATCATTCCCATTGTCAAAACAAATAGCGGGTTTTTTTGAAACAATATCTATGAAACGTTTGGCATTAGTTTATGCCCAATTCCAAAGTGAAATTAATCCTAATGACCACCATTGGATTAAACGGTAAAAATATATTCAGATTACACTTTAAGACAAATGAAAAAGATAATCTAACCATATAATTAAATTAGATGAAAAAGCAGTTTTGATGTAAAATGCAGTATTTTTTCACTATTCATTAAAAAATGCACATTGTCTGAAAAATACCAAAAAATTATCCAATGTAAATATTAATGTCCCAATAATAAATAATATGTTTATTTTGATAAATAGAGCTTATAAAATTGTCAAAATTTTGATTTAAAAATGGTTTTCCATCAAAAGGCAGTAAAACAATCTTTTACAAAATATTAGTGTATTCCCTGCTTAAGATTGGATTTATTCTCATTTTAAGCCTCTAAAACACTATCTAATTCATAAATAGAAATAGGTAAAAATATATATTATTCATTACTTACTTGGGATGTTACATCCTTCCCCCCTTTTGGGAATTGTTTCCTCGCAATTTTATTCACTTATCAAAATAAGTGGGGGTATTTATCCCTCATAGCATTTTCAGATTCTCATGTTGCCTCTTCACTCATGTGGTTTTTCCAAAAAAACCTTTACTTGATTAATCACCTTATTCCGCAACACTTGCTCCATGTGGTCAAGAATCTGGACTGGTTGTTCTTCATAAGAGAGATTCTTCTCCAACTGAACTACCTCTGGGCTCAAAACATGATATGGATCTAACATATACTTTCTCAACATTGAAACATAAAAAACATTGTGTACCTGAGATAAACTTGAAGGTAAAGCCACTAGGTAAGCAACTAATCCAAATTTATCTGGAATTTCATATGGTCCAATGAACCTTGGACTCAGCTTTCCTTTCTTACCAAATCGCATCACACTTTTCCACGGTGAAACTTTGAGAAAACATGATCACCTACCTCGAAAGATAGATCCTTCCTCCGGTTATCTGCATAACTTTTCTGTCAGCTCTGAGATGTTCTCATGTGTTTCTAAATCAACTGAACTTTTTCTTCCATCTCTTCTACCAATTTTGGTCCCATCATCTTCATTTCACCTACTTTATCCCAAAAAGTTGGAGTTCGACACCGCTTCCCATATAATTCCTCAAATGGTGCTATCTGTATACTAGAATGAAACTGTTATTATATGAAAACTCAACCAAAGAAAGATGTTGGTCCCAACTTCCCTGATAATCCATAGAGCAAGCTCGTAGCATATCCTCCAAGGTCTGAATTGTTCATTCTAACTTCCCATCTGATTGCTGATGAAAAGTTGTACTAAAATTTAATTCAGTACCCAACGACTTCGGAAGGCCTTTCCAAAAGTTAGAAGTGAACCTGGGATCCGAGTCAGATATAATGGAGATAGGAACTCCATGTAACCTGACTATCTCTTTAAGATACAAACGAGAAAGTTGATCTAGAGATAAGGTATCTCGAATAGGAAGGAAATGAGCAGATTTTGTCAAGCGATCAACAATAACCCAGATTGCATTATTACCTTGAGATGTCTTCAGAAATCCCACAACAAAGTCCATGGATATATTTTCCCATTTCCACTCTAGAACTGGTAAAGGCTGAAGCATCCCTTTCGGTAACTACCGCTCTACTTTAACCTGCTGACAAGTCAAACACTTTAGAGTAAAATCAGCAATATCTCTTTTCATTCCATCCCACCAGTAGTACTCCCACAAATATTTGTACATATTAGTACTTCCAAGATGAACTGAAAATGGAAAACTATGAGCTTCACATAACAACTCTCTCTTCAAAAGTGAATCACACGACACACACAATCTCTTCCCAAATCTCAAAACACAATCATTATCAATATTGAATTCAGGCAACTTACCCTTCGGAACCAGCTCTACCTTTTTCTTCAACTCATGGTCTTGCTTCTGTTCTTTATTAATTCTATCTGATAGAGAAGATTTCACTAATACCTGAAACAAAACAGAATTACATCCTACACCAACAACTTCTATGCCAAATTTCATCAAATCCTTAACCAAAGTATCGCGTTCCAAACACAACATTGTTAATGAAGCATTACTTTTTTGACTCAAAGCATCACCCACTTTATTTTCTTTTCCTGGATGGTAATGAATTGTAAAATCATAATCCTTGATTAATTATAGCCATCTCCTCTATCTCATGCTCAATTCTTTCTAACTGAATATATACTTTAAACTTTTGTGATCAGTATATATTTCACACTTTACTCCATACAAATGATGCCTCCAAATTTTTAAAGCGAAAACAACAGAAGCTAATTCCAAATCATGTGTAGGATAATTTACCTCATGAGTTTTCAACTGTTGTGAAGCATAAGCAATTACCTGATCATTCTGTATTAAGACGCAACCAAGTCCTTTCAATGAAGCATCATTGTATATAACGAACTCCCCATTCCTGGATGGTAGTGCCAAAACAGAAGCATTCACCAATCATCTTTTCAGTTCCTGAAAACAATCATCACATTCTTTTTTACAGATAAACTCAACACCCTTCTGAGTTAGCTTAGTCATTGGACTAGATAACCATGAAAAATTTCTAAAAAACCTTCGGTAATAGCCTGCCAAACCAAGGATTCTATGAATCTCAGTTACATTTGTGGGTCTTGGCCATTATTCCACAACCTTTGTTTTTGCAGGATCAACAGTTATCCCATCTTTAGAAGCAATGTCACCATGTAATGAAATTTGTTGCAACCAAAACTCACACTTTCTGAATTTCCCATACAATTTATTTTCTTTCAAGGTTTGGAAAATAACCCTTAAATGAATTTCATGCTCCTCTTTACTTTTAGAAAACACCAAAACATCATCCATAAAAACAACCAACATTTTTCACCTGAGTGAACTGAGCTATCACTACAACAAATTGTTTAGTTCTGATTCTCACCATCTCAGGATACTGATTTGAATGTTCATTTCCCTCTGTATGTCTTCCTAGAAAATCTATTTTGTTTCCTCTATGAAAAACCATTCTTAACACCGAAATATCTTAGGTGAAGAAACATGGTAATCTGTAAATTCTATATGATTTCAATCATACCATAAATTAATTTATAATTTAACAATTTTCTAACTCCTAATGTTGTCTAAACTGACTTATGATACCAACTATAGGGCCCCAGCCTTAAATCGTACTTAATCGTGAGTTATTACAAGATTACACATTGAGGATCTTTTAAGGTATAGAGTTTTAGAGAATTAGATGATAAAACTTTCATTATATTCCACATTTAAACAAAGTGGTTACATAAAAGATAGTATTCATTTTCCCATCAACGGAAACATATTTAAAATAAAACATGGATTCTTTCTTGACACTTCCTTGACACTATCATCATATCATGTACCAATCCCTTGACCTATGAAAAAAAAAATTCAAACACTTGGGATGAGCATAAAAATCATAGTAAGGGTTATAAAAAGTATGGAAAGGAAACAACTGTACATATATACATAAGAATGAAATCATACTTTACCCATAAAACTTAAGCACTTTAACATAACTTATAAAATCATGTATAAATCATAGAAATAATAATACATAAAGGTAACTTGAGGCATTCTTAACATTCTTACATAGGTAGTAAGCCTCTTGGTTACGTTTGTAATATCCATCATAGTATATTCCCTAAATCTCTTCAGAGAAACCTTAACATTTAACTCTGTCATGTTACCCAATGCATTAGAGAGCTATACCGGGCTCACCCGCCATTAGTTTATCACGGAACCACACGTCTTCATAACAATGCCCAAGAACCATAACATAATCATAACAAATAACTTAAGAATAAAGAAAATATAACATTCCAACATTTCAATAAGAATACAACATTTTAAGATATTTAAATAATTAATCCATTCTAAAAACCATTTTCAAAACAATTTTAAACATTTATTAAAGGGATTTTTGAATCAAAGTGTCTGATACCACGTTGAAGTTTTTAACATTTTAAACCATTAATATCCATATAATTAAATCCTTAAAAACATTTTCAAATCATGGATATTAATGAGAAATATTGATAAGAATAAATCATTAAAACATTTAAAATGATATTTTTGTTAAAGGGTTTTTAACAAAATGAGAGACACTTGAATACCATAATTGAGGAATAAAATTTAATCGAAACGTTATAATATCATTAAAATAAATGTATTCATGATATAATATTTCAAGGGACGGTATATACACCATATAATACTGAATTGGTTCATAGCAACAATGAAGTCTCATTAGAAATGTAAAATGAGATGAAATCCCTTATAAAGAAGGTATCCTTAAATTAAGGATAAATCAATCTCATAATTAGGTGTGACAAATATAAATACACACAATATAAGTGGATATTAATTTTAAAACCATCAAAGGTCATTCACACATATTCAAAGGATGACATATTCAATAACTACATGTTTAACCCAAAGAAATCGAAATTGGGTTAAGAAGTTCCCTTGGTAAAATTCGACAGCCTTACGGCATCACTTTAAAATTCATAAAATTAATTGATGAGAGAGAAAATGGTGTCTCATATCTTTTACATAAAACTTACATCAATAAGGATATAGAAGAACATATCCCAACATAAAAAGATGTAAATTAAAACACATAACAAAATAAGTCTTTTAAAAAGAGGAGGGTGAAAAGTTCCCTTACTGATTTGGGCAACATTCGAAACATACACCCCATGGAAGAAGGGTAATTAAATGAAGATTTAACTACCCATAAATGAGAGTATATTATACAAATATTAAAATAATGGTCATTACATACACCACACAAAAGGAAATAGTGGCCAATGTAGCATGAATCTCACAGGAATAAAAAGTGAGATGAAAATCCACTTATGAAAATTCGGCAGCCTAACGGCGCCACATAAAACATCCAAAAATGGATTGATGAGATCAAATAGGGTCTCTCATAAAATTAAAATAAAAATCACAGAAATAGGAATATAAAATATCATCCTCCATCATAAGAACATCGAGCATAAAAGAAATGACATAAAAGAGAGTACTTGAAAAGAAAGAGAGAGGTGGGATCCCTTACCTCGGGTCCGACTTGACTAGATCGTTATTTAAACTCTTGAATAATAAACTTGAGTTAATTTATACTTTATTAAGAACATTTTTCAAGTTAATTATTCCTCTAATATCACTTAGTACCATGCTATAAACACTATGTAATTATTTAAGTTAATAATGGTCGTTTTGTAGATCATTGCTACTTGAGTCAAAAATAAACTCTTTATAATTACAAGCTGCTCATGTGGTAAAATATATATTATATACAGAGTTATATTAATTATTTAGATATCATATATATCATATATATCCATTATATGAATGCATTTATAATGTTTCATAACATTTAGAGGTAAGAAATGAAATGCACCGTTCATGGAGACGGTAAGTCGTACGTAGGCATGAACGCTACTTCCATTTCTATTTCTTATTTAATGGAATTAAAACATAATGATACATAATAGTATTATAATTACAGTATGGTATCATACATAATATCATTAAATATATCCTTTATACATACCACATAAGGTATTAATAAATCAAATCACTTTGAGGGGGCGGTAGTCCGCACTTCCAAAGATGAAGATAT
The DNA here is from genome assembly GCA_963277665.1 of Viscum album. Classification (NCBI taxonomy): domain Eukaryota; kingdom Viridiplantae; phylum Streptophyta; class Magnoliopsida; order Santalales; family Viscaceae; genus Viscum; species Viscum album. The sequence goes on from OY728165.1 coordinate 932,330,134, forward strand.
CGCGTATACCCCTAATGGAAGCCATAAAGGTATGCCATAAATGAAAAATACAGAAGATTAAGGAAAACATAAACATATTATATATCATATATAAATATATTGAAATCGTAATGGCCACCTTTCAAGGTGTTAGAAGAATATTGAACAATCATCATTTCGTGAGGCAGAAATTCGCCATCCACAGAAACAGTATGTTCTTTAGCCATTAGATGTAGGTGTGTGTAAGTGTAACTCGAATCCTTATTATATAAACATCCTAGTATATTTAATATAATGGTGTTGTTAAAAAATAAAGGAATAAAAATATTTTAGAGGGTTTGAGAAGCAAAATAATACATAAGAACACAAGAGAAAACATTACCTTTAAAACGGGTAACTCTTTTTGATTTGAGCTCAAAGGATTCCTTGGGAAGACTTCTGCCCAAAGTTAGGATTATAGGAGTAAGAGAGAGATGTGGAGAGGAAAAATGGACAGGTTTTGGCCGAGCCAAAGTCTTTGGAAGTGTGGGTAAGGAGGTAGAGGTGGGGGCCTTTTATAAGAGGAGAGGAGGGGCACTCTTGGAAAGTTACAAAATATTGCTTTATTTTCAAATGGGTTTCAGATTTTAAAGGTCCCACATTGATGTATTTTTAGTATAAGGTGATAAGGGTTCTAAATATACTCATACAATATATTTTTGACATGTGTAGATCTTAGATTTTATATTATCTTTTCATTTTATTTAAATCGTTAAATAATGAGGTAATCGCTGCATCATCATGATGTCATAAATAATGTAATTTATTTAATGTCAAAAAATTATGAAAAAAAAAACTATGATGTAGGAAATATTTTTAGATTTAAAATTAATATTTATAGTCAAAAATATCATATATTTAGATAAATTTAAAAATGTTTTACTCAGGTGATACATTCTTTTCTATATTTAACTTTCTTTACCAATAAAAAGATAAAAAGTCACTTTCACACAAAACTGATTCCATGGGGTCCCCAAGATTGGAAAAAGGAATCCCAGGGTCGGCAATGAGACAACAATTAGCATTAGGACACATGTTGGTGTCATTTTTTATTATTATGATATTATTTTATTATCCTTAACTACCTGATTACTCATTAATCAAGATAATTAAAGATAATTATCGTCGTTACAATTCATAATGTCCAAAAACAAAAGATTCTTAATTACATAATTTGGACCTTCTGATTCCAAATATGTAATCCATTTTACAAAATTCCAAACACAGAAATTGCAATAATTAATTTAAAAATAATTCCCATTATCAAAACAAATAGCGGGTTTTTTTGAAATAATATCTATGAAAAGTTTGGCATTAGTTTATGCCCAATTAAAAAGTGAAATTAATCCTAATGACCACCATTGGATTAAATGGTAAAAAATATATTCAAATTACACTTTAAGACCAATTAAAAAGATAATCTAACCATATAATTAAATTAGATGAAAAAGCAGTTTTGATGTAAAATGCAGTATTTTTTCACTATTCATTAAAAATGAACATTGTCAGAAAAATACCAAAAAATTATCCAATGTAAATTTCAATGATCCAATCATAAATAATATGTTCATTTTGACAAATAGAGCTTATAAAATTGACAAAAGTGTGATTTATAAATGGTTTGCCATCAAAAGGCAGTAAAATAATCTTTTACAAAATATTAGTGTATTCAATGCTTAAGATTGGATTTATTCTCATTTTAAGCCTCTAAAACACTATCTAATTCATAAATATACATAGATAAAAATATATATTATTCATTACTTAATTGGGATGTTACAATCAATCTAGTAGGGATCTTCTTCTACTGCAAATGCAGCCATACAATGTCATCCTAGGCATTGACTGGCTATTTTCTATGCATGATATTATTGACTGCTTCCAAATAATAGTCATTTTCTCCAATGAGGATCGACAGCGTGTGGATTTTTTTAGTTAACGGAGTTGTAAAGTGGAGATAGAGTGTGGAGGCTCTTCTTTCTAAGTTGTTCGAGCTTTCATCATAATTAGTGGATGCTGAGATGATGGATGTTCTGGGAGTTGTCAGAGAGTTCCTATATGTTTTTTCCAATGAGGTTGTGACTCTACACCCTTGATGTGACATTGAGTTTGGGATATGATTATAACCTGATGCTTGTCCGATTATGATTCCTCCTTATCGGATTAAACCTTATGAGTTGTGGGAGTTGTGAATTCAGGTTGAAGATCTGATGAAGAACGGTTTTGTGGGACCCAGTGTGTTACCATGGGCTACTCTAGTCTTGTTCGTGAAGAAGGAATATGGTGGTCTAAGGCTGTTCATAGACTACTAGAGACTGAATCAGGTAATGTTCAAGAACTGTTACCCTCTCCCAAGGATAGACGCTCTCTTTGACAAGCTGAGGGGAGCAGGTTGGTTCTTTAAGATTGATCTGCGATCATGGTATAACTAGTTAAGGGAGAAATACAATGATATCCCTAATACTACTTTCAGGTTCATGTATGGACACATTGTGTTCATTGTCATATCATTCAGTGTTATGAATGCACCTACTGTGTTCATGGGGCTCATGAACTCTGTTATCCATGAGTTTCTGGACTATTTCTTCATTTTGTTCATTAATGAGATATTGATCTACTCAAGATCATAGGAGGAACAAACTATGCACATCAGGATGGTCTTGGAGATTCTTAGACATCACCATCTCTATGGGAAGTTGTCCAAGTGCATGTTCTTGACACAAGAAGTGCATTTTTCTAGACACGTGGTATCTCAGCAAGGCGTAGAGGCTGATCTGTCAACGGTTTAAGTGGTTTTTTCTTAGGAAGAACACATGAATGTGACAAAGGTTCATTGTTACCTTGTTCTGGAAGGCTATTATCAGAGTTTCATACTCATATTATATTAAGTTGCAGCTCTTTTTAAAGCTTTGACTTGAAAGGACCAGGCCTTCGTGTGGATTGAGTAGTGTCATACAACTTTCATCTATCTGAATGAATGGTTGTTAAACTCTCACATGCATAAGTTTCCAGAGGAAGGGGTGTTTTTTGAGGTTTTTTTTGATACTTATGGACTTGGCATGGGGTGTGTGTTGATGAAGTAGGGGGATTGATCTCTTAGGGGTCTAGGAAGTTACATCCTCATGAGCATAATGATGCCACCCATCACATAGATTATGTAGCAGTTGTGTTAAAATTAAATTTCTGAAGGAACTCCCTCATCGGGGTACGATTTGTGGTCTTCACAGATCATAAGTGCTTGAGGTATATCTTCTCTCTTAGAGACTTGAACATGCGGCAGCGGATGTGGATGAATTTTCTTCTGAACTATGATTTTGATATTTCCTACAACTCAAGAAAGGGGATCGTGGTGGCCGATGACTTTAGTAGAAAGTCGCAGAAGGATGTGGTCTGAGAATCGGTATATACTTGGAAAGCAGAGGAGGAGTTGGTTGCCCTAAACCTAGATGCAGGGGTGTAGAATGGTAGAGACTTTCTGTTTCAGATGAAATTGCAGTCCTCTCTATTGTGCAAGGCGGAGGAGTCTCAGTGGGAAGTATTACAGAATGATGTGATGCATGATTGTGTTAGCCAGGGCAGTGCTCTGGAAGGATGGTTAGAAGATGGTCAGAATCAGATTTTGTTTCATGGAAAGTTGTTTTCCTTGGGGGGAAATGTGTGAAAGAGTTCTTGGTGATTTTCATAACTCACCCTTGGAAGTACACCCAGGAGTTTCCAAGATGTACAGGGGATTAAGGGGTCAGTTTTGGTGGCCTAGGGTGAAACGGGAAGTTACAGAGTTTGTGGTAAGGTTCCTGGTGTGTTAGTAGGTGAAGGATGAACATCACATCCCATTAGGTTTGTTTCAGCCTTTAGATTTCCTCAAGTGGAAGTGGGATGAAATCTCTATGGATTTCTTCACAGGACTACATAGGGTTCAAGGAGGTTGTGATGCTATCTGTGTAGTGGTTGACCAGGTGGCGAAATCATCTCACTTCTTGGAGATCAAGGAGTCATGTTTGGTGGATACCTTATCAAAAAGATACGTGGATGAGTTGGTGTGGTTTCATGGAGTTATGAGGTCCATAGTCTCAGATAGGGATGCATGGTTTACCTTAGGACTCTGGAGAGGATTGAAGCATTCTTTTGGCACCTAGCTATGACTTAGCACTGCTTTCCACCCTTAGACAAATGGGCAGACAGATCGGACCATCCAGACATTAAAGGATATGATACAGAAATGTGTTTTGGACTTTGGGTGATCTTGGGAATGACATTTTCCCTTAGTAGAGTTTGACTACAATAATATATATCACTGTAATATTGGCAGGGAACCATTTTAATTATTTTACGGGAGGCCATGTCATTCACTTATGTTCTAGACTGAGGTTGGGGAGGCAGGTGTTCTTCACCCAAAGCTAGTTGAAAGCACAACCGAGAAAGTTCAACTCTTACAATAGAGGATGAAGGTAGCCCAGGACCAATAGAATTCATATGTCGATCATAGGAGAAGACCCTTGAAGTTCAAGGTCAGAGACCATGTGTTCTAGAAGGTCTCCCCTTGACGTGGGCAGTGAAGGTTTTCAAGGGTATAAATCTCTATCCTAGGTTCATCGGGCCATTTCAGGTGTTGGGGCGACTCGGTGAGGTGGCATATCAGCTGGTGTTACCACCTAAGTTGGAAAGGATCCCCGATGTTTTCCATGTCTCCCAGTTTCGTCGATATCTACACGATCATTCTCATGTCATTGACTGGGGAGAGTTACATATAAGGGATGACTCTATTATCCTAGAGTGACTAGTGAGGATTAAAGATCTAATTGATAAAGTGCTTTAGGGATGAACCATCCCTATTTTCGTTTGTTTTGGAGTCATGGTGGCCTTGAGGAGAGTACTTGGAGAGAGAAGTTGAGATCCGCACCCATTACCCAGAGCTGTTTTGAGTTTTGTTCTTTTTTTTACTTGTTTGTGATGTAGTGCTTGACATTATTAACTATGAAATTTTTAGTTTGCCTTATTCTATGAATGTTTATGATGATTCCTGACTGTGAGGATTGGAGGACCTGATCTCTAATCAATATGCATTAGGGTGGATGCAATTTCAACTGTGTGGCCAAGTCAGTGCCACCCAAAGCGGATAGTTTCATGAAATTGAGGAAGGGACTCCCTAATCCATATGACTAGATGGTGTGACCTTTTTATGTTTGTGTACTTGAAAGAGAAGTGTTCCTAGATGTTGAGGAGGTTTACTCCTGAGAGGTATCTTTGAGGTGGTTCATTAGACCCCTATCTTTTCTTCGGGTCTAGTTTTGTTTATCAAGGACCAAAATAGTTTGAGAGGTATCTGATGGAATGGATCAGTCCCTCCAAGTCCATTACATTGTCAATTTTTTGTGTTGGTAACCCTGTACGAATCAATGAATTGTGATGGCAGTAGTGTCAGTGGCAAGGTGTCATCATGGTGTCACCCATCGGTGTCCCTAATTGGTGAGTCATCAATCAGTGCATCACTGATCAGTGTGTCCCTGATCAGTGAGTCGTCGATCGGTGCCCCAAGGTTGTTGAGGGTTTCCTACCCCAATTTTTTCATAATGACACTATTAAGACTTATTAGACTTTTAAAGGGGTTAAAGGCCATTTTTAAAGCCTATACATGATTTTCTAGATCTCCAAGAGTGTGGATACCTTCAGTTGACCCAAAATTTGTGTCGTTGTTACGCTTTATCCTCTGTTTAAATGAAATATTTTAACTCACATCTACTATGGACCCCTCTATGATTATAATTATTAAATAAAAATTAATTCCATCATGTGTAACTACCCAACCTTGTGGAGAAACCACAATCCTCCATTAAAGGCATCCAAGAATTCTTATCCCGTAACTCCAGGATCTCACTTTTTATCACTCAGGAATTCATTCTTCTTCTTGAATGGACTCTTTCTTTTTTCATAGTGAATTTGGAGTCCCCCTTCCTAAGGCTAGTGGTGTGCCTGTGATGGAGCCTTTACTGCTCACTCTTGGAGTCCTCGGAGTTCCTCCCCTATAAGTCATGCATCCCCAGTTCATGGTGTGTGGATAAAAACATCAATCATTGATCATCCAAGTAGGGGTTTTTCCTTCATCTCTCTTTACTTTGTATAATTCGTGGTTGGTATGATGATGTTTCTATGGGAATGGATGAAACCAAACATTAATGAATATAATAAATGGGTTTTAAATAATGAAGGGTTGTGTTTGATGATTATGCTGTACTCTTTTACCTTTTCTTATATGTTTTTGAATTGCATGGGCTTATGTCCACTGAGAATCGTTATCGTTGGTGGTCCTTTCTTGCGAACTAATGAACCTATTTTTCCTAGATTATTCAATGATTGAATGGATTTAACATAGAAACTGGTTAATCACATAAACTTAGTGGATTAAATGGATGCCTAATGAATAACAATCCTTGTATGGTCACCCCGGTTAACCGAATGGAAAGACGGAACTAAAGGAATGGGGTGTTTAAATTTGAAAACCCCCTTGCATTGTTTTGGTGATATGTGTGGTGGTTCTGATTGATGCTTATTGGGTGACGTGGATGGTGATGGGATCCCCTACTGTGAAGTTATTGGTATGTGGATCTGAGGTTGTGTGGGGTCGTATGTTGGGGTTTTCTTTGGTTCTAGTACTTCGAGGGATCTAACAGATCCCTTTTGTTTTTGTGACATTACAAGAGAATCGGGTGTGAAGGCTTATTTTCACTACATGGTTGTCTTTTTCCTTAGATTATGGATTTTCTTGTTAGTTTATCTGTAGTGAAGAATTATTTAAATGGAACCACTTGAATATAATAACAAGAACAAGTTCAATGTGGAATTGTTTTCCAGGAATGAGTTGTAACTTGGTCATGGCTGTTGTGCTTTTTATGTATGAATAGTAATGAAGGTGTTTGTGTATGGGTCGGTTTTGGAACCCCTCAGTTGGGATGAGTTCTTTTTATCTATATGTATAATTTAGTTCTTATGTTTCTTATTTTCACCACACCCAAGTTGAGCAATTAATGTCGAACACCCCCATTTCATGGGGGAGGGTGTTTTTTCCAACACTCCTATGAGTGACTGGTTGTTATCCCCTTTTCTTCTCCCTTTCCCGAGTAGCCCAAGACTCTTCTGGAAGGCTGTGACTGCCTGAGGTCCATTATAGCCCAAGATTATTCAGGAAGGGTATGTTGTACTGGTTGGACCAGGTGTGTGCGGGAATGTTGTTTCTGAAGTGTCTTCTGGATGAGGTCCAGGTTTCTTTAGGTGTGGAGGTAGTTGTTCTGGCCTAGGTTTCTTTAGGTGTAGTGGTAGTTTTTGTGGACCAAGTGTCTTCATGTAGTGATGTGTTTGGTTGTTGTGGCCCAGTTGTTTGTGGGTAGGATGTGAGGTTGTGGTGGTCCAAAAGGTTGTTGTTGGGGCAGTAGCGGGACTACGGTGAGAATGGAAGGGGAGGTCTGACACATAGAATGTTATCAATAACCAGTGGAAAAGTGATATGATGTACCCAATCATCTATGTTTTATTACTACTACTTTACATGACTTGTGTTATTTGTGGAGTGTACATTGGTGAGGTTTGGGTGGATAGTTTCTTTTCTATGTGCTTTGGTTATCTTCTTTCTCACTAGGCATTATAATGTCTCCCTTCTTGTGTATGAGAGCTTTTGGCCTTCCCTACTGAGTATAAATTTATACTCACACTATATATATAAAACTATTTTTAGGTTTCAATGAGGACTTCGGGGTCTATGTGAGACTGTATTAGCTCAGAAACTAGGAGCATTTGTGTTGCTGCTTTTCTTTTCTTTTGGTACTTCCATTTCAAGTGTTCTTGTATTTGTAAAACTTTATATTGGAACCTGCATATGGGAATGGATTGTTTTTTTCATTACTTTTACTTCCATATTTGGAGTTGATTGGTATTTACTACCTTATCTCTTGATCTTTTTCAAAAAAATAGGGGTAATACCTTCCATATCACATATGATTTTACACCCTTGTTTCTAGTCTCCATTCTAGGTCCGAATGAAGGTGGGAATATGAGGGTTATTATCTCTCCTTCAACTTAAAGAAGGAAGGGTCTAGCATTTTGTTTTCCCTTCCCTCATATTGGTGAAGTTAGGTTGTGGCAAACATAAATATTCTTACAGATTGGACAATATCAGTTAGAAATGAAAAAATTTAAATGGAAGAGAAAACTAACAATAAAATTATAAGGGAGAGAAATATAGAACATGTTCTGATGAAATATAACAACAAAAAATCCCTAAACTTGATCTACGATAATGGTCACTAATATCCCCAAGAATAACGATAATAGGAGATAATTTTTATTAAAATACACTTTTCCAGATTTTAGGAATTCTATATATCACTATGAAAATATTGAACTATATTTACATGACACATTTCATTTTCATGGGAACAATCTTATCCTTCGGTCATGACATGAAATATTTCTATGTAATCCCTCAACATAAGTTTAATCATTTTTTTTAATTAATATAGTAATACCCAAATCCTTTTTCTATTTACAATTTATGAAATTTAATAAATAGTTAACCATATGAAACATCTTATTATTATAATCCAAAACATTGTAATTATTTCCACTGTAGTTAGTATTATATGTTTTAAATTATCTATAATGATAATATCCTTAACAAAACAGCATAATATTAACATTGTGAAAAAACAATGGGTTATATTTCCCCTAACAATGTTTTTAAGAAAAATTTTCTTGATAATTAATCACATTTCTTAGTACCATTACACATATAGTCTAAAATATATAATAAATTATTATTTCAGTACATTTCTTATATATTTAATAATTCATATGGTGAAAATACCATAAATAAAATAATTTTAAAACATATTCCATGTATCGAAATAAAAAAGAATTTTAATCGTTCTACTTCAGTTGTACCAAATCACATTCTTGAACTTCACCCCTTAGCTTCTCCTAGTCTATTTGACATTGATTATTGGGGATTTATTTCCACATTTCACCATTTCAATACATCTTAAAAACTAAATATCTATATTTTCTTTATATTCTTCCCATTAATTTTCTTAGTGACCCTTTTTCCTGCTTATATAACAAACTCCCAATCCTTTTACAAATTTCCCATATTGATTATTTCACTAGTTATCACTTGTAGGATATCATTCTTCCCCTTCCTCCATTTATCCATGATTTTCTCCCCTTCCCTATTCTTCACGTTCTTTAAATTGAACCCATATGATGTGGAAAATTATTTTTATTTCGTGATAGCATATAAAAAAATTTCATCATATGGAGAAAATGTATGAGACACCAATGATTTTCAAAAACTTATCTTAATCCCTTCAAATAAATTGTCAATATTTTAGTCCATGTTGCATATGTACTCCATGGAATACCATGAAAAACGTTTTATGATAGATTCATACTTTGTAACACATTATTACTCCATTTTCATTAATATAAATCACTTTCTCTTCAGCTTAGTTGGTTTCTCATGAGGGAAATATTTTTCAAATAATCCCTCTTTAAAATTTTTTCATTCAATTGGTAATATTTGTATAACCTATAAAGTTTTTTTAACACCCCAAGCTTCCACAGTACGCTTCTCTTTGAGTAATACAGTAGCGTGAGTTCTACGCAACTTTGAGTTCTAACACACACCACAACCAATCAAAGTAGCTGTTACGAATAGTAATACCCAATTTTTGAAATTTTATAAAATTTATCTCTCAAAATGGAATTCATTTTTGGATTCAGAATATCGAATTTATCCTAGGGTGAAATTTTGTTACTTTTCAGATAACTTTTATATTTTGATGAATAGTGAAAATTACTCAATTTTAATTAAAAACCACTTTTTTAATCAAAGTAATTAATTATGGTAAATTATTAATTTGAGTGGTTTTAAAGTATATCTATAATATATTTTTACCATTTAATACAATCTTGGTCATTGGACATAATTTAACAATCAAACCGGACATAAACAAGTGTCAATCTTCTGATAGTTATTATCTCTTAAAAACACGCTTTATGTTTTAACAGGAAATAATTTTAAATTACTTTCTGCCACTTATGTGTTTTGAATTTAGAAAAATGGATTCCATATTTGGAATCAGGATATCCAAATTTGTTTAAATATGTATCCATTATTTTTAGACATTTTGAATAATTACTTCGGTAAATATTTTTATTTACCATGGTTTAAGGGTAAATCCGGTAAATAAGGGTAAACAATAATATTATAATAATAATAAATAACCCTAAAACGTGTCATAACCTTATAGGTTGATACATGTCCGACCATGGTCATCTTTGGGTCGATTTTGGGACCCCATTGATCCACTTGTAATTGATAAGGACACTTTATATTAATTAAGATAAAATAAATACAAAAATGACTTAAGCATATATCTTTTAGCAAAACAATTTTTACACAGGGTAATATATGTTGGATTTTCGACTATAAATATTCATTATAAATCTATAAATATTTCCTATATAATGGTATTTTATTTATAATTTTTAGACATTTAGTAATTAAATTTATATATGAAATAATAATGATCCAGTATTTTCCTTATTAATGAAAGAATCAAATAATTGATATTATAAATATCAAAATAAATGTAATTAGAATCTTTTTATGAATTGAAATAATTTTATAGGATAATATTACATATAAGGACTGGTTATATGAATTTGTTTCAAAGTAATAATGTTTTTTAGATTTTATCAAAAACAAAATACCCAATAGTGTCAAAATTGACATAAAAGAGTTTTTGAAAAAAATATTATATTATTAATTGATATTCTATTCCTAAAAATCTAAGGATCGTCCAAAGGACTTATATCATGATAGGTGAATCATTAATGGACAACTTTGGGGGTCTCTTGGATGTATATAGTAAGTTTATTAACTATATAATATAAAAATACAAATTGACATGGTAAATGTGAAACTAATTAACTAAGAGTTAAAACTAAAAGATAAGGTTAATATAATGACCCAAACCTGTCTAAATTCTATTTGTTGAAATTATTTCGATGCATACCCACCTTATACTTTTAATAATCTACTTTGGAGACATTATAAACCGAATATGAATTTATTATAAAATAATATTTCTAGCTTTTCCAAAGGTTCCCCTCACCCCTCTTATAAAAGGGAACTCCCCCCTTCTCATTAATTAACACATTCAATGCCTTTTGTCTCGGCCAAACCCTTCCCAAATACTCTCTCAGCTTCTTTCACTTCAACCTAGAGGCCTTATTTTGACCAGAACGACACCCTAATGAGCCCTTTTGATCAAATCAAAAGGAAGAACCTGAGGAAGAGGTAATGTTTTCACCACCCTCTTTCATGTTTCTTTCTTCTTCAATTTCTTCTCTATTTGTTATTCCAATTCTAAAATAATAACTCCAGTATCCTATATATACTGTGATGTTATTAGAAACATGGTACAACCATATTAAGTATTTTATCCATCCTTTGAATGACATGTCACCATACGTGCGTACGTACGACTTACCATCTCCATGTCGTGGTGTAATTGTTATTAAAAACATTATTATTTGGATGGGTATAATAATTATGTGTAATTCATGTAAATAATAAATATAACATGATAATGATTCTGTATATATGATATACCATCCAATTATATATTATTTTAATATCAAAAAAATGATATTGTTGCTCATGCGTACATACGGACTACCGTCTCCACGAACTTGATGATATTCAATCCCCATCGTATCCATTCGAGACTAATTATCATTTGATGATTAAAAATAATGTTTAAGGACATGATATAATTATGTATATGAATAAGATACAACATATCCATAACAAACACGGCTTATGTAACAAGACAGATAAGTAAACACCCGAAACGACGATAATACTATTAACAAAGAAATGTTAAAAGATCATATATGATATCATATTAATGTATATGATTATTGTATAATTTAATATCAATTATTTCACCATTATATAGGGTTTTAACCTACCCCTAACCAAGTAAAATTACAAGGTAAGGGTTTATTTTACAATCTCTTCATTATTCGAGGTTTTTTATACGTAAATATCTATCGGGACCTCTTTATCATCCACATAAATTTTTCTTAAAAATGTATTTCAAAACATTCTTACTATTTTACAGAATATGGGTTAAAGTCATTTATACCCTTGTTTGACTTTTTATAAGAATTTTATAAAGGAGTCTTTTCATCGTTTTCCAAACATGGTCCTTTTTAACCTTTTCGACAGAATTAAGGTAAAAATGCCTTTTTTAACTTATACTGCTGGTGCGGCTATTTTCCACCATTATAAAATCTTCAAATATTACCTTACAAGATTATATGAATATTTTCAAAGTAAATTTTTTTTTATAATTATGTGACTTTTAAATGATTTTGAAAAAAAGAGATATTTCTCTCAAATAGTTTTGATTTCATCTATGTCGACATCCTTTTATGGATTTTAAGCTTATTTGAAGTTTATTTATTATGATACAAAACTTCCATATTTTATTGAAGGTTTTTTGATATGTTTGACTGTGGATGTGTTATTTTTATACCATTCATGGTTTATGGAGAAATTATTGACATTCTGAATTCTTGCTTTAATACGAATTTTTATGATATGTTTAAATCTGTTCATATGAGGAATGCATTGGACTTAATATGTGACAGGTGGAGCCCACTATAGCTTCTCGATGCATCAGTAGGTCTCATGAGACAAACTAGTTTCTTGGCACAAGGCCTTGACAAAATCTTATTTTTAGTCTTGGAACGAGGCCTTGGCTATGTGGTTATGATATTTTGGTATTATTCATTCCATCATTATGAAAGTGGTTATTGATATTGCATGTGATTATTATAATAGTAGAATATCCATTCGAATAAGTAAATGGAATTATTTCATTTTATCTTTTCCATATTATGATGAAGTAAAAGTTTAAAAGGCTTTTGTTTAAATTATAAATTTCCTTAAATGTTTATGATTATTTATGAAAGTTTCTTCTATATTGTTATCCTTACTGAGCATCTCAGCTCACCCCTTTCAATGTTTTTTTTTCAGGATGTGAAGATGTAATTTATGAATGACCTGTAGGGATAGTATGAGAGGATATGAAGACAAGATGTTGTTATATTAGTTTTCACTTTATGATGTAATGTAAGACTTATTAATGTATCTATTGTTTCCAAGGCTACTAAACTAATCGGTATTTTGAGACTTGATCTTTTGTGATCATGCCAATGTTATGTAATAATTCACCGACTCTGGGTAACTGTGGTCAGGTCATTATAGTTGGTATCAAAGGAAGTTTAGTAAAAACCTTGGAGGCTAGATTTAGATAAACTCTGATTAGAGCACATAGATCTAAGATGGAATTTGAGGATTAGTATAGAATAACCTCCTAGAATTTTGGTATTGTAGAACTTTTGTGAGTTTTCTGAGCAATACATCCCTGTCTGGATACGAGAAGGTAGAGGTGGCTCCGGCACAGATGTACCTAGGGGTAAAACCCAAATACACCACTTTGAGCTAGACTCGAATGATATCTTGTGCACGACAATGGGCCTTGCGGCACTCTTAGTTACGACACTCCTGGGGGATATGCCTAGGATAACTCTCATTTTCATTACAAACCATTATAAAGGGTTTATGAGTATATACTTCCTCAAAGAAAAATTTTTATGATTATGGGTTATATCCATAAATAGTTCAATTTATGTTAAGTGTTTTACAAGTATGGAATTATGTATTTTGATTCATAAATTGATCTAGTTGATGAAATTGTTTATAAATGGTGCCTAGTGGAAGGAATGGAACCCGTATCAATGCACGCACTCCATGTAGGGATTTACCTTCTGCTCAAGATAATTATAGTGGAGCTGGTGATGCAACTGGTACTGATCAATTAATCACCATACTAGGACAACTCACTCAGATTATTAATAATAACCTTACCCGTATAGAGCACCCTAATCCATAGCGTAGAGGATCAATGTGAGATCACTTCATGAGGAAGAAACCACCAACATTCAATGGGAGTAAAAATCCATTATTATCTGAGAAATGGATAAGCTCCCTAGAGAAAATATTTTAGGCTTTGGGGAGTAGTGAAAGGGAAAATGTTTTCATGGAATTTTATTGCCTCACTGGAGATGTTGATCAATGGTGGTCATTGATTCAAAACATGAAGGAAGATGATGAAGTATCAAATATGTAATGGAGGGATTTCAAATAGCTTTTCATAGAAAAATAATTTCCTTGTGACCATCGAGTAGATATGGAAAGGCAATTTCTGAGTCTGAGACAAAAGGAGGATGAAAATGTCGCAAAGTATGAGGATAGCATTACAAGGTTAGCAAGGTATGCTGAAGATTATATACGTAACACAAGAAGTAAGATTGATCATTTCATTGATGGGTTAAAACCATTTCTTCTTTGAGAATTATTGTCACAATCCTTCTCGTCGTACGAAGATATTGTCTCATGTGCTATCAAGACAGAAAAAGAATTCTCTATGTCTTATGACAATAAAGAAAAGAAAGAGAAGAAGAAATCTACTAATAAATATGGGAATGGAAATAAGGGTAAGAAGGGAAAGGTTTAATATCCATCCAGTAGTAAATGTGGTAAGAAACACCCCGGTACTTTCTTGAAGGGAATGGGAGTCTATTACAAGTGTGGTGAAAAAGGCCACCAAGCTCGTGATTCCAAGGGGAAGAAAGAAGCTAACAATGTTTAATGCTACAACTTCAGAGAGATGGGACATTATGAAAATGAATGTCCTAAGCTTCAAGGGAGCATACCTAATAAAAGGCCAAGGGATCAAGGCCAAGCTTATGCTATCACTACTTCTGAGGTAGAAGCTCTGAAAGACGTGGTGGCAGGTAATTTAATGGTTTCCTCAAGTTTAGAAAATACATTATTTGATTCTAGATCATCGCATTGTTTCATATCTTTCCAGTTTTCTAAAAAAATAATATATTTATAATTTGATTTAACAAGGGGGTTATCAGTTAAAACTCCTAAGGGAAGTATCATTGCAACAATGTTTTGTGAATCAGTCCCCATTAGAGCACATAAATGTTCTTTAGCCGCTCATTTCATCGTCATACCTATGATTGAGTTTGATATAATCCTCGGTATGTATTGGAATTAGGACCATGATGTGAAGATTTATTGTAAGAAGAAGGAGGTTACAATTTTTGACAATGATGATAAGGAACACCTTATCTTTAGAGTAGAATCGCCACCACCTAATTCTTATCTAGATCCACCCCCAGTAGCTCAACTAAATTAAATTATTGGGGAGGAAGAGAATTAAATGATTGTGGGTGAGGAAAATAATTTTCAAATTGAGGATGTACCTATTGTGAAAGAATATATAGATGTGTTTCCAGAAGATTTACCTGGACATCCTCCAGAATGAGAAGTTGAGTTTTCCATTGATTTAATTCCTAGATCGAGGCCTATATCGAATACCCCTTATAGAATGGTCATTTTGGAATTAGTTGAACTAAATAATAAGCTAGAGGAATTGAGTAATAAGGGATTTATTCACCCTAGTGTTTCTCCATGGGGATCCCATGTTCTTTTTTTAAAAAAGAAAGATCGATCTATGAGGTTATGTATCGACTACAGGGAGATCAATGCTATAATAATAAAGAACAAGTATCCCCTACCTCGTATTGATGATTTATTTGACCAACTGCATGGAGCTCAATATTTTTCAAAGAATTTCATTCGGTCTGGATACCATCATTTGTGTGTGAAGAAGGAATACATTCAAAAGACAGCATTTCGAACCAGGTACGGGCATTATGAGTTTAGAGTAATGCCTTTTGGGCTGACTAATGCACCCTCTGTATTCATGGATCTAATGAATAGTGTTTTCAAGGAATATCTAGATGAATTTTTGGTGGTATTTATTTATTATATCTTGGTATACTCTAAAATCTACGAAGATCATGAAAATCACTTGTGCATTATCCTGAAGACTCTGAGAAGACATGAATTATATGGGAAGTTTAGTAAGTATGAATTCTGGCTTCAAAAGATTTCTTTTCTTGGCCATATTGTCTCTAAATATGGAATCTCTTTTGATCTTTCTAAGACCAAGGCCATCCAAGAATGGCCTGCATCAACGAGTATAACTGAGGTACATAGTTTTATTTGTTTATCAGGTTATTATCAACGTTTCTTCCATAATTTTTCCCGGTTGGCTAACCCATTAACAAATCTCACCCATAAAGGGGTTAAATTTTTTTGGAAAAAAGAGTGTGAAGAATGTTTTTGAAGAACTGAAGGGACGATTAGTCAATTCTCTTATATTGACTCTACCATCGGGGAATGATGGGTTCGTTATTTATAGTGATGCATCGAAGAAAGGACATGGTTGTGTCCTTATGAAGAATGGTAGGTTTATTTCCTATGCATCACAACATTTGAACATTCATGATCAAAACTATCCTACTCATGATCTAGAGTTAGCAGCTATGATCTTTTCTTTGACGATATAGAGACACTACCTCTATGGTGAAAAATTTGAGATTTATACTGATCACAAGAGTTTGAAGTATATTTTCTCACAAAAATAACTCAACATGAGGCAAAGGAGATGGCTTGAATTACTCAAGGATTGTTATTGCACGATACACTACCACCTGGAGAAGGCAAAAAAGGTAGAAGGTGCTTTGAGCAGAAAAGATCATGGAGTTTTGAACAATATGAGAATTGAAAGGGATCCAATTTTCATGGATCTAGTGAAGATGGACATGGGAATAACCATGGAAGGTGAAACATCAATGCTTTCTCAAATGGTTTCCAAACCATCTTTACTAGAAAGAATTAAGAGTTATCAGACCGATGATAAAGAATTTCAAAAGAAGATTAAAGCTATGAATGATGGGATATTGAGAGACTTTGTGTATGAAGATGGAATTTTGAAATTTTGGAAGAGACTTTGTGTTACCGATATACCTGATCTAAAAAGGGAATTGCTAGACGATGCTCATAGTTCTAATTTCTCTATACACCCTGGGAGCACCAAAATGTATAGAGATTTGAAGGAACATTTTTGGTGGGACAACATGAAGAGGGAGATTGCTTATTTTCTGTCAAGATGTATGGTTTCTCAACAATTGAAAGATGGAAGGCAACAGCCTAGTGGAGTATTGCAACCTCTTCCCATACTTGAGTGGAAATGGGATAATATTATTATGGACTTTGTCATGGGGTTACCAAAGTCTCCTAGAAGGAACGATGCAATATGGGTCAATATTGATCGTCTTACCAAGTCAGCACATTTTCTTGTTATAAGAGAATATTTACCACTTGAACGTCTAGCAATACTATATATTAATGAAGTTGTGAGACTTCATGGAGTACCAATATCGATTGTTTCTGATCGTGATCCTGATTTTACATCAAGATTCTGGAAAAGTCTTCAGATAGCCCTGGATACTGAACTTCATTTAAGCACTGCCTACCACCCAAAAACTGATTGACAATCAGAACAAACTATTCAAACCATATAAGACATGTTGAGATCATGCTCACTTGACTTTCAGGGTATGTGGGATCAATATTTTCCTCTGGTGAAATTTTCCTATAATAATATCTTCCATTCAAGTACTCAGATGGAACCATATGAATCGTTATACAGAAATAGATTTCACACACCAACCTGTTATGATGACGTTGGTGAAAGAATACTTGTAGGCACAGAACTGGTGGAGGAAACAATGGAAAAGGTAAAGGTAATCCAAAACCACATCAAAGCAGCTCAAAGTAGGTAGAAGAGTTATGTCGATAACCGAAGGAATGATTTGGAATTTCAGGTAGGAGATCATGTTTTGTTGAAGGTATCTCTATGGAAGAGAGTTATACGTTTCGACATGAAAGGTAAATTGAGTCCCAGGTACATAGGACCTTTTGAAATTCTAGAAATAATTGGGGTTGTAGCTTACTGTTTGGCAATGCCTCTAAGTCTCTCCGAAGTTCACGATGTGTTCCACATATCACTATTGAGAAAATACATGTCTGATCCAACGCATGTACTCACTTATGAGGAATTAGAACTGAAACCCTATCTATCTTATTTCAAAGATCCTATTAAAATTCTTGATACAAGATAGAAAGTGCTGAGAAACCGGATGACTCATCTGGTAAAAGTTCTATGGAGGAACCATAAGATGGAAGAGGCAACGTGGGAACCCGAGGAACTTATGATGAAGAACCACCGAAGTATTTTTATCTGGTAGTATTCTATAAATTTCAAGGATGAAATAATTTTATGTAGGGAAGAATCTAACAACCCAAGATTCCACGATACGTTTCTCTTTGAATAATACAGTAGCGTGTGTTGTACCCAACTTTGAGTTCTAACACACACCATAACCAATCAAAGTAGCTGTTATGAATAGTAATACCCAATTTTTGAAATTTTATAAATTTTTTCTCTCAAAATTGACTTCATTTTTGTATTTTTAATATCGAATTTAGCCTCAGGTGAAATTTTGGTACTTTTCGGAT
Source organism: Viscum album (assembly GCA_963277665.1). Lineage (NCBI taxonomy): Eukaryota > Viridiplantae > Streptophyta > Magnoliopsida > Santalales > Viscaceae > Viscum > Viscum album. The sequence goes on from OY728165.1 coordinate 932,348,720, forward strand.
AACTTTTATATTTTGAAGAATAGTGAATATTACTAAATTTTAATTTATAAAAACATTTTTAATAAAATTAATTAATAGTGATAAATTATTAATTTGAGTGGTTTTAAAGTATATTTAGAATATATTTTTACCATTTAATTCAATTTTGGTCATTGGACATAATTTCACAATTAAACTGGACATAAACAAGTGTCAATGTTTTGATAGTTATTATCTCTTTAAAACACGCTTTTTGTTTTTACAACAGGAATTAATTTTAAATTAATTTCTGCCACTTCTGTGTTTTGAATTTAGAAAAATGGATTCCATATTTTGAATCAGGATTTCCAAATTGTGTAAATAGTTAACCTTTATTTTTATACATTTTGAATAATTACTTCGGTAAATATTTTATTTACCACGGTTAAAGGGTAAATCCGGTAAATAAGGGTAACAAAATAATATTATAATAATAATAAATTTACATAAAACGTGTCCTAACCTTATTGGTTGATACATGTCTGACCATGGTCATCTTTGGGTCGATTTTGGGACCCCATGGATCCACTTGTAAGTGATAAGGACACTTTATATTAATTAAGTTCAAATAAATACAAAACTAACATAAGCATATATCTTTTAGAAAAACAATTTTTACATAGGGTTATATATGTTGGATTTTCAACTATAAATATTCATTTGAAAGATAAAAATATTTCCTATGTAATTTTATTTTATTTATAATTTTTATACATTTAATAATTAAATTTATTTATGAAACAATAATGATGCAGTATTTTCCTTATTAATGAAAGAATCAAATAATTGATATTATAAATATCAAAATAAATGTAATTTGAGTATTTTTATGAATTAAAATACTTTTCTAGTTTAATATGACATATTAGGACAAGTTATATTAATTTGGTTTGAAGTAATAATGCTGTTGTGATTTTATCAAAAACAAAATACCCAATAGTGTCAAAATTGACATAAAAGAGTTTTTAAAACAAATATTATATTATTAATTGATATTCTATTTATAAAAATCTAAGGTTCGGCCAAAAAACTTATATCATTATATTTTTATCATTAATGGATCACTTGGGGGACAGTTGGATGTATATAGTAATTTTATTAACTATATAATATAAAAATACAAAGTGACATGGTAAATGTCAAACTAATTAACTAAGAGTTAAAAATAAAAGATAAGGTTAATATATTGACCCAAACCTGTCCAAAATTCTATTGCTTGAAATTATTTCGACCCATCCCTACCTTAGACTTTTAATAATCCACTTTGGAGCCATTATATACCGAGTATGAATTTATTATAATATAATATTTCTAGCTTTTCCAAAGGTACACCTAAACCCTCTTATAAAAGAGAACTCCCCTTCTCACTAATTCACACATTCAAAGCCTTTTGGCTTGGCCAACCCCTTTCCAGATACTCTCTCAACTTCCCTCAATTCAACCTAGAGGCCTTTTTTTATCATAAAGCCAACCTAAGGAGCCCTTTCATCAAATCAAAAGGAAGAACCCGAAGAAGAGGTAATGTTTTCACCACCCTCTTTCAAGTTCCTTTCTTCTTCAACTTCTTATTTCTTTGTTATTCCCATTATAAAAAAATAACTCCTATATATTATATATACTTTGATGTTATTATAAACATGGTACAACCATATTCAGTATTCTATCCGTCCTTTGAATGATATGTCACCATGCATACGTACGTACGACTTACCGTCTCCACGTCGTGGTGTAATTGTTATTCAAAACATTATTATTTGGATGGGTATAATAATGATGTGTAATTCATGTAAATAATAAGTATAAATTGATAATGATTCTGTATATAAGATATACCATCCAATTATATATTATTTTAATATCAAAAAATGATATTGCCGCTCGTGCGTATGTACGAACTACCGTCTCCATGAACGCCATGAGATTCAGTCCCCATATTATCCATTCAAGAATAATTATCATTTTATGATTAAAAATAATGTTTAAGGACTTGATATCATTATGTATATGAATAACATACAACATATACATAACAAAACAGGCTTATGTAACAAGACATATAAGTTAACACCCAAAACGACGATAATACTATTAACAAAGCAATGTTAAAAGATCATATATGATATCATATTAATTTATATGATTTTTGTATAATTTAATAACAATAATTTCACCATATATAGGAGGTTAACCTACCCCCAACCAAAGAAAACTTCAAGGTAAGGGTTTATTTCCCAATCTCTTTATTATCTGAGGTTGTTTATACGTAAATATCTACTGGGACCTCTTTATCATCTACATCCATGTTTCTTAAAAATGTATTTCAAAACATTCTTAATATTTTACGTAATATGGTTTAAAGTCATTTATACCCTTGTTTTACTTTTTATAATATGTTTATAAAGGAATATTTTTGTCGTTTTCCAAACAAGGTCCTTTTTAACCCTTTCGACAGAATTAAGGTAATAATGTCTTTTTTATCTTATACGGCGGGTGCGGCTATTTTCCGCCATTATAAAATCTTAAAAGCATCCCTTAAAAGATTATAAGAATATTTTCAAAGTAGAAGTTTTATTTTATAATTATGTAACTTTTAAATGATTTTGAAAAAAGAGGCATTTCTCTCAAATAGTTTTGATTTCATCTATGTCAACATCCTTTGATGGATTTTAAGCTTATATGAAGTTTATTTATTATGATACAAAACTTCCATATTATATTGATGTTTTTTTGATATGTTTGACTGTTGATGTGTTATTTTTATACCATTCATGGTTTATGGAGAAATTATTGACATTTCGTATGCTAGTTTTAATACGAATGTTTATGTTATGTTTAAACCTGTTCATATGAGGAATGCATTGGGCTTAATATGTGATGGGTGGAGCCCGCTATAGCTCCTTGATGAATCGGTAGGTCTCATGAGACAAACTAGTGTCTTGGTACAAGGCCTTGACAAAATATTACTTTTAGTCTTGGCACGAGGCCTTGGAAATGTGGTTATGATAGTCTAGCATTTTGCATTTCATCATTATGAAAGTGGTTATTGATATTTCATGTGATTATTCGACTAGTAGAATATCCATGTGAATAAGTAAATGGGATTATTTAATTTTATATTTTCCATATTATGCTGAAGTTCAAGTTTAAAAGGCTTTTGTTTTAGTTATACATTGAATTAAATGTTTATGATTATTTATGAAAGTTTCTGCTATATTGTTATCCTTACTGAGCATTTGATCTCACCCCTTTCAATGTTTTATTTTTTCCAGGATGTGAAGAAGTAATTTATGAATGACCTGCAGGGATAGTATGAGGCGATATGAAGACAATATGTTGTTATAGTAGTTTTCACTTTATGATGTAATGTAGGACTTATGAATGTATCTAGTGTTTCTAAGGCTACTAAACTAATCAGTCTTTCAAGACATGATCTTTTGTGATCATGCCATTGTTATGTAATAATGCACCAACTTTGGGTAACTACGGTCGGGGCGTTACAGTATTCCAGATCAATTTCCACCATTGATCATATTCACCTTTCATAAATACAATGAATGTGATACCTTTTCATTTTCACCTCATACCATCACCATAAATATATTCTCTAGATAAATAGTCCATTAATCTTCTACCATTAGATTAATAGTTCCACCAAATGATATAGGATTATATAATATAAAATAATATAATATATGTTTTTCATGTCATGAAAAATCACATTTCTCAAAATTTGGATGGTTTTTAGACAAAACCTGGATAAGCTATCAAAATATAGTTATAATTTTTATAGCTCAAACACTAACTATACTGGAATTATTTGTTGGGAAATACTTACATTTTCCTTCTGTATTTATTGAAATTTTCTTTCTAGGATCAATTTTAAACAATTTCATATAATAGATTTGATTTTAAAGTTATGAACTTTTAATAATTCTAAAAAGTGCATAAAAATTAACATAAATTAAAAAAATAATGAACATATAATTTCATAATCATAATCATGGTTTATTTTAGATGAAATTATACAATAATCCTCAAATTATATCATAGGTTTGTGTTCCATAATCTACATTTTCCTAAATATTATTCCCATGGTTTCAATTAAACATTCTCTAATTCCAAGCATAACATCCTCAACCCGAGTGTCTTGAATATTGTTTTGTACTTATTACATTGGAAGATATAAAAATTTGAATCTAAAAGGATTTATTTGTTTATGAATTTTAGAAAATATATAAATACATTATATACATAATAAAATGGAAATATAAAATAAAACATTATATATATATATAATTCTAAAAAACATCATCCTTGAAAAATCACTCAATGTTCTCTTCTTCGAAACCTAGGGAAAGTAAACAAAATAATGGTGATCTCAGCTGATCATTAAGGGATATGTAAATCAATAATTTATAATCATCATGGAAATGAAAAGGCCTAAAACAAATTCCAACTATTCATTAACTAGAGTGAAATATGAAAGAAATAAAATATTATCAAATAATGTCATCCAAATTGCCACATGAGCATGATATTAGACCATTCATATTTTATCAAATTTAATTAGAACAGGGAAAAACATTAATGATATAAAGAATAATTTGAAACATATAGAATATTATGATCTATCCGAAATACTTTTTCTATCATGATTTATCATCACGATAGTATAATTCTGTTGGTTGAAACCCATCTGATTTGAATTATTAATTCATCTCATGAAATTATCGATTCTTCAAGAGGATTACTTATATAGAGTCCCCAACCATTATTTCTTGTCCTAAGAATTTATTAAAAATTAAGTAATAAATTTCCTTCATGAATATATATTCATTATCAACAAATTTTTATATCGATTCAAAGATACAATATTAACATTATTTCCCTAGTTAATAAAATCACATTTTAAGTAAAGATAGTGTCTAAAATGGTATGTAAATTATTAAATAATCATATACATGAATAAATAAATAATAATATTTAATATAAATGAAATTTTCAATAAATTATAATAATAAATCAAACAAATGGTAATTATATACACCATATAAAATAAATTAGGCACAAAATATTAAAATATGCTGCAATAAAGTGAAATTTAAATGATATTCATTATAAAGATCATATAATTAACCAATTGGATAATTTTTCTATAAATAATTTCAATAAAAATAAAAAAAAAAGTGGGAATACATCATAATATAATAAAAAGGAATTTCATACATAACAATATCATGACATAATCAATAAAATACATGTTTATCCCAATGAATGAAAATTGTGTTTAGAAATCTCTTACATCACGGTTCCTTTTCACTGTATATGATTCAAACTTTATATAGTGACTTAAAACATGTTATTATTTTATAACATAACTATATAAAGATTTAGGATACCATATATGTTCCTAATATAACATTTTACTACCAATTTATTAATAATATTTTATTATTTTCACTAATTCATGTGATAATTGCCTTGTTTTATCATGCATTGGTTTTCATGATATATCATCATTCTCTAGACTTTCATAAATATAAATTGTCTTAATAATTATATAAATGTTATAAATATATCATTTAAAAATTATATAATGTTTTAGATTAGTTCTTGAATGTTGGATATGGAAAATGAATCACATCATGTCTTGGAGATGATATGTTGTACGTACGCATGATAGATGATATCATTTACTTACTGAGTGACTGGGTAAAGGGTAAAATTATGTATTAAATTTAAATAATGAATATAGTTTAATATTTATAATTAATATAAATTATTTAAAACATTATTAGCATCCATGTAATGTGGTTATGAGAAATAAATTACAACACGATGTGGAGATAGTAAGTCATACGTCTGTACGTGTGATGCTCTCATTTTTTATATGATGAAGTAATTGTGTAATATGGTTTTCCATTAATAATTATAAAATATAATAATATATATAATATTGGATTGAATACTTTTTAACTGAATAACATTTGGTGGGTAAGTATAAGAAGAAATAAACTTGAAATAATGGGTAAATACAATTACATCTTCTTCAGAGGGATTCCTTTAGATATTTCTCATAAGGGGTATAGAGTTTGACAATTTGAAGGAAGAGAACCTCTATAAAATTTGTATAAATATTGAGAAGAAAAATTGTAAAGTATTTGTTTATAGTATTGCTAATTGTTTTTTAAAATATTAGGGAAGGGATGCTCGGTTATAATTGATTTTCAGGGAACATTTAAAAGTTCTCAAAATATTAAATTAAAATAAGGATATTCTAGAGAAATATACATAAAAATGGACTATAAATAAATATTGGATTATTTAATATACCACTAATTAACCCTTCATTCTCATTTAATATATTTTAGAAGTTTATATAATTTAATAAAATAGTAATTACATAAAACATCATTATTGTAAAATTAGAAAAAATTCCATTAATTTGACTTCAAATAAATTAAGAAAATGGGGTAATTATAATAAAATTAATTAAAACCTTTATAATAAGTCATATAGATCAAAATAATTCTATAGAAATAATAAATCATTCAAATTTAAGAAAAAAAAAATTTAAATGATTTATTTTAATTTCCTCTTAATTTAAATAATAATATATTATTATTGTGTAACAATTTAAAGTACATATTTCTTCACTCATAATTAAAATTACATCAATATGATTTAAAGAAATAAATTATATTTAGAAATAATATTTTTATTCAAATAAATATCCTAGATCACACCATATTGGAAATATTATAATTAATTAATACTAGGGTACAACGTGTTTGACATTTAAAAAAATAAGATACATTAAGGGACATAAACATTCCTAATGAAAAAACAGCCATAAATAAAAAATTTAAATTACTATAGACAATATTTAATCATATAATATAATTTATTCACGTATTTATAAAATTTAATGGTGCATATCACTTTAATTAATTTTATTTTATTGATTTTTCTATTAATTGAATAATTATTTCATCATTTTTGTGAAATCCTTTATGAAAACTTTTTCCCCTAAATATTACAAATAACTTTCCACTATTAGGATAAATATTTTTTATTTCAAAATAATATATATTGTTGAACATATATTCTCTGTAGACATATATTAGAATTTTAGTGCTTATTAAAAACAATTATGTCACAAGTTTGACTTCTGATAAATTAGAATACTATATTAGATGTAATGTCAAAAAATTGTATCCAAAGAATCATATGTTATACCCATGATATATTTTGGTCAAAACATACTCATGCAATAAATTTTCTCCAATTTTTTGAATAATTCTCTATTACATATAATAATATTTATCCCTTTAATTAGTCATTTTAACTTTAACCATGGTAATAAATATTTATATATTTACTTTATACATTTTAAAAAACTAAAATATGAATACATAATAAATTTGGTAATTATGATTCCAAATGTTGAATCCATTATTCAAAATTCAACTAACATCATTGAATTAATTTAATATAAAAATAATTTGGCAAAACGCAATAAAAAAAGTGCTTTTTTAAATAAATTCCCTTTTAAATAAAAAATCTTTCATAATAAATCAAATCATAAAATTGGTTCCAATGAAACTAATTTTAATATTCGTATTATTATATAAATAGATTTAATTTTAAATTAAGTAAAATATAACTTATTAATGGTTGAAAAAATATATTTTTTAACAAAAATCAGTATTTTTCACTATTCACTAGAGAATAAATATTTTCATAAAAAATAAAAAAAATCACTCTATGAAAATTTTTTAATTCCTATTTTAAAAACGAAGTTTATTTCTTTCAAATAATCATTATAATATTTTCAAAATTTATGTTTAAAAATATTGTTCAATTAAATGGTTAAAAAATCCTTTAGAAAAATATTTTCTTTATAAATTTGGATTTGTTTTATAATTATGCCTATAAAATATTTTGGGATAAATTATGAAAAATTGGAATGAATATATAATAATTAAATTTCATTAATATAATCCACTAATAGAAATTAATTTTATTTTTTAATAAAAACACATTAGGTTCCTTAAAAGACATTATTATAAAAACATTTTCTTTATATTGAATAGATTTTTATATTCATTTTTAATTAATTGGTAACTAGTGAATTCATTTTTCTTTTTCTGTAAACCGTATATTATCATATGTTAGTTATTCATATTAATACCCTCCAATATAACAAATATAGTGTAATGGTGTAATTAAATAATGATATCTATTTATTTTTTGCTCAATGTGGCATATCTTGTACACTATCAAACATTGTGTCCCTTTTAAAAAGTAGGTATTCTACAAATCTACATTATAATGGAATATCTATTATTTTTAAACTTGTATTCCATCAAAAACTAGATTTAATTTTAAATTTATTTTCAATAATATATTTGTGTCTTCAAAATGGAATAATGTGATGGATAAAATTCTTGGCAGTGGTTGATGGAAATATTTCACTAATTTTTTAATATTTTTCCCTAAATATTAATAATAATTATTGGAATAATTCTTAATAAATAAAAATAAAATGTGATATGTTTTAATTTAAAAGTGATGATTCAATTTCTTTTGTTAAAAACCATTTCATGAATGGATTATAAAATAAAATACAAGATTTTACATTAAAACTCATTAAAGTTGGGTTTTTCAATAAATGACATGATTTTATAGTAAACACCCATTGATTTTGATTTATTAAATTAATTGAATATTTTTACACCTCAATATTGGGCCAAATGAAATGATCTTTGTAATTATTTAATAATTACTTAACAAATTAAATCCTATTATATTGTTTTATTTACCAAGAAGCATATGGTTATAAGGTTGTTATGAATTAATATCATAATATAAACATGTATTAGGTCCACCTTTCTACTAATTTATGATGAAGAAAAATAAAATAACATGATGGAATGTATATTAGTCATTATGAAATTAAACTTTTCAATCTTATTGATGTTCTTAGTCTACACTAGATGTCCAAAATTACAATGACGTGTGAAAATCACTAATTACCGTACATCTAGGAATATTAAAAATTTATTTATAATGGGAAATTAATTTATATGATAATTCTATGAAATTTTACTATTAGGAAAATTTTTCTAAATATGATTATTCATGTCTCTTTGGATAAAATGTTCTATTGAGTCGAGTTTTGTTTGAATGTATCTTTTTACCTATATTATTACTATCTATTGAAATATTTTATTATGAATATTTTGATATGAAGTATGTATATATTCCAATCCCATGTTTTTATTAAAAATAGTACTAAATTAATTAATTGATATTTTTTTAAGGACATATAATGCCATATGAGGCTTGTAGCTCACACCCTACCTTTTCCTATAGTTATTTGTAGATTTTCTTGTACAATGTGTAAAGAAATAGATGGCATGACTATATGGTGGAGGTTATACCATACATCTAGGAAATTTTTTTGTAAGACATGATAATGTATTTCATCTTCCTATTATGAAATTTTTGACTTAGATATTTTGAAAATATTCGTAGTGAATTTTTTAACCCATTTCTCCAATGATGTGTTTCATGTCGGCTAGTTTATTGACACTACTCTACTTCACTATTTTGTCTTGTAACACTAGTACTGAAATTTATCCCCTATTTCGCCATCTATATGACATGGATCTTCACACCAGTATGTGGGGATCAAGAGCACCCATCGAATATATTTATGGTCATATTAGGATCCTCTTAGGTGGGTTATCTTGATCAGTTCCTGAAAAAACATAGATTTGAGTTTCATATTCGCCTTTAATGTCAACATGTAGTTTGGGAAAGGATTTCGAATTCTAAAGATGTATATTAAAATAAATTAACTAGTTTTATCACGTTTTAATCAGTCGTATGTTTCAACATATAATTTCATAAAAGCATATTTGAGGGAATTTTTTTATATTATTCTAGGAATTCTGTGGATTTGATATTTGTTTTGTGTATCCCAATTATTTTGTGATAGAGTTTATTATCATGTGTCTCCAAACATATATTTTTTTAGTCAAATTTTAATTTTTTTCAGTTCAACTATCAAAAAGAATATTTTTAAGTAAACATATGGAGGTAGATACTTGGGACACACATTAAAAGAACCCTATAGTTGATCGGAACCTTGTTGAGGTTATTGTGTGTATTTTCCATGATTTGGCCCAAGTAGAGGATCCTATTCCTAAACAATATGAATTTTTTGTTCCCTAGATAAATGATATGAGATATCATTCCCTTGAGTTTCTTCATCTCAAAACACCATCCATACATGGTTCTAATGGTCATCATGAGTGGAAGAGTTGGATAAAGAATGTTGAGTAACTCATTTAGTTACAAGGGATGACTAATTTTTTTATGATGATATATATTTCAATAAATATTCAACAACTAAGAATAAGGTGGTAGGACTTGATAGTTGATATAGGAACGAATTTTGTCTCATATTGAAAAAACATCAAGACACTTTTCATGAAGTATATTTATCTAAAATCGGTAATATTTACTAAATTGTTTTTATTACTTAAAATTGATAAAGATATTCAAATTATGAATCATGGTGAGAATAAGTTCTGTAATATTGTTCACTACTCACTTCTGTTGGTGTTGAATAAGAATGCAAAATCCTATTGATTTGAGAAGCATCTCAAGAAATATATTCAATATTGGATTTTTCTAATAAATCCCACATAGGATGTTGAAGCTCTAGATAGATCATTGATGGTGGAAAATTACATGGATGGGTTGTTAGTGATGACATGATATCCTCCTTTAATATGTGGTTTCAAGATTCAATTATATGGGAATAGTATGTGAGTTTGTTCTCATGGTATAATCCATAGTTGTTGATCTCAGTAGAAGTACTCTTATAAATCACCTAAAGTGTTCAGAAAATTCCCTCTTAAATTATTTTAGAGAAAAAATGTTGGGAACATGAATCAAAAGTGATTAGAGGAACCAAATTACTCCAAATACTATGGTATCTCAAGAAAATTATTGATTTTTATTCAAGTTTCTACCAACCCTTATAGTAATACTAGCTCATTAGAAATAAAGGATTTATGATATAGTTATATTCTATAAGAAAAACATGTTTCCATCCAGGAGAATCAATATTTTTTAATTTTCTTATAGTGGATTACACTCAAGTGGGATTTGATACGGGTCATGTTATAGTGAGAGGTTCCATTACCATTACATCATTTTTTTTTGATTTATTTATTTAATTATAGTTCCTCTAATTCATTAATATATATATATATAATGTTTAATTGTTACGTATTATTATACAGGTCATTCTTAATGTTATGGAAATAGATTCACCTATCCAGATGAAGGGAGTATGTTGTATATAATTTCATTATTATAGTTTCTATTAATCAAGAGTATAAGTTTTTTGGGTATTATAGGTATTGGGTTTGATACTATATATTTCATTCTTGGGACAAATGGGTTGATCACTCATAATATGTGCAATAACTATTATCTTTGAATGTCTCCCTTTAATGCCCTTGATGGAGTCAGTCATGTTTATATGGAAGAATTAGACCCATGTATGATTTTAGATAAACAACCTCTTCCATAGTTGGTTAAGATGACATATTTGTTTTCCATTAAATAAGAGAATTAAAATTTATAGGGTGAACTTTCACCAAGTGTCATTGAGCTTCCTTAGAAAATTAGTTTTCTTTTCTAGTTTTCCACCAGTGTGGAATGTAATTTTTTCATCAATTTGTTTCCACATGCCAAGCCTATTTCAATGAACTCTAATCATATTTTTCTAGATAAATAAAATCACTGGAAGACTATATGGGTTGATCTATTTTGTAAGGGGTTCATTTAAACCAGTGTCAATCCTTAGGAAGCCCTCACTATTTTTTATAGGAAATAAAATGGGGTCCCTTACCAATGTGTTGACTATAGGATTATAAATTGATTTCGAATTATAAATATGTATATATTTCCACGTATTGATTAATTTTTTGACCATATGGAATGGATTAATTGTTTTTCATATTTTGTACTTTGAACTAGTTATCACCATGTTTGGATAAAGGATTATGACCTTCTGAAAAATGAAATTATGAGAGGGTATGACCATTATGATTACCTTTATATTCTTTTTTCCTAACCGATTATCCTATAGTGTTTTTTGAATTTATGAACATGATCTTACATGAGTACCAATATTATTTTGTGTTAGTATTTGGTGAAAATATCTACATTTACTTAATGATATAGAATGACCATTTAAGTTATCAAAGAGATGTGTTGTATATAATGATAAATCACAAAAACTATGAAAATATATTTACATGCTTCATCTAGATACATGATATAATATTTATAGGACATGTGGTCTTTAAACATGTTGTTTTTTTTTCAACCTAAGAATGTGAAAGATATTATGATTTTGGAGTAATCCCATATTTTCTTTGGGGTACATTGCGTCATGGGATTAGTAGGTCATTATCACCTTTTTTTATAGATTTCACTATGTAAATTCTATGATGAACTCTTTTACATGGATGAGAGTAAAATATATTTTTTATTCAAAATTTCATGTTTTAATTGATGAGTTCAAGCATCAATTGACATGAACTATTATTTCTTCTCTTCAAAAATTTATTTAGAAATATGTTGTCTTATTTGATTCATTATGTTCAGATTTGGGATGTGTTCTTATATAGGGTGATCATGTGTTAGCATAGGGTTCTTGTAAACATGAGCCTCATGAAATGAATTTTCTCATACATGATCTTGTGCTCAAAACATTTATTCATGATCTAAAGAGTTTGCAGAACTATCGTATTAATGAAACAATATAAATATTCAATTATCATTAATGTTTGAGCTATATATACTCTAAATATGATTTGATCATTTATGTTGTCATTTGGTGGAGTACCTAAAATATTTTTATTTTGATATTACCTATACTCATTGTTTGGGTAAAATCATTATCAATGAATTCATTATGAAACTATTATCCCGTTATATTCGATGAATATTCTAAGGAATGGTTGTTTGCGTACCACTTTTTTATATTGTATTTGGGATTCTGGGAGGATGATATTGCTATTACCATAAAAATTTGTTCAGGTGACATACTTGTCACACCCATGATTTTATTTTCATGTATTATTACATTTATTATTGGTATTATGTTTATTCTTGAGTTTTCATTGGTGTTTTGGTGAAAAAAATCGAGTTTTGGGTTAACAACTGGCGGTAAAGGGTTAACCCATAGTTTGGAAAACTATTATCTCTTTCCCAAGAAATTGTGTGGCCAAGTGTTAGTTTTAGACTGAGGATAACCGCATGGTTGAATTATTTTTTTTAGGCTGTATGGATAAATTGTGTGGCACGTCCCTCTTAGGAAGTGAGGGGATTATGGTTTCCACATGGTTTGGAAAATCTTATTAGAAAATCATATGCCATGTACAGGTCATTAAAATTTTTAAAATGAATTTTTTTCCTCTCAGGATTTAACCCCAAATACCTTATTTTAATCACTAATTTGGATTCCCATACCTAGGTTCCTCCAACCCTCCTCTTATATCCCTTGGACCTCAATTTTTATTGTGGATTTTTCGGGACATCTCCACAAAAATCCAAGTAAGACTCTTATTTCTTGATTCCAATAACTTTTCTAGGGGTCCCTTTTTCTTTATTTAGGTTTCATATATAATCTGGGTTCGGGTGAACTATTTAGGATTATATCTCGATTATTATACATAAATATTGATGTATTTTGTTCAATATTTCCATTATAGTCTTCTATGGTGGTTTAGTTGTGGTTTATAACTGATTTTCAAATGTTAATACACATGAGGTGGGGGGATCTGTGCTTAAACATTATTTGGTGATTTTTATATACATGATTACTTCTTGGTTGTTTTCTACACATTATATTTGAGGTGTGAATTTTGTTCATGAACTTTAATATTAATAATATAGTTTCAAAGTAGGTTTTATAAGGAAAATTGGTTATTTTACAGTGTTTTCCATTTTTGTTCTTATTGAAGTATTTTTAAAAATTGTGAATGTGGTTTAATAAATTATAAAAGTGGTGGGAAACATGTTTTAAGGTGGAATTAGTGTTCGTGTCAATTTAAAAATAGGATTTTATTATGATAAATTGTGGCTTTATTAGTGTGTTTAAATTTCATTTATGTGCATATGATTTTGGTGATTCATATATGGCATGAGAAATGGGAATTGAGCACGAAAGAGAATCCTAGGTATCTCTTTGGGAAGATTTGATATAGTATGATAGTGATTCAAAAGTGGAAAGACCAAATTCTTATAGTAGGTTGATACAAGTTGACTTGAATGTAGATGAACACAGATTCATTTATAAGAATTGATAATTAAAACTATAACTAAATTATGATGATGATCAAAGACAACTACACCCTTGGGATGTTCCCTCATAGTGGCTTGTTCATGAGAATGCAATTGGTTGTGGGTTCTATACCATATTTCTCTAAGATACAAGGTTCATAGTGTCCCAATTTAGATAGTTCCTATAGGTTTTTCCCATGACATAGTGATCTTAAATAATATTATACTTACTATCATCATATAGTGAACTTTTTTTGTTATTTAAATAGAAAAGAAAGTTTTTCTTTACCTTTTTTATTGAAAAAATATTTCTTGCATTTCATTTTATAAAACTTGTGTATAAATTTTCTTAGAATGTTTTAAACATGAAATATATTTTATTGGGTGGAATACTATTGGTCTTTGGATCATAGACTACACACAACATTTGGTGTATGTAGACCTTGTTATGTTTGACCTTGGTAAAGGAAATCTGTATAGAGATAGTGGTTGATGTTTCTTGTGGTCTTCCCTGTGTAGTTTTTAGTGGTGGTGGATCATTAAGTGTGACATCCCTCTTGTCATATGGTGGTTTTGGGGTAGTTTTCTTATTCCATTTTTGTTTTATATCTTTTTTGTCTAATGTTGTAATACCTTGAAAATGAAATATATTATGCCTTGTTTGGATTTGGTTATTTATCATTATGATGTTTATTTATGTAACTTGGGGAAACAATACCCATATAATACAATTATGCCCAAGCATTAGTTTCCTACCTGTAGGGATCAAGAACGCCCTTTTGGAAATTCATTGAACCAGGTCATGTGTCAGGATAGATGGGACTCTTGATTAGTTCGTGAAACGGTATTAAAGGAGGCCACTACCTTTTCAATAATGTTAATTTGGGGAAGTGTTTGGATAACCAGAGCAATCAAAATCAATATGTGACATTCTATTGTGATTAGGGTTCTTGGATGGCACAGCTTATGAAAAAAATCAATTCCCCATCTGATATTGAGATTTTGTTTGAATTCTCCTACACGTGAGATGTATATGCTCTAAACTGTATATGGACACTGGGTGGAGATGGAGTTTTTTGGTCATCATGTTATGGTGATTTATTTGATTTGATTGGATTTATGAAATGTTTCTTATTTTGTATTACTACTATGAAATTTTAAAAATGGCCACATTGATGGTCTTTCTTGTGATTTTTTCTTCATGTAGAAAAAATTCCACCATTGAGAATTCTTGTGCAACCACGGTAAAAGGATAGAGAGAGTTATAACTCGCCATTTTATTATAGATTGGTATAATATGTGGTTTATGTTTTCCATGATTTGGGGAAAATTGTGATCCCTACTCCTACTTAGGTTAGAGAAACAGACCTAAGTCCTTTAATTTAAAAGGATCATGATTTGCTTAATAATAATCATCCTTTGTTCCAACGTATCATGACACCCCCAGAAGTGGAGGAATGACATTATAATATAGGGTATGTGACTGAGTTCTATGACACCACAGATGAAGTAAGTGTGTAATTGTCTTCATTCATGTTGAATGGTCCTAATCAGAGGTGGTGGGAATCAATGGTGAATGTAGGAAAGAATGAGCAGATGTGTTTGAATGACTATAATGTCATTTACAACAAGTAGTATTTTTCTGGAGGACTGAGAATTTTTCAGATCTCAAGAGTTCAAGGAGCTTAGCCAGATAGATTTTTCAGTGAAGGAATACAATATTCACATTGATGTATTAGTTTGTTACACACTTGAACTAACTTCCAATATGTAGATGAAGGATCAAAATTTTGAAAAGTGGTTATGGACAGTGATCAAATTTCAGGTTTTTCTTTTCAATATAATGCCCTATGCCGATTTGTTCAATCAGTCCATAATGGTATATATCAATAGTAGTGACAAGATAATCATAAAGGGATCAATTTCAACAATGGTCATTGGTATTTCATTAGAAAATAAGAGGAATTGGGATGAATGGGGAAAATGGTAGGAGGTATTTTCGGATATCCTCCCAAGATTTGTTCATCTATGGATTCTAACACTAGGTTAGTAATGTGTCATCACTGTGGTAAGTGAAGGAGAATATGGCATGTGTGCACATATTCTCTTAGTCCCTATCACCGATGTGGAGTTGTGGGACACTTTCAGTAATTTTTCAATGTGATCCTCCCATATCAGAGTGGTGGAGGATCAATGGATTCTATTAGGATTTCATCCCAGTCAAAACCAAAACGGTTAGTGGGTTATTAGTTCAGTGGTCATGGTCAAAGGGTTGGGTTATCATCTAGGTAGGGTCACTTTAGGGTTGACCACAGGCTGGTGGTTGTTCTCATGCTCGGGTTGTGATGAAGAAACTCCATGTTATCGACCAAGTACTAGAAGGATCGGGTGCAGAACCTACGCAAGTTCATGGTACTAGTTTTTATTGCAGCATCCTTATATGTCATGTTTTTAACACTAGTGAATCTATTTCATTTATCTCTCCATGTCTTCTCAATGTATTAAAATTGAAAACTGAACTTATTCTATATGTGATGGAGTTGGTAGCACCGCTTGGTAAGAAGAATGTGAAGGGTCTTAGGTATCCATCTTGTGCACTCATCGTGACAGGGTTCACTATGAATTGAATTTTATGATTTTGGAAATGGAATAATTTGGTGCAATTCTCAATGTATTTTAGATGTTTCACTTGCAGGAACACAACGATCAATATAGGTGGGGGTGAATTTTTATAAGATGACGGTAAAAACGAGGTTTTCATGTTTAATGGGATCCCCATTCAAGTTTTTATGGACCTATATACCCTAAATTTTTTAATCTAATATTCTATTTATTTCCTCTCGCATTATTGGATGATGGTATTTCTCTTATTAGTGAATTACATGCAATGGTGGCTGAGTTTCCACAGTTTTTTGCACTTGATTTCCCATATTTTCCACTAGAGCAGTATGTGGAGTTCACTATTGATTTGGTTTTAGGAATATAGTCCACATCTCTTCCCTCATAGTTTATCATCCAAAACCATTTTTATGGAATTAAAGGTACATATGGATGATTTGGAATCCATATGATTAATTTCCTTGAGCGTCACTCCTTGAGCTGAACAAGTTCTGTTTTTAATGAAGGCCCATGGATATCTCTAGTTTTTCATAGATTACCAGAAGATGAATAAGGTTATGATTAAGAAAATTTATCTATTACCCCACATTTTAAGACTTATTTGATTAGTTAAATGGATAAATATGGTTTTCTAATATTGAAATGTGTTCTTGCTATCACCAAGTCAGAGTGAGAGAGGTGGAAATGACAAAAATATTGATCCAGTGTAGATGTGGACATTTGAGTTTTTTCATTATATTTGGGTTGAAAAATTATCTAGCAGTATTTAAGGAACATATTTACAAGGTTTCCCACCTGTATTTCAATTCTATCATTATTTAATTGTTGGATGACATCTTGGTGTATTCCATATCTACAAAGGAGTATGAGAAAAATTTGTATATTATGTTGGGATCCCATAGTGACCATCATCTCAATGATATGATCTACAAATGTACCTTTTGGATTAAACAGGTAATGTTTTTATTTTATGTGATCTCATGTCATGGGGTTTCTTTGGATCCCAAAATTTTTTTCACAGTAATTTCAAGGGAGCAGCCAAATAATGTGTATGAGATCAAAAGTTTTCTAGACCTGGAAGGATATTACAAGTTGTTTGTTTGAGATTTTTCATGTCTTTATTCATATATGATGGATCTTACCAAAAATGTGGTGTAGTTTGAATAGATTTATGAATTAAAAGCATCCTATTAGGAGCTAATGTTGTAGGTTACCACTTCCCAGGTTTTGATCATGCCAGATTATTAAAAGGGTTAGGTGGTTTTAAGTAATCACTTACAAGTGGGTCATTGGTATGTGAAAATGCAGAACGATGATGTAGTTTCTAATGGTTATCATCATCTTAAACCATATGAAATGAATTACATGGATCATTACTTGGAGTTAGCAGTGTTTATTCATTCCCCAAAGATATTGAATCATTATTTTTTTGGGGGAAGTTCATAGTTTATTTAGATCACAAAATCAGAGACTAAATTACAACTAAAAAGGATTTTAATTTGAGGTAGTTTCATTGGGTTGAGTATCTCGAGGGTATTTTATTTTGATATCATGTATACCCCATGATAATTAAATGTTATAGAAGATTATTTGACATGAAACATTATGGTGAAAGCATTAACGATGTCCAATGATGAGTGGTGGTTGATGGGGATATTTTCTCTCATGCACATGGACACCAAGAAACACAATGGAGCTGCATTCTTACCTAGTGTCCAATTATGGTTGTCTCTTTTGTAATTAATTTGGTAGGATATGCCTAATTATGAACTATTCTAACACTCTATGAAATTTCTTCAGGGCAGGGATTCACCTTGTGATTGGTTATTGTCTCCCATGGGAGTTTTGGGTATTAAGGTCCACTTTGTGGTATCATTATCATTGTGAAAGGTGGTGATGTAGGATAACCCCCAGTATTAGGGATATATTCATACTGGTGTTCCGAAGATGTATTATGATGTGTGTGAGTTGTTATGGTGGTCATGTATGAGCTGGGATGTAACAAAATTTATATCATGGTGTTATACATGTTAGTAGGTAAAAGTAGATCACTAAAGATACACCACTTTTCTTTATCCTATACCTATTCCTACCAAGAATTCGCATGATAGTTGTGTGGAATTTATTGTTGAATTACCTCTTATGCCCTGGGGAAATTATTTCTTTTGGGTAGTGATTGATCCTCTCACTAAATAAATCCATTTAATTCCAATCAAAGACTCATAAAAGGTGGATGAGATAGAAAGGTTATATGTTCATGAGGTATTGAGGATTCATGGTGTGCCATTAGAAATTGTTTAGGATAGGGACCTAGTTTTTCCTTAGGCATCTAATAATGCATTCAAAATAAAATGGGTGGAATGTCAAGTTGATTACATCATACCATCCTCAAACTGATGGTCAAACTGATATGGAGAATCAGATTTTTGAGAACATGATCTAGGATTTTTTTTGGGATTTTAGTGGTTCATGGGATATATATTTTGGATTGGTTGAGTTTTCATATAACAATTGTTACCAATACTCTATTCCAATGGCTTATTTTGATATCATAATGGTATCCTTGTTGACAACCCTTCTAATGTGATGAGGCGGGTGACACCTTGTTACTGGTATTACACCTTGTGTAGAAGATGTTTGAAAAATTCAGGTTGATCATGATCTAGTTGTGGAAATATCTGATTCTTTATAAGTCTCATTTTGATAATATTCACCGAGCTTTGAAGTTTTCCATGGGTGAATAAGTGTTTATGGAAGTGGAACCTCACTTTGTTCTTCGGCGTTTGGGTAAGAAAGGGAAACTAATTCCAAGGTATGTCAGACCTTTTGAGATAACTGATAATATTTGATTCGTAGAATATATTTTTTATTTTACCACTTATTTTATGTTAATTATTAGCATGGTACATGTTTCTATATGAATAAGTACAACCCAAATCCTTCTCTTATGTTGAATTGGGAAGATTTTAAGTTAGAGCTCAATTTGTTTATGTTTGAGAGGCCTGTAGGGATTGTGGATTCACAAGTGAAAGTGCATCATGGGAATTCCATTTCATTAGTCTAGGTTATTTAGTGTAATGGGAATGCTTATCATGAGACATGAGGGTGGATTTCGGGGGATGATAAAGAGTACCCATTTTTATTCTCTGATCAAGCTTCGAGTTGACTTTAATAAGGGTGAATATTTTCAAGGTGGGGAGAATTATGACACAAAAGAATTAATTTTGAGTTATTATTATATTTATTATTGATCCTATGTTTATCCTTGAGTTCTCCTAGAATTTTTGGTAAAAAAATGTACGTTTTGAGTTACGAGATGGTGGGACACAGTTGGCGCAATGTTTTGAAAATTCTGCTCCCTTTATATGGTAATCGCATGACCAAGTGTCATTTTCGGATAGAGGAAACCCGAATGGTTGGAGCATATTTTATTGGATGTGAAATCAAATAGTGTTTTATTTTCATCATATACAGTGGTGGTAACAAGGTTTCCACAGAGTTTGGAATAAAGTGTAGTAAAGTCATGCACCATGTACATGTCATTAATATTTTTAAAATGATGGTTGTGTCCTCTCAGGATTTAACCCCAAATACACTATTTTCTTCCCCACTAAGGATTTCTACCCCTATAAACCTCCAAAAATCCTCCTTGCTCCCTCAAACCTCTATTTTGTGGTAACTTTGGTGGGAAAGTTCCATGAAACTCCATCTAAGTACCTCATTTCTTGATTTCATTCTCTTTTCTAGGGTTAGTATTATTGTTTCATGGGGTTTCATATCTCCAGTGGGTTAGGTATCCTATTCTAGGTTAGATCATGATTTGTAGGGTTAGATTTTGATTTTTATATCCAATAATTCCTCTATTAGCTTCTTTAGTGGTGTAGTTGTGCCTTGGATTGATTTTATAATGTTTCTACACTTGTGGAAGATTGTTCCATGCATAATGTTTTTTGGTTTTTATAAACATAATTTTATTCTTAACTATGTTATATTCATTTTGTATGAAGTGAGAAATGTATTTTTGCATGGTTTTATGATGTTTATGGTTTTTAGTGGATTTTCAGAGGGAAATTGGTTGTTTTCCAGTGTGTTCCTTTTTTTTCTCCTTGAAGTTTTTTTATAAATTATTCATGTGATTTAACGAATTATTTTTGTGATGAAAAACATGTTTCACGGTGGAATTGGTGTACATGTGAATTCGAAAGATGTTTTCCTAATTAGAAATTATGATTTGAATTTTATAGTCACCTTTGACGTGTGTGAATATGAATGTGGTGATACATATATGAAATTAGAAATGGGAATTGAGCACAAATGGGAATCCTCAGTATCTAGGTTGGTGGATAAGAAAATTTTATCTAGTGATTCAGAATTAGAAATCACAAATTCTTATATTAAGTTGATTCTAGTTGACTCGTAATTATCAAATCCCGAGTTCAATTAGCATTATTGAAAATTACAACAACTAAATTTTTATTATAATTGGAGACTATTATGCCCTTAGGATTTTCACACCTAGTGGTTAGTGCATGATAAATCTATTGGTTGTGGTGGTTATACCACATTTCACCAAAATATGTGGTTCATAGTGCCCCATTTTATCTAGTGCCTATTTCATTTTCCAATCACATTCTTCTCTTTTATAATATCATACTTACCATAATTATTCACTGTATATTTTAGGTTATTTCAAAAGAAAAAAAATGTTTTTATAAAACAATTTCCCCATAAAAATGATTCTTGCATTTATTTTTATAAATTAGTCATTTAAATTGTCTTATAATTCTTTTGGCACAAAATATGTTTTATTCAGTGGCATTGTACTCAGCATTGGATCACACCCTACATACACCTTTAGGTGTATGTAGACCATGTTATTTTTTACTCTGTTAAATTAAAAAATGTATAGAGATTTTGGTTCGGGTTACTAGTGGTATTACTTATGTAGGTGTTGGTGGTGGTTTTTGCATGAGGGTGACTTTCGTCAATTCATATGGTATTTTTCGGATTTTTTGAGGTTGGAATCTTGTTATATCTATTTTAGTTTTTATGTAAATTTGTAATAACTTGAATCTAAAAATTTTTATTCCTTGTTTATATTTGGTTAATTATGATTATTTTATTTATTTATATTGGTTTTTTATCACTATATAAATTTGTTAAACCATTCCCAAATAATATTTTTATTCCCTTTCACTATTTTCAAACTCGTGGGGATCAAATACACCCTTCGGGCCATGCAATAAACCACATCGGGTGTCAGGTTGGATAGCACTCTGGCTTGGTTCATGAAGATCTTCAATTTTTGAGATGATTATTAGATAATTCATCTAGATGAAGTTTACTAAGACTTTATTAATGCTTTATATGATGGGGATACAATCAATGGGTGGTATATTTCATGGTAGGGTATCTTATGCATAAAAAAAATTTGGTCTTATTCTTTTACGGAAGTCCATGATTGGTGATTTCTATAATTCTTAGTGAAAATTATATCATTGAACCATAATAAATTTTTATGATATGAGGAATAGTTTTTGGTGGCCAGGTATGAAACACTGCATTTAGGTTTTAACCATAGTTACACCTTTAATTGGATTATTCCAAACATTTTAATCTTTTAAGATTCCTTCATCGCCATATAATACAAACATGAAAGTGGGATCAAATATCAATACAAATTGTGGTTGGATTGTGAAATCTACCTCAAGGAAGGAATTAAATGTGGATGGTGATTGAATAATAGAATAAATAAGCTCACATTAATTTCATTCTTAATATGATTAATGTTGAGGTCAGGGGGAATATATATACCTAGAGGATTATTATGTTTCCGGGTGTTACATATGAGGTCGTTTTTTTAGGGATCCTTAGTTCACAACTCATTTTTTGGGGGGAATCCAGGAGGATATGGGATCCAAGGTATGGTTGGGTATACTATATCACCATAAAATGGATGGCCCTATTGCATGAGAAATTTAGATTCATAAGTACATTCTATGTTCTTGTGTCTATACATTTGGAGTTCATTTTGGTGTCCATTTTGGTATGTTTAAGTATTAAAAAAATAAAAAATTCTATTTTTACATCTATAAGTGAACCTTTAAACACATTTATGACTGGCTATAAAAATCTCCACTTTTTTTCTTAGAGTATAGTGAATCATCCTTGTTTGTACCCAGTTGGATTTAGGATTTGATTGAAAAGATTTGGTTGATTCATTAAGGAGTGGGAACAACAAAAAGAAGTCACAAAACACTTTCTAATCATCATCAATTCACTTAAGAGTTTGGAGATAGTGAACTGGTCTTTTAGAGTGTTTAAAAATGGTTGGGTTATCAATGGATCATATAATAAAGATTGTTATCATCAACATATATGAGAACATTTAAGGCAGTTGAGTATTTTTTTATTGTGAATTTACATTTTTTCCCACCAATTTTTACATCTTGACACAAACACGTTTAATGTCGCACATATAAAAAAGTATCTCTATGATACATCTCGTGTATTGGGCTAGGAGGATATGAAAGTGGAACATGAAGTATCTGTGATCTAAAACTAGTTCGAATCACATATTATAAAATAAAGGTTCTTCATGGGAAATCCATATCATTGGTTTGGGTTTTATAAAAACATGGTTATGAATCACATGTGACTTCATATAGTGAGGAACTGATAATATAATAATGGACTCATTTATTTTTAAGGAGTATCTTTTACATGATTCATGGGGTTTAAATTCCATTAATGCTGGTAGAATTATAAAATCACAATATTTTCATTCAACTATGTTCATTGGTTCATGATTTTTTTTTTCATTATCTAATAATATAATGACTTTTTATACTATTTAGAACATTTTATTTGTTCATTTTAATCGTCAATTTAAAATATAAATTTAATAATTTTTATGAAATATGTTTTCTTGTTTGGAGCATGGTGTCTGAGTATGGGTTAGAAACTATTACCTATACAAATGGGGGTAAAAAATAAATAACATGAAGTTATAATGGTTTTGTAAGGATAATTATCCAACTATTTGAAGTTTCGGTGAAAGTATTATTAACTTTGTAATGGTTTGATTGGCTGCATAAGTTTTTTGTGCATAGGTACAAATCATGTAATGGTGTTAAGTATTGGTAAACTAGAACAAGATAATGGTGCATATACAACATAATAGTCTTAAGTAAGTTTAAATATGACCTATGTAATGACCGAGAGGTTGGGTGATGGTATTCAATAATGGTATATAGGAACACTAAAAGGTTAATCCATTTTTTTTAAATGGTACGTAAGGGTAACTATTTTTTTCTAAAGGATGTGTAAGGGTAATATAAGAGTTTCATAAGGTTTTTGTGGGCGGGTAACATAAGTAAGGGTAAATCTGATTACTCTTATATGAATTCCATGGGATATTTAATTATAATCTATATCACCCATATATAGTACCATTTTAATGAAAAATACATTTACAAAACCCAATTTATCTTCATCTTCTTCTTCCAAAAGACCTAAAACATTATTTTGTTATTTAAAATACTATAAAATATGGTATTTAAATTCATTTAACCTGTTAAATGTGCCTAAAACTTTTTATAATGTTTTTATGACCTCCACATTCATGATTCATTCAAAAATAGAAAATTAAATAATGTTTCACTTTATTGATTTCATTATTTAAACAAGATATTCCAATGTATTATTTAAAATTCTACAAAAATATTAAGTCTTTTTTACTACCATATTGAGTGGATTCTGTAGTGTAAATATGATTTTGATCATTATAAGGTTCTTTTGTCTTCCTTTGATTATGGGAAATTTAATTCCTCTTATTACATCTTACATATCATTAATTAGGGTGTTTTGATTTTTAAGTTATGTAGTTATGAATGTAATCTATATTATTTTAAACACCTTCTTTGTGATTAATATAAAAGGATTTCTAGTTTATTTTCCATACTAGATTTATGGATTTTAAATTTAATGGGGTTTGTGATGAAAATTATTGATTTAGTTTGATGGAAATAATTTCATTATTTTTCAAAAAAAATATGTTCATGAATTGATTTAATTTATTTTGAAATTATTTTAAGGAAATGAAAAATAATGTAGATATTTTTTGATTTAAAATGTGACGATTTGTGGAAAAATTATAAAAAACTTTTTACTAATGGGATTTATAATATAATATGCGACATTAATATAGAAACCATTGATGTTGGATTTCAAAATGATTAACAAGAGTTTATTGTAAAATCTGTTGATGTTGGTTTTTGAAACAAAAGGTCTGTTTAAAACCATGAAAATGGGGTCAAATGAAAGTATGGATCACATTATTTCAAAATTAATTAATTAATTATATCTAATTACATAGTTTTATTCATATTTCATAACATGTAAGTGTGGGTAGTTATGTGGTATGAACAAACACATGAAATATATTTACTCCACTTGGTAATCCATTTATGATGTCCACACAAACTAAATCACTTGACTTATTGGAGATTTTTCCTTAGGTATCATATCCATTTAATCATTTGTGATATTATTTATACACAAATAAATTTATATATCACTAATTATTTTTTAGAATATTTTATTAACCTAACATTGGCTCTCTAAAAAATGTTGCCATAATTGAAAATGAAATTAAATTCTAATGTTTTGAAATGTCTCCCTTAGTATATATTTGATTGAAATTCTTATCCATGACTCTTTTGAGAAAATTATATATTCAAGTATAATTTTGTGGAAAATATATTATCCATAGTTTTATTATTGTCCATTAATTTCATTATTTTAGAATTATTTGATATTAACTATTCAAATATTTCCATTCAATGTATTATTTACATTTAAAAGAATTGTTTTTATTGTATTTATTTTGAAATGATTGGTTAAATTCTAATGGTTTATAGATCAGACCCTGTATTTTTATTCAGAAATTTTTATATTTTCTTATTACAGGTTGATAGAAAGGGAAGTAAGAACTCAATTTTATAGGGTGTGATTAGGAAATTTGGAATTTAATGGCCATGAGGGATATTGTGATCCATATATTTCATGAAGTCCATCTTACTAATTTTTAGAAATTCTTCAAAGTGTTTATGTATCCTTTTCTATTATGGGGTTTCTTTCTTACTAATAGTTTTTTTGATTCTTACACAATATATATCCTTATATTTAAACTTTTATGGTGAAATAATTATAGTATTTATTTGTATTACTTCCATAACATTTATCGCTAGACCATGGATATATGGAATTCCCTACAGGTCTTGTCAAGGTCATCTCGGGCACTATTAAGAAGGACTATCCTAGTCTATTCTTAATAAGTATCATAACCATACTATAATAATGATGAAACATGTTATCCAAATTACATAATAGTACATTCGTTATATAATCTTAATAATTGCATATAAACATTGAAATATAGAATTATAAAGAGGATGAAAATGATGAAATATCACTCATATTGGTCCATGGTCCCACCATGAGACCATAGAACCATCCTCAAAAGAATATAAATTGAAATCCTTACCCTTATTCCATTTATTTCTAAACCATGTCTAGTATAATAGATAATTAACATCTAATTGGTTTGTTTAGGGTGTTTTAATGAATTACAATAGGTGACCTCCTATGGGGAAACTTAAATTTACCACATTTTTTATATAGCTAAATAAACATATAAAAATAAAAAATAATAACACTAGACATTTGAATGGAAATAGAGTAGACCTTTAATATCCAAACATCCATATTTCTCACCACTAGTTACTATGAATAGTGCTAGGGAATCATTTATGTATGAAATATTCATAATAAGATGGATCTCCATTGTAATTTTTCTGTTTGAACATCTAAATTATTCCATTAATGAACATTTTTATAGGTATTAAAAGAAATATGAATCATATAATTATAGTACCATAGTTTATAAGCCTATTTGGCCATCCATTTAATATAATGATAGGACAATAGAATAAAAAAAATTATAAAATTAGATGATAAGAAATTTTACCCCAATATATAATAAATTACAAATTGGAAATAATAATAATAACATAAAATCATGAGATAATAAGTATTGTAACGTACAATACTACTATCCCTTGATATCCAAACACCCATTAGTAGATTAAAATAATATAGTCCTAATACAATAATAACTTATCCCTAAACTATAATCCAATTAATTTTCTAGGTCTTATAACACTTGTTAACACCGGTACATAGCTCATCATTAATGAATCATGTGAATTATTCTTTCCAAACAATTTACCTAAACATTATACTCCAAAAAAAACATGGAATGTTTTGTTATAATTTCATAAATGATCTGATGGTCCATTATCCATCTCTTATCATTTACACACCTCAAAATAAAATATATCACTTATCATATAGACACCTCAAAAATATATAGTCTAATTAAATAAATAATACACGCTTCCAACATTGTATGTGTCATCCCAACTGTTCACATAGGATACCCATCCTAAATTATTATATCTATTTGGTCACTATCATCATGAGTCCCAAAACATAGATTCAAACTATGTAAAAATTTACACACTAATCACATATGATAAATACACAATCGGAATCCACTAATGAATAATCCTATGTATAATTATTTAATTACTAAATCAATACAATAATCTTACCCTTAGATAATTACTCAGGATATATATAGCCTATATTGTACACTTAGAATCCAATAAATTTCATGTTATCCAATTAAGTGTAATGTGGGTTTCCATGTCCCTATGACCATTCTACGATACATATATTACAATAACCAATCGAATAATGTAATTAGAGGACATCCATTAGAAAATCTATTCTTAGAGTATTTACTTACACAACTGTAGATTATGACCGAAGCCCCAAAAACTCATCACCATAGATGGACACACATTCATATACCAGTAAAAAACCATGAAAATATTCATGTGGATAAAAATTCCCTATAAAATACTCTAAATTCCATAATATGAGTTAGATATGCCTTTTTATCATATCAATATAAAAATACATATACATGATACATAAAAAACCTCTCATATCACTATAGTGTAGCCTTGATCATATTATAATCAATTACATATGTCTATAGAATGTACTCTAATATAAATAAATATTAATAATTAAGGAATCTATATTTTATTCATGTGCGTAAATTCATTGGGTTGTGATCATCCATGTCCATCCATGACCACATAAGCCATGGTTAGAATATACATTATTTATGAATCCATTTAAGAACAAATACAACGAAAATGGTATGGAAGAACCCCCATCATACCTCCTATAACTCATTCACAGAAATAAGAATTCTTTATTTTAAAATTTATATTATTATAGGAATAATTTTAAAAAAAATTAATATGAAAAGATATTATTTAATTTACAATCATTTTTATGGACACTAGCAATGTTTTTTTTTCAATTTATTAGTGACTTTTATCCATTACAAGCATATGATACACCATTTTTTATTGATTTAGGAATTCTCCTATGAAGTTTTATATGGAATAATTATCCATGAACATATTAAATTAGAATAAAAGAAGATGATAAAAACAAATAATTAGAGGAATACTAACACTGAATCGATAGAAAATTTGTTGCATGACATAATCAATCATCAGTATCCAAGGGTAGGAGTGATATATATATATATAGGGGAAGATTCCCACTTATATATATGATTATTAATTTAAGGGAAAATGGGTAAATAATATAAGACTAGTATAAATAGGAAAATTTATCCCATTTATAGTGGTTGGGTTGCAGTCAGGGTACTTCTAGATCTAACTATAGATTTATATGAGATATTAACTAGTCCATTGAGGTCCCAATTGAATTCCACTCATATCAACATGGTATGGGATGGGGTTCAGGACACAATATTCTTCCACTGAACACTAGATGGGAATTGGAAAATATTCTTGTGGATTTTATTCTATCCATTCAACTACTACCCTATCAATAAACTCTCATGAAATCACTCCATTCATTTTATACCATCATGTCCATAATTGAAAACTATATTTAAAATCTAATAAATATAAAAAAATATCCATTATGTTTCCTAAACACAAAAATTTAAACTCTCTTTATTATTTATCTGTTGAGTAATATAATATCACAAAAGGATGCCCATTATTATAAAACTAAAAATATAATAGCTTCTAATCGAGATCAATCATAGAGAATATCTCATAAAAAATCCATCTACAATGAATAGTATTGAACTCCAACTAAAAAATCATATTTTGTACATGTATTAGATTAAAAATAGATATATTAAGGATTTTTTTCATCGAATCATCTCAAACTAATTCCTCTAATCTGATCATTGTTTCTATAATGGCACATTATATATTTTTTCATACAATATATTAACAATAACTAGTGAAAATATCATGTTCATATTTAACAAAATTAATAAAAAATTCCCACATACTATTAATTTTTTTAAATAATATATTTTCCTCCATAAATAAAGTTTTATCTTCCCTAATGACTCTGATGTAAACATCCATATTTTACATCATCAAAAATATTATGTGTTTCTTATATGTTCTCTATTATTACACACATTATTAAATACACAATTATTCTCATACACTACATTGATCATTTAAAATTTCATTAAATTCCCCATCTTGAGATATAATACATTAATTATTCATTAGTTTCTTAAGTATGTTATCATAACCTCTTTAATTGAAAAAAATCCCATATCCATGTTTCACTTAGTCCATTTCGAAAAATCCACACTCTATTAGTCACTATTGAAAATAAGTATATAAAAGTTCTCCTTATTAACTCCAAATAATATATTTTCATATGTACAATCTATATTTGACATAAAATAATTCTATATATTTAATGATTCAGAGGATACAATTCAATAGGATTCCCCAATAGTTCCACAAAAATATCCTTCTTATTCATAAAGATGGAGCATAACCTCATGGAAATGATAGGTAAATTCCCACCATATGGTTTCCTAAATAATCATCCAAATTATATTAACTCACCAAAATTCAAAAATCCCATATATACCTCCTCTTATGAACCTTATTCTACTGAACTCATCTTACCCAATGTACAAGTATCTATAAATGATCCAGTCACACTCTCATTCTAAAAACCATGCCATTAAAATATCAACAATCATCTATAATACTAACACTTAATTATTATAGAAATAAAAAAAACTCAAATAATAAAACTTCCAAAGTTTAATAAGTCTACAATTCCAAAATCTCATAGAAATATAAATGATTTATATAATTATCATATTTTCATCAATTGATATCTTTTACAAAATAATATTTCATTATCCACTATATATCACATAGATACATAAATTATATCCTGTGAAGCCTCATAAATGACCCCAGCCATCTTTGAGAATTTATCCCTTTATCTTCATGTTCTACCTATATAGTACACTATGAAACCCATGCCACACTTTATTAATTACAAAAATCTTGTTATTTGAACATTCCATGACAAATAAATCCACATAGAAAAATATTTTGTGTTATTTATCAAAATATGATCATTTTATAATTTGATGAAAACTTGGCATGATCGTAATAAAAATGCAATAAAATTTTATTCTATAACTCATCCCTTTATATGCCATTAAACATGATCTCATAAGGTGTTCAACACAAAAACTATAAATAGCAGTCCTTATTGAGAACTACCCATTAGGTATGCCTTCCTATCCTAATTAAGTTACTAATGGGAGTTACCCTACTATCATTTCATTATATCATAATCATACCAAAACAATAATATTGATCTCATGAAAACACTATTATACTGATCCCAATAATCGATAAAAATCATACCATAGTAACTCAAAACATTTAATCTTGAAGTACAATACACTCTAAATCCATACATCATTGAATATTACATTTTTTCATTAATACAACTCACAACAAATAATAAACATAGTAAAAATATAAATCCTTCCTATATTTTTCCATCTTGGACAGTGATTTCATTGACATTTTGAACCCATCACCGCATATTAAGAATAACTCAACATATTAGTCCTAATTAAAGAAATATCAAAAGATTTCCAGAAATTAGTTTTAAAAAGTCATATAATCCCATGTAACATATATTTTATAGGAAACCAACCACCCTTTCCTCTATGAAAAATATTATTATCAACTCCCATCCCTCATAACACGTTTAATAGCAGAAGAAATCACATTAATACATTAATGGAAAGACATGATTATCTTCTACATAATATAAATTGAATTGTTCTTCACAAAATACCATTATACTACAAAACCCAATGCATTTGGTCGTGAGTCATATCACATTATTCCTAGGATAATAATTAAAATCAACAATTACAATAATATAATAATTTTGAAAATTCACCAAGCATGATTGACTCTTATGAATCATTATTTAAGGATTTATTAACATACACAACCAAGACATTCTTCATGACATACTAAACCCTCATAGGGGTTCTAATTTTCATGACCCAAGATGGAGTGCCATTTGAGCGGACACCCCACCCAATATGTGGCATGACCCATAGGGCATCCTCGATCACAACTAACGGAAAACTAGCGCCTGAGTTTCAAATAATAGAATGGGAATAATTTCAATAAATTTTATAATAATAAAAACCCCTTAGTAATAAATAAACCAAAACCGAACAATTATAATGAAACAAGAAAAATTGATTTTTAGATTCAATGTTTACAACATTTAATAAAAACCCAAATGGGGGTACAAAAAAAGGGAGAAACACACTACCACAAAAACCACCATGAATCAAGAGGAGCATCTTCCTTATCTTCCACCACAACACCTGCATGGAGATATCACTAGAATTGTGAACCGTCATCTCTAAACATCTTTCCATTGCCAGATTCAAACATAACAATGTCTACATACAGACAAAGGTGTTAGCAGTATGTGAGATGAAGCCCTATAGGATTCCACCCAATGAAGTGATTATATTCTATAACCATTATGATAAATATTAACATAAATAATTTATAAAATAAAAAGTAAAAAAAATTATATAAAAAATTATTTTGTTCTAGACAATCAAAAAATAATATTTCATTATATTAGTGAGTACAATATTTCAAAAGAACACTATGTCATGGGACATACCTATATGAACAAGCTAAGAGTTGGACCCTAGGTACATCATATTTCTCTGAAATTTGTATAGTAACCACACAAAAAATGTTCCTATGAACATGCCACTGGTCATGAGAAACATCCAAAATTATAGCAGTGTCCCATTATCATCACGTATGTAGTTAGTTTTGTTGTGGTCAATCTCCCTAGATAAATCCATGAAAAGAAACTTCTATGTCATCTAGAATACTAGACCATGTCCCCCACCTAGATACCTAGGATTTCATTCATGAAAAAATTTAATTTCACATATCACATAAAGCCTCACTTTATATACATCATCCAACAAAATATAATCATGCTTTATAAATCATTACATTCACAACCAAAACGACATTAGAATCCAAAATCACACCAAAACCATCTCAAAATAGGGTTCACACCATTTAAAAATTTTATTAAACCAAGTTCACAATTTATGAAACACATTCTAGATCCACAATAAGGGTAGACACATGAAATATATCTAATTTCACTTTTTAAAACCACATTAAATCCATATATAAAAAACCCCTTCAAAAGAACCATTTGAACCAAAAACATAAACCATTGAACATATCTAAACACTCAATAAAGCATGTAAAAATCATCATTCAATGTTTAAACATGGAACCACCTACATAATGAGATGAAAAATTTAGAAGATAGTTCAAAAACATAACCTCACCTCAAGAGAACCCTATAAGGAAATGATCGAATAGTAAACATCAAAATCCAAACCTATACAATAATATCCATCTGAAAAAATGTCACCCAACCCACTAGAGATATTAAACCCCAAATAATGGAGAATAAAACCCTTGAAAATAGGAATAAACCCTGATATTAGTGGAATTACTTGACTTATTGTGGAGAAACCATATAAAATCAACCAATAAAACCATGATACAAGGGAGAATGAGATATACGAGAGGCTCCTAGGGTGATGATTCCTAAATAGGAAGGATTTTGGTGAGTTGTGGCAAGTAATGCGAAACGGGCGGGTCGGGGTGGGGTGGGCCAAGCCTGTACAGGTTTGAGCCGATGTGGGTATGTCCGCGAAAGCCTGCATATAATGCGAACAATAATTTTCAAGCCAGCCCCACCCCACATAAACCCGCGGGTTGCCCGCGGGCTTACCCACCTTTACAAAAAAAATACTATTTATAATCATTTAAATACTGTATTTTTTATCATTCTTAAAGTTATTTGTGGGGAGAAGTATGAATTATCAATAACTAGAGTTTTAAAGAATGTGATGGAACATTTTTTGTAGGTTAATGGTGGCATGTGGTAACGCTGATGTGGTGGCGAACAATTGTGATAGAAATTATGTGAGTGATCGGCGATGGGTGGTGAATGATAATGTTGATTATGTGGTGATGTGAACAACTAAACATGTGAATGAATAAAGTCTCTCCAGGTAACAATCAGTTTCAGAAGAAGCTATTAATGTTTTCACGAGGTTCTATCCAATTATCTTAATAACAAAATAAAATTAAATAATAACAAAATTAAATCAACCTAAAAAATATTATGATTATAAAAACTCTTATAGAATTGAAACCATGCGCAGGGGTGATGAGTTCCATTTTTTAAGAGATGGGTCGACACATCATGTGAATATGGTTAATAATTACTATATAAATAATATAATATCATATTAAAACAATAAATATAGGCCTATTTAAAATTCACATGTGAATAAATAGGGAATTAATATGAGCATTACGGTAAGAAATCATATGTCACCATTTAACCATGAATTTTTTATTAAAAAACTAAAATATTAAAGAAACAAATATTGTAAAAAATATATTTTTTTTTAAATCAGGCCTGTGGGCCGGCCTGCACCCGCGCGGGCTCAACCCGCATTGGCCCGCGCCTGCGCGGGCTAAACCTGAATTGGCCTGCACTCTAAACGGTGAAAATTTTTAGGCCCTCCCCACTCCATATTCATCCCATACTTGCAAATCCCGCGGGCTGTGAGCCCTCTTTGCTACGCTAGTTGTGGCTAAAAATCTAGGGGAATAAAAAGACAAAATAATATTTTTGGACGACCTAGTCAAGTACCATGGTTTTCTAAAATGTGTGAAAAAATTATTTCCCTTACTATCCAAGAAGAACATGCCACATGGTGAGGCCACATGGATTAAAAACCATGTGTTAATCATGTAGTTATAAATTTTCTAAAAACACTACCGGGTCGTAGGATTACATGGGAATGTGAACACAATATTCAAGACTGTGTGCAACCTAAGGTTTAAAAAATCATTTCTCAAAAAACTCAAAGGAAATCAAAAGGGAAAAAGCTAGACCAAAAATAAATATAAAAATACCTTAAGATGATATAATTGTTGGGATAATTCTCCCCACAATGAATAGTTTCCACCCATTGAATGTATACTCAAAGATTCACCCAGAGTTAAAAATGGATACTCTTAATCATCCCATTACTTATGCTCCTAATTCTCATGCTCACCCTTACTGTGATATTGAATAACTCATACCATCGAAATATTCTTCCCACAAAGAATGTTCTCCTAGGAATATAGAATTTTCACTAGTTGCTCAAACATTAAAAAATCAAGTTCCAACTCCAAATCTTTCCAATTCAATACATGAGATTGATCAGTGATATACATTTTCAATTGAGATACATGAAATATTTCATGAATTGAGGTCAACTACAACCGAAAGGCCTATATATATGCTACTTTAATGATCCTCTCGATGATCTCAAAAGATCTGACATACCTTGGTGTTAGGATTCCTTAATTTTCTAAATAATAGTGACCCAAATAAGGTTCCATATTTAAGAAACCTTGTTACCCATAGAAAAATCTAAAGCTACAAACCTCTGATCGGAATAAGATCTGTGATGACTCTAAGTATTCAACAACTTCGTCTGATCATCTTGATTTTCTCAGACATCTATTTCACTAATATTGGTCCTAATGGTGATGTATCATCCACCTCACCCAAATATGATGGATACTGTCATGGATGATCATAGAGAACCATAAAATGAGCCATTTGGATTTTGTATTGGTAACTATTATTATATGTAAACTTATCCAAACCCAAATGTATCTCCCATGAACCACAAAAATCCAATATCCATGCTCGGAGCATGTCTTAAAAAATTTCATTCACCCATTCCATCTAACCATATTTTTTATGATGGTATGATGTTCTCAACTACACATGATACCCCATTTACTTGTGTTGTACTTCCCAAAACTGTGAGGTAAAATGGGGGTCCCTTTATAGAAAAAATGACAACAGCACACCATGAATCATCACGACCTCCTAAATGTAAAACTGACCCAATGCTTCCACCTTCACAAAATCGCTAAATGGAATTAAATAGAATAACTTTTATCCAACTATTAATCAATACCCTGATGGATTTATTTCCCCAATTTGTATGAGATATGTTGATAATGAAGTCCATGGTGATCCCATCCCACTTCTAGGTAGGAATGGGTAGTTGTTGATGCAAAAATGAGGGCCTTTAATGCTCATCCTTAACCTGATGGAATGTATTACAACTCGGAAAAAAATCAAATACATATCGTCTCTTACCTGGCCACCATAACACCAATGAAAATAATAATACATCTTGGTAGCACTTGGATGAATAGTCCCCTAAGACTAGTGGATTTCCTACCACACCACCTTCCTTATATATAACCACACCACAAAGAGACTCTTCAAAAAGAATATTTCCATATGAGAAAATGACCAATCACAAGGTGTCTCCCCACCAGAAAGAAACTACATAGACTACTGGAAAATATAAAAATTAAGATTATCTCACTGAATCAATACTATAAGATAAGGATACATCTGAACACTATAAAACAACGCTCCTCTAATTTCCACCTTGGTCTCCAGATGGAACTAAGAAAAAAGACCCATTAATATCCACTCATCACTAGACTACCTCACATAATTCACTGGATCTTTTATTCCCTAAGAATCTACCACTACATTACCTTTTCTCAAGGTATAGACAATATCAAAATCAAACCATTGAAGGTACTTGACCCAAAAACACAACCTCAAGTTAAAATATTTTGGGAGAAAATGTTGGTTATGATTTTCTGATCTGAATAATGTATGAACTTCTCGCCAAAAAGATAATAATTTTACATGTTTAGGTAATTTATCACCACTGTTAACCCATGTCATGGATGGTGTAGTACATTTCATGTGTTCAGAGTTGGAAAAATTCATACACCACCACATGCTCATCCTGCATATGAAATCACCCGAGACCCATACTTGAGGTGGTTCAACAAACCACATACCCCATTACATAATCTGGAAAGATCATAATATGAGTGGTAGTCAAATTTCTCTTCATCTACTCAAAGGAAGCATGATACTCTTAACTATGTTCAAACTTCACCCCTTTCTATGTGAGTGTCTTCATTGGTGAATCAAGATGAGATAAATCCCAAATTAGTTTAATGTAAAATATATAAGTCCCACAAATCTTTTGATCTCAAAAACATTCTTCAGCTGCTCCCATGACATAACAGCACTGATTTTATCCGGATCCCCTAAAACATCTCACTTTCATATAATGTGGCCCAAAAATGTTACCTCTTCAATATAGATGGTGGATTTATAAAACATGGACGAAAGAAAATTTTTCTAAATAGTATCCAAGATGATCTTTAAATGTCGCTCATGCTCCTCCTCATATTCGAAATATACTAGGATGTTATACATGAACACCACAATGATAGAACTGTGCTACTAGTGAAACACCCTATTTATAATCACCATGAACACCACTGGATGGTTCTTCAACTAGAAAGGAATAACCAAACACTAAAAATGGTTATAACTACATTAGAAATCCATTTTTGGGAGTTTTTCTTCTATCACTTAGACATAGTGAAAACCATAATGTAGATCAATCTTGTAGAACCACATCCCCCATTTTAGATGGTCAAAAAATTTATCAATTTGGGGAAAGGGGTACTTTTTATTGAACATCACCTTATTAAACATCTGATAATCAATATAGAATCAAAAAGATCCATTGGATGTCAACATAAAAAGAAATAGGGATGACCAAGGAGATACACTCAGGAGAATGTATCCATTTGATTCTAAATAATCTAAATGTACCATTAATTCCATCAACTCGATATGGAACTATGTTAGGAAGGAATTCATATTATATGTGTTCATGGGGCCATATATGTAGAGAAATCCACATTATAAACTAGAAGAAAACTCAAAATTCCCTATAGAAAGATCTCTAGGAACTCATCCACAAGAGGGGAAATTGACCCTCAGGAGACCCAACAACATTCTCAAATGTCAGTGATGATATATAAAAAAAATTACACAATTCTTGGGGTGGTGGTCTATAATGACCTGACAAAGGATCACAATATCCATGAAAAACATGGGTATTTCCATTTGGTTCCATGAATCTCACATGATGACTATGGAATTCGATATGTGCCTAAAAGTGCAGTATATAATCCATACTGAGGATCACATCAAAGAGTTCCATTTCCAAAATTAGGAAAACCCATTCTAGCTCGACCCTTGGCATGGTTAGTGCACAAGATGGACACCTAAAACCCTTATTTTTATTCTTATACAATTATGTTACTAACACCATCGCATATGACATAAGATGAGTTGGTAAACTGAAATCTTTCAAAATATGGGAAGAGATAAATTAAATATAATAACTAGTATAAAACAAAAAATGAAAGGATTATGTAATGAAAATAGTAACTCAAACCATTCTAGGCCCTATATCTAATTCTGGTGTTGGTTAATCCACCACATGAAGCTGCATTTTCTCAATCTGATCCTTAGAATGACCACAAACTTGTGGCTCTACCCTAAAATGAATCTACCTACATGATGGTTGAGCCCTACCACCATGACCTCCGATCTGAGATCCCAGTATCCTGGATAGTTTTGATAGGGATAAAAACCCCATATAAGTCACATATTCATCCCCACTATAACAATAACAGGTGTATCTATGGAATCGCTGCAAGTGACCCATCGCTTCACATTGGTGACATGGTTTAGGAGGATATGTGCATGTTTTAAATATACTCCCTACCATCCTATGCTAGTGTCACACAATAGACCCTACATTAGAAGATTCTTAATAAGACTATAGGGAAGGGTGACCTCGATTAATACCTACATTATTTCCCTACTCATCCCTCTACCTCTTTTTCTCGGATGACCTACCACTGTCTACCACTATCACAACCCCAAATAAACTAGACGTTCCCTTGGGATCATTACCCACCATAATAGAATAATCATCCACTTAGGAATTGGTTCGCATATTAAATATAAATAAATTATAATATATCTCTAGCAACATCACCCTCTCAATCCTTTGAGCCTTCATATAATCATTGGAAACTATTTAAATTGTATATAAAACTAGCTCCGAAAAGAGGTTGGAATAATTCATAGTGGATCGATCTCCTTGGATAAGATTCATAAATTCCTAGGATCTTGTATATGCCAAGAATTCAGGACAATAATACTCATATAAAATAGCATTGATGTCCTTTTATCTCATCTTCTCTTACTTACTATCTTGAACCACTATGTCCCACCACCTCTAACTGAGACCTTCTAGAAATAATGAATAACATTTTACCCTAACTACATCAGGATTATTAAGGAACTCAAGATTCATCTGTATTTTCTCCCACTATTCATCTACTTACTTAGGTTTCATGCTTCCTAGGAATGAAGGAGGTGTGTTATTTAGAAAATTATAAGCATTGTTCTTAACATGACCTCGTTCAGCTTCTCTAACCTGTGGAAGAACAGAATCTATTCCCTATCACTAATTCTATAAATCCCAAACATCATCTTCCACTAATCCACAATCTATTGGTGATGGAGAGATTTGTCTAGCCTCTTCCTATAGCTACACATGAGCGATTTAAGGATATCCTTTTTTTGAAATAAGAAATAATTTCATGGAAATACTAGCAATACAACCATTCTGAAGATATTCACCAATAACAAAAAATACCAGAACTTCATATATCTAAACAAACCAAATCCATCACAATAACTTGAAAACAAGACCACTCCAGCTCCACCTAGTTTCTCTATATAGTATGCATCATGTACATATCACCTAGAGAATATTTCAAACAAAAATTTCAACATCCCATAGTGACAATAGATCTATCCCAAGGTGTGCTATCTAGACACCCTTCTCACAACCAGAACCTCGTGCACTGATATTCCAAGATCTAGTCTATCCAGACTCATCCCAAATAACATGACCAAAAAAGATATTAACTTGAATCTCATACCATTTTCTACTATCGATGATGGATTTACATTTGACCCAACACCCGACCTAGTTCTAGTCATGACATGAAGGGTGTTATCGATCCCTAAAGGCTGGAAAATAGTGCGCTGGTATCAATAAAAAGCTTGAGAATTATTTCACCTGATTTTCTAATCACAAAAAACCCACAATAATAAATAAACCAAAACTAAAAAATCATAACTCAACGTCACATAAAAAATAACAAATTTTATTTTTATAACATTTTAAAATATCCTAAAGGGGATACAATAAAATGAAAGAATATACATTCCTATAAACCGCCTTGAAATAAGTGGATCATCATCCTCAAGCCTCCACAACAACACTTATAATGGAATACCACTAGCATCCTAACCCACCATCTCCCAACATCATTCCTTTAACCGATTGAATCATAACCAAGTCTATATACACCAAATGGTGTAAGTAGAGTGTTATCCAAAGCCCATTAGGATGTATCTCAATAGAGATATTCAATTATATAATAATTATATGACAAATTATCATGAAATTTTTATAAAAGTAAAATTACCAACATTTTTATAGAAATAATTTTAATGTATAACATGATTTATTTTTAAATTCTTGATAAATTATACCATATTCCGATGGTGAGTAAAATATAACTAAATAGAACTATGCCGTGTGAGATCCCTATAAGAAAAATATAAGAGTGGTAAACTAGGTAAATCATATATCTATAAAACATGTTATAATAAACACACTAATAATCTTCCAATTCACAATCCACTAGAGAGGAGAAACATCCAATATTATAGTGGTCTCCAATCATCCTCTTGTATTCAGTTACTGTCATATTCATCAATCTTTCAAGGTAAATCTGGCCCAATACACTTATAATTCATATAGAATATATGTCTTAGTATTCCCACCTAGATACATAGGATTCTCTTCAAACTAAATATTTATTTATCATATCACATACAACATAAAATCATATACATGTACCAAAAAATATAAACATGCCTAATAAATCACTACTTTCATAACCAAAAACAATTTCAAATTAAAATTAACATCAAAACCATCTCAAAATAGGATTCAAACCATTTATATATTTTATTAAACAAGTTTCACAAT
This sequence comes from Viscum album, assembly GCA_963277665.1. Classification (NCBI taxonomy): domain Eukaryota; kingdom Viridiplantae; phylum Streptophyta; class Magnoliopsida; order Santalales; family Viscaceae; genus Viscum; species Viscum album. Next base: position 932,389,395 of record OY728165.1, read on the forward strand.
TTATTAAACACATTCAAGATCCATAACAAGGGTCAAAACATGAAATAAAACCAATTTCATTTATAAAAACCACATTCAGGGCATATGTATATAAAACCCCATCAAAAAAAACTTTTTCACCACACACATAAATCATATTAAACATCTAAAAACTAAATAAATCATATAGAAATCATAAAACAATGTTTAGGCATGGAACCACCATCATCATGTAAATAATATTTTTGAAAATGTTGCAAAACCACAATCGCACCTCAAAAGAATCCTATAAAGGCAAGATCAATCTATAAACATCAAGATATAACCCTAATGAACATGATGAAACCATTATAATTTCACCCAAACAACTTTATATATGAAACCCCAAATAAATAAGGAAAAATCCTTATTAAAGAGTAATAAACCATGAGATAATTGGACTTACTTGAATTCTCATGAAGAAACTGCCCCAAATCCACCAATAAAATGATGATCCAAGGGAGAAAGAGTGATAGGGGAGGTTCCAATGGTGAATAAATCTATAGGAGAAAGATTTTGGGGGTGTAGGATTAAAATTTAGGGGGCATTAAGAAACCCATTTTATTATGACCTAGACAAGTAGCACAATTTTCCCACATGGTTTTCTAAACCATGCAGTATATGTATTCCCCTTACTATCATAAAAGGACATGTCATGTAATTATTTTTCATGGTCTAAAAACCATGTTCTAACAATGTGGTTAACCATTGTACAATAACACCACATGGTCGCATTGTTACTTATGAAAGGGCGAATTATTTTTTAAACAATCCACCAACTGTGCTCCACCTATAATTTAACCAAAATTTCTCATTTTTGTCAGAAAACTCAAAGGAACCTCTAAGGGAAAAAGATAGACAAAAAAATAAATAGAAAAATACCTCAAGATGAAATCATTGATGGGACACTAGTACACTATCATATCTAATATATATTCCATTACATACCCCAACCATCTTGTTAATATAATAAAATTTACATGAGGCATTTTATGACTCCAAGAACCATACTTGAGGCATAGTATAATATTCTCTCCAAAAAATCGACAGTAATAACAATATAATAAAATTTATATAGTTATCAAAAAGAAATATATTCAAAAAACACCTTAATAGGGTAAAAATTATTTATTCTCACTAAATATTTTTTATTTAGAATATTAATAATTAAATTACTGTTCTATTAAAATTTATTTTAAATTCATTAAAAAAAATTTAAAATAGGTTTCAAAAACATCTCTTATTGAATATTTTAGAATATTCTATTTCCATGGAAGAAATTATTATGTGGTGAACATGAATAAGAATTTTACATGTTTCATGTATAAACATGTTTCCAATTTCAAATATAGGATAGGAGTAAAACAAAATAAAAATTACATATAAAAATCTATTTCACCCACTTTATATGATAAGTATTATTTTTCAATAACTGTTAAAGACGAAGGATTTCCTTGATGTTAATATGTTGGATTTTAAATTCTAAATAAATATCTGGGATATCATGTTGAATAATTGAGTCATATTGATGAAGAATAAGATTCCTGGATATTGATATAGATGATAATAATGTTCTATACATTTTTGATGAAGTATCGAGGATTGTGTTAGAAGAGATGAAATTCCCAATACAATTTTGATATATATCAATGTGCATCGAGATTTGATGACATATCTTGTATAATTGGTGTAACAACCGAGAATTATATCAATGATGTTTTCTTTATTATGATTATTTCATATAGTATAGATCACATAAAATCATGCATAGAACACAATACAAACATTATGAATGATGAATGAATGAAATAAGAGGTATTTATAGAAGCTAAAGAACCAATACCCTATAAATTGTAACATGACCTTTGGAATAGTAAACTATCCAATAGAATGGTATCCTTTCTAATACAAGTATAAATATAATTTATCCATCTTATAAATGAAAAAATGATATAATTATATAATATTATAAGTAAATAAATATTTTCAAAATTAATAATTCAGTGTTGGTACTTTTGTGAGTCAAAAATATTTAATTCAAATTTTATAATTAACCAAATGATTTAAAATAAATTTTATCTTCATAAAACTAATTCAGAATTTAATATTTATTTTTCTTCTATCCATAGGTTAATTTAATGATATACTAGTTAATTTTTCGAAGTGTTATAAAATCAGTCATAATTTTAGAAACTATATTTTTTTAGTAAATAATGATGTCAATTAAAAATTAAATTTCTCATTTTTTGAAAATTATTTTCATAATATTTATATCATTTTTTAATTATATATGTCAAAAAAATGGTTAGGGAGATTTTTTTGGATTTTTCTAAACTACGTGAATTTTTAGGTAATTTTAAAATACCGTAATTTACAATATAAATACATTATAAGTTAAATACTCAATTAATTGAGTAATCGCAAATATATGCACTATAAAATCATACTTTAAATTATTATTTTAATATATTTTAGGATACTTGTCAATCTATTCATATTCTTGAGCCAAAACATTAAACAAATGAATAAAATATTCAAAATACACCCTTTCTCCTCACAACTTCCAAGAATTGAGACTTGTTAAATTTATGATAAATAAGCTTCCCAAGCCTTTTCCCCATGTCTATGATATTTTTTTATCCAAAAACCACAACCAATCCCCTTATAGAGGATCTCATGTAATATTATTCAAGAGGTAAAATCTTCTTCATTTTCCCTTCAATTTCTTCTAATGTTATTTTCTTTTATTATACTCTCCTCACCTTCCCTATCCAAAATGGAATGATAACTCTAGTATAATTTATATACTATAATTATATCATGTTAAAGGAATATACTTTATCAAACTCATTTCTCACTATCTTTTGTTTTAAAATTTATATCATTGTTTGTGAGATGTCAATTTACAAACTTCGTGAACAACAAATTTTCATTCTTCAATTTCCACATCGAGGTTGGTAATGAAACAATTTTCATGTTTAAAAAAAGAATATAATTTATGGATTAAAATACTTTTTATGTTCTAGATATAAAATATTTACATAATAATGAATGATAAAACAAAATGAGTTTTTTATGATCAATAATCACCGTATTAATTAAAATGATTATCACAAAATGTATTATCTAATTATTCATCCTTATAAAATATAATATAATGATGTATATAACCATTTAAACGTATTTATGTTTATTAATATCATATAATTTTAATTATTGTGAATTATACACATTCCATATTAACTTCCATACTTATATACAAGTATACCGATCGTGAAAACCAAGGAAACGAACGCCCCCAACCAATAACATTGTATATTATAACACATAAAAAAGAACATAAATAAATGTAAAAAAATTAAGATAAATCAAATATATGTATAAAAGGTAATTAATTAATTAATTAATTAGTTTAATTTGATTATCCATGAAATTAAGGTGATGTGTAGAACACATTCGGATATAAGGTAAGTGTTTCTTCCGGAACCTCCAGTTTCATTTGGGTTGGCATTTCTCCCACTATACACATATATAGTTATTAATTATTTTTATATAATTATTATAAAATATGTGAATAAATTTCAAACTCAATTATCCTTATTATTTCATCTTTTTTATGGGTAATACTCATTTTAAAAGGTACCCTTTTCTAGTCTTCTTGATAGGCAAGTCTGGTTTAAAGGAATGGCTTGAATTCTTGTCTATTTTCAAGTGAACTCTATATACTACTTAGACACCACTTTTTTATAAAATCACTCGTTTTAATATATAAAAACTACCATAATTCAATTCTTTTTTATACAAATATTTATCCAAAATAACTGATATTTACAAAATAAAAAAGTATGTCTCTCAATAATTCCTCAATGATTTTATAAAAGTATTTTCATCTATTTCAACACTCTTATTGATTATTATGCTTAATTTGGATTAATATTTTATGATATAATCTACCATATTTTATTGAATGTTTTATTATTAGTTTGACTATGGATATTAAATCTTGATTATATTCACCATATTACTTCGAATTCTTTGTAACTATGTTTTACTAATTTGGGAAAGTTATTTAAATTTCATATGTTAGTTTCAAAATGATTGGATATGTTGATTATATTTTACCAAATTTAAATGAGGAATGAATTGGACTTAGTAATTTTCGAGTGGGGCTCGTTATCGCCCCTCATAACATTAGTAGGTCTCACGACACAAACTTTTTTGGGTATGGGATAATGTCTTACCCTATTATATATGTTTTCATGGCTGAAGACTTAGTGGTATGTTTATGATGTCCTGAATTATGCATTCCATCATTATGTGATTAGTATTTGTTATTTCATGTGATTATTCTACTTCTAGAATATCCATTTTTAAGTATCATTTTCATTTCATTGTTTATATGGTATTATTTATTCAATTTTTATTCTTTCCATATTATGATCATGTTTTTGATTCAATATAAAATTTTTTAGGTATTCCCCTTGCCTTACAGTTTAATTTTTTAGCTTTTACTAAATTATTCCCATTACATAGCATTAATTCCCCCCCCCCCTTTATTATGATTATTTCCCTTAGGATTCCAAGATGAACTTTAAAATAGACATAAAAAGACAACCAATAGGAATATGAGTGTTTTATATGGATTATATAGGATGTATTTAATTTCAATTTTTAATTTTTATCTTATAAATGTATCTTTCTTTTAAAAAAAATAAACTATTCATTTATTCAGGATGCACCTTCCTTGTTTTTATTCAAATGTAATATAGTAAGGCACTAGATCTAGGCTATTAGAGCAAGGGTCATTATAGTTGTTATCAGAGGATATTTATTATAAATGTTGTAAACTAGATTTAGAGAATATATATTAGTGAAAATAAACCTAAGGTATACTTTGAGGATAAGAATAGATAAAAATCCAAGAATTTTGGTAAGGTAGGGATTGTTTGGATATTACTCATAATACATCGCTATTTGGATACTATAGGTGGACGTTGTTCTGGAACAGATGTATATAGGGGTAACAACTCCAAAAAGGTGTACAGGTTAACCTAGTATATAACAACATGTTTTACTACACACATGGTTTGAAACTCTTAAGAGATATTCTTAGAATAATCACATTTAATTTTCAAACCATTATGAAGGATTTAAATGTAAATATGTCTATAAAGAAATAATATATGTGATTATGAGACTAACTTTGCATAGAATTTCAATTTATGTTTTGTGTTTTTCTAGTTTTTTATTATAGATTATGATTAATAACCTAATCTAATGTATTATGTTATTTAAAAATGGTGCCTAGTAGAAGTAATAGAAATTAAATAAATGCATGTATCCCATATAGGGAATGAACTCCTATGAAAGATAATGATGTCATTATCGGAGCTATGACTTCTTTTGAGAAACATATAACTATACTGGGATAACTGACTCAGTTTATAAACAATAACCTTATTTATATGGAGCATCATGGACCCCAATGTGGAGGATCGATGTTAGAATACTTTATGTGAAAAAAACTCCTTCATTAAATTGTACTCCAAATCCATTTGTAGTAGAGAAGTTGATATGTTCTTTTGAGAATATATGTACTACTTTGGGAAGTAACAAAATGGATATGGTTGCATGGAATTTTATCATATATCAAGAGATGTAGATCAATTGCGATCACTAATTCAAAAAAGGAGGAGGAAGAAATTGATAATATGGGATGGATATATTTTAAGGATATTTTCCAAAAAAAATATTTTCCTTGGGAATAGTGAGATGATATGGGGAGGCAATTCATGATTATAAGACAGAAAGAACATGAAAATATTTCCAAGTATAAAGCCAAAATTACAAGGTTAGAAAGGAATGTTGAATATTTCATAGATAATCCAAGTACCATTATTGATCAATTATTTTATGGATTAAAACCATTCCTCCTAAAGGCACTGGTTTCCAAATATATCTCATCATATGAAGATATTTTCTCATGTGGTATCAAGAAAGAAAAACATTCTCTTATCCAGATGAATTCAAAGTAAAGAAACAGAAGAATAGGGTTACAGAACACTCTGTAAAATGAAATGAGGATATGAGGAAGAAGGGAGTTGTTTAATTTACATAGTGTAGTAATTGTGTTATGAAACACCCTAGTACATGTATGATGGGAATGGGAGTCTAGTAAAAATGTGGATAAAAATAGCCACCATACCCGTTCTTAAAAGGGAATGAAATAATCTTCCAATGTTCAATGATATAATTTTAAAGATATGGTACATTATACACATGAATTTCATAGATTTTATTGAAATTTTCCCCAAAGAAGGTCTAGGTATCAAGTCCATGCATATGTAGTAACAACTTCTAAGGTTAAAGTTCCTAATGATTTTGTGGATGGTACATTACTTATTTCCCAAAACATGGATAATTCTTATTTGATTATGGATAATTAAATTAATTTATTTCATCCCATTTCGAATTAAAAATTAGATATTTAAAATTATCCTAAACAAGGTATTTGTTAGTCAATACCCCTTAAGAGAAGTCTCATTATAACAAAGATGTGTCAGGGAGTTCCCATTATGGCATATAAATAGGCATTATCTATTGATTTTTTCATCATACCTATTGTCAAAATTGACATAATATTCGGTATGGATTGGATTTAAAAATATTATGTGAAAATCTATTGTAAGAAGAAAAAAATTATGATTTTGGGGAAGATATATAATCCAAGATATTTAGAGAAGAAAAATCACCATCTAATTCTTATCAAGATCTACCCCAAGTAGATCTAATGAATTAAATTCTTGGGGAGGAAGAGAACTTGATATATATGGGTGAGGAAAGAAGTATTCAAATTGATTATGTACCTATAGTGAAATAATTCATTGATGAATTTCAATATGATTTACTTGGAAATCCTATGGAGGGGGTATTGAGTTTTATATTGATATAATTCAAAGTGAAAGGCTTATATCAATGACTCCTTAAATAATAGACATAGAGGAATTAGTAGAACTGAAGAAACATATTGAGGAATTGAGTGATGAATTATTAATCTTCCCTAGTGTTTCTCCTTGGAGATCCCCTATTATATTTGTTAATAAGAAATATGGATCCATGAGTCTATGCATTGACAATAGATAAATGAATGATAATACAATAAAAAATAATTATCCTCTACCTCGTATTGATGATTTATTCGATCATCTTCATGAAGTTCAATATTTTTCAAATATTAACCTTTGATCTGGATACCATCAATTGCATGTGTGGAAGGAATATATTCCAATGACAATATTTCAAATCATATATGGAAAATATGAGATTATAGTAATGAAATTTGGACTGACTAATGGACCCTCCATTTTGATGTTTTAATGAATAGAGTTTTCATGAAATATCTTAATGACTTTTTTGTGTTTTTTATAGATGATATCTTGGTATAATCAAAAATATAAAAAGGTCATGATAATCACATGAGGATTGTTATAATTAATTTTAGAATAAATTAATTATATGTAAATTTTAGAAAGTATGATTTATGGATTCAATCAGTTTATTTTCATGGAAATATTATCTAAAAGACCTAAATCTCAGTTGATCCTTCAAAAAAATGGTAGTTTAGTAATATAATACACAAATGAACATAAAAAAGATACATTGTTTTTTTAGGTTATGAGGTTATTAATAGTGTTTCTTTTAGAACTTTGCTTGATTAGCTAAGCATTTAAATCAAGCTTACTCAGAATGTGGTTATGTTTGTATTGGAAGAATAATCTGAATAATGTTTTGAATAATTGAATATAATATTAGTGAATGCTCTAGTATTGACTCTAACATCGATAAATGGTGGATTTGTGATTTATAGTAATGTTTTAATGACAGGAATCAAGTGTTTCCTTATGAAAAATGACTGAGTTATTTCTTATCTGTCAAGGTAGTTTAAAACATATGAATAGAACTATCCAAATAATTATTTTGAGTTAGAAATTGTAGTATTATATCCAAAGATATGGAGACACAAACTTTATGGTAAAAGATATGAGATATATTTGGATCTGAGGAGTTTGATATATATCTTATGACAGGATGAACTAAACATGAGGCAATAGATATGGCTCTATCTTGTCAAGGATCATGATTTTTCAATACCCAATCCCCCAGGGTAGGTGAATAATGTAACAAATGCATTAAGTAAGAAAGACCATGGGGTTATGAACAAAATTTAAATTGATAAGAATACTGTGTACACAGATCTAGTAAGGATAGATATAGAAATTATCAATGGATGTGATGAATCACTAATTTTCAAATTGTTTTTAAATCATATTTACTATAAAAGATTAAATATTCTCAGTCTTATGAAGAAAATATTCAAAATACAATTAATACTATGAATGGTGGGAAGTTTCCAGTCTTCATGTGTGAGAATTGAACTATAAAATTTGGGAGGAGGATATGTGTTCCCTCTATACTCAATGTAAAAGGGTGTTATTGGATGATAAACATAGCTCAAGTTTCTCAATACAACATCACAACACAATGATGTATCTAGATCTGAAAGAACATTTCTAGTTGGATAATTTGAAGTGGTATATTTCTTACTATGTATCATGATGTGTAGTATATCAATAGGGGAAGGATATAATACAAAATCCTAGATAGTTCCATGAAACCCCGACCTACTCCTAAATGTAAATGGGATCAAATCACTATGGATTTTGTGATGAGATTTCCAAATACTCCAGGAAATAATGATTCAATATGGTTGATTGTTTATTAACATAACAAATATCCACATTTCCTATCTATATTGGGGGATTTTTCACTAGAGCACATTTCATGAATATATATTTAATTATGTAGTAAGACTTAATGGAGAACAAAATTATATTATTTCAAAACATCATCTGTGATTGACATAGAAATTCTAGAATAGTCATCAGAAATTATTATATATTGAGCTTTATTTGAGTACTGCTTATCCCTATCAAATTAACAGGCTACTAGAAAGAATGGTCCAAACCATATAAGACATATTGAGATCATGAAAACATGGATTTCAATATATGTGAGCTTATTATTTATCTTTTTTTATTTTTCCAACACTAATAGTTTTCATTCTATTACTAAAATGTCCTCATTTGAAGAATTATATGGAATGTGATTTCATATGCCATCTTTTTGGGATGAGGATGGTGAAAATAAGCTTTTAGTCTGAGAGCTTTTGGAAGAAGCAACAGCCACAAAAAAGACTATTCAAACCCATATCAAATAGTCTAAAAGAATTCAAAAGATCTATGCCGATAATCAAAGGAAGGACTATGAATATCAAGATAGGGATCATGTTTTATTAAAAGCATATAAATAGAAGGGAATTATAAGATTTAGGTAGAAATGAAAATTGATCCCCAGATACATTGCACCTTTTAAAATTCTAGAAAGAGTTGCAGCTATGGTTTATTAATTTCTAATCCCACCTAGCCTTTATAAAATAAAAAATGTGTTATATGTATGATTATTGAGAAATTACATGCCAGACCAAATAAATGTCCTCACCTATGAAGGAATAGATCTAGAACCTAATTTATCTTTATTTGAAGATCCTTTGAAGATTTTGGACACTAAATAACATGTGATGAAGAATCAAATGACTCATATCATAAAGGTACGCTGGGAAATCATAAAATTGAACTGGCGATGTGGGATCCTAGGGAACTTATGATGAATAACTACCCGAATCATTTTATGAGGTAACTTTCTGGAAATTTTGAGCAGGAAACTTTTATTTGAGGGGAGAATGCAGCAACCCAAAATTCTATTAATTTGATTTTCTTTATTATGTTTATTTCAAATAGTATATATCAGATACAATAAGTTATGTAAAAAAATAAAAAATTTATAAATGAATAATGAATTAAATTTGAGGCATTTCATGATGTTAAGGAAGCTATACTGAAGAAATAGTAACCTGATCTTTAGAATTGTAATGTGGCCATTTTGAATAGTAAACTTACCACTAGAATAGTTACATCACCAATGAATGTATAAATAAAAATTACACATTCTATAAATATGTATATAATATAATTATATCATAGTGTTTGTAAAAAAATATTTTAAAGTTTTCTAATTAATTTTTTGTGTTTTTGTGAGTCATAAATATTTAGTTAAAAATTTATAATTAATAAAATGACTTAAAAGAAATTTTATCTTCAAAAAATTTTCTTATAAATTAATATTTAGTTTTCTTTTATTTTAGTATAATTTAATAATACATTAGTTAATTTTTTGATTGTTATAAAATCAGTTATAATTTTAAAAAATGTATTTTTTGAGTAAATATTGATTTTAAATAAAAAACCAATTTCTCATATTGAAAATATTTTTTTCATAAAATGGAGTACATTTTTGAATTATAATTTTTGTAAAATGGATAAGCTTATTTTTTTGGATTTTTCTAAAATACTTGAGATTTCTTGAATAGTAAAATACAGGAATGTATTTTGAATAAATAAATTTTAATTTAAATACACTATCCATTAAATCATCTCTGTTGTAAGAACCATCATCTAGGACTTCCCTTAATTATTTTAATATATTTGATGATAATTCACATACTCTTCATAGTCTTGAGAAAAAACAATAAACAAATGAAAAAACTATTCAAAAACCACCCCTTCAATTCACAACATCCAAGCTTTGAGGCTTCTGAAATTTCTACCAAATCCTCTCCCAAGGAACATAACCATTTCTTTGATATATTTTTACTAACAAAATACCAAAACCAATACCTTTAAGGACGTTCTTATGGAGGAATATTCAAGAGGTAAAATCCTATTCCTACTCCCTTTAATTTCTTTTCAATTTCTTCTCTATTATTATTTTCTCCTCACCACCCTATCCAAATAGTCATTATAACTCCATTATTGTTTATTTACTGAAATTATATCATGTTAATTTAATTTCCATCAACAAACTCTTTAATCACTCTCTATTATTTTAAAAATGATTGCATCGTCTGTGAGGTGCTAATTTACAACCTTTGTGGATGACAGATGTTCATTATTCAATTTCGCTTTTAAGGATGGTAATAAAAACATTTTTATTATTAAAAAAATATAAAATATCTATAATGACTCTTATTATTTTCTAAAAGTATCATATTAACATAATTGTAATAGATAAAACAAAATGATTCTGTTATGATCAATAAGAGCCAAAATAATGCAAACGATTATCACTAAATGTATTACTTAATGATTCATCCACATACCATATAATAAAATGATCTATATAACCATTTAAACTTATATATTTTCATTAATATTATATAAATTCAATTATGGATAATTATACACATTCCATATGAACTTTTATACTCTTATACAAGTATACCGAACAAGAAAACCAATGAATTTAACGCTCCTAAACGATAAAATTATATCTTATAACTCATAAAAAAGACCATAAATGAACTCAATAATATTATAATAAATACAATACATGTATAAAAGGTAATTAATTAATTAATAAATGGTCTTATTTTTATTATCAAGGAAATTATGGTAATTTGATGAGCATATTCAGACATAAGGAAAGGGTTTGTTCCTAAACCACCAATTTAATTATGGTTATGATTTATCACTCTATAAACCAATGTAATTATTCATTATTTTTATATAATTATAATAAATTATATTTATACATTCCAAAATCATGTATTAATATTATTTATTCTTTCTTTTATATGTAATACTCGTTTTACAAGGTTCCATTTTTCGATTCATCCCGTTATGCAAGCCTGATTTAAGGGAATGAATTGAATTCTTAAATATTTTGAAGTCCATTCTATAATATCTTTTAAGATTCAATAATTTTTATAAAATAAATAATTTTATAGTGGAATTTTATCTTAATTCAATTCTGGTTTTATAAAAAAATTCCAAAAGAATACTTCTTTGAAAAATAATATAGTATTTCTCAGAAAAATTCCTCAATGACTTCGTATGAGTATTTTAATCAATCTCAACACCCTTTCTGATTATTATGATTAATTTTTAATAATATTTTATGGTATCATCTAACATATTTAATTAAATGGTTTATGATTAGTTTCAATGTGGATGTTCTATATTTACACAACTCGCCATATTACCCAAAATGGTTTGTAATTTTATTTATTTATTGGGGGAAAGTTATTTACATTTCATATGTTAGATTCAAAATGTATGTATATATTGATTATGCATCAACCATTTTGTATGAGAAATTCATTAGAGTTATTAAGTGTATGTTAGGGGACTCTATATCCCCTCAGTGCATCAGTTGGTCTCATGAGACAAACTAGTTTGTGTATGGCCTGACGTCTTACCTGATTATCAATGGTGTCTTAGATGAAGCCTTGATGATATTTTTATAATGTTCAAAATTATGAATTACCTCTATATGATATTAGTATTTTATATTCCATGTGAATATTTGACTAGTTCAATATCCATGGATAACTATCATTTTTATGTTATTATTTATATAGTATTAATTATATAGTTTTTATTTCATTCATATTATAAAAATGTTTTATTTTTAATAACACGTTTTTTTAGTTATTCACCTTTCCATGTGGTTTATTCTTTTATCTTAAACTAAATTTTTACCTCTACTGAGAATCATATATCACCACATTCTTAAGTATATTTTTCCTTCGATTATATGATGACTTTTATGAATGAAAAGTAAATATAATGACAAAGAAAATGAGTGTTTATAAAGGAGTATATATGATGTATTTCATTTCAAGTTGTAATATTTACATTATGTATTTATCTTATTTTAAAAGACTGATAAATTATTAAGTCCTTTGGGATGTGTCTTCTTTATTTGTATGCTACTTTTTTGAAGTAAGTCATTAGCTCTGAGGTACTGGGGTCGGGGTCATTACAATTGGAATGGAAGTTCATTGATATTATTGGATAATAAATTCATTCCATATTATGGGAAAATATAAATTTGAAAATTTTCTGACAAACCATGGAATATTTCTTTGGAATTTGGTTAAATTTTATTCTGTGAAAACATTGAGGGATTACGTTATCATTCGAGTAAAAATTGATTTGGGATTTTATAATAATGAAATTTAAAAATGAGAATTATATATATCTATAGTAGAATAAAGTTTATGTTTTCATCCACATGTGTTTGATGAAGTCAAAAACCTAATAAATATGGATTTTTATCTTATTTCATAGTATTCCAAAAATGATATAATTTGGATTGGAACTGTTCTTGATGTCCATCAGTTGAAAAAAATGTTATTTTTTTCATGAATTTAAATTTTTTTAATACAAACATAATGTATTATCTAGACAAAGTTTTTAAAGTTATTATTTTTTTCAAAGGTTTTCTAAAATAATATACCATTTTAAAACCCAAAATTATTATGATGTGAACATGATTGGAGGAAAAATTAGATGGGTATTAAGCTAGATCTATAGTAATATATATTATGGGTAATTGTCATGATGCTAGTTCCATGATGAAAAAAGGCTTGTGTCATGGATCATAGTTAAGGAAGATTACTTTCATTATAATTGGTGTTTATAATATACACACCTAAAGTTATGTTGGATCGAACCATAGAATATTTTACACACAAAAAAGATGTAAAAGTAGAATTTTTTTCTGAAAAATAGTCTACTAGACATCACATCACCGTGAGAGTAACCACAGTATAGAGGTGGCTCGATCACAAGTCTCCAAGACATAGTAAAACTTATTTCACTTCATAGAGAATATAAAGGATGTGTCTACATCACAGAACCCAGATAACAATGTAATTCATATTGGGATATGATTTTATTTCTAATATAAAATAAAAGACCTCTATGCTACACTAATTTTTCGTGCCGTAATACACAATACTCTATCTTTTTTTTTATATTTAGGGACTTGGACACTATAGGTCACATTCCGTGTAGAAATTAAGAAAAAATATCGAGGAACATTCTTTCTCATACGTGAAATATTTTAAGGATATTTTTCATCTAATTTCCATTCATTCATTGTTTTTGGGGTTTTCCAAGGTTTTATGGAGGAATAGGTGAGTTTTCATGAATTGGGCCAAACCGTGAGCTCAATTTTAGATTTAAAAATAAATTTTGTTTCTTTTATAACTTTTTAATTTTTTAATATTTTTCACTCATTCCAATTCCTAAATTCCTTCCACTGAGATATTAACACCATGATTAAAAATTTTAACCTTTACAAATCCATAAACATGGTGTATTTGGGTTTTTATTTAAGGGATTGGGCTTTCCCGAAAGCCCATATCCAATTTTAAAAATGATTTTTATTTATTTAATAAATTATTCAATATTAAGTATTTTTTAGTGATTCTAAGTCTAACACGATCCCATGGAACCCAACCACGTGCCTAGTCTCTTTTCCCCCTATTTGGAGCTCTTAGGAATCGCAATTTAGGGACTAACTTCCTAGGTTTTCTCAAATCATTCAGATTTGAGGAGGTAAGTTCATTCTATCATAACTCTTTCAATTATTACTCCTTTTCTCCCCTTTCCATGATGTTTCTTGTCATTTTCTTGAATTAAAAAATTTCCATAGGGTAGGGTTTCTAACCTAGGGTTTATCCTTGGGGTTTCTAGGTCATTACTTATGGTTTTATGATTTTTCTTGGTCCCTCTTGGTGCGGCGGTGGTGCGATTTGAATTTCGCACAAAGGATTCAGGGTTTTTACTAATTTGGTAGCTGATTCCACTTTGTATTAAATATTTGTGACATAGATATCGTGTTTATTATATTTTCATGTTTAACCCATTTATTTGGTGCTGAAAAAAAAAATTTTAGTGGTTTTTGTAATGCAAGTGAATTTTAAGTGCCAATTTCATGTGAAATTTGTGGTTTTTATATATATCTTTTATTAGTTGATTAAGGGATTCCTTTTAATTATTTAGTTGACCTTATTGAACTATATTAGGTCTGAAAAAAAAAATTAATGTTATTATTCTTTGGTTGTTTCTACGAAATTGGTTTTGGGTGACGTTTGTTAAGAAAATGGTTTTTGAGTACCAATTTGGTGTTGAATTGGGTGTTTTACATGGGTATTCTATGAGATGATTATTGGGATTGTTTTATAACTCATGTAATGAGTTTAAAGAAATTTTTAGGGTGTGTTGGATTATGTTTTGATAAATATGAGTATGAATATGGTGTTCAAGTGTTGTTTTCAAAGAGTTTTGGGTGCAAAACAAGGAAAGATTTGGAGAAGTTGTTTTTATTGAAACTCAAAGTGTGTTGCTGTGTGATTTAAATAGTATAAAATGTGTGTAGCTATTGTAATGATTTTATGTGATCAGTAGTGGTGTTTTATATGAAAGTTTATATATGTATCATTTTGAAATTGTTTGATCACAGAGGGGTAAGCTCGGGTACCTAGGTGGGGCGGGTGTATACTAGTACGGCTAGTGGACCGGATGGGTTTTGTCCCTGTTTCACCAAAATTTGGATAAAAACACTAAATAAACTATGTGTATGATGATTGGGGATCACTAGGTTATGGTTATGTTCCCTACTAGTGGGTCATGCACGATAATTGATTTTACTATGGTTACTTTACACCATGGTATGTGGTATGTGGGGCCCGAGACTATCTAGTGCCTAGAGGTGGTCCCGATTTTGATGCTCATTGTGTTTGTAGTATTTTCACATGTATTGGGGTTTTTTTGGTATTACATTACAGTAGATAACATGTATATTTAAATGTGTCAACATTATGAAAACTTTAAATAGAAAACTGTTTTCAATTGAAAGTTTCATTTCTTGGATTTTATCACTTCTTTTCTTTGCATATTAAAACTACTTTCTTTTTTCACATCGTATTTCATGATATTTGGAATAATTGGGTGGTATCCTATTGGCCTTAGGCTCACACCATACTTACACCCCATTGGTCTAAGTATACTTGGTTATGTTTGACTCACGTAAAGGAAAGGCTAAAGGTGATGGTGGTTCAGGGTGTTAGTCCCCATCCTTGGGGCAGAGTTGTGGAGACAGCTTGGGGGTGATGACCCCATTCCATGTAGAGTCGATGGGGATTTTTTGTTGCTGTTTCATTGTGTATTTGGACCTTTTTTATTGAATTTTAACTTATGTATTCAGTTCTGTATTTTTGTATAAACCTTGTTGGTATGAATTTTTCAAATTCATTTTATCAAATATTTTTTATGTTTTATGTATACATATTCAGGTAAATCATTCCCAAACCAAGATAAATGATACCTGGGCACTTTTTCCAGCCTGTGGAGATAGGGAACACCAATTGGGCCTTGTCACAGGCTGGGTTTGGTGCTAGTATAGGTGGTGACCAGATTCTATTCGTGACAAAATGGTATCAAAGGGGGTTTTTGTTTTTGGGTTATATTGCTAGTATGGGATGAGTCGGGATAGACAGGAGCTAGGACTATTAGGGATTAAGGTTTTGTTTTTGAGTAGGGTTCCTGGCCCACACCTCTCATGGAAAACCTTGAGTCACCAGGGGACGTTGGAATTTACGGATTGAATTCACTTCCAGGTGAGACGTGTGGGCTGCAAACCACACATGGACATCGGGCGGAGGTGGAGTAGTTATTTATTTTATTGATGGAATGTGTCTAGATTATTTATATTTGATGTATTTGATTAAAATTTTCATAATTCTGGTATTGATTATTTTTTCAGTACTCTTGCATTTTGTAGCAACATGCCTCCCCGGAAAGCTCCCACACGCCCACGGGAGAGAGCCGGAGAGAGTTCTTCCACACCAATCGATCAGAGGCTAGTCGAGGCTATGGTTTGGGTTGTCCAAGGTCTAGGGAAAGGACCAAATATTACTCCGATTCCTCATAGGGTAGAAGGGATGGGTCCTAGAAAAGATAAATCTCAGGAGTTACTGAAAAACAAGCCTCCTACCTTCCAAGACATCTCAGAACCCCAAGAAGCAGAGGAATGGATCGAGAAGATCGAGTGTATGTTTGTGTTCCTAGAAATACCCAGGGAGATTAGGGTGAAGTATACCTCCTTTCCATTGGAGGGTCCTAGCCGTATGTGGTGGGAGTCAGTGCTTCAGGCTGGGAAGAATGAGCAGATGCGCTGGGGAGATTTCAATGCTATCTTCGATGAACAGTATTGCCCAGAGGTGCTGGCTTATGCTAGGTTCAGAGAGTTCATGAAACGTGTTCAGGGGAATCTATCTTTGATGGAGTACACCAACCGTTTCACTTATTTGGTTCGGTATGCTCCAAAAATTGTCTCTAATGAGCAGGTGAAGGCCCAGAGGTTTTAGAAAGGCTTACGACTAGAGATATACTCTCATGTGTTCTTATTTAAGTTGAGGACCTATGCTAAGGTCGTTGATCGGGCATCCATGGTGGAGATTGATAGGAAATTCATGGCTGGTTTCTCTTATTCAGTATCAACAGTGGGCATTGGTGTCTCCTTAGAGAAGGAAAGAAAGTGGGAGGATCATGTGAAGAAAGGAGGTTGAAGTTCATGACACTCTTCCAGGTAGTTTTTGTCTATGGCTTCTAATGCGAGATCGGTAATGTTCCACCAGTGTGGGAAGCCTGGGAAAATCTAACCAGCATGTCCACTTCCTACAAATCCTTGTTACTAGTGTGGAGGTATGGGGAATTTGCAGCGTTTCTGCGGTGTGGCCCGTCCAATTCTGAGTGGGGCAGGGTTTGTGGCTTCAAGAGAAGTGTCGGCACAGTCCGAGTCATCGAGGACTGGGGGATCTCTATTTTCCATCCATGGTTGTAGGGCTAGGTTATCTTCTGGACAGAGCCAGTTTAGGTCATAGTCAAAGACTAGCGGTCATCCTCAGGAAAATACTGGACATCTCCATTTAGTCGATCAAGCACCAGCAGAATCAGAGGCGGGACCGTTGACAGTTCGAGGTACCGTTATGATCACATATTCTATAGATACTGCTATTTTTGATATAGGCACCTCTGTTTCTTTTATTTTCTACCCATTTTGTGGAAATGGTGAATTTTTCCAACTGATTTGATGACTTTCGCGATGGAGTTGGTGACACAGCCTGGAAAGAAGAAGGAGAAGGGTCTCAGGTGCCCGTCCTGTGCACTTTCTCTGTCAGGGATCGAGATTGAGTGGGACCTCTTGGTGTTTGATATGGACCCTTTTTATGTCATTCTTGGGATGTATTGTCTAGTAAACTTCTAGTTACATATCAATTTCTATAGTTAGTGAGTCAGTTTCACGACACCTGATGGGAGTCTTCAGGTTTTTTGGAGAGAATGGGATCCTCGGTCAGGTTGTGCAGGACCTCCACTCCGAGAGTTGGGAAGTCTTACCATCCAGTTATCATCGATCATGATAGAGGATGATAGTATTTTCCATGGAGGTGCAATACCTCATGTAGTGAATGAGTTTCCAGAGGTATTCCCGGATTATTTCTCATGTTTTCCCCCGGAGCGAGATATGGATTTTTTGATTGATTTGGCACCGGGAATACGACTTATGTCTCTTCCCTCTTATCACATGGACCCCACCGAGCTAAAGGAACTAAAGATACAGCTGGGCGACTTAGAATCTAAAGGATTCATTTTCCCGATCATCTCTCCTTGGCTCACTCTTGTGTTGTTCGCGAAAAAGGCTGATGGATCCCTCCGGTTGTTCATTGACTACCAGAAGCTGAATAAGGAAAAAATTAAGAAAAAATATCATTTTCCTAGAATAGAAGATTTGTTTGATCAGTTGAAGGGGGAAAAGTGGTTTTCAAAAATAAACTTTCATTTGAGTTATCACCAGCTTAGGGTGAAGGAGTCAGATATCTCTAATACAACCTTCTGAAGTAGTTATGGCCACTTTGAGTATTTGGTCATGCCATTCGGATTGAGCAATGCTCCAGCGGTCTTTATGGAACTCATGAACAAGGTGTTTCATCAGTGTCTCAATTCCTACGTTGTGCTATTCATGGATGACATTCTGGTATACTTTGGCTCTGAGGAGGAACACGAACATAACTTGAGGATCGTTTTGGGTACATTATGGGATCATCGTCTCTATGCAATGTTGTCAAAGTGCTATTTTTTAGATCAGGGAAGTGAGATTTCTGGAGCATGTGATCTCTGAGCAGGGTGATTTTAGTGGACCTCGAGAAGATTAGTGTGGTTATGTCATGGGATTAGACGAAGAGTGTGTTCGAGATTATGATTTTCCTTGGCCTAGTAGGTTATTATATGTGTTTCATTCAATATTTCTCTCATCTTGCTTCACTGATGACTGCGCTCACCTAGAAAGGGGTGATGTTTGTATGGGGTCCAGAATTTCAGGCATCATTCAAGGATCTGAAGAGGCGTTTGACTACCTCCCCCGTTCTGATTTTTCATAATGATGGGAAGGGGTATGTGGTATATTGTGACGCTTTAGGTATGTGTCTTGAGTGCATTCTTATGCAGGATGATCATGTGGTGGCATATGGCTCTCGCCAACTCTGGCCACATGAAAATAATTACCCGACCAGAAACATAGTGTTGGCAGAGGTAATACATGCTTTGAATACTTGGTATCACTACCTCTTTGGGGAGAATTTTGTGGTCTACTCTGATAAAAAAAGCATGGCCTATATTTTCTCGCAGAAGGACCTCAACTTGAGGTAGCATTTCTAGATCGATTACTTGAAGGGGTTCGACATTGACATTGTCTATACCCCAGGAAAGGGTAATGTGGAGGCCAATGCTTTGAGCAGAAGAGTTTCAGTGTAGGCTTTGAGGAAGTACAGTGATGAGTGGAATTTGATGGGGCCCTCTTCTCAAATGCTTGTGGAGACTAGGGAACACGGTGGAGGGAAATTCTTGGTGAGCGTCCAATTGATTCATTCTCTGTTGGAGTTGATTCAGTGGGAATATCCCATTGATGAGATTTGTCAGTGGTCGAAGCAGTTTCTTCATGGTGGGGAGACATCCTTTGATTGGTCTTCATCTCCTGAGGGAATCTTGTGCTTCAAGGTTCATTAGATTGTTCTATTATATCTACGGAAAGTGGTGATGCAGGATAGCCACCAGTCTCAGTGGGTTGTCCATATGGGTTCCACTAAGTTGTATTATGATATCCTTTGGTAGTTTTGGTGGCCTTGTATGAGATGAGACATAGCGGACTTTGTGTCGAGATGCTACACATGCCAGCAGGTGAAAGTAGAGCACCGAAGACCCTCTAGTTTGCTCCAAATACTACCCATTACTATATGGAAGTGGTACAAGGTCTCCATGGACTTCATTATTGGCCTAACTCGTACACATCAAGGTAAGAATTCCATTTTGGTGGTGACTGATCATCTGACCAAATCATCCCACTTCATTATGATAAAAGATACAACTAAAGTGGATGAGTTGGGCCATTTTTATATTCAGAAAGTGGTAAGACTCCATGGCATACCATCAGCAGTTGTCTCATATAGAGACCCCCACTTCCCTTCTTGATTTTGGGAAGGCCTTGGGGTCTCACATTAAGATGATAATGGCATACCATCCTCAGATGGTTGGTCAGACAAAGCGGGCGAATCAGATTTTGGAGGACATGCTCTATGCATGTGTCCTAGACTTTGGAGGTTCTTGGGATAAAAATTTGGGGTCGGTTGAGTTTTCTTATAATAATAGTTACCAATCCTCCATTCAAATGGTTCCTTTTGAGGCGCTCTATGATCACCCTTGTCGTTCTCCCTGTGTTGGACTGAGGTAGGTAAGACCTCACTGTTGGGTCTAAGTCTGGTGCAGGAGACGTCTGATAAGGTCAAGTTAATTAGGCAGAATTTATTGAAATCTCAGAGTCTCCATAAATCATATGTTGAATGAAGGTTTCTAGACCTAGTGTTTTCTGTGAGTGACATGGTATTCTTGAATGTGTCCCCTCGTCTGGGCCATCGTCGATTGGGGAAGCATGGTAAGCTGATGACGCGGTATGTTGGGCCCTTTGAGATCACCAAGCATATTGGAAAGGTGTAAGACAGGTTGGATTTACCTTCTCAGTTGACATCCATCCATGGTGTCTTCCATGTCTCCCAGTTAAATAAATACAACCTGGATCTCTCCCATGTGCTGAGTTGGGAAGAACTAGAGCTAGAGCCTGATTTGTCTGTTACTGAGAGGCCGGTGAAAATAGTGTACTCCCAAGAGAAGGTGCTTCGAGGTAATTCCATTCTATTGGTCTGGGTTCATTGGCCACATAGTAATGATACACATGAGAAATGGGACTGGAAGTCTTGGGTTAACAAAGAGTATATGTTCCTATTTTCTGATCAGGCTTCAGGTTGACTTTTTGGGACGGAAATTTTTCCTGGTGGGGATAATTGTCACGACCCGCCCTCGGGGTCCGTGCCGTGACTACCCCAAGCCTGCCTTCCATAGGCCAGGGGCTGGTGACTAGCACAAAGGCGTAAATCCCGGTAAAAAGGGAAGGCATTGCCTTTGTAAAGTAAACAAACACCACAAAGTAAGCAAGCAGAAAGTAAACACTAAGTAAAAACAGAGTACAAATGAAAGTGCGGAAAAGTAAATGGGCCAGTATAAAAACCCAAACTGAAAGTAAAGTACAACTTGAAAGGGAAAACAGCAAGTGTAAAGTAAAAGCTGCTACACCGAGCTGTCCACTGGAAATCCCACCTGAAGGGTGGGTACAGATAGCTCCACTACTCCTCGGGTCCCGCCGTCCGCTCCGCCATGTCCCGCCCAGTGGTCCACCTCCAAGTACCGTCCTGCTCTGCAAGCCTCAGCCAAGATCAACGATGTCCGTTATCTGCAACCAACACAACGTAGTTCGGGCATAGCCCGTGTAGGGGTGAGTATAAGCTACTCAGTAGGGACCCAAGACCCCCGAAGTTCTCCCAAAATCCACAAAGGATAAACCACAAGGATAGATACAAACACGAAGTAACAACCGACATTGCTTAGGTATATTCCCATACATATACCTAAGTCATCAATCCCAATACGCTACAGCCTCCAAGCCCCAGGTACAACTCAGTCCACACAGGAAAGTAAACTTATTCCACACAGGAAGGCAAAATGAAATCCACACAGGATAGCACAACACAATCCACACAGGAAAACAACAGGATTCAGCTCACACAGGTATACTTCATCGAAAGACGATAAAGATGATCTCTGATCCATCTAAGTCGTCGGACCCATGAAGGATCGATAGGTAACTAACCCCCGCAAAGACCTACACCGGATCGGGCCCACACAGGACCTGTAGGCGCTGGTTCACACAGGACCGCTGAGGGCAAAGACCCACACAGGATCGGGCCCACACAGGACCTGTAGCACTGATCCACGTAGGATCGCTGAGTGCTGTAGTCATCGTCGAATCCACACAGGATCTCTGTACTGTCATCGTCGCAGTCACAGTAGCAGTAGCAGTAGCAGTCACAGTCGCAGCCAGCACTAGGGTTCCCGCACATAGCAAGCTCGTTCAGGAGGGTCCGCTCCACGAGCCGAGAGGCTGATACATCAACTGTCACAAAGTCCAGAGTTGATGTATCCAAAAGTTTTGTATCGTCAACAGGAACACAACGCAACAGACGGCGCATCGATCGGACGCCCGGTCTGAGAGTTATTGGCTTTTTCGTCCCAGGGGCCCGGTTGGTTTTTAAGGCAAAACCAACCCGACCGTACTCCACCTGCGTCCAAACCTCGGGCGGAGTATGCCAAAAGATCCGTCTCACTAAGAGGAACACAACAAAGCTGATGTCACGTCAATCGGACATTCGTAGCTCAAGATATTAGCATTTCCGCTCCGAGGGCCCGGTTGGGTTCGTGTACGAACCAACCCAGCTGAACTCAAAGTATTCCGAAACTTTGAGTGCGATATACCGAATCGACCGTCTCGATCCAAGTATCGCATTGCCGCTGATGGTTCGTCATTCGGAGGTCCGTAGCTCAATTTATGGGCAAAAGACCGAAATCGATTCGAAAATGGGGGGTCCGGGTCCGGGCCGACCTGGCCCGACCCCCCTGGGTCGGCCCGAACCGGTTCAACCCGAACCGGTTCGACCTGACCCGGGTCCGACCCGGTCCGGCAGGCGGCGCGGCGGCGAGGCCTGGGCGCCGCTCGAGCGCCACATGCGGGGGGCAACGCCCCCGCCCCTCCTTGCTGGCGGGGCGGCTGAAGCCGCGCCTTTGGAGAAAACCGGCCCCCCTCATGGGGCCCTGCCTTGAGGAAAACGGGGGAACGCTGCCCCCCCCCCCCCCCTTGGTGTAACCCCCCCCCCCTTTATGGGGGGCCGGTTTGTGGCCAGCCGGGGGAATTAATTCCCCCGGCACATCTCCCTTCTGGCCGGCCCAACATGGCCGGCCGGATCTTCCTCAACGGGACCGGCAAGGCCGGTCCCCCCTTCCGGCATCCGACACCGGCGGCCCGGCTAGCCGCCGGTCCTCTCGTTCGGCCACGGCCCGGAACCGGCCGCAGCCTTCGTCATTCAGCGCGGTGAGACGGCATCGCGTCCCTCCGCCGCGGCCCCGCTCCGGCCGCGGCGTCTTTGGTTCCCTTCGACGTGGCGCGACGGTGTCGCGTTCTTGATAAACTTCTGCGGCGCGGCGTGACGGCGCTGCGCAACAATAGTCGTGCGATTCCTGCGTGGTGCGACGACACCACGCCTTCTCGTTCATCCATAAGAATATAAAAAAATATTCAAGAACAAAGGAGGGGTAATTAGGCCGTGTTTGTGCGGTCCGACCCCCCTCTCGTTAGATAATAACCCTTAAATATTTATCCACGAGATTATCATGCTAGAACCAAGAACGAGAGTAAATAAATAATCAACAACAGACCCCTACCTCGGTTTCAAGATCGATGATCGTCAAAGACCCGCGGAAGACAACGTCGTGGAGGTCGGGCGTCGCGGTAAACGTTCGTCAATTCCGTTGACGAAGAGGTACGTCATTGGGGAATCTTCGTAAGCCGACGAAGGAAGTCCGAGGAGGAAGTGGCGTTGCCTTTCGTTGACACGGAAGGCGTCGTCGATCTTCGAAAACAACCGGCTACGAAGAAGAGAGGAGCAGCATTCTTCGTCGGAGCTTGAATGTTCTTCGTCAATGCTTGAAGAAGAAGAAGGAGCTCTCAAATCCTCTCAAGATGGCTAACCAAAATAAAATAAGCTAAGGCTTATTTTATTTACAGAAACATCAACTTGAATTTCAAAAGTTTGAAATTCAAATCAACCGACCTTAATTAATTAAACCAAGTTGTCAAACATTAATTAAAGGGGTTATAGGGGAGTTTTGAGAGAAGATGAGGAGTTGGGGTTCGTGTGGGCCCCACCACACTTAATCCTCCCAAGGGAGGTTAAGTGGTTGTGGGTCCCACCCCTAACTCCCTTTGGGAGGTTTTAAAACAGCAAGTTAAAAATAAAAATTGTATTCAACAGATTTTATTTAACTTATTCTTAAAACCCAAAAACTAACTTACAACCCGCAATAAACGCAACCTCGGAAAAGGTCCCCTTAAGCGAATATCGGCGCTGCGAGTTCATCGGTGCCCTCGGAATTTGATTCTGGGCACCGGTTCAAAATATAGAAATTACCGCTCATTCGTTCACTGAACGTACCCGAGCCAAACTTCGGAAATTGATTCCGGGCACTCCGGGCCCCGGAATCAGGTGCCGTCAGAAACCGCGTTCTTGTAAAATTCCAATGAAAATTAATTAAAAAATTCCCTTGAATTTTACAGGTCTTTAAAATAATCGTCACATACATGAAATATTTTAAAGGTATTTTTCATCTACTTTCCAGTCATGATTTTTTTTTGGGCGTTTATCATGGTTTTATTGAGAATAGGTGTGTTTTTATGAATTGGGCCAAACCATGAGCTCAATTCCATATTTAAAAATAAATTTTGTTTCTTTTATAACTTTTTAATGTTTTAATATTTTTCACTCATTCAAATTACTAAATGTCCTCCACTGACATATTAACACCAAAATTAAAATTTGGAACCTTTAGAAATCCAGAAACATTGTGTATTTTGGTTTTTATTTAAGGGATTGGGCCTGCCCAGAAGCACATATAAAGTTTTAAAAAATGAATTTTATTTATTTAATAACTTTTTCAATATTAAGTATTTTTAGTGATTCAAAGTCTCACACGAGACCATTTCACCCATCCATGCGCCCAGTCTCTTTTCAACCTCTTTGGAGCTCTTTGGAATTGCAATTTAGGGATGAACTTCCAAGGGTTTCTCAAATCAGCCAAATTTCAGGAGGTAAGTTCTTTCCATCATAACTCTTTCAATTCTTACTGCTTTTCTCCCCTTTCCATGAAGTTTATTCTTATTTTCTTAAAGTACCAAATGTCTAGATGGTAGTGTTTTGAACCTAGGTTTTAACCTTGTGTTTTTTTGGACATCTCTTGTGGTTTTAGAATTGCTCTTGGTCCCTCTTGGTGTGGAGGTGGTGCGATTTGATTTTCGCACAAAGGATTCAAGGTTTTTACTAATTTGGTAGGTAATTCCAGTTTTTATGAAATTCTTCTGACATAGATATGATGTTTATTATATTTTCATGTTTAACCCCTTGATTTGGTTCTTCAAAAATAGGTTTTAGTGTGTTTGTAATGCATGTGAATTTTAAGTGCCAATTTCATGTGAAATTTTTTTTTATATAAATCTTTTGTTGGTTGATTAAGGGATGTATTTTAATTATTTAGTTGAACTTATTGAACTATATTAGGGATTAAAATAATTTTTAAAATTTTATTTTTATTTGTTTTTCACTACAAAATTGGTTTTGGGTGACATTTGTTAAGAAAATTGTTTCTGAGTACCAATTTTGTGTTGAATTAGGTGTTTTACAGGGGAATTCTATGTGATGCTTACTGGTATTGTTTTACAACTTAGTTAATGAGTTTAAATAAATTTTTAGGGTGTGTTGGATTCTATTTTGATAAATATAAGTATGAATATGGTGTTCTAGTTGGGTTTTCAAAGAGTTTTGGGTGCCAAACAAGGAATGATTTGGAGATGTTGTTTTATTGAAACTCAAAGTGTTTTGTTGTGTGTTTTAAATGGTATAAAATGTTTCAAGCTACTGTATTGATTGTATATCCCCATTAGTGGTGTTTTATATAAAAATATATATATATGTATCATTCTGAAATTGTTTGATCACAAAGTGGGAAGACAGGGTACCTAGGTGGGGCGGATGTATACTAGTATGGCTAGTGGACCGGATGGGTTTTGTCTCTGTTTCACCTAGCATTTGGATAAAAAAA
Organism: Viscum album; assembly: GCA_963277665.1. Taxonomy (NCBI): domain Eukaryota; kingdom Viridiplantae; phylum Streptophyta; class Magnoliopsida; order Santalales; family Viscaceae; genus Viscum; species Viscum album. The sequence goes on from OY728165.1 coordinate 932,415,689, forward strand.
ATCTAACTAAACTATGTTGGTGATTATTGTGGACCACTAGGTTATTTTTATATTTCCTTCTAGTGGCTCGTTCACAAGAATGGATTTTACTATGGTTACGTTACACCGAGGTATGAGGTACATGGGGCCCGAGACTATCTTGTGCCTAGCGGAGTTCCCGAATTTTTTTCTCGTTATGTTTGTGATATGTTCACATGTATTGGGGTGTTTTTGGAAGTGCATTGCATTAGTTTACATGTCTATTTAAATGTGTTAAAATTCTAAAAACATTATCTTGAAAACTGTTTTCAATTGCAAGTTGCATTTCTTGGATTTTATAACTGCTTTTCTTTACGTATTACAACTGCTTGCTTTTTCACATTGTATTGCATGCTCTTTTGAATCATTGGGTGGTATCCTATTTGTCTTAGGTTCACACCCTAATTACACCCCTTTGGTGTAAGTATACTTGGTTATGTTTGGCTCAGGTAAAGGAAAGTCTAAGGGTTATGGCAGTTCAGGGTGTTAGTCCCCATCCTTGGGGCGGAGTTGTGGAGACTGCTTGCGGGTGATGACCCATTTCCATGTGGAGTCCATGGAATTGTTTTGTTGCTATCTCATTGTGCCTTTGGACCTTTTGTATTGCATTATAACTTATGTATTCAGTTCTAGATTTTTGTATAAAACTTTTCGGTATGAATTTTTCAATTCATTTTATCAAATATTATTTATGTTTTATGTATAAATATTTAGGTAAATCGTTCCCAAACCAAGATAAATGATACCCGGGAACTTTTTCCAGCCTGTGGGGATAGGGAACGCCCTTTGGGCCTTGTCACGAGCTATGTTTGGGGCCAGTATTAGTGGTGACCAAATTTGGTTCATGACACATTCTATAGTACATTTTTCACAATGAAAAAGTATTCTATGTTTTTTTTGTAAATTTGTAAAATTCGAGATTTCCCTACCATAACAGGTATCCTATTGAAAAACATGTTTGATAAATTAAATAATTAGGGGTTTGAAATGACCCAACATGCATCAATGGAAGAGGGTTCACAATAGATGTGATTATTTGGAAAATATTAGTAGTTTTAATAGTCATGGTGGCTTATATTCATCTAGGTAATTTGATATATCTTTAGCTATTATATTAATACAACTCTGAATTTGATGATGTGGATTATTGGGACAATGATCCAAATGTTCAGATTGATGAATGCATTATAGGATTTTGGGGGTTTCAATTTTGAAATTTTAATTTAAAATTAAACTACTGGGGTTAGAGTGATGTTTTGTATTCTTTTTTGATTGATAGTATAATATAGAATTATTTTCAGAAGAGAATGGAAGGGATTCAATATTGAAATATTTAGGAAAAATTCTTTTTATGTTGAATAAATACACAATTCCATTATAATAATTAAAAAATCAATTGAAATTTATGTTAAACAGATATATTGTTGATGAATTTCCCTAAAGAATAATAATATATGGAGGAAGAAAGTAAAATCTTACCCTAAAATGACATTGAATAATGGAAACAGTGAAAAAGTGGGGGTGAATTACTATGAAGAAGTATTTTATAAAGAAAAAAATTGATGTATTTAAATATATGAAGGAAATGTGAAAATTTTAGTTTCTATTATGAAATAGGATGGAACTATGTGTTATAGATTATGGAATAGAAAAATTACATGAATTATATATTGCAAGGGAATGAAGAATAAGAAAGGACTAACAAATATATTATATGACATAATTCCATACTAGTATCAGAATCATTTATTATTATTTAAATGGTTATCAAAATATGATGTAGGATGTAAATTTGTGCATCTTGTATCAACAAATAGTCAAGAGTAATTAAACTAAAACTCTTAAGGTTATACACAAGTATGTGTAGTTGTATGAGAACTTTATTAATATTTATGATCATGGAGGAATATCGTACACACCAAGGACTATGAATCTCACATAGAGTTGTGAACCATGTAAATTTTTGTGTTCCTTGTGTATCAATATTTATTTTTATTAATGAAAAATAGAAGGATAAAAAGGGGAAAAGAGTGGTTTCATCAGCTTTTTAGCTGATATTGGTAACGAAAAATAGATAAATGATAACAATTAAAATGAATCAATATTGAAAAACCAAAATTCATTCATCCTATAAATGTGGTTTATATCACATCCAATCCTGATCATTTGTATCATATGGAAGCCTCACTTATATCATATTCTTGAAATGATATTTTTTCTATAAAGAATTGATGTTTTCTCTTAAAAATTATATTTATGTAAAATTCTAAATATATATTTTAGATGTTATATTACTACTCAATTTCAAACAATACATTGATGAACTAGAAAATAAAATAGTATAATATGATTATGATGATATCCATATTATTACAAGAATAAAACTATTGAATTATGCCAACCCAGGAATAAAAATTATTATGGTAGAGACAAGAACATGTAGATCGATGTATCATATAGGATGTTGATATAATTTATAACTCTTTGGTATTTAGAGATATAAGTCATATGAATGTATATAAATTTTGTTATATAAACCTTACACAAGAAGAATATTCCATTTAGTGTTATCATGTGTCAATAGATTTATTTATTGATGAATTAATGGAGTTGAATCATTATTTTCTTGATTTAATTATATTTGAGAGAGATAAGGATGAGTTCACCAATCATGAATGATAGAAAAAATAACATGTAAAATCATTCAAGTGAAACATATCTAAAATGTATAAAATTTTTGATACAACATACTATCAATGGAGTTATAAATAAGGAGCTTATAGTGAGATACCCAATATTTTACGAGGAGTGTCTTACAGTTATCAAATTGAAATACGATTTGACTTAATATTTTGTGTTGAAGATCCATGAATAGGGATAAAATATGAAAACTATAATTGATGCAAAGAATGAAAAATTTTAAAATAAATTCACATAGTTTATAGAGAATGATATATTTTATTAAATAATTAGTTTATTGAATGATGAAGAAATAGAAATAAAGTGGAAGGAATATAAAGATATAGTGGATATTATTTAATATCATAGGTGTGATGTTTAACGCCCCAAAGTTTTTCAATGGAAATTCCTTTCATAAAAATATGTCCTACAATCACATGAAAACACAACATAATGAACTATTGTGTGCTATGTTACCTTTAAACAAATTTTTTTTCACTTCTATGTTTGGAATTTCAAAAATCCGACATAAACGGTTGTGTTCAAGATGATTTTTGGAGTCTAATAGAACAAACCTAATTTTTGGTGAATAGTAACCTACCCTTATGAATAGTATCATACCTTTATGGATAGTTATATACCCTAATGAATATAAACCTTACATATGATAGTATAAAAATAATATTCAAGTGAATTTATGATGTACCTATGTTTTAGAATAAGTAAATGAATGTTTTAAAACTTGTTTTTTAATAATAAACTATTATTTTAATTAAATGTTAAATTAATCATATTTATATAATTATTTTTGAAAAATGGACATCAATTTTGGATTCTACACGTCAAAAAAAGGTTGGGGTAAAATTTTGGGATTTTTCTGAAATACATGAATTTTTTATTAATAGTGAAATACGATAATTTACAAAAATAAGATAAATAAGATAATTATAGAGTCTTGTATGATGTTATGATGATGTAAGACCACTTGGTTCAGGATCACATTATAAAATTACTATTATTGGTCAATGAGGAGTCACTATTCCTTGTCTTGTGGAGAAATAATAAATTAATGAATTTTATATTAAGAAAACCCCTCTCCCCTCCACTATAAAAACCACCATTCACACCCTCATTTACTCACACATATCAAACATCAAGCCTTGTCTAAACTCTACTCGAGAGTCTTCCCTAGCCCCTACCCCATGTCCAAAATCTTCTGGTCTCATGAAATTTCCATGCTTAGGTCCCTTAAGGAGGATCTAAAGAGGAGGATTCAAGAGGTAATTTCTCTCCTTCTTTTCCTTTAAATTCCTTTCAATTTCAAGTTCTTTTCGTATTCTCTCCCCAACTATCTTTGTCTAAATGGTATGGTAACTCTTGTATCATACATATAAATAACTTTTATGATACTAATGAGATATTATACCATCCAACCCCCTTCTCCTCTTCTTTTTATTTTATTAAATAAAATGTTGTTCGTGAGGTGTTAATCTATCACCTTCAAGAACAACATGTTTTCTTTTTTCATTTCTACCTTCAGATATAGTAATGAAACGATTTTTATGGTTGAACCAGAATATATTATATGTATTATTTCTTATTTAACAATCTATAACTAACTTATGTACATATTACTAAATGACTAATCAAAATAAGTTTGTTGGGGTCGAAAAAACGCCCAAATTAACCCAAACAATCATCATTTAATTATTATATAATGATTCATCCACATAGTATAAAATATAATTCATTATAATATCATTTAAAATTTTTTAGTATACTTAATAACATGAAATTTCATTTCTGGATTTTTATCCATGTTCTACACGAACATTCATTTAAGAATACAAGTGAACCGCTCAAGAAAACCATAAAAATGAACAATCCCGAACAATGTTTTTAAACTCTATAACTCATAAAAGGCCCATAAAATAACATAATGAAACCAAAATGATCCCTATTCATGTATAAAAGGTCATTTAATTTCTAATTAATAAATATAATCTCATTATATAGGACATTAAATTGAAGGAAGCGTTCAGATATAAGGTAAGGGGAAACTCTCGAACCCAACATTCATCATTCAGGTTCTCCCTCTTTCACTCATTTTTGATATGGTTACTCCTTAAAAATATTTTGATCATCATGGTCTTTCCTTTTTTGGGATATACACGTTTTTTACTGGTATTTATGTCAATCCAAATATTTTCCAAAAGAACTTTTCTTTTAAGAACACACATTTTACTTCTCATTCAAGATTGACGGTTCTTGTAACTTTTATGTTATTCACTATTTATTTTGGGAACCCAATGTTTATGAATGTTTTCTTGTGATATTAAACCCATTCCTTTTCATGTGTTAGTTATGTTCATTTTTGTTATATGTTCATTTTGTCATGCATGGAAAATGATAATGTTATGACGTGATGGGTGCCCCCGGAATTATACAGTGCTCCAATGCATTTGGTAATGTGATGAATCTCATGAGTAAATGTGAAATTATGTGTGAAAAAGATTCTAGATTTGTTAATAAGTATATTTGGTAGTTAGACAATAATACATTATGTTTCATTTTTATTCATTGCCACATTTCAAGTCTCTTTTTAATGCTTCCTCTCATGTTTGTGGTCCTTTGCCTATGTTATGGTTATTCTCACCCATTGTTATATTGTTCTTATATATCCTCTTACTGGGCATCAAGATCACCCCTTTTGATTTATATCCTCAAGTGACTACATGTACTGAGGAGAGTTCAAGTTTTAGTAAGAAGCAAGAGAAGAAGAAATTGAAAAAAAATTTATGCTTGATGTTGTAATTATTATGTATGGTCCTAGTTTTCCTAAGACACTAAACCATTGGATCCTCAATGTTTAATACTATTAGTAAATTTATCTTTAAAATAATTTAATTGGAATGTGTGAAAAGTATGGGTCACTATAGTTGGTATCATAGAAAAGGTTTAGTTAATTTGGGAATTAGGATTAGTGAACCCTAGAGAAAACCTCTAGCATGAGACTAAGTACACAAGAATATTTATTTAGGGATCACATATGTTATTATTTTAGTAAAAATTGTTTAAATTAATAAGTTATTCTTTACTTTTTGACTTATGTTCTATTCTAACCTTTTCTATTTTGGAAATTGGTGGGAACCAGGAGAAATCGGGCTAGAAACTCGTGTGAGGGCCAATGCAATGATTGCCCAAATGACATCCCCAATGATTTGGGTGGTGGATTTCAAAACGTTATGGCTATGATTACCCAACTATCTTAGGTTTTGAACAATATCCATAATAATGGAGAACTTCCTCCTTCACCAAAGAGGGATAAACTGGCTATCAAATATTTTATGTGACAATGACCATCGACATTTAGTGGATCTTCTGATCCAGTAGTTTCAGAATAGTGGGTCAACTCCATGGATAAGATCTTTTCTATACTTCATCATTCTAATATGGGGAAGGTGACTCTAGCCATTTATCATCTAGATGGAGAGGCTGATCAATGGTGGGCTTTGATTAAGAACACCATGCCAAGGGAGGAATTGAAGAGATGGAATGGGAAGACATTAAGATCATGTTTCTTAATAAGTATTTCCCATGAACTCTTCATATAAAGATGGAGAGATAATTCATAGAGCATAAGAAAAAAGGAGAATCTATCACAACCTATATAGTTAATTTCAAAAGTCTTTCAAGGTACACTTTAGGTTTTTTTATCAACAATGATAGAAAAATTTAAATATTCTTTAGTGAATTAAAACCACACCTTCAAAATGATCTTGCAATTCGAGACTTCAGGAGTTATGAAGAAGTTTTTTGGTTTGTTCTCAAAGTGGATATGGAGTTTGGAGAATGGTCACATGGCTATGGTGATAAGAAATTAAAGATGTAGTTTCAAGCGAGTGGATCTAATGAAAAAGGTTGGAGGAAAACTCAACGACCCAGATGCCAAAAATGTGGGAAGTTGCACTATGGGAACTGCCTTAAAGGGACAGGGAAATGATTCAAGTGTGGGAAAGAAGGACACTATTCTCAAGAGTGTCGAAAAGTCATGAAAAGAAAGGAGTTTTTAGATGAATAAAGGAGAGAACCACCCATGGTTAAATGCTAAAATTGTAGGGGGATAGGGAACTATGCAAGCCAGTGCACTAAACCTCAAGTTCTCAAGGTTAATCAGTAGAAACAACCACCAATGACAAAGGAACAAGGGAAGGATTATTCCATCACTACTGGTGAAGAGGATCAATATAATGAAGTTGTACAAGTTACACTTCATATTCACTCGCGAATGGAAAAAGTCTTATTTAATTCTTGTTATACGCATTCCATTATATATTGCATGTTTTCTTGAACTATAGAATCGAATCCCTAAAACCTTAAAGTAGTGATATCTGTAAAAACACCAATTGGTGAAATCATTACAACCCAAGTGTTTGACTCTTATCATGCTGGTGTATGTGGGAAGATTCTTCTATAAAATATCGTAATACTTCCCTTGGTAGAATTCGACTCTAAAATGGGAATGGATTTGTGCTCATTATATAGAGAATATATCAACTATCAGGAAAAGGAAATAACTTTCCATATTCTGAACCATCCCATGCTCCTCTTCAAATACATGAAAGATCATGATTATCCTTTGAAAAATCCTTCAATGGTGTGGGTGTTGATTCCCTATGAAGAAGCATACCTCTCCCAAATGGTTGAGTCAAAGGAAACATCAAACCTTGAGGAAATAAATATCATTAGGGAATATGATGATGTATTTCCCAAAGAGTTACCCGTAATTCCCCTGGATCATGAGGTAGAGTTCTCAATAGAAATCATACCCAGAGCTACTCCTATCATAAAGTTTCCCTATAGGATGGATGCTATCGAATTGGAGGATTTAAAGAAGCAACTGCAAGGGAATCTAGACAAAGGGTTCATACACCCTAGTACATCTCCTTGGGGTGTTCCGGTGCTATTTTTGAAGAATGTGGATGGAACAATGTGACTGTGTATCGATTATCGGTAACTCAACAAGATCACCATAAAGAACAAGTATCATATTCCAAGGATTGAAGAATTTTTAGATCAGTTAAGAGGAGATCAATACTTCTCAAAGGTGGATCTTTGTTCTGGATATAATCAGCTGAAGGTGAAGAAGGAAGATATTCAGAATGCTACCTTCCATACAAGGTATTGTAACTATGAGTTTTAGTGATTCCCTTCATACTTACTAATGCCCCTATAATGTTTATGGATTTGATGAATAGAGTCTTTATACATTACCTCAAGAAATTTGTGGTAGTGTTTATTGATGATATTCCCATCTAATCCAAGAGTAAGGAGGAAGATGAATAACATCTGAGACTTATGTTGGCGACATTGAGAAAGGAGAAGTTGTACGCCAAGTTCAGCAAGTGCGACTTTTGGATAAAGCAAGTCACTTTATTGGGACATGTGATCACATGTGAGGGAAATTTTTTGGATCCATCAAAAATAAAGGTGATTGAAGAATGGAACATTCCCTCTAGTGTCACATAAAACCATAGTTTTCATAGATTAGCTGGGTACTATAGACATTTTGTGAGAAACTTCTCATGATTTTCAAGCTCGCTAACTAAGTTAACAAGGAATGTGGTAATGTATGTCTGGATGGAAGAATGTGAGTGAAGCTTCAAGGAGCTAATGATAATGCTGATCACTCCACCTATACTCAGACTATCGAAAAGTGGAGAATGTTTTGAGATATACAGTGATTCTTCAAAGAAATACTTGGGTTGTGTACTCATGGAAAATGATAATGTGATAGCCTACACCTCACGGATGTTGAAGATACATGAGTAGAACTACCTGATGCATGATCTAGAGCTAGCTGCTGTGATTTTTTCCTTGAAAATCTGGCGGCACTACCTTTATGGTGATAAGTGTGACATATACACAGACCACAAGATCCTAAACTATATATTTACACAAAAGGAGCTCAACATGTTTCAAAGGATATGGTTAGAGATAATCAAGGATTACAAGTACTCTATTCACTACCATCCTAGAAAGGTGAACAAGGTAGCTGATTATCTAAGCATAAAATAACCTGCTACTCTATCCATGTTACGGATTAAGAAAGATCATATCTTCTTGGATATGCAAAGAATGGATTTAGAAATCATAAGGGAAGGGGATACATCCTACCTTTCCCAAATGATTTCATAACCATCCATCCAAGAGAAGATTAAGGAAGCATAAAGGGATGATGTGGATATACAAAAGAGGGTGAATGCAATAAAGGAAAGGAAGTTGCATGAGTTCCATATCGATGATGATGGTGTGATTCGGTTTGAAACGCAACTTTGTGTGCCTTCATCACCTGGGATAAAGAAAGAGATATTGTACAATGCACATAGCTCAAAATTCTCTATCCATCATGTTAGAACCAAGATGTACCATGATATCTGAGAACACTTCTGGTGGGATTACATGAAGAATGATATTTCAGAATATATATCAAGGTGCTTGGTATGTCAGCAAGTTAAAGAAGAGAGAAAAAAGTCAAAAGGGATGATGCAGCCATTGCCTATACCCATGTGAAAATGGGAAAATGTTACTATAGACTTTGTCATGGTTCTCCAGAAGACGTCGAAGGGAAATAATGTGATATGGTTTGTGGTTGATTGACTCACCAAGACTTCCCATTTTATCTCTATTTGGGAACATCTCTTGCTTGAACAACTTGAAAAGATATATGTGAAAGAAATGGTGAGAAGGCATGGTGTTTCACTCTCAATTGTCTCTGACTATAATCCAAGTTTCATATCTAAATTCTAGAGAGGCCTTCAACATGCTTTGAGTACTGAATTAAATTTCAGCACGGCCTATCACCCCCAAACTGATGGACAATGTGAAAGGACTATTTAGATGTTTGAAGATATGCTAAGAGCATGCTCTCTAGAATTCAAAGGTGGATGAGATGAATATCTCCAATTGGTTGAGTTCTCATACAATAATATCTTCCACTCGAGTCTTCATATGGCTCCATATTAAGCTCTGTATGAAAAGATATGTAGAACTCCAACCTGTTGGGGTGATGTTGGAGAAAGAAATCTACTTGGACATGATCTTGTGCAAAAGATGACAGAGAAGGTACAAGTCATCCAGAAACACATCAAAGCTACTAAGAGTCATCAAAAGAGCTATGTTGTCAACCGTCGAAGATACTTGGAGTTCGACGTTGGGGAAAAAGTCTTCCTTTGAATATCACTATGGAAGAAAGTCATGCGATTTGGAAAGAAAGGGAATTTTAGACCAAGGTACATTGTCCCCTTTGAGATCCTTGACCGCATAAGAGTCGTGGCCTATCGACTTTCACATTCACCAAATATGGAACAAGTTTATGATGTGTTTCACATATCAATCCTACTGAAGTACATACTAGACCCCTCACATGTACTAAACTCATAGGTGGTACAGTTGGAAGATGATCTCTCTTATAAGGAGCAACCAGTAAAGATTCTAGACTGGAGACATAAGGTTCTATGCAATAAGGCAACTAACCTTGTCAAAGTGTTTTGGAGGAACCATAAGTTTGAAGAAGCTACTTGGGAACCAGAGGAGGTGATGAAAGAGAAGTACCCTCCCCTGTTTGTGTAAAGTCAAATTTCGAGGGTAGAATTTCATAAGGGGGGAAGAATGTAACAACCCGAAGTTTTTCAATGGAAATTAACTTCTTAAAAATATGTCATAAAATCACCTGAAAACACAACATAATGAAATACTAAGTGATAAGTGACCTTTAAACATAATTTTTTCACTTCTGTGTTTGGAATTTCAAAAATCTAACATACAAGGTTGTGTTCAAGATGATTTTTGGAGTCTAATAGAACAAACATAATTTTTGGTGAATAGTAACCTACCCTTATGAATAGTAACATACCCGTATGAATAGTGATATAACCTAATGAATAGTAACCTTACCTATGATATTATAAAATTAATGTTCAAGTTAAAGTATGAAGTACATATATTTTAGAATAAGTAAATGAATGTTTTAAAACTAGTTTTTTAATAATAAACTATTGTTCTAATTAAATATTAAATTAATCATATTTTTAAAATTATTTTTGAAAAATGGACTTCAATTTGGATTCTATACGTCAAAAAATGTTTGGGGTAAAATTTTTGGTTTTTTCTGAAATACTTGATTTCTTATGAATAGTGAAATACCATAATTTACAAAAATAAGATAAATAAGATCATTATAGAGTCTTGTATAATTTTCTACTGATGTAAGCCCACTTGGTTTGATCACATTATAAAATTAATATTATTGGTCAAGGAAGACTCTCTATTCCTTTTATTATGGATAAATAATAAATTAATGAATTTTATATTAAGAAAACCACTCTCCCCTCCACTATAAAAATCCACCCTTCACACCCTCGTTTCCTCATACCTCTTAGTCTTCAAGCCTTGTCTAAACTCTACCCAAGACTCTTTCCTATCCCCTACCCCATGTCCAAAAGCTTCTGGTCTCATAAAAAGACCAAGATTAGGCCCCTTAAGGAGGATCTCAAGAGGAGGATTTAAGAGGTATTTCTCTCCTTCTTTTCCATTAAATTCTTTTTAATTTCATGTTCTTTTCTTATTCTCTCCCCACCAATATTTTTTCAAATGGTATGGTAACTCTAGTATCATACATATACTAGAATGTTATGATACTAATGGGATATTATATCATCCAACCCCCTTCTCCTCTTCCTTTTATTTTATAAAAGAAAACGTTTTCTGTGAGGTGTTAATCTATCACCTTCAAGAACGACATGTTTTCTTTTTTCATTTCTACCTTAAGATATGGTCATCAAACCATTTTTATGGTTGAACCATAATATATTATATGTATTAATTCGTATTTAACATTCTTAAACTAACTTATGTACATATTACTAAATTATTAATCAAAACAAGTTCGTTGAGGTCAAAAAATCGCCCAAATTAACCCAAACAATCATCATTTAATTATCATATAATGATTAATCCACATGGTATATAATATAATTCATTATAAGATAATTTAAACTTTTTTAATATCATTAATAACATGAAATATCATTTCTGGATGTTTATCCATGTTCTAGACGAACATTCATTTAAGAATACAAGTGAACCGCTCAAGAAAACCATAAAAATGTACAATCCAGAACAATGTTTTTATACACTATAACTCATAAAAAGGCCCATAAAGTAACATAAGGAACCAAAAAATGACCATTATTCATGTATAAAATGTGTTGGAATTTATAATTAATGAATATAAAGTCATTATATAGGAAATTAAAGTGAAGGAAACATTTGGATATAAGGTAAGGGGAAATTCTCGAACCCAACATTAATCCTTTGGGTTCTCCCTCTTTCACTCCTTTTTTATATGGTTACTCCTTAAAAATATTAACTACTACAAATACGGCCTTAATCAGCACTAAAAATGGCCTTTATCAGCGCTAGAAAAAGCGCTGATAAAGCCGGCGAAGATAAAGGGGGGGGGGGGGGGTCCACTTTATCAGCGCTCCGAAAAGCACTGATAAAGACCCCTTTTATCAGTGCTAAAAAAAGCGCTGATAAAAGGGGTGTTTTATCAGCGCTCAAAAAAGCGCTGATAAAAGTACCCCTTTATCAGCCCTTTTTTTAGCACTGATAAAGGTGTCCTATATCAGTTCTTCCTTTATCAGCGCTTTCGTTTTAGCGCTGATTAAAGTTAAAAAAATTTAAAAAAATTAGAAAATACTGCCAATTGGGGGGCTTTTGTAGCGCTTGAGCCCCCCCTTTTACAGTGCTTTTCTGCCCCTGTACAGCACCCCACGCACCCCCTTCACCCTTTAACAGTGCTTGATGCTATATTCCCCCATGCGCGTGCGCCCCTGCCTCTCCCAGGATTTAAACTCGAGACCTCCCCCCTGCGCGCCTAAGCCTTTACCACTACCCTATTTTGATTTGTCTTCCATTTCATGATATCTCTATATATATATATAGTTATATTTATTCGTATAGTAATATATATTTATATTAATATATATTTATATTAATATATATTTATATTAATATATATTTATATTAATATATATTTATATTAATATATATATATAGTTATATTATTATATATATATAGTTATATTATAATATATATATATAGTTATATTAATATATATATAGTTATATTAATATATATATATATATAGTTATATTAATATATATCTATATATATATATATTTAGTTATATTTATTCGTATAGTAGTATATTTTTATATTAAAATATATATATAGTTATATTAACATATATATAGTTATATTAATATATATATAGTTTTATGAATATATATATATAGTTATATTAATATATATATAGTGATATTAATATATATATTTATAGTGATATTAATATATATATTTATAGTAATACTAATATATATATATGTAGTTATATTAATATATATATATAGTTATTAGATTAATATATATATTGTTAGACTAATATATATATATATATAGTTAGATTAATATATATATAGTTAAATTAATATATAGGTTTATAAATAATCATATATTTTTATTTTAAATAAAATGGATGTTATTTATTATTTAGATAAATCTAATATATTTTATTATTTATATTTATAATTAAATTTTTAGGTGTGAATATACAAACAATAAGAATATATTTTTATATATTTGATTATAAATAGCAGTGCATTATAAAAAAATGATGAAATTTCAAAGACATAATATCAATATGAATGTAATACCTTGGAATAAATTCAGTCCCCACCAAAAAAAAATCCAATAATACCCCCTTAAACGAGGCTGAAAATCTATAAAATGTTAAAAAATCGGGGTACCCCGACTAAAAACTCTGTTTTGGAGGCCTTCTGGGCCTCTTTTGGCCTCGAAAATCCCTTGATTGGGGTTCTCCAAGTTCATAGCAACGTAGAGCTCATCGCAGGCTTCGATTTGATATGTGGTAGAGCTCAAACGGACACCCGATCAAAAGTTATGGCCGTTTGAAGTTTGAGTTGCGTTTTCAACATATTTTGGATCTTTTTTAAATTTTTTTAATTTTTTAGTCTTCAAATTGTTATTAAATGACTATTACTCCATAATTATTATCAAATTATTAACTAAAAATATTTTTTTAATTTTTTAAGAATCCATTTTCACTAAATATCTTATATATTAAGTATAATAAGTGTAAATGTACATTAATACTTATCTAAAATATATTGAAAAATTATATATTATATTTATATATCACTATAACTATATTTATATATTAATATATTAATATATTTTTTTTAAATTTTTTTTTGAATCCGGCCCTTTATCAGTGCTTTTAAAAAACGCTGATAAAGCCCCCCCCCCCTTTATCAGCGCTAAAAAAGCCACTGATAAAGGGGGGTCCCTTTATCAGTGCTAAACAAAGCACTGACAAAGGAACCCCCCTTTATCAGTGCTTTTTAGTTAGCACTGATAAAGAGGGAGCGCTGTGAAAAACTATTTTTGTGGTAGTGATTTTGATCATCTTCGTCTTTCCTTTTCTAGGATATACACATTTGTCACTTTTATTTATGTCAAACCAAATGTTTTCCAAAATAACACTTCTTTTAAAAACACACCTTTTACTTCTCTTTCAATATTGACGGTTCTTATAACTTGTATTTTATTCCCTCTTTCTTTAGGGAACCCAATGTTTTTTAATGTGTTCTTATGAGATGAAACCCATTCCTTTTCATGGGTTGTTTATGTTCATTTTTTTATATGTTTAGTGTGTCATGCATGATAAATGATAATGTTATGATGTGATGGGTGCACCCTAAATTATATAGCACAATATGAATTTTTCAATGTGACGGGTCCCAGAATTATACAGTGCTATAATGAATTGGGTAAAGTGATGAATATCATGAATAATTTTGAAATTACATGTGAACAAGATGATATTTTTTTCACAAGTATGTGTGGTAGTTATCCACTAAGACATGATGTTTCATTTTTATGCATTGTCACATATCAAGTCTCTTATCAATGCTTCCTCTCATGTTCATGGTTCTTTTCCTATATTATGGTTATGGTCACAAATTGTTATATTGTTCTTATATATCCTCTTAATGGGCTTCTAGCTCACCCATTTTGATGTATATCCTCAGGTGACTACATGTACTAAGGAGAGGTCAAGTCCCAGTAAGAAGCTATAGAAGAAGAAATTGAACAAATGTTTATGCTCGATGTTGTAATTGTTATGTATGGTCCTAGTTTTCCCAAGACACTAAAACATTGGATCGTATATGTGTAATACTATTATGTTATTTATCTTTAAAATGATGTAATATTAATGTTTTAAAATTTTAGTTCATTGTATGATATCCATGAATTCCATGTAATTTTTTTTATAAAAAATATGGGATTATTTTGATGCCACATGCTCAGGCAGCACTTGATTGCAAGGCCTAGTTATCCCAAAATACATTTTTGAAATTTTCCTTATTTTTATTTAAAATAACGCACAAGTGTAGTTTTTGAAACATCAAAATTGGTTCCTAGATAAAAAATATGAGGGCATTTTTGGGTCTGTAACTACGACTTCACCTAAGAAAGGACATAACCTTGACCCGTATTGGTCTATGTTAAGTCCTTTTATAACTGAATTCATCGTTCTGGAGGCAATGATGCCCATACATTTTTAATCTGGTCACCCATTTAGAAGTTTCAAAAAACCACATATGTGCGCTATTTTAAATAAACAAAATGAAAAGTTCAAACCCATATTATTATCTCACTAGGACTCAAAATAAAGTGTCATCTAAGCACATGGCCCCAAAATAATCCCATATAATTTAAAAAAATTACATAGATTTCTGGGACATTACATTACCCCACCATTAGGGTTTTACTTCATCATAAGATAAAAAAGGGCTAAAATGGGGGTACTAAGTAGGAATCTGAGCATCGTGCTCCCAATTTCTCTCATCGAGAATCTCGTGATTCCATCGAAGACACACAAAAGGAATTAATCAATCACAAAGGATCCACTCATGTAGATCCTCAATATCTATCAGAGACTCTGTAAATTTCCCCCAATCGTCAATTTATAACTCTCCCAATTCATTGATGTATGATGGATCATGCAGGTACCTCCTCTATTGCGATACATGGAAGAAATTATACACACGGTGCATTTGTGGGTGAAGAGCAAGGAGGAATTCTACCTCTTCAAATCTACTCAAAATCTATAAATGGATATTGAATATCGAAGAAACCTATCCGCCCCATCAAAATCTTCTCATTACCCATTGGGGTGATACATGGAGGAACACATTGTCTTTCTCCTCGAACTTCAAGGGCCTTTATCTCCTATCAGCATAATATTTATTTATGCACTTTATTGTCCTCATCTGCTCCTAGACGACATGAACCTTCTCAGTGGTAGATCATACCAACTCTGGACCCATTAGTGATGAATCCACTAGGTATGTCCAACATAATGGTGACCTACATCATCACCCAAATAGTGCCTCAAATGGTGTCATACAAATGGTGGAGTGGTATATTTTTTGGTATGTGAACTCCACTAGTGTTAGGTGATCCTCCCAACTGTGACTAATGTCCATGATGCAAGAACAAATCATGTCTTCTAAAACCTAAATAGTCCTCTCTATATGACCATCTATTTAAGGGTGGAATCATGTGCTCAACTGAAACTGAGTCCCGAACACCTCATGTGATCCCTTCCACAACTGGTATGTAAATTATTTCTCTCGATGTGATACTATCATCAATGGGACCCCATGGAGTTGAACTATCTCATGCACACAGAGGCATCCCAAGCTCTCTACTGAACCCTTATCCCATATGTGTAGGAAGAGGGCTGACTTTGTGAGTCGGTCACCAATCACCCAAATGGATTCATGGCCCCTTCATGAGCATGGTAAACCCATAACGAAGTCCATTGAGATACCATCACACATCCACTCTAGTACCTTAAATGGCTGAGTCAATCCTGCTGGTACCTAATGCTCTGTCTTCACTTGCTGACAAGTAAGGCCCTACGAAACGAACTGTACTGCTTTCTTCTTCATCCCTGTCTTCTAGTATTAGTGTTTGAGGTCCTAGTACATCTTTTAAACTCATAGATGTAATACCAAAGGGGTTTTGGAGGTCCCTTATAACCTCCTCATGTGACGCCACTGGCACAATGGGAACCTACTGAAAAAGATGATGTGCTCTCCACCTATTGAATATTCATTAGGAGCTTGTCTTGAGAACAACTGTTCGCATAGTTCCTTATAGTCAACATCAAAAAGTTTTTCCTCCATAAATCAATGTAAGAGTGGGGGAGTGAAAACCATTGAATTAATGTGGGATTATCTACCCTCATTCATGAAAGATATCAGCATCGCAGATAACTGCACTGACGCCTCACCCAGAAACAGTAAACCAGATATTCTATAGAGCACATTCGCTACCACTTTCCCCATCCCAGCAGTATAGAATATCTCTAAGTCCTAGTCTTATAGGAACTCCATAGAACATCATTACCTTATTTTTAGGTCCTTCTGGGTGAGTATATACCTGATACTTTTGTGGTCGGAGTACACTATACACCGCTCACCCATGAAGTTGTGCTTCCACATCATCAATGCAAAGACCAATCCTACTAGATCCAGGTCAAAGGTCACATTTCTCAGCTCATGCTACCAAAACTTAAATGAATAATAGGTGATCATTGATTTCCCCTGCATCAGGACACAACACAATCCCGTCCCTAATGCATCGCAGAATACAGCATACCCAACTACCTCCTCTGGTAGTCTCATGATGGGGGTACTCATTAGTCTCTTCCCCAGCTCCTGGAATCTCTGTTGGCACTTATCCATCTAAACAAAGGGATTTCCCTTTCATGTCAAATTGGATAAGGGTTCTTACTCCATAGAAAAGTCAGGTCCGATCCTCTGGTAGTACTCATCCAAACCCAAGAAACTTTGTACCTCAATCACCCTCCTGGTTGGCTCCCAAGCAAGCATCGCTTCTATCATTGCTGGATCCACTACTACTCCAGCCTCTAAAATGATGTGTACCAAAAAGTGGACTTCACAAATATAGAACTGACACTTCGAGAGATTCACATTAATCTAGTGATGTTAGAGTGTGTCCAGGACTATTCCTATGTGTGTAGTGTGCTCCTACTTAGATGTCGAGTACACTAGGATTTCATCAATGAAGACTATGATGAACTAGTCCGAGTAATGTTGAAAGATCTTTTTCAAGGGTCCCATGAACATTTTTTGGGAATTAGTTATATTGAATGGCACCACCAAGAACTCATAGTGTCCATACTGACATCAAAAGGTTATCTTTGGTACATCCTCATCCTGTACATGAAGCTGATGATAGCCTGATGTAAGGTCTATCTTCGAGAACTATCTCTCTCCCTTCAGCAGATCAAAGAGGTCATCAATCCTCGATAATAGATACTTGTTCATCATGTCCACCTAGTTCAAGCACTGAAAGTTCACTCACAACCACAAAATCTCATCTTCCTTCTTGGTAAATAATACTGGGGCTACCCATGGTGAAACACTGGTCCTCACGAATACCTTACTCAGCAAATCATCTAGTCATACACTCAGCTCATGATCCTTTTCAGGAGTCATAAGATGTGCTTTTGTAAATATTGATGTTGTCTCGGGGTATAGATCAATACAGAAGTCAACTTCCCTATGAAAGGGTAATCCTAGAACATCTTGAGTAAATATGTGTTTGTACTTGTCCACCACCATGGGAAATCAAGGACTCTTCTCATCCACCACTGAGGTCCGCTCATTTTCTAGGGAATTGAGGTCCACTCAGCTACTGGTCCACCTAGATTTTCTTTTCACTTCCATCTTATCACAAAAATTCATAGGATTTTCGCTCGTAGCATTATAGATTCTGAAAGAATCTACACCTCAATCCATCTTTCATAACAAAACCACCCCATAAACTCACTAGGAGGGTGTAAAAATGATTATCTCATCCCAATGGTCGCAACCCCACTGATGACTCGTCAAATGGATACTATGTTTGAATGTTATGGGAAATTTAGCGAAAAGGGGGTCCACTAACCCGTGGAGCGACCATGGCGATCGACTGACCAGTTTGACCACCCTACAGTAGCTCGAGTTATCACAGCAATGTGAAAGCTCCACCAATCAAGGCTCACAATTGACTTTTATGGTCAACCGTGTCCCAGACCGACTACCCGGGTCTGACCTGATCGATCAGGTTGACCTAGCCCGTTGGGCCTAGCCTTCCCCTAATGTGCTTAGCCAGTCAGTTGTAGCCTAGCCCACTTTGACATGAGTTGGTTCATCTGCCCCGGATGTGGCAACACACCATGTCCGTCCGATGTCACATGGTTGGCTCGGCTAGCCATCCTTCCACATGTGTCCCACAACTAGAGTTGCGGGCCCTGGTTACCATCACGACTGAAGGCCCAACCTTCTCTACGTAGATAGCCGCGATGACGTGGTTGTTTCCACTATCACAGATCGATGCCTCCACTGTTAGGCACACGAGTGCTAGAACCGGTGCACTAGTATGCCTTTCTGTCGGCCACCGAACAAGCTATGGTGGTATGTTCTTCAATATGGAAGGGGTTCTAGGATCTTTGGGCCGCATTTTTCACTGCATGGGGTTTGAATCCTCATTACTTACCATTTCCATTTCAAATCTAGTCATGTGTGATATCTCCTGCACCACAACGATCTGATTTCCATCATCTTCATTTCACATACATTGGGTGGTTTCTATTCTAAATTCATGATGTCGGATCGTTGCACTAAGAAATATTTGCGCAATGATTGATTGTTCGTCAACCGACGAAGAACGTGAAGAATGCATGGGTCAAAGGGGAGAGGGAAACCAAATAACATTTTTAGGAGCGAACCTCCACCGTCATTCATCACATCGTTAATCCACCACTACGGGAAAAGGGACTTTTTGCGACGGGATTTATTCCCATCGTAAAAAGTCCGTCCAAGAGGTTATTTGCGACGGGGGTAACGACCCGTCACAAATAACAAATTATTTGAACCGACATTTCGTCTCCCGTCGCAAAAAGTTTGGCGCGGGTAGCACGCCAAACCGCGCGAAGGATATTTGTGATGGGCCCCGTCGCAAATATCCAACGGCGGTAAATAGCTTTTTGCTACAGGATGTCGTCCCATCGCAAAAGGTGTGTCGGCATAGACTATTTGCGATGAGACCCGTCGCAAATAACTTTTTAACCACCAACATTAATTAATGTGGGCGTAGATATTTGTGATGGGTCACGTCGCAAAAAATATTATTTGCGACGAGTATCCCGTCGCAAATACTCCCATCGCAAATAATCTAACCTATATATACCCTCATCCGTTTTTCCTCTCATTCCTCTCAATTCTTAGATCATGTTTCTCTCTAAACTCTGATTTTAGAGGGAAAAATTTTTTAAGTTAATTTTCTTGTTCACGAAGAAGTTGTGAAGTGGTCTACATCAATAGAAAATCAAGCTTAAATGTATTTATATTTTATGTTATTTATTATATATTTCATTTTTTATGTTAATTTTTATTATTTTTGATTAGTTGTAATTAAATTAAATTTAAATTGTTTATTCTGGAGTATTTATTTGTACTAATAAATTGAAATTTTTGGTACTAATTTTTAATAATTAGTAGTAATAAATAATTATTAACGATAATTAGTAATGTATATAATTAATTTGAAGTAATTAATAATAATTGATAATAAATAATAATAAATACTAATAAGTAATAATTATTAATAATTATTAATAAATAGTAATAATGAGTAATAATGAGTAATAAATAGTAATAATGAGTAATAAATAGTAATAAATTGTCATAAATAGTAATAAATTGTAATAATTATTAATAAATTGTAATAATTAGTAATATATTATAATAATTAGTAATAAATTGTAATAATTAGTAATAAATTTTAATAATTAGTAATAAATTGTAATAATTAGTAATAAATTGTAATAATTAGTAATAAATTTTACTAATGAGTAGTAAATTGTAATAATGAGTAATAAATAGTAATAAATTGTATTAATTAGTAATAAATTGTAATAATTAGTAATGAATTGTAATAATTAGTAATAAATTGTATTAATTAGTAATAAATTCTAATAATTACAAATAAATTGTAATAAATTGTAATATTTAGTAATAAATTGTAATAATTACTATTAATTAGTAATAAATTGTAATAATTGGTAATAGATTGTGATAATTAGTAATAAATTGTAATAATTAGTAATAAACTGTAATAATTAGTAATAAACTGTAATAATTAATAATAAATTGTAATAAATACTGATAATTAATAAAAAAAATTGAGAATAAGGAATAAATATAGATAATTAGTAATAAATATAGATAATTAGTAATAATTAGTAATAATTTGTAATAATTAGTAATAATTACAAATAATTAGTAATAATTAGTAATAATTACAAATAATTAGTAATAATTAGTAATAATTAGTATTAATTAGTAATAATTATTAATAATTAATAATAAATTGTAATAATTAGTAATAAATTGTAATAATTAGTAATAAATTGTATTAATTAGTAATAAATTGTAATAATTAGTAATAAATTGTAATAATTACTAATAAATTGTAATAATTACTAATAAATTGTAATAATTAGTAATAAATTTTAATAAATACTAATAATTAGTAATAAATACTAATAATTAGTAATAATTACTAATAATTAGATATAATTAGTAGTAATTAGGAATAATTAGCAATAATTAGAAATAACTAGCAATAATTAGTAATAATTAGCAATAATGAGTAATAAATAGAAATAAATTATAATAAATATTAATTATTAGTAATAAATATGAGTAGTTAGTAATAATTAGTATTAATTAGGAATAATTAGGAATAATTAGGAATAATTAGTAATAAATAAAAATAATTAATAATAATTAGTAATAAATTGTAATAATTAGTAATAAATTTTAATAATTAGTAATAAATTGTAATAATTAGTAATAAATACTGGGAATTACTATTAATTACTAATAAATAATAATAATTATCAATAATTAGCAATAATTAGGAATAATTAGCAATAATTAGAAATAAATAGCAATAATTAGAAATAAATTGCAATAATTAGGAATAATTAGCAATAATTAGTAATAATTAGCAATAATTAGCAATAATTAGTAATAAATAGCAATAATTAGTAATAAATAGAAATAATTAGTAATAAATAGAAATAAATATGAATAATTAGGAATAATTAGGAATAATTAGTAATAATTAGTAATAAATAGGAATAAATAGGAATAAATAGGAATAATTAGTAATAATTAAGAATAAATATTAATAGTTATTAATAAATAGGAATAGTTAGTACTAAATAGTAATAGTTAGTAAAAATATGAATAGTTAGTAATAAATATGAATAATTAGTAATAAATAAGAATAATTATTAATAACTAGGAATAATTAGTAATAAATAAGAATAAATAGTAATAATTAGTAATAATTAGTAATAATTAGAAATAAATAGTAATAGTTAGTAATAAATAGGAATATTTAGCAATAAATATGAATAATTAGCAATAAAGATGAATAATTAGTAATAAATAATAATAATTAGTAATAAATAAGAATAATTAGTAATAAATAGGAATAATTAGTAATAAAGAGTAATAATTAGTAATAACTAGTAATAATTAGTTAAGAATAGTTATGAATAGTTATAAAGAAATTTTAATAAATTTTAATAAATTTTAAGAACTTGGAACAATTTCTAGTGGATTAATAACACTCCTTTTGCTTGATAACTTTTCTCCTTTCAACTCTCACCGACTCAAAACATTATAAAAAATTTGCTGCTACATAGGCATATTCAATCTCGTATGCACGAGATTATTTTTGCATTCGTAGGATTATATTTTATATAATGTTTTTATGCGGTGATAGTTGGAAGAAGATAATTCATCAGTGGAAAGAGGGATATTTTGTCCAACGACTCATTTACTTGTATCTTTCTCACACTAAAATCACGATGAAGAGTCTGGTCAGAGATGCGTATATTCATTCTCTTTCATATGAGAATGAATATGCGTACCTCCAACCAGATTCTTCATGGTGATTCGAGTGTGAGAAAGATGCATGTAAATGAGCCTTCGAACAAAAGAGTAGTTGTCAATCCACTGGAAATTGTGTCACCCTTAATTAATGGTAATTAATAAAAAGCAGTAGTAATTATTTATCTTCTTTTTTAGATAGTGTTTTTATAAATTCAAATTATTCAAAAACAATGATGATTTTAGATTTTGTAAAAAAATCTGGAACAAGGAATTCGACATCAGTCATTATTAAATGATTGCGCTTGGATAAATTAGCACAAAAATCCAAATGGTTCTGGTGTAAATCCTGTATATATTGAGCGATTTGAAGCTTTCTTAGCATTTGCATCATCAAAAACAGAATATGTTTCAGAAGTCACAATTAAGTGTCCTTATAAAAAATGTGCTCGGAAAATGTTTGTCACATTTGACAAGGTTGGGGGGACATCTCTCGCGGTTTGGTTCTCAACCAGATTATGTTTTTTGGTATCAACACGGTGAACGTAGTTCCAGAAAAGATACTAATAACTTGATTTCAGATCCATCACGGTTCTAAAATTTAGTACATGATGTTACAGTTCTATCTGTTCAACAAATTGAAACTCATGATGATATTGATTTAACTCTTGAGTTGGAACCATCCAAATTTTATGAGTTGTTGAGGTCTACTAAGGATGCATTATATCCTGGTTTCAAGATAAGAAAATTAGAAGCGGTTGTAAAATTTATGGCTATTAAATCAGATAATGCAATGTCGAACGACTGTTTTGATTAGATATTTCTTTTGGTTAAAACACTATTACCTAAAGGAAATGTGTTTCCTGTAAATTACTATGAGAGAAAGAGTTTGTTTAATAATCTAGGCCATAGTTATCAGAAGAATCATGCATGTGAAAATGATTTCATCTTATATTCTGGTGAAAATGAGTTGTCGGATAGTTCTCCCACATGTGGAAAATCGAGGTATAAAGAAGCTCAACCAGGGATGTCAGGATCGATTTCTGTAAAACAGTTGAGATATTTCCCCCTTACACCTAGGATGCAGCGTTTTTTTATGTCTCATAACACAGTGTTAATAATCTTATGGCACAAAACCAATATTTCAACTGGTAAAATATTGAATCATCCATCTGATGGTGATTCATGGAAGCATTTGGATCGTCTGCATCCGTCTTTTTCTTTAGAAGCCTAAAACATGTGATTGGGTCTTCCTACTGACGGTTTCTATCCTTTTGGTTTTTATGGTAGTTTGTATTCATGTTGGCATGTCTTTATAACTCTGTACAATCTACCTCCATGGATGTTGATGAAGGATCCCTATATATTTTTGACCTTATTAATCCCAAAACATCCGAAAAAGAATATAGATGTTTGTTTTAAACCACTGATTAATAAGTTAAATGCATTGTGGAGTATTGGTGTTAGTACATATAATGTTGTTTCGAAACAAAATTTCACATTAAAAGCTGCATTGATGTGGAAGATTATTGACTTTTTGGCATATGGCATGTTATTTGGCTGGAGTACACATGGTCTGAAATCATGTCCTTACTGTATGAAAGACAACAAAGCTTTTATGCTAGTTAATGGAAAAAAATATTTTTATTTTGACTATCATCACATATTTCTTCCAACCGATCATCCTTTTTGAAGGAACAAATATCATTTTAGAAAAGTCACAATTGAAAGGGATAAACCTTAAAAAATGATCTTAGGTACAGATTTAAAATCAGTTGTATTTTCAGTACCTGCCATCACATTTGGGCCAACAGTAAACCAACAGGAAATTCAAGGCTTTGGGAAAGAACATAATTGGATAAAAAGAAGCATTTTATGGGATCTTTCATATTGGTATAATTTTTTGGTCTGCCACATGTTGGATGTCATGCATATTGAGAATAACTATTTTGATAATGTGTTTTATACATTTTTGGATACACTAGGTAAGACCAATGATACAGTAAAAGCACAATTAGATCTTGCCTAAATTTTTAGGTGACCTGAACTTGAACTATTTGAAAATGTCAGATCATAGAGGTTTATGAATCCAAAAGTAACTTATACACTATCCAAAGAGTTTCACTTATTATTTTGTCAGTGGATTGCATATTTGAGACTTCCAGATGGCTATGCTTCCAATTTGGAAAGATGTGTTAAGAATGGTCATATTACCGGATTAAAAAGTCATGATGGTCATATTATAATGGAAAAAATTATGTCGATTAGATTCAGAGTTTTGTTTAATTCTATGATTTGGGATTCGATAACATACATATCATATTTTTTTCGAGACATTTGGGAACCAACAACAGACTATGATGCGCTAAGAAAACTGGAAGAAGATGTCATTGTAATTATATATAAACTTGAAAAAATCTTTCCGTCGGCTTTCTTTAACTCAATGGACATCTGATATTACATTTTCCACATGAAGCTAAATGTGGAGGTCCAATACAATTGTGATGGATGTACCCATTCGAGAGATGCATGCATAAATTGAAGAAAAAATTACGTAACAAAGCATCAGTTCAAGGCTCAATTGATGAAGCTTGTTTGCAAGAGGAAATTTATTTTTTATACTCTTACTATTTTGAATCTAAATATCCCTCAAAATAAAACCGCATGGGATGGAATGAGGGAAATTTAATGATGAAATTGGTAATCAAATATTAGTTTTTAATTAGCCTAATATTGGCTTCTGTGGAGTCCAAGAATGATAGCTTTCAGATGATGAACATCACAGAGCTCATACATATGTTCTATGAAACTGTGAAGAAATGACAACATTTCTACTATGATTGATTCTATAACTTATTATATAATTCTTGTTATATTAGGTAAATTTATTTTATTTTTAGGTTATATGATAATCACATCAAGAAACAACTTCTAGAAATTAAAGCAGCTACTCTTGAATAACGCAGAGAAACATTTCTTTCTCAGTGGTTTCAAAAACTGGTAACTTAAATTATTGATGGTTTAATATCAATTCAGTTTATTATTTATTATATTGATAATTGTTTTACAAATTTTCATGTGTCTCAACATGCTGATAAAATTGATAAGCGACTATGTATATAGAGTAACCCACCATCCAAAATGGTTAAATATTATAATGCATATGTGATGAATGGTTTTTGATTTCATACACGTGCATATGGGGAATCAAAAAATAATTAAAAGTGGCATTTGTTTGAGAGTATTTCTTCATAGGGAATCTGAAGATGACTTTTACGACATTCTGGATGAAATTATTGAGCTATGTTATCTTGGACAGAATTATATAAGGATGTTTAAATGTCGGAGGTTAGATACTGAGAGAGGCTTGTGTGTTCATCTGACTCATGGAATCATTGATATTAAATATAAAATTATTCTTGTAGTAAATGACCATTTTTATTACCTCAATAGGTACATAAAATTTATTACGCAATGTATTGTGCTACTTCAAAAGACCTGAGTGATTGGTGGAGCATAATAAAAATTAAATATTGGGAAAATTAATTTACTCAATATGAATGTGGTTCCACTGAAGTGGAAGGAATTGAAAATTTTTCAAGAGACTACTCAAAATCCATATTTTTCACAAAGAAATGTGAATATTGATGATGACATCCCACCATTAAGGGATGATGGTAATGAAGATGTTAATGATGTTTGAAATGAATTTGGAATGACAAGGGATGGTGAAAGTGAAACTGAAATGGATATTGATGATGCTGAGGAGGAATATGAAGACATTAACATCGTTTGATATAAAGATGATGATGAAGGTGAACATTGACACAATTAAATGTAGGTTTTGATCATAACTAATATATATCTATATATAATAGTTATTTTCAACTATCTGCTAACAACAATCATTTTGTGTTTCATATAGCCTCTGATCTATTTTGGGAGTTAGGGGAGGCTGAGATACCTTTGGATAAGGGGGATGTGGGATCATCTGACCCTTAGCCTACTGGTGGTTCAGGAGGTACGTGGAGGGGGCGTGGTCTTGCGCGACTGATGATTCCTAGCCCTATCCCTGAGCAACGTCCACATCTTGGCTTCTATCCATGCACACGAAGGTATGTTAACCTATATATTTTAGTTAGATTTCATTAATTTATTTATATATATACTAATTGTTTGATTATTTATTCTTTTTTCATAGTTTTGTCCATGTAGTTGTTGGACAGGGGAGCATTATCTTGTGCAATTATTTTTCTTATCCATGGATCACATGGGAACAGATTCCCATTAATGTGTGACTTGACATGTACAATCATTGGCTGGTACGTAAATAAATAATATTTATTTTTAAATTTATTTTATTAATAACTTGATATTATAAATTATTTGTAGGGTTTATGGTATCCCATCGATGATAGCATGTGTGACGATATCCATGCCGCATGACAGGTGGCTATGTGTGAGTGTTTGCGTCAGTTTTTTCACAATTAGAGAAAGACAGCCATTAAGAAAGTAGGACCGACAGTATTTGATGAGTCGTGTAGACCCTACCAACCAGAGTACATTTCATCTCAGGTTTGGGATGGATTATTGCACACTGGTTGGGTGGGGTATTTCAGAGGAGGTCTTCATTGGGTCAACAGAACCAGGGGAGATAAGAGGTGACGCATTGAGCTGGTAGCTGTACATTTAGTACACATAGAGAGTATCTGGTAAGTATTTTTTAAAAATATTTTATATAACTTCAAATATAAACAGTTTACTTTATATTCATATAGGCAGTAGAGTATCCTGATATTACATAGTACGATTTTTATTGGAGGATGTACAGTGATCAAGCCACCAGAGAGATTAGTGGTGATCACAAGTGTCAGATTGTGGTTAGGCATATTTTTCTCAATTTGAAAATTAACTACATATTATATTTTTCACAATTTTAATTTCAAAATTGAATTGAAGGAGTCATATAAGGCGGCGACTTCTCAGACACAGGATGAGGGTCAGGACGAGGCAACTGATCAGACTAGTGCCCACCATTTCGACGAGGCGGCATGGATGCAGGTGACTTAGTATGGCTTTGAGAAGGTCCGAGTAGTTGGTATCAGCTCTCATGTGACTCCTGGTACTTATTATCGTACTACTGCGATTTCAGTGTCCACCACGAGAGGAGCTCGTGGAGAGGCATCATCTTCTGCCTCACAATATCAGGAGCAGTTCCGAGCTTAGAAAGACCTTATAGAGAGTTTGTAGAAGCAGTAAGAAGAGATACATCAGCACCAGCATGAGGAGGAGATGCTTCGATGGCAGTAGGAGCATCATGAGAAGATGGAGTATATGCAATGTTTCACTCATAGTTTAGGGATGGAGTTTCCTCCACCATCTCCTTCAGCTCATCCACCTCCTCCAGAAGACGAACCCCCTTAATTGATTTTTTTTAAGTCCAAAACATTTGAATTTAAAATTAGTTGTAATATAAACTATTTACAATTTTTGTCTTTTATATCGATGCGAATATTCCATAATATAATTTAAATATTTTATAATGTTTTTTGTGAATATTGAGAATTTTAATATTTTTTATTTTTTTATTATTTTAATAATATTAATTTTATTATTTCATTAATCATAATTTTATTAAATATATTTTTTTAGTATTATATTATTTAATGTTTTATTATTTTACTAATAATAATAATTTTTTATGATTTTTTTATATTTTTTTTTGAATATTGAGAATTTTAATTTTTTTTATTTTTTTATTACTTTAATAATATTAAAATTAATTTATCAATAATCATAATTTTATTAAATTTATTTTTTTTAAATTTATTTATTATTTGCGACGGGATCTATTACGATGGGCTCCCGTCGCAAATATCCTAAATAATTTTTTTTAAAAGTATTTGTGACGGGATTACGGGCCCGTCACAAATAGTCTAAATAAATATTTTCAAAAAAGTATTTGTGACAGGATTACAGGCCCATCACAAAAAGTATTTGCGATGGGCCCATCACAAAGAAGTTTATATATATAAACTATATAATCAGAGACTTATTTGCGATGGTGAATTTGTCCATCAAAAAAATATTATTTGTGACGGACCCATTGCAAATTATATTTTTTGCGACGATGTTTTCTACAACGGGCTATTTGAGACGGGACCCCATCGCTAAAGCTTATTTGGGACGAGATCCTATTGCAAATAACCCTTATCAAATACCTATAATTATAGTAGTACACTCATGTTAGATGGATCAATAAATAATTAAAAAGAGAAACTCAGTTACATCAAAATCATCCCGAAGTCAAGAACCACCAACAAGAATGATCAAACTGTGGGACAAAATATTCATTATTTGATCCATGTTCATCATTTAAATCCATGAAAAGTGAAAGAATATATCAAATAAAAAACCCTAAATCGATGTTGGATTGCTCTTTGGTAAATATCGAACCGCAGTCGTTCGTCATTCCTTGATATAAAACCCATCATTGTTGTTGGTGATTCTTCAAAAGATGAAAGAACATAGGTAGAATGGTGCTCATCATCTTGGGTGATTTATTGATCATCACTGGCCAACGTATAATATCCATGTTTAATGAAACTCAACTATTCCAATGATCCCATATTCGATTAACTCATTAAAAGAATAAAACATGTTTCAGGGTTTCTTTTACATTTCATTGTAGCTTCATTACACTGTTTAATTTATTAAAATGTGTTTCGGTTATGCTCGGGTTGTAGTGCCATTATGTTAAAATGATATTCAAATTTCAAATAAAATAATCTTTAAGTTTAATTTATTTTCCTTAAGAAAAATTTTTTATTAAGAGAAGTAAAATAATCTTTAAGGTTTGTTTTATATAGAATTCTAATTTTGTTTCAACATAACGACGTTGGAACCAGAGAGTAACCGAAACACTATTTTATCAATGAAAAAGTGTAACAATTCTGCAATAAAATGTAACAGAAACACTGAAATTTTGTTTTTTATTTTAATTGATTAACAAAATAAGGGATCATTTCCACAATTGGCATGCTCTAAACATGGATATTTGGTGTTGATGAGTGATGATTGATGAATCACCTGTAATGACAATCACCATTCTCCCATCATTCTTCCATCTTTTGAAGGATTTCCAATAATAATGGCGAGTTGTGTATCATGGAATGATGAATGGAAGTTGTGTGATCATCACAAACGAATGATCAAAAATCATGGTAGGGGTTTTTATTTAATATTTTCTTTCATATTCTTGGTTTTAGAAAACATACACTGATCAACCAACAGGCCGGTTGACCCGTGGTCTGATCCTTCTTGTTAGAGTTTCATGATTGCATGATGATTTTGGGGGAATTTAGTTTCTATTTTAATTTCATTCTTAATCCTCCTAATAGGAGAGGATTAACGCTGTGACGAATGGTGGAACATGTTCCCTCCTCAAATTTATATTTGGTTTCCCTCTCCCCTTTGACTTGCGTGTTGTTCACATTCTTCATGGGTTGACAAATGGTCAATCATTACACAACCATTTATTGGGAAAATAATATGGTATCGTGAATCCGGAATGGAAACAGCATGATGGACCTACGACGATGACAGTGGTGATTGGATCTAGGCGGTGCGGGATAGACCACACACAAAGTGCTTCACACTAGAAAGGGGACACAATGAGGATTTGAACCTAAGGTGATAAAGAATGCAAAATGAGGATCCCAGAACCCCTTATAGATCAAATAATGGAACACTAGAGCAGTTATGATGGCCCATGGGAAGGCATGTTGGTGTGACATCTCTAATGGTGGTGTGCAGTGGAGGAAACAACAAATGCATCAATGCGATTGTCCACATGGAGACGAGCACAGAGGTGATCAGGACTTGTGGCTCAAGCCATGGGCCATGTAAAATGGTACAGATGTGGAGGGTTTCCACTGATGTGGTAGATGAACTAGCCCAAATCCAAGCGGGTCGGTCTAGAACCTAGGGGCTGAGCCTAGTAAGGGTTGGTTGGGTTTAGCGGGTCAGGTTAAACTGGTGGATCTGGTCAGACCCAAAAGGTTGGGTCAGTCGTTATGAATTAGGTTGGTCTCGGTGGATCAGGTCGGAGCCAGGCAGCTAGTCTGGTCCATGGTCGACCACCAAATTCAGTGGATCTACCATGAATATATATAAAATCATCCACATTAGACCACCACAACAACTCGAGCTACCGCATGGTGGTCAACCGCAGGGTCGGTCAAACCAGGTGGTCGACCACCCGATCGGTCCATGTTCTAGTAGACCCCCTTTTTGCTAGTGTTCCTATAACATTCAAATGGATCATTCATTTGGTGATATGTCTATAGCGTTGGGACCCTTGCGATGAGACGATACTCTTGAAATACTCTAAGTGAGTTTCTGGGCAGGTTGAGTTATGACTGATGGCTTGATGAGTAGATTCTTGCAGAATCAAGCATGCAATGAGCAGAAATCCTATAGTTGGTGGTGACGAGAGTGGTATAAAGAGTAGACCTTAGTGTCCTTGTAGTTGATCCAACATTAGTGGACCGAAAGGGGAGAATACCTCAGGGGGCAGTAGATGAGAGGACATTTGTGGTCTGGTATAAGAGAAGACCTTATTGTCCCGATAGCCGAGCGGACCTCAGTGGCCCGGTTGAAGACTAGACCCAGTGACCCAATAGACATCAGTGAATCATCAGGGATGAGTCCCTTAGTTGTAAAAAATTTTCTTCATTATGACCGATAATATTTTTTATATACTTTAGGTTATACCTATGTGAGATGTGAATTAATTTGGTTGTACTTGACTTTGTGGTCATTTATTTGTGTCTTGGGGTCCCTACTGATTATTGTGTTACTCATCCCTGCACGAGTTTTGCTCGCACATGACATGTCTTGTAAAGACAACCAATGTTGGCATAGAGACATTGATGGTCCAGGACCCTGTGGTTCCAGGTGAGGTCAGACATGCGAGGTGTACTCCAATGGCTTTTGGAAGCTACTCTTCACCTACCCTTTAGGTAGGGCTATCTTTGGATGGAATATCATAGACCATGAAATCCCTTGTTTAGAGCTTTTCTATTATTGTGTTTTTATTCTGACCCATTTTTACTTAAATCATGTACTTTTACTTTTAGTGGTTGTTTTAGTGTCATGGTTGCTTACTTTTCATCATTGGGGGTTTGTATCTCTGTGTGTGTGTGTGTGTCTATGAATTCAATAAAATTCCTCCCACTTATAGGATAATGTCTTCAACGCTAGTCGTCATCCCTTCCCATCAAGAGGAGGGCTTGGGGTATTCACAGCACAGGCCCTGGGAGATGGGTTGTCAAAACATAGATATCTCTCAATATGATGTGTCTATAATTACAAATGAAAATAGCCAATTTCCAAATGAAACATATTGAATTTTTAAAAGAAAATACATTTTGAAAAAACACTAGTATTATATGAGAATATTATCAAGATATTGTTTTTTTGATCTTTCAAATTTTGTCTCAAATAAGGTGGATCTATCCATACCTCATTGTAATGATTTTTCTAAAAATTCTTATATTAAAACTATATGTTTATATTTAAAAATATGTACTTCTACGGATAATAAGATTTGATGGTAATATTAATAACATATATATATAGAGTAGAAGAATATATGGATAAGTGGTTCTCAATGTACAACTAAACCTACAGTGAGAATGTTAAAAAATATTTTGGTAAAAACTATTAAAATTATAGGAAATGAATAAATTTTATGAAATGATTAGGGATTGATGGGAAATTTTGGATCCAAAACTAGTTTTTGACTTCTATAATCAATGTTTTTCATAATGCATTAAAATAAAAGTAAGGGAAAATTAAATTTTTTGGGGTTGAAAATCACAGATGATGTCCCATCTAGTTTGTTATAAAAACTTATCCCCCTCAATTGGTTTAAGAATAATGTAGATATATATGATTTTTTTCATTTTTTGTGGTTATAGAATTGATTTATGTATAATTAAATATAGATGAAATAAAAATAAGAAAATAAGTTAAAAATGGTAGTAATGAATGAATAAGAATACTTAGGAATAAAAAACAGGTCTTTTATCACAATTCTGAAAAAAAAGTTTTAGAATTAAGATGAGTCTCCCATGGATGAAAAATACAAATAATGATGGATTCAATGAATGTCCATGAAGTCCCAGAGGATTACTATTTCAAAATGAAAAATAATTGTCATTAAATTATGTCTATACTCTATTAATTTGGACATGAATGAATATAATGTATAGTGATTGTTCCATAAGCATCAGAGAGAGAATGAACAATAATAGTAATTCAATTAATTGGTTATAACAAATGAATAGAGAATGATCCACATGATTATCCCTAATTTAATGATTGGTTAATAAAAAATGACAACTCTTATCTTATAGAAGTTTATTTTGGGATATTTATGATGGCTAGAAATATTTACAATGGTATTTCAACCATATTTACTAAAAATTAAGATCTTTATATTCAATGTTGAAAACTCACACAATGAAAAAATAGTAGTTGTGAATATATCCTTGCTAAAAATGCCAAACAAGATTTTAAAATATAATGTGGATGCAGAAACGGTGCAGAAACATGGTTGAGGAAATCCTCAATACCTCATTATTCACAATGAGGAGTATAAAAGATCAACCTTCTTCAAATTAAAATTGTATATTTTTATATAACTAAAATATAGGTAATTGATGATTAATGATATGATAATAGTAAGATCATGAGATGGATTATATTCTCTCAATTATGCATTGAGAAATACAAAATTCACTATCTTTTAATGATTTATAAAATAGTATTCAATTGTAAAAATGTTGTATAATCATCTATGATAAATTTGAAGATGGTGAAATCAACTCTAGAAATCATTGAAATTAAGATTACATCATCATTTTATCTCATAATAGGGTATTCATAATAATATTTATTAAAGTGATCATCCATAGTGAATACACAGAGGTTATAAAATATACACATAGAAATTAATAATTCAATTTTTATGTATTATAATCATAGAAATCCTAACCAATATCTATTAAATGTAATCAAATATATAATGATATTGAAAATTTACTCCTAGAGGGTGATACAATTCAATAATGTTGAATAAGTTTCTGAAAATTATTTTTTCATGACCATTTTAATATTCTAGAATGTTATTTCTAAAAATATTATCAAATATGTATTTATTATTTTTCTCTTATCCTTGATAAAAAAATACAGATTCTAACTTAAGGGAATTGAACTTAATTTTTATCAATTTCAATAAATTGGTCTTTTGAAGAATTTACTAGACAATTTAAGACTATAATTTGTACTTGAGATTTTGTAACCATTATCCTAAAATTTGTATAGGAGAATTTATGTTGATATATTTAATAAAAATTGGAACCTCAATTCAATGTATGAATATTTTAAAAATCATAAAAAATTAGGATTTCCTTGAATTTTTTTTTTGATTGTTCCCCGTTGATTTTTTAATATATAAATGCATATAATATAACTTATTTTCTAATTAAAAACCCCTTATTTTATAAACCATAAATTTTGAAGTAAACAAATTATGGAATGGTTGATGAAACATTTCAATTTATGATTTTATAATCTTTCCTAATTAAGTTAGTTTTCCTATCATGAATGGGGAAACCATATAAATTAAGATATCGATGAGAAAAAAGGAGGGAATAAGATAATGGGATAGAGTTGTATTAATGTTGAAAGCTCTTCTGGGTAGAAGGTTTTTCCATGAATTCCTGAAATATGAGTAGGAATTGAGTTTCTTGTATTGATATTGAAAAATTATTATGTATGTTTAATGAAAAAAAATAAAAATGGAATATTGTGGATACAACATTGTTTGAGTTTTATTTTTTGTATTGTTTTTTCAATGAAAATGTATTTCATTGGTGCCAACATATTGGATATGTAGTTTAGATTATATTTCATGGAATTCTAGTTGAGAAATCCTTGTCTATTGATGAAGAATAATTACCATGGATTTTTTAATGAGTATATAATGAATTATTTATCATTAATGAAGATTTATGATAGATTTTAAAATAATATAATATGTTACCATGATAATTACTAATTGTATTTATGTGGTTCATAATTGGATGACATAGCATGCATGATTTCTTTGGTTGTTGTTTGAACTTCTTACCTTGAATATTCTTGTTATATAATAGGAAAAATAATTTTTAAGTATTTTATGATATAACATGGATGATTGTATTATTAATTGGGTGATGTTAATAACTATAAAGTATTTGGGGAATATCTTATTATTGTAGGAAAATTTAATTTGTAAATTGAAAATTTGTAGATAATTAAATAATAAAAATTAGATATCAATTTTATGGATAATAGATGATGCATCAAACAAATTTTTTTGGATGATGAATTAATACATCTAATTATGGAAGATTATATTATGTTTCCTACATCAATAATGAAAATTAATAGTTTTTTAATTATTCATGATATTTAGTAGTTCCTCATAATGGTATTATTTTAATGTGGTGCACATAATTTTTAATTTAAAAATATATTAGGATATGGATGAATTAGGGGATTTGATTCATTGTATTGGATGTTATTGTCATTAGATCAATTAAATCTAAACCCAAATATTATATGAGGTGAAATTTTTCGAAGATAAATTTAGATGATTTTGAAGCATGTTCAAATTGATTATATATCATTAGATAAATACATGATTCTATGAAACT
The DNA here is from genome assembly GCA_963277665.1 of Viscum album. Lineage (NCBI taxonomy): Eukaryota > Viridiplantae > Streptophyta > Magnoliopsida > Santalales > Viscaceae > Viscum > Viscum album. The sequence goes on from OY728165.1 coordinate 932,451,286, forward strand.
GAGCAGAGTAGTATATGGTGTTCCATGATGTAAAATAGTGTTTACCATAAATATTTTTTACTGATAATGACATGAATCATAATTTATGTCTGCTCCATAGCTATATAAAATTATGTTGGATAACGCCAAAAAGATTCTCCATGACATGGTGACTATGGACTTGCCAATTTGATGAAAAATGGTCAACAAGAATTAAAATACATGTTGGGTAAACACGATGTGGAGGAGGATTCATCAAGGGTATCTAAGTTGCAATGAAACTGTCACGACCCTACCCAATGGGGCTCGATCCATGACTCCCTAAGCCCGCCTCCAATAGGCCAGGGTCTGGCGTCTAGCGCTGAGTAGGCTATCACACACATGGGAGGCATTATCCTAAGGTACTTGTACACACGCACACACATACACCTCCATGCAATAGTGCAGAGTTATATAAAACTGAAAAGAAAATTCCTGCATAAAACTATCCCACAACCAGAGTACAGTAGAAGTACAAAAGGAAAAAATAGGGCCCACAAAAAAGAAACTACAAAAGCGCATACAACCTGCTCTAAAGAAGGGGAACACTGCCACAATCACCCACCGGAAAGCTCCATCGGCACTGCACCAGTAAAAACCCCAGTCAATTTCTCTCACTCAGCTCCGCCTTTTCCAGGTCCACCTGGGACTCTGTCGTAAGCTCTATGGTCTGCACAAGACACAAACATGCGCGGGCAAAGCCCGTGCAGGGGTGAGTATAAACATACTCAGTATGCACCCCAAAAACCCAAAACCAAAGAGAGAAATTGAAAGGAAATAGTCCACTCATCCCAGCCAGAGGGAACCCAGAAGAGAGAGAAACTTCATCTCATGACCATCCTCGTCTAAACACAACTAGTTAGATCAGATCAGGTGTATGCCCACACATACACCTTGAACAATCTAGAAATACTCAGCTCACACAATAAGCCACCTGATGTACCGACCTCGTCACCAGAAACAGTTCACAACCAGGATAACACACTCCACGATCACTGTCATCCTAGATGAAACGTGCCCGAGAGATAGACTCCATCAGATCCCAAGAAAACATCTCAGATGCTCACCTGAGAGACAACACTTGTCGGATACCATCACTGAGGAAACCCTGCTAAAACAACATAACCACCAAACTCCTCGGATAGGGGATCACTCCTAGGGTCGTCTAGGGAATACCCGAACCCACTCCAGTATACGAAGCTCACATATAGGGGATCACTCCTAGGGTCTGTTGGGGGATACCACGACCCGATCTGGCATATGTAGTTCTCATAGATAGGGGATCACACCCAGGATCTGCTGGGGGATACCACAACCCGATCTGGCGCTCGATAGAAGCACATCACTCAGATAGAGGATCATCATCCATATAAAGGTGACCACAACAATACTGGAACCCTATATGGTATAACTCGCGATGTAGGGGATCGAACCGATGATGCCGCAACCCTACCGAAACCACACACTGAGTAGGGGATCACACAACCAACGATACCGAAACCCTACTATACACCTCATGCTGAGTAGGGGATCATATACCCGATGATTCCACAACCCTACGGGGTTAACCAGCTAGATAGGGGATCGTCTCCCATGGATAAATGATCACAGTGATACCAAGAACCTGATCTAGGGTAGCGATGCTAGAGGATCCCACTCTGGCCCACCAGAGGGATACCACAACTCTAACAGATTAAACATCCCATCGAGAGGATCACAAGCCTACACTAGGGTTGTGATGTCGCGCAAACCCTCATAGGAAAGAACCAAGGGAGTACCCTCAACCACTGCTGGTCCAAACGTCGCTAACCCGAGCGACCCGCCACAACGCCACACCACGCATCTCCAAGGCCGATACCGAGGCCACCATCACGTTTCACGCAAAAAAACACGCCGGATAGGCTGTTTACTCACCCGAAATGGACAACCGGTGAAAAGGCACTATTCACCACAGCTAGCCCGTGCGGGGCTCACACAACGATCCCGGAGCTCAACAAATGGATTATACCACGACATTCCCCTTGGAAAAGTACACAAAATCCACTACTCGCACATCCGAAACAGACACCCGGTGAAAAAGACATTATTCACCGAATGTCATCTCAGGAGGGGCCCACACCTCGATCCCGAAACTCGTCGAACGGATCCACCATTGCAATCCTCTCGGAAAAACACACAGGATCGACTAATCATCCGCCAAAATCGAACTCCTCGTGCAAAAGTTTTGTTTCACTGAAAATGCCAAAAACCCATCCCCATGGGGCCCCCACCCCTTTCGTAGACCCAACACCCAGAAACCATCCCAAAAATTTTGTCGTACCTTCAGGGTCTCAACACCACTGACGGCACGTCATTCGGATGCTCTGGGAAAAAGTTACAACGGTCCGAAGTCGTAAAATTATAAAATATTATTATTTTATACGACATTTCTAAATCAAGGGCCATGATCCCGAACCTTTAAACCCTAAAACCAACACTGGAGGGTTCTACGCGTCCCCAGGGTCACGTCACTGCAGACGGCACGCGAATCTGACACCCGGATTGCAAGAAACGAGGGTTTAAAAACCCCAGTATATGAAAAAGAGGTCGAACCGGCCCGCCGCTGCTAGCCCGCCCCGACCGGTAGCGCTCCACCGCGCGGCGCCCGGCACCGCCGAAGATCCACCGGTTGGGCCGGCGCGCCGCCGCCCCAAGCGGCTGGCCGGCGCGCCGTCGGAGCTTCCGCAGACCACCGGGGGCACCCCGGTGGTCCTTTTTACGATCCGAACGCACCGGCGTGACCCTCAGGTTGCGATCTTCCCTACGACGAAATGAAAACCATGAAATTCGCAGCCAAATAGGATCTGGGTAATAAAACTCAAACCGTCTACCTCGGGTGGGAAACGCAAAAGCTTCGGGTGCAGACCGATGCCGAAGACGCCCTGAAGCTAGATCCGCTGACGATCAGCGCAGAAAACGGATGATTTTGGCTCGATTTGATGAAGAAATGGAGGAGGTGGGGGCGGTCACCGCCACCTGCGTGTAGGAGGAATTGGGGGAGGGAGAGAGGAATTGATTTTCCCTTTTTTTATTTAAAACCTTCCAATTAACGCAACACCCCCAACTTCGCGCCCGACACGAACAAAGTTCAGGCCGCCCCTAGGGTAAATACGATGTTCTGAACGCAACGGTGGACTCAGATTTGCGATCCGAGACTCCGTTCAGAAGTTATTCGTTCCAATCCTCATAAATGGACTTTTCCACTTATTTACGAAAACGCCCCTGGTGGCGCTTTCCACCGTAGGCTCGTGCCCGCAAACTTTACACCTCTCCTAGGGTAAACAGTACGTTTTGGACACAACCGTGCCCTTAAATTCTCATTCTGAGCTACCTTTTAGGAGATATAACACCTCCTCCATGTGCATAATATAAAAATACTTAATATTTTTATAAAATTAATTCTGGTCACATCGGGCCTTGGAATCGCACACCATCTTCGCGACTAGCTCAGGAATTATTCATAGAAATATTCCAAAGTCTGACAGGGCCAAAACCCGAGTCGCTACATAAACTAGTTGTAATGAAAATAAATATAATAGTGGTGTATTTTCTATGGAATAATTATCTTATATCAATATAACATAAGAGAGGATTTTCGTGGCCCTTGAAAATATGGGACCTCCCGGTAACTATGAAATTTTGTTCTGAAATACAATAAATAATATATTTTAGGTGTCTCTAGATAACGTTGGACCTCCACATTACAATTCATATTCCTGACCATAATCAATTAAAAATATGGAGCACCAAATAATAGTTCATGGGTCACAAGACAATGTGGTCTATTGTATTTTTATGGATCCAAAAAATTTGAGACCTCCACACAATAACATGTGTCATAGTATGCATCATCATCAAGTAGTTATAAAATAATTGTATTGAACTGAAACACATTTCTACTATGGAGGAGGTTTCACTATAGATGTTCTTTTTTCATATAATATCTAGTTTTTTGAATAGTCATGATGAATTTGTTTAATCTAGTTTATTTAGAAGTACTTTCAGACTTTTATAAAAACCTATCAAAATTGTATGATGAGTATATATTTGGAAAATGATCTTACGGCCTAGTGTGAAGATGATTTTTATGAAATTTTGTGGTTTGAAATTGAAATTGAAACTCAAGTTCAAACTAGATACATTTTTGTGTTTCTATGTATTATATATTGACACATAGTAATATGGATAATGATGTTTAATAAGAAATTCTAATGATTCAATATTTGAATACATGGGATAAATCTTTTTAATAATTAATATAGAATTAAATATCTATATGAAAACATAAAATAATGATATTCTATATTAAGATACCTAGTGTTGTTTTAGGACACCAAATAATAATTATAAGGGCGGTAAGAATCTAGTGGAGTCTTTTTGTGAACTAAAATAGAGGTAGAAAAAAATGGGAAAAGAGAATAAGTTGTGTCTTGGAAAAGTGATTATGTAATGTAGAATATAAAGATAATTATTGATACTAGTGTAAGAAATTTAGATAAATTTTATTCCTACTTTAATAGACGATGAAGATTTTTTTCTATTGAATGTTTAATAAATAAATTTATTGAATGATATATTCTATATGAATAAAGAAATAAAAATATGATGTACTTATATAAGAAGATAATTTTTTTTACAATTATTAGAATCAAATATTTTTATCAAAATGGTTATAATTGTATGGTGCATGATTCACTTGTGTTTGAGATGTTCCAAATATTATTCAAGATACATTAAAACATAAATCCCAAGGCTATACCATGATCTTTGAATTCAAAAATTTTAATTTAGTAGGTTGTCTCATCATGGTGGAATCTAGTTCACATGAAGGACTTTTAATATAATATTCATTAGTGAGACTTGTAAATTAATAATTTCCCTGTGTGTGAGTGTGTGTATTTAGTATTTTTGTTGGAATGAAATAAAGATAGTGAGAACAAGGGTGACCTTTTTATCAGGACATGTTATAGAGACAATTAAAATATAATTAATGTTAAAAATAATAATTTATTACACATAACACAATTATTCACCCCTGCCCCACACATGGAGTTTTGTATCGCATCTGGTCCTCTAAAAATAATAATTGTAATATTATGAAAAAAATTACCCCAAAAACTAATGATCTATCTCTCATAATCTGAGTATCATGAAGGATTTCATTATAGGTACTAGTGTAACACAGTTATATATTCCAAAAAAATATTAATAAAACAATCATATAAAATTAAATAATATTATATTTTTCTTAAAAACAAGTAATAATATGAACATTAATTATGAGTTATAAATTAGAAGATGATATTATAAACTAGCAAAATAAGGTTATAATAATGATAAAGAATACACTCCTTAAACATCTGTTATAGAGTCATTGGATTTCCCCTAAAAGTTCAATGTTTATGTATGAATAAAATAATTAAAATAAAAATATTGTGCTTAAATATTCCTTAATGGGTTTTGACCAACCTTATATTATTATGTCATGCCTAATTTTTTTCATTATTGGCTATATAGTACCCAAAACACATCCCTGAACTAAATATAAATCATAAGAGATATTGGTTCTTTGAGTTCCACATATTATAGTTTTGTGTAGAATATGGAAGTCTTCCACAAAGATTCCCAAAAAAACATATTCCATTGTATATCAAGGTGAAATAATTTACAAATAAATATATAATTCCCCATCATTAATATTATAGAAGTTATTCATGTCATTTTGTATTATATTATACATTAAATTAATTAATTATATATTATTTTGATAATTATGGAGAATAAATAATATCATTACATAATCATACTAGGATGTCACCAAGGAATTTAGGTCAGTACTTCTAACAATATTTTACTAGGATTATGTTTCATACCCTAGGATAGTTTTACAATATGAATCATTCCACAATAATGATATGTATTCAATGCAAGTAAAAAAATTCCAATCATACTACAAATGGTTCTCTGGTCCACATACACATCCAACAATTCCTAGACATGTGATGGATTTGATGTATGCAGGCTAGTCTTACCATTAATTGATAAATGATTAAATTAATCATAAGATCGCCAATAAGGTAATAATCCTAAATATTGTTTATTTGTGTAAGCTCTTATATTAGAAGATGTAAACAAAACATCAGGTATCACACAAGGAATACATATCCATTATACATATAATGATGAAACTATCATTTCTAACAACACATGTTTACCCTATTATTCATATAGTTAATGACACATATTCTATGTCTCATTATATAAACCACCCTTCTAGTCTACCACCTCTAAAAAAATAGCTCATTCCATTTCATGAACATAATTTAGTGGATTACCCTTCACCAAATACCTCAAATATCATTTCCACACTAGATCCAACGTGTGAGGGATTATAAAAAATTATCAATTACTAGGTCATTCATCTAATCCATTCATGTAACACTAAAAATTAATTTTATAAGATACTTTTAAATACATTCATGGTGTGTCTATATATTTTAGGTTTTATTCTATACAAATCTACATTATATGTCTTGACTTTTTCCTCTAACTGAGCATAGACACCATTATCCACATGAGAAGAATAAAAATTGATCCAATCCCAAAAACCTTTATTATTGAGTTAAATACATTAATATATACATTGAAACTATTTAACTATTATCATCCAATATATGATACACTATAAAATAACATGTAATTTTTTTTTATTATGGTCCTAGGGCCATTTGTTAATGATTTACTTACTATAAATCATTTAGTGAATTTATTAAAAATATATCACAAATTGAATCTATACTATGAATAACCCATGATGCATACATTGAGTATATATTAGGCTTACTGTACATAAAAAGACACATAGAAAACCATTCAGGGTCCTTCAACATAACACATCCATGTGATTAGAATGTTATATATTCATCAATTGTTCTTGAAAACATCCCTCTATGGGCGAAACATGCATTTTGGTTCTATAAACATCAACATATTCATTATAGACATGAATCTCTCTATGTTCATGTCTGTGTGACCATGATATAATTATCCACATGAACCTAAATCCATGGATACATTTACAATTTTACTAGAGATAAACCCCGAGATAGTTTTACATCAATTTCCATAAATATTATCTTTTGAAATTTTCTATAAAAAAATATCTGAATTGAATAAATATAATGGAAACTGAAAAAAAAAACTTGAAATTTTCTCATTTTATTACTTCAGTCCTCTTATGTGAATAATAATCATGATATATAATTGATTAGATCATTAATTTTGAAAAAAAAATTGAAATATCATTTTAAACCCATTGATTGATATTAATTTTTGCAGATCAAAAAAGATATTTTAAAATTATAATATATAACCATCCTTTACCCATTAATCACAATTCACAAATTAGTTTTGACATATTCTGACAAAATATGGTGAAAGAGAAAATAAAATCACCAATAAAAAAATCTTATATAAGAAAATTAATAAACAATTTATGAAAATAAAATCATATGAAAAACATTATATAATTAATGATACCTCTTCTTATAGAAAACACTAATCAATGGAAATCATTTGGAGGAATGAAAGAAGTAAATATAGAATCCACCAACCCATTACATTTATAAAGATATGATAATACATATGGACATTAAAAATAAAACCCCAATAAATGATAAATAGAAACCCTTATAAATAGACATTAGGGTCTACTATTAAAGGCCAGGAGGACCCCCACAATGAATCTACTTTTCCACTATTAAGATACAAATGGTATGTGAATGTGTACTTCACCATTTATAATCAAAAAAATTATTCTATTAGATTCAACTTATAATATAGTTGTCCTTACTATATTTTATTATTGTAAATCCACATTCATAATCTTAAATATTTCACTATGGTTATGTCACATATAAATATAAAGAATCCAAACACATTTATATCCATATAAGTGAAGCCCAAAATCCCATTCCCCATATCCAAAACTTGAAATTTTCAAATTCATTTATATTCAGATCCACTATGAAAAATAAAATTTTTAGTTAATGGATATGTAAATATGTGAGTCCTTATAATTCACTATAAAACAAAATATTATTTTCCCACAAATTTTCAGTAGTTGGATATATATTTTAAGATTAAATATGAACTTGTATAAATATTTTATAGATTTGTTTTATTAATACTATTTAATTATTTCATTATGATGAATTTTAATCCATGAAAAATATATCCTTATTATGAAAATAACAATATATTATTTCTAAATATCTTTTTTAACATTAAATTAAATGATTCTCATGTTTTTGGTATCCAAAAAATGGTAAATTTAAATTTCAATACTCATTATTTAATGTATGCAATACAAAATCATTTTATAGTTTGTTAAAGTTATATAATTAGTATGAATAGTCATTTTATATATGTGAAACAAAAATATCCATATTCAGTGAAATAATACTCTATATAATCTCTAAATTTTTTCATCCTTAAATGACATTTTTAATGTTTTTCCAATTTGATATTACTCATTAAAATATAATTATTTGATGGAAAATAGTTATCTAGTTTTAAATATGATTTAAATATAATTTATTAAATATAATAATTGTAAGTTATTAATTGGATGTTTATTAGGTGGTGATACATCAATGAATGAATTTTTTTACTTATATAATAAAATTATAACCATATATAAAAATCATTTTCATATTTGTGGTCATACATTTACCTGGAAGATCTACTTAATCTGGGATTTATTAACACAAATTATTTATATTTTAATGGAGGAGAAAGAATAGTTGAAGTATGAATAGAAGAAGAGGATAAAATTAATGATAATGTTAATACATTTCACTATATTATTTATTTTGAATGGATAATTAATTATAAAGAGGGGATGATGCTCTAAAACCCTATTTGAACAACTTTTTGGAGAAATAGAGAGGCATGGAGGGGATTAATCTTTTATTATGTGAAAACAACATTGATAATAATAAAATCAAAATCAATACTAAAAATAATTATTGGGTTATATTTAATTTTATTACTATTATTATACAACGAAAACATTTCCATATCATTACTATGTTACTAAAGAATAATTACATTGAATTAAATCATATGGTAAATATAAATTACATAATGTTTCCTCTAATAATATACTAATAATCATAAAAAAAATAACATATACCTCATAAAATATTTTTTCTACAAAGGAAATGAAAATTAATAAAATAAATTTAATAAATTATATAATTATATATAATATTATATAATATTGTTGTATTAACACATTAATCATTTGTATAAATTATTCATATGTTTAGATAAAAATGCATTACATAGTTATATAAAGATACATTATTGATATTAATTATCATCATACTCTAGAAAAATTTGATCCATACATCATTTCATTGAATAATATAGTGTCGTTTTGTAACTAATGGCATATAAACAGTTTTCTAAGCCATTAAAAAATTATATATTTTAAAATTTTCAATATTTTGAAAAAAAAATATAAAAAATAGAATATATTTAAAATAAATAGTTGTGTGGTGCTGTATTTCAGACTACTAAAATTAATTCAACCACCAAAGTCCCTTATTGTATTATTATTGAAAAATTGAAATTTTCAACAAAAAAAAGATGGATATAGTTTAATAACCATATATATATATAATATAGTAAAAATTAATTTGAAAATATTTTTCATTCCTTATAATATATAATTTAAGGGAATTATTTTCCTATTTTGAAACATGTTTTTAATATAGTGATAAATTCTAGAATTTTGAGTTTTTATTGGAATCTTATTTCTTTGTTACGTCACACCCAATGAAGTATTTTTTAACTATTATAATCATTCTATATCTATATAAAACAAAATACTTACCATGTTTATAAGTTTTACTATATAATTGATGAAGCATTTATTTTGAAACTCCACATTGCATTTTTTAGATTTAAAAGAGAGTTAGGGGAAGATGATGTAAGGAAAGAAAAAAATAGAGTAAAATTGATAAATATCAAAATAATCAACTATGTTATAGATATTTCTCAGATAATCAAATGAAAATATGAGATGTTTTTCTAAATTTCCATTTGTAAAACTATTTATATAAGTTGATAGTGGGGGTGGGAGGCATGTAAAATGAATATTTTTGTTAAAGTGGATAAATTGGTTATGAATATCAATATATTGAGTTTTCGTACTTCCACTAATAGGGGGAATTGTCAAAAAGGGTAATGAATCCCATGTATCCAAAATTGAGAATTTTTTTATGAAAGGATAATTCACTTTATGTACCTTATTATAGTTATGATAGTTTGATAAAATTTGTATAAGATCCATGGATTCAAAGAGATAAACAATAAAATTTCTCAAACATATGGCTCAAATGATTAGAAAATAATGAGAGTGGGTATGTTATATTATTACATTTTAATCGACTATGATTAGATAATGAAAAAGAATTAGGGATTTGGAACTATTTCCATAAACCATGGAATATATTGAACTCAAGTATGGGAACACATGTTTTATGCATTTAGTATTAAGAATACACATAATCAAATATGGATGATTTTCCTCAATATGAGTCTGTTATAATGGAACCAAAAAAAATTCTTGGACAAATAATTTTTTCCATGAAAACTCAGTAAACTAGATAAGGGAACTCATATCCCACATTTATGACATTATTCCATGGTACTAGTAGAACTATATATATTTGCAACTCTAGTTCAATTATTGGTATTTTCTATAATTTAGAACAATGTCAAATTAGAAATTTGATATGAGAGGAAGCCAAAATATTTGAATAAATACAACATTTTTATACATATTTATAGATACTATTGTATAAAAATGTTTTTCAACATATTCTGTAAAAGGGTCCATGATTAATCTAGTTTTCTATAGAAGGATTCAAAGGGAAACAAGATAATCCAGGATACATCAACCAAAATGTTAGTTGATAGATTTTAGTAAGGTAATAATATTGACTCCCAATCTCTATCCCAATAAAAAGTGAATATCGAAGTGGAAAATAAATGTGTTTCCCTAATGAATTAGGAAACCATGGTCACCTATTATGAACACCATGAATATATATGGATAATGACTATAAAAAACTAAATAGGATGAATTGAAGTTGTATGCATGATAGTATCTAGAAACATGGTGTTTTTTGTTGATGGATCCATTAATGTAGGTTTCAATGTGGTTTTTATGGTAGATGATAACTAATTTTTGGAAACTATAATCCATATAAATATTCATATAATCACTAAATATGTTTTAATAGATGGAAAAATGATTAATGAGAAATTCAAATCACTTGGGAAAATTTTCTATGAAGATAAAGAAATATAATTGTCTCATATGTAGCATTTCATTGTAAAAAATCTAAAAGAAATTGAGGAGTTTTAGAATCAGTGGAATGATATGGAGGTAACTTCACAAAGGATACCTCAAGAAAAGAAAATAATATGGGAACCATTTTCCCGAAATCTTGTATTGAGATGTCCATAACCAAATTCAAAACACTTGGTGGCACTTTATGGGGATATTAATCTGAAATTGATTTCATTAATATGGATAAATAATGTAATATAAGAGAGTATTTTTTTAAAAGAAAGAAACAATGTTAAATATTATAATAAAAGTGGGTTTACCTCAATCAAAAATAATTAATCTTACATTTATCACGTTGAAGTGTGGTCATCACCTCACAAGGTATTTCTTGGTAGTGCTTGTAGTTCCTTTAGGAGGCCCCTTTGTTAGAAAGCTTGTTAGAAAGTTGATTTTCCTCATGATATATGTGTGCGATGATTAATTTCATTGATGCTAGGATGCTCCGACATTTTTTCCGTTGGCTTGTGAGCTTCCAGAAAAGATGTATTTTTCCCATCCAAACTGTATGCACAATTCCAACTGAGTTTCTTTCAAACCAAACCAAGATCTGGTTTCATTATCATGAAATGTAAATCTCCTTGATGAGGCCCAACATCTCCGCCTAAAGAGTTGTATTATATCCAAAAGTACCATGCTCCCCCTCAAGAAAGTCACCACTTTGATCTTGAAAGACAATTTCGTAGCCAGCTGGTCCTGGATTTCCCTTCAAAGAGCCATCTGTGTTGCATTTGACCCAACCTATGAGTGGAGTAAACTAGAAAACATCCAAGGTACCTAAGGGTTTTGGAAAGTTACCTATGATTTTCAACCTTCTCCAGACTGCAAGATCATAAACTGAGTTGTTGTAGTATTCTTCATGCAGGTTATTAGCCTTGTGAATCATGAACAATATAGAATATATAGCATCATTTCGTTTGGGGATATATTCATTATGTATTCTTTTATTTCTACATGTCTAGATGGTATTAATTACCTCTTCACAAGAAACTAGGAAGATAATTCTTACCTACTTAGAGAGTTTCGCAGTAGCTATGGCCAGAAGAAAATTAGGAATATCGTTTGTATTCAGAGGAAACACTTCAAAAAGTTCAAAGACATATAACCAGAGTGCAATAGATGTGTTGCAAGAGATTAAAATATGGTTTAGGTCTTCTCGATGCTAGTCACAAAAATTACTTCTTGAACAAAGGTAGATTCTGACTCACTGTAGGTTCTCATCAACAAGTAATTTATTAAGATAAAGGCACCACAGTAAGGTAAAGGGTGAAGGCATCATCCATTTTTTATTGAATGTTTCAATCCCATTATTATTCCCATGAATAAGATGATTGTAGTAGCCTTTATAATCAAGGATCCCATTTGTACTAGGTTCCCACAGAAGCAAGTCATCATCCTCCAGGAAGTCATAGTTTTCAACCATGTTAGAAATATTGGGAGGAAGATCATTAATATTCTCAAGCAGATTCCTATTGAAGGAATCAAAATCAGTGTCATTATTAGTTATGAAAACGTAATGATTAAGAGTAGAGCCTATCTAGTTGTGTTTCCATGATTTGGGGGAGGACTGAGCACTCACTATCTAGCGATATTTAGAGTTGATATTCTGAAACACATTTTTCAGCCCATGCCAAATTGAAGATTGAACATAGGACATGTTCCCATCCACAAGCCTTTTAAGGATCTTGGATCTAAGGAAGTCCAAGGGCTGTGACTTGTCATTAATTATCCTCCATATTAATTGTTCTTGTAAGGCATGATGAAATAGTTCAAGGTTATTAAGTCCAAGCCCTCCCTTAGCATAAGTTTTACAACAAATCTTTCAAGGATCATTAATCACCTTTCATTCTAGTATACTACCTCTCAATGAAAAATCCCTCATCAAGGAGTTTAATATTTTTATTACAGGGGTAGTCCAGGAGTAAACCATGAAAGAGTAGACGAGTTTTGATGTGGCAACATGTTTAACTATGAAAAGCATGCCCGCCATAGAGAGATATTTTCCTTTCCAGGATGATATAGTCCTTCTAACTTGGCTCACAATTTCAATAAGGTGATAAGGTCAAGGTCTACCAAAGAACATGAGGAATTAGAGTTAGGTGAAGGGGAGTGACCCCTCATGTATTCCTAGATCATTTATCATGCATGATTTTCTTGAGGAAGGGATACCTTTTCTAAAATAAATAAATGAATTTCTCAAATTGAACTCCTATCCCAAGAATTTCTCATAATGGAGTAAAGACTAATTGAGTTTTTTTATGTTTTTTCTATCACCTTGAGTAAAGATAATGAGATCATCTACAAAGAGTAGGTGAGAGGGGGCAAAGATACCTCTTGCTACTCTAATTGTATTAAGTTCACCAGAAATTGTCATGTGAAGGTAAATTCTATTAAGGTAGTCTTCAGAAATGGAAAAGATAATGGTAGAGAGAGGGTCACCCTACCTCACTCCTCTTGAGAATTTTAATTAACCCTCTGGGGATTCATTAATGAGAATGGATATGTTTTCAGAGATGATGCAATCCTTGATCTATTGAATAAACCTTTCATTAAAAACAAACTCATATAAAATATGACCAATAAAATTCTATTAAATTGTATTAAAAGCCTTTATGATGTCTAATATGTGAGAAATATTTCCCCCTCTTTTAGACCTCTATAGAAGGTTGACACATTCAGAAGCAGTGAGAAGGCAATCCTGAATTTTCCTCCATTTGACACAACTAAATTTGTTTGTAGAGATGATTTCCCAGTGACATGAGAAATTTGATTTGAAATAATTTTGGTGATGATCTTGTAGATATTTTTGACAAGAGAAACCGTTCTAAATTGAGCAATATCACTTTAATTTTCCACCTTCAGGATTAAAACATTAAACTGAGAATTACAACTTTGTGGGAGGGAACCTTCAGAAAATAAATGCTTAGCCATTTTACAAACATATAAGTTAATGATGTCCCAATAGACATTAAAGAACTGATTAGTGAAACAATCTAGTTCCGGAGAACACCCTTTATTTTTTCAAAAAACTGTATCTTTTATTTTTGTGTCCAGGGGGTAGTATAAGAGAGTATGAATAGCATTTACTTAGATGAATTATAACCCTATGTAAATATCTATCTATATAAAAATTAATAGAAAAATAAAAGGAAATGGGAGGGAATATAAGTAGATAAATATTAGAATGAACAATAGACATTGGGTAGAGATTATCTAAAGCTGAAAAGTGGAAATAGTTGTATAATTCACAAGGTAATGGGAATTATCCAACAATAAAAAACCGAAGTCATTTCATGGATTCTAATAAAACCGTCTTAAATTTGGATAGTAAAACCTTTGATGGGTATTATAAACTGGAAACTATAAAAGTGATATTCTCTTAGATATTATATCAATTCATTGAACCTCCATGATAGTGTAGTTGATCCATTAGGTTTTCTTTGATGTTCTAGTGTATGGGTCACATAATGCTCTTCTAGTTTCAAACATATCCAAATTTTAGTTCTATTTAAAAATCTTTCAATCAATTTCTATTTTATTTCATACTCAATATATTACATAAAGTGAATAGATATGTGGGACAGTTATCATTAATGTATGTAAAATACACTCAAAATTGGTTTTTGATTAAGTATTTCAAAACTACATTGATGCCAATGAAAAAAAAGTTCTTTGATTTTTTTAATATTTAAATTGATGAATTCTTATTTTTGTGGAATTTTTAGAGCTCAATGATGTACTTATAGCTTGTGATTATTTTCTCTAGGGTATATATACTATAAAAATCCTTTAAGTGAGTAAACTTGATACATTTCTATTTTTCATGAATAAGAAGAACGTCTAATTATGGATAATTTGATTTACTCTTCAATATTTCAAATATGATCCCAATATGATTATTACTTATATTTTTTATGGTAATTTTGGTTGACAGTATTTCATTTTAAAATAAATAATATATTTCTAAGAATTTCATGATTCAAGGAAATTGAGAAAAATGGACAGTGGTCTATGTGACAACATGGTCCATTTCAAGTTTTATATGGATGACCAAAAAATTTATAGATCACCTTAATGGAATGAAGTAAAAATTATTTCTATAATCATGACAATAAGATCATTGTTGATAAATTTTATTCATCCAATATCCAATAATTATAATGTGGTGATATATTTTCCCATCTAAGGAGATATATAACTTCATTTTAAGATAGGAATCATTTTTTCAGTAAAAGAGAAGATGGGTAGAATTCAATAAAATTTGGTTTTCTATAATTTGAATATATGAATTATATTTTATTCTAATGGTTTCATAGACTAATTAATATTTGAAAAGAAATCACAGAAAATCAAATCAATGATTTCTTATTTAAATATAATACTTATATATTTGGGTTAGTTTATATGAACCATCAATGAAATTACAATTATGTTGTGTGGGTTATAAAAACCAAATTGGTAGATAACATTGCAACCAACATTGAGGATCATATTAATGATGTTCTAATTTACATTCCACTTTAGGATCAAATATAAATTAGTTTATTCCCAGTGAACCTGTGATCTCATACTAGACTTGCTAAGTATGGTAATAGTATTTTAGATTTTATTTGGATATATTAGGTTGAAATTTAAAACTCAATGAGTAAATTTTTTCATTATGTATTTATTACCTTAGGAAACAATTTTCATTTAATTGATATATTTTATAAGATGGATGAATCTATTTAAAAAAATTACTTTAGGTCTGTTTCAATTTGGAATAAAATCCCAAAAAATAATCATCATGGTTTCTTCTATGCTGATTTTTAAGATAAATAGATAGTTTATTAATCAAATACTGTTTGGGTTTTTCTTAGTAGGAATATCTGATACATTCTCTTCAGTGAATCTATGTGTGTTAACATGTTTCTGAGGAGTGAAAATGAAGGTAACATTATGCTGATGATTTATATATCTATAGCATTTGACACCATCTGATAGGGAATTATCATAGATTTTATTGAGGTATTATTATTCTAAAATGAATTCATAAAATTTTTCATTGTGGTACTCATGATTGAAAGGCTACCTATGCTTGTGAATGGATCCCCAAATGGGAAGATTTAGTGTTATAGAGTAATATTATAAGGAGAACCTGTTTAGGAATCTTATTTTCTATTGATGTGGAAAAATATGTAAATTTACCATTTACATTTCTATCAATATATATTTTAATAAAATGCAGGAAAATATAAATATACACACAATTGGAAACCTAATAAATTTAAATGACATCAAACTACTTGAAGAATCATCCTAAATAAAAATTAATCCCATTAAATCGATATTCAATCATTATGAGAAAAAAAATTCCACTCCATTAAATGTAGAATATAATTCATGGTTTTTATAGAGATATCCATATTCACAAACAAGAACATAATTGATATAACCCTTCGGTACGAGGTATAAATTCATTTATTTACCTTGGTGTTTCCTGGTTTTGGGAAAGGAAAAGTGTTTATTAATGGAATACATTTTCTATAAAAGCATTTCTCACATGGAAATTTATATAGGTGAAATCTTGTATTAGACTAGGAGGATCTATATAGTCTATTATATTTTCATTTCTATGTTTGTACATTAATTTTAAATATATTAATGACCTAGTAGGATCATTAAGAAGATACATAGAATGAGTAAAAATTATACAAATACTTGATGTTTTTATGAAAGGACGATGGGTACTATTTCTTGGAATTTAGACATGAATCAATTTACATTTGTTCCCTTGGGATTAAGGAACATTAAAATTTTAGTCATTCAATTAGTACCATTTCAACATAGAATATTATCACATCAAATTATAGTGAATTAAAATGCCTTAGATATAGACTCATATCAAAAATAGGAAATATACATTTCATCAATATTGCATAAAACATTTGGACAGTGTTAAGATCCAAAAATCAAGAGTATATGGACTTATCTAAATCAATATTCTCAAAATATTTTATCCTAAATTTTTTTATTACTAAATTACAACATATTAAAATGAATGAACATATTTTATTTCCTTAGAACAAAAAGAAACAACCTATTATTTATTTTCATCGTATGTTCCCTGATTTTAAATGAATTATACTTATAATGATTATATATAAATATAAAAAAATGTATGAATTTATATGTAAACCCTTATACGTACTCTAAACCTAAATGGGACCCTAGGTAATGGATATCTTTAAGACATTAACAATGGGTTTGGAACTAATATTCCTAAATTTCTCATAAACATCAGAAGTTCATTCATTTCACCATATTAGTTACTCAAACCATGGATAAATATGAGGAATATGGATCATTTGGATGATAAATTATAGAGGTTTATAATTATTTCAATCTCATACTGCATTCTATGTTTGAAGCATTCTAAAACTTTCCACCATCTATTGGTGGACATCTCCTTTATCAGGAAGATATCAGAACACATTCATGACATTTTCAAATTATGAATAAATCAGAATAGTGGATTTATTTTAATATTTTATTCCATTAACAATACTATTTTTTTATTATTATATACAACCTAAATATTTCATGGATTTCAATGACAATTATTTTTTCATGGAATTTCTGAAATCTAGAGAATATATAGAACATAACTTCTTATTTTCATCGATCCATTATTCAATTCATTAAAAAATAAAAATATATTCCAAAATAATATAGATTAAATGAATGATATTTTATCTGAACCTTCTATTTTTCATTTTCTTAATGCATCTAGAAGGTCTAGGAAGGTTGTTTTGGAAAAATATATCTCACTATATCCAGCACATCCATGCTAGAATAATGTGAATGTCAATGGTGAAACATGGGATTCACAAGGACACTATAGGTTTGGATGTGTCTCTCACAACCATTGTGGTTTATAATGTGTTATTATATCACTAAAAAATTAATAGATTCACATATGAAGTTAAATCATGGGAAATTATCCCTGGAGTCAACTAGGAAAAACTATTTTTATTGAATCCTTCATAGTTTGAATATGACTCTACTCATGTAGTGGTTGTTTTTAAATAAATGTCATGAATTGTTCATTTGATAATTCTCCCACAAGGGATAAAATTTATCCATGATGCACCATGTTTTAATTGATTGAAATACATTCTTAGATAGAAGATAACCATGGTAAATATATATCTAAAAGGGCCATTGTGGAATTAGGTTCAGTATAGTTCTATGGTACACAAAGATTATGAATTAACCTAGTATATGCAGATGTTATTTTTGATATTACTCCATGATTTGAAAACACTTTGGGTAACATCATTTATTTTAATTCATTAATAAATTTTTTGGATGGTCATCCCCTTTCTAATGATATTTCTATAATTTCTAATTGTACATCTAAAATATTTGTCATATCATTACTCCATTACCAAATAACTATGATGAAATATTTAAATTATGTAATAAATATAAATTCCCCAATGTTACTTCATTTATAATACAAATAATCCAAAAAAATATAACGAATAGAAACTAAAATATATATTTTAAAAGAATGTAGTTTTTTTTTGAAATTTTAAAAATTTGGTAACCATATATAACAAAACATTCTAATATTATCTCATTACCTAATATAATTATAGAAATATTCATATATTTAATCAGTGAAAAAAAAATTTAAATGGTTCAATAAGGATACAATTTTGAAATGCATGGTCATTTAACAATGTATAAAATATATTCATTTATCATTATATCTAAAATTATAATTCTTAGTTGTCAAAAATAGTCCAAAAAAGCATAGACAGTACTAGGAAAATATTTAAAATTTAAAAAAATTCAAAATTATCTATAAAAACAAAATATAAAATAAAAATAAAAATTAAAAAGGGTGGGATTTACAATTATTACCACTAGAACTATTTCCACCTAAAACACCACTAAATGTATTATTATTGAAAATAATATTTTTTTAATCAATGTAAATTTTTTGTGAAAACATAAATAAGTTTCCAAATATTGATTTTACTATAGATTTATATTTATATGTTATCACATAATAATTGATAATTAAATATTTTTAAATATATATGCATTTTACATTTAACCATAAGAATAGATACCCTTATAATTTTGAAAATTTTGGTCATAAAATAATACCTTTTTATTACTATTAATTAAAATATTGCCTCAAATCATATGTTTTGTAACCCATTATTATCAAAATAACCATATAATTATGTAACAAATATTTGATTTTTTATTGAAATATTATTAGAAAATATTTACCTATTACATGTAGTTATTAATGATATATAATCAAACATATGAATAAAAAGAAACCATCTAAAACAAAAATTTATATCCACTTTGACATATATAATTTCCATATCACATTGAATTTTTTATTTTCATCACAAGTTTTTTAAATGTTTTATAAAACATTAAATATCTATATAAAAACTATATATTCTTTTCTTATTTAGATATCTATAAAAATTTTAGTTATCTTTGATTTGATAACATATAATAAAATAATGAATAAATCAATTACATGTTAATGGTTTTTTCTTGTTTAATTCCAATTTTGATCTTATTTTATGACACATTATTAATTAAGTGTTTAAGATGTGTCCATGAATTTACTCTCACATACAAATATTTCTTTTTTATACTATTCATGTTTCATTTTATGGTTGTTAAAAAATTGTTTTAACCTTGAATGTTTATCCATCTCAAAACACATCACAGAATGGTGGAATGCAATTTTATGGTAACAATTAACTAAATTTTTTATAATTACATCTAATATATATATGTATATATAAACATGGATAATACCATTATCTGTAGATAAAAATGATATTTCATCCCATTTGTACCTAATTAAGGAATTATATTAATGAAATTAGGAATAATATATTTTGGATATAGTAAACAAAGTAAATCAATATTTATAGGGGTTTTAGATAATTGAAATGTATTTTAAAGAGTTCCAATCCTTCAATGACTTAATTTATTACAAACCAATTTATATTTATATATATTCACAAAATAAAGATACAGTTTTAAAATTAAGATAAAATATTATTCAATACATACCAAATATTTTGATATTTGAAAATATATAAATTTAGAAGACTTAATTTTGTTATTATGAATTCAAATACTCTAGGAATAGGATTATACCCTTTAATAAAATATTGGGTAATTTATAAAATTCATTTCCATAAAAAAATTTAATTCTATGAATTCCCTTATACTATTTTATACCACGCATAATATACGTTATTTTGAAAAAAGGTTATTTAATCTAATCAAGGAAATGAAAAATTAAAATATTAGCTACAAAAAAAGAAATATGAATCCAAATTTCAAACATAATTCCCATGTTCATATCCCATTCACAACAAAACTAGTCCAAAACTAAAATATAGCATAAATAAATCCTAATAAACATGGTAAACTAGAAAATATGTTATTATATAATAACATGTTTCAACATATTATTTTAAAATATTAAAACCAAAAAGAATCATTTTCACCAAAAACACCATTCTAAATCTTACAAAAAAATATTTTAAATACATTCTAAAATAGAAAAGAATTAATTATAACAAAATATAATATCTCATATAATATAATTCAATCCAAAAAAACCAGATTAAAAAAATTATTGTAAAATGTTGTTTATTTTATAATAACTAATGTATATAGAAATATTTAAAATAACTATTTGGAAAAAACTTTTTTTTAAATATCATCAAAAACCATTTATCCATAAAATATTATCTTTATTTTATTTTGAATTATTTTCACTTTAGTTATGAATTTTTAATCTCTTATTGAAAAGGATAAATTATTCAATCCGAATAATTTATACAAAGAATATATTAATTGTAATTTATTTTTGTTAGTAGTTATTCAAAAAACTTCTATATGGAAAAAACTATAGAAAAAATAAAAAAAATATAAATTATATATTTAACAAACGCATTGAATAAATTTAAATGAATTTATTCATATAAAAAACGCTTTAATAGTTATATAATATTAATCCAAAGGAAGAAAAAAAATTACCACGTGTCATTATTGAATTCCATATAAATAATATATCTAACATTAACTAAAATAATTTTTAAAAAATTCCCAAATCTCATGTTCCTTTTTGTGAAATTTCATTAAATTATACATTAACCTTGTAAAAAATGCATAAAAATATGATATGTTCAATATATGTAACATTTATGCTAAATTATTTAATGTTATTTTAGGTATAATAATAATTAAAAAATATATTATGATAAAAAAATTATCTCCCTGAATAATATTCAATAAATACATCTATGTTTATTTGAATGAACAATATATATAATAACAACCATTTATTAAAAATACATTCATCCAATACTTTTTTATATATAATTATAATCAAATAATTATATATAAATAATTTTTTTATTATATCCAATTAAATAAAAATAATTTTATATGAATAAATATATTAATATTGATACGTAAGTTTGTCTAGTTAAAGATACACTAATATAAAATGATTACATATAGTCTAATGAAAAATGAATTTTAAATCCATGATGTTTCTATTAATCTAAATTAAAAGAACATTCATTCTATTTATATAAAATATAATAATAAATATTATTGTAAACAAAATGTATTATAATTTTCTAACACTACTTTTCCAGCTTCAATATAAACCCTTGTTACTAAAGTGTTGGGTTTTTTTGTGATATTTAAATTGGGATTGGTTATTTTTTATTTTAATTAATCCATGTATTTAGACCTAAAATTTTTTATTTAGAACATGTATATTTGGATGTGTAAAAAACAGTCAATTTATATAAAAATATATAACTATAATATAAATTAAAACATCAAACCAAAAAAAATAACAAAAATAAATGTTTATTATAGATTCCACTGACTACATATTAAATTTATAAAACCTTAAAAATTTATAATTGTTACACAATGTAAATAAAACTATTAAACTATAGAAAAAATACACTTCACATAATTGAAAAATACTAAGATTAAGTACCACATTTTCAATCGAGCTCTAAAACATCAAATATTTTAATTATTATAAAATAATGAATTAAAATTTATCTCATAGAAGCTAGTAAAATTAAAAATAATTATTAAAATACATGAAATAATTCAATAAAATAAAAATACACCTCATTTTATTTCATAAATATTTAATAACACCATCATATATATTTTTATTTCCCTATTTTCGAAAATTGGTTTCTTAAAATTTTCAAAAAGTTCATAAATGTGTTCAAATGGATTACCATTTATTCTTATTTTATTGAATTTTTTTTACACACATAAATTAAAAGTAATATCCTCATTGGTGATTCAATTATACATTGGGAAATTATTTGATCAATGAATGAAATAATAAAAAATAGATATAATGAAATGTTTTAATAAACTAAATTAACCATGGTATGTATTTATGAAAATATTGAATAATTGTATAGGGTTTCTATTTATCGTAAAAAATAAATAAGTTATGAAAATTAGAAGAATAAGTGCAATCTAGAACATGAAATCTTGATAGATGTGACCATGAGGGAAAAAATAATGAAAATATATTTATTTGTTTGCTAATATATCATAATTCTAGATAATCTGTGTTGATTTTTATACTACTATTAAATGGTAAATTAATTTTATTATTTTACTATGTAAAAAAAATTAAAATATCATACCAAAAATTATTATAGATGTAAATTCTTGATCATGTTGTGATACTGTTTCTGAACATACTGAACAAAATACAAATTCAAAATAAAAAAAGTTACATGTCACAAACCGATGGAGCATTCAAAATCAGTATATATTTAAAAAAATTCAATGTGTATATTATGGGTGATGTCTCATACATGGATTCAACTTAATGGGTGCCCCAAACACACTGGGTCACATTCCGTCAAGTGCATCTCCCCGAATGCTAGTGGTTGCTGACTAGCAGCAAGGGGATAGGGTGAGTCTGTGGGAGATTGTTCCCTTATTTCCAAAGTATAGTGCAACAGATAACAGTAAATATAAGTAAATAGAAGAAGTAATATATGTAAATAGAAGTAACATTTGAAAATAGGTACAAAAATAACAATAAGTAAAATAACTAGAATAACATCCAAGAATACAACAACAGATGATGATATGCCATATCACTAGAAAACGGGAAAACATGGATACAAGACAGCCTGCATAATATGTTCAACAAATTATAAAAGAATCGAAACAATATCCCAAGCATCCCAAGTTCCATTATGGTTCTCTGCTATCAATATCCATAATAAAAAAAAGTAATCAACTGCTTGAAGTTGTATGCTTCCCTTTGTCAACGCCCGCAACCATGTAATCTTCCTGGGGTGCCAAACGGCACCCAGAGAGGGTGTGAGATAAATCTCAGTGGGTTAACACCAATGGCGTATATAACATATGGCATGTGAGATGGAAGTGTAATAGTTTACACACATGAATATGTAAATCAAATCAGTATAATGTAACAAAATACTCAATTAACAGATTCATCCCTCGGCAGGTAACAAAATGTAAATAGATTATTTAATTAAGTAATTTTCAATTTTATCTAGATAGGTCTTGTGAGGCATAATTGACCCTAACATCACCTCATGATAAAATAAATAGTGAATGTTCCAAGTTGTAACAAGGAAACCATGATTTATGATATCTAATAATGAAGTCCCAAGGTAATAACCAAGGAAGTGTAGGCCTCAAGGGTCCCCAAATTTTAATAATTGTAGCCTGACATGAGGTAAGATTGTAATCCAAGGTGCATATTCCAAGGAATTCCACAATAACGTGCCTATAGAATCTATGGTGATTTTATAATGTAAGATAAGGTTAAACCGAGATAGGTACCTATGGGATGTTACTATGGCACCTACTTGTTAATCATGTATCTATGGAGTATATTAAAGGTATCCTTTAATAAGATGAAGGGATCCTATGGTATCATACCTAGAATCCAATAATAGACAAGGATAGGGATCTTGGTGGGTATAATCCTATGAAAACCATATCCTTGATTAGAAATGGGGTTCCCAAATTATCATGTAATTCTCCGATCAGAATTCAAGGACAGATCTAGTTAGGGAATTTCTACTTAATTAGGAAGTCATGTAATTTTTCATTCGGTTCAAGCCTTGCGTTTCACTAGTGTGATAAGTTTAAGTAGCATGAAACCTTTTTCGAATGTCAATTGGTTTAATAATTTCCTTTAATTAATGTGAAAAGGCCAAGTATAATGAAACCATTTAATCAATTTAAGTCATATTTTATATTAAAGTTTTTTACCACTACCTTTAATTAATGTGGTAAGGGATTCTATGGAAACGCAACAAATTAATCATTCACATTTTGTTATCAATTTTAGTCACTTACTTTGGGGGGTCAAGTAGTATGCATATATGTTACATTACATTATGAAATTTTAAATATATCTTAAGACAATTAATATATAAATTATTACCCTTATATTGGTCAAGCCAAGGCACACTCGAACTGTGGCTCAAACATGTCAAAATACTAAGAAAAAATTATGGCATATCCTTCGACATGTAAGGTATAGAGTTATAGTCAAAACTACCATCAATTAATCACATATATGGAAAGATCGTATCGATATGGTTCTAGTGACTATAATCATGGCATAAAAATTCAATAAACAGCACATAATTAATTCGGTGGGGCCCACATGACAAATCCTAAATCAACAAACATTAGGGTTGACTTATAAACCGACCACCTTTGTGTTGTACAACTCTCCTCCTCTGGTATTATCCCTTGATTTACCTCAGATCAGAGTAGATCTAAGAAATAGGGGAAAACAATCATACCCTAATATATCAGTTCTGAGAAAAAGAGAAGTATAATGGCTCAAGAAGACTTGAGAGCTTACCGTTTCACGTCTAACATGATGAATAGAAACCTAATCGGTTATTAGATGTTATATATCTGCTGGTTCCAAGGATAGATCTTCAAAAATCCCCAAATTGAGAGAGAAATAGGTTAATCTTTCATTATATTCGATTAGGGATAATGAAGGTGTCTTAATTAAATCATTAAGGGAGAAAGGGAAAATTTACCCTTAAAATATCTTGTGCACGGTTTTCCCACAGGGTTTGAAAAAACCGTGAAAAAACCATGCACGAGTACCTAGGAAAATGGGGCGCTCACATGGTTAGGTTTCATGACCATGCACAAACCGTGTGAGGTGAATCTTTCTGGAAAAATAGAATCCACATTGTTTTCCAAACCATGAATAATTCATGCACAATAAACTCTAAACCGTTTTCTATTATTTTTTTCACCAAATAGATGGGTTTCAGGCTCCAAAAATACCCCAGACACCTGTGAGACCATTTATAACCGCTTAGGCAACTATATTTAGGTCCATTTTAATGATTTTACTAAAAAATTAAAAACTCCCTATATGAGTAAAAAATTGGGTTCTTAGATCCTTTCACCCTTAAAAGAACACATCCTCATGTTCAGCTTCCAATGGTGGAGAAATACTCTCTGAGAGTACCTCTGGCCATTGGGCATGTATTTCGTCTTCCCTCTCCCATGTCCGTTCTTATACTCAGTAGTGCTTCCATAGCATCCATACTAGAGAGATAGATCGACCTCATATAACCTTTGTACTCTGGTCAATGATGAATACAAGATACTCCTCAAAAGTAGTACCAACATCTAATTCATCTTCTTCGGGATCAAAGGTATGATATGGATTAGCATGATATTGGAAGATCTATGAAACATGAAAGACTTCGTACATGGTATGATAACTCTGATGTAGTATAAATTGATAGGCTAATAGCCCAAATCACCCTAGAGTCTCAAAAATCCCTACATAATGAGGGGATTTCTTAAAATCCTTTTATAACCATCGATTATCTATACTTGGTGATATGTGTTAAAAAACAAGACCCACATCCTCAAACTCTAGTGTCCTTCGATAGAGATCAATATAAGATTTTTGTCTAGAATCATCAGTAGTCATACACTTCCTCATCAACTGAACCTGCTCTAAAGTATCTTGAATGAGATGATGACTTACTATGGTTTCTTCACCTACCTTTATCCATCATACAGGTGAATATAATTTCCTAACATATATTCCTTCAAATGGATCCATCTGAATCATCTCCTAAAAGATGTTTCTATAAGTTAACTCAGTGAGAGAGATATGCTTCTCCCAAGAAATACTAAAATAAAAGAAACATTCTCAAAGCATATCCTCAAGAACCTGTATTGTCCATTTTGATTTTCCTTCATCCTGAGGGTTGAATGTTGTTCTTAGAATAACCTATATTCCCATAGCCTTCTTCAATCTCTTTCATAACAGTGACGTGAAACGAGAATCTGTATCTAAAATGATGGTACGTGGAACCCCGTGTAGTCATATGATCTCACAGATATATAGTCTTCACATCTCATCAATTGAGAAGGTCTCCCAAGTAGTAATTAAGTGGGATGATTTCATTAGTCAATCAATGACTTCCCAGATAGCATCACTACCCCTCGATGATCTAGGTAAGCCAACTAAAAAATCCATTAAAACAACTTCCAATTTCTATTTTAGGACTAGAAGTTGTTGTATCAAGCCTGAAGGTCATTGGTGCTTCGCCTTAACATGCTTATAGGTGGACCACCTAGTGATAAAGCCTGAAATCTGACATTTCATACCAGGAAACCAATATTGGTGTCGCATATCTCAATACATTATCAGTTTTCCTAGGAAAACTACCCAAAGAGTGGCGTGGGACTCTTTCATTGACTCCTATCTCACATATATAAGAACCCAAATGTGTCAACATATACACTGGATGTTGTCTCTATCCACAGACCAATCTTTAGGTTGGTTATCTCTTGATATACTATCATGGAAAACCAAACCTTCATGATCTAAAAATTATCTACACTTCACCTTATCAAGGAGTAATGAAGTAAATATTAAGTCTAAGAGGTAAGACTGCTCATGGTGATGATGAATCTCTAGATGAAGCTTAGAAAATAGTGCTATTAACAACCATTAATCATTGGCTTCCTATATGTCCTGTGTTTGAGTTTTTTGACTCAACACATCATCGACTGCATTTCCCTTTCTGAGCATATCGAAAAGCTCAAAATCAGTGGACTGATGATATTCGACCCATATTCACTATCTTAGGTTCAATTAATGCTGTGAAAAGGTATATTTGAGTCTATTTTGTTCTGTGTACACAAAAATTCAATATCTAATTACATAATGTCTTCAGCAACATAATGCATGGATAGCTTCTGCTAGCTCAAGGAAATTTATTGGGTAGTTTCTCTAATATGGCCTCAATTGTCGAGATCTATATGAAAAAACTTTTTCCTTCTATATCAGTACTACTCCTAGGTCGATTCCCGATTCATCAAAAAATATGGTATAACCTTTTCTAGGCTCTGGAAGAATTAGAATGGGTGCAGAGTCAAGCCCCTGTTTTTGTTTTTGAAAGTCTTTCTTGCACGCTTCTAAGCACATGAACATGACACCCTTCTTTATAATACTAGTAAGAGGTGAAGAAATATGTGATAAGTCTTGAATGATGTTCCTATAATATCTAGCGAGCCCGGAGTAACTCCATATATCAAACACATTCTTGGGATGCTCCCATGAAACTATAACAGTAACCATTTATTGGTCTATAGATACTCGTGATATGATATTATATGGCCCAAGAAGTGAATCTTATTGATCCAAAATTGGCACTTAGAAATATTCACATAAATATTATACTCTCTCAACATGCTCAGAATGATCTCAAGACTTTTGGCATGGTCTCTACGGGTGTGATAATACACCAAGATTTCATCCACAAAGACAACGACTAAAGAATCCAAATAGTGGTGGAACACCCCTATGATAAGAGCCATGAAAATGGAGGGTGAATTCATAAGACCTAACGACATAACAAGGTGATCATATCGACTATAAATTCTATTTATATTTGTATGAGTAATGTTTGATGGTCTGACTCATACCTAACAATAACCTGGTCTCAAGTCGATATTGGAGAAGACCCTTTCTCATAAGAGCTGGTCAAAAAGATCATATATTTGAGATGATGGATATTTTTTCTTTACCATAAGCTGGTTAAACATTCTATAATCTACACATAGACGTAATTTTCTATCTTCTTTCTTGGAATAAATCACAATCAAACCCCAAGAGGATGTGTTGGGCCATATAAATCATCTTCCCTCTAAATCCTCTAACTAATCCTTGAGCTCATGATGATCTATAGGTGAATTATTTTATGGAGGAATAGACACTATATATGATGTTGGAACATTCTCAATTATAAACTCTACCTATATCTCAGGAGTTAAGCCAGACAAATCATCTAAAAAGATATCCCTAAAACAATCCACCATTGGGGGAAAATCATCTTTTCGTAAACCCTGATCCTTCATGATGATATTTTTCTTCTAGGAATTCACTCTACCTAGCCCATGATAATTTTGTCCTACTCTACCAGGTTGGACATACCACCCACCCCTATGTAGATAACTGTTTCCCTATGGTGATGTAAAAGATACTATATGGCGATAGTAGTCAACAAAAGCATGAATGTGAACTGACCAGTCCATTCTAAGAATGGCATCAAAGCATGTCATGTAACGCCCTAACCCTAGTCACCCAGATCAGGTACATTATTACATAACAGTGGCATGATACAAGGAATCATATCCCGAATGACCGATCAGTTTAGAAGCCTTGGAATTACTAGATATATTCATTAGTTTTATATTATAGTACAAAATGAAAAACAACAACAACATTGTATCCATTGACCACATTCATATCCCTTAGACTATCCTTTCAGGTAATTCATAATATACTTATTCGCATCTTGGGAAAAATAAAACATAGAAAGGAGTGAGATCAGATGCACAGTAAGGATAGAAATATAGAGGAAACTTTCATAAATAAACAAAAACATTTAAGGCAATGTATAAGACTAAAAAATAATCCTTTTAAACATAAACCTCTACAAAATTTGGTTAAAATAAATCAAATAATTCAACATACTTATTCACATAGATATTATACTAATCGAATAATAACATACAATATTAGTATCCAGTTTCATAATGATGGAATTCATAATGCCGGACATCAGAACTACTAAGTCAAGGCCCTGTGCCAAGACTAAAAATAATATTTTTTCAAGGCCCTGTACCAAGACAGTAGTTTGTATCATTAGACCAACTGATGCATCTATGAGCTATAGCGGGCTCCACCGATCACTTACTAAGTCTAATGCATTCCTCATATGAAAAGGTTTAAACATAATCTAAACTTTTGTATTAAAACTAGCATACAAAATATCAATATTCTAACCAAAACCATGAAAGGTATAAAAATAGCACATCCACAGTAAAACATAACTCATTCAATACAATATGAAATATTTTATTATAATAAATTAACCTCAATAAATAATAATGAAGGATATTGACATAGATGAAAATAATCATCAAAACTATTTGATAGAAATATCCCCTTTTTATTGAAAATATTAAAAAGAATCACTATTTATCACAAAGTTGTTTAAAATATATTTTGGAATCAAAGTGTTATATACAACTTTTAAACTTTTAAAAGTAATTGTAATTTTAAAAAATTAATATGCATATAAATAAATCCTTAAAACAATTTTTAAAACATGGAAGTTAATGAGAAATATTTGGAAGAATAAATCTTTAAACATTTAAAATGATATTTTAGTAAGAGTTGCTAACCAAAAGAGAGACATTTGAACTCATATAATTCAGGTAATCAAAAATATTTAATATCATGATAATAAATGGATTTATTATATACTATGTAAAAGTATAGTATATACACTATATAAAAGTGAATTGGTGCATAACAACAATAAAGTCTCTATAAAATGTAAATTGAGATGAAATCCCTTATAAAGACCATATCTGTAGGTTAAGGATAAATCAATGACATAATTATGTGTGAAAAATATAAATACACTAAATATGATTGGATATTAAGTGTAAAACAATCAAAGGACATTCACACATATTCTTGTAGCAACATCACCAATGACATGGATGTTTAACTCAATGAATGAAAGTTGAATTAAGATTACTCTTATCAATTTTATATCAATGACTTTAGAATTTAAAAATGGAATGATTATGTGTATCAAAATAATATCCACACAAAGTGGAGTGGAAATTAAAAATATAAATAAATAAATAGTGATTTCACACATGATCTTAGAGTAAAATAATCAATGAAGTATGCGTAAAACCCAATGAGTGGAAATTGAAATTTGAAATTCCCTTACCAATTTGGTAACATACGAAACATACACCCCATGAAAGAAGTATCATACAATGAAGATTCAAATACCCATAAATTAATGTATATTACACAAAGAATACAATCATGGGCAGTGCATACACCACACAAAAGGAAATACTGGAAATATAGCATGAATCTCATGGGAATAAGAAGTGAGATGAAAACCCATTACCTTGTACTTTTCCTTGGTTGAGGGTATTTTTACCTCTGGTATTATAGTTAAATCATTGTTATTAAATAATAAAATAATCATATACAGAAATTTGATATCATATATAATCTATTAATATTGATTCAATAATATTTTAGTAGTATCATCATTTCGGGCTTTAATTGATTTGTTTTCCTTTATATTATTTATTACGTATGCCATGTTTGTTATGAATATTATGTATTTGATTCATATACATAATTATATTAAGTTATTAAACATTATTTTTAATCATAAAATGAAAATTATTCTTGAATTATTATGATGGGGAATGAAACTCATCGCGTTCGTGGAGACAGTAATCCATACGTACGCACAAGCAACAATGTCGTTATATTGATGGTGAAATCATATTTAATTGGATGGTATATCATACATACATAATCATTAACAAGTTATATTTATTATTTACATTAGTTATACTCATTATTATACCCATCCCAATAATGAGGTGTCTGAATAACAGACTACACCACAACGTGGAGACTGTAAGTCGTATGTACGCACGTATGGTGAATTTGTCCTTTATAGGATAAATAGAATAAAAAATATGGTCGTAATATATTTATAATAACATAACATTGTGTAAAAGGTACGGGTGTAATTATTTTGGTTTGGAAACAACAAATAAATAAGAAGAGGGAGAAGAAAAGAACTTGAAAGAGGGTGGTGAAATTATTACCTCCTCTTCAGGTGTTTCCTTTTAAGATGATCAAAAGGGCTCCTTAGGTTGGATTTATGATCAATGTAAGGTCTCTAGGTTGAATTTATTTAAGTTAGGAAGATATTTGGGTAGGGTTTGGCTGAGCCAAATGGCTTTGGTGGTGTGAAAATATGAGAAGGGGGAGTACCCTTTTATAAGGGATGTGAGGTCAGTTTAAGAAAAGCTTGAAATATTATTTTATAGTAAAATCATTTTCGATTTCTAAGGGTTAAAAAATAATTTATTTATAGGATAAGGTGGGTATGGGTCTAAATACACTCCCCCAATAGTGTTTATATAGTTTTAGGTCCCCATATTAACCATATCTTTTAGATTTTACTCTTAGATAAATAGTTTCATATTTACCATGTTTCTTTGTAGTTTTATATTATATGTTTAATAAACTTACAATAAACTTCAAAGAGAACCCCAAGTGGTTAATTATTGATATATATAACCTTATATAAGTTCTTTGAATAACCGTAGATTTATAGAAATATTATATCAATTAATAATATAGTATTTGTTTTAAAAACTCGATTATGTCAAATTTGAAACTATTTAGTATTTGACTTTCTTGAAAGCCATAAAAACTTTATCACTTCGAATAAAAAAATTAATCAAAACTAACATTTCATGTTAACCTATAAAATTAGTGGAATTTATCAGAAGTTTCAATTTACAATTATTTGAATATTTATAATATCATTTATTTTAATATTTCATTATTAAGGTAATTACTGCATCATTATTCTGTCATAAATAAATTAAATTATTTATTGTCTAAAATTTATAAATAAAATACCATTATTTAGTAAATTTATTTATATTTCTAATTATTTTTTATAGTATAATTTATATTGTGGGTTAACCTATTTTAAAAATGGTTTAGTTATTAAATTTTGAATTTAATTCTTTTAACTCTTCTTTAAATAAAATTATAATAAATGTCCTAATATAATCCAAGTGGACCAAAGAGGATCATATATTATTCCTAAGGTTTTTTTTGTTGAATTATACTTATACAATATAATTAGGACATGTGTTAGGGTAATTATAATATCATTTTTACCCTTAATTACCCTATTAACTTTTAACTGTGGTAAATAAAAGTCAAAAGTTACTATTCACCAAAAAATATTTTCATCTTATTGAACCACATTTTACATACTAGTATCAACCGTGTATATCAAATTTTTGAAATTAAACTCCCATAAGTAGTGAAATTATGTTTTATTCAAATTTTTAAATGCTTCTAGAAGGTGGGTAAAAAACGGTAAGAAGTTCAAGAAACTTTAATACATCTAATTTCATTATAAAAATGAGTCCAATGAATCACATTGAACTAATATATGTATTATGTATATATATTAAAATAAATAAAATAAAATAAATAATTATTTAAATAAAAAGTCAGTTTTAAAACAATAACATAGTGTTTTTCACTATTCATCAAATAATGAATGTTTTTAGAAAAATATCAAAAATTAACCCAATGATAATTTTGATATTAAAAATTCAAAAATGAAATATATTTTATCAAACTCAATACATATAAGTATCATTAATTAATTTAAAATTAATTCCTGTTGTCAAAACCAAAAAAACTGGTTTTTACGAAGTAAAAACTATCAAAAGATTTACATGGGTTTTTGTCAAATTTAAATGTGAAATTACTTATAATGACCTAAATTGTAATAAATGATAAAAATATAATCTTATTATACTTACAAACCATTCAAATATATAATTTATCACTATAAATTATCTCGATTTAAAAAGTTGTTTTTAATTAAAATTTAGTATTTTCACTATTCATCAAAATAGTAATGTTATCAGAAAAGTACCAAACATTTATCCAAAATAAATTTTTATGTCCCAATTCTAATGAATAATTTAATTTTATTAAATTGAATATATAAAAGTTTCAAATATTTTTTTTAAAAAGGGTTTTCAATTAAAAGGTGGTAAAATTTCATTTTTTGAAAATTACTTCTTTTATCTGAAAAAAATGTATTTGTTCTTATATTATGTCTAAGAAACACATAATATGGATACTAAAATTATATAGAGTATATTAAATTCCAAATTTAGTTAATAATATTCATATCCACTTTTAGAACGTCTAGTTTGGTAAGTCGTGGTGTGCTCAAACTCAGTGTTGCAAGTAACACAAGATATTGAATTACTTTAAAGAAAATAACTTACTATGAAATCTTGGGGTGTTAAATTCTTCCCCCATTTTGGAAATTGTATCCTTGAAATTTTAAAATTGGTCTTGGGAACTTCATTAAAAGTCCCACATCGGAAAAAGAGTCAATAAAATTATCACTTTAAAAGAAAGATAGAGAAGTAGAAAGGTAACTTGAGAGAACCCATACTAGGATCCCATGTAGGAAAATATTGATATGGAAGAAAAAATAAGTGTCAAGTTTTGATAAAGAGTGATAGAAACCATGATCAGTAGAAAATTAAGAATAAGAAAACCACAAACTTGTGATGGGATAAATGGTCATTAGTTTCCCAGTAGGAAAAGTAAACGAACAACGTTTTTTGTTTTAAGTTCCATTTCATAAAGTTGAGGAATTTATTTTAGAGATTTAATAATAACATAAAGAGATATACTTAATTTTTAAGTAGTGTTTTTTTATTTAATAAATTTATTCCACTAACTCAACTGTTTTTCAAATGGTGATTATTCATGGTGACTTGATCACACCGAAAGCGCTGGAATCTACTTCTATAGAATCACATTATCACAAAAGATAAACTATATATTTCCCTTGTCTTTAGATATTAATTTCAAAAATGGTTAGTACAAGATCCAATGATCCCCAAAAGGGATAATCCTTCATAGAAATAAATAATAATCTTAATTTATAATATTAAACCAAAAATATCCAAATTTCCATAAATACCATTCAATAAACAATTCTTCCTAAAATCCTTTAATATAACCCAATCTAATATTAAAACTCAAAACTTATAAGAATTTGATTATATAGTCTTCCACGTTAAATTGTATCGAAAAATAATATCGACTACTCTTAAAGTCACATAATTAAAATAAATTAACCTAATCACATATTCCCTATGATAGGTTAATAATTTCCATAAATAACCCAAATCGTTATAAATCCACTATAAAAAAATAGATAAGAATACACCATTACTTCTCAAATAAAATCTGATAGTATTCTATATTCCTTAGGCATATAGTATTCCCAACAGAGCGAACGTCTTCTAAAATAAAATTTATCACTTAATCACCAAATCATTTTCCTATACTAAGGATATCCACTTGATAGGATATAAGATCCAAAATCAACTTATTATTGATCAATAAAATATATTAACTAAAAAAATAAGTCGCACTAACCAGGGACTTCATGTAGTCCTGTGGTAGTTGATAAATCCCAATCACACTCTATTTGTGGGTTCGATTCCCGTGGATTTGTTCGATGCGATGAGTTTTTACATGGTTTGCATGTTGAACTTTTTCAAAAACTATATTTTATAAGATTCCAAAAATGAGGTATATTCCTCAAAATAACCATAACATAATTTCACCACAATGTTATCTCATACCTCGCATTTTCATCCCAAAATTTTATAACTAGTAATTTTTTAAAATTCAAGGATAATATAAACTCAAATGGTTATTTATAACTATATCAACAATATAAAAGATAATTCTTCCAAAAATATCATTTTCATATAACAAACTACAGGGTCAAACATAAAAGAGAAAACTCTTCAATGTAATCCCATCAACAAAGAGCACTAATACTTTTAAACATTTCTCTATCCATTTATTTCGACATAGGCTCTTCCTTGACAAAGAGGTTATCCTATAGAATAGAGCATTCACTCGAGTAATTCCTAGGTCTCATAAATTTATGGAAAATGACTGTAAATGGATTCTTGGGATCATTTTTATTTTCTTTCGTAGTACACTTCATTTTTTCTCAGCAATTCTTTACTTTATGTCCTTCTTTCTCAAACAAAAATCATTTATTTGTTCCATTGAGACACTTTCCTAGGTGTCTCCTTCCACATTTCCTACATGATGGAAATTTAGTTATCTTTACTCCACAGTTTTCACTGCTGGAGCTCTTATCATTCACCTCCTTTCTCTTCTTTATTGAGTCTCGGAGTTGGTTAATATATATTTTGTTGATCATATTTTTGGAAAACTGCTTCTGCATGAACATGATATATTTTCAACCTATCAAAATTCAATTTTGTTTCTCATTTCCACCATCGTTCCCACCTTTTAGATCATGTTCAATGTTATTATGACTTCCTTGGAATCCAGCCATTGGCTAACACAAGAAAGAATAGTGAGAGTAATAAAATAATTTAGAGAATATCATAACACCTTATTCTCAATCTAAAACACATTAGGATTAACCAATGTTATTTATTCTCATCTTATGTTAAAATCCATCAAATAGTTTTGTAAAGAAAATTTGAATTATCCTAAGCATATCCCCCAGGAGTGTCGTAACCAACAGTGCAGCAAGGCCTGTTGTCGTGTACCAGGATACACCGGGTCAAGCCCGAAACTCCTTGTCATAATTTTCACTCCAATGTACATCCATGCTAGATCCACCTCTACATGCTCGTATCTAGACATGGATTTATTGCTTGGAAAACCCGCAAAATATTTATATTACCAAAAGTTTTGGATATTCTTCTATACTAATCATCGAAATTTATCTTAGGGTACTATTTTATAATCTGAGTTTCTCTAAATCTAGATTCCATGGTTGGTAAAAAAAACATCCTATGATACCAACTGTAATGCCCTGACTCTAGTTACCCAGAGTCAGTGCATTATTACATAACATTGGCATGATACAAGGAATCATGTCCTGAAAGACCGGTAAATTTAGTATCCTTGGAAGTAATGGATACATTCATAAGTTTTACATTACATTAAAAAATGAAAAACAACAACAGTATTGTCTCCATTGACCACACTCGTATCCCTTAGACTATCCATACAAGTAAGTCATAATATACTTCTTCCCATCCTGGTAAAAATAAAACATAGAAATGGGTGAGCTGAGATGCTCAGTAATGATAACAATATAGCGGAAACTTTCATAAATAAATATAAACATTTAAGGCAATGTATAAGACTAAAACGTAAGCCTTTTAAACATAAAAATATGCAAAATATGGAACATATAAATAAAATAATTCAATTTACTTATTCACATGGATATTCTACTAGTCAAATAATCACATGCAATATCAATATCCACATTCATAATGATGGAATTCATAATGTCGGACATCATAACCACATAGTCAAGGCCTCATGCCAAGACTACAAATAAGATTTTGTCAAGGCCTTGTTCCAAGACACTAGTTTGTCTCATGAGACCTACCGATGCATCGAAAATCTATAGCGGGATCCACCCGTTAATTACTAAGTCCAATTCATTCCTCATATGAAAATGTTTAAACATAATCTAAACATTCGTATTAAAACTAGCATACGAAATGTCAATATTTTAACTACAAACCATGAATGGTATAAAAATATCACATCCATAGTCAAACATAACTCATTAAATATAATATAGAAGATTGTATTATAATAAATTAGCCTCAATAAATAATAATGAATTATATTTACGTAGATGAAAATAATCATCAAAACTAATTGATAGAAATGTCCCCCTTTTTCTTGAAAACATTTAAATGTCTCACTATTTATCAAGATGTCATTTAAAATATAATTCTGAATCAAAGTTTCCTATAACAATTTGAAACATTTAAAAGTAATTTTAATTTAGAATCATTAATTTCCATATAAATAAATACTTAAAACCATTTTTAAAAGATGGACATTAATTAGAAATATTTAGAAGAATGAATCTTTAAACATTTAAAATGATATTTTAGTAAGAGTTCCTAACCAAAAGAGAGATGCTTCAATACAGGTAATTGAGGTATTCTAAAATTTATAATAACATTAGAATAAAGGGATTCGTGATATACAATGTCAAAGTATAGTATATACACCATATAAAGGTGAATTGGTTCATAACAACAATGAAGACTCAATAGAATGTAAATTGAGATGAAATCCCTTATAAAGATTGTATCCTTAAGTTAAGTATAAATCATTGATATAATTATGTATTAAAAATATAAATACACTAAATATTATTTGATATTCAGTGTAAAACAATCATAGGACATTCACACATATTCTTGTAACAACAACACCAATGACTTGGATGTTTAAATCAATGAATGGGAATTGAATTAAGATTACTCTTATCAATTTCATATCGATGACTTGAGAATTTATCAATGGGATGATTATGTGTATCAAAATAATATCCACACAAAGGGGAGTGGAAATTACTACATAAATAAATAAATAAATAGTGATTTCACACATAATCCTGGAGTAAAATAATCAATGAAGTATGTGTAAATCCCAATGAGTGGAAATTGAAATTTGAAATTCCCTTACCAATTTGGAAACTTACAAAACATACACCCCATGAAAGAAGTATCATATATTTAAGATATAAATACCCATAAATTAGAGTATATTACACAAAGAATACAATCGTGGGTAGTATATACACCACACAAAAGGAAATACTGGCGATATAGCATGAGTCTCACGGGAATAAGAAGTGAGATGAAAACCCTTTACCTTGTACTTTTCCTTGGTCAAGGGTACGTTAACCTCTTGTATAATAGTTAAATCATTGTTATTAAATAATACACGAATCATATACATAAATATGATATCATATATGATCTTTTAATATTGATTTAATAATATTTTAGTAATATCATTGTTTCGGGTGTTAACTAATTTGTTTTCCTTTATATGCGTGGTTACATATGCCATATTTTTTATGAATAGGATGTATTTGATTCATATACATAATTATATTAAGTCATTAAACATTATTTTTAATCATTAAATGAAAATTATTCTTGAATGATTACGATGGGGAGTGAATCTCCTCGTGTTTGTGGAGACGGTATTCCGTACGTACGCACGAGTGACAATATCATTATATTGATGGTGAAATCATATGTAATTGGATGGTATATCATATATAAAGAATCCTTATAATGTTATATTTATTATTTACATAAGTTATAATCATTATTATACCCATCTAAATATTGAAGTGTTTGAATAACAAACTACACCACGACGTGAAGACGTTAAGTCGT
Source organism: Viscum album (assembly GCA_963277665.1). Classification (NCBI taxonomy): domain Eukaryota; kingdom Viridiplantae; phylum Streptophyta; class Magnoliopsida; order Santalales; family Viscaceae; genus Viscum; species Viscum album. Next base: position 932,490,320 of record OY728165.1, read on the forward strand.
ACGTACTCACATATGGTGACTTTGTCCTTTATATGATGGATAGAATAACGAATATGGTTGTACCATATTTATAATAACAGCATAGTATGTAGAAGGTACTGGATTAATAATTTTGGTATGGAAACAAAAAAGAAATAGGAAGATTAATTAGAAAAGAACTTGAAAGAGGGTGGTGAAATTATTACCTCTTCTTCAGGTGTTTCCTTTTGAGTTGATCAAAAGGGATCCCTAGGTTGGATTTATGATCAATGTAAGGCATATGGTTTTAAGTGAGGGAATTTGGGAAGATATTTGGGTAGGGTTTGGATGAGCCAAATGGATTTGGAGGTGTGAAATTATGAGAAGGAGAAGTACCCTTTTATAAGAGATGTGAGGGTCACTTTAGGAAAAGCTTGAAATGTTATTTTATAATAAAATCATTTTCGGTTTATAATGGTTCAAAAATGATTTATTTCGAGGATAAGGTGGATATGGGTAATAAAACTCTCAACTAATAGGTTTTAGACAGATTTAGGTCACCATATTAACCGTATCTTTTATATTTAACTCTTAGATAAATAGTTTGACATTTACCATGTCTCTTTGTATTTTTATATTATATAGTTAATAAACTTACTATAAACTGCCAACGGAACCCCAAGTGGTTCATTATTGATATATATAACCTTATATAAATACTTTGGTCAAGCCTTATATTTTTATTAATGTTAAATAAAATAATAATATAGTATTTGTTTTAAAAATGCAATTATGTCAAATTTGAAACTATCAAGTATTTGATTTTTTTGAAGGCCATAAAAACTTTATCACTTAGAATAAAATTTATTTAATCAACCATAATATGTCATATTAACCTAGAATTTAGTTTAATTAATTATAATTCTCAATTTACATTTATTTAAATAATTATAGTATCAATTATTTTAATATTTCATTATTAAGGTAATTAATGCATCATCATTGTGTCATAAATAAATTAAATTATTTAATGTCTAAAAATTATAAATAAAATACGATTATGTATAAAATATTTTTATATTTTTAATAAATATTTATAGCCTAATTTATATTGTGGGTGAATCTATATTAAAAAGGTTTTAGTTATTAAATTTTGAATTTAACTCTTTTAACTCTTCTTTAAATAAAATAATAATAAATGTCCTGATATAATCCAATCGGACCAAAGAGGATCATATTTTCTTCCTAAGTTTTATTTAGTCGAATAAAACTTATACAATAGAATTATGACATGTGTTAGGGTAATTATAATATCATTTTTACCCTTAATTACCCTATTTATATTTAACCGTGGTAAATAATAGTCAAAAGTTACTATTCACCAAAATTTATTTTCATCTTATTGAACAAAATTTTACTTACTGGATTCAACCATGTCTCTCGGATTTTTTAAATTCAACTCAAAGAAGTGGTAAAATTATGTTTTATACAAATTTGTAAATGCTTCTAGAAGGTGGGTAAAAAATGGTAAAAAGTTCAACAAAATTTTATACATCTAGTTTTATTATAAAAATGTCTCCAATGAATCAAATTGAACTAATATAGGTATTATGTATCTATATTGAATTAAATAAATAAAATAAGTGAATATTTAAAAAAATCAGGTTTTAAACAATAACGTAGTGTTTTTCACTATTCATCAAAAATTGAATGTTATCAGAAAAGTACAAAAAATTTAACCAAAATAAATTAGTATGTCCTAATTCTAAAGAAGAATTTAATTTCATTAATTTCAATATATAAAAGTGTCAAATATTGGTTTTAAAAAGAGGTTTTCCTTAAAATGTGGTGAAATTTCATTTTTTTTTAAATTAGTTCTTGTATCTGAAAAAAATGATGTTGTTATTATATTATATTTAAGAGACACATAATATGGATTCGAAAATTATATAAAGTATATAAAATTAAAAATTCAGTTAATACTATTTATAACCACTTTTTGAATGGTTAGTTTGGTAAGTTTTGGTATGCTCGAACTCAGTGTTGTGTGTAGCGTAAGCTATTGAATTACTTTAAAGAAAATAACTTACTATGGAATCTTGGGGTGTTACATGTCATCTCAATAACAATGATGTTCCCTAAAAAAAGTTAACTTCTTACCTCAAGGGGACAGTATCGACACTTGCGTATGGCCTCTATTCATACCCTAATGACATATATAGGGTCATTACACAATAGAGATACTATATCTATAGTCTAAGACCTTACACTGTTGATACCGACATAAAAGAGGTTGATGCACATGTATCAAATAAAGAAGATACTATAGTAGAGTCTAATAGAATAGTACCATATACAGTAGAATGTCTTATATCATTATCTTTGGTATCATCTATAGTGCATTCAACTAGCCTAATCCTCGGCCCAATGAAATATATAGACTACCACGATCATAACTGCTTTGTTGGTTCTGCTGGTGATAAGAGGTATGGATACCACATCCATGACCTCCTCCTCAGCCAGTCATATCGGTTCCATTCTAACTCCACACTTAATGTGGAGTAAAAGAACATGGTCCTGAAGGTGGATCTGCTAAGATCTATTTCCACTAGAAGATAGTGTAAAGGTCCTATAAAAATGATAAAGATTTCCCATACGGACACAAGACCGACACTCCATTAGATCTATATCAAATTAAGGCTTCTTGTGACCACATCATTGACACTGATGAATCTATATAGTGCTATTTAAATGGAAACTCTAGTTCTCATTTCCCTAACAACAGAACTCAATGGAACATTTCCTTCTACGGAAAGCTCTACTAGCCTTCCTTGATATTGGCCCCCTATGACCTGTACTATTGTCATCCCTTAGGTTTAACTTAGTGATAAGAGCATGAATGACAGTTTCATAAAAAATAGGATGGAGAAAGACATCGACCTATGTATGGATTGAATATCAGATCCCATCCTTGAAATGTCTAGAACATGAATGGTCATCACCGACTAGAAGTAGTGTAAAGAGATAAAGCTCTATAAAACATGTTTAATTCTCCATAATTGACATAAAACTCAACTCAAGATGCATGAAATCTCTGGATCTGTCATATCTTAACATCTGAGGAAAGAAATAATCATAGAAGGAATTTGAGAAATCAACCCATAACATTCCCGGATGATGACCAGCCTGGGTAATCACATCCCACCAATTCTTGGATGAATCCTGATGCATGTATGTTGCAATCATGGCTCTTTACTCTGGAGTTATTTTCAGATTATCAAAGATAGAAAGGGTGGCTTCAAGACATGTATCTACAGCCTGTGGACTGCCATCCACTGAGAAGGTAGGAGGATGCTGTTATAGGAACTCATGTGTCAAATAATCCATCATAGGTGCAAGTCATGGAGCACTAGGCATGGGTTGCATCAGACATAGGAAACTATCAAATACATGGGAATCAGTGACCAAATCAGGCACCTCAGGCGGTTCTTCGAGTGGCACTCCATGATGTATGACTTGCATCTTAGGGTCCACCATGTTTGGAGGATGGTCATCACCACCCTCCTAGAATACGATACGAGGATGTCTTGGTGGTATTGGTTTAAAAATTTCAATCACACACCTTAAATAAATATTAAGAAGATATATACTATCACTAGTAGAAACTGAACTCAATAAAACTTACTAACCAACATATACACCCCAAACAACCCACTTATATGCCCATGTATCGGTATGTTCTCAAGTATAAGTTTCATTCCATTTTTCATTTAATTTTTAGGTTCACTCTTTTACCTTTCATAAACATGACATAGTGGGATAAGGATGTGAAACCATTTCATTTTAGATGTCATGATTCACTTTATAATGGATAGTAATTTCAAATGAATCAGTTCCCAAACACCTATCACAAGAAATGATAACCATTTATTTATAGCATAATAGAACAACTTGGTAAATTACTCATCCCAACCCATGAGGTCTCATAGAACTCATGAATTGAGATAATAAATCACATAATCACATCCAATAGTAATACAAGTGTAAGATAACTATCACAACATCAATCATCAATCACAAGCATATCAAGCAATGCAAAGCAGTGAAATGCACCTATATGGAATGGCAATATGCATGACATGTTAATACTAGGTTCCTCTAAAGTTTTATGTAACAATTCACTTTACCCTCATATCATCTGTGTAAGGATGAAAGAAAATCCTTAAACATAGTAATAATAAACAACACTACACAACATGTGCATCACCCAATGGTGAAATAATATGATCTGTAATAGGAAACAGAATAATAAGGAAACATGGTTTTTAACCCAAACATAGGTTCGTGACACCCAAGCACGACTTATGAACAAGTCCCAATCATTATTAATCTCAAATATATTGTCTCCAAATAGTAAAACAATAAAATAACCTCCTCTAACACCACATTGTGACGTCCCTGGCTTTGATTCTACTCAATGGGTGCCCCGTGACCGGTTTCCCACAAGGCCACAAGCGCATCTCCTTGAACACCAGAGGCTACCGACTAGAAATGAGAGCATTGAATGTGTTTGTGGGGAGACTATGCCTTCATGACCACAGTGTAGTGTAGCATATTAGAGTAAACATATGTAAATAGCATAATAAATATATGTAAATAGATAGCACAGTGGAAAATAGGGGAAAAAATAATAATTGAAATAAATGGAATAACATCTTAGCATACAACAACTGATGATGATATTTCATGTCACTAGAAAATTGGAAAACATGGATATCATAGAACATGCATAATTTGTTCAACATATTATAATGGAATAAAAATACTATCATAAGCATCTCGAGTTCCATCTTGGTTCTCTTCAATTAAGATCCATAATAAACAACAAGAAATCAAGAGTTCTAAGCCATATGATTTCCATTTTCATCAGCTAAAACCATTTAATCTATCCCAAGTACCAAACAGTGCCCAGAGTGGGAGTGACATAAATCTCATTGGGCCACTAGCAATGGTGTATATAACATCCAACCGATTAAATGTAAGTGTAACATTGTTTAGGAATGAATATTTAAAGTAATAAATAAGTGTAACTAAATACCTAAGTACATATATCATCCCTCAGCTATTGTCTGAATGTAACCAGTTCATTTAATTTAGTAATTTCCAAATTTATCTTAAAAGGTCTCGTGAGGCATAGCCAACACTGACATCACCTCGTGATAGAATAAATAGTGAAGGTTATAAGTTTTAATAAGGAATCCATGATTTATGATATCTTATAATGAAGTCCTAAGGTAATAAACAAGGCGACGTAGACCTCAAGGGTATCTAACTCAGTAATAAGTATATCATCGCATTGGGTAAGAGTGTAATACAATGAGAATATTCCAAGGCATTCCACAATAAGGTGCCTACCAAATCCTAGGTGACAATCCAAGGTAAGATAGGGCTAAGTAGATACAAGGCCCTATGGGATGTAACAATGGAACCTACATGTCAATGATGGATATAAGGAGTGTATCCAAGGAATCTTATAATAATATTAATGGATCCTACGGTGTTATATTGGGAATCCAATAATAGAAAAGGATTGGGATATAGGTGGGTATCAACCTATGAAAACTGTGTCCTTGAATCGATATGGCGTTCCTATTTTATCATGGTATTCTCTGATCAGAATCCAAGGTGATCTAGATTTAGGCCATTTCTATTTCATTATAATGTCATGTAATATTTCATTCGGTTCAAGTATTTCCTTTCATTAGTCTGATAAGGTCATGTAACATGAAAAAAATTTACTAAGTCATTCAATTCAATCCATTCCTTTCATAAGTGTGACCAGGCCATGTTGCATTCAACCATTTAACCAATTTAAATAATATTTAATATTCAAGGTTCATTCCACTACCTTCCATTAATGTGGTAAAGGGTGATACAAATATGCCACTAATTATTCATTCACATTTTATTATCAATTTGAAGAAAATACCTTTGGTATTTCAAGTGGTATGCATACATGGTATATTCCATTATGCAATTCACAATATAAGTCAAGATAATTAATATAGATATTCTTAACTATAGAGTGGTCAAGGAAAGGCACACCCAAAAGGTGGCGCAAACATGTCAAAACACTATACAGAAATTATGGCATAACCTTCAACATGGAAGGGATGGATTTATTGTCATAAGAAACAAAAATTAATCACAGATATGGAAATAGAATATATATATATGTTTCTCATGATTATAATCGTGGTATATAAATTAAATAAACAACACTTTATGTAATCAGTGTGCCTCAAATGACCAATCCAAAGTCAACATACTTTATATATGAGTTATATACCACCAACCATAAGCATGTATTACTATCCTCCTCTGGTTTTGTCCCTTGATTTGGCTTGGATCATAGTGTATCTAAAAAAGAGAAAAACACCCATTCCCTGATATCTTGGTTTGGAGAAAAAGTGATGGATAACTGATGATGAGGACTCGAGTACTTACAGTTGCGCATCCAATGTGACAAACAAAAGCTCAATCGGTTGTCAGATGAAGGAGATTTCTTTATTCCAAGGTTAGATATTCAAAAATACCCAAATTCAGAAACAAATAGGTTATTTCTGTATAATATCATATTAGGGAATATGGAGGTGACATAATTAAATCATTAAGGGGAAATGGGAAAATTTACTCTCAAAATAGCATAGGCATGGTTTGTCCACACTATTTGACATACCGTGCACAAATCATGCATGGGTACCTATGGAGAAGGGGTTCTCACATGGTTAGGCTACATAACCATAAAAAACCATGTGAGTTGGCTTTTTCCCGAAAATCACAATCCGTACAGTTTTCCAAACTATGTGTAATTCCTACACGGTTTACTCTAAACTGTGCGCTGAGCCTGTTTATCCCAAAATGATGGTTTCAGGGATCCGAACATGGCCTGAACACCCCTAAGACTATTTCTAAACCCTTAGGGATCTATATTATGACCAATTTAATTATTATACTAAAAAATATAAGGATCCATACCTAAATGAAAAATCAGGTACTAACATTATTTAAAAATTGTAATGTTTTATCCGTTATAAATTAAAATATATATACTGAGGATTTAATTTGAATATTTGAAATGATACTTAAAAATTATTGATATATTATTGTAATTTTTTTGAATCGTTAAAAAAAATTAAATAAAAAATTATATTTGTATACTATTAAGAATGTGAATCCAAATTTGTGATATGTTTTAATAGAACCAAAGTAGAAGCTATAAATGTTATAAATCAATTTTGGAATTTTTTATTACATAAACCTCTATAGTTGTGTATAATTGATAGGAATATATTATATTTGGATTATATATAATGGAGTGTGGTTTATTAAGTGGGGAGACTTATAATGCTTACCAATTAATCAATTGAATATATTTTTTACTGAATGGTTTCATAATAAGAATCATTATATTTTTTCATAGTATTAATATATACTTTTCATTTGTAATTATAGGTTAGGTACTTATTTTGATAAGATATTAGTAGAAAAATAACAATATATGTGCTCGTAAAAAATTATAAAAATGGTACATCTATATAATCTCCTCAAACTCACTATGATTGGGTAAGACCGCGTCAATATATAGTATACAATGATTTATTCTTATATGTAGTTATTGATGATAAGTTTTTATATTTCCTATAACTATTAATTTTAATGTTAATGGATGTAGTGAAACACCCATTGATGTAGGAATCATATACATACCACATAAATCCACAGATTCCTTTTAATATATTTTTTATCACATGAAAATTTGGTGATTAATTATTTTTCATGGGTGTTAGTGAGGATATAATAGTATTGAAACAAGTATAAAGTTGTTTTCATCAAATTATTTTATACACTATCATTATGGGATATCTTTTTTAGAGTTATTCTGGATGTATGTTTTCTTCTTTCTTACAGATTCTAGATGAAATCATCATATGGATTGATAAGTTTCACTCCCATTATGTGAAATTATATATTTTGTTTCCATACAGTTCAATCATCTCTAATCACTATGGATAATGAGGATACTCCCACAAACATTACATGATGTTATTTTAGTTTTAAATTTGAGTTTACTATAATCCTAATATACATGATTTAGAAGAAATAATTTTTTAGATAGCGATATTTGATGATATTAAATTTTTTCTTTAATAAAAATAGATGAAGGATTACATCACAAAAAATTTCTTGAAATTTCTTTTAATTTTGGTCTATCTAAAGAATATATATGAGGAGAATACGAATGGAATGATTTTAGATCTCATGGGTAAGTTTTGAGTTTATTGGAATTGAATATATCCTTCAAAAACTAATTAGTGAATACCACATTTGAATTTGTGAAGACTCGGGAAAACATGTATGGAATTTTTTTAGAATGTAATAAATTTCTCATAAGGTAAAGGTTATTTATCCTTAGGTTATTTGATGTTAAATATAATGACCCAAACTTGATGTACATGGACATTACATTACTTTTGTGGAATAAATAATATATGACACAAAATGATTCCCAAAGACCATATTAATTTAGTGTCTTTGAAAACTATGAACATAATCTTCTATCTTGGTGAAATATCATCAACATATCCCATAAATAACTTCCACTTTATTTTTCCTACTTAAAACCTTCGTTTATATCCTAGGGAAATGAAAACATAAAAAGGGTGAGCTCAAAAGCTCAGTAAGGGTAAACAAAAGTAAGAACAAAAAAAATATAAACATAAGAATGTGAAAACATGAACAAAAATTTTGAATATCAAAATCATGTGTCATGGTATAAATATCATTGGTACATAAGGCATATATGATAAAGGAACATTAACTAAGATAAAATAACATTAGCATAAAACATGGAATTGTGGAAAACAATAATCACATAATATGATTTCTATAGTAGCCAAGCAATTTCTTCCATGACCATCATAGTGGAAAATTTTCATTATTACACCAGGTTTATTTTCCATTTTAGCCATATATTACCAAATTGTATTTACATTCATCTCCACCCCTATGTTACTAAAACATATTTACTTATCATTCTAGTCATAATGATCTCATGATATATAAATCTTCACCCAATGAATTCAAAAGATATATAGGTCCCACCCATCTCAAAATTAAACTATTCTTAGGTTCCAAAAAAATATGAATCATTTATCATAACATAACCCATGAAATAAAATGGGTTTCTTAAACATCATTCCATCATAATTCATATAAACTAAATGGATTTTATAAAAATAATTCCATCATAAACACAATAAAATCAATGTAATAATAGTGATAGAAATACAACACTATGTAATCATATATAGAAAATAATCTTGATTAAACACTTGAACTAAATTCTGGAGGAAAATATCTTTTAGTTTTCAAAAATGTTTTCTTTTCTCAAAATTCCATTCAATTTTAAAATAAATGAATTTAGTTGAATATTATCTTGAAATCATTTAGAGGAAGCTTCCTGGAAATAAGGTTTTATGAATATATAAAAATATGTTCCTACCTTATATTTTTAAACACATTTTCCTCTTACTTTTTCTAGAGAATTAAAATAGTACATTATATCGTAAGTGAAAGAACAATTACTTTCAAACCATATAGTAAAAGTTAAAAATGGGTAAAAATTAATTTAACATACATAGAAGACTTATAAAAATTTTATGAAAACATATTTAGAAAACATGAACATGGATGATAAATATGCACACAATAAATAATTACGTATAAAAAATCTTAGATAAAAATGAGATTGAAAAAAGTATCCCTTACCATAGGTCTGATATCCTTCATAGGTATTCGAACCTCCTATTATTCAGGTATCTCCTTTTGGTATGAACAAAAGGACTCTGTAAGATGGATTTATTCCCAAATTTTGGTCTCTATGATGAAGTTAGAGAAGTTGGGTGGATATTTGGGAGTGATTTGGATAATACAAAGGGATTTGAAGGTGTGATTAAAAGAGAAGATGAGGTTCCCTTTTATAAGAGATGGGAGGGGCACCTTTGAATAGTCTTGCAGTATTAATTTGTTATAATATTATTTTTGGTTTATAATACTCCCAAAATTATTGAATTCTATGTTAAAATGATTATGGTTCGAAATACTCTCAACCAATAAAATTTAGACGTGTTTTTATTTTATTTTAAACTTTATCATCTTGATTTACCCTTATTTAATCTTGTTAATATTATTTGTGGTCATAATATTATAAATATTAAATGGTTATAAATATTTACATATGTGTTGTCAATTTTCTATAATTGGATAATTTATGACATTTTGGACCAAATAATCTTTTCTTTTTAATTTCAAAATATTTTTGATATTTTTAAATTATTTAATAATATTTTATTTTTTTAAAATAACAACAGTGTTAATTTTGAAACTATTCATTTATTTGAAATTAAATAAAAATCACAAAGAAGATAAATTCTAATGAAATTTTTTAATACACTCCTAAAAAAGCCATATTCACATATAAAATTCATGGAGAACATTAATTAATTAATATAATATTTATTTTAGTGTTTTTAAAACCATTTATTTTATATTTCTATCAATAAAATAAATTCTACATCAGTATTGTGTCATAATTAATGAAAAATATTTAATATCTAAAAATTTTAAATAATTTTCACATGATGTATATAATTTCATTATATTTCTAGAGACTACATATGTTTTAAGTTTTATCATGTTTATCACTATGTTAAAATTATTATACTTATAAGATATATAAAAGTGACATGTTGTCACCTTATTTTATTTTAATTATAATTACATCAATTTATTTGGAAAAATAAATTTAAATGAATCAATTTTTACCCATGGGTGATATTGGATGACTTTAATTCATCTAATACTATTTTTTTATGTATTAGGGTAATTTTATTATCTTTATTATATTGGTAGTAACCGTAATTTACCCAATTTATCTTTAACTATGGTAAACAAATATTACCATAGTTACTATTAATAATATCAAAAAAATTACTATATTAACATAATTTTTACACAATGATTTTGAATATGGAATCCTTTTTTCATAATTCAAAACACATAACTGTCAAAAATTAATTTAAATTTAAATCATGTTGTCAAAAACCAAGAAGCGAGTTTTTGAAAAGTAAAAACTTATTAAAATATTTTCATATATTTATGCCCAATTTAAATGTGAAATTATTTCTAAATACCAAAATTGGATTAAATTTTAAAATAAATAATCTAATTACACTTTAAAACCAATTAAAAATATAATCTAACTATATAAATAAATTTTATGAAAAGGTAGTTTTGAATTAGAAAGCTGTATTTTGTATTATTCATTAAAATCTGAATAATATCAAAAAATACTAAAAATTAAACAAAATTAAATTTTATGTCACTCATCCAAATAAGAAGTTTATTTTTCAAAATATAATATATAAACGTTTTAAAAACTATATTTAAATTTGGTGCACCATCCAAAGGTGGAAAAACTTTATTTTTTGAAAAATACTTCTTTTATCTTAAAAAATTGAATTTTTTCTAATAATATGTCTAGAAGATACATAAGATGAATTTTAATGTTATATAAAATTCAAAAATGTGTTTAATACTATTCATAATGGATATTTTATATCCCATTAAATAGTAATATATTAATAATATATTGTTTTTTAGTGAAACATAGTATGACGTACAACACAGGCTATTGAGGAAGGTTGCTCTTTTGTGTAACGCGAGCCATGTAAGTGTTGTTTGCAGTGAAATCTTCCATTGGTGTTTCTTATAACATAATCCTAACTTAGTTTGTTTATAAATTGAAAAAAAAATATAATGAGTGTTTCATGAAATGAATTTTATCAAAAGAACATGAAATTATATGTAACACAAGCCAAGAATATTGTTGCATATACATTAAGCTAATATAGTGTTTCATATAGGGAAATATAATCATGGTGTACTATACAACACAATACATCAAAGAAATTAAAAGAACCTCTCTCCTGAAATCTTGGGGTGTCACACTCTACCCCCCTTAAAATGAACTTCTCCCTCAAAATTTGTTAGTGTTATAAATAGTTTACTACTTGAATGTTTCTGTCAAGGAAACCCACGTCGTAAAAAGGAATAATAAAACATCATTTTAAAATGGAATGTTAGAAACATAATGGTTAATAAATTTAATTCATCAATCGGTTCCCACATAGGAGAACATATGTGGGAAGTGAACACCTATATATGGAAGAGAAATATAATCATTATGTTCTGATGGATAGTTATAGAGAATACGGTATGGAGAAAGTTAACTACAAGAAAACCATAAATTTTTGATGATTTAAGGGACCATCTGATTTATTAGATAAGAAGGTTCTAGGATAACATTTTTTTCAATATCCATTTCCTAAAGTTGATGAATTTTTCCATGAGGATAAATTCTTACTTGATTTTAGTACAATATCATCATTGGTTGTTCCCGAAACAATTCCAACTTAATATCTTATTTAAAGAAATGAAGTTGAATTTTTTATTCTTAAAGTGTTATCAGATCAGGTTATTGAATGATAGGTCATTTCATCTGTCTCAACAAAAAGGTTAGAACAAGTTATCAAATATTCATAAGTCTACCTACAGTAAGATAACAATTTAATATAATAAATATCAACTGGAATGTAACATATACTATCCATAAATGGAAAACATTATAATCCTTCCAAAACAAAATATATAAAACATTAGAAAGAGGTGATCTAAATCGACATAACATTTTCCTTTTATATCTCATTTGTAAATTCTTTGTTGTCCCATTCTAAACATGTGAATAACTTAATCATGTATTATCTTAAAACATGATAATAGCAAGAATTACCCTATAACCTTAGTGAAAACATGCATTCTATCAAAATTAACTCTTTCCACACACCAAAAATACCAAAAATTTTATATACTCAAACCATGATATCACAATTTCCTTACATCAAGCATGAAAACATTAATACTATCAAACATCTCATTATCTCTTGGTCACTTCATTATTTAAATATCATGTGCTTTCCAAAAAAATTAAATCACTTTTCATGGTTACCAGTAGCATATAATAATGGAAAACCACAATGGACTAATACATAATTATTTCAATATTCCATAATAATGTATATGAGATTCCACAAAACTATTTTGGAATCCCATTCATAAACACTCAATCATTCCACCACTTCATTATCATACTCAACATCACTAATAGTGATCACATGTGAATTCCCTTTGTCTTTTTCCTAAGAGTACTTTGAAATAGATCATCATTAACCCTTAGATTAGGTCATTGGTTAGCATAATTCCCTATTTCCTTACACTTGTAGCATTGAAGTGTTGGTGGTGCATTATCTATAGTGTTTTCTCTATTCACATCATTAGCAACCATTCTCCTATTAGCTAGGCACTCAACTTCTTGATGGTCATCTTTTACAAAAATGAAAAAATTTCTAGATCCTTTACCATTATTCATTCAACACATGGAGTATAAGGAAACCTTCATCTTCTTTTCATCATTGTTTTGAGATTTTCCCTTGAACTCCATCTTCTATTTCTTGTCAAAACTATGAGATGGATAGGTAACACCAAATTCTAGTTATACCTTGATTGTGAAAGACACAATCTCATCATAGATACTAAAGTATATTATATCTAATGACCTTAAAAGACTTTTTTTATGCCACCAAAGATTCGATCAACATTACATTTAGGTTAGATGATAAATCCATAATCATACGTTGAATGTCTTGTAAAATTACACTTATATGTACTAAAAAATTCATCATTATTTATCTTAAGCTTAAGAAACTCTTTCTCGATCCTTGTTCAAATAATATGAGGGACGTACTTATTGAAAAAAATGTTCGTGAACATGTCCAATTCCATGGTTTCAATTTCATATTTATACCTTATATTCTTAATTATATCCCACCACTAGTCTGTTTCACCTTCTAAATAATAAATGGCAAAAAAGACTTTTTCTTGTTACGAATAGTTAAGGATGGAAAATATCTTTTCAATGGTATGGATCCATTGTTCAGAAACAAGTGGATCAGAAGACCCACTAAAAAAGGTGTAAATTTATTTATAAAGGACTCAATGAATATTGTTCCCTTATCTGCTCATTTGGAAGTCCAAAATGATTCATATCTTGTGTATCTAGAGAAATATGATTTTTTCATTCCATATCCCATAATATTTGGTTGTTCTGGAGGACAATCATTACATTGATTAGTAACATGGTTCATTCAGGTTCCACCCATTGTCTAAAACCCAAAAATAACAGTGTGAGAGGAATAAATTATACACATAAACAACATAATCATGGGGGAGTACTTTCAATCTCTAACATATTAGGTTTTATATAATTCTATTCATGATCATTACCATAATTCTAGGAATGTAACATATATTTATGCACATGAGCCTCAGCCCAGTTGGTGAGGACATATTAAGTGCATCTAGGAGACCTGGGATCAAATCCAGGAGGAGGCTAATTTCTGGCACTGTAGCAGGGACTGTGCAGAACTCTAGCAGGTACTATGGTAGAACTATAACAGGAACTATTTGTAAATATAGCGGCTAGGAATATTCCCCCATTTGGTACTTCAGGCCACCGATTTGGTCCATGTGTCCTTTAAGTCCTTCAGGACACCCAGGCCTTCAGGTTACTAAGGCCTTCAGGCCACTTCAAACACTTCAGGCCACCTTAAGTGAAGATTCAGACCAAAAAACCTACAAGGAACAAGCTTCAGAAGGAGAAGGATCAATGTGCTTTCACCATAGAAAATGCTAAACGGATTGCAAGAATGAGAGGGTATGGCACCTACCATCAAGACAATCTTGTGCATGCACATGAAAGCCTAGTCGAACATCCATGCGAAGGTGGAGAGCTGATTTCACTATGAAGATGTTGGGGAGGAGAAGTTCCAAGTAGTTTTTATGTGTTATATTTAATGTTTAAAGCCTACGGGCGATGAATTCCTCTAAGGTCTATATTCCTTTTAATACTTTCACCTATGGGCCTTGTAAGGGTTCCACCTCAACCCTTGAAAGGTGGATTATCAAAATCAATAAAAAAAATGAAGGCCTTTGGGCCATTGGAGGTAACATATAGTTATACTTAACCTTAGGGACATCCCTAAAAGTACCATAGAAATATCTCTTGGGATCTCACTATGTTTTTTGTATTCAAGTTTCAAAATTCTGACTAATCCTTCTCTCTGATACCAACTCTAACAACCCAAGCTTGACGTACATGAACATTAAATTAATTTTTTATAATACTTAATACATGAAACAAAAAGCCTCCCAAAGACCATATTAGTTTAGTGTATTTGGAAACATAGAACATAATCTTCAAACTTGGTCAAATATCTTCAAAATCTCCTATAATGATCTTCCCCTTTAGTTTTCCTACCTAAAACCTTTCTTTATATCCTGGTGAAAACAAATCATAAAAAGGGTGATCTTAAATGCTCAGTAATGGTAAACATGAAGTCAATCAAACAAAATATAAACACAACCATGTGAAAACATGAACCTAAATTTTGAATATCAAAATCATGAGTCTTGGAATAAATCTTGTCCGTACGTAAGGCATAGATCATAATGAAATATTAACCATGATAAAATAGCATTGGCATAAAAATGTAATTATGGAAAACAAATAAAAACATAATATGATTTCCATAGTATCCAAGGAATTGATGCCATGTCCATTATAGTGTACATAGTTCATTACTAAACTAGTTTTACTTGTTGTTCCAACCATGTATTACTGAATAAGATTTACTTTCCAATCCAACCTTTTATTACTAAACCAAAATTACTTGCCATTCTAATCATGTCTATATCATGAGATATAAATCCTTGCCCAATGAATTGGAGATAGATATATGTCCCACCCATATCATAATGAAACAATTCTTATATATGACCCAAACACATAAATCATTTATCATAGCATAACCCAATTAATAAAATGGGTTTCTTAAACATCATTCCATAATAATCCATATAAAATAAATTTATTTAATAAATATAATTCCATCTGAAACACAATCATATCAATGTAATAATAGGGATAGAAACAAAACCCTATGTCATCTTATATGGAAAATAATTTTGATAAAAACACTTGAAATTAATTCCTAAGGAAAATATCCTTTCTTTTTCAAAAATTTTTCTTTTCTAAAAATGCCACACAATATTAAAAGAATAGAATTTGGTGGAAAATTATCTTGAAATATTGTATAGGAAGATTAGCATTGATAAAGTGTCATGAATATGTAAAAATATGTTCATGTTGTATAATTTAAATAAAACATTCTCCTCATACATTTTCTTGAAATGTCAAAAATTACCTCATATGGTAAACAAAATAAAAATTACTTCCAACCCATGTATTAAAAGTTAAAAATGGGTAAAAATGACATTAAACATACATAGAATTTTATTTAGAATTTTATGAAAACATTTTTACAAATCATGGACAAGGATGATAAATAGAAACATAATAAATAATTATATATAAACAATCTTGAATAAAAATGAGATTGAAATATTATCCCTTACCTTAGGTCGGATATCCTTCGTATGTATCTAAACCTCCTCTTTTTTGGATATCTCCTTTTGGTATGCACAAAAAGGCTCTTTAAGATGGCTTTATACCCAAAGGGTGGCCTCTATGTGGAAGTGACAGAAGTTGAGAGGATATTTGGGGAGGGTTTGGATGAGCCAAAGGGCTTTGGAGATGTGATTAAAAGAGAATAATATGTGCTCTTTTATAAGAGAGGAGAGCGGAAACTTTGGAATATCTTGAGATATTAATTTATTATAAAATTATTTTTGGTTTATAATGCTCCAATACACATTTATATTGAATATAAGATTATTATGGGTCTAAATCCTCTTAAATAATAAAAATTAGACATATTTTGATTTTATTTTAAACCTTATCATATTGATTTACCCTTATTTAATATATTTAATTTTATTTATTATCATAACATATTAAATATTAAATGGCTATAAATATTTACTTATGTGTTGTAAATTGTCCAAAATTGGATACTTTATGACATTTTTTACCGTATAATTTTATGTTTTTAATTTTTATATATTTTTTATATTTTTTAATAATTTAATAATATTTTATTTTTATAAAATATCAATAGTTTCAATTTTGACACTATTCATTTATTTCACTTTAAATAAAATCCACACAGAAGATATATTCGTAGAAAAAAATTTAATACACTCCTATCATGTCATAGTCAGCTAGAACATTTCTGGAGAACCGTAATTAATTCATATGCTATTTATTTTTATGTTTTTAGAACCATTTATTTGATATTTATATCAACAAAATAAATTCTACATTACTATTGTGTCATAATTAATGATAATTATTTAATCTATAAAAATTCTAAATAAATTCACATGATTTATATAATTTTATTAGTGTTCTGGAAACTAAATATTTTTGAATTTTTATCATTTTTATCACTATATTAAAATTATTATACTAATAAGATATATGAGAGTTACATGTTGACCCCTTCTTTTATTTTAATTATAATTATATAACTTTCAAGGAAAATAGGAATTTAAATGAATAAATTATGACCTATAAGTGATATTGGTCGACTTTAATTCATTAAATATGATTTTGGTAGGTGCTAAGATAGTTTTATTGTCTTTATCATACTGTTTGTTTCCTTAATTTACCTGATTAAACTTAAACTATGGTAAATTAAAATTATCATAGTTACTATTCATAATATCAACAAAAATTAAATGTAAAATATTACCATAATTTGTACCCACTTATTCCAAATATGCAATTCATTTTTCATAATTCAAAACACATAATTGGAATAAATTGATTTAAAATTAATTCCTACTGTCAAAAACCAAAAAGTGGGGTTTTAAGAAGTAAAAACTTATCAAAAGATTACCATGTGTGTATGTCCAATTAAAATGTATAATTAATTCCAAAAAACAAAATTAGATTGTATGATAAAACATAATCTAATTACACTTTAAACCCAATTAAAATGATAATCTATCTATATAAATAAAATAGATGAAAAGGTAGTTTTGAATTAAAATGTAATATTTTTCACAATTCATTAAAATAAAAAATTTATCAAAAAAATACCAAAAATTCAAAAAAAAATTAAATTTTTATCTCCTGCTTCAAAAATAAAAAGTTTATTTTTTAAAATATAATATATAAAAGTGTTAAAAACTATATTTAAAATGGGTGAGCCATCAAAAGGCGACAAAACATTATTTTTTGAAAAATATACCTTTTATGTGAAAAAATAGATTTTATTATTATATTTTGTCTAGAAAACACATAAGATGGATGTTAATGTTATATAAAATTGAAATTTAGGTTAATAATATTCATAATAGCTAGTTTATATCCCAATAAATAATAATATATTAATAATATATCACTCTTTAGTAATACTCGGTATGGCATACAACGCAAGCTATTGAGGAAGGTTGTTGATGGTGGAACACAAGCCAAGTAAGTATTGTGTGTAGTGCAAGATTCATTTGGTGTTTTTTATAACTTAATGAAATAATATTTCATTTATAAATTGAAAAAAATATATACTCAGTGATGTGTGAAAGTAATTCTATCAAAATTACTTGAAATTGTGTGTAACACAATCCAAGAACAGTTTTGTTTATACAACAAGAAAATACATTTTGCGTATAGAAAAAAATAATATTGGTGTAGAGTATAACACCATACATCAAAAAAAAAATTAAAATAATCTATCTCATAAAATCTCAGGGTGTTATAGTAAATGTTAAAAAATTATGTGAATGACTTTAACATTATATGAGGGTATCTCATTTATATTATCATAAATTTTATATGTTATGTTTTTTAATCTTATATTACTTTAATATCTTTTAGAATATTTTTAATTGGTAGTTATAGTAGTTCGGAAATATTTAATGAAATTTTAATTATTGTTTGAAAATGTATGGAACATAATCCTGAATGAATAAATCTAATAGAGGGAGATTGTCAAACCTTCTAGAATAAAGATAAATTTCAAATAAATGGGGTACTCACCCCAATTATAATTTCATTTATGAATGGTAGATAAATTGAAATATTATAGATGTAGTAAATATTCTAGTATTGCCCCTCTAATTCGTCAGTATGGGAAGAAAGTACGTCTTAAAATGTAATATGGAGATCATAATGAAAATTATAAAAAATCATCTTCTGAATGATCAAATTACAAGAACTATATTGAGTATATTTAAAAATTATTCTAAAGTGTCACCAATTTAGTGGAGTCATTGGAATATTTGGGTTCATAGTTTCACTTCAATAAAAAACATAGATGAATAGGGAATTTTATATATTTTAGATTAAGATACAAACATTTGAATGATGATAAAGTTGTTCAAGTAATGTAAAAAATCTATTTCATCGTCGAGATGTATAATAAGAGCTTCATCAAGATATAAAATGTGTGACATTTAATTGGTTTATCAAATAATATAATATCCATGGTATAAATAAATGAGTTAGTATATGAAAATAGAATCACCAAAAAAATTTAAGGTGAATTTAGGATATGAGGTGGTTTCACATGTTCTTACAGATGTAACCCTAAATATAACATGATTAATTGATTGAGTTTTGATTTCCTGAACAATCACTTCATAGTGTTTGGATTTATTTAATTTCTATCTCAGACACACTAGTGATAATAACATGACATTTTAAGATACAAAATTTATACTAAATCTTGTTAAAAATGTGTTTTAATAGTTTCAGTATTTTATTCATGGGGTAAAAAGATTTATTTTTAACACAGGAGGATGAAATTTCTCAAATATGAGTTTAGAATAACTTCTTATATAAGTATGGGTTCATCCCATGAAATATCCCATAGTGGGTTCCTAACATTATAAATATAATTAACGATGACACAAATAATTCATGTAGTGACCTATCCCAAGAAATCCTAGAGTGGATTCCTAGTAACATTAAATGAGCACATGACACATGTAAATTGTGTTTTAATAGAACATACAGTTCAATAGTCTTGGAAAACTAGATATATACATGAGTATTGTATTACAAATAAATACATAAAATAGAACATAATTTCATTCCTATTAACATTATTCTATCTAGAGTAACATTAATATCATTTTTATCACACTTCAGGGAATCATGGGGAAAGGAAAAATAATAAGGGTGATCTCAAATTCTCAATAAGGGTAGGTACATCAGCAGAAATAATGAATCCCTGAGAATAATTATTATATAAAGGTAAATATTTGAACACAATCGACATGTAATAAATAAACAAATAAGCACGTGTGTAATCAATATGTCATGGTAAATAACTGAAAACACATTCCATTTTAAAAAATTGATAAGTAATAATGAATATAAAAGCTAATAAACTAAAAACACATGTTATTAAATCAAAAATATATTAATGAAATGAATCCAAATAATTTTTTCATAGTAAAAATATAATAGATTATAAATAATGAATTGATATGATGGAATTCATTAATTATTGGATGTCATGTATGAGTGACAAGAAAACCAATATTGTCTTAACTTTTCACTAGATTTTTTAAAACTACATGTAAAAAGCCATTTAATATGTGAAACTGATTTTTAAAATGGGAGAATATCTATGCATCGAGGGGATACATAAAATTTGGGTCCCACCTGTCACTACAAATCAAAATAATTCCTCATATTGATTAATTTACATAATTAATAGACAATATACTTCATAAAATATTTATATTTAATAAATAATACCAATTTATAAATACTTACCCATAAAATCAAATAAAAATCAATATAAAAACGTTTTTTCATAGTTTTATATAGTTTATTAAATATTTATATCCATCACCCATGAATGTGGGTATTTAATGAAATTTCTAATGAGAAATTATTATAATAATGTGATTTTTCTAAGATAAAGTTAATAATAATATTAGAGACTCAGATTTCAAATATAGCCTTAATAACATGGTAGTTTTTAATATAAACCCTTTGGGTGATATAATAAATTCTGAAATACAGAATAAAATGAAGTATGATTAAATCCTGATACTAAAAGAAAAATTGGCAATATATACACCACATTTATGTGAACTGGTGAATATCAACAAAGAAGTCACAATGTAATATAAATCGATATGAAATCACTTACCTTACTTTTAATTTCAGTTGAATGTCCTTTAAACTCTATTATAATGTTTTAAATCTTGTTAATAACCTATATAATAACCATAAAAATATTTTAAACTATCATATATTAACTTCTTATAATATCTTATTACACATTTTTTAACAATCTTTCATTGTTTTCAATATTTCTTGTGTTAATTGCATAGTTTTTAGTAGGTTTTAACTTATTATTTTTGTTCTTCTTACATCAATCATGATTTCATTATCTGAATTATTCAAACCATGAAGTAATTATAATAAATATTTAGTACATATTAATTTATAATAATCCATGAGATTTGGATATAAAAAATAAAATTCAACGTTTTTTGAGATGGTTGGTCGTATTTACACATGAAAGATACTTACATTTCTATGACGTATATGAAATAATAAAAATTAAATGATATATATGTATATTATAATCAGAGTATCATATTTATGTCACATATTATTATTAATACTATTATTAATACATTCCATGTAAATTGGGAATGAATCACATCACTTTGAGGAGGTGGTGGTCCACCTGTCCAAATACAATGTTTTCATATTCTCATAAAGTTGTAAGATTAAATGTATTATTATAAATATATTATAGAATTAAAAATAAATTTAATTTACTTTATATATCATATATAAAAAAATCCATCAATATTATAACCATAAATGGTGGTAAATGGAATAATGAACGACATTGGTTTGCGAGGCGTTAGTATGCCGCACAAACGAATAATTATTATATATCCTATTTATTAGATGTGTGTGAAATTGAATTCATAAATATTATTTTAAAAACATATAAATTAAATTAATATATTGAGGTTAATATATTAGTATTATATAAAAATATTTCAAATTTTTGAGAAGTAAATTAAATAAAAGTGATCGTTGAAGAAGGCAATCTCTTATTCGAGTAACTCCTTTTGGTTTGTATCAAAAGGCTTACTCGTATTGATTTTACCCAAAAGTGATGCTTCTAGGATGAGTGTATAGATTTTATGTGATTATTTGGGAATATTTTCAATGATCCATAGGGTAAAATAGGTGTGAATAAGTGGTAGGGGTGACTGCCTTTTTATAGTGGGGCAGGTGTGGCATTCTTTTAAATTTTGGAAAAGGGAACTCCATCCACATTTTTTCCTTGTCATGTGGATCCAATATTTCACCAACATAAATAAATTGGTGTATATAGTCTATATATTTCCATTAAATGACATTTGGTTAATATTTTAGATCAATTTAGACCTTAAAATAAAAGTTTTGTCGCTTGGTAAGCTAATTTCTCTCTTAAATGTTGAAATTAATTTTAATTACCACAGCTAATATTTTTGGTCAAAAACTATGTAAACACTTTTAGAAATTATAAATTAATCTAAATCAAAATATAGAATATATTTTTCTAAATTTAAATAAGATAAGTGGAAAAAATTAATTTAAAATTTATCTCGCATAGGGGATGATGAAGCAGATTTTTAAAGTAAAATGTTAAAAAGTTTGAATTGATTTTATATCAATTTTCAGAGTGATATTGAATTCAGTGTACAAAATTGTATTAATATTTTTATAAAATATATAATGTGAGTCTGAAAGTATAATTTAAAAAATAATTTAACCTTAGAAATTGTTGAGACAGAAAGTCAATTTTTAATTAAAATCCATAAATTTACACTATTCATAAAAAAAGAAACTTCTTAGAAAAAATAAATAAAATTAACCCATTAAAATTTTTATGTTTCTATTTCTGGAATAAATTTTATTCTAACAAAAAAATATCGAATTTTTAAAATTTTATTTAATATGGTTTCACCTTTAAAAGGTGGTGAATCCAAATTTATAAAAATATACATTTTTATGTATAAAAGTGGGGTTGGTCATATCTTATTCCTATAAAATAGATTGGAAGAATAAAAAAATATTTTATTGATTATAATATATATATATATCATTAATAAATACACTAATTTTAATTATATTAATTTATTATGATAAAAAATATTTTTGTGCTTAAAAACATTTTAATTACATCTAATTGGTTTTTATATTCATATCTAATTAATTGGTAAACTATGAATTCATATTATATTTTTATAAACCGTATATTTACATAATTCAATTGATACTTTTAATGACATCAAATTTAACTAAATGGTTAAATCTTATTAAATTATAGAATAAAATTTTCATAATATATTGCAGTTCGGTAAAACATGGTCTTTTGTGTAACTCAAGTAATTGAAGAAAATTTCTTTTTCATGTGATGCATGGTAAATAAATATTATTTGAATTTATAGCCAAATAATATTAAAAAAATTAGAATATTAAATATACCATAATTTTTCAAGATTTTATATTCACTTCCACGTTTGTTTTTTCATGATATAAATTCTATCAAATAAAAACTACTCTTTTATAATTTTCGGGGTGTTGCATTCTCCCCACCATAAATAAATTATATCCTCAAAATTTTTAAATAGTTATTACTAATAAAGAGTTTAATATTTTAATATAACAGTTTAAAAAACCTAAATTGTAAAAGTTTTTATAAAATATCCTCTTAATATGAGATAATTTTAATTAAAAAGTCACATGGAATAACATATAATTATGATTATACATAGGGGAACATTAATGGTAATTGAAAATATATACATGGAGGAATGTAATAAATATTTATAGAGTTTTATTGATATCATTAATCTCAAACAAGTGAATGATCGATGGAATGTTGAGGGCCTCAAATTCAAAATGATTTGGTTTTTCAAAATACATTCAGTTCAATAAAAATTAACGTATTTGGATTGTAATTTTTTGATCATTTTCTAGATGTGGGGTAACTCTTTTACTGCCTATGAATATAAGGAATTATATTTACTATAAATATTTCTATTTTTTAAATAAAATTTTTATGCTTTTTATGTTTTTTAACAATTTTCAATCCATACATTACTTTACAAAATTTATAACTAAAAATTGACTTTGATGTGGGAAGTAATAAAACACACTTCTAATGGATCATAAATCCCATAAATGTTTGACATGTATTTCCATTTCATTATAACTATTCCCTAAATCCAATATAGTTAATACATTAATCTCTAAACCTAAAAATTAACACTACTCATTCATTATTAATATTTATTCATCAAATTGGTTAACTAAAAATAAGGACATGTTGTCTAGGATATTACAAAGGTAAGTGGTTGACGTTAAACCCTAATCATCCATCTATCATGGGTTTATGTCCAAAAACCGTGCCGAACTTGATGGGTTGTCTCCTAGTATTCAATTTGTCCTTTTTGAAAAATGGTATTCATATAATTTCTGAAATAAATTTGATATACATCATTGATATTTAGTAGTTAAATATTCTTTTATATATGGTTTTCAATAAAAATCCAACACATAAATTCTACCACAATTTATTTCCACAAAGGTCCTTTCTTGGTATAGATTTTGTCTTATAGAAGAAGGAGTTTCCTAAAACCAAAAACCATATTATGAGAATAAATTATAATTTTAGAAAAACTATGTAATCATTTTTATGATGTATAAATCATAAAAAATTATTTTCAATATAAGAAACCATATATTTAACCTAGGTTATTTGTTTTTTATCTATTCAATTCATTGATAATATTTTTTAAATAAAATGTAAATTATCCTAAGAATTTCCCCTATGAGTGTCTAACAGTGTATGTAGTATGACCCATTCTCATATACCAGGTTCTTCACAAGTTAGGCCAACAACCCATTTTGAAGTTGTTATATATAGGTACATCTATTCTAGAACTATGTATACTTTTAGTATATAAAAATTTATGTATTTATAGGAAAATCACTTAATCTCTATCTAACAAAAACATTAGGATGTCCTCTAATTGTACACAAATTATATCATAGATTAATGTTCTGTAATATATATTTTCCAAAATCTAATTCCTACATTTCCTACTAAACTTTCCCAGATACCAACTCTTGAGAACCGACCCCAGATAGTCAGAGCCGGTGTATAATAACACTACATTTACATAAGATATATCTAAATCACGTCCTAAAGGACCAAACATTATAGTTTTCTCGATAAACTACATACATCCATGGGTACTGTATTAAAAATTAATACACGTTGTAAAACATAATTTTTTATCAATATTAGCATTTTTTTCATCTACTATATCCTTGCATATTTTTCTTATCATACTTCATGGAATCTCAGGGAATGAAAACATAATAAATGTGATCTAAAATTCTCATTAAAATTATGTACAATAGAATAAATAATGAATAATTGGGAATAATCATTATGGAAAGTTAAATATCTAAACTAACATAAAATGTAATAAATAAACTAATAAGTAAGTTTTTAAACATTATATAAAGTCAAATAACTGAAAACATGTTCCATTTACATAACTGAATAAGGAATTATTAATATGGATATGGAAGATATTAAAAACAAATTCCATTAAATCAATAAACTGAGAATGAAATGCATCCATAATTTTTTTTCATAGGGAAAATATCATGGATTGTGAATAATGATAAAAAATGAAGGCAATGCATAATTATTTGAAATCATGTCTGAGGAATATGGAAACCTATACCATAAAATCCTTTTAAAAGATGGTTTAAACTATATGTAGAAACAATTTTAATTTTTATAAATGATTTTTCTATTAAGAACATATAAATTAATCGAATGGATATATAATATACGTGAACCACACATCAATTACCCTCTAAATAATTCACAATATAGAGTAATAATTTTAAATAGTAAACAATATTCCTTATCAAATATCTATATTGAATAATGATTATAGATTTATCAATATTTCGCCATAAAATCAAATACCTATAAAATTAAACACCAAATATAAAAATTGGATACTGATTAGAAGATAATAATATCCATCACCCAAAAATGTGTATATTTTGGTAATTTTCCAATGATTAATAATTATAATAATTTTATTTATATAAGATAAAGTTCATAATCATAATAGAAAGTGGGGTTTCCATGATAACTTTTACAACTAGGTAATTTTCAAGATAAACACATTGGGTGAGAAAATTCATAGTGAATATTAATATGCCATGAATTTTGAGTGATTAATCATATTATAATATAAATTTTAATTATATACATTATATTAATGTAAAGTGGTTCGTAATAAAAAAATAAGTCTCAATAGAATATAAATTCATTGGAAATCCCTTACCTTCTATTTCTATTAAAGTAAATGTATTTTAAAGTCATGTTTAATGGATTTTATCATGTATATAAATTATATATTAAACATAAAAATATTTAAAATATTATATATTATCTTATATTAATATATTATTACCCATTTATTGACATCCTTTCATTCTTTTCCCTATTTCATGTGTCAATTGCCATGTATTTTTACTATGTTTTAACTTGTTATTTTTTTAATATAGATAATAATTTAATCATCTAAAAAATGTAAACCATGATTTAATTATCATATATACTAATTATATATTTAATTATAAAAATCCAAAATATTTGGACATAGGAAATTAATTTCACTATTCAAGGACACGGTAGGTTATACATATGCTTGAACTCCACTTCCACTTACTTTTCATGTTAAAAAGAATAAAAATTAAATAATATATTTGTATATTATAATTTTAATATCATATTTATTTCATATATGTCACATATTTTTGTTGAAAGCTTTCTTAATATATTATATGTAATGTGTGAATGGATCACATCTCTTTGAGGATGTCGTAGTCCACACCTACAAAAATGATGTTATCATTTCCCAAAAAATGGACGGAATTAAAGTATGATTATATATATATTTCTAGAATCCTAATGATATTATAAATAATATATATATATATATATATATAATATAATATAAATACTTCCTCATTCTAACAAATAATGTCTTAATTGGAAGAACAAGTGAAATTGGTTTGTGAGGTGGTAGTTTTTCGTACATACAAATGATGATTGTGTACCCCACATGAAGGTTGTGAGTGAAAGTGTAGGTAAAAATATTATCAGAATATATTCTCATTATATTTAAGATACTATTTTTATTATGTTACAATGATATAATAATAATTTACTAGGTGGAGAAGTAAATGAAATAAAATAGATCATTGAAGAAGGTTACCATTTATTCGGGTAACTCATTTTAGATTATACAAAAATAACTACATGTACAGATTTATTACTAAATATAATATTATAAAAAAAATTATGGATTTTGGGTACTTATTTGGGTAGATTTTGGATGAGATAAATTTTTTTAGGGATGTGAAATAGTGGGGGGTGAGTGCCTTTTTATAGTGGTGGTGGAGTATCATTATTAAAAAAATTTTAAGAGGTAATTGCACGCATATTTTTCCATGTTTTATTTCTCCATTAATAATCGAATTTAAAAAAATGGGAGAATTTGGGTGAAATGTGTCCATCCAATGGATTTTGGACAAGTTTCTAGTTCATTTTGGCACTAATGGTTAAAGTTTACTCCCTTGTTAAGTTAATTTTTTGTTGTGTCGTTGTAATTAATTTTAATTACTATCACTAGTATTTTGGATACAAAACTAATTTTTCATTATTATAAATTATAAACATTTCTGAATCCTAATATATAATCCATGGTTTCATTTTAAAATCACACAAGTGGCAGAAATTAACATAAAATTAATCTTGTAGAGAGGATGATGAAGTAGGTTTTTAATATAAAAACATAAAAAAGTTAAAATGTTTTTATTTCTAGTTTAAAATTTAAATTGTTTACAATTATCTAAATCATATTAATAGGTTTATAATTCATATAATTTTTATTTAAAACTAATTTAAAATATAATTTTCTCTTATAAATTGTTGAGTTGAAAAGTCAATTTTCAATTAAAATACAGTAATTTTATCTATTCCTTAAAAATTGATTCTTCTAAAAAAATTCCAAAAATTGACCCTAATATAATTTTTATGTTCATATTTTAAAAATTATGTTTAATTTAAAATGAAATTCATAAAACCTCAAAAAATTGGATTTTAATCTTGTTCTTCATTAAATGGTGGTAAAAACCACCATTATAAAACTATACATGTTTATTTGTAAAATTGGGGTCATTTATATATTATTACTATCATATATATTGGATGAATATTTAAAATATTTTGTTGAATATATAATTTTTATATTTCATTAATATCATTCACCAACGTTAATTAATATAATTTATTAGGTTGAAAGTCCTTTATGGGAATAATAACATTTCTATTATATTTGATTATTTTTTATACTCATTTCTAATTAATATGTAACTTATGAATTAATTTTATATTTTTATAAACCATATATTTTCATACTTTAGTCAATACTAATCAAGAATTCTAATTAAATGGACATGTTATATCTTATTATATAAAAGAATAACATTTTAATAATTTATTATTATTTGATAAAACTCAATCTTGCATGTAACGTTGGTCATTGAATAAATCCATTTCATTTTTAGATGTAGTATAACTAAGTATTGAACACATTGAATGATATATAATTTATTATATTTATATAAAATATTAAATATTTCCTAATGTTTCCAGAGGTTATATCCCATTCTTTGTTTGGTGTTGTGTGTCATACATGCTATCATAAACAAATTATTATTTCATAATTTTAAAGGTGTTATAATGTATAGGATTACATTCAAAAATTATAATCCAATGTCATTAAATATTTTCTTCGATGGATAAACATTATTTAGATTAAAATATTTTAGAAGATAAAATTACAATGTTTTGATAATTATTTAGAGTATTGTAAGGGATGATTCATGATCATCTATTATAAGATGAGGATCCTATTGAGGATCAAGGTTACAAGAAATCTCACTATAATGGTTACGAATTTAGATTATCCTAAGGAAAATAGAGAATTCATAGAACATGATGTTTATCATTGAAATTCATATGACTATTTAAGTAGAATTAGTATAAATTTAAATTTATGTGGTTAAAACTGTCATCTATATGCATTGGGTCCTCTGATAATATAGTATTTAAGGTATTCTAACCCATATGATGTTATACACTGAATAATTTTTGGATTTATAGTTTTTTTTTCATCAATTCCAATTATAGGGACATACTAAATGAAAATTTAAAGATATATTTATTTGTGTGATATAGTGGTGTAAATTATGTATTCTAGAACCATAATGATTAACATTGGAAGATAATAACAGTTTGGGATATTCAATCAAAAATTAATGTCATATGATATTACTAAAACCTATTTATAAAGTATGTTTAGAGAAAATAATCCACTTAAAATTCCTAGTTGATCCATATGTGGGTCTGTGAAGAGTGTTATTTATGTAGTCTTTAGACTATATAAGTGAATGTTATGTAAATATAATGGAAATTACAGTATTAGTGTACATATCTCAATTTCAGTATTCTATATGATAAAATAATAGAAATTTTAATAAAATAAGGATCAATACATTAATTTTTATTGGGATATTTATTAGTGTTAGAAAATCAGTTCAAAAGTTTGGAGTATAAATAAACATAATAGAAAATAATTTATGGGGGGAAAATGAATGTATGGAATATGGTTCCACTATTAGTGACTATAAATTTATTAATTGAAAGGAGAAATGAAATAATATTATTATATTGTAAAAAAAAGTTTATAAGGACACCATATTTGAAAAAATCACATAAGAATATTTTTTTTTTCAATTTAACTAAGAAGACTATAAATATGAAAATGAAATATTAATTTCTAAATCTTAATGGTTTTTAAAAGAATGAATGTAGAAAATTATAATAACTATTCTCATTGGTTGTTAATTATTCATTCATAAAAGCATTACATGACAAGGATGTTGCTAAAAATATTTACATAGTGGAGTTAGACATAATTACACCCATTATTCATGGATACATATATGAATATTTTTAATCAAACTAAACAATTATTTTCAAGGATTAGTTAAATTATTACATAGTGTTTAAACTGATGTATAGTCTTTATGAATTCATGTAGATTCCATTTAAATGAAATTGGGAATCCAATACAATCATGTATGGTAATGTTTTAACTTGGCTAAGCACAAACAATGTTTGATACTAGGTGGTTGATGGAGATGAAATTTTGATCATATATATTTTCAATATGGATGAAATATTATGGAATGGTCAATATTTTTGGAGTATTGAACACATATAGTGTTCTTTTTTTGGATGATTCAAGTTGAAATGTTATGGTAATGATAATAAAGTCATAGAAATTAATATTTACAGAGAGTGTATGGGATGAAAATTCAATGGTGTTATTGGAATGGGAATACATCCAGACGATAATGTATAATTTTATGATATTTCAATATTTTTTTTATATCAAATGCATTTTATAGAAACATTAAAATTTAAAAGGGGGAGGTTTGCAAAAATCTTAATATGATGTCATGTATATGGAAAACATTATATTTTCATTGGTTGCATATATGATGATGTATTCCATGATATGTACTCAATAAAAAATATAATTTCTAGTGGGATATTGGATCCATTTCATGTCAAAATCATGGAATATGGGAAGGATGTTATGTGGATAATATAGTATATAAGGAGAAAAATAGATAGATTATTTTTCTTTATTATATATGGTCTATAATACGTTTATGTTGATACTAATTTTTCTTGGAATCTATATAGTAATAAATGTACCTTGTAGTGTTTTTTTCACATATAGATGGACAATAGATGGATGGATTTCATAGTGGTAACCAATTATCATATATCCTAAATATACATGCTATGTATGTGTCAATAATGGAATAAGGTAAAATATTTGTGAGGATAATGGTTTTGTTAATGGATTGTGAATGATGCAAGAAATACAGAGCATTATTCCTTGAAAATTAATGTACAATCCATTTGATACAAAAAAAACTATATTAATTAGATAAAACAATTACCTTCTAAAATAGTCCTTTCATCAAATTCATAAATGATAATTAGTTACTATAGTTACATAAATATAATTGGGAAAAATAATGAAGATATTTTCAATAATGATTTAGTGTATGGATTTATGAGGAAAAGTTGGCCCTTAGTGGCACCTTGATGAATCGATGATAGCTGAGGGCACTCTATGATAAAAAAAATTGGTTGAATTTTTTATACTTAAGTGTGGGGTAATATTTATTTAAAATTTTAAGTAGTATTATTATTGAATTATTATAAGAAATTAAATCCTTAATCTTGATCCATTTCAGTTGATGAGAAAGTGCAATTATAGATGATACAGTTTCAAATAATGAAGTGCTTTCCAAAAAAATATAAGGGAAGGGGGATCATTGGATAATATTAGGTTATAATTATTTACAAAAATAGTAAAATTTAGTGATGTTTATAATTAATGTTATAATTTATTATGAGTATGGACATCGGAGGATTATCATATAATCAACATGAATAGATTTTCCTGTAATGAGGTGGTATAAAAGATTCATGAGATGATGTTTAAAAGGGTCATGTACTATTTTGTGGATGATTTTAGTCATGAGCTAAATTTTATAGATGATTCATATTGATCAAGGTTAATGAAGGTAGATAAATCAACCAGATATTTAGTGATATATTTATCTTCTAATAAAATTAATTTATTTGATAACTTACAAAACATGAAAACATGGTTTTAAATAATATGTGATATAAATCAATTTATTTAAAAGTTAAAATATACCCAAGATGATAAAATCATTTGTAAATATTTTAATAACCATACTGTGTAGACTTTATATAATGGTTATATATAATGTTAGTTCACTGAAAATTATGTACGCAATTTTCAATAAATTCATTTAATACTTCAAAAATATATTCTCATTAAAATTATTTATTTATTTTGTGCAAAAATAATATAATTAATTTTTTAAAAATTTATAAAATTTATTTTAGAAAATACAATTATTTTCATAAATCATCATATAAAAATTATCTTTGAGTGATTTTTTGATAAGTTTCTAAAAATATATATGTTATCGATGGGTACTGAAAATACTGATTTTTTTATTTAAAATTTCCATTTTATTTTAAGAATTTAAAATAAAATAATTCATTTTAAAATAGATTAAAAATTAAAATTAATTTATGTATATTATTATTAATCTAATTAATCTTGTTGTAATTATTTTTATTTTTTATTTAATAATAAAAGATTTTAAACATTTGAAATCCTTTTTTTTAAACACTGCTTTTTTCAAGTTTTTCTTATATAATTTTAATTTAAATTATTCCAATAATATGAATTTTATATTGTTAAATGGATTCTACAATTGGATTTTTAGGTTTAATTTCATACCATACTAAACAAATACATTGAGATTAACTATGTAAATCCTCTTCTCATGATATACCTGATTGAACTTATCCTATAAATAATGTTTCATAAGATGTAAATCTTTTGAATCAATAGTTCATAGAACTATGATTAGTTTCTCAATATTTAATATATGAAAGTTTATTTTTTGGAATTATATACATTTATTTTTTGGAAAACCATTCACTACCAAAAAATCTATATATCTCCTCCTACTACGACGTTATTTTATGAAACAATAAGCCATTTTTTCAAAATTTATTTTTACTTTATAGAAAACATATATTTTCGAATGTATTCATTTTTTGAAATGATGAAACCAACTTCCTTACGAATACATCCCACATGTCTGAAAATTTTATAAAAATTGAATCTTCATAAAATTCTAGATATTCATTGTCAAATAATTAATTAATTTTATATGGATGGTGGATACATCTTCTTAAGACATGAAAATATGTTTGATCTTCTAAACTCTTACTATGGACTAGGATCTAATTAATCTATAAGAAAGATCCTTATTAAACTATCATTATATACATTCTTCTAACACCATGATTGTTTATTCATACTTTCGTTTTCAATTTCATGATGGTTTTTTATACATGAACCATTAATTTAATATAAATTTTATAATTAATAAGAACATCTTGTTCTCATAATCATTTATGTATTATACATACTCCTCAGTAGTGTATACAATAATGAATAATGATTTTAAATATTAATTAAGCATGTTCACTACATCAATATATGTTTATATATTTCAAATAATCAATGATTTATATATTAGAGAATAAAACATCCTTTATTAACATGATATCCTTATATTTATAAGTTTATTTTTGGTACACATGGACTCATGTTGATAATATATGTTTCCATATACACTGAATCATCCTAAAATGTCTTCGGTAACTATAAATGCAACTTGTCAATTTTTATTACCTATATTCTGGTAATCCAGGATATTTTTTTCATTCTTTGGTCAATTTTCATGCTGTTTGTGATGACTTATATAAAGTTTTTGATATTTATGATCTATTTCATGATTGGAGAATGGTTATGCAAAACTATTTTAGTCTTCCCAGTACAAAATGTTCCATGAGTTGGAGTTTATGTGGGGGGATACATTTAGATCAAATAGTGTAGCCTCCCCCAAACATCATGTCGCATGAGAAGGTGGGGAGTTAATAGTTGGGGAACCATATCTAAATATTGCTTCAATACCGTAAACCCCATTTTATAGTATTTAAGGAAGTGGTTCCTGATTTTTTATGTTATTCTAACTGTACATCTAAACTATGTGACTCTCTATATAATATTAGTAATATAACATGTTTAGGCATACATTTTCTTCTAACCATGTGGAATATCTGGGGAAATAATATCTCGAGCTTATAAACCTCTTTAAATTATAATTATTTTACCAAAATACCAATTATAAGTACTAAGATCCTACTAATCAATGATAATTTTTATCATTCAATTTTGGAGGCTCTATAGAGGTTGTTTTCCCATTTATCACCTTTTATTCTCATATTGAAGATCTAATAGTTTTTATTGATCCATGTCTTGTAATTATAACCTCTATGATTGGGAATTATCCATCCATTCTCTATCATCTTATTTTAGAGTGGCGAATCCTCTTGTTTTCAATAGTTCTAAATACAATTTCATAGATTATAATTTAAGGGATTATTCTAAAATGTAACAGCTGATTGTCTCTTTATTAAAAGTTCCCATTTTAGGATATGTAATGAGCATGTGATTAAAAGAATGTGATTATGTAATTATTATAAATTCACATGATACCTTAATTACTTTATATATTTCAAATTTATATTAAATAAATATAAATACCACAATTGAAAAGATTTTAGTTTTTGTTTTTAAATAGAATCTAATTTAAAAAAACTCTATTTCAAAGGCTTAGAAAATAATTGGACTATTTTTAGAAAGATGGATTGAAATGAATTGTGAATTCATGAAAATATTTTACATTGATTCAAATTAAAAAAGGAATTAATTGAAGGTTGACTTTAAAAAGTCATGTAAATGATGAAAAAACTATTATATTGTATTGAAATAGAAATGTAATGTTGAAACATGAAATTTTTCATTTGATTAATGAGTGATGAATTGAAATAATGTTCTCACGATTTTTTTATAAGTTGTTGGAGTGAAAAAACATATGATCTTGAGTAGTTAGTGGGTGATTAGGATAATAACTCTTAGTATCCAATCCCATAGTAACGTATTGATGATGAAAAAACTAAAAAAATAAGTTCTATATGGTTTTCCATGATGAGGATTTGATTGATTATGCCCTGATGGAATGATCCTTAGAGACATTTTCACAATTTATGTGTTGATTAATTCAATGAGTAGAGCTACTATCCAAGATTTGTGGAATAAAACCCCTCATAGAATATAACCATTGTTCTTTGTTTTGATTTTTTATTACATGCTAATGTTTTTTGAAATAATTTATTAATTCCTTAATATATTATTATAATGATCATTTATTAATATTTTGGTATTCATTCCATCTGATTTATTTTGAAGTGACTTTTTACTAAAAACAATAAACTATTTATCCATGTCTTTATTTCATATAAAAAAAGTATAAATATATTATTTGTTATTGAATTTCTTATAGAACATTTGGTAATGTCCTACTGGGATATTTTTCTCACACAGTATATTTTCCTTCATGAATTTTTAGATAAAATTATTCTGTATATATGGAAAGGGAATGAATCATTTTGAGGTTCTATGTGTACTTAAATTATTGGATGTTAAGTAATATTAGTGACCAATGGAGTTATATTCCACTCATTATATATATAGTTTTGACCTTTTTCATGATTTACATTGATTCATTTGTAAAATAATGCACCTCATTAGAGATTTGTTTATATACATTTTTTAATATAGAAGTGGTGTGTTTGGAGTCAAGAATTTTCAATGATTTACCATTTGATGATCTATATTTTTAGCTTTTTCAAATAAAAATATCATTCCACATATCAATCTATTGACACATAGGTTCTAGTCACCAGCCTGTGAAAATCAGGAATGTCCATCAAGCCATGGTGCTATCTAGTCATGTATAATTGTACTAAGTAATTTGGGATATTTCATCTATAAATGGTATCATTACAGAGTGTGACTATCTTCATGATGTTGGTATGCAGTTTGGGATATAATAGTAGATAAGATGTAAGATTTTGAGGACATAAGGGGTTTTTTTATTAAT
Organism: Viscum album; assembly: GCA_963277665.1. NCBI lineage: Eukaryota > Viridiplantae > Streptophyta > Magnoliopsida > Santalales > Viscaceae > Viscum > Viscum album. Next base: position 932,526,258 of record OY728165.1, read on the forward strand.
TTATTTTTATATAAATTGCATCCTAGATAGCCATGAGTCATTATTGGTGTTTAGATAAGGTCATATGGGAATAAATTAATCTAATTCTGTAGTTTCTCCAATATTTATCTGAGTATTTATAAAAATTAAGAAATTTTAATTCTATCTAATGAAATTGAAATTCATGTATCTCATCATGGGTTTGATGATCTTACTATTCATTATGTTTTTTCTAGTAACATATTGATGTTTTCTAGTTCCATGAACCCACAAATTTATATGAATCAACCCTGAGAGGGATCTGTCAATGTATTATGATAGGTAGAACCCATAGTTGATCAAATCCACATTGAGATATTTTTAAATGATATTTAAAAACATGGGTAGATATCAAAGCTCATTATTTTTAGGATCTGGTAGGGGAAAACTGAAGGGATGGAACTAGGGGTGCTTCCTAGGAATATCATCTATAGAAAAACCATATTTCAATGTCTTGGATGATCGTAATGTGGTATAGTATTTTTTTTGAAATATAATGAAAAAACACTGATTTATTAAAATGAAAAAATCAATAAAGGTAAAATGGAATCCCTTTATATTTTATGGGACTAGTATGAGGTTGTGGTACATAATGGTAATAATTTTGAAACAAGAATAATTTGAGTTAAAGGACATCTATGATATCTCCAAGGATAATTTATATTGAAAATATATGGTTTTATTGATGTGTATATAATTCATCATTGTTAAACAAGGTGTTAGAACCATTACTCTTTTGGCGAACCAATTTATTGAACTTGTTCATTTTAGTCCTGAGGTGGTATCAAATGAGAAAAGGAAGAACCAATTATTATCTTGTTTATTCATTCAAATAAATAATATCATGTTTTTATGATGAATATAACATATTATGTGGATGTGAAGGATAGAAAGTATGTGGATTAGCTTGACCAATATTTTATTTAATGGTTGGCTGGAGTTCCTACCACTCAATATAGAAGTTATATTAGTTCCATCAAATGATATAGGAAGTGGGATGATTATCATATTAGATCTCAATAGAAAAAAACCATCATACCTTCTTTAGCATTGGATAATTTCCCATTAACTATGTGGAATGATAGATCACTCTAATAGAGTTTGTACTAAGGAAACAAAACAAAATTCTTGCTTCATTCACTCAGGACACCTGTATATATTTTTTTCATCATTTCATTCTAAGACAGGGTAGTGACATCATCAAAAAAATATCAACGATGTACAACCATATAATTCATGATATAATGGGTTCTAAAGATATAAATTTCGAATGAATCATCTTCTATCAATGGATGTGTCCCTAGAGGAAGCTGACGTCACTCTAGTAACAGATAGAGGTAGTATCAGTATTTAATACTTTTTAGAAACTAACCTATTTAATACTAGTGAATATCATATATTCATGAAAACTCAAATAGTGAATCTATTAAAACATACTATAATGTATATATCATAAATTAAAAATACTACTATAACATTGGAAGAAAGTGAGGGAAAATTCTCAGATACCCTGCTTGTGCATGTCATTATCTGAGATCTATCTCACATAGGGTTTTTCTGGTTCTCGGAATGGATATTTTGGATGTCATTTATAGGATATACGGGTTGATATTTTATAAACCCTTGATTTATAGATATCTTTAGTGGTCCTTGTTTATTCCACTAATGTAGTGTGTCATATTTTAAAGGGATAATGAGAGTCAAGGATGGATAGAGATATATACCATCTTCAAGGGCTAGAATGGATTATATTTACATTTAATTTTTTTACCAATAGAAGGGATATTTTAGTGATAATGTTACATTAGTGATATTTATGTTTTTGGACAAGTTTCAATCCATTTTTTTTACATACCATGTATAATAAAGGATGTGTTTTCATTTGACTTTGTAATAAGTACATATAATCACTCAATTAGCACTTAATATATAGGAACATCTAATTGTATGAAGATAAAGACCCTTATGGATGATTGATTTTATAAAGGTTTTATTCAATTGACGATGTCTACATGGTTAGTTCCAAATTTTTTTATAATGAAAGTAAAATAAACCCTTATTCATTTTATGTATTACCAGAAACTCAACTGAGTCACAGAAAATAATTAGTATTCATTAATTATGGTTAATAAAATTTTTAAAAAGTTGAACAATATGAAGTGTCCCATGATAGATGATAATTATTTTGGTCATCACTAGGAGAAAATAAAAGAGACTTATACCTTGAATATTTCTATCTAGAGTTGGTATGACCGTTACATGTACCATATTATACCATTAGTTCTAAAAATTATTTATACAAATTTTTATAATGGATTAATATGAAATTACATGATTACCTCAATTAATTCATATGTTCTTATAAATGAAATGTTGGTTTACATAAAACCCATGGTGTTTCATGTGTCTCATTTGAGAGAAATAATGGAAATATTGGGAGATCACCGACATTATTCCACACTATCAAAATGTAAATTATGGATCCAAGAAGTAATTCCATTGGTACATGTGGACTATAAATGGGTTTTTATATGATCCTAAGGTATTAAAGTATTTCATGACATGGGATTAACCACACAATGTTTTATAGATTCAGAGCATGTTGTGCTAGTCGGAAATTACCACTGGTTAATTAAAGATTCTTCATAAATGGACTCTCTAATGACCACACTAATTTGGAAAGAAGTATAGGTCATATTGGTTTGCAATTGTTCTAATTATTTTTGTTAATTAATATTCCTTTTTGACTTCTTCACCTATGTTGATGCATCCAGATGCTCAGAATAGCTATTTTGTTTATTTTTCACACATTGGGTTCGGGTTTCAGCTATGATCTCATGTGGGATTATCTTGATGGGGACTATTGTTCCCAAAAATGTAGTAGATGTGTGAATAACTATCCTACTCAATATATTAAACTCATAGTTGTGTTTAAAACTCTTAACAGTTGGAAAAATTACATTTTTGGAGAAATGTTTATTGTATATTTGTATTACAAATGCCTTTGTTATATCTTTTTCAAAATATATTTGAACATATGTCAATTCTGATTGGTGGAGTAACTATACTAATTAGATTTAAAAAAAATTATAAAATATTGGTGTAGGAAATTTATTTTTTTATGCATTAGTTAAGTAAATTCCAACCCATGTCATAAAAGACTACTTGGAAGAGTGGAAATTGATTTATCTCTTTGCTCATATTCATTTGTGAGTTCAAGATGAAGACACTAAGTTGGTTTTTACATGTCTATAGTTGAGCTCATATCTATTAAATATAATTATTTAGGAACAATAGCTCAATGAAGTTTTCATTAACATTAGGGACTCACTTAATAGTAGTGATACCATGGAATACTAGTTATTATAATCATAGGGTATCATATGCTTCTATAGTTGTTATATCAAATCATTTCAAGTGATACAAGATTTGATTGAATATTTCCATAATTCCTAGTGTGTGGTACATTACATAACTATAATGATTTCATATGAGATAGAACATTTATTCTGGTGGAAATTTATAAGATGAGAAATATCATATTTTTTACAATATTATTCCTATAAATAGGAAATGGATTTGAACTAGAAAACTTTCATTTTGAATTATCACATTCATGTTCCATCTTGGTTGTTAGATGAGATTTTTAAAGACATTATGGATATGTTTACACCTACCCATATTTGGTAGAATGAGACATGATTAGTGATTCATCAATATACCAAATAATTATAATTTTTTCCTAATCATGGCATGAAATATATTACGGACATGGAATTTCTTTATGTGAAAGATATGTTCAAATTAAATAGAGTCCCATATGATATGCATTGTGATAGTTATCTATGTTTCAGTTTCTGTTTATGGAGAAGACTATAGGAGGAAATGTGATGTTGGGTTAGAATCATCATCAATTATCACCCTAAATTGTATGGATATATTGAATAAGATATAGAAAATGTGGAAGAAAAACTTCATGATTTTTTCTCAATATTTATATAGATTTATATAGACATGATATATTGGTTGAGTTTTACTATAAACATAGTTACCATTCTTCCATCATGATAAAACATTAAGGCCGTGTATGGGTAACTTTGTAAATATTTATATTATTGGTTATAGATTGGTGAATCTTCACCTATTTAACCATCTATGGTTGAAGAGATAAAAAATTATTTAGATTTTTTTTCAGAGAGTGGTTCTGGTTTGAAGTGGTATAAATAATATTCAGATCATTGTGAACACCCTTTGTAATTTTTAGGGAGTTACCAAGTGATTTCAACTGTTTCTCAAGGGTTGGTTAACTGATGGTTTTGTAAAATATAGAATGTTAGTGACAAGACACATGGTAATATTTTAGATAGTTAATATAATTTAAAAGGTTACATAAAATTTTAATTATCCACATTATTTTACATCAATTCCATATTTTTTTAAAATATCATTGCTGTGAGAGTTCTTATATGAATCATCTCATTTTTTGAGTGGGAGGACCTCCATGTGGAATAATATATATATCTAACTGAGTATACCATTTCATATTTTATTATCCTAAGATGATATTTCATCATGGGAATTCTATACCCAAGGTTATAGTTATTTGTTCTCCTAGTTTAGATTTACCCAATACTTCAAATTATGAGGTAATAATGAGAGACTTATGGAATATTTATTTGATATAGTGTACTCTTAACAGGCCTTTTGGGGTAGAAAGAAATTATGGTGAGTATATTATAATTTCATGTTACTAATGTTCATGATCATATTAGCCTTGAATGTTTTATCTATTATTAGATATTTTTTTCATAGACATTGGATATTTTTTCATGAAACTATGCTAATGAATAGTTTTTACACTATTAGAGAAATGTATAAAGGTCATCCCATAAAACCTTATACCGTGTGTATGATATATAGAGGGGTTAGATGGTTAGATAAACCCATACAACCTACCCTTAAAACTGTGAGTCATAGGATAGTGGTAAATACATGGTTGTTACATAGTCTCTAATTTTTGCATCCCAACCATGAACACATTTTTCATTAGCCAAATAGGTGGATCATGACTAGTGAATAATTTTTAAAACCATGAAGAAAAAAATTCAAACCTCTCCAGAAGTGTAGTATATCTATATAGTTAGTAGAATGAATAGTTATAATTATGATACGTAACCTACAAAACCATGTGATAATATTTAAATCACAAAAATTATTATCTCATTTACTGAACCCCTATTATAATTACAAATATCCTCATAATTAAACCTTATTAAACCTATTCATTTTTTTCTCTGTTAAGGTGATTTTTGAAACTTCATCTCTATTTCATCTTAAATCAAAGAACTGTTGGATTTGATTAGTCCCTATTTTATAATTAATATATCATTGATTGAGAATTTTTTTTCCTTTATCTCTCACATTCATTGATAGTGGTGGAATATCATATTTTTTATTGGTTAAAACACAATTTTATGGATTTTTATTCTAGATATATTCTTTGATCTTCCTCACAATTGTACCTATATTGACGTTTTTCATTTTGGGTGATTGATATATTATGTGACTGAAAGGTAGGTAGTTCTATAAGGTTTTTCCATAAATATTAATCCTTGATTTCTTTTTGGATTTTAAATTTACCTTCAATAAATTCATTAAAATTGATTTTATATTGATCAATGTTTCATTTTAAAATAAATGAAATTATAAAATATAACCCTTTTGAATGGAATTGAATTAATTGGGTTGATTTTCAAAAATATGGATTGAAATTAAATTTGATATAATTACTTGATATTTATTAATGAGGGAAAAAATATATAGTTAATTATGACTCTTGAAAGGAATGGACTTTTTGAAAACCATATTATTTAGTTCTTAATTTGAAATGGCATGTTGAAACTATATATTGAGATGTGTAACATTAATGATGAATTGAATATATTTTTGACTATTTCATTTAATGATTTTTATTGAAAGTACATGCGAGACTAGGTAGTTAGTGGTTGTGACTGGGACAAGGACACAAGGACTCTAATCCCTACTAATGTATCAATGATGAAAATGATAACTAAATAGTGTGCAACATAATCTTCTCTAATGGGGTGTGGATTGATTCTACCATTATGGATAGAGCCTTAATTATTCCATTATGCATATATCATTAGGTATGTTTATATTGATTTATAGGTGGATTATTGAATTATTAGTATGAGGATCCTAGTATAAGGAACTAATAAACCTCTTAGTATATGATTATAGTGATTTTTTATTACAATATAGGGTTTATTGAAATCATATATTCATTCAAATATGTTTTATTTAAACATTCATTTAACATATTTGGATAAAAAATATATTTACTTTATCGAAGGTCCTATTTTATTGAAAAAAGGAAAATGATTTTCCATAGTTTTTACTTAAATTAATGCATAAATGTTTTATTTGTTATGGAAATAATTATTGAACATTTTGTGAAATCTTATTGGTTTACTTTTCACAAAACATAAATCTAGCTTTAGGTGTTTATAAAAAAAATTCCATGTACATGGAATTTGAATATGTATTATAGAGTTGTAAGGTGTGATTGACATATTAAACCTTGTGTGATAGTGTGGACCAGTGGATCTTAGATCTACTTGTTTCATGAATATTATAGAAGTTTTTCTAGATTAATTTACTTTTATTTATTATATAATGTCTCTAATGAGATATTTATCTATATTCTAGTGGTATTTTCTCCTTATGATGTTCTTGGAATACCAACTTCTCATTGATTTTTATTTTTTGAACATATATTTTTTTATTGTTCTAGTGGAGAAATCATTCCCTCTATCCTATTATTTATATCCAAGTGATTGACTCCAACTATTGTATTTTGGGAACATCAATTGATCCCTTTCTGTTCTATGTATGGTACAAGTATACCATGGTATTCATTTTGGTTAATGGCATATCCATATATGACATTAAAAGTAATAAAATGTCTTATTAATTTCTATTTTCACTCAATTCACATGTTGTAAACTAAGAATATACTTCCTAGAAATAATTCCATTATTATAAGAGAAATAACCAATCTGTTTATTGTAAAAATATTCTTTATTTTAAGGAATCGTTATTTTTTTCTTTGATCATGAATAATTCTACACCAATGTCATTAAATTTTAAATGATGATAAATATATCATATTTTGTTTAAAAACGTAAAAATATTATTTTCTTATTGATTCTCTTATAAATGTTTCCAAATATAGTGAACCTCTAAGATAATTTTGTTACTATGTAGTAAAAAAATTTACTATATACCATGTATATCATCATAGTCATTGGTGTTCTACCAAATTTCATTGAAGATATATTTTTTTGTTTTAAAAAAAATAATTCTCTTAGAATCCATCTTCCACCATCATTTTCTTTAGTTTTAATCATTAAATTATTAATCATATATTGTATCATATATTTTATAAATGTTGAGTCCTTAATTTATTTTCTTGTAACTATATATATATAATTTCATCTCATATTATATACAGTTCAATAATTTACTTCATAACTTATGTCTATAACTTCTTTGTAATTTTTGATTCCCAACTATCAAAGATGTTTCTAAATCCAAAATTATCTAAGTACCCAATAGATATAAGATTAATTCTTAATCATGTTAAATATTATACAATAATTATAATAATTAAAAACCCATATCTTTTATTACTCAATGAATCACAAAATCCTATAATTTATATGGTCACATCATCAACAATATGTACTTTGAAAAAATAATTAGGAATGTAATTATTTATAAAACACGTATTAGATATTCAAGAGGAGGATGACACTACGCCTGAAATAAATTATTAAAATATTATACCACTATTTATTAATATATAACCATTAATAACTATATATTTTTTACTTAATACATTGATTTATGTTACCTTGCATTTTTCTCACTACTTGTTATTGGATTGTCGTTTCTTCCACAATTTCTAATAGGTATGACCATGCACCTCTGCCTCATCTCATCTATTTCCTCTTTATTAAAATTATAATCATCAAATAGCTCATATATCATATATACCTCTTATATCTATATGTAATGATGAACCAATGATAATTCCATATTCTATTCTTTGTTTAACCTCATAGAGGGTTAGATCTCACAAATCATTCAACGTTGATTTATAATTTCACAAAGAACTTTTCATAGATGATATTATACTATCCCAACATTTGGAAAAAAAATTATTGTAAAACTAGTGCACATACATCATCATTATCAAAAATTACAATCTATGTAACTTGATTAATGATGGTTTCTAATTCATGTACATGGTTAGTAATGACATCAACATCAATATTTTCCACACATAATAGTTTTATGATGAGTTTATGTTTTGTGCATAACTAATAAATTTTTTTATCTAATGTTATTTTTTTTAATCATGTAAAATAGTTTCCTAATTAATAATATTAATATTTGGGAAAATTTTATTTTGGAATTCTATTTTGGAAAAATATAAAAAGAAAAAAAATACTCTTTATTTACATTATTGTATCATTTTATATCTTTTTAATTAAATAGAAATTTGAATTGAAGTACTAAAAAAAGTAGTAACATAAGATTTCCCTAAACCATGACCTAGAAATCCACATATCATACCCAAGGGACCTCTAGACAGTCCCATCCCTTAGAATAGATTGATATATTTAATATGAGTATGAATAGTGAAGCACAAAAACATGACCACAATGGTGTGTGGGGAATATGTCCACAAGGTGGATGGTGGATGACTTCATCGAAATGGGTAGGTTAATGATATTTAACCCCCATTTGACTTATAAAAGTGGTTATAGATCCAAATACCTTATTAGGAGGTTGTAATAAATTCATAAATTTTATAATGAATGATGATTTTTATGTGTATTTTTCATATATAACAGAACAATATCATCTTGAGATGTTTTAAATTCTTCATCATCAAACAAAATAAATGAAACCATCCAAATTGAGTTACACATCACACCACCTAAACTAATCCATGGTACAATCATGTATTCCAATGTTCATTTCATGATCCTCTTTAAAATCTACACCCACAAAACTACATCCATGGTAGTGATGTATTGTGGGAAAGGCTGTTTGAACCAATGAAAAATGCTACATTTTGGGATGGAAAATATTTTATGGACCATATAGGGTTGAAAATGGAGGATTAGGCACTCTTAAATTATACAAAAAGCTACACCATTTTCCTTAAGTCTCATAAATAAGAAGAAAATGATTTGTTGTTAGACCATCGATGTGATGCGGAGGGTTACAATATGGAAGATGCCTAAAAAAATGAAGAACTATAGACCTATGTCCATGGACCATGGATCGAAGAAATAGTTCTTCCATTTCCATAAACTTTATTTCATGATGTTTTCTACAATTAAACACACCACATCATAGGGTTCAATCTACTAAATAATCAAAAACCTTTATATTCAGGTGTTCTATGCTGCACTAGTTGGCCCTCAAGAACTTTTTCAACAAAAGAATAGGTTGAAGAATAAAATAAATATATTGAGTTAAAATATTCCTAAAAAGATGAAATGGAGAAAAAAATTGACAATTTAAATATATAAATAAATATAAAAAATGTAGCATGCAGATAAATATATCAAATTTTAATAAAATATTGGTAATCCTCTCAAGGAATTTCAGAATAATAGAGATTATAATATTTTAGTGTAGGGGTATTTTATATCAAATAAATTTCAAGTAGATTTATTAAATTTATATCCTTTTCATATCCATGACACCTTTCATAATGAAATTTATCATATTCTCCTATGTAATGTTGAATAATATTTTTTTCTTCTTATTGGTGAACATCTCCCAGAACATTCCAATCATGTATCTTACAATCAACATTCTCAATATCAGTTGTTTTAATTACCATATGACTAAAATATATCATTTCTTTATAATTTTAATATATTATTTTAATCCTCTAGTTATTGAGTTCAAAGTGATAAAGAAATCATTATTCATCCATTTATATTCTATAGCAATTACCCAATCCCTGAAATTCAGACCTAATATTACATATTGAAGATCTATTACAAGTTCATATAGAAATTTATGAATAAAAAAGGAGAATACATTTAAGAAATTATTAAGAGGAATAATATGATAAAATTAAGAATATGAATTAGAGGATATGATTTTCATGGGTAAATAGTATTATCTATAACTATGAAGTGGAAAATATATCCATAATGTATAAGATGTAAATTAATTGAATAAACATATAATTAAAAAAAACTTATCTCAAATAATATTTCCCAAATATTTATGGTGATGTAGTAACTTGTGTCTCTAATATGATAGATAAATACCATAGATCGAATATAATTTAGTAATGGTTTAATTAACTCTACAAAGCTAAAATACCCCATCAGTGACCCTGGTCATCTCTACCATAGTAGACATTGATTTCCACACTACAAAAAATAACAGTGTAAATGTACATTATATTTTTAGAATTTTTTATATTATAAAAATCTAGCCATTTTTACAATATAATTTTATAGATATCAACCATACCCTTCAATTGTGATTGAATAGGATGAAATTAATCCTAAAACATACCACACTGTGGTTGAGAGACTAGTAAGATTTTTGGATCACATAGTAAAGGTAATGTGGGATAAAATGATTACTCTCTTAATTTTGATGTGGTATATGGATTGGATATCCATGATATATTAGAGTGGGAATCATTTTTTAGGTAGAAGTGGCTTTCATATTTTATATTATACGATCATGATCATTTTATGTGGTAAAAAATATTTTAAGGTAGAGAGAATTATGACAAAAACTATATTTGGTAAGGAGATATTCCATAGAGGGCACAAGATACTATGTGGTGGTGATGGATATAGAATTTTCTAGTTGTTATTAGTGTAGAGTCAATGGAGAAATGTTTTTGGTGAAATAATCATTTTGGGAATAGATGTGCAGTGGATTACAACCTGCAATGTATACCCAATGTAATGGTGATCTCTATAGTGTGGAGTAGTAGGATGTGATGTAGAGGATAAAGATATTTTTTGGTTTATTATTACATTTTAGACAAAAACTCAATATGGAAAGGTGGTTGTGGAGTGACCTCATCCCCATGGTAAGGGAAAATGGGTGCACCAGACACAAGGTTTCTAGAGGGTGGTTGACTGGTGTTCATTATAGAATGGAAGGGGGCTCTGCAGCATGGCCTAGAAGGTCTATAGTATGGTCCCTCATTATATTTTGTGGAATTTTATTTTACATTCATGGTATAAATACCATTATTCCCCTTTCAAACACCACTTTATTTATATTTTTCTCCTCAATCGTTCTAGCTTATGATGGTGTTTTGAAGTCCTACATGCACATCATTGATTAGAATCATCCCTAATTTTTGAGATATTGATCCTCAGTGCTTCCTCCCTATTAATAAATAATTTTTCTCTAATTTTTTTAATTAGTGTATAATGTTTTGTTCTAGTTTAATTCCATGTCATATGTTATAAAAATGGTGGATTTGGAATCACATTGATTTTTATTTATGATATCTATGATTTGAAAAGGATTTTCCTCTAAAAATAATATTGAAGTAAAAATTGGTTTTCAAGAATAGAATATGTGATGAATCAATATGATAATAATTACAATATTGTGTGAAAGGGTTCCAAATATTTTAAAAAATAATAGAAAATTGGGAAACATGGGTGCATTCGTAAATAGACATGTTACATTAGTGTGTGTCAGGACTATACAGAGTTTGTGATATCGACAGACTATATATGGACATGATATCTGTTGTATCAAAAATATTCATGATATAATATTTTCTTATATTTAGTATATATTAATAGACTCAATATCTGAAAGGGTATACTTATTAATTTATGAATATTTTGATATATAATGGAGAATGTCATGGTTGGGTGATCACATGTTTTTCTTATGGTGTATCCATGTATTTTTTTTCTTATTATTAATCCCTTTAATTAATTTACTTATAACATTTGTTATTTTTGTGAATATGAAGGCCTTTTATAAAAACAAAATTATGTTATAAAAAATGGTTTTATGATTTGAAGATGTTTTATAAATTGTTTTCGTTTTAAAGGTAGACCATGTTTCTTTCATTATATTAGAATTTTTATATATTCTTTTAAAAAGTACTACTAGGATTTGTTCTCACACCATAATATTTCCATAGTGTGGTTATAGATGTGGTTGTGTAGGAAAATGGTAAAAGGAAGTTAAGTATATAGTGAGATGGATTATCTTGAATGGGAACATCTTAATAGAGGGATAGTTTGGTGGTACCTAATTATTACATGGAGTTTCAGATTCTGATTTTATTATTTTCTTTTTGTGATTAATATTTTGGATAAGCCTTGTATATCCCATGATTATGTTATTTTTAATACACACTATATAGTTATTAATCATACTATTTTGTTTGTTTTTTTTGTCACATTATGGCAGCCATCTCGAGTAATGGGATTGATCAACTTGGAATGGTTAATTATATCAACTATGGATATAATGATATTCATTAATTATTAAAAATATAAATGACACAAAACTATTTTAAATATATATTTACCTAAATCAACCAACAAAACCAAAATATTACAATGTATAATATCATTACCAGATCAATCTAGTTAGATACAAAAATGATGTGTTATCCAAAAATTACATTTACATTGATGTTCCCCAATATTCTAATGATCATTGATAAAAATACCAAGAATTTTATTAATTACCTTTATGAAACATACCTCAAACATATATTTAACAATAATATAAGTATAAATACAATATTAAATGGATACATCAATGTAAATGAATCCATATACTAATAATATATTAAAAAATTGTAAAACTATAATAATAAAATCATACATATAAACAAAATATTCTTCAAAACAACATTGGATCATGTATCCACTATTCATGGAATAGTCTTTATAAAATTATTTATACAATGAACTAAAATTATTACAACTAAAAACTAATAATATCTTAAATATTTTTAAAATCATAGGTAGAGGGTATAACTAAAAATAAAATCTTCTAACTATATCCTTAGGTTTACCATGTCATGTAATTTATATATTAATTTTTTACAATAAAATTTATTAACTGACCTAAAATGAATAAACTAAACTATAGTTTTCAACCAATAATATAACAATAAAACAAAAATAAATCTAAAACCTTCATTTTTAATTTAATAATACAAACTAATTTGAAATGTAAAATTTTATGAATTAAAATCATTTCCAAAAAAATTATCTCTGCCCCCAAAAAATTATTTTTCAATCCATGATATTTATCTATGAAAAATATTCCAAAATTATGTCTTTTAATAATTTTAATATTTTTTTTAAAAACCCCATATAATTCTTATTTAATAAAAAAATTCATCCTTTTAGGTGTCCCTACTCAAATAATAAACTTGTAACCCCCTAATATGTGTTTCACATATATGTAATAAATTATAATATAGTCCCATTTTAGTAGTCATGTGACATAAAACTTATACAATATACTAATTTTATTCTTCAATGATGAACTCTAATTAATTTAAATATTAATGAAAAGAACCTTTTTCCGAGAATATAAAGATAATTAAATTAATATATAAAGGATCATGATAAATGTTTTATTAAATTCAAAATCAAATCATATAGAATTTCAAATATATAATTCAATTTCATAAAAAATAAAAATTTGATAAAAATTCAAACATCAAATAAAAAAAATATTTCTCATTTTTAAACTGAGGTAAATAGTCAATTAGTTAAAAATTAGACACCTAAACAAATTTAAATAATTTAAAACAACATAAATTTAAAAAAAAAACATATATGAAAATAAATTAGCTAATAATACATGGTTTAACATAATTATGGTGGAATTGGAGAAAGAATCCATCTACATCACCTCTTAACATATTTTCATATATTTAATGAATCATAATAATTCTAAATTTTTTTTTGGAAATGTATTTATATAACGTATTTGGTAATTCTAAAAAACACACAAGTTAAATAATATATAATAAATAAAAACTCATTTTTTAAGGATTTTGATGAATATTGAAATAATATAAATAATCTTCCTATATGTATGATTTAGAATATCAGGAAAAAAATCCAAATTAATAAGGTATATTTCCCCATGAAATGAAGAATTCCTTGAGGAAATTTCATAATGAGAGACTCTAAATGGATACTAATGAATACAAATTGGAAGAATCAATGAAATTTTGTTACATAATATTAATTATAAAGTACAAATAAATAATATTAATGAGAAATGAAACATGGTAGAGAATGAACCATTAAAAACACACAAAATGGTTCCACTCTAGTAATCAATTTGTTTGGGTAAAAGATGGGGTGACATAGAAAATTATAGATCAAAATATTAAATTGTTTTCTATATAAAAGAGATTTAATTTTTCATTGGAAAATGATAGCCAAAAATATTAATATGAATTAATCTAAAATCTAAATATCTTTAAATGTAATGTTTTGTTTTATGATTAGCCTAATTGTTCATTCGATAAACAATTATTTCTAGACAATGATTCATTGTATTAGAAACTACATATATCATTCAAACCATTGTTGCATTGTTTTATTATATAAAATTTTATCAAATATCATGATTAAAATAACTAAAAACCCATCTCAATATTTCAATCCTAATTACTATTTGAAACATGAAATTTCTAACTAAAAAATATAGTATAATAAAGGAAACACCCAGTTTAATCCCCCCATATTTATTCATTCAATATTTTAGTATTTTAATATCCTCTTTAACAATTATGAATTATATTTACTAATGAATAACATCCTAAACAAATATTGAAATACCATCATCACAATTTAAGGGGAAAACAAACTTTTAATGATGAATAACTTATTCCATATTACATTTATATTCTGAAGAAATGGTTGTGATATTATATAATGAGGTATTTGAATTTATATAACATACATATAATAATTATTAGTGTTTTCTTTACTAATAATCATTTAAGATTGAATTAATATAAATTTAATTTCATTATGAACCCCGAGTCAATCATTTTATACTAATATAGACTCAATATCTATCATTTCTATTTTTATTATGTCACTTGATAGATTTTAGGCCTTATTTTTTCTTATAATTGGGTAATTATTTGACATAAAATCAAATTCAACACCATAAGGGCCATTAAATATAAATATTAAGAGAATATATATAAATTAAATCCAAAACCTAATAAAGACCCTCTTCTATGATATCCAATATCTATCCATATAGAACAATTATAATATATCATTATAGAAATTATTTTTTCTAGGATCATTAATGAACGGGATTATGAATGTTTTGAAATTTATTATATTAATATACAACAAAAATTAGTATTTATAGTAAATATATGTCTATTTGATAATTTCATTATAATTTAAACATAGTTTTTTAAATTTTACTGAATATGGAAATGTATTAACTAAATTTAAATATCCTCATATCATTGTATAATAAGATAAAAATATATTTTATTATTATAAAATGTCAAAATTTTATCCATTACGGTTATATGAGAAAAATTATCTTTTGGTTTGTTCTCTTTTATCACTATTATAATTACAATACATCATAATTTGTTATTGATAAAAAAATTATGGACCATTTTATTAAAAAATTAAATAAAAATCGTTTCCAATTAATAAAATCATTCAATTATTGGAGGGATATATAATCTATAATAACATAAACATTCTAAATGTAATTTAGAATTATTTCATCATAATGAAATTAAGAATTCAGTCATGGAAAAAATCGTCTCATCATTATCTCCAATAATTAAATAATGTACATTGACAATGAAATTGATCATTTACTATTAAAATTAATACTTGTATAAAATCTACTATTTAAGGTTATTTTTAATATTATTAATTAAAAATAAGTTATAATATATAAATAAAAATATTTAATTTATATTGGTTTTAAAAATTATGGTTAAATACATTTTATCAATTCAATTTTTATAAGAAGTTTTTTAAAAAGATAACTTTTGAATGCGCAAGAAGAATTGATGTACCCACCTATGATGCTAACACATGTGAATTAATCTACTATAAATTCAACTATTTTAAGATGATTTTATAATATATGATATTTGAACTAGAAATGGGTATCTTCTTTACCAGTGTGGACCCCTGAGTTAATCTAATTTACTCCTAGGGTTTCTCCACTTGGAGTTTAAGCTACCATTATTGATCTATGAGACTTATTCCTTGATATATTCTTCCTTATCTTCTATGTTCTGAAATTTCCTATTTTCCTTTACAATTTGTCTTGATACTATCATATTTATCCATTATTCTCATATTTGCATCATTGTAGTTTATCATCATTATTTGGACACATGAATTAATTAGGGTCACATATTCCTAGTACAAGAGGCCTCTTCCATCATATATCTACATTAGATCAAGGATCCTCATTAGATAATCAAGTGTAGTTGGGTGGTTTTCATCAACCTAGGATCCTTTAGTTAGAAAGGGATTGGTGGTCTAGTGGTGGCTGGTTGGTCGTGTGGTGAGTTATTGGAATGGAACAATCCAACTTTTCTCTAAGTGGCAGTGTTATGAGGTTATGTGATGGCATGTTATTTTCACTACTTGGATTTGATGGTGGATATTTGGGTGTTGCTGGTGTGATACTATGTAGTAAGAATTGTATTATTTCTATAGAACATGGATATCTATAAATAGTTGTGGTGATTTATGTTAGATGATGGTGAATAATGGGAGTGAATTAGGTGGGTTATGGTGATTTTTAGGGCTTTGTTATTTCTATATTTTGACATTTTCTATAGGGATTTTGGGTAGTGAAACATTCTTCATAGTATTTGTAATCATCGAATTGAATATTCGAGAGATTCATTTGTCAATGGGCCATTAGGACACTATAACTATGGGATATCACTCAGTGTTTCATTTGATATAATGATACAAGACATTTGGCTCAATGTAGTTGGAAGGTGGAATAACACGTTCATGAAAGTTACATCTTGGTACGAGATGAAAAATTATAGTTATGTGTGATGAAACCCATCATTTTGACATAGTTATGTTTTTCAATGATGAATGTATGGTTTCCAAGATATGTGGATTTATATAGAGTTATTTGGTTAGGTTATGTGATGTATAATATTGACAGTGTATCCTGGTCTACAAAGGCATTATTGGGAAGAAGGCATTAAATAGATATAGGTCGACTGGAACCCATTATCTTGTCCTCCCCCACATTCTAAAGTATAATAGAGAGGTTCTTTTCCACATTGTGTTAGAAAAACATTATGTGACTTATCAATAGAAGGGTATGGGGAGACTCTTCGTGATGAATTAGAAGTGTAGTTTCTATGGTATATAAATATTATAAATTTGGATGGTGTATGTCACGGTGATTTTTTCATCTTGGTCCTTTTTTCCAACTCATTCATATGGTTCATTGGTCCTTTGGACCATGTATGGTCATTTGTGACTTGTTTTCATAGGTCACTGTTCCTCTAAGCCCTTGGTCCATATACTAGGTTCCCTATCAACATAGTTTAAATTGATCTTTTTTTCATTTTAATAAAATATTTATTGACCATAAAACCATTATGAAACATCTAACAGAGATTTAAACTTATATATGAAAGTTTCATTATAGAGAAAAAACTACTCCTCTAGATAACTATCATTTATTTTTATTAATATATATATACTTAAAAATATTATATTTATTATTTAAATAGACAATATTACAAAATTTACATATATTTCAATAATTATCTATCTATATATTAATATATTATAGTTATAGTCTCATATAAATATATATTTTATATTTATATGAAATAAAACTATAAATTCATTTATAATTTTTTATATAATGTATTAAATTAAATTGTTAAATAAGTTTATAAAATTTATTATATTTGTAAAATATGTTTGTTATTAATTAATTTATTATATATATATATATTAATTTTTTACATTTTTTATTTAAATATTTTTATTTAATGTTTTTATAATAAATTCATATTTTTGATTTATAAGTACATTTATATGAACACATTTTATATAAATTTACATTTAAATATATATGTAGAAACTTATTCCAACCCATATATGTGTATTTATATGTGTATATATATACTAATGTGTAATGTTATTCTAAATATAGTTCAGTACTTTATGTATAAAATAATTTATATAATTCCGTTATATAATAAAATATACTTCTCTAACATATTTATATATTCATTTAGACCATGTATTTACATTGTAATATATTTATATATATTTCTTCATATAATTTATTGATAATCATTACACACATAAATGATGAATGCATTCAAAAATTTATAATTATAAGTATAAAATTTGGTTGATCATAATTTGTTTATAAATAAAATTATATAATATATAATTAGGAAAATATTTCTATTTATAAATACTAAAATATCATCACATATAAAAATTTATATATAGTATATTCAGAGCCTACTAGATGGATTGTGACTATTGTATGATTTGTTATTGAATAAGATGGATATGAATGAATATTGTGTGATGGAGGATGACCTTAGATAATGAGAATGATGCAATGTGATATGCAACCTTGAGTTTATGTTGACCTTACATATTGAAGCTACATGTAATTGGTTGTGTTTTAGACATTCCATGAATAATTTGAAAAAGGTGATTAAGGTGATACCTAGAAGGAATCATCCATTACAGTAGATAATTTTATATATAATCTTAATGAGAATAGAAGAAAAGATCATATGTAAGTAAATGAACTATCTTCAAATGTTCCCCAATAATGTTGACCGGCTGGTTATTAGAATGTAAGAGAAACTAGGATTAATGATTTAAAATTTCATTTTTGATTATTAAGAATCTATAAATTTTTAATCATACACAAAGACTACTAAATTACATTGAATAACCCTTGGTATATATTTTTATGAATCTAAGAGTGACAGGATTTGATGAGGATGATTCCCACTAATTGATATTAAATTAATTCCTTACTTTTGAAGTATTATAGATTACTAAAATGGATTCGGAATTTATTAGGTAAAGAATCCATAAGGAAATTATAAGACGAAGCGTTCAATTGCAATAAGGATTTAAAAATGAATTTTAGGAGAGTTAAAAATATTTTCTAAATTTCCTATGAAAGTTACAATTTTTTATTTGAATTATAGTTGTTGGATATGCCTTAATATGAATTCGGGGGATTCTAAGATGATTTTAATATATATAGGATTCTAGTTAACATATTTGAAATCTTAAAATAGTACTAAGGAATATATACAATAGGTTTACCATAATAAAAATGTAAAAAAATCTGAAATTGTGTATAAAAATTTGGAAACATCAAGATCCTTCTTATGATACATTAAATTAACTCTAAAAGTACGCTTCATATATAAGTGTAACATTAATGTAGAACAGAAATATTTGAAATATAAAATCTCAAGAAAAATTTACGATTCTATATGAGAATATGTAAGAGTATTCTAGAGTTGATGATAAAATCATTCAATGTGTTGGAGATATACAATGATACATATTGGTAACTTATAGATGTATTAAAATAATGCTAAAAATTCATGATAGTCAATGTGATAAATTATTGTAATAAAGAATGATATTTAAAAGTCATATCTATGCTTATATAACAGTTTAAAATGACATGGAATTACAAATTTTAAAATTATTCTTCCACAGTATGGCATAGAATAGATATTTGATTGATTGGGAATGGTAACTAGATTAAAAGATTCAAAATTAATAACTACATTGAGATACAAAATATCCATTTACTCACATGTATGTTTTTCTCACTGAAAATTTCACAACATCCTAGATAAAAATGTGACACAAAAAATTACATTTATTCTTATGAAGTAATATCAAATTAGAAATTTGAAATGTTAAATTTCTTCACCATGAATAATAAGGATCAATATGGTGAATTATATAAGATATATACATAAGGTTATACCATTTATATAACTTTTATTAGTTTAATAATTTATATAATCATAAAATGAATTTCATAATTAGATAATATAATTTTTGAATTAAAATATTTAATGAAATAATTATTTGATTCAAAGAATATTAAAGTTGATATTTTTAGATATTAATGGGCGGGATAATTTTTGAATATTTATGTGAGTTTAAATGAACTTTTTAAAATTTTTACAGAGATCATAAACATGAGGACCTTACTAGGAAGTAACGTTGAAATAATAAAATGAAGAATAATAGATATGATCATGCTTCCCACTTCCACTTAGTTTTACGTATTCAAATATATAAAATGGTTCTACATGATTCATTACATAAAAAAATAGTTATTAAAGAATATAGTAGAATATAGTAATGTAATAAATCCAATGTATCGAAGAGAGTTAACATGATGATATTTTTTTGAGAAGAACATATCAATTAAATAAGAAGAGAGGGATATAATGAAGTTCCAATAAAGGCTTGTATGATGATATCCCAATATCATGAAAGATGATTTAGATAAAAGGTAAAAATAATTGGGAGAGAGAACAACCCTATGTGCTAATATATCTTCATTTTTCTCCAGATCGAATGTGCTGAAGACTATTGGGAGTTCATAAAGAGCTATACATGATAACAAAGGTGTAGAGTAAAGTATCATTATGTGAAATTTAATATGAAAAATTAATTAGTAAGAATTCATTTAATGGATTCCCTATCCAATTGATGTATCTACACAATATATGAGAAACTTATAATATAATTTAGGTCAATATAATTATCCATGGATTTGATCAATTTTCATTCCCACATATATTATTTATATATACATGTTGTTAATATTTATAGAAAAAATAAAACACCCTCATGTGGAGTATATAGTCCCCAAAAACTATTTTAAATATGTATTAGTGTCAACCAAAACCATGATAAATAAGACGAAAGAGTGGTTATAAACTTGAGGATCAAATCTAAGGAAAATGAGGTATTTCCACTAATTGATTTCAGTAAAAATATTTATTAATTTGATAAGTACAATAATAATTTCAATATAGAATAATCATGTTTATACTATTAATAGTATAATTAAATTGAGTCAATTAAATTTTTAAAATATATAATCTGACATTAAAGTCTTTTTTACCTAATATTACATTAAATTTTAATTTTACCTTAAGGTCCCATTATTCACTCAATGGTGAGGGGAGTTGAATAAGTTATATTTAAATTCATCCCATATTTAAAAAATTATCTATTTTTCATATTTTAAAAGAAACATTGAAAATATATTTTTTTGATTAACAACACATGACATACTACAACTACAATTGACATATAATTATACACAGGTTACATAAAATTATATTCATTCAAGGAGTATAGATGAACATTGTTTTGATTTTCCAATTAACCACTATTTCACTAGTATGTGATAAAACGATTATGGAAAAGAGCACAACTCATACATTTTAAACATCATTTTATTATCATGATCTCACTACATTAAAAAAATTGAATACAATTTAATTCATATGAAAGTTTCCTATATGATTTATTAATAAAAAATAATCATTACTAAAACATAGGGTGAACTCATTAAAGTTATGTCCATCAATGAAATAATCTCAATGATATTAAAAACACAAGAGTTTTTTACAGATTGATCTAGAAGGTAATTAATCATGACACACATTTATTCAAAAGTATTTTAATTCAATGATATTTGGGTAAATAGATTATATTCTTCCTAGAATTAATTAAAAATCTACTATTTTTGTTAATAAATCTAATTAATTTTGAGTGAATATTTTATTTCTCTATATCGATAAGAAATGAAATTTCCATTTTAAATTACAAACATGAATATTATTTAATAATATATATCAAGTAAATTGTTTATAAATTATCTCATTAATTTTAATTATAATGAGAGGTTATAATTTTTTTAAATAGCTACTCAAAATAAAAAACACTAGCACATATTAATATTTAATTATTTTATACAGTTTCCAAAAATAATAGGGAAATATTCCACATTGTTATTTCATGAATCATTTTTCTAATTAGTATATTTAAAATTAATTAATGATTGTTGGAATATATAATTCTTCCTAGTGAAAATACATGAATCAGTAAAAAAATCAAAACTACTATTCTATAACAAATGCAAATTCATTTGTAAAACTAATCTTTTGTGGGATAGTTATCCAATAAGTTATAATTATTGACCAATTTTTTGGTAAAATCATACTATATTAATTATATTTCCATAAAGTTTTAAATCCATTAGAATACTCATAAACAGCCTTCATAATGTGGCATATATCACATTTTGTGGTGTTTTCAATTATATCCAATAATTGAGTCTTTTGAAGTATGAAATGATATCTATGATGATGTTCCCTCCAAATCCCATGAATCTCAAACTTTATTATGATCCTCATTTAGTAATGAAAAAATGGATGGGTGGGATGCGGAAGGGGATGTTGGCATGAGTTTGATCCCTCATAAGATCATTCATAAATACCATATATACTGTGAACAAAGAAATTCAATCCAACCCCACCCTGCATAAGTCTTTAGGTAACTTGTAAGTTATCCCAAATTTTAAAAATATATATTATCTATAATCATATAAATATTGAATTATTTTCTGAATTAATATTGGTAGTTTTCGAGATAATTATAAATCAACCATAGTTTGAGTTTAAGGTATGTGGGGGATAATTTTTCAAGGGTTTGATAGTGGTATGTGGTGATGTTAATGTGTTGGTGACCTATTGTGAATTAATGTTTGTGGTTGGTCGGTGAGGGGTATGAATGATGATGTTGAATATGTAGTTAGGTAAATGGATTATTCTTTGAATGAAATATGACTCTTCATGTATAAACTAGTGTTAGAGGATATGATTATTGTACTCATAATGTCCTTTCCATTAATCCTATTACAAAATTAAAATTAAACAGTTAGAATAAAAAATAGATCCAAAAATTATTATGATTATAATAAATATTTTTAAATAGAAACCATGTTCAAGGTAGACATGTTCCATTTTTCATTAGGTGAGATGATACACCATGTTAATATGGTCAATAATTTATATATAATTATTAGAATATCATATTAAAATAATAAATATATCCCTATTTAAAATTTATAAATGAATGAATGGTGAATTAGTGCGACCATGATGTATTGAAATAATATATCATCTTTTAATAATAAATTTTTAATAAAAACTATAATTTTAAAGAGAATATAATGTAAAAATAATTTATTTTTCAAAAACAGGACAATGTGTAATCTCATAACAACATGGGATCTACCCACCTTGTCCCACTCTAACACTAGATCAACCAAAATTGGTCTTCCCAGTTAATGATCAAATTTTTTAAAACAAACCCACCCCACATCCACACAACACTCATGATGCTCAAGGTATGTTGGACAAATTTTCATTAGTAACCATCTTGTAATTTCATCATTTTCCTTGTTTTTTGGTATCTATAAAGAATATATTTTTTAATGTAAATTATCATACATACACATAATGTTTCTTACATTCCACATGTTATAGTACAATGATGGTCATCATAACATTGTGTCATTATATATATCTATATAATTCTATTAATAAATTTTTATGTATGAATTTCTCAATGGTATATGTCATGTTCTAGGATTAACAATTTATCTATTACCTCTATATTTCCAAAATCTCAAATCAAATCCAACATTTTTCATTAAAATAAATTACTTCTAAAAAATAGAGGTAACTCAATAATATGTGGTTAGAAAATTATCTTCCTTTGGATTTTGTTATCATTGGTCCTTTTAATCACTCCATATTATGTTGAAAATTAATTTTAATTAAGAAATAATGATAAAAAATAATCCCCCATTGGTAAAAAAAGTTACATCATTACTCCATCATGAAATGTCCCTCTTAAGTGAAACCAATGAAACATACTCCGACATTGAAAATAAAATCTATTAGGTTTTTTATTTAATTTTATATAGTCAATTGGAATCACTAAAAATACATTTTTTAATAAATAATTGAAAAGGTAATTGAGCCAAATATCTATGTCTAAATTTTTAAGATATCATTATAGGTAAAAATAAATGTTTATGGTCTATATTGTTATCTATAAAATTTGATAAATTCATTATTTCTCACATTTTCCTATAAATAGTATCCCCACCAATTTTATAATGTCAACAAAAATTAAAATTAAAAAAATTAGAAAAAAAACAATGCATTATGTTCACTAGGGAGAAGGGTAATCTAACCACAATAGTTTTATAAAATTTTGTAAACATTGAGGTTCAAATTATTCATCTCGAACACTTGAGATAGAAATTGATTAATAAGGATATCATACATATAATTTTGACTTCTAACAACCTAAAATTCAAAAAATATGTTCTCCGCCTTCTTATTTATAAAATTTACCAATTCCTCAATTTTATTCTTTGGATAATGTTGTATTATAATTTTACCAAACTCAACAGTAAATTTGTTTTCAGACTTAATAATCACATATTATGGGAGTATATCACATATATATTTTAAATATTTATTTATTAGTAAATAGTATAGAAATAATTTTATTCACACTTTCCTAAACTGATGGAAACTAGGTTGGATAAGAAGGGTGGAAACAAGGAAAGAAAAGCCTCACATAATGGTGAATGTAGAGAATAATGTATGAAAACAAGAGGGATGGAAGAAGAGGATGGAGAGAATATGAAGCTTATCCTCTATTCCAAGGAATAAATATAGGATAAAGTTGTTTGAGTCAACTCCTAAAAATAGGAGATTAAAATAATATATGTAATAAGAATGAAATATGACTCTAATGAGGATAAATAAGTATGGTTGTAAAAACAAGATTGAATCTCAGAATGGGGTTTCATATAATGAAAATTTAACTAATAGGAATTCATTTATAAAATTAACAAAACAAGTACTCACCTTGAAGATCTTATCAGTGAGGATCTAGATACCCAAGTTATTAATCAACACTGGGAATTATATAGTGTGTCTAATTCAAATAATCTTAGTCTTGTGTTTAATCAGTTTGTGAGCTCTTTCAGCACAGTGTGGTCACAATGTTTTTTGAAATCTGTTTCCACACATTTCCTTAATGTATCTTAATAAAAATTTATATTTTTTTGGGGGATGAATATCTGAATAAGAATAACAATAATACAAAAAATACGTTTTAAATTATTTTAAATAAGTAATCCATAATTATACATCCTTGAATATACCTCATATGTATTCTCAATACATGGATGATTCATTTCATTAGAAAAATATGTAACCATTATTTCATAGATGTGGTAAAAAATATGTCTGTCCTAGATACTATAACATAAGATAAACTCACATTGATTAATCTATAAAATGTTAAATATACTCAATCACAACGCTCATATTTTACTAATTTCATTCTAAATACAATAACAATCAGATCTAACTTTCAGTCTTCCATTATGGATTTCATTAATACATCATTTAAAAAAAATTCTTATGGTATATAAACACAACAACCCTTTTTTATTTCTATCCCCATAAAGTTGTGTATTACATCATGAAATGAAATAATAATTTTTTTACACATTTATTGAAAAATATGACCAACTAACTTCATTATTTTTCAACTAAATGTTATTTTTTCTTCAAACACCATCAATATAACTTCTATCCATAAAAAAATTTAGCATTTAGGTTTGGATCAATCCCTCTTCTCTTGAAATCTATATTTTTTAGAATAGAATATAATGTTTTATAATAATTATGTGAATCTATATTTAGGACACAAAAATAATTATTTAAAATTTTTTTTAATCATAATATCTTCTAATTTTTGCTACCCAATTATCAGTACAAACATCTTAGTTATAAAATTGTCTAAAAATTTTATATCCATATCCACATGAATGTCCAATTAAGTTTTCATTGAAACAACCTATTATGAAGAGTTTTAAAAAATAATGTTTACCACCAGTCTAAATTACACTTAATCAACAATTCCTCTAATATATATATATATGCCTTTCTACCTAGATTTGAATTATTAGAAATAAAATTCAATTTTAATGTTTCTTGTTGTTTTAGTGACATGGTGTATAATTCACCTTATGATATATAATTATGTAATATTGATCCTAGTATGTATTTTAAAAAATATAATCCATTTTTTGATTTGTGTATTTGTCTTAGGGTTCTTCATTTTACACATAACAACTTCATTTGTGAATTATCTTAGAAAATAAAGTACTATGATTATTTATATTCCCCATATGATTCTATGAAAGTGCCTATCATTCTCTAATGATAATGTTAGGATCAAATAGATATTTTTTAAATGATAATTTAGTCAATAGATGGATCAATTCATTCCATTGTAATTTAATATATTCAATTTCATAATAATCATCAAATTACCATTTTTAAATTCTCTAAAATCATTCATTGTTTTTTCAATGTTTTCAAATACTTATTCTAAAAAAAATATTAATTTTCTTTAGTATCGTTACTGAAAAATTTTATTCCATATATTTTAACAATATGTTTTTTGATATTATTGAAACTGAATTATTCATTATTTATTTATGAGTATCCTAAATATATTCTATCATCAATGAAATTTCAATTTTATCATTATTATTGTTGGGAAAAAATCCCTCAAGGTAACATTGCAGTATTTTTGGGTTGATTGTGTTTGTTGACAAAGCAGGTTTCCATGGAGAATTGTCGAGTTCCCGAGAAGTTGTTGACATTCCATGTTGACAAAGAACTTTGACAAAGGAAAGGACGATCTGGAGGCGGTACAAAAGAGCAGTACAAGGTGGCGCCGTTTTCCAGTGTTTGCCAAATTTTTGGGCCTGAAAATCGCCAATGGAAAATGGAGTGATATGTTGTTGGCGAAGGTTGAGGAGAGAGAAATGAAGGAGGTGTGCGGAAAAATTAAGCGTGGCGCGCAAAACTAGAGGGTTGCGCGAAATCTTGAAGTGTGGCGCGCAAAACAGCGGGTTGCGCGAAATTGTATTTTGCGCAAAAGATGTTTCAAGGCTGAAAGCTCGAAAATCGGTAAAGGCATGAGGCGCGCGAAATTTTGGAGGCGTGCGCGGAAAATTGAAGTGGCGCGCGAAATAGCGGATGAGGTATTTCGCGCAAGAGGTGTTACGAGGTCCGAAGCTCGTAAAATGGCAAAGGAATGAGGTGCGCGAAATTATGGAGCAGTGCGCGGAAAATGGTTGTGCGCGGAAGATTTGGCTTTCGCGACCAAAGCGGATTACGCGCTCAAGGAGGGTTTTTCGCGCGGGGTCGATTTTGCCTATAAATATGAAGTGACCCTCCTCCATTCAGCAGAGCTCAAGACATAGAAAATACCCGAGATCTGGTGCGCGAAATTGAAGTTAGAAAGCGTGTTGCGCGTAAACTTAAAGTTTGCGCGTAAAGTCAGATTGCGCGAAAAGCAAAGGCTGCGCAGAAAGTTTGGGGTGGCGCGTAAAAGGAAGGTTGCACGAAAAGTGGATTTCGCGCAAAGGTAGTGAATTGCACGCAAGGCAGTTTCCAGGCTGTGCGTAAAATTTGGAGGTTGCGCGAAAAAGGAATTTCGCGCAAACCATAGAAATTGCGCGCAAGACACCGTAAGGGTTGCGCGTAAAAATTGAGGTTTCCCGGTACATCCGGTGCAAAGTGAGATTCATCTGCGGGTGAAAGTTGAACTTCAACAGAGCATCTATATACAGAGGAATATGCATTCCTTCATGAAAATGAAAAGACCTACAGGTCTATAAACTTTGACTGAATCCCTTCCAAGAGCAGTGAGCTTAGGAAGAGGAAGAAGGTGATCCTCTCCACCGGCAGTGAGCCAGAGAGAGAGAAACAGGGAGTGACCCTTGGGAAAGCAGTGAGCTGACCCTAAACCTTGTATAGGCAGTGAGCATGGGCATAGAAGTGATCTAGCCCGAACATTGTAATCCACATCTAGTGAAGCCTAGTGGAATTTGGTACGAACCGGCAACTTGTCGGCGTATGCTCCTTGGACGTAGCCCTTAGCGGTGAACCAAGTAAAAATCTTTGTGTCTGCCTGCTTACTTTCTTGCATTGCATTCAAAGCATCATCATCAGGTAAATGAGACAAGTGATCATAGTAACCACACAAGTGCAAACAAAGTGACCCTTGTAACAAAGAGGTCAAGATCCAGTGGGGCAGAAAGAACTTTGAAAAAGAATATACATACCCTGATTCACCCCCCCTCTCAGGGTATATAGGCCCCTATTGGCCCTAACAATTATACTTATATATTTTCAATGATTTATTTTCTTCCAATCACCCATAGATGAATCAATGAATTCATCCTTCTATGGAATATTTCATTTGTAATCCTCTCTAAAAATGTTCTGACTAATATTCTATCCAGTGTATAGATATCAACTAGATCCACATGATTATTTTATAGAACGAATGTGAAAATATATATCATAAATATTTTCATTATAATTTAAAACATTTTTTTTATTAAATACACAACACTATTGTATTGATTATTTTCCAAAAATAATTATTCATTATAAATACCATGTTTTTACTATAATTGTTTACATCATAGTATGTTCTCTTCACCCTATTTTTGGATGTTGAAATTTTCTAATATTATTCTTAATTCTATTTCTTGAATTATAAAAACATATTTCTGAAATGAAGAAAATTATAATTTGATTATTTAATAATGGAATGTCTAATTATACTATATTCATGTTCGAAAAAATGAAATGACTATAACAAAAGATTCCATCATTTCCAACTGCACCATAATTGTTTGTGATTTTTTTTCCAACCTGATGCTTTATTATTCATTATGTGACCCATGTTTTTATCTAGAAATTATCTTATACTATCTTCAAAAATATTATATTAATATTTTATAATCATAGAGATATACACTCTCACATTGGATATCAACAAGTTCTCTATAAATTGTGCATTGAAATGACCATACCTTCGATGCCACAACCTAATTAATTCAACCACTATTTGAATAATAGTATTTAATTTGATATCTACATGAAATAGATATAAAATTATCCTATATACTTTAAGAAAATAATTCATATAATTTCCATTGATAGTATATAGAAATCCAGTTCTATTTTATATATTATCAGATGATGTTCAATTTAAAATATCAAAAAACAAAACAAAACAAAATATGCAGAGTTCAAAAGTCATAGGGAGGTTATTTGTGAAATAAATATTCTTAAACATAAGTTACATAATATATATTTTAATAACTATCATTTTGTCCTTATTATCCATAAACTTTTAATATATTATAATATACCTTGGGGTTATACATTAAGTACAGACTATTCTATAGAGTTGTATAAGGGAATAATCAGAATAAATAAAAATGAAATGTAAAAAATATGAAATAAGAGGAATGTAATGATAATATATATGTTATTAATGATATAAAATATAATATAATAATGAAATTATAACATTATATGATAATATCACAAATCCATATGAATGTGTTGAAAAAATAAATAGAAAATTGTATGTATAAATCAAGGCTCTTTACTAAGAATCTATGATATAATGTTCAGATATTAATGCTTGTGAAACAAACATTGTATCTCAGGAAAAAAAATACGTAATTATTAGTGGTACTATATAATTTTAGTCCCACAATTAATATATATAACATGTAAATGAATATGTGTTTCAGAAACTGAAATGAATCATAAGTAAAATGTATAGGTAAAACCCATGAAAAAATATGGGTTACATAATAATCTCTTAGAGAATAAAAAGTTTAAATTTTTTAATGATTACCATGAAAATTTTAATTAAATCAGTCATGTATGTTAGTGAATGAAATAATAATAATTATTCATTAAAATTATATTCAATTGATGTGAATCCGCAAAATTTATTGTAGAATTATATTTGTAATTAAACTTATTATGAAGGGATTAATGAAAAGGGTAATGATCCATTTGAGAAGTAATGAGAATAATATTTCCATAAAACCTGAAATAAACACAAATTGGTATATATGATATAATGAGGATTTTATGAAACCAAAAATATATATATTTACATCAATTGATGAAGTTGTACATGAAAAGTGATAAGAAATAGACTTTTCCCTATTATTGTGTTTACATAAAAGAATGAAATAAGAATAGAACATGACAAAAATTTATTATGAAGATAAAATGATTGATAAATTATTATAGGAATATATGATTTTAATATTTATAAAAAATATATTTCAAATAAATTAGATGAAGTTAAATAAAATTTTCAAAAATAAAAGTGAATGTGTAAACGAAAACTAATATAGGTGGCTTAAAATATATTTTACCTTAATTATTTGAATATCTTATAAGATGATATTATCCCATATATGAATAAAAAATATTTATAAATTATTTAATTTATAAAATGTTCAATAAAATGGATTTTTTCTGTCCATTTTTATCATTAGTTAATAATTTATTAAATTTTTTTGTTTAAATTTGATTCTTGAATTTGTTATGTTGTTCTCTTAAAATCATCCTAAATTAGTTTATCACAGTTCATGATGTATTAAAAGAGTTAAAAAATATATAATTATATAATTATTAAGACATTATATTTACATTACCATAAGTGTATTAATTCAAAATAAATGATGTAAAATAGTTATAAATTTCAAAATGTGTCCCAATTTACACATTTATCACTATTACAAATACCACAATAAATCCTTCTTAATATCAATGATGTAATGATAAAATGATATTTATGAAATTAATATAGGAACATAAATAATATATCTAATCAATTAAACCTTTTTAAAAACTATTAACTAAACGTGTTATTGAAAATGGAATACATTGTTTGTAGATGTGCTAAACTTCTTATAATACAAACAACGCATTCAGTTTTGAATAAAAAATAAAATTTATATGTTTTGGATACTATATAATTGTAATAACACATATATATAATTATAAAAATGAAGTTACAATTTCATGATTTATACAAGAAATCATTTGGGGTATAATAGTAAAACAATATAATTAGTCAGTTGGGGAATGTTACATCTTCTACTTGATGTTCTCTCTTTGAAAAAAATGGTCTATCCATAGTCAGGTATTTTCAGAAGACGTGAATTCCATATTTATTATAATGATAGTCGGGAGAGATTTTGGTATATATTTATCATTTTATTTAGCATATATTATTAGTATAAGAGGGGTAGTAAGGGTTGGTATTTGTAAGCACAGAGATGCATTTTTTTAAATATAACATTCCATTATTTATTTACTGTTCTAAAAAACCAATAGTGATGATCATTGGTTCCACATATAGTAACATGGGTATGTGAGGTAGTGTTAATGGTTTCATAAATCAACCCTTTTAAATTAATAATTAAATTAACTTTTAATACATAATGTTGGTCTATTTATATCTTATAATTCACAAAAAACATATCTTTTTAAATATATTAAAAACAAACCTGTATATAATTTGAAAATGTTGTTTGGAAAAAATTAATTTTTTTACAAAATTATTCAATTTAATATTTTATTTAAAATTCTTAAATATCAAAAAATATCATTATTTCAACATAATCAAATTTCTATACCATTTAATAATTCCATGCTATTTTTAAAAACTATATTATATTATATATAAAATAACTAGTTTCAAAATTCATTTTTTGTAAAATAAAACATATTTTATTATTATAGATTTATCATAAAAATATATTTTTAATCTAAAATAGACTATATATTTTACCAAAAATAAAATTATGGTACCTATGTAACATCTCGTGTTTCTAAAAGAAAAAATATATATGTTCGATAGCATTCATGATACACAACTTTGAGCATAATAAAATAACTAAACATTATTATTTAATATTGTAGTTATTGTATGGTTTTTATAATGGTAAGAGTGAATTCTATTAAATAAATTATGAAAATAGGTTTTATACCTTTTAGATAATGATTCATCGGTTAACAAAATAATTATAAATAAAAATAAAAAAATGAATATAATGGATGTTTTTTGTGAAGAAAATTTTATGTGCCAATAATTTTGTTTATAATATAATAAAATATCTATTATAGAATTATATTAATGAAATATAAATTCATTCTGCTATATAAAATTCATATTATTTGTTTTATATACATGATATAAGAAGTTATTCGATTTTGTGGATAAAAGGATTTTTTTTTCAAAAAAGTCATTATAATTGCCTTTTGTGGAAACCCATTTTAAATATTGTTTTGTCACTTTTATAGATTATATTTGAGAAAATAAACTTCTTTTTTATATGTAGGATATAATAATTTACTTTGGGTGAATTTTTTGTATTTTTCTGATAAAATTCTTATTTTAATGAATAGAGAAAAATATTACATTTTTATTCAAAACTACTTTTTCGTCTGATATATATAAATAGTGAGTTTATAAATTTAATTGGGTCAAAAGTTTTATTTGATAATTTTTTACCATTTAATTCAATTTTGGTCGTTTTAATCAATTTAAAATTGAAATTGGATATAAAAACATTGTGATCTTTTGAATATTTTTACTTCAATAACTCATTTTGTGGATTCGTCAATGGGATTAACAATAAATTTATTTTTCCACATATATAAATTGAATTTTAAATAATGTAAATAAAAGGTTTTAAGAAATATTAATGATGTGATCTAATAGGGGCAACATATTTTTTGTTGAATAGTAACTTTATTTTTTTATCTACCATGGTTAGGGTAAATTAGGTGATTAAAGATAAATAAAATATTATAATATTATAAAACTACCCTAAAAAATGACCTAATATTAGAGGATGAGTTATTTTCAACCAATAAAATCCTTGGCTCGAAATTGTGGCCTTTGAATGTCACTTGGGTGTGATTATGACATTTATAACCGTTTTATTTAATGTAATGACCAAGATGTCATAATCATGCCTCTCGTAACTATAACAATTATAATATGGGGTTATATAAGTTATATATTACAATATAAATAGTATTTATAAAATAAAAAATTTACCTACATTAATGTAATTTAACTGTAATTTTTAGGAAATAAATAAATGAATTAAATTATGACATAATGGTGATGGGGTACTTGATTTATTAAAGGAATAATCAAATAATAGATATTAATAATAATAAAATAAATATAATTTTAAATATTTAATTCCATACACGAATATTTTGGTAGAATTTGACATGTTAAAGATGATTTAATGTTGTTTTTTAGATGGAATCATGTTTCTATGATATTTTGAAAAAGTCAATTAGTTAATAGTGTCAAATTTGACACTTATCAGATTTTAAAATAACTTATATTTTAATAAATGATATAAAAATTTAAAAAAAATCTTTTGAAAACTAATTTTTATAAGCAATATAATATTATAAATTACTCTTTTATGGGTCTTCATAAATGTTATGTTAATTAGTTTAACCTTCAATGGGTATATTACTTGATAAAACCGTAAGAATTAAAAAGTTAAAATAAGGGTTAAAAAATAATATGTTTAAAATAAAATAAATACATGTCTAAAAATTATTAGTTTAGAGGATTTATAACCTTACAAATATTATATTATAAATAAAATAATTTTTAATCCCATGATTTATGAATTAATTAATATTAATTTAAAATTTTAAGGATATCCAAGGGTACACCTCCCCTCCCCTATAAAAATTCACACATTCATTTATACTACTTACTCATAAAATATAAATTTTTTCAACCAATATATACCCAAAAACCTTACTGGAATCTCATTAAAATTTAATGAAGCCTTATTTTAGTTATAACTCCCTCCTTAGATGTTTTAAGGTGTTGAGAAATATTGATTGCCCGATGGAAAGGTAACATTTTCACTTAAATAATTTTATTTTATTTCTTCTTCCACTTAATTAAAATATCCTCCAACCATGACAAAATTATATACCCAATATCATTAATATACATAGATTTTATTTTGTTAATATCACCACTTAAATACATCCCCACTTTCATTAAATGTGAGAATAATTAATCATTCGTGCATACATGTGAACTATCACCTCTATGAACCAATCTAATTCATTTTTCATATAAAACTCTAATGAAAGGTTTTAATAATGGAATTAACATTCATAAGTGATATTAATGACATATTAATCATTATAATATAGTAATATATCAATTAAGTTAATACTTTTTATGCACATAAAACCGATAATGTCATTCGTGCATTTGTGTGAACTTTCACCTCTATGAAGTGATGTGATTCTTTTTTAATCACTAAATAATTGTATGATATATATATATATATATATTTCAATTATTAATATGATATTAATTATGTTATTATAATTATATAAGGTTAAAATAATACTTTCCTTATTTTCATATCATTTAATGAAAAATGTAAAATGATACTCATGTGTACGTATGACCTACATCTCATTGAATATGTCATTGTTAATTTTTTATAACCATAACTAATGGTATGTTTGAGATTTATAATTAATTTATTAATTTGATAATTATTTTATTTATATTAATATATGTATTATGGACTTATGACCCCCTGAAATATTGACATTATAAAAAGTTCATTTTCAACTCAAGTATAAAATATTGATAAAACATTCGATATGAATATTTATAATTATGTAATTATTATATCATTGAAATAATTGATATAAAAAGAATAATACATATAGAAACGATTATAAATAAATTATAAATTAACATATGTTTATTATTCAGGAAGATAAATAATGTACAAGATGTTTCAGACTCGAGGTAAGGGACTTTATCTCAATCTCCATTCATTGAGGACTATTTTGATGTTATACAACACCTCCTTTTATAAGGTTTATAATAAACCCCTTTAACTTTTAATTTTATTAAAAATTGCTCAAAAATAATTTTTTTATATGAAGTGTTTTACTAACTAACAAATAGAATGTTTTTTAACGTATATGATGACAACAAGTTATCTTTCGTGATACCCATTATTTTATATTTGGATTCTTCCACAAGACTTCATGTTTTATATATTAAAATGAAATCACATATTCATTTTTTTGGTATTATGATATTTAATATAGTTTTGATAATTCATTTACTATTTTAATATATTGAACTGATTTCTTGTGATTGAAAATGAAATTTTATGAGTGAAATGTTGATAATTGAAATTGTTTATGTGTTATGATTATGTAATGATACTTGGATAGTTAATGGGTGGTTACATGATAATCCAATTATTTCTGGTTAAGTGATAAATCATGGATATATGGCTATATTAAATCTTCTAATGCATTGGGTATAGAAGTCGGTTGTATGGAAATTCCACTTGCAAGAGTGATAAGTATGGAAGTCAACTGCATTTTTATTCCATTTAATAATTATTACACCCCAAGATGGCTTTATATTTTATATATTATTACCATGGGTTTTATGGTAATATCAAAAATATAGAAAATGTAAGAAATGATCTTATATTCAAGTAATGTATTTACTACTTTTTATGGGTGAAATGTATTACATAATGATTATGTATTCATAGTTTTACATGTTTTCTCAAGACTAACAGTTTCCTTCATTGTGTATCCCATACTGAGTTTTTCATGCTCGTCCCATGTATTGAAATGTTTTTTATAGTAATTAAAGGATAATAGATTCAAGGATGGGTTCAAGGAAGAAGTTTTCATGGTTAAACATGAAACATAACCATGTTTCTTTTTAGAAGACTTTGCTTTGTGAAAAATGGATAGTGAGTAAAATTGTTAACATTGTAACATTTTAGTCGTTATATATGAATTATGGCCTAATTATCCAAATATATAAATTTTATAAGATCCTTAATGTGAAATAAAGTAAAATTCTTGACTTAACACTAGATTATATAACATTTATGGTTAGGTCCATACAGTTAGTAACAAAGGAAAGGTTTAGATATCATTAGAGGTTAGGATGTTTTATGGGCATAGGTTAATGGTTAGATATAACAAATAGGGTTATTATCATATTGAAATTTTTTAAGGAGTATGGTAAATCGGGAGAATTCTATAAGTACCAAAACAACTTAGACATAAAAAAGTTGATGGATTAGATTATTATAAAAAAATTATGTTATCTTTACCCTATCGAGGATTCTTCTTTTACTAATTGATTTTATGTTTATGTGATGGTTGTTTTTAGTATATTAAAGGATTATTTGTCATTATGTAAGGAAAGAGATATTTTAAAAAATTATTGTACCTCCTAGATGATTTTATTATCACTATTATCAAGAAAAATCTTGTTTGAATGATTTTGATAGCTTCTTGAGTATTCAAATCACCTGTAAGAAATTGTGGGTGTTATCCAACATCTTCTCTTTTTAAAAATAATTTTATGAATAATTGTATATTTTTCTTATGATTTTAAGATCTAAAATCTTATAACACTTTTGAAAGGTTCAACATTATATGTGGTGTGAAAGTTTACCTTTTTAATGTAGGAAAACATGCTTAAATTGAAAAGAAACATCAATAAGATCCATAAATTCAAAATCATGGTATGAATTATCTTTTTATCCATAAAGTATGAAACCTAATCTGATTCATATTTATGTATCATTAGGATATAATCCATATATTTTATTTTTAGGACTTTTTGATTAATATATAAGGGGAAAATGCATAGATAATTGATTATAAGTAATGTTGAAATATTAATATGTCTATATATAAATGATTTAGTAATTATAGTATACTAAATGACATGGAATTGATAAAAAAATATTAATACTCTTATAATTTTGGGGTTACTTGGGAGACATTTTTTTAGTTTTGTAATATTTAACCCTGAAGATTATATGAGAAAATTTTATTTGAGGAAGAATTCTCTTTTTTGGAAATATTTATAATGTAATGGATAACCATCATTTGATATTTTGTTTTTAAGGTAATTTAGGGTTATTACATTTTTTGTTGAAAAATGAAAGGTATGATATAACCATTGATGTTAAAAAATATTATGGTTATTTTTTAGAACAATATAATTTCATGAAAATTTGGTTAGAGTTATATAGTTCTAGTAAAAGGACAACACACAATAAGGGGAAAAACTTGTCTCATTAGACAAGGCATCACAAATCGAACCCACAACCAAAGGGAGACAAGGTATTGTCACCTACCATTTCACTATGTGAATTCCCTAGTTATTATAATTTTCTTTTCCAGTTAAGAGAGTTTATAGAATAAGAATAAGTTGATTTTGGGAACTTATGTTTTATCAAATGGATATCCTGGGTATTGGAAAATGGTTTCTCTTTTAATTGTTAAATATTATTTTTGAAATATTTTAACAATTTTGGAATCTTTATATGATTAAGGTAAGTAGAAAACTGTGGGATTTTAATTGATGAATCATGGTTTTATTATATTTGGGATGAATCTATTATTTTAATTGTAGATTTATGAGAAATTAGGTTATTTTGGAAATATTTATCCTATCGTGGAGAATATGTGATTAGGTTAAATAATTTTTGGTATTAGACATTAAGGGTGTTTGATGTTATTTTCAGATAAAATTTAAAACTTATCATGGAAGAATATGTGATTATATCCTTATGATTTCTGGTTTTTAATCTTAGTTTGGATTATTTGAGGTATTTTAGGGATAGTTATTTATTGAATCCTCTATGATGATATTTTGATTTCAATGTTGAATTTTAGAGATTAAAATTAGTTTTTCGTTATCCAATGGTATAATATTTTTGGATAATTGTTTTACCATATCCTAACCATTTTAGTTTTGGATAATGCCTAAGGACCAAAGAAATATATAATAAATCTTTTGTGGATTATGTGATTCTCTAGAAGTTGAGTCTAGTGCTTCATGTATGAAAAAATTGTCTAAAATAATAATCATTTGGAGAGAGAGGAATGTGTTTTTGGTGGAAATTGATTAAGGGATGAAAATATACTTGTCATGTAAGTATACTACTTTATGATATTAGTCTATGTAGTAATTGAATTCTAGAAAGCGATAAAATGTATCTTAAAAAAACATTATCTATTTAATTTTCCTACTATGAAATCAAATATCGTTTAAAAAATCACATATTTATGGTTTTGGGATGGTTAACTTTCTCTTTGTAATGTTTTCTAGAACTTTGAATTAGAACATGATGGTTATTTTTTCATTCAAATCCATGTTTTCCTACATTTTTTTATTTATAGATAAAGATTATTTCAGAGTTAGGATCGTACTTTTCCTATATGGAATCTTAGTATGTATTATCTAATGTGACCATTATACGTCACTTTATTTATATTAAAGTGGAGGTTTTATTAACTCTTTTTCTAATGTGGTATTTCTATGAAGTGATTTTGAAAAGTGAAACCTTATTTACCCAAACCAAATTTTAAGTTGTGAGGATGCAATTTCTAAAAGGGGGAAGATAAAAAATCTCAAGTTTTTAAAATGAATTCATATGTTCAATTTCCAACATGATATACCACATTGAGATTAACCAAACAATGGAACATTTTTTAGTATTGTAGTTATTTTATAGCCGTTAGAATGGTGAAAATGTAAAATATTACTAAATTATGAAAATATGTTTTGAAGATGTTTATATAATGATTCATTGATATGAAAATTAATTAAAAATTAAAATTAAAAAATAATTGAATATAAAGGATGTGTTTTTTTGAAAAACTATTTAAGTAAGAATAATTGTGTCTATAAAATAATAAAATAACTCTTGTTTCTTTATATTAATTAAATATAAATTCATTCTAATATTTAAAATTCATATTTTATGTATTCTAGACATGATATAAAAATAAATTCAATTTTATGCATAAAAGGAGTATTTTTCATAAAAGGAATTTTTACTGCCTCTTTATGGAAAATCCATTTATAATATATATATTGTAACATTTATGGATTCTCTGTGAAAAAATAAACATCTTATTTGGATGTAGGATATATAAATTTACATTGTGTTTATTTTTGGTATTTTCTAATAAATATATTATTTTAATTAATAGTAAAAAAATAATGCATTTTCATTCAAAAAATATTTTTCATATAATTTATTTATATATTTATGATACATTTTTAGTTATTTTAAGGTGTAATTGGAGTATTTTCTTTATCATTTAATACAATGTATTTCATTGTAATCAATTTCACATTGACATTGGAGATAAAAACATTGTGAACTTTTGAATGTTTTTACGTCAAAAACTCGTTTTCTCGATTTGTCAAAGGGGTTAACATTAAATTAATTTTTCAAATTATTTGAATTAAATTTTAAAAAATATACATACATGGTTTTAATCATTATTAAAAATGTGATCTATAAGTATCAAATTATTTATTTGTTAATAGTAATTTTCGTATGTTATTTAACATGGTTAAACTAAATCGGGTCATTAAAGGTAAAAATAATAATATAATATTATGAAACTACTCTAACACTTGTCTTAATCATATTGTATAAATTATTTTTGAACAATAAAGTCCTTGGGCTGAAATTTTTCCCTATGGAAAATCATGGGTGTGATTACAACATTTATAAACATTTTATTTAAAGTAATTACTAAGATGTCATAATCATGTCTCTAATTACTATATCAATTTTAATATGGGGTTATATAAGTGATATCTTATACTATAAAAAATAATTAAAAATATGAAAATATTACCTATATCATGGTAATTTATTTTCAATTTTTAGGAAATAAATAATTAAATTAAATTTTGACCTAATGGTGGTGCAGTTATATATATATTAAAAAATAATAACATAAATGATATTAATAATATTAAAATAAATTTAATTTTAAATATTAAATATTGTATATGAATTTTATGGATGAATTTGCATTTCAGTATTTATGTAATGTACTTTTGTTTTTTAATGAATCAAGTAGTTATGATATGTTCAATTAGTGAATAGTTTCAAAATTGACACTTGTGAGATTTTAAATATATATATTTACTATTAAATGATATAAATTTTTAAAAAATCCAAGATCTAGAAAAATTGTTCATATAAGGCATATAATATCATCAATGACAAAAGTATGGGTATGTTGGTATGTTAGAGATATTATTTTAACCATCAAATTATAAATTACATGATAAAACATTAATAATTACAAAGGATATATATGGGTAAAAATAGAAATATAATATTGAAAATAAAATAAATACATGTCTAAAAGTTATTGGTTGAGGGGATTTAAAACCATCCTCATCTTATCTTCAAACTAATAGAATTTGGAGTCATTTCTAGTTAAAATTTAATTTATATAAATTTAATAATTTAAAGGTTTTTAAAGGTGACCCTCCCCTCTCATATAAAATACACCCATTCATCTCTATTACTTACACTTAATAACCTTTATATTCAGCCATTATCTGACCAAACCACTTCATATAATTCCTCCCCGTATTATTTATGCCTTATATAAAGTAAAAAAACCCTCTTTATAGGTTTTAAGGTGTTAAGAAAGGTGTTCGTCCAAAGGAAATGTAATGTTTTCATTTAATTATTTCTATTTTATTTATTCTTCCACATCCTCCAAATCTCCTCCAACCAAGATGAAATAATAACCCAAATATCCTCAATATACTAATATTTTATTATGTTAATATTACCACTTAAATTTATCTTCACTTCCTTTAAATGGGAAAAAATTATTTATTCCTTCATACATGTGAATGGTCACCTCCGCAAACTGATCTAATTGGAAAATTCAATAATAAATTTTATTAATAAAGGGAATTGATATATTACATAATCATAGAGGTCTACAGAAATGATGTCCAAGAGAATCCCCAATAACATCCAAAATCCCAAGAGAAAAAAAATAACTAGGATAGGAAAAATCTAAAAGGGGACATTTCTGGGTACCCAAAGAAGCCATGAAGTCCTCCACATAATTATTTTCATACAATGAGTGAAATTCCTCCATCTCACAAGATAAGAGAGGCCTACATTATATAATCATATTTTTAATGGGCCGCAAAGTTGTAGAATCACTAATAAGGGAGGGTGAAATGAACTTGGAGTCTGATTCCATAGAGGATAGTACAATATTTTTGACCTACAAAGAGATGGTCCATTGAAAGTGTCGGTAACCTTTGCCCATAGAGAATTTCCAAGTTTATAGAAGGTGGTAAAATCATAAATGACATATCCATATGAGTTATGGACTATGATAACATCACCCATGAAACCATGGGAACATGAACCATCGGTGTTGAGCTTGAGGCCACTGGTATGAGGAGATGACCAGAATCAATGCCCCATAAGTTTTGTCCCATGTCATCTCAAGGATAGAAACTCGAACATAAAACCTATTAAGGATAAAGTATGCCCCCTACTTCATTAGACCTTCCAAATCCACTACCTTAAATTTGGCTCTCACTACCACAACCATGAAGGAGAACCTAGATTCATGACTGATCTAATTCTGAATCATCCATAGGGACCAACACCCCACTAAGAGAAGCATCACCTATGATTTTCCCTCGGTGTGTTTCTAGTACATCCATAGAACCATATTTTGAGAAAACAATTGAGGGAGTCTATAAAAGGCACTAAATTCAGGAACTCACCTAAGCAGCTTCAGATGAAGCTCCCCTATAATCTCTGAAAGAATAGGTGCAATGGAGGTTCTTCAATAAGAGATGCCAAGAACATCCATTTATAGGCAAGATAAACTCCCTTGCGTGAAATATCTAGATCTGTAGGTAGCACATCGTGTAGAATTCTCCAGAATTGGAAATTATATTTATATTTAATTTCCTTAAAAAAATAAGGATTCCCCATGGGTCACTATAAGGCTAAAAATTCATAATTTTTTATAATCCTTTACTGATAACGCTCCAATCGAATAACCAGAAAAAAATACAAAGGTCGGAGAAGTCACCATGTATAGTGCTATAGAAAGCCTATGGATCAGTCGAATTTAGGAATAATTTGGTAAAATATGGATGAAATATATAATCCCAAAATTAATTGTTGGGGGCAGGAAGCCCTGAAACGTCAAAGATCCCATGCCCAATCACATTACCAAAAGTTCACCACTCCTCGACCCATGATCTATTGGGAGTATTTTTTTAGGATG
Source organism: Viscum album (assembly GCA_963277665.1). Lineage (NCBI taxonomy): Eukaryota > Viridiplantae > Streptophyta > Magnoliopsida > Santalales > Viscaceae > Viscum > Viscum album. The sequence continues at coordinate 932,568,607 of OY728165.1, forward strand.
GGAACATGGAATCTCAAAGCCTTCCACAGTTGGGAACTGGAGATACCATTCTCCTGAGAGCCAAATTTTTGCATCCAAATAATGAAGCATCCCCATAATGAATGGGCCTCAATAACCTCCCCTGTAACCTTTCCTTGAAGATAGTTCATAGAATTCTCTATTTCTTTAGCACCAATGAAACCATGGTCATCCTATTTATAAATCATTCTCTAAGAGGCCCACTGACATTTTCCATCCCCTTGGGTATCCCAAATAAAATCATTTATATTGTTCTCAATTTGTTTAATAGTGGATTTTCGAACATCAAATTGGTAAATATAGATCCTTATGGGAGAGATGTTAGCACCCAAGTAGGTCAAATGAATTCAACTACATGATATAGACAGCCTTGATTCAATATTATCCTTCCACCTATACTGGCATGAAGATTGAAGATAAACCCTACTCTTGGTTCTATTAAAAAATTCCCCACTCCATAAAGTATACTCATCCATAATACAGTTGAAACTTTTTATATAATAGATAAACCCATTCATGAAGAAGATAAGGTCATCAGTAAATATGATATGGGACAAACTAGGGGCATGAGTCACACAGTTGTAATGGGTAATAAAATCATATTTCCAAGAGGAAATATAAATTTACTCATGGAATATTTGGCCAAAATAAAAAAATCTAGGGTAAATAGGATCACCTTTTCTGATCCCTCTAATAGATATATAGATATAAATCCCCTTCCCATGAAGGACACATTCAACTAGGGGAGCTGTAACACTGAATCAACATGTCAATGACCCATTTTGAGAATCCCATAGATCTTATAACATGGATAATAAAGGATCGTTAAATAATTTCATAGGTTTTTTCCATTTCATCCCAAACATCAAAATTAGACCCTAGAACCTTATTATAGATTTCACTAATCATATATTCACCAAGCCAAATCACCCCTTTAATGTTCGTTCCCTAAATAAAAGTATGTTTCTCATCTATAACCCAACTGTGTAAGAACTGGAAGACCCTTATATTGATGATATTTTCTAGAACATTTTAGGTGATGTTTCAAAAAATAATGGGCTAATACTAATAAATGTAGGAGGGTAGGGGACTTTAGGATTGATAATTAAGGTACTAGAACTATCACCTTAGGGAATCCCACCCCTGTCTAAAAAATTTTGATGGAACTAACAAGGGAATCTTTAACAACACTCCAAGAACTGATAAAAAAAGGACTTTGGGAATCTATAATACTTGGCAGTGCACTCCTAGATAATCAAGGTAATATAACCCCACACCCCATTCCCCTTTTTAGAACCCTCAAGGATGAAATGAGTTTTTCAAAAAAAACATCAAAATAGAGTTAAAGATATCATCCTGATCTTATAGGTACTACGTTTTCCAGTGAAGATTGGGAGAGAAAAGAAAGGGATTAAAATTTTTTACATTCATATCAATAATAATAACCCTATATCTAATGATGATATATCCTTGAGCTGAAAATTTAGATTATGACGCTGTTGTTTTTTATTTTATCATGTGTGGAAAAAATCTGCATTGTGATCCCCTTCCTTCAGCCATGTAGCCCATGAGTGATCATGGAAAAGCCTCTCATTCTCAAATATCTTCACATTGAACATATGACTTTTGAGACCCAAGAAAATGAATATCTCTTCATCTCAAGATTCATCTAGACTATGCTTTACATTGTCAATGTTACTCTTGATGTCATCTAGAGAAGGCCAATAAGGGGTCATGGAATTATACTAGGCCTAAAGATCACATTACAAGAACCGTAGATTATTTTTAATTCCAAGATTGTACCTTCTATAAAAAAAGGCATACCATGAATGATCATATGTACTAAAAAATTACTATTTAGAAGTCCATCACCTAGAAAACAAGAAACATTAATCTCTTATAATGATATATTTTCGGCAGATGAGAACTGGGGAGTTCTCAGACATGGAATAGTTTAGGAGGATGAAATTAAATCTAGGTAATTCAGAAATATCATGTAGGTACCATAATCAATTATCCAATATACACCAAGTTATCTTTTCTAAAATTTTCTCATTTTACCATGTAAACATATCTCTAATAAATATCATATCGTGGAGACCTTATTGGGCTTCAAATGCTGAGAATTAGATCTTGTCATTATGTGGGATGGAGCTACCCATACCCTCTCAAATGAATCCATAATAGTGTTAAATTCACCCCCAAAAATCTAGGTAACATCTCTAGTACTGTGATAACTATGTTAAATCCATAATTTATCCCCAATCCTAACAACACATTTTTCATAGAAAAATGGGCACACACAAGAAACCCCACATTATTCAAACATAATAAAAAAATGTTGTTGATTAGCAAATAAATTCACCACTGAAATCATAGGATTCCAAAAAAACCATATTTTAATGTTTTCAAGATCACCATGCAAGAAAAATTTAATAACATACCCTCTCAAAGTCTCTAAAATTTTAATTGAACAAAACTTTAGTTCATGAATTTCTATAAGAGACACACCATGTATGAAACCATTATTATTAATAAATGCATACTTCACTCAGGCGGTGAGACACTGAGAATTCCAAATCATTAAAGATAACATTAAAAATGAGGATTCTTTTCCATTTACCTATATGAAAAGTACCTACTATAATTTTCTATTTTAGAAGGGAACATTAATATGGCATGGGATTTTATGTATACCCTTTTTAATAGAGGACCGAGATAGGATGAGACAGAGTGTTTAGTCACTAGAGACTGGAGATTCAAGATGGTTATAAGGCTAAAGGTCAAGGAAGTTGAAGAGATATCCTTGTTAGAATTAGATTGAGTAATGATATTATAATATATCTCCACGAATGTGGAAACCCAACTAGTTAATCCATGGAGAAAAGGGGTAAGGGAATGGGCCAAGCGAGAAAGGAATCAGTGAATAAAAAATTAATGAATTTTCAAGGGGATGAGGCTTTAGAATTTGGTATCATAGATAGGGGAAGAATAAGTAGGAGGGGATTAAACGATGAGGAAATAAGGGGATGGGTTCTATAGGATGTAAAATACTCATAAAAACAATGACTGGACTTGAGTACAATATCATCCTCTCTATATCGAGGCATACCCTCTTCCGTAGGAGCACCAAATGTAGGAACATCAAACTTCAGGAAGGATTTATCCTCAGGCATCACTGGAAAAGTGGTCGCATAGGGGGAGTGTCTCCAAGATATCATGAACACCACGAGGGAGTTCCCTTAGATATGAAACCTGTCATAAAATTTGAGTAGGATTAGGGAAATAATCTTTTCCACCAAACAAAACTATCACTAGCCCTAAGAAAAAGCTATTAAGGAAGGTAGCTAGACAAATCCACCTCGACAATGATTATGGACATAGAAGCATCTGTTAGATGAGTAATTCAAGCATCAATAACTAGAATGGAACCCTCCACATCACCAATTTCTCGAAGGAGGGAGGGTTCTCAAAGGGTAGAGGTATACCATGTAGGTTGAACCACACTACCACCTTGGGAAAATCCAACCCTGAGTTGACACCCAAAAAGCACCTAATGAAGGAGAATTTCCATGTCACGAATGCATGAGGATATAAATACCAAGTGATCATGAAATCATAACAAGATTCCAAGATAATGAAAAATTCCATGTGATTTAGGTTTGAGATCCCAGATAGGGCCTACATGTCTAAGGAATTAACCAACCATATGAACAACAATAGATGGGGTAGATTCCAGACAAAATGATCCAAAAGTTCCATTGTAGCTGAGCCTAATCATCTAAGAATCCACTTTTGGGAAATTCAGCTCAAGAAACCCATCCAGCCAACTCTGGGATAGGCCATGCAGCAGAATTTTTGGTTTGGGGGAAGGGGGACATGCACTGATGGGGGCGGGTGAAGAAGAACCTCCTTGAGAGAAGGTGGAGATGAATTTTTTACCATGATAAACCCAAGAGAGGTCCAAGAAGCCAAGTAAAATAATGGTATATAACTCTAATATGGTGGAGCCTTTTCACTTAGAGTACCTGAAATATCACTATTGATATAATTATTTAAACGCAAGGTGGCGAGTAGGGAACATTCTCAGTTTCCATCCCACAAACCGATCTAATTCATTTTCCATAACATTCTATCATTACATATAATAATAATTTAGTTAATGTGAATATGTGATATTATAGACATATTAATCATTATAACATAGTAATATAGCAATTACATTCTTACTTTCCATGCACATAAAAATTATAATTTCGTTCATTGGTATATGTGAACTATCACCTCTACGAGGTGATGTGATTCATTTTTGTTCACTTCATCACTTGTATGATATATATAAGTATATTTAAATGATTAATATAATATTAATGATGTTATGATCATTCTGGAAAGATGAAATATTACTTACATTCTTTCCATTCTAATTAATGAAAAATGGAAAATGTTACTAATGTTTACATATGATCTACCATCTCCATTATTGTAACATTTTTCATTTTTCATAAAAATAAATAATTTTTTGATTTAAATGTATAATTAGAAAATAAAATTGATCATTATTTCAGGAATATAATTCCAGAGATAATGGGTTTATAACCCCATGGACTATTGATGTCATACCAAGTTCAATTTTGACTCAAGCACCAAATATCAATAAAACATCTGTTATCAACATAAATAGTTATATAATTATTATAACATGGAAATAAGTGACATAATCGTGATAAAAATCTTGAAAAGTTTCTAAAGAATGTAAAAATTAACCGAAGATTATTATTCATGAAGATAAAGAACATACAAAACATGTCAAACCCAAGTCAAAGGAAATCATTTTAATCTCATTTCTTTGATGCATATTTTGATGATATACACCACCTCTTTTTATAATATATATAATCAACCTCTTTAGAATTTAATTTTATTAAAAATATTTCAAAAAAATATTTTTATACATACAATTTTACTAAATGAGAAAATGAAATTTTTTTAACATATACCACGATAACAACATCTACATGGTCGTAATTGTTATTTTACATTTTCCATCCTCTAAAATACTTAATGTTTTTTAATGAAAATAAAATCACTTATTCCCTTTTCTAGGTATTTTGATATTGAATATGGTTTTTATAATGAATTTATTATTTCAATATATTGAAATAATTTCGTGTGATTGAAAATGAATTTTTATGAGTGCAATGATGATAATTTAAATCTTTTATGTGTTTTGACTATGTTATGGTACTTAGACATTTGAATGGTGTTTACATGATAAACCAAACACTGGTGGATTTGTGATAAACCAAGGGTGGTTGGATATGTTAGAACGTCCAATTCATTGGGTATAGAAGTTGGTTGTATTGATTTTTCTTTTTTAAAAGTGATCAACACGAAAGTAGTTGATATGGTTATTACATTTAGGAATGATTACACCCCAATATACCATTATATTTTATATATGATTTATATGGGTATTTTCACGACCCGTCCTTGGGGCCCGTGTCATGACTACCCCAAACCCACCTTCCATAGGCCAGGGGCTGGCGACTAGCACCAAAGGCATAAATCCTGATAACTAGAAAGGCATTTCCTTTATAAATGTAAACAAAACACCACAGAGTACAAGCGGAAATAAAACACTAAGTACAAAATAAAGTGCTGAAAAGTAAATGGCCCAGAATACAAACCCAACTGAAAGTACATCTACAACTGAACGAAAGTACAACAGAAAAATACAAACAGCTGGAAGAAAGGAAGCATCTCCTGGGTCTTCTTCCTCGGATCCTACCTAAAAGGTAGGTACAGATAGCGCAGATCCTAGATCATCCACCATGGATCCTACCTGAAGGGTAGGTATAGATAGCCTCCACAAGCTCCTTCCCGTCAACCTCCTTCGAGTGTCGTATCATCGTGAAGTCCACCTCCGGATACTGACTCGTCCTCGAACACTCGGCCTCTGCCAGCGCTGCCCGTCGTCTACAACCAACACAACGAGGTGCAGGCATAGCCCATGCAGGGGTGAGTATACGATACTCAGTAGGGACCCCGAGACCCTCAAGGTCTCACTGAATCCAACAAGGATAACCACAAAGAAAGTTCTCAAAAGATAACCCTTTCTTAGGTATAACCCATACTTATACCTAAGTTATCAAGTAACTCATCTCAATCAAGAGGAAACACAAAGTTTAAGAAATCAACGGATAACCACTACCTAGGTATATGCCCATACATATACCTAAGTTATCAAGTGACCCATCTCAATCATGAGGTAATCACAAAGGTCATAGACTCAACTCAAACCATGATTTTTCATTAATGAAATCGTAACTACTGAAGAGCCCCGTCTCTGAAGAGTATAGTGATCATGTCACGACTCCGAGGTACTGCTCACTAACCTAAGACTGTTGAGGTACTCCTCCTGTTGAGTACCGCGGGTCCGCCACCCAAACATAGTAGTGCTTCCCGCCGTGGTCCGCCACCCAAACACAGTAGTGCATCCCCCCTAATAGCCTGCAGAGGTACTCTCTGGATGAATACCGCGGGTCTGCACCCAAACTCAGTAGTGCTCCGTCCGCCATGGGTCTGCACCCAAACATAGTAGTGCTCCGTCCACTGGGCTAGTCGACTCACTCCAAGTCGAGTCGGTCAAGCAGTCGTCAGGTCTCAGTCGGCTACACGGTCTCCGTACTCCGTAAGCTCATCTCCGGGAGAGTCCACCCCACGAGCTACTGGTTGATACTCCAAGTATCACAAAGTCCCACGAAGAAGTATCTCAAAGGACCGCATCGTCATAGGGGTCTCAACGCAACAGACGGCGCGTCAATCGGACGCCCGGTCTGTGAGTTATTAGTATTTTCGTCCCAGGGGCCCGGTTGGTTTCGTGTGCAAACCAAACCGGCCATATCTCAAATATACCCCGAACAGTCATAGGGTATACTCATAGGGACCGTTTCTCAACGTGATCACCAACACCGCTGACGTTTCATCAAACGGACGTCCGGTCTGAAAGTTATCATCTTTTCCGTTCCAGGGGCCCGGTTGGATTTCTGGTTCAATCCAACCCGGCCTCTATCCAAATACATCCAAGCCTCAGGCGAAGTATGCCGAAAGTTCCGTCACATCAAGAAGAATCTAACAAAGTTGACGACATGTCAATTGGACATCCAGAGCTCAAGTTATAAGTGTTTCCGCTCCGAGGGCCCGGTTGGTTTCGTGTTCGAACCAACCCAGCCATACCCAAAGTTCTTCGAATCCTTTATTGTAATATACCGAAACGACCGTCTCGATCCAACGATATCATAGCAACTGATGGTGCGTCTATCGGAGATTCGTAGCCCAAGATATGAGCGATTGAATGAAACTATATGAAAATCGAGGGTTCGGGCTCGGTCCGACCCGGCACGATACCCCCCCGGGTTGGCCTGAACCGGGTCTGGGTCTGGCCCATTAGGGCGTGGCCTGTCCCGGCCTGGCGCAAGCTATGGAACGGTGCCCGCGTGGCCAGTGGGTTCGGGGGGGTTACACCCCCCCCCCCCCCCCCCGCGCGGTCGACGAAACCGGCGCGGCTTTAAGCCGCGCCGCTCTGCCTCCGGAATGGCTAAGCCGTTCCGGTTTGGCCCGTCGTCGTGGCTCAGCCGCAGTGGTTCCGTTCCGGTGTCCCGTCGTGGCCGCCGTCTTCCTCGGACCACCGGACGCGCTCCGGTGGTCCGTTTTGCTCGCCGCCTTCGCCAACGGTCCTCCTGGGACCCGACCTTCACTACGGAGGCTTCAAAATGACTTTACGGCCCTGTTTGTCATCGCCCTTCAATCGGCGCACAACAATTAACCAGTGGAGTCTTTGAATCACCTCTGCGGCCCCGACTCCGGCCGTGGTTTCGTTCAGCCTCAACGGCGCGGCGCGACGGCGCCGTGCTTCTTCGCCGAATTTTTCATAGTTTCCGCGCGGTACAATGGCACCACGTTGCTTCCATTTCAAGCCAAAAAGACAACCATCAAAAATAAAACGGGGGGGGAGGTTCAGCCATGTTTGTGCGGTCTGACCTCCTCCATTATTTTGATAACAGTTGGCCGTTAATATCGAAGAACATCCAATTAAAAAATCTGAATGTAAAGACAAAACCCCTACAGTTTTCCCGCAAACAAGGATTTCCAACCCGCAAACATATTCTTTCGCGAATCAACTTAATATTTAGTTGATCAGCGTTCTTTTTTTTTGAAGGAAATAAACATGGGCTCATTAACATTCACAAATTAATTCCCTACCTCGAAAATGACGTCGCATGTTATCGAGTCGCAGAAGTCGAATGTTGCGGAAAATAGAATCGTCAGTGTCGCATCGTCGATCTCTGAGGATCCGGCGTTCTTGTCGACCTTCATCATAGGTCGGTGTTCTTCGTGTTCTTCGTGTTCTTCATAGAGGAAGGAGTTCTTCAAGTCTTTGAGTGATTTATCCTAATCCCTCTCGCACCATGAACCACTTAAATAAAATAAGACGTGTCTTAATTTATTAACACACAAGCCAAACGTTTTGAAATTCAAAAATTGAATCAATCAATTAATTGAATTAATTGAGGATTTTAAACCACCTAATTAATGAGGCGTTTATTATTCAGTTTAAACGCAAGATTTGACTTACATTTAAAGGGGGTGTGCGGGTGCGTTACCTAATTAAATGTGGGGGTTTCGTGGAAGTTGAAAAGGTGGGGATCGTGTGGGCCCTACCCCACAAATATCCTACCTAGTAGAGTAGGATATAGTGGGTCCTACTTCAACCACTTAGATTAGGTTAAATAACTTTAAATAAAATAATGTGGTTGCCCCATTTTATTTTATTCAATTACTTAACCCAAAATTTAATAACCACACCCGAGCAAACACAACTCTGGAAAAGGTGTTCCTAAGCAATTATTGGCACTGTGAGTTCATAGGTGCCCTCGGATTTTAATTCCGAGCACAGGTTCAAAAGTTATAAAAACTCGCTCGTTCATTCACTGAACGTACCTGAGCCTAACTTCGGAAATTGATTCTGGGCACACCAGGCCTCGGAATCAGGCGCCGTCAGAAACTACGTTCTTGTAAAATCCTAAAGAAAATTAAGAAAAAAAATTCCCTTGAATTTTACGGGTCTTAACAATACTCCCACCTTAGGGATTTACATCCTCATAAAGTTTTAACACAAACTAGGGATACAAAAGCGGTACTGAGCACGCATCTGAGCCTCCCACTCCCATGTGCTCTCCTAGAGGTTCCTGTGCTGCCAATGAAAGTGCACAAGAGGAATCGACCGTCCTCGTAGGACCTCTCCTGTCGATCCTCAACTCCTCCTAGAACCCCGCAAAAGTCACCCCATCGCCAAAGTCCAGCTCCACATGGTCGATGATATGCGTGAAGGATTGCTCGTATCTCCTCAGTTGAGATACATGGAATTCATCGTGCACCTGGTGCAACTGAGGAGGATTGGTCAAGTGGTAAGCCACCTCTCCTACCCTGCTGAGGACTTGAAAAGGTTTGCTGAACCTCGGAGGATACTTTCTGCCTCGTCCACAACTCCATAGACCTCATCGAGGTGAGACCTGTAAGAAAACGTGGTCACCAATTCCTGTTTAGAACTGAAACTCAAAAATCCTGCTGCCACGAGGGTAAGGTTGACTGACTCAAGAGTGATCGACCGCAACCTCCTGTGCATGAGTTTATCCTATGATTCATGGGGTTTCCTTTTCGCCATCCAAGGAAAACCCATCCCGATGTTGTAGTTAGACCACAATCTTTTTGCCTAAAATAGACAATCTGAGCATGAATTGTGAATCCAATCCATACCGAGACCAACGTCGTAAGGCCTCGATGCTGCCACCAAGAGATCCCAACTGAAACTCTCTCCACAAGGGTCAGACCACACTTTCGGCGTAAGTGTGGTTATCGAGTCTCCTCCCAAGGTATCTCCAGACGTGAGGGTCAAGTCTACGGGTTACCGGAAACTCTAGGTCTGGGACAAGATTCGTGGAAGAAAGGAATGATTCATATCAATGTCTGTTACTATGGCAGCAAGTATTGGACACAGACTGTCCCTTGAATCATTTTTAGAGCCAATGGGTCACACTCCATGACCGCATGCAGCCGCACTCTTCCCCCACCCTCCAGCTTCCTGAGCCTGGCGGGGACAACTAAGGCGGGTGGTTGTAGCATGTTAAAATGTACACCACCTCATGCTGCTCTCCTAGATATGCCTCCACGTCTGCTACTTCGCAGACTCATCTCTCCTTTAATATTCCTCTTCTTGAAACATTTAACACGCCTGAGTCTCTAAGACTGGCACCGGTTTCCTATTCCTTACTGCACTATGCAGTCTTCATCCGCTCCTGGATGATCTGCACCTTCTTTGCCTACGATCTGTAAGTGCTGCTAAGATTTATCCTTTACCGAAAATAAAAACTCAGTCTCATCCCCTGGATGAACCACGCCTATTGCCTAATACAGTCAATCCTGACATGAATGATGCATTCATTCCATGGATGACGTCGTAAGGCCTCGACATTACTACCAATAGATCCAACCGTCACTCTCGCCTCCAAGGGTCGAGTCACACTATCAGAATCAATGTGGGGTCACTGGGTCTCCTCCAGTAGAAATCTCGAAAGTGAGCGTCAAGTCAACAGTTTAAATCGGAACCTCTCAGTATCAACCAAACAAAAGTACAGGAAAGAAAGTGTCACCAGGATAAGTGTCTTTTATTATTGCAGCTCATAGTACAAAGACACAAATACGACAGTAACATGGAACTAGAAGTACCACGAACAAAAGTAATCCACTAGCCCCACTCCTGTCCACCTGCTCCCGGAGCTCTACTACCTTGTCCACTGCTCGGTTGTTACTAAAGCACCCGCCGCTGCCTCTACCTTGGTGGCTCCTCCAATGCCTGCGGATCAACTGTGCGGGGAGTCGGACAGTCATGTTCCATGTGACCCTTACTGCCGCAGGAGTAACACTATCCGTTTCTGGCACACCTGGCTCTGACCCCACCCCGGGTGCCCCGCACCACTGATCTTAAAACCCGAGATCGCCCATCTACTGGTCTGGTCCTTATGGACCTCTACATCATCTGTTTACTTCCTACAGATGACTCGGCTACTGATGGAAAATTATGCGACAAAGGTAGTAGCTCCTGAACACGCTCAGGGTGTAGAGACACTGGTATAAACTCCACCCTGAATAAGGTCTCAAAGTCTTCCTAAGTGAAGGTAATCCTCTCGCAAAACTGGAACTGGTGGCTCCACCATCTCTCAGCTGCTGCCTAAAGGAGGCTGGAAGTAAAGATAACCATGAAGTCCGCTGGTGTACCCACTATCCTAAAACTCCCACCACAGCCTCCAGCCAATCCTTAGCCGCCTGTGGATCCGTCTCTCCCTGGAACTTGGGTGGCCTCTGGTGCCGGAACACGTGCAGCGCGCTCAAGCGGCGTGCATCACCTACTGCTGGGGATGGTGGTATCGGTGGCCCAATGTATGGTAGTACCGCTGGTGCCTCCACTGGTGCCTCAACTGCAAGAGGGCCCTGTACCGAACCCTCATCGCTCGGCAGGCTGTCAGTACGTACATCTCTCGGGGCTCTAGCTGATCGTCAGTGGAAAGGCATCTTGAAAGAAACATACGTGACACGGTCAAACAATTTATACCTTGTGATCTGACCTGGTTTGAGCTGACTTTTTAAAACTTTTGGAAACACACACGCAATCAGTGTTTTCATGCACAAAGTCGGAAATTAGTTGTCAGGGTCCTGGTGTATGGATACGTCGGCCGCCCGCACCAACACTGGACTCCCTAAACTGAAAACCACACTCAGTACCCTTAACATTATTGCTTCACAGAAGGAAAATATCAGAGTCCTAAGTTCTTCAGTAGAACCGACTCCTCTGATACCAATTTGTCACAACCTGTCCTCGGGGTGCGTGTTGTGACTACCCCAAGCCCGCCTTCCATATTCCAGGGGTTGGCGACTAGAACCATAGACGTAAATCCCAATAACTGGGAAGGCATTACCTTTATAAAAGTAAACAAAACACCACAGAGTACAAGTGTAAGTAAGACACTAAGTACAAAAAAAGTGCTGAAAAGTAAATGGGCCAGAATACAAACCCAACTGAAAGTACAGCTACAACTGAACGAAAGTACAAAAGAAAAAGACAAGTAGCTGGAAGAATGGAATCATCTCCTGGGTCGTCCTCCTCGGATCCTACCTGAAGGGTAGGTACAGATAGCGCAGCTCCTGGATCGTCCACCACCGATCCTACCTGAAGGGTAGGTACAGATAGCCTCCATAAGCTCTCTCCCATCAACCTCCTCTGGGTGTCGTCTCGTCGTGAATTCCACCTCCGGATACTGACTCGTCCTCGAACACTCGGCCTCTGTCAGTGCTGTCTGTCGTCTGCAACCAACACAATGACGTGTGGGCATAGCCTGTGCAAGGGTGAGTATACGATACTCAGTAGGGACCCCGATACCCTCAAGGTCTCACTAAATCAAACAAGGATAACCACAAAGAAAATTCTCAACAGATAACCCTTTCTTAGGTATAAGCCCATACTTATACCTAAGTTATCAAGTAACTCATCTCAATCAAGAGGAAACACAAAGGTTAAGAAATCAACGGATAACCACTACCTAGGTATATGCCCATACATATACCTAAGATATCAAGTGACCCATCTCAATCATGAGGTAAACACAAAGGTAATAGACTCAACTCAAACCAGGATTTCTCATTAACGAAACTGTAACTGCTGAAGAGCCCCGTCTCTGATGAGTACAGTGATCCTTTCATGACTCCGAGGTACTTATCACTAACCTAGGACTGCTGAGGTACTCTTCCTGTCGAGTACCGCGGGTCAGCCACCCAAACATAGTAGTGCTTCCCGCCGGGGTCCGCCACCCAAACACAGTAGTGCATCCCCCCTAATAGCTTGAAGAGGTATTATTTGGACGAGTACTACGGGTCTGCACCAAAACTCAGTAGTTCTCCGTCCTCCATGGGTCTACACCCAAAAAAAGTAGTGCTCCGCCCACTGGGCAAGTCGACTCACTCCAAGTCGAGTCGGTCAAGTAGTCGTCAGGTCTCAGCTGGCTACATTGTCTCCGTACTCTGTACGCTCATCTCCGAGAGGGTCCGCTCCATGAGCTACTAGTCGATACTCCAAGTATCACAAAGTCCCATGAAAAATTATCTCAAAGAACCTCCTCGTCATAGGGGTCTCAACGCAATAGATGGCGCGTCAATCGGACGCCCGGTCTGTGAGTTATTAGCCTTTTCGTCCCAGGGGCCCGGTTGGTTTCGTGTGCGAACCAACCCGGACGTATCTCAACTATACCCCGGACACTCATAGGGTATACTCATAGGGACCGTTTCTCAATGTGATCACCAACGCTGCTGACGGTTCGTCAAACGGACGTCCAGTCCGAAAGTTATCAGCTTTTCCGTTCTAGGGGCCCGGTTGGATTTCGGGTTCAATCCAACCCAGCCTCTATCCAACTGTGTCCAAGACTTAGGATAAGTATGCATAAAGTTCTGTCTCATCAAAAGGAAACCAACAAAGTCGACGGCACGTCAATCGGACGTCCGGAGCTCAAGTTATAAGTGAATCTGCTCTGAGAGCCCGGTTGGTTTTGTGTTCGAACCAACCCGGCCATACCCAAAGTTCTCCTAAACCTCGATTGTAATATACTGAAACGACCGTCTCGATCCAAGGATTTCATAGAAACTAATGGTGTGTCGATCAGATGTCTGTAGCCCAATATATGAGTGTTTGAACGAAACTGTCCGAAAATAGGGGGTTCGGTCCCGGTCCGACCCGGCCCGATACCCCCCCCCCCCCCCCCCGAGTCAGCCCGAACCGGGTCTGGGTCCGGCCCATTAGGGAATGGCCCAGCCCGGTGGTCACGGCCAGGATTGGCCGGTTCGGCCCAGCCCGGCCTGCGCGCGGCCCGGCCAGGCCTGGCGCTGGCGTGGCGCCCACGTGGCCAGCGGGTGCGGGGGGGGGGGGGGGGGTGTTACAACCCCCCGCGGTTGACGAAACTGGCGCGGCTTTAAGCCGTGCCACTCGGCCTCCGGAACGGATAATCCGTTCCGGTTTGGCCCTCCGGCGCAGCTCAGTCGCGGCGGTTCTGTTCTGGCGACGCACCGTCACCGTTCACCGGCGCCGCCGCCATCTTCCGCGGACCACCGGACGCGCTCCGGTGGTCCGTTTTGCTCACCTCCTTCGCCAACGGTCCTCCCGGGACCCGACCTTCACTACGGAGGCTTAAAAATGACTTTGTGGCCCCATTTGTCATCGCCCGTCAATCCGCGCACAACGATCAACCAGAGGAGTCTTCGAATCACCTCCTTGGCCCCGACTCCGGCCGTGGTTTCATTCGGCCTCAACGGCGCTGTGCGACGGCGCCGCACTTCTTCACTGCATTTTTTCTAGTATCCGCGCGGTGCGACGGCACCGCAATGCTTCCATTTGAAGCCACGAAAATAACCATCAAAAATAAAAAGGGGAGGAATTTCGGTCGTGTTTGTGTGGTCTGACCTCCTCTGTTATTTTGATAACAGTTGGTCGTTAATATCGAAGAATGTCCAATTAAAAAATCCGAATGTAAAGACAAAACCCCTACGGTTTTCCCGCAAACAATAATTTCCAACCCAAAAACATATTCTTTTGCGAATCAACTTAATATTTAGTTGATCTGTTTCCTTTGTGTTAGAAGGAAATAAACATGGGCTCATTAACATTCACAAATTAATTCCCTACCTTGAAAATGACGTCGCACGTTGTTGAGTCGTGGAAGTCGAATGTCGCGGAAAAGAGAATCGTTGGCGTCGCATCGTTGATCTTCGAGGATCTGGCGTTCTTGTAAACCTTCATCGGAGGTCGGTGTTCTCTGCGTTCTTCATCGAGGAAGGAGTGCTTCAAGGCTTTGAGTGATTTCTCACAAGCCCTCTCGCACCATGAACCCCTTTAATAAAATAAGACTTGTCTTAATTTATTAACACACAAGCCAAACGTTTTGAAATTCAAAAATTGAAACAATCAATTAATTGAATTAATTGAGGAGTTTAAATCGCCCAATTAATGAGGTGTTTATTATTCAGTTTAAACACAAGAGTTGACTTACATTTAAAGGGGGGTGTGCGGGTGCGTTACCTAATTAAAGGTGGGGGTTTCGTGGAAGTTGAATAGGTGGGGCTCTTGTGGACCCCACCCCACAAATATCCCACCTAGTGGAGTAGGATATAGTGGGTCCTACTTCAACCACTTAGATTAGGTTAAACAACTTTAAATAAAATAAAGCGGTTACCCCATTTTATTTCATTCAATTACTTAACCCAAAATTTAATAACCACACTTGAGCAAACGCAACTCCAAAAAAGGTGTTCCTAAGCAATTATTGGTGCTACGAGTTCATTGGTGCCCTCGGATTTCAATTCTGAGCACCGGTTCAAAAGTTAGAAAAACCCGCTCATTCGTTCACTGAACGTAGCCGAACCTAACTTCGGAAATTTTTTTCTGGGCACATCGTGCCTCAGAATCATGCGCCGTCAGAAATTGCGTTCTTGTAAAATCCCATAGATAATTAAGAAAACAATTTCCCTTGAATTTTATGGGTCTTTATATGTATTATGGTAATATATTGATCATAAAAAGGTATGAAATGATTTTATATTCATGTATTGTATTTACTACTCCATATGGATGAAATTTTTTACATTATGATAAATTATTCATAGGTTTACATGTTTTCATTAGACTAATTGTTTTCCTTCTTTGTCTATCCCTTACTAAGCTATTTATGGCTATACAAATTTTTTATATGTTTTTCCAAGAATTAAAGGAGAGTAGAGCCATGTATGGGATCAATGAAAAGTTATGATGATTAAACATGAAATTAGTCCATGTTTCTTTTCATAAAATTTTGTTTTAAAATAAAATGGACTGTGAGTATAAGTGTCCAAATTCTAACATTTGAGTTGTTATGTATGAATTATGGATTAATTATTTAAATCTCCAAATGTGAAAAGGTCATAAATGAGAAATAGAGTAAAATTATTTATGTAACTCAATATTATATAATTTTTTAGGTTGGGTCCATACAACCTATATTACACAAATTAAATTAAATTAAATTAATAATTTTAATAATTATATAATGATATATACTCATTATATTATTTGTCATGTATTATTTTACTACTCTATACTAGTTTATGTATCAAACAAAAATTCTAAAAATATAACACTTTTTCTAAGAGTGTATGTTACACACATTAAATAGTAATCATCTATTACCAACAATAATAATTTTTTAAAAAAGATTACAATACAAAAACTGTCAAGTTTTACCAAAAAACAATATATTATAAATAATATTATTTATTATTATAATGATGAACACTATGTTAAATTAGATTATATGAATATAAAGAACTAAATTAAGATATTTTTCATTATATTATCATTAGTAATAAATTAAGAACCATTTAAACAAAAAAAGGTGTCATGAATAATATTTAATTTCTTAAAAAACAAAGAATTAGTCTCACTTTGTACATGTAATTAGAAACTATTTTTTTACAATTTTAAAAAACTTATGTGATAAAATGAAAATCTTTTTTTAAATAGAAACACCAAAAATTTATAATTTTTTTTTGTAATTTTTCATAGAGATTTCATTTTCTAATGAATAATCAAAAGTTATGAATTTTAATATAAAATTGCCTTTTGGTTTACTTAAATTATAATGTTATATTATATTTTTATTTTTATTTTACAGAAAATTAGTTCAATTATATATCAATTAATCCAATTTTTTCATTATAATTATTTTCAAATTGATTTCGGATATATAACATTATAAACTTTTAGACATTTTCTCTTTTGAAACTGACTTTCTCATAACATATGTAGGATTTATTTTAAATTGAAATTTTCAGCTAATATGAATTAAATTCATAAAAATGGATTCCATAGTTGGAATTATAATAATTTATTATGTGTAATATGGTAAACTTAATTTTTGACAAAATTAATAGTGAATACCATAAAAATTAATTATTATGGATAAAGTAAAAATATATATACTGAGGGGTTAAACTAGAATAATAAGAGTGTAAATTCTCTAAATATATCTCTAAATTTATTTTAATGAGATTATTTCAACCTTTTCCATCATAATTTCTAAAATATGACCTACTTTTCTAGTTTCCTTTGAATATGATAGAAATAATAATTTAAATTAAGAAAAATACAATAAAGATAATTTTTTATTTTTAACATCTATAATCCTTGGGATAGACATAGAAAAAATATGTGTTTGGTTATATATAGAATTTTTAAAGAAACGCCAAAAAATTATATACATGAAATGCTTATGAAACAATAATAGAGTAATTATTAAGTTAATAATTAAATAAAATAAAGGATACAAAAAATATTAAAATTTAATTAAATTGAATTAGTTAATATGTACCATTATTTTTTAGTTGAATTTATCATTTTTCCTAGGTTTAAAAACAATTTTTTATTATTTCATAGTTGTCATTCTATTTTTAAATTAAATTTAAATGAATAATGTAAAAATTGACATTAATAGTAGTTTCTGATAAATTATATTTTAAAATGATCTAAAATGACTAAAACTATTATCTTCTTCCAAGTGTTTTGTACATGATAATAAAAAAGATGTTCTATTTATGGAAAAATTATCCTTTTATAAATAATAAGTTGTCCAATAAATAGTAAAAAATTTATTAACGTAGTTAACGATAAAGTGTTGTTTTTGCGTGTTACATGTGTTTCTGTTAAAATTATTTCCAAAATACATGAGATTTATTTTTTATAAATTATATTTGAATTTATTATTTAATGGTGAAAAATTTAAAAATAATTATAAATTAAAATTATTCTTAGTGGATAAATTGCCACAACTGGAAAATTTGTTACCGTAATGAAAAAAATACCAAATATATGGAAACATAGAAGATAATGAATAAAATGTTACAAAAATGTGAATAAGTTTTTAGGGGATGTGTGGATCGCCCATATCATCACTACCCAACATTAATTAAAAAATTGGGAGCTACGTCATGTAATATTCACCTCCCAATAGTGAATATTATTGATTAATTATAAGAGTGACACTCCTCTTCCACTATAAAATGGAAATCACTCCACTCACTTATTAACACCTCTCAAGACATTCATATCTCAAAAAAATTCAAATAACTCCCAAACAACTTGTACCTCATCCTATAAGCCTTATTTTGGGATTAAATCCATACAAGGAAGGGTTTGGTGAAAACTAAAGGAAGATACCCAAAGAAGTAGTAATGTTCTTTAAATAGCATCTTGTTTTACTTCTTTCAGAACCTCCATAAATTTTTATTAAAAATTAAAATATAACAAATTATATTTCAAAAATATAATGGGATGTATTTATAATAATTTAATTACCTACAATTATATCTATGTTTCATAAATTGGGTTATGAAATCATCAATCGTGTGTATGATGGAGCACCACCTCGCAAACTCATATCGTTCATTTTTTCATTTCCACATCTCATGGATGTGAATGAAAAAAAATTAATAATATATATAATATATAACATTATTACACATATTGAGTCATTATATAATATATAAAATATTGATTTACATTCTATTGGATATACAATAACATCACTCTTTTGTATGGAGGATTACCCCCTCATGAAGTAATGTGAGTCTCCATTCACAATTAATTTACATATAAGGTGACAAAAAATAATTATAATGATTATATGTGATATAAATGAAATAATTATTTTATTCATTAATTATTTATTATTATTCTAATATTATATATCAGTTTATTTTCATAACACTTAAACATGATAACATCATTCATGTACATGTGGACTATGACCTTTATGAAGCAATGTGACTCTCTATTTGATACCACACCACATAGATGATATATTATTATATAATAAGGTAATAATGATATTATTATAATTTTTTAAGGAAAATAATAGTACTTACTCTTTTTCTATAATGATCATTGGAAAATGAAAACATTACTCATGCATATATGTGGCATACCCTCTCCCTGGTCGTAAAAACATCATTTTTTATAACCATAATTCAGAATTGGTTTTAAAAGTATAATTAATATAAAATATGATAATTATGTCATTAATATTAATTTTTATGTTATTAAAATTTAAAATATTGGCTATATAAGATCACTCATGATAAAAATAAATAAAATAAAAGGGAAATTACCACATGAAATTCTAAAAATAATAAAATATTAATAAAGACCATGTGATAAGGTGTTATAAAAAATATATGATATTGTAAATATAAATATGGATTTATTATAAGTTAATAAAATGTTGTAAACAACATTAAATTATATTAATGAATTTTCTCCCAAAAGGAAGCCTGAGGTAATAGATTTCATCCCAAATTACAGTTCATTGAGACTTATATGTTATTTTGCACCAATTAAATTTTATGTGGTGTATATACTACCCATTGGATAAGAATGTATATAAACCCATGATTAACATACATATATATTACATCATTTTTTATGAATACCCAGTACATTAACAAAATGTTCCTAAGGACCGTAATAGTTTAGTGTCTTTAGAAACATGGAAACAAAATCTTATATCCTATTTAAGGATCTTAAACATCTCAAATAATGAGCTCCAGTTTAGTTTTTCTATCTAATTTTTTTTTACACCTAAGGAAAAGAAAAAAAAGAAAGGTAGGAGCTCAAATTTCCAATAAGGGTAAATAGAGGAAATTTGTAAGCATAACGTGAAATAAAAGGGTATGGAACTTGATCATAACATTTGAAGATCATACCATGAATACTTGAGATCATGATAAATATTATAATTTCATAAGACATATATCATAAAACTATTAAGATAATAAGTCATGAAATAATAACATATTTATAATACATGGAATTTGGTGCATTCACATTGGTTTAAAACATTGTGAACATGTATAAGTATAAATAGGGTCACTCATTTAGTTAAGAATAATAAATAAATCCCATGCATAATCTTATAGACATAGAACCATTTCCTTGCATAATAATGTTAATTTTCAATAAGGTTCACATGTATCTTTATGGAAACATAATAAGTTTTATGCAAAACATTGTGAACATGTAATCAGTTTCATGAAAAACATTGTGAACATGTAATCAGGTTCAGGAATAATCATTTGGACATGAAATCAGGTCTATGCATAACATTGTGAAAATTTAATTATGTTAATGAATAACATTTTTATCTTGTAATCAGGATTAGTAATGAACTTATGTTTATGAAACTAGGTCCATGAATAACATTGTCAACATATAATAAGGTTCACTGATAACATTATGTACATGTAATCAGGTTCACATATAATCTTATTCACGTGAATCCTAGTTCATGAATAACATTGTTAACATGTTATAAGGTTTTATAAAAACATGTATACCAATGAGTAATCCATTTTTACACAATTCATTGGATAGATATTTATATCTCACCCATCTCATAATAAAATCATTCATACTTGTGACACAAGGTAATAAAGCAACATCATATCATAACACATAAAATCAGATGGGTTTTATAAACACCAAATTATAACACATTAAATAAATTATGTATCATTAACATTTCCTCACATCATAAACTATGTAAAATATACAAGTTATTTTCATCAAACCTTAACCCATGAAAAAAGTGCATTTCAAAGGCTGACAACCTGTGGAACCGAAATGGGTTTCATAAGAGTCATTCCATAAAAACATAAGCATTGAATAAAGGAAATGAATGGATTATTTGTATAATTTTATTTTATGGTCATGAGTATCATCAAAATATGTCATCTTATATAGAAAATAACTTAGAAGGATATTTAGAAAGCATTTATTGTGGAAAATATCATTTCTACTTTGAAAAAAACTGTTTAAAACATAAAACCATTTGAAACCCATTTCCTTTGAAAATAAAATCAAAACATTGAAATATGGATTGAAAAAACATGAAAACCATTTTTTTAAATACAAAATATAATATTTGAATCATTTTGAAAAACTTTTCCATTGAAAAATTATAATATATCTTGAAAAAAAATTCAAAACTATTTTCCTTGAAAATGTATAAAAGTGTCCTAAAAACGTTTTTAAAACAATTTCTATGAAAATATATCTTAATAAAATTTTCATAATAATTAAACATTAAATATTAAAATAAACCTTCAATGGATTTAAGTAAGTTAAATCTATACATGTCGTATAAGGTAAAAAGAACATTCCATTTTCATGGTAAAAAGGTTATAAAAAGCCTCATTTGAAAAGAGGGAAGAATATACTTTTAAACCTTAGTAAAAAGGAAAAAGGGGTTAACATATATTTTAATTATCATAGGGTATTATTATAATACTCTTGGAAAACATTTTTAGAAAACATGGTTTTAAAGGACCATATATTTCTAACCTTAGAGAGCATAAAGTTAGGATTTCATAAAAATAGTTTCTTTATAATCTTATGTATCAAAGAGTAAAAAAATGGTACCAACATATCAATAAATATTTACTGACCAGATTAGAATCAATTTAATTAATATTATTTATATACGAGCTATAATATTTAATCAAAAGGGTGCATAAACAAAAATAATCTTGAAAAACGATGAGATTGTCTCAATAAACTGTTATAACTTTTTAAAATGGAGCCATACACTCTATGTATGAAAAGAAAATTACATGAAACTTAAAATATCATGAAATAAATTTAATTTATCATATAAAATTTAAAATGAATTTATATACAACTTCACTAAGAATTTTGGTGCATAACAAAACATGATACTCAAAGATGAAAAATTGAGACAATACTATTTTACTGATTGGGAATCATTTGAATCATAAAACCTATTAAATAAGGATAATGTAATGGATATGTGAATAACCATTAATTTAATTATTATATACATAGAATAAAATCATGGGAAGTAAATACACCATTCAAAATGAAAGTGTTTTGAACAAATCATGTATCTCGCCGAAAGAAAAAGTGAGATGAAATTCCCTTACCTTTTATAATGAACCTCTTCACACATGTACGTGATTCCTGTATAAAAAATAGATGTTTGTTATAGATAATTTATAGATGAAAAATTAAATAAATAATACCATATATTGTTTTATTATGACCTTATATTACCCACTTGATAACGATTCTATGATTAGGCTTCAATTCTGGTAATATTCACTTTATGTTTTGCATGTGTCTTGATTTTTTATATCATTGGTACATATTCTTATATAATGATTTCCATAATGTAAAACATGATATAAATATAATTTATATACATTATATCCATATTATACTAATAAATTTAATACATTATTATGAAATGGAATACACCATTCATAGAGATGGTAGGCCATACGTACGGATGAACTCTAATTCTATTTAATTGTCTTGTTAAAAGAAAAAAAGTAGTAGACAAATTTATATATATATATATATATCTTTTTTAAATTAGATTTATGATATAAATTATATCATATATATTCACTAAAATCTCTATTAATACAATCCATGTGGTGTGTGAACGAATAATATTGCATAGAGGGGGCAGTAGTCCACACTTCCCCAAATGAAATTATCGTAATAACAGAAAATGAAATGTAAAAAATTTATATTTTGTAAGAAGGAATAATTAAGCTTAAAGAAATAATAAATTTAATATATGACATATATAAACATTTTTCTCATCATAATTTTTACCATGGAAGGTGTTAATGGAAAAATGAACAATCATTATTTCATGTCGAAATAGTTCGGCATACTAAAAAAGAATATGTCCCCTACCCCTTAGGTGGATGAGTTTGTAAGTGTTGGTAGAACCATTTACATAAAAAATTATAGTATATTTAGGATACCATTTTTGTTATATAATCATATAATAATGATATTTAGAGGGTTTTAGAAGTAAATTAAAATAATTTACTTGACAGAAGACGTTACCTTTTAATCTAGTAACTCCTTTTGGATTCTGCCAATAGATCCCTTTGATTTCCTTCTTCCCAAGGTAATGCTTATACAAGTAATGGAGGGATTTTGGGAAGTTTATTGGAAATTTATTGGTCAATACTTAGAGGTTAGAGAGGTGTGGATAATTAAAAGAGTTGGTGTCCTTTATAGGGAAGGAAAAAGAGTCATCTAGAATTTTTGAAAACAAGTTAGGTGTACACATGGTCCAACCATTAAAAATTCATAAAAAACATAATAAATTAATAATGTATGTTTTATGGATGAATAATGGCCATTAAATGGGTTTTGGACAAATTTATAGGTCATTTGGGCCTCTAAGATTGATTTTTAATCCTTAATTAAGCTTAATTTGACCTTAATCATTGTGATTAATTTTAATCACTTTTATTAATCGTTTTGGTAAAAATTATTTGATCTTATTAGACTCTAAAAATTTTACTGATTAAAATGTTGTATGTCAGTTTTTCAAAATTCCATTCCTAGAAGTGTAAAAATTAAGATTATTGCTAGTCCCGCTGATGGGACAAAATAATGGGGGATTAATGTAGACAAATGTTCAAAATTTTGAAATGTTTTTATATTAAATTTCAATTTTAAATTGATTATAATTACATCAATGGTATTTATAGATTTATAATTGATCTATTATGAATTTTGAAAAGAATAATATATAATTTAACATTAATAATTATTTAAATGAATAAGATGTTATTAACTAAAACGCATTATTTTTCACTATTCATCTGAAAATAATGTTTCTTAGAAAAATCCCAAAAAATCACCCTAAGATTATTTTGGTATTATAAATTAAAAATTGTTTGTTATTTTATCAAATTAAATTTCTAGTTGTGTCTAATATTATTTTTATTATAAAAATAGTTCATTTGATAAAATGGTATTTTTAAACATAATGGACTTTTCAAAAAATCATATCATTCATTATCAATATGTTTTATCTATATAAAAAAATATAAATAATATTTTAAAATTATTTATTACTATTAATATTACTATGTTTAATGGGAAAGTTATAATTATCTCATTTTAATTATTATAACAATAAAATTATATTTTGTAGAAACATTTGGGTTTTGTTTAACGTACACCAAGTCGGTATTGCGGGCAGAAAAAGACAATTCAGTATTGAGTGTAAAAAAATCCAAGTGGGTATTTTGTGTAGTTCAATCCAAGTTTGTATTTCATGTAGTCCAAGCCATATGGATATTATGTGTGAAAGGAATATTTGGATTAGTGTTTTAATATATATATATATATATAACTATATCCAATGTCACATGAAATGAAAAATATCAAATAGATAAATTAATTAAAAAATCACTAAATGTCATGGTGTTACATTTCCCCCACTTAAAATTATTTACTCCCTTGAAATTCATTTCGGGAATCATAGGTTTAATAGTTGGAAGTTTTATTCCTATAAACCCACATCATAAAAATGAATATTAAAACTACCATTAAAAAGGATAGTTGGAAACATAACGGTTACCCAAAGTAACTCATAAAGATATTACCACATAGGAGAACATAGGAAGGACATGAAAAATTAGATATAGAAGGAAAATGTTTTCATCATGTTCTGATGGAGAGTGATAGTGAACTAGGTCAGGAGAAAGTTAAAAATCACAAATCCATAAATATTCAATGAGATAAGGGGCCTTATGAATCATTAGAAATGAAGGTACTAGGAAATATTTTTTTTGTTTCAATATCCTTTTTGTTTAAGATGAAATTTTTTTATGAAAATTTACACTTTCCTTATTTCAAGACTAGATAACCCTTTATTATTCCTTGTTCTACTTCACCATTATCTATAAAAAGGAAGGTGAATTTTTGTTCTTAAAGAACTAATAGATAATGATTCCCATGATATGAAATCCAATATGTAATTAGTTATTATCAAAACCACGTTTTTATAATATGTTATCTAACATGTTTAAATATTTATGTGGTAAGATAATACTTTATTGTCACAAACTTCATCCAAAGTTTAACTTAATCTTTCAGTAAATAGTTAACATTATAAACCATTTGAAAGATGAAAATTGAAAAACAATTAGAAATGATTCACAGAATCAACATTAAATTAATCCCATGAATATCAAAAATTATCTCATGCGTTTCAAATACCAAACATGTGAATACCCTCATCATATATTTTATTTAAACCTGATAACAACCCAAATTAAAAAAAATATTTTTGGAAAACATGAATTATTACATAATCTATATGATACTTGATATAATCCATAAATAAAATAAGTTGTAAAAATATTCCAGGATGACATATAATACATTTTAGACCAATCAATAATCAAATCCTGGGTAATCAATGCTATCCAATTTACATTATCCAAATCAATCATCTCTTTATCAAAGTGAAACATAATTTTCTCAAAATCTATATCAAATTAAGGTTTAAATCCCATTAATCAAAATATCACTTTTATATGTCCGCATCACTATTAAAAATATCATTTTCAAATCATAATGAATACTTTTATATTAAATATTTATTTATATCTTGATTCATATAACATAATCATTTAATTCCAAAACATAAGTACTTCATTCATCCAAAATTATTCTTAAACCATTACATGTGCTTCATCAAGTTATTCCATAATACCCCTTTCCTAGAATATGAAATTTTAATCATTTCTTAAGGTTCTTCAACCACAATACAATCATGATTTTTATGATTAATGTAAACAATACTGGAAGAACATCACAGTGTGAGAAACATTTATCATATTGGGATAGCATATAATAATGAAAAATTTATTATAGTATGCATAAATCATGGTTCATACTTCATTAATATATGAAAATTTATAGTTTTACCCTAGGATATTCATTGAAAACTTATATTTAAATATTTCATGATGGTTCTTGAATATTTTTGTAATTTCCAAAGTATATCCCCCAGGATTGTCATACCAGGCATGCAATAAGGCTCACTGTTTTATACATGATTAACCCGAGTTAGGACTAGAACATCTTTTTAGATTTTTCACCCCTAGGTAAATCTATTCTAGAGCCACATAAACTTGTAGTATCTTGACATATTTTTACTTCTAGAAAACTAATCACTCAATCCTTTAGAAAAACTCCTAGATTGTTTCCTAAATGTTATCTCATCCATATAATTATCCTTATAGTTATCCCTAAACATATCTATATAAATATACATAGGGATATCACTAAGGATATCTCATACAATTTTATAAAGGTTGACTAAACTTCCCCTTTAATACAAACTATAGAGACCCATTATTAACATTCATTGGTATTATATCAATTCGGATGAATACTCAGTACATTACAGAAATACATGCATGTTGACCATAATATTTTAGAGTATTTGGAAACTTGGAAACAAAAAACATCAATCATGGTAAAGGATTGTCAATATCTCAAATAAAGTTCTTTACCTTTATTACTTCTACATAAAACCATTATTTATAACCGAGGAAAATGAAACATTAGAAAGGGGTGAGCTCAGATTCTCAGTAAGAGTAAATAATGGAAATGTGTAAGACTAACATGAAAAAAAGGGTATGGAACATGAGAATAACATTTGAATATCATACCCTACATATTAGAGCTCATAATAAAGATTTTAATTAAATAAGACATATAATTTAAGAGTATTGATAGAATAATTCAATAAATAATAATATATTAATAGGACATGGAATTTGGGGCATGCACATTGGTTTATATTTTTGTAAACATGTATAATTAGAAAAAGGGTCACTCATTAAGTAAAGGAAATGAAATTAGGCCCCCACATCAAGTTATGGTCATCCAACTAGGTCCATTAAAAACAACCTGAACATGTAATAAGGTTCACGCACAACCTAATGCACATGAAACTAGGTCGATGTATAACATTGTGAACATGTAATCAAGTTCACTCATAACATTTTGAACATGTAATTGGGTTCACGCATAATCTTTTGGATATGAAACCAGGACCATGCATAAAATTATGAACATGTAATCATGTTCATACATAACATTGTAGTCATGTAATCAAGTTCACGCATAAAATTATGGACATGCAATGAGGTTAATGCATAATATTTTTAACACATAATAAGGTTTACTCATAACATTGTGAACGTGTAATCAAGTTCATGCATAAACATATAGACATAAAACCTGGTGCATGCATATCATTGTGAACATGAAATCAGGTCCACACACAACATTTTTCCTATGAGTCATCCATCCTTACCCAATTCATTTGAGGGTTATATTGGTCCCACCAATATCATAACAGAATCGTTTATACTTGTTTTAAAAGGTAATAAAACTCCATTATATCATGACACATAAAATGATATGGGTTTTATTAAAATCAAATACTAACACATGAACTTAATTTGGAATCATTAACACTTCTTCACATCATGAACTATGTAAAATATAAAGTTTTCATTTCATCAACGTATAACTAGTGAAAAGATGCAAGTTTCAAAAGCATAAAATGTGTGGACTAGAAATAGGATGCATCAGCACCATTACATCCAAAAATAACCCTTCAATAAATTATATTAATAGAACCATTGAATAATTTCATATATGTTCATGAGTAACATCAAATTGATGTTATCTCAAAATAAAAATAATTTATAATGATATTTTGAAAACTTTTCTTGAGGAAAATATCATTTTTTTCATTGAAAAAATTTCTTTAAATCATAAAACCTTCTGAAAACTAATTCCATTTTAAATACATTAAAAACATATAAATAAGGCTTGAAAACAATTTGAAAACATTTTTCCCTAAAAAACACAATCTAATCCTGAAAACATTTTGAAGCTTATTTTCCATGAAAAAATATAAAATAATCATGAATTATTTTTAAAAAAGTATATTATTTGAAACTTATAAATGGATGTTGAATTTTTTTTGAAATACTTTTCATTGAAAATATATTTTAAAAAAATTCTTAAGAATTAATCTTTAAAAATTAAAAGAAAACTTCATTGTATTGAAGATGTATAAATCTGTACATGTCATTCGAGTTAAAAATAACATTCCTTTTGCATGGAAAAAGGGATAGAAAAATGCATCATTCGGAAAGAGAAGAAAATATTACTTTCAAAATATTGGTAAAAGACAAAAAGGGTAAAAATTTATTTTAATGATGATAGGTTATTATTAGAATATTCTTGCAAACCCTTTTTAGAAATCATGGTTTTATTGGAATAAAGGTTTCTAATCGAAGAGATCATAAAGTCAAGATGTCATAAAAACACTTTCTTAACTATGTTTTGTACCAAAGAATGCAATAAATGGTACCAATATATGAGAAAATTTTGAATAACCATAGGATAAGAAAATTCACGAATTTTCTTGAGATATGGGTCATAATATTTCATTAATGTAATCATAAACCTACACTATCTTTGAAAGTGATGAGATTTTCTCAATAAACTCTTATAACATGGTAACATGGGATCACGAACTAAATGTAAGAAAAAGGATATTAAATGAAACTTAAAATATCAGGAAAGAAAATAAATTCATTATATGAAATTTAATATTAATTTATATACACATCTAATGAGAATTTGGGTTTATAATAAAACATGAGTCTCAAAGAAGGGGAATTGAAACAAAACTATTTTACTAATTTTGAAAAATTTTAATCATAAACCCCATAAAATAAGGATAATATAATGTATATGTGAATGATGACAAATGTTATTATAATATACAAAGAATAAAATCCTATGAAGTAAATACACCTCACAAAAGAAAAGAGTAGCGAACAAAGGATGTATCTCACAGAATTAAAAAGTGAGATGAAATCCAGTAACCTTGTGTATTGACTCTCTTCATACTCATAGAATATTTATATATAATAAATATATTTTTATTATAATTCTTTTATAGAATAATATTATTATATATAATACCATATATTTTTTTATTATGAATTTTTATTTCTCTCTTGATAGTGATCCTATGTTAAGGCTTCACTTCAGGTAATATTAACTTTACTCTTCACATGTGTCTTAATTTGTTATATCTTTGGTCCCAATACATATAGCATGATTTATAGAAATTAAACAATTGAATTAATATAATTTATATATAGTATATGTTCAATATAATGATCCATGTAATATATAAGTATGAAATGGAATATACAGTTCATTCTGACGTTAAGTTGTATGTACGCATGGACGTTATTTATGTTTAATTATTATATTAAAAAAATAGTATAATACACATATATATATATACATATATAATTATAAATGTAGCCTTATGATATCATATATATCATATATATATATATTAACTAAAACAATCTTTAATACAATCCATGTGGTGTATGAATGAATCATATCGCTTTGAGAGGGTTGTAGTCCACACTTCCTAAAATGAAATTATCGTATTGACACAAAATGGAACGTAAAAATATATGTGATGTAAAAAGGAATAAATAAGATTAAATAAATAATAAAATTTATATATTACTGTTATAAACAAATTTTTCATCATAATGGACACCATGGTAGGTGGTAATGGAAAAATGAATAATCATCATTTCATGAGCGAGTTGATCACTATACACAGAAATAGTATTTATGTAACCCATTAGATGAAGGTGAGTGTAAGTGTAGGTAGAAAAATTTACAAATAAAATAATAGATTATTTGTAATACTGGTGGTTTTATATAATAATATAATAAAGAGAGTTATAGGGGTTGTATAAGGAAAACAACATAAAGGACTTGAGAGAAGATGATACCCTTTAATCAGGTTACTCCTTTGGTTTTTGCAAAAGAATCCCTTGGATTGCCTTCTTCCCAAGGGAAAGATTATAAGAGTAGGGTAGGGATTTTGGTAAGTGTATTGGGCTGATCTGGGATGAAACTAATAGCTTTTATATGTGTGAATTTGTGGGAGAGTTATTGGCCTATTATAGAGAAGGAAAAGGACTTACATGGAATTTTTGAAAACAAGTTAGGTGTACACTTGTTATCACCTAAAAAGGTCATACCAAAAAAACCTAAATAGAGAATAGAATGATTATAGACGAATAATGGATAATAAATTGGTTGTGTACAAGATTATAGGTCATTTGGTCTTTAAATATTGTGGTTTTGTCCCTTATTAACGTTAATTTGATATTAATTATTGTGATTAATTTTAATCACTTTTACTAATTATTTTGGTAAAAATTAACTTCACCTTATTTGACTCAAAAATTTAAATATATTATAATATTTTATATCTATTTTTAGAAATTAAATTCAACCAAGCTTCAAAATTAATATTATTTTTAATCTCGTAGACAAGACAAAATAACGGGATTTAAAATAGTCAAATGTTCAAAAATCTTGTTATGTTTTTATATTAAATTTTAAATTAAAATTGATAATAATTACCTAAATTGTGTTAATATATATATAAATGATATACTTTTTCCTTAAAATATATTTAGATTATAATTTTACATTCATAATTATTTAAACTAAAAGGTAGTTATTAATTAAAACATAGTATTTTAAACTATTTATAAAAAATGATGTTGCTCGGAAAATCCAAAAAATTCACCATAAGATTATTTTGGTATTATAAATAAAAAAAATGATGTTTATTTTAAAAAAAATTAAAATTCTTTATGGGTATAAAATTAATTTTATTATTAAAACTAGTTTATTTGAGAAAACATTATTTTTAAACATAAAGGACCTAACCAAAAAACATATACTTCATTAGCAATATGTTTAATCTATATAAAAAAATTTTAAATAAAATTTTAAAATTAATTATTACTATTCATTTAACTGTGATTAATGACTAGGTTATAATTATATCATTTAATTAATAATAATAATAATAAAATGTTGTTTTTTAGTAACATCTATGTTTTTTGTGATTTTCCCTAAGTCGGAATCGCAGGTAGCGCAAGCCAAGTCAATATTGTGTGTAATGCAAGACAAGTAGGTATTTCATGTACAATAAACCAAGTTGGTATTGTTTGTTGTGTAAGCCAATTCAGTATTTTTTATGAATTTAATGTTTCACTTAGTGTTTTAATATATATATATATATATATATATATAAGTAATTATTTCAAATGTCACGTGAAAAGAAAAATATCAAAAAGATATATTAATTCAAAATAAATAATTCACAATATGTCTTGGTGTTATAGGAATATCATGAATTAATTATCATTCATTGTATTTTTATGTTTAAATTTGAAATATTTCATCTACGGAAATTTTAATTACAGGATTCCAAGTCGTATGGTATTTTTCTCAGTTTACCTTCCATTGAGACTTATTTGTTATTTTACACTAATTAACTATTATGTGGTGTATATAAAAAATATTTAGATTTAATATCATTATTCATTAATAATTCAATTGGAGTAGTTTTCTAATATTTATAGTTTTATCTTTACACATAATTACCCGATTTATAATTAACCATGTTAATATAAATTATCAAATTTATTATTAATATTGTCTAAAAATAAAGGGGACCAATTTAATAAATTTGGAAATTACGATTCCAAATATGGGATTCATTTTTGGAAATTATAAAAAAATTAATTTTTAAAATTAATTTCAAATTAACCTCATTAGGGAAACTATAAAATAGTTTTTTATTATGAAAACATTCAAAAGTTTGAATTTTTTTATCTAAATTTAATGTAAAAATGATTAAATTGACTAAAATTATAAAAAACAATAAAAAATTTCTTTAAGACCAATTAAAAATATAATTTACAAATACAAATTATTTAGATGAAAAAACTATTTTCAATTAAAATCCATCATTTTTTCATTATTCATCAAAACATATAATTTATCCGAAAAAATAAAAAAAATCAATAAAAGTAAATTTTTATTTTAATCATTAAATAATTTAATTCATATAGTCATATATAATTTAGAAAATTTTCTAAACTATATTTAAAACAAGTGCATCAAAAAAAGGAGTCAAAACTTTCTTTTTAAAAAATAATATTTTAAGCGTCAAACCGGATTTATTCTTATATTAAGCCAATCAAATATATTAGTTAAATTTAAATAATTTTTATAAATGAGTTTAAACTTATTCATTAATTTAATAGGATTTTAAATTAATCCTCCTATTGAAAAATGTAACTTTGAAATTTCATTCACTTATTAAATAAATAGGGGTAACATTCTTTCAAAGTATTTTTCAGATTCAAAAGATGCCTCTTAAACCATATGGGTTTTCTAGGAAACCTTATCCTAATGAGCTAGATTATTCAAAATCTCATTAGTTGTGCAATAAAGAATCTATATGAGCTCTTCCTTATAATAATGACTCTCTTTCAAATGAATTACTTCAGGGCTTAAAATATTATATGAATCTGGCATATATTTCCTTAACATTGAAACATGATTTTTTTAACTAGGATAAAATTGGATGAAAATATACTCATTTGGTTACTGATCCAAAATCCTCTAGGATTTCATAGGGTCCGATGATCCATAGAATCATCACCCATTCTAAACAGAACACAACAAACTTTTCCATGTAGAAACATTGAGAAAGACATTATCACATACCTCAAAAACAATCTCCTTTCTCTGGTTATCCACATAACATTTCATCATTCTATATGATGTACTCTTGTGTATTAAAATAATCTAAACATTATCTTCTATTTTTTATACCAAATCTTCTCTCATCAACTTCTTTTCCCTAACATCATCCCAAAAATTTTGTTTCTAGCACCGCTTTCCATATAATTCCTTAAATTCTTTTATCTATATAATAGAATAAAAAAATTGTTGTAATAAAACTCAAAAAAATAATTTATTTGATTCGAGAATAGATGATAATAAATTGAACAATAATTAATTATATCCTAAAAGGTTATATATTTTCATTCAAACAACCCATCTTACTAAGGATGAAAATCTATAATGAAATTTAATTCAGTACCCAATGAATTATGAAGGCCTTTCAAGAGTTAAAAGTGAACCTATGATCACTATCAGATACATTGGATAGAATAACCCTATATGAATAGTCCATATCTTTTATATAAAACCATGAAATATAATCTAGAGACAAAGCATTTTGAATAGGAAGTAAATGTGTTGATTCATTTAGTCAATAAATAACGACCCAAAATTACATTGTTAACATGATAAGTCTTTATAAATCCTAGTACTAGATCAACATATATATATTAAAAATTACACTCTTGAACTAGAAAAGTCTGAATCATCCCCATTTATAAATTTGATTAACATTTGACATGCTGGAAATTCGAACATTTCATGGTAAAGTGTGTAATATCTCATTTCATTCCATCACACCGGCAACACTCATAATGATCTTTTTTATATCTTAGTTCTACTCAAATGAATTGAAATTGGAGAACTTGTAGCTTCAATCAATAAATATTTTCTCAACTAGGAATCACAAGTCAAATAATATATATTTCCAAAAAATTAAACACTTTCTTCATCAATATTAACATCCGAAAACTTTCCATCCTTAATGTATTGCATCTTTTCATGAAATTATTATTCTACCTTTTGATATCTATTAATCCTTTGTGAAAAATTCTACTACACTGAAACCTAAAACAATATAATGGATGTTCCTAAATCTAAAACTTATATGCCAAAATTAACCTAATCATTAACCAAATGGTCATGTTAAAATGATAAACATTGTTAATTTACCATTACTTTTTGAACTCAAAGCTTCAAACTATTTTTTTCTTCTATAGTAAGCTAATGAATCGTGCACACATAATACTTCATCACTTCCATACATATCATATTTTAAATTTTAAATTTATTTGTATTTAATATATATAAAAACTTTTTTGATCTGTATATATTCCACACTTTTCTTCATATAAGTGATACCAATAAATTTTTAACACAATAAAAACATAAAATAATTACAAATCATGTGTCAAGTAATTAAACTCATTATTATTCAACTAACATGATGAAAAATAAATTAACTCATTATTATTCATTTGGAAAAAACCATATACATTCAATGAAGTATCGCTATAGATAATAGATTCAATACTCCTAGAAGGCAAGGCTATAAATAAAATGTTTACCAATCATCTATTCAACTCTTAAAAGTAATCATCACATTAATTTATCCATATTATCTTATATACATTAAATTTTACCATTTTTAGTGGAATAGTTAATATAGAAATATTCTGAAAAACTCATTAGTTATAACTTATTAATCGAAGAAAAATATGATTCTCTGTTACATTGATTGGTCTTAGTCACTCCTCAACCACTACTTTTTTATAAGGGTCAACTATAAATCCATATTTAGAAAAATTCTATCCATATAATTAAATACTTTCCAACCATAAATGAATCTTATAAAAAATTCTATATAATTTATTTTCTATTATGATTCTTAATAAATATATAATTGTTTTTCATGAACATCCTTGATTCTAGAATATACCAAAATATCATCTATAAACACAACCAATAACTGATACAAAAATTGATGGGAGACTCCATACACAATATTTATAAATATAGTATCTGAATTAGATAAACCAATTTGAATAACTAAAAAATCATAATGCTCATATATCATTTGAAATGTTGTCTTTATAATTTTATCTTCCTTCATGTTCAGTTGGTGGACTCAAACCTGAAATAAATATTCGAAATTTATTATTTTGTAGGAATCTTATGAATAAAATAATTGATATATGTGAAAATATATTTTTTCTTGATAGTGATGTTATTCAAGTATCTATAATAAATACAAAGTCTTGTGGAACCATCTTTCTTTTTCACAAATAAAATAGGAGCACACCACAGTGATGTTCTCAGTTGAATGAAACCATGATTAAAAAATTCTTCCAATATTTTTTTCAATTACACTAGTTATACTAGAGCCATTAATGATGGCTGTTTAGAAATTGGACTAGTAATAGGAACTAATTCAAAATTAATTTTAACTCCCCAATCTGGAATAACACTAGACAATTTTTTATGAAAATCATTTATAAATTCATTCGCTACTATTATATAACTAATTAGAACAGTTTCCTTCATTTTAACAACATGAACTATATAAAATTTACTACCATCCTCAATCAATATATCAACTTATTGGTTTTTTATCAAAGGTATAAAACCATTTAATAAAACATTCTTGTATTTTAAATCTATTTTATCATGATAAACAAAAATCAAAACCTTGCGTAAAATTATATCAAACACTGCTATAGAAAGTTAAAAAATATTTTTAGGAAAAAACCATCCCACTAAGGATAATTATGAGATACCTATAAATATAGGTTTCTTTAATACTAAAACTGGATGTTTTTTCAAATTTTCTATATCTCATTTGTGAGTCTATATTTGTAATTTAATTTCTAGGATCTCATAATTTAAATGATGTGATGATCTAGAGTCAATTGGATTAATATGATAATTTGAAATGATATGTGATGTATGTGTCACCACTTCATCGGATGGCCCAAAATCAACATCAATAGTACCCAAAAAAATTCACATGATTTTACATTAAATATTTTCTTCCAACCTAGGAAATCAACTTTTTACAAACAAGGAAATAATTCCTAAACTCATCTCAACTACAACATATTTCAATTGGATTTTAATTTCTTTCCTAACCATCTACCTTGTAATCACCAGCCATATAACCCTTATTACCACATCATAAGAACTTCCCAGAATTTGAAATACATTATCTAGGATTTTTTACCACATTTCTCACTTTATGGAAATTTAGTTTTCACACCACTAAAATTCATTGATGAATTCTATCACGTTTCTAGAAAACTGGACCTCTTATTTTTCTTGTTCTCATAAGATACATGATTATGGGAAAACTCAATTTCTTCCTTATAACCACATAAAACATATTTCTAGTAGCTATTTTAATAATTGGAATCCAATTCCCTTGGTTATCATTGCTTTAATCCTTAGTAAAACTAATTTATCATACTCTCAAGATCAATGATAAAATTTGGGACATACACTGCCAAACCGGTGAAATTTTATATATATGAAGCCACAAAATCTTTCTACATTGGTTTCAATTCCATTATTTTTTTCCAAAATATATAAATAATATTAATGAAAATATTTCTCAAGGATAATATTCTTAAATTCATCCAATTCCAAGGAGTCATTCTCTTTATTTCCTCATATATTTTTAACCATTGAACACCATTGATAGGATTCACCTTCAAACCAATAAATTGAAAGTGTTACCTTTTTTGATCTAAAAACCACATGATGTATAATATATTTAATATGGTTTTAATCCATCCTTCAGGTAGTATGAGGTCATATGATCCTTCAATTGAATGGTGATTTTGTCTCAAAAAAATTCCACTATCATCATTTTACTCTATTTTATATCTGGTTGCTCAATTTAATTGACACTTCTACCATTTAAAGCCTATGTAAACTAATCCATCACTAAGAAAAACATATTAGTTACAATTCCTTCAATCTCAAGGTGTTGATTTAGAAGGATATTTTCTTCTCACTTTCTTCCTCTTATAGCTTCCATGTTTTCTCTATGCAAAACAATTTTGAACAAACATATTTTAGATTAATCAAAATAGTAATCTTCAAATTCTATAACATTTTCACTTTTCAATAATTCATAATCATTTAAGTTAATGTTATTAAAATTACCCTAACATCTAAAGTCATTTAAAATAAAATTTGACACCAACTATAATTGTGTGTCCTTAAAAAATTTAAAAACATGATGTTTATTCAAGAAATTGCATTATTTCACATTTATTATCTTTTAAGTTTTATAATTTTAGATAATTAGGGAATAACTCATAAATAACAACTCAAACATTAAAAATTATAAAATCCCACTCAATATAAATTTTTCCACAAATTAAAAACTTTTAAAATAAAACATGAAATATTTCCATGATAAATCTTAACAATTTTTCCCTTGATCTAATCATTGTATATAATCTCCCTTAAACCCCATGAAAAACATTTTAAAACATGATATGAGCACAAAATGCAGAGTAAGGGATACATAAAGAAGGAAAAAATTTAGTCAAGTTAAAATATTTAAACACATGGTGATATTGTCATAAAATAATAATTTTCACCCTTAAAAAGTTGATAATACATTCTTTAAAAAACAAGCACATTGATTACACTTTTTATAATCATTATGATACCATAAAAACTATAGATTTCATTGATTAAACACAACTTAATCTTGGAACGTAATTATAATTTTTCATTCATAAAATTTTAATAACCCTTTGGTTGAATTCAATACATTTCAATCAAAAAAAATAGAATAATTATACGTTCATCTTCCATAACCAATGTTGTAGATGGGTATCATATACCCCTGGGTCATATATTTATCTTGGAACTTCCCAACACTTGTTTATCATGTAACCACACATCAAATGTCCTAGAACTATTATATAAACACATCATATAAAATCTTAATATTTAATAATTTTAATTTCATTTACACTCGTAAAAAAATATCTAATGTTATTGTAATAATAAATCGATATTTAAAACCTATTTTAAACATTCAGAAAGTAGTTTTTTAATAAAACTATACCATAAAAATTTAAGACATTTTAATCATAATCCACTAGAAAGAATAACATCTAAAAATGAATTAAATAAAAATAATATAAATAAATTCATGATATGAAATGTAAATGTGGAAGTATATACACCTCATAAATGATAGTTGTTTTATAACACCAAAATAGGTCACATTTAAAGGGGATTAAGATGAATTCCATTACCTTGAGTCTAATTTTTCATATATGTCTATTATCTTACTCAATAATAAATTGTTGTTAATAATTTACTATATTGATAAAAAAATTCAAGTTTATTATTATTTTTATATCACTTATTTCTATGTTATAAAAATTCCAAAAATTATTTATGTTCACGTCAGATACATCTATATAATAAGTATTTAGATACAGTTATTGAAAATGAATTTCATTGGTCTGTAAGGTGGTAGTCCATCAAACACACGAATGATTAATAATTCTCCCATTTGATTGAAGTGTAGAAATATTTAGGTGATGATATTAACATAATATTAACTCATTATATGATTTATACTAATGTAATTATTTCATCCTTGTAGAATAATATTTTAATTAGTTGGAATAAGAAATAAAACGAAAACCCTTAATTAAAACAGTATATTTTCTTCATAAACACTCATTTTCTTAACACCTTAAAACCACTAAGTGTAATACCCCAGGTAAATAAAGAATATGAAATTTTCATATTTATTCATATTTTTGAATAAAATTTTAATAAGACTTTAAAGGGGATGCTATGCTCGATGGCGTACCCAACACGCAACAACAAGTTTCTTGGGAATCTTACAATGCACTCTAATAATAAAATAATATTATTTTAAATGGTAGTTAACATGTAGCCATTGTATTGCCAGGAATGGATATAAATAAGTAAAATATTATTATATATGTTTTTAAATGTTTTTACTTTTATCCAATAAAATATAAAGGCTTAAAATACGGAAAGAATTCAATTTTAGGCATATATACCCTAGTTTTCACTAAAGGTTCACTTATCGCCATTTGATGGCGAACCGTCATTAAATATAGTTTTGTTCACTCTTATACATCCTTTTGGACCAAATAAAACTATTCTTAATAATTGGGACATCAAAATTTACTTTGTGTAAATTTTTGGTATCTTTCCGATAAAGTTCTTTTTTTTAAATGAATAGTGTAAAATGTTGTATTTTAATTCAAAACCTCTTTTTAATCTAATTTTTTTTATATGATTAGATTATCTTTTGAATAGGTTTTAAAGTGAAATTAGAATATATTTTTACCATTAAATCCAATAGTGGTCGTTGGAATTAATTTCACTTTGAAATCAGACTTAAACCAGTGTCAATCTTGTGATACTTATTGTTTCATAAAAACACGCTATTTGATCTGACAACGGGAATTAATTATTAAATTAATTAATGTGACTTATATGTTTTGAATTTTTTAAAATAGACTTCATTTTTGAATTTGGAATATCAAATATAGTTTAGGGTTAATTTTTGGGATTTTTCTGAAAAACTTCAATTTTTGATAAATAGTGGAACCACTAAGTGGTACTTATAAAAACTGATTTTTCCTTTTAAATGAAATTTTGCCATCTTTGTGTTTTTAATTTAAAAAATACGACATACATGGTTTTCATTGAGAAGTAAAATGTGATTCAATGGGATAAAAATAATTTTTTGGTGAATAGTAACTTATTAAGTTTTTAATCGCGATTAGAGGTAATTAGTGTAGTTTAAGGTAAAAATAATGTTTTAATAATATGAAATGAACTTGACACAAGTACTAACCTCATTGGATGTGTCATGGAAGACCTAGAAAACCCATGGGTCAACTTGGGGACCACATGAAGCCACTTTGGATGGAAAATGACATTAATATCTTTTTATTTAAAGTTAAAGTAAAAATGAGACAAACATGAAATGTTTTACTAAAACAATTTTTACATGGGGTTATACAAATCATATTTTTGACTATAAATATTAATTGGAACGATAAAAAGATTTCATACATCATAGTATTTTTTTTATAATTTTTAGACATTAAATAAATTAAATTATTTATGACATCATGATGATGCAGCGATGACCTCATTATTTAACGATTTAAATAAAATGGAAAGATAATGTAATATCCAATACCTACACATTTCCAAAACCTATTGTATGAGTGGATTTCGAACCCTTATAACCTTATCCTCGAAACAAATCAATTTGGGACCTCTTAAATACGAATACCATTTTAAAATAAAGTGACTTTTCTTTACCTTCCAAGAGTGCCCCTCCTCTCCTCTTATAAAAGGCCCCCACCTCTACCTCCTTACCCACACTCCCAAAGAATTTTGCTCGGCCAACCCCTGATCATTTTGTCTCTCCACTTCCCTATCTTACTCCTTGAAGCCTCACTTTGGGCAGAAGTCTTCCCAAGGAAGCCTTTGATCTCAAACCAAAGGGAGTTACCCGATTTTAAGGTAATGTCTTCACTTGAGTCCTTTTGTTTCATTTTGCCTCTCCAACCCCCTAAACACTTTTTATTCATTTCTTTTGTAACAAATCCAGTATATTCAATATACTAGTATGTTGTTATAAAAATAATTCGAGCTACACTTACACACATTTACATATAATGGTTAAATAACATACTGTTTCCGTGGATGGGGAATTTCTGCCTCACGAAACGATGATTGTTCAACACTCATATAACACCTTCAAATGTGTCCATTAAGATGTCACTATATTTATATATTATATTTAATATGTTTATGTTTTACTTAAGCTTCTGTATTTTTCATTTATGGCGTACCTTTATGGTTTCCATTATGGGTAAACGCGATATCTTCATTTAAGGAAGTGCAGACTACCGCCCCCTTAAAGTGATGTGATTCGTTAATGCCATATGTGGGACATATAAAGGATGGATTTAAAGTTATTATATATGATGTTATACTGGATTATAATATACCTCTATATCATTATTATTTCTTACCATTAATGTATGATATAGAAATGAAAGTAGCGTTCATGCGTACGTACGGCTTACCGTCTCCATGAACGGTGCATTTCATTTCATATCCCCAAATGTAATGTACTATTATAAGTACATATTTATAATGGATATATATAAGGTATGTTACATATAAATGATGAATATAATTCTGGAATTAAAATGTACATACCCCTCATTTAGTTTTAATTCCATTAATATGACAGAGAAATGAAAGTAGCGTTCATGCGTACATACGGCTTACCGTCTCCATGAACGGTGCATTTCATTTATTACCTCTAAATGATTATGTAATATTATAAATACATGTATATTTAGGATATATATGATATATATGATATCCAAATCATGAATATCAATCTGGATATAATGAACCATTGACCACACGAACAACATGTAATTGTAAGAAGTCCACTTTTGACTTAAGAACCAAATATCGACAAAACAAACATTATTAACTTAAATGATTACATAATGTTTATAACATGTCAATAATTGATATAAAAGGAATAATTAATTGAAAAAGTTTCTTAAGAAAGTATAAATTAACTCAAGTTTATTATTCAGGACGTTAAAGAACGATCGAGTCAAGTCGGACCCGAGGTAAGGGATCCTACTCCACTCTTTCTTTTTAAGTACACTCTTTTATGTCATTCCTTATAAGCTCATATTTATTGTGATTGGGTTGTTCTTTTATATTAATATTACTGTAATTTTTATGTTCATATGATGAGATACCCTATTCTCTCTCATCAATCCATTTTGAAAGTTTTGAGTGGCGCCGTTAGGCTGCCGAATTTTCGTAAGAGATCCAACCTCTCTCTTTCTTTTTAAGTACTCTCTTTTATGTCACTTCTTTTAAGATCCTCTTTGTTATGTTGGGGTATGTTATTTTGTATTCCTCTTTCTTTAAACTTTATGTTGATATGATGAGAGACCCTATTTCCTCTCATCAATCCATTTTGGATGTTTTAAGTGGCGCTGTTAGGCTGCCGAGTTTTCGTAAGGGATTTTTCATCTCACTTTTATTCCCATGAGATTTATGCTACATTTGCCACAATTTCCTTTGATTGGTGTATGTACTTCCCATTATTATACACTTTTTGTAGTATAATTTCATTTATGGGTATTCACATCTTCATTGTATGACCCTTCTTCCATGGGGTGTACGTTTCGAAAGTTACCCAACTCGGTAAGGGGACCTTTCACCCTCCTCTTTTTAAAAGACTTATTTTGTTATGTCTTTTAATTTACATATTGTTATGTTGGGATATGTTCTCATATATCTTTATTGATGTAAATTTTATGTCCAAGTGATGAGATACACTTTTTATCTCTCATCAACTCATTTTGATGTGACGCTGTTAGGCTGTCAAGGGAGCTTCTTAACCCAATTTCGATTTCTTTGGGTTCAACATGTAGTTATTGAATATGTCATCCTTTGAATATGTGTGAATGAAATTTGATTATTTTACACTTAATATCCACTTATATTTGGTGTATTCGTTTGTCACACATAATTATGTAATTGATTTATCCTTAAACAAAGGATACCGTCTTTGTAAGGGACTTCGTCTCAATCTCCTTTCATTGAGGAATATTTTGTTTTATACACAACCTTCTTTTATACGGTGTATAAACCCCTTTGACTTTTACGTTTATCCAAAAGGAATATTTTTTATACTAAGCATTTTACTAAACAACAAAAGGGAATGTTTTTGTCGTACGTATGCGGCGACAACGACTTCTCCGCCGCCGTGACTGTTATTTGAGTTCCGGCTTCCTCTACAAGCCATACCTTCTTTTTAAAAGAAAAATAAATAACATGTTTTAATTTTATTTTATTTTGGTATTGAAAATGGTTTTCATAATGTTTTTTATATCAATGTGTTGTATTGATATCTTTTGATTGAAAGGTGGAAATGTTATGTTTCCTTTATGCATGTTTTATGTGATACGATTATGTTGAGGTTCTTGGGAATTATTATGAAGACGGGTGGTTCCGTGATAGACTAAGGGCGGGTGAGCCCAATATAGCTCTCCAATGCATTGGGTAACGTGAAGGAGTGAAACGTTAAGGTTTCTCCGAAGAGATTTAGGGAATATACTGTGATGGGTATTCCAAACGTAACCAAGAGGGTTACTCCCTACGTAAGAATGTTATGAATGCCTCAAGTTACCTTTATGTCTTATGATTTCTATGATTTATTCATGATTTGATGAGGTATGTTAAAGTGCTTATGTTTTATGGGTAATGTATGATTTCATTCTTATGTATATATGAACTAATGTTTCCTTTCCATATTTTTATAACCCTTACTGAGCTTTTTATGCTCATCCCAAGTTTTTGAAATGTTTTTCACAGGTCAAGGGAAAGGTACATGATGTGATGATAGTGTCAAGGATGTGTCAAGAAAGAATCCATGTTTTATTTTCAATATGTTTCCGTTGATGGGAAGAATGAATACTGTCTTTTATGTAACCACTTTGTTTAAATGTGGAATGTAATGCAAGTTTCATGATCTAATTCTCTAAAACTCTAAACCTGAAAAGATCCTCAATGTGTAATCTTGTAATAACTCAATATTAAGTAAGGTTTAAGGCTGGGGCCTTATAGTTGGTATCAAAGGTCGGTTTAGATAACTTTAGAGGTTAGGGTATTCTCTAAGCACAAGTGACATTACCATAATGGTTAGGATTTCAGAAAGAGTCCTAGTTTTAGATAAAGTGAATGAGTAAGTATATCTTAGTGTTTATCTTCCTCATTAGTACATGATGGTTATGTTGATATACTCACACTGACCTTTTGGGTTTTAGTAAATGGCTGGATCTAGCAGGCACCAAAGTGACAATGGGTTTGAAGGAATATGTGGTGGTTCTCTGATTAAGAGACTGGATGAGATGGGGGATTCAATGAGGAATCTAATGGTTGTTCTAAACCAACTATCAAGGAGTCATTATCAACCACTTCAACCTTGGTGAGTTCTCTAATGAATCATGTACGAGATGGCCAACTCGATGTGGAAATTCAGGTAATAATTATTAAGGTAACCATTAGGTTTTATATGATCCTTACTTTTTAGGTAATTATGGGTTACTCTATGATATGATAGAAAATGAAAGGAATGAGATAAACTTGAGGTTAAAATATGTTATGATCATTTTTGAAGATTTTATCACATTTTGGGGGATGTTTTAAGAATTATATAGTTTTGGAAAAAGGACAACACGCAGACGGTGTGACAACCCGTCGTGTCGGACAAAGCTGCGGGAATCGAACCCACAACCAAAGTGGGACTGGTATTTATCACCTACCACTGGACTACGTGAAGTCCCTGGTTATTTTGACTGATTATTTCTAGTTATATGATTTTATGAATTAAGAGTAAGTTGATTTTGGGTTATTTATGAAAATGATTAACCTACCATGGAGGATATGTGATTAGGTTAATTACTTTTCAATATGAGATTTTAGGAGCAACTGATGTTGTTTGGAGATAAATGTTACAATTTAACTTGGAAGACTATGTGACTAAATCCTTCAAATATTTGGGTTTCAACCTTAGTTAGGTTTAATTTGAAGAATTTTATGGACAAATTGTTTATCTAATGGTCCTCGTTGAACTTTGGGTTTTGTTGGAAAAATTTTGGAGATTAAGCATAGATTTTCTTTTTATAAAGGGTTATCCTTTTCTGGATTATCTGATCTTGTACTAGCCTTTTTGGTTTTGGTTTTGGTTAAAGTATAAAGACATGGGAAGTATATAGTTCTCTTTTGAGGATTAGGTGATTCTCTAGAAGTTGATTATAGTACTCTTAATGCGAACAAGTCTTCCTAAATACTCGTCTTTTGGAGAAAATATGATTTTGTGTAAGGAATCTAATAAAAGTTGAAAGTCAACATGATAAGTGATTATGTTTCCTTATGAATAAATTCCTCAATAAAAAGTAACTTAAAACA
The DNA here is from genome assembly GCA_963277665.1 of Viscum album. Classification (NCBI taxonomy): domain Eukaryota; kingdom Viridiplantae; phylum Streptophyta; class Magnoliopsida; order Santalales; family Viscaceae; genus Viscum; species Viscum album. The sequence continues at coordinate 932,613,317 of OY728165.1, forward strand.
AAAATGTTGTATATTAACTTTTCCTACTGGGGAATCGAATACTGTTTAACCCATCACCAGTTTGTGATTTTCTCGTGGTTAACTTTCTCCTAAACATGTTTTCTATCACTCTCCATCAGAACATGACCCTTTGTTTTTTCCTCCATGTCCATGTTTTCATACTTGGAATCCTATTATGGGTTAACTAGGGTGACCTTTTTACTTGTCTTTCTTTATTTTAAAGTGATTGTTTTACCGACTCTTGTTCCGATGTGGGACTTTCAAGGATGTTTCCAAGCTCAATTTTAAAAATTTCGAGGACGCAATTCCCAAAAGGGGGGAAGGATGTAACACCCCAGGTAAATAAAGAATATGAAATTTTCATATTTATCCATATTTTTGAATAAAATATTAATATGACTTTAAAGGGGATGCTATGATCGATGGCGTACCCAACACGCAACAACGAGTTTCTTGGGAATCTTACGTTGCACTCTAATAATAAAATAATATTATTTTAAATAGTAGTTAACATGTAGTCGTTGTATTTACAGGAATGGATAGAAATAACTAAAATATGATTATAATTGTTTTTAAATGTTTTTACATTTATCCAATAAAATATAAAGGCTTAAAATACGGAAAGAATTCAATTTTAGGCATATATACCCTAGTTTTCACTAAAGGTTCACTTATCACCATTTGATGGCGAACCGTCATTAAATATAGTTTTGTTCACTCTTATACATCCTTTTGGACGAAATAAAACTCTTCTTAATAATTGGGACATCAAAATTTACTTTGTGTAAATTTTTGGTATCTTTCCGATAAAGTTCTTTTTTTAAAATGAATAGTGTAAAATGTTGTATTTTAATTCAAAACCTCTTTTTAATCTGATTTTTTTTATATGATTAGATTATCTTTTGAATAGGTTTTAAAGTGAAATTAGAATATATTTTTACTATTAAATCCAATAGTGGTCGTTGGAATTAATTTCACTTTGAAATCAGACTTAAACCAGTGTCAATATTTTGATACTTATTGTTTCATAAAAACACTCTATTTTATCTGACAACGGGAATTAATTATTAAATTAATTAATGTGACTTATAAGTTTTCAATTTTGTAAAATAGACTTCATTTTTGAATTCGGAATATCAAATATAGCGTAGGGTGAATTTTTGGGATTTTTCTGAAAAACATCAATTTTTGATGAATAGTGAAACCACTAAGTGGTACTTATAAAAACTGATTTTTCCGTTTAAATGAAATTTTGCCATCTTTGTGTTTTGAATTTAAAAAATCTGACATACATGGTTGTCATTAAGAAGTAAAATGTGGTTCAATGGGATAAAAATAATTTTTTGGTGAATAGTAACTTATTAAGTTTTTAATCGCGATTAGAGGTAATTAGTGTAGTTTAAGGTAAAAATAATGTTTTAATAATATTAAATGAACTTGACACATGTCCTAACCTCATTGGATGTGTCATGGCAGTCCAATACAACCCATGGGCCAACTTGGGGACCCCATGAAGCCACTTTAGTTGGAAAATGACATTAATATCTTTTTATTTAAAGTTAAAGTAAAAATGAGACAAACATGAAATGTTTTACTAAAACAATTTTTACATGGGGTTATACAAATCATATTTTTGACTATAAATATTAATTGAAAATATAAAACGATTTCCTACATCATAGTATTTTTTTTATAATTTTTAGACAATAAATAAATTAAATTATTTATGACATCATGGTGATGTAGCGATGACCTCATTATTTAACGATTTAAATAAAATGGAAAGATAATGTAATATCTAAGACCTACACATGTCCAAAACCTATTGGATGAGTGGATTTAGAACCCTTATCACCTTATCCTCAAAACAAATCAATGTGGGACCTCTTAAATCCGAATACCATTTTAAAATAAAGTGACTTTTCATTACCTTCCAAGAGTGCCCCTCCTCTCCTCTTATAAAAGGCCCCCACCTCTACCTTCTTACCCACACTCCCAAAGAATTTGTCTCAGCCAAACCCTGCTCATTTTTTCTCTCCACTTACATTTCTTACTCCTTGAAGCCTCACTTTGGGCAGAAGTCTTCCCAAGGAAGCCTTTGAGCTCAAACCAAAGGAAGTTACCTGATTTTAGGGTATGTCTTCACTTGAGTCCTTTTGTTTTATTTTGCCTCTCCAACCCCCTAAACTCTTTTTATTCATTTCTTTTGTAACAACTCCAGTATCTTAAATATACTAGGATGTTGTTATAAGAAGGATTAGATCTACACTTACACACATTTACATCTAATGGTTAAATAACATACTGTTTCCGTGGATGCCGAATTTCTGCCTCACGAAACGATGATTGTTCAACACTCATATAACACCTTCAAAGGTGTCCATTAAGATGCCACTATATTTATATATGATATTTAATATGTTTATGTTTTACTTAATCTTCTGTATTTTTCATTTATGGCGTACCTTTATGGTTTCCATTATAGGTAAACGTGATAACTTCATTTAAGGAAGTGCGGACTACCGCCCCCTTAAAGTGATGTGATTAGTTAATGCCATATGTGGTACGTATAAAGAATGGATTTAAAGTTATTATATATGATGTTATACTGGATTATAATATACCTTTACATCATTTTTATTTCTTTCCATTAATTTATGAGATAGAAATGAAAGTAGCGTTCATGCGTACGTACGGCTTACCGTCTCCATGAACGGTGCATTTCATTTCTTATCCCCAAATGTAATGTACTATTATAAGTACATATTTATAATGGATATATAGAAGTTATGTTACATATAAATTATGAATATAATTCTGGAATTAAAATATACATACCTCTCATTTAGTTTTAATTCCATTAATATGACAAAGAAATGAAAGTAGCGTTCATGCGTACGTACGGCTTACCGTCTCCATGAACGGTGCATTTCATTTCTTACCTCTAAATAATTATGTAATATTATAAATACATGTATATGCAGGATATATATGATATATATGATATACAAATCATGAATATCATTCTGGATATAATGAACCATTGACCACATGAACAACATGTAATTGTAAGAAGTCCACTTTTGACTTAAGAACCAAATATCGACAAAACAAACATTATTAACATAAATGATTACATAATGTTTATAACATGTCAATAATTGATATAAAAGGAATAATGAACTTGAAAAGGTTCTTAATCAAGTAGAAATTAACTCAAGTTTATTATTCAGGACGTTAATGAACGATCGAGTCAAGTCGGACCCGAGGTAAGGGATCCTACTCCACTCTTTCTTTTTAAGTACACTCTTTTATGTCATTCCTTATAAGCTCATATTTATTTTGATTGGGATGTTATTTTATATTACTCTTACTGTAATTTTTATGTTCATATGATGAGAGACCCTATTCTCTCTCATCAATCCATTTTGAAAGTTTTGAGTGGCGCCGTTAGGCTGCTGAATTTTCGTAAGAGATCAAACCTCTCTCTTTCTTTTTAAGTACTCTCCTTTATGTCACTTCTTTTAAGATCCTATTTGTTATGTTGGGGGATGTTATTTTGTATTCCACTTTCTTTAAACTTTATGTTGATATGATGAGAGACCCTATTTCCTCTCATCAATCCATTTTGGATGTTGTAAGTGGCGCTGTTAGGCTGCCTTGTTTTCGTAAGGGATTTTTCATCTCACTTTTATTCCCGTGAGATTTATGCTACATTTGCCACAATTTCCTCAGAGTGGTGTATGTACTGCCCATTATTCTACACTTTTTGTAGTATAATTTCATTTATGGGTATTCACATCTTCATTGTATGACCCTTCTTCCATGGGGTGTACGATTCGAAAGTTACCCAACTCGGTAAGGGGACCTTTCACCCTCCTCTTTTTAAAAGACTTCTTTTGTTATGTCTTTTAATTTACATATTTTTATGTTGGGATATGTTCTCATATGTCTTTATTGATGTAAATTTTATGTCCAAGTGATGAGATACACTTTTTATCTCTCATAAACTCAATTTGATGTGGCGTCGTTAGGCTGTCAAGGGAGCTTCTTAACCCAATTTCGATTTCTTTGGGTTCAACATGTAGTTATTGAATATGTCATCCTTTGAATATGTGTGAATGACCTTTGATTATTTTACACTTAATATCCACTTATATTTGGAGTATTCGTTTGTCACACAAAATTATGTAATTGATTTATCCTTAAACCAAGGATACCGTTTTTGTAAGGGACTTCGTCTCAATCTCCTTTCATTGAGGCATATTTTGTTTTATACACAACCTTCTTTTATACGGTGTATAAACCCATTTTAATTTTACCTTTATCCAAAAGGAATCTTTTTTATACTAAGCGTTTTACTAAACGACAAAAGGGAATGTTTTTGTCGTACGTATGCAGCGACAACGACTTCTCTGCCGCCGTGACCGTTATTTGAGTTTTGGTTTCCTCTACAAGCTATACCTTCTTTTTAAAAGAAAAATAAATACCATGTTTTAATTTTATTTTATTTTTGTATTGAAAATGGTTTTCATAATGTTTTTATATCAATGTTTTTTATTGATATATTTTGATTGAAAGGTGGAAATGTTATGTTTCCTTTATGCATGTTTTATGTGATACGATTATGTTGAGGTTCTTGGGCATTATTATGAAGACGGGTGGTTCCGTGATAAACTAAGGGCGGGTGAGCCCGATATAGATCTCCAATGCATTGGGTAATGTGAAGGTGTGAAACGTTAAGGTTTCTCCGAAGAGATTTAGGGAATATACTGTGATGGGTATTCCAAACGTAACCAAGAGGGTTACTCCCTACGTAAGAATGTTATGAATGCCTCAAGTTACCTTTATGTCTTATGATTTATATGATTTATTCATGATTTGATGAGGTATGTTAAAGTGCTTATGTTTTATGGGTAAAGTATGATTTCATTCTTATGTATATATGAACTCATGTTTCCTTTCCATATTTTTATAACCCTTACTGAGCTTTTTATGCTCATCCCAAGTTTTTTAAATGTTTTTCACAGGTCAATGGAAAGGTACATTATGTGATGATAGTGTCAAGGATGTGTCAAGAAATAATCCATGTTTTATTTTCAATATGTTTCTGTTGATGGGAAGAATGAATACAGTCTTTTATGTAACCACTTTGTTTAAATGTGGAATGTAATGCAAGTTTCATGATCTAATTCTCTAAAACTCTAAAACTGAAAAGATCCTCAATGTGTAATCTTGTAATAACTCAAGATTAAGTAAGGTTTAAGGATGGGGCCTTATACTAAGGGTGGTGTTATACCTACAATAATAGCTTTATAATGTGTATGTAGATTATAGGAAGTGATGTTTTCAGATATTGAATTATTTAAATTGGTTTTTAAGTGAGAATAAAATAAAATAAGGGGTTCCCTTTTACAAGAGAGTGGAGGGATACTATTGGAATTCTTCAAAATATAATATTAATATATATTAATTTTCCAATTAAAATGAATAAAAACATATATATTTAAAATATAGTATTTTTATGGATATAAATACATTAATTCAATGAAAATTAAGCCATTTTATATTTTATTCAGCATATCCATTTTGATTTAACCCTTGTTAAACCCTTTCAACTCTTACTTTGATATAATGTAATTTAAAATATGAGGGATAATATAATTACAATAAAATTTCCAATAACCAGTAAATGATTTATTGATGAAATTTTAGGAATTATATCTATTTTTATGAATAATTTTATATTTTATTAAATTTTATATCATTTAGTAAAATATTTTATATTTTAAAACATCATTACTCTAAATTTTGACAATATTCATTACATGACCTTTAAATAATAACATAACAACATGATATATATGAGCCAACTATTTTAAAATATCAATAAAAAGTTAAATATTATATTAATTTCATGGATTATATTAATTATATCATATTATATTTATCTCAATACTTTTAATATCATTTATTTGATATTTACTTTAATCTAACAACTACGGTTACACATTATGAAAACATTAATATAATTATTTCCTCCAAAAAATTAAATATAAATTAACATAATGAAAATAAATATATTAGTTTTTAAAATAATATTTATAGTTGAACATATAAAATATATAACTCCCATATTAAATAAATATTACTTGTCAAAAATAAAAGTCTGATAAGATTTGCTCTTCTTTGAATTAAATACTTTAAATGGAATAAATTCACCCAAGTGGCTTCATGTTCTCAAAAAATAATCCCAAGGATGGTTTTCATTGACACAAACCCATCCAATAAAATTAGGACAAGTTTTATGATAATTTTTTAATATTTATAATATTTTTTTCCCTTAATTACCCAATTTACCCATAATTGTTTTAAAATATTTTCAATTTTACTATTCACAAAGTCTAAATATAAAAGAGGTCTATTTACAAAATTTTGAAATTTTGATTCGAATTTTTTAAACCATTTTTTAATATTTAAAACACATAATTTTATAAAATTAATATAAATTTTTCCCATTTATAGAATGAGAAAAAAGGGATCTTAATGTGATAAAGTTCATGAAACTTATTTTTTTTATTTCCAAATTTTATATGAAATTGAATCCAATTAATAAAAGTGTATCACCTAATAAAAATATTATCTTATTATACTAAAAAAAATTTACAAATATAATTTAACACTATAATTTATTTAGAAAAAAATCCATTAAAATATAATATTTTTCAACTATTCATCAAAACATTAAAATTATTAAAAAAATATACAAAAATAAAGAAAAATAAAATATGGATTTCTTATTTAAAAAATATTGTTTATTTTGTCAAATATTATTAATAAATTTGTCAAAAAATTAATTTAAAACAAATTCTCAATAAAAAGGTGGGAAAATCCCTTTTTAGAAGAAATACAGTTTTAAGCATAAAATAAGATTTATTTTAATAAAATTACAAAAAATATATTGGTGACTGCTAAGAAATTTTAAAAATTAATATAAAATTATTATTTCATTACCTAGGTTGTAACATTATTCCCCCCTTTTTAAAATTGTGTTCTCCAACTTTTAGTCACTTATTAAATATGTGGGGATAAATTTTGATCATATTATTCTCAGATTCCCTTGTCCCCTCTTCAAATATATCATTTTTTCATAAATCATTAACCTGATGAGTCACCTTATTCAAAAACACATTCTCTATTTGGTCAAGAACCTAAATTGGCTTTTCCAAATAAAAATGATTCTCATCCAAAAAATCTACTTCAGAGCTTAAAACATGAGATGAATCTGGAACATATTTCCATAACATTGAATCATGAAAAATATTTTTTATGTGTGATAAACAAGGAGTCAATTCCAATCAGGAGATTACTCATCCAAATTTATATAGGATTTCATAAAGCCCAATAAACCATGGAAACCATTTATCCTTCTTAAAAAAATGCATTACCCTTTTTCCTAGAATACATTTAGATAGACATTATGGCATACTACAAATGTATATCATTCCTCTAATTTTCCACATAACATTTCTTCTTGCTATGTTTCTTCCTTATATGTCCCTGAATCAACAAATATTTCATATCCATTTCCTTTAACAACCATAGTCCAACAAATTTTATTTCCAAACATCATTCCAAAAAGATGATTTCCCATGATGCTTTCTATATAATTACTCAAATTCTTCCATCTATATAATAAAAAGAAAACTGTAACTATAATAAACCAAAAATAAATAATGTTGTTAATCTGAACCTCCCTAGTATTCCAATAATTAAGAACAAAGTATATCCTTAAAGGAATGAATTGTTTCTTATGAATTATTATCTTATTGAATATAAAACATTATACATAAATTTAATTTAGTACCTAATGAACTCTTAAGGCCTTTAAAAATGTTATATGTGAACCTAGGTTCACGATCAAATACAATGGAGAGAAGAACTCCATGTTATCTAATTATCTCATTAATATATAATCGAGAATGTTTATCTAGAGATAGAGTCTACCCTATCTGAATAAAATGAACCGATTTAGTTATTTGATCAACAATAACCTAAATCACATTCTTAAATTGATAACTATTTAGTAATCCCACTAAAAAATCCATGGATATTTTTTACATTTCAATTCTTTCACTATCAAAGGATAATGCATACAATTTTGTAAGTTTCATTATATTTTAACCTGATGAAAATTGAAAATTTTCTTTGTAAAGATATAAATATTTGTTTTTATTCCATCCCACCAGTAATACTCTTGATGATCTCTGTATATATTTCTATAAACTTGAGAAATGGAAATTGGAGAGCTATGAGCTTCAATCAACAACTATTTTGACAACATTGAATCACATGGTACACATAATCATTTTAAATATAATTATATAACATCATAATAAATATTAAAATTAAGAAACATACCCTCCTATGTGGATTATACATTTTCTTAGAATGATTGAGAAACCTTATTTTCTCCCTTAATTATTTTGTAAAAGATTGACTACACTGAAACCAGAAACAAAATAGGGAAAAACCCTACATCCACAACATCTAATAAATAATTCATTAAATCATTAAAAAAAAGGTTCTCATTCCAAATATAACATGGTTAATCTGGCATCCCTTTTTTGGCACAAATCATAAACCAAATTGGTTTTACAACATGGTAATGAATCATACAATCATAATATTTGATTAGTCCAACATTCTCCTCTATCTCATGTTAAATTATTTTTGAGTGAATATAAAATTCAAAATATTTTGACCATTATATATTTCATACATAGTCCATAGAAATGAGGACTCTAAATATTTAAGATAAAAAATAGAATCTATTTCAAAATAATGTGTAGGGTAGTTTAACTATTGATGTTTCTACTGACGTGAAGAGTAAAAAAATCCTAGATCATTTTGCATTAGGACAAAACCAAGTCATTTAAATGAAATGTCATTGTAGATAAAAAATTCACCATTTATGTAATACTGTGAAAAACTAGACCATTTATCAATATTTATTTCAGTTCCTAAAAATAATCATCGCATTCTTTTGTTTATGTGAAATTAACTCTCTTATGTGTTAACTAATTTTATTGGATAGATAACAAAGAAATGTTTTCAGAAAACTATCATCAATTACCCAAAAATACAATAAAACTATGAATTTTTGTAAAATTGATAATTCTTGGAAACATTTTAATAACATTTTTTTAGAGGGGTCAAATGTTACTCCATATTTCGAAACAATATTGCTAAGGAATGAATTTTTTTAAAACAAAACAGACTCTTACTAAAATTTACATATAATTTATTTTCATTTAATGTTTTAAAAAATCCATATGTTTCTTTCATATTCTTATTATATTTTATAAAATACTAATATATCATCTATAAACAGATCCACAAACTAATCAAAAAAGGGATGGAAAACTCTCTTCACACTATTCATAAATACAGATAGTGCATGAGATAACCCAAAGGATATTACTACAAACTCATAATTCCAATATCTAATAAAAAACATTATATTGTGAATATAATCCTATTTCACCTTCTCATAATGGTATAAGATCTCAAATCAATAAATAAAAAATATAGATATCCCTGGAAGAGAACAGACAGATCATCAATATGGGTAAAATGATATTTTTTTTCTTAGTATTAATGTCCATAAAGTATATATAACCATTACAAAGTCTCATGGAAACAATTTTATTTTTTCAAAAATAAATAAGGGGAACCCTAAGGTGAAGTACTAGGATGAAAGAGAACATTATCCAGAAATTCATGCAACTAGTTTTTTTAATTCCACCAATTCTACTTGAGCCGTTTGATAAGGTGTTTAGAAATAAGCTTAGCATCAGTGACTAAATCAATAGTAAATAAAACATCCTGATTAGGAACAACACCAGGGGATTCATCATGAAAAACAATAGTAAATTTATTAACTTCTGCAATGTAATCAATCAGAACTATTTCTTATATTTCAATAATATAATCAAGATAAATTTAACTTCCATATTTAGTCAATATCCCATCCTTGTGAAATTTTATCAATGTTAAGAAATCATTAAATAAAACATTCTTATATTTGAAATATATTTTATCACGATAAACTAAAATCCAATATATACCCAAAATGATATCAATTTACACTATTGTAAGTTTAACAATATTTGAAGGAAAGACCATCGAACCAATTAAAATAGGATTATTCCTATAAATATTAGTTTCATTAATACATCTACCTATATTTTTTTACCAAAATATCTATATCATATACATGAGAATATATTTCTAATTTGTATTTAAATCACATTGAAATGAAAATATGTAATGATCCAATGTCAAATAGAGTATTGGAATAATTCAAAAAAAACAAAAACATATCGATAATCACTTCATTTGATAACCCAATAACTACCACAGTAGAAGAAATAGTTTCTACCAGAAACTTTTTCTTTTGATATTATTACTTTTAACCCAGTGTTATCATCTTCAAACACACATTGTAATAATTAACTAACTCATTTAAAATAATACATCATATTGTTGCCTTTTCATTTCTTTCCATATCTTTTCCATTATAGTCACGAGCCATATGACGAATCTTACCACATCAGAAGCACTTCATAAACATTATAATACATTATCCTAGATTATTTTTACCACACTTATTGAAATATATTTTTTTTTCATACATCTTAACATCATTGATATATTATTTTATATTTCATGCCAATTGGAACTCACATTTTTCTTGTTATCATGGAACACATGATCATAAGAAACCCCAATTTCTAACTTATCATCACATAGAATAAGTACTTCATTGATTTTTAACAAATAATAATCGAATGCCCTTTGATATCTTGGCTTAAATCTATAGTAATAATGATTTATCTCACTATCATGATGCTGGATAAAATTTGGGAAGTAATACACCAAACATTTGCAATATTTTTCATATACTACTAGTTAATCTTTCTCATTTTGATTCAATTCCATAATTTATTTTCCATCCTAAGTAGAACAACCTTATGAAAATTTTATGATGGAAAAATTCTTAAATTTATCCCATTCCAAAGAATAAATCTCTTCACTTTCACTGATATTTTTATCCATTGACCACCGGTAATCATTTTCATCTTAAAAAAAGATAATTTGAAAGATTTACCTTTTGGATATCTAATAAACCTGTGATGTCTTATATATTTTTTAGGGATTTAATCCATTATTTATATATCATGGGTTCAGGTGATCCTATTGGATATGTCATCTCATAAAAGGATCCTCTATCATTAGGTTCCTATGTGATAGATCTCATTTCTATTTTGAATGGACACCACCACAATTTGTAGCATGTGTCAACTGATCCATCACGAGAACAAATATATCTCCTCTACTTCCAACCATCTTGATATATTGATTCATAAGGATACTTTCTTCTTGGTTCTCTCCCACTAAAACATCCTTATTTCCTATATAGAAAACCATTCTCAATCATTGTAATTTAAATGATGCAACATTGTAATTTTTAAAAACTATAACATTATAACATTAGGAGAAGGGAAAAATTTCCAAGGGCATGTAATTAATATTACCCTAACCTATAATGTTATCTAAACTGATATTTGATACCAACTATAATAACATGCTCATTAACATTACTAAATCATGTTTTTTAGTTAATAAAATACATTATTTCACATTGAGGATCTTTTTAGGTATAGAGATTCATAGAATTAGGGAATAAATCATATATAATAACTCAAATATTAAAATGTTGAAAATTCCAATCAATATCCATTTTTTCACAAATTAAAACATTTTAAAATAAAATATATATTCTTTTCAGGATTAATCTTCATAATTTTTCCATTAATCCCATCCATGTCTATATTCTATATTAAACCATATTAAAAACAATTTAAAACATGGGATGAGTAGAAAATACTTAGTAATGATATAAAATTAAGAAAAAATGTTATTCAAGAGGAAAGACAAAAACCAATGAAAAATTATCACAAATTAATACTTTTCACTCTTAAGAAGTAGTAAATACCTTACATTGAAAATAACTCCATTGCATAGCGTCCATTTAATCGTATATTTCTATTTAATCCATAATGATAATAGATAATAAAAAAGTTATATTGGATAAAAATTATATTTTTAATTCATATAAATTGAATAACTATGGGTTTTAATTTTATACATGTCACTCATACAAAAGTAATAACCAAATAATTAACTTCTATACCCAATTCATTAGAGTTCTATCATCAACCCACTCATAATTAGTTTATCTTGGAACTACTCATCATATTTCCATCAAAATCCCACCCATAAAATGTATAAGTACCATTTTATAATCAAGACACATAAAATAATTCAATTTCAATAGTTAAATTTCATTTATACTTATAAGAAAAAATTTCATTTTATTGAAATAATAAATCCATTTTCAAAACCCGTTTTAAATGTTTGAAATGATGATTTTTTAAATGAAAGTATATCATACCACTTTTGAAACATTTGAATCTAAATCCCCATGAAATAATAGAATCTAAAAACTAATTAAACAATATGAGAATAAATTAATTCATTATATTAAATTTCAAAGCGGAAGTATATACACCTCTTAAAAGATGGTGGGTATGTAACAAAAATATTTCTAAATGAAAGGGGATTGAGATGGAGTCCCTTACCTTGAGTCTCATTCTTCATGTATGTCCTTTTTCATTCATAATAATAAAATTATATTATTCATTTACTATATTGTGATACTATTTCGTGTTTATTATTTTTTATAGCATTTATTACTTTTTTATAACAATTACTTATTTATTTAAGTTCATATTATACATTTTTATGTATTTGGTACTTAAGTCCAAAAACAAATTTGTATGATTTCAGTAGTAAAATTATTTATTAATCCATTATATTATGAATAATATTCATGAAATTATTGTCATTTTTTAAAAAAAATTACTTTTAAATTAAACCCTTATGTATGATTTTGAAAATTTAAATACGTTATAATAATGGAAACGGTACATTGTACGTATGTTTGACTAACAATTCCATTTTTCAATGATCATTATGGAAATAAGATAAGTATCATTTTTTATTAATATAATAATGATAACATAAATAATATCATAATATTCATTTAAATGTTTTTATATATATCTTCCATGTGACATGGTGATTAATGAAAAATCACAACGATTCATGGAGGTTGGAGATCAGGCGTACACACGAACGACATTATACTTTTTATGTTCATGAAAAGGTAATAATATAAATGATATAAAATTCATTTATAATTAAAAAATATGTATTTAATATAATATATAAACATTATTTTGATCATTATAAACATATTTGAGAGATGGTGATGGAAAATTAATTTCATCGGTTTGTGAGGCGGTAGACCATCGTGCATACAAATGATTAATACTTTTTCCATTGTATGGATGTGGATATAGATTTATGTGATGATATTAATGAAATAAAATATAATTATAGGTTGTATATTTGGGATATAAATTCATCATGGTTTAAGAATATTTTATGGAGTTGGAAGAATAAAAAAATTGAAACACTTAATTAAAAATCATACATTTTATTCGGAAAAACATTTTTTCAGAACGCATTAACTCAACTAAGGGTGGTGTTATCAATAAAATGGGATGCATAAAACTTTTGGAGCTAATATAATAAAGGATACGGTATAATATTGGGCTAAAAATAAATGTGTGAAAATATAAAAGAAGGGGTTCCCTTTATTAGAGAGCATAGGGGCACTCTTGGAATTCATAAAAATATTAAATTAATATAACTAAATTTTCATTTAAAAATTAATCCAAACTGATTTATTTATATGATAGGATGTTCATGGGTAGAAAAAAAAATTCTTAGAATAAAAATTATACCATTTGTTTTTATTTTTGAAATCACTTTCTTTTTCTTTTAACCCTTATTGTACCCTTTTAACTCTTATCGTGATATCATTTAATTTACAATTTGATGGATAATATAATTTATATAACATTGTTAGTGAAAAAAATGAGTAATTCATGAAATTTTAAGCCTTATCCCAATTAATTGGATGAATTTCATGTTTTTAAAAGCTTAATATTATTTAATAAATTCTTTTATATTTAAAAATATCAATAATGTCAATTTTGACACTATTTATTAAATTATTTTTTAAAAATAACATAACAACATGATATATTCATTAAAAATATTTTAACACATCAATAGTTTGTCAAATTCATATAGAAAATAATTTTATGAAATTAATTTTCCTAAATTATATTTATTTTTTGTATTTTTGAGATCATTAATTTTATATTTCCATTAATTAAACAATTAATATATCATCACTATGTAAGCCTTTAAATTACTTGTTTGTCTTCTAAAAATTAAAAAAATGATTATTAAGATAAAAAATTTATATTTCAATATACTATTTATATTAAGACCTATTTCCTCTATAATTTTATATTATAAATATATTCTCTTGTTAGAAACAAAAGTATATCAAGATTGACTATTACAAAAATAAAATACTATAAATGGGTAAAGGAAATAAAAGTGGCTAAATGATCTCTCAAATGTGTGAAAATGATGATTTTAGTCAAAACAAAATTCATATAATAAAATTATTATAAGTGTTAGGATACTTTTCTAATATATAAAATATTATTTTTAACATTAATTATGTGATTTATCCTTAATCATGTTAATAATAATTATCAATTATAATATTCATATTTTCAAAAAACCAAAGGGCCATGTTTACTAAAATTATATATTCTGATTCCAAAAACAAAAACCATTTTTAATAATTCAAAATAGTTAATGTGATAATATTAATTTAAAATTAATCATGTGGATGGGATGAGAGAACACGTTTTTTCTGTTAAAAAACCAAATAATGAATTGTTTTTATATTTAAATTCAATGTGAAATTCATCAAAATAAAATAAATTATATTAAAAGATATTGAATAGATCTAATTATACATTAAAATAAATTATAAGTATAGTTTAACAATGTAAATTATTTAGAAAAAAAAATTGCTTTCAATTCAAATCAAGCATTTTTTTCACTATTCATCAAAACATGAAATATATCCAAAAAATATTAAAAATTCAGCCAATGTGAATTTTTATTTTCCAATTTCAAAAATAAGTTTTTTTATAATATAATATATGAAAGTTTTAAAATCTAAATTTAAAACATGCATTACATCAAAAGGAGTAAAAATATGCATTTTTAGAAAAATATAGCTTTCTAGCATAAAGCTAGATTGATTCTAATATTATACTTATTAAATATAGTTTTTAAATTTAAGAACATATTATAAATTATTGTAAACTTATTAATTCATTAATATGATTTTTACACATTATTTTTCTATTCTTTCGATAATCTTTTCTCTTCCATACCCATGTTTCTAAAAATGTTTTCAAAAATGTTTTAACATTATATGTTGGATTTAATAAATAATTTTATTAATGTATGAATTTTTAAAGAGTATTTTATAATTATTATTCATGTAATTTTTAAAAAATGGAGTTTTATATTTTCCCAAAAATTTAAAAGGAATCGTTATTTTAACATGTACATCATTTTCTAATGTCATCGACACTCAATGTTTTAAAGATTAATTTATGTGATTCTAGAGTTATCTTCAAAAAATAAATTTAAAAATAAATTCTGATTTAAAAAAATTCCAATGTGGAAAGTCTATTTTCCTAAAAAAATGTTTTAAATGATTTTCATTCATCGATTATATATTAAAAAAATTTATATAAGATAGGATTTTGAAAATGATTTATGTTTCAAAAAAGTGTTTTTCAAATTTGAAAGGATTTTTTACCCAATAAATATTTTAATTGATTTTTCAAATCATTTTTAATCTAAGAAGACATCCTTTGTTATATATTTTTTATTATGTACATAATCTAATGATAACATCATTATTCTTTCCCTGGATAGTTTATGATTATGAAGATAATAATTTAATGAAACTAATTTCATTCAACATGTTATACTGTATAGAAATATTAATAAAACTAGACACTTTTTAATGTGTTTTGATATTATAAAAGATTTATTCAGCACATAGGTGTAAAAATTATGTTATGGTCGGTGTTTTAACATAATATATATAAATATGGCCAAATATATGATGGGTGAATTGTAAGTTTAAAAACATTCATTTTTTATCTTTAAAAGTGACATATTTTAACAAGTTTAATCAATTCATATTCATAAAACCTCTTAATTATTTAAATGGTTATTGTACTTGGCCATTGGGTATAATAATATAAAACATTATCAATTATATTATGATATATAAGTCACATGTCGCATTGAGGAACTGATTCTACCTTCACAACATATAGAATCTTAATCTGTAAGCAATTACAACAGAATAAAAATTTAATTTAATTCAAGAATAACTAAATAATTGTAATCAAAATGGTTGAAATATATCAGAGTAGTACAGAAAGAATCTTAATCACAATGGTTATGAAATATTAGAGTAATACAAAACATATCTATTTTATATTATTGTGTATAGAATTGTAATCATGGTAATATCATATTTATTGAATAGTAAATGGTAAAACAATTATATCAATATCAATTCTATTACGATCAATAGGATACAAAAATAATGTTTAAGATAAAGTATAACTTTTTATTATATACATTGGAAATAAAAGACATGTAATAAAAAACTAAAACAACTGAATAAAATTATTTTAGCCTAATGAATAGGGTATCAAATATCCTAGGATAGAGGTCCCTTGTTTTTTACTTACAAGAAATAATGTATTTACCTTACCAGGGAATGTCCTAATTACGATTATTTGTGTGTCACGCTATCCCCATGACCCATCGATATGATGATCAATATCTCTTTCTACCTATCCTCAACATCCCTTGATCTGATAGATCAGATTCTTTCTTTATATCTCTACAATACCTTGACCAATCATATTAGATCTCTATATTCCTAGCCTCATAATCCTATGATCATATTCAAACAATAAAATTTCACAAAGAAATTAGAAAAAACTTCTTAAGGATACAACTTAACAAGGCTTCCTTAAGAATGACTCTAACTAAATAAATACAAGATAATAAGAATAGGTTGTTCAAACTTTTTATAATTTACAAAATCTCAAATAGAAATCAAATAAATAGAACTAAACTATTATAATGACAATGTATTTATAATAATTCATCCATTGGTATTCTTGATCCTCTAATGATCATATTTTCTTCGAGCTTTTCATAGGGGCATGGACACATGGTACTTCAATGTTCATATCATAATTAAATGTATGACATCATTTTTATTTACAAAATTATAATTTAAAAGGTATTATAATATAATAAAATATATTTTTCTATAATTATATTTTATCCTTTAGTCAATCTGATGATTTTCCTCACATATGTCATTACAAAAATTTCTATGAGTATGAATCCAATGTTTATCTGTTCCAATATCATGTATGAAGATTATAACTATTTTCATTCTGAAAACAAGACTGAAACTCTTCAATCTGATTTGTTATATGTGAATCCCTTCACTGTTTAATCTATGATCATTACGACAATTATAATGAATAATTTATTTTTGTATTTATAATTACATTAAAACTATTAGTAAGTATGGTAATATCATATTTTTTCATGAAAAACATCCTAAAAACAATTTTGGAATGAAACAGTTGGTAATTCAGTATTTAAGTAATAGTTTGCGATTTCTAAAACAAAAGAAATGGAAAATCCAAAAATATAATTTTTACTTAAAAATATCCCCCATTTTGGAAGGCACAAACCACAAGAAATAAATAAGAAATATCTTCAAAAATATTAATTCCATTATCTTTCAAATATATTGAATTTAGAGTTTATATAGAAATACGTATCTCTCTATTAGTTTATAACTAATTTGAATAAAATAGTGGAAAATACTAATTCCCTCTTAGGATAAGAAATCCTAGTAAGGATTTTATTCTCTTCCAAAAATATATTTTTCTCCCCCATACATAAACAACTCCCATATCTATAAAATTTGTCTACTTTGTATATAATCAATCCCCTTTTTCCAAAATGAATTTGGAAGAGTCTTGTAGAACCATAAAAGGGGTTATAGAAACAAATAATTGAGGCATAAAATAAAGTACTTGATCTTATAAAAAATAAAGAACATTCAACCAATTATAATTAGGATAAATTTAAACAATTCATTTGGATATGAAAAATTTATCTATTAATGAAAATGATAATATAAATTCCTAAAGATTTTCTAAAAAAAATCATCTTTCTTCAACATCAAAGATCTCATGATTGTCTTCATCTTTATAAACTCATTTCAATCATCTTATATATTTTCAATGATATCTTCCTAAGACTAATTTTTCTTTTCTAGATTTTGTAACCACTCCTCTTGAATTCAAATCCTTTTATATTGAATTTTAATCTTTTATTTTTGGTTCCTATGTCTTTTGGAATACTCATTTTATAGGTTTCTAGCATCCTCTTTAAGATATTTGAGTATCCTTATTTGATCCTAAAAATAACTCATCATTACATTCAGTTCATTTACATTATTAGTATTATTTTCATAAGAGTTTTTAAATTCATCCTCAAGCATCACCCTTTCTACCATTTTTCTAATAATTCATTGAAAGCATCTATAGATTCATCCAAGTACTACTTTAATTATCCAATTGGTTGATCTTTCTCCTTGATCATAGAATAAACATTATGTGACCCTTTAAATACATTGTTATAATATTTCATATGTCATTGATTACATTATTGAAGGATTTTCACTTAATGTTCATTCAGAATAACTTCATAATATTAAACATCAACTAAATTCGATTTCAGAATTTTAGTTTCTTCACGAAATCATTCTTTTTTCATATATTGGAAAAGAAATGAATTATTTATTCAAGTATCTGTAAATCTGGAACAATATAATGAACTTCTTGAACTATGATCATATCCACCAAATCTAAAATTTCAATATTAGACAAATTATGATGAGTTGTTCCAATATCTACTTGACCAATTTTCCCTTTGTCTTTATTTGACACAAATTTTAAATTATTTTTCAAACTACTTTTCATATGAAATTTAAATAAACTAAATATCCATATCATTATTAACTTCTAGTTTTCAGTTCTAATCTTCTTCTTCATTCTTGGATTAAGATTGAGTTTATGAAATATATATGGAATTTTGTTTCTCTGGGATAACAAATTTATCTTTTTTATTGCCTAAGGATATTATTGTGAAGAAAATTTTAAAGTTATTAATGAAAACTTATTAGATGGTATATCTTAATTAATAACATTTTTATTTTCTTCATAATTATCATATTATTCTTATTCTTATTCTTATTCAAAAACATCTATTTAATTTAATACTCTATCTTCTTCAACACATCCACTTGATTTTTCTAGATTATCAATATCTATATCTCCATCATCCATTTCATTAATAGTGACTTCATATAATTTTTCTGTTGATCATAAATCTAATTTACCAATAAAAAATGAATCTTTATCCACCATAGTAGAATTTCCATTATCTTCAATGGAGGGAACTTCAGAATGGAAAACTGATGTTTCGTAGAAAAATAATCCAGAATCTGGATTTGGTATAACAATAGTTTCAGAAATGGACAAGACTCATTTAATTTGATAATAAACTAAAATAAAACCATAAAGATTCATCTTTTATTTAATTTATTTTACATATTTTTCTATAGTTTCGGTTCCATGAATATTTAAAGATAAATAATCTACTCGGTTGAGTCTAATCTAAGGATCTCATTATTTTCATTCAGTTTTTTTCTTCCTCAATTTTGTGGTTACTTCATCAGAGACATTATTTTTTTATTTTATAGTAATATATTCATCTTTCTCATTTTCACAACCTTATTTACATTATTTGATGTTGAATAAGTTGTTCTTCCAGTGTTGAAGGATGAGTATTATTTACAAACACCACTGATTTGGTATCAATGACATAGTTCGTACATTTTATTGTTTCATCACAAAAAAAACATTATCTTTTCACTAATGGCATTGAATTTATTTTCAATGTTAAAAATTTTCATACTAACTTCAATCATATTTCTTAACAATAATGGAAACATTATAATTTGAGATGTGATTGAATGTGATTTTATTTTTTTTTCAAAAGAACAAAACCTACCAAATTGACCTTTCTCGTGTGGAATAAGTAATCCAAAATGATGATATAAAAGACATTGAAATTATATCTATCTCCAATTATTAGGATAAAAACCCTTTTATCCCAATAAATAAGATCCCATAATTCGAAATGAGATTTGTGATAATTCATGGTTCATCATCTGATATATTTTTAAACCAAGTCTTTTTAGCTTCTTATTTGTTAAATGTACCAATGGACTAGGGTAGTTTGTGAGATGGATAAAAAGAATTTCCTTTAGCTGAAATACATAATAAAACTATAAAATACTTATATTTCATCTTTTATCTTTTATCATAGATCTAAAATGTTAACATCTATTTTCAATTTTTATCAACAAACCTAATAGAATAATAAAAATATGAAACCATATCCAAGTAAAACAAATCTTATTTTGTATTTTTTCAACACAAAATGATTTCCAAACATGGAAATATATTCACCTCCTCTAAAATGAATCATACTTATCATAAAAATATTTTACTAATAACCTATCATAGAAAATTAACAACTTTTTTTAATCCTTTAGAGTATCCATAGTATTGGAACTTCAAATTGAATATTCAAACAGGAAGAGAAAATCAGACACTGAGTCTTATATGAGGCATCACTTTGAGTAAAAATACTACAGATAACTGACATGGGACACATGAGGGGTCCGCCTTTATATAGGTTTTTTAGGTGGCAGTTGGCCTTTAAAGAAGATAAGACGTCTAAGATTTGATATAAATGATCTTTCAGATGTGAAATTATCTAAAGAATGGTTTTTCCATTAAGTTAAACACATGTGGTTTTATAAAACATTTTTATCATATTAAATGAATATAATAAGATAAAAATATAATAATAGTATATAAGGATAAAACTAATTGTAATGGAATATTGTTAAAGTATAAAATAAAAATAATACCATTTATAGTGGAATCATTGGTATTATAATTTTTCTTTTTGGTTTTAAAAAATAACATATTATGATATTTTTAGAATTTATATAAAATATTAATTAAATTTAAATATGAAAATTTTGAAATGAAAAGCTGAATAGAGAAAATTTTAAAATCTAATTTAAAGGTAACTCTACTCTAAAAAATTATACAATTATAGGGTTTGAAAAAAAAATTAACTCTAGAAAATTGCTTTTGAATAATTTTAAAAGGTATTGTGAGTCTTGATAACCCATTATGATTGAATTTTAGGAAAATTAAAATTTTATAAAATTAAATGGTTTATAAAATAACAATATTATGTAATCCCCCTATGAAAATGAGTGAATTAATATATAGATATGGTTTAGTCATGAAGTATATATAGATGATTACTTTATAGTGATCATTCCAATCTTTTTTTATGAATTAGAATTTATCAAAAGGTAATGGCTTTGTGAAAATAATAGCAAGTTGTTCTTGAACTCTGATAAATATCAAATCATATATTATTTTAATTGTGTGATCCTTATGAATTTGATGACTAATATATATGTGTTTTTATGATATATATTTTCATCATTCTTACATAAGAAAATTTCACTAGTTTTATCATGTAGTATTTCAGTTTTAGTAAAACTCAATCAATAATCTGTGAGTGTGTATTGCATCCACAAAAATTGATCACAACAACTTTTGGTTGTTTTATATTCATCTTTAGTAGTGGAAAGTGCTACCAATTGTTTTTTTTACGAGACCAAGAAACTATTTAATCTACTGTGAAATGAAAAGTTCCAGATGTACTTTTTCTATCCATTCTATAACTTTTGAAATCTGCATTTGAGAGACATTTATGTATAAAATCATTTACTGATGAATATAAAAGTCTTAAATCCATAGTTCCCTTAAAATAAATAAAAATTATTTATGCCTCTTTTAAATGGGATTATTATGGACTATATTGATACCTTGCACATAAGAATACATAAATCGTTAACTATGGAGGACTACATGTTATGTATAGTAGAATTACTATCATGCCTCTAAACATTTTTTGATCAACTGGTTTCCCAACCTCATCAATATCAATAGTATTTTAGGTACTGATGAGAGTAATAATACTTTTGTTATTGTCATATCAGAACATTTTAAGAATATCTTTTATATACTTATGTTGAGATATATAAGTACCTCTTAGTTTTTTATAGATTTGAAAACTGAGGAAAATGCTTACTCACTTATCATACTTATCTCAAGATCAGATTTCATAAGATCTGAAATGTAATCTATGAATGATTTTTGATTTGATACAAATATAATTTCATCATCTTATATTTGACCAATCATAATATTTTTAATAACATTATTTATAAAAAGAGTTTCATATGTTTTTCCCTTAATGTAATTATTTTGGAACAAAAATATAATTAATCTATCGTATCAAGATCATGGGGCTAGTTTAAGGCCATATAAATCATTTTAATGTTTATAGACCTATTGATGATGTTTTTTTTTCAAAAATAGGGGTTTGTTCAATATAAACATTCAATTGTATATACGCATTAAGGAAATAACACTTCATATCCATTTTAAATAGTTTGAAATAAAAGAATGTTTTAAAGGCTACTGTAATATGAATCTATTCAAGTATTGATACCGGAGAATATGTTTCTTCATAATCTGTTTCCTCTTTATTATAATAACCTTTAACAACTACTATTTATTTATTTCTAATGATTAATCCATTTCCTTCACTCTTTTTTTCTGAAAACCCATTTTACTCAAATTATAAATGTTTCTTTAGGTCTTTCTACCAAGTTCAATACTTTGTTCCTTTCAAATTAATTTAGCTCATCATACATGGTAATAATCTAATACTCGTCACCTAAATCCTCATTGGAATTTTAAGGATCATAATTGGAATGAAATGTAAGATGTTTTACTTCATTTCTTAAGGGACATCTAGTCCTAATTGTTTGATTAACATCACCAAAGAAACTATCACTAGGATGACTCATAAGAAATAACTAATATAGATTTTTTAAAACCTATTTATAAAAATAAGGTGGAAATTATTATTATGTAAATACTTTAGAAATAATTTTTTGAGTATTTAACATATTATAAGAATCATTCAGAAATGTTTAAGGATCAGTTTTAGAAAATACACATGAGAATGTTGGTCGGTTTTGTGTAAAAAAGGTGTTTGTTTTATAAAATTTAACTTGTACTATTTCCTCAATAGTAAAATATTTTTTATTAAAAACTATGTATTCCTTTGAATTTTGGAAATACTTAAAAATATAACTTCATAGAACTTGGGTGTTACTTTTTTTAAGTTATCATTATTATTCAATATGAATACATTTCATCCAAACACACTGAATTATGAAAACTTGGGGTTTTGTCTTGTCAACAACTCATAATGGGTTTTTTTAATAATGGGTCAATTTAAAACTCGATTTATAGTATAACATGTTGTACTAACCTCTTTAGCTTAATAAAATTTATAAATTGACTATTCACTCTATATGGTCATTTTTATTTCTTGAGGAATATGATTCTGTCATTTGACAACCACATTTTTAGAATAAGTTATAGGAGATAAAAAGTTGTGCGTACTGCATTTTTTACTACAAAATGTTTTAAAATCATAATTTAAAAATTCTCCACCGTGATCACTATGAATAGTTATCAAGGGAAGTTTTTTCTCTTTTGTAACTTTGGCTATATAATTTTTAAAATAAAAAAAGGCTTCATATTTATTTGATATAAAATAGACCCAGGTGTATCTAGTTAAATAATCAACTATACCAAATATATAATACATAACCCAAATACTCATCGTTTTTGCACGACTGCGTAACTACTTTTTCATTAATGGTAAAGCGTCAGTAGTTAAGATATAACTAATAGATTTAAATATTTACTTATGTTTATTACTGTATTTACAAGGGTCACAAACATTTTAGGAATCAAATATATGCTTTAGTAAATCCTTTACAAGTAATTTAATAGTTATCATACATAAAATTAGAATGTTACAATGTCATAACCGTCAATGTCATAACCAAGTGTGATCTTTCATTTCACTATGGCAAGGTAATTCTTGTCTCCTAAGGTATTCTATGTTAAGTGTGTAAAAAATATCAAGATGATGGGATGAAATAATGAATTCATCCTCAGAATTATTTACTACACATTTATGATTCCTAAAACTAAAAATGTATTCTTTACCAAATAAATGAATTATGCTCATAAGTTTTTTCTTAAGGCCTTTAAAAAATAAAATAATTAAAATCAATGATTTTTTTAGAAGAAAAATATTACCTAAATCGATAATCTATCCTTGAGCATTATCTCCCAATGTAACATATTCACCTTTTGTGTTGATAATTATTTTGAAGAAATATTTCTATCCTATCATATTTTTGGAATAAAAACTTTCCATTTACTATATATTATTGTTATTGGTACTACCATTTTTTATGAAAAAAATAATTACTCTTTCAGAAACCAAATCTTCTTGGGTCCAGAAATGATAGAAAATAAATTTTTAGGAATATATATTTGTTTTTAGAAATAGGATTTGTGATTACATAAATATTTGATATTATATAAGAAACAATTATTTTCCTAATGGCCTCCAATATGACATTTAGTAAAAAAAAAGGTGAATTTTTTGGAACAAAGAAGTTGTTACTTAAAATTGGTTTTCTATGAGTATATCCCACTCATGAACTTGTACTATGTGAAAGTATTTATTAACTCCTTTTATCAAAACCTTCCTTCCCAATTGTAAAGTATGTCAAAATACGCTTTAGTAAGTTAATTTCAAAAATTAGTTTTATAAATAAATTCTTAGAAAAATTTATATTGATTTTGAATTTGAGTTTATCAATAATAGTTTTCCAAACTATGCTATTCCAAAATTAATTTTTCTAAATAATTAGAAATTATATCTATTTTAGAATTGTATTTATCAATATATTTTGATAAAACTGATATTCTATTTTTTAATATGTGAATTCTTGTATTATCATTGGAATTTTCTTCATTATCCTTATCATGTTTCTTTAAAACATTATAATTTTCATTTTATAGATGTTTTTCAAAGGGAGAAACTTCATCATAATAAGAAAATGTATTATCATCACTAAAAGAAGATGATTCTGCATCCAATGATATTTAATTCTTCTCATTGGTGAAATTTTCATTTAAGGACATATTAGTTAAGGAATCATATGTGTATACATGGGATATAAAACATTGATTTTCAATAGGAACTCTAGTAAGAATACTAAAATTTATTTGATATGGAATTTAATTTTTTAAATAATCATCTAAAGAATCACATCCACTAGCACACCAAGTGATATATTCTTTAAGAAATTTAGTAATTTTGGACTTATAAAACTTCTTCAGATTCTTATTAGAATGTCTATCCTTCTACTGTTTACTTTTCTACCCAGGTAAATCAGGTTTAATATGTCCATATCTTTTTTACTCATTATAAGTAACTTTTTTCATGACTTGTTCATTGGGGCCTATTCTGTGACTCCCCAAAGCCCTCCTCTCAAAGGCCAGGGGTAGGTGACTAGTGCCGAAGGCTTCAACCTACATGTGGGAGTAATTTTCCTGAGTACTTGTATGAACACACACAAACCACATCCCAAAAACTGGAAAGGAAACTTTCATGACACTAAACAACCACTGAGCAAAGGTATAAGTTGTAAGTCAAATGGGTAGGATATAAACCCATCAAATGACAAAATAAAAACAATAAAGTACAAGGATCTCTAGGAAAGTTGTCTGCTGAAAACCCCACCTGATGGTATGCACAGAGTAGATAATGGAATCTATAGAAGTATGCCTTGCCTGCCTGAACTCACTGAACCCCGCCTGGTCCTAGGACACCATGTCCTCCTTTTAGGAATCGGTTATCTTCACAAGACACAAAACGTGCGGGGATGCCCATGTATGGGTGAGTAACACAAATCTCAGTAGGGGCCCTCAAACACAAGCTATAAGGCTTTAAAAAAGTATACACTTGGTATTGTCATCTCACACAGGTGTAATATACTGTATATAAATAAATACCATTAGTCGTATCACTGAACACCTTGGGATACTGAAGTACTCATCCCTGATGAGTATCGTGGGTATGTTGGGTCACAGAGAGCCTCTCCCCATCGTGGGCTTGTCGGGTCACATAGAGTGGCATCCCACTATCCTTTGACTGATGTGGTACTCATCCCTGATGAGTACCATGGGTATGTTGGGTCACAAATACCCGCTCTCTACCATGGGTATGCCAGGTCACAGAGTGTCTCTTCCCACTATGGCCATTGTACTAAGTTACTCCTTCCCGATGAGTATCATGGGTCTACCAGGTCATACAAGGACACTCCCCCACTATGGGTCTGTCGGGTCACGTAGAGCCACTTCCCACTAAGCCATCATAGCTGATCCACATAGGTCGGTTTTCAGTTGTCTTTTGGTCTCAGTCAACTGTAAGATCTCTACACATAGTGCCCCTGATTCTGGGAGAAACTGATCCTCAATAAATTAATTGTATTCCAACTTCCATAAAAGTCTCATTAGAGTATTCTAAAATATTTGACTCTCCACGACAGTTCCAACACTGCAAACGAATCATCCATAGGATTCCCTATTTGATAGATATTGGTGTTTTAGTAAATAGGGGTTGGTTGTGTCCGGGCTCGGGTCCTCTCAGGTGGTCCATTCTCTATTCCATCTGCACCTATTGCCTCTCTAGGGTGTCGACATCCCTAATAAGACATTATAACATTCATACTACCATTTTGAAGGTTCCTCCACAAATAATGCACAAGTATGAGGGACATTGCCCCTATTTGTGTCGGCTTGAACCCTCCGCATTAGAGTTTAAACATGGGGAGGTTTGGGATTGATGTTCTATCAGGAAAATAACTAATCCAGATACAAAAATACCAAGAAAAAGGCACCCACCTACAAGAACATGTGATCCACAGATCAACCTATTCATGGGTTAATCCGTGTTCATTTTTTTAGAAGGAAAATGTGGAAAGAAATTCCAATCAATAAAACCCCTATCTATAAAAGGTTCATTGTTGGGGCGATCCGTACACAGGGATCCTGTTGGCATTCGTCACTCTCTAATCCCGTTCTTTGGGGTACGTCAATGTCAGTAGCGATTTTCTGTCATTCTTTGTTTTTCATTATAGAGGATTCATCACCATATATTCATAATATGGGTTCCATGCCTTGATCTTCTTTCTCCAACCCTATTAACACATTAAAATAAAAACACATCTCAACATTTCTGTTATGATGTATCGTCACGTCATTACACTGTTTCATTTATGAAATAGCATATCTGTTATGATTTATTTAATGGGTTGTTACACTGCATGTTGGTGATCCATTAAAGGGGTTCATTTAATACGACTCTTCATCTCCTCATCTCTACACCACAGTGCGGACGTGTCACTGCTCAATGATGAATGAAACAAAAAAAACTTTTTAAGTTATTTTTATTTTTCTCTCAAAAATTCCAAAAACTAGTTTTCTCGTCAACCCCCACCTGTTTAAGTTAGTTCCTTTCTAGGAGAATACTGACATTCTAGGTTCAATGGTGTCCTCCAATGTTTTATCTGGTCACTGGTTTTAAAGTTAGAAAAAAAACCCTACTCATATGTTTATTTAAATGAACTAAAAAATTTACAAAATTCCATTTCGAGCTCATTGGACATCAAAATCAAGTGCCTTTTGAGCATCTGGTCTCGAAATAATCCCATATAATTTTAGAAAACATTACATGGAATTTATAGGGCATTTAAAATTAGGAATATTTATTTTAATTAAAGTACTCATTACTTTCCTTATGAAGATATTGAGAATCATTTTTACCAAATATCATATTCATTTGTCAAGAAATATTTTCTAGTTAATTATCAAAATGAACAGAATTACATAAAATGAATTGAACAATAACTTTATTCTTATTTTTTTACATAACAACTTTATCAAGATTCTACGTTTTTATTGACTTCAAAGTAGTAGTAAAAGAAAATCCACCATAATATTTCATTACTTTCTCTACATAACTTCTCAACCTACTGTCATATTTCCAATGTATTCCAAATATATCATCATCAGTGAGATTTTCTATTTTCCTTTATTCATCAATAGTTTTTATCTTTGATTTCCACTCATTGGGAATGATATCGATTATTTTTTAAATGAGGATTTAATCTTCTAATAATTTTTATCTGAAAGATTATAGACTATTGAATATTGTTGTAAACCTTTTATGTACCTTTACAACAGGTTCACCAAAAATAAATTCAAATGATTGATTGTCATCTCTAAGAATTTAAGTTCTCATTTTAACAACCTTTGAGATTTGAAAACGAGTAATATTCAATTTATCCAAAATACTATTAGTAGATTCATAGGAAGATATATAACTGTAAATTCTTCTAGTAATATAACATAATAAAGTTTTTATAAATCTATATTTTAGTTGATACTCTTGATTTTCCTGATTTGTAATAGCAGTCACCTCTTAGTTAAGGAACTTGTGATCTTTTGTTAAAAATAAAAAATTTATGCTCTAGTATTTATAATGAATGTCTTTATTCTTCATATCCAATACTCATAATTAGATCCATAAAAAATAGGGAGACTATTTTTATTAAAGTTAACTATTGAACTGAAAGTGAGTCTAGTCATCATAAAAACAAACTCAAAAATTCTATTCCACAATAAAAGTTAGTATATAAGTTTTTATAGTAAAAAAGGTTTATATATTTTTTACTAACATGTATTAATAATGATAAGATAAATATTTTAGAAATTATTTGGGTAGTGGAAACCTCAATAAAAAATTTTGTGATGTAATGTATATGAAGATGGATAAATGAAAGTGGGATGATTTTTATGTTTAACAAATTCTAATTAAAACTCTAAAATGAAATTATTTTAGAAAGTTTTATCAAATCGTATTTGAAAAACCTATAATAATTTAAATGGTAATCAGATAAGTCCCTTGGTTCTAATAATTAAAATATTGAAATCTATTAGATTCTGATATATAAGTCACAAGCCATGTCGAGAAATTCATTTTACCTTCAAAGCCAATAGAATTTTAATTTGGAAGCAGTGATAATGTAATAATAGTTAAAGCATATACATGAATGCAAAAAGAATTATAATAACAATAGTTATGAAATATCGGAGTAACATAGAATGAATCACATTTACAATGATTAAAACATATCATAGTAATATAAAAATTAGTGATTCTATTATAATGTGTATGGAATCATAATTAGGGTAGTATTCTATTAATAGAATAATATAGGGTAAAAAAATTATCATAGTCAAATATACTATGATCAATAAGATAAAAATTAGAAGATGAATATAAAAGTATTGATTTCTACTATATGTAGTAGAAATATAAGACTTGTAATAATATAAGTAAATCAAATGAATAATTTTTTTTAAACCCATTGAATAGGGTATCCAATAACCTTGGATAAAGGTCACCTGTTTTATATTTATAATAATTTATGTCCTTCCCTTAACAATTAAATCCCTCAATACGATGATCATTCTATCTCGATATCCCCACAATCCCTTGATATAATGATTATATTATCTATATGTCAATCCATAGTATCCCCCTATCTAATGGATCATATTTTTTCTTTCTAGGCCTGAAAGACCATGATAAAGAAGATAGATTCTTTGTCTTCCTAGCCTCAGAATCCATCAATCGTATTCACACAATCAGAACACACAAGGGTGTTAGGAAACAATTTCCCAATGAGACAACCAAACATAGTATCTATAAAAATGACTGTCTCTAAATAATTACAAGAGGTGAAAAAGAATATGATCAAACTTTTTATACATTTGAAAATTTTAGAGTGAAATTGAATCAGCCACACTAAACTTTTCAAATGACTAGGTTTTTATATGCATGGTTCTTATGGTCACCTTGATCCTCCCAGAGTCATATTTTTGACAAGTTTCTCACATGGAAATAAACACCATGAACTTTAATGTTTATGTCATAATAGAATTTCAAATATCATTTGTTTACACCATTATAGTGTAAATGATATTATATTAAAATGGTACATAGTTTTCTATATTTATATTTTTCTATTTAGATAATCCAATGAATTTCCTTGAATATTTAATTATGATAATTTATATGATTAAAATTTTATATTTTTCAGTTTTGATGCCAAATTGGTATTTTTAGACTGAGTACAAGGCATAAAATTTGAAATTTTATTTGTTAAAGGTGAATATGATAATTATCAAATCTATTCTTATTAGGATAGTAATAATTACTAATTAATTTTTGTATTCAAAAATATATTAAAACATTTTTTATGTATGTTAAAAGAATACATTTTTTTCAAAAAAATTCTTAAAAAACTTTGGACATTAAAGAGTTGGTAATTAAGTATTTAAGAAATATTTTGTGATTTCTAAAACAAAAGGAATGAAAAAGGGAAAATGATACTTTTACCTCAAAAGGTGAGACCTATATCTCCATCCAATGCATTTGGTAATGATGGATAACTCATGTGCATATATGTTATGTTTAAACCTGATAATATATTAAAATCGTTATATGTGAACATGATTATATGTTCATAATGTTATATAAGATCCTAATGACATGTTTACAATGTTATACATGAACATGAATACATGTTCACTATGTTCTGCATGGACCTATCAATCATGTCCATAAGGGTAGGTATGGAATTGGTTTCAAGTTCAAAAGTTTATGTGAGGAAAATATCCCATGTATATAATGTAATCAGTGAACCAAATTCGATTTATGGATGTCCAAAATTATATATTCAAAACAGTATTCTATAAATATATTTATTATTACATTGTTATGTTCTTAGGGAACATTTTATTTGATTTCATTATTATTAATGACTTATAAATTTCCAATCAATAATCAATGACACTTGATTTGGGATTTTGATATGCATGGTATAGTTTTCATTTATATTGATAAGGTCCACATACCATTATGTTATCAATATGTTTACATATTTCCCATGTCTACTCTTACACGGTGTTTGGTGATATTTTAGTAAAAGAAAAGAAATGATTTGATAGTTTATAAAATAAATGAAAAGAAAAGAAATGATTGTGATTTCTATCCTTGTGTTTGGATCAACAACTTAGTAAAAGAAAATAAATGATTTGGATTTCTCTCCATCATGTTTGGTGACAATTTTTAAAATAAAAGAAAAGAAACTATTTTGATGCAAATGACACAAATAAACTTTGTTAAAAAATAACACATACACGCAAGATTAATTCAAGATTATCAAAATAAAAAAAAATTATTAATTCAAAATTATTAATTCAAGGTAATCAAAATAATAAATTTTAAATTTTAAATTCAAAATAATTATTATTTCAAAATAATTTATAATTCAAAATAGATATTAATTCAAAGTTATTAATTCAAAATATTTATTAATTCAAAATTATTTATAAAATATTTATATAAACTATTAATTCAAGATAATCATAATTAATTATAATCAAAATTATCTATAATCAAAATTATTTATAAATTATTTATGATTATTTATATACACAAAATTAGTTATAATCAAAATTATTTATATAACATTATCAGAAAACTTATATTTGATTGTTAGTATTACTTATAAATTATGTTGTACTTAAAAAAATAATTATTAATAAATTACATTGAACAAAATTTATTCATTTATTTATAAATTATTTATGAACGAACCATTTAATTATACAAGCATGGAAAGTTTGTTTATTTATTTATAAATTATTCAGTATAGATATTAGGGATAATTTTGGAAATTAAAAAAATACTGGAATGGTGGATGATTTTCGTTCGAATCATCCTGATTCTGGGATGATTTCAAAAGCACCAGAATTATTGAAAGGGAGAAATTGGTTTCTCCCCATTTCCATGTTTTGCGTTTCTCTCCAACTTTTTTGACGTTGCCAAATGGGAGAAATCCATTTCAATCGCCCGTATCATCTCTTTTCTTCCCAAATCAGAGCTTCCAAACAAGGGATTAATGAGTATGTGAGATCAAAATTTCTTTAATTACCATACAGGGTTGTGAATCAATGCTTTTATTACTGTATTCCTAATAATAGTACTATGTGATATTATCTTTGTAGGATATATTCAATATATTTTAATGAAATAAGAAGAATTTTTTATTGTCTTCAAAGAAAAAATGAAATTATTTTTATAAGGCATGATTTTATTAAAATTAGATACCTGAAGATTAACGTACATGGACATTACATTACTTTTGCGGAATACTTAGTACATAACAAAAACACACCCACAAGGACCGTAATAGTTTAGTGTCTTTGGAAACTCGGAATATAATCTTCTTATCGTGGTGAAAGATCTTCAATATCTCCCATAAAGATCTTATTTTTTTTAAACCTAAATCATTTCTATATGTACTGGGGAAAATAAAGCATAAAAGGGTGAGATCAAATGCTCATTAAGGGTAAACAAAAGAAATATCAATCATGTCATATTCATAAGAACATATCTTTTGGAAATCTTAACCTGCAAAAGAGATCATAATTTCATAACATGGGATAAATCATAGTAGTGAAATGTAATCCCAATAATCATAACTTAAAACATGAAACTTTGTGGCATACACACATAATCATAGAGAATAATTTCTTATTAGTCAAGACTCATTGCCAAGACTATCTTAGTGGACAAAGTCCCTTTCTGAACCGAGTTCACTCCTCGTTTCAATCCTGTTTCACTGAACCGATATAACCTACCGTTACAGCCATGTCTATCTCATGAGATATAAAATCTTTACCCAATGCATTGTAGGGAGATATAGGTCCCACCCATCTCATAATGATACCATTCTTATGTGTGCCACAAAATCATAAATCATACATCATTTCATAACCCATGTAATAAAAATGGGATTCTTAAACATCATGACATAATAAAACAATTCATATAAGATAAAGGAATTCATAAAAATAATTCCATCACAACATAATAAAATCAATGTAATAATAGGGATAGAAACAGAACCCTTTATTATCTTAGATGGAAAATAATTTTGATAAAACACTTGAACTCCATTCTTGAGGAAAATATCCTTTCTACTTCAAAAAAACATTCCTTTCTTTAACATGTTATAAAATTTTAAACTAAAAGAAGTTTATTAAAAATAAAAATGAAAAATTGTAAGGGAAGCTTCTTGGAAATAATGTTTTAAAAATCCATTCAGGCCGTATAATTTAAAAGAAAACATTCTTCTCGTACTTTTTGTTGGAAAAGTCAAAAAGTACCTTGTACGAAAAACGACAAAAGATTCCTTTAATATCTTTTACAGAAAAATCACCGAAGGGTAAAATTGGATATAAACTATTTTAAAAGGATATAAATATTAAATATTGAGGAATCATGGATGTGGATGATAAAATACACCCCAGTAAATACCAAAGTATAAACAATCTCAAATAAAAATGAGATTGTGATATTTTCCCTTACCTTATGTCCGATATGTTTTGTACGTATCTGAACCTCCTGTATAATGATTTAAATAATGTCATTAACTTATTAAAGAATCATATTCATTGTTATGATATCATATATGGTTCACTTATGACTTTATATTACCCGTTCTTTTGTAAATTCCATGTTAAAGAAGCGTTTTGGGTAAAATCGTTTCATTTATCGTAGGTGTTTGGACTTGTTGTTCTTGACATTATTATTACTTATATCATGATTTAATTACATACAGAATATAAAACATGATTTATATATCATATATATTCAGTATATATATATAACAGATAGATAAATGAAATGAAACACAACGTTCATGGAGACGGTAGTCCGTACGTACGCATGAACGATGTTTTCCTTTCCTTATTGTCTTGAATGGAAGTAAGTAGATGACATACATATATATATATATATACATAAATCTAGTAGATTTAACATGTCATATATTTCATTATTATTCATTATATATACTTTATAATCATTCATGAATGGTTAACATGGATAATGAATCTCATCGCGTCGTGGAGACGGTAGTCAGTACGTACGCACGAGCGATGATATCGTTCCCATGGTCGTGGAATTGTGTTGAAGTGTGTGTATACTATTTCAGTATCAATATAAATTTATAATAATCATATATAGTTTCTCATTACACCATTATACCCATCCAATTAATGTGGTGGTGGAAATAGATTACACCACGGCGTGGAGACGGTATTCCGTACGTACGCACGCGTGCTGATTTCCTTTTTCCGTAGGATGGATAGGAAGTTAATTAGAGTTGTTTCATATTTATAATAACATATCAGTATATAAGAAATACTGATGTTATTAATTTATCATGAAACAAATAAAGAAGAAGAAGTTGAAGAATAAATAAATTGAAAAAGATCGGTAATGGATATTACCTCTTTTTGACGCGCCTTCACTTAACCTCCACTTAGAGAACTAAGGATGGTATTTGAAGAAGACAAGAACCTCTAGGATGATACTAGGGAAGTGGAGAAGAGATTTTGGCAGGTTTTTTCCGAGATTGAATGCTCAAATTGGTGTGAGGAGGAGAGGGAGGAGGTGCCCTTTTATAAGGTAGGAGAGGGGCACCTTAGGAAAATCTCAAAATATTATTTTATATTAAGGTCAAATTCGGTTTATAATGATTCAAAAGGGTATTATTTAGAAGATAAAGTGGGTATGGGTCGAAATAATCACATACAATAGGATTTAGACAAGTTTAGGTTATTATTTTGACCTTATCAATTATATTTAACTCTAAGTTAGATAATTTAACTTTTACCGTGTTTTTTTTGTTTTCTTACACTATATGGTTAATAAACTTACCATAACAAGACAAACGAACCCCAAGTTGTTTTTTATTAATATATCTATCCTTATCTAAGTCATTTGGTCGAACCTTAGATTTTTAGGAATTAAATAACAATTAATAATATAATATTTGTTTTAAAAACTAATTTATGTCAATTTTGACACTATTTGGTACATGATTTTTATGAAATTCATAAGAGAATGATAAGTTATAACCAAGTTACTTATATCAACAATAACATGTCATATTAACCTAGAAAATTAATTTAAGTCATAAAAAGTCTCAAATTACATTTATTTGGGCATTTATAACATCAATTATGTCAATATTTCATTAATAAGACAATTACTGCATCATCTTTGTGTCATAATAAATGATACTTATTTAATCCCTAAAAATTCTAAATAAATTCCTATGATGTAGATAATTGTATTAGATTTCTGTAGAATATTTATTTTCTAAGTTTCATGAAGTTTATCACTAAATTAAAATTATTATACTTATATGATTTAAGAAAGTGACATGTTGTCACATTCTTTGGTTTTAATAATAATTAAATTAGTTTCATGTAAAAAAGTTCATAAAATGAATCTAATCCGACCCTTAGGTTATATGGGTCTACTTGTATCCATCCAATAGGATTTTTCCAAGTGTTAGGGTAATTTTATAATCTTATATTTACCTTTAATTACCCGATTTACCTTTAACTATAGTAAATAAAATTTACCGTAGTTACTATTCACAATGCCCAAAAATAAAAAGTAGCTTATTAACATAATTTAGACCCACTTATTCCAAATATGGAATCCATGTTTCCAAATTCAATACACAAAATATGCAGAAATTAAATTAAAATTAATACCGTTGTCGAAAGAAAACGGGTTTTTCTTTAAAACATTGCAAAAGATTGAATTGATTTAACCTACGAATTCAAGGTAAAATCAATGCTAATGACATACATTATATTAAATGGTAAAAATATATTCTATTTATACTTTAAAACCATTCAATATTATAATTTAACCACATAAGATATTACGATGAAAAAAGTTGTTTTTAATTAAAATATAGCGTGTTTTTACTATTCATTAAAATATGAAAGTTATCGGAAAAATATAAAAACTTTATCTAATATAAATTTTTATATCCTGATTCAAAATAAGAATTTTATTTTTTCAAATTTAACTTATAAACATGTCAAAAATTAGATTTAAAGTGGGTGCGCCATCAAAAGGCGGCAAAACTGCATTTTTTGAAAAATACTTATTTTACCCGAAAAATTTATTTTGTTCTTATACTATGTTCTAGAAATGTGTACAATGAATAATAATGTTATAAAATTCAAAATTTAGTTAACACTATTCATAACGGCTAGTTCATAACAATATTATAATAATATATCGTTGTTTAGTAAAACCCGGTATTGCGTACAACACACGCTATCGAGGAAGGTCGCGATTGCGTGTAATGCAAGCCAAGTCAGGGTTGCGTGTAGTGCACAACTCCTTTGTTGTTATGTATAACAGAATCCAACCATATTTTATTTATACATTAAATATATATATATATATACACTCAATTTTGCGTAGAATAACTTCAATCAAACGAACTTGAAATTGTGTGTAACAAGAGCCAAGAAAAGTGTTGCGTATACTGCAAGCTAATACAGTGTTGTGCATAGCGCAAGATAATCTTGCTGTGTCGTACAATAGAAGATATGAATGAAATTAAAAAGATTGTATCTTATAAAATCTCAGGTTGTTACATTCTACCCCCCTTAAAATGAATTTCGCCCTCAAAATTCGTCGGGGTTATAAATCGTTTACTATTCATAAAAACCCACATCGTAAAAAGAAATACCAAAACTAAACTTTAAAAACTAAAGTATGAAATATAATGGTTACCCAAATGAACTCATCATTGGGTTTCCATATAGGAGAAAATATGGACATGGAAGAGAAATCTAACCGTCATGTTCTGATGGAGAGTGGTAGAGAACATGGCTATGAAAAATCCAACAATCACAAAGCTATAGATTTGTGATGATCTAGGGTAACATCTGATTCATAGGATTAAAGGGCACTAGGACAACATTTTTGGTTTTCAAGATCATTTCCCTAAAGTTTAATAATTTGAATTAGAATAAATACTTACTTTATTTTGGTACAATCTCACTGTTTTTCATGCCTTGAACAATTTCCACTTCATCTCTTAAAGAAATGAAGTTGAATTTGTTATTAATTAAGTGTTAGCAGATCATGTGATAGAATGACGGGTCATTCCATCTGTCTCAAACAAAAGGTTATCAAAAGTTATTAAATATACATAAGTTGATCTATAGTGAGATTAATCATATATGGTTCCTAAAAGAGACTTATACTTCATATATCATACTACTTAATATAATAAAACTAGTTTCTACTAAACAGGGACTTCCTGTAGGCCAGTGGTAGGTGATAAAGGCCAGTCGCACTTTGGTTGTGGGTTCGATTCCCACAGCCTTTTCTGACGCGATGGGTTGTCACCAGTCCTATAGGTTGTCCTTTTTCTAAAACTACATTACTATAAAATCCCATTAGTAATATCGAAAAAAAGTTCTATCCTTAAACAATATTTAGCATATGTCCAACATAATCTATTCCAATATTTAGGCTTATCTAAAATAATTCGGTCCAAGCTCATAGTATAAATAAAACGATTACTTGAAATTTCATCAACCAAGCATGTGAATACCATCATTTATTCCCCATATATATATATATTGTTGGTCACATTCCAATAATGTGAATACCTTAATCATGTATTCTATTGAAAAAATGAATACCCATTGAACCATAGTGAAAACATGAATGTAGTTAAAATTTAACACTTTCCACATACCAAAATCCTCAAAATTCTATATACTCAAACCATGATATCACTTATTCCTTATATCAATCATGAGCTCATGAATACTGTTAAACATTTCATTTTCTCATTTTCCCTTCATTATGCGCATATCATCTTATTTCCAAAAATATCTTAATCACTTTGAATACCACATTAGACTAATACATAAATATTCCAATACTCCATGATACAACATTATTTTGGAATCCCATTACATAAACACTTAATCATTCCACCACATCGTTTTCATATTCAACATCGCTAATAGTGATCACATGTGACTTCCCTTTGTCCTTTGCCTTAAGTGGTTTCTCATGTCGATCATCGCTAACCCTTAGATTAGGGCATTTATTGGCATAATGTCCCATCTCCTTGCACTTGAAGCATTTAAGTGTAGTAGGTTCATTCTGTGTATCCCTTCCTTTGTTTGCATCATTAGACATCATATTCCCATCATTGCGGCATTCAAATGCCCGATGACCTTCCTTTCCACATTTAAAACATTTACTTGTCCCTTTAAGACAATCTCCACCATGCTTCTTTTCACACTTTGAGCATAAGGAAACATTCATCTTCTTTTCACCATTATTCTGAGATTTCTCCTTGAACTCCATCTTTCGTTTCTTGTCAAAACCATGAGATGGATACGTAACACCAACTTCCATTTCTACCTTGATAGCACAACGCACAATTTCTTCATAGCTACTGAAGTATCTTATAGCTAATGCCCTTCGAAGACTTGGTTTTAAGCCACTGAAAAATCGATCAACTTTACTTTCAGGTTGGATGATAATTCCAGATGCATACCTTGCAAGTCTTGTAAAATTCGCTTCGTATATACCAACAGATTCATCATCCTTCTGCTTCAGCACAAGAAACTCCTTTTCCATCTTTGTTTGAAGAATACGAGGGAAGTACTTACTGAAAAACAAGTTCTTGAACTCATCCCATTCCATGGACTCAATTTCATCTCTTGGCCTCGTATTCTTGATAAGATTCCACCATTGATCAGCTTCACCTTCCAAATGATATACTTCTAAGATGACTTTATCATGTTCATAACATTGAATAACTGAAAATATCTTTTCAGTGGTACCGATCCATTGTTTAGAAACAAGTGGATCGGAAGACCCACTGAAAGAAGGTGGACGTTGCCTCATGAAGGACTCAATATAATATTGTTCCCTTCTCTGCTCATTTGGAAGTCTAGAATGATTCGTAGCTTGTGTAAGTATAGAAATATGATTTTGCACTCCATCTCCCATAAAACTTGTTTGTTCAGGAGGACAATCATTTCATTTTCCATTACAGTGATCAACACGGTTCCTTCGGGTTCCAGGCGTCGTCTAAAACCCAAAAAGAATAGTGTGAGAGGAAAAAATAATGCTAGGGAAAACAACATAGTAAAGGGGGAGTACCCTTAATATCTAACATCTTAGGTTAAATTCTAATATTTTTACCATAGTTCTAGGACCATATCCAATATGTATACTTATCCTTAGGGACATCCCTAGACATACCTTAGAAATATCTCTAGGGATCTCACTAACGTTCTCACATCATAGTTTCCAAAGGTTGACTAAACCTTTTGTCTGATACCAACTGTAGAGACCCGAAGCTTAATGTACATGGACATTACATTACTTTTATGGAATACTTAGTACATAACAAAAACACACACACAAGGACCGTAATAGTTTAGTGTCTTTGGAAACTCGAAATATAATCTTCTAATCGTGGTGGAAGATCTTCAATATCTCCCATAAAGATCTTCTTTTTTTAAAACCTAGATCCTTTCTTTATGTCCTGGGGAAAATAAAACATAAAAGGGTGAGATCAAATTCTCATTAAGGGTAAACAAAAGAAATATCAATCACGTCATATTCATAAGAACATATCTTTTGGAAATATTAACCTGCAAAAGAGATCATAATTTCATAACATGGGATAAATCATAGTAGTGAAATGTAATCCCAATAATAATAACATAAAACATGAAACTTTTTTTCATACACACATAATAATATTGAATCATTTCTTATTATTCAAGACTCATTGCCAAGACTATCTTAGTGGACAAAGTCGCTTTCTGAACCGAGTTCACTCCTCGTTTCAGTCCTGTTTCACTGAACCGGTATAACCTACCGTTCCAACCATGTCTATCTAATGAGATATAAAATCTTTACCCAATTCATT
Organism: Viscum album; assembly: GCA_963277665.1. Classification (NCBI taxonomy): domain Eukaryota; kingdom Viridiplantae; phylum Streptophyta; class Magnoliopsida; order Santalales; family Viscaceae; genus Viscum; species Viscum album. The sequence goes on from OY728165.1 coordinate 932,653,545, forward strand.
GGAGAGAGATATAGGTCCCACCCATCTCATAATGATACCATTCTTATGTGTGCCACAAAATCATAAATCATACATCATTTCATAACCCATGTAATAAAAATGGCATTCTTAAACATCATGACATCATAAAACAATTCATATAAGATAAAGGAATTCATAAAAATAATTCCATCACAACATAATAAAATCAATGTAATAATAGGGATAGAAACAGAACCCTTTATTATCTTAGATGGAAAATAATTTTGATAAAACACTTGAACTCCATTCTTGAGGAAAATATCCTTTCTAATTCAAAAACACTTTCCTTTCTTTGACATGTTATAAAATTTTAAACTAAAAGAAGTTGATTAAAAATAAACATGAAAACGTGTAAGGGAATATTCTTGGAAATAATGTTTTTAAAAATCCATTCATGTCGTATAAGTTAAAAGAAAACATTCTTCTCGTACTTTTTATCGGAAAAGTCAAAAAGTACCTCGTACGAAAAACGACAAAAGATTCCTTTCATATCTTTTACAAAAAAATCACCGAAGGGTACAATTGGATATAAACTATTGTAGAAGGATATAAATATTACATATTGAGGAAGCATTGATGTGGATGATAAAATACACCCCAGTAAATACCAAAGTATAAACAATCTCAGATAAAAATGAGATTGTAATATTTTCCCTTACCTTATGTCTGATATGCTTTGTACGTATCCGAACCTCTTGTATAATGATTTAAATAATGTCATTAACTTATTAAAGAATCATATTCATTGTTATGATATCATATATGGTTCACTTATGACTTTATATTACCCGTTCTTTTGTAAATTCCATGTTAAAGAAGCGTTTTGGGTAAAATCGTTTCATTTATCGTAGGTGTTTGGACTTGTTGTTCTTGACATTATTATTACTTATATCATGATTTAATTACTTCCAGAATATAAAACATGATTTATATATCATATATATTCAGTATATATATATATATATAATAGATAAATAAATGAAATGAAACACACCGTTCATAGAGACGGTAGTCTGTACGTACGCATGAATGTTGTTTTCCTTTCCTTATTGTCTTGAATGGAAGTAAGTAGATGGCATACATATATATATATACATAAATCCAGTAGATTTAACATGTCATATGTTTCATTATTATTCATTATATATACTTTATAATCATTCATGAATGGTTAACATGGATAATGAATCTCATCGCGTCGTGGAGACGGTAGTCCGTACGTACGCACGAGCGATGATATCGTTCCCATGGTCGTGGAATTGTGTTGAAGTGTATGTATAATATTTCAGTATCAATATCAATTTATAATAATCATATATATTTACTCATTACACCATTATACCCATCCAATTAAGGTGGTGGCAGAAAATAGATTACACCACGGCGTGGAGACGGTATTCCGTACGTACGCATGCGCGGTGATTTCCTTTTTCCGTAGGATGGATATAAGGTTAATTAGAGTTGTTTCATATTTATAATAACATATCAGTATATAATAAATACTAATGTTATTAATTTATCATTAAACAACTAAATAAGAAGAAGTTGAAGAAGAAAGAAATTGAAAAAGATCGGTAATGGATATTACCTCTTTTTGATGCGCCTTCACTTAACCTCCACTTAAAGAACTAAGGATGGTCTTTGAAGAATACCAGGAACTCTAGTATGATACTAGGGAAGTGGAGAAGATATTTTGGTAGGGATTTTCCGAGCTTGAATGCTCAAATTGGTGTGAGGGGGAGAGGGAGGAGGTGCCCTTTTATAAGGGAGGAGAGGGGAACCTTAGGAAAATCTCAAAATATTATTTTAGATTAAGGTAAAATTAGGTTTATAATGGCTCCAAAGGGTCTTATTTAGAATCTAAAGTGGGGATGGGTCAAAATACTCTCATCCAATACGATTTAGACAAGTTTAGGTTATTATTTTAACCTTATCAATTAGATTTAACTCTAAGTTAAGTAATTTAACTTTTACCGTGTGTTTTTTGTTTTCTTACACTATATGGTTAATAAACTTACCATAACAAGCCAAACGAACACCAAGTTATTTATTATTAATGTATATATCCTTATCTAAGTCATTTTTTCGAACCTTAGATTTTTAGGAATTAAATAACAATTAATAATATAATATTTGTTTTAAAAACTAATTTATGTCAATTTTGACACTATTTGGTACATGATTTTTATGAAATTCATAACAGAATGATAAGTTCAAAACAAGTTACTTATATCAACAATAACATGTCATATTAACCTAGAAAATTAATTTAAGTCATAAAAAGTCTCAAATTACATTTATTTGGGCATTTATAACATCAATTATGTCAATATTTCATTAATAAGACAATTACTGCATCATCTTTGTGTCATAATAAATGATACTTATTTAATCCCTAAAAATTCTAAATAAATTCCTATGATATAGATAATTGTATTAGATTTCTGGATACTATTCATTTTTGAAGTTTCATGAAGTTTATCACTAAATTAAAATTATTATACTTATAAGATTTAAGAAAGTCACATGTCGTCACATTCTTTGGTTTTAATAATAATTAAATTATTTTCATGGACAAAAGTCCATAAAATGAATCTAATCCTACCCTTAGGTTATGTGGGTCTACTTTTAGCCATCAAATAGAATTTTTCCAAGTGTTAGGGTAATTTTATAATCTTATATTTACCTTTAATTACCCGATTTACCTTTAACTATAGTAAATAAAATTTACCGTAGTTACTATTCACAATGCCCAAAAATAAAAAGTAGCTTATTAAAATAATTTGTACCCACTGATTCAAAATATGGAATCCATTTTTCCAAATTCAATACACAAAAGATGCAGAAATTAAATTAAAATTAATACTGTTGTCGAAAGAAAACGGGTTTTTCTTTAAAACATTGCAAAAGATTGAATTGATTTAACCTACGAATTCAAGGTAAAATCAATGCTAATGACATACATTATATTAAATGGTAAAAATATATTATATTTATACTTTAAAAACATTCAATATTATAATTTAACCACATAATATATTATGATGAAAAAAGTTGTTTTAATTAAAATATAGTGTGTTTTTACTATTCATTAAAATATGAAAGTTATCGGAAAAATATCAAAACTTTATCTAATGTAAATTTTTATATCCTGATTCAAAATAAGAATTTTATTTTGTCAAATTGAACTTATAAACATGTAAAAACTAGATTTAAAGTGGGTGTGTCATCAAAAGGCGGCAAAACTGCATTTTTTGAAAAATACTTATTTTACCCGAAAAATTTATTTTGTTCTTATACCATGTTCTAGAAATGTGTAAGATGAATAATAATGTTATAAAATTCAAAATTTAGTTAACAATATTCATAACGGCTAGTTCATAACAATATTATAATAATATATCGTTGTTTAGTAAAACCTGGTATTGCGTACAACACACGCTATCGAGGAAGGTCGCGATTGCGTGTAATGCAAGCCAAGTCAGGGTTGCGTGTAGTGCACAACTCCTTTGTTGTTTTGTATAACAGAATCCAACCATATTTTATTTATACATTAAATATATATATATATATATATACACTCAATGTTGCTTAGAATACCTTCTATCAAACGAACTTGAAATTGTGTGTAACAAGAGCCAAGAAAAGTGTTGCGTATACTGCAAGCTAATACAGTGTTGCGTATAGCGCAAGATAATCTTGGTGTGTCATGCAATAGAAGATATGAATGAAATTAAAAAAATGTATCTTATAAAATCTTGGGTTGTTAAATTAAATGTATCCATTATTATTCTGTTAAGATTTGATATATATGTATGAGATGTTGTTTTCTTTATATATGGAATTATATGAAATGTTTAGTCAATAGTTTGATATTAATAATAGGGAAAAATTAGTGATATACCTATGGATATTCCTAAGGATATTCTATGGGATATGTCTCGGTATACTTATATGGATAAGTCTAAGGATAATTATATGTAGATGAAATTATAATGGTATTATAATGAAAGATAGATAATGTGAATTCAATGAAACTGCATCCTTTTCAGGATACAACACAAGGATGTTTCTCATGTATAGTTGTATACAGGGGTAATAACACCAAAAAAAGCACATTGATATGGACTCGGTTATCACATGGTGTACTACAATGGTTCTTACTACACTCATATTTTGACACTCTCTGGGGATATGGTATATCTATTCAAAAAATAATTATCAACCATTTAAAAGGATTTAAATAGATTATGACTATGGAATAACTATGTAAAACCCATGATGGAACATTTTTAAAAGAATGTTTCATTATTTATAACTAATAAAATTTATTTTTCAGGATTATGTAGCCATCCACATTGAATATTTTTTCTCACACTATTCCTTTTTATTTTAAATAATGGAGGGAACCAAAAGAACTTGGGATAGCATAAAATTTCATGGAAAATAAGTTTATGAGAAAAAAACCTAGATAATGACTTCAGTGATGGATATTATTAATATAACTAATCAATTATGATAAAATATTAATAAAACAATACACCATTGATAACTTTCAGGCTCCCCAAGGAAGATAATAATAAAATTCTTGAAGTTCTCAGGTGGTGGAGACAATGGAGGAAACAACATTTAGTTTCCAATATATTGAGAATGGGAAAAGAAGTACCCATTTAAATATCTTATATGAACATGAAGATGTTTTTAGATTTTAAAATAGAAAAATATAAAGTAATTATAGAGGAGAAATGTAATAATTGGATTACGCAATGGATTGGATTAGTGGTCTCCCAAAGGTATCATTGATGATTAAATTTTTTTAATGTGGAATATACAAGCATTGTGAAAATTGATGTCTTAGGGGGTGATATTGAAAAAAATACAATGTTGTATGATTAATGGTTATACTACTTATGATCAATAGAATACAATGATGTATAAATGGTATGAGGTGTTCTAATTGGATTATTTATGTTAAATATAAGAAACATGAGTAAATTGAGATTGATGAATGTCAATAAATGACTCATATTTCATATTAAATGAATTTTCCCTTAAGGAATAAGTTGAGTAATCAAGGATAACAGTTTAAGAATAAAGTTGGGTGATTTAAGTACTTATGTATTTAAATTCTAGAATTATGTTATATGAATCATGAAATATCGAATAATTGTTCATGATTTTCAAAAATATAATGAAAAGTATTGATGACCTAGAATAAAAATTTAATGGAGAGGTAATATTTTATTGAATAGACTTTATTTAGGGATGGAAAACCTTATTATTTTCAAGATGTTGAGATAGTCATGTTTAGTTTTAATAAATAGAGGATTGATAAGGTTAATGTAAAAATGATAGTATTTATGACTTTAAAATGATTAATTATTTGTTGTAAAAGTGGTTTATGTTATCGTTTTTAGAGATTAAAATATTTTTTTATTATGGAATATGTTTAATAATCTATAATTTTATTCAGTGAATTTTGAAGTATGTTTGTTTTAAATGAGTTTTTATTATATTTATTGTTATTGCAATGCTTTAGGAAAATAAATTACCAAGGTGTTCACCTATTTGGATTATGAAAATTATGAGATACTTTAAAATATTTGGGGGATTAATATTATATTGATTTTTGGTATTTTAATTACATTATTTTAAAAAAAATATTTTTCAATGGTTATAAGGTTAGAAATTTATGGAATAATTTATGTTAATCATTGGATTAGGTTTCCGATTTTAATGTATTATTTCACCATATGATGATTTATTCATATTTGATAAAAAAGTGACCTCTTTTGTTATAGTAATAACTTTATATATAAGGATTTAATTATCATACATTTATGGATATTAATACAATTTAGTGCTTTATGAATGAAAAAAATCATCACTTAGATTAAGAGATGAAGTGGTAAATTGATCAAATCACATCCAAATGATGAGATTGTTCTAATGAAATGGAATGAAATAAAATATTTATATTTTCACATGGAAATTATTAAACATTAAAAAATAGATATTGAAATAAAATTTTATATAGTTTCCATTATTTCTAATGAATTAATAAACTTTTCACTTGTCACATATTTATGGATTTGTGGTCGTCAATGTTCTCCTTTCCATTTTCACTATCATTATTCATCATTTTTAGGTGTTTTTAATATGTTTGTGTTTTCACATTACACCAATGTTCTCTTAATTTCATACCATGTTAGGTGTTATTCAATGTGTCAATTTCATATCCCTATATATCTTTTCAAGAGAATATTTTATTAAACCTTTTTACGATGTGGGTTTCCAAAAAAGGGATTTTCCAATCATCAACCCTTGTTTATCCAAAAAAAGTTCAACTTGCAAGGAAAAAAATTATTTTATGTGGGTAGAAAGTAACACCTTGATATGTTATAAATCATTTATCCAAATACATTTAATTTCCTTGATTTCCTACATCACAAACAACACTGATCATTAACGAACTATAACATACAATTAAGTTGTTATTATTTTATATGATATACATAACCTTACCATTGGAAAAATGTATATGAATAGGGTAGCCTAAATAATAATAAAAAATGGATTACACATTCATATAAAATAAAATTTTTAGTTAAATAGTCATTACAATTTAAAATAATAACTAGTTGAGAATAATGATTTTTTTTAAAAACAATTTTTATGAGTAGAAAAATGATTTATATAAATAAATTTAATAAATAAATATTAAATAATGATATTAATAAAATTAATATATTATATATTAAATATAATATTTACCATTTTTTCTATGTGTTTTCTAGGAATGATAAAAAATAAATCCAATTATATGATTAGAAACTATTTTCCTAAAAAAGTAGTCTTCTCATATTTTTCATACAAATTTTAAAATTAATTTTCGTCAAATTTAGAAAAAAAAAATTAAAAATATGAAATTAATTTTTAAAAATATAATATCATAATTTTATTATATTGATTTTTTAAAGTCTTTAAAAAGATAAATGTTTTAGTGAAAACTAAAAAATGCTGGTTATTATCAAAAATCTACCTTCTCATTTAAGGAATTTTCAATATATGTTTTATATTAATATGGTTTTAAAAGTACAATAAGTCTGATAATATATATATTAACCAAATTTAGTTCATTTTAATACATTTATAAATAAATTATGATATTAAAATTATTTAATCATTTGAAACTTTTTTTATTGTTAAACCATTTATTTATATTTTTTTTTGAAGAAATTTTAATTATAATGTTTCCACATTTATAATGGATTTTTGTAAAATTTATTCCTAATTGAAAATAAGAATAATTTATACTATATTATAATTTCGAAAAAAATCTATAATAAATCTAAAAAACAATAGGAAGTAATTTTCATTGTTATTGTCTAAAAGAGTTTACCATAGTGTTAAACTAAATAGATATAGAATAAAATGAACTAGAAACTTTTCCAAAACCCATTATATATTAATATTTCGACCATATAGCTTATATGGTTATATTTTGGACTACTTTAGATCTTTTTGGAATGTGAAAATCCTAGGTAATGTTTTTTTCAAAAATTACTTGTCATCCACTCAACTCTCTTATAAAAGGATACAATATATCCTCTCCACACTTCATATCCAAACCATTTTATTCATCCATTACCTTCTTCATAAACCCTATTTCAACCCTCACAAAAATCTAGATTCCATGGTGATATCACAATGCCAATCAAGGAGTGGTTTAAGTTAAATCTAAAGAGGTTTTCTAAAGAAGGGTAATCTTTTTATCTATGTATTTTTCTTATACTTATAATTAAAACTCCATAATATTATTTAAAATAATTAAAAATAATTTTAAATATTGTATATTATATAATTAAATGTTATTATATCATTTTCATAACCTATATCCTTATCCAATTTCATCAAATGGTATATGAACTCATTATTTGTGTGGACGACAGAATATCACCTCATGAACTAATGTTATTATTTTTCCATCACCAACTCTCATTGATGGAGATAATGATATATCTAGTTTAAATATATTATATTTTTGATATTATTATACATATTTAGTTATAATTATAAAAATATCTACTTTCCTACTAACCCATTGAAAACAATAACATTATCCGTGTGTACGGAAGACCACTCCCTCATTAACCAATGTGAGGTGTTTTTCCAATTCCATTTTAAATGGATGGTAATTATGATTTATTAAGTGAATATATAAGTAATTTTTAAAAAAATTGTACCAATTTAATAAATATAACACATATACTTTCTTTCAAAACTTTCATATGGGAGAAACAACAACACCATTCATGTGTACGGTGGACTACCGCCTCAAAAAAGATGTGATTTATTTTTCACTAGAGAGTTTCATGGAATTAAATAAGGGTAAATTTAATGAATTTATGTGATATATATTATATATAAAATTATTGTGGTATGTTAAAATAATATTTAACTTAATTTTATTTCAACCTTTAGGAAAATGGAAACAACATTCATGTGTATGCATGGGATTTTGTCTCTATGAACATTGTATTCCATTTTCAATCTCTATCATTTATAGATTATGATATAAAAAATATACTAAATATATATGATTTTTATATCATTGATATAATTATATATATATGATGAAACCATGATCAATACAAGGGAACCAAAAATATAGTATCAAAACATACATGGAAAACAAAGCATCCAATACCCGAATTATGATTTTAATAGGGAATTGTTAATAAATTGGTAATAAAATGTAATAAATAAATAACATATGGTATGATAAATAAAATTAATGTTCTTTAATATATGTGTAATAAACTTATACTTATTATAATGTAGTTTCTAATGTGTATGATTAATTTTTATATTTATGGTATGTTATTTCAATATTAATTTTACTTTATATGAGACATATTCCATATTAACCACATGTTTATTTAATTTTGTATATATACACCCCATGAATTTATTTTATGATTATTATACTAATAAAAATTGGGATTTAAATTTCCATTTTATATCATTCATGAGGATGAAGTATCAAAAGTTACCAAAGAATAAAAAACTTTTTGTCTCAATTTGTTTTCTTTAGGATATACATTATTTTATGCACCTATATTTTTTTAGGATGTGTATATACATCCCATTTTACATGGTTTAAAATGAATTTATTTATTCTCATAATATTTTAGGATTTATTTATTATTAATCTATCATGGGTCTTATGATTCATTATTACCAAAATTAGAGGGGTTTTATTATATAATCCCATTGTTTATCCTGACTATTTATTTATGTGCTTATGGTGATGAAATATTTTTATTCATCTTTCAATAAATATATATTTTTTAAATTAAATTATTTATGTAATTATAATAAATGTTTCCAATAATTTCACTACCTTTATGTACTTAGAATATACAAATAATGTTTTTAAAAAAACATGAAATTATTTATCTCTTCGTTTGAATGCCCTTTTTCTTTTGTATCCATGTTTACTAAAAAAATTTAAAACATGACTCAAAATTCCGCAAATGATTTAATAATTGATTTTAATCATTATTAACATTTTATAATGTTTTTTAAATGGAATATTAATGTCATTTTCATAAAAAAAATCATGTTTGGATTTTACTAAAAATGCGAAAGGAATCATTGTTTCAATGTGTATGGCATTCTATACCATCACTACTAATCAATGTAATTATGATTCCATTTTATTATATCAAAGGTTATGTTAATGGAAATTAGTTTTTCAAAAAAATTATTTTTTAAAAGGTTTTTCTTCAAGTGGACTGTATATTTTTCTCAAGAAATATTTTAATATTTTTAAAGAAAAGGATCATGAAAATATTTTATATTTTAAAAAAAAATTCAAATTGGAAATGATATCTTTCCTCAAGAAATATTTAATGTGATTTTTCAAAATCAGTGCCCATCCAATAAGACTATTTCAGAAAGCACTTTTTTTATATTTGATTAAATGAAATAATTTTTTTTTATTTAGAGCATTTATAACTATGATGAAAATATGTTTATGAAACTCATTTCATTTCATAAGGTAAACTTTAATACAATTTTTATTAAACTAGATCTTTTTTAAGGGTTGTAACATGTTTAATGTTTTAGGATATTATGGTAAAATTTTGTGTAGATTATGTGATATGTGGGACCAAAATCTCTCTATATTGAATTGGATAATGGTAAAAAAAACTTATGAGTAAATATTTTATGCATAATTATGACTACAATATCACAATGTTATAAATGATCCTGAATAAAAGTTTAGAATTTTATGCATCAACTAGATGACATGTTAAAAAATTTATGCATGAACCTAATTGAATTTATAACATATTAATCCTAAACAAGGATTTCATGTCCGTAATTTTTGGCATGTTCCTTGTTTCATGTCTATAAGTTTATGTGATGGAATGTTTTTATATACATAACATAATGGTTAATCATATTTTTAATTATACATGTTCAAGATGTTATAAGCCTATGTGTTTTCTAAAAATCTATGTCTTATACAAATATAATTTTCTCATGGATCATTTTCTATGATTTTGTTATGTTTCATGTCATATGAAAATCAAATATTCATTCCATGATACAAAAGTTTGAACCCTGGTATATTGGGTATGGTATTCATCTGTTATATTCATGTTTAAATACCCCTAATCTAACATTATGTTTATTTATTTCCCATATTTACCCTTTTAATTTATCTAAACATAAAAATTCTTATTTTTAATTTCATGTTTATTAAGAAAGGTTTTAATTAGGTTATTCCAAATAGTAATGTAGTAGGTGTTTGGCCTACAAGAAAAGGATCCTCATAATCTTTCATAAAATACAACAATAAAATCCTAAAATAATCCTAATATTTAGGGTCATTGGATAATATAAGAACATTTTGGTGGTTAGATAAGTGTTATATATTTGTCATGTCAGTGGGTTCAACATTGAGATTGGCGAAATGAGGATCATCATTGTCATTAGTGGTGGATGTGATGGAAGTCTACAAAGAAGGGTCCCTTTGTATAGGTGGTTGAGAGATTCTTTGGATGGTGTTATTAACTATGAAAGAATAGTGGTGGGGAATAAGTTAGGCTTGTAGGTGGTATGTAGTAATCATTAGTGGAATAAAAATGGGGGATCGATGAAATATGGGTTCACATAAAAGGCTAGCACATCAGCGATTTCATGAGGTATAAAAAATGATAATAATGGAGGACAGATCCTTATATTCAATCCATAAACTAGGTTCAAATCATCATAGAACTACCAGAAACACTATCTCTATTGGGATAACAAGATGGTATGGAATTGGCCATCATTATCAGGCACTGTAGTGTTTTAGTGGGTATTTCTCTACGGATAAATCCATACTTGTCAAGATCTTAATATCATCATTGAATCACCATTATGGGAGGGGTTTCTGTGTTGTTTTTATGATAATTGGGCCATAATGGTCTTGTACAGGGGGATGTACCTATGATGATATGGGAAATTTATGGTTCTTTCATAACCCTATTAAAAATGGAATTATTCATAAAGTAATAAAAAATAATAATAAGGCCTTTAAGATTCAGTTGGTCCTAAGAGGAGTACAATGTGAGAATATATTTATGGTAGACATTAAATATCATTCATGAAATATGAAGATTGTGTTTCTAGTATCCAAAGGCACAAACAATTATGGTCATTGGGAGTTTTTTTATGAAATTTATTTAATAATCATCTTTTAAGATGTGATAATCATGTATGTGATTTTTGGGTCTCTATATTTGGTCATGTTAAGAAGCTCAATTTTTTTATAGAACATATGATAGGTGGGGAAATTTTATAGTTAGATAAAGGGAAAATATAGAATTAAAAATATATTGAATGAAAAAAATTCGTTTTCATGTGAAAGTGTAAAATTTTTTCCATCATTTTCAATATAATTTAATAGTTTCTTGAATTCTCCTCAACCAAATTTTTTTAATAGACTTATGTTTTATTGTAAACAATATGTTTTTGTTTAACTACTTTGTTAACCTATTTTAACATTAACTACTATAAATACTTATTTATAATTACTGGGTTAAAATTTTACATATTAGTAAAAACATTTCCCATATATTGACAAGATATGTCATGTTTCAACCATATCTTATCATATGCGTCATCATGATATATTTTTTCTAACTTTAAAGAATCATCAAATTAATATTTTACATAAATATCTTTATTGTAATTTTGACACTATCCATTTAATTATTTATTAACGATGTCAAGACAATCATGTAATTATAATATGTAATTTTCAAAGCTCTATAATAAGTCATATATATCTATAAAATTCGTGCTTCACTTAAACTCCACCAAAAAATATTACTTTTAGAGTTTTTAGAATAAGTTATTATATTTTTCTATTAATTGAATGAGTACTAAATTGGTCTTCTGTAAGCATTTCACTTAATAATTTAATAAAAACAATATTAAAAAAATAAAAAAATATATTATAAAAATAAAAAAGTATAGTAGAAATTTCATTATTTTTATACACATTATAAATTTTTTATTAATGTCCAAGGAGTTAAATTTAGTATTAATTAATTTCTAAAATTAATATAATGTTTTTAATCAAATTATTATGTCACAATTTAGACATATATTTAATCCAAGGATTGAAATGGAAAACCAATAAACAACAAAATGGATAAATTCAAGTGATATGGTCATTTTATAGTCTCTATTATATTATTTTTAACATTAATTTCTTTATTTAGCTTTTCCATGGTGACCATTCATTACTATGGTTTCTATTTACAATCACAAAAAATAAAAGGGACTAATTTACAAAATCCAAAACTCCTGATCGCACACAAGGAATCCATTTCTAATTATTAAATTTATGTAAATGGAAGAATATAACTTTTAATTAATATGTAAAACAAAATAATAAGCAGTTTTTCAAAAAAAATGCATTTCATTTATAAGAAAATTATACTAAATGAAAACATCAAATTAATTATAACAAAAATAATTGGATTAGTCATAATAAAATACTAATACTTTTATTTCTAATCTATTTTAAGTAAAATTTTAACATTTTAGTTTATTGATACATAAATACAGTTTTTAGTGAAAATAAATATTTTTCACTATTCACTGGAGAATATAACATTTTAAAAAAAATACCAACCATTCAACCTAATATTATTTTAACATATTGATTTAAAAATTTATTTTTATTTTATAATATAAAACAAATAAATATAGAAGATAATACTTATAATTCTCATATAAAACATTAAAATTAAAACCATATTTGAAGAAACTTTATTTTTGAAGTATAAAATTATATTACTAAAAAATTAGTATTTATTTATTATTATTAAATATATTATAGAAAAAAATTATAAAGATCTTCATAATGTTGTCATATATATTAATAATAGATAATTAAATGGAAATATTATAATTATCTTAATTAAATAATAATTTCTTTGTTCTTTTTTCCATTGTTGGTTGTTTTGTACACTATCGAGTAAATGTTTTTTTATATTATAGATAATTCATTGGAAAGATTATAATTCTCATAATTAAAATATTTATTTTTAAGGAACTAATTATAATTATTAATGTGATCTTTTCATTTCTATTATTATCCATTGATATATTAATTTTTTCATCTTCATTATATTATTGATTTATTTTTTGTTATGAATTCATTCCATATTATTTTTTATTGTCTTATGATTAATTACTATTACTCATTAATATATTATACATTTACCCTTAATAAGTGTTTTATCTCACTCATATTATATTTATATTTCCCAAAAATTTATTGAAATTTATTACACATGATATTCATAGTAATTAATATTTTTTAAAGAATTTATTGGATGTATTTATGTCGTGTTTCAGACTACTTATTTTATTATATAGTTAAATATTTACATTTAATGAAAACCCCATTGTTTTTGTTATTTATATGTTTATATAAATATATAAAATAATAAAACTAACAAGTCAATAAAATTTTTGTATCAAAATATTATTTAGTGAAACTGTAATTATTTAGGGTAAATGATGGGCTACATGGTTTCATTTCAAAGCCATCATTAAAAGAAGGGATATACGGGAAATGGATCAATGAGTGAGTTTATTTGGTACAATTGAAATAATTTTTATGTAGTCCTTAATGATTTTTTAGTTGAAAGTGTAATTTTTCTTCTATATCTAATGATAATTAAAGTTTTACTATTTATAACATGAATTTATTACACATTGTATGATTCATGTTCTATCTTCTTTCACTTCCTATTTTATTTTACTATGAATTATTTTATTCCATTTTTATTCAATTTTTAAATGTGTTTCTGGGTCGACATTGTGTAATGATTTGGATCTAAATACTTCTTATAATATGTTGAACTTAGTTAAGGGATATTTTAAAGGTATATTTTCTTCTACCATATTCATCCTATGTGAAATATTTTAGTGAACCATGATACTGTTTCAGTTGACTTCATGCTATTACACCTTCCTAGAACATCTTGATAGTATCTGTTAGAATGAATTCAAAATTTTCAATTCAACTTATTAGTATACTCCTAAGTTCATAAGTGTTAACTCTTATATAATAATTTTTTACTCTTATGTATCATTATAGTTCCCACTAAATATCATAAAATTTTTATGTAGGAATTTTTTAATGAGAATCATACTCTAACATATTTCCCATTATTTTTAATTTTTTTCTATTTTAAATATATACAGTAGATATACACATCTATATGTTACATCTAATCAATAATTCATATTTATATGATCCCCACGTTCTTCTTCAACATTAACATTAATATTCCTAAAATAATTGAAAAACTTGATTCCATCAAAAATAGATCAATATATGTATTTATATATCATATTATCGTCCCAAATGAAGCATATTTAGTATTATCATTATATACCATGTGTATCCTATCAGATGTTGATATATATTCTAGTTCTAGAACAAATGTAGCATTTTTTTCATGGAATCTAGAATATAAAATTCATAACCTATATATTTACATCTATAACATAATAATATAATACTTATGTTAGGTCAACTAGGTCGAATACCCTAAGGGTGTGGGGTGAAATAGGGTATGACAGATTAAAATTTATTCCCCATCAGATCTTGTTTTGTTGTTAAACAAAATTATCTTCTCACTCGTTCTCATTGAAAAGTATGAAAAGAATTTAAATCATGCATGAGACACATAAATTTTTACTTGGTTCACCCTCACTGGGATATGTCTAAAGAGCATAAAGCAGTGGTGTGTGGATGTACCAAATTCACTAAGGCTCACTGCCAATAATGAGTACAATGGTTGGGGTAGATCTTTTATGTACAGGCTCACTTCCTTTACATGATTTAGGGTCAGATCAATGCATTTCCAAGGGTCACTTCCTATGTCCCGTTCTCTAGCTCACTGCCAGTGGAAAGTGTCATTATCTTCATCTTTCTTCACACACTTCTCTTGTAAAGGAATCCACTCACAGTTTATAGACTTATATGTTGATGAAATTTTATGGACATGTAGGTCCATTCATTTGTAGGAATTCATGTATCCTCAAATTTTCGTAGATTCTCTATTGAAGTCCATTTTTCACCCACAGATTAAATCTACCTTTCTATTTACCATTTGGTAATGGAAATGACTTTTGAAAACTGACATGACACTTTTGAAAGCTTTTTTTCATGTTCTGAAAACCACCAACTCATCTCACGTACTGTGTACTAGTTTTGGTACCTAGAATTCCTCCTCCGCATACTGCTTCTGCTTCCTTAAACCAACCTCCTTCCATGTACAACATCTACCTTCACTATCACATATCGCCTTTGTGTACAGACTCTATGAAACTACTCTGTGAATCACCCTCTTTTTGTGAATTATTCCCTATTCATGGAAAATCTTTTCTTCTACAGACCGTATCCCCTCCATGTACCGGAATTTCTTTTTCAAATAGCAGATATCCTCTTTCATGTACTACTTCTTTCTCTGGTTTGAGTTCCCTGAAAAAACCTTCACTGGAATTGCTACCACGTGAACTACCTCTCCTCGCAAAAATCCTCCTTGCAAACCACTTTCAGATTTCCCTGAATTCCAAAAGTTAAAATATTTTCACTAAATATTTCCACTCTCACTTCTAATCGGTGGGATTAGCACACCTTATATAGGAAAAGATGTCTTCAGAATCCACTAATCCATGATTTACCAAATCTTTTATTTGGTATAGCCTCCACAGAATATTTATCCTTCATCCGTGAACCACACCCATTTCACAAATCATTTCTCCATGGACATCCGTGTAATTCCTTTTCTCATAAGCAGCGCCATTCTCTTATGACATTCTTTGAATAATAATTCCTTCTACATACCCCATGGCCTTCTCCTCACACCATCACTACAAACCATTTTTTTCAATTAACCTCTCACACATACTATTTCCACTGCCTGGTACGTGGCTGCAAACCCCTCCCAAACATGGTATGTGGTCCATGTACTGGGATCCTCATTTATCTTCCTTTTCCGATTTCATTCAGCATTCATCACATCGTTCAGTCCTATAAAGAAAACCTTACGTTTCCAAACTCAAATTCTCGACAAAACCTGTCTTCAACAAACATCAAACAAACTCAATCATGGTCATATAGCTTTGTCAACAAAAACAATCACACCCAAAACATACTAATATGACACCTTGAGGGATTTTTTCCAAACAATCTAACCCTTTGTGTTTCTTTACATCTATTCTCATAACAATTATTTTCATTTTGATACCTCATTGAAACTCCTTACATCCTCAACCACCATTCACTTCATGTGATTAAGATAGAGATCAAAGATTTACTAAACACATACTATAAACCCACATGAGCTATGCTTGGAATGAGAAAAAAGAGTATAATAAAAATTTCCTCAATGAATAACTTCATTCATGACACAAACCCTTAAAATCAATTTTTTTCTTTCATCACAAACCTCAGCTATTGTGATATGTAATCATTGATCGAACACTTCTAGAATCGTCATATTTAATACTTCCTCTATGTTAAATCTCCTCTAAATAGATTCAACTTCAACTACCCATATCTTGCTACTCCACCTAACAGTTCCTCACTATGTATTTTCTCCCACTATAATAGTTAAACTTTCTCCCCCTTTATCAACAAACCTGAATGGCACTTCATGTTTTTCTGTAATAGTGTAAAGAACAAAAATCAGTACATTAGGAAAAAACACATCATTCTTTAGGGATAGGGGGTCCCACATCCATAATTTTTCAAATAAGAGGAGTTGAATGGAATCCTAGATATAGTCAATGTCTTTTAAATACTTATTTGGGTAAGGGATTTGTAAGAATATCAGAAACCTGTTGTTCTATTGGCACATTCTCCAACTTCACGAGCCCTTGATCCACTTTATCTTTGATATAATTATATTTTATTTCAATGTGATTTTTCCCTGAGTGATAGATTGAATGTTTTCTATGGTTTATAACACTTTAATTATCACAATGGATTCTGATTTGAGACTTAACTTTAACTCCCATATAATCAAGATGTTACTTCATCTATAGTAACTATGTGAATGCTTGAGTAGCTGCAATGTACTCTGATTATATAGTGATTAATGAAATGAAATATTTATTCTTTCTTGACCAATAAATACACAATCAAATAGAATATAATTCACCTCCAGATGTTGATTTCCTATCATATGTTGAACCGGCCTAATGTACATCTATATATCCCAATAACATCGGATAATATTTTTCATTATACATTAAGCCAAAATCAAATGTTCCCTTTGATATATTAATGTATTATTTTCACTAAAATCTTGTGTATCTATTTAGGATTACTTTGATACCTCACTTATTGGCATGTATAAAATACAATATCAGACCTTGTTGTTGTTAGGTACAATATACATCCAATGATTTTCTAATATTATGTGATATTAACTACCTTGCCTTCATCATCCCATGATAGTTTCAACTAGGTAGCAACCAGAGTTTTCATCGCTTTGGAATTATCAATTCCAAACCTTCTCAAAACCTCCTTGGAATATTTATATTGATAAATTAAAGTTCCATTCCTTCCTTGTGTCATCTGTAGGCCAAGGAAAAACATTAGCTCACCAATCATTGACATTTCAAACTCAAATTTCCGGAATTCACAAAATTATCTTCATTGTGCTTCATCTGATCCACCAATGATTATGTCATTGACATAAACCAGTAACACCATTCATTGAATACTACCATTTTTAAAATATAGATTATAATCAACTCCACCACGATGGAAACCAACCTTCTTTACAAACTGATCAAGACTTGAATACCATGATCTCGGTGCTTGATTCAAATCATATAAATCCTTCTTCATCCGAAAAACTCTATTCTCATCTTCATGAATTCGAAAACCATCTATTTTATCAATGTATACTTATTATTCCAAATCTCCATTTAGAAATGATGACTTGATATCCATCTAGAAAACATTATAATTCCTTTTCACTATAATGGCGAAGAATAATCTAATTATCTCTATCCTTGCAATCGGTGAAAATTCCTCATCAACATCCACACCCTCTATCTGAGAGTACCCTTTACAACCTGATCGTTCTTTTTTCCAAACCACAACACCATATTCATTAATTTTTTTTTGAAATACCCATTATTTCCAATAACATTCTTGTCTTCTGGTCTCAAAACAATCTCCCATATCTGATTCTTCTAAAATTTAATTGTAATTTTTTATTATCAATAGTGGAGCATGAATTATTTTAAGCCCTCATCATTACCAAATATTATGATACCTTATTTATTGTACCTGATTTCGGTCACTAGGTCCTTATTTCATGTCATATGGGAAGTGTATCCACTATCAATGATCCATATCTAAATGTGATCTAACCCCTTGAACACAATATCGGCAACCACTACCTTCTTGGGCCTTTTCTTTTTAACCCAAGTTTTTGATTTCATATCCAAGATAGAATGATAATCTTGGTCTTACTTAGTATATTATGGACCATCTTCAAATTTTTGTGCTAGAAATCAATTTCAAATTTTTAGCTCTCTTGATGATACATTTGGATGCTTTTTATGAAGAAATTCATTCTTCCTCGACACATTCCTCTACATTGTTTATGTGAAATATATTTCCATATGTACCAATCCATTACACCTAAAACAAATACCATCAAATGATGACATGGAATTTTGAGCTCTATACGACCATATATATTGGTCCTGCTTCCTTCGGTACATCTTTTCTATGGAACATACATTCTAAGAGTGTATTATCTTTCCAGAACAATACCATATTATGTGAGGTACAATCATATGTGGGAATTATGTACCACTATTTGTACCTTGGTTTCTCTAAATCATCTTATTATGCTTCATACCCATATAAATATTCAATATTGAAGTGGGTGTTTTTTGTATAACATAAACCATAATTGTAATATATTTTAGATTAATACTTGTACCAGCCTTATCATTCAGTTTTGATTATTACTTATGTTCTACTAGAAAACTTTGCTCAAATCTCATCTTCTATGTTGCATGTATGATATTCTTTTCCGATGTATAATCATGATTTAATAGTTTCTCATGTTCTTTAACTATTTGTCATAGACCAACGAATTCCTATTCTAGTTCTTCGATATGTTTGATTTGATCTTTTCCAGTTTCAGTGAAACTATTGATTTCTATTTTATTTTCTTCAATTTTGAGTTTGTACTCAATCACCTTTTCTAAGTTTTTTGTCATTGAAGACCTCGTCTTTTCAATTTCAACATTCATCTCAGAATTCTCTTCTTATTTTTACTTCATATAGAGTATGGTATCATGAACAACTTTGTTATATTTAATTGTTTTAGATCTCAAAATATCCATCTCTTTAAGGGAAGCTTCTAATTCAGCCTGAGTATCAACTCTTCTTTCATTTTTTTCTTCTTCATTGACACTTTCTTCTCTTATTAAATAATTTATAATAACTAACACTAAAGAATATACTTTATGATTCTTTCAGTCCTACAACTATTATACCTCATATTCTTCTGAACTTTCATCTTCATTTGAAAGCATATTATTCTTTTTTGAATGACATTCTATTAGTACTTCTCCTATATTTCTTGTTTGATGAATACTTTGTTTGGGTACTTTCATCGTTATGTTTATCATCATCATGAAACTTATATGGACACATCACTACAAAATGCTCAATCATTCCACATCGAAATCATGCAAATGGAAGTTTTCCTTTGAACTTCCCTTTTTACCTTTCCAAATTTGTGGACAAAATGACATGACATTATCCAAATTTTCCTCCTCAAGACTATCTTCAACAGAGATATTCTTCATGGGAATGAATCCCACTTCATTTCACTTCCTCATTTCCATTGAATCATTGTCATCATTACTCATTTCATATGCTACAAGGTTACCATGAAGGTTATCGAGTGTCTTCTCCTTTAGTTATTTGTCTTGTAATACTTAATCTTTCGGATTGAACTATGGTGGAAGTTTCCTCAAGATATGTTTAACAATAATTATATCATCAATGACTTCTCTAAAACCCCACATGTATTCCAAAATAACATTTACCCTATAGAAGAATTCATCAATAATCACATTGGGGTTTATTCTAAGATCCTCATACTTATTCCATAGAACATATAGCTTTGCTTCTTAGAATTGTGTGTCTCCATCATAAATGTTCAACACTTTTTACCACATAGCATGTGATTTTTTACAAGACATCACCTTCATATAAATTTCATTTGATAGGTCTCCCCCAAGAGCATTGATCCATTTAGAATCAGTATCCAATTACATTCATTCAACTTTTGATAGAGGACCACTACTGATTTCTGCCGATATTTCCTACATAGATGTTGTGATGACATCCATATTTAATGATCGGAAGTTGTGATGCATCTAATTATTCTATATTTAAAAATTATTTCCATCTAAGATTGTAATTAATTTATTATTGACCACCTTCATTTATTCTTTTAATAGAGAACCATTGACTTTCAACCTTTTCCTTTGATACAAATTGTTAGGTCCACCTGGTCGAATTCCCTGAGGGGGGTGTGAATCAGGGTATGACTATTTAAAATTAATTCCCCTTCGGATCTTGATTCTTCATTAAAAAAAACTCTCTTCTATCTCATTCTTGTTCCAAATTATAAACATAATTTAAATCATGAATGAGATGCATCAATTTTAACTTGGTTCGCCCAAATTGGGCTATGTCTGAGGAGCATAGAATAGTGGGATACCTATGTACCAAATTCAATAAGGATCAATATCAATAATGAGTAAAATGTTCAGGCTAGATCTTCTACTCCCATTCTCACTACCTTTACAAGATTTAGGCTCTGCTCACTGCATTCCCAAGGGTCACTCCCTATTCCTCTTTCTCTATATCATTTCTAATGGAAAGGTTCATCATATTCCTCATCCTTCGCTCACTTCCCTTGGAAATAAATCCACTCATACTTTATAGATTTAAAGGTCAAACACAGTTTATGGCCATGTAGGTCCCTTCACTTGCATGATTTCATGCATCCTCAGGTTTACGTAGAGGCTCTAGTTGAATCCCCATTCTCACTCGTAGATGAAATCCACCTTTTTGAGTAGTTTCAGGTGACAAAAAAGAGTTTTTCAAACTAACTTGGTGCTTTTGAAAGATTCCTTCTGTCTTCCACGAACCACATACTCCTCACATGTATTGTGTTCAATTTTTGGTACACAGAACACCTCCTCCAAGTACCACTACCACTTCTGCAAAAAAGAAATCTGTTCACGGACTACCTATTCCTTTGATATCACATACTCCTTTGATATCACATACTTCCTCTACATACCGACTTTGTGAACCTCCATTGAGAATCACCCTATGTTTGTGAACTGTTCTCTATTCGAGAAATGCCTTCTCTTCTAAAGATCATCTCCTCCCCACGTAGCAGACTTTCTTTTCTGCGTACAAAACATTCTATTATGCATACTACTTCCATTGAATGTTTGGTTTCCCTACAAAAACCATCGTCGAACATTCTTCTATGCAAACCACTTCTCCTCGCAAAAATCCTCCTTGCAGACCACTTTTGGATTCCACCAAATTCCTGGAGAAAAGAGATGTTCACTGAATATATCTTATCTCTCTTTTAATCGATGGGATTAGTGCTCCTAATATACGAAATGATATATGATAAATCTGATAATCCATGATTTACAATATCTTTGATTCGGTACAGGCTCCACCACATACTAATTCTCCTACCACGAACTGAACCCATTCCACGAACCATTTTTCCATGGTGGTCTGCATACTGAATTTTCTCCTATGCAGTGCCATTCTCTTCTTCCATCTCGCGAACTGTCACAACTTTCACATGCCGCAGAAACTTCACCACACACCATTGATGTGATCCACTCTCAATTATTTGAACCACTCCCGTGTACCAATTCCACTACCTGGTATGCATCCATGAACACTTCTTGGACATGGTACATAATCCATGTACTAGGCCTCACATTTCTCTTCCTTTTTTGATTTTGTTTTCCATTCTTCACACCTGTCTATGGAAAACATCAACCAAAATCATTGTTGGTCATCTATATTTGTCATTAAACACAATCACACCCAAAACATATCAAGAGGACAGCATGAGGGATTTTTTACCAACAACTTATTAATTATTCAAAAACATTATTCAATATAGAGTTCTAAAAATTGAATCACATATTTAGTTGATTGATAATTTTGTGGGGTTATTCAGTTCATTTAGATATCACCCTAATCCCCCACTTCCCAATGGTTTCAATATCAAATGAAATTAAAAACCCTTTTGGGTGAGTGTTTAGGATATTGACTCATCCCATTAATGGAATTTTCAATTTGTGGAGGAAACTTCTCATAATTTAAAATAATTTTAGGAAACCCATCAAAATAAAAATAATGGTTATCCTACTGGGAAATTTATTTTCAAAAAACATTAACATGATATAAAACTATACAATAAAAGTATATTGTCCCTCATTTGATCTATTTATTTTTTTAACAAATTTTAAACCCATTTTGGATGACACTCTATAGTGGATTAGCATCTAGGGAGCCATTTCCCCTAGATAATAGAGGTGCAATGTGATTTTATGGAGGTAATGATACTATAAATATAGATTAAATATCTTAATTATGGGAATCAAAAGAAATTATGTACTATTCTATTTGAAATAATCCATCATAACTTTTATGGTAACATGTATTGAACCACAATAGTGAGTTTTTATAGTGCATATCCATGAATAAATGTGAACCTTCAATTTAAATTCGTCAATGATCACTTCAATGTATTTTACACTTATTCAATATGTACAACAAGGGTATGGTTCAAGAACTATAGTTTTTGGGGCCTCTTACACTAGTGTGGGACTATTTATTTCAATCAACAAAATGATCTGGGTGAATATATATTAATAAATATATTTTAATTTTTTATTTTAATGACTTATTAGATAAATGTATAGATACTAAAATATCATAATACTTATAATCCTAGTATATTTTAGAAATTAGGTACATAGAATAAAACCATGTAATATAAATATAATGAAAATATTGAAAACATTATTAACAACATCCTAAAATATCATAATACATTTAAAAATGATTGAGATAAACTGGTGATGCACATAAGAAAGGTATAATATATAAATACTAGTGAGTGAATAAAAAATATATAATATGCTAAATCAGTCCATGTGAGATATGTCACAATCCAACTTTTACGTTTGTTTTTA
Organism: Viscum album; assembly: GCA_963277665.1. Lineage (NCBI taxonomy): Eukaryota > Viridiplantae > Streptophyta > Magnoliopsida > Santalales > Viscaceae > Viscum > Viscum album. The sequence goes on from OY728165.1 coordinate 932,677,449, forward strand.
TTTTTATTATTTCATGGATTCGGTCAACCTCATCAAGGTTCGGGTTGTGCGTGGGTCTAAAATTTTTTATGTTTGATTTTTATTAGCGGGTTTAAAACCCATGCGCGGTCACCGAACGGTGGGAGGTAGCCGCGCACTCGGCTTAGGTGTCGTGCAGGTGTCTATCGCTCGAAATAAATAATGTTTTATGCAAATGGAATAAGTAAAATGTTTAAGATGTAATTATAATAATTAATTATGGTGTAGATAATAATTTTATCATTGAGGATGGTTAATACCATTTTTTATTATCTAAATTTTAAATTAATATAATTATTAATAAATTATAATTTAATTGTAATTTTTTTCATTTTATTCTATTATAGTGTAATAATAAAAACAATAATAACAACAAAAAAACAACCAAAAGTAATGATAATAAAAATAATGATAACAATATTATAATAATAATAATAATAATCAAATAACAATTTGAATCTAAATAATAAAAAATTTACCATTAAATTTCAATTTATTAATAATTATATTAATATAAAATTTAGAAAATAAAAAATAGTATTAACCATCCTTAATGATAACATTATTATCTACACCATAATTAATTATTATAATTACATATTAAAATTTTTACTTATTTCATTTGTGTAAAACATTGTTTTTTACGAGTGATAGACACCTGCATGGAACCTAAGCCGAGTGTGTGGCTACCTCCCACCGTGCGGTGACCGCTCATCGGTTTGAAACCCACTAAAAAACAAAATATCAAAAACTTTAGACTCTTTCCCAACCCACACCTCGAAGAGGTTGACCGAAGACATGAAATAATAAAAATAAAAACAAACATAAAAGTCATAGTGTGACAATTCTCCCCACCACAGACACTTTCTGCCCCCAGAAAGTCACCCAGTAGAACAACAGACCGAAAAAATACCCATTCCTGAATGAAACCAAGGGAAACCACAATATAAGAGAACAAGAGAACATGATAGGGTTCTCCCTACCACAATAGGTCAACTAATGTGGAAATTTAACACCCAACTATAGCACCCTGGGAAAGGGGGCGACATGGGAACAACCAACCTATCTAAACTAAGTTCTATAGAATGAGAAAACAACACCTCCACTAAAACTTAGAACTCTCAACCCAGACCAAAGAAATCCCGAACGCTAGAGAAAAACCTCTAAGAAGAACTCAACCCAAGCAGTAAACCCGAGCATAACCATGAACATCGACTCTTCATAGGAAGTTACATCTCTAAACGAACACAGTTAAACCAAATCAAACCAGACAAGGGAAAAACACACTTTGAAGAAAAGCGCATGATTCACAAAACCATGATCAAACAAATAAAATTGTATGTATTACAATAGAACATGTCTCTCATAACTCCAATACAAAACAATGAACTTACAACATCAAAAATTTAAAAGCATAAAAACAATAATAGAAAGACTTTTAATGTTCCACTGTCAACACGGAACACAAAACTTGAACTGAGGCTTCACACCCCTAGAAACTCCTGACTATACGTGAGATTCACCCCAAGACATGTGGCTGGGACTCTGATGGCTGAAGCATCTCCTACCTCAAAGTCAGGCACTAGAATCCTTCCGTCATCGAATCTTCTTCAGGCGATGCTTCTTGTAGAACTTCCCTTGATGGCCCAACATCCTCAATGATAGCACATCTTTGAAGGGATGCGACATGACAGCCTCACGTGACCAAAGCGACCACACTAGTAAAACACCATTGAATGGTCTGACGAACTGGAAGCCAGAACCACTACATATGACTTTTTAGAAATAGTTCCCTCTGGAACACCCTTCTCGCCAGATGGGGAACCTTCACAAGAAGTTGGATACACTGGATTTCCAACCATATGCGCTCCGGAGACCAACTTGGATAAAATATCATCATCCACCAACTTCTCGAAATGATGGTCCCCAGAAGAGAGGACCTGCTCCTTGATCTCTAGACAAAGACCCCCGATGAAGAGATAAGTCTTCATCAAATCCAGTGATGCTACCTATGGAGAAAAGGACACAAGTTCTTTGAAATGGTCAACATATACATTCAACATCCGTTGGCCTTGTTGAATTCCCATAAGTTCTTCCCTTTTCATCGTCTTCACCTCCTCGATTATAAACCATCAGATAGAGACAGATTTTAAGACATCTCACGTCATCCCAACTTGCATTGATGGTGGGGTGAGCAACTCCCATACGTCTAGAGACGGACCTTCAAACTATCCTAAGACAACACACACTATTATAGATTCGGTAGTTCCCAACATCCTGAAAGCACACTCGACCTCTTCAAACCACATAACTACCTTTAACGGACCCCGATCATCATTAAGTACAGACAATGTCCGAGAAGGACCAAAAATTGGGCATGAATTATTAGAAACTCTGGGGACATTTTTGGGCAGCAATTTCTGAAAAACATATAAAACACAGAACCAAAACCAATATTATGACGAATAAATATCATTGAAAGAGTTTTCATCCAAAAACATCCAACTCAAAAACCAAACAAATACAAACACAACAGAAAAATCCCTTTTTATTTTAGATTTCAAAACTACCTTCTTTGAAGACCATTTTCCAAATACCAAACCCCCTTTTCAAACCAATTTCAATTTCCAAAAAAAATTTTCCCTTTAATAAAATTGATTTAGAAAACAAGGTCAAGACTTTAATTCCAAGTGTACACCTCATTAATCTCATGAACTATTGCACATGTCTTCATATGATTTCATCCATACGCACCAACACGCACTTTCCATGCATTCCCTCACATGTGTAAATGTTCATAAATAGTACCTGAGGTTGCACCCAAACCATACCTCTACGAGTTCCAAGAAATCACCAGATTTTTAGACCAAGAGCTTTCAGTTTTAAAAATATATATACTTCACAAATTTAAATCCATTTAAAAGAAATCATTATCATTTCAAGAACTTATTTTTTTCATTTTCAAAAGTACTCTTACTTCCGATAAAAGAAAAGAAAAAAAAATCACTTACACAAACCAAAACCAAGACAACACTTAACTTGCATCAAATCAGTGAATAAATGGACTAGTAGTCATGCTTAACCTAGCGACATGGTAGTGGGTCATTCCCTAAGTAAGATTCAATGACTAAGAAGAACTTAAACCATGTACGTAGACTCCACATGGGGCACTACTCCATGTAAAATCACAACATAACATTGGTTAGCCTTTGTTTTCATCCCTCAATCCAAAACAAATCATAGCGAGACAAGAACTAAATTCTCGGACTACCCCTGGAGACTAGAGGTTCAGAACGGGTAAGGGTTCATGACGTCCTTCCCATACCTACCTCTTGAGTCCAGAAAGTCCTAATATCCATCTACCAGACACCCCAAATAACAATAACCTCCCTCTGATACCATTTTTTCACGAACCAACCTGTGTCGACCCTAAACCGATCACCAGATCTGATTCGCAACATGGCCCGAGTGGCGTTCCCTATCCTCCCGGGCTGGAGACAAGCACTAGGGAGTCAATAGAGGACAATTGGAAATGATTTGACCCATAAATTAAAGACAAGTAAAGAATTGGAAAAAGTAAAATAATGCAAGGAAAATAAATGACACGAAAAAGGAGGAACAACCAACAATAGAAAACTGACCTGACCACGACCAAAACTCTTCACGAATCCAAGTGTTTCTCACCAGTCTACAACCAACTCTCGCCAACTGCGAGCAAGCTCAAGTCAATCCTGCAACAAAACTAAAAATAGGAAAACACTATAGGTGTGAGTATTAAAACTCAGTAGGTGTTCCCAATAAACTATTCCCAATGCACTACCTTTAAACAAGTAAATTTACTAATTCTAGGTTTGAACTAAATTATACAAAATATGGGCTTCCACACACGCACGTTCATTTCTCAAACAAGTAATGGTTTATTTCCCTTTTTAATTTAAAAACAACTTTAATGTTTGAAAGGAATAGGTGCATTTATTTTTAAAACATTTTTGTGAACAACTTAGAAATCCAAATTTTAGTTGTTAGTCAAAGGGAAAACCACACACAACACACAACACATGCTAAGGGAAATGGAAAAGAAGTGGCACATAGGGGCCAGCAACTGAACTAGACCTCTCAATCATCCTCCACACAAAAATAAACACTAAAGAAAACATGGGTCGAACCTAGGAGCTCATGAACAATATAGAACATACCATACATGTGAATCATCCTGAAGGCATGCCTACTCTCGATGACGTCGTAATGCCCTAACACCTGGTGTTTCCCTACATGGCCTAACTGAGGGTCCCAGTCCCCTATAATAGTTTAATCCATACTAAGGGCCACTACACAATGCGTAATCTAAACTAGTGCAGCAATCATTCTCAGAATATTCACTTACTATGTCAGGTTCCCATGTCAACACATATAATCAACACGAAAGGGGTGACTCAACAAAGTCAATCAAGTAGCACAAACATCACACACAAATTATGCGGTCAACATACACAAAATATCACCTTTGAGTCACCCCAAAGAGAGTTTTCCAAAATAATTTATTTTATTAAAGTGCCAAATGGGCCTTCACCAATTTGAAATAAAATTCTCATTTCTCAAGAGAACTAAAATATTGCTCACTCTTCAAAAGAAATAATTTATCAATAAACTAGAACTACATTTGAAATTTTATAAATTATGTTTAAAATCCAAATGGGAATTCATTCATTACTAGGTGTCCCCTCGTCAAGAAAATATTTCAAGTGTCGTGTATAAAACAAACGGATCTTTTTACACCAAATAATCATTTTAAAATTAATTATCTTATATTATTTCTCATTTATTAAAATTAATAAAATATCAAGATATTAATAAATCTTGAATTTAAAGGCGAGTGTAGTGGGTGACCTACCTCACTTTTCAGCTCGAACACGACAATGCGACACACCTCACAAAGGCATGAAAAAACGCACAAGATGATGATCGTTGTATTGCGGTTTTCCTCACCAAAACGCTGAAACAACTTCACAAACAACTAAAATCACATAAACATGGACTTAAAACAATCCAAGCAAATAAACAATGCAAAATAACTAGCTCGACAAGTTTTGAAAATACCACATCAAAACACGTATCAAAACACAACCAATCTCTATATTAGAATCCAATCACGACCTTTAGACACACCAACCAATTTGAAAACATCATATGCACCACATGGTTAAAGTAATAAACAATTTGAACAATTTATAAAACATACTCAAATGGTGAAACCAAGGTTCACATCAAAACATACTCAGTTTCACCTAAGAAAACACTTTAAAATAAAACACACAACATCATCACTACTAATTCACATAAAAATAATTCACTTTATTATGCATGTATGTCAAACAACAACAAAAAATATTTCTGCACCACACCATTAAACCATAAAACAATATTATACACACAACCAACCAAACCAAACACCACACATTCCAAAGTCACCATTCACACACCCCAAACTATATTTCAAAACCACACGTACTCTAACACCCTTCAAAAATACAATCTGCACTGCTAAAACAATTTAATAAAACCTTTACACGATTTACAAAAACACATTCACAATGCACAAAGGGTTTTTCACCATGAATAATTCACATTTCACATGAAAACCCCCAATTTCAAATCAAATACTCAGCCAACCAATTTGAAACATGCTTTCGCAGCATATGCAAAAATAATAGAACATGATACTATACATAAGAAAAATAAATTCACCAAAATCACCACACAATAAATTCAAATTATACCTCAATAAATTTAAACAAACATATTAAATTAATCAAAAAATATTATGGAAAGTAAACACCTACAACAAGGATGGTGTACTGGGGAAAACCGAATCAAGCGGCAAATAAATGCACTGGAAAGAAACTAGTTTGATGAAGGGAGGGTGGTGTGACGGGAAGGGAAGCAGGTTCCAGGGGGTGCTATGGTGTTTTTGGAGTTGGTTAGCAGGCCGAAGGTAGAGGGAAAGGGAGATGGGGTCATGCGGCTGCTACTAGAGTGGTCGTGCGAGGGTGGCCAGAGCTGGCAGAGGGGTTGGGGAACTGCTTGCCGGCACAAGTCCGGGGAACCAGAAAATTAAGAAACCCTAATCTAACCTGGTCAGCTGCCCCCCCCCCTTCCCCCATTCCTTCTTCTCCCCTATGCAGTGCCGCTTGACCAGGCCCTTGATTCTCCTGCTCCAACCCCAACCTCTCTCGTCCACCTCCTACTCACAGCCTCCGGCGTGCCCTCGCATCACCATCCCCCTTTCCGCCTCCGCATCTCTGGCAATGCTGCAGCCCTCCAGCTTCATGCCTTCTCTTGTTTCCCCCTTCCCCTTCACCATTTTACTGCATGCAGTAATGCCCCCTCGCGCTCATCCCTAGAGGACCCTAGCCTCACTCCTAGTGGCCCCCTGTACGACCCCTCACTCCCTCCTGGTTCCCCCAGCTTGCACCATCCAACAGTGCCCCGACCCCTCCGCCAGCTCCGGCCACCCTTGCATGGCAGCTCTGGCAGCATCCGCAAGACCCTTCCTCCCTTTCCCTCTACCTTAGGCCTTCCGAATAGCTCGAACAGCACTCTAGTGCCCCCTCGAACCCGCTTCCCTTCTCGTCGCACCACCCTCCCTTCATCCAACTGGTTTCTTTCTGGCACATCCATTAGCCGCTTGATTCTGTTTTTCCCAGCGCACCAGCTTTTCTTTAGGTGTTTCCTTTCCATAATATTTTTAGATTAATTTAATATGTTTGTTTAAATTTATTAAGGTATAATTTTATTTAATTGTGTATTGATTTTAGAGAATTTATTTTGCTTAAGTATAGTAGCATGTTATCTTTTTTTGTGTATGGTGCGAAAGCACGTTTCAAGTTGGTTGGTGAAGTATTTGGTTTCAAATTGGGGGTATTCATGTGAAATGTGGTGTATTAGTGGTGCAAAACACTTTGTGCATCGTGAATGAATTTTTGTAAATTGTGTAAAGGTTTTGTTAAATTTTTTTAGAAATGGAAATTGTATTTTTGAAGGGTGTTAGAGTACGTGTGGTTTTGAAATATAATTTGGGGTGTGTGAATGGTGACTTTGGAATGTACGGTGATTGGTTTGGTTGGTTATGTGTCTAAGATTGTTTTACTGTTTAATGGTGTGGTGATGAAATATGTTTTTTTGGTTTTCGAAATACATTCATGATAAAGTGAATTCTTTTTAAGTGAATTAGTTGTGATGATGTTGTGTTTTTTATTTTAAAGTGTTTTCTTATGTGAAACTGAGTATGTTTTTATGTGAACCTTGGTTTCACCATTTTCATATGTTTTATAAATTATTCAAATGGTTTATTACTTTAATCATGTGTTGTGTATGATTTTTTCAAAGTGTTTGGTGTGTCTAAAGGTCGTGATTGGATTCTAATATAGAGATTGGTTGTGTTTTGATACGTGTTTTGATGTGATGTTTTCAAAACATGTTTAGCTAGTTATTTTGCGTTGTTTTTTCATTTGGATCATTTTAAGTCCATGATTATGTGGTTTTAGTTGTTTTTGCAGTTGTTTCAACGTGTCGGTGAGGAAAACAGAGATACAACGATCATCAACTTGTGCGTGCTTGCATGCCTTTGCGAAGTGTGTCGTGTCATCGTGTTCGAGCTATAAATTGAGGTAGGTCCCCCACTGCACTTGCCTTTAAATTCATAATTTATTAATTTCTTGATATTTTATTAATTTTAATAAATGTGAAATAATATAAGATAATTAATTTTAAAATTATTATTTCGTGTAAAAAGAGCCGTTTATTTTATACACGACACTTGAAATATTTTCTTGATGAGAAGACACCTAATAATGAAAGAATGATCGTTTGTATTTTAAACATAATTCACGGAATTTCAAATGTAGTTTTGGTTTATTGATGAATGATTTCTTTTAAAGCATGAGGAATCATTTTGGTTCTCTTGAGAAATGAGGATTTTCTTTAAAATTGGTGAAGGCCCGTTTGGAACTTTAATAAAATAAATTGTTTTTAAAAACTCCCTTTGGCGTGAATCAGAGGTGATATTTTGTGTACATTGACTACATGATTTGTGTGTGATGTTTGTGCTACTTGATTGACTTTTTTGACTCACCCCTTTCCTTTTGATTATATTTTTTGACCTGGGAACCTGACATAGTAAGTGAATCTTCTGAGAACGATTATCGCACTAGTTTAGATTATGAACTAGCTAGTGGCCCTTAGTACGTATTACACTCTACTAGGAGATTGGTCCCCTTGGTTAGGCTATGTACGACAACATTGGGCGTTAGGTTGTTATGACGTCATCGAGAGTAGGCATGCCTTCAGGAGGAGTCACATGTATGGTATGTTCTGGATTCTTCACGAGCTCCTAGGTTCAACCAATGTTTTCTTTAGTGTTTATTTTTGTGTGGAGGACGATTGAGAGGTTTAGTTCGGTTTATGGCCCCTGTGTACCACTTCTTTTCCATTTCCCTTAGTGTGTGTTTTCTGTTGTGTGTGGTTTTCCCATTGACTAACAGCTAAAATTTGGATTTATAAATTGTTCGCTGAAATGTTTTAAAAAGAAATGCACTTGTTTCTTTCATACATTAAACTTGTTTTTAAATTAAAAAGGTCAATGGACCGTTACTTGTTTTAGAAATGAAAGTGCAAGTGTGTAAACCCATATTTTTTTTAATATACTTCAAACCTGGAATTAGTAAATTTCTTTGTTTAAAGGTAGTTCATTGGGAATAGTTTGTTGGGAACGCCTACTGAGTTTTAATACTCATTCCTATAGTGTTTTTCTATTTTTAATTTTGTTACAAGTTTGACTTGATCTTGCTCGTTGTGGGTGAGAGTTGGTTGTGGACTGGTGAGCGACTCTCGGAGTCATGAGCAGTTTTGGTCATGGTCAGGTTAGTTTGTTGTTATTGGTTGTTCCTCCTTTTTTGTGTCATTTATTTGCCTTGAGTTATTCTACTTTTTTCATTTCTTTACTTGTATATCATTTATGGTCCAAATCATTCCCAATTATCCTATATTGACGCCCTGGCGCTTGTCGCCAGCCCAGGAGGATCGGGAACGCCTCTCGGGCCATGTCGCGAATCGGCTTGGGTGATCGGTTCAAGGTCAACCTGGGTTGGTTCATGACAAGATAAGAGGAATATAAAGGAAACATTATAGGTGTGATAATAATAATATTGATAGATAAGTAATGATGTAACAAGACAGCATAATGACAACACAAGAATGTTGTGACAACATTTAATCATGTCATAAACATAATTGAAGGATATAATCCAAGAAAACAAAAAATTGTGGAAAATACACATAGTATATTAGTTTTGATCCCTAATCCCATAAAATATGTCTCAAGAGATTATAACATTACCCAATTCATTGATACACTACATGGGTGCACCAATCATTTCCATCTTATGTACATGCATATATGTTTGACATAAATCATACCAAATAATAGTTCCATTAAATTAATTTAATCCCACTATCATGATGTGAGGGTCATATAAATATAATTATAAAATAAATAAAGTATATTTACATATATTTGATTACTCTTGAGTTTAAATAATGATCGAATTCTCTTCAAAAGAATTTTTTAACAACCCTGACCCCAATATCCTAGAGTCGGTGGTTATTTTATTATAATGGAATAGATACAAGAGATCACATCTCCAATGATCATTAGGGTTATTATTCTTTAAGAAATAGATATATAAATGTTTCACTTATTAAATTATTAATTAAATATAGAACATAAAAAATAAATAAAACTTATTCCTTGATAATTATTCAAAAAAATTATTCATATAAAGAGGAAATAAAAGAAAATAATAGGACAAGCTCAAATTCCCAGTAAGGGTTATATATAGCAGAAACATGAATCAATAATTTTTGAATCATAATCAATAAGTAATAATAAAAATATAATGGTAAATAATTGAATAACAATTACCATTTAATCAATAGGTTGAGAATGAAAATGAATCCATAGATTTTTTCATAGTCAAAATTTCATGGATAATAATAAATGAATTTTGAATGAAGGAAATGACCATTTATTGGACATCATGTATTTGAAACATGATCCCCCCCCCATCAATTCCTTAAAAATATTGTTTTAGTTTTTGGGTATAAACCCATCTGATTTTTCTTAGTAACGAGGAAAAATGTCCTTTCACGAACTACTTTGTCTCATGATACATGTTGATGCAGCGATGGGCTATATAATATTGGGGCCCTATCACTGTAGGTCCAAATCATTGTTCATACATGTATTTAATTCATGAAAATATTCCTTATCAAAATATCCATATTGGGTAGAGGATATGGATATACCAATATTTCCCAAGTTAAAATAATATTCAAAGTAAACACCCTACGTAAAAAAGGTATACAGTTTGGCCAATAATGATAAACTTTATATAAGAAAAATTGATATTTAATGAAATAATCTATGAGTTACGATCATACATAAAAGGTTATGTATATCTCACAGAAGTGAAATTGAGACAAGAAACCCTTTACCATAATTCCCTCTTAATTTTTTCGAATTTCCACCTCCGGAGTTATAAACATTTATTTATTTAAAAATTGATTTGGAATTGAATTGTAGTAATTTATACTAATATTTATCAGTTATAATAACTATATTATATATCATAATTGAATCATTTTGATTTCATTTTTTACTTAAAAATTTATGGTTTTGCGAAAATTTAGTTAATTTATTATTTTTAATTTATACATTATAATAATTAATTATATAATAGTTTAATTCATAATATTACATTATTATATATTATATATTGTTTTTAATATGCAAAAATTGGGATGGTTATATGTGTTGATGTGTAAATTTCTTCATAAGTTGTTTATTGACCATTGATGATACATTATCTGTAGAGCAGGAGGAAGATGTTTAAAATTATATATATATATATAGTAGTATGATATATAGAGTTGGTTTACACCATTAATAAATGTTAAATTATTTCTTATGAAATTACTTTAATTTTTTTGTTGTAAAAGGGTTAGTGGAAAAATTAAATGACGAGGAAGAATAACTGAAAATAGATAAAAGTGGATCATAACTTACTTAATCATTGGTGTATCCTCACTTGTATGACACTATAATTCCTTAGATCTTAGATTTTTATTTCTCCTAAATGTGGTTGTGGGTTCTATGAGTATTAAGAGGAAATATATTGGAAGATATTTTTCTTTAGTGAGAGGTGTGGTTTTCCAATTAAAGGGAAAGGGGTTATTTATACTTGAGGATATGGGTATTTTTAGAATAAAATAGGATATAGAATAATATATCAAAGGAAAAAAATGTAATAGTGAATTTTGTACAATATGAATCATATATTAGTATAATGTAACTATTTTTATACATTAAATACCCATTATATTTCTTATTTATTTATTTATTATAAAGTATAATTGAATTAATGAAAAACTATAATTTTATGGAATCACTTTTGACTTTTTTTTAATGATCTTCTTAGGCTTGGAAAATGAGTTTATTAGATTTTAATGAAACATTTATCAAATTAAATATAGCATGGATGAATTTAAATTCCTATAAAAGTATTATGTCATTATTACATCATGAATTATTTAAGTTGAGTTACACCAAGCTTGTGAAAAAATATATTTTTACTATTCACACCAAAATAGAATTATTTTAGAAAATTACCTCATGATAATTTGGATATAGTTATTTGAAAAATTGACACCATTTTATTGAACTATTTTCCAAAATATGAGAATTTTATTTTTTTAATTGAAATAATCATTTATTTAAAAAAATTGTAATTTGAATATTATAAACAGTTTTCTCACATATTGAAAAATTAATTATGGTCCGAAAAAATTAACTTATAATTGTAATAAAAAATAATTATTATTTATATATTTTATAAAAATAAATTTTATTTTAAATAATTTGATTAATAATAAAATTATAATCTTTTACTTTCAACAAAAATACCAACACCTAATTTATCATTTTTAAAACAATTATTTACTTATTCCATGATATAAATATATCATATTTTAATTTGTGAGATACCTAAATTTTATTTAAAATTTCTCAGTGATGTTATTTTTCAGAAGTCCATATTATTATTCTGAATGCTAACATAACTAGTCTAATGATTGTGTTAATATTTAATATTATAACATGGTTTATTTAGGAATCGTGTTGCATGAAACATAAACAATCAAATAAATTTAATTTACATAAAAAGACACATAACATAAAATCTTGTGGTGTTATTTTCTTCAGTCCTTCAAAATTTTCATCCTCTTAATTTTTCATGAATATTTCCTTCAAAATAGATATGGGTGGTTCTTATTCATAACATCCTCAAGATCCCACATTTCTTCTTACATTTTATATTTTCTTTAAATATCCTTTACCTGTAAATTTATCTAATTTCCCAATACATTATCTATATAATCAATAATATTGATAGTCTCTTAAATTTAAGACACATAATTTTGTAGTTCTATATCTTCATAAGAGAGCACATGCGTTGGGTTTGGCATGCACATATTTAACAGTGATATGTAGAACACATCATGAAATTTAGAGACACTTGGGGGCATTGCTAATCAGTAATCTATAGCACAAATATGTTCCTTAATTCCAAATGGTTTGATTTACCTAGGGCTTAGTTTCCCTTTCTTACTGAACCTTATGACACCCTTAGATGAAGATACTTTTCGAAATAAGTGATCTCCCTCTTGATATTCCAAATCCTTTCTTCCTTGGATAGAGAAACTCCTTTTTCCAAATTTTAGATTCTCTAATATGATCCTAAATAATCATTTCCATTTTTGTTTCTTCTTTAATATGTTATTGGACCATATGTGTCCATTCACCAACAACATCCCAATTTATTGAAGTAAAAAATGTCTTCCCATATAATTATTCATATGGCACCATTTGAATTCTATAATCAAAACTATTATTGTAGTAAAACAATACTAAAGAAAAATATTGATCCCACCTTCATTGAAAGTCAATTGACTATGATTTCAAAATGTCTTCCAATGTTTGAATAGTACTTTCAGACTCTTTTTCTGTTTGATGGTGATAATAAGTTCTTAATGTAAGTTAAGTATCTAAATCCTTATGAATATTCTTCTAGAATTTTCATATAAAATAGGTATCTTGATTAGTCATAATCAATAGGGGTGAACCAAGAAGACTTAAATATTCAATAATATAGAGTCTTTCTAGGAACTGAATACGTTAATCCTCTCTTATTTCATGAAAATTTTCCATTTTGATAAGACAATAAACAATAAACCACATCACATAATTCCTTCTAGGTGTACTTGGTATTCCTCAGACAAATTCCATCGTATTTTCATCCCAAATACACTCATGAATATGTAGAGGTTTCCTGGATCATATAGGATGCTATCTCTCGATATTTACTTATTGAAAAACTGGAAATCTTGACACATATTTTTCTATTTCCCACTTTATATTATACCACCATAAATGTCCATTCATATCCCTATATGTATTGGTAATACTGTGGTGTATAGATAAACTTTATCAATGAGAATTTTATAATAGTTCTTGTTTTCCCTTATCCATTTATGGAAAACATAAACTCTTTCCAGATTTCATAATTTCATCCTCATACCCAAATTCTTCCAGTCTTCCATCCTTAATAGATGTAATTTTCCTTCAAAAATTCTCATTGTAATATTGAGATGTATTTATAATTTCTAATAATGATAGTTTAGAAATCATTTGTAAAAATATATATGTTTCCTCTTCTATAACAATTACCATATTTATCATTACTAACTCATTAAACATATGATCTTTCTCAAACCCCATTTGAGTTATAATTCTGGGATCTTTTTTTCTTAATGTATATTCTACTTTATTTCCATTTCATGGGTGGTAGTGTATTGAACAATCATAATATTCCAGTAACTCAATCCATTTCATTTTCCCCATGTTGTGTTCTTTCTATATAAAGATGTAATTAAAACTCTTGAGATCCATATATATATGACATATTTATCTACTGAGATAGTTTCTCTATGTCTTTATAGAAATTATTATGGATACAAACCCAAGATCATGAGTTGGAAAAAAAATCATGAATATTCAACTGCCTTGATGTATATGTAATAAATTTATCATTTTTTGAAAAGGAAAAAATATTGACCTTTCTTAAATGCATCAAATTATATCAAATAACATTCATTTATTGATTTTAAAGAAAAAATAAAATCATTTATTCATATTATATTAAATTATTCAGGTCATTATGCACATTCATATATCTATATAAACATAACGACTTTACCTATGACACTAGTGGAAAAAATGTTTAACACGTCGGCATTTTTTACGTCGGTTATATATAACCGGTGTAAAAAGCTATAAAAGTATATTTATCACGTCGGTTAACCGATGTGATAAATCAATAAGAATCCATTTTTTACATCGGTTTTTTTATAATCGATGTAAAAAATATTGAGATTTCCTTTATCACATCGGTTATTTTATAACTAACGTGATATATTACTTTCTAATTCGATTATTAAATAACCAATGTTATAAACATGAAAAAAACATTTTATCACCTCGGTTATTTTATAACTGACATGATAAACCTTTTAAATGATTTATCACACCCCGTATTCAGTCATTCTATTTTCTTCGATCTGGCGACCTGCAACTCATCTCTCCCAAATAGAAAACCTAGAAAGGATTCTTCAAAGTCGTCACCTCCAGCCTCATTTTTCTAAGATCATTCATCATCTTTATTGTCATCAAATCTATCAGGTCGACTCTCAACACTCAAGTAAGATTTATACGGCTCGGTTTAAGTTTTTTATTTGTCATGATTCCCTAAAATAAGTTTTTCAGATGTTATTTTTATATCTTTGATCTTGCTATCATGGTAAGTTTCATAGTGTTCATTTATACCGTGATAAATATTTTTCTAGTAAAATGAACCATAAAAGTGATATCATGAAACTTTATTCTTTTTGTGTGTTCCGTCATGTGTGTGTGCGCGTACAGGGGGTGTCGGGGTGGGGTTGTCTAGTGGGGTGTGGGGCAGTCCAGGGGTGGGGGTGGTGTCCAGGGGGTGGGGGTGTCTATGGGGTGTCAAAGGGGGTGGGGGTGGTGTCTAGGGGGGTAGGGATATCCAAGGGGGTTGGGGTGTCCAAGGGGGTGGGGGTGGTGTCCAGGGGTGAGGGGGTGTCCAAGGGGGTAGGGGTGTCCAGGGGTGGAGGGGTGGTGTCTAGGGGGTGAGTGGGTTGTCCAAGGGGGTAGCGGTGTCCAGGGGGTGAGGGTATCCAGGGGTGGGTATGTCTAGAGGGGTGGGGGTTGTCCAGGGGTGGGGGATTTCTAGAGGGGTGGGGTGTCTAGGGGGTGTCAAAGGGGGTGGGGGTGGTGTTCAGGGGGTGAAAGGGATATCCAAGGGGTTGGGGTGTCCAAGGGGGTGGGGGTGGTGTCCAGGGGGGTGAGTGGTATGTCCAAGGGGGTAGGGGTGTCCAGGGGGTGGGGGTGTCCAAGGGGTGGGGGCTGTCTAGAGGGGTGGGGGTTTTCCAGGGGGTGGGGTTGGTTTCTAGGGGTGATTGGGTTGTCCAAGGGGTAGGGGTGTTCAGGGGGTGGGGGTGTCCAGGGGGTGTGGGTTGTCTAGAGGGGTAGGGTTGTCTAGGGGTTGGGGGATATCCAAAGGGGTGGGCGTGTCTAGGGGGTGGGGGTGGTGTCCAGGGGGTGCAGGGGATGTCCAAGGGGGTTGGGGTGTCTAAGGGGGTGGGGGTGGTTTCTAGGGGGTGAGGTGTTGTCCAATGGGTAGGCGTGTCTAGGGGTGGGGGTGGTGTCCAGGGGGTGAGTGGGTTTTCCAAGGGGGTAGGGGGTGTCCAAGGGGTGGGGGTGTCCAAGGGGTGGAGGTTTCTAGAGGGGTGGGGGTTGTTCTGGGGTGGGGGTTGTTCAGAGTGGTGGGGTGTCAAAGGGGGTGGGGGTGGTGTCTAGGGGGTGTGGGGGCTGTCTAAGCGGGGTGGGTGTCCAAGGGGGTGGGGGTGGTGTCCAGGGGGGTGAGGGGGCTGTCCAAGGGGGTAGGGGTGTCCATGGGGGTGGGGTGGTGTCCACGGGGGTGAGTGGGCTATCCAAGGGGTTAGGGGACTGTCCAGAGAGTGGGTGGATATCCAGAGGGGTGGGGTGTTGTTTAGGGGGTGGGGACTGTCCCAGGGGTGGTGGTGTCCAGGGTGTGGGGGTGGTGTCCAATGTGCTAGAGGGTTGGATAGCCCCCTCACCCCCTAGACACCACTCTCCCACCCCTCTGAACACCGCCCATCCCCATGGACTACCCCTCACCCCTGTATAGCCCCCCCCCCCCACCCCCCCTGGACTCCCTGGATAGCCCCTACCCCCATGGAAAGCCCTGACCCCCTTGTACAGCCCTCCCTAGATATCCCCCAACCCCCTTGAACACCCTCTTGGTATGTATGTATATATATATATATATATATATATATCCAAATGGTTTCATTGAAACCATTGGAATATTTTAACTTTAGGTAGTCTATACCAATAGTTCCTATAGAATCATTAGTATAGATCTATTGCAACGACCATCATGCCAACGGTGTGTGAAACTGTTGGGTACCCCCAATGGTTTCAGGGGTTATCCCAATGGTTTCAAATCGTTAGGATCTGTGTAATTTTTAGTAGTGAATGTATACATATTTTAATATTTATACTTCATATTTCTTTTTTACGGAAGGGTGAATTTGGTATCCAGTTGCATCAGGATGTATTCTTTGTGTACCTTAAGAAGAAAGGATCCAAGATGAAACTATTATATCTCACTATATTTTCTTTTTAAAATTATTTCCATGTATATTTTTTTCAAATACGCATAGATTTGTTTTATATTTCAAAAAAAAAATTACATTAAAATTATTATATTTTTTATATAAATATATATTTTCCCTAACTATATTTTCTTTTTTGTAATTTTCTAAATGAAATGTTCAAAGAAGTGACATTTTTTTCTTTCTATTCCTAAAATGTTTGAATATGAAGAAGTTTAGAAGTAGATAGATCAAAGATCATCTAATTTTTCATGGTTTTAATCCGAGTTACAGGCCTTGAATTTGGCATGGTGAAATAGGATAGAATGTCAGATCTACTGATGGTAATGATTAAAAATAGGGTAACTCTGATGGAATTAAAGAAATGATTCGTGATATTACAGCAGAAGAAATTGAGATTTAACCGACAATTGAGTGTCTATATAGTGATTCTGAAAAACCAATGTATCATGGTTGTATGGATTTTACAGTTTTTTCGGTGGTTTTTAGATTGATTAAACTGAAGGATAAACATGGATGGAGTGACAAAATGTTTAAAGAGCTGTTACAATTTATGAAAGACATTCCTCCAAAAGATAACGATCTTCCAGATTCACATTATAAGGCCAAGAAAATATTATGCCCGATGGGATTGGGATACAATAAAATGCATGCCTATCTGAATGACTGTATGATATATAGGAAGGAATATGAATTTCTTTCAGAGTGGCCAAAATGTGGGACATCATGGTATAAGTTGAAATAAAAATCACAAGCTGATGTAGATATTACAAAGATCCCTTTCAAGGTATTTTGGTATCTTCCAATAATTCATCATTTTAATTGTTTATTTCCTAATTCACATGATTCAAAAAGGTTAAGATGGCATACTGATGAGAGGATATGTGATGGAAAAATACGTCATCCAAAATATTGTCCACAATGGAAGAAAATTGATGAGCATTATCCTATATTTTGAAATGAAATTAGAAATATCAGACTAGGGTTGTGCACAGATGGAATGAATTCATATCGAACCCTCAATAGCACACATAGTTCATGGCATGTTTTATTGGTAATTTATAACCTCTCTCATGATGTTTTCATGAATCACAAATATTTCATGTTGATTATAATGATCTCTAGTACTAAGCAACCAAGTAATGATATTGATGTTTTCTTGTCACCATTGATTTATGATTTGAAACTTTTATGGGAGGATGGTATTATGGTGTATGATTCTTATAAAATGGAATATTTTCAGCTGCATGCAGTGCTTATGTTCACTATAAATGACTTCCCAGCATATGGAAATTTTTCTGGATACAGTGTTAAGGGGCATAAAGCATGTCCAACTTGCAAACAAAAGACTTCATATTTTTAATTGCATCATGGGAGGAAAACAGTGTACATGGGTCATCAAATTTTTTTGCCTATGGATCACTCTTATAGAAGACTAAAAAGGGAATCTAATGGATCGAAAGAATTTTATATTACTCCAAAAACATTATCCCATGATGTGTATTTTGAGAGGGTGGAAAACCATGATGTGACATTGGGAAAGACACAAAAATATGGTAATGATAGACATATTTAGAAGAAAAGTCAATATTTTTTGTGCTACCATATTTGAGATATTATGAAGTTAAACATAATATTGATGTCATGCATGTGGAGAAGAATAACTATGAATGTTTTATTGGAACATTGTTAAATATTAAAGTAAAGACAAAAGATGGGTTAAATACAAGGTTAGACTTACTATCAATGGGAATACGTTTGGAGTTAGCTCCCACTCCTAATGGAAGACGAACATTTCTTCCCCTAGCTTGTCATACATTATCCAAGAGGGAGAAAATTAGTGTTTTTTAGTGTCAACATGATATCAAAGTGCCTCAAGTTTATTCTTAAAATGTAAAAAAAATTGTCTCATTAAAGGATTTGAAGTTGATAGGTATGAAATCTCATGAGTGTCACATCATGATGTAATAACTTCTACTAGTTTCATTGTGTGAAATATTTCTCATCCATGTCATAAAGAATATAATGAAGTTATGTTATTTTTTCAATTCAATTTGTAATAAGTTTATTTATGTGAATGATTTGAACATTTTAGAAAATGATGCAATTGCTATACTTTTTCAATTGGAAATGTATTTTCCACCATATTTATTTGATATAATGGTGCATTTAATGATTCATCTAGTTCGAGAAATAAATCTTTGTGGACCTGTATATCTTGGTTTCATGTATCCTTTTGAATGTTATATGAAAATATTGAAGGGGTATGTTAAGAATCCATATCGACCTGAAGCCTCCATTATTGAAAAGTATATTTCTAAGGAGGTTGCGGAGTTTTTTATGAGCTACTTGTCTACGGTGGAGCACATATATTTTCCTCCATCTCACCATGAACGAGTTAATAATGAGGGAAAGGGGATTCATGGCTTGAAATTCAAATCATTTTCAGCTGAACAGATGAAGAAGTTAGAATTATACATCTTAAATAACATAGTTGATGCTCAACTGTATATCACATTTCATATTAATGATTTGAAACAATTTCATCCAAAGAAGAAAGAAATGTGGATTTTTAATTAGCACAACAAAACATTTTTTCATGGATTAAAAAGTCCTTTCTTGGTAGATCAGATGTATCAGAGATATTAGGAAGGATAGTAGGTGGTTCATGTTTAAATGGGATAACATGTTCTGGTTATGATATTAATGGATATACATTTTATATGAAAGCATAGGACAACAGAAGTGCAGTTCAGAATAGTGGTGTATTGGTGTTTGCAGAAGCAATGCATTTTTCGAGTTCTAAAGACAAAAACCCAATTTCTGTATCAAGTTCATATTATGGATTTTTTTAAGAAATATGGGAGGTTGATTTCTTTAAAATTAATGTTCTTGTTTTTAACTATAAATGGTTTATCAGTAACAAAAGTGTCAGACACGATGAATTTGGAATGACAGTTATTAATCTGAATATATTGGAAGACACAGCTGATTCTTTTATAATGGCAACACATGTAAAAAAAATTCTATTTAGTTGATCAATCAGATATGCAGTGGTATGTTGTTTTATAAGGGAAAAAAATATTTTGGTGAGGATCGACTTGATGAAGATGCTGATTTATGTGAGATCCCTACTTCCATGGAAAGATTAGCATAACATAATGATGATCATGTTGAAGACATGGTTTTTTCTATAAGGAACGATCATGATGAAGGAATTTGGGAAAATAATCCATTTGTACATTCCTAATATTACAGGTAACATATGTTTATTTCTAGTTTACATTTATTATTTTCATAAAATTCTAGATATTGTAATTTTTTTCTTTATTAAAATGTGTATTAAAAAAATAAGTTGAAGTTTTTATTTATTTTAAATTTTTTTTTAGTGTAGTTTACCATGTTCATCATAGTTTACCAATGTTTACCATAGTTTACCTTTACTTAATTTATATATTTATCGATTTTGTTGAATGAAAATTACACTACCATGTTTACCATCTTTACCATTTTTACCATTGTTTAACATGATTTCCATATTAACCATGCTTACTATTATGTATCTTAGTTCAATTTTACATTTTCTATTTACATTAGTATTGTAATATTTGAATTTGTATATTTGTGAACTAATGTTTGTTTTTTTATTGGAAGGATGATAATAGATCAATCGGTTGATCAACCACATGATTCTATAGATGAGAATAATGATCATACCACTAGGGAAGAACATTCACATGCTCCTCTTGATATTCCCCAATCTTCCTCGTGTGCTCCCATAATGACAAAGAGTTCAAGAGTTGGTAAATGTGGGTGCACACGTTTACCAAAATTATCACTTTCTTGTATGCAGGACCAGAGGATACTCATTGAGTTTTATGAGAATTATATTCCTAGAGGTCCAAATGAAAAATATTTTAAGAGTTGTTTATCAAATCAGGTTAAAAGAAAAGTAATCATTTTTTATGATGATTGGAGAAGTGTGGAAAAAGCGATAATATCTCAATTGTGGGAGGTGATTTTGGTAAGTTATTTTTCTATTGTGTGCCTATTATTTAAATGTTTCTAGTATAATATGTTTTACCTCTTCTTTATCAGATGACATTTGATATTACTGACACTAGAGAGGTCAGGAAGAAATGCTTATTGATGGCTTCTATGAGATGGATGGATTTCAAATAAACCCTCACATTTGATTTCATTTTTGGTCATAGGAGTCATGACAATCCATGTCATATATATCCTTTCATAGATGAAGACACATGGAGACAGTTTGTTGAAAGTAGAAGAAAAGATTCATTTTTGGTAAATACAATGTAAACTTTTATAAGCTTTCTTATATAAATGATATTATTAATGTTTTGTTAATGATTTCTTATTCTGAATTTATAGAAAACAAGGAAATCTCATCAGGAGATCCAATCTAAAAATGTATACCCTCATAGTTTATCTCAGGGAGGGTATAAATTATTGGAAAAACTAATAATGGAAGATAAATTACAAAAAATTGATAGTTGAGTCTTCAAGATTTGGAGAGGTTTCCCCTTCATCCTCTCCATATAGACATGAAAAATGGTTGAGAGATCAGATGGGAAAAAAGGGGCAATATCTTTTGAACGATTCGAGAATCATAGCTGAGATAATTGTAAGATATTTATTTTATTTATTTAAGTTAACTATATTTTTCATATAATTTTAATCATTAAAAAAATGTTCAATTAATTAATATAGGATTATCTTCAAGAGAAGAGCTCACAGGTGGTATTTACAGCTGCTGGGAGGCACGATATTTTATCTAAAGCATTGGAAAAGCCTGAACATCCTGGTCGTGTACAAGGATATCTGACGGGTGTATCAGTTAGAAGAGTATTTCCACATTCTTCTACTTCTTCTATTGAGAGTGTTTATAAAAAATAGAATCCTTGGAGGCTGAAGTTCATAATATTAATGCGACGATGGAGGAAAATATTAGAGCATCGGTACAGTCTATGTTTGCAGACATGCAAAGACAATTTCATACTATAGCTCCCACTCCTCCACCTCCCCCTACAGACCCCATTATTTATCCTCCACCTCCACCAGTAGATTCCACTCCCCCACCTCTACCTACGTACCCCATTTCTTATCCTACTCCTCTTCCGCAGCTTCCTACTTATTGTGTGTTATTTGTTAATGATCCTAAACATCATATAGTTGCATATGGGCTGTTATATTGTATAGGAGATACATTTCATCATCAATAGTTCGAGTTAGAGAATAATATGGTCATTGTACAGGATATTGTAGATAGATCAGCTCGATTACCAATACCTATAGATGAGGTGATGACAGTTGGACATAGTATCAGCCATTTTTTAATTTAGCCATCCAAACTTCTGCGACTCATTACCATAAAGGTATTTATGTTATATCTTCTATTTTATTTTTTTATTAATGTTGTTTTAACATTTGAAAACTAATATATTTTTCTATTTATTTTTACAGGAATAATTCAAAGGTAAAGAAATAATGTATAGACAACAACAAAGACAAATGGATATGACATCAGATACAGATTCTAGTAGTCTTGACAGATTTTCAATATATTAAAATTTGTTGGGGGATCATTATGAGTTTCCAAAGGAAGCTCATGTTTGTAGATGTGTAGTAACTGTGGGTATTTTGAAAACTAATATCATGGAGCTTGTTACTGGAGATAAGTTGGGCATCAATGTGGTGAAAATGTTTTCCATGTATGTCTTAACACCTTTTCCCTACATTATATTTATTAAAAATGTATACTTATATCTATTTTGTATTAGGTATCTTTATAACATGTGTGAGAAGAATGAGCAGACAGATGTATATGGATTCAAGGACCCGCATTTGATTTCCCTTGAAGCACATACATTGGATGAGGAACAAATAATGCTTTATATTGCTGAAAGATTTGAACAGAATATAATCACATAGTGTTGGATGATTCCTTTTTGTGAGAGGTATGAAACCTATCTCTGGAAAATATTTCATTATATTTTAACATAAAAAACCACTAACCTTAAATTATCTTTTATCAGTGATCATTGGATGTTAGGTATTTTTTTCCCAAGGGAGAAAACACTTTATTGGATATGCTCTGCCCATGGTGATGTGTGGGAAAGTTTTAAGAATATTCTGGAAAAGTAAGTTTCAATTTTTAAATAGTTGTATATATTATAACGAATTATAATTTTTTTTAGTCATATTATTTTTTAACAGGGGATGGGTCTACATTCGAAAAAACACAAATAAAATGAGTGCAAAGATAAAATATGTTGAAGTAAAGGTAAATATCCATTTATAATTTTTACTTTTTGATGTATTACATTAAAATAATATTTTGAATTTACACTTATTCAAATGGAATTTTCATGAACAACAAGGTTTTGTTGAATGCGGATATTATATGTTAATATTTATGTATGAAATAATTACAACTAGAACACTTGTAAACTTTAACATGGTAAGATTTCCTTTTAAACGTTTACATTGTAAGATTTCCTTTTAAACTTTTCCATAATATTTTATTTGATTTATTTATTATACATGTTAACTACTATTCTTTTAATTCATAGCTATTTGATAACCCCCAACCCTATAGTGCTCAAGTGGTAAAACACTTACAAGTGGAATGGTCAAATTATTTTACAGGTTTGATTGGATTTTAGTTTGTTTGTAGTGTAAAATGTAATTTTTAAAATTGTCATTATAATTGTGTATTTGGTAGTTTTTTTGGTTGGATTTAGGGTTTTTTTTGTGGAAATTATAAGATATTAATGTTATATAGGTGATTGTTTAATTTTTCACTACTTCTTGTTTTGGTCTAGTTCTAATGGTTTTTCTGGTATGGATTCTGGTCTGGGGGGTTTCCAAGGGTGGGGGGAGGTTTCTAGTGGGGTGGGGGTTTTCATGGGTGTGTAAGGGATGTATAGTTTAGTGGGGGGTGTCCATAAGGGTGAGAGGACTGTCTAGGGGGTGTCAAGGGGTGTGGGGGGTTCCTAGTGGGGTCAAGGGGCTTTTCAGTGGTGTGGGAGGGCTCTCTAGTGGGCTGGGGGTGTATAGGGTGTCCATGAAAGTGGGGGAAGCCTAGGGGGTGTCTAGGGGTGTGGGGGGTTTCTAGGGGTTTGGGAGGGCTCTCTAGGGGGTGTCCATGGGTGTGGGGGTGTACATGGGGTGGGGGTGTCCAGGAGGGTGAGGGGATGTCCAGGGGTAGGGGCTATCCAGGATGGTGGGGTGTCCAGGGGTGTGGGGGTGTCCATGGGGGTGGGGGTTTCTAGGAGGGTGGGAGGGTTGTCCAGGGGTGGGGGTTGTCCATGAGGGTGGGGGCTGTCTAGGGGGTGGGGGTGTCCAGGGTTTTAAGTGGGCTGTTTAGTGGTATGGGGGTTTCTAGGGGTGTGGGAGGCCTGTCAAGGGGGTGGGGGAGGGCTGTCCAGTGGGGTGGGGTTTCCAGGAGAGTAGGAGGGTTGTCTGGGAGGTGTCCAGGGGTGTGGGGGTGCCCAGAGGGATCAGGGGGATTTCCAGGGGTGTGGGAGGGCTGTCCAAGAGGTGGGGGTGTCCAAGGTGTCCATGAGGGTGGGGGAAGTCCATGGGGTGTCCAGGGGTGTGGGGGTGTCCATGGGGGTGGGGTGTCTAGGAGTTTGGGAGGACTGTCCAAGGGGTGGGGGCTGTCCAGGAGGGTGGGGGTGTCCAGGGGTGTGGGGGAGTCCATGGGGTTGGGGTGTCCAGGAGGGTGGGAGTGATGTCTATGGGGTGGGGGATGTCCATGATGGTTGGGAGTTGTCCAGGGGGTGTCTAGGGGGTGGGGGTGTACAGGGTTGTGGGTGGGTTGTTTAGTGGGGTAGGGGGTCCAGGGGTGTGGGAGGGCTTTCCAGGGGGTGTGTGAGTGTTTTCCAGGGGTGGGGGTGATTAGTGGGGTCAGGGGGCTTTCCAGGGGTGTGGGAGGGTTGTCTATGGGGGTGGGGGTGTCCAGGGTTTCCATGAGGGTGGGGGCAGTCCAGGGGGTGTCCAGGGGTTTGGGATGGTTTCTAGGGGTGTGGGAGGGTTGTCCAGGGGTGTGGGTAGGGTTTTCTAGTAGGGTGGGGGCTTTCCAGGTATGTGGGAGGGTTTTCCAGTGGGGTGGGGGTGTCCAGGGTGTCCATGAGGGTGGGGGAAGTCTAGGGGTGTCCAGGGGTGTGGGAGGGCTGTCTAGGGGTGTGGAGGTGGGTGTCTAGGGTGTCTATTGGGGTGGGGGTGTCCATGAGGGTGGAAGGACTATCCAGGGGGTGGGGGAAATCCAGGAGTGTGGGGGTGTCTAGGGTTGTGGGAAGGCTATTTAGTGGGGTGGGGGTTTCCAGGGGTGGGTGAGGGCTGTCTAGTGTGGTGGGAGTGTCCAGGAGGGTGGGAGGGTTGTCCAAGGGGTGTCTAGGGGTGTAGTGGTTTCTAGGGGTGTGGGAGGACTTTACAGTGGTGTGGGGAGGGCTGTCTAGTGGGGTGTGAGCTTTCCAGGGGTGTGGGGGGTTGTCCAGTGGGGTGGGGGTGTCCAGGGTGTCCATGAGGGAGGAGCAGTATAAGGGGGTTTTAGGGGTGTGGGGGGTTTCTAGGGGTGTGGGAGGCATGTCCAAGGGTGTGGGGGTGTCCAGGGTGTCTGTGGGGGTGGAGGTGTCCAAGAGGGTGGGAGGGTTATCCATGGGGTGGGGGCTGTCCAGTAGGGTAGGGGTGTCCAGGGTTGTGGGAAACCGGTTTAGTGGGGTGGGGGGTTTCCAAGGGTGTGGGATGGCTGTCGAGGGGGTGGGGGAGGGTTGTCTAGTGAGGTGGGGGTGTCTAGGGTGTCCATGGGGGTGGGGGTGTCCAGGGTTTTGGGAAGGCTGTTTAGTGGGGTGGGGGTTTCCAGGGGTGTGGGAGGGCTGTCTAGTGGGTGGGGGAGGGTTTTCTAATGGGGTGGGGGTGTTTTCGTTTGTTTTTGTTTTGTTTTAAGTATTATTTTGGCTAGGCATAGTTGTGGGGGGGTACAGGGGTGTGGGGGATGTCTAGGAGGGTGAGGGTAGTTCAGGGGTGTGGGGGGTGTCCAGTGGGGTGGGGGTTTTCCAGGAGTGTGGGGAGGCTGTTCAGGTGGGATGGGGGGTTTAGTCTATTTTTTTCTGTTTCATGTATTCTTTTGGCTGGCCATAATTGTGGTCGAATTTTTTAATTAAGAAAATTGGTTTTTACGTCGGTTATTTTATAACAGATGTAAAAAATTCAACAGGATTAATTTTAACGTCGGTTATTTTATAACCGACCTGATAAATGGAAAGGAATAGTTTTTTACATTGATTATTTTATAACCGACGTATTAGATATGTTCTCACATCAGTTATTATTTAACTGACATTGAAAACCACTTGGCAGACTACTTATCACATCAGTTATGAAAATAACTGACATGATAAATGCTTCGGAGGCATGATTTAGGATGTTGGTTATATAATAACCGATGTGATAAAGTATATACAATGTCAGTTTTTAAATAACTGACATAATACATCATGACTTCAAAGCGTTTTCCATGTCAGTTTTTGAGTAACTGACATGAAAAACGCTTCAGTTTTTTGTTTTTACATCAGTTTTAAAATAATCTAAATAAAAAACAATATTTATAATGTCGTCTATATTAATGTCGAACAAAAACTGATGTAAAAAATAAAAAATAACTTCCATAAAAAATGTTTCCTGCACTAGTGTGAGCTTTTCTAATAGGTTATCCATTTATGAAAAATTATGAACAAAACTCTGATAGTAACCTTCTAAACTAATTAATCTATACACCTCAGTTATGTTCATTGGCATAGTACATTCATGTATTGCCTTTGTTTTTACAAAATCAACTAATACTCCATTCATTGAGAACATATGGCCATGAAAAGAAACTTCTTGAATTTGAAATTCACACATGATAAATATTCCGTATAACTGTTTCCTTTTGAGAGTATTAAGAATGTTATGAAAGTGATTATCATGGTCTTCATATGTTTTAGAATATAATATAATATATTAAATGAATACCATGAAAATATCTTCAAGATATACCATGAATATTATGTTCATTAGATCCATAATAATTGAGGGTGCATTATTCAATCTAGATGGATTAAATGTAAACTTGTAATGTCCATATCTTTTCTGAAATACTATCTTCAAAATTTCTTCCTTTTATACATTCAAGTTATGATTCCCATGAAAAAGGTCAATCTTTGAAAAATAATAATCTCCATTATGTTGATCAAATAAATCATCAATGATAAGTAGAGGATAATGTAATCTCCTGTCATTTCCATTTAATTTTTTTAAATTATACATGATTATTTCGAGACAACATGCTTTGACGACTTTTGATTCCGAGGCCCGGTGAGCTCAGAATGGAATTTTAAACTTTTTTTAAGTTTTTTTAAGTAAACGTGAAATTAGGATTTTATAACTTTTAAACCAGTGCTCAGATCAAAAATATGAGGGAACTATTGAAGTTTGAATGTCAGAATTCACCTATAAAGGACTTAACTTCGATTGGATAGGGTCGACTGGAAAAAGTAGTTTTCAAAATTTTGGGAAAAATATAAAATAACTAA
This sequence comes from Viscum album, assembly GCA_963277665.1. Lineage (NCBI taxonomy): Eukaryota > Viridiplantae > Streptophyta > Magnoliopsida > Santalales > Viscaceae > Viscum > Viscum album. Next base: position 932,704,958 of record OY728165.1, read on the forward strand.
AAAATATTTTTTTTTGTTTTTCGAAATCATTGAGTGGTGAAAGGTGTAGATACAGTTCAAATAAGAGTCCTATTAAATGAATCTCATTAATGGATCATTTTTTGTATTGTAATGACTCATTAAATTAAGCGTAAGAGTTAAACTGCTTCATAAATGAAACAGCCTAATGAAACCACATCGTAGCATAACAAAAACATTATTATGTGTTTTCTTTTTAATAGTCTATTGCATTAGAGAAACAAGATTTAAACTATGGAAATTCTATAACAAACCAATGGCAAGGATTCGCTCCAACAATTAAGGATGAATTCTGGCATGATTGTTAATGACTTCTATGATTTATGATGAACGGGATCAGGAAGAGAAGAATTCCAACTAAGCTTGAATCCTTGAGGGTGGAGAGCTTCAGCGACCAACATCGATCGAGGTAGGGGGTTTATTTGTTCTTGAGTTTCCTCATTCTTTATTCAAAAAATTATGAACATAGATCAACCCACAAATTGGTTGATCTGTGGATCATACGTTATTGTGAGAGGGCATATTTATTGGGTTTTCTATCCGAGATTCAATTATTTTGTTAAGAAAATTGTAATCCCAAGCCTTCTATATTTTAAATATCTAACACGGATGGAATGGGACAACACAAACATGGAACGAACCCCTCCTCCTTGTGTTTTCTTCATGGATGACCATTAAAAATGGTGGAAAGAAGGTTTTGAGGCCATTGTAGGAATGAAGGAATTCCCCAGAGGTCGTTGGCACAAGCGGTGTGAAGAATAGACCACCAGAGTAGACCCAATGGTCCGCGGAGTACACAGCCAGTGCACTAGAACCAGTGGTGGATACGTGTGGTTGGCAGTGCGCCACGATAGTTCCCTAGAGGTGACTTCCACGGCCGACTCAGGTTGTGGCGAAGCGGGAGGAGATGACGACAGGGCTGGGGGATGGGATGCGGTCTGCATCTACGGGCCATAGTTCTCGGGGGCATGCAGTCTCTTGAACGCGTCCAAGAAGTCTGGTTGGCCACATCGGGGTAGACCATTGTCGCTTGACCATGGCGGAGAAGTCAGCCCCATGGATTACCTACAGGGAAAAGGGGAGCTGGATGCGGCTTCTTGCCGCATCCCAGCTAGGGCGCAAGCCACCCCAACTGGCAGGACCCACCCTGTCAGCTTGTACCCACCCCATGGGATTAGTCCGGACCCAAGTCGGGCTAGGTATGGGTTGAGTTGGTGGACTCGGGTCAGGTTGGTGGACTGTGATCGACCCCTTTTTCAAAAAATGCTAATATCAATCAAACTGGGTGTCTAATTGATGAGAAGTTTATGACATTATAACCCTTACTATGTAGCAGATCTTTGGGAATAATCTATATAGGATTTCATGGAATTATAAATATGACTAATGGATTGGGCAGCAGTTCTCCCAAGATGATGCGTTATGCGTTAAGAAACCATGCGGTTGGATGAGACCTAAATTATGTGGAAAAGTGACTCTACGTGGATCATCTACTATGGTCCATTGGGAAGCGGCTTCTATGTGACAAGGAATTCTCACAATGTGGAGTGGATTTTTTGTGACCCGGAAGACCCACGATACTCGACAGGAGGATTACATTAGTATGGCTAAGGTGGGGAGTGGCTTCTGTGTGACCCAGCATACCCACAATACCTATCAGGGATGAGTACCATAGCATTCCAAGGTTATTGGGAAATAACTTTTGTGTGACCCAGTAATACCATTGTACTCATTAAGGAGGAGTTCTCCAGCATCCCATGGTGTTTGATGAGGTGACTAATGGTCCTACTTTTCTACTCTAAATTATACCTAGTGTGCGCTATCTTTCTTTTTGATTATGATTTGTGATCATGATTCATGGTTTTTTTTTGGATTTCATTGTGGTTATTCCTTTTTGTTTTGGGGTCCCTACTATGTATTTTGTTACTCACCCATGCACGGGCTTTTCCCCCACATGTTGGTTCTGGTGTAGATGACCACTGCCTTGATAGAGGATTTGGTGGTCCAAGACCCAGTGGTGCCCAGTGAGACTAGGAAGGCAGAGCATACTTCTATGGCTCCCAGAAGCTACTCTACACTTACCCATCATGTGGGGTTTTCAGTGGATAGGTTTCAGAGTTTTCCTCCTACTTTACTATTTTAGTTTATCTTTTTTTTTGTATTTTGGCCCATTTGACCTACAGTTTGTACTTTTACTCAGTGGTTTTTTAGTGTAATGCGTGTTTATTTTTCCAACATTGGGACATGGTTGTGTGTTTGTATGTTTAATCATTCAAATTCCTCTCATTTTCATGTTTACACCTTCTTCACTAGTCGAAAACCCCTGGCTTTTGGGAGGTGGGATAGGGGTATGTCACAGCATGGGTCCCGGGAGACAGGTCGTGATAAAGTGGTATCATAGGTGGTTGGATCTACCTCAAATACATAAAGTTTGTTGTCTTGTTTTTTGGGAAACAATTTTTAATGTTTCAAGTTCGGTATTAAGATTTGAGGATTCCAGTGTTGGTGTGGTGGCTGATGTATCCATACACCAACACCCTGAATTGTGCTTTTTGGCTCTATACATGAAAACAAGGATTTTATATGTGTCTTCTTATTATCTACTTTAATAAGAGTCATATAACAATGTATAATCTTATGATTATGGTACATCTTGATCTATTTTAGAATTCCTCTACGCAGATAGCCAACTGGCCATCTGATACATGATCCTTTGGACAACCCAACTAGCGATGTGGTGTCAGTTTAGGGACCAGTGCTAGAGATGGCTCCGCCAGGTGGTGCACCGGTGTTTCCATTACTCATTGATCAGTAGTTACAGCCTATGTTACTGGTAGAGGATGTACATATACTCGATTCCCTTCATGAGTTTCAGAGACAGTGTCCTACCAGTTTCAGGTGAGAGATGGATCCCTAGGTCGTTGAGGACTGGCTGGATGTAGTGACCTAGGTCTTCCACTTAGTGAGGACACCGCTTGACTAGATGGTGATCTTAGTCGTGATCCTTCTTCAAGGTTTAGCAGGAAGATGGTGGAGCATGACCGTCTAGATGCATGATGAGGTGACCCTCACCTAGATATACTTAGAGTAGCTTTTCTGGTAGCAGTTTTTTCCTGTGACTTTACGCTCTGTGTGCATATAAAAGTTTCTTCAATTGTAGGAGGGCATCATGTCATTGGATGATTACTCTGTGAGGTTTACATACCACTCTCTCTACTCCACAGACATGGTGCATGATCCTTTATTCAGGGCATGGACCTTTTAACAGGGACTCCACTAGTGAAAAACACATTTTAACGTCGGTTTTTTTATTTTTGATGTCGGTTTTTAATGGATGTCTATAAAGGCAACAAAAAAAATAGTATTTTCGGCATCATTTTTCTAAAAACTGATGCCAAAAAACATTTTTTTAGGGTTTTGGCATCGGTTTATTAAATAAAATGACACCGATAACCAATTTTCGAAGTTGGTTTGAGGTAAAACTGAAGCCGAAAGTCAAATAATATCGAGTTTATGGCATCTTTTTTGGATACAACTTACGCCGAAAACCATTTTTTGGTGTCGGTTTTAGGAATAACCAATACCAAAAAGCCTTTTTTTAAATATCAACATCGTTTTTTGAGATAACCGGTTCCCTAAGATAAAACAATTTATAAAAAACAAAAAAACTAAAATTCTAATAAAATAAATACCCCTATAAAAAAATAATATACAATAATAAAATGGTATTTATCATTCAATTCATTTGAGTCACTAAAAAATTTAAAGATCAATTCATCAATGAATCTTATAAAAAATTATACAAAGACATCAGAGAGGAACTTGAGAGAATATAATGAATTCTAGTTAATGATCAATGCATCAATATATCTCATGATGACATGTATTATGATTCCTTTAATGATATTTTCTGTTGAATGTATTACCACACCTAAGAAAGAATTATTTGGTAGTTGGAAAAAGTGGACCATCATGATATGATTATAACAGTGTGGTTGACCTGACATGAGACAATGAATACAATGTTGTAACAACCTAGACCCGAACTGCCACCCGAACAGTGCTAAAAGGGTCGGGTGTTACTACCTTAGGCGCCCCTCCCCAAATTACAAAGGCTTCCGACTAGCAGTGAGGGTCTTATAGGTATAGTGTGGAGGCTATACCCTCTCGGAGGATAATAATGGTACTGGTCCGAGTTTAAAAATAAAAATTCAGTGGAATAAACAACTCAACAGACTCGAACCAGACCTGCATAGCGGAATCACATTCAATATCGATAAATAGTAGAAGCAATAAGTATAAACAATAACAGTGAAAAGTAAACACAACAGCATGTTGATCACTTATAAATACAACTGAACAAAAAATATGCATCCAAAGATGGTCAAACATATCTATATGGAAAAGGGGAACCAATGGCTAACCAATTGTAGCTACAAAACAAGTAAGCATGATGATACAAGACAGGAATCAAAACAAATTAAACTCCATATAGGTAAGACCTCAAGGTCCATACCATATCCATACAATAGCTAATGCAGTCTAGCTTCTGAAGCTGGTCTCTTTTCTACACATAAATATATAAAGTCTGCACGCGTCATGAAGGGCCCGTGTAGGGTGTGAGATGAATCTCAGCAGGATACCACCCAACGGTGCATACCTAATATAAGTGTTTAAATAGGCATGTAGTTATAAGGGAAATAGTAAACAGTACGATGCACAAAAGAACACAAACTCCAATGGTTCTCAGCAGCCACCATGGAGTGTCACCTGCTTCGTCCAACACCGGAATCTCTATCAAGTAACCCAGCACCATGTTCCCCCTGACACCACGTGTCTCAAGTACCAACGTCCTGAAGGCACACCCAAGAAATAGTAACCTGGAGGAACAGCATTACCTGTCCTAAAATAAGTAACTGGAGGTACAGCGATGTCTGCCCTCAAATAAAGTAACCGGAGGGACAATGATGTCTGCCCTCAAAATAATGTAAATAAAGGGATAGCGATGTCTGCCCTCAAAATAACGGTGACCCTCTCCCCCCAACCTGATATCCTCAACGCTATCCCTTGAAGGCTCTTCACCTCCAACGTGGCTTCCTATGGCAAGCACCCCCAAACAAAAGTGCCTAAACTGTAACTAACGGCGGCCTTTGCCCACAGGAGTGGTCAAACCACCTCATCATGGAGTCTCTCTATGTGCACACTACTCATAGTTCTGGGTGAGAAGTAATCACCAAAATAGTACTCAAGCCACAACACCTCTGACACCTCCTGTCCCTACGACCATGCCGCTCAAGTCTAATGGTCTCGCCATCCCAGTAACTCGGGCCATGCCCGACTTGACAATCATCATGCCTCAAGACGTCACCCATGACACTCAATCCCATGGTCAGAACCACCCAATGTAACTCGTTCCAAGCCCAACCTATGATCATCATCACTCAGGAATATCTGGGCCATTCCCAACACATCCCAAAGGTTCTAGCACATGAAATTCAGAAATTTCATATATACACATTTTAACAGAACACATAAATAGGAAAAACCATCTAAATAGTTGAAAATCACTAAGCAAGTGATGTCCCATACCATCACTGAGGTTTCTATGGTCTCCGACAATTCATATTAGGTTCAATAAACCATACTCAACAGTTCATGCAATACAAAGAAATTATAACCATTTTGGTGGTCCCTAGCCAAAATGATCCAGTGAGCAAAGGCCACTCACCCAGCCCCACTCAAGAAAAATAGGTAACAGGGAATACCCAAAGGAATCCCATTGGTTAGATAACAGTTAAACAAGCAATAACAGTCAATACAGGGTCGCATTCAAAATACACAAAAATTCACCATAGGTCGCACCACCCAAAGTCTGAGGAAACACAAAAAGAGGTATGCACCACCTACCTGAGACTCGTACGATGATACTCCTCTGATAACGGCCTCTAATTTGGTCTAAAATGTGGTGTATCAAAAAAAGAATCAAAACCTCTCAAACCCCTATAACTCATTCTAGAATAGAAATCAATAAGAACATCTCAAGAGGAATCAAGGCCTTACCAAGGGGGTTCCAACGGATTAAACGGTGTTTAAATCTGACCTCGAAAAAGGGAATGGGAGGGAATTGAAGTCACGGCCAGCTCTCCCCGCTCAAACCCGTCAAGGGTTTGAGGTTCTTCCTCAATACAAGGCTACTACCCATTTTAGCGAGAAAAAAAAAAGAAAATACACAGCGTTAAGTACATGGATTGTATCAATATATTGTTCACATGATTGCTGAAATTCTGTCATAGACTTGTCGAATGACTGCACGGCGTGTACCTAGGGGTACATTGAGTGTAATTCTTTACCCAGACGGCATCCCCAACATTCCATATATATCCCCATACACGGCCCATCTATACAGCATGTACTTTCTAAAAACATTCTACCCAGTCAACAGGCCTACACACCATGTATGGCCTCCACATGGTCAAGGGTACATGGTGTGTCTATAACTACACGTCGTGTAGTAAGAAATCCCTACACGGTCATCACACTACATGTACTCGGCGAGCACACGGACGGTACTCACCCAAACCATACACGACGTGTACTTTAGGGTACATGACATGTAGTCTGGAAATTTCTAGAACATCTTAGATTTTCCCAGTTTCTTCAGGAACGAGTCAAAAATTCAAACAGGGTCGGGATTTTGACCCGTTCTAAAAACCTGAGTTCTTAAAATCTCCCCGCCTTAACATAGCTCGTCCCCGAGCTATCAAACAAAACTCAGATATGGAACCGAACATACCATCGTGATTAAAAAAACTTAACTTCCCCAGTTTCAAAGGTTCTGGATAAAATCCTGAAGGGGGATCCCCACCTTAGAAGTTTCCTAGCTCAATCTCAACCCAAAAAAACTCAAACAAGCAAAGAATTACTGACATGTTTCCTGGACGCATGGTCCTCTCGTGACGCATCATCACCCTTGCATCTCATTGGTGCTCCCATGTCATTTTTGACACCCAACATATCATGCATCGCATCGGTGTCCACCTCCATGAGGTCCTACATCCCATGGATGCTTAAAATAAAACCTGATGTCTTGCACCTCAAGTAAACCGCATCCCTAATGCCCTGATGCCCACTGAACCTCAAGTAACTCACATCCTCAATGCCCCTGATGCTACACATATCATACATATATATATATATATAACTCACTCGATATGGAACCAATCCCACTGACCAGCATCTAGTCAGTCTACAAGAATCCTGGGCACCTCGTGCACTCAAAACTGACATGCCTCAGTAGGTCATTCCAAAAGAAAACGAGCAAATTAACGACCACACTTGCAGTGTACCTCTAACTGTTGTCGGCTCACTAGCTTGCTAAGCCCCCGACAGCTCCACGGCATGCACTTGGCCTGAAGTACAGATTCCTAATGCCTGACCTCCCTACGGTGTTGCTCCAGTCACTAGCCACTGACCCCACTGCTGGATCATGTTTTCTCTGTCACGTCCTCTGCGTGCAGCTGAACCTCGGTTACCGTCACGTGGTATTAAACCTGAAGTAACTCTAGATGCCATAGTCTATCTTAGTCCCTTCCTGTCGGTTTTTTGGGAAGGATTCCTACAGAACCTCCCCAGATGCCTGACCTATCCACATGCCCGACACTCCTTTGGGGGCCTATCACACTGAGTCTGAACATGTCCTGGCTACCCACACTGAAATAAAACCATTGAAAAACTTCTACAAGGTGGTCTAGATGAGTCCTTGGCCTGACTTCCCTACTGGAACTCATCTCCTCCTTGCTTCCTATTGTCCAAACTGTCACTTGAAACTGTTCCCCGACCAACCTAGGGCCTATCCCTCTGGTTTCCATCTGCTATGAGTGCCTGATTCACCACCTCTAAGAGTGAACCCAACCTGAAGATATTCACATGGATCCTAATTTAATGTTGTAATAAATCCTCGAAGAACCTCACCCTTTCTGCCTTATCGCTTACCATAACAATTGCAAAGTGAGATAGCTCGGTGAAAGTAGTTGCATAGTCCATGATGGACATGTCTCCCTGTTGAAGACTCAAGAACTCTTGAGCTCTCTCGGCTCTCAGTGTCTCTGGGTAAAATTGATCAAAGAACCTATCCTCAAAGTCCTTCCATGCTAGTACCTCATGCCTACGATCCTAAACCTGTACATCCCACCAATACTTTTTTGTTCCTCTCAGCATGTACGTCGCCAGCTTCACCCTCCACCCTGGAGAAGTCTCGAGCTGCTCGAAGATTATCTGCATGCTCCCTATCTAGTTCTCAGCCACCTATGGACCACCATCACCCTAAAAAAGTGGCAAGTGTTGCAACTGGAACTCCCATGTCTTATATTCCATAGATGGCTCTGTACCATGCGCTCCTTTGTCAATTACCTACAAGACCCATACCAGGATAGCTCGGAGCTGCTCATCAAGCCATGGTCTGAACGCTTCCAAACCCGGTTGTTGCCCTGCCTGCACTGGATCCTAAACCTAATCATGTCCCTAAGACTATACCTTAGGCTCCTTCTCTCCCTGTACCCGATCCTGAACCTGATCCTGTGGCACTGTATCATCTCCATCCTGATGCTCTATCGAGATGTACAAGAGGAACCCGCTGAATAACATAAATGGTCAGACAGCCCATATATATATATATTCAACGCAAAAAAGTAAATCAGTAAAAGGAAGTGCATAAATACTACCCTTACTCTCCCCCACCGAAACCCATGCCCCATGGCATCCTGGCTTCGTGGCCTCCTTACCCACCATTAACAGAGCCAAGTATCAAAATTACCTCGGGCCATGCCCGACCTGACAACAAACATTGCCTCAAACCGACGACCGAGTCGCCCAATCCTGGTGATCAAAATCACCTCAACCATAGTACTTTCCTGCTCTCATAAGAACCAAACCCAAATACCCTACAATTATACAAATATACAAGGCATGGCAGAACACATTGCAATAAAATATAAATTCTATCAGGAATATCACCTATTCACATTTCAAAGAATACAAGGTATGGAAATTTGATATTATTTACATGGCATTATCACTTCACAAAGAATACGTAGAGTTCTTAAATTGGAATACCGTAAAAATGTTCGTATCAAAATCCAAACATACAAGCCTTTCCATATCGGGCCAAGGTCTAATTCTCCCTTACCGCACCGGGTCAAGGATTGCATATCACAATCAATAACATCACAAACCAAGTGATCCACTGATGTGGAAATCATATAAATTGTAATTTGGGCAAAAGGAAACAACAATTCCCATGCAAGGCAACTTGGTCCATCCCTCGTACCTGGGGCTGCAGGCACCCAAACACAATCTATAAACCTAGTTCCAGTCACAACCTATCTCTAGTCTACCATAACCTAAATAATAAAACTATTAGAAATAAAAAAGAGAAGTCCCAATCTCATTAGTATCCATCAAAACACTATCACTAAATCTCTATCGAGAACTCGTCTGATACCACTTCGTAATGACTCGGACCCGAACAGCCACCCGAACAGTGCTAAACGGGTCGAGTGTTACTACATTAGGTGAACCTCCCTGAACACCATAGGTTGTTGACTAGCAGCAAGGGTCTTATTGGTATAGCGGAGAGGATATACCCTCTCAGAGGATAATAATGGTACTGGTTCGAGTATAATAATAAAAGTGCAGTGGAATAAATGACTTAGCATACTTGAACCAAACCCGCATAGCAGAGGCACATTCAATATTGATAAATAGTGGAATCAATTGATATAAACAACAGTAGCGGAAGGTAACCACAACAGTATGCTGATCACTTATAAATACTACTGAACAACAAACATGCATCCAAAGCAGGTCATACATATCCATATGGAAAAGGGGTGCCAATGGATAACCAACTATAACTACAAAACAAGTAAGCATGCTGATACAAGATAGAAAGAAAAACAAAGTAAACTCCAGCTAGGCAAGACCTCAAGGTCCATACCATCTCAATGCAATAGTTAAAGTAGTACAGCTCCTGAAGCAGGTCTCCTTCCTGCACATAAATCCATAAAGTTTTCATGTGTCCTGAAGGGCCCGTGCAGGGTGTGAGACAAATCTCAGCAGGATGTCGCCCAATAGTTCATACCTAATATAAGTGTTTAAACAGGAATGCAGTTATAAGGGAAACATTAAACAGTACGATGCACAAAAGAACAAAAACTCCACTAGTGCTCAGTATCCACCAAGGAGTGTCACCTGCTTCAGTCAATGTCGGAATCTCTATCATGTAACCCGGCACCATGTGCCCCCAAACACCGTGTGTCTCAAGTACCGGCATCCCGAAGGCACGCCCAAGAAATAGTAACCCAGAGGAACAGTGATACGTGTCCTTAAATAAGTAACTAGAGGGACAGCGATGTCTTCCCTCAAAATAATGTAACCGGATGGATAGTGATATCTACCCTCAAAATAATAGCGAGCCTCTACCCCCAACCTAATAGCCTCAATGCTATCCCCTAAAGGATCCTCACCTCTCATGTGGCTTCCTACGGAAAGCACCCTCAAACCAAAGTACGTAGACTGTAACTAACAGGGGAATCTACCCACACGAGTGGTTAAAACCACCTCGTCACGGAGTCTCTCTGTGTGCAAAAGACTCATAGTACCGGGTGAGAGATAATCACCAAAATAGTACCCAAGACACAAAACCTCTGACACCTTATGTACCTACGACTATGCCGCTCAAGTCTGATGGTCTCACCATCCTAGTAACCCGGGTCATGCCCAACCTGACAGTCACCCTGCCTCAAGCCGACACCCATGATGCCCAATCCCATGGTTAGAACCACCCAATGTAACCCATGACAATCCCAACTTGTGATCAGCATCACTCAAGAATATCCAGTCCATTCCCAACACATCCTAAAGGATCTATCATATCCAATTCATAAATTACATATATACACATTTTAACAAAACACATAAATAGGAAAACACATCTAAACAGTTGAAAAGAACTAAGCAAGTGATGTCCCATACCAGGACTGAGGTTTCTAAGGTCTCCAAAAATTTATATCAGGTTCAATAAAACATACTCAATAGTTCAAACAATACAAAACAATTATAACCAATTTGGCGGTCCCCGGCCAAAATGCCCCGGTGGGCAACGACCACTCGCCCGGCCCCACTCAAGAAAAACAAGTAATAGGGAATACTCAAAGGCATCCCATTGGTCAGATAGTAGTTAAACAAGAAATAACAGGTAATACAGGGTCACTCTCAAAATACCTGAAAATGCGCTATAGGTCGTGCCACCCAAAGTCTAAGAAAACACAAAAAGAGGTATGCACCACCTACCTGAGACTTGTATGATGATAATACTCCAATAATAGCCTCCAATTTGGTCTAAAACATGGTAGATCTATAAAGGAATCAAAACTTCTCAAACCCCTATAAGTCATTCTAGAACAGAAATAAAGAAGGATGGCTCAAGAGGAATCAAGGCCTTACCGAGGGGGTTCCAACGAATTAAACAGTGTTTGAATATGACCTCAGACCAAGGAAAGGGAGGCAATTGAAGTCCCAGATGTATCTCCTTGCTCAAACCCATTGAGGGTTTGATTTTCTGCCTCAATATGAGGCTACTGCCCATTTTAGTGGGAAAAAAAGAAAATACACAGCGTGTACTTTAAGTATATGGTGTGTATCATTTTACTATTCACATGCAGGTGGAAATTCCACTGTAGACTTTCCGAATGACTTCACGACGTATACCTAGTGTAACACCACAATCTTTTATGGTACGCTTCTCTTTGAATAATGCAATAGTGTGTGTTGTACGCAACATCGAGTTCTAACACACCACAACCAATAAAACTAGCCGTTATAAATAGTAATACCTACCTTTTGAAATTATATATATTTTATTTCAAAATGGACTTCATTTTTGGATTCGGAATATCGAAATTATCCTAAGTTGAATTTTGGGTATTTTTCTGAGAACTTCCAATTTTTATAAATAGTGAAAAATACTTAAAAACAACTTTTTTTAATCAAAATAATTTATAGTGATAAATTATATTATTGAGTGATTTTAAAGTATAATTAGAATATATTTTTACCATTTTATCCAATTATGTTCATTATAATTAATTTCACTTTGAAATTGGACATAAACAATTGTCAATCTTTTGATATATACTATTTCTTAAAAACACGCTATTTGTTGTAACAGCGGGAATTAATTATAAAATTAATTAATGCAAATTATATGTTTGGAATTTTTTAAAATATACATCATTTTTGAATTCAGAATATCAATTATATCTTAGGGTGAAATTTTTGCATTGTTCTGAAAAACATCAATTTTTTATGAATAGTGAAACCACTAAGTGGTAGTTAAAAAAAACTGAATTTTTCATAAAACATAATTTTACCGCTTCTGTGAATGGAATTTTAAAAATACGAGAAACACAGTTAATATCAAGTAGTAAAATGTGGTTCAATGAGATGAAAATAATTTTTGGTGAATAGTAACTTTTTACTTTTATTTACGACTGTTAAAAGTAAATAGGGTAATTAAGGGTAAAAATGATATTAATATTACCCTAAAACATGTCATAATTCTATTTTAAAAGTGTATCTCGACCAAAAACAACCTTAGGAATAAAATATTATCATTTAGGTCCACTTGGATTAGATTAGGACATTTATTATTATTTAATTCAAAGAAGAGTTAAAAGAGTTAAAATCAAAGTTTATTTACTAAAACATTTTTAATATAGGGTTATACATAAGATAAATTCAATTGTAAATATTCATTAGAAATATAAAATTATTTAATACATAATTATATTTTATTTATAATTTTTAGACATTAAATAATTTAATTTATTTATGACACAATGATGATGCAGTAATTAACATAATAGTGAAAAAATTAAAATAATTGATATTATAAATACCCAAATAAATGTAATTTGCGACTTGTTATGAATTAAAATAATTTTCTAGGTTAATATGACATGTTATTATTGAATTAATTAACTTTTTTGGAAGTAATCATTCTTTTATGATTTTCACAAAAATCAATTATTGAATAGTGTCAAAATTGACATAAAAGAGTTTTTAAAAAAATATATTATATTATTAATTGATATTAAATTCCTAAAAATCTAATATTCAGAAAAGAGACTTATATCATGATAGGTGTATCATTAATGGACCACTTGGGGGTCTCTTGGATGTATATAGTAAGTTTATTAACCATATAATATAAAAATACAAAGAGACATTGTAAAAGTGAAACTAATTAACTAAGAGTTAATACTTAATGATTATGTTAATATAGTAACCCAAACCTATCAAATTCTATTGGTTGAGTGGTTTTCGACCCATCCCCACCTTAACCTTTAAATAATTCAATTTGGAGCCATTATAAACCGAATATGAATTTATTATAAAATAATATTTCTAGATTTTCCAAAGGTGCCCCTCACCCCTCTTATAAAAGGGCACTCCCCCTTCTCACTAATTCACACATTCAAAGCATTTTGGTTCGGCCAACCCTGCCCAAATACTCTCTAAACTTCTATCACTACAACCTAGAGGCCTTATTTTGATCATAAATCCAACCTAAGGAGCCCTTTTGATCAAATCAAAAGGAAGAACCCGAAGAAGAGGTAATGTTTTCACCACCCTTTTTCAAATTCATTTCTTCTTCAACTTCTTCTTTATTTGTTATTCCCATTCTAAAATAATGAATTCAGTATCTACTATATACTATAATATTATTATAAATATGGTACAACCATATTCAGTATTCTATCCATCCTTTTAATGACATGTCACTATACATGCGTACGTACGGCTTACCGTCTCCACGTCGTGGTGTAATTGTTATTCAATATATTATTATTTGTATGGGTATAATAATGATTTGTAATTCATGTAAATAATAAATATAAAATGATAATGATTCTGTATATGTGATATACCATCCAATTATATATTATTTTAATATCAAAAGAATGATATTGTCGCTCATGCGTACGTACGGACTACCGTCTCCACGAACACGATGAGATTCATTATCCATCGTATCCATTCAAGTATAATTATCATTTTATGATTTAAAAATAATTTTTAAGGACTTGATATCATCCTGGATATGAATAAGATACAACCTATCCATGAAAAACATGGATTACGTAACAAAACATATAAAAGAAAATGAGTAAGTTAACACCCGAAACAACGATAATACTAAGATATTATTAACAAATCAATGATAAAAGATCATATATGATATCATATTAATATATATGATTATTGTATAATTTAATAACAATTATTTCACCATTATACAGGAGGTTAACCTACCCCCAACCAAGGAAAAGTACAAGGTAAGGGTTTATTTCGCAATCTCTACATTATCCGAGGTTGTTTATACGTAATAATCTACTGGGATCCCTTTATCATCCACATCCATGTTTCTTAAAAAAGTTTGTCAAAACATTATTACTATTTTACAGATTATGGGTTAAAGACATTTATACCCTTGTTTGACTTTTTACAAGAGGTTTATAAAGGAATCATTTCGTCGTTTTCCAAACAAGGTGCTTTTTAACCTTTTCGACAGAATTAAGGAAAGAATGTTTTTTTTAACTTATAAGGCGGGTGCGGCTATTTTCCGCCATTATAAAATCGTTGAATCTTCCCTTACAATCTTATAAGAATATTTTCAAATAAAATGTTATATTTTATAAATATATGACTCTTAAATTATTTCAAAATAAAAATAGATATTACTCTAAAAAGAGTTTTGATTTCATCTATGTCAACATCCTTTGATGGATTTTACGCTTATTTGAAGTTGATTTATTATGATACAAAACTTCTATATTGTATTGAGTGTTTTGTGATATTATTAACTGTGGATGTGTTATTTTTATACCATTCATGGTTTATGGATGAAGTATTTACATTTCGTATGCGATTTTTAATACGAATGTTTATGTTATGTTTAAACCTGTTCATATGAAAAATTCATTAGACTTAATATGTGACGGGTGGATCCCGCTATTGCTCCTCGATGCATCGGTAGGTCTCATGAGACAGACTAGTGTCTTGGCACAAGGCCTTGGCAAAATCTTATTTGTAGTCTTGGCACGAGGCCTTGGCTATGTGGTTATGATAGTCTGGCATTATGCATTCCATCATTATGAAAGTGGTTATTGATATTGCATGTGATTATTCGATTAGTAGAATATCCATGAGAATAAGTAAATGGAATTATTTCATTTAAATTATTTCCATACTATGTTGAAGTTAAAGTTTAAAAGGATTTTGTTTTAGTTATACATTGCCTTAAATGTTTATTCTTATTTATGAAAGTTTCCTCTATATTGTTATCCTTACTGGGCATTTGAGCTCACCCCTTTAAATGTTTTATTTTTCCCAGGATGTGAAGAAGTAATTTATGAATGACCTGAAGGGATAGTATGTAGGGATATGAGTGTGGACTATGAAGAAAATATTTTGTTGTAGTTTTCATTTTTATGATGTAATGTAAGACTTATGAATACATATAGTGTTTCTAAGGCTACTAAACCAATCGGTCTTTTGAGATTTGATCTTTCTTGTGATCATGCCAATGTTATGTAATAATGCACCGACTCTGGGTAACTGGGGTCGAGGCATTACAGTTAGTATCAGAGTATGTTTAGTACAAACCTTGGAAGCTAGATTTAGATAAACTCTGATTAGAGCACGTAGACCTAAGATGAACTTTGAGGATTAGTATAGAAGAACTTCCTAGAATTTTGGTATTGTAGAGATTTTGTGAGTTTTCCGAGAAATTCATCCCTATATGGATACGAGCAGGTAGAGGTGGCTCTGGCACAGATGTACCTAGGGGTAAAACCCGAAAACACCGCTTTGATCTAGACTCGAATGGGAACTGGTGCACAACAATGGGCCTTGCTGCACTCTTGGTTACGACACTCCCTGGGGATATTCTTAGGATAACTTTCATTTTCTTTAAAAATCATTATGAAGAGTTTATGATTATATACTTCCTCAAAGAAAACATTTTTATGATTATGGATTATATCCATAAATAGTTCAATTTATGTTAAGTGTTTTATAAGTATAGAATTATGTATTTTGATTCATAAACTGATATAGTTTATGCCATTGTTTAGAAATGGAGCCTAGTGGAAGAAATGGAAACTGTATCAATGCACCCACTCCATGTAGGGATTTCCCTCCTGCTCAAGATAATTATAGTGGAGCTGGTGATGCAACTGGTTCCGATCAGCTGATCACCATACTGGGAAAACTCACTCAGGTTATGAATAATAACCTTACCCGTATGAAGCACCCTGATCCGCAGCGTGGAGGATCAATGTTAGATCGATTCATGAGGCAAAAAATACCAAAGTTCAATGGGAGTAAAAATCCCTTAGTAGCTGAGCAATGGATAAATTCCCTAGAGAAAATATTTCAGGATTTGGGGAGTAGTGAAATGGAAAAAGTTATCATGGATGTTTACCGCCTCACTGAAGATGCTGATCAATGGTGGTCATTGATTCAAAACACGAAGGAAGATGATGAAGTATCAAATATGGAATGGAGGGAGTTCAAAGATCTGTTTTTAGAAAAATACTTTCCTCGTGACCATTGAGCAGATATGGAAAGGAAATTTCTGAGTCTGATATAAAAGGAGGATGAGAATGTCGCAAAGTATGAGGCTAACTTTACAAGGTTAGCAAGGTATGCTTGAGATTATATATGTAACCCAAGAAGTAAGATTGATCGTTTATTTTATGGGTTAAAACCATTTCTCTATCGAGCATTAGTCTCACAATCCTTCTCGTCTTACGAAGACATTGTATCATGTGATATCAAGACAGAAAAGAAATTCTCTAAGTCTTATGACTTTAAAGAAAAGAAAGAGAAGAAGAGATCTGCTGATCAATCTAGGAATGGAAATAAGGGGAATAAGGGAACGGTTGAATATCCATCCTGTGGTAAATGTGGGAAGAAACACCCTAGTACTTTCTTGAAGGGAATGGGTGTCTATTACAAGTGTGGTGAAAAAGGCCACCAAGCTCGTGATTGTAAAGGGAAGAAGGAAGCTACTAATGTTCAGTGCTACAATTGCAGGGAGATGGGACATTATGCAAATTAATGTTCTAAGCGTCAGGGGAACTTACCTCAGAAAAGACCAACGGATCAAGTCCAAGCTTATGCTATCACTACTGCTGAGGTAGAAGCTCCGAAAGACATGGTGGCAGGTAATTTAATGGTTTCCTAAAGTTTAGCAAATGCATTATTTGATTTTGGATCATCGCATTGTTTCATATCTTCCCAGTTTGCTAATAAAATTATATATTTCCAATTTGATTTAACAAGGGAGTTGTCAGTTAAAACTCCTAAGGGAAGTATCATTGCAACAAAGTTTTGTGAATCAGTCCCCATTAGAGCACATAAATGTTCTTTATCTACTGATCTCATCGTCATACCTATGATTGAGTTTGATATAATCCTCGGTATGGACTGGATTTCGGACTATGATGTGAAGATTTATTGTAATAAGAAAGAGTGTATGATTCTTGATGATGATGATAAGGAATACCTTATCTTTAGAGCAGAATTGTCACCACCTAATTCTTATCTAGATCCACCCCCTATAGCTCAACTAAATTCAATTATTGGGGAGGAAGAAAATGAAATGACTATGGGTGAGGAAAGGAATGTTCAAATATAGGATGTACCTATTGTGAAAGAATATGTAGATGTGTTTCCAGACGATTTACCTGGACATCCTCCAGAACGAGAAGTTGAGTTTTCTATTGATTTAATTCCTGGATCAAGGCCTATATCGAAGACCCCATATAGAATGGACACTATAGAATTAGTTGAACTAAAGAAACAACTAGAGGAATTGAGTAACAATGGATTTATTCACCCTAGTGTTTCTCCATGGGGATCCCCTATTCTTTTTGTTAAAAAGAAAGATGGATCTATGAGGTTATGTATCGACTACAGGGAGATCAATGCTATAACAATAAAGAACATGTATCCCCTACCTCGCATTGATGATTTATTTGACCAACTGCATGGAGCTCAATACTTTTCAAAGATTGACCTTCGATCTGGATACTATCAGTTGTGTGTGAAGAAGGAAGATATTCCGAAGACAGCATTTCGAAACTAGGTATGGGCATTACGAGTTTACTGTAATGCCTTTTGGATTGACTAATGCACCCTCTGTATTCATGGATCTGATGAATAGAGTTTTCAGGGAATATCTCGATGAATTTGTGGTGGTATTTATTGATGATATCTTGGTATACTCTAAAATCTACGAAGATCATGAAAATCACTTTCGCATTATCTTGAAGACTCTGAGAAGACATGAATTATATGGGAAGTTTAGAAAATGTGAATTTTTTCTTCAGGAGATTTCTTTTCTTGGCCATATTGTCTCTAAAGATGGAATCTCTGTTGATCCTTCTAAGACCAAGGCAATCCAAGAATGGCCAGCACCTACGAGTATAACTGAGGTACGTAGTTTTATTGGTTTAGCAGGTTATTATCGATGTTTCGTCCATAATTTTGCCTGATTGGCTAACCCATTAATGAAGCTCACACATAAAGGGGTTAAATTTGTTTGGAAAAAAGAGTGTGAAGAATGTTTCAAAGAACTGAATATAATATTAGTCAATGCTCCTATATTGACTCTACCATCGGGGAATGATGGGTTCGTTATTTATAGTGATGCATCGAAGAAAGGACTTGGTTGTTTCCTTATTCATAATGATAGGGTTATTGCCTATGCATCACGATAGTTGAAAATTCATGAGAAAAACTATCCTACTAATGATCTTGAGTTAGCAGCTGTGATATTTGCTTTGAAGATATGGAGGCACTACCTCTATGGTGAAAAATGTGATATTTATACTGATCACAAGAGTTTGAAGTATATTTTCTCAAAAGAATAACTCAACATGAGGCAAAGGAGATGGCTTGAATTACTCAAGGATTATTATTGTACAATACACTACCAACCGGGGAAAGAAAACAAGGTGGCAGATGCTTTGAGCAGAAAAGATCATGGAGTTTTGAACAATATGAGAATTGAAAGGGATCCAATTTTCATGGATCTAGTGAAGATAGACATGGGAATAACCATGGAAGGTGAAACATCAATTCTTTTTCAAATGGTTGCCAAACCATCTTTACTAAAAAGGATTAAGAGTTCTCAGACCGATGATGAAGAATTTCAAAAGAATATTAATGCTGTAAATGGTGGGAGATTGAGAGACTTTGTGTATGAAGATGGAATTTTGAAATTTGGGAAGAGACTTTGTGTTCCCGATATACCTGATCTAAAAAGGGAATTGTTGGATGATGCTCATAGTTCCAATTTCTCTATACACCTTGGGAGCACCAAAATGTATAGAGATTTGAAGGAACATTTTTGGTGGGACAACATGAAGAGGGAGATTTCCGATTTTGTGTCAGGATGTATGGTTTTTCAACAAGTGAAAGCTAGAAGGAAACAGCCTGGTGGAGTATTGCAACCTCTTCCCATACCAGAGTGGAAATGGGATAATATAACGATGGTCTTTGTCATGGTACTAACAAAGATTTGTAGAAGGAACAATGCAATATGGGTTATTATTGATCTCCTTGACAATTAAGCACATTTTCTTGATATAAGAGAAGATCTACCACTGGAATGTCTACCAAGACTATATATTGATGAAGTTGTGAGACTTCATGGAGTACCCCTATCGATTGTTTCTGATCGTGATCCCAGTTTTACTTCAAGATTCTGGAAAAGTATTCAGAAAGCCTTGGATACTGAACTTCATTTGAGCACCGCCTACCACCCTCAAATAGATGGACAATCAGAACGAACTATTCAAACCTTAGAAGACATGTTGAGATCCTTCTCACTTGACTTTCAGGGTATGTGGGATCAATATTTACCTCTGGTAGAATTTTCCTATATCAATAGCTTCCATTCGAGTATTAAGATGGAACCATATGAAGCATTATATGGAAAGAGATGTCGCACACCAACCAGTTGGGATGATGTTGGTGAAAGAAAACTTGTAGGTCTAGAACTGGTGGAGGAAACTATGGAAAAGGTGAAGGTAATCCAAAATCACATCAAAGCAGCTCAAAGTAGGCAGAAGAGCTATGTCGATAATCGAAGGAAGGATTTTTAATTTCAAGTCAGTGATCATGTTTTTCTGAAGGTATCTCCATGGAAGGGATTCATACGTTTTGGTAAGAATGGTAAATTGAGTCCCAGGTACATCGGACCTTTCAAAATTCTAGAACGAATTGGGGCTGTAGCTTACCGATTGGCAATGCCGCCAAGTATCTCCAAAGTTCACGATGTGTTCCACGTATCTCTATTGAGGAAATACATGCCTGACCCAACGCATGTACTCACCTATGAGGAATTAGAACTGGAACTCAATCTCTCTTATTGCAAAGAGCCTGTCAAGATTCTTGATACGAGAGAACCAGTACTGAGAAACCGGACGGTGCGTCTGGTAAAAGTTTTGTGGAGAAACCATAAGATGGAAGAGGCAACGTGGGAACCCGAGGAACTTATGATGAAGAACCACCCGAGTCGTTTCATGCGGTAGTATTCTATAAATTTTGAGGATGAAATTATTTGAAAGAGGGGAGAATGTAACACCCCAAGCTTCTACGGTACGCTTCTCTTTGAATAATGCAATAGCATGTGTTGTACGCAACATCGAGTTCTAACACCCCACAACCAATCAAACTAGCCGTTATGAATAGTAATACCTACTTTTTGAAATTATATATATTTTATTTCAAAATGGACTTCATTTTTGGATTTGGAATATCGAAATTATCCTAAGTTGAATTTTTGGTATTTTTCTGAGAACTTCCAATTTTTATGAATAGTGAAAAATAATTAAACACAACTTTTTTTAATCAAAATAATTTATAGTGATAAATTATATTATTGAGTGGTTTTAAATTATAATTATAATATATTTTTACCATTTTATTCAATGGTGTTTATTAGAATTAATTTCACTTTGAAATTGGATATAAACAATTGTCAATCTTTTGATATATATTTTTTCTTAAAAACACGCTATTTGTTGTAACAGCGGGAATTAATTATAAAATTAATTAATGAAAATTATATGTTTGGAATTTTGTAAAATAGGAATCATTTTTGAATTTGGAATATCAATTATATCTTAGGGTGAAATTTTGGCATTGTTCTGAAAAACTTCAATTTTTGATGAATAGTGAAACCACTAAGTGGTAGTTAAAAAAACTGAATTTTTCATAAAACTTAATTTTACCGCTTCTGTGAATGGAATTTCAAAAATCCGAGAGACATGGTTAATATCAAGTAGTAAAATGTGGTTCAATGAGATGAAAATAATTTTTGGTGAATAGTAACTTTTTACTTTTATTTACCACAGTTAAAAGTAAATAGGGTAATTAAGGGTAAAAATGATATTAATATTACCCTAACACATGTCCTAATTATATTAGACAAGTGTGTCTTGACCAAAAACAACCTTAGGAATAAAATATTATCATTTAGGTCCACTTGGATTAGATTAGGACATTTATTATTATTTAATTCAAAGAAGAGTTAAAAGAGTTAAAATCAAAGTTTATTTACTAAAACATTTTTAATATAGGGTTATACATAAGATAAATTCGATTGTAAATATTCATTAGAAATATAAAATGACTTCCTACATAATGATATTTTATTTATAATTTTTATAAATTAAATAATTTAATTTATTTATGACACAATGATGATGGAGTAATTACCATAATAGTGAAAAAATTAAAATAATTGATATTATAAATACCCAAATAAATATAATTTTAGACTTTTTATGAATTAAACTAATTTTATAGGTTAAAATTACATGTTATGATTTACTTAATTAACTTTTTTATAAGTAATAATTCTGTTATGATTTTCACAAAAATCAATTATTGAATAGTGTCAAAATTGACATAAAAGAGTTTTTAAAAACAATATTGTATTATTAATTGATATTAAATTCCTAAAAATATAAGGTTCAGCCAAGAGACTTATATCATGATAGGTGTATCATTAATGGACCACTTGGGGGTCTCTTGGATGTATATAGTAAGTTTATTAACCATATAATATAAAAATACAAAGATACATTGTAAAAGTGAAACTAATTAACTAAGAGTTAATACTTAATGATAAGGTTAATATAGTAACCCAAACCTGTCTAAATTCTATTGGTTGAGTTGTTTTCGACCCATCCCCACCTTAACCTTTAAATAATCTACTTTGGAGCCATTAGAAACCGAATATGAATTTATTATAAAATAATATTTCTAGTTTTTCCAAAGGTGCCCCTCACCCCTCTTAAAAAAGGGCACTCCCCCTTCTCACTAATTTACACATTCAAAGCCTTTTGGTTCGGCCAACCCCTTCCCAAATACTCTCTCAACTTCCCTAAATACAACTTAGAGGCATTAGTTTGATCATAAAGCCAACCTAAGGAGCCCTTTTGATCAAATCAAAAGGAAGAACCTGAAGAAGAGGTAATGTTTTCACCACCCTTTTTCAAATTCATTTCTTCTTCAACTTCTTCTTTCTTTGTTATTACAATTATAAAATAATGAATCCAGTATCTCTTATATACTTTAATATTATTATAAATATTGTACAACCATATTCAGTATTCTATCCATCCTTTGAATGACATGTCACCATACGTGCGTACGTACGGCTTACCGTCTCCACGTCGTGGTGTAATTGTTATTCAATATATTATTATTTGGATGGGTATAATAATGATTTTTAATTCATGTAAATAATAAATATAACATGATAATGATTCTTTATATGTGATATACCATCCACTTATATATTATTTTAATATAAAAAGAATGATATTGTCGCTCATGCGTACGTACGGACTACTGTCTCCACGAACGCGATGAGATTCATTCTCCATCGTATCCATTCAAGTATAATTATCATTTTATGATTTAAAATTAATTTTTAAGGAATTGATATCATCCTGGATGTGAATAATATACAACCTATCCATGAAAAACACAGCTTACGTAACAAAACATATAAAAGAAAACGAGTAAGTTAACACCTGAAACAATAATAATACTAAGATATTATTAAAAAATCAATGTTAAAAGATCATATATGATATCATATTAATATATATGATTATTGTATAATTTAACAACAATTATTTCACCATTATACAGGAGGTTAACCTACCCCCAACCAAGGAAAAGTACAAGGTAAGGGTTTATTTCGCAATCTCTACATTATCCGAGGTTGTTTATACGTAATAATCTACTGGGATCTCTTTATCATCCACATCCATGTTTCTTAAAAAAGTTTGTCAAAACATTATTACTATTTTACAGAATATGGGTTAAAGACATTTATACCCTTGTTTGACTTTTTCAAGAGGTTTATAAAGGAATCATTTTGTCGTTTTCCAAACAAGGTGCTTTTTAACCTTTTCGACAGAATTAAGGAAAGAATGTTTTTTTTAACTTATACGGCGGGTGCGGCTATTTTCCGCCATTATAAAATCGTTGAAGCTTCCCTTACAAGCTTATAAGAATATTTTCAAATAAAATGTTATATTTTATAAATATATGACTCTTAAATTATTTCAAAATAAAAATAGATATTACTCTAAAAAGAGTTTTGATTTCATCTATGTCAACATCCTTTGATGGATTTTACGCTTATTTGAAGTTGATTTATTATGATACAAAACTTCTATATTGTATTGAAAGTTTTGTGATATGTTTGACTGTGGATGTGTTATTTTTATACCATTCATGGTTTATGGATGAAGTATTTACATTTCGTATGCTAGTTTTAATATGAATCTTTATGTTATGTTTAAACCTCTTCGTATGAGGAACGCATTGGACTTAATATGTGATGGGTGGAGCCTGCTATTGCTCCTCGATGCATCAGTAGGTCTCATGAGACAAACTGGTGTCTTGGCACAATGCCTTGGAAAAATCTTATTTTTAGTCTTGGCATGAGGCCTTGTCTATGTGGTTATGATAGTCTGGAATTATGCATTCCATCATTATGAAAGTGGTTATTGATATTTCATGTGATTATTCAATTAGTAGAATATCCATGATAATAAGTAAATGGCATTATTTCATTTTATTTTTGACATACTATGTTGAAGTTCAAGTTTAAAAGGCTTTTGTTTTATTTATACATTTCCTTAAATGTTTATTCTTATTTATGAAAGTTTCCTCTATATTGTTATCCTTACTGGGCATTTGAGCTCACCCCTTTCAATGTTTTATTTTTCCCAGGAAGTGAAGAAGTAATTTATGAAACACCTGCAGGGATAGTATGTGGGGATATGAGTGTGGACTATGAAGAAAAGGTTTTGTTGTAGTTTTCATTTTTATGATGTAATTTAAGACTTATGAATATATTTAGTGTTTCCAAGGCTACTAAACCAATCAGTCTTTCAAGATTTGATCTTTCTTGTGATCATGCCAATGTTATGTAATAATGCACCAACTCTGGGTAACTGGGGTCGGGGTGCTACACCTAGGGGTACACAATGTGTAATTCTTTACCCAGACGACATCCCCAACACGCCATATATATCCCCATACATGGCCCATCTACACAGCGTGTACAAATAGTACATGGTGTGTACTTGCTAAAAATATTATACCCATCCAACTGGCCTACACACCATGTATGGCCACTACTGGAAATCCATCCTTTCCCAACGGTTCTGAACCGTTGGGAAAGGCTGTAGAACCATTGGTATATGTTATACCAACGATTCTGACAACCGTGGGGAAGTAAGCCGTTGGGAAAGGATTTTCCCAACGGTTTACAAGGAACCGTTGGGATAGGTTAGAAAAAATCAACCTACCCCAACGGTTGTGCCAAACCGTTGGGAAAATCCTTTCCCAACGGTTTGGCCCGTTGGTAATCCCATTAATATTTTCTTTCCCAACGGTTGGTAGAACCGTTGATAAAAACACAAATTCCAAAAGCTATCCCAACGGTTTGAACCGTTGGGATAGTCTGTTTTTACCAACGGTTTAATGAACCGTTGGTAAAAACAGTTCCATATGGGCTATGCCAACGGTTTGAAACCGTTGGCATAGGCTTTGCTGTGAAAATTGCACAGAAGCCTTCAATTTGCATAGCAGGTCTGTTTTGGGCTCATTTTGGCACAGCAGGTCTGTTTTGGGCTCATTTTCAATTCAATTTTCATTTTCAATTCAATTTTCAATCCAATTATTGTAACTATAACTCATATACAATGCATACATATAGAGAACAAACCAACACATTTAAATAATGAAAACCAACCAACCAACACATATAATGCATCCTGGAAATATACTCATCCATAATTAAATTAGAATTCATAACATAATTATAAACATACATAATTCATTTAGAATTCAATTTAAAATTTAGATGACAATCATATGTGGAATCCGGAATTCAATTCATAATTTGATTGGTTTTTTGTACACCATATATTTTTACTCAAAATCATATACATTTTAAACAAAATACATACACCTGGAATGATACCAGTCACACCGTGCCTCGGATTGAGGCGAGGTTAACTCGTACACGTCACAAATGACTCATTGATCATTGTCCTAAAGTATCAACATATTCTGAAATCGTTTTGTCAGTTTTCTGTATGCCAGTTGTTGTTTTCACTTAAAATGAAGTGTTTTTTAAATAAAAGAGAGACACTTTCAATGGTGCTGGCCACACCGCGCCTCGGATTGACGCGGGGTTGAATCGTACACATCACACATGACCCATGCATTGTTGTGCTAAAATATAAACACAATCAGAATACGTTTGGTTGGTTTTCCATATGTATTTAAAATGTAGTCCATTTTAAAGAAAATAGATACACTTATAGTGGTCTCGGCCAAACCGCGACTCGGATTGAGGCGCGGTTGACTCGTACACGTAACATATGACCCATGGATCGTTGTCCTAAAATTTCAACAGATTCCAAATGCGTTTGGTCGGTTTTTCGTATGTCAGTTGTTTATTTCACTTATAATCTTGTCCCTTTTAAACAATAGAGACGCAGTTAGAGTGGGACCGGCCACATCACGTTTCGGATTTAGATGGGGTTGACTCGTACACGTCTCAAATGACCCATGAATCTTTGTCCTAAAGTATCAACACAATCCGAATGCATTTGGTCGGTTTTCCGTATGTTAGTTGATGTTTTTCACTTAAAATGACGTCCTTTTGAAACAAAAGACATACACTTTTAGTTGTACCGGCCACACCGCACCTCTAATTGAGGTGGGGTTGACTCGTACACATCACATATGACCCATGGATAATTGTGCTAAAGTATCAACACAATCAGAATCCGTTCGGTCGGTTTTCCATATGTCATTTGTTGTTTTCACTAAAAATGAAGTCCATTTTAAACAAAATAGAGACACTTTGAGTGGTGTCGGCCACACCGCGCCTCGGATTGAGGTGGAGTTGAGTCTTACACGTCACATATGACCAATGGATCGTTCTCCTAAAGTTTCAACAGAAACCAAATGCGTTTGGTTGGTTTTCCGTATGTATTTAAAATACTGTCCATTTTAAACAAAAGAAAGTCACTTAGAGTGGTCCTGACCACACTGCGCCTCGGATTGAGCCCAGGTTGGCTCATACACGTCACATATGACCCATGGATTGTTGTCCTAAAATTTCAACAGATTCCGAATGCGTTTGGTCAGATTTTCTTCTGTCAGTTGTTTATTTCACTTATAATCTTTTCCGTTTTAAACAAAAGAGACACATTTAGAGTGGTACCGGCCACACCGCATCTCGGATTTAGGCGGGGTTGACTCTTACACATCTCAAATGAACCATGGATCATTTTACTAAAGTATCAACACATTCTGAATGCGTTTGGTCGGTTTTCCTTATGTTAGTTGATGTTTTTCACTTAAAATGACGTCCTTTTGAAACAAAAGACATACACTTTGAGTTGTTCCGGCCACACCGCGCCTCGAATTGAGACGGAGTTGACTCGTACACGTCACATATGACCCATGGATCATTGTGATAAAGTATCAACACAATCAGAATCCGTCCGGTCGGTTTTCCGTATGTCATTTGTTGTTTTCACTAAAAATGAAGTCCATTTTAAACAAAATAGAGACACTTTGAGTGGTGTTGGCCACACCGTGCCTCGGATTGAGGTGGATTTGACTCATACACATCACAAATGACTCATTGATCATTTTCCTAAAGTATAAACATATTCTTAAATCGTTTGGTCAGTTTTCCGTATGCCAGTTGTTGTTTTCACTTAAAATGAAGTGTTTTTTAAATAAAAGAGAGACACTGTGAATGGTGCCGGCCACACCGCGCCTCGGATTGACGCGGGGTTGACTCGTACACATAACACATGACCCATGCATTGTTGTTCTAAAATTTAAACACAATTAAAATGTGTTTGGTTGGTTTTCCGTATGTATTTAAAATGTAGTCCATTTTAAAGAAAATAGATACACTTAGAGTGGTCTCGGCCAAACCGCGACTCGGATTGAGGCGCGGTTGACTCGTACATGTAAAATATGACCCATGGATCGTTTTCCTAAAATTTAAAAAGATTCCGAATGCGTTTGGTCGGTTTTTCGTATGTCATTTGTTCATTTCACTTATAATCTTGTCCCTTTTAAACAATAGAGACGTAGTTAGAGTGGGACCGGCCACATCACGTTTCGGATTTAGACGGGGTTGACTCGTACATGTCTGAAATGACCCATGAATCTTTGTCCTAAAGTATCAACACAATCTGAATGCGTTTGGTTGGTTTTTTGTATGTTAGTTGATGTTTTTCACTTAAAATGACGTCCTTTTGAAACAAAAGACATACACTTTGAGTTGTGTCGGCCACACCGCGCCTCGAATTGAGGCGGGGTTGACTCGTACACGTCACATATGACCCATGGATCGTTCTCCTAAAGTTTCAACAGAAACCGAATGCGTTTGGTCGGTTTTCCGTATGCCAGTTGATGTTTTTCACTTAAAATGATGTCCTTTTGAAACAAAAGACATACACTTTGAGTTGTGCCGGCCACACCATGCCTCGGATTGAGGCGGGGTTGACTAGTACACGTCACATATGACCCATGGATCATTCTGCTAAAGTATCAACACAATCAGAATCCTTTTGGTCGGTTTTCCGTATGTCATTTGTTGTTTTCACTAAAAATGAAGTCCATTTTAAACAAAATAGAGACACTTTTAGTGGTGTCGGTCACACCACGCCTCGGATTGAGGTGGCATTGACTTGTACATGCCACATATGACCCATGGATCTTTCTCCTAAAGTTTCAACAGAAACCGAATGCGTTTGGTTGGTTTTCCGTATGTACTTAATATACTATCCATTTTAAACAAAAGAAAGTCACTTAGAGTGGTCCCGACCACACCGCATCTCGGATTTAGGCAGGGTTGACTCGTATACGTCTCAAATGACCCATGTATCGTTGTCTTAAAGTATCAACACAATCCGAATGCGTTTGGCCGGTTTTCCGTATGCCAGTTGATGTTTTTCACTTAAATTGATGTCCTTTTGAAACAAAAGACATACACTTTGAGTTGTTTCGGCCACACCGCGCCTCGGATTGAGGCGGGGTTGATTCTTACACGTCACATATGACCCATGGATCGTTGTCCTAAAGCATCAACACATTTCGAATGCGTTTGGTTAGTTTTTCGTATGTCACTTTTTGTTTTCACTTAAAATCTTATGGAAATTCATATAGAATATTTTTATATCATATTTAGTATGGATTAGATTTTAGTTGATCGTGCTATGAAACATTTTAGAGCTAATGAAATTAAGGAAGGTGGAGGGGCTGTCCGGGGGGCTGTCCGGGGGGGGCTGTCCAGTGGGTGTCCGGGGGGCTGTCCGGGGACCAAGGAGGAGGGTGGGGGGGCTGTGCGGGGTCTGTCCGGGGGGTGTTTGGGGGTTGTTCAGGGGGATGTCCGGGGTTGTTCAGGGGGTTGTCCGGGGGTTGTTCAGGGGGTTGTTCAGGGGTTGTTCAGGGGTTGTTCAGGGGTTGTTTAGGGGGTTGTCCAGGGTTGTTCAGGGGGCTGTCCGGGGGGCTGTCTGGGGGGTGTTTGGGGGGTTGTCCGGGGTCCAAGGGGGAGGGTGGGGGGGTTTTCCGGGGGGCTGTCCGAGGGCTATCTGGGGTCCAGGGTGGAGGGTGGGGGTTGTACGGGGGGCTGTCCAGGGGGCTGTCCGCGGGGCTGTCCGGGGGGTTTTTGGGGGGTGTTCGGGGTCCAAGGGGGAGGGGGGGTTGTCCAGGGTCCAAGAATGAGGGGGGTTGTCCAGGGAGTTCTCAAACACACAACCACTAAAAGACAACAACATCCATAAAAACAGACAATATATAAAAATAACTCAACTCAAATACTATACTACGAGTCTAGATAAAACCAACAACTAGAATAGATTAAACATCAAATCTCAGTAATATAAGTCAAAAATGTAACGGATCAATATGTCCCACATCAGCATCACCATCACCATCATCATCATCATCACCACCCTCTTCATCGTCCTCACCCTCCACAGCGCCCTCCTCCTCGCCTTCGCCCTCCTCCTCGCCCTCCTCATCTCCCTCCTCTTCCGCATCAGACTCCTCGCCATCATCATCTTTTAGCTGGACATCGGCCTAACCGCCACTGGAACTTCCACATGGTGCACCATATATAGAATGTATCGACGACATGTATTCATCAATCGTTGGGCTGGCCTCTGCTGGAAGTGTTGGACGTAGAACTTCAATAAATTTCGTAAATGCAATGTTTTCCCTAGCAGACTGTTCTGCCGTCTCTGTGGCCCTTTTCTCAGCCTGTTCTGCCTGTGCCCTAACTTGCTGCAGCTCGGTGGCACTACAACTCGTACCTGAGGCAGTCCAATACCTCGTCGGGGCTATCCTAGGTCGGCAGCATACTCTTCCAGAATGATCCTCTCCCAACACCTGATGTAAGTGATCAGATGGCCCAAAATTGTCTGCTTCTTGGGCATCGAGGGCCTCTAAAGCATCCTGTTACAAATATAAATATATTATTAAGTTACAAAATATATATTAAAATATAAAATCAACAGATTAAAACTTAAAATCTGCTTCTGAGTCGCTTCGTTGACAGCACTTTCATCCTTTTTTCGTCTACTCGAGCAAAACAGTTTTGCTCGAGGCACACGTCCTTCAATATTTTGTACTTGCCTCTACAATGACATTGAAAACAAAAGTTATATAAAAACTTTATCAAATGATTAAACAATTGAGGAAACAAAATAAAATGTAAGTCGTAAAGAAAACTTATAAACAATTGTCATACCTGATGCCTCTCATGATCCGGCATCGTCGTGCGTCCTAGTGTATGGAGGTATTTTTTTGCATCAATGTTTTTTTTATTTTTTCCAGATGATTCCTAAATAAAATTTGATAATGTAAAGGATAATATTAATGCAAAACTTGAAAGTTATTATTTAAATACCTCAAATGTAATTCATACCTTAACCTGGGTACTCATCCAATGAGTAATCATCTGACGATACTGCTCTATAGGACAATCATCCACGACTGGTACCGCCTCTAACTCAGTGTCAACTCTAGCAAGCCAGCCAATATACAGCTCATGCTTGTAGGCTCTCCAAATATCTCCTAAATCCTTTAGACGTTCCATTCGTGCACCCTCACCATCAGGAAAATTAAATCGAAGCTGAAATCAAAATATTAATTCATATAAATACAAAAAATAATTCATGGCATTAAATACAACAGATTTTTTTACCCATATCTCTTCCCAAGCTCTATATTTGAACTCCTGTGGCAAATGTCTCCACGACAGCGGGCTGACGGGAATGATGTCGGAGTATTTGGCAAGCGTCGCCAGAAAACTCCGACATTGCTGCCATGTTTTCTCAACCATCTGATTGTCTTCATTATATTCCACCATAACTTGTGTGCGACGGTTCCACACCGAATGCATGCGTGTACGGCCCCGCCCCCGCCTCCTGTCAGTAGATGTATCTTTCATGAAAGAAAAACAAATATTTTATCAAAACATGTTATAATGAAAATAAATATTGCTATAAATTTTTTTTAGGGTTTTATAAATATACCTGCGCTAGTCTGATCAATGAGTGGCGCCGGATCCATAGAACCTGATGGAACACCCTCTGGTGGAACAGGAGTCGAAGAAGATGGAATATAAAAGCTCGGAGAGACAGAAGTAGAAGGAAAAGAAGATAGAACAGCTGTATGACCTGATGCTGACTGGGAGTGGGAATCATCATGGGATTTGAAAATGATGGGGCAGAAGATGCAGAAGGTAGCGAAAACATGGGAGGCCTAAATACCCTGTGTGTCCCTAACGACACACCGGGATCAGAATGTGGGAAGGCTGAAATGTCAGTGGGAGGGGCAGGGTCTAGTCGGGCACGCGCAGCTCTACGTCCACCTCTGGTATGAACCCTCCTCGTACCACCAGCCTGAGTACTAGGACCAGTACTAGGCTCCTCGTCGAATAACTGTCAACGTAACGGTGGATCCTACAAAAAAGTTTACAAAAAAATTAATCACATGATATTATATATTCTGTATATATATATATATATATATATATTTGAAATAAAGTACTCACTGTAGGCACTAATGGTGGAACGCCCAGCTCCTCCATCCGACGATTGTTCTCCGCCATTTTTTTTCTTCGTCTCTCTTCAATTGGCTGCATTTCCTGCATTTGAAAACAAATATGTAATTAATTAGAAAAAGGAAATTAATGTGTAAACCAAAAAACTAAATATATGAGGGAATGAGGGGATTCATTGGTAATTTAGCTATCAATTGTTTTAGAAGAGCTTGAATGAATTTAATAAAACATACAAGTTGTAATGTTCACCAAGTTAGAAATATTGTTTGATTTGGTTTGAATACAGTTCAATTCCAAATTAGAAAATGCAATTCAAATAAAACAGCAACCAATAAACATTGAAAATTCACATAACGGTCAAGTCAACTAAAACATATTTGTGATCAATACTAAATAAATATGAATATTACCAACCCTAACAACCCAACTCGAGGTAAACCAAAAGAATTGAGAAGATGGATGAATGATTCTATATATTTCCAACCACAAATTCAGGTTCACAATCAACTCTGACAATTGAGCTATTTGAGTCATCAAAAGAAATAAATGGATTGGTTCAAATGGAAATAGGGACAGTGTCAATTCCATCATCAGCATCATCAAAAATATGTCTTGGAATTACTTCACCTATGACACCAAATTCAGGTTGAAGTTGATCTTTGACATAAAAACATGTTTATCCATTGATGCCAACACATATGGTTCTTCGGTAGCAAGAGTGTGGGTCATATTAATTACTCGAAATCCACAATCATCAATAAATGTGCCATGTCTCGTCATCGAATCAAACCAATGGCATTTCATCATTGTGACTCGTCCATGAGAGTAATAATCCAATATTATTATTTTCTCAACGACTCCATAATAAACCACATTTTCAAGTCGCGGTCTACTATCTTATGCACTGGCATAACAATCTGTTGTGGTAGTAACCATAATACCATCATGTTGTGTTCTCATGTTTTTGGCTCGTTCAGTGACAATAAATCTGTACCCATTGATAACAATTGATTTACAGTCACGAACCACGGTATTAGGACCAAAAGCCAAAGCATTATTTCCTCAGAGACAGAGTCAGAAGACAAACTCAATACCTGCAATATAAATGATAGTTAAACTTAAGTAAATATTGAAATAATTAATTTAAATAGTAATATTTTTACATTCAATTTTAACCAAGCAGAAAACTCTTTGCTATGAAAAGTCTCTCTCCTTATCAAAGATAAAGAATGATGCTTCCTATTTATCATTGTTTTATGTTCCCTGTAGATAAAAAATATTAATAGTTTAACAGATATATATGTAAGATATACATATTCAATTTTGTTACCTGATATAGTCATCGAACAAATCACAGTTGAACAAAACTGTGCGATGTGCCATCTCCCGCTCTTCATGGATTAATGTCTTCAATGTAAATGATCCAGGAATTCCTCCTGTTTGAGGAAGTTATGGAAAACTGGGTTCAATTTGCTCATATTTTTCTTCTTCATTTCTCATTGGTCTGTTCATTCTTGTAGTAAGATCAGAAAAATACATCGAACAGAAATCCATACATTCTTGAGCTAAGTAACCATTCATGATAGAACCGTCGGGATGATTCTTGTTTCGAACATAAGACTTTAATGTGAACATATTTATTTCATTTGATAAATCCAATGAAAAGAAACAGGTCCTCCAAGAAGTATTTCAGTTGGAATATGGACAGTCAGATGCAGCACGCATGTGAAAAATGATGGGGGAAATATTTTCTCCAACTCACACAAAATTAATGGGGCATCTGTCAACATTTTTTGCAAGAAAGAATTGGACAAATTCTTAGCACAAAGATCTCTAAACAAATGGCACAACCAAATAACACCCACCCTTATATTATTGGACAAAAGATGATGGATTGCTATTAGAAGCAACTCATGAAGTAGAACGTGATAATCATGAGTCTTCAAAGATTTTAGCTTCAACTCTCTTCTGTTGACCCGTTTAGATATGTTGCTTGAATAGCCATCAGGAATTCTAATAGTCTCTAATACTTACAGAAATTGTTTTTTTTTCAGTAGGTGTCATCACATAAGAAGCACATGGAAGTTTCTATTTATTTTCACTGATACGCACAGGATGAAATTCTGGTCTGATGCCCCAATCCACCAAGTCACGTCGAGATCGTAAATCATCTTTTGTCTTCCTCTTGACATTTAGAATAACTGAAAGCAACATTTCACATATATTCTTTTCAATATGCATTACGTCTATGAAATGACGTAGCAAATTGGTTGACCAATAAGGAAAATCAAAAAAGATACTCCTCTTCCTCCAATTGTAACAGGTTTCTGTGGAAACATTCTTTCTCTTTCCAGATTTCATTTGACCCTTCCCGAACAAAAAACTGAAATCTTTCAATTCATTAAGCACATCAGTTCCAGACATACGCTGAGGTGGATCATCGGTCTCTATAGTATTATCAAATCTTCGACGATTCATTCTATATGGATGATACTTTGGAAAAAATCGTCGATGTCCCATAAAACTGAAACTACAACGATGTTTCAGTCTTCTGGATCGTGTATTCTTCATACAAACTGGACATGACAGTTTTCCCTTCGTGATCCATCCATACATCATTGCATAAGATGAAAAATCATTGATCATCCACATAAGCGCAGCACGCATCTGAAATATGTCTTTCGAACATGCATCGTATGTGCGCACAACCACATCCCAAAGAAGTCTCAAATATTTTATTAAAGATTGCATGTATACATCAATATCAATGTCGGGATCAGAAGGACCAGATATGAGTATACTCATGAAAGTGAAAGATTTTTTCATACACAACCATGGGGAAAGATTATAAATGTGTATAAAAACTGGCTATGTGCTGTGCGAAGTAAGCATCTGCCCAAACAGATTAAAAACGTCGCATGAAAGACCCAGCCTCACATTACACACGTCAGCTGCAAAATCAGGATGTCGAGCATCAAATCTCTTCCATGAAAATCCATCTGCAGGATGAACCAACTCATCATTAGTCTTCTTTCTCTCGGTATCATGCCATCTCATTTTAATTGATATGTCATCAGACATAAAAAGATTCTGGAGTCTGGGGATCAATGTAAAGTGCCACATTACTTTCTGTGGAACGCGGGATGGTGTTCCATCAGATTTTGACTTCCAGCGGGATGTGCCACATTTTATACAATCATTTCGTTCAGCGGTTTCTTCCTAGAATAAACTGTAATCTTTCGGGCAAGCATGAATTTTGTTTCTGGAAAATCCAAGTTCTTCAACTAACATCCATTCCATATAGTGGTTTGAGGGAATATCTACATCATATGGAAGTAAATCCTTCAAGAGGGTAAGAATATAATCGATTGCTGTATTAGAAATCCCATACATAGTTTTTCCATGAAACAATTGGATTAAAAATTCCAGCTTTTTCATTTTATCGCATTGTCGATATACTGGAGTCGTGGCAGCATCATTCAATTTTTTCACCCTATCAATATCATCATTTTCACTAGATGCATCAGTTTTCCTCATATCGACGTCTTCTTGAGTCAAAATCCTTTCTTTTTCATGATGACGAATAAACGAAAACCGATCATCTAACAAATTCTCCATTCCAGTCCTTTCATTTCGATCATCACCAATTTTAGATTTCATTTTCTTCCCATTATGATACCACACAAAGTAGTTTGCTTGAAAACCATTTTTGGTTATGTGGTAGATGACTTCTTCACGACTCAACCAAGGTCTACCAACACAATTGGAACATGGGCAGTGTATGCGACCACTATCTGAAGCATTGTGAAATGCAAAATCTATAAAGCTCTCCAAATTGTTTTGAAAATCTCTTGAGATACGATCGGTTTCATACATCCAACTTCTGTCCATTCTGTAAAAAGAATTCATATAAGTCATTTTGTCATAAACAATTCAATAGGATTGAACTTTAATAGAAAATACATTTAAGTAAACGATAAAGGAAGAAAATAATCAAGGTATCAACTACACATGTGAAAAAAAACATACTAATGTGTTATTGAGAAAATGTAAAACCAACAAGAACTTAATGTGTTATCACATCAGATCATGCCTCATCCCATAACCATATTAGTAGGGTATCCTCATATGCGATTTACCTTTTTGAATTAATATGCACTTCTTCACCAGGTACCTGAGTAGATTTCATAGATATAATCATCTCACATCCTGTAAGGCTTCCATTATGTATGATCTGCAGAATAATTTGA
Source organism: Viscum album (assembly GCA_963277665.1). Classification (NCBI taxonomy): domain Eukaryota; kingdom Viridiplantae; phylum Streptophyta; class Magnoliopsida; order Santalales; family Viscaceae; genus Viscum; species Viscum album. The sequence continues at coordinate 932,741,000 of OY728165.1, forward strand.
GTGATCATGAATCATGCATGGGATCTTCCCATGATCACTATAGATTATGAGAAGGAATTGTGATAGGTCACGTGAAGAACATCAAACACATATTTTAGATAATTTGAGACATAATATAATAAAATAATGTATAAATCTATGGAATTTGGGATAAAAGGATGGATGAAATACTAAAATATGGGAGAGTAAGGTGAAGGAAATATATGTTGACCCTAATGTTCATAACATGCATCACCTATGAAATTTTATTGCACTAGGAAATTTCATCATGTTCACAATACATTCCATTGGAAACCTATTTTGATCATTTGATGTCCCCTTGACATGTCAAATAAAATCAGACGGCACCCATGAATATGCCACCCTTGTAATGAAAAGCCTTTAATTCTCACCATACAGACTACATGTTTTCCAATAGATATGTATCTCCTTCTATATAGGGGAATCAATACATATTATCTCAGTCTCATATTAAATGTCAGGAATGTTAGATGGCTCCCTTAACACCCTCCAGGCACACCAACTAGGTCATGTGATGTCCTCAAATCATGTCACTATGGACATAAATCACCCTTCAAGACATGTCACACTGACTCTAGAGTTTCCCTCCCAGTGTGTCAAACATGTCTTTTGATGAAAATGGAGAAGATCACCAAAATCAAGAGATTCCCTATAGGCATTACATCCATTATCATGAAATTGCTTCTAGGATCAACCAGTCAGGACTTGTGATGTCCTCCAAACATTCTGTCCTTGATCATTAGAGAAACATCAGACAATCCATCTAGGTTAGGAAAATTCATCAAAATGTTTATAGGATCATGTAATTTCCATTGGAAATTTCCAAAAGAAACCCTCTATCATGCTAAGTATATAGTCAAGGCATTCCATGTGGAAAACCAACACATATCCATAAGAGAAGAAATCTAAAAATAATAGAATCTATATGTATTATAAAATTGTCCACCATTGGCATGTAAGCTTCTATAAAAATGGAACCATGGTGTTTATGTTTTAATTAATGGAAAAATAAATTCATTAAAACAACTACAACAACTTGATTGAGATCAATTTTTACCTGTTCGGATGGGGGGTGTACCTATTCGGACGGGGGTTGATGATGTTCGGACGGGGGGTTCGCGAGAGCACGGGAGCGGAGGACAGCCCACCCACCCCTCCTTGACAGCCCGACCACCCCCATGGACATCCCGTCCACCCTTGTGGACAGCCCGCCCACCCCCGTACCCCCCTGGACACCCCGTACCCCCCTGGATAGCCCCTCCCACCCTCCCAAACAGCCCACACCCCCTCCCCTGCAACCCCACCACCACCACCTAGACATACCAACCCCCCTGGACACCCCACACACCCCTCCCCCACCAGGACACCCCACCCAGACCCCCAGGATAGCCCACACCCCCTGGACAGCCCCGCCCACCACCATGGACAGCCTTTCCCACCCCCGTGGACAGCCCCGCCCACCCCCGTGGACAACCCACCCACCCCCCTCAACACCCCTACCCCCCTTGGCCAGCCCACCCACCCCCCCCCTGGACAGCCCGCCCACCCCTCCTTGACAGCCCGACCACCCCCTTGGACACCTCGTACCCCCCCTGGATAGCCCCGCCCACCCTCCCAAACAGCCCACACCCCCCTCCCCTGCAACCCCACCACCACCACCTAGACATACCACCCCCCCTGGACACCCCACACACCCCTCCCCCACCAGGACACCCCACCCAGACCCCCAATACAGCCCACACCCCCTAGACAGCCCCGCCCACCCCCATGGACAGCCTTTCCCACCCCCGTGGACAGCCCCGCCCACCCCCGTGGACAACCCACCCACCCCTGTGGACACCCCCTACCCCCACAATCCATTATCCAAAACATATCAAATTGGTTTGAACACAATCCATAATTCCCACAATCCATTATCCAAAACATGTAAACGTTCACGATAGCCTCCCCCAACTCTGATTTACATGTTTTGAACACTCTCCTTCCAAACATAGAATATAAAAACATTAAATAAGTATTCACAAACACAAACAATATCCTATTTAGATATTAATTTCAATAATCAAGTAAACCAAACACCTGGAAAAAATCTATTCATTAAAACAACTACAACAATATGGTTGAGATCAAATTTTACCTATTCGTATGGGGGTGTACCTGTTGGGATGGGGGGTGCTGGTGTTCGGATTCGCGAGATCAGTGGAGTTGGATGGGGTTCGCGAGAGAAGCAGAGCGAATAGATTAGGGCTCTGTCCGAATGGGGAGAGGAGATCGTGATCTGGAATTTGGGGAAAACCTTTTCCAACGGTTTATAAAAATCGTTGGCAAAGGCACACATTTCCCAACGGTTCCATTGAACCGTTGGTAAATGTGTGAGTTTAGCACCCATTTCCCAACAGTTCCAGTGAACCGTTGGGAAAGGGTACACCGAAATTTCCTTTGCCAACGGTTTGATTAAACCGTTGGCAAAGGCTCACTATACCAACGGTTTAAGTAAACCGCTGGTATACTACCGTTGGGAAAAGACCAAATTCCAGTAGTGGGCCTCCACACAGTCAAGGGTATATGGTGTGTCTATAACTACATTCCATGTAGTAATAAATTCTTACATGGTCATCACACGGCATGTACTCGGTGAGCACACGGCCGGTACTCGCCCAACCCATACACGGCGTGTAATTTAGGGTACATTGCATGTAGTCTAGAAATTTATAGAACATCCCATATCTTCCCAATTTCTTTAGGAACAAGTCATAAATTCAAATAGGGTCAGGATTTTGACCCGTTCTAAAAACCCTAGTTCTTATAGATGTACCTATGACAGGCCTGTGGCTAGACCTAAAATTCAATTCATTATGGATACCAAGTACCATACAAGAAATTGATGTCATGTAAATATCAATTACATGTTCACTTGTCATTATTATGGTCTAACTCAATACTTGATGCCTTAAGGATACCATGTAATATGTTTAATGCACTTTTGGATTGTTCTTGGTCACTTATAATGCCTTTTTTTCTTTTCGACATGGAGTTGTAGAAGGTACGACATGGGTTTATCTTATATTGGATAGTACATATCCTCTCATCACATGGTTGATTGATTATTTATTCTTTAATATACCAAGCATCCGAAAGTTACAAAAAAATTAGAAAATTCATAATATTAAACTTTAAAAATAAAGTAGAATTAAAATACACATACCTAAAATTTATAGCATGCTCATTTTTTGTTATTGTTGAAGTATTCATTTTATTATTAGTTGGTTCAAACAGCTAATATATCAAAAGAGTTATATTTTTGAACCCATATGTAATATTATTTATAAATATTAGAATATACATACCTCAAATCCTAATCAGACTTAACAAATAGTTTGCAAAAATAGATTGAATATGAGTTATATCAGATTGGGAATAAGACTGTGAATCATTGAATTCCTATAATAACATTTAATGATATGAGATAAAAAATAGAATAATATGGATAAAAATATAAAAAAATTAATACAACTAACCTTATCAAATTCAGTAGTTTCCCCAATTGTGATTATCTCACACATGAATCATAGAATATAATAACCCCATTCAACATTTCCTTTTTGACAATGACACTATAGTTATAAAACATTAAACTGTTAATAAAAATTAATATATAATAAAAAATCCGAACAAATTCTAATATAAAAACTAATTACCTGTACATCCACATATTTGATTTTATTCTGTGTCTTTATCGATTGTATTCCTTGTTAAAATTTTTCCATGAACTACATTTTCTTATATATGAACTAATAATACATATCTAAAAAATTTGTATAAAACATAATGAGCTTATAAAAAATAAAAAAACTATACCTTTCTAATAAGGTGTAACTTTTTTTACAAACATTCCCTAATAAATAGAAAAACCAATATACAATGCATTCACTTGGGCATAATACGCCCAACATCCAATGCCCCCTACAATAGAAAAAGTTCTCAATTAATGAAATTATAATGATCATTAGTTCATATTTATATTCTTGCTTATCAAGAAATGGAATAAACTAGCACTGAATGTAACACCCCGAGCTTCCATGATACGCCTCTCTTTCAATAATGCAATAGCTTGCATTGTACGCAAGTTCGAGTTCTAACACACCGCAACTAATCAAAGTAGTTGTTATGAATAGTAATAACCACCTTTTAAATTTATAGAAATTTTATATTTCAAAATGGACTTCATTTTTGTATTCCTAATATTGAAATTATCCTATGTTGAATTTTTTGTAATTTTCCGAGAACTTCCAAATTTTTTGAATAGTGAAAAATACTTAAAACAACTTTTTTAATCAAAATAATTCATAGTGATAAATTATACTATTGAGTGGTTTTAGAGTATAATTAGAATATATTTTTACCATTTTATCCAATGGTGGTCATTAGAATTAATTTAACATTGAAATTGGACATAAACAATTGCCAATCTTTTGATATAAATTGTTTCTTAAAAACACGCTATTTGTTGTGACAGTGGGAATTAATTATAAAATTAATTAATGCAACTAATATGTTTGGAATTTTGTAAAATAGACATCATTTTTGAATTCGTAATATCAATTATAGCTTAGGGTGAAATTTTGGCCTTATTCTGAAAAACTTCAATTTTTGATGAATAGTGAAACCACTAAGTGGTAGTTAAATAACTGATTTTTCGTTTAAATGAAATATTACCACTTCTGTGATTTGATTTTCAAAAATCCGACATACATGGTTGTCATTAAGAAGTAAAATGTGGTTCAATAAGATTAAAATAATTTTTTGGTGAATAGTAACTTTTAAGTTCTTAATCGCGATTAGAGGTAATTAGTGTAGTTTAAGGTAAAAACAATGTTTTATTAATATGATATGAGCTTGAGACTTGTCCTACTCCTATTGGATGAGTCATGGCCGACCAAGACAACCCATGGGTCAACTTGGGGACCCCATGGAGCCACTTTAGTTGGAAAATGACATTAATATATATTTATTTAATGTTAAAATTAAATTGACACAAACATGAGTTGTTTTACTAAAATAGTTTTTAAGTGGGGTTACAAAAGTCCAAATTTTGACTATAAATATTCATTAGAAAGATAAAAAGATTTCCTACATCATAGTATTTTTTTTATAATTTTTAGACATTAAATAAATTAAATTATTTATGACATCATTATGATGAAGTGATGACCTCATTATTTAATGATTTAAATAAAATGGGAAGATAATGAAAAATCCAAGGCTTACACTTGTCCAAAGCCTATTGGATGAAGATATTTCGAAACCTTATCACCTTAGCCTCGAATTATATAAGTGTGGGACCTTTAGAATCCGAAAAGCATTGTGAAATAATGTAACATTTCAATCTTTCCAAAAGTGCCCCTCCTCTCCACTTATAAAAGGCCCCCACCTCTCCCACCTCATTTACACTTTCAAGCCATTCGGCTAGGCCAACCTCTGCCCAAATACTCTCCCAACATTCCTCCCTTACTCATAGAAGCCTCACATTGGGCAGAACTCTTACAAAGGAAGCCTTTGGCTCAAATCAAAAAGAGTTACCCGATTTTGAGGTAATGTCTTTTCTAATGTTGTTTTGTTTTATTTTTCTTCTCCAACCCCCTAAACTCTTTTTATTCATTTATTTTGTGACAACACCAGTATCCTCAATATACTAGGATGTTTTTATAAGAAGGATTCGAGCTACACTTACACACACCTACATCTAATGGTTAAAGAACATACGGTTTCTGTGGATGGCGAATTTCTGCCTCACGAAACGATGATTGTTCAACACTCATATAACACCTTCAAAGGTGGCCATTAAGATGTCACTATATTTATATATGATATATAATGTGTTTATGTTTTACTTATGCTTCTGTATTTCTCATTTATGGCTTACTTTATGATTTCCATTATGGGTAAAACGCGATAATTTCATTTTAGGAAGTGCGGACTACCGCCCCCTCAAAGTGATTTGAATCGTTAATGCCATATGTGGGATGTATAAAGGATGGAGTAAATGGTATTATACACTATATTATACTGGAATTATATTATACATTTATATCATTATGATTTAGTTCCATTAAATATGAAATTGAAATGAAAGTAGCATTCATGCGTACGTACGGCTTACCGTCTCCATGAACGGTGCATTTCATTTCTCACCTCTAAATGTTACGTAATATTATAAATGAATGTATATACTGGATATATAATATATATATGACATCTAAATCATGAATATAATTCTGGATATAATGGATATTTCACCACATAAACAACTTTTAATTATAAGAAGCTTATTGTTGACTCAATTACCAAAGATCGACAAAACGACCGTTATTAACTTAAATAATTACATAATGTTCATATCATTGTAATAAGTGATATAATAAGGATAATGAAATTGAAAATGGTTCTTAATAAGGTATATATTAACTCTAGTTTATTATTCAGGAGGTTAAAGAACGGTTGAGTCAAGTCAGACACGAGGTAAGGGAACTTCTTAACCCAATTTCTATTCTTTGGGTTAATCTCCTACTTTCAAATTATGTCATGATATTGTTATGTCATATCTTGTATTTGTACTTTCTTTATGTGTAATTATAGTGAATACACATAATAGATATATTTTATTTAAATGATATTTTTAAGGGAATTTCTTAACCCAACTTCCATTCTTTGGGTTAATCTCCTACTTTCAAATTATGTCATGATATTATTATGTCCTATTTTGTATTTTTACTTTCTTTATGTGTAACTATAGTGAATACACATAATAGATCTATTTTATTTTAAAAATGATCTTTTTAAGGACTTCGTCTCAATCTCCTTTCATTGAGTCATATTTGGTTTTATACACAACTTTCTTTTATACGGTGTATAAACCCCTTTGACTTTTACGTTTATTCAAAAGGAATCTTTTTATACGAAGCGTTTTACTAAACGACAAAAAGAGAATGTTTTTCTTTCCGTACATATGCGGCGACAACGACTTCTCCGCCGCCGTGACCATTATTTGAGTTTCGGCTTCCTCTACAAGCCATCATTTTTTTTTAATGAAAAATAAATACAAAGTTTTAACTTTCATTTATTTTGGTATTGAAAATGGTTTTGAAAGCGTTTTTATCATATCAAAGTGTTGTATTGATATCTTGTGATTGAAATGTGGAAATGTTATGTTTCCTTTATGCATGTTTTATGTGATACGATTATGTTATGGTTTATGATATGTTTAAACCTATTCATATGAGGAATGTATTGGACTTAATAAGTGACGGGTGGAGCCCGCTATAGCTCCTCGGTGCATCGGTAGGTCTCATGAGACAACTAGACGTGGAATTGGCCGAGGCCCTTTCCCAATTTGATTTATGGTTTTGGCCGAGGCCTTAATCATTTTAGACGTCTTGGCCGAGGCCTTGACAAAATGTTTCAGAATGTCCGGCATTATACATTCCCTCATTATGAAAGTGGTTATTGATATTGCATGTGATTATTCGACCAGTAGAATATCCATGTGAAGAAGAGAATGGCATTATCTCATTTTACTTTTTCCATATTATGTTGAAGTTCATGTTTAAAAGGCTTTTTTTTTAGTTATACATTGCCTTAAATGTTAATGTTTATTTATGAAAGCTTCCGCATTATTGTTATCCTTACTGAGCATCTGAGCTCACCCCTTTCAATGTTTTAATGTTTTCCAGGATGTGAAGAAGTATTTTATGAATGACCTGCAGGGATAGTCAGAAGAGGATATGAGTGTGGACTATGGAGACTTTGTTATTATAGTTTTTCACTTTATGATGTAATGTAACGTTTACGAATGTATCTAGTGTTTCCAAGGCTACTAAACTAATCGGTCTTTCGAGACTTGATCTTTTGTGATCATGCCAATGTTACGAAGTAATGCACCGACTCTGGGTAGCTGGGGTCGGGGCGTTACAGTTGGTATCAGAGGCAGTTTAGTACTAACCTTGGAAGCTAGATTTAGATAAACTCCGATTAGAGCACATAGCCCAAAGATAGACTTTGAGGATTAGTATAGAAGAACTTCCTAGAATTTTGTTATTGTAGAGATTTTGTGAGTTTTCCGAGCAATACATCCCTGTCTGGATACGAGCAGGTAGAGGCGGCTCTGGCACAGATGTACCTAGGGGTAAAACCCGAAAACACCGCTTTGAGCTAGACTCGAACGGGAACTGGTGCACGACAACGGGCCTTGATGCACTCTTGGTTACGACACTCCCGGGGGATATGCTTAGGATAATTCTCATTTTCTTTACAAACCGCTATGAAGGGTTATGAGTATATACTTTCTCAAAGAAAACATTTCTTTTTATGATTATGGATTATATCCATAAATAGTTCAATTTATGTAAAGTGTTTTACAAGTATGGAATTATGTATTTTGATTCATAAACTAATCTAGTTTATGCCATTGTTTAGAAATGGCGCCTAGTAGAAGGAATGGAAACCGTATCAATGCACGAACTCCGTGTAGGGATTGCCCTCCTGATCAAGATAATTATTGTGGATCTGGAGATACAACTGGTGCTGATCAACTTATTACCATACTTGGACAACTCACTCAGGTTATGAATAATAACCTTACTCGTATGGAGCACCCTGATCCGCAACGTGGAGGATCAATGCTAGACCGTTTCATGAGGCAACAACCACCAACCTTCAATGGGAGTACAAATCCTATAGTAGCTGAGCAATGGATAAATTCCTTAGAGAAAATATTCCATGCCTTGGGGAGTAGTGAAAGGGAGAAGGTTGTCATGGCAGTTTACCGCCTCACTGGAGATGTCGATCAGTGGTGGTCGCTGATTCAAAACACAAAGGAAGATGATGACGTATCGAATATGGAATGGAGGGAGTTCAAAGATCTTTTCTTAGAAAAATACTTTCCTCGTGACCATCGAGCAGATATGGAAAGGCAATTTCTGAGTCTGAGGCAGAAGGAGGATGAGAATGTCGCAAAGTATGAGGCTAACTTTACAAGGTTAGCGAGGCATGCTGCCGATTATATACGTAACCCAAGGAGTAAGATTGATCGTTTCTTTGATGGGTTAAAACCATTTCTCCGTCGAGCTTTGGTATCACAATCCTTCTCATCATACGAAGATATTGTCTCGTGTGCTATCAAGACAGAAAAGGAATTCTCTAAGTCTTATGACAACAAAGTAAAGCAAGAGAAGAAGAGAACGGTGGAACAAGAGACAGATAATGGGAAAAAGGGAAAGAAGGATTTTCCATTATGTGATAATTGTAGGAAGAATCACCCTGGTACTTGCCTAAAAGGAATGGGAGTTTGTTATAAATGTGGAGAAAAGGGTCACCAGGCTCGTGATTGCAAGGGAAAGAAAGAGGCTGTCAAAGTTGAATGCTACAATTGTAGAGAAATGGGTCATTATGCAAATGAATGTCCTAAGCGTCAAGGAAACTTACCTCAGAAAAGGCCAAGGGATCAAGGCCAATCTTATGCTGTGACTACAGTTGAAGCGGAATAACTAATGTATTGGTGCTTTTGGACTCATGGATTATATTCTGGTTTTTAGAATAATGTGATATATATATAAGGATTGTACTGCAGTACTTGTTGATTTCAGTAAGGTTTTAATATGATTAAGGTAATCATATTTTTAGTATGTGACAATAAGAGAAACTTTTCTTTGTTTGGGGAATCTGATAAATTGATTTTGGAATTAAGAGACCTTTTAGAGAATGTCTGGACAGAGGTATTTTGAATAACTATAAAGGTTGGAGTGGATTAAGTTGATCTTTGGATAGTATTGTTTAAGGTTAAAAATTTATGAAGATTATTTTTGAATATTATAATACTACAGTTTTAGGAAAAGGACAACCTGTAGGGTGGGGCATTACCCGTTGCGTCGGACCAAGCTGCAGGAATCGAACCCACAATCATAGTGCGACAGGCCTTTATTTCCTACCACTAGCCTACAGGAATTCCCTGGTTATTACAATATAATTTTACTAATCTAAATGGTATGTGTTAACATTTGGAACCTTATACAATTAGGATAATAATAATATTTTTGAGTTCTATTATCTTTTTGAGTGAAAGATGAGTTGAAGGTTGAAACACTAATTGTCAAGCATAAATATATATATACCTATCTCTTATTCAATGAATAAATTAATTCTTAAACTTTAGTAAAGGGATATTAAAACAAAAAATGTGTTATCCTAATACCTTATGTCTTGTTGAACTGATGATATTTTAAATCAACATAGATTGAAGGCTTTGAGGCCCTCAATTTGACAGTTGATTGTGATTGATGACCTCAATCACTCCCTACAAATATTTATGTTTTTCCTCAAATTATATGTCTTTAATTGCCACCAATGTTCTCCTTATCGAGATCATAATTTGGTGGTGACTTTCTTATTTCCATTTTCCCTCTTATTAAGGCTAAATTTTATTAATCTTATTTCCGATGTGGGTTTTCCTCAAAGGTATTTTCTCTTTTCAACCTTTTATTTTCAAAGAAAAATTTCAAATTGCGAGGACGCAATTTATTGAAGGAGGGGAGAATGTAACACCCCGAGCTTCCATGATACGCCTCTCTTTCAATAATGCAATAGCTTGCATTGTACGCAAGTTCGAGTTCTAACACACCGCAACTAATCAAAGTAGCTGTTATGAATAGTAATAACCACCTTTTAAATTTATAGAAATTTTATATTTCAAAATGGACTTCATTTTTGTATTCCTAATATTGAAATTAGCCTATGTTGAATTTTTTGTAATTTTCCGAGAACTTCCAAATTTTTTGAATAGTGAAAAATACTTAAAACAACTTTTTTAATCAAAATAATTCATAGTGATAAATTATACTATTGAGTGGTTTTAGAGTATAATTAGAATATATTTTTACCATTTTATCCAATGGTGGTCATTAGAATTAATTTAACATTGAAATTGGACATAAACAATTGCCAATCTTTTGATATAAATTGTTTCTTAAAAACACGCTATTTGTTGTGACAGCGGGAATTAATTATAAAATTAATTAATGCAACTAATATGTTTGGAATTTTGTAAAATAGACATCATTTTTGAATTCGTAATATCAATTATAGCTTAGGGTGAAATTTTGGCCTTATTCAGAAAAACTTCAATTTTTGATGAATAGTGAAACCACTAAGTGGTAGTTAAATAACTGATTTTTCGTTTAAATGAAATATTACCACTTCTGTGATTTGATTTTCAAAAATCCGACATACATGGTTGTCATTAAGAAGTAAAATGTGGTTCAATAAGATTAAAATAATTTTTTGGTGAATAGTAACTTTTAAGTTCTTAATCGCGATTAGAGGTAATTAGTGTAGTTTAAGGTAAAAACAATGTTTTATTAATATGATATGAGCTTGACACTTGTCCTACTCCTATTGGATGAGTCATGGCCGACCAAGACAACCCATGGGTCAACTTGGGGACCCCATGGAGCCACTTTAGTTGGAAAATGACATTAATATATATTTATTTAATGTTAAAATTAAATTGACACAAACATGAGTTGTTTTACTAAAATAGTTTTTAAGTGGGGTTAAAAAAGTCCAAATTTTGACTATAAATATTCATTAGAAAGCTAAAAAGATTTCCTAAATCATAGTATTTTTTTTATAATTTTTATACATTAAATAAATTAAATTATTTATGACATCATTATGATGCAGCGATGACCTCATTATTTAATGATTTAAATAAAATGGGAAGATAATGCAAAATCCAAGGCTTACACTTGTCCAAAGCCTATTGGATGAAGATATTTAAAAACCTTATCACCTTAGCCTCGAATTATATAAGTGTGGGACCTTTAGAATCCGAAAAGCATTGTGAAATAATGTAACATTTCAATCTTTCCAAAAGTGCCCCTCCTCTCCACTTATAAAAGGCCCCCACCTCTCCCACCTCATTTACACTTTCAAGCCATTTGGCTCGACCAACCTCTGCCCAAATACTCTCCCAACATTCCTCCCTTAGTCATAGAAGCATCACATTGGGCAGAACTCTTCCCAAGGAATCCTTTGGCTCAAATCAAAAAGAGTTACCCGATTTTGAGGTAATGTCTTTTCTAATGTTGTTTTGTTTTATTTTTCTTCTCCAACCCCCTAAACTCTTTTTATTCATTTATTTTGTGACAACACCAGTATCCTAAATATACTAGGATGTTTTTATAAGAAGGATTCGAGCTACACTTACACACACCTACATCTAATGGTTAAAGAACATACGGTTTCTGTGGATGGCGAATTTCTGCCTCACGAAACGATGATTGTTCAACACTCATATAACACCTTCAAAGGTGGCCATTAAGATGTCACTATATTTATATATGATATATAATGTGTTTATGTTTTACTTATGCTTCTGTATTTCTCATTTATGGCTTACTTTATGATTTCCATTATGGGTAAAACGCGATAATTTCATTTTAGGAAGTGCGGACTACCGCCCCCTCAAAGTGATTTGAATCGTTAATGCCATATGTGGGATGTATAAAGGATGGAGTAAATGGTATTATACACTATATTATACTGGAATTATATTATACATTTATATCATTATGATTTAGTTCCATTAAATATGAAATTGAAATGAAAGTAGCGTTCATGCGTACGTACGGCTTACCGTCTCCATGAACGGTGCATTTCATTTCTCACCTCTAAATGTTACGTAATATTATAAATGAATGTATATACTGGATATATAATATATATATGACATCTAAATCATGAATATAATTCTGGATATAATGGATATTTCACCACATAAACAACTTGTAATTATAAGAAGCTTATTGTTGACTCAAGTACCAAAGATCGACAAAACGACCGTTATTAACTTAAATAATTACATAATGTTCATATCATTGTAATAAGTGATATAATAAGGATAATGAAATTGAAAATGGTTCTTAATAAGGTATATATTAACTCTAGTTTATTATTCAGGAGGTTAAAGAACGGTTGAGTCAAGTCAGACACGAGGTAAGGGAACTTCTTAACCCAATTTCTATTCTTTGGGTTAATCTCCTACTTTCAAATTATGTCATGATATTGTTATGTCATATCTTGTATTTGTACTTTCTTTATGTGTAATTATAGTGAATACACATAATAGATATATTTTATTTAAATGATATTTTTAAGGGAATTTCTTAACCCAACTTCCATTCTTTGGGTTAATCTCCTACTTTCAAATTATGTCATGATATTATTATGTCCTATTTTGTATTTTTACTTTCTTTATGTGTAACTATAGTGAATACACATAATAGATCTATTTTATTTTAAAAATGATCTTTTTAAGGACTTCGTCTCAATCTCCTTTCATTGAGTCATATTTGGTTTTATACACAACTTTCTTTTATACGGTGTATAAACCCCTTTGACTTTTACGTTTATTCAAAAGGAATCTTTTTATACGAAGCGTTTTACTAAACGAAAAAAAGAGAATGTTTTTCTTTCCGTACATATGCGGCGACAACGACTTCTCCGCCGCCGTGACCATTATTTGAGTTTCGGCTTCCTCTACAAGCCATCATTTTTTTTAATGAAAAATAAATACAAAGTTTTAACTTTCATTTATTTTGGTATTGAAAATGGTTTTGAAAGCGTTTTTATCATATCAAAGTGTTGTATTGATATCTTGTGATTGAAATGTGGAAATGTTATGTTTCCTTTATGCATGTTTTATGTGATACGATTATGTTATGGTTTATGATATGTTTAAACCTATTCATATGAGGAATGTATTGGACTTAATAAGTGACGGGTGGAGCCCGCTATAGCTCCTCGGTGCATCGGTAGGTCTCATGAGACAACTAGACGTGGAATTGGCCGAGGCCCTTTCCCAATTTGATTTATGGTTTTGGCCGAGGCCTTAATCATTTTAGACGTCTTGGCCGAGGCCTTGACAAAATGTTTCAGAATGTCCGGCATTATACATTCCCTCATTATGAAAGTGGTTATTGATATTGCATGTGATTATTCGACCAGTAGAATATCCATGTGAAGAAGAGAATGGCATTATCTCATTTTACTTTTGCCATATTATGTTGAAGTTCATGTTTAAAAGGCTTTTGTTTTAGTTATACATTGCCTTAAATGTTAATGTTTATTTATGAAAGCTTCCGCATTATTGTTATCCTTACTGAGCATCTGAGCTCACCCCTTTCAATGTTTTAATGTTTTCCAGGATGTGAAGAAGTATTTTATGAATGACCTGCAGGGATAGTCAGAAGAGGATATGAGTGTGGACTATGGAGACTTTGTTATTTTAGTTTTTCACTTTATGATGTAATGTAACGTTTACGAATGTATCTAGTGTTTATAAGGCTACTAAACTAATCGGTCTTTCGAGACTTGATCTTTTGTGATCATGCCAATGTTACGAAGTAATGCACCGACTCTGGGTAGCTGGGGTCGGGGCGTTACACTGAATCTTTTTATGTGATAATCTCTCAAACATATATGAAAATATTTAATGATTATTCACATTTTTCACTTCTATGAAATGAATTCTAGATCTATAAAACCATAAATGTGTGTACTTTCATTTTGTCAAAGAAGCATGTGTATATACCAAATTTAAAAAGAATATATAGTTAGTCAAATTAAAATCATATTTTATTAAATAAATACAAATTCTAATGTCAATTTACTTACATGGTAAAAAAAATGCACCACATTCAAGTAGAGCTCTTCAAAATCTACTAGATGCATGATATCTTCTTTGAGTAATCTCAATAGATATTCTCTTCTGCATATATCGTTCATCATCTGAAACTCTTACATATAATTAAATAAAGAATATTCCTGAGATAATATTTTTATCCCATGAGAAATATCCAATGTATCTATAGTAGATTATTCTTGAACATTTTGTTTCATTTGTGCAGCTTCTTTTTCTTTCAGATAATCCTATATAAGTTAAATGTCATAAAAAATTATAATTAATTTTGAATCATTTTTAACTAATAATTAAAAAAACAAAAACCTCATATAAAACATAATGAAGTAGATAAGTTGTACAAAGTAAAAAATGACCCACACAATCCCCATCTTTGGTGATCTCTACGGTAGGAAATGGTAGTAGAACATTAGGATCTACAATATTGAGTACTGATACTCCAACATGACCCATCTTCATAGGTCGGTGATTTATATAATCCCCTAAAAATGTAGGATTCCTAACGTAATAATATGTATGTGAGGACCTCCAGCAAACAACTCACAATATACGTTTTGGTCTGAGCGAGGTGGTGGATAGTCAAAGTAAGTAGATGGGGTAGGGTAGTCCGAGTGAGAATACTGGGAAGGTTGAAAAATGAAAAAGTTATAATAGTGTTAATAATTTATAAAATAGAAAAATTGATAACAAATAAATAATATACCTAGGAAGGATGCTCATACGAGGTAGGGTAGGTAGATAGGGAAGGGTAGTCTGGGTGAGCGGGATGGGAAGGATGAAAAATGAAAAATTTATATTAGTGTTTATAATTTATAAAATAGAAAAATTGTTGACAAATAAATAATATACCTGGGAAGCGGGATCATACGGGGAGGGGTAGGCAGATGGGGTTGGGTAGTCTATGTGATCAGGCTGGGAAGGCTGAAAAAGAAAAAGTTATATTAGTTTTTATATTTTACAAAATAGAAAAATTGATGACAAATAAATAATATACCTGGGAAGGCTGCTCATACGGGGTGGGGTAGGCAGATGGGGGAGGGTAGTCCGGGTGAGCAAGTTGGGAAGACTGAAAAATGAAAAAGTTATATTAATGATTATAATTTATAAAATTGAATTAGTAATGATAAATAAATAATATACCTCATAAAGATGATCATACGGGGTGGGGTAGGCAGGTGGGGAAGGGTAGTCCAGGTGTGCAGGCTGGGAAGGCTAAAAAATAAAAAAGTTATATTAGTGTTTATAATTTATAAAATATAAAAATTGATAAAAAAAAATAATATACCTGGGAAGGCTGCACAGACTGTGACTGTATTTCCATGGGTTATAACAAATCCTTATGCACTACTGCTTGAATTTGATCACCCATAGACTATTTCATATCATTCAGCTCTACTTTTAAGGATTCTATTTTCAGGTCTCTTGATTTCTTACTCTTACCAAAAGCATTTTGAATACTAACACCTTCTAGATATCCTCTAACATAGTCAGGGTCTTCTTCCTTTCCCAAAGTTGTGGATAGGATATCCATCCTCCCTTGGGGATAAAATAACCATGTGACTTTTGATCTTGAAGTTCATCCTGAAATTAAAAATAAAAATGTTATATTAGTGTTTATAATCTAAAAAATAGTAAAATTGATAACAAATAAATAATATTTACTTACAATTTTATCATCTACTTACTTATATTCCTCTATAATATACTGTTCATTTTTCCTTCTTCTTGATCGTTTCTATTTTTCATGGCGAGTGGGAGGATACGAAGGACCAAATTAGACCTCTTTTGAACCACTACTTAATCAAGCTCTTAATGCCTCAAATTTTTCTTCAATAATTTTCAGCTCCAAATACGAGTACCCTCCACGTGACAAAGTATGGGGTTATATATTTCTCAACTGGATCTCCTGATGAGATCTCCTAGAGTCCTGTTATATAAAAATAAGCTACTATGTAATAATAAAAATATATAATAAATTTTACAATATAAAAACATTATCATACCTAAAAATTTTCTTCATTAAGACTGTCAAAAAACCACTTCCATGTATCTTCATCTATAAATGGATACTTGGGGGATGGGTTTTCAAACCTTCCCTTTCCAAAAACATAATTTTTTTTCAGTTTTTTTTTAAAATCTCTCCATCGAACCATTGCTAAAGAGATATTTCTTTTCTTAATTTCATTGGTTTCCTCAAAATTTAATGTAATTTGTAATTGAATAAATTAAATATGTCATTTAAAATATATAATATTAAAAAAAATGAGATAAAAGAAATCAATTAAGATATTTTACCATCAAAACCACCCAAATCTATTGCTTTGACATCCTGTCCATTGACTTTCAATCAGGATATAAAATACCAATCCTACAATGGCTCTTCATTGCTATATAACTAACAAACTGAACTGTATTTGGGACAATTGCATTATTAACACCATCAAAATGTATGTGTACTCTAGCATCGTCATGATCAAGTGATAGTTTTGGTAAAAATTTAATACCACATTTACCAACTTGAGAATTTGATTTAGAAGTATTAACAGGAGAAGTCTCCTTCGCTGAGGATGCATCAGTAGTCCTGCAAAAAACAATTGTAAATTAACAGTTTTATTTCATTAAATAAGTATATTGTTGAATATTTAATAATATGTAAAAATAGATATACCTTAGTAACTGATCCTCTCTATTTTTATCTTACATTACTATAATAAAGTGTAATGAAATTTTGTGTACCTGCATATCACTAGAAAACTGAATATTTAGAAACAAGGAAGAAAAACAATAAGTTAGTATAAAAAGAGGCATGCATTTTTAAGTTTCAAAATATATAAAAAAAATATAAATATTTACCAGATAATTAGAAGACTAATTTAGTGTTTTTTCAAATTCCTTCATCATGATCATTACATACTGCATGCACTATTTCTATCTTATACTCACTGTAATCATCTGAAAATTGTGTAATAGATGAATAAGGCTTATGTAAATCACTAACATCATCATCATGATCCTCATCACCCAAATGGTATCTTTTTACTTGAAAAACAACTGACCACTAATCATTTGCTGGATCAATGACATAAAATACTTGCTTTTCATGTGTTTCCATGATAAATGGTTCCTTATTGTAATTAAATCTTTTCAAATCAACAAGTTTAAAACCATATTCCTCATGATTCATGACACTATTACTATCAACCCAATTACACTTAAAATGGTGACTGAAAATTTAATATAATCAATTTCCCATATGTCTTGTAGAACTCCAAAATATGGCATTGATGTAGAAATTGGGTTTTTATCTTTGGCACTCAAAAAATGCACTACTTCAGTAAAAACCATCACACCACTACTCTGAACAGCACTCCCATCATCCAGGTTTTTTTGAAAAATTTGTATCCATTGATAACAAAACCAGACCATGTGATCACATTAATAGACGGTTCACATTCTAACAACTTCAATGTTTCTGATGCATATATATCGGGGGTGACTTTATCTTTAAACCATGAAACAAATGTATTCTTATGCTCAATAATCAACCACTTTTCCTTTATTTTTTGATACCGTAACATTAATTCAACAATATGTGAGGATATATATGGTTGAACCTCATCTGTATTGTTCAAAATGTATAAATGTTCCCGCATCACTTCATCACATGGAATGAACTTTACATTTAAGCCTCAAACCCCTCTACCTTCACTATAAACTTTCATCTGTCGAGATACAAGAAGACCAATATGCTCGAACTCATACAAATAATCAGTACAAAACTCAATCACCTCTTCTGATACATATTTCTGAACAATAGAGGCCTCTAGTCGATAAGGATTTTTAGCATATCCATTTAAAATTTTCATATATCTTTCAAAAGGATAAAAATATCTTAAATAATAATGCCCAAATATTCTTATCTCATGCACGAAATGAATCAGCAGATGAACCATTATATTAAAAAATGTGGGAGGGAAATACATTTTTAGTTGAAAAAGAATAATACTTTCTTCATTATCCAACACATATAACAAATTTGGAACGATGAATTTGTTACAAATGAATTTGGAAAAATTACATAACCTGAAGATAGTCTTTCTGATAGATGTCGGCAATATACCATGCACTATTACTGGTAGAATTTGTTTCATTAACACATGGAAATCATGAGATTTCATAACTATTAATTTATAATCCTTCAAGGAAACCAAATTATTCACATTTGAAGAAAACCCACTGGATACTTTAATAACATGAAGACACTGACAGAAATTCATCTTTTCAATTTTTCTTAATGTATGACAAGCTGAAGGTAAATATGCTTTGTTTCCTTTCATAGTGGGATATAAATACAAACGTATTATCATTAATATCAAGTCCAATCTAACATGTGATCCATCCTTTGTATTTCCTTTTATGTCTAACAATGTTCTAATCAAACTGTCACATATGATTTTCTCAACATGCATAACATCGATGTTATGTTTTATCTCTAAAAATATCTAATAAGGTAGTTCGAAAAAATGGACTACTTCTTCCAGATATTTCATTGAAGAAAGTAACTTCTTTTCTTTCCAAATTTCAAATCAATATCTTTCGCCCTATCATAATATTCTTTAGCTAATAATAGTCAAGGGAAAGGTTATATTCTTGTAATCCATTAAATTATTTTTTCAATCTATGATAAGGATGATCAATTCACAAAAATCATCAATGTCCCATTTACACTGTCTTTCTTACATTCTGAAATTGATAATATGAAGTCTATTCTTCACAAATTGGACATGATTTATGTACCATAACATTATATCTAGATAAGTTTCCATATGCAGGAAAGTTTTTTATAGTGAACATTATCATAGCACGCAAAAGAAAATACTCTTTCTTGTATGTATAGAAAACTTTAACACTTGCCTCCCATAGCAGTTTCAAATCATCAATCAATGGTGAAAGATACACATCAATATCATTTCCTGATTGTTTTGGTCTAGAAATCATCAAGCTCACCATAACATATTTTTTCTTCATACATAGATGTAGGGAAAAGTTGTAAATTACCAGCAAAACAGTCCATGAACTATGTTGGCTACTAATGCTTCGATATGGATTCATTCCATCAGTACACAATCTCATTCTGATATTTCTAACTTCACTTCCAAATTCGTGAAATTTTTTATCAAAACTCTTCCAATGTGGTAAATAGGTAGGGTGATGTAAGTTACCATTAGAGATGCACCCATCTGAATAGCATCTTAACCATTTTGCGTCAATTAAATTTGAAAATAGACGCTTCAAATGAGGAATTATTTGAAGGTACCAAATTTATTTAGCAGGAGTTTTAATTCTGGTACCTAAAAATGAATCACAATTGAAATATCATAATTATATGAAAACAAATATTGAATGATATCATTAGAAAGAACAAAATTGATTTTACATGACGTTAGATGACATCCCCTGAGAATGAATCTGAGTTTACTTTCCCATCTATCTTATAGCATGATGTCCCACATGTAGGACAACTTGATAAATATTCATTTTCTTTCTTATACAATACACAATCATTGGGGAAAGCATGTGTCTTTTTTACCCCAATCATATTGGGCATAATATTAACTTTGCCTCATAATTAAAATCTATAAGCTCGTTGCCTTCTGTAAGTAACTATTTTAAAAGCTCATGTAAGCCGGAGAAACATTTATCACTCCACCCATTTTTTTCTTTTAAGTTAACTATTCTCAAAATTGTTGATAAAACTATATATTTACTGCAACCTAGGAATAATGGTTTCCTAGAATATCGATAAAATAATTCAATAGATGCTATTTTTTCGATGGTTTCAACACCTAAATCATGAATTAATTCTTTAATATGTTCCTCTACCTCGTTATGAATACTATCATCAGCATTAGATGTTGAATTTTCAATTCTTTCACCATTCCAGATCCAACGTGTATAATTAAGGCTAAAACCATAACAAATGAGATGGTCCTTGATTTATTTGGAGTTTAACTTTCTCATATTTAAACACTTCACACATGGACATAAAATCAAATCAATTATTTGAAGATGTCATTTAGAAAATTCTAAGAATTCATCAACTCCTTTTTCATATTCACTAGTGGTTCTTCATAAATGTATCCAATTACGATCCATTCAATATATGATATCACAAAATAATTGGTGAATATATTAAAACATATAAACATTTAAATATATATATATAGTTACATATAAATTATAAGCAAAAACACATTTAATAAAAAATATTGATAATCAGATATAAAACATCAGATGTGAAACACGTTTAAAAACAGCAAAAGTTTTACTTTTATATTTTATACATGTGTTATATTGATATTATAATTAAATTATAATATCAATATTCTAAAATTTATTAGTTCATTTTACATAGTTATTGCATTTTTTCAATGTTCTGTGTGTCAAAAGTGTTGAAGATTGCATTAATTTAAAGGGCCCAAAATTATGAAAGATAAAATTAAATATATAACTAAATTGATATATCTTACAACACATTTGGGTGAGAGAATGATAGAATCATTTTAGGAAAAATAAGTGGTTGTGGAGGCAGGCTTTGGGGGTTACCCTTATCTTTACTGTAGGCCCAGGAGGGGTTTCTAGTGGGGGAGAGTTGTGACAAAGTGGCATTAGAGATTTTGGTTAAGAGTTATGGCAGCGGCTAGATATAGACACTTGTAAGGATTGCATGGGTTGGTAGAGAAATGATAATAGTTGATCCTAGTGCATGAAATATGATAGGGATACCTGTTAGGATATAGGATTTTAATTCCCTCTGTGATTCGATGAAAGGAAGATGGGTTAACCAAATGACTAATTAAAATGGTGTTGTTTTTAGGGTAAAGACCTAGTAAAGGTATACACATCACACTTGTTTAAATTTTGGTTTGAATGAGGGATTATTTTTGGAAATTAAATGATCTAAATTAAATTAATTTTATGAAATAAATTCCATGCTACCAATATTTCATAAATGTGTGGGTAAGTGTGAATAAAATCATGGTTAATTTATCAACACCTCATTTATACATGTTTTTTGTAAAATGTGGTAAAATACAATAGCCACATTTCTAAATGAAACTAAAGTAAAATAAAAACATGGATAAATTATTTTTTATTGTGACATAACCTAATCAAGTCATAATTATTTTCAAGTAAATCAAGGCATAAGAGGTGACATACTATAACCAATCCATATCAAAAACATTGACTAATCACTCTTAGGGGTGATTATTAACTATGTTCCAAAACATTTTAAATAAAATATAAACTAATATTTGAAGCAAATTAAAATTAAAATTAAATGATCAATTATTTATCTTCAAAATTAAAAAAACCTACAAAATTCGAAGTTCAACATGAAAATAGATCCCCAATATGAACATTGATCCATATAAAGTTTTGGAAAATTAATCACTGTAAGATCTAGAAAAAAATTGATTGTAATAATGAAAAATAAAAATAAAAAATAACTTAAACTCAAACCATGGTTGATAGTCACTCAAACTAGCATTCACAAGAACATATAATCCATAGAAGATTAAAGAAGAGTATATAATGAAGAGAGCTGACCACAAATGGTGAAAATAAAAGAAAATCGTTAATAATGGCGGTTGGAGATCACAAACAAATCTTCTAAGTCATCGTGAGTAGAGAGGAGCCACCATGGGTTTCTGTTTCGAAGAATGAATTAGATGAGGGTTTCTTAATCCCGTCATTTTTAAATGACATTCAGCGATAGTTTTTACTAAATCGATGCTGAAAATTTAAAAAAATCTGCATCAGTTTTTCTCAAACCTGACGCCGATAATATATTTTTTTACTTTCCAAATCAATTTTTACCAAAAACGACATAAAAAATATTCTGTATTTTTATTTTTAGTGTTGGTTTTCCAAAAAAACGACACCAAAAATCAAAAATATGTCGTCGGTTTTCATTAAAATATTTCAATCATAACCAAAATACAATGTGTTTCCACTCTATCACATATAAATAGACACCCCATATCCTATACTCACCACATTTTAAGAGACATTTGATTAAAAAAATCAATGTGAAAATACCTTGATAAAAACATTCCTCACATTCTAGTAGTCTAATTTTGGGAATAATACCAAATATTGGGTTCTTAAGGTGTAATAAAAAGGTTTTTCTCTAAAGAAGAGAAATATATTTTAATAGAATATTTTGGTTTTATTTAATATTCTTCATTATTAAAAACTATTCTTACCACTTTCTATAATATAATACATATATAACATACACTAATATGTTATTATATTTATCAATTGATTTAGTTGATCTTTTTATTCAACTAATGGGAAACAAAACCATCATTTATGTGTATGGTGGACTACTTCCTTACGAATCATTGTAATTTATTTTTCAATAACCACCTATTATGGATAGAAAATATTAGGTACATAAATGATATAATATGATATACATGATATAAATTCATTTTTTAAATTATAAAATAAATATCTTACTTATTTATTTAATTTTTGAATGAAAAATAAATACACTACTCATGTGTATGATGGAATACCAACTCATGAGATGATGTATTTTAATTCTCATAACCACCTCAAATGGATGGTTATATAGGTGGATTTAAATAAATAATATAATATTTATGATACAATCATCAATATGAAAAAATAAATTAAAACATACATGCACTCCCTTATTAACTTTTAAAAATGAAAAATTTACTCATGTGTATGTGTAGGTTACAACCACTATGATATAATGAATTTCATTTTTCATGTAAAACTTTTATTTTTTATTATAAGTTTTTAATTCATAGAAATTTTTATTTTTTCATGAATTTTATTATGGAGATGTTTTTCAGTTCTTATTTTACCATAGTTAAACTACCAAAATCATTTTGAATTTATGAACCGAACATCCTTAAAACACATAAACTAAGGGTAATTTATTATTTAATTAATTATGACATCAAATTAATGGAAATCAATTGAAAATAAACTAAAAAAATAATCATGTAAATAATTATTGTATTTTTATTATTTAAGAAGATAAAAATATACATGTCAAGTCAAGGTTCAATGTAAGGGGTTTCTTATGTCAATTTCCATTCATTTGGTTATAATTCTACTTCATTGAATATTTTGTGCCACTATTATCTATGAAATCATATCAAATATTATAATGTTATATTTACACATGTTTTTCTATTTGTATTATTTTAAAATATAATCACTTCATTTATTAATTATAACATAAATGATATGAAAATTGTAATGATTATTTGTATCAATATTTTCTCTTTGGGCCATGTCTTATTATAAGCACATACTTCCTTTTGTAGGATGTATATGCCATAAATTATGATATTATAATGTGAAGGAATCCTTAATAATTATTTTTATTTTTTCTTTTAATTTTTCTCTTCATTAGATATTAATTTAAATGTTATAAAAGTTTTAAGGTTTATCATGGTCTCAATTTTAATTATTTGAAACATGATTTATCTTGTTTACTATGTTTTATTTTATATGTTTCCAAATATCTCATGATTTTATATTCACATTTTTATTCTTTTAAATTATTCCTTTAACAAAATCATATAATGTTATATAAATTAGTGGATTTTTTATTTAAGTATTACCCATATTACAAGGGTTTCTTCTAACACCTTGAGATTTTATGGTATTTTTCTCTTTGAAAAAATTAAATTTAATTGATATCTTACAATACTTGCAAACCAATGTCCAAATGAACTATAATATAATATACCGTTATAGTTCAGTTTTTAAATTGAAGATATCAATAGTAATAAATCCATTTAATATGATTTAATATATTGAGAAAATATATTAATAAATAAGTACTTAATTTTTCATAAAGTCTTTATATGACCCAAAATTCATTTTTTCTCAAAAAAGAGTTTTAGTTGATTTTTGTGAAAAATAATATAAATAAAATTTGTACTTCTATATATTTTATTTCAAAAAATTAACACTATTTTAGAAATAATCTGGATAAAATAATATTATGGTGAATTTTTTGAGACTTTTCTACAAAGATTTATTTTTGGATGAATAGTTACAAATACTAATTTTTTATTGAAATTTTTATTCATATAAATCATTTACAAGTTTACATTAAATTTTAAAATGGTCTCAAAATTAACATTATTAAATTTATATTATTAATAATCTAATTAAGTTCATTTTGATTAATTTTATGTGTATTTTTTATAAAAATATTTTATATTAATGATTTTTTTGGAAAATAGAATTTCAGTATGTTTTTTCGGATTAATAATAAATGAAATTATTCCACTTCAATGAATTTGATTTAATAAAATGGATTCCATATTTATATTTATAATTTCAAAATTTATTAATGATTCCAATTTTATTTTTTTGACATAATTAATTGAAAACCATGTAATAATTTATCACCACGGTTATGGTTAAAACATGTTTAGTAGGGGTTAAATAAAGAAAATAGGGTATGTTCTCCAATTATACTTATCTAAATCCTATTTTTTTCACATATTATTACATAATTTTATCCCAAATTATAAAATATGGCCATTTGGAATCTCTTTTCAGGATAATGATATAATAATCTTTTAATCTTTTAAGAAATATCATGTTTGTTCTCTCCCCCACTTATAAAAGGACATCCCTAAACTATCTTCTTTTCAAACATTTTAACACCTTACCTCTAAAACCCCTAAAAAATATCTCTCCAACTTACATTAGAACGTTTTAAAAGGTTTTTTCTTCCAATAATACCAAATCTAGGGTCCTTAAGAGGATATATGAAGGAGTTATTTAAATGATTAGATGATCACCTTAACCATTCTCTTTGTTTTTTTACTTCTTATTTTACCTCCTCTAATTATATGATATAAATAATGAACTAATAAATATAGTATCCTTAATATAAATAAATTTTGTTTTGATTATGTAACCAACATTACAAATCATATTTTTCATCACATGGGATCTGAACGTTTCGCTCATGCATACATGGGGACTACCACATCCAATGAGTGGTACATTTCATTTTCTATAAATAGATTTCATGGATAGTTATTTAGATTAGTATAATATTTATATATTATATTTATGGAATAATTAATATTCTATTCTCAAAATATCATACATACCTTATTACATTCTAATTCATTGAATAAATTTTATGTCTCTCATTCATATGTGTAGACTACCACCTCTATGAATCCATGTGATTCATTTTTAATTTCTGACTAACATGGTTGGTAATAAAGATATATATAATAATTAAATATATACATGTATATATATATTATTTAATAATGAATCTTTAAATATTAATTGTTGTTTACCTTTATTTTTCCATCCATCTAAAATTGAAAATAAAATTCTTGCATAAGTACGACCAATAATCTCCATGAATGGTGTAATTCATTTTTCTATATATATTTTTAGTCATGATTCTAAAAATATATATATAATGAATTTATTTGATAATTATACCTTGAATAAAATTTTGTAGATAGTGGAAAAATTATCAATAAACATGGAACAAAACTACCAAACCAAAACATAAATGAAAAACAAAGCAGTTCTCTCACGACATAGTTATGTTAATAAAGAATTGCTAATAAAAAGGTGATAAATGGTTATATATAAAACATATATGGTATTATTATGGTTAAATAATTTATTTATAATAAATCTAAATTTAATATAATATATTTTCAAATAAATATTTAGGAATTTGGACAAAAGCTAAGGGTTTTTTTATCAATCTCATCATTATTTAGCATTTTTTATTTTTAATTCTACGCTAGGGGAATTGATTGATGTTCTCTATAAAAGAAAATATATTTTAATATCCTTTGTATATTCCTATAAATTTCAAATTTTTCTTTAATTTAAATCTCTTTATGTAAAGGGATATTGAAATAGTTCTTTTAAATAATACCAATTATGTTTTTCTACATGGGAAATAATCATTATCTTCAATGTCCATATTTTTATTAAAGTATTTTAAATAATTTTATTACATTTATGTAATGGATTATTAAATATATTTTCACCCATGTTTTCATTTTTATGAAATATTTTAAAATTAATATCATTTTCATTTTCTAAAGGATGTACTTTTTATTTTTTACAGAAAATATGGTGGGAATCATTATTTCAACATACACAATAGGAATGGAATTTCCCACCATCATGACCATACAATGTTTTGAAGTATCCTATATAAGATTAAAATTTTATTTTCAATGTTAATTAATAATTTTATATTTTTGAAATTTTTATATTTTAAAAAATGGTTGTCAAACTCAAAAGATTATTTTTTTAAAAAAAAAATTCCAGTGATATTTTTAAATAATTTTAGTTTATGAATATATAATTGTATTAATACTTTATATAAATAAGTATATTGAATAATGATACTAGCCACAATATTTTTCTAGATGGTTTTATGATCATTTTTACTGGGGAAAGTATTGACATTTCGTATGATAGTTATTGCAATAAAATTTTATGTCATGTTAATTATGTTGTATTTTCTATTCATATGATGCATAAATTGGACTTATCAAGTGATATTTGGGGCCCATAATTACATTTCCCATCGATATATCGATATGTATCATGGGAATTTTTTCAGGGTATTTGGATAATTCCTTACCCATTTATGTAGATATCTCATAAAGAGGTTTGATGAAAATTTTAAGATGTCCCACCTTATCAATTCCATCATTACAAAATAATTTAATTATTTCAATGTGATTATTGGAATAGTTACTATATCAATAGATAAATTTCAATATTAAGTGATCATTTTTATATCATTATTTGATCACTGTTTATTCTTATCATTTTAGTCATGACATATTTACTTTATGTTAGATTATTCTATACATAGAACATTAATGAGTATCATAAGATTACTTCTTTATTATTTTTCCATTCCCCAAGTTTCTATGAAGTTTATAATTATTGATATTAAAGGATATTCTATATGGAATAAAAAAATTCTTTAATAAATTACTATGTTTTATTTTATATTTTTGAATGTAATTTTAGGTGCAATTATATAAGATGTTTCCCAAGACAACTAAACTATTTTTTTCATTAGGATTGTAATCACAAGTTTCTAATAAAAATATAATAATGTAACTATTGGCTCTAGGACACTACGATATGGTTCATTATAGTTTGTATCAAACACACTTCAATACACACTATAGGAACTAGTTTTAGGAAAATATATATCACAGAATATCTCCTTGTGACTGGGTTTGGTGATAAGACTAAGTATGGGAAAATTCCTATTTTTTGATAAGTAATATATTAATTGTATTTCCTACCAATTCAACACAATATAGATACTATAAGTTGATCTAGTTTTCTCAAATATTCATTTATGGGTATTAAACGTTAAAAGTGTTAGTCGAGTATATCTCATCCAAAAAAACTGGTGCACGGTGAGTGCTTTCTTACTGTGCACCAATTTTGAAACTCCCTAGGGGAATTATTAGATTAATTATTTATTTATTTATAACCCATTATGAATTATTTGAAAATGATTTCTGAATTTAGAAAAATACCAAAGAAAACATATTTATGATTTTGAGACTAGTATGCATAAATATTAAATTATTATAACTTTTCTTGTTGTTTCACATTTATACATTATGATTCATAATGTAATGATATAATATAGTATATTTCATTGGATAGAAGTGGATCCTATCATAATGGAGGGAAACTATATCAATGCATGTAATCAATGTAGGGATTTCCCTCCTGTAAAAGATAATAAAGAAGGAGATTGATTTGGAGATGAACTAAATAATTTATAACTATATTGGGGAATCTAACTCAGTATGTGTCTAATAAACTTTTACATATTGAGTATTATTCGAATACATAATGTTTTATTAAAATATTGAAGTTATTCATGTGACAAAAAATTATGTCATTCAATTGAAAACATGTCCACTTCTAGCTGATAAATGTTTAAATTGCATAGAAAATATATTTCTCTCTTTGGGATGTAATAAAAGGTAGAAGTTTATTATGGATGTTTATAATAACATGAGGTATTTATATCAATGGTGTTCATTGATTAAAAACTATATGTTTCTTTGGGAAATATCGAGCATGCAGTGTAATGGATTTAAAATACTTTTCTTGGGAAAATATTTTCCTCATGAACAACAATTTGATATAGAGAGACAATTATTGAGTCTAAGAAAAAAGGGAAAAGATAATATAGTTCTAAACGAATATATATTTATATGATTTTTAAGGTGTATGTTAAACTATATAAATAATTAAATGAGAAATATTGATAGATTATTTGATGTTATTAACCCAATCCTTTGAAGGGGGATTCTCTCCCGTATTTTCTAATCATAGGGGGATATACTATAAAAAATAAATTCTCAATGTCTTATAGATTCCATGGAAATTAATATATGAATATGTATGAGGAGAAAAAAATGATAAGGGGAAGTAGAAAAGGGTGAATTTTTGAACATGTGATACCTTTGGAAGGAAACATTAGGTTACATTCATAATAGTAATAGGATTTTTCTTTAATTGGTGAGAAAAAATGACTTCATTATCTTGAATTCAAGGTAAAGGTAGGATCTATCAAAGAACATTGTGTTAACTATAAGGATATGTGTTATTATTCCAACTAATTATGAGAACATAAAGGGAACCTACCATAAGTAATCCATGGATAAAATCCATATCTTATAAAATTACAATAGATGAAATAGAAGTTCTTGGTGATGTGGTAAAAGGTATATTTATCAAAGATTCTAGGATTTTAAATTATTTTTTTGTTTATACCCACTTTTAATTTCATAAAAACATTATAATAGTATAACATCACTAAAAAATTATTATATTTTTGGTTAAGTTCAAAAACTCATAATGGTAACGATTACATAATCTCAAGTCTATAGATCCTCTCTAAAATATTTTTGTAGAAATATTCTATCTATAAATCTTATTACTTATAATTGAGTTGAATTAATTGTAATTTTTTTTATGAATTACCTCTATCAATATATATATAAAATGTTGAGGAATTAATGTTACATATGATATATGAATTAACCTTCACTCATATATCGATGTGATGATGAACCATAAAAACTAATGGATATTACATACAAAATATAGGGTTTTCAACCAAATTATGTGGAATATTTATCTTATATGGTTGGTGATAAAATCAACATTGAAAATTGTCATATTTTTCAGGATTATTATGATTTATTTAAATGTGAATTTATTAGTATTTCCCCAAATAACAATGTTGGATTATCTATAGAATGCATAAATGGTGTTATTCCTATTTATGAGAATCCATATAGAATACCATCGATTGATTTGGGTAAATTGAATAAGAAACATCAATGTAATCCAAATATGGTATCCATTCTACCTAGTGATCCTCCTTGGGGTGTACCTATTCTCTTTATATAGAAGAATGATGGTACATTGCATCTTTCCATTTAGTATTAAAAACCTAGAAAGACCACTATTAAGAAAAAAATCATCTTCCCCATATTGATGATATATTTCATCAATTACATGTTTCTCTATATTTTTCCTAAATTTATATTTGATCTAGATATCATTAAATAAGAATAAAAAGGTGGATATACCCAAGACAACATACCATATAAGGTATGGTCAGTATGAATTTATTGAAATTCAATTTGGATTTACCAATGCACCAATTATCTCCAAGGAATTAATTAATTGAGACTTTAGAGATTAACTTTGTCAATTTTTTGTTGTCTTTATAGATGAAGTTCTTAAATATTCAAAGATAAAGAAAGATCATGAAGAACATTTGGGAATTATGATGAAGACCCTGAGGAAGGAGTATTATTATTCTAAATTTTCCAAGCATGAGTTTTTTATTCAAATTTTTTTGTTGTGAAGTTATATAAACTCATGTGAGGGTATATAAGTGGATCCTTCATAGAATGATGCTATTGAGAAATGTCCTAAAACAACTAGAGTAATCGAAACCTATTTTTTTCTTGGGATTTTTCTAATAATACTGTTACATTTTGAGAGGTTTATCATGACTATCTAATCTAGTTTATATGTTAGCTTTAATGGAGATTATGTTCTGATGGATAGATGAATTTATATATAATTTAAAAGAAATAAAAAAATGGTCATTATTCTTTTTATTAAAATACCATACAATGGAGAATGGTTTTTCTAATAATTTTACATTATACAATATATATTCTACTTTATTGAAACTAGAATTCAATTTCTTTAATTCCCAAAGAAATTTTAGGATTACATTTTTAGATAATTATTTCCTAAAACTTATATATAAAAAACATATATTAAAAAGCGATCAATTTTGATTAGTACCTATTTCCCAAAATATAATACTTTTAAAATAAAACATTATTTATGTTTAATATAGATCTCAAAGTATTAAAAACTCACTTCTTATTTTATAATACCCAATCCTAAATTAAATTAATAAAAATTTAAAAACATTGATGTTCACAAAAATCCAAATAAGGGATATAAAAATATTAAATCTTTTAGTCCTGTAAAAAATGAAAACCCGCGGAAAAAATTTTCTTACAAAATATATGTTTTTTCCTAGAAATGATATCATCTTTTTTTAAAACAAATTATCTTATCTATTGAAATAAATAATTTTAAATGAATTCACATAAGTTAGCATAGAGAAATCATGTAGATTCCTTGGTATATCTTTATTATAGAACCCTTACAATTAAAAAGACTAAATGGACAAATTCAAATTTAATTCTCCAAGTGAAAATTTTATTAGCCATTTAATTATTGTGATATTTAGTAAAACCCATCGTATATGAAATATATAGGTCTCATGTGAGCTATAATGAGGCCCAATCCTTCCTAAACAATGTCCAAGGACCATATTATGAACAAAAACATTTAAAAAATATTTTAAACCCATATGCAAAACACTTTCTAATATTAAAATACCATTTTCTATTAACACTACACTTTCAATACCAAAGTAAAAAAATGAAATATGGTTTTTCTTTCAAGAAAACCTGAATTCTTTTAAATAATTCCATACTTTGAATAATGGTTATCGCGGTGGGAATATTCGTTTTCACCATATAAATTTAGATATAATATTCATTTTTTATTCTTTAATGAAAGTAAATATTCTATAAAATATTTCTTTTTGAAAATTATTGAATTAAATATTCATAAAAATCTATTTATAGATATTTTTTCAAAATAAATAAAATCATATAATAATTTTATATTCATGTAAATCGGAGAAAAATATGTTGAAAATTAATCAATATAACATTTAAAACATGGTTTTATGTTAAAGTATCCCTTATGAAAACCCTAACAAATTCCATAAAAACATAGTTAATAAATTTAATAATTATTAAAAATGAGATTTGGAAGAAACATAGTAATAATTAAGAATTTTATTGATACATTTATATGAACATGGACAATGAAAAAAATAAATTTAAGGGAAACATCGAAAAATTATTTTTTATAGAAAATATCTTACCTCGATTTTAAATCAAAATGTATGTTATTTATATTCCATAGTAATAAACTTTTAATAGTTGTTTAATTATTTGAGATCATTTTTCAAGATTATTATTCAATCTATTTCACTTATTACCATTTTAATACAATTACACGTACATTTATGTTCATGTTAGAATTTTTGATAATATTATTCTCATATATCTTGAATAACCTTGGTAGGTTGAAAATGATCAAAGTGGTACTTATTAAACCATATATAGAATAATAATAATAACCTAATTATCATTTTTATATATAACTTATTATTTTGAAACCATTCATGGAATATGATTATGAAAAATGAACTGCTTTATAATCTTAGAGACTTTAGGTCGTGTGTATGCATGAATAACATTTCAATTATTCAATGACAATTGTAGATTAAAGGTAAGTGTTATTTATTATATAATCATTTATAATTAAATCATAAAAATGTATTATTTATTCAAAAACCTTATATTTGTCATCAATGTGATGTGGTGATGCAAAATGAATCACCTTGCTTCGTACATCTGGTAGTTCAAACTTAGGCATGAACGACATTATAATTTTTCACTAAATAGAATTGTATGAAATTTGAAAAAAGTTATATTTTAAGAATTATAAATATATAATGATTATAATAATAATATATTTACTCCCTCATTATAACCATCCATGATATGTGGTGATGGAAAATGAATTACAACTCTCTAGGAGGCAGTAAATCTGTCATGACCCATCCTCGAGGCTCGTGCCATGACTACCCCAAGCCCACCTTCCATGGGACAGGGGATGGCGACTAGAACCAAAGGTTTGAATCCCGATAAAGGGAAGGAATTGCATTTATATATGTAAACAAACACACAACAGAGTACGCAAGCTGAAGTAAACACTAAGTAAACTGAGTATAAAAGTATGTGCTGGAAAGTAAATGGGCCAGAATACAAAACCAACTGAAAGTACAGTACAACTAAAAAGAAAGTATAGTAGCAGTAAAGCAATCAGAAACCAACGAGTCGTCCTCCGGTTATCCCACCTGAAGGGTGGGTACATATGGTCAACTCAGCTCCTCGGGTCCGGCCGTCCACTCCGTGTACGTCTCGCCAATTGGTTTACCTCCTAGTACCGTCCTGCTCCACAAGTCTCAACCACGATCAGCGTTGTTTGTCGTCTGCATCCAACACAACATAGTGCAGGCATAGCCCATGCAGGGGTGATTATACGATACTTAGTAGGGACCCCGAGACCCCCGAAGGTCTCCCAGAATTTACAAAGGATAAACCACAAAGGAAAGATACAAACATGAAGTATCAATCAACTCTACTTAAGTATATGCCCATACATATACCTAAGTCACCAATTCCAGTTCTTCTCCAATTCAAGATCACAAGTACAACCCAGTCCACATAGTAAAGCACAACCCAATCCATATAGGAAAGTAAGTCAGTCATATCAATGATATTGATTGAAAATCAAGACTCAGCTCACACAGGTATACTACACGTGAAGAGGGGTGGAGATGATAGATGTAACTTCTGAATCATCTCCCCTACTGAACCCATATAGGATCCAAGTACAGAATTCATCGCTGCCAAACCCATGTAGGATCCTAGTACAGTAACCATCGCTGCTGAACCCATGTAGGATCTTAGTACAGTAATCATCACTGCCAAACCCACGTAGGATCCAAGTACAGTCTTCCTCGCTGCCGAACCCACGTAGGATCCAAGTAAAGTTTTCCTCATTTCCTAACCCACATAGGATCCAAGTACAATCATCATCGTCGTTGAACCCACAGAGGATCCTAGCACGGTAGTCGTTGCAGTTGTAGCT
Source organism: Viscum album (assembly GCA_963277665.1). Lineage (NCBI taxonomy): Eukaryota > Viridiplantae > Streptophyta > Magnoliopsida > Santalales > Viscaceae > Viscum > Viscum album. Next base: position 932,775,219 of record OY728165.1, read on the forward strand.
AGCTCTAGGGTTTCCATACACAACATACACGATTCTGAGAGGGTCTGCTCCTCGAGTCAAAGGGGTGGACACATCAACCATCATGAAGACCAGACATGATGTATCCTATTGTTCTGTCCCACGTCATAGGGTAAAAACCAAGAAGAACATGCCCAAGTCACGGAGAACAAGACAACCAAGCCATTTTCCTAAAGTACATGGCTTGTAGGTAAGCAATACACACCGTGTCATCAGACCCTGGGTACTGCCCATGTGAAACGGCCCGTGTCATGGGGCTGGTCATGTAAAAAAGTAAATACACGGCATGTGGTATTGTTACACACCGTGTCTTCAGTCCACGGGTATTGTCCGTGTACCACAGCCCATGTTGAAGTGATGTTCGTGTAAAGTAAGTACACGACGTGTGGTATAGTTACATGCCGTGTCCAAACTTCTGGGGTCAGCTCCATGTACGCTGGTCATGCCTTTCAATGTGGTGGAGTACCTGCCCGTTTACTCCACCCTATGTCCGTGTATTCCCAGAATACACACCGAGTTATCACGAAGCCGCTTCTTCCATGGTGAAGGTAGTACACGTCGTGCCTCTTAGTCGTGTAGTTCTGATGTGTCCGTTTATCTCCCAAATTACATGCCAAGCCTCGTGAAGCCACTTCTGCCTTTCTATTAAGTTAATACACGTAGTGTTACCTGGCCCTGTATTGCTGTCTGTGTCCATGTATTTTTCCTGAATACACGCCATGTCCATCGAATCCTCCTCTGAAAAACTGTGTGGAGTGTACACGCCATGTTTCTAGAGTCACATGTCATGTGTTACTTTTCTAACGTTCGAAACGAAAGCTACAGTACACTTCTACTACACGGCATGTGCTTCTGGAGTACACACTGTGTATTCTAGAATTTTCTAGAAATGACGCCTCTGACCAGCATGCCTCCCAAGGTGTCTGTTCTTCGTTCCAATGATCTGATTTCTACAGAACTTCCACTTCTAGGTCGCCCTAAAGCTCTGAGGCCGTTTATGATTTTTTTGGGCCTCCGATCGGCTTTGAAAACATAACTTGATTCACCACTGAAGAACAGTTGAAGGTCTCCACTTATTCACAAGAATGGCGGAGGAATCAGACCGTGTTAGTTTGGTCTGGTCCCTTCCGCATTAGTCTGATAACAATTGGTTTAAGAGGGATGACAACATGGTAGGAAAACTAATATTTCTCAATCCAAAACACACCCCTACCTCGATAATTGATGTCATTTTCTGGCGATGCTGAAGTTGGCATCGTGGGTTGAGGTTTCGAAGACGACATTGGCATGCGTCTAAGGAGGGGACGGCGTCTCACACTAGATACAGAGAGAAGAAGAAATGGAACTTCATCTCTCCTTATGGTGATGGCATCCTTCGTCGAAGGGTGTCATTCTTCGCAGGAGGATGAAGTTCTTCTAAGAGAGAATAGAGCTCTCTTCCAAAGTCTTCACACAACAAGCTAACCCCAAAATAAAATAAGTCTAACCTTATTTTATTAATTCAATCCATGCATTCAAAAATTACCAATTCAAATTCCAAAACACTTAATTAATTAAACATGACTTGTCTAATTAATTATGTGTTAAGTTGGCAAGCTTTTAATAGGGAGAGAGGGGAGTTAATCAAATAAAGGGGGAGTTAGGGAGTTAGGGAATGTGAAGAGTTGGGGCATGTGTGGGACCCAACTCACCTTTATCCTCTCAAGAGTAGTTAGTAACTAGTGGGTCCCACCCCAACTCCCACACCTAGGATATAACCACTTAGAATAAATAAATAAAACTGTAACATAATTTTATTTTACTTTTCATTTAATCCACATTTTTTAACAACTCCTCCCGAGCTGACGCATCTTTGGTAAAGGTCCTCTTAAGAAATTACCATCGTTGCGAATCCATCAGTGCCCTCTAATTTCAAATCTGAGCACCGGTTCAAAAGATAAGAAAAACCCGCTCATTCGTTCACTGAACGTACCTGAGCTAAACTTTAGAAATTGATTCTGGGAACACCGGGCCTCAGAATCAGGTGCCGTCAGAAACTGTGTACTCTTAAAATCCCAAAGAATTTAAGAAAAAAAATTCCATAAAATTTACGGGTCTTTACAAGTTCATCATACATACGATTGATGGATTCCTTTCAAATTTGATGTAGGTAAGATATGAATATAGTTTATTCAATTGGAATAATAATATCTTATTACATTGTAGGTATTGATAATATTATATGATCTTGGTTAATGATGTTTTAAAGGAGTTGTAAGAATAAATAAAACAAAAACTCTCAATTAATAACTATGTTTATTCTTCAGAAAACCTTTTTTACATTACACATTAAGACCTATAAGTTTATTATCCATTGAAAACTAATTACTCTCTAATGTTGTTATGGATATTATGAACATATTTAGTCAGGTAATGGCTAAACCAAAATGCTTTGAGAAGACGATTTTCCCTTTAATAAAAGAGGGGAGGGGAACTCTTGGAATTTATTAAAATATAAAAATAAAATAAATTAATTTTGATCTCAAATGGACCCAAATTGATGTTATTTTAAACTAAGATGAGTATTATTTGGGATACTATCATAATATAAAATGTATGAATGTGTGAATCACATTATTACTGTTATCTTTTTTTTAACCCTTCATTAACTCTTCTCACAATTACAATGAAATGAAAGTTTTTACATAGAAGGGGTTATTATAGTTATGAAAAGGGAAAAAAGTCCCATGAAATGATCATTTATGACTTCAAAAACCATATACCATTAACATGGAAAAATATAATATATTTTTAATTTTAAATATATTAATAAACTATTATTTACTAAAAATATCATTAATCTCAATTTTAGAACTATTAATTTACTTTGAATTTAATAACATCATGAAAATATAGTAATTCAAATCCAAGTAATCTAAACCACTGTAATAAGTCATTTTTATCTTCAATAATAATCAGAAACATATATTGAATCAAAAATTATTATTTTATACATTACAAAAAATTATTTTATTTTTCTATTAATTGAATAATTACTACATCAGTGTTGTGTGGACAATGAAGTTGATTATTTCCCAACTAAAAATTAAAAATAAATTACCATGATAAAGATAAATCATATAAATTTTAATTTACTATTTATAATTGAACATATACTCAGTATACATCCATGTTAAAAATATAATAGTTATTAAAAACAATAGTGTGACATTTTTTTTCATTACATAAAATATTATAAAGGTAATAATCACATCCAAATGAAAAAAAATCTTATATAATATAATAATTAATGAGTACAGCTAAAATAGAATAATAAAATAACTTAATTCAAGAGTTTTGGTCATTTTCTAGTCCTTGTAAATTTATTTTCAACCCTTAATTACTTGATTTTCTCTTACCAAGGTAATAAATATTTACTGATTTTACTACTCATAATGAATAAAAGTAAAAGGGGCCTATTTTTAAAATTTATCCCACCTGAATATAAATATTGAGTCCATTTTTCAATTTTAAAAATATATAATAGGAATTATTTAATATAAAATTTAACATGAAAAACATGAGAAAATATAGTTTTTGAGGAAAAATTTCCTTAAAATATAGAATGTTATCGTATTAATTTAAAGTTTAAGATTAATTTAAAAAATTATAATTGAATTATGTTAATGTAAAAAATAACTAACTATAATTTTAAACCAAAAAATATATAATTTTTTTAAAATACTTGAAAATATAATAATATTTTCAATAACAAATAATTTTTTCACAGTTTATTAAAAAATCTATCTTTTTAGAAAATTATCAAATTATCAAATTTTTATAATTTTGATTTGATGATTCCATAAATGAAATTATTTTTATCAAATAAATTTTCTAAACTTTCTATAAATTAATTGTAATATTTTCCAATCAAAAACTAATAAAAATAACTTTCGAAGAAAAAAATATTTTTGAGGAATAAAATAACCATACTAAAAATTGATTGATTATTTACTATAAATTAATAAGTGCATTTTTATTAATTTGGACCTACATAAATATTTTAAAATTTGGTTAAACTTACTCATACATACTAATTAACTGGATAATTTATAACAGAAAAAATTTAAATAAGAATATTTCATGGTTCATTTAATCTTGGTGTTACATGTCATATGCATTATTAAACATAATTTATTTCTTTTAAAATATCAGGATATTAAATTATCCCTCCATTTAATAAATTTTTTCATTGAAATTTTAACTTTTGCTCAAAAATCAAGGGTTTTAAATTAGAAAATTCATTTTTGTAAAACCACATTAAAAAAGATTAATAAAAAATCCTCTTGATAAGAGTGAAAGGGAAGTAAGGGGTTCATCTGGAATAACACATAACTTGTTTTCCATGTAGGAAAAGATTTTTTGGTAGTAAAAATAAGCACATGGAATAGAAAACTAACACTAAAATATTGATAGATAGTTATATAGATCATGGTTGGGAGAAATTTTACCGATTACAAAATCATAAATATGTTATAGGTGAAGATAGAATCGATTAATTAGATATTACAATAATAAGATAGATTTTTTTATAAAAGATCCTTTCTATATTTTTAAGGAGATTCATTATTATATAAACTAGTAACATAAGTAAATGAACTTACATGACATGTGTAATTTCACTATTTAATCAATTTCCACTACAATCTCATATCTTACTCCAAACGATGAGTATTAAAGATGAATTTTTTAATCATGAAGCTCTAAAATAAACCTCTAATATATATAATAATCCAAAAAATGGTAACAATATATCCCTCCTATAATAAGACATTTAGAAAAATAAAAATGTTTAAAACAAGATAAGATAACTCCCAAATTGAATATACTATCAAACAAAGTAATACAACAATAAACTCCACAACATACCCAATGTTCGACATTGATCATTTGATAAATAACTAACCTAAAAATTCATAAAAATATTTAATATTAGTATTGAAACCAAAAAAGTAGAATTATTCTATCACATATTCATCAAAAATAAATTTATCATTTATCTCTAAATAACATCAATCACTCTTAATGTCTTATATGACAAATGAATATTTCATAATCATATGAAATCCATATTATGGTAACAATTTTTCATAAATAACACGAATAACCATAAATCTACAATATATTATTTCCAAAAGGTAATTAAAACTTTAATCCAAAAATAAAATCCCCAAATATTTTTTTAACAAAATTATATAAGGTTCCCAAAATAGTGAACTTCTTCTAAAATTTCAATAATCTCATAATCACCAATTCTTTTTTAAATCACATGGTTATCTCTAAAATAAAAAATATGTTCCAAAAAAACCATAATCATTATATGTCAAACTCTTTACATAAAAAAATCATACTAACCAAGACATCGAATAGGTCATTTATATGTGTTATACACTTATTTCCTTTCAGAAGTGGGTTCAAGCCTCATGGACCTGCCAGATGTGATGGGATGTCATCAGTACAAAGGTTTGTCCTCTTACTAAATATATATCAATATAATTCCTATAAAATTTCTAAAATATAATGAAAATAAAAAAAACCTTAATAATCAAGGATCATATAAACCCTAAAGGTTCATTGTCACGGCGCGACCCAACGGGGCTCGAGCCGCAACTCCCCAAGCCCGCCTCCAATAGGCCAGGGGCTGGCGACTAGCGCCGAGTAGGGTATCACACACATGGGAGGCATTATCCTATGGTACCTGTACACACGCACCCACAAACACCTCCATGCAACAGTGCAGAGATATAGAAACTAAAAAGTAAATGCATGCATACAATCTATCCCAAACCAGAGTGCAACAGCAAAAGTAAAAGGGCAAAACAGGGCCCACCAAAAGAAAACTACAAAAGCGTATCCAACCTGCTCTAAATAATGGGAACGCTGCCACAAACACCCGCCGGAAAGCTCCCTCGGCACAGCTCCGGTAAACACCCCGGTCAACTAGCTCACTAAGCTCCACCTGCTCTGGGTCCTCCTGAGACTCCGTCAAAAGCCCTGTGGTCTGCACAAGACACAAACATGTGTGGGCAAAGCCCGTGCAGGGTTGAGTATAAACATACTCAGTAGGCACCCCAAAAACCCAAAACCCAAGGGAGCAACTGAAAGGCAATAGTCTTCTCAACCCAGCCAGAGGGAACCCGGACGAGAGAGAAACTCCATCTCGTGACCATCCTCGGCTAACACAACTAGTCATCTCAGTTCAGCTCAGGTGTATGCCCATACATACACCTTGAACAATCTAGATATACACAGCTCATGCCACAAAGCCACAAGAGGTACCGACCTCGTCACCAGCAACTGTCCACAACAAGGAGAGTACACCACGAACACTGTCATACCAGATGACACTCATCCGAGAGATACACTCCATCGGAACCCAAAAAAACATCTCAGACGCTCACCCGAGAGACCACGCTCGTCGGATAACATCACTGAGGAAACATCGCTGAAACACATAACCACCGAACTCCTCGGATAGGGGATCGTCGCTAGGGTCCGCTAGGGGATACCAAGACCCACTCCGGTATTCGTAGCTCACAGATAGGGGATCACTCCCAGGGTCCGCTGGGGGATACCACGACCCGATCTGGCATACGTAGATCTCGCAGATAGGGGATCACACCCAGGATCTGCTGGGGGATACCATAACCCGATCTGGCGCTCGACAGAAACTCAACACTCAGATAGAGGATCATCGTCCATATAAAGATGGTCACGACGATATCGGAACCCTATCTGGTATAACTCGTGATGTAGGGGATCGAACTGACGTTGCCGCAACCCTACCGAAAGCACGCGCTGAGTAGGGGATCGCATAACCAACGATACCGCAACCCTACCGACACCAAGCGCTGAGTAGGGGATCGTATAACCAACGATACCGCAACCCTACTATAAACATCATGCTGAGTAGGGGATCGTAAACTCGACGATGCCACAACCCTACTGTGCACGACCCACCACATAGGGGATCATAGTCCTGATGATGCCACAAACCCTACGGGGTTAACCTGCTAGATAGGGGATCGCCGCTCGTAAATAAGCGGTCATAGCGATACCAAGAACCCGATCTAGGGTAAAGATGCTAGAGGATCCACTCCGGGCCCACCGGAGGGATACCACAACTCTAACAGTTTAAACATCCCATCGAGAGGATCACAAACCCATACGAAGGTTGTGATACCACACGAACCCTCGTAGGAATGAACCAAGGGAGAACCCTCAACCACTGCTGGTCCAAACGTCGCTAACCCGAGCGACCCGCCACAACGCCACACTGCGCACCTCTGAAGCCAAAATCGAGGTCACCATCGCGTTCCACGGGGAAAAACACGCAGGATAGGCTGTTTACTCGCCCGAAACGGAGCACCGGGGAAAAGCCACTATTCACTGTAGCTAGCTCGTGTGGGGCCCACACAACGATCATGAAACCCATCGAGCAGATCACACCACGGTGATCCCCTCGGAAAAACAAGCGGAATCGACTACTCGCTCGTCCAAAACGGACACACGGTAAAAAAGGTACTATTCACCGAAGGCTAGCTCAGGTGGGGCCCACGCCGGATTCCGAAACTCATCGAACGGATCGCACCATTGCGATCCTCTCGGAAAAACACACAGGATCGACTATTCATCCGCCAAAATCGGACTCCTGGTGCAAAAGCTGCGTTTCTCCGCAAACGCCAAAACCCAGCCTCGTGGGGCCCGCACCCCGTTCTCAGTCCCAACACCCGGAAACCACCTCAAAAAGTACTTCATACCATCAGGGTCCCAACACCACTTACGGCACGTCAATCGGACGCTCCGGGTAGAAGTTACAACGGCCCGAAGTCGTAAAATAATAAAATAATATTATTTTATACGGCGTTTCTAGCTCCCGAGCCACGATCCCGAATCTTTAAACCCTCGAACCCACACCGTAGGGCTCGCCTCGTCGTTAGGGTCACGTCGCCGCAAACAGCGTGCGAATCCGACTCCCGGAGTGCAAGATACGGGGGTTTAAAGACCCCCGTATGCGAAAAGAGGTCGGACCGGCCCCGACCGGCCGGTCCGGCCGGCCTGGACCGGCCCGCCCCGGCCGGCGGCCCTCCACCGTGCACCGCCGCCGCGCCGGTGTCGCGCCGGCGGACCTTCCGCGGACCGCCGGGAGCACCCCGGTGGTCCGTTTCGCGATCCGGAGGCGTCTACACGACCCTCGGGACCCGATCTACACTGCTACGGCTTCAATTTGCAGAAAAATGCAGCAAAAACGGGATCAGGGGTTAAAACTCAAAACAGCCTACCTCGCGGGCGAAACGCCGACGTTCTGCCTCAGATCCGCGCTCCAGAGCTTCCGCTGCACGCTCCTGGAATGTTCGCCATCAAATTCTGAGCTCGTGGGCGCTTCGTTTGCTCGATTCGGCGGAGTGGCGGCGAAGAACAGCGAATAACGACGAAGAACGATAAAAAGGGGGGGCGCTGATATTTATATCAGCGGCCCGCCGGCGCCAAACCCGCCTCGGACCCGACGCCCGATGCGAACAAAAGTAAGGTCACCCCTAGGGTAAACGCACCGTTCTGAACGCAACGGCGGTCTCAGATTTTCCATCCGAGACTCCGTTCAGAAGTTATTCGAGCCGACACTCTCCCACTAACTTGCTACCTATTTACGGAAACGCCCCTGGAGGCGTTTCTCACCGCAGGCCCGCGCCCGCAAAGTTTACACCCCGCCTAGGGTAAACGGAACGTTCCGGACGCAACCGTGCCCTCAGATTCCCGTTCTCAGCTACCGTTTAGGAGATATCACACCTCCGCCACGTGCATAATATAAAAAAATACTTAATATTTTTATAAAATTAATTCTGGGCACACCGGGCCTCGGAATCGCACGCCGTCTTCGCGCCTAGCTCTGGAATTATTTGTAGAAATATTCCAAAGTCTGACAGGGCCAAAAACCCGAGTCGCTACATTCATAATATTAGTAAACTTACATCCAGAAAATAAAAACATCATTATTCCTCATATTACTTTCTCAAATGCTAAAATTTAGGGTAATATTAACCTAAAACATCTTCCAACACTAAATAAAAATATGTCAAAGTATTCCCATCGCATGAAACCTAAAAAAGGGGTGTCTAAGCCCTTGAATATATTATTAAACTAAAATATACAGCTACATCATAACTCATGAATCCACATATATAGAAACCATAATCATTTAACATTCTTTATTAATAATTAGTTTTTATATTATTACTTAATTAATCATTCCTATAGAAAATATTTGAATAATTTAATAATATTAAATAATAATAAAACATAATCTATGACATAATCCAAACCTATTATATTTCATTTTAAATTTCTTCATCTTCAATAATAATGGCATTAATTATTTTTTAACATTTTCTGTATTGTCTTGATGATATGATACTTGAGCCTTCCCCTTAAGAAATTTATATTCATAATTATCATAATCCCCACATTTAATTAATTTATTTTAAATTTGGGAATTATTTTAATCCATTTCATTGTTTTGAAATGACATTTCAATTATCATTGAAATTTGGGGATTTATGCCACTGTTTAATTTAATAAATCATCTTTCTATTCCTTTAAGAAATTGTGAATAGTTCTTCCTATCACATTCTTAACACATAATATATTTAATATTTTTACATTAATGACCATTATCACATGAAATTATTTGAAAGTCCATTTTCTCTTATTTGGTGCATTAGGAGACTCACCTAGGTCTAGGTTTTCAATAATAACTCATGAAATATGGTTAATAATTACCGGATCTGGATTCGACAAATCTGGTTCTTTGGGGGATACCCCATGAGGGTTTTAAAATGGACACCCAACTTTGACCCTTCTGCAGAATTGCCGATTGTCCCCATTTGGGTAGGATTTCTTGGACTGCCCCTTCATTTGTTCAAACAAATAGCTTTGTTTCCAATAGAAAATCTAATTGGAAATCCTTTAAAACTTGACAATGCAACTAAAAATCTCACTCGTCCCTCTGTTTCTAGAATATGTGTTGAGTTAGATATCTCTAATCAGTTCCCTCCTTACATATGGATTCAAAATGGATATCATGGTTTCTACCAAGAGGTGGTTTATGAAGAACACCCTGATTATTGTCAACGTTGTTTTAAGTTGGGACATGTGACCTCCAACTGTGGAAGACCAGTAGGGACAGAGGTCACTAAGTCCGTTTGGGTGGAAAAAGATAAAACTGCTGACCCCTCCACTTCAAAAAAGAAGATGGACAACTCTGTGCAAGTAGTGCACTTGGATAAGAGGCAAGATCAAGATCCTCAAGAGACAGATTTTACTAATGTTGTTAAGGTTTCCACAGAAAAGTTTTCTACTCATATGGACAGACTTCCTGATTTACTGGAACCCTCTAACAAAGGGGCTGATTCTAAAACTATTATTGTGGTTAAGGAACAGGATATTATCACCCAAACCCAGGAATCCCAAGGGGCTGAACAGGAGGAATCCTTTGAAACCAGTGATGTTCCTCACGAAGTAGAAGACCAGACTAGGCAATTAGAGTAGAATTTCTTGAAATCAATAGCCATAAAGGGAAAAAAACTCACAGTGGATTAAGATGGATACATCACTCCTAACCCTAGGAAAACTAGGAAAAGGAGAGATTACTCACAAATGGAAAGAACCATCACCACTCACTTTATCAATACCACTAAGTCTGTCAACAATGAGATAGTTCATGACACTCCAGCTAATGAGGCTAATGAGATTACACCACAACGCTCCCTTGATGAACAATTAAAGGAATTTGATGCTCATTGGGAAGAGAAAAAAGGATTGGCCTATGAGAAAATGAAAAGTGGTGAAATTTCTGCTGAAACATTTCATAAAGTTGAACTCGGTATTTCAAGGAGAAGAAGGCTATTAACCCTCCATAATTCCTGTTAACTTCTTCTTTTTTAGTTTGCTTTAGATCAGAAATATTTGACTAAGTTTTATTATTGCTTATGTACTTTTAAGAATTCTGATTTGTAACTGCTTCTAAACCTTCCTTTGAGCCTGTACTGCCAATATTGCAAGGACTCTGGATTCTCTATATAGTGAAAAAGTTGCTGATTTGTTGGGATTCCTTTAAGCTCTTTTGGTTTTCTTTTTCTGGGATGAGCTCAATATTAGGATGCTTTTTGATGAGCAATATGCTTTGACATCTTTTTGAAGCTCTCTTAGGAAGTTTTCTGCCTCTGGTTCTGATGTTAAAGGTTTGAGTTAGCTGGAATGCTCGAGTTCGCATTATTTCTTGACTTTTCATACATATGTTTGGTTGCGACCTTGCCTTGATGATGAGCTGATTTGTTCTAGAATCTGAGGTAGAAGAATGCTGAAGACATACTGGGTCTGATCTCTCTCTATTGGAAGTTCGTGCAGATCTTCTTCTGGAGTCTTCTGAAGGTGCATACCCTGTTTTGTAATGTTTTACTTTTGTTGGTATTTTTCTATTTTTTAGATGGTGTATGCTTTTTACACCTCGGGATTTCCTTGTAACTTTTCTATTTAATAAATTCTTTCTGACATGGATTGGGAAACCAATCCATGTCACCTTCTAAAAAAACACCTCACATTCCTTCACATCTATTGTTAATTTAATTAATATTGGATCCATCTAATTACTAAAAACAAAAAGGTTAGTGTGTGCATATGAATAAAATCACAACAAACCATCTTCTAAGGAGGGTAAAAACTAAGATATCAATAACCATGATATTATAAACTCTTTCTATTTATATAAAATAACCATATTTTTTTCTAACATGATATCATTTTTGGTTATAAAGGACTTTTAACATCAATAAGAATATAAACTTAAACGTTGCATATTCTAGTGTCTTAAGACTATAATTCACTTTTATTCATTCCCATTTATCTTTTAGGATTATAATTTTACATAATTTGGCCATAACACTTTCATATCAAAATCATATATTGCAATGTGGACACATGTGAACAGAATCCATTTTTCCCACAATATAAATCTCATAAAATAATATATGATTTTTTTATAATAAATATCCATGGCTTTAGAAATGACATCTTATTTTACCTTACCCATATTTAAACCCTATGAAAAGCATTTTCAAAACATGGGATGAGGAAAAAAATCTTAGTAAGAAATAAAATAATAATAAATCCATTTGTCAAGTGAAAAACATGAAAATAAATCAAAAGCCATTTCTTAAAAACATACATTTTAACATCGAATGTGGGTCATCATTTTTTTAAAGACAATTTTCATAAATTTTTAAATAAAATGATTTATATGAAAAATAATTGAAAATAATACAAAATTTATGTATGGTCATTTAGAAACAATAATCTTGGAACCCTTACAATTGGAATAACCATATAGGCGAATTCCAATATTTTTTTCCTGAGAATATAATTATTATACAATGAATTTGAGCTCTATCTAGTTCACCCATCATACTGCAAATATCATGCCCAATCATGAGATATAATGGGTCACAAGCATTTTAAAAAAAATGGAGAACCGTATTTGAATAAAACCCTTGAAAAACTTTGTTTTATGCATTTGAAAAACACTTTCAGATATTAATATACACATTTATATTGAAACCCCATATTCAATACCAAAATAACCAGAAAATGGAAATTCCATTTTTCTCCAAATAAAAAATGAAATATTTTAATGTAATCCAAACATAGAATAACAGTTACAACAATGGTAATGTTGTTGGTTTCCATATACATTTAGATAGAACATACCTTCTATCCTTTTTAAATAAAGTAAAACAATACATAGAAAGTTAATTCTTTTAAAACCATTGAAATAAATTGGAATAAATTTCCATTTACAATTATTTAATTTCCATATATATACTTAAACAATTTTTTTTAAAACATTTAAATGGAAAATAAATATTTTGAAAATGAATCATTATAACATTTAAAATGATGTTTTAAGTTAAAGTGTCCCTTTTGAAAAACAAAAAGAAGTTCCCTTTACAAAAATGGAAAGTAATTAAATTATGGATAAAAATTAATTTTGGAAAGCTTTAAGGAATAAATAAATACATTCAAAAATATTTATAAGAACAAGGAAATGGGAGAGAAAAGGAGTGTTAAGGGAATATTTAAGAGATTTTTTTAAGTAATGTCCCTCATCACGAGTTTGAATCATCATGTATTTTATTTATCATACTAACTAATAATAATATACTAATTATATAAATTATTAAGTTCATTTTTCATTTTTATTATTCATGTAATTACACTTTTTACCACATTAATATAATTACATAATCATTTATTTTCACATCTGAAATTTTGATGATATTCGGCACATATGTCCAAAATGACATAGGTTGGATGACTATGGTCAAAAAGGTAATTATTCCATCATATCAAGAATAATAATCAAAACATAATTAAATTTTTATACATATTTTATACTTTTAAATTCAATTATTATTGATAGTTTTGATAAATGAACTATGTTATAATCCTGGAGATATTTGGACATATGTACACATGAGTATCATTTCCATTTTTTAATAATAATTATATAAAGATGGTAAGTATTATATCATATTTATATAATGATAAATATATCATAAATACAATTTTAATTATTTATAAACACAAATATTTATTATCCATGTGATGTGGTGATGAAAAATTAGTCACATCGCTTCATGGAGGTGGTAGTCCATGCGTGCCATCATGGAGGTGGTAATCCACACGTGCGTATGAAAGACGTTATCATTTTTCAAGGAATAGAAATGTAAGAATGTATATAATATATTATATATTATTATGATAAATATTTCATAAATATAATATATTAACATTAATTTTATCATTATATGCATTCGTGAAAGGCGATGATGGAAAACAAATTACATCGGTCTGCGAAGTGGTACTATTCCATATACACGAATAATGGATTCATTTCCCATTTGATGTATTTTAGAGATTTATATAATTTATTACATTATCAAATAAAAATATACCTTTATGTGAGATATGTATTTTATTATAGCATCATGTTTGATTAGGTTTTTCGAGATGTGGAAGAACAAATAAAACAAAAAATGCTCGATTATGAATGACACCCCTTCTTCAGACAACCCCATTAATATTACACATTATAACCTCTATGTTTGGTATTGTGAAAATAATAAGGCCTTTATAATGTTGGTATGTATGTTAAAAATTAATTTTTAAGGGATTGTATGTTACATAATATAGAGACACTCATTTTTTTACATTATTATTACATCATTTTAAAGATAAACATCATAAATTCGTTACATATTGAGGATAAAAAGGATTAGTGTCTTTGGAAAACTAGAAATATACATAAATTTTAAAAAATAAAACATAAAAAATTTATTTAATTCTGTTAACTATATCCTTATATTGGCCCTTGAATTATCTTTAATACAAGTAGTCACCAGAGGATATACATCAAAATGGGTGAGCTAAAAGACTAGTAATAAGATAGATAAGAACATGAAACAATATAATATGGGATGAGAATAATAATTATCATCATAACATAGTAATAGGTTCATAATCCTAAGAGGAAACATTAAGAGAATACTTGGAATGAGGCGTTGTATAAAAATGAAACATCATGTCTTAGTGTTCAACTACCACACATAGTTTTGAACCAAGATAGCATCATTTTCAAACATATTTCACTTTACTAATGAGGCTATTCACATTACCCAATTCATTGGAGCACTATATAATTCTGGGCACATCGGTCACATCATCACATTTACATTGCACTATATAATTCTGGGTGCACCTATCACATCACAACATTTACATTATCATGCATTACACATAGAACATATATAATTATTGAACATTAAATAACCCATAAAAATTAATGGATTCATAATCATAAATTCATAAAATTTTCGTTTCTAAATGAAATGAAAAATAACATATTTGATATAAGAATCATCAACCTTGAGTTAGGAGTAAAAGTTGTGTTTTGAAAGAAGAATTATTTTGGAAGACATTATGTTTATCATAAACTCCATTAAAAACATTTATATCCCATAAAATATATGATATGATGAAAAAACATTTTTAAGTAATAACCATACTGAAAATGGGATGAAATAGGGAAAACCAAAAGCAGGAGAGTTGGGTTCGAGAAATCCTCTTACATTTTGTCTGAAATATTCCTTCACGTTAATACCTTGTATAATCACATTATATTCATTAATTAACAATTATAAAAACTTTTATACATTATTATGATTAATTTTGGTTTTATAATATTCTTTTATAGTCCTTTAGATGAGTTATATAGTTTAAATTCATTGTTTGGGAGTGTTCATTTTCTTAGTTTTCATGATCGGTTCACTTATATCCATGGATGAAAGTTCTTGTAAGATGATGATAAACATATCGAATTGTTATTATATGTTTTTAATTATATTAAATATTTTTAAATGATCTTATTAATTATTATTTTTATATTATGTAGCTGATTCATTAGATAAAAGTTAATGATGATCATTTTAGGTTAATTTTGGCGGGTTTTTATCACAATGAACTTGTTTTGTTTTATCATTTAGTATTATGTGCATAAGTTAGTTCCAGAACATAAAAGGGATTAAAGAATACACTTTAAAATCTTATTTCAACTAGTTACTGGTTTTAATAACAACTTTTAAGGAATTTATGGAAAATGAAAGTTTATTTCCCATGATGTCGGTAAATTGACACTTCATGGGTGATGATTTCATTTGTAATATAAAAGAGAGAGAGGGTGGGGTATGATGATGAATATTACATTAACATGATATAATTTCAGTATATGAATCATAATGGATTTTTCATTCTATTTTGATGAAGGTAGTTGATGATAGAATAAGAAAATAAATTGAAATTGAATGGAAATTAAAAGAAAAGTGAGTGGGTTTACCTTTTGAATTATCCTCTTGAGATCCTCCTCAAGGAACCTAGGCTTGGTCATTTGATGAGACCAAGATCTCCTAGACGTGGGGAATTTACTATGGAAGAGTATTGGGCATAACATATCCAAGGATCTAATCTTGAGATATGTGAGGAGAAGAGGGTGTGAGGGTGGTATTTATAGAGGAGGAGAGAGGTGTTTTCTTATTAATTTAATCATTAGTTTATTATATTTCTCAAGAAAATGAATATTTGGTAATGATATGAATAAATATAGTAATTTTTTAATGTAATTTCGAACCAATGTCCACTTACATCATGCATGACTCATGCATGATTCAAAAATTCAGGTTTTTATCATTTATTGTAAATTTTCATATTTTACTAGTCACTAAATATTCAAGTATTTCATAAAAATCCAAAAAAAAATCACCTTAACCATTTTTAAATGTATATAATTAAAATATTATATCCATTTTATGAAAATAACTTTCTAAATATGACTAATTTAATTTATAATTAAAATCATTATTTAATTGGAAAATAAAATTTTAAAAATTATAACTAATTTTATAACACTTTGAAAAATTACTTAAGGTCTCATTAAATTATCATAAAATCATAAGACATAAAAATATTAATTTTTTAATAGATTTTGTGAAAATAAATTTTATTTTAAATTAATAATAAATATATTTATGACTTATAAAAAATCCAACACTTAATTGCTAATTTTTAAAATATTTATTTAATTATACTATGATATAATTATATCATATTGTCACGTATAATATGGATAAATTTTATTTATTATATAATTGGTATGATTAATATTCAATTGAATGATTTACTATTCATAAGGTTCATAATACTATTCATAAGGGTAAGTGACTATTCGCCAAAAATTAAGTTTGTCTTATCATACTCCAATTATCTTATTGATTGCAACCGTGTATGTTAGATTTTAAAAATTTAAAAAATAGAAGTGGAGAAATTTTGTTTAAAGGATAGGATATAAAGTTCATATAGTATTTAGTATTTAATTTAATCATTATGTGGAATTGTGCCTCCTAATGTGATTTTATATGATATAATTATAAGAAGTTAATTTCCATTGATAAAACTTTGGGTCGTTACATTATTCCCCCATTTTGAAATTTCACCCTCTAAATTTGATTTTACAAAAGAGGGTGAGGTTACTTCTCCTTCATCGCCTCCTCTAGTTCCCATATTGCTTCTTCATACTTATGGTACCTCCACAACACTTTGACAAGGTGTGTTGTCTTATTGTGTATAATCTTATCTCTCTGGTCTAGAATCTTTACTAGATGCTCCTCATAAGAGAGATCATCTTCCTATTGTACCACCTCTAAGTTCAGTACATGTGAGGGATTTGGTATGTATTTCCATAGGAGTGATACTTGGAACACATCACTAACTTGATCCATAGTTGTTAGAAGTTCAATATGATAAGCCACAACTCCTACGCGATCAAATATCTCAAAGGGTCCAATATACCTAGGTCTTAGCTTCCCTTAATTTCCAACCTGCATGACTCTCTTCAAGGGTGATATTCAAAGGAAGAGTTTATATCCTACGTCAAACTCCATGTACCTTTGGTGGTTGTCTAAATAGCTATTTTTCTGACTCTAATCATCTTTAATATAGTTCTAGATGTGTTGAACCTTTTCTATAATCACTTCTACAATATCAGGTCTAAGTAGGTTTTATTCTCCAACTCCATCCCAACAGGTTGTAGTTCTATATCTATTTCCTTATAGAACTTCATATGGATCCATATGAATACTAGAGTGGAAGTTATTGTTGTATGATAACTCAACCAATGTGATACCATGATCCCATCAACATTTTAATTCTAATGAGTAGGATCTTAACATATCTTCAATCATTTGAATAGTCCTTTCAGATTGTCCATTATTTTGGGGGTGATAGGTCATCTTGAAATTCAGTTCAGTACTCAAGACATGTTAAAGACTCCTCCATAATTTTGATGTGAACCTAGGATCACAATCAAAGACAATCGATAGTGGAACCCTAGGTAGTCTCACTACTTCCTTCACATATATCATATAAAGTTTTCATGTGATAGAATATCTAGAATAGAGATAAAGTGATAATTCATGGTGATTCATTCCACCACAACCCATATCGCATTATTTTTGTTGGATGTCTTTGGGAGACCCATGATGAAGTCCATGGTGACATTCACCCATTTTCATATGGGTATATGCAATGGTTTCATCATCCCTTGGGACTTCTGCCAATTTGCTTTAAATTGATGATATATCAAGAACATTGAGACATATTCCACAATCTCCTTCTTCATGTTATCCCATAAGTGTTCTCAGAGATCACAGTGCATCTTGGTGCTAGGAAAATGGATAGAAAATGTTAAGTTATGTGAATTTTCCAACAGCTTCTTCTTTATCCAAAGTGATGAAGGCACACATATCCTTATTCCAAACCGAATTACACTATCATCATCGATATGGAACTCTTTAATTTTTCCTTACTTTACTACATTCACCTTCTTTTTCAACTTTGTATCATCCATTTGTGCCTCCTTAATCTTATCTTGGATAGATGGTTAGGTAATCATTTGGTAAAGGTGGGATTTATTCCCTGCTATTATGATTTCCAAATCTATCCTTTGCATATCCATGAAGATAGGGTATTTCTCAATCCACAATATGCATAGAGTAGCATGTTATTTTCTTTTTAGAGCATCATCTACCTTGTTCGCCTTACTAGGATTATAGTTAATAGAGAAATCATAGTATTTTATTATCTCTAACCATCTCCTTTGATTCATATTGAGTTTCATTTGTGTGAATATATACTTTAGGCTCTTGTGATCAGTATATATGTCACACTTCCCACCATAGAGGTAATGCTTCCAGATTTTGAAGGAAAAATTCATTGTTTCTAGCTCTATATCATGTGTAGGGTAGTTCTTCTCATGGATCATCAACTGTTGTGAGGAATAGGCTATAAAATTATCATTTTTCATGAGTAAACAACCTAATACTTTATTAAATGAATCACTATACATCACAAAACTTCCCCAACTATTTGGTAATGTGAGTATAGGGGAATTTATCAGCCTTCTCTTTAGCTCCTTGAATGTTTCCTCACATACTTCCATCCAGACATACTTTACCTCTTTCCTTGTTAACATAGTTAGTGGGCTTGAAAATCATGAGAAATTTTCCAAAAAATGTTGATAGTACCCGACTACCCCAAGAAAACTATGGATTTCTATGAAACTAGAGGGTCTAGGCCATTACTTAATTACTTTAGTTTTTAAAGGATGTATAAAAAATCCCTCAATTGAGATCACATGTCCCAAAAAAGTGACTTTATGTATCCAAAATTCACACTTACTGAACATGGAATATAGCCTCTCCTTCCTCAATGTCTCCAACACAAGTCTTAGATGTTTTTCAAGTTCCTTCTTTCTCTAGGAGTAAATGAAAATGTCATCAATAAACACTACCAAAAAATTGTCGAGGTAATGTCTAAAGACCATATTCATTAAATCCATGATGATTACAGTGGAATTAGTGAGTCTAAATGGAATCACCAAAAACTCATCGTGCCCATACCTTGTACATAAGGAATTATTTTGAATATCTTCATTTTTCACCTTTAGCTAATGATATTCAGAATAGAGATCCACCTTTGAGAAGTATTTACCTCCTCTAAAATGATTAAACAAGTATTCAATCTTCAAAAGAGGATACTTTTTCTTTATGATGATCTTCTTGATATCCCAATAATTGATACACAACTACATTGATCCATACTTCTTCTTGACAAAGAGAACTGGCATACCCCATTATGATGCACTTGAGCGTATAAACCATTTTTTCAAATTCTCTTGTACCTACTTATTTAACTCTTCCAATTCGATAGGAGCCATCCTATAAGGACAATTTCAGATAGGAGTATCTTTGGGTATGAGTTATATTGATAAATCCACCCCACAACCTGGGGGTAGTATAGTTAAATATTTAGGAAATACATCACTGTATTCCTTCATGATGGGAATTTATTCTAGGTGGATAACTTCTTTTTACTAGACAAATTGAGAAAGGTATACCTCTCCACAGATAATCAAAACCCACACCATTGAAGGATTTTTCAAAGTAGATTCATGATCTTCCTTACATTTTTAGAGGAGCATGAGATGGTTTGGAATATGAAAATTTATTTCCTTTTCCCTACAGTTTTTATGTGCTTTATATAAATAGATCCAATCCATCCCTAGTAGAACATTGAATTCCACCAAGGGAAGTATCATGATATTTGTTTGAAGAATCTTCCCACATACGCTAACAGTTGAAGAGTACAACACTTGGGTTGCAATGATTTCACCACTATATGTTTTTATGGATATCTCAGCTTCATGGTTCTGGTGAATCGAATCAATAGTTCAAAAAACATGTGATATATAAAGGAATTCATTTAACCAAAATCAAATAATAATTTTTTCTATTCATGAGTAAATATGAAGTGTACCTTGTACAACTTCATTTTCTTACTCCACTTCTACTGTAGTAATGGCATAATCCTTCCCTTTCTCCTTTTTCTTTAGTGGATAATGATGTTGATTACCCTTGAGAACTTGAGGTTTAGTGAAATAAATTGCATATTTATTTTTCTCTCCATAGTTTTAGTATTAGACCTTATGTGGTGTTATCTTTTCCTCTAACACATTGTCTGAAATTTTTATGACTTTTTAACATTCATGAGCTTGGTGGCCTTCTCTCCCATATTTTATGCATTTCCCTATCCCTTTGAATCATTCCCCTTTATGCTTCTTCCCACATTTTTTACATGTGGGTGGTTGAGTTTTATTTCCACCTTTTTCATGGTATCCTCCATCTTGAAACTCCATTTTTCATTTCTTATCACCCTAGCCAAGGGACTATTCTCCATACTCTATCTCCACTCTTAGAGAACATAAATAAGCTTATTCATAACTCCAAAAGTCTCTAATTGTAATATCTATTCGAAGGTTTTTTTTAATACACTAATGAATCTATCAATTTTTCTATATTTATTGATAACAAAACCGAAAGTGTACCTTAAAATCCGGGTCAAATTTTCTTCATAAGCTATAACAGATTCTTATTCCTTTTTATTTAGCTCTATATATTCTCTCTCCCTCTAAGTTTGAAGAGTTTGAGGGAAATACTTGTTAAGTAACATTATATAAAATTCTCCCCACACCATCTCTCCAATTTCGTCCCTCGTCTTGGTTTTATTTATCAAATACCACCATTGATCGTCTTCTCCATCTAGATGATATAAAACAAAACTACGCTTCTCCATATTAAAACAGTGATACACAGAGAAGATCATCTCTATTGATTTGGCCCACTATTCTACAACTAGTGGATCATAATATCCACTAAATGGTGGTGTTTGTTTCTGTATAAAACACTCGATAGCCAGTTTCTCACTCTTTAGTGAAGGAGGACGTTCTACATTATTCAGATTATTGTTCATAACCTATGATATCTAGGTATGAATCTCCATAAAATTTTTAACTCCACCTCCCAAATAATTGGGGATGTAGTTCAGGAAATCGCTGCATTTTCCCCCCACATGATTTTTTGTCCTAGTTTCTCCTGGTTCCCACCATTTTAAAAAATATAAAAGTTTGGAATAATACATAAGTCAAAAATTCATGAATATTTTATTTATTCCTTTGTGAAATTAAGTATAAAGGAATATCTTGTGGGATACCTATGTTTAGAAATGCATCTTGGGTTCTTACTTATACTTAGTTTAATACTAAATGTTTTCACTAAGGTTCTCTAATCATAATTTCCAAATTCACTAAACCATCATCTGATACCAACTATAGCGACCCTGGTTTTTCTTACATTACTATTACATTTTTTGAAGATGAAAAATATAGATTCATTACGCATTGAGGATACAACAGTTTAGTGTCTTGGGAAAACTAAGACCATACATAACTTTTACAAAATAAAACATAAACATTTCTGTAATTCTTTCTTCTCTAGAATCTTATTTTCCCTTGAATTATCCTTAGTACAAGTAGTCACCTAAAGATATACATCAAAAAGGGGTGATCTAAAGGACTTGTAAGAGGATATATAATAACATGAAACAATATAACATGGGTTTATCATAAAAATTATTATCATAACATAGTCATAGGATCATAATCATAAGAGGAATCATTAAGAGAAGACTTGGAATGTGGCAATACCTAGAAATGAATCACCATGCCTTAGTGGTCAACTAACACTCATAGTTATGAAAAAATATAGCATCATGTTCATGTATATTTCACTTTACTTATTTCTTTTTTCATATTACCCAAATAATTGGAGCACTATATAATTCTAGAAGTACCCATCACATCATCACGTTTAAATTGCGTAGTATAATTCCAAGTGCACCCGTCACATCACAATATTTAAATTTCCATTCATTCCATATAGAATTTATATTATTATTAAACATATAATGACCCATGGAAAGTAATGGGTTTCATTTCATAATCATACATTCATAAACATTGAGTTCCCAAATGAGATGGGGAATAACATACTTGATATAAGAATCTTCAACCTTTAGTTGGGAGTAAATGGTGTGCATTGAAAGAAGAGTACTTTTGGAAAACATTATGTTTGTTAAAAACTCTATTAGAAAACATGTATATACTAGAAAATAAAATTTAATGATGAAGAAATAATTTTTAAGTAATAACCTTACAAAAAATGGGATGAAAGAGGGAAACCCCAAAGAAATAGAGTTGCGTTCGAGAAATCCCATTACCTATTGTCTGAAAGCATCCTTCGCATTAACACCTTGTATAATAAAATTAAATTCATTAATTAGAAATTAAAGAAAGATTTTTACATTATTATTTTTAATTATGGTCATATTATGTCCTTTAATAGGACTTTTTATGTGTTATAGAGGTTAAATTCATTGTTTAGGAGTGTTCATTTTCTTAGTTTTCATGATCAGTTAACTTGTATCCATGAATGGATGTTCGTGTAAGATGTGGATAAACATCCAAAATTGTTATTATATGTTTTTAATGATATTAAACTTTTTTAAATGATATTATTAAGTATTTTTATATATACCATGAAGATGATTCATTAGATAAATGTTAATGATTATCATTTTAGGTTAATTTTGGCGGTTTTGGATCACAACGAACTTGTTTTGTTTTATCATTTATTATTATGTGGATAAGTTAGTTACAAAACATATATGTGATTAAAAAATACACATTAAAATATATTTTCAACCACTTAATGGTTTTATTAACATCCTTGAAGTCATTTAGGGAAAATGAAAGTTCATCACTCACGATGTCGGTAAATTGACACTTCACAGGCGACGATTTCATTTTTAAGATAAAATAGAGGGACGGTAGATTTTAATGATGAATATTCAATTAACATGGAATAATTATAGTATATGAATAATATTGGATTTTTAATTCCATTTTTTTGAATTTAGGTGATTAGATAATAAAAAAAGAAATTGAAATTGAAAGGAAATCAAACGAAAAGAGAGTGGATTTACCTCTTGAATTCTCCTCGTGAGATCCTTCTCAAGGCACCTAAGCTTGGTATTTTAATGAGACCAAGGGAATATGAACTTGAGTGAGGGACTAAGTAATATTATTTGGAATAATATATGAAATGATCAAATCTTGAGAGGTGTAATGAGAAGAGGGTGTGAGGGGTGGTGTTTATAGTGGAGGAGATGGGTGTTTTCTTATTATTTTAATTATTAGTTTATTATTTTGCTGAAGATAATAAATAGTGAGGATTAATGTGACTAAATATAGTAATTATTTTATGTGAGTTAGGATAAATGGTCACTTATATCATACATTACCCAATAAGGACTAAAAAATTTAGGGTTTTATCATTTATAGTAAATTATCATATTTTACTATTCACCAAAAATTCAAGTATATCAGAAAAATCCCCAAAATTTACCATAAAAATTTTTTAATGTGTAAAATTAAAAAATGAACTCCATTTTATGAAAATAAATATATAAATATGAGTAATTTATTTTTTAATTAAAATCTTCATTTACTTGGAAAATACAAATTTTAAAATTATAATGGGTTTTATAACACTTTGAAAAATTACTTAAGTTCTCATAAAATTATCTAAAAATCATAAGACATAAAAATATTAATTTACGAATAAATGTTTTGAAAATACATTACCTTTTAAAATAATCATAAAATATTTATGACCTATAGAAATTCCAACACTTAATTACTTATTTTTAAAATATTTATTTACTTATACTATGATATAATTATATCATATTGTCACTTA
Source organism: Viscum album (assembly GCA_963277665.1). NCBI lineage: Eukaryota > Viridiplantae > Streptophyta > Magnoliopsida > Santalales > Viscaceae > Viscum > Viscum album. The sequence continues at coordinate 932,799,590 of OY728165.1, forward strand.
TAAGATGGATAAATTTTATTTATAATATCATTGGTATGATTACTATTACCATGGCTAATTTAATATTCACAAGGTTCATATTACTATTCATAAGGGTAACATTATTATTCATAAGGGTGAGTTACTATTCATCAAAAATTATGTTTGTCCTATCAAACTCCAAATATCTTACTGATAACAACCATGTATGTCATATTTTCAAAATTAAAAATATATAAGTGGGAAAATTTTGTTTAACGGATATGCTATAATGGTCACATATTATTTATTAGTTCATTTAATCATGGTGTGAAATTATGTTTCCTAAGGTGATTTTATGTGACCAAATTATAAGAAGGAAGTTTCCATTGTTAAAACTTTGGGTCATTACACAAAAGGTTTTTTAAATGTGAATAAATGAGAAAAAGATGTACCCTTTTAATAAGAGAGGGGAGGGGAACTCTTGGAATTTCATAAAATATTTAATTATTATAAATAAATTTTGAGGCCTGAATTGATCCAAATTTATATGATTAGAATATTATATGAATAGGAGGAAAAATTATATAATTCAATTAAAATTGGACAATATTGGATTAAATTTTTACCCTTAAATTTTTATTTTAATTCATCATTAACCCTTATGATAATTATGTTGATATCATTTTATTACTCTTAATGGATTAATATAGTCACTATAAAGGGAAAAACATCCCATAAATAGAACATGGTTTATTTAATCAACCATTTCACATTCACATGGATGATGATAATATTGTTATTAATTTTAAATCATTTAATAAAATATTATTTTTTATAAAATAACATGAATGTATGTTTTAGAACAATTCATTTACATTGTCTTTAATTACATCAATATAATATATATATTCAAATATAATAAACCCACACATATATAATAATAAATTTTTGTATACAGGAATAATGAAACATATATATTTCTTAATATAGTATTCTGCTTAACATTTTGTATTTCATTTATTTTATTTTTCCATTAATTGAATAGTTATTGTGTCTGTGTTGTGTAAAAATTTGAGGTAATTACTGTTTGAATGAATATTTAAAAAAGATAGCATTATAATGATAAATCATATATCCTTAAAATTAGTATTTATAACTTAACATATACTCTTTTGGTCTCGATGTTGTCCAAATGGAAAAAAGGTCATATAACTAAATATTTGATGACTGTGTAATAAATTTACACATAAAATAAAATTAAGGCAAGTGTTATGGTAATTTTATAATATTCATCATATTATTTTTTACCCTTAATTAACATATTTATCATTATTTGGTGTAATAAATATTTACTACGGTTACTATTCATAATGACTAAAAATAAATGGTTCATTTTTTAAAATATTGTACCTTTTGATTCCAGATATTGAATAAATTTTTCATGACTAAAAAAAGAGACAAAATTTAATTTAAAATTAAACCATCAAAAATGATATGGGAAATAGTTTTTCAAAACAAAATCCCTTATTAACTATAAAATATATTTATACTAAATTTGTACCACCCCCGTTTTGATGTATATAAATATTTTTATGACTTTTTATGCATTTAAGGTGTTTGGGTATGGTTTGGAATAGTTCGAAAGGGTTTTGGAAAGGTTTGGAGGAATTTCTAAGGTTGCATTATTTGATCATGGTTAGTGGAAACTATTAAACAAACCCATGTAATTGTGCACAGTGAGTCAGATGAAAAGAGATGAACTCACAGTTAAGGATTATTTTTTACAAACCATACAGCCAGCCCAGGTAAACCGTTCTACTTGAGGGAGTGGGATTTTACATGGTTGGTGCATGGTTTTTATAACCGTGTGAGACAACTATACAGGGAACCCTTTGGGATAGTAGAAGTCACATGGTTAATTCATAGTTTTTCTACCATGAGAGGCTTTAAAATGGGGTTTTAAGAAATAGGGTCACTCAGGATTTGACCAAAACACTCCATTTCTCCTCCCATATGAACCCAACTCATGGTTTCTTCTTCCCAGGGGTTAGGGAGGCTCTCCCATTCATTTTGGAAGCTAATTTAAGGGTTTTATTGGTGCGGTAAAGGTGAATCTCATCCAGTAAGTATCCTATATAGGTTTTTTAATGGTTTTCCTTAGATCAAGTTCTCTCTCTCTATCTTGGTTTTCTAGTTCTACATCCATCTCATGTATATAATAGGTTTTATTTTCCTAAAATGACGAGAGTTGGGATTTTTATGTTAGTAAATGAGATCTAAGATGATTTTTTAGAGATTTTACCTAGATTTGTGTTGCAGTTGGGCATGGGTCGATTTCTCCAAAACCTAATATAAGTGGGTTCTCTCTCTACTCTATTTTGATAGGAATTGTGGGCTTAATTTCAAATTAATATTTGTTTCTTGAAATTGATGGTGTTTTTGACGTGAGAAGATTGATTGAAACCCATTTTGTGATGATTTATGGATTTTAGGGGAAATGGGGTTTTGTTGTCCAATGTGATTTGTGTTGGATTTTAAAATGATGATTTTAAAATGGATGTTTTGGAATTATTTTTTGTAAAATGAGTTGTGAAAATTATTTTAAATAAAATGTTTCTTTTATTAAACTGATGTCTATCATGGATGGGGAATAATGGTTTTTTCAATAAAATGTCATTTTTATTGAAATCGTGTTGGTATTTTGTTGAAATAGTGATTTGATAGATGTGGTTGATATGGTTTTTTGGATTGTGTGGCTAAGAATCGTTGGAATTTTCTGTATATTGGGCATAAAGGACCACTATCAAACGGAAGTGGGGTGAAGTACAACTATAAAAAGGGCATGGGTTGTCTGTGATGTTTCACCATTAATGGTAACACCGAGCACATGTGTGAAAGTGTGAGTATAGTTCTAGTAGGTGTGTGGATACACCGAAATATTTTTGTTATCATAATAAAAAATGAGCAATAACAAGTTGGGTTTCTTTCTTAGAATTGTGTTGATTTGGGTGAATTGATTTGGGTAAATACTTGTTTGGTTTTTTGTTAATTGTCGATCAGTTTTAATGGATTTATATAAATTTTTTTATCTAAATGTGATGACTTGTTTTATCCAAGTGGCGTGTGTAGGGAAGTAATTTGGGGAAAACCTACTGATTATTATTACTCACCCACTTCTTGGTAATTTTGGTGTTTTTTCTGATGTTTTATTCCAATACATGGGCAAAATTAAGGCATCTCATTCCTTTAGTGGTGCATCATGATGCTTGGGCAGTATTGTGGTGCTTGGTACCTAGAGGTTAGGGTGGAGATATGGAGTTTTTTCATGGATCCTTTAGGTTTTGTTATCTATTATTCTACTTGATACTATGAATATGGAATATTTTGGTTTGGTTGTATTAGTATTTTGTTTTTTCTTTAGTTGTGAAACACTATTGACTTGCATCGTGTATTTATTTTTGAATTGTCCCCTTTGGTTAGTTTTTTCTTTTAAAACATAAAATAGTCCCACACCATTCATGAATCCCTCGACATTTATTTCTAGTCTTTTCCACCTTGTAAATGTCTGGTATCAGCTTGCTTAGTCCTTGTTGTACATGTAAAGTTGGTCTTTTTTGGTTTTGTAGTTCGTTGTTGGTCTTGGATTTGACATTCAGTCTTGGTGTATTACATTAATTGGTATGGTATAAATTTATAGGTTTTTTAAAAAATAAAATTTATAGCATAAAATACATGGCTATCCCTTTTATTCTAAACTTAAAGTTACAAAGGAGTTGGGTATACAGGTGTTTTTGAGACAATTAAAAGAGCATGATCTCATTTTCGTGGGTGTAGACAATGAGATGAGCATAACATGCATGGTAGAAATGACTTCCCACTAAGATAACATATTTCATTTTTTATAAGTATTAATTTTGTGCTATGAATGTATTGAGTTTTTAAACTCTGGGAATTATTTTTAAAAATGTGTTTTTATGTAAATGACTATGGTATTTTTTAAAATGCGTCAATTTTCAAAACATGATGGATTTTTAAAACATGGAGTGAACATGATAAAATGGGAATTTGTAAAGGATGATTGTGATAGTGTAATGTGATTGAATTTGAAATTGTAAGACTTCACTTGTTATGGATTGAACCTTATGGTTGTTCTTGTGTTGGTAGAAATGGTACCAGGTAGGCATCGTAGAGACCAACCAAAGGAAGCTATGGAAAATGCAGCTTCACTTGATCTATAGGTGAACTATAAGCTAGTTCAAAACGTTTTTCAATCTTTCCAAGAAGTGGAAGGTCAGAATAGAAGAAATGATCTGAGGCATATGGATTACTCGGTTCAGTTTCAAAAGCACAATCCACCCATTTTTTGAGGTAATTCAGAACCTGAAAGGGAAGAAGAATGGATAAAAAGGATGAATTGAATCTTATATTTCATTTTCATGCTGGTATAGTTTAACTTTAATTTAGTGATGATAGTGGTGGGATTTGGCGGTCCAGGTTGAAACAGACCAAAGTATGACATGGTAGGGTTTTGAGGAACTTTTTAACAATTCTAACCTCCTACGTTCCAAATTCATCACATAATGTATTTCTTCATATCGAAAAGTATAACATGTCAGTGAATTAATATGAAACTATGTTTATTAACTTAGTGATGTTTTCACCCGAGGTGGCAGTTATAGCATCCTTGAAGGCACCGATCATTGAATTGGGCTTGAGGCAAGAAATTAATTCCAAAATTGTGGAGCAATGTATAAGTTATTATATAAAAATGGTTAATAGAGAACCAGTGTATAAAATGGATATATTGGGGGTTAAAATCATGGGAAGAATGTTGGAACCCCTGGGGAATAGTGGGAACTCTAACACGGGGATCAAGTAGAAGAGGGAAAATTATTTCCAGAGAAGGAGTATGACTCAGAATCCGACGGCAAGATTAGAGAATATTCATATGAATCCTCAATGTAAGACAAGATGTTTTTAGTTTGGTTATACAATCCACATGAAGTGGGATTTCACATCAGAGCCTTGATCATTCCATAACTACCAAAAGATAGGGCATCTTCAATGTTATTTTCATAATTCTTTGAGGTCAGGTGTTCGTGACATTCCTCAAGGGTCGTAAGAATCTTGTGCATCAATGGGATGGGAGAAGAAGCATACTTCTCATCAGAATATCCAGGTTAGTAATGATGATTTTAAGAATACATCAACTTCTTAGCCGAGGATGTTTCAGTAGAGTAATAAAGAGAATACTGTGGCAAGCAAGAATCTATTTGGAGCTGAGAAGGTTGTGGAGGATGATCAGTTGGGACCATCCACTGTAAGAGGTGATATTATATTTAACTATACCCTTATGAATATTTTTTTAATATGGTTTCATCTCATTATTTCATTTCTTCTTGTGTGGTCGATTTTTTAGGTTTATGTGTGGAAATGATGCCTTCTGTTTAAAAACATAAAACTCTTCTAGGTTAAAGAGAGTGTAGATCCTTTCTATGCAGAGCATGTTGTATAATTGTTGATGATGTTGAGTTGATGTAGAAATTTTTAGTTCTAGAGATGGATGTGTATGATATAACCTTTGTATGGATTTATTGATGATGTTTAAGGCCCATATATATTATTATACGCGAACGGTTAATTTTATGATGGGTGATGTCATTGATTATCTCTTTAGAGGTGATAAATATGTAAAGGTGGGTGTAACGGGCTTGTTGGAAATAGAAGTTGAGATGATATCATATAAATTAGTGGAATTGTCTTTGACATAAATGGAAATGGTTGGGATAAGAAGTTTTCTAGAAGTGGTTGATCAGTTTACGGATATATTTCCTAAATAATTCTCAGGATTTCCACCCATGAAATAAGTATAGTTTTTTATTGATATTCTTCTAGGTACTAGTCCTATCTCACTTTCATCTTACTGGATGGAACCAGCTAAATATAGGGAATTGAAATTGTAGTTAGAGGAGATAGAAAATAATTGGTTCATCTAGCTGATCACGTCTCAATGGGAAACGCCAGTTCTATTTGTTAAAAAGGTGGATAGAAATATCAGACTATGTGTTGATTATCATAATCTTAACCAATTTATGATTAAGAATTGATATCCACTTCCTCACACTGATTACATATTCAATTAGTTTAGGGGAGATCAGTGTTTCTCCAATATTGACTTACCATTATGATATCATCAGTTTTGAGTGTGTAAGGAAGATATTCCCAAAAAATCCTTCAAGCGTAGATATATCCATTACAAGTATTTGGTTATTCCCTTTGGTCTTACAAATTAATCAGTGGTATTCATGGAAATAATGAATCAGATATTTTAGAGGTGTCTAGATTATATTTTGGTAGTGTTTTTCACTGATATGCTGGTGTATTCAAATAATAGTGTGGACCAAAAGAAACACTTGGCAGTAGTGTTGGGAATCTTAAGAGACCATCGATTGTATTCCAAATTTTTAAAGTGTGACTTGTGGATATAATGGGTACGTTTTCTAGGCCATATTAATTCTGAAATGGGTGTTTCAGTGGATTCGGAGAAAATAGAGGTCGTTATCTCTTGGAAACCACTAAATATTTATTTTTAGATTCAGAGATTCTTTGGTCTAACTGGGTATTATCGATGCTTTCTTCATTACTTTTAATGATTAGCTTCTTTGATAAAATATTTGACCAGAAATAAAGTTCTATTTCAATGGAATAAGCGGTGAAATAAATCTATTAAAGTGCATAAGGCTCATATTAAATCAACACCAATATTTTTTTACCAGAACTAGGGAAGGGGTATGTGGTGTATTGTGATGAATTAGGATCAGTGTTGGGATGTTTTATTAGGAAATTGGATCATGTGGTTGTGTATGGGTCATGGAAGTTGATATTACATATGAATAACTACTAAACACATGATTTATAGTTATTAGATGTGGTGTATGAATTGAAAATATAGTTTCACTTTCTCTTCAGTGAGAAATTCATGGTGTATACTGATCATAAGATATTGAAGCATATTTTCTCAAAAAGAGATTTGAATTTGAGGAAAAGGAGATGGATGGAGTATCCCGAAATTTTTTTCTTTGACATTATGTACACACTATGTAAGGGAATTTTAGTGGCAGATGCATTAAGTAGAGATTCATAAGATCATTTGGTGAAAAAAATAATTAGATCAGTGCAATTTGATGTCCGTTATATCCGACATGAGGTAGGAATGTGAATACTAGGGGGATGTAGATGTTTTCTTTCCAGTCTCATTGGTTTCTGACTTGCATAGTTATGTTAAATTTGTGCAGATGTATGATCCATAGTGTGTGGCTATGATGTCAAAACTCAATGTTGGGGAGACCATTTAGGGAGAGAAAATGGATGGGAATTTATTCTTGTGATTTCATAATTAGATGGTTTTACCAGTTCCTTTTCCAGAGAAACTCCTTAGTTCTTATCATATTTCAATATGGGTTTTCCATCCTGGAATTCAGAAAAATTACAGGGTGCTAAAATCAAAGTTTTGGTGGGAAGGCATGAAAAAGAACATGGATGAGTTGTTATAGAGATGCTTGACTTTTCGGTAAGTCAAGGAAGAGCGTCACTGTCCAAAAGGTATGTTGTAGTCTTTACCTATCCTTGGGTGTAAATGGGAGCAGTTAGCGATATATTTTGTTATAGGTCTTCCAAGAATGGTTAGGAAGCATGATGTCATTGGGTGATAGTTGATCATCTTACAAAGTTGGACCACATCATCCCTATTTTTAAATCTCATACAGTGGAGGATCTGTCCAAAATCTATATTTAGGAGGTGGTATAGAGGCATGGTGTATCAGTTTCGATTGTATCATATATAGATCCAAGGTTCACATATCATTTTTTGAAATCCTTGCATAAATCCCTTGGGACTCAGTTGACTATGAGAGTAGCATATCATCTGAAGATGGATGGTAAATCCAAGAGGACAATACATACCTTGGAATATATGTTGAGGGATTGTATGATGGATCTTGGTTGCTCATTGGAGGACAACTTGACTTCAGTTGAGTTATCCTAGAATAACAGTTATAAGGCCTCCATACATATGGCCTTGTTTAAGGAATTTTATGGGTTTCCATGTCGTTCTCCACTATGTTGGGTGGAAATAGGTTAAACATTGTTGGTGGGGTGGATCCTTTTCTAATAAAAAATGGAGATGATTAAATTGATCACAAATATAATGGTGATAACTCATAGTAATCAAAAATCATATATGGACCATATTTTAAGGTTTTTTTTGTTCGAGGGGGGTGATCAGGTGTTCTTGATAATATTTTGGAGGTTGGGACATTGTCATTTTGGGAATAAGGGAAATTTATCTTCAAGGTATATTAGGACTTTTGAGATACTTTAGTGGGTTATATAGGTGGAATATTGGTTGTATTTACCACCAAAGTTAAGTGTGTTACACAATGTTTTTCCTATGTCTTAGTTGAAAAATTATCATCTGGGACATGACATGTGATTTGTTGGGATCATATTGAGCTAGAGCCTGATGCTTCATTGGTACATGTACCAGTTCAAATTGTGGAATGGTAAGAAAATTTATTGTGGGGAAACATCATTTTAGTATGGGTTTTATGGAAACATGGTCAAATTTATGAGGAGGCATGGTAATAGGAAAAATGGATGGTCAAGAAATGTCCCTAGATCTTTCGGAAAATCAATGGTTCTCTACTTTCCAAGAATGTAAATTCCAATGTTGGGAAGAATGTAGAACCCCTGGTTTTAGGTGTATAACCTTTTTATGCATTTTTATTTGTTTAAGTTGGTTGGGTATGTTTTGGATAGTTATGAAGGGTATTAGAAAGGTTTGGAGGCTTTTTTAAGGGTGAACGGTGTGAGCACATTTAGTGGAATCCCTGTAACAAACCCAGGTAATTGTGCATAGTGTGGTAGAGGAAAATGGGTGGATACACTATTAAGGCACATGGTTTAAAAACTATGTGGACATTCCAGGTAAACCATGCTACTTGAGGTAGTTTGAATCAACACCATTGGCACACATTTTGTCTAACTATGCGATATAGTTGTGTGGGGCACCCTTTGGGACAATATTAGTCACACAGTTAGTGCACAATTTCTCTAACCATGTGAGCTAACTGTGTGTGGATTTAAAAATGGGGTCACTTTGGACTTTACCTAAACAATCCATTTTTCCTCCCATACAAACCCTTCTTAGGTTTTCTTCTTCTCAGGGGTTAGGTAGGATCTTCCACTCATTTTGGAATTGAATCGAAAGGTTTTCTTGGTGCAGTAAAGGAGAATCTCCTCTGGTAAGTCTCTACTCTTGGTTGTTTCATGGTTTCTCTTAGATCTAGTTCTCCCTCTCTCTTGGTTTTCTAGATCTGCATCCATCACAGGTGGATATAGAGTCTTTGTTACATAAAATTATGATAGTTATTCTTTTTTATGATAGTTAAATATATCTATGGTGATTTTGTGGATATTTCACCTAGATTTGTGTTTATGGTTATTCATTGGTTGATTTTTTCCAAACCCTAAGGTAGTTGTCTTCTCTCTCTACTCTATTTTTAAAGGACTTCAAGGATTAATTTAAAATTAAAATATTTTTTCCCTTGAAATTGATGTATTTTTTTATGTGTGAAGCTTTATTGAAACCCATTTTTGTGATTATTAGTGGATTTTAGGGAAAATGGGGTTTTATTGTGAAATGTACTTTTTGTTGGATTTTAAAATGAGGGTTTTAAAATAGGTGTGTTGGAATGTTTTATGGAAAAGGTTTTTTGAAAATGGTTTCTAATAAAATGTGGATTTTTATTGAATTGACATTGACCATGGCTGGGACATAATGGTGTTTTCAATAAAATGTAATTTTAATTAAAATGGTGTTTTCATGTTGTTGAAATAGTGATCTGGTAAATGTGGTTGATATAGTTGTTGGATTGTGTGGCTAATCATGGTTGGGGTTGTATGGATAGTGGGAAAGAAGGGCCACCATTAAAGGGAAGTGGGTGTAATGTACCACTCTAAAAAGGTTACAGGGTTGGACATGAAGTTCAACAGTCAATGGTAACACTGAACACGTGTGGGAAAGTTTGAGTATGGTTATGGTAGGAGTGTAGACAAGCATAAATACTTTGGTTGTTCTAATGTAAAATGAGTAATGACATGTTGGGTTTATTTCTTTGAAATTGTGTTGATTTTCATGAATTGATTTGGGTATGTACATGTTTGTCTTGTTCTTAATTGTTGATCTATTTTAATGGATTAATATAAATCATTTTATCTAAATGTGATGACTTGTATTATCCTAGTGGATTCTGTAGGGAATTAATTTGGGGAAAAGGTACTGAGTATTATTACTCACCCCCTACTTTGTCACTTTGGTGATTTTTCATATGTTTTATTCTAGGACATGGGAAAAGGTAACGCATCTCATTCTTTTATTGGTTCGTTGTGATGCTTGGGTGGTATTGTGGTGCTTGGAGCATGGAGCTTGGTGTGGTGTTATTGAGTTGTGTCATAGATCCTTTGGGTTTCGTTGCTTAGTCTTCTTATCGATACTTTAATTATGGTTTATTTTGGTTTGGTTATATTGGTTTTTTTGTTGAGTTATGAAACACTACTGACATGCATCACATATTTATTTTGTTATTGGCACATTTGGTTAGGTTATTTCTTTAAAAAGTGAAAATTGTTCCCCAATGTTCATGAAGCCATAAAAATTTATTGCTAACTTTTAGAACCTTGGGGATGTCTCCTAAGGCCAAATACAACCTCCTCCTCAACTCAATACAATGAGGAGGGGTAGGATGTTAATAAAAAATTTACTAAAAAATCCATTTCAAGAACCATAATTGGATTATATTAAATTAAGTGGATATAATGAAATTTTCAACCCAATTATGTAAAATAATTTCACTTTTTAAATGCATGAAATAAAAATTAAATATTCAATATAAATAAACATTTTTTTCTATTCATTGAAAAATAAATATTTTAAAATAATTCAAAAAATTAAAATTAAGAAAATTTTGATATAATAATTTTAAAAATTAAGTTCAATTTATGAAATAAATTATCTAAAATTTCTAGAAATTATTAATAATTTTTTATCATGAAATGCAAGAAAAATAATATTTGATGAAAATTTATTTTTGATGAATAAAATTACTTTACTGAGAATTGATTGATTATTTAGTAAGAATTAATATATAAATTTTTATTAAATATGACTTATATATATATATTTGGTTAATCCTATTCATACCATCTAATTCAATGGATAGATTATAAATATCCCATTTTGATAATACTATTTCATGGTTTATCTATGTTCTTTGTTGTGTGTCATACACATTATCGATCATAATGTCCTTACATTAAAATATTGATACATTATTTTTTCTAATATATAGTGACTAATAAAATAAAAGACCAAGACCATTCCTTATACTAAATCACATGGTGATAGAATATGCCTCTTCGATATGAAAAATCAATCAGAAAAAATTACACAACTCATGGTTTTGACATTAAGGTAGTAATGTTTTCATTAATGATTTGGAGGCATTGTCTATATGGTGAATAGTGTGATATATATAGATCATAAAACAAGGAACTATATGCTTACACTGAAATAATTGAATATATGAAAAATAATATAGTTGTAGTTGTAAAAATATTACAATTACTCAATATATTACCACCATGAGAGAGAGAGAAAGGCATATGATGCTCTGAGTGAGAAGGACCTTGCTAGTTTTTAACTGATGAGGATTGTAAGAGATCCAATATTTATAGATTTATAGAATATAGATCGTAAAATCATGATGAATGGTGAAATATCTTGTCTTTATCATATTAATATTATACCATCCATCCACATGAGAATTATGAAGGTAAAAAGGAAGAAGTGGAATTATAGAAGAAAGAGAGGAATGTTCCTAAATTCAACCATTGTCTTATTGGAATGATATGGTTTAAGAACCAATTATGTGTCCCATCATTACCATACATGAAGAATAAGATGTTGGATGGAGAATATAGATCATAATTATCTGTACATCCTAGAATAAAAAATATGTAAAGAGATCTGGAATTTTTTTTTTCTTAGGATAACATGAAAAGAGATATTGTAGAGTATGTAACTCAATGCGTAATATATTATAATATTAATGTAGATATGAAAAATTCGTATTTTTTATTACAACCATTACAAATAAAATAATGTAAATAGGAAAATTTTACTATGTATTTCATTATTTGACTCTCCAAAATATCTAAATAGAACAATTATATAATAGTTTTAGGCATTCTTCATATGAAAAAGTGTATTTTATTTCCATTAAATGATATTTATCTCTTAATCAAATTATTCGGTTATATGTTAAGGGAGTGGTAAGATTGTAAGGAGATCTACTATAAATTTTATATAATCAATATATAAGTTTAACATCGAATTTCTAGATAAGTCATTAGTATTCTGAGGATGATGATATGAGTTTTTCACTTCTTATCATCCTCATATAGATAGTTAGTCTAAGGGGGACATTCAAACTCTAGAACATAGGTTGGGATATTTTTTTTATGGATTTCAAAGGTGGTTTGGATCTACATCTTCCTTTTATGGAATTTTTAAAAAACAATTTATTTTAAAAAATAATTAATATGGATCCCTATGAAACTCTATATAAAATTATGTGTGTGAATCAGAAGTATAGTAAGGATGATTGAAAAAGAAATCTATTGGAATCTGATATAGCTGAAGAAATATCATATAATGATCGATCCATTAAACATCACATAAATAAGCATTGAGTGAAAAAATTTATGTTTGTAATCATCAATGATATATAGTGTTTGAAGTCGATGGCTAGGTATTCCTATAAATATCTATCTAAAATAATTTTATGGGACTCATAATTAAGAGACAACTAAGCCCTAAGTATATTGGTCACTTAAAAATTCTTGACTATACCAAGGTGTCATCTTATCAATTATTTCTTCCACAGAATCTCTCTCAATTTCATGATATTCCCCTTGTATCTCACATGAGGATGCATATACCCAATCCTTCATATGTAATGAACATGAAGGTTATTCCACTATTGGAGGATAACTCTTATGTGGAACAATAGGGGAAATTTGGGATCATAGAGAGAAAGTCCTATGAAATAATACTACTCACTTAGTTAATGTTTTTTGGTGAAGCCATAAATTTTATAAATCCTCATGGGAACCTGAGGATGTGATAAAATAAAAATATCAAAAAAATGTATATGAGTAATAAAATATCAATAGTAAAATTGATTTTATGGGGGATATGATGTAATACCATGAGATATTATGATATTGTTTTTTTAAATAATTTTAACTAACTTTTTATCTTGTCACACATGAAAACCTAAGTCTAAATGAATTGTAAAATTTTATACCATTACAATATAGTAGTTAAACTGGTTAGATGAATAAAAATAAACACCTGTTTAAAAAATATTATCAAAGAAAGAAAATATATTAATAAATATGTAATTTATTTTTAGTAATTTTTTTAATCTTCAAAGATATATGTTTCCTCAATAATAGTTTTTATTTCTTTTTTTTTGAAAAAAAATAATGTAATAAATTTTTTAAAATTTTAAACAATTTATTTTAACAAAAATTACATCATTTATGAAGTGAGTGAGAAAATTTTTCATGGGTTTAATTTTTTAATATATTCTTAAAATATTGGTGTTTCATTGAATAATAAAAAACTGATTTTAATTAAAACTTCCTTTTGATATAAAGGATTAAAAAATTTATAATTTATTTTAAAATAGTTTTAAATGTAAAATTTCATATTTTATATTGTTAATAATCCAATTAATGGAATTTTATTTTATTATAAGTGGATTTTACTTTAATAACATTTTATATTTAAGAAAAAAATCTGGAAAACTATTTTTCATTTTTTGGGTCTAATTTTAAATTAATTTCTACAAATTTTTTGAATTGAATCCAATAAATTAGATTAAATATTTATAATCATATTTAAAAAAATTTAAAGTATTCCATATTCATATATTTATAATTATTAGTAAATACACAAATATAAAAATCATCAATGTTTGGGCTAAAATGGGTTTATCAAGGGTTAAACAAAGAGAAAAACGTATATTTTCCTATTAAACATGTATAAATCCTATTGGATAGTCATATTTTGAACTCATCCTATCCCAAAATTTAAATTTTTTAATTCATGTGGAATAATTTTCCTTTATAATTACATTATAATATTTAAATCCATTAAAAAATCCCAAGTGTTTCTTCTCCCCAACATATAAAATGACACCCCCCCTCTCTTATTTTCTATATTTTGGCCATTTTTTCTAAACAATGTCACTACATGACTCACTAGAGACCTACTTTACATGTTTAAGTTGAATGAGACACCCCATGAAAGCCTCCTATAGGCCAAGGGCTGCAAACTAGTGCTAAGTATCCATATCAAACACATGGAAGGCCATAGCCAAAGTTATCTATACACATGATCACATATCCAAATATCCATATAATGATGAATTCCAAAATTATACACAAAGTAAGAATTTTTTAATACATATATATCTCACATCATAGTATCAAATATGTTCTATAAATCATAAAGGTCTAAATACAATCCTACTAAATATGTAGGAAGTGTCTAACCTTCTATCATGGAGAGGAAAATTATGAATTCAAAAACCTATTATGAATCATGGTTTGTTTAGATCAACTATAATCCACCTACTCCTAGTCCACCTAGAACTACATAAAATTTCAAGTCATATTTACAATACACAATATGTATGGGAAGAGCTGATGTAGGTGTGGGTATTACAATACCCAGTAGAACACCCCGAAATCACAAAACTCAAAAGGTCAAGTGAGTAGTCATCTCTACATCACAACTCAATTAGAATATAATACATAACACTAATATCAGATATGAACACAATATAGACATAAATTATTATTGTAAATCCCTTACCATATAACCAACATGTGTTTCTAGCTCAAATATTAATGGTAATTCTCATTTGGGAGAACTCATTCAATGAGTTTGATAAAACTGATGGAACTCATCAATGAGGTCATGCTCATCTAGTCTCACCATGAAATAGTAAATTTTGGATCATAGAATATTTTAACACATATATATGGGATCTCATTGGGGGATTAAGGGGTATTCCTAACCCTAACTAGGATAACCCATTATAATGGGGATCTCATGACCTCATAGTAGGTAATGGGATTCCTTTCCCAATCTAGGTAATAATATATTATTGAGGATCACACCCCAGCCACATATAGGGATTCATGAACTCTATCCAAGACTAATCTCATATATTAGATAACATCCTATAATCAGGACATTATGCCACAATGTACCCTCATTGGTATGGACCAAGGGGTGTACACTAGACATACTGGTTTACACTGAAGAGAATGGGGGTTCAAAATACCCTAGAAAACGTATAGTTCATGTATGTTTATACATGATTTGTATTTTCTAACCTATTTCTAAATGTGTTCTCAAGTTGTTTCCCATATACATGGGCCATAATCCCATGTTATTTGATCGATCCCTTATACATATCCATGTTTGAGTACCATGTACATGTCTAAGTTTTGGGTCATGACCATATACTATAGTCATGCCCATGTACTTGGACTTGTATATGCTCGTGTACCCAAAGGATACCAGATGTGTCTCTAGTAACTAGCCAAACGATGTGTGTTTAGTCCAACATGGATTGTGGTATTTTAATTTTTTGAAAAATTATCCATAGCATCCAGTGTACTACACGATGTGTATTCTTTAGACTAAAGGTGATGTATGTTGGGTTGTATAGAACCTTTTGGAATTCTATGAGGTTCTTATTATTCCTCTTTTATATATAATACTACTAATTAATCTCCTAATAAACATGGATCTGGGATTTAATGATCATTTCTTTCACTAGTGGCTGGAAGCTGACCAATGATTTTCTCAAGAATCATCTATTGTCACTGAGAATCACTAAAATTCCAAACAAATGAAATAGACTCCTATGATTCATCACCTTATCACCCATTTTCATCATCACACCTCAATCCATCCATCATTACAAAACCCATACCCAAAAAATCATTTGTTTTTCAAAAAATCAAATGCGCAATGATTGATATTCAAGTATTTGTTGAACCAACGATCAAACATAATTTTGGTGATGAATGCATGAATAAAGTATGGTGAAAAAAAATACCAAAATTGAGAATAAAAATCATAAATTTTTTATTGTACTTTATTCATTGATGAGGTAAATAAAAAAAATTGAAAATGGTTACTAACAAAGTGAAATTAATTCCAAATTTGAGAAATTTAAAGACATCAACTTTAATCAACCATTGATTTATGAATCAATTCATGTAAGGTTAGTTGTTCGCACTAACCAAGGGAATTTTTTTTGAGAAAAGTGAGCATGGAGGATCTTAAATTAAGAAATTTAAAACATTAAACAAGTTAGAAGAGAGGCATTTTACATTTGACCCTAGTAATAAGAGGATCCATTCCATTAGAAAGGTTGTTACTGTGAATTCTCCCTTCTACCAAAACCCCTTTGTTTTCAAGTCCATCTGCAATGTGATTCGCCTCCCAGAATGTGTGTGTGATGAAGTAATTTAGAGAGGAGATCTTGTCAATACAAGTTATCCAATTACCTGTCATTTTCCATGATATTCTTTTTTGACCCATCTTTGTTGCATGAACCATCGTTGCTGAGTCACATTCAAACCAAATGTTGTTCCAATGTCATTGGAAAGTGATTTCCATCGCGTTTATGAGTGCCATCATTTCATCTTCCAATGTTGTAGCATTCCCACAAGGATCTTAAATACACTTCATAGCCTCCCCATTTTGATCTCTGAAAATAACCTCGAAACCTGAGGGTCCCGGGTTTCCTTTGGAGGCCCCATCCATGTAGCATTTTATCCATACAGTGAAGGGGGCAGTCCATATCACCTCCATCATGCCCCTTGGATTGGGATAGTGACCTGCAACCTTTAAGCGCCTGATAATCATAAACTCTCTGGCCAAGTTGTTACAATTCTCATTAATCAGTGAATTGGCATTTTGGATGGCCACAATAATACTACTAATTGCAGTAGCTTCATGAAATCTTGCATGCCTATGAACAGAGTTATTGCGAGCCCTCTAGACAGCATGTAAGAGTTCAGTACAGGTGACCTGCAACAGATCATTCAGTTGTTTGGATTGTTGGAATTCCAGCAGCTGCTGTATAAACTGTGTAACAGAGTAAGTATTAGGGGGTTCAAGCTAAAATGTATTTAGAATCATGTTCCACAAGGATGATGATGTATTGCAGGATAAGAACAAGTTATCCACATCTTCTCTATGCGGATCACATAGAGTGAATCTCGAGCATAAGAAGATTCTGATCCTTTGAATGGTCACCTCCACTGAAATTTTATTGTGAAAAAGTCTCCAGATTAGTGTAAACCTAGAGGTAAGTAACCATTTTTTGTCCAGCGCACCAATCCAACTTGTTTTGGCCTGCAGCATGTGTCTGTAAAATTTTTTGGAATTCAGCATTCCATCTTGAGACCCTTCCCATAGCAGCATGTCCTCATGATTGATAAAGTTGTATTTGTCAATGATAGAGGCAATGTCTTCTGGAATTTCACCCCTGTGTTGGAGCAGGTCTTTGATGGATCTATTGCTGGAAATAATCTATTCCCCATTGTTAAATCTGTCAATAAGTGTTATACCAGTCCAATTGGTGGTCCAAAAATTAAGACTTGAGTTTGAATTGACCACCCACCATGAGTGCTTCATGATTGTGCTGAACACCATTCTCAGGCCAGGCCATATTGAAGAGTCCATGTATTCATGCTTCCCATCAATAAGCCTTGCGAGAATTATTCTCCTTAGGAAATCAAGAGAGGCAGAGCTGCTGTCAATAATATTCCAAAGCAATTTGGCTTGTAATTCCTGATTGAAGTAGTTTAGGTTCTTAATTCCCAGTCCTCCCTTCGTGGTGGGCAGAAAGCATGTACTCCATTTAGCATTGATGAGCTTCCTTTCCAACACATTTCCACTCTATAAAAAGTTTTTCATCATGGAATTTATTTTTTTCACAACAGAGATAGGCTACATATAAACCATGAGATATTAGACCAATTTTGAGATTAACACATGTTTGAAAAGACATATTCGTCTTGACATTGATAGAGAATTACCCTTCCAAGACATAAGAGTTCTCCTTATCTTTGATAAAGCCTGTGCAAATTGGGAGGACCGGGGTTTTCCCCAGAACATAGGAACACCAAGATACAGAAAAGGTATATCTCCCTCTCTGAGACCAAGGTAGTTAATTAACTAGATCTTTATTATCACTGTGATATTTTTTCCAAAGTAAATAAAGGATTTGTTCTAGTTTATTTCTTACCCAGACACCTTCTCATAATGCAAGAGTGCTTCTCTCAAGTGATTCATGTTATTTATATTCCCCTACATAAAGATGACAATATCATCAGCAAAAAATAAATGAGAGGGAGAAGAGAGACCTATAGCCACTTTGATGGTTGCAAGTTTCCCATTTTCCACCATTTTGGTAAGGATTCTACTTAGGTAGTCTTTAGTAATTGCAAAGATAATTGTAGAGAGTGGGTCACCCTGTCTCACCCCCCTTGAACAAGTGAAATATCCTACCGGTGTCCCATTAACCAGAATTGAGATGTGGGCAGATTCCATCAAATTTGTAATCCATTGAACAGAAACCTCACTGAAACCAAAGTTGAGGAGAATCTTTTTAATAAAGACCCAGTACATTGTGTCAAAATCCTTTCTTATGTAAAGCTTCAAAGACACATTCCCATCCTATGTTGTCTTCCTCAGAAGATTAAAGAATTCTGAGGCCGTGAGTAGGCATTCCTATATGTTCCTGCCTTTAACAAAACCAAACTTGTTACAGGAAATAATTTTATCAGTCACCTGAGCAAGTCTATTGTCCAAGAGATTTGTAATGATTTTGTTCATGGTATTCACGAGATCTACTGGTCTGAATTGGCCAATTTCACTAGCATTTTCCAATTAGGGGATGAGGGAAATAAATTGGGAATTGAAGCCTGGATTGAACATCCCTCCTTTAAAGAAGTGTTTGACAAGTAGAAATACCTCATTCTGTATGATATCCCAAAAACTTTGGAAGAAGAAGTTGTTGAATTCATCAGGTCCAGGAGAGCTCTCTTTTTTGAGACCAAACACTGCCTCCTTGATTTCACACTCCATCGGAAGTCCTATAAGAAAATGATTTTCCTCTTCAGTAACTAATCTAGGAATGATGTTTTCTCTTATAGGCTCAGATTTAGCCCTCCCATTGAAAATATTCTTGTAGAATGAGACAATATGATCTGCAAGCCCTTGTTTACCTTCTAGTATTCTATCCCCATCCTTTATCAGGGCAAGGGGTCTATTCGCTCTATGGACCCTTTGAAGGGCATTGAAGAACTTTGTATTTCTATCCCCTTCCTAAAAAAAATTCCCTACCATGAATTTGGATTAATAATTTATGAATAAAAGTTCTATTTAAATTTCATTGGGGAAATCTACAAACACTATTGATCATGATTAACACCTTTTCCTTCTAATTGTAACCCATTATCCCTTATCACTCATCAAGCATTTCCAATAATGAATACTCTAAAATAGATTGGGTTAATTATATAAACATTATAATTTTCCATATTTGGGTTTAAATTGAGGATATCAGGTCTAGTGATATAATAGAAAAATTATTTATTTATTTAATTAACAATCAACTAACGACTTCACTTAACCTAAGCACTCATCATGCACAACGATCATGCCATTACTTGAGTAAAACCCTCATTATGAATTTAATAGAGGTGCGATATTTCACATTCAATTATCGATTTTGGAGATTTTACATTATTTTATAGAAATTGTGATTGTGATATATAATATATTTAATAATTTTTTATATCAATACCAAGCATCCTTGGGCATTGGAATCCTACACTGGTTCAGTTCCTATCTCTGAAAACATTACTTGAAATATTCCATTGAATTACATAGAAAAAATAGAGTAATTATTAAAAAAAATCCATAATATATCCCTAACATACTTATCCACAATATAGAGGTTTTATACTTTCTAAAAGACCAACCCTAGGGTCTTTAAAAAGATATCTATGGGAGTTCTTTCAATGAAGAGGTCATCAGCATAACTCTTCATCTCCTTTTTAATTATTATTTAACCTGTAAGAAATCAATGTTAATTATCATAAAAAAATAAGTTTCCTAAATATACTATATTATTATAATTATTATCAAACCACCACTATCCACCCTTTTTCCATAAAATTGGAACACAAACCATCACTCATGCATATGTATGGACTAAAGCATACACATAGAGATATAATTCATTTTGTATCACCATATTTTACATACGGTTATTATGATGGGTTTAATTTTTATTTATGAAATTTATGAAATTATTATTCATCTATAATCATTATATCATATTTAACTTCTTACCACCCCATCCATTGAAAATGGAAAATGTCACTCGTGCACACGTATGGATTTCCACCTCAATGATGTGATATAATTCATTTTTATTTTCCTCTTTATATGAATGGAAATAAGGATATATTTAATAAATACATATGATCTATATGATATAATAATTATTCTAAAAGTTGATTTAGTACTTATATTTCTTTTGTTCTATCCATTTCAAATTGAAAACAGTGTTCATGTGTACGTATGGCTAAGTGTATCAATCAATAGTGTATTTCATTTTTATATCTCTAGATTTTATGGATGAATATTAATATATATATATATATATATATTCAATATAAATGATATTTATATCATGACTAATATTCTAGATATTATGGAACCATGATCAATGTACAAGAACCAAAAATACTAAACAAAAATATACATGAAAAACTAAGAAACCTTCACCTGAAATAGTGATCTTAATAATGAAATTTTAATAAAGTAGTGATGAAAAGTAATATATAAATCATATATTTTATGAATATAATTATAGGATTTATTTTTAATAAATCTATATTTATTATACTTTATGTTCAAAAAAATATGATGGATGGCATACCTAATATAAGGGTTTATTTCGCGTATTCATCATTATTTGATATTTTTTTTGTTTAAGACTCCCTTAGAGAAAATATTCGATGTTGTATTTTAAACATTATATATTTTATTCTCCTATATTATTTATATATATTAAAAAAGTTTCTTCCATTTCCCCTCTTCATGTATAAAAGAAACAAAAATAGTCTTCTTAAGGAAAACCAACTATTTTTCTACTCTATCTGGAATATTTATCTTCAATGTCTTTATTTTCTCAAATATATTATCATATTTATGTGTATATATAGTTTTCCAATACTAATCATGCATTCGGTCCATTAGGATTTTATTTATTGTTTCTTTTACTAATGAAAAAAAGCAACCACCAACACTGGGATTATAGGTTTATGGTCATTACATTTCACATCTTGAAATATCCTTCTTTTAGACATGTTTTGATTGATACAAATATAATAATTTATAGGATGTATAATATAACTTTTAAAATAATATATAATTAATATTTTAATACTCAAGTTAATTTATATTCCTTTATAAATACTATATTTCAGATCTTTTTTTGTTTCAAAATGTCTTAAAAGGGTTTTTATTTGAAAACTTTTTTAATATTTTTAAAGACATTTTACCAATATATTCATCCAAATTCTTATTAATTTTTAAATAAAGATCTAGTTTAAACATAAATAAATTTTTAATGTTTTATCATGTGATCATTAACCTCTATTTAATCAATTTTAAATGAAAATTCACTAACATTTACATCATGAGTAACATTTGACTCTCTTTAAAAAAGTTTGAAAATAATGTTTCTTTTTAATGATTGTGATATGGATATATTTTCCAACCATCATAACCATTTGTTTATTTCAAGTTTACTTTACTTATTTCTACTATTAAATTTTTTGAAAATAATTTTATTGGTATTTTTTGAATTTTTCATTTTTTGATGGCATAAACACAATAGTTTTTATTCCCCTATTTAAAATGAAAATTTCTAAATGTTATCTAAATGGTATTTTCATCTATTTACAGTTCCATTAATGATTCATCTACATCATTTGGAATATGATCTATTTATACCATCCAAAAAAATTATTTGGATACCTTATTATGATTGTTTTAAGGATTTCATCAAGAAACTCATTTCATTTTCATGGAATAAAAAATCTATAATGGAATGATAGTTGTTATCAAGGGAGTTATGTTTAAAAGTGAAATATTATAGATTATTTAGTTGTGAATGGTACATGAAAATTATCAATTATGATAGATGAGTTTGATACTACTAATGCAATTTTCATGCTTGATATAGCTTATATGATTGGTGAGCCCAATAAAACTCTCATATGAATTGTGTAATTATCCAGGTCATTAATTGAAATAAGGGGGAATATAACTTGGTAGTTTTGTAATATATATTTATTTTGGGTATATTTATTTCATAAATGAGTGATAACTAGTGATAAAGATAATTTTATTAGAACCAATAGTTTTTTTATATGATTTTAATGAGTTTCTAATAGTTCCTTTAATCAATATTGACATTAAAATGATCTTAATTATTTACTATTGTGACTTATTTAATTTTTTAAATATTTAATCCATGTAACATGATCATTGATCCAAATAAATATGGTTCTAGATTCTCTTATGTTATACTCAAGAAATTTTATTATGTCACCATACTATTATGCTCTTCTTATGCACATTGGAGGCATTTAATTGTTAATTTTTATGTTTACCCTTACTAAAAATATGATCTCTCACTTTTTATTTATTTTTAATTTCCCCTAGTTATATATATTGAGTTTAAATTCATTATTCATAGAAAGCTTTCATATTTGAATAATTTTTTACAATATTTTGAATATTATTTGTCAAAAAATAATTTTTGGGTCTATTAGGAAAACTGATCTATTGAGGGCTTGGGTATTATTATTTAAATAGAATATCACAATTATATAAAACACTAATATAATATTTTTTATGGATATGTAAGTGAAAAATTATTTTCAGTTTGCATTTTTTATTTTAGATGGAAAAAATTGGGACACATTTATCAAATTTAAATCTAGAAATTAAATATTATTTTTTTAGCACTAGATCCAGGAGTGCGGGTTTAAGGAATTCATAGTTGGTATTATTATAGGGTTTAGATAATATTGGATATTCGTATGTTTCCAAAAGTGGTAACTTAATAGTTATGGATACTATTTGGTTAAATAAGTTTTGGTTGACCACACATTCAATGGAGTAAATTAACTTTTTAAGTCCATAAGTGATTATAACATGAGGTGATTTAAAACTTTTGTTTTTAGGTATAATAGTCCATTAAAGTTTAAATAACCCTTAAAGTTATTATATATATTGATTCTAAGGTAATAATATTATTTTGGATAATGGGAGGTTGAAAAGTGATTTATTTACTATGTTTTATTTTTAGAGATATTTATGGTCATGATGTGGATAACATTTAATGTCAGTGTCTTGATATGATTCATGATGATTTGATTATTTTATATATATTATAATAATATGAAGTGATTTATAATAGTTATTAATGGTATTTGGGGGATGATTTATTAGGTTGAGGTATATATCAACCTTAACTTTGATATGTGATTTAGCATAAATGATTGTTTGCAAAGAATTATATTTAATTTTTTTGGATAAAAGTTGAAAGTTATGAGATCACCATTGAGATAAATATATTCTTTATTGTTGAGGTAATTGGGGTAAGTTAATATATAGGTTTATTTATTTAAGGAATTATTTGTGTCGAACCTTTGGTGTTATTCTATAAATTTTGGTAATAAATTTATTATTTCTCTATATGATTGTTTATTCATTTAGGATGTTATCTTACTATATGAAAATTGTTTGTGGTTTTTTTAATTGATTAGAAATAGTTTGAATAAATTTTCACACAATTTTTTGTGGACCTCATTAGATGTTTATTTTAGTGATTCATGATTGAAAAACTCATCATGAATTCTTATTAATTTCAGAAAAGATGAAATATTAGTGAAATTTATTAAAGGTTGAAATTACACTTATAATGTAACAATATTTCCTTTATTTCTAAGTCTATATGGTAACATAATTAATAATAACTATGAAAATGATCTTGAAATGAAAATTTTATTAAATTTCATTAATATTTAATGAATTGAAAGACCATTTCCCACATAATATATTAATGGATTTGTGATCATTATCTTTATTAAAATAATTCATGTTATTATGATCAATATCCTCTATCACTCTCTATCATTATTTAGACTTTGTTTTTTCCCCATATTCATATTTTCACATCTCACTAATGTTCAATATAAAATATCATTAACCTTTTTCTTTTACTTATATCCCCATTTTTTGAAATCCTCTTACTTTAGGTTGGTATAATTTTGTTTTAGGTGGAGTTTGAAATTATATTTTGCTGTCATTGGGGATTTTAACAATTACTGTAAAGTTATGGAAAACCGTGTAGTTTGGCCTAGAAAACCGTGCACCATTTTGTGAGCTAGTAGAATAGGGCACATGGTTTCTCCACACCATTATTCCACCCATCCAAAATTTTAACCTTTAAACAAAGGGGGTTTCATGGTTGGGTCATGTTAAAACAACCATGTGGGAAAAAATGAACTATATCCAAAATCCTATTAATAGTGCACAATTAGGGAGAACTATTACTAATAATTGTTCATCCCAACCCATAAACCATGTGTGTGGGTTTTTAATCCCATTATTTTTTTATTAAAAATAATAGGACCCCTTTTTTAACAAATAATCATCCCTATTTTATCGTAATATGATTCCTGGTCTTTAGAGGCACTCTAGAGGTGAAATATAATACAGCAAAAGCTTCTCTTTGAGTATTAAAGAACTTTTGATTGTGTTTGTTCTCTTTTCAATAAGTGAATATCTTTTCATTTGGTTTCTCCTAATCATCCATTCTATTCTCCATAGAGAATAATAGATCATCATTTTATTAATAGATCTAATATTTTATTTAATGTATGATTATTCTAGGTTGGATTCCTTGATCTTCTTTGTGTTCATTATTTTATAGTATTTTCCCATTAAAGGTGTTAACATGATCATGCTATTAAAGGTAGGTGGTTTTATAAAGATTTACCCTAAAATTGAAATCATTAAATCTGTATTGAAATGAAATGAGATTTTAATTTATTTGAAAACAATTATTTGATATTATTTGATGTATGAATTGAAAAGGGCATATAAATTTTAAAAAAAATTCCTAGTTTCAAAGGAATTTAATTATTGGGTAGATTTTTTGAAAAATGATGGGTTGAATTTAATGTTGATTTGATGAAGTTATTTTATTTTTATTCTTTATAAACATGTATATGAAATGATAGTTTATTTAAAAATTAATGAAACCAATAAAAACCTGTGATATGGTTTGGAAATTGAAAAGTAATTTTGAACATGAAATTGGGAAATTAAATTATAAATGATCAATTGATTTGAAATGAATGATCTTACCCTGAATTAATGAATTAATGAATGATTAAAGCATATGTGAGATAGATTAGTTATTTGGTTACTATGGAAAGAATGTTAGGACTCTAACTACCTAGAAATTTATTGATGATGACAACACTAAAAAACCATGTTAGGAATTATATAACTTAATGGATCCCATAATGGGGTGTTTATTTTACATATTTCTGGATGAAGACTTATGGATTGTGCACAGATTCTTGAATTGTGATATTGAATGATAATTGTGAGGATCCTATAGAATGAAACTAATGTACCTCATAGATTATAACCATTTTTCATATTTTTTGACATGATTACACATACCATTATTTATAGAACTATTTTATCCATCCTAGATCATTTGTATAAATTTTTTATATTGACTTTATATTTATTCCATGTTTTGATATATCCTCCATTTCTGTTTCACCAAGAATGTTTTGGTATAAAATATCTAAATCTTATATCATTTATTATTTCATTTAAATTGAAATAATAAATGGTTTATTGTATTGGAATTGATTATGAAACCCATAATGAGTTATAACTGGTAATTTTATCATACACCCTACCATTTTCTTTAGGTGTTTGTAGATTTTGTTATTTTAGGTCCCAAGAAAGTGAAAATTCCAATTGGAGGTGGTAGTTGTTCTTATTCTGAGGGACAATGGATTTATGGATGAGACTAGTAGATCTATGCTTGAAATGTTTCAAAAGGATTGTGAGAACTTTTCTTGATGGTTGTTGTTTTATAATTTAATTTTTGTTTTAACTTGTGACTCATATCTGTCTTATAATGAAAATTTTATCCTCAATAAGTGTTTATAAAATTGACTGCATATATTTATATCTTCTGCTTTTATGTATCGATGAGTTTTGTATGGAATAAAATGTTCCCTTGATATAAAATATGATTCTAGGTGATATTCACTAACCTGTGGGTTTGAGAATTCCCTTGAGATCACGTTTGGATCAGCTCAGGTATTAGTGTACCTAGGTGACATGGTTGGTTTTATGAAAATGGTATCGAAGGATGGTTTACATGTTTTCCATGATGTTGGTATGTTGAATGGAATTTCCATGTAGATTTTATATAAGAATTTCAAGTCATAAGAGGAATATATAAGATACTATCTTCCCATATCTAACTTTAACGAGGATTAATACATCATGGGTGTTTGGGAAAAGTGTCTTTGAGGAATAATTAATTATTTTACCAAATTCTTATTTGAATATATTGATATACAAGAAGATTAAATTCTATTTTATTTAATTTATATTATTTAATCTCTTGATATAGTTGATGATATGTGTATTCTTAGTGATGCTTTTCTATTTCCTATTGATTTTTTTTCATTATGCCTCTAGGAAGACATCTGAATATTCCACAGTAATAAGATTTTGGAAAACCAGATCAAGAAAATAATATAGTTAACCATAATATTATTAAGTTATTAGTTTTTGTTTTCTATTATTAGGTATAGTTATCTACACATTGTCTAATTATTGCTCTGGTAGTTAAACCTTTAAGGGAGGAATCTTTAGGTCATTCTCAGGAGAATATTCCATTGAAACCAATAGATTTAAAAGTACCAAATAATACTAATGAGATGGAGGATTAGTTAAATTATATATATCTTCATTCTGAATTATTTTAAACATGGTATTATATTTATTTTGAAATGTAGTACCATTATTATTGAGGGGCCTAGTAGGAGATGGTGGGATTTGATAGTTACAGGGAAGAAACATGAGATCTAGGAGTGAAAATACTTTGGATCCTTTTTCATGGGGAATTTTTATACAGAATATATATTCTTCTAAAATTCAATGGAGTATCTCATTCTTTAGAAAGGTGATTGAACCATGACATAATATGTAAACTATTTTTATGAACTTATTCAGTTTTATATTTATCTATTCACAAATGAGAAACTAAAATCTAAAATATTCAATATGGGTCTTCAATTTGTTATTTTATATTAGTGGTGCATGTTGAAACTCACTTATTATGAAGATGTGTTGGATAGATCATTGATTGTTGAGCTTTACCTGCATGGTGTGTCAGGGTTTCCAGGTGTTCCTCTAAGTCTTAATGATATTTTTTTAGTATCTTTACATGAAAAAATAATGTCTGATGATTCTTTTGGTAGTTTTCAATAGAATAATATTTCTAGGACTCCTAAAATGTCTATAAAAGTCTCATTTACCTACTTCTAGTGTGTCATAGTTGGATATTTGAAATAGGGTTTCACTGAGTCACCCATGTTCTGTGATTCATTTGGATGCTAAGGCCACCAGTAGTTTTTTTCAAATATTTTTAGATCTTCATAGTTTAATGGGATCGTTATAATATAATGGTACTATTTTTCAATCTGATGACTCATAAAGAAATGGGTTTTATCTAGACAACTAAAAAATAGATTCTTCATAGGGAGGATGATTCTCCAGAAGAAGCTGATGTGGGTCCAATGATAGTGATAGGTACCATCACTATAAATTTATCTTTAGTAACTATATTGTTGTATAATAGTGAATATCATTCATTCATATCCACTTTTTTTGTGAACATTATGAATCTTCCTATGGATATTGTGTCTTATGTGATAGATATTAGTGAACCCCTCAAAACAGAGAGAGTAGGTTCTATGATGCCCCTATTTTATTTTATTTTTATCATATATTAATATCATCATCAATTTTCTGGTTCTTGACATGAAACCTAAGAATATCATTATCCTGATGTATTGGATTATTCCCCATAAGGAATTAATTGACCATTGTATTTGGCGAGTATCCTTTACTATCCCTGATGGGGTGTTTCATTTTTTAGTGATAATGGGAAACACAATCGAGTATAGTGGTGTGTTCTATTCAAAAGATGGATAAGGTAATATCAGTGTTTTATTTTGGCTTATAGGAGGAATTTTTTAGTGATTATCAACCCCCTGTTTTAATCGAGTATCTTGATTTTATTTATATCTAATTTTTTTGGCTTCCCAATTGTATGGGGGTGGAGTTGTCCATTTATTTGTCTCCAAATATTCAACCTGTATCTATTCATTATTTCTATATGAAACTATATAAACTTAAACATTTGAAAATATAGCTTTTTGATTTTATGGAAAAATAAGTTAACCACTCATGTGTGTCATATTGGGAAGGACTACTGATTTTTTGAAATAATAAAGATGGAATACATAACCTTTTCATGTATTACCAAAACACAATTAGCTTATGGTATGAATATGTGTCAATTTCCATAGATTGATAATATTTTTGATCAAATAAAAGCAGTTAACTGGTTCTCAAAATTTAATCATCGGTTATGTTATTAGTAGTTGAGAATTAAATAATATGACATCCAGAATACAATCTTGATGAGTAGGTATGACCATTATGAGTACCTTGTTATGCCATTTAGTAAAACCAATTATCCTACAATTTTTATTTAAATGATTAATTGGATATTACAAGAGTACCTTAACAGGTACATGGTGGATTTTTGGAATAAATTTTGGTTTACAATAAAACCTAGGAAGACCATGTGTGACATTTTTGAAAATTTCAAAAAATTTGGATGAATCACTAACTCTACGTGTGGTTTTCAAAATGTAATTTATATATTTGATTGGTGATGTTCATGGGAATCATTTACTCTGAATATGGTATTTCAATTGATCTTGATAAGTACAAGGATTTTATTCCATTGATGTATCCTCATATTGCTTTTGATAATTCTAGATTATTAATCTTTTGGGGGTATTAGAGGAGGTTCCTTAAATATTTATCGAATATGGAATATCCAATTACTACTCTAACTCAAAAAGGGGTGATTTGTTTTGGATTTTAACTCTTATATTTTTTTTGATGATTTGAATAATAATTTTTCTTTTTCACTAATGTTGAACCT
Source organism: Viscum album (assembly GCA_963277665.1). NCBI lineage: Eukaryota > Viridiplantae > Streptophyta > Magnoliopsida > Santalales > Viscaceae > Viscum > Viscum album. Next base: position 932,829,142 of record OY728165.1, read on the forward strand.
CCAAGAGGTTTAGCATGGAAGGGTGTTCTTTTATGATGTATTTGGTTCAAGTTTTGGTTACGGTCTCATGCAGTGTGATCAAGTGGAGGATTTTGGTACTCAAAATCTTAGTCCACATTAGAAAATTATTTGACCTCTGATCATGAGTATGATTCCATGATGATTTATTTTAATATTTAGTTCCATTACTTTTTAGGATAATGTTTTACATTTTTTTAGGACCACAAACTATTGAGTTATATATTATCTCAAAAAAGATAGATCCTTCGGCTGAGATGATGGGTGGATTACCTAAAATCATTTTATTTAAACGTTTTATATACCCATTATAATGATAATTTCATTGTTGATTCATTAAGTGGGAATATTATATCCCTTTACATGAAATAATCATCAAAAGAAAGGAATCTAATGGCCCCCATTTCATAGTTTACTTTGGGGGTCTAGGAGGATGTTACTAATATTATTTTCACAAATTTCAAGTTTACCAATTCTCTTATCATGACTATTCTTCATTAAAAGAAACTTTATTAAAAAAAATATAGAATTAAGCACTCTCTTTTGGGTGGGGAGACTATTAATGATTGTTCATTATCCTCTAATGGTCCCTATTATTCTTGAACTGGTGCATTGTACCTTTGACAATTAAGAATGTTTTAATGGGGGAATCCTATTTTTCCCAAGGGCGGTGTACCATTATACCAAAAAAAAATTATGTTATGTAGTGATGATTATGGGGTCCAGGTATGAGGTGATGCATCACTGATTTTGATTCAAGTTGTTATATCTATCAATAGGTTAAGTCTAAACATAATAATTCTTCGAGCTGGATTCAACCCCATTCTATGATTACTTGGAAGTGGGATGAGATTCATTTGGATTTTATGGTTTATTTACCACATACCCCTCTAGGGAGTAATGTGATGTGTGTTGTAATTGATCGGATGACCAAATTGGCTCACTTTATATCCATTCAAGATACAACCAATTTATAGGATTTAAAAATTCTATATATGAAAAAGATTGTAAGAATTCATGGAGTTTCATATACTATAATTTTGGATAAGGATCCCCATTTTAATACTGTATTTTGTAAAGGCCTCTATGAGTCACTAATATCCCATGATAAATTGATCATGATATATCATCTATAGAGGGATACCCAGTCAAAATGAGCTATACAGATCTTGGAAGACCTGATACATACTTCTATTATTAACTTTGGTAGAGCTTAGGATGTCTGTTGAGGATTGGAAAATATTTCTTATAATAACTGATACCATTCATCCATAAAGAGAGATCATTTTTAGGCCTTCAATAGCTTCCATTATAGATCACATATCTGTTGGATGAAGATTGTTGAAGCTTTCATGTTTGGAAGAGTATGGACCAAGAGATGGAATCAAATATCAAGTTGATTTTTCAAATAATATTGATAGTATAGAGATGCTATAACCAATTTATACCTTTATAGTTCTATGTTTGTGATTAGGGTTTTTTTAGAGTTTCAACTCTGTTGGGACACCAACAGCTTGGAAAACTGGGAAAGTTGTCACCATTTTTTGTGGGCCCTTTTGAAAATGTTTAGTATATTGGAAATGTGGATTAATGTTTTTTCATTCAACTATAGTTGATATAGATCCACAATTATTTTCATGTATCACAACATAAGAAGTATATTTTTTACACTTCTCATGTCCTGAACTGGGAAAACCTTTATAGGGACCAATATTTATCTATGATTGAGAATCCAGTCAGGATTATTGATTCTGGTAAAAAATGTTATTCAATTAAGGATGGAACCATTGGTCCATGTGATATAGAATAATGGATATAATTTTCATGATACATGGGAGAATGAGGCACTATAATTAGATAATAATACTTGTTTTTTAAGAATGAACCTTTTTGACAGGATTTCTGGGGACAGAATGTTATTATGGTGGACAGGTTGCAACATCCTATTACCTTCTTCAAGGTATATCTATACCATAGATTTTATCTCCTCTTGTTCATGGAATATATCCTATTGTTTTGGGTGAATTTTGTATTTTTTAATGTAATTGTGGTTATGGAAGGTTGGAGCAGGGATATCGAACACCAAACGTTTTGCACCAAGAAATTGTTCTCCTTATTATAACCTGCTAGAAGGGGGTTCACAGTTTTTCTAAACTATTTTTTCAACCATAAAAACCATGAACTCATGGATAAATGGATTTTTGGGTTCATTTTTAAACAAACCATGCGTCCAAAACATGACCTCTATCAAGAATCCTATTAAGGATAAAGAGTTACTACTAACCATTTATCTCTACTAAGAAACCACGAAATTTGGTTTTTAATCCTCTGGTTTTTTTATTAAAAACCCTACATTCTATTATTTAACACCTTTTCACCCTAATTCTACCCAAATATTATTCCTTTTCCATTGGATTTTCTCAAGAGGAGATATTGAAATAACCAAAATCATGTATTTGTGTATCGAGGGACCCATGATTATGTTCAATATCCTGTCGGTTAGTGAATCTCCTATCATTTTGGTTCTCTAAATAATCTATAATCCCCCATTATAGAGTGATATCTCATCAATTTATTGATGTATATAACAATTTATTTGATGTATCATTATTCTAGGTTTGATTTTATGATCACCTTATCCATACTTACTTATTCTAATTTTCATATTGCAGGTGTTGACTTGATCATGTTATTAATGCTAGGTGGTTCCATAATGACTTATCATACAATTATAAACCTAAGTAATTGATTTATTTTAAATTAGTTTTAAATTTATTTAAATACCTTAACTTTAGATGATTTCATGTATGATTTGAAAAGTTAAAAAAAATTGTTAAAAACACCCAATTTTAATTGAATTGAAATTAGTTGGTAGAATTTAGAGAAAATTATGGCATAAATTTATTATTGTATTGATGAAGTTATTTAAAATTGGGTCTTCAGAAAATTGGAATAAAATGAAAAATTATTTTAAAAGGAATTGATTTGATAAAAACATATAATTTTGTTTTGAATTTGTAAAGAAATGAATAACATGAAATTCTGCAATTTAGTAGTGACTGATTAATTTATTTTAAATGAAAGTATTTTCCAATAATGATTGATGGATGGATGGATGTATTGATTGATTATATCACATATGAGCCTGAGTAGTTAGTTGGTGTCTATGACATGGATTCTTGGGCTCTAACTCCATAGAAATGGATTGATGATGCCAATACTAACAAAACCAAGCTTGTCACGATTTCTTATGATGGGACTCCAAATGGGTTTTTGATTGTTTATCATGATTTATTTAGTATTAGGGATCTTTCAAAAATAATTGGGAAATGATAACGATTCATAAGTGTGATGATTCTTTATCCACAATCTAACATACCTTAGGGAATATGTCTATAGTACATTCTTTTATTGAATTGATTATACATTCCATTTTTTATAAAATTATTCTATTCATGTCAGCTTCTTATATAAATGATTTATATAAAATTAATATTTAATCCATGTTTTGATATATCTATCATATTTTTTTCACCAATTTTTTTTAAATATTTAAATGATATTATATGTGTTTTTATATTAAAATTGAAATCATAAATATTTTATAATCATGAAATTTATTATTGAACACTTTGTGATATCATATTTGGATTTTTTTTATCACACCCTACCTTTATCTTTGAGAGTTTCTAGATTTTATTATGTTAGGTCTCAGAAAATCTATGGAACCTCTTGGAGGTGATGGTTATTCATGATCCATGGGAATATGGTGTGATTGATGTGACTAGATGTGTTATTTTCCACTTATTTCATAGGGATTGTGAGTTCTTGTTTTTATAGTATTTTTGTTGTCCTTCAGCTTATGTTTTAATATGGGATGTTTCCTTATATAGTGCATGTACTTTTCTCCTTGGGGAGGTTTTAGAATACTAATTTTTGATATTTTTTCTTACAAATTTATGAATTGATGTTTTTTTGTGGTGGAAAAATGTTCTCTTGTTGTTAGATATGATATTAGGTGCCAGTCACCAACCCATGGGGATTGAGACTGCCCTTTGGGGATGTAAAGGTAGGATAGAGTATCTATATACCAGGGTAACTAGGAAGATTAATTACATTATAATTTATGGAAACCCAGTTATTTGTTATTCTATAGGACCTTTATATTTACCATTCCATCTTTTCAAAATTATATTTTATTAAACATTTTTAGGATTTGGGTATTCAATAAAGTTATTTTTTAATGTATAACCCCAAATTTTTTAGCTCAATATAAAATTGATTAGATGAAATTTATTAAAATGGATGATACTATTACATGTAACACCTAAATATTTTAAAATAAAAAAGTGTATTTTATAGAATATGTAAAACAAAACATCGAGTTTAAAAAAATCCATGAAATAGATTTTTTAAAATTTATTATCTTCTATGGATTATGAAACATGAAACTGAGAGACTAAATGAAACATTATTATGCATACCATTGTAAACTAGATGTTATATTTTTGGATAAGAATATTAATAACTAAATTATGAAAAATATGGTTGTTTGTAGATTATAAATAAAATAATAATCTTTTAAAAGGAAGATAAATGTTTTCTGAAAAAACATTGTTTTTCTAAAAAATAGTTTAGTCACGCTTTTTTCACATAATTTAAATTTTATTTGAAATTTTATAAAATTTATTTCAAAAAATGAAATTCATTTTCAAAATAATCATATCTAAATTAATTAGGGTGAATTCTTGTGATTTTTCTAAAAAAAATATTTTATAAATAGTGAAAAATGTTGATTTTTATTCAATACTGCTCTTTCATTTAAAAAATTTACATCATAAATAATATTTTAGATTTTTTCCAAAATATAATTAAATAAATTATATAAAAATTTAACTAATTTATTCCATTGGGATAAATTTTATATTGAATTTTTATTTTAAAACCTTTTATACTTATGCGAGTTTTCTCTTTGAAACTTGGTTTTTCATCATGATTGTGGGTATAATTTTATATTGGAAATAACCAATTATTTGTATTTAATTTCTAAAAATTAATTCCATATTTATAATCATAATAATTTATATTATATAATACATTCAAATTAATTTTTTACCATTATTAAAAGTAAAATCAGTAAAAATTAATTATTATAGTTAAGATAAAAACTATTTTACTAGGGGTTAAAGTAAAATGATAATGGTTAAAATGGTCATCAAAATTTTATAAACCCATTTTTATTGACATATTTAGACCTTAGGACCTCTAGGGGTTTACAATTACACATTTTTTAGGCTTTAGGAATGATAAAAATGAGGGGGTAATAGATTATTTTATAAACATCCATTTGTGTCATCCCCCCAACTTATATATAGCCTCCCCATCTGGTAAACTATTCACACATCCAAATACATTTTTAAAATATAATAAATAACATAATTACTCCCCTATTAACACTTAACATCCCTTTTTTGATAAATATTATTTCCTAGGATTCTTTTTGGGGAATACCTAGATAAGTTTTCTGAAGAAGAGGTAACATTTTTAGAGGGACATTTTTATATTATTACTTCATCAAACACCAATAAATATTATTTAAAAAATATCGTATAGTAACTATAGTATCTTAAATATACTAATATATTTTTTATTTATTTTCATTACCTATATACATCACCTCTTCCATCATATAAGAAACTAAATTATCGATCGTGTGTACGGAGGACTACCACCTTACAAATATATGTAAGTCATTTTTCATCACACTACTAGAAATTTAGGTTATAGTCATGGTTTGGAACCATGGCTATAAGCCCCAAAACTATATAAATAGGTTATATACATGGTTTAATGAACTATGGCTAGTATTTTCATAGCTATAGGGAAAGGCCTATATCCATAGTTTCCAACCATGGATAAAGCTCTATATCCAAGGTTTGAAACCGTAGCAGAAGATTAATCTATCCAGGTTTTATAGCCATGGTTTGAAATTGTGTCTATGGGTATTATAATTTTATAAAAAACACTCCCACCCTCTCCTATTCATATCCCCCCCCAACTCCCCTTGTAGTATCACAGCCCCTGCAAATCCCCCCCCCCCCACACACCACCACCACCACCACTACCCCTACATCCCCACTTCCACATGAAAATTCCCCACTCCACTCCCCTGGACACCCCCCCCCACCCCTCCCTGAACAGACCCCACCCTCCCCCTAGACAGACCCCCTCCTTCCTGGATAGACCCCCCTTCCTTCCTTAGACAGACCCCCCCTCCCTGAACAGACCCCCCCTCCCTGGACAGACCACACCCCCTGGACAGACTCCCCCCCCCCCTTCCTGGATAGACCCCCCCTCCTAGTCAGACCCCCCTACAGCCCCCCTTCCCCCTATAAATACCCCTCCCACTCCCCCTAGGACATCCCCCCTTGGATAGACCCCACCCCACCCCCCCCCCACCCTACACCCCCTAGACAGAACCCCCTGGACAAACCCCACCCCTCCCTAGAAAAACCCCCCTACACACCCCCACCCCCCTACACACACCCCTCCCCCCTACAGACCCTCCTTGCACCCCCCCCCCCCCCCTCTGGTGGGTGAACCCCTAATCATGTCATGACTCAAGGGGTGAGGTTGTGTTTCACGACTTGTTTAAGGGGGTGAAATCCCATTCCATCACATGAATCAAGTGGTTAATCATGTGATGAAACCTGGTAATGTTTTTTTGGAGGTCATCATTTCTTGGGAAATAAAAATCAGTTGATTTTTTATCTCATAAGTATGAGAGGGGACCTAGGTCTAGTTCATTAGTAAGATGTAGATCTTAAGGTAGTTTTATCCTTTTATAAGAATCTATGTGGTTTGAGTTAATCAAATTACACTCCACCCACACTAACAGATGCATCCCCGAATGTACAAATTTGAGGATACAGGTAGTATCATACCGTCTAATTTTTTCTACCCTCATAGTTAAAAACAAATACCATTAGGCTAGTCCACCAATGAATATTAAAGGTTTCCCTCCAATCACTTCTATCGTGAATGACATCACGGTCAATAATATGAACAATCATAGGTGTCAGGATGGAGATAGAAATAAAGGGAAGAAAATCAACTATAAAGAGAGGATAATCATTAATTTTTTCATCCAATAGGTTGCCTCAATCAAAAATAGATATAGAATTTGGTTCATTGGAGTCCTAAAGATATGATTCTACTTGCTTATTAACATATCAATATGGTAAAGGAGATAGTTTATCCCATTTTCTGGTATTTGGAAAATCCAGAAACAAAAATAGACACTAGAATGGATGTTATTCCATAGGATCTTGAGGGTTAAAAAGGGATACCCATCAAACTCCTCATCAAACAATAGCTAACACATGAATACGTTTGAGGGGACCTTAACTTCCCCTAGCTAATAAATCATCCCTCTTTGGCCAACCAACCAAGATCTAGGTATGTGATCCTGAACATAAATTCAAGATAAATGTTGGTGGGGTTACTCAATAGAGATATGAAGTAGTGTACCATGTGGCCTCTACCCTGTATAACCCATGAAACTTCTCACCTAGGGTTAAGGATCGATATGCTTCTAGATCTAATAGTACCTTAAAAGAATAAATGAATTCCAACCCACATAAAGATGACATGATAACCACCCCCACCACCCATCTTGAGGCCTTAGAGTCACAAAAGGCTAAAATATCACCTTAAGTTAATTCATATCCAATATTAGTAGATTACACTCACCCACCCCCATATCACCTTAATGTAATTCATACTTAATTTGTTTTAGGTGAAAACCAACTCGTACATTTAATCAACCGTAAAGAAAAAAATGATTGATGGTAAAATATCCTTAGTTCTTTTTATTCAATAAAAATGAAATTAATATACAAATTTACAGGGAATAAATTCTTACTAGGTAACTTGTTAATAAATCCTTATGGTGGAATAGTATCAAGATGGATGGTCTAATCACTGCATAAAAAATGTAGCAATGACAATAAACGCATGTACATTAATTCTAGAAGACAAACACTTAAAAAGGTGAGTGAAAATAACTTTTTCAATAAAAAATATTGAAGCACTCATACACAAGCATTTATAATAAATTATGTTTTCTATTATAAGTTTTCAATGAGTAATTTCAAATGGATCCTATGTTGTATCATACTCATAGTGACAAAAACTACAATAAAATAATGTAAATAAATTTTTCTAATAAACCCTTGAACAAATATTGATAACGAATTGAATTAGGAAATATGTAATTATTAATCAGCTATTTGAATAATGAGAAACACATGGAAAGTTTTCTTAATGTTTTTAAACATTTCTAATAACATCTCTCTGTAATTTGTATCTCATTAAAAGGAAATTGAACTATTTAAATGTAAAACAAACAAATGTATGGTGTATTGAATATAATATCACAATTGAAGTTCTTGTTAAAATGATGACCCCTTACCTACCCCTCCCTTACACACCCCCAGCCCCCTCCCCCCTCCCCTGACCCATACCCCCTTCTCCCTCCCCTACACACCCCCTCCCCCTACCCTCAGCACGCCCCTTACCCTGCACCCCCCCCCCCCATGCACACCCCCTTCTCCCTACCTCTACACACCCCTTTCACCCCTCCCTCACCCTACACACCCCATGAACCCCCCTGCACCCTCCCCCTATCCATTTCACCCCCTTCCCCCTGCACACCCCCAGGCATCCCATACCCCCTGCACCACCCTACACACCCACCCCAATACATGCATCATAAAAATGCTTCCAAGGGATCCCTTATCATGTTTTTATAGAAAAACAAACCATGCATCCTATCACTACAACTTTAAAAAATCATTTTTTCCTTGTTGTGTTAGGTTGAGTAGATGTATTATGTATTTGGAATATCTATTGAGTTGTGTTACCATAATCAAAAATGAACAATTCCTAATCATAGTTGAACTATTTATTAATTTATAATATTTTTATTCTAATGAATAATACCCCATTCCCAAACACTAACCAAACCAAATACAGAAATATATTTATTATTTAGGTATTTTTAGAATATATTAAAAGTATATAAACCGTCAATGAGAAATTTTAATTCCTTTGTAGCAAATAGGACCACTTATGTAGAAAATAGAACCATCATCCTTTGATGAAGCAATAATGACAGCATCATTAACACCAATTAACTCAATTAAAATATTCACCTGACCCAAACAAAATGAAAGTTCAAATTATCATAATATAGTCTTCATTGAAACCTTGAGCCATAATTTCAATAAAAATCTACAAACATTTAAGAAACCAAAACAAATAGCTTAGGAAATGAAATAATATATGATCAATGAAAAAAAGATAAACTATATATAGAAACAAACAACTTAGGAAATGAAATAAATATATGATGAATTTAAAAAAGATAAACAGATTCTGCTACTAGAGCCCAAAACTAACCTGTTGGTTGAATTTTCTATAAAGTGTGCAGAATTCTATGCCATTTTCATGGCTCAATGCTAATAGTCTTTTCCTCACATATGCAACAAGCGCCATTATATTCATAAAAAATGATAACTGATGAACTTACAATAGAATAATATGTGTAGAGAAGTGTTAGATATAAAAGTACTAAAAGAATACAGAAATATAAGGAAACATATCAAAAGATAGGTTTTTTTAATTCTTTTGTTTTTATTAAAAAACACACAGTGGAATGTTAGCATAGAGAACCAAGTGCAGAACCTCTTTATATACAATTTGGTGGTACATACATCAACAAACAGAGCAAATGAAACAAAGATCATGCCTTATTTATACAAGATGGAGGATAATAAGTCACAAACCCATAAACTCACTGGTATCCCAATGCCACCTCAACCATCCAACAACTGGTCTCATCACACCCTTGACCCCACCAACACAATGTGTCTATCTCCATGACCCATGATCCATCTATTACTTCATGTAATGACTGGATGTATCCATCCACTCATAACTGATCACCTACATGAATCACTAACCACTAGCTATTCTTATCTCCCTAGGAATTTCTACCTTAGGATCCACTAAAAAATTACTCATAAAAAGGTCCACACACTCCATATTAACTAATGAACTCCATATCACATGGAGTCCCGTGTACTACTCCTTTAGTGAAACCTAAATAGGTTCCACCATCATGCCTCCCTGAAAATATTTTTCATGGTTTACATTTGGGTCGACAACATCACAACACACTGATATACCTCTAATGCTACCTCTCACTATAGAGTGAAATTTCTCATTTCCATTAACACCCCATAAAACCACCCCCATAAGCATTCCATGAAGTTCTTTAATAATACTCTAACATAATACTGATCACTGATCTATAATTATATGTCACCATAAATACCAAGTGAGTATATTCCTTCACTCATCAAGACATTACCACAAAAAAATCATGATAGCACTCACTCCCCTCATCCTGAGGTAAAGTGATCTCTATGAAAACTATCATGAGTACATTTACACTATTAATAATGATCTTAACCAAGCACAATAGATGTATGATATCATGACACCCATCAGACAACCCAAATCACAATACCACGAGTCACACATGCAATCCATAAATTAGAAGCTTCACTTAAGGAAAAGTTCCTAAACACAAAAATCCTAATCATAATCCCATGTAAAAGTATGTGTACATTAGAGGGAGAAGTGAAACAAAAAAAAAAGCGTATACTGACAATTAGAATTTGCATTATTTTTTCACTCTAAATGTATTAACAAACCTTATAAGGTCCAGCTACGAATATCCTTGAAATTAGAATCTGACATTCCAGAGATACATGAACATATTCAGGAATAGAACACTAGACATTTAGAATTCCCTACAGGTTAAATTCAATATATTAGAGCAATTCAAATTGATATAGCATAAGAAATTATAGTAACGTTATTTAAAAAACATACACTTATTGTTTTCTATAATTTCCTTGGATTTTTAGGGTCCTAAAAGGAGAGAGAGTGATTTATGTGGAATACATCATTGATGATTGGATTGAGAAGATTCCTTCCATTTTTACCTCCCCCCTGCCATCCCCTTGCTAGTTTTCCCTCCCCCCTTCCATCCTTCCTTCTAGTTCCACCCCTTTCTAGTTCCACCCCCTACTAGTTCCACCCCCTACTAGTAATCAAATGGGAAAAAACATATATACATATGACATGCCTAGAGACTACTGTCTAAGGTGTAGTGGAATGAGTTCACCTAAAGAATAAATTTAAAAGATAAGATAAATAAGGGGGAATATAATACTATAAAGAGAAAATAATCAGAAAAAAATGGAAAAGTGGACTACATACTGTCATAGGTGTGTCGGAGGAGATAGAGGGGCTGCTACGGAGCAGCATCGGTGAGGAGGTATGATGGTCTCATTGAAGGAAGATACAATTCAATTAAATAATAATAGAACTTAACTACTACATAAAAAAACATACATCATAATAGAATAATTCAATATATGTAGAAATAGACAAAAACACTGAAATACAATTCAATATTACAATAACTAAACTTCGCTGCATAATAAAATTCAACAATATTAACAATCCAAAAATACAATTTACTTCAATAATGAGTCTCAATATTAGTATCATCAGAATCATGATAGCACTCATCCATTCCTCCTACGGAAACACCATCACCACCTCTCACACCACCAACATCATCATCAGTATCAGCATCGATACCGGCACCAGAACCGTCACCGGATCCGAATCCAGCTCTAAATCCGACTCCAGCTCCTACTCTAGCTCTGGATCTAGCTTTGGATCCAGCTCTAGCAGAAGAATCTACATAAGAATAATGCATCGATATCAAATACGCATCAACTGTTGTAGATGATTCTGGTGGAAGTATAGAATAAAGGGTAGAACTAACTTTCAGCATATTTTCAGTTATCACCTTTTCTGATTTTTGAGTCGCTTCTTTGATTGGGGAATTAATTTATTCCACTGTGACCAAACCAGAACCGGTACTTAAAGAAATGTTTTTGGAAGACCAATATCGAGATGGTACAATCTTCTTCCAATGTCGAAACTCACTCTAACCTGATGCTCATCTCCTAATACCTAATGTAGATGATCATTCAGGCCCAAATTTTTAGGTTCTTTTTCTACCAATGCCTTGAAATCATTATTTTGATTAATATATAACATAAATTAAAATGATAAAATAATATAAGGAATTAAATTCAATAAAAATAAAATAAATTTAAATATACTAACAATCGTGTTCTCGATGTCAGTATTTGTCACAGTACCATCTTTATTTTTTCTACTTGTACAAAACAAAGTAGAGATTGGAACGCATCCCTTGATATTCAATGATTTTTCTAGAAAAAAAAGAAATAAATCAAAATTGTAAGTCAAAAATATTACACTAAATAAAGATAAATATTTTAAATGTTAAATTACATGTATTTTTTCATGATCTGGGATTGAAGTGTGTCCACAAGTATAAATGTGTTTCATTCCACTTTTATTTATTTTATTTTGTCTGATTTATCCTATAAAAAATAATTATATAATTTCATTAACATAAATAAAACAAGTAATTTATACTTTAAAAATAATTTTCAAATAAATAAATGAATATATACAACTAAATTTAACAAATACCTTAAAACCTGGACTCTTCTAATAGTCGATCATCTCTTTTTATTGTGGTATTAGGCATTCATGAATCGCTGGTAATTTTTCAAGCTTAACACCAACTCTCTTTTTCCAACCAAGATATAAGTCATACTTGTACTCTCTCCATATTTCACCTAAATCCATTAACCTTGTATCCTTGAAATTTTTTCCATCAAAAAAATTATATTGAAGCTGCAATGGAAAATATATTTGTTAGGAAAATATTATAAATTAATATATATATATATAAATATAAGGTGATTAACATTACTTACCTAGATCTATGTTCAGTCATTTTCCTTTATTTGTTCTCCAACATCCCACTATCTTATTGGTTGAACGGGAATGATATTTTGGTGTCTAGTAGGTGTTACCATAAATATTTTACATTTCATACCATTTTTTAAATTATAGAACTACCATTTTTGTATTCAACCATGATTTTTTTGTGTCGATTCCAAATACCTATCATTTTTGTGCAGCCATGTCATCTTGTATAGGCTAGATCTAATAATGAAAAAAAAAGTAAAATAATATATATGAATTTATCATTAATCACTAACATTAATGTTTAAACACATACCAGTAGATGGGGGATCTGTTGACCCCTTAAGTGCTGCATCTAGAGGGGGAGTAGCCTCTGTGGTAGGTAGGATATCAACAGTAGGAGTACTCTGTATAGTAGATGATGATAAGTGTAATGATGGAGGGATAAAACCTAATAGATAACCCTATATAGATGAAGGTGGATATGGATATGGATATGGTGGTGGGATATATGGGGGCGCAGTGCCCAGTGCAGTGGATGGTGGGAATGGAAAATAATGAGGGATGACAGTCTGAGAACTACTATCCGATGTGGGTGTGGGCCGAAAGGGATATGGAAAAGGTGGGTATGGATAATATGGAGGTGGTATAATGGGAGGATGACCTCCTGGTGACTTAAGAGGCAAAGTAGTAGGATAAACTGTAGAATCAGTACCTCCTCCATACTATCAGCCTTAGTAGTATAATCCAACTATCTCCTTAACGATGTAGACTAAATTGACATAGATGACAAAATAAAATGAATGATAATAAGCTAAATAATATGAAAGACCATAATACTCAAACATAAATTTTACTTATAGTGTTTCCTAGAGGAGACATATTTTGTTCATTTCTCTTTTTTCTGTTATGTCTTCTAGTATCATCATAATCAGACATTTTGACTTAAAAATCTAAAATAATATTCTCAAATAAATATAAATAATGAAAAATGTTAAATAATACAATTTTATCATAAAGTTGTGAGATACATTTTCATGTGTTCTATTTGTATTGATAAAATATCAAGACTTTTATATGTTCAAGAATTACTAGAGATGTGATTAAACATAAATTGGGTAGACTATTAATAGTTGTATATTCAAAAATGGTATAAAATATACTAGTTAATTTGATATCATGTATGAAAGTTTAAAAAAACATATACAATATTGCGACAATATCAGGTAAATAATTAAAAATGGTTCAACGATATGTGTGCTCTATGACAATTTCTAATTCACAATCCATTCTAACAGTTGATTCATCTGTGTCATAAAATGAAACCTTTGAATAAATACCAACAAGTTCATCCACAATATCATTGTAATCCATATCATCATCAAAAATATGTCTAGTAAGGACGTCAACAATAACACCAAATTGTTGTTGTAATGGGTCAGTTACATAAAACACTTGTCTATATTGTGATACAATAATATAAGGTTCATCGGTATAAAGTTAGTGGTTCATATCAATCACTCTAAATCCACAGTTATCAATATGCATTCATTTTCATATCATTGAATCAAACCACTTGAATTTCATCATTGTGGCATGACCATGTTCATAGTAATCTAATAAAATGATTCTTTCAACAACACTGTAATATGATATATTTTCTGATCAAGGTTGTCTGTCTGATGCACTCACATAACAATATTTGTTTTAACTTATCATGACACTGTCATGCAGTGTTTCAATTTTTTATAGATCTATTTATAAAAAATTTAAATCCATTGACAACCATTGCCTTACAATCATGTACCACATCGTTTGGACCAAAGTGAAATGCTCTTACTTCATCAGATACTTCAGTCATTAATAGAGTTAAAACCTAAAAGAAACCAACATCAAATATTAAACAAAGACATGTGATTATGTTATGAGAATAAAAAACGAAATCTATTACCATTGACTTTAACCAAGCAGCAAATTTCTTATTGTGCAATATTTCCTTCTTCTTAACAGATAGAGAGTGATGTATCTTTTTTATAATTTATACATTTTCTCTATAGATATTAATGATTTAATATTCAAGAATATATGAAGAAATAACGCAATGAAAAAAATGCATATTTACTAGTTTACTTACTTTATATAATCATCAAGCACACCATAGTTGAATAATTCTGTATGATGAGTAATTTCCCACTCTTCCCTGCTTAAATTACACAATGAGTATAATCCATATATCCCCCTTATTTAGGGAAGTGAAGTAAATGTACGCTCAATGGGTTAATATTGCTCATCTTTAGTTATCATTGGTTTATTAGACCTCATAATGATGTTATCCAAGTATGATGAACAGAAATACATGTATTCCTGTGCTAAATAGCATTTCAAAATAGAGCCTTTGGGATGATACTTATTTCTTACATAATATTTCAATGTAAAAGTCATTATTTCTATAGGATACATCCACTGACTCAAAATAGGACCACCAAAAAGAACTTCTGTGGGAAGATGCATAGCCAGATGTAACATACATGCAAAAAATGACGGTGGAAAAATTTTCTCCAAGTCGCAAAGAATAATCAGTGCATCTCTCTAAAATTTCTGAACAAAACTTCTTCCCAGTCTTTTTTCACAAAGTTATCAATAAAAATGACATAAATTAATCACAAAAACTCTAACATTATGTGGAAGTAAATGCTGAATGACAATAGGAATGAACTCATGTAACAAGACATGGTAATCATGTGGTTTAAGAGATTTTAGTTTCATATCTTGTGTACTCGCCCTTTTTGAAATATTACTTGAATAACCATCTGGAACCTTCAAAAATTCAAAGACCTGAAGAAATTGTTTCTTCTCAACATTTTTCTTCAAATAATAGGAAAAATTAACTATCCACTTATTTTGACCAATTAACTTAAGATGAAGTCTTAATCTTATACCCTAATCCATCAAATCATGACTAGACAGAAAATAGTCTTTTGTTTTGACTTTGAAATTTAAAATTGTAGAAAGAAACATCTCACAAATATTTTTCTTGATATGAATTACATCTAAACAATGACATGATAAATTTTATGACCAATACAGAAACTCAAATAATATTCTTTTCTTTCTCTAATTTATATTGGAATTTGAATTAACATGCTTTCACTTTCTGATATTTTCTGAACTTTTTCCAAGAAAGTAATTCAAATCATTAAGTTATTTAACAATATCATTCCTTGACATTTGTTGAGGTGTCTCATCTTCCTTGATGGCATTATTGAACTGTCTTTGATTTTTTCTATATGGATGATCCATCGGTTGAAACCATTCATGTCCTATGAAGCTGAAAGTTTATCGAAACATTAATTTCTGGGAACATGTATTTTTCAAACAAATAGGGTCGGATAATTTCCTTTTAGAACTCCAACCAGACATCATTATGTATGTAAGTAAATAATTTATTATTCATAATAAAGTTTCACAAAACATAAATTACTCCTTCCTCGATGCATTGTATGATTGTGCACCAACAATACAAAGCTCCTTGCACACTTCTATTAATGGATACAAGTATATATCAATATCATTTATAGGATCACTCAGTCTATATGTCAATATAATCATGATAGTAAATGTATTATTCATACACATCCATGATGGAAAGTTATAAATATGAATGAAAATAGACCAAGTACTATGTGAAGTATGAATTTGGAAAAATGAGTTGAAACCATCACAGGATAATCCCAATCTAATATTTTGTGGGTCAAATGAAAAATTAGGATATAACCTATTAAATTTATCCCATGCCAACTCGTCTACAGGATGAACTATTTCATCATTCTCCTTATTTCCTTCATCTTCATGTCACCTCATATTCTATGTAATTTTTTCTGATATAAAAAGTTTTTGAAGCTTGGGAATTAAAGTGAAGTGCCACATCACTTTCATTGGTATGAAAGATTTATTTTCTTCTTTATTCGTTTTCCACCTTGATGTGCCACACTACTTGCACTGTCTAAACTTTGCATTTTATTTCTAGAAAAGACAACAATATTTGGGGAAAGAATGAATCTTAATAGATGAAAATCTAAATTTTTCAACCAAATTTGATTTCATGTAATAATTTTCTGTAATACATGCATCACCAGAAAATAAATCATTAATAAATTTAAGGATATTGTCAACTGTAGTATTACTAAATCCATACATTGTTTTCTCATGATATAATCTCATTAAAAACTCAAGTTTTCTCATTTTTTCAAAAGATTGATATACTGAAGTATTTGCATATTTCATCAGATTTATAACACTCTCAAAGTCATCATCCTGATTAATAGATGATAACTATATTCCTATATTCATTTCCTCTTGCACTGGACTACATGAGAAGCTATCTTCAGAATCAAAATGAAACCGATCAAAAATAATATTTTTCATACCAATCATTTTCGCTAAATCGATGTCATTCACCACTTGAAAATTTTCTCCATTGTGAAACCACATAAGATAATTTTTTAGGAAACCATGTTTAGTGATATGGTAACTCACTTCCTCATGAGTTAACCATGGTCTTCCAACACAATCAAAACATGTGCATATAATCATTCCTCCATCTAAATAATTAGTGAATGAAAAGTCCAAAAAAATCATAACTCCTTCTAAAATTCATCAGTGATCCAATAAATTTTATACATTCAATATCTATCCATTATGAGACATATAAGCATAAATTAAATAAATAATCTAGAAAATGACTTAATATTATATGTATTGTTTAATAAGATAATAAGTAACCATCAATAACATGTTAATAAAAAAATAATAAAAAATATATTAAAATTTTGGTTTAGGGAATTCATAAATGGTTTAAATTATAAAAAATTATGAATAGTCACACATAAGTTCCAATAATGTGGATTGATTATAGTAAAAAGAGATTATATGAAATCTAATAGATAATAATAATCAATTCCCAAAAGTTTTTGGATGGATTCATAATGAGTTGTGATGTTTTCTATTAATTCTACAAAGATTTATTGAAATTTAGAGACATTTTGAAAATTTAAACCATAACATATATCATAGTGTGTAGAAGGATTCCAATATACCAAAGTGTGTTGAAGGACGCCATTCCATTATTTATTTTTAATCATAGAGTATAACATAGCATTAGGGTAAAAATGGGAATGAGGGCCCAATTCTAAAAGAAATAATAAATAACTGGGAATTAGGGGACCCTACCATCCTCACCAAGTCCATATAGGAATTATGATCTAAAAATTGGTTGGAATTATATCACATAATAAGTGGGTGTTGAAAAATATATGGGAAAAATATTCCATCTCAACATTCATGATGAAAAGGGAAATTATTCCCCACACCATGTAGAGAGTAAACAAATTATCGAGTTCAACACATGTCATTTGTCTCGTTAAAAAAAAATTCATATCATCTTAGGCCATAGGGTTAATATAGTGAAATGGAATAACGCCTTGTAATTGAACAACATATCAAACAATGGGTATCTCAATTTTCTTTTTTTAAGACTCATGTTTTGTTATGCACCTAAATTATTTTTTAAGTGTATAAAATTCCATTTTATGTGTTATATCATAAATTTCCTAATTTTCATGATATTTTAAGATTTATTTATTTTATTTTTCTTATAAGGAGAGTATGATTCCATGTTACAAAATTATAAGAGTTTATTGAGACAATCTCATCGTTTTTTAAGATTATTTATATTTATGCTTCCATTGATGAAATATTATGATCCATATCTCTAGTATATTTATTAATTTTCTTATCATTTGGATATTAATGATTTATTCATATATTTATACCATTTATTCCAATATTTGGTACATATTATAGTTAAGAAATTGCTTTTAAGAATGCTCTACATTACCCTTTCTTTTGTCAAAAATATGTGTTCCTTTGAAAACATTTTTTCTAAAAAGGGTTTCCAAGAATATTCAAGTAATATATTATAATAATTAAAAGTAATTGTTACCATTTTGTTTCATTTTCCAATTTTTTCAAAGTAATATTCTTGTCTCTTTCTGAACGAGGAAGTTTTCTAACCTTTTTATCATGAAAAATGAATGTTCTTTTTACCTCATATAAAATGTACAGAATTATCCATCATCAATAATTTTAATCTTTATTTCATTTTATAAAGGTTAATTTTCAAGAAAATGTTTTTAAAAAATATTTTCAATGAAATGGTTTTCAAAATGTTTTAAATATTATTTTATATGTTTTCATGTAAAATTGTTTTTAAAATGTTTTCAAGCTTTATTTATATGTTTTCAAGGAAATAGATTTTCAATATGATTTTAAACCTCATTTAAATGTTTTGAAGTACTTAAAATAAAATTTTTTCTAAAAAATTTCAAGCTTTATTCATATTTTTTAAATTAAAATGGTTTTAAAAGCATTTGAAGTTTTTCTTTATAAATTTCCCAAGTGTTTTCAAATAAATAGGTTTTAAAAATGTTTTGAAGCTTATTTTAATAGTTTTCAAGGAAAAAAATTTTCAACATGATTTCAAGTCTTCATTATAAGTTTTCAAGGAATTTTATTAGAAAATGATTTTCAAATGGTTTTAAGCATTAAAAAGTATTTTTCAAATAATAAAGTTTATTTTTCTCAAGAAACGTTTTTTAATGATATTTCAAAGTTATTTTCCATCAAAGATAACATCCATTTATGTTACTCATGACCTTATAAGAAATGATCTAAAGGTTATATTCATATTATTTCTATGAATGAGTTATTATTAATGTCATGGTATTTAGCAAACTCATTTATTTTTCATGGGTTATATGATTATGAAATACATTTTAGTTTCATAGGTTATATGTTTATGAAATCTATTTCGCCTTCATAGGTTATATGCTTATAAAATCCATTTCTCTTTCAAGGATTATGCTTTAGATGAAACTATTATGAAACCTTTATATTTTTCACATATTATGATATGTTTACATGTTTATGATACCCATTTCATTGCATGGGTTATAATATGATTGTCTATGATTTTGTGGTTCATGTATGTTTGATTTAATTATGAGATGTGTGGAACCTATATCTCCCTCCAATTCATTTGGTAAATATTTATATCTAATGAGATATATAATGATGGAATGAGAAATGAACTCAGTTTATTATTATAGGGATGTAATGGGAAATGAACTTGGTTGAGTAATACAAGGATGGAATTAAAGGACAACTTGGTCCATTAATATAGGGCTGGAATGAGGGGTGAACATAGTTTAGTAATACTGGCCTGAAACAAAGGGTGAACTCAGTTTAGTAATATAGGGTTGGAACAGTGTGTGAACCCTATTCAGTAAAGGACATTATCCACTAATATGGTCTCTACAAAAATTCCGTTACTAATATGTAAATCATTATATATGCTTATGTGTCTTCCAAAATTCCATGTTTTATTCATATATTATGCTTTCATGGATTATGTTCTTTATTTCTTTAATATTCATTCCTTATGAACTACCAATAATTGTTCCATGATTTATTTATATGATCTTTGATATGCAGTGTATGATCTTCTATTTTCATGAACATGTTATCATACCCTTACGAACATGATTATTCTTACATATCTCCCTTTCTTACCCATACTAAGAATTTTAGCTCACCCCTTTATTATGTATCCATTACTCAGGTTATGAATAAAGGTTTCAGGTGAAGTAATAAAGATGGAGATATTTATGGGAGATTTTGAAGATCTTTTACAATGATAGAAGATTTTGTTTCCATGTTTCGGAAGACACTAAACTATTATGGTTCTCGGTAATTTGTTATGGTAATGTACTGAATATTCATCTAAAATTGTGAAATATTTTCATCCTTAGTTGCTATATCCTTTCTTTGGGACATGATGTAGAGAGGCTTTTGGTGCCCATATCATTGACTACACCAACTGGAGGTTGAGATAACTTGATTAATGTATGTAGAGACTATGAAATAGTGCTGGGGTAGCATCGCTCTTAGTAATATTTTCTATGTTCATGTATGAAACCATATGAAATCACCCTCAGCATGGATTGTTTATATTTGGTGTAAGTTATCATGTATTTCTTTAGGAGGATGGTTGTGTTATTCGATATTAATGGAGAGCCAGTAGTGTTTTTTAGTGAGTGAGTCCCTCTGATTTGTTAGAGGTTTGTTCCATCAATTTCATCCTTGATGGATGAGATGATGCTGAGTTCATCAGAGGATTATCAATCAGTGTTTCTTAGGTCCACAGAAGAGTTCCATGATGTCTTTCCATAGGAGCTTGTAGCACTACCCCCTCGAATAGAGATCGAGTTTAGGATCAAACTACAACCAGTTTTGTCCCCTATCTCAATGTATCTATAAAAGATGGAACCTTCTAAGTTATGATATATTCATATAAATCTAGATTATCTATTGTATTGTGGTTTTTTTTACCGAGTGTGTCACTGTGGGATGCACTAGTTTTTTTCATGAAGAATTCTTATGATTTTTTGTAATTATGTATTGATTATTGTCACTTGAACCATGTGATATTGAAGAACTATTATCCTCTTCTATTGATTACTGATTTATTCGATGAACTAAAGGGTTCATGTTGGTTCTTGAAGATTGATTTTCCATAATGATATCATTAGATGCATGTGAAGGATGAGGATATCCCAAAGACTACTTTCTATTATCATCATGGGTATTACGAGATTTTTGTGATGTCATTCAGAATGCAGAATTCTATAGGTATGTTCATGTGGTTAATAAATTATATATTCTATGAATTATTTGATAAGTTCATGGTGGTGTTCATCGATGACATCCTTGTGTACTCCATATCTGAGGAGGATCCTGTAGAGCATCTACATGTCATTTTAGGGGTTCATCATTATGAACATTTGTTTGGAAAGTTTTCAAAGTGTGGGTTTTGGGATAGATAATTATATTTGTTGTGTAATGTTGTATCCAAGTAGATAGTAGCAATAGATCCATAAAAGATAGAATTAGTTGTGTCTTGTAAATCCCTCAATATAGAGGTATAGGTGTGAATTTTCATTGGTGTTGTAGGTTATTACAGGAGGTTCGTAGCTGATTTATCTTGGATTGTGACTCCTCTGACATCATTGAACAAAAAGGATCCTTTTTTGTTGTGGAATGATCATTGTTAGATAGATTTTGAGTGTCTGATAGATAATTGGGTCAGTGCTCTAGTTATTTATCTTTCAATAGAAGGTGTTTAGTTTGAGTGTTTGTTTGATGCTTCATGTCTTGGGTTGGGATGTGTTCTGATGTAGTAGATATCAGTAATTTCTTTTAGGACTTATATGTTACGTCCCCATGAGTATAACTATACCACCCACAATATTGAGTTGGAATCAGTGATGTTTTCCCTAAATTTGTGGACACATTATCTAATCGGCAAGCATTTTTTGGTATTCATCAATCATAAGATCCTATGGTATGTTTTCTATCAATGTGACTTGAACTAATTCCAGCATCAGTGGATGTAGTTCTTATACCATTATGGATTCAATATTTTGTATACGCTTAGAAAGGATAATTTCATGGCCTATGCACTGAGTAGGAAGTTTTGTAGTGATTATGTGTGAGAATATGGTTATTCCTGGAGAGTGATGGAATAACTTTTAGAATTTCATCATTATATGGGATAATTTTGGGGATGAGTTTGTCTTTTTGAGATGAAGGTGTAGTCATCTTTGATACAACAAGTGGAAGATACCGGTTGGTAGATCTTTAAGAGGAGGTTTGAAGAGACTGAGTTGTTTTTGGTGAGGCCTCTAATGGTTGGTCTCGAGATGAACAAAACTTAGTGTAGTTTTAGGGAAGGATTTTCATTCCTTTAGATATGCATGATATGTGTCTGAGATATTTCCATAGTTCGCCCTTGGTGGTACATCCTTATATGAAAAATATGTACCAAGATTTCATGGGATATTTTTGGTGGCCTAAGAAGAAGAGTATAGTTATAGGTTTGTGTCTTGATGTTTGGTCTTCCAAAAGGTGATGTTCGAGCACTGTGTTCCAGGTGGTTTTCTCCAGCCATTATATTTTCTAGAGTAGAAATGGTAGGACATATTGATGGTCTTTTTTATTATTTTACCTTTATATTAGGGAGGATGTGATACTATAAATGTGGTAGTGTATCATTTGATGAAATCATCCCATTTTATAGTGGTCAGAGATTCAATCTCAGTATAGGTTTTTTTGAGGTAGTTTCTAGAGGAGGTGGTGAGAATCCATGGGGACCCGATAAAGATCATTTATGATCGATCCCCAATTTACCTCTAGGGTGTACAGATATCTCTTTCTTACTTTTGGTTCTCAGTTATGCCTTAGTTCTTCTTTTCATCCACATATGGATGGTCAAATAGTGTGGACCATCTAGACTCTCGAAGGCATGTTTCCCTCTTATGTCCTATATTTTGGAGGTTCATAGATGAGTAACCTTCCCTTGGTAGAGTTCCCTTATTGAAATTTGTTTCACTCCACCATCATTGTGGTTCCATTTGAATCCTTATATGCCCAACCTTCTCATTCTCCATTATGCTAGAATAGGGTTTGAAAATTCATCAATTCACTGATAGAAACTAGTACATAATACAACAAAGATGATTTAGGTGATTCATAAGTGGATTAAATAAGTTTAGTTTTTTCATAAATCCTATATCTATCATATGAAGATACCTCTAGAGTTCGACGTTGGTGATAATGTGTTCCTGAAGGTGACTCCTCATCATGGGTAGTGAAGGTTTGGTAATTGAAGTAATATTTATCATTGGTTTGTTGGGCCATTCGTAGTGTTAGCTCATGCTTGATCCATGGCATATCAAATAGGAATTCTCCTATAGATGAACCAAATACACAATTTTTTTCATACGTATCATCTCAGTTGTTATCTTCATCATGACTCTCATTTCATCTATTGGGGAAAAATCGATATTGACGATGATGAGACCTTCGAGGAGTGGCCTGTAGAGATCCAAGACTTCCAATAGAAGGTGTTGGGTGGGCATGTTATCCCCTTAGTTTGTTTCTTTTGGTGGTGTACTAATGTAGAGAGGAGTTCTTGGGAACGTGATTCGTATAAATGCAGTCAGTATCCTGAGCTATTAAATATTTAGATCTTCTCTTATAACATTGTTTGTTTTTTGGTTGTAGACCTTTTCTGGTTTATGAGATGGATTTTTATTATTTCTTGTTATGAAATATTATATTTGAGAGGTATCTCCCCTGGGATAGTGGTTAGGAGATGTTTGTTCTTGTTTTGTGGTTTCACGCTATTCCCTTGGTGAGGTTATTGAGATCCTATGATGGTGAGATCCTTGAGAGGTATCTTGTGGGGTTGGTCTTTATATGACCCTTTTCAGTTTCCTCTTTAGGTTGGTTTTGGATTATATAGGATGATATTATTTTGGGAGGTATCTAATGTAAGGGCCCTTATCCATATGGATCGACCCTTTCTATGTTTCTGAAGACTAAGGTGCTTGGAGGAAGTCTGAAGTAGTATGGATACTAAAAACTGTGAGAGATGATATTACACACCATGTAAAAACTTACAGTATGTGAAATTGCATTTTTCAATGTGTAATTATATGGTGTTTTAAAAATAAAAATGTGACGCATTTTTCTATGAAAACTGAAGCCTGAGGATTACACAACCTGAAAGGGGATTGTATATATTGTAAATACCTCATGATGTATGTTTTATAATGTTTCATCCACTCATATTTTCACAAATTTTAAGTCTACAGTACTTCCCCTTGTTTTCTAGTGGCCAGCAACACCCTTCCATTCATTTTAGAGATTCCTTTTATGGGAATTGATCATCATGATTCTATATTCAATCTATAGAAATCCTTAGTGATCCATAGTATGTTATACCTCCATTATTATTTTTTCTTCAAACCATGTCCTCTATTTCCCCTTTTCCATGTGATGGTGATTGATCTCTATGTTTGTAATGGATTTTTGTTGGTTTTTTATTGGCATGGTTATGGTGCAGCATCCTCAGGTGGATGTAGTTCTTCTGAGATATGTGATCTGAATCTGTAGTGTTGGTCCATTCTCATGTTAATAATGTTGACACCATTTTGAGTTAGGTGATTTGTTTCATATCTTTTATTTAAGTGAAATTTTATATCTAGAATGATTTATCCCCTTGGATCATAATGAAATAAAACTAATAATTACTTGAATCAGATTAAAGAATTGATATTGATCACATGGATATGTTATTTTTTTATCATGATAATGGTTTGCCTATTATTTTTCTATATAGTGTGATATTTATTCCTTTCATATATTAGCATGTTTTTCTTTGTTGGAAATTGGTGAAGAACGTAAATCCGGAATTTAATTGTTAAATTAATTGGCTAAAAGATTAAAGAGGCATGTTTAATGAATCTACTGTGTTGTAATCTTAATGATTCAATATTTTTTAAATGATTTGATATTAAATGTGTTAATGGAATTTAATAAAGGTGTAAATCATGTTAATTCTTGTTGGTAAAATGATTAAATACGTGTTAAATTAGCTATTTAATTAATTTTTTAACGGTTTGTGATATCTTTTTGGTTATGTTTCCCATAGTTATAACTTATAAATAATGAATCAGTTAAATCAAGATGGAATAGGAACCTATTTTTAGATAAAAGATAGTGTATTTTTATGGTCTGAGTTTCCCTCTTGCTTGTAAATTCCAAGTACCTTGTGCTTTAGATCCGTGAGAGCTTGTTTCTAGTGAAGGATTGATGCCTTTATTTTAGGCCAAGAGCCTAGTTTTGATTTTTGTTTACTAATTCCTATGATGTGATGTGATCCTAGGATGGATATCCCTAGAGGACTGTTGTGTTATATGGGGTAGGGATTCCTAGATGTGACATGATCATGGGATGGTTGAACCTGGAGGGTTGTTGTGGTATGTGGGGTAGGGAGGCCTGGATGTTATGGAAGCATTTGATACTTGTGGTGTTGGGATGAACTGAGGTATAAATTTGGGTGTCATAGAGGACACTAGAGATGGTAGAACTGGTTGAAGTTGGGATTACCTGTTTATATTAAATCTGAATGATTTTTTGAATCTGTTGTTTGGATGATGACCAAGTTGTTTATTTATCTTATTTCCTTTCCCAGTGGATTGAAGTAGATGGATGTGCTTGGTTTTTTACCTTGTTTGGTATCATAGGATGTCTTCCTAGAGTACCTATTATTATAGAATGTGTTTTTTTTAATAAATGAAGAAATGGTTTTCTCATGGGGTTTGAGCTTACTGGGATGCAATGTTGAGGTTAAAATTCTAAGAAGGTGTGGACTCTGTTTTCTTATGCCTGTAGAGCATGGAACTTTGTTATAATGGTAATAAAATTTGATTTGAATATTTTTAATGGTTAATTAATGGATAAAAATTAATTAACATAAACTGAAATTGATGGAATGGGATAGAATAATTTAAAGTATCTCTTGAAATGGTTGTGTTCTTATAGGATATCAGGTCTTAGTAGTGGCAGCCGGGAGTACAAGAGACGTTATCTATAATTGAGTTTGAGACTAGGTTATTCTCATAGTGTGGTTATGATATATATTATGTCATGTAATTTTCATGTTTGTATATGATACTCCACCCTTCTAGTTATTGAAACTAACACCCTGGGGATTCTGATCCCTAGGGAGTGTTTTCTCCAACATCTTGGTGGGAGGATGGATTGTTGGATACTCCCTTTGGACCCACTCTCTTCACATGTTAGTTACTTGTGTTGGTATACATGGTAGTTAGTTTCCTAAATATATGTGTTTAGAGGTCTGTAATGGATTGTGGTTATTTCACACACATGTATTCTAGATATTGTTTCTAAAGGAGTATTATAGGTATAACTTTTATAGGCTGTGATGGCTTGAGGATCCTTACCCAGTGTATGGGATATGATTTCTTGAGGTATAATACCTAATGTATGATATAAATTATATGGTATTTGGTGTATCTCAGTAACTACATGGTTACTTTTGGTTACTTGGACATAGCGGTGTGTTGCATGAGGTGCATGTTATGGTGCTTCACCCAGGTGTGTGTAGGATGGCCTTTTTGGAGATAGATTCTTAGGGAATACAAAGTTGGGTAGAGAGGAAAACTGGTGGGGATATAGTAGTGGGGTACCCTTGATATTCTTTATTATATTATATTCTCCTATATGCGATACTTTGTGATAATATCCATGTTGAGGATGGGAACATAGTATACATGTTTAGGAGATGAGTTAGTTTCCTTTGTTGTTCATTGTTCTCTGGCATGCTTTCTTTACCTTTTTATATGAGAAAATCTTGAAAGGATCCCACTAAGTATACTATTATAATCAGCCTATGTATATATAAACTATTTTCTGGTTTGTTGGAGCAGGTTAGAGATCATTCTTGTTACTACTAGCTTGGGGTTTAGTAAGAGTTGTTTAGGCTTCATACACTACTTTAAAAATCACACATACCCCTAGTTTGGAACTATGGGTATATCATATACCCACGGTTTTATAAACCATGGGATACTGATGCATCGGTATAGAGTTATACCTAAGGTTTTATAGAAACCATGTTTATAGCTGTAGATATTTCTATAATACACACAGTTTTATTTATACTTTGGGAATATATCTATACCCACATATTATAAAAATGTTGGTATATATTATTACGCCAGAATAATATACCCACAGTTATTGAACCATGGTTATACATCCTTGACCTATAAAAAAATACACTTATTTTACTGAAGATGATGTTTAGAAGAATTATATCAGAAATATTAACATTACGTAGAGGATGAAGCATTATAGAATTTATTTTCCCAAAGTTACAAGATGAGTTATTGATTCTAATATGAAGTGAATCTATAAGATTATAGACGAAGGAAGGTTCACATTGGGATGATATATTGATGTGAATAAAAAATTCAGATATATTTCCAAAAGATGATTCATTGATAGAAACTATTATTTATCAAAAATATAAAGTAAATATCATTTGAAGTAGAAGCATCAATGGAAGATAAATGAGACAACCTTGAAAAAGTTCATAAAACTTTACTAAAAGATAAAATATCTTAAGAACGTGGAATGAATTATCGTAGTGATACATAAGATTAAAATTTTCTTACATAATAGCTAAGAAGATAATATGTATGTGTTACAATCAACGTAATAGATTAGGTTTATATATTTGGAATAATTTGAGGTTTAATGTATGATATTCTAGAAGTTTCTTAAGATGATTCTATACTGATCATTTTATTTAATAATCATCATGACTATTTGAATATAGTTCATGATTGTTTGCTGAGTATGGAAGATGAATTTTTTCTATGATTTATGGAGAAGTATTTGAATGTTTTGAATCTAAAAAATGAACCAAAAACATGAGGGGTAAAGATTTTTGAATGTGAATCTAGAAATTAAATCAATAGATGATAAGGATTATCTTATAGCATCATGTATTTTAAAGAAATTCCAAAAGCTTAAGTAGAAATTGAAGAGGCAGATGTGGAAGTCTAGAATTTAGTAATGCTACTTACTTTAGTTGATGTAAATCTTAAAGTGTGTTGAATGGAGTGATAAAATATACCAAATTGTAATAAATACCAAATTCTTTATCCATGTCAACAACCCTATCATTTTCAAGAAGGAAAAGTATAAGTAATCTACTACAAACATAAAGTTGTTTCTTAGCTTGAGAAAACAACTTGTTAAAGGTGCATCAAAGAGAACAAATGAGTGATTATAAACATCACAGATGATTATCCACTATTATAATTTCAATTATGTGAAATGAAGACTTATATATGCATTTAAGTTAATAAGAAAAACATGATTTTTCAAATAAAACAAGTTTCAAGTAAATTTTAGATAATGTAAAAATATGCATTTGAGATTCAAAAATAATAAATTCATAAAACCTGTATCATGTATAACCAGAGTATATGAATCAGTTTTTTAAGTAAAAGGTAAGGATTTCTATAAAATCGTTTGTATTGAAGATAATACTTGAAAAATACCTCTCAACATTTGACCGGATGGCATTTTTATCAAGTATGTTAGTCCCAATATTATGAATAAAAGTAACTACAGAACAAACAACCTTAGTAGAAATCCCATCTACAAAGAAAACATCATAGACATGCTTGGTCGCTGGTAAGGGGAAACA
Source organism: Viscum album (assembly GCA_963277665.1). Classification (NCBI taxonomy): domain Eukaryota; kingdom Viridiplantae; phylum Streptophyta; class Magnoliopsida; order Santalales; family Viscaceae; genus Viscum; species Viscum album. The sequence goes on from OY728165.1 coordinate 932,858,318, forward strand.
ATCCAGCCATCTTAATTATATATCTGCATGATAAAATAGTACAAATTATAACAAATGTCGATCAATGCTATGAATATTTCACAGTATAATAATAAGAAAGGATCAATAAGAAAATTCAATAAAGCTTTAATAGGCTAAATTTGAACAAATTATAAAAACTAGTTATCTGTGAGTGGGGGTAGATTTTCCTGGTTTTCTATATAGAAAATTTTATCATGGTCCTCAAATAGAAAATTTTATCAACGTAAAATAATTGATTCGAATCAGAAGATAAGACATTTACATACCATACAATAGAACCCTAGAAAGTGTCAGCGATGTAGATCCTCCGGGGAAAATGTAACGACCCAAAATTTTGAATAAATTTTGTTTCCTAACTTTGTGTGTTATTTTATTTTATACTCAACAAAACTATTTCATTTAATAAAATGAGTATAATTAAAATAAGACCATTGGAAACTAAATGTTGTGATTGTCTTCTATAAATACAAGTGATCTAGATTAATTAATATAGAAAGAAGATTTGATGGCCCCATCCAGTAGTCTCGGGCTTATCGAAGCCCATCTGATGGAACTTGGGAAGAAGGTAACAACTTTGGGATTTGCTCTAGACCAAACCCAAGCCGAACTTCATCGTGTGAAGCTGGAACGAAATCGCCTTCAAGAGAAGTTCAAGCTGATATAAATCACTACTCAGGCAATATTGGTCAAGCTGCCCCAAGAGTCTATCACCCTAGCACACCTAACTCTTAGGTCCTATACTGGTGTTATAAGGGGTTATGTAACGAGACCGTAACTTCCTTGTGTAATCCTTTGATTTAAATAAAAATTGTGATTCATCTTATGATGAAGTTTGTGAATTTTCAAATGTCTGGATAAATATAGTATGCATATTGTTGATGAATTTTAGAAAAATGATATTTAAAAAATATTTATGTAAACAATAAATAATTAAAAATGTGTAATGATTTTTATAAAATGGTCTTCTACAATTGTGTTCAGTATGAAATTTAGAGTCTAATAAGATCAACTTAATTTTTGATAAATAGTAAATTATGAATAGTGATTTTACGCTTAGGATTATTAATGTGACCAAATGGATTGGTAATCTCACTTAAAGAAAGTATTAATATAATTTAGGCACCTTGATTAAGTAATGTGATTCAATAAAATAGGTAAATAACTGTTTCTAAAATTATTGGTTAAGTATTAGTTTTTTCAGGTGAATAGTGTTTTTTATTTAAAAATTAAATTAAAAGTATTTAGAAAATTATTTTCATAAAATGGAGTTCATTTTTGAAATCAAAGCTTCAATATTTGGTTAAGGTGGATTTTTGGGATTTTTCTGAAACAGTTGAATTTTCAATGAATAGTGTTTTTATTTAAAAATTAAATTAAAAATATTTAGAAAATTATTTTCATAAAATGGAGTTCATTTTTGAAATCACAGCATCGATATTTGATTATGGTGAAATTTTGGGTTTTTTTCGAGAAAGTTGAATTTTCAGTGAATACTGAAAATACAGTTTTTGAGTTTTGGGTGTTTAATGACATCATTAAGGATGTATTAATTATTCAATAATTCTGGTCGACTTATGAATAGTAAGATAATGTATGAGGTGTCCCAAGTGTCCAATACCATGGGAAAATACCATGGTCAAGCCCATGGTTTTGCCAATACCATCGATGAGGTGTCCCTTGGCAATTAATGCTTTGTCCCCTCACTTCTCTTATAAATACCATGCCTTTCCCTCAATAATTTCATTTACAAATCCTCCCCAATAAATTTCTAATATATTTACCCCACAAGGAGTCCTCCCAAGGTGCCCTCAAGCCTCCCAAGGTCCCGACCTTCAAGCATTTTAAGTTACTCTTCAAGGTAAGGGATCCTACCTCTCTCTTTCTTTTCATGTATTCTCCTTTATGTCATTTATTTTAAGCTCCATGTTCTTATGTTGAGGATGTTATTTTATATTAATCCTATTATCCTTTTCATTTTAATATGATTAGAGAACTCCTCTTGCTCTCATCAATTCATTTTAATAATATTTAAGTGGCATTGTTAGGCTGCTGAATTTTTGTAAGGGATTCTTTCACCCTTCTCATTTTCAAGTTTTATTTTCATGTCAAGTCTTTCAAGTTCCTTTTTATTATGTTGGAGTATGATCTCTATATCCATCATACTGTTCTTTTATTTTCATATGATAAGATGCCCTATTTTATCTAATCAATTCATTTTTTTGAAGTTTTAAGTGATGTCCTTAGGCTGCCGAATTTTCATAAGAGAAATCTTATTTTTGTCTTCCTTCCATGTTTTTCATTTAATATGGTATGTCTTTCAAATTTCATTACCATGTTCTTATATCCTTTATATTCTATCACTATACTGTTTTATGGATCATTTATGATTGGTTGACCCATGTCCCATCTCTTTTCAATATTTTATAAAACCCCGTAACATAATCGTTATGTTGCAGAATTTTCATCTCAAAATGTCTCTCCCTTTTTCTCAAATTATTTTATTTTATTAAGTGAATACTCAAAGCTCTTTATTCTATAGGTGTATTCACATATATATCAGAATTTTATATTTTAATTCTGGGATTTACATACAAGAAACCCACTTTCCTTTTCTGTGGGTTTAAAGTGACATAAAGATCATGTCTTTAAAGCGGTTTTTAAAACATTATGATTATGAAATGAAAGCCATTTCTTTTATGATATATGGGTTATTTATGAAATTTTTTATGATGATATATGTGGATCACATTATAATCAATACAAATTAATGGTTCTCCCTGATAGCGCTCCAATTCATTGGGTAAAGACATAATCTCTAGAGATGACCATTTTAATGATACCTTGGTGAATAACCTTGGTAATTTTTTTAATGACACCTTGGGGATGGAGCTTGGTGATACAGAAATTATTTTCTAAGTTAAATGTTATAGCCACATCTTAAAGTTATGAAACATGTTATTTTTATTATGATATGCCTCATGATATCTTTCTCATGCCTTAAAGTTATTTATCATGACTTTATTGATGTATCTTCAGTTCACATGTAAAATGTTTCTCTTGTTTCCCTTACTAGGCCTTCTTCTCACCCTTTCCTTTTATGTATTCTCCTAGGTTATGAGATTTTGTACTAAACTTAGGATTAACAATGAATAATTCTTACAAGTGGTTTAGAAGAATGTTTTATGTTGTTCTCATGTTTTATGTTCCTGATTTCTAAGACACTAGAATTTAAAGATCCTCTGTTTGTAAAATGTAATGGAATGTTATGTAATAAAAAGGCGGGATGCTATAGTTGTTATCAAAGGATAGTTTAGTTATTTATAGAAATTAGGATATGAAAACTTTCGGAAAAATCATATAGAAAAGTTTAAATATAGGAAATCTTCCTGGTATTTTGGTGAGTATTGAGTAAGTGGTTTATCAAGAAAATACATCCCTGTCTGGATACGGGTAGGTAGAGGTGGCTCTGGAACAGATGTACATAGGGATAAAACCCGAAAACACCACTTTGAGCTAGAATTGAACAGGAACTGGTACACGACAATGGGCTTTGCTGCACTCTTGGTTACGACACTCCCGGGGGATATGTTTGGTTAATCGCAAGCTTTTTATGAATCCTTATGAAGGAATTATAGAAAAATGTAATTTGTCTAAGCATGAAGTTTTAAGACATAAAATCCTTTTTATTTAAAATATTCATAAATTAAATAAGTTTCTCACGAAGGATTTATTCTTTTAGAAAATTTCCCCCTCATCTAAGAATACGTTGACGTATTTTCTGAGGAGTTACACGGACCTTCCCCAGAAAGAGAGGTAGAGTTCTCCATTGAACTATACCTAGATCTTATCTGATGTCAAAGACCCCCTATAGGATGGAAAATGTGGAGCTAGAGGAATTAAAGAAACGACTCTGAGATCTTTTGGAGAATGGGTTTATCCGACCAAGTTTGTCTCCTTGGAGAGCACCTGTTATCTTTTTGAAGAAGAAGGATGGATCGATGCAGCTATGCATTGATTATAGAGAATTGAATGGGATCACAGTGAAGAAAAAATACTCTCTTCCAAGAATTGATGACTTATTTGACCAAATTTGTGGGACTCAATTCTTCTCTAAGATTAATCTTTGTTCTGGTTATCATCAATTGAGGGTGAAGAATGATGATATTCCAAAAACTGCCTTTTGATCAAGATATGGGCATTATGAGTTTGTTGTTATGCCCTTTGGACTAATGCACCTGCTATTTTTATAGATCAAGAATAAGTTGATTTTATAAACTTATGTTTTATCAAATGGATATCCTTTGTATAGGAAAATGATTTTCTGATTAAATGATAAAGATTATTTTGGATGATGTTTTCTCTTTTGGAGTACTATATGCCTAAGGGAAATAAAATACTATAGGATTTAAATTGAGGAGTAACGGTTGAATTTATTTATTTATTTATTTATTTTGTAGGAATTTATGTATTTATTGTGGACATATGGTGATTTGGGTTATTTCTGGAAAATGATGAACCTATCATAGAGAATATGTGAATAGGTTAATTACACTTTAGTACGAGACTTTAATAGTAGTCGATGTTATTTGGAGATAAATGTTAAGATTTTTTGGGGAAGACTATGTGATTAAATCCTTCTGAGTTTTGGGTTCCAATCTTAGTTTGGATTATTCTGAAGAATTTTAAGGATGGTTGTGTATTTAATGGTCTTTCTGGAACTTTGGGTACTTTTTTTGAATTTTGGAGATTAATAGTCATATTTCTTTTTATAAAGGATTATCCTTTTGGGGGATTATATGATATCATACTAACCTTTTTAGTTTTAGTTGATAACTAAAGACAAGGGAAAAATATATTTATTCTTTTGTGGATTATGTGATTCTCTAGAAGATGATTCTTGTGCTTTTGATGAGGCCAAGTCTTTTTGAATGCTCATTGTTTGGAGAAAATATTAGTCTTGGTGGAAACTTATTAAGGGATGAGACTCTACTTAAAGGTAAATATATTTCCTTATGTTTTTATTCTATGTAGTAAATTAATTCATCAAAATTATAAAAAGGAACGTAAAACAAAAACGTTGTTGGTTTACGTTTCCTACTGGGTAATCAAAGACCGTTTAACACGTCATAAGTTTTTGATCTTCTTGTGGTTAATTTTCTCCTAACCATGTTTTCTATCACTCTCCATCAGAACTTGACCCTTTGTTTTCACTTCCATATCCATGTTTTCCTACATGAAATCCTAGTATGGGTTAACTCGGGTGACCTTTGTACTTCCCTTTCTTTCTTTTAAAGTAATATTTTCACTGAGTTTTTTCTGATGTGGGACTTTCAACGAAATTTCCAAGCCCAATTTTAAAATTGTGAGGATGCAATTTCTTAAGGGGGGAAGATTCTAACAACCCAAAATTTTGAATAAATTTTGTTTCCTAACATTGTGTGTTATTTTATTTTATACTGAACAAAACTATTTCATTTAATAAAATGAGTATAATTAAAATAAGACCGTTGGAAACTAAATGTTGCGATTATTTTCTATAAATACAAGTGGTCTTGATTAATTAATATAGAAAGAAGATTTGATGGCCACATCTAGTAGTCTCAGGCCGATTGAAGCCCATTTAACGGAACTTGGGAAAGAGGTAGCACCTTTGGGCTTTTCTCTAGACCAAACCCAAGATGAACTTAATCATGTGAAGCTGGAATGGAATCAACTTCATGAGAAGTTCAAGCTGATAGAAATCACTACTCGGGCAATGTTCGCTGAGCCACCCCAAGATTCTATCACCCTAGCACACCTTACTCTTAGGTCCTATGCTGGTGTTATAAGGGGTTATGTAACGAGACCGTAACTTCCTTGTGTAATCATTTGATTTAAATAAAAATTGTGATTTCTTCTTATGATGAATTTTGTGAATTTTCAAATGTCCAGATAAATATAGTATGCATATTATTGATGAATTTTAGAAAAAGTATATTTTTAAAATATTTATGTAAACCTTAAATAATTAAAAATGTGTAATGATTTTCCAAAAATGGTCTTCTACAGTTGTGTTCAGTGTGAAATTTAGAGTCTAATAAGATCAACTTAATTTTTGATGAATAGTAAATTATGAATAGTGATTTTACGCTTAGGATTAGTAATGTGACCAAATGGATTAGTAATCTCACTTAAATAAAGTATTAATATAATTTAGGCACCTTGATTAAGTAATCTGATTCAATAAAATAGGTAAATAACTATTTCGAAAATTATTGGTTAAGTATTAGTTTTTTCGGTTGAATAGTGTTTTTTATTTAAAAATTAAATTAAAATTATTTAGAAAATTATTTTCATAAAATGGAGATCATTTTTGAAATCAGAGTATCAATGTTTGGTTAAGGTGAATTTTTGGGATTTTTCTGAAACAGTTGAATTTTCAGTGAATAGTGTTTTTATTTAAAAATTAAATTAAAAATATTTAGAAAATTATTTTCATAAAATGGAGTTCATTTTTTAAATCATATCATCAATATTTGGTTAAGGTAAAATTTTGGGTTTTTTTTAGAAAGTTGAATTTTCGGTGAATAGTGAAAATACAGTTTTTGAGTTTCGGGTGTTTAATGACATCATTAAGGATGTATTAATTATTCAATAATTCTGGTCAACTTATGAATAGTAATATAAGGTATGATTTGTTCCAAGTGGACAATACCATGGGCAAATACCATGGGCAAGACCATGGTTTTTCCAATACCACCGATGAGGTGTCCCTTGGCAATTAATGCTTTATCCCCTCACTATTTCATTTCCAAATCCTCCCCAATGATGTTTTGGTATCTTTACCTCCCAAGGAGTCCTCCCAAGGTTCCTTCAAGCCTCCTAAGGTCCCGAACTTCAAGCATTTGAAGTTACTCTTCAAGGTAAGGGATCCAACCTCTCTCTTTCTTTTCATGTATTCTATTTTATGTCATTTATTTTAAGATCCATGTTCTTATGTTGAGGATTTTCTTTTATATTAATCCTAATATATTTTTCATGTTCATATGATAATATAGCCCATCTTTCTCTCATCAATTCAATTTAATAATGTTTAAGTGGCGTCGTTAGGCTGCCGAATTTTTGTAAGGGATTCTTTCACCCTTCTCATTTTCAAGTTCTATTTTCATGTAAAGTATTTCAAGTTCCTTTTTATTATGTTGGGGTATGATATCTATATCCATAATACTATTATTTTATGTTCATATGATGAGAGACCCTATTTTATCTCATCAATTCATTTTTTTTTTTGAATTTTTAAGTGACGTCGTTAGGATGCTGAATTTTCATAAGAGAAATCTTATTTTTGTCTTCCTTCCATGTTTTTCATTTCATATGGTATGTATTTAAAATTTCATTACCATGTTTTTATATCCTTTATATTCTATCCCTATAATGTTTTATGGATCATTTATGAGTGGGTGACCCATGTCCCCTCTCTTTTCAATATTTTCTAAAACCCTGTTACATAGTCGTTATGCTGTAGAATTTTTGTCTCAAAATGTCTCTCTCTTTTTATAAAATTATTTTATTTTATTATGTGAATACTCAAAAATATTTCTTATATAGTTTTATTCACATATATATCAAAATGTTATATTTTAATTCTGCTATTTACATACATAAAACCCACTTTCCTTTTCTGTGGGTTTAAAGTGACATAAAGATCATGTCTTTAAAGGAGTTTTTAAAACGTTATGATTATGAAATGAAACCCATTTATTTTATACTATATGTGTTATTTATGAAATGTTTTATGATGATATATGTGGCTCACATTATAATAAATAAAAATTAATTGTGTGCCCAGATATCTCTCCAATGCATTGGGTAAAGACTTAATCTCTAGAGATGACCATTTTAACGATACCTTGGTGAATAACCTTGGTAATTTTTTTAATGACACCTTGGGGATGGACCTTTGTGATACAGAAATGATTGTCTAAGTTAAATTTTGTAGCCACATATTTAAGTTATGAAACGTGTTATTTTTATTATTATATGAATCATGATCTCTTTCTCATGCCTTAAAGTTATTTATCATGACTTTATTGATGTATCTCCAGTTCACATGTAAAATGGTTCTCTTGTTTCCCTTATTGGGCCTTATTCTCACCCTTTCCTTTGATGTATTCTCCCAAGTTATGAGATTCTATAATGAACTTAGGATGAAAAATGAAGAAGCCTTACAAGTGGTTTAGAAGAATTTTTTATGTTCCTGATTTCCAAGACACTAGACTTTAAAGATCCTCTGTTTGTAAAATGTAATGAAATGTTATGTAATAAAAAGGAGGTATGATATATAATATCTCCCACTAGTCACTCCTCTCTCACCTGGGACCAACCTTAGAACTAACCACCTAAACCATGAATGAAACAATGATATATTTTCTAAACTAATAAACACACATCTGATTCAATTCTGTAAAAATAAAAACCTATGATTTTTAGCATTCATCGATGATACCTGTAGTGTAATAAAAAACCATGTAATTATCATTAATCTATTTTGATTCCAATAAACTATCAGAAAATAGAAAAATTGAGGTGTTTATCATCATTGGGATACCCCTTCATATTGAAGCATTATAATGAAAGAAATGCCCAAGAATAAATTAGATGTGTTGGCTTTCTTCAAAGGTAAAGTGTAAATTTAACATGAAATGCCCAAAAGTGATTCTACAACTAATATTTCTAGAATTTTCCTCCATTTTATAATAATATAATGAAACAAAGGAAACAGTTATTGGTTATTAAATGTCTTTATAGGAGTGATGAATCATGGGGATAGAGAAAAACCACGAGCGATCAAAGGTGAGTAGTGTGTGGTGATCGATGTTGTAATTTATAAAGAAGAAAATATTTGTTTCAAAGGTAAGGGGATCTAACTTATTTACTCACTGTATGTTTCATTTAGTTGAATATAAGGAGGAAGAAAATTAGTATCTTTCTTGATGATATAAAGAGATAAAGAAGATATTATTATTTTTCATGTTGTAATGATGTTAAATAAGAAGATATAGGATTATGTGAAGTCTAAGTTTTAGAAAAGTAAGAATAAGAAGTTTTTGAAACACTCATGTTTTCTGCTATGAAGAAGTGTGTATATTGTTTTTCATACCAAAGAGGAATAGGGTGTTACTTTAACGATGTTTTTTATATAATAAATGATAAATAATAAGAGTCAAGCAATACATTGAAGGTGATAAGGTAGAATAAGAGATCCATTTTAGGCATATTAATGAATTTTTAGGAGAATATAGTGTAATGAAAGTATATGGGTACTCCATGATTTTTGTAGCTTATAGGTTTATTAATAGCGGGTCATGTGTTTTAAGGTTTTTCCCACTCACACTAAGGATTAGAAACTATTATTGAGTTGTGATCTATGTAAATCACTATCCTCTTTGTGTGTGTTCATACATGGATGTGTTTTATGTATAACCAAAGGTGATAAGGGATAATGAGAGATTCATTTTATCTCACTATAATAGAATAAATAAGAAATGGGTTATAAAAGATTAAATTTGTTTAAAAATTCATTAACATTGATTCACCCTACCTATTAGTGTTGCATATGTCCATAACTGATTCATTTAAATATTAGGGATAATAAGTTTGAATAAAGGCACTAAAGCTTCTGGAGGATGCAGATGGATGATTATTACATCCAAAATGAAATATGTATTCCATTAACTGGAATTAAGCTAGAGAATATAGATAAATCTTAATGGGAATGGCTAGATTATAGGGAACTCGGAATGGTGAGGGTGACATTGGTGAGGAATGATACATTCAACATTCAAGAGAAGAAAACAACTCAAGCACTAATGAATAATGATGTTCAAAGGTTCGTCATCTAATGAAATAATAATCATAATATTCTACTTTATCACCTATTAATTTCTATAATTATGTTTAATGGTTCATGGTGCACATGTAGATCAATGTTATATTGATTCTACATTGTAATCATCTCACTGAAATGATGGTGTGATAATAAGTGGTTTTCCAAATCTTCATTAAAGAAAGAATTCCAACAAGGTTTAATTAATTATTTATATAAATTAATTATAAATTATATGTGATGATACTGTCTTCTTGGTTATGGAATTTTATATCAATTAATATTTGATTTAATTTTATTGGTTATGATTTTCTTTATCATCTACATCTCAGATTATTTTTTGATTATAATAAAATCAAAGTTGAAAACTGCCCAATATGTGCTTCTATAATATCTTGAACCTTCAGGTTCATGACATGGGGTAACTCCATTTACAATGGTTTTGGGTTGTCTCACTACCACTCAAGGCTCACCAGATCACACTTTAACCTTTTTCTCACTCTTCCAAATGTTAAACATAATGGATTGTAGGACAGACCTGAATATTATCACAACATTTATGTATGCACTAGATATGTTAGTGCCTTTTAATTTCTTGGTTACTCCTTTAAATAACTTTTGTGAATATAACCACAAATAGTATATTCTTCTTTGAAGGATTATTTATGAAATAATGAGCTTATTTCTTTCCTGTTTAATTCTAGAGAACCTTAAACCTTCCAATAGTGTGACTGAAATTCTCACCTTTGCTACACTGTTATAATCTTCTCTTCCTTCAACTACTAGACATGGTATTTAACAACTTATCCCTTCCTTATTCTTCTTAGATATAGAATTTGATTCAAACCATACTGTATATTAGAAAAACTATCCTTCAAATTTATTTTTTTCATAAAAAAAGATGCAATGTCAACTCCTCTTCTTCTAGCCATATTAATCTAATATATCCAAAAAAATATTCTCTTGTGATATCAATCTCAATATTTTATAATTTTTTAAATAAAAATTTTCTTATCCACTTCCTCCCTCTCTTATCCTTAATTTTAAACAATTTCTTAGTTGGTACAAGATATAGAAATATTTTATTTATATCACATCTTCCAAAATATCATATTCAGAATTAGTTCAACTCCTCATTCCTCACACTATATTTTATTTTTCCTAATTCTATAAAATATACATTCCATGTCACAACCTTTATTCAAAAACAATCACCACAAGATACTTCCATAACATGTATTAAAAATACACTCAAACTATAATTGCAGCAGTCACCACACTGTCACCTTTCCTTTTCCAGGATGTGCTTCTTGGTCACTTTTAATTCCATGAGATCGGCCTAATTTCTTACTTTAAAATAACCAAAATTACATGGGTTGATCTTTTTCATTAAAATATGGTTGAATTTTCAATTAAAAATAATAATTTATAATATCCTAATTAATCCTTATTCCTTCTCAAAACTTATCTTTATGCATGGAAGATACCCCAACTTCTTCTCTTATGGAATGGAACTCTCCTTGAGGTGAAAAATATATTTACTTCCATTTTCCACCACAAAACCAAAATCTTGAATCATGATACTATTAATTATCTTGAAATTTGGATCATTGAGGGTTAGAACCTACATTATCAGATTTTTTATATAAAACCTTCATGAATATTGAAAATATTATATCTTGTGAATTTAGAATAATATCCCTGAAAATATAGTTTAACCATCTCGTTCATATCATTAGAATGTTCCTATTTTAATACCATCACAGGTATTCTATATTGAATGCATATTTTGTGTGGTACGCTTCAACTAGGTGCAAGCATACTGATATGGAGATGACAAACTTTAGGTTATAAAAAATGATTAATCATATAAATTATATTTCTTATCTAGATAATTTCCTAATTCAACCTTACGAAGATTGTCTAAACCTTACGAGAGGCTCATGTTAACATTACAAGGGGATACATAAACCTTACGAAATCTTCACACCAACCTTATGAAGTAACACACCAACCTTATGAAAACTCATAAAAATATTACATATTTTTTGTCTCAATAACATGAGGAACATCTCCAACCTTATGATGATACACAACAACCTTACAAGACAATACACCAACCTTATGAAGTTGTTTAAAAACCTTATAAAGGAATGTATTGTTGTTTATCTCAACCTTATGCATGGTTTTTTCAACCCTATTCTTATCCATAATTCCTTTATGTATTTAATAGATTTCTCTAAACCTCTGTATATAATTCAAGGGTAGAAAACAGAACCACATCATCCTATATAAATATACCTCCTCCCATTAAAATGATTAATTTTAGAAATATTTAAGTATGAATCCATAAAAATCCACCAAGAATCGTTAAATTCTTTAATATATACCTTATCAACCATGTCATTCAATTCCAAATCACTCTATAATATCATATTTTCAAAAAAACTAAAACTCAAATCTCCAAATCTTATCAATAATTCCAATATAAACCCATAAGGTTTAAAAAATATCCCCCTTTAAATTTTTTTGATAATATTCCATTTAATATCCCCCTTTTTCAATGAAATAAAAAATATCCAACTATAATGTAATATTTCCTTTTAAATTTCAAAATTTCTCCCATTTTCTTTTATATTACATGGAGAGAACATAATCAATATGAAAAATCCCCCTTTTTTAATAATATCATTGCTTCATTCTAATTTATCTCTGTCTAATTGATGATTAACCTTTGTCTTTTATTACTAACTGATACAAATTTTTGTTTTGACTATGAAATTCTAGAAAAATTCTTCTTAGTTGGAATTAAAATTATTTCTCAACATTTTATCTCTCTCCCTTTGAAAAAAAACATCATGGATCCTATAATTTTTTGGTCACTTTTCACCAGTAAATCAATTTTTAACAATGGATACCATGTTTTAAATACAAATTCATATTTGGATCTCAATCTCTAGTATGTATCTTTAAACCATGGATACATAATAAAAAAATTTCATTGAGGGAACTCACCACTCAACAATGAGTCATGAACAAAATCTCTAAGCCTACTAATTTGAATATTAACATGAAAGATAATAATATAATGGTTTTATAATTCCCTCACATAATTTTATATTAAAACCTTACTTCTAAAAATTGTCCTCTATTTTTAAAAAAAAACTAAACTTGTGACCTCATTACATTCTCACAACAAACCATTATTAGATAAGCAATAAAACAATGAGTGAAATAAGCATATCGCTTTTTGAATCAATTAGTACCACTTGATGAAAATAAACAAGTGACACCACTTGATATTCAAGTACTTTCACCTTCATTGGTTTATTTAATCATATATGATGTTGAACAGTCTTGAAAAATTCATCACCAACTTTCCCTCAATTAGAGCACCATTTATATTTAGGTTTTATTCAATTTGGGGACACCATCTTTTGGAAATAATACTTCTTGTTTAGAATATCTTATTATCATGTACTGATGAAAATATGATAAAATATATTATAAAATAAATAGAAAAAAATTGTATCCCTAATGTTTCATCCAATATTTTCTCTCACTTATTCTAGATATGACTCCTCCAAATTTATCCTCCTTCATCCAGCAGTGTGCTGCCACTAAATCATGAACTTATTTCATTTGTAACAACTTATATTTATTATAATACTACAAGTGATATTATATATGGATTTGACACCTTTTCTTCTCAAAATTTAGTCCTTTTCCTATGAAGTTTTAGATTTATCATGGAATTCCACTTCTATATGCAGTTTCTAGATTTAGTTTTGAAGATCAAAATACCTACATGACACCACTTTAACACAAGGTTAGATATGTGGACAATGGAATCCCTAAATCAATAGAGTACACATAAGAATACGAATACATTTTGAGGTCAGGAGGTGGAGGCCGAGAGGAGGTGGAGGCGGAGGCTGGGAGGAGGCGGAGGCGGAGGCAGCCTTGGAGGGGAGGCGGCGCGGAGATGGAGGTGATGTCCATGAGGTGGAGGTGGGGGCCGATGGCAGAGGCAGTCGCAGATGTGAAGGCGATATGGTGGGTGGAGGGAGGCGAGGGTTGGGAGGTGGAGGTGAGGGTGGGATGTCAATGCCAAGGATGGAGGAGAGGCCAAGTCCAAGGAGACGTGGGGTAGGAAATTAAAATCAGGAGGGGGATACTGATAAAAGGTTGAAATCGGGGTTATTATGCCCACATTTTTATCAAAACTATGGGTATAGGTGAAAAAATACCACCTATACCCAAGGTTTTCTTAAACTATGGGTATATATGCATGGTTATAGACCCATTTCTATTAGTGGTAGTCCTCACCATCCTTATATTAATTTAGTACTTTCAGTTTTCCCTTATATTTTAGTAGTGTATGCATGTCATTACATATGTGAACTATGTATTTTCATTTATATTGGAGTCTAAATAGGAGTTTGATTTTGTCTTCCTTATGTCTCTATGTTGTATGTTTTATATTAGTGGGAAATGCCTCCCATCTATGTATTTATTATACACTCGGTTATAGTTACCAACCCACGGCCTACTGGAGGTGGGACTCAATTGTCACTATCTCTCTTCTCTTATTGCCTACCCAGGAGGGTTGCAACTTGTGGGCAGAGGGTCATGTCATAATTAAATAATGAAATTCAATTGAGGTGTAATGTAATAAACATTCCTTCATATTCAAATCAAATATTTCACTATTCCATGATTAAGGCATATGCCTCCAACCAAAATATTTAATTATAAGGGTCTCTAGCTCAGCTACCAACTATCCTATAATCTAGGAAAATATTCTTGAAACATCATCTATATAGACACTATAAAAATCAAAGAGTACAAATATCTTCAATCCATTTGGATTCCATAAATATAAAATCTCAATGTTTATCTAAATAGTATCATTACATCTATACTCTATGTAAAAAGCGTTTATTATTATAAAAATTTACAATAATTTTATTCACATTAAATTTTTTATCTACAATTGTGACTAACCAATATCATCATGAAGAAATAGGAGTTTCCACTAATACCCTTTCTATTGGGACAACATGTGAATATCATTATAAATCAGGAGGTAGTTTTCTATATACTGATGGAAGACATATAGAGGTTGTGAAATATGCTGACAAAAGGGATATAGGGTATGTCCTATATACTATAGAGAGGGTATCCAAGGTATTATCAGATAATATTTAAGACATCTGCATGGTTGGGGGATTGTCATCTTGTTTTCTACTCCAATCAGGGGATCACTTCTTCCATGGAATTTCTATCATTTAAACAAGTAAAGTCAAATTTAGAGCATATATTTTGAATGCTTATGTTGAAAAAGTAATTTATAAATTATAACATATTCATAGTACTAATAAACATAATATACATAAGTATGTTAATGAATTACTTAACATATGAAAAAAATATTCAATTTTCTTTTTCAAAATAAAACAACTCAAGCATAAAAATATTTTTAAATGTGATAAAGAATACATAGTACTATAAATTAATAACATATAACATAGGTAGTTGATAATTTAATGCATGAATGCTCATAATACCATTTTTATACTTCAATATTGTTGTTATGTAACACCATTATTACTTCTTATACTTAATCCAACACATTAATACTAATATTTTCAATTCTATAATGGAAAAATAAGTCTCTTTCTTATAATTTATGATATTCAAAGTTGGAGGTTAAGTATTCAACTTCATCACCCATGTCATACAGGTCTCTTTGTTTTATGTTAAAAACTACATTCCACCCTTCATACAAAACATCTTTTACAAAATATACAGTTTTCACATGTGATGTAAAGATATAAAGATCAATTAATTCATTATCACTAAAATTTATTAAAATAGATAAGTTAACATAAGTAAACTGAAAGAAATATCTTTTAATACCCCTGCTAAAATTGACCTACTTTTATTTGATTAAAAAACCAAAAAATTACCATGGTAGATTAATTTTATAATATCAAAAAACATTATATATTATCAAATTTATAATCATTAAATATAAAGGTGTTATTTTTTTAAACCCTCTTCCCAATCGAATTTTGGAAATTTTATTCTATCTGCATTGTAATCATTAAATTTTTTTACCTACATTAGAGGATCCCAATCCAAAGATATCAAATATTATGAAAACTTAGCACCAATATCGGTATTCATTATCTATAAAATGTAATTTACATTATTAGATTTAAAAAATATATATTTCAATATATTATATATGTTGATTGTAGTATTTATGAACTTACTCAACACGAATAACATTCCACAATGTCTTTATTAAAAATTATTTTTATATAATTATCATTTCATGTTTGGCTTCTCATGTGTCTCTTTGTTTCTATATTGACCACTATAATAAATGAATCTTAAATTTCACTATTAAAAGAACATATATATGTTCTTATAATATTCTATTTCTATCGGTTTAATTAATTTGATCCTCCTAATTAGTTTTCTAACAAAATGAATGATTTTTTCCCATGTTGTTGATATTGAGTTGATATATTTTCAACATATCAAACATGATTGAATATTTTATCAATATCATAAAAGTATCTAGAAAAAATAATAACCCACTCATATGTTAAGAAACCTTAATAATTCTAGTCTTTAGGTTTGTAAGAACTCGGTTCTTATTTTGGAGGTATGGGTTTCTTCCTTTCTCTTTTCCTTAAGTGTTTTTGAGAAAATATGGAAAAATGGGGAAAATCCCAAATTTGGAAAGTACATGTCGTGTACTTTGTCCACATGCCGTGTAATTTTGGCCGTGTTGGAAGGGTACACGGGGCGTGTGGCCATGCTGGAGATGAAGGGTGTAGGAACCAATTACACACCGTGTAGTGGTCCTTTACACGCCATGTAGTCAGTCGGCAGGTCAGAACAGTAAGGCAGTGGAGCAGCTGCCAGCTGGATGATAGTACACACCGTGTAGTCGGGAGTACATGTCGTGTACTCATGTTGGCAAGTGAACAATATCGTGCTAGCGGGAAGCTTCCATATGAACAGTTTAAAAAATGGGAAGCACATGTCGTGTACTTGGAAGTACACGCCGTGTACTTTGTTTTTTTTCTCTTAAAATGGGTAGTAGCCTCCCCTGTTTATAGGGAAGTCTTAGAACCGGAGGAATTAGCAGGAGGGGATGACCAAACCTTTGAAGATCCACCGAGTGTTCGTCTATAATCCGTTACTGCCTCGGACAATCTCGTTGGAACCGTGCTGGTAAGCCCTCTGCTCTCCTTAAGCTGTTCTTACCAATTCTTTACTGAGGGAAAGTTATTTGTGTTTAAACGGTGTTTCTTCTTCGGCAGATCTATGTCGTTCTTGGGAATTTCTGGAACCGACATTCGTGTATAGCGCTCGTTGGTGTATAAGGTAGGTGGATTGGTGTTAATTTTCTAACTGTTGTGTGTTTTGTGCGTTTTTTTTGTGCCACAAACCCTTGTTGGGGTGTCGTGTGGCTGATGTCATTTCTATAGTAACCACCTAGAATTGAATAGGTGATTAATTGTGATATTAAAATGCTGGTTGGGATTTTTGCTTAGATCCAGGACCATCCCGAGGGGTGCGTTCCTTTGTTTAGCCATTTTTCCAGGATACCCAAGGCTATACCATGTTTAATTTTTCATTACTTTTTCCTTGAGAGGAATTGTATGTATATTGGATGTTTATATATTGGGCATGGCCAGGTTACTTATGCCTGAGGGCAGTGCTTTATTATAGCCTGTGGGCGTGACTGTATTAGCCTAAGGGCGACATTCTATTTCACCTGAGGGAAACCATTCGTGCCTAAGGGCTTGACTTATGTTCCTGAGGGCGACACTTCCTACACCTGAGGGAAATTTTTGTTACGCCTGAGGGAAAGGCCTGAGGGTAGATTCTTGTGTTGGATACTCCTTACCTGAGGGTAGGGATTTACTTGTCTAAGGACGTGGATTGTTTACTTAGAAATGCACTGTGGTGATTTCTAATATTTAATTGATTAAATGAATAATAAAAGGGAAATTTAACTATTAAGTTAGTTTCTTTTTAGTACTGCTTACTTTATTGCATTTTACTACTGCGCACTTGTTGCATGTTTTACACACAGTTGAGCACGGGCCTTTGGTGGGTGCCTACTGAGATATATTTCTCACACCCTGTTTGGTTCATGCTTTTCGACCCAAACAGATTATGTTTCTGTAGGTGTGAATAGGGGAAAGAGTCCCAATATAGGTACTTGATTGTTTCTGAGGAGTATGAGGGCATGAGACCGAGCCTAGGCTCGTGATGCCACTGCGAGCTATTTTGGTTTGTTTTGTTGTAATCTTATTTTGTTGTACTATATTTATGTATAACATGTTCTGGCTGTTTTCTTAGAACTTGAGACATATAGCATCATTACTTATATAATGTTGGTTGTATCCACTACAGTTGTTTATTTCAGTTGTGTATGGTTTACTGCTTCCACTGTTCATTGTATCTTTTATTTTGTATTCTGCTGCGCTACAATTTGAAAAATGAGGTCATAGTTTCCCCACTATCAGACTTGGGCCCTCTTTGCTAGTCGGCAGCCTCTGGCATTTGGGGAAATGCGCTTGAGGTCACATGGCGAACCGGGTTCGGGGCACCCGTTGTGTGGAACTCGGAACCAGGATGTTACAAAGTGGTATCAGAGAGTTTATTTTCTTTGACTTAATATTTGGAGCCGTAGTCGAGGATAGGATGAATGGTAGTTGGTAATAATTTGTGCCCGGGTGTAGCTAACCTGCGTACAGGGAAAATCCAGTCTACCTCATATTTTTCAATTTTCTGATTTTGCAAATTTTACAGTTGATATGTTTTCACCATTGGGTGACGCACTTGAGATTGTGATGTTATAATTTATCTATGGGTTCTATTTAGTTTCAACCCGATGATATGAGGGTATGCCATCTCATGCATCATTTTGGCACATGCTAGAAATCACATTTCATGCATAGTTCCATGCCATGTAGGTGCATTAGAAATTGTATGTTGTTGTGATAGTTGATGTGCTAGAATAGCATGCTGTTATGATATCTGCTTGATAAATCCATTCTTTGTGATTGGGTCTTTTCTTGTGTGAGCCTGTTTCTATAATGGATTCCAAACTTTGGTTTTTGGGGAGTATGGGCCCCCATTTACCAGAATTTGGAGGATCATTGACTGTTTATTTTGTTATAACATAGATAAGTTTTCAAACTTTGATTCGTGGGGAGTATGGGCCCTCACGGGTCGGAATTTGACACGTAGGTGTTGTTTTTTGATATTTTCTAGGTTCCGAGGAAGTTTTTGAGGTATACTATCCAGAAACCCAGTATGCATGCCGTGTAGTACTGTAGACATGTCGTGTATGTTATTCTGTTCGGGAAGAAAAATAAAATTTTAGAGTACACGCCGTGTACCCAGATTACACGTCGTATAGTTGCTTCCCATTTCATAAACCGTGTGGGCGGTGACACAGGGAAGGGAAATGTTTGGGGAGAACACACTGTGTACCGTATATACACGCCGTGTAGAGTTGACCCGGAAATCCGGTCGGGTGACTAACAAACACGGGTCGGTGTAGTCGTTTCTTGCACACACTATATCAATGAAGAACACGCTGTGTAGTGTGACCTGGGGACCCAGCAGTGTAACCAACAACACGGGTCGGTGATATCATCTTGAGTACACGCCGTGTGTATATATAACATGTCGTGTAGGTTGATCCGTGTATCTGGCCGTGTAACTAACAACATGGGTCAGCGGAGCTCATCTAGTACACGTCGTGTACCCGTGGGACACGCCGTGTAGTCTTGTCTGAGGACAGACCGTGTGGCATGAGCCATGTGACTGGGAAATGGGGTAGTGTACATGTCATGTGTGGGTGTAACACGCCGTGTAGTGTCAAGATGAGTAGTCATCTGTGTCATAAGCGACATGGGTAGTTGGAAAATAACACCATACACGTCGTGTAGTCAGTTACATGTTGTATAGTTTTGTTCAGATGAGATTCGTGTGGCTTAGCCATGTCGAAGGACCCGGGCAGGGGAAGGGAAGTCAATTACACACCGTGTAGCCATTATACACGCCGTGTAGTCTTATTTTGAAAATCTTGAAATTCCTTATTTATCTTGTTCCATTTGTGGTTTCTCCGTTTTCCGTCTTTTTAATCTTGAATCTAAGGGTTTTTTTTGACCTTGTAGTGTCATGTCGTCTAGACAACCGCGCATTGTTCTTCAGGAGAGCGGTAATGAGAATACTCCAGAGATGGTGGGACATGGGCTACCAGTGGATCCTCCAGCAGAGCCAGATGCGGCGCCAGCTGTTATACCGGACACAGGCGCGGAGGCGCAGTTCCGTGAAGGCTTTATGCGGTTGATGCAGATCTTTCAGGGATCACCGACGGCTGCCACATCTATGGATGAGCTGATGCGTATATTCTAGCAGCAACATCCGCCGACATTTTCAGGGGATAGCGGACCATAGACTACAGAGTCTTGGCTGGGGTCGATGTAGACTATTTTCGAGCATCTTGAGACGCCTCTAGGGTGGAGGGTCAAGCTTGCGATGTATATGCTGCGTGATTCCGCCAAGAGGTGGTGGGATGTTACCACCCAGTCAGAGAATCACAGAGACATTCCGTGGGAGGATTTTCAGGCAGTCTTCTATGACTTCTTCTTCCCAGAGACACTGAGGGTAGATAGAGCTCAAGAGTTCATGAATCTGCAGCAGGTCACTATGTCGGTGATGGACTATTCTGCTCGTTTCACTGAGCTTCAATGCTTTTCACCTGTGCTGGTGGGTGATGAGATGCTGAGAGCTAGATGTTTTGAGGATGGTCTTCTTTATGACATCTGAGCGCTGGTAAATGTTTTCAGGTTTCCTATTGTACATGCTATTGTGAACCAGGCGCTAATTACAGAAAGGAACCTACATGAAGCTAGTGGTGTGGGCCAGGGCGGTTCAGCACCAGTTTCTGGTACGATTTCTACTGGTAAGAGGAAGAGACAGATGGACTTCTCTCAGGGTGGCAGTACTAGCCAGACAGTTTCTTCAGGTGGACCGATCAGGTGCTATCAGTGTGGGAAGGAGGGGCACAAGAGACCACAGTGTCCACGTGATCCAGTGGAGTGTTGAGCTTACGGAAAGATGGGTCATCTGCAGCGTTTTTGCAGGGCGTATCCACCGATGGCTAGTGATAGGGGTTCTTTACAGACTCTACGAGTGGGAGCAGGACCAGTGGCTTCTTACCAGTCAGGGAACTGGAATACGTCAGGGCGTGCAGGAAGAGATGGTGGTAGTTGTCGTGGCAGTCAGACACCAGGATCTCAGAGGCAGCAGGGCGGGACAGCTCAGGGTAGCCAGGCTGTGTCGTAGGGTCGCGGCACTGGTCAGGCATATGCAGTGCGACAGACCCAACAGGAGCAGGATCCCGGACCTTCTATAGTCAGAGGTACTATTTCAGTATCTTCTATCTTATCTTCAATACTTTTTGATATGGGTGCTACACATAGTTTTATATTTATGCCCATTGTGGAGAGCCTTGGGCTCTGTGTTTCTACTTATTCAAATATCATGATGCTAGACACTCTGTTGGGGACTAGAATGGCTAGTGTACGTCAGTGCAAGGAGTACCCCCTTGAGGTTGGTGGGTATCACTTCCTTTGGGACCTCTATGTCTTAGAGATGACAGCTTATGATTTCATTCTCGGGATGGACTCTTTGGTTCCCTTTTGAGCCTTTGTAGACTGCTATCGTCGCAGGATGTGTTTCACATCACCATAGGGTGGATAGTTTCTATACAAGGGCGAATGAGATGTTAAAGTGAGTCGAGTTGGGCCAGAGCATCATGGGCGAGGTGGAGTCACAGCCCAGATTGCGAGCTTATATCTGGACGACCAGGGGACTTGTCAGAAGGATTTCCCTCCAGTGGTTGATCATTTTAGGGATGTCTTCCTGGATGACTTTTCATGTCTTCCTCCGGAGCGTGAGGTGGATTTCTCTATCGAGCTAGTTCCAAGAGCAGCACTGATGTCCATTCCTCCTTATAGGATGGCCACGCCAGAGTTTCAAGATCTCAAGAGGCAGTTAGAGGAGTTACAGGCAAAGGGTTTCATCTGACCCAGTACTTCTCAGTGGGGTTCTCCGGTCCTTTTTGCAAAGAAGGCGGACGGTACCCTCAGACTCTGTTTGGATTATCGGAAGCTGAACCAATTGACAGTTAAGAACCGATATCCCTTTCCAAGGATTGATGATCTTCTTGATCAAATTCGTAGATCACGAGTGTTCTCAAAGATTGACTTGAGATCAGGATATCATCAGCTACGCGTTAGACCATCTGATATACCTCTCACAGCTTTCACAAGTAGGTATGGTCTATACGAATATATAGTCATGTCGTTCAGACTCACGAACGCGCCAGCAGTTTTCATGGCTTTGATGAATTGTGTGTTCCATCCTTATCTAGACTTGTTTGTGGTAGTATTCATGGACGACATCTTGGTGTACTCTCACACTCGACACAACCATGCCACCCATCTTGAGATCGTATTGAGTACACTGAGAGAGCATCGGCTATATGCTAAGCTCTCAAAGTGCCACTTTTGGATGGACCAGATTCACTTCCTGGGTCACATCATCTCAGAGGCAAGAGTTTCGGTAGACCCAGAGAAGGTGAGAGCAGTAGTTTCTTCGGAGAATCCTAAGAACATGTTTGAGATACAGAGTTTCTTGGGGCTGGCTAGTTACTACAGGCATTTCATATAAGACTTCTCCCGCTTAGCAGTACCGTTGACGGGTTTGACTAAGAAGGGTGTGAAGTTTGTTTGGTAGGAATCTTGCAAGACAGCCTTTCAGGACCTGAAAGGAAGGTTGATATCAGCACCGATCCTGATACTCCCAGAGCAGGGGAAGATCTATATAGTTTACTGTGATGCATCAGGTATTGGGCTGGGAGAAGTGTTGATGTAGGTCGATTGAGTAGTTGCGTACGGGTCTCGGCAGTTGAGGCCACATGAGAGGAATTACCCGACGCATGATCTCGAGTTAGCTACAGTTGTACATGCGTTGCGCTGTTGGAGACATTATCTGTTGGGAGAACATTTTGTGGTCTTCACCGATCACAAAAGTCTCAAGTATATTTTTACTCAGTGTGAATTGAATCTAAGGCAGCGAAGGTGGGTCGAATGCCTATAGTCCTTCGATTTTGAGCTTGCTTATACACCTAGTAAAGGTAATGCAGTAGCTGATGCACTGAGCAGGAAGACTCAGATACAGGCAATGTAGGAGGCCGGTGGTGAGTGGGAGCTCATGGATTTGTTCTCTAAGATGCATCTGGAGGTGCACAACGGTCAGGGATAGACTTATCTTTCCTCTTTAGCTATGACTTCTACCCTCCTGAATAGAGTGAGGATGAGACAGCTATCTGATTCAGAAGGCCTGGTTCTACGGGATTCGGTGGCAAGTGAGGACCCTCCTCCTGGTTGGATGATAGGCAATGATGAGGTATTGTGTTTCCATGGACAAGTGTGGGTTTCATGGGATATACGCGTGGAGCTGATGTGAGAGTTTCATGCTTCATCTTGGGAAGTTCATCCCGAAGTTACCAAGATGTACTGTGACTTGAGACGTCAGTACTGGTGGCCGGGTATGAAGAAAGAAGTAGCTGGTTTTGTTATGAGGTGTTCCACCTGTCAGCAGGTGAAGGCGGAGCACCAGAGACCAGCTGGACTGTTACAGCAGCTACCCATTCTGTAGTGGAAATGGGATGATGTCGCGATGGATTTCGTGACAGGGTTGCCGAGCTCACCTAGAGGTAATGATTTCATGTGGGTTTGTGTGGATAGACTCACAAAGGTAGCTCACTTTTTGTCGATCAAGGAGACCTTCGGTGTTAACGAACTCAGAATGTTGTATATCCGGGAGATCTTACGTCTTCATGGGGTCCCTCGTTCTATCGTTTCAGATAGGGATGCCCATTTTACGTCTCGTTTCTGGCAAATTTTTTAGAGGGCACTGGGTACACAGGTGCTTCTGAGCACAACTTACCACCCTCAGACCGATGGCCAGTCAGAGCGTACTATATAGGTGCTTGAGGACATGTTGTGTGCATGCGTCCTAGACTTTGGGGGCTCTTGGGAGAAGCACATACCCCTATTCAAGTTTTCCTATAATAACAGTTTTCAAGTAACTATTGAGATGGCACCATATGAGGATTTATACGGTAGGTCGTGCTGATCACCTTTGTGCTGGTTAGAGGCAGGTGAGGCAGCTTTGCTGGGACCACGTCTCAGGAAAGAGAATTCTGAGAAGGTCCATTTGATTCAGAAGCGGATGGCTACCGCACAGTCTCGTCAGAAATCTTATGCTGATCGCCGCAGACGACCTTTGGAGTTCGTGGTCAGGGATCAAGTTTTCTTGCGTGTTTCGCCGAGGCTGTGACACAAGAGGATCAGGAGATAGGGTAAACTTTCACCGAGGTATGTGGGTCCATTCGATATCCTGAAGAGAGTTGGGCCGGTTGCTTATTGGTTACAGTTACCATAGAGGTACTGGGCCATGCACGACGTCTTCTACATATCTCAGTTGCGCTTCTATCATTCAGACCTGTCTCATGTCTTTCAACCCAAGGAGGTTGAGCTATAATTAGATGCATCCTTCGAGGAGTATCCGATACGTATCATTGACAGGAGCACAAAGGTTCTCTGAGGCCGGTCAGTTCCTCTCATACAGGTGTTATGGCAGCATGGCCGAGTACAGGACGAAACCTAGGAGTGGGATACCGATGTACGTGCTCATTGTCTGGAGTTGTTCACGGCTATATCTTCTCTACCCTTGGAAGGGAAATTCGAGTACAAATTACTATAAGGGGGGAATTTTGTAAGAACCCGGTTCATATTTTTGAGGTGCGGGTTTCTTCTTTTCTCTTTTCCTTAAGTGTTTTTGATAAAATATGGAAAAATGGGGAAAATCAAAAATTTGGAAAGTACACACCATGTACTTTCTCCACACACCATGTACTTTTGTCCTTGTGGGATGGGTACATGGGGCGTGTGTCCATGTCGGAGATGAAGGGTGTAGGAACTGACTACATGCCGTGTAGTGGTCCTTTACATGCCGTATAGTCAGTCGGTAGGTCAGAACAGTAAGGCGGTGGAGTAGCCACCAACTGGACGACAGTACACACCATGTAGTCGAAAGTACATGTTGTGTACTCATGTCGGCAAGTGAACAGTGTCGCGCTGGCAGGAAGCCGCCAGAGGAACAATTTAAAAAATGGGAAGTACACGCCGTGTACTTGGAAGTACATGCCGTGTAATTTGTTTTTTTCGATTAAAATGGGCAGTAGCCTCCCTTGTTCACAGGGAAGGCTTAGAAACGGAGGAAGGAGCAGGAGGGGATGGTCGAACCTTTGAAGATCCACCGAGTGTTCGTATAGAATTCATTTCTGCCTCAGATGATCTCGTTGGAACCGTGCGGGTAAGCCCTCCGCTCTCCTTAATCCATTCTTACCAATTATTTCCTGAGGGAAATTTATTTGAATTTAAATGGTGTTTCTTCTTCGTCAGATCTACACCGTTCTTGGGCGTTTCTGGAACTGACATTCGTGTATAGCGCTCGTTCGCGTATAAGGTAGGTGTCTTAGTGTTAATTTTCCAACTGTCGTGTGTTTTGTGCATTTTTTTGTGCCACAAACCCATTTTGGGGTGTTGTGTGGCTGAGGCCATTGCTATAATAACCACCTAGAATTGAATAAGTGATTAATTGTGATATTAAAATGCTGGTTGGGATCGTTGCTTGGATCCAGGACCATCCTGAGGGGTGCATTCCTCTGTTTAGCTGTTTGGCCAGGATACATGAGGGTATACCATGTTTAATTTTGCATTACTTTTGCCTTGAGAGGAATTATATGTAAATTGGATGTTTATATGTTGGGAATGGCCCAGTTACTTATGCCTGAGGGTGGTTCTTTATTATATCTTGTGGGCGTGACTATATTAGCCTGAGGGAGACGTTCTATTTCGCCTAAGGGCAACCATTCGTGCCTGAGGTCTTGACTTCTATGCTTGAGGGCAACACTTCCTACACCTGAGGGCAATTTCTGTTATGCCTGAGGGCAAGGCCTGAGGGAAGATTCTTGTGTTGGATACTCTTTACCTGAGGGTAGGGGTTTACTTGTCTGAAGACGTGGATTGTTTACATAGAAATGCACTGTGGTGATTTCTAATATTTAATGGACTAAATGAATAATAAAATGGAAATTTAACTGTTAAGTTAGTTACTTTTTAGTACTACTTACTTTATTGCATTTTACTACTCCACACTTGTTGCATGTTTTATACACAGTTGAGCACGGGCCTTTGGTGGGTACCTACTGAGATATATTTCTCACACCCTATTTGGGTCATGCTTTTCGGCCCAAACAGATTAAGTTTCTGCAGGTGTGAATAGTGGCAAGAGTCCCTATACAGGTACTTGACTGTTGCTGAGGAGTAGGAGGGCATGGGACTGAGCCTAGGCTCGCGATGCCACTACCAGCTATTTTGCTTTGTTTTTCTGTACTCTGATTTTGTTGTACTATATTGATGAATAACATGTTCTGGTTGTTTTCTTAGAACTTGAGACATGTAGCATCATTACTTATATACTGTTGGTTGTATCCACTGTAATTGTTTATTTCAGTTGTATATGGTTTACTGCTTCCGCTATTCGTTGTATATTTTATTTTGTATTCCGTTGCACTACACTTTGACAAATGAGGGAATAGTTTCCCCACTATCAGACCTGGTCCCTCGCTGCTAGTCAGTAGCCTCTGGCGTTTGGGGAAATGTGCTTGAGGTCACGTGGTGAACCGGGCTTAGGGCACCCATTGTTTGGCACCCGTAACCGGGACGTTACAAGGTTGTACTTGATTTTATGCATATGATTTCAAATGACCAATGCATCTGTAAAATAAAATGACTAAAACATAGTTACATATTTAATAATGTTTCATGAATGATTTAATTATAATGAAAAATATATTAATAATTCTCCTACAAAATGGAAAAAATGATAGATAATTTATGGTAAATCCAAATTTATTTTCCTCATCTAAATGAAATGTCAAATTTATCATGACATTACAAAATGATAGAATAAGAATCATCTCCATTTCACAAAGTGTTAAAAAATTATCCTGAAGCTTGTTAAGCATAGATATTTTAGTGTTTTATTTTATAGTTGATTGTATAATGTACTGAATTATAGTACAACTATATTATTC
Organism: Viscum album; assembly: GCA_963277665.1. NCBI lineage: Eukaryota > Viridiplantae > Streptophyta > Magnoliopsida > Santalales > Viscaceae > Viscum > Viscum album. Next base: position 932,885,485 of record OY728165.1, read on the forward strand.
TTTTCAGGTAAAAATTTATGCAATGATAATGGTACAAGCTAATATATGAGAATATTTGATCTATGACTTCTCAATCCATGTAAACTATTATGTGTTGTGTTGATACAACATGGTATGTTATATTAGTATCTATTAGATACTTTAAAATGTATTAAAATTCAATTGATTATATTATTCCACATAATTTTCACTTGAATAGTTTCTCAAGAACACTTTCAATTCTCATCAATTTATAGATCACATATTATATTCATTGTTTGTAATTCCTACCAACAATTGAAAACTTCCTTCAATTTTAAATGTTCATTATGTAATTTGAAGATAATTTTGTCACAAATAATTATTCTCAACATTTATAACATAAATATTATAGTGAAAAAAATTTAATTCTCGATATAGATGTTTGAAGGATATATATTTTTTCTTCTATTTTTGTGTTGTGATTTCAACTGATAATTCACCTCAAAAAAGATTTCCAATATAATTTAAATGATTTAGCTTCCCAATTTCACCTTTAATGTTTACTATTTGTTCTAATATTTTATAACCTATCAACAAATTTAGAATATTTCTAAGATCAATTAACCCATTGAATTTTTACTTATCATATATAAATCTATGAGATGTATCGATAAATATGTGATGACACTATAAGTATCATTTCATACTAATAGGTACTTATTCAAGGTCAATATAAACATTAAAAATATTATAATACAAAAAAATAGGTGTTTTAACCATGTTTGTTCCCATGTCTAGGGAAGTCAATAATTGTATATATATTTTTCTATAATATGTATCATACATCTCCCCACTATTTCTCTATAAATCATACAATTAATTAGTTAGAGGATGAAATAATAAATAAATATAATTTCTAGGAATTTTCCTTCTATGAATAATCAACCAAACAATAAATGATGTTTATTTTATACAAATCCATGGAGGTATATTTTAAGGGATCAATAAAATTGGAAAAATTCAATAAATGGAACCCAAAGTCCCAAATGGGTTGAATCCATTTGTATCCATTTCCGTTCACACATTCTTGGTATTGGATAATAAATATTTATGTAATGAATCAAACTACTTCAATGATTTTTAGTCGCATTGATGTCACATTAAACGATCATTTTTATTATCAATAGCATGTCAATTCATGTGCCCAGTGGTTTTTTATAAGATGGATAATCTTTTCAATCATGTATTTAAAGGGGAGTAATGAAAACCCATATTATGTGTGTTCATTTCCTACTACTTACTATTAGTATATTGGTTTTGAATTCTAAAAATTCCTATTGAATTACATTTATAAGATTAACATTTTTTCACTTCGATTAACTTGAATCATCTCCCCAATAAATCACAAAATAATTTGTATAAGGATTTATTTTTTTTATAAGTCAAAATAATCTTGTTAAAAAATATTTTCATGTCATAAAAATACTTAGGCGTCATATATTAATGAAATGTATTGTGAAAAAATTATAATATCATGGAATCTGCTCATTTTTCATTCCACATAGCAATTTTATATGGTACAACTTCAATAGAAAATAATGTTTTTAAATATTTTTGACATCCAAAAAACTACTCTTAACTTACATCATCAACTAAATAATTAAACACATTTATCATATCAGAAAATTTCTATATAACATTAATCCCAATAGAAATATGATAAGGATCCACTTATATGTTATAGTTCTGATCTCTTAATCCCATTTTCCATAAAATATCATTGGTCATGTTAATATTTAGAGGATGCTTAACTGGTAGTACAATTTTGTTTTTATGTTGGTGACATTACCCTTCAAAGAAAAAACTCATTTTATAGGGATTTTAATTTCAATGTCTATTGTCGATGAAAATGGGAACCTGTTCTTTTGACTGATATCAATTATCAAATATTCTGTAATGTTTTATTTTCTAAACCAAATCCAACCCACACTTTTTAAGGTAATGTCTTTGATATCAAGTGTTCACAAGAATCATGTCCCACCAACCATAATCTTAATTTACATTTATCTGATGTAAATTATATTTTCCAATCAATAGATCAATTGGAGATTGCAAAATCTAAACTCCCCACCAAAACCATAGCATATTGTGTTGTGTTCCTCAGAAATGTGATCCAACTTTTGTACATATATCTAAAAGTTCATACACTTTGTTAAATAAAATTAAATCAAAAGAGAAAAATTATTTCATTTAAATAAAAATTACTAATTTATTAAAAATTAATAATATATAAGTTATTTTCATAAAATCATTATTTTGACTACTAATTCTAAATTCCATCTATTTATAATGATTTTTTTTCTCAATTTTTTTCTTCATTTAGTGGTGTTTCATGGATGTGATGTGGGGTCAATGATGGATATATAATATGGATAGATGTATTTGGAAATTATAATGATGATAGATAGAGTATACTAACTATAATTATTTTTGTTTAAATTTTTTATTTATTAAAATCATGATATTTAATATAGGTCGATGCATGATTAAATAAAATAGGTATGATGTATAGTCACATTATTAAGTTTCAATTTGGATTTACATTATATATTATGTTTTTGGATATTATTTATCTCTGAAATTAATAATGAGTAAAAGTATATAGAAGGATCCCCATATTGATCAGTTAGAAAATGCAGCATGTGCATATGTTACTACAGGGATAGTGTAACACCCTGAAATTCTAAATTAATAAACATATATTCGATAGTGTGCATGACACATGACACAAAGAGAGTAAGGGGATATAATACCCCGATACTTTTAAATATATTTACTATTTGATATATTCTATATTTTTCAATGCATTAAACACTAAGTTAGCTTTCATTACGTGAAAAAGAGACTTTCTTATAAATCTTACAATACACGAAAGGCTAAGTTTTAACTGAACAATAATATATTATTAAAATATTATTATTTAATATAACAAGACTAAATATAGACATTAAATTAGAGCTTATGAATATAATTAACTATCTTTTGAAAATATATGGTTTAAAAAAATATAAAATTAATTCATTGGATAAGAATTAATTAGAAATTAATATAAAAACTGATTAAATATAAAGGAAAATATTATTATTTTTATGCTCACAAAGCTGTTTTACCCTAACAAATTAAATTAATAACAATTACTGAGTGATATTAATTTTATATATATATATATATTATTTAATAAAATATTTTTTATATTCATACAGTATGATTTATAAGATTATGATAAAAATAAACCCGATTTTATGCATAAAATACTATTTTTTTATTATGGTAGTTTTATCGCCTTTTAATGGAGAACCGATTTTAAATATGAATTTAAAAACTTTAATGTATTTAATATGAACAAATTAATTTCATATTTAAAATAAAAACATAAGAATTATGTTAAGTTGAATTTTTGATATTTTTCTAAAATATTTCTGTTTTTAATGAATAGTTAAAAATACTGAATTTTAGTTCAAAACTGCTTTTTCATCTAATTTATTTATATGGATAAATTATACTTTTAATTTGTTTTAAAGTATAATTAGATAATATTTTTATCATTTAATACAATTATTTCTTTGGAATCAATTTTACTTTGAAATTGATTATAAAAACATAGAAGAATTTCTGACGTTTTTACTTTAAAAACCTCCATTGTCGTCCCACCTGTATAATGAATTTTAAATTAATTTTTAAAAATTCTATGATTATAATTGGAAAAAATGGATTCTATATTTTTAATCATAAAAATATATAATTTCTAAGAATACCAATATAGTTTTTTATCAAAAATATTAGTGAGTGTAATTAAAATTAATTATAATGATTAAGGTTAAATTAATCTTAATAAGGGACTATACCTTAACCTTAAGGCCAAAAAAGATCTATAAACATGTCTGAAATCTATTATATGTCCTTATTTAAACCCTATTCTTCCTTGGATATACTTTCAATATCAAAAATGTGTATGGAATTCCTTTGTGAAAATATTACAAGACTGTCACTCCTCCTCCACTATAAAAGGGCCTCCTCTACTCGCACATACTCATGCCTCCCAAGACACATTAGCTCAACAAATATCTAACCAAATAGTTTTTAAAAATACATCTCATAATACTATAAGGCACCCCATGGGCATAAAGAAAACCAAGGAATCCTTCAGTTCAAACCAAAATGAGTTACCCGACTAAGAGGTAACATCATTTTAGTTTTACTTCCATTATCCAGCCACTCAAATCTACTTATTCTATGCTTATATAACAAAAAAATTATCCAAAATATACTAGTATTTTTTTAATTATATGGTTTTTAACTGAACTTACATACACATCTATCTAATGGGTAACGAACATATTGTTTCTGTGTATGAAGAACTACTACCTCACGAAATAATGATTATTCATTTTATTTTACCACCTCTCAAGGTGGTTATTTTGATAGAAAATAAATTTATATTTGATATATATGATATTTATAATGTATTTATTCTTCTTGTATTTTTATTTAAAAAATTTCTTCAATCTTTCCATCTTTTGTAAATATGATAATTTCATTTGAGGAAGTGTGGACTACTGCCCCCTCAAAGAGATATGACTCATTCATACCATACATAGAATGTATTAAGGATTATTTTAATAAAACTATGTAACATATATAACACATATATGATAATAGAATTATAATATACATATTTATAACTATTTTTCATTCTTTTAATACAATAAATAAATGAAAGTAGCATCTATGCATACGTACGGCCTACTGTCTCCATGAACGGTGCATTTCATTTATTATCTCAAAACTTTATAGATTGTTATAAATAAATCTGTACAAAATAAATTATAAAATTAATTCCTATTATAGACTCTAGATATTATGTAATCATGATATAGGTAATATTAAAATCAAATAACAAGTCAAAACATACTTGATTAAACTAGGAAAATAACACCCGAAATAATGAAAATAATGAATGTTAACAAACGATTAATATGATATTATAAGAAGATAGTATATGATATTTTAAACATGATTATGGTTTTTTTATAAGTTAATAACATATATTAAACCACTATACAGAATTAAAAATACCACGCAACAAAAAATTAAGGTTAAGGGAAGGGATTTTGTCTCAATTTACATTCCATTGAGACTTATTTATAGTTATGCACCTAGTTTCTTTTATATGGTGTATATTATATCCTTGAAATGTTATATAATGAATCTATTTATTATCATGATATTATAGGATTTTTTAATGTTATTTATTTATGGGGATTATGATTTAAATTTTTTAAAGTGGTATGGGACACTATGAGATGTTTAAAGATTATTATCCTCAAGAATGTTCTTAATGATTATCTTTGCAATCTCACTTCCTTAGTGATTGTCAACTCCCTCTTGAAAAAAACACTTTACGATAAATCATTTTTTTCCTTTTATGTTTCCTTTAATATCCATATATTCTTATGATGGATATTATCATTTTTCTAAACTGTATATAATTTTTCATATGTTGTTTACTTTTTCATTTATTTGATTAATTGGGGAATAATTGACAAATCTATGTCCTTCATTCAATACAAATATTTGATAAGGAACATTATTTATTATTTAAATTGATTATTAGATATCAAGAATGCATTGGATAGGTATGACATGGGTGGGGCCTAGTTATAGATGTCCCTTCGATGCATCGGTAGTCTCATGTGGCCAAATAGATGGGTTTTTACCGGATAGCTAAATCGTCTTATGAAGGGGATTGACAGTACTAGTTCCATGTAATTAGGAAACATGGAATCCAATAATTAATCATTCCCCTTATTTAGATTTATTTTTTATTCATCCGTGATATTTTGTGTTGATATATATATAGATACATTTCATTCTCATTTTATTGATTTAGATGGAATGAGTTTCAGTTCCTTACCTCACCATATTGATATTGCCTTATCAAGTTATTTGAATGGATTGTGTTATTAGTTATTTACCTTTCTATGTTAATTTATTCCTATTGATTTGTTATTTTCTTCTTATTTACTTACCCTTATTGAGAATTTTATATCACCCTTATTATTTTTCCTTTCCTCGGGTTATGAAAATGAAATATTTGAATAAGGATTCAAGGATATAGTGTATTCCATTTTATTTTTTATCATGTTTGTATTTCTAAATACCCAATTAATTATGGGTATCATGGATGTAATATTGATTTCAAATGATGCTAAACTGAATGGTTATTCAGTATTTGTTTCCATGTAATAATTCCAATATAATAAAGTAATGAACTAACTCTAGGATTTTGGGGTTGGGGTTTTACAGTTGGTATCAAAGGAAGTTTAATAGTAACATTGAAAAGTAGATTTAGAAAACATAGATTATGGATAAAAACCTAAGACGGACATTGAGGATAGTTATATAAGAACATACTAGAATTTTGGTAAGGTGGATATTATGTGGGTATTCTTAGAAGTGAATCCATGTCTACATACTACAAGTGGAAATGGTTCTGGCATAGATATACCTAGGAGTAATAAATCTAAAAAGGTGTTCTAGGCCTGACTTGGGGTAACCTGGTACACAAAAATGGGTCTTACTATACACCAAGTTTAACAATCCTAGGGGATATACTTAGGGTAGTTCACATTTCCATTACCTATCATTATTAAGAATTTAGAGGTAAATATATCCCCAAAAAATACTAAATAATGATTATGGGATTAGCTATGCATAAATTTATTAGTTCATGATTTTTCAGATTTAGAGTTATACAAATTTTATAATTTTATGAGCTAATCTAGTATATTCCATTTTTTAGAAAGGGATCCTGGATGGAATAATGGTATCAATACTCATGGAAAATGTTGATATTTCCCTACTGATTAATCCAATATATCTAGTATTAGGACTGATAATTTCATGGAAATATTAGATATTCTTAATATCATTATGACACATAACCTTTCCCATATTAAGAAACCTATTCCACAACAATATTCTCTGATTTTGGATCACTTTATGTGAAAGAGGCCCCCATCATTTAGTGAGACTACTAATCCAATAGAATTTAAGCAATGAGCTAAGTCTTTGGAGGATATATTCATGGCACTAGGATGAGGTGAAAAGGAAAAGGTTACACTTGTAGTGTATTATCTCCATGTTGATAACGATCAATAGAAGTCCTTGCTCCATAAGACTAGGGAGGAAGAATAAATAGAACTCATAGAATGGATAGAATTTAATGATACATTCTTAGATAAACACTTCCCTCATGATCAGAAAATTGAGAGAAAGATACAGTTGCATAGATTAAAGAAAAAGGAAGAAGATTATGTTGCAGATTATGAAGCTACCTTTACAAGGTTATCTAGATATGTTATAGATTATATACGCAACACGGATTGCAATATTGACCACTTATTTGAAGTTATTATGACAAATATTCGAAGGGATATTGATTCATAGTATTTTTTATCATATGAATAAATAGTTTCTTGTGACATAAATATTGGGAAGGAATTATCAAAATCATATGTAATAAAAGTAAATTAAGAGAATAATAGGTCTTCTACACACCAAGAAAAAGGGAATGTGACAAATAAGAAGAATAAGATCGAGAAATTTTTATTGTCTGAGAACTATGGAAATAATCACCACATAAAATTCTTGAAATGAATAGGATTTTGATATAAGTTTGGATAAAAGGGTCACAAGGAAAAAGAATCAAAATGGAATAATAAAAAGGCTATTATTCATTGTTACAACTACAAGGAGATGGGTCACTATGAAAATGAATTCCCCATACATCAAGATAATATACCTTTGAAAAATCTAAGGGATCAAGGTTGATGTTGTCCTTATTGAAAGGATGGATAAGTTTATATTTATAGTACCCAAGATATAGCATAATGGTGAAATTTAAGGTCACTCTCAATGAAGTAGTGTCGAATGCTTAAGTAGTCATACCAAAAATACTTTTTTTGAATATTTTGAAAACATAAAACTAAAACAAATAAATATAGTACTGAAAACCAAAATGGTAAAAATGAGGAAAAATTGACAAAATAGTGAATTAAATGAATCCCAGAGAAATAAAATAACATATAAAACATAAAAAAATATCAATACACATAATACAGTCACTAAGAAAAAATCCAAATCTAGGTCACTCCACCCTCAACTCCCTATCATCAATCAACTTAAGAAATTAATCAAAAACTCTCAACCTTTATCAGTGCATGATCGATGACTCAGACAACACACCTCTCTCACCTATATTATTAAAAATAAAATACCAAAAGTCTTCAGTGTTCAAACATTCCTCCAAATTGCATACTAATTCTCTCAAACTATTCATTTTCAATAGGATGTCACTAATCAGAATGAACCTATTGAGTTCGTCAACTTGAACATCCCGTCTTGATTGCTCAGTTTGAGAAATTGATATTAGAAGCAGAGAAGAGATAATTTGAGAAATTAGAAACATATCCAATGAAATAATTAAATAACATGCACCCCAATTTTCATTTATAGTCTACTAGGGAAAAGAAGAAAATGGTGATCATGATGAAGATCAGATATCTATATTGCGTCGGGTTTCATAACCTAGATCTGGCCCCACAAATTTGATATCCATCATTAGAGATCTCTGATCACAAAACAAAATGAAGGAAGAAGAATGAAACATCACAATTAAAAAAACTCAATTATAATCACAAACTTGCAATATGAAGATGGTATTTACATAACAAAAAACAAAATGAGAACAAAAACAAAAATAGAGAGGCAGAGGATGGATGAAAGAGGATGAGCAGGCTTCCATCCCCAATGTTGAAGATGATTCCCCATTCCTAGAGGATTTTATGGAGTGTAGATCAGGGAGGGTCCCCCCCCCCCTTGTAATATGAGAGTTCTTCTTATTCGAATATGAAAATAGAAAAATTCAACTAATAGGAAGTAGTGGATTTCCACGTGGTATGCTCTGATGCGCACGTCACCATCCTTTTAGTGAACTCCTAGTGAATGAATTTATCCCCATGAAAAGGTTCTAGTATCCCTCGTACTTCATTGCACATGTCCTGTCATCCCTTTTCACCTTCCACTGCCTCCACAAGCAGATTCCCCTATGCAGAACAGAAAAAACACTTGAAGCGTTAAAACATTAAAATATAACTATTATTAATATATGATTATTTGCATAAGTATAAAAAATAATTAAATATATAACTAATATATCTATAATTATTATTAATAATATATACATATATATATATATATTAAATATATTTATTATAAAAAATTATTATTACTAATGTATGTATATATATAATAACTATTATATTTATTTATTAATATTTACTATTATATATAAAACAAATTCATAAATATTATAAAGGTATAGAAGTATATTTATTATGATTAATAATATATTTACTATTACTATTATATATTTTATGATATTATATATCATATTATATTAGTATTATATATTATATAATAAAACAAAAAGAAAAACCACGAAAATGAGGGAGAGGGAGACGGTTCATGTGGAACAAGTGTTGAAAAGAGGGGAGGAAAGGGGAAACGGTGGGTAGAGTAAGGGGAATGAAGTGGGGTCACATGGAATAGTAAATATAGAGGAGAGGATGGGGTGATCAAGAGAGTTGGGGTAGTTACAGGTTTGAGTGGTTTGGTGGGTTTGGCGCAACGGGAGAGGGGTGCAGTGGTGGCTGGTCATGGATGAGTTTGTAATAGGAGTGGAATCTAATGGAATAATAGGAGTGTGGGTAGATGGTGGGGAAGGTGGGTCATGAGTGGTGACTCATATTGTCAAAAACAGTTGACATTTCTTGGTTCAGGTGAGGTCAGGTGGAATTCCAGATCTGACAGGGTTTCGTGGTTTAGGTGTGGAAAGATCTGGATTTTGATTTGGGTTAATTAAAGTTTTTAATTTGATCTATTTATCTTTAGTATTTGAATCTGGAGAAATTGTGTTGGGTCATTTCTACTTATTAGATTCTACTAGTTTTTCTTCTTCGAAACTTGTTGCTACTACTGTGGCTTGATCTGATTTTGTTGTTGTTGTGATTCCATTGATTCTGTGTTCATTATTGTTTTTTGTGGTGGACTCACATGTGGTGGTGATGGTGAGAAAATAAAGGGGGGGAATAGTGGAAGGATGGTGGAATGGTGACTGAGGATTTGATGGATAATAGTGACTCAAGTCACCTTTCTCATATGAGCAGTGATGGTGAGATGGGTAGGAATGGTGGGAGCTGGTGATGCGAGTCACTTTTGTAGCATGAGTCGCCATTGCAGGGCCAATGGTGAGTGGGGTTGGGTTGGTCCAACAGTGAGACAAGACTCACCATTGGGGGTGGATGTAGCGGTGAGACAAAGTTTGGATGGGGATCTGTGGGTGAAGGCTGGTGGTTACTCCATGAGTCACTATCAAGAGAGCAGTGGGCTGTAAAGAGGAACAATGACTTGTTTGAGTCATCATTCAAGTGGGGCTGGTGGTGATGGTGGGATGGCCCAACAATGATTCATTGAGTCACCATTTCAAAGTATAATGATGACTCGACATTACCTACACAACAAAAAATAAATTAAACAATTAAATTAGACAATAAAATTAAAAACTAATTAAAAATTAAACAAAGTTAAAAATAAAAAAAAATTAATTACGCATTATTCTGAAGAAAGAATTTTTTTATAATTAAAAAATATTTTGAAAAAAAAATTAATTTAGAATAATTAAAAATATTTAAAGAAATTTTCTTAAATTAATTAACTATATAATTAATTAAATGAATTAACGAAATTAAAGAATTAAATTAAAATAATAGTATTAAATAATAGTATTAAATTTTTAAAACTAAATTAATTATTTCAAGAACTAAAAACTAAAATGATAAATTTATTCATTTAAATAATAATTAATTAAATTAAATAATTAATAGAATAATTATTTAAAAAAACAAAAGAAATTAAATAATAAAAGAATAAAAAATTAAATTTAAAATAAAAACAAAAGAATAACAAAACATTGAAGCAGAATGAATTAATTAATTTTAAAATTATTTAAAGTGAAAACAATAATCAATAAAATATATATTTTAATAAAAATGGCTATTTTAAAACAAAATGTTCAAAATTCATAACAGTTAGTGATTATTATTATAATAAAGTGTTTTAACATTTAAAATACACTAAAAAACAAAGAATTGATGTGGAAAATTATATTAAAGACAACCACATCAAACTCTCTCACAATTAGTCTTTGTTTTCCCTCAAACAAATATAATCCCTTATATTTTTTAAAACATAATGCATGTATTAGAACACTGACTTCAAAAAGTGCATGTCCTGAATTTAAAAATCAGAGGAATAGACAAGTCAGGATTTTCAAGAATGTATTCAAAAGGGTGGTCCTTCCTAGCTTCAAAAATTCACTAGAAATCAAAGGTCTCACAAACTCTTTCACTGTCAAGTATGTCATTCCTCTTATATGAACTCATTAACTTTCCTACATCAGTTTCCAATTCAAGTTCTAATTCAAGGTGTAGGGACATGTTAAATTAAGTGGAATTGAAACCTTAACCAAAGGCACCTTTAATTCTCGATTTCTCCTAGGTTCCAAAAATCAAAGTCCAGTTATTTCCTCACTTTAATGATTCAACTCAAATGATTTTTAATTAATTAAACTATTCCCTTCTTTATTTGGGTTCAAAATTAACCTCACCTAAATGAGTTAATTCTTGACAAGGGAGCTTTATTCTAATTTTTCCCATCCATATCTCTTGTGTAGAGTATTGTGCATAGAAATTATTTAAATTGAAATTGGATTTTATTTATTGAAATAAACGCAACTAGTGAAACTTTTCTCAAATAATCACCATGGGATCCCATTTTCCCATTTTACTCTAGTTGCAAAAGACTTAAATAATTATCAGTTGAGTTGACTTCCTAAAGTGATTGAATATTTTTATAAAAAATATGAGTCCCCTAGGTTTTAGTAAAAATTTATAGTTACATGAAGTCATGATCCTAATTCCACAAAAAACTATACTATCACACTCCATTCCTAAGTTCCTATGTATAAAATTCATAAGACAGTGAAAAATTCCACTCAAAAATAACCCATCCTTAACATTTTCTGACTAAGTACAACCCCCAACATTCAGAATTTAGTATTCCACTAGGAAGGAAGGAATTGAGATTCCAAATAATTTCAAAGAGATTAGAATTTTGGTGGTGTGAAATGACTCATTACTAGGTGAGGATGGTCTAAAAAATTAAAAATACGGGAAGTTGACGGTGACTCATAACTTTGGAAAAAAATTGGAAAAATTTCAACCATTTTGTTTTCCAAAATTCAAGGATTAATTTGAAATAAACAATATAATAACCCCTCTCCCCCACACTTAAAACTCAACATTTTCCCCAATGTTGAACTTTAAGATGGGAGATAGTATTCAGAGTTTTTAAATAAATTTTTAGTTGTGGAGGAAAGTTCAAAAAGAATGTTTTCCACACCACAAATTAAAGAAGAAAAACAAAAAAACACATAAACAAAATAGAAAAAGGGTGATTTTTTTAAAGAATATCATAATAGCAGCATAAAATGTGATGTAAAAAACAAAAAACTAATCAAAGTGAGTGAAATGGGTTCAAGAAAGTTCCACAATTCAGTTCATCAAAGTGTTCAACTCACTAGATTTTAATAAGCAAGCACGCAAGTAGAAAAATAGAAATATAAACTTCAAAAGGGCTAAAAGTGGACTCCCCATCATTTATAATCATACAACAGATTGTTAAATATTAATAGAAAATAAACTATAAAAATAGTAAAACACTTCCCTATAAAATTTGACCTTTGACCATTAATATTCATTCAGAATATCCTTTTTAAGTAGCACCATGTAATTACCCATATTTATTACCTACAAGTTCAAAAAGTGAGAATAAGAACCTAGAATTTAATGGTCAAGAAAAAATTAAACCAAGGATTGAGTTAAAAAGATGTTATCTATATGAAGCAGTGGAATGCTCCCTTGGTTTTCCTTTTCCAAGATTCCGGTAGTAGTATCACTCTCATGTTGCAACATGTCATGATACACCATTAGACAGACAAAAAAAAAGATATTCAAGTAGAAAGAGTAAACATTATTGAAAAAATAAAATAAAATTAAAATAGTATGAAGACCATGGGATAGTTCCCATGAAACACTATGTTTAAAGTCCTTAGTTATACTAGAGAAATCATCATTCTTCCAATATAGAGATAGTAGCCAAGCCCTTTGGCTTACCTTCAAAGAAATGCTTTATCCTCTGACTATTGACCAAAAATGGTCTTCTTTATTCTCTTAATATATCCAAAGCTCCATTGACCAAAGCTCTCACAATGGTAAAGGGTCCTAAACATTTAGTCTTCAACTTTCATGGAAACAGTTTTAGTCTAGAATTAAAAAACAGGACCCTCTAACCAACATTAAAGTCCCATTTCTAAATGATTGAATCATAAAAAGCCTTTGATCTCTCTTTATAAATTTTAGCATTCTCATAAGACTCCCTCCTGATCTCCTCCAGCTCAGTAATCTCTAATATCCTCTTCTCACCAGCTGACTTAAAATCTAAGTTCAGGGCCTTCACTACCCAATAAAATTTTTGTTGCAACTCAACAGGAAGATTAAAGTTTTCCTGAAAAACTGAGCTATGTGGTGAAATCCCTATGGGAGTCTTGAAAGAAGTTTTGTAGGACCAAAGTGTCTCATCTAGATTCACTAACCAATCTTTCCTAGAACTAGAAACTTTATTCTCCAAAATATTTTTAAGCTCCATGTTTGAAACTTCTGCTTACCCACTAGATTGTAGGTGGTAGGTGGTACCTGACTTATGTGATCACCCATTATTCTCTATCAATCTATTTAATTTAAATTTTTTTAAGTGAGTACCATTTTTAGTGATTAATTCTCTAGGGACACCAAACCTATAAAAAATGTTTTTCTTGATGAAATTCACCACACTAGAAGCAAAATTATTGGGCATAGCTACTGCCTCAACCCACTTGGACACATACTCTACAGAAACCAGAATATACTCATTACTATAAGATATTGGGAATGGTCCCATGAAGTCTATTCCCCAAACATCAAAAATTTTAACCTCTAAATTTTTTTTTGATGCAGTTTCTACTTTCTTCCAACATTTCTTATCACTTGACATTTTTCAGAGCCTATGACCAAACTTCTAGCATCATTGAACAAAGTAGGTGAGTAAAAACTAGCATGTAAAACCTTCTAGGAAGTCATATCTCCTCCATGGTGTCCACCCCAAGGTGATGAATGGAAGCTCTCAAGTATGGGAAACATCTCCTCCTCATCCACACATCTCCTCAAAGTATCATCGACACACCTTCTAAAGAGAAGAGGTTCATCCCAAAAATAATATTTCAATTTAGAGATGAACTGATTCCTTTGGTTGTTTGAGAGGTCCTTCGCCCTAACACCAACTGAAATAAAGTTTTCATAGTATACAAACCAAGTAGATTGTTGCACAGAAGAAGCAAATAGTTTTTCATCAAGAAATTATGTATTGATCTCTTTTGGTTTCTCACTTTGGGTATTTGGAAGCCTAGAAAAGTGATCTGACACAAAATTCTCATCCCCATTCTTATCCTTGATAACCAAGTAAAACTCCTGAAACTGTAACTTCCATCTCATCAGCCTAGGTTTTGAATCCTTCTTAGCCAACACATACATAAGGGCATCATGTTCTCTGAAAATTATAACTTTGGATCCTATCAAGTATTTTATGAAATTTTCAAAAGAAAACATGAAAATAGCCAGTTCCTTATCAGTGGTTGAGTAGATCTTTTGGGAATCGTCCAGTATATTTTTGACATAATAAATGACATGATGCTTCATATCCTTCTTCTTCCCCAAAACATGACCCACTACTAGATCACTATCATCACTCATTACCTCAAAAGGGAGATTCTGGTTGGGGGAAATTATCACAGGTGAAGTAGTAAGATTCTCTTTGAGAATATTAAAGGACTCTAGACATTTCTCATAAAAGGAAAAGGAAGTATCTTTAACTATAAGTAAGCATAAGGCTCTTGTGATTTTATAAAATTCCTTAATGAATCTTCTGTAAAACCCAGCATGACCCAAAAACATCTGATCCCCATGACATTTTCGAGTGGGGGAAACTTTTGGATAACAAACACCATGGAATTATCGACCTCCATCCCCCACTTAGACACTTTGTAACCTAATAAAATATCTTTAGTAGCCATGCATTGGCACTTTTCCAATATTAAAATCAGATTGGTCTCTTGGAACCTTTCTATCACAGTTTCAAGATTTTCAAGGCTACTGTCAAAATAACTTCCCAATACTAAAATATCATCCATGACAACCTCAATTTCACATTCAATCATATCTAATAATATGGCCATCATGCACCACTGAAATGTGGATGGATAACTACACAATCTAAAGGGAATATGCTGGTAGGAGAATGTCCCAAATGGAAAATTGAAAGTGGTTTTTTCTTGATCCTAAAGAGAAATGGAAATCTGATTGTAACATGAGGAACCATCAAGAAAATAGAAATATTCATTTCCTACCAATCTCTCCAAAATATAGTCCAAAATGGTATGGGAAAGTGGTTTTTTCTTGTGGCAGTATTGAGTTTCCTATAATCTATACAAACTCTCCATTTATTTACAGCCCTAGTTTGGATTTGCTCATTTTTTTAATTACTTACTACTGTCACTCCACTATTTTTAGAAACCACCTAGATAAGGCTTACCTAGGGGCTATCAAAAATGGGAAAGATTATCCCAGTATCCCACAATATGATCATTTATTCTCTAATTACTTCCATCATATTGGGGTTGAGTATCCTTTAGGCTTCCACTCTAGGTTTAAACTCAGGTTCCATGGGAATTTTTTGAAAGCATAAGGCAAGACTTATCCCCTTTATATCATTAATTGTCCATCCCATGATAGACTTGTAGTTCTTCAAAAAATTCAGTAGGTTTTTCACTTGACTAATAGTTAAATTTAATGAAATTATCCCATGAAGGGTGGAACTATCTCCTAAAAAGTAATATTTGAGAAGTTTATGAAGGTTTTTGAGTTCAAGAATGGGTGGTGATTCACTATATATAAGAAACTTGGGCTTAGGTTGGATAAGGTCTCTATGTTTCCTCTTAAAGAAGGCAGTGAAGAATGATTCTTCCTCATCACCAGAACTTCCAAAAAAAATCCTCACACTTAGACTCTTATATAGGGGATAGAATGTATTCCAAATAAAACTCAACTAGGTGCTCCAAAAACTCTCCCTCAAACTCATCAATAGGATATCTCTCCTCACTTGAGCTAATTCCCATGTAAGTGGTAGTAGGGATCTCAGGTTCTCCATTAATCTCCTTTATCATCCTTAGGAACTCCTCTTCCTCATCATAAACATTACCCTTGGCATCTAACAACTCATCTTTGGGAAATATTGGGTGGGTGGGTTCTTTGATTTTCTTAAAAACAGTGAATTCTTCATTTTGTTAACCCATGTTGAAAATTAACTTTCCTTAGAGACATATATCATTGCTCCTCGTGTGGACAAGAAGGGCCTACCAAGGATGATAGGTACCTCATGGTCACACTTCCTTTCAAGGAATAAAAATTCAGCAGGTAGAAACACTACTAGGATTTTGGTGTTTTGCGACGGGCTATTTGCGACGGGAGCCCATTGTAAAAACTCTTTTGTGACGGGGTCCCATCGCAAAATAGCCCATTGCAGAAAACGGCATCGCAACAAAGTTATTGCAATGGTAAATCAACCCGTCACAAAAACTTTTAAAATATATATATATAATCTATTTGCAACGAGGCCCCATTAGAAATTCTTAATAAAAAAAATATAATATTATTAATATAATAAAATAATAAAAAATATTAAAATTCTTAATATTTTCAAATACTTAATAAAATAATAAAATTATAAAATTATGATTAATGAAAAAAATAATAATATTATTATTAAAATAATAAAAAAAATATTAAAATATTAAAATTCTCAAGATTCAAAAAAAATTATAAAAAAATCATAAAATATTATTATTAGTAGTAGTAAAATAAATAAACATTAAAAAATATAATACTAATAATAAATATTAAAATATTAAAATATTAAAAAAATATACAATATTCGCACCAATATAAAAGAAAAAAACTGTAAATAGTTCATATTACAAAAATGTTTAATTCAAATGTTTTTAACAGAATAAAAAAAATAATTGGGGGGATAGTCTTTTGGAGGAGCTGGAGGAGCTGGAGGAGCTGGAAGAGATTGTGGAGGAAACTTCATCCCTAAACTATGAGCCAGACAGTGCATGTATTCCATCTGATCGTGTTGGTGTTGTTGTCATCGATGCATGTCCTCCTCGTGTTGCTACGGATGCCATCGATGCATGTCCTCCTCATGCTACTGTTGTTTTCATTGATGCATGTCCTCCTCATGCTACTGCTACTACTGCTGCCATCGACGCATGTCCTCCTCATGCTACTATTTCTTCTGACGCATCTCTTCTTGCTGCTTCTGCAAACTCTCTATAAGCTCAGCTTGAGCTCGCAACTGCTCTTGATACTATGAGCCAGAAGATTATGTCTCTCCATGATCTTCTCTCGAGCTAGATGTCGACATCGCAACTGTACCATAATAAGTCCCAGGAGTCAAATGAGAGCTGATACCAACTACTCGGCCCTTCTCGAAAGCATATTGGGTCGCCTACATCCATGTCGCCTCATCGAAATGGTGGGAACTAGTCTGATCAGCCATCTCAGCCTGACTCTCAGCCTGTGTCTGAAAGTTCATGGCCTCATATGACTCCTTTAGTTTCAATTTGAAATTAAAATAGTAAAAATATTATATTTAGTTAATTTTCAAACTGAAAAATAAATAATACTAACCACAATCTGATGCTGGCGATCACCTATAATCTCTCCAATGGTTGGATCGTTGTACATCCTTTGATAAACATCGTACTCCGTAATATCAGGATGCTCGACTACCTATATGAATATAAAATAAATTATTTATATTTAATGATATATAAAATATTTAAAATATATACTTACTAGATGCTCTCTATGTGTACTGAATGTACGGATACCAGGTCGATGTGTCACCTCCTATCTCCCCCAGTTCTATTGGCCCAATGAAGATCTCCTTTGAAATCCACCAATTAACCAGTGTGAACATAATCCATCCAAAACGTGAGATGAAATGTACTCTGGTTGGTGGGCTCTATATGACTCATCAAATATTGTCGCTTCTTCTTTCTTAATGGTTGTCCTTCTCAAATTATGCAAAAATTGATGGAAACACTCACACATAGACACCTCTCATGCCTCGTGGATAACGGCATGCATGTTATCATTGATGGGATACCATAAACCCTACAAATAATTTATAATATCAAGTTATTAATGAAATAAATTTCTAAATAAATATTATTTATTTATGTACTAGCCAATGATTGAACATTCCAAGCTGCACATCAATGGGAATCTATTCCCATGTGATCCATGGCTGAGAAAAATAATTGTACAAGATAGCGCTCCCCTGTCTAATAGTTACATGCGCAAAACTATGAAAAAAGAAAAAATAATCAAACAATTAGTATATAAATAAATTAATAAAAGATAACTAAAATACACAAGTTATCATACCTCCACATGCATGGATCAAAACCAAGATGTGGACATTGCTCAGGGATAGGGCCAGGAATCATAAGTTGTGCAAGACTACAGCCCCTCCACGTACCCCCTGATCCGCTAGTAGCTTGAGGGTCAGATGATCCCAAATCCTCTTCATCCAAAGTTAGCTTATCCTCCTCCAAATCACAAAGTAGATCAGGGTCCATCTGAAACACAAAATGATTGTTGTTAGCAGATAGTTGAAAATAACTATTACATATAGATGTATATTAGTTATGATTATAATTAGAATTTAACTGTGTCAATGTTCACCTTCATCATCATCTTCATATCTGACTATGTCAATGTCTTCATATTCATCATCGACGTCATCAATATCCATATGAGTTTTAGTTTCATCATCTCTTTCCATTTCAAATTTATTTGTAACATCATTAACATCATTGTCATCATCGACCCTTAATTGTGGGGTATCATCATCGATATTCATGTCTCTTTGTGAAAAGGGTGTATTTTGAGTAGTCTCTTAAAAAAATTCAATTCCTTGTACTTCATCAGAACCACATTCAGTTTGAGTAAACTGATTTTCCTGATATTTCATTTTTATTATTCACTACCAATCACTCAGGTCTCTTGAAGTAGCATAGTACTTTGCATAATATATTTGATGTGCCTATTGAGCTAGTAAAAATGGTTCATTTATTTCAAGAAGACTTTTATATTTAATATCTATGATTCCATGAATCGGATGAACACGCAAGCCTCTCTCAGTATCTAACCACCGACATTTAAACATTGTTATGTAATTTTTCCCTAGATAACATAGTTCAATAATTTCATCCAGTATTCCATAAAATTCAACTTCATTTTCTATATGATACGATCCTCTCAAGAAAAATTCACTTTTAATTGTTTTTTTGATTTCCCATATGCAAGTGTATGAAATCAAAAACCATTCACCACATATGCATTGTAAGATTTAACCATTTTTGATGGTGGGTTACTCAATATACACAGTCGCTTATCAATTTTATCTGCATATTGAGACACCTAAAAATTTGTAAAAAAATTATCAATATAATAAATAATAAACTAAATTGATATGTTAAACCATCAATAATTTATGTTACCAGTTTTTGAAACCATTGAGAAAACAAAATTGTCGGCGTTCTTCAAAAGAAGCTGCTGTAATTTTTGGAAGATGTTTCTTGATATAATTATCATATAACCTACAAATAAAATAAGTTTACTAATTGTAACATAAATTATAGAATAAGTGATAGAATCACTCACAGTACAAATGAATTTATTTCTTCATAGTTGAGCAGAACATATGTATGAGCTCTGTGATGTTCATCATCTGAAAGTCATCATTCATGAACTCCACTGAAGCCAAGCTATGGCTGATTAAAAACTGATAATTGATTGTCCATTTCATCATCATAATTCCCATAATTTTTTCCCATGCAGTTGTGTTTTGAGGGATATTCAGATTCAAAATAATGAGAGTAAGAAAAAAAGAAATTTCCTATTGCAAATAAGCTTCAGCAATTGATGCTTTGTTACATACTTTTTTCTTCAATTTCTACATGCATCTCTAGAATTGCTACGTCCATCAAAACTATACCAGACCTCCATATTTAGATTCACGTGGAAAATGTAATATAAGATGTTCTATTGAGTCAAAGAAAGTCAGTGGGAAGATTTTTTCCAGTTTACATATAATGACAACAACATCTTCTTCCAGTTTACTTAGTGCATCATAGTCTGTTTTTGCCACACAAATATCTCGAAAAAAATGTGATATGTCTGTTATCGAATCCCAAATCATGGAATTCAACAAACCTCTGAATCTAATCGGTATAATTCTTTCCATTATAACATGACAATCATGAATTTTTAATCTGGTAATATAACCATTCTTAACACATATACCCAAATTAGAATCATATTCATCTGGAAGTCTCAAATCTACAATACACTGACAAAATAATTAGTAACTCTCTTTAGATAGTGTATAAGCTACTTTTGGCTTCATTAACCTCTATGATCTGGCATTTTGAAACGGTTCAAGTTCCATTCATCTGCAAATTTGGGCAAGATCTAATTGTGCCTTTACATTATCTTTGGTCTTACCTAGTGTATCCAAAACTGTATGAAATAAATTATCAAAATAGTTTTTCTCAATATGCATGACATCCAACATGTGTCGGACCAATAAATCAGACCAATATGGAAGATCCCAAAAAATTCTCCGTTGTATCCAATTATGCTCTTTCCCAAAGACATGAATTTTATGTTGGTTTAATGTTGTTCTAAATGTGATGGGAGGTAATGAAAATACAATTGATTTTAACTCTATACCTGAGATCATTTTCAGAGGTCCAACCCTTTCAATTATGTCTTTTCTGAAATGAGATTTGTTCCTCTGAAAAGGATGGTCGGTTGGAAGAAATCTGTGATGACAGTCAAAATAGCAAGATTTTTTTTCATTAATGAGCATAAAGGTTTTGTTGTCTTTCATATAGTAAGGACATGATTTCGGACCATGTGTACTCTAGCCAAATAACATTTTATATACCAGGAAGTCACTAATCATCCACATCAATGCAGATTTTAATATGAAATTTTGTTCCACAGCAACATCATATGTACTAACACCATTACTCCACAATGAATTTAACTCGTCAATCAATGGTTTTAAATAAACATCAATATTATTTTTCGGATGTCCTGGGATTAATAAGGTAAAAAAGATATAGATCCCCTTCATCAACATCCATGGAGGTAAATTTAACTGAGTTATAAAGATAGGTCAACATGAATACTGACTACCATAAGAATCAAACTAACAGAAACCATTAGTAGAAAGACTCAATCACACGTTTCGAGCTTCTAAAGAAAAATACAGATGCAGTCGGTCAAAAATTTTCCATGAATCACCATCAAATGGATGATTCAATATTTTATCAGTTGAAATCTTGGTTTTTTGACATGACATCATTGAATTTGTGTTATGAGACATAAACAAATGCTGCAACTTGGGTGTAAGGGTGAAATATCTCAACTATTTCACAAGAATCAATCCAGAATTACCTGGTTGAGCTTTTTTATACCTAGATTTTCCACATGTGGGACAACTATCCAATGACTCATTTTCACTAGAATATAAGATGCAATCATTTTCACATGAATTAATCTTCTGATAACTAAGGCCCAGATTAAGAACCATCCTCTTACTCTCATAGTAATTTGAAAAAAAATACATTTCCTTCAGGTAATAGTGTTTTAACCAAAGAAAATATTTAATCTAAACAGTTGTCTAACATTGAATTATCTGATTTAATATCCATAAATTTTGTAACCGATTCTAATTTGCTTATCTTGCAACCAGGATATAATGCATTCTCAGCAGACCTCAACAACT
This sequence comes from Viscum album, assembly GCA_963277665.1. Classification (NCBI taxonomy): domain Eukaryota; kingdom Viridiplantae; phylum Streptophyta; class Magnoliopsida; order Santalales; family Viscaceae; genus Viscum; species Viscum album. Next base: position 932,907,646 of record OY728165.1, read on the forward strand.
CATAAAATTTGAATGGTGCCAACTCAGGAGTTAAATCACTAGCATCTTGAGTTTCAGTTTGTTGAACATATGAACCTGAAACATCATGTACTAAGTTTTGAAACCGTAATGGATCTGGAATCAAGTTATTAGTATCTTCTCTGGAACTGCGTTTACCGTGTTGATACCAAAAAACATAATTTGGTTGAAAACCAAACCACAAGAGATGTCCCCTAACCATGTCAAATGTGTCAAACTTTCTCAGAGCACATTTTTTACAAGGATACTTAATTGTGCCTCCTGAAACAAATACTGGTTTTGATGATGCAAATGATAAGAAAGCTTCAAAACCTTCAATATATGTAGGATTTAAACCAGAACAGTTTGGATTTCTGCACTGATTTATCCAAGCGTGATCATCTAATAATGATTTTTGTCGACTTCCTTGTTCAATATTTTTCTTCAAAATATAAAATCATTACTATTTTTAAATAATTTGAAATTAGAAAAACACTATCCAAAAAAATAAGATAAATAATTACAACTACTTCTTAATAATTACCATTAATTATGGGTGACACAATTTTTAGTGGATTGACGGCTACTCTTTTATCTGATGGCTCATTTACTTGCAACTTGCTCACACTGAAATCACAATGAAAAATTTTCTCAGAGGTATGTTTATTCATTCTTGTGCATAAAGGAATGAATAAGCGTACCTCCAAGTATATTCTTCTTTTTGATTTCAGTGTCATAAAGATGCAATTAAATGAGTCGTGAGACAAAAGAGCCCCCTTTTCATGATGAATCTTCTTCTTGAAACTGTCACCGCTTAAAAACATTATGAAAAATTTGGTCCTACGAATGCATATTCAATCTCGTGCAAACGAGATTGATATGCATATGTAGAAGCATACTTTTCATATTGTTTTGAGTCAGTGGGAGTTGAAAGGAGAAGATTCATCGAGAAAAAGGAGTGTCGTCAATCCACTGAAAATTGTGCCAAGTTATTACAATTTATTACAATTGATTTTATTTCTAATTATTGCTAATTATTTCTAATTATTGCTAATTATTGCTAATTATTGCTAATTATTGCTAATTATTTCTAATTATTGCTAATTATTGCTAATTATTGCTAATTATTCCTAATTATTGCTAATTATTGCTATTTATTTCTAATTGTTGCTAATTATTTCTAACTATTTCTAATTATTGCTAATTATTATTAATTATTGCTAATTATTGCTTTTTATTGCTATTTATTGTTATGTATTGCTATTTATTTTTATTTATTGTTATTTATTGTTATTTATTGTTATTTATTGCTATTTATTGTTATTTATGTCTATTTATTGCTATTTATTATTATTTATTACTTTTTATTACTGTTTATTGCTATTTATTACTATTTATTACTATTTATTACTATTTATTACTATTTATTACTAATTATTACTAATTGTTACTAATTATTACTAATTGTTACTAATTATTACTAATTGTTACTAATTATTACTAATTATTACTATTTATTACTAATTATTACTAATTATTACTAATTATTAATAATTATTAGTATTTATTACTAATTATTAGTATTTATTACTATTTATTACTATTTATTACTATTTATTACTATTTATTGCTATTTATTTCTATTTATTTCTATTTATTACTATTTATGACTATTTATGACTAATTATTACTATTTATTACTAATTATTACTATTTATTACTATTTATTACTATTTATTACAATTTTTTAATTTTTTTACTATTTATTACTACTTATTACTATTTATTACTGATTATTACAAATTATAACAATTTATTACTATTTATTGGTATTTATTAGTATTTATTACTATTTATTAGTATATATTAGTATTTATTACTATTTATTAATATCTATTACTATTTATTAGTATTTATTACTATTTATTAGTATTTATTAGTATTTATTAGTATTTATTACTATTTATTAGTATTTATTAATATTTATTAGTATTTATTAGTATTTATTACTATTTATTTGTATTTATTTGTATTTATTACAATTTATTACTATTTATTAGTATTTATTAGTATTTATTACAATTTATTAGTATTTATTTTCATTTATTAGTATTTATTTCTGTTTATTAATGTTTATTTCTATTTATTACTATTTATTACTATTCATTTTTATTTATTAGTATTTATTACTATTTATTACTATTTATTAGTATTTATTAATATTTATTACTATATATTAGTATTTATTAATATTTATTAGTAATTATTACAAATTATTGTTATTTATTACTATTTATTACTATTTATTACTATTTATTACTATTTATAACTATTTATAACTATTTATTACTATTTATTACTATTTATTACTATTTATTAGTATTTATTACTATTTATTACTATTTATTACTATTTATTACTATTTATTAATATTTATTACTATTTATTAGTATTTATTACTATTTATTACTATTTATTAGTATTTATTTCTATTTATTAGTATTTATTTCTATTTATTACTATTTATATCTATTTATTACTATTTATTACTATTTATTTTTATTTATTAGTATTTTTTACTATTTATTAGTATTTATTACTATTTATTACTATTTATTTTTATTTATTAATATTTATTAGTAATTATTGCAAATTATTACTATTTATTACTAATTATTACTATTTATTAGTATTTATTAGTATTTATTAGTATTTATTACTATTTATTAGTATTTATTACTTTTTATTAGTATTTATTACTATTTATTGTTATTTATTTCTATTAATTAGTATTTATTACTAATTATTATTATTTATTGCTAATTATTAGTATTTATTACTATTTATTACTATTTGTTACTATTTATTAGTATTTATTACTATTTATTACTATTTATTAATATTTCTTACTAATTCTAACTAATTAATACTATTTATTACTAATTCTTGATATTTATTACTATTTTTTCTAATTATTACTGTATTTCTAATTATTACTAATTAGTGTTAATTACTATTAATTACTGCAAAATACAGCTACTAATTACTAATTACTGCTGGTTATTTATATACATTACTAATTATCGTTAATAATTATTAATTATTAATAATTACTAAGAGTTAGTACTAATAATTTAATTTTATTATTACAAATAAATACTAATGACAAAACAATTTAAATCTAACTTAATTACAACTAATCAATAATAATTAAAATTAATATAAAAAAGGAAATAAATACCAAATTAAATAAAACATAAATACCTTTAAACTTGATCTCTTATAATTGTTGGTGGCTTCACAACTTCTTCGTTAAAAAAGGTTACTCTAAAAAAACTTCACTCTAAAATTAGAGTTCACAGAAGCAGAGGAACAAAAAATCCAGGTGGAGAGAAGAAAAAATGGAGGGGGTATATATATGTTAGATTAGTTGTGACGGGACAATTAGTGATGGGAATCTCGTCACTAATAGTACTTTTTGCAGCAAGACATGTCGCAAATACCTTCATCCGCATTAATTACGGTCGGCGGTTAAAAGGTTATTTGTGACGAGTCACATCGCAAAAAGTGACATGCCAACACACTATTTGCAACAGGACGACATCTCATCGCAAATAGGTTTTTATCGCCGCCATTTATTTGCGATGGGTGGTGCCAACCCATCATAATTACCCATTCGTGCGGTTTGGCACGCAAACTGTGTCAATCTGCGCATAAGTTTTTGCGATGGGGTGCCTATTCTCGTTGCAAATAACCTCTTCGACGGACTATTTGTGACGGGATTTATTCCCTTCACAAATGACGGTTTTTCCCGTAGTGAAAGAGTTTTCCTACTCCTACTATAAAATCATCAACCCTACCCACTGGGTGAGTAATGGATCTATCAGTAGGTTGTAACACAATAGTGGTGGGTTGGGGAACTCCTAATCTCAAGTGTTGTAAAAGTGAAAGACGAATCAGGTTTATGCTAGATCCCAAATCACACAACCAGTTAAACTTACCACTTTCATCCCTAATGGTGCAAGGGATGACAAATCTCCCTAGGTCCTGCTATTTAGGAGGTATCCTATTTTGAAAAACCACACTACACTCCACTGTTAGACTATATGTGGAAAAATATTCCATGGTATTTTTATTTGAGCATATTTTCTTGAGTGATTTTATGTATGATAGATTTGGAGGAGAGATTCTAGGAATTGGATGTCAATGATAATCTTCATTACAACTTTGAGAAATTTCAGCAGTTCAGAATCATGGGTTAGTTTTTCTATTATATATGGAGAGGTATTATTGGGTAAAAGTTTCTCAGAATTGGAGGCATCCCTATTTCTTACTCTTTAATAATTTTACTCTTTCTAATTTATTTTTTTTAATGAAATTTTCTTTTGGATTTTCAGTTGGAATAGCAGGAACCAGAGGGTTCCTAATGCTACTGTCTGGTTTTCCAGATTCAGTTTTTTCTAGATTCAAATTTTCATCTTAATCTTGTTTTTGATTTTCAGCAAGTTTATGTTCTTTCCTAGGCTCTTGGTGGGTTTGGATACAACTTCTGGTGGTCACAACCATTGCATTTTCTCTTGGGTTGGCATCAGTGGTACTGGGAAACCTACCTTTTTCTCCACTTCCCACGTCCCTAGGAAACTTCCCCATTTTTATTTTTAGGATTTTCATTCTTGCATTCCTTTGACTTTTATCAAAGTCATTTTTTGTTCTTTTGTTCATCAAATCTACTTATCAACTGATAAAACAAACCCATCACCTCATCTTTTTAATTGGATGAATTAGCCTTGGGTTGGTGTTGGGGATGGAATTATTGCCTAGGAGGTTGCTGGAATCCAAGAGGGGCAGCAGGTCGAATGACTCTATGCTCCCTCCAAGATAGGTTTGGGTGGTTCCTATACCCCTGATTGTAGGTATTGGAAAATGGGTCTTCCCTAGGCTTCATCCTAGAACCATATCCAATAAATATGGCACTCTTAGGAGCTTGGGTGGGCATATAAAAGTTTATAAATCATGTTTGTGAGTGCCTATACATGCCACAATAGTGACATATCCCCCTAAGGGTGTTGTGGGTATTCTCATTGAAGAAGCCAGTTTCTTGATATTCAGCTTCATGAACTAGGTTTGGTTCCTTCCTCGCAATGGTTCTCCTCCTAGAATAGTTATATAGGGAGTTTTGTGCTAAGGTGTTGAAGATATGTTTGAGCTCCTCAGTTATCTTATCATTAAAGTCTCATCCAACAGGTTGATCCACTGAGGTTTGGTTATAAGGGGTAAGGATATTGTAGAATGTGTCCATGAGTAATTGAGGGGTATACTGGTGTTTAAAACAGTGCCTAAGTAATCCCCTAAACCTATCTCAAGGTTCATGGAATAGATCACCCTCATCTTGAATGAATATTCTAATCTTGTGCCTAATTTTATATGTCATCATCCAAGGATAGAATTTCATGGTAAAGGCATTGTAGACATGATCCCAGGTGACAAAGATCTTTTCCTCTAACTATTGGAACCAGGATCTGGCATTTCCCTTGAGGCTGAAGGGGAAAACTCTTAGTTTTAAATCTTCCTTAGTAACCCTTCAGTGGATGCTACTAGACACTATAATATAAATCCCTAATAAAGTCAAGGGATTCTTCAGTAGGTATACCATTGAAGTTCTGCAACTAATACAACATGGACTATTTGATTTCATTGTTTCATGACCTAGGTGAGAGCCTAATACAGGATGGGTTTCTAGAGATAGAAGGTAAAAAGGAATTCTATCAAACTATGTCTCTCAACAATCTCATTTCCTAGTTGATTAATCATTCCAGGCTAGTTCAAATTCTCAGTTGGTGGATTGTTCAAGTTCTCATTTTCAAACTCTCAGTTGACTTCCCTTTTTTTCTTTTTCAATTTTCTTAAATTCTTCTCAATTTCAGGGTTCACGGGTTCTAAATTCTCATATTTGGATGTAGTAAGCATACAATAGGAGTTTCTCTTTCCTTTTATGAATTTTATTTTTTGTATATTTTTTTTTTATTTTTTTATAGATTTTGTATTTTTGATTTTTTTTGTGTTTTACGTTTTTTTAAATTGTTTGTTGTTTTTTTCAATTTTTTTATGTTTTTTTAATTTTGGTCGCAGGTGTCCTCCCCGGTAACGATGCCAAAATTTAACGATGTTCTTGTCATGAGGGCGGTCAAATTTACATTTATAGTACCCAAGATATAGTACAATGGCTAACCTCGAGGCCACTTTCAAGGAATCAGTGTTGAATGCTTAAGTGGTCGTTTCGAATATCTTTTTGTGTTTGGTGAATATTTTGAAAACATCAAACTAAAACAAATGAAGACAGTGCTGAAAACCACAGTGGCGGAAATAAAGAAGCATTGAAAAATTAGTGAATAAAAAGAAACATAGAGAAATCAAATCACACATTGAACATAAAACGATAGTAAGGAAAACCAGACAGTCATTAAGAACAAAGAAAAATCTATGTCACTCCACCCTCGACTCCCTATCATCAATCAACTTAAGAAATGAATTAAAAACTCTCAACCTCGCTCTGTGCCTGACTGATGACTTAGACCATACACCTCTCTCACCTATACAGTGAACAATCAAACACCAAAATTCTTTGGTGCTCAACCATTCCTCCAAATTGAAAACTAATTCCCTCAAAAAATTCATTTTTGTTAGGATGTCACTAATCAGAATGAACCTATTGATTTTGTCAGATTGCACATTGTTTCTTCTAGAAATGGGTATGACCTTGTTCGTTTAAGGTTCAAAATTTCCAATCGGTTTCTAACGGGTTTATTCGTAGAACCAGAAACATCCAATGACTCTATACCCATTTGGACCTACTTTCCAAAGGTAAGTGCTCATTAGTTGTGGACTAATGAGTCTTAAGAATTTTCATTGGTCAAGAGGATGGGAGGTCAGGCTCATCACACATTTTTGTGGGGAATTATTCCCTACTCCGGGACTCTCTTATATATTTAAGTTATTTTCACGGATCCTTATTAATTCACCAAGAATAAAAATGAGTTTTCCTTTAGATTTAGAAATAAATGATTGGTATGTATGCAATTTAGAGAATCTTTTATATGTATTTAAGGTTATTCATTGATAGAGAATTATCTATGTGTATTAGAGATCCTTAGTCAATGGTGTCCTTCAATACATTATATAGAATTATCTTGGTCATTATGATGACTATACTGGTTTTGAAGCCACTCAGTAGGGCACTTGAAGTTTATTATACTTCAGAAAGACAGGGATTATTCTAGAGTTGGGATCTTACCTGTAGACAGGCTACCTACGTATCCTTGTTAAAAAAGAATCATAATCCACGTAGTTCGATTAGATGGATATAGTTTAACGTCATATGGTATGGAAATGAATTAATGAGAGATGGGATTGAACCTTATAAAGGCTTCCTACATACTCTAGTTTTAAGGAAGAGATCAAAGTCCACATAGTTCAGGTGGTGAAATATGGGGTTTATGCATGGTTAATGGCCCAAAAAGAAATTTTGTGATTACTTTCACACTCTAAGCTCACATGAGTCATGCTCGGTATGAGAAAAAAGAGGTATCGGTAAGCTTGACGATGGTGCCATAAAGAATGTAGTTATAAGAAATGATGTGGAGCTTACGTATGTATGACGGCCTGAGTAAATGAAGATGAGGAATTAGTTCAGGAAAGAAGCCTAGGGGTAGGGTCCATAAAGGTATTTGTGCTTTATGGAGATTTGGAATTTTAACTCAGGACTTACTCCTAAAAAGGAATCCCAAATTAAGAGGGAATTATGATTGGGTTTTATTCCTAATAAGGAATCCCAAATCAAAAGAAAATAAGGTTGGGGCTTACTCTTGAGAAGGAGGACCAATTAAAGGGAACTTATAACCTAGGGCTTAATCCTGAGAAGGAGGCCCAAAGTTAAAGGAAATTATGATTGGGACTTACTCCGGAGAAGGAGGCCCAAATTAATTCCTCTCAGATAAGGAAGACAACAAAGGAACAATGCCATAAATGGATTTGAATAAGGTTTTGAAGGCCATGTATTAAAGAGGAGAGGTGAATTTGAAGAAAGAAGGTGACCAGGAAAGAGGCGCACAAGTTTTTTTTTTGGCGCGCAAGTCCTGGTCGCGCAAGTATACTTGTACAACATGAGTCACCTTGGGAAACGAAGAATCCATAGGGTAATACTTGGGTGATTTTGAACTCAAGCCCTTAGTATTATCCCTAGAGGCTTCCAGAAGAGTGGAGCGCAAGTTCCCTTGAGAGGGAAAGGTGGAGCGCAAGTGTCTTCACTTCCCTTAAGGGTTGGACACTTAGGCACGCAAGTATTGATGAGTTCTAATACTTAGGCCTTATTCTTCCTCTTTAGAACTTCCATTCTAGGTAAATAATTACCTTAAAAGTGTTCGAAAGATGTCAGAAAAAGACTTGGGCGACCAGAGTTTGAATCTGAGTTTTGGAAAACTTATATCCTCTAAATGGGGGGCCCATAGGGGGTATTTATAGGCCACTGGGCACCTTGGGAGAAAAAAAAGGAATAGGGCGCACAAGTGACCTGCACGACCCATATGTGGCGCGCAAGTGACTTGCGTGGCCATAAGGAAACTTGCGCAACCCATATGTGGTGCGCAAGTGACTTGCGCAACCATAAGGAAACTTGCGTGACCCATTCTTAAAGGTTTCCTTGTTCATGAATTTGTCAATTTTTAATGTTATTCAAAGGATGACTCTCTTCGTACTTAAGGTATTCCCCATTTCCATTCATTAGACTCTGTGCTAGAAAAGAGCGTCAAAAAAAGTCCCCCCTCGGAGTTGGATCCGAGAAAAGAAGGGAGGATTTGACTCTGATGAAAACGAGAAACAAAGGTTCTACGGTGCGCAGGTGGTAGGCATGCAGGTTTTGGCACACAGGTTCTGGCGCGCAAGGTTGTGGGATCGCCTATATATATGGGTGTCACTTCGTGCAAACCATCCTGCCTTCTGAGTTTTTGAGCTCTCGTCGCGCGAGTATCTTCATCTCTTCAGTCGCTCGCTTTTTTCCTGTGTCATGCTTCTCCAATAAGATTTTGACTTGCGTGACAGTACTTGCGTGACCACACTTGTGCAACCACACTTGCGCACCTTAATTCCTTAGCCATTTTTTTTCTTCACAAGTACTTCATAAAAAATAGACTTTACTTAAAATTTAACTATTAGATCTTTGTGCAGATTCAATGGATCCCAAAAGAATTGGATTGGCTGATGAGTTGGCTAGCAAGAGAATTGATGATATGATGAACATCGTTGGTCATGACTACTATGATATCTACTATAGCACTCTCCCAGATTTGTCCAAGTACTTGAAGAAGTATCATGTCAATTTCCCACAGAGCATTTACCTGCCTTTATATGGCCAAGGTCATCTACAAGGAGTCAACGTTCCAGGTGTAAAGAATTATATTCCTCATTCTTGGTTTCAGACTTACACCAATTTCACTTCAGCAAATGTCTCAGTTGCAGGATCATTTTTTAATTCTAGAACAGTGGAGAAGGAATTCATAATGCATCATAGCCCATGTGATCTAGATCTGAAACCTCACAAGCCTGAGCTGCAGCCGCATTGTTATCCCTCTATTTTCCGAAATTCTATGATGGATCAATACAAGGGATGGAAGAAAAGTTGGGATTTCCATCCCGGAGGAGGTGTGAAGCTGACTTGGATGTGGGCATATTGGGTGCGACAAACCTGCGCAGAGTTTGTCGAGGATCTGAAGGGAGCTAAAATATATGAAGTCATCTGGGCTGGGTAGACATATTTTTATAGGAATGATGATTTTGTGCCGGAGCTAATCAGCCTCTGGAGCCCAGAAACCAATTCTTTCCATCTGATTCATGGATAAGTAGGCATCAGCTTATGGGATGTCTACAAGATATCTGGGGATCCAATTTTGGGCGATATGTATGATGAGTTCATCCCTCCGAAAGCAACGTGGAATGATTCGGAGAAGACTTCGGCTTTGGCTTGAGAGTTATTAAAAAATTTCCTCAAGCTCAAGAATTCAAAGTCTACCAAAACTCATTCTAGAAAGGATATTCATTCAGAGGAGTGGATGGATATGTTTCTTATCAAGAAGAAGGATAAGGGGCCCACCTGTACTCGTCCTACTAGATGCTCCAGAACAGAGAAGAGGGGTGCTCTTAGCAAATTTTGGCCAACTCTGGAAGCGGGAGAGTTTTAAAAGTGGGGGTATGAAGTGGACCAAAGAATCCCAGAGAAGACCCGTCTAGCGGGATTTTTAGATTTGTGGCTCAGTGTTTATCTTCTGACAGTTAGGGATTCAAAGGGAGGTGTCGGGCCAGGGACCTTCGTTGTTGTAGCCAAGTTGGCTGAGAGGAAAATGGTTGGGTTGGCCACCCCGATTTTGGAAAAGATTCACAGGATATTACTCCATGTCTATATGGATAAGTCTCCTTTGAGAATAGTGGTACCATTCCAAGTTTTGTGGGGATGGATCGTCACTCACTTCAGGACTTATGCTGTACAGAGCGGAGTACAGGTTCCAAGAAGTTTTTTTAGGCCATCGGTACAGGCCTTTTCTATAATTTCTCCATTGTCCCTAAATCCTTATGATTCTAATGTGAGGCTAAGCATGTTCAAGGAATTTCATTTCTTTCCTTATGGAAACCCACCAACCAGGAAGTTTGTTGATGATGGAACAACTAGACTGGAATTGAGGTTGTATATGTTGGCTTGCAAAGATGGTGTATTGGCCACTAGAATTGGCGGAGAGATTATATGCGAGGCCTACGCTCCATATAGATTTTCATGTCAGTTCAAGTGTCTACAGCAGATTGTTGTATCCCTTCTTGTGCATGTCAAGTCATAGCAGCATCCAATGGTTTCCCGAAAACTATGGTTGCTGACAGTTACTCGGGTGGGGACAAAAAAAAGAATTTTCAGGAAAGAAACTCTTCATGTGGAAGGTGACTCTTCCTCACCCAGAGCTGATTCACCAGGTTCCTCACCCGGGGCTGATTCGCTGGATTCCCAGGATAGGGATGATGAGGCATGACATGCTTCAAAGCGGCCTCGTGCCAGATATAATCCTCCTGCCAGAGTCAAGAGACCTACTCCATCGACTCCTGGTGAGTTATATCATTGAGTTAATTTAATCACCATCATTTTATTGAGCAAAAAGTTCCAAGTTTCATTTTCTTATCCTTTATCTGTGATTGCAGGAGCTGGGAAGAAATTGAAGTCCCAGATTGTAGGACCCTCCTCACGGCCTTCTGGTGCACATGCTGAATATTTATGACCATAGGCTACCCAAACATGGCGGAGTCTATATTGTGATGCTGAAACTACCTGGATGGACTTATTTGAAGGGATACACATCCCTGGAGTGGGGAATATCTGGGCTTCTACTGATATCTGTTTCGAGGATAACCCCGATGAAGTGCGGGCTTGCATTAGAGAGATGGAAATTCTCATATATGTCACTGATGATTCCATTCCTATTACCAAGTGGGTGAAGGAAATGATAAAATGTGGCACCACTGAGGGGATTGGTGCTTCAGTAGATGAAGAGTGGAATGATTACATGACTCTTGAATATGTAAGTTTCTTTCCTTATTTTCTTTGCAACTTGATTTCAGTCAAAGCTTTGTTACTCAAGGAAATTACTTTCTTCATCCTGCAGCTTTTTAATAAAGGAACTACTGAGGTTCCTTCACCACAGTACAGCCTTGGTGGCACCGATCTTGGAGCCTCTGAATCTCCTCGCGAGCTGGGCGAGGTATCTCTAGGCCGGAAAGCCATTTACGAGGAGTTATAAAGGGTTTTTCACTCTCCAATACCTGTATTTGGAGGTGACGATGTCAACACACCAAAAAAGTTCAAGAAGAAAAAGCATCGAAGGAAGAAGACCACAACAAAACGCTTCATCATTAGTGGTACGTCCTTCAGATAGTCATGAATCCTAACTCATGAAAAGATTACTCATACTTCTTAGGATTATAGGGGCTTATTCGATTTCCCCTTTGAGGGAGAGGATTGACCCTCCTCTAAGGACGATGGAGGGTGCTGGTGAACAGTTGAAAATTTCTACTGACCTAGCTGCTCCTGAAGAAACAAGGAGAGAAGAAGAGCCAGCTTCTCTTCCCAATACTGCTCCTGTTGCTACTACAAGGAGAGAAGAGCCTACTTCTGGAAAATTAACAATACTTCATAGAACTTTGAATGAAGACATCAACTGACTTCCATTCTATGATGCTTTAGGTTCAACACCTGCACCAGAACATTTGGCGACCACTGCAACTGACTCCACAATTTTCTCTGAGGAAGTTGTTCAGGATCGGAGGTCGTAGGAAAAGGGTCGCCAAGAGGACATGTCAAATGCTCCCACTGGTGAGACTAACCAGGAATCTAAGATATCACTAGATGAAATGATGAAACTTGGCACGTCTTTTGAAGAAATTTTAGATCATGTTAAATTACCATGTGATTTAGAATATTTTGGACGTGAGTGTTATCCTTCATCCTATTAAAATATTTTATTACATCTCTGACCATGATTGGTTGAAATGTGCAGTTACATCTGAGAAAGTTGTTGATCTGCCGATGCCTGAAGAGGGTAAAGACAACCCTATAATTGGGGAGATGCTAGATCAAGTGGAGTTTAACCCAACAGAGCTTCCTGAAACCCGTCCTGAAAATCTTGTTGAAGCTAGGAAAGATGGGGATGATCCGTCTCATGTTGCTAATCTACCGTTGGGTAAAATATGATAATATTTGTGGTTGTACTTAATTTTCAAGACAGCTAATCAACTTTTGTTATCCTTTGTAACTAACCAAATATTTCAATTGACTATGCAGGGCCTTCAATTTCAATGGCTAGATCCGGAGGTGAAGCCTCATCCTCATCCCCAACGGGAGTACAAAGTGAAGTACCAAGGGTCAGGGGGGAAGGAGCAGAATAGGGAACTTCCTTAAGTGCATTAATCCATGACTATATTCCCCCCTATGATAGCGATGCTGAATCAGACCCATAGGTGCTTAAGGCGCTCAAATTCTCACGTCTCAAGGAATGGAAAAATATATGGAAGATCATATCTGAAGTGCCTATTGAAGAGTTGTCTTTGAAGATCCCGTGACTTTCATCCCTGTTCTTCATGTTGGGACTTGGTGGTTTTGGATATCAAGAGCTTCATACTGTGATGAAACAAGTCATCTTAAGGAGGGAGCGGGAGCAAAAGTGTCGTCAAGATCTGATCAGAGCGAGGTTGCTGACCAATATCGGTGAATTCGAGGCTGGGGTGTACCGAGCTAAGGCTGATCATGCTACAAAGCTAAAGGAGTTGAAGCATAAGATCAAGGAGAAAGTTGTCCAGGAGATGCACCTTCAGCAACAGTTAGATGCCATTACTAGGGAACTTGACCAGCTTAACAATTCACTAGAAGGAGTCCAAACGAATGGTATGAAATCCATTGCAGATTCCAAGAAATAACTCTATCAAGCTGAAAAGAGTGAAGCTGGTCGAGTAAATGAACTTTAAGTGGCTGCTGATGAAGCTCGGTATGCCATAAATCAAATGAAGAGTTATGTTGAAAGCATCTTGTAATTCTTGAAAAATATAAGATAATACGATCTGTGGATGTTCTTCTAATTTTTTGAATAAATGAAAAAAAAGACATTTCATCTTCAATCCTTTGTATCTGCATTCTCTTTCTAATTACTTATATATATTTTTTACCTAAACCAATGGGTCTAGTAAAAGAATAGTTTGATTTGTGCTAGGATTATATAAACAACCCCACAAACTTTTCATCTTTTATTACTCCATATTGCCTAAATCATATAATATGTATGTTTAGAGAGCTGGGACTCGACCTTTGTTCAGAGTTCCTTTTAAAAGTTCCCAATTTAATGAGTACCCTGTCTTTTATTGGCAGTTTAAATTCATGCATGTCGGACATAAAAAGGCTAATGTTTAAGGTCGAATATCTTTGACAAAATGGATTAAAATTGACTCAATTCCTTGATAATTTGTTTGAAAACATATTACCACATTCAAATATGGGGGAAAACATGTAAACTATGACTTAAGAAATTTTGAATATGAGGGATGATATGAAAAAAGTTCTAAAAGACATTAGAGGAAGTATTTTATAAGAATGAATTTACCACTATTTGACAAACCCGTTAGGGGGTTGAATTATGCAGGGCCACTTAAGGGCATTGGATGTATAGTCAAACAATAGCATCTTCCAGCTGACAGGTCCATTATATAGACTACTTATGCAAGGCCACCTAGGGGCACGTGTTGTATAGTCAGGCAAAATAACTCTCAGAAATTTTACTTTTCTATTGCTAAAAGCCAGTGGAAGTTTATGGATATTCAAATTTCCCAAAGCATAGAGTCTGTTGTATGAAGAGAGGTATTTGAATATAGAGAGGATATTCCCAATCAATATTTTCAAAGAATTTTATTAATGTCACTCCTGCGAAGGTCTGACCCAAACGTAGGGAAGGAAAATATAAACCATAGACTTGAATACTTTCATATCATGAAAAAGAGTATGGGACAAATATGTTAAGGATGGCTATTTTTGTAGATCCCTACATATTGTAGTTAAGACTAATAAGTACAAAAGAGGTTTCCCCCCCCCAAGAATGGAGTTACCACTATTTGATGAACCCATTAAGGGGTTTGAATTATGCAGGGCCACTTAAGGGCATTGCCTTCATAGTCAAATAAAATCATATTTTGGATAATAGTTCCATTATGTAGACTACTTATGCAAGGCCACTTAAGGGCACGTGCTGCATGGTCAGGAAAAATAATTATTGGGTATCAGACATTTTTTGACCAAAAGTCAAGAAAAGGGTTATGGAGATCTGGAAGTATTTAATTTTAGGAGTATGACACATAAAAATGGTTATTGTCTAATGCATGAAGAAGATACATAGACCAATGATGACCATAATCATGTTGTGGCTGGGTCCTGAATTGATATGTTGGACTTCACTACATATATCATTAGGATGAGAATCAAGCCATATGTAGTTCTTGAAATACATTTTAACGTCATGTGGGATGAGAGCGTAGGAGATCATAGTTTAGGGTTTTAGAGTTCAAACCATAATGAGGAAGACACATTGTGTGTTTTTTATAAACCTGATGTGAATAAAGACCAGGGTTTTCATACAACATTCATGTGCTCACAGGGGGACTTTTCATCCAAGGGACTGACAGTGGAGTTTGGGGTAAGTACCAAAGACTTGGGGCTAGGTTTGAGGGATGCTTGAACATTCCTACATATCCCATAAGTATGGGAATCAATCCATAAGTAGTTCTTGAAATACCCTCTGTACAGATTTGGTTCGTACATGTGAAGAGTGAAAGGGGACTTTAGTGCAATGATGGTTGGATCCAAGATTAAAGGTTTGGGAATTTCCATGTATGCACGTAGTACTTGGAATATAACATGACTGGAGATCAATGTCAATAATGATTCCCTCTCAGGTGAGGGTGTCAGAGAATATTGTAGTTTATTGTCGTATAGGACAAAAGTGCAAATAGTTTAAGGCCATATTCATGGACCAATGCTGCATTGTTTAACGTAATGTAGCTAGGATATATTTCTATGCAATTTAATGTCTTGTAGCGAGGACAATGGGGCACTTTATAGTTTAACGTCATATAGAAAGGACGATGATGAACCAATGTGAAGATATTGGTTTCGAAGGGGGGGCTTCACGGATCAACATCATATGAGATGGAGGTGAACCGATGTGAAGATATTGGTTTTGGGCTTGAACCTCAGGAGGTTGCCTACGTACCCAGCCTAAAAGGCAAAGATCAAAGTCCACATAGTTCGATTGAGAATGAATTGGTTATCGAGTTTTACTTGAGGACAACCTGAAGATGGTGTTGGGACTTATGCATGGTTAGTGGCCCAGAGAGGGTGTTATGGTTGAAGCTTACTCTAAGCTCACGTGAGTCATGCTCGGTGTGAGAAATAAGAGGTAACAACAACCCTAATGATGCACAGTTTAACGTCACGTGGGACATTAGAGGGGCTATGCAGTTTAATGTATTTCAGTAAGGACTAAAGGGACCGTGAAATTTAATGTCTTGCAGTGAGGACTAAAATAGTATAAGGTCATATACATGGACCAGTGCTGCACAGTTTAGCGTCATGTAGCTAGGAAAAAGAGTACATTTGTGTTACACAAAATAATTCTTCAAGAATATTGCATTGGTTGGAGTTGTAATGAGTTCTCCATCCATTGAAATTAAAGAATAAGATCCATTGGAGTAGACCTTATGTATTGAATAAGGTCCTTCCCACTTTGGATCAAGCTTTGGAGGTTTCTTTCCTGGTATCATTGGAATTATGAAGACCAATACCAATTGTCCTTGAATGAATGAATGAAGATGAACTTTTTTATTGAAAGCTCATGCTATTCGATTTTGATAGACTTCTAAGTGGTGTAGAGTGCACAATATTTTTTCGTCTAATTGTTCCAATTCATCAAATCGCTTCTGAGATTGTTCATCTGTGGATGACTAATCAAAAATGGCTACTATGATCAAAGGTAATTGAACCTCAATGGGAAAGACTACTTCTGTTCCATATACCAATGAATATGGCATTGACTACGTAGTAGTGCGGGTGGTGGTCTGATAAGCCCATAAAGCATGAAAAAATTTATCAGGCCATGATTTCTTATCTTTATCCACCATCTTTTGCAGTATGTTTGAAAGAGTCTTATTGAAAGCTTTTATTTGGCCATTGGCTACTGCATGATACCGAGATTAATGATTGGATTTGATGTTATATTCTTGATACAACTTTCTCACCTCGGATGAACAAAAGTTTGGGCCATTGTCCGTCAATATGGTATGAGGGACACCAAATCTGGTAATGATGTTAGACTTGAAGAAGCTAGCAATGCCTTTAGAACTAACTTCTTTGAGAGATATTGCCTCTGCCCATTTGGAAAAGAAGTCAGTAGTATTAAGAATATACTTAAACTGCTTGGATGTAGCCGGAGGATAAGATACTACTATATTCATTCCCCATGTGGAAAATGGACATGAGTATTTAGCTGTATGAAGAAACTCTAGGGGTTGATGAATGAAATTGTAATATACTTGGAAATAATGACACTTCTTAGTGAAATCAACACAATCTTATATCATTGAAGGCCAGAAGTATCCAAGCCTTCAAATTTGATCAGATAGTCTATGTCTAGACTGGTGGGCACCACAAACTCCTGCATGTACTTCATTCATGACAACCATTGTCTCTTAACCATCAATACATTTAAATATAATTCCATCAAAACCTTGCTTTAGAGAATTTTTTGGTGATTTGGGCTATCATAAAGAGTTAAATTGATCACACGTTGCCAGACTTGTTATTTCTCAACTCTATCAGGTAGGATTGTTCTATTTTGAAGGTATTCCCTAATAGGTGTCATCCATCCTGTAGTATAACCATATAATTCAGAAATGGGACTGATTTCATTGATTTCCTCTATTCTGATTTGAAAAAAAGGTGAAACTACACGACGGTGGGAAATACTGATGATTGTTTCGTCTCGATTTGGATCTGTCAGGGTTGTGGCTACATTAGCCAGTGCATCAGCTTGGGCATTTTGTGATCGTGGGACATAAGAAAATGTTGGTTCCGAAGGAAATTATTCCATTAACTCTCTAATGTAATCACATAAAGGGATTAACTCTTCTTTTCTGATGGAATAAT
Organism: Viscum album; assembly: GCA_963277665.1. NCBI lineage: Eukaryota > Viridiplantae > Streptophyta > Magnoliopsida > Santalales > Viscaceae > Viscum > Viscum album. Next base: position 932,925,407 of record OY728165.1, read on the forward strand.
CTCCATTGATTTGTTTGATTACCAAATATGAATCACATTTTACCTTCAAGTGATTCACCTATTCCTGAAGCGCCAATTCCAAGCCTGCGATGAGAGCTTGATATTCTACTTCATTATTTGTACTGACTCCCAACAATAAGAAGGAATACGGTAGCACTACCTTTTCTGGGGAAATAATCACGATTTCTAACCCAACTTTGTTGAATTTAGGATTTTCCATTTTCTTCCCTGTTGGACTTCTGGAGGCACCATCAAAGTACATTTCCCATGTTAGAGGATTATCTTTAATAGAGAATACTTTATCATCAGGAAGTTCAATATTTAAATATGTATCTTCTATAGATGGGTGTTCAGCAAGGACATCGGCCAGAGCTTGGCCCTTTATTGCCTTTTGAGACACGTACTAAATATCAAACTACTGCAAAATAACTGTCCACCTTTCTAGACGTCCTTTAAGAATTGGACGACTAAGGATAAATTTGAGAGGGTTATTATGAGATACCAATTGGACCTCATGATGTTTCTAGTAGTGTATCAATTTCTGAACTGCAAAGATTAATGTTAGGTAGCACTTTTGAATACTTCAATATCGATTTTCTGCCTCAAACATAGTCTGACTAAGATAATAAAGGTTGTTTTCATTCCCAGCATCATTCTTTTGGGAAAGGAAGGCACCCAATGATCACTCTAAAGATGTCACGTAGAGAATAAGTGGTCTTCCTTCAATGGGTGGCATTAATACTGGTGGACTCAAGAGATATCTCTTGAGAATATCAAATGCTTCTTGAAATTATTCAGTCCACTGGTAGGTGACTCCCTTCTTCATTAATTTGGTGAAGGGTAAACACTTGCCTACCAAATTGGCAATGAAACATCGAATATAGGACAAATTTCCTTGAAGTCCTCTTAATTATTTCAAATTTAGAGGATGTGACATACCAAGGATTGATTTTGTCTTCTCAGGATCAACTTCGATACCACGATGGCATACAACAAAGCTGAGAAATTTTCCTGAGGTTACCCTGAAAGCACATTTCAAGGGGTTCATCTTCAAATTGTGTTGTCAAAGTTTGTTTAATATGATTTCTAGATCGGCCAAGTGATCATAATGTTTTCTAGATTTAACCACCAAATCATCCACATAACATTCAAAAAAATTCGCTAAAAGGGGTTTGAAGATATGGTGCATGATACATTGATACGTGCACCTGTATTTTTCAGGCCAAAGGGCATTACCTGATAGCAAAACACGCCTTGAGGAGCTCTAAAAGCTGTATACTCCTCATCCTATGGGGCCATTCATATTTGATTGTACCCAGAATATCCATCTATGAAAGAAAGATCTTCATAGCCAGCTATTTCATCAATTAAGAGTTCTGTGATCGGAATTGGAAAATCATCCTTGGGACAATGCCGATTAAGATCTATGAAGTCAATGATAACTCTAATTTGTCCATTCTTCTTTTTCACAGGGAAAATATTAGCTATCCATTTGGGATACTGAACTTCTTTGATGAATTTATCTCTAATATGTTTATCAACTTCAACCTCAATTTTAGAGGCATAAGTTGGGTGTGTTCTTCTTACGACTTTCTTGAATCCTCGATGTTCTTCTGGAAAACCCAAATGATGAGTGACAACATCACAATAAAGACCTGGAATTTATGTATAATTACAAGAAAAAACATCTCTATTTTTCATTAAAAATGAAGTATAAATTTCTTTCTCTTCAAGATTCATGGCCGCACTAATTAAAGTGGGGTGTGGATCTTCTTTTGTATACATATTTATTTCTATTAGTTCATCCACAGTGGTAGAGATACCCTCCTCAAATATTGGAGGAGCATCCATGGGATCTTCCTCTTCTTCTTCAATATATGTCACTTCTTCTGCTTCTACTTGCATAGTATATAATGAATCAAAATTTCCATGATCAAGGGAGAAGTTAAAATTTGAACATTTTTAAGAAGAGGCTATTATTTCTAACCCTATTGATGATTAAGGGTATTCCTGAGTTGATAGAGATAAGATGGTGGATTGAGAGTCGACATCATTATTTTATTCTGGCATTGCTATAACTTCTTCTGGCCTAGTTGATGAAGTATAGAATTGCTGGATTTCAGCAGACAAAATGAAGACATCTCCATTTAAGTTTTCATCATTTCTTGGCCAATCAACAATTTCTCCCATGTTGTCTGGCTCGATTTCTGTAATTGACATTATGGAAGTTTCCATTAAAGTGTTTGGATTTGGGTCTATCCCGCCAATTTGACTGATAGGAAACACATAATCTGTACTCACATATATGAATGGGTTTACTGGAATCTTTTCCAAACCATATGGAGCATTAATTTTGGTGACCTTATTTGCTATAGATTTTTCCTTTTCCTCCATGTGATAAAAATCTACCTCAATGTATTGAGATTCACATGTTTTTAATGGGGCTTTGTCACCATATAATGTCCCAATTTGACCATTGAAACAATATTTGAGACACTGATGGTACGAAGAATGTATGACCGCATGTTGATGTAGCCAAGGTCTTCCAAGAAAAATGTTGAAGGTTGTGTCCTGACGAACAACCATGAAATCTAAATTAGAAACAAGATCTCCAAACTGAATTCTGAGTGTAATTTCGCCCAGAGGTTCTTGTTCATTCTTATCATATCCTTGAAACATCAAAGTAGAAGGAGATAAATCAGATTTGGTGAGGCCCAATCGAAAAAGTATACGAATATGAATGAGATTGACTCCTGAGCCATTATCAATTAAAGCTCGTCGGATGTCTATATCATTGACTTTTTCAGATAGATACAAAGTTCTGATATGTCCATGTACAACATCATATTCATCTTCATCTATAAAATATATCACTGCATGGAATTCTATAGGATCATTCTCTATATGGTAGACCTCAACCACAACAATTTCATTTTCGAATTCTTGAGGACTTGACAAAGCCTCAATAAGCACCTCCTGAAGATCTTTTGATAGATTCAAGGCATCCAGAATTGATAACTTGGCTAGTAATTAGGCCAAATGTTTTAATAAATCATACTTTTGGTCCAAAGTTCTGCGTTTCCCATCAGGAAAATGTGGTTTTGCAGGTGCCTTGGAAGTTGATGCTTTGGCAGTAGATGCATCCCGTATCGGGGTAGGAGTTGGAAATACTTCTGTCTTCGGTAGATTAGACCAACTAGGCCTATCTATTTGCTAAGAGGAAGAAGGTGTGACCTCTAACTGGTCTTCCAAAATAACTGTGTCAGGACCTAATCTTCCATGTGTGGAAGAACTTTCTTATTCCTGTTGAGCTCGTTAAAGGTCCTTGCCACAAGTTTCTACTGCATACACAGTTCTAGCAGGGGTAAGATTGAAATAGTGGCTTATAGAATATCCAAGTATTCCTATGTATCCTAGACCTATGTATCTTCCTATAATTCCTCTATTAGATATAGGTAACTTAGGCTCATCATAATTAAAACTATCATTGGCATAAGGATCTGTTAAATGAATCATGTTAACAGAACCAAAGATCAACTCTTCATCTGATGAAGATTCTGCCTGATTAGCCAGTTCAGGTTGTGTTGTTTGGTAGGGTGGTGCACATTCTTTTGAAGTAGATGGCATAAAATCTACCAGAGTCAAAGATAATTTAGGCTTTGACACAAAATCGTTTTCTTCTGACTGCTCTTCTTTCTTCAAATTACGCTGCTTCTTTGAATATTTTCCTTCTAATTAAGGGGGTTTTGTTATGGAATTCATAGTAGAAGACACAATTGGTTGATTCAATTGTGTTTGTAAAATGGCATGAGTCCGGTTAATCATTTTCCTGACCATCCAATCATCATATTTCTATGCGTTTTTACTTTTGACTTCATGCCACTCACCTTCTTCCTCTGGATCAGTATTAGTAACACATGCTACCTGGGCTAAAGAACCTTTCAGTTTTACCTGTCCAGAGTCCACCATGTTTTTTAGGAGGTCTTTGAAGAAAAAACACTCCTGAATGGGATGCCCCAACATTTGATGAAATGGGAAATAGTTAGGGAGGTCTTCATCTCCTTCCTTGTTCGGCCTTTTGGGCCTTGGTAACTGAACTAGGTTGTTTTCCAGAGCCGAGATGAAGTATCCTAGAACTTGTTCATTCCAAAAAGAATAAAATTTGTTCTTAAAATCTTCAAACTATTTCCGCCTTTGATATTTTTTATCATCTTGATGAGGCATCCATTGTTTTTGACGTTTAGGAGGTGGAGCCCTTAGATATGATGAAGGTTTTGAAGTGGAAAAAGGTATAGGTACTTGTTTAATTGTAACTGTAGTAGTCTCTACTTTCCCTATTATTCTTCCTGGAACTGATGGAATTATATGAGTTTTAGCCTTAGTCTTCATAAGAATGTCCTCTATCTGCTGAGCAATTGAAGTAAGGTCTCAAAACCCTCCTGTGTATTTCACAGGGATCAATAGTGTGTGTAATTCATCATGCAGATTTTTTACACAGATTGGAAACAATTCTTCTTGAGAGAGTTCTAAACTTAAGGAATATGTTAATCCCTTCCAGCGAGCAATGAAATCTGAAAATCTTTCAGTATCCCTTTACTTACAATTGGTAAGATCAAAAACTGTCATCTTTGGCAATGTTGATCTGAATTGAAGAATGAATTTTTGACGGAGATCCTCTCACCCAGTAATTGACCAAGATTGCAAGCTTGTATACCAGATGAAAGAAGGTCCTTGTAATGACTGTAAAAAACACCTGATCTTAACTGCTTCTTATTGTTGAGTATTTCCCATCATAGGATCACAATGAGAAACAAAATGTGTTAAGTGTTGTTCTGGATCTCCCGAACCATTAAAAATTGGGAATGTGGTACTCGCAAAATTTGAAAAGGGAGGAATTTCATCCACCCATTCAGGGTAATATCTCTTCTTCAGTTGAACTGGTGCACGTTTTCCTTCTATAGCTTCCAACTGAGTTGTTAATGACTCAATGGTAGTCATTAATGTTTGAGAAACATCTGGTTGAGCTTGGACCTGTGTAGGTGTAAGAGCTGGAGTTTGGATGGGTGTGGCGACCGGTACTTCCACTGATGGTAGTATTGGTGGTTGATGTCACGTATGACCCATAAGATTAGACCTGTGAGGGTGTACTTGTAAAGGGGGATATTCTTGATCCATCCTAGTAGCTGCAACAAATTCCCTTGAGTGATTAACTCCAGCATGCTTAAGAGGAAGACTACCTTGAAGTAGTTCTGCATTTAACCTCCTTAACTCCTTCATTTCTTCCTCTTGTTGTGTGAACCTTTCCCCTAATGAGAGTGATTGACCTTCTCCATAGGTAGGGTGGAATGTAACCTGACTTTTTTCTTTCCCCTTGTTGGACGCCTTTCGGAGAGGGGGAGTTAGTTATTTGAAGGAATACCTAGATTCTGGGTAAGCCTTTGATTTTGGGTACACACACCTTATTCATTTGCCTTTGTGTATACAACCTCTTGAACAGGAACTTCTTCATCTGATTCCCCTGAGTGAGCCTCATGTTCTGGGGGATTGGTGACAACGACATTGATGACATTTATCAATGCATAATGCATTGTATCCCTTCTGTCATCACTTCTGTGATACTGTCTTCTTCCATGTCCTTTATGAGACATTGCCTTTTGTTTGGTTGATCCCTCGGGAACTTCATAATGAACTATAATTTGGAGGGATTATCCTGATAATTCGGCTCTACGTTCCTCTTGTGGCTTATTCCCTAATCGATAGAAGACTGAATTTCACTGAAGAAGAGATTGAGAATTTAAAAAAGTCCCTAGTCCGGTGGACTGGGGCTGTTCCTATTTTTCCTACTCAACTCCTTGAATCCTGTCTGTTGATTCCGAGGGTTGGTTTAAAAGAGTCCCTAGTCTAGAAAGCTGAGGTGGCTCTTGAGCTGCTACATCTGAGACTTTCTTAAAAGCTCTCCTGATTTTTCGTACATTAGTCCAAAAATTGGCCGGATGCATCATCCAACATCCACTCAAATCACCTGGCTCAGATAACCGTTGGATTATTTTTGACACCTCTCTCACCTGATGATGTGCATGCTCTATACAAGAAGCATATTCGATATTCTCATTTGCTTGATTCAAGAGTAATTAGACAACTTTTTCTTTATATGCCTGACTTTGGAAAGAACTAGTTAAGGCCGGTTCTTGAGCAAGCCTTTGATTACACACAAAACTAGTTAGATGTGGCCACCCATGTGTAATAACATTACATGAGACCACTTTTGGTGGGCTTTATTGACTGGAGAGCATAGTGAAATGCAATGCTCCATGAACACCCCATCCCCTGATATGAATACCAGATGGGGCATTGGTAATTAATTAGTGCAACCTTTTCAACGTGCCAAGGCATGAACACTGAAGGACTCTCTATTGCTTTTTAACCTTTGGATGTCGAGAAAATGAGAGAAATGCCAAGTCAATTTGGAATTGCAACCCTTCTATTATCTTGACATTATTTTGATATTCATCATAAGATAATATTTTCTCCTTTAAGTGACAAAGAGTTTTCCACATGTTGAGACGAACATCGTGAATACAATTTTTAATCAACATTTCTGGAATATCATACTGAGAGTCAGCCAAAGTCCAAAACATGACTGGTACTTCACCTTTCTCAAGTTTTTTTCTCATATTCATCACTTCCTCCTTATCATTTGATGAAGATTCTTCTACCTGATTGGACCAAAGCAGGTGTTTCTTTGTTGCTTCATCAGATTCAATAAGATTGGTAGAGAATTCATTTGTCAAATTAGAAGATGAATGACCCAGGGGTGGTTTGGAGAATGACCTACACCCCGGGCTATCTTTTGATTGGGAAATTATTTCACCTGTTAGCGGTAAGGCATTATATATGATTGGATTCGCATTTGCAAGTGCCTCAAGATAAGAGGGATTTCTCGTTACTGCATTTTCCTTTGAAGAATTTTCTAGGAAATGAAAATTACTACAGTGGAGAGGACATTTGCAGCTAAATTCATCATCATGGGGAGGATCACTATGGTGGGTTACAACAAAAGATGAAACTTCTTGCTCCTTGGTCTTCTGGCCATACAGAGGGTTATCGTGGCTCTCATCTAAAGATAATACTTAGAGATTGACCGGATTTTCATGAAGCAAGCCTTCACGAGGAAGTGTCTGATGAAGACCTTCAGAATTATTTTTGTTACTTCCGAAATTTGGAAATGAGAGAGTAAAATCTTGAGTTGTAACAGATAATTGTCTGAGGGCTTCAAGAACTCCAGCATTGAGAAAGGCCTTATTGCGTATTGGCTCTTGATTTTTCAACTATGTTGGATGGGTCTTTTTTTTAGATGCCTTCTTACTCACTTTAGAAACCACTTGTTGATGAAAGTGGTTATTATGGGTAGGTGTATGTCCCTGCTCAGGAGAAATGGTCAGGTTAGTCTGATTATCTCCATTTAAATCGGTTGTATATGCCCGACTTGATTGTCCGTATGACATGGGGGAGTATGCCCCACGACCCTCCTGGACTGGGACAGAGGTTCGTATCTGCTCCGGGGTGACATATTGATGAGTCAATCCACTGATAGGGATAGATTTATGTTTATTTATCTATGATGTTGCTGAAATTGTTATAATATTCTGACAGGTATTCAGAATATGGGCAGGGATTTTCTTCTTCTCTTTCACCATTTTCAGAATGTGCTTGGTGAATTTAGTTACTGGAATAGGAATATACGTCCATTCCGTGTCTGGAGTAGGTGTATGTGTTTGCTCCTGTTTTCCTTTTCCTATCAACAGATATTGAAAGTACTTATGCATAGGAGCAGAGAGTTGAGTCTGCTCCAAATTTGTCGTCGGAGCTTTCCGACTGACTTCTCCGAGTGCTACCAAATGAGACTTTTGGCAGGCTTGATGAATTGCAGGTGTATGTGCCTACTGCTTGTTCTCCATCACATTTAATTGGATAGTTTCTTTGGTTATAGTTAGATAAGCCTGCTGACTAGCTGATGAATTATAAACAAGTGTATGTGCCTACCAATAATACTCCATCGGAATTGCCTGGCGGGATTGGCGTGTTACTGCCAGATGAGTCTGTTGGGCAGTAAAATCAGGACGGACAGGTGTATATGCCCGCTCATTGTTTACCATCAAGTTAGCTTGATGGAATTCTATGGAGGGGGTAGAATTAAGAACCTACTCCCTGTTGTCAGAATTTCACCTCCGGTAGTTCATCTTGTGTGCTTGGGTTTGAGGAACCTGAGCCGAACCCCTAAAGGAGATACCCTCATCATGTTGAGGGTGCACTACTGCATGAGTCTGGCGACGATTGTTGATGGGGGCCCTCGGAAAGGACTCCTATCTTCTTGAATTAATTCCCTGAGTGACCTTTTCATTCACCTCCCCATATTATGGGAGAGACTGGTTGTTGTGTTCCGGGGATAACAACCCGAAACGGTTGGAAATGGTGGTTGGAACCACCTGCTTCTTGACCACTAGTCGTCGCTGTCCAGACAACCAGGGTGAATTATTAACTTAGAGGGATTGTCAAGTGGCCTCTAGAGTCGGGATGGTATCGTGTTGACGGTATTCCCTCACCAATGCATTTGATACACAACATTGAAGATGCTGAGTAGGTGATGTCATCCTTAGAGCGGATGAGGATCCAATAGGAGTAGCAGCCAAGGCATTCACAGGTGTGAAATTTAAAGAATCCATTTCTGTATTGCAGAAGGATCTTGGAAAAGAGTTCCTTTTTGATATAACAGACATATTCAAGATAAGCTTGGCTAGACTACATCTTTTGGATGAACACATATGTGATTGATTGCTTTGTTGGCCCTCACATTGAGTTAAATAGGAGCCTAACAAATAAGTAAAACATCATTTAACTTGGTTAAGGATTCACGTCGGGTTCACCATTTTTTGTTTCTTCTGGAAATGGGGATGACCTTGTTCTTTTAAGTTTCAAACTTTCCAATCGGTTTCTAACGGGTTTATTCGTATAATTGGAAACATCCAATGACTCTATATCCATTTGGACTTACTTTCCAAAGGTAGGTGCTCATTAGTTGTAGACTGATGAGGCTTAAGAATTTGCATTGGTCGAGAGGATGGGAGGTCAGGCTCATCACACCTTTTTGTGGGGAATTATTACCTACTCCAGGACTCTCTTATAGATTTAAGTTATGTTCATGAATCCTTATTAATTCACCAAGCATAAAAATGAGTTTTCCTTTAGATTTAGCAATCAATGATTGATATGTATAGAATTTAGAAAATCTTTTATATGTATTTAAGGTTCTTCATTGATAGAGAATCATCTATGTGTATTAGAGATCCTTAGTCAATGGTGTACTTCAATACATTATATAAAAATCTCTTGGTCATTATGATGACCATACTGGTTTTGAAGCCACTCAGTGGGGCACTTGAAGTTTATTGTCATTCAGAAAGACAGGGATTATTCCAGAGTTGGGATCATACCCACAGACGGGCTACCTACGTATCCTTGTTAAAAAGGAATCAGAACCCACGTAGTTTGATTAGAAGGATATAGTTCAACGTCATATGGGATGGAAAAGAATTAATGAGAGATGGGCTTGAACCTTATAAAGGCTTCCTACGTACTATACTTTTAAGTCAGAGATCAAAGTCCACATAGTTTGGGTGGCGAAATATGGGGTTTATGCATGGTTAATTGCCCAGAAAGAAATGTCGTGATTACTTTCACACTCTAAGCTCACGTGAGTCATGCTCGATGTGAGAAACAAGAGGTATCAGTAAGCTAGATGATAGTGCCATAAAGGATGCAGTTATAAGAAATGATGTGGGGCTTACGTATGTATGACGGCCTGAGTAAATGAAGATCAGGACTTAGTTCAGGAAAGAAGCCCATGAGTAGGGTCTATAAAGGTATTTGTGCTTTATGGAGATTTGGAATTTTAACTAGGGAATTACTCCTAAAAAGGAAGCCCAAATTAAGAGGGACTTATGATTGGGTTTTATTCCTGAGAAGGAAGCCCAAATCAAAAGAAAATAAGTTTGGGGCTTACTCCTAAGAAGGAGGCCCAATTAAAGGGAACTTATAACCTATGGCTTAATCCTGAGAAGGAGGCCCAAAGTTAAAGAAAATTATGATTGGGACTTACTCCTGAGAAGGAGGTCCAAATGAATTCCTCTTAGATAAGGAATCCAACAATGGGACCATGCCATAAATGGCTTTGAAGAAGGTTTTGAAGGCCATTTCTTAAAGAGGAGAGGTGAATTTGAAGAAAGGAGGTGACCAGGAAGGAGGCGCGCAAGTTTTTTTTTTTGGTGCGCAAGTCCTGGTCGCGCAAGTATACTTGCGCGACATGAGTAACCTTGGGCGACGAAGAATCCATCAGGTAATACTTGGGCGATTTTGAACTCAAGCCCTTAGTATCATCCCTAGAGGCTTCTAGAAGAGTGGCGCGCAAGTTCCCTTGAGAGGGAAAGGCGGCGCGCAAGTGTCTTCACTTCCCTTAAGGGCTGAACACTTAGGCGCACAAGTATTGATGAGTTCTAATACTTGGGCCTTATTCTTCCTCTTTAGAACTTCCATTCTAGGTAAAGAATTACCTTAGAAGTGTTCGGAAGACGTCAGAAAAAGACTTGGGCGACTAGAGCTTGAATATGAGTTTTGGAAAATTTATGTCCTCTAAATGAGGGGCCCACAAGGGGTATTTATAGGCCACTGGGCACCTTGGGCGAAAAAAAAAGAATAGGGCGCGCAAGTGACTTGGGCGACTCATATGTGGCGCGCAAGTGACTTGTGCAACCATACGGAAACTTGCACGACCCATATGTGGCGCGCAAGTGACTTGTGCGACCATAAGAAAACTTGCACGACCCATTCTTAAAGGTTTCCTTGTTCATGCCTTTGTCAATTTTTGATGTTCATCAAAGGATGACTCTCTTTGTACTTAAGGTATTCCCCATTTCCATTCGTTAGACTCTGTGACGGATAGGAGCGTCAACACGCATCTCATCTCAATTGCTCAGCTTGAGAAGTTGGGGAGAGATAAGGTGAGAAATTAGAAACTGATCGAAAGAAAGAATGAGATCACACACACCCCAATTCACATTCATGGTCTACTAAGGCGAAAAAGAAAACGGTGATCACGATGAATATCAGATCTCTAGATTGCGTCAGGTTTCATATCCTGGATATGTCCCTGCAAATTAGACCTTCATCACTAGAGATTTGAAATCATGTCACAAAATGAAGGAAGAAGAACAAAACATCACAATTAAAACAAACAAAACACAATTACAATCACGAACATGCAACACAACGATGGTGTTTAAAGATCAGAAAACAAAATGAAAATGAAAAACGAAAACAGAGAGGCGGAGGATGGATGAAGGTGGAGGAGTAGGGTTCTGTCTCCAATGTCGAAGAAGATTCCCAATTCCAGTAGGTGTGGATTGTGTGTGGATCATGGAGTGCCCCCCCCCCACCTTTCGCAATAGGATAACAGTTCTTATTCGAAGCCAAAAATAGAAAAACACTACTAACAGACAGCAGTGACTTTCCAAGTGGCGTGCTCTGATGCGCACATCACCAGCCTTTTAGTAAACTCCTAATGAATGCACTCACCCCCTTCAAAAAGTATGAGTATCCCCCGTACTTCATTACACTTGTCCCATGATCCCTTTTCGCCTTCCACTACCTCAGCGAGCAGCTCCCCTGTGCAGATTAGAAAACACACACGAAGCGTTAGAACAATAAAATTTAACTATTATTAATATATGATTATTTACATAAGTATAAAAAATACATAAATACATAACTAATATATATATATTAAATATATTTCTTAGAAAAAAAAATTATTACTAATTTATGTACATACATAAAAACTATTATATTTATTTATTAATATTTACTATTAGATATAAAACAAATACTCAATATTATAAATATATATAAGTATATTTATTATTATAAATGATATATGTACTATTATTATTATTATATATTATATGATATTAGTATTATATATTATGTAATAAAACAAAAAAGAAAAAAGCAAAATTAGGGAGATGGGGACGGTTCGTGCGGCACGGATGTTGCGAAGAGGGGAGGAAAGGGGCGACGATGGTTTGAGGAAGGGGAATGGAGTGGGGTCACGTGGAACAGGCGGTGCAGAGGAGAGGATGGGGCGATCGAGAAAGCCAGGGCAGCCACTAGTTCGAGCGGCTCGGTGGGTTGGGCACAGTGGGAGAGGGGTCCGGCGGCTGCTGGTCGTGGCCGGGGGTGGAACAGGAGTGGCGGCCGACGGCAGGGAAAACGGGTCATGAGAGACGACTCAGATTGGAGAAAGCGTTCAGCGGCGCTCAGTTCAGGTGAGGTCAGGTGGGATTCCAGATCCGGTGGGTGTTCGTGGTTCAGGTGCGGCAAGATCTGGCTTTTGATTTGGGGTAATTGGAGTTTTTAATTTGATCTATTCATCTTCGGTCTTTGAATCTGGAGAAATTGTGTTGGTTCAATTCTACTTGTCAGATTCTACTAGTTTTACCAACAAAAAATAAATTAAACAATTAAATTAATAAATAAAATTTAAAACTAATTAAAAATTAAACAATGTTAAAAACAAAATAAAATTAATTACACATTATTCTGAAGAAAGAATTTATATATCATTAAAAATTATTTAGAAACAAATTACTTTAAAATGATTAAAAATATTTCAAGAAAATTTCTTAAATTAATTAACTTATTAATTAATTAAAGGAATTAACGAAATTAAAGAATTAAATTAAAATAAAATTATTAAATGAATAGAAATAAATTCTTAAAACTAATATAATTATTTAAAGATCTAAAAACCAAAATGAAAACTTCATTCATTTACAGAGTGATTAATTAAATTAGAAAATTAATAAAATAATTATATTGGAAAATAAAAGAAATGAAATAATGAAAAATTAAAATAATGAAAAATTAAAATAAAAACAAAAGAATAACAAAATGTGGAAGCAAAATGAATTAATTAATTTTAAAACTATTTAACGTGACAAAAATAATATATAAAATAATTATTTTCAAAAAAATGACTTAAAAAACAATATAAAAAATTGATAACTGTTAGTGATAATTAATTAGAATATAATGTTTTGACATTTAAAATACACTAAAAAACAAAGAATTGAAGTGGAAATTTATATTAAAAACAGTCACATAAAAGGTCCAGCCCAAGTTATTTACACAACTGAAGTGGAATGATTAATGTAATTATGTATTTTGATCTAAGAAATATGTTGTAAAAGTATTTTTTATGATTTTCTCAGCATATAATTTATGAAATGTGTATAGATTGCACTGCAGTACTTTTTCATTAAGGATTTGAGATTATATGTTGAATGGTACCAAGAAAAAATATTCCGTAAAAAGTAAAACTTTTCAGAAAACACGTGATTGTGGGAATGACAGCCCATAATATGTTTGTGATGTTGAGATAATGATGAAGAAATGATTGATTTTGACAAGTGCGGACTACCTTGGAACTGATTAATGACTTTTTGACAAGTGGTCTATTCTGTCACTGATGGAATTTACAACACTTTCTAATTAAAGGAATATATCCAATAACATGTGCCTTGCATTATGAATAAGAAAGAATACATGTTTCCAATAAGGTTTTAAGGTAATTTGAGTTATTGCCATATTTTAATAGGATACATGACGTAGTTATTCACATATTTGGAATGTGAAAATTTACAATTGCTTCATGTTGATTAAAGGCTAATGATAAGTTCATTTTGGAAATTCAGTGACCATCTTTATAAAGTGTCGAATCATAATATTTTGGAAAAAGTTAACCATTTATGAAATGGTTTAAGATAAACATTGGAGTTGGTTTTAGAGATTGATATATTACATCACTATACTATGAATATTTTTCTAAGAGATTAAGTAGAAATAGTTCAAGGCACAACCAAAGGATTAGATTGTGCTTATAGAAAAGTACTAAGTATATTTACTTATATTCTAAGAGAGTGAAAGAATTACTCAACTCCAAGAAGAATGATCTTGAAACCAAAAATATTTTCCTAGTACCTTAATTTCCAATGAATCAAATGTCCCTTATATCATCACAGATTTAGAGATTTCTGATGTTAACATTCTCCTAACCATGTTCTCTAGCACTCTTCATCAAAACGCGATGTTTATATTTTTCCTCTATCTCCATGTTTCCATTTCCCACCTATGATCAGCTACTACAAAACATAGTTACAAGATCATTGCATTTTCCATTCTCTTTTATTAAGAATATGTGATATTGACCCCTTTATGATGTGGTTCTTTCAATAATAGCTTATTTTCAATACCTTTATCACCGAGATCAAGTTTAAATTGTGAGGACACGATTTATTTAAGGTGGAGAGAATGTAACACCCCATAATTCTAAAGTAAGAACCTCATATTCAATAGCGTGCATAACACGCGACACCAAGTGTGTAAGGGGATATAATACCCTAATACTTTAAAAATATATTTATTTTTCGATATATTCTATATTTTTCAATGCATAAAACACTGAGTTATCTTTCATTACATGTAAGAGATACTTTCTTATAAAGCTTACATTACACGCAAGACCACATTTTAACTGAAAAATAATATATTATGAAAATATTATTATTAATATCATAAGACTTAACCTAGCCATTAAATTAGATTTATGAATATAAGTAACTATCTTATGAAAATTTATGGTTTACACAAATATAAAATATATTCCTTGGTGAGCTCGTGGTGGAGTCCTCCTTCGGTGGTGACGTCATGCGACCTCGTGGGATCGACCGTCTCAGCGTTTCTCACCGCTGATGGCCTTCTTCGCGCCTCACTCCGCCTCTGATGGATAGGGCTTCCAAAGGCGTCGCAGTGATCGTCTAGCAGCCGAAACCCAGTTACCACGTCGGAGGGTTGCTACCTCATCTCCCGTGAGTGCGTTGGGTGGTCTGGTGGTCTTCGAGGCACTGTGGATGGCGGCGACGGGATTTGGGAGTTGGATTGCAGTAGGGTTCGGCGAGCAATGGAGTCTGGCTGGACTTCGACGAGGTTATGGTTTCTTGTTCTTTGTTTTTTGCCTTCTTTGGATTTGAATGGATCTTCAATTTGAGCGTGTCGGTCTTCACACTTTTTGGTTGAATTTGCGTTACGATGTTCGGTTCCGTCTTCGGCGCCAGCGACCAGTGATGGTTTTTCGGTGAATGAGGTATTGGTTGGGGGCGATTGGTGTTGAATGATACTGATTGAAGCTCATCCTTTTTGAGTCTATGCTTTTCCGAACTGAATTTGGATCAATCGAGGTGAATGTGATTTTTTGGATGATTTTGGGGATTTGATTTCCCCCTTTGATTCAGATTTGAAGTTGGTTTGTTGTGCACACCAAGTGATCGGCTTATCACCTGGGTGATGCCGTATATGCGCAATTGTGCTTCTGCAGTGTTTTGGTTTAATTTGAGACCTTGTGGAGAATTTTTGTGTTGTTTGACTGTCCGTTTAGAGACTCTCTTTGTGGATGTTTCTATTTGATTTTGCTGTGAAGTTTTGAGGTGTTCGCATCGGCTTTCTATATGATTCTGCTCCAGATGAGGTTCAGAGCAAGTAGCTTTCACCTGCGCATGCCATTTGGACTTGGAAGTTTGAGAGGGTATGGCTCTGCAATCGGTACCGTGCCCGTGCTTCTGCACGGGACAACTAGCCGAGCGGTCATGCGATGGTGAAGGCTTGGCACCAAGATGTAATCGCTGGGGAGGGGCAGATCATGTAGTCTTGATCCGGGTTATCCTTATTTATGGTTTTATTTGATTGTAATGTTGGATCATGTGGTTTCTCACTTTCTCCTCAAAAGTGTTTTGATAATAAAAAAAG
This sequence comes from Viscum album, assembly GCA_963277665.1. Taxonomy (NCBI): domain Eukaryota; kingdom Viridiplantae; phylum Streptophyta; class Magnoliopsida; order Santalales; family Viscaceae; genus Viscum; species Viscum album. Next base: position 932,941,319 of record OY728165.1, read on the forward strand.
TTAATTTCCAGCAATGCTCACAAAGATGTTTTAACCTAATAAATTAAATTAATTACAATTAGTGAGTCATGTTAATTATATATATATATATGTATATTATATTCGATCAAATATTTTTGATATTTATCTGATATATTTGATTGGATTAAGATAAAACAAACTCAATTTTATGCATAAAATACTATATTTTTATTAAGGTAGTTTTACCACCATTTAATGGAGAACCCATTTTAAAACTGAAGTTTGATGAGTTAATTTATTTAATATTTCAAAATTAACTTCATATTTGAAAAAAATGCATAACAAATAGGTTACGGTGAATTTTTCATATTTTTATGAAACATTTCATTTTTAACGAATAGTTAAAAATACTGAATTTCAGTTCAAAACTGCTTTTTCATCTAAATTATTTATAAGTTTAAATTGAACTTTTAATTCAATTTAAATTTTAATTAGATAATATTTTTATAAACTAATACAATTTATGCCATTGGAATCAATTTTACTTTGAAATTGATTATAAAAACACATCAAACTTTTCGATGTTTTTACTTTAAAAACCCGAATTGTCATCCTGCCTACGGGATGAATTTTAAATTAATTTCTACAACTTCTATGATTATAATTTAGAAAAAAATATTACATATTTGGAATCAAAATAATTTATATTGTCTAATAACACCAACATATATTTTTTTACCAAAAATTCTAGGGAATGTAATTAAAATTAATTACAACAATTAAAATTAAATTAAGCTTAAACCTTAACCTTAAGGCCCAAAATTACCTATAAACTTGTTGAAAAGATATTGTCTATCCATATTTCAACCCTATCCATCCTTGGGTTGAATTGTATCCATTATTTTATCCACTTTCAACATGAAAAAACATGGATAGAATTCCTTTGTGAAAAAATTACCAGTGTCACTCCTCCTCCACTATAAAAGGGTCTCCTCTCCTCCAACTTCCTAACACCACTCAAGACACTTTGGATCGACCAATATCTACCAAAATAGTTCCTCAAAATCCCTCCCCACATCCAGGAATCCTTCCCTTTGTCAGAAATCAATCCAATGAAGCCTTTGGTTCAAACCAAAAGCAGTTACCCAATTAAGAGGTAAAATCATTCCTTAAGGTTTTTAGTGTTATTTCCAATAACCAACAACTAAAATATCCTTATTATATTCTTATAAAAAAACAATATTATTGTAAATATACTACTATGTTGTTATTCTATGTTTTTTACCTACACTTACACAAACTTCCATATAATGGGTAACAAACATATTGTTTCTGTGTACGACGAACTACCGCCACACGAAACAATGATAGTTCATTTTCTTTTAACACCTATTGTCACGACCCGACCCTACCCGGGCTCGAGCCGCAACTACCCCAAGCCCGCCTCCATAGGCCAGGGGCTGGCGACCAGCGCCGAAGGCACAACAACTCGGGGAGGCCTTTGCCTAAGTACATGTACACACACACGTAGCAAACTCAATGCAAAAGTGCAGAGTAAAAGAAAAGAAAAGCAAAGAAAAAGAAAGGGCAACTGCTATATAAAACCACAGAGTGCATCGACCACTACAAGTACAAGGTACAAGCTGAAAAGAAAAGGGAAAAACACGCACCCAACCGAAAAGGTGCCACGACCCGACAACAGGTAAACAAAAAGGAAAAGCTGACAGGTCTCCCACCTGGAACCCGACCACGACCACCGCACGCGGTCCAAGCTCCTAAGCTCCTACGCTCCACCAAAGTCACGCTCCACCTGTCCGTCATCTACAAGGGAACACCAAGTGCGGGCAAAGCCCAAGCAGGGGTGAGTATAAAAATACTCAGTAGGATACCCCGAAGGCTCGAGGGAGCAACAAAAGGAGATACCGAAGGGTGAGCAGTAGATCGAACAGAAAAGTAAAGGAGTACAACAAGGAGTGCAATAAAGAGTCCAGCTCAACCCAACAAGAGAAACGTAGAAGACTCGTCCTAACACGAGGAGCTTGGAATGGTGAGAAGATGCACTTCTCGTCGATCTTTTGCTGCCTATATTAGGAGAGTAGACTCATCCCACCATGAGAAGCTAGACACGGAAAGCACGTGGCATACCCCGCGCGTCTTCGCCTCTCCTGGAAGAAGAGTAGCCAAACCCAAGAAGTGGGTACCAGAAACAAGGTATAAACATATGTATGCTCTGTCAAGAAGCCCAAAAAAACTCGTAAGGGGATCTCCGTCCCATAGCTCAGCCCAAGAAAGAGTAACCAACAGTCCCAGAAGTAAACTCCATCGATGCCCAGCATCCCACACGTCTGCCCCGAACCGCAAGCCAAGGGGCTCAATCACCACACCTCCACACTATCCGCTTTGGGCGGCACTGACTCGCCCGCATGGTTTTAGGTCGTGTCACAAGGACGCGTCTTGGTGGGGGAACGTGCTCCCCGTACTTGAGAGTTCTGGGGGAACGTCAACCACAACTCGTCATTGCCCTGCAGTCAAGAGGTCTGCTCAAAGTCGACAGGCGACCCTCTGCCCAGCCCCGCTGGAGGATCCCTAGAAGTCAACGGGTTCCCACTACAGGGATACTCGGAAAGTTGACGGGTGCCTCACTGCCCAGTCCTGTAACAGGGTAATCCACTGGAGGGTGACCCGGCTAAAGTCGGCGACGGGACCACTGCCCAGCCCAGCTGGAGGTAACCCGGCATCGGGGACCACTGCCCAGCCCGGCTGGAGGTAAGCCCGACATCGGGGACCACTGCCCAGCCCCGCTGGAGGTAAGCCCGGCATCGGGGACCACTGCCTCGCCCAGCTGGAGGTAAGCCCGGCACTGCTCTGGCTATCCCTGCTGGATGATACTGCTCGGTAAACACCACTGTACTGGTCATCCCTGCTGGATGGTAACCCACTGGCGAGCCCCGCTCGAAACAACCTCAGCTCTGTTGGAACAACCTCAGCCCGGCTGGAACAACCTCAGCCCTGCTGGAAACAACCTCAACCCTGCTGGAACAACCTCCTGGGTAGAGGATCGGTGCCCGCGTAAAGTGTTGGTCACACCGAAACCCCAAGCTCTACGAGGGAACACGGAGCAACGGGAGAAACTCCCCAGGCCTCACAAGGCGATCCTGCTCCAATCCGCTGAGTCACTGTCGAAGCGGACCGAGACACCTCATCCCAGAAAGTGGGGAGAACACCCACGCTGTACGAACACCCGTAGTCGCAGACGGTGTCGCAGTCCGGTGAAAGGGGACAGTACTGGAACCCCTCACAGCCGAAGAAGCAGAGGAACCAAACCATCTCTGTCGGCCCAACCAACGAGATCAAGACCATGGGGAGAACACTCAACCCTACTCGTCAGACAAAAGAGTACAAAGCTAGGGGAAAACTCCACCCTACTGGTCAAAAAAACGAGCACAAAGCCAGGGGAAAACTCCACCCTACTGGTCAAACAAACGAGCGTAGAGAGACCCTCTACGTCGCAAGAGGTCAAGTACAAAAAGCAGATCGCGACACGCATGTGGGGCCCACACGACGTGTGGCCCCAGGTCAACCCCAACTGAGCGCACAAACATCCTCAGGTACGAACAACCACATGTACCTCCAAGCGTTCCCGTATACTCCCAGAGTACCTCATTCCAGCCCAAAGGCTATCGTGCACACGGCACCCAGCGTCAACGTGAAGGCGTGACGTAACAACTCCACCTCAAAGGCCCAGGCACGACCAACCACATCTCGTGAACCATTTGTATCACTCTCCCAAGAGTGTGCGATCATACGCCAAGGGTCCGCTACAACAAGGTAGGGCGAACCACCACTGGAGCACCTTCCATGCTCCACATTCAACAAGATCGCGCAAGAGGCTCCGTACAACCAAAAGGATTGCACCGTTGTAATCCTCGCGGAAAAACACGTGAGATCGACTACTTACTCGCCTCCAACGGATATCCGACGAAAAAGTCACCAACACCGCCTCACGCCCGAACGACGTCCCGTGATCCCGAGACTCGGCCCCGAAAACAGTCGGGCGCATCAAACCATTGCGATCCCCTCGGGAAAACACGTCAAAAGCACTACTCACTTGAGTGCAACGGATATCCGGAGAAAAAGGTGCATCCCGGCGCACCGCACACGAGCGGTGCCACGTGGGACCCACATCCCGGTCCCGAAACTCAACGAACGGATCGCACCGTTGCGATCCTCTCGAAAATAGTACACGAAATGGACTATTCACTTGTCCAAAACGGTCGCCCGGTGATAAAGTTGGAAATCATCGTCAACTCCCGAAATGGCCCTCGTTGGGCCCACACCATCGTGCAGAATTACAGTGGGAAGACTGCGCGAACGCGTTGCCCTCAGAAAAACACCCAACATCGACTGCTCGCACGCCCCGAACGGACGTCCGAGGAAAAAGTCGCTACTAGCTACATGCAGCTCAAAAGACGGGCCGCGGGGCCCGCGCCACAACTTCGGCCTCAACGCCTGGAACCACCCTGGAAAGCTCAGCCTCGATGCCAGGGTCCCAACGCCACTCACGGCGCTCAAAACGGACGTCGGATGCGTCCGCGCCGTCCAAAACAAGAATCTCGGGGATTACGCTCACCCACTTAAGGACACGTCGCGCCTCCGCGACCCCTCGTTTCGGGAATTAAAAATTCCCAAAACCATCCAAAAAATACTGTCTCGTCAATACGGTTCCACCGCCACAGACGACACTCAAAACGGACACCCGTAGCGGAAAGTACGGGTGTACGAACACCGAGGGGGCAAGACCCCTGGGGCTGGACCGGCCCGCGGCTTAGCCGCGCGGGCCGGCCGCGGACACTCGGTCCCCCGCGCAGACAGGCCAAAAAGGCCTGTCGCGGCCGCCGCGCGAAGACCCGCGCGGCGCGGGTCTTCGTCGCCACACAGGTGTCGCGCGACGCGACCCCGGGGTCGTCACTCCCTGGCGACCCGCCGGCGCGCCGAGACGCTCCGCCGGACACCCGCAGATGCCCGCCAGACACCCCCGCCGACGCCCCTGCCTCATCCGGACGCCGCCCCCCTTGCGCTGGCCAGACACCGCGGAACCCGCCCAAGGCCGCCCGCACGCCGCGACACCCCGCTGAAGCCGTCGGCCGATCCCCCCATTTCCCGCAAACTTCGGCGATCATCCGTGAGCAGCTCGGGACTCGGAATTGAGATCCGAAAGATGCGTCGGAAAGAGAATTTACTCTACTATGCATTCATGTGCTTTGATCAAAATTTTGACAAGGAATCGATAGTGAAAAACGAGCTCAAATTAGGAATGGGAAAAGAAAATGCAATGCAACCTCCTACCTCGTGGGCGTTGCCCGAAGCTTCACGGGCGATCCGCCGGAGCCGCGCCTTGCCGGAGAGGAGGAGGTGATGGAGGGGAGATTCCTCCTTCGCTGTGGGGAGCTGCTGGCGCCAGGGGAGAAGAGTGGAGGAAGGGGATGAGTTAAGCGTTTAAATAGAAAACGCTTAACCACCCGCCCGTCGGTCCGAACCCGAACCCTAAGCAGGGTCGAGGTTAAGCCTCCCCTAGGGTAAAAACCACCTCCCGAGCACAACGGCGGTCTCAGAATTTTAATCCGGGACCCCGTTCAAAAGTTATTAAACCTAGCGCCCGATGCCGCCAAATTACGAAAATGCCCCTCGGGCCATTTTCCACAAACGGCCCGCGCCCGCGAAACTTATACCCCTCCTAGGGTAAACGACACTTTACGAACACAACGGTACCCTCGGTTTCCCAATCCGAGCCACCATTTAAGAGATACCAGCGTTTCGCCATTAAACGAATAAATTAATTAATTTATTCATCCGTTTAACGTTCCGGGAGCGGGCGAGGGGTCCAAACATCCCACGCCAACAAGTTTTATGTCGTTACTAGGGTAAACACCCCATTTCGGACCCATCCATACACTCGGATCCCTGATCCGGATCACCATTTATGATTTATCTCATTTATTTAGCGTTTCCAGTGTGAACGCACTGAAAATTTAATTCCGGCCACTCCGGGGCTCGGAATCGCACGCCGTCTGAAGGCACTGCTCTGGAATATTATCAAGAATATTCCAAAGTCTTTCTCAGAAAAAACCGGGTTCTTACATCATTCCCTCCTTTAAGATTTTCATCCTCGAAAAGCAAAACTAGGGAGCAACACAGGGTACTAAGCCCACATCTGGCTTTCCCATACCCAGAAGAACCCACGCACAACTCTATGCCATGCACATAGACCAAAGGATTGATCTATTCATGCGGGGTCGGACCTTGCCGATGTCGTGCACCCATTCCAGACTTTGGGGTTAGGGCAAGGCGGTAGGGTACCTCGCCATCCCTTTGCACGGTCTTACACGGCCCGAAGGCCCTCGGGGGTAGCTCATATCCCCGGTCAAACCTCTATGTCGCACGCTGCGACTGGAATCACCGTTCGCTCCTGAAACAAGGCCCGGTGATTCCCTCCTTCAAAATATCCATATGGTGAAACACCCAAGGATATCTGGTCACACAAGGTTCCATAGTCGATGCTCTCTTACACGCTCAACAGGCGAAGGAGCCAACACCATCCATTAAAGGAAAAGGTCTCACGCCTTTTACCTTACCAACACAGGGTTACACCCGACGCCCTGCGTCACCCTGGTAACACCTCAAACAAGGAGCAGGGAGAAAGCCTTTCACGCGCAGAGCCTAACAATTCTACTGCAAGAAGTAGAAGAGTCGCAAGGGGTACCTCTCACCATCCCATGCTCTGCAGGATCGTAGACATCCAACGCTCGCGGCTGTCCGTGGTCCCAACTATCAGCTCCCGGAGCCTGACATGGACCGCCTAGTGGTGACGGGAAGACCTCGTAACGTCATCCCCCACTACCAGCTCCTCCCACTCCTCTGCTAGTACCCCCTCTCTGGGTACTACTCCGATCATGGTGCTGCCTCTCTGCCGTGATGGTGCGCCTGCTGCCTGCCTGATGCTCCCAGCAACTCGGGTCGGACAGTCTCGTGTCAAGTGACCTCGCCCGTCACAAGCATAGCACCGGTGCTCTCTGGGCTGCCCCGGGCACCCTCCGGCGCCACTGTGGTGTACGACCACGACCCATGATCCACTCACGGAAGGGCATCCTCGGCTGAGGCCCTGCGCCTTTTCGCCACAGTGGTATACGACCACGTCTCCGAAACCGGCAGTGGGAAGGCTACCTGTATCGAGATCCTGACCTCCGGCGCCTACTATCTATGGCAGATGCCCCGGCTCCGTCGCGCCCACTGCCACCACCAACCGCAAGACATGACATGAAGCCCTCTGTCACCAGCGCCTGCTCTAGCACCCCGACATACGTGTAAATGCCCAAGGGTACTATGACAGCACAAACTTCTCAGCGGAGACCCTGCTCAAAATTCCGCGCTCGGAAGTTGTCGTCATGGACCAAGTCCGGGTAAAAGCGTGCACAGTCTGCAAAACTAGCCGCGTACTCGGCCACCGTCATCCCTCCCTGCTGAAACTGCAGGAGCTCCTGAATCCGAACGGAGCGCAAGCAGAAGGGGAAAAACTCCTCACGAAACAACAACTGAAAGTCGTCCCACGAAAGTGACGACTCGTCAAGAAACTGAGTCACCAGACTCCACCAACGCCAAGCTGCTCCATGAAAAAGGGTGGCTGCCAAAGCCACTCTCTGATCTGTCGGCATCTGCACAAGCCTGAAAAGGCGAACCACTGCCTCGAGCCAAACCTCTGCTGCCTGAGGGTCTGGCTCACCACTGAACCTCAGCGGTCTCTGCCGCTGGAACTTGCGGAGCGCGCTCAACCTGCGCTCAAGCTCAGCCTGCTCTGCTGAAACTGCTTGCTGCTCAACAGGTGGGGGTGCTGCTACCGGCCCACCCGGAGAAAGGGGCTCACATGATGGGTCCTGGACTGTGGCCTCGTAGCTCACAGGGTCGTCGTCACGAACAAAAGCTGGTATCCTGGCTAGCTGTCCTCGCGGAGACATCCTGAAAATTATCAAGGAGTGCCGCGGTCAGATGAGCATATATGTATATACCAAAAATAGCAACGATGGGGAGCTGTCTCAAGAAAGACAGTCAAGACTCAGTCCTATGTGATGCACAATAAAATTTCCCTGCAACGAGTGTCTCAGCATGCCGAGTCGACAAGCGGGTTATCAAGGTCCTGGTGAATGGATACGTCGGCCGCCGCACCATCACTGGACTCCCTGGCCTGAGAGCCACTCTCGAGACACATTAACACTGTTGCCCTAAATCCCAACCAATTCCTCTTTTATGGACATCTGCACAATGCCCCAAGGAACGAACCACCTCTGATACCACTTTGTCACGACCCGACCCTACCCGGGTTCGAGCCGCAACTACCCCAAGCCCACCTCCATAGGCCAGGGGATGGCGACCAGCGCTAAAGGCACAACAACTCAGGGAGGCCTTTGCCTAAGTACATGTACACACACACGCAACAACCTCAATACAAAAGTGCAGAGTAAAAGAAAAGACAAGCAAAGAAAAGGAAAGGGAAACTGCTATATAAAACCACAGAGTGCATCGAACACTACAAGTACAAGGTACAAGCTGAAAAGAAAAGGGAAAAACACGCGCCCAACCGAAAAGGTGCCACAACTCGGCAACAGGTAAACAAAAAGGAAAAGCTGACGGGTCTCCCACCTGGAACCCGACCACGACCACCGCACGCGGTCCAAGCTCCCAAGCTCCTACGCTCCACCGAAATCACGCTCCACCTGTCCGTCGTCTGCAAGGGCACACCAAGTGCAGGAAAAGCCCAAGCAGGGGTGAGTATAAAAATACTCAGTAGGATACTCCGAAGGCTCGAGGGAGCAAAAAAAGGAGGTACTGAAGGGTGAGCAGTAGATCGAACAGAAAAGTAAAGGAGTACAACAAGGAGTGCAGTAAAGAGTCTAGCTCAACCCAACAAGAGAAACGTAGAAGACTCGTCCTAACACGAGGATCTAGGAACAGTGAGAAGATGCACTTCTCGTCGAGCTTTCGCTGCCTATAGTAGGAGAGTAGACTCATCCCACCATGAGAAGCTAGACACGGAAAGCACGTGGCATACCCCACGCGTCTTCACCTCTCCTGGAAGGAGAGTAGCCAAACCCAAGAAGTGGGTACCAGAAACAAGGTATAAACATATGTATGCTCTGTCAAGAAGCCCGAACAAACTCGTAAGGGGATCTCCGTCCCATAGCTCAGCCCAAGAAAGAGTAACCAACAGTCCTAGAAGTAAACTCCATCGATGCCTAGAATCCCACACGTCTGCCCCGAACCGCAAGCCAAGGGGCTTAATCACCACACCTCGACACTATCCGCTTTGGGCGGCACTGACTCGCCCGCACGGTTTTAGGTCGCGTCACAAGGACGCGTCTTGGTGGGGGAACATGCTCCCTGTACTTGAGAGTTCTGGGGGAACGTCAACCACAACTCGTCACTGCCCCACAGTCGAGAGGTCTGCTCAAAGTCGACAGGCGACCCCCTGCCCAGCCCCGCTGGAGGATCCCTGGAAGTCAACGGGTTCCCACTACAGGGATACTCGGAAAGTCGACGGGTGCCTCACTTCCCAGTCCCGTAACAGGGTAATCCACTGGAGGGCGACCCGGCTAACGTCGGCGACGGGACCACTGCCCAGCCCAGCTGGAGGTAACCCGGCATCGGGGACCACTGCCCAGCCTGGTTGGAGGTAAGCCCGGCATCGAGGACCACTGCCCAGCCCCGCTGGAGGTAAGCCCGACATCGGGGACCACTGCCCAGCCTAGCTGGAGGTAAGCCCGGCACTGCTCTGGCCATCCTTGCTGGATGGTACTGCTCGGTAAACACCACTGTACTGGCCATCCCTGCTGGATGGTAACCCACTGGCGAGCCCCGCTTGAAACAACCTCAGCTCTGCTAGAACAACCTCATCCCTGCTGGAACAACCTCAGCCCTGCTGGAAACAACCTCAGCCCTACTGGAACAACCTCCTGGGTAGAGGATCGGTGCCCGCATAAAGTGTTGGTCACACCGAAACCCCAAGCTCTACCAGGGAACACAGAGCAACAAGAGAAACTCCCCAGGCCTCACAAGGCGATCCTGCTCCAATCCGCTGAGTCACTGTCGAAGCGGACCGAGACACCTCATCCCAGAAAGTGGGGAGAACACCCACGTTGTACGAACACCCGTAGTCGCAGACGGTGTCGCAGTCCGGTGAAAGGGGACAGTACTGGAACCCCTCACAGCCGAAGAAGCAGAGGAACCAAACCATCTCTGTCGGCCCAACCAACGAGATCAAGACCAGGGGGAGACCACTCAACCCTGCTAGTCAGAAAAAAGAGTACAAAGCCAGGGGAAAACTCCACCCTACTGGTCAAACAAACGAGCACAAATCCAGGGGAAAACTCCACCCTACTGGTCAAACAAACGAGCGCAGAGGGACCCTCTACGTCGCAAGAGGTCAAGTACGCAAAGCATATCGCGGCACGCACGTGGAGCCCACACGACGTGTGGCGCCAAGTCAACCCCAACTGAGCACACAAACATCCTCAGGTACGAACAACCACATGTACCTCCAAGCATTCCCGTATACTCCCGGAGTACCTCATTCCAGCCCAAATGCTATCGTGCACACGACACCCAGCGTCAACGCGAAGGCGTGACGTAACAACTCCACCTAAAAGGACCAGGCACGGCCAACCACATCTCGTGAACCATTTGTATCACTCTCCCAAGAGTGCGTGATCATACGCCAAGGGTCCGCTACAACAAGGTAGGGCGAACCACCACTGGAGCACCTTCCATGCTCCACATTCAACAAGATCGCGCAAGAGGCTCCACACAACCAAAAGGATTGCACTGTTGTAATCCTCGCGAAAAAACACTCGAGATCGACTACTTAATCGCCTCCAACGGATATCCGACGAAAAAGTCACCAACACTGCCTCACGCCCGAATGGTGTCCCGTGATCCCGAGCCTCGGCCCCGAAAACAGTCGGGCGCATCGCACCATTGCGATCCTCTTGGGAAAACACGTCAAAAGCACTACTCACTTGAGTGCAACGGATATCCGGAGAAAAAGGTGCATCCCGGCGCACTGCACACGAGCGGTGCCACGTGGGACCCGCATCCCGGTCCCGAAACTCAACGAACGGATCGCACCGTTGTGATCCTCTCAAAAAAAGTACATGAAATGGACTATTCACTTGTCCAAAACGGTCACCCGGTGATAAAGCTGGAAATCACCGTTAACTCCCAAAACGGCCCTCGCGGGGCCCACACCATCGTGCGGAATTATAGCGGGCAGACTGCGCCAACGCGTTGCCCTCGGAAAAACACCAAACATCGACTGCTCGCACGCCCCGAACAGACGTCCGAGGGAAAAGTCGCTACTAGCTGCACGCAGCTCAAAAGACGGGCCGCGGGGCCCGCGCCTCAACTTCGGCCTCAACGCCTGAAACCACCCTGGAAAGCTCCGCCTCGATGCCAGGGTCCCAACGCCATTGACGGCACTCAAAACGGACGTCGGACGCGTCCGCGCCGTCCAAAACAAGAATCTCGGGGATTACGCTCACCCACTTAAGGACACGTCTCGCCTCCGCGACCCCTCGTTTCGGGAATTAAAAATTCCCGAAACCATCCCAAAAATACTGTCTCGTCAATACGGTCCCACCGCCGCAGACGACACTCAAAACGGACACCCGTAGCGGAAAGTACGGGTGTCCGAACACCGAGGGGGCAAGATCCCTGGGGCTGGACCGGCCTGGGCCGGCCCGCGGCTTAGCCGCGCGGGCCGGCCGCGGACACTCGGTCCCCCGCGCAGACAGGCCACGAGGGCCTGTCGCGGCCGCCGCGCGAAGACCCGCGCGGCGCGGGTCTTCGTCGCCGCACAGGGGTCGCGCGACGCGACCCCAGGGTCGTCGCTCCCTGGCGACCCGCCGGCGCGCCAAGACGCTCCGCTGGACACCCGCGGACGCCCGCCAGACACCCCCGCGGACGCCCCTACCTCGTCCGGACGCCGCCCCCCTTGCGCTGGCCAGACACCGCGGCACCCGCCCAAGGCCGCCCGCACGCCGCGACACCCCGCTGAAGCCGCCGGCCGATCCCCCCATTTCCCGCAAACTTCGGCGATCATCCGTGAGCAGCTCGGGACACGGAATTGAGATTTGAAAGATGCGTCAGAAAGAGAATTTACTCTACTACGCATTCATGTGCTTTGATCAAAATTTTGATGAGGAATCGATAGTGCAAAACGAGCTCAAATTAGGCACGGGAAAAGAAAATGCAACGCAACCTCCTACCTCGTGGGCGTTACCCGAAGCTTCACGAGCGATCCGCCGGAGCCGCGCCTTGCCGGAGAGGAGGAGGTGATGGAGGGGAACTTCCTCCTTTGCTGTGGGGAGCTGCTGGCGCCAGGGGAGAAGAGGGGAGGAAGGGGATGAGTTAAGCGTTTAAATAGAAAACGCTTAACCACCAGCCCGTCGGTCCGAACCCGAACCCTAAGCAGGGTCGAGGGTAAGCCTCCCCTAGGGTAAAAACCACCTCCCGAGCACAACGGCGGTCTCGGAATTTTAATCCGAGACCCCATTCAAAAGTTATTAAACTTAGCGCCCGAGGCCGCCAAATTACGAAAACGCCCCTCGGGCCATTTTCCACAGACGACCCGCGCCCACGAAACTTATACCCCTCCTAGGGTAAACGAAACATTCCAAACACAACGGTGCCCTCAGTTTCCCAATCTGAGCCACCATTTAAAAGATACCAGCGTTTCTCCATTAAACAAATAAATTAATTAATTTATTCACCCGTCTAAGGTTCCGGGAGCGGGCGAGGGGTCCAAACATCCCGCGCCAACAAGTTTTATGTCGTTACTAGGGTAAACACCCCATTTCGGACCCATCCATACACTCGAATCCCTGATCCGGATCACCGTTTAGGAGTTATATCATTTATTTAGCGTTTCCAGTGTGAACGCACTGAAAATTTAATTCCGGCCACTCTGGGGCTCGGAATCGCACGCCGTCTGAAGGCACTGCTCTGGAATATTATCAAGAATATTTCAAAGTTTTTCTCAGCAAAAAACGGGTTCTTACACCTATATTGGAGGAAATTATGATATAAAATATGTTTATATATATATATTTATGATATTTATAATTTATTTATGATTATTTAATTTTTATTTAAAATATACCTTTATCGTTCCATCTTGTGTAAATATGATAATTTTTTTTGAGAATGTGTGGACTATTGCCCCTCAAAGCGATATGACTCATTCATTCCTTATATGGAATGCATAAGGATGATTTTAATAAAACTATGTAACATATATAACATAGATATGATACTGTAATTATAATATACATGTGTATCATTTATTTTTCATTCTTTTAATAAAACAATGAAATTAAAGTAGCATTCATGCGTATGTACGACCTACAATCTCCATGAACTGAGCATTTCATTTCTTATCTACAAACATTATAGGTTATTATAAATAAATATTTATAAAATAAATAAGATAATTAATCCATGGTTTACATTTTGTATATGATTAAATCATGACCTATGTAATAGGAGAACCAAATAACAAGTCAAAACATACTTGAGTAACCTAGGAAAATAACATCGAAAATAGTTAAAAAAATAAATGACTGTTAACAAACAAGTAATAAGATATTATAATAAGATGATATATGATATTATAAAAATGATTATGGTTTTTTATAAGTTAGTAACATATTTTAAACCAATATACTAGAGGATAAAGTCCACACAACCAAAAAGGAAGTTTAAGGTAAAAGATTTCGTCTCAATTTACATTCCATTGAGACATATTTGTAGTTATGAACCTAGATTATTTTATAAACCCTTGAAATGTTGTATCATGAATATCTTTATTCTCATGATATTATAAGATTATTTTATTGTTATTTCTTTTTTGGGATTATGATTTAAATGTTTTAAAGTAGTATGAGACACATGATAAATTTGTATCCTTTATTCAATATGGATATTTGACAAGGAACATTATTTATTATTTAAATTGATTATTCAATATGAGGAATGATTTGGACAGGTATGGCATGGGTGGGGCCCAGTTATAGATAGCCCATCAATTCATTTGTAGTCTCATGAGATGGAATATTTTTCTAAATAGATGGATTTTTACCTGATAACTAAACAATTTTATGAAAGGTCTTGATGGTATTCGTTCCATGTACTTGGAAAACCTGGAGTCCAACAGTTAAGCATTTCCCTCATTTAGATTTAGTTATTATTCATCCATGATATTTTGTGTCAACATATCTATGGATACATTTCATTCTAAGTTTATTGATTTAGATGGTATGATTTTCAATTCCCTACCTTCCCATATTGATATTGACTTATCTATTTATTTGAACGACTTCTGTTATCAATTATTTACCTTGACATGTTAATTTATTCCTTTTGATTCATTATTTTCATACACTTTACATACCCTTACTAAGCATTTTAGATCACCCTTATAATGTTTCCTTTCCCCAGGTTACAAAGAATAAATATTTGAATAATAATTTAAGGATGAAATTTATTCCATTTTATTATGTATCATGTTTGAATTTATGAATACAAAATGCATTATGGGTATCATATATGTAATATGGATTTCCAATACTGCTAAAATGAATGGTCCTTTAGGATTTGTTTCCTTTTAATAATTCCAAAGTAATAAAGTAAGGCATCATCGCCAGGCTTCTAGGGTTGGGGCATTATAGATAGTGTGAAATTTTCATGTGTTTGAGTAGTTTTAGATCGTAAAATCATGTCTTTATTTTCTGATAATCAAGAAAGAAGAATGTGTGGTAGGCCAGATGAATTCACCACTTCTTAAAAAATTTCTTATTAGAAATACAAAATTGGAATAAAGATTTAAAAGAATATTAAGTTTAATAATGTCCCTCATAAGTTCCTTTTAAATCAAGAAAACTAAGAGACATGGGACTTTATAGATACTACATTTAGATCACTTACTTGAGAGGAGTCTAAATAACTAAATTAATAATTTCTCAAATATAATCCTTTATTTGGTAATAACAACCATAATGAAATGGTTTTCTAGAGTGGTTTCAGAAGTGATGATGTAAAAAAAATACTAAGGTGAAGGGTATTGTATCTAAAGGATAAGAATGGATGTGATTTTTTTCATATAAAATGGTTTTTCTGAGAATAACCTTCAAACTAACCCCTCCTTAATATGAAAATATTGATTTAGATAACCAAAATCACTATGGAATGTCTAATGAAATAAAGGTTCAAGAGTATAAGTCAAAGGATTTTCATATTAGAATTTTTAAGATGAAAAAATATTTATAGAACAAGATGAGTTTGGAATCACTCATGAATGTGTCATTAAGTGCGTGGTTGCAAGAAATCGGAGGGTGGATTCCAATTTTCTTTAAAATTAAGGGAACTCATGGAATGGTTATGAAAGAATTTCTATCAACATAATCATAGTTTTTTGTACTGAATATTGTAGACATGAATAAGTTTATGTATATAAATAAATAACCCATGTTGTTGAACATTCTAGACTATTAACCACACATGATTTTTTTTCAAAATATGTAAAAATTATACAAAATGAATGTTATAAATATTCTATAATTTTTATGAGTTTTTAACAACACATGTTATATGTTGTAAAATATATATAACTAAAAATAATGTATGTTTTTAAATGGTAATGTCTATAGTCAAAAAATATTTACACAAAACTCAGTGGTGTATTGTGAAATAAATTTAACTATATACAATTTGTGTTTCCACAATCCAATTTTCTTATAGTGACCCATTACACATTGAATTTATCATAAAATTTAATTTAACAAATCAAAGGATTTTCAATGCCAAAAAGTTGGTGAAGTAATGGGAGAGATCTGCAAAAAATATTTAAAATTATAATAAGAGAATGATTATGTCATCATAGTAGAAGATAAATAAAAATTCAAATGGGAGATCTCAATAATGGAGTAGTGCGACAGATTGAGATGATGGATATAGAGGTATAAAGGGTAGTGAGGGATCGTCAATGATGGAACGGTGGTGAGGGCCCTGGGGAGATGATCTTGGGTGATAACTCAGGGTGGGGGATAAGGAGGAGAGGGGTAAAATTAGAGGAATTAAATTCATTGGAGGGGATAAAATAATTTTTAAATTTTGGTAAATTTTTAGCTATGGTTAACTAAAATCCACAACATATGTATTTAAATTTTATATTACTATAATTTTTCAACCAACCGTTAAACAATTATTTTATTGAAGTGTTACTTTTTCTCTTCTGGTCATGAATTTCTCTCTTCCATATCTGGGATCTATAAAATATTTTAAATAATTTTTTTACTATGCTCCAATGATTTTTTAATTTCATCTTTACTTATTTTTCACATTATATAAAAAATATTAATAAATTATTCTTGTTGTTTTGAGAATGATATATGTATTACCAAAGCTCTAAATGAATTTTTTTTCTTAAACGATTCGGAAATTAGTGAAATTTACCACCTTTATAACTACTTTATACATTAAATATTCCTTTATAAGTTTATATGGATTTATTCAATGAAATATTTTCCATAATTTTTTAGAAATTTTAATAATTTAAATAAGTCATTTAAAAATGAAATGGGTATTTTCTTCATGAAATAATCTTGTGATATTATAATGACATTTTTAATCTATGATAACACCCATTGATGTCTCTTATTTTTTTATTATGGATATGATCTAATTATATCATACTTATACTTTCTTTGTATGGTTTAGGGATATGATGATGAGATGTTTACAATACCCATTTATTCTCTATGGGTTATACTATAATGATATGATAAATCTATTATGATCTAGTGGAATGCATATGAATGGATTATGATTATGTGATAGGTGGTTTCATAATTATGTACCCTCCAATGGACTGAGAGCGTTCATTTTTTATTGATTTTTGATAATCCACCTTTCAAGGGGTGAGGTGGAACCCTTACAAGGCCCGTAGGAATAAGTATTACATGGACCACAGGCCTTAGAGTAATTCATTGCTCGTAAGATTCAAACATTACATACAACCCATACTAACTACTTGGAACTGCTCTTCCCCATCATCTTCATCTTGAAATCATCTCTCCACCTTCACATGGTTTTTTGGCTAGGCTTTCTCGTGCATGCACAAGCTTGTCCCGATGGTAGGTTCCATGCCCGATCATTCTTAAAATTCATTTAGCTTCTTCTATAGTGAAAGATCCTTTCTCATCCTCCTTCTGGAGCTTGTTCCTTATAGGTTGTATGGTTTTCATCTGCACTTAAGGTGGCCTAAAGGCCTTGAGGTGGCCCGAAGGCCTTACTGACCCAAAGGCTTGGGTGGCCCGAAGTCCTTAAAGGACTCGGGGACTAAATCGGTGAACCAAAGACCCAAACGGGGGAATATTCCCGACTACTATAGTGCAAAACAGTACCAGCTACAGTTCCCGCTACAGTACTACTACAATACTACTACAATACTTGAAAATTATGCATTCGCCTGGATTTGATCTTGGGTCGCTTGGATGCACTTAAGGAGTCCTCACCAATCGGGATAAGGCTTGTGTGCGCATAATTATATACCCCTCAAATGCATTGGGAAAATATTATGGGGTTAATAATCTCTTAAGAGATGAAGGAGAAAAGAATCTCTAAAGAGACAACATATTTAATAAACTATTAATAGATTATAGAGTGGATTAAATATATGTTACTCCTAAGATAATTTTATAATTAGAATGTTTATGTAATTTCATGATTAATATAAGATTCCCAAGATATTATTATGATTATTATTGAGCCAAAAAACTTTCAATGACATTTTCAATTTCTTATTATATTCTATCATGGTTCATCATTGATTTATTATTATTTATTACTACTATTATTCATATCTTTTGAAATGTTAATATTTTATATCATTAATCATGTTTTTGATATAAAAACAATTTGATATGAGATTTTTTATGTTATGTTCATGATATCATACCACTTTTTAAATAGTATAGTGGAATATGATCATTAGTTTTTATCAACTTTTTTACCTTTATTGTGAAAATGATCTCACCCTTTCTTATGTTTCTTTCCCCCAAGATATGAAAAATGGTTTTAAGTAGGGTATGTCTAAGAAGGGTACTATATGATAAGAACATTGTGGGGGATGTTGAAGATGTTTCATGAAATAATATGTTTATGATTCCAATCTCCTAATTCAGTAAACATTTACAGTCCTTATGCATGAATTATTATAAATTGTATTAAATATTCATATCAAATGATATACTAAATATGTATTTAAGGATTGGGTCATTGTAAATACACTATACAAGGATGAATTGTTATCTTACCATGAATGATAACCATGTATAATTCCTTACATACCATGGTTGTAAAATAAATTTCTCCTTGATAACCAAATATTATAATTTTTCAATCAACACAAGGAAAAAAAACCCCAATGCCTTAATAAAAATAGATTTCTATCTCTAAAAACTAAAAAAAATTAAATTTTCATACAAATATATTCAAAATATCTAAATTAAAATTATATAAAAAACACTTACATATATGATTTACCATCCATTTATATAAACCCAATTTTATATGATTGAACAAAAAATGTACACATGAAACACATATGACACTCCAAATGATTCTTGAACACCCATAATTCTTATACTAGCCTTATATTCTTTAGTATTAAAACATAAAATAAATTTATAAAAATATTGTTCACAAACCAATGCATCTGAAACTATCTATAGTGTGTTTACTTATTGCATTTCTAAAATAGTTTTCCCTATCATTTATTTGTTTAAAAAATTAATTTTGATGAAATCAAAAATTTCTCAGTAACTATTGTTTTTTAAAACTATATTATCTATATAATAACTCAAATTTCAAACCAATTTTCATTTATTTATATTAAATAAATAAAATGATAATTGATTCCTAACCAACATCCCATTTTTCATTAAAATAGAAAATCCCACAAAAATACATATAATAAACAAAATTATCTTTCCAAACCCATTTGATATAAAAAATTAAAATTCAGTCCAAAAAAACAACTTTAAACCCCAATTGTTTCATAAATTATATTAAATACTCAATATTTATAAAAAAACTCATCATCTTGTCATACCATAATCACTGTGTGCAAAAGGATCCTCCTTTTTCTGGGTTATTCAGGCTTGGATGAAACCTAATTAGCCAATGAAATAGGCTAACATTCATTGTTAGTATTTATAATATTCATGATCTTAATTATTCATAAACACCATTTTTAGTGCATTTTACAATTTGAAAATTATTTCACATTATGATTGAAATTCTTTGTTAAAGTGAACTATTACTTGGTACATATTTGAACACAACCTAAAACACAAAATAGTATTGATTTTATTTTAAGGTATCTCATTCTATAAGGAACAATTCATGCTTTTGGAGTTCTTTATGATTCACATTGAAAGACCACCAAAATGGGCTTTATGCCAACACATTATGGACAATGTAAATTGGACAACAGCCCAATAAAGAGACTGTAGCGGCCAAGATACAAGACCAATAATTCGGAAAATTTAACTGAAGATATAGGAAATCAAGGTTAACATTTCATAAAACATTTATAAGAGATAATTAGGATTTTTTAATGGAGTTACATGTAGCCTAAGTTGGAGATAAAATTCTGGGCTAGATTCTATGGCCCAGAAAAACAACCCACCATTTTACACATATATTGTAAACCATAAAATATTTTGGTCTGATACTTTACATAAAGTTAGGGTATATATGTAGCTTCATTTTCTTCTTTTACAACTCACTCCAATTCAAACATATAGAAGCTCATTTATGAGATTATGTTTTGTGGATGCATGTTGGATTCTATTTCAGGTCAAGGGTGGAAAAGTCTAAATTCCACAAACTTTCCACCACCCTAGGCCTACCATACTCAAGTGGGAAGACTTTTTGTATTGGGGGATTGGCACAATATTCTTGAAATGCCTATTTAATGTAGTGGTGGAGGAGAAGTTTATCATCTTTGGTGCCTTCTTTAATTGTAATGTTATGCTGTGATTTTGTTGCCTTGAGTTTGTATTTCTCATGTAAGTTGTTCAATTCACCATAGTTTCTTAATAAAAGTTCTTCTTATCCTCTTATTCTATTCTTCTTCATATCATGTTGATACCTTTGGCTCATTCAGTGAATCAATTCACCCCAAACTTTGTGAAATTATCACACAATAGCAAAGTGATTGTTATTTCGTTATTTTTTTACTTCTTCAATTCCCCCCCTCATGAGTCTATTTCCCACTTTCATTGAAACCATAGCTTCAATGGAGGTCCAACCCACTTATGGGTTGATCCGAGAGAGTAGAAAGGGGATGGATTGGATTTTATTTCTCACTCTATTAATGTCTAATCACTTCTTTTAATTGAGAATTTTGTTTGACAATATTTAAACTCCTTCATACTTGTTAAATTTAAGGACACACACTTCAAGTGCTAATATAAACCTTTACCTTGGAGTTCTCAAAACCATGATCCTCCAAGTGTATAGGTGATTATTATTAAGGTGTGTAGGTATTAAACCATTAAGTGATGATGTTGTTTGATCCTTTTAAATGAACCCATCTCAAATATAAGAAATTGAAATAGTTGAAAAAGGAATGAATCCAATCCACCCCAAGTAATAACCTAGGATAAAACTATTCTTTTAAATTGAATTTAATTAAGTATCTTAGCATTCACTTAAACCAATCTAAGATCAACCAAAGTTGGACACTTAATATCAAAAAACAATCCATATAATGTACGTGTCTATAGATAACTTCTTAGGTCTATGGGGATTCGACAACCCAAGCTAAACTACAAGCGACTGATTAACCCTAAAATCTTGGATAAATTTGGGTGAGACAAAATTTTGGCAGCATTTTTGGGGACCCAAGTAAGTCATCTCAGCACCCACTCTATCTCCCCCATTTCTCTTTTCTCACCCCAAATTCTCTTATCTTTTCCCTTTATTTTTTTTCTTTTGGTGCATGTCCGCCTACATCCACGATAATTCAAAAAGATTAGTTAGGGTGGAAAGTCCTGGGGTTGGGGAGTCAAGAACACCTAGGGGTCTCTTCCCATCAGATCCAAATATTCATAATACTTCAAATTCAAAAATTGATCCAATATCAATGGAGGTTCTTAAAATAAATCAACTAATAAACCCAGGTGGGAACCAAAATGGAAATCTAAATGAGGAAGCCCCAAACTTGGGGAATGCAGTCGATCAAACCATGAATGACTAACTCACACTTGCCTAGACCAATGAACCCTCTTGAATTAGGTATGATTCCATAGGATAATCACACTATGTTTTCAAACCTCATGTCTTAAACCACCTTCTAACCTTCCATGGGATGGATTCAGAAATGTCATACCTTCATGTCAAATAGTTCAATGAAATTGTTGAAACCATGTACCCACCACATCAACTTGAGTCAACTAAGATGAGGCTCTTTACTTTCTCACTTAAGGATTGAGAAAATAATTGGTTAAAAAATCTGATACCTGCATTAATCCACTCATAGGAACAATTGAAAAGAAAATTATACAAAAAATACTTCCCCCATCACAAAAAAATTGCACTTTAAAAGAGCATCCATAACTTTTTTGAAAAAGAAGGGGAGTCATTTTATGAAACATGGGAAAGGTTAAAAGAGAAACTCAACATAGTACCTCACCATGGATTTTCAATCCCAGAACAAGTTTGAATTTTCTATGAAGGGTTGGGTCCGGGAAACAAAAAATTCATTGACATGATGTGTAATGGAATCTTAAAAAACTAAGCCCTAAATGATGCTTATGAGTATCTAGAAGGACTGGCCAAACAAAACCAAACATGGGGAACATCATATTACTATGAGAATCCACCAAAATCTGGTGGAATTCACACACTTAGGGAAGAGGAAATCCTTAGGGAGAAACTTCCTACACTCACTAGGAAGGTCAAGGATATCGATATTATGAAGGTCTATGAAATTCAAACTGTTGACCCTATTTGCACAATTTGTGAAAAACATGACCATAAGACTGAAAACTGCCCAAACATCCCTTCCATTAAAGATGTTATTCTAAGAGGACCACCAGTAGAGGTCAATGATCTAAACTTCCAGAAACCATAATAGCAAAACACTTTAAATCCAAGGTACAATGGTCATCCAAGATTCTATTGGAAAGATAACCAACAACCCAAACAAAAACCTAGTCATCCACACAGAACAAACCCCTACCCTCCACAAAATTTTCAACACCACAACTAGTTTCAACCAAAACTAGTCCAATCCAAACACCCTTCTATCCAATACCAACAACCCATCCAACAACCAATGCAACAACCAATCCAACAACCAAAGTATCCTATTGGGATAAACCAACCATCACAAGACCCTACTCAATCTATCCCTCTTAAAATCCTTGAGAAGTTGTGTAATCAAATGGAGGAAATGAAATTAGAAGTCTCATCCCTTAAACATGAAATACAAACCATTAAAATTGGGAAGGCACCCATGCCTACTCAGGCGGTACCATCCTCAACTTTAAGGGAAGAATCCATTTACACACATACCTCTCATGAGCAACTCAAAGAAGGGACTATTTTAAGAAGTGGGAAATCCTTTGAGAAACCTGAAAAAGCCAATACAGAACCATTAAAAGATTCAAAAATTCATGAACATGATGAAGAACCACCCAAAGATTCTAAAAAACCCAATGAGAATGTGAATGAACTACAAACACACTAAACAATCAAACAACCTTCTCCTTTCCCTCAATGCATGAGAGGAAAATATAAACCATAACTAAATGAAACTTTGAGGGAAATATTCTCTCAAGTTAAGTTGAACATTCCACTTCTCGATGCAATCCAAACCATTCCTACATACTCAAAGTACCTTAAGGACTTGTGCAATTTTAAAAGGAAATTTTCACATAAAAACCAAGTCCTTCTGGATGCTAATGTGAGTAATACCATTTAAGGGACCATTACTCCAAAGTTGAAAGATCCGGGATTTCCATAACTCAATGTTGAGCTAGGAGAGAAAAAAGTTTTCAATGACCTTTGTGATCTAAGAGCCAGTGTGAACCTCATTTCTTATGCCATGTATTGTCAGTTAGGTCTTGAAGAACTCCACCCCACATCTTTCACTCTTCAACTTGATGATCATATTGTTCAAGTTCCTAAAGGTATTTTAAATGATGTTTTGGTGAAAGTTAAAAATTTCATTTACCCAGCTGAATTCATTTTCCTTAACAATAACCCAAGATTAGGTCATAGGGAGAAAACCCCAATCATCCTTGGTCATCCCTTCCTTGCAATAATAAACTCTGTTATCCGAGTCCAAAATGGGAACATGACCATCAACTTTGGAAACATGAGTCTAGAATTGAAAATATACAATAAAAACTCTCAAATTGGGGATGATTAAGAGATAAATGAGGTTTATTAGATTATTAGTGTTGATAGTGAACTTGAGGAACATCAAGGAATTACTGAAGGATGTTTAATTCAAGAAGATTTTGATTTTATTTGTTCACATGAGGGAAATTTGTATCCTTGGATTGAATATAATTTAGATATATCTATTGATGATTTTATGAAATCACTAATCAATTATACCATTAGTGAAATCAATAACATTGAGTCTATACCCATTCATGATACTAATATAGCCAATTTAGTGGATGAAAATTCTGTTCACAAGGAACCAATTCTGTCAAGAAATCTAAACAAAGAAACCGAGTTCAATACAAATTCCCATCCTTTCTTGGAAAGTGATAACCAATATGATCTCTAATTTAAGGTCCTACCTTCATCACTCAAGTATGAATTCTTAGGGGAAAATCAAGCCTTTCTTGTTGTTATTTCTTCCTCTCTTGAAGCCAATCAAGAGATGATGCTTCTGGATATCCTAAGAGAGCATAATAAAGTAATTGGATGGAACCTTTCTGATATTACTTGGATTATCCCACTCTTGGTACTCATAGGATTGTTATTGAATTTGAATCCAAACCATGTCATCAACCACAGTGGAGACTCAATCCAACTCTTATAGATGTGGTAAGGAAATAACTTCTTAAGTTGTTAAAAGAGGGTATCATCTACCCCATTTCTAAGAGTGAGTGGGTAAGACCAATTCAATTTGTCCCAAAGAAAGTTGGAATCACTGTGATCACTAATAAGGATGGTGGAATTCTCCCCACAAGGGTCATAAATGGATGGAGAGTCTATATTGACTCTAAAAAGATCAACTCTTGTACCAAGAAAGAACATTTCCCATTTCCCTTTATTGATCAAGTCCTCGAGTGAGTAGTGGGTCATAAATTATATTACTTCCAAGATGGGTTATCAAGGTATAATAAAATCAAGGTCTCTTTAGAGGATCAAGGGAAAACAACCTTCAGTTGTCCATTCAACATTTTTTCTTTCAAGCGCATGCCCTTTGGGTTATGTAATTCCACTGGTACCTTCCAACGGTGCATGATGGTAATCTTCTCAGAAATGGTGGGGGATTGTTTAGAGGTATTCATGGATTACTTATCCATATTTGGGGATACTTTTGAGGAATTACTTCTTAATGTTGAAAGGGTTTTGTCAATATGCAAGGATAAGAATCTCATCCCCAATTGGAAAAAATTCCATTTCATGGTAAAGGAAGGACTTTTTCTAGGACATCTGGCCTCTGGTAGAGGTATTGAAGTTGATAAATCTAAGGTCAGAATCATTCATCACCTTCCCTATCTTAAAAATATTAAGGAAGTGATGTCTTTCTTAGGATATGCTTGTTTTTATAGAAGGTTCATCAGGAATTTCAGCTCTATTTCTCGACCACTTTGTGCTCTATTGGTGAATGATGCTCCATTTTATGGAAAAAAGCTATGAGGAATCATTATCTACAATCAAGTCAGCTCTTATCTCTCCACCTATCATGAAATATCCAAATTTAAAACTTCCTTTTGAGCTCATGTGTGATGCAAGTGACTTCACTGTAGGAGCAGTCTTAGGATAACAGTGTGAGAAAACTCCATGTTTCATTACTTATGCAATAAAATCTTTAAATTATGCACAAATAAACTACACCACCACTGATAAAGAGTTTCTTACTGTTGTCTTTGTCTTAGATAAATTTAGGTCATATCTCTTAGAATCACCCATCATTGTCTTCACCAACCATTCAGCCCTGAATTTTTTTTCCAAAAACAATATTCCAAGTCTAGATTGATTAGGTGGGTCCTTCTTCTTCAAGAGTTTGATTTAACAATTAAGGATAAAAGGGTTTTGAAATTTTTTTAGCTGATAACCTCTATAGGATGTAATTAAAAGACAACTCACATCAACTTTCTATGTACGATTCATTTCCCGATGAGTACCTCTATTTTTTGAGTGATTGCCCATGGTATGCTGACATAAAAAACCATTTGGTGATGGGTGACATTACAAAATTATTAGGTACCCAAGCTAAGAGGAAATTCCTTTCTAATGTCAAACACTATGTGTTTGATTATCCTTACCTATTCAAGTTCTATCCTGATCAAATCATTAAGAGATGTGTTCTCGAGTCTGAGTAAGAGTCCATTCTAAAATTTTGTCATGGAGTGGCATGTGGAGGCCAATTTTCCACAAATAAAACCACTACAAAGGTCCTAAAAAGTGGTTTCTACTGGACCAACCTCACTAAGGATTCATTCCATTTTTTTAAAATTTTTCCTCAGTGTCAAAAATTAGGATCCATTACCAAAAGGAATCAAATGCCCCTCACTCCCATTCTGGTTGTCCAAATCATTTATTTTTGGGGAATTGATTTCATGGGACCCTTAAAAAACTATAGTGGATACCTATACATCCTCTTAGATGATGATTATGTCTCAAAATGGGTTGAGTCCATTCCCAACAAGTCCAACTATCATAATGTTGTAATTTGATTTCTAAAAGAGCACATATTTTCTTGATTTGGAATTCCTAGGGTTATAATCAGTGATTGAGGAACCCATTTTTACAACCACCCATTCTCTTCACTCATGTAAAATTATGGTATTTCTCATAAAGTTTCCACTGCATACCATCCTTAAACCAATGGTCAAGCTGAGTTAGTGAATATGGAGATTTAGAAAATTCTTGAAAAAACTATCAATACCTCTAGGAAATATTGGTTTGAGAAACTCTTGGATTCCCTTTGGGAATATCGTACAACATTCAAAACCATCATATTAATTTCACCATACAGTTTAGTTTATGGAAAATCATGCCATTTAACTGTTGAAATTGAGCATAAGGCTTTTTGGGAAATCAAAAAAATGAACTTTAAAATTTCTTTTGCTGAAGCAAAGAGGAAATTAGATCTTAATGAACTTGAGGAAATTAGGATGTAGGCTTATGAAAATTCAAGGATAAATAAATCTAGAGTTAAAGCCTACCAATCTAGGAATATCAAAGTCAAACACTTTGAACTGAGAAAATTTGTGCTCTTGTATAGTTCAAAACTTCATTTACATTCAAGAAAGTTGAGGTCCATATGGTCATGTCCATACATAGTTCATAAGGTGTACCCCCATGGGGGTGTATAAATTCAAGATCCCACCAATGGTCAAACCTTTAAAGTTAATGGTCATATATTAAAACCATTCATTGAACCATTCCAAAAACATGAATTTGATGAGGAATTTTGTGAACCAACCTTAGATGAGAAAAATACTTAAACAATTAGGGGTCTAAGTTGAGCTCGTGATGTTAAAAAAACATTGCATGAGAGGAAACCTGTGGTTTTCATGGTTCCCATAATTGTGAATCATATTTATTTTTTAAATAGGATTAATAAATCAATTTGATATTTAAAAGAAATACTTAATTAATCAACTTTGAATATGATAGTACCTTAGACTGTTGACTGGTTCTTCTATTATGAGTATGGATGGGAATGAAAGGGGAGTGCCGTATTTATCTGTGTCATGTGGTGTGATCCTTGAGTAATACCTTACCAAGAAATTTAAAAATAAGAAAATGTATCATTAGTTTATTTTATTTTATTTTATTTTTATGTGTTTATAGGTTAAAAAAATAAAAAAAATAAAAAGAACACATCGTAGGTCATGTGGTAAACCATGTCATAATCGGAAAAGCCGTGGGGACTCAAACCCAGGACCGAAGGGAGAAAAGGGAACACACTTTCCACTAACCTACAACTTATAGTGCTTTATTATTCTATAATTTTTGTATATATACTTATATTTTACATTATATATATATTGTTTTGTTTTATTTGTTTGTTTGTTTTTTCTTATTCCATTACAGAACTCTGCGAGTGACATGGATATCAAAGGAATAAATTGGAGCAGCACGAAGGTAAACTTCAACCACTAGGTGACATCATTCCATGATTATAATTTTTAATGTCCTATTTTAACTCCTATCCTTTACCCCTTCTAAGTTTTATTTTTTATAAACACTAGGGACAATGTTATTCTAAGTTGGGGGGGTGAAAAGAAAGAAAAAAAATCCTTATAAAATAAAAAATGCATGTAAATAGAAGGAAAAATTCCTTTAACTTTGAATATGATAATACACATTGAAAACTTTGGAATTGAATATAAAATAATTTAGCATGACCTGATTCTGATTTTAATCCATGTATAATTTCATGAGCATAGATTTTGAAAAGTTTGGTTATCTAATGTGATATTTCATTGTTTATATTTTCAATCAAATAAAAAAAAATCACAACGCACATCCTTTGGATAATGGGGTATTAGTTTGAGTTCATGGGGTCCCACAAATAAATAACATAGTTTTAGTGATCATTTTTGTTTTAATATGAGTATTCAAAAAAAAACAATAAAAAAAAGAAAAAATAAAACAATAAATTTTCATGTAGAGCAATGAAATGACCTAATGTGTGGCTTTTGACACTTGGGGATCGTGAATCCATAGTTTTATAGCCCGGAGTTAGTAATTTTATCTCTATTTGGGGTAATTTGACTTTGTTTTTGACTGAGTTAACTCAAGATAATGCCTAAGTATGTGAGATTAACTTGGTTTTCTAAGGTCTTTAAGCCTGGGAGTCATTAATAAAGTCTTACTATATGGGTTGACTCTATTGAGTTAAATTTAAATTACCATGGAAAATTAAAAAAAAACAAAAAAAACATGTATATTTTTTTGAATACTCATCTTAATATTGAAATGTGATTCCACCTAGTACTTCCATCTTTTCACCCTTGAATAAAGATGAACACCATGTCTATTATGATACACAACACATCATCATGCTTAATTGATATTGGATGAAATATGGTGATGAATTTGAACAAAGGAATGGGCTTGGGATTGGGATACACTTATGAAACTATATTTTATTAAAATATTTTTATGGGTTTCATGATTGTTTGGTATAAGGGTTTTTGTTGATCATTGTGTATTAAAATGCTTTTGGAAAAGGGAATTCAAATTTCATATTTTTGAGATATATTTTTCTCGGGACTAAAAAAACTCAAGTTGGGGGATGTGATTATCCACTAAAATAGGCTAATATTCATTGTTAATATTTATAATATTCATGATCTTAATTATTCATAAACACTATCTTTAGTGCATTTTACAATTTGAACATTATTTCACATTATGATTGTAATTCTTTGTTAAAGTGCACTATTACTTAGTACATATTTGAACAAATCCTAAAAAAAATAGTCTTGATTTTATTTTTATATTTTATTTTCAGTTATATCATTCTATAAGGTACAATTCATTCTTTTGGATTACTTGAATATTCACATTGTAAGACCACCAAATGGGCTTTCAGCCAACACATTATGGGAAAAGTAAACTGGACAACATCCCAATAAAGAGACTCTAGAAAACAAGATCTAAGCCCAATAATTCTGAAAATTTAATTAAAGATATATAAAATCAGGGGTAACATTTAATCCAATAGTGAAACGAGCTAATTCGGATTTTCTAATGGAGTTCCAGGCAGCCCAAGTCGGAGATAACATTCTGGGCCAAATTCTGCATCCCAGAAAAACATCTCACCATTTTACATATATCTCATAAACCATAAACTATTTTGTGCCGAAACTTTAAAGACAATTAGCTAACATCCGTATATTCATTTTATTCTACTATTATCCACTCCAATTATACCATCTATAGGCTCATTTAGGCGCTTTTTTATGGATACAAGATGGATGCCATTTCGAGTCAAGGGTGGAAAAGTCTAAATTCCACAAACTTTCCAACACCCTAGGCCTACCATAATCAAGTAGGAAGACTTGGAATATTGGGGTATCTACCCAAGACTATTGAAATTTATATTTAAGTTAGTGGTGGAGGAGTAGTTTATCATCTTTGGTGCCTTCTTTAACTGTAATGTTATGCTGCGATTTTGTTGCCTTGAGTGTGTCTTTCTCATGTAAGTTGTTCAATTCACCTTAGTTTCTTAATAAAATTTCTTCTTATCCTTTTATTATATTCTTCTTCATATAATGTTGATACCATTGGATCAATGTGTGAATTTATTCACACCAAACTTTGTGAAATTATCACACAACTGTGGAGTGATCGTTATTTCATTGTTGTTTTTTTACTTCTTCAATTCCCCCCATGTGAGTCTACTTCCCGCTTCCATTGAAACCATATCATTCATGGAGGGATAACCCACTTATGGTTTGATCAAAGGGAGCATAAATGGGATGTATTGGATGTTATTTCTCACTCCATTAATTTATAATCACTTATTTTAGTTGAGAATTTTATATGATGATCTTTAAACTCCTTTTTCCTTATTGAATTTAAGACCACACACTTAAAGTGATAATACGAAACTTTACCTTGGAGTGATAAAAACCTTGATCCTCAAAGTGTATAGGTGATTAGTATTAAGATTTGTAGGTATTTAACCATTAATTTATGATGTTGTTTGATCTTCTTAAATAAACCCATCTCAAATATAAGAAATTGAAATAGTTGAAAAAGGAATGCATCCAATCCACCCCAAGTAATAACCTAGGATCAACCCATTGTTTTAAATTAAATTCACTTAATTATATTAGAATTAAATTAAACCCATCTAAATTCAACCCAAGTTATCCACTTAATAATAAAAAACAATCCATAGAATGTACGTGTCTGTAGGTAACTTCTTAGGTCTCTAAGGATTCAACAACCCTAGCTAAACTACAAGCGACCACTTAACCCTAAAATATTGGGTAAATTTGGGTGAGACCAAAACCCAAAACAAAAAAATCACAAAATAAATAAAAAACTAAATTATAGAATGAATAAAAATATGAAATTTTTTTTAGGACAATGAGGATTGAAATTTAATTTGATTGTATAATACAAAAAAATTATTAATTTTAAATTGCATCAAAGCAAAAACTATCATTAGTAAAAGTGTGGGTGAAGTAAAACAAGGATGGAGAAAATTTCAAGGGAGAGATGGAGATATAATATAACTAAATAAATACAAAATTTTGGATATCAAAGTATATATATATATATATATTTCAGAAAATTAATACAAATTATTTTAAATTATATTTGAATTAATAGTGACCTTCATCGATTAAAAAATAATAAAATAATAGTGAACAAAAGAAATCCTTATACTTAATATATTTTTAAATCCCAGATTCCCCATATCTTTCTCTATGTCCAAATATAGAATTCATTAAATTAATTAGGGATCATGTAAAATATAAAATCTAAACGAATGACATTTAATCTAACCATAAAATAGATGAAAATAAATTCACCAATTTCAGAAAGCACATTTCCAATTTAATATTAAAAACAATGTTTAATTAATTTAAAAAAATTATGGGATTAAATATACCCAATATAAACAATTTATCCCTATAAGATATATACCATAGTTAAGACTTATAATGAATCGACTTTTCATGATCAATTGGAACAAAATAATTGATCACACAATAATATATCCAAACAACACCATTCATGATTATGAGAAATATTCTTGAGAATTTAGATCCCCACCATATTAACCTACCCAATACACATGGTGAAATACTTTCTAAATCACTTCCCCATTGTCGTGATCTGACTCACTAAGGCCCACCTTTCCAGGGAAGAGATGATTTTTTCACACCAATCCCACCTTTAATATGATAAGGGATAATGAAATGCACTAGGTATGTATATCACATGCATGTAAGGCCATATCTTAGGCTACCTATATCCATGTTCACATCTCAAATGTACGTACAATACTGAAAAGTAAATATAGTTGAAACCAATGCATAAATAAATCAAAATCCCTCAAACATAATATGAAAATAATACTAGAAATCATAAAGGTTCAAATATAATCCCAACAAAACAATAAATAATTATAAACTACTAGAACGAGGGAACTGTAGTCAAATGTGGTGCCTTGTATGAAACATGGTCTATGTATCCCAACTATACCCCATATTCTCTTGGTCCTCCAAGGACCCCGTTTGATGGCCTATCATCTGCATAAGACACAAATGTGTGTGTAGATCCCATTTAGGTGTGATTATAACAATACCCTGTAGGGAAATCCAAAATCACCATGCATAAAAAATCAAGAGATCAGTTAGCTCATTATAAGGGAATGGTCAATCAGAATATGATACATAAAAAATAAAATCTATATATAATCGTGATAATAATCAATATCAGGATAAGGTCAAAACCATAAATCCATCACAGGATTCCTATTCGAGAAACAAGATAATGTTCCTCTTAGAGAACTCACTCGACGATCCAGATAATACTGATGGTGTTCATTTGAGTGGTTGTTCTTTTTAGGTCTTGCAAGGAATCAGTACGTACTGGAAGTCATAATATGTTGATACATAGATAGGGGATCAAACCCGTTTTCGTGGGTGATACTAGAAACCCTAACTGGATTATATTACAAATTAGGGGATCAAAGACTGTGTATGTTAGTCACACTAATACCTAAAACCCCTCTTAGGGTAGATGATATGATAGATGATCCCACCCTGGGATTCCTGGGGGATTCCTATAACTTTATCAGATACTAATCCCACAAAGGGGATCACATCCTTTGATGAGGAAATGATTCCACACTGTACCCTCATGGATAATGAACCAAGGGAATTCACCCAAAGGAAACTGATCCATGTTGATGAGATAAAGGGTCTAAATTCATCCTAGAGAATGTATGTGATGTGTACTAGTAGTACATGGTGTGTATTTCCTACCCTAATTCTACTCATGTTCTCTAGATTATGTATTTTATATATAGTCATGCCCATGTACTTTGGTTGTGCCTATGTACCAAGCCATGTTTAGGTACCTAGTTTTGTATGAGTATCGGTTTGTACCCATGTACTTTGGATATGCCTATTTTTCTAGTTTTTTATGTTCCCATGTACCCTAAGGGTACATGCCGAGTCACTATTCCACCTAGAATTTTATTCTTTCCAAATAGAATGTGATACTTTATTTAAAGTGTCGACCCTATCCAATGCAGGTGGGTCCACACAACATGTCTTCTTCTATAACAAGTCGTGTAACAAAATATTTTCTATAACCCATAGATCATTACTCATCGTTTACCCATTCCATTTCCACCTTGATTTACACTACCCAATATGTCTATAACCATGGATATGAGGTCATTATGCCCTTTCATCATTGGTGGTTGGAGTCTAGCCACCTGAATTCATTCTCAAACCAACCTTCGTTACATCATGTAATCACCTCACATAAAACTAAGAAACCATAATTATAATCTGATCTTGATCCATCATTATATAAATCACACCATGATCAAATCATCAATGTCAAACCTAAACCCATTATATTAGTATGTTTCACCAATGAATGGTTACACAACCTTTGACATTAGGCATTTGTTGAAATGTCAGCCACAATGAAATACTGATGATGATCACACAAAGACCAACATGTGAAATGAATAAAACACAAACATGAGAAACAAATAAGATACAATGTTAATTTTTTCCTCAATTAATTTTCATAGGTATGTATAATGAATAAGTATAAATAATAATAAATAAATAATATCAATTATAAATATTATTGAAAGATTAAACATCAACCACAATTTATCTATTGACCTACAAATAAAAATGTTAAAATAATTGATTTTCCATCGATGTGGGATAATTTAATATAGGATAAATATAAAAAAATAAACATATTACCATTAGTTTGGATCAATCATTAGTTAATAATTAATCCAATAATTCATTGTTGGTAAGATCTTAAAACTCCATTGGCACTCCAATCTCCAAAGTATAATATGATGTATGTCTCCCATGAGTTCTCCTATAATCATATTCTCTCTCAATACCCATGGTTATGTGGATAAATCTATATATTTTTTATAACTAATAATATATAAATGATTATATTTCATATATATATAATAAATAAATAAATAAATTATTTATTTATTTATCAAATTACCAATCCTCCCACGATTAAACTTTTATAAAATACCCAATGGTGAAAATGGTTATGTCATGCCTAGGGTGGAAGATACATTCTATACTCAACGGTGTCTCAAATTTCCCATATGAGTATCTATTCAAAATTTATTCCACTATTTTAGGAAAATTTTGTGTTCATGATATTAATATATCTCAATTTTTTATAATATCAATACTAGGCTCATAGGGCCTCATAATATCATGTTGTCTTAGTACATAGATCCAAAAATAATATTAGATATATTCCAAATATTTACTTGGGAAAAAAGAGTTGTTAAATTCTACCCACCATAGGGATTTTAATATTGGAAAGTGAAAGTGATACTCAAAAAGATAAAGGTGCAAGGCTCACATCTGGGTCCCAACTCTAAGGTAGTCTTATATAGATTCTTGTGATACCACTAGACATTAACTAAGACAATTTCTTTTCCATGAATGAGATTCTCTTATCAATCCCCAATCTATAATAAGTAATTTGGAGAGGTAACTCCATCCTCAACATCTATATCATGCCATTCAATAAGGTGTCACGGGTCTTGTAGATATCTCCTAAATTGTAACATGTAGAAGACATCATGCACCCAGTCTAACTATGGTTATAGAGATAAGAAATACACCACATAACTGACCATACAAAGTATCTGGAGATGGAAAATGAACCTCATATATAACTTTTTACCCTAGAAAAATCTCTAAAATTTACATATAGGTGATACCTTCAGGGGAAAATGTTCTCTCTCATCAAACTCTGAAGGCCTCCATCATTATTTTGTATAAGAAATATACTATCTTTGTGCATCCCTCATCCTCACCAAGATGTTCCACACATTTCATGTCATAGTGCGGACCAATTTTAGTCCCTTGAGTGCAGAATCACCAGGACTATCTGAATATATTTTTCAATTATTGGGATCCCAAAAAAAACTTTGAATGGTGACATACAGATAGTGTAATGATGAATATTGTTAAATAAAAACTCTACCAATGATAGGTATTCCTCCCAAAGCAGGTCTGATTCATGTCCTCTAGATCCTAAATTGTTCTCTCTATCTAGATATTATTCTGGGGTTGAAACAACGTGATCAAATGAAACTGAGTCCCAAAGGGCTCTTATAATCATATAAATAACCATGATGTGAAGGGAGCATTAGGGTTTGAAATGATTATCAAGGGAACTCCATGATTCTAGACTATCTCCTTTAGAAAAAGGTGTGCCAAAATCTCTACTAAACTCTACTCTCAGATATCTAGGAAGTGGTCCAATGTGGTGAGTTGGTCTATGATCACCCATAAAGAATTGTTTCCTTTATAATTTAATTGTTTTTTAGTAATGAATACCAAAGATATTTCATCCCACTTACACTATCGCACCTCAAGGGGTTGACCTAAACCCTATCGAACCTAGTGCTTGGCCTTCACCTGCTAACAACTACGGTATCAAGAGACAGGATCCACACACACTTCATCATCCCTAGCCACAAAAACTAACATGGAATGTCACTTTACATCTTCAACACACATGGATATACCACAAAGTTGGATGTTTAAAACTACCTTAGCACCTCCTCATGCAAAAATCATAATTCCATCATCCCTCATATAAAAATTATTATGTACATTCCACATTTAGAAAATCCATTAGGTGCATGTTCAATGGATATATAAGTACACAAAGTCTCATAATCATTATATGTATACTAAGTCTCCCAAACATGTTGTAAAATATGTGGGGTAAAACCCATTTAAATAAGATATTCCACACCATCCTTCTATAGTATATACAATTTTAATTATTCTAATTTCTCTGATGCCTCACATAGTATCTATGAACAAGACCTCTTATTGATAGAATCCTCCATCATGTTGACCTTTCCAGTAGTATACAACATATCGTAATCCTAGAGTTACTATAGCCATCACCTCTATCTATAATTATTATATTTATATAATAATATATATTTTAGACACTTGTGTTCATAATAGGTGATAAGACACTCATTCATAAGGCAGTTTCATCACAAATCTATGGATAAGACTATTGTTTCCTCTAGATCTTGGGTCGCATAGTTCTACTGATGTAGTATCAACTATTGGGAGCCATAACAATTCATTTCCTTCTTCTATATCAGAACACAACCATGTATAGACCTTAAAGCAACATAGAAAACTATGTACTCAACTCACACCTCTAGAAATATCAACATAAGAGTACTCATGAACCTCTTATGAAACACCTTGAAAGCCTACTAGAACATATTAGTTCACATGTAAGGATGCCCCATAAAATTAATTATATTCACTTGTGTCAATATCCTAGAGAAATTAGGAATGAATCTCATATAGTATCCTATAAACCTAAGGAATCTTCATACCTCCATTACTCCAATGGGTGGTTCCCAAGTGAGCACTCCCTCAAACATTTATGGGTCAACTGTAACACCCTCACCTGATATGACTTGTACCAAAAAGTGGACCTGAATCATAGATTGAAACATCAAGATATTCCAATAAATATGGTGCTCTTCGTGTTTTTTTGGGATGATCTTTAAGTGTCTTGAATTCTCCTCCTCAGATATTATGTACCCTAAGATTTCATTGATGAACACCATAATAATTGGTCTATGAAATGCTAAAAGATTTAGTTCATGAGTCCCATAAACACTTATTGGTCATTATTCAAGAAAAAAGGAATAAAAAAGTACTCATAATTATAGAAATATCATCAAAAGTTAATATTAGGTATATCCATGTCTCATACCCAAAGCTTGTGAAAACCATATTTTTTGTCTGTCATCAAGAACCATCTCACCCCTCTAAATAGTTCAAAGAGGAAATCTATTCTCTACATTGGATAGTTATTCTTAAGGTTAACCTATATTAGGAAACATTAATCCATACATAACCTCATTATCTTTTCCACATTCTTGGTTAACAACATATGGGTGGCCAAAGGTGACACACTAGGTATAAAAAATGACTCACTATATAAGTCCTCCAACTACATGTTCATACATGAATATATTCAAGAGTTATCTAATATGATGGAACATATATCAGGGTAGTCCCTGGGTGAAAGTTAATGCTTAAGTCTATCACTTTATTGGGAGCTAAAACCAACACGTTATTATGAAATACATCCTCATACTCCACCACCACTCCAGGATATTGAAATCCAATGGAATCCACTACTCTAAGGGTAATACTAGACAACTAGTGATTACAAGATTGTACCCTCATATGAATGAACCCATCCTACTCTACCTGAGTTTCTTTCTCATATGTGAAGGATAAACATCTTCTATTAATAGAGATACACCACATCCTCTACATGAAATGGTCGATCTATGAATAAAAATTAGATAGCCAGTCCAAACCCATGCTGACATCATAAGGCCTCATCACTGGTATAAATAGATCTCATATAAATCTATATCCTATAAGGATTAGGTTAGACTGTTATCAGTAGTGTGTTATCACTTAATCCCCTAAGGTCGGAGTCTCCTTGTGCATGGGTTATTCTAAATTTTGAAATAGAATCTCTATGTTTAAATATATGGATTTAGAAATAATATAGTTCCTCACACTCTAGTTAATCAGTTCTATAGATAAGGTAGAAAATATATAGATCATACCTTTAATCATCCTTGGTGCCTATGGGTCACAAGCCTCTGTATCCTATAACTATCCTCTCTACTGATCACAAGCTCTCTAAGCCTACTTAGGTCCACCGAGGGGTGTTTGTTATAATAGGTGAATTCATCTACCACCTCCATATGATCTCCCTTATCATGTTCCACATTTGACCCCTTTATGACCTATATATTTTTAATGTTGTCTCTAAATAGATAGTGCATAAACCACCTATCTATAAGCTATGTGATTGGTTAGATAATCATGTATGATATTTCCTCAACCATCAAAATATAAGAACATCCTCCTCTAGAATGACTAGAACATTCTTTATTTCCCTGATCTACAGATATTGTATCCTTGTATTTCTTCCAGAACTATCTCCCACACTTGGATCCCTATGAATTCCATCAGATACCAGCTGTTAAGGTCTCAAATCCTATGTCTCTATAAATGGAACCCACTTTCCGCATTTTCTCAACCAAAAAATATAGATTCTACCAAATCATTATCCAACACCCAACATATGTATGATTGAAAATAGGAATCACACTAGACCAAATAAATCTATTTAGGCCTTGCACAAAGTTCAATTCCCAGAGTAACTGGTCATGAAACATATACATAGTGTTTCATGAGAGGTATGTGAACCTCAATGAATACTAATACATAGTCATACTCCTCTGCCGCAGAAGCTCCTAGATGCACACATCCCACAATTTAGAAGGATATAGATCCTCTTTGAAAATGAAATAAAAAAATGTCCATGAAATAGTCATTTCATCATATGAAAGATTCAAAAGGACCCACCATTTCCCTAAATATACATGCAGATGGCTCATCTCGCTAGATACCATCTAGTCTGCAGGTTTCTTAATGAGGTGAAAGAATCACATAACTAACTAGATCTAGTCATCATATTCTAGGGGGTTTGAATCACTCTAAAATCTAAGTGTTCATTGTCATTGGAACTCATAAAGTGCACTAATCCTTCACACATAATTTTTCGGTACTTCTAGTAGAATATGATGCTCAATGGGTGGAGGTATATCTAGAACACCACCCACAGGTACCACCTCCTGAATAGGTATATGTGTCAAATCCATACATTATGTGGATCATCCTTATGATCCTATTTATAAATTCTTTATGGAAATCATCATGGAGGCATCCATAAATATTAAACATGTACCATAGTCAAGAGTATATTTATAGAATTGAATCAATAAGTTCATAAAAAACACAAACCATTACTATATGATTCATTTTCCAATGTTTTCACCACAAACATTTTCTACATGTATAGAGTCAACAAAAAGTTTATTAGAGTCTTAGTGAATGAATACATCATTCCCCACACAAACACCGGATTCCCTAGATTGAGAGTCAAAATCGAAACACTATAATACCATTTCTATAAATCCTAAACAAAATATCACTAATAAAAATATCCAAACTCCAATACTAGGATGAAATATATTTCATAAAACTCTTTCAGGTCCTAGCCCACTAGGGACCGCTTGGATAGAGGAGAGTTGAGTGTGACACCCTACACCTACCTCTAATGGGATAGGGTATTTCAATGAGTCCTAAGTATGAATATAACACATGGGAGGCCCTGGACTATGGGAATTGTATTCACACACACATCTCAAAATTCAAAAAGATACTAAAATAAACTACAATTGATACCAATGCATTCATACATTTGAATCCCACAATCAAAGTTAGACAATAATGCTAGAAAACATAAAGGGTCAAATACAAGTCCATCAAAACTGTAAAATAATTCTAAACTACTAGGATGATTGGGATGTAGTTAAGTGTGATGCCTAGTATAAACCATAGTATGTCTATCCTATCTATTCCCTATATACACCTAGAACACCAAGGACCCCGATGAATAGTCTATCTTCTCTATATAGAAAGACATTTGTCAGAAGACCTATAGAGGAGAGATTATAACAATACCCAATAGGGAACCCCAAAATCACTAAGAATAAAGAATCATAATATTACCCAAATAATAAAAAGTTAATTTCAATCAGAATATTATACATACTATAATAAAATTCTAATATACTCATGATAGACACAAATTCTTTGGGTATGGTCACAACTATAAACTCATACTAGGATTCCCAATAAAGATGACATATAA
This sequence comes from Viscum album, assembly GCA_963277665.1. NCBI lineage: Eukaryota > Viridiplantae > Streptophyta > Magnoliopsida > Santalales > Viscaceae > Viscum > Viscum album. The sequence goes on from OY728165.1 coordinate 932,980,655, forward strand.
TTCTCATTTAGGAGAACTCAATCCATGATATGGATAGTACCAATGAAACTTATCCAAGTGTTCATGCACATCAGGTATTTTTGGAAAGATGTATGCACTTCAAGTGAGAAGACATTAATTCATAAATGGGGATTACACCCAAGGACATGGGGGACAATACAAACCCTAACTAAATTAATAATATATGAAAGGGTTTAATGCCTATGTATGTTGTTCATACTGATACCTCAAACCACACCTAGAGAATATGACATGATTGAGGATCCCACCCTAGGCCTTGTGGGCTATTCCTATAACTCTATTTGAGAATAAACCTACATGGGGGATCAAACCCTATGCTCGAGACATGACGCCTCACTCTATCCACTTGGTGAATGAAATTAGGAAACACACCCTAAGTAAATTGATCCATACTGAAGAGGAAAATGGGCTTAGGCTATCTTGAAGAATGTGTATGGTGTGTAATTATAGTATAAGGCATGTCTTTCCATCCCTGGGTCTTCCAATGTTCTCCTACCTATGCCCATACATGTCGAGTCATCTAGTGAGCCACATGAAGTGTGAAACTTGTCACTTAGCTTATGATAATTTATTTATTGAATGAATCCTATCCAATTCATCTAGGAAAACATGACACATGTTCTTGATTACCCTTAATGTATCATGGGGTTTATTCTAAACATGTCGGTCTTTACCCGTCATCTGCTCGTGCCACTACCACATCAATTTCTACCACCTAATTTTACAATTACCATGGAAATGATCTCTTCTAACCCCATAATTACCAATGGATGGATTCTAGCCTTCTAAATTCATTAATGAAACAAACTTCCCTACACCGTGTCATTGAATCTTAACAAATAGAGAAATGGAAAGGATTATATGATCTTGATCTGTCATCATTTCCATCAAACATAGATCACATTATCATTCTCAAACTAGATCCCATGGTATTAGACTGTTGCACCAAATAATGGTTGTGAAAAATTTGATACTGGGTATTTATTGATCCTCCCGCCAAATCTAAATAGATAGGATGATATCATGAATAACGGGTAATAAATACCTAAAACATAAATATTATGAACAAAACTAGGCCTATATTCATGTTGGTCTAGATATGTTGTAATATGGATTTTGAATGAATAGGGATGAAGAATAAAAAAGAAATAATATCAATTATTAATATTCTAGGAAGATAAATTATTAACCGCAATTTATCTAACAACCCACACATAATACTGTTAAAATAATTTATTTGTGTCCGATGCGGGGTAATTGAATATGGGATAAAAATCCACAGATCAACTTCCCACCTTGATTTTGGATCAACAATTACCAAAGAATGGTTCTAGGATGTCATCATTAGTGAGGTCTATAATCTCTGTTATAACTATGATCACCAATGTACGATTTAATTTTAGTCACCCATAAATTCGCCTCCAATCAGATTCTCTCTCAATCCTTAGGGTTATGTGGCTAACCCTAAGGATTTTTTTACAACTAATTTTATACATAAAATTCATGTTCTTGGTGATTTAATGATTAATAAATAAATAATTTTTTTAATTTATTAAATTACAAATATTCTCATGATTTCACTTTTATGAAATACCTAACGTGGACAAAGGATATGTTGCTTTTATAGTGACACTCATGTTTTGGACTCAATGGAATTCTCATATTTCACATATGAGTCATTTTTCAATATTTATTCCACTATTTTATGAATAATATGTGTGTGTGATATTAATTTATCTAATATTTTTATAATATCAACACTGGGATCACTGTACCTCGAAAATTCAAGTCGTCTCAACAACTGGATCTGAAAAATATTATTTTATATATCCTAAAGAATTACATCAAAAAAAGAGAGATGTTACACCCATAAACTACATAATTGAGATTTTATATCATAAACTAATGTACTATATAATATTTTTATGTTTTATAAGAATGTTTTTATATTTTAGGACTTGTATGGAATTGGACACTTTAGTTAAACAAACTAGAAAATATTATTATTTAAATAGTACTGTTATAACAGAACTGTTAAATTGAAAAGAATGAAGAAGATTAAATAATTTTTAAAAAATATATAAATTGTCTAATAAATAAAAATTTATTGATAAAATTTTAGTAAATAATCGCTAAATTTTTAGTAAATCAAATATATTTTTCAAAGATATGTTTTCTGTGATAATGTTTTTTTATTTTTTCAAAGCGAATAATCTTAATAATTTCTAAAAAGGATAGAAATTTTATTCGATAAAATAAATATCATTTTTTAAATCATCATATCAATATCATTCTATGGTGAAACTTTGAATTTTTTTGAATAGTTTGATTTTTCAATGAATAGTGAAAAATATTACTTTTCATTGAAAAATGTATTTTCTTGTAAATTATTTATAAAGTAAAATTATATATTGGATTAGTTTTTAAAATAATTTATTTTATTTTTATTACTTATAATCTAATTATTTACTTTTAAATTAATTTTATACTTGAATTGGTAAAAAAATATTATCATATTTAAAAAGATACTTTTCTTAAAAACTATTTTCAATGTGTTTTACGGATTTAATTTTAAATTATATTCTTCCACTTCATTGAATTGAATTTTCAAAAATGGTTTCTATATTTTTATTTAGTATATCACACTTTTTTTTAAATATGAATATTTCATTTTTGGCCATAATGAATATTAATATTAGTAAATTTATGTCCCCTCAATAAGTGTAAATCATTTAATTTAGGTTTAAAATAATATGATAAGGAGATCAAAATTACCCTAACACTTTTCTTAATTTTATTGGATGTGTATACCTCATACATAATCATTCAAAATTAAAATATATAACCTTTTTTCCATTTTACCATGAGTTTTAAATTTATAATATTTAAGTGAATATAAATCCAAGAATATCACACTCTTGTTTTTAATAACAATAATATTTTTTATATTGGCATAAACAAAGGAAATGTTCATTTATAAAAATTAATTTGAATGAAAAAGGATTTTCTATAATCATAATTTATTTTTAATCATTAGTGGTGAAATAATTACATTCAAATCTAATGCAATGTTGGAATATTAATTACTAAATTAATATAAAAATAAAATAAATAATATGAAAAGTATTAAAATTAACATAATTTGAAATAGTTATTATGCTAAAAGTATTTTTTGGATAAATATAACATGTTAGAGAAGTTTTAATTTATAATATTATAATTTCTTTGTTTTATTTAAGTGTTTAATGTAAAATTTAATTAATAGCTCCAAAATTGACTTTTATGTTATTTTATAATAAAAAATATTTTGTTAAATGATATAAAATTCATAAAAATATTACATTCTACCAAATGAATTATATTTTGGTGATAAAATCAACCATTATCTATTTGTGGGTCATTTGTTCTTCTATAGTAACAATTTTAACTCCCCAAGAGTAAAAAAAATTGATGTCTTCATAATTGTCAAAAGGGTTGATAAAGGGTTAAAAATAAACGATAAGGGTAGAAATGTGGTCCATAATTATTAAATTTTTTTTATATGAGAGGATTTATATTAATACCATATTATATTTTAATTTTTCAATTTTTATCCATCTTTATATCAAAATTAATTTATATTAATTTATTATTTTATGAAATTCTAAGAGTTCCCCTCCCATCTTAAATAAAAGGGAACCTATTATTATCATTTATTTACAAATATAAATCCATTTGGTTAATAAAATACCTACCAAAATTCCTTCCTTACTTTCCTAATCACATCCTAGAGGCATTTTTTATCCTAAAACCATCCTTGGAAGATTTTTGAGATAATCCTTGAGAGATTGTTTGAAGAAGAGGTATAGTCATTAAACGAGTGTTTTAGTTGGATTTAATATTCTACAAATTTAAAATTAAAATTAAACATTATGAAATTAAAAAAAATATTACACATACCTGGATGATATTATGTTATTTTATAAACATATATTTATCTCTTCTTCCTTCTATGAGAGATGAAACTGCCATTCATGTCTACACCTGCCTACCACCTCGTGAACCGATGTAATTCATTTTCCATCAGTGCCACACAGGGCTGGTAATAATTATGGAATTAAAGTTTATATATTATATTAATTTAATATTTATAATTCTTAAAATATATTATATAAAATATTTTCTTTACATTCTATTCATTGAAATATAGTGATGTTGTTTGTATATATGTGTGGACCTCCACAACCATGAAGCGATGTGGTTTGTTTTTCATCACCACATCACATGGATAATATATATACATTTATTAAATGATATAATATGGTATAAATTACAAAATTATCATTATGTAATTATAGATTAACACTTACCTTATTTTTTGAATGATTTTTGAACTATGGAAACGTTACAGATGCGTACGTTTGGCCTGTCATCTCAATGATTGTAACGTTGATCATTTTTCATAACCATAATTAATGGTAGGTTTTAAATTTATAAATAATGTATAAAATGATAAATATTTTAGTAATATTATTTTTGAGTTTATGTAAAAATTACTCATTTGACTATGTTCAACACACTGATGTACATATGAAAATTATGAGCCGAATGACCTCAAAATACCTGCGATGGAATTAACTGACAATGTAGTTAAATATTCTATTAAAATAAATAAAATAAATACTTTAAGGGTATGTGATTAAAAATTGAATCTTTTATTAATAAATTAAATAATTTATATGATTTTATTATATAGGAGTTAAAGGATATACATTAACATTCTAGAATTGAGATAAAGTATTTAATCTCAATTTACATTTGTTAAGGAATATTATATTTTTTATGAAAATAATTTATTTAATAGGGTGTATATAATTATATTTTAAATGTTATATTTTGAATCCTTCATATTTTATGGTATTTTAATTTGAATATTTATTTTTTTACCAAAGGTATTTGACATCAATGTTACTAAGTGTTAAAGTGTTTCCTAAGACAATTTCCTTTTGTTGGGTTACAACTCTTTTAATAGAATTTATTTTTTCATAATTATGAATAAATTGATCTATAAAATGATTTATTCTATATTTATTATTTTTTTATGGATTTAATTTTTTCACACACAATATCTCATTTTTTTACTCTCAATTCAATGATATGATATTTGTAAGGTTTATCCATCTCACATTCACTTTCCTTAAGACATAAATTTAATGATACATCACTTATTTTTTATGAGGTTTGTATAATAACAATTTAAAATTTTATGAACTCAATATCCTTATTTTAATGGTATTTAATTTTTTATTTTAATTTATTCATTTATGGGTCATGCGATTGAAAAGTTACCATGGTGGAACAGACTTTATGTTACAATCTCCTTTCCTTTTAAGAGGAATTATGTTTGAGGTTCCTTGAGAGAAAATAACATTCTCTTATTTTCATGAAACACATAACTTTTATTTTACTCTATTTATTATTGTGTTTTCATGTTTAATTTACATTTCCTCCCTTATTAATCAAAGAAACATCAATAATGTCGTTTGTAAGTGATACTTGTCTTCTATCTTCCTTTAGATTGGGATTTTTTTCTATTATATATCTATGTTATCTAAAATTATTTCAAAAAAAAAATCTCTAAAAAACATAAATTATTTCTTAAATCTAATTTACATGTTATTTTACCATATTTTAAATTATTAAAATGAAAATATCATAACATTTTTTAAATGGGTAACTTCTGACTCTATTTACAAAATGTTTGAAAATAATGTTTATTTTTAACATTTATAACATGAATGGATTTTAATTATATCATGAACACTACTTTATTTGAAGTCTCCCTTATAATATTCCATGAATACTGTCAAATAAATGTATCTTAAATATAATTTTTTATTTTTTATCTTTTAAATTATTTATTATGTGAAAGGGGAGTTTTCCTCTAAAATGTTTTTAATGATCTTTTAACGATATTTTCATTCATCAATGTGAACAAACCTTGAGGTTATATAAACTTCAATATGGATATTTTGTAATGATACCATCCTTATTATTTCTCTGGATGGATTTTGAGATAAATATGGAACACATTTATTTTCCATTGGTGAATCATACAATGATGGAATAATGATTATTATTATGTTGATAAGTGAAGGATTCTAAAATTTTAATTCATGAACGATTCTTAGAAATTATTGGTGATGAAGAGTGACCCTGATAAATATTATATGAATTTTTGAGCTCTATTATATCTCATTATGAATAGGTGATTCCGATATAGCTTAAACGATAGGTTGATCCCCATTATAGCTTATATTGAACAGGTGAGAACAAAATAAATTATATAAAGGCTGATACTAATTATAAATCTCTCATTAATTGGGTAATTTTCCTTTCCATTATAAGAAATATTTATAGAGTTAACCATTTTGGTTTTACCTATGGATTTATTTGTGCTTCAGTTATTTCTTATATGGGTTATGAAAATAATGTTATAGGATACCAACACATTTTCTTTATGGTTTCTATGAGTTTTTAATGATTCCTTCGATTAAGATTGATAGTACATGGATCCTAACTATTGATTAATATGAATATTTACTTTCTAAAAACATTTTTACAAGTTTCATGAAATATTATCCATGTATCTGTTGGAATGAGTTCTCTTATGTTCATGTACTTTGATTATGTAAACATACCATTATACTCATCTTAATATCACTAATGAAATTTGATTAATAATTATTAGGTTTACTGTTACTAATAATTTCAGATCAATATTCTTATATTTCATTTTCCAAAGGCTGTGAATAATGTTTTTTAGATTTTTATCCCTAATAATGTTACTATATATGAAAATATTATTGGATATGATGTTGATATTTATGAACCAATTGTCTACTTATCAAATTTTTAATTTAAGAGTTTCCCAAATTATCTAAAATGCTATACCAAAATTGATCTTGGGTATGTAAGTGTTACAATATCTTACTTTGATTTAGTATGTTTTTTTTGGAAAAAATAGGGTCACATTTATCTTCATCAATAACAAAAATGTAATATTTAAGTTTTTATCATCAGATCAAGGAGTGTGGGTTTGGGAATACAATAATTGGTATCAGATCAGGGTTTAGACGATGTTAGAGAGTATAATGTTTACATTAGAGGTTATTTTAAGTGTTATGAATACCATTACAGGTTTATGATGTGATTTTTGATCATAATTTCATTGTCTTAGACACCCTTTTGATGTTTTATGGGATGTAATTCTAAAGTGACTCATGATTATTTGTGAGCAATTTTAATTGTTTGATCTCTATATATCCCTTTTATGTAACATGATTCATTATTTTAGAGTCATGAATAAATAATATTTTTTAAGAATATATTATTGTAATGTGTATTTATGGTGATTTAGGTTATTTTTATGAATATTTAGCATATTTTTTAGATTATATGATTAGGTCATATACCTTTTGGGGTATATAACTTTTTGAGTGACAAATATAATTTAGTGATAAATGATAAAAATTTATCTTGTAAGAATGCATGATAAAATCCTTCTTATTTTTTTGTTTCAATATTGGTCAATAATATTTTAATAGATTTTATGTATAGTCATTTCTAGAATTATTTAGTTTGAACTATTGATATTGCTATTGATTTTTTAGACTAATGTGTTTTCTATTAATATGAAGGATTATTTATTTTGTTAATTATCTTAAATTATTCTAATTTTTTAAAATTTTATAAAGTTTTGAGGAATAACTTATAATCATTTTTTTCAATTATGTGATCCATTTGAATTTGATTTCAGTGAATCATGTGTGAAAATTTTTTCTTCAATACTCATTTTTTGGAGAAGTTTATATTTTGGTTGAAATTGATGAAAGGATGAAATAATTTTTGTTAAGTAAGAATATTTTTTATTCTTATTAGTATACATGGTAATGTAAGTCATCAACACTCGTAAAATGATATTTAAAAAAAATTATCATATTACCTGCAATTATGAGGAATTGATAGTCTCTTCACCCATTATAGATTTATGATTTTGTGGCTGTAATCTTTCTCTTACCCATGTTCTCTAATATTCTCCATCATCCCTTGTGTGTTAGTTTTCTCATACAAGTATATATATTAAATTAACACTAATGTTATACTATTTATAAACCAAGTATATTTTATTTCGGATAACCTTTGTATTTTATTTTTCCTCTTTTAAAAATTAAGTTTTATTAAACCTTTTTACTATGTGAGATTTCAATAGAGGTATTTTTAAAAGTTAGATTGCTAGTTATAGTACCCAATTTGAAAATAAAAGGATGAAATTTATTAAATATTGGGACAAAGTAATATCTTTGGATCATAAAATATGCAAAAAATATTCTATAATGTGTACAACTTGAAAATCCATGCTAGAAAAAACTACAAAGTACTATTATTTAAATATGAATTTAATTACCTAGATGTTAAATTAGTGGGAGTGAATTTATTAAGTACTATATTAAATAAATTTAATGTTTCTAATCAATATAAATTAAATGATTAATTCATATAAAATAAGGACTCAATTTATTGTAAAGAAATTTTATTCTTCAAAGATATTTATTCTTCAAAAAAGTTTCTAATATTTTTTTGAGAGAATAATATAATTAATTTTTAAGAAATTTAAAATTGTATTTGATAAAATAAATATCATTTATAAAATTAGAATATAAAAATTATCCTAGGGTGAAATTTTAAATTTTTTGATATGTTTTATTTTTTAATGAATGGTGAAAAATAATGTTTTTTACTGTATTTTATTTTAAATTATTTATAAAATTAAATTAAATTTTTGATTAGTTTTAAAATTTCTTTAGAATATTTTAATTATAAATTATCCAATTATGGTCATTTAAAATAATTTTATACATTAATTTGGTATGAATATATTTATAATATTAAAATTATTTTTTTGAAAAATAATTATTCATTGCGTTTTTCTAGTTTCATGTTAAATAAAATTATTCAGTTTATTTGAATTGAATTTATAGTTATTTTTTCTATATTTTGAATCAACAGGATTACATTTTATGAATAGTTATGTTTTATTTTTTATCATTATGAATACCAACCTTAGTAAATTTATGTCACCTTGGTAAGGGTAAATCATATAATTTAGGTTAAAAAATATCCTAAGGACTCAAAATGAGCCTACAACATTTTTTTTATTTTATGATTATATCTCACCCATAATCATCCAAAAGTTGAATATATGACCTTTTTTCAATTTTCCTTGATTTCTACCTTTATAAAATTTAAATGAATATATATCCAAAACTGTCACACTCTTGCTATTAATAGCTATACTAATTTTTTTCGTTAGCATAAATAGAGGATATTTTTAATCATAAATTTTAATTTTTATTATAAATTATTATTTTTCATAATTTTAATTTTTCTGATATTTTTTTGATAAAACAATTTCCTTAAAATCTTACGCAACACTTATTGAGTAATTATTCAGTTAATAGACAAAAATTAAAAATATTAAAATTAATATAATTTAAAATATTTATCATAATATATAGTTTTTTTGAATAAATATACATGTTATGGATGTTTTAATTTCTTATATTAGATTTTTTTTGTTTTCATGTATTTTTAAAATTCAAATTAAATGGATAGTTTCAAAATTCAAAATAATGTACTTTTATAATAATATATATTTTGTTAGATGATTTAAAATTACTAAACATATTATATTCAGCCATTTTAATGGGATATGGTTTATAAAATTATTAATATTATATTTATGTTCGGTTTTTCCTTTAATTGTAAATATATTAACCCCTTAAGAGTAAAACACATTGATGTCACTAAAATTGTCATAAGGGTTAATGAACGGTTAAACACAAATGATAAGGGAAAAAATATAACACAAAACTGTCAAAATTTTATTGGAAGAGATAATTTAAAATAATAATCATATTTTATTATAATATTATCATTTTTTATCAATTTTAAGATCAAAATTAATTTTTATTAATTTAGTATTTTAATAAATTCCAAGAGTTCCTCTCCCCTCTCTTATAAAAGGTAACCTCTTATACTCATTTATTCAAACTCAAAAATCATTTTGGATTATCAATTCCATGACCAAATCCATTCCTTAAATTCCTTATCATATCATAGGGTCCTTAGTTAACATAAAATAACTCTATGGACGTTTTTTAAACCTTAATATGTTTTTAAAAGAAGAGGTATAATTCATAACCGAGTGTTTTTATTTTATTTCCAATTATACCTTTATTAAATATAATTAGAACATGATGAAAAGAAATTATTACATATTCTAGGATATTATTATGTTAATTTAATAACCTATATCCACTTACTCTTCCATCAAATGGTAAAATATAACATTGTTCATGTGTATAGTGAACTACCACCTCGTGAACTGATGTAATTAGTTTTCCATCACCACCTCCCATGACTAGTTATAATGATGGAATTAATGTTTATATGTTATATTAAAGATATATATATATAATTATAAAAATATAATATATCACATATTTTCTTACCATTATATTCATTAAAAAATGATAACATCGTTCATGTGTACGTATGAACTACCACCTCCATGGAGTGATGTGATATGATTTTAATTACCACATATAATGGATAATATATATAATTTTATGTGGATATATAATATGGTATTTATGATATGTTTATTATGATGAAAATATAAAATAATTCATATATTCTTTCCATAATTATCATTGAAAAATGGAAATGTTACTCATGTGTACGTATGGCCTACTGTTTCCATGATTATAACGCAATTCATTTTTTATAATCATATTTGATGGTTGATTTTAAATTTATAACTAATGTATAAAATTTATAGGTATTTAATTATTAATATTTCAAATATTATGTAATACAGACTCGTTATTCCATGGTCAACACATTGAAGATGTTTTAAAAATTATGAATTGAACATCCATAAAATACCTCATGGATACTTAACTAACTACATATTTAAATTTTCCATTAAAATAAATTAAATAAATTGTTTAAGGATAATGGATTAAAATGGAAAATTTTATTTTGATATGAAATAATTTGTATGATTTTATTATACATTATTTAAAGGATATACATTGAATGTTGGGACTCACGGTAAGCGTTTTCATCTCAATCTACTTTTATTGGGGCATATTTAAATTTTTATGCACTTAATTTATTTTATGTGGTGTATATACATCCCTTTTATATGTTTTATCATGAATCTTATATGTTTCAAGTTATTTTATATTTCAATTTCGTTTATTTCAACAATGTGTATTTCACTTGAATGTTACCAACTAGTATTGGGTTTGGTAAATCAATTTCATTTCATTAGGTTATAAATAATATTCATTGACTTTTTTATTCCACAATAATATATGAATTGATCTCTAAATTATTTTATTTTGTATTTAAACAATTTTTTTATTTAATTTTTTTACACATAATCTCTCCATTATTTAACTCTCAATTTAATGATATAGTCTTTATAAGGGTTATTCATCTCAAATTTATTTTCCTTCTCAAATTCATTTTCCTTAAGACATACCTTTAATTATATAAACCAATTTTTTATGTTGTTTATATACTACCCATTAATAATTTTATATCATTAATTTTCTTATTTTCATGATAATTATAGTTTAACTTGTATTTATTGTTTCATGGGTCTTACGATTAAAATATTACCAAAGTAGAAAATGATTTATGTTAAAATATACTTTCTTTTAGGGATTGTTTATGTCCAAGTTTACTTAGGGGGAAATACTATGATATTATTTTATAGAACCACATCACATTTATTATTCTATATTTGTGAATGTGGTATACATTTTTAATTTTCATTTCCTCCCTTATTCCTTAATTAAACATAAAAAATGCATTTTTATGTGATACTGATCTTGTATCTTCCTTCAGGTTGAGAATAATTTTATTCTATGTCCATGTTTTATAAAAAAGAATCAACAACATTCTCTTATAAATATAAATGATTTTATTAGTCTATTTTATGTGATCATTGACCTTATTTTAGGAGGGTTTAAATTGAAATTTCATATTTTTTTCTAAATGGGTCACTTTTGACTGCCTGTAAAAAATGTTTTAAAGACTATTTATTTTTTACATTTACAACATGGACATATTTTCCCATTTTCATTACCACTATTTTACTTGAATAAAAAATTATAAATTTACAATGTAATTTTTAAATAAAATTATTTTAATAATATTTTTTGAATTTTTAGTTTTGAAAATTTATTTTTTATTGCAAAATGGTGTTTTTTCCAAAAAAATGTTTTAAATTTTCTTTTAATGGTATTTTCATTCTTCAATGTCAACATACCTTGATATTACTTAAACTCCACTAGGAATATGTTTTATTGACACCATACTTATTATTTCTCTTTAAGGATTATGAGATTGATATGGAGATGTTTTCTTCTCCATAAGTGAATCAAGAAATGAATGAACGCTGATTATTGTTATTTTAAAAAGTGAAAGATTCTAAATGATTTGTTCATGAAAAGTAATTAGATATTATTTATGATGAAGGGTGAGGCCGATAAAGATTATATTAATGGTTGATCCCCATTATATATCACAATGAATGGGTGTGATCGATAAAGCTTATATGATAGGTTGAGCTCTATTATAGATCATGAAGAATAAGTGTGCCCAATATACATCATATGATGAATGATCCACATTATATCTCTATGATTAATTGGAGAATGTTCGTTTTATTTATAGGTAATAATTATGAAGTTAAAAAATGTATTTTCTTATATTTATTTAATTTTGATCTAGTTATTTATTAAATGGGTTATGAAGATAAAGTTTCATGATACTGACACATTTTCATTATGCTTTTTATGGGTTTATAATGATTCCTCGGATCTAGATTGACTTCACATTGATCATGATAATTGATTCCTATGACAAATATATATATCAAACCCTTTAATGTTTCTTCATCATTGATGATCCATGTAATTATGGGTAATAATTCTCTTATGTTCATGAACTTTGATTATGTAATCATACCCTTATAATCATCATATAATCACTAATAACATTTGATTAATAATTCTTATGGTTACCCTTTCTGATCATTTGAGATTACCCTTATTATATTTCATATTATCTATATTTTGAAGATTTATTTTAATAATTTTACACCAAATAATGATAATAGATGTGAAAATATTAATTGGAGATGATGTATTTCTTTATGAACCAGATATTTATATATCCAAGTTGTTATATGATAGTTTTTATTAATTATCTAAAACTCAAAACCAAAAGGTTCCTTGTGTAAATAAGTGATCAAATATTTTATATTAATGTTATAATTTTTTTATGGTGAAAATTGTGAAACATTTATTTGTATTGAATACAAAAAATTAATGTTTTTATTTTTGGCACTGGATCCGGGGGTGGGGGTTTGAGTCTGTTATATACTATATGTTCCTCGCTATAATAAACACTTTGCTACCTCAATAGTAATTGATCAAAATATACTCAACACTATAGGTGAAAAAAACAAGTTTATTTCAACTTGAATATTAATATAAAATGTAATTTTAATTGATCCTTAATCGGAAAATAATAATTCATAACCACCATGCCATAAAAATTCAAGAAAAACTAAATTAAATGACATTACATTCATTTTCAATAATGATAACAATAAATATTATCATGCCAAAACAACTATAAAGAGAATTCAAGAATATACATGAATAACCAAGTGTTTTGAGTGTAAAGTAAACTCCTTTTAGTATGTTGATAAAAAGTTGAGATTTTGAAATATATAATTTAATGCATCATTTTAAAATGATAAAATTTCATTACATATAAGGATAAAAAAAACCCAACTTTTGTGATATAGTTTTTTTAAACTAATATGAAATTTTTTATATGTAATATTATTTTAAAATCATTACTAAATAGATATAAAATAAATTTTATAGCATTGAAATATAAATTGAATATTTATAGAAAAATTGAAATCATTTTTCTTATATGGTTTAATCAATAAAAACAAGCACATAAAATCCATGAATTTCTTTATAACACCATATAAAGAATTATAAATAAATAAATGATTTTTTTCTAATATATAAATAACAATATTGATTTATTATTAATTTGATAACTATGATATCTAAACCCACATCTCAGTTGACCATGAGTTCTAACAAACAACATAATATTTCTATGAAAAAATGGTATTTAATATTTGTGTTTCTGTCCAGTAAAAAATGAAATTTACCTTTAATGTTTTTACATCCTATCTTAATATAAATCCTCTCTCATTGAAAAACTAAAAAAAATATATACTATTATTTTGTAAAAATATGACTTGATTTATACATTATACCAAGATCTATCTTCACAATATTCAACCATGTATACATGTATTCCAGAGGTTATTAGCTAGTAAAAAAAGAATAAACTTAATATTTGTGATATTATTCCAATGAAAAGAAATAATAAATTTTTAATTATTTATTATATAAAAATATTTGTATGATTCTTTTCTTTAGAAAAAAATGCCATGATTTCAAAAAAAAAAACACGGGAACAAACATTTAAACCCAAAAATATAATTTTTAAATAATAAAAACAAAATATTAAATTTAATATGTTCACTAATAGAAATTCATTAGTAAATATAACATATAAAATTAATTACAAGGTTCCGTGAAGAATATATTTTTAGAATTCAAATTAATTTAAAGTGGAATCAAAATTAGCACCGACCATCTCCTATCATCCTATGACAACCAAGACATTTCTTCCCTTATATACATATTCCCTATTTTATTTAAAAACAAAACAAACATATCATATGATTTATATTTATTCACAAGATAAAACAACATAATGTGTAGGGAAATGGGTAAAGTATGAATGAAAATATCTGAATTTGATTTTATCCTCATATCTCTTGGGTGATTGTGATAAAATGGGATACATGTGATTGTGTATTTAGTGAGTAAAACTAGACCCAACCCATAATATAAGATAAAAAATAAATGAATTGGTGGATAAAAAGTTGAATAAAAAAGTTCATTTACAATGAAATAATTCATATTTATTCCTATACAAGCTCTCCATCATTTCCCATAATTGTATGTATTATTCCAACTCCATATATTTCATGAAACTTTTTATAATTACTATTAAATAAATTAAAAATAAATCCACAATAAAATGAAAAAAACAATTTAAAATGAAAAAATACATGATAATTATAGATAACAAGTTCATAATAAATAACAAAAGAGTGAAAATTTTAATTATTCGAAAAAATTATAATTGTTAGAAAATAATATGTTATTAACTATAAACTATAATATTAACCTGTGATAAAAATTAATCAGAAACTATTTTATATTAACTCAAATCTCTCACCATTTTATATTATACTACCAAAGACTCTCCTTGGGTTTTGGGCCCAGATATATGTATTGTAACATGAAAAATATCCACCAGTTTACATAATTTTTTATCATGATCATGGACTTGTTTTAATAGTCCTTATATGATTTAAATTTATTTTTATGATTAGTATGACCAAATATAAAATTTTCCCATATGAGTAGAAATGGATAACTAAATGGATATCCTTATATATTTATATTCTATTTTTGGGATGAATAATAGGATGAACCACTTTCTTTATGATATAATGAAAATTGAAACATATTTTTGAAACACCAACCCATAGGTATCCCCATTGAAATGACATGTTTAAAATAATAAATTCATAATCAAGGATAAATACTGATAAAAATATTAAAACCATACTCTATATGTTATATATTAACTAGTAAAATAGAAACAGACCCATTTAAATAACTAATGAATACAAACTCTCTCTATTATAAAAACTCTACCTCATATAAAAATGAACCGCTTGCACATGCAAAAAAAATAAAACTCCAAAATAATCCAAAACATAATAATATTTTTTCTAAACTCATGTCATAAATACCCCAAAAATATGATTCCAAACCAATATAAATCATTAGAACCCTTTCCTAAAAATTAAATATAGAAAGAGGTCAAGAAAATAATAATATAGGAAGATTAACCCATAATTAAAGTACATTTATGCCAAATAATTTTCCATTTAGAGGATAAAATATTTCCCATGTGAGAATGGATATATATTCCTCAAATTCGAGGTATATGTGGATATAGTAATGGTATTGGTACATGGTACTAACCATTAATGGTTAACAGTGACCCTAATCACCAAGAGATTTTACCCAACCTAGTTGGTTATCTTGATAACTTGATATCCATTTTCTAACGATTCCATTTGGATTCTATGATATATATAATGAATTAATTCATTTTTGAAGAATCACTAACAGATATACATGGTCAATTAGTCAGTAAAAACGATAATAGATTCTATTTAGGTATAATTTTTTTTATTTATTAAATTTCTAAATACTCATCAAATATTTTAGTTATATATATATATATGAATTTATCAAAACCAATAGTGTGAGAAAATTAATTGTCTCACAAAGTATCTTTTTATCCTATCCAGGACATCTAATTGAGTTTGGTATATTAATGAAATATTTCCCATTCATAATTTCACTTTCTACTCATGAAACTTATTAAATGAAACTAATATATTTAATATAACACAAAAAAATATTTATTTTATCCAGCAATACTAGTTATGAATTTTTTTAAAAGTTTATAGTAAGTAACTCTAGTTTATGATGTCACAATTAAAGAATAACAATTTTAGGGATAAGTGTAGGGTTCTATTATAGAATCCTAAAAATGGGACAACCTAATTACAAATATAAAACAAGTATTTTATGAAAATATACACCATTGATATTTTAGTTTTATAGATTTAAATAATTAGGAAAAAATATTGACTACAAAACCTATGTATTTTAATCTAATAGAAACTTTTCCCACCATTTCACAGACTATATAATTCATAACAAGTATTCCATATCTCCCAAAAATTTTCTATAAATAATATTCCATTCATACAACAGGAATTAATATCATTATTTACAAGGAGAAAAGGAAAAATAAGAAGGGTATATTTCAAACATGGATTAAGGGTATATATAAGTGATAATAATCAAATATCATAACTGAGAATAATATAATCATATTCACATGATAATGTATACAAGGAACATAATCATAAAACATATTATTCACACCCAATAAAACAAATAGTATAGTCATAAGAATGGAAATATTCCATAAGAAAATGATTTCATAAGATTATAAAATCATGGAATATTTAGAAAAACATAACACATTATATAATAAAAACAAGTCAAGGGTCACTCCCAATACCATCATTATAATATGGACAAACTCCCATGGTGTAATATGTTCATTCCCTAGTCCCTAACATTATATCTCATGGGAAATAAATATTTAACCAATGAATTGGATAAATATATAATTTAGGTCCCACCTATCAAATAATCAAAACCATAATATTTAATGAATATGTTTTCCATGTGATGAAAATAATATATAAATAAATTATAACCATGATAAAATCATTTATTAATAAGTGTGTTTCATAATCTCATCTCAAATCAAAATCAACATTTATATCACAAGGATTACTAGGAGAATAAGGAAATTAATAATTTTTGATATTCATATTTTAATAAAAATAGTGTTATTTAAAAATAAGTACCAATTAGGCAATATTTATAAGAATGATCAAGGATATGTAAAAATAAAAATAAACCATATAGGTGATGCTTTTCAAATTGAGTAATGGGTCTTTCATATAAAGGAATATCTTATAATTTCCATTTAGAATAGAAATTAACTAGGATGGTTTTCTATAAAATAGTGATGTTTTTTAAAATATATTCATGATGAGAATACTTTATGAATGTGGTATTTATCATAAAATATAAAATTTTATGGTTCCCTTGGTATGTTTTTTAAACCACCACTGTTGCAATCCCAAAATCGTAAAATGGATAATATTTTTTTAAAAAGTAGAAAATGAAAATATTAATTTCATATGAGATATGTTAAAATTTGGTTTCCAATTAAAAAGGATAAAAATAGTTGGAATTGAAATTTTCGATATAGAGGGGAATCCATTCTTAAATTATATGGGAAATATTCTAAAAAATGATATAATATTTATAATGAAATCCATCAAGTTAAGTATTTAAATAAAAAATAAAAAATTACATAGAGAGAGGAGTTATAATATCATCAAATAATAGATTAAATAAATCTGATAATACCATACTAGAAAATGAATAATTGTGACATAAGAAACAAGATGACTCAAGGTACACCCATTCAACTTTTGAAATTTTTGAGTGAAAACCACATGAGAGAAGTAATTTTGAGTATAAAATTATATATGATGAAATATAAGAGGATTGTATTCAAAAACATGAATATCAATTAGATACCCCATTACAAATAAAAAAATATATACAATTACAAATGTATGTAATTGTCTAAAAATTGAGACAAAAAACCCTTAAATGTTTCCTGAATCCTTATGAGAATGTTCCTAAATTTCTAAACAGTCAAATTTATTTTATTAGATACTTTTATAGGAACCTTATATATATATATTTAATTTAATATAGGCCATTTATAATGTTATTTTTTCCTTATTATATTGTTTTTTAATATGTTGGTATGAAAATGGAATTGATGTAAGATTATTTTGGTAATTTTAATGATCAAAGATGACATTTTAATATTAAGTGAAATATATTATATACCCAATATAGAACACAGAAAAAATAATTAAATTATTATTAACATATAATAATATTATTATTTATGTTCTATTAGTCATCCATGTAGAGTTTTATAGACTTTTTTAAGTGGGTAGCTAGAACGGTCTATTCAAGAACATACTATAATTAATGGATGATGATGATAATGAAAGTGGTTTATTTTGGAAACAATACCACTATTATATGAGAATAATTATATTATTAAGATAATATTAAGGTGTTGATTCATATATAAATATGGTTTAATAAAAAAGAAACTAGGCGATAAATGAGATATGTTACATTGGGGAGGTGGTAGTCTGCACAACACCGGTTAACATATTCATTACTCAAAGAATGAAAGGGAATTAATGTATATGAAAATTTGTAATTTCAAAATAATATTAATATTATATTTATAAAATTTATTCACCATTAAAATCATTAAAACAATCCTTTATTGGTGGTTTGAAAAACAGAATACATTGATTTACGGAGATGGTAGTTCACACACGCACAAACAATGCTTTTATGTTTCATAATGGATTGAGATGAATAAATAATATATTTTTATTTATATAAAAACATATTAGTATAATAATTATAATTTTTTAATTATAATTTCATTCATATAATTTGTTTTAAATAGGAATATTAATAATAAAATTTTAATAATGTGGCAATACATATGTCAAGACCTCAAGTTTTCTTTTATAAAAAACATTGGAAATAGAGGCTTTATGTTTAATAATGATGATTGTAGGACTAAATATGATGCAAATAGTTATTATAAGAAAAATGGAATTATTTTAGTATTAAATTAAAATTTAATAGTGTAACATGAAATAATGTAGGGATCTATCTTTTTAATTTAAGTTAATAATGATTTTGGAACCACCCTTAACATTTTCAATAATTTAATGTTGCAATTCAAGGGTAAAAAAGAACATAATGGGGAAAAAGTTGAAGGTTATGTGAGGTTTGGTCAATCCTAATTCCATAAATCTATTTAGAAACATATTTTTAATATGTTTTGGTTTATTTCTTAATAGTAAGTAATTTTTTTATCATTTTATCTTATAATAGGGTAATTAATTTTCAACCTTAGTAATTAATTTTAGTAAACAAGATTAAAATTTAATTTTTTTATTGATTTTAAACTTAAGATTTAAAATTTTAAATTCATTATGTTAAAAAAATTTAATGGTTTAAATGGTTAATTTTAAATTAAATACACAAAATGTGTAGAATGAGCTTTAAGGAAAAGTGTATTTTTAATCTTAAAATTTATTTGTTTGATAAAACTATCAATTATTTTATTTTAAAATCATAAATTGGTTCCTTCAATTTTTTTTATATTTCAAATAAAATAAAATAAATATTTTACAAAAATATTTTTTTACCTAAATGAAATGATGGGAACCAATTTTTTTATTTGAATTGAAATATTAATTTTGGTTAATAATGTTAAACATTGGTTTTATAAATCTAAAACAATATATTCATAAAATTATTCCATATATACCTTTTTTATCAAGTAAATGGTTTTATAAATTTATATTTCCTTCTTATATATTGATAATGTAATAAAATTCGCCACTTTTGAAAAAAACTATATTTTTTTACTATACATCTACAAGTAGATTATTTTAGTAAGATCCCAAAAGTTCACCCAAAGATGATATTTAAATGATTATTTTTAAAATTATTTTATTTAATAATATTAAAATTATACATTTTATAAATTTATCTTTTGAATATGAAATATATATAAGTCAATTTTTATTGAAAATTAACATCTTTTCATTAAAAGTAAAAATGAAAAAAATGTAAAATACATGTGATAAAAAAATTATTACAATTATAATTACATGATTATATCATCCTAATATCTAGTTACATAGACCCTCAAGATATCATTGTAATATTTAAGAATAATCGTTCCTATAGTGGAAATCGAGGATCATGATTCCACTAATATAGTTCTTGTGAAAATTACCATGACCTTAACTTTCACTCACATTTACCTTCATTTATATTGGCCAAGGGAAACCCCTTTTGAAGCTAAATCCTTTTTAATATCATCAAATTGAATTAAAAATAGAGGCTCTTAATAATCTATTTCATTTCTTTTTTTATAGATTTCATAATATGATCACATCATTTTTATTCCATCTAATATAACAAAAATGTCATAACCATAAAATTTTATTTTAAAATATATTAGTTAAATATCATGATGTAAAATTCTCTCTATAGAAATAAATTTTTACTTCACAATTTTAAAACTCATATAATGGGATTAATTTCTATAATGTGGTCCTAATTAATCATACCCTAGTCATTGATCATATAAAGACATAGGATATGTAGTGAGATTTTTATTTAATTATTTTGATTTGAGATATTTATAAGAGGGGATAATCCATTACTAATAGTATTCTAATAAGTGAATAAGAGATAAATTCATAAGAAGATACATAAAAACTCCTAAAATAATATCCTTACACTATGTAGATGATAATTATAACATTAAATGTTTTATTTATAATTCAATTTACTAGAGGTTAAAATATAAAAAATGGATACTCAAATCTAGAGAGAAAAATCTCTTTCTACATAAATAAAAGTCATTGAATAGTCTTTTCCTTATTCCCATGGTCTAATCAGCTGTTGGTTCCTATTTTCCTCATTAACCCATGGATTAGGGCATTGAGTTTTATAATGTTCAATTTCTATAAAATTTAAGAATGTATTTTTTTTTATTCTATTTTCCTTAAAACTTTTGAATATTATTTCCATCATCTCTATATTTGTATCATCTACCAATACCTTTATTTAAATTTCCCCCATGTTTCCTTCCACATCTCTAAGATGTGGGGAATTTAATATTACTTATTCTATTATCCTTGTCACAGGAAATTAAATTAGATGATGTCCTACTCTTATTTAGTGCATTTGATACATTGACTATGTTAAAATTTTTAATCATATTTCATGATATATTTTTTGGTATAATCCTATGTTATCTCACCAAGCTACTATTTCAATGGGTTGTTAATTGAGGTAATCATCACAATGTATCTCTCACCCAGGGTTCTTTTTTCCTTCCACTCACAAAAAGGGTTTAACATGAGTAAATAATTATTACCCCTATAATATATTTATCATAAAATATATGGGAATGTTTGACCACAAGATTTCTAACATTATTTTACTATCACAATAACATATAGTTCTTTTTTATAAACATATATTACTATTAGTTGTATCTTTATCATTTCCAACTCATCCTAGGTTACTATTTTTTTGAGTTTTATCATGATTCATAACATATTACCTTTATATAACCTGGGAATCAATACTATGTATAAAGAGAATATGATTAATTATAGAATATCCCCCAGGAGTGTCTAGCCTGGTGTAAAGTCTTATTCCCACTCATCATGAATATTATGATGATTGATGTAATACTCAATAAACCCATTTTGTGGTTACTAACACTTGGTGCATATATTCTATAACTTCATCCACATTTCATTATCTATATAGGTATATAATTTATAGGAAAAATTCACACATTATAATTTTCCAAATTACAAAATTCCATTATATATATAGACTTTACCCTAGGGATTTCACTAATATCCAGTCATCCTTCTCCCCAAAATATTCAATATTAACACAAATAAACAAATTACATATCTATAATAATTAAATTATGATCAATATTAGATTATTGAACCTTAAATTGTTCTTAACTAATATCTAACCTTTAAACATATCTGAAATTGGCTTTAAAATCAACTACCATTATAAAGACCCTGCCTTAATCAATTTATAAAATTGATTCTTTAGATAAGAACTCACTTCCATTCATTTTCAAATATCTTTTTGGTTTATTTTTTTACTAAATTAGGTCACCACCCTTATATAAAAAAATATTACATCAAATATTGGACTCTACCACTCTGTATACATTTTATCACAATACTAAACATTTACAATAAAAATTATTTTTTAATGAAAAATCATCAAAAAAATTATCTTAAAATCATAATTGTTCTTAATTTTAATTATAAAACTATGTAAAATAATATATTTTCTAATATGAGTATTAATAAATAGTATAATACATTTAAAATGAATGAATGAAACTCATTTAACCACAAATAATCTTAAAAATTAGCATTTTTAAAATAACATTTGGGTACAAAGTAAACATTTTATTACTAAAGAAATGAACTCATCTAAAAAAATATTTTCATAATACCTTTCATCATAAATCTTAAATTAAAAACAAAACTCATCAAATTTTATTTTAAATCTTGAAAAAATCCTAAAAATTTATACATTTCACACTTAAGAAGTGGTATAAACTTCTTTTTATACTTAATCTCATTATATTACCTTGTGAAATCATAATATTTTTTTTAAATCCCATTAAAATAATTGATAATTCATATAGGTAACATGAGAAATCATTTTCATATCACTCTTACACTAACTATTACAAATAGAATAACTAACCTAATAAATTCCAAATGTCCCTTAGGAGCAACCTCATTGGTTAACTCCATCCCTTTACCCAATGAATTTGAGAGATATATCAGGATTACCCATCATCCCAAGCTATATCAATCTCTCTTATCATCATAATTATTTACCAAGAACCATAAAATAATCATAATACATGACATCATTCGCTTCTATTATCATACTCATAAAAATATTCTTTACACCCATAAGAAAACATTTATAGATTTCCAAATAGCCATTATATTCAAAATAGTTTTTAAATAATCAGAACTAGAAAGAGGGGTTTTTATGAATAAATCATTAAATATTGTAATGCAATCCAAACATTAAATAATGGTTTTGGTTGTGGTAATAAACTATTGATGTTTTATATGACTAAATAAAACACTCATTTTTATTATTTATCAACACGTTTTGTGTAGTATATATAAAAGATTACTTTTAAATTCCTTTAAAAGAGATTCATATTTGAAAAAAAATCATTTATTTTTATTTTTTTTCTCCTTAAAATTAAATTTATAAAATAGTTTTATGAGTATGTTTATGTAAGTAAAATATTTATAAAATATAAATTGTAAAAATTAAAAGGATATTTTAAAGGTAATGTATCCCTTCCCTCAAGTTTGAATTATCTCATATGTCCACTATCTTCCTAAATAATAAACATATCCTAGTACTTACTTTAATTATAACATTTTCAATATTTATTATTTTTTTTATTTTATTTTTTACCATGTTACATATAATTTATTATTAAATTAAGTTCATGTAGGATGTTTTGATAACATTCAGATCATATGTCCAAAGGCACATTAGTATGTTGAATATAGTCAAGGATATCATTATTCTATATTATCTAGAATAATAATAATTAAATAATTAACATTTATATATATTAATTATAAATTATAAAATCAACCATGAAATATGGTTATGAAAAATGAATTATTTTACAATCAAGGAGACGATATGTCATACATATGAAAGAGTAACATTTTAATTTTTTAAAATAGCATGAGGAAAAGAAGGAAAAAATAATATTATATCTAAATAATTATAATTATACAAAAAATATCGTATTATTTCTTTAAACCATTTACATATAGATAACATGTTATTTGGTCATGAGAAATGAATCACATCGCTTAACAGAGGTGGTAATCTATTTATACACATGAATAACATTGCCATTTTTTGGATCGAGGAAAAGTTGAAAAATAAGAGAATATATTATCATTATATAATAATAAATATTTCCTTAAAATTATATATAGACACCACAACCATCATTATAACAATTATTGAGATACAGTGATGTAAAATGAATTATATTGATTTTTGAGGAAGTGGTCTACATTACACACAAATGATGAGTTTGTTTCCCTTTTGATGGAAGTGGGAGAGGGATATAAGTTATGTAATTAACATAAAAATGTATATTTATATGGAATATATAGGTTTTATTATTTTATAATGTTTTAATAATATTTTAAATAGATATAATAATAAATTAAACCAAAATGATTGTTTAATAATTATATTACTTTTCAGACAACCTCTTTAGGTTTATACTGACATCCTTCCTATGATAGTTTTCTGATCAAAACAGTGCCTCTAGGATATAGGGAGAGCAATATAAGAATAGTATTTGGTTAGGTATTGGCTGAACCAAAATGATATTCAAGTGTGGAGATGATAGTATAATAGGAGTCCTTTTATAAGTACAGAAGAGGCCACACATGGAATTTAAAAAAGAATAAAATATATTAATTTACTAATCAAGAAAAATAAATCAGAATTGGACCATTTAAATAGAATATATGATATAGGATTTAACTATTTCTACCATATATTATTTATTATTGTTTCTAGGATATTTTAACCCTTATCAGTTATGTTTAGCCCATTAGTAAACCTATTTTAACCTTATCAATAATAACTAATTTTTAGTGATTCTACTAATAATTTTGAAAAAATTAGTTGATAATATTACTTTATACAAGTTATAGTGATTAAAAATTGTTAATAAATTTTATAAAATTTAATTAAAATAAGTGGAATAATTTAATTTAAAATTATACATGAAAACATGATGAAAATTTGTTTGTTAGAAAAAATAAATTTTAAGTATAATTTTCTTATAATAAATGAATATATAAAATTAATTCATAAACCATAATAATATTATTAATAATATAATTTTTTTTTCAATTTCGCATCCCATAAACGACTATGTAGTTCTCTATGCCAATTAGTCAAATGACCTCAAGCACGACTCCCCATATGCTTGAGGATACCAACTTGTAGTGAGGGCCTATGATGTGTTTGTGGGTATACCATGACCTCTTGATTAGAGTGTGACAACTGTTATGAAATAAGGGTAAATGGTAGAAGAATTAATAAATAAATATCAGTAGAACAAAAAATCATGTTATTTAATAAACAGGTGGAAACTGAATCTATATCACATACAAAAAAATGATTATGTCATAATGTTTTACAAAAAGTAAGTACAATGGATATAGAGGTATAACCATATACAATCATCCTGAAGATAAGTAAAAAATACCTAAATCTTCCTCTACTATCATTATGAACATTGGATTAGTCTTCTGCACCCATACTCCATCCTAGTACTGAGAACCAGAAATCAAAAGTTGGTTATTCCCTCTGTTTATACTTATAGTCATAATGTCTATCCCAGTTCCATGTGCAGCCTGAATAGGGTGTGAGAGATAATTATTAGGCCACCACCAATGATATCTATAACTATCCAATATATTCTTATAAAATTATATTTTTTCATTTAATGTTAATGGTAATGTAATAAATAAATAAACCATGTCAATCCAGGTTCCTCATGGGATACCTGACCGAAACTACCTATATCGACATGAGTTGGATGTCTTTAAACTAAGGAAAAATGAAAAATATATAACATGTATGTGAATATATATGAAAATTTATAGATACATTATAATTCTCCTAGAATACTTTTATGGATACATAAATGGGTATTCTTAAAATCCAAGTGTAAACATGGACCGAACCAAAGCGTGTTCTTTGGATTGGTGGTGCTACCTTAAACATGGTGAAATAGAATCCTTAATTATTAATAAAATGAATCCTAGTCCCATCTATAATGATTTGTAAATAGGAACCCAAGTATCTCTCTAGAATCACTAATAATACCCACCACATTTAGAGTCCATCCACGTTGATCTGTAAGCGGAACCCAAGTATCATTCTCAACATGGTATAAGATATAACCTACTAATCCCATTTGTGGTATAACACATAGGAGAGAAAGTATCTATTTTGGAAAAGTACATTAGTAACTTCCCACTTATTCTTACAACACAATCCACTAGGGAACTAGGTATCACTCATGGGAAATTATAACATCCACCCTATAACATTTTATAGGGTATTCAATAGAATAATCTGTGTAAAAAATCTAAAATGTTGAGATTAATTTAAAAATTATAATTATAAATATTGATCAGCCCATCCAAGACCTCCTTAATTCTATACCCTTTTATCACCCCTAACTAGATGTAAGGATATGGATTTAGCTCGTATTAAATTCACACCATTCTAGAAATTCATTAAAATTTTATGAGGTACAAACCACACACCTCATTTTTTGGTTTTATTCCATTCAAGGAATGAGGATATTAAGTATTTAAGGATGGAACACCCATTGGGGTGGAAAACATTAAGGTGGTCACCCAATGATATTAATTTGTTCTTTTATAAGACCACCTTAAATATGGGAGTATAATTTCATTTATATTATTAAACATTTGGGAGTAATCATCAAAGGAGGCTGTCACATGGTACAATGACACTTGAAAAATACAATGATTCCTTAGGGGAAATATCTTCCATAGGTTGGTAGATGACCCCTCATCCATTATTGGCCTTTGAAATTATCAATAATTAAAGAAAAACTCATGAAATAAAAATTAATATTATATAGGGAATATTAGCTCTCACTAAATTCATGCCAAATATGGAGAGGTAAACCGAGAAGTGAAGAGGATTGGAGATCATACCGTTAAATATCCAATGAAACTGATGGTGAAGGAATAGGATCTCAGATAAATAATCTATCTCAAATCCTAGGATGGAGTAATGTGGATAGATCTAGCTCTGGGAGGACCTACCATGCATGAAAATTAATATAAAATGGAGGTTAAAACCTAAAAGGCTACATGGGAGAAAAATTAATTTCATCCAGTTTCAAGAGGAGCACAAATTTTCCACACATTTTCCTAAAAAATATGGCCATATCATGTGGAATCAATGGTTAAGTGAAACTAAGTGTTCCTACCTAGGCACAACATTTGAGAGAAATGTGTGGCCCCATACTGGCTACTAAAAAGCATCAAATGGTTGAGTTTCTTGGTTAGCACTGTCTCAAAGAAAATAATATGAATTGGTATATCTCTCCAAATATTGGAGATCTAGGCACTAAATGATCCTTGTACTCTCCTAAAACACTTCTTATCACCTTAATACCATTACTAGAATAAAAATAGAGTTTTTGAATAGAATCTTATGTGTTCATAACTATTTTAAAATATAATATGTTATAATATCATATCTTTAAAACAGCTCCTCCCTGATTTCCCTTCAGAGGGTGGTAAAACATCATTTGATAAATGTTCTGGACATCGAGCCTGAACATCGACCTCTCACTCACAAGTCATGTCATATACATGGTATTATTTCCATATCACCCACACAAGAGGAACTAACCTACATAAAATATCCTTCTCACTCTTGTAAATGATATGTATAGGATCCTCTTCAAAAGATGAATCTACATCCAGCTCAATGTAATAAGGATCAAACAAATAAAATGGGTCAGAATGATAATAATGAAGTTATGATACATGGAAGTTGTCATTCATGGATTAGTACCTCTGAGGTAAGGTTAAACAATAGTCTACCATCTTGAATACCTTCATGATCTCAAAAGTCCCAATGTAATGAGGTGATGGATTTCCCTACACCTGATTACATCTATGAACCAATATTGGAAAAAATCACAGAAATATCTGATGTCCCACCTCAATTTATATAGGTCAGCGATAATGAATAGAATAAGAGTTCTTCTTGGGATGATCTATATCCATAAGATTCTGAATTATCTACACCTATTCTAAAATATCATGAATGATACGAATTCACAATAGCGATACATCAACTAACTCTAAATAGAAAATGGGTAAATAACATGGATTACCATATAGGGACTTATTGGGAGTCATATGACCACTTTCCTAAAATAATTTATTTTTGGAAAATTCAATGAAGGTAAGTGTTTATCAAAATAACCTCTAAAATAAAGGAAACATGGTTGTATCATGTCCTCTGGAACCCATATAAAGTGACTATAATAACCATAATTATGAATATGATATGTTGTAATCATGATAACCTATGAAACTATTTATTTTTTCAACCCTTGAAAGAACTATGATATAAACAAGACAACTTTTTCTGATGTGATAGATTGGGGAACACCATTAAGGATTATAATATCTTAAATATAAATACATATAATATCATCGAATAAAAATTTATCCTAGATCTACAAAAATTGTGTGACCTTGATCAACCAAATAATGATCACCCTTACAACACTAATGCCTCAAGGGGACCTTGGTATTTCCAATAAAAAAATACAATGTTATTTAATATGATTTCCACTGTAGAATCGAAAGAGGATATTGATTTTTAGAAGTCCACTAGTTCTCATCATTAAAATACTAAAAGGTGGATCACCATGTGATAAAACTAGAAATTTTCCTCTTCATACACCACCACCAATACTGATGATGTAAATCTTGGTACATCAAGGTAATCCAAGAGTTTTCTGTCCAATAGAGGGAACACGATTCCCACATCAATTTCTCATGTATGTCCATAAGAACCCAAAAATGACTCTGAAATGGAAGGATCTACCCCATTGATAAACCAACCATGTACCCAGTCCTCACTTGAGACACTCTCCCTCAAGACTAATCCCTTGTGATCTAAGAGTTGTCTCATCTACTATTTATAGATAAGGGAAGATTTCACTACCAAATCAACCAAAATAGGATTCCCAAGATATTCCTAGACCCCCAGGTCCATCTTAGAAGACATGGTCATCCAATGAAACACATAACTGGCCTCTTTTATAGCATGTGTCTGATTCATCTAGCTCAAGGAATCTACTACTGAATTTACCTTTCTCAGTGTATAGGTGACATCAATGTTGAATGACTGTAGGTATTCTACCCACTAAATTTGACTAATATTCAAGTAATTCTATGTGGAAATTTATTTAACACTTTTTTTATTTTTTGTAAATTATGAACCCCTCAAACAGATGATAATTCCCTCAACATAATAAATCATGAACCATAGATTCTATCTCTAGGTCATGCATATGGTAATTATGCTCATGAGGTTTTAGGTGGTGGGTCCCATAGACCATAACTTGATCTATATAAATCAAAACTTCTATAACCTAATTCTAAACACATGATAATAAACTATATATATACTTCCCTACTATAATAGAATCAGGATCCATATTGAATTAATTCTCCCTTTCAACTCCTGACATTCTTCCTCATAGGATTCAGATCATAAACAATTAACACCAATTTTATTCAACCTCAAAAGAGGTAAATCTAGGAATGAAATTTCCTAGATAAAATATATATAACATCTAGTAAGCCCGAAGAAACTATCTATGTAAAATATATCTTAGTTCGCTCCTAGGAAACTTTGGTGACCACCTTTTATAGGTCAACATACCCTCCTACCTCTAAGATTATGTAACCTATGAGGTGAAACTTATTGATCCTAAATTAGAATTTGGTGATATTAGCTTATAGTTAGTTCTCTCTTAGTGTATTCAGTAAGTTCTCATGATGGTTGGTATGGACGTGTTGAGTGTGAGAATACACCAAGGTATCGTCCTTAAAGACCACCATTAATGAATCTAAATATGGGTGAAAAAACTGATTCATCAGGGCCATGAAAGCTACTTTTCAATTAATAAGAACAAATGGAATAACCAAATATTCATAACAGTTATATATACTATGGAATTTCATACGTGGTATGTCTGATGGTCTCACATGCACATGATGGTAGTTCGACCTCAAAAATATTTGTTAGAAAACCTTCACTCCTCATAAATGGTATAAGAGGTGATCTATGCATGGAAGTGGATATAAATTCTTAACCATAAGATTATTCAACCTTAAACAATCCATGAAAATCCTAAGGGTCTTGTCCATATTTATGTAGAATATCATAGGTGGACTCCATGGTGAAGTACTATGTCAGATAAAACCATTATCATCAACATCCTCTATATGCTTCTTGATTTCTTAAATCTCTATAGGTTCTATCCAGTAAGGATGCATGGACAATAGTTATAATGAAAACATATTTTTATACATATATAATACATTATTTTTTATGAATATATATTACATTATATAAATACATGTCCATGAGCTATAATAGATTAGTGCCTTTGGAAACATGGAAACATAAACACCAGCCTATAAGTTACCTACATCATATCCATATAAGTTATTCATACTAGCATGATTTTTATAAAAATCATTCATAATACATTTTTTGATAACATGGGGGAAAAGAGACATTAGAAAGGGTAATCTCACATGCTCATTAAGGGAAAACAAGGGATATATGTAAGCATAACATGAACATAATGGTATGAGAACATGCTAACAACATTTAAAACCCATACACTTGATATCGATAATCATAATCATGAGTCTTGGAATAAATATTGAGAGTTCATAAGAAAATATTCCTAATAGATTTAATGAAAATGATATATGAGATCATAAGACATGGAATTTATTGTATCCATATAAGCATAGAGAATCATTCTCATATTAGTCAAGGACCACTTCCAAAACCATCATAGAGGAAAGATTCCATTACTGAACTGGGTTCACTCCCCATTCCATCCCTATTTTAATGAACTGGGTTCACATCCACTTTTAGCCATGTAATACTGAATCAGGTTCACTTACTATTCAATTACTATATTACTAAACTAGTATCCTATCCAGTTCCATTCATATATGTCTCATGAGATATTAATCTTTAATCAAAGCATTGGAGTGAGATATAGGTTTCACCCATCCCATAATGAAATCATACATATGTGTTACACAATATTATAAAAATTAATTATATAATAACCCATGAAATGAATTTAGTATCATAAAAATATCATCATATTATAACCTATGAAAAATAGATTGGTTTCATAATCATTTCATCATAGCAATCCCGTAAAACAAAGTGGGTTTCATAAGAGTTTTTCCATGCTATAACCCATAGATTATAAATGAGTTTCATAAACATAATTCCATCAAAACATAAACCATTTTGAGATATAATATGAATGGTATCCTTGTACCATATTCCTAGTAACAGATAGGCAACACTAATGGATGCCATCATTGATGGAGAATAATTTTGAAAGATCCTTTAAAACATTTCATGATAAAAATATCTATTACAGTTTAAAAAAAAAACCTAAAACATAAATTTTCTGAAAATCATTGAATTTGAAAATAAACATTAAATATTATAATAGAATAATTATATAAATTATTGGTTATGATGTCATAAGATTTTATTCATGCCGTACTTGTCAAATTGTAGGATCCTTTCACATGTTCTGTAAAATCCAAAAGGGAATTGTTAAAAAAATTGACATGAATATTCCTTTAAATTTTTTTTAAAAGAAATAAAATATGGGTAAAATTATCTTTTAACAATAATAAAACTTTATAAAATTATTTTTTATAAAGCATGGTTTTGGAAGAAAAATGATTTTTGAATGAATAGATAAATAATATCGAGTTTTCATAAAAACATTTTGTTAATAATATTAAGTTCCAAAGAGTTGATAAATTGAACCTTTACTATAATATATGATGAATAATGAGAGGAGAATAAAATTCATGACAATTCTTAATAGGTAGATCATGAGGTTTCAATATTTGAGAATTAATCATACATAATCTCAATAAATAATGAGATTGATCATAAAATATTTACCAATTTAGTTATTTAATTAAATTCCCCATGAATAGATTTTATAAAATTAAACTTCAAATATAAAGTGTATGAATAAATTTATGATATTACTTTACAAATAGGTTGTATATACACCTTGTGAATGAATATTTGTTCATAACATAATGTATGTCTCAAAGAAGGAAAGTTGAGGAAAAAATCCCTTACCTTAAGTCTTGAATTTCGTTGTACTCATTCAAACCTGATGTATAATAAATATAATGTCATTATAAATATTTTAAATAATAATATTCATATATATCAGAAAATATATGATTTTATTATGACATTTTATTACCCAATTATTAATGATTCCAAATTAAAGTTACATTTTAGATAATAGCCATGATATAAATATCATATATATTCAGTACATATGTATTTATAATAATCTATAAAATATAGAAATAGTAAATGAAATACACTATTCATGGAGACAGTAGGTTTTATGTATTTATAAATAATGTTTCCATTTTATTACCAGATTAAATGAATGAAAATTATAGAATATATTTATAATGAATAATCAACTTTATTTCATATATATTATATAATTTTATTAAATCCATATTTAATACATTCCATGTAAATATTTAATGAATCACATCACTTTGTGAGGTGGTAGTCCACCGTATACACAAACGACGTTACTATATTCCCACAAAATGGAAAGAATGAAGGTATTTGTGATATAAAAATTAAAGAATCATAATAAATTCATTAGAATTATACCTATCATATATAAAAAACACATCATTATTACAATCCTTGATAAGTGGGAATGGAAAAGTTAATAACATCAGTTCGCATGGTGGTAGTTCGTTGCACACATGAATGGTGATTTTGTAACCCATTTGATGGAATTGGAGATGATTTTAGGTAATTAAATAACCATAAAAAATATAAAATTATATGATAGATAATGGTTTTATGATAAAACCATTATATAAAATAATTAAATTAGTTTTAGAAAAAAATAAAACAAAACATTTGTTGATGAACGTTACCTTCTTAATGGGTATCCTCCTTAGGTTTTCATTAAAAGTCTTCCTAGCATAACTTAATGAAAAATATAAGTATTATTTGACTAGGGGAGGGATGTTTGGAAGTGTTTTTAATAGTTATTGGATAAACCAAATATTTTTTAAGGTATGAAGAAGATAAGAGAGGGGTGGCCTTGTATAACTGGGGGAGAGGGCACACTTGGTATTTTTGAAAAGAAATAAGTGATAGCATGTTTTTCATATGAAAAAATTTAGCATTATTAAATTATAAAAAATTATAGGTGGAATGGTATGAATAGATCTATAAAATATTTTTAGACATTTATATTTTTTATTTTTACCCTTATCATTTTTGTTTAACACCTAGTAATCCCATTTTAACCTTATACCGAGTAACTGTTTTTTTCAACATACAATATTCATTTTAGTCAAAAATTATGTTTTAAATATTATATATTATATATTATTATTATATAAAATGTGATATCCATTTTACCAAATTTCATTAATAGATGTGGAAAAAATAATTTAAAATTAATCCCTCTGATGTGATGAGAAAGTAGGTTTTTTTTGAAAAAATGATCAAAGGTTTAAAAAGTTTTTATATCCAATTTCAATATGAAATTTATTCCAATGGACTAAATAAAATTAATTAATTTACAATTGAACTAATTATTTTTCAAAAAAAATTTAAAAATATAATTTTAATTTATAAATATATTAACTCAGAAGGTATTTTTGAATTAAAATTTAGTATTTTTCACTATTCATCAAAAAATGAAGCATTTCAAAAAAATATGAAGAATTCACCATACGATAATGTTGAAATTATGAATCATAAAATTAATTTAATTTTATAAAATTAATCTTCTAAAAGTGTCAAAAATTAATTTTATCATTGTTCAAAGAAAGGAATAAAAAGCGATATATTTTTTAAAATAGTGTTTTCAAAACATAAAAATTATTTACAAAAAATTATATATTTTTTTCTCAATATGTTTTCATTGTATAAAAACATTATACATAATATTTATAAATTAATTATTTCTATTAACATAACTATTTATAATGCTTAGGTTATAACGGTTGCATTTGAATAATAATATTTTTAATATATCATTGTTTTGTGAAAACTTCGTATCATGTAGAACACAAGAAAACCCGGTGTTGTGAGTAGTGAAATATTAACTTCTTTTTTCATGTAACACATTCTATCCATGAAATTTAAATTTATTCAAAGAATAATAATTTATAAAAGAAACTTAGGTTGTACCATTATACCCCAATTAAGATAAATATCACCCTTGAAATTCATTATTCTAAAACAAACAAATGAGGATACATATGCCTTAGAATATCCTATAGTTCACACATAGCTTTATCAGACTAGTAGTTTCTCCATAAAAATTTGACTGTGTGAGTGGTCTTATTTTATAGAAAATTAACTGTATATTAAAAAATCTCCACTAGTTTATCCTCATATGAATGATCTCGCTCTTCTGATATGATCTCTGAGTTCAGTACATATGAAGGGTTGCGTATTTACTTCCTCATGAGAGATAAAAGTGACAAATCATGGACATGGTAGAGGTTTGTTGGAAACATTAATCTATAGGATACCATCTTGATATGATTAAGAATCTCAAAGGGATCAATATACCTAGGGAAAGATTTCCCTTTCTTCCTGAATCTATTAACCTTCTTTGATGGAGACATTCTTAGAAACACCTTATCACTAACATCAAATTCTATATCACACCGCTGATTATAATCATAAATTTTTTTAAAACACCGAGTTACCTTGATATGTTGTTTAATAGATCCATCCACCTCAATCATTTCTTTAGTTATCTTAGGTCCCAATGGCATTCTCTCCCTAACTTCATTTCAGCATGTTGAAGAACTACATTTATATCCAGATAACCTCATAAGGATCCAAATGGATTATTTAGTGAAAGATATTTTTCAAAGAAAACTAAAATGAAAGAAGGTGTTTATCCCAACCACCTTTGAAATCAAAATAATAATATCTTAACATATTCTATAGGGTTTGGATTGATCTTTCAGACTGACCAACTATTTGAGGATGATACACATTATTGAAACTCAATTTTTTATCATGATATTGTTGAATACTTTGCTAGAACTTTGAGTAACCCTCATATCCGAATCAAACACAGTAAAAATTCTCAGTCTATGAAACCTTAAAACTTCATTAACGTATATCTATGAAATATGATCTATATATAAATATTCATTTATAGGAATGATTTGTGCTGACTTAGTAAGGTGATCAACTACCACCCATATTGAATTATTCCGTTTAGATATTTTGGGGAGTCTAATGAAAAAATATGTAGTGATGTTCTCCCATTTCCATTATGGTATGAGTAATGGATGAATTATCCACCCTATAATTTTTTATTTCATTGGTTGGCATACCAATCACCGAGTTAATAACTCTACGATATCTCTCTTTATTCTATACCATTAGAAGTATTCCTTCAAATATCTATATATATTTGTACTTCTATGATAAATAGGTAATGATGAACTATGATATTACTCTAATAACTCCTTCTTCAAATCTAGTATGGACGGAACACCTATAATATTACTCAATCTTTTCATGCCACCATGATCAAGGTTAAAATTAGGAACATATGTAACCTTCTATTACAGCTCTATATATTCCTTTTACACCACTTTAATATTCACATGAATAAATAGTCTTACATTCAATTTCTAATGATATGATTTCACCCTCCATTTAGGATTTATAGGTCTATCCTTTTCAAATATAGAAATATTTAATCTTTTGTGATCCTAATCATTGATTATCTATCATGATCCTTTTATGTCAAAGCATTGGACAACTTTTTCTCTTCCCCAATGTTTTAATGTATTAAGTATCCATGATATTTAGTCAAATATAACCATATTCTCTAGTACATTCTAAACTCCTTATATATAAATTCAACTTTTATAATCAATATATATATCACACTATTCTATATAAATATATTTCCTCTATATAATTAATAAAAAAATTTCCATAGCTGACTCCAAATAATGAGTTGGGTGGTTTTTCTCATGAATAATTAATTTTTCATGAGGCATAAACTATTACCATATAATTAAACATAGAAACACATCTTAATCCCCTCTTGGATGAATCATTATATATTAAAAACCCTTCTCCATTATAGGGTAATGAAATAATAGGTGTGTCGACTGACCTTCTCTTATGTTCCTTGAAATTTTCCTCATATTCATTTTCAAGAGGGACTTGCCTCCCTTTCGAGTTAAATTGGTTAAAAGATTATATATTCATGATAAATTTTCCATAAACTATAAATAATATCCATATATCCAAGAAATATATTGATCTT
This sequence comes from Viscum album, assembly GCA_963277665.1. Taxonomy (NCBI): domain Eukaryota; kingdom Viridiplantae; phylum Streptophyta; class Magnoliopsida; order Santalales; family Viscaceae; genus Viscum; species Viscum album. The sequence continues at coordinate 933,017,564 of OY728165.1, forward strand.
AGTTGTCATGGTTGTTCTGGGTCAACATTCAATAGCTTATATCTTTTATGGATCTACTGATATACCCTCTCTTGAGATTACATAAACCAAAACTAAAACCTTTTAGTGCCAAGATTCACACGTTGTAAATTTTTATTATATTTTTTCATTTATTATGTTCCTTTGTACAATTATATAGTGGTATCATGGATCTTCTATGCACTATTAATAGATAATAATATCATCTATAAGGACTCCCACAAACTGATCATAGTAATCTCTAAATAATTTATTCATTTAATCCAATAATATAACAAGGTAATTAGTATGACCAAAATAAATTACTATATATTAATGATATTTATACGTTTTAAGGAATTATATCTTGGGTATATCCTCTTTCTTAACCCTCAATTAGTGATATCAAGAATGAAGGTCAATCTTGGAGAAGTTTTCAACTCCACACAGTTGACTAAACGAGTCATTAATATGGGGATGAGGATACTTGTTCTTAATTTTGATCTTATTAAACTCCTGATAATCAATTCATAGTCTCATTGACACATCATTCATTTTAACAAATATAATATGTGCACCCCAAGGTAACACACATGGATGAATGAATCCATTATTAGGGTTGTCTTGGAGTTTTTTCCTCCAATTCCTAAAACTCAATTAAGGATATTCTATATGGAGTCTTTAAAATTAGTGTGCCACCAGGTATGAGTTCTATTGAGAACTCAAAAACAAATTTTTTTTGAAGGCTTATAAACTCTTCTAGAAATAAATTCACAAATTCCCAAAAAATAGGCATATCATTGATGGCATGTTTCTCCCCATCCATCTTAGATTAAAAATCCTTACGAATAGAAAATAAGACCCATTCAATGGATGTAACCTCAATTGGATGTTTATAATTATAATCACATTGATATATGTTAATTGGTTAGTATGTAATATCAAACATGACTTCCCTTCCTTGAAAATTTATGTGGTATTTATCTAAATAATTCCAAACCATGCCTAAGATAACATAAAATTCAACTAGAAGAGGAATGAAAATATTTTTGACCAGAATATTCCCACTACCATCAGGGAGAGATAAATTATATATTTGAGGAGTGATCATCATAACATTAGTGGTTTTTACTTCTAATTCTATATATAATCATTTAGGTGGAATCATTATACACTTATAAAATTATTTAGATATGAAATAATGAGTAGATATAGAGTAAAATAAGATATTAGTTGTTATAGAGTGGATGGTATGTGTACCTTTCACCACAACATTATTAAACCCCTTGTTAGAAATAGTGATCACATGACATTTACCATTATTCCTCAAATTAAGAGTTTTTTGACATCAATCATCATCATTAACTATAGGGGTTATTCATTGGTTAGAATAATACCCATTCTTCTTAAAATTTAAGTATTGAAGTGGGAGAGGTGCATTTTGTAAATATTTCTCTATATTTTCATCATTAAATATCACATTGACAATTAATTATCTGATGACCTTACCTTACTGAATTAAAAAAAATCACTATTCCACTTAGTATAATTTATTATATGCTTCTTCCCACACTTTTAGCATAAAAGGAATCTCATCTTTATCTCCCTATGTTTTGTTAGATTTTAATTTGTTCTCAATCTACCATTTCTTATCAAATACATGAGATTGATATGTTACTCTAACCATATTTACACCTTGATAACACATAGAACAATATATTCATAAATACTAATGTCTCTTATAGATAACTCTATTAAGAGACTTGGTTTTAAGCCACTAAATGACTGATTAACCTTGTATTCAGGTTAGATGATAATACCCTAAGAGTATATTGCATGACTTATAAAATTTTCCTCATAGGAACTAATGGATTTATCATTATTTTTCTTTAACTAAAGGAACTCATTATCTATATTAATATGAATAATATTAGGAATTTACTTTATAAAAAATAAGTTCTTGAAATCATCCTAATCCATGGAGTTAGTTTCACTTTTTTTAGTCATATTCATGATAATCTTATACCATTGATCTACTTCATCTTCCAAATAGTAGATAACCAAAATGAATATTTCATGTTTTGAACATTGGAAAATGTAAAATGTCTTTTTAGTTGTACTGATACATTGTTCAACAACAACTTGATATTAAGACCCACTAAAATAAGGTGAATGTTACCTCACAAAAGACTCAATATAATGTTATTCCCTTAACAATTCATTGGGAATTATAGCATGATTAATATCTTGAGAGAGTTGTGTGAGTCTATAAATGAGATTTTTTATTCCAACTCCCATAAAATTTAAATGATCACAAGGAAAATAATTGAATTGTATTAAAAAAATTGAATTCCAACATTTCCATTAGTTCCACCCATTTACTAAAACCAAAAATCATAGTGTAAGAAATAATAGTTATGGTGGTGAACCACATAATCTTGAAAATTCACTTACATGATGTTAAAATCATCACACCTTATTATTTAGTCTATGAAACCTTAGGTTTATCCTAAGTCATTCATAGTGATATTTTATTTAAATACTTCATGATGTTTCATAAGGATTTCTTGAATTTACAAAGCATATCCTTTAAGAGTGTCAACCTGGATGTGTAACAAGGCATGTTGTCATGTACTAGTTTCTGGTCAATTCTAGATCAATAGTGTTTTTTATGTTGTTACCCCTATGTACATATTGCTCATAGAAACATCCTTATGTAGTATCTTGATATGGATTTATTACAATGAAACTACTCACTCTATCCTTTACCAATTTTTTCCCCACATTTTCTGATAATTTGATGCATCCCTAAAAATATCCATAGATATGTATTTAGGGATATCACTATGGATTTCTTCTTCTAGTTTCCACATGTTAACTAAAACTTTTCTATGATACCAACTATAGTTTCTGATGATTTTCATAAATATATATTACATTTTTTTATAATTATGTAATACATTACCAAAATACACGCCCAAGAACTGTAATAGTTTAGAGACTTTGAAAACATGGAAACATAAACACTTTTCTATAAGTGAGCTACATAATATCCCACTAAGTTATTCAAAAATATAACCCTTCTTAGAAATATCATGAATAATATATATCTTCATAACCCAGGGAAAAGGAAACATAAGTAAGTATGAGATCATATGCTCAGTAAGCATAAGAAAGGGATATACTTAAGCATGACATGAACATGATGGTATGAGATATAGAGAATAACATTTTAAAACCATACCATTAATTTAAAAATCATAATAAAGAGTCATGGAATAAAGATTGGATATATATAAGACATCACTCATATGGGAGTCAAAGAACGTGATCTATTAGATCATAAGACATGGAATTTTTGGTATACACATAATCCTATAGAATCATTTTCATATTAGTCAAGGAACACTATCAAGACCATCATAGAAGAAAAATTTAGTTACTAAACTTGGTTCACTCCCCATTCCAAATCTGTATTACTAAACAAGGTTCACTTCCCATTCAAGCCCTATATTACTGAACCAGGTTAGCATCCTATTCCAGTATTGTATTATATAATCAGGTTCACTTCTCATTTCATTCCTTTATATCATATGAGATATAAAACATTACCCAATCTATTGGAGGGAGATATAGGTCCACCAATCACATAATAAAATCATTCATATTTGTGATACAAGATCATAAACATTTATCATATCATAAACCATTAAATGAAATGGTTATAAAAAATATTTCATCATATTATAACTTGTGGAAAATAGACAACATTTATAATGATTTCATCATTGCATAACCAATGAAGAAAAGCAGGTTTCCCAATCCTTTTATCACGGTTTAACCTTTGGAAGAGAAACATGTTTCATAAAAATCATTACAAAAAAACATAAACCATTAAAATAAATAATATGAATGGTATCCTTGGTTTATATCCCTAGTAAGTCATAGGAAACACCAACAGATTTCATCATAGATGTAAAACATTTTTCAAATATCATTTATATCATTACTAAAGGGAAATATAGATTCCACTTTGAAAATAACTATTAAAACATAATTTTTTTTGAAAATAATTTTCATTGAAAATAACCTTAAAAAATTATAAATTAACATTTTAAAAAATTATTGTTCATGTTGTTGGAAAATTCTTCCCATGACATACTCATTAAAATGAAGGTTCCTTTCACATTTCAGTAAAAGAAAAACTGAAATTATTTAAAAAATGACATGAAGATTCCTTTTAAAAAAAATTAAAAATTTATAACATGGGTAAAATTTTCATTTAAAAATAATTTTTTTTGGAAAATAGTTTTATAAAACATGGTTTCTGAAGAAAATAGATTTTCAACTAAATAGAGACATAAAGTCATATTTTCTTAAAAACACTTTCTTAATAATCACAAGTAATAATGAGTGGAAAAATCGTACCATTACATGAATATATCATAAATAATTTTTTTAATAAAATTAATGAGAATTATTAAGATGTATAACATAAGGATTCAACATTGGAGAGTTAATCATTGACAATCCTAATAAATGATGAAATTGTTACATAAACTATTTACGACATTCGTAACACTGAATCATAATCACCATGAATTAATATCATAAAATGAAATGTAAAATATCATTATTATGAAAAAATTCATGATATTAGATGTTAATGTGGCTGTAAATAGACCTGATGAAATAATATAGGCATATAATATAATTTAAGTCTCAGAGAAGGTAAATTGATACAAAAAACCCTTACTATAAGTCTTGACTTCCATTGTATGCATTAGAACCTCCTGTATAATAAATTTATTTATTTTATACATCTATTAGATATTAATATTAATATTTATAAAAAAATTATTATTTCCTATGACCTTTTATTACTCATTTATTAACGATTTCATGTTAATTTTATGTTTCGGGTAATATGAGCTTTGTTTCTCAAAAAGGTTTTGATTTTTTATATTTTGGGCTGTCTTACATTAATAATGATTTAATCATATAAAAATGATATTAATGATATGAATATCATATATATTTAGTATTTTGGTATTTATAATAATATTTAAAATATAAAAATAGTAAATGAAATACACTGTTCATGGAGATGGTAGGTCATATGTACACATGAACACTGTTTCCATTTTCATGTCAGATTGAATGAAAGAAAAATATATGATATATTATAATTAGAGAATCATGTTTATTAAATATATATCACATATGTTTATTAAACCCATCCTTAATAAATTCCATTGAAATCATGGTCTAATCACATCACACCAAATGGCGGTCCTCCGTACACATGAATGATGTTATCGTATTCCCAAAAAATGGAAACCATGAAAGTATGATTGATATAAAAATGAAAAATCATAATAAAATCATAAAATTAATTTATATCATATATAAAAAATAAATCCATCATTATGACCAGCCTTGATATGTGGTAATTGAAAAACTAATGGCATCGATTCGTGAGGCGATATTCCACTGTACACATGAATAATTATTTTGGAACACATATAATGGAATTCGAGATGAATTTAGGTAATTAAATTATTATAAAAACATATCAGTATATGTAGGATTCTAATAATATTATATAATCAAGATATAAATAAAAATTAATTGGGTTTTTGGAAAAATAAAACAAAATAATTTTTTGATCAATGTTACCTCTTCTTCAGGTATCCTCGTTAGATTTACACAAAAATCCTTAATAGGATGGATTTCATCCGGAAATAAGAATTATAGGATGTGGTTAGGGAAGCTTGAATTTAATTTAGTATTAATTGTCCAAATCAAATAGGGTTGATGGTGTGAAGAAGAGAGGAGAGGTGGTCAACTTTTATAAATGTGGGAGAAGAGAATAATTTTATTTTTTAAATGAAAAAGTGATACCACATTTTTGATATGCCAAAAGGGTCAAAATTAGTTCATTATCAATCCTTAGAGGTTTAATGGTCTAAATATGTCTATAAAATATTTTTTAGAAAATTTTATTGGTTAATTTTACCCTTATGTATTTAGTTTCACCCTTATAAACTCACTTTTATTATAACCACGATAATTAATTTTTACTCCACCATATATTCATTTTTTTCAAAAAAATAATTTAGCCTTATTAAAAATAAAAAATTATTTTTATTAAAAATATTTAATACATTTTTGAAAATTCCATTAATATAATTTCAAAAAAGTAATTAAAATTTAATCTATGAGATGTGATGAGAAAGAGGGTCTTTTATAAGTAAATGATCAAAAGTTTTCAATATTTTTATATCCAATTTCAATATAAAATTTATAAAAATGACATAAATTTTATAAATAGATTTAAAATTGAACTAATTATACTTTAAAGGTAATATAAAATATAATTAAATGTTATAAGTAAATTAAATAAAAATACATTTTTCTATAAAAATTTAGCATTTTAACTATTCATCAAGAAATGAGAATTTTCATTAAAATACAAAAAATTCACCTTAAGATAATTTTTAAATTCTGAATTCAAAATTTATATTCGTTTTAACAAATTGATTTTTTATAATTTTCAAAAAATAATTTTATTATTGTTTACAGAAAGACCTGAAATGTAGTTTTTTTTGTGAAAATATTATTTTCAAAAGCATATAATGACATTACCAAATATCATATATATTATTATCAATGTTTTTTAATTATAGAAAAACATTACACATAATATTTAAAAATTAGTTATTATTATTAATCTCACTATGTTTAATGGTTATGTTTTAATATTATCATTTTAATAACTATATTTTTAATATATCATGGTTTTGTTTAAACTCGGTATTATGTGTGTTGCAATCTATCCAATGGTTTCATGTAGTGAAAGCTTAACATGGTGTTTCATGTATAACAATACATCAAATAAATTTCAATTTAATCAAAATAAAATTTTAGAAAAACATTTGGGGTTAAAATAGTATTGCCCCCAGAACTAGATTAATGATTAACTCCTCATCTCTCAAAAGGAGGTAATCCTATGAATTCATCGAGGAATACATCCTTGAAATGATCAACCATAGGAGTGAATTCAAATTTCAAATTCCCTAATCAATCATAAAATAAATATCCATATGAGTTGTTACTCTACCCATATCAGGATGCTCTAGTCCATCTCGGCTCGCTTGGACATCCCATCACCCTTATAAACAAAGGTATTGTCCTTAGGTGATGAAAAAGACACCCTATGGTGATAACAATACAAATGGGCATGGTGTGGAACAAACTAATCCATCCATAGAATGATGTGGATGCCTTTCATTTAATGGAAAAAAATATTGTATTGGAAGAGATAATCTCCCACTTTAAGAGGGAAATACTTGAACTGACATATACTCTCTGATCGCACTCCTAAGGGAGTATATAATGTTACAACACCACAAAATTAGTCTACTTCTATCCCAACACTCTCTAAAATTTATTCAAATAAAATTTATTATGAAGGTAATGTATCAAATATAGAAAAAACTAATGTAGAGGCTAATATTATAGTCCCTTGAACTATAGAAGTCCCTAGACTCTACTCCTTGGGAGTAGGATGCACTATAGATAAATAGACAGATCCATGTCTCTGAGATATAACCTGACTAATTTAAGTAGGTCCTCTTTGTTGGCAATGAATGTCTAGAGCCTGTCTACCTTTTCCATAACCACAACCTTAGCCTGATTTCTCGATACTAGACTAGATCCCAACCTATCATAGAGATACTAATATTGTGCTGAAATGCAGGGTTAGTACATATCCCTTCTCACTCTATACTGGAGAGAAAATTTAGCAGAAACGTTGAAGTTAACCCATCATTCTATAATATAATCCCTCAATTAGGTCTCTCATACATTGGATATTCTTATCGGATGAACTAAAACACTACTGACACACCACATAATTATCAGTGTATTCCATCTAACTCGATTTATCATTATGAGTATACTCAAATTGATGTTTCCTACCACTAAATGAACCACATCCCTACATTGAAAAAGATTCTCCCTGACTCAAACTGCCAACATCCCTCCAGTTATTCCTAGTGTTGATGTATTATTTGATTATCTCATAAATTGTGGTTAATCTAAACTCATTAAACTATGATCAGATGTCATATAAAATCCCATCCTCAAACCATATCATATTCATCAAATCATCACTAGTTAGTGTCAATGTAAAACACTAAAGTTTGTTAAAACAAGTCGAATACTCTATCATGGATATAAAACCCTGATGAAGCTAGATAAATTTCCAATAATAGTCTTTAATTATCTTTTGAGGTAAGATTTAATCATAGAATAATTTATGGATGTTCTACCAGAACATACACTAATAACGATCAGCATGAGGGATGATATCCCACAAATTCTTAGAAGAATTATGAATAATTTATGTTTCAAGACTTACCCACCAATCTTGGGGAATCTATAAATTCTCATCCATTGATAAAATTTACTATATCCACGATTCAACATCTTGAGGTCATCCATCACACAAGAAAGTAGGAGGATGATGCTGGTGAAATTCTCATTTCAATACTACCATAGTAAGGGAATTTTGTAAAGCTCACTACATGGAATGCACGAAGAATAAGAAGAAAATTTTAAACTAAGAATCATCACCTGGTGTATGAAGATCTTGAGGTCCCTCTGTTGCCACTATAGTAGGTATTACTGGTGGCTCAGAGTCAACTATCTCTGGAGCATGGTCTTCACTTTCTCCTTCCACATGACTCGAGGAAATCATGGTGGAATAGTTCAACAATTTCCAAAATACATTCCTGAGATAAAATTTAACAACAAACAATATCATAGATAACTATATAAGACATATACATATACCTCTTATAAATAATTCACAACTCTCTTCATACTTCTATAGAATGGTCTATGTGATGATAATAGTCATAAGAGAGACTTCCTACTTCCTACTACTAAGGCTGAGTTAGTTTTAGGGTATCATATAACACCATTGCCCGAATGGCTTGAAGGACTTCTTTATTTTATTTTATTATAGATAATAACCCTTTTTAAGGGTTGAAGGGGAACCCGTACATGACCCGTAGGCCCAAGGAACGAGGCCCGACATGACCCGTAATACATGACCCGAAGGCCCAGAGGCATACCATGCCCAATACATGACCTGTAGGCCCAACCCACTAGAATTTCCCCTCTCCAGCTTATGAATCATTGATTGCCTTTAGCTCCCCACCTGCATTGCTGATCAGATAACATTGCCCCGTACAAAGCTGCACAGTGCCTGGTCCCGATGGCGGTTTCCATACCCTCTCATTCTTCCAATCTGGTTAGCTATACTTCTGGTGACTGCTACTGGTGCTCTGATCCTCATCGAGGGACTGCTCTATGTGAACTAGGCTACTTCATGGTCTTTAATGGCCCAAAGGCCCTATGGCCCGAAGGCCTTTGATGGACCGAAGGCCCTATGACCCGTGGGTCCAAACCGGTGGCCTGAAAGCCCAAATCAGGTGAATAGTCTGGCTGCTACAGTACCAAATAGTGCCTGCTAAAGTGTCTGCTACAGTACCTGCTATAGTACTACTACAGTTCCTGCTATAGTACTGCTACAATTCCTACTACAGTACTACTACAGTACTGCTACAGTGCCTCGGAAATTCACCTCCACCCGGTTTTGAACCTGGGTCTCTTGGATGCCAAGCAGGAGCCCTTAACACTTGGTTACGGGCTCGTTGGCTCATATAACACCATTGTTGTTCTAGTATATTTAGTGTCAATTATAAGGTATAAGGGGGAAACCCTTTACTTTTTAATTGGCATACCTATTTAATGGTAACCACTTCATTTTAAATTTTAAATTTTTCTAAGTTCATACTCATTTATATGAATTTAAATATATATGAAAGTATAATTAGATGTTTCACTATTATCAATTTATAAAGGCCCATAAACTTTATAAATTTCAATTGGTATGGCATGTAACTGCAACCTAATTCTTACCTCTGGTACCATGATACAGAGAGTCATGTAAAATGATTTGTTTCAATGAATTACCAATCCTAATATATAGAAGTGATTCTTTTAAAATTAAATTGGAATTTACAAAATCAATTTAAATAATTTATAATCCAATAGGATCAATGGTTCATAGATCAAACATGTTATAATTTTTTAATTATGGTGTCAACATAAATATTTATGGGAAAATATTTTTAGATTAATACATGAACATTAATTAATCTAATTATTTTATACCTATAATAAGTATTAGAAAATTTACATATATAATAATCATGGAACTTACAACACTAAAAAAAACCATGGGACCTACAAGATATACCTAAATTGTATGGAATAATGCATGAAATTTGAACCCTCAAGTGCCTATAATTATACTTTATATGATACCACATTTCTAAACTAGGTAAAAGAAAAAATAAGACCATTATAATGTTATAAATAATAATAAAACCAAAAAAAATATGTGTCACCCAACAATAAAATTAGAATAATTATAATAGGAAAAAACAATAAATATTATCACATTCCCTGAAATTTGGATTTTCCCTATAGATGGGCTATATAATCCAACGAATAGGCTCATTAAAAAATTATGATACATTCCTTGTCTCCTTTCTAACACCCAAATAGTAATAATAAATGAAAAATTTCTCTGATATGACTTAGTAATGTCCTCTACCATAAACCACTAAGAAACACTTCAATATGATTGGCCACATGACCTTAACCATGCCTCCCCCAAAGGCTTCCGACTAGAATAAAGGTACTATAATGTGTATTTGGGGAGACTATATCCTTTTGATTAGAGTATAGTAAAGTGGTATTAAATAAGGGTAAACTGCAGAAGAAGTAATAATTAACCATCAACAGAATAATAAATCATCTTGATGAATGAATAAGTTAAATCTAAATTAGTATCAAATAAAAAAATGATAATAATTTTATTATTCTATACAAAAAATAAAGTACATGGGATACAAGGGTACGAGAGTATCTAATATTGCTGAACAAAATAAAAAGGATGAAAATATGTCTCCACTAGAATAAATAATATATGCTTGGTCCTCTGATCTTGTAATCTATCTTAGTACTCATAATAAAACATTGGTAGGTGGTTGCTTCCCTTTTACTATATTTGTTTTCATTAAGTCATTCGAGTATTATGGGTTACCCGAACAGGGTGTGAGATATACTTAGTAGGCCACCACCAATGGTTTCTAGAACTATCCAGTCTCTGTATATATTATGAGTAGTGTAAAATTAACTCTAAGGAAAATGAAATAAATAAATAAACTGTAATGATCTAGATTCCTCATGGGATTGTCGACTGACATTGTCTGCTTCGAAAAAATATATATGTCTCTGAACTAAGGACAAACAGTATATATTTAACATTCATATGAATATACATATATATACATTATAATTCACCAGGAATACTTGTATAGATACATAACTAGGAAGTGATACAATTCAAGTGTAAACATGGACCGAATGCAAGCATGTTATTTGGCTTGGTGGAAACATCCTTAAACATGGTGAAATAACATCCTTAATTATTAATAAAAAGGAATACTAGGCCTGTTAAAAGTGATTTGTAAAGAGGTACCTAAGTATTTCTCTAGGATAACTAAGAATACCACCAACTATAAGAGTCTTTCCAAGGGGATCTGTAAGCAGAACCGAAATATCACTCTCATAATATTATAAGACATAACTTGCTAAGATAATATATGGTACACCTCATAGGGGACCATGTATCACTTGTGTAAATGTACATTAGAATCTTACCATTGAGAACATACATATTAATCCACTATGTAAATAGGTATTGCTCAAGGATATGTATAACATCCACCTAGTGATCTCGTCCAAGGTAATCAAAAAATGTATCCATGTTTATCCCCAAGTCTATTGACATTAATTTGTAAATTCTAATAATAAAGAATAATCATACCATCCAAGTAATCCTTATGTTAGGACTCTTATATCGCCCTCATCATGATTTCAAGATATGGATTTAGTGAGAATGAAATTCATAACATTTATGAAAATCCTTAAAATAATTAGGAGGTTAAAACTGCACACCTCAATAGGTTATTTAATTCAATTTAGGTCATGAAGATCTTAGGTATTTAAGGAAGGAACACCCATAGGGGTATCTCACATCGATTTGGTCACCCCATGACATTGATTTTTGTGTTTATAATAACACAATAAACATGGGAACATCCTTTAATTTATCATATTATAAATTTTGTAGATTTCACTAGAGGATTATAGCATGTGGAACAATGAAACATAAAAAATACAGTGAGACCATAGAGAAAAGAACTAGACAAACTACATTATGGTGGTAGATGATCCATCATATGTTGATGGAATTATTAATGATCTATAATGAGATAAATTTTATAAAAATTAAATTCTATGAAAATAGGGCATATTATATCACACCAATATAGTAAAATTGACATTGGGGTAAATTAAAAAATAATGGAATTGAACTAAAGATCATACCATTAGATATCTAATACAAATTATGGATAAGGAATCAGAGCTTAAATGAATAACCTATCTCAAATCCTATGTGAGAAGAATATGGATAGATCTAGTGGATAGAGGGCCTGATGTAAATGAAAATGAAGAGAAAAAAAAGTTTAAATATAAATGGAGGCATGGTAGAAAATGTAATTTCACCCAGTTTTAAGAGGTACACAGTTTGACCAAATGTTTTTCTAAACCATGTGACTAAAGAGTGTGTAATCACTGGTTAAGCTACAATAATGGCGTGGCCTTATGTATATAGTTTTGGAAAACCATGTTTCTCCTTCCAATCCATTGGAAAGACTTACATAATTGAGTTAGATAGTTATCCCTAACTATGTACTAACCATGCGACACGATCTGTCTCTCAAAATTTTTGATTTTTGGGATCCTAATGAACCTCATACTCTCTTAAACTATTCCTTATCCAATTAAGAACATTAATAGCATAAAATGATTCATTCGGACCAGTTTTGTATATGTCCACACCTATTTGAAAATATAGGATGTCACATTTTTCTTTTATAAAATTTTAAAATAAAATGAAACTTTTTAAATTCTTGAACTGAATATATATTTTCAATAAAATTTAGTATTTGTCATTAATCGAGTAAAAAATCAATATTTTCCAAACTTCTCATAAAATCATCATAATTTTTTTACATGAATAATTAAAAAATTATTTTTTTTTCAAAATTTAATCCAATATTTTGAAACTCAAATTTTTAATTAAAACTATATAATGCATGAAAGCCAATTTTAGTTAGAAAAAATCTTTTTCCTTTTGATTGAAAAATTAACTAATGTTATTATATTGAATATTAATATTTAGAATATAATTTATTGATATTAATAATAAAATAAAATTATGTATTTTAATAATAATTGGGTTGTTACATTCTTCTCCCCTTTTGGAAATTAAATCCTCATTGTTTTATTTAATTATTAAATAAGTGGATATATTTTTACTTAATTAGATTATATGATTCTCATGTTGCTACTTCAATATTATGATTTTTCCATAAATAATTAACCTAGAAAATTTCTTTATCCAACAAAACATTATCTATATGGTCATGAATATGTAATGTTTATTACTCATATGATAGGTGTTTTTCCAACTAAAAAACTTCAGGGCCCATAATATGAGTTGCATCAGACACATATTTTCATATCAAAAAACATGAAATCTGTCATGTGCCTAATATAAACCTGGAAAAAGGAAACTCAATATAAAACTAATCCAAAATTCTCCAAAATTTCATATGGACCAATGAATCATGAAATTTTCTTTCCATTCTTCCCAAAATGACTAATGCTTTTCTATGGATATACTTTATGAAAAACTTGATCACCAACATCAAAATAATGATCCTTCCACTGGTTATTTTAATAACTTTTATGCCTACTCAAATTCATCATCATGTTTTGAGGAATTATCTTTACCTTCTCCCCCATTCATTCAACCAATTATTTTCCCAATAACTTTATCTCCCCAACTTCTTCCCAAGAAGATGCAGTTTGATGCCGATTTACCTATAATCCCTCAAAATCCATCATCTCATCAGTATATTGGAACGAAAAATATTATTATAATAAAAATCAATATTTGTTTGATATTGATCCCATAATAAATGATAATACATTTAACCAAATCTATGGATATCCTCTAAATTATGAATCACTCAATAAAAATTTCCATCAGATTGAGGATGAATGGTTGTACTAAAATTTAATTCATTACCTAATGACTTATAATGAATTTTAAAAAAATTATACGTAAAAATAGGAACACAATTATATATAATATATTGTGAGACCACATATAATATAAATATATCTTTTAAAAAATATAAGAAAAATATATAAAGATATATTATCATGAATGAGATGAAAATGTATAGATTTAGTTAATCAATAAACAATAACCCATATTGAATTATTACCTCGAGATGCATTTGGTAATATAACTAAAAAATATGGGGATATATTCACCCATTTTCATTATTATACTAGATAACGTTGAAGCATCGCCTTAGGTTATGGTCATTTTCACTTAATATTTTTATAAGTATAAAATCTCGTAGTAAAATTAGTAATATCCTTCTTAATTCCTTTATAGTAGAAATATTCATGAAGGTCTATATACATTTTTTTACTATCATGGTGAATTGTAAACTGAGAGCTATGAGAATCACTCGACCATTATTTCTTCAACTAGGGGTCACATTAAACATATAAACATCTTGAAATTCTCAACCCACTATCATTGTCAATTATAAATTCACGAATCTTACCTTTCTTAATCAATTCTACAATTTTCTTATAAAAAATGTCTTCCTTCTGAGGTTTCTTTATTCTGTCTAACAAATATGATTGCACTATCACCTGAAACAAAAAATAGGGAGTTCCAACATGAAAAATTTCTCATACAAAATTTGTTATATCATTAACCAAAGAATCATGTTATGAAAATTTCATCGTTAATTTATCATTATCATTATGACTAAAAGTATTTGATATAATTTTTTGATTTACCTAGATAATAATAAATTGTTAAATCATAATCCTTTATCAATTCTTTTCATCTCATATATATCAATTTCAACTAATTCTGAGTGAATATATACTTCTATGTTTTATGATCAATATATATTTCATAATTTACACCATATAAATTATATATCTATATTTTTAAATAAAATACTAAAATCACTAGATCAAGGTCATGTATTGGATAATTCATCTAATGAAGTGTCAATTGATGTGAATTATAACAAATTAACTGATCATTATATATTAAAACACAACCTAGTCCTTTCAATTAAGCATTGTCTAAGATAAAAGAATCTCCATTTCTATATGAGAGGGAGAAAACTAGATAATTCACTAAACTTATTTTCAATTACTAGACACATTCATCACATTCCTTTTCCCATATGAACCAAAATCATTTTCAAATTAACATATTTAGTGGGATAGATAACCATTTAATGTTTTCAATAATACACTGATAATAGCCTGCTAATCAATGAAAACTATGAATCTTAGTCACATTTATAATTATTGTATATTAGTCAACTACATTATTTTTAGTGGGATCGACATTTATTCTATCTTTATTTATGTTATATCCATTGAATGAAAATTGTTGTAACAAAAAAAATATAAATTTTCCATTTAGATTTTATCATTCATGGTTTGTAAAACAATTATTATATTGTTTTCATGATCCTCATAATTTTTAGAATAAATAAAAAATTATTAATTTAAAAACCACAGACCATTCTAAATATTCAAGGAAAATACCATTCATAAGATCCATGAGTAACAATAGAGTATACAATATCTAATTGGAATAATACAAAATGTGGTCTTGGGTATTTCAAAATCCATCATATTTAGCTAATGGTACCTAAGCCTAAGATCAAACTTATAAAAATACTAATCTCCCAAGAGGTGATCAATAAAGTCATCTATATGATGCAATAAATACTTATTTATAAAGTTAATTTTATTCAATTCCTAATAATCAATGAAAATACTCATGGATCCATATTTATTAATAATAAATAATACTAGAGTACTGAATGGATAAATAATAAGATGAATGAAAAAATTATAAAAAAAATCATGCAAGTTCTTTTTAAATTCTAGATATTCTACTTGAGCTGTACAATGAAGGGATTTTGAAATTTTATTAGCATTGGACACTATGTCAACAATATGATCAAATTCTATGTAATGTATAATAATTTTTAACTCAATATTAATAACATCCATATATTCTTTTACTTCTCATGTATCATTAATCTAAATTGTTCCCTTATTTTTAACAATATGAGCATGGTGACTTTCGTTTCCATCTCTTAATAGTCACTCAGAATATTTATATATTATAAAAGGTATGAATTGATTAAAATATATATATGGAATCTCATTTTAAAAATTAAATTCTTGTCCTTTTAAATATATCACATCATGATAAATTGAAAGTCAATCCATACCCTATATTACTTCATAGTATATAATGGTAAACACCACAAGGTTTGTAGGGAAAAATCTTCCATATATGGTAACATAAAGATCATTGAAAATTATTATTTCTATAGCCTCATGTGTTTTTTTTAAAAATATATGACATCGTATCTTGTGGTGAAATATTTATTTTACAAAATTTGTTTTCCAAAATTAAATAATGTATAGATCCTGAATAAAAAAATATCATAATGTGAATAAACATGTACTTTACTATTACCTATTCATTTGAAATCCCAACATCTTCTAAAGTAGTTACAAAGTATTTTACCAATTTTTTTTCTTATAGTCTTGTTTCTTGTCATCATTTGGTACCTTATATGGGAACACATTGAAATAATGCTTGTCTCACAAGATTTAAAACACCTTAATTCCTACATATCATAATTTTTCCTACCACTACCATGATCAATTTGTCTGAAATTATGTAAAATATTACCAAAAATTCCACATCAGAAGCACTATCCAAGATTTCATATGTCATTACTATAACAACCCAACATTTTATGATGGTATTGACCATTTTTTTTGTTTAAATTTCTTTTTTTATTAAATATTCTCTAAGTCCTATAAGAGGTATTAGGAGCATCTAGGGAATCTTCTGATCTCGGAGCTCTGGAAGTTGGAGAAATATATTGTGTCTCACTATAAGAAAACTATTAGAGCTAATCATGAAAAACAACCATGTGGGGAACTCAGTGTATAATAGTGGACACACAATTTTTTTCCAACCATGAAATCCACTTTGAATACCCGTATGGGTGTTAAAAATATATTGGAAAAGTATATTTTCATAGTTTATGCATAATTATCCAAACCATGAAGATAACATATATGAGGGTGTTCCCTGGGTAGTAAGTATCACACAATTGGCACATGGTTTGGGAAAATTGTCATCAAAACCATGTGACTTCTCTTTTGAGGGTTTATTTTAATATTTTCCCCTAAAAATTTGATAACCCTTCACCTTATTTTTTTTCTCCTCCAATGAACATATCCCATGATTAGGATAAAATTTATGAAAAATTCAATGTTTGAACTCCATTTTCATTAATTCCAGAAGAATTGGATATGCAACGATAAGATCCTTAATGCTCTTCCTTCATATCTTAGTTTATAATCTCATATCTTGTGATACTTTTGGGTGATCACATAAGCCCTATTTTTATGGAATTAGTTTTTTCTTCATATTTATTTTATTCTTATTCAAATCAAAGTATGATACTAGATGAATAGTTTTCCATGGACCTATGTTAGTTGGTCAATAAATTTACTAAAAAAACTAGCTATTTTTATAGTATTTCATGATGTGATGTATGCCAAACTTTTCCATGTGATTCATTAAAATGTGAATCTCCTTCCAAAATTAATTGATCAATTTTTAAATACTCATGTAGACTTATATGAATTTTTTAGAGGTTATATACTAATTATATATGACCCCTTTGGGTGTGTTGAATGAATTTCCAAATTGAGTTAAATGATTAATTGACCCAATAAACATCTTGGTGGTCTCGATTGACATTTTAAAAAAATTGATATTCTTGTAAATAAAATGGTTTAATTAAATTAAATGTTAATGAGTGTAAAGGCCTCCACAAGTGTAAATACTTATATTTATATAGAGTGTGCATTTGTGACTCCCATGGTTATATTGGTATAAATGTTTATAAATTATTGGAGGTAATACCTCATGATTATTATTGTTAGACCATGGATAATTGTTGGTGGAATAGTGTTTAAGGGACTTGTTGAGTATGGTGTTTCACATTCCCATACATTGGGTGATGGCCAAGACATCCCACATCGATTAATCTATTTTGATGATGGGAATGACAGTTCATGATCCCTCTAAATTGAGTTTTGGGAATGATGAATCAATCCACCAACTTGAGTGATAGTAATGATGTATCAAATTCATTTATGATTCAGGGCACATACCCTTGTTAGAGCCTACAACTCGTTAGACCGTTTTTGTGTTCCTGAGTTACACTCTAGGTCTATCTAGGACCGAATATCCATGTATATGCCTATAAATTTCCTCATGTGTATAGTTAATTTACATTCATATATATATATATATATATATTAAACTAATTAGACTTATCTCAGCTTATGTCGAAGCAAGTAGAGTCGTCCAGGTGTTCTATCAGAACTTGATCTAACTCATATTTATTTTCCAACAATGTTTCTTATTCAATATACTTGTACACTAATATGATATGAACATAGGGTGGATTATTATAGACATAATTATTGATGGCCTAATGAGATTATTTCACTCCCTACTCAGGGCACCCTTGGTACCTGAGTAGACATAATGTCTACATGAGTGGATAAGGGAAGACAACCAATCTTGAATGCTTAATATATTTTTCCTTTATCATGGAGCATGAGAGAAGAGGACTGAGCACATTCTTGTGATTCCAGTGGAGCAGTATTTTATCTTTAGCACTATTGTATTACATGTTGTATAATCATGTTCCATGTGTCCCATTTTTCTATTTTTTACATCAACATGCTATGGAATCATTTATTATATGACCTATCCTATAGATTTTGATTATTATTTTAGTTTCCTGGTTTCTTATACTAATACTGTTGATTATTTCACCTATTAACACTATGTTATCTATATATTATTTTGTCCTTACACTATTTATGAATATTATTATCTCTGTGATGACACTATAATTTGATAGTATAGTATCCCCACTGTACCACCATGGACCCACACTACTAGTCAGCAGCCTATGGAATACAGGGAGGCATATTTGAGGGCATGTGACCTATGGGCTCGGGTAACCATTTTAATGGATCATAGGTCAGGACATTACAAAGTGGTATTAAAGTCATATTTTACTTTATTATTATTGTGTGGTTATTATAAAGGTTACTATGATGTAATTTTATTTGGAAATGGGAATTTTCCTAGGGGTAGATAACCCACGTATAGGGGAAACCCAAATTAACCAGGATGGGTTATTGTTGTTTTGATTGTGCCTATTGCAATTGTATTTATTTCAAAATTGGGTGACACACAAGTTTTGTGACATTATTATTATTATTGATATTATGGTTATTATTGTGTAATTTTTCTCCATACCCTTTATTGTTTTGGAAATATCATATCATGCATCATCATAGGAACTTTAGGACTTATATTCCATTCATTTTTTCATGCGATGTTTATATCCTACTTGTATTTAATGGTGTATATAATTAGTTATAGGATTATTTTATATGATAATGTGTCAAATTTTATTATTTAGATAACATAATTTGATTAATTAATGTTCCCATATCAGCCTAAAAGGTTTTTTGTTTTAGAATAGATTAATGATGACACCTTAATTGGCCAATTATACAATGTTTTGGGTTCTAGAACTACTAGTTCTATGTACTAACCAATGTTAGTTGTTTTGATTATGTGAATTACAATTGAAATTTATGAATCATGCAAATATATAAATTTGTAATGGTGATTAATTTAATCAAATGATTTATTAGACCCATTATATCATGCTACCTGATGTAATGTCCATGTCGTAGTTACATGATGTGCCAAGTGAAATTTATAAGATTAAGGATTTTATAAAATTTGAATGGGGACACATCTATATTGACCATGATATATATATATATACACACATAAGATTACTAACTTAAATGAAACAATTCTTCTTAAATTAAATGGTTTCTGATAAATGGGGATTCAAATTAAAAATTAAATGAAGGTTTAATCTATAAAAATGAATTGAAAATCCATATATTAGAACATGTGATGTGTTTTATGAGACCTAGATTAAAAAATTACATGAGTAGTGGGTAGTTAGGCTATATAATGTGGTTATTATTGACATTTATATCCTCCCTTTATCACCTAGATATGGATTTAGAAGTAGGAATAGTAGTGTAAACTTTTCTATAGGAGGGATATGTACCTTTCCTAATCAATTATATGTGATATTTTCAATTGATAAGTTCTTTTATGAGGCATTATTATGGAATTTTAGATTCATTCTACCATGATAGCCTTGATTCATACATTAGAAGGGCAGTAAAAACATTCCAATAGAGGTGGTGGGCCTTAAGCCACCAGTATTACCTCTAGTAGTTCCACATATAGAAAAATATTATATACCTGACATCAGAACTGATGCCCTTTTAAAGAGTGTTTTTATTAATGATATAATATATTCAAGGTGTTTCTTGACCTTCCCTGACTATAGGAAAATTCAATCAGGAATTCCAATGAAATCATACTCCCAGTATCTTGGGGGATAGCAGACCACATGCTATTGAGTCCTAGATGGAGGACACAATTTCCATATTCAAGCATCCATAGATGCCTCCATAGTGGAGGGTCCTGATCACTTCCTATATTCTATGTGGTTCTTTCAAGTGATGTTGGGATGTCATTATCTAGGAAGATTGATATCGTGATATGATCTGAAGGTATTTTTAGACGATCTTCTAGGACTATTTATTTACACAAACATTGAGGGATGACCAAAGATAGAGAGTTCATGAACATGTATTCGAGATCCATTTTTATAATGGAATATTCTTACAATTTAAAAAGTAGTAGAGATTTAATCCAACATTATATAGTGATGAGGTCATGAATAATAAGTAATTTGAGGATGGGCTGGTATTTTCCATCTGATCACAGGGTAATTTTTTCTTATTGACCACTATTTCAAAGAGAGTCATATAATACCTCATTATAGAGTATAATTTGAGGGGATCCAATGGTGGGAGATAGGGCGGTTCTACACCCAGATTTGGTAGTGGTTATTCTAGAAAAAAGGAAGCAAAGTTTTGAGGTTTCTCATTGGGGTAGTAGCAGTCAGACACCTCATACAAAAAAATTCCTTTTATTGCACCTGTGGAAGAATATAGGACAAGAAAAATGTTGTTTTATGTGAGATCTAGTAAAGTGTAGATGGTGTGATAGTATGGGGAATATCCAGTTCTTCTGCATGATGTTTCCACCAGTTCCTAGTTAGAGGGAATCTATAATGACCCCAGATTTTTGGGAAGGGCTAGTTGTGTATCTCTAGCTAGGAAGCTAGAATAAAATTGGCTATTCTAGACAACATGGTGGTTATGGAACAAGGAATCAGACTTTAGATTTGTAGTTCTAGTAGAGTGGACTTGCTCAGGGAAGTCAGTTTTCTACTTAGGGTCACAATACAGTCTAGTTACATGCAGTTCTACCTATTCTTGATTATTAGACCATGGGACCTTCTAATTTTTGATTTACTATTATACCACACTCTACTTTAGTGTATTCTTTATTTGACACACATGAATCACATTGTTTTATATCAATATAGATTCTGGAAACTATAGGCCTTGAGATAGAATAATTTTATTGCATAATGATACTCTATACCCCGTTTGGAACTCGATCAAAGAGGTTTCACTGGTGAAAGGAATTTCCTATTAGGATATGTATTTATCTTTTCATGTGAAATCCTTTCATTATCAACATTAAGTGGTTTGATGTAATTTTGGGATAGACTGGTTAGTTCCCTATCAAGCCCATATTGACTTATATCATTGAAGTTTGATGTTCAAATCACTAGATGGTATCATATATATACACAAGGGATAATGGTAAATCCAAGAGACTCATATTGGACATGAGAATTAGGGGTTGGGAAAATTTTCATTCCAAATTGATTTTATTTTGTTGGATTATTAGGGGATATGACTAGCTATTTTCCCTCCTCTGGTGGATCATTTATGGCATGTCTTCCCTAATGACTTTTATATACTACCTCCAAAGAGAAAGGTAGAGTCCAATATTGATCTAGTTTTGGGAGAGGAACTAGTGTAAATTACTCATTATAGTATGGAAATTTCAAAGAATATGGAGCTTTGAAAATAGTTATATGACTTTGAGGATAATGGTTTTATATGCCCCAACACTTCTTCTTGGGGTTAACTGATTTTTTTCCATGTATCCGGATGGAACCCTTAGGATTTTCATATATTACAGATAGTTGAACCAAGTCTTACTTTAGAATAAATATCCAGTTTTTTGAATAGATGAACTCCACGATCAACTCTGAGAAGATAGGGTTATCTCAACTATCAATTTTAAGTTGAGTTATCATCTGGCATGTGTTAGGATTACAGATATACCATGTAATGATTTCCAAAGTAGGTGTGGTATTTATGAGTACTTGGTAATGTCATTCGGTCTCACAAACATTCCAAATTATTTCATGGCTCTCATGAATTAGGTTTTCCACCTATATATGTATTCATTCATGGGGGTATTAATGGAAGACATCTTAGTGTATTCTAAAATATCACATGACCATTCCCAATATCTTAAGATCATGTTGAGAACACTAAGAGAGTACCATCATTACAAAAATATCACCAAATAATACTTTTGGATTGAAAAAGTATAATTCTTGGGTCATATCATCTTAGAGATAGGAGTATTAGGAGACCAATAGAAAATGAGAGCTATAGTTTCTTTGGAGAATCCCAAGAATAAATTTTATATATAGATTTTCTTAGGGATAGTCGAGTATTACAGAAGCATCATCCAAGATTTCTCATTCCTATAATCACTATTTATGATCTTTAATAAGAAGGGTTTGAAATCCTTATGGTCATTATATTATTAAATAACCTATTAGGAACTGAAAGGCAGAATGACTTAAACACTGATCCTAATTCTTATTGAGCCATGAAAGAGCTAGAAAGTTTATTTTGATTCATTAGGTATTGGGTTGGGGGAAGTCTTAATATAGAATGACTGAGTCATAACATATGCATCTCATCAGTTGAGGCCCCATAAGTAGAATTCCCCAATGCATGATCTCAAGATAGAAATTTTTGTTAATTATTTATGATTTTGGAGGAATTAATTTCTTGGGTAACATTTTTTAGTATTCACTAATCATAAAATACTAAATAATTTATTTATACAGTGTGATCTAAATATTAGGAAGCACCGATGGGTTGAATAGCTGCAATCATTTTATTTCAAACATTCCTATATGCATGGAAAATGAAATGAAGTAGCCAATGATCTAAAACATATGTATCAGACACAGGCAGTTCAGGAGTCCATTGGTGAGTGGAAGTTTATAGCCTTCATTTCATATATTCATGTTAATTTTAATGGGGATGAAGTTTAAACAATATTCTTATCTTTTTTTGTAACCTATACCCTTATTGAATGTGAAAATATGAGGAAAATATCATATCATGAGATCTAGTCCTAAGGACGTGTATCTCATACGGGGATACATCATCTGGTCAAACTATGGATGAGGATGAGATATTATGTATACATGGGTGTGTTAGGGTTTTAGTCGACATTCTAGAGGAGATGATGTTGGAATATCATGCCTCAGTTTGTGTGGTAAATCCTAGTGTCACCAAGGTGTATCGGGAATTACATCACTAGTATTGGAGGCCAGTTATGATACTAGAGATAGCCATATTTATTACTCGATATTACACATTTCAATAGTTCAAGTTAAAACACCAGTGACTTGATATAATCTTATAGTCATTTTCCATTTTTAGATGGAAATGGGAAAATTTCACCATGGATGTTATAATTGGATTTCCTAGATCTCCTCATGGAAATGATATAGTTTGTGTAGTTTTTTGACAATTTAAAACAGTTTTTCCACATATTTCCTATTTGAGAAACCTTATCAGAAGATATGATATGAAGGTTATATGTTAGGGAGGTCGTGTAAATTTATGTAGTACCACATTCTATTATATCTAGTAGGGATTCTTGTTTCACATCACTATTCAGGAAGGGGTTTCAAAGGGCCTTAGGTGCATAGGGACTTCTGAGTATTCCCTATCACCCTCAGACCAATGGAAATAAAAAATGCACTATTTGGGTTTTATAGGACATTATATATGCTTGTTTCTTTGAATTTTGGTGTTCTTGGGAGAAACATATACCCCTAGTTGAGTTACCTTATAATAAAAACTTCATGGATACCATCCAAATGGATCCTTATGGGGACTTATATGGTAGGCCATTCCAATCACATTTGTGCTAGTTAGAGGAATAGGAGGAAGATTTTTATGGTTCATGTCTTGTTTATAAGAATTCATAGAAATTCAAGTTAACCAGGAAGCACATATTGATAGCATAGTCCAGATAGTATTCATAGGACAATCAATGCTAACAAACTCTAGAGTTTGAGTTCATGGATTGGTTTTCCTTGTGATTTTCTACCAGGTTGGGCCAAAAATGGATTCAGAGGTAGGCTAAGATTTCTTCTTGATTCATTGGACCCTTTGAGTTTTTGGAGCAGATCAGACTAGTGGTGTACCAGTATCACATCTTCGGACATACTGGTCCATGTACAACATTTTTTATATTTATTAGCTCTATTGGTATTATCCAAATCTATCACATGTCTTCCAATATGATGAGGTAGAGTTATATTTTGATGCTTCCTTTATAGAGTACAAAATGCGTATTATAGATCAGAGAATAAAGAATCTTTGAGGTAGGTCATTTCCTTTAGTATTAGTGTTATGGGATCACAACCGAGTATAAGATGAGACCTGGGAGTGAGAAGATGACGTTTGTTCCTATTGGTTGGAGATTTTATTAGATGATTTATTAATACCCATAAAAGGGAATCTTTGGGGTTATTTTATTTAAGGATAGAAGGTTGAAGAAACATGATTTTTTAGGAAGGTACATATTATTTTTTTGTTTAAATTCATTTTTTATCTAGGTAAATATGACCTAAGGCCTATGGGAGGTCTTATTAGCATCCATGGGCCTCTTAAGATCCCTATTCTCTTAAAATTAGATATACAGATTATGTTGTGTGGTTTGTGATAATCGTGTGACTCAACTATGTGAGGTACTTCTAGCATAAGAGAATCCACATGGTTTGTATAAAATCATGTGCGCTAGGATAAATGACCATGTGGGTGATATGTAGATCTTGGAAGAGATTTTTTCCACCTAATTTTCATAGTTAACCAAACCATTTGGACAACACATGTGATGGCTTTTCTTGGGTAGTAGAAGCCTCACTATTGGTAGACAGTTTGTACCACCATGAAACCAAACCATGAGACCCCTCTTTTGAGAGATGATTTTACTATTTTTCCTTGAAATATTTTAACCATTCACCCTCTTTTTTATTATCTACCATCAGTAAGGAGCTCCTCATTTCTTCTCCTATGGAGCTCTCTCAAGCGTAGGTTAGGATTTTTTATAACTCCCACATCCAAAATCTATTTTTATCATCAATAGAATCATTGTATCCAAAATGTTAAGAACCTAAATCCTCTTATTTTCTATCATATTTTATTCTCACATATTTTTTACTATTTTGGTATGGGATTATATTATTTTCATGGAATTGGTATGAAAATTCTATTTCTTCTATTCTTCTTCATGTCAAAGGATAATAATATAAGTGTACTCATCCATGGTCCTAAGGTTGGAGCTCTAGAAATTTTCCTAAAATTCATAGGTGTATCTATTGTATTTTCTAATGTTCCACACACTATAATTTTATATGTGATTCCTTGAAGTGTGAATCAATTTCTTAAATTAATTAAACCATGTTTCGATACCCCCATAGACTAATAATAAATTGTTATAGGTTTCCTTGCACTTGGATACCACCCATTTGGGTGTGTTGAATGAATTAACCACTTGATTTAAATGTTTAATTTACCCAAACACTGTCTATATGGTATGTCATTGCCTTTGAATGAAATTTATTATCCTATAAATAAAATAGATTAATTAAATTAAATGGTAATGGGTATCAAGGATATGCCAAGTGCACACAGTTTTATTTATATAGATTATACATTTGTGATTCCCATAGTTATTTTGGGATTAATGTTTATAAATTATTGAAGGTAATATCTCATGATAATTATTAGTAAACCATGGATAGTGGTTAATGGAACAATGGTTAAGGTAATTTTTGATCATGTACTTATATTACCCCTTACGTTGGGTAATGGTCATGATGTCTCGCACCGTTTACTATATCTGGATGATGGGAATGATACTACACTTTCCCTTGCATCAGGTGTTGGTCATGAAGACTCAATACACTATCTGGAATGATGGGTAATATGTATCAAATTCATCTAAGATTCATGGATTATACCCTTATTGAAGCATATAGATCATTAGACTAGTTATTCATTCCTTATTTATGCCTTGGGTCAAGCTAGAACCTAGTATCCATGTATATACCTATAAATTTACTCACTTATATAGTGAATATACTTGTAAAAATATTATATATATATGGTAAACAAATTAGAATTATCCCAAAATACACAGAACTACATAAATTCTTCCATGTGTTCTATTAGAGCCTAATCCAACTTGTATTTACATTATAACATGGTTTATAATTCATTATACTTGCACACTACTATGTTGTGTACAACAGATGGATTATTGTAAGCACCATTAATGGTGGCCTAATGGTTTTATCTCCTACACTAATCAGACATCCCTTGGTACCTAGGTAGACATCCTGACTATAGGTGTGGATTAGGGATTGTTACCTATCAATGATGCTTAATATATTTGTCCTTTAGAATAAAGCATGGGAGTAGAGGAATGATCATATGCTCATAATTCTAGTGGAGACGTATTTTGGTATTTTTTACATTTGAATGAAATCTTTTATACATATGGTCCATGTATCCCCTATTTCACTTTGTATATCTTTATTATGAGACATCATTTTTTATATTACTTAAACTATGGATTTTGATTATTATTTCAGTCTATTAGATGTTTATATATCCACTGTTTATTATTGCACCTATTTTTACTATGCTATCTTTCTATAATTTTATGCTTTTGCTAATTTTGATTATTATTGTCACTATTGTGAAGATATAATATGAGGTTATAGTTTCCCCAATTTACATCCTTGGAATGCCACTTCTTGTCAGCAGCCTCTTGCATATGGGGAGGCATGCTTGTGGCCATTTTGCCTACAAGCTTAAGGAACTATTTTAAGGGATACCTTGTTGGGATGTTACAATTCCCTAGGGTGTTTTTTCTATAACTATAAGAAACTAAAAACATGAATTTATTAACTTCATATGTTTTGATGTATTCTTTCTATTTTCTTACAACATAAATATCTTTTTCACCTTTTTATCAAGGAATAAATGGTCATCAACAAATCATATTTCTACCTTCTCAATATAGAGAACAATCTTATAAAAACTTTTAAATTCATGAGTGGCCAAAGATCTTTGGTATCTTGGATTTAATCTTGAGAATAACTGATTAATTTTACTATCAATATCCTACACACAATTTGGTGTATACGATGCTAATAGAGTGTTGTTTACTTTAATACAAGACAACTAAATATTCCTACTTATATATCGATTATTAGAATTTTATTTCCATCCTAAGCAGAAAAATCATAATAAAATAATTCTAAAGAAAAATATTATTAAATGTGACCCATTACATGGCATAAATATCTTCCATTTCTCTAGTATTTTTAATAATTGACTAGAATTGATCAGTTCCACGTTCAAAATGATAAATATAAATATTAAACTATTAATGAACCAAAAAACACATAAATTCAAATATATTTTCCAAATAATTAATCCATCCCTCATCTATCCCTAAAAAATATTATCCAATGAATGTTATAGGGTGTCATCTAATTTAATGGTCCTCTATCAACATGTTATTTTAGGGTAGATCTAGTTACTCAATATCATGGAAACCACCACCATTTATAACCAGTTTCAACTAATATATCATAGAAATAAATTACTCAGTTCCAATTCCAACCATTCCATGTTACTTCCTTAGAAGGATATTTTCTTATCGGTGACCTCCAACTTTATCATCCATGATTACTCTATTGAAAACCATTCCAAATAGACTTAATTTTTATGAAGAAACATGTTAATCCTTAAATTATATATAATGAGAATGGGTATATACATATATTATCCGAACCTTTAAAATATCTATAGCCTTTATCTTATAACAACTACAAAATCCTATCCTTAAAAAATACATAAAATTGATTATTAAGAAATGATTTAATTTCCTTATATTCTAATATATATTTTAGGTTTAGAGTTTTATAAAATTATATAATAAAAAATTCATAAATAAATATTACCACTCAATGTGGACACAACTACTCATTATCCATTCTTTCACCATAAAAAATTTTGAAAATAAAACATGTTTTATTTTCATGATATATCTTAAAAATTTTCATCTTGATATCATAATTTCTATTATTCATTCATAAAACCTTCAGAAAAACCACTTAGAAAATATGGGATGACCACAAAAAAACTCAGCAAGGGAAATATATAAATATATAAATAAACTCATTAGTTTATTAATACTCTTAAAATTTTGACTTCTTAAAAATAAACTTTTTCTTCAAATTAATAATTTTCCTAGACAATAAATAAATTCCTATCTATAAATAATTTCATAAAAAAATCCTATGAAATATTAATTAAAAAAAATTAAATCATATGGTTTCATTAAAATCATGAAAAAATCATGAACATTTATATATGTCACTATTATGTACTAGAATAATCATCCCATTAAAGAAGAGATGATTATCTCACCTTGTGAAATAATAAGATTTTTTTGAAAACAAATATAAAGGATAGATAAATAATGTAGGTAAACTAGGAAATCATTTTTATATATCTCTTATAATCATTTTTACAAATAGAATAACTTACCTAGTAAATTCTAAAATCTATTAGGATAAACCTAACTAGTTATCTATGTGGTTTTACCAAATGAATTATAGATATATACTGGTATCACCCCTATTTATCAACTATATTGGGCTCACACATTATCATTAAAATGGAAAAGAACCATAAAATATTCATAATACATAAATTATTTCATATCCATTACCATGTTAATAAAAATTTTATTTTCACCAATGAGAATAAAAATTATGGATATTGAAATTTCCACTCAATTTAAAACACTTTTAAAAAATACTCAGAAAAAGTGATATAGGGATTTTAATTGAAAAAAATATGAAATATTGTAATTTATTACCAACATCATATAACAGTTATTTAGGTTGTAAAAAAATATTGATATATTGTAAGTTAAAACTAATCATTTATATTTTGTTTTTGTCAAAATGTTCCTTATAAAATACGTATGAAGATTATTTTCAAAACAAATTAAAAAATTTCAAAAGTGACATATAATTTTCTTTATAATTGATTTATTTCCACATGAATAAATTTATAAAATATTGTTATGAGTATGTATATATAGGGAAAATATTAAGAAAATATATATGGAAGAAATTTAAAATTGGGTTTTCAAGGTAAAGTGTCCCTTGCCTCAAGTATGACTCATCATTTATGTTCTTTGTCTTCCTATATAATAAACCTATGATAATTATTTACTTTATTCAGTATATTTTTATTTTTTATTATTACATTTATTTTATTTATTATTATTTTATATGAAATTACATAATCAATTAATTTCATAATGAATGATTTGAGGATATTCTAATCATATGTCAAAAATCACTTAGGTATGTTGGCTATGGTCAAAGAGGTCATTATTCCATCATGTACATAATAATAATTATTAGATAAATATAATTTTCATAAATTAATTATTATTTTAAAACAAACCATAAATGATGTTTAAGAAAAATGAATAATGTTACAGTCACGAGGATAGAGGTTGTGCGACCACATTTATAACATTTTTATTTTTCAATGTGTTTAAGGAAGAAAGGAAAATATAATTTTATATTTATATAATTTTTATTATATCACAATTAAAATAATATCTATTTAAATACACTTATATGTATAATCAATGTAATTTGGTCGTAAGAAAAATCACATTTCATCATGGATGTGATAATCCACTTGTACACACAAACGACATTATAAATTTTCAATAGATGGAATGATAAGAAATATGATGATATATTTTCATTAATTAATGATAGATATGTCCTTAATAATATATATATATATATATATATATATATATATATATTAAATACATAATTATAACTATCCATGAGTGGAGGTGATGGAAAATAATTAAGTTGGTTCACATGGTAGTAGTCCTCCATACACATGAGGGATGCTTTTATTTCCTATTTGATAGAAGAGGGAGAAGTATATAGGTTATTACAGTAAAATAACATTATATAAGTATATTTAATATATTTAGGTCATTATATGATATATTTTTTAGAACATATAAATGTGTAATAAGTATAAATAAAATGAAAATTCTCAGTTAAGAACTATACCTCTTCATCGGACTACCTCTTAAAGTTTATACCAAAATCCTTTCTAGGTTGGTTTTATGATAAAAAAGGGGCCTCTATGACATGTTTAGGGATTTAATTAATGTATTTGGGTAGTAATTGGACAATAAAAAAGGATATTTAAGTGTGGATATGATAAGATATGAGATGTCCTTTTATAAAATGGGGAGGGGACACACTTCAATTTTTTTAAAATAATGAAATATATTAATTTCTTACTCAAACCAAATGGATAAAAAATGCACTATTTCATAACATAGAATTATATATGGTCTAAATTTTGGAAGAAAAAATAATTTATACAATTTTATAGGTTATTTTAACCATTATCACATATGTTGACCCTCCCATTAAACCTGTTTTAAAATTATATGTGGAAACATATCTTTACTATTCATTATGATTAAATATTAAGTTCACCATATTAACTAATATTAATAAAGATGAATCTAAAATTTTGTATTTATATTATAAAATTCAATTTATATAAGCGTGATAATTTAATTTAAAACTAATCCCACAAATGTGATGAATGATTGTTTTTCAGAAAAATGTATTTTCAAGTACATTTTTTATAAAATTCAAGTATAAAGGTAATTAAAAACCACAATTTGATTACTACTAATATAATTGAACTATTTTTTCTTTGAAAATATTTTTATACAAAATTAAACTTTTAAAATTCTTGAAATAAAATTACATTTTCAATAAAACATAGATTTTTTCACAATTCATTGAAAAATCAAACATTTTAGACAATTATAAAATATGAATCTGATGATAATTTTTACATTCTGAAATCAGAAAATAAAATTATTTGGTCCAATGAAAAATCTATAATTTTAAAATCATGCTTTTAAATCATACCATAAAATGCATGAAAACCCAATTTTGTTAGAAATATAACCTTTTCTTTTTAATTGAATAGTTACCTAATATTCTTATAATTAATATAAATATATAAAACCTAATTAATTAATTTTAATAAGATATGGAAATTATTTACCATAATGTTACCTATATTGTTACAATAGTAATCAACACAAATGACTATATAATTACATTAAATAACAATAATATTTCATTATAATACATACCCAAGATCATTTTTCTTTAAGATTTTTTGGAATTAGGATAAAACATTATGTAACAAAAAAATTTATTTCTTAAGTAATCAAAAATTTCCCAAAAAATAATTAATTTATTAATATATAACTAGTCTTCAACATATCTTATTTATTTTCTGCACAAGATAATATTCTAGACATAAAAACGTATTAGATTCCATCTTTACCCAAGGGATGGTATACATAAAATTTTAGATCTCAAATTCACAGTAAGGGTAATCATGAGGAATAAATATCAAATTTCATAATTTAGAATAAGATAAACATATGGGTATGAAAATATAGGAAATGAAAATCTTCAAAAAATATAGAATTCATACCTAATAAATCAAAGAGGATGATAATAAAAATGGGAAATTTTCATCAGGAAATGATATCATAAGATCATGTTATCATGGAATATTTCAGAGATAAATAATACAAGACATCATAAACATAATTCAATGGTCACAACCAAGACAATAATCATAAATTTTAAACAGATCCATTTTTTATAAGGTTCACTTTCAAATCCCTTAAATACTATGTCATGAGATATAAATCTATACCCAATAAGTTTGGGGGATATATGATTAGAATAATACCATTAACATAATTAATATCATGATATGTACATTAACATATGTTCCGCATGTTGAAATGAATACATATATAAAGCATAAGAATGTAAGAACCCAAGAGAAATAAGTGGGTTTCATAATCAGGTCTAAAAAAAAAACTAAATTCCATATCATATGTATTCTGAAGATAATGATGAATTAAATAATTTTATGTGTTCTCATTATGATAAAAAATCTTAGAAAATAAAAATTCAGTTCAATTATATATGAAAATTTATGAGAAAGGTCAATGTGAAGTAAAAATAAAAAATAACCTCATTGGTGATGCTTTCTGAATGAGCAGAGGTTCTTTTAAGAAATAAAATGACTTATAATTTCTATTTAGAAATTAATTGAACTATTTTTTCTATAAAATAACTAGGGTTAAAAAATCAATTCATGATGAAAGTATTTTATAGAGTTGAATCATTTATTAAATTATAAATTGTAAGGTTCTCTTTTATGTTTTTCAAACACTTATAAAAATCCCACATCATGATAGGAAAATAACAATTAATTCTAAAAAAATTCAATTTTAAATATTAATATAAAATAATATAACATATAATTATATTTACAATTATAAATGATAACATTTATGTGGAGGGGAATTATGTAAAAATCAGGTAAAATGTCATTAATGATAATGGGAATTATTCTTAAAAATGATTTGTTTTTTATAGAGAAATTCATCAAGGTAAAGATTTGAATCCATGATTTCAATTTACTCAAAGACAGGAATTATATTATTCTCATACAATTTGTTAAATCAATATTTTTATACTATAGTTAAAAATGAATCATTATAAATCATGGATGAAGTTAAGTAAATAAATAACAGTACACCTTCAAAAACTTTTGAGTCAAAACACCATGAGGAAAATAACATTGAATATAACATTAAATATAATGAAATTGAAGAGGATCATGATAAAAAATACTAAAGGTATGTAGATATGACATTATGAACAAAACATAGTGTATAATATGAAATATGTCTCAATGGGTGAAAATCAAGACAGGAAACCTGTACTGTGTTCCTGATTCGTTCTACACATACGACAAAATTCATAAATAAAAAAATTAATCTATTAAAATACCTTCATATGAAAATTATTAATCTATATATAATTTAAAATATAATATTTATTATATTATTGTATTTATTTATTATATATTTTCTTCTTATGGTATTATGAAAATGGAATTAGTGACTACTTATTTTAGGTAATTTTGACAATTGAAGATGATATTTTAATGCTAAGATAAATTCTTAACATTACAATACTGGGGAAAATTTTTTAAAAAATCAATTTATTATTAAATAATAATAATATTATTTTTTATATTTCAATGTTCAACCCTGATATGGTTTTATATTATTTATTATGTATTTGTTTAGACCGACCCAAGCATAAACATATTATGATTAATGGATGGCTATGATTATAAAAAAATGGACTATTTTGGACATAATATCATTAATATACGAGAATAAGTATATTATTTATATATTCTTAAGGTTTTAAATCATATTTTATGAGGGTTTGACAAGAAGGAAACTTAATAAAAAATGAGATATGTAACTTTGTTAAAGATGTAGTCTATACAACATAGAGTTAATATTTTCATTCCTTAAAGAAGGAGAGGGAATTAAAATATATCATAATTTTAAATTTCATAATCCTATTTATTATATATATATAATATTTATTCATCAATCCTATCATTAAAACGAACCCTAATTGGTGGTATGAAAAATATAAGATGTTGATTCATGGAGGTGGTAGTTTGTGCAAATGAACATATAACACTTCTATTTTTCTTAAATGAGGGAGAGGAATAATAGTGGCTGTCCATTCATATAATAACATATTAGTATATTAATTATAATGATTTATTAATATTGGTATGTATATAATAGGTTATTAAGATGAATATTAAGAATAATACATTAATAATGAGGTGTTACTTATGTCAAGAGATTGAGTTTTCTCTTATAAATGTTTTTGAAAATGGAGGTATTAAGCTAACTAATTGTTACCATAGGACTAATTAAGTTAGACTGTGTAATAAAAGAAAATAATGGAAAATTTTAACAATAAATTCAGTGTTAAATGTTTATTAAGATGTGGTGGAATGATCCCCTTTTATAAGTGAGGAGAAGAGAAATTATGGAAGAACCCTTTACATAATTAATAAAGTAAATATAGTTTTAAAGGGTGAAATAATCAATAAGTTAAATTTTTAAGGTTTGTTTTTTAGTTGAGTAAAATATCATATAACTTTTTGAAAACATTTTTATCATGTTTTGGGTTATTTCCTCTTAGTAAATCGGTTTTTACCATTTTTATATTGATTGTGGTAATTAATTTTAACCCTCAGTAATTAATCTTGATGAAAAAAATTAAAATCGAACCTTTTAATGAATTCGCGCCTTTTGATTTCAAATTATATAATCATTTTATCCAATACCAATTCTAACAGTATTAAATTTTATTTTTAAAATAAATGAACAAAATGCCCAAAAATATTTTTTTAGAAAAAGTGTGATTTTAAACATAAAATTTATCTGTAAGATAAATTAAAAGAAGTTTTTTTATTTTAAAAACATAAAAAAATTATTATAAAAATAAATTTCATGTTTGTTTCACTAAATCCAAAAAATAATTTTTTAATTTTTTTTACAAAAATGAAATGTCCAAAAACAATTTTATTAATAGAATTAAAATATTAATTATTTGTTATCTATTTAAAAAATTATTTTATAACTTAAACAAAATAAATTTATAAAATTATTTCCCTTATACATATTTGATCATTTAAAGTGTCTTATAAAATTCTAAATCATCCTTATATACTAAAATTAAAAAAATTCACTTCTTGGATAAACCTGTATTTTTCATTATTCATCTTTAATTTATTTAGATCATTCCCATTAATTCACCCTAAGATAATGATAACATGATTAATTTTAAAATGAATTTTATTTAATAAAATTGAAATTATAACATTTATAAATGTATCTTTAAAATAATAAATTAAAATAATTTTTTTTATAAAAAAATAAACATTTCTCATTAAAAGTAAAAAATGAAAACATATAAATACACGTGATAAATAACTTATTTCATTTATATTTATAATGTTATATCATATACATTTTTAATTATAAGTCCCATCAAGATACTTATGTATGATCTAAGAATATGGTATGCTCTTGAGCAGTTGGGGGTGGTAATTCCTCTAGAAAACATCGTAAGTTAATTTTCATAGGATTGAGTTTCTATGACATACCATTTCACTGATACCATAATTATTCATCTTCACCTTGTTCTTAGTATATATAAAACCCAAGATAATCTATATCCTTCCATAGATTGAATAAATGGTCCTTTTTAATGGAGAATTCTACTACTATATTCTATTTTCTTCCTGCATATATTTCATAATACAATTTTTTAAAATTTATAATAGATAATTTAATGATTCTATTAAAATGGAAAATTTTATTTTAACGTATCACATTTTTTAATTAAGTGGTTTATGTAGATTAACCTGTTTATTTTATATTTATTTATGAAATTACTTAGTGAAATATTTAATCATTACATATATGATGTTGTGAATTTAATCATATAGGGATTTATACCTATCCCCAATTTTGGAATCATTAACCAAGTTTTTCAGGGGCATTGTTTAAATATATATGATGGGGTTTGAAACTCAAGCATGAAAATTCATATTTCTATGTCTAAATATAATAAGAATTCAAAAATTTTATTTAATAATGTACTAGTAAGAAAATCCATGATGATTAACATCATATAGTGTGGTTTTTGGGATATACTATTCATAATAATATTATAAGGACCCTTGTATCCTTCCTTTTTTAGGTTCTAAAATAATGAAAAAAATCTTTCTAGATCACTGATTAATGACTTATGTTTTTTCTATTAAGTTTATTAAACAAAGAATATTGTGTCTTGTTGTTTAATGCCATA
Organism: Viscum album; assembly: GCA_963277665.1. Taxonomy (NCBI): domain Eukaryota; kingdom Viridiplantae; phylum Streptophyta; class Magnoliopsida; order Santalales; family Viscaceae; genus Viscum; species Viscum album. The sequence continues at coordinate 933,054,238 of OY728165.1, forward strand.
TAACTAGGAATACATGGAAAAAGTTGTTGAGATATTATTTTATTACTAAAAATATGACTGAGAATCTCTTGATAAAGACAATCATTTAAGCACATAGTATTTCTATATTGGGATTTAGACTAAAAAAGAAACCCACAAAACCTAAATACTTTAATGGATTTCTTTTATGAGTCATTAAATATCAGGGGGGTTATGAAAATAAGGAAATAAATAAATATTGATTTATACTTAAATATCCATATTGGTATTTAGGTCTAAGAGATGTTTCATTGGATCTTGAAGACAAAGGGTCATTATTATTAAGGGGGTATATGATTTAACCCACCATGAGGACCTACAGTTAGACTATTAATAGCATATGGAAGATATTTTACTGTATTTTTGATTCCAATTATTAAGGGATTACATGATCATATTGACTATATATATAGTGAACATAATATAATAATAGAGGAGGGTCGTTTTAGGATAGAGCCTTAATGAAGTTATCCTCTTTGGGAGATGACCCTTGAACAATTGATCCATTGAGGTTAGTATGAATTAAATTAAAAAATAGAAGGACTTTTTTATGGTAGGTGACCTTTTAAATGATCATTAATATAACTAGGAATGGGGAATATTGAATCATCTTCTAAATAATGGTGGTTAGTGTTGAAACCCCCTATCATTATGCTACAAAATATTTATCAAGGGGTGACTGTCACCTAGGTTAAATTTCAAGACCATTTTAATATTTTATTTTATAAAGTTATCACTTATAATTATTTTTGATAACCCAAAGTTACCCATCTCTTGTCTTTACAATTATATTTTTAATTGAAATTAAAAAATAGGAGTTCAAGGATATTCTATAATGTTCTTGGATATAACCATGTAGTTTCAAACTCATTTTATTTATTCTTCTCCCTTTCACTATATATATAAAATAGGGGGGGGGGGGGGTTGCAAAGAACATTTATTTGAAATTATTCTATGAAAATCCATACATAACCTTATAACTCACTAAGCTTCAAGAATAGAGTACCCTCAACATTCATATTTACATGTACCTATCATTGATCTTGGTTTTATATTCTTGTTACACCTAAATTTCTCCAAACTTTTTCTTAGTCTTTATCTAATTACATTGAATAAATTTTTACAACTTATAGTTCAAATAAACTATATAATGATTCCAAGTAATATTAACATGATTTTTAACCAAGAAAAATTCCATTCAAACCATAATTGTACAATAATATTCTCATTAACATCTAATTATTATAATTTCTCACAAAACATTTGATATAAATATCCAACACCTTAATAAAAATCTTATAAACATTCTTCCATAACCAAAAAACTCTAAAACCAAATCCATTGTTTATTAAAAAATATTAAAAATTATAAAGTCTACTTATTAATTTGAAGAAAACACTTATCTAAATGATTAACCATACATTCATACAATCCCAATTTTCTACCCCTTTATAAAAAAATTAAACCAAGAAAATATTAGATACTCCAAATAAATCATGAACACATAATGATCTTGGACTAGATGAATATATTTTTATTATGTCATAAAAATAATCAATTAAAATAATTTTCACAACTTATTGGATAATAAAATATCATTATTTTATTTTCCCGTTACATAAAAAAAATAATGACTATGATAGTGTCCCCAAAATTTATTTTTTCAAAAAAATAATTTTTGATATACTGAAATAGGAAAATTTGTTTATATCCATTTTTTATAAAACTATATTGTATATATAATAATTAAAATCAAAACCAAATTCATTTTATTCTTATTATTTAAATTATCCCATAAATAATTCTATCCAATTATACAATTTTTAATTAATATGGAAAATAAAACTAAAATAATTTTCAAAAAAAAATCTTTAAAACCCATTTTTATATAAAAAATTTCAATGGATTCCAAAAAATAAACTTTAAACACCACTTTTATTTTATATTTTATTTAATAATCCATATTTATTTTAAATAAATTTTAATTTAAATAGAATTTTTTAAATTTTATTTAACCCTCACTCTTAAAACGTAAACATACTTTCTGATATGATTATCTAATAAACATCAAATAAACTCCATATCATGTTATTTTATTGTGTAAATACATTTATATATATTATATCAATGAAATTCTATTAAGTTAATGGAATTTCACATTACTAAACCTTAATACCCAACACTAATGATTATAATATAATTAAAAAAACAATCAATATATAAACAGATCAAATTCATCACAATTCACACATGAAATTAATGAATATTAAATTGCCACTTTTATTATATCATGTTTATTAAATAATCTCTATTATTTTTATCCTGAATATTTCCATAAATGACTTACATAATAAATTAAAAATTTACACATTTAATCGTTTCATCAAAAAATACAAAAAATGAAATACAAAAAATTCCATTCTAGTGGAATTATAATGAAAATCAAACTTACAGTGACTTATGGATTACTCATAGCGACTTCCCATAAACATCATACACAAAAGCACCCTCATTTTGGTTTGTTACTATTTCTTGGCTGAAACTCAAAACATAAATCCCTAGATACTAATACAACTAACTTCCATGATGAATAAGAAGATAAATAAAATTTCAGATACAAATGGGATGAGTATTTACATTTCATCTTAGTGAATAACAATAATAATTTATTATGGTTAAATGGGTGTCATAGGAAAACCACCGTGATTAATAATGTGAATAAAAAAAACTAAAAAGGATAAAACTTTAGGAGAGGGGGAGAGAGGTAAAATCCAAACATAAATACACCCTTTAAAGATTCCCAAGATAATATGCACAATTTTTAAAAACATTCAGGTAAATCATGTTAAACTATTGTACAATAAAAAGTGTCCTTTAGTGATTAATAAATAGGAACCTAAAAGTTTATAGGAAGAAATACTCCCCTTAATATATTTTCATTTCTTTAATTCACCCTATACTTATCTATATCCAAATGAATAATTCATTAAATAAATTGGGAAACATATAACTATAAAATATATCCAAATTTCCTAAAATCTAACATGAATATAGAATAAAAATAAATTCACCAATTTCAAAAAACACATTTTCAATTTAAAGTAAAAGATAATATTTAATTAATTAATAGAAATATTATGTGTTTAATATATCCATTATAAATAACTTATTTATATAAAATATATACCAAAGATTAAAAATACAATAAATTGATCATTATTAATCAATTTGAAAAAAAATAATCTCTACATAGTTCTAACCAAAACTATACCCTTCAAAAATTTGAGAACTTATCACAGTAATTTTAATCCCCACCATAATACCCTTTCTACCCCCATAATGTGTAATCCTTTTCACATAAATTAACATATAACTACATCACTAAAATTTTATATCATAAACCAATATACTATATGGATATCCTTACCATAAATACTTCTATACCCCAATACTAATTAACCAAAATCAACCAAAGGTAATAACTACAAAAAAAATCTAGTTTGGATTAAAAAACAAAATAGAAAGTAATTTTAGTTAAAACTTAATAAAGGTATAATAATTTACAACCAATGGATCCTTAACAAAAATCACGAATCATTAGATAAAATTGTAATTTATTCATCTTGTGTAATGTTAGAAACCAATTTGAAAATATTTTTATGAATCTAAATATACTCTAAAGAGTTTTTGAAAAAAAAAATCATTGAAGTACAATGTTTTGAGCCCAATACACACCCACATGATGATATTGATAAAGAAATATTATTTAAAAATACCTATTTTAAAGTATCTATTTTTAATTCAAAAATTTAATTTCATATCATGATAAAAACAACATAATGTTTTGATATTTTTGTAAAAACTACAGAAATTCATCTTTATGTAAAATATTATATTTCTAGCTCTTAATATGAAAACAATTCACCCTTACTCAATGTAAATAAACCCCATTTCCTCATATAATAATGAAAATTACATATTAAAAAAATAAAATTGTTTTTCATATGTGGTTTAATTAATAAAAAAGAACATGCAATCCATACACTTTAATATAACAAAATAAAAAGTAATAAAAATAATTAAATAAAATTTTCCTAATATATAAGGAATAATATTGAGTCATTGTTCATTAGACACCTATTATATCTAGACCCAAAAATTACCCAATGTTGAGTTTCAAAAACTATCTCATATACCCTTATAACTTGATACCCTAGCCAGAACTATTATTTCCCAAAGGGAATTACCAATCCCCGCAAATTGGAGATTGGGACCCGAAATCATACAAAGAACCCAAGGGAAATATGTTTCCAAAAAATATAAATAGGCAAATGATAAAGTTTTGTATGGTCAACACTGCAAAGATATAATTTTCCAAAAACTGATATATAAACTAGTGCCTAAATGATACATCATCAAAATACCCCATGTATTCAAACATAAAAACTCAAAAATACCACATAAAGAAAGTGGATCACATCTCTACAAGTCACCTCCATCATTGTGGGTCCCAAAGATCAAGAACACCCCTAATTCTATGTGGTTCTTTCCCTTTTCTCTGAACCAATATAAGATAATCTTAAAATTTACAAAGGAGAAGGTAGGGTGTTAGCTATAATGAGTAGTAGGGTCTCACCATGTTTTCCATAATCAATTCCATAACAATTAACAAAAATATGATTTAAATTTAAATAAAACAATACATGGTACAAAATTTAATTTTTTTTAAAATAACATGTTTTCAATTAAAAAATATTGAATATATATCAAAAGAGGATTAAATGATATTTTTTTAAATTATTTATGTAATATAGTTGGAAATAATTAAACAGTTAGGTAAATAAATGGAATCTACTTGTCAAATCATCTATATTATAAAAACATATATTAAGACCTATGGTAAATTAATTTCTCATAATAGGATCCTAACCCTATTCACTAGTGATCTTAGATCAATGTGTGTACATATCCCACAACTCAGGTTATCAAGACTCAACTCTCCATCAGGGAAAAAATAATACCAGAGTATGATTATTTCAGTGTTTTTGTTTTCAATCCAATGTTAGGGGTTCATATACAAGCATTATTGTCCTAGTTAGAACTAATTACCCATTCTCAAATGTTCTTTAGTCAATAAATACTTTAATCAATCATGAAAAAATCAATCATTTCTTATCTGTTCAAAAATAAAATTTCCTATATTTAGTTTTTAAAATTTATTACTCATTTCAAAACCAAATCATTGGTTTTAATGAATTAAGGACTTTTAAAATCATCATTTATTTTTTTACATTAAAATCAAATCAACTAATGAAATCAATTTTATCACCATTCATTTTTCAAAACCATACATTAATCACCACAAATCTAGGTATTAAAATCATTTAATTTATCTTTTCAAATCAATTAAGAAATTAAATGGTTTCAATTGTGGGTAAAATTCATATGGAACCACATGAATTTAATCAATGATCAAATAATAAAACATCCAAAATGGTAATACCAACAAATATTTGAAGTTTCAAAAGATAAAGAAGAATTACTAAACATACCATCCATCAAAACATGGATCTGGTCCATCATCAACATGATAATTCATCAATCTCAATGGTGATAAGTGAAAAATTAAGGGAAAACAAAATGAGGAGAGATAACTTGATAGAGAGGAATAAAATGCTTCCACCATATCTTGGATAAAATAATAAAGGAGTGCATAAGAGTTAATACACCTCAAGGGATCCTTCTAGAGTGAAAAGTTTGAATAAGAGTAAAGTTGGAGAAAATGATATATAAATCATGACTTAGGGAATTTATATTTATAAAAACAAAGAACATGACCTATTCCCCATATCCATACTGTAGAAAGTTTGAAAATGGACATACAACATCGTATCCTCCTTAGACCATGCCACAAACACCCTTGGTAATCTAGCCTCTTGAAAACACACCGTAAACATCACATAGATATGCTTCACTATGGGAAGACTTATGGAACAATGAAAGAACCATGATACAACTATATACAAATATGATGTGGCACTAAAATGCAGCAACCGATTTTCCATAGTTTAGTCATCCCTCCATAAAACAACTATACCAGATTTGGAAGTATCTCTTCAAAATTCACACATGATCCCCTATTCCATATCCTAATAGAAAAATAAAATACTTAGACTCTCCATGCTTCAACCCATACACCACAACACAGATCCTAAGAGACACATTTGTATGCAAAGTCCTTTATTTCAAAAAAGCATGCATCCCTCCCAAACAAAAAAGGGAGAAAAAAATATTCAATAAGTACCTGATAAATTGTAATGGTATGTTAAAACATCCCCATCATAAAAACGTTCTATCCACATAAAATATATCAAGAGGTTTCTATGTCCAAGATATGAGGACACATCTCACTCATTAGTTCCTTACGCTTCCACATCACATGAAAATCAGAATCCTACTACCATAGAACATGGACCAAGGGTGTTGTATTCCCAAGACAAAAATTTGTTATAGAATTAGAAATACTAAATGGATGCTCAATCATGGGTAAATCAGGTATGACATCAAGACCCCCCCCCAGCTCAAAAAATTTAGAAGTGTCATAAAGATACTTTTTATGTTGTGATATATGGAACATGTTCTTGAATGAATTAAACTATGGTGGATGTTCCAAATGATAGTCTAATTTCCACACTATCTATAAAATCTCAAAAAATGAACCATAAACCATCAGAGACCCATCCAAGGTGAAACATTTAAAAACATCTAATCACTAATATAAAACTCTATCATGAATCAATAACAATCAATAAAGAATTTATACCAGCTCTGTGCTTTCAATATCCTCTTATGAATCAATTGTTTCTTTATCATCATTTATTGTTAAAAACATGGTCCAACCAATGAACTTGATCCATTATCCAAGAAAAATGATTTATATATAAAATTACACCCATAAAAAGCCACAAAGGGGTATATTTTGATATAAAACTTGAAATTATTGTCATTAGAAAACCTGACCATCCCCAAATCGTCATCCCAAGCTCCAATAGAGTTATAATAAAAAGCATGTTGCATATCCTAGATAGTAAATATAGATCATTTTATCTGGACATCCTGAGAGGCCTCTCCAGAAACAAGAAGTAAAATTATGATTCCTATCAGACACTATAGTAGATGAACACTATTCAATATGAAAATATCTTAGACAAAGAGTCGTTCTAATTCCACAAATATGGTTGTATATCAAATGGGTATAAAGTGAGACTATTTAAACAAACTATCGATCATGAAACATATTCTATTATTCTCTAAAGTTTTATGTGGAAACCCACCCATAAATTCCTTCAAAATCTCACCCCACTTTCATGTCATCACTAAAAGAAGATGAGGAATACCTGAAGGTCTTGTAAAGACCCTTAAATTTCAAGGAAAATTTTTCTTAATTTTCTTTGGAATTTTACAAGAACGCAGTTTCTGACGGCGCCTGATTCCGAGGCCCGGTGTGCCCGGAATTAATTTCTGAAGTTTGGCTCAGGTATGTTCAGTGAACGAGCGAGCGGGAATTTCTATCTTTTGAACCGGTGCTCGGAATTGAAATCCAATTGCATCGATGAACTCGCAACGCCGGTAATCGCTTAAGGGAACCTTTACCGTAGTTGCATTTGTGCGGGAGAAGAAGTTAATTTTTGGGGTTTAATTAAAAAAGTGAATAAAATTGTTAAATCAATTTTATTTCATGTTAAGTTGTTATCTTCTCCCATGGGAAGTCGGTGGTGGGCCCACATCCATACAAATTCCCATGTGTGGATATTTGAAAGGGTGGGGCCCACACGAACCCCTCCCCACCTCTTCAAATTCCTTAACTTTCCTAACCCCTATAAACCCCCCATTTAATCTCCCTTTAACTCTTGAACTTCTCCCCCTCTTAAGTGCATGCCAGCACATTTTAAATTAATGAAGTTATTTGAATTTTGGAATTTGAATAGCTTGGAATGTGTTAATAAAATAATGGGAGGGATTATTTTATTAGGTTGCTTGGTTAAGTGAGATTGGGAGCCTTGGAAGAAAAAGCTTAGGAAATCCTGAGTCCTTCTTTCTCTACGACGAAGAACACGAAGAACGTCTCTTCCGCCACTGAAGCACGACGACGCCATATTCTTCGTCGTTCTTCAACCGAGACAAGGAAAGGGAAGCGACGCCCGTGACATCTCCAACGACCTTCATCCGCGTCAAAGGAGAAGACGTCGCCTGCGAAGAATGTCGTCAACGACGACGTCACCTCCGAATGCTCGTCCACCAATGACGAGTACCCTTCTTCCTTCCGACGCATGAGCGTGAGTTTTGAGAGTGTGTGACGAACACGAAAATCGAGGAATCGATATCCTCCCTTTTTCCAAGATCGTCAACGAACAACAATTAGGAGGTAGAGGATTGTTGTTGTTTTATTTAATTATTTTTCTATTCTTGATTCTAGAATGTCGAACTTCGAGGATAACAAATAAATGTTATCGTTTAACGAGAGGGGGGCCGGACTGCACAAACACGGCCAAACCCCCTCCTATGTTCATATTTGTTTTCTTGCGGATGGAACGGGATGGCGTGGTGCCGTCGCACCACACGGGAATCACACGACAATTATTGCACGGCGCCGTCGCGCCGCGCCGAGGAATGAAATTCAAGAACGCGACGCCGTCGCACCACGTCAAAAAGAAATCGAAGGCGCCGCGACCAGAGCAGGGCTGCGGTGGAGGGGCGCGGTGCCATCGCACCGCGCCGGACGACGAAGGCCGCGGCCGGTTCCGGGCCGCGGCGGAACAAGATGACCGGCGGCCAGCCGGGCCGCTGGTGTCGGAAGCCGGAAGGGGACCGGCCTTTGCCGCTCCCGTTGAGGAAGAACCGGCAGGCCAGGTCGGGCTGGCCGGAAGGGAGAAGAACCGGGGGAATTTAATTCCCCCGGCCAGCAAACCGCCCCCCCATAATGGGGGGGGGGGCTTTGCCCCCCGCGCGCGGTGCACACGCGGTGCCCGGGCCACGCCGCCGCGCCGCCGGTCGGGCCAGATTTTCCGAGCCGGGCTGGGTCGTCGGGCCGGGTTGCCGCCCGGGCCGGGTCGACCCGGTTCGGCCGACCCAGGGGGGGGGGGGGGGGTCGGGCCGTGTCGGCCCGGGCCCTGACCCCCCAATTTCGGATCACTTTCGGTCAAATGCCCGTAACTTGGGCTACGAGCCTCCAAACGACTCGCCGTTAGCAGGAACACGATCCTTGGATCGAGACGGTCGTTTCGGTATATCGAAATCAAGGTTTCGGATTACTTTGAGTTTGGCCGGGTTGGTTCGTACACGAAACCAACTGAGCCCTCGGAGCGAAAACGCTCATATTTTGAGCTACGGACGTCCGATTGACGTGTCGTCAGCTTTGTTGAGTTCCTCTTAGTGATACGAATCTTTTGACTTATTCCGCTTGAAGTTTGGATACCGTCGGAGTGTGGTCGGGTTGGTTTTAACTTGAAAACCAACAGGGCCCCCGGAACGAGAAAGCCAATAACTTCCATACCGGGCGTCCGATTGACGCGCCGTCTGTTGCGTTGCGTTCCTGTTGACGATACAGAACTTTTGGCATCCTTCGCCCGAGTTTTGGATGCAGTTGGATAATGGCCGAGTTGGATCGCACTCGAAATCCAACCGAGACCTTGGAACGGAAGAGCTGATATCTTTCAGACTGGACGTCCTTTGATGAACCGTCAGCGGCATTGGTGACCACGATGAGAAACGGTCCCTATGAGTATACCCTATGAGAGTTTGTGGTACAGTTGAGATACGGCCAGATTTGGTTCGCTCACAAAACCAACCGGGCCCCTGGGACGAAAAGGCTAGTAACTCACAGACCGGGCGTCCGATTGACGCGCCGTCTATTGCGATGAGACCCCTATGACGAGGCGGTCCTTTGAGATACTTCTTCATGGGACTTTGAGATACTTGGAGTATCGACCTATAGCTCGTGGAGCGGACCCTCCCAGAGACGAGCGTGCGGAGTACGGAGACCGTGTAGCTGGCTGAGACCTGACGACTGCTTGACCGACTCGACTTGGAGTGAGTCGACTAGCCCAGTGGACGGAGCACTAATTTCCGAGGTGTAGACCCATGGCGAACGGAGCACTACCTGTGTGACAGTGCAGACCCACGGTGCTCGTCCGGAGAGTACCTCAGCAGGCTACTAGGGGGTGTGCACTAATGTGTTTGGGTGACATACCTCGGTGGGAAGCACTATTGTGTTTGGGTGGCTGGCCCACAGTACTCGACAGGAGGAGTACTTCAGCAGTCTTAGGTTAGTGAGCAGTACCTCGGAGTCGTTGCAGGACCACTGTACACTCCAGAGATGGGGCTCTTCAGCAGTTACGGTTTCGATAATGAAAATCCTGGTTTGATCTGAGACTTTTGACCTTGTGTTCACCTCATGATTGAGATGGGTCACTTCCTAACTTAGGAATATGTATGGGCATATACCTGGGTAGTGGTTATCCGTTGATTTCACAATCCTTGTGTTTCCTCATGATTGAGATGGGTTACTTGATAACTTAGGTATATGTATGGGCATATACCTAAGTAGAGGTTATCTGTTGAGATCTTCTTTGTGGTTATCATTGTTGGTTTAGTGAGACCTTGAGGGTCTCGGGGTCCCTACTAAGTATCGTTATACTCACCCCTGCACGGGCTATGCCCGCACCTCGTTTTGTTGGTTGTAGACGATGGGCAGTGCTGACGGAGGCCGAGTGTTCGAGGACTGGACGGTACCCGGAGGTGGACTACACAACGAGTTAGTACCCGGAGGTGGACTATACGACGTGACGAATCACAGAGGAGGTTGACGGACGAGAGCGTGGAGGAAGCTATATGTACCTACCCTTCAGGTAGGATCCTTGGTGGACGACCAGGAGCTGCGCTATCTGTACCTACCCTTCAGGTAGGATCCGAGGAGGACGACCCAGGAGCTGCTTCCTTCTTCCAGCTGTTTGTCTTTTTGCTGTTGTACCTTGTTCAGTTGTAGTTGTACTTTCTTTTGGGTTTGTATTCTGGCCCATTTACTTTTCAGATTTTCTTTTGTAGTTAGTGTTTTGCTTCCGCTTGTACTCTGTGGTGCTTGTTTTATTTTATAAAGGCAATTCCTTCCCAGTTATTGGGATTTTACGCCTTTGGTGCTAGTCGCCAGCCCCTGGCCTATGGAAGGCGGGCTTGGGGTAGTCACGACACAGGCCCCGAGGACGGGTCGTGACAGGTCTCTAGTTCTCAGCATTAACATATTAGTAGGTATGAAAGTGAGATACAAATTTGGTGATTCCCTACCACATACATGGACACCAGAATCATCACCTCATGTCATAAAAAATCTTTTTATTTCTAGGGATTATATCCCACTATGAATTATGGAAGTTCCTTATCAGGTCCATTCTCACAGGAAATGTATCCAGAAGCTGATTCTAGAAACATAGGTTACCCTATAAGGATAAATTAAATTCATAAATTTTTTCCATATCATAAAGAGATTCCCTAAATCTAAAAAATTCATCATCAAACCACATATCCTAAATAATCACCTCATGAAGAGAGGTGGTAAACTACATGCTTTCCAAAACAACCTCAGACTCATTCTCTGGAACACCCGAATGAAACTAAGTAAAGATAGCCATCCTATCATACACTTCTAATGATTCCTTTGTGGAATGGGTTGGACTTTTCCTACTCAAGGAATCAATAATTATATTCCCCTTTCTAGGGGTGTAGGAAATTTTGAAATAAAAATACTATATTTACTCTACCAAAAGCCTCTATCAGAGGTTGTGATCTTTTTGGGGGATGATATAACTAAATATTTTGTTGTCAGAATAAATGGTAAACTATTATATAAAAAGTTAAATATTCCAAATAATCAGACTATACATTGCATATATGAGTTTGATATCATGGTTTAGATAATTCTTCTTATAGGTCCAAATATATCTAGAACCACAAACCACAATGTTATCACCCTGTATAAGGTCACAACCCAAACCCAAACATGATGAATCGTAAAAGACTACATATCACTGCCCTACCTCTGGAAGGTTCAACACCAGTGAAGACATCAAAATTTTCTTATCACAAAAAATAACTCTAAAATTTATCATTCCAAACAAATATCACACCATTCTGAGTGAGAGAGGTCATTAACGAAGCTAACTTTTAAAATTATTTTATGAATATGTGGTAATATATTTCCAAACCTAAGAAAATATGAATCTAAAAACATTATTCAATTTATCCCATGTCATAATTGCATCATTGTTCTAAGGATAAATGTAAATACCATGTTTTAAGACTATATGTCCCAAGAACTTCATTTCCCAAATCCTAAAATTACTTTTTTAAAGATTCACATAAATTCATTGATTTCTCAATGTTTCAATAACTTCTCTCAAATAAAATAAATAGTAATCCTTAGTCTAATATTAAACTAGGATTTCATCCAGAAACACCATAATGAATGAGTTAATGTACTCAAGAAATATTCTATTCATCAAATCAATAAAAAACATTGAAGGGTTTTTTTGGACCAAATGGCATAATAAGACACTCATAATGGGAATAAAAACTTTTGAAGGGTTACTTTTGAATGTTAATCCCTTTTATATTCAATTGAGGATAACCAGATCGAAGATCTATCTTTAAAAACCTATCACCCATTTCAAATGGTCTAGAAATCACCAATTTTTCAAAGGGGTAATTTTTCTTTACCATAACTCAATTGATTTTACATTAATCAACACAATGCCAAACACTCTAATCAACTTTCATCATAAAGTGAAAATGTTTAACCCAAGATGACACGCTCAAGAATATAAAATCATTATCTATAAAATCATCCAAATGTAAATTCAACACTTTCATCTCCACTGGTTCCATATTGGAAGAAGGAATAGGCAACAGAGGAGTAAAATGTACTAGATCAATAGAAAATTACACCACTCTTGTTAGTTTCAATCCATAGATATCAAAATGAAAAATGTAATAAAAATTTAAAAAAACTAGAGGGGGATCATATCTCAAATATTACCACTCTAAGTATATGGAAAAAATTTATATTATCATTCCTAACTATAGAAATGATATTCTATCTCTACTCAACCTCAGCTCCCATTATCCATTAGATACATGTAACACCCCATTAGGTTATTAAAAGGATACCCCCATAGGTGGTAGTAAATCCAAGCCTTATGAGTAATCATCTAACCCATCTGTAAAATTACATCAATCAGTTTCATGTCGAGAACAATAAATATCTAGGTAAAATCAAACTCTGGTAAAGAAATAACATAACTAGAGCACTGAAGACCCTACCCTCTCTTATTTCGGAGGGAGTGGTAATATCCGTCACGTAATAGAAAATATAAATTAGAGAATTCATAAAATTTACAACTAAGGTAGATATAAATGAGTGTGATGGGATAGTATCAAATAAATTATTCCATAATGATGAAGATATAGTGATGGTACCTTTCACTATCACTATACTTGCATTATAATCCTCTAAAGACACTTATAATTTCTAAAGAAGATTTAATTAATATATTTATTACTGGAACCCCTTATTTTTGGAAGCACCTGATTTCACCACCACACAATTTTGGGCTAATAAGCCCGTGCCACTGCATGGAGTTGAAAAAATTTAAGGAACCTATGTAGGTTACTTAAGGACCACACGAACTATATAATTTTTTTCTCTATGAAAAAACATCTCTAATTCCCAAACATTCCATACTAGAAGAAAGTCAAAGGGACACTAATAGGAAATAAAAATGGTTTTGGAATAACCTTTTATCTCGAAACAACCTGAAAATTAGGATGGTTTATCTTTCCATTAATAGAACATATATAATTACCATTGGGATAAAAAGGAACTCCTATCAAGTCTAACATACTAGCCAGGTCAAGCTCATACATGAAATATTTGTCTAGAACATTAGTAAAATAAGGTTATTTAGAATGAAAAAATATAAAAAGATATTAGAACAAAGGCCCATATAAAATATTCAATCCTTCATATCCACATTTGTTACTAACTTAGGAGAAAACTAAAAAATCTATACAAATTGTTTTGTATACCATTTCATGGTCCTGTCACCCTACTAGAAGTTGATAAACTTCATGGACTTTTCCAAGAACATTTACTTTAGATAGAATATATAAGTTAAAATAATCATAAAGTATTTCTAAACCAATACCTCATACCTCTTCACTGTCACCATCAAATCACACCATTTCCTACTAAGACCCTCAATATTTATGGTAAAACACTTTACATTAATTGATTTAAGAATTTATATGAACCCAAAAATCAACTCGATCCTTTTTAGATAGTCCTCAACCTCTTGAGGATCATTTGAGCATTGGAACACTGGTGGATTCTGACAGAGAAAATCATGTGCATAACCTCTTAATTTATCCCTTTGGGGTTCCAAAACTAGAGCCTGAATTGGAACAAGTTTCAGTTCTTGTTGTAAATCTTGGATAATAGACACTAATATCTAAACACTATTTGGGTCAACCAAATTATTAAACTACATTGGTTCACCAGTAGCTTCATCTTACAACTTATTCAAATGACCTCTTAGATGAATGATTTAACACAAAATCAATACACAACACTAAAATAATTAATAAGGATATATTGATTAACCACTCAAACACATGTCATAATAATATCAATTCCATATAGATGATATAAAGATTTCGATTTTAACATAATGAAATTGAAATCATGTAGAAGTATAGAAAACATATCAAAACATTCCTTAATAAATATTTACCAAGAAATCATGGTGACTTAAGGATCTTTAAGGCAAGAGATGGGTAAGAACTTTCTCTCTACTACATCATAAATCTCATCAATCCTAATTCCTATCTACAAAGACAACCCAACTACATAATGGAATTATGGAAATATTCACAACTTATACCTTTGATACCCCACTTTCATAAACTATCCTAGATAGCATTGTGCACTTATACTCAATATTACCCTAACATGTCCCAAATGGAATTCTAGATACCCATGGGTTATAAAATATCACCCAAAATCAAACAAGAACATAATGGAATGATTTTTTTCATAGAACGGTTGAATAAAAAAGATACAAGTTAGTATGATCAACACTCCAATGGGATAAAATAACAAAAAAAAAAGTAAAACATTACCCAAATGATACATTATTAAAATAAACCATGTCTTCTATGATAGAAACTCAGACATATCCCATGAAATAAGTGTATCACATCTACAATAGTCACCTCCATCACTTCAAGTCCCAAAGTTCATGAACACCCAGATCCTCCAAGTGGAATATTCCATTTTCTTGGACTAAGTATACGATATTCTATAAATTCCTGATGAAAAATTTATGCTGTGAGCTGTAAATCCAAATAGAATCTCAATAAGTTTTCTATAATTAATTACTCAACAATTGAAAAATATTATGATTTCAATTTAAATAAAACAATTTGTTGTAAGGAATTCATATATTTTTATAAAACATAATTTAAATTAAAAAATATTGTAGATATATAAAAACAGTCATTAATAAACCTTTTATATAAATCATTTATATAAAATAGTTGGCATGAATAAAATAGTTCAATAAATAAGTGACCTATAATCATCAAATATGGTATATCATAGAAAATTGTATCAATCCCTGTGGTACAATAGTTTATAGTAATAGGATCCTTACACTACACATCGGTGGTCAAGGATAATTGTGTGTACATGTCCCATAACTCATATTGTTGGGATTCAACTCCACATTGAGGGGAAAATAATGCCACAATATGTTTATATCGATGTTGTAATCATCAATCCATTACTAGGGGTTAGATAATAGTGTTCTTGTACAAATTTTCACTAACTACAGAGGCACATGTGTTCTTAGATCAATCAATGATTCAATAAATTATGGTGAAATCAATCATTTAATATTAGTTCACAAATACAATTGACCACACTTTGTTTTCAACATTCCCTTCTCAATTAAAAAGAAATCATAGGTTTTCATTAATTAATTCCTTTAAAAATCAACAATCAATTTAATCCAATTATCTAATATATATTGATGAAATAAATTTTTCAATTAAAGACATCAATTTTCTCAAATCCATCCAAAAATTT
Organism: Viscum album; assembly: GCA_963277665.1. Taxonomy (NCBI): domain Eukaryota; kingdom Viridiplantae; phylum Streptophyta; class Magnoliopsida; order Santalales; family Viscaceae; genus Viscum; species Viscum album. The sequence goes on from OY728165.1 coordinate 933,070,451, forward strand.
CAATCCCATTGAAACTAGGGGTCTTCACAATCTCCATTCATTTTTCAAAACCATCCATAAATCTCCTCAAATATAGGGTTTTAGGTCATTTAAAATCTCATTTAAAATCAATCAAGTAATTAAATGGTTTCAATTGTGGGTAAAATACATGGAATTGCCTACCTTTAATCAATGATTACACAATCATACACCCAATATGGGAACACTAACATAAATGTGAAAGTGAGGAAGATCAAGAGGAAATCCTAAAAACACTATCCATCGAAACAGAATCCCAATAAATTATAATCCTTGGTATTCATAACTCATCTTGGAAAGAACATAAAAAAAGGGAAATTCAAAATGGGTAGAGATCACTTATTATATAGGAATAAAATTCTTCCACTAAGTCTACAATCCAAGAAGCGAGGATACCATATGAGTTAAAATTTATTTAGAGATTCTTAAAGGGAATAAAGTTTGAAAAATAGTCAATCAAGAGAAAAGGAAATATAAAACAGGGCTCAATGAATTTAATTATTGTGATCCCTTCTTTTCATACATGAATATTACATTTTTAGATGAATATTCAATATATTACACAAACACATTTTTGAGTACCATAATAGTTTAGTTCCCTAAGAAAAATAGAGCACAATATTCTTAATTAATTAAATATCTTTAATATCTACCATAATTATATTCCTCTTCAGTAATATTAATTAAAAAATTTTCATTATAACATGAGGAATGAAAAAATAAAAAAGGGAGATCTAAGATGCTCAGTAAGGGTGAATGAGGGATATAAATAAGTATAACATGAATATAAGTGTATGATAACAAGTGAATAACATTTGAAAACTATAATCTACATATAAAATATCATAATATTCATTCAGAGAATAATTATTGAAAGTTTATAGTATATGAATTATGAAATCAAAGAACATGAACCATGAGAGCATAACATTAGTATAAGACATAGATTTATAACATACACATAATCCTATAAAATCTTATTTCAAGACTACCCACCAATAAATACATAACATGTTAGGCATGAGATGACCACCCATGTACCTTTTTTAGGCTTCAGAATACCTCTCATATACCAACTTTTGGGCTTGGGCTAACCACCTGTGTACACTCCTTTTTGGTCTGGGGATAACCACCCATGTACTCTTCTTTTTAGGCATGGGATAACCACAAATGTACCCTCATTTTTAGGCATGGGATGACCACCCATATACCTTAACATTATTCCTTGGACAAACCTCCCATGTAACCTTTATTCTCATATAACATTTATCATTACCCAATGAATTGGAGGGAGATATATGTCACACATATCACATAATGAAAATCATACATATGTGTGTCACAAGATCATAAAACATCCATCATATCATACCATGTGAAATGAAATGGTAATGATAAACATTTCATCATATCATAACTTTAGGAAAATAGAAAGGTTTCATAATCATTTCAACATTTCACCACTGCATGATCCATAGATAAAGAAGTGTGTTTCATAAGAATTATACCATGGTATCACCCATGGAAGAGAAAAAAATTTCATAAAAATAAACCATTAAGAGAAATAATAAGATTTTTTTCCTTGGTTCATATCTCTATAAAATAATAAGGTAAATAAATTTATGTCATATTATATTGAAAATGATTTTTACAGATCACTTGGAACATTTTTTTGATGGAAAATAACTTTTCTTTCAAAATCAATTTTTAAAACATAAATCATTTTTGAAATCATTTTCATTGAAAATAAAAATGAAAAATTATTGAGGAAAGTTAAAAAATTAGTTAAAAAAATTCTTGAGGAGGATAAACTTTCTTATTTTAAAACAAAAAAACGAAAACATTTTTAGAAAACATGTTTTTAGGTGAAAAAGAGTGTTCGATTGATTTTTTTTTCATAAAAACATTATTTGGAACTAAGGATTTCATAAAGAGAGGAAAATGAAGGGAAAACATTAATTTTAATAACATAAATATATAAAATAAAAATTAATTAGTTTCTTGAGATATATATATCATAATATTTCACTATTTTAAGAATAGTGATAAATAATCTTGAAAAACAAATTGGCTGTAACATTAAACTCTTACCACACTAGAAACATTGAATAAAATTATCCATGAAAGGATAAAATTAATAGAACATAAAATATTATGAAAAAAGGATATTAATGATATAACATGTTAAATGGGGAGTATATGCACCACATTATATAAATAGGTGTTGAATATGACATGTGTCTCACAGAAGTAAAAAAGTGAAATAGAAATATCATAGCTTAAGTATTGACTTTCATCATAAACATTAAAACCTCTAGTATAATAAATATAATATTATAATACTTATATTATAGAACCATATATATATATATATAATACCATATATTATTTTATTATGAATTATTTTTACCTGTTTATTAACAATCTCATGTTAGAGTCACATTTTGGGAAAAAACTGTTTTAATTCTCATGTACGATTTGGTTTGTTATTTTATATCCTCTTACTTAATTTTTTTAATTATATAATTAATGAAAACCATGATATAAGTATCATATATATTCATTATATATTTATTTAGAGTAATTTAAAAAATTTAGTGAAATAAAATGATATACACTATTCATGGAGACGATAGGTCGTTCGTATACATGAAATTTGTTTCCATTTTCTTTTCAAATTGAAAAAAATTAATTAAAAAATATATATAATATCATTAAATATATATATATATACATAATCTGTTTATTTAACATGTTTTTAATACATTCCATTTAAATTGTGGATGAATAACATCGCTTCACGATACGGTAGTCCTCCGTACACATGAATGACACTATCGTATTCCAAAAAAATAGAAAATTTAAAGGTATGTGTGATATAATTATAAAATAATAATAATGACATAATAAATATCATATATATCATATATAAATAATTAATAAATCATTATGTTGAGCCTCTAGAGATTTTAATGGAGAAACAAATGACATCGGTTTGTGAGGCGGTAGTCCGCCGTGCACCTGAATAATTATTTCATAACCCATTTTATGGAAGTGAAGATGGTTTTATGTAATGAAATTAACAAAAAAAATCTCATTATATTGAATATACTGAATTTTTTATATAATAATGGTATAATAATAATTGAAGGGGTGGAGGAAGAAATGAAGAAAAAAAGATCGTTGAAGAACCTTACCTCTTCTTCGAGTATCCTCCTTAGTTTCTCAATAAAATCACTCATTAGATGGATTAATACCCATAATAATGATTCTAAGACGAGGGGATTGATGTTAATAAGTGATAATTTTAGGTTATGTTTGATCAAAATGGTATTATAGGTGTGAATAAGGGATAGGAGTGAGTTCCCTTTTATAGTTAAGGAAGAGTTTTATTTTTGTAAAACCCCAACTATATTCACTGTTAGTAAGTAAATATCACATAATGTGGATAAAATATTTATAATTAATGAGTTTTAGGGATTATCTAGTATATCCAAACCTCCACCACACAATAGAAAACAATATTTAAACATTGTTTTCCTTAACTTCTATGTTTCCTTATTTTTATCATTTTGGTATTTTTCACTATGATAACTAGTATTTTTAACCTAGGTAATTCATCCTTCCAGAATAAAATAAAAATATACTTAATATATAATTTTAAACCAATTATTATAAATATTAAATAAAATTTATTAAAAAGAATAATATGTGTGATGAAAATTATTTTTATAATAAGCACATGTAACGTGCAAAAACACCATTTTAACCTTAACAACACTAAGATAGTTTTTACTATTTAGAGGTCAATATAGTCATTATAAACGATTAATTGGTTCACTAATGGTATGTTTTTATATTTATTATAATTTAAAAATCACTTGGAAGAATATATTATTTTTATAAATTATAAATCATTAATAAAATATAATTTATCATAAAGTAACATTAATATCGATTTTGGCATTATTCATTTAAATTGAATTTAAAATTATCAATAAAATGATGGAATTTAAATATATTTTGTTAAAAAATGTTTCAAATGATATATTCATCTAAAAAAGTTTAAAAAATAATTCTTTTGATTTAGTTAACTTTTAATATTTTTAGTATCATTTATTTTATTTTATTGTTAACAAATTAATGTCTATGATGGCGTTTATTAAAAAATTAAATTAATTGTTTCATATCAAAAAAATTAAAATAAATTATCATGATAAAAAACTAAATTTTATTTAAAAATTATATTTATAGTCAAAAATATATTGTTTCCATCCATATCCCAGGACTTTATAGATATTAAAGGCACAAAATGTTCCTTTTTTTCTTTTTCTTTACATAACTTATTATATATGTCACAATCATTGAAAAGTGAAAACAATAATTAGAAAAATATTTACTAAGTTCAATATGGTCAAAATATGTTCAAAACTAGGGTTTTGGACAAATTGGTAGGTCATTTTATCCCTCATCTTCTAAGTTTAACCCCACAATAAATCAATTTTTTTACCTTAACCCAGAAAAATAATTTTAACTCTTTTCACTATTAATTATGGTCAAAAATTATGTTAGACCCATTATAAATTATAAATTATTCTTATTCCAAATATGTAATCCATTTTTCCAAATTCCATTCTCATAAGTGGAAAAAATAAATTTAAAATTAATCTCACACATGTGATGAAAAAGTTGGGTTTTAAAGCGTTAATGTTCAAAAGTTTTCAAACTTTTTATTTCAAATTTCAATAGAATAATAATCAAAATGAACTAAATTTTATTAACATATAAATAATTGAACTAATAATACCTTAAAACCAATTAAAAATATAATTTATCTTTGTAAATAATTCAGGTTAAAAGACATTTTTCAATTAAAATTAGTAATTTTTTACTATTCATAAAAAAATGGATCTTTTCAAAAAAATCATAAAAAATAACCATATGATAAATTTGAAACTGTGATTTAAAAAATAATTTATATTTTGTGAAATTAATTGTCTAAAATTGTCAAAAACTAATATTATAATTGTTCACAAAAAATAAATAATTTTTTTGAGAAAAAAATATATTTTTGAAACATATAATGAAATTACAAAAAAATAAGTATTTTTAACAATATTTTTTATTTATATGAAAAATTTATATGTGAAATTTATAATTTAATTAATATTATTCATACTTCTATGTTTAATAGCTAGTTTATAATGGTCAGGTTTGAATAATATTAATAATAGATAGTGTTTTTGTTAAAACTTAGTATTGTGTGTAAGACAATCTAAACAACTTCCGTATGTAGTAAAATATGACCTAGTATTGAAATTTTAACAATCTTAACTATATTTTTTTTATAAAATAACCTATCAAGGAAAATTAATTTATTGAATAAAACAAATATTTCATAAAAAATTGGGGTGTTACATTCTACCCCTGTAAAAATGAATTTTACCTTCAAAATTTTTCTTGGTCACCTGAGGTTTAACATTTGAAAATTCCTTAATTGAAATAAAAAACATAAAAATAATTAATAAAACATCCTCTATAAAAATATAAATATAAGTGTGAAATTAATTTGGAATAAAACATAAGAGGTATCCAAATAGGAGAGCATATGTGAGAAGTGAAAACATAGACATAGAAGATAAAAATGCCCAAATACTGATAGAAAGTGATAGAGATCATTCTTCACAAAAACATGGGTGATCGAGAGAAAGTTAAAAATAATAGATTCATAAACAAAAGTGGAAAGAAAAAGGTCATTGATATCATCAAAAAAGATGATAATAGGATGACATTTTATTTAATGATCCTTCTCCAAATGTTGCTTTTTTTACAAAAGTATATACTAACTTGATTTCATTATATTTCATAAGAAAAATATTAATCTTTTTTTGTGTCTTGATAAACCTCTACATACTCTCTACACTAAGAAATAAAGGTGAATTTTTTATTTTGGAGGAACTAACAAATTATAAGATCCATTGATATAATGATAATCTATTCTATCAATCACAATAAATTAGTTAGCACATGTTATCCAGTATACATAATCCTTCATATAGTGACTTAATACATTAATATCTAAATACATTTCCAAATTTCATTTTAAACCATTATATAAATGGTTAACCATATAAAACTTACAATATATTAAAATCTAAGAAAATCAGAAATATAATCCCTAAATTTTAAAAAATTGAACTTATCATTAATCCCCCAAAAAATATGAAGTATCCCTCAATTGTCACATATCAATCATTTGAATAACTTCATCAGATATTCTCCTAAAACATGGTAATAACCAAAATTAACACTAAAACATATTTAAAAAATATATGCTTCATCATTCCTTACATATAACATATATTATTGGATATATTTATTAAATCCAAAAATTATGTAAACTCCATTAATGATAACACAAATCGTTTATCCACAAATCCTTAATCTCTCCCAAGGTCATCAATACTATCCAATTTAATTTATTCATAGGAATCATCTATTTCCCCAAACTGAACACCATTGTATCAATATCAGGAACATATTAATAGTTACCTTACCATAATAATTTTTTTCCACAAAAAATAGAATTTCCATTAATTAATTTTTCTAGTTCATCACTATCATGAAATATATTCTTTTTCAAAATGCATTACATACAAAATATTGAAGAATATTTATATATTTATTGACACATATAATATCATCCCTAAAATATAATACATAAATACTCCAATCATCCCACTTCCTTATTAAAACATTAACTAGGATTCATCATCTAATTCATTAATACCTCTTTCCATTCATATTTCTGCCATAGTGTTTTCATCATCAATAGAAAAACCATTACTTATAAAAACTTGATGATTCACATCATGAGATTTACCCTTAAGAATCAATTTGTATTATTCTCATTATTTACACATTTAAAACATTCTAAATTCAATGATTACTTAGAAAGAACATTATTCTCATCCATTGTGATGACCATAATTTTCATATTCACTTTTCAATTACTTTCTACATGACCTTCTTTTTCATACTCAAAATTTATTCCCACCCCTCTAAGAAATTTACTTCAGTGATTCTACCCACATTATCAACATATAAGAAACTATATCTTATTTAATTATTTTTCTCCATCACTTGATCATTTAGAGAACTCCATCATTATCTTCATTGGTGAATCTAAGAGTTGGTTAAGGTGAACATTGTTAATCATGCATTGTGATAACTAATCAGGCATAATCACAATATCCTTTACTCTAGTCATCATACCATTTAGATTTTTATCAACAAATTTTCCTTTAAATTCAATGTAAACCCAGTTCCTTCTGGTTCCCACCACTGAATAAAACTAAAAAGCACTTTTTGAGAAACACTAATCATATTATAAAACCACATAATCATGAAAAATCACTTATTTTATGTATAAATAATGAAACATTCTCTTCAATTTACAACACCTTAGGTTTATCATAGATCATTATTTATAATCAAATATTTAAATACTTCATGATGGTTAATAAAGAGTGTGAATTATCAAAGCATATCAATCGTTAGTGTTAAACCAGGTGTGTGAAAAGTCACATTTTCATGAACCAATTCATGATCAAGTCTTTCTCAATACCTTTTTTTCATGGTTTTTAGACAAGGTACATCTATATGAGATCCACATACACTTATAGTATCCAAACATGAATTTATATCTTGAAAAACACTCACACTATCCTTTATGAAAATTCTAGGACATTTTTTATACACTAACTCATCCTTAGACATATCTATTGGAACCAAAAATCATCCCATTGAAGGAATGAATAATGTCATGACTAGTTTAAAGTGAAGACGGACCCGAATAGCCTCAAAATTCATAAAAATCATCAAAGGGGTTTGTTTCATGAAGATACTCAATAGAGACCCCTTGCCAATGCGATTATGAAGATGGATGATGATGTCTTAATGAGTATGATGGATTTTTACAGCTCCCTATAGCTCTGAAGCATACCATTTCTGTAAGTCAAGCAACAAGAGTTCCTAGGCTTTGTGATCGCGAGTGCCGATAATGGTGTCTTCACAATTCTAATGAAGCTCAGCCGCTCTATGACATCTCATTTTCTACATACTGAGACCCATTATCATCACTTTGATGGTCCCTTTCCTAGTATGATCATGTCCAATGATGCCCTATAGCTTTGTGATGTAACTTTTTCATCACATCACCTACTTTATTCTTTATTCCAATCCTTTTGAGCACCACAAACGCCCATTTCTTATAAATTGAAGTCTCACCCCCTCTAAAAAATTGTTACTCCAACCCTTCACCTTCTAACCTCAAATTTCATGAAGCTCCCAAACATTGTGAAACTGAGATAAAAATAGACCATCCTAGGTAATTAAGCAACATGAACCATGATTTTCTATGTTCTTCATGTCACCTACTCATAGGGATTCCCTTCGCGGAGGTCTTTATCCATTCTGAAGGAGGGATACCCTTCAGGATTCTCAAGGCTCCACAAAGAATTAAGCCTTCATGGATCACTCTCCAAAGAAAGATCTATTTGGTAAGGCAAAACACTGCTCCACCAAGATCCTTCCTTCACAAAGAACCATTCCTTTAGAAATTCCCTTTCCTCCATGAATCCCCTATTAGTGATCCCTCTGACTTCATGAACCCATCTCCTAAGCGGCCCTCCAGGATCATATGAAGTGTTTTTATGGTTCCTCAAGCGGTCTTTCATATTGTGTTTCCACACCTTCTGCTTCATTACATATGTATGCTATCAAATATTGATTCTTCACATAGCTACTCTAATGTTGCCCCCTCAATTGACCACTCCTACACCTCACTCCCATCAGGCATTTCTTGTGCCTTCAATTCCCAACATGTGGTTTGATACATGTTATGTAAGTCTAAGGGATGATAAGTGAGTCCTCATAATCAAATTTGCTATATTTTAAACTCCCATGCACCCATGACCTCAACACATGATGTAAAACTATGATCGGAATATGCGTGGAGAGTCCTAGAGGACCAGAAGGGGGACCAATGCTAGTTCCCTCACACTCACTCTATCTCTCCCTTTGGGATTTGTCACCATGTGTGGATTGGGAAGTCTCCCTATAATCCCTAAAACACATCTTCAAGATTTCCTCTTGGAGTAAGTACCACTCTCCATATCCCTAGGCCTCTAACCATGCGTACGACCCACACCATCCCTTATTGATGTACCTTTAATGATGCTATCACATGGCCTACTGTTACCTATTGTTTCCCATACAGAGCATGACTCACGTGAGCTTAGAGAGAAGAGTGACCATAAAATCATATTTGGTCTGATATCCATGCGTAATCCCCATTACCCTCTCCACCAAACTACAAGGAATTTTATCCCTGTCTTCTAAATAGGGTACATAGGAAGCCTCTCCAAGTTTCAATCCCATCATTCCCCACAATCTAGATATTCTAACTACTTCATGTTAGTTCACTTTAATCCTATATATTGTTAAACTGTATCCTCAGAACTACATGAGCTTGGAACCCTTTTAGGTATGTATGAATCCTCTTTGAGGTTTAATCCCAACCAATAGTAAACTATAGTTCTCCCTTATAGGGATGTACCCTCCTGATGTAACATCTTACCTCTTTGGGGTGCATCTCTCGGATCCTCCTATCTTAGGTGTTCTGGTCCACATGGGTAGATAACCATGAATAAGCCCCACACACCACCATACTCATCCAACCAAGAGTTACCCTCTGGAGAAGGGACTTTAACCACACATAATCCCATAGCACACCTCTAGGTCTTTTTCCTATGTATACACACTGATTCTATACCCCCATCTAGAACTATGTGTAATTTGATCCCTTTCTTTCAAATAGGGTAAGTAGGAAGCCTCCCCTTGGATCAATCACATTTCCCATTTCCTATCCTGATCTCTCCTTCAGGTATTTGTGTTTTGAGAAGATCATGCCCCAACCCGGAGGTTACATTTCCTCTGGTTATCTATCCATGTGATCCATATCTCACATTCTACCTCATTAGGCATCTCATTGCCCCAGCCGGAACTATGTATAATTTGATCACTACCTTCTATACAGGTTATAAAGGAATCCTCCCGGAAGTGCAAGCCCACCACTATAACCTTCATGTTGGTTCCACCTAATTCATTCCATCCACTTCATCCAATACTCCATCACCAATCTTGATTCTTACCATGGCCACCACACCCTAGTGGGATCATTCCATCCACATCATCGATGCTTCTAGAAGCACATATGTAGCTAACCATGAATAATCCCCACACATCATGTCTAACCAACCGAGAGTTCCCCTCTTGTGATGGGATTCTAACCACATGTAATACCCAAATCATCCCTTTAAAATATGTGGTTTTTGACCCCTATCTTATAAATATGATACATAGGAAGCCTTCATGAGGTTAAATACCAACTAATGGTAAACCTTGGTTCCCCCCTTTTTAGGGTGAGCCTCTCTGATCCATCCTTTCTGATGTCAAGATTATCCTTCATGGTGTAAAACCTTCTCTTCACAAGATGCACCACCTTGGGTCTGGTCTCATTGTTCATTTTGACCCATCCACACTTTCCCCTTTTTTAGGTGTGCTTCCCTGATCCATCATTTGTGATATCCAGATCAACTTTCATGATGTGAAACCTTTCCTTTTTGGGAAACATCATCCTAGGTCCATCCTTATTGGGTGTTTTGATCCATTCAACTGGTAAACCATCCAAGTGCTCCCTCCTAGGGATGTATCTATATGATCCACTATCATCAGTATTATGATCAGTCTAATATAAATTTTCTATATATTAAACTCACATCATAACCCTTGTTAAACATGGGAATCTGAGGAAAAAATTTGAGGCATGACTCCAGTATAAGAACCCCAAAATCGATGTGGGATTCCTCAGGATTCTTCACCCTAAGAATCCACCTAATAAGGGAGAATAAAGGTGTTATAATGTTCTAGTATCCAGACATGCCAGTGATGACCAGTAAAATAACTCTTCTGACTGAAGGTTTCTTCCTTGATTGGACCCTTTAAATTTTATTGATAAAAGTATCATAATTAATTGGTGTCTAAACAAATATGGAATTAGGTATAATTTCATGAACAACACCTTAATCTCTACGGGAGACCTGAACTAGGCGATGAATTCTAAGGATGAATCCATGGAAGGAGATACTGACATCCCATCATCCCATTTTGATAAAGGAGAAAACATAATTGAAGAAGTGATGAATTCCACCCTCATTTAGAAATAGAGAATGTGGGGTATAATGAAGCTGTCAACATCGTCGACACACATGCACACAGAGGCAACATACCATAGAAAAAAGCATTAGAAATAGAAAATGGTGAACCTGACACAAATATTTTCTCTTTCAACCATAGACATTAGTAGTGTTAGAGACATAACTAGATAATCATGTAACCAGATCCATCAATTTGGTGCCATGTATCACATAGAAAATAGTGGGTTTGGCATGTAACTCACTAGAATTTGGGGCAGTTAACCCTTGGGAATTCTAATTTGTGACATTGTTAGTGTGGATCTCTCTTCCTATTTGTGGAAGACTGAATGGTGCTGGGGAACTAGGCACTGATTTTTTTCTATCCATACTCATAGTTGAATCTTTCTGCCTTTTAGGACCCAGGACCTAGGAAACCAGTCATCTATTTCATACAGACATAGGGGAAGGGGAAATTCCAATGTGGAAATCCTGTATGGTTCCACCTCTTCCATGACCTCATCCACAACCATGGATACTGGGTTCCCACACCCCATATAACCCTAATAATTTATACAGAGAAGGGTGATCTACAATCATATCCGATGGTATGAATAAGATGGGGCCATCCCAATGAGGGATATGGATGACAAGTATTTGGAGTCTTTTATACCTCACTGTCACTACCACCTACAAGGTCCGTGTAGGGATACATTTATCCCCACTTAAACATTAAACCATTTCGGGGACATCTCTTTAGAACACCCCATGATTCAAACCCCTTCGCTAAAAAGGTTAGGTACATTCGAGTCATACCAATGATGAATTATACTAATGATCCACTGAGGAGAGCTCCCACCAGGCCATGTCAATGCTAACATCCGGTCCTTCATACCAAGGAATAGATGGTCTATATTACTACACCACCATCTCTAGTCTAACTGACCCAACACCAACATCATGAATATGATCCAGAAGACTCCCTTAAAATGGTGTTATCTTCCATAAAATTGATTCCAATGTCACCTTTGACATATATTATCAGTTATCTGATATTATAGAGCAGGGTCACATACATGTCTGGTCAGAATTGGGACCCCATCCAACCCATGTGAAGGTTGGGTTAATTCTTCTAGTCACTAGCATGGATCTTAGCCATTTTGGGCCTACCAGTTATGATTACATTCAGTACATAGGTCCTCACCATACCATCAAAATCCATAGTAGAGGTCATCCCCACTCCAGCATCAACCAACATGGAGGTTTACCCTATTCTCATGATCCAAAGTATGAATATTTTCCCTCATGTCTTAGGTTATCAATGTAAAGGCCCTCATCACATTATCACTATCTCTAGTGGAGGTCATCCCTGCTCCAGTGATCATCCAAGTGGAGTCCATGCCTGCTTGATTGATGGCCATAATGAAGGTCCTCCCTATGTCTAGTTTAATCAGTAAGAATTTCCTCCACATGCTATCACTACCAACTGGTGCGAAGTTCTTCCCTATGAAACAAATGGCTAGAATAGATGTCCTCCCCATGTTATCGCTAGCTCAGTAGAGGCCCTCCCTGTTCTAGCACTCCCTACCACAGAGGTCCTCCACATGTGGTTTGAAACAGACATAGAGATCATCCCCATGTTCCCTTTGATATATTCCCAGGTGCACCTTAAACCTCAACCCACCAATGCGGAGGTCCTCCCCACTCCATCATTAACCTGCATGGAGGTTCTCCTTGTGTTGAAGATCTCTCTTTCCTCGAAGGACCATCCTGGGGAAATATGGAGAACCGTCACCACCAAAGGAAGGATCCTAGGAAGCACTAGATAATAGTCAATCCCCCCTTCTTTTCATATTCTGAAGTAGAATGTTATTTGATGATGGAGCCTTCACCCCAATCCTCTATATTAAGGTCTAGGGTAGGAACCCAGTATGCGAGATTCATAATTTCAGAAAGTGAAATGCACCATATCCTCGACATCCTTCATAGATTCATATAATAGGAGGAAGATTTGACTCCTTTCTAGGGTATTTCCATATAGTCTTATCGGTTGGTTTATCCAAAGATTCTGGAGAATTATGATGGCATTATCTAGCAGTGCCACATGGTTTAACTAGACATGATTCCTATTTCTCACCACCCCACATCACCTGATTATCACCAGACACTCCAAAAATGTTGTGTTCAGAGTTTTAATGTGCTCTGAAAAATTATTATCGAGGAGTCCCAACACATTCAAATATGTGGTTGGGGACAGTATAAATCTATCCACTTCAGTCCTATCCTACGCCAACCCAAATTATCATATGATATTGATTATATGATTCCAAGTGTTGTCATGGTTAACAAGGCTGGCCATAATCTACTTAAGGTGAAGGACACCAATATAGGGATCATTGAAAAGAACATGCCTTTGGGAGTAGTGTAACATTAGATAGATCCCCATGGCGTTATCAATCACCAGAAAAGAAACTTTCTTGGAATTTATGATCCCACCAATTCATTACATCTTGATCAGGTCCCCAATAAGGGAAAAGGACACTCTCAGTCTATTATGCCCTTTGACACATCTGGTTCGACGCAGAAGATTAAGGATGATCCCGAGAAGGCTATGATGCTTTAACATCTCATGGAACAATAGAATATAATTGATGATCTCCTCTCTAAGTTCCTAAAATAACCATTCCTAGATTATGGTTATCCTTAGTATGAACCCATCCACCCTCCATTGGGGAAGCTATGGAAACCATAGGTTCTTATCAGAAAATCTCTTCTCATTGATCTTGACAACATTGCACATCCCGAAAGGGTGGATACTAGTGTTTATGGAAAACCGACGTGGTATACATTATGAAATCTGCCCAAGAAACATGAGAATAATCTCCGATACCAAAATCCATAAGTCATTCCTCTAGAAATTACTCAGGTTTCTCTTCGGTGTTTCATACAAACACCAGAAGGGCCCATGTTTGTCTATTATAACTAGTTAACCATCTGGTCTATAATTGATTGGGAAGATCTTTATAGGTAATTTCTTCATCAGTTTATCTCCAAAACTTACAAGAACAATATTGATGACCTATTCAAGTGAAAACAATGTCCAGATGTAAACTTGACACACTTTGTCTCTAAGTGGAAAGGCCTCACATATTCACTTGATATGTCACTGACTCAAGAGAAGCTACTGGCATTGTTCATGGGGAACATAAAGACTAAACTGGTCCCATCACTCATCACTTATAATTTCCCTAGAAGATTCTAGGATTTCTATAACAGGGTTCATCGCTTATAATAATCCTTATAGTAGGCCAAAATGACACATCTATTGCATCCCACACCCCTTGTGAGAAGAGCTTCCAAAGCTGAGGTTCTTGCCATTGCATAGATAGAGGCCCCCATACCACTATATTTTTTGTCAGTGGATCCACCACTGAAGCTTCATCAAGGGATACAACCTTAGGACCAACCTAAGGCTCAAAATCTCCTACCTTAGAATTGGTAGGTGTCATCACGTAATGTACCATCATCTCCCGAGTGAGATAGTCAGGTTCCACCTCCTTACAGGCTCCAACCCCACATCATGACCAGTCTCAGGAAGTTCCATTCCCAGACTAGCGAAACTAGACCTTCTCATTTGAAGAAGCTCAGATCCACGGTTATTTCTGAAGTGCATTGGATCAGGGAATCCTAAGGTCACCAGACTATAGGAGGCTCAAAGAGGCTGATCTCATAGATATCTCTAACTACTACACATATCATTGATTCCTTGGACATACTATCAAGTTGTGGTATGTGTCCAAGGATTGGATCCAGGACCAAGTTGAAAACAATATAGTTAGGTTGGGTCCTACCCTGTCATAGGCGATGTGTCTCTATACATATCTGGATAGAAATAGTGAGGGTGAATGATAGCAGGTATCCAGTCACATGTCTCAAAAGTATGACAAGTGGTTGGACCAAAGATAAGTCACTCACGATCACCATATATTTTGTGCTTGTTTGAATCATCCTGAGCCTTCTGAAGTAGTTTTTATTTATTCCTCTACTACTACAAATATTTTTAAGCCTTCTCCTTCTCATAAGAGCATGTTTCATTAGTGTAGGGGAAAGAAAAGCCACACATTGGTGCTGAAGCCATCTCGTACTCTTGTTGACATTATGGCTCCAGAGATGTGAGTCACTCCCAAGATTCTCTTAGTGATAGAGGATTCATCAAGTGATTATAATGAGTATTCCTCAGTGAATACCATTGAAATGGTGGACCCTTACATGGTTCCCGATGATGAGGAACGATAGGATGATCCTCCTAATGTTCCTAGTCGGAATTATTGTCGATGTAGTTATGGCTATGTGAACTAATAGAATGCTCAGTACAATTCTTTCAACCAAGACGTGCATGGAAATGAGACCAAAAAGTAGGATCAATACAGATTTCAACATGAACAACTCTCTCATCCCAACTTTTCAGCCTTACCACCACCACTTTTCATGTTACTCAATCAGTCAGAGAATCCGTGACCACGCTATGCTCAGCCACACCCGCGGTATGCTCAGCCGCACCCAAATTTTTCTAGATCTTATTAATATAAGAGTAAACTAGAATTCATCTTTCATGATGCATCCAACAAGCAATGATATATCCCCAGAACCATCCATAATCCACCGTTTTGACCAGAAACGCCTTTCATACCATCTTTTTCAGAGATACTCCCTTCCAATAGGAATGTGAATCTAGCACAGAAGTATGTTGTTCTCAAGAACCTTTCTAGAATTCCTAAAAATTTCTAAATCCTTGAATCTCTATTCATGTTAGGAGATATGAATTCAACTCTCACATAGGCTTAGAAGATCCCCCTCTAGTTCAAAGAATAAGTAGCAGACGCAAATGCCTTCCTTGCTGAGGATATCGAGCGAGAAGAATTCCAATACATCATCTCATTCTTAGGAGAAGATGAAGGTTCTCCTAAACAGGTCCACATTCATCCATTGTACATCACTGGTTAGTTAAACGGTGTGAAAGTCCACCACTGTCTTGTCAACAAAATGTTTTGTGGTCAATCTCATCTTGACCTAGATGCTCTGCAAGCTAGGGTTGTCTGAAGAATTTCTAGCTCCCCATGACATGAAGATTCATGTTTTTGATCAGATAGAGTAAATGACATGGGGAAAGATCCATCTAAAGACCCTTCTCATTTTCATGATTTATAGTACTGAATTCATGGTCATGTCATAAGACACCGCCTACAATGCGCTGATGGGTAGACCCTGGTTCCACCTACATGAAGCTATTCCTTCCTCACATCACAAATGTCTTAAGTACTACCTTAATGGTTGAGTGGGCTTCTCCGGGGAGGCACATCACACTTTTCCTCCTATTAATCCCACTACCTAGATGACGACTATTATAAGAGCAAGTAAATTCATATTCAAACAAATGAGATTGAGTACACTACTCATCTGGATAACCCATGGGAAGAAATGTATGATGCATTCATCCTTATGATTCACCGATTAGTGGACACAACCCTGGACTGGGGACAATGATTTGTTGTTTCCAAGATATGGGGGAAGGGTTTTCTAAAGTACAAGGAATACTGGAATATCACATCTTACTCCTACACGAATCATGATAGAGTGATTCCAGTTCCCCTTAACCCTATAAGGTATCGAGACAGTTGCCCCTGGAAACAATAATATTCTATACTTTCTTGTTCTATCAGGATGAGATAAAATAAATCAAGATTATGAACCACTATTTAATTGATATTATCATATGTGGACCCTTGGGTCGAAGGCCTTATGGGATTAGGTTGATATATTTCTTCTCAATAGTATTACCAGTACAGGGATCTCCTGGTGAAGATTTCACCATCACTCAGTCTGATACCATTATTATTATAGGGTCAGCTAACTCAGTAGAATTTCCTCCTGTTGATGATCCTCTTTCCTCAGATGATGAAGGGGAATTCGAATATGTTCCTATTTCATTCAAAGAAGGTGTCTCTACCATCGTCGATGAGTTAGTACAGGTGAATGTTATTACCGAGACAGACCCAAGGATAATAATGATCTTTACAAATATGCCTACCAAAGAACAAAAATAGTATGTGGACTTCCAAAAGCAACATCATGATTTGTTTTCTTGGAGAAATTATGAGATGCTAGGATTAGATCCTCAGGTCACTGTCCACCACCTTGGTCTCTCGAAAATCCATTACAGGTTCAAGTAACCTCATAAGAAGATTAACCCTTCTCACTGTTCCATGGTTGAGGTCGATGTTGATAAGACAATTAGTGCCAAATTCATCCTGGAAGTTCAGTATCCTAGATGGTTAAACAATAAAATTTCCTTTAGGAATAAGAACATATAGATAACAGTCTTTATCAACAACCATCACTATACAAAGGATGCTTTTACCCTTCCTGTGACATAGTTGTTGATCAATGCCACTACTAGATTTCAGGACCTCTCCTTCATGGACGGATATTCTGGGTATAATAAAATCTAGATGTCCAGCAAGGATTAAGATTCCACCACCTTCAATCCACCTCAAGGTACTTTTTGTTTCCATGTAATGCCTTTTGGTCTAAGGAATGCAGGAGATAATTATCAGCATTCTATATGCCACATATTCAAGCGGATCCTTAGGATGATGGTGGAATGATACATGAATGATTTTGTGATCAAATACCACCAGCATTAAGACCATCCCAGAGATCTTGATAAAGTGTTTGGATTCCTCTATTATCAACATCTAAAATATAAACCCCTTGAAGTGTTCCATTGGGGATAAATTTGGAAAGTTTCTTAAATTCATCATGAGATACATAGGAATAAAAATAAATATAGAGAAGATCAAGGCCATCTGTCAGATACCCCCTTCAAGAAAACTTCTAAAACTCAAAGGATTTCAAGTATAATTAGCCTACATACACTGCTTCATTATGAATCTAGCTAATAGGTGTAATCCCTTTTCCAGACTCATGAAGAAAGGTGTCATCTACCAATGGTATGAAGAGTTATGGACTACTTTTTAGGAGATCAAGTAGTATCTTCTATAACCTATGGTTCTGATGTCACCTGTCTCTGGTAAGCCGCTGGTCCTCTATGTGACCTCACTAGAATAATCCCTCAGTTCCCTACTCACCTAGAAGAATAACAAGGGGGATAGAAAAGTGTGTACTACTTCATCTTCATTATTATCGACACCGATACCAGAGATTCCTCTACCATGAAGAATTGTCTCGTACTAATTTTTTTAATGTAGATGTTATGAAATTATCTATAGTACCATGAGATATAGCTGGTGTCTTTTGTGGATCTGATAAAGTACATTCTGAGTCTCCCTATGTTGACAGACCATATAACATAGTGGACAGTGATCCTTCAGTAGTTCCACATTAGGTTTGTTCTACAGAATGCTATTAATGGTTAGGAACTAGAAGATTTTCTGGCCACCCATCCATCCCCTGTAGAAAAGTCTCTAGATCTTGATTTTACAGATGATGCCATCCTCTAATTGGATCATGTCGTGTCATACTAGAAGATTCACATTTATGGTGCCTCATCGAGCCCCACTAGTAGGAGAATCAATGATCCCATACTTAATAGAGTAGGCCTAGGTATCATATTCATCACGACTACACATGCTATTTTTCCCTATTCATTTTTATTGGTAGAAGTTTTCACCAACAATGAGGCAGAGTATCAAGATCTGACCATTGGTCTCAAGATATCCCTTAAGATTGATGTTCCCCACCTACATGTTAAGGGGAGCTCTAATCTAGTCATCAAGAAGATCAACAATGACTATGTTGTTAGAAAGCCGAAGCTCATGCCCCTATTGGAGCATGCTTATCTGCTGATGGCCTAGTTCCCTTCCTGGCTAACAGTCGTTCATGTTCCTCGATAACAGAATGGTTGAGATAATACCTTGGCTATCCTTGCTTCATCACTTGTAGATCCTGACCAAGATGATTTGATTATCCATGTGGGGCATCGAAGGGTCATCACTAATGTTACTCTAAACGATGGTGATGGATAGCAACTAAACAATCTTACTGATGATTCCTCTATATATAGACCCCAATCCCCCTTCCACATCATAAGAGACCCCTGGTTGGAAAACTCCTTTTTTGAGTACCTATAAAATGTCAATACTTAAGAACACAAAGCTAAAAATGAGCGAATCTATCAGTATGCAGTGCAGTTCACCATCCAGAGTGGTCACAACCTTGAGTAGATCCTCTACAAACATATGTTTGTTGGAGTTCTCATCAATTGTGTTAAGGGGGATCAGGTTTCCAAGGTCATGAAAGAAGTTCATGCCAGTTTCTATGGAGCTCATTAGGTCAGGCTGAGACTATCCCCCCAAATCTAATGGTTGGGATACTTCTAGACACCATGGTTCATGATTGTATCGAGTTCTCAAAGAGGTTCCATAGGTGTTCGATTGATTCCAATTTTGTGCATTGGATTTCAGATCCCCTCCAAACTACCAAGTACTCTTATACCTTTATGGTTTGAGGACTCAATGTCGTGGTACCATATCCACCAACAATAGATCTCCAGTTCTGGTTCATCCTAACCACCACATATTTCTTCTTCAAGTGGGTAGAAGTGATTACACTCAAGGAAGTCAAGGCCCGTTATATCATTGATTTTGTGAGGTCCAACATCATCCATCAATTCAGAGTTCCTCATGGTATCCTCATCGATAATAGAACTAATTTTCAAGATGCTGAGATAAGGAAATTGTACACCAAGTATATTATCCAATATAAACATACTTCTCTCTATAATACACAATCAAATGGGACAATCAATGTCTTCAATAAGACAATCTTTAACATTTTTCATAAGATAGTTGGTCAAAATAAGAAAATATGGATGAAAAATCTCCCAAACACCCTCTGTTATTACTGTACAATGACTCATAATTCCACCCCGGTGACACCATATTCCCTAGTGTATGGAAGAAAATCAGTACTACTCATCATGATTTAGTTTTCATCACTTCATATAGCTTTATATGATCAGAAGACATCATAAAAAGTAACTGAATTATATTTGGCTGAGTTGAGAGACCTCAATGAGAACATGATCTAGGACTTGTAAAATATGGAAATGCATAAGAAAAATATAGCCAGAGATTTTTACAAGAAGGTTTGTCTCTGCTTCTTCATTTAGGGGGATATAGTATTGGCCCAAAGAATGCCGATGATACCTAGCATGAAGACACCATAGTTAGAGCCCAAATAGGAGGGACCTTACATCATTCATAGGGTTTCCCCCCAATGGAACATACTATATTCTTACTATGGATGGAGAGTGAATCATTACTCCCATCAGTTACTAGTTCCTATAGCAATAATTCACATAAGTGAGTTATTTTATTGCATGATGATAAACTTAAAACTGTAAACACAACCCCTACAGTCTAAGATATATGATCTTAAACAAATATTACTTTCATACTACATGGCATTAAAATTCTCAACATTGTATGGGATTAAAGATTTAAAACTTCCCAACATCATTATCCCACATGATGTTAAACTACACAATGCCTCATCCCACATGACGTTAAACTGTTTTTTCTTCCTTACTGCATGACGTTAAACTGCAAATCATTCAAGAACTATGTGTGGCTTGATTCCTAACATTGTAGGATATCTGGGAAAGCCTTGACATTTTTTCCTTTAGGTCTATCCCCATGTTCCACAAATATTCTCATCCCATTGAACATTTGGCCTTAGTTCTCTTTAGGGATTGTACAAGGTGTAGTTGGGAATTATTTGGTTCTCAATCACGTTGGGTTAACAAAAACCGCACCATGTACCCCCTGAGAGAATTTGTCACATATTGTGCCCCTAATGAATGAAATTAAACTACATAGAATTAAAGAATTATATTTGGATTGATTCGTTCCCATATAGGATAGGTAAGAACACCCATACAATTTTTATTTAGGTCCAGACCCATGTTCCTCAACCTTTTCGGCCCCTTCGGCCCTACCTTATGGTCTGAGTTCTATGGCATTAAAATAAAATATCTTCCATCCCACATGATGATAAACTATTTTTTCCTACCTAAAATACATTAAACTACATATTATTTATGGTCCTTTTTTCATGAACAAAAAAAAACTTCCCCACTCATCCCACAAGATAATAATCTGCCGCTTCGTCCTTACCACATGACGTTAAAATGCATAGTACTCTGTCATAATTACTTTCATCCATCCCATTAGTTTTAGTCCTCTCTTGGGGGTGAATGGTGATGTGTGGACCTATTATATCCTTGTTCACATCGTGTTTACTCTACCATTCCACACACATCCCCCATGGGATATTATTTCCCCCTAATGTCTAAGCCGCATGATAATAAACTGTGTCACAACTTGCATTGTTACCATATGATGTTATACTGTATGGAATTCAAGAAACACGTGTTTATTGATTCTCATCCTTATGGTATATTTAAGAATTAATATATGTGCGGTCTTTAGGTCCATCCCCAAGGTTCCCCAGGTTCCTCCATCGGTTCGGCCCTTTTGGCCTGAGTTCTCTCTTGGGAGTGTGTGGTGTGGTGTGGACGTCTACTATCATCATTCACATCGGGTTTATTTTTACCATGCGACACACATCCCATTAGGCGTACCATCACCCCCAGTATCCTTAACACACAATGTTAAACTATATTGAACTTCAAAAACTATGTATGTATTGATTCCCATATTTTTAGGATATATAAGAACACCCAAACATTTATTCTTCGGGTCTAGCCCTAGGTTTTGCAACCCATATCACTTCTTCCGACCACTCATCTTCTTGTGTCATCTACCGTTAATTGAATCCCTTGTACTCTATTATTCTACATTAACATTCTTAGATACACTATGGTGTAGAGAAAGGGTGTTGGATTCTTCTTGGACATTATATCATTCCATCTATATGCCTAACATTCCCCATTATTTGTGTCTCCATCATCTTTCAAATACCGAAGGAACCCCAAATAGTATAGATGCTCAACCACATGGCTCACCTACCATTCTTGTACAACATACCGGAGGATCTTAGATGATATTTTGATTTTTTCCCCATGTTTTTGAATTCAGTCAGTGGTTGGCCATCATTTATTTATTTCCATCCCATGAAATATGATATGGACGTTGTGTATTGAATATGGTCAGTGGATATCCTATATCATTTTCCACCCCCATTGTGTCCCAAATATTGCACACAATGATTCAAATCCTTATGCTTAGGAGGAACTTCAACACCCTCAGTGTTATCCCTCCATGAACCTTTCCACTTTGATAGAGAATACCAACATCATGGAGTCATACTTGAATCTACAACTCCACTTCTTTGTGATTCCATGTGTCACGAGGATCCTATTCACCCTTTGTTTCCCACACCAAGCATAGATCATCTGGGATTTGGTGTCTGGATATGGTTTTTCCCACATTGAAGAATCACGCCATCATATGGTCAAAGCCTTATTACCTTAAACTATGTGCGGGTTTTCCCTTGGGGACGTGTGGTGTGGCATGAGTCTTTTTGATCGACATTTAAATCGGGTTACTTTATAGTGTCTCCACTATGCACTTTTTCCTTGTGGTCTGAGTTATATGACCTTAAACTAAGATCTCTCCCATCCCACATGATGATAAACCAATGTGTTTAACTGCGAGAAATTAAATTTCATAGTGTGTATGGTTCCTTTTTGTATGAAATTAAAAGGAAAATTCCTCTTTATCCCTCATGATGTTAAAATACCCCATCCCACATGACGCTAAACTACTGCTTCATCTAGGTTTCATAAAAATAAGCTGTGCAGTGACTTAATGTCTTCATTTGAGAGGGAATCACCTCTTTGATCACTTAGTCTATGTTCCTCTTTATAATACATGGTTTTTTTGATCTATTTGGTCCCCATTCATGTTAGGTTTCCTTATGGTTTCACATTACATATTCCCATTTTAGAGGTCTTGACTTATGGTCTGAGCTCCATGAACATAAACTAAGATCCCCCACATCCATGACACACGACGATAAACTGTGAAATTTCCTTACTCATTACCACATGATGTTTAAATTCATGGAATTTAAGCTCTACATTTGGCTTTATTTCTATACTTGTCAAATACATAGTGATTCCCAAGAATTTTATCCTCGGGTCCTACCGTAGAGTCAGGAACTGTCTCCACCCCTTATTCTTCTAGGTTATTCCTAGAGTATGTGGCATGTTTGGGATCTCCTTGGTCCTCATTCACGTTGGGATTATAGTATTAACATCATATACCTACATACAGATAACTTATCCTTGCACACATCCTTACTGCATTATGTTAAACTACATGTAATTTAAGAACTACTTGTGGCTTGATTCTTTCCTTCACAATATATGTAGCGACACCTGGGCATCTCGCCTTAGGCCCATCCATAGGTTTACTAAAATTCTTATAACTTTTTCCCTAATCATAGTACAAACTCTATGAACAAAAACTAGGATCCTCATAGGGATATATGGTGTGGGAATGGTTCTCCTTATCCTTTATTCATGCTATGGTTTTTCCCTCACCAAATCACATGTTCCTCCTTTCTGTCTGTTCCCTGAAATTTTAATGGTGTACATGCCTCCATTGGTTCTCATTAATTTTGTGTTCATATCCTTCGTTCCATGAAAAAATTATAGGAATAGACACTATATTGTTGGCATCATGACTATAAACTATTAACTCTGGTCTAGGTAGTATGACCTTAAACTATGTGCAACATCCTAGTTATATGGCATTATACTATTCCACGCATCGTCCTTGTTATATGAAGTTAACCTACATATTTATCATCCTCATTTTCATGATGTAAAACTATAATACATTATAGGTCCTCACCATAGAGGTCCTTCCTTGAAGTAGGTTTGATCTTGGTTTGGATCGATACGCTCACTCAATGTGATTTTTTCATGGTGGCATAATTTTAAGAGTGTTAGAATCCATTCAAACATTACATTACTCCATATCCACACTATGTATGCCCTTTATTTGGATCCTCATCCTCTTTCATATCTAAAGGGACCCCCCTAATAGTAAAGATGATCAGACCTATGGATCGCCTGCTATTTCAGGCCAACATTCTGTAATATATTAGACAAAAATTTGAGTTCAACCCCATATTTTTGAATTTGGTCAGCAATTGTCCCTCATTTATTTATACCCATTTTATGCTAACACAATGTAGATGTTGTGTTTTGAATATGGTAAATATCTACCCTCCATAATCATGCCTCCATCACTATATTCTGAATTTTGGGTATCATGATTTGTATTTCTCATTCCCCTATGTTCAGACTAATTCTAATGCCCCTAACACTATCCCACTCATGTACTAAAACAAATTGGGAAAGTAAATTTGGTTGCTTTGAGAACCCCATTTATAGTCACATTCCCCTCTCTCAACCTGAATACTCTATGTGCGCACTCAACAAATAGAAGACCCTGAGTGTTCAATGGTTAGCTGGAACTCTTGTATCCAAAGTGAATGATTATGTGATCATCCCTTGTTTCTCACACTGGGAAAGACCCATGTGAGCTTAGGGATTGATTTTTATTCATTTCATAGATATGATCAAGATGAACTAATTAAAGAAACTAATAATATGTCCATGAAATAAATTTAAATAAGTGGGTAATCAAGGAGAGCATATTTTAGTTTGACCAAAACATAGCCCCTACGGATCTGCACCTTCAAGGGAACACTTTAATTCCACATCTCTTTGGTGTGTAGTTTCCATGAATTTCTGCCACTTTATGAGATTCTCCTCCTCATTGACGACCATGGACCGAAGCTTGTTAACCATGATCTATATTTGGACCCATTAATGTCAAATATCTACCACTTGATGGTTCTCCTGTGATAGTTTCTCATGTGCTTCCACCAGTTGGGACTTCATTTGTTCAATGAGCCCTATCTACTTAGTGGTGAATTGATCTGATCTCACAATCTTGATCAGTGTAACCACTAGAAATAGATTGTGTGGGAATCTCCCCACAGTTTTCAAGATTTCTATTTTGAAGCCTATTCTAGGTGGATAGATGGAATTGAGGTATTTTTAACCTCCCATGTGAACTATAACCCATTTATATATGAAATTGAAGGGCCCAAAAATTCACAACAACATCCTCCCCTCACTGATTTTCCAAAGAAGGTGATACAAATTCTTTAGAATTGGTATAACTAGGTTAATGCATTTCTCCGAGGCCAAAATCACCACCATGATGAATGTTCTTGGATGTTCTCCCATATGTACATCCCTTAGAGTAGCATCCATCCATAAATGAGCATCGAGATGTATCTGACCAGACTGACTATTGTCTGTTGCTCATCCTTGATGTTGAATCCCCACAGTTTTTACTAGATATCCTCTAAGATTTTCCAGTAAAAACCATCACTACCTCACTGAGTCCCTCTTGGACAGGTGGGGGTGTCATTGGTAGTTTCCCTACTATAAATTTAAGAAATTAACTAAACCATTGTTTGAAGTGTAAATCCCTATTATTTAGATTATCATTGTTTTTTCTCGACACTATGTTCCGAAATTCCTTCCCCAAAGGAAACATCTATTATAAATCCTCCCAATCCTTCTATATAGGGGGGAACTCATCATAAATTCCTCCCAAAATAGATATTTTTGAGATATGATGAAGATCATAGAGGATGATGTCAACCTCCTTGTGATGTAGGTGAAATGTGTTGGTATCTAGAGAGCACCATCTCTATAACTCTAGTATGATTTTCGTCAGATGGGAGACATGGAATTGGGAAGCCCATGCTTCTTCATATAGGAAAACTCTCAACACTGACTCTAACTTGGCACATGATGTGCAAAACCAATAGGCCTATACCCACTTTTCTATGAAGTTTCCACCCTGGTGAAGATCCCATATTTTTATCCCCCCTTCTCTAGGCTCTCAAGACCTTCATTGATGATCATCTTGTATTGAGGTGGGGATGTTTCTTTCTCCAAAATCTTTCAATAAATGTTGTTGAGGTGGTTGTAGAGGTAGTGTGGTGTGATAGTAATATGGTCCATCTCAATATGGACATCGATATGCCTATACCACTTGTGTTGTGTTGGTGTGCTCCTGAACCAGTCTGCTAGCTCATCAATGTTGGCCTCTAGAATAAAGACAATATCCTGTATGATAAATCTGTATAGCGACAACCTCTTTCATGATAGATAGTTCTTATGACCTTCTAAAAATAGAGTCTTCATCGATTTTTTATCTGAGTGTCTCTGAACATACTCCCCTATCATGATATTTTTCTCAATCACATCCCTCTGAGTAGCATCAAAATGAAACTCCCGAGTAGCATCTTGAGCCACCATTATCCCAAGACCTAGAAATTTTTCTAAGTTTTCTTTCAAATCTTAGTCACAAATCTTGTTTGTGGATGATGTTAACAAAGTAGAATCCCATGGAAGAGTCTTAGTCTCGACCTATGTCGCAAGGGAGTAGTGGATCACGAGGTATAGGTTTGTTGGAAAATATTAGCGGAGAGCTAGACCATGGAACCCTGTTCATAAAGTCTTGTCCATGGGGGTGGATTACTTAGTGAAAATAGGCCTTCAACGTAATTATTCTTAGAGATATGATAAATATAATGGGGCCCTCATTATCTATTTTTAATCAAGGACCAACCGAACTTCACATCTCCCTTCTCTCGATCTTTGTGGCGACCTTTCGTCCACTAGAGAATCACGGCGCACCACACCCCTATGCTTTATGAGCCATCTTCACGATCCGATGTGTGTTTTTGGAGACATGACCTTAGAGTATAACCCTCTTTTTCCTCGGATCCTATCATGGGGGGGGGGGGAATTTTTGGAACCAAAAATTATATTATTAAAGGAATGGAAAAATACATTGATAGTTTAAAGCTAATCCGGACCCGAATGGCCTCATAATTCATCAAAATCATCAAAGGGGTCTGTTTCTTGAAGCTCCTCCATGGAGGCCCCTCACCAATGCGACCACAAAGAAGGTTTATGATGTATTTGAGAATTCTATGATACTCTCAGGCTCCACAACATCCCTTTTTAACATGGTAAGAAACACGACTGCTTAGCCTCTGTGATCATGAGCACTAGTGACACTGTCTTCGTGAGTCTGATGGAGTCCGAGTGAGCCTGGCCGCTCCGCGATGTCACTTTTTCTCCATGTTGAACCCCATGATCATTGTTTTGAAGGCAACTTGGAAATTCTAGTTGAGTCCAAGGATGCCTCATTACTCCTCAATGTCACTTTTTATTTGTGGCACCTTCTTTGTTCTTCATGTTGAGCCCCACAAGCATTGTGAATAGCCATTGCCTATAAATAAAATACTCAACCCCTCTAAACCATTGTTACTATGACCTCTCACCTTCTGAATTACCATTTCGTGAAGCTCCCAAGCATTGTAAAATTGAGTTAAAAATGAATCTCCCCAGGAACTTAAGCATCAAGAACTGTGATTTTATACGTTCTTCACGGCCCCTACTCATAGGGATGCCCTGCGTGGAGGCCTTTATCCTTCACAAATCAGGAAGACCCTTTGGGTTGCTTGAGGCTCCATGAATAATTATGCCTTCATGGAGTAATCTCTAAATAATGATCTCTTTACTAAGGGGAATATCTGCTTTTCCAAAGTCCTTCCTTCATGAAGCACCCTTCCTTGGAGAAACTCATTTCCTTTACAAATCCCATCTTAGTGAGCCCTCAGGCTTCATGAACCCCTATCTCATGTGGCCCTCCAAAACTTGTATGAAGTGATTTTATGGTCCCTTGAGTGGGTTTTAAAGTTTCTTTTCCCTACCTTATGCTTATTTACATAGGTATTCTAACAACTATTACTTATTCACATAGCTACGCTAACATGGGACCCTTGATTGAACACTCCTCCAATTCACTCCCATCAGACATCAATCAGTCCTTCCCTTACCTAAGTGTGGGTTGGTATAAATTATGTATGTCTAAGGGATGATGAGTGATTCATAGTCATCTGAGTAGTAGGACGTTAAACCACCAAGCACCCACTTACTCAACACATGACATTAAACTGTGATCTCTGCATGTGTAGAATGTGTGAGAGAATAAAAAAGGGGGCTAGTGCTAGAGACCTCCCACTCTCACTCCCCCTTTGGGCATCATCTCCATGTGCGCATCAATCAATCTCCATGTAATCCTTGAACCACCTCTTTAGGATTACCTCATAGATTAAGTCTCAATCTCTATCTCCATGGGCCTCTAACCATGCATAAGTCCCACACCATCCCTCATGGTCAAATATTTTGTGATACGACCATCTAGTATACTATTACCTCTTGTTTCCCACAACAAGCATGACTCATGTGGCCTTAGAGAAAATAGTGACTATGAAATCCTCTTTGGGCTACTAGCCATGCATATTCCTTATTCCCCTCTCCACCAAACTATGTGGAAATTGATCTATATCTTCAAAATAGGGTACATAGAAAGACACACTGAGGTTCAAGCCCCCATTCCACATAATCCATCTATTATTACTAAACCATGTCAGTTCACTTTTTCCTACAGGATGTTAAACTGTATCCTCTAAACTAAATGGGTTTTGATCCCTTTTGGGTATGTAGAAAGCCTCTTTGAGGTTCAATACCAACCAATGGTAAACTCTTGTTCTCCCTTCTAGGGATGTACCCTACTGAAGTGAAAGCTTCCCTTTTTGGGAATAATCTCCTAGATCCCCCTCTCTATGTTTTTTTGATCCATATAGGCTATTAACCAAGCATAATCCCTGAAATTCACCAAACTCATACAACCAAGATTTCCCCTATTGTAAAGGTATGATAACCACACATAATCCCCTGGTGTGTATCTAGTTATCTCTTCTTTGTGTACACCCCAATTAATTTCCCCCATCCTGAACTATATGGAATTTTATCCATGTCTTTCAAACATGTTATATAGGTATCTTCCCTGAGGTTCAATCCCATCACCCATTTTCTATCCTAATCTATCATTCGAGCCTTTGTATTTCAAGAATACCATGCACCAACCCAGAGGATTCATTTTCTTTTAGGTACCTATCCATGCACTCCATCTACCATGAGCCACCTCCATAGGTGCCTCATCCCCCCATCTTGAACTATGTGGACTTTGATCCCTACCTCTTAGAAGGGTACGTAGGAATCCTTCATAAGGTTTCCTAGCATTATCACCTTCATGTTGGTTCCACATGATTAATTCCAACCACTTAATCCAATCCTCCATCATCTATCCCAATTCTTACCCAATCTACCACATCCTGGTGGGATCATGCCATCCACTTCATCACTTATTCTAGAAGCACACGGGAAGCTAACCATGCCTAAGCCCTGCACATCTTATCTATCCAACCAAGAGTGCCTCTCTTGAGATGGGCCACTAACCATGTATATGATCTAAATAATCCCATATAACTATGTGGGTTTTTATCCATGTCATCTTAATAGGTTAAGTAGGAAGCCTCCACGATGTTCAACCCTAGCCAATGGTAAACGTTGGTGTCTCCCTTTTTGGGGTGCACCTCCCTGATCTATCCTTTGTGATATAAAGATTATCCTTCATGGTGTGAAAACTTCTCCTCATGAGATGCACCACTTACATTCCTCTCTCATTGGGCATTCTAATCCATCCATAAAGTGTTCCCCTTTTAGGGTGAACTTCCCTGATTTGTCCTTTGTGATGTCCAGATCATCCTTCATAGTGTGAAAACTTCCATTCTTGGGACACACCATTTTATGTTCATATTTATTAATAGTTTTGATCCATTCATCTGGTAAACGTTCTTAGTGATCCCTCCTATGGATGTACTTATCTGGTCCACTCTCATCAATGTTCTGATCAGTTTGATCCATTTTCTATAGGCATTAAACTCGTGGCATACCCTATGTTAAACATGGGAAGCTGAAGAAAACCTTGGAGACATTCCTCTAGAATAAGTACTTCATAATCTATGTAGTATTCCAAATGCTTTTTCACCCTCAAGGAGACCTTTAACAAGGTATAATACATGTGTTCCATTGTATTGGCATCCAAACATGCCATCGATGTCCAACATGAATGATCTCCTGACCATAGGCAGCTTCCTTGAATTAACCCTTTGGAATGTCCTCACGGAAGCAACGTAATTAACCGGAATGCATAAAGATATGGAACTAGGGAGAGTTTCATGAACAAAATCCTAATATCTAAGAGAGACTAGTACTAAGAGATGAATTTCAAGGAGGAATCCATTGGAGGATAGAATGACATACCATCATCCTAGTTCGATCAAGGAGAAAACATTCCTGAATAAGTGATGAATTCCTCCTACCATTGGAAAGTGGGAATACATGGTAAAATGTATCCATAAACATCATCGAAACACATGCACGTGTAGGGGGAACACCCTGATGGGATGTGTTAGAAACAATATCCTTAGTTAAATATTGAGAAAAATGTTTAGAAATATCCTTAGGGATCTCACTTAAGTCTTCTCATCCTATTTTTGAAAGTTTAACTTAACCTTTCCTTTAAGACCAACTTTTGAAACCCAAGCCTGTAAAATATGTACTATTCATATTTTTAGATGAATATTCAATACACTACACAAAAATATTCCTTAGGACCATAATAGTTTATTTCCTTTGGAAACTTTGAATAAGATCATATTATTTCAAGATTGATATTAAATGACTCCCATAGAGATATTCAACTTTGGTACTCCTACGTAAAAATCTTTCTTCATGACCTAGGGAATTGAATTATATGAATGGGTGAGCTCAGATGCTCAGTAAGGGTAAAAAAGTGAGATATTTAAGCATAACATGCATGTAAGGGTATAAGAACCTGATAACAATATTCAAAAGCGATACCCTTCATATCAACTATCATAATATTGAGTAATGTAATAAATATTGTAATTTAATAAGACATGAATCATAATAAAATCAATGATCCTGAGAAATGAAATCAAAAAATTAGCATAAGACATAGATTTTTGGCTTACACATAAGCTTAGAAAATATTATTTCAAGGATATCCACAAAGACAATCATCACTTGTCAAGATTATGATAAAAATGCATGTATCTACTTCTGTATTTGGATTACCTCCCAGGTATCATCTTTTATTCTTGATTTAACCACTCATGTACCCTCCTTCTCAATCTTGGGATAACTACACATGTACCCTCTTTTCAGGCTGGGGTTAACTGCCCATGTACCCTCCTTTTTAGGCTTGGGATAACCACCTATGTACCATAATTTTCAGGAATGGGATGACCAACCATGTACCATTTTATCTCATGGCATATTTATCATTACCCAATGCATTGGAGGGAGATATAGTTCACACCCATCACATTATGAAAATCATACATATGTGTGTTATAAGTTCATAAATCATTAATCATATCATAATTCCTAAAATGAAATGGCCTTAATAGATATTTTATTATATAACAACATGTGTAAAAGAGACAAGTTTCATAATCATTTACACATTTCATCATTTCACGACCCATGGAAAAAGAAG
Organism: Viscum album; assembly: GCA_963277665.1. Classification (NCBI taxonomy): domain Eukaryota; kingdom Viridiplantae; phylum Streptophyta; class Magnoliopsida; order Santalales; family Viscaceae; genus Viscum; species Viscum album. The sequence continues at coordinate 933,102,306 of OY728165.1, forward strand.
TGTGTTTCATAAGAATTTTACTTTTGTGTAACTGGTGGAAGAGAAATGGGTTTCATAAACATAATTTATTCACATAAAAAAATAAGAATGGTCTCCTTGGTTCATATCTCTATCAAATAGTAAGATATATAAAAAGATTTAATCTTAGATTTAAGATTATTCATAAAGATAAATTGGAACATTTATTTGCGGATAAATAAAATTTTATTCAAAATCACTTTTTAAAACATTAGAAATTTTACAATTATGTATCCAAGAAAATAAACTTAAAAAATTATAAATTAATATTTAAAAATACATTATAATATATCATGAGTAATGTATCATTTTAATTTTTTTAAAATGAAAACATTTTTAGAAAACATGGTTTTGGAGGGAAAATATTTTTTTGCTGAAAATACAATTTTTTATAAAAAAAATATTTTGAACTCATGAGTAAATAAATATAGTAAAATGAATTGAAAAGAATTATTCACATGACATAACAAAAAGATAATAAAAAAATGAGTTTCTTGAGATATATATCATAATATTTCAATTTTGGAAGCATATTCATTAACAATCCCAACAAATGATTAGATTCTAATATAAAACTCTTACCACTTTGGTAACATTAAATTGTAAGCCAAATGAAAGAATAAAACTAAAATAATCTTAAAATTTCATTAAAATAATAATATATATGATATAAAATTTCAAATAGTCAGTATATACAGAACAAAAAATAAATATGTGGTGAATGTGGAATGTGTCTCACAAAAGTAAAAAGTGAGACAAAAATCCCTTATATTAAGTATTGAATTTTTATGTACATGTTAATAACTTTTTTATAACCAATATAGGTTTATTATACATATATTAAATAACCATACATATCTATACCATAACATATATGATTTAATTATGACATTTTATTACCTGTTTATTAACAATTTCATGTCAACATCACGTTTCGGGCAATAACCACATTGTATCTCATGTGTGATTTAATTTTTTATTTTTGATCCTCTTATATAAATCATGGTATCATCAAATAAATAATTTAAACAATGATATTAATATAATATTTATTAATTATATATTTATTTATAGCAATGTATAGAATTTAGTCATAGAAAATGAAATACATTGTTCATGGAGATGATATGTCGTACATACACATAAACGTTGTTTCATTTTTCTAATAAAAATGAATGAAAGATATAAAATTATATATAAATATATATATTTATTCAATAATAATTTTTAAGTCATATATATCATATATTTTTAATAAAACCATCCTTAAAAAAGTCCATGTAAAGAGTGAACAAATCGCATCGTTTCGTGAGGCGGTAGTCTGCCGTACACATGAGCGAAATTATAAAATTTACAAGAAATAGAAAATATAAAGGTATGTGTGATATAATAATTAAATAACCATTATAAAATCATAAATTTCATATATATCATATATAAACAATAAATTCATCATTATATAATCCTTGAGAGGTAGAAATTTAGAAATTAATGATATTGGTTCACGGGGAGGCAGTTTACTGTACACACACATGATGATTTCATAAGCCATTTGATGGATTTGGAGAGGGATATAGGTAAATACTTAAAATAAAAAACAGCTCATTACAAGTAATATATATTTTTTATTATATAATCATAGTATAATAATAATTTAAGGGGTTGGAGGACAAGATAATACAAAAAAAACCCTCATTGATGAACATGGAATCTTTTTTGGGTATCATACTTCTCCATGCACTAAAATCCATCATAATATGGTTTTATTCCTCCATAATTATTCTAGGATTAATGTATGGAAGTTGATAAGTAATTTAGTAAGGTTTTGGTTGAGTAAAATTTCTTGATAGGTGTGAATAAGTTAGGGTGTGAGTTCCCATTTTATAATAGCAGAGGAGTGGAATTTTATTAATACACAAAAGTATTAACTATTGGGAGGTCAATGCTACCTCTAATGGATCCAAAATTGATAATTAATGTGTTTTAGGAATTATAGGATATACAAAAACCTACACCAAATAATAAAACATATTTTTTACACATTTTTTTCCTTAACTTCTAAGTTACATTATTTTTATCATTTTGGTTTTTTCACTATGGTAACTAGTCATTTTAACCTAGATAATTATTCAGTTAAGACTAAAATGAAATTATAAATACTAGTTAATTTGGAATCAATGATTCAAAATAATGAATCAAATTTATAAAATAAGAATCATAACTATAATGAAAATTATTTTTAATACAACTGCATGTAACATGCTAAAACATCATTTTAACATTAACTGTGCTAACATAGTTTTAACTATTTAGAGTTTAATATAGTGATTATTAATGAATAATTTGTACGTTAATGGAAAATATATGATATTTATTATCATTTAAAAATTACTTAGATGAATATATTTTTTTTACCAATTTTATATCATTTAATAAAATATAATTTATCCCAAAATAAAATTAAAGTCAATTTTGACATCTTTCATTTAAATTGGATTTAAAGATGTCAAGACAATGATGGAATTAAAATATTTTTTTAAAAAACTATTTAACAAGAAATATTAGTCTAAAAAAATTATGCAACATAATAATTCATTTAATATACTTCACTTTTAATATTTTCTTTATCATTTATTACATTTAATTATAAACTAAATAATTATTGTGTTAGCATTTCTTAAGCATTTAAAGTAATTATTTCATATAAAAAAATCAAGATAACTTATCATGATAAAAATCTCATTTATATTTGAAAATTATATTTATAACTGAAAATATGTTTTTTTCGTACCTATATCATGGCTTTATAGATATTAAAGGCAAGGAAGGTACCTTTTTGTCATTTTCATTACATAATTTATTATATAGGTCAAATTCATGAAACATTGTCCCAAAAAATCATGGAAATATTGAATATGGTGAATATTGTTGATATAAGTCCATATAATGGGAATTGAAAAATTTTTAAGTCATTTTACCCTTATATTCGTAGTTTAAACCCATTGTAAATCAATTTTTTTACTTTAACCGTGATAAATAATTTTTATTCTTCTCAGAATTTATTTTGGTCAAAAATTATGTTTAAAATATTAGAAATTAGAAATTATTCTTATTGCATATATGGAATATATTTTTCCAAATTAAATTAACATAATTGAAAAAATAGTACAAAATTAATCTCGCATACATTATGAGAAAGCAAATCTTTGAAACGAAAATATTCAAAAGTTTATAATGTTTTTTATCCAATTTCAATTTAAAATTGATTCCAATAACCTAAATCAGATTAATATAATTACAAATGAAATAATTGAACTTTAAATCCAATTTAAAATATAATTTAACATTTTAAATAATTAAAGTTAAAAGGTAATTTTCAATTAAAATAGAATATTTTTTTACTATTCATCAAAAAATGATTTTTTTTCTCGAAAAATCCCAAAAATTTACCCTAAGATAATTTTCACATTATGAATTAAAAAAATAATTTTATTTTTTAAAATAATTTTTCTAAATGTTTTGAAAAATATTTTTATTATTTTTCATAAAAATAAATAGTTTTTTCTAAAAAAATATTATTTTTAAAACATATAAAGAATTACAAATAATTAATTCTTTTTTATCAATATGTTTCATTTCTATAAATAAATTATTCATAAATTATTTAATATTATTAATACATCTACGTTTAATGTCTAGGTTATAATAGTCATGTTTGACTGACATTAATAACATATCATGGTTTTGTTAGAACTCAGTATCGTGTGTAATGAAAGCTAAACCAGTGTTGCATGTAACACAAAGTGACCCGATGTTGTGTATAATGCTTGATTCATTAGGTGATTCATGTAGAATAAGCTGTCAATTTGTTTTTAATTTATTAGAAAAAAATAATTGATAAAAACTTGATGAGTTACATTATGTCTGCAAAATCACAAACCACACTACAAACAATGTGAAAATTATATAGAAAAGATGAAAACATCTAGACCATGGGAAAACCTCCTCATACCACACTACATACACCCCTATTCAACCAAACTCCTATTTTTTTTTTCAAACCTCACATAGATTCTCCACTCAGGGTCATAGTTATAGTCTAACACAAGCACTATGTTGGAGCTATTTCCAAATAGTTAGTAACAAAAAAATTCACCAACTAGGGGTCCACAACACAACCATCCCTTTATAGAGTATCCATGCTAAATTTGGAATAATCTTTAGAAAATTACCTCAAGATCCCCTATTCCACGTCCCAAAGGTCTATGATGCATCTTGGACTCTTAATATCACAAACCTACAACGTGTCATAGCTCTAAGATAAAATATTTATAATTACACATCAATAATTAGAAAAAAATTGATCTATAAACATTAACTCATTTTCCCTAAAAAATTACCTCCTTCCTCAAAAATCTATAAACATTCCCAAAAAATGAAACAAAACAATAGTTAAGAAGTACCTAATAAATGGTAATGAGATATCTCATTGAGTACCCCCAAACAACACAATGTTTCTATAGTAAAATTGTTTTCAATGTTTTTATTTATTTTCAAGAATATGTTCTATTTAAATTCAAAATTTTAACATTTTATTTTAATATATTTCTTATCAAATTTATAAAATAAAATTTATATCTAGTACTATTTTATAAAAAAAATTCCCTAGTTATACATTTTCCCAAGATGGATCTTCACAAACCCTAATCTTTCCTCAATCTATGTCAAATCTTTTCAATTAGTTAAAGGATTTTTAACTTAATCATTATGATATTATTCACATGAAAATAAAATAGAAATTATTCATGTTATATTATAACAAAATAAAAATATGACTTTTTATTTAAAAAAACATTTCATCATGTAAGAAATAAAAACATGGGACCAAACATAGAACACGAAGAATATAATATTTAAATTAAAAACAAAGTATCAAAATTAATATGTTCATTTATCAATAAAACATCAATAAATCCAACATATAAAATGTAAACTAAGGTTTCAATAATAATAAATATTTTTAATACCAATTAATTAAAAATAGAATCCAACCAAACTCTCACCATGTCTCATCATCCCACAACTATGAAGAAATTATTACCCTTATATGCAACAACATATTTGTGTAAAAAAAATCAACAATATATCATACTATGTATATGTATACACAATATATGAAAAGATTTTCTGTTCTGATTTGGGTTTAATATAAATTCTTTTGTAAAATTTCCACAGTATCCTCATCTCCTTAGTGTTACTATGATAGAAAGGGATTCATGTGATGGTATATATAGTGAGTGAATCTAAACCCATATTATAACACCACCATGATATTATATTTATTCCTTTGAAATAAATTTGATGTATTTGATATCTATCTTTACCCACAAACCTGAGTCTAAAAGAACTAGGACAAATTATGGACTTTATAACATAGATATTATATTAGAGAGTATGAATAGGACTAACCATACAGACACACACACACACACATAATTTTTTTACCTTAATTAAAATGTATTGATTAAAGATGAATAAATAATCAATAAATTTTAATATAATAATTTCATAATTAGTGGACCTTTTTTCATTTCAAAGCTTCTTCTGCCCCATGCAAAGCTCTTGTACCATACATACCTCAGCCTCCCCCTCTACCTCAGGTCCCCCTATCTTTTCCCTTCTTCTTTAGAATCTTCAACCATTCATCCAAAGGGAAAGTAACTGCCTTCTAACCTACTCCTCAACAACCTTCATACTCTTGGGATTCGAGACCTTCTTTCTCCCCACTCGAGCTTCACAACAGCTACAGTGTGTTATCACATGTATCGAAAAAAACATCCCCTTGTTTGATGTCCCATATGGGTGATTTTTCTATCAACCATGATTCATAAGTATGAGGATGGTTGTAATCTACTTCAATATCACCTTCTAGTTGGGTTTTTAGGTGATCATAGTCCAGAAGGAAACTATCCTCTTTAAATGTGCTTGGAAAGTGGCTTTCAACACCTGAGATAAGTTCCAGGTGAATTTTTGTAATGATCTTAGGGATCATATGAAATTCCTAGGGCCTTAGTGTTTGGGTTAAACTAGACATACTCATATTTGAGGTATCCAAACATCATTCTTACATCATAGTATTCCTTGAATCAAAAAAACCCACAAAAATTAAGGACTTCTCTAGAAGGATTGGCTTGAGGTGATTCCAACATGGTGGGCCTAAAAATCATCTTCTCTAGGTCTTTTGTAACTCCTCTATTATGGTGGAAATTCTAGAGGCAATGTACCAACACCTCTCAGTCTGAGTGGAAGTAGCGAGCAAGACCTGATGCTTTTCCATTGTGTATGTAAGATGTGAAGAAAGACATCGGGAGCAGTTTTGGATCGACCTAAAATCCTTCAATCTGGGTGAAGCAGCTTGGTTTGTGGGAGCAGATTTCAACACCATCTTGGAGGAATTAGAGAAAAATGTTGGGGGTCATCTCACTCAAAGTGATAGTCTTTACTTGTCTTCTTTTTTTGGCCAGGAGGGTCTCATGGACCTCTAGTACTCGGCTGACTTGTACACATGGTGCAATAATCAGAAAGGACATCGGTGCATGTGGTGTAGGTTAGACAATTCTTTTGGAAACCTACAGGCTATCTCTTACTATTTGAATGCAGAGGTCACCAACCTTATTCACAAACTGTCTAACCATTCTAATATTATAGTTCATTTGATGACATGAAACGATTGCAACATGCGCTTCATCTTCTATAATTGTTTGTCGCAACATTTTTCATTACACTCAACAGTGCAACATTCCTAGGAAACTCATTCTCAGGGGGTAGGGTGGAATGGTTTTCATAACAATATGTGACTTTTGAGACATGAAAACATGTCCTCGGACAACTCCCTCCCCCTAGATCATCCTATATTGGATGAAGTTCAAAGGAATATCAATCATGATGAAGCTACACTTGAAGAGGCATTGGATGAATACCTTCTTTTTTCACCTGGTAAAAAAATACAAAATTTCATTGAAATCATTTGGTAATATGATAGAGGCCTCCATGAAAGGTCATGACCTATATGGATAATATAAGGAAGCCTAAAAACACCCCATTTCCATGACTTTTTGAAGGATAAGCAGAGGAACTACATGCTTAACATTATTCATGTTGATGGCTTATAAAACAGTGACCTAGAAGAGATTTCCAGTTTGGTGTGAAATCCTTTAAATTATCTATTATGTGAACCTAATCCAAGGATGCAGAATCAGTACCCTGAAGGCCTTGCTCAACTCTTTAATTTTATCTCGTGTGTGGTCTCAGACCATGCCAATGATATGATTGGTATCATACTAGAATAAAAAGAGGTGTGGAACTCAATTTATTCAATCAACCAAGACAACGCACTAGGTCCAGATAACTTCCCAGGCACATTATTTGTTTTTTCAGGGAGTATAATTAGGGAGGATCTCATTCCATCCATCCATGAATTTGTTTTGGGGGATTCATCGATGGGTTTTGTGTTCCACAATGTTGGTCTTTATACCAAAAGTGAAGGACCCCTCCTCTGTCAACTAGTTCTATCCTATAAGCATGTGAAACTATGCATACAAGTTTCTAACTTCTATCATAAATAAGTGGATGTATTGTTTCATCCACTCCTAGGTTTCATAAGAACAACATGCCTTCATTTAAGGAAAATATATACAAGGACACATTGGTATTTACCATGATATGTTTAGTGATATAAACATAAATGTGATAGGATTGAATCTTATTAAAATGGTTTACATGGACAAGTATTATGACTGCAAGGAGTGGGGTTTCATTCTTAGGGTTATGAGATGCATGGGGTTCTCCTATTAGAACACTGACATATTGGACTCACCTATTTTGATAATCCCATATCATGTTTTGATAATCCCAAATCATGTTTCATTTATGTGATAATTATGTTTCTCTTACAGGATAATCATTTATGTGAAAATCATGTTTATATCAAAGTAATATCTATGTACTTTTAATATCACTACTCTCTTGTGTAAGCTTACAGTGAAACATTTCTCTAAGTATCAATGGTCACCTATGTAAAGGTCACCGATTCAAGGACACCGATGAAAGGTCACAAATGAAAGGTCACTGATGAAAGGTCACTGATGCAAGGTCACTGATGCAAGGTCACCGATGCAAGGTCACCGATGTAAGGTCACCAATGGAAGGGTCACCGATGCAAGGTCACCAATGCAAGGTCACCGATGCAAGGCCACCAATGAAGGTTACCATTGAGAAGGTCACCGATGAAGGCTATCGATGCACACTTACTGTTGAAGCCTACCATTGTGAAGGCTACCATTACTAGTCTACTGATTCCTACCCTTCCATACGTTTTCAAATTCTTAAAATTATTATAACTGTCATATTTGGTAACTTTAATGCTTATGACATTAATTAATGCTAATTGTAGACATATCAAGTGACCGTATCTAGGGACAGTACGAGGTACGAGGATGACCACACGTGATTTACTCATTCCTATTGTCAGACCTAAAATATAAAAGAGAAGACCGAGGAAGAAAAGTAGTGTGGTGATGCAGATGCATACATGTGCAAAGATGAAAAATATAAAAGAAAGAACTTATGCGTGAGATCAATAAAGAACCATCCAGTATTCACACTGTGAAATCAGGAGCATCTCGAAGATCATTTGGGAGAAGAAATTTACATCTTATGTCCTTATCAACTCTCTATCCAATCAAGAAGCAGAACACCTAGAACCTAGAGTTGTGACACTCTATTTAGAGAAAAACTTTCATAGAAAGACTCAAACTGTAATTTCTTCACTTCAAGGAGTTAAGAGATTAACTGCAAACACATAGATCCTTCTAAACTCAATCTTATACTATTTTCTCTTCTATGTTCTTTTTTTACACTTTTGAGAAGTGTGTGTTTGTGTTACAAACACTTTCATCTATGCTCAAATAGAGGATACTAAAAATCCTCACATCATACTTCACATACACCTTGTTTCCCACACATAATTGTGGAAGAGACCATGTATGGTTAGTATTGTTGGTTTTTCCCAAAAATAATTGTGGTAGGGGCTATGTACTGGACAGTTTGTGAAAACTGTTGTAAAGCCTGTGGATCAAGTTTATTTTCAATATAAACTTCTTGGTGGCAGGTGATCACCAAGTGAATAGAATTAAGTCTCGATTTGAGACTGAACCTCTTGTTTAACTTTTATGTGTTCTATATTTTATTATATTCTATTTTTCTATATTATGATACTCATTATTTTAAAAACACAAAACTGTTTTTATACTTACTTTGATAGTTAGTTTTGGTTAGTTTGTGTAGGTGTTTAATTCAGTAAACTTGTTTCAAAAGCTGAAGAAGTGTTTTACACTAATTCAACTGAGGACTAATCACCCTTTGAGAAACCGGTTGACCAACTAAACATCTATATCTCTACTGCCTTAATTAACTGGGCTATTTCAATATTGGGGGATCTTTATCCTAAAGTTTTAGCAGAAATTTTAAGTAGGAACTCAATTCACCCCCCTCTTGAGTATCCACTCTGACCAACATTTGGTATCAGAAGATTGTTTTTTATTGCTATTATCTGAACTTTTGTGCAATTTTTCAAATTATTTTCAATTATGATTTTAGTTGCATCTTAAATATCTTAAAATTTCTATCATATCTAAATTTTTAGTTCTTTAAAATTATAATTAACAATGGATAATAGAGTTGAGGGTACTTCTACTAACATACCACCTTTATTTAATGAAAATAAATATGCTCAGTTGAAACTAAAAATGAAAATGTATTTAGAGAGCATGGGTCCTGAAATCTGGGACACAATAGAAGAACAACATGTATTACCTGTTACTTATAGGGACACATGGTATTAGTTGACTAAAGATAAATATAATAATAACTCTAAAGAAATTCATGCTTTGTAATGTTCTCTAGGTTATGAATAATTCAATAGAATATATTCCTGTAAAACTGTATATGAAATTTGTGATACTTTGGCTATTTACCATGAGGGAACAACCAATGGTAAATAAATGAGATTAAATACTTATACTATTAACATGGTAACTTTAAAATGAAGCCTAATGAATTTATATATGAAATTTATCTCAAGTTATATGAAATAGTAAATACCATGAGTATTCTTGGGAAACTAGCGAACAACAAGGATCAAATTATGAGGTTTCTTCGATGCCTACCTGACAAATGGAGATGAAATTCTGTTTCCATCAAAGAATCCTATGACATAGGCAAGTTTACAGTGAAGGAACTAATTGTAAATATTATGATGTATGAAGAAGATCTCATGGTAAATCAAGAAATATATGAATAACAAAGAAAGAAATATGTAGCATTCAAGACTGCTACCTCAAAGAACAAGGAAAAAGAAAAAGATCAAGCTTCTGTCGAAACTTCCACTAGTGAAGACTCAAACTCTAATAGTGATAATGAGATGGATCATCTTGTTAAGAGATTCAAAAAGCTGTATCTTAAAAATAAGTTCTTTAGAAAGTCAAACTATAAAGGAAAGTATGATAATAAAGGAGAGTGGAAAAAGGGCAGAAAATGGAATGACATTACAAATGAGATAGTCTGTTATGAGTGTAAACGAAAAGGTCATGTGGAAGCTGATTTCTCCAAGATGAAATTTAAAAAAAAATATGAAGACTAGGACAAGGGATATAAAAAAATGAAATCTACTTGGAGTGCTTGAAAAGATAGATCCATTGGGTCTGGCACTTCTGATATTGAGAAGAATAAACATGCAAACCTGTGTTTCATGAAAGAAACATCTGAGGTAACACCCAATTCTACTATACCTAATGCTTATTATTCTAGGAATGAAAGTGAATCAAATAATGATGAGAATATGACTATGGATGAACTATTTTATTACTTTGGAATTCTTGAGTATACCTTTAATGAACTCAAGGATAAATATAAATTATTAAAAAGACAACATGATTTGAATGCTAATTATAAGTCTGATCTAGATATTGAGAAAGAAAAATGTGCTCAGCTGTTAAAAGAAAATACTGAACTTAAATTATCAAATGAGCAATTAAAAATGGATCTTGAGAAATTTAATACTATTAGAGATACCTTGAATCAGTTGTTGGGAAAAAAATCACTCCAAAATACAGAACTGGTCTAGGATATCAACTAGGACAGAGAAGGATTATTAAAAATAAATTTGTTCCAAATATGGGCAGTTCACTGCTAGTTCAAGTTTTGGACCATCTTTTGAATTTTCTAAAAGACCTAACAAAGTGTTCATGTCTCAAAACTTATATGTTTATTTTAGGAAACCTGTGAGACAAGTATGTGTTCCCAATGTTTTACTTTCTAACCTATCTGGACCCAAGAAAATATGGGTACAAATGTTACCCTACACTTAACATGTTTTGTAGGAAAATTGTCTGAAGAGTTCCTGTATAACTCTATGGTACTTGGATAATGGATTTTTAAGACATATGACTGGATACTATTCGTGCTTCAAGATCTTAGTTAAAGTTAATGGTGTACATGTCACATTTGGTGATAATACCAAAGGGAAGATCATCGCCTTAGGCCTAGTTGGTAACCCTAACACTATATTAATTTCAAAAGTACTTTTTGTTGATGGATTAAAATACAATATGCTTAGTGTTTCTCAGTCGTGTGATGATGGTTTCAATGTTAAGTTTGAAAATGATGCATTTAGGGTTTTTAATTCTAAAAATGATTTAACATTCACTGCTCTTAGAAATGAAAACGTATATGCTATTGATTTAAATTATTTATCTAAGAAAAATGTTGTTTAAATGCATTTCTTAAGGAATCCTGGCTATGGAATAGAATATTACGACACTGCAATGTGTACTCACTTAGGAAACTAACTAGGAAAGGTTTAGTAATAGACTTACCTAAATTGGAATTCCCACATAACAAAGTCTGTAATCCTAGTCAAAAGGGAAACCAACACAAAGTTTCTTTAAAATAAAAGAAAGAAGTTTCTACTTCTCAACTGCTTGAGTTGGTTCACATGTATTTGTTTGGACAACCTAGAGTTTTAAGTGTAAATGGGAAGCACTATGTTTATGTTCTCATAGAAGATTTTTCAAGATATACTTGGGTATACTTTCTAGCTCACAAAAGTGAAGCATGTTCTTACTTAATTAAATATTACAAGTCTGTAGAAAATCTTAGTGGACTTAGAATTAAGACCTTGAGAAGTGATCATGGTCATGAGTTTGAAAATTAGGAATTTGAATCTTTTTGCTCACATAATGGCTATACTCACAATTTATCTTCTCTTATAACACCTCAACAAAATAGAGTTGTAGAAAGAAGAAATATCACACTTGAAGAGATTGCCCGAACTATGCTTAATGAGTATAATATACCTATCTATTTTTGGGATGAAGCTATTAATACAACATGTTACATTATCAATAGAGCCATAATTAGAATGGTTCTTAAGAGAACCCCTTATGAGCTCTGAAATAATAGGAATACTAAGGTAAATTACTTTAGAGTTTTTGGTTACAATATCTTTATCCTTATCACTAAGGATAACCTTGAAAAGTTTGCTTCCAAGAGTGATGAAGGAATTTCCCTAGGTTACTCAATCTCTAGTAAAGCTTATAGAGTATTCAATAAGAGAAAAAATGTGTGGAAAAATCAGTTCATTTCAAATTTGATGAGACTAATTCACATGAACCCAAAAACCCCATTGAACAACTTGAAGAAGATATGTAAATTCTAGACCTTAATGATAATAACTGGGAACCCTTAGTGAAAACAACCAGTTCTGGAAATTTTCCAGAATCTAGGAATAATGAATATGAACCTATAGAAAACCCTAAGGAGTCTAGTTCAACTATTTATAAAGGTATTATAACTCTCAATAATCATCCTTTAGATGTTGTAGTAGGTGATCTAAATAGAGGAACACAAACTAGAGATTCTCTGAGAAACAAGGTTGAACATCAAGCCTTTCTTTCACAACTTGAACCTAAAAATATTGATGATGAAATCCATGATGAATTTTTAGTGATAAATATACAAGAATAATTAAATCACTTTGAAAAAAACAAAGTTTGGGAATTATTAGAAAGACCTAAAGACACTTTGACCATAGACACTAAATGTGTGTTTAGAAATAAAGTTGATGAATTTGTAAACATAGTTAGAAATAAGGTTAGACTAGTTGCACAAGGATATATTCAAGAGGAAAGAATAGACTATGAATAAATCTTTTCACCTGTAGCCAAACTAGAATCCATCAAGATACTACTTGCTTATGTAGCTCATCTGAATTTCAAACTTTATCAAATAGATGTCAGAAGTGCATTTCTAAATGGGTAAATAGTTGAAGATGTATTTGTTGAACAACCCCCTAGTTTTACAAATCCCCATTTTTCAAATCATGTTCTTAAACTCTCTAAAGCCCTATATGGTCTAAAACAAGCTCCAAGATCTTGGTATGACAGACTTAGTTCTTTTATTATTTCAAAAGGTTTTACTAAAGAAATATCTCATTCTACTCTTTTTATTAAAAGGATTTCCAAAGATGTTTTAACAATACAAATTTATGTAGATGATATTATTTTTGGATCTTGTAAAAATTATTTATGTATTGATTTTTCAAAAATGATGAAATATGAATTTGAAATGAGTTTAATAGGGGAACTTAAATTTTTCCTTGGATTTCAAAATTTTCCAAATAGGAATGGTATTGTTCAAAAAAACGTAAATATACTAAGTATCTTTTGAAACATTTTTATTTGGATAACAATAAAGGTAGTGATACTCCTATGAGTACCACTTGTAAGTTAGATGCTGATGAAACTGGTAAACCAGTGGATCAAACCAATTACAGTGGTATGATTGTGAGTATACTCTATCTTACTACTACCAGACCTGATATTATGTTTAGTGTATGCATGTGTGCTCATTTTCAATCCAATCCCAAATAGTCTCATTTATCTGCTGTTAAAAAGATTTTTAAATATCTCAAATATACTACAAACTTAAGACTATTTTATCCAAGAAGACAATCATTTGATTTGATGAGTTATTCAGATGCTGACTTTTTGGGTTGCAAGTTAGACAGAAAGAACACCTATGGAACATGTAACACTTTGAGCAAGTCACTAATATCATGGTGTAGTAAGAAATTGAATTTTATTGCATTATCAACTGCCAAATTTGAATATATAAATTCTGGTAGTTTTTCTGCTCAAATTCTATAGATGAAACATACTTTACTAGACTATGGATATCAATTAAAACATGTCTCTATAAAGTGTGATAATACAAGTGCTATCAACATCTCTAAAAATCCAATATCTCATGCTATGACAAAGAACATTGATGTGAGACATCACTTCTTGAGAGATCATTATCAAAGAGGTGATATCACTCTTGAATTAATTGGAACTGAACATCAATTGGCTAATATATTGACAAATCCTTTGAATTCTGAGAGGTTAAAATACATCAAACATGAGTTAGGTATGATAAAATGTTAATTTTGGAACTCACAATTAGAAATCTCACCATTAGACCTCATAGTTAGAAACCTCACCATTGGACCTCACAGTTATAAACCTCATAATTAAAAACCTCACAGTTATAAACATCACCATTAGACACCTCACCGTTGGACCTCACCATTAGAAACCTCATCGTTAGACCTCACCGATAGAACCTCACCGATAGACCTCACAGATAGAACCTCACCGATAAATCTCACCAATATATCTCACTTATTGACTTCACCTATAGACCTCATTGTTAGACCTCACCAATAGACCTCCCTAATATACCTCACTGATAGAAGCTCACCAACAGACCTCACCATTAGAACCTCACCGAAAAACCTCACCAATATAACCTTACCGATAGATCTCACTGTTGTTACCTTACTGATAGTCGATGTTCTCCAGACTAAGCATTTTCTCTAACAGAATCTGAAATGTTTTCTGTATTACTTATTTCTTTTACTTGATTTGTTTTCGATCCCTAAATGATAAAATTAAATAACCCACCACATTTCAATCCACATCTACTCTCTCCTGAACCTCTTTCTCCCTATCCTAAGAACCTCACCTTCTTCCTAAACCCTATAATCATTCCAGATTGAAATGTAAAGGTTGAATTTACCTTTGTTTAGTGATGAAGAAGATGCTCCAAATCCAAAAATACCTCGAGTTGAGTTGAGTAGTGGAAGACAAGCATTGGAAAATCTAATCAACCCTCATTTTTAGAAGAGGGAAATTGTGGTTGAGAAGGAGTTGATCTTGGAATGGCTGATGTTGAGTAGGTATTTAGTACTGAAGGCACTTGAAACTCAAGGTTTGGTCGAGTGATTTGAAAACAATAATGGACCCTATTACCCGATGCTTGTAAAGGAGTTCTATGAGTCTCTAAAGTTTGAGTAGACTGAGGTTGAGAACAAAATGTCTTCAAGGGTAAATAGAGTAAGTATAAGCTTCTCCTCTCTTGAATGGGATGAGTTTTTACTCAGGAGTGGTGCCTCCCACTATTGAGTTCTTCTATTATGAAGAATCTCTAGTTGAACTGACAGAGAAAGAGATCCCTAGGAATGCCATTGCTGCTGAAATGGAAGGAGAAGATAAGTTTCTGTTTAAATTTATTCAACATGTCTTGAGTCCCAAGATAGGGGACTTTGCTACCTTGAAATATCAAGATGTATTTATCTTGTATTTGTTGAAGCATGTACAGAAGATAAATTTGTATAGGCTGTTGATGATTCAATTAGAGGATATGACAAAGCCCAGTTCCAAGTACAATGCATTGTTTCATGCCAGATTGATATCCTTGATGTTGAAGGTGAAAAAAGTTTCTATAAACAAGGTGGAAACAGTTGTATTAAGGGACAAATTCCGCATTACTAAGATTATTTTCAAGTTGATGAAGATAAACTAGAACCCTTGGCAAAGAAGATGGGTTCATGATGAGAATAAGATGTATGAGGAATTCAACCCTGTTACCCATCCTACTAGGCCTAAGGATAAGAGAAACCATGTTCTAAATCCTGATGATGTGGATACTTATTATTTATATGAAGAGGAAGAGGCTACTACTATGCAAGAAAGAGAGGATTCTCCTATAGATGACATGAGTGATCCTGACCTTCCCTCAAATCCTCATGCTAATATTGTATCTTTTGGTGAGCCTATCCCACAAAAAAGATTGCCTAGAAGGGAGACTTTCCTAAGGGACAATGATTATGAAGAATCCAGTGAAGAAGAAGGGAAAAAATGTCTTAAGAGACATTAAAGAGACCACGAAAGAGGATGAGGACTCTAAATCTAGACACGATGGCTTTGATACAACTGCTGATGCAAGTGAAGAGGAATGTCTAAGTCTCAGTCCTCTGATAGGATATACATAAATTTTAGAAAATGTAGATGAAGAGGTTACTGATTTGGTTGATGCTATAATTGCCTTGGCTATAGTTGAGGATTATGTAGAGGAAGTAGCAGTGGACCCTCCTGTTGATGAAGTTTCTCAAGGAGGTATAGCAAATATGGATGTGGTTACTTAGAAGAATGATCCAAGTGAGGGGGAGGAACCTATTTCCATAGGTTCAATTGCCGTTGCTCATGGGATAGAAGACTGGTTAGAAGACCCTAGATTTGTGGTTTTGGGCTTAGACTACGAAGATTCTGATGATGACCAACCTATCAGAAGTCCTCTTATTCCTTTAGTTATAGATACTACTATTGTATGACCAGTAGTTCTTTTTCCTAGAGACTATGTAAAGAAGGATGATTTGGATTTGTTAAAGTCAGATCTAAAGAGGTACTTTGATGAGAAAACTACTGAGATAGAGAGAACAATATCTCACAATCAAGGAATTATTTCATCTGTAGTGGAAAGACTAGTTTCTACCTCTCACTCAGCCATGCTACATGAAGTCATGGAATGTCAAAATCAAGCCAGAGCATTGGAAGAGTCTATGGAATCTATGAAGCAGTCTATTTCCAGTTTAGAATCCTATATGGCTTCAAGAGTTCAGGTGGACAATGATTTTAGATATGTTAAAATTGTGGTACAACAAATGGTCACTATGTTTGAGGAGTTTAAAAAGTATATGGAAACACATGTGAGTGGACAGGATAATGATGTGAAAGTAGTTTGAACAAATCCTTTAAGGAGATAGTGGATTTCACTATGGAACCTCTGTGTGCATCTGCTTCATCTTCAGCTGCTCCTCTGGTTGATCTAGAAGCTTTTAGGTCAGTTTTCAGAGAAGAAGTGGAGAAGTTCTCTGGTGCAAGTACCTCAGACCCTCAACCTATGAATCAGATCATTTCTACTACTAGATAAATTCATAACCTTGTGTGAAATTATTTAATGGAAGCTGCTCAAGATCAAAAGGCCATCAAAGAGCATGTTGACTTCTATTACAAAAGGGTATATACTAAGAATCAGATGGATGGTCAGTTTAAGCTGCTATTTGAAAACTTGAGGATTCCACTTGTCACTCAAACCTTTAAGGATCAAGTTAGCAGGCTTAAAGAGTTGACTTCTGCCTTAGATAGATTTATGGAGAATAAGTATGATTTTATCTCAGCTATGTAGAGAGGAGGAAGTATCATTATGGATTTCAGAAATATTCTTTTCCCTTCCTCCATGTGGACTACACTCCTATCATTGTTCCTCCAACTTTACCTTCTTCCTCTTCTGCCTCAGGATCTGCCCATGCTACTCCATTGATGACTCCTGAAAAGGCCATCATATGCTTGACCCCCACCATTCCTCAGAGATCTCCTCAGTATAGGTCTACTGATGCTTCTGTTGCAGCTCCTCCAACCTTGCTGACTGCTATCCCTTGACCTATACCTCCATCTTCAGAACCTGACTACTTAGCTTTCGAAGACAAATATCCCTTGGACATATCTGGTATGGATTGAATATGGGATGTCTTAGTTGATTGGGATCATTTTTACACCTTTTATATACTATACTCTTGCTTCTTGGTTAATAAAATCTTCTTTTTTACATCTCTTTGGTCTTCCTATATTTTTTCTAATCAAAAATTGGGAGAATTTATAGGTTACCTAAAAGGGGAATAAGTTTTTTAGTTAACTAGAATCATTGCTTATATATAATATCTATAATAACTATGGGTAAATTTTATTTATACAAACATCTGAAGATATTTAACAAATGTGCTTAAACCTGATTCAAAAATACTAACATAATTTGTGATTATCAAAAAGGGGGAGATTGTTGGACTCACCCATTTTGATAATCCCATATCATGTTTTGATAATCCCAAATCATGTTTCATTTATGTGATAATTATGTTTCTCTTACAGGATAATAATTTATGTGAAAATCATGTTTATATCAAAGTAATATCTATGTAATTTTAATCTCACTTCTCTCTTGTTAAAAATTATAGTGCAAAATTTCTCTAAGTATCAAAGGTCACTGATGAAAAGGTCATCGATGCATGGTCACCAATGAAAGGTCACTGATGCAAGTTCACTGATGCAAGGTCACCGATGCAAGGTCACTAATGCAAGGTCACCAATGCAAGGTCACCGATGCCAGGTCACCGATGAAAAGGTCACCGATGCAAGGTCACTGATGCAAGGTCACCGATTTTAAGGCCACTACTAAAGGTTACCGTTGAGAAGGTCACTGATGAAGGCTTCCGATACACACCTACTATTGAATCCTTCAGCTCTGAAGCCTACCATTACTAGTCTACCGATGCCCACCCTTCCATACATTGTCAAATTCTTAAAATTTTTATAACGACCATATTTGGTAACTTTAATGCTTATAACATTACTTAATGCTGATGGTATACATATCAAGAGACTATATCTGGGGACAGTACGAGGTACCTAGAGGACTGCACATGATTTACTCATTCCTATTTTTGGACCTCAAATATAAAATAGAAGACCAAGGAAGAAAAGTAGTGTGGTGGTGCGGATACATACATGTGTGAAGAAGAAAAATATACAAGAGATAACTTATGTGTGAGATCAATGAATAACCATCTAGAATTAACACTGTGAATTCAAGAGCATATCAAAGATCATTTGGGAGATAAAATTTACATATTGTGTCCTTCTCAACTCTCTATCCAATCAAGAAGCAGAACACCTAAAACCTGAATTTGGACATTCTATTTCGAGGACAAATTTCAGAGAAAGACTCGAACTGCAATTTATTCACTCCAAGGAGTCAAGAGTTGAACTACAAACACATAGAGCCTTATAAAATCAATCTTATACTATTTTATCTACTGTGTTCTTTTATTTTAAACTTCTGAGAAGTGTGTGTTTGTTTTACAAACAGTATCTCCTGTGCTTAAATAGAGGATACTGAAAATCCTCACATCAAACTTCACTTACACCTTGTTTCCCACGCATAACTGTGGAAGAGACCGTGTGTGGTATGTATTGTTTATTTTTTCCACAAAGAACTATGGTAGATGGTGTGTGCTAGATAGTTTTTAAAGACTATTATAAAGCCCAATATAGGCTATGTATCAAGTTTATTTTCAATATAAACTTCTTGGTGTTAGGTGATCACCAGGTGGAGAGGATTAAGTCTCGGCTTGAGACAGAACATCTTGTTTAAATTTTATGTGTACTATATTTTGTTATACTATGTTTTTCTATATTCCTCTACTCATTATTTTAAAAATAGAAAATTGTTTTTATACTTACTTTGATAGTTAGTTCTGGTTAGCGTGTGTAGGTGTTTAATTCAGTAAACTTGTTTCAAAAGCTGAAGATGTGTTTTACACCGATTCAACTGAGGACTAATCACCCTCTGAGAAACCTATTAACCAAATAAACATCTATATCTCTACTTACTTAATTAACTTGGATATTTCAATATTGGTGGATCTTTATCCTAAAGTTTTAGAAGAAATTTTAAGTAGGAACTCAATTCACCCTCCTCTTGAGTATCCACTCCGACCAACAGATTGGTATCATCCTAGAAGAAAAGGAGGTGTGGGACTTAGTCTATTCACTCAACCAAGACAGCGCACTTGGTCCAGATGACTTCCCAGGCACATTCTTTGTTTTTTCAGGTTGTATCACCAGGGAGGATCTAATTTCATCCATTTATGACCTCTTTTGGGGGGTTACTTCGATGAGTTTTGTGTTCCACAATGTTGGTCCTTCTACCCAAAGTTAATGACCCCTCATCAGTTAACCAGTTCTATCCTATAATCATGTGAAACTATGCATAAAAGTTTATAGATTCTATCGTAAATAGGATGATGTCTTATTTCATCCACTCATAAGTCTCATAAGAAAAACATGCCTTCATTTAAGGAAAATATATACATGATTAAATTGGTATTTCCCATGATATGTTTGGTGATATAAACAGGAATGTGATAGGATTGAATCTAATTAAAATGGTTTACATGGACAAGTATTGTGACCGCAAAGAGTGGGGTTTTATTATTAGGGTTATGAGATGCATGGGGTTCTTAAAATAGACCACTGATATGTTTTTCCGATGTTATAGCTCATTATGGTACAATAACTTGTTCAAGGGAAGGCAATGTGGCCTCTTTACATTTTTAGGGGTCTAAGACAAGGGTAACCCCATTCCCCATACATATTCATTATGTTTCAAGAATTACTAAGTATACATGAAGCTTTCTATATGAAATAAGGCCAGATCACTCCATATTAGTGTAAAGGCCATTTCTCTGGGGTTTCCTATCTCTTGTTTGCAGATGATTTGGTCTTCTTCATCAAAAATCTCATATCTTCATTCATGGGATTCATTAACATGATGGAATAATATTCTAGATGGAGTGGTCAAATTATTAACTGGGACAAAATCCATGTATTGTTTTTAACTAATTTCTCAGCCAGGAGAAGTTCTAACACCGAATCCTTTATGGGAATACGGGGAAACATATTTCATATGGATTATTTAAGAGAACCCATTGCACCTAGTAGGGTTAAAATTAGACACATTCAAAGTATGACTATAAAAATCCCCAACCATATTAATAACTGGAAAAACCAATTTCTTTCATTTGGTGGGAGGATCACCCTTGTTGATTTTGTTCTTTCCTTAATTCCCATACACATCCTTTCAGTTCATAAGGTGGCCAATTTGGTCCTTAGTGATATAAATAATATCTTAAATAATTTTATCTGGGATTATCAAGGGGAGGGAAGCTTCCATTGGGCCTCCTAGTTCATGATTTCAAAATCAGTGGAATAAGGGGGTATTAATGTGAGGTATGTGGGAGAAAAAATGGATTCTCTCTAGTGTAAACTAGCATGGGAGGTAGATGAAGGTATATTGCTCTATAGAAAATTTATCAAAAGAAAAATTGGCTATGGGTCTTGAGACAAAATTGGGAACCCCCCCCATGACAGACTTTCAGTGGAACATAACAACACTAAGACATCACTTATGATGGGTTCTATGAAATAGTTAAATCAAATTCTAGTACTAAAACTGGGTGGATGAGGTTTAGGGATTTTCGGGATACCCCAATCCTGATATAACCTTTAAGAAGGTATGTTCCCACCCTAACTTTATTCATTCAATCCTCAAATCCACTCAAAGAGATGTATTTGAAAGTATTAGGTTGGGGAATACTTCTGATCAATGAATCTTCACTAGCTCTTCTTCAAAAAAATCTAGAGTGTATAGGAATATACTGCACATAAAGCCTACAAGAGATCCATGGGAAAGAATCTTCTAGTGTAAAGACATCCTATAAAAATAAATGTTTTTCATTTAGAGAGTTCACAACCAATCTATGGAAATAAATTTGGCTATGAAGAACAAATATATTCACCTGGCCTCTAATTTCTCATTTTGTTCGGTTCCCAGAGAGGATTCTAGACAGAATCTATTCTTCTAGGGTGATTGGGTGCATAGAATGTGGTATGAGTTGGGGGAATTTTGTTTTCTACTTAGTTATGTTGAGTCTGTGGGGGATTTTCTTCCGGGATGGTTTAGTGTATTGAGCAGGAACACCCATGAGGTGATGGATCAGTTGATCTATATTGCATATTGTTGTTGGTCTATCTTGCATTCCCACAACTACGCTCTCCAT
Organism: Viscum album; assembly: GCA_963277665.1. NCBI lineage: Eukaryota > Viridiplantae > Streptophyta > Magnoliopsida > Santalales > Viscaceae > Viscum > Viscum album. Next base: position 933,124,438 of record OY728165.1, read on the forward strand.
AATGTCCATTCCCCATTGGCTATTACCATGGTCGTGAGTAATATTCCTTGTGGAAGATATAACATTCCTAATGAAACACCAGGATGAGGGTCCCTCTTACATATGTTATACTATCATAAGACTATCTCTTGATGTGCCCAGTCCTAGATAGCAGGGGAACTTGGTGTGCTGGTCTCCTTCTACCCATGGAATAAATATTAATACTGACAGATCATGTAGAAAGGGGATTATGTATGGGGGAATTGGTCTATGACCCTATGGTTTCTGTGATATATGCATTAAATATGTTTTATAGGGTAGTTAATTACTTACAAGAGGATGCTAAATCAATATTGGGTGCACTGGAGTTGTTCCACTCAAGATAGGCCACTTTGGAGACTCTAGAAATCAACTCAAAAATTCTCTAGATCTCTATTAAATATCATTCGAACACCCCATGTTAGATTACCCATCTGATCTATAAATTCAGGGCCCTTATTTACAATGAGTCTGAACTCCTCTATATGTTGTGCAAAGGTAATCATGTTGTTGACATCCTAGCCTCTAAGTCTTCACAAGACCCTCCTCTCATGGAATTCTTTACCATCTTGTCCCTCCCCATGAGATGTATAAATTTTGTGATAGGTAATTCTCTAGGGGTTCATTTTTTCAGAACTCCATAGAGTCTTTATATGCACATTTTCTCCCAATCAATAAAATAATTAGTAGATACACTATTGGAAATTTTCCCTATACCCATGGTTTGAAACCGTGGGTATAGCCCTAGAAACCGTGGGTATAGTCTATACTCAAGGTTTCAAGAACCGTGGAAATATAAGGAATCAATATAGACTCAAGATATACCCATAGTTTTAAAAACTATGGGTATAGGTCCACTCTATCATTTCATTAACATATACCCACAGTTTGTAAAACCATGGGTATAGCTTTGAAAAAATACACGGCTGCGGGATTCGATCCATGGACTTCCACTTTACTCTTATGGTGCCTTAACACTACCCTATTTAGTTTATTGGTATATAAATACATATTTACACATATATTTATATAAACCATGGATATAGGTAGAAAACTGTGGGAATATGTGTTCTTGTTATTTTTTTTCCCATGAATTTTTTTCCCACCATAACATGGGAAAGCTATACCCACAGTTTTGAAAAAAAATAATGTGGGTGAGACACAGGGTGGGAACTACATGTCTGCAGAACAACTGGTGGTACCTGATGGGCTAGGTCCCAATGACCATGTTATGGCAGGGTGTCTTTACTGTTAGCGGGGCCCATTTGTTACATTTGGGTCCTAAAAAAACAACCCTATACCCACAATTTAGGCAAAACTGTGGGTATAGGTCTTGAAAAATAACATATACCCATGATTTTTTAAAACCATGGGTATAGGCCCCCATACTATACCTATACCCATGGTTTTTCCCAAAACTGTGGGTATATGGAAATTTTCCAGTAGTGATAGGTGTTAAAAAATTTATAAAAAAATATATTGGTCATTATTGTAACTTAATTTTAATTAAATTTATTATGAATTTATGAATAATAATTCATACATTATTTATCTGAGGTTTAGGAATGAAGATAAAATCACTACTGGGTAAAAATAATTATTTTTAGATACATTTTTATGTACACAATGTATTTTTTTTATCTTCATAAATGAGATGAATCACTAATGAATAATGATTTTAATGATATTTAGATAAAATTAATTTTAAAAAATATTTTAACACTCATCTAATATTATTTACTAGGAAATTAAATATTATAAATTTGGTTTTATGCTTAAAAATGATTTTTCCAAAAAATATAGTCTGTTGTGTTTTGAATGATTATTTAATAGTAAAAAACATAATAAAATTGAATTTCATCATATGGATTCCATATTTGTAAACATCACGTTCATTTTTTTTTAATTTTTTCACATTCATTTTTTGTCATACTGAATTGTTGGAAGTGTAATTTTTTGTTACCATGATGAGGGTTAAAATGAGTTTTATGGGGGTTAAAATAAGAGATAAGTGTTGAAATAAAAATTAATCATGTATAAATATTATTGGTTGAAAAAATTTAAATATTATCTAATCATAACATATATTTATTTTCTAATTTCTATAACTTTCACATGCTTGTGGATTTATATCTTTCACATCTTTTGAGAAATCCCATGTGTGTATATCCCCTTAACTATAAAAGGGAACCTCTTTGACACCCTTATTCTAACAATTTTAGCCTTAAATATCTACCTAAAATTACCTGAAACCCTCATACATTCCTTTAATTCATTAATTATCTTTTTTTTCTTAGCCTATGATAATCCTAAAAATGATTAAGGTGTAATATAAAAGAGGTCTCTCAAAGAAGAGAAAATTATATTTACCAACTCTTTTAAAGTAAATTTCTTCGAAAACATCCTCTGAATCTATTATATTAATACTAAAATAATTAATATAGTATCATGAATGTATTAATATGATAATATTATGATGGGAAAATCATTTTACACCTCCTTCCATTAAATTTGATACAAAATAATTGTCTGTGTGTATGTGTGGACTACCGCCTCCACGTAACAGTATTTAATCATTATCATTCAACATCATTCATGGATGGCTATTTTAACTAATTTAATGTTTTATATGATATTTATGACATTATTATACTTATATAATTATAATATCATATCTATTATCTCATTGTACCATCTTTTGGAAGGGATAATTTTGTTCATGCATTCATATGGTCTACTGCCTCCATGAAATGATGTGTTTTGTGTTTCATTTTTGATGTACATGGATGGTAATAAAGAAGTATTTAATGAATATATATATATATATATGTATATATAAAATTTATGATATAATAATTATTTTTAATGATGTATTATTATTTACCGTTATTTTATTCCGTCCATAAAATAGTGTAATCATCACCCATGTGTACATACAGACTACCATCTCCACAAAGTGGTGTAACTAATTTTTCATATCCACAATATAGAAATGGATATAAAAGTTTATATAATAATTAAATATGAAACATATTATACAATTTAGATTTTATATATTATTTAATCATGATCAAAGTGAAAATACAATAACTAATGAAATGATAATATCCATTGATGCGGTTCTTGCTTCACTAGAGACATGATCCATTTTACTATCCCTATACTTTACCTGTATGGCTTATGATTATGATGATTAAACGTATTTGAAACTATTTTTGTTTTTATCAAGATAACCCATTTATAAATAATAATTTTTTTTATGATCTTGTAGTATACATATGAATAGATTCTAATTATAACAACCCTAATTTTTTATTTCACAATTAAATATATTTTATTACATAAAATTCATTTGATAAAACATAGAAGATCGATAGGTCTAGTGTCTTTGGGGCATAGGATAATTACATAAAAACTTAAAACATGAAAAACAACATCTTTATTGAAAACTTCCTTTATATGACCACTACATTCCCTCGTACTTAACATTGCATGAGATAACCTGAGGACATGCATAATAAAGGGTGAGCTATAAAGCCAAGAAAGAGATTAATCATGGAATAACATGAGTAATACAACACATTTTAGAAAATAGGATTATCAATAGAGCACAAGAGAGTTATAAACATAAAGGCATGATAAATCATGATAACTATAACATGGAAATGTGGCAACAACACTTAACATGGAATTAGCATGAGCCAAGGCTCATTGCACATGGAGCACCAGTAAACCCTCATTGCACATGAATCATGAGTAAACCCTCTTTAAACTTGAATTAGCATGATTAAATACCCATTTCACATGAAATATCAGGATACTATACTTTACCAATGCATTGGAGCGCTATCAGGGCACACCCTTCTTAAACATTTCATTTCATGCATAAGTGTTCCACATGGATCATAAAACATTGAATCATTCAACATTATCATTTATTACATGATAAAAGAATGTGGAATACATAAATTAAACTCTTTAAGAAATAAATAAATGTTTATAAAGCTAAATACTCTTAATATAGAAATGGGCATGGTATTCATTACACAATGACTTTGGCTTAGAAAAGCACAGTGCAATTTAGGCAGCATAACGACGTGACATAAGAACTCATAAAAATGGTTGATGAGAGAGAAAGGTTATCTCATAATAATTACATAATATGTACAGAAAGGGGGTCATATAGATACATGTCCCAACAAATGTAATGTAATTTAGATTCATGATACAAAATAATTGCTTGAATGTAAATGAGGAGAGAGAAATTCCTTTCAGAATTTTGGCATAGTAATAGGTGTATATGAGATGCATTTAATGAGAGAGAAATGGGTCTAACATCATTCAAACATAAAGAGGGAAGTATGGGGGAGGTTAAAAACCATACCCCAACATTTATAATTTAAATTAAATGGGAATAACAATTTAAAGAATATTAGAAAAAATGAGAAAGGAAGAAAAAACCCTTACTTGGAAGTGTGCTTCCAAAGGATTGAGTGTTGCTTGAGAGAGGATTATTGGGAGCTTAGGGTGCCTTGGGAGGATTCTAGAGAGAGGAGGGAAGAGGTTGTACTAAAACCAAAGGATTTGAGTGAGGAGGAAGTGGAATATTGGATGGGTTTATATAGGAAAGGTGAGAGAATTCTTTATTATTTAGGTTTGGGACACCTCACATTAAACTAATCCAAAACACAAACCAACCCACAATTTTTACCAATGGTTTTTGGAAAAGGTAAGTGGAAAAAATATTTTATATGTACAAAGTACTAACTTCTTAAATGGGATTTCTTATGTGGAGTTGAGTCACACTCCCAAGGAAAACAATTTAAAAGGACAAAATGTTTAATAAGTCTTAAAGAGTCCACTCAAGCTTTGTAAAATATATCAAACAAACCCAAAATCACATTATTTTAATTGTAAAACATATATTGTATGAACATAAAGTTTATAGTATTTTATTACATCACTATTGGGTCATTATGATGTCTTAAAACACATTATATATTTAAACAGTATTTAATTTTTACCCAAAAATTTGACTGTCTCAGAAAATTACAAAAAATTTACCATTGGATAATTTCAAAATACTAATTCTAGAAATAATATTCATTTTATCTAAATAATTTTCTAAATATGTCAATTTTCACTTTTAAAATAAAAACCAACATTTATCGAAAATTCATGGGTTTTGACAAAAATGGATTTCAAACCTTAATATAAATTACAATTGCATTCCTAAAATTATATGATCATTTGTATTTAATAAAAATTAATTTAATAATAATAATTCTATTTTATTAAAATATTATTTAATTCAAAAATACATTAATTCATAAAAAGAGATTTCTTAGTTGAACATTAACTAAAAATACTATTTGTGCTTTAAAAACTATTTACAAGGTAACAATAATAAAATAAAAGTATATTCATTATTATATACAAAAATAATGTACATAACCATAGTGCTAAGGTCTTGTTACATAATCCCTTATAACACCCACATAATACCGAATAGTAAGGTGTGTGATGGTGACAAACTCTTGGGGTGGCTTGGATAACATTGGCCGAGTGGTAATATCTATCAACTTACACTTCTCTCGTAGGGAATCCCACTTGAGTTTAACATATTCAAGCTCAGATTGGGCTTGATCAAGAGAAAATCCCAAATATGAAAACTCCTTTCTGAGCTCTGACGAATGGGATTTGTTTGGGGTACACATACTGGAGGCGGCCATCACTTCCTTTGTCTAAGTAAATTGTATTTGTTAAAGCCCTATATTTATACTAATCATGTGATCACTTTTAAATGGATATATCAGCTACGATCACTATTCTTAATAGTATTTTAAAATCCAAAAACATAAAACCAAAGAAGTTGACATTTTATATAAACATTTTACATAAAGAGACATTTAATTAGATCAAGAGGGATTTTCATTAATGAAAGTTTCAGTCCTTACACTAATAATGTGATAGGTTAGTCTGTTATAGACCTCCAATGCATTGGGTAATGTTTGATGTTTATGATATCAAATGGTATGAGTGAGGTTCTCTAAATACCTAAAAAGGGTGTATGAGAGGTTATCTAAAAACCAAATCTAGTATATGGGTTGTTATCCAAAGCCTAACATGTGATGAATGTCATGGTGGGTAGCTTTGCCTTAATATTTCTATGATTATTACCATTACACACTTTTTACACCACTCCATATATAAGGATCTTATGTTTATGAAATGATTTTATCACCCATGATCAATTATTCTTCTAAGATTCATGTCCTATTATCTTCCAAAATCTTATTCCATGAATTAGTGGATATTATTTTCAAATTCAGATATCTTTATTTATTACCCTTATTCTTATATTGTCCTCACTTATGATTATCAAATGTTATCACCAATTCTTACCCTTATGGATAATTTTAGCTCAATATTTGTAATATTTATTTTTCCCATGTCATTAAATTTTTTTGTATGGTATGATTAAGTAGTATACTCTGTATAAAGACTTTGTACTAAATGTCGATGATCTTTCCCAATATTAATTTACTCTATATATAGTCTCAAAATAAACTAAATATTTACCGTCCTTGGATGTGTATTATTTTGAAATGTATTAAATAATCCACTAAATGATGTAATATTTATGTAAGTAATATTTGGGTCACCTCATAGCCCATGATATTTGATGTGTAAAAAATTAATTGATGTATGAAAAGGAAAAATATAATCCATTAGAACATAAATAAATATATAGTTATAATTAAACTCCCATAAATTTCACACAATCATAAAAATTATTCCCACCTCATAAATTTAAATACATAAGTTAAAATTATAATGATACAAATAAAAAGATTACTCTATCTAATGAAAAAAAGATAAAATACCAAAATCCAAGATAAAAATAGAAAATGAGATTATAATTAATACCATAATAGTGAGAAATAAAATTATGAATAACCATTATAATTATATGATAATAACTGGATACTAGATCTCAACCATGATATCAATTAATGAGAAAAAATAATTAGACCACATGATAGCATGAAACACTTTCATGAGGATATAATGTAAAATGGAAAATATTTTTCAAATACTATCCCAGAAATATCCCCATGCACATGACATGTTTAAAATTGGATACTCATATTCAAGGATAAAAATATAAAAAATTATTTCAACCATACTTAATAAATTATGTATAGTGTAATGAAATGAAAACTTCCTATTGAAAAAAATAGTTAATATAATCTATTTATATTATGAAAAACCTTCCTAAAATAAAAACGTACTACACACATGGCCCATGATATAATTCCAAAATAACATACTGCCTAAAAAAATTGATTACTTAACCCATATCATTAAAACTCCCATAACATGATTCCAAAAAATTATAAATCTTAACAACCAATTCCTAAAAAGGAATACCCAAAATAAGTCAATAAAATAATAATATAGATGGTGGTATAGATCAGTTTCAGGATCTGTTAACATTATAAGAAAATTCCAATCAAACATTCCCCTATGAATAATTTTTAAACTAGCCCACAATGTATTGAATCCCATTTTATGAGTAAATTTTTTGATTTTTATGTGATTTTTCACTCTATAGATTTCATGTGTGATTTAATTTAATAAAATCATCTATAGTTAATACGAATCTTAATAGATAATTTTTTACTTCATTATGGTAATATATTAAAAAATAAAATGTTATAAACAATATTATAGAAATACATTATATAGAAAATATAGTAAATATAACTATTAAAAATAAATAAGTATAATAAATAAAATTAAATATAAAGACACAAGAGATGAAATATTAATCATTTTCATCTATGATTAATATCATCATACCATGTATAACTATAAAAATATCCAATATATTAGAATTATTATATATATTTAGTGTAAGAAATAAGTGATAGAGATGAGTATTTGATAATATATTTTAGGTTAAATTTGTATATATATAGGAATTGAGTATATATAGGAATTATGTAAATATATGAAGATATTAGTTAAAAGTGGTTTTTTGAATAAGGTATTTTATTATATAATTGGTTAGAGATTATTAACTATTCAAATGAAGTATTCATTATAATTAACACATGTTATTTATATATAGATGTTGTGATTATACATTATTGTAATAAAATTATAAATTTAATGTTGTATGGGATACATTATGGAATCAGGTAGTATTATCCTTTCATAGGAGTAAAATAAATTGATCAGGTGAATGCAGAATTATCCATTAGGTTTTTTATGGGGCCAGGACCATATTAAAATTCATAATAATGGATGGAATGAAAACATCTATAAGTGAAGATCATGATTTTATAGATCACTATAATATTATTTAAAGAATAATCAACACTTAATTTTTTCTTAATTATAATCTTTATCATAGGGGTTTTGTGGATGTCTTGATGGACTATCCTAAAAGATATTTGGGTGTATTAAATATGTAATTATGAACATGATATTTTTTCTTAAGTATAATTTTTTTGAGTGGATTAATAGAATAATATTTTTAACTAATTACAATAATTATTACATAATATTTATATATGTAAATGAACAATTAATATAAAAGGAATAACTATGTAATTAAGTTAAATAAAAATACTATCATTCATTACTAAAGATATATATTTTTATTATTTAAAACTATCTTCAGTATATATTATATGTTTTTATTTAAAAGTAAAATTTCATATATTAAAAGGGATAATTAAATAAAATAGATTCTATAATTTTAAAATGGTCATAAAAATTATCTTGTAGGGTAAATATAATTTATTTGGGGAAAATATGTAACTATGGAGAATAGAAATAACACACTTATAAAATGGTAAATACAAAATTTACTATCATATAATTTATCTATTAAAAAAATTATAAAACCCTAATATGAGATATATTGAAAAGATATGATCTATTCAATCTCCATTTTTTATTTATGAGTCAATTTCAAAAAAATTACAGTGACCTAGTTTTTTCATTTAAACCACATCGTATATTTTATTAATATTTTAATACAGTTTCTAATGACCAAATAATTTATTTATGTTTTAAGAGTGACAAAATAATACCATTTAAATTATATTATTTAAAAATTTTATCATACATGTGTGAATGAATTGGAATCATTGTGGTATTCTAAATAGAATATCAAATGGAAATTCCATCACAAAAGTTTTTCTTGGGAGGGGATGGATTATCTTGATGTGGAGTATTTTGGAAATATGTTTTCATCTATATCCTAGACCTGAATATTAATTTTCTTTAAAAATAATTCTCAACCCTCAAATATTAGGATTATCAATGATTGAAACTAAAACATATTTATGTTAAATGGAAACATGGGGAGCTCAGGCGTGATCCATTTGATGGCTCTCCTTGGTAGGTGACGGCAACGACCACCGCGCCGGTCCCTCCCCCACTGATGGTGGAGGGAGAATCGTCGTCCCGTGGGAGAGCGGGGACCTTCCGCCATTTCTCCAATCCTGATTTTCTCCCTCCCTTTCTGAAAGTTCTGCTAAACCATAAAGTCCCATATTTGGTTGATGGGGTGCCGAATCTCCCATTATCATCATCTGAGTTTTCGGAATCCGCTAACCTATTGAATCTTACTCTGGTTGCTCGTTTCGTGGACAAGAGTCCTTCTGTGGATGAGCTTGACCGTTTCTATTTTGGATCATGGGATCTCCAGGTGCGCACGGTGGTAGGTTTGCTTGACCACAGGCAGATAATTATTCACTTTGAGTCGGAGACTGACCTCATTCAAGCATGGTCGAGGGCTCCTCGACTCTACAAGGGTTCTCGCTTTCTTCTCCTCCAATGGTCCTTTGACCTACACATGAAGCGGGATCCTCCTTCAATTGCGGTTTGGGTAATTTTCCCTAAACTCCCACTTCCATTTCAAAACCCTTCAATTATTAGGATGCTTGGCAACATGGTCGGCCACTATTTGTGTTCCGATAGTAGAACGAAGGCACTTTGTCATCCTGTGTATCCTAGAGTGTGTGCGGAGATTGATGATTCTCGTGTTCCTTTTGATTTTGTTTTTATTACTATTGGGTAAGAGTATCAATGTAAACATCGTGTTCTTTATGAGTATTGGATAGAATTTTGTGGTTCTTGCAGAAGGCTGGGGCATTCGGTTGAGAACTGCCGCAGGAGACTTCCTCCTAGACCGAGGGAGGTCACTAGTAAGGGGAAGAATATCCCTTTGCACAGGGATATGAATTCTTGTTCAGAGGCAGAGGGGGGTCCTGAACTGAGAACGAGAGATCCTAAGGTTAGAGGAAGGCACTCTAAGGTGGCTAACTCTACTGTGGATGGTGTTTCAAATCAGGCCTGTAAGGTGACTTGTGAGAATAATATTGGTTCTAGTACTCCGGTGGAGGAAGAGGTTGAGACTATCATGATCATGGATAGTGATAAGGAGCCCAGAGGTTTGGATCCTCTGGCTCCTCCTTTTATATCTTTGAGTAATAGATTTGAGAACTTAAATGATGCTGGAATGAATGATTTCCTAGAAGAGGGTGGTATTTTAGGTGAGATGATTGGTGAAGAAGGTTCATAGGCTCAGCCGGTTGGATGTTTGGAGTCCGGATTCGGTTTGGTCAGAGAGGAGACTATGGAGGCTCTCCAGGAGGGAGATAGAGTTCAAGACACCGCTGACTTACTCTTGGATATCAATTGTCCTGAGGGCAGGAGCTCCAATCAAGTGGAAGTTGTTACGATACAGAAGGAGAAGGCGGCATGTGACTTGATAAAGGTTTCGATGACACCTGTGGACAATGTTGTCCCTGTGGGGGTGCTGCTGCCTTTGAGGGAGAACACTGCTCCTGAGGTGGTCTTGTGGGATCAAGCTGGCAATGAAAGGGAGATCCACAAGGGCGGTAAAGAGAATGTAAGTGGACTTTCTGGTCGGTCCTTTAGGGATGTTGTGTAGAATGGGAAGCAGAATCTGGTGGCTGTGGAAGGGACTATTCCTGCAACCCCAATATGTTTTCTAAGGAAGGATTACTAATGTATTTCATGGTAGAGGAAGACCCATTCTGCCTCTAAGAGGAAAGATAAGGTGACAATGTCTTTTGCGAAGAATATCGTGACAAAAAGGGCATCACCGGACCTTCCAGTACTGGAGTAGCTCAGAGACCGGGTTCAGAGTGCTCACTACTGGAGGCCTGCAGGTTGGGAAACGGCCTCTGCCATGGTAGAAGAAGAGTCCGGCTGGGGAGGCGGAGAGGATATTGGCTTTGAGTACATGTAAGTTGTGTTTGTGGGTTGTTCTTGTATGTTTATTGGTGTTCTTGAGGTTGTATTCTTGGGTACCGTATCCCTTTAAATCGGCTTATGAAAATAAAAAAAAGAATTGTACGGACACTAAAACCATGGGAGGGAAAGGGTTTTTGGCCTTTTTTAGAGGAGCTCAAGGATTATAATAGAAAATCAAAATCTTTGAGTGATGAAAAATATCCACTATAGTGGGACCTCAATTAAACATTTTTACTCTGTTCATCCTTTATGAATAAATTATTGATTTTTTATAACATGTTAATTCCAAAAATCACATAATTCTAAATTTATGTACTCTTATTTTTTTAATCTGGTTTTATATATGATGGTTGATGAAGGATAAATATCACAAAAGGGTAATTGGTAGTTTGACCATAGTTAGACACTATCCCTTCACCCCACACCTTGATACACACCCTAATTTATCATATTACTAATGGATTATGTGGATGATAGCTTGTGTTGTTTGTCTATAAAATATTATAAATTATTTAACTATACCTCTATAACCACTGTCTTTCCCAATATCTCATGTCCTCTCTTCTTTACTTTTAGATGAATAGAGTCATATTTTTTCCTTCACAATGGTCCTTGGTTTAATGGAGGCATCATGTTGTTAGTAAATTTTATGGATGCATGATGGATTGGGTATGGAAGGGAGACTAGGAATTTGGTTGTATAGTAATTTTTTATAGAGGGATCAAGGATATAATGGAAATGTTGTGTGGTGGTGGTCTAACTGGTGAAATACTTCTACGAGATATATATTAATGTAATTTTTATCCTATGGATTTATGATATTCTATATAGGCGATATAACAATCTATGAGATCTTATAAGGGATCTATGTATAACCGCATTCTATGTGGTGGGTGTATATAGAGTTTGTTAGTGAGATGGTGTTGCATATAATACATGTGTTAGGACATCCCTATGCTGGCTCAAGCCTGCCACCCAATATCCCAACTTGGACTACAGGGATGAGGAAGTTATGGTTAGTCAAAAATGATTTGAATACCAACCCCAATGGTTAAAAAAGATCACACCTCAAGCTAACCTCCTCTAAGATAACTTGAGGGCTGATGAAGAATTACCCTACTAGCAGGCCACCCCTCAAAACTAATTTTCAATTTAATTGAGTGAGTAAAAAAATAATAGGTTGGGTCTAATCCCTATTAACCCACCCTTGGCGGGGTGAACATGGAACCATAGTCCCACTCCACTTCCCAAATGAGGAAACTAAAGCACCCTAATTCATAGAGTCATATGGAATTATTTTAGGGGCACCATATAACCCAGTTTGAAAAATTTCATATGTTTTAAACACTTCTTCACCTAATATTCTTAATAAAAAAATTGAATATTCTACTCACTGTGTGATCTATATAAATGAAAATGTTACGTACCACTTCAATATCCTGGGAAATTTGTGTGTAATGTTTGTAAAATTATATGTTTTTTATAAGATAGGTTAACAACATAGCTGAGGTAAGAAATTTATAGTAGACCTATAGTTTTTTACTCCCTTTATGATTTATTGATGATTATATATAGATATTCTACATGGATTATAGAATATGTTACTCCCTCATTTTCCCAGGGCATGGTTCATTCATTTTGGGCCTACGGTTAGACAATCCCTTAATCACTTCTAACACAACATTGTAAGAGCCCCATATAAAAGTAATGTGATAAGTAACTAACCTGTAATATAGGGAGTAAGTCCTTAATCCAATTAGTTTTCAATCCTAGGATTAACATTTTATCGCCAACAATTTTTGGGTCCCATATATAGTGTTGGAACACCATCATCCAACACCCTTATCCTTGTGAGGTAGATTCCATGAAAATTTATTTCGAGAGGGGTTGTGTTTTTTCATCATTCTGAAAAGTACGAGTATTGTGGGTATTACTTTTTATAATAAATATCATTTTACAAATGATATATAATCTTAATGGATTATTTATATAACATTTAGACTTAATTATATCATTTGTTCTTATAATACATAACATATATTTGGGTTCTTATCATTACATTATATTTTGATCTATCTTATTAGTTCGTTTTTTATTTATTTCTGGTGTATCTGATAAGATATTTTTATACTCACCCATACATGGATTATTCTACCCACATATTTTGTGTCTATAAGTATTATAGATAGTTCATGAGAGATCATAGAATATGTAATGTTAGAAAAGATTTTACTTAGTGATACTCGTCGCTGAAAATTGCACCCAATGTTTTTATCAAGAGTTTATGTATTAAGTATGAGTATTTTGTTCTTGGTTTTGCACATTATTTCCTTGGTGGCATTGTTCTATTATATTTTCTCATTAATTATGTTAAATTTTCTAGACATAGTATTATGGATTGTTATCATCTATTATAGGAACATTATTCTATGTTTTGGATCTTCAATTTGTTATAAAATCATCAAAATTTGATTTTATTTGGGATACATAGATTTTTGGTTATTAAATTTTCTTCATGGTTGGGTCACACATTATTATATGCATTATTTTTTCTATTAGAAAACCATTATATTATTTTATGAATGATTTGGGTGGCACACATAGCCTATCTACCAAACTGGACAAGGTCCTGGTGGATTACATCTTGTATGAGTGGAATCAGATCCAGGTTTAAAATACTAGGATTGGTGATTATAATTATGAGGTTTAGTTTATAAATTGTCTGGAATATGTGTAATTGTCTATTTTTTTTGTTATTAGACAAAGGATCCCATTATTTCATGCAGTAATCTAATGCATCCTTGTATAAGGTTTTGATATGTTTTTTGACTCAGAACCTTAAAGAATCATTTATGGGGTACTATTATCATGGTACATGAAACATTAATTGGTGAATTAGGACTCCTATATCAATATATTATTTAATAATGATGTTATATAATTTTTGAATATAGTATTTCATAACAAATATAGTTATATATGATATATTAAAAGGTTAATTATTACATATTTATAGGCATAGATGCTCATTTTAATGATTAGTTGAATTAAATATATTCAATTCAATGACCTAGTTAAAATGTATCTCTAATAAGTGATCAGAGGGAAAACCTACCACCTATTATTCATATAGAAGATCCAAATGTTATTTTATAAGGGTAACATATTCTTCTTTCTGAGTAATAGATGATTCTAATTGAGTATGATGATATGACCCAAAGGATAATCAGGCTACATTAGTTTCAATACTAGATACTAACTATATTCTAATCAGAGTTTACCCTACTAGACACCAGGGACCCAATATAGGTAGTAACTCAATTTTTAGACATGGTTCAAAAATAAACTGATCTTATAGTAGTTATATAATCAATCTATTATCATGTTGCATTGAATAAATAATGGGTTTTGACTATAGAAACATATGATGTGGCTACCTTAACATGGTATTAATTTGAGTTCCTCTATAAGGAGTTGTATAATCCAATAATATTGAAGATATTATATATGTGTTATTTTTTTATCATCTCAAAGGTCTTATGACCATATTTGAGTATGCTTCGAGTTCAATGTCTATAAAAGGTATTCCCTTGATAGGGTATATTATGGATTTCTATGATCATGGATATTTTAGTGTGTCCCTTGTTGAAAAACTCATGAAAGGGTTGTTCCTATTTGCATCCCCACATATTTTGAGTTCCTAGAGACAACACTATTAATTTATAGCTTCCCAATAGAGATATATCCAAGAACCAAATATATTTTAAATGTTCAAGGGGCAGAGTCTTTAACTATGTATTTTCAATGATAGACCATGGTATCATGTCAAAAAATGAATAAAAATTCATAATCACAGTAATGGGGATTAATAAACTCTCACATGGTGTCAAATCATCAAGGTGGAGGTATTTTACATGATTTTAAGGGATATATCCACATATCTCCAGTCTTTATGAATTGATGAGTATAAAAGGGTATCCAAGGTGGTATAGTGTATGGACTGCCATATTACATATAGAATCACAATTAAGGGACCCTTTGTAGTGGATATGGTGTCCCTTTTGGATGTGGTTTTCATATAGTATTTTCCCATTTTGTAGGGGGGAAAGAGGTGGATGATTCTTTTTTATACTGTCACAGTTTCACATTTAGTTGCCCATTGCCAAGCTAAGGTTGTTAGAATCTAGGTACATGGATAAATTAATTCTATATAGGTATTAAATTATACATATCATGATATTGTTTGGGGTATTATCCATATCTTTAATAAATTTTCCCTAATAATTTTCAACATTTGACCAATCCACCATTTCATTTCTACATATTTAACCTAAGTGTAATATATTCTAGGTGATACCTTATCTATATAATTTAGCTATATACTCCTACTAGGTTAAAAACATAATCATCCATATCTTCTAATAATGTAATATTGATATTAGTGGAGAGAGTTTTTCATGGGACCTCATCCAAGCTAAAATTAATCCCTATGAAATGATTTGTAGTATGAATAGGTTATATTTAGTTAACATTATAATATTATGGTGTAAATTCAAGATAATAGTTTATAGTCCACTTATATGTTTGAGATGGATCATTATTTGAGATGAGTGAGGCCTGTCTAAAAGAAGTTACTTGTAATTAATAATAATTTAATGATCTAGATTTACTGTGTAGTGGATAAATGTAATGATTACCTTATCATTTTAATGTATCATCACATATTCATTTTTCTAGATAATATCTTAAAATTTTCCTCACATCAAAAGATAGATTTTTATTTTTCCATGCATCTTGGGATAACATCAATATCATTTTTATCCTATTATATTTCAATAAAAAAGCTCAAGGAGATAAATGTATAGTTATAATTCCTTCATTATAATGGTTTTATATAGACTAATGTTTCCCATATGGTAGTTCTCATTCTATATTCTAAGAAAATTGATGATTATTTGAAGTTTTTCTTTTGACTATCTATGCCTAAACTAGGTAACAATCATTAAAAATAAAATCTATCAAGGATTAATGAAATATTTTGATAGTTAAAAGGTATCAATTGGTTTTAAATGATTGATATTGGGCCTGAATATCATTAAAATTGGATTAATAGAGAAATTATATAAAAGAATTCTTTTTTCATCACTATAGGAATTAAGATTTCATAGTGATTCCATTAAGTGTAATAAAAACCATGTTGTATTCATGCAAGTCATAAACAATATATTCTTGAAATTATTGAAATACACCTTTTTTATCTATTAATTACATCTAAAAAAATTTAAGGAACAATGAGAAATGTGATAATAATTTAAGATTGTGCAAGAATTACTTCAAGAGAAAGAAGAGTATATTCAAAATTCTATGTGAAAATTATATATTTGGGAGTTTTACTTCCTAGGATAGTAGTTTTGTATAGGAAACTATTAATTTCACCTTTTAAGATTATGGTTGTAATCATATGATATCTAAACAAAAAATTGGTTAATATGACATGATTCCTTTGATTAGTATGATATTATTAAGAAAATTACTTCTCCTAGATTATATATCTTATGACCTCTCTTAATTGGATGGTATATCCTTTTATATGGTATGATAAATGTAATAGATATTTTGATGACATAAAGTGGAAGTTGACCAATATTCTAGTTTAGTGATTTCTAGAGGAATGAGTTAGGGATATAGTGTCTTGATATGAATTTGGGATCAAAAATAGATGTGTGCTAATGTAGGGGAAGAATGTGATTTCTTATGGGTCCAAGTAACTAAAACTCATGAGTAAAATATTGAAATATAGAAATTGGGGATGGTATAATATATAATTCCATTAATATATTGAAACACTACCAATTGATGGGATATTAGTTGTTTATATGGATCAAAATTGACTTAAATATATTTCCTCCCAATAAAATCTCTATCTATGACCGAGACAATGGGTAAAGTTCCTGTAAGAGAATGGATTTGAGATCATTTATAATCCTAGGGTTGTAAAATGGTGGTGACTTCTTCAAAAAGTAATTATCATGATCAATAGGTGAATGAGGAATCTTTGGAGTGGATTATGATAGAGAATCTATCCATGATGTAGTTGTTTATGGAGGAAGAGGGAAAATTTGAATACATTTGATTGATGTAATTAAGCCCACACATTTTCACTAAATGAGAGATACCCATCACTGAGATAATAACTATAAACTTTCTTTCAAATAGATATACTAAACCATTTTACCATAGAGATTATCTAATGGTGAGGAGAATATCATCTTATTTTAGGGGAATAAAATGATTTTATTTTTTATGTGTGTAGAAGTAATGAGGGACTTTAAAACCTCTTAATTAAAAGTATATCCAAGTGTTATAAAGATTTACTATGATCTAATTGAATTGTATTAGTGATCATTCATGAAGTGGGATAAGAAAGATCAAATTTTTATTACATTAACTTTTCATTTCAATGATTTAATCCTCAAATTTTATTCTTTTTTAGAAAATTACATCACATTTTTGTTTTTAGGAATATATTTTATTTCTTATATAAATTGATGAATAAATTATTTTTAATTGGTTTTATTCATTTTTTGGAGTTTTTGGGACAAGACACTCTTTTATCTATATTTTTGAAATAAATACAACAATGCCAATTTGAACTAAAGATAAAATTTTGGATATGCTCAGGAATATGTATGTTGTTTTTATAGAATCTAGATAGTATACATTATGAGTATAGAAAGGAATTGAAAATCATCTTATTTAAAACATATAATGTATTGCATAATATATTCAACAACTTACACAAGCACTAAAATTTAAATTTAGGTAATTTGGATATTCATATGTTTCATATATGATCATATTGATCTTATTTTTGAGGTAGAAATTTTATATATCATCACAACCTATGATTTTATAATGTATTAAATCTTATATATCATACAATATGTTCAAATTCATTTAAATGGGTTTTCTTATATTAGGATAGATTTAGGTAATATGTTAATATTTTTGAATTTTGAACAATTCATCTCATGTGAAATTTTATAATTTGAAAAATTTCAAGAAAATTGGTTTCATGCCAGAGTAATACCAGATTTGTTATAAGAGATTTATTTATGATAGAAAGGAACCATAATGAATTAAAATGCCAATTAAATTAAATATTACCTCACATTTTCTAAATAATAGTAATATCTCTAGTGAGTATGAGAATGATGAATTAAATGGTTGTGTTCTGAGCTAAGCTATTGCACCACAACTCAATTAATAGGTCTATTGATGTATCAAATTAATAGTGAATTAAAATTAGGAATATCAAGAGGATGAAATTCTTTATAAGTTTCAATTGGAATTAAAAACATATCTATAACTGGGAAATCTATATTTAAATTGATATTATCTATCACATCCAAGAGATTTTTTATCCCAATATGATTTAAAGTCATTTTCCCACTACTTCCTCTGGTCATATGATCATGTATTAATCCTACATGTGTTCCTCAATAGTAAAATAAAATATGTTACAATTCATATATTTTTTTATTTATCCCATTTTATGTTAGTTATATTTTTTTTCAATGAATTATAGTATGTTCAAGAAGTAGTGAAGGAGATGATTAAGTGAACCAAAGAATATGTTGTAATATTATTTTTGATGAATCATATCAATATATTAATGGAAAAAAGAATTTTACCTTTTGGGGATTATCCATCCATGGTTTATGATAATAATTGAAAAACAAAGGATATATGATTTTAAAAGGAAAAATATTATTTTATATACAAATAAGAGTATGTTGGAATATAATTTTTATGAGGAATATTTAGATAAATAATTATAGGTTTGGTTCAAAAATGGGCTAACCATCAGATAATGAAGGAACTAACTCAATTGCACATGTGGGAACAATTCAACAACATTGGACCCAATTCAACCTTTCTGGATCATGGCTACATATGGGTGAGCTAGAGATAGAGAATGTGTATTAGTATAAAGGGGAACACATAGGGATAACACATGAGGTTATGTTAACACAAGGAAGCACACATAATGGATATGTGAGTCTGTGAGTTTATCCAAGAGTTGACCTTAGTTCCCTAGTAGAATGTTTTTATTATATCATGTTTTATTAAGTAGATGCTAGTAAAGAACAATAATGATGTTGGACCAGTGATTTTTAGGTATTATTTCTATTCCATGAATAATATTCATTGATTTCTTATTGTCCAATAATTAATAAGATGAAACATTTTATACTTTTAGGTCACTATCTTTTTCCTAACTTATGAAAATGATTTCATAGTCGATGAATCAACTATAAGAAAATTTTAGGGATTCCAAAATCATTTGAGTCTACCGAACGCATGAGTAAATATCAAGTGACCTAAAGAACACAATTAAGTGACTCTGAGTGATTGTCCTACCAAAAATAAAAACCTTGAGCTATTATGTATTCAAATCCAATCTACCACATTAATCTTGAAGTCATAGTCGATATACAAACTTTATAAATAACAAAATCATACTAAAGAAAATATTTTAATACAGAAACTCAACTAACAACTTGAATATATGAAGCTACCATGATCATCAGATCAAATGTTTTATTACCATGTTTAGTAAACCAATAGAATAAAAATAATGGATTCAATATACATGTGACCTTGAGCTATTGACACATGTATTCAGTTAAAATTTCATTCTTTTAAGTCAAGTGAAAAAAGGAAATTTTGACATCTATGTCTGTTATACATTTTGACATTGTGAAGAATTGAGGCATAACAAAGTCATCTAAATTCATATGGTTCTAGGTTATTAGTACTTCATTGTTAAATTATATTATCTTGATTCAATAATTTTTTATCCTGATACATGAAACTTATGATATCACTGGATTATCTTATAGTACAAAAGAGGAACTAAGGTGATGCAAGAATATATATAAATATGGGATTCAAATTAAAAAGTAGGGGATTGAGAGACATATACTAAATGTGTATGTAGTTACAAAAAATTGAAGAAAAATATAATTTTTTAGAGTTAACCTTTCCCATAAATAGAGATTCCTTGACAGTAGTACACGTTAATTTATTCATGTAATTATAGTTCTTGTTAATGAATTAAAAATTTCATGATGTAATGAGGAGTGAAGGAGTAATAAAATAAAAACTCATTCCTAAGGAAGGAAGATTTATTCATTATCCATGTGCCAACTAGATGAAGTTGTGATCATGATTGTATAATGCAATAATATTTATCCACAATCTTTAATCATCGATATTATTTAAATAATGGGATACATGTTTGATGGTATTTATGTGTAGTAATGATGATATTTTTGTTTCCATGATCCTTTAATTTTACCATGCATGTATTTGTGCATAAAAAATGATTTAAATGTGAATTTAATTTCTTGGGATGAATAATGATGTTGGTAGGCTTGAAGAAAAATGAAAACATTGTGATAATTTTACATGTTTACTTGTAGTTATAATATTTTTTAGAAGTGTAATTATTTGGAAGTTATTTTGAATATTATATCTAATAATTATAATGATTTCAATTCAATTTATTAATTTGGTTGTATAAATAATTTAATAAATATGTTAGATAATATGGAATTGATGCAACAGTTATTTTTATATATATTCTTCCAAGTTGAAGAATAATTTTTTGTATAATTGAAGTTTGATTGTATTATTTTATGTGGAGGATAATTCTATTTACAAATAACAAGAAAGAGTTTACCATGATATTATTATGAAAAAATGTTCTATTTTTTAATACAGGTGGATAAAAGTTAAGATTCACTATTTTTCATTATGAATTTAATTATGAAATGATGTGATAAATTTTTATGAATAATTATGGTAATCGATTATGTTTTTCGTGAACATCTTCATTAGAATAAGTTATCTTTGAATATCATTTCATATGGAAGAATAATAAAAATAAGAGAAAAGTGGAAGAATAAGTATTATCATATCATTTTGCTACTATAAATAAGAGTAATAAGAAGTGTTTATATGTAGTTCTGTGAATACAAAAAAAAGATCCATCTTGCTACTCAAAAATGGCAGAATAAAAAGAAAGAAGATGAAAATCTATAATAAGTAAATATTACATATTTTTTTCATAATAACTTGTTGTTACCATTATAATTTAATTATAAATGTATGGGATGTACATGTGTTTAAGATTCACCAAAATATATTGAGGGATACACAATCCACACTATTGGGAGACTATAGTATAACTATCATCGGGTTTTACTTGTTTTTTATGTGACCATGGGTTTTACCAGATGACATAAATTATTAGACTTCTCATACTAATAGGCGGACCATAAAAATTCTTATGTCCCTATGTGTGTGTGTGTTTGGATGTTCATGTAATAATGAATGTAAAAAGATAGAACATGAGATCTATTCACCTTCAGAAGTGTTATATGAACAAAGAAAAGAGATTAAAATCTAAAATTATAATTTGAATTAAAATTCACCAATATACCCCCTCCCATTGAGTGGTTCATATCCAAAAAAATCCCTTAAATTTTTAACACCACTATCAAGGATATATGTACATGTATGAGGGGAAGAAAATGAGATCAAACAACATGGGGAGGAAATAAACAATAAGGAGAGTGAGAATGAACTTGACTTGGGAAGAAAGAAAATACTATGGTGTAATAGAGTCTATAGAAAATTTTGACATGTTTAGTTGAATTATCAATGTATTTTTTATCATGGAAGACATATGGACACCTCTATTTTGTTTTCAGTAATATCATTATATAAATATTGTTTTTTTAACTACTATTCATCAATGAAACTAGTATTTTTTGATCTTGAGTAATTCTTATTCTATATTTGTTTTGAAAAGTTTCTCAATATATGATGAAAAGTAATATATTTAATTTTTTATTTTTTTATGAAAGGGGTTTCTTAATAAAATATATTTTTTAATTTATTTTAACTAAATTTATATCTTAAAGTATTTAAATCACTTATATAAGAGAAACTATAATCAAACTGAGGTTTTTTTAATGTTTAAGTGGAATTATATTCTCATCTTAAGGCCTTGAAGTGTTAATTAAGAATTTCAAAAAGGAAAATTTATTAAAAATTATGAATAGTGTTTCTAAAAGTTTAAACATGTTCACTTCTATTATCTTTAAATATAATGTCACACTTCATTTCAATCTAATATATTTATTCCAAATATTCACCCTCACTCATTTTCTATTAACAATCATATATTAGTTTTATTTAAAATTTTTAAAAAAGTACATTAAATCATCAATTTTATTATTCTTTTCAAAAATATATAAAAACATTTATTGTTTTAAACATTCCTACTACCCCCTAAAGAGAAAACATTGGGATTGGTATACTCCAATTTTTTGGTTTAAAAATATTCATCAATGGTTTGCGAAAACCCAGGTCAAATCAATTTGGCACAATTTCATGGGAGGTTTCCAAAGATGATTTGTTCTATTTTAATATAAGAATAAAACAAGATTTATTATCATTTAGAATTTTTTTTGATATTATGTAACAATTTATAGATATAAATATTATAAATAACTGAGATATAAACTCAATTATTGAATATATCATTGATTCAACCATTATAAACACAATTTTTGAGCATATCATTACAATCATATAAACATTCATGTGTCTTATAACTATAGAAAAGGAAACATGGTTTCTAACTATTTATCCAATCTAGGGATTGTGATGGGAGGATGAATCTAGAATTGTTCTCAGCCTATTTCAATTTAATAGATTGTGTTTTGGATACCCCCACCACTAGAATAGTTAATCGATTTTGATTCAAAATTTTAATAAGGGACTTTGTCTCAACTATAGGAGCATAATATATTTATTTATAGGTGGATCTTTTGTTGTTAAAACTCTAGCTACTATAAGTACTCTCATTGCAATCATGGTATTGAATTATTAATAAATTTTAACTAGTTTCCTAATTAATGTGAAATATTTCCAAAAAAATTACATCTTTTAATTGTGAAAATATCATTATTGTGAGTTAACATAGCGATCTTAATATATTGGTGAGATCAATGATATGATCTGAAAGTTCACAAAATGAAATAATTTTTTCAACATTTTTGTTCATTTTGGAATTTATACTTCAAAAAATCACATTACATACAGACACCAAAAAATGAAAATATATTCTAAAACATGAAATTTTATTTTGTTTGGAAGGCATTTTCAGAAAACCAAAACATGAACTTTTTGACCATTAATAAATTTCAAATCAATCAAATGAGATATTTATATAAACTTATCAATAAGGAAGAATTTTCTATGGTCAATAATCTAATTTTCAACCATGATACAATAATTAAAAATATAATTCTCAAGAAAGAATAAATATTCAACTGGTATAACCCATTAAAACATATGACAATACCCTTTAATAAACTATGTAATATTAATAAATTATATTGAAAACATTGATTAATAAAATTTCCCAAACATCCATTAGTGTTGGAAGTATAAGGAATCATATAAGTGGAAGACATCCTTCAAAACATAAGAAAATTATATCGGAAAAGAGAATATGATTTATATAAAATATATTAGTGAAACAATGATGAAAACACCCAAACTATGAAACCTAAATCCGATTTTAAATCTAAATGTGTTCAATAGAATTCCAAATCATTATCACCCAAGATATACTCTATTGAACAAATTTTATTATATGATAATAATAATTTAAATTAAGAATATATTTTGATGTAGATTCAATTTCAAAATAGGATTCATCCCTTAGAATAACTAAGAGATATTATAAAATAATGATTGCACCATATGTTTCTCAAAAAAATTATTACAATTTCATGAATTTCCCAACACGCCATTTATTAATCCTGGGGGGAAGTATATAATTATGTAATACTTTTGGGAGTAAATTTAATAAGGTATGTTTACAAATATTTATAAAATTTCAGGTAAATATTACATTGAATTATGTAGTAAAAAATATTCCTAGGTATGTTTTTTTATGAAGGAATGGTTCCCTGATAAGTGGTAGTTTAGGGTGGAGAAAAAAGTAAACCTTGAGAATAATTTTTACTATATTATTAATAATTCCCTACCTTTCAAATCAAAACACTATGGTAAAACAATATTCTATCAATACTATGGGTGTATAAATTCAATTATGCAATATCAGATTTTGGAGCTTCAATAAATGTGTTGCGTCATACTATTTCATCTAACTTATTGGTTGGAGATATCACTTATCATATTGTTTTAAATTCATTATCTAATAATTTTATATTAAAAACTATTAGTATTATTGATAATTTTTTTGTTCTAGAAATAGATATTCTTTTTCTTATTGGCTTTTATTTTTTATATATAGAGGATTTTTTATTTAGTACACTTTAAATTTTTATTCTTATTGAATATTTTCAAAAAACTAATAAGGAAATAATAAATGTTCAGATTGGATATATTATAATTTATTTTAGAAGATTAATATTTCATTTTAAAATTTTTAAATCCTTGAAATACCCAATGGAAGATCATTCAACCCAAAAAGTGTACATGATTTGTTTCAATTTAGTTATTTCCTAATTTCAAAAATAATGATCTATAAATTAATCGATTTAAAGATAAACCTTTATTTACTATTCAATATTATATACATTAATATGAACATGTTTCATGTGAAGAAATTTTTAATGTTGAAACTATTGTATATATAGTTTTTAAAGATTATTATATTCCACTTATTTCAGTTAAACAACTAAAAATAGAAAGTGAGATGATCCTTCTTGATAAATCCATATAGAATCAGATAAATTTTCTTATTAGTAATTTATTTTTCCATAATTTTCATAAAATTTATACTAGTAATTTAAATCAGGAAGGTTTTCCTGAATTGTTAATTTTATTGTAACTGAAATATATGCATAGAATAATGAATTCAATTATTCTGCTGTTGAAATTTTAAGAATGATCATTTTTTATATAATTTTTTTAGTAATTAAATATTATAATGTTGATAAAACAATTTTTTCTATTTAAAAAAACAAATATAAACTAAAATTATACCCTTAATTAGAGGCCTCAATTATTATTTCATAGAAGATAATGAAAAATTTTCTATAATCATTTATAAAGATCTATTAACAGACCATGAAAATATATTTTTATGAGTTTAAATAGAACAAAAGAATTTTATTTGAACGACTATAGCTGATTTAATTTAAATTATTAATTTAATTATCATTCTTAGAGATTTGTTATAGGAAAATGGTAAAATTGTCTTGAAATTTTAAATAAGGTTAAATCCAACACTTTTGAATGTTTTTATAATGGAACAAACTACATTGATTTTTGTTGGAATCATTTATCCAAATTTCTAATAGCCAATATGTGAGTCTTATTCAGATAATGTGTAAAAAAATTTTAGTTCACATTTAAATTAATTAATTTTTGGAACTAAATACTATTATGCATCCCAAAAAATGGAGTGTCTTAATTGAATATAGAAAACTCAAAAATGTGATTCTAAACGATCAATTTCCTATCTCATTAAATAGAAATTTTCTTCAAAGTCATTTAGGTTAGTCTAATTATTATTTTCTATATATTTAATCAAGAAACATTAAAATTCATATTTTACCTAAAGATGATGAAAAACTACATTCACTTATCTATTTCAAACATTTTGTTATTTAATATTTCCTTTTAATTTTTGTAATACTCCATCAACCATTCAGAGGTGTATGATGCGTATATTTTATGAGTTTTTAGAACATTGTATGTGTAATAACCCCACACCTAGTATCCTAGAGTGGGTATCTACTTTATTATGTTGTTATAAGATATAATGAATCACTTCCCAAAGGACTGAATATTTTAGTAGTCTTGGAAAATTAGATACATACTTGAAGTATACATTAAATATTGAAATAGGAAATTTATGAATAGTTTTCATTTATAATTACATTATTCCACTTATCATATCTCTGTTTATCAATCACAAAATACTTCCATGTATCACGGTAAAAATAAATCATAAGAAAGCCGTGAGATCAGATGCTTAGTAAGGGTAAGCATACAAAGAAAGATCTGAATAAATAAGCATATTAAATATGAAATGGTAAATAATTGAGCACAAAATCTATTTAAATAACATTAATATAATGATAAGATAAGACCTAGTAAATATGGTAATGTAAATAACTAAAAATACATTCCATCTATTAAATAAACTAAGAATGAAATGAATCTAGAGATAATATCTCTATGAAAATCCAATGGATAATAATTACTGAATTATTAATGGAGGTAATTTATAATAATTGTACAAAATTTATTAAGAAAGTGATACCACTACATTTAATACCATTCATAGGAATGTTTAAAATTAATGGGTACAAACTCATCTGGTTTGAACAACTAATTTAAAACTATTGGGTAAACATTGCTCTGGTTTAGCCAAATGATTTATCTCATGAGACCTACTGATGCACCAAGGGGATATATATATTTATCCAAACCATATATTTATGTCCAAATAATTCCTCATGTATTGAATAATTCATTAATCAATATTCCTTATCATAAAATATCCTTATTGAGTAAAGGATATTAGTTTATTTATATTTCCCTAGTTAATCAAATAACATTCATAGTAAACATTGTATGTAAAAATATTATAGGGTTTAGGAAATAATAATATCCTTTATAAAATAATATGTATATTTAAAATAAATTTCAACTCCAATGAAAAATTATTAAAAAAATGTAGTTGTTTTAAGGGAAGGATAACAATCATAAAATAAAGTGAGATTGTACTATAACTATTACCCATTACTAATTTTCAAATAAAATCACATTTTTTGCAATGATAAAAATTGAAACAAAAATATCAGGAATTTGGATTGAATCATGATATTACATGTCAAAGGGTATGTATACTCTCAATACAAAAGTGAATTGGTTCATAATGATAAATGAGTCTCAATTGAATGTAACTTGAGATGAAACCCCTAACCTCATGCTTCCTTCTAGAAAAAAATTCATTAACATAATTTATAATGGTTTTAAACATGATATTATATTATAAAAAAGTAGTATTAATATTAATAATATCATATAATATACTTTTATAACATCTAATTACCCATTCATTAATAATCATTTATTATTTTCATTATTTTGGGTGTTAATTTCCTTGTTTTTTCATTACTGATTTGTCATGAAATTTATGATTTTTGTGCATATTATATAGTTACATCATATAAAAAATAACAATAATTACCTAATTTTAATATTTATAAATCAATTGTACATTGAAAAATAATCATGAATGATAGATATGTGAAATGAACTACGTTACAATTGTGGATATGGTATGTCGTATATACACATGAGTAACATTCACATTTTTACTTGATCATTATGGAAAGAAGATTATTAATATTTTATCCTTATATATTGATCGTAAAATTATATATATTAAATTATTTCATTAAATATACAAATATATACATATACATATATATATATATATATATATATCGTCCATGTGGTGTGCTGATGAAAAGAGGGTCACATCGCTTTGTGAAGGTGGTGGTCCACATGTACATGAACGATATTATAACAATTTAATGAGTGAAAAGTAAAGAAAGAAAATGGTATATATTATCTTTTCAGAATGATATATATCTCATTAATATCATAATTATTTCATTTATTTCACTTATATTCACCAACATTATCACTATTAACCTTCCATGTAATGATTTAGTGAAAGACGAATCACATTGCTTCATGAGGCGGTAGTTCACCATACACATGAGTGATTTTATAATATTGTAACACCCTTAGTTAAATTAATTAAACCTTTATTTATATATTTTGTGTATAAATAGTAATATCTTAGTGTTTGGGATGGTTTTGATGTGTTTTGAAACATTTTTAGGGCTTTTTTGGAGGTTCGTTTTTGGTTTACGATTAATAGAAATCCTGCAATATCTCTAGCGAACCATGAAAAGGAAAATAGAGTCCACTAGGATTGAATATGGCTGGAACATGGTTATACCAAAATTTTTTGTCACCTAGGGGAAATTATTCATGTTATGGATAGAGGGAAAATCTTGGCTGGAACATGGTTTTTGTAACTATGCGGGCAAGCCATGCAAGGGGTGTTTTATAATAGTAGCACCCACATAGTTGGTGCATGGTTTTACAAACCATGCTCTTTAATTATCAAAAATTCACGTGGCTTAAACAAAAATGTGTAT
Source organism: Viscum album (assembly GCA_963277665.1). Taxonomy (NCBI): domain Eukaryota; kingdom Viridiplantae; phylum Streptophyta; class Magnoliopsida; order Santalales; family Viscaceae; genus Viscum; species Viscum album. The sequence continues at coordinate 933,153,057 of OY728165.1, forward strand.
ATAACATGAATCATACTCTTAATGACCCATTTTTACCCTAATCAAACCCTAACTGAATTTCGAAATCTCTCAAAGGTTGGAGAGACCCTTCCCCTTGATCCAGGAACAATCTGTTGGTTATTCTTTGTGTGTCAGAGGAATGGATTCCTTGGTAACTTATTTTCTTGGTTTATTTACTTATATTTCTTATTCTTCCATTTCTTGTATTCAGGGAACTAATTATTTGGGGGTTAGAAACATGTTTGGTAATTCCAATCATGAATAGATTTGGTTATATTGATGATACATTACAAGATCTAAGGCGGGTTTTTGATGATATATGCCATGTTTTTGGAGATCATGGACTGTTTATTGTTTTTCCATATTTTTGATGTACATGGATTCACTCTTGACTCCTCTTAATATAAATTTAATGTTTTATTTTTAATTTATTAATTATTTTGATTTTAATTGTGAAATTATTGTGCAAATCCTCGTTAAAACCCACTTTAGGGATGGTTTGTGAAATATTATAAGACTTGATATTATGAAAAGTGCATGGTTTAATGATTTTAAAATGATGATTTTAAAATATGATTTTGTTTAATTTATGATAAAGTTTTGATATATTTTTTTAATAAAAGGGAAAATTTATTTAAATGTATTTAAGTGGTTAGTTTTTCATTGGATTTGGTATAAATGATTGGTGTTTCTTTATTTGAATTTTGGATAAATAATGTTATGAAGTTTACTCAGTAAAAAGTGTGATGAATAAGGGTATGAACATTCCCCCGTTAAGATGTTTCTCTTAGTTACATCTTGGTGAAAGGATGACTCACCATTTATGAGTATAAAGTGGTCTATGGTTACATGCATGTGTGGATGTGTGGATATGTGGAATGGAATGGGTTACACCAAAACAGGATATGAGAAATGTTTTGAAAGACTTGTTATGTTACCTTCTGTGGAAAACTATTTTCCTTAGAAAGTGTTTTAGTTTTTAGATAAAATATTTAAATTGTTTTTTATAAATTTTTTTATATATGTGATAACTTTTTTTATCCAAGTGGTGTTAGTAGGGAATTTATTTGGGGAAATCATTTTGAGTTTTATACTCACCCCCTACTTGGGAACCTTGGTGTGTTTTTTATATTATATATTAGGAAAAAGGTAATGGGAAAGTATCTCATTTCTTTTTTGATGTATCATGATACTTTGGGAATGGATTTTAGGGTTGGAGATTAGAGAATATTGGGAGATTAGAGTTTATGTCCTTGGGGTTTTTTTCATTTATTGGTTTCGTCTTCTTCTTTGTATTATGATTTTAGTTTTGTTTCCAAATTGTAATCTTATAGGTTCATGGTTATTGTTTGGTATTGTTTTTAGTTGGTATTAACTTGAGTTTTATTACATTTTTATCATGTATAATATAGGGGTTGTTTAGTTATTGTATTATCAGTACGGTTGTTTTATTTTAAGAGGGAAAATAATCCCCCAAATATTAGTGAATCTCTACGCATTTATGTCCAGCCTTTGGTGTCTTGGGGATTTCACATAATTTTTAGATAACTTCTGACTATTCCTAAGAAAAATAATGTGGGTTAGGATGTTATAAATGGTATTTGTCTTGATTGGTTCATCTTTCATTTTGGTATAAATGGTATTGTTTTTTCAATCTTGGAATTGGGATGGTGGAAAGAAGTAATATTGTTGGAATATGAAATTTAGAGCTTAAAAATTCAAAGCTATTCTATTTATGTTGAACCTAATGTTATCAATTATTTAGTTATATAATTGTTCTCAGACAATTCTTGGATTTTTAACCTCACCATCCTAGGTTTATAAAATGAGATGTGCGTGACATGCAATGGAATAAAATGATTTCCCAACAATAATGAATAATTCATTTTGAGTAATGATTCAGGATTTTATAAAAAAGGGTTGATTTTTGAAAAGTGATGAAAATGTTTTCAAATGTTAGATTTTGAAAAGCGATGGTATTGATATTTTTGAAATGGTTTTATTTTGAAAAGCATGGTGGAATTTTCAAAACTTTTTTGAATGTTGAAAAATGTGAAATTTAGGAAATCATTATAGTGATATTTATGATGTGGTAAAATTTAAATTCTTACGCCTTATGTTGATAAAAAGTGAGAATAGATGGAATGTTCTTCTAGTTATAGAAATGGAACCTAGTAGGCATAAAGGAAACCAACTAGAGTAAGCCGATGAGAATGTGGTTTCACCTGAGCCATAGGTGAACTAATATTTGGTTCAAATTAGTTTCTATGATTTTAAATCCATGTATATAGGGTGAAAAAGGGATTAACCAAGGTAGTTAGATCATTCCATTCAGTTTTAGAAATAGAATATTCCCATTTTTTGGGGTGATTCAAAAGTAGAGAAAGTGAGGCGTGGCTAAATAAGATGGATCAAATAATTGATTTCCTAAGCACACCAGCAGAGGCGAAATTCAGATTTGTAATATACATGTGGGAGGATATTACACACAATGGGTGGGATTTATCATTTTAGGTTATATTAGACCAAGGAATGGCATGGGAGTATTTTGAATAATTTTTTGATAAACAATTATATCTTCACATGTTCATTATTTCTGGAATGATTGAACTTTTTAGATTAAAGTATAAGATTCTCTCGGTCATTGAGTATGTGGATAATTTTTTTAATTTATTTTACATTGCATATAATGATCCTACCAGTGCATCCTTGAAGGAATGTATTTTTTAATCAGGGTTTAGGAAAAATATTCTCTAGAATATTTCTATGCTTTATATAATGGATTATACAGAAATGTCCAATAGATCAATGGTGGAAGAGAGATAAATCATAGGTACTATGGGTGGGGGAAGTATGATGATGAGTATGGGAAATGGTGGGAACTCTAATGCTGAGAATAAGTGGAAGATGAACACCTATTTACAAGGTAGTGTAATGGCTCATAATCAAATGGATTGATCAGTGAGTCTTACACCTAAACCAAATAGAAACCCTAGATGTTTTCAATGTTGATATTTTTATCACATGAAGAAAGAGTGTATAGAACTAACTAGACCAAGTAAATATTGAAAGCATATAGGGATTCATCGGTATTATTATCATAATGATCTAAGGTCGGGCTTTCGTGACACATCTCACATTTTGTAGGCATCGTATGATTTGATGGAAAGAGGACAATAGAATAGTTCTCATTAGTAAAACCATGATATGCATATTAAATATTGGGATACCATGACTCATTAGTAAATGTAATCTCAACAGGGAAATAAATAAAAGAGTAAGGTGAGCAAGAAATTGTATTTATATGATAAATTTATTGTTGAGGATCAATCATGACCATCGATGCTGATATGTGTGATTCTATTAAATTTTACTATTATGAAATATTTTTTTTATATAGGTTCATCCCATTTGTTTTTTTCTTCAAATGTAATTGATCATCTGGTTTTCATGTTTAGATTATTCCTTCTATTTTAAAAATTCAAAATCCTCTTGATCATATAGTATATCGAGAATTTATATGAAAATCATGTTCTATAAAAAATTTTGGATCTAAATTTATTTTGGATTTATGTGGGTCTGAGATAAGTGTCTATAAAATGATACAGGGTATGGATTTACCAACAATGTTTAAAGGTCACATTGATTTTTATATTCAATGTATTAGTTTTACAACTAAGGATGGAATCAAGTATCTCCTTAGAGAAAACTAGAATGTAATGATAGCTACAACATGATTATTAGTACCAATAATTGGATATCTCTTGTATTTGTTGGTAGCTTAAACCTTGGCATCAGTGGATGAGTTCATGGATTGCAGTTTTCTGGTAGTTTTTGATCAATTTATTAATTTTTCCCCAATAAATTTTCTTGGTTACCACCCACAAGATAAAGGGATTTTACTATTGATCTATTACTAAGGATCAGTCCTATCTCACTTTTGTCTTATCAGATGAAACCAACAGGATTATGGGAATTGAATGTCTAGTTAGAAGAACTATAAATTAAAAGGTTCATTTGTCCTACTATGTATTCCTGAGAAGCATTATTTGTGTTTATGAAAAAGGTAGTTATAACTCCTTATGTTTATTTGAATTATCAAAATGTTAACTAAGTTATGATAAGGAATCAGTATCCAATTCCATGTATTGATGATTTTTTCAATCAATTATGGGAGCATAGTGGTTCTCAAAGATTTACTTGCATTTGGGATATTACCATTCTTGGGTTTAGAAGGAGGATATTACAAAGACATCTTTCAGAAGTTTCTAGCCATTATTAAGGAATCATATATTTTAAAGGTATCTTGATTCTTTTATAGTGGTGTTTTTTGGATGACATATTTGTGCATTCAAGGAAAAAGTTTGAGTATGAGACGCACTTGGAATTTGTGCAGGGTATATTGTGGGATCATTGTATGTATGATAAATTATTAAAGTATATTTTTTGGATAAAATATTTATGTTTATTTGGCCATATTATCTCTAAAAGAGGTGTTTCTATGGATCCATAAAAGATAATGATTGTAATGTCTTGGAAACTACCAAAGAATGTTTTTGAGGTCTACAGTTTCCTTGGATTAACTGATTATTAATGATGTTTCATTAAATGTTTTTCATGACTAGAATCATAAATGACAACATTGATGAGGAAAAATGTTTCACTGAAATGTAATGATGAATTTCGAAAGACTTTTCAAGAGTTTAATGTTGGACATACATAATTACTGATCATGATATTACTGAAACCTAGACAAGGGTATGTGTTGTATTTTGATGCTTCAAGATCAATGTTAGGATGTGTTCTCTTGATGATAGGTCATATTTTTACTTAAGGATCATTGTAGTTACAAACCCATGATAAGAACTACCCAACTCACAATTTGGTGTCAGCTGTTGTAGTCCATTCCTTGAATAATTGGATTCATTATCTTTTTTATTGAGAAATTTATTGTGTTTATAGATCATAATAGCTTGAAACAAATTTCCTCAAAAATATATTTGAATCCTAGACAAATAAAATGGATGGAGTATCTCTAAATGATCATCATTTACATGAATTAAAAATTTTTTAATTTCAATTTTGTGGTAGATTCATTAAGCACAAAATCATATGTTCGGTTGGAAAAATTGGATTTAGATCAGTGGAAACTCATATCAGCGATAGCTAATATGATTTTTTATTCTAAATATGGAGGTAGTGTAGTAGTTTTATTTTTTATTTCTTTTGTTGCTAATTTTATTGAGAGGGTTAAGAGGCCCAAACACCTGATTCTGAATATGTTTCTATTAGGTAAAAACTCTATGGTCAAGAGACCATTATGGGATGGAAACTAGATGTGAGTTTGGTTTTTTGGTGTAGAGATCAAATTTTTATACTATTTTTTATGGAACAATTTCTTTAATCTTACCACCATTTGAGATGGGTTGTTCATCTTAGATCAAAAAAGACGTATAAGGCACTAAAAGAAAAGTTTTGGTGGGTTTGCATGAAAATAAAAGTTTTGGATTTTGTTTCATGATTCCTCACCTATTTACAAGTTAAAGAAATGAACCATTAGATAGTAGGAATGTTTAATTCTTTACATATTCACATTTGTAAATGGGAAAATATAGTCATGAATTTTTTGATAGGCCTTCTAACTATAGTATTAAAACATGATTCAATATGGGTGATAGTGGATTAGCTCCAAAAAGAGGCTCATTGTCACAACTCGTCCCATAGGGATTGTGTCGTGACTACCCCAAGCCTACCTTCCATAGGCCAAGGGCTGGTGACTTGAACCAAGTAGGAATATCCCAAAAAGGAAATGAATTTTTCTTCAAACCTGTACACACACACAAATCTCAAACTAAGGAATGTAAACACAAAGTAAAAAACAATTGTCACTGACACAACTAATGATGGTAAAGTATAAACTGAAAGTACAAAGGGACCAGAATATAAGCCCAAAAATGAAAAGGAAAGTAATGATTCCAAGGACTGACTGATTAAACCCCACCTAAAGGGTAGTTTGAGTGTAGCTATCTATTACCATAAAAGTACATATCATCCGTCCCATCTCACTGGGCACCAGCTAGTCCTGGACCACTAAGATCTCCTTCGAAGCTTTGATCACCTGTATGAGACATGACATGTGTGGGTGAAGCTCGTGCATGGGTGAGTAACACAATACTCGGTATATACCCCAGACCACAAAGGAAAGGCCACATAGTAAGATCATATAGGAAGAATACAAAGGAAAGACAACTCACGCCAGGTATAACTGAAATTTTTGAAAGTAAGATTTTCAGTCGTAAAGTTGAATCATCATGTACTATTGAGGCACTCATCCCTGATAAACCACTAAGATATTCTTGGATACTATACCACTAAGGTTTCCCCAGCTGATAGACCACTAAGGTCTGTCTGGATACTGGACCACTGAGGTCCGCTCAAATGCTGGACCACTGAGGTTCGCTTGGGTGTGGGACCACTGAGGTCCACTCATCAGCTGGACCACTAAGGTCCACTCATCTGCTAGAACACTAAGTTAGGTTCTTCTACTAAACCAATGAGGTCCACTCGTGTGATGGACCACCAAGGTCTACTTTTCTACTAGACCAATGAGGTTCTCCTATCATATTCTTCGTGGCACAGAGAGCTGCAGGATTCCCGCTCTCTAGTGCGCTTGATTCCGAGAGATTCTACTACTGAAGACATTATCCATATTTTAAATACCATGAAAACTCACTTAGAGTATAGTAAAAGAACTATCTCATCTCAAGGGTCCCAACATTTCAAGCATCCTATCAATCAGATGCCTAGTCTGAAAGATATTAGCTTTTTAGTAGACCAGGGGTGGTTGCGTTCGGGTCCGGTCTGACTTGGTCAGACCGACCCAACCAACCTAGCTCAGGAGTCCCACATGACCCGACACAGTTCGGCTGAATTAACCTGACATGGTTGGTTCTAGGCTAACCGTATCTGACTTCTCCCATTATGCCTTGCTGGACCTAGCCCACTCGGCTGTGGGTCCAGCCCACCGGGCCGCTCAGTGTCACGGTCTGAACTGCTGGCATGGCCTGATGTTGGGTCTGGCCTGCTGCTCTAGCTTGGATCTAAAGGTAGGCTAATTAAATCACTCTATTAGACCATTTTAGTGTTTGGATCTTCTCTAACCAGGCAGATGTGGTCGATGACCGCATCACCCTTCCTGGTCTCCAAGTTTTAAATCCGCATTTACATGCTCCTCACGAACAGCTACCACAAGTGTTTTCCTGCCAACTGAACGCTACTAACCTTCATGCCATGGAACCGGTCTTCATTGCCCACACTGATCCATAGTGATACCACAGATCATCCATCTGTTGCAGCTTTGTGTCGCAGATCGTAGCCGCCGCGGTGCGCTGCAAGCGCATCGCCTCCCATCTACTGCCATTCTTAGTGTTGGTGACTGTTGTTTCCACCATGGAATTATGCCACCACCATGGCTTTGTGCTGCCATCGTTTCTTTGTGCTGTTGTTTCAGCATCGTTCCATTACTGCGGCCTTGTGTCATGGTCTCCTACTACTGTTGTGACCTCTTACTGATATGTCGACCCACCTAGCCGCGAACCATCCCACTCGATGTCTCCATCTCCCATAACCTCCTTCCACGGGTTGATGCACCACTACGATCCCATATTGACCATAGATACCATCACCTCCAAATTCATTGTGCCACAAAGAATGAGAATAAATATATAAGTGGAGAGGGGAAGGAGTCTCATATAAGAACACCCAAAGAATGATCTGGGTCCTTTTTATTGTTGACCGAGATGTGTTCTTATTAGTAGGATCACAAAGAACCAAAATAAGGTGGAATAATAACTAATATAGATATCCCTTTTATCCCACATAATTAACTATACCGCATGAACAATCCTTCTGTGGGTTAACTTGTTCGTGAGTTAACACATTTTCATCGTTTAAAAGAAAGAACAGGGAAAATAAGTTCACACAGAAGAGCATCACAGCCCTACATAGAAAAAGAGATTTCTTGAGGATGATTGTTAGTCATCTTCCATCACTCTCTAGTCCCAAATCTGATCTCCATGTTTTTCATCGTCATCATCCAATTCACTATCTTTCATCATTGGATAGGTTTCCTTCATTGTTCATTAGAGGAATTATAGGGTTGTTTTTCAACCCCGAATTCCATGTTTAATTAATGAAGGAAGATGCATGCACATTGCAGTATCACCAAAATACTCCATTAATGAGGTTCATTAATAGGATTAAACATCGCCTTGTCACTACACCGTGATGCTAACGAGTTACTGTGTAATAAAGAATAAAATATAATGAAATAATTTTTAAGTTATTTTATTTTTCTTCTGAAAAGTATGAAAATTAACATTCAACCTCAACCCGCACCATTTGAGGTTAGGTTCCACCTAAGGGAAGGACTCCCTCATGAGCTCAACGGTACTCTTAGATTTCTAATACAAGTTATTGTTTAGAATTTATAAGGATTTGAAATTAAAATAATCATTACTTGATTATTTTATTTAAAACAAAAACTACTTTCTATTGTTATCCCACACTGTCCAATGTTTGGACCTTTATTGGTGAATCCCGATGCTCTGATTTAAACGATGCCCTCAAATTTCTGATCATGGAATCGATTTAAATGTTAGAAAAATCCGATCACATGATTATTTAATGAACTTTTAAAAAGAGTTAAAAAAAATACATTCTGGCCACTTAGGGCCACAAAATTATGTGTCGTCTTAGAGACTAGTCTCGAAAAAAATCCCATCTAATTTTTAAAAAATTTCTTTGAATTCCAGGGTATTACATTACTCCCCCCATTAGGTATTTACGTCCTCATAAGCCAAAACAAGGGCTAATCAAGCAAATGGGGGCACTGAGCACAAATATGAGCCTTCTACTCCCACATTATCTCATGGAGACTCTTATGCTACAAAAAAAAACACACTATAGGAATCAAATATCCACAAAATATCCTCTCCTATTAATCCTCTATCTCCACTGGGTACTCCACTAATGTCACCCTATCATCAATATCCAACTTACCGTGATTGATTACATGAGAAGGGTCGTGCACGAATCTCCTCAGTAAGGATACATGGAAGATGTCATGAACCCTGTCTAACTATGGTGGTAGATCCAAGAAGTATGAAACCTCACCCAATCTACAGAGTATTAGGAAAGGTATGATGAACCTTTGAGATAACTTACCACCCCAAACAAATCTATGTATCCCTCATCGAGGAGAGACCCATAAGAATACATGGTCCCCATCTTCAAACTCCAAGGGTCTCTGTCGCCTATCAGCATAGGTCTTATATTGGTTTGTACAGTCTTCATCCACTCTTGGATGACTTACACCTTATTAGTGGTACCCTATACCATCTCTGGGCCCATGATTACTGACTCCCATGGGTTTTTACAACATAACAGTGACCTGAATGGTCATCCGCATAATGCCTAGAATAGTGCCATACTGATGGTGGATTGGTAGCTGTAGTTGTAAAAAAACTCCATCAGTGGTAGGTGGTCCTCCCAACTATAACCAAAATAAAGAATGAAAGTATGAAGCATGCCGTCCAAGGTCTTTATGGTCTTCTATATCTAACCATCCATCTGTCGGTGAAAGGCTGTTCTCAAGCGCAACTATGTCCCAAATTCCTCCTATAATCCCTTACACAACTGGGATGTAAGGCGTGAATCATGATCTGATACTATCGAATATGGAACTCCATGGAGTCAATTATCTCTTGCGTGTAGAATCATCCCAAGCTCTCTACTGAACCCTGTTCTTGAATTTATATGAAGTGGGATGACTTGGTGAGTTGTTCTACGATCACCCAGATGGTATCATTCCACCTCAACATACATGGTAAGACTATCATGAAGTCTATTGATATCCCATCCCACTTACACTCTAGTACCTAAAGGGGTTGTGTCAAACTTGTTAGAACCTAGTGCTTAAACTTCACTTTTTGACAAGTGAGGAATCTCAAGACACAGTATGCCACTACCTCCTTCATCCTCATCCTCCAGTACTGACGTCAGAGGTCTTGGTATATCTTCTCTAGAACTGAATGTACTACCAATGTGGATGTATAGAACTCCCTCAAAACCTCCTCCCACAATGCCACTAGTACTATGGTGCATCCTATGAAAAGGATGACTTCCTCCCCACCTTTTGGATATCCATTAGGGAATGCATTGTGGACATCTGGGAATGTATATAGTCACAGATGGTATCTTTGAGTTGTGCCTCCTTGACTCACTATAAGAGTATATGGGAAACTACCATCAACTAAAGATAAGATATCTCTTCCCTATCCACAAAAGATATCTGAAGCAAGGAAAACTACTCTGAGGAATCGTTCAGTAGTTATGAAGTAGATATCATGATGAGAGTATCTACAACTACATTCCCCTTCTCAGGAGTATAGACTATCTCAAAGTCATAGTCAGGGAGGAACTCTAGGCAACACCACTGTCTCAAGTTCAGATCCTTCTACAAAAAATATACTTGAGACTCTTGAGGTTAGAGTAGATGATGATTGATTTTCCCAAAAAGTTAGTTTCACCACATATTTAGTGCAAAGACTACCACTCCCAACTCAAGGTCATGATTAACATAGTTCTTCTATTTCGGTCTCAACTGTCATGATCTATAAGAAATAACTGCTTTCCCCTGCATTAGAAAACACCCATTCCTAGTTCCTAATGAATCCCAAAACACTACGTAGTCGGTTCCCTCTTCTAGAATCCTCAAGATAGGATCACTTATCAATCTCTGACTTAGCTACTAAAAGATCTACTAGAATCCTTCTTTCTACACTAAGGGTTTTCCCTTCTTCATCAACACCTTCATGGGTGCCACTACTTTGGAGAAGTCAAGAGCAAACCTTCGATGGTACCCATCCAATCCAAGGAAACTTTACACCTCAGTACATATCTTGGGTGGTTCCCAAGAAATCCCCACCTTGATCTTTTCTAGATCCACCACAATTACAGCCACTTAGATGAAATGTCCCAAAATGTGAACCTTTCATATCTATAACTCACATTTCAAGAGTTTTCTATAAAGATGGTGCTCTCAGAGTGTGTCCAGAACCATCCTCAGGTGTATCATGTGCTCCTCCTCAAACATTGAATACAATAAGATTTCATCAATGAAGACACTGAAAAATGGTCTAAGTACAGTTATAAGATCCTATTCACAAGTCCCATGAACACTACTGGTGTATTCATCATGCCAAACAACATCACTAAGTATTCGTAGTGGACACAACAACATCTGAAATTTGTCTTCGAGATGTCCTCATCTCATACTTGAAGATGGTCATAGCTTGATCTGAGGTCTATCTTCAAGAACCATCTTGATACATTTAATTGATCAAAGAGTTCATCAATCCTTAGTAGAGGATACTTGTTCTTCATGGTCACCTGGTTCATGCATCGAAAGTTCACGTACCACCTCAAGATTTCATCTTCCTTTTTATAAAACAATACTAGGGCTTCCTATAGTAAAATTATGGTCTATATGAACCCTTTACTCTGCAAATAATCCATATCTACCATCATCTCCTAGATCTCTAAAGGAGACATAAAGTATGCAGGTGTATATATCAGCGTCGTCCCATGGTACAAATCAGTTTAGAAGTCTACCTCTCTGTGAAGAGGTAGTCCTAAACATCCTCTGGAAAGACGTCCTCGTACTTATCCACCACTGTAGGAAATTGTAGAATCATTTCATATATTAAACTAAGGGTCATGCTGGCCAACTGATGATGATCATCTATACCCTCCTATGTGTGAGTACATCCTACACTGCTCTGGTTTCCTTTTTGCCGATAAAAGAAAACCTGGTCCCATATCCATTGACACACCATACTGTGCTCATAAAACAGTCAACCTGATCATGGTATGTGGACAACTAGTTCATACCCAGAATGATATTGTAATGTTTTTATTTCTATACTAGAAGATCCTAGCCAAGTCTCTCTCCTCAAAGAGTAAGTTGTCACTGCTAGCATCAGTGCGTGATCATCGAATCCCTTCCCATAAGAGTTTCTAATTGAAAGGATTGATCCAACGACTCGATTAAAATATACAAGCACCAAACATGGTTCATGGAAAGGAAAGAGTGAATTCCACCCATGTCTATAATAACTACAACTAAAGTGGAGATGACATATATCATACCTTGTATCATATTTGGGAAGATTGGACCATAGGCATCAACTGCCTGAAGCTAATCCCACCCCTGTCTACCTACTCCTAGAGCCCATGGAAGACCAACTAGGGGTGGTTCTAGTAGTACCTCATATAATGACTACCTCCTATTTCTCGTCCCACTCCTCCGCCACATCCACCTTTTGGTATACCACCCTGTTTTTGTCTCTTCCACTGCCTCGGTGGTCCCTCGACCATTTTTCGGTCCTCTTCATGGGGATTCAGGAAATCTTGAGCTATGTGCCCCTTCCCACTGCATGTGTTGAATAATCTACTCCCCTAATGACTCCCTCGTCCCCAGGATCCTCATACCATGAACCTTGAGTCCCGGGGACATCCTCTAAATGGTCTAGCCCATTTGGGCCTTTGAGTCATCTCTTATCTACCTACCATGGATTACTAGGCCACTCGTTTCCCAATGGTAGATCCCACTATCAGTGCCTGCTCAATAAGGAATCTATCCACTAGTAGAGCTCGCTCCATCACACTAACTTGCATAGGGATGCTGAGGGAAATCATCGATTTCCTGATCTTATATCAAATTCCTTACTCAAAGGTTTGGAACATGAGGAAAGGGTTATACACCATAGATTTAATGTAACGGGAGAGGTCTATGACCCCTGTAGAGTACTCAGCCGCTATCAGGATGACCTGCTATAAGAGAAGAAGCTCATGTATGCGAACAGAGTATAAAGTCACGGGGAAGAACTCCTCCCTAAAAATTTGATCTATGTATGACTAGGTGAGGGTCACCTCCTTGTGAGTGTGGATGGTCAAACTCTCCCATCTACCTACCGATCCCTACAAAAATCTCACTGCTAGATCTATCATCTGGTCAAGTGGCGTCCTCACTAATCAGAAGACTCACGTCGTTTCCTCCATCCAATCCTCAGTGACCTGAGGATCTATCTATCCCCTAATCCTCGGAGGTCTCTGTCATTGAAACATGTGTAAGGAACTTAGCCAACATGTGTCTTTTACTAGTAGCGCAGGTAGTAACCGCTGACCAACTAGTGGTGGTATCGCGAGGACACCGCCTGAAGGTACTATCTCAGGAAATGGTCCTTGTATTGAAGCCTTATCACTCTACGGACCATCCTTATGGTCACACACTTTAATCTTGGCAGGATATCTTTGTGGAGGAATCCTAAAGGATATCAAGATAAACCATAGTGAATATATTATACTTGGTGAGATGGCTCTGACTCAAAAAAAGATCATGGGAAAACTCTCAAAGATTCATTCAACTAGTGTTTTTCATGTACTGAGTCGAAAAGAAGAATTTAGGGTCATGGTTTATGGATACGTCAGTCACCACACCAACAATGTAATCCTTATCCTAAAATTTGAACTAAAGACACTTAAATATATTACACCATAAAAAATTTTAGACTCTTAGTTCTTCTGGTAGAAGCAACATCCACTGATACCATTTTGTCACGACCTATCCCCTAGATCCCGTGTCATGAATAACATAGGCCCACCTTCCATAGGATAGGGGCTGGTGACTATCCCCAAGCAGGTATATCCCAAAAAGGGAAGGTATTTTCCTTTAAAAATACATACACACACAAATCTAAAACCGTGAAATGTAAACAAAAAGTAAAACACAACAGTCACTAAGACAAGTACTGAGGGTACAATACAATATGAAAGTACAAAGGGGCCAAAATAAAAGCCTAAAACTACAAAGAAAAGTACAACTACTAAGTTATGACTAATCAAACCATACATGAAGGGTAGGTGGAGGGTATATGTATGTATCCATTGAAGTACATCTTGTCCATCCCGTCTCACTAGGCACCACCTGGTCATGGACCACCAAGATCTCTGTCAAAGCATCAATCACCTGCATGAGACATGGCCCATGCAGGAAAATCCTATGCAGGTGTGAGTAACAAAATACTCAGTAGGGACCCCAAACCACAAAGTAAAGACCACAAAGAAATACCACATATAAAGATAACAATGCATGACCACAAAGGTAAGTCATCTCAGGCTAGGTATAAATCAAAGTATAGAAAGTAATATTTTCAGTTGTAAAGGTGAATCATCTAGTAATGCTGAGGGAATCATCCTTGATTAGAAACTGAGGTCTGATTGGCTATTGTACCACTGAGGTCCACTTAGCTGCTGGAACACTGAGGTCCTCTCGGCTGTTGGACCACTGAGGTCCACTCGAGAGCTGGAACATTGAGGTTTTCTCGTCTACTAGGACACTAAGGTACGCTCGTCTACTGGACCAATAAGGTCCTATCTTCTGCTGGACCACCAAGGTCTACTCATTTGCTGGACCACTGAGGTTTGTTCGTCTGCTGGATCTCTGAGGTCTACTCATCTTCTGGACCACTGAGGTCACTTCGTCTGCTGGACCATTGAGATCCGCTCAAAATATCCTTCATGTCATAACCAGCTTTAAGATTCTCACTCTCTAGTTCACCTGATTTCAGAAGATTCAACTCCTCAAACCATTAGTTTTATTTTTATTACCACAAAAACTTAATTACAATATACTTGAAGAACTTTCTCATCGTAAGGGTCCCAACACCGTAGAGAGTGCATCAATTAGATGCCCGGTCGAAATGATATTGGTGTTTTATAAAATAGGTCTGGTTGCGTCTGGGGCCAGTCCGACTTGTTCGTATTGACCCGACCAACCCAGCCCGGGGGTCCCGCATGATCCAACATGGTTCGGTCGACCCGAGATGACCTGATTGGGTCTGGGCCAACCCGGTCTGGCCTGTTCCATTAGGCCTTACTGGACCCATCCCACTAGGCCATGCATCGAGCCCATCGGGCCGCTCCACAGTACAGCTCAATGCCGGGTCCATCCTACCACACTAGACCGGCCCACTGGGTAGGATGGTCCGATCACTCCATCCATCCGCTTGAGCGGCTGAATATTTTCCAATCGGGTGGACACGGTTGATGACTGCGTTGACCTGCTCCCTACGGCCAACTGCCGTGGGGGTTCGCCTATCACATGAACGTGGCTGACCCATGTGCCATACAGCTGGTCCACATAGCCAGCACTGACCTACTATTCTACTATGGGTCACCCATCTAAGGTGGCTTCATTCTATCGCCACGGTGTGCTACCAGCGCACTACCTTCTGCCTGCCACTAGCCACGATGTTGGCAACTCCTACTGTCACTTCAACTTTGTGCCACCAATATATTTTCATGCCGCCACCATGGCCTCATGCCACCACTGTGGCCTAGTGTTGCTACCATGTCCTTATTTCATGCTCTTCTATGCAGCCTTATGCTGTGGTCTCCTACTGTTTCTACGACCATATGTCATGGCCTCTTGCTGATACCACATCCCCTAGTTGTGGCCCTTGCTGCCCGATGGTTCCATCTTCCCTGACATCCTTCCACCGGTCGATGCGCCACTACGGTCCCATCTGGGCTGCGGATATAGTCACTACCAAATTTATTATGCCATAAAGAATGGGAAGAATGCAATAAGAGGAGAGGGGAAGGGGTCTCACATAAGAACACCCAAAGAATGATTAGGATCCTTGTTCATATTGACCTAGATGCTTTCTTTTTAGTAGGATCATGAAGAATCAAAATAAGGGGTAATAATAACTAAGATAGATATCCTCCTTATCCCGCATCATTAACCATCCCACATGAGCGATCGATCTATAGGTTAACATGTTCATGAGTTAACCTGCATTCTTCGTTTAAAAGAAAGAGCGAGGAAAATAAATTTACACTAAAAAGCATCAAACCTATACCTAGAATAGGAGATTTCTTGAGGATGATCATTAATCATCATCCGTCAATCTCTGATCTCGAATCCTCTCTCTATGGTTGTCATCACCACCATCTGATTTCCTGACATTTGTCATTGCTGAGGTTTCCATTGTCATTTGTCTGAGTAATTATAGGTTTGTTCATCAACCATGAATTCCCTATTTGATTAAGAAAGGAATATGTGTGCACGTTGTAGCATCACCACCCTGATCCATTAATGAAGTTCATTAATGGGATTCATCGTCACCTCATTGATGCACCGTAGTGCTAATGAGTCCTTGTCTAATGAAGAATAAAATATAATAAAATAACTTTTTAATTTTTTTTTAATTTTTTTCCAAAAAGTCTGAAAATTAACTTTCACCCTTGACCTATGCCGGTTGAGGTTAGGTTCTGCCTAATGAAATAACTCCATCATGAGCTAAATGATACTCTAAGATTTCCAATTTGAGTTACTATATAGGAGTAATATGGATTTGAAAATAAATTTTTTTTACTAAATTATTTTATTTACAACCCAAAACTAATTTTCACTGCTAACCCACGAAGGAAAAAGTTAGGTCATTTCTAGGTGAATCCCAACATCAGAGTTCAATGGTGCCCTCAGATTTTTGATCTAGGGACCATTTTAAAATTTATAAAAAATTATCTTTTTTGATTATTTAACGAACTTTTAAAGAGTTCAGAAATATATTCTGGCCACTCCGGGCCTCAGAATTACATGTCTTCTTAGAGCCCGGTCTCAAAAAAAATCTCATTTAATTTCCCAGAAAAATTATTGGAATCCCAGGGTATTAAACTCATTTTACCCCTATTAATCAATATCATATGTTGGACTAATTTTATAAAACAAACTTCTAAGATGAGGTAAAGATAGATGGTGTACCAGTTTCGATAGTATCAGATAGATATATGAGGTTCACATCTCATTTTTGGAAATCCTTATAGTAATACTTCAGTAATCAGATGACTATAAGAATGTGTTATCATCCATATATGGATTTAATATATGAAAGGATGATAAAAATGTTGTAACACATTCTTAGGTATCGTGTAATGGAATTTAGTGGCTCATGAGAGTATCACATACCATTAAGAGAGTTATAATATAAAATATATTATCAGGACTCAATACATATGGATCCTTTTGAAGCATTTTAAGTGGGTCCTTATAATTATACACATTATTTTGTAGGAAAAAGGAGAAACTTCACTAGTTGTACCAAGACTTTTGAAAGAGAAAATAGATAAGACTCAGTTGATCATAAAGAGGATGGAGATGGATCATAATCATTAGAAATCATATGAGGTTTATCGTCAATGGTTATTGTCATTTGAGGTGAGTGATAATGTATTCTTTAGAATCTATCCAAGGCTTGAAAATTATCATTATAGGATGTATTTCAAGTCATCTACCAGATACATATCCCCTTTTGGGATACATTAATAGGTTGGTGAGGTGGCATATAGGATGTCATTTCCAACAAGGTTCAGTTCAGTTCATAGTGTGTTTCATGTATCTCAAATGATGAAGTATCAGTTTGATACTGACCATGTGATTTTATGGGATCATGTTCTCCTAGATCTAGATTCTATGTTGGTTTTTGTTTCATTTCAGATTTTGGATAGGCAAGATAAATTATTTCATGATAAAACCATCAGTCTAGTACAGTTTTAGTGGTAACATGGTCAAATTAATAAAGAAATATGGGAATGTGAGAAGTAAATGGTTGGGTAGTGGCCTGATGTTTTTCAGTTCAATGATTGTTTTCCACTTTTTAGGGAAAAAATATCAATGGTGAGGAGAATTTATAACCCCAAGTTTTAGTTAATTTACCCTTTATTTATTTATTTTATCTATATAAAGTAATTGGGCTGAGTTTGGGATTGTTTAGTGATTTTTTGACATGTTTTGGGTGATTTTATGGAGGTGAAAAGTTTTATAATGGTTAGTAGAAACTGTGAAACACCTCGAGGAATCTGTTTAAGGGGAAATAGGTGCCACTTTTTAGGTTGATGGTTGGCACACAGTTTAGCCAAACCGTGCAGCCACCCAGGGGAAATTGTGATTGTTATGGACAAATGGAAAATAATGGTTGGGACAAAGTTTGTCTAAATATTAAATCCAACCTTTTGAGTGGTGGATTAAGGTATTAGCACCCACACAGTTGTTGTGTGATTTGTCAAAACATACAACCAAACCATTCTGTGTACAATTTTCCCTCTTTATATTGTATATCTACTCAGAATTAGACCCTAAATGAATCTTTTATCACCTAGTAAGATCTTAGCTCAATTTTCACTTCTATTAGAGGCTAGAGAGACCCTTTACATTGATTCTTAAGTGATTTTTTTGTCTATTCAAAGTACATTAGGGGTCCAAGTTCCTTCATAATTTCTCATTCTAGGTTGTCTTCTAAGATTTATTCTTCTTTTATCTCTAAGATTCATGGATATGATCCATCAGAAATAGATCAATGTTGGGTAATTCCAATAGGGACGAGATATGGTTGTTTTGATTATAGGGAACAATATCTAATGTAGTTTTCTAAGAAAATTTTTTGTAGTTCATGTAAACTTCTTTGTTTTCACCTAAGTTGGTGTGGTAGGTGAAATCACTATAGAATACTGTTATTAGAACTTGAAGGCTCTATTTCCAATTGATTATGTTATTTGATTTGAATTGTGAAAATCTTATGAAATTATTGGTAAAAAATCATCTTTAGTGATGGGTTTTGAAATTGTGGAAAACTGGTTGATGTGAAAAGTGATTGGTTTTTTGATTTTAAAACGACGATATTAAAATATTACATTGTTTGATTTATGGATTTTTTTAGAAAATATTTAAATAAAATTGATGATTTATTAGAATAGATTGAAGTGGTTGGTTTGGGATAATATTTGTCATAAATGGTTGGCATGTGTTTATTTTCATTTAGGATGGATAAGGTTAGGAATATTTCCCATCAAAAGTGGTTTAGACAAGGGTATAATCTTTACCTCATCAAGATGTTTCACTATATGATGAATTGGTGAAAGGATGACTCACGATTCATAATTATAGGGAGGTCCATGGTTACATGCTTGTTTGGATATATGGAATATAATGGTTTATGGAAAAATGGGACATAAGAAATGGTTTGAAAGACTTGTCTCGTTGCTCTACATGGAAAAATACTTTTTAATTATAAATAGTTTTGTTTTTGTGATAAACTGTTTAAATTATTTTATATAAATTATTTTATATAAATGTAATAACTAGTTCTATCATAGTGGTGTGATTAGGTAAATCATTTAGTGGCATTATTATGAGTTTTTACTCACCCCATGATTGGGCACTTGGTTATGTTTTTGGATATTGTATATCAGGACACAAGTAGTGGAAAAGTTTTTTATTTAATTAGTGATGCATTGTGATAATTTGGTAATGGCTTGTGGTGTTTGAGCTTAGAGAATATTGGGACATGTGGATTTTATATCCTTGGAGTCTTTTTGGATTTTTTAGGTTTGTATTTTTCATTGTTTTTTATTCCCGTTTGGTTTCTTCATTTTACTCTGATATGGTTCGTGGTTACACTTTGGTATTGTTGTGAGTTGGTATTACCTTGAGTTGTATTACATTTTAATCATGCATCATATTGTGTTTGTTCAGTTATAATATTTTTCATATGGTAATTTGGTTTCTAAAGGGAAAATCACCCCCCATTAATTAATTAATCCCTTGGCATTTATTTCCCACTATTGGTGTCTTAGGGATGTCACCTAAGGCCTAATATCACTTTTTCCATTTCTAAAGCCAATGGTGAGGGGAAGTATGTTACAAATATCTCCTTTGAAATGGAAAGTAAAAAAATGTATATATGATATAATGAATCCATTTGTATAATTTTTTTTATAATTATCATATATATATTCTTTATATCCATCATTATACCCAACAATCAGAGGTGTTAATGTAAAAAATAATGGCATCAGATCACGAGGTGGTAGTCCTCTGTATAAATGAATAATCATTTCTTAACCTATTTGATGGAAGTGTATATGGTTGTAGGGAATGAAAATAACATATATTTATATCATTATTTTAAATATACTGAGTTTTTTCTATTATAATAGTTTAATAATAATAGGAGTACGTTAAGTAATAAATAAAGTAAAGATGCTTGTTGAAGAATATTACCCATTCTTTATGTAAACTCTTTAAGTTTGGACCAAAATAATTCATAGTAAGGATTTATTCCCATACAAAGGATTCTATGAAAATGTGATTGATGTTGGGAAGTGATTTGGGTATGGTTTGGTTGACCCAAATGGCTTTAGTGGTGTGATAAAGTGAAGGGAGTGATATTTTCTTTACAATTGATGAAAAGTCACATTTTTTTGTAAATTCCAAAAAAAATTCAATAATTGGAACTCACTCTCACCCCATGTAGCTCAAAAATTGATAACTAAAGGTTTTTAGAGATGATATAAGCAAGTAACACCTCCAAAACATAAAAAATCACATTTTTAAACATTTTTTTCCTTAACATATAATTTTCCTTACTTTTACTATTTTGGTTTTTCACTAAAGTAAATAGTAATTTTAACATAGGTAATTTATCCTTTAAAAATATAATAAAATTGTCTTTATTAGATTATTTAGACTAGATTATTATAAATATTAAATTTTATTTATCAAATAAAAAACCTATGTGTGTTGAAAATTAATTTTAATACAAGCGCATGTAACGTGCAAAAACAATGTTTTTAACCTTAACACTGCTAACTTAGTTCTCAATATTTAGGGATCAATATAGTCACTATAATAGAAAAATTGGACCATTAATGGTCTATATTTGATATTTTTAACCCTGTAAAATAACTTAGTAGAATATGATATTTTTATGAATTTTAAATCATTTAATAAAATATCATTTTTTATACAATAAAATTAATGTCAATTTTGACATTATTCAATTAATTTTAATTTATAAAATATCATGAAAATGATGGGATTAGAATATATTATATAATAACCTATATAAAATGATACATATATCTTTAAATTTAATGAAACACAATAATTAATTCGATTTAATTTAATTTATTAGTTTTATTTTATTTTATTTTATTTTTCTATGAGCTAAATAATTAATGAGTTGGTTTATCTTAAGAATTTAAAGTAATTATTTAATATCTAAAAATTAAACATAAATTATCATGATATAATAACTCATTTATATTTCAAAATAGTATTTATATAGGTCACTTTCATGGAAAAGTGTAAAAAAATCACAAAAATATATAATAAGGTGATAAGGGACAAAATTTTTCCATAAAATGATTTTTTAGAAATTTGAAGGTTATTTTAACCCTTATATTCTTAGTATAACCCATAGGTAAACCCATTTTTACATTAACCTCGATAAAATTTTTTTTTTCTATTTTCACAATAAATCTTGGTAAAAAAAGTAAAGTTTACTATATTAGGTAATATAAACCATTCTGATTCCAAATATTTAACCCATTTTTCAAAATTAAATTCATATAAGTGGAAAATTTTATTTAATAATTAATCATGAAAACATGATGAGAAAGTGGGTTTTTAATAGAAAAAGGTCAGAATTTTACAATGTTTTTATATAAAATTTCACTATAAAAATTGTTCAAAAGACCTAAATTGTATTAATAGATATATAATTAAACTAATTTTACTTTAAAACAAATTAAAAATATAATTTATCACTATAAATAATGAAAATGAACAAGGAATTTTCAATTAAAATCCTGCATTCTTCACTATTCATCAAAAAATGAAATATTTCAAAACAAATCTTTAAAATTAAACATAAATTCATTCTGATATTATTATTTAAAAAAATAATTTCATTTTATAAAATAAAGTTTCTAAAATTGTTTAAAATTAGATTTATATTTTGTGTGCAAAGTGTGGCTAAACTGTCTTCTAAAAAATATAGTCTTTCAGAAAACATTAATTTTTCTATTAAATGTAATTATTTTATATCTAATAAATATATTACCAATTATTTTTTTTACATATGTAAAACATATAGTTTTCTTAATTTAATTATTACTATTAATAACAACCAATTTAACAACATGGTTATAATGATATACTATCATAGTTAGGGGCTTGCCCAAGTGGTAAAGTCTCCTTGTAATCTTAAATGAGACCCGTGCTCAAATTTGGGTGGGAGAAAATTTATGTAGGTAAGAAAGGACACAAACATGATGCAGACCTAATGAAGTTGGTAGTATGATGTAGTCATAAAGCTACATTGGTCCTACGATCCAATTTATGAGTCTTTTGACAAAGTAATGGGCTTCCTTCCCACCGATCCTTTGGGCCATATACTAAATAAATAAAGGCTTTATGGGTGGGATATCTATTGGTTTAGGCTATAGAGTGTCTTTATGACATGTGTGTGCGTGTTTTGTGTGTTTTTAATGTAATGTTACCCCCAATAAACTAAAATTTATAATTATATACCATATTAAAATACATTTAGACTCTGGGTTGTGTGTTCTAAAATCTATCAAATAGATTAGATTTAACGAAATATATATATTTTTTGGTTTTAAGCTCAATTTTTCATGTCAAACATGATATGTAAAGAAATTTTATTATTTTAAAATATTGAGGTATTTCATTCTTCCCACATTAAATAAATTTATCCCTCATAATTTAAAAATTATCTCAGTAATTAGTGGTTAAAATTTTGAGATATCATTGTTCAAAACCCCATATCCTAAAATGGTTAATAAAACATCCTTATAATAAGAGTAAAAATTAAGTATGAATGTGATATGGAATAACACATACTAGGTTTCCAAATAGTAGAACATAAGTGCAACGTTAAAACATGGAAATTGAAGAGAAAAAAACACCCAAATACAGATGAAGAGTGATAAATAACATGGTCAGAAGGAAGTTAACGACCCCAAATCCATATAACAGAGGTTGGAAAAAGACTATTTATACCATCAAAAATGAAAATAATACAATTTTTTTGTTTCATGATCATTTTCCTAGAGTTTAGGAATTCATTCACTCTTTTATAATATAAGGATATATACTTGATTTATTTATTTCATAGGCACAATATCACACATTAATGGGGCTTTGGTCAATATCCACTCCATCCCTTACTCTAAGAAATGAATATCAAAATATCAGTTTTTATTCCTAAATAACTATAATTAAATTTTAATGGATCATAAGATTCATAATAAAAATATATTATTTCTAAATTTATTAAAAACATTAATGGTTGGAAATAGATTTAAAATAACACCCAATGTTCAACATAATCCATTCCATAAATAGTTAACCTTAATGATCATCCTAAATATGTCTGCCTAAATTCAATGTCCAATTTTTTTGAATGAAAGTTATAATATCAACATTGTATTCCCTATAAAATATAAAGTTTATCTTCATATCACATTCCATATAGGTTAATACCTTGATCACAATAAAAACTTGATTAAAAAATTCATGCTTTCAAAATTAAAAATGCAGGTTCTCTAATATATTCCATAGATCTAGATATGTATTAAAATCTAGAAAATATAATATAAATATTAAAATCACTAACCAATTTCATGGTCACATATACTACCCCATAAACATATAATTTTCATTATTATATCAATATAAATAACATATTAAGGGTTATCTTCCCTTAATCATGTGTTTTCCAACAAGTTAAACATGTCACTTAATCACAGTTCTTGGTACCAATCAACACATGCTTTTAAATACTTAGATAAATATCACTTTAGTAAAATTATTCAACATCTCATGATTCATATAATTATAAAAAAATCAATAAAATTTAAAAAATTTAAAATTTAAAAAATAAAGAAAAATTTAATAAAATAAAATACTTTTCTGAAAATATTTCTTGGATACAAATACAAAAATATGTTAATCATTCAACTTTGGTTGTACCAATAAAATATTCTTGACCTTGATGCTTTATTTTATATAGAGGTATATTCCCTTAATGCTTGCTGTATTCATTTTCATAGTGCCTTATCTCATTAAAATTAAATCATTTAACATTGGAATTTTATTTATTTCCCTTTAAATCACAAGCCTAGTGGCCTTTTTCTCCAAACTTATAGAAAATACCCATTCCCTTCAATCAAGTATCATGGTGTTTCTTTCCACAATTATTACATGTAAGATAATCCTTATTTCCCTTCTTCCCCTTATCCATTTTTTCTACCATCCTCTTACTCGATGGCTTCCCTTTGAAGTAATAATACATTGATAATTATTTATCTATCTTGATAGAACATAAAACTATTTAATCATAGGATGAAAAATATTGTGAGACTAGTGCCCTTCATAGAATTATCTTAAGCCCTTTAATGTAATGGTCAATCATGCACTCCCTATTGCATATATAAACTTAGAATTCATATATAACTTTTTTAATATATATTCATACTCCATAACAGTTTCATATTAGTTTTTATTTAATATAATGACCTTTCTTTTTTTAGTTCTGTTTCTCACAAGGGAAATATTTTTTGAAGAATGTTTTTATAAAAGCATTCATTCCATGAGTACTATTTCCCCTTCATCCCTTGTATTATAGATCAATGACCACCACTGATCAACATTTCCTTTGGGATATCACACTAAATGTGTAACATTTTCCTTTTCACCACATCCCAAGTCCATAAATATATTCTCTAGAGACTTATACCATTTCTCAGTTTCCATTGGATTAGTAGTCCCACCAAATGATGGGGGATTCTATCACATAAACAAATCCAACATAAAATAATCTCACTGTGGAATGGATTTCTCTATATGGTAATGGTTATTTTTTGTAACCTAATTAATCTTACCTTTTATACATAATTTTCATAGTTCTAATATCATTTTTATTGGTTTCCACCTTAGGGAAGTCTCAACATATCCCACGAGTATTGATACCCACCATCCTTATTGGATCCATTTCTAAATAATATCATGAAGTATATTAGATCATATCATTAGGAAACATATTGTACAATCAAAAATCACATGGAATGCTTAAAATATATTGAAAATTTTAGGCATAGATAATATCATAACCACAAACATGGTTTCTTTTGGAATAATTTTATTTAAAAATCATTTATAATGGTTTGTTTATAAAATTTTAATTATACCTAGAATATCTATCAGGGAGTGTCAAACTAGGTGAATATTAAGGACTATTTTCATGAAATAAATGATGTTCAAGTCAAGCCCAATGTTCCCTTTTTACAATTATTACCCATAGGTTCATTTTTTATAGAGCCACATCTACTTATAGTACCTTAACAGGGATGTATTTTTAGGGAAAAACTCATAATATCTAAACAACCAAAACTCCAGGATATTCCACTATACATATCATAAAACTCTATCATAGGGTTATGATCCTAAATCGATGATTTTATAAAATTGGTTCCCATGATTTATAATAAAATACCTCTAATACCAAATGTCATTACCCAAAACCTAGTAGCCCAGATCTCGTGTCTACTTTATTACATTGGCATAAGATATAAGGAATCATATCCTAAATGATCGAATAGTTTATTAGTTTTGGTTAACTGGATACAAACTTGAAATTCACATTATATTTAAAAAATAAAATACAACAAGATTTGTTTTGATAATTCCATTATTACCCTTAGTTTATCCCTACATATCAATCATAAAATACATCCTTGTATCTTGGGGAAAATAAAACATTAGAAAGGGTTGAAATTAGATGCTCGATAAGGGTAATTTTATAATAGAAGATGTGAATAAATAATCATTATCAATATTTTAAGCTAAATAACTAAGAACACATTAAATGTAAATAAATTCAATATCATGATATTTTAAGGCATAATTAATTTGTAAAGGTAAACAACTTAAAACACATTCCATTAAATGAAAAAACTGAGAATGAAATTCAACCATAGATAATATCATTGTTAACATATCATGGAAAATAATTAATGAATTATTAATGAAGTAAAATATTAATTATTGGATATACTTTATGTATCACATAATACATAAATTTTAAAGACCATTCATAAGATCATTTAATACTATAGGATATAAACTCATCTAGTTTGGCCATTTGATTTAAAACTACTAGGTATAAAATCCTATGGTTTAGAAAACTGATTTATCATTGGACTTACCAATGAACTGAGGGGATATATATGTCATTCCACACTAATATCTTAATTTCCAAATAATTCCACATATATCAGATAATTCATGAATCTATTTTACTTATCATCAAAAATCTACATTGAGTAAAGGATACACATTAATCAAAATTTAATAAGTTAATAAATAACTTTCAAAGTAAAAATAATAGGTAAAAATGAAATCTAGTTTAATAAATAATAATATCCATAATGAAATAATATTTATATTTATAATAAATTTAATCTACAATGTAATTTTTTTTAATGAAATTGATTTCATCAATGGAATGTTAAAAAAAGCAAGATTCGACAATAACTTTTACCACTTGGTTATTTTTGAAGTGAAATGAAATTTGATAAAACTATTCAAGTTAAAACATAAAATACCATGATTTATGAGTGAATCATGATATTAAATGTTAAATTTTTATTAAATAAACCACAAAAAACTTAATTGGTTCACAATAACAAATGAGTCTCAATGGAATATAAATTTAAACAAAATCCCTTGTCCCACGATTCCTTTTGTATGACCTTGATTTAAAATTTTATAAAGTGGTTATAAAAATATTATTAAATTATTAAATAACCATATTAATATTTAAAATATCTCATATGATCCTTTTATAACATATTATAATTTGTTTGTTTATAATCCTTCACAATTTTCATTATTTCAGTCGTTAATTGCCTTGTTTTCTCAATCGTAATTTTTCATGATAGTTATGATTATTATGCATATTATATAGTTACATAAACAAATAATAATAATAATAATAATAATAATAATAATAATATCATAATTATACTATTTATACATAAATTATTCTTTTAATACTAATCATAAATGACGGTTCTGATAAATGAAATAAGTTATGATTAGGGAGACGGTAGATCATACGTATGCATGAGTAACATTTCCATTATTCAATGATCATTATTGAAAAAAGGTAAGTAATATTTTATATTTTAATAATTATAATAATATAATATATATCATTTTATTTCTATAAATATAATTATATATATCATCTGTGTGGTGTGGTGATGAAAAGAGAGTAACATTGCTTCATGAAGGCAGTAGTCCACATGTACACGAACGATGATACCATATTTCAGTGAGTTGAAAGGAATGACAAAAAATTATATATATTATAATTTAATAATTAAAAATATGTAGCGAATATCATATTTATTTCATTTATATCATTTATATTCATCAAAATTATCCTTATTACCTTCAGTGTAAGGATTTAGTGAAAAATGAATCAAATTACTTCGTGAGACGGTAATCTATTATACACATGAGTGATATTATCATATATACTACTAAATTAATAGTTAAAAATTAATTTATGATATAATGAATTGAAATGTATAATTATATTCATAATATAATATATATTCTTTACATCCACAATCATACCCAATATTGAGAGGTTATAATGGAAAAACGTATGATATCCGTTCGAGAGGCGATAATTTGTTGTACACACGAATGATGATTTGATAACCTATTTGATGGAAGTGAATATGGGGTTTTATAAGTAAATTAACATAACAAAAAATAATTTTATTCATTATATTGGTTTTATTATACAATAATGGGTTAATAGTAATTGAAGGATGTGGAGGAAGAAATAAAATAAAGTTTCTCATTGAAGAATGCTACCTCTTCCTTAGGTATCCTTTTTAGGTTTTCAAAAAATCCTTCTTAGATGGGATTTATACCCAATATAAGGCTTTTAGGAAGATATGAGGGATTTTCGGAATTTATTTTAGTATGTTTTTGTTAATCCAAATGGATTTATAGGTGTAAAGAATTGAGGGGAGTGAGTTCCCTTTATAATTGAAGAGGAGTTTTATTTTCCTAAATTCCAAAAACTATTTAATAATGGATATTAAATCATAAAAAAAGTGTATAATTTTTTTATAATTATAGGTTTGGATGAATATTATGGTATATACACACCTCCACCATAAAAATATACATGTTTTTAACATTTTGTTCTTTAAATTATATGTTTCCTTACTTTTACCAATTTGGTTTTTCACTACAGTAACTAGTCTTTTTAACCAACATAATTTATCCTTTAATCTTAAAATAAAATTAACCTCATTATATAATTCACCTTGACTAATTATTAGTAAGAAAACCAAAATATCTTATAAAACAAATATGTGTGTTGGAAGTTATTTTTAACACAAGTGCATGTAATATGCAAAAAACATGGTTTTAACCTTAATAGTGCTAACATAGTTTTTACTATTTATGGGTCCATATAATCACCATAAATAATTATTTTTTATATTAGTGGATAATATTTTATTTTTTAAAACATTTAAATGTCTCTTGTAATAATATAATATTTTTAGTAGTTTTAAATCACTTAATAAAATATCTCTTTTTATAAAACAACATTATTGCAAATCTTGAAATTATTCATTTAATTTGAATTTAGAAAATATCAAGACAAATATGGAATTAGAATATTTTATGTTAACACCTATATAGAATGATTTTTTTATACAAAATAATGTAACCTAATAATTCATTAAATTTTTATTACTTTTTAATATATTTTGTATCATTTATTTTATTTTTATATTAACTAAATAATTAATGAGTTTTTGTTTACTTAGTATTTAATGTAAATTTTTCATCTGTAAAAATTAAAAAAAATGATAATGAAAAAATAATTTATCTTGTTAAAGAGTATTTATGGACAAATATATGTTGTTTTTCTCCTTATCCCAAAGCTTAAAAGGTATTAAAATCAAGGAAGGTTCCTTTTTTTACTAAACATATTATATAAATCACTTTCATGGATAAGTGTCCAAACAAAATCATAAAATATTTATTATGGTGATAAGGGTAGAAATATTTTCATAAATTTGATTTTTTACAAATTTTTAGGTAATGTTAGCACTTATCGTGTTAGTTTAACACCCCTGGTAAACCCATTTTTACCTTAACCACATTAAATAATTTTTACCATTTTCACTATTCATTTCGGTAAAAAATTAGTTTCAATTTTTCGATAATATAAATTATTATTATTATTAATAATATAGAACCCATAATAAAAATACCATTTACATAAGTGGGAAATTTAAATTTAAAATTAATCCTGAAGGTGTGATGAGAATGCAGGTTTTTAAAAAGAAAACGACCAAAAGATTACAAAGTTTTTATATCAATATTCTACATGAATAATATTCCAATCACTTAAGTTGGATTAATAGATATATAATTTAATTAATTTTACATTAAAATCAATTAACAATATTATTATATTTATAAATAATTTAAATGAAAAGTATGTTTTCAAATAAAATCCAGTATTTTTTACTATTCATAGAATAATGAAATATTCCAGAAACAACCTAATGATTCACCCTAAGATAATTTTGATCTTATGATTTGAAAAATGAATTTCAATTTATAAAATAAGTTTCCTGAAATTGTTAAAAAATAATTTTAACTTATGTGTGCAAAGAGAGACTAAACCATATACTAGAAAAATTATAGTTTTGAGAAAACATTTCTGTTTCTTTTAATTGATTCATATTTTATATATAATCAATTATAACTAATGATTTTCTTTTTTATATTTTTAAAAAATATAATTTTTATAATTTAGTTAGAAATATTCATAACCTATAATTTAAATGCTAGTTTATAATGGTATACCATATTATGGTTCATTTAGACTCGGGGCTATGTGTTCTGAAATTTATTGAAGAGATTAAAATTAAAGAATCAAATTTAATGTGTTTTTAAGATAAATGATACATATCATACAAGATATAAAAATAAATTTTCTTCTTTTAAAAACATTGGTTGTTATGATGTGGGTGTTTCCATTGATTTGTTTTTAGTTTATATATAATATTTTGATAATTTTTTAAGAGTACAACTGCTTTTTTTATATATACACTGATTAAAATCATATTATCAACTGTGGAAATTAAATTTAATTATATAAATTTAATTTTTTAAAGGAAATTTAGAATCCAAATTTTTAATCTATATTTTGAAATTCATGATTATTTTATTCATGCCTTACCTGAAAACAAATAATTATACAAGACATTTACTTGGCCATGTTCGTTTTTATAGAAGGTTTTTAAAATAATTCATCGAGAGATATCTTAACTTACATAGATTTAATTATAAATAATATCAATTTTCCTTTTATTTTATATATAAACATTTGTTTAGGGAACTAAAAACTTTTCTTACCCCCACCCATTATCCGACCACCAAGATGGAATTTTCCTATTGAAATGATGACTAATAAATCAAAATTTTCCCTTGGGTCTATTTTGCGTCAAAGAATAGAAAAAAATCTAATGTTATATATTATTAATCTAGGACTCTATATCAATAATAAGTTAAATAAACATACAAAAAATATGTTTTGGGGCCATTTTTTTCTTTATAGAAATTTAGATGCATCTTGCTAGGTTTTATAGTGACTGATTTTACTATCCATTCAATAATCAGATTTTAATTAAGAAACATGATTAAAAAAAATTGGAGACATATTTAGTGGTTAAAAAAATATTACATAGATATAAAAAATAAATATGGTTGTGAAAATTTAGTGGCTATTCATTTTATCTAACTACACATTGTTTTTTTGAAAATATTTAAATCTTTTCACTAATCAAGGAGAAATATCTTGATGGGGAAATTCATGATATTATGTGTTTTAGAACATGGTTTTATAATATTATAAACTATTTTTATGTCAATTAGTTATCTAAAATTTTTTATACAAAATAATTTATCAATCTAGTGAGTGAGTCAAGGAAGTATGTTTTGTATGATCCTTATTTATAGCATTATGGGTGTAACCAAATAATCAATAGATGCATTCTAAATTTTGAAATTTAATTAGTGTTATTATTTCATGTACTTTGAGTTTTTGGAGTCATTATAGACCTCATATAATATATATGAAAGTGATTGGGTTTAGTATTATTTTTGAAAACAAATTTCAAGGATAGTTTCAAATTATGTACAACATGTAAATCATTCTGGTCTCATTGTATTATTTCCAATAAAAATAGAATTCCTAAAAAACACACCATATTTTGTGATTTATTTGGTATTTGGGCATGGAAGTCATGGGTCTATTTCCCAAAATTTTTAGGTACCTTTAATTTTTATATTCATTTGATTATGTGTCTAAGTGGTTGTAATAAATTCACATAATAGACGCTTTTAATCAAGTAGTTTCTATATTTTTTAGAGTAAACCTATTATGTAGGTACAATTTGAAATTTTTTATCATCACTGTTCCATGATTCCATGTTAATAATATAATTTTATAATCTATTTTGAGGAAATATTTAGTTTATAATAGGGTTTTTACACCCGATCAACATTTAAAAAATTAGAATGGATGAGTTTTCAATTAGAGAGATCAACCTATTTTGGAGAAAACTATAAAAAAAACTAAAAAGATTGGATTTTGATATTGGTTGATTCACTTTAGGATTATATGACTAGTTTTAAAACTATAATTGTGATTTAATCATATATATTAGTATATGTAAAATCATCCCATTTACCTATGGTTCTAAAACATAAATATTTTTTAGATTACAAGTACAAAAATATAAATCTATATAAAGTTATAAAATAAAAAATCATCTATAAGTTAAAATAAATCATAAATAATTATAATTAAAACACTAGGATATAAAACTAGTAAAGGGAAAACTTTTTTAAAGATTTCAACTTCAATAAGGAGTTCAATAAAGGAGGTAAAGTGTTACTTATTGAATCAAAACTAATGTTTTTTTTATAAATTTCATTCTAATTATTTTATACTATTTGTTGTTACTCATATATTTATATTTAATGTTGTATATAATAATTAACTATGGAAATAATAACCATTTGAAACCTATATGAGTAGATTTCTGTATATTATAGAGAGTTTCCATAAACCTTTAGGGGAGAGGATTAATCTTTATGTTGTTAATTAAACCATGGCCATGAATTTTACCTCTCACTTTTCTTATTATGTCTATAATTTGTGACTCTCATTTCTCACACGAATAATTAAATAATGAGGATGATTTATAAATTAATAGTGATGTAGAACATTATTTGTTAGAATAATATTTTATTTATCTTACATTTTCATTTGTATTTTAATTTTACCTTCATTTTTGCTTCATTTTTTTTCATTTTTTTCATTTTTTAAGACTTGTGAGCATATAAAGAGAACTTTGTAATTTATAGAACCCATTATAATATGTGAAACAATTTAACCCATGGAAGATAATATAATTAAATGCATAAATTGAATTTTTTTTAGATTCAATGATCATGGATACTCATGAAAACCCTTTGAAATTTTTTATTCCCATACCATAAATAATTATCACAATTTTGAAAAAAACATAGCTATGATGTTTCTAAATCCTTGTTAAATATTATTTGTAATAACCTCAATTCATGAGTGAACTAAAAAATGGTATATTTTATAAAAAAATTGTCTCTATATCAAAACCATAGAAATTTAATCCATTTGTATTAAATATGGTTGGGTAACTTATTTTGATTTAAAAGACCCATTTCCATAATGAATCTTTTGATCATATATTCCTTTTATATTTTTCATCTAGAATCCCTATACAACATACTCTAGAAACAAATTACATAAACCAAGTTGAAATAAATTATGGTGAATAGTGTTTCCTTCTACTTTTTAAAATCATAAAGGGATATTTTGGAAAGAAAATTGAGTCTAGATATCATTTTTGAGATATGTTAACTGATGCTGTTTGGTGTAAATTTTGGAAATATTTTTTTTTCAAGGAGTAACTATATAAAGAAGTTATAAAAAATATCATGTTTTTGATGCTTTAAAAGAGTATTACAATTCTTATTTTTGAGTGAAAGTTTAGCAAAATTTTTTGAATTTCAAATAACAAAATATTCAATCATAATTCGAAAATCATTATAGAATGTCAAAGTAAAAAATAAAAGAGAAAAAATTGAATGAAGTTAGTTTAGTGAATATATATTTTCATCTAAAATGATGAAGGATAGAATTGAGAATAAAAAAGTATCATGATTTTAAGAGTTATACAATTTAATGGTGATATTGGAGGATTCCATTCTTGAGTATAAAACAATAATATTGTATTTTTTCAGAAAGTGTTAAACCTTTACCTTTGCGATTATGAATTCTGAAATTTTATAACCATACAACCACAAGACTTGGAAAAAACATGAAAATTAATTTTTATTTACATAATTTCATGGTGAAATTAGTTAGATATTTAGGTACTCATCAAGACCTTTCTGACCTTGGTATTTTTTGGATGAGAAACAATTCTTATAATTTATATTTTTTGATGACTGAACATTTTAGTGATATATGTGTTTACATGAAAGGGATGGTATAATAAGGAGAAGATATTGAATAAAACTAATTGAGAATTTATAATTAATTTAATTGAAGATGTATGATGGTTTTGAGTGTAATAATTGTCAATGAATAACTCTCATATAATTTTAATTTTATTTTTACTTTGATAATATTTTTTAGGGTTACTTGTTTAAGTGATGAATTCTTAAGTGTAGGATAGTTGATAGAGATCATATTTTCATCACTTTTATATTCCATTTTAATGGTTTAATCCCCTCCATTTAATTATTTTGAGAAATATTAACCATTTCGATGGTTTTTGGTAATATTTTGGCTTTTATTGAGGCATATTCTTAATTAAATATTTTTAAGACTTTTTATTAATTTTTAAAAATATTGGGGAAGCATCACTTTTTTAATTTATATCATGTTTTGGGAAAAATACATTTTGAAATAAAAAATAAATTTTGGCTATGTCTGTGAATAAGTGTTATGTCTTCATATAATCGTAATAAAATGTAATTTTTGTGGTAGAAAGTAATTAAAAATATGATTAAGTCCCACATATTTTGTATCATCTAATATGTTAAACATCTTACGCATGATATAGAATTGAAATTTAGGAAAACTAGAACTTCTTATATATCACACAAGATCAACATCATCTTATTTATTATGTAGACATGTTACATGTCATCTCTAACTACGGTTGTATAAATTATAACATCTTGTATATCAAATAATATGTTCATCTTCTTACTCAATGATATTTTTCTATTTAAATATATTTGATTTTTTTATGCTTATTGAAATTCATACCAAGCTTCTAATGTATATGTTTATACATAATAAGATTTTTAGAAAATACTATTTCACACCATGGTGAAACCAGTCATGCAAAAATGAATTGAGTTAGGCCATAAATAATCCCTGATAAATCATAGCGTGTCTACCATTATAGATGTATCCATTCTTGGGAAATAAATTTTGTGTTGTAGTAGATTAATGGAATGAATATTTATGGTATTTCTTCATTATATGAACTATTGTACTGAAAATGAATTAATATATATATATATATATTGGATGGATAAGAAATAAAAATGGGAAGATAATGATACTTATTATTAAGGTATGATTAAAAAATAATTATATTTATCAAAGTCAGATATATTTCAATGTTCAAACACACAAACACACATATTCACACCAATGACTCTTACCATATACTACCAGTAAAATTTTTACTTGAAAATTTCCATTTTATATATAATGCATAAAAATTTTCATCCTAATATAAATCAAAGAAAATTTTTCACTTCTACCCCTAGGAGAATGATCATTGAGCATTGTTTCATGGGATCCACTAGAGGATAATATAGTCTACTTTGATTTTAGAAAACTTCCTTACCATTTTGGAGGATATACATACATGACTAGGGAGAAGAAATATAATTTATCTAACATAAATAGGTATATACAGTATATAGAGGGTCCATGAATAGCTCCTTGTATGTAACTAGTAGAAAGGAAGACTATACTGTATTCCATATTAAGCATTATCTATCATAACTCTTAAAGTAGTTAATATTAGTTGAGACCAAAATATGTGTACCTTCTAAGTTATAAATCATCACTATATACTGATATTTTTTTTTGGAATTTTCATTAATTAAAAGAACTGATAGTTTTTTTCTAGAAAAATTTTCTTTAAAATTTTATATTGAGTGGTTGTTCAGTTTATTTTGTAATTTAATTTATTTAATTTTCTAAATTTCATAATTTAAGTATTTTTCAGTAGTACGATGGTCCCAATTATTTTTTAATAACTTAGAGATATTAGTATAACTTAATTGATTCTAAAGGAGGAAAAACACCCGTACTGAGGTATTTTTATGATTATTTAAAAAATTAGGTGTAGATTTTCTATTATTATAGTGTCCATTGATAAATTCAAAGAGGGATTTTTTTATAAGGAATAAGTTTGTTTCTAAAGGTTTAATCATGTCTATTTTTGTAGTCCTTAAATATGATTTAACACTTCTTTTTCAATCAAATCTATTTTATTTTTCAAATATTCATCATCTCTCTCTAATTTTATGATAATTAAATATTTTATTTTTTGTTTATATTTGTCCATAATTTATTTAATTCTCATTTTTATATTCATTTAAAAAAATAAAAAAGTGGGAGTTTCGAATTTATCCTAAAAACTCATGAAGAGACAACCATTGGATTATTATTATAGATTTTGTGGGATTAAAGATATTGATCAGGGGTTAAATAAAAATCACTTTATAGACATGACTCTATAGAATTATTATCAGTATGCCTCTCATACTTATAGGTAACAACATAGTTGTAGGATCGATCATGTTTGAGACCAACTCTTGATATTCCAAGGGGTGAAACTTTAGGAAGCTTGAAACACTGTACACCTATCGATGCTGGAAACACTATTCGCAGAACTAGAAATTTGGATAAGTGTTGGGGATAGGTCACCTTGACCTCACAGAACACCTTATACACCAGATTTTAGGAAAATAATTATAGCATCCCGTCTTTTTATCACATAAACTTTCATTAAATTTTACAAAACCGAGGATCTTTAAGGTTTAGTGTCTTGGAAACCAGGAACATAATACATGAAAAGAACAAAAACACTCTTCTTAAACACTTGAAAGGATTCTCCTTAAGTTCATCCTAGGTTCATTACTGCATCTCATAACCTGGGGACATACATCCAAAGAAAGGGTGAGCAGAAAGCCCAATAAGGGAAACAAGAGAGACATTTTACATGTGAACTTGAGATACTTC
This sequence comes from Viscum album, assembly GCA_963277665.1. Classification (NCBI taxonomy): domain Eukaryota; kingdom Viridiplantae; phylum Streptophyta; class Magnoliopsida; order Santalales; family Viscaceae; genus Viscum; species Viscum album. The sequence continues at coordinate 933,189,479 of OY728165.1, forward strand.
AATAAGGACATGAAAAGAACTTTAAGGCATGAGAAAGAAATCATGAGATACATCATGATAAAAATAACATTTTTCATAACTTGAAGATGTGGCTACTACATTTAATATCGACACTCGTTTCGTTTCACCAAGGTCCATCCCCAAGGTGTCGTTAAAAATTACCAAGGTTATTCACCAAGGCGTCGTTAAAAATGGTCATCTCTAGAGATTAAGTCTTTACCCAATGCATTGGAGCTATATCAGGGCGCACCCTTAAATTTTCCTTTATTATCATGTGATCCACATATATCATCATCAAACATTTCATAAATAACCCATATAGCATAAAATAAATGGGTTTCATTTCATAATCATAACGTTTTAAAAACTGCTTTAAAGACATGACTTTTACGTTACTTTAAACCCATGGAAAGGGAAAGCGGGTATCATGTATGTAAATCCCAGAATTTAAAATAGAAAATTTATATATATATATATATGTGAATACCCCTGTAGAAATAGGAGCTTTGAGTATTCACTTTATAACATAAAATAATTTTGAGAAAAGAGAGGCATTTTGAGACGAAAATTCTGCAGCATAACGGCTATGTTACAAGGTTTTAGAAAACTTTTAAAAGAGAGGGAACATGGGTCGAACAATCATAATTTACCCATAAAACAGTAGAGGGACAGAATAATAAGTATATATGGACATGGTGATGCAATTTCAAGGACATACCATTTGAAATGAAAAACATGGAAGGAAGACAAAAATTAGATTTCTCTTATGAAAGTTCGGCAGCCTAACGGCGTTACTTAAACTTCAACAAAAATGATTTGAAAAGATCAAATAGGGTCTCTCATCATGTGAACATAAGAGTTCAGTATGATAGATATAGATATAATTCCCCAAAATAATTAAAAAGGAACTTTAAAGACTTGACATGAAAGTAGAACTTTGAAAAGAATGAGAAGGGTGAAAGAATCCCCTAAAAATTCGGCAGCCTAACGACGCCACTTAAAACTTCAAAATACTGAATTGAAGAGATCAAATGGGGTCTCTCATCATATGAACGTAAGATTACAGTATGATAGATGTAGAGATCATACCCCAACATGACAAAAAGGTACTTGAAATAATTGACATGAAAGTAGAACTTCAAAACGAGAAGGGTGAAGAATCACTTAAAAATTCGGCAGCCTAACGGCGCCACTTAAAACATCAAAATACTGAATTGAAGAGATCAAATGGGGTATCTCATCATATGATCATAAAATATCAGTATGATAAATTTAGAGATCACAACCCAACATAATAAAAAGGAACTTGAAATACTTTACATGAAAATAGATCTTGAAAAATGAGAAGGGAGAAAGAATCCGTTACAAAAATTTCGGCAGCCTAACGGCGCCACTTAAAACATCAAAATACTGAATTGAAGAGATCAAATGGGGTATATCATCATATGATCATAAAAGATCAGTATGATAAATTTAGAGATCATACCCCAACATAATAAAAAGGAACTTGAAATACTTTACATGAAAATAGATCTTGAAAAATGAGAAGGGAGAAAGAATCCGTTAAAAAATTTCGGCAGCCTAACGGCGCCACTTAAAACTTCATAAAACGAAATAATGAGAGTAAGAGGGGATATCTCATTATATGAAAATAACAAGGGCAGTAATAGGAGTATAAAAGAACATCCTCCAACATAAGAACATGGAGCATAAAAGGAATGACATAAAAGAGATCACTTGAAAAGAAAGAGAGGGGTCAGATCCCTTACCTTAAAATGTAACTCTTAAACCTCAAAGGATGGGACCTTGAGGGCTTGGGGGCACCTTGGGAGGACTCCTTTGGAGGTAATGAGACCAGAACTTCGTTGAGGATGAGTGGGGAGTCGAATGGATGAGAGGAGGGCTTGGTATTTATAGGGAAAGTGAGGGGACAAGGCATTAATGGCCAAGGGACACCTCACATGTGCTTTTCTCAAACCCATGTGCTCTCCCTTGGAATTTATCATGGAGTTAGGCCACATGGGGCCCCCAAAACAATAATTTATCACCCTTGGCCGGCCAACCCTTAAAAGATCTTATGACATCATCATGACACAATTATGATTTCATTAAACATACCGAAACCCTGAAACTACATTTTTACTATTCACTGAAAAATTCATCTTTCTCAGAAAAATCCCAAACTTTCACCTTAACTAAATATCTATTTCCTAATTGCATTTATGAACTCCATTTTATAAAAATAATTTTCTAAATATTTTTAATTTAATTTTTAAATAAAAACACTATTCACCGAAAATTCATTTTTTCAGAAAAAACCCCAAAAATTACCATAGAATAATATCGGTGCTCTGAGTTCAAAAATGAAATCCGTTTAATAAAAATAATTTTCTAAATATTTTTAATTAATTTTTTAATTAAAAAACACTATTCACCCGAAAAAACTAATACTTGAATAATAATTATTGAAATCGTTATTTAACTATTTTATTGAATCACATTACTTAATCAAGGTGCCTAGATTATTTTAAAACTTTCTTTAAGTGAGATTACTAATCCATTTGGTCATATTACTAATCCTAATCATAAAATCACTATTCATAATTTATTATTCATCAAAAATCAAGTTGATCTTATTAGACTCCAAATTTTGTACTGAACATAGTTGTAGAAGACCATTTTTTGAAAATCATTACACATTTTTAATTATTTAAGGTTTACATAAACATTTTTAAAATATCCTTTTTCTAAAATTCATCAAAAATATGCATACTATATTTATCCGGTCATTTCAAAATTCATAAACTTCATCATAAGAAGAAATCCCAGTTTTTATTTAAAACAAGGATTACACAAGGCAGTTACGGTCTCGTTACATATCCCCTTACAATACCAGCATAGGACCTAAGAGTAAGGTGTGCTAGGGTGATAGAATCTTGGGGAGGCTCAGTCAACATTTCCCGAGTAGTAATTTCTATCAGTTTGAACTTCTCACGAAGGCGATTCCGTTCTAGCTTCACATGATGAAGTTTGGCTTCGATTTGATCCAGAGAAAAGCCCAATGGTGCTACCTCCTTCCCAAGCTCTGTTAGATGGGCTTCGAGCGGTCCAAGACTACTAGGTGAGGCCATCAAATCTTCTTTCTATAATAATTAACCAAGATTACTTATATTTAGAGACAATAATCAAAAAAAAAATGTTCACAGCGGTCATATTGACCGATGGTTATATAATAGTCAAAACCCACTAGTCTCATTTTAATTATAATCATTTTTATCAAATAAAACATTTTTGTTGAGTAAAAAAATAAAATAAAATAACACATGAAATTAGGAAACAAGATTTATTCAAAATTTCGGGTCATTACAAGAATGGACCAGAGAGCTATAAGCAATTACATCAGATATCTCTCAAAACATTCTCATCCTAAATAAGTAAAAAACAACCTAAAAGGAAAAAAAAGGGGTCCGAACAACCACCCATCAAGATACCTCTCAAAAGAGAGAAAGCCACAAGATGAAACAAAAGAAATCCATCTCATAAACATGAAAGGTCTACAACCACAAAGCAAACATAGTTACATAAAAAGAGATAAAAATCAAACATCTCTGGGTACAGAGCACATATCTGTGACTATCATTCCTAAGTACTCTTTTCCACACCACCATGTCACCATAAGTCACAAACCAAGGGGATATAACACCCACACAATAACTTATACTTATAGTCTTGGATATCCACAAGCCACTATTCGTAGGTCGCATCATCGTCAACATCCATCTCTCCCCAATCGATGATGTGAGAGTCATCATGAAGATAACGACAGAGCTATGACACATGAAAAGCATCATGTATCTGCATCATGTATGGGGGAATTGTTACTCAACACGCCATGACTCCAACACAATCCAAAACCTCAAAAGTCCCAACAAAACTTGGAGACCGCTTACTCCCACGACCAAACCTTCACCACCCACGATGGGGAGTCACCTTAAAAAACATATAATCCCCAACATAAAACTCCAAAGGTCTTCTAATTTTATTGAAATATGATTTATGAAGATCCAACGCTACCTTCATCCTCTCACAAATCACCTAAAGCATCTATGTCGTATTCTGCAAAAGTTCTAGTATGATAATTGCTGACTCTCTTACCCCAGTCCAGCACAATAGAGAATGGAAAGGTCAGCCATAAAAGGATTCAAATGAAACCATACTGATGGTGGAGTGAAAAATATTGTTGTAAGTGAACTACACCAAGGGTAATTGCCTCATCCACAAACCTAGAAAACCCAAGACACAAGTGCGCAACATGTCTTCAAGAACTGGATAGTCTACTCTGTCTGAACATCTATCTGTAGATGAAAAGAAATGCTAAGGAATATTTGAAAACCAAAATCATGCTGGTGACCTCTCCACACCCTATATGTAAAATGAGGATCTTGATCAGAATTGATAATCCTTGGGACTCTGTGGAGTCTCACCACCTCCTCTAGATACTACCTTGACAAAACTTCTACTGAGATCAACTCCTTGATCACTATAAAGTGGGATGATTTCATTAAATGATCCACTACCACACAAATAGTGTCATGTTCTCCCTAAGCTCAAGGTAAACAAGTAACAAAGTCCATTGAGATGTCCTCCCACCTCTACTGAGTAATATCTAATGGCTGGAGAAAACCACCAAGGACATGGTGCTTGGCCTTCACATTCTAGTAGATCAAACATCGATACAAAAACTCTACAGCTGTACACTTCTTCCTAGGTCACCAAAACTGAATCCTTAAAGCTCAGTACATATTTTTCATGCCACGATGTACCGCTAAAGGTGAACTATGGAACTCTCTGAGAACCATCTCATTCATCTCTAAAGGAAAAAAATTCCATCCCTGATACAACACTCGATGTTGTTCATCCTTAGGACAACCATCCGGGGCCACGCTACAAAAAACTCGGTATATTCTGTCCTATACCACTAGATCTTCCAACTAGGAGTCTTCCACCTACTGCACCAGAGACGACTGCATGGTCATCTAAAAAAGACAACCTCTGCTCCCCAAATTCTCCCATATCGAGATGTAAGGATGAAAGTTCTTCCATAACTCTTCAGGAATCACCAGATTCACACACTACATCACTACATGACTTCCTCCTCAGGAAATTAGTAACAACATTCCCCTTTATAGGTGTATATGATATTTCAAAGTCATATTTGTGTAAGAACTCCATCCACCAATGTTTCCGCAAGTTCAATTCACACTGGGAGAAAACATACCTCAAGCTCTTATGATTAGTGAAAACCACAACGAGCTCTCCAATGAGGTAATATATCCACAAATTCATAGAAAGCACCTCTTCTGCCAACTCAAGATCATTAATGGAATGGTTATGTTTGTGGGGATGCAACTTACAAGACCCATAAGAAACAATTGTTCTCTTCTGTATCAGAACACAACCTAACCCCAGTTGTGTAGCATCGTAGAAAACATAAAATTGAACTCCCTCTACTAGAAGAAAAATAACTGGAGCTCCTACCAATATCTACTTCAGATAATCGAAAGATGCATAACACCTATCATTCCACACAAATGCTTGATCCTTACTAGTAAATTCCATTAGAGGAGTCACAACCTAAGAGAAAACAACTACGAACATCCTATAATATCCTATGAGACTAAGGAAACTTCACACCTCTATCATTATCTTGGGGGCTTAACAAGACACAAATTCTTCTATCTTATATGGATCCACAACTACTCCTTTGTAGTTCACCACATTCACAAAGAAAAAACTTCACAAGCCCAAAACTCACACTTTGAAAACATCCCAAACATATGTTGTTGATTAAGAACTACCAAAACGACATGTAGATGATTTTCATGATCCTCCTCAGACACAGAGTATAGAAGGATGCCATCAATGAAAACCACCATGAACTTATCTAGGAACTCACGAAGCATAGCATTCATCAACCCCATGAACTCATCTAGATAATTCATCACACTGATTGACATTACAACAAACTCGTAATTCCTGTGATGCCAATAGAAAGAAATCTTCGGGATATCCTCATCCTTCACACGAATCTAATGATATCTTGACCGTAAGTCAATATTCAAGATCCATCATACACCCTTCAGTTGACTAAATAAATCATCACTCCATAGAAGAGGATATAGATTCTTCACTGTCACTTTTTTAAGTGACATTAATCGATACACAACCACGAACTTCCATCAACCTTCTTTACAAAAAAATTGGTGTGCCCCATGGTGACACACTCTTCCGAACAAAACCGCATTGTAACAAACCATCAAGCTATATACGTAGCTCCCTTAACTAAAAAGGGGCCATCCAATATCAAGACATAGAGATTATAGACACTCCTGGTTGTAGATTGATCCTAAAATTGATCTCTCATTGAGGGAGTAATGATATAACCTATTCTGGAAAGACATCATGGTACTCTTCTAAGACCCTGGGGAATTACAACTACTAAACCTCTGAAGAACTCTGCATCAGATCAGCCATCATAGATGATAAGGATGGAATACACCTCTAACCCATATGAGGGTATCGCTCACTAACAAACACCGTCAGCTCTCTATAATCATTAAAGAATGCCAACTTCCTCTTGAAAAAGTCCATGACAGACTGCATTAAATACAACCAATACATGCTAAGGATGACATCATATGGCTCTATATATAAACATAGAAAATCTCCCCAAGAGTGGTGCTACCGCAGCACTAGATCAAAGTCTCTACATACTTTAAAAATGTCAGCTCGACCTCCAACTACCGTAGTCAATGCCAAGGGAACTAGAAGCCTCTCTACCTCAAGTCCCAAAGTATGGAAAAGGGCAGGTTATATGAAGGAGTGTATTTCTCTTAAATCAAATAAGGCATACACCTAAGTAGAAAACAAGAAAAGGGTACCTAAAATGACATCTGGATTTCCTGGTACTGGCAATGCTAAAGCATGAAGCTGACCAAGAACTCCTCTACAACCTCTATGACCCTGATGAAGAGCACCACCACAGCCATGCTCTACTCTCTGAGGATGAGGAGAATCACTGGGCTGTTCTATACTTTCTCCATATTCTATTTACAGATCCAAAGATGGTGCAACCTACTACTGCTACCTTGGATGGAACTACCTCAATAGTGGATCATAGAGTAGAACACCTGGTAAAAAATGACTGCTCTAAAAGGTCAGACACTCTCACTACTGATGATCTCTACCTCCACAAGAAAAAAAAGTGTCTATTCACTTGGCATAGGCCTAAGAGCTTCCACCCCTGGAGAAATGAGATGCTGAGGGCTTGGACCTACCCCCGGCCAAACAGAAACTCTTCTACCCTGAAAACTGGGAACCCCATACCACAACTATACTTTATGAGGAATCAAGAAGAATCCCATCTCGTGACGATCCAGTTTTGTCCAATGTCCTCTCGATGACCTCTGACCTCTCCAACACCTCAAGATATGTCTTCAGCAAAAACGGGGTGACCTAGAGTTGGATCTCTGGATGTAAGGCCTCCTCAAAATGAATCTCTATGGCTCCTCATCCAGAAACAGGTATGAAGAATATCATAAAAGGTTCCTAAAATATATTCCAAACTCACTCACACTAGATCTCCCTTGTTGAAGGGTAAGAACATCCTAGTGGATGGAATCCTTCATAGTCGAAGAAAGAAACTCAACTCTGAACTTGTCCCGGAACTCCTACTATGAGATCGCCGACTCCTCACAATCCCTGAAGAATAGAAACCACCACTTCCTCAATGATCCATGAAGCATCGTCACAACCAAAGACACCCAGTGCTCATTCTGAGCACAGATAGAACTGAAGGCTATCTCAACCTCCTCCAACCGGTTTTAGATGAATGCATCTAAAACAGAGCCCTCATAATTTTGTAGACAATTGCACTGAAATTTGTGGAGTGTCCTCATCTAAGTATCATCATCGTTTACCTATACCTTATGGGGATCTACTGGTAGAGCCTGCTAGACATCTTTTTCACGAACCTGATGAGGAAGTCAAACTAGTGCCATACCTGTAAAATAAAAAATAGTTATAGATCCTAAACATAGAATATAGAAGACTCAATATTAATTAATTAATTGTTTTCATTTATTAATTTTAGGCTAACTTTCTCATGGTCTACCCATTCAAACACTAAAACAATGTAGAATGATGAATTATCCTTTCCTTGTTCTCTACCCTACAACCGATATCACCTCATTTAGTAGCCACAGTAAACATAAAGGTCCATGCATCTGATCATAGGGGGGCCTAAATGCCTCTGTCTCATCCAGTCTCCCATATTTACATCACTTTCTAAACATAATAGACACCATTTACCTACCAACCCATGCAACCTCACATGTGCCTAACACTAAAATCCATCATATCCCATAAATAAACCTCTAATACCACTATTTCATGAACCCTCCCCACAAGGTGTTCCTTTCCTGGGCCAGAAATGTGAGAAATGAGATAGTGACCCTTGAGTCCTGCCTCTAGTAGGCCCCAGGTAGACGACTAGCACTAAGGGTATAATAAACACACAAATGAGAGGAATTACCCTCTAATAGAACACATGCGAAAGAGAGAAATAATACAGACACCAAACAACTCCAACTTAGAATGAAATATTAAATAAAACCTAAGTTCACATATATAATGTCATGAAAAAACTACTACAACTGAATGGGAAAACTACGAGTACCAAAATAAAGTAAAAAACAACAGTAACCACGAATCCCAAACAGCTCCTAAAACCCCAAGATAGAAGTAACCAGACTGATCTCCAACCTGCTCCAAGTGACTTAAAAAATAGTTTATATATATGTAGGGTGAGTATAACATCATACTCAGTAGGATCCTCCCTAGAGCCTCTCGTGCAAAAGTAAATAAAGCATGCTAAAGCATAGTGAACAACAAGTGAAACTAACTCATCACCCAAACATGTATAGTAGGTTCATATCCTGAACATGAATACTCTCACCAAGTATAGAATACAAGAATGTAATATAATAATGAAAATAAAGGGTACCCTACTACCACTTCCCCACAGGTTTTCAGATTTACCCCAAAGTCGCACGTCCTAAGCATCTCTCTCCAAAAAGGCATGTCCACAGACACTTAGGAGAAGCACTACAACATGCACCTCGTGCAAAAAAACCACAATGTCCACGTAACCAAATTAACCAGGTAGTTTTCGGGAGCCACCACATCTCACGTAATGTATATCATATGTCGATTGTTAAATCTCAAGCCATTATAGTCTATACACCAAGTTGGATCCTCAAGACATCACAACCTATACACATTACACCTGTAGTAGTCCATAGGAAACTATATCAAGAATATATGTGTGTGAATAACCACAATACATTACATCCCTCTACACACATATATAGGGGAAACTAAATACTGTACATACCAGCACTAGTTACTACCAAGAGAAGAAAGTAGAACCAAAGGGGGTAGTCAGTAATACATTCTCCCACCGAAATTTTGGGGAAACACCCCTAGGGCTCATAATCCTCGAGGTGTCAGTTTCCCTTACTGAAAGGGTGAAGTAGCATATAGAAACAAAAAAATTATAGAATATACTATAGCTCACAACCACAATATGGGTATAGCCTAGTCTTAGACTCAACTGCAGCTAACGTCTCTCGGACTTCCGGCTGCCACTGCTAAGACTAGGTATCCTATAAGAACACAACCATTTAAAGAGATTTATTACATTAATTAATTCCCTTTTTATCAGTTTAACATTACATTAATTATTATATAAACATTAATTAACCATTAAAAATTCCAAATTATATTTTATTATCATCACACCAAAATTTCATGCCCTCTAGGCATAACCAAACAAATTCCTCAGCTTCTCAGAAACATTACCTCAACATTGCATCCCAAAAAGATCTAATCCCATGTGTTAACATCATTTATTCAATAATTTATTAAAAAAATTATTAATTTACCATGTTCACAAGTATTATAGAAAAAATTTCTAAGCTACTAAACACAAGGGGGGTCAACCTGGTGAGTATATGAACTACCCGTCAAGTATTTTCCACCTATATAAAGTGTGTAAACCCATCCTCCCTCCAGAATATAAACACAAAAAGTACATGGAATACCTCATGTATCATCACCCATTTTGGAAGGAGGGTATGAAAAAAAGCTTCCTTGAGTAGTGGGGAAAGTAAAGTAGATAAACAACCAATAAGATTCAGCAAGCATCCAAACATTTATATCTAACCCTTTTCATCATCTCTAGTGTCCTCCCTGACACCCACAAGCATAAACAGATGTATATTGCCACTCTAGGCGTCAACTACTACCACAACCAATGGTACTCCCTACCCCCAGATATCACAATAGCCATCCAAGCTCACATCATAACAAAATCAGTAGGAAAACAAACATTATATCAATTCTGCTTTTGGACCATAAATAAGGCATCCAACCTTCAAACATAACAAGCTCTCAAGGTTCAAAAGCACAAGGCACTTAGCCTTAAAAGCAACAGGGTAACTCAAATACCTACCAAGAATTATCTTTTTATCAAATAGTTAGTTATTTAATCCATTTATAATTAACTGATTTATTATTTGTAGGTTCCAAATAGGGGAACCTAAGTAGTATGCTATCACAAATAATTATACATTCTTACTGAACCAATTTTATTAACATTAAATTACAACAAAAATAATTGGATTCATTTACATACCTCTCTACCTTTGAAAAATAATTACAATTAGTCCCAATTTTTTTTTCTAATTTACATCAAGAAATAAATTCTAATCAAGGAAATAATAGATATAAAAATATCTAGAAAAACAAGAGGTAATAACATACAATTAGTACCAATTGATTTATCTGGTTTAAATATTTATTATGAGAATTACACTAAGGTCCAGTGGCTAAATTATGATAACTCTATGACTTCATATAAAAGAATAGAGAAGTGATGAATCCCCTACCTCAAAAGTTTTTTGACATTATTTATACGAGAATTATCCACAAAATGGAATATGATCTCCTCCCCCGTGACAACTGAATCCACCCAAGGATGTCGCAGCATGACCATACCAACTGAAAACCAAGAATACTCCATTAGAAGCATGTATATCACATTAAATAACATGGTATAGAGAAAATTGATGAAAAATTATTGAAGAAAACATAATAATAGAGGAATATCATACCTTCTATTGATGATGGATTAACACTTGTTGCTTGCACTAACACAAGGGGTGTGCATGCAGCTGGAAGAAAATTCAAGGGGAAACAACCCAAGGATTAAAGTACTGTCACACCACTCCTATGGGAAGAAGGAAAGGTTAAAGTTTCTCACACCATGTAATAAGTAATTAAAACAAGGGAGGAAGATATCTCATCCCTTTAGATGATTTAACGGAGTAGTGGTTTAACATACACCGTATTTTCCATTAAAAGAGGATCGCATTAAACCAAATGGTTTGACCAAGTAAAGGCATATAGAGCATTGGAAAAATTAATATAGGAGTTATGGAATTTTAATCAGCCTTAAATCTTTTAAAAAAGTCATTTATGTCATTTTAAGTCAAAAAAAATTTCAAAGGGGAAAAACTGTTGGAAGATGGAAACATTGTACAACTATCGATGTTGGAAACATTGTACACCTATCGATGCTAGAAACACTGCAGACCTACCAATGTTGAAAAAACTATACACATACCAATGCTGGAAACACCATTTAAAAACTATAAATTTGGAAAAGTTTTAGGGATAAGTCACCTTGACCTCCCAGAACACCTTAGATGCCATATTTTAGGAAAGGAATAGACCAGAGAGGTCTGTGCCATCCCATAAATTCCCCCAAGATGTTATTATTTTAAAAAATGTTTTCTAAAATATCATAATACATGTGAAAATGATATTGTATCCTTGGTATGTCTTAATAGGAGCCTCAGGTGGATGATTTTTCATTTTAGTTATTCTTAGGGTAATAGTTTTTTCCTAGGAGTATTGTATTATTGAAATGGGTTATTTTCCCCCACTCTGAGCCCATAATTATATTATCATTAAATATATTGTTAATTTAGATAATTTGAGGAATATCTATTAATGGAATAAATACAGAGTTAATGATATGAGTTTTATTTCTCAGATTAGAAGTTCATGGATTTTCATTATGAATAAAGATTATGGGATTATGAAGAATCTATAATGATATATGACCACAATTTTCCTTCCTACTTCATTCATCTAATTAGATTTAACTTCTAGAATCATTTATAGATTGTTAATTCACAAAATGATGTTTTTTCTATTTATTTATTTACTTAATTGTAATTATGGATTACATGGGATGATAAAATAATAATTTAGTTTATGGAATAGGAATTGGTTTCTGGAACATATAGATCCACCGAACCTTCACCTCACCACTTTACACATTCCCCAACATAGCACAATTCTATGGGACTGGGATGAAAAACACTCATTTTGGACAGATAGGGCACTATGACTACCACAAAATTATAATTTTTAGACATAAATATCTCTATTTATTATTCTCACCATATATTAAATATAATATTATATCATTTTAAACATAAATATCTATAAAAACCTATAAATATAGATTTATTGTTTCCTCATGAAATTAGAAACATAATACAACACATTTAAAATCAAATAAGTAGTATTCTATTTCCATATTATAGTATCATAAACCATATATTATTTGATAATAAATTGTATATTAAGTCATATAATCAATTTTTTAGAAATATCCATAAAAATTATAAGATAAGAATAAAACAAATACTTTACCAAAGCAGTGTAAAACCACCACAAGTGAAAAATGTTTTATAGAATGTGTTAAGAGGTGGAAATATAATAAATACCTACATTTTGTAAATAAATTAGAGTATATTTAAATTGAAATTTTTTAGTAAATTTTAATGAATTACTTTGTTATGGAAATGGATTATAGGAGAATTAAAATGAAGAAAGTGTGTTTCAAAACCATTGCAATGTTATTTTATTCAACTTAATTGGATCTAGTCGAAAAACTTCATAGGATGTACTTTATTCTAGAAAAGGTCCTTTGGAACATGGTTGGATATTGTTAGAGAAGGACATGGTCAGATATTTGGAAAAGGAACTGGTCTTGTAAGTGGTGGGATAAGGGTGGAGGACATATTTTTTAAGACTACTGAGGAGGGGTATTTTACAATATACTGTTTATTATTATGGTATTTGGTCTCAAGAATATGAAAAGTGTTGCTTCATAAGAATTATTTTATTTTATGATTAAAAAATAAAAATTTAATTGAAATTAATAAATAGCCATTATATAATGAAATCCAGTAAATATTTTCTTCAAGGTGAAGAATTAAAAAATAAAATTGGAATAAAATATTACTTAGCTATTGAGGATTGATTTTTAGGTTTTGAAAATAAGTTTTTTATTTTGAAATTAATTACTTTACTCACGAAATACGTTTTAATATTTGAAAAATGGTTTATATGTTTTTGATTCATATTTGTATCATAATGTTGGCCTAAAACCTTTAGTATATGTAATAACTTTATTTTTTTACTCTTCATGAAAAAAAAAACATTAAAAAAAAACAAAAAATACACATGGATAATATAGAAATTCTATTTATTAAAAAAATACAATTTATAAAATTTAAATTCTAATGTGTATAGATATAATATTTACATAAAATCATATACTAAGACGAAAATTCAGTTTAGTCTAGGTAAATACTATTCCATTTCTTTGAGTTATTATATTTCACTTTGTTATTATTTTATAATTATTATATTATTGATAATAAATTAAAATATATAACTTTATAAAAATACATTTCAGAATTAGTACATTAAAAAAACAAATTTTTACATAAAAAATTATATTTTACCAAATAAGGTAAGTCACACTTTTTTAAATGTTATAGTAATTTATAGTTTATTAAAAATAATTCAAGAAAAAATTTTATTGGGTTAAAATATAAATTATTATTTATTTTTGTCATTATAAATATAGATTTTTATTCATTTTACCCAATTTAAAATTCATGTTATTATCTAAATAGTTAGTTATTATTTATAATGTTAATTTTTATTCCCATGGTAAAATAATGATTATTGTTCTTATAAATACTTCTTATTTATTTATTTAGTCATTCAATAAATTTTTTAAAAAATTACTTACTATTCTAATAATGATTCAATTTTTTTTCTTTTTACATCATTTTTCCCCAATGATAATTTAAGATATGGTAATAATTTTTTTAAAATTATAATTATGTTATTTGTATATGAATAATTCTCAAATGTACTGTTTTGAATTTTTTTAGATTATATTTACACTTCATCTTTAATGATTTATTTTGAGGTAAAAAATAATTATTCCATTTATTATTCTAGTTTTCTTATTTTTACAATACATACTACTTAAATATAATAAATATTAATTTTAAAATTCTAGTTCATTACATTTTCTCCATTTTAAGCTTCATCCTCAAAATTTGAATTCAAAACATTATATAAAATAGATTATGGTATTTTTTAATTAAATACTCATGTCCCCATGTTACCTCCTCATACTTATTATTTTTCCAGAAAATTTTTATTAGATGAAATGTCACATTTTGTAGAACATTATCTCAAATATCCAGTACTTCCATTGGCTTGTTATCATACAATAAATTTATGCTCTAATTGTACCACCTATAGATTCATTATATGTGAAGGATTTGGTATGCACTTCTTAAGGGAGGTGAATATAATCTATTATGTACTCAAGGCATTTTTAGTGGAAGGGAGAGTTTATAGTCTAGAAAACCAACCTGATAATGAATATTAAAGGGATTTATATGTCTTGGAATTGGATTTCCCATCATTAAAAACTATATAAATATTTTACATTAAAATATTATAAAGATAGTTTATCCATAAAATCAAATTCTAGTTACCTACTTATAATTTCATTATATCCATTTTTAGGACTCTATGTTACTCTATTTCATTGTTTAATAGCATGAAACTTATCTACAATCTCTTTTATGATTTTTGTTTCAAGTAATGTTTTTCTCTAACATCATCCTAATAATATGTAGTTATATATCTCTTCAAATATTGGTAATAAAATGTAACTAAAATATTTATTTAGTGATATCTATTGTTTACTGAGAACACATACAAATTAAGGTGTTGATCTAAGAATCTTTTAGTGTTTGTAGAATGATCCCTGAGAATGTCATCATGATATTGAATGGTCTTTTCTGAAACAAATTATGATATGTGGCATTAATTTTCATCAAAGTTTTCAAATAAATATTAAGTATCCTATAAAAAAATTAAGTAGTCCTTAGATCTCGATTATATATTGTTAGTAGTGTTTCTCTATAAAACCTCAATAGTTCTCTAATATATCATGTAATATTGGTTGAGTCAAGAAGTCTCCATTAATGATAGTATTGTCGGTAGTATTTGTAAGTAAATACACCATAAACCATATCCTATTATTTTATTTAGATTTATTTTGAATAAAAGTGGAAAATTCTATAGTGAATTTCAATAGCACACCTATATTTTAAAATAATTCTTTGATTGATAGCACATGAGCCTTAAACTAGTTGGTGAGGTATCTGTAAGTGTATCCAAGAGACCAAGGTTCAAAACTAGATGGAGGTATAATTTTAGGGGGCACTGTAGTAGGCACTGTAGTAGTTATTGTTCAGTAGTGTAGTAGCGAGAACTATTCAGCTTGGGCCAACGGTTTGGGCTTGGAGACCTTAAGGCCTTGGGCCACCCAAGGCCTTTGGGTTAGTAAGGATTTTGAGCCACCTCAAGGCCCTCAAGGCCACCTGATTTGTAGTTGCACATACATATTCTACAAGGAACCACTCCAGAAGAGGAAAGCGAAGGGCACATCCACCATAGCAGGGCCAAACAGACTTTAGAAGAATGAGAGGGTATGACATTTTACATTGGTACTGTGCCTGTGCACCCCTGCATATGGACATGCTAGCCGAACAATCATGAAAAAGTGGAGAGCTGATCACGATGCAGATGCTGGGGAGGAGCAGTTCCAAGTAGTCATAGTCTGTCTGATTTCCTTAAAGACCTACGGGTCATGTAATGTCTCCAAGCCTATGAGTAATGTAATTATTTAATCCTACGGTCCTTGTAAGGGTTCCCCCTCATCCCTTGAAATGGGGGGGGGGGGGTTATCAGAAAATCAATAAAAAAGAAGGCCTTCAGGCCATTCAGTCAGTCTATGATCAATACATATAAAATATGCAACACCCAACTTCAACAGTCCCCAAAATATTATCAAAACATTGCCGTTAAGTTAGAATATATGAATAGTATTAATTTTATTATGAAATATATAAATTACCTACTCAATATAGATTCATTTATTAATTCTTATGAAATAAGTACTAAATTTTTAGTAAAGTTATTTTATGTTTCAGAAATACATTTTCATTAAAAAATGATTCTGATTTAGAAAGTATTATTACTAATTTAAATAATAAATAATTTTTTTATATAAATATTATATTATTTTTTAAATCATCATATACAAATTATCTTTGTGTGAGATTTTTATATTTTTTGAAAATGTTTTTCTTCTAGTGAATAGTGCAAATATTAATTTTTATTTAAACTATATATTTATTTCAACAATTTGTAAAGATAAATTTTATTTTATAACTGTTAAAAAGTAAAATTAGTTATATTATATGATAAATAATCCAATTATTTTCACTGTAATCAATTTTAATTTTCATTTTGGTATAAAAACATTTTTATGCTAAAAATGGAATTTTTCTAAAAATTACTTTCTATTGTCTTTTGGTTTTTAATATTAAATTAATTTTATCCACATATTAAATTAAATATTAAATAATGGATCTAATTTTTTGAATTATTTATCCCAAATTTATTAAATATTCTCTTATTTTTTTTTCATTTTGAATAGTAACTATAGTAAATTTTGTTACCATGTTAAATGGTAACTCATGTAATTAATATTCAAAATAATATTTTAAGGAATAAAAAATGACCATTACACTTGAATAATTTTATTATATGGGTAAAACTCATCCATAATCAATCATTATTCAGTTATAAGGTCATTTTTTTAATTTAATGACATTACGACCTTTATAATATATTATATGAAAAAAGTAAAAAATGATGCACTCTTGTTTTTTAAAAATTATATCATTTTTAACATAGGTATTACCAGAGGCTATGTTTTGTTATAAATACTCTTAAGAAATATATATATTTTATCTTTATTATGGTAATTTATTTTTTATTTTTGGTTAATAATTTACTACCTTAAATGCATAGACGACTGTAATGCAGTATTTATTTAATTGATAGAAAAATATAATAAATGATATTAAAATCATTAAATGTAGTATAATTTGAATAAATTAATATAAAAAAATAATTTTATAGACAAAAAAAAATATTTTAGTGGTTTTTATGTATTTTATTTTAATTCCTTTGTGTTTTTGATTTTATTATTGCTGAACTGTATGCACAATTTTAAAATTGACATTATTGACATTTTAAGAAAATTATAATTTATTAAATGATTTAAATTTCATAAATATATTATATTTATCCAAATAAATGGAATATTGTTAAGTGAATATATCATGGTCTATTTATAGGTTGTTTTACATTTTAAAAAATCATTATTGACACTTAGAGTGTAAAAACATTTATTAGTATAATAATTGACAACAGAGTTGATATGAGGCTAGAACTAAATGATAATGGTAAAAACATATCCAAAATAAGTTCAAATTTTATTGGATTATTTTATTACATAAATTAATTATATATCTTTATTATTATAATTTTTTAGGAACTTGTACGTGAAATATAATTTATATTAATTTAATATTTTATTAAATTCCAAAAGTGCTCCTCACCTATATTATAATAGGGCTCCTCTTCCATTGCTTCTTTACACCACTTTGAACAATCTACCTCTAAAAAACCATGAACATTAATCTTATTAAAATATTTATCCATGTTCTTGTGGTTTTTACCCTTTCAAAAGAGAAACCCAGATCCCTATGAAGAAGATGTAATCGTCTTTACCAACTCTTTTAAGTTTATTTCTTATTCCACATCATGTTTATGTAGTGTACCCATAATAAAATAATAAATAAAGTATAATAAATATTATAAGGTGATATTTTTTATGGGATAGACATATTACAACTTTGTTTCATCCAACAAAAAGAAAACATTACTCGTACATATGAATGACATAACGTCTCTACATAGTAGTGCAATTTGTTTTTCATCACTAAAATAATTGGATAGTTATAATGATATAACTAATGAATATATGTGATATATATATATTAAATAATAACTATTATATAAATTTCTATTATTCTTTTCATTTATTTTAATACATTCATTAAGAAAGGAAAAATATGATCATTCATACGTACAACCTACCACCTCCATTAATGGTGTAACTCGTTTTTCTACAATAATGTTTATGGAAGACACTAAATTTATTATATTGAATTATATGATATTTTTAACATGATTTATGTTATATATAATAAGTAAAAATAATAAATTTTTAATGAATGTAATTACCAAATCAAAACATACATGAAAAATGAAGCATTTGTCACTTTGAACAATGTTATGATAAATAATTGTTAACAAAAAAGTGATAAAATATTCTATTTAAATCATAAATGGAATGAAATATATGTGATTAAGGTTATATAATATATTTAAAATAAATCTATATTTATTTTATATGATTTTTGAACACATTCAAAGGATTTAATATTAGAGGTAAGGGTTTATTTTCACACTATTACTTTCATGAGACCAATGTAAAATCCACAATTATTTAATTTTTGTGTTGTATATAATACCATTGATATATTTTATATAATTAATATTATTATCTTCATTTTATTTAATAGTTTCACAGGACCTTATTTCTTTCATGTGTATTATAATTCAAAAATTACCAAAGTAGTAAATGTTTTATTTCATAATCTCATCAATATTCATGATTTTTTATATTTAAGAATTTAACAGGGAATGATTTTATTCCATATAAATATTGTATAAAAATTATTTAGATGAGGTTTTTTCCATTATACCATGATTTTTTAAAGTCATTTTTACCCTTCTTGACTTTTTAAAAAATAGTTTTAAAGTAATCTTCTTTTCATTTTTCAAAGAATGTATTTTTTAACTCTTTAGAAAGAAGTATGGAATTAATGTTTTTTAACTTATACTAGAAGGAATGGAATATAACCCCATCAAGAAATCTCAATGAATTTAATCTTACTTTACAATTTTACAAATTTATCATCAAATAAAATGATTTCTTTATTACACGTGTAGTTATTTTATTATAAAAATTAATTTTTAAAGTAGAACGGGTATTTTCCCCATGAAAATTTCTTATAATTTTTTTTAAAATATTTTAATCTATGTCAAAATTATTTATTGAATTTTATTTTGTGGATATAAAATTATGATACCATACACCATATTTTTTCTTACATTTTATAATCATTTTGACTGGGGTAAAATATTGAAATTACTTATGATAGTTATTCCAATATGGATAATTGTTGATTGTTAAGGAATATTGATTTAGTTGCATCATATATTAATATAAGGAATGAATTAGACTTAGTATATTATTTTTGGGGACTTCTATATCCCCTTTAAGAATTGGTAGGTCCCATTAAACGAGATAGTTTCGGTTTTGGTCGATTCCTTACCCATTTATTATCATCTGTTAGAGTCAAGGGCTTGAAAGTGTGTTTTAGATTTCAATAATTATGCCTTCCATCAATATGTTATTAGTTATTGATGTTAACATTATTATTCAATTAGTTATAATATTGATGGATAATTTCCAAGTTCACATTACTATTTATATGGATTTATTTGATCACCCTTTATTCATTCCAAATTATGATCAAGTTATTAATTAAATGGATTGTGTTTCAATTATTTTCTTTGAATAATGATGATTATTATTTATTCATAGTAGCTTCAAATGTATTCTAACCCTTAATGAGCATTTAATCTCCCCCAATTCTTATGTTTTATTTTCTTTATGATTCATGGATGTATTTTATTATTTATATGGAAGGATATTCTAATGGGGATAATGATTTTCTCGAAGAAAATATTATTTTTTATTTTATGTTCTGAAATTTAATTTGAATTTAAAGTATGTATCTATTTTACCAAGACTAAAATCCTATTCTGTCCTTTGGGATGTGATTTCTTGAATCTCATGATAATTTAATAATGTAACCATTGATTCTATACTACTGGGGTCACTACCTTTATAGTTTATGTCAAATAAGGTTTAGTAGAACTATTGAGAATTATATTTAAGAAAACATAGAACACTAAACCTAACCATATGATTTACATTGAGTATAATTATATGTTTCTGATAATTTTATAAACATTAGTAGGTTATAGATTATGTTGTTTCTTTGTATTATTATTTTTTATTAAGCTATTTTTTTGTTTGAGTCAACGAATTGAACCTGATAAAACCATGATAACAATGAACATGATGGAAAATATGGGGAATATGAGAAACCAAATATTATGATTGCTAGAGTGAAAGATTTTTTGATTATTCCCATTTAGTTACCATGATATGTGATTAACAAATTAAACCTTAAAAAATGCTCAGATTCACTAAAGAAGAAAATAATATATTTTTCTGAGAACTCTTATAGTAGATACCATAGAGAAAATACGGGAAAAATTCTTCCATATAATAAATTTGGAATGATATATAATGGATAACTTCTTAAAGGAATAAGAAAATGATTTACATATGGAAATGTAGATAAAAAATCAAGAAATTTTCAAGGAAAATTGAAGAGTATAGTAGATAGAAGTAAATTACATCATACACCACCATATTTAGTTTAATGTATTATGTATGGGGGACACTGACATTATCTAAGTCAATGTCCTAATATAAGGGTAAAATCATTAATAACGGAATAGACTATGCTATGGAAATATTTTAATAGTAAGGATTGATTTTTTTTGTATTGGTGCTTTAGAATTATGTTTTAGATGTATTATAATATTCTTGTTATTAGAATCATGAATCTTATAAGGATTTTCCCCAAATATTTTTTCTTTAAGGAATTTGAAACATATCTTGAATGTTACCAATAACCAAGTGAAGTGATTTAGTGATAATATTGTATTTTTGGAAATGACATTATCAAGGGACTGAAATCCCTTATTATATGTTTAATATTGGGTTAAACCTAAGGTGACATGGGATTATAAATATATGTTAGATCATATTTTTATAAGAATATGTACCCATAATAATGCTTTATGTGATCATAGTTTAACATGGTTAAAGATATATTGAGATATATTTATAATAATAAAACCCTTTAGTTTATTATATCATTTTCTTAAAAGTTTATTTGGGAAGTAATTCTTAAATATTTTTGGGAAATAAGTTCAATGTTATTTACACAATTTATGGTTAATATGATTTTTAGGTAGATTTTTTAATGTATTTTTGGGATAAATGTGTTAAAACATTTTGATAATATATTATATAGAGAACCGTAGAAAATAAAAATGTAATTTGATGAGTAATGTTATTTTTGCTGATATTCATTATATTCTTTATTTTTTTAGTTTTTGAAAAAGTAAAACCCACATTAATGGGGGAAACCCGTCTAATTGGGAAAGTTCATGGGGCATGAACCCACAACCGAAGAGAGAAAGGGATGTACTGCCTACCACTAGCCAGTATGATTTCCTGGCTAGTATGACATTTTTTTTACATAAAATAATTTTTAGGGAAATATTAAGTTGGTTTTGGGAATAATATTATATGATCAAATATTCTTTGGGATAATGTGATAAATGATATTTTAGGAGACACTTTATAGGGTTATTATATTTTAAACATTTAGGTTTGAAATAAAATATTATATAGGATGAATTCTATTATGTTTTTGGAAGTGAAATCTAAAGGGTATGATAAATCCATTGAGTTTAAGAAATTTCATTTATATGTAGGTTATTGGTGTTATTTATTTTATATAGAATGATGATAAAGATAATGGTGATTCGTGTTATTAGTATATTTTCTCAAATAATTTACATATTTGTAATATGTAATTATAAAATAATTTATTTCTTCTAGGAAATAATGTTTGATCATATTTCTATTATTTTAACATGGTCACTAATATTTTGGAGGAATATTAAGTTTAACTACTTATGTAATAGATTAAGATGAACATTTTATACTATTATTTAAGGATAAATTATGACTTATTATATTGCATAACATATTTTAACCATTTTTTATTTATTAAGAATTTAGAGTCTAAAGGAATTTCTGATAGATCTTATGATTCTATAAATAGTTCTTAGAGTATAAAAACATAAATTAATCTCAAATATCAACTTCTTAAAACAAGAGATGAAGCAGAAACAAATCAAAGAACAAACAAAGGATGAGATTTTTTTACAACATGGAATTAAATAATGTAATGTTATATTCTAAAATGATTCATTTGGATATTATAAGAATAAATTGACTTTATAAAAAGGACCTTGAATTTAAATCATTCTTCATTTACCTTTCTTAATGATAAATCAGTAGCCTTTTAACCAATCACATATTTACAATTTTTTAACGGTTAACTTACTCATAAACATATTATCTATCACTAACTATTAGTCCTTGGGAATTATTTGTATATTAAATGTCCATATTTTTAATTATTAATAATGTTATCCTATTATAAACCTTATATTGGTGTTCTTCTAAATAACCTTTGTATTTTTCATTCCCTATTTTTTATATAAATTTTTATTAAACCTTTCTACAATATTAGTTTTCCATAAATAAATTTTTTAAATTATAACCCATTTATTATAGATAAAGAGTTATAATTTTTAGGATCCTATTTATTGAAGGGGATAATGTTACACTACATAATTTCAAAAGAATGATATGTTCTATAGCATATACAACATGGAACACTGAGGTTAAATGAACCCCAAAATATTATTTTAACCTATCCATTAAATTGGTTGGTTGAAATAGTTTTAATAGAATTATGAAATATATATAAAAATATATATAGAACCTAATAAATATATAATAATTTATTAATGATTATGAAATAAGTACTCAATTTTTAGTAAATTTATTTTATGTTTGAGAAATAATTTTTCATCCAAAATGTTATTTATTGAAATAATATTAAAATTAGTTTATATAAAATATATAGTTTTATTTTATAAAAAAAATATTATTTTTAAAATCACAATATCAAAATTATCTTAGGGTGGATGGTTTAAATCTTTCTGAAATGATTTATTTTCCAGTGAGTCATGAAAAATACTAATTTTTATTGAAAATAGTATTTTTGTTTCAAACATATATAAATTTACATATTATTTTAAAATAAAATAAAAATAAAAATAGTTATATTGTGTTATTAACAACTTAATTATTTTAATTTGATTCAATTATATGGTTGAATTTTTTATAAAAACATTTTTATACATAAAAGACATTTTTTCAAGAAACTACTTTTCCATGTGTTTCACATTTTAATATTAAATTAATGTATTCACATTATTGAATTTTAATAGTACATATTTCATCCCATATTTTTTTATCCTTATTTACAAATTAATTAAATAAGAACCTGTTATTTTTTTTGTTATGAATAATATCAATAGTAATTTTTTTTATCAGAGTAAAGGGTAAATCATGAAATTATAGTTAAAAATATAATGATACAAACTAAAAAATGAACCTAACACTTCCCACAATATTATTGTATGAGTAAATTGCATCCATATTAATCCAAAAAAATATAACCTATATTTTTATGTCTATGAGATTATTACCTTTATTATATTTTATTAAAACAAAATTCAAAAATATCACACTCTTGTTTTTAATAACTGTATTATATTAAACATAGGTATAAATAGGGTATATTTTATACTATTAATATTATATTCCAATATATATTATCTATCTTCATCATGTTAATTTAATTTTAATTATTTTTAAAGAAATTATTCCCTTAAATGATTAGAGAATGCTGATGTGATAATTATTTAATTAATGAAAAAACAAAATAAATGGTATTTAAATAATTACATATTGCATAATTTGAAATAATTAATGAGACCCAAAAATTTAATAGATAAAAATAATATATTATACGGGATTGGGATCATTTTATTTAAATTAAATTAATTTTTTAATGTTGTTGAGGTCAAACAAAATGAATAGTTCTAAAATTGACAATATAGATATTTTATGAGAAAAATAATTTATTAAATGATATAAAATTCATCAAAATACTATATTTAGAAAACAAAATGAGATATGGTAAAAAAAACTAAAATTTTCCATTTATGGGTCGTTTAAATTTTATTATAAAAATATCGACCATTAGAGGGTAGAAACTTTTAATAGTATGGTAACTGTCAAATGGGTTAACGAGGCTTAAAACAAAGAGATAAGGGTCAAAACCTAACCAAAACTTTTTCAAATTTTATTGGATGAAATTATTTCGACTTATTTTCAAATTATATTCTAATTATATAATTTTGGATCTATTTTTTCTTGAGAGATAATTTATATTAATTTAATATTTTATGAAATTTCAATAGAGCCCCTGAACTCAATTAAAAAAGACCACATAATCCCGTACATCATTACACCACATTGAGTAATATGGAATGACCTAAACCTTTAAATTAATATTATAAACACCATTATCCATGTTCTTGAGGTTATATCCATCGCAAAATTGCAACCCTATGTCCCATAAGAAGATATCTAAATAGAGACCACTAAAGAAGAGGTAATTGTCTTTACCAACTCTTTCATGTTTATTTATAGTTATAATTATTCTTCACGAGTTATAATCATCCTAAAATAATATATCCAGTAACATAAACACAACCATATTTTAATATTATAATGTCACAACCATATTCCATATCTTTTCCATCCTATGAAAAGAGAAACACTGCTCGTGTATATGTATCGCTTGCCGTCTCCACAAAGCGGTGTGATTCATTTTTCATCACTAATTAAAATTGATGGTAATAAATATGGAATTAATGAATATATATTATATATTTATATATTACTTAATAATGATTCAATAATTATTAATTATTTTTTAACTTTTATTTATTACATATATTGAAAAATTACGACATCGTTCATTAATATTTATTATTTACCATCTCTATGAATGGTGTAACTCATTTTTCTATGAATATATTTATGTATGACACTAAATATATATATATATATTAAATATATATGATATTAATAAAATGAATAATATTCTATAGATGATGGAATTATAATAAAAGTATAAGGACTGGACATACTGAATCAAAAACAAACATGGAAAAAGAAGCATTTGTCACTCGGAATAACGATTTAATAAATAATTATTATAAAATTTGTGATAAAATATTATAAGTAAATAATAAATAGTATGATATTTTTCTGAGTATATTAATTTAATAGATTTATAATAAATCTATATTTATTATACTGGAGTTTTGAACAAGTACAAAGGAAGTTGGACCTCAGGTATGGGTTTCTCATCTCACTTTTACTTCCATGAGACGTATTCCACATCCAACACTTATATAATTTGGGTGGTTTATATAATTTCCATATGATATGTAATATCATGAATATTTTACATTCAAGGTATTTAATATCTTCATTTGAACTTCCTTATTTAACGGGTATTTTAATTTAAAAGTTACTAATGTTCTAGGGATTTTATTTCACAATCTCATCAATATTCAGGATTATTTATGTTTAGGTCTCCACTAGGGAATATTTTTCATCCATATCCATATTTTTTAAATTTTTTTATTACTATCATCCCATGATTTTTTAAAGTCATTTTAAACATTTTTTACTTTTTAAAAAATATTTTGTAATGATTCTTCTTTTTAAAATCTATATGAGATACATTATGAATTTTTTAAAAAATGTATAAATAATTTTTTAAACTTAAATGGAATGAACCTAGTTTCTCACAATAATTAAAAACCATTTTATTGAATGTTACTTTACAATTTAATAATTTTTATTTGAAAGAAAATTATTTCTTTATTATGTGCTAAGTTATTAGCTTTTAAAAAGTGATTATCAAAGTATAAAGGGTATTTTCCTCATGAAATTTACCTAGGATATTTTTAATGTTTTTTCTATGCTAACATCGATTATTGAATAATATGTTGATGATATACTCTAATGATACCATCCACCATGTTTATTCAGACTATTTGTGGTCATTTAAAATGGGGTAATTTATTGAAAATCCATATGATTGTTCTTCCAATGTGGAAAGTTATTCATTGTTAAGGAATATTTATTAAATTGTATTATTTAATAATATAAGGAATAGACATTGTTAGTGATGTGTTGGAACTTCTATATCCCCTAAATTAATTTTTAGGTATTATGAGACAAACTAGATTCATCTTTGGATAGGGCCTTACACATTTATTTTCAGATGTCTTTTCCAAGGCCCCAATGGTTTGTCTCCGATGTCTGGCATAATGCATGCAATAATTATGAGATTTTTTTATTAATGAACATGTGACTATACAATTTGATAAAACATATAGGGATAAAATTCAAGATCATGTGACTATTTACATCGATTTATTTCATAATCTTTTTTTTTTCATATTATTCTCAAGTTATTGTTTAAATAGAATTTGTTTCAGTTATTTACCTTCTCCTATTGATTATGATTATTTATTCGTGATATCTTTTGATGTATTATTAACCTTACTAAGAATTTAAGACCACCCATTTCTTATGTTTTATTTTCCAAAGGATACCAAGAAGTATTTTATTATTGATATGTAGGGATGTTCTAAGAGGGAATAATGGTGTTCTAGAATAAAATACTAGGTTTTATTTTAATTTTTGAAATTTAATGTGAGTTTAAAGTATGTGTATAGTTACCAAGACTAATAAACATTTTGGTTCTTTAAAAAGTTATTTATTGTAACTTTTAGAAATTTAATAATGTAACCAATAATTATGTGATATTAGGGTCACGATATTTATATATTCAATTATTTTTATATTGTTGTGGATGATACTTACATAATTATTTTATGCTTCTATTATTATAGGTAAAGATTTCACAAACTAAAAACTTTGATGTATGATCATAAACATCCTTATTAAATTTAAATAAATAGATGTGTTCTTAGAGATAATTGTACATATTTTTTCTCCATGGATGTGTAGGAAATTTTGATCTATGAGGATCAACTTAAACATCCTTATTTATCTCAAGCATTGATGGTACACATAATCATGTCCCAAATATTATAACTCAATATTTACCAATATTGATTTCTGAAATTTTCCACATATTTATTTCTCTCACATTCTATTGTATCTTCACATAGTCACTTTTTCATCATAATTTTTTATGTTATTTTTTTTATCATTCATTTGAGTAGGTTAGGATTTCATAAATCCATTTTTATTATTTACTCCATCCATTTCATGTATAATAATATTAGATCACATGGAAGTATATTCATGGATAAGGTTATAAGATCCTTTCTTCTAATATCATAAATGACTATAGTTTAATTTCATGGATGTAAATGTATTATTTAGTCATATTCATTCATTAAGTCTAATCATCATCATTATCACATATTGATCCCCTTTTATGTGAATATATTCTATAGAATTTTATAATCAGTATATTTAGAATACTTTAATCCATATAGATATTAACTCCAAGTCATCAAGGAAATTATTATCAGTACCAACTCTAGATCATGGGTTAGATATTTTTTTGCATGTAATATTATCTACCTTTAATCATATTCTATAACATTATAATTTTTAATACACAACACAATCCATTATCGGTAGAATAAGTTTTTATAAAAAATAGATCTCCACGTGATGGTATTGTGAGTATAGGTGACATGAAAATAAATTTAATCATCTCCTTAGATCTCTCTTCACGTTATTATATCTATATATAATTTACTAATTTTCTATTTATCTTAGATTATAGTATTGAAATCCTGAGAAATTTCATAAAAACCATCAATATTACACTATTAATAAATGGAAGATATCAATATTTTTCCATAATATATTTTTACTAAATTTATCTAACACTTTTTTCTTCAAAGGATATATAGATACCCCTTCACATACAATCATAATATTCATGAATATCACTTTATTCATCCATAAGTCACATTTATTATATCATGAATAAAAATTATCATTTTATAATGAATTTTACATAATAAATAGTTTTTCCCATATTCATCACTATCTTTGGAAAATATGATAATCTAATCTATCAATACTACCTCTAGTTTTTCAAGTAAATCACTAAAAACACTATTTATAATGTATAGTAAAATTATAAAATAATTATTGAGTCTGAATATAATTTTTATGAACTCATTTTGTTTTTATCTTATATAAATTTTGGTTTTTAGAATAACATTATTTTCACAATTAATTAATGATACACCAATAAAAAAACATCCTTATAGAAGTATTGATCTCCATTTCCATATTCAAAAAAATTAACAAAATTTGTTAAAGGATACATGTTCCCTATCATTTACTTTTTAATATTTGGATAAATAATATAAAGATTAATTTTCCCATATTTAATCATAAAAAATAATTGTTGGGAACTCTAAGGAAAACACTAATTCATTTAAGACCTTTTTTCAAGTTTTCATAAATTTTCTTCTTCTATATTTCTAGTAAAATATGAACAATTATATAGGGACTCATTTTTATGGGTAGAATATAGGGTAAATTTTTTATAGAAAACTCATCTTATCGATCAAGATAATGTCTAAGAAAATAATTAGGGAATAAATCAGTATATTAATTGATGATAGACTTATTTTTAAAGATATTATGATCTTTTTCCTCAATAATTTGATCCGTATAAGATTTATGATAAATAAATAATATATAAATGATCAAGATTTCTCTCCACTACTCATTTATTTCGCATTCACTTCATAAACTCCATGGTTTTACTTCCGTACAACTTATTGGTTCTATGAAAAATATTATTCATCATTGTTTGGATTTTTCCCATCTCAATTACTCAGTTGTGATAGTGATCATATCTTTAATTTTTTCGTTTAGTTATGTTCTGATTCTTCCCCTATCTATGCTTTTTTACCTATTCATGTCATTTGTACTCTTTTACCCATAATTTTATACTATTATATATATGGTTATTCTACTTTCATTTTTTATTGGAGTTTTCTATAATCATCTCAAACCATCAGAAGGGTTCCCACTATGTGTTATCATCATATTTGTGAACTCATCCTTATAGAGGCATATTTATTCCATACATATCCTATAGTCCCTCAAAGGTTAATATTTATATTCATTGACTTCCACCCATCCCTTGAGTAGTGTTTATTTTCACTTTTTCCTATATAGATCCATGTAGAATTAGAGTGTGTTATATGATCACGTCACTTATTTTGATAATGGTGTAATGGAATTTCTATTGGAATGTAAACAATGGGGTTGTTTTTATGTTTAGATGTGAATGTTACTTCAAATATTCTGATATTTTATTCATCCTATAAATTATAATTATGCTTTATTTTTGGCTATAAACCACTCCGTATATTATATTCATTTATTTAATGGAGTGTATGTCTAGGTGAGTCTTTCCACGTCTAAGGATTATTTTGGTGGGTTATGACTTATCAAGTATTTTTATTTATTGATTTCTTTTTTATCAAGGATCTATGGATATCGATAGAATCAAAAAAAATTATTTTTTGTTACTTGGGTTCTTTCTGTGTTTTCCTAATTTTCTATAATGATGAATGTTTCCTCAATTCTTCCCTTATATGAAGCGGTTGTAGCTCATCTAGATAATGTTTGAGGATTCCAATAGTGATCTATTTGAGGAAATAGTTTAGGATGTATAGTTATTATCCCTTATTTGAGTTCTTTTTTATAATTTTTGATTCGTTATTTTGTCTAGAGATATATACATTTAGTTTATGTTTTTTGGGGATGGTCTGTTAAATGGTGTGATGGGTTTTTCTAGGGGAGTTATTTTCTTCCCACTAACAATCATACATGGCTTATTTTATCAAAATATAAAAATGGTTGATAGAATAAGGTAATAACATATATAAATTAGAAGGATTTCTCTATATAGACTCTTAATTCACCTCTCACATATATAGATTTAGAGGATGTTTTGGATCATGGAATTTGATTTCCGCCACTATGAAACTAATTTTTTCATAATATAATAATAACTATTCTATTCATAATATATCATCAAAATATTTTAAATGGATCATAACTATATTTATAAGAATATTATTATAAAATATTTTATTGTTTAAAGAGTTATATACCTATGATGGAGAAATTAAATCACCTTTTCATTTTTTGATAGATACACCTCTATTTTTTAGGTGGTGTTTCAATATTTCTATAGAAAAGTGATTTTATAAATGAATAATTAAAAGAATAGTTATATTGTAAATTCCTTATTCGTGAATTTATAATATGTTTTCCTATCTCCAATTTGTTTTCCTAATCTATATCAATTTCTGGGAATTCATAAACAATACTTATTCCCTTGTATTTAGAGTTTATGTTCTTCAATTATCCCAAGTGACCATTGGATTAGCGCAATTGTTTTAACAGTATCTATGTTCCTTGTATCTGTAACATTTGGCTATAGTGGATGAATGATATAATCCTACTTTCATCCATTATATTAACTGGATTATTCATACCCCTTTAGTAATGAGTATCTTGATTCTATTTTTCCACTCTTAAAGTATCTCCTCATTAAATTGAGGTGGTTTCCATTGTATTTAAGTGACATCCCATGGTTTCTGTATGTATTTCCATTTAAAAAATCATATGTGTTTGGTATATTTTGATACAAAATATAACATACTATAATGAATAATTCATTATTTAATTATTTTATCATATTATAATATAAAATGAAATAAATTCAAAGATAAAAAATGAAATATATTTTGTAAAACATGAAAAGTAGTGAGACCTCAAGTAAATGAAAATAGTATATGGTTGAAATTATCATAAAAATGTTCTATCATGAAGATTAAATCACTAATTGTAACTATATAAAGAATATAACAAGTTTGTAATATGAAAAATATATTAAAACAGAAATCATGGAATATAATGAATGATTTTAGTAATGTATGTAAGGTTATATATATTGGAATGTAATTTTGCTATTATGTATCTTTTCATTGGATATATATTGATTGGAAATATGTTTTTTGGATATATAGGGATTAGATATATGGTTATTGGATATAATTTTATCTAATAGATACATTGATCTTGTGAAATATTTAATAGAAAATTAATATAATATATTTCATATGTAAAAAATAATTCTAGAATAAAATTAAAAGATAATAATTATTTAAAAATATTTTATCATAAAAATATGTATTTAATTTTACAAAATCATATTATTATTATTATAAATAAATTATTTTATATGTATAAAATTTTAATTAACTATTCTAATTATAAGGGATTGATAAAACATAATTATTAAAATATTATTTTTTAATTTCAATGGTAAGTGACAAAAATCAATTATGGTTAAAATGGGATATTTTTAAAAGATTTATTTTTCTTACTATTGTGTAACTTTTGTCAATAAATTAAATATTTTTATATATAAACTATGAATGTAATAAAAATTAATTTTTTAATTTATAAAACAATAGATTTACAATCATTTTTTAGTTTATATTAAATATGATAATGAAAACATAATATTTAAAATGAAATTTTTCTATAAAAATAGAATTTTCAAATGATTTTATTATATCATATTAATGTGTAAATCCTCATAACTAAAAAATGAAATATATAAAATGATTTTAAAATTTTGAATTAACACATAAAAAATATGTATGATAGTAAATTTCATTTTTGGAAGAAAAACGAGTTATTGAGGAAAACTTGAGGTACCAACATAAAGGAAAAATGAGATAAATTGCTCAAAATATGTGGAAAAGGCCTAAAAATCATTAAAAAAACTAAAAGGATTTTATATGATAAAATAAATAACTTATCTTCATTATATGTCTTCTGCGAATCCACATTCCATGTAAAATTACAACCTTACACAATAAATAATGAGTCTCCGTGAAAATGACACAAAAAACAACATATAAAAGGACCCCTTCTCTACCCATACCAGAATAATATTTTCCTTCATTTATCTATTTAATCCATGAAAAAATTTCCACTGTTAATTTCTTAGAGCATGTTTTTTTAGCTTCCAGTTCTAGCAAATTATCCCAAATAATTCATTTTTATTGAACATATTTTGAGAATTAGTGAATTCTACAATGTAGGTATCTAGTTATTTTCCATATTTTATAATTACCTTATTATATATACTATATTTAAACCTCATTATAAACTCTATAGGTGTAATATTAACATAATTTTAAAAATTATATTTCCATTATATAACACTATAATCCCACTCATTCATTTGTATAACATTTTCTTTTTTAGGTTAATTAAACCACCAACATGAACTATGTTATACCATCACCATGATATTCATTATAGATGGGTCTCAAGATATTAATACTAGTAATATGATATATTAAATAAAAATATATGTTATGAATATTGTTTGATAATGGTGACACCAGAAATAATGGTCATTATAATATAACTTTTTATCATTAAATTACCCCAAGCATGATCATAAAGGATTCCATTATTGAGAACCATATAAATATGTTCCATTTGATGAGAATGGGACATCAAAAATTTATTAACAAAAGTATCCCACCACTTTAATAATATATTAACGATGAACCAATTATCAAATTATTAATATCGATATCATTATTAATAAACCTTCACAAAATACTCATAATTAATAACATTTGATGATGAAAATAGAAAATAACATACTAATATATATGAAATATATAGTTATAAATAATTATTATAAAGTTAATACATATTAATAATTCTATAAAATAAATTATTATGATTTTATTGTTTAATTTTTATGAACTTAATACACTTTCATGAAAGATGGGAGTAAAGGTAATGGTTTATACTAAAATCTAAATTTGAAAATAAATTTGTATATCTCTAAATTCATAATCAATGAAACCATATGTAAATTCAATATAAATCACAATTGATTACACACTATATGGTTATTTATAGGGTTTTTATTTCACCTCCCATTTGTTATCAATTCAATGTAA
This sequence comes from Viscum album, assembly GCA_963277665.1. Lineage (NCBI taxonomy): Eukaryota > Viridiplantae > Streptophyta > Magnoliopsida > Santalales > Viscaceae > Viscum > Viscum album. The sequence continues at coordinate 933,222,929 of OY728165.1, forward strand.
AGGATGCTTGAAAGTGGATTAAACCTTCTATCTCATTTTCTATTGGGAATATCTCTCCTCCCTATTTATGTTTTCAAAATATTTTATTGATTTATTGACTACTACATATATGATTTTTAAATTTTATTTTCTATTTATGTTGGATTTATTTAAAATGTGTGAAATTAATATTTTTAATGTCTTTTTCATAGTTTATTTCTCATATATTTTTCTTCAGTATTCTTTACACAGTTGTAATTATATATTTACAACATGACTTAATGAAATTATGATTTACATAACTAATTTCATAAATCCATTTTTAATAAATTATTTATTTATAAATTTTATTTAAATATAAAGTATATTCCTTCTAATTTCCTATATTATTTTCTAAGATTCTTTTAAATTGATTTTAATCTATGTCAAAATACTTTAATATTTTTTATGCTTCGATGGTGATATTATAAAATGATACCATAAACCTTATTTACTTAGATATATTTGGTTCATGTATTATGTCTATTTTCTATTAACATGTTTCCTTATAAAATTTTATTTATTTTATGGTTGAATTATGAACATGATCATCTTCATTTTTCATAAATATGTATTTTTTTCAATCTGTTACAATTACACCCATAATTATATAGCCCTATAGTACATTGGGTAAAGATTTATATCTACTGAGATGAAACTTATGTGATTGGTTAGTGTTTTTGGGAATGGGTAGTGAACCAAATATACTATTCTATGAGACAAAATCCACATTGAGATGAAAGTCTTTTTAGTGAGACTTGACATAATAAATTACCCTCTATGATTACATATAATCAATATTATTGTAATATATATCTATTTTATTCTACAATCCTATTTTATGATTTAACTAATTATGATAACTATCTCATGATTCCAAATTTCAATTCCCTATTTCACATGTTATGTCCAATTCGTTATATCATGATTGATGATTTTGTATCCTTTTTTATTGGTTGTGATTTACTTATGATGTCTTTAAGTTCCTTTATTATCTTCTCATACCCACATGTTCATATTATTCTCACTCATGGTATTTAGATGATTTATTTTATGTTCAAACCTTATTTAGAATCTAATTAATTCTTCCTTATGTTAAAATCAATTTGTTAATGAAGAATAATATTGTTTAAAATATTTCTACAAGGGTATCATGTGTGAAGATTATTTTCATAAGATTTTGGAAAATAATTGAAAAATATATTGGTTTTTTATCTAATCTCTAATAAATCTAAAACTATATATTTTGTGGAATTTTTATAGTTATATATGATGAATATACATAAAAAATATGGTAATACATATTCAGATTATTTTTTGTTCATATCAATTGGTATCAAAGTGGGGTTTGTTTAATTTTTCAGTTTATTTGTTAAAGGATTCTAGGGAAATACAAAAATAAAACTAGGTTTTACCAAATGTAATATTGGATAAACCTAGTGTGAATTTCATATACTGTACCAAATATTTTTCAGATGAAATATGAGTTTCATAAGTCAAAGAAAATATGTTATAGGTTCCATTGAAGTTTTCATAATCTAACATCTCTAGGTATTGATATTCATTATCAAATAACTATTTACTTTAAATATTATTAACAAATAGTCATGATAACCATTTTTTTAGTAAGGCTCTAAAGACAAAATCAAGATATTAGGGTGGTGATATGTATTCTCAATATTGAAAACATCATATTTGTTCATATTTCTCTGATTAAAATCATTTCATTAAAATTATATAAGAGTATTATTTCATTTCCGCTATGATTAGATATTAAATTACTGGTGGAAAATATATGTGGTTTGAATATTTAATCCCTCATCTATAATTCCTCTATGATAGAAGTTTTTGAGAATATTCATCTTAAAAATATTATTATTCTCCCTTATATAAAATTTTATTTTATTTTAGACAAGGATTGTCTATACCTATATATAACACACATTAATTATTTTGATATAAAAATCATGTTTTATATCCTAAATTAACTCATTATCACCTATCATTAAACTAAATATTGAAAATTATTATGTTGTATAAGAATATTTTTATGTATTAATAGAGTTGTTAGTCAGTACTACCATAGATCATGACATTGTATATCTAAAAAATTTCATTCCTACAAAAAATAATCCTTATAGACTATACTTTATTGGATTTGGGTTGTTGAAGAATAACCTATAAGAGAATATATATATAGTTTTCATATTTCATTATTCTTAAGAATAATGTAAACTAGTAATTTTTGTTAAAAATAATAATGGTTAAATTTATCTATTAATTTATTATTGTGAAGATAATAATATATTGATAAATAAAAATGATCTTTTTCCATATATTAATGACTTGATAGATCAACTGCAAGGGAAAAAAATATCTACTATTATCCTTCAGTCTTTATATTGCTAATTAATGGTGAAATAGAGGATATATCCATGAAAACATTCTTTAAAATTCATAGACACTATTATTTATGTACGATTCTATTTATATATAAAAATATCCAATATTTCATCATATATATGATGAATATAGTCTTCAGAGATTACCTTATTGAATTTATAGTAGTCTTTAGAAATGATATTATCATATATTCTAAGAGATATACATATAATGGATATCATTTTAGTATTTTTATGAAGACCATAGTAAAGGAGGGACTATATTATAAAATTAGGATATATTAATTTTTACTATAAGATGTATCATTCTTGGGTAATGTAATAATATATAAGGTTATTTATTTGAATCCCCAAAAGGCTATGATGATTAAATAATGGACCAAGATAATCATTATAACATATATCCATAGTTTTCTATATATTTTCTAGATTATATTGAGTTTTTGTTATAAATTTACTATGATTGTTAAATCCACTACCCATATTAGTTCATAAGGGAGTGTGGTTTCTTTATATAGATGAAAGTGAGGATAATTTAAAGGATATTACAATATGGTTTCTTACCACCACTAAAATCACACTACAATATAGTGGGTATGGGTTTTTGATATATAATAATGAACCAATGAAATAATATTGATGTGTCCTCGTGTAAAATGATATAGTGTTAGCTTAATCCACATGTGAATTAATGGTTTATTAGAAAATTTACCTGATGCATGATCATGAACTAGAATCTGTAATATTTTCCATAAAAATTTGGAGGATCTATATCTATGGTGAAAATTATGAAATATATACTAATTCAAATAAAATAAAGTATATATTTACAAAAAAAGAGTTTAACATGTTCCAAATGAGATAATTTGAGTTGATTAAGAACTGTTATTTATCAATACCTTACCACTCTAGGTTAGAAAACAATGTAGTTAATTTTTTTGTAGTGAAGATTATGTTAACTTATTCATAGAGAGGTTTTAGAGATTACTAATATTCAATGATCTATAATTTATGGACCATGGAATCTTAAGATAATGGGACAAATTCTATCTTTCCCAAATTACTTCTTACCAAAACATCCATGTGGAGATTTAAGAGGAATATATGGAGAATATAGATCTATAGAAGAGGTTAAGTAATATTTTATAGTTTATACTTTACACTAATGGAATTTTTTTATTTCAAAAATTTATATTTTTCCCTTTAGTAACATAATTTTATAAGGATATATTAGATGATTCACATAGCTCATCATTTGTAATATATATTGTATACAAAAATATTTATAGAAATATCATGGAGAATTCAATTGGGATAACATGAAAAGGGATATTTAAGATTATATATCTCAATATGAAATAAAGTTAATGAAAATAGTAGATATCTAAGGGGTGATGAAACCACTACCCTTATATGTATGTAATTTGGAGAGCACCAGCAAATATTTCATTACAGGTATTACTAATACCTCTAAAGTTAATACTTCCAATTTTTATGTATTTCGTTTCCTGAAAATGTCATCACATTTAATTTTAGTTTTGGAATATTTATCAATCAATTACATTTCCCTGATATATGTAATGTAAGTGAAAATGTTTCATAGAGTATCATTCTCAATTGTATCTAATAGATATCTAAGATTCAGATCAATGCTTTTTAGAAGTTATCAATAATAATTTAATATTGATTAGATATATCCTCTTACTGATGGTTAATCAAAAAGATTAATTAAAACTTTTAATGATATGTTGATATCTTTCTTAACAGATTTCAAAGGAGATTAATATCCAAATATTCCTGTTATAGAGTTATCATATAGAATCATCATCCATTCAAATATTAAAATGGTACCTTATGAGTATTATTATGGGAGAGGTATATAAATATTTCATTTTAGGATGAAGTCGGAGAGTGAAATATGTTAGGAATTGATATGGATTAAGATATGTTAAAGAATAATCAAACTATTAAGTGACATAATAAAACTATCGAATGTCGATAAAATAGATATACTGATAATCATCATATATATTTGGAATTTAAATTAAAAGATAAGGAATTCCATAAAATATCACTGTTAAAGATTATTATGTAATTTATAACGAAGGTATAGTTGAGCCCTAGATACATTGGGCATTTCAAAATCCTTGATCATGTGGGATGTTATCTTATCACCTAGAAATTCCATTAAGCCTCTCATATGTCCTTGATCTGTTACATGTATCACTTTTTTGGGGGTACATACATGAACCATGATATGTAATAAACTCAATTGTAGTAAAAATAAAACAACTTCTCACTTATGAGGAATAACTGACGCAAATCATTGATCATGGAGATGAAATACTACGAAAATTGACTAGACTCCTAGTTAAAGTTCTCAGAATGAATTAAATGTTTTAGTGTGAAATGCGGGAACCTAAATATGTAATGATAAAAAATAATCCTCTTTTTATATCATTAGAGAAATTATATTTTAGGGGGGAAATTCATTAAAGTGGTGGTATAATGTAAATCCCATTTATTTTAGTATATATTTATATTTATATAAATATTGTGTGTTCAATATATAATGTTACATATATCCATGAAATAAAATGAACAATTAATTATATAATTATTTTAGAATATAAAAATGAAAAAATATATATTAAAATATCATTAATTTAAACATAATTATTAAAATTACTAAATTAATAGTTACACTAGTAAATAAAAATACTTCATGTTTGAAATTCACATCATTACAGTCCTACAATAAGATCATACTACCAATATTAACTATAGAAAAAATAAATATAGTTAAAAATATTATATATATATATATATATTAATACAAAAACTAGCGAATATAGTGATTTTTTAATATATATGTAATGATATATATATGAATTTAATATAACCATTATATATATGTTTTTTGGTTGTATGGTAATTGGATATATGGTTATTGGATATATTGTTTTTGGATATATGCCCATTGGATGTACTTGTATCTAATATGTTCATTTAGGTTATGAACTTTTTAGCAAGAAATTATATATAATATAACTCATAAATTATGTGTAATTATAAAATGAAATAAAAATATAAAAATAATAAAAATATATCATTATATTAATATGTATTTTTTATTTTTTATATATTATCATTATTAATGTTATTAAAGAATTGTTTTATGTGTTTATGAAGTTAAAATAAATATTCTAATAATAAAGGATTGTTAATATTAATTTTTATAAGATAAAATATTCATTTTAATATCATGTAATTAAAATCAATTAATTTTAAATAGGGATATTTATCACAGAATTGTCAAAATAAGTGTTTGTGAAATGTTATCATAATAAATTAAATTGATAACTTATAAAGTATTATTATATTTAAATTCAATTTTTTAATCTATAATAATGTATATTAACACTTATTTTTTAGAGCATGGTATGAAACAAGATTAAGAACACATAATCTTTAAAATGTCATTTTTATATAAAAACAAATTTTCTATATATTTTATGTTTTAACTTAAAAGTTAAATTTATAATACTTATGAATTCAATTATATTAAATGTTTTTCAAATTTATAATCATCACATTGAAAGTAAGCAACATGGTTAGCATCATTTTGGGTATAAAATAAGTTTCCAATGTAAAAAAATTGAGGTAACATGGTAAAAATAAAATGAGGTAGAATGGGTTAAATTAATTTTTAAAGGATTAAATTAAATATAACCTTTTGTATTGATTTTTTTAAGTACTTATTCATGAACTATCTCAATTATTTCTCAATAATGGATCCAATTTCCATTGAAAGTACCAACCTCACACTCTAAGGAATGGGTACTTATAAAAATGTCACTCAAAACATGCCTATAATAGAATCCCTTGCAAAACAATATTTAATTTATCTCTTTATTTAATCTTGGATAAAATTACCTTTACTAAATAATTTTATCACTTTTGGTAGAAATGTTTTCTAATAAAGTGAAATGAATCCTTCATTACAAAGGAAATCATTTTGAGATGAACTAAATTCATAAATGTATATTCTTCTTAAAAATATTTTTAAATTACCTTCTCATCCACACTATTTATAAATTTAATTATCAATTCTAGTGATGTTTTATTTAAAAAAATATTATTATATGAAAATGATATTTCAATTGTATAACTATTTACTCCTACTCATTTATTTTTATAGGATGTTCTTTTTTGGTTCGGTTTAACTACCTATATGAACGATGATATAAAAACACAATCATTTTCATATTGGATGGGAATTATTAATTAAACAATAAACATATATGATTAAAAATTCATATTTATTTCATTAATTTGGTTATATAAAGGTGAAAACAACAATTATTCGTATAAAGTAACATACTGTTGTTGGTAAATTACATGAAACATACCTATTGATAATTATATTATTGGAAACCATTCTAATACCTTAGATTAAATAAATATGGGAATTAATAAATCATTTAATAACATTCAATCTACTACCTTGAATAATCCAGTAATTATGAACACATTATCATATAATTAGGGTAATCATCGTAATTATAGAATCTATATGAAACCATGAAAATTACTATCATTGAATGATGAAAATAAAAAATAACTAAAAATTATTTGTGTAATATATTATTACAATTTAATAGTTTAAAAGGTAATATACATGTATAATATTTTGAAATAAGTTATTAATACGGTATTTTTCCTAAAACGGTGGATATCAATTCCCTAGAAGTTAGTTTTAAATATAAGTGTTTCTTCTCCATTTAAAAATGATATTGTCTATCTAATAATTCTTATGTGGGGAATTAGTATGTATATTATCTATAATAAAATTTATTTTTTAGTCCTGTAGTTATTTTTTTGTGTTAAGATTTATCTATACCATTTAACCTTCCTTTGGTTCACAATTCAACTGAAAGGATTCATGTAGGTGGATCCAATGTTATCTCTTATTTTTTATTAGTAAAATTTATCCACTTTGTAATTTTTTTCAAAATATTTCATGAATTCATTGATCTAGACCTCTATGATTTATTAAGGTTATTTCATATTTAAATTGATTATATTTAAAAATTTATTTAACACAACTTTTTTATCATTTTAATAATAGTTTCTTTCTCCTAAAATTTGATTCTATTATCTATAAAAATCTTCAATTAGATTTTTTCATTATTTTATAAATAAGTTTTTATATACATTATAATTTTTTTAAAATATATATTTATATATTATTCTTAAAATTTTTAAAAAAGTATTTTCTATCTTATTTCCCAAAAGGGTTCTCTAAGATTAAACTAAAAGATTATTCATCTAAGTGGATATACTATAATATATCTATTGATACAATAGGGATATGATCTAATGATATCACACACCTTCTCTCCCAAGATAAATTATATTCATGTCTAGTGAAAATTTTCTTGAAACCACTTTCATTCCCATTGGTTATTTATTCTATAGTTCATTAATAAATATGATCTTATTCATGTGTCACACATATGTACTATTTTTTAATATATGATGTTTGGGACCAAAATTTTATAGGCCTCTAATGTATTGGTTAATGAATTATATCTCATGAGAATAAATTAAAAAGACTATATAAAGAACCCAATCATCTGTGTTTATAAAAATGTGGTGTGAAACCAATCTACTTTTGTATGAGACATCATCAACTATGTGATGATTGTCATTAAAGTTAGTGCTGATATAGAAAAGTAATTTCCATGCTTATTTATTTACCACATTCTTATAAAAAATTTATATTTTATTCCATTCTCCTTTGTTATATTTTCATATCATATAATAATAGTATTTTTATTCCACATTCCTTGTGCTAATTCATTCTATTATATCATAACCCTTGTCTCTTGGTTTTTTGATTTTTATCCATGTTTTATTTGGTATGATTATATTATGTTTTATTCATATCCATTGATTATATTCATATACACAATTATTTATCTTAGGCACACTTATGATCTTATATTGATATTTTTCTGTTATATTCACCCTCACAAATCATTTGTGCAATCCCAAAATAATGTTTTCATCATACCCTAGGAAATAAAGAATAATATCTTGTAGGATATGTGTTATATCAAAAGTCTAAATACTCCATATTTTTTTTTTGTAATTTTATTTTATTAATTTTTTTAAATTTACTAGATATTTTTCATGTATTCGTAAAAAAAAAATTAAAACCTATGAAACTTCAAGTATACACAATATTTGGATGTATAAAATAATCAATTAAAATATACTTTTCACATTTATGACCAAAAATGTTCACTCCAAAGATTATAAACTTTCTATGTGATGATTCTCCAAGGATTTACACTATATATAGTGACTGTTATAATAGTTTCAAATAGGATAACTACAAATCCATGGGTACACCCTCTTCTTATATCTATTCTAAAAGCTTCAAGATAAGGAATACAATATTAGTGTAATATAACTATCCCATTCAATATTTATTTGAAATATATAATAACACCATTTTGACTAAGGGTGTTATCAATGACATTAAAAATCAACATTATGTCTTAATATTCAATAGTGACATCTTTTTAAAAATAGTTTCTTTAATGAAGTAATATTCTCTCTATTTTTTTGAATTTTAAATATTCACTCTTCTCTCTATTTTCCTCCTATAAATTATTCTTTTAATTAGGGAATAATTTTCAACAACACATTCCATTAATTTTTCTACTTTTTCCACTTAATATGACTTTAAAACATCCACTAATTACCCATAATGTCATCCCACTCACATAATTTTAGAAAAAAAGAATTATATGAAACTTCTTGAGTCAAATATCTTTATGGAAAAACATTTTTAATTATAGCTTGGTTCCTCTCAGAATATTATATATTTCAATATCATTCAATTTATTAGGGAATGATCTACTAAATTTAACTAGAACTATAATATTCATCTAAATAACTTATTTTTAAATATCACACATATCAGGGAGGGGTCCTCTATTTATTCTTATCCTTCAAACCTATTATGTCTTATAATAATTATTCATTCATAAATGACCCGCAACTTCTAAAATCTCAATCATAAATTATTATACCAAAACATTATTCCCTACAACACACCCTATATGTTTTCATATAGTCCTCATTTTACTTTAACCAGATCATAGTGTGATTCATAAACTATGGTATGGTATTATTCTGGTTATCAACCTCAAAATATATTATAGCACAAAAACCCCTCTATGTTGTAGGGATTTTAAAAACACCATTGTAATTGGAAATCACTTGAACCTATTTTATGTTAAAATATCTATCTCATAAAGTAGCCTTTATCAATTGTATTTTATGACTAATTCTATTGCTTTATGGAATATTCTACATACCAAATGCACATATAAAACACTAGAACCAATAAAATACATCATACAATCATTGTGGTGAGGAATATTGGGTTGTGGAATACAATCAAATAAATCTATATATGGAAATATAATAAAAATTATGTAATTCCTCCACTTACACTATTGTGGTGCACCCCCAATAATATGATACAATCAAAATACCTTATGTAAAACACATTTTCATATGTATTCCATGATTTGGCCATTTTTTAACCAGAAAATTCTATCATGACATGGTATATTACTAGATTCTATGATTTTATTATTATTATGTTCTAAAATACTCTAGAAATATTGAATTATAATAAAATATACAAAAATTAAACTCATTCACAAGACTTAAAATTAATCATTAATGTATAATAAATTCATCATTAAAACCAAATTATTTAAACATTCTTCCCCATTGGATATTTTTTTCAATAACATGTCATTAGTCACTAATTCATACTTCATCTATATGTATAACTATATTCCTTATATAGGTCATTCTTCTTTCAGTTATCTATTTAGTCATCCAATATGATTCCCCAAAGGTGAATCCCTCTATAATATTATTTTTACATGATCAAAATATTCAATCTCTCACCAATCAAACTCTAATATTTTTCCCCATGTGTCCCCTATATCCATGAATTTACTTCTCCCCCTTTCCTAATGAATTTCATAGGGATCATCATATAATTTTTTATCTTTATGTTATCCACTGTTAAATATTTTAAAAAAGAAGAGTCAATAAGTTCCCCGAGCCTATAATGGTCAAATATCATTATAGAAAACAAAAAAATCATTAAGTGATACAGAATTTTCTATTGAACTCATTTAGAACCTTCCCTTTCCTTCTTGAATTCTTCATGGATAGAATTAACTCAATATTATATTGAAAATTAATAATATATAACTATATGATTAAATAATACCTTGACAAATAATTATATATAATGGGTAGAGGGGATGATTCCTAACTGCTTCATATAAGTGTGGTGTTTGAATACCAATGTTAATCTATTGCTTCTCAAATGTCAGTGTTGGAATTATTTTTGTAATTATGCGTTCCATTTATTAATTCATACCCTCATTATCTAGTTTGATAATTACATATAAAATCCTTTATTTATTAAAATGATACCAAATATCAATATTATTATTTTCAGGGTTAATATAGTATATTATTGTTTAGATATATAAAAATTTTAGTTTCATAATATTTTTACTCAAACATATATATACCTCATTGTTTTAAAATAATAATATGTATTAATAAGTATATGATTTATCTTGATTTTTTTTCTTTTTTTTATATATATTTATGAAAAAAGTTAAACTAATGATTTATAAAATACAAATGTTTTAAGGATTTCTTAAAATACGATGATCATAAATTTTTTTATATAATGATGGTTAATGGTCTCTTTAAACTAGATATGAAAATCATATTTTTTTACTTCAAACAAAGAAGTGCTGTGGTGGTAATAAGAAATTCATCAGTAGATTTGGTGTGTAGTTGAGTCCCTCAAATGATGAATATTAAGATATTGTTAATTTCATTTAAACTAACCTCAAGATATGTGAAATGAGATCATTGTAGGATTACCTATAAATAGAGTTGTACCCCGTGAATTAGAAAAAAATGAATACCAACCCTGACACATGAAAACTTTGAGATTTGAAATCACTCCACATGTTCAACATCTTGTTGACTAGGGAACTTTTGATTACTTTTATTTTTTTAGTGTTTTTATATAGTGTTTTTCTATAGTTTATTCTTGAGTGGTTTTATTGTAAAATATACTTTATTTTTTTGTCAATTTTTTATTGTTATATTAGTCTTTGTAAAGGGAATACTGAGCTATTAGATATTTTAGAAAAATAAAAGAGTATACTATTAATGTAGAGAGTAAACAAATATTTAGGTTATTGATGTTGAAAATAATGATAATGTTTATTGGGGAATTCAACGTTAAGGAATATAGAGACATGATTTTGGATTTGGGAAGTGGATAACTTTTTTATAGGAATATATTTGAGGATACCATGAAAAATGTTTATGTTTCCCCTTTATATATGGGTTAAAAATATAGATTTTGTTAATAACCTTTAAGAGTTTATTGGTAGGCCATACTACATGTTTTTTATATTTAAATTGTATTACTTCATCTAATAGTGTTTGATAAAATATAATTCATTTTTATACTACGTTATTACATTTATCTACAATTGAAATACTAATCATCTTTTAACAAATCATTACTTTGAAATTACTCTGAATAATTTTGTTGGATAATCATATATTTTAATTCCAATTGTTTAAACAATTGAGGAGGTTTTAAATAGGTAGATAATTTTTAAAATAAAATTCACCCCTATCTTGAAGTCTTTTCCATACATTATAATCCAATATTTTTTGTTAGAGGATTTTTTAAATCTAAAACTTCTTGAAATTTTCCATCACTTTATCTAATATTTTTTTTAAATTTTCTTACACCTAATAGTGTGTAGAGTTTTTTAACATGTAATGAAATCATATTAGGTAAATCAATATTCTATATCCAAAAAAATCAACTCTATTTTATGTAAATGATTTTGTTAATTGGATTTATTAGATGGGGACATTTTATATTATTACATGTGTTTAAAATTTTCTAATACTCTTCAATAATTACAAAATTCAAAAGAATGGAGTTAAAAAAATTAAAGAAGAAAATGATGAATTCCTGTTAAACATAGGAGTAAGAAATACATTTTCATGTTCTATAAATGGAAAAATTTATAATCAAGTCATTTTATGAATAACTAATTGTTGAATTTGGAGACAAATGTGATGTTACTCATTTTAGAATGTAAATAGTCCTTGAAACTAAAAGAGAAACACTAATAGAACATTATCAATTATTTGGTTTCCTAACGTGTGAATCTATAGCCCAAATTCATCAAAAATTCATGAATATTATCTATATCCTACAATCACTAGGAGTTAATGAATTATTATATGATAAAATTATTTATAAACTCATTGATAAATCATATAGAAATTTGGAATCTAAAAGAATTATTTTTTATGACACTATGAATATCACCAAAGAGAGTTTAGATGATCGATTTCAAAAGTCAATGCATTATAAAATACTTCTGATGAGATGTGTAAAGGAAAATAAAAATAAAAATTTATTTTTGTTCTTAACATCAATTATTTCAAAAATAGATCTTTTAAACCCCATTCATCCAGAAGAATATAAAAAATTCTTACAGATTAATATAAAAACAGAAGTTATGAATATAAAAATGAGGTTAATATTTGACATGATTATCCTGAGATAAATAAAAATGAATGAAAACATATATAAAGTAATATTAGAAAAAAATAAATAAATTATTAAAATTTATGGATTCCTTGAGTGTTTGAAATGGAGATACTACTTTAGAATGTTCAATATTTAAATGTGATAACAGTAAACAAATCACTATATTTTGTACAAATTCATAAAAAATGTTTTATGGGAAGAATAAGTGTTGATGGTAATATGAATATAACTTTATAGTCAAAATGATTTTAAGCATCTGAAGAATATTCTACAGATAATAATTTATCTCTTTTATATGATTATGAAAATTTCCTTGAATATTTTGATGAAATGAGAGATTATATTATTCAATGTGAAAACATGCATAATTTTTTTCAAAATATTTACTAATCATAAATATGAATATTCTAAAAAAATATAATTTTAAAAAGGTCAAGATAAGAATATTAAAATAATATAGGATAATGGAAATCATATTTCTTAATTATATAATTCAAAATAAAGAATTAAAAAACTCAGTTCCAATAAAAATGGTAAATCTAAAATACCTGAAGCTCATCCTAAGGAAAACATACAAAATAAAAATAATAGGAATGAAGTTTCAAACATTGTGAACTTTTCCCAAGACAATACTAACATGAAATCTCAGGCCCAATTCACTCACAAGTTATCGAACCTAGTTGGACACATGATCTCAAGTGTGCCTCCCAATACTCTAGATGCAGAAGACTAGTAGTAAGGGTCCATGATGATACAATTGGGATACTGTACACTCATGATCAGAATCTTGCACAATGGTATATAAATAAAGTAAATAATATAAACAATATATTAAATAAAGTGTGGAAGCATAAACACTTAGATAAAATAAGTAGTAAAAAAGAAGAATCGTTATCATTTACAAATTAATTCTCAATTAAGGTGATATAAAAAGGGGATATACGTGGGAAACATATGAACACACATATAAAAAAATCTATATAAAAAGAATAAAAAATTCCAAAATCTATCTCCACACTAATAATAATCATAACCTCAGACCTGTGCTCCAATAATCCATCCTAGTATAGAAGTCAATTAGAAAAATATAGATGTATACCTATATCCCTAACGACATTCATAAGATCCATTCAGGTACCAACTGGTGCCCCAAATAGGGTGTGAGAAATACTCATTAGGCCACCACCAATAATTTCTTTTATTATCAAGTTGGTTTATATAAAATGGGAAGTTTGAATGTATCAAAATGTAAGTAGAAATATAAACTATAGACATATCATATCTGGTTCCTAAAGGAAACCAGGCTGACACTACCTACATCAGCCTAAGCCATGATATCTATGAATGAATGACTATTTGTATATTCATACATGTATATATATATGGTGTATATATATATATATTGAATTTTTTATCCTTATATATATATACACCAATAATATTTAGTACATAAGGTGTGACTCGGGCATCAATTGATAGTTTTAAAAGTGTCATTGAATGTCAAGGGTTTCCATGCATGGGGTGTCCAGACTCATATGGGTTGTCATGCCTGAGTTTCTTAATTTATATGGTACTCCATTACTGAGTTTCATAAACCACATTATTCTCTAGAACTGGGTATCTTAATTCACATGTGTCACCATTCTCGGGTATCATAGATCACATTTATCACCATTTCTGAGTATTATATGTCACATGGGTTATCATGCCTGAGTATCATAGATCATGTAGGTCATCATGAAAAGGTATCACATTCAATGGTATTCCAATCCTTATTATCACATTTTTATGGGACTCTATGACTGAGTATGATATTTAGTTAGGGATATCATGCTGTAGTATCACACTGTGAATAAGAATCCATTCCATAGAATCACATTTAATTAAAAATGTTGGCCATGATTTAATACAAACTAGGTATGATTTATAGTTAATTAACTTTTCATTTAATCAATTTCATAGTCAACTAATTACATTTAAGACATGTTATGTGGTAAAACCACTCTCTTCCATTCAATTCAAGTGGTTATTTTAATTTTTCATCAAGAAAAGACCACTTAGAAGGTGGTTTGGCAATATAAATATTTAATGCTTAAAGGGGAATTTTATAATCATAACATGTGGGGCCATTACTTCAATAGGTCACATCATCCTTCTATAACTTGGGTTTGTAATGTCATACCTAACGTGGATAACAAGTTATGTTAAAGATAATTATAGTTTTATGGTAACACATGGAAATTCCAGCATGTGGCATGGCATCCCATCATATAAAATTACTCAGATATAGGGATAATGTACTACGACACATACCTTAAGATGATAGATGACACTACATATATTTTTTACTTTAATTTTATCTATAATGGAATAAATATACAGAAATAACAAATTAAATGAAAATATGGAATATTATCTCACACCGAAATAATACAGATGATGGTGAGTCAAATGAGGGTAAGAGGGATGGGGAGTGGAGAACTAACTATTACTAATATTATGAATCTTATGGTCATGTAAATGGATCTCTGATGAATAAAATATCTCAAATCCGAGGCTTTAGCCATGAGAGATCTCAAGTGGAGGATAAAAGCTACTATACATAGAGAGAAAGATAAAGTAAGGTTAAAACATAAAATGATATAAGGGAAATGATGATTTCCCCCTTTTTAAAGTCGATGGGTTGTGTCACATGGTTTGATCAAACCACACACCAACTATTTTCCATTATAGCCTTAGTAGTACTAAGGGTGTAGGTTAGGTGCACAGATAGAGAAAACCTTTTATAGCCTATGTTCCTTACCACAATACCCTATGTAATTCCATGCATAGCCCTGTAGCCTGGGATGCATGGTTTAAACACATTTTGTGGCCATTGAAAGTGCCCTATATCACCCCACATGGTTTTAATTAACCATTCAACAGGTGTTCCATTGTTTAAATAAACCACGAGACCTTTTTATTTCTTCCATATTTTGGGGTTCCGAGATCTAAACATGCCCAGGAAAATTTTGAAATGTCCCTAATTCCCTTTTGAATTTACATAGGGAATAAAATTAGGGTTTAAACCAAAAAATAAGGGTTCTTAGATCCTGAAAAAAATTAAGGATCATAAAATATCCTATCCTTAAAACAAATCTTCCCTGAGTTTCCCTTATAGGGGTGGTAATGTTTCATCTGAGAAAATCTCCAACCACTAAGAAAATTTGTCGACCCCCCTCTCCCAAGTATTATCTTGTACAAAATTTTACTACCATACCACCCATACCATAGGAACTGACCTACCTCAAATATCCTTCACACTCTGATCAATGATCCTTATATGATACTCCTTAAAGAAATAATCAGATTCCAATTCAACATTGTAAAGATCAAAGGTATGATATGGGTCTGAAAAGTAATGGTTAAGTTATGATAAATAGAATAAATTATGCATGGACTAATACCTTTGAGTTATGGATAAACAATTGGACACCAACTAGAATCTCTACAAGATATCAAAAGGCCTGACATAATGAGGTGATAACTTTCTCTATATTTGAATATGTAAATGAACCAATCATGGAGAAACTCATAGAAAAACTTGATGTCCTACCTCAAACTCCAGAGCTCTGTGGAGACCATCATAATATGATTTACACTAGACTGAGCCATATCTATACACTTGTAGATAAATTTCACATACTATAATGTCTCTATAATGAGACAATGTCCTAGTAGTGTTTCCCCACTTTCCATTATCAAGAACATAGGTGAACAGAATGACCTACCATATAGTTAATCATATGAATCTATCTGTATAGTTTCTTGAAAATTATTATTATAGGAAAACTCAAAAAAGGTAGGTGTTTCTCCCAAGAACACCCAAAATCAAGGACATAAGCTAGTAGTATTGTAACATCCCAAGTAAGTAATGAATAATAGATATTTTTATGTATGTATATTAATGATTAAGATAGTGTTTTAGAGACTTAAAATGAAAATAAATCCAATCTTAAGCATGGAATACACTAATATTTTTAAAAGAATGTTTTACTACCTTATGATGGAAAACCCTTTTTAAATATATCTTTTGACAATTTTATAAACTATGTTCGTCAAAATAAACTTATTCTTTATGATTGGGACATCAAAATTTACTTTGTGTGAATTTTTGGTATTTTTCTGACAATGTTCATTTTTTAATGAATAGTGAAAAATACTGCATTTTACATCAAACCTGCTTTTTAATCTAATTTATTTATATGATTAGATTATCTTTTGAATTGGTATTAATCGTAATATGAATATATTTTTACCATTTAATCCAATGGTGGTCATTGGAATCAATTTCACTTTGAAATTGGATTTAAACTAGTGTCAATCTTTTGATACTTATTGTTTCATAAAAACACGCTATTTGCTCTGGCAGCGGGAATTAATTATTAAATTAATTAATGTGACTTATATGTTTTAAATTTTGTAAAATAGACTTCATTTTTGAATTCGGAATATCGAATATAGCTTAGGGTGAATTTTTGGTAATTTTCTGAAAAACATCAATTTTTGATGAATAGTGAAACCACTACGTGGTACTTATAAAGACTGATTTTCCGTTTAAATGAAAATTTTCCATCATTGTGTTTTGAATTTCAAAAATCCAACATACATGGTTGTCATTAAGAAGTAAAATGTGGTTCAATGAGATTATAATAATTTTTGGTGAATAGTAAATTATTAAGTTCTTAATCGCGATTAGTGGTAATTAGTGTAGTTTAAGGTAAAAATAATGCTTTAATAAAATAAGATGAGCTTGACACATGTCCTACCCTCATTGGTTGTGTCATGGCCGACCAAGAAAAGCCATGGGTCAACTTGGGGACCCCATGGAGACACTTTGGTTGGGAAATGACATAAATAACTTTTTATTTAATGTAAAAGTAAAAATGACACAAACATAATATGTTTTACGAAAACAATTTTTACGTGGGGTTATAACAATCATATTTTTGATTATAAATAGTAATTGGAAATATAAAAAGATTTCCTACATCGTAGTATTTTTTTTATAATTTTTAGACATTAAATAAATTAAATTATTTATGACATAATAATGATGCAGGGATGACATCATTATTTAATGATTTAAATAAAATGGAAAGATAATGAAAAATCTAAAACCTACACATGTCCAAAACTTATTGTATGGGTGGATTTCGAACCCTTATCACCTTATCCACAAATTATATCAATGTGGGACCTTTTAAAACCGAAACACATTTTCAAATAAAGTAATATTTCTTTACTTTCCAAAAGTGCCCCTCCTCTCCTCTTATAAAAGGCCCCCACCTCTACCTCATTTCACACACTCCTCAAGCCTTTGGCTCGGCCAACCCCTGCCCATTTACTCTCTCCACATCCCTCTCCTCATCCTAGAGGATTCTCTTTGGGCAGAATTTTTTCAAAGGAAGCCTTTAGGCTCAAATAAAAAGGAGTTACACTTTTAAAGGTAATTCATTCTCTCATGTTCATTTGTTTATTTTGCTTCTCCAACCCCCTAAAATCTTTTTATTTACTTCTTTTGTAACAAAAACAGTATATTCAATATACTAGGATGTTGTTATAAGATTTATTCGAGCTACACTCTCACACAACTACATCAAATGGTTAAAGAACATACGGTTTCCGTGGATGGAGAAATTCTGCCTCCCGAAACGAGGATTGTTCAATACTCATTTAACACCATCAAAGGTGGCCATTATGATGTCACTATTTCTATATATGATATATAATATGTTTATTTTTTCTTTAAGCTTCTGTATTTTTCATTTTGGGCATACCTTTATGGTTTCCAATATGGGTAAACACGATATCTTCATTTAAGGAAGTGCGGACTACCGCCCCCTCAAAGTGATGTGATTCGTTAATACCATATGTGGGACGTGTAAAGGATGGATTTAAAGTTATTACATATGATGTTATACTGGAATTATAATATACCTCTATATCATTATTATTTCTTTCCATTAAAGTATGAGATAGAAATGAAAGTAGCGTTCATGCGTACGTACGGCTTACCGTCTCCATGAACAGTGCATTTCATTTCTTATCCCCAAATGTAATGTACTATTAAAAGTACATGTATATAATGGATATATATAATTAATGATATATCTAAATGATGAATATAATTCTGGAATTAAAATATACATACCTATCATTTAGTTTTAATTCCATTAATATGACAAAGAAATGAAAGTAGCGTTCATGCGTACGTACGGCTTACCGTCTCCATGAACGGTGCATTTCATTTCTTACTTCTAAATGATTATGTAATATTATAAATACATGTATATGTTGGATATATATGATACATATTATATCCAAATCGGGAATTTCATTCTGGATATAAAGAACCTTTGACCACATGAACAACATGTAATTGTAAGAAGTCCACTTTCGACTTAAGAACCAAATATTGACAAAACAAACATTATTAACTTAAATGGTTACATAATGTTTATAACATGGAAATAAGTGATATAAAAGGAATAATGAACTTTAAAAAGGTTCTTAATCAAGTATAAATTAACTCAAGTTTATTATTCAGGACGTTAAAGAACGATCGAGTCAAGTCAGACCCGAGGTAAGGGACTTCGTCTCAATCTCCTTTCATTGAGGCATATTTCATTTTATACACAACTTTCTTTTATACGGTGTATAAACCCCTTTGACTTTTACTTTTATACAAAAGGAATATTTTTCTACGAAGCGTTTTACAAAACGACAAAAAGGAATGTTTCTTTTAACGTACGCGGTGACAACGACCTTTTCCGCCGCCGCGAGTATTATTTGGTCTTTGGCTTTCTCAACAAGCCGTAATGTTTTTAGAATAAAATAAATACCATATACTCTTTTATGTATTTTGGTATTGAAAATGGTTTTGAAAAAGGATTCTATTATGTCAATATATTTATGATATATTGTGATTGAAATGTGGAAATGTTATCATTCCTTTATATTGGTTTTATGTTTTATGATTTTATATTGGTACTTGGACATTTTAACGGGTGGTTACATTATAAACCATATGACAGGTGGTGCCGTGAATACCAGGACGGGTGGTTACGTTATAACCTCCAATGCATTGGGTATGGAAGTCGGCCGTATGGCTATTCCATTAAGTATGTATGGAAATTGGCCGTGTGGCTATTCCATTAAGTGATATGTGTGGAAGTCGACTGTATGGTTATTCCACTTAAGTATGTTTATGTCCCAAGTTACCTTTATATATGTTATGTGTTCTTTTTATGGGTTTTATGGTAATCATTTGGTTACAAAAAGGTAAGTAATGATACTTTATTCAGTGAAGAGTTTTTACTACTTCATGAAGGTGAAGGTATTACTTTGATAGAGTATATATGGTTTACTTGATGTTTGAAAAACTAACTGTTTTCATTCTTTATGTATCCCTTACTGGGCTTTTTATGCTCACCCCAAGTTTTTTTTGAAATGTTTTCACAGGACTTAATGTGGAATAAGGTCAAGGATGGGATCAAGGGAATGTCATCCTATATAAAACATGGAACTAGACACGTTTATTTTTAATAGTTTTTGTTTTATGGAAATTTAGTAGAAGTGACTACTTTGTAATATTTTGAGATGTAATAGTTATGTTCTAATTCTCTAAAACTCTAAACTTGAAAAGATCCTCAACGTGAATTATTCATTTAATTCAATATTAAGTAAGATTTAAGGCCGGGGCCTTATAGTTGGTATCAGGGGTCGGTTTAGACAACTTTAGGAGTTAGAAAAGTGTTAAATTATAATATGATTGAAATGATATAGCATTTACGGATTACCATGTTGCTTCGCCTAAGATATTTCTGTGTTTAGAATGGTTTTCTGCAGAGGAAACAAAGCAGCTATGTTGGGACGACATCAGGAGGAAGATAACCTTCCAAATCAGCAACCTGAGATGGTCGGAATCGGAACTGAACAGTTTGTTGCAGTGATGGCACAGTTGACTCAGGCTATAAATGGTGGTGGTATCCATGCACGAGATCAGCCAGATTAACCGCAGAGGAACATGTCAGTGGTGTAACATTTCATGAGGCAACATCCCCCATCATTTATAGGATCATCTGACCCTGTGCAAGCTGAAGGGTGGATTAAAGCACTGGAGAATATTTTTGATGTCATGGGGTGTTCAGAACATCAAAAGGTTAGTCTTGCTATTTACCGTTTTGAAGGTGAAGCTGATCAGTGGTGGTCAATGGTGAAAAATATAAGGGATAATAATGAGATTGTGGATCTTCACTGGGACGAATTCAAAGGTATGTTTCTTGAGAAATATTTTCCTAAGGTGGTTCGTCTTAGGATGGAAAAACAGTTCCTAGAATTGAGGCAGGAGGATGATTCAGTGGCTTCTTATGAAGAAAAGTTCACTCGATTGGCAAGGTATGCTCCAAACTTCATACGAGATCTTGATAGTAAAATAAACCGTTTTTACTCAGGGTTACAGCCAAAGTATTGAAGGGATTTAGCTTCTCGTGAGTTCAAAAGTTATGAAAAACTTGTTCGATGTGCGGAGAAGGTGGAAATGTAGTTTGCCGATGATCAGGTGTTCTATGACAAACAACAGAATAATAGGTCTAGTTGGCAGGCAAAGGGGAATAATTCATCAAAGAAGCAAGGAGGTATGAAAACCAAATATCCATCATGTGAGAAGTGTGGTAAAATGAATCCTGGAGAATGTTTATTCAAGTCTTGTAAGTGATTTAGGTGTGGTAAGTCTGGTCATATTGCTCGTAACTGTAAGGAAGATGATCAAGGAGGAAATGAAAAGCCAACGGTAAGATGTTTTATGTGTAATGAAATGGGTCATTATGCAAATGAGTGTCCAACGAAGAACTCAACTGGGGGAATGCATCCAGACTACAAGAAGAAAAGGGTGGTAAAATCCTTTGCAACAACTTCAGAAGATGTTGGGCCATCGAATGAAGTGGTATCAGCTCCAGGGAGCTCAGTATTTTTTGAAGATTGACTTGAGTTCGGGGTACCATCAGTTGAAAGTAAAAGAAGCAGATGTTCCGAAGACTGCGTTCCGTACTAGATATGGCCATTATGAATTTGTAGTTATGCCTTTTTGGTTAACCAATGCACCTGCTGTATTCATGGACCTTATGAATAAAATTTTCCATGAGTTCATGGATAAGTTTGTGTTTGTGTTTTGAGGTTTGGGAAGAGGTTATGCGTGCCTTGTGATTCACAGTTGAAGAATGAGTTGTTATGTGAGGCTCATAGTTCCCCGTTTTCAGTTAATCCTGGCAGTACTAAGATTTACAGATATCTACGGGAGTATTACTGGTGGGATGGAATGAAAAGAGATATTGCTGATTTTACTATGAAGTGTTTGACATGTCAACAGGTTAAAGCAGAGTAGCAGTGACCGAAAGGGATGCTTCAACCTTTACCAGTGCCAGAGTGGAAATGGGAAAAAATATCCATGGACTTTGTTGTGGGATTACCGAAGACATCTCGAGGTAATAATGCAATCTGGGTTATTGTTGATCGCTTGACCAAGTCTGCTCATTTACTTGCTATACGAGATACTTTCTCTCCTGATCAACTTTCCCGTTTGTATCTTAAAGAGATAGTCAGGTTACATGGAGTTCCTCTCTCCATTGTATCAGATCGTGATCCCAGGTTTACTTCTAACTTTAGGAAAGACCTTCAGAAGTCGTTGGGTACTGAATTAAATTTTAGTACAACTTTTCATCCTCAATCAGATGGGCAGTCAGAACGAACAATCCAGACATTGGAGGATATGCTACAAGCTTGTTCTATGGATTATCAGGGAAGTTGGGACCAACATCTTTCTTTGGTTGAATTTTCATATAATAACAGTTTTCATTCCAGTATACAGATGGCACCATTTCAGGCATTATATGGGAACCGGTGTCGAACTCCAGATTTCTGGGATGAAGTGGGTGAAAGGAAGTTGATGGGACCAGAATTGGTAGAAGAGATGGCAGAAAAAGTTCAGCTGATTCAGAAACACATGAGAACAGCTCAGAGCAGGCAGAAGAGTTATGCGGATAACTGGAGGAAGGATCTCTCTTTTGAGGTAGGTGATCATGTTGTTCTCAAGGTTTCTCCTTGGAAAAGTGTGATGAGATTTGGTAAGAAAGGAAAGCTAAGTCCAAGGTTTATTGGACCATATGAAATTCTGGAGAGAGTTGGATCAGTTGCATACCGAGTGGCTTTACCTCCGAGTTTATCTCAGGTACACAATGTTTTTCACGTTTCGATGTTGAGAAAGTATATGCCAGATCCATCTCAGGTTTTGAGTCCAGAGGTAGTTCAGCTAGAAGAGAACCTATCATATGAGGAACAACCAGTCCAGATTCTTGACCATAGGGAGCAAGTGTTAAAGAATAAAGTGATTCACCAGGTAAAGGTTTTGTGGAAAAACCACATGATTGAAGAGGCAACATGGGAATCTGAAAATGCAATGAGGGATAAGTACCCCCATTTATTCGATAAGTAAATAAATTGCGGGGACACAATTTTCTAAAGGGGGAAAGGATGTAACATCCCATGTAAGTAATGAATAATATATATTTTTATCTATGTATATTATTGATTAAGATAGTGTTTTAGAGGCTTAAAATGAAAATAAATCCAATCTTAAGCATGGAATACACTAATATTTTTAAAAGATTGTTTTACTGCCTTGTGATGGAAAACCCTTTTTAAATCTATCTTTTGACAATTTTATAAACTATTTTTGTCAAAATAAACTTATTCTTTATGATTGGGACATCAAAATTTACTTTGTGTGAATTTTTGGTATTTTTCGGACAATGTTCATTTTTTAATGAATAGTAAAAAATACTGCATTTTACATCAAAACTGCTTTTTAATCTAATTTATTTATATGATTAGATTATATTTTGAATTGGTATTAATGTGTAATATGAATATATTTTTACCATTTAATCCAATTTTGGTCATTGGAATCAATTTCACTTTGAAATTGGACTTAAACTAGTGTCAATCTTTTGATACTTATTGTTTCATAAAAACACGCTATTTGCTCTGACAGTGGGAATTAATTATTAAATTAATTAATGTAAATTATATGTTTTTAATTTTGTAAAATAGACTTCATTTTTGAATTTGGAATATCGAATATAGATTAGGGTGATTTTTTGGTAATTTTCTGAAAAACATCAATTTTTGATGAATAGTGAAACCACTAAGTGGTACTTATAAAGACTTATTTTCCGTTTAAATGAAATTTTTCCATCATTGTGTTTTGAATTTCAAAAATCCAATATACATGGTTGTAATTAATAATTAAAATGTGGTTCAATGAGATTATAATAATTTTTTGGTGAATAGTAACTTATTAAGTTCTTAATCGCGATTAGTGGTAATTAGTGTAGTTTAAGGTAAAAATAATGCTTTAATAAAATAAGATGAGCTTGAAACATGTCCTACCCTCATTGGTTGTGTCATGGCCGACCAAGACAAGCCATGGATCAACTTGGGGACCCCATGGAGACACTTTGGTTGGGAAATGACATAAATAACTTTTTATTTAATGTAAAAGTAAAAATGACACAAACATAATATGTTTTACGAAAACAATTTTTACACGGGGTTATAACGATCAGAATTTTGATTATAAATAGTCGTTGGAAAGATATATATATTTCCTACATCATATTATTTTTTTTATAATTTTTAGATATTAAATAAATTAAATTATTTATGACATAATAATGATGCAGGGATGACATCATTATTTAACGATTTAAATAAAATGGAAAGAAAATGAAAAATCTAAAACCTAAACATGTCCAAAACTTATTGGATGGGAGGATTTCGAACCCTTATCACCTTATCCACGAATTATATCAATGTGGTACCTTTTAAAACTGAAACACATTTTCAAATAAAGTAATATTTCTTTACTTTCCAAAAGTGCCCCTCCTCTCCCCTTATAAAAGGCCCCCACCTCTACCTCATTTCACACACTCCTCAAGCCTTTGGCTCGGCCAAACCCTGCCCATTTACTCTCTCCACATACCTCTCCTCATCCTAGAGGATTCCCTTTTGGAAGAATTTTTTCAAAGGAAGCCTTTAGGCTCAAATCAAAAGGAGTTACACTTTTAAAGGTAATTCATTCTCTCATGTTCATTTGTTTTATTTTGCTTCTCCAACCCCTAAACTCTTTTTATTTACTTCTTTTGTAACAACACCAGTATCTTCAATATACTAGGATGTTGTTATAAGATTTATTCGAGCTACACTCTCACAAAACTACATCAAATGGTTAAAGAACATACGGTTTCCGTGGATGGCGAAATTCTGCCTCCCGAAACGATGATTGTTCAATACTCATTTAACACCTTCAAAGGTGGACATTATGATGTAAATATTTTTATATATGATATATAATATGTTTATTTTTTCTTTAAGCTTATGTATTTTTCATTTTGGGCATACCTTTATGGTTTCCATTATGGGTAAACACGATATGTTCATTTAAGGAAGTGCGGACTACCGCCCCCTCAAAGTGATGTGATTCGTTAATGCCATATTTGGGACGTGTAAAGGATAGATTTAAAGTTATTATATATGATGTTATACTGTAATTATAATATACCTCTATATCATTATTATTTCTTTCCATTAATGTATGAGATAGAAATGAAAGTAGCGTTCATGCGTACATACGGCTTACCGTCTCCATGAACGGTGCATTTCATTTTTTATCCCCAAATGTAATGTACTATTAAAAGTACATGTATATAATGGATATATATAATTAATGATATATCTAAATGATGAATATAATTCTGGAATTAAAATATACATACCTCTCATTTAGTTTTAATTCCATTAATATGACAAAGAAATGAAAGTAGCGTTCATGCGTACGTACGGCTTACCGTCTCCATGAACGGTGCATTTCATTTCTTACCTCTAAATGATTATGTAATATTATAAATACATGTATATGCTGGATATATACGATACATATTATATCCAAATCGGGAATTTCATTCTGGATATAAAGAACCTTTGACCACACGAACAACATGTAATTGTAAGAAGTCCACTTTCGACTTAAGAACCAAATATTGACAAAACAAACATTATTAACTTAAATGGTTTCGTAATGTTTATAACATGGCGATAAGTGATATAAAAGGAATAATGAACTTTAAAAAGGTTCTTAATCAAGTATAAATTAACTCAAGTTTATTATTCAGGACGTTAAAGAACGATCGAGTCAAGTCGGACCTGAGGTAAGGGACTTTGTTTCAATCTCCTTTCATTGAGGCATATTTAGTTTTATACACAACTTTCATTTATATGGTGTATAAACCCCTTTGAATTTTACTTTTATACAAAAGGAATCTTTTTCTACGAAGCGTTTTACAAAACGACAAAAAGGAATGTTTCTTTTAACATACGCGGCGACAATGACCTTTTCCGCCGCCGCGAGTATTATTTGGTCTTTGGCTTTCTCAACAAGCCGTAATGTTTTTAGAATAAAATAAATACCATATACTCTTTTATGTATTTTGGTATTGAAAATGGTTTTGAAAAATGATTCTATTATGTCAATATATTTATGATATATTGTGATTGAAATGTGGAAATGTTATCATTCCTTTATATTGGTTTTATGTTTTATGATTTTATATTGGTACTTGGACATTTTAACGGGTGGTTACGTTATAAACCATATGACGGGTGGTGCCATGAATACCAGGACGAGTGGTTACGTTATAACCTCCAATGCATTGGGTATGGAAGTCGGCCGTATGGCTATTCCATTAAGTATGTATAGAAATTGGCCATATGGCTATTCCATTAAGTGATATGTGTGGAAGTAGACCGTATGGTTATTCCACTTAAGTATGTTTATGTCCCAAGTTACCTTTATATATGTTATGTGTTCTTTTTATGGGTTTTATGGTAATCCTTTGGTTACAAAAAGGTAAGTAATGATACTTTATTCAGTGAAGAGTTTTTACTACTTCATGAAGGTGAAGGTATTACTTTGATAGAGTATATATGGTTTACTTGATGTTTGAAAAACTAACAGTTTTCATTCTTTCTGTATCCCTTACTGAGCTTTTTATGATCACCCTAAGTTTTTTTTTGAAATTTTTTCATAGGACTTAATGTGGAATAAGGTCAAGGATGAGATCAAGGGAATGTCATCCTATATAAAACATGGAACTAGACACGTTTCTTTTTAAGAGTTTTTGTTTTATGGAAACTTAGTAGAAGTGACTACTTTGTAATCTTTTGAGATGTAATAGTTATGTTCTAATTCTCTAAAACTCTAAACCTGAAAAGATCCTCAACGTGAATTATTCATTTAATTCAATATTAAGTAAGGTTTAAGGCCATGGCCTTATAAGTATTCCCTCAAAATTGGAATTGTATGCTCATGTTTCCCATGACTCTAGAAATGAAAGGTTATTCTCATAAGTACCTATATATCGAGTTCTTTCTGAAACCCCTTACAGAACCCTAATCTGAATTGAGTGTCCCTATCCAATAATATAAAATAGTAAACAACATAAAGGTTTACAATATCTTGAATTTAAAGCCTCCCAAGCTCATCCATATAAAAATTTTCATTTATGTGTAGGAATTGGATGACCTTGGTCACCTAGTCAATTATAACCCATATAATGTCACTTCCTCATGGTGAACTACGTAATCCAATCATATATCCCAAGGTGATTTCTTCCCATTTCCACTCTGGAAAGGGAAATGACTCCAAAATCCCTATTAGTCCCTAGTGTTCTGCCTTCACTTATTGACAAGTGAAATACCAAGTTATAAAACCTTTTATCTAACTGTTCATCACTAGGAACTAATACTAATGGTGTATGTCATGATACATCTGTAGGAACCCAAATGTGTCTACTAATGTGAAGGACCTCATCCCCATCAGCATACCAACCAGGTGGTGGGCTCTTTCAGGAATCACTCTCCCCTAGGACCAATCATTTAAGATCAAAAATATTCCTCATAATCACTTGTTTTAGAAGATAATACATAAACATTAATTTTGTAAGTATATGTTGAATATGATTCTCATGAACCCTTAAGTTCATCTAATAAAATAGGACCATCAAAGGCCACTCACTATAGGACTCATGCATTTCCTGTGTCTGAGTCTTCCAACTAAATGCATTATTTATTGAATTTCCCTTTCTAGACATATAACCAATATAAAAAACAAATTAATGTTGGTATCAAAGCAACATACATTACCCAAAATTTTAGTCACACTATTTAAAGATGTATTTGAGTCTTTTTTGGTTAGTATAAAACAAAAAACACTCATCTAGAAGATAATGACCCCAACAACACAAGACATTAACAATTTATTATAGTTCTAGATAATTTTTTGGTAGTTCCTCTTATGTTTCCTCAATTAACAAGATCCAAATACTAAGAATAAATATTATAATTTCATAACTACTGCTATCTTGATACCCAAGGCATAAAAATATACTATATAGCTTCTTATAGGCTCTAAAAGAATCAGGATTTGCATTATTGTCAGTCTCCCATTGAGCTCTATAAAGGCTTCCTCATAGGCTTCACACCATAAGAATTTCACAACCTTATTACTCAATCGTATTATAAGAACTTCTAGGTGTGAGACTTCCTAAATGAAATTCTTATAATATCTAACATGGCCCAATGAACTACATAATTCAATAAAACTCTGGTCATGTTCTAAGGAAATTTCAATTCTTACCTTCTCTCATTCAACAGATACACCTACCTCTAAGAGGATGTAACCAAATAAGAGTAAATTATCAATATAAATGTGGCACTTTATGAAATAAGAACACAACCAGTGCCCACTCATTGTATTCAAAACAATATCAAGATATTTGGAAAGGTTGTGTAGAGTATTTTAATATACTAAGATATTGTCCATGAATACTACCAAAAATTAATCCAGATACAGTTGGAAAACCCAATTCAATAGAGCCTTGAAGACTATGGGTGCATTATTATTACAGAAATACATGGACAAATAATCATATATACCATATCAACTATATAATTTTATACATGGTATGTCTAATAGTCACACATTAACTAGATGATTCCCCAACCTAAAATCAATATTTGAGAAATCCATAGCTCCTCAATATTGGTCAAAGAGGTCATCTATATATGGTACTAGATTCCAATTCTTTACCATAATAAGATTCACCCTCTAGTAATCCACACAAAATCTACAGGTATCATCCAACTTCTTGGATTAATGGAAAGGGAAACCCCATGGTGAAGTACTAGGTTGTATTAGTCCATTTGCATTCAAATAATCCAGTTTCTTCTTAATCTCCTGAAGCTCGGCAGGTTATATATTGTTAAGAGGAATACACACTGGTTATACGCATTGAATTATCCTTCCTGAATGGCCCAAAGGCCTTCATTATTTATTTATTTTTTGATAACTCCCCTTTCAAGGGATGAGGGGGAACTCTTACAAGGCCCGTAGGCTCAAAGATTACATGGCCCATAGGCTTAGGAGATTACATTACCCAAAGGTCTTAGGAAATTGAACCAGACTATCTATAAGGAACTGCCCCTCCCCAGATGGATGAATAGTTCTAGCTGCTACAGTACCGAATAGTGCCTGCTACGCCCTTGCAATAGTACTGCTACAGTACCCCTAGAAATATTTCACCACCTGGATTTGATATCGGGTCTCTTGGATGCACCTAGAGAGTCCTCACCAACTGGGCTGAGGATCATGTGCACTCATTGAATTATCTAATTTGTGAAATCCACCTATATTATATGTGGTAATCCATAGATTTTTCAGAGAATACATCCCTAAAATGATCCAAAATAAGAGGGGAACACATAAATCACATTCCTTGATCAATCATAAAAGCACTAGTTAACTGGGTTGTCACTATTATTATCCCACAATTATAGGTTCCAACTCAACTCTCTTGAAATCCCATTTCCCCTTTGAATGTAGGTACCACTATCTAGGGCTATAAAGAACACACTATAATGACATTAATCAATGTGGCCATGTTATGATACAAACCATTCCATTTGGAGTATGTCATTGGAACTTGTTATCTCGAGGGAAAATAGTTTCTATACAAAAAAACAACCACCGATCTTTACAGTAAATTCATTAAATTATCATAAACATCCCTATAATATTCCAAGTGTTTAATAGGGAGTCTCTATTCCACAAAATTACTCTATTTATATGACCAAACATTCAATAATTTCTACATATATAAAATAATGTGAAGTGCTTGTGTAAAATAGGGAATGTTATAAATTGGAGGCTCTAAAAATAGTTCCTATAAATCTAGAAGGATCAGATCTCTGATCCTTAGGACTAGGCTTCACTGAACAGATATGGATATATTTTCATCCCTAAGGTACAACCTCGATACCCTCAGTAGGTCCACTGTACTAGCACTGAATTCTTGCAGCCTGACTAACTCAGCCACAACCCCTTCTTCTACCTGAATAGCTGTTAGTAATCCAGTTACATACTTCACGAGGAGGTACTTATCATGATCTTGAAGGTGGAGCTGATATGGTTCCTCTCCCACTAGTCGTATATTGAACGTTCCTACAAAATCACTGGTAAATTTTTGACCTGTGGAAACCTTGGAATTCAATAGGATCTCTAGTACACTGAGGTTTTTTAAGGCCTAGATTTCTATACTTTTGATACGCCAGAAAAATATGAGTAGGTTCCATCTAACTGCTACTCCCCCCATGTGCATACATGAAGTGATACATCCTTCCACTCAAATAACCGCTTCCTTGTCTCAGCATGGAATCCCCATGTGTTACACCATCAGCTTCCCATAGTTTCCACTCTGTGGTGAGGGCCTAATTCAT
This sequence comes from Viscum album, assembly GCA_963277665.1. Classification (NCBI taxonomy): domain Eukaryota; kingdom Viridiplantae; phylum Streptophyta; class Magnoliopsida; order Santalales; family Viscaceae; genus Viscum; species Viscum album. The sequence continues at coordinate 933,253,991 of OY728165.1, forward strand.
TATCTCATAAACAATGGTCTACCAAAAAGAATTATCCTAGGTTCATATATTAAAAATGATCCTATATTAAAAAATTCTCAATATCTTCAACTCATCAACATCAAGTATCTATGTAAAGAACGGAATTTTGGTGATACAAGTAAAATATTCTATCTAGGCATATCACCCTACAATAGATTCATAATTTCTCTAGTGTGGTAAACTCTCAATTTATATGGGAACAAGTAATAATTGAAGGCCATATTGAAATATTCCCAAAGCACACCCTAATGAAGACAAGCCAAGGTAATCATTTACCACTAACACATGGTGGACTCAGTAGGAGTATAGGTCACAAGATTGACCATCCTCTTAAGAGGTGTCTCCAAATGCTCATAAATCTACAAAGAAACCTCTATCAGTGAAAAAATATCATAGTGGTCACCATCTCATAAGAAGGAAGGTAGATATTGTTGTAATAATCTTCAAGTGAATTATTACAAAGTATAATAATGCTTCATAGATACGTGGATATAATATATATATTACAATAAGGTCTCTCACAATGGAGCATCTATTCCCAACTTTGGAATAACTTCAGGTACTTCTAGTGGCACACCTGGATGTAATTCTAGTGGATCAGGGAACACCACCTCTGGAGCAAGATCATCACCACCTTCATGGTGCATGGATTGAGGATTTCATGGAGGCATAGTTCTCAAATTTCCAAGTTCACAACTTAGATAAAATTTAACAGAATTATGATTAAAGGCATCAGAATAGAATAGGCACAAGCCCTCTATTGAAAAGGGTCACACTTCACTACCTACAAATAAATCTTGTTTTATGTGGTAAGGAAGATCATAATGGATTATAAAAGACACTCCCTACTAACCACTACTAATTTTGGGTTAGGGTCAATGTATCAAATCCCATAGTAGAGGTCCTAGTATATTGAGTTTTTATTGAATGGTATAGAGGAAAAAAACCCTTTACATTTCAATTAAAATCCCAATTTCATGGTAATCATTTTTATTTAATAATTTAAATTCATTTAATTTCATAATAATTTATATTTATATAGATATTAAGGTCCTGTTAGATTCCTCAACATCCCAAATTTATAAGGTGATATGATTTATAAGTTTTATTGCGAACATCATGTAATAACTACCTATACCTCACATCCATTATCAATATGTAATAGGTAATGAAAACTTATTTGATTAAATGAGTTATCATTCAAAACTTATAGATGCACATGCTTCAAATATTACAATTATAATTCTTGTAATCAAAATAATCTAATGTTTAATACCATGAAACTAGAGTTATATATATTAAACCTGTAATAATTGACTAACTAAGGTTCCACCATCAAGATATATGGAAAAAAAATTAGGTTGATGATGATAACTTAATTAATCAAACAATTCTATCCCATCATGAAAAATTAGCACATTTCCATATATAATTGTTAATAAACTTACTATAATCACATGAAATATAAGAAATTCAAGAAATAATAAACATGGCATTGAATATGTATGGGATGTGAATCCCTAGGTTCTTGTAATGATTCCTAAGATGCTACATCCTTGCCTCATTAGGATAGGGTTAAAGTTTAACTCACAATTATATAAAACATCATAACTAATGTGTGTCACCAATAAGTGAAATTAGTATAATTGTTACAAGAAAAATAAAAAAAATCAATACCCTGGACAAGTTAATTTGTTTTTCCCAAGTACATGGGTTAGTTACTCTTAGGAATAGGCTCATTGAAAAATATAAACACATTCCTAGAATCATTTCTAATATCGAAATAGTAAGAAAAAATAGAAATAAAACTATGATCCCCCTTTGTGATGTCTTTGACTCGATTCATTAAAAAGTAACAAAACATGGTTTTCCACATGACCTCCAGTGTGCCTCCCCAAACACTAAATGAAAGAAACTTGCAGTGATGGTCTATGTTGGTAAAGTGTGGAGTTTATACCCTCACTATTAGAGTATTTCATAATTTTTTTTAAATTATATTAACCATTGGAAAAATATAATAAATGATATTCGGAATCATAAGAATCCAAATAAATAAAAGAAGGTAAAATATGAATCATTATCATATACCAAATGATGTTCATGTCATCTATTATACAAATGGGAATATACCTAAGATATAGAGGCACATTCATATACATCATGTTAAAAATTTATACTAAAATTCCAAATTATGTATCCTGTAGTATCATGATAATAAGATCGGTTCTCTTCTCGCATACTCCATCCAAGTAAAGAAGTAAAAAAAATCCAAAGTTATATTATTCCCTTTATCCCTACCTGTATCCATAAGATCTATTTGGGTACCAACCAATAGTATGAACATGGTGTGATATGTACTCTATAGGCTACCAAAAACATTTTCTATTATAATCAAGTAGGTGCATATAAAATAAATAGTGTGCATGTATAACAGCGTAGTAAAAATATATACTACGAATAGGTTATCTCTAGTTTCTATGGGTAACCTGGATGACACTTCTGGCCTTATCCTAAGAGAGGACATATTTAAATTAGTGACTGTATGTATATAAAGAGATATGTATTTATATATATGGTCTAGATTAGTATTGATTTTTATAGACATATATATAGATACAAATACTATCATTGAAATTATGTGTGACTTAGGCATCCATGGATTATTGTAAGAGTATCATAGATTTTCAAGGGAAAACATGCCCCAGGTTTCATGATTCATATGTGTCCCCAGGCCTAATTATCATAGTATATATGGGTCACCAAACCATAGTATCATAAATCACTTGGGTCTCCATGCATGAGTATCATAATTCACATGCTTCCCCATGCCTGAGTATCATAGATCACATGGTTTTCCATTATTTAGTAATATAACTCACATGGGTCTCCATGCCCGAGTATCATAGATCACATGGGTCTCCATGCCCATGTAATGCATTTATATCGGATGACATGCCCAATTATCACATGTATTTGGGATGTCATTCCTAAGTATCACACTATATATGTGATTCCATTCCTATATATCACATTTAATTAGGGACACCCTTCCCGAGTATCACATTGTATATGGGACACCATGCCTGAGTATAGCATTTAATTATAAATATTTGTTAGGATTTAATATAATCCAAAAATGATTTCAAATTCATCATCATTTCATAAAATCTATGGAATAATCCCATAATTACATATAACTTACATGACATGGTCACAACACTAACTTCAATTTAATTCAAGAGGTTATTTCAATTGCACATCAAGCCAAGACTACTTAGAAGGTGGTTCTAAAATATAAATATTCAATGCATAAATGGGAAATTCATAAGAACCCCTATGGTGTATCACATTATAAATTATTTATCCTTCACTGACAATAAGGGTTTTTAATGTGATACCTAACATTTATAACTAGTTATATTAATAAAAATTATAGTTTTAGGGAAACTTGTTGAAAGTTCTACGTGCGACATAATGATGTATGATATAAAATGACACATATTTAGGGAAAAATTTCAAGACCACCTACTATATTTTGTTAGAAAAAAATCTTCCATTTAATTCCTTTAATTCGAGATAGAACATAAGTAGTTAGAAAAAGAGAAAAATTCACTTATAATATGTCATATCAGCTCACAAAAAAATAAAACGAAAGATGTTTGGATTAAAAAAGTAATGATGGAAGATAATTGGATATATTATAATTCTCTATCTAATGCAAATGATTTTGAAGGAAATGGATATTTAATGAATGACCAAGATCAAAGACTAAGTTAGATCCAAGGGAGAGATACAATGGAGGAGGAGAAATTTTATGCATGGGGAGGAATTGAAATGGAGTTAAAACATAAATATAGATAGGTGAAATGGTGATTTTAACCCTTTTTAGGGTTCATGGTTTAGAAACACTAATTGGCCAAGTAGTGTTCCAACCATGTTTCCTTACTGCCTAAATATAAATAAGGGTATAAGATAGGTTCAATATTAAGGAAAACCATGTTCAACTAGTGCTTCTTACTACACACCCCTCTACAATTCCAAGCATGGTCGTGAAACATGGGAATCTAATTTTAAACAAACTTTTTGTCCCAATAAAGTGTACTTGAGAACCCAACATGGTTTTAAATAAATGGGTGTCCTAGGTGGAATAGTTTAAAAAAATATGTGGAAAATATTTTTCATCCAAATTTTGGGGCTCTAGGATCTGAACCAGCCTCATACAACACTGAAACATCCCACATTCTGATAGGAATTTTCATAAGAATAAATATAATGGTTTAAGATAAAAATTAAAGAGTCTTTACCTCATAAGAAAAATCAAGATCTTACAAATGAAATTTTCAATCATGAATATGTGATTTAAAGCCTTAGAATCTACTAAGAAGGATTATGACTGGAATAAAATACATTTAAATGATATATAGTTGAATTTGGAAACATCAAAATTCAAATATTCTAGGAAATAAATATATTATAAATTTATCCAACCAGTCAAATTATATTTTATAAAACTAACCACACTTTTATAAATTATGTCAATCGGGTGGAAATTATTGGAAAAGTTATTCAGTCAATAATGTTCAATCTCTTAGAAAACATAGAGTTTTGTTACATCAAAAAATAATTCTCATTAACAGATAAGAGAAACTCAAATGTATGTTCTAAAAATATCATTTTAAAATACTTCTCAAGCAAAAGAAGAATAATTTCAAAAGAAATAAATATGAAAATTTAAATAATTATGAACTGGAATCTGAATACTTATCATCAGTGGCTCTTGTGTTTCCAATTTACTATTTTTTTATTTTAAATGTTTTTTATATATATTTTTTATTTTTTAATTCAATTTTTGATTAGTTTTATTAATTTTTTAATGGGGGTTTTTAACATCAAACCTCTAATTTTACAAAGATCCAAAATTATTAGTCAAAGAACACATATAACTATCATCAAAATAAGAAGATCAATCCATTGTTAAATATAATATAAATTCCAATATGTTGAGATGATATTCAATGGTACATTAGATTTTTAGAAAAATTATTTGTTTAGATTAATTTTAAAATTCTTTTTAAATTAATAATGTATTAAAAAAGTAAAAACTACTTTTTCTTTTAAAAATAAATATGATATCGATATTTTTAGAAAGATTTAATTTAATTTTTTTGATAATGGTAACTCTTCATATACCCATATCACATTCAAAAAATTATGTAACATGAGTTTTTTGGATGCATTCATTAAATTAGGTGGTGAAAATATTTCAATTTTCCAGAAACCAATATCATCTTCTGATAAAATGATGGTATATTTTAGGGTGTTTACAATAATAGAAATTGTTAATAAAGGGTTCATATACTTAGATATATTTGATAAATAAGATTTTATACAAAAGGATATTTTCATTTTTCAATGGTGAATAAAGTATGTTTCCACAACCAATAAACTTGGTCTATATTATCACTTGTTTAATCCTGATTGTTACAGATCTAAAATGTTCTCTAAAGAATAAAAAGTTAATAAAGTAAAACTTATTCTCTTTTTTGTATGTTTACCTCATCCCTATAAATTGTTTCAAGTTTACTTGATACATCATCTGAAGGGGCATCACTTTTTGTGGCTCCCAACTTAATAGAAGTCCATAGAGAAGTTACTAAATCTAATGTTGAATAGAATTTTTCTATGATAAATGAATTTTTTTAGGACCATACACCTCCCACATAATTTTAGAATTCTCTTTGAGTGGATCATATTTTTTATACTATAACACCCCGAGATTTTGTAAATTATTATTTTTGTTCAAATTAATTTTATCATTTTGATATTTTTCACTTCACATAACACTATATATAGATTTTTATTATTATATTAAATCACTAAGATTGTATTATGTTATATTCTACACCAAGTTAATCTTTCACTACACGTAACACATGTTTAATATTTCACTACATGCAACAATGACTTTGATTTCATTAAATAAAACACCGAGTTCCTACAAAACAACATCTTACAATTATATTATTTTTATAACCTAGCCATTAAGAAAATTAATATTAATAATAATAAATTTTTTAAAAAGGTTTTTACCTAAAGAAAACATATTTATATTGAAATGTATAATTTTTTGTAAAATCATTATATGTTTAGAAATACTCTTTTCTAAAAGGAACTTATTTTTATATATTTTTATGAAAAATAATAAAATTAAATTTATAAGTTGTCAGAAATTAAAGTTGATAAAATAAACCAAATTTTGAAATTCTTAATTTCAAAATTAACTTAGGATAATTTTTTTTCTGAGATGTTTCATTTTTTAGATGAACAGTAATAAATACTACAATGTAGTTAAGAATTGCATTTTTCATTTAAGTAATTATTATATTTTAAATTCTTTTTAAACTCAAAATAGTTTAATTATACATTTATTAATCCAATTCAGTTCATTTGAATAATATTTATACTAAAATTAGATTTAAAACTAAATGAACTTTTGAATATTCTTTTTACCGCATTCTCGCTACATCTCTGGTTTTAAAATAAAACTTAATTTTATCACTTATGTGAATTTAATTTTAAAAAACATAAATACCTGGTTTTAATCTGTAAAATATTTACAGTCGAAAAGTTTCAAATTTTTTTTTTAATTGAAACATTAGTATTTGTTTTCCATGGTTACAGGTAAATCATATAATTAAAGGTAAAAATAATATTATAATATTATAAATTACAATAATTTTTTTTCCAAATTTTATTATGTTAGTGGGGTTCAAACAAAATCAATATTAGGATGAAATTATAACCTTTTTATGCCACTTAGGTAAGAACATTACATTTATTATATTTTATTTAAAGATAAGTCAAAAAATGCAGCATTCATATTTTTCATAAGTAAATAATTTTTAATTTAGGGTTATACATAAGAAAAATTTGAATATAAATAATAATTTTAATGATAATAAATTTATCTTCTTCATGATAATTTAGTTATAATTTTTATAGAAGAAGTTCAATAATTAATGGATTTTAAAATGATGATGCAATAATTATTTAATTAATGGAAATATAAAATAAATGATAATAAAAATATTAAAATAAATATAATTTTACATAATTAATTGAATAAATGAAATATATATATATATATATAGTGTTTATTAGAAGTTATCATTCTATTATGATATTATTAAAAATAAAAATAATGAATACCATCAAAATTGACATTAATGATACTTAATAATATATTTTATTAAACTATATAAAATTCATAAAAATAGAAAATACATCCAAATATATATAATAAGTTAAAAAATGACATAAATAATTCATTTTTTGTTCATTTTTCATTTTATACTAACTATATTAATCATAAATTTTAGAAATCCATGTTGTTAATGTATAAGTTAATGGGTTTAACTAAATGTTAAATAAAAAAGATAAGGTTAATATTGTGATCCAAACAAGTTAAAAATACCAGTATGTGTGGATTTAGACCCATAATCATATTTTATTATAAATAACTCACTTTTTATCTACTTTTAATGGAAAATGAATTTATTATAATTTAATATTTCATGAGTTTCCTAAAGTGCCCCTCACCATAATCATAAAAGGAAACCTCATCCATCACCTTTTCACCTCGCATTGTGCCTTCAACATCAGTAATACCCTTCCCATTTAACATATTAACATCTTTTGTAAAATTTTAGAGGTTTTGGGATTCTAAAAAATCCATCTCTTGTGTCCCTATGAGAATATCTAGAGGGATATCGTTTAAGAGGAGTTAATCTCCATAACAACTCTTTCAAAATTGTTTCTTCCTAAAATTCCTCTTCATGAGTTAATTACATTATAATATAATAACTCCAGTATCATCTATATGATTATTTTTTATTATGACTATAGAAAAACCACAATCCTTTTTTTATTTATCATATGAAAAATGAAACATGCATGCATACATATGAATTACCATCTCCACACTTTGGTGTAATCTTTTATTCCTCACTAATTTATTTGGATGGGTATAATGATGGATATAACTGACTTAAATAATTAATATGAAATTATAATGAATTTTTATAATTAATATTCCATCTAATCTCCTACTCTTTTACCATTAAAATATGATACTGTTTCTTGTGCTTACGTATGACCTACCACCTACAGGACACGATGAGATTAATCTTCAACATTAACCATTTAGTGAATGATTATAAAAAAGTATATGATGAATAAATATGAAATATAAGACATTATAATTCTAATAATATATATATATACATATATTTCATTTACCTTCTTCCATTCAGTATAATAATAATACAAAAACAATGATCATGCATACGTATGGCTTATCATCACTATTAAGAGTGTATTACATGTCACGAACCGACCCGGGTCGACCCTGAACCGGTCACCCGAGCTAATCCATGACATGGCCCAAAGGGTGTTCCCAATACCCATGGGCTGGAAACTAGTGTCGGGCATCAAAAGTAAAAAGGTGGGAATGATTTGGCCCAAGAGAAAATAAATTAAGCAGCCGAAATAAATAGACAAATGCAAATAAAGAAAGAGAAACCAACAACCCCACTAACCTGAACACGACCAAAACTCCACATGACCCCTTGGGTCACCTTCTAATACCACAACCAATGTCGCTCAGGGTGAACAACTGAATCTGGAACCTACAACAGAACTAAAAATAGGAAAACACTATAGGCGTGAGTATTAAAACTCAGTAGGCTAGCCCGATAAATCTATTCCCAAAGCACTACCTTTAAATAAAAAATTTACCAATTTCAGGTTTGAACTAGATTATACAAAATATGGTTTCCACACACACTTTCATTTTTAAAACAAGTAATAGTCCATTGCCCTTTTTAATTTAGGGAAAGTTTAATGTTTAAAGAAACACGTGCATTCATTTTAAAACATTTTGGGAACAATTTAGAAATCCAAACTTTAGTTGTTAGTCAAAAGGAAAAATCACACACAATACACAAAACACTAAGGGAAATGGAAAAAGTGGCACACAGGGGCCAGCAACCGAACTCGCCCTCTCAATTGTCCACCACATAAAAATAAACACTAAAAAAATATGGGTCGAACCTAGGAGATCGTGAAAAATCCAGAACATACTATACATGTGACTCATCTTGAAGGCATGACCTAACTCGATGATGTCATAACGCCCTAACGCTCGGTATATACCTACATAGACTAACCTAGGGGCCCAATCCCCATAGCAGTAATAAATCAGTATTCCCCTGCAATGGGGCCACTAGCCAGTGTGAATTCTAAACTAGTGTAGAAATCATTCTCATAAGATTCACTCAATATGCCAGGTTCCCATGTCAACACATACATTAAAAAGGGGTGCGTCCACAATGTAAATCAATCAGCCACGATGCAAAAATATCACACACAACTCACAAAATCAACTCACACCAAAGATCACCCTTGAGTGGGTTTTCCAAAATAATTTATTTTATTAAAGTGTCAAATGGGCCTTTACCAATTTTAAAGAAAAAACTCATTTTTCCAGAAAACCCAAAAGACTTTTTCAGAAGAATTCATCTTTAAAACTAAAAGTACATTTGAAATTCCGTGAATTATGTTTAAAGGAAAAATGGGCATTCTTTCAATATTGGGTGTCTGCTCGTCAAGAAAATGTGTCAAGTATTTGGTATAAAATAAACGGCTCTTTTCACACCAAATAATCATTTAAAAATTAATTATCTTATATTATTTATCATTCATTAAAATTAATAAAACATCAAGAAATTAATAAATTCTAAATTTAAATATGAGTGTATAGGGGGACCTACCTCGATTCACAGCTCAGACATGACGATGCAATACACCTTGCACAGGCACCTAAGCATGCGCAAGCTGATGATCGCGGTGTCATGGGGTTACCTCACCAACACGCTGAAACAAATTCAAGATAACTGAGAACACATAGCCATTGACTTAGAAGAAACCAAACAAACACCCAACACAAAAGAACCAGCTCGACATAACTTCAAAACATAACTCGTGCCATCAACACTATTTATTAAACCACTTTAAAATTTATAAAATGATTTCGAAGGAGTAACCCACAACCCAAAAATTTTATAAAACCACATAAATAATTTATAAAATACATTCAAGGGGCAGAAAAAAATATGTATATTTAAAATCCAACCCATCTCAAAAAAAAAAACATTTTTTCCAACACGCGCACACCTCCGCCCCTTTCAAAAACACCACTCGCACCTCCTAACCAACCCACAACTTGTAAACAAGAAGCGAGACAAGAATTCTAAAATTATTAAAAAATGTCATAGTCAACTATTTAATTAATAATAAATGCAAAAAATGAAAGGAAATAAAGTATTCTAAATTTAAAGGGCAATGAAAAGAAAACCAACCTCAACTTGTAGTCCAAACATGACGACGTGACCCGCTTCGCACTTGCGCACAAATACCTGCAAGTTTAAGACTGTGGTGAGTACCAAAACAGTGCAGAGACATCACCAGAGACTCAAAAACATGAAAACATTGGTTAAAAAAAAATATTTCAAACCAAGAAGCTATGAAAACCTCACCTCGACACAGAGGCAGGCGGACCAGAACAACCCCAAACAACTCGGCTTCAGAGGCGAACACTAAAACAACTATGGCGGAAACCAACATAGCACAAAAAAATATCAGGGAAACACAAAAGCAATTGAAATACTAAAATAAATGTGCACAATATAGTAAAACTCTTAGATTCAATATAGATGGTGAGCAAGACCAAACACACCCTACGAATAGTGGAAGGTGATCCGATGCGGTCCGAACCACCTCACCTTCGGCAGTGGTAGCTGGAAAACGCATAATCGAGGCCCAAGGAAGACTTTGAACACTCGGAGAGGGGTTCACGCCAGAGTAGCAGGTTTCTAGAGGTCAAAACAAAGGCCGGAGGGCTGCAGGCCAGAGGCGGGGCTCGCCAGAGCTCGGTCGGAGGTCACCGGAGGGGACGGAGGCCGCTGGCCGGTGGTGGGGCTCACCGTGGAGGGTGACCGGGAGGCTGGCGCATGTCTGGCACACAACGAGCAGGACGACGCTCATCAGCCAGAGATTGGGAGGAGGCGGAGCCGACACGGTGGGGGAGGCCAGCAGGGGGTGCGCGGGGCAGCGGTGGGTTATCAAAACGGGAGCGGGGGTGGCGGCCTGCGGACACGGGGGAGGGGTTGGCCCAGGCGGAGGTTGCCGGGGGGGGGGGGGGGGTAGGGGGAGCTAGAGCATTGGCCGACAGCCGCTAGCGGTGGAGGTTAGCGAGGGTCGGGGGAGAGTGGGAGGTGGGTCCGGCTGGGGCAAGGAGGAGGGATGGCGAGTATGAGGGTCGGGGTGAGGGGCGTGTGAGCGAGGAACCACGGAGGAAGGGGGTGCCACACAGTAAATGGGGGAAAGGGGGGGGGGGGGGCGACAGGGTTGCTAGGGTTTTTTATTTTTTTCATTCGATTATATTAATAATAATACAATTAATAATATTAATAAAATTGATAATAATAATAATACCAGAATAATAATATTAATAATAATACAAATAATAATAATAATAATAATAATAATCACAACATAATATTTTTTTTATCAACAAACTTTATTTTTAAAACGTAATACATTTAATTATCAAACTATAAGAACCGGGTACCTACAAACTCATCGCACGACCTAAAGAAAACATGCACGCAGAATGCGCGCCTCAACGCGGTCTGCTTGGGCACCCGCACAAGCACCTTGGGTGACCCCACAGTCACTGCTTACCACGCAGTGCCCGTACATGGGTCAGAAACTCACCAAGAACATTAAACGTCAGAAATTTTAACATCGGTACCTAGGATGATCCTTGACACGAGGATGTGGAACCCAAAAATAATAGAATAAAAATAAATTCAAATGTCGAGGTTTGATAACTCTCCCCACCACAGACACTTTCTACCCCCAGAAAGTCACCCAGGAGAACGATGGACCAAACAAGAATTCATGCCCAAATAAAACTAGGAGAAACCACAACATAAGAGAATGGGATAACAAGATAGGGTTATCCCCACCACAAGTACTCAACTAGTGTAGAAATTTTAACACCCAATCATACCACCCTGGGAGCGGGAGACATGGGAACTCCCAACTGATCAAAACCAACCTCTATAGCACAAGAAAAACAACACCTCCACTGAAACTTGGAACTCTCGACATAGACCAAAAACCCCGAACACTATAGAGAAACCACCGAGAAGAACATAACCCACAAAGTAAACTCGAGCATTACCACAAACACCGATCCTTCTATAGGCACTTACATCTCCAAAAGAACACAATCAAAATAAGATTAACCCATACAAGGTTCAAACACACTTTTAGAGAAAAACATACAATCTAGAGAATCATAATTCAAGCAAAAAAGACTGTTTGGATTACAACGAACACATCCAACCCAACTTCATGATGAAACAATGGACCTAAAACAACGCCAAAACTTTAACAGTGGAAGGAAGAGAATGGAAGGATTTTAAATTTTTTGTTGGAAACACGGAACACCAAAACCTGAACTAAGGCTTCACACCCCCGACAACTCTTGACTATGCATGAGATTCACCCCAAGACCTGTGGTTGGGGATCTGATGGTTGAAGCATCTCTTGCCTCATAGTCAGGCACTGGAATCTTCTGGTCACAGTGTCTTCCTCAGGCGACGCTTCCTGCAAAACATCTCTAGATGACCTAGACACCTGCAATGATGGAAGGTCTTCGGAGGCGTGTGACATGACGACTTGCATACCCTAAACATCCATACTGACGGTACACCATTAGACGGTCTGACAAACTAGAAGATAGATCCAATGTAGAGAACTCTTTAGAAACAAATTTACCTGACACACTCTTCTCATCAGATGTAGGACATTCACGAGCAACTGGATACGGTGGATTTCCAACTGTTTGTGCTTCGGAAACTAGCTCAGCTAAGAACACCTCATGAACCAACTTCTCAAAAGTGATGCTCCCAAAAAGGGAGGACCCGCTCTTTGATCTCTGAACAAGGACCCCTGATGAAGGGAGGAGTCTTCATCAAATCCTGCGAAGCTACCTCTAGAGAAAGACACAAGTTCCTAGAAATGGTCAGCATACACTTTTTCAGTCTACTGGCCATGTTGAACATGCATGAGCTCTTCCATTTTCTTCATATTCACCTCCACAAGTATAAAACATCGAACAAAGACATCTTTAAAGACACACCATATTATCACAACTTGCAGTAATGGTGGGAGAACAACTCCTAGTCATCCATAGATGGACCTTTGAACAGACCCAGAACAACATGCACTCTAACAGCTTCAGGAGTTCCCAATACCCTGAAGATGCGCTCGACCTCTTCCAGCCACTCCACTGTCTCTAACAGACTCCAATCATCATGAAGGACAGACGACATCTGAGAAAGACAAAAAACTGGGCATGACTCATCAAAACTCGGGGGACCTTTCTAGGTGGCACGTTTTGAACACAATATAAAACACAGAGCCAAAACCAATATCAAGCCAAAGCAAAATCAATAAATCACCCTCATCCAAAAACAACCATCTCAAAAAAACCAAAGCACAAACACAACCCAAAATTCCCTGTCTAAAAATCTCGTTCCATTTTATATTCCAAAACCACCCCCTTTTCTTTCAAACCACTTTCTTTCAAGACCACTTTCTAAATACCAAATCCACATTTCAAACCAAAATCACTTTCCCAAACCATTTTCCTCTTTAAAATCCAATCTTAAAAACAAGGTCAAGCTTTTAATTCCAAGTGCACACCCCAGTAATCCCATGAATAGTTGCACATATCTTCATCTGCTTTCATCCATACGCACCAACACACACTTCTCATGTATTCCCTCACATGTGAAAACGTTCATAAAGAGCACTCGAGGTTGCACCAAACCATATCTCCACATGTTCCAGGAAACCACTGGATTTTTAGTCCAAGAGCTTTCAGTTTTGAAAATCCCTTTCACAAATTTAAATCCATTTAAAAAAACATTCTCATTTCAAAAACCCTTTTTTTCATTTCCAAAAACACACTTACAATAACCAGAACTAAAACAACACTCAACTTGCATCAAACCATAGGAGTGAGGGCCTAGCGGTCACACTTAACCTGGAGACATGGTAGTGGGCCATACCCCATGTAAGCGTCAGCAACTAGGAAAAATTCAAACCGTGTACCTGGACTCCACATGGGTTACTACTCCATGTGAGATCACAATGTAACATCGGTTTACCTCCGTTGTCATCCCTCAATCCAAAAAAAACTGGAGCGAAACAAAGACTCAATTCTTGGACTATCCCTGGAGACTCGAGGTGCGGAAAGGGCGAGGGTTCCTGATGTCCTTACCATACCAACCTCTCAAGTCCCAAATATCCTAATATCCATCTAACAGACACCCCAAATAACAATAACCTCCCTTTTATACCATTTTGTCATGAACCAACCCGTGTCGACCTTGAACTGGTCACCCGAGCTGATCCGTGACATGGCCCGAAGGGCGTTCCTGATCCCCATGGGCTGGAAAATAGTGCCGAGAATCAAAAGTAAACAGGTGGGAATGATTTTTCCCAAAAGAAAATAAATCATGCAGTGGAAATAAATAGAAAAAATGCAAATAAAGAAAGAGCAACCAACAATGCCACTAACCTGACCACAAAAAAAACTCCACGTGACCCCTTGGGTCAGCTTCCAATACCACAACCAACATCACTCAAGGCGAACAACTGAATCTGGAACCTACAACAGAACTAAAAACAAGAAAACACTATATGTGTGAGTTTTAAAACACAGTAGGTTAGACCGGTAAATATCTTCCCAAAGCACTACCTTCAAATAAAGAATTTACCAATTTCAGGTTTGAACTAAATTATAAAAAATATGGTTTCCACACACACTTTCATTTTTAAACCAAGTAACAGTCCTTTTCCCTTTTTAATTTAGAACATGTTTAATGTTGAAAGAAACATGTGAATTCATTTTAAAACATTTTGCGAACAATTTAGAAATATAAACTTTAGTTGTTAGTCAAAAGGAAAAATCAAACACAACACACAACACACTAAGGGAAATGGAAAAAGTGGCACACAGGGGCTAGCAACCGAATAGGACCTCTCAATCGTCCACCACATACAAAAAAGCACTAAAAAACATGTGTTGAACCTAGGAGATCCTGAACAATCCAGAACATACTATACATGTGACTCATCCTGAAGGCATGCCCTATCTTGATGACGTTATAATGCCCTAACGCTCAGCATATCCCTACATGGCCTAACCGAGGGGCCCAATCCCCCTAACAGCAATAAGTCAGTATTCCCCTGCTATGGGGCCACTAGCCAGTGCGTATTCTAAAGTAGTGTAGTAATCGTTCTCAGAAGAATCACTCAATATTACAGGTTCCCATGTCAACAAATACAATAAAAAGGGGTGCGTCTACAATGTAAATCAATCAATCACAATGAAAAAATATCACACAAAACTCACACAATCAACGCACACCAAAGATCACCACTGAGTGGGTTTTCCAAAATAATTTATTTTATTAAAGTGTCAAACGGCCCTTCACCAATTTTAAAGAAAAAACTCATTTCTCGAGAAAACCCAAAAGACTTGTTTAGAAGAAATCATTCATCTTTAAAACTAAAAGTATATTTGAAATTCCGTGAATTATGTTTAAAGGCCAAATGAGCATTCTTTCAATACTGGGTGTCCGCTCATCAAGAAAATGTGTCAAGTGTTCAGTATAAAATAAACGACTATTTTCACACCAAATAATAATTTAAAAATTAATTATCTTATATTATTTATCATTCATTAAAATTAATAAAACATCAAGAAATTAATAAATTCTAAACTTAAAGGTGAGTGAAGAGGGGGACCTACCTCGAGTCGCAGATCGGACACGGCGATGCAATACACCTCGTACATGTACCCAAGCACGCGCAAGCCGATGATCGCGGAGTCGTGGGGTTACCTCACCAACATGCTGAAACAAACGCACGATAACTGAGAACATATAGCCGATGAATTAGAACAATCCAAATGAACAACCAACACAAAAGAACCAGCTCGACATAACTTTAAAACCCAACTCACGCCATCAACACTATTTGTTAAACCACTTTAAAATTTATAAAATGATTTCCAAAGAGTAAGCCACAGCCCACAGATTTTATAAAACCACATAAACAATTTATAAAATACATTCAAGGGGAAAAAATATGTATATTTAAAATCCAAACCATCTAAAAAAAACATTTTTTTCCAACACGCGCACACCTCCGCCCCTTTCATAAAACACAACTCCCACCTCCTAACCAACCCACAACATTTAAATAAGAAGCAAGAAAAGCATGCTAAAATTATTAAACAATGTCATGGTAATCTATTTAATTAATAAGAAATGCACAAAATGCAAGGAAATAATTTATTATAAATTTAAAGGGAAACACAAAGAAAACCAACCCCAACTTGCAGTCCAAACATGACGACATGACCCGCTTCACGCTTGCGCACAAATACCAGCAAGCCGAAGACTGTGGTGAGTACCAACGCAGTGCAGAGACATCACCAGGGACTCAAAAACACGAAAAATAGGTTAAAAAATATATATTTCAAATGAAGAAGAAGCACAAACCTCACCTCGACACAACGAAAAGTAGACCAGAACAACCCCAAACAACTCGACTTCAGTGGCGAACACAGAAACAATTTTGGCAGAAACCAACGTAGCACATAACACTATTGGGGAAACAAAAACTCAATTGAAATAATAAAATAAATATGCACATGATAGTAAACCTCTCAAATTCAATGGCGATGGAGAGAAAGACCAAACACACCCTACGAATAGCGGCAGGTGATCCGATGTGGTCCGAACCACATCGCCTTCAGCAGCGGTAGCCGAAATACGCATAATCAAGGCCTGAGGAAGACTTCTCACACTTGGAGAGGGTTCACGCCAAAGTAGCGGGTCACTGGAGGTTAGACCGGAGGCCGGAGGGTTGCTGGCTGGAGGTTGCAGGAGGGGGCCGGAGGCCGCTGGCCGGCGGCGGGGCTCACCGGGGAGGGTGACCGGGAGGCTGGCTTGGGTCTGGCGCATGGCGAGCGGGACAGCACTCATCAGACGACGAGTGGGAGGAGGCGAAGCTGGTGCGATGGCAGGAGGCTGGCAGGGGGGTGCGCGGGGCGACGATGGGCTGTCGAAACGGGAGTAGGGTGGCGGCCTGCAGACAAAGGGGAAGGGTTAGCACCGGTAGAGGTCACCAGGGGGCCCGATATGGGGCGCCAGAGCACTGGCCAGTAGCTGCTGGCGGCGGAGGTCAGCAAGGGCTAGGGGAGAGCAGGAGGCGGGTCCGGCCGGGACAAGGAGGAGGGCTGGCGAGCATGAGGGTCGAGGCGAGTGGCACGCGAGCGAGGAGCTGGGGAGGAAGGGGGTACCGCACAGTGAATGGGGGAAAAAGGAGTGGGGGATGGGGAAGCTAGGGTTTCTTGTTTTTTTTCATTCTATTATATTAATAATAATAATATCAATAATATTAATAATATTGATAATAATAATAATACCAGAATAATAATATTAATAATAATACAAATAATAATAATAATAATAATAATAATCACAACATAATATTTTTGTTATCAACAAACATTATTTTTAAAACATACTACATTTAATTATCAAACTATGAGAAATGGGTACCCGCACGCTCATCGCACGACCTAAAGAAAACGCACATGCAGAATGCGTGCCTCAACGCGGTCCGCTTGGGCACCCACACAAGCACTTGGGGAGACCCCACGGTCATTGCTTACCATTAAGTGCCCGCGCACGGGTCTGAAACTCATAAAGAACATTAAACGTCAGAAATTTTAACATCAGGACCCAGGCTGATCCTTGACGCGAGGATGAAGAGCCCAAAAATAATAGAATAACAATAAATTCAAACATCGGGGCATGACATTACATTTCATATAACTATATATATATATACTGAATATATTTTATATATAAATCATTTTTACATTATTTATTTTTTTAAATCATGATTTTAGAAATAATATCAAAAATAACATGTCAAAACACGTATGATAAACAATGTAGTTATTGCCCGAAATGTTTCTTTAACATGGAATTGTTTATAAACTAGTAATATAAAATCATAAATGAATAATATATGACATCATAAATATTAATATGACTCTTTTATAAGTTAATAATATTTTTAAAACCACTATACATAAGTTTTGGACACATATGAATGGAATCATACCTAAGGTAATGGATTTATGTCCCACTATTATTTTTGTAGGACGCATGTCATATTCACCACTCACTTATTTTACATGGTGTACATAATACCCATAAATGTATTTTATTATAATTAATAATAATATTATGGTATTTAAAAATCCATATAATTTAATTTACTTCATTGGGTATAAGATTCGACTGATTATAAATTTGTAAGAGAATTTCATCTCACTTTTTATTTCTAGGATATACATGCCTTATTCACCACTAATTAGTTTTGAGTGGAATCCATAATTCCCATGATTTCATTATATATTTTTTATACCTTAATTTATGGGTATTTAAACATCCATGTTATGATCTCTATTTCATGGGGTTTTGAGGTTGAAATGTTACCTAATGAGTAAGGTTGTTTTGTATTAATTTTTCTTTTTTGAGACACATATTTTGTTATGAACCTATGTACATTTACAAGGTGAATATATACCATTTGACATGTTATATATGGAATATCCTTATTTTAATGGTATTTTATTCTTCTTTTAATGTAATTATTTCATGGGGATTATGGTCCAAATTTTTCAATGTGGTATGTGACACTTTGAAATGCTTAAATATTTTTCATCTCAAGAAATATTTTTTTAAAAAATTATAAAAAAACATTCAATGAAAAATATTTTAAAATAATTTTTTATGTTTTAATGTGTTTTTCAATGATTTAATTATATGTTTTGAAAAAAATGCAGGAAAAATGATTTTATAATGTTTTCAAGATTCATTCACATGCTTTCAAGGAAAAAGGTATTCAATAATTTATTTCAATTTTTCATGTTTATTTTCAAAGGAAATGGTTTTCAAAAGGATTTATGATTCAAAAAAATATTTTGAAAGAAGAAATTATATTTTAATAAATAAATTTGTTATTTTTTTGATTATTCCTTTATATGTTTTCAATGTTTTTTTAAATAAAAGGGTTTTGAAAATATTTTAGGTTTTAAAAAGGAATTTTTAAGAAAATATCATGTTCCAAATGATCTTTCAAAATAATTACCCTTCTAATATGACATACTTTCTTATAGTTAAATAATACCACTAATATTATTTATCCAAATTGTTTTTCATGGGTTATGATTTTAATGAAATAATTATGAAACTTGTATCTTTTCCATCGGTTATGGTATGATTACATGTTCATGACACCCATTCAATTTCATTACTTATGATATGATTGTTTATGATATTTTTAAACATGTATTAATGATTTAATTATGATATAGGTGAGAGCTATATATCCCTAAAATGAATTGGGTAATGATTTATATCTCATGAGATAAATAAACATGACTTTTTTCACTAATATGGTATGAAAAGTGAACCCATACTACCGAGACAGTATGAGAAGTAGACCCACGCTACCAAGATGGTATGAGAAGTGGACCGATACTACCATGATGGTACAAGAAGTAAACCAATACTACCAATATGATATGATATGTGAACCCATAATACCATGATGGTTTTATAATTCAACCCATACTACCAAGATGTCCTTGGTAGCGATGTCTTGACTACCATGGAAATCATTTTTATATGCCTTTGTGTCTGACACAAATTCAATGTCTTATTCCTATATTATTCATTCATGTATTATGTTATTTATTTCTTTATGATTCATTTCTTATGAATAAAAAATATTTTTTCCATGATTCATTTTTATTATCTATGATATACAGGGTATGATCTTTAATTTTAATGATCATGTTTTCATACTCTTTTAATCATGAATATGGTTATATATCTACCCTGTTTTCCTTACTTAGTAGATGATCTCACCCCTTTTTAGGTTTCATTTCCCCTATGTTATAAGGAAAGATTTTACATAGGAGTACTAAAAGGATTTCTTTTTCTGGAAAATATTGAAGATATTCCACCCAACTAGATGATTTTATTCATTATTTCTGAAGGAAATAAAATTATATTGTCTTTGGGAATTTTTTTGGCTAATAAATTAAATTTTCCATATAATATATGTAATTTAAATGTATGAAATTTTTTGGCCTCTATAATTCGTATCATATAAATGGTTTAGTAAACCATTGGAAACATAGATGATAAAACCATAATGAGAACCCTACAAACATGTCTAATGATAAGTATAAGGATAAGGAAAATTATAGGATAATTTTAGGGAATTTTGGTAAAGGATAGAGAGAGTGGATCCTAGAAATACATCCTTGTCTAGATACTACAAGTGGATGTGGATCTAGAATAGATGTACCTAGGGTTAATAACTCTGAAAATGTGCATCAAGCTTGACTCAATCATAACCTAGAACACTACAACAGGCCTTAGTACACACCTGGTTTAAAATTATTGAGGGATAATATTTGGGAAATCACAAACACTTCTTGAACAATTATGAATAAATTAAATATAATTTTGTAATGAATAACGTAGGATGAACCTCAGGTGTCATAGATTAAGGATGTTTTTATAAATTAGATATCTTATAAGTAGTTTTTCATTATTATGTGTTTTATGATAATGATAATTGTTATGTACTCTATGAATTATGATTTAGTCATTGGAGGGAATCAGAATGAATTTTATTAAGATTGAATGTGATGGAATTTTTTTATGTACCTTCAAATAGGATGATCACCAGAGTGAAGGATGTTGTGATCATTCCTAATTAGTTTTTATTAAACATGATTAACAATTTGTAGATTAACCAACTCTCAAACACACCAAAGAAGATAAGGAATAAGTTCTCTGAGAGTTCGGGTAATGAAGACCATAGAGGATATAATATTTAGTTTCTTATATGCTAAGAATGTGGAAAGAAACACATAATTCCATCCATTGCGTCTACTGAATAGTTCATTTTTTTATTGAATTAACTTTCTTTGAGTTCTTCTTTTCCACAGTAAAAAATCATCCTAAGGTATTACCAACAATTGAATTTTTTAAGTGTGGAATGAATGGGCATTATGAAAACCAATTTCCTAAGAGAAATAATCCTGAAAGGAATCATCATTGTTGTATAAGTAATGTCTATATTATTGATGATGATAATACTAATGAAGAAAAGTGAAAGGAAAGATGTATTAAGTAATAGGATAAGGTAGACTTGTTAATCAATTATAAATAAAGTAGAATAATAAAATATTTTTTGTGTTTGGATTCCAAAATTATGAATGGTGAACTATATAAGGATTTTCCAGTTTATGTTTTGTTAAGGATTTACAAGAACATATTGAATGGTTCTGACAGACTAGAAAGGTAATTTCATGAAAGGTGATATTTTTATTAAGGGATGGTAAACCTTAAATTATTTTTGATATTGAGATAATTATAATTAGATAAGGATATGATAGATATAAATAAGTAAATTGGATGATACTGATTTTGTTATAACTGGATTAGGATTTTTTGAGAAGTGTTTTGTGCTATTAATGATGAAGGTGACAACATTTTTATATTTAAAAATATATCCAAAAAAATTTTGAATAAGGAAAAATTAATGATTACACTAAGGATATATGGTAAATCAGATTATTATCATGTTTCAAGATAATATACTATGAAGATCTCCACATGTGTGGTGTGTAAAAATTAGTAGCTATGCCATGTTGTTTAGGGATCATTGATAAGTTGAATTTAGAAATTTATTGACCTTGTTTTGAAATATTTGGATTTTAATCTTTTATAACAATCATAAAGTTAGATATTTATGAAATTCTTTGATGTTTTAGATATTAAAGTATTATCTTAAAATAGATGTATTTATTAATATTTAATAACATATGCTAACCTTTTTGTTATGATAATGATAGATAGAATAACATATAACTCTATTTATGGATCTCATGATCTGCCAATTCTTTAGGAATGAAAAATTCAACTTCATTTCTTAGTATAAGAGATAAAGTGGAAATTGATCATGGAACAAAAATGGTTGATGTTCTCCTGAAATCAAGTAAGTATTTATTCTCATGAAAATTATTCAACTCTATGGAAATGATCTTAAAACCAAAAAATTTATCCATGTACCTTTATTTATGATAAATCAGATCTTCCCATAGATCATCGATTTTTTATGGGTTTGTGGTTGTTATATTTCTCCTAATCATGTTCTCATTCACTATTCATGAGAACATGATAGTTATATTTCTCTTCGATGACCA
Organism: Viscum album; assembly: GCA_963277665.1. Taxonomy (NCBI): domain Eukaryota; kingdom Viridiplantae; phylum Streptophyta; class Magnoliopsida; order Santalales; family Viscaceae; genus Viscum; species Viscum album. The sequence continues at coordinate 933,276,522 of OY728165.1, forward strand.
AGTTTTTACCTTACATCTATGATCTCTTATATGGGGAGCTAGTTATGTGTTACTTTGGGTAACCATTATGTTTACAAAATTCTTATTTAAAGGAAGTTTTATAATTATTTTTACGATTTGGGTTTCTATGGAAGAAACTTTCAATTATTAAACCTTTGATAAAACAGATTAATTTTGAGGGTGAAATTAATTTTATGGGGGTATAATGTAACACTATGATATTATGTGAATTATTATTTTTTATTGAATTAATTTAATATTTTTGATATTTTTCACTTAAAACAACACTAAATATATATTTATATTGTTATATAAAACCACTATGTTTAGATTATACTATACATAACCCCAAGATAATATTGAACTACAAACAACACCGACTTGGCTTGTGTTATACACAACATTGAGTTTTGACGAAACAAAAATTTACTATTATGATATAGTTATAACCTATCCATTAAAAATATTAATATTAATAGTAATAAATATTTTTTATAAAAATTCACATAAATAAATAATATTTACAATTAAATTTATATTTTTTGGTAACATCATTATATATTTTGAAATATTTTTTCTTTAAGGAATTTTTTATTTCCTTTTTTGAATAATAATCAATTAATTTTAGACACTCATATAAATTTAATTTGGTAAAATAAACACTATTTTTTAATTCATAACCTAAAAAATAACTTTGGGAGAATGTTTTGTAATTTTTTGAGAAGTTTCATTTTCTAATGATGAGAGAGAAATACTACATTGTAGATAAAAATTGTGTTTTTTTGTTTAAAACAGTATTATATTTTAACCTAATTTTAAAGTCATAATATATCATTTATACATATATTAATCCAATATAGGACACTATAATCATTTTAATATAAAAATTAGATATAAATCATATTGAACTTTTGAAAGTTATTTATTTTCACCTTCTCATTACATATGTAGGATTAGTTTTGAAGGTAATTTTATAACTTATGTGAATTATATTTTGAAAAAACAAATACACAATTTTAATTATCATGATATTTATAGTCTAATAGGTTTACCTTAATTTTTTAGGAATAGTAACTATAGTATTTTTACCATAGTTAAGGGTAAATATAGTAATTAAATGTACAAATAATGTTATAATATTATAAAATTACCCTAACACTTTTCATAATTTCATTGGATGAGTGATTTTAAACCAAAATAAACCTTAGGATGAAATTATTGCATTTTTAGGCCACTTAAGTAAGAATATTAAATTCATTATGTTATATTTAAAGATAAGTTTAAAATCTAATACTCATATTTTTAATAAGTAAACCATTATTAATATAGGGTCATAAAAAAGATAAAATTGACTATAAATATTCATTTAATAATAATAAATTTATCTTAGTCATTGTTTTTTTAATTTTTATAGAATAAATTATTTAATTAAATAACTTCAAAATGATGACGCCGTAACCACTTAATTAATGGATGTATCAAATAAATGATATTAAAAATATTCAAAAAATATAATTTAACATAATTAATGACATCCAAAATTTTTATATATAATTTTGTTATGTTGGGGATATATTATAAGTTTTCTTTTGATGTTATCATGTTTTTAGGATATTTTTAAAATCTAAATAATGAATACTATCAAAATTTACATTGATGATACTTTAAAATAAATGTTATTTTATTAAATGATATAAAATTCATAGATTTCTAAAATTTGAAAAAATTACTATAATATGATTAAAAATTTCACCAATTATTCATTTGGGGTTCTTTTTTCTTTTTATAGTAACTATATTAACCGTAAAGTATACAAATACAAGTGGTCATGGTAAAAGTTAAAGGGTTTAGTTAATGGTAAAATCCAAATGATATGGTTAATATTGTGACCTAAAAAATGTATAAAAATCATTAGATGAGATTATTTTAACCCATAATAATCTTATATTTTAAATTAATCACTTTTGATTTATCTTTAATTGAAAATTAATTTATATTAATTTAAAATTTTAAGAGTTCTCTAAAGTGCCCTTCACCTCAATAATAAAATGTCACCTTATCCATAACTTCTTCACCTCAATTTGAACTTTAAATATCAGTCATTTACTACCCATTTATTATATAAACTTCCCTAGGAACACAATAGAAGTTATGGTCTTCTAAAAAGAAAAAATATAGTGCCCATAAGAAGAGATCTAGAGGGAGATCGTCAAAGAAGAGATAATCTCCTAACCGAGTTTTTCAATTTTTTTAATTATACTTCCTCTTCATGTGTTGATTATATTATAATGTAATAACTATAGTATAACCTATAATACGAGTTGTTATTTTTATTATGGAACAACCATATTCCATGTTTTATTCATCCTATGAAAAATGAATGTACCACACATGTGTACATACGACTTACCGTCTTCATGTTGTGGTGTAATCTTTTTTTCATCACTAATATATTTGGGTGGGTATAATGATGGATATAATGGATATATATAACAAATATGAAATTATATTGATTATTTATAATTAATATATGTTATAATTCCTGATTATTTTACCATTAAAATATTGATATCATCGCTCGTGTGTATGTATGACCTACCGTCTCCACCATGCAATGAGATTAATCTTCCACTTTAACCATTTCATGAATGATTATAAAAAAGAATAAATTAAATAAATATGAAACATATTAAATAATCATTATAATATAACACACAGACACACATTTATTTCATTTACCTCCAACCCATCAGTATGATTAGAATATATAAACAATGTTCTAGCATATGTATGACTAACCATCTCAATAAACAATTCATTCCTTTTAATATATATATATATATTATATAATAAATATATATGAAATATAAATCATATTTTAAATCTTTTATGTTAGTAAATCATGATATAATCAATAATATCAATAATAACAAGTCAAACCACGTACAATAAATAATGCAATTATTTCCCAAAACATTGTTTTAACTTGGAATTTTTAATAATTGAGTATTATAAAGTTATAGATGAATAATATATGATAAAATAAATATTAATATGATTTTGGTATATGTTAATAATATTTTTAAAACCACTATACATGTTTTTTAAACATTTATTGAGGGAATCATACCAAAGGTAAAGGATTTATGTCTCACTTTTATTTCTTCGGTAAACATGTTATATTCACCACTGTCTTCTTTTGTGTGCTGTATACACTACCAATAAATGTATTTTATGAGTCATATTATGGTAAATATAGTATGTTTATATTCGTATAGTTTTATTTCATTCAGGGTGCATATGATTAGACTGATTATAAGGGTGCAAGTGAATTTCATCTCAATTTTTATTTCTATGAGATGCATACCTTATTCACCACTCATTTATTCTATGCGGTATACGTATTGAACATGAATTTATTATATGATTTTTATACCTTAATTTATGAAAATTTAAATAACCGTTTGATAATCTAAATTTCATGGGGTTTTACGATTGAAAAGTTACATAATGAGTAGGGTAGTTTTGTCTCAATTTCCTTCTTTGTGACACAAGTTTTGTTATGCACCTATTTTCTTTTACAAGGTGTATATACTAGCATTTGACATGTTATATCAATAATATACATATTTTAATGATATTTTATTCTTCATGTAATGTTATTATTTCATGGGTATTTTGATTCAAATGTTTCAACAAAGTATGAGACACTTTGAAATGTTTAGAGATTATTTTCCTCAAGAAATATTTTCAAAATATCTTATAAGAACATTTTTAAGGAAAATGATTTAAATGAAATGATTTATGTTTTAAAGTGTTTTCAAGGATTAATTTACATGTTTTGATATATATTTTCAAGTTAAATGTATTTAAAAATGTTTTCATTCTTCCTTCATATGTTTTTAATGAAAAAGATTTTCAAAATGTTTTCAATATTTCATTACATATTTTCATGTTTATTTTCAATGAAAAGGGTTTTCAAATAGTTATATATATATAAAAAATAAAATAAGAAAGATTATATTCCCCATGAAATGTTTTAAATGATTTTTTGATTACTTTTTTGTTTTAATTTTTTTCTCATGAAATGTGGTTTTAAAATGTTTAATGTTTTAAAAAGTGATTTTTAAGAAAATGTCATGTACCAATTGATCTTTAAAGACCTTACCCACCTAATATTACATACTTTGTTATTGTATAAGAATAACATTATTATTATCTCTCCAAATGTTTTTCATGGTCTATTATTTTGATAAAATTGTTATGAAACCTATATCTTTACCAAAAGTTATTATATGATTACATGTTTATAACACCCATTAAATTTCATTAGTTTTGATATGATTGTTTATGATATTGGGGAACATGTATATATGATTTGTTTATGATATGGTTGTGACCTATATCTCCCACTAATGCACTGAGAAAATATTTATATCTCATGAGATAAATAGAATGGACCTTTTCCACTATGATGGTATGATAAGTGAACCCATACTACCAAGATGGTATGAAAAGTGTTGGGAAAAAATACCTCAAGATAAAATTGCATCATTTTTGGGTTTATTGTGTTTTTTGACAAAGTAGGTTTCCATGGTGAATTTTCGAGTTATGGAGATGTTGTTGAAAATCAATGTTGACAAATAACCCTGACAAAGGAATGGACAATCTGGAGGTGGTATAAAAGAAATGATACAAGGTGGCACCAGAAGATTGTTGATGGTGATTTTTTGCGATTATGAAAAGCTTCGTGAATAGAAGAGGTTGAAGTGCATCATGGCAGTGAAGGTATTTGCGAGGGAGCTTCGTGGAAAAGGTGTGAAGGAAATGACGGGATGCTCCACGATTACAAAGAGCTCCACGATTGAAGAATTTCCATGGGCCTTTGTGATATTGAGAGAATTTCAGCAGATTTTTTGGAGCTTCGGGATTTGTGATGACGTGGCATTGAATTCACGCAGAAGGTTCATGGGTTGGTGGAATTGCATATAAATAGGCCTCGACCCACTAGAGATAAGTACTGAGTTTTTGGAGAAAATATTTTTATCTCGGTTCGTGAAGGTCGTTCACAATGGCAGTGTGCTTCATGAAAGAAGAGCTTTGTGGCGGGTAATCTAGCTCCACGAAAGTTGCGAGCTCTGTGGTGGATCAGTGAACTTTGCAAGGGATGTTTCTTTGCGACTACTTGAGATTAGTGAGAGTGTTTTGCGAGAGTACTTCATGAGAGTGCTTCGTAAAAAGGTAGGAGTTTTTCCAAGGCTTGTATGAGCTTCGTGAAATTGGGAGCCTCACAAAGTAGGGTGCTTTGCAAAGGTTTTTCCAAAGTAATTGCCCAGTGTTTAAGGGAAAAGGGGTATTCATCAGTTGATGATATTTATACTTTAATAGAGCATCCACATACAGTGTAGGATTCATTCATTAGTGGTAATGAAGAGACCTACAGGTCTATAAACTGTGAGTGGATCTTCTGAAGAAGCAGTGAGCTCACTTCAGTTGAGGGAGCAGTGAGTTCTCAATTTGTGAGTGGTTGTAAACTAGAAGGGATAGTGGGTCCACTTAAAACTTGTAAACAACAGTTCAATTTTAGTGGAATTAGTACATAGGCACACTGCCGGTGTATTCTCCATGGACCTAGTCCAGTTGGGGTGAACCAAGTAAATATCACCGTGTCCTATGTATTCATTAAGGTTTATTCATACTCTGTATCAGGAAGGAGAGAGAAGAGGGATTTATCTAACATCCAAACAAGATAAAAATGTGCAATTTTTTTAATCTTTTAAACCCTGATTCACCACCCACACTCAGGGTTTCTATCCTAGTGTACTTAAAAAAATGTGACCCCATACTACCATGATGGTTTTAGAAGTTAACTCGTACTAACAAGATGGTATGAGAAGTGAACTCATACTACTAAGATGGTATAAGAAGTAAACCCACACTACCAAGATGGTATAATAAGTGAACCCATACTACCAAAATGGTATAGTAAGTGAAACCATTCTACTAATATGATATAAGAAGTGAACCCACACTACCGAGATGGCCTACGTAGTGATGCCTCGATTAGCATGTAAATAATTTTTATATTCTTATGCGTCTACCAAAAATTCCATGTATTATTGTTGTTTTATTCTTTCTTTGATTATGTTCGTTATTTTAGTATGATTCATGTATTATTAGCTAGAAATCTTTATGCATGATTCATGTTTATGATCTTTGTTATGAAGGGTTTGATCTTATATTTTCATGATCATGTTCTCATACCATTTTACTCATGAATATGATTATATATCTCAATTTTTTACCCTTACTGAATAGTTGAGATCACCCCATTTTATTTTTCATTCCCCCCAAGTTATAAAGAACTTTTTAAAATAGGAGTACCAAAGAGAATGATCTTTTTGGGAAATGGTGAAGATCTTCCACAAGACTAGAAATTTGTGTTCCATGTTTCCAAAGTTATGAAATTAATAATCTATTTGGGAATTTTTTTGTAGAATATATTAATTATTATTCATAATTAATTTAATTTCCTTCGATGAAAAGAGAGGGTCAATATATTTATTACAGAGTAAATTATGAAAATAAAATATTAAAATACGGGATTCCTATTTTCTAGACTATTTAGTAAGGTTTATAAACATTATCATTAAAAATTTCATCTAGTCCTGCATATAATCAATTAAAATGGTAATTTTGAGATGAAAATCATGATATATGGTTTGATGATGGACCAAAATTATATAAAATTTCTAAGAGAATATAACATTGTGATTAGAGATCCTCTATAAAAAAAAGAAAAAAGCCTATCAATACTAAAATAATTTAAAGGATGATGTTAATTTATCATTTTAAAGAAATAGGTTTTATAGATTAATTTATAATAACGATATCTACAGAACATAAATAATCAATTGAACTGGAAGAATAAATTTTAAAATATCAAATTTATATGAAATGATGTGATTTTAATGCTCTAGATTTAGATAAGTCTAATAAAAACAAAAATTTAAATTAGAAGGGAAATTTAATGTAGATAAAGAATCATAATCTTTGAAAGAGAAGAGGAAGATAAAAATCGATTCACTATTTTTTCAACCAAATGAATACCCTCTCAAAGAGAATATTATTAATTTAGATAAATTATTCAAGAAGTTAATTAATAATAATAATGAAATTTCAAATGAAAATGTCAAAAAAGTCAAAAATTATAATGTTGAATGAGAAAAATAATAAAACCATATTATAGGTTAGATAAATATAATGCTAAAGGCTTAATAGAATATACTGAGTGGAACATTTTAAAATAAAAGATGAATAATAAATATTTCATGAAACTAAATTAATCTCAATTTGAAATATATATCATGTTTACAATATCTATGAAATAATATATCACTTAAGAACAACCATCAATAATAATATTATATTTTTATGGAAAAGTGAATGAAGTTACTTTATAAGTTCTTGAAAAAGAAAATTTATTATCATCACCCTATCAAGTGATTTGAATCCTAACATAGAAAGCATTAGATGAAATATCTCTAAATATGGAGTATAAAATAAATAATTTTTTCCCTTATCATTCCTATGAAGTTGCAATATCACTAGAAGAACCTATTTTGAAAGAAATTTTCATTCATAAACTAATTAAAAAGATCAATGAAGTCACATTAAGAAAGACAGTAGTTAAAGATATTTCATTTTTAAGACTCTTAGTTCACAAAATAACTATTGTAACCATGATACTTTCAAATAATTATATTTAAATATTTTATTCGTAAAAAGGTGGTCCATGATCAAACTCTTCTACATTATTATTTGATAGAACTATTGATGATCAAAATGTATACAATGATGATACCATTGACATTAAAGAATCTTATCAAAAAAAAATCAATGTACTAGATATAAACTAATCATTTCTAAAGAAAAAATAAGAAAAAATATATTTGATAGCTAATTTAAATCAACTAATTCAGATATAGTTTACTAATTTGATAAAATGAATAAATAAGTTCTAATCATATATAGGTTAATGAATCATACCTTTGATATGATTCCAAAACTATGTTCCAAATTGGGACTGCTTCAAAATCAAAATATCTGTGCCCATAATCTAGAATGGAAAAATAATTTAACAGATTCTATATCAAATTTAACTAATATATAAAAAAAATTATTATTTTTTGACTTCTTGGTCTGATGTTAAAAAAATTCCAATATAATAAATCCCTATTTAGGGATATCAATCCTATTCATGAGAAAACATTTTCACTGTATCCAAACTATGATATTCTCTATGAGAAATCAATTTTTTCATGAATAATATGTAAAATATTTGGAAAGTAATTTTGTTAAAATTTCTTCATATTTTCAAGTTTTAAAAATATTATTGTAACATAGAATCAATAGATGGGGGACTAGAAATATAAATTCAAATATCAGATCTGAAATATCATTTCTCTTAAAGATTTTTTTTGTGAAAGATCTGTGTATAGTATATCGAGAATCCATATTTTTTGATAATATGTATTATTTTGACCAAAAATTCAATTTACAAGATGATTTTCTTGCTGTTAAATAGAAATACCTCAAAAATATAAAGAACCTGATCATAACATAAATCAAGAGGGATTGATTTTCATGTTTTTTTCTTTTATTTTTATAACTCATAAATTTTGATATTTATTAATAATATTATGTCATGATATACATTGATAATATTTCTTGATGATACCATCAGATGATATTTTATAATGAATTTTTTTATGACAAAATTAATTCAATGGATTTTTGATTTAAAAAAAGGAATATTTTTTTTAAAAAAAAATTAAAGGGGGAGAAGTTTTATAAAAAAATAATAAAATATATTATTATTAACATTCGTATTATTTTTAAAAACATATAAATAATTCCCAATCTTTGGTGAGATAGAAAAATATTTTATCATCAAAATATTAAGAAATAATCGAGGATTTTTATTAAGATTCTGAATGTATTAATTTTCCATATGTGTTAGTTATTTTTAAAAAGGGGTATATTGTTGATTCATACAATTTAATTACTTTTGGATTTTCTTATCATGAAAAAAATAATAAGTATATTATTTAACATTAATTATTTTTTCAATTTTTTTAAAAAATAATTTTTTTAGAATAATGATAACCAATAATTTCATGAAATACTGATGGTTACTGGGTTTTGAAAAGTCATGTGATATTAAAAATTTGGAAGTACTGAGAGTTTTAATTTTGATAAACAAGATATTAAAATAAAATTTTATAATTCATATAATGAAGCATTATGGTGGGGCTGAACAACTTCATCTGTAGATGTGGTGAGATAGTCTTTTTATCAGAAGATAAATAGTAAGTTGTATCTCATGCTGTTGTAATTGACCCTTAGATATGTAGAATTCGATCAATGGATGATTTAATATAGATAAATTTATACCTCATAAATATTATTAATTTTGGATAACAATAGTGATATAAGAATACTATGAGCGTGTTAATCAATTAAGTCTTCATCTTTATGTTGACTTATGTAAATGTAAATGTTTTTCTTTTTGATTTTTTATTGAGAATATGCTTGAAAGTTTTCACTATAAAATAATATATCAATTCCATTTTTTAATGACTTTACTGACCTACTGTACCTTCTAGTGTGCATACTGATCTACCCATTATTGTAAGAGAGGAATCAATATTTCTATTAATATAGCGGGTAAACTGAGATTCTTGTTATTAAAGAAAGAAATACCAATTTGGGTGACTATGGAATTATTTTGTAATGAATACAGAGCCATGCTATTAGATTTTGGAATCATATACCTTTTAATATGTGTATTTTAAAGGATAACATGAAATTGTTTTCTGTTCCCCCTTTCCGTTTGGGTTGAAAGTACATATTTTTTCAATATCATGTAGGACATGTTTGGTAAATAATACCCTAGGTTTCTTTATTTTCATTTCATTTATTCTTTTAATATTTTTTTATAAAATTCTGTTGGATTATTTTTTTGTTATTATTTTTATTATTAATTGAATTTTTTTTCATCTTTTTGAAGATAATTACTTCGATATTAATCTATCAATTTTTTTGGTTAAATGAAAGTTATAATGATAATTGTTTAAATACATGTGAATGTTTAAAATCTATGGATAATTTCAAAACAAAAATTAACCCCAGGACATTATTCTATATCCATTAGAATCCTATAAAATATACTTCCCTTGAATGTCTTTCCTCCTATTAAGGATATTACACTTGTTTTTTTCATCCATTCTAGTTGTGTACATTCCTTTATTTCTAAAATATACTCTTCTTTAGTTATACAGAGTTTTGAAATTTCATTCCTCTCATTTATCCACCAAATAAACTTACTCCCAATGTTAAATACTCCTCAACATCTATATTTTGTACCCAAAAAATCTTTATCTCAATCCATTTCTAGGTAACCATATAATTATTTATCATTACATACACAATACACCTTACCATAATCCAGTGTGTCTCATATATACCTCATGATCTTCTTTATAACCAATAGATTATTCACCATGGGGAAATATTGGTAGTGGGTATACAATAATGTTGTGATGAATATTTTTGGTCTTTTTCTTGTAACTTAAAACCATAGTCCAATCTTCCTCTAGTTATGTGTTAGACCACCTTTCATCCCTTCCTAAAATTTTCCCATATTGGTTGCAAGCATTATTACAATTCAAATAATATGGATATCATGACTCTAAAATTATTCGGTACATCCTTCTTATATATATACTAATAAAACAATTTATAACACTATTTTTAGATATCTTTTATCCCGAAAAAAATGTGATCAATTAAATCTTAGATATTTAAAAAAACATCTCATAAAATGCACAAAATCCTCCATTTAGTTCTAAATGATTCCTATGAATATAATATCTTCAACATATACGAGCACCATACACTACAATTATATAATAAATATCTTGTAATCATTTTTATGTAAACCTCCTCATATAGATTATTCATTTCATAAGAATGTATTCAGTTGAGAATTCTATGCCCAAATTTCTTCTATTAAACCATAAATGGGATTTTCAAAGTAAATAACTCTAAAGGAACATTCAGAACTAGAAAATATAATGGTTGTTTAATATAAACATATTATTTGAAAATTTTATTTAGAAATTATGTATTAACATCCATTTAATAGATTATGATTTTTATCTAAACAGATAAATAAAATAAGAGTCTTAATTACTCTAGTGTTGTCACTGGGGTGAATGTTTCATCCAAATAAATTCCCTCCACTTGTGAATTATACTTGATTTATCTATTGAAATGTTTTTAATCAATATTCTATTATCATAAAATTTACTTGTATAAAAATTTCATTTCCACTTATATTTTTATCAATTCACCTATCTATGAGCACCCAATCTTGTTTTTTCACATTTTTCTAACTCTTCACCCATAATCATTGACCATGAATCATCATTTCATGATTTTTCAAATGATGTAAGTTCTAATTTATATAATAGATAATTATTCTCTAAATATATCATCATATGATATTTTTTAATGTAGTCTTATGACTGATAATATTTTACTCATAAACCTCATCGTATCATTTTATCTATTAATTCACTTGTTAACTCATTTTGAAAATTTCTTCCTACACTCGTTCAGCCTATAAATCAATCTCCGACCACACTTAAATATGGGAATCTTGATCTATTTCAATTTTTTTAGAAAATAATTTTAACACCTCCACATTCTTCAATCATATTCATCCAATTATTGTGATATTTAAAGGCCTCACTCTTGATTAAGTGGATAAAATATATCCCTTAATATCCTATATGTAAATATTTACATTAATTTATTTATTGGTTCTAAATATATCATCTACTTTTGAAAATTATATTGTTTTAAAATTGTTTTTCTTCTATGTCAAAATTTTCATAGGGTTTCATTCTCTATAGGAAATATCCATAACCAATCCCATATGTTTATATAACTACTTATATTTCATCATTTAAGTAGTTATGATAAATTCCAATTTAAATGAATATTTTTTGGAAATGGTGATTGAAATTTTATTTCAGCTTTCTACGATGCAATTTTTTAAAGTGGTATAATAAATGAAAATTCATGATTTATCCAATGCTTTTATATTTATTTTTCAAATACATAAGAGGTGTAATATATTCCAATGAATAATCAATAAAATTTTATTTTTATCCCAATTTAATTTTAGAATTTTCGCCAAAACTTCATAATGGATTCAATCACTTTAATTATATACTCTATAATCAAGATACAACAAATGAAACTATAATATTTAATGAGAATAATGAATTAATTATCAATATATTTTTTTCAAACCCTCATAGTTCTATACACAATTTGGATCACATAAAATAGTTTTTGTCCACTTTTATTATATGGATAGTTGGTATTTTTCAGTAGTTTTCCTCTTACAAAAGAAGAAAAATTATTCTTTGAATGTCATTTCAAATTCAAAATATTTGTTAAATAATTATTTAGATATATTTCCATTTTAATGTTGATCATTATACATAATAATCCTATTCCAAAGGAAATAATCCTACTTTATCATAATAGAAAAATTGTTTTTTCCATGAAATATACATGCTATATAATTAGTTCTGTATCCCATTAATAAAGAGTCTAAAGTTATTACTTCGATTGAGCATCTCTTCTGAGGAAACATGGATTCTAATGTATATTTATAATGTTGACTCACTTTTATAATATTTTGTTGAAATCCACGGATATAATGAACATATGTATTCCCCAGTTACTACCTAGAGATACTTTTCATTCGACATCCCTAGATTTAAAATTCCTTATTATTAAAATCATTTCCCTAATATAAAAATGTGTCTTAAAATTATTTAAGAGATTTATATTTTTGGTAATGTGGGATGAAATCCTACTTTTATAGACCTAACTACTATTTTTTATATTTCATTTAGATAAATACCCACTAAGATAGACTTATAATTATCTTATTCCCCTTTTAAGAGGTGCAAGATTAGTTGAGACATGTGGTTCTTTCTTATAATTTTATAATTAAAATAAAAAATATCATAATCTCTTACACCAATGAATTGATGATATTTTCAAAAATTAATCTACTATGATTTATAAAATACCATTTTTCTTTTAATCCAATTGGAGTATGTTTTATTTATCCATCACCTACAATTTATAGACTTTTTAATAAAAATTAGAATAGTTATTTCAACAACCCAAAAACTATATTTTATTAGGGACATAGTATATTCTATCATCCTTTATTTCTATCTACAAGGATATTCACCTCTCATATGTATTATAATATCTATACATCATATAATTTTATCTCTATAAATGCAAAAAATTGGAATTTTATCAATGGAAAAACCATTCCACCACTTTATCTCCACATATTTTTAACTTTTCAATAGCACCATGATTATTGATAAATCCTTGGTGTTTTTAGGTTTCATTGATATTAAATTAATACTTATATTTACAAAAACTCCTTGATCATTTGATGTTTTATCTTTTAATCTGATCCCAACTATTTATATAGGCTTATTATTTTATTTATTTATCATATTATCAATAATATTTTTCTTATTATTAATATTTCTATAATTATTTTGATATATCATTCCATGAATTGGAAAATTTTCTTTAATAATATATTAAAAAATATGATCCATCATTCAAAAATAATAAAATTATTCTTCTAGTGATTAAACCAACTTTTTATTTTTTATGGTTGGGTATAATGATCACTGGTAATTTTTTCTTTCTCTTCAACTTATATATTGAAGTCAATCATTTATTTGTATGTATATTTAGAATGCAAATATCTATGAACTAGATTATACAGCCATGTAATTTCATATTCATTTTGATCAATGTATACTACTGACTATTTCACTAAACTTTATATCTTTCAGGTTTCCTATTTTTAATTTCCAATGCTTTAGGAGAACCATCGAGTTTGACATTCAATTTGAAAAATACTTGTGGATGATCTTACTTTTTTGACCTTAGACTTTTTTGTTAAACAATTTACACTATATAAACTTATACATATGAAATAATCTCAAATTAAATATCATCAAGACCCCTTTAAGATTTTTTCTTCTTATTTACTGAAAAACAATTTCAATGGAATTTATTTCTAATTGAACTAAAAAATTTGGTATTTCATCTTGGATGAAACTGTCCTTTGTATGTTGAATCCACATAATCTTAGGTAATATTTTCCACATTCCTTGGGAATATTTTTTTAATATTCACGAACATTCAAAAATTTAAACAATGAATGGCATGTCAAACATAACAAATTACTTATCCATGATTTAATATTCTTGTAAAAAGAAAAATAAACTCATTTTTTATGTATTAAAAATTATTTCTACATTCATGAATTTAACGATTCTCGGTTTCATGGAAATCAATTTCTTTTAATGATAGACTATATGTACATTCTAGTTTAACACACATCTCATAATCCAACATCTTACTATAAGGGTAATCAAGTTTCATATTAGTTAGTTCTTGTTCATAAAGAGTAGATACCACAACATTGTTCAAGGGTGGAAATATTCTGGTAAAATTTTTAGGATATCATCATATTCAATTTGATCACTAGTTAAATAAATGGATCCCACAACATCAATGACATGATTGAAGAATAAATCAATATTCTTACTTAGTTTCATCTTTAAATCATAGAACATATAGTAAAACACTTATTGTCTATCTAAATTTACCTATAATCTACATCATAAATATTTTCCCATTAATAAAATATAGATTTTGTAAAAGTAAGTCTATCACTTTCATATATATCTAGTTTTATAACACATTCGATGAGTCATTTTAAACTGCTTTCTTAGTGTGAAAAGTATATTTTCATGTTTGGTCAAAGAAATCCCTATAGTGTCAAGTAATATGATGTTGAAGACATAATGTACAAGATATTATGAGTGGGAACTCATTCTATTGTTCCATATCTGAAAATTATTTGTAGTTAACAAAGGCCTTGATTTTCAATGACTCTATTTTCCATATTATAAAACTTTTTGTATAAAAATTCATTATAAATTTACCTTGGGTTTTTTATATATCTTATTGTACCCATAGTTCCATTACACATTTAATGGGATGGGTAAATAAAGAATATAAAATATACATTTATTTTTTCTGGATGAGGTTCTAATGTAAGTTTGAATAATATGAACCTATCAATATTTAATTACATATAGTATTGGGATATAGAAAATAATGTTGGGACACATTGATTTTACTTGGTTCACCTTAAAGGGATACTCAAATGAGAATAATCCAATAGATTGATGATGTGATAAGGATTAATACTATGCACTATGATTGTTTCAATTATCTCAGCAAGGAACATTATTGATCCATGGTAAATCACGACTCTTTCCTCTTTTCTTAGTGTTTTGAGATATGTATTGCTACATAAATATGGTATGACAATGGGTAAGATTTTTTTAATACAGTGACACTTGTTCTTATAAGGGAGTTATCAAATATATTCAATTTCTTATTTAAATATTGATTTTAAATTGATTTCCCTTTTAAAGACCCGCAGATTTCAAGGAAATTTTTTTCTTAATTTTCTTTGGAATTTTACAAGAGCGCAGCTTCAGACGACACCTGATTCCGAGGCCCGGTGTGCCCGGAATCAATTTCCGAAGATTGGCTCGGGTACGTTCAGTGAACGGACGAGCGAGTTTTTCTATCTTTTGAACCGGTGCCCAGAATCAAATTCTGAGGGCACCGATGAAATCGCAGCGCCGGTATTTGCTTAGAAACTCCTCTTCCGGAGTTGCGTTTTCTCAGACGTGGTTTTTAAATTTTGGGGCTTTAAGACAGAAATAAAATAAAATTTGTGCGACAACTTTATTTTATTTCACTTAAGCTGCTTGGAAGTCACTTGGAAGCCACTTGAACTGAGTTAAAGCGGATAGGGTACTATCCGGAAATATCCTACCCTCTTGGTAGGATATTTGTGAGGCAGGGCCCGCACGAGCCCCGCCGTTTCTTTCGCTAAGTAACGCACCCGCGAAAACCCGTCAAAGTAACTGAAAAGTCAACCGACGCGTTTTCTTTATTTCTTAATAGACCATTTAATTGGGCGGTTTATTTCGTGAATTAAATGGGCTGTTTCATTCGTTGAATTAATTCAACGAATTTAATGGGTCGTTACTTACGCGTTTTGCGTTTGTTGGCAAAATAATAAAATAGACAAACTTGTCTATTTTGGAGGATCCTCCTGTTGTGCGAGATCCTCTAAACCTCCACTCTCCCCGCGAAGAACGCGAAGAATGCGAAGAACGCGAAGAACGCCGGAACCGGAATTCGACGACGCACGATCCGCGACGTCCACAAACTTTTCCGCGACCTTCTCCTTCTTCTTCTACGGCGCCTCTTCTTCCGCGGCGGACCTACGATCAGCGGTTAAAGGTGAGAATCGAATCTTCTAATTCTCCCCTTTTTATAATTCGATATCATCGGATTTAAATTAATTAAATCCGTTTGATCTTGATCCGGAGATCGTCGGCGCGGCGTTTTTCCCGCGGTGCGACGAACGTCTCCTCCGCAACGACGCGACGATCCCCTCCTTCCGCGACGAGCGATTCCGCGACGACCTCACATCTGACGACGACAAGGTAAGGGTTGTTGGAATATTTTATTTTACTTCCCGTGTTTATTCTTTTAAAATAAAGAAGTCGATCACGGAACAATTTTAATTTATTTAAAATTGTTGATTGGTTATTTCTTTTTCTCCCGTTGTTTATGACTAACGCGGAGGGTGCGGATCTAACGAACAAGACCCGGCAACCCTCCGCCGATCTTTTGTTGTGCGGATTTGGCGGACGACGACGAACCGTGCGGCAAGGACGATCCGTTGATCCCGCAGTGAAGATCGGCCCCCGGAAGGAGCAATGGCGCAGACGGGAGGCAAAACGGGCCACCGGAGCAACTCCGGCGGCCCGCAAAAGGCGGCGGCGGCGGCGAACCGCCGGACCGCGTCCGCGGTCCGGCCACCCAGCACGCGGCCCGCGCGGGCCGCGTTCCTCCAAGCCGCGGGTCAAACCCGCGGCGGTTTCTTCGGCCGCTCGGCCGAAGCCGAGCCGGCCGGTCCGGTCGGCCGGGCCGCGCCCAGGCCGGACCGGACCCGGCCTAGCCGGGTCGGGCCGGGTCGGGCCGAGCCGGTTCGGCCGACCCGGTGCGGCCGACCCAGGGGTGGTTCGGGCCGGGTCGCCCCGGGCCCAGAACCCCCGTTTTCGGGCCTTCTTCGGTCTTTTGCCCATATCTTGGGCCTGAGACCTCCGATTGACGAACCGTCAGCGGCTACGCGATCCTTGGATCGATACGGTCGTTTCGGTATATTATACTCAAGGTTTAGGAAGACTTTGGGTTCGGCTGGGTTGGTTCGTACACGAAACCAACCGGGCCCTCGGAGCGGAAACGCTCATAACTTGAGCTACGGACGTCCGATCGACGTACCGTCAGCTGTGGTAGTTTCCTCTAAGTGAGACGGAACTTTTGGCATACTCCGCCCGAGGATCGGATACAGGCGGAGTACGGTCGGGTGGGTTTTGCCCTAAAAACCAACCGGGCCCCTGGGACGAAAATGCCAATAACTCTCAGACCGGGCGTCCGATTGACGCGCCGTCTGTTGCGTTGAGATCCTGTTGTCGATACGGAACTTTTGGATACATCAACTTCGGACTACGTGTCAGTTGATGTATCAGCCTCTCGGCTCGTGGAGCGGACCCTCCTAAACGAGCTCGCTGTGTGCGGGAACCCTAGCGCTGGCTGTGACTTCGACGACAAAGCAGAGATCCTCCGTGGACTGCGACGACGGCAGAGCAGAGATCCTTCGTGGACTGCGGCGACGACTATGCAGAGATCCTCAGTGGACTGCGTCGACTACTGCACTCAGCGATCCTACGTGGATCAGTGCTACATGTTCTGTGTGAGCCCGATCCTATGTGGGTCCTTACTACCGGTTCTGTGTGAGCCACTGCCTACAAGTTCTGTGTGAGCCCGATCCTGTGTGGGTCTTTTGCGGGGGTTAGTACCTATCGATCCTTCGTGGGTCCGACGACTTAGATGGATCAGTGATCATCTTTGACGTCATCTGAAAAAGTATACCTGGTTGAGCTGAATCTTATGTTACTCTCCTTTGTGGTTTGTGTTGAACTATCCTTTTTGGATTTACTGTTTACTCTCCTTTGTGGATTTGAGTCTTGCTTTCCTATGTGGATTGAGTTTTTCTTGAGCTCGTGAGCAGAGCTAGAAGTGGGGACTTAGGTATATGTATGGGCATATACCTAAGTCGAGTCAGATGTTACTTCGTGATTGCATCTTCCTTTTTGTGCTATATCCTTTGTGGATTTCGGGAGACCTTCGGGGGTCTCGGGGTCCTTACTGAGTAGCTTATACTCACCCCTGCACGGGCTATGCCCGCACCTTGTTGTGTTGGATGCAGACAACAGACAGCGCTGATCACGGTTGGGGCGTGGAGCAGGACGGTACCTGGAGGTGGACCACTGAGCGGGACGTGCTCGGAGCGGACGTGGGACCCGAGGAGCCTGGAGGCTATCTGTACCCACCCTTCAGGTGGGATTGCCAGTGGACGACGCGAGGCTGCCGTCTTCTCTTCAGTTGCTGTTCTTTACTTTTTCAGTTGTACTTTCAGTTGGGCTTGTATTCCGGCCCCCTTTACTTTTCTGCACTTGTAGTTACTTTCCGCTTGCTGACTCTGTGGTGGTTGTTACTTATAAAGGCAATGCCTTCCCTGTTTACCGGGATTTTACGCCTTGGTGCTAGTCGCCAGCCCCTGGCCTATGGAAGGCGGGCTTGGGGTAGTCACTGCACGGGCCCCGAGGTCGGGTCGTGACAAATTGGTATCAGAGGTGGTCGGTTCTACCGCAGACTCTGATCGTCTTTTCTTTCTATATGAAGCAATAGCGTTTAGTGTATTGAGTGTGGTTATCAGTTCAGGGAGCCCAGTGTTGGTGCGGCGGCCGACGTATCCGTACACCAGGACCCTGACTCCTGATTTCCGACTTAATGCATGAAACATTGATTGCGTGTGTGTTTCAAGTCTTCTTCGGGATTACTTGTGTCAGCTCACCGGGTATACTGATCTGCTTTATGAAAGTCTCAAGTTTTCCTTGTGATTACTTGTGCCAGCTCACCAGGTATACTGTTCTGACTGTGGTGCTCTTGTTCTCCTTTTCAGGATGGCCCCGCGACGACAGCCAGCTAGGGTTCTGAGTGTAGGGCGCGACGGCAGCCCACCGAGCGACGAGGCCTCGGTGCAGGGCCCTTTGCCAGCAGTGGCACTGGCGGTAGCTTTACCCGCCGAGCCACCGATGCTACCAGTACCAGACGCTGACGATGCACGTCGCCTCAGGGCACTGCATGAGTTTCAGAGCCAGCGACCACCCAGGTTTCGCGGTGAGGCGGACCCCCAGGCCGCCGAGGACTGGCTAGAGGCGGTGGTACGGATCTTTAGGCTAGTGAGGACACCAGCGGATCTCATGGTGATTCTCGCGGCGAGCCTCCTGCAGGCGGCGACAGGACGATGGTGGAGCTTGATGCTCCAGGTTCACGATGAGGCATCCTTGCTCTGGACGGACTTCGAGAGCCTCTTCCGCTCTGAGTTCGTCCCGGCCACCCTCCGAGCGGTGCGCATCCAGGAGCTTCTCCAGTTGCGCCAGGGCAGCATGACAGTCGCTCAGTACGCGGCGAGGTTCACTGACCTATCTCGCTACTCGACCGACATGGTACGGGACCCCTTCTTCCGGGCCCAGACCTTCGAGCAGGGCTTGCGACAGGAGATTCGGGCGTCGCTGATCTCCCTTAGCATTCCGACCCAGGCGGGAGTGCTGGAGCGAGCCCTCCTGATCGAGAGCTTCCTGGCAGAGCCTTCTTCAGCGGCGAGACCTAGCGCAGGGCGGCAGGTAGCTGAGTCTTCGGCAGCAGGTAGCCGACGGATGACTCTCGGGTCCAGGCAGACCAGACCCCCACGCAGACGGCCTCAGGACACCGGCTCAGCAGTGCGGGGCACACAGCGGAGTGCCAGCCTTCCGAGAGGCAGGCTGTGCTACTCCTGCGGCGGGCAGGGTCACATGGCTCGTGACTGCCCGACTCGCCGATCAGAGGAGCAGCAGACGGTGGAGGGGCCACCCAGGCAGAGGCAGAGGGTCGACCGTGGCGGTCCGCAGGGAGGAGGCGGACGAGGCAGAGGAGCCGGCCAAGCAGCGGGTAGTGGGCGACGCTTCCAGGCTCTACCCCCACCACCACCAGGAGGGCCACCTCGACCACAGGGAGCTGGCGGGCAGGGACAGGCCCAGCTCCAGGCAGTGGAGGCCTACGACCCCGACATGCTAGAGATGATTCGAGGTACGATCTGTGTCTATTCCACCCTTGCTGCAGTACTTATAGACACAGGAGTGAGTCACTCTTTCATAGCCTCTGCCCTTGTTCGGAGCTCGGAGATTCCGACTGAGCCGTTGGCTCGATCCTTACGGCTAGAGACTCCTACGGGAGCAGACTCGATGATTACGCACTGGTTCCGGCAGTGTGAGCTTACTCTAGGAGGCGAGAGTTTCGGCTGGGATCTCCTTGTAGCGGCGTCGAGGCCTTACGACGTCATCTTGGGCATGGATTGGCTATCCACGGTTCATGCCCAGATCGACTGTTTTAGGCGCAAGGTGCGATGTGTTCGCACCGACGGGAGCAGGTTTACCTTCACCGGCGAGAAGGGAACCTTTGCAGCACAGGATGGACTTATGCGGAGGAGAGTGCAGCCCATCTCTCATCAGTTGGCTAGCCTCATCCTAGGAGCAGTGGACGTGCGGAGTCCAGCTTTTCCTGCAGTGGTGGACCAGTACGTGGACGTCTTTCCCGACGACGTTCCAGGGCTACCTCCTCGTAGATAGGTAGACTTTTACATCGACTTGTACCCCGGGACAGCCCCGATATCTACTACAGCATATCGGATGGCCCCCGCCGAGCTTCGGGAGCTGCGAGTACAGTTGGAGGACTTGCAGAGCAAGGGGTTTATCCGACCCAGTGTTTCACCCTGGGCTTCCCCGATTTTGTTCGCCAAGAAGGCGGACGGGAGCTTGCGACTGTGTGTCGACTATCGTCGCCTGAACCAGGTGACAGTGAGGAACAAGTATCCGCTACCACGGATTGATGACCTCTTCGATCAGCTCAAGGGAGCGCGGTGGTTCTCGAAGATAGACCTCCGGTCAGGCTATCATCAGCTCAGAGTTCGAGACGAGGACGTGCAGAAGACGGCCTTCAGGTGTCGGTATGGCCATTATGAGTTCTTGGTTATGCCGTTCGGCGTAACCAATGCTCCAACAGTGTTCATGAGCCTCATGAACAGGATCTTCCAGCCATACCTCGACCGATTTGTCGTGGTCTTCATTGACGACATTTTGGTATACTCGACGACTGAGGAGGAGCATGCCTACCACCTGCGAGTTGTTCTAGACACGCTCCGAGAGCACCAGCTTTATGGAAAGCTCTCAAAGTGCCAGTTCTGGTTACGTGAGGTCCACTTCTTGGGGCACGTCATCTCTGAGGCGGGAGTTGCGGTGGATCCCGCGAAGATCGAGGCAGTGCTAGCTTGGGAGCCACCCAGGAGCGTGACGGAGGTGCGGAGCTTCTTGGGCCTAGCCGGATACTATCGGAGATTCGTGCCAGACTTCTCCAGAGTTGTGGCACCACTCTTAGCGTTTACGAAGAAGAGGAAACCCTTCGTATGGTCAGACAGATGTCAGCAGAGCTTCCAGGAGCTGAGGCAGAGGTTGACCAGCGCACCTATCTTGAGGTTGCCTGAGGAGGGAGTTGGGTACGTAGTTTACTGCGATGCATCAGGGACTGGAATCGGGTGCGTCCTGATGCAGGAGCGAGCCGTGATCGCCTACGGATCACGTCAGTTGAGGCCGCATGAGCAGAACTATGCCACTCATGACCTGGAGTTAGTAGCAGTGGTCTTCGCTCTAAAGACTTGGCGGCACTATCTGATGGGTGAGCGCTTCACAGTCTTTTCTGACCACCAGAGTCTCAGGTATATCTTCTCTCAGAAGGACCTGAACCTGAGACAGTGGAGATGGCTTGAGTTCCTCCAGGACTATGACTTTGAGATAGTCTATACTCCTAGGAAGGGGAACGTGGTAGCCGATGCCCTCAGCAGGAGGACGGGCATTCAGCTACTTGAGGAGGCGACAGAGCAGCTAGCCTCCTTACAGATATCCTTCGTGGATAGAGATGGAGCAGCCTTTCTTCAGTCTCTCACAGTCTCTCCTCCACTTCTACAGCGGGTCAGAGAGGCTCAGCGTGGGGACGCTGACTGTGAGACCCGGCGTGCACTGATATCCTCAGGTCAGGCGCCTGATGGCTTCTCCCTTGGAGCAGAGCACGAAATCCTTTTCAGAGGACGTACCTTCGTACCAGTCTCTTTACGAGAGGAGGTGCTGAGAGAGTTTCACACTTCTCCCTTGGCGGTACATCCCAGAGTGGCGAAGATGTACCAGGATCTCAGACGACAGCACTGGTGGCCGGGTATGAAGAAAGCTGTGGCAGAGTTCGTTTCACGATGCCTCACCTGCCAGCAGGTGAAGGCAGAGCATCAGGTACCAGCAGGCTTGGTACAGCCCTTGGAGGTCCCGGAGTGGAAGTGGGATGGAATATCTATGGACTTCGTGACTGGACTTCCACACACTTCCAGAGGTCACGACTCCATTTGGGTGATTGTCGACCGACTCACCAAGTCGGCACACTTCTTACCCATCAGAGAGCAGGGCTCAGTGGAGAGCTTGGGACGTCTTTACGTCCAGGAGATCGTATGGCTTCACGGTGTGCCATCATCTATCGTCTCCGATCTAGATGCTCGTTTCACTTCCCGGCTTTGGAAGGGGTTGCAGGAGGCGTTCGGGGCGCGGCTCCATCTGAGCACAGCCTTCCACCCTCAGACGGATGGACAGACGGAGAGGACCATACAGACACTCGAGGACATGCTCCGTGCATGTGTTCTCGACTTTGGTCGCACCTGGGAGGACCACCTACCCTTGGTGGAGTTCGCGTACAACAACAGCTACCACTCCACCATCGGGATGGCACCATACGAGGCGTTGTACGGCAGACCCTGCAGATCACCGTTGTGCTGGACAGACCCTGGGGAGTCAGCACTCGTGGGACCAGAGATGGTCCGAGCCACGACAGAGAAGGTCCAGATCATCCAGGAGAGGATGAGGACAGCTCAGAGCTGGCAGAAGTCGTATGCCGACAGGAGGCGGAGGCCACTAGAGTTCGAGGATGGCGACCACGTCTTTTTGCGTGTCTCACCTCGACGTGGTTTACGGAGATTTAGCCGAGGCGGCAAGTTGTCTCCACGCTTCATCGGGCCTTTCCAGGTCCTCAGCAGGATAGGAGAGGTGGCTTATCACCTGGCTCTACCACCTCAGTTGCACCGGGTGCACGACGTCTTCCACGTGTCTCAGCTGAGGAGATACGTGCACGACCCGATGCACATCATCGACTTTGGGGAGCTGGACGTGGACGATGGGGAGACTTTTGCGGAGGTCCCAGTGGAGATCGAGGATCGACAGGAGCGGGTCCTACGTGGGCGGTCGATTCCTCTTGTGCGCGTCAGATGGCAGCACGGGAACCTCCAGGAGAGCACTTGGGAGCGGGAGGCTCAGATGCGTGCTCAGTACCCCCATTTGTTCCCCTAGTTTTTGATGTATCTTTACAGGGACGTAAAGCCCTGAGGTGGGAGTAATGTAAAGACCTTCAAATTTCAAGGAAATTTTTTTCTTAATTTTCTTTGGAATTTTACAAGAGCGCAGCATCAGACGGCACCTGATTCCGAGGCCCGGTGTGCCAGGAATCAATTTCCGAAGATTGGCTCGGGTACGTTCAGTGAACAGACAAGCGGGTTTTTCTATCTTTTGAACCGGTGCCCGGAATCGAATTCTGAGGGCACCGATGAAATCGCAGCGCCGATATTTTCTTAGAAACGCCTCTTCCGGAGTTGCGTTTGCTCAGACGTGGTTTTTAAATTTTGGGGCTTTAAGACAGAAATAAAATAAAATTTGTGCGACAACTTTATTTTATTTCACTTAAGCTGCTTGGAAGTCACTTGGAAGCCACTTGAACTGAGTTAAAGCCGATAGGGTGCTATCCGGAAATATCCTACCCTCTTGGTAGGATATTTGTGAGGCAGGGCCCGCACGAGCCCCGCCGTTTCTTTCGCTAAGTAACGCACCCGCGAAAACCCGTCAAAGTAACTGAAAAGTCAACCGACGCGTTTTATTTATTTCTCAACAGACCATTTAATTGGGCGGTTTATTTCGTGAATTAAATGGGCTGTTTCATTCGTTGAATTAATTCAACGAATTTAATGGGTCGTCACTTACGCGTTTTGCGTTTGTTGGCAAAATAATAAAATAGACAAATTTGTCTATTTTGGAGGATCCTCCTGTTGTGCGAGATCCTCTAAACCTCCACTCTCCCCGCGAAGAACGCGAAGAACGCAAAGAACGTAAAGAACGCCGGAACCGGAATTCGACGACGCACGATCCGCGAAGTCAACAAACTTTTCCGCGACCTTCTCCTTCTTCTTCTACGGCACCTCTTCTTCCGCGGCGGACCTACGATCAGCGGTTAAAGGTGAGAATCGAATCTTCTAATTCTCCCCTTTTTATAATTCGATATCAACGGATTTAAATTAATTAAATCCGTTTGATCTTGATCCGGAGATCGTCGGTGCGACGTTTTTCCCGCGGTGCGACGAACGTCTCCTCCGCAACGACGCGACGATCCCCTCCTTCCGTGACGAGCGATTCCGCGACGACCTCACGTCCGACGACGACAAGGTAAGGGTTGTTGGAATATTTTATTTTACTTCCCGTGTTTATTCTTTTAAAATAAAGAACCTGATCACGGAACAATTTTAATTTATTTAAAATTGTTGATTGGTTATTTCTTTTTCTCCCGTTGTTTATGACTAACGCGGAGGGTGCGGATCTAACGAACAAGACCCGGCAACCCTCCGCCGATCTTTTGTTGTGCGGATTTGGCGGACGACGACGAACCGTGCGGCAAGGGCGATCCGTTGATCCCGCAGTAAAGATCGGCCCCCGGAAGGAGCAATGGCGCAGACGGGAGGCAAAACGGGCCACCGGAGCAACTCCGGCGGCCCGCGGAAGGCGGCGGCGGCGCCCGGCGCGCCGCCGGAAACTCCGCCGCGGCCGAGCCGCTGCGGCGGCGAACCGCCGGACCGCGTCCGCGGTCCGGCCACCCAGCACGCGGCCCGCGCGGGCCGCGTTCCTCCAAGCCGCGGGTCAAACCCGCGGCGGTTTCTTCGGCCGCTCGGCCGAAGCCGAGCCGGCCGGTCCGGTCGGCCGGGCCGCGCCCAGGCCGGACCGGACCCGGCCTAGCCGGGTCGGGCCGACCCGGTTCGGGTCGACCCGGTACGGCCGACCCAGGGGTGGTTCGGGCCGGGTCGCCCCGGGCCCAGAACCCCCGTTTTCGGGCCTTCTTCGGTCTTTTGCCCATATCTTGGGCCTGAGACCTCCGATTGACGAACCGTCAGCGGCTACGCGATCCTTGGATCGATACGGTCGTTTCGGTATATTATACTCAAGGTTTCGGAAGACTTTGGGTTCGGCCGGGTTGGTTCGTACACGAAACCAACCGGGCCCTCGGAGCGGAAACGCTCATAACTTGAGCTACGGACGTCCGATCGACGTACCGTCAGCTGTGGTAGTTTCCTCTAAGTGAGACGGAACTTTTGGCATACTCCGCCCGAGGATCGGATACAGGCGGAGTACGGTCGGGTGGGTTTTGCCCTAAAAACCAACCGGGCCCCTGGGACGAAAATGCCAATAACTCTCAGACCGGGCGTCCGATTGACGCGCCGTCTGTTGCGTTGAGATCCTATTGTCGATACGGAACTTTTGGATACATCAACTTCGGACTACGTGTCAGTTGATGTATCAGCCTCTCGGCTCGTGGAGCGGACCCTCCTAAACGAGCTCGCTGTGTGCGGGAACCCTAGCGCTGGCTGTGACTTCGACGACAAAGCAGAGATCCTCCGTGGACTGCGACGACGGCAGAGCAGAGATCCTTCGTGGACTGCGGCGACGACTGTGCAGAGATCCTCAGTGGACTGCGTCGACTACTGCACTCAGCGATCCTACGTGGATCAGTGCTACATGTTCTGTGTGAGCCCGATCCTATGTGGGTCCTTACTACCGGTTCTGTGTGAGCCACTGCCTACAGGTTCTGTGTGAGCCCGATCCTGTGTGGGTCTTTTGCGGGGGTTAGTACCTATCGATCCTTCGTGGGTCCGACGACTTAGATGGATCAGTGATCATCTTTGACGTCATCTGAAAAAGTATACCTGGTTGAGCTGAATCTTATGTTACTATCCTTTGTGGTTTGTGTTGAACTATCCTTTGTGGATTTACTGTTTACTCTCCTTTGTGGATTTGAGTCTTGCTTTCCTATGTGGATTGAGTTGTTCTTGAGCTCGTGAGCAGAGCTAGAAGTAGAGACTTAGGTATATGTATGGGCATATACCTAAGTCGAGTCAGATGTTACTTCGTGATTGCATCTTCCTTTTTGTGCTATATCCTTTGTGGATTTCGGGAGACCTTCGGGGGTCTCGGGGTCCTTACTGAGTAGCTTATACTCACCCCTGCACGGGCTATGCCCGCACCTTGTTGTGTTGGATGCAGACGACGGACAGCGCTGATCACGGTTGGGGCGTGGAGCAGGACGGTACCTGGAGGTGGACCACTGAGCGGGACGTTCTCGGAGCGGACGTGGGACCCGAGGAGCCTGGAGGCTATCTGTACCCACCCTTCAGGTGGGATTGCCAGTGGACGACGCAAGGCCGCCGTCTTCTCTTCAGTTGCTGTTCTTTACTTTTTCAGTTGTACTTTCAGTTGGGCTTGTATTCCGACCCCCTTTACTTTTCTGCACTTGTAGTTACTTTCCGCTTGCTGACTCTGTGGTGGTTGTTACTTATAAAGGCAATGCCTTCCCTGTTTACCGGGATTTTACGCCTTGGTGCTAGTCGCCAGCCCCTGGCCTATGGAAGGCGGGCTTGGGGTAGTCACGGCACGGGCCCCGAGGTCGGGTCGTGACATCCCTTCTTAAAAATACTGATCTTTAGTTGAATAATATTATCTATATTTTTATAATTTTTTAGTATTCCCAATTATCTTTATTTTCCAATTAGTTAATTTTTTACATGGAATAATTCTTTTAAAAACTATGTGAAATTATTTTTCTTCCTATATCCTAATAAATTAGTCCTTAAACTATCTATTAAAAACTAATTATATAGGAAAACTCCCATGATTTCAGAAATAAATTTGAATAGTATGATCTAACTAGGTTGACTATCTTCATGGCACAATATCCTTCCTTACATCATAGATTTTCTCATAAATATATTTTGTGTGAAATGATTTCCTTAAACATAGTATAATATCCACCATTTTACCATATCCATAATATTCATCAAAACATCTTAATTTTAATTCATGCCCGTATCCTAGTGTAATCATCAAATTCATATAATTCATCAGAAGTATAATGGCATGGTTTATTACTCCATATAACAAAGACCTTTACGTTTAAAGAAAATTCAAAATTTTATTATTCTGAAAAAATACATATTATATGACACAAAAAATATTTTTTTACATTACCTCCTTTTTTAAAATAATTTAATGGTGTGATTTAAAATGTAAAAATATATCTCCAGATTCTCAATCACTAGATCTGTTGTGGTGTAAAAACACCTTCTTGAAGTGCGGGTTGCTAAAAATCTAGTTTTAATGACCAAAACACCATAATCCTAGAGCCAGTGCCTTATTTTAATGCATTTATATTTTTACAAGGAAGTCACATCCCTAAGGACCAAATATTTTAGAAGTTTTGGAAAACCAGATACAAGCAAAAGATTTAGATTACAACTTTCACATAAAAATAACATTACAACTCCATGGAAAACACCCATAAACTCTTAGATTATTTTGGAAATCCATTCATAATAATATTCATACTCACAAACTAGGGAAATATAAAACAAAATATAGGATTGAGCTTATATTCTTAGTAAAAGTAAGTAATATAGTGGAATTTATCATGAATATAACCATTAGGCATTGTGAATAACTAAAAATGCATGCCTTTAAAAAAACATGAGAATAATTAGGGAGGAATGAAATATTATTACATAAATCCATAAAAATTATCATAAGATAAATAAACTTAACCATAGATTTTATACTAGTCTAATATTCAAATGGTTTATCAATTAATAATATCATAATGATGGAATGAATAATTCCAAACATCTGAATCATATTTTCAAGGCCTCAGCAATGATGTCAGAAAATAGTAGGGTAAGGCCTAAACAAAAACCAGACTTTATTCTGTCTTATGATACCTAATGATGCATTTAGGGTCTATAGGGGCCCCACCCATAACTTACTAGGTCCAATACATTCCTCATCTGAATGGGGCTAAACGCAAACAACATGAACATATGAAATTTGAATAACTTTCCCCAATCTGTAATAATAATCACTAACCGATCTGAGTAGCATGGTGAATGTTTTCAAGATAGTACATATACATTGAAAACAGTAATAAAAAAGTTAATAAATTATGTTATATGATAATAATTAGATACTAATCTCAATAAGTCATAAAATTCAAGTAACATATTGAAATAGATAAAAATACTATAATAAAATCATCAAGAAGTTCTTGAGAGAAATACCCCTTTTAATTTGTAAAGAAGAGTTATTTAGAAAAAACGATTGTATAAAACCATAAGTGATCTCATATAGTTTTTTCATAATAAAATTAGTTATTTTAGAAAAATAATGGTGGATTAAAACAGATTATAGAGTGGACATGAAAATATGTAATAATTCAAGAAGTTCCTTTGAATATAACTTGTGTATTGGGGAGAATTTAAGAAATATACTTTTAAAATATGTAAATCTCAATTATATAAATAAGTATTATAATTTGTAAAATCTCATAACACATTAAAAAATAATTTATCAGGAGTGTATAAGAACAATTTATAATTTCATTGGGGAAAATAGAGAAAAACGAGTAAGCCGAATGAAATTTGAGGTTTGGGTATAAAAACCATCACCTTATGTAGGAATGGGTTATGAACTTATACATAATGTTTATATGGTTAGAGGAATAGTTATTAAATAAGACATTTAGTGATAATTTTTTAGATTATTAAGGAAATATTTCAATCCCTATGAAATATTTTTGGTATATGATTTAATATCATGTATATAGAATAGTTATAGAACCTTAAATAAGATATAATACATATTTCATAATATGTTTCAACCATAAAAATGGTTTCATGACCAGGCTTGAAGGATAAATTAAGGAACAAAAGTTCATCACCCATGAAGGTTGTAAATTTGCACCTCTTGGACAACATTTTCATTTTTAAAATAAAGGAGAAAGAGAAAGGGGTTTGATGAAACTTATTACATTATAATTATATCATTGCAATATTTAAGTTATATTGGAGTTATAATTTTTATTTGTATATAGTATGTTAGGAGATAATAATAAAAAAAATAACATGAAAAGAAAATAAAAGGAAGTGGAAGATGATTTTAACTCTTGAAAACTCCTCCTTGGGAATCACCTTAAGTATATTAATATTGGTATTTTGATGAGAATAATATAATTTGTATGTGGGGTAGGATCTTGGAAAAGTGATGAGTTGAAAATTTACAAGGCTCAAATATTGGATGGTGTGAGGACAAGAGGGGGTGAGGGGTGGTTTTTATAGTGGAGGATAGGGGTATTTTCTCATTATTTTAATCATTATTTTTTTATTTTTCTCAGTAAAAACAATAATGTTGATTTGGGAGATTAATTATAGTAATATGTTCATGTGAGATTTAATTAATGGTTCATAAATTATTCATTATGTTATTAATAGTGTATTTAACTTATAATGCATAAATACCATAAATTATCATATTTTTCTATTCACAAATAATTAAACTATTTTATAAAAATCCCAAAAATTACCCTAACCATTTTTTGATGTGTAGAATTAAAAAATGAACACCATTTTTTGAAACTAATTTTCAAAAATATGATAAATTTTATTTTTAATTAAAATAACTATTTACTTGAAAATTATAGTTTTAAATCTATAACTGATTTTATAACCCTTCCAAAAATTAACTAAGGGATCATAAAATTACCCTAAAATCATAAGACAAAAAAATGATTTATGAATAATTTTAATGAAAATTTATTTTCTTTTAAATAATTGTTTTAATTATAATATTAAAATTAAATATTTATGACTTACAAAAATACCAACACATAAATATTATTTTTTAAAATATTCATTTACATACACTGATATAATTATATCATAATTTCATTTATAAGGTGGCCACTTTTTATTTATACATTCATTAGAGATATTACTATTCTATTGGCTGGTTCACTATTCATATGGGTCACATTACTATTTCTAAGTTCAATTTACAATTTCATTGGAATAGGTTCCTTACCTTCTAGATATACCTCTTATTTCATTAATTATTCATTTATGGTGTTTTTATTGTGTTTTATAAGTTATTTTATATGATCTATACTATATGAAATACACATTAGAAGGGAAATTTCATTAATAGAGTTCTGGGTCATTACATTCTCACCTCTTACAAAAATTTCATCATCATAATTTCTAGATTGTCACCCCATATAAAGATTTGGGTAGTTCTTCATCATAATCTACTCAGGTAACCTCATCTCCTTTTCAATATTATGATTTTTCCAAGTACCTTTACCAGGGAAGTCGTCTAATTCCTTAACACCTTTTCTTTAGTGACCAAAATATAGAAAGGCACTTCACAGTATGATAATTCAGGTTCCAATTATATTCCTTCAGAAGTGATTACATGTGTTGGGTCTAGAATGTACTTCATTAATAAAGAGATGTGGAATACATTGTGTACCATAGAAAGGCTAGGTGAAATTACCAAATGATAAGTTATAGCTCTGATTCTCTCTATAATTTCAAAAGGCCCTTTGTATATGTGTCTTAGTTTCCCTTTTATCTTAAACCTTATAACACCCATCCATGGTGATACTTTCAAGAAAATATGATCTCCCACTTGAAATTACAAATACTTCCTTTAATTATCAACATAGTTATTTTTCATTCTTTGAGATTATTTGATATGGGTTTGAATAGTATTTACCTACTTTTTTGTTTCCTCTACAAGATTTGGTCCTATAAGCTTCATTTCACCAAATTCTTCCCAACAAGTTGGTGTATGACATGTATTTCCATACACTGCTTCATATGGTACCATTTGAATACATTAATGGAATATATTACTGTAGGAAAACTCTACCAAAGGTAAATATTGATCCCACATACCTTGAAAATCATGTGAGAATGATCTCAATATGTCTTTTAAATTTTGTATCATCTTTTCATACTGACCATCAGTTTGATGGTGATAAATTTTACTCAAATGAATCTCAATATCGAAAGCTTTCTGAAGAATTTTCCAGAATTTTGATGTAAATCATGGATCATGGTGAAAAAATGAGAACAATGGTCTATGAAATCATAAAAAATCATTAAAATAAAACTGTACAAATTTCTCTAGTGGAAAATCCTCCCTTATATCAAGTAAATATGTAGATTTGGTAAGTTGATAAACAATTACCCATATTGCATCATTCTTTCTTAGAGTTTTGGGTAATCTAGTGAAATAATCAATAGAAATTTCATCCCATTTCTATGTTCGAATAGGAAGAGGTTGCATGACTCCCCATGTATTTTTTTGGTCTTCACCTATTGACAGACAAAACATCTTGATACATAATCATAAATTTCATGTTTCATATAATCCCACTGAAACTTTTCCTTCAAATATCAATAGATATTACTTCCACCAAGATGTATAGAGAAATTAAAACTTTGGGAATCATCCAATAACTCTATTTCTAGATCAGGTATAAAGGGCGCACAAATCCTCTTTCCAAATTTCAGAATTCCATCCTCATTCAATAAGTCCACCAACTTACCATCATTTACAGTTTTTATTTTTAAATATTTTCATCATCAGATTGATAACATTTAATCCTTTATAGTAAATCTAGTTAGTCAACCAGTTGAAAAAGTAATGATGTTTTACCTTACTTGGTAATTCCCATATCTATATTTTCTAGATCCATGAAAATATAGGGTTCGTTAGTCAATCAAAAAGGCATTATTGTAAACTAATAATTACCCTACCTTGTTCGAAATGATTTCTTTATGATATATTCCTTCCTTACACACAACTAAGGATATCCATATTGAAGATTAATGTTAAAAAAATATTTAAATCTGTGAACTTGAACTAATAAATAATCAATATGAGGTTGGGGACACTTGTTTTTTATTTTAATAGCATTGATTTCTCTATAGTCAACAAATAGCCTCATGGATCCATCCATATTCATGATAAACATAACATGAGATCCCCGTACAGAGACACTAGGGTGGGTAAATCCTTTGTCACACAATTCGTATAGTTGTTTCTTCAGTTCTATTAATTACATTGTGGCCATTCAATATGGATTCATTGATATTGGCCTTGCACCTTGAATTAAATCAATAGAAAACTTAATATCTCACTCTAGATGATGTCCATGTAAATCTTATAGAAGTAAATCAATGTATTCTTTGAAAATAGATACATCCTCAATTTGAAAAATTATTTCCTCACCCATAGATATTACATTCTATTCCTCACCAAGAATTTAATTCATTTGACCTACTAGGGGAGGATCTAGATAAGAATCAAATAGTGATTTTTCTACTCTATATATAAGGGATTATACACCTTACTCACAAATCACAATTTCCTTCTTCTGGAAATATATTTTCATATCATATTTTTAAATCGAATCCATATCGAGGATTATGTCATGGTTGACCAGAGGTATGACGATATAATTAGTAGATAATAAATGTTTATTTTATATAGTGGTAACTACCTAACACATATTTTTTTCAATAAGACTTCCCTTAGGGGTTTTGACTGAAAACTCCCTTACTAAAAAGAATTGGAAATAATTAATTTTTAATGAAAACTGGGAACATATAAAGGAATGCGATGATCCAGAATCAAATAACTATTTATCTATATGTGCGGAGAGAATTAATGTACATACAAAGATATCATCATGAACTTTAACCTCAGGTGTTGTGATCACATAATCTTGTCCTTGCTCCCATGGCCTTTTCTAAGGAATGTTTCCTTAATTCTTAAAATAACCATTTTCATAGTGTCACATCTACCTATAATTGTAGCTTTGAATATTCATAGATTCTTTCTTCCCCTTGTAATCACAGGCGTGGTGGCATTTTTCTTCACAATTATAAGAAACTCCTTTTCCTTTTAACCAAGATCCATGGTATTTCCTTCCACATATATCACATGTTTGAAAACTCCCTTTTTTATTATTCAATTTCTTATTTCTCCCATTATCCATAATTTCCTTTTATAGCCTCTTATTATCTTGCATTATTTTGAAGTCATAATATATAGATAATTATTTCTCTATTTGATTTCATATGAGACTATATCTTCATATGATGAGAAAGTTTGGGAAACCAGTTCCCTTCAAAGGAATTGTTTTAAACCATAAAGTAATAGATAAATATTTATCCATATTTGAAGTATATATTCTATGTAATGTCTTGTTAGCCTTTTAATGTTGGCTTCATACTGGGAAACATTATCAACCTTTTTTTGTCTTAGATTCATGAATTTCCTTTCCAAATCGGCTTATTGTTTGCAAGGGTAATATTTTTTTGGAATATTTACTCAAAATACATCTATTCCATATCTTCAATATCTTTCTCCGCATTTGTATTTTGAATAAATGACCACCATTTATCAAAATATCCAGATAGATAATAAACTTCCATGATAACCTTCTCTCTTTTGTTATGTACCAAAGAAATAAATATATTATCTAGGAACATATCCACTAATATTCTATGAATGGGTTTGTATTACTATTAAATGATGGAGGATAATGTTGAATAAAGATTTATAACATTAATCCTCTATGTAATGGATTAGGATGCTCTATATGAGTAAGGTTATTGTTCATAACCTGATTCAGTTGTCCCAATATTATTATAAGTTTCTCAACACTAGTCGGAACTCCAAAACCAGTAAAATTATCTTACATATGAAGGAAATACCTTCACGGGATACACACATTTATGCATTTTCCATTCCTTCCCGAAGGAACCATTTCTAAATAATGTAATACACTAAATTACCTTATAAATCATGTTATATAATATCGAACAAGGAAAAAAATCAATATAAAGTGAAATTTTATGCATATCTAATCTCATAATTGTAAGCATGATTACTTTGAAGATATATTTACATTTAAATCCTTCATATTGGTTTGTAAAGGAAATTTGAATTATCCTAATATTATCACCTAGGAGTGCTAAACTAGGTGTATAGTATGGCCCGTTTTTGTGTACCATGTTACCTTGAGTCAGACCAGAAACACTTTGTCTGAGTGGTCAATTTTAGGTACATCGATGCCATAACCACGTCCAATTGTAGTATGTACATAGGGATGTATTTTCATAAAGATATACATAATATATACCTTATAAAAATTCTAGGGTGGTATTTTTTGATTATCCTCAAAGTCTATCTTAAGGTTTTGTTCCCTAATTTTTGTTTTCTACATCAAGTTTCTAAGGATTCTACTAAACTTCCACTAATACCAAATTTAAGGATCCTAACCCCAGTTTTCTAGATCCAATGCCTTATTTTAATACAGTGGTATGTTTAAAATAAATTTTCATCCCAAATACCAAATAGATTTGTAGTTTTTGAAAACAAGATACAAACACAAGATTTACATTACAACTTGAAAAAAAAACAACATTGAAACTCCATTGGAAACACCCATAAACTATTATATTATTCCTAAAAGTCATTTATATTAATATTTATCATTTTATACTAGGGAAAAATAAAACATAAAAAATGGGTGAGATCAGATGCTCAGTAAGGGTAAGTAATACATTAGAAGTAATCATAAACATAATCATTAGGAATGGTGAATAACTAAAAACACATGCCTTTAAAAATAATCTTGGCATAATATGGAAGGAATAAATGTTCATAACATAATTCCATATAAATGATCATAAGATAATGAAACATAAAAAATGATATTATTCTAGTATAATAATCACATGGATTATCAAGTACTAATATAATAATGAGGTAATTCATAATGTCGTATATCTAAAACATATTGTCAAGACCTCCACCAATATGTTTGAAAATACAAGGGTAAGGACTCAGCTAAAACCCAATTTTGTTTTCATCTCATGAGACCTACTAATTTATCAAGAGGATATAGTGGGATCCGCCCATAACTTAATATTTATGATGCATTCCTCATATGAATGAGGATAAACAAAAACAACAATAACATATGAAATGTAATTAAATATCCCTAATTTGTAATGATAATCACTAAATAATATGAGCTGCATGGTGAATGGTATCAAGATAGAAAATCTATAATATATCTGGTCATAAAATATTTAATAACATATGGTATATAAAAATAATAAGACATCAATCTCAATAAGTTATAAAATTCAATATAGGTGTTTAAATAGTTGAAAACACTCTAATAAAATCATCAAGGAAATCATGAGACAAATACCCATTTTACTATGTAAAGAAGGGTTATTTTGAAAAAGTATTTGTCTGAAACCAGAAGGGAAATAATATATTTTTTCATAATTAAATGAGTTATTTTACAAAAATAATAGTGGAATAAAATATATTATAGAGTTCACTTGAAAATAGGTAAGAATTCAAGAAGCTCCCATGAATAGAGCTTGCGTACCGAGAAGAATTTGAGAAAGATCCTTTTAAAACAAGTAATTGTCCATAAAATAATAAAGTATTATGATTGGAACATATATATAGACCATTAAAACCTAACTATTGAGGATTAAATAATAATAATTAAGAGTTTAATTAGGGTAAATAGAGAAAAAATATTAACCTGAAAGAAATTTGAGATTTTGGTATAAAAACCCTTCTGTTATGTCCGAATGAGTTCTTCCCTTGACCTTAATATCCTGGATAATTAATTTAAATGCATTAATTAATTAATTAACAAAATTTTATATAATTATTTGATTCATTATAGTTTTATTATGTTCATTTTTTCTTTTTTTTATGAGTTATACAGTTTTATTTCATCGTTCAAGAGCACTCGTTTTCTTGGTTTTCATGATTGATTTACTTTTTTATAAGTAATTAAGTTCATGTTAAATGGGTATAATTATCTAGAATTATAGTAATGTGTTATAAATGATAATAAATAATTTTAAATGGTTATATGTATCATATGTTTATATTTTATGAGGATGAATTATCTGATAATACATTTTGTGATAATCGCTTAGATTATTACGGCAGCATTTCGATCACCATGAACTAGTTTTATTCTATTATTTTACATAATGTACATATAATGGTTCTAGAACCTTATATAAGATATAATAAATATTTTATAATCTAGTTAAAACATGAAAATGGTTTCATGAACATCATTTATGTATAAATTAAAGAACGAAAGTTCTTCATCCATGAAGGTTGTAAATTGGCACCCCCCGAATAGTGATTTCATTTTTAAAATAGAAGGGGGGGAGAGAGAGAAAGGATTTTAATAAAGGTTATTCAATTAAAAATATATAATTTTAGTATATAAATTATAATAGAGTTATATAACTCATTTTTATAGAGTTAGTGAGGAGATAATAATAATAGAAGGAACATGAAAAGATATTAAAAGGGAAAAGAAGATGATTTTACCTCTTGAATACTCCTCCTTGAGAATCTCCTTAAGAAGATTTATTTTTTTCTTTTGATGATTCCAAGAGATTTTGGACAAGGGGTAGGATCTTGAAGAAGAATATTCAGTAGATATTTCACAAGTCTCAAATCTTGGAAGGTGTGATGAGAAGAGGGGTTGAGGGATGGTTTTTATAGGGGAGGAGATGGGAAATTTCTCATTATTTTATTCATTATTTTATTATTTTTCT
Source organism: Viscum album (assembly GCA_963277665.1). Taxonomy (NCBI): domain Eukaryota; kingdom Viridiplantae; phylum Streptophyta; class Magnoliopsida; order Santalales; family Viscaceae; genus Viscum; species Viscum album. Next base: position 933,313,819 of record OY728165.1, read on the forward strand.
CAAGACAACAAATTGAGTTGATTATTATGTATAATTTCAGTAATAAGTGAATTTTAGTTCTAAAAAGGGTTTTCACATCATTAATGATGTCAAGAATAGTGTATTTAACTTATAATGTATAATTACCGTAAATTGTTGTATTTTTCTATTCACAAAAAATTCAACAATTTTAGAAAAATCCAAAAAATTCACCCTGAACAATTTTCAACATGTATAATTAAAAACAGAACACAATTTTATGAATTTTTCTATAAATGTGATAAATTTAATTTTTAATTAAAATAATTATTTACTCGAATAATACTATTTTAAATTTGTTACTAATTTTATAACCCTTTCAAAAAATATACAAGTTCTCATAAAATTATTCTAAAATCATAAGAATACAAAATATTGATTTACGAAAAATATTTATGAAAAGGAGTTTTATTTTAAATAATTTTATTACCTGTAATATTGTAATTAAATATTTCTGATTAAAAAAATACCGACACTTAAATAATAGTTTTTATAATATTAACTTACTTAAACAATGGTATAATTGTATCATAATTTAATTTATAAAATGGCTAAATTTTCCTTATAAATTCATTGGTGAGGTCACTATTCTCTTAGAAAATTCATTATTCATAAGGGTAATGTTACTATTCTTAAGGGCATGTTACTATTTTATCAGTATAGTTTTTTAACTTCTAGAAATACCTCTTATTTAATTTTTTATTAATTTATGATTTGATAATGTGTTATGTATGTGATTTTATAAGATCTATACTATATGAAATAAAAAACAGAAGGTAAATTTCATTGATAGAGTTCTGGGTCATTACACTAGTGCTAGTGAAATTTTATTTGGCCTATTTTATGTAGGAATCTATATCTTAAAACATAATCATCAAAATTATATTTTAATAATAAGTGTATTAAATAATGATAAGATATCCATGGTGCAGGTAACTTTAATAATCTTGAACCACTGAAATATTTTTGACTATCATTGTAGTGTGGCATCATGTGATACAACATGGAACCCATAAACTTAAACTACAGAATAATAATAAAACATATACAAATTCTCCACTTACACTTTTCTAATGTGGCCTCTAAAAAAATAGTGAAATCAAAATATCTTACACATGTTACATTTTCATATATATTCTACGCCTCATTGTTTTTTCAAACAAAAATGCCTTTCATGGTGCAGTTTATTTAGCCGTGTCAACCGTATGTTCATTTTGGTTACTAAACACAACCATTTATCTTGATTTCTATCAAATATTAAATATTAAAGAATCTCCAAATTACATCCAATCAATCCTTATTTCATAAAAAATAAAAATTTATAGCCTAATAGTTTAAATATTATGTCTATAAGGGTGTTATACGTGATGATTATTTATGATACATGTTTATGAATATTTAAAAAATATATTTTTATGTATATTTTCTCAAAATAATGTGTACCTAAATATTTTGGTGAGTGACTTATTTTGAGTTATAATCAATATAAATTTAAAATGATATAATATGTGTGTATCTTATGGTCAAGTCATCTATGTTTTTTCCAATAAATTTGACTGGAGGGTTGGGGATTCTAATTACCTCTGTGAAATTTTTGAGTTAAACCCCCATAGTTAAACACCATTATTATTATTTTATATTTTATCAAATAGGTTCATTGAAATTCATCAGTATATATTTATTCCTTAAGGTTAAATAATACAATTCACTCCTATAAATCAAATTTATCAACCACTAATTATTCTTAAATACTTGTTTTTCATCCACTAAAAAATCATTCAACCTTATTTTTTGTATCATTGACAAGTCTAGACGTGTACCCCACAATCCATGTGATTTTTACTTCAAAAATTCCAATTAACATATTCTCACTTCTCTTTAGTAAAATAAAATCCCAATTTTTTTAATACATAAAATCCAAGGAAAATATTTATAGAAAAATATTTTTATTGATTCCATCCCATTCCATTTGGTCAATAGATTCTATATTCTTGGTATTCCTAATAAGTTTACACTACTTATCAACTTCTTAATAAAATCAATAAATTATTATAATCACTTTATCTTATCAAGTTATTTAGATCATAAAAAATATTTTCTCAATAAAGTTGATCCATTTATATTGGATTAAATTATTAATATATCCACCAAATGATGGTGTTAATTGTCACAGAAATGGAATATATTCATTATGATAATTATTTGGATAATTTTAGAACACCATATGGTTCATGTTATTAATCATAGCATGTGTTAATTTAAAAATTTCATTCATCATATTTTTGACTCCTACTCCCATATATTAGGCATCTAATTTGTCAAATCATTTTATAGCCCATAATATTAGTTGTTGACATGATTCATCTTAATTGAATAAATATGTTAATAAAAACAATGTCAAAGATAATATTAAATTAATTAATAAATATATAATAGGAAAATTACAAAAATATACATAATAACTCTAGAATCACATATAAATCCAAATATCCGACTTCTTAAGTCTCAAGATATTTAATTAATGGAGTACTTAATATATTTTACCCCAAACTAATCCAAATAAATAACTAGATATTTCTAATATAAAAAAATTACATCCTCAATATATATATATATATATATAATATTTCATCTTTTCAAAATAAATTTAAAAAAAACTAGAAATCTAGTGTCCTAATATGTTTGGGATATAAGAAACATGATATGACACTTTTTAAAAGACTTTGTACAATTTTATATACATATTCATTACATGAAACTATAGATCATGATTCCATTTTTACTACATCAAGTACTCTAGGGATATATAAAAATGGATTGACCCCAAAATCCAAATAAGGGGATTAAAAAACATTATATAGGGTGAGATATCAGAAGACCCAAAAAGAATATCCTAGAATATTAAAAGTAAAATTCATAAACCATTACATAAAATCATGGAATAAGAGAAAAAATATCATGAGAATCATGAAATTTGGAACAAATAAAAGTCCTTTTTATCTTAAAAATGTTCAAGTATCACCACTCAAACCATAAAAAAAGATAACTACATATGGATCATGTGTAACATTATAGGAAAATAGATCCATATAGAGAATATACATAAAGGTCTCATGATATATAATAAATCACTCAATTTATTGGTGGAATATGTAACATTGTCCCACATAACTATTTAATATGTGATGAATATGTGGTACACCAAGAAAAGAAACATATATAAGGTATAAACATGAAATAAATCCAAGAGAAAGAAATTTTTTAAAATATAAATAAATAAATATTTTACATTAATGATGTCATGTAGTATTATAAAAAAGTAACAAATGTAATAATCTTGGACATTAATTATTAATTAATGTATCATAGATAACGAATATAAATTTCAATGTGATGGAAAATTACAAAAAAAGTTTAATAATAATTCATGAAATTATGAAATTTTGTAGAACTTTTATTTAAAGGGAAATAAAATCATTAAAAGGATAAGAGCATACAATTTCCCAAAAACTGTAAATAAATTAAATATATTATTTTAAAAAAGGATGGATTTTTGAAATTATTCAATGAAAATAATATTTATAAAATTGTAACATGAAAAAGGAGAAGTATGTAAATTACACCTTTATTAGGTTTAATTTAAAAATTAGATTGGAAATGGAACAGGAGAGACATGTATGTTACACAAAATTGGGAAAATGGGATAGTACATGCTAGTACATTTTTAGTAATAAATATATAAATAATATAAAATAAATAAATATACATAGAAATAGGGATATAGGGTTATATAGAACATAACAACAAGATTTAAGAAGAGTTAGAAAGAATCTTAACCTAGAGTATCAACATTATTCAAATGCCACACTAACATTCTAAATTTTTAATTTATAATCATTAATTACTTGGTTTAAAAACTTTTTTATTTTTATTTCGTATATAAATTCTAATTATTATATATTTTTACTTATTTATTTAATTAATATAGTTTGCATCGCATGTTTTGATGTTTTTTTGGCTCATACATGCCGTACCACATCAATGTAAAGGTTTTTATTATTGGAAATTTTCTAATGGTTCCACAATATCTACATGGTTCTTAGTTAGTATACTTATCATAAGAGAAGAAATGGATTTCACCGGTTTAGTAGATAGATAAAATTCATGGGACCTTCCTCAGTAAATGTTTTTCAGATGGTTGAAAATGACTATAAATATTAACATTTAATGTTTTCATTATCATGATTATTTTATCATTTTAAATCATAATCATGTAATTATTTATTTATTAATTTTATATTAAACAATTAAATAAATATTCAATGAATATATTTAAAATCACTACGAAAAAAATAAAATTTATGTGTTCATGTTGGTAGAATAAGAGCACCACAAATGAACAATATTTTTTAATTAATGTAAAAGAATAAGAAAAAATAAATAAAAATTATTTAAAAAAACATTAGTGTAAAAAATAAAAATATTTTATATTAGCTTTATACATTATATATTTTCTTGGATGCTGATAGAGGAGAATTGAAATGAATACCTTGGGTTTTGAAACCATTTCCATTTTCTTTTAGTTTCCTCCCTTGTACTGAGCTTAAATACTCTAGATGAGGGACTTTTTTCAAGACTAGGGCCTTAGAAATGTGTATATGGATGTTTTTAGGGGGACTTGGTTAGAGGATTAGAAATTAATAATGTTTTTAAATTGAGGATTGTAATGTGTATGTGTTTATATAGCCCAATAGTATTTTAGAATAAAGTATTTATTATTTTATTATGTAGGCTTAAGGCTATGAGGAGTATTTATTATTATAAGATTTATGAGTGAATGATAAAAAATGGAGGTTTATTGGAAATTTTAACACACCTAAAGCCAAAATTAATCATGGAAATATTTTATTCAAATCATAGAATAAATAATTTTTATTTTTTATATTAAATTATTACTTTGGATTTAGAAATTTATTTATTATCATTGAAATTAAGTTTATTATTAATATACGTAATATTTTACATAAAAAATAAATATTTATTCATCACCACTATTTTAGAAATTTTTTATACATATTTATATCAAGATGATTTCATAAATTTTTTGGTTTGCTTAAAGAGTATTGTTTTACTATTAGCCAAAAAATTCACATTCCAGCAAAAATACAACAAACTAACCATATGATAGTTTTGATGTGTTTATTCCAAAAATGTAGAAAATTTTATTGGGTTTATAATAAAAAAATTAGAAATTTAATATTTATATAATATTATATAATATTTAGAAAAAAATTTCTAGAGTAAATACAATTTAATTTTAATATGAGATATTACATTTTTATTTTTTATTATTTACTAATTATTATATGGTTTATAATAATTTATATTATATACCATAATAAAAATAATTTTCAAAATTAAGAAATTATAATATTATTTTATTGATAATAATATAATATGTCACTAAGTATGTTATAACATACATTAGTAAAATGTGCATTTATTTATAATTTAATTTACATAATTTCATAAATATTTTTATATGCTTATAATATTTAAAATTTATTTCATAATCATTTTTAATATATATTTTTTATGTATTTTACCACTTTCAGGATCCAAGTTATTATTTTAATGATGGGTAATTAGTTCTAACATTCAATTATTATTCTAATGGTAAAATATTGTTATAATTAATATAAATACCTTAAATTTAATTCATTATTAACTCTATATATTTCTCTCAATGATACTTTTGAGGTCAATATTTTATCTAATAAGTTTTTCCTATTTACAGTGTTTTGTGCATCTTTGATAATTCTGGAAGACCACGATGCACTTGAATTTCAAAGTATTTTTATCTTATTTTTATATATTTATTAACCCATTATATTATTATTAACATTATGAGGTATAATTATACTCCATATTTTTTATTTGATGTTGATGTTGTAAAATGTTTTGTGCTTTTAATTATATGACGATTTTCATTTACACTATACATTTATGCATAAATATTACACATATAAAATTAAAAATAAAATGTAATTAAATAACATTCCATAAAATCTCCTCTCCCTCTTGAAAAACATGATCAAAATCAACATTTTTAATGGTTAGAGTTTTATGGAGGAAATATAAAGTTATAGTATGGTGAGATTACTAGATGAGATTAGGAATGACATGTGTTATAGACATCATGGGACATGGTAGGGTAGTAAAGCAATGGTCTAAACTTTTCCTAAAAAGTAGTCTACATCCTTTTTTTCAAATGGTATAAAATAATAGGGATGAACATAATCATTATATCAGATAGTGGAAATGATTAAATCTACATACCATATGCTCCATGGATGGGGAGATAGTCAGTGAGCTAAGCCCATCGGCTAAACCATATGTTCGGTAAAGCAATGTGAGTTAGTCATGCAGTGGACTAACTTAGACCTTATTTATACAAGTACTCTAGAGAATTGATCACATGAACTCAACCTAATCAAAGGAGAATTCCCTTATGATTACTAATGGTATATGTGAGTTATCCATACTAGCCAAACTCCCACTCCAAGCAGCCTGGTCTCTTTATCGGGTGGGAAGTGGGACCTGGGTTATGTATACTCTACCATATACAAACCATAAGTTGAATCATAAGGTATCATGAACCAATTACTTGGTCCATTCATGGGGGGCATGTTCTGCAATATACAGTTCTATGTATCATTAACTTGGGGGCACAACATATCCCAATATATCCCTATTTTCTTTTTTTATAAAAAATTATTTTTCACTATTTTATCTAACAAATTGATAGTCCATTCTATGAATTTTTCATCGTAAATAAATAATTTAGGGTTGTATTTTCAATTTAAGGGTACTTATGAGGGTTTAGGTTATATTTTGTGTTTGGGTGTGGTATTTATTTGTGGGTAAATGTGATATAGTCAAACCTTAAAAAGAGTATTTTACTCCCCTAAAAAATTAAATTATACACAAGGGGTCACCTACATGGGTTATTAAGTATTGTACTCTCCTAAAAACTCATGTAATGGGACATCCATTGTATTATTATGGTTGTTAATACACTTAATCACTTTATTACCAATAATTTATGGGTATTTATTAATATTGACGGGGTTTGGAACTCCACTATAATAAGGGGTTTGGATCCTCCAAAATTGGTGTCAAAACTCCCAAGATTGATAAACCATAATTAATGAGGCATAAATATTAAATATTAGGCTGGTAATACATCAACTGGAATTCTTTCCCTATAGATTTTTTGGTCCCCATCTATAGATTTAGTTAAGTGAAATGGGTTTTCTTGATAATGGAATACATAAGTTTTGTATGTCTTACTTTTTAAGTAATATAGTTGGATGCATATAAAATATGAACTTAATGGAGTTGAGGTATAATATTTTGGGTTTAAAACACCGTTTACTATCTTAATTCTAGTATTATATCAGGGTCCTTATATTTATGTTTGATTTTGAGTGTACTCACCATTAAGTGGTTTCTTTTTTTATAGTGTATCATACATGACATTTCTATACTCTATCATATAGTTGTGGTCCCTCCAACATGTGTTATGCCTATATAAATTATTAAAAGTTTAGAGGAAGTATTTGAGGATGCATATTTGTAAGAGATGGTCTTTAGTGGATCTCAAAGATAATGATGGATGTCGAAGTTCATGTTGAGAGTTGATATAACAAAGAGGTGTATATTTAAATTGAATTTGTACTATATTTAAATTAGGTTGTAGGTCTATTATATTCACCATTTAATTATGGACCCTTCCGATATCAAAAGAATTTGTTGGGGGTGGCCCTGCTACATAAGTTTACTACATGTGATAGATCACATCATAACTAGGTGCATTGTTGCATGTTTACTATAGTGTGAGATTAAATATGTTCAGTAAGGAAATGTTTTTGTTGTAATGGATGGGTATCACACATCAAACCATCCAAATATAACTAAAATTCAATTATTTACTTGAATCACACCATATCCGAAGGGTTTATTTCTAATGGTTTTTGTAGGTATAAATCCCACTATAGTAAGATGGGATGTGTCATGAGGGTTGTTTGCAAGGAAGGGATACTTCTACAATGAGATTCATTGTGTTATGAGGTTCTCATGGTGATGAATAACCATATTAAATCCCAAGGGATAATTTATTTATTGTGATTAAGAGGTAGGGCTGTGAGTATACAATAAGAGGAGGCTTTCACCGTAAAGACTTGGGCTATATTACACTGTATATTTTGGGGTAGGTTTTGTATCATAGCCCAATGTGTTGACCTGAAAAGTAACTCTATTTTCAGGGGGATTTACTATGTCACACTTGGGTCACATTATAATAGTACTCCTACCATGTTTTTTTAGTAGGGGAATAATCCTAATTTCTATTTTATCTCCTAAAATTATTTAAATATAGTGTGAGATTATGGTAGGACCATTCAACTATCTCTTTCCCCTTATCTCACTCCCATTAAACCCCCTAGATTAAGTCTAATATGGTGTATTTTCCTAGTTTTTTGGAAGAATGGATTCGCCTTTCTTCACATGTTCTTCATCTCCTTGAATGTCTACTAATTTTAGTGTCTATAAGCTATGTTTTTTGAGTTATAGTTCCACTATATCATGGTGGAATCATCCCAGAATAAGGGGTTTTGTGCATCGTCGATTGAGGATGTCGAAGAAATGTGACTAAAAAATATTGTTCATTTTATTGAAATAGCTTGGTACCCTTGTGAATTTTAGGATATTATTTCCCATTGATTCTGATTTTTTTTGAATAATTATCATTTTTATAACTAATTTTCAATAATTTTGGAAAGTATTATATTTCATTTCTAGGATGGGCTTTTATTTAAACTTGGATAAGGGTTTAATTGAGAATATCTTGGGGAATTAACTCTATCATTGAGTTAGATAGTCCCAATTATTCTTAATTATAATTTTCTTTATATATTATTGAGTATTCATGTATAATAATATGATATATATAAATTGAATAGGGTCTGAGAGTAACCTTAATATAGAACATATGTGCTATTAAGCCTCCAAAACATGGAAAAATTTCATAATGAATGTCAAGGTAATTAGGATCGCCCAACTACTATACCGCTCATGGGTCAAGGACTATTGTTTGTTTTTTAAATGTAATAGGTAAGTCATGGGTTTGGTATGAATTTTAAATATATTAGGTCCTAAGGTTAATATCATAGGCATGAGTGGATTAGATCTATGAGTGATGGGTTAGATGGTAAAAAATCTAATGAATGGTCAGAAACACCCTTTTAATGTTCAATGAGAGTCATTGTTGGAGATATGAGTGGGATAAGTACTCTGGGGTTAGATGTAGTGAATTGATGTGGATTTACTCTAGATTATGGGCTTGAGTGATCTCTTAAGGGATAAAAAAGTTGTAACATAGGTATATTAAGTTTATATATATCTTGATTTCTTGAAAGTGAGATTCTAGTTGTCCTTGTGGGTGAGGGAATGCATGGTATGTTGGTATCAAGAGAGGAAAGTTTCTATAGGAATTTTCAGAGGCATTTTCCATAGTCTCATGCTACTAGGGTCAAGTGGGGATTAAAGGATGAGGGGTTATGTTGGAATTAAGTGTATTGACTGTAATTGATGTGTACTGAAGCATTTGGTTTTATTAAACCTAGTGGATACCATCATGGTACAAATGAGAATAATAATCAATTCAGTATATTGTTATTCTGTGACCTGTTCATGATTATGAAGATTAGTCTATGGGGGTATCTAGGTATATGAAATTATGATGGAAGGAGAGTAATTTCATGAGATATGTTTTATTTACATGGTATATAGTGAGTATATGTACTGAGATATGATTATATTTTTTATTTTTTATGTGTGTCATCTTTTTATATGCTTAGTAGAGATCCAGAATATCGATCCTCAACCTGATTGAGAGGTTTACGGAATATACTTCTTTGTGTGATAAGATATTACTCTAGGATACAAATATTTTCCTCACCCTATTGAGTGGTTCATAGCATGGGCATGATATATAATAGGTTATTAGTCTAAGATTTTGATGTTTGGACCTGCCATGAGTTAAAGGATATTAAGATGGACTACCCTAGGAGATAGGTTATTGTTTATGTATGTGGATTTTTGGTTTTTCCCTGAGTAAGAGGGTTCTAGATGGGACCTCCAAATGTGAGAAATAATTGGTCTAGGTTATTATTGTGGTACCCTACACTAAGTGAGAGGGTAGTAGTGAGTAATATAGTATGTGACCCTATATAGAGTATGATGATAGTGGATAGGAGATAGATTCTTTGCCTCACAAGTAGTTAGATGATGTTGGCATAGACTTCCATGACTGATAGTGTATTGATCTATGATACAGTCATGGGACTCCACCCTAAGTTATTGGTTAGAGGTTGAGACATATTGGGATGTAGTTTAGGTTAATTACAAACCTTACCATGATCCATTATATAGTGTTCATGACATGGTATTATCCCCTACCCAAAATCATCATTTATGGGTTATAATGGTAAAATGAGGTTACTTTTATATAGTGTTATAAAATCTATGTATGATCATGTTTCATGGTCTCCTTATCAGAACATGGTGACAAGATGTTCATGCTTCAATGAATTTTATTTCTATTTTTTTATTTATTAAAATAAACATATCTATATGATGGTTTATTTTACTGGAAATTTGTAAGACCCTACCAATATTTTTTCTCACAACCTCCATAGGAATTTTGGTGTCCACATAGACTATATGTTTAACATTTATTTCAAAATATTTACAAGGGATATAGTTGGAAAATCTCAATAGTGTTTGGAAATTGAGTTGAGGTGAGGCTCATGGTTTATAGTGGACCCACTTGTGCACATTAATATTATATTTCAATTTATGTTTGATATCATCTTGTTGGTTGGGCTATTGGGATGTTTTTCTATATAGATTCTTTGAACCAAGGTGATTATTTGCTATAAATTGAGTATGGTTTGTGTTTTTTTGAAAATACTCACATGGAATATTCGGGAGTCTGCAAGTAAAGGGATACTATAGTTCAATATTACATTAGTTTCAAAGGTGGAATCTTTTCCCAGTGCTTGCCAAATTTTTGGGCCTCAAAATTGGGAGTCTATCATTTAGGAATAGGAAGGTATTATGCAATGGATTCCAAAAGTCATAGTTTGAAGACCTTGAAACACATTTTTTGGAGCATTATTCTATTTAAATGGAATTTAGAGGGAAAAAGGAAGTACTTATGTGTAGAAGTGTTATGTGGACTGTGAAGTGAAGTACGCAGACCATGTAGAGAAAATGGTTTTCCAGAAGGATTGCAGTTTTCAAAAGAAAAGTAGTTTTCAAAAGGATTATAGTTCCTAAATATATTTTTATTTACAATAACATGGTATTACATTGAGTTTCCATGAAGTAATTAATTCATGAAAGATATTGGCCACCATGAAGGAATTGAAGCGGTATACAGGCTGCGTATGGAAAATGGTTTATGGGTGAAGCAGTCCACGGTGAAGCCTGTACCACTTCAAATGTTTAAGTAAAATGGATTAATAATATTCTCAGATATATTTTGTAACACCCCAAGCTTCCACGGAATGCTTCTCTTTGAATAATACAGTAGCGTGTGTTGTACGCAACTTCGAGTTCAAATACACACCACAACCAATCAAACTTACCGTTATGAATAGTAATACCCACTTTTTGAAATTTTATACATTTTATCTTTCAAAATGGACTTCATTTTTCTGATTCAGAATATCAAAATTATCCTAGGATAAAATTTTGGTACTTTTTGGATAACTTTTATATTTTGATGAATAGTGAAAATTACTAAATTTTTATTAAAAACAAATTTTTTAATCGAAATAATTAGTAGGGATAAATTATGAATTTGAGTGTTTTAAAAGTATATTTAGAATATATTTTTACCATTTAATACAATTTTGGTCATTGGAAATAATTTTACAATTAAACCGGACATAAACAAGTGTCAATCTTTTGATAGTTATTATATCTTAAAATTACACTTTTTGTTTTGACAGCGGGAATTAATTTTAAATTTACTTCTTCCACTTATGTGTTTTGAATTTGGAAAAATTGATTCCATATTTGGAATCAGGATGTACAAATTGTGTAAATAAGTAACTTTTGTTATAAGACATTTTGAATAATTACTTCGGTAAATATTTTATTTACAACGGTTAAAGGGTAAATATGGTAAATAAGGGTAAAAAATAATATTATAATAATATTAATTACCCTAAAATGTGTACTAACCTTATTGGTGGATACATTTCTGACCATGGGAATCTTTTCGTAGATTTTGGGACCCCATGGAGCCACTTGTAGGTGATAGGGACACTTTATATTAATTAAGTTAAAGTAAATACAAAAATGACATAAGCTTATATCTTTTAGAAAAACAATTTTTACATAGGGTTATATATGTTATATTTTCTATTATAAATATTAATTAGAAAGATAAAACGATTTAATACATAATGGTATTTTATATATAATTTTTATACATTGAAAAAGTAAAAATATATATGACACAATAATGATGCAGTATTTTCCTTATTAATGAAAGAATCAAATAATTGGTATTATAAATGTTAAAATAAATATAATTTGAATGTTTTGATGACATACAAGAATTTTATTGGTTAATATAACATGTTATGATTTCTTAAATGAATTTTTTTCTAATTAATTAAGTTTTTAAGACTTTAACAAAAATCAATTTTTGAGTAGTGTCAAAATTGACATAAATAAGTTTTTAAAACAAATATTATATTATTAATTTATATTCTATTCCTAAAAATCTATGGTATGGCCAAAGGACTTATATCATTATTGGTGTATCATTAGTGTACCACTTTGGGGTCACTTGGAGGTATATAGTAAGTTTATTAACTATATAATATAAAAATATAAAGTGACATGGTAAGTGTTAAACTAATTAACTAAGAGTTAAAACAAAAATATAAGGTTAATATAATGACCCAAAACTGTCTAAAAAATATTGGTTGAAAGGATTTATACCCATAACCACCATAGACTTTTAATAATCTAGTTTTGAGCCATTAGAAACCGAATATGAATTTATTATAAATTAATACTTTTAGTTTTTCCTAAAGAGCCCCTCATCCCCCTTATAAAAGGACCCAACTTATAACATATTACTAAAACCTTAAAATCCTTTTGGTTAGGCCAAACCCTACAAAAATACTCTCTCAACTTCCCTAACTTCAACCTAGATGCCTTTGTTTTATCATAAATCCAACCTAAGGAGCCCTTTTGATCAAATCAAAAGGAAGAACCTGAAGAAGAGGTAATGTTTTCACCACCCTTTTTCATGTTCCTTTCTTCTTCAACTTCTTCTTCTTTGTTTTTCCATTTATAAAATAATAACTCTAGTATCTTCTATATACTGTGATGTTATTATAAATATGGAACAACCAAATTCATTATTCTATCCATCCCTTTAATGACATGTCACCATACGTGCGTACGTACGGCCTACCGTCTCCACGTCATGGTGTAATTGTTATTCAAAATATTATTTTTTAGATGGGTATAATAAAGATGTATAATTCAGGTAAATAATAAATATAACATTATAATGATTCTTTATATATCATATACCATCCAATTATTATATTAATATCAAAATAATGATATTTTCGCTCATGCGTACGTATGAATTACCGTCTCCACGACGCAATGAGATTCATTTCCAAGTTCACCATTCATCGACAATTATAAAAATATATATTACTAATAAGTATGTAATATATGAAATAATAATTCTACTTGAGATATATATATTTATATATATAATTATTTATGTACTTACATATATCTTATTCACTTACTTCCATTCAATACTATATGAAAACTGAAACAATGTTTATGCGTTCGTACGGACTACCGTCTCCATAAACGGTGTTTTCCATTTCATATATAAGTCTATTATCAATTTTTATATTCTAAATATGTATGATAAATAAATCATGGTTTATATTCTGGAAGTATTTAAATCATGATCTATGTGATACAATCATGAGTAACAAGTTAAAGCACCTACGATAAAGAAAGCGATTATTACCTGAAATATTAATATAACATGGAAATTATAATTAAATGGGTTGTATAAAGTCATAAATGAATAATTTATGATATCATAAATATTAATATGGTTCTGGTATAATTTAATAACATACTATAGTCTTCATACAGGAGGATAAACGTACCCTTGACTAATGGAAAGTGCAAGGTAAGGGGTTTCATCTCACTCCTTATTCCTGTGAGATTCATGCCATATTGCCACTATTACCTTTTGTGTGGTGTATGTACTACACATAATTGAATTCTTTGTTTAATAAACTTTAATTTATGTGTATTTACAAATTCATTGTATGATACCTCTTTCATGGGTTGTATGTTTCGTAAGTTACCAAATTGGTAAGGGTTAATTCCTCAATCCCATTATTATCCGAGATTGTTTATGTGTAAGTATTTATTGGGACATTTTTATCATCCATGTCTATTTTTCATAAAAATGATTTAAAAATGAATATTTTAATGATTTTTAAAGGCACTCTTTATCAAGATCAGAATTTCAAATGTTTTAAAGATTTATCTTTCTAAATATTTTTAATTAATGTCAATGTTTTCAAAATGATTTTAAGGATTTATTTATATAGACATTAATTATTTGAAATGATAATTAGTTTCAAAAGTTTCAAAGTGGTATGGGACACTTTGATTCAAAAATTTCTTTTAAATTACTTCCTTTATAAATGTGTGAATTTTAAATGATTTTACAAAAATGATATTTCTCTCAAAAAGTTTTACTAATCATTTTCATCTATGTCAACATCCTTTGATGGATTTTAAGATTATTTGAAGTTGATTTATTATACAAAACTTACATTGAAGGTTTTGTGATATGTTTGAATGTGTATGTGTTATTTTTATACCATTCACGGTTTATGGAGAAATTATTGACATTTTGTAAGCTAGTTTTAATATGAATGTTTATATTATGTTTAAACCTATTCATATGAAGAATGCATTGGACATAGTAAGTGACAGGTGGAGTCCACTATAGCTCCTCAATGCATTAGTAGGTCTCATGAGACAAAATAGTGTCTTGACACAAGTCCTTGAGAAAATATTATTTGTAGTCTTAGTACGAGGCCTTGGCTACATGGTTATGATATTCTGGCATTATGCATTACATCGTTATGAAAGTGGTTATTGATATTTCCTGTGATTATTCTATTAGTAGAATATCCATGTGAATAAGTAAATGAAATTATTTCATTTTATATTTTCCATATTATGCTGAATTTCAGGTTTAAAAGGCTTTTGTTTTAGTTTTATACATTTCCTTAAATGGTTATGCTTATTTTTGAAAGTTTTCGCTACATTGCTTACCCTTACTGAGCGTTTGAGCTCACCCATTTCTATTTTTTATCTTTCCTAGGATTCCAAGAAGTGTATTATGATTGATATACAGGGTTAAGCTAAAGGGAATAATGGTGTTCTCAAAGAACTATTTATGTTGTTTTATATGTTATAAAGTGTAATGTAACATTCATGTATTTAATCTATTTTCCAAGACTGCTGAACTGATCAGTCCTTCGGGACTTGATTCCTTGTAATAATACCAATGTATTAAATTAATGCACTGACTATGGGTATGTGGGGTCGGGGAATTACAGTTGGTATCATAGGAAGTTTAGAAATAACCTTGGAATCTATATTTAGATAAACTCTGATTAGAACACATAGACCTAAGATGGACTTTGACGATTAGTATAGAATAACTTCTTATAATTTTGGTATTATATAGATTTTGTGAGTTTTCCAAGAAATAGATCCCTGTCGGGATACGAGCAGGTAGATGCGACTCTAGCATTGATGTACCTAGGGGTAAAACTTGAAAACACCACTTTGAGCTAGACTCGAACGGTAACTGGTGCACGACAACGGGCCTTGCTGCACTCTTGGTTATGACACTCCCAGGGGATATGATTAGGATAATTCTCATTTTCTTTACAAACCATTATGGAGGGATTATGAGTATATAATTACTCAAAGAAAACATTTTTATTATTATGGATTATATCCATAAACTATTGAATTTATGTTAACTGTTTTACAAGTTTGGGATTAGGTATTTCTATTCATAAACTAATCTAGTGAAAGACATTGTTTAGAAATGGCACCCAGTAGAAGGAATGAGAACTCAAGAAATACACATGATCCAAAGAGTAAGAAGGATTATATCTTTCATGGTCCTAAGCTAGAATTTAGAAGGGAAATAGTCTCCCATGTATTATCATCATATGAATAAATAGTATCATGTGTTGATAAGATAAGTAAATAATTCTCAGAGTCCTATGTCTTTGAAGGGATTCTAGGGAAGAAAAGGATGGTGGAGAGAAGGAAAGATAAAGGGAAGAAGGTAAAGAAGTGTTTTACCATATGTGATAACTGTGGAAAGAATCACCTTGGAAAACTCTTGAAGGGAATGGGAGTATGTTATAAGTGTGGAGAAAAAGGACACCAAGTACGTGACTGCAAGTGTAATAAAAAGGTTACAAATATACAATTCTCCATCTGCAAGGAGTTTAGACACTACACAAACCAATGTCCCAGTTATCAGACTATGCCGCAAATGATGCTATTGGATAATAGTCAAGTTATGATACTACCACAGATAAAGAGGAATGACTAGTTTTCTTATGTTATTATTTTGGAATTATTTCATTGAAGTGTTGTATCAATGATGTACAGGAAATAAATAAGGATTGTACTGCAGTACTATTTCATTAAGGATTTGAGATTTTATGGTACTAAGAAAAGTGACTCTAAAAAGAGTTAAACTTTTTGGAAATTACATGGTTGAAGGAAGGATAAACCTTAATATGGTCCTAATATTGAGGTAATGATTTTGGAATAAGTTATGGTTGATTTGGGTAAATTATATTGGATATTCTTCACTACCTTGAAACTGATTAAAGATTTGTATATTCCATCATTGTTGGAGTTTAAAACATTTTGGATGGATGAATTATATCCAACATTATAAAAGGAACAGGGGAGCATGAATGTAATCAATATGGTTTTATGGTAATTCAGGATGTTTCAGTGTTTTAAAAGAATACATGATGAAGGTATTAACATGATATTACGAGGTAAAAAGGATCTACATTATGTTTACCATTCATATAAATTTTGTACTACGAGTTTACAGAAGTATTTTGGATAGGTATAAAGGTTGAAAGGTATTAAGTTTGAAAGGTTTTTTTCGGATTTTTATAAAAGGACAACACGCAGACTGTGTGACGACCCGTCGTGTCGGACAAAGCTGCGGGAATCGAACCCACAACCATAGTGAAATTGGGATTTATCACCTACCACTGTACTATGTGAAGTTCCTAGATGGTATAATGTAGTTTTCCTTCATAATGGGTATGATATGTGAATTATAAATTCATTATATTTGAAACCCTATACGATTAGGATAAATAGAGTATTTTTGAGTTGTATTATGTTTTGGGGTGAAAGATGAGTTTGTGGTAGAAATTTATTAATGGAAAAAACTCTAATTATAAAGTAAGTATATCTCCTTATGATATTATTCAATCTCATAAATAAATTCCTTAACATTAAGAAAAGGAACATAGAAAAAATGTTGTCCTAGATGGTACCTTAGATCATCCCAAATTTATGGCTTTCGAATTATTGGCCTTTTCATAGCCATGTTCTCTACCACTCTCTATCATATATTGATGGTTATATTTATCTTCCATATCCATATTTTCCTACATGTAACCCTAGTATGTGTTATTTTTGGTAACCTTCATACTTACCACTCTTTATTTTAAATAGAGGCCTCATTAATCCATTTTTCGATGTGGGATTTCAACTAAGATATTTTGAAATGTCAACCCCATGTTTACAATACCGAGAATAAATTGCGAGGATGTAATTTATTGATGTATGGTAGAATGTAACACCCTAATCTTCCATGGTACGCTTCTCCTTGAATAATACAGTAGCATGTGTTGTACGCAACTTCGAGTTCTAACACACACCACAACCAATCAAACATTTCGTTATGAATAGTAATACCCACTTTTTGAAATTTTATACATTTTAACTTTCAAAATGGACTTCATTTTTGGATTCGGAATATTGAAATTATCCTCGGATGAAATTTTGGTACTTTTCAGATAACTTTTATATTTTGATGAATAGTGAAAATCACTAAATTTTTATTAAAAAAAATTTTTTTAATTGAAATAATTAATTGTGATAAATTATGAATTTGAGTTGTTTTAATGTATATTTAGAATATATTTTTACAATTTAATACAATTTTGGTCATTGGATATAATTTCACAATTAAACTGGACATAAAAAGGTGTCAATCTTTTGATAATTATTATATCTTAAAAACACGCTTTTTGTTTTGACCATGGGAATTAATTTTAAATTAATTTTTGCCACTTCTATGTTTTGAATTTGGAAAAATGGATTCCATATTTTGAATCAGGATGTACAAATTGTATAAACGGGTCACTTTTATTTTTAGACATTTTTAATAATTACTTCGGTAAATATTTTATTTACCATGGTTAAAGGGTAAATCCGGTAAATAAGGGTAAAAAATAATATTATAATAATAATAAATTACCCTAAAATGTGTCCTATCCTTATTGGTGGATACATATCATACCATGGTAATCTTTGGGTCTATTTTGGGACCCCATGGAGCCACTTGTAGGTGATAGGGACACTTTATATTAATTAAGTTAAAGTAAATACAAAAATGACGTAATCTTATATCTTTTAGAAAAACAATTTTTACATAGGGTTATATATGTTATATTTTCAATTATAAATATTCATTATAAATCTAAAAATATTTCATACATAATGGTATTTTATTTATAATTTTTAGACATTAAAAAAGTAAAAATATATACGACACAATACTGATGCAGTATTTTCCTTATTAATGAAAGAATCAAATAATTGGTATTATAAATGTTAAAATAAATATAATTTGAAAGTTTTGATGACATAAACGAATTTTATTGGTTGATATGACATGTTAGGATTTCTTAAATTAATTTTTTTCGAATTAATAAAGTTTTTATGACTTTAAAAAAAATCAATTATTGAGTAGTGTCAAAATTGACATAAATGAGTTTTTAAAACAATTATTATATTATTAATTTATATTCTATTCCTAAAAATATAATGATTTGCCAAAGGACTTATATAATTATTGGTGTATAATTGATGGACCACTTTGGGGTCGCTTGGACGTATATAGTATGTTTATTAACTATATAATATAAAAATACAAAGTGACATGGTAAGTGTCAAACTAATTAACTAATAATTAAAACTAAAAGATAAGGTTAATATAATGACCCAAACCAGTCTAAAATCTATTGCTTAAAATGATT
The DNA here is from genome assembly GCA_963277665.1 of Viscum album. Taxonomy (NCBI): domain Eukaryota; kingdom Viridiplantae; phylum Streptophyta; class Magnoliopsida; order Santalales; family Viscaceae; genus Viscum; species Viscum album. The sequence goes on from OY728165.1 coordinate 933,333,372, forward strand.
TAGACCCATACCCACCTTAAAATTTTAAAAATACACTTTGGAGCCATTATATACCGAATATAAATTTATTATAAATTAATACATTAGGTTTTTTCTAAAGAGCCCCTCCTCCCCCTTATAAAAGGACCCAACTTCTAACCAATTATTCACACATTAAAAGCCTTTTGGTTCGGTAAAACCCTACCCAAATACTATCTCAACTTCCCTCACTTCAACTTAGAGACCTTAGTTTGATCATAAAGCCATCCTAAAGATCCCTTTTGATCAAATCAAAATGAAGAACCCGAAGAAGAGGTAATGTTTTCACCACCCTTTTTCAAGTTCCTTTCTTCTTCAACTTCTTATTCTTTGTTTTTCACTTTCTAAAATAATAACTCCAGTATCATATATATACTGAGATGTTATTATAAATATGTAACAACCAAATTTATTATTCTATGCATCCCCTGAATGACATGTCACCATACGTGCGTACGTATGGCCTACCGTCTCCACGTCGTGGTGTAATTGTTATTCAAAATATTATTATTTAGATGGGTATAATAATGATGTATAATTCATGTAAATAATAAATATAACATGATAATGATTCTGTATATATTATATACCATATAATTATTATATTAATATCAAAACAATGATATTTTCGCTCGTGCGTACATACGGATTACTGTCTCCATGACGGGACGAGATTCATTTCCAAGTTCACCATTCATCGATGATTATAAAAATATATTTTAATAATAAGTATGTAATATATAACATAATAATTCTACTGGAGATATATATATTTATATATATAAGTATATATTTACTTACATATATCTTATTCACTTACTTCCGTTCAATACTATATGAAAACGGAAACAACGTTTATGCGTACGTACGGACTACCGTTTCAATAAACAGTGTTTTCCATTTCATATATAAGTATATTATAAATTTTTTTATTCTAAATATATATGATAAATAAATCATTTTATATATTTTGTAAGTTTTTAAATCATGATCTAAGTGATACAATCAAGATTAACAAGTTAAAACACGTACGATAAAGAAAGTGATTATTACCCGAAATATTAATATAACATGGAAATTATTATTAAATGGGTAGTATGAAGTCATAAATGAATAATGTATGATATCATAAATATTAATATGATTCTTTTATAATTTAATAACATACTATAGTCTTCATACATGAGGATAAACGTACCCTCTACTAAAGGAAAGTGCAAGGTAAGGGGTTTTCATCTCATTCCTTATTCCCATGAGATTCATGCCATATTGCCACTATTACGTTTTGTGTGGTGTATGTACTGCCCATAATTGTATTCTTTGTGTAATAAAATTTAATTTATGTTTATTTACATATTTATTGTATAATACCTCTTTCATGGGTTGTATGTTTCATATGTTACCAAATTGGTAAGGGTAAATTCCTCAATCTCATTATTATCCGAGATTGTTTACGTGTATGTATTTACTGGGACATTTTTATCATCCATGTACATTTTTCATAAAAATGATTTCAAAATGAAGATTTTAAGGATTTTTAAAGGCACTATTTATCAAGATCAGAATTTCAAATGTTTTAAAGATTTATCTTTCTAAATCTTTTTAATTAATGTCAGTGTTTTCAAAATTATTTAAGGATTTATTTATATGGACATGAATGTTTTGAAATGATAATTATTTTCAAAAGTTTCAAAGTGGTATGTGACACTTTGATTAAAAAATATCTTTTAAATTAATTCCTTTATAAATGTGTGACTTTTAAAGGATTTTACAAAAAGGATATTTCTCTCAAAAAGTTTTACTCATCATTTCCATCTATGTCAACATCCATTGATGGATTTTAAGCTTATTTGAAGTTGATTTATTATAATAAACTTCCATTGATGTTTTTGTGATATTTTTGACTGTGGATGTGTTATTTTTATACCATTCTTGGTTCATGGAGAAATTATTAACATTTTTTATGCTAGTTTTAATACGATTGTTTATGTTATGTTTAAACCTATTCATTTGAGGAATGCATTGGACTTAGTAAGTGATGGGTGGAGCCCGCTATAGATCCTAGATGCATAGGTAGGTCTCATGAGACAAAATAGTGTCTTGGAATGAGGCCTTGACAACATATTATTTGTAGTCTTGGCACGAGGCCTTGGATACATGGTTATGATAGTCTGGGATTATGCATTCCATCGTTATGAAAGTGGTTATTGATATTGCATGTGATTATTCTATTAGTAGAATATCCATGTGAATAAGTAAATAGCATTATTTCATTTTATTTCTACCAGATTATGCTGAATTTTAGGTTTAAAAGGATTTTGTTTTAGTTTTATACATTGCCTTAAATGTTTATGGTAATTTTTGAAAGTTTCCGCTGTATTGCCTACCCTTACTGAGTGTTTGAGCTCACCCCTTTCTATTTTTTATTTTTCCCAGGATTCCAAGAAGTGTATTATGATTGATATATAGGGTTAAGATAAAGGTAATAATGGTGTTCTCAAATAACTATTTATGTTGTTTTATATGTTATAAAGTGTATTGTAACATTAATGTATGTAATCTATTTTCCAAGACTGCTAAACTGATCGGTCCTTTGAGACTTGATTCCTTGTAATCATGCCAATGTATTAAAATAATGCATCGACTCTGGGTAACTGGGGTCGGGGCATTACATATTTTCCTATATAAAGACCACTAATATCATTTTGAGGAATTCAGTGAAGTCTAGAGTGGTTTGAAATAAGATAACTTTATGAAGGAGAAGAAGTTCACGAGGAGGATTCTATAAAAAGAAAAGTTGTCCATGAAGACAATTCACAGAATATGTTGTGAGGGTGTCTGTACCCCTAAATGAATAAGTTTCTTCATTGGAAGAAGATTTATGAAGAATAAGTGATTGTTTATGGAAGGAGAGACAGTTCGTCGAAGTGGAGGGAGTCTTCGGAGGAGAAACAGTCTGCGAAGCAAGGACTATCCACGGAGGAATTTGGTCCATGGGATAAGTAGAGGCTCATTGAATGATAGAAGTTCCATAGAATATATGGTAGTTTATAGAGTAAGAGGTGGTCCACGAAGGAGACATGCAATGTAGTGAAAAAAAATTCATGGAGGAAGTCATCAAGTTCATAGAGGAATAATTTGTGAATTAAAAGTGATTATAAAAATGGATTTCATCTATGGGTATATGCAGGAATTCAATAGAGAATCAATCTATAGTTTAAGAATCCTGATTTAATGAAAATTAAAGGACCTAAATGTACATAAACTATGTAGGGATCTCTCCCAATGTAGTGAGCCAGGGGGAGTCATCGGAATTGTTCTGAGGGACATAGTGAATTGTACCTAAAATATAGTGAAGGTATTGTTCCTAGAACATAGTGACTATGTCTAAAATCTTGTACTCTAGAAATATTGAATAATAATAGGTTTAGGTATGATAAAAAATCTATCAACATATGCTCATTATACTATCCCTTAATTGTGAACCAAGTAAAATTGATGTGTTACCTATTTGAATGTGAATTCTTTTTTACTAATAATTATCTTTATGTAGGTTTAATAGGTTACTAACAATGTGGGAACAAGATTATTCATATTAGAAGAAAAGCTTGACACCCTAATTAAACCCTCCCTTACTAGGGTGCTTCAGGGTCCTTCAAGTGGTATCTGAGCCTACAGGTTACTGGTGCTAAATCCGACCTTCTTTGCTGTCATGGAGAATACAACTCATGTCCAAGGAGTTCCCCATCTTTATGGAAGTAACATTAATATATAGAAGAAATGGATGAGATATCTTGGAATGGATGTCATTTTTTTCACTGAAAAATGAATATAGGTCACTAATCCAACAAGTCTATCATTGAATAATACATACAAGAAAATGATTGATTCAGATGCTAAAGTACAAAATTCCCTCACTAGATCTCTATCTGATAAAATTTATATAAAGATGATAAGCTACACCTCATCCAAGTCTATGTTGGAAAATCTAAAAAATATATACAAATGTAATAAATATGTGAAGGAGTTCAAAAATAAAGTTTTGTATAATAGGTTTGGTGAATTAAATATGCATCTTGATAAAAATGATGATATGTTTTTCAATCGAGTTACCAAAGTAATGGGAGAAATTTGAGGGCTTGGTGAATAGATTAAAGTCATTGAAACTGTAATGAAATTTTTTAAAAGACTTCCACCTATTTGAAATATGAATGTTTCATCCCTTTAAAAAAGGGATCTTTCAAAACATTCCTTGGAAGATCCGCTAAGCAGTCTTATAGCATATGAAATGAGAGTGTAAAAGAGAGTGGAAAGACCATATTTATCTTAGAGTCAATCAAATATTTTATATAATTAAAAGAATAAATATGAGAAATCTAATATTGTAATAGTCACTCCCAAAGATAAAAAGAATAGTAACACCAAGATTCTTGATAGTGGATGCTCATCCCATATGACTGTAAATAATAACCTCTTAACAAATGTTAAGAAAAGGGTTTATGGAACAGTAAGGTTCAATAATGATGGTTCTTTGAAGATCAAAGGTATTGGATGTACTGAACTTTCTAATAGAGAGATGAAGAAAACTAAAGTTCTCTTTATGGATGATTTGTGTCACAATCTCCTGAGTCTGAGTCATCTATTTGATTCTAGACAGATGGTAAAATTTAATCAAAATGGGTGCACTATTATAGGGAAGACATAGAATTATCTTATAAAATGATGTAGAATAAATGATAACATATATCAAGTTGATAGTAAAGAGAAAATGTTTTACATGATAGACGGAGAAAAAAACAACTTGAGGCACTGAAGGTTGGGTCCCATAAATAAGCAAGACATGGAAAATATATTTAATATGAAGATAGTAATGGATATCCTCAATTTTAAGAAGAATGGAAATAAACTTTTGATGCTTACACAAGAGGGAAGTTGGTCTAAGTTCATATCGAACATAGAATAAAAGGGCATCAAATTTTATTGATCACATCCATACACATGTATGTGGTCCGACAAATGTTACTGGAACATATATAGAAAGGTACTACATTATTTTCATTTATTATTATAGTATAATGAATTGTGTGATGGTTATAAGTAGGAAATGAAAATTTCTTGATTGCATGAAAATGTATCGATGAATAGTTGAGAATGATACAGGATAGACAATCAATGTTATGTGGTCTAAAAATAGAGGGGAATACACATCAATTGAGTATGAAAATTACCTAGAGAAACATCGAATACGACATGAGGTTGATGTGGTGAGAACCTGAAAAAAATGTACTTCTTGACCAAATGAATTGATAGGTGAATAATATAGCTAGAACTATGTTGATTGAAACTCTTATCTCTTGCCATTACTAGGAAGATGTTGTTCATGATAAAGTGTATACTCAAAATTTAATAGGGATATATATAGGAGAAACCAAAACACCATTTGAGTTGGGCATATAAGGAATCCCTCATGGAACTGTTTTTGTGTTTTTAGAAGTAAATGTTTCATTAAAAAAATAAGGAAATAAAAGTATATATGGTGATATTGTTGTTGAAGGAATATTCCATGAATATTAAATGAATTGAAAATCAAAAAAATGATTCAATAACCATCTCAGAATAATATTGGAAAGTAGCGGGGTTAATATCGTTGAAGATAACAACACAAATACCTAGAGGGGATCTTATGATAATGTGATTAAATATGTAGAAGATAATAGAAATGTAACTGATTTAAAATGGAGAAATATAGGAAGGAGTAAAAACATTAATAGGTCACAACATGATGTTGATTCATTAGAATAATCAAATGAGGAAACAACAGATGAATAAAATTATGTTGAACCTCACAGGAGAAATTGAATAATAGAAATTGATTAATCCAACATCATTGGAGATTGAAAAATACCCACACAGATGAGTCGAATGAGGAATAATGAACAATCTACCTTATTACCAATTTTAAAACCAACCATGTTTGAAGAAGCTTCAAAGGATGAATCATGGGTGAATTTCATGAATAAAGTGTTAGAATAGATTGATAATAAGCAGATATGTGATCTCATTAAGAGACATGAAAGTGATGATGTGATTGGTATAGATTTTATTTTCAAGAATAATTTTTATGATCATGGTAATGTGATCATTAATAATGCATGATTGGTTTTTAAAATATATTCACGGATTAAAGGTGTTGATGTTGAAGAATATTTTTCTCTAGTATATAGACTGGAGTCAATCAATATTTTTCTTACCATGGAAATTCTTAAAGGATAAACAGTGTATCTAGTGGATTTAAAAAAAATTTCTTGAATGGAGTTCTTGAAAAAAAAGTCCCCACTGAAAAACCAATTGGTTTTATGCTTGGTAATGATGAAATGATGGTTTTCAGATTAAATAATGCTCTATATGGTCTGGAATAGGTACCACGAGCATAGTAATCTTGGCTGGATTCTTATCTAGTGAAGTATGAATTTAAAAGAGGATGAGTGGATAACAATATATATGCAAAAAATTCTCAAAAATATTTGTTCATTGTACTTGTGTACGTAGATGATATTATATTTGGTGGGAGTAGGGTGGGATCACTGAATAAATTTACTAATAAAATGAAATCAGAACATGAGATTTCTTTGATTGTTGAACTCAAATTCTTCTTGGGTATTCTAGTGACTCATAGAGAAGACTATACTTTAATTTCTCAGGAAAATTATGTTAGAGGGTTGTTGAAAAAAATTAAATAATCATAACTCCAAATTTATGATGACTCTGATTGCGTTTGGGAAAAAAATTCTAATCCATGGGGATGGGACTTGTATAGATTCCAAAATGTACAAGAGAATCATTGTAATCTTATTGTACATGATAGCAACAAGGCCGGGTATTGTCTTTTCAACATGATTAGTGGCCCATTGTTAAAGTAATCCGAAGTAAGAACATATGGAAGTAGTGAAAATAATCATTATATTATTTCAAGGTACTCAAAATAATGGCTTATATTTACAATAGGAAAACATAATGAACTATAAGAATTTTTTGATACTGACTAGGCTAGATATGTGATGGATAGAAAGTGCACAAGTGTTTTAGAATTAATTATTGGAAATAAATGTGTGGGATGGTTGAGTAAGAAACAATAAATAACCTATATTGGTACTGGTGAAGCTGAATATATCTAACTAAAAATGATTTCACTCAACAATTATGGATGAAAAAACAACTTAATGCAATTAGTGATGAGATGAAAAAACCGATGGTGATTCACTGTGACAAAAATACTGCAATTGAGATCATGAAGAATCATGTTCAACATTATCTAATGAAACACATTGTAATAAGATATCAATTTATCAAGGGAAGAAGTACAAAATGGAATGATAATAATAGATCATGTTGGAACTGATGATCAAGTGGCTGATATACTGACCAAGACTTCTTCAGAACATGTGTTCGAGAAGCATCAGTTGAATCTTAGTGTTCAACTACCTCCCAGTTTATGGAGAGGTTACATTTGGTCCCCTCTAACCAACTGTGTTTATTATTATTATGAATTTTTTAGTAATATAGGTTTATGGGAGAGGTATGTTCCAGTGGGAGTGTGTTTTGAGTTCCACATTTTCAATAATAGGTTCTTTAGGTTTATTTACAATGGGAGATAATGTATAAATTCAATACTATGGGGATGGAGGAGACATGAGAAGCTATAGGATAGTTGATAAACAATAGGGGAGAATTAACCTTGCTCCAGGTTACAGGGCCACTAGGTGCGGTGGTACCCCCCCCCCCGGCGATGGTTTCAAGATGAACATGGATAGTTCCATTAAAGAGGGTATTTCACACGGAGCAGGAGTCATTCCGGACCAGATATGGAGTTTTATCATGGCTTTTAAGGCACACTATAGTTATGGAACTAGTATACAGGTGGAGGCCAAATCATTGTTGATTGGGATTAAATTGAGCATATAGAAAAACATCAATCTATCCTAAGTAGAGATATAGTCGATGATTATCCATAGATATTTACAAGGTAAATGTCATACACTGTGGTTGATATCTTACATTATCAGGGAATGTAGAGATCTTATCAACAATGGCATAAAGGTCACTCACACATGGAGAGAAGGAAATAAGGTAATAGATCATCTCACCTCCCAAGATGAACAGGCCCTTGAAGTCATTAGTTCTCTTAATATATCCTTCTTCAATCCTGAGGGTGTGTCCTTGATATGAGGGGATTCCCTCAGCCTGCACCATTTTAGGCATCCTTAGACTAGGTGTGCTTCTTCTCCTGTTGTTTTTTCTTCATTAAATAAAAATGCACCAGATAATGATGAATAGGGGAGAATTAAAAATATATTTTGATAGTTGTAGGTTTCTGACAAATATATTGGACATCTTTATGTTTTCTAAGACATAAGAACCCAATTCATGCTTATCCTCTTATTTTAGACACTGATCGTTTCTCACATAGGCTTAGAGTGTCGGATGATTTGTTTCTCGCATATCAAGTTTTTTTTTGAGACTAGATCTTCATTGAATTTATATACAGATTACCAAAAAACCCAATAGGGGAGATTTTTTGAACCAAGGCTATGATTTTCTATAAATTTAGTGTGGTTTGGGTTTGTTCAAAATCCTCAAATGTAAGATTAAGTAGTTTTTAAGGAAAGTGATCTTATATTTCAAGATAACAATATTATTAAAGGTGGCATTATTTCCTAGTGTTTTCATAATTATTGGGCCTCAAAATATGAAGTTTATCATTTTATAAAAGGAATTTTTTTATACAATGAAGTCCATAAATTATGACTGAAGGATTGGAATACACTGTTCTCGGAACACTAAGGTACGTAAATGGAAGGGGAGGAAGTAAAAAAAGGTATTATTTTTTCATTTTATCATTATACGGACCCTGAAGCACAGTATGTGGACTGCATAGAGAAAATAGTTTGTGGGAAGAATTTCATTTTGAGGAGGGAAATTAGTTCATGGAAGGATTACAGTTCGCAAGATGTCTCAATTTTTTTGAAAACAAGGATATGTTTTGAAAAGCCATGAAGGTTTTTTTCACATAATAGATTGGCCACCATGAAGGAGGAGAGGTGTTACATACACCACAGATGAAAAAATGGTTTGTGGGTGATGTAGTCTGTGGTGAAGCCTATACAACATCGAATGTTTAAGTAAAATGTATTTGATAAATTTTAGGATCTATTTTCTTATATAAGGACAACTAATCCCATTTTTAAAGGGAGGGTTTTTTACTTGAAATCTTGGAAGAATTTGTTGAAGTCTAGAGTGGTTCATAGGAAGACAACTTTGTGAAGGAGAAGAAGTTCACGAGGAGGATTCTGTGAAGGGAAATGTGGTCCCTAAAGATATTTCATGGAAGAGGTTTTTCGGGAATATATAGAATACAATGGAAAAAGGATCTACTTAGGAAGAAGATGCCTGTAGAAGACTATATGGTTTGATGAAGAATTTTCGGTTCATGGAAAGGGAGAAGGTCTATAGAAGTGGAGGTGGTCCGTATAGAAGAAACATTTTGCAAAGCAGAGACAGTCTATAGAAGAAGTCGGTCTGTGGGAGAAGAAGAGGTACATAGAAGGAGATACGATCCAAGGAAGTGGAGTAGTCCATGAAGGAAGAGGTGGTCCACAAAGAAAACGCACTATGCAGTGCAATATAGTTCGTGGAGAAATCAGGCCAATTCAAAATGGAACAATTTGTGAACTAACAGTGCATGGAAATATTGATTACATCTATGAGTAAAAGTGAAAATTCAATAGAGTATCTATCTATATTAGAGGATGTGTGATTTTATGAAAATTAATGGACCTACATGTCTATAAACTATGTATGGATCTCTTCAAAGATAGTGCGCTAGGGGGAATCATCAGAAGTGTTCTAAGGGACGTAGTGAGCTATCCCTAAAACATTGTAAAGGAACTATTCCAAGCACAGAGTGACTATGCCTAAACTCTTATACTCCACAACTAGTGAAGATTATTGGTTTTTGGTATGACCAAAATAATTTTAGATTATGCTCCTAGGATTAGCATTTAATGGTGAACCAAGTAAAATTATTGTGTTACCACTTTGCATGTAATTGTTTGTTTACTGATAATTCTCATCAAACATGTTTAATAGGTTACTACCAATATGAGAACTAGATTAATTATATTAGAAGAAAAAGTTGAAACCCTAATTCACCCTCTCCCCTCAAGGTGTTTCGAGGTCCTTCATAACTTTCATTTACATTTGATACAAAATGGATTCATATTATTTCTATATACATTTATATATGGTTTAGGGATTAAATTTTATTGTTTATTATTTTTTATAATATTATTTTTCAATGTCAAGTTTCTATAATATTTATAATAGAATTTTTCAAATTATCAATGCAGTCTATTTTATGGAAAATTTGGTATTAGATTATACAAAAATTTAGCTAAGACACTTTTGAATGGTTTCATTCATGGAATTGAAAAGTTGTATCAGATGAATTTTTTATTTTTCTTACTATTTGGGAACATAGTAGTTCAATATTGGAATTTCAGGGATCTTTTAATGGACCTCAATCTAGGTAGTCATGAATACCATCCCAATGGGTAGTCTAGGATTTAAGTTTTATAGAATATATTTTTATAGTTATTTTTATTATACTATTTTTCTTTAAGTATGATGTGTTAATTTGATATCATTATTTTTGGGTTTAAATCATAGATTGTAGTTGTAAGAGGTGTATGGACATGTATCATATTTGACACATAATATTAAAATGAAATTTATATGACTGTGTGTGGTTAATTTTGGAAAAAAGATATTTAGTTTATCTCTTTAAAGTTTCTACACTAAATTATATTTTTGTTTTTCAATATACATTTTTAGTTGAATTATAAAAAATTGAACCACATTGTTTTTAGATGAAATGTTCTTTTAATCATGCTGTTTGATGTTAACATGAAATGGTTATGTAATCTCTGGGTTCGGGGTATGTATAGTACCCATGGTGAGTTGGATGAGGTATTGGATTCCCCCGTGATGGTCAAATACATGTGATGTATGTAAAATAAATAGTTTTTATTAGGAATTAGTTCACTTAAAGAATTATATACCCTTCATAGTGTTGATAAAGTTATGTTTGATGCCTTTGGATTCTAATATAAAGAACATGGAGTGAAATTTGTATCATTTTTTATAAGGTATGATATTAATAATTCATTGAAATTTTATTTTTTGGGAAAGGTTATTAATGGAAGAGTGGATTTTGATCCTAGATGGTAGAATCAATAGATTTATTTTTTGGAACGATACCCTGGTGGTGGGTGATCATGTGTTTTATATGTAATGAGTGAGATAAATTGGGGTAATTTTTTTGTTAGAAAAAAATAACTAAGGGTAATTTTGGATAGAAAACATTGATATACAAGGAATTCATGGCATGATTTTGAAATTTGTATGTCTATTTTTGATAGTAGGTTGCTCATTAGAGAATATTTCTGGTTGTACAATTGGATAATATAGAAGTGTAAACCTATAGGGATTGTATGAGATTGAGTTAAATAGTGGGTAAGAAACTTTGAGATTTTCATTAATGATATATCTCTGTTAAATGAGGAGGGTGAGAGTTATCATGGGATTGACAGGAATGTCCAGATTTGCTAAGATAAAAGCATGTTGGCTACATGAGGTTCCTCTTCAATTGTGGATTAATGGAATGGGTTGTATAGGGGTGTTCTGTGAATTTTTTAGATTCTAGTGTTACCCAAGTGATGTGATTAGATTTTAGTGGTGACTATCCTACTTCCCAAATTCTTATTGTATATTCATGTGATCCTATTTTTTTATGGTACCTAATAAAAATCAATTTTTGATCACAAATGAGATGTATATTCAAAGTTTTGGATCTCGGTTGATGACCAACGAATAAAATAAGGAACCTATAGGTATGGATCCTTGGTATTTTAATTGTAATGGTTGATGGTTATTATATGTTAAGAGGACACATTAATGTGATACAAGAGTGTAATGGCACCATCGATCCAATAATGTTCAATGAAAGTATTTTTTAGGGATGGGTTGTGAATGTCTAAGAAGAGAAACACATTCATGATATTATGACATATCGAGGTCATTAATCTTTTTATAGTGTAGCAGATTTCAAATGGTGGGAATCACACCATAGGATGTTAGAGTGAGTGAAACTTGTAACTATTGAATTTTTGTTTACATTGAAGATAAATATTCAAGTAAACATTATTTCGGTGATGATTGGTGTTTGGGGATGGAAGCCAAGTATGAGAGACATAATATAATAAAGTAATTACATTAAATAATTCATATGATGGGAACTATAGAAATTGAGAATTTTGGCTTTGTATGGTGATAATTAGAATATTTCTAGGGTGGGGATTATAAAATTAGAAATGTTTTTATAACCATTATAGTGAAAGTTTCTAGTGAAACTGATAAGTAATTATTTGAGATGAAAATATGATATTTTTTTCTAGTAGTTAATTTTATTATAGTTAATAGTTTAAAAATAGATATGGTATTCTTAAGTAGCTCCTAATAGAGTTTTTATGTCTATATCAGACTCTAGATAGAATTTTAAGGGATATTAGACTTATTTGGATATGGGATGATTTGGTTCTATTGGAACATCAGAAATAATGTATTTGTTTGGTTGAAGACAAAGTTGTTGAATTAGAATGGGTGTCAAATTCAAAATTTAATATGGGTATTTTAAAGTTTTGTGATTCCTCTAGGGGATAAGTCGTCATAACCGGCTGATATAGTGTCTTGTTGTTGGGTGTGTCCATGTGATGTTCAGAATAGTATACCAAATTAGGGTTTATATTTGTTTTTGGGTGTAATTTTGCATTTTGAGTTGATAAAAAATATGTTACATAATATTTGTTATGAAAAATGTCTTTAACAATCAATCTATGTGTTTTGGTGAAGGGATGGAGTATTCAGGTTCATTTCATGGGGAATTGAGTTGTTCCCATTCTTGTTTATGATCAGATATGTGGAGTTTTATTCAATTTAAAATGATGGATTCGACATTGGGAGATGTTCCTAGAATATTCTCATGGAAAAAAAGAATTATGGTGGAATGATTGTAATGTTACATGTCATTATGGGTTGATTAATTGAGATGGAATTTCAATATTTTGTCCCATAGGAGGGGATGTTATGAGAATTAGGATTACCATTTGGATTGTAAGGGTTATAATATCTTAATTTGGTGTTTTTTGGATTTTTTATGGTGTAGATATATGTCATGGGTTATTTGGAGAATAATAAATAAGGGTATAGGAATCCCTATAATAAATTTTTCCTATATTTGATAGATAATCTTCACAACTTTGGGGTGTTGTGGTAGGGAAAGTGTCACATGGAATTACAATTTTAGAGTAACATGGAGGGTTTCACTATAATAGAAAGGGAAAATTCTAGAATCCCTATGTGTAAGATTAAATTTATCATTTTGGGATGAAACATGGCATAGTTTAGGGGTTTCACCATTAAGGATGGTAGCATGGTATGAATCATGTTCCAACCTGAGGGGTTGTACCATGAGGGTTCCCCAAGTAGGGGTGTCTCACGCCTTAGCAGGTGGAACTATTCAATGATGGTGGAGTGGAAGTGAAGCTCCATAACACAACCCATAGGGTGTATCATATGAAAAGTTTTTGAGATACTTTTGAAGGAATATTGTTTTATAGATCCTTTCACTTAACCATTGTGGGTATCTTGGGTCTAGGTATTACACATAATCCAAATGGGTCACACTATAAAGCTACCCTCATATGTGTGGAATTACACTATAAAACCCATAGTTCATGCCTCAATGGAATACTTTCGATATTTTATTTATAGGGGGAAGACCAATGTTTTTGTGGTTGGGAACTATCATGATTTTGAGTGAAATGGGGCTCATGGAAGGTTTATTCGGTTAGCTCATTCTCTCTCTCTTCCTTTCCTTGATTCCCATTTGTGTATTGTGTTTTTAGTGGCGTTTCCATGTATTTTTGAATGTATAGTTTCCTCCTTGACCCTCAATTATTCTTCTCCATTAACTAGTAATTAATTTTGGTGCCTCCATGATAGGGTTTGGGTGAGGGTTTCCTTGATGCATGGTGGAACCAACCTTGATAGTGGGACTTATTCATTTAGTTTGAAAAGAACATACTAGGCTGTTAAACCCATGATGTTGTCCATTTTATTAACCTTTTAGGTGACCTGATGAGTCTTAAGTGATTAATCTTCATTGGAAAAAATTATTTCATTAGTTATAATATGTTTATAATTACTTTTTAGTCATTTTGGTTGAGGTAGTGGATTGTGGTATAAACATGTTTTTGTCAAGGGTTCAAAGAGGTTTGTCAAAATCTTTGATTGAGGGATTTTCTCTCATATTAAGGTAGGTGATCCCTATAACACTTAACCATTTTATTTTTTATGTAAGATCTTTCATGTATACATCATAATATGGGTTCATGTAAATTTTATTGGGAATGAGATAACCCTAGTTAGAGATGTTAGGTTTCATTGTACCTCATAGGACTAAATTGAGTTATACAATACTTGTTGATAAAATTGTGATATCATTGTTACTATCTTTTCAAGGGGGGAAGGGATGCTGATTATTTTTTTTCCAGATACCTAGGAAAGATTGGGGTTCATGATGAGTTATAAATTTCCTCTATTAAATATATAGATGACAGTATCCCAAGAATGAATATATCAGGCATGTGGTTGATGGGTGATATACTTGTAGGTCTCACACAATGTTTGGAATAGACTTTTATGGCTGGATGATTGTATTAGTGGGTTATATAGGTGAGATAAGTCCTATATCACAAGATATAGATACTAATGTAGGGTTTCTTTATAGGTTATGGGATTGAGGGATCCCCCAAGGAGAATGAATTTAATATTTTAGAAATATTCTTCTAATAGGAGTTGAAAGTGGGTCCTTGGAAAGGTACATGGGGATCATGACTAGGATGTTAATGCAGTAAATGGAAGTGGAATTTGACCTAACATGATAAGTAAAGGGACATGAAGGTAATGTAGGGAGAGGTGCCATTGTGGGGTGATGGTTCTGCATTTGTATTGATGAGTAGAGATGGGGTTGGGTTTTAGGAAACAAATGTATTTCCTCAAGGGTAAGATAGAAATGCTGAGGGTTTGGTATATCATTTTTACATTAATGAGTTGGACTTGAGGAAATTAGCTAACAATGGTATTTGGGTATCTGATGTTTTTAAAGAGGGGGATACATGTTGAGATCTAGTTCCTAGTCATGTGAGCCATTGTGATCATATGGGCTGGGTCGTCATGTTGTTTTTTTATTGCATGTGTGCCAGAATTTTTGAATGCTTGATGATGATAATAGATGTTTGACCTCACCATGAGTGAGTGGGTACTTTCATGGACTAACTTGTGTAATAGGGTATTGGTACCCAATTTTGATGTTGGACCTTGAGTGATAGGTTCTAGAATATAACAATCAGAGTGATATATTATTGGTCTAAAATGTGGATGTTTGGCCTCAACATGAGTGAGAGGGTGCTAGAATAGACCACCCAAATTGATAGGGTTTTGGTCAAGGATGTGAATTCTTGGACTCCCCATGAGAGATAGAGTACCTGTTGGGATTCCCAAAAGTGATATTTCAATAATATAAGGTGATATTATGAGACAAAACCCCATATAAGTGGGTCATGGTCTAGGATCCGGTATGGGTCTTTCTCTTGTGTGAGAGGGTAGTGGTAAAGATCTAGATTCATGGCCTCACTATATGTGTGAATGTTATATCTTGGACCAGCCTATGTGAGATGGAATGTTTTCAAGGATATGGTTGTGGGACCAAAAAATATATCCATGGGTAGATATCAAGACATAGTATAATAAGGTTTAGGTTCATTATTTCTCCCAACCAAAGTGAGGTGGTAGTTATCATGACAAGGTATGACACCCTATATAGATTAGTTGGGTATAGTTTATGATGACAACATGATGTAACTTATTCTTTGGTGTTGGATAATCCCAATTTGGTTAGGGGTCATGGTTTCTTGGATATAACATGATGACCTAATGTGCATGCATGAGTTCATTTGTTTCATTTTATTTTTTTCCCTCATGCATGATGTCATATATTACTAGAAAATAGTGATAACCAACTAGGACATATTTATCACATCCTTGATGGGAATTATAGTACATTTTTAAACCTTCTGTTTGACTTTTAGGTCATTGGTGTCATTGTAACATCCCAAGTAAGTAATTAATAATAGATATTTTTATCTATGTCTATTAATGAATTAGATAGTGTTTTAGAGGCTTAAAATGAAAATAAATCCAATCTTAAGCATGGAATACACTAATATTTTTAAAAGATTGTTTTACTGCCTTTTGATGGCAAACCATTTTTAAATCTATCTTTTGAAAATTTTATAAGCTATGTTTTTCAAAATAAACTTATTATTTATGATTGGGACATCAAAATTAACTTTGTGTGAATTTTTGGTATTTTTCTGACAATGTTCATTTTTTTATGAATAGTGAAAAATACTGCATTTTACATCAAAATTGCTTTTTAATCTAATTTATTTATATGATTAGATTATCTTTTGAATTGGTTTTGAAGTTAAATTAGAATATATTTTTACCATTGTATCCAATGGTGGTCATTGGAATCGATTTCACTTTGAAATTGGACTTAAACTAGTGTGAATCTTTTGATACTTATTATTTCATAAAAACACGCTATTTGCTCTGACAGCGGGAATTAATTATTAAATTAATTAATGTGACTTATATGTTTTGAATTTTGTAAAATATACTTTATTTTTGAATTCAGAATATAAAATATAGCTTAGGGTGAATTTTTGGTAATTTTCTGAAAAACTCTAATTTTTGATGAATAGTGAAACCACTAAGTGGTAATCAAGAAAACTGATTTTTCAATTAAATGAAAGTTTACCACTAATGTGTATTGAATTTTGAAAATCCTACATACATGGTTTTCATTAAGAAGTAAAATGTGGTTCAATGAGATTATAATAATTTTTTGGTGAATAGTAACTTATTAAGTTTTTAATCGCGATTAGTGGTAATTAGTGTAGTTTAAGGTAAAAATAATGCTTTAATAAAATGAGATGAGCTTTACACATGTCCTACCCCCATTGGTTGTGTCATGGCCGACCAAGACAATCCATGGGTCAACTTGGGGACCCCATGGAGACACTTTGGTTGGGAAATGACATAAATAACTTTTTATTTAATGTAAAGTAAAAATGACACAAACATATTATGTTTTACGAAAACAATTTTTACATGGGGTTATAAAGATCATATTTTTGATTATAAATAGTCATTGGAAAGATAAAAGGCTTTACTACATCATAGTATTTTTTTTATAATTTTTAGACTTTAAATAAATTAAATTATTTATGACATCATGATGATGCAGCGATGACCTCATTATTTAACGATTTAAATAAAATGGAAAGATAATGTAAAATCTAAGAACTAAACATGTCCAAAACCAATTGGATGAGTGGATTTAGAACCCTTATCACCTTATCCACGAATTATATCAATGTGCGACCTTTTAAAACCGAAACAAATTTTCAAATAAAGTAATATTTCTTTACTTTCCAAAAGTGCCCCTCCTCTCCTCTTATAAAAGGCCCCCACCTCTACCTCATTTCACACACTCCTCAAGCCTTTGGATCGGCCAACCCCTGCCCATTTACTCTCTCCACATCCCTCTCCTCATACTATAGGATTCTCTTTGGGCATAATCCTTTCAAAGGAAGCCTTTAGGCTCAAATCAAAAGGAGTTACACTTTTAAAGGTAATTCATTCTCTCATGTTCATTTGTTTTATTTTGCTTCTCCAACCCCCTATACTCTTTTTATTTACTTCTTTTGTAACAACACCAGTATCTTAAATATACTAGGATGTTTTTATAAGATTTATTTGAGCTACACTCTCACACAACTACATCAAATGGTTAAAGAACATACAGTTTCAGTGGATGGAGAAATTCTACCTCCCGAAACGATGATTGTTCAATACTCATTTAAAACCTTCAAAGGTGGCCATTATGATGTCACTATTTTTATATATGATATATAATATGTTTATGTTTTCCTTAATCTTCTGTTTTTTTTTCATTTTGGGCATACCGTTATGGTTTCCATTATGGGTAAACACGATATCTTCATTTTAGGAAGTGCGGACTATCACCCCCTGAAAGCGATTTGATTCGTTAATACCATATGTGGGATGTGTAAAGGATAAAGTTAATGATATTATATATGTTATTATACTGGAATTATAATATAATCTTATATCATTATGAATCCATTCCAGAAAATATGAAATAGAAATGGAAGTAGCGTTCATGCGTACGTACGGCTTACCGTCTCCATGAACGGTGCATTTCATTTCTTACCTCTAAATGTGATGTAATATTATAAATACATGTATATGATGAATATATATGATATATATGTTATCCAAATCATTAATATCATTCTGGATATAATGAACCTTTGACCAAATTAACAACATGTAAGTGTAAGAAGTCTATTTTTGACTTAGGAACCAAATACTGAAAAAATGAACACTATTAACTTAAATGATTACATGATGTTCATAACATGGTATTAAAGGAATAATGAACTTTAAAAAGGATCATAAGCAAGTATAGATTAACTCAAGTTTATTATTTAGGAGATTAAAGAATGGTCGGGTCAAGTCGGATACGAGGTATGGGACTTCGTCTCAATCTCCTTTCATTGAGGCATATTTTATTTTATACACAACTTTCTTTTATACGGTGTATAAACCCCCTTTGACTTTTCCATTTATTCAAAAGGAATATTTTTTATACGAAGCGTTTACTAAACGAAAAAAGGGAATGTTTTTGTCGTACGTATGCGGCGACAATGACTTCTCCGCCGTCGTGACCGTTATTTGAGTTTCGGCTTCCTCTACAAGCCATACCTTCTTTTTAAAAGAAAAATAAATACCATGTATTACTTTTCTTTTATTTTGGTACTAAAAATTGTTTTCAAAACGTTTTTGTGTTGTATTGATGTCTTGTGATTGAAATGTGGAAATGTTATGTTTCCTTTATGCATGTTTTATGTGATACGATTATGTTATGGTTCTTGGGAATTATTATGAAGACGGGTGGTTCTGTGATAAACTAATGGCGGGTGAGCCCGTTATAGCTCTCCAATGCATTGGGTAACGCGAAAGAGTGAAACGTTAAGGTTTCTCCAAAGAGATTTAGGGAATTTACTGTAATGGGTATTCCAAACGTAACCAAGAGGGTTACTCCCTACGTAAGAATGTTATGAATGCCTCAAGTTACCTTTATGTCTTATGATTTCTATGATTTATTCATGATTTTATGAGGTATGTTAAAGTGCCTATGTTTTATGGATAAAGTATGATTTCATTCTTATGTATATATGAACTCATGTTTCCTTTCCATGTTTTTATAACCCATACTGAGCTTTTTATGCTCATCCCATGTTTTTTTGAAATGTTTTTCACAGGTCAAGGGAAAGGTACATGATATGATGATAGTGTCAAGGAAGTGTCGAGAAAGAATCCATGTTTTATTTTAAATATGTTTCCATTGATGGGAATGAAGAATACTATCTTTATGTAACCAATTTGTTTATATGTGGAATGTAATTAAAGTTTTATGATCTAATTCTCTAAAACTCTAAACCCGAAAAGATCCTCAATGTGTAATCTTGTAATAACTCAAGATTAAGTAAGGTTTAAGGCTGGAGCCTTATAGTTGGTATCAGAGGTCGGTTTAGATAACTTTAGGAGTTAGAATTATATTAAATGATTCTCCAAAAATATTTTTTATGGTCAAATTGAAGTGATATAGCATGTGAAGATTACCATGTTGCTTCATCTAAGACATGTTTGTTCAGAATGGTTTTCCGTAGAAGAAACAGGGAAGCAGTGCTAGGAAGGCATACAGAAGGACATAACCTTCCGAATCAGCATCCAGAAATGGTCGGAATTGGAACTGAACAGTTTGTTGCAGTAATGGCGTAGTTGACTCAAACGATAAATGGCGGTGGTATCCATACACGAGATCATCCATACCAACCGCAGAGGAACATGTCAGTGGTGGAACATTTCATGAGGCAACATCCACCATCATTCAGAGGATCATCTGACCCTGTGCTAGCTAAAGGGTGTATTAAAGCACTGGAGAAGATTTTTGATGTCATGGGGTGTTCAGACAATCAAAAGGTTAGTCTTTCTATTTACCGTTTGGAGGGTGAAGCAGATAAGTGGTGGTCTATGGTTAAAAATATCAGGGACGCCGATGAGATTGATGCTCTTGACTGGGATGAATTCAAAGGTATGTTTCTTGAGAATTATTTTCCTAAGGCTGTTCGACTTAGGATGGAAAAACAATTCTTGGAATTGAGGCAAGAGGAAGACTCAGTGGCTGCCTATGAAGAAAGGTTCACTCGATTGGAAAGGTATGCTCCAAATTTTATCCGAGACCTTGATAGTAAAATCAATCGTTTTTACTCAGGATTAAAGCCAAAATATTGAAGGGCATTAGATTCTCATGAGTTTAAAAGTTATGAAAAGCTTGTTCGATGTGCTGAGAAGTTGGAAATGGAGTTTGCCGATGACCATGTGTTCTATAACAACCAGCAGAAGAAGAGACCGAGGTGGCAGGAGAAAGGTTAGAATTCTTCAAAAAAGTCTGATGGTAAGAGAACTAAGTTTCCAGTTTGTGATAAATGTGGAAAAAGGCATGCTGGGGAATGTCTTATGAATTCTGGAAAGTGCTACTGATGTGGTAAGATGGGACATAAGTCTCGTGATTGCACTGAAAAGGATCAAGATGAAGGTAAGAACAAATTTTATTTACAGTTAGTGAAATGTTATAAGTGTAATGAGATGGGTCACTATGAAAACGAGTGTCCAACAAAGAGCTTGAGTGATGGGAAGTAGTTAGACTACAAGCAGAAAGGGGTGGTGAAATCCTTTGCAACTACTTTAGCAGATGTCAGGCCATCAAATGAAGTTGTATCAGGTACTTTGTTTGTTTTTTCAGATTATGCCAGTGTGTTGTTTGATTCGGGGTCTACACATTCTTTCATCTCTGAAACCTTTTCTAGTAAAATGGGAATACCATCTCAAGAAGTGACTCTTGAACTTGTGGTAAAAACACCTGGGGGAAATGTTGAGGCAAAAAGAATTTATAAGAATCTACCTATCCTTATCTGTGGAAAGAACCTACTTGCAAACCTTATTGTTCTACCTCTAGTAGAGTTTGATGTTATCCTGGGTATGGATTGTCTCTCTATTTACCATGCTAATATTGACTGTAGAGATAAAGAAGATTCTTTTCAGAAAGACTTTCAGTTTGTTTACAATAATGAACCCTTACTTTTGATAACATATGAAGAGGCTGAGAAACTTGTAAAAGATGGAAATGAATGTTACCTTGCACACGTCGTTGAAAATAAAGGAACTGTTCAGATTAATGATGTGCCAGTGGTAAATGAGTATCCTGATGTTTTTCCTGATGAGTTGCCTGGAATAATACCAGATCGGGAAGTTGAGTTTACTGTTGACTTATTTCCTAACGCTAAGCCAATTTCAAAACCCCCTTGTCGAATGGCACAAATTGAACTTTTAGAGTTGAAGGAGCAATTGCAAGATTTATTAGAGAAAGGTTTCATTAGACCTAGCACATCACCATGGGGTGCTCCTGTTTTGTTTGTTAAAAGGAAATATGGTTCTATGCGACTTTGCATTGATTATAGAGCCTTGAATAATATCACTGTTAAGAACAAATATCCTTTGCCTCATATCGATGATTTGTTTGATCAGCTCCAGGGAGCTCAGTTTTTTTCAAAGATTGACTTGAGACCGGGGTACCATCAGCTGAAGGTAAAGGAGGTAGATATTCCGAAGACCGCGTTCCGTACGAGATATGACCATTATGAATTTGTCGTAATGCCTTTTGGGCTAACCAATGCACCTGCTGTATTCATGGACTTAATGAATAGAATTTTCCATGAGTTCTTGGATAAGTTTGTGGTGGTTTTCATTGATGATATTTTAGTACTTTCTAAAAGTAAATAGGAGAATGAAAGACATTTAAGGGTTATTTTTCAAACCTTAAAAGAAAAGAAACTGTATGGAAAATTCAGCAAGTGTGAGTTTTGGTTGCAACAAATTTCTTTCCTTGGTCATATTGTTTTTAAAGATGGAATAACTGTTGATCCTGCAAAAACAAAAGTTGTGGAAGAATGTACAAGACCCACAAATGTAACCAAGATTCGTAGCTTCCTTGGTTTGGCGGGATATTACCGAAGGTTTGTTAGAAATTTTTCACGGTTACATAGTCTAATGACTAAGCTAACTCAGATGGGTGTTAAGTTTATCTGGACAAAAGAATGTGATGATTGTTTTTAGGAATTGAAAAGAAGATTGGTGAATGCTCCAGTTTTGGCACTACCTTCCAGGAATGGTGAGTTTGTTATATACAGTGATGCTTCATTGAAAGGACTTGGTTGCGTCCTAATGCAGAATGATCAGGTAATTACTTATGCTTCACGACAGTTGAAAACTCAAGAGGTAAATTACCCTACACATGATTTGGAATTAGCTTATGTTGTTTTTGCTTTAAAAATTTGGAGGCATCATTTGTATGGAGTAAAGTGTGAAATATATACCGATCACAAAAGTTTAAAGTATATATTCACTCAGAAAGAATTAAACATGAGATAGAGGAGATTGCTAGAATTAATCAAGGATTATGATTGTACAATTCATTACCATCCGGGAAAAGCAAATAAAGTGGCTAATGCTTTGAGTCGAAAAAGTAATGCTTTATTAAAAATGTTGTGTTTGGAACGTGATCCTTTGGTTAAGGATTTGATGAACTTTGGCATAGAAGTTGTTGGTGCAGGAAGTCCTTCTGTTTTGTTTCAGGTATCAGTGAGATCTTCTCTATCAAATAGAATCAAGCAAGCATAGAAGCAAGATAGAGAGTTGTAGAAAAAGGTAGAGCTGGTTCAGAAAGGTAAGTTGCCTGAATTCAACATTGATAATGATTGTGTTTTGAGATTTGGGAAGATATTGTGTGATGAGATTTGGTAAGAAAGGAAAGTTGAGTCCAAGGTTCATTGGACCATACGAAATTCTGGAGAGAGTTGGATCAGTTGCATACCGAGTGGCTTTACCTCCGAGTTTATCTCAGGTACACAATGTTTTTCACGTTTCGATGTTGAGAAAGTATATGCCAGATCCATCTCATGTTTTGAGTCTAGAGGTAGTTCAGCTGGAAGAGAACCTATATTATGAGGAACAACCGGTCCAGATTCTTGACCACAGGGATCAAGTGTTATGAAATAAGGTGATTAAGTAGGTAAAGGTTTTGTTGAAAAACCACATGATTGAAGAGGCAACATGGGAATCTGAAAATGCAATGAGGGATAAGTACCCCCACTTATTCGATAAGTAAATAAATTGCAGGGACGCAATTTTCTAAAGGGGGGAAGGGTGTAACACTCCAAGTAAGTAATGAATAATAGATATTTTTATCTATGTCTATTAATGAATTAGATAGTGTTTTATAGGCTTAAAATGAAAATAAATCCAATCTTAAGCATGGAATACACTAATATTTTTAAAAGATTGTTTTACTGCCTTTTGATGGCAAACCATTTTTAAATATATCTTTTGACAATTTTATAAGCTATGTTTGTCAAAATAAACTTATTCTTTATGATTGGGACATCAAAATTTACTTTGTGTGAATTTTTGGTATTTTTCTGACAATGTTCATTTTTTAATGAATAGTGAAAAATACTGCATTTTACATCAAAACTGCTTTTTAATCTAATTGATTTATATGACTATATTATCTTTTGAATTGGTTTTGAAGTGAAATTAGAATATATTTTTACCATTTTATCCAATGGTGGTCATTGGAATCTATTTCACTTTGAAATTGGACTTAAACTAGTGTCAATCTTTTGATTCTTATTATTTCATAAAAACACGCTATTTCCACTGACAGCGGGACTTAATTATTAAATTAATTAATGTGACTTATATGTTTTGAATTTTGTAAAATAGACTTCATTTTTGAATTCAGAATATAAAATATTGCTTAGGATGAATTTTTGGTAATTTTCTGAAAAACTCCAATTTTTGATGAATAGTGAAACCACTAAGTGGTAATCAAGCAAACTGATTTTTCAGTTAAATGAATGTTTACCACTAATGTGTATTGAATTTTGAAAATCCTACATACATGGTTGTCATTAAGAAGTAAAATGTGGTTCAATGAGATTATAATAATTTTTTGGTGAATAGTAACTTATTAAGTTTTTAATCGCGATTAGTGGTAATTAGTGTAGTTTAAGGTAAAAATAATGCTTTAATAAAATGAGATGAGCTTGACACATGTCCTACCCTCATTGGTTGTGTCATGGCCAACCAAGACAAGCCATGGGTCAACTTGGGGACTCCATGGAGACACTTTGGTTGGGAAATGACATAAATAACTTTTTATTTAATGTAAAAGTAAAAATGACACAAACATATTATGTTTTACGAAAACAATATTTACATGGGGTTATAAAGATCAGATTTTTGATTATAAATAGTAATTGGAAATATAAAAAGATTTCCTACATCATAGTATTTTTTTTATAATTTTTAGGCTTTAAATAAATTAAATTATTTATGACATCATGATGATGCAGCGATGACCTCATTATTTAACAATTTAAATAAAATGGAAAGATAATGTAAAATCTATGAACTACACATGTCCAAAACCAATTGGATGAGTGGATTTCGAACCCTTATCACCTTATCCACGAATTATATCAATGTGGGACCTTTTAAAACCGAAACAAATTTTCGAATAAAGTAATATTTCTTTACTTTCCAAAAGTGCCCCTCCTCTCCTCTTATAAAAGGCCCCCACCTCAACCTCATTTCACACACTCCTCAAGCCTTTGTCTCGGCCAAACCCTGACCATTTACTCTCTCCACATCCCTCTCCTCATCCTATTGGATTCTCTTTGGGCAGAATCCTTTCAAAGGAAGCCTTTAGGCTCAAATCAAAAGGAGTTACACTTTTAAAGGTAATTCATTCTCTCATGTTCATTTGTTTTATTTTGCTTCTCCAACCCCCTATACTCTTTTTATTTACTTATTTTGTAACAAAAACAGTATATTCAATATAATAGGATGTTGTTATAAGATTTATTTGAGCTACACTCTCACACAACTACATCAAATGGTTAAAGAACATACGGTTTCCGTGGATGGCGAAATTCTACCTCCCAAAACGATGATTGTTCAATACTCATTTAACACCTTCAAAGGTGGCCATTATGATGTCACTATTTTTATATATGATATATAATATGTTTATTTTTTTCCTTAATCTTTTGTTTTTTTTTTCATTTTGGGCATACCGTTATGGTTTCCATTATAGGTAAACACGATATCTTCATTTTAGGAAGTGCGGACTACCGCCCCCTGAAAGTGATTTGATTCGTTAATACCATATGTGGGATGTGTAAAGGATAAAGTTAATGATATTATATATGTTATTATACTGGAATTATAATATACTCTTATATCATTATGAATGCATTCCAGAAAATATGAAATAGAAATGGAAGTAGCGTTCATGCATACGTACGGCTTACCGTCTCCATAAACGGTGCATTTCATTTCTTACCTCTAAATGTGATGTAATATTATAAATACATGTATATGATGAATATATATGATATATATTTTATCCAAATCATTAATATCATTCTGTATATAATGAACCTTTGACCAAATTAACAACATGTAAGTGTAAGAAGTCTATTTTTGACTTAAGAACCAAATACCGACAAAATGAACACTATTAACTTAAATGATTACATGATGTTCATAACATGGTATAAAAGGAATAATGAACTTGAAAAAGGCTCATAAGCAAGTAGAGATTAACTCATGTTTATTATTCAGGAGATTAAAGAACGGTTGGGTCAAGTTGGATACGAGGTATGGGACTTCGTCTCAATCTCCTTTCATTGAGGCATATTTTATTTTATACACAACTTTCTTTTATACAGTGTATAAACCCCCTTTGACTTTTCCGTTTATTCAAAAGGAATCTTTTTTATACGAAGCGTTTACTAAACGACAAAAGGGAATGTTTTTGTCGTACGTATGCAGAGACAATGACTTCTCCGCCGTCGTGACCGTTATTTGAGTTTCGGCTTCCTCTACAAGCCATACCTTCTTTTTAAAAGAAAAATAAATACGATGTTTTACTTTTCATTTATTTTGGTATTGAAAATGGTTTTCAGAATGTTTTTGTGTTGTATTGATGTCTTGTGATTGAAATGTGGAAATGTTATGTTTCCTTTATGCATGCTTTATGTGATACGATTATGTTATGGTTCTTGGGCATTATTATGAAGATGGGTGGTTCCGTGATAAACTAAGGGCGGGTGAGCCCGTTATAGCTCTCCAATGCATTGGGTAACGTGAAGGAGTGAAACGTTATGGTTTCTCTGAAGAGATTTAGGGAATATACTGTGATGGGTATTCCAAACGTAACCAAGAGGGTTACTCCCTACGTAAGAATGTTATGAATGCCTCAAGTTACCTTTATGTCTTATGATTTTTATGATTTATTCATGATTTTATGAGGTATGTTAAAGTGCCTATGTTTTATGGGTAAAGTATGATTTCATTCTTATGTATATATGAACTCATGTTTCCTTTCCATGTTTTTATAACCCATATTGAGCTTTTTTATGCTCATCCCAAGTTTTTTTGAAATTTTTTTCATAGGTCAAGGGAATGGTACATGATATGATGATAGTGTCAAGGAAGTGTCAAGAAAGAATCCATGTTTTATTTTAAATATGTTTCTATTGATGGGAATGAAGAATACTATATTTATGTAACCACTTTGTTTATATGTGGAATGTAATGCAAGTTTTATGCTCTAATTCTCTAAAACTCTAAACCCGAAAAGATCCTCAATGTGTAATCTTGTAATAACTCATGATTAAGTAAGGTTTAAGGCTGGGGCCTTATAGTCATAGTAGATCATGTTGGAGTGACACATCTGGGTTTGTAGATCCTGTTAAGGTGAGGCACAAGGTTTATTTATATTCCCTTATATATTTTATATTTGATTTTATTTTGAACATGTGATCACCCCAGTGAGAGTTTTGTTGGGTTATATGATTTAATGATGTGAATTTACATTTGATACATCATGGTTGTGTGTTTTTTTGTATACCAATACACGGTTTTTTGGATGATATTTGTTTTTATTGGTTTTGATTATAATACTATTGAGAGAATAGTATTCCCAATTTTGATCATAAACTCTCTATAATACTAATTGCCTATATCAACTTTGATGTTGAACCTAAGGTCATATGGAACTTTGGATAAGATACTATTAAGTGATTTAATACATATAAATAAAAAATGTTAAAATATTTTGAATGATATGTCAAGTAAATCATCATTTATGGTTGATTTTATTTTTGATATGCTGATGTGTGGTTTTTAGGTTCATTGTGATAAGACCAATAATTGTTTGATATAACTTATTTAAGGTACACCCTATACCCTAGCATGATGTTTCCAGGGATGGGGTGACACACTCAACCTAAAACCTAAAAAAGGTAGGGTCCTAGTGAGTTGTTCCATGTAAAAATTATATTAATTTTCTATTATAAGATAAATATCTATAAAACACTACTCAATATATATATATATATATAATGGTATTACCTCTAACCATGTCAAATAAAAATTATGATATAGTTTTATGTCTTTAATTAATCCCAATTTACTCCTAAAAATACATTCCACATGTTTTTTATCTTTTGTTTTCAATAATGAAGGCCTTGAAGACAGTTGAGGTCGTTATGTAATGATTTGAATCTTCAATTTCTGTAACATCTTGTTCTCAATCTATATCCTCCATTTTATCTTATTCAGACTTTTCCAATAAAATTATTCACTATGATGAAATAGTAATAGTTGTACTTTACAAAAGTCAGAGTAAACTTATAATTGAATAATAAGTGTCAATCTCTATGTAGCACTATTATGTGTTGGTAGATTTGACCAATCATGTTAATAGTTTTATATTAGAGTCACTACCACAACCTATGTGGGTTAATAATACCTTAACAGTGGTCACAGATTTAATCTATCTTAAATTAATGTTTTCATTATGATTTTAGAATTTAAATACACAAATGAATATTCATTATTATTTCATTTAATATAATTGATAAATTATCCCAAAATGAAGGAATTATGAATTTCATTTGCATGAATCATTTTCATTCCTTCAGTAAAATTAAGATTTAACTTTATAATTAATTGTAACATTATGATTCCAGAATTATTAATATTAAATAGATAAATAATTCATGAATATGAAATTATTATTAAAACTATAATTTGAAATAATCATTGAATAAGAATAACTATTACATTTCTTGATGTGTATAAAGTATGTCTAAATTATAATTATGAAATAAAAGAATTTATATTGTTATTATTAAATTAAATAATCTAATAAATTTTGTATAATAGTTAACTAATAACCTGGTGTTGATTATATATGGGTTCTAAGTACATCCAAGAAACTCTAGGGTTAAGGTAAGAGGAACCATCCTCTGAATCACACTATTGACTGGTTTTTCCTCCTCAATATCCATGTAATTTATATTATATTTATGGATATTTATTTAAAATATTTTAATTTAAAATAATTTAAATTCATTCATTTTACTTTCTCTATTTATTATTTTCCATTTCATTTTTATTTATTTTTTCATATTTTATATTAAACAAAAATGTTTAATTTATTATTATTAATTTTATACAATTTCTTCCTTTCTACTACATGACTCTTCTTTATAGGCCATCCCCGTTTATATATTATAATGATTTATCATATTCAAAATATATATTTTACATTTAAATATATTTTATCTTTATTACATTTATTGAATATGATAATTAATCCACTATTTTACTTATTGGTTAATATTATATCATTTTAAAAAATCTAAGGAATCTCCTTCTTAAATATTATAAAACATTATATATTTTTTAAATAAATTTTCATCTATGTAAATACCTTTTCATATAAAAAATTTAAACATACCGTATGTTTTCATTGATTTATTACTATAGGGATTTTCATTTTAGTTTATATACTGTCATTATATAGATCATTTATATATCTTATGAAATTTTTTGGTTTCCTCTAATGTCCCATATTTTCATAAAGGTAAATAACATTAATTTTTTGTTATAATTGCATTAAAGAAACCTAAATATGATGCCTAATAAATTCAAGGGGAGTTTTAGTGCATTGAGGGCTTGTTTGGAGCCCAGATTACCGAAATGGGGATAAAAGTATCAGCTGCATAGTTTGGAGAAACCATGTTTCCCAACCCACAAGATTAGTTTGAAACTATGTGGCTATAGAAAGTGAGAACTTGGGGGCCACATAGTCTTTCTGAAACCATATGACCCAGGGCACATGACCATGTGAGATTTCAGATGTTTCTGTTAGATAATTTTTTTTCAATTTACTCACGGTTTGTCCAACCCTACGCAGAATGATGCGATATGCGCCTTTGATGTAGAAAAGGGTGAATGGTTGATGCACGATTCAGAAACTTTGTGGCCAGAACCTAAATAGTGGGTTTTTAAAGAAATTTCTAAATTACCCATATTAAATGATTTAAACCTAACTCTCTTCCTACCCCCTCTCATTTCCATTAGTTGGGTACTCCTCCGATAAGAAACCCACTTCTCATCCAAGATATGAATCAACGTATCCCCTATGTACGTTCTCTGTTTCATTCACCATAAGATCCATTGGAAGTCTTGAGGAATTATCTTTAATCCTCTCTAATCAATTTCAAGTTCTTCATCCCATATATTTTTCTACTTGGGTGTCGGCTCATTTTCCCCATCTTTTGGTAATTTGCTAGTTTTGATGATCACATTCTATCTAGATCAAATCAATTGTTGAAACTAGATGGGGTATGCTCTATGAGGACTAGGTAAGTGGTCAATCTCCTTTATGGTCATTTCATCACGTTCCATAATTTTCATTTTTATTCCACTCACTGAGTTATTCCGATGATGACTACAAAATACTAATTAATTATTCCAAGTGGTTTCACATGTGTGTTATGATCCTATATAGTATCTAAATACCTATTTAGTTAATCAAATTTAATTTTTCCACCCAATTGGGTGTTCTATACCTATGTTTCTTAATTACCAATTTTTCCTGGTCTTATTGAGCCTCCAAAATGGGTCTTGCTTTATATTAAACACCTTGATCTATGTATTTAATTTCCAAGGTTGATGAAACTAGTGACTAGCCTCTCCCCTATACCTCTTATTTATGGGTTTTCTTAAATTGAATTGGCTAAGTTCTTATACCTTATGCCATATTATATAAGTGGAATTTCTCAATGGCATGCCTTGACCAATATGTATAATATAATATAATTTTAGGAATTAAATGAAATATGACCTATTTATAGAGATGTTATAAAGGATTTTAGTGTTTATTTACTACACCTTGGTGTTGAGGGTGAAACAAGTGTTATCTCAGAATAATATAAAGATACACAAGAAGGGGGTGAATTGTGTATTTTACATAATCTTGAAAGATTTTGGCATTTAACTCAGTCTGTGATTAATGAAGATATGTAAAATATTATAATTTAATTAATTTGAGATGTGGAAAATAGTAAATATGAACATATTAATTTTTATATTGTTTTGGGGAACATATATCCCCTATACCAATCCACCAATGCTCTGTCTTTGAGATTGATGATTTTCACTAGAAAGGTCTTATTATTTCAAGACATTCAAATACACAGCTGAGTTCATGCATTTGACTCGATTATTAAATGTTTAAAAGATCCTTATGGTTCTTTTATAGGGAACTTATTTTCTACAAATTAGTATAAGAAGCTAACATAAGATCCACAATAGAGTATGTATAGCCCAAACTCTAATAAATCAAATGTGTTTGATTTAATTATGGTGCAGGATAAACTTCATAGTTGCAATAGAAACTGATAGAATATAGATGTTATTCTTAAAGGATTAATTTCATCAAGAAATGATAGATCTGAAGAGATCCTCGTTGCAAATGATCTTCAATATGAATAGAAAAATATAATTAGTAGTAATTACAATGGTACAAGATTAAAATGTATATATTCAAAGCATAACCTATTTACAAAAATAAAAATTCCTTTAATCTTTGTAATAGTTTTATAGAGAAGATATTTAAAATTAAAATTATGTTGTAAAATCATATGAATCATTTTTTAAATATTGAAAAAATTATGATCATATATATATATCTTCCTTTAAGTTGATAAGATCCAAGAAACTCACCTGATAGACTGCTAATATTAAAATTTAATATAATTTAGGAGATTTGTAAAATTCCTTAGAAGTATGAGTGATTTACTTCTTTGAATGGATCATAACAGGCCTTTGAATCAATAATATAATATCTTGGAATAGAAGTTTACCTCTATCAAGACCACTATATAAATCCCAAATAAAATCACAGATTTAGATCTCTATTATTGAATAGTCAAACATAGGTTACAACTGTGTAGCATAGGGTTCCGTTTTGTAGCGCATGGTTCCTTTACATAGAGATTTTTATCCATATGTTCATTCACCAGACGTAGGGTATGAATAGTGAATACAGTCTTCAATTTTTGGACTGATATTCCCCAAGTTTTATTCAACCTTATGGTTGTCGATTGAAATGTTTACTATTCAGCATATGAATATTCATCCATATATTTTTCACCAAACATAGGGTCAAAATAGTGTTTACCAAACACATCCAGTATCTTTGAATTCCATAAAAAATATAAATATAGAAATGATAAATATATTCTTGAAAAATACATAAAGACAATTTATTAGAAAACAAACAATGGTATTTTTGAGAATCAAATTGAATATATATTATAGAGTATTGTTGAGAAAATACATGCCCAACAATCTCCCCGTTTTGAAGATCACAAAGACAATAAACATAAATTATATAATATAGATAATATAAAAAAGTGAATATATATTTATTTCCAATATATTATTATTAAAGATAATATAATAAGACTTATAATTATAATTTTTTATTGTAAATTTTTCCCTAAAATCCTTACTTAAAATTTAAACTATTTATAAGTTCTCAAATTTTCCAAAAACAATTATTTAATGTTGTGGATATAAACTTTTCTCTCACTTTTGTGATATCAAAAATAATTTTGAAAGAAAAATGATAAAATAAAAATTGAATATTTAACTAAACTAAAAATTAATAGATATTAAAACTGTTTGAAGATATATAAATTTAGAATTGGAAGTAAAAAAACTGGCATAAATAATGAAATAA
Source organism: Viscum album (assembly GCA_963277665.1). Taxonomy (NCBI): domain Eukaryota; kingdom Viridiplantae; phylum Streptophyta; class Magnoliopsida; order Santalales; family Viscaceae; genus Viscum; species Viscum album. The sequence goes on from OY728165.1 coordinate 933,365,950, forward strand.
TAAAATTATAAAACTATATAAAACTCACTTATACAAAGATAAACTAAATTCAAGTAAGTTTTGGATCAAATATTTTAAAAGATATTACATTCCATAATCATCTAAAGAAAATAATGTGTTTAAAAATACAAAATTTGGTGATACTAGTTGGTTGGATCTGAATTTACATTGGGAGGGGATGTAACATGATGAGGAGTTGATATGAAAACACCAAGTCTATCTTGTAACTTCTCCAAAAAACTCTTAAAATGATTGTTAAAACTTATATCCATCGTTGTATCATCTTAATTTTTTCTTAAACTATACTCAAAATTTTAACCAAATTTTCCTTTACAAATTCATTAATTGATTCTTCGATATGAATAAATGTAGACAACTAATCATTTAATTGATGAAGAACTGGACCTATACAAGATTCACTAGAGATCAGTTGACTAATCAGACTAGTTTTATTTTCCAAAATAACATTCAGGGGAATACTATTACACTATAGAGTGGTAATTTTTTCATTTAAATAATTTTAAAAAAACAATTATTTCCTGAAACATTCAAATAAAATCTATAGAAGTGTGTTGAATAGAATATGATGCTTGATGACTTTATTTGAGAGACTGAAATTCATTACCCAACAATTTATTTATCTCATCAAAATCAGATTTTTTAGCAGATTATTCCTTTAAATTTCTAAAAACACAAACTATTATTCAGATAAAACCTTCAATATCACCCATGGAAACAAGTTTTTCTTGAATATCCCTAAATTGAGTCTGAAGTGTCTCAAACTCTTCTCAATTCATAATTGAACTCCTGATTTATTCTACTTTATTCCTTCCATCTTATATTTCTAATCTCATAGACATGTCCTGGTCATTTATTTTATTGAATTTATGGATCAGAGCTTTAGTATTTCTGTTCAAGAAGTCATAAAATGATGAGTCAATAAGGTTTCCTTATGACTTCTCAATTCCTCATTGTTTTGAAAATCAAAAACACTCTATCTTAAGGAAAATTATATTTTCCCTAATAATTAAATTAATAAATAAAATTTTCATTCTCTATGATTTTTTATCCTTACCTATGTTTTCATTGTTCATTTTATAGTCTCTCTAAATAAAACTCATTTTATTCTTATGACTAAAATTTTATTTCAAATATAAAACCTCAGAATCCTATAAATCCTTGGTTATAGATTATTCTGTTTTCATGATCCAAATTATCTGAAATTCAGGTTCCAAATTCTATTAAATTTAGCCTTTTAATTCTTTAAAATTCATGTTTTGAATTCTCTGAAATTACGACTCCGGATCCCCTAGAATTTAGACGCAAAATTTTTCAGAATCCGGACTCCGAATTCCTCAGAATTCAGAATCTGAATTCCTCTGAATTCAGAATCCATATTCCTCAGAATTCAGATTCTGAATTCATTGGAATTCAGACTCCAAAATATATTGAATTCATGTTTCTAATTATTTTTAAAACAGAATCTGAATATCCATGTCTTATATACCTTGAATGTTTATTTGATTAAACCTCGAACATTATTTTTCTTAGACTCAAAAAAATAAATTTCATTAAACAACTTCATTTTCCTTACACGTATTATAAAACAATGTTGTACAATCTGTTTCTAACAAACTATTGTTTATGTGACACATGTACAGGTCCCTCAGAGATTAAAGAAAAAATATGATCGTTGAAGGAGGGAGCCAACCATTTGAGGAGGGAGCCGACCGTTGGAGAAGTGCCTATAAAAAGGATCTCTTTTGAATGATCCCAAAAAACCTATTTATCACTCTATAGATTTCATGCTACTGAAGTTATTTATAGAGAGATAGAGACCCTCATGCCTTGTGCGTACTAAACATCTTGTTCAAATTTCTTTGTGTGACTCCGATTGTTGCTGTGTACAATTGAGGGCTTCTGGGGATAAGAAGATAGAGGTTCTGATTACCTTAAAGTTTGAGGGCTTAAGGGGATATCAAGACATATTATGATATTCCTATGGAGGGATTACCCTGTTTTGGGTAAGACAGACATTCATGAAAGTATAAATCATGGTATCTTTATCCTAGATTGTCAGATACCCTTCTCTTTGGGTTAAAAGATTTTATACTTGTTACTTTTTTTTATTTTAAACTCTATTTCCACTGTATTTTGATAAAGGTAGAAAGTATAATCTTCTGATACTTTCTCATACTTATATATACTCTGATAACTAATATTCTATTAATTTTAAGGTAGAATATTTTCTTTTTAAAATTTAATTATGTTTCATTTCCAAAATCACATTTCCAAAACCTAGAAAATTTGTATGGTAGAACTAAAAGAGGTCTTGTGAATTTACCTTGTTTAACTTCATTAAACATAGTTTTCCTCAAGGTTAAAAACCAATGTTTTTAAACATACAATTCACCCCTATTGTAAATTGAGCATCTACATAATTATTTTGATCATATAATTGGTATGAGAGGAGGTACCTGAAATAATTATATTCACATATAAGTTCCCTTTCTCAAGTTTCCATTGATCTTAATTTTTCCTAGCTAAGGTATTTTTATCCTTGTTTACAAAATTTTACTATTAAGATGTTTTTGTGGAAAGATATTTTATTATATAATGGAAGGATTGAATTTTGGTTCGATTAATAATCTAAATGAAACAAGACAACCTATATTTGATGGTAATGATTATGAGTTTTAGAGAGATCACATGAATATTTTTTTTATTAATACTAGAGAGGAAAATTTTGTTATGCTTACTAGATATTATAATATTTCATGATAAGGAAGTCAGAAAATTCACTAATCCAGAAAAGTTAGAATATCAACTAAACTAAAAGGTATGTAATAATATGTTGTGTTCCATGACTAGGAATATATATAGTCAGATTTCTTCTTATGAAGTAGTTAACTATATCAGGAATAAATTATTGGTGACTCATTTTGGTACATCCAAAGTTATAGAAACTAGAAGAGCTATTCTTAGAGAAAAATATCATGGATTTATATTTCCTTTTGGAGAGCCAGTATGCAAGGTGAAATAAAGGTTTATGACTATTTTTAACAGTATAAAATCTATGGGTGAGAAAGTTTTTGATGATGAATAACTTGTATAAAAGATTATATATATCATTCCTAATGAGGGGGAATCTAAGAGAATATCTATTGATGAGAATAGTAAAGTATCTCAAATTACTCTTGATGAGATTTTTGAAACTCTTCTTCAAAATGAGACAAGAATGAAAAGATATTATGATATGAATAAGAAGAAAAATGGAAATGGAAGTGTATACTTTACTACTACTAAAGACAAGACTCCTGAAAGGGTTACAAGATCCAAGTTTAAGAAAGTCAGTGTTTTATCTGAATATAGGGAATGTGAAAATAGTTAGAATGAACTAGCTAATCTTTCTTGAATGATGAATACGATAGTTGGAATGAAATACATTCAGTATAGATATAATAATAAATAATGAAATGAAAAGAAGGATTCAGAATTTTCATTCTATGAATGCAAAATAGAGGGGAATATCAGACCATATTTTCATATTCTTAAGAAAAATGATAGAAAAGAAAAACATTCTAAGAGGAATAGAAAGTAGTACTACAAGGACAAAGCTATGAATGTTTTAAAAGACAATGACACCTAGAGTGCTAGTGGAGGAGACTCTTCTAATGAATCCTTATTGTATGAATCTTTTGGTCAGAAGAATCTTGGTCTACTTGCCAAGATACCCATTGAAAATCATTTTCTAATGGCCAATGTACACAATTATGAATCCATCACTAATGTATCTTTGAATGAAAATTATAATGATAATAAATACTCTATGTCTTAAGATGATGAATCTTCTTCTAATGAAGATAATATATTACCTTCTTATAAAGAAGTTTATAGGTTTGCTAAACTTCTTGAGAATGAAAATTCTAAACTCAAGAAAAACATGATAAAGAAAATTCTAGAATTTCTATTTTAATTAATGAATTATTATATATTTATAATGATCTTGATATGAAAATTTATGATTTTAAAATTATTTCAAAAAACCTTGACTAAGTTAATTATAAGAAGGATAAACTTTCTAATGATATTGAAAATGTAATTTCTATAAAAAATATTTTAGAGACTAACTCTAGTTCAAAAAATAATGTTTTTAAGATAAAAACAAGATTATAAAACTAAAGATAGAAATATTTTCCTTGAGGAAATGTCTGTAAAATTTTACCATAGGTAAAGAAAATTTTGACAAAATGTATTCCTAGATTTGAACTTTATGAAATAATACTTCATTTGGTTATACTCATTCTAAAACAATTTTTAGTAATCACAATTTTGTTCCTCAAAGTGATCCAATCTCCAGTAAATGTCAGTGTGGTGGACATAGGTAAGTTTTTTTTTCTCTAAATAAAACATAATATTTATGTTTCTATAAAGCTTATTTTTCTAAGAAAATGTCGATTCATAAAATATTGTTTTCTAAAATTTCTGGAACCAAGAATGTTTGGATTCTGAAAGTCTAACACACTTATTTTCAGAAAATTAAAGACAGTACCAAAATTAATAAATGGTACATGGATAGTGTATGTTCCCGATATATGAATGGTAGCAAAAACTTATTTGAAAATATTATAAAGACAAAAGGCTAAAAATTAACTTTTGGAGATAATGCTCATGGAGAAATTTTTGGTGTAGGTAACATTGTACTTCTTGGAAAAACATTGATTTCAAATCTTTTATTTATTAAGGGTCTTAATAACAACATAATTAGAATAAGACAACTATGTGAGGAAGGTTTCCTTGTGAATTTTAGGAATGATAAGTGCTTAGTACACAATTCCATGGAAGAGTTTTTTCTTTCTACCCATAGGTAAGAGAATGTATACTCACTAAACATAAAAGTCCTTAGGAACCAAAATCATCCTTTATTTAGTGAAATGGAAGATCAATCAGGGTTATTGATTGCAAGGTTAGGACATTTTAACCTTAAGAACCTATGTAAACTCTCAAATTAAAGACTAGTTAATGATCTACCAGAGCTTAGATTTGATTATTTAATAGTTTCTGATCCTTGTTAATATGGAAATAAAAATAAATCAAGTTTTAAATAAATTAGTGAAGGGTCAACTACTGATTTATTATAGTTAGTTCATATAGAAATTTTTGGACAAAGAAAAACTAGAATCATAAGAGGAAAATATTATGTATTTTTCTTAGTTGATGAATGCACTAGATTCACATGGGTCTATTTTTTAGAAAATAAATGTGAACCTTTTTTTATTTCAAAATTTTTATAGCCCAAGTTAAAAGGGAGAAAAAACTACCATTGATAACTATTTATAATGATCATGGAGGATAATTTCAAAATTCAGATTTTTAAACTTTGTGTAGTAGAAAAGGCATTACTCATAACTTATCTGCTCTAAGAACTCCTCAATATAATGGTGTTGTTGAAAGAAGGAATTGATTTTTCAAGAGATAAAAGGAACCATGTCGAGTAAATATTTGATATCTAAACATTTTTTGGCTGAATCTATAATTACTTTTTGTTATAATATAAATTTAGTTTTGATTAAAAATTTTCTTAATAATACCCCCATACAAATTTTAGAATGGTAGAAAACCTAGACTTTCCAACTTCAATGTATTTGGTTGAAATGTATTCATTTTGAATAATAAAGATAATTTACATAAATTATCACCCAAATCTGATGAAGGAATTTTCTTAGGATACTCCACTACTTCTAAGGATTATAGAGTTTTCAATAAAAACACAAGTATAGTTGAAGAAACAGTTCATGTCAAATTTGATAAAACTGATCATTTTATTTTTAAACAACCTCAATCTTCATCATCAGATGTGTTTTCAAAAACTGATTGTCAACTCTTGATAGAATATCCTTCTGATAAGGAAATTTTTCAATAAAATGTTTCTGAAACATTTACCCTAGAATATTTTCTACCATATATCGATGAACAAATTTTTAAAAACCCAAATCAGTTGTTTATTAAGAATCATCTCAGTCATAGTATCATTGGTAATGTAAATCAACCTGTGAGGTCTAGAAGTTCCTTAAGAAATGAAGTAGAACACATAGCATTAATTTCCCAATTAGAACAAAAAATCACTGATGAAGCTTTAGGTGATGATGATTAGATTAAAGCCATTCAAGATGAGCTAAATGAATTTGAAAGGAATAATGTTTGGTCCTTGGCTGAAAGAACTAAGGAAACTTCTGTTATTGGAGAAAAATGGGTCTTTATAAATAAGTGTGATGAAAATGTAACCATTGTAAGAAATAATTATAGATTAGTTTCTAAAGGCTATAATCAAAAATAAGGAATAAACTATGAAGAAACATATGCTCCAGTACCTAGAATTGAATCTATTCGTATTTTACTTGCCTTTGCAACATTATTTAATTCAAACTTGTTCAGATGGATGTTAAATGTGATTTTATTAATGGATATGTTCAAAAGAATGTTTTTGGTTGAACAACCTCCTAGTATTGAATAAACAAAACATCCTGAACAAGTTTACAAACTTACCAAAGCTTTATATGGACTTAACAAAGCCCCTAGAGCCTAGCAGGATAGACGTAAAAGATTTTTGTTACAAAATAATTATGTTGAGGGAAATATTGATCCAAAAACATTTTATAAAGAAATATTAGAAAAGTGTTTTTATTGTTGAAATTTATATTTATGAATTTATATTTGTTTTAACTAAATAATCTTTAAATAACTTGTTTGTGAATCTAATGAAATCAGAGATTTAAATGAGTATGATGTATGAGTTAAAATTTTTCCCAGGTTTTCAAAATTTATCAAAAATGATAATGAAATTTTATATCACAACATAAGTATATTAAAAATATTCTTAAAAAATATGTATTTAACAGCACTAAGAGTATAAGTACTACAATTAGTACCTCAAATTCTCTTTATCTTGATGATGCTAAGAAATAATAGATCAAAAATCATTTAGAGGTATGATAGGAAGTTTACTATACTTGACAACTAGTCATCCTGACTTAATGTTTTCAGTATTCTTATATGGTAGATATCAATCCAATCCTATAGAATCTCATTTAAAAACAGTGAAAAGAACTTTTTATATTTAAAGGGAACCATGGATTAAAGAATATTTTATACTTCTAGAAATGATTTTGTTTTAAAAAGTTTTTCTGATAATGAATTTGGAGGACATAGAATTGATAGGAAAAGTACATCCAGAACTTGTCATTTTTTAGGAGATTCATTATTTTCTTCGTCATTCAAAAAGAAAAACTCTGTAGAACTTTCCACTAATGAAGCTGAATATGTAGCAGCTGGAAGTTGTAGTACCCAATTGTTGTGGATGCAATACACCCTCAAAGACTATGGTATGAGTTTTACCAAAACAAAAATATTGTGTGATAACTCTAGTGACATTTCCCTATATAAAAACCCTTCACATCACTCTCGTGCAAAACACATATATATTAGGGTTCACTTTCTTAGGGGTCACAAAAAAAAGATATATCATACTTTAAATTATCAAAATAAAAGATCAACTTATTGATATTTTCAAAAAATCATTACCCTCTGATATATTTGAATACATTAAACAAAATATAGGGATAATAATCGAAAGGTAATCTTTCATATCAAATTGTTGTTGAAACCTATCTCCTTATAGTAAGAAACTCATTTTCATAGTGGTAGTACATTTTCCTGAGTAGTCAAAAAAAATTTAATAAAAAATTTCATAGTCAAAATTTTCTTAATCAAAATTTTCATAGTCAAAATTTTCTTAATCAAAATTTTAATAATTAAAAAAATATGAATTTCAAAAAATTTCCTTAAGAAATTTTTTTAGACTGTAAATTTGTCCAAGAATAATTTTCATTATTGATAATAATTTTCCTATCATTCTGAAAGGTATGTTTCCTTTCTTAAATTTTCATACTCAATTTTTTACATGTTGGTATTTTCATACTTTTTATGAAAATTTTTCAGATTCACTTTTCCTTAAATCCTAATATTTATCTTAAAAACCTCAAAAGATCAGAACCTACTAAATTCCATCTTTAGCTATCATCTCAACCATCAGATCTAATAAAGAGTGTTTCCACCATTATATCCTTTTTGGAAGATGAACCGTCACCTCAAACGCCTATATAATAGACCCCCCCGATTATTGTCCCACATTGGTTTTCAAATCTTTAGCGTGCTAAAACCCTACCGATCTACTTACGGTCCATTCTGATTTTCCATGTTTTCTCCATTCCAAAAGTCTTTGGAAGCTTCTCCTTAGAAAAAAATGTTATCAGTCAAGTAAATATCTTAATAGATGATCTATAAAGAAATGTTATTAGATCCGAAGTTCGTTTCCAAATATGATTCTCTTATTTCAAAGAACATCATGTTGAATAGTTGTGAGAGTTTGTGTATATCCAAAATGGAGGAAAATGATCCGGTTTATCCAAAATTATTTGTAGAGTTTTATGAGTCTATATGATTTTTTAATGAAGGCGGGAGAGACAAGTTTTCCTTTAAATGTTTTGGGAAATACTATTCCCTTTCCTAATGTATGGAATCCAACATACATGGAATTCCTTATATAAGAGAAGTTGAGTTCTGCACTCACAAGATTTTAGATGTTTCAGGATATTTTGATGAGGATAAATCCATATAATTACTTGGTCTATCTGTGGTGAAGAATCTAAATATTAATCATCTTTCTAAATTTTTTTGGATTTTAGAGTTATGGATTTAAGGATTTATTATTCCGTGAAAAGGTGATAAGGATACCCAGAAGAAGATTGATTTTTATGCTTTACAATTTCAGGTGAATCTCAGAAAGATTATCCTGGTGAATTATGTCTTACTTACAGTCATTAATATCAATAATGGGACTCTCAAACACAAATAATCATGTATTTGGCTATTATATCCAAGATTATAGTTTTTTTGTCTAAATTCATTCAAAATCCCGTGAAGTTATAAGCCAAGGAACTTCAAGGTTATGTTGTTGATTGATGATACACTAAGAATAATGAAGGTTTTTTTCTAGTAAATCTGAAAAATTATATGATTTGTTTGAATTAGAAGACGAATCCTTATCAAAGAAACCATATGCGTCTGAGACATCTAAGAAGTGTGGAATGAAGATGAAGGTAAAAGAACTGGAAAAGAAAAAAAAATCTCCCACTGTTAAGGAAACTCAATTAGTACCACCTAATCCAAAGAAGCAAAAGAACTATCCGAATGAAGTGGTTAAAAAGTGGAGAGAAGACAAGAAGAATAACAAGGAAGTGGAGCCCAGTTTTAACTTAGAACATGCTGAGAAAAAATCTTTAAAATTGAATGCTGATGAGGATATTGAGAAGAAAGAAAAAGAAAAGAAGAAAAAAAAAGAAAAAGACCAAAGATGATATTGTTTAATATCTTCTCATGGATGATAAAAAAATCTCATGAACAAGTTCAGGTACCAAAATCGTTTTTGTAGAAATCACTCCCAGTGACTCCGGGAAAGAAGATAGAACTTATGGAAGTAGAATAATAATAAGAAATAGTTTAGGAAGAGGAAGTTGAAGAAAAAGAAGAAGAAAGAAGTGATGATGTAGACGACATGATTAGACAAGTGGAAGAATATCATGAGAAGTAGATTCATTCTGAAAAGTTTTCAATCCAAACTTCTCAAGTTTAATCAACAAAAATTTCATCACAAGCAAAAGAGGATGAGGAGAAGGAAGTAGTTAATAAACCATATGATGATAAAAGAAGAAACCATGACTTCGTTCATCAACAGGATCTAGTGAAAGATGATGAAAAATAAGAATTTGAGGAAGATAAGATAGTTAAATTATCAGATAGTGAACATGAATTTTCAAAAGTAGTAGAAGTAATTCTAGAAGATGATAAGGGGAAACATTTGTTAGTTGATACACCTATGAAATCCATAGTGATAAGGAAAGATGTTGGTGGTTCGTTAAAGAGAAATGCTGAAGAAAGAGAAAAATATTTCTCACCAACTAAAAAATTTGATTCGGAATCATCCTCTCTTGGACATGACTTTGTAGTCCAATCATTAATAAAGATTTCTGATTCCATTCCTTTGTTTCTGAGTATAGACTCGAGGTACAAGATGCTTCAAAACTCGTTTAATCAGGAATTAGATTCAGTTACTGTGCTTATGGATATGTTTGTCAAGCTTTAGGCCGATTTCAAATCCTTCTTCATTGGATATGAAGCTCACTAAAAATCATTCAAGTAAATCACAAAGTGGTCAAGGAAAACCATCAAAGAGATGAGAATCCATTATGATTTTTAAGAAACTGTGAAGGATGCTTCTGACACCAAATATGGAAAGTTCAAAGATCATACTAAATGTTTTGAGGAGAAGCTATCTCTCAAACAAACAACCTGGAAGCATGAAATCAATGATCTGAATGGTTAGTATAATTCAGCTACTTTGAATTTGAAGAGGGAAAGAGATCTCAGAATTGAGTTCAAATAAAAGCTCTGTAAGAAAGAAGAACTTTTGAAGGGTCAAGAAGAAATTTTTAAGGCTCAGGTAGAAAAGATCAAAGACACGGAGAAGAAAAATAAGGATTAAGATCAGCTGCTCAAGAATTTTTATGAGGATCCTAAGGAGCTTAAAAAGATGAAGAATATTATGAAGTAGTTAATGCCGAAAGAAAATCAAGGATAATTTTTCCCAATTTGATCTTTTGCTGTATTTCCTTTCTTGTACAAAGTTTTTCTATCATAATGAAATTTTCTTTTTTCTTCATGTGTTTTATTGTATAGTACTAATATTTCAGGAACCATTTTTTCCATTCTCTTTACTCCTTTTTGAAAATCACAAAGGGGGTGAAAGGAATGATAAAAAAAATACAAAGTAAATAAGAGAATTCCTTATGTAAGGGGGATTCAATCTAAGGGGAGTTCTTATCAAAGAATATTTCCTTATGAACAAAAAAGAAAAATATCTTCCAAGAAGTTGAGAATATGATCCTTAGGGATTTCAAAACCTAAGGGGGAGTTAGCTATATTCACCATGATTCATAAGTAAAGGAAGATATGTTTTTATATTCAAGTTCATAATGAAAAATTCTAAGTCCCTATATTCTTTTTTTGTAAGGATGTTTTTTCTTTCCAAAAGGGGGGAGATTGTTGAGTCAATAAGGTTTCCTTATAAATTTTCCATTCCCCTATGTTTTGAAAATCACAAACACTCTATCCTAAGGAAAATTATATTTTACCTAAGAATTATCTTAATAATGAAAATTTTGAAACTATAAGAAAATTTTTATCCTTACCTATGTTTTCATTGTTCATTTTTCACTCTCCATAAATCTAACTCATTTAATACCTATGTCTAAAATTTGGTTTCACATTTAAACCTCGGAATCCTATAAATCCTTGGTTATAGAGTATTTTGTTTTTTGAATCCAAATTATTAGAAATTCAGGTTCAAAATTCTCTAAAATTCAGACTTGGAATTCTATGAAATTCAAGTTCCGAATTCTCTGAAATTAAGACTCTGAATTCTCAAAAATTCAGGTTCTGAATTCTCTAAAATTATGACTCTGAATTCATCAGAATTCAAACTACGAATTCCCTATAATTTTTACTCTGGATTCCTCATAACTCATACTCCGAATTCCTCATAATTCTAACTCCAAATTCCTTATAATTTCGACTTTGAATTACTCAGAATTTTGACGTGGAATTCCTCAGAATTTAGAGTCCCAATTACTCATAATTCCAACTCTAAATTCCTCAAAATTCAGACTATAAATTCCTCAAAATAGAAAGTCTGAAATCTATATAATTCAGGTTTTGAATTATTTGTAAAATAGAATCCGAATATCTATTCCTTATAGACTCGGAATATTTATTTGGTTAGACTATAAACGTTATTTTTCTTAGAATCTGAAAAATAAATTTAGTTAAACAAATTCATTTTCCTTACACGTATTATGAAACAATGTCATACAATCTGTTTCTAACTAACTGGTATTTGAGTGACATGTGTATTGGTACCTATGAGATTCTAGGAAAAATATGAATTTTGGAGGAGGGAGCCGACCATTAGGGAAGTGCATATAAATATGACCTCTTTTGAATAAGCCAAAAATCCTATTGATAACTCTTGATATTTCATGATGATAAAGTGATTTCTAGAGAGAGAGAGACTCTCATGCCTTGTGCATACCGAACATCTTGTTTAGCTTTCTTTGTGCGACTCTGATTGTTGCTATATACAATTGAGGGCTTTCGGGGGTTGGAAGACAGAGGTGCCGACTACCTTAAAGCTCGAGGGCTTACAGGGATAACAGGACAGATTCTGATATTCCTATCGAGGGATTACCCTAGTGTGGGTAAGACCTAATTTCATGAAATTATAAATCAAGGTATCTTTATCCAAGGTTGTTGGATACCCTTCTCTTTGGGTTAAAATATTACATACTTGTTAATTGTTTTGTTTCAAGTCTATTTTGGCTATATTTTGATAAAGTAATAAATTATAATATTCTTATACTTTCTTTTACTTTTGTATAATCTGATAAGTATAATTCTATACACTTGAAGGAAGAATCTTTTCCTTGTAATCTTTCTTTAAGTTTCATTTCCATAACCATATTTATGGAACCTAGAATTTTTTTTTGGTAGAAGTAAAAGAGTTCTTGTGAATTTACCTTGTTTAACTACATTAAACATAGTTTTACTCAAGGTTAAAAATAAATGTTTTAAACATAAAATTCACCCCATCTAGTAAATTGAGCATCTACATCATTATTTTGATCATACATAAGACACAATAGAAAGTTCTCTAGATAGTTGACAAGATTCCACTAACACCAGCCTTATCTCTCCCTCATAAACTATAGCTTCAAGACATTCTGTCATTTCTCTTAATGAAGACACCTATACATCAATAGAATCATCAATAAAAAGAGATATATTATTAGGGGTGGCTTCACTAGTAACAGGTACATCAATCCTATGTTGATATTCCCCTTCAGCCTCTTGCTCAACCACCTCCAATACTTAAGCCACAAAATAAACTATTTATTCTTCCAATTCTTCAACCTCATATATAGCCTTAGAAATTTTAACTGATATTCTACTCCTTTGAGGAATAAAAACCTCTTTAATTCTTGATTCACCTTATTCCATAGGCCTGGCTCTAACAGAACTAGTTGAGGGTAACAATCTCTGCTACCCCTAATCAGTATCCATCCTCCTTTATTGTTCTAATATTTCAATGGGTAATAGACCACTAGAATAATTTCTCCATAAAAGAAATAATTTACATATTGTTATTTAATGGGTCCTGAAGTTGTAAAAAGGAGAGCGGGAGTAGTCTGATGTTTTGGTGTCATGATTTAGTTTCATGTTCCAATTAGATAGGGTAATTATTAAAATATTTAATTTTTAAGAGACACGTTTCAAAACAAAATTCAAAAGAAATATTTTATCTAAAAAATTGAATGAACAATTAAAAAATCCAAAAAAATAATTGATAAATTAATAAATTAATAATTTTTTAAATTAAATATCCCACCCCCCTAATAAAATCAAAATATGACATGTGAAGTGGTTTGGTAACCTTATCCGCTTATTGATATTTGATATTTATATATTATAAATATATATCCCTTTTAAATTGATCTCTTAGAAAATGATGAATTATATCATTATAATTAGTCCTAGTGTGACTTATAGGATTTTTTGAAATATTTATTATCCTAGTATTATCACCTAAAAAAGAACATTTTTAAAATTTAGTCCAAATTATTGTAAGGTGAGTTTCATATACAGAACTTGTGCACAACAACTGCTAGCATATATATGCTATGCCCTAACTGTTGACAGGGAAAAAGAATGTTGTGTCATACTTTACGATGATACTAATGATTTCCTTAAATGGTGATATGTTTTTAATGTATTCTTTCAATATATTTTACATCCTCCAATCTTAGTATTTGAATTTGAAATTAAATTAAAATCATAGGTTTTTAGATAAAAAATATATTTAAAAACATTTCCTATTAAATATCTAAAAATTCATTTGACAATAGTAAGAGTGAATTATTTTTGTTTTGACTGAAATCTCGAACATATACACACAGAAAACATTATTTCTAGTCTACTAGCAGTAAGATGTAGTAAGCTTCCAATCATACCCATGTTTAACATTATGTCAAATGGGTTTTCAGGATCATCAATATCAATTTTTACTTTTTTACACATGGGAGTTTTGTATATCTTACATTTTTCAAGTAAGAATGTTTTCAATAAGTAATTAATATATTTACATTTATTTAAAAAATTTACATAATCTTTGTGAAAAATTTGAAATCCTAAAAATAAATTTAGTTCTCCCAACACACTCATTCCAAATTCATTTTTCATTAGATTTGAAAAATTATTACAATGATTTCAATTTTTTGAATCAAAAATAACATCATAAACATAAATTTGTATTGATAGAATATTAGAACAAATAGTTTTCTTAAGAAGTGTAGGATTTACTAATCCTATAGAAAATCTAGTTTCCAAAAAAAAGATATTAATATTTCAAACCAAGATCAAGGTTCTTATTTAAATCCATAAAGATATTTTTTAGGTTTCAAAATAGAATTTTGTCTTTGTGGGTTTTAAAAACCCCGTGGTTGTTTAACATAAACATCCTCCATTAAATATCCATGTAAAAAGGTAGATTTAACATCCAACTGATATAATTTAAAATTCATATGATATTTATAAGCTATCAAGATTCAAATTGCCTCTAATCTTGAAATACGTGCAAAGGTTTCATTATTATCTATTCATTCTTCTTGATTATATGATTTTTCTAATAATACAGATTTTTTATGTTAATGATACCCTGACCAACCTATTTATTTATAAATATCTATTTAGTTCATAATACTGGATAATTTGATGGTATATCTACTGATTCACAAACTTCATTTCGTTTTAATTGGTTTATTTAATGTTGGATGTCCTGCAAACAAATATCATCTTCTAAAGCCTATTTAATAGATGTATGTTATAACTAAGATATAAAGGTAGAGAATTAATATTTTTTTCTTATATTTATTCTAGTTATAATTCTTATATCTATGTCTCCTATTAGAATTTTTAAAGGATGTTTTTTTAAAGATATAGATTTTCTAGGTAAGAAAATTTCATGTTCTTCAGTTTCATGTTCTTATAAACTTGATTTTTTTTATTAATTTTATTATTAAAATTATTTTCTGGAGAATCAAGCCTTAGGTTTCCTAAAGAGTTATTAATATCATATTTTTCATCATTTTCTTTTGTAAAATGATCAGTTTCATCAAAATTCACAAAATTGATTCTTCAACCATCCATGACATTTTATTAAATAATCTACAGGATTTAGAAGTAGAAGAATATCCTAGAAATATTCCTTCATCATCTTTTTGATTGAATTGAACAAGGTTATCTTTATTATTAAAGATATATACCTTTTATCAAAAGAATTTAAAGTAATTTAATTTAGTTTTTTTATTCCTGAGTTCATAGTGTGTATTTTTCATAATTATCCTTATTAAAACTCTATTCATGACATAGAATATTGTGTTTATAGATTATTCCCAGAAATAAGTTGTAATACTATATTCATCTAACATAGTCCTTTCCATTTCTTGAATATTTCTGTTTCTTCTGTCAATAATTCAATTTTTTGTGGTGTTCTTGGCGTAGAGATGGTGCGTTCAATAACTAAATTTGAGAAAAAATAATCAAATTATTTATTCTCAAATTCTCCACTATGATAACTTATTAATTAACTTTTTAAAATAATTTTCATTATAAACAATTTTGAAAAATCTTTCAAAAATATTGAATACCACACATTTTTATTTTAGAAAATAAACCCATGTATATATTGAAAAATAATCAACTAAAACATAAACATATATATTTTCCAGCCAAAATTGCAACCCTAAATGGTCGAAACTAATCAATGTCGACAATTTCTAATGGTTTAGATTTATCAGTTTTGTTAATTGATTTGAAAGATTATTTCTGTTGTTTTCCAATTTTACATGCATCAAAAAATCTATCATTACCAAATTTAAGACTAGGAAAATCATAAACTAATTATTTCTTAGATAATTTTTATAAATAACATGTATTGAAATTTTCATGTCTGTTATGCCAAATCTATGATTAATTTGTATGACCAGTTAAATAGTTCACATTTTTTATATATAAGGAATTGAGATCCAAATTATAAACATTCTCATTTATTAATGTTATAAATTTATGCAATTTATATTTGAAAAAAGAACATGATTTTTTAGATAAATCAATATAAAATCCATCATCACAATGTTGAGAAATATTTATCAATCTGTGATTTATCCCTTGTATATACAATACTTTATTGATTAAAACTGTCTTTGGATCTCCATAATTCCCAACCCCGACAATATTTCATTTTTCATTATCACCAAAAGTGACTATAACTCTATCCATTTGTGTTAGTGTGGTTACATTATAAGATTCTCCACTCATATTTCTAGATCTACCACTATCCATGTACCTTATATATTTTATGTTCTTGTGTCCTTTTCATGAAAAATAATTTAAGCATTTTTTTTATTTTGGTTCCTATATTTTCTTGGGTCAGACTATGCCTATAAGAAAAGGTCAAGGAATCCAGATCTGCCATATATTTCCCTAAATTTAATTAATTTTATCAGTTTTATTTTTTTGAAATAAAATCATTTTTAATACAACTTATTTTAGGACATCCTAAATAATAGTTATTAGTGTAATGAACTTTTATCCCATAGTAATAGTAGGTGGAAATATTTGAATTGGGCCCAAAATAAGTTTTGTATAATTTTGATTCTTCACCCTTTCTTCCTATTCCATAATTTTCCAATTTATTATAATTGCTTCTAAGAATATCATTTATTGATTTCTCTCATATAGATAATACACATACAGAACTCTTATAATATTATACTTCATCTTGTAATTATTTTATCCTTTTTTCATGAAGAATACATCCTGATGTTATTGAATTGTATTTTTCATTATTTGTTGATTTTTTATTATCATAATGTGTCTTTCGACTAAAACAACATTGTGAATATTATTTAACGACTTATGCCTCTTTATTAAAGAATAAAATTTTCATTCTTGAATTGAATAATAAATAACCAATTTGATAATTGAATAGATATCAGAGTCAGAAGAAGAACAATAATAGGATTTTACCTATTCTTATTAATTATCCACAAATCACATATTAACATTGATATTTTATGGATATTTTTTTGAATCATATTTCAAAGAGCTACTGGAGACTTCATACACACTCCACATAGCTTTCATGACTCTTTTTTCTCTCTTCTCATAATCATGTTTCCTCTGATATTTCTTTTTTTATTCTTATTTCATATTTAAATTATTGGAA
The DNA here is from genome assembly GCA_963277665.1 of Viscum album. Taxonomy (NCBI): domain Eukaryota; kingdom Viridiplantae; phylum Streptophyta; class Magnoliopsida; order Santalales; family Viscaceae; genus Viscum; species Viscum album. The sequence goes on from OY728165.1 coordinate 933,383,405, forward strand.
ATTAGGACTTATGTGACCCATATTTTCACATTTGGAACATCATACTTCTCTTGGTTCATTTTCACCCTTCTTAAAGTCTTTAATGAGGACTCTTTCAACTTTTAGAATTTGGAAAACTATCATGCTAGTTGATCCACATATATTTTTGAGTATATAAAATCTGAAATTTTGTCTATTTTTACTTATTTTATGGATTTTCATTCATGATTTTGAGAAGTCCCCATAAGGGCATTGTTTTCCCTTTTTACAATATTGTGATATAAAAATTCATTTGGGATTTTTTATTTTTACATCATAAATATTCCAATTAATTCCATCATAGTCAAATTCTCTATGGGTGATGATTATACAATAGCTATAGATATTCCATTCCCTTTTTAGGTAGTACTTAATGTACTTTCATCACTTTATCTGATTATTAAATTGGATCTCCCAATAAAGTAAATTTTTCAAAAACTTATATTGACCATTCATTCATTTTCTTGATTCTTTCATCATAAAAAGTTGTAATGATGTCAAAATATAGTTTTTAGTAGCATACCTGAATTGTATGATATTATCAGTTCCTTCATAATCAACAGAGATTGTTCAAAATGATTTCATAGGTAGTAAGAAATTTTTATATTCAATTAAATTCATTAGGTCCATGTATAATAGTTATATCCTTCACTTCATTTGATTCAATAATATATTCAACTTATGTTATGGAATCCCATGTTTCTAGTTTCTCAATAATCACATGAGTGATGATGTTAAAATAAAATTTGAATCCAAGATTCTTTTTATAGGTGATAATTCATGGTTTTCAGCATCTATATTTTACACCATTAAAATATGGATCTCGAATCAGATACATACCTTCTTTTGGATCACCCATTGATATATTTTTTATAGACCATATTATTTTGATCTTGATAGATCGTTATATTCTATATTAAAAAGTTATACTTTGATACCTATTATTATGTTGGAATAATACAAAGATATATAAGCGGCTGTGAATTGTGTATTTTTGATAATATTGATAGAATCTTACATTTAACTAAATTTTCAATTAATGAAGATATGTAGAGTTCTGTATTGTAAGTAATTTGAAGAATGTTTAAATAGTAAATATGAACACAAAAAAATTATATTAGTTCAAGGAACAAATATCCCCTAGTCCACTCCACTAACACCCTCCCTATGACTTCGGTGATTTTCATAAGAAATGTCCTCTTGTCCCAATATCTTCAAATCCAAAATTCAGTACATGTATTTGAAACCTTTACAAATAGGAAAAAAGTGCCATATGGGGTTTTATTATAGGGAACCAGTTATCCATATCTTTGTACATGAAGATAACACTTAATACACGATTGAGTTTGAGCATTCAAAAATATAATAAATAAAAAGATTTTGGATTGATGATTGTATAGGATGAACATCATTGATATAGTATTAACTGACTAAATATGGATCTTCTTCATTAAAGATGAATGTATTAAAGGAAAAATAGCTCTTACAAGATACCAGTTGCAAATGATCATCAATATGACTAGTAAAAAATAATCAGCAGTAGTTACAAATGTACAAGATTGAAATGAATATCATCAATGATTATCCTCTTTAGAAAAATAATAAATACCTTCGATCATTATAGTAGTTCTTTAGAGAAGGTATTTATATGTAAAATGTAGTTTTTAAAATATAAGAATCATTAGTTAAAAGTAAAAAAATTATTATCATATTTATATATTCCTTTTAATTGAGATGATCGAACAAATTCTCCTGATAGACCACTGATATTCAAATTTTACATCATTTAGGAGATTCATAACATTCCTTAGAAGTATGAGTGATTTACGCCTTTGAATTGATCTTAATTATCCTCTGAATCATTTATAGAATAGTTTGGAATATATATTTTCTTTTTTTAAGACAGTTTCATAAATCTCAAATAAAATCACAAATTTAGATCTCTATCATTGAATATTCAAATGTAGGGTAAAACTACTTAGAATAAGGTTCATTTTCATATTGATGTTGGTCTATACGTACATTCAATGAATGTAGGGTATGAACAGTGAATCCAATATTTAATATTGGATTGTTATTCCATGTGTTTTATTCAAATGAAAGGTTAATGATCTATACATATATTTTTTAGTGTAGGGATATTGATCCCTATATTCAATCACCAAATGTAGGGTATGAATAGTGTTTATAGAACACATCCTATAGAATTAAATTCTGTCAAAAAGATACATATATACATGATGTATGTGTTCCCGAAAAATACTTTTAGAAATTTAATTATCAAAAACCAAGGGTATTTGGGAGGATCAAAATCAACATATATTATAGAGTATTGTTGTGAGAATACTTGCACAATAATAACGGGTTTCAACTTAATTCCCCCTTGGATGGATGCTTGTACCCTTCTATTATAATGTTACTGCTTCTTAAAGATGCTGAGGGGGATATCAACAATTCTAAAGATGGACTTACTGATTGTTATCTAATTTATCTCTATATGAGTTTCATAATTTCCCTAGGAGACACCCCTTGGATGATCTCAAATAAATTATTGGTTGAACCATTCCTTGAGGGATACTCAAATCCCTATGGGTGATACTAGGTATGGACTTAGAGTACATTACTTGGAATTTCACACTTTGTATGGAGTGACATGTGGGAAATCATAATTGGGTCACCATAGACCGACACCTTGGCATTGGTTATATGATGACCCCCTTAAATGATACATGACTTATCCTTCTAGATTACTATGGATGGATAAGGGTCTCTCACTATAATTTTCTAAATGTTGTTTTCTAATTGAATTAAAGAAACATGAAGGAAAATTTTCAAAATGAAATTTTATCCCTTTTTATTAATGATATGGGGATGTATCCTAAAATCCCAAGCCCTATATTGGGAATAATCCATCACTAGGAACCTTATCCATATCAATTTAAAATTTCATGTTCCTCAGTCAAACACATAGGATTAAAAAAAGAGGTTTGAGTGGATGGTTTTCTAACTGGAACATCATACAAATCGTTTATTTATTTATTTATAATTTCATTTAAATAAAATATGGCACACTGTTTATTTTATATCTAACAAAAAGGAAAGGACTAGACACAGTGGGTTCCAGACAACTGGTATTTGTATCTCATGCCTTGTTCATGTTCCTTTAGTTCATGAGTAGAATTTTTTACTGCAGGTGTAGAAAAAGGGAAGAAAACGACTTCCAATGTTTGATTTATATTACTAGGATGGAGATGGGAGTAGAGGATCGATCCAATTCTCCATATGGTAGTCATATTAGTTTTTTTACTTTCATTTTTTCAACATGTTTTATATACTTGTATTCCCTGACCCAACATAGTCATTTTGAATAGTTAAATTCCCATGACATGATCATCCTATTTCATCTTATTACTATTCATCTTATTCTTATTGTTTATTCATCTTTCATGTTTACCTATTCTGTATCCATTGATATGTACTAGTTCTATTTTCTTCTATTGTTTGTCATTATTATATACTATTGTTTTCCACTCTGATCAAAGAGGGACTAGTCTCCCCACAGACTTATCGAAGTCCCTCACTACTATTCAGCAACCTCTAGTGTTTGGAGAAGAGTTCTTAAGATATTATGGACAACCATATTAGAGAAAGAGTAAGTGAAATCTAGGGTGGGATGATATAAATTGGTATAAGAGAAATTTTATTTTTATTATTATTTGGGTTTAGATAGGAGACTGGGATGATGAAATTTTGTTATATGGTTATTCTAGGCAGTTGATACCCAATGTACAGAAGAAAACCAAATTATTTGGGATGGTTAAATTCTATTATGTCTTTTTCTTGTTATAGTTTCATTGTATTTTACTATTGGTTTATGCACTTTCATTGCATTCTTATTACCTTGATAAGATGTCAATTAATTTTCCTAATGAAATGAGGGAATCTTATAAGAATTCCTAATTTTAGCCATGAATGTATTTTAACTTTAATTAATTATACCTTTCCATATAAACATTCCTACATACATTTCCTAGTTTTTTATGACTTGTTGTGTGCTAGTACTCTCAATTTTGAAATAATTGGTTTAATTGGCCAATAATTCCACATTAGTTGTTTAGATTGGTGGTTTCATCAGTATCTTGTCTAATAAAACCAAAATTATGCCACGTGACACTTGTTGTCTAGTGTAAGGGTCATGATATAGTTATATGACCCGCCAAATTCAATTTATAATGTTTATTGGGCCATATTAATTGGAATTATTGATGTAGTTAACTGGATCATAATTCTGATACTCAATTTAATTACAATTATTCTAAATGAATTAAAATGAAATGGTTAATTAATAAGGAAAATGTGAGAACTTATCCAAACCTGACCCTAGTAGTGGTTTGTAGGCCATGTTTCATGTGTTTCCTTCAATGACTTGTTTTTCTTACCCAGACCTATCTCCTAGAGACCAAAATTGGGAGTGCTTTCTTTAGTAGGATAGATTTGTGAATATCATTTATAATTTCTTTACCTATCTGCTATAAATCTTTTCTGAGGTATGTGCTTGGAATTTTTAGTTCCATGGAACCATGATGACCTATTGTTATATTCTAGGATATAGGTGATAAACATTCTTCTTAGGTGGTGGTCCTTGAGCCACCCATGATACCTTCTATAATTCCACCTAAGGCACCTTCAGTAGGTCCTCCATAGGGTGTTGATGACTGGTTATGTGATAGATTTCTATAATTAATGCAATCTGTCTAGGGAGTACCTTGTACTTAACCATCTATGGAAGAGAAGGCCAATGAGTTTCAGTAGTAGCATCCTCCTACCTACTCGAGGGATGACATGCCTTATCCTACTGAGTGTTAGTTATATTCTTTGGTATCCAAATTTTTTCATATCAAGAAGCCTCCAGAGTGGAGGTTCAAGTTCACGATGTACAAGCTATGTGACTCTACCCAGAATTGGTGGGATGTTTTGATTCCGACTCTTCAACTCCATGGTATGGTCTAGTTGGACTTCTAAGAATATTTTTTGACTACTTGTTCCCTGAAACCTTGCTAATTGATCATGTTTGGTAATTCTTGAGACATGATCATGGTTACATGTCTCTGATGGAATAATCATTTTGCTTCACTGAATTAAATCATTTCACATTGACCAAGCATTATGAATAGATGACTACTATGAGGCGATTAGATGATGGTATTTATTATTCCATCCATTTGTTGGTGATTTTTATTGGTTAACCACCATTTCAGAGATAGTAAACCTATCCCTCATCGCTGAGAGGAACCTAAGGGAATCAGGCAATGTGAAGTAGTATAGTTCAATGTCTAGGAAGATCAGTTGTATATCCAAATCCAAGAAGAAATTATTAACAGTTACACATAGGGGTAGTACCATTAAGGAGTAATTAACTGGAACTAATATAGTGTGTCACCATTTAGGCATGATAAGACACAAAAAACCCCAGTGTATGAGGACCTCGATCGAGTGATAGTATTTCGGTAGGATGTGTCACCTATAGTTGTTCTACTGGTCTCTTATTTCATATCCAAGTGAATGGGATTCTATACCTGCACTGCCTCTTGGTGAGGGATTAGTGAAACCCCTTCATGAAGGAATCTGGTCTTCGATATGCCATTCAGTCTGAGCAAGTGGTCACGACTGTGGTAGAAAGGCTTCATATTTCCATTTTCAATAGAGTGGAGCTTCTAAGGATATACAGAAACTGTCTAAGGGACACGGTTGAGGACACATTTACATTGTTCAAACTCTATTAGATAAGTAGAGTTCAAGTATATATATAGTTTTAGGTACTAGTCTAGTACCATCTACTTTATTATATGCATTATTTGATACTAGTGCACCACACTCCTTTCTGTCTGTTGTAACTACGGGAAGTATGGGAGTATTGGTAGTGTAATCCAATGGTGCAATGACACTTGAAATTTCATTATAATTTCAAGAAGAGGTTATACAATATTTCAAGGATTTCTCCCTTAAAATTGGTAGGTACTATTTTCTGTGTAGTTTATTTATCCCTAGGATGATCATATTTGGCATCATTCTAGATATGGACTCTACTGTGCCTTATCAAGAATAGGTGAATTTATATCATTCTATGGTATCTTTCAAATCACCTGAGGTTTGTACACATATCCATAAGGGTGAATGGAATATTCAAGGAAGTCGAGAAGGACTCAAGTGTACTAAGCTGTGCGGGATGGAATCTCAGATGGTCAGTCTCTTTCTGAGTGAGTAGGGAATTCAGATAACAAAATTCCCTCCTATGGTGAATCATTTTAGGGACTTCTTCCATGATTATCTCTCTAGTTTACCTCTTGAGATAGAATTTTAATTCACCATTGATCTTTTGTCTGGTGTGGCATTAGTGTCCATTTCTCCTTATAGGATGGTACCTTGAGATCACCAGGAACTCAAGAAGTAACTTGAAAACTTAAAGGATACAGGTTTTATTAGACTCAAAACATCGTCATGGGGTCCAATGATCCTTTTCACTGAGAATGTTGATTGTACCCTTAGATTGGGAATGGATTTCCACTAATTGAACTATTATAAAATGAAGAATTGGTATCCACTGCCTTGTATAAATGACCTCTTCAAACAACTCCATGGAGAAACTATTTTATCCCTGATAGATTTGTGGTTGGGATACCATCTGTCTCACATGAGATCATCCAACATACCACATACAACATTCCAAAGAATGTACGGCTCTTATGAATATTTTGTTATGTTTTTTGGTCTGATGAACACCCTAGCAGTCTTTAAGGCACTGATGACTCGAGTTTTCCACAATATCTTTATTACTTTTTGGTAGTCTTCAATGATACATTTTAGTGTATTCCAACACAAGATGCAACCATACCAACCATATTGATATCATCTTAAGTACACTTGGAGAGAACATGATATATATATATAAAGATTAGTTAATGCCACATTTGGATCAATAATGTTCACTTTTTGGGTTATATCATATTTGAGGTGACACAGTATCATTAAACCCAACGAAGGTCAGAGTCATGGTTTCTTGGGAGTGTCCCAAGAATGTGTTTGATATATATAAAGATTTTTAGGTCTATCTAGTGACTATAAGGGATTCATCCAATACTTTATACACCTAGAAGAACCACTTATGTTTTATACCTATAAGGGTGTAAAATTTTAATGGATCGTGGCTTGTGAGACAGTAGTTCAAGACATAAATGGGAGACTAACTTTAGCTCAAATCCTGATTCTTAAAAATCTAGGAAACATATATACTGTCTATTGTAATGATTCAGGAATCAAGTTGGGTGAATTTCTGATGTATGGTGATTGATTCATGGAATATATTCCCTATTAACTGAGGCATCATGAGATGAATTGTCTAATTCAAAACCACAAGCTAGCAGCCATGGTTCATGTTGTACGTTGTTGGAGGTGCTAAGTATTGGTTGAGAAATTAGTTTTATACAAAGATTATAAATTTATCAAATAAATTTTTGCATGAAAATATTTTAATCTGAGGTAGATAAGGTGGGTCGAATATCTGTATTCATTAAACTTTGAGAAGGAATACAGACCTAGAAAGGGAAATATTGTATCTGAAACCTTGAGCTGAAAAACTTAGACGCAAGCCACCATAGAGGCCAATAGTGAGAACAAATTGATGCATTTTTTTGTGTTATTAACATCTATAGGTTCATGAAAAATAGTGGAATCATGTTCTAGTAGCTCTAGTAGTGACATAATCTCTTCTGTAATGGGTTTAGATGGGATAGTTGTTAGATTCTATAGGACTTTCTCTTTGGGATAGAATAATATGACAGAACACACCCCCTAGTTGGGTTCCTGATTGAAGTGAGACCCTACTCTTCCATGGTCATGTATGGGTTACCTCATATATACAGAAAGATATGATGAGGGAATCACATGCCTCTATATGGGTGGTCCATCCAAGGCGAAACACGATGTACATATATATTCATTACCAATATTGGTGTCCATGTATGGAGAGGAATATTGAAGGCTTCATCATTCGATTATCCACCTATTAGCAGGTGAAGTCAGAGCACCAATGACATGTTGGACTTCTATAACAAATGTCTATTTCTAAATGGGAATGGAATTACTTAACCATTAATTTCATAATAGGATTTACGAGCCCCCCTCAAGGAATATTTTTTTATAGTTTCTATTTGACAGGTTGATGAAGGGCGCACACTTCCTACTATTCTTGGATACCTTCTATATTGATGATTTAGGAAGGATATACATTTGGCATATAGTGTGGCTATATGGTGTACCCACTTCTATAATATTGGACCGAGAGGGATAGTTCACCTCACCATTCTAGAAAGAGTTTTAGAAAGGAAAAGGTATATAGGTTCTCTTGAGTTTTTCATAACACCCATAGATCGATGAGAATTTAGAGCCAACCAAAAATGTGTAATAGGATAATATATGGGATTGTATCCTTGATTTTGGAGGTTCATGGGAAATGTATATTCCTCAAGTTCAGTTTTCCTTCAATAATAGTTTCTACTAAACAATTCTTTTGTATCTATAAAAGGATCTCTATGGGAAACCATTTCTTTCACTTATACGAAAGAATGAGGTAAGTGGTGTAGCTCTATAGGGTCCTCATATGGTTTAGGAGACTTCAAAACAAGTATAGCTAATTTAGAAGCATATGGATACAACTCAGTCTAGGTATAATTCTTATCCCAATCATCACCATAGACCTCTAAAGTTATAGGTGGGAAATCATACATTTATATATATATCACCTAGATTGGGTTAGAGACGAATTAGGAGACATGGAAGGTTATCACCTTGATCTGCCAAACCCTTCGAGATTGTGGAGTGGGTTGGATCGTTTTCCTATCAGTTGTTGTTACCTTAGAGGTATGGTTCCACACATTATTTATTACATGTATCTTTGCTTAAACAATATCACTATGACAATCTCATTCAGTTGAACCCAAGGATATCAAGTTGTAGGTGGATACATCCTTCGAGGAACATCAGATATGTATCATTGATCATAGCACAATGTTTTTCTGTGAATGCTCTATTCATCTATTCTAGGAGCTATCAAAGCAGAAATGCATATAGGATGAGACTCGGGAGTGAGTATAAGGACCCAACCTTAAAACATTACATAATATTGAATTAAATGAATAATTCACATTGAGGATCTTTTCAGGTTTAGAGTTTTAGAGAATTAGGCCATACTATTACATGACAACTTGAATATTACATATAGACAATACTATTTAGTATCCATTTTTTCATAAAATAAAAAAAAACTCTTAAAAAGAAACCTGTCTAGTTCTATGTTTTCGAAATTATGACTTTTCCTTGATCCCATCCTTGACCCTATTCATCTTTAAGTCCTGTGGAAAACATTTCAAAAACATGGGATGAGTATAAAAAGCTCAGTAAGGGTTATAAAATAAGTAAGGAAAACATTATCACATTAATAAATACAAATAAATGAAACCATACTTTTCAATCATAACATACCTTAAGAAATCATAAGATTTATGAATAATACACACAAATCATAAATCATAAAGGTTACTTATGTCATCCATATCAAACTTAAATTGTAGATATCATAGATACATAGGGAGTTACACTTGTAATACCCATCAAAGTATATTCCCTAAACCTCTTAGGAGAAACATCATGTTTACCTCCATCATGTTACCCAATGCATTGGAGAGCTATCTCGGGCTCACCCGCCCTAGTTTTTTCATGGAACCACCCGTATACGTAAAAAATGCCCAATAACCATAACATAATAATAACATATAACACATGTATAATGTAAAGATAACATTTCCACAATCCAATATATCAATTCAAGATATTTAAATAAACAATGTATTATCAAATCATTTTCAAAACCATTAAAAAAGAGATTTTTGAATCAAAGTGTCCAATACAATTTTGAAGATTTTAAATGAATTATCATTTGAAAATATTAATGTCAATATAGATAAATCCTAAAACCCATTTTGAAAATATGTATATTAATGAGAAATATTTAGAAGAATAAATCTTTAAAACATTTAAAATGATATTTTAGGTAAAGAGTTTTTTAACAAAAATAGAGACACTTGAATACAAATAATTGAAGAATAACTTTTAATCAAAACTTTATAATATCATGAGAATAAAGGGATTCAAGATATAATATGTCAAAGGACAGTATATACACCATATAAGAGTGAATTGGGGTATAACAACAATGAATTTTTAGTGGAAATGTAAATTGGGATGAAATCCCTTATAAAGACGGTATCCTTAAATTAAGGATAATTAAATCACATAATTATGTGTGAAAAATATAAATACACCAAATATAAGTGGATATTAAGTTTAATACAATATTTTGATAAACAATCAATAGTCTCAATTTTGACACTATTCAATTCATTGATTTATTAAAATATCAAGATAACAACTTCACTTTGAAACAACTATTTTATTATATTATTAAGAGGTAAATATAATTTATAAAATTCATTATAACTATTAATTATCCCATATTAAATTTTTTAAAACATTTTTTGTAACCTTTACTTGTTATCTCTATTAATAAAAATATCACTACATCAATTTTGTGTAATTATTTAATATACTTATTTTTGAATAAAAAATAAAAAAAATACTATGATTAAGTTAAATATTTGAGATTAGATAATAATATTTTTAGTCAAATTAATCTACTAGAAAATATAATATTCAAAATTCTATACTTATTCAAATTATGAAGGTGACAACTTTTATATAACTTTATATAAAATAATATAAGTGCCATAATCACTACTATAAGGCTCCAAATGGTCAATAACTCGACCTGTGGATGATTATTTTCAACATATACCCATATAATAATATTTTTTCATGGGTTTGGGTCTTTAAATAGGTATTATTATTTTAATAAAAACTATATTATTAATTTTTTATCAATTAAATAATTTTTGTATCATTATTGTATAAGCTGTTAAAGTAATTATTTTTTTTCATAAAAATAAAAAAATTATCATGATAAAAAAATTTATCTTTAAAATGAGTTTTTGTAATCAAATTTATCTTATGTATGACATTATATAAAAATTATTTATTTATTATAATTTGAGTTAGACATATTTAAATTTTATTTAAATAAAATAAATTAAATGTCATTATCTCATCCAAGTGGATTCAAAGGGATACCATTTCGATAAAAGGACGATTTAAGTAAAAACAAACTCATCTAATGACATTAAGACAAGTTTTAGGGTAATTTTATAATAGTATTCTCACCCTTAATTACACATTTTTACAATTTTACCATATTAATAAAAATAACCAAAGTTACTATTAATAATGCCCAAAAATAAAATAAAGATTCTTATATAATTTGTGCCTTCTCATTCAAAATATGGAATCAATTTTTAAAAATTAAAAACATATAAGTTTTAGTAATTAATTAAAAGTTATTCCAGTTTTTAGAAAGAGAGAATGAGCTTTTAAAAGTATAAACATTAAAAAAGATTAGAATGTTTTTAAATCTGAATTCAGTGTAAAATTAATGATAATGACATAAATTATATTTAATTATAAAATTATATTCTATTTATAATTTAAAACCATTCAATAATATAATTTAATTACATAAATTATTTCGATGAAAAAAGTTGTTTTCAATTAAAATTTTGTATAATTTTACAATTCATCAAAATTTAAAACATATCACAAAAGTATCAAAAATTCATCCAGATAAATATTTATATCATTATTATAAATAAGAGATTTATTTTGGAAAATTTAATATATTAAAGGGTCAAAAATAGATTTAAAATCAGTGTGCCATCAAAAGGTGGAAATACTACATTTTTTGAAAAATACTTCTTTTATATGAAAAATTGAATTTGTTCTTATATCATGTTTAAAAAACATATATGATGAATTTTAATAATTAGATTGAATCCATAAAGAGTGATTTTATTATTTTATATACTCACTTATTTTTATTTAAATTGATTTTTTTAAGGAAGTTAATACTATTGTTACTCGCCATTGTAATGGCTAGGTTATAATATTTAGTTGTTCACTAATACTCAGTCTTTCAGGAAATGGATTCTACAAAAAATAACTTGAAATTGTGTGTAACACAAGCCAATCATAGTGTTGTTTTTACCACAATATAACACATTATTGTGTATATAACAAGGTAATCATGGTTTAGCGTACAATATAAGAAATCAATGAAATTTAAAAGAATCTATCTCATAAAATCATGGGGTCTTACAAACCGATCCTATGCTTGAAATAGTAGTCATAGTTGTTATTTTTCTTTATTTTCATCATGTTTTATATTCTTTTATTCCCTACCCTAGAATAGTAATTTTACTATAGTTACAATAAGATGACATGATCATCATATTGTATGATATTTCCATTCCACTTCCACTTATTATTTCTCCATCTTGCATGACTGCTTATTCTGTTTCCACTACTGTGTATTTGATACATTTGTTTCTATTTTTTCTAATTATTATATACTAATATGTTCCTATATGATAAAATTGGAAATATTATCCCCCTAGACATACCCAATGCCCTCACTACTAGTCGCCAGCCTCTAGTGTTCAAGGAGGCACGCTTGAGGTGTTGTGGACGACCGTCTTAGAACACCATTGAGTGGGATCTAGGGTGGGATACTACATTACACTTTTTTTCATGTGTTACTCATTTAATGTTTTATGATAATTTTAAAATTTAATGTATCAGTCATATCTATGGATGTTATAATGATATATGTAGGAATAAAATTTCATATTTATATAATTTTATAGTAATGATCATATATCTTAAGATATGTATATATTTTAGATTAGTAATTATCCTAGTACACTGTGTTATGAATATATGGGTGGTTAGAATTGGATTTCATTTATGACATTGTATGAATATATATGTGAAATTTACCTATATTTTATTTATATTTCATGGTGTATGATCATTTTATTATATTTTTTCACTATATTTTATTTATACCATTTTAATTATTTTATAACTACATTGATATAATATTCAGATTTTTTAGTTTTTTAATTTATTAGTAATCACATATATATATATTATTAACATCATATTTTCCCCCTTTATTTGGATATTACCTCACCTTTTAATTTTTTATTCTTTTCCTTATGGTATTCAATTCAATAAAATAAATGTGGTGTTTTTTTTATAAATAATTTTTTTATCTAAATGTATTTTATTTTTTGTGAGAATTTATATAGATAAACAATATAATGATTATATACATTTAGATAATGTGGGTGTATTTTAATAATGATTTTTTATGTATATCCATGTAATATAATTTGGAATTAATGTGTGGATTTTAGTTTTTTAGTTGGTATTAGAGTTTTTTTGGTTAATTTCTTTAATTTTGATAACATTTACAAGAGGATAAAACATAATTAGACCTTGGATTACCTAAATGAGACATATATTTTGATTTATAATGATTAAAATTTTAAATTATTAATTTTATTAGATATAATTTTTTATTATTCACAATATGAATTTTATTTTTACTAATTTCAAAAAAAAATTCTGAATAATAAATGTGATGAACAATGACAAACATATCCCAAGGAATTATAAAAATGAAATGGGATTTTGTTTTCTAGGTCTTATGGTTGTGTTTACTCTGTTGTATTTGGTTATTAATAATAACTTGAATCCTATAGACCAGTAAACTACTTCAAGGATATAAGAACTCATTGTTGAGTCATTTATGTAAAAATAGTCAGTATCCTCTAGTTGATCCATAAACCTATTAATGGTTTAATAGTTCATCAATGTGAAAAAATAATTTTTTAAAATGGCTCATGAATGAATTTTTTTCTTTACTATATACCATTTTTAGTATGAAGTATGTTTGTGATTCAAATTGATCTAGCCCTCAAATCATAGATGTTGAGTGACTAATGAAAATAACTAGTGGTTTCATTATTTCATCCCATATATATAACCATTATTATATTAATATTTTTAGGTAAAACAATATTTGGAAATTTATTTATTCCTCCATAGGTAAAATTAAATTAAATTATAGGTGTGAATTAACCTTATTTACATAGATTTAATATCAATTTTTAGGATAGGGATGTATTATTTCATATGATAGATTATTCAATGATCCCATTACAATTCAAGGATAATTATTAAAATAATATTGACATTAATATCTTAATATAGTTATTAAAACACAATAGTGAGGGGGGGGGGGGGTTACTCAAATGAGTTGATAAAAACTAGGAAATGAAAAAAATCTAATTTTTGTGGGGATGTGTTGATGTGTTGATGAGTTTACCTTGTATTTTAATTTTATTTTACTTTATTATGATGTATAAATTTCATATAGGCTAATACATAATATTATTCACATATTAATTATCTCTTATATAATAGAACCAATTATATTTTAATAATAGAGGATCAACTAGAATAAGATTTAGACTATCATTTTACTGACGAAATTACAAAACTATCAGGGAAAAAGGTTATATTTGTTAAGAATAAAAATAGGTCAATGCGTATTTATATTTATTATGTTATACACCAAAACATAATGGTAGTTAAAAATCATCAACATCTATGAATTTATGTATCACACAATTAACATCATAGTGATCAATAAATCGCAAAGGTGGATCTTTGATCAAGGGAGCATATATTAAGGTTAAAAATTGAGGATATATCTAAGAAATATTTTGGTAAAATACAATGCCACTTTTAATTCATATTGATTCCATTTATACTTACATGTTAAATAATAATTATCATTAATATAATAAATAAAATTCACTATAAAATACATCAATATTTTTTTTGTGGAATTTATATATGATAGTCTAAAATATTCTAAGAGTATTAAAGAACATGAGGACTATTTTCAGGTTCTATTGAAAAAAATTATTAAAAAATTGTGTGGAAAACAAAAGATATGTGAAAAACAAAAGATGTGTGAATTTTGGTTGAATGAAATATCATTTATGGTATACATAATAAAAATATAGAATTAATATATATATCCATTATAGGAATTTGTTAGTGAAGAATCACCCTAATCGGTTACATTGAATTATTTTCATGGTTTTCTTTAATCGGTTGGGAATTATCAATTTTTAGAAGAAATTTCTCACAATTTTATAATACTATAATCATGTTAACATGTAGGTTAGTAATGCTTATTGAGGAAAAATAATATAAATATTTGTTTAACAAGTATAAGAATATATTTTTCATTACTCCGGTACATTCACTAATCTCGAGTAAATAAATTAATTTCATATATTGAAATGATTTATAAAATAGAATGGGTTATGTTATCATAATAGTAATAAGGTTATATCACATGTTTCAGGTCCATTAATAATCCATGAAAAAGTACATTTTGAATGATATGTAACTAGAATAGAAATCTTTTAAATTAAATATCTAAAAAATATCTATATTGTGGAAATTGTTATATATTTACTATTAATATAATCATAAATTATAAATTCACATTGATGGAGTTAAAAATGTGAAAAAATTATATTCGTAGAGATGATTGATGATTTTAATAGCTCAACACATTTCCATCCATGGATATAAATAAAAGTATTTAATGATCTTAATATAAAATATCTTTTCACTTTATCCATGATGATAATTTAAATAGATCTAATATTTATGAATATTCAATTTATATTTATTAAAATAAAAAAATAGGGGTGAAATATTACCTTAACCAATTGATTACTCAACTATCAATATATGTGAAGTTCAGAGAGGAAAAAATGAATATATAAAGCTATTACAGAATATGGAAAATATACAATAGTTCAATATTTGAAAATATTAATTTATAAGATTTAGATGACAAATAATTATCCAATCCATTGTTGAATTAATGAAATGTTTCTTTATTGTTTCATTAACTTCATCTTTATTTATTCACATAAGAATTACAAACATGTATATAGATCCTTAAGATAAAAACTGTTCTGAACACATAAATATGGGTGATTCATATTATATAAAATAATGTTTTGTTTTTCAAACATATAATGTATAAAATTTAACCTAGTATGTTATGATTAAACCATTACCCATTCCAAAATTTAACTGGGAGGACATCACTATGGATTTTATCATATGCCTATCCAGGACCTCCGGAATAAATAATTCCATTTGTATTATTATTAATTAGATTAAGAATTTATCTAGTTCATTATTATTTTAATATAATTATAAATCAATAGAAGTTCCCCCAAATATATATAACAAGGAGGTGGTAATGATGAATTTAGAGCCAATTTCAATTGTACCATATTAATATTTTTGGATCACCATAATGATTTGGATAAGTATTCAATATGAATTGAATATAGAAAATAATTTCAGAACTAATTTTTATCTGAAAACCATCGTTTATTCGGAATAGACCACTCATACATTGAAACATGTGCTCATATATCTCTTGCAGAATTTAAACACAGGTTTGGGTGACCATATTCTTCTATTCATGTAAAAATATAAATTTTCCCCCCTAAATAATTCAAATGGAACAATGTGATGCAATATTTTTTAAGGAATATAAAAATCCCACATGTTTGGAAGAAGTTATAGAGAAAAATTTATTTATAATATAAAAAATTATTTAATTACATAGAATATATAAACTATTAAAAATTTAAGGATTAAGAACATTGTGGATAAAAGAAAAATATTGATAATCCTTCACCAGATCAATAATTTAATATTATGGGAGAAATTATTCCTAAAAATATCAATATTTAAGAGGTTTATTACCTTAAATTATAGTGGAATGTTAATACATTGATACGTCAATAGATCAAAATTATTTATCATGTGGGAAATGTATCTTATTGTCAAGTACTTTAACAAATCCTCTCATAGTTGTAAAAATACTTCTTTGTGACCTTTATGGGAAATTATATACTAGATATGTCACATATAAAAAACATAGAGGTAGTAAAAAATGAGTATTATACCTATTACGATGAATAAAAGGTGAATATATTTGATTATAGATATAAATTACTATAAAACAAGTCCCCTCTTATGCTCAAAGTTCTTTGAAAAAACTAAAATATTAATTATATGAAATAGGGACCAGAATAGGATAAAAATCCCTCATTTATTATTAACTATTTAATATAATTTTGGGCAAGATATGTTTTAAGGTTGAGAAAATTATGCCGAAAAATAGTATTAAATTCCTTATTTGAATCCCAATAGTTTGATAATTGAATAAATTTTTTTCTAGGTGATATAAAATTAAATGAATAAAATTTTATTCCATTAAATTTATATATTAAAAAAAAAATTAAATAAATAATATTATTTTAATAATAGATAATAGAACTATATGATTTTAGATTTTAAAACCATAAAATTCCATAAAACAAAAGTAAATATGAAGACTAAAAGCTAAAAATATTCTTCTTTAGGATATCTCAAAAAATCATAATTGTAAGTATAAATATAAAAAAATGAATATATTGGAAATATGATATACATTTATAGTAACAATAGATATATTGTGATTATTGGTTTTGAAATACTCATCAGTGTCATTGAGAAACATGTTTGGGAATGATTGGGGAGAAGAATGGTGATCAAAAGTCGTTCTGAAGAAAAGGAAAACAAATTACACATCCCAGTGCTTCATGAATATATAACTATAGGATCCATAATAGTATTAATTTCTACAAACTTTTGATCCCAACAAAAAACACAAAAGTAAAAAAAAGTACATGAAAATATGTTTCGGTGAATCTGTATCTTCATGAACCATGCATATCTACTGTTCTATGAGCACACAACATTTACGTAGGAATACAATTTTTATGATCTAAAAGGAATATACTTACCCCCACACCTAGAATATTTTAGGGTGGACCTATATAATTAAATTTCAGAGTTCCTAATCTCATATAACTACTTCCTTCAATAACTCAAACAACTAGATCACCATATAGATTCCCATACGTGATAGAGTTTTTTTAATTACATCATATAACTCCTTTAATGAATTATCTTATGATTGATATACATTCACAGTACTACCTCCATGAATAAAACAAATTCGATTTATATATTCCAAACTCATGAAACTTCATATTTCACAAAACACTAAACTAATAAATAACAATTACATATGGTATATAATGATTATAAATTCCATAGGAATAAGCTTCCACAAATCCCAAGTTATGTGAATGTTATTCCATGATGACCAGCTTAAAGCCTCTATCATGACATAAAAATCTATTGGCGGTAACATTTACATGTCGTGTATCAACTTATTCTAGGCATACTAATGAAAAATCTATTGGAATTGATGGAATTTGGGACGTTCATTCCCTATCCACATACTTTATCTAGGCTAGGAAATATCCATACTAGTTTCTCTTCATCAATAGATGGGTAGTTTCTGTGATTGTTACCATTCAGTTAGCACCCGTGTAATCCCCAACCATTCTCTCTCAAGTCCTCAAGAACACATTGGGACTCATATTAGGTGTAATCCCAAAATATAACCTAATGAAAGTAAACCACCCTTGTACACTCAATGAAACAATACCATATCAGGAAGTCCAAGGAAAAATCCACACATAATCCATTTTTGTCTCTCAACTCACAACAAAATAATTCTTACACCATGAAATCAATTTAGAAGGTATGATCCTATCACATGACCATAAACTATGTACCATTAAATACATATGGTTTGATCATTATCTTCTATAAAGGAAAATTGGATGCCTCATTAGGGTTTTATAAAGACATAATAAATGTTCCATTTGCCGCTCAGGAGCTGATATATTTCAATCCAAATCCTCCTCCTAGAGTGTACTTATCCCTTCTTAAAACCTACCACAAGTCCTTATAATACATTAAACTATAGAGTGCACCCCACTGATCTTCAAATATGTTCCCAACTATATGGGTTGAGCATATTTAGATCCTTCCCCACAATACATTGATGTATGATCTTTCTATATGTGATATGAATATATATAATAATCACCAATAAACAATAAACAATGACCTTCTATTGTGTTATAATACTATGATTTCTATGTAAATTGAATACAATAACCCCACTTGGTTCATATAAAACCATTCCCTATGTGACGATCCTAGGGTGCCTTATGTGGCTAGTTTAAGAATCATATGTGTTGAGAATAATGTCTCTTAATACTTTCATTGGGAAATGAGTTTATGTTATTTAAAGGGTCATGAGAACTAGATGCCTCATGTTACAAGCATGTGATTTCTTATTTCATGAGAATAAAAATATAATGAGATGAGTATAATATATATAAGCCTATTCTATGTTGGACTTAATAATATTATTCTTTTACTATGTATCAAGAAAAGGATACATTTGTTGATGATAATATGCTGCCATTGATGAAGAAAGTAGTTGAACCAAAAATTTTATACATAAATATTTCATCTTAAAAAATAAATATTCAATAATTTTTTTAAAAAATCAATAATTACCATAAAGGTTTATTTTTTGGGTTAATACGTATATAATATTCTTATTTCGTTAAATATTTTCAGTATCTCCTAAAAATATCATCCCATTTATTACACCTTATAGACATATCGTACTTAAGAAATTATTTATAACATATGCAAGGGAAGTTTAAGAAAGGGTTAGCTTAGATACATATTAAGGGTAAACATGGGAGATATCATTGATAATAATCTTGAAACAAGGAATAAATCTTGGCATATCATAATACATAAATCATAATATAATCAAAGAACAATATCCACCTAAACATAGTATTTCCATAAGAAACAGATTTGTGGCATAGACAAAATTATATAATATAATTCACTTGGTATTAAAGGATCATTTAAAAAACTATCCTAGTGGAATGATATCACTCTTCAAACCATTTTAGTAGTCAAGGGTCACTCCCAAGACTATGATAATAAACAAATTCCCTTTATGATTTTGGTTCACCCTCATTTTAGTCCTATTTATATGATAGTATATCAATCTTTACCCAATTAATTGGGCGTACATATTGGTCTCACCATCCACATAACGAAAATAAACTATATGTGTTCCAAAAGTTGTTAAAAATTTTATCATATCATTACCCCTGAAAAAAATGGGTTACATAAAAATTTCATCATAGCATAACCCATTGAAAATAAAAGAGTTACACACACATTTTATTATTTCATTATAGAATAACTTATGGGAAAGGAATGGGTTTCATTTAAAATTTTCATAATAATAATAAACTGTCTATAGAATTAATAATAATTTTATCATTTAATTATATCCCTAATAAATCATAATTAAAATCAAAGGATGTCGTCTTATATAAAAAATGACTCGGAAAGATAACTTAAGAACATTTCTTGAGGAAAATGACCATTTCATGGTGAAAATAACTATTTTAAAACTAAATAATAAAACAATGTTATGGAAATAATTTTTATTGAAAAAACAATTAGGAAAATTTTGAATAAATATTTAAAATGATTAGTGGTCATGATGGATGAAAATTCTGTTCATGTTAGGCATGTTAAAAGAAAACATTCCATTTAAAATGTGGTAAAAATTCAAAAAGTTCCCCATTTCGAAAATGTTAGGAAGATTCATAATAAAAATATTTATACAAAATTTAAATGTGGATAAATATGTCTTTAAAAAATAATATAATAATCTTAAAAAAAAATCATTAATTTATTTTTAGGAAACATTGTCATAAAATAAAAAGGATTTTTGGACTGAAGATGGAAATATTTCCATTTTTTAAAAAATAATTATTTCGGACTATCTAATCCCTTAATAGGAAAAAATTAAAATAAAAGCATTTATTCCATTTAGGTAACTATATTATAATAATATAAATTAGTTTCTTGAGATTTATCTCATAATATGTCATCATATGAAACTTAATCAGAAACAATCCCGATAAATTATGAGATTGTAAAATAAAACTCTTACCACTTCAGTAAATTTTAATACATAATACCCATGAATGATATAACATTATATGGGTATTTATATCCCATAATTTTCAGTATAATCTTCATTAATGATATTAATTGGTAGTATATACACCACATAAAAGAAATAAGTGGCGTATAAAGCATGTGTCACATGAAAATAAAAGTGAGATGATGGTCCATTATCGCTTTAGAAACTTCTGAATCATAAAATACATTAAATAATTACATAAATTTAAAAATTTAATATCATTAAAAAAATTATTCTAATTATAAAACAATTCAAAGTGCAGTATAAATACCCCAAAAAATAAACGAATGATACATATGGTATATTTATCCTAGAAATAAAAGAGAGGTAAGAAATCCCTTACCTTAAGCCTAAATATATTTCCTACACATTTAAAACTCTTATATAATTAATATAGGATTATTAAAGATCCATTAAATAAATATCATATAACTTATTCTCTTTTGTTACCCGTTTATTAACTATTCCTTGTTAAACTCACGTTTTGGATGATATTTGCTTCATTTTTTATGTATGTATTAGTTTGGTATATTCTATCAATTTAAATTTATCATGGGTCCATAATATCTAGAGTTTTAACCATTATTTAAATATAATATGTACACATTATGTATTTATTTATATGAATACAGAAAATATTACGATATAAAATGAATTACACCATTCACGGAGATGGTAGTCTGTATGTAGGTAGGAATATTGTTTCATTTTTCTCAACGGATGGTGATAAGTAAAGGTAAATAAAATTTCACATTTATAGATCCAATATTATTTAATATATATTACATATATTCAATAAATTTATCTTCATTACCTTCCATGTAATGAGTAGGTGAAAAATGAATCACATTATTTTATGAGGCGACCATCCACCGTGCACACAAGCAATGTTATCATATTCTCACAAAATGGAAAGTATGAAGGTATATGTTAGATTATATTTCATAAATTATAATTATTCTTTTAATATCTTATATATATAATTTAAACTCATCATTACATCCTTTCATGGGGGTTAGTTGTGGAAACGAATTACTTGGTTTGTGAGGCTATACTCTATTGTACACACGATCGACAATTTTGTTTCCCATTTAATGGAAGAATATTTGTTTATAGGCTATTACATCTACATAATAACATATAATTTTATTATTTTATTGTGGATATTATATTATAATTGTTATGACATTATTTAAGCTAGTAAGAGGAGAAGTAAAAAAAGTGCATAGTGAACACAATTACCTTCTCTTAGAAAACCCTCTTTTGGATCTCTTATTAAGGACCCTAGGATTGGTATTTTGGGAATACCAGGAGCTCTAAAACAAGTATAAGAATATTTTTTGGAAATATTTTGGTAGGTTTTATTTGATACAAATGGATTATCAGGTTTGAAGAATTGAGGGGAGGAAGTTCCCTTTTATAATTGATGAGTGGAATTTTCATAAATATCCAAAATTATTCAATAATGGGAATTCATTATCACACAATGTGCCTCAAAAATTGATAAATAAATGATGGAAGGTAATATATGGTCATGAAACACCTCCACCATAAAACAACATATATTTTGAACATCTTATCCCTTATCCTCTATGTTTATATAGTTTCGCCATATTAGTTATCACCTTAGTAAATAGTTCATTATTTTTTAACTAGGTGATTTAACCCTTAAGAATAAAAATAAAATGAGTATTATTATATAATATGAATCAAATTATTTTAAATAAAAAAATTATAATATTATAATATTAAGTCTATGTAAAATTAATTTTACCAGAGGAACATGTAATGCACCAAACCCGATTTTAACCTTAATCATGGTAATTGATTTTTATTTGATTTATTATTAATTATGAACAAATTATGTTCAAACTACTACCTAATTTTATTTTCTACAATTAAAAATATTTAATCTGTTTTATCACATTAATGTCACAAAATTATTATAATTTTAACTGAAATGAAACTCACAAACGTGACAAAGAAACAATTTCCCAAGGAAAATGATTTCAAATGTATAAAAAGTTATATAAAAAACTAAATTTAAAATATATTAAAATTACATAAATTGGATTAATAATAATATAATTTATCTAATTTTAATTAGAAAACATTTCAAAAAATATGTATCATTTTAAATAAATTAAAAAAAATAGTTTTTAATAAAAACAATTATATTTTTCACCATTCAGTGAAAAAATAATCTTTAAAACAAAATTAAAAAATTATTTAAGATATTTTTTGAATTTTTATTTAAAAAATTAAGTTAATTATTTAAAATATAATTTATAAAATTATAAAAAATTACTTTATTATAGGTTTTTGGTGGAATTAATTTTTTTTAAAAATATAGTTTTGTGCCATATACTTGATTCTTTATTTTCTCTTGATTATAAAAAAATATATGAATGATAAAAAATGTGATTGAATATATAATATAAAAATTTAATTATAATATTTCACTTATTTTGGTTAGTTTATTTTACTGTTATAAAAACAATATGTGGGCCTAAAATAGTTTTTAATAAAAACACATTTCTTTTACTTGAAAATAATTTCTATTTCCATTTCTATTTTATTGGTATCCAATTAATTTATTTTAAGAATTTTTAAAGTATATAATTTTCCTAATCTAGTTAGTCATGCTCATACCCACCAATTTAATGATGAGGTTAAAATGGTATGTTTAAATATCATAAACGTATATCATGGTTCTATCAAACTTAGTGTTACATGTAATGAAATATATTAAAGTAACTAAAATTATTTAAATAATAATAATTTCATAAAAGAATGGGGTGTTTCATTATTCCACTATAAATAAATTGCAACATATCAATTTGAAAAAAACATCCATAATCTATGGTTTTAAATATGAAAATTCCTTCGTTGAAAACCCACATAATAATAAGGGTTAATAAAACATCATCTTAAAAAGAGGGGAAATAATTTATAATGGTCTTGGGAGATAACACATAACCAAGCTTCCAAATAGGAGAAAATTATTGGTATGTAATTAAGGAGATGTAAAAGAAAAATAATTCCCAAATAATAATTTATATTGATAGAGAACATGATCATGAAAAATTTAACCACCATGAAACCATAAATCTATGATGAATTAAAAAACATTCATTCATATTAAATAAAGTAAAATTTATAACACCTTTATTTAAATATCCTTATCCTAAATTTTAAGATTGCATGAGACAATATACTCACTTGATTTCATTCCATTTCATAAGAAAAATCTAATCCTTTGATTTTTCTTTGATCAATCCCCACAACAACACATATTATGTAAAATAAAGATTAATTTTTCTTTCCTGAATAACCAATATCTCATGAGATCCGTAAAATAATTATATGTAATTAATTATATCTTTATTTATTATAAAAACAAAAATAGATATCATTGGTTGTCAAATACACATAAATAATCGTATGGTGAAATAATAAATTGGTCTCTAAAAACTCAAAAAATGTTCATCTTAAGCTATTACATAGCTAGTTATCCTTAATACCATTATAAGATTCAATAATTTATAAATAATGTCACTAAAAGACCAAAAAACAACTTAAAATTAATCACCCATATATCATAATGTAGTTCTTAATTGTCTCACACTAAATATGGGAATATATTGGTAATATATTATTCTAAAAAATTACCATAAAAACTCAATGAAAACATATATTCTTCCTCATTCCATAAATAAAGCCGCATATTATTGAATATATTTCATAATCCTAAAAATTTCATAAACTCCATCAATGATTACATAAACTAGTTTTTCAAAAAATCATCAATTAGTTCTAATTTCATTAATATATTCCAATATTGATTATCTATATCAATCATCTCTTTATCATAAATAAACACCATTTTCTTAACATTTGTAATTTATTAGTTGTTATCTTCCCTTAATCATGTGTTTTCCATAAAATATCACATTTACATTAAATAAAATTTCAAAGTTATTAGTAAGAGACATCATATTCTTTCAAATTATAAAAAAAATACTTCTAAAAAATCATTATATATTTCTTGATTCATAAAAAATAATTATTTAATTACAATTCACAATCACTTAAATAAATCCACTTTATTACTAAACCATTAAAAAGGATTATTCAACTTTTTTTATAGACCTCCTTCAATTAATATGTAAATTATACTCCCTTTATCATCAATATAAAAACCATTACTCATGAAAAAATGTTGATACCCTTCTTGATCTCTCCCCTGATGAAATTTATTCTCATAATCTCTTTTCTTTCCATATTTAAAACTTTTATCCATTGATTATTCAATATGTAAAACATTATCCTTATCCATTGTGTTAAATTGACTTTTTATTTTTCCTTAGTAATTAATTTCTATATACCCTTCTTATCCCCACATAAAATATATAGTAATACAATTTAGTCATTAAATTTAGTAATTCATAACAAAATATATACATA
Source organism: Viscum album (assembly GCA_963277665.1). Lineage (NCBI taxonomy): Eukaryota > Viridiplantae > Streptophyta > Magnoliopsida > Santalales > Viscaceae > Viscum > Viscum album. The sequence goes on from OY728165.1 coordinate 933,408,999, forward strand.
TAGAAAACTTGATTTTTTCTCTATATGTTCGCATCCACCCCTGATCAAAACAAACTATATCCACCTCTTTTTGGGGGGTCTGAGTGTTGGATGAAGTAAAATTATCTAATCATATATAATGATAACTGATTAGGTGTAATCATAATACACACCAATTCATTAATCATCCCATTTGTTTTCTCATAAATACATTTTCTATCACTTTCAATGTTAATCTATTTACTTCTAGTTCCCTAAATTGACTAAAAACAAAAATAATAGTTTGAGTAACAAAAATAATATTTGGAAACTATATAATCATGAAAAATTATTTATAGGATGACTAAATTAGGATTACTTATTTTCAATATATGACACTATATGACTACCTTATGTTATTAATGATCACCTTATATTAAAATCCTTAATGTTGTTTGATAAATAGATTATAAATTTCCAAAACATATCCCCAATTTGTGGAAAAGCATGTGTCAAATAAGGGTTGTTCTTTTTCACTAGGTGATGATCTAGTAAATTATTTATGTTCCCTTTTGAGATTAATTACATCTAGTTACAACTATGAAAAAGCCTTATTCACCTATAGTATCTATATAGGGATGTCATTTCTTTTAAATCACTGACACTATCCATCACTAAAATTCCATGAAATTTTTCTATATTTTACTTATCCTTAGAATTATACTTATACATATACTTATAGTATCACTAATTTTTTTTCATCCTAGTATAAAAGGATAACAAAAAAATTCCTTTGATACCCAGAGTAGGGACCTTGGATTTTCATACATAAATATTAAATCTTAATAAATAAATATTCAATACATTTTATAAAAAAACACATAAGGGTTGTAAATGCATAGTGTCCTTAGATCATAGATTCATAAAATTATTATTTCATGACAGATAATCAATATATCAAATAATGGTGTTCCTATTTACTACACTTCATAAACATACCCTACTTAATCGATTCATCATAACCTCTAGAAGTTAAATATAAGAAATGGTGAGCTCAGATGCTCTATATGGGTAAAGCTAGGAGATATCGTTGATCACAAAGAATAACAAGGAAATAAGTGTATTAAAACATGAAAGAAACATTTGAAAACCATACCCTTAATATCAAAGATCAAAATATTGTGATATGGAATTTTTCATGGAATTTTATAAGACATAAATTATAAAGGAATCAAAGAACATGATCCATGAGAACATAACATTGACATAAGACATAGATTTTTAGAATTAAAATAGGCATAGAAAATTATTTTATTAGTAGTCAAGGATCATTTAAAAAACAATAATAGTGGAATTAGTTCACTCCATAAACAATCATAATAGTTAAGGATCACACTCAATACTATTATAATTAACATATTTTGTTAACAAATTGGGTTCACTACCCATTAGAACCTCATTTATCTCATGAGATATCAATGTTTTCACAATGCATTAGAGGTATATATAGGTCTCAAAAAATCAAAAAATTAAAATAATTCAAATGTGTGAAAAAAATATAAAACATTCAGAATATGAGAACACATGAAATTAAACGAGTTTCATAAACTTTTCCTTATTTCATTATAGAATAACCTATGCAAAAGGAATGGTTTTCATAAACATAATTTCAACATAATAATTAACCTTTTATATAAATTATATGGATGTTATTGTTAGATCACATCCCAATAAATATTATGTGACATCAAAGGATGTAACCTTATATAATAAATGTGTTTGAAAGAAAACATAAACCATTTCCTGAGGAAAATAAACTTCACACATTAAAAACAATATTTTTAAAACTAAAATTCCACTAAGTATTATAAAAATAATTTTCATAGAAAATAATCTTAGGAATAATCTAAATGAATCATTAAAACATTTAGGTCTTATAATGTTGTAAAATTACGTTCATGTCATACATTTTAAAAGAAAACATTCCATTTAAACTGTGTTAAAACATCAAAAATTTAATCATTTTAAAAATGAAAGGAAGATTATTTTTTAATATATTTAGTATAAAATTATATCATGTGTAAAAATAACATTAAAAATTAATATAATAATAGTAAAAACGTGATAGAAAACTGTTTTAGAGAACATGGATATGGAATAAAAATATTTTCCGACCAAAGAGATAAATAAAGTGGATTTTTCATATAAACATTATTTTGGTTACCTTTAATCCTTTAAGATAAAAAATAAAATGAAAAAAATGTATTCTCTATAAATAAACATAGGGTAATAAAATTAATGATCATATTTAGAGGTAGATCCAAATAATTTAACACAAAAAATAATTATAATCAATCCTCATTAATAATGACATTATAACATAATACTCTTGCCAATTTGGTAACTTTTGAATCATAAGACCCAAAAGATATATAGAAATAAATAGAAATTTATATCACATAATTTTCATGACAATAATCATAGAATACATTAATTGTAAGTATATACATGATACAAAATAAACATATAGTGTATACGACAATGTTCCCATAGAAATAGAAGTGATATGAGAATCCATTACCACTTTAGAAACATTTGAATCATTATCCTAGTTAAATAATAATGTAAAATAAAACATATAAATATTGTTAAATCAATAATATTCATGATGTTACATTTAAAATTGTATTAAACACACCACATAAAATAGATGAGTGGTGAATATGGAATATGTGTCCCAGAAATAAAAGTGAGGCTAGAAATCCCTTACCTTAAGTTTTGAATTCTTTCGTACATATTAAAAAATCTTTCATAATAAATATATTTTTATTATAAATATCTTATTGAATAATAATTATATATATCATACCATATATTATTTACTTATGTTTATTTTAACCCATTTACTAGCAATTACTTAGAAAAATCATGTTTCGTGTAATAACTGTTTCATGTTTAATACATGTTTTGGTCTGGCAGTTTATGTCATTTTATATTGATCATATTATAATCATATCCATAATTTTAATAATTATATAAATTTAATTTATATTCATTATTTATTTATTTATTTTAATCCAAAAATATAGAAATATAAAATGAATTACAATGTTCCTTGAGATGGTTGGTCTTACGTACGAATGGACGTCGTTTCTATTTTCTCAATGAATGGACTGAAAGAAAGGAAACTAATACAGAACCATTAAAAAGTAATTATTTTTTAATATTATATCACATATAATAAGAAATTCTACTATTTTACATTCCATGTAAATCATAAGTGAAAAAAAATCACACCAATTCATAAGGTTGTAGTCCACCGTAAACACGAGCGCTGTTATCGTATTTTTATATAATGTAATGTAACAAGGTATATGTGATATAATAATTCTAGAAGTATATTTATTTTATTAATATATTTTATATAATTTAATCCATCATTATATCTTTTATTTAGAGGGAGTGATGGAAAATAAATTACATCAGTTCGGGAGGAGATAGTCCATTGTACACATGATCGATGATTTCATTTCCCATTTGGTGGAAGATGATATAGATATAGGTTATTACTTAAACATAATAATGTATCATTGTATGTTATATAAATGTGTCATTATATTTTAGTTATTAATAAATGATTGAAGCTGGTAATAGATTAGGAAAATAAACAGAAAGAGCCTAGTGAAAATAATTAACATTACCTTTAAAAACCTTCATTGGATCTCATATTAAAGACCATAGGATTGGTATTTTTGTAAGAATAAAAGATCAATAATATGGATAATAATGTTTTTAGAGTTATTTAGGAATTTATTTGGTGATCCAAATGGATTAATCGGTTTGAATAAGTGTGGGGAGGAAGTTCCCTTTTATAATTGAGGAGGGGAATTTTGGAAAATACCAAAACCTATTCAATAATGGGAAGTCACACTAAACCCAAGTGCCTCCAAAATTAATATATAATTTAATATATGTGAAAACTATTATTTTAAATGATCAAACATAAAGAAACATTTTTTATCAGGTTATTCCATAGAATTATGCTTACTTACTTTTTTATTTTAAATTTCACCATGGTAACGAGTATTTTATTTATTAACCTTGGTGATTTATCCCTTTTGCAAAAAAATAAAAATCAAAATATTATTATATATGTATCAATTGATTATAAATATGAAATTATATTCATAAAATGAAAATTATATGTATGATGAAAAATAATTTTAACATAGGTGAAAGTAACGCGCAAGACACCATTTTAACCTTAATTGTCGTAATAAATTTTTATTGCTTTTTATTAATAATAGAAAAAATTTTATGTTGACCCTATATACTACTAATAATAATTATTATTAAAAATACAAGAATAATTTCATTAAATAAAACTCCCAGAAGTTCTATAATATAATTCAATATTAAACCTACAGTCATGATAAAAAACGGTTTTCCAAGGAAAATAATTTTAGATGTATAAATTTTTTATATCAATAATAAATGTAAAAATTATTCCAATGAACTAAATTGGATTTTTATACTATAATTGAACTAATTTTTCTTTCAAATTATTTTAAAACAATATATAACTTTTTATATACTTTAAAAAAGGATTTTTTTAATAAATATGAGTATACTTTTCAATTTTCATTGATAAATTAATATATTCAGAAAATTTTAAAAAAATATAATATAATTTTTATAGGTTAATTTTAGAAAAAATGTTTATTTTTAAAAATAGGTTTTTTATTATTGGATAAAACCTTTCTTATAAGTGTACGATGGTACCACTTTTTAGGAATATATAGTTTTTAAGTATAAAACTTGATTTATTCTTATCCTACACTTAGAAAAAATATTACATCAATGAAAAAATTATTGAATATATAATATTAAAAATTTAATAAAATTATTAAAAATTTGATAATTTAATTTATTAATATAAAAACACTTTGTACCCCTAAAATGGGTTTTCAAAAAAAAAATCTTTTATATTCAAATTCTTTTTATTTTGAGTTATAATCAATTGATATCCAATTTATTAATATTATACTTTTTTAAATCATATAAATTTTATAATTTAGATTTTATTATTCATACTAAACTATTTAATAGCTAGTTTAAAACTCTTTTTTTAGATATTATGATATTATACATAGTTTATTTTAGATTAGTGTAGTGTGAAACATAAAATATTTATGAAATTATATTTATTTTAATTTTTTTATATCATAAAGGGTGTAAAAAGATCCATAGATTATATAGTTGAAGAGCCTAGGTTTCCTTGGTTGATGATGACGTGATTCATAATGTAATAAGATTTGGTTTCCTCTATTAAAGATCCCATAATTTCCTAGAAAATGATCATTGGATTACTTATGTGATGCGAGTAAATTTGATTGTGATATGGGAACAATATTCATTGTGTCCTGAACCTATGATTCCTAATGTGACAAACATGTGATTCCCACAAGTACCCTCCTATGGAAGATATTTTCATATTCCCAACATAACAAGTGATTCTTAGTGATGTTCTAAGCCTTATCCACTCCAACATACGATTTTCACCATAATAAGAAACCTAATGATGTATTTAACTAGTTTTAAATTGATGATTGTACTGGGAATGAGTATTCAATCTAAGAACATAAATATATAAGAGGGACCTAGACTATGAAATGAGCTCCAAATATGAATCCATTAAGGTAAGGGATTACATCCCATAATCCCATCTCAATTAAGAATATAATCTTATCAACCCTAGGAGTGACATTCAACCCTCTATTAAAAAGCATGAATATAAGTCTAAAGGATTATGGAAATCATATATGTGTTCTAGTTATGGTTATCCCAATTGAATGTGTCAGAAAAAATTGATGAATGAGATGTCAATTACCTATAATTTTATAAGTACTAGATGTGTAACCTCATATCTTTATTAGATTCTCCAAAATATAATGGAAAACTCAATATGAATCCCTTCTACTTTAATAGTGAGAGGATGAGTAACATTAGGGGTCACTATGAACAGAAATCACCAATATTCAAGTTATTCGGAATCAATATCACTGTGCATTTAATTATTATTGGATACAAATTTTCCTTCAAAAATTAAACCCATCAGTCATTCTATGTGAGCTTCCTCAATCACCCACAAAATATGAGGGGGTAGGAGAAATGACCATGCAGAAATTCTTCAGACCTATGCACCTTAGGTGACATCAATATCCCCATATATCTTGAGAAGCTTCCAAAAATCTCCAAATAATAAATCATATATCATATTTTAATAAATTAACCTATTCATTAATATGATAATTAAGGATCCATTATAACTTATAAGATTCCTGGAGAGGAATTGGATGTTGTGAAAACATGTCACTACCATAAATTGGGAGCATGAAGGGGGAAATCTCTTCAACTCTTATAGCTAAAAACCATTATAAGAGTATTTACCCAGAATTCATAGATTATACCTTCACCTTTGAAGATATACTGGGGGAAATTTATGATATTCAATCAAAAAAGAACACTCTATACTTTCCAAGGAGGGATATCACCACCCAACACCAGTGACATCATTAGGAAACTCATCAAGTAGACTAACAACTTGATCATAACTATGTATATCATTATCTAGTCTAGACATTATGGATACCACATTGAGGATAGGGAACCTAGCCCTTTTTCTAGAACTACACTCCTATAACTTCCATATCCCCTTCCACCACCAACTCTACACTCACTATCCTCATCAATGTGATGTGGAAATATTCCCCATAATAAGATTAAGACCCCAAATACCCACTAATAATAATATGTTGAATCTTCTAACCTTGATCCTAATCACCCACCACCATGTGGTCTCACCTTAGGTTTGAGGGGATATCTACGACCATAGAGGTCCTCCCCATGGCACCAACCACACTTCTCATGGTAAGGCTCCATATGAATCACATAATATTATGACCAGGGAACCCTTATATAAGAACCAAAGTAGGAGTATGGGAACCAAAATAAATTCAATATTGATCCATTATAATATAGGATGGATAGTGATTCAAGAGGGATTCCCCCAATAAGATCTGTGTATTGGAAGCCATCGATTGAGGTTTCCCATTATCAAAGCCAGAATACACAAGGTCTTGAGGTAACTATACAAATACAAAATCATGTAGGGTACTCTAGTTTCTATTCTGGTTCTTTCTATTCATCCATTTTTACCACCACTATCCTCTCTTTTATTCAATTATACACAAGATGTAGTTGATATATTTGGGTCTTTGTTTCACCATATTATGAGGAAAATAATTTGATCGAGCTATGGGAAATGGATGAACTCCATCAATTAAAATTAGTCACATTCCATTTATCAAAAATAGATATAGGGATGAACTAAGTGCCACCTAGGTGGGAAATCCCCCTTATAAAGAAAGAAGTCTCATAAGAAACCTATCTCATCTGAAGTCCAGAAACATAGTAGGTTTGTGTTGATTCCTTCAGACACCTAGGTGTCTCGTTTGGAATCTTGGGGTGACCAAGAGAAATAAATCCCTCCTAATAAATTCAAAAATTATGAATTATTATGGTAAATATTAGATACTAACCAATTACTAATTGTGTTATGGCCACATGTAATAATTAACTTCACATCATAGGGATACTCACTATGAATCATACAACATTCCTCTAGTTAAATTTGTTAGTTAAATTCAACCATATTAACAACTATCATTTAACCAACACTATAATATCTAAGATCATTTAGTCCATTCTTCAATAATATTGAAATTTTAACCTTATGATTCATCCAATGGATTAGTATCCCGAATCATATGTGAACTACCAAAGTTTCCTATGATCCTATAATAAAATACCTGTATTTTTTCATATTTATTAAATATAACTTATTCATGTTAAATTCAATATATGTGAAATTATTCTCTTAAAAAATAGATAATTTTCAGCACATACTATTTTAATGGTAATTTTAATCATTATCAATTCCCCTGATGATCATCGCCATGATGCATGTGATGAAGTATTTGAAGAGGATCGACACCCATAATATCAAAAAAATGTTCTTAAACAGTCCTAGAGGGATGATAATTTTTAATTGAGTATATAAAAATTTCTTGTAAATCTTCCTAATGTATTTTTTCAAAGAATAGTTTGTTGGTTCCCCGATATAGAAAAATGAGTGGTCAAAACTTTTGGTACTCCAAAATCCCCTGAGGCCACTAAGGAAGATGTCATGATTATTACTTCTCTCCAGGAGTTGGAGATCCCCATGAAGATTAATTCTGATCTATAATATGGAAAAAATATTGAGAAAGACAATGACTGTTATTAACCCATCACACTTCATTAGAATCCCAACAACAAATAGTCATCAACCAGTCAACCAAGGTCGAAGCATGTGGTTCTTCTCACCCAACCAGTGCAGGTGTTAGTGGATTTTTTTTTATTTGTAAAATTCTAGTATTTTTTATGGATTCCACGACAATTTAGTAGTATGATTTCCTTATATTATACCATATACACTACACATCATGTGCTAGTTAACCAATCTGGGGGTAAACACATGTCGTTACCCCCATGAGGATGTGATCAGTTCTCTCACTAATATTATTATAGAAATAAAGTCACATATAACCTTGGTATAGGATAAAATAAAACCATATCTAGTATTTTTGTACCATACTCCTCTACTAAGAGATTTTATAAACCTATTGTTTCCCACTTTTCAAAGTACATTTTACCCACAAAAACAAAATTCCCATTTTTCTTCTTAGTGGGGCCTAATGATGGAATTTACAGAATAGTAAGTGGTAGCCATGATTTTTTGTCTTTAACAAACTCTATATGAACCTCATTTTATCTAATATACCCATCCAGCTCTAGGATCCATCACCATTTTGGTGGAACTCTGTTGTAATTTCTTATACTAGTTCAACACCACCCTATAAAAGATAAGTTCCCTAAACCACTCAATGTGAATATTGTGATATAATTAATACATAATTGACATCCATGATTGGTGTAAGATATTTATATAATCCCTCAACATTTATCATCACCGTGATATATTTTTTGGGATTCTCAGGTATAATTTTTGGGATGAACTAGTCATAAACCCCCTCTCCCTAATGTATTTTGTAATAAAATAGGAATTATTTTAGATAGATCAATTACTTAAGGAATACATATAGTGGATAAATAAATTATATCACCCATTACATATAGCTATTGTATTGATGATTATGAGAGTATAGTTAGCTAATGATCCACCAGATCAATCACCTTATCAGATCTAGATTCTGGAAGCTCTATAGAACAATAATTGATAGGAACATGATCTATCTATGAATACCACCCAAGGGATATATTTTTTAATGGAACATAGAATACATTTCTTAGAGTTTAATAACTTAATTTAGTGTTTAAGTGATGAGAAATTTATTTCTTTCTTCATCTATTCCATGGATAAAATCATGATTAATCTCATGGAGATCAATAATCTACAAGAGGATGAGTTAAATTTTAATAAACAAAATTTCTTCTACTATATATTCTATGAAAATATCCCTAGGTAATAATTCATCTTCAATTATTGGCCCCATGACATGGTGGATCATGGTGTAGTGAATTGGAAAACACTCCAACATCTTTCATGTGTGTCTCTACCACCCTCAACGATGATAATGATTTTTTAGAATAGATATAAGTATATTATAGTAGCGATTAAATTTTTAATTTCTAGATAACAAAAAATTCAAAAAATTCAGTTGATATAACCATTCATGACCATATAAATTTACTAGTTCCATCCATTTTCATCTTTCCATTATCTAGTGACATCATCAATATCACATCCCTCCAAGAATCAAAAGAATAATCCTCAACCTCATATGGAGAATATGGAACCATTTATTGATTCCAAGATATCTTGAAACCTCATGTGATTCATTGCATCTACATTGGGATAATGTTCCATGAGAATCCACACCCTAGAGGAAACCTATTATGTATAGTGGGAGTATGTCGTTGTCAATGCCATTTAATTTGTATACCACTATATAGATCTCAGAGATAAATCTGTTCAATTAGTTCCTATGAACTCTCATTAGTTCTATCAATGATAAGGAAAACATCCCTATTAAAAGTGTAGTACATGATGTAATATCCATGAAAATAAAATCCATGTCATTGATTATAGAAGATAGTAATTTATCAAGGATTAGAAATTAAAACATCCCATGTAATCATCCTATAGTGTCCCTTTATATCCTATTTGATAGAGTAAATGTTTTAATAAGTAGTATTTATATAAGTTTCAACCAAATTAAGCTAGTTGATATAATAAATTAGTATATTCATAATAGGTTCCACCATCTCAGCCATTTGGGACCTCAATGCTTCTTGTTAATGAGTAACCACTTGTGGTAAATCACATTATCTTGGCTCAAAAGTATGACGTTCTTGAGAACCTAAAAATTATCCCATCTTGTATCTCAATCCTATATGTTCTTACTATATGAATATATCTTTTTAAGTACCTCATTGAAGATATAATGGGTCCCATATAGTTTTAAATTTAAGTGGATACTATAAAAATCTAACATGTAGTGGAATCCGAACCTGAGTATTGTAAGTACATTATATGTTTATCTGAGGAAGATGAGGATGCAATATTATACGGTCATATATGCATCCTCTATATCTCATATTAAACTAACATATTAGAACACTATCATTTTTTTGTGGACACTAGTTAACAGATCAATCACTACCCAATTCAAAAACTCTACAAGGTGGATTACATTGAGATAAATATATCCCCTTATAACCTAAAAATTATTGGATGTTATAATATTGATCAAAATAATCCTATAAATATGATTCTAAAGACTCAATTTTCATATTAATTAGAAAATATGATTCTAAAGGTCGTCTGGAGAGAAACCACATTCAACCTCTTACTAGGAATACCATGTCTCTTCATTCCAACAATAATCACTTTATCATATCACCAATTATATATATAATCCCCCAATAGTAGATTAAGTTTGATTACTAGTGACATTTTTCCATTAGAATAATTTTAATCTTGTTATCTTGATGTTGGGTATTATATGATGGAGGGAAAACATCCCCATGTTGAACCATAAAACCCTATTTCTATATGGGAGTTTATAAATTCATATTAAAATAAAATTTTGTAATTTAGTGGTCAGGTAATTTTCAAAAATGGATTTCATAATAATGTTTGAGGCTTGGGACACCTCAATGAATATTTTTAGATGACTTTCAGGATTCTAGAGTAATAGTTGGGTTTTTGAAAGATCTTAGGATGGACCATAGTGGTTTCTATATCCTAGGTTGCAGAAAACCACCATATAGTCAATGGTGTATGGTAGAGGTAGTAACCACTTCATAGAGCCCCCACATATATAATGTGATATTTAGGGGGAATATAAATTGTTTACCTTCATTATTTATATGGGTAATTCTCTTTTACCCTTTTTTGTTAACTCTTGTAGACAAGGGGTATGATCCCCTCCCTTCCCCTCTCCACCCTTGAGGTAGGGGGTTTTCTATTAGTGTTTTCTCAAGATTTGTGGGAGGTCTTGACATCTTTCAATATCAGTTTTATACCCACTAATATCTTTGTAATATACTATTTTACTATTACGGTTTTGGACTTTATTCCTCTAGGACATTGTGGAATCAGACATTGATGATGGGGAGTTCAATTTTCTTAAGAATATGGTGACCTGAGTCACTACTTACACCCAATGGATGATAATTCTAGTGTTGTTACAGTGATCAATCATTGTTTTTATGGTTTATATTTAAATATAATAGTAATTATTATTGATTTGGAATTATTTTATGGGGGTTTCATTTGATGTAGGTTAGAGGTTGTTAGATATACCTTTGGTTTATTATTAGAGGATGTTATAATGTGGTGTAATTAACTGGTGATTTACCTAGAATTATTCTGAATAAATTTTAAATTAATTAATTATTTATATACATATTTCTTGATTAAATATGTTAGGTTACTAAGACAAACATTGTTCATCAAGATAACATCAGATGAGATTGTGTAGTTCTTGTAATCTATTTTTGGCCCTTAAAAATAAACAAAAGAAACTTTGGCTATATGTTGGTGGTCCCGCATATTAACCTTTGGATTATGGTCTTTTTAATATTTCATGTGGATTCTCAAGAACACTATAAAAAGTGATTCCCATGGATAATTTAATGAAATGAAATATTTTTAAACAAATTATATTTTTTGATTAAATTGAAGGATAACCAAGTTTCAAGAATTAAACTTTGGTGTTGGATTGTTACCTCTATTAATGATTTCTTAGGTCAAGACTGTACAAATATTTTTGGACTCTAGGACTCCTAACGGTTGAGGTCAGACTAGAAAAGATAGTTTATCCCATTCCTTGGGGCATGATATTTCTCCATGATGAATGTTATGGTGGGTTATTGATCCTTGTCCATGTAGGCCTTATAGGCCATATTTTATATTTGTGTTGTTCAAAATTTTTGAGACAAGTGAGGGATGAGAGATCCTCTTCCATCTGGTGTGATATGGCCTAGATAGAGAGACCTTAGGAAGAATATAATAGGGACGGGTGAGTAGACTGAACTAGAGTGATCTTCAGGTTATATATGGTCCATGGTATATCTCTTTATTGTTTCTCTTATTGTGAGACCTCATGTAGTCAGCAAGGATGTTCTACTAGTGTAATGAAATTGAAGGATGTGACACCCTAGAGTGTCTGGTGTTGAAATATGTCTATAACTAAGATTAAGGACCCCTATAATGGTGTATTTATGGTGTTGAGACTAAGGGGACATAGTGGGTTCTCATTGAAAAACTAAAAGTAAGTTGATAAATTGGTAATGTGTTGAGATGAATGAACATGACACTATAGAGCCTGTATCAGTGAGTTGAGCATGTTTTCTCAATGGAGAGTTAGGCCACACATTGGGGAGTATATCCACGGTCTTTATGTGGGGTTGGAAATATATACACATGTGTTTATAACTATAATATTACTGCATAATATGGTATATGCCTCAGGGTGCCTTTATGATCAGATGGAAACTCATATAAGGTAAGTTAGTTGAGATGAATATCAGGCTTATGCCTAGTCTTAGAAAACAGTCATTGGCAAGGTATGTGATACTGGTTAGGTTTTCAAGTTTTAGATCCTGATATGATGGATCTACCATGGTGTTAGATCTTAGGTGTGGTTGGGATTCCATGGATTTAGATGCATGATTACCAGGTGGACCATCTTATGCAAGCTCATCCATGATCTTATGATGGGGTCTTGGAGTTTGATATCTATCAAGGTCCATCTATCTATTGAGGTTTGTATGGATTGATATATATGGATAATCTTGGATTTGCATCAATTATTCAATTGGGATTATGAATAATGATGAAAATACAATACAAGGGTTTGTGATTATGATAGAAAACACCCATTGGTGATATTTATTATACTGTTTTGGAACAATGATCCTAAGGTTACCTATGTTATAAAAGGTTGGAATAATCATCATTAAATTCATGGAGACACCATTGTACTGGCCAAAGGAAGTAGTACGATCTTTATTTATACTTAACAATACATTATTTATAATAACTAAACATGTCTCATACACATTCTGATAAATATACTTGTTATTATGGGAGTGCATTGGTGGTGTAATATTTAGTTTTTTACTCACAACCTTCTCAGTCCACCACTACACTTTGGTACCCAACCAGATGTACACATGGTTGCAGGTATAGGTTGAGTTGATTCCTAGTATGGATTGAGAAGGATGGTACAAAACACAACATGGTGTATTTTTTGAGGTTTGGCTCGTGTTTTGTTTGGATCCAATGTACTTTTTTCTTATATTTTCAGCTATATATGTAATGGGATTTGTGGTTGATCCATGTATGTATGGAATATATGTTCATAATTTTCTTTTTTTAATTTATTATTTTATTTTTTTATATTTATTGCTTCTTTTTTCAAATTATTTTTGATGGATGGTGTTTGGTTGGATTATCTGTTATTGTGCACTATAATATAAGTGGTATAGTCTCCCACAGGTACCATATTTTCCCCCTAATGCATGTTAGTAACCTCAAAAATATGGGGAGATGCACATGATTTATAGTGGAGACCATCGGCCCAAGCATTGTTCAGTTGTCAAGGGAAGTGGGTGTTAAAAATTGGTATCAAAGGTTTGGTTTTATTTTTGTCTTATGATTTTAGGAACTGGTAGAATATAGAGTTAGGAATGTGTTTGATCCTATAATAGATATCAGGCTAGGGAATAAATAATACTTATTATGAAATTAATTCCATGATTCCATGGGTATGTCATTGATGTTCTTAGTTTTCATTATTATGGTTATTATGATTTTCACCCTGAGTGACTCACATGCTTGTTTGGAATTTATGGTTTATGGTTTATGGATTTATAGATATTTCCCCTTGGTATGAGGCTGGTGTTTTTATTTTTAACACTTGTACGATAGAGGAATGAGTCATCTATTGCATCATACCAGAAATATAAGACTCACATGATATTGTCTTGCTGGTTTGATGTTTTTATAATGACTGAGGATCAGTTGTTCTAAATATCATCAACTAATCATATATTTTTTTCCCATCTATGTACATGGTGGAATTCTACTCATCTAATAAATCTTGTACTTGTTTTTTCTACTACTCAAAAGTAATGTAAATTTTGGATGAAATTCTCAATAGTGAGGAATATTATATGGTCTTTAACACACAAAATGTTTAGTGAAATTAGTTTTTAGGATGGCATCATGGTTTCTAAGAATTGATATCCCTTCTAGGTGTTTTAATTTTCATATTGTTATTTAAAGTGACCCCTAACAACTTATATGGTGTTTTCCCATATAGATTAAAATGAAATTATACATACCCAAACCAAGTATTATTTCCCTTAGTAAATATCATCTAGGATTACCACATGAACAAATAAATTAGTAAAAAATGAGATCACTACCCACAAGGGAGAAATTTTGTTGGTAGATTGTAATTACCCAAAATTTTATAAATAAAAAATTCCAGTTATTATAGAATTTAATTCTATATTATGTATTATAGTTATATAAAAAAATCACTAATTTTTTTTATTGTCCTATAGGATATAAAATACTATTAAGAATCATAAACATTGATAATATAGTTATTGAATAGTTGTCATGTGATTTGTATAAATATAGGGATTTGATAAATCCAATTTACAAAGATAAATCAAGTGACGACCTCAACCAATAGGATCATACCCTATAAAACCTGTTTATTGAATCTTATATGGGAGTTATGTCACTAGTATTTTCACTTTACCAATCCCAATATGAGATGCAATAACAAAACCATGATTTCCACCATTTACTAGATAATTTCATGCCCATCGAGATCATGGCCCAAACCATGTATGTTGAACCACTTAATAAAATCTCACCATCATGCACGTTACCCTCAAGGTGATTGCTGGTGTAATAATGGGATATGTATCAATACCCTATAAGTATTAATATATATATTTTATTTACAATAGAGTAACAGTTTTATTTAATTCTTATTGTTGTAACTTTATAAATTATTTTTATTTTGATAAGATAAACAACAATTGGTATTTTTTGATAATAAGAAATTTCAAATAAGAAATTAATTTTTTGAATTAATATACATTTTTTAAATAATTTATATTTTAATAAAATAATTCTATTAAATAATATCTATTATATATAGTTGATAATATAATTTTATTAAGTCAAAAATAATTTTTACAAGGTGTCAAAAACTATTATTCTCAAAAAACTGATCATTTCTCAATAAACATCGATTCATATTATAAACAAGAAGAGTAACTTATATAAAAGATTATATAGATAAAGTAAATATTATTTTTTGAATAATAACATTTAATGTATCCAAAAATGTATTTTTCATAATTTTGATAGATAATAAAAATTTTAAGGTAAAAATTTAAAATGGTATAAATATACATAGTGGATTGTGAAATCCTAATGACTCAAAAGTGAAGAAATAAATACAATAAAATTCCTTCACAACAAAATATTTTTATTCTCTATAAATTAATGTGAATTAGAGGTCATTTGATTAATTTTATAATCCTTTATGAATCCTCTATAAAGTTTATCATATTTTATGGTTTTGAAATCATTTATTTTAGAACATGACTCACTTACACATCTCCAAGTGTAATATTTTAAAAATATTAGACCATTAACATAAAATTTAATGAAATATACTCTTCTTTGTCAGATTCCAACGGAAAACCATTGGAAATAAGGTGTTTTTGATTACTCTATTGTATAGAGTCCAAAACCAATGTATGGAAATTATACCCCTCTATTTTCCTATATAAACCCACACAATATCCCATTATTCTTCACTCAAATACCATAGATCACATCATTACTCTTCAATACTCTCTCTAGAGTCCTCCCAAGGTTCCTCCAAGCTCCCATGAAGCTCCTCCCAAGCAATTACAATCACATTCTCACTGTATGTGATCCTGTCCTTCTCATCTTTATTCAAGCATATTCATTATCTTATGACTTTTATCTCAAATGACTAATGTTCTAATATGTTCTTATATATCACCCTCACTAACCTTATGATTTATAAACGATGATATACTCCATTAACTAACATTATTTCATCCCATGAATATTTATGTACCCTCATTAAGAAAAAAAAATTTCACCACAATTTTCCATGACAAAACAATTGTGTAGTGAATACCCATAACCATTTCCTATCAGGGTTGTTCACCATTATGAACATATACTTATTTTATTGGGGGATTTCACTTACTTAATCAACACTCCAATATTTTGGGATTAAATGTATCGAAATGTGTTCTTAGTTATGTGATCTATGGGGCACACTTATGCATGAATATCATATGATTAGGATGGGTGAGCCCATATATCACTCCAATACATTGGCTAATGTTTTAGTCTCATTAGATTCCATGTATGGTTCTTGGTAGATTATACTAAGAACATTATGTTATGATTTCCTGGTGATTCACCATAAATTTGGAATATGATTTCATCATTAAAGTTGTTTTCACACTCCCATGTTGTCTTTATGTTTTTATGGTATATCATTCCTAATTATTCTTTTTTACGATTCTAAATACTTTTTATGTCCAATTGAAATTAATTTTTTCTATCATGTAATACCTTCTTCATGTTATTCCATGTTTATCCCCTTACTAGGATTTATATATCTCCTCTTTCTTATGTATTTCCTTATCTTATCCCATATATATTTTAAGTACAATTGGACACTATGACTATATTAAAGAAGCTTTCAATTATGTCAATGTATACCATAGTTTATGTTGTTTTGTATATGTAAAAAATTTCCAAATACTATATAATTCCTGATATTATGGGTTGTATTATGTGTATTATTATGTAATAAATCATTAATTAAAGTTTAATAAAAACAAGGTTGTTTATAGTTGGCATCAAAGGGTGGTTTAGTTATTTTTAATATTCGGAGTAGAAAAATATTTAGAAATCTATATAGACTAGACTAGAGATAATAAAACATACCTAAATTTGGTTAAAGTATAGATTAAGTGGGTTCTAATAAAATACATCCCTATCCCGATATTACACACGAATATGGCTCTAGAACATATTTACTTTGGGGTAAAATCCACAAATACCACATTTATCAAGACTCGATCAGGATCAGGTGAATGAAAATAGGCCTTAATGCACACCTTTTTTTTGAAAATCCCAGGGTATCTGGTTTAGTAAATTCACAATCTCACTATGATCCATTATTAAGGGAACAAAAAATTCCTATAACTATCAATGTTATCAAATAGATCATGTATAACATTGATTAATGCCTACAAATTCATAAGTTTAGGAGCCAATTTCATTTATAAGTTATCCCAATAATATCATAAGATTCCAATTATATGTGTTTAATAGTTTAAAAACACTATCATACCTAGTTTTACCTTTATTCTACCCAATGGATGGAAATAGTAGGAACCATATAAAATTCCAATGTCAATGGAAATTTGATAAATCATAATATGAGATGCTAAACCCAGTGGGAATAGGAATCATAAACATTGTGATGATACTCTCTCAGTTGACTCGTGTAATGAATAGAAAATCTAATTGGGTAGAATGCCCAAATCCCCTTAAAAAATAAGAAGATGCTATTGGGAACTTTATATGACCAATTCCCCTAATAATCAATGGATCCTATTATCCCTTAATCATAGAAAATGGATCAACTATATTGAGTGTATATTCTAAATCCTTAAATGTTATTAGTATGTGAAGGTTACACTAGTTATTTATCATTTGGAGGGAGAATCTGATCAGTGGTGGACATAGACCAATAATATGAAGCCTGAGGAAGATATCAAAGTGATAGGGTGGAAGGAATTTTGGAAAATGTTTTTTGAAAAATACTCTCCCCACACTCTCCAATATAAAATAAAAAATGATTTCCTTTCCCTCAAGAGAAAATATGATGAACCCATTAGGGTGTACGTGGAATGATTCACAATTCCAACATGATACACCTCTAGATTTTTTGTTTCCTCTTAGAGGTAACTTTACCCATTCTTTGGTGGGATAAAACTGTGTCTATGTAAATCCATATTGATTAGAGGCTTTGATAGCAGTGTAAAAATTATTTAGTGTTCCCTCAAAGATAAAATAGAGATTGGAGAATCTCAAGGGTCTCATAGGGAGAATAAGTGGAAAGTGTAGTTTATTTCTTAGGGTTAAATGGATAAATATAACAATGTTAAGAAATTTTAACATCCCACTTATCGAATGTTTGGAAAGAAGAAACATAAAATTTCTTAAAGGGATCAGGAAATAATTTAGGTGCAGAATGGAAGGGAACCTAGAAAGTTATTTCTAATGGGAGAAACCATCTAATGTAATGTAATATAAGAGATCTTCCGTATGAGCTTAGCCTATTGTCCAATGTTTCAAATTCAATAAATAAAGAAACTATATGAACCCCTTTTTGAAGAAAATTATTGTTAGAGAAAATAAATTCCACGTACATCTAAGGTATCAATAATGACACTATTCTATTAAAACCACTATGGTAGATCCAAAAAATGATTTTTTTATAGGTATACTAGTTATTTATTTTGGAATAGAAAATATAAATTTTGATTATAGTATTATGCATTCTTTAATATCATGTAATTTCATTTTAACTATTCAAACACCGCCATAATTCATGGAAGTCTTATTATTGGCGAAAATATAAGATGGGGAAATTATTTCATTCCATGTATATAACACCTCCCCTATGAACATTTTTGGGCATAACATCAAAGTGAATCTTGTGACACTACCTTTAGTATAATTTCATGCATCTCTGGGTATGGATTATATTTCCTTACATATATCCAACATAATCTTCTATGAGATGGAATTACCACTATTTATCATGAATCATCTATTGATTCAATTAAAATGAAAGGATGATGATTAATCTCTTCTAACACCAATATCTCAATCATGGATATTATTAACTTATGAGAAAGAGTATATAACTCAAATGATTACTCTAAGTAAAAGAACAACCATGAGGGCATTCCCATTATGAGGAAATATAATTATGTGTTTCTTGAACAATTTTCTAGTATTCTTCGTATTGAGAGGATGGGTTTTCAGTCAATCTTATACGTGAGTAACTTCCATTATCCAAGACTCCTTATAGAATGGATGTTATAGAACATGATGCGAATAAGAAACAACTACATGATCCTCTGGTTAAAGGGTTCATATACCCAAGTACTTAACATTGTGGTGTACCATTCCTTTTTATCAAGAAGAAGGTTGGGTCAATGTGACGTTTCATTGATTATCATAAGCTCAAAAATATCACGGTAAAGAACAATTATCATCTACCATAGATTGATGACTAGTTATATCAATTAATGGAGCCTAACACTTCTCTAAGGTGGATCTTCAGTTGGGGTTTCATCATGTAAGGATAAATAAGAAGTATATCCCCAAGACTATGTCCCATACAAGTTATGGGCACTATAAGTTCATTATAATTGCATTCAAACTCACTAATACTCCCAAAATCATCATGGAATTGAGTAATAGAGTCATTAGAGATTACCTCATGATTTTTTTGTAGTTTTAATCGATAATATTATAATAAACTCCAAAATCAATGAGTGTAATAATAATTTTATAAATACTGTAATGAAATTTAGAAATTAGAGGCATTATGAAAAGTAAGACAAACATTATTTCAAGTGTAGGAAGTATCATTATTGGAAAATATTATCAAAATTAATGGGATATATATAGACCCTATACCGATATAGGAAATTGAGTGATGGATGAGGCCAACATTAAGGATAAAAATCCATAGTTTCGTTAAATTATATGGGTACTATCATTAATGTTTCATAAATTTCTATTGATTTTAAAAACCTCTAACCAAACTATCTTATATGGTATTCATGCTTATTTGTATTAATGAATGTTAAGATAACATCAATGAGTTAAAAAAATAGTCTTATCACTTCACTTGTACTTATTATACCCATAATTGGGGAATTTTTTTGTATACATTGATGATTCGGAGAAGGGATTGGGATGTGTACTATTGTAAAATTATAATGTGATAGAGTTTTCCTCAATTAAATTCAATGTTCAGGAATAGAACTACCCAATGCATGAACTATTTTTTTATTAATCATCATGTAGAAAATATGACATAATTTTATATTTGGGGTGAAAAGAGAAATATATAGATCATAAGATCCTCATGTATATATTCACACAAAAAGAGATGAAGAAGTTCCTACATAGATGGTTAGAGAAGACTAAGGACTATGACTTTTTATTCCACTACCATCCTGGGAAATAAAATAATGTGTTAGATTCACTAAGTAAAAGGGAAACAAAAATTTAATTATTTATGATAATTGAGAAGGATGTGATCTTCTTATTCATGAGAATTATGGAAATGGTAATAATAAAATAAGAAACATCTTCAATATTATCACAAATGATTGCTCAACCATCCCTTTGGGTGAAGACAAAAGATTATAAATGAGACTATATAGAAATATTGAATAAGATATAATCTATATGATAAGGTAAGTCTTATGAGATAAAAATTAGTGAAGAAGTTGTAATATTTTGTTTAGGACTATGTATACCATAAAATCATAGGTAAAGACAGAGCTATTTTATGATGCACATCGACCAACATTCCTCATCCGTTTATGGAGAAAAAATATGTATCATGATCTATGAGAGAAATATTGGTGGGAAAATATAAATAAGGAGATCATGGAATATTCATAAAGGTGTCTTGTATATCATCAATTTAATTAATAAAGGAAATAATCCAACGGGATGATGAAACCATTACCCATACCTATATGAAAATGAGAAAAAATAACCATGGACCTTTTCAATTATCTTCCTAAGGAATAAATAGAATATAATTTTATATTAGTTTTGGTGAATCATCTTACAAATACTTCTCACTTCATTTAAATTCTGGATGACTTTTCACATGATAAATATGCAAATATATACATTAGATAAGTGTTGAGGCCACATGAAACATCAATATCAATTGTATCCGATCTAGATCTAAGATTAAACTCCATGTTCTGGATGAGTCTCTGACATTATCTGACTACTAATTTGAAACTCAGTATGACTTATCATCATAAAATGGATTGAAATCTGATAATACTACCTAGACACTCAAGGACATGTTGATATCGTGCTCAAATGACTTCAATGGAGGATATAATAAACATCTTCATCTATCCAAGTTCCCATACAATAATTGTCTTAACTAATGAATCCAAATGGACCCATATGAATCACTTTATGGGTAGTGGTGGATAACACCCGTATGCTTGAATTAAATTTTGGAACTCAAACTACTACATCCTAAAATGGGTAAATAAATGGCGTAAAAGGTTTATACTATTCAATAACACATTAGGGCTACTCATATTTGACAGAAGGGATATACTGGAAATTTTTGATGAGGCCTAGAGTTTTAGGAATAAGATATGGTATTCCTCCACATATCCCCAGGGAAGAAATTAATGGTATTTAATAAGAATGTAAATAATAGTCCAATATACATCATCCCCTTCAATATCCTTGATCACACCATAGTAGTGGCCAATCGACTAGAACTCCCACCAAAACTGTCTCAAGTACATGATGTGTTTAATGTATCCCTCTTATGAATATACACATCGAACCAATTAAATGTAATAAATCAAGTGGTGGTATCATTTGTTAATGATCATTTATATTAGTATCATCATTTTGAGATATTAAATTTTAGAGACAAATTTATAAAAAATAACACAAGGAACCTAGTAAATTTTCTATGGAGGAACAAGAATTTTGAAGATGTGATGTGGGAACATGATGAGGAGATGAAATATAATCACCCTCATCTATTTAAGTGTGTGAAAAAAAATATCAAGGTGAATTTTTATAAAGAGGGTATATTTTAATGAATCCATCATTAATAAATAAAATTCCCATTTGTGATTGAATTAAATTCCAGATTATGTGTTATGGTTATAATAAACACATGAACATATTTGGTTTTATTATTCCAACAGATTTAGAATACCATGAAAATCATAAACATTAATAATATATCCATTGAATATTTATCATATTATTAGTTTAAATTCAGGTTTTTTATTAATCTAATTCCCTTAGATAATAGAAGTGATGGCCTCAACTTGAAGGATTATACCATATGATTCCCATCTATCATAGCTTCTGAGGGAAAAAGAATAAAATGTAGTTTCGGTTGACCAAACCCATGATGATATCCAAAGACTAAATAATGGGAAAAACATTTACGTGATAAGTTTAAGTTAATCAAGATCATAGACCAGACAATATACATCGAACTAGCTCATTAAAATCTTACTATCACACACCTTACCCTTATTTTATTTTATCTTATAATAAAGATATATGTATTAAGACCCTAAGAGTATGAATATAAATATTTTATTTTCAATATAATAATAATTATATTTACTTCTTTTTGTTGTGACATTATAAATGATTTTTATTTTTATAAAATAAAACACAAATAATATTTTTGGGTAATATAAAATTTAAAATAAGACATTAATTTAGTTAATTATAAAGATTTATAAAATAAATTATATTTTAATAAAATAATATTATTAAATAAAATTTATTAATTATATTTGAAGATATAATTTTCCAAAGTCAAAAATACTTTTTTATATGGGTTTGAAAATTGTTATCGTTAAAAAACATGAATTTATCAATAAATGTCGACTCGTATTTTAAAAGAGTAAATTCAAATTTTTAAAAACATATTTGGATAAAATAAATATTATATTTGTAATAATAACTTATAAATTATCCAAAAATTAATTTTTTATATTTTTCATAGTTATCTAATTTTTTGTTAAAAATTAAATACGATATAAATATATGGAGTGTATTAGGACATCGTAATGACACAAAAGTGATGTAATAAACACTATAAAAGGTATTATAAAAAATATATGTTTATTATTTATATTAATTTTTTTAGTTTATTTAATTAATTTTATAAATCCATTATGAACCCTCTAAAACATATATTACATTTCTATGGGTTTAAAATAATTTATTTAAGAACATGACTCACTTTTACATAACCAATGGTCATATTTTAATAATTTAGACCCTTTTATTTATAAAATAATGAAAAAACTCCTATTTTATAGAAACCATGGGAAAAACCATGTTATGGATTATGGTTTTGATTACTTTATTTTATAGAGTCTAAAACATATGTTTTGAAAATAATAAATAAGTTGCCACTCTTTTCCTATAAAAACCCACCCAATCTTCCAGTATTTTTCACTAAAAAATCATTTATCACATCCTTAATCTTACTTAATCTCTCTATAGTCCTCAAAGTATTCACTTAATATCTGAAGAAGAACCTACCAAGATTTTGGAATCACACTCTCAATGTAATGGATCCTCTCATTCTCCAATTTATTAAGTAATCTTCATCATCTTATGCATTCTATATCTAATTCATAATATTGGAATATATTATTAAATATCACCATTATTTACATTTTGATTTATAAATTATGATAAAATCCTTTCTCTCACATTAATCCCTCTGATGAACATTTATGTACCCCCATTATGCTACTAAAATTTCACCCAGAAATTCCATATCAAAACAATTGTTTAGTGAATACCTGTACACATTTATTATCAAGGGTGTCAAATTCTATAGACTTATGCTTATCTAATTGGGAAATTATATTTATTTTATCCACACTCAATTTTCGTTAGATTAAAATTTATGAAATAATTTCTTATCTATATGATCTATATGACATACTTATATATGTACATGATATGATTATTATGGGTGTGACCAGATAGTGATCCAATGCAGTGGTTAATGTTTTAGTCTCATGGTATTCCATTTATAGTGTGTGGGAGGTTATCATATGAAAATTATGTTATGTATTATTTGTTTTTAACCCTAACATATTTTCATTATGTCATGTTTAATGTTTTTCCAACATTCCATTATTTCCTTCATGTTATTTTGATATATCATTGCTCATAGTTAATGTTTATGATTATATATCCTTTTTATGTCCCATTAAAATGCATATTTTCTAACATGTAATATGTTATATATTTTATTACTTGCTTATTCTCATTATGGGATTTATTTCTCAACCCTTTCTTATGTTTATCCCTAGGTTATCTCATTTAGTTTTATGTGTGATAGAATATTATGAACTTGTTAAAGATGTTTTAAATAATGATGATTTATTCTTTGTTTGTGTTTTTATGTAATGTACCTAATTCCCAAAATAACAATACTTATTGATATTCTAGTATGTATCATGTGTATTCCTATGTAATAAATCATGAATTAATTTTTAATAAAAACAAAGGTTTTTATACGGATGATTGTTGAGACTCGATGCCTACGAAGTTGATGGTCATTATGTGATGTCCTCATATGTGTTACCCAATGAGTGGGTGATTGGGAATGCATGTTTTCTCGGGTTGATATGTGGGAATGTATTATGTAAAGTGATATGTAACCTTGTAGATATACCTTAATGGTAGGTCTAGGTGACAAATTTAGATACCTGTAGTATTTTACTAATTTTCGGTGCCTTAAGAGGTGGTGAGAGTTGTTTAATGCTCATAAGGAGATCAAATAAGGGTGGTGATACTGAGTATGTTACTGAGGAATGGTGATTACTTCTGTTATTATGATAACATTCACCTATTTTTCTTGGTATCCAAACTAGTTTTAGGGTGTAGGACTAGGGTGACATATTGCCTAGTACTTTATGATGCACTTTTTGTAGCTTAGTCAAAGATCAGGGGGACACATGGGACTAGAATATTACTATATCAATGATAAGTGTATGGATGTGGATGAAATTCCATCAACCAAACCTTGAAACATGTGTTTCTATAAGGACACCCAAGTAGATATTGGTTATGATACATATTATGGAATGAGTGAGGTGCTTGATATTGGGGAGGATTTCCATGTGAGTTGTTGGTGTGTGGAGATTTATATTCCATTAGGAATGGTTAAAAAGGGCTTAGTGGCATGTGACTCATAATAATGTGAGATGGGTTCTATCCAGATGTTGTTTGGGAGCGTACGCCCATTATTTATGGGGATCAAGATGTGGAATTTGTTGTTTATCTATGGTATCATTAATGTATGAATCTATTATGGTTGTGAGAAGGTCAAGTACTAGAGAAAATTCAGTGGTTTTGAAATGGACCTAGTAACTCAAGAACCTATTGAGCATGGATTAGTTGTAGTAACATTAGGGTGTTTTTTGATCCTAATGTGGTGATACTTATGGGATAGTATAAGCAATGATTTATGGTGGAGAGACCATAATCTGATATTATAAGTTGACCCTTGTTATGGAACATGTGATAGTGAAGGTTGTGGGATATGTTCCCTATGTCAAAAAATTAAAATAATTGGTGTTGCAGGTTAGTGATCAGGAATTACGAGGTGTAGAAACACAAGTTTCATTTCTTAGTGATGGATGAGGCATGGTTCATGTTGTTTGGGAACTTCTTAAGGTAGTGTGATGGTAAGTAAGTTCCATTAGGAGGATTTACTGGTCGATTGCGACTTTTTGACCCTCACAAGAGAAGGTTCATGTATGGGACCAGTCCTTGGATGGCCATTTTTTATTTTTGATGTTTGTGAGAAAATGGACCCCCATGTTTTTATATTCATTATTTAATTTCAAGTATAATTTTTTTAACGTTTATGAGTGTAGTTTCAGAATGATAGTCAACATGTGTTATCTTATTGTAATTTTGATGCATTAGATCATTGGATTCAACATGATAAGGTTTTAATTGACTCCAAACATATGCTAGATCAATTGTATTCGAGTCCCCAGAGAGAGATATCACAATGTAATTTCTAGTTGGTTGAGGACACAGCTGGGGATTAGATCAGGATTCTGGTTTGGAATCTAGCGAGTAGGTTTCAATTGATTAAGGGTTATCTCCTAGAGTAGGGGTACCGGGATCAGGTGTTTAGAGACACATGGATGCCAAGGATAATAATTTTTTGGAATTATTTACCCTTAGATGTCTGAATAGTGTTTTTCTTACGTAAGAATTTGGTGATAAAGTAATTGTATTTTCTATATTGTAAGGGATACGATAGGATTGTTTCTAATATTAGCCATGTATTGTTAAAGAAAAGTTGATGTGATCTTCTTTTGGTCATAGTCAACTGGATTTGGAAATTTTGAATTTGAATTCAATAATTTAGGGGAATTTTCCCCCATTTTATCATGTGAATTAAGTTTAGAACCATAGTGGGATCATATTTATAAAACTTGGGGTGTTTTTCAATAGTAAATTCAAATGGTGGGAGCATCGAAGTGTTGTAATTGGAAGTTGTAGCATATATTCTATAGTGGGCGATCACCATGGGAAAAGTGAATAATTTGGTGAAGATGTGGTCTTATATTATGTAATAAGATCATTGGTAAGTGTTGTCTTGTTTTTTATTGCTGTTTATGGGCGTTAGACCATGTTTTTGGGGATTAAGTTCAGTAGTTGGAAAGTGTCCCTCTAGAATCATTTTTGGATTCCATGAATAAAACATGGATGTTTGAGTAATAATTTTCTACATTGGTATGTCAGGACATTTTGTTAGATTTGTAATAGGAATTCTAAGGGATGATAAGAAAAATAGGGGAGGTTGTAAAACCCTGTTTCTATATGGGTGTATAAATTATTATAGGAAACATGAATTTTAAAATCTACTAGACTTGAAATATTCACAATTAGAATTGAAAATTAAGTTCCTAGTCTTTTTACACATGAAGAAAGTTTTTTTATATGAGTTTTGAGATTCATGATCCATCATGGGGGTTCAAGAGTACCTTGGGAGGGCCTGAGGTGGCTATTATATCTTAGGGTGCAACAAACCACTGACTCTTTGGGGGTTCTTGGTAGTTATAGTAGCCATTGCAAAGATACACGGATCACTAGGTGTCCCCCACCATCTTACTGGTGGCCTTTATCAGCTCGATGGTGGTCTCAATATGGGTGAAATGTCATCTGCCTCCTCAATTATTTAATGGTGGAATCCCCCTCTTCCACTATTCTCTAACAAAGACTTGGGGGTCAAGGATCACTCTTCCCATCTCCTCCCATGACTAAGGGGTTTTTTTCTTTGGTTTTTTTTCTAATGATTAAAGTTATGTAATTCAATCAATAAATATTTATTTTCTTCCTCCTCCTATTTTTATAAATTCCACTTCTTTTGTTAGGTTTTTTACTCTAATTACAATAGATCTGGGAGAAATTTGACACTAACGATGGGGATTTTACATTTCATATAATAAGGATGACCTAGGGAATCATATACATGTATGGAATAATTTTTTCTGTTGATTTCTGTTATGTTATCAAATTTTATTTGGTTTTTATTTATATTAAATTATAATGAATAATTATTTATAATCATTAATGGGGAGTTTCGTTAGTCATATTATCGAGGGTGTGAGACTGATAATTTTAGTATTTTTGTTGGTTGTTCTGATGTGACAGAGTGTCTCGATGGGGTATTTGGATTTATGATGAGTTAGTTTTAAATTAATTAATTAATTTATTATAATTGATATAAATAATTAATTATGGATTTTTGGTTTAACTTAAGAGATTGTTTTGCTGATATTATTTGGTTAATCAAGGCAAGGCCAGATGTTCTTAGACATACCTTAGAAGCTATTTTTCCCATGGAAATAAATGGAAGTAGATTCAATTAATGTTTGGTGGTATCACATACATAACTTATTGTTTGTTCTCCCATTAAAATTCCATGTTTATTCTCAAGAATTCCACTCAAGCTGATGCCTTTGGTTAATTTAATTAAATATAATTTTTTAAATTAAATTATATTTTCTTATTAAAATAAATGAGTTCCAAGGATCATGAAAGACCCTTTAGTGGTGGATTATTTCTTATTTTTTGAATGGTTGAGTTATGGAATATGTAGATGTTATTAGGGTGAGTAATCTATAGATTATATTTAATCCATGAACAGTGTCATAATATGCCTCTAAGTCATAGGTGAAAGTGGGCTACAGATCCTAAGTCATGAATTCCTTAGAGTACCCCTTTATTTATTCTATATAATCAAGATTATCCATAATAGGATGGGATGTGTGATCCCCTTCCATCAGACATGACCAGGACTATGTGGAAAGGCCTTAGGAATACTGGAATTGGATTTTTTGAGCAGACTCACCCATAGTTACCTTGAGGATAGAGATTATTTGTGAACAATCACTTGAGGATTTCCCTTGGGTTGAGACCATGTGTATTTAGTAAGGTCATGATAATTTTTTGATGACATTTAGGAATGTAACACCCTAGAGATTCTTATATTGATAAGATACTATAACCGAGATAGAGGAAACCTATGTGGGTGCCTCAATTTTTCTATGAATGACGATACCCAATGGGTGATGATTGATAGATAATCCCTAAGAGAGTATGTTGGGAATGGTCCGAGATAATACTAGGTGTCAACATTGAGATTGGATCAGGGACATGTGATTTTTTTGGATAATGTGAGTTATATTTCACTTTGGGGAGTCTAACCATGGTATTTATGGTGGGTTAATCACATTGAAACATATGTTTAATACTATTATATTAATGTTTGGTATAACATATTCTTTAGAATATTGTGATGATCAAATAGATACTCTTATAGAAGAGGTTAGAAAATATGAGTATATGGATTATGACCTAGTTGTGAAAGCTTTCATTGGGAAGTTATGTGATAATAGTTTGGATTTCATGCCCAAGAGTTGGATATGGTTGGGTTTTGATAGTCTTAGAGCTCAGATATGGTTGGGCTTCCAAGGATTTAGGGCATGGATGATTAAGTGGACCATCACATTCTATCTTGATGATGTATTACATTGTGGGATCAAATATTATGATCTATTTAGGGACTCCTATCTAACAATGTGTGGCTAGTATGGTATACCAGGGTGAGCATGGACTTATGTCTATGATACTATTAGGCTTTTTCTAGATGAGAAAACTCACATTGGTGCGGCCAGTGATGGCTGTAGAAAATTTCCAGGGGGGGAGTTGAAATGACTATGAAATAATGCACCCATTTGTGGTTATATTATTATGGGTGGGACTATTAATTATTACATTCTTAGAGGCACCCCAATAATGGATAAATAAGGTATTAATGTGGTTATTTATTTTCTATTTTATAGAATTTATTTCAGATAATTAATTCACATTAACATATCATGGAATAAGATGATTAGTAAGGGACTGTTTTGTTGTTCCATACTGATATTTTTACTCACTCCCTACTATGAACACCACTGCACTTGGGTACCCAAGAATACATTTGGTTTGTTGTCATTAGTGGTTCAGCTATGTCTCATGTTGGATTGAGTGAGATTTAATATGAGTACATGGAGTATAAGATGAGGTATGGATTGGGGAAACTGTATATAATGTTCCTTATTTTTCTTATATTAAAAATTATATATATAAATATCTCAGAGGTAAGTCAATTTATATAAGGATTGGTGCTTCATTCCCTTAATGAATTCCAATTTCTGTTAAACTGGATTAATTTTTCTTACTTATACATATGGTTTATTTATAATGGATAATGTTTGTTTTCTTTATCCTTAATATTGAACTCTAATATAAGGTTATAGTCTTTGGATGTTAGTCTTAGACCCCAGTGAATATTCACCAAACATTGGAATATGGTGAGATGCACTTGGGTAATAGTGGAAGTGCTTGGTTTGTGCACCAGTCTGTGGTTCTGGTCATCAGGATGTTACCTGAAAAAATTGAGCTTGTCCACTCTTATAGTGGAAGGATATTATCCCAATAATATACCTAGAATGAATTGAAGAGTGGTTTTAAATTTCTTATCCACCATCTATCAGGAAAAACCCTAGTCATTGACCATTATTAATTTTTCTGATAAAGTATGACTTTACTTAGATAAAATATTTCCCTATCAAGTTTACATACCTATAAGTCCTGGAAAACCTTTTATCATATAAAATAATTTACAACCTCTATCACAAAATCATATTTTACATAATTTCTATAGTAGTGTTAGTCTAACCAACAAGATGTCAACAAATCCACATTGCTTTAATATGAAATGTGTAATGAGATGAGTAAGGCCCTATGAGATAGTTGTACTGGGATCTACTGTGTTTTTTTTCTAATGAAATAGATGGATAGGAATCCACTCTCGAGGATTATACCCCATACAATAATCAAATTCCATATTCCATTAATAGCCTGATGTTTTTGAGAAACCATCTCTTTTATTCAATCCTAATATTTGTAATGAAGAGGTCTTGGAAGAATCTCATCCATCCATTGAATATGTAGTCCCCATCACCATTGATAAGATGATACAAGAGAACACTAAATACAACAAATACTTGAGGCCAACATTTACCAATTTCATCATGTAACTTGATGAATAGTAGTAGGTCATTACAATACTTAAATAGAACAATGGAATATTTACAAGAAAAAAAAGATTATTGGGATTGATCACCACATCTCTATTCATCATACCAACCTTCATGTTGGAAACCACATATTTAATAAGTCACCCTTAAATCTACATATATAACTTTGGGTCTTTGTTGAGTTCGATGTCGATAAGATTATGAAATTAAATATCATTAAGGAAGTTCAGTATCCAAACATGTTGGATTACTTTTTCCTAGTCAATATTAATTAAAATATTAGAGTATTCATCAACTTCTAGGGAAATAACTAGAATTTCATGAAGGAAGAATTTCCCATCGTGGTTATTGATTTTTTGATTGATGAAATTTCCATATTTTTTACCATTTCTTAATGGAAATATATTCAAATTATAATCAAATTAAAAATACTCTTGAATATTAATAATCTATAATATTCATGGAATAACAGGGTACCTAATACTACTAAATTATGCCTATATATTTTCAGAATAGTTGGGTAACTAACTAGCAAGCTGTGAATTATATTTTTAATAATATACTTGGAATGATGGTAGTGTTTTATGTGGATGACTAGTGACAAATATCCCACCAATTATAGAACTACTATATATATCTTGATAAATCTATTGATATGCTTTGCATCCACCACTAAACGATATACACTTTGAAATGTGCATTCAGGTTTACATTTGGGAAATTCCATAGCTTCATTATTAGATAAAAAGGAATAAAGATTTACCCTAAGAAGATCAATTCCATAATTATAATTCCTCCACCATAAAATCTTTGAGAATTATAGGGACTTCAGGTAAATAAATCCAGTATATTATTTTTTATCCATAATTTAGTATGAAAATTTATGTGATTTCCCAATATGATGATGAATTAAATCACCCACTAGTGGGATAAATAATATCATACCATGTTCGATGAAATAAAGCAGCATCTAATATATCATTTGGACACAATGCCTCATTTTCTAGAGAAAAATTTATTCCTATACATGATTTTTCTAGATTGATACCTGAACTCCCTCTTAAATTAATTTGATAATAAAATCAAGTATAATAATTTATACATACTCAACCTCATGATTCTTAACACAGAGACCATTATTATACACTTGATAATATATTTCTAGCATTGATATTCATATTCTATAAGATTTATATCTTTATTCATAATAATAAATTCCATATTATCTCCTATGTAAACCCCTTAAATTAAATACTTAACCTATCGATGCTGGACGAAAAATTTGTGTAAAGGGATATATTTCCTTAGTAGTTCAATAATAGTTTCATCCCTGAAAAGGATATCAAGGGTTAATGTCTAGAATATTTCATTATCATACAACTAACCACAAATAATTTCCCCAAGATTTTAACTTCTAAAATGATGAAATTATCTCTATTTATTATGTAACATCATGCTAGAAAATTAAATTCAACAATTCCTCTTTGATTCATTTGGAGAGAAGACTCAATAAACCTAAGATCAAGAGCTTGACCTCATTTTTCTCTTTATCATTCCCTCAAAATCATTAATTACATAGTTATTCCTTCTCTCTGAGGGATGATCCAACAATGAGTCTAAGTACCAAATGAAAATTACTTCAATTGAGTTGGACCTCAAGATAGAGGATTCAATGATATGCATGAACGGTGACTCAAATATTTTTTTCGCAAGAATATTAATTTTGAGTAAACTATCATGAAATGGGATAATATACCATTTCATGAGTTCTTAGTAGTGTCAATAGCTCAATTTACCTTTAGAAAAAAAAGATATTTCTTTTCCTAAGATCATAAAATGATTGAGAATAATCTCTACAAATGTTTCATTTATCCCTTATTGTGTTTTATTATTATTATTTAGTCCTTGATATGGTGTATTGAAATATGATTTCATCTATCAGTCCAAATAAGGAAAGTTTTTATGAAAATCATATCACTAATATCTCTTCTCAATAAGGGACATCAAATTCCAACATGGTAGTATAATAATTTTTTACATGAATCAAATCATCAAGTACCACAAACATGGAACCCCACCATATGAAAAAGCCATGCAAGATAATATCAACCATCATATACTCGATTCCATTCTCTCTGATGTCTCTAACTTATAATTTATTGTCTACAAATACATAATTTATGGAATCAACTTCCATTTAATTCTAAGAAAGAAAATTCATCATGTTTTATGGCAGGTCCATGTTGCATCATATAGTGCTCACCGACTAGAATTGAATCATTCACATTAGATCCAATGGTTGGGAAAATTTTTCCAACCATGGATTATGACTACATAAAATTCACCAATAAATTTGATTGATAATCGATTCATACCAACTATATAAATCATTAACCATAGCTTCCCAAAATTACTATGTTTCTTGGACTAATTATATGTAGGGGATTAATGTCATGGATCCCTAAAATATATCATAATTTCAAAAAAAACATTACTATAATTCAATATTATTAATTTAAAAAAAATATATTTTTAGGGAAATTATTATATTTTTATGTTTTTTGGTTTAAATTGAGATTATTTTTTAAAATGTTCTAATTATCGTATTTAAAATATGTTAAATAAGTCTCATATTGTTTCCATTAATTTTTCTACACTCATAAAATAAAATTCTTTTTTAGGTTGATATGTTCATTATCTTTAATTTCCTAAAATTCGAATAATTGTACATTACTATATTTTAATTTCTAAAAAAAGATAACAAGTGGGTCCTTGAAATTTTTTCTTAGTTATAGAGACTCAAATGTATATCACTATATCTCTTAAATGACGTAATTAAAGGAGATGAAATATTTTCTGGATAATTCTAAGAATAAAAAAATAATTTTTTAATGTTATCTATTTCCGAACCATCCTCCTTCATGGTAAAAAATACATGTGAAATAAAAGGAGGGAATGTGAATAGTGTCTAGTGTAAAAAAGGTTCAATAGTAATCCTAGATATAACTTATGCTGTACATGGCCAACAGAGATCAAATATTTGGGGTTCATGTGAATGAAATATAAAAACACCTTTGAAGAATAAAACATTCCAAAATTATTCCATTTACTAACCCAAATACATGTAATATTTTGGATGTAGAAATTATAGGAAAATATGGCCACCTTTTTCCTCTAAAATTATAACTTCTATTCTATTTAATGGATTTTTAATTTTTGAGTATATTTTTAGGTTCCTTTCTGCTATAATATTTTTTTAGTTATGATATATATTTCATTTTATTATATGATTATATCATTTATACTTTAGGGTTCTTCAAAAAAACCTCTATAGTAACAATGATGGTGATTTACTAATACTAGCAACGAACATTGGGAGTTTTTCCCAATTATATTTAATTATTATTCTACAATTATCAATATATATATTTTATATTTAGTGGGTGTATTAAGGGGTGATGCAGTGATTTTCAATCATTCGATGATTTTATATATTATTTTTTTAAATTCCCTAACAAAAATAATTTACTACCTTTCTCATGGACACCACTTCATTAAATAGATTTGATTTGGTTTGAAAGATGAGAAGGTATATGATGGAGACAAGTCTAGGAAGGTGTCAAATTCTTAGTAGAGTTGTTTATATTATTCTTTAATATTAGGGTATGTGCTATTTTGGGTGGTACATATATATTCAATTAATTTAAATTTCTATAGTCAATGTGGGTTTTAGTTATTCATTTACAATTTCATGAACTCTTAAATAGGATTTAGAAAATAAAAATAGATAATTATGGAACCAAAGAAGTCATCATTTAGACAATGTTATTTTTTTAAATTTTTTTATTTTTTCCACCTTACTTTATTTCCATGAATTTCATCATTTTCAACCCCCATTAAATTAAATTATTTTAAAATATAACAAATACCAAAAATATGAAAATAATGATTTTTGGATGGTTAGTGATTTCGACTATAGATCCCCAATATAATGGCCAAGCTCAACCCCTGTTTTAAACATAGATAAAATCATAAATATTTTTGAGAGAATTCATTATTATGTACATAAAAATGGTACCATTTCTATAGGTCCAAGCTATATTCACACACTATGTTCATTCAAAATTGTGTAAAAAAAATATTTTCTTAAAAAACTAAAGAAATATATTTTTACATGATATATTCGAACGAAAATTATTAATCATAGAATGACTACTATAAAGTTCTATAATAAGAATAAATTCAAAATAAAAAAAATATTAGATGTGAGTAATTATATTAGACATATTATACCTAGAGATAATTTTAAAATGGATAGATAAATATTTTTGATCATGTGAGTTGTACAAACTAGAGAAATAACTATAACCATAGGTTGAATAAGCAGACCAACTAATTATTCAAGATGATGAACCTATGGTTACTGGGGAGGAATTATATGGGGATCCATTCAAATTATATCAACCATTACATAAGGAGGAATTTGAATTATATATTCCTATTAAAATAAATGTGGAATATTGGGACGATTTTTTTAAATATTGGGTAGAAATTTTAGAAGGCTAAAAGATAAGTAATCGATGATAATACAAAGTCTAAACCTCATTTCCAACCTCTTATGTTGGAAGAAGAGACCACCCAAGTGGTGGTAATTGAATAAAACATGGAGGATCTTAATTACCCTCCTTTATCTACTACAATTGATCTCAAAGAGAAAAATTCCAATAAAGAAACACCTGATGATGAACTTACACAAATAGATAAATCATTATTGAGATCAAATTTTTTTATTTCATTGAAATATTATTGATAGTTAACTCCATTTTTAAACCTTTTAGATTAGTATGTAAAATATTCTACCTTACTGGATGAATAAGAATTTTTTTCACTACATGAGGAAAACATGGAGATACTCTAACTCATTGAACATTCAATAATGGGATAATATTAAGTGTTTCTTATTGTTGTACATGAAGAAACCTAATTACATGTTTCCTTCTTTAATTTTAAATATTTTGATATTAATTTTTCTTGATTTAATTTTATTTTATTGAATTTATCCTCTGAATTTACCTTTGAAAATTATTTTTATACATCATATTATGAGTAGGACCTAGAACAAAAGGAAAAGGATATATAACATTCAGCTAAAGGAGTGGAAGAGCCACTCTTTATCCTTCCCCCGCTATGAAAATTATACTTGATTTAAATAGGAATGGAATTTCCATAATCTATTCATGGGAACCACATCAATAAATACAAGATGAATCAATATAGAAGAAAAACTATGTAGTGGTTGATCTCAAAAAACCCATAACCACCTTTAGATTTTTGACAATTCAATTGAACATCCTGACTAGGGGCTATAAAAATCTTATACCAACTTGGATATTGAACCATGTTCAATCCAATTTTAACATTATTCTTAGTTTTCATTATTTTTCATTAATAATTTTCTTATGTTTTGTTTATTTATTTATTAGTATTCTAATGTTTTATTTGTTAGGTTCTTACCTCTTGACTTATATAGTAAAATAAATATAGGTTGTGTCTCTCGTTATCATTGGTTTTTTCTACCTAATATTTTTTTTAGCTTGATTGAAAAGGTAATTTGATCTTATGTGTGTTGGAGAATCAACCTGAAAATATAGAATTTTAATATTTTTCACATTTTTTATTTTTATTGTTTTTTAGGTTAGTAAGGTTGATCTAAATATTTGGTTTTAACTATAGAAATATTCCATTATTTTTTTGAGATTTAATTAGATGTGAAATTAATATACATGAATAATTGTTGATTTAATTATTCCACTATTTTTATATAAATTCTATTTTTGTACATGGAAATGGTTTGTAAATAAATATATATCTACATAATTGAAATTATAAAATGAGGAAACATTATTTTTGAACTCGATCATAATTAAATTTTTCTTTATTTTAAAGAACTCCTCAGTAACCATCTCAAATAATTTTTTTATTCATATGTATCCTTTGAAAGTATAATAGAATGAAAAAATAATATCCTTAAATAAATATTTGATGAATTAATAATAGGTTTTGTGACTAAAAAAATACCATTGTACAATCTAAAAAGATCATTTTATATTTCATAGTTGAGAAAATTTTATTCATGTCTATTGTTCAAAAATGTATTGATTTTAGGGATAATAAAATTTAATGCTTACGGAAGAGGGGAAAATGTACTTATACTAACATCATTTGAGTTTTATCAAGGAATTGGAAAATGTAACTTGGGTATAAATAACCTAGGGGATGGTGATGATTAATATTTCTTCTTATAAAATTATTCATTCCACTTTGAGATATTTCTTTCACTCCTATAACATGAACATGAAAATGTATTAAAGTGATTTGACGAGTGAAATTAATATAGAGTGAATGAAATTTTCAAAAATGGATAATTTTTTCAATTTATTATTTTCTTAAATATCTATTTCAACTTAGGCAAGACTTATATATTTATTTGGTTTAATTCATTGAATTTTGAAGGAGTTAAATTAAATTTTGTTTGGGATTGATAGAAATCATATTTTCCTAAATTTTATTCTATATTACATTTTTAATACCAAAAAATTGGTAATTTGAGATAAATATTTATATTATTAGGTTATTTGAGTAAATTCCTCTTTATTATGAAAGTGTACTAATTATAAATTTTTAACTTCTATATATCATTTTCATATTTCCATCCTAACATTATCTACATTGATGAAAATTATGAAAAAATAAGATTTTATCTTTATTGGGAATCATTTTATATAACTGTACCAAGAGACCAATCCAATATTCTATGGTCTAAATGAAGTACACAAGTGGGGCCCTAGGTCTCGTGATGATAAAGGATGTTCCAATATCTAATAAATGGACAAATTAAATAATACTTATGAACAGAAATATATGTTTCCACTTATCATTTTCATCAACTATAGAAACATGTTATTCTGCCTCCTTCATGGTCATAAAATCATAGAAAATATTAGAAGGGGAATATTATGAGCCTTCATGCTATAAATAATTTATATAGGAATTTGGTTTGAACTTATTTGACAATGGTGAATAATCATTGGTCACCATGGATGGGTATCATATCACACCTCCCAATAATCCATGGTTTCTAAACAAGTACATCGCATAACCTCCACATCAGTTAAGGTCCTAAATACATGATCCTAAACAATATATAACCTCATCTTAACTGTATAATGTCAAACAATGTACTCAAAAAACTCCCTAAGATATGTTAAATTTCATAGTTCTTGTACATGGTAGGTTTTCTTAAACAACATGAAACCCATGTATTTATATTTAACATTCAACAACATAGAATGGTTCCTCACCACAAGACCCTAAACAACATGGATTATGGTCCTAAATGTTTAAACATAAACCACATTACATTTAATCCTTATTTTATGATGTTTAATTGTTTGATCAATTTATTGATGAACAAAGTTAAACTAGACCATCTTTGGTCCATGTTTTGCAAGAATAAAATGAATAGCTAATGCGTTCATATATAATGTTAAAATGACAGAATTAGTTCATTTCCCTCACCTAAGAGGACATACCTCCCTCCTTTTGTTTTATTCTTATACTAAATCATTCCATATAATTGTATGTGGATTGATTCCCATTTGATGATAGATATAGGTATGATTGGATCTCTTATCATGTCCATATACACAACCACCATTTATATCTCACTATTCTCACCATTCATTGATGATCTCTACTCGCTATCACATTCCTTAATTTCAGTTGGAAATCAAGAAAACGCTCCCCCAAGAGATGATTTTGACACATTCTTATACTGATATACCTCACAATGTTCCCAATTTATTAAAGTGTTATGTATATAGTATTTAAACCTACCCAAACATCCTATTTGATTCACCTTCACATTTCATTTGATCATCGATTTGGATACCCATTTATCATTCATGTTTGAACAGACTCCCCTACAGTGACTGTATAGTGATTTGAAGGTACACCTCTCATCCAAGGTATAAGTCCAAGAGAACTTTTCTCAACAACATTATAGGTCCCTGATTTTGAATTCATGGTTAGTGGTTGAACCCATTCTTGTTTTCCCACATTATTAATTTTGTGGTATTGAAACTAGTGTTTTGAAGATAAATTCCTCAATCATCATCCACCCTTATGTCACCCCAATTCTATGATTCATATCCTAACTACCATCATATAATTTTTTCACTCTCCTTAGTTCTGGTGGAATTCAAATTCCCTCAATATTACCCCCTCATTCATCAATATATTTTGTTAAAAAATCCATTTTTCATGGTCTTTACCTACCATCTAACCCTTTTCTCGTGTCTCTTATAATGTTTGATGAGTCATTCAAACCCAAATCTATATTACCCTTTTTAACACAATCATAAGACTTAGTTTATCTTAATTTAATCCTTCAATACCACACTGATCAAGGATCACAATGGATTAGGGTTTAGTGAATTATCTCCCAACATAATCATGATGTGCCATTTTTATGGGAAACGTCTCCTTTAAGTCCATCTAGAATGACTTAAAACTATAAAACCCATTTTCACCCATCCTAGGGTTGTTTGTATATCATTGGTATTTTAATTTGTCTATGGTTTTAAATATCCATTGATACTGCATCGACAATATTTCCCCTATTAATCCTATATTATAACCTTAAACTACATAGAAACATATCATTATTCCACAATGGTAAACTTTATGGAATATGTTGGAGTTGGTGGCCTAAAACCAACTACTTTGTACATTATTCATTAATAAATGCCTTATCACATCTTGATTGTTTTTTTGCATGACAATGCATGTGATAATGTCCTAAGGAAATATGTTGCATTAAAGGGTCATAGAGGATCCCTGCTATGATGAGAACTCAGAAGTGCCAAAACACTATTCTTGAATATATGTTCTATGGACGGATAGTTTTATTTGTGGGACACAAATAATACAGGTCATTAGGGGTGAGGACTCATAAAACATTGAGGCACCTTCTCATGGTGTACGCCCTTGGTAATATCTAGGAGGATATTATGAGAACGAGACCCGCTAGTAGGAAATCCACATTTCATAGTGTCATTGGATGTTTCTATCTGTGGACGTGTGTATTGGTCCTTAGACATTAATATTATTATTAATGGGTATTACAACTCGCGCACTTATATGTATTGACGAAAACCATGATGACACACTGTTCGCAGCGAGGTAGGATATGTTTGGTGCGTCACGAGTAATACTACCTTAATAGATAATGAAAGAAAGGATTTGTCCCTTTCGTTCCATAACGGAAGTAGATAGATCAGACCCTTTTATGGAATTGATATAGCCTATATAAATCCATGTCCATGGTCAAGTATCGACGAGTTCAATTCTGGGAAGTGAAAGAAAGAAAAATCGAGCACATGGGTTGATGGCACTAGCATGCAACCCACTTGATTAGAGAGATCGAGACAACGAGATTATATTACACTATAAGAATTTATAGGAGGTGACAGGTCATTACCGTGTTAACTTCTTTCTCTAAGGGTGCCTTGGCGTGTTGCTAGATGCTAACCTCGGACTTTAGGCAGGCTCCGCCTAATGCCACTGAGAAAGAGGCCAAGGGGGTTACACACTAAGTGTGTCCATGTATCTCAGTTAAATATTTATTTAACAAGTTAAATAAATATTATTACTGATTGTTGTTTAATAATTATTTAAGGATGCCTGATAGCATTTATTTCGACATAGTTATTTGAGAGAATATATTGTGGGAGAAATAATATATTTATTAGCGAGTAATGTAGTTATATTTATTTAATAAATAGATAGTCATTAATCAAGGTCTAATAAATGTGGTGGAGAAAAATGGAAAATAAAAGTACATGCCATGTATATTAAATATACACTTCGTGTAGTTTTATGAAAAAAGTACACGCTGTGTATTAATTATTACACGCCGTGTAGTTCTCCAGTCGGGATTTTGAGTATATAATATCGTTTTATTAAATAATATTAATTATAATCAGCGTGGGCACATGTCAAGAAATTAATAATTCGAAATGGGTTTCAATAAGAGTTAATGAAATAAATAAAATGTGTAACACATTTATTTATTTTCATAACTCTATTAACCTCAAACACGATTATAAACATCCTCACAACCCCAACACTTTGTTGAGCCATTTTTGTGCACAATAGATTTGGAAATACTCTCAACCCAAGAGATAATTCCCTTTCCACCAAGAACGTCCTCAAGTTACGAGAGAGAGATCCTCCACCGGATCAATGCGGTTGAAGGTGGGCATCGCAAGCGAAGGTTCTTCTGCGCTAGCAACCGGATATCCCTTCAGCGAAGTCCAAAGATATGTGGAGCACGTGTGGATCACCGCTAGAGGATTCCTATACTTGGATTCTACGGCGCAACAACAGATCACATGATCGTGACTGGAGACATCAGCGAAGAAAGAATTCCACCGAGGTAATTCTTGTGAATTAATTAAATTAATTATAACCAACATATGATTATCCTATCTCAATGGTTTCAGGACTCTTCTTTTCTTTTTCATTCTTCGTTCCATTCCGAAGATCCGGCGTTTTATATCGTGATATATCTCAGATTGAATGTTGTTTAATGCTAAAATTAAAGTTAGGCAAACAAAACAATGCGCTTCCGCTGCGCCCTGAACCTACAAATGGAATCAAAGGGGTCATATTGTTGATTATAATTATTTAGTTTTTCGTTGGTGATTTACACATTTAATAATTTCGTTATTTCAATTCATGTTTAATTGTTCTAGAAATCTGAATCTCGAGATCTGTTCTTCCACCCTCGTTTCTCATTCACCTCACAGAAATGAATTTTTTCTTTTAATTTTGATTAAAATAAAATAGTGGAACTCATCCGAAGGATCTAAACATTTCTGTCCGTACAAAACTAGAATACACAGCGTGTATTCAAAAGTACACGTCGTGTAGTCTAGGTTCAATGCATTGACTGATCCGCCAAATCAGACCATGTATTGGATTCTTTCTAAGAATTTAAGACACCGTGTGTTGACCAGAAACAGGTGGCACATGGTTTCAAGATTACACATCGCGTGGTCTAATGAACACGACGTGTAGTCCCTTCGGGTTAGGGTTGATCCGTGTACCCCATACACAGCTTGCATGG
The DNA here is from genome assembly GCA_963277665.1 of Viscum album. Taxonomy (NCBI): domain Eukaryota; kingdom Viridiplantae; phylum Streptophyta; class Magnoliopsida; order Santalales; family Viscaceae; genus Viscum; species Viscum album. Next base: position 933,451,333 of record OY728165.1, read on the forward strand.
CTAAAAACCATGTAATGTGGAACCTACACGACGTGTGTCCCACAAGAACACACCGTGTACTCTGAAAATATCCAAAGTACATTAACACGCCCTATCCCCGGGCGTGTACTTCGGATGGATGGTGAAGAAAAGTACACGCTGTGTAGTCGGAACTACATGCTGTGTACTGACACAAATTACGCAGATTTATTAAAATTTATTATTATATTTTATAAACCCTTGAGACGTGTACAATGGTACAAGAGTAAAGCTGAGGCACAACACATGATAGGTGTTTTATATATATGTGTTTAATTTAACATCTGCGTAATGAATGAGAATTCACCGAGTTGCCTCGAAGGTATAAGTTACATACATGGATGATTTTAAATGAATTTATTTTTTTAAAATTATGATGGACGAGAATATTAAGGAATTTCAGAAAAGGGTTTAAGATAAAAGGATTGATTAATTAAAGATAACTAATTAATTTGAGTGTGATTTATCTTAAACAAGAAAGATTAATGAATTGAATGGTTGTTTTATTTATGCGTAAATATCGTTTCATTTATGGATGATCGTGATCTAGACCGAGACCTTTGCATGTGAATGGTTTATTTTAATTTATTTATTTAAATTAAATATGTTGGCCTGCAATCCATCTCCTCATTAATATGTAGGGTCTACGCGCCTAAGGATTCTTTTATGTGAAAACCCCCTTTACCCCACTCCTGCATGTGTGATAAATGCATATGTAATTGATGGAGATCCCAAGCTAGTGGAGGCAGCTCAGGTTATAAGCCAAGGTGAAACCAATCCAAGGTGATACAAAGGTGGACAAGTGGAAAGCTGTAAACATGAACCCAAAAGGTTCAAGGTGTTTCTCCCCTAGGTCTTGGGTAAGTTTATCAACCTCCAGATAAAATAACCAATAGAAAAAGCTTATTATCGTACCATTTATTTTATTTCTGTCAGTTTCATAGTTTATTTATTATGGGTGTGTTGTCACGATCACACAATTAATGTATTAAACGAGCATGCAAGATGGAACTAAAACAAAAGCGGCTTATACATAAATATTATCTTATACATGGTTAATCTCTTAAGTATATCCCACTTAATATTAACAAGAATGTAATCAAAGTTAATAAAATGGAAATTTACATATAAGGATAAAATCCCTAAAAAGAAATATTAAGTCGGTATAGCCTTCCATAATATTTGTTAGAATCGAACCATAGTTCAAAGTTCTTGACCAACCCTAGTTAGGGTACTTTCAATTATTGGGGAATTCTAATTCAAGGTTTTGGGTTGACTTGACTTGGTTCGTATCAAGGTTTGACTACCACAACAGGACTTGGTGTGACTAAGAGGCAAAGGTTGAGGAAATCCAAAATAAAAGGATTTCGGGATTGGGGAGTCCACTAAACGGATCAGGGAGCTGCGAGTTAATGCCGTTGGAATTTGGAATGCCTACCAAAAACCCTTAATGTTTATTGGCCAACCCTCGTTGGGGTAATAAGAAGGGAAATATGGATCCTTTACACTACAATATTCAGGAAATATAATATTCTGAAATCAATTGTGAGGGCTATTGGATTTTGATAAAATAGTGGGAGACTAATAAGTATTAATTTTTTTATTTGTCTTAGTTTTTTAATAATGTAATAAACCTTTTATCATCTTAATTTGTAGAAACGACAAGAAAATGTCTTCAAACATATCATTGTGAACCATACTCGAGAAGGAAAACCATCTCACCAGAACCAATTTCCAAGAGTGGCAGAGGCGTTTACACATTATCGTTCACCGCGAAAGGAAATTGTATGTACTGGAAGAGCCTATTCCAGTTGCGCCTGGGAAAGAGGCTAGTGATGAGGAATTATCTCTCTATATGAAACACATGGATGATGACACAGATGTCCAGTGTTTCATGCTATCATCCATGTCCAATGAGCTCTTGAAGCAACATGAAAACATGGATGCGTATAGCATGTTGTCTCACCTTAAGGATCTCTTCCAAGATAAGGCGAGACAAGAGATGTATGATATCTCCAATGCTTTGTTTACAACTAAGCTCGGAGAGTGTGCGCCAATTGGGCCTCCTTTATTTAAGATTATTGGCTACATTGAACACCTGGACATCTTAGGGATTAAATTCCCAGATGATTTGCGTACAGATCTCATCCTATCATCACTGCCCAATACCTTCTCTAGTTTCATTGTCAATTATAACATGAGTGGCAATGAGAAGAGTCTATCGGAGCTTCTGACCTTGATTCTCCAGGTACACAAGGACATGGGGCGTGACAAACCCATAGTCTTTATGGTGAACAAGAAAAGGAAGGATAAGGCAATGGGGCCAAAGACTTATAATAGGTATGAATCCCCCGAGCACCATCCCTCCAAGAAGGGGATGATCCAGAGGCAGGTAAATGATGAGAGGCGGTGTGTTTTACACGTGGCTAATAGGGCCACTGGAAGAGGAACTACATCCAGAAGCCTGGGGATGCTAAAGGTGCGTTTGTTATCGAGTGTAATATTTCCATTTCTACACATTGGGTATTAGATATAGCTTGTGGGGCCAACATCTGTATTCAAATACATGAACCAAGTAGATTTAGAAAGATTTCCAAAGGAGAGGTGGATCTTCAAGCTGCCAATGGTGCATGGCTGGCTGCGTTGGCAATTGGTGACCACCACCTCTCATTACCGACTAGCATGATTTTGGTTTTACATAACTGTTATTATGTGCCTAGTGTTACCAAGAACACAATTTCTATATCTTGTTTATATATGGATGGATTTATTTTCAAGTTTGGAAATAATTATTTTCTCTTTTATAAGAATAACATATGTTATGGTATGGCACATTTAAATAATGGCTTGTATGTATTAAATTATGAAAACAAAGTGTTGGCAATCGATAACAAAAAAAACTCACATGACTCATACATCACCCAGTTGTGGCATCACCGTCTCAGTCATGTAATCGAGAAGTGCTTGACAAAGCTCTGCCAAGATGGCTATTTAGACTCTACTGAGCTAAAACCAATTGATAGATGTCACGATTGTTTAGAAGGTAAAATGACCAGGCCGCCTTTCGGTGGATAGGGTGAAAGGGCCACAGAGCTTCTAGGATTGGTAGACATAGATTTATGTGAACCATTTCCAGTAGAAGCTAGAGGTGGATATTCTTACTTCATTACATTTAATGATGATTTGAGTAGATACAGATTTGTCTACTTAATGAGGTATAAGTCAGAAACCTTAGAGAAATTTAAGGAGTTCAAGAATGAAGTAGAGAATCAACTTGGTAAGAAGATAAAGAAACTTCAATTAGATCGAGGTGGAGAATATATAAACCAAGAGTTCATTGATCTTTTATGGGATTATGGTATTTTATCTCAGCTCACTCCCCCTTATACACCATAGTGGAACAATGTTAGTGAAAGGAGGAACCACACCTTGTTGGACATGGTGAGGTTGATGATGAGTCATACAGATCTTCTATTATACTTTAGGGGATATGAATTACAAAATACAATATACACATTAATCCGAGTTCCAAATAAGTCGGAAAATGGAATTCCCATCAATTTATGGAATGGAAAGAAACCCATTTTGTTTCATACACATGTATGGGGATGCGAGGTGTTTGTTAAGTCCTTCTCATGCAACAAACTAAAACCTCGGGGCACGATGTGTATCTTTATAGGATATCCTAAGGAAATGAAAGGATATTACTTATATAACCCTCAGGACAAGAAAGTGACTGTCGCCAGACAAGCCATCTTTCTTGAGAGGGATAAAATCCTCAAAAAGTATAGTTGGAGCAAGATTGACTTCGACGAAGTTGATGCTCAAGATACCCAGGAGTTGGTATAGGAACAAGTTCCACAGGTCCCCATGGAAGAGGTTCCAGAAACACAAGTACTACGTAGGAGCTCAAGAGAGGTAAGAGAACTAGAGAGATTTGGTTTACTGGTCACTGAGGATGGTGAATCATTATTTTTGGACAATGATGATCCTCTCTCCTACAAGGAAGTAGTAGAAAGCTCAGAAACTACAAGATGGCTAGAAGCTATGAATTCTAAGATAGATTCCATGTATCAGAACCAAGCCTGGGTTCTGGTCGATGGTCCAGTTGATGTTAAGCCTGTTGGATTCAAATGGGTATTCAAGAGAAAACTGGACATGGAAGGTCATGTTAGCACCTATAAAGCAAGGCTAGTGGCTAAAGGGTTCAGATAGCATTAAGGAATTGACTATGATGAAACATTTTTGCCAGTTTCCATGTTTAAATCCATAAGAATCATATTTTCCATAGTAGTTTACCGTGACTATGAGGTTTTGCAGATGGATGTCAAAACGACATTCCTTAATGGGAACCTTCAAGAAGATGTCTATATGACACAACTATAAGGGTTTGTGACACCAGGTGAATCCAAATGGGTTTTCAAGTTGTAGAAATCCATTTATGGATTAAATAAATCATCCAAATCATGGAACATTCGATTTGATGAAGCCATAAAGGAATTTGGGTTCATTAAAAATGAATGTGAGCTAGGTATTTATAAACAATTTAATGGGAAGGCGATCGTTATCCTAGTAGTATATGTTGACGACATATTGCTTATTAGAAACGACATACCAGTCCTACAGTCAGTTAAGGACTGGTTGAACAAGTGTTTCTCCATGAAGTACTTGGGTGAAGTAGCCTACATTCTAGGGATCAAGATCATTCTTGATAGATCCAAGAGGCTGATTGGACTATGTGAGAGTACATATATTGACTAGATACTAAAGAGATTTTTTATGGAAAAATCCAAGAGGGGATTGGTTCCAGTGTCACATGGACTACATCATTCTAATAAAATGTGTCATCAGACACAACAAGAGAAAGATAGAATGAGTAAGATACCATACACTTCAGCTATAGGGTCCATCATGTATGCCATGTTATGTACCAGGCTTGATGTTGCCTATGCACTGAGCATAGTAGGCAGATATCAAGCAGATCTAGGAGAATAACATTGGACTGTTGTTAAGACTATCCTTAAGTGTCTGAGAAGAACTAAGGATATGTTCCTAGTGTATGGAGGAGATGAGGAGCTTGTCATCATAGGGTATGCTGATGCTGGTTTTCAAATAGATCAGAATGATCTGAAGTTCCAATCTAGATATGTTTTCTGTCTCAATGGAGGAGTTGTGAGCTGGAAGACTTCAAAGCAGCCAGTTTTCGCCGATTCTACAGTGGAGTCTGAATATATAGAGACTTTTGATAAAGCCAAAGAAGCCGTCTGGATTCATAACATTGTCCAGGAGCTTGATGTGGTGCCTAGTAGTAAATATCTTATCACATTGTACTGTGATAATAATACAATGGTGGCTCTTGCAAAAGAACCAAGGTCACATCAAAGGACAAAGCACATACCCCGGAAGCATCACCTCTTGAGGGATATCTACTAGAGTGGTGAAGTTGTAGTGAGCAGAGTTTCCATGGAAGAGAACGTGGTAGACCCCATGAATAAAGTCATATCTCAACAGAAGCATGAATATCATGTGATAGCTAGCGGGTTAAAGGTTGTTAGTAGTTGGCTCAAGTCCAAGTGGGAGTCTGTTGGAGTTAGTGTCCTAGAAACAACTACTTTGTACTTTATTCATTAATAAATGCCTTTCCACATATTTATTGTTCTTCTACGTGACAATGCATATGATAATGTCCTAAGGATAGCTGTTTCATTAATGGGTCATAGCGGATCCCTGCTATGATGAGAACCCGAAAGTTCCATAACACTGTTCTTGAGTATATGTTCTGTGGCCATATTATTTTATTTGACGGACACAAATAATACAGGCCATTAGGGGTGAAGAATCATAAAACTTTGAGGCACCTTATCATGGTGTGCGCCCTTGGTAATATCTAGGAAGATATTATGAGAACGAGACCCGCCAGTAGGAAATCCACATTTCATAGTGTCATTGGATGTTTCTGTCTGCGGACGTGTGTATTGGTCCTTTGACTTTAAGATTATTATTAATGGGTATTAAAACTCGCGCACTTAGATGTATTGATGAAAACTGTGACGACACACTGTTCGCAGGGAAGTAGGATATGTTGGGTGCGTCACGAGTAATACTACATTAATAGATAATGAAATAAAGGATTTTTACCTTACGTTCTATAACAAAAGTAGATATCTCATGCCATTTGATGGAATTGATATAGCCTAAATAAATCCATGGCCAAGGTAAAGTAAGGGCAAGTTCAATTCCGGGAAGTCAAATAATGAATAATCGAGCACACGGGATGATGGCACTAGCATGCAACCCGCTTGATTAGAGATGTTGAGACAATGAGATTATATTACACGGTAAGCATTCGTAGGAGGTGACAGGTCATTGCGACGTTAACTTCTTTCTCTATGGGTTCCTTGGTGTGTTGCTAGATGTTAACCTTGTACATTAGGTAGGCTCCGCCTAATTCCACTAAGAAAGAGGCCTAGAGGGTCACACACTAAGTGTGTCCATGTATGTCAGTTAAATTTTAATTTAACAAGTTAAATAAATATTATTCCAGACTATGGTTTAATAAATATTTAAGGATGCCTGATCGCATTTATTTCGACACTAGTTATTCGAGAGAATATATTTTGGGAAAAATAATATATCTATTAGCGACTAATGCAGTTAAATTTATTTAAGAAATAAATATCCATTACTCAAGGTCTAATAAATGTGTTGGAGAAAAATGGAAAATAAAAGTACACACTGTGTATATTAAATATACATGCCGTGTAGTTTTATGGAAAACAAGTACACACTGTGTATTAATTATTACACGCCGTGTAGTTTTCCAGTAGGGATTTTGAGGATATAATATCATTTTATTAAATGATAATAATTATAATCTGCATGGGCACATGTCAAGTAATTAATAATTCGACATGGGGTTTCAATAAGAGTTAATGGAAAAAATAAAATGCATAATGCATTTATTTATTATCATAAATTTATTAACCTCAATCCCGATTATAAATATCCTCACAAGCCCAACACTTTTTTTGAGTCATTGTTGTGCACAACAGATTTGGAAATACTCTCAAGCCAAGAGAGAATTTCCTTTTCACCAAGAACGCCCTCAAGTTACAAGAGCGAGGTCCTCCACCGGATCAAGGCGATCTAAGGCGGACATCGCAAGAAAAGGTTCTTCCATGCTAGCACCCATAGATCCCTTCGGCGATGTACAATGATGCCTGGAACATGTGTGGATCACTGCTAGGGGAATCCTATACGTGGATTCTACAACGCAACAACGGATCACAAGATCATGACCAGAGACATTGACAAAGAAATAATTCCACTAAGGTAATTCTTGTGAATTAGTTAAATTAATTATAACGAACATATGATGATCCTATCTCAATTGTTCCGGGAATATTCTTTTCTTTTTCATTCTTCATTCCATTCCAAAGATCCGGCATTTTATATCGTGACATATTTCAGATTGAACGTTGTTTAATGCTAAAATTAAAGTTGGGAAAACCCACCAATATGCTTCTGCTGCGCCCGGAACCTACAACATAATCCCCATCACGTGAAATAAAATTGTGATATTCATTGGATCCTCATCGAACTGAATTCCCCCTTCATTGTTGGTATCATAATACTCCACCTTCTAGAAATGCATATGTTTTTATTCTTACCCAATATGATATGTAGTGAAATTTGGATTTCCTATTATGAACCCAACCATGGAATCTAGGTCCATTACCTTACTACTAATAGTGACAATGATTTTACTAGTCCTTATTAGTTTTCATATACCCTTTTTCAATAGAGAACATTTTCATTCTTCACCCCTTCTTGTGTACATGGTTCAATTATATGTATAAATTCCATTACCCTGGAACCATGTATGGATTGATTACTATACTATGGGATAAATATGGGAGATTGTATCTTCTATATTATCCCAATGAAAAGTCTCTAATAGTATATATTCCTTGTTAGTTCTAGGTTACCCTTTTTTTGAGCTCCATTCATCCTGACAAGTTTAGTTGGTGATGCGTTCAAAAGGATACAATCAATGCACAATGATCATAAACTATGTGTCCATTCATTTGGTCCTATTTATATCAGTATTAGGAATTATAATTCATGTTTAATTTTCCCCAATCAAATGAAATGTAGGCTACCTCATCCCATATTCATAGTTTCATGTTCTCAAACTATGAACTTCACTGGTTGAAACATTATGACCATAAATTCTAGCAGACAAATGGTATGAGTTCTAGGACCAAAAACTAGGATACATTCCCCAAAATTATTTTTATATTAGTTTTTGATCTCTCTAATAAACATTTAGTTTATCCTATCTTTCTTGATACGAGTATATCCTCTCTTCTAGTCCAAGCACCATAAACATAAATGGTATACACACATTTGTAATTCAATCTTCCTCCAATCCTTGAGTGCTCATTGAAATTAATCATTCACCTCAATCCTCTAGTATGGATCATCTCACCCATAGTTAGAGTTATATGACCATATTTCCTAACAACCTACAAGTTGATGTTGTGTAACCATAAACCCTAAACATTAATAGTTTGACTGGAATGACTCTAAACTACCTTTGGAATGAGACTCAAAGGCTTATCTGAATGAAAACCAATAAAGAGAAACTAGATCAAAATTGGATCCTTCTCTTTCCATATCATCCCCTTTTATAAAAATTTAAAGCATAAAGACCAATGGAAAAACATATGGGTCTTTCCCTTTATCCCCAATAGAATCCAACTTATACTCAATGGACCCATTCGTCTAAGAATAATTAAGTGATAATATTATACCTCATTCTCCCACCATTTTAATAGTTTTATAACAATAAGATAAAAAGAATATCCACTTTATTTCATGATGTTAAACTATGTTGTTTATTTACTACTTGTGCATCCTTAAAAGGGATGCTCGTATAGTCCAAGAATCACTTCATTAATTTTTATGCACTTCATTAAAAAATTATAATGGAATTGGGATCTAAATTTCATGTCATGCTTGATTAAACCCATGATGTATAGATAACCCCACAGTTGTTTTAAAAATCCTGACCTTAACCTGCATTTATGCCCTAAAAAATATTTGTGCGAGTGAAAATATATCAAACTCATGTTAAGTTTTTCCACTAAAACCAAGTAAATATTCTTCCCCATTGGTTATAACCATCAAGACCCGAAACTAATTTTTTTTACACATAATCACTTCTATATCAGCATTGGAATATTCAATTAATGTTGGGGTTTATATTTTCCCCAGGATATAAATACCAAAACCATTGTCTTGTAAGCTCCATGACCTCAATACAGTAGCACCCCTTGGTCTGATCAAGATGAATTTAATCAATATATTATCAAAAACTAAACTAGTACTCCCCAAGAAATAGTTGAAACTTTTCCCTCAGTCATTTTATGGTTTTCACTCCATCAATCGTACTTTACCCTATAGATATTATTAACTCACGATGACAGATCCTCAATGATATTAGACCCTTTCTTGATCATTTTCCTTATGTCCACACTTTGTGTCATTAAAATTTAAATTTCTTCATCAAAATTTCATTACAAAATGGGATCCCATAGGTTAACTAATATATCTCCATATGGAAACCTTCCATCTAGTGTACATGTCTGAGAGGATTATAAGAAACAAAATCATGTACCTTATATTTTAAATATATATCCAGTATTATAACCTCACTTTACACTCTATTCATAATGAAAAAAATGTGGATTCCATTTTTTAAACATTTTCAACAGTAAACCATAGCCCCCTCATTACCTCCCTTTCAATTCTGATTCTAAAAAGAATAATATACCTTAATCCACTCCCCTTTTCCCAAAAGAAGTCTCAACACCCTTGGAATTTAACTATTATACTTTTTGGGGTGTTGGAAGTGTGGATTAGCCCTATCGTATCCTTCCTAAATAGTCTACATATATTCATGGGTTCTCTTTATGGCCGAAACATCATCTTGAAATCAAATCATTTATATTTTTTGGAATTATCATGTAGCATGAGTATCTCTAAATTACACTGTTTTCTACACACGAACAATTTATCATGTGGTATTAAGGGGTTTAGGTCAGTTCCCTCATTATCACGATTAATACACACTTTTTTTCATCATCACCATACGGTTTGTAACTATGTACATAATGTCTTTTTCATATAATGTTAAACTGTATGGTGTTATCCAATATTAATGACTTAAAACTATGTTAAATTTTGGTCTTTCCCCAATAGGACATCCACTTTATAATTTCAGCCTATAGTCATGCCTCTCTTTCAGTGTTGTTCATCAACCCTACCATATACCAAACAATATATTCATTTATTGTTCCATTAATATATATATATATATATTTATATCTAAGTACCTCATCCTTGACCCAACCAAGAACTCTAACCAAATTAAATTCCAACAATTGGGCTTCTCGGTTAATTTAATTTATTCTATATACCTCGCTAATCTCTAACAAGGTTCCCAATTTACTCTATGTATTATTCCGAAATGTGTGAGAGATGTTATAGGTATTTTTATATATGAGAGGATATTCCTCATTTAACCTCATACCTACAATATTTTCTCCACTATTGCATCCATTCATTTCCATACACTCCTCCTATATTTAATCCAGGTCTATAGAGAGAAATCGAACCCTTTTAGAATAGTGCATGCCTTTATTATCATTATATTAGATATGTGGAGATTCTTGAATAGCCTATATTAGGGGAATATAAAAATAACTTATTCCACTATAAATAATTTTTGTTTATAGTTACACTATTTGGTTCACTATTTAATCACCTTGTAGTGAGATGAGGTCTTTCCCCAAGGATTTTGTCGATGCTACCTGACCCTAAAATATTGACCTCACTTTATTAAAATCTATAAAACATTAATCTCCAATGGACCCTTGGTTTAAGTACCATGAAACTAATTTTTTTTAATCTTATTTATGTATTCGTAGTGATAATTTGTTTTTAAAACATGAATTGATTCAAGTTTCACCTATGGATTTGTTTGTCATCATGTAGAAAGATTCACATTAAAACAAAACATAAAAGGAATACCATTTCTATAATATATATGACATTAAAAATTATAACCTTTTTCTCAATGATTTGTGATGAAAAAATAAGTATCCTTAGGAAAACCCTTGATCTCCACCTCAAATAATGATTAAATAATTTTCTTATTCACCTCACTCAGTTGAAATTTTCAATTTTTCAAATATCTTTAGTTCCATCCATATATTATATTCATCTCCTTGATATTCTTGAAACATGATGGTGTTTTTCTAAGAGTTCTCTAACTCTTCCTAAGAATGCCTCTCCATATTAAGTACAATATATATCCTCTAATTTTCTTAGAAACCCACTTTTATATCCAAAATTTCTCCCTAACTATATTAGATAAAACTCTAAATGATTTCCTCATATTTATAGTAAACACCCTAAAGGAACCATTCACACCATCTCTAAAAAATTCCAACAATAATAGAACATGTTTCTAAAGGGTCACATCCTATTTGGGTTACACATCCTAGAGTATACATCTTCAGTACTATGGTAGTGTAACCCTTGATTTTATTGTGTTCAATAGCCATCCTCAACCTATATACCTCATTCATTCATCAGTTTAGACTCTTGGAGTCGAAATATACCTCTCCCCACTTTTCTTTTGTGAAATTTGAATTTTATTTTCGTACATGTTTTACCCTCATGTCTCCTATAAATCAGTAGGGAATTAAACTTTTGAAATCATGCTATCACAATTCCCACATCATTGTTAGTTAACTTTGTGGTTGACATGGCATTCCAACCCCAAGACATCCACCCTTATATTACACTATCATGTGATTGAGTATTCTTCTATTTATATCTTATTTCATTAACCATGCATGAACCACATGGGATTAGATATGTTATTTTGATTATTTTATGTTCTTGATCAAATAAAAATATGAGAATAAACAAGTACTTTTATTATTTCCAAAAAAAAAATGATAAATAGGTAAATCCACATATTAATAACAATTGATTATTACAAAAACAACCCATATGGTTCTTCCTTGGAGATGGAGTGCTCATGGATGACTAGTCATTAGTTTGAGGATTCAACACATTTTTTTCATCTGGATAACTCTTATATATAATCCTATACTAAAGTATGAGTCTCATTAACCCACACCATTATCTAGATTTTATTTAAATCTCACTCCACCACTTGAAATACTACCATAGTCAACTTTCCATTGGCTATTGGTTATTGAGTCTCACGGTGGAAGATAATGTCTTCTCTGGTAACGATGGAAACCCACTACTGTCATGCTTCCACCTCTATTTAAGAAATACATTACTCAACCTCTTGAAAATATTTTACCCTAATGGAAATGGAATTTTACTTAGTATATTTGATACAATTATACTCCAAGATCTCCCTCTTAGACCGAAATTCTTTTTCTAAACCACAGAGTGCATCAAACTCTACCCCATTGGATACCAAGTTCATAAGAAAATGGCTTCAAGATGTTATATGTATTATCATATGGATTGATGAAATATGTGTGTGGTTTTATTGATTTTTCTACACTCATTATGTTATATCAACCAATTATCCTTGAGGAAATATGTTTTTTATTCCTCTAAATCTTTGGAGGCAGGCTAATACTCAAGAAATTCCTCTATCTACTCAAAAGAAAGGTCAAAAACTGGAATCCTACAAGAAGGGGTGGTATCCATGTAAAAAAGGGTTTGAATAATAAATCACTTACACATCATCTCAACCATGGTTGGAGGCTCCAGTAGCACCTTTTTCCTTATTTGGTATGACTAGTTGTTTCTATGTGCCCAAAAGGACTTCCTACTAAGAATTAAGCCCCTACAAGCCCTACCATTCCACTCATGTAGGGGATTTTTATGATGGTAAAGAGACACACAGTGGAATCCATTGTGATAGGGATTAACAAAATAATCACTAGAATGAAAAAACTTGTCGTCTTAAGAAATCAAAGCCCCAGAGTGGTCTAATGATCTTGTGAAAATTAAATAGAGAAAAAAATGAACTAGAATATGTACCATGTTCACAATAGTAGTATGCTAGATTTCTTCTCATCACTAGTGATCATTTTTTGAATTATATGAATATAAATACCTTTAGATCATCAACACACACTCCAGGAATCCTCAATAAATCCATTAATTGAATTCATGTTTCTAGTGCCAAGATCTGATGAATCCTTTAGTATCACTATGATCTCCTCAATCCCTTTCAGTCGATCCCTCGAAAGAATTCATAGATCAATGCGTGGAGTGATACTCTCTCCCTCTCTCTCTAGAATGTGGGAAAAGGATAAATATGATATCATTTAAAAATTAATGATTTGTTTATGGAATTAGCCACTCTTCATGCTTATATAGTTGGTGGTGCTGATACCGAGAAAGGGTTCCCCATACCCCATGAATAAAACTCCCACTAAATAAGAAATAAATACATAAAAATAAAGTACTAAACATTATCATCAATATTATTTATATTTTATCACATACATATAGTATATATTTATAATATATTATTTGATACAATTGAGTCATTAAACATGACCCATAATTCCCTCTAATGTTAAATAAACCTGAAATTTTAAAATAATATTCATTCGTATAATATTTTTCTTGTATTAACTAATTACCTCATGAACTCTATAAATAAATAAATTCATCCCAATTATCATGTAATCAAATAATAATGAATTTATTTATTAATTGGTCATAATTAATACTTGGAAAACCCTTGGATATCATGGTGAGGACCACCATGTCCTATTTACCTATTCATTATAACACGGTCGATTCATGAATACAGTACTGTGTGTGACCCTGTAGGCCCTTATTTTAATATTAGGGAATAATATTCATAGACCAGAAGATGATTCTATAAACCCATCAAGTCCCCTGAGACATAAGGAATAACCATACATATCAATACCAACGTATGAACATTCACTATATAATATAATCTCTTTTCCTTTAGATATATCATAAATAAAGAAAAAAACTTATGTTATAATCATTTCTAAAGTCATAATTTTTTGATCTATTTGGAAATATTTACAACTAACTACCTTTCATGAGGATTTGTTAAGGTACTAACATCCTAATAATCAAATCCTGGGATATATTACTTCCTTATCTCAGAATCAAAAAATAATATCTTGGCCATTTAACCAATTCCATACCACCAATGATGAACTTCACATAAGCTATCATATCATGATTTAATTATCATGGGTTTTCCCTAGCATAAATGTACACAATAAAATGGAACACATTGTTAATGATCTTAATTAAAGAGACCAATACACATATCCATAGATAGAAACAACCAATTACACTTGAAAACATGTGGTGTGACTGTTGACGAGTCTAGACTCATGATCTTGCCTACCGGATATAAACAAGTGTGAACATAAAGAGGAAAAGTTTCAAGGCTTATGAGAAAAATCACCATATAGTATTACATCAACTTTGTCCAGTATATATAATGTATTTGGACCATAAGACATTTTTAATGATTAAATTCATAGTATCTAGAGGTTCCCATTATAGCATGGGCTCTGTTATAAAATTTTGGTATGATAATTAATATATAGACATTACCATTTAAATATTGTATTAAAAAATATCTAAATTATAATGGTAAGGGTACATCATTCATATCTCAATGTATACATGAAATAGTAATTGAAGATTACTATTCAACTTGAGTCTAGGTAACCCATTTTTACAACAATCCCACTTTTACAAGTACCAACTTGCTAACCATCGTTGATAAATTTCACATGACTAAGACCGTGTTTCTATTACATTATGGATTTAGTTACTAGTTCTTCCACATTTCCATTATGTGGCTATTATGCTATATTTGACCTCACCTCAAGTAAAACTTTATAAGAGAGGATAAACCTACATTTTTTTCTATTTCCACTATAAAACATTGACATCCTGATGAATATGAGTAAAACAATTATCATCTTGGTAAAACATTACTTATTAGATGTGATTCCAAGATTGAGAACAAATAATGGAATTTAATAACTACTTCTTAGCTACCTTAGAAGCTCCAACATACTCAGTATTGGTAGGTATAGATACCATTTTGTTGTATGATCTTATCCCACTCATTAACTTTTCCATATTACAATATTAGATAACATTGGTCTAGAAATACTAGTTTGTGTACCCTCTAGACTAATGTCCCTTTAACTCCACAAACTAGGTACATATCCTTTGTACTTGTTCATGTACAATTGTATTATTCTGACTGCTTATCTTACAGTTCTTTTATATATAATTGATATTTACTATTATAAAGTATATATTGGAAATGTTATATATTTGAGATATGATGTCATACATAATTTATCCATTGAGAAATCATAAGGAATTAAACTCATCACATTAGTCTCTTATTATGCCTAAAAATTTTTTCTTGAAGAGATTTATACCATGTGACATTAGTAACGATTTTATATTGAATTGTAATAACTTGTATTTTTCAATACATTTTTAATATTTATACCATTGAATAGGTCTATGAAACCATTAGATCAACCTAATTAGATTTTCATCCCTATAACTTAGGTAAATACTATAAGTCGTTATTTGGAGAGATATATTTATTTTGGTCTTAACTAATTGTAAGACCAAAAGTTTTTTTCTATATATTATCAAAAATATTTTACTTAGAAAATAATGTCTCTCTCACTAGTATTTGTTAGACACATGGAATCAATTCATTTGAAATTAATATTCTATAATATTCTTTCTTACTATCAGTTCAAACTGGATTTTAGTAACTTACAGCCCTTATCGGATATCTATTATGTCACCATACCATTCTTGTTGTGTCCTATAGACACCATCTATGATTGGTGGTCTTGAAAACCAATGCTCTGTAATCTGATTATAGAAATTGGATATGGAAAGTAATATTCTTCTAGATTTAGTAATAACAAAATGTTTTTAACAATATATACTTATTGGTACCTAAATTTTATCATCCACATAGATTCTCAATTGAATACGCACCACAATATTCAAAATAATAATCTATATGTACTTTAATAAATGGAATCCATTATTGAATTTCAATTAATCTTGTAAATTTTTATTGTTTACATATACTACTTATTTACATGATTTCTTATTCAGTATGAATAATTTATCACTGAATATGGTGAATATAAAACCAATACCACACTTTTATCTTTCATATGCAGTACGTGTCTCTGGTACATTTTCTTTCCACACCTCTTATGGAACATGTCCCTATGTGAACTATTTGGGTGTCTCTTATAATTTACTAATCCCAAGTCAGTATTTCTCCCACCATCTCAATTAGAGATGTGAATCCTTTTATATAAGTTCATTTTATCACTTGACTATGGATTTTATATCATAGGAATTTCTATAATTTCATATGAAACATTAGGATAATTACTATAGATGCACTTTGAGTTTTTCTTGATGCACGTTTGTTTATATCCAAGAAAACTCTTTGATTCTAAACCCATATTCTTATGACATAATTTAATTCAATCAGATGATAACTCATATTATATCCATTATTCATTATATATGTCATGTTTTAATTTGTTATGGATTTTATTTTTGAAGCATGTGTTGATAATAATGGGAGTTTTGGAAATGGATATAAGTTGCAACATTGATACCAATTTTACATACATAATATCTCTAATGTGTTTAAGTAAATATGTATTTAGGAATTAATCCATGCTAAAAATTATTAATCTATGTAAAAATGTAAGACTCATAATCAATACTCCTTATTATCGTCATAGCTTTGATGTGGATAAGGTAATCTTTGTTTAGGATTTACTGCTTGCTTTATTATATTGATTAATGAATGATTGGTCATGATATTCCTTAGAACACTATCACGATGAAAATTATATCTTCTAGTGATTCATATACAACCCTTCACTTTTATATTTCTAAAAGACTTAAAGTAGTCACATGAAGTATATTTACCACTATATTAACATTATAATAGTTCATGCTCTACATCTGAACTAATTATGAAAGATTTGGGGTGTATATTTATTTCTAAAGGTTTTTTTGTTCAAACCTGTGTACAGAAGTTAGTCAATAGTACATAAGGCCATTAAATAAAAAGATTCTAAATACCATATAGTGTCTATCCTTAACATCCACTTAGTTTTTCCTTGAAAAAGTATTATCTTTCCCCAACTAGGTATATAGTTCTAACATTTTATTTCCAATGATTCAAGCATTACTAGATTATGGGATGAGTATTTAACAACACAAAAAACATTCATTCCTAAATTGAAATAATGTTTCCTTATGTCTAAATGATTTATGAGATTATTGTTTTTTTATACTCAAAAAAATGTTTAACTACAATCATTCACATTGAAATTATATGTTGTGTGCTTCTCACCACTGACTTAGGGACCACCCTTTCTCAGTCACTTTGAGAATACACCTTAATTATAATAATGTTTCTTTACTTGGTGAATTTTTTAAATACATATATGTCATAGGGATATTTTATTCAATAACTATATTTTACTACTGATATATTACATAATGTTGATAAATATATATTATGAAGAAGTGATTACTTACTTCTTCGATTTAGTTCATTCTGCTTAAACTTCATTATATTAATTTGATGATATGTAAAGAAAATAACATACTATTTAATATCTCTTTTGTTGAAGGAAATTATGAAAGATCCTTTGGTATTGTTCTTCCCATTGGCCTTTATTACTTTATTTTAAACTTTTTTTCCATAAGAATAAATATTTTACGTTCTTTATGTTCTTATTTAATTTGAGAACCATAACTAGATGGTAATTAAGCATTTTTAGACTATTCATTTGGTAATAATAAAAAAATATTGGTAAATGGGTAAAAATAAAATGAGAAAAGTATACATTGAAATATCATGATCCATTTTCAATTTACAAATATCCAGTGTAATTTCATAAATTCATATCTTGGTCCAATTTCACCATGAATGTTTATAAGGTATGAGACAAAAAATAATATCATCCTTGTTATGATGTAGTATCCACAACTTACATTGGATGTTGACGATATAATTATGAAATAACCATAATATGAATCATACATGAGTCTCCTATAATCAGTTTTATACCCTCGATTTATGAGGTGGATTAACAATTTTGTGGGACAGGAGCACCTTGAATTTCCAATATCGTAGTATTTTATTCAATCACCTATACTACTAATTAAAAACTCATGCTGGATAGAACAATGACTTTGCCCGATTAATATCTAAGTGTTATTGTGTTATTAATTGTAATTATATGAAAAAACCCTATCTATAATATGGATAAATTTATCTTGATTACCATTTTATACATTATTGGTTAATTAAATGAATCATTAAATGTCTCACACTATTTTATCAAACCCAAGAAACCCTCTATACTATAATATGAATCCTCTATTGCCTGAGTATTATAGAGGAAAAGATCCTTGAACCTCCCCTCATGTTATCCAAGATTTGGCTATACCACAACTTAGAGTGTAAGAGGTATGTCTTTTATTGTACAATAATATTAACCCACAACTACCTGATTTGTTGAGTGAAGTCTCAGCTTCTAAAATAAAAAAAATCGATTGACACAATAATTTCTTAAAAAGATGAAAAAATATATCTATGGGTAATCCTTTGATACCAACATCAATTAATGCAACCTAGACTGTTCAAAAGAACTCCCCTGTAGTTGGAGGCACCCTCAACTATGGTAGACCAAGCACCCCAAATTCTCAGTTTTGTTCAACTTGAAACGATGTGGGGCATTTACAACATAATATTTCTAAGAGGCTATTTAATTTTTTTTATCTAAATATGAAATCATTTTTTATTGAAAATGAATATTGTATATGGTCTCACTCACAACTAACATTCTAATAAATAAATAAACATTCATCACAACAAAAATTGTTTTATTATATGTATTTTTATGTTTATTATTTTATCTGATTGCATAAAATAAAAGATTCAACAAAATAATAAACACTGCATAATGTAAATATACTACACAACTGATTTTGATAATTTAATGTTGGTTGATCCATCTAAACTAAATAGACCAACACTGACCTATGGGGTATAATACCTATGTTATATATTGACTCATATTACAACTTGAATTTTGACCCAATGTTTCATCATCTCATTTGGAATACTACCTCATATTTATGTGGTGTGTTTCTTACTCCATCTTCTTTATAATACAAATATTCTCACACATAGGTGAGGGGGTCACGAGAATTTTTAATACACAGAAAAACTACACTTGTAATAACACAATCCCGTATTCAAATTAAATGAGTAAAATTGATGATGTCCATACAATTTTTAATTAATTATAAACATGCACAATTAAAATAAATAAATAAATAAATAAAATTCTGGACACATTTTGGTTGGTCTGTGGTCAAGATCATTCATTTCAAAATTAAAATAAAAATTTAAAACTAAAAATGAAATAAAATTAAATTACAATATATTTAAAGTACACGTGAGTTTAAATAAATACATTTAATTTAATAAGTTCAAATAAGTTATGTTATTTAGTTTGGGTCATAATTTAATTTTAATTCCATAAATTCAATTAATTAGTTAATTAATTTAGTGATAAAATTAAATTGATTTTATGGAAAATTAATATAATATTAATTTCTAACTGAAAATTCATTTCAATTAATTAATTAAATATAAAAATAAATTTATTTAAATTAATAAATTTTCTATTATATTAATTTAACCTGGCCCTCAAGATCCCAAATAGGCTCATTTCTAGTCAGGCCAACCCCATGAAAGCATATTTTGGGTCGTATAGGAAAGTAAACAGTCAGAATAATTGTATCAGTAAGAGGAGAAGGGGTAAATCAGTGATATATTTTTCTTTTATGTTTCAACACTTATGAAACAACCTTACACACTATTAATGATTTCTATCCATTTTAAAAAAAACTTAAATGAACATCTATAAAAACAAAAGAATTTAAAACCCCCACTATTCAATGAGAATAGCCCCATCCTTAGTATAGATTGGAAATAATCTAATACCACAAAACCTAATAAAAAATCCTTTTGTGTGTAATATAATTAGTAGGAAATGCCCTATTACTCAAGAAAAATTATGTAAAAAATTCAATAGTGTTTTTGATCCTTCGGGTATAAATGATGTAATAAAATGTTTTCTAAAAAAATGTTACGATGCTTCTTTATCAACTTCCACAAATGTATTATTTCAAAACAATTCTTTTAATTCATACACAAAAGCTGGGAAGAACTTTTGGGTCTATATTTTAAAACCTAGTTAGATTTCCCAATATAATCCTCCGAGTCTGATTTCTCAATAATGAATATATATATATATCTGTTAGAATATGATTTAAATAATTTTCAACTACTTCTTTTTCAATATAGAAATCCCAATACGATCATCCTTCCCATCATGACAAGCAGATAAATATTATAATCCTGCCCAATACGATGACCAAATGAATATGACAATTAGATGAATACGATGATCACCTGAATACATTACAATCTTGTATCTTCAACTTTCACCTCTATCCATCATGAATTATTCACGAAAAACAATCTAGGAACCTCTTATTATCTTTATAATTTCTTCAATGCTCTTTCTTCTCTCTTCCATTTCATAAACAATACATTAGTCATAAAGTACAAGTTGCATTCCCTTTTATACTCTCCATAAACATGGTTTGGGTCGGATTACAAAAAAAATCCCACTAAAATATTACGCAAATCATATTTTTATTTTGATTTTATAGTCCATCTAGACTTCTTCAACGTTTCTCAACTCTTCCCATAGCTTCTATATCCTTCTAAAATCATTAAAAAACTTCATCTCACTTCCAAATTTCTTCAAAAACATTAGTTTGATTCTAATTATCCAATCAGATTTCCATTATGATTTGACTCATTATGATGTAGAAAAATGTTAAATAATATATTCTTATTATTCATTTCATTTCACCCTTTTGAATGAAAAACAATGTTAGTAAACCTATTTTAAATGGATAACTTCATTGTTTATTATACTCTGAAATTATTATTTAAATTAGTCACCACATACTTATCTTTTTCTTTTCATTCATCAGTACTAAACAATTATTCCTCTGATTATTATGATGGCATAACAAGTCCAATGGGGTGTTATTAGAAGATTCAACTTCAGAAACTTCTTTATCTTCTAAATAGAATACCAAAGACTTTTCAGGCCCAAACAATTCGTCCATTGATTAATACAATGAAAAAATGAGTACGATGGACCAGTTTTAGTATCTTTAAATACAGAAACATCTTTCTTTTCTTCATTACAATTATCCTTCTCAGCCTTTAAAAATATTCTTCTAGAGAACATATTACAACGATCTTCAAAACATCAGCTATACCAACATTCTTCATTCACAAGAATCATCTTATATCATGACATCATTCATGACATTGATTATATTGAAGATGAACTTCAACATAATTTGTCATATCAAGGAATGCATTGTAAATTCTCTATATTTTATCAAAATATTTATTTCCTTCTAATGCCAGATATTATTGGCATGGTTATAGTCAGACTAAATACAATTTCAATCACCTTTTCTCCATCACTATTATACCAAACATGCATCACAAGTTTTACAGAATACTTATGATTTATGATAACTCTGAGATGAATAAATAATCATCACATTTATATCAGATACACGATAAATCAGATTATGATCATAACCTCTTTATGATCTGGTTTTCCTTGATCGATCCCAAAGTGAATCCAATGATCCTTTCTATCAAACAACATCCTAGTAAGATGGAATTTATTAACCATTGTGATTCTGATTATCATGAATATGATGGTCAGTCTTATTTTCACCATATAAAAGGTGAGGTTGTTTGTTCTATTCTTATACTTCTTTGAAAACAAAACACAATACCAGGATATTATAACCAACATTATCATATTGGTCCTAACAATCACCCCCTTTGGATATTGTCATCAACCAAGGTTCATAAATCATTAAAATTTTAACCACAAGATATGGATTACTTATCAAAAATTATAGGCCTATTTTAGATCACTCATTGTACAAAATAATAATTATTTACATCAAAACCATGTTGCCCAAAAGTAGTGATTATGAAATCATCCTTATCCTTCTCATTAGCTACCTTCCTTATCTTTTCAAATTTTCCTACAGTAAAAAAATTTGTTTCCTACAACCACTCAAACAAATAGTTATAATAGTTCACACATGTACATTTCTGAATTCACAACTTACCCACAACTCCACCGTTTTACATGATTCCATAAGGATAGATTTATGAAACAATTTTCCTTAATGACAATGTTATCCAAAGGTATATGAGAGAGGGGAAAAAACAGATAACTCAAAATTTATTATAATGAGTTTGGATGCCCATGTTCATCCTCAATTTAGTGAAACCATCCTTTTGTAAAGTGTTTTTTGAAAATATTAACAACTTGTTCTATTGATGGAACATATTTGAGATTCAATTCGTTATTCTTCACATGATCTTTCATGAAATTTTATTTGATATCAATTTGTTTTTAATGTTAATTTTTTATTAGATTGTTTATGAGGTTTATTTCACTTTGATTATCACAACCCAAGAGCAAGGATAACTTCAATTCAATATGTAAATATTGTAGATAAGTCTTAATCTACATTAGATGGGTAGTGACTTCAGTAGTAGAAACATATTCAGCTTTAGTCATACTGAGAGTTTCCGAATTATATTTATTTGTATGCAAACTAAAAATAATTTCCCCCTAAAAGAAAACTTCACTAGATGTTGATCTTCTATAATTAACATTTTCTACCCAATCAACATCTTAATACCCAAAAAAATAATCAATTTCTAAGATACCATACCTAATTCCAAAACTTTTGGTGCCTTTGATATATCTGGGAATTATTTATCAAGAAAGTAATTGTGATTCTTTAGGATCACTCTAAAATCATGCACAAAAGTTTACAACGTAAAAAATATCGGTATGTGAGGTAGTCAAATAAAAAAAATTAATTATCTTTAGAAACTATTTTTGATCAAATTTATTTAATTTTTTATCTTTAGACAACTTTTTCCCCACTAAAGGTAGTGTGAAAATAGGTTTCGAGTTTTCTATATTGAAAATTTTAAGATGTTACATGGAATATTTTTCTAGATAAAGAAAAATGTGTTTCTACTTTTCCAAAATTTGTTACCCATGAAAGAATTTCATTTCTCCCCGCATGGACATCTCAAATAACATTTTAATTTCTTAATAAAATCTTTTTTAGGATCATTAATAATTCCTTGTAATGTTAATTTCATCAAAATAAACAATTCCAATGAGGAGAAAATATTATCTTTCATTAATGTAAATATTTCTATAAACTGTTCCTTTCCTAAAACTCATTTTCCTTAACCAATTATAATATTTTTAATATCATTACCTCATATTTTGTTTTATTCCATACAAGTATTTCTTCAATCTACATACATAACTTTCATCCTTCCCAAAAACAAATACACAAGGTTGTTCAATATAAACTTCCTCATTAAGATCCCCATTCAAAAATTCAGATTTAAAATCCATTTGAAATATTTTATAAATTCATTGTGTAGTAATAGAAAGAAAAATTCTGATTATATATAACCATTCTATCAGATAAAAAGATTCATCAAAATTAAAACCTTCAATGTGTGATGGGTTTGTAATTTTTCCCTTTTTAAAAATAGTGCATCACCAATCTATTCTTCATAGAAAATTAGGAATATCTTGGATGCAATCTCACTTTAATAAAATTATCATATTTCTTTGAAAAATTTATCATATACTTTTATACCACACCTGATTCTCTTCCACCATACTCAAATAACAAGAGTTTTGTATTTCACAAACTTGAAACATTTTTCCTTTTATATGTTGTAATATTATAACTATCTTCCCAGCTACACCTCTACTCACAAAAAAACATCCTTTCTGAAAAAAATTGTTACCCTCATCAAAAAAATTTGAAACACTTTCCATGCTGTGTTTCATCACATCACATATGATTTCATATTTTCTATCCCAACGATAGTTGATCCAAAGTTTTGATTCTTAAGGATTCATCATTTATAAATGTAATTGTTCATTTTTTAAAGTCTTTCAAATTATTCAACAAATTTAAATCAATTTTCATAATAGAAGAACATCCACTATCTATAATCCAAGGTTTTTCTTGTTTTGTAGCTTTCAGAGTGGTTTCTACAATGAGATATTTTTATTTCTTGAACTTTGGATTTTCAGAATTGTTAGAAAACATTTTTATGGTGGTAAAAAAATAGGACATCATTTATTAATATTTACATGTTGTTCACACCTTTCACATATAATTTCCAATGGTTGGAGCCTATTTTCTACTTTTACCCCATCCTTCTCAAGTTTCATTAAAATAAACTTCTCAGACTTCTCCTTTTGAGGTGATTAAATCCACCTGAAACTTCATCTTATTAAATTTTTTGAATAGTAGTAACATTGTTGGTTTAACCAACACATATTAATCATATGTCACAATCCACCACAATACTATTATTTGGAGTAGAAGGAGTATTTTCCATTAAATCTTCCATACTGGGTGGTGTTGTAAAAACTTTTCTCATCAACCATCTTGTCTCTCTTATCTCAACCACCAACCTTTATATCATCAATCAAACTCATCTTTTTCATATTAGTATTTTTTTGGCTTTATAAGAACCATAATTATTAGAAATATACTCAGATTTAGAGTTTTTTGAAACATTTTTTGACTCATGGTTTTTAAACACATATGAATTCTCCACTTTGTTAATATTAACCACATATATAAATTTTCTATCTCTATTATTTTCATAAACAATTTAATCTTTATTCTCAACAATTGTTGGTATATTTTTTTGATCTTTATAATGTTTATATTATTTATAACATTCACCAACATCAGACATAGAGTTTTTAAATCTAATATTTCATTATTCAGTATTAGAAGGGTTTTTGGACAAGTTAAAACTCATTTTTTTTCTTTAAGCTTCATTTTAAGATGTTCATCATGATTGTTTTCATCCTAAATATATTTCATTAAATCATAAATATGTTTCAAAAGCTTTACTTTCTAATTAGGAAAACATTCTTGATTTTTTATTGAGGAACATTAATTTTTAAACTTCTTGATTTTCTTTCTCTTTCCTTACAATATTTCTCATGAATTATTTCAAATCGTCTTTCAAATGATATTCTAAATTTTTTTCCTGTTCTTCAGAACTAATTGTTTCAAATTATTCATTAGTCAATTTTGTAATAAAATAATTCTCACAAACATACTAAAAAAATATTTTGGATTTACCATCACTATCTTCTACTTCTTCATATTTCGTTAATAATATTATTCTTTTGGATTTGAAGATCATTTTATATTTTACTATACCAAAATATTTATCTTTATCACCCTATTTATTCCATTATTTTTTTCCCTTCTTTCTTCTTCATCAATATCTTATTGTTTCTTTCTCTATGTAAAATTTTCCACAAAGTGACCAATGGATCCACATTCCAAAAAATTCAAGGTATGATTACCATTATATTAATATTTATATCTTCTCGCATTTTTAAAAACCAAGGATAAATTATAATCAAGATTATTACATAACTCATTTTCATAATTAGAATCAACGACTTCATCTTCAATAATAATCTTCATTGAATTATCCTTCTTGACAGCCGTAAAAGACAATTTTCTATCAACATTTTTTTCTTTTCATATATTTCTTCTTTATCCTTTAATAAGTGATAGTGGGACGTTGTAATTCATCTATTGATAATGTTTTAGGATCTCGATCTTCCATTTAATAAACTATAGAATAAAACTTGTTAAGATGTATTCCTATGATATTTTCAACAACTTTTGAATCTTTTAACTTCTCACAAAGACATATAATAGTGCAGAAAATTCCATTTACCATATTAAAGAAGTCCCAAATGGATTCTTACTAACCCAATTAAAAATATTCATTTTGAGAATCTAGTTTTTTAAATTTTCCTTCTTTATTTCTGTATTTCTTTCATTTATTTTTTCAGCTAATCCCATATATCTGTTTCATGAAAGAAACCGTCACCCTTAAAAATTCACTTTCAGAATGTTTTGATAATAAAGAATTCTTGTCACTTCAATAATTCTCAATATTATTTTTATGATCTAATGTAAGGGGGAATTTATCATCAATAAGACAAAAAATATATGTTTTAGCTTCAAGAACATCATATCCAGTAGACATGAGATAGGGAAACATTCAATCTTTCTAGATATGATAGTTACCTCCATTAAAAACAATGGTACCTTTACTATTCACATAATTTAGATTCTCTATCAACTTCACTTAAAAACTTCATAAAAGGAACAAAAAATAGATCCTTTAGCTCTGATACCAGTTGAATGTGCCTAGTCATGTTAATTGTATCACTGAGTGGGGGAGTGATGAATCATTGATAAACTTTTCTTTTATGTTTCCTCACCTATGAAAAAACCTTTGACTCATGTTAAAGATTACTTTACCTACTGAAAAAAATTCCAATATACATCCAAAAGAACATAATAATTTATAAGTTTCACAATTCATCAAGAATATTTATATCCTAATTATAGATTTTGAAATTATCCAATACCAAAAAATAAACTAGAAATAAATCCTTTACTGTGGAATACAATGAGTTAGATATTCCCTTTCACTCGTGTAGCACTATGTAAATAATTCAATAGAGAGTCTGGTCTTTTAGGGACAAATGATGCAATTCATTGTTTTGTAATAAAAAATGTTACGATGATTCTTTATCAACATCCAAAAATGTATTCTTTCAAAACAGTTATTCACTTTATTACCCATAAGCTGGTAATAATTTCCTGGATCTTTTTTTTAAAACATAGTCTAATTTCATAGTCTAGTTATCTCAATCTGATTTCTCAATTAAAAAAATAATTATGTCTCTTTTAGAATATGATTGAGACAATACAAAACTAATTCTTCTCCAATCTATAAATACCAATAAGATAATTATTCCCAATATGATAATAGGTTGAATATGATAATCTCACCCAATATGATAACTAGTTGAATATGATAATCAACTAAATATGATGATTAACTAAATAGGTAGAAATATTGTCTCTTCTCATTTAATATATATCTTGAATGATGTCTTCAGGATAAAATTCCCAAAACCTCCTATTTTATCTATAATTTATTCAATTCTCTGTCATCTTTCATACTTTTCATGAATTTTACATTAGTCAGAAAGTATATGGTATATTACCTTTTATACTATCCCCAAACATGGTTTGGGTGGGATTCCTAAAATTTTACTGCTAAACCAAATTACCTGAATCATACATTTCGTTGGAATTTATAGTGTATCTTGACTTCATCTACATTTCTTCACCCTTATCATCTCTTCACAATAATTGTCAAATCTTCTAAAAACATCATCTCACTTCTGACTTTCTTCACAAATATCAGTGTAAGGTCCCGACCCCAGTTACCCAGGGTCGGTGCATTATTGCATAACATTGGCATGATCAAAAAAGATCAAGTCTCGAAAGAACGATTAGTTTAGTAGCCTTGGAAACACTAGATACATTCATAAATATTACATTACAATATAAATTGAAAAAATACAAAAACATAGTCTCCATTTTCCACTGTCACATCCCCTTCAGACTATCCCTGCAGGTCAATCCTAAAATACTTTTTCACATCCTGGAAAAAATTAAAACATTGAAATGGGTGAGCTCAGATGCTCAGTAATGATAACAATATATCAGAAGCTTTCATAAATAAACATTAACATTTAAGGAAATGTATAACTAAAACAAAAGACTTTTTAAACTTGAACTTCGGCATAATATGGAAAAAACAAATTTAAATAATGCCATTTACTTACTCACATGGATATTCCACTAGTCGAATAATCACATGCAATATCAATAACCACTTTCATAATGATGGAATGCATAATGCTAGACTATCATAACCACGTAGCCAAGGCCTCGTGCCAAGACTACAAATAATATTTTGTCAAGGCCTCGTGCCAAGACACTAGTTTGTCTCATGAAACCTACTGATGCATCGAGGAGCTATAGTGGGCTCCACCCGTCACTTATTAAGTCCAATGCATTCCTCATATGAATATGTTTAAACATATCATAAACCATAACATAATCGTATCACATAAAACTTCCATAAAGGAAACATAACATTTCCACATTTCAATCACTAGATATCAATACAACACATTGACATAATAAAAACACTTTCAAAACCATTTTCAATACCAAAATAAAGGAAAATTAAAACATTGTATTTATTTTTCATTTAAAAAATGTTATGGCTTGTAGAGGAAGCCGAAACTCAAATAATGGTCACGGCGGTAGAGAAGTCGTTGTCACCACATATGTATGACAAGAAAAACATTCCTTTTTGTCTTTTAGTAAAATTCTTCGTATAAAAAGATTCCTTTTGAATAAACATAAAAGTCAAAGGGGTTTATACACTGTATAAAAGAAAGTTGTGTATAAAACAAAATATGCCTCAATGGAAGAAGATTGAGATGAAGTCCCTTTAAAAGATATTTTTTTAAATAAAATAGTTATATTATGTTTATTCACTATAAGTACACATAAATAAAGTTCAAATATGAGATAGGACATAATAATATCATGTCATAATTTGAAAGTAGGAGATTAACCCAAAGAATAGAAATTGGGTTAGGAAGTTCCCTTACCTCAAGTCTGAATTCACTCGACCGTTATTTGATCTCCTGGATAATAAAATAGAGTTAATTTATAATTGCATAAGAACCTTTTTCAAGTTTATTTTTCCTTTTATATCACTTATTACCATGTTATGAACATTTTGTAATTATTTATGTTAATAACGGTCGTTTTGTCGATCATTGGTACTTGAGTCAAAAATAAACTTCTTAAAATTACAAGTTGTTCATGTGGTAAAATATAAATTATATCCATAATTATATTCATGATGTAGATATCATATAAATCATATATATCCATTATATACATTCATTTATAATATTACATAACATTTAGAGGTAATAAATGAAATGCACCGTTCATGGAGACGGTAAGCCGTACGTACGCATGAACGCTACTTTAATTTCTATTTCATATTTAATGGAATGAAATCATAATGATATAATGGTATATTATAATTATAGTATAATATCATGTATAATATTATTTACTCCATCCTTTATACATCCCACATATGGCATTAACGATTCAAATCACTTTGAGGGGGCGGTAGTCCGCACTTCCTAAAATGAAATTATCGCGTTTACCCATAATGGAAATCATAAAGGTACGACACAAATGAAAAATACAGAATAATAAGGAAAGAAACATAATATATATCATATATAAAATTAGTTTCATCATAATGGCCACCATTAGAGGTGTTAAAAGAATATTGAACAATCATCATTTCATGAGGCAGTATTTCGCCACCCACAGAAATAGTATGTTCTTTAACCATTAGACGGAGGTGTGTATAAGTGTAAATCAAATCCTTCTCATAACAATATCCTAGTATATTAAAGATACTGGTTTTGTTACAAAATAAAGTAATAAAAAGAGTTTAAGGGGTTGGAGAAGCAAAATAAAACAAAATAACATAAGAGAAGACATTACCTTAAAATCGGGTAACTATTTTATTGATTTGAGACAGAAGCATCCTTGGGAAAATTCTGCCCAAAGTGAGGCATCTATGAGTAAGAGAGGGAATTTGAGAGAGTATTTGGGCAGAGGTTGGCTGAGCCTAAATTATTTGAATGTGTGAGTAAGGTGGTAGTGGTGGGGGCCTTTTATAAGAGGAGAGGAGGGGCACTCTTGGAATGTCATGAAATGTTACTTTATTATATAATGAGTTTCGGATTTTAAAGGTCCCACACTTATATATTTCGAGGATAAGGTGATAAGGGTTAAACAAATAATCATCCAATAGGTTTTGGATAAGTTTAAGTCTTATATTTTACATTATATTTTTATTTTATTTAAATCGTTAATTAATGTGGTAATCACTGCATCATCATGGTGTCATAAATAATTTAATTTATATAATGTATAAAAATTATAAAAAAATTATCATGATGTCGAAAATATTTTTATATTTCTAATTAATATTTATATTCAAAAACATGACTTTTATAACCCCATTTAAAAATTGTTTTAGTAAAACAACTCATGTTTGTGACATTTTTATTTTAACATTAAATAAAAAGTTTTTAATTTCATTTTCCTACCAATGTGGATCCATGGGGTCCCCAAGTTGACCCATGGATTGTATTGGTCGGCCATGACTCATACAATAGGGCTAGGACAAGTGTAAAGGTATTTTCATATTTTTATAATATCATTTTTACCTTAAATTTCACTATTTACATTTAATCGCGATTAATTAAACTTAAAAGTTACTATTCACCAAAAAAATTATTTTAATCCCATTAAACCACATATTACTTCCTAATAACAACCATGTATGTATTATTTTTTAAAATAAAATGATAAAAGTGGTAATGTTTCATTTAAACGAAAAATTGGTTTTTTAACTACCACTTAGTGGTTTCACTATTCATCAAAAATTGATGTTTTTCAGAACAATGCCAAAATTTCATCCTAAGATATAATTGATATCCTGAATTCAAAAATGATGTCTATTTTAAAAAATTACAAACATATAAGTTGAATTAATTAATTTTATAACTCACACCCGCTGTCACAACAAATAGCGTGTTTTTAAGAAACAATATATATCAAAAGATTGACAATTATTTATGTCCAATTTCAAAGTGAAATTAATTCTAATGAACACCATTGGATAAAATGGTAAAAATTTATTCTAATTATACTTTAAAACCACTCAATAGTATAATTTATCACTATAAATTATTTTCATTAAAAAAGTTGTTTTATGTATTTTTTCACTATTCGTAAAAAAATGGAAATTCTCAGAAAATTACAAAAAATTCAACTTAAGATAA
The DNA here is from genome assembly GCA_963277665.1 of Viscum album. Taxonomy (NCBI): domain Eukaryota; kingdom Viridiplantae; phylum Streptophyta; class Magnoliopsida; order Santalales; family Viscaceae; genus Viscum; species Viscum album. Next base: position 933,482,559 of record OY728165.1, read on the forward strand.
TTTCGATATTACAAATAAAAAAGTGAAGTCCATTTTGAAATATAAAATTTCTATAAGTTTAAAAAGTGGGTATTACTATTCATAATTTATATTTCGATTGGTCGCGGTGTGTTAAAATATTGAACTTGCGTACAATGCAAGCTATTGCATTATTGAAAGAGAAGCGTATCATGGAAGCCTGGGGTGTTAAATTCTCCCCTCCTTCAATAAATTGCATCCTTGCAATTTGAAAATGTTCTTAGAAAATAAAACAATGAAAATAGAAAATACCTTTGTGGAAAACCCACATCGGAAATAGAGTTAACAAAAATATAACATTAAAAGAAAGAAAGAGAAGTACAAAGGTCACCTGAGATATCCCATACTAGGATTATATGAAAATATGGATATGGAGGGAAAAAAACCATCATGGTCTGATGGAGAGTTGTAGAAAAAAGGATTAGGAGAAAGTTAACCACAAGAAAATCACAAACTTGTGATTGGTTAAACGGTCATTGAATCCCCAGTTGGAAAAGTTAACCGACAACATTTTACTTTTAAGTTACCTTTCATAAAGTTGAGGAATTTATTTAAGAGATTTACTAATAACATAAGGAAATATACTTACTTGTCATATAGGATTTCATTCTTTAATAAATGTTTACCACGAACCCATCTTTCACTCCAAATAGTTACAGAACCCAAAAATATTCTATTTATCCTAACGGTATAAGGTTCCAAATATTACCACATACCATTTAGATTAGGAAAACTATTTTTTAATAACCAAGGACTTCCTAGAGGTAGTGGTAGGTAATAAAGGCATGTCGCACTATGGTTCTGGGTTCGATTCCTGCAGCTTTGTCCGACGCAACGGGTTATCCCCCAACCTGCAGGTTGTCCTTTTCCTAAAACTATAGTATTATAATATTCCAAAAATAATCTTCAGTAATGTTTTAAACTTAAACAATACTATCCAAAGTTCAACTTAATCCATTCCAACCTTCATAGTTATCCAAAATACCAATTTCCAGACATTCTGTAAAAGGTCTCTAATTTCCGAAATCAATTGTAACGTCAGATTCCCTAAACAAGGTAAATATTCTCTTATTTCCAAATACTAAAAATATGATTACCTTCATAATATTAAAACCTTAATGAAAACAACAAGTACTGCAGTACAATCCTTATATATATCACATTATTCTTATAAACATAATATTGTTCTTGAGTCCAAAAACACAAATAAAATAATTATTCAACTTCATCTGTAGTAACAACATATGCTTGGCCTTGATCCCTTGGCCTTTTCAGAGGTATGTTTCCCTGAAACTTAAGACATTCATTTGTAAAATTAACCATTTCTCTACAATTGTAGCATTCAACATTGATAGCCTATTTCTTTCCCTTGAAATCATGAGCCTGGTGACCTTTTTCTCCACATTTATAACAAACTCTCATTCCTTTTAGGCAAGTACCGGGGTGATTCTTTCCACAATTATCGCATAATGGAAAATCCTTCTTTCCCTTTTTCCCTTTATCAGTCTCTTGTTCCACCGTTCTATTCTTCTCTTGCTTTACTTTATTGTCATAATATTTAGATAATTCATTTTCTGTCTTGATAAAACACGAGACTATATCTTCGTACGACGAGATGGTTTGTGAGACTAATGCTCGACAGAGAAATGGTTTTAACCCATAAAAGAAACGATCAATATTACTTCTTGGGTTACGTATATAATCTGCAGCACACCTTGCTAACCTTGTAAAGTTGTCCTCATACTTTGCGACATTCTCATCCTCCTTTTGTCTCAGACTTAGAAATTTCCTTTCCATATCTGCTCGATGATCACGAGGAAAGTATTTTTCTAAGAAAAGCTCTTTGAACTCCCTCCATTCCATATTTGATACTTCATCATCTTCCTTTGGGTTTTGAATCAATGACCACCAATGATCAACATCTCCAGTGAGGCGGTAAACTACCATGATGACCTTCTCCCTTTCATTACTCCCCAAGGCGTGGAATATTTTCTCTAAGGAGTTTATCCATTGCTCAGATACTAATGGATTTGTACCCCCATTAAATGTTGGTGGTTGTTGCCTCATGAAACGGTCTAAAATTGATCCTCCACATTGCGGATCAAGGTGCTCCATACGAGTAAGGTTATTATTCATAACCTGAGTGAGTTGTCCCAATATGGGGATTAGTTGATCAGCCACAATTTTATCTCCAGATCCACAATAATTATCTTGAGCAGGAGGGTAATCCCTACACAGAGTGCATTCATTGATACAGTTTCCATTCCTTCCACTAGGATCCATTTGTAAACAATGGCATAAACTAGATTAGTTCATGAATCAAAATACATAATTCCATAATTGTAAAATACTTAACATAAATTGAACTATTTACGGATATAATCCATAATCATAAAAATATTTTCATTGAGGAAGTATATACTCAAAAACCCTTCATAATGGTTTGTAAAGAAAAAGAAAATTATCCTAAGAATATCCCCCGAGAGTGTCGTAACCAAGAGTGCAGCAAGGCCCGTTGTCGTGCACCAGTTCCCATTCGAGTCCATCTCAAAGCGGTGTTTTCAGGTTTTACCCCTAGGTACATCTGTGCTAGAGTCGCCTCTACTTGCTCGTATCCTGACAGAGATGTATTGCTCAGAAACTCACAAAAATCTCTATAACACCAAAATTCTAGGAAGTTCTTCTATACTAATCCTCAATGTCTATCTTAGGGCTATGTGCTCTAATCAGAGTTTATCTAAATCTAGCTTCCAAGTTTAGTAGTAAACTGCCTCTGATACTAACTATAACTCCCCAACCCCAGTTACCAAGAGTCGGTGCATTATTGCATAACATTTGCATGATCAAAAAAGATCAAGTCTTGAAATACTGATTAGTTTAGTAGCCTTGGAAACATAGATACATTTATAAATGTTACATTACATCATAAAGTGAAAAACTACAATAACATAGTCTCCATTTTCCACTGTCATATCCCCTTTAGACTATCCCTTCAGGTGAATCCTAAAATACTTCTTCACATCCTGGAAAAAATTAAAACATTGAAAGGGGTGAGCTCAGATGCTCAGTAAGGATAACAATATATCAGAAGCTTTTATAAATAAACATTAACATTTAAGGCAATGTATAACTAAAACAAAAGCCTTTTTAAACTTGAACTTTAGTATAATATGGAAAAAATAAAATTAAATAATTCCATTTACTTACTCACATGGATATTCTACTAGTCGAATAATCACATACAATATCAATAACCACTTTCATAATGATGGAAGGCATAATGCCAGACTATCATAACCACATAGCCAATGCCTCGTGCCAAGAATACAAATAATATTTTGTCAAGGCCTCGTGCCAAGACAATAGTTTGTCTCATGAGACCTGTCGATGCATCGAGGAGCTATAGCGGGCTCCACCTGTCACTTATTAAGTCTAATTCATTCCTCATATGAATAGGTTTAAACATATCATAAACCATAACATAATCATATCACATAAAACATGCATAAAGGAAACCTAACATTTCCACATTTCAATCACTAGATATCAATACAACACATTGACATAATAAAATCACTTTCAAAACCATTTTTAATACCAAAATAAAGGAAAACTAAAACATTGTATTTATTTTTCATTTAAAATAAAGTTATGTATTTTAGAGGAAGCCGAAACTCAAATAATGGTCACGGCGGCAGAGAAGTCGTTGTCGCCGCATACGTACGACAAGAAAAACATTCCTTTTTTCTTTTATTAAAACGCTTCGTATAAAAAGATTCCATTTGAATAAACGTAAAAGTCAAAGGGGTTTATACACTGTATAAAAGAAAGCTGTGTATAAAACAAAATATGCCTTAGTGGAAGGAGATTGAGACGAAGTCCCTTAAAAAGATCATTTGTTTAAATAAAAAAGATCTATTATGTGTATTCACTATACGTACACATAAAGAAAGTACAAATATGAGATAGGACATAATAATATCATGAAATAATTTCAAAGTAGGAGATTAACCCAAAGAATAGAAATTGGGTTAAGAAGTTCCCTTACCTCGTGTCCGAATTCACTCAACCTTTCTTTGATCTCCTGAATAATAAACTAGAGTTAATTTATAATTTCTTAAGAACCTTTTTCAAGTTTATTATTCATTTTATATCACTTATTACCATGTTATGAACATTATTTAATCAGTTATGTTAATAACGGTCGTTTTGTCGATCTTTGGTACTTGAGTCAAAAATAAACTTCTTAAAATTACAAGTTGTTCATTTGGTAAAATATCTATTATATCCATAATTATATTCATGATTTAGATATCATATACAAAATATATATCCAGTATATACATTCATTTATAATATTACATAACATTTACAGGTAAGAAATGAAATGCACTGTTCATGGAGACGGTAAGCCGTACGTACGAATGAATGCTACTTTCATTTCTATTTCATATTTAATGGAATGAAATCATAATTATATAAAGGTATATTATAATTCCATTATAATATCATGTATAATATTATTTACTCCATCCTTTATACACCCCACATATGGCATTCACGATTCAAATCACTTTGAGGGGGCAGTAGTCTGTACTTCCTAAAATGAAATTATCGCGTTTACGCATAATGGAAATCATAAAAGTACGCCATAAATGAAAAAATAAAGAATCATAAGGAAAAAAACATAATATATATCATATATAAAAATAGTGTCATCATAATGGCCACCATTAGAGGTGTTAAAAGAATATTGAACAATCATCATTTCGTGAGGGAGTATTTCGCCACCCACAGAAATAGTATGTTCTTTAACCATTATACGGAGGTGTGTGTAAGTGTAAATCAAATAAATCTCATAAAAACATCCTAGTATATTAAAGATACTGGTTATATTACAAAATAAGAGAATAAAAAGAGTTTAAGGGGTTGGAGAAGAAAAATAAAACAAAATAACATAAGAGAAGACATTACCTTAAAATCGGGTAACTATTTTGTTGATTTGAGCCAAAAGCTTCCTTGGTAAGACTTCTGCCCAAAGTGAGGATTCTATGAGTAAGAGTGGGAAGTTTAGAGAGTATTTGGGAAGAGTTTGTCTGAGCCAAAATGCTTTGATGGTGTGAGTAAGGTGGTAGTGGTGGGGGCCTTTTATAAGAGGAGAGGAGGGGAACTCATGGAAAGTCATGAAATGTTACTTTATTATATAATGAGTTTAGAATTTTAAAGGTCCCACACTTATATATTTCTAGGATAATGTGATAAGGGTTCGAAATATACTCATCAAATAGGTTTTTGACAAGTGTAATTCTTATATTTTACATTATCTTTTTATTTTATTTAAATCGTTAATTAATGAGGTAATCGCTGCATCATCATGGTGTCATAAATAATTTAATTTATTTAATGTCTAAAAATTATAAAAAAATTATCATGATGTCATAAATCTCTTTCACTTTCGGATGAATATTTATAGTCAAAAACATGACTTGTGTAACCGCATTTTAAAATTGTTTTAGTAAAATAACTCATGTTTGTGACATTTTTATTTTAACATTAAATAAAAAGTTTTTAATGTCATTTTCCTACAAAAGTGGCTCCATGGGGTCCCCAAGTTGACCAATGGATTGTCTTGGTCGGCCATGACTCATCAAATAGGGTTAGGAAAAGTGTAATGTTATTTTCATATTTTTATAATATCATTTTTACCTTATATTTCACTAATTACCTTTAATCGCGATTAATTAAGCTTAAAAGTTACTATTCGCCAAAAAATTATTTTAATCCCATTGAACCAAATTTTACTTCCTAATGACAACCATGTATGTCTGATTTTTGAAAATCAAATCACAGAAGTGGTAATGTTTCATTTAAACGAAAAATCAGTTTTTTAACTACCACTAAGTGGTTTCACTATTCATCAAAAATTGAAGTTTTTCAGAACAATGCCAAAATATCACCCTAAGTTATAATTGATATTACGAATTCAAAAATTATGTCTATTTTAAAAAATTTCAAACATATAAGTTGAATTAATTAAATTTATAACTAATTCCCACTGTCACAACAAATAGCGTGTTTTTAAGACACAATATATATCAAAAGATTGACAATTGTTTATGTCCAATTTCAAAGTGAAATTAATTCTAATGAACACCATTGGATAAAAAGGTAAAACTATATTATAATTATAATTTAAAACCACTAAATAGTATAATTTATCAATATAAATTATTTTGATTAAAAAAGTTGTTTTAAGTATTTTTTCACTATTCATAAAAAATGGAAGTTCTCAGAAAATTACAAAAAACTCAACTTAGGATAATTTCGATATTATGAATACATGAATGAAGTCCATTTTCAAATATAAAATTTCTATAATTTTAAAATGTGGGTATTACTATTCATAATGGCTATTTTGATTGGTCACGGTGTGTTAGAATCTTGAACTTGCGTACAATTCATGCTATTGCATTATTGAAAGAGAAGCGTATCGTGGAAGCCTGGGGTGTTACATTCTCCTATCCTTAAATAAATTTCATCCTCGTAATTTGAAAATGTTATTCAAAAATAAGAGGATGAAAATAGAAAATAACATTGTGGAAAACCCACATCGGAAATAGGGTTAATGAAAATATAACATTAAAATAAAGGAAGAGAAGTACAAAGGTCACCCGAGATAGCCCATAATAGGCTTATATGAAAATATGGATATGGAGGAAAAACAAACCAACAAGGTCTGATGGAGAGTTGAAGAAAACAAGATTAGGAGAATGTTAACCACAAGAAAATCACAAACTTGTGATTGGTTAAACGGTCATTGAATCCCCAGTTGGAAAATTTAACTGACAACGTTTTTGTTTTAAGTTACCTTTCATAAAGATGAGGAATTTATTTAAGAGATTTACTAAGAACATAAGGAAATATACTTACTTGTCATGTAGGCATTCATTCTTTCATAAAATTTTACCATGAACCCATCTTTCACTCAAAATGGTAACAGAACTCAAAAATATTCTATATATCCTAACTATATAAGGTTCAAAATATTACCACATACCATTTAGATTAGGAAAACTATTTTGTAATAACCAGGGTCTTTTTGTAGGCTAGTGGTAGGTAATAAAGGCCTGTTGCACTATGGTTGTGGGTTCGATTCCTGCAGCTTTGTCCGACACGACGGGTTATCCCCCAACCTGCAGGCTGTCCTTTTCCTAAAACTATAGTATTATAATATTCCAAAAATAATCTTCATAAATGTTTTAACCTTAAACAAAACTATCCAAAGTTCAACTTAATCCATTACAACCTTTATAGTTATCCAAAATACCTATTTCCAGACTTTCTGTAAAAGGTCTCTAATTTGCAAAACCAATTGTAACATCAGATTCCCCAAACAAGGTAATGTTTCTCTTATTCCCACATTATAAAAATATGATTACCTTCATCATATTAAAACCTTAATGAAAACAACAAGTACTACAGTACAATCCTTATATATATCACATTATTCTTATAACCATAATATAGTTCTTGAGTCCAAAAACACAAATAAAATAATTATTCAACTTCATATGTAGTAACATCATAAGCTTGGGCTTGATCCCTTGGCCTTTTCAGAAGTATTTTTTCCTGAGGCTTAGGAAATTAATTTGCATAATACCCCATTTCTCTACAATTGTAGCATTCAACATTGATAGCCTCTTTCTTTCCCTTGCAATCACGAGCGTGGTGACCTTTTCTCTCCATTTATAAAAAACTCCCATTCCTTTTGGGCAAGTACCGGGGTGAATCTTCCCACAATTATCACATAATGGAAAATACTTCTTTCCATTTTTCCCTTTATCTGTCTCTTGTTCCACTGTTCTCTTCTTCTCTTGCTTTACTTTATTGTCATAAGATTTAGATAATTCCTTTTCTGTCTTGATAGAACTCGAGACTATATCTTCGTACGATGAGAAGGTTTGTGAGACTAATGCTCGACGAAGAAATGGTTTTAACCCATCAAAGAAATGATCAATATTACTTCTTGGGTTACGTACATAATCTGCAGCATACCTTGCTAACCTTGTAAAGTTGGCCTCATACTTTGTGACAATCTCATCCTCCTTTTGTCTCAGACTTAGAAATTTCCTTTCCATATCGGCTTGATGGTCACGAGGAAAGTATTTTTCTAAGAAATGCTCTTTAAACTCCCTCCATTCCATATTTGATACTTTATCATCTTCCTTTGTGTTTTGAATTAATGACCACCATTGATCAGCATCTCCAGTGAGGTGGTAAACTGCAATGATGACCTTATCCCTTTCGCTACTCCCCAAGGCGTGGAATATTTTCTCTAAGGAGTTTATCCATTGCTCAGATACTAAGAGATTTGTACACCCATTAAATGTTGGTGGTTTTTTCCTCATGAAGCGGTCTAAAATTGATCCTCCATGTTGCGGATCAGGGTGATCCATACGAGTAAGGTTATTATTCATCACCTGAGTGAGTTGTCCCAGTATGGTGATAAGTTGATCAGCACTAGTCGTATCTCCAGATCCACAATAATTATCTTGAGCAGGAGGGCAATCCCTACACGGAGTGCGTGCATTGATACAGTTTCTATTCCTTCCGCTAGGGGCCATTTCTAAACAATGGCATAAACTAGATTAGTTCATGAATCAAAATACATAATTCCATAATTGTAAAATACTTAACATAAATTAAACTATTTATGGATATAATCCATAATCATAAAAATATTTTCATTGAGGAATTATATACTCATAAACCCTTCATAATGGTTTGTAAAGAAAATGAAAATTATCCTAAGAATATCCCATGGGAGTGTCGTAACCAAGAGTGCAGCAAGGCCCGTTGTCGTGCACCAGTTCCCGTTCAAGTCTATCTCAAAGCAGTGTTTTCAGGTTTTACCCCTAGGTACATATGTGCTAGAGCCACCTCTACATGATCGTATCTAGAGAGGGATTTATTGCTCGGAAACTCACAAAAATCTCTATAATATAAAAATTCTAGGAAGTTCTTTTATACTAATCCTCAATGTCTATCTTAGGGCTATGTTCTCTAATCAAAGTTTATCTAAATCTATCTTCCAAGGTTAGTACTAAACTACCTCTGATACCAACTGTAACGCCCTGACCCTAGTTACCCAGAGTCGGTGCATTATTGCATAACATTGGCATGATCACAAAAGATCATGTCTCGAAAGACCGATTAGTTTAGTAGCCTTGTAAATACTAGATACATTCATAAATGTTACATTACATCATAAATTGAAAAACTACAATAACATAGTCTCTATTTTCCACTGTCATATCACCTTCATACTATCCCTGCAGGTCAATCCTAAAATACTTCTTCACATCCTGGAAAAATTTAAAACATTGAAAGGGGTGAGCTCAGATGCTCAGTAAGGATACCAATATAGCGGAAGCTTTCATAAATAAACATTAACATTTAAGGCAATGTATAAGTAAAACAAGAGCCTTTTTAAACTTGAACTTCAGCATAATATGGAAAAAATAAAATTAAATAATTCCATTTACTTACTCACATGGATATTCTACTAGTCGAATAATCACATGAAATATCAATAACCACTTTCAAAATGATGTAATGAATAATTCCAGACTATAATAACCACGTAGCCAAGGCCTTGTGCCAAGACTAAAAATAATATTTTGTCAAGGCCTCATGCCAAGACACTAGTTTGTCTCATGAGACCTTTCGATGCATCGAGGAGCTATAGCGGGCTCCACCCGTCACTTATTAAGTCCAATGCATTCCTCATATGAATAGGTTTAAACATATCATAAACCATAACATAATCGTATCACATAAAACATCCATAAAGGAAACATAACATTTCCACATTTCAATCACTAGATATCAATACTACACATTGACATAACAAAAACACTTTCAAAACCATTTTCAATACCAAAATAAAGGAAAATTAAAACATTGTATTTATTTTTCATTTTAAAAAAAAGTTATGGCTTGTAGAGGAATCCGAAACTCAAATAATGGTCACGGCGGCGGAGAAGTCGATGTCACCACATACGTATGACAAGAAAAACATTCATTTTTGTCTTTTAGTAAAATTATTTGTATAAAAATATTCCTTTTGAATAAACGTAAAAGTCAGAGGGGTTTATACGCTGTATAAAAGAAAGTTGTGTATAAAACAAAATATGCCTCAATGGAAGGAGATTGAGACGAAGTCACTAACAAAGTTCATTTTTTAAAATAAAATAGATCTATTATGTGTATTCACTATAAGTACACATAATGAAAGTACAAATACGAGATAGGACATAATAATATCATGATATAATTTGAAAGTAGGAGATTAACCCAAACAATAGAAATTAGGTTAAGAAGTTCCCTTACCTCGTGTCCAAATTCACTCGACCGTTCTTTGATCTCCTGAATAATAAAATAGAGTTAATTTATAATTGATTAAGAACCGTTTTTCACGTTTATTATTCCTTTTATATCACTTATTACCATGTTATTAACATTATGTAATTATTTATGTTAATAACGGTCGTTTTGTCGGTCATTGGTACTTGAGTCAAAAATAAACTTTTTAAAATTACAAGTTGTTCATGTGGTAAAATATCCATTATATCCATAATTATATTCATTATGTAGATATCATATACATCATATATATCCAACGTATACATTCATTTATAATATTACATAACATTTAGTGGTAAGAAATGAAATGCATCGTTCATGGAGACGGTAAGCCGTACGTACGCATGAACACTACTTTCATTTCTATTTCATATTTAATGGAATGAAATCATAATGATATAAAGGTATATTATAATTCCAGTATAATATCATGTATAATATTATTTACTCCATCCTTTATACATCCCACATATGGCATTAACGATTCAAATCACTTTGAGGGGGCGGTAGTCCGCACTTCCTAAAATGAAATTATCGCGTTTACCCATAATGGAAATCATAAAGGTACGCCATGAATGAAAAATACAGAATCATATGGAAACAAAACATAATATATATCATATATAAAAATAGTGTCATCATAATGGCCACCATTAGACGTGTTAAAAGAATATTGAACAATCATCATTTCGTGAGGCAGTATTTCACCACCCACAGAAATAGTATGTTCTTTAACCATTAGATGGAGGAGTGTGTAAGTTTAAATACAATAATTCTCATAACAACATCCTATTATATTGAAGATACTGGTGTTGTTAGAAAATAAAGGAATAAAAATAGTTTAAGGGGTTGGAGAAGCAAAATAAAACAAAATAACATAAGATAAGACATTACCTTAAAATCGGGTAACTATTTCTCTGATTTGAGCCAAAAGATTCCTTGGGAAGAATTATTCCCAAAGTGAGGCTTCTAGGAGTAAGAGAGGGAAGTTGAGAGAGTATTTGGGAAGAGGTTGGCTGAGCCAAAATTCATTCAAGGTGTGAGTAAGGTGGTAGTGGTGTGGGCCTTTTATAAGAGGAGAGGAGGGGCACTCTTGGAAAGTCATGAAATGTTAATTTATTATATAATGAGTTTCGGATTTTAAAGGTCCCACACTTATATATTTCGAGGATAAGGTGATAATTGTTTGAAATATACTCATCCAATGGGTTTTTGACAAGTGTAAGTCTTAGATTTTACATTATCTTTTTATTTTATTTAAATCGTTAATTAATGAGGTAATCACTGCATCATCATGGTGTCATAAATAATTTAATTTATATAATGTCTAAAAATTATAAAAAAATTATCATGATGTCTAAAATATTTTTAGATTTATAATTAATATTTATAGTCAGAAAAATTACTTGTATAACCCCATTGAAAAATTATTTTAGTAAAACAACTCATGTTTGTGACTTTTTTATTTTAACATTAAATAAAAAGTTTTTAATGTCATTTTCCTACCAAAGTGGCTCCATGGGGTCCCCAAGTTGACCCATGAATTTTATTGGTTGTCCATGACTCATCTAATAGGGGTAGGACAAGTTTAATGGTATTTTCATATTTTTATAATATCATTTTTACCTTAAATTTCACTAATTACCTTTAATCGCGATTAATTAAACTTAAAAGTTACTATTCACCAAAAAATTATTTTAATCTCATTGAACCAAATTTTACTTCCTAATGAAAACCATGTATGTCGGATTTTTGAATATCAAATCACAGAAGTGGTAATGTTTCATTTAAATGAAAAAGCAGTTTTTTAACTACCACTTAGTGGTTTCACTATTCATCAAAAATTGAAGTTTTTCAGAACAATTCCAAAATTTCACCCTAAGCTATAATTGATATTCCGAATTCAAAAATGATGTCTATTTTAAAAAATTCCAAACATATAAGTTGCATTAATTAATTTTATAACTAATTCTCGCTGTTACAACAAATATTGTGTTTTTAAGAAACAATATATATCAAAAGATTAACAATTGTTTATGTCCAATTTCAAAGTGAAATTAATTATAATGGACACAATTGGATAAAATGGTAAAATTATATTTTAATTATACTTTAAAACCACTAAATAGTATAATTTATCACTATAAATTATTTTGATTAAAAAATTTGTTTTAAGTATTATTTCACTATTCATAAAAAAATGGAAGTTCTCAGAAAATTACAAAAAATTCATCTTAGGATAATTTCTATATTACGAATACAAAAATGAAGTGTATTTTTAAATATAAAATTTCTATAATTTTAAAAAGTGGGTATTACTATTCATAATGGCTATTTTGATTGGTCGCGGTGTGTTAGAATCTCAAACTTGCGTATAATGCAAGCTATTGCATTTTTGAAAGAGAAGCGTAACGTGGAAGCATGGGGTGTTACAATCAGTCTGATTATGATTCTCAATTCTGATTAACATTTTTATCTACCTCATTATGATGTATTAAAATGTAAAATAATAGATTATTTTTCTTATTTTCTATTGACCCAATTAAAAGAAAACTAATGTAATTCAACTAATTTTAAATGGTTGAGTACATTGCTGATTAAAATATGAATTTTTTTATTGGTCCCCATATATGTTTATTTTTCTTTTTAATCATTAGTCCAAAAAAATTATTCCTATTATGATTATGATTTCATACCGAGTATGATGGACTGATATCAACAACTGATTTCTCTACTGAATATGATACAAATTAATTTTTCTACTCAAAAAATTATTCCATTAATGAATAAAATGGAATACTAAATATGGTGGACCAGTGTTAGAAGCTTTAACTTTATCAAATTATTTCTTTTCTTAATTATGATTATCCCTCTCATCCTTTTAACAAATCCCCATATAAAAAACTTATTATGATGATCTTTAAAACATTTGATTCACAAACTTTATTTTTTTTACAAACAACAACTTGTATCATGTCTTCTTCGAGGACTTTTAATATGTTGAAGATCAGTTTCAACTTTTTCAAAATTATCAAGGAAAGAATTGTAACATACATATCATTCATCAACATATTTCATTGCTAAACATCTTTAATAATATTAGCATGATTATGGTCAAAATGAATATGATTTTCCAAACCTTTATTCCCTATTGTTGTATAAATCTTATATCACATGTTTTACATAATACATATGATTTATAAGAACATAAATATCAGAAAATAATCATCTCATTTATATATGATCCATGATTAATCTAATAATGATCATAAAATCATTATGATCATATTTTCTTTAATTTAACCTAAGGTGGATCTGATGATCCTTTCCAGAAAACAACATCCAAATATGTTGGAATTTATTAACAATTTTGGGTCAAATTTTCTTGAATAGAATGGTCAGTCTGATTTTCACCAAATAAAAAGTGTGGTGATTTATTTTCTTATTAATATTCCTTGAAAACAAAATAAAATACCTGAATTTGATAACCAACCTTATTAGATTGTTCCTAATAGTCAAAATCTTGTGTGGGGATATTCTGGGCCAAGTGGACTACCCAAACTCATTTTGGGTTAGGACAACCTACCTGGGCCCATTTCGGGGTGGATCAATTTCAACCAGGTTGAGGTAGGTGGAGCCATGATTTTACACACCAATTGTGGAATCAACACATAACTAGGTTTAGTCAGAGGGTTGATGCGAGCTCAGTGGTGTGGAACCCAAATAAGCTGGTTCAAAGTGCTGCAATAGTGGTCTCACTAGGAAATGGTGTGACATGGTTAGGCTATGGAGCCCTACAGTAGATGGAGGGTGGTGATGTGTATGGTCACTAAATCATTGGATCAGACTCGAGGAGGAGATGTTGAAGCTCTATATGGTGGATCGATGACTTAGGAGGGAGTTATTAGAACATGATGAAGGGGGAACACACAGGCTCACACGATCTTCTAAGGGAGGAGGTCCCAAACCCAGGGTGGAGGAGTTGGTGTGATGAGGGAGGATCTAGTGGTGGGTGGATGGTGGCATAGATAAAGGTAAAAAGGTATAGGTGGGTACTATAGGTAAGTGGCATCCCAACATTTCCAGTTGGGTGCAGTGCCTATGACACACCTACAATTGTGTTTGGGAAGGAAGTGGAGTAGTTGGGGAGGGATGAACCATGTAGTGGTAATGGTGGTGCAGAGATTTCATTTTAAAGTGAGAAAAGCAGTGAAATTTATATGCTGGAGGAGGGAGGATGTAGGGATTCATGCTTCTGAAAAAAAGGTGGAGAATGTTATTATTAGATTCTCATAAAAGGAGGGTGGTCCCCTTTTCTATGTTTTTTTTAATTTTTATTTATATTTATAAAATATGTCAACATGATTATGAAATTAAAATATTTTTATTTTCCCATCATCTGCCTCTAGATTATTTTATTCTAATCTAATTAATTTTTTTATTGAGAAATTCACACCACCCTCTTAAAAATTATAAATGCAAAACTTGTAGGATGTTTTTTGATACCTACTCAAAGAATTATTGTAGCCACTCCCCATGAAAAAACATTAATTCATATACTATTTATTAATTGTATGAACATTTTTTATTCCACATATTCATTTAAAATTTGGGTAACTGGCTAGAGTAATATCAACCTCCGAATTCCAACTAGTACCTAAAAATAATTACATAAGATTTTTCGCTAGGAAGAATACATCGTTGAGTGATCTAGATAAAATAAACTTATATTTATTATAATTTTAATTCTCTACAAAAAACTATAAACAACCCATATTAAAAATACCGATTTCCCACAACTTGGATGTTAAAATTCAGAATGATGTACAATCAATTACATTGTAAATGGTTTAAATCCCGTTACTTAAATCTAAAGATAATTTAATTTTTTTAGATCATAAAATTCATGATATACTTTTGGTACCATTTGATGGTACTAGGACATAAAGAGGAATTCAGTGTAACATGGATTTTAAAAAAATCATTATTGGAATGATGGTACTCATCGCCTCAGGAAATCTAAGCCCTAGTAAGGTGTAAAAATATCATATAAATTAAACACACCTAAATAAACTAAAATGAGTAACTCATTACAAATCAAAGAGTTCTTGGATGTAGATCATTTTCGGCGACCCTTGATTGAAGCATTTTGAAGCTAAACCCCTATATATCATCCAAATATGATTTAAGAATCCATGTTCTCATAATTCATTGAATTTCGGGTGCTAGAATGGTTCTTATATGAATCTTTTAATGTCATGATGGTTACCTTGATCTCATTCCTTTGATGTGTTGAAGGCATCCTTAGATCATTTCTTAAATAAATACATTCTCTCTCTACAACATGGGAGTAGAAGAGAGAAGATCTTGTTTTGAAATGAATGAATGGTTCATGGATTGTGTCTCTCCTTTTACATATATAGTGAGTTGTGTTGATACCCGGAAAGGGTTCCCCAACTCCAGGAAATAAAACAACAACTAAATAAGAAATAGGTAATTAATTATGACAAACTAAACTGAATCATAATATTATTAATATTTTATCACATACCTATAATATGTATATTAAATATATTCTTTTATACAAATGATTCATTTAACATGACTTTTAATTCCTTACAAAATTAAATAAAATTGGATTATTAATATAAAATTTGTTCGTACAATATTTGTTTTATATTCACTAAATACATTATGATTAACTATAAAAAATAAATTCATCCTGATTATCCTATACTCCAATAATAACAAATTTATTTATTCATTTGTGGTCTTAAATAGTTATATAACCCCCAAAAACTTTGGTGGGTCCCACCACGTCCTATTTACCTATTAACTGAAATATGGAAGATTCATGAATATGCTATTGTGTGTGACCCTATAGGACCTCATATTGATGGTATTTAATAGTCCTCAAACATCAATAGTAGAGTATAACAACCCATCAAGGCCCCAAAAGAGATAAGGAATGGTCATAGAAACAACAATCAACTTATAAACACACACTGTGTAATATAATCCATTTGCCTTTAGATATATCATAAAGAAGGAAACACATGTGTGTCATCATCCTTTCTTTCTTCATTTTTTATTAATCTATCTAGATGGATTTACATTCTACTACTTAGAACAAGGATTTATAAAGGCGCTACCATCACGATCAACTAGGTCCGAGATATATTACTTCCTCAACTCAAGAGTGATCAATTCTATCTAGATCAATCTATTATTGTCATACCATTAATGACACACCAAACACAGGATACCTCACCATGATTTAATTATCAAGATTTTTCCTTTCCTTGAAGTACATGATCATATAGAACACATTGAAAATGATCTCATCTCAAGAGAACAATAAACATGTCCATATATAGAAACATCCAATGACACCTAGAAACATGAATTGTTCCTTTTTGGTTGGTCTTTTCTTATGATCTCACCTACCATAGATCACAAAGTGAGAACTTCAGATGAATAATTCTCAATTCTTATAATATCTTAGCAACTGATTGTCAGACGTCAACTATTCCCTTTTAGTATGATGTATCTAGACTATAAGACATTTGTTAATGATTAAATTCTTAGTGTCATGAGGTTCTCATTATAGCATTGGATTTTCTATAACATTTTTATATGAAAATTAATATATGTAAATTACAATTTAAATTGTGGAAAAAGAAATTTATACATTATAATTATAATTATACATCATCCATATCTCGATATATATAAAAAATTGTAATTTAAAATTACTATTTCAGTTGGGTCTATGGAATCCACTATTACTACAGTTTTTCTATAAAATGAATTAGGTTCTTCTGGTATCAGTACCACCACTCCAGCTAAAGACATGGTAGTAGGAGCCTTATACACATTTGGTAAGCCTAACTTCTACTCCACCATAAGTAACACCTCATTATAAATTGTTATAAAGTATCAAACTCAATTCTAACATGTATTTGTATCAATGATGAATATAAGTTAAATGAATAAATACTTACATATTATGTAGGATTCAACGATATTTCTTTCTATTGAATGCATCAAACCTCCAAATACATCATCCTTTGCAACCTCCATATATACCAGCAGTCCAAGGCCTAGACTGTTGGAAGAACGATCACCCACCAGAGACCCCTCTGTATTTTTGGTCCCCATAGAAAGTCGTGAAATGATCTAATAACTTCTGTTCCACTTCAAGGAAAAAATTAAAATAGTAAATTAAATTTAGAATGAAAACAACTATTGAGAAAAAAAGGAACCAGATAAAGAAATATCAATGTTTGCCTTCAGGACTCAATGGGATATGGATGATCAACTACCTAAATTGATGCATCCCATAGGAATATAATGTGACCTCCAATATTTTAGGGTATATCTCCCCACCTATAATGAGGAGGTATATAAAATTATGAAATAGTGTCTCTATTTACTCCATTTCATCCCCAATATTTTTTTCTTGAGGACATTCCATGGTCTTCTCCTCTTTACATCCTGGTTCAAGAATGGATCCTAGAATGAAAAATATCACAGATCAATGTTTATTTATAATGATAAATCTAAAATTATTCGTTTTTTCATGCATTGTGAGCTCTCTCATCTGTTAATTGGGTAAAATATCCACAATTTTAGTTATATAACTACTAATATCTACAATAATTCATGATAAATATCTATCTACAGATTCCCTTGGATAGACTTCATGAGCTGCGACTTCTAGATCTAGTAGCTCTTTGACTAGTAAAAAGTTCGACATCTGAAAAAACATGGTGTTCACACAATCAGTGTATAGTTCAACTTCATCATAATTGTGATACATCAACTATATTGTAGAGATATAGTTTAGAATCTCCCAATGTCATCCATAATACAGATTATGGGGATCATGATTTCTTCCATCTGAATCCCTCTCCCCATGTGTTGATATAATATTTTCCTTATCGTGAGGGTCATCTATATCTAATCTCTTGTTTCCTAGAACTCAATTAATAATTCAATTTTTTTAACCAATATGAAGTTTCATAGATTATTTTTTTAAAACCATGTGAGACCTGTCTATAATGGTCCAATAACTTTTAAATTTCTCTATTATTATTTTCTTAGAATCCTTAAAATTTTGAGAACATGTGAACTATATGCCTCTCCCACCACATGTATTGTCCTTCCCACATTAAAAGATTAGTTGAGTACATCCCACCTTCTGCTAATCCACCCCTAATATTTACTCAATAGGTCCACCCAAACCACTTATTATCATAACACTAAATTAGGATATGAATCCAAACACCATTGAAAAACATACATGTATAGGAAAATTGAATCACCAACTATGTAAACTATGATCATTTCTCATGAACCGTCCTACATCAGCATACAATGGAGCTTTCATATTAGGGTAAGGTGTATCTCTAAATAAGCCCTTATCTATAATATGGTATGAGATTCTAGATATATTATAATAGATAGTTGAACCTTTATGGGGTTTATAACTCATAGTATGTGGTATTGCCTATCTATGTGACAAAAACCCACACCATAGAAAGACAGAAGTTGAATACTATGTTTTATATCTTCCCACTAGTTATTAAATATTTCCCCATACATAAAGTTTAATGGATGAATGATGAAGAAAAAATGGGTGGTAATCTAATCCTCCACTCCATCCACATCCATCAACATTGGCTACACTTCAATAATGTTATGTCTTTATTAACTAAATAAAATTTATGGAGGGGTAATAGTATTAAAAAATAGATACCCTATGATGTTAATGGACTATAGAGGTGTATAAGCCTACCCATTTGGATGAGATGCCCCAAAAAATCATAGATCCTCTAAAACACTTGAATAGTGAGTTTGACATGGTTACTCCCTACTAACAATAACTTTATAGCAAGTGTTATTGTCTTCACAACCATTTTTGAATACCTAGTGAGAAATAGCCATCTTCTTATGATTTCATCCAAGAATACTATAATCCTGGCCAATAGGATCTATTCCTTCAAAATGTAAACCTATTGATCATACTAGCCTTTATTGATAAGGGGCCATTGTGATATGGTCCTCCCACACTATTAAACCCCTAGAAACTACTTCGGTTATGCCAGCTTGTGATCTTAGGGAATATTATAGAAGGTTTAGCCACTTGTTGAATGAGATTTTTGGATTAAAGCCCAATTTGTATCAAAGAAACCCCACCAAATCATCAAGTAACACCCATGAAACTATCAAATTATACTCTAAATTCCCCTAGTTATCTATTGTTGGGAGGAGTTTTTGATCCGTTCGTGATGTTTTCATTTTTTTAGAAATATCTGTTTGAGTTTGATGATTTATGTACTAATCGTCAAGTCTATTATATGTTATACTATTTAAAGTACTATCTTCATTCAATTTAAGGATCTAGATATTTTGATGGTTGTGAGAAGGATGATTGATGAATAGAAGGTTCCATCGATAATTACCTTAGTTTTAAATTCTACGAACAAGTGTTGAAGATTTTATTGGGTGGTATTTTGGTTGAGTTGAAGTAGTTAATAAGGCTTAGAAGTTATCTAAAGAGGGTTTACTATGTTTGAGTGAAATTTTTTATTTTCTAGAGTCACGTAAGAAATTTTTCTACATATTCCAATCCACATAAATAAACATTCCATGTAGTTTTAGTCTATATATTTGAATGTTCTAACATAGAGGATTCTTTAGTGCTTTTGAATTCTAAACATAAGTAGCCATTAGGTACCATGTAAATGATTTTTTTGTATATCCAAATGTCCCATGTTTATGAAAATAAAATCATGTAGATAATTTCCTTTAAAGAAGAATTTGACAAGATTAAAATGTATCAAAATTTTAACACTTTAAAATCCATATAAGGTTTCTTGGTAACAAATCAAATTGAAAATTCATGAAAAGGAATTTCATATATTTATTGAGAGAATTTTTTCAAGATTCAAGATTTTATATCTGGAGATAGAAAAAAAATTCATAAAATGATTATGTGAAACTCTTTAAAATAAAAAAATATAATAAAAAACATGATCATGTTTTAAGCTTATGTAAATATTAAACCAACAAGGGGAGAAGTTGCTATTTTTGAGATGAGGTCTCCACAACATAGAAGACAGTGAAACATCACATCAAGTGAAATAGAACCAAACAATAGTTCCATGATGTATGATACATGGGTCACATCACTATGCTTATAAGGATATATTTATAGACATAATAGGCATATATTTTAGAAATTTTATCCATATTTTATATATTACAAGGAAGAAAAAGAATTTAGTTTATAGTTGAAAAATCAGGAATAATTTTAAAAAAAATTACATGTTGTTTTTGATTATTAAATAAGTCATTCAATATTACTGAGATTTTTGAAGGTTTACATAACATATATGAAAATTATATTGATTAAAGAAATTAAAAATAAATATCAATAAATATTATAGTGGAAGAAGGTAAATATGTTCATGATAAAAACTGATATAATGAGTTTTTAAAGAAAATCATATGTGGACAACTATAGAAGAATGTCGTGAAAGGAATAGAAAGAAGATCATCATATAAAGCCTATATGGAGGCTCATGTTCTCAAAAGTGATCACTATTCATAATTTTTCCCCTTTTTGTTAATTTGAATTTGTAACTATTTGTTTCTAGTAGACTATTCAAGGTCAAGGTCATTCCCTTTCTCAAATTGTTTTACATAATTATAATGAGACTTATGAAAAAATAATAATAACCATGACACATTGGGTATGTTTTCATACATAAGAAGATGAATATTTTTAACTTTTCTTTTTAATTTTTTTTAATTGGTGAGAATCTTTAAAGAGAGGCGTTGAAGAACCATAAGAGTGGAAACAAATTGAATTTTTTATACACACAATTTCACCCACCCCTTCCCCTATTAGTGTGTTTAACTCTTTCTAGGATCCAAAGAATTGGTATAATATGGGGGTTCACACTTCTTCTCTCAAGTACCATATAATGATCAAAACAATTATATTAATAATAAATGAATCCACTCATTTTTTGGTGAAGTGATTCATTATCATGAACCAACTGAGGTCAACTTTGAACTGATAAATCGTTCTAGCCCACAACAAGGATTGAGAGGCATTCCCAATCTAAATGGGATGGAAACTAGTGTCAGGTATCAAATATAATCATTTTTAAATGATTTATCCTATAATAAATAGATAAATAAAAAATATAACATATAATACCAAACTAGCAGAAAAAAATAAATAAAACCATACATACCTCTATGATACCTCGTAGGTCACCATCAACCATAGAACCAACATCATTCCATAGTGACCGAGTTAGAGATGGAAGGATCACCGAAATCAAAAAACAATATTGAGATATAGATGTGAGTATTAAAACATATAATTCTTTACTAAATAAACTATTCTATATGAATTTACTTTAAAATAAAATCTAGTTATTCTAGTTTAAAAATAATATATATAAAAAGTAATTTCTTCCATTCTTTTAAAAAAAATTATCATGGTTACATTTGTAAGTAAAAAAACATTTCAACTACATTTTCCAAAATATTTTCTATTTAATGAAGGAATTTAAATGAAATTATTTAAAATAAAATAATTATAGAATAATTATTTTAATATAGAATATAAATAAGGTGTGTAACATTATAAATATTCTAGAAAAAATAAGAATGTAGTGTACATGTAAAACAAGTGTCATGTAATCTCATCTGTTGGTCAAGTCATCCAATAGAAATTAAATAATATTAACATATAATCAATCTCTTCCAGTACCCGTTATCTAGAAACACATCCCTAAAACTATATTACACCATAACTAGATTGACTTAGTGTCAAAACCCAAATTAATTCTAGTTATCTACCCAGGGCCACTAGCCAGCAGTTAATCACAATTCCAGAAAGTTGTGTACCTAGGGATCCTGCAAAAATACCCAAGGCTACCAGTGAAAATTAAAATTGAGCACAATTTTATCAGTGTATATTTTACATATTTATCACCTCCACACACAAAATATTTTCCAATATATCATTTATAAACTCTAATATTTAGTGTTCCCTTTTTAAAGTAAATCACAAACCAATAAAAGCCTCTTTTCTATAACCATAATAAACATAACAAATTTATCACACACACCACATTTCTAATTCAAGGGGGAATTCCATAAGAGGGGGTTTCTATTTTTAAAACAAGTAAAAGTCCCAAAAGCAACTCATTGATTTATTAGGCTGCCGGACCAAAACATCTTTGGGTATCACCATTTTCCTTAGTATAAATCATTTAGGATACCAGTTGAATTTTTAAAATTCCATAAATTTATGTGTAGGGTTGAAATCATAATTTAAAATTATGACCCCATGTTGGAAGATTTAGAAAATCATGTGAGACAAATGAAAACCCATTTCCAAGAGTCACACAAAATTTACATAGTGTGTACATATTATATAATAATAATAAAAATGTTGAAATACTCAAAAAATCAATTAATTGAAATTAAATTCTAAAACATAGGAGACCTCCCCTAAAACATGTCGCCTTTGATGATATACACTCGAACCCACCTCTTTATGCTTACACACATATGCACCTTCAAATATATATTTAAACCCTTTGAAATCATATAGGTATTCCCCTTAACATGGGGTAATATGAACAAAGAGGGAATATTTATATATGTGTTTACTTATGCATACCCTTTAATGTGTCATTCAAGGGATTGTAAAACCTCATAAACAAGCAAAAAGAATTCATCTATAAAAAAACCATTTAAAAATTTTCCAATCATAAGGGTAATGAATACCATCTACAAATGGCGGTGAGAGAACATGAAATATATAATATGGTTTTACATTGGCATTGGGTATCAAAACATACCAAAAACTGACCTAAGATACCCTTCTCAAATCCCTAACAATGAAAGAAGGAACCAATAATGGAATCAACCCTCACCCAAGGGTTTTTCTGAATAAATATGGGTGATGGGGAGAATAAAAATTATAAGGAATGAAAGAAGCAAGGAATATGATAGATCACCTCAGAGAATAAACCAAGGAAACATAATAAATTATATGGAATCATTATAGAGGATGGGGTATGGGATAGGGGTGATGCACGCATGAGGGAGCCCTATTAGGTTGCTTGGTCATGTGAGATAGGGGAAAGGGAGGGGAGTCTCATCAATAGGGGAAACCCATTTTAGGGTATAAAATATAATGATAATAATAATAATAATAATAAATTTTTTAATAATAATACTAATTTAATTACAAAATTATTATAATTCTCTCAAAAAGTGGAAGATTTCATGGTTTGGCCACATGGTCTACCATATCATGCTCCAACTGTGAGGTGACCTCTATCTATGAGTGAAAGGGACCACATGGATTACATATAGGGGATTCAAACTCATGTGCTTATACATGTGGCCTGGATAGTGGCGCTATCAACATCACATGATTAGCCTTAGATTGACTACAAACCCATGCACTACATCATGAAGCCTATACAGATCCACTGTCTATTCTATGAGGTTTGCACTACTATGGTACATGGTTTCACCTTAATGTGCCGCAATAGTGAGAATCGTCCTATTAAATGATAAAAAACATTTGTTTTTGAAAAACTCATGGGAAATACATAAAACAAAATCAAGACAAAAAATAAATAAAAAAATGATACATAAATTATGGGTCACTGTGTGACAATTCTTTCTAATATAAAAAATTCTTCCCCTATAATGTCTAACATATTCAAAGAGGGAAAAAACCAAAACTATTACCCAAAATAAAAACATCTATAAGAAAACCACTTAAACCTCACTAGCAACTGGGTGAAACCTAGTGAGACTAGAAACACATGGGTTGACCATTCATCACCACTAGTGTAGTAGCCCTAGTTTTTGGTATGTAACCCTTACTTAATGCTTTTAGGGGTTTTAAAGTTAAGGGTGTTGAATGGGAGAGTCGTGAGAACTTGGAATGATGTTTTGCGACAAAGGGGAAGTCGCACGGGCAACACACGTTTTGTCTAAACCATGTGGCCAAACCGTGCGCAGTGGGTCTTGGAGGTAGAAGATCCTGCACGATTGGCACATGGTTTGTCTAACCATGTGGCCAAACCATGCATGAAGGGCAGTTGGGGTAGTATCTAATGCACGGTTAGCATACAGTTTGTCAAACCGTGCGAACTAACCATGCAACCACTTAAATGAGATCCTTAAATTGTGGATCTCACACGTTTTTGCCTCTAAATGCCTCGTTTAAGATCCTAAGAGGCCCTAACTCGGGATTTTGGTTCTCTAAAGGTCAAATAAGGTTCTACCATTTTTCTGGAGGCAATACAAAGGCTTCTCATGGTGAATCGAAGCTGGATTCTTGATGTATGTGATTGTTCTAGTTTGGTTTCTTAGATCTTCTTAGATCTACATCCCGTCTTCTCTCAGTTTCATAGATCTTCCTCGGTTATTGGTAGATATAAGTTTGTGGATGACAAATATGATAAGATTTGGCCTTGGTTGTGTTAGGGGAAGATATCTAAAGAGGATTCTTGGAGAATCGGCCCAGTTTTCTTGTGCTTTCTTCATTCATTGGGGTTTTCGTTAAAAACATTGAGGTAGGTGGCTTCACTCTCGAATCCTCTTTCTATAATTGATCGGATTATTTTAAAAATGGATTATTTGAGTGGATTTTATTGTGAAATTCATAGAATAAATCTTCTTTAGTGATGATTTATGGTTTTGGAGGGATTGTGAAATCTTGGTGAATTGTTGTGGAAAGTGATTTGGTTTGTTGAATTTAAAAAGTTTATTTTAAATTATAGATTTGCTTAAATTGTAGATGGTTTGATGAAAAGTGGTTTTTCAATAAAAATGGTGTTTTATAGAAATGGTTTGAGATTGAAATGACTTTGATGGAATTGGTTTTCAAAAAAAGGGAGTTTTATTGAAATGGTTTGGAATTGAAATGGTTTGGCATCGAAATGGTTTTAATGGAAATGGTTTTCAATAGAAATATGTTTATATTGAAATGGTGTTTTGGCATGATTGAAGGGAATATGTGGTGTGTGTTAATATTACATGTATGGGGCTTGGTTGAAATAGGACCTTATGCTCGGTGCCAAACGTTTAATGGAACATGGTAACTATATGTATGTGGCTTGGTTGAGATATTACCTTTTGCTCAGTGCCAAAGTTGTAATGGAACTTGGGAAACAATTACCTTGTGATGACTTGGTAGATCGATGAGAAACTGCTCATGAGTATGAAACTGTCATAACAAAGCATGCATGATTGATTTCACAGGTTGTGGAATGGTTGGGTATGTCAAAAAGGGATTTTGTGTAATGGTTGTGTATGAAAAAAAGGGATTTTGTGAAATGGTTCTAAAGCTGGATTGGTTATTTTTCTGAAAAAATAATTTGTTCGAAAATTAGATTCAATTTCTCTTGGATGATTTTGGTTACGAATGGTTTTGGAAACTTGTTTATATTTAGTTATAAACTGCTTTTCAAAAAATGTTTTATATAAACTATTTTTACATAATTGTTGATAACTCTTCTATTTTAGTGGCGTGATTAGGTAAGTATTTTGGGGAATCCTACTGAGTATTATACTTACCCCTGCTTTGGAACATTGGTTCTATTGCAGATGTTGTATTCTGGGACATAGGTAAAGTTAAATCATCTTATTTATAGTGGCTTGTGGTGATGCTTGGGAGATATTGTGGATATTGGGGCTTGTAGAGCACAGAGTCTTTGTGTCTTTGAGAGTCTTGAGTTTTTTATCATTTTTTTACATTGATTCTTAGTTTGGTCTTCCACTTTTGGGTAATTTGATGTATTTTGCTATGAATGAAGTGTTTATTGGTCTTTCATTTGTTCATGCATCATATAGTGAATGTTTGGTTATGTTTGGTTTATGAGTTTATTTATCAAAGGGTAAATTGTCACCCACTTCTATTTGATACCCTTCGACGTTTATTTCCAGCCTTTGGCGTCTTGGGGATGTCTCTTAATACCTAGTAATGATTCATTGAGATCTAAATCCAATGAGAATTGGAATGTCATTACAAATGGTATCAGCTTGTTCGATCCTTTCCTAACAGGTGGTCATCAATGTTCTTGGTCTTGGAGTTTAAATTCATTCTTGTATATTCCTTGGGAAATCATAGACATGAGTGGGATTGTCGAAACTTGAAATGTATATCATAAAAGGACATAGCTAACCTGTTTATGCTGAACTTCAAGTTACTAGGGTGTTGGGTACATAAGAGTTTTGGATACACTTCTAGAATTTTGAAAATCACATTATCATGGGTTAAGCTATTGAGAGGAGCATGACATGTATTGTAGAGGAATGAATTCCCACTAGGATTTCATAGCTCATTGTGAGGAATGAGTAAGGATTTTTTTCATGGTGCCAATTTTTGAAAAAATGAAGAAATTATTTTCAAGTGAAAGACATTGAAAACATGGTATTTGGTGTATTTTGAAAATAGGTAAATTTTCAAAAAGTATGTTAAATCTTTTCAAAAAATGGTTGAACATGGAAAAAGGTTGTTTTTGGAAAAACAATGTGCGATGGATGATGTGGTATAATTTGAATGCTAATACATCAGTTTCTA
Organism: Viscum album; assembly: GCA_963277665.1. Classification (NCBI taxonomy): domain Eukaryota; kingdom Viridiplantae; phylum Streptophyta; class Magnoliopsida; order Santalales; family Viscaceae; genus Viscum; species Viscum album. The sequence goes on from OY728165.1 coordinate 933,509,641, forward strand.
GAGAGTGATATTGATGGATGTTGTTGTTGGTTTAGAAAATGGCACTTGATAGGCATCGTCGGAACCAACCCAAAGAAGTTGCGGAGAATGTGGTTGCACCAGAACAATGTGTGAACCAAGAGCTGGTTCAGAGTATCATCCAAGATTTTCATGATGTGGATACAGGGAACTAGAGGAATGAACCAAGGCATGTGGATCATACCATCCAGTTCATGAAGTAGAATCCACCGAACATTCAGGGTGATGCTGAACATGATAAGGTGGAGGTGTGGCTAAGTAGGATGAACCGTATCTTCAATTTCACCGACACAAAAGTAGAGCTGAAAGTAAAGTTGGAAACATTTATTCTTGAGTATCATGCACATCAGTGGTGGGATTTAGAGGTGCATGAAAAATTGGATGAAGTCCTAACATGGGATGATTTTGAAGAATTATTCAACAAACAATTCTATCCTTATATGTTCAAAATCCAGAAAATTATGGACTTATTTAGCCTAAAGTAGGAGAGTCTCTCTGTCACAGAGTATGGGACTAAATTCATGAACTTATTCCAGTTTTCACCAAAGGTTGCGACATGTGCATCGTTGAAAGAAAGCATCTTTGAATCTGGGCGAAAGCAGGAGATTCGATCGAAGATTCAAAGAGCATGTTGACACCGATGGTGGGAATGATCTCTCAACAACTAGCAGTGTTTACATTGGCATCAATGTAAGAGATCGAGAGAGATAGTTTTCCAGCTATGGTGGATCAATTTCAAGATGTCTTTCCCAAGAAATTCTCAGGGATACCACCTCTAAGAGAAGTGGATTTTACGATTGATCTCCTTCCAGGGACTAGTATTATTTACCTTTATTCTTATAGGATGGAACCAATAGAGTTACAGGAATTGAAAGTACAGTTAGAGGAGCTGGAAATCAAGGGTTTCATTTAACCAAGTACTTCTCCATGGGCAACATTGGTGTTGTTTGTGAAGAAGGTAGATGGAACTCTTCAGCTGTGTATTGATTATCGTAAGATTAACGAAGTTACGATAAAGAATAGATACCCACTTCCACATATTGATGATTTGTTAAATCAATTACGTGGAGGTCATTGGTTCTCTAATATTTACTTGCGATCATGATACCACCAATTGCGATTTTGGAAGGAGGATATTCCAAAGACATCTTTTAGAAGCAGATATGGCCACTACGAATATGTAGTCATGCCTTTCGGTCTAAAGAATGCACCAGAGGTCTTAATGGATTTGATAAATTGGATATTTCAATGATATTTGGATTCTTTTTTTGTGGTGTTTGTGGATGATATTTGGGTCAATTCAAAAATAAGGGCTGATAATGAGGGGAACTTGTAAACAGTTTTACAAATATCGAGAGATCATCGTTTGTATGCCAAATTATAAAAGTTTGATTTTTGGATATGGGAAGTATTTTTCCTTGGCCATATAATTTCTGAGAAAGGCATTTCTATTGATCTTAAAAAGATTTAATCCATTATCTCTTGGTAACCACTGAAGAATATGTTCGAGATGCGCAGTTTTTTTGGTCAAGCTGGTTACTATCGACGCTTTGTGCATGATTTATCATGACTAGCGTCACCAATGACATCTATGAAAAAGAATAATGATCCATTCCAATTGACAGAAGAATACCATAAGTCTTTCCAGGAACTGAAGGTTCATCTAACATCAGCACCCATCTTGATCTTTCCAGAATCAGGACAGGGGTATGTGGTGTATTGTGATGCTTCAGGATCAGGGTTGGGTTGTGTTCTCATGAAAAGAGATCATGTGGTTGCTTATGGTTCAAGGAAGTTGAGAGTGCATGAGAAAAATTACCCAACAGATGATTTGGATTTGTTTGCAGTCGTCCATGCTTTGAAAACATGGAGACATTATCTATTTGGTGAGAAATTTACTGTGTTTACGGATCTCAAAATATTGAAACGCATTTTCTCACAGTGATATTTGAATGTCAGGAAAATGAGATGGATATATTATCTCCAAATGTTTGAATTTGACTTGATGTACACACCCGTAAAAAAAATTCGGCGGTGGATGCATTGAGTAGAAATTCATATGCTCAGTTGGTGAAAGAAGCTTCAGACGAATGGAAATTGATGTCAGTATTAGCAGACATGCATATGAAATGTGAAGACTGAGGTGATGTTGCTATTTTCCTTTTAGCTACACTTGTTCCCAATTTAGTAAATATGATTAAAGAAGCACAATCATCTGATGCAGAATGTCTAGTTGTAAGTTCAATACTCAATGGTGGGGAGACCATTGATGGCTGGAAACTTGATGGGGTTTAGTTTTGTATTTCAGAGATCGGAAGGTTGTACCTATGGTTTGTCAGGAACAACACCTTCATGATTATCACCATTCATGATGGGTTGTACACTTAGGTACACAGAAGATGTAGAAGGTGTTGAAGATGCATTTTTGGTAGAGCGTCATGAAAAGGAAGGTGGCCGAGTTCATCTCACGGTGCTTAACTTGTTAGCAGGTTAAAGTATAGCATCAGAGACCAGCTGGTATGTTACAATCTTTACCTATCCTAGTGTTGAAATTGGATCAGATAGCAATGGATTTTGGAATAGGTCTTCCAAGAATAGTCCAGAAACACGATGCCATTTGGGTGATAGTGGATTATCTAACCAAGTCGGCCCATTTCATCCCTATTCGTGAAACCCATATGGTAGAAGATCTTTCAAAAATATATATCAAAGAAGTTGTAAAGAGGCATGGTGTACCAGTGTCTATAGTCTCAGATAGAGATTCAAGGTTCACATATTGTTTCTGGAAATCATTACAGCAAGCCCTTAGAACTCAGTTGACTATGAGTACGACGTATCATCCTCAGACAGATGGGTAGTCTGAGGAGACGCTAAAAACTATGGAAGATATTTTGTGGGATTGTGTAATGGATTTTGGTGGCTCATGGGAGGAGTATATACCCTTAGTTGAGTTCTCATACGATAATATCAATCAAGCCTTGATACGCATGGCTCCGTTTGAAGCATTGTATAGGCATCCTTGTCATTCTCAACTATGCTGAGTGGAAACTGGTAAAACTTCACTAATTGGGCCGAGCCTTATCCATGAAACAATAGAGAAGATTAGGTTAATTATAAAGAGAATGCAGATGGCTCAGAGTCTTCAGAAATCTTATGTTGATCACCATTGAAGACCATTGTTGTTTGTTGTGGGTGATCATGTCTTCTTGAGGATCTCTTCAAGGTTTGGACATCGTTGTTTCGGGAATCAGGGAAAGTTACTCCTAGATAAATTGGCCCTTTTGAGATACTGGAATGGTTTGGAGAGGTGGAATATCAGTTATCATTACCACCATGGTTTAGTTTGGTGCATAATGTGTTCCATGTATCTCAGTTGAAAAAGTATCAGCCTGATCCTGACCATGCGATCAGATGGGATCACGTTGACCTAGAGCCAGATGCTTTGTTGATGCATATCCTGGTACGTATTGTGGATAGGCAAGATAATTTCTTACATGGAAAAAGAATATGTCTAGTGCAGGTTTTATGGAAGCATATTCAGATTCATGAAGAGACTTTGGAACATGAAAAGGAAATGAAAGAGAAATGGTCAGAACTCTTTCAGCTGGGTGAAGGTTTTCTACTTTCCGAGGAAGGAAAGACCAATGGTGGGGAGAATGTTGTACCCCTAGTTTTTGGTATGTAACCATTACTTGATGCTTTTCATGCTTTAAAGCTGAGGGTGTTGAATGGGAGAGTTAGGAGAACATGGAATGATGTTTTCAGGCAAAGGTGAAGTTGCACGGGTAGTGCACGGTTTGTCTAAACCATGTGACCAAACCGTGCAGAGTGGGTCTTGGAGGCAGTATCTCTCACATGGTTAGCACAAGGTTTTTCTAACCGTACGGAAAACCATGCGTGAAGGGCGGTCGAGGTAGTAGCTAAAGCATAGTTAGCACACGGTTTTTCAAACCGTGCGAACTAACCATGCGACCACTTAAATGAGATCCTTAAATTGTGGATCTCATGCGGGTTTTCATCTAAATGTCTCATTTCAGCTCCTAAGTAGCTCTAACTCGGGATTTTGGTTCTTCTAAGATCAAATAAGGTTCTCCAATTGTATCTAAGGTGATCTAAAGGCTTCTCTTGGTGAATCGATGCTGGGTTCTTGAGGTATGTGATCGTTCTTGTTTGGTTTCTTAGATCTACTTAGATCTACTTCTCGTATTCTCTCGATTTCTTAGCTCTACGCTTGTTATGGGAATATATATGTGTTTGGATTCCAAATATGATGAGATTTTTTCTTGGTTGTGTCAGGAGAAGAAATATAAGGAGGATTCTTGGAGAATCGGCCCGGTTTTCTTGTGCGTTCTTCGTTCATTGGGGTTTTCTTCAAAACCTTTGAGGTATGTGGCTTCAATCTAGAATCATCTTGTTATAATTAATTGGATGGTATTAAAATTGGTTTATTTGAATGGATTTGATTGTGAAATTCATAGAATAAATCTTCTTTAGTGATGATTTATGTTTTTGGTGAGATTGTGATATTTTGGTGAATTGTTGTGCAAAGTGATTTGGCTTGTTGAATTTAAAATGTTTACTTAAAATTATGGATTTTTTGAAATTTTAGATGGTTTGATGAAAAGTGGGGTTTCAATAAATATGGTGTTTTATTGAAAGGGTTTGATATTGAAATAACTTTGATGGAATTGGTTTCCAATAATAAATGAGTTTTATTGAAATTTTTTGGAATTGAAATGATTTGGCATTGAAATGGTTTTAATGGAAGTGGTTTTCAATAAAAAGGTGTTTTTATTAAAAGGGTGTTTTGGTATGATTGAGGGGAATATATAGTGTGTGTTCATATTGAATGTACGTGGCATGGTTGAAATAGGACCTTGTTCTCAGTGCCAAACGTTTAATGGCACTTGGTAACTATATGTACAAGGTTTGGTTGAAATATGACCTTGTGCTCGGTGCCAAAGGTATAATGTAACATGGGAAACAATTACCTTGTGATGAATTGATAGATCGAAAAGAAACTGCTCATGAGTATGGAAATGTCAAAACGAAGTATGCATGGTTGATTTCACGGGTTGTGGAATGGTTGGGTATGCCAAAAAGGGATTTGTTGAATGGTTCGTTATGCCAAAAAGGGATTTGTTGAATGGTTCGTTATGCCAAAAGGGATTTTTTGAAATCGTTCTAAAGCTGGATTGGATATTTTTCTAGAAAAATAACTTGTTGGAAAATTGGTTTCAATTTATCTTGGATGCTTTTGGTTACAAATGGTTTTGGAAACTTGTTTGTATTTAGTTATAAACTGCTTTTGAGAAAATGTTTTATATAAACTGTTTTTATATAATTGTTTCTAACTCTTCTATCCTAGTGGCATGTGTAGGGAAGTCTTTGGGGGAAACCTACTTAGTTTTATACTCACCCCAGATTTAGCATGTTGGTGCTTTTTCAGATGTCATATTTTGGGACACAGGTAATGGTAAAGCATATTATTTCTAGTGGATTGTGGTGATGCTTGGGAGATGTTGTGGAGCATAGAGCTTGTGGAGCATAGAGTCTTAGTGTCTTTGAGAGTCTTGATTTGTTTATCTGTTTTGCACTTTGATTATTAGTTTGGTCTTCCACTATTGTGTACTCTGATTTAGTTTTCTATGAGTGAAGTGTTTATTGGTCTTTCATTTTCTCATGCATCATATAGTGAATGTTTTTTTATGGTTGGTTTATGAGTTTATTTCTTAAAGGGTAAACCGTAACCCATTGTATTTGAAACCCTTCGGCATTTATTTCCATCCTTTGGCATCTTGGGGATGTCGCTTAAGGCCTAGTAATGACTCATTCAGCTCTCAAGCCAATGGGAATTGGTGGGTCATTACAACTAGTCACACTATAATGGATCAAGAGATAATGAAAAGGGGAAGATCCATGGTGGGTCTCCCCACCATTTAAAATAAAATTCGTATGGACCAAACCCCAATGAAAGATACTAAAACTAAACACCATACAAAAAAAATCCATATTTCCCATAATAAACAAGTATCTCCATATTAGGTAGACACCAATGAATCATCCAAAAACTCTTGTAGATATCCCAAAAATATTGAGGCCACCAACACCTCCATAAATAAATGGGGTCCAAAATGGAAAAAATAATAGGAAACTCAAGTATATTCCTCTCCATAATTGGAGACAAGAAGTTTTAGTAGCATACCCAACACTTGGAAATTATATAATAATGTGGAAATATTCACTCTAGTGCCTATTATTAAAGCCCCTATGTCTTGGAGCATCTTCTTTTACATAGTCAGGAGATGATAAACTTTGAATAAGTTTCCACTTATAGGAACGAAACCAATATAACATATTCAAGTGTCCCAAGTGGCCACACCATCAACAAGCCATCAAATGATTATTGAAAATATCTTATACTTCCCAAACTAACAACATTGGGAGAAAATGATAGCGTGTTTTACTGAACAATATGTAGTAACTGGAGAAGGGGACTTTTTAGGATCGGGTTCACACTTCTCACGATATGGGGAGCCATCATGACCACTAAGATGAACTAAATAGAAAACCACTGTAATATTTCCTATATGAAATAGCATGGTAAAAAATTCTCCACCCACTAACTTCCTAAAAAAACAACGAATGAAAGAAATTAATCATTTATCTGTGGGAGGGGACACCACATGAAAAGATGAATTTTAAGATAGTTTATCAATGAGATCTCTAGGTAAAAATAACTATCCAATTTAAGATGGTCAACACAACCCATCACTTTTTATTGACTGATATGAACACCCACATGATCTGCCATCTCACAACTTCAAATGATCCTTGGATACTACAAAAGGAGACTAGTGATCGACGAAAATACCTCAAATCTATTACTCCACTATGGGTCTGGTAAAAACCAATAACTAAAATAGACCAAAAATAAACCATTGAGACCATAATTGGTAGTATACTCTAGTAAATATTAAAACCCAACCAAATAAATATCAATACAAATTTTAACCAAAAATCAATTGAGATAAAATCTAAACCAAAAAACATCAATTCAAAAACCAAAACACCACACAATGAAACCAAAACACCCCTTTTCTGAAACCAACACTTTTATGATGAATTCAAAACCATTTTCCACTTCAAAATGATTTTAACATCAAAACCCATTTCAAAATATACTTTTATATTTCAAGTCCTCTTGGACTAAAATTATTCCAACACAACCACATCTCTAAACATCACAATGCCTCATAAAAAAATTACCATAAGGAATAATGGGCTAAAACAGTTTGGCACATACCAATGGTATTTAGAAAAGCATCACATATATATACATCCCCACCAACTCATGCACACATCCACACATACCAACAATTATCCACTTTCTACATGTGTACAGAAATATATTTGATCATTAATAATAGTAACCAAGTGTCAATTTGAAAATGATATCATTCCTAATAAAAAAAATTCATCCCAAATTCAACTTCCCAATTAATTTGAATCTAGAAATTATCATCCCAAAGAAATTCTTTTTGAAATTCCCAATAACCATTAATTTCACATTTTACAAAACTTTTCCAAAAACCACATAAATGTTTTTAAAAACTACTCTATTTCCAAAACCTATTCCATTTCCAAATACAATTTCATTTCCCAAAAAAAATTCATTTTCAAAACTATTTATAATGTGTTACACTATAGAAGTTCAACTATGATAAACTAAGAACCATTTTAAAAACTCTGGAAAACATCCCAAACCAAACATAAACTGACATCCGTAACAAATAGAAGAAACCTGACACCCATATATCAATAATCCCAAAACTAAATAGAGTAACTATTTCACATGTCTTAGTTGCATGATTTGGCAGGTTGTGCGACAACTAATGAGTACATTAAAGGTTGATATAGGTAGTTGCAAGGTATTTTCATGGTTTTATAAACCATGAACATAAACCACGCACCCAATTAATACCTATAAAATGAACACCAAATTAAAGTGACAAACTAGAATTATATAATAGAATTAGAAACCTTAAGAACATATGAGGAAAATGTATGAATTTTGAGACAAAACCATACTAGACCACCTAGTCAATTCTAGCATCTTTATGAATAAGTTATGATAAAGAACCTACCCACACATGACAATGTGATTTACAAAAAAATAACTCAAATTACTATATATCCCAACATTACAAGGGATAATCAATGTGATACAATTTTTTCATGAACCAACATAGGCCAACCCCGAACCGGTCACCTGAGTTGACTCACAAAAATCCCCGATAGGCATTCCCTATCCTCCTGGTCTAGAAAATGAAATTGTGAAACAAATATAATCAATTGGGAATTTTTTATTTTATAAAATATTGATAAATAAATTAATAAACATTAAACAAATAAGTTTTAACTAGAAGTGAAAAAGTAATAAAACCATAAATACCTTTGTGTGACCCTATATGTCACCATCCACCATTAAACCAACGTCACTCCATGAAGATTTAGTTAAAGATGGAAGTCGTATGGAATATATAAAAAACTATAGAGTTATATTTGAGAGAATTAAAAATCATTAGGTGTTCTTAATTAAATTATTCCCTATGTATTTCCTTTAAAAGGAAATACAGTCTTGCTAGTCTTAAATTTATATATATAGAAAGTATGGTTTTAAATTCTTTTAAAAACATATATCGAGATTCTATATTTAAGTAAAACCATTTTCCCACTAGAATTTCCAAAAATGATTCAAAATCATAATGATATTTAAGTGAATTTAATTAAAATACAATCAGTGATAGAACATGTATTCTAATATGGAATGAAAAGTATGGGAGTCATATTATAAAGATAATACAAATAGAGGAATTTAGGGTAATTCTAAAATAGGTGTCATGGGATCTTAGGTTCTAGTGTAGATGGCCTAAGAAAAAGATATATTATTAAAAAAACACTCAATCTATATTGGTACCAGTTATCCACAAACACTTCACTAACACACGGTGACACCCTCACATGCATGACTGAGGGGTACTGCCCAAAACAAGTGAGGTTATCTATTCAAGGCCACTAGTTTTTGTGTAATCTTAACTAGTGCATCATGTGTACATAAGGTTCTTTTATAGCTACCCAAGCCTACCCATGATAATTAAAATGGATGTGATTTTTATCAAGGAAATATATACAAATATATAACCTTATTACTAAAAATATCAGCCTTATTCTCACCTCCTAACTCCCACCATAAGCACATCCCTTTTTAAGTCATGCATAAATAAAATATGAGCCTCTTCACAATGAATATAATATAAAAAATATCTATCACACAAATCACATTTTCAAATCAATGGGGGATTCTTTAAGAGGGATTTCCTATTTTTATAAAACAAGTTAATGTAACAATCCAGCTTAATTATGTAATTGGATCAAATGACCAATAAATAATCTGGAATCACCATTTTTAATGTAAAAATCATTTAGAAAACCAATTAAATATTTTAAATACCTTATATTTTAAATGATGATTAAAATAATAATTTAAAATGAATATTACATGTTGGAATATTATGAATTTTTTTAAAACAAATGAAAAAATTCTTTCAAATATCAACACCTAATTTTCATTGTGTATATGTATTACATAATTATAAAAACACACTATTTAAATAGTCAACGAATTAAGGTATTAAAATTAATGTCTTGTAAATATAGAACCTACCCCAAAACATGCTACCTTTGATGGAATATGTAAAAAGAGGGAATATCTATAGATGTTCTTACCTATACATACCAATTTAAGTTACTCTCAAGGGATTATAAGACCTCTTAAACAACCAAGGAGAAACCAATGATCATAAAAACTCCCATTTAAAATTGGTCAAATCTAAAGTGTAATTAAAACCAACCACAAATTGTGGTGGGTGAATCAAAATAGTATGATATGTTGTTCTTTTAGTGTTGGGTACAAAAAAACATGAAGCTAACTTGAGAGACCCTTTTTAATCCATGAAAATGAAAGAAGGATCCAAAAATTGGGAAAGCAATCACCTTAGGGTCCATCCAAATAAAGAGGGTTGATGGGGAGAAGAAAAACACCATGGAAAGGGAGAAGAAGGACTATGATATCTCACCTAGCAAAATGACCAAACAAACCTTCAGAACTTGTAAGGAATTGACATTGATTACATTATTGGGATTGGGGTGGTGTACATATGAAGGATCACTCCTGGAAATCATGGTCGAACAAGATAGAGAAATGGTAGGGTTCATCACTTGGGTAAGGGGGGAGAAAACCCATTTGGAGTATAAAATATAAAAATAATAATAATAATAATAATAACATTTATAAGAATAATAATATGATTAGAAAATTTCTTTTTTGAAATACTAGTAGGCCACATGGTTTGGCCACACGGTCTTCCAGACCCCACACGAACTATGTGATCACCTCTTTCTTTGATGGAAAAGACAAGGATGGTTTATATGTAGGGGGATTATGCTTGTACACCTAGCGATGAAACCTGTATAGTGGGACAAACCTTGTGGCATGGTTATACATGGAGGGGCCACATGCCAATGTGTTAGGTCATGCATCCTAGAAATAACCACAATCTTGGACACACATATTTCACTATGCCAGTTCATAGTTACTCATAACCATGAATCAAAAAATTTCCTCCACCTATTCTCTGCCAAAACGAATTTTATAAAGAACACCAAATAAAGGAATAAAACAAAAGAAATACCCAAAAAATAATTGAAAAATAACAGGTTATGGTGTTACATACACACTTAGAAACACAGAGTGTTACTCTATATCATTTCTATAGGGAATTATTTTCTTGATTCTATTCAATATGGAATCACTTTTCCAAAATAAAACCCAGTGTGGTCTCTAATAGAGTGAGAATTATTGAAAACACTATGAATGTCAATAATGGATATTTATATTCATTATTATAAAAGTAGATAACAATGTTTTCGGGATACAAAACTGATAATTCAATTTTTAAAAAGCCTCATAGTAACTATAAAGGTAATAATGTAGTGAAAGAAAAAAATATAAATATTATTTGACAAAATTTTCAATATGATAAAATGTATGAGGATGACACTATTGATGATATCTTTACTAGGGTAAATTTGATTGTGATAATTGTTAAAGTGTTTGGCAAAACTATTAAACTTTCAGATGTTTTAAAAAAGTTAATGAGAATCTTAGTAGATAAATTTTATTCCCAGATATTAGAGTTTAAGGATATAGAGCATGATACCATTGATTAAAATCACAAAACTCTAATTAATTTTGAAATGATAATAGAAACTTATCTTAGTTTTAAACCTAAGAAATAAAATCAAATTACTTTTGTATCATTTCATGTAATGAATTTTCAAGATAAGTAGGACAACACAAATTATAGGGAAAAATAGAATATAATACTGATAATCATTATCTCATATCAAGAAATATTTTATGAGGATGAAGAGGTATGTATAGAGGTAATATTGTTTTTAAAAAATTATGTGTGGAATATTTGGTATCTTTAATAAAATTCCTATTATATTTGAAATACAAAAATATAATAAGGATGATTCAAGGAAAACCATATTATGAGATTGATAAAAAAATCCATATATATAAAGTCATTTTCTCTATGTTACTTCAAAATGAACACTCTAAAAATAAAAATACGTTTCTATGATAGGGAAGAAAGTGTTGAAGAAGAAGTTACTATAAATTTCCCTCAATGAGTACCCAAATTGTTAGATAAAGATGTCCACTCTTCTAAATATTAATCAAAATATGGAGAATGCATAAGAGGAAAGAGATACTTGTAACACCCTGATATTTTGTGAAAGATTTTTTTAAAAATTAAATTTAACATTTTCATTATTATTTTTACATGAAACACTGATTTTACTTTATGATACAAAAAATATTGAGTGTATCTTTCCAAACATGAAATATTTAGTTTAACCAAAACATGGAATACTATTAGAATATTATTATTTAATATGATAGTTATCATCTAGTTGATGGAATGGGGGATGAATAATATTAACTAAATTATGAAAATATATGGTTTAAACATTTATATATAATGAATTTTTAAAATATCATTTTTTATAAATTAACATAAAAACATTATGAAAATAAGGGAATTTTTTCTAAAAAAATATGTGTTGTGTATAAAAACACCTTATACCTCAATAAATTAAAAAACCACTTTAGGTGAATGGTTTTAATGTAATGAAAATATTATATATTTAATCCAATTTATAACACTATTTTATGTTTTTTTTCGAAATAATAGATAAAAATAAAACTAATTTTATGCTTAAAATTGTGTTTTTCTAATAAATTTTCAAATATCCTTTTGTGAACTTATTTTAAAATTATTTTTTCCCAATTGATAAAAATTTATTTTGAAAAATAAACATCACTTTTCATATCAGAATTTATGAAATATATTTGAGTAAATTTTTGAGAATTTTATGAAGAGATATATTTTTTACAAATAATGAAAATACATGTTTTTTAAGAATTGTTAATTCTTTTAAAACATTTAAACGCATACAGATTATTTTAGAATAGTTTTAAAATTAAAATTAATTAAATTATAAATCTAGTAATAAAATTTATAAAATTTTAATCCATGCTATATAAATATTTTATGTAATAACTTTTTGAACTATTGAATATTTTATATTTCAAAAACTAATTACTCGTCGCTACTCCATGAATAATTTTAAATTATATTTTTTCACTTATATGAATGAAATTTGGAAAATTGAATACCTATTTTAAATAAGAATAATTTATTTTATCTAATTAGGTAAACTTAATTATTTACAACAATTAAAAGTACAAATAGTAAAAATTATTTGTAGCCTTTAAGGTATCAATGGGTTTAATGAGGGATAAACTCAAAATATATGGATGAAAAATGGGTCAAAACATGTTTGAAACATTGTTTTAAAATATTTTTACCTTTCATGTTTTATGATCTATAATGGACCATTTGGAGTCTTTTTTCATGTGAAAACATGGGTATGTTGTTTTCTTTTCTAAAATTTCAATTATACCACTCACCTCACTTATAAAAGGCCACCCTCTCTCATTTACTCTTGAAAATTTATAAACCCATTAGTCCATTCAATACCTATCCAAATCACATATTACTTCCCTACTATAATCCTGTATCATTTAAAAAAATATATATATCCTAGGAAAGCTCTTGGTGCATTACTAAAGTTATTACCTAAATAAGATATATAATCCTTAACCGAGTGTTATTTTACTTCATCCTCCACATATATCAATTTTTGTTGAACCATTTTGATATAATTACATCAGTATATTACATATAATGAGATGTTTTTATGTTAATTTAATATCCTAAATTCTTCACCTCTTCTATCAAATGGGTTACGAAATCAGCATTTGTGTGTATGGAAGACCACCGCCTCACAAACTAATGTCATTTTTTCCATTACCATCTCCCGTGGATGAATATAATGATTTATTAAAGGGTTATATATTATATTTTTGATATTATTATACTTATTTAATTATTATATTACATATACATTCATACTTTCTTTTCTGTGATAATACGAGAATGTCGCCTGTGTGTATAGGAGACTGCCGCCTCACGAAGCAATGTGATTCATTAACACATTACATGGAAGTTCATAATCATGGGTTTAATAATATTTTTCAGTATATGTGACTTAAATTTTTTAATTTAATTATAATATATTATTTACCTTTCTTTATTTCAACACATCGAGAAAATGGTAACATTGTACATGCGTACATACATCCTATCGTCTCCATGAATGATGTATTTCATTTTCTATATCTAAATTTTGTGTCCAAATGAACATAAATATATATTATAATTATATCATGGATAAAATTTCGAATATTATTTAACCATGATCATTTTAATAGAACCAAAAATAACAAATTAAAACATATATGAGAAAAAAATAAATTATTAATCAAAATATTACTTTAACATTGAATTATACATAAAAAAATATAATGTCTTAACTAAATAATATAAGGTATTATATATATAATTGTTGTTCTTTAATATAATTATAATAAAAATATATTTATTATACTAAATTTTGGAATGTGTAAAATGGAATTTGAGACTTAAGGTAATGGATTTCTAGTCTATCTTTTATTTCTGGTGGACATATGAAAATTCACCACTCATTTATTTTATGTGGTGAATATACTACCTTATTTAAGTGTTATATGACAAATATAATTATTTTAATAATATTTAAATTTAAATTTTCTGTTATTATTTATTGGTTTTATGATTAAAAATATTACTAAATTAGTAAAGGATTTTTGTCTCACTTTTATATCTGTGAGATATATGCCATATTCATCACTTGTTTCCTATATATATTGTATATAACATCTATAAATGTATTTTATATTTTTTATCAATAAATATATTTGTATTAATAAATAAATTTTTGGATCTCTCTTTCATGTGTTTGAGGAATATAATGTTACAAAAGTGGTAAGATATTTTTGTCTTAATTTTCCTTTAATGAGACATATCTTATATTTTGAACCTATCTTATATTTTGTGGTTTATATAAATCTCCATTAAAATTAAATACCATGAATTTTTTATCATGATATATTATATTCCACATAATTTTATTCTTTCATGTGGATTCCAATTAAAAATTACCAATGTGGTATTATTTTTATTATACAATCACATCATTTATCGAGATTCTTTATGATTATGTTTCAAATGATGAAATATTATGATCCATATTTAATTAAAATCATAAATTTTCTTAACATATGGTTATATCATAATAATACATGTTTCCCTTATTTTTCATCTATTTATGTAATCAAGACACCAAAATAATGTTTTTAATAAAAATCCTCATTAGTTCTCTCATCAGTCGAAACCCCCTTTCTTCCAGAACCTTGTTTTATAAAAAAGTTTTCAAAAAAGTTATAAAAATTAATAAAAATAGTTATTAAATACATTTTTACCAATTATTTACTTTTTTTAGAAAGAAAAAATTAAACTGATTCTCATATATTTTTCAAAATAATGCACATTTTTATTTTAACAAAAATGTAAAATTAATTTTTGTTTTAATTTGTACTCTATGGAAAAAAGTTCTTCCTATCATGATCATTATTTTCATTCAAACTTCGTTTATATGTTTTCAATTTTAATATCAATTAAAATTATTCTTAAAATGATTTATGTTATAAAATGTTTTTTTTCAAATTCGAATTGATATTTTCTTCTGGAAAAGTTTTGTATGATTTTTAAATCTTCGGTTAGAAGTTCCAAAGTTTATTTTCAAATACGAGGATTTTAAAAATGTTTTATGAATTTTTAATATTAAAAATTAATTTCTATTAGAAATATTTTTCCTAGATAAATGTATTAAATGAACATTATATATAATTTTCTATCTAATATGACATTGGTTGATGTTACTTATTCCTTAATGGGGATATGATCAAAGGATTGCATTCTTATTGCTTCTCTGAATGGATTTGTTTTATGATAGAATGATGATTATGAATCCATTTTCAATTCCATAGGTTACACCATGAGGGATTTTTTAGGAAACCTACTTCTTTTCATGGGTTATGCTATGATGAAATGTTGGATTAATTTTGAAACCTATATCTTTTCCATAGGTTAGGATATGATTAAATGTTTATAAAAAAATTTAATTTCATTTGTTATGATATGATTAATGTTTTATGATATTTTAGCGGAAATAAATGTTATTTTCATCATATAATGGATGGTACCTACATCTACCTCAGATACATTTGGTAAATATTTATATCTCATGAAATAGATAGGACTATAATGGGAAGGGACACCAATTTAGTAAGGGAATTTGTTTTCTATGATGGTCTTATGAGTAAACCATGTGTACTATAATAGTTTGGGGGGGGGGGGGTGATACATTTCTACTATTATAGCCTTGGAAGTGATCCTAGAATTCTATGAAAATAATTTTATATGATTATTTGTATTCAACAATTCCATGTATTATGTCAATGTTGTAATGTTATGTCTCATGTTATTTGACTTCCTTATGATTCATGTCATACAACTATGAATATTTATTCAATGGAACGTGATTATGATCATTGATATGTAGGGTGTGGTTTTAAAAAGTTATACTCATTTTATCATACACGTATTCTCATGTTATTCTTAAATATCTCCCTTTCTTACCCTTACTGAGTATCTGAGCTCACCCATTCTTATTTTTCCTTTCCATGAGTTATGAAGAAATGTTTTATTTAGGATATTTATTACTATAGTTGTATTTGGGAATATATTTATGGGATATTTTGAATAAAATTTATGAAATGAAATTATTTAGTGTCTAGTATTGAATGGAATTATACCTTTATGATCCTCAATCTTGTGTTTTTGTAATGTAAATAATATTAATATAAAAATATATAACTTCTATAAATGAGATGTTAGGATCTCGTGAGTTGGTATAAATGGATACTTTTAGTCAAATTATTGATGAAAGGATGAGAAAATATTAGTTTTATCCCGATGGGAATGTCTAAGGATAATTTTAAAATGAGTAAGTGTATAGAAAAATGTCCACAAATTTTGGTAATGGATATAAACATTGGTTTCCAAGAAATTATATCCCATTCACGATACTAAAAGTGGATTTATCTTTGTCATAGAAGTACCTTAGGATAATATATTTAGAAATGGAAGATGTAAATGGACTTTATTATCACATAGTACATGAAAAAATGCCTTACTGAACATCTGGTTTGACACTTATAGGGGATATGCTTTGGAAATTCACTATCTCTTTACAAAATATGATGAAGTATTTAAGTAACTACCATGAATGACGTAGGAAAAACCTACGGTAACATAGATTAAAAATAAATTTTCATTATTTATACATAGAATAAGTTATTATTATTGATTATATGGTTTTGGTCCATGATTATTGTTGCTCACACTCTAATATTTGGTTTTAGTAAATAGTAGAAACTAGAAGGAAATGGATTAATATTAAATGTGATAAAAATTGTTGATCTGAAGCCAAATGGGAATGATGAATATATTTAAGTATAATTTTATTATTTATAATTAGTTATCATAATATTTAATTAACAACTTGAACCTTAACTAACTCTCAGAATCACTGAAGAATAGAATGATAGAATTTTTAGAGAGTTTATATAGAGGAGACAATGTATGCAAGAATATTATGTTTCATATATGTTGATTATGTGGGTATAAGAACCAAATTGAATGAATAAAATAAACAGGGATATGTTTTGAGTGTGTAAAAGGAATAAATAAAACATGTAATTACATAAGAACAATGAAAAGATTAGTTGACACAATGGATGAAAGTAGTGGTCACCCAATGATATTACCAATTGTTGAATGTTTTTTATTTTTATGTATTGGATTTATAGAAATAAATTTCTTAAAAATAAAGAAAATAAAGAGAATTTTCAAGGTGTATGAGTAATGGTTTTACTGTTGACGATGAGGTGACTACAAATGAAATATATAAGGTATATGATGTTCTAACTGTATTTTTTATGACCAATCTGAAAAGGATTATTAAATTGAGAGTCATGAATCGTAATACATGATTTATATTTAATATTTTATAAATTTGGAATTAAGGAATAAGATGATTAATCCATGTTAATGGTTTGAGAAGGAAGTGGGATGATTTAAGTGTTTATGTTTAGGAATTCATTAATTGTGAATCATGAAATGTATAATGATTCCTCAGTATAAGTTTTTTATTAAAGATTTTATAAAAAATTAAATAGTGTTCATGGCCTAAAAAATATATTTAATGTAAATATGGTATTTTTAATAATAGGATATTACCCTTAATATGCTCATGATGTTGAGAAAATGATGTTTATTTTGGATAAATAGATGATTTATATGAATAAAGTAAATTGGATAATATTGATGTTATGAGAGATGATTAATGATTTGTGCATAAATTGGATTATTTTATCATTTATCAAGCTTATATAATTATTTATTAATGAAAACCCTTCCATAATCTATGGTTTTATTCAAGTAATGATTAAATATGTATGTTTTCATCAATTTTTTTTGGTAATTCTGGTTATTTCCATGTTTCATGATAATATATGACTAAAATATTCACATATTGGGTATGTGACAATGAAGATAAATATTATGATATTTGGGGGATGAATATTAAGTTGAATATATTTATAAATATTTAATTTTTTAAGGTTTATAATGTTAACAATTTATGTAATGGATTGAATTTAAGATCATATTTTATAGAATAATGTATTAGTTCACTAAAATAAATTTTATGCATAACTTGTCCTAACAATTTTTTTTATAATAAATATAGAGAGAATTAATTTTTTTTAATTATTTTATGCATATAATTTAGTGATTTATAGAGGCAAAAAATAATCTCTTAGATTAAGGGTGGAGTGAAAATTGATGAAGGCACAACCAACAGATGAGATTTTTCTTGTAAAATATATTGAAATAATGTAAGTATACCTTCACTTGAAAATTAACTAAAATTAGGAAAATGATATTGTCATAAAATATTATTGAATTATAATCATTTTTAGTATAACAGTGACCTTTCAAACCTCTTTGGTTTATGATTTTCTTGCTTTTAACTTTATCCGGACCATGATCCATATCACTCTCTATCAGTATTTGTGTGATAATTTTCCCTTCTACCTTTATTTTTTCAATTCATACATATCTTATCCAATTTGGAAGCCTAGTACATGTTATTAAAAATTAAGTTTTCACTCCTAGTTTACTCCTTTAAATACAATTATTTATTAACCCATTTTATGAACTTATTTTCCCGCATAGGTAATTTCAAATGTAATATTCTTATTTACTGAAAACAAGATCCAATTGTGTGGAAGAATTTTTTAGGGAGGTAGAATATAACACCATCAGGTTATGTGAATAATTTTTTAAACACATAATTTATGTTTCATATATTTTTCATTACACATTACACTATCGTTAGCTTTCATTGCTCACAACACTGAGTGTATCTCTTGTTACACACAACACTGAGTTTAAACAAAACATGACATACTAATAAAATATTATTATATAATAATATTATTATCACCTATCTATTGAAATTAAATTTATGAATAAGATTGATTAAATTATTAAAATATATGGTTTAACAATTCATTTAAAATACTCTTTAGTGACCAATTATATATAAATGAGTATAAAACCCATCTAAAAACTAATGAAATTCATTTTTTGGAAAATTATTTTTATGCACACAAATTTTATAAAATAAATAAATTAAAAAAATAACTTGGGGTAAATTATTTTAATGAAATTTATATATTATATATTCAAATAAATATATAACATTATTCTTATGTGTTTCTGGTATAGGGATAATAATAAAACATATTTTACTCTCAAAAAAATATTTTTTAAAAGAACTTTTTTCACCATTTTCAAACTTATTTTAAAATTAAATTTTTACAATATTATAAAATTTATTTCAAAAAGTAAAAATCATTTTTGATTTTACCATTTCAAATTTATCTTGGAGTGAATTTTGGAAAAAATCTGAAAAGATAAATTTTCCAATGAATAATGAAAAATATTGGTTTTTATTACGAACAATTATTACATTAAAAAAATTTAAACACTTAAGATAATTTATATGGTTTTAAAAGTAAAATTAGTTCAATTATAAATTAAATAATAAAATATAAATCATTTTATTCAATTTCATATTGAATTTGATATAAAATCTTCTTAAATATTAGAACATTTTCTCTTGAGAAAGCAGCTTTCCCAACACGATTGTGGGATAAATTTTAAATTATATTCTTTAAATTTTATGAATGTAATTTGAAAAAATGTATTCAATATTTGTATTCAGAATAATTTATATTAAATAATATTTTCAACTTAAATTTTCACCATTATAAAATTTAAAAATAGTTAAAATTATTTATTATGGTAAAGGTCAAATTGGTTTAACATGCTAAACTAATAATATAAGTGTTCAAAATTAATCAAAAATGTACAAAACCCATTTTATGTCCATATTTTGACCATATATATTAGTTTTCTAATAACATTCCATTTTTTATCCATGTTCCATTTGAAAAATATGGTTATTCCAATTTCTTTTCAAACATTACAAGGGTGCCACTGACCTCACATATAAAAGCACACCATCTCTCATATGCCCTTCACACATTCCAATCCCATTTATTTGGAAATTAACTACCCAAATAAATTTTTTTCATCAATCCTATTATCCTATAAGACTTATTTTTGGTCATAAATCTATCTCAGGAAGGCTTCTGGTGACAACCAAAAGTAGTTTCCTAAGGAATATATAACATCCCTAACTGAGTATTTTATTTTATATCTTCTTCAACCTTTATAAATTAGTATTAAACCATGTTAATACTATAATCTCAGTATCTTATATAGAATTTGAGTTTTTTTTACTTCAATGTGATAACTTAAATCCGTCTCGTATTACTTCAAATGGGTTATGAAATCATCAATCGTGTGTACAACAGACAACTACCACATAAACTGATGTCATTCATTTTTTCCATTATCAACTCTCACAGATATATAAAATTATGGATTAAATGTTAATATATTTTATCTATTATATTTTTATTCTTATATAATTATAATATCACATATACCTTCTTACTTTACTTTCTATGGGAATATGATATTATCACTAGTGTGTACGACATACTTTTGCCTCGTGAGGCGATGTGATTATTCCACATTTACACGGAAAGGAATACGGATTAATTTTTTGTAAATATGATATATATATATATATGAAAAAATAATTCTGTGATAGTAATATATTTTTTACCTTTCTTTCTATAAATTTTTCGAGAAAATGGAAACATCTACTAAGCGTAAATACAGTCTAATATCTCCACGAATAGTGTATGTCATTTTCTATATAAAGATTTTACTGACTACTATAAATAAATATATAATGAATAACTATTTATTTATATCTTTCATCAAATTATATATATGATTGAACCACATTCAAATTAAGAGGACTAAAGTAAAAAATCCAAACATAAATGAAGAACAAATCAATTATTGTCCGAAAGTGATTTTAACATGGAATTGTTAATAAATGAGTAATAAAATGTAAAAAGTAAAACATATATTGCGTGATATATATATTATTTTTTTAATATATGTATAATAATAATATATTTATTTTAAATTTGGTTTTAATGTGTATGAAGTAATTCAATAAATAAGTTAAGGGATATCTAATCAATATTTTATTTCTGGGAGACATATAAAAAATCACCGCTCATTTCTTTAATGTTGTATATATAAAAACCCATTTAAAATTTATATCCTTAATATATTTATTTTAATGATATTATATTTTTCATTTGATGTTACTCTTTATTTGGTTCTACGATTCAAAAGAATACGAAACTAGTAAGATACTTTTCGTCTCTCTTTTATATCTATGAGATGCAAGCTATATTCACAACATGATTCTTATATGTGGTTTATATAATTTCCATGAATATATTTTATATTTATTCTCATCAAAATTATGGGGATATAAATATCCATTTTAATATCCCAATTTCGTAAGGTTTATTGTTAAATTATAACCAAAGTGGTATGATATTTTTGCCTCAATTTTCCTTCATTTAGACATATGTTATGTTTTGTGCCAATATTATTTCATGATGTGTATATAAAACTCCGTTGAAATGTAATTTTATAATGTTTCTCAATATAATGTTATTTATGATTCATTTAATGTTATTCTTTTATGGTTCTTACAAATAAAATTTACTATATTTATAAGAGTTTTATGATAAAATATCATCATTTATCGTGATTGTTTATGATTACGTTTATGGAGATAGAATATTATGATCCATATCTCAATAAACAAGTGAATTAGATTATCCTTTTTTTATTTCATCAGAATACATATTTCCCCTTCATTTTCCTCTCTCTATGTACTGAAGTGACAAAAATAATAATTTTAATAAAAATCGATGTTATTTATTTCTTCAATCAAAAATCCTTTTTCTTCCAAATATATATTTAAAATAAAATTGAAATGTTTTAAGCTTATTCTATTGATTTATTAAATAAATTTTAGCATGAGTTTTAATTTTATAAAAAAAATAAAATTAATATTCATATAATATTCCAAATAATGATTGTTTTATTTTTACCAAAAATGTGCATAGAATATTTTTTTTAACATGTAATACATGAACATAATTTCCCACTATCAAGACTATTATTTTTTTTAAATATTAATTTATATCTTTTCATTGTTATTTTAAAATAAAATTATTGTAAAAATGTTTTATGTTATAAAATGTGTTTTGCAAAGTGGAAATTTTATTTTTCCTAATAATTATTTTAAATGATTTTTACAACTTATTTTATAAGTTTTAAAGTTTATTTTAAAATAAATATATTTCCCTAATTTTTTGTGATTTTTTAAAAAAAAATTATTTTAAAAGAGAACATATTTTCCTCAATAAATGTTATAAAATATATTTCAAAATAATTTTCCATATAATATGAGATTTGTTTATGTTACCTTCACCTTATATGGGATATGATCAAAAGATAATGATCTTATTCTTTCTCTGAATGGGTAATATTTACGATGGCATGAGGATTATGAAAACATTTTCTATTACCTATGTTACACCATGATAAAGTATTTATGAAGCTCATTTCTCTTCATGGGTTATGATATGATGAAATTATGAAATGATTAGGACACCTATCTCTTTTCATATGGTTATGATAAGATTAAATGTTTATAAAACACATTATATTACATACGATAGGATATGATGAATGATTTGTGATCTTGTAGAAGAAAAATGTATGATTTTATTTGTGTAGTGTTTAGGACCTATACCTTCATCTAATTAATTGTGTAAATATATATATCTCATGATATGGAAAGTAATATAATGGGGAATGAGCCTAGTTGAGTAAGGTATGTTTTCTACTATAATGTTGTTGGGAGTGAACCTTGACTATTATGTTGGTTTTAGCAGTAAACATATTCAATAATAAAAAACTTTCAAGTGATCTCAACTTACTATTTAAATGATTTTATATAATTATTTTTGTGCAATTATTCTATGTCTTATGTCAATGATATTATTTCATGGATTTTTTTCTTTGATTTTATTAGGTTCATGCCATAAGAACTAGTAATATTTTTTTCATAACTTATGATTATGATCATATATAAATATATGGAATGGTTTTTAAATAGTATACTCTCATTATCATACACGTATTCCCATGTTATGCTTATGTATCTCCCTTGTTTTCCATTACTAAGAATATAATCTCACCCTTTCATATTTTTCCTTTCCCCAATATACAAATAAAGGTTCTAAGTATGGTAAGTATAAGAAGTGTACAATGTGGAAGGATATTTATGGGAGTTGTTGAAGATATTTTAGAAAATAATTACTTTTTTTGAATAATCTAAAATGGAACTATTCATTTACGATCTATAGGAATGTGTTTCTGCAATGTAATGAATATTAATCTAAAACACATAAAATCTATCTATGAGAAGTTTCGGTCACAAGAGTACTACTGAATAATCTATAATTAAAATGAAGATAAATATGATTCTAAATGAAATTGAAAGACTGATAGATGAAAACCCTCTGTTAAATAAGAGACTAGATAATAAAAAAAACTTCTATAAGGAAAATTAAATCATGTAAATGAGGTAAGTATTTTGAAACTCGATAGAGAAATGGAGGCCAAAATCCTTGAATATATGACCTATACCACAGTCCTAATAAATTTTGGAAATTATAAAGTTATAAAGATGAATGATGAAATCGAAATTTAGGATAATAAAAATGATTATCAGAAAAAAAAAGGTCTATTGAAGATCAAAGGGAATGGTCCAATAAATATTCATTAAGAATGTACACCAAAAAAATGATAGATATGAAAAAAAAATTAACATATTATTTTAAATGGAAATTGATTTTTAAAGGAGAAAATTAAACAATATAAACATGAATATTAGGGATCCCTATAAACAAACATAAAATTGTTCAAATCTAGAAAAAAATGTTTTTCTAAAAAGGCCCATTATTAGTTACAGATTTTAATGTAAGAACTCCACTATAGGTTTTTAAAAAATCTACTCACATAAGGGATGAAAATAAATAAAAATAGTAACCCATTAAGATTGTGAAAAGTTTATCAATGTATATTATGAAAAGGTTTTTACTAGTATTTTTGAATTTTTTCCATATATATTGTTATTATTGTCATAATATATCTCTTATAAGTTTAATAAAAGATTAATAATTAATATGGGGATAGAAATTTCATGTTAAAGATAAGATAGGACACCAAAAGTTTGAAAAAAATGTTGAATATTGAAATGGTTTTGAATGCATTCAATATCTATGTAGAAGAAGTTCCCAAGAATGATATACTTAATCTATGTGTTAAATTTATCCTTTCATAGTTGAGTATTTTCTAGAGGTTTGGAAATAACAAGAATCAAAGTTCGATCATGTAGCAGAAAAATATTATTGAAGTTACTTTTAATTCATGGAAATATGAAAATCCTTGGATTATGGAATGTGGGTTTTAATTTCACATTAATGTAGATGTGAAAAACATGAAAAATATAAGGAAAGGTGTAGAAGATATTAAATTTGGTAGTGAAATTTCTCTCAAGATTAAATTCAATGGGATTTCAGACATTGAAAAAAATAAAATTAGTCTGGATGGTGTGTTATTTTAGAGGGACTAAAGAACATATTTTTAAATTTATCACTATTATGTAATGCTATAAATGAGTTAATATTAAGAAATAAAATCATAGTCAATATAATGAAGGATATATTATATTTTAAAAGAGATTTGAGAACCTGAAGAAATCTTTTTCAAATTGGGGAAGTAAAAAAAATTATTTGGGAAAATTGGTAGATAAAGAGTATTTTCATGGAAGGGTGGGTCCCCTTCAATAAAATAATATAATAAGAGTAATTCATGAAGTAGATTTTACAAATTTAACCCTACTAAAATAATACAATGTTGTTATTTTTAAAACATTTAAAAGATTTAATATGGTTAATAATATATATAAGGGATTTAAAATTCAAACCATAAATCCTGTTATACTAATTCCTTCTAATGTTTTTAGACCTACAAATAAAATTTTATCATATGGATAAATTTATTTTATCACATTCATGAAATAAATTAAAATGACAATTTTTATTATGTTTATGTATTGTAAATCATAGTCCTTGGATAGATATAAGATATTTATAAGAGTTACATAAAAACAAACATGTATGTACATAAAAATGTTAAGTAAATATAATAGAATTTAATATGCTAAAAAATTTCATTTAATATCTTGATAGGAATGAAATCAAAAAATAATATTTTTCTCTATATACTCAATTGAAAGGAGTAGTCAAAGGAAAAATAGAAGATTATTAGATATGAAGAGGAATATATTTATAAATCATGGCACTAAATGGTATATTTCACATTTTGTCATCATAACTACAAGAATAATTTAATTTATGTGTCTCAAAATTCCAAACTTATACATGAATCCTTATGATATGATGCTTAAAATAAATTCAAATGGAAAGAATTTCAGGGTGTTTGGGTGTCCATGTTTGATCAAGAGAATGGAAAAAAATGTGGAAAAGGTAATGATGGAATTTCTCTTAGATACACATAAAATGGAAGATATAATGAGGGTAAAAGTTATAAATCTTAATGAATCATTTATAGTGATTACGTCAATGTGTTTGGAAATTAGTAAGGGACTAGGCATACTGTCTTTTTTGATAATGATAATGGTGTTGTCATAGAATAACATGTTGAAGAAAATACATAAAGCACACTAACCCAAATCGAATATAGATATTCTACATTTTTATGTAATGAAAATAGAAAAGATAATTATAAGTAGAAAAAAATGAAAGACTAAGAAAATTATATTATTTCTAAGAGCATAATTAGGTGAAAAAATAAAGGAGTGTATATAAGAAGTAATATAATAGAAACTGCCCATACCAGTAATATATCAATGGATGAACATGATATAATTGAGGAAGTCTACAAACTTATGGATTTGATCCAATCCATGACTAACAAATTAGATTAGATTGAGAAAAATTAAAAATAGTAACTTTTTTCTAAACCCATAAAAATTTCTCATTGGAGCCCAATGTGTTTTTAGAAATAATATTTATGGTAATGGAAACATTTCCAAAAATATAGATAGGCTATTATGTAATGGATACTCAAAAATTCAAGGGGTTGACATTTATCCAAACTTTTCTTGAGAGCCCAGACTTGAATCAATCAAAATATATCCTTCAATAGTATCTCAGTGATTCTTGAAGATATTTCAGATGGATGTGAAATCTTAATTACTAAATACTGAGCTTGATGAGTATATGTACATGGAATATTTTGAATTCTTTATGATAGATTTATAAATAATAATGTTACATAAGTTGAAAATCACTTGTATATTTTAAAAAAGGATCCATTATCTTGGTATTTTATACTCGATGAGAATTTAAAAGGTATGAAGATTCATAAAGGGTTGATGTAGAGTAATATATATTTGAGAAAAACCTACACTGAATCATTATTTGTGAGTTCATTTTTTGATGTTATCATATTTTTTATTAATTATGGACTATGTGAGGAATTCAAAAGAAACGTGAAACAAAGGTTTTAAATTTCAATGTTGGGAGAGATGCGATTATTTATGGGGTTATTGATTATGTAAAATAAGGTTTTATTTTTTCCTCACAATAAAATATGAAAGAGATATTTTGAAAAAGTGTGAAATAAATGAGGCTAGAAGTGTGTATGCACCAATACAAGGGGGAAACAATCTAATAAATAATGATAAAGGAAAATGTGTTAATGATATATATTTCATAAGTTTAATTTAAAGTCACATGTAACCGATAGCTTCAACACTTGATATTGTATATGTTGTAACTCTTTCTGCCTGAAATTATTCCAATACAATGAAAAATTACTTTTGGTAGTAAAAATTTCCTAGATACATATCAAACACTTTCAATTAAGGGTTGATATATAAGATGATTGGGGAGATTGAATTAAAATGTTTTACCTATTTAGACATTGAAGGAGCATATGTTGAACATATATTCACGCCTTTGGTGCATTTCTCATTTGAATGAGTTTCCATTAATGGACTTAATGAAGATAAAAACATTGAAACAATTCTCTAGGGTCCATGTATACTATCACATCATAATAAACTACATATATGACATGGATAAAGACACAAACGTATTAAATGAGTGTTGAAGAACCACATACGTTGATAATGGGTTGTGATAATTAGAGTGCCATTAATTTATCCAAGAACCCTTTGCAGCACTCTATGTTGAAGAATATTGAGATAATGTACCATTTTATGAAATATAATGTTCAATACAGAATTTTTAGATTTTAATTATAACATCCCAAGACTATAGAAAATATTTATCTTCAATTTATTTTATTTTTTTTGTTTTCTTGCATTACACACAATACTTTTTTTAAATGAATCATGATATATTATTAAAATATTATTATATGAATGTTAGAATTCAGATATTAAATCAGTAGGTATTAATAGGATTAACTACTTTATGAGATCTAACATAATAAAAATGTATCCAAAACCTAACCAATTAGGGCTCATGCTGCAACTACCCCAAGCCTCCCTCAATTGGTCGCGGCCTAGCGACAAGTACTAAAAATTCATAACTAATATTGGAGGAATTTGAGCATATACATGCACACACACAAATCTCAATGCATAAGTGTAGAGGAGATGAAACATATTTAGAATTAACCCTAAATGTAACAATCTCTAGAGAAATACAAGAGTTCGACAGCATAATTTAAATAAAATGATAGAAAATACACACCCAACCTGAAAGTTGTCACATCCTAACAAAATTGGAAAAGTAAATTCTAAGAGATCATGGATCCATATCTCTAAACCCTAAACATCGTATTCATTGTAATGAAACTTGGTATACCTATCCTCCTCTACATTCACCATTGACATGTCTATCTTATACATAAGGCATAACACATGCAATAAAATCCCATATTGTGGTGAGTATATTCATAATCAGTTGGATTCCCCAAAATGTGGTCAGTATCATCAGAGAGAGTCCCTTAAATAATCATAACACTGGGAACATTTCACATTGTACCTCAAAATCCACTATGAATTCCACTATCATGTTCTATGTGGAGAAACTTTCAGTACTAGATACTCATGACCAAAACATGAGTCCAATAAAAGTATAGACAAAATGTTGGATTTTTTTTAAAATGGGGGGTACACATCATGTAAGATGGACCACATGGAATGTGGTCCCACCGAGCTATTTTTTCATATCTACTCCAGTTTAGGAATTTCTAATCCTTATATAGAATTTAAGGGAACTACAAAGCTAGTATTAGGCACTCAGGGCTGAGTTGTGTACTCTGGGTTGTTCTTGTGTCCTTTGGGACATGTCTATGTACTCTGATAGGAAGGATGTCCTCCTATACGTTGTCTTTCCTATGTGATTTCATCCCATAGCTTGTCTAACTATTGTGGGTCACACCACATTTTCCCTAGCTACATGGTATGTGATCCTTAAATTTACTAAAACCCTAATGTTGTAGCGAATAGGGTACAACACATCGTGAGTTCATCCCAATACAAGTCATATATTTGATTTTCTTTTTGTATAATGTTATATCTTCTCTTTGTGATCTATATTTGCAACCAGAACCATGATTTTTAGCTATAGACCACCTGAAATTGGTGGAATATATCTTTGGATGTTCTTCATGGCCCTCCGGTGGCTGAAAATCAGATCTCTAGTATGTCACTCAAAGCACACCAATAGCGTTTTCTCCCAGGGTGCCTCCCACTACCAAAAAAGATCATAAAAATCAATAGTGGAATCAACCACATCCCAAAGTATATATAATTACATATATTATTTTTTAATCCATCCATTACACGTGAATCTTACACAAATTTGGGGGTCCAATCTTGCCCGATTGCACCCTGTAATGTCGAACTTTGGTCCTCGTTGGACAATTATGATGAATGTGAAGAATTATTGGGGGGGAATCAGAATAAAATAGGGCGAAACAATCATTTTACAATAATTATTGGTGAATGAATATAGATTGGGGATATTTGGGTGAGAAAAAAAGGAACAATAGGGTAAATAGAATAAAAAAATTAAATATGATATGTGGGAACATGTAATGGCTCAAAAAATTCCGATCACAGAAATAAATTTTATTCTTATATATATTTTAATAATAATGGAATAAATCCAAAAATGATGACACCGAACTCTATTTGGATCTATCATTGGTTAAGAAAGTTCTTTCCAATGAAGGAGGAATATTTTTTGTGTTTGTTGTGTCAGAACTCACTTGGATATGGTTGTTGATCATCACCGGATCAAGATCCACCAATAAAGAATGGTGGATCTGCCTCTTAGTTGACCTAGGGTTATATAGATGGCCCTAAAGAATTGATATAATTGAATATTTAATAAGGGAATCATTTAGGTCATTTAATTTAAAATAAATAAAATTATTTATTTATCTTAATTAAATGCACCAGGCAACAGTCGCATTATCTAAATAATTCTCATTAACCAGCTTTAGGTCACGCCGAGAATAAATCTATAGTTATAGAATCAACCTTGGTCCCAAATTTTCTATTTGAGACTCCATATATGAGTTATCCCATTATTTCTGAAAAACCATTCACATGTAATATAAATATATTTAATATTTAAATAAAATAAATTACAGGAACACCGAACTTTGGAATTACCATTTGTCTAAGTGTTTGACTCTGAAAATATTTCTTGATATATTTCAAATTCTAATAAAGAAAGAATAAGGTCTCTACAATATTACATCCTTCATTATTTTCCTTCTTTATAAGATAAAACTAAACAAAAAGTTTAGGATAATGATATCGATTTTAGATCACCCACTCCCAAGAGCTCTCATGCATTAGCCCATATTGATAGAACACACAAACCATGGGAATGGTCCATCCACATAGGATCATATCCTATCGATTCTTGATAGCTACTGGGGGCTCCATGAAATTGGACTCATCATCGATTTCCATCTCACTCAATTTAATAATGTTATTGGGATCATGCACATATCTCCACAACTGCAACACATGGAAGACATCATGCACATTCTCTAACTGTGGGGTAGTGTGAGGTGGTAAGAAACCTCTCCAAACCTATGGAATATCTCAAATTGCCTGATTAACCTCAAGGACAACTTTTCTCCATGACTGAATCTACACAATCCTCACTGTGGGACGAATCTCATGAACACATGGTCTCTCATATAAAACTACAAGGGCCTACGTCATCAACCCATATAATATTTTTTCCTTCTATGGGATTTCATCATCTTCTCAAGGATCACTTATACCTTCTCTATCATTTCCTACACCATTTATGGCCCAAAAATAGATTATTCATAAATATCATTCAATGGTAAGGGTGACCTACAAGGAATTCTATACAGGTCCTAGAAAGGTGTCATTCTAATAGTAGAGGGGTATCTATTATAGTGTAGAAACTCAACCAATTTAAAGTGATCCTTGAAGCTCGAGACAATGTATAACATGAAATACCTTAGTTTATCCTCTACAACATGGATAGTGAGATCGATATGCCCATATATCTTGGGGTGATAGGTTTTTATCATCATAATTTGGGTCACGAATGTCTCGTGTATGTCTCCTCAAGAATAACAAAAAACATGAATTGTGGTCATAAAAATCATCGAGGGAACCCCATGATGTTGAATGATCTATTGTATCTAAATCTTCCCCAAACTCTCCACCAAACACTACTCCCTAATAGAATTGAAGTTTTCTCACTTTTAAGGTAGTCATCTATCACCTAAATGGAATCATGGTGCCTCACTATCGATGAAATCCCTATAAAAAATTCCCTAGACATGTCATCCCATTTCCCCTCTGAGATCTCATGGGGAAGCAATAAACCCTACTAGAACCTAGTGCTCAACATTCACCAACTGACAGGTGAGACACAGAGAGATGAACTCAGTGAAATTTTGTCCATTCCATCCCCCCAAAACTATAGAAAATGTTATTAGTACATATTCCATTCACTGAGATGTAAAGACAAAGGGGAAATGTGAAACTCCATCATCACCTCCTCTCACATCATGATTGGGACCACTGTCCTTCCCTAAAAAACGATGATGTGGTTTTCTCCTTTAGATAATCTATCTGGTGAATCTCTTAAAATACATTTGGTCATGTATGACATAATAGTCAATGTATCCAATCTAGGGCTCTCTCACACACTATAGTAGTGGATGAGTCAACACCATCGATTAAAGAAAAATTTCACCCGCCTCCTCAACTTGGGTTAGCTTCAACAAAGATAACTACTAAAATTCATCCACAACTAAACGGTCATGGGACTTCCTACAAAGGGACTGTGACACCACAATTCCCTTTCCCTAAGTATATAATTTATAAAAGTTATGGTCCTTTTGGAACCCTAACTGATGCCTCTATCTGAGGTTGATGTCTCTCTACTTTAAGACATACCTAATACTGTAATGGTATGAATAAACAAAAAATATCTCTCCCAAAAGACAGTACCTCCATATCTTTATAGAAAATGATACTACTTCTAACTCTAATTCACGAGTCATATAATTATACTAATGGTTTCTCAACTTCATCAGTCTATATGTGATAGCTGTAATGACCCGATCTTTTGAATAATTTGTGTTTCCTAAAATTGCTTGTTATTTTATTTTTTACTCAAATGAATATCCTTTAATTAATAATGAGAGTATAATTAAAATAATACCACTCGGTTTCGACTGTTATATGATCGTTGGTCAATATGACCTTAGGAAACTAAACTCTTAATGTTATGATTATTGTTTATAAATATAGGTGATCATGGTTGATTAATATAGAAATAATAGTAGATGTCATCATCTAGTAGAATTGGGTCATACGAATCCCATTTGTTAGAGCTTGAGAAGGAGGTTGCACCATTGGGATTTACTATAGACCAAGCCCAATCCGAACTCCAACATGTGAAGCGTGAACAAAATCGCCTACAGGAGAAGTTCATGCTGATAGAAATCACCAATCAGGAAATGTTGTACTAGCGTCCCCAAGATTCTATCACCATAGTACATCTTACAATTAGGTCATATTCTTGTGTTATAAGTGGCTCTGTAATGAGACATTAGTTACTTTGGGCAATCATTTTTTTCAAATAAAACTTTTATTTATTATTATGTTAGATTTGTGAATTTCAAAAGCCCGGATAAATGTAAGATGAAGTTCTATATTATCGATGACCTTTGGAAAAAGGGTATTTTAAAATGTTTTTTTATACTTTAAATAATTAATAATGAAAAATTATTTTCAAAAAAATGGTCTTCTATAGTTTTGACCAGTAAGAAATTTAGAGTTTTTAATGAATAGTAATGTATGAATAGTAATATTAACCTTATGAATAGTAATTTGACCAATGGAATTGTTACCTCACTTAATAATGTTTAAATATAATATACGCATCTTGAATGGTGAAGTTATGTAATAGCATAAGTAAATTACTGTTTCAGAAATTATTAGTTAAGAATTAGTATTTTTTGGGTAAATAGTGTTTTACATAAAAATTAAATATCTAATAATTAAAAAATTATTTTCATAAAATGGAATTTATTTTCTAATTCATAGCATCGTTATTAGGTATGGTTTAATTTATGAAATTTTTATAAAATGTTTTTCTTTTTGGTGAATAGTAAAAATATAGTTTTTGAGTTTCTGTGTGATTAATGACATCATTAATGATGTAATCATGTTGTAATAATTCTAGTTAACATTTTAATTTTAATTTTAATATATGTTAGGTGGTTCCCCATGTGTCCAATACTTTGGGAAAATACCATGGGCGAGACCATGGTTTGGTAAATACCACTAAGGAGGAGTCCCTTTGAAATAAATTAAATATTCCCTCAATTTTTCTATAAATACCAAGCCGTTACCTAAGTCTATTCATTCAAAAATCATCTTAGACGAAGCTGTAGTCTTTTTAACTCCCATGTTGTCCTCCCAAGGTTCCCTAAATCCCCCAAGGTCCCAACCTTCAAGCTTTCAAAGTCACTCTTCAAGGTAAGGGAACTTTTCACCTTTCCCTTTTAAGTCATGACTTCATTTATGTTTGTCTTCTATTTTTCATATTATTATGTTGGGGTATGTTATTATATTTCCTAATTTCAATCCATTTTATATTCAAATTATGAGAGACCATTTCCAGTGTCATCAACTTATTTTTATTAATTTTATGCGATGTCGTTTGGCTGCCGAATTTTTTGTAAATGAAATCGAATCTTCTCTTTTATTTCATGTTTCATTTTCATTTGGTATTTCATTTAAATATACATACCATGATATTACTTATTTTTATTGGGTAACCATACTATATTATGAGTTTTATATTATTGGATGACCCTTATCCCCTCTCTTTTCAATATTTTCTAAAACAATGTTGTATAGTCGTTATGCTGCAAAATTTTCATCACAAAATATCTCTCTATTTTTCTCAAGAAGTTTTTTTATTTTATTTATGTTAATACCCAAACCTATTTAATTTCTAGGGGTATTTAACAAGAAATAAAATTGATATATTTTATTCTAGAATTTAACTACATATAAACCACACATATTTTCCATGGTTTATAAATGACATTATGATATAGTTTTTAAGTACTTTATAAATGTCATTATTTTGAAATGAAACCCATTTATTTTATTCTATATAGATTCTTTATGAAATGTTTGATTATGATATATGTGTATCAAATTAAAATAAATAAATATTAAGGGTTCAATCTAATATTTCTCCAATGCATTGGTTAATGAATTTAATCTCTAAATATGACATGTTTCATGATACCTTGGTGAATAACCTTGGTAATTTTTATTTCCCCTTGGGGATGATCCTTGGTGATATTTTCATAAATGTATAAATAAAATTTTTTAGCCACATATTCATGTTATGGTCCCAGTTCTTTTCATTATGATATGCCTCTACTTCTATTGATCATGAATTTATGCTTTTTATCATGTTCTTATTGATATCACAACTAATTCCCTAGATTTCTTTATTGGGTCTTCTACTCACTATTTCCTTTGATGTATGTCTTCAGGTTATGAGATGTAGTAGTTGTACATAGGATGAACTTTTCAAGAGGCTTATCAAGGGTATTTGAAAGAGTGTTTTAAGTTTTCATGTATTTTTTTTCTGATTTCCATGACAATAGTCTTTAAAGGTCCTCTGTTTGTAAAATGTAATGAAATGTTATGTAATAAAATGGTGTGATTCCATAGTTGGTATCAAATGATAGTTTAGTTATTTATGTAAATTAGGATATGAAAACATTAGGAGGAACCCAATAGGAAAGTTTAAATATAGGAAAAATTCCGGGTATTTTGATGAACTATTAAGTAAGTGGTTTTCGAAAAAATAAATCCCTATATGGATACAAACAAGTGGATGTGGCTTTGGATAAGATGTACCTAGGAGTGAAAACTCTGACAAAGAGTTTCGGTCATGACCCCTGGTATCTTGGTACATTACAATGGACCTTACTGCACTTCTAGTTTGACACTCTCGGGGGATATGTTTGGTCAATCACAAGATTTTTATGAATCATTGTAAAGGATTTATAGAGAATTTTTTTAAGAATGAAGTTTTAAGACATAAAATACTTTATAGTTAAATGATTCGTAAATTAAATAAGCTTTTAAA
This sequence comes from Viscum album, assembly GCA_963277665.1. Lineage (NCBI taxonomy): Eukaryota > Viridiplantae > Streptophyta > Magnoliopsida > Santalales > Viscaceae > Viscum > Viscum album. The sequence goes on from OY728165.1 coordinate 933,544,694, forward strand.
TAAGGTTCTATTCTATTATAAAATAGTGGGAAATAAGAGGAACTGTGCAAATGGTTACCTCAATGGAACATGCCCTGATGGCCATCTGATGGAATCTGAAATGTAAAATTTTATAAAAATGATGAACTAAATGACTCATGTTATGGGAAATAACATGAATCAAGTTGGTGCAATGATCTCACTACGAAGGGAACAACATTTGGTTCATTCCATTATGCATCAATGACCACCAACCATTGATTGTTGAACAATGGATCTGCTCTATAGAGAATATATTTTCTGTTCTCTGCTGTTTAGAGTAAGATAAGGTCACCCTGGCTCTTTACCACTTTGAGGTAGAAGCTGCTCAGTGGTGGGAACTGATAAAAACACAAGGCCAAGAGTGGAGGTTGAAGCTATATAGTGGTAAGAGTTCAAATAGATCTTCTTTAGTAAGTATTTCCCTCATTCCATTAGAACAAGAATGGAGAAGGAGTTTCTTGAGATGAATCAGAAGGAGAATGAATTTTTGGTATGCTACGAGATGAACTTCACAAGGATTTCACATTACACCTATAGCTTTTTCATTTATCCAAATGGTAAGGTTGATAGATTCTTCAGTGGACTAAGACCCCATCTACGGAATAATATAGACAAAAGAGACTGTGGTAGCATTGAGGAGATTGTGTGGAGTGTGATAAAAGTCATACTAGAGTTAGTGAGACACAATGGTATCATAAATACAATGATAATAAAAGATCAATGGAGCCAATTAGGGTGGACTTTTGATTAGGGAAGAGGAGGAAAGAAAGTTAAACGTCCCATGTGCAACAAATGTGGGAGGAAGAATTCAGGGAATTGCTTGATCAAGAGTGGGAAGTGCTAAAAGTGTGGAAAAGATGGCCATATCGCATGGAACTATTGTAGTGAGGTGAAACCTCAACTCCCAAACACTAACAACAAAGATAGGATTGTGCAGGCCCTACATGATGTCCAATACTATAGGTGTAGACAACTTGGGAACTTTTCCAATCACTGTCCAAATATAATGGTAGTGGAGGGGAATTACCATCAGCCTTAGCATAGACCAAGGTAACAAGGTCATACTTTTGCAATCACTATGGCTGAAGCCGAAGCGCCAAATGGTGTGGTGTAAGGTACTCTTATTGTTCTCTCAAATCAAGAAAGTACATTGTTTGATTATGGTTCTACACATTTCTTTATTTTCCCCATGTTTGAAATGAATTTTGAATCAACCCCCAATTTTCTAAAAGTAGAGTTATTAATCAAGACTCCTGGTGGGATTATCCAAGTATTTCCAGTGTTTAGAAACTCAAGTATTTACTTTAGTGAGAAAAATATTATCACAAATCTAGTAGTAATTCCCATGCTAGAATTCGACATTCTACTTGGGATGAACTAGATCTTAAAGTAAAATTCTAATATTAAATGAAGAATAAATGAAATATCAATAGTCTTGAATGGAAAACCTACAGTTATATTCCATAGAGAGATATATCAACCTGATCTATGTCTAGAAGAACCTCCTGTGTCCTTGTTTGTGAAGTTGATCGGTGAAGAAGAAAAGTAAATGAGAGTATGAGGATAGAAAATGTCCCCATAATCCAAGAATAAATTAACGTATTTGCTGAGGAGTTACCTGGACCTCCCCCAGAAATAAAGGTAGAGTTCCCATTGAACTAATACCTATATCTCATCCGATATCAAAGTCCACGTATTGGATGGAAAATGTAAAAATGGAGGAATTTAAGAAGCAACACCAAGATTATTTGGAGAAGGGATTTGTCCGGCTAAGTGTGTATTCTTGGGGATCACATATTCCCTTTGTGAAGAAGAAGGATGGATCAATGTGACTATGTATTGATTATAGTGAACTGAATGAGATCACAGTAAAGAACAAACACCCTCTCCCAAGAATTGATGAACTATTTGACCAACTTCATGGGGATCAATTATTCTCTAAGATTGATCTTCGATCTGGTTATCATCAATTGAGGGTGAAGAAAGAAGATATTCCAAATATGGCCTTTTGATCAAGATATGGGTATTATGAGTTTGTTGTTATCCCCTTCAGACTGACTAATGCACCTGCTATTTTTATGGATTTGATGAATATAGTATTTAAGGACTACCTTGAAAACTTTGTGGTAGTTTTTATTGATGATATTCTGATATGTTTCAAATGTTTTGAGGAGCATGAGGATCATCTAAGGGTTATTTTAAAAACTCTGCGAAAGGAGAGGCTTTTTTGAAAGTTTAACAAATATGAATTTTGGTTACAAGAAGTTGCTTTCTTGGGGAACATTGTTACCAATAAATGAATAATTGTTTACCCTGCAATGACAAAAATTGTAGAGAAGTGGCCTCATACTACAACATTAAATGAGATTTCAAGTTTCCTTGGATTAGGGGGATATTATAGGAGGTTTGTAAAAAACATTTCATGCCTTTCTAATCCATTAACCATGTTAACTTGAAAAGGGGTCAAGTTCATCTGGACAAAGGTTTGTGAGGAAAGTTTCCAAGAGATAAATAAGAGACTGGTAACTACACCTGTGCTAACTCTATCATCAAGTGGGGAAGGATTCATTTTTTATAAATTCATCTTTGAAAGGGCTTGGGTTAATCCTCATAAAAAATGACAAAGTAATTGCTTATGAATCTTAAAAGTTGAAGAATCGTGAGTAGAACTATCCTACACATGATTTAGAGTTGGCTGTAGACGTTTTTGATATGATGATATGGAGGCACTATCTTTATGGGGAGAAATGTAATATATACACAGAATATAAAAATTTGAATTATATTTTCACACAAAAAGAATTGAAAATGCGATAAAGGATATGGTTGGAACTTTATAAAGATTGGGATTGTTCAATTCATTGTCATCCCGGAAGAGCAAACAAAGTCGCTAATGCATTACGCAAGAAATACACAATTGTTCTTTCCATGATAAGGATTCAAAGAGATCCTTTGATAAATGATCTAGTAAAGTTGGACATGGGAATTATAAGGGAAGGGAAATCATAAACCCTAACCCAAATGATTTCTCAACCGTCATTAATAGAGAAGATCAAGAATGATCAGAAAGAAGAACCTTTATTATAGAAGAATTTTGAGGCTGGGACGGATGGTAAGTTTTCTATGTTCAATATTGATCAAAAGGTGTATTGAAATTTTGTACAAGACTATGTTTTCTATCTATTCTATAAATAAACAAGGAACTGTTGGATAATGATCATATATCTACTTTCTCTATAAATCTAGGAGGCATAAAAATATATAGAGACCTTCGTGATCATTATTGGTGGGATAATATGAAATGTGAGATTGCTGACTACACTTCAAGGTGCCTGGTATGTCTAAAAATGAAGGCAGAGTGACAACTTTCTAAAGGGGTATTGCAACCACTACCCATACTAGCATTGAAGTGGGATAATATCACTATGGACTTCTTCACTGGTCTCCTGAGAACTTCTAATGGAAACAATGCGATATGGGTTATAGTGGACCATCTCACCACGGCTGTCCATTTTATCTCCATTAGGGAAGATTTCTCTATTGATCAACTTTCTAGGATTTACATGAAGGAAGTGGTAAGGATGCATGTAGTTCCAATTTCTATAATATTTAATTTTGATCCAAGGTTCACATCAACGTTCTAGAGAAGTCTTCATTGTGACCTGAGCATTGAATTGAATTTCAGTATTTCCTATCACCCCCAAACTCATGTCTAATCTGAATGAACTATTTAAACAATCGAGGAAATGCTGAGAACATACTTAGTGGAATTTAATGGTGGATGGGATCATCATATCCCTTTAGTTGAGTTCTCTTACAAAAACTGCATCGAATCGAGCATTCAATTAGAACCCTATGAAGCGATATATAGTAAGCTATGTAGAACTCCTACTTGTTGGCATGAAGCTGGTGAGGGAAAGATTCTTGGGACCGATCTTGTGCAAGAGCTGACAAAAAAGGTCCATTCCATCCAGCAACACATTAAGGCTGCTCGGAGTCGGAAAAATAGAAATGCTAACCAACATTGAAGGAACATTGAGTTTGATTTTGGTGACAAGGTATTTCTTATAATTTCACTTTGTAAGAGAGTCATGAGGTTTGGTAATAAAGGGAAGCTCAGCCCTATGTATATTGTCCCCTATGAAATCCTTGATCACGTAGGAGCAGTGGCCAACCGGCTTGCATTTCCTCCAAATCTAGAACAAGTTTATGATATCTTACATGTATCTCTCTTAAGTAAGTACATACTTGACCCTTTCATGTACTAAATCCAGAGGTGGTACAACTGGAACATAACCTCTCTTATGAAGAGAAGCTGGTAGAGATCTTGGATTGTAGGGAAAAGGTTCTACACAACAAGACTACCCACCTTGTTAAAGTGTTGTGGAGGAACTAAAAATATGAAGAAGCCACATGGGAACCAATGCAATCGATGAGGTAGAAGTACCCAAACCTTTTATCTTATGAGGGTACGACTCAAAAATCTAGGGAAAAAATTTCTTAAGGGGGGAAAAATGCAACAAACTGATCATTTGAATAATTTTTTTCCTAAAATTGTGTGTTATTTTATTTTGTACTCAACAAAACTATGTCCTTTAATTAATGAAGTGAGTATAATTAAAATAATACCACTGGGTTTTGATTGTTATATGACCATTGGAAAAAATAACCATTGCAAACTAAAGTTTCTGTTATGATTATTGTTTATAAATACACGTGATCATGGTTAATTAATACAGAAGGAAGAGTTGATGGCCTCATCTAGTAGACTCTGTCCATACAAAGACCATATGTTAGAGCTTGGGAAGGAGGGTTCATTACTAGGATTTGCTCTAGACAAAGCCCGAGTCGAACTCTAACATGTGAAGCTTGAATGGAATGTCCTATGAGAGAATTTCAAGCTGATATAAATCATCAATCTGGAAATGTTGTCTAATCCACCCAAGATTCTATCACCATAACACAACTTACACTTTGTTACTATGCTGGTGTGATAAGGTGATATGTAAAGAGACCTTAGTTATGTTTTGTAATCCTTTTGTATAAATAAAATTGTTATTTCTTATTCTGTTAAATTTGTGAATTTCAAATGTTTAGATAAATGTTAGATGAAGTTCCATATTATTGATGAATTTTGAAAAAAAATATTTTAAAATATTTTTTTTATACTTTAAATAATTAATAATGTAAAATGATTTTCAAGAAATGGTCTTCTACAGTAGTGACCAGTAAGAAATTTACAGTTTAATAAGTTAAAATTAAGTTTTAGTGAATAGTAAAGTATGAATAGTAATATTACCCTTATGAATAGTAATGTGACTAATGAAATAGTAACCTCACTTAAGAAAGTGTAAATATAATTTAGGAATCTTGAATGGTGAAGTGATATAACTGCATAAGTAAATAACTGTTTTAGAAATTATTAGTTAAATATTAGTATTTTTTCAGGTAAATAGTTTTTTTACATAAAAATTATATATCTAATAATTAGAAAATTATTTTCGTAAAATTTATTTAATTTTTGAATTCAGAGCATCGATATTAAGTATGTGTGAATTTATGATATTTTTATAAAATGTTTTGTTATTCGCAAATTAGTTAAAATATAGTTTTGAGTTTTGTTATGATTAATGACATCATTAATGATGTAATCATGATGTAATAATTCTGGTAGACTTTTGAATAGTAATATATGTTATGAGGTGTCCCACGTGTCCAATACCATCGGAAAATACCATGTTCTATCCCGTGGTTTTGCAAATACCACCGATGAGGTGTCACTTTGAAATTAATTAAATATTCCCTCACTTTTTCTATAAATACCAAGACATTCCCTCATTCCATTCATTCCAAAATACTCCTCAATGATGATATGTTATATTAACATCCCAATTAGTCCTCCAATGTGCCCTCAATACCCCCAAGGTCCCAACCTTTGTGCTTTCGAAGTCACTCTTTAAGGTAAGGGAACATTTCACCTTCCTCTTTTAAGTCATGACTTCCTTTATGTTTGTCTTCTTGTTTCTATATTATTATGTTGGGTTATGTTCTTATATGTCCCCATTTTTTTCCATTTTATGTAAAAATTATGGGATACCATTACCAATCTCATAAACTTATTTTTCTGAATTTTAAGGGACGTTGTTAGGCTGTCAAATTTTTTGAAAAGGAAATCACATCTTCTATTTTCTTTCAGGTTTTCTTTTCATGTGGAATTTCATTAAAATATACATACCATGATCTTACTTATTTTTTTATGTGACCATACTGTATTATGAGTTATTTATGATTGGGTGATCCATGACCCCTCTCTTTTCAATATTTTCTAAAACCATGTTGTGTAGCCCTTTTACTGCAGAATTTTCATCTAAAAAATCTCTCTCCCTCTTTTTCTAAATATGTTCCTTTATTTTATTTATCTGAATACTCAAACCTATTTCATCTCTATGGGTATTCATCAAGACATAAAATTGATATATTTTGTTCTGTAATTTAAATACATATAACCCTCACTTTTTTTTCATGTGTTATAATTGAAATAATGATCTTGTTTTTAAGTACATTTTAAACGTCGCGATTTTGAAATGAAACCCATTTATTTTATTATATATGGGTTATTTATGAAATTTTTGATTATGATATATGTGTATCACATGAAAATATAGACATATTAGCGTTTCACCCTAATAGAACTCCAATGCATTGGGTAAATAATTTAATCTCCAGAGATGAAAAGTTTCATGATACATTGATGAATAACCTTGGTAATTTTTATCACACCTTGGGGATGAACCTTGGTGATATGTTCATGAATGTAATATTTAAATTTTTTAGCCACATATTCATGTTATGGTTCGTTTTATTTTTCTTATTATATGCCTCTACTTCCATTTCTCATGTCTTTATGATTTTCATCAAGTTCTTATTGATATCACAAGTAAACCGAATCTCATGCTTTCCTTACGGGGCATTCTGTTCACCCATTACTTTGACGTATGCCTTCAGGTTATGAGATGTAGTATTTATACATAGGATGAAATTTTCAAGGGGATTTAAAAGTTTTTTTTATGTTTTCATGTATTTTTTCCTGATTTCCATGACACTAGACTGTAAAGGTCCTCTGTTTGTAAAATGTAATAAAAATTTATATAATAAAATGGTGGGATGCTATAATAACATCCTACCTATACATCAACATGAAGTTGAGACTAAATCTAGATTGATTACAATAAAAAACATAATCCACTCCCTCCTTTGGTAGTATTAAAAATTATGTCACTTTGTAGCCTCAACCTCATCTCCTTGAAGGCTCTCTAAAAATGATCATTCCATGTAAATGAATTCCCTCCCCATAAGAGGGTGTTCAATGGGGTTGAAATCCTATAGAAGTCCTCCAAAATCCTATTTTAGTACCATTAATATAAAAAAACTCTAAACATCCAACACACTCTTGGGTGGCTCCCATGAAAGAATGAAATCAATTAGCGTTGGGTATATAGCTAGTCCATGCCCAAAAATGGCATCCCCCAGGAAGTGAACCTTATCGATCAAGAACTATAACTTCAAGAGCATACCATAATGGCAGTGCTCCTAAATCAGATCTATGATCATCCTCACATGCTCCTCATGATCGTCATCTAACATAGAGTATATGTGTATGTATTCAATAAATACATCATCAAATCAGTCTATGTATGGTTGGAAGATCTGATTCATCAAAGACAAAAACACAATTGGGGGATTATTTACACTAAAAGGAATCATTTGGAAATCAAAAAGTCTTTAGCAACATCGAAATGTCAGCTTAAAAAATCATCCTCCTCAACCCTCAATTGGTGGATGTTGGACCTAATATCGATCTTCATGAACAATCTCATGCCTCACAACTAATCGAATAGGTCATCAATCCTTAGACATGTGTACTTCTTCTTTATAATGGATTGATTTAGGAAACGATAATCCATAAAAAGCCACAAGCTCTGTTCTGTATTTCTCATGAACAAAACTGAATATGCCTTGGGAAAACATTGGTTTTGATAATACCCTTCTCTCGAATGTCCTCAAACTACAACCACATATCTTGAGTATTAGTATGGGCCATTTTAAATGCTATATAACATATCAGTGTGGTCCTGGAAAACATGTTGATGTAAAACTCTATCTTTTATCTGGGAAGTAGTCCTAGAACATCCTTATAGAAGACGTCCATATAATCATACATGAATGAAGGAATCCTGATATTAGATGATACTGTTGATCTATGGGATAAACTCTAAATATGCTGATTTATGGGTTGTAATCACATGCTTAAAAAACCCACTCATCATGTAATGAGATCTCTTTCATCCAAAAAGGAGAAACTCATTCTATTAGTATCAATGCATCTGAATCATCTACGATGATAGTAAATCTGGGATAAAACCATGGAGAACCATTCTATACCCTTGGTGATGTAATAATGTCTCATTGTGATGACTAAAAGACCCCATAAGAAACTCTCTCTACCAAGATATATCTTACATTTCTGATAAATAAAATAGATCAAAGAATCATTCCTCATAGGAACCTTAAGGAAAAACATTTAGGCTAATGTCTCAATAGGGAGATCCAACTCTTGATCCATGAGTAAAGAGATAAAGGAATGACTCACACATGTGTTTACTAGTACTAAAGTAAGAGTATAATAAACATAGACCATAACCTTAATCTTATTATGATCCAACAAGTTATATGCCTCTATATCCTGTATATATCCAAATCCCAGACCGATGACTCCCTGAGCCGGACATGGTTTGCCTAGTGGTAGGGGTGGATTTGGCTCAAAACATAATCTACCAACAAAATATCTTCCTCCTAGAGCCAAACCTACTCCCATTATATATCTACCTCCCTAGGGGCCCTCTTAGGATATCCTTAATCTTGGTGATTCCTTTTCCATGGTGTTTAATCTACTATTTTCCTACACTTTTTTGCACAATGTGTTATTAAATAATGTTCCATGTGACCTCACCCATCACATGAATAAACCTTCCTCTATTTGGGATTCCTTAGTCCCTTGCACAGTTTATGTGCTGCCTGAACACATGACCACGTCTGACCTTAAGAAGAACTCATGTACCGAGACCGAGTTGACAAGCACATGATAGATGTTATAGAATATTAAACCCTATAATTCCCATGGTCAACTCCATCCTCCTAAGGTGCCTCTGACTATAAACTCTTCATAAAAAAACCCTCTCCAACACTCTAATATGAGTGAGAATTCATAAGGGTACCACATTAGAATGGATGCATCTATATATACCCCACTCAAATTTATGAAATTGTAAGTATTCATCCTAAATCATGACAATGGAGTATCTTGTAATGTTATTGAACCTCACATCATAATCATAAAAAAATAATACATCCCTAATGTAGCTCTATAAGATCCTGAATCTGATCTGACTGCATGAATTAGGGAAAGTACTTCTCACAAAATAGGTTTTGGAAGTTATACTATGAGAGTGTTGACTCATTATGAATTTGCATGACTAGAATTTTCTAGTGCCCTACAACTCCATGGAAAATGATGGTTACCAGAGAAACCCCATGATCATTCAGTGTTGGGATAATGGAAAAAACTATGATCACTGACTCTACCCAATCCTCCTTCTACTAAGGATATGGATCACTATGGAACCATAGTGGCCTTTAACACTAGAACTCACATAGTGTGTTAAACTAGCACACATTCTCCTCCTGCCATACTAGTATTATTAGCTTCTCAACATGTGGGGGTGCTACTACTTAACCACTTGGGGGAAGTATTTCATGTGATGTATCATTAATTGATACCTAATCACACATCAAATTTTCATAATAATATGGAATCAGTAATCTAGTATGGAATCTTCATGGAGGTATCCTAAAACATTAATCGAGATGTACAATGATTAGAAGAGAATATGTGCATGATAAGATAAATCAAGAAGGAAGATGAAAGACTCAATACTATATGATCCATGTGCCACTAATAATGAAAACCAATGTCTTCGCATATAGAGTTTAAAATAAGATATTTAGAGTATTGGTGAATGGATACATTGGCTGCCACACCAAAATTGGGATCCATATTCTGAATGCTGCACTCGAAATACTCTAAAACAATTTCCCTAATTCCAAAAAAAATCATCGTAAGGGGAAAAATCCAAACATCATCCCAAAGAATGAACTGATCTAACACAAATCAATCATGAACTAAACCAATGGGGCATAATCTATAATTACCTTAAGCCCACCTCCAATGGCCAAGGGATGGCGGTAACCACTAAAAAGAATAACTAATATAGGAGGCCTTTTCCTATGTACCTGTATACAAACACACAACCATATCCATGAAAAAGTGCATAGGATATGACACATGTAGATGATAAACCATGAATTTAACAACCTCTATGGAAATAAAATAGTACAACAGTGTAATATGGTAAAATAATGTGAAAAAATACATGACAAACTAGAAAGATTTCCCTACCTGAAAAAATTGTAAAAGTAAATGCTAAAAGAGATCAACTCCATAATCTCTATTCCCTAACCACCGTACTTGGTCTAATGAACCAGAGTATCCCTATAATCCTCTATGATAAATTTTTTCAGTTCCTTTATTATCATAATACATGACATATGTAGGAAAAACCCATGCATAGGTGATTATTTATATACATAGTATGACACCCCAAAAGTTGAAGGGGTAGTAGTAAGACACATGAAAGAAGTAGACAATTCAACCCATAGTAATAGAGAAACAAAAATTAAAAATATATATAAATATTTATAGTTTCATACTTGAAACCAAAATTATAGAAAAATGGGATATCCATATTACAATCCAACCAAAAAATAGTCTTTAATCATTTCTGTAGGTCCATCAATGATTCCTAGCATATTTTATCAGTGTACAATATAATAATCTATGATAATATACAAATCACCATTATGTATTATAGTGGAGGGGACGTAATCTCAAGGTAGAGGACCCGTGCTCTAGTATAATTGGAGGGTGCCACTATAATAGTAAACAGAGGACCCATGCCTTCACACCATAGGGGGGAGCCACTCTGATTGTCAAGGACCCATTCCCTAACACCACCAAAAGGTTCCACTTAGATACTCATAGAACCATACCCTAATATTGTATGAGGCCACCACACTAATGGTTGATAAAGGACTCATGTCCTATCATAAGGGGAGGTTTCCACTCTAATATCTCAGTGATCACACCAAATCACTACCATCATCGAGCTTCACTTAAATAATCCTCACACAGAAAACATCTCACATCATTCCTCAAAATATAGTATGAAGTCCATCACCATGTTATATGTGAAAATAAAACTTATGATAGGATACTCATAGCCAACATACACATCCAAATGATAGATATATGAGAGGTAGAAGTTAACTCAAAAAGAAGGGTACACTTTGTGTAAGGGGACCCATACAACATTTGGTCTTACCCAAATTCCTGGTTGTGTCCTCGCCAACACCTGGCTCTCTACCCATGTATTCATATACATCATGTAAGGGAACAATACAACATGACATAGCCACCCCAGTATGAGCATTGTCCTCTTATTCGTGCATGTGTCCTTCAGTCCATGTCTGTATACTCTGATACATGGCATATCCTCCCACACTGGTTCTTGCCCATGTGCTTTGGAAACACATCATGGATATCCGGAGAGGTTCACATAGCATGTGGCCTATCCACATAGTGTGTAATCCTTAAATTTCCCAAAACACTACCGTTACAACCATAGGGGTACTACATGGAAAGTGTTCGTCCCAATACCCACTTTGTAGTTATGATTTTCATAGAAAGATTGATATTATTAATGTGATCTAGATCTAGGTCTTCCATTATTATTTTCTTCAATGGACCCCCCAAAATTTGTGGAATCCATCTATGGTCATCATTTTTCCACTCTTGTAGATGGAAATCAGATCTATGGTCTGTCTTTCAAAGCTCGCACATACAATCATCATCTGTGAACCTCCCACTACCACACCAAATATCCAAATCCATGATAGAATTAACTACATCTCACAATATATCTAAAATCATCCATGATTTGTAAATATGTTCATAGTTTGTGCATCTACCTTAAATCGAGGAGTTTAATCAAACTCGACCCTGCCCGAAAATGTCGAATAGTGGTCCATGTAGGCTAGTAGTAAAGAACACGAAGAATGAAGGTAAAAATTCACATGAAACTATGGTGAAACAATCATTGATCATGTGTTCTTGGATAATGAATATATATTTGTGATGATTAGGAAGTAAAACATTAAAAAATGGAGTTAATCAAGTAAAAAAATTAAATTTGATACATGGTCACTTTAAAAGTCTCAAAATAAACACATATCGATGAAATAGATTTGATTCTACAAAATATTTTAATCATAAGGGTATAAATGCACAAATAACAAGTTTTTATTCAATTTATATTGATCATTGGTGAATAAATTTCTCAAAAATGAAGGAGAAAGATCTATTGTTTTTGTTTTGTCTTGATTCACCTAGATCTGATTATTATTTGTCACCCAATATCGATTTTCTAATGAAGAATGGTGGCTCCTCATCTCAATGGTCCCAGGGTAATGTGGATAACCCTTGGTATTTTCTATAATATAATACTTATATTTGAATGATTTAGGTCATTTGATTTAAAACAAATAAAATTAATTATCTTAATTAAACGAACCCGACAAATATCGCTTCATCTAAATGCCACCAATCAACAAACTTTAGGTACCCCTAACTTAAACCTTGTATTCCCAATTTTAATGTTGTCTTTTATTTTTTATCTGAGACTATGTTTAAGAGTTATTTTATTTTTATGAAAAAACTATTCATATATTATATATAATATAATTAATTATTTTAAGAAATTAATTTTGGGCATACCGAGCCTCAGAATTTCTCCCACCATAGCACCTAGATTCAAATATATTTATAGATATATTTATTGTTCATTAAATGAATAAATAGTGTATCTAATAATATATTTAATATTTCATATAAATAATCATTCATTTTTTAGCAGAGATATATTATACTTAAAAAAAGATTGCCTTCAAAATGATTTTGATTACTTTTTGTTAGGAAGTATTATATTTAATTTTTTAAACTATTAAAAAAATTTCCCTAAAAACAACTAAATATTTTAAATCATCATAATAAAATTATCTTAGTATGAATTTTTGGGATTTTTCTAAAAACATTGATTTTCCAGTGAATGTTGAAAAATATTGATTTTTTATTGTAAATTATAATTTTTTTCAAACAGACATGAAGTTCCACTTTAGAAAACCGATTTAAAAGTAAAATATATCACTTATATTTTATATAATTTAATTAATTTTATTTTAATTAATTCTTTGATTGAATTTGGTGTAAAACATTCTTATACATAAAAATACATTTTTCTGTGAAACCGTTTTTATGCGCGCAATGTGTTTTTGTCTTAATAAATAAAATTAATCACTATTATAAAAATATTTTAGTTAAATTTATATATTAAATATTCAATAAAAAAATTAAAATTCATTTTATATTTTTCTGAGAATATGATAAGAATTAACCCTGTTTTATTATTAAAAATTTATTTTTCTAAAAAATTGTTTTCATCTTGTTTTGTACATATATTTTAAAATTAATTTTTTTTCAAATATATGTATTGAATTTTATAAAATGGATTCCATATTTGGAATCAATATTTTAAATTTTTAACTATGCCCTTTTTATTTTTGACTAATGTGAATAGTATCCATGGTAAAATTTATCACCTCATTAATGGGTAAATTGAGTTAATCTAGATAAAAGAAATAAGTTATAAGGCCATATATTTTCATAATAATTGTTATTTTATGAATTTAATTCGACCCTTAACACCTTATTCTATAAATTTTGTTATTAATGGACATTGATTCATGTAAATGAATTTTATTTTATTTAAATCAATGAAAGTTACAAAATGTCACTCTCTTAGTTTTAAATATCCTCAATGTGTTCATGTTTGGAAAAAAATAGTTATAAATTAATTTTAATAGTCATTTTGATAATAAATAAATTATATTACTTATGTTAATTTATTTAGAAAATTTGTTTCTATATAATTAATTCAAATTCATTCACCATGACGAAGCAATATTTATTCCATTAATGGAATATAAAATAAATGATTTTAAAAAAAAATAAAAGTGATATAATTTGATTAAATTATAGTTTTTAGTGTCTTTTTCATGTTACTATGATATTTTAGTGTTGTTTTATAAGATTACATCTGAATTAAAACATTTTATTTATATATTTTAATTTATATTAAATAAATATTTTCTAAATTTGTAATAATGATACTTTAAAAAAATAAATTTTTATTAAATTATATAAAAATCATAAAAATAATTAAATATAAAATATTAGATATTATATGGTTAAAAATGAATTTAATTGTACATTTATGGGATAATTGTAACATTACAAAGAAAAATTACAGCCTTTAATATTGAAATGTTTTTATCATAGTTAAAATTAAAATTGATTAACTAGAGGTTAATGAAAATGAATATTCCTAAATTGACACCAAAACATGTCTAGATTCAATTTATTGATGGTGTTGAAACCATATACTACCTTATATTATAATACTAGATCATTTGGGGGAATTTATATTGAAAATGAATTTATTACTATTTATTATTTTGAGAAATTTTAATATTTCCACTCACCTAAATTATAAAATGAAGCATCTTACCTCAATTATTTACACCACTTTGAGAATTATAAGTATATTAATATCATATAAGTTTTCTTTAAAAATTACATATACATGTTATATAGGTTTGGTTATTACCCAAACACCAATCTTAGATCCCCTTAAAGGATATCTATTAGAGGACTTTCAAAGAAGAGATAATCACCTTAACTAATCAATTTCATTTCTATTCTTCTTTACCTACTCTAAATATTTGTTATTTATAATAAAATAGTAACATAATTATCCTCAATACTATAAAATGTTATTATGATTATACAAAATACCATTATATATCCTATTTCACATCAAAAAAAGTGAAAGTATCACTCATGCGTATATACAGCTTATCAGCTCTATGAAGAAATAGAATTGATTTTTCCTAACCATTTTAATGGATGATAATTATAATGGGTTTGATGTTTATATATTATATTTGTTAAAAAATTAATCTTATGGAATTATAATATCACATCTACATACTTAACATTTAGTCTTTTGGTAAATGTTAACATTGTTCTTGTGTATCTGTGGACTACCCTTACCACAGATCGATGGGATTCTTTTTTAATGAAATTTTACAAGGATGGTAATAAAGAATAATTTTATGAATATATATATGATATATTAATTTATAGTTATTCTATTATAATTTTGAATTAATTTTTACCTTTATTTTGATCCATCCTTCAAAAAAATTAATATTGTTTTCATGCAAACGTACGCCCTACTGTCTCTATGAACAGTGTATTTCATTATTCTATCTCCAATTTTATGAATGACTGTAAACATGTATAAAATTAATATTTATGGTATTTATATAATTATTAATATTATATAAATTATAAAACCATGATCAGAATACAATTACCAAAACTACTAAACAAAAAAATACATAAAAACGAAGCATATATCACCCTAAATAGTGAATTAAGTGTTAACAAACAGGTGATAAAAAGTTATAAGTAAATCATATATGGAATTATATATATTATTATGGTTCTATAATATATTTATAATAAATCTATATTAATTATATAGGGGGTTCCATTGTGTATTAAGGAATTTATTCCTAAGGTAAGGGATGTTCGTTACACATTTATTCGTGTAGGACACATGCCATGTTCACAATGTGTCTCCTTTTTTGGGTTGTTTATGATGCCCTTGAATTTATTTTATTATTATTATTAATTTTATTCGTATTTAAATAAATATCTAATGGGTTTATTTCATGGGTATTTTGATTCAAATGTCACCAAATTTGCAAGGGTTTTATGTTACAATTTCACTATTTATAGAGATTGTTTTTAATTAAGTTCTAATGATAAATTTTATGATATAACTATCCAGAAACTCTTGAATTTATTTCTAATCCTTTTATTTCATTAAAATAATTTTTTTTCATTTATGTTTCTGCACCTTTTATACTTAATAGACAAAAAATATGTTATTCTGGGAAAACAACTCTGTTTATATCTTAAATCGAAAACCTATTTTCTTACACTTATATGTTTTCTAAAAATGTTTTAAATAATTTTTTTAATATTATCTTGTGATTTTTTAAATTAATTATTTCCCATGTATAAATTTTTAAAATTTTCTTTGATTTGAATATTCTTGTCTATTTACAAATGAGGTATTTGGCAACTTTTCTAACAAATGTATAGTTTAAATTTTTTTAACTTATACAAAATAAGTATTTTTTTACCACAATCATGATCAATATATTCTTTGAAACTATATTTACAAGTTTATATTGTTTTTAATGAAATTTTTTTCTATATTTTTGATTTTAATTTTTTAATAAATCATCTCAAAATGGAAAGGTTATTTTCTTCAAGCATGTTTTAGTGATATTTTAATGGTATTTCTATTCATGTAGGACAACAACAATTAATTTCACTTATGATTTAATATAGATATGATCTAAATATACCATATGCATTATTTATCTAGATTGTAACTTCTCAAGTTATAATATATGAATTATTTATTTCTATTATTAGCATGGATTAAGAATTATTTCAAAATTAATAATATTATTATTAATAAAACAAAATGGTAATAAATGATAATTAAATCAATAAATTAATTTAACATATTCTAATAAAAATCTTAAATGAAATTTTATCAATAAATATTTGTTAATTTTGGGGTTTTACCAATTAAGTTGACACATAAAAAATGTTATAGTTTGAATCACAAATGTACTAAATTACTTTTGTAAATGATTATTTTTGTATAAAAAAATTATTATGATACTTTTAATGTAAAATAATTATGAAATAAATTTAATTTAGTTGAAATATGATATTATATAATACATTAATTATGAATATTTTCAAATATAGTGTATATATGTGCACATATATTGCATAAAAATAATTCAAAAAGGAAAGTGTGTAAGAAAAGAAAAAACATAATGAAATATGAATATTCATATTTTGAAATTTGATAAACTATTATGAATATATTAGTATACGAATTATAATAATTAATAATTTATTAATTTAATAAATTTTATAATAAAATATATGAAATTACAAATTAATTAAATTATGAAATTTTCATTTTTATTTTAAATATTATATATTTAGTTATATAAAATTATGGAATTTTTAATATTATTAATATATATGTATATAAATAAGATATATTTTGGGTATAAGAGGGAAGAAAGGGGGTATTGGGATTTGATTTTAAGGAGAGGCTGAGTGTAATTAAGTTGTAGCCGAGGTGGATGGAGGTCGAATGCTGAAGGAGGTTTGACATTGGATGAGGTTTAAATCATATAAATGGGATTGATCTTCAATGTTATATGAGATTTGATGAGGGTTTGAACCTAGAGAAATGATATCTACTCGAAGAAGCAAATATTTTAGCTAAATCTAGAATCTGATTGATTTATTGGAGGGGTTTTGAATGCAGAAGGGGGAAAAATCAAGTGCAGGTTGTTTTTCATTATCTTCATCCTCTTATAATTTGTTAAGAAAAAAACCAAGGAATTAATTTTTTTCAGGTTTATTAATCCAATTTATTGTGTTGTTTTCTAATTATTATTTATGTCTTCATTATAGACCATATTTGTTTTCATATCGATGTCTATAGTTGACACACAGTAGATTTTAATAATTGTTTTAAATGATAATCATTTTTATCAACAATTTTGATCATATTTGTATTAACAAGTTTGGATGTGGTATTTAGAGTGGTGAATAATACTCCAACAAACTAAAATTATAATGTTCAAAATATTTTTAAAATCTATATAAATGTATAATCAAATTATTCAGATGAACACACACTGAAACAAATTTTTCTTTTTCATTTTACTCTCTCAGATAAATCAGTTTCAGTTTTATATAATACACACACACACAGACACAGACACAGACACACACACACAGATATATATATATATATATATTCCTAATATATTTTAAAAATTTATCTATAATCCATAAACCTATCATTATATGAGGATTATTCGTTCAATCTAGTATAGTGAATCAAGGATTTTAAATACCCCAAAACAATGAATTTTAAATGATGATTTTTTTTGTAAATATTATATATGAAAATATGGAATCATAAATATATCGACCCTTTTAATTTCACTAGAAAATAATCTTTAACATATTAAAGTACAAAAAGAAGAGAAGAGAGAGAGATAGAGAGATTCTCTTATAAAGAAGAATAAAAAGGGATTCTACAATGGAAGGGGTGTAATATATTTTCTAAATTTGTCCTTTCAAGGAATTAATTTTCAATATCAAACAAGATTTTCAGTTTTAAAATTTATGTTTTCATGTTTTGATTTTTCAAAACCCCCCTTTATTTATAAATTTAATATTTCAAATTTCAAACATTTATTGATTTTAAAACCCCCTATATAAAACGGATGTTATTAGTTATTTTAAAAAAATCATTTATTTTTGTTAAATCAATTAAAGGTTTTATTCCAAAATTTAGAATATTAAAAAAACATAATTTTTTCATTGTTTAATTATAACACCATTTTTTAAAAGGAATTTTATTTTCTTAAATTATCTATTGATTTTTTATGATAAAAGCTACCATTTTATGTATATCGTAGTTTTCAATTTCTGTAACTTTTATTCATATTAGTAGACTATGGAAATATTCTATAATTTTTCTTAACATTTCATGCATATTAATTCTAACATTTGGTTTAATTTCAATGGATTTATGCTCATGTATTTTAAATTCTCGTAATTATATTTTTGGAAAATGGATTTCTTCTATATTTTTTTTTGAAAAATGAAATTTTTTCAAGGAGAGAAGTTATAAAATTATTTTCTTCTATGAAAATAATTTATGTCAGATATTTAAAACTTTTAATGGGTTATAAATGATAAAGGAAACCCTCTAGAAAAGTTTTCTTAAAATTAATAACATGGGTATCAAATTAGATAATATTTTTTGGGGAATCAGCCCATGAACTCAAATGGGATTCCATCCTATATATGATTTTGCTAGTGGCTACAAGGTTTTATTATGGTTATCCATATATATTAATTAATTAATAAAAGTTATTACTTTTATAAAATTTTAAAGTAGAAATATAAGGATTAATTATAAAGTTTAATTATTTTTTAAATTAAATAGTTTTCAAAATAATAACTGCATTTAATGGATTTTTAGATAATTTTATAAATGTTACAAAAATCCTTTTAGAAAAGTATTTATTTTATCAAATATTTTATCTTGTAAAATATTTTCAAAGTAAATTTTTAGATCTTTAATGAAAAGTATTTTTCACTAGTTTTAAAACCCCTTTCTAGGAAATTTCATGATCTTGCCATGTTTTTTTAAAAAAATGACATTTATTTTAGAAGTTATATAATGTATGGATTCATTTAATAGTTTTCAAATGTGATGCCAATTAGTTATTTTATAATCATCTTTTAAATGCTTATTTTACGTAAGATATTTTCATAATTCATTGAAACCTCAATAGGGAAAGATATTTAATTGTATAATGTACTTTGTATTTTTTATTTTTCTTCTATAAAAAAATACACAACCTATTTTTAGTACTGAATCTGGAAGTGTGGGTTCGGGTTGTCACATTAGTATTAGATGAACAGTCTAGAAAGTTTTTGAGATTAAGCCTTTTTATTTAAAAAAATTAAGTGATCAAATTTTCTTTTGAAGTTCTAGGAAGATATGTACCTTTAAGATCATATAAGTTAATACATTCTAGTTTTTCTTAATTCTGAAGACAGAAATTCAGAATTTTTATTTCGGGCGAAAAATGTAATTAGTGGGTGAAATTCGTTTAAAGGGGTGGGGAGATATAATATAACATCCCAAGTTTTAATATAAGAATTATTTATTTCAATTAGTCACTTGAATTAATAATTATTTCAATATTATTAACAATAATATTAATAGAAAAAAATGATAATAAATAATAATTTAATCAATAAATTAAATATAGAAAGAAAAAATTATAATAAAACTATAAAATGAACATTTATCAGCACATAACACTTAAATTATTATTAATGTTTATTAGTTATTGTTTTTTCAATTAAGTTCATACATAAAAAAATGTTATGGTTTGATTCATAAATATATGAAATTAACCATAGAAATGATTATTTTTTTATAAATAAAATCATGATGATATTTCTTTAGATGAAATATGAGACCTTTTCCAAGATATAAATGATAATTTATTAGAAAAACTTCAAAATTAAAAAAGGGTAACTAGTGTAAATTTTGACTTTTAACTCTAAAGAAGAGGGAAAATATCATAAGGAATCTAACTAGACCATTCCAGATCATTTACATCTACACACTTGTTGGAAAGACCATCTACAATATAATTTACCTCACTGTAGACATATGGGATGATATAATGAATGTATTAAATAAAATCCAACAAAATAATCCCCCGAGTAGTTTACATCTATGAAAGATGATAAGTACCTTCACTGTTGGATTTAACAATAATGAAAGGTTCACATTCTAACCAAAGGATATTCCATCCATGATGATTAACTTTATCAATAGATTCAATGAATCCAGACATTTCAGCCTTAAGAGAAGAAGTGAAGCAACATGAACCATAAACACATAATAAAACATCCATGTGATGATCTTTGAAAAAATAATATTAACCCGAATGACTCGGGTAACCCCTTCATCACCCATCAGTATTGATTTTAATCCACCCAATAAAATTTGAATGCCAAAAAAATTAATCATTCCATATGGAGGATATAAATTACCACTAATTCAAAGCCATAAAAATGGAGAAAGGTAATGAATTGAGTTATCAAAATATCCCTTTTAAAATTTATTAGATTCTATAATGGAAACCAACAATTTAGTAAAAAAATTTGGCAGGGTGAACGTAGCTTGATCATGAATCCATTTATTTCGATATTGGAAGATAATAAAAATCGATTCTACTATAGCATCATAAAACATATTAAAGTGGTGAGGAATATTTAAAATCTAAATTAATTATGAAATATATTTAATTTAGTTCACATATGATATTATCTAAAAATATTTATTATAATGATTTTAAATTATAGTGTGTATATATATATATATATGTTTATTACATAAAAATAATTAAAAATTGAAAGTGTATATGAATGTTGAAAATAAAATTTTAATGAAATAGTAATATTCATACATATAAGAGTAATAAAATTTTATGAATATATTAATATAGGAATTATGATAACTATGAAAATGATTAATTTATTATATTAAGGTATTATATTTTATTTAAAAATATATGAAATTATAAATCAAGGAAATTATGAAAATAAAATTTTAAATTAAAATTTAATATATTTGTTTATAACAAAACACATTAATTTGAATATTATGAATATATATATATATATATGTGAATAGAAATCATGATCATAAGAGGGAAGAAAGGGGGTTCATGTTTCAATTTTTAGGTGTGGTCGAGCACAGTTGAGTTGAAGAAAAAGTGGATTATGGTCGAACATCAAAAGAGGTTTGACTACATATTACAGTTTGGGTGTAGAAATGGAATCGATCTCTGAAGGGCTTCGAGCAGTGATGAGGGTTCAGAACCGAATGAAGGATATCGACTTCTGGAAGCAGATCAATTTTTTCAAGTTATAAGTACATTGATTTGTAAAAGGGGATTTGAACATGCATGGGGGGAAATCAAGTGAGGATATTTTTCAACATCATCATCCTCATGTAATTTTATTTTTAGAAAAAATGGTATTTATTTAGTTTTTAGGTTTCCAACCCCAATATCCATGTTTGTTTCCATATTATTATTTACTTGTTCATTATCAAACTGATTTTTATTCCTCTTGATGTCCCTATTTAACACAGTGGTGATTTTAATTATTTTTTTAAATGAAAATACCTTTTTCAATGATTTTGGTGGAATTTGACAATTTTTAATTTGGATTTAGTATGAATCATGGTAATGAAAACTTCACCAAACTAAAATTCAACAAAATATAATATTTTTTTCAATCAATATAAATGTATATCTGAATTTGTTTGATGAACATATATTGAAATAATTTTTTCTTCATCATTTTCTTGATTTAGACTAACCAGTTGTTTGGTGTATAATATTTATATTCTCAATTTATTTTGAATTTTTCTTCTCTAACATAAACCTGCCATTGTATGGGGATTTATTCATTGAATGTTGTATAAAGAATACATGATTTTAAAAACCTCATAACTCTGAGTCCTAAATGATGTAAACTTTAGTTAATATTATATATTAAAACATTTCTATATATATGAATCAATCCTTCATAATTAACTATAAAATACTCCTTTTTAAATGAAAGTGTGAGAAATAGAGAAGAGGGTGAGAGAAATAGAGAGAGTCTCATATGAAGAAAAAGAAAAAGGGATCTTGAATAGGTAAGGGTGTCATATGTTTTCTAAATTTATTTTTTCATTGAATTAATTTTGAAACGAAAAAAACATTTTCAGTTTTAATATTTATGTTTTCATGTTTTTATTTTTCAAAACACCCTTTATTTGTAAGGGAAACATTTTAAACATCAAACATTTATTTATTTCAAAACCCCTTATGTGAAAGGGAAGTTATTAATTATTTTTAAAATAAAACCTTTTTTAAAACAATTAAATGATTTATTCCAAAATTTAAAAAATTAACAAAACATTTTTTTGTTTTTATTTAATTTTAAAATCATATTCAAAGTAATTTTGTTTTTTAATATTCTATATGTATATTTTTATGATAAAATATACCATTTAATGTGTGTCATGGTTTTTAATTTATATAAAAGTAATTCAATTTAGTAGATGTAAAAATATTATATAATTTCTCATGAAATATCATTCATACTAATTCATAAATATTTATTTTTTTTATCATCTATTTTAAATGTAACAAATTTTATTTTAGAAAATGGATTTCTCAAAAATATTTTCCAGAAATTAAGACATTTCCAAGATTAAAAGATATAAAAATATTTTCTTCTATGAAAATAAATTAATATAGATTTTAAAATATCTTTAAAGGGATATTAATTTGAAAAGAAGAACCTCTAAAAACCTTTTCTAAAATTTTGGCACTTGGGTATTGAAGGAGATGATATTGTATGGGGATTGAAACGATGAAATCAAAGGGGATTCTTTGCAACAAGTGGTACACATAATAGAACCATGGGTTTCATAATGCATTCAATGTATCATAATTAATCCATAAAAGTTATTAATTTATAAAAAAAATAAATGGAGGAATCCATGATTAATTCCAAAGATTATTTATTTTAGAAATTAAATAATTTTCAAAACTATTAGTAATTTTAAATGATTTTGAGATAATGTTTTAAATTTTTGGAAATAAATTTTGGAAAAGTATTTATTTTATCAAATGTTTTGTTTGGTAAAATACTTTCTAAATAAATTTATAGTATTTCAAAGAAAGGTATTTTTTACTAGGTTTGAAACTTCATACTAGGAAATTTTATTCTCATCCCATGTTTTTCAATTATTTTTCACAAGTATTTTTTAAATTATATAATGGATGGATTCATTTAAATAGTTATTTCACATGAATCTAATTAGTTATTTAATAATTATTTTGGTACACTCTATTTTTATATAAGGTATTTTCATAATTCTCCAGAACCTAGACTGGAAAAGATCCTCATTTATATAATATACCATGTATTTTTTAGTAATATTTTATAAAAACAATTCACAGAATGTTTTTAGTACTGAATATAAAAGAGCAAATTTGATCTTAAATAGGATGGTTTATGAATATGAAAACTTAATTTTTATGAAACCAATTTCTTTTCCATATGTTATTCTGGGATTAAAAGGGTAATTCTTATAAACCCATTTCTTTTACATGGGTTTTTCTATGATGAAATGTCTATGAAATCCATTTATTTTAATGGGTTTTGAAATGATGAATTATTTATGATCATATAGAAGGCATGTTTTTTATTTTATTTATTTGATGGGTGGGACTTATATCTCCCCACATTTCATTGGGTAATGATTGATATATCTTTAGATAAACAGGATTGGAATGAAGACTAAACCTATTTCAGTAAGGGACCTTTTCCACTCTTATAATCTTAATAGTTAACCTTGACTACTATTAGTTTTTCGGGAGTAAACTCATTTCACTATGATAGTATGAGAAATTATCCATGACTAATAAGTAAAATATTTTCTATTCTTATTTGTATTCTACAAAATTATGTCCTATGTTAATTTTATTCTTCCATAGAAAATTTTCCTTACTTCTATTTTGATTCATGTCTTATGAAATTCCCTGTTTTATTCCATGAATAGAGATTATGATTTATGATATCAAGGGTAAAATTTTAAACTATTATGATCATATTATCATATCCTTATTTTTATGTTATTCTCAAGTGATTATTGATATCTCTGTTACATTTCCTTACTACGAATCATAGCTCACCGTTTCTTATGATTCTTTTCATAGTTTACGAAGAGATGTAATAAGTATGATATATCTAGGAAGGGTTCTAGTTATGAATAACATACTAGGAGACGATTTATATATTTTATGAACCAGATTTTTATTATTCCATGTATATAAAGGAACTATAAATAAATTATTCTGGCATGGATAATTATGTTATGAAATGAATATTCATATATAAAGATTGAAAATCAATGTATGAAAACTATGGGTCACTATCTTTTATATCAGAAAAAGTTTTAGTTAACCTTTATAATATAGGATGTGAAAAAAATAGTGAGAACCCAAGGTATATTCCTAAGTATAGTATAACATCCAAATGTTTTGGAAATTATTATGAATTTCCTATGATAAACTTAAGGTTTCAACGATTTAAATTAATTTTTCATGATTTATACATTCTATAAATGATTTTATAGGATTCCTCACAATGTATATTATTTCTCATAATAGAATTTTTGGTTTTACTCAACAGATGGAACTAGGAAGATTAATTTTAATAATGATGAATAATGGAATGATCATCCTCATGAGAAAAAAAAATTAAATAGGATCTGGAATGAAAATATTATGATAATGTGTATTCATATATCTTTTTATATGATTAAAAATCTCAACATTTTTATGTTTCATAACACACCAAATAAGAGAAATATGGAATTTCATAATTTCTATGGATGAAGGATGATTCATCTTCAATCATGACAAGAATATGAAAATATTTACTAAAGTGAATGTATGTGTGGTATGGGAATGTGTTTTCAGTGTAGAAAATAAGGTCATAATGAAATAAATTATTGAGAAAACAATCAACGATAGTTAATGAAATGGATGATAATAATGCTCTTCATATGGTATTCCTGATGGTTGAAAGTTTTAACTACAAAAAGTAAGGACATTATTAAATTTAATTTCCTATTATGGAATCTATAGAAACAAATCAGTACATTTATACGAGTAATAGTTTTACCATAGATGAGGAAGATACTATGAATTACATATGCATGTTATGGTCTATTTTAAAAGTATTTCTTATGTTACAAGTAAGAAGCATGATTAAATTTGTGTTGAAGAAACTAAAGTCATGATTCATATTTCATAATTTAAGAAGGAAGTATTAGGGAATAAGATGTTAAATCCTACATAATGGTTTGAGAAGTATGTTTTATATAGTGACCAGGCTTAACATACATAGATATTACATCACATTTTATGAATATTCATCACATTAAATAAACACACACACGAGGATCATAATCATCTAGTGTCTTTAAAAACTTGGAACATAATAGGATAATCTGGGGAAATATCTTCAATATTTCCCAAAAAGATCTTCCCATTCATTAATCCTACTTAAAACCTTTATTTATGAATTAGGGAAGGATAACATAAGAAAGGGTGATATGAGATGAGCAATACGGGTAAATAAAGAAGATAAGTAAGAATTACATAAACATAATGGTTTGAGAACATGATCATAAATAAAATTTGGAAATCATACACAATATATAAAAGATCATAAATGTGATTCATGGAATAAAGATTTTCATTTCATGAGACACGATTCATAAGGGAATCAAAGTACATGATCCAAAAGAGCATAATACATGGAATTTTTAACATACATATAATCATAGAAAATAATATATAAAGGCTGCTCACCAAAGTATTCATAATATTTCATGCATGGGCTAACCCTCAGTGTACCAACATTGGGATTTTATTGACCACCCATGTACCCTCCATTCTGGGCTTGGGATAAGAACTTGTGTACCCTCCACTTTTGTCTTAGTCTAAACAACCATGTACCCTCATCTTTTTTCTTTGTCTAAACAACTGTTTACACTAATAATTAGTCTTGGGAAAGATGAATATTTTCCTTGATCCTTGGGATTTCGAAAAACACATGTGTACCCTATTAGTTGGGATTGGTATAAACACACGTGTACCCTCATCAATGGTCTTGGTCTAAAAATATTTATACCCTTATCTTTGGGATTTGGATAAACAGTCTTTTACAATCTGATATCATATAGAATTTATCATTTCACATTGCATTGGGGGATATATAGGTCCACCCATAACATAATGAAAATCACATTTATGTGTTCCATAAGATCATCAAACTCCATCATATCATAACCCATTAATAGAAATGGGAATTAAAAACATTTCATCATATCATAACTTTTGGAAAAGAGACTAGTTTCCTAATAATTTCATCATAGAAAAAAAACAATTAAATGAAGCGAGTTTCAAAAGTAACATGCCATCAAAACATAAACTATTAAATGACAGAAAAATATTTTTATCCTTATATCATAATGTTGGTAAAGCCTATGTAACCTCAAAGAATATCATCCTAGATGGGAAAATTATTTTGAAATTATACTGGGAGAATTTATTGAGGAAAATATCATTTCTTTATAAATCAATTTTTTAAAACACAAAACATAATGAAAATTATTTTTTTAGAAAATAACCATGAAAACATATAAAGGAATATTTAAAAAGTCTTTTAAAACATTTCTTGATTAAAATATAATTTTCATTTTTAAGAACACTTTTTAAAACATAAAACATTTTGAAAAACTTTTCATTTAAAAAAACGTTGAAAACTTATAATGGAAAATTTGAAACATTTTTAAATAATTTTTTAAGACATAAATCATTGTCAAAATTAGTTCAATTAAAATTATTTTAAAATATAATTTAAAAAATTATGAATGAATTTTTAGAAAACATAGTTTTTTGAATAAAATGGATTTCTGACTGAAGATATAAATAAATATTGATTTTATTAAAAACATTTTCATAAGTATATTAAGTACAAAATAGAGTAATAATGAATCAATTAGATAAATATATGATAAATAAACATAGTAGATTAAAATTCACAAGAAATATTGAGAGATAGATCATAATATTTGATTAATATAAGCATAATCATAAACAATCTAGACAAATAATGGGATAGTAGAAATAAAATCATACCACTTTAGTAACTATTACTCATAATACACATGAAACAATAACATTAAATTAAGCATAAAATATCATGAAAATAATTATATCCAAGATATAATATGTTAAATGGTAATTATAAGCACCTCGTAAAAGAATAGTGGTTCATAACATGATATGTGTATCAAAGAAAGACAATTGAGACAAAATTCCCTTATCAATTTGGTAACATTTTAATCGTAAACTCTATGAAAGAGATACTCTAAAATTTATATGTATGGATAAGTATTATAAAATAAATTTATGGTAATTTTATATACCACATATAATAAACGGGTAGGGAATATAGCATGTGTCTAAAAAAAAGTAAAAAGTGAGATCGAAATCCCTTACATTAAGTCTTAAATTCCTTTATACACATTTCAACCTAATTTATAATAAATATATGTTTATTATTATCATACTACATAACCATAATCATATATATATATTACTATATATTATTTTATTAAGACCTTTTACTACCTATTTATTTATAATTCCATGTTAAAGTTGCAATTCGAGTAAAATACGCTTTTCCTTTCATACAAGTTTTTATTTGCTATATTTTTTTTACTATTAGATTAATCATGATTTAATCATCACCATAATGATAGAAAAGATATAAATATCACATATATTTAGTATATATGTATTTATAATAATCTAAAAAATATTTAAAAAGGAAATAAAATACACTGTTCATGGATATGGTTGGTAGTACAAACACATGAATGTTGTTTCATTTTACTTATTAAATTGAAAGATAGAAACGAAAATAATATAAATATATATATATTATCATTATAGTATAATTTTTATGTTATTTATATCAAATATTTATATTAAACCCATCCTTGATTGAATCCATGTATATCTTGAATGAATCACAATGCTTCGTGAGGTGGTAGTTCTCCGTACACACGAATGACTTTATCATATTCCCAAAAAATACAAAACATGAAGGTTTGTGTTATATAATAAATATAAAGCATAAATACATCATAAATATCACATATATCATATATATACATCATTTAAATTGTTATTCACATCTTTCATAGGTGGTAATAGAAAAATGAACAGTATTAGTTTGTGAAGCGGTAGTTCATTGTACACAAGAACGATGATTTCATAGACCATTTGATGGAAGTTTGTGTGATAATATGACATAAACATGGCATAAAAACAACTAATTATATTTAATATACTGAAGTTATTATATAATCATGATATAAAATTAATTTAATATGGTTGAGGAAAAATAAAAACAAAAGAATTTATTGATGAATGTTATATCTTCTTAGGGTATCACCTTTCATTTTACACAAAACAATTTCCTTTCTTGGATTTATTCCAAAAGTATCCTTATATGATGATAGGTGGTATGTTGAGAATACTTTTGGGTAAGTGATTTCTAATCCAATTATATTAACTCAAGCTTATCATACAAGGATATTACATCAATTTAGACGAATATTATGTATATTACAAAAATACATTCCCAAGTACCGTAATAGATTAGTGTCTTTGGTAACATAGAAACAAATCATTTTACCATGGAAAAACATCTTCAATAACTCCTATAACGATCACCACTTTTATTACTTCTACCAAAAAAATTCTTTATAACATGGGGGAAGGAAACATAAGAAAAGGGTGATCTCAGATGCTTAGTAAGTTTAAATAAAGGAAATGTTTCCGCATAACATGAAAAAAGGTTATTTAGCTTGAGAAAAAAATTTGAGGATCATACCCTATATATTAGAGATCATAATAAAGAGTACCAGTTCATAAGACCTATATCATAAGAGAATTTATAGAATAAGTCTTGAAATCAAAACATATGAATAAGGCATTGAATTTGTGGCATTTACATTTTTTATACTTTTTTGAACACCTATATATAGAAACAGGATCACTCATTAAGTTAAGGATATGAAATCAGGACCCCATATCAACTTATGTACATAAAACCTAGTCTATTCTTAACATTGTGAAAGTGTAATGACATTCACACCTAAACTTATAGAAATGAAACTATGTACATTAATTACATTTTGAACATGTATTTAGGTTCACTCATACCATAAATACTCATGAGTCCTCCATTGTTACCCAATGCATTAGAGATAGATATAGGTCCCACCCATCTCATAATAAAATCATTTATACATATTCCAAAAACTAAACCATTCATCACATCATGGGACATAAAAATACATGGGTTTTATAAATAAATAATCATGACACATGAAATGAAAAGTGTATTATTTACATTTCATTAAATTATAAAGTATGAAATGATATAGGTTATGTAATCACTTCACGAAATCATAACCCATGAAAAAAAGTTGGTTTCAAAATCATATAACTCATGGAAGAAAAACAGGTTTCATAAATATCATGAAATCAAAAAATAAATCATTCATAGAAAAAATATTAATTGAACCATTATATTATTTCATATAAAGGCACGATCAATATTAATAGATGTCATCTTAGATGGAAAATAATTTGAAAATATCCATTAAAAACATTTCATAAGGAAAATATCCTTTATCTTGTTAAAAATTTACTTTTCAAAGCATAAAATCTTTTGAAAACCATTTCCATTAAAATAAACATGAGAGCATATAAATAAAGCTTTTAAATAATTTTAGAAACTATTTTCTTTGAAAAATTATAATTAATTCTTGAAAACTTTTAAAACATTTCTCAGACATAAAACATTCTTGAAAACTTATTTATTTGAAATAATATTTTAAATATTTTAAATGAAGATTTGAAGACAATAAAACAATTTTATGTTAATTTGTCTTTGAAAACTTTATTCAAGGATCGTTTTAAATCATTTTTGAAAACATGGTTTTTTAAATAAATTAGATTTCAGGCCGAATAGAGAAATCCAATCAAATATCCATAAAAACATTTTATTAATTATATTAAGTAAAAAAGAGTGGTAAAATGTTACAAATACATGGAAATATCTTGAATAAACATTTAATAAGGTAAATCATGGGTATTATTTAGATATGGATCATAATATTTCATCAAATAAATCATAAAAAAATAATCTTGAAATGTGATGATATTGTTTCAATAAACTCTTTTCACTTGATAACTAGGGATCATACTCTCCATATAAAAAAAGTAAATTACATGAAGCATAAAATATATAAAAAAATATTAATATTATAGATATAACATGTAAAATTAAAGTACATACACCTAAAAAATTAATTTAGGTGCGTAACCAAACATGATTCTCAAAGGAAGAAAATTACGACAGGACTATTATTCTGATTTGGTAACTTTTGAAACCTAATTCCAATGAAATAAAGAAGATATAATGGATATAGTAATACCTA
This sequence comes from Viscum album, assembly GCA_963277665.1. Lineage (NCBI taxonomy): Eukaryota > Viridiplantae > Streptophyta > Magnoliopsida > Santalales > Viscaceae > Viscum > Viscum album. The sequence goes on from OY728165.1 coordinate 933,575,878, forward strand.
TAAATTTAATTATAATAATGATATAACACAACCATGTGTAGTATACACACTATACAAAAGGAATTAGTGGTGAAAAGGCATGTATCTCATGGAAATAAAAAGTGAGATGAAATCTCCTATCCTTGTGTCTTGACTCTCTTTGTACTCATACAATCATTATTTATAATAAATTTATGTTTATTATACATATTTTAAAAAATAAAATTTTTATATCTAATACTATATGTTTTTTTAATTAGAACCTTATATTACCCTCTTGTTAACAATCCTATGTTATGGCTTCTTTTCAGTTAATATTCTCTTGGTTCTTCGCATGTGTCCTAATCTGTAATATTTTTGGTACTTATAGTTATATAATGATTTAAATAATGTAAAACATGATATAAGTATCATGTATATAAATTTCATGTTCATTTTATTAATCTATACAATATATAAGTACAAAATTGAATACATCATTCATGGAGATGGTAAATCGTACATATGCATGAATATTGTTTAAGTTTTCATTATTGTATTGAAAGAATGAAAAAATGACATATAATTATATATATATATATAATTATTCCATTAAATTATTATATCATATATATAAAATAATTTTACTAAATTCATCCTTAATACATTTCATGTAGTGTGTGACCGAATCACATCGCTTTGAGAGGGTGGTAGTCAACACTTCCTCAAACAAATTTATCAAATTTACACCAAATAGAAAGTAAAAAAGGTATGTGTTGAAAAATTAATACACTAGTTTAAATAAAATATGAATATAATATTTTAAATTTATAAACATAGTGTCCATCATCATTTCCACCACAAGATTCTTTCAAGGAAAAATTAACAATCATCGTTTAGTGAGGCGGTTGTTTTCCATAGACATAAGTAGTGTGATTATTACCAATTAGATGGATGTGTGTATAATTTTAATTAAAACCATTACATTAACAAAATCATAGTATATTTTATACTCCGTAATTTTCATAAAATAATGGAATAAAGAGAGTGGATGGTTTTAAGAACAGAAATAAAAGAAAGGGGCTTCAGAGAAGGCGTTGCCACTTAATCAGGTAACTCATCTGGGATTGTTTCAAAAGGCTTCCTTGGATTACTTTATATCTAAAGGGAGGATTTAATGTATAATTTATGTCATTTTTGAAGTGTATTGAGAATATATTGGCTTAGCCTAAGTGTTTTGAGATGTGTAATAAAGATGTAGAGGAGGTGTCCTTTTATATAAAAGGGAAAGGATACACTTGGAATTTTTTAAAACAAGTTAGGTGTACCCATGTTTTTACCTAACCAGAGTCATAACAAACACAAATAACTAAAAATGGATGGTTGATGGACTGGTAATGGTCATGAAATTGGTTTTTAGAATTTTATAGTGCATTTTGGGTCTTAAATTTAGGGTTTTGTACTTTATTAACCAAATTTTTCTCTTAACCATTGTAATTAATTTTAATCACTTTCGCTGATTTCTTTGGTAAAAAATAAGGTAGACTTGTTGAGAATTATAAATTTTTTTATTAAAAATATGGAATCTATTTTTTTATATTATAATCACATAGCTGGATGAAATAAATTGAAAATTAATCCCACTAATGGGACTACACTGCGGGGTTTTAAATTAAAAATGTCAAAAAGATTGCAAAGTATTTATACCCAATTTCAAAGTGAAATTGACTAAAATTATAATAATTAGATTAATTGATAAAAATATGATATAATTAATATATAAAACAAAATTAAAATTAAAATTAATTTTACAAACAAATTAATATAAACACAGTTTTGAATTAAAATACGGTATTTTCAGTATTCATCTAAAAATGAAGTTTCTTAGAAAAATATAAAAAATTCACAGTAAGATAAATTCTAAATTATAAATTAAAAAATGAATATTATTTTATCAAATTCAATTTTTGAATGTGTATAAAATTAATTTTGTTTTTATTCATTGAAGGACATTAAAATCAGATCATTTGAGAAAATAGTATTTTAAAACATATAAGGACTTTACCAAATAAATTGTAACCATCATTATATATATGTTTTATTTATACAAAAAAATTGAAAAAAATGCTTTAAAAGTATTTATTACTATTAATATTACTATGTTTAACCTCTATATTATAATTATCATGTTTAAATAATTATAACAATAAAATGGTGTTTTGTTGACACTCAGTGTTGCGTGTAACAAATGCCAAGTCTGTGTTGTGTGTAACATTTTCTAAGTACATTTTCCATGTAATGTAATCCATGTTAGTGATGTGTGAAAGGAATTTTTGACTTAGTGATTTAATATAATAAATTATATTTAGTGTTGTGTGAAATGAATAATGTCAAAATTTTAAACTCATTTGAAAACATATATTTCACAAAATTCAAGGTGTTGAATTATACCCCCATAAAATGAATTTATTCCTTGAAATTTGTATGGGTTATCAAAGTATTAATACATGAATGTTTCCTTCATATAAACCCACATCATAAAAATGAATACTAAAACATCATTTGAAAATGGAATGTTTGAAAAATAATGGTTACAAAAAGTAATATATAATTTGATTTCTATATAGGATAACAGGGGTATAAAGTGAAAGAATATACATGGTAGAGAAATATATCCATCATTTTTTGATGGAGGGAGATAGAGAACATGATTAGAAGAAGGTTAACAATTAAAAATCCATAAATATGTGATGATCTCAGGGATTATTTGATTCATAGAAAATGAATGTATGAGGATAACCTTATCATTTTCATGATTATTTCCCTAAAGTTGAAGAACATTCATAAGAAGTTATACTTTTGGGATTTTATTCCATTTCACATTCACAATCTCACCCATTGATTATGCCTTGAAATATTTCCACTTCAAATCATACCCAATGTAATTAGTGAGAAATTTTCTTCATTCTTGAAGAAATAACAGATCATGACATCCATGATAAGTCATCCCATATGTTTAAGTGAACATTAGCACAAATAGATTATCCAATATACCTAAGTCCTCATGTGTTCAGATAATAAATTAATCTCAAAAAATTATTTAGATATTGAATTTAACATTCACATAGATTGTTAAACTTATAACCCTTCTAAAATATAATTCACCATTTCTTCCTTAAATATAATTTTATCTTATACCAAAAACATTTTTATTGGATACATAGGTTCATCCATGCACTGATAGAACATTAAATGTCATTTTATTATTCCAAAATCAATGTAGAATGATATAATCACATGAAACCACACTATAGGATGAAGAATAATATTATCAAATGGATTATTCATTCAAAATGAAACATGAACTTCACGACTAAGTGGGTAAGGATAAGTTTTTCCATAATTTTCATTATTCACTCCATCCATTGTGATTACATAAGATTCTTATTTCTCATTTTTTATCATAGGTTGTTGTGTATTATCATCCATATTAGCCTTTGGATTGGTGCATTGATTCTCATAATGCCCAAAATCCATGAACCTGAAAAACTAAAGTGTGAGTGGTTGATTATATTGATATTTATATCCACTCATTTAAATTAATTTACTCTTCCCATCACTTTTAGATTCTTTTTCTCAATGGTCAGGCTTCCCATGCATGAAACATATTCTTGTTCCTTTCAGGCACTCTCCTAAGTGCTCTTTCCCACAGTTTTGACATTTATGATTTCAAATCTTTTTCTTCTCTCCATGGGTTTTAGATTCCTCTTTGAACTCCATCTTTATATCCCTATTAAAAACATTATATTGATACATAATTTCAGCCTCTATTTAAACATTTATTTCATAGCATACAATCTATTCATATTTACTAAATTATCTTATGTCCAATTCCCTTATACGAAATTAAATTAATCCACTAAAGAACCTATCAACATTACTTTTGAGATGGATTATAATTCTAGAAGCATAACTCGCAAGTCTTGAGAAATTATCCTCATAAGTACCAATAGATCCATCATCCTTTTTTCTCCAACTCAAGTGACTCATTTTCCCTATTTGTATCTAGAATATGAGGAATATAATTAATAAATAATATGTTCTTGAACTCTCCCCAATCCATGGATTCAATTTCATCTTTCTCCATCATATTCATGATTAGATTCCACCACTGTAATTATTCACCTTCTAATTGATAATCAGCCAGAATGGAATTCTCATTATATGAACATTGGAGAATGGAGAATATCTTTTCAATGTTACTATTCCATTTTTCAGCAACAAGTGGACCAGGAGACCCATTGACATAAGGTGGATGTTTTATAATGAATGAATCAATATAATTTTGTTCCCTCGTTTGCATATTTGGAAGATATTCATGATTCCTCAGATGATGAAGATGTGAGACTATAGTAATGAGGTTTTATATTCCATACCCCATAGTATTCAGATCATTAGGTTAAAAATCTTTTCATTGTCTCTCATAATCACTATTAACGTAGTTCCATCAGGTTCTATCCATTGAATAAAACCAAAATCGTAGAGTAAGAAATAATTATCATAATAAGAAACCACATAATCATGAAAAGTAACTTATGGGATGCATAAATTATGATACCTTCCTTAATCAATGACACCATAGGTTTATCATAGGTTATTCATAGCCATCTACTATTTAAATCCTTCATGATGGTTCATAAAGAGTTATTGAATTACAGAAGAATATCCCATCAGAGTGTCAAACTAGGTGGGTAGCAATACCCATTTTCTTGTATCAAATTACCCATAGTCAGTCCCGAATCATCTTGTAGGAGTTTTTACTCCATGTTACATTTATACTAGATCCAAATCCACTGGTAGTATCTAGACAGATATGTATTACTAGGAAAAAACTCAGTATATCCATTATAAAAATTCCAGAACTTTTTCCTCTAATTTTCCTAGTCCTTAGACTTATCCTAAGAGACATATCTAAACATATCCATAGAAATATACCTTGGTATCTCACTAAAGTTTTATTATCCTTGTTTACAAAGGTTGAATACACATTTCCTTTGATACCATGTATAGAAACCTGGGTATAAGATACATGGATATTACATCATTTTAGATTAATATTTAGTAAATTACAAAAATACTTGCCCAAGGTCCGTAATAGATTAGTGTATTGGTAAACATAGAAACAAAAACTTAATCCTTGGGAAATATGTTCAAAAAATTCTATAATGATATCCACCTTTATTACTTCTACCTATAATATTTCTTCATAACCTAGGGAAAGAAAAAAAATAAACGGGTGAGATAAGATACTTAGTAATGCTAAATAAAGGAATTTCATAAGCATAACATCAATATAAGTGAAATGGAATTTGAAAATAAAATTTAAATATCATACACTGCATATTAGAGATCATAATAAATATTAGAAGTTCATAAGACATAAATCATAAGATAATTAAGATTAGAAGTCATAAAATAATATCATTGGAATAAGACAAGGAATATATGCCATAAACCTTTTTTATAATATTGTGAACTTGTATAAGTAGAAATAGGTTCAGTCATTATGTTAAGCACAAGAAATAAAGGCCCTTCATCAACTCATGTACATGAAACCAAGTCCATGCAAAACACTATGAATGTGTGATCAGGTTCACGCATAACCCTATAGACATTAAACTAGTTCCATGAATAAAATTTTGAATGTGTAATCAGGTTAATGTCTACATTATATACTTATGATTACTTCATCATTACCCAATTATTTGGAGAGACATATAGGTCCCACCCATCTCATAAAAACATCATTCATACTTGTGGGAAAAAATAAAACATTAATCATATCATAACCCGTTACAAGACATAGGTTTTATAAACATCAAATCATAACCCATTAAATTAAATGTATATCATTAACATTTAATAAAATTATAAACTATGAAAATAGATAGGCTTCGTAATCACTTCATAAAAGCAAACCCATGGAAAAGAAGCAGGTTTCAAAAGCATATAATTAATAGAAAAAAAATGGGTTTCATAAACATCCTGAAATAAATAAATAAACAATTCATAGAAATAATAATTATAAAACCTTAAAATTATTTCCTATAAAGGCATTTGTAACATTAATATATGTCATATTAGATTGAAAATAATTTTTAAATATCTTTTGAAAACATTTCATAAAGAAAATATCCATTCTTCTTTAAAAAAATAATTACTTTTTAAAACATAAAAACATTTGAAAACCATTTCCATGAAAATAAACATAAAATATTATAAATAATTCTTTGAAATGTTTTATAGAAGCCTTTTTTTTAAAAAAACATATAAGGAAAGCTTTAAAACATTTAAATTTTTTTAAAAAAATTAAACATCTTGAAAACATTTTTATTTGAATTTATGTTTGAAATATTTTAATAGAATATTTAAAAAAAACATTTTTAAAAAACATTTTTCTTCAAATTTTTCTTTAAGGATCATTTAAAAAAAATTATTTTTTTGGAAAACATGGTTTTTGAAATAAAATACATTTCTGACTGAAGAGGGAAGTACAAAAATATTTTCTTAAAAACATTTTCATAATTATATTAAGTAACATAAAGATGAAAAATGTTACTAATACATGGATATATATTGTATAAACAGATTATAAGAAAACTCATGATTTTTCTTGAGATATGGAACATAATGTTTCATCAAAGAAGGCACAAACATAAAAAATATTGAAATGCAATGAGATTGTATCAATAAAATCTTATCACTTCGTGACATGGGATCATAATATCCATGTAATAAGATGATATTTCATGATGATTAAAATGTAATCCAAATAATAATATCCATGATATATCATGTAAAATGTAATTATATATACCTTGAAAAATAATTTATGTTCATAAACAAACATGAGTCTCAAAGAAGGCAAATTGATACAAAACTATTTTACCGATTTTGCATCTTTTGACACTTAAACCCCATAAAATAAAGAGAATAGAATGGATATGTAAATACTCATAAATTTAATTATAATATTAATATAATAAATCCATTTGAATCATACACCACTCAAAATTAAAGGGCGGTGAATAATGTATGTATCTCACTGAAATAAAAAAGTGAGATGAAATCACCTAACCTTGTTTCATGACTCTCTTCATACTCATACATGATTCCTGTATAATATATTTAAGTTTATTATAAATATTTTACAGAATAATATTATTATTATATATAATACCATATATCGTTTGATTAAGACCTTATATTACCCTCTTGTTAGCAGTCCTATGTTAAGGGTTCACGTCGGGTAATACTCATTTGGTAATTTTCATGGGTCTTAATTTGTTATATTTTTGGTAATTATACTTATATAATGATATCTAGAATGTAAAACATGATATAAATGTAATTTATATAAATTATATGTGTATTATAATAATATATATAATACATAATTAAAAAATGGAATACAATTTTCGTGGAGATGGTAAGTCGTACGAACGGATGAACGTTGTTTCCATTTTTATTGTTCTATTGAATTAAAGATTGAAAATGACATATGAGTATCTATATATATATATATAACATTATTAAATTATAATTATTATATCATATATATCATATAAGTTCACTAAATCCATTATTAATACATTCCATGTAGTGTGTGAATGAATCACATCGCATTGATGGGGCGACAGTCCACACTCCTCAAAAGAAATTATAATATTTACACCAAATATAAAGTAAAGAAGAAATGTGTTAAAAAAATAAACAACGAATATTAAATACATAATAAATATAATATATGATATATTTAAAGTGATTTAACATCATAAATTACACCATTAGATATAGTAAAGTAAAAATGAACAATCATCATTTAGTGAGATGGTACTTCATCATACACCAAAATCATTTGTCTGTTACCCATTAGATGGATTTATGTGAATTTTAGGTAAAAACATATAATAAAAACATACTAGTATATTTAATATAATTTTTTTTATAAAATCATAGAATAATGTGAGTGGGGTGGTGGAGAATGAAAATAAAAGAGTGGATCCTAAGAGAAGGCATTACCTCTTAATTAGGTAACTCCTTTTGGTTTGTCCCAAAAGGCTTCCTTGAATTGATTTATTCCCAAAGGGAGGATTCATGGAGTAAGGTATGTATTTTAGGAAGTTTATTGTGAAGATATTTTCCTAGCCTAAGTGGTTTTATAGGTGCGAAAAATAGGTAGAGGTGGTGGCCTTTTATAGGGAAGGGAAAGGACACACATGGCATTTTTAAAAACAAGTCTCGTGTACCCACGTTTTTACCTAAAAATAATAAATAACCAAAAAAATAAATAATGGAAATTTTATGTCTGAGTTATAGAAATAAAATGGGTGTTGGAAAGTTTTATGGTCATTTGGGTCTTAAATTTATGGTTTAATACTTTCTTAACCTAATTTTTCTCTTAACCACTGTAATTAATTTTAAACTCTTTGACTATTTCTTTTTTCTAAAAACCAAGTTAATGTTATTAGAAATTATAATTTATTATTATTTCAAATATTGAATCCATTTATCCAAATTATAATCAAATAAGTGTAAGAAATTAATTTAAAATTAATCCCAGTGAGGGGACGACATTGTAGGTTTCTTAATTAAAAACTTCCCAATGATTACGATGAGTTTATACCAAATTTCAAAGAGAAATTAATTACATTGAAATAAGATGAATTAATTTATAAAAATATGACCTAATTAATAATTTAATAAAAATTAAAATATAATTTATGATTATAAATAAATTTGATGGAAATACAGTTTTGAATTAAAATATGGTATTTTTCACTATACATCCAAAAATAAAGTTACATAAACATCCAAAAAATTCACCCTAAACTAATTTATAGATTAAAAAATAAAAAACAAATATTATTTTATCAAATTAAATTTCTAAATGTGTCTTAAAATTAATTTTATTATTTTTTACAGAAGAACATTAAAAGGAGTTCATTTGAGAAAATAGTATTTTTAAACATATAAGGACTTTACTAAAAATCATATACTTTGTTATAAATATGTAACATTTAAATAAAACCATTATAAATAATATTTGTAAAGTATTTATTACTATTCATATTTCTATGTTTAATTTCTAGGTTATAACTATGTTTTTTAAAAAATTATAATAATAAAATGATGTTTTCAAGAAAATCAGTGTAGCGTGTAGCGTACGCCACATTTGTATTCAATTTAATGTAAGCCATGTTGATGTTGTGTTTAACATATTCTAATTTTATGTTTCATATAACATATTTCAAGTCAGTTCCATGTGAAAGGAATGTCTGACTAAGTTATTTAATATAAGAAAACTATTTTCACTATTCCATGAAAAGAAAAATTTCAAAAGATTAAATTAATTTGAAAAAAATTATTTCACAAAATCTTTAGGTGTTACACCAATTTGTATTTGAGTTCTTACGATAGGGGGAGAGTGGGTATCCTTTTATAAGGAGGTGAGTGTCACTCGTGTAATATTTTTAAAATAGTGAATACCACCCATCTGTTTCTATATAATGTGGATCTGGTAATTGAAAAATCTATATATTAGAAGGATATTGTCTAAATATTTCTATAAAATGGGTTTTGGATAATTTTAAATGGAATATTTCCAATTAATATTAATTTTTACTCTTATGGTGTTGGGTCCTGCAAATTTCTCCAAGGGAAGAAAATACTCGAGCAATCACTTTGCAGAATGTAGCAAATATTCCTAAAAGTCTAATAAGGTGAGTTGACTAAAGATGAACTAAAAATTTCAGAAGAAACTTTAAGGAATTCAAGTTTTCAAAAAATATAAGTGGTCCACATACCATAACTGGGAAGGTTTTTTAGACCGCCTTGATCTCGAACCACCGGTACATGGAATGACCCATGAGGCACTGGCCCGTAGAGCAATGGATAACGAACCCAGTAGACCATGAACCGCATTGCTGAAGGAATCATGCATATGAAGGCCATCCGAACACCGTCTCATAAACTCAGTAGTTTGTGGATGAAGAAAACTAGAAGGGTTCTGCGAACCATGATCGCAAACCGGAGCCTCTATAAACCCTGGTTGACCGAGTCATATGCGAGTCAAGATATCTCTTCATGGGATTCCGAAAATGGTTTTTCATTACCATAGATATGATTTCCCTAATGCTATATAAAATAAGAACATAAGTAATTGAGAAAGGATGAATGAAGAATGCTCAAAGGGGACCCCAGAGTTTGGAAGAAGGACTTCAGAGAAGATTACAACTTCAGTCCTGAATCATCAACGATGTCCAAATATCTAACCACGTCTTATGTGAGTATATCTATCCATGAACCATAAAACGGGGGTACTTAATAATAATAAGAGAACTTATAACCTAATTAGTGAAGCCATGAACCACTTATTTCTCATGGATGAACTCCCCGTTAATGACAGTCCCCAAGACCATCGTTCAATATGGTGTTCCATGTAGTCTATTACTGCATAGATTTAGCTTGGCATAGCGTACTTCCAAAGTATGTGGATTGAACCCAAAGAAGTGTGAATGACTCCATCTAGGACCGCACACCACTATGGTGCATGGTAGTCCATATCCATGCCTATGTACTGATTCAGTACGCAGATGACTCCTCTACACACATACCACTACGGTATGTGGAGCTTCCCCCATCCTGCATAATAAAACAGTATGCAAAATGGGGTGTTTTTTTGGTATTATTTACTCTGATTCCAATATTTCCCCTTCTTTACCATCTAGTCCTCCATAGTCTCTCCATGAAACAATCCCCAAACATTAGGACGAAGCCTCCTCCAAAGTCACCAGACCCGTATGATCAAACCATAGGGTGCATCAGCGCACCCCCTTGAGTCTACATACCGATAGAAACCTAGGGTCCAACCATGGGATGAAAATGTTAACCTCCTTGTTCTAGGAATTAAGGGTGATCACTTTTTTTCATTCAATGAGAAATAGAGATCAGTATAATGGATTATGTTCGCTTCCCCTTTTAACGAGGATGACACTCCTACCCTTCCCAGAATGCATTCTGGGGATCTCCCACTGAGGTAAGTCCCTAATTTTATGAAGGTTGAGCCACATGACCTTTAATTTTATTTCACATTAAAAGGTTCATCGCTCTGAGCCCTCTCCCATGGTCACCCAAGCCTTTTCCTCCATAGCCCCTACCTCTCGCATCATTAGGAGAGAAGACGTGTGGTTGGTTGGATCTCTCACATCATCATGTATCTCACATCGATCATGACACACACGGGCTTAGAGGTTTGTGATGATTTTAACATCCACAAAATTATGAACTATGAGAACTCTAATTCCTAATTAAAACTAGGATATATAGGAATCCCACTTAATGACCCAAGCTCAAAAGGGTGCCCTTCCAAAAGGGATCACCCAATCATTTCCCCTCAAATGGGAATATTCCATGTGTAAGCCCCATATCATCTGAATTATGTGGGGTTTGATTCATTTATTAAGGAAGCATAGAAAACCCATATTATGGGTCTGATCCCAAAATAAAGTCACCTTTTACACTCCTTGGATGATGATAAACTTCAGAGTGCTTTATTGTATGGCTCAAGTCAGTATTACCTACTTTTCATAAAATCTATGTATGCCTAGGAAGATACTAAAAACATGAGGTAACCCATAGACACACTCTTCAGGAATGAACCAATGATTCATGAATATATAAACACGACTTAAATACAATGAAGTCCCAGAATAGGAAATAATCCCCCCCCCCCCAAAAGGGGTGCGGTGAGCCTGACCTCCCATCCTCTCAACCAATAGAGTCCTTAAGTGTCATTGGCCAAATAATTTCCCAATGAGCACCTAACTTTGGAATGAAGGTCCATGAATCATGGATACTAGGACCATTGGGTATTTTTGGCTCCATCAATAAACTCGTTGGAGAGCATTCGAGGAAGTAATATCCTAGGAGGACTGATTGCACAAGTACTTATATACACCTTCTGTGGCCATATAACTATAGAATATCCTTCAAAATACACAATGGGTAAACTACCCAATCCCCAAGTGGTTAATCCAACCATCCTGTAAAGGATAATGACGCAAAATGGGTTAAAACAAAAGAAATGGTGAACCTGACAAGAAACCATCTCTAGAAAAAAGAGACGGGTGATGAATCTCATCGGACCATTTCATCTTTACCCAAAAATTCCACCTTTAAGGGAGATAAAAAATGGTGAACCCAACATGAATCCTTAACCAAGGAGGAAGTTTTACCAAACTCAAACCCTATCGCCTCACAACAAAAACCAAGGGGGGAGGATGCTGAGCTCAATCGTCAAATATGCATATGTTAAAAAGAATTCTACTTTGATGGTATTTTGTGGTGTGTACGTCATATATGTGTATTTTAGGTTCCCCTGTAGAAAACTTCTATCCAAATGAAATCCTTATGACAAATGCAGACACACACATCAGCAATCCCGTAGGCGGCCAAGGCCCTAACGAAGAGAAAGACCCCCTCTCTTACCTATCATCTTAAACGCTGGGTATCCAAAATAAAAATAAGAGAGTACCACTGAAACAGTACTCTCCCCATGGTGTATTCTGAGAGACAATCCCTCCAGTCTGCAAAGGATCGCTAGTCACCTCCTCAGTCATGGCTGGCACCCTTGAAAAAGGCATCCCTAGTGGTTGTCTCAAACCATTTGGGTAGCTTGTCCCCAGAACATGGCAATGAGTGCCACCATTATCTTAGGAAGGTATAATATGACAATTTTGACAACTTCATCACAAATTTAAAAGATCCCTACTCATGATCCCCTATTATAGAGTGTCGTCGCCGACACCAGATGACCAGGACTCTTCACGCTCAAGTGGACCTTATGCTGAGGGCACCTGCTAAATTCTAGGAGAGCCGACCCCCTCAGGCTGCCCACCTAGGGTGGAAAATATATAATCAGAAACATGATATCACCCTAGTTCTAGAGGAGCAACTCCAATAATAAAATTTGGTGTAATTCAATGGGAAGACATACTACATTTCCCTCTCCACTCAAGCCCACCATAGAATTAAGGTGCCACAATACATGCACATGCACATTTCAATTAGTGCTTGTCTGTCCCTCCATTAAGATAGAGTGAAAAAATATAGGAATATGAAGATATATACCTTTACACAATAATCTCGTTATCCAAATAGGATAGAAACCAACTATACGTAGGCAAAAATACCTACTGATGCATATCAAGCACGCCATTTAAAAAGGGTAGCAAGAAAATATGAGTAGAGTAAAATTCATGCAGATTCATACAAAGCCCATGAGACAAATATAGTGGAATGTGAGAAGATAAAAATCCCCACTCATGAATATGAATCCCATCAGCCAAATATGATGGCAACCAGAGAAGGAAACTGGTGATAGACTTGTTCCTCTTTCCCAGCATAGGAGAAATGCCAGTATCTACTGGCTACCCATGGAAGACCGAAGTAGGCACATACTCCTACTATGATATTGGAATGGGCCTTCATACCCCTTCCATACAAAGATGTATCTCAACAAATCTCAGAAATGATGGAATATAAGACACTTATACCAGATTATATCATCCAAGAATAAAAAGAAATTATTGCATCACCAGAAAAGGCAAGAAACCAGGCCCACGACCTAGTTTCCTAAAATGAAAATACTTATTCACAAAATGGTTCACTCACTCTAGAGAAGTTATGCATCCCTCCACTAGTCCAAGAGGGTCAATGGAAATATCCTGTGATACACGAACAACTAGATCGAGAACAAATACTCATTCCTACTGGGGGATATTGGTCCAACGTGGTTATTTCTCTAGGGCATACATATATCCCTTCATAAACTCAAGATGTCTGTCGGCATATCCCTGATACATCACGAGACCCAACAAGATAGAAATCCATATATGAAGGATGTTAACAATAGTGGGCGACCCCAATTACCCACAAGAGAGTGCTCAAAAATAAAATTCTCCTAAGGAAACAAAAAAATTAAGAGTGCATACATAATCCCACTTTTCTAGAAGATGGGGATATTGACACCCTCTAACATATATCAATAATGGATCAAGACCCTATCATTAAATTACCAAATTATGGAAGTGGTAGTAGGATTAGTGAATTCCCTCATCGTAATTTCACTACCAGCAACTCTAAAGATCCTCCCCAGAGTACCCACAGGGGATCACTCAGTGAACCAGGAATGAACGGTCATGAAATCCTATCTCTTAATACACATTAGGGTAGGCCTCCCCTTAACCTGTTGATAATACAGTTAGATGATCCTCCCCTTATTGTCATTAACCCTGATAGACCTCTATTAGGGTATACATGATAGATATGATTCTCCCTGTAGTGGGACATCAACTCATGATGGTAGTCCTCTCCATAATTACAGTCATTGTTAAGGCCCTCTCTACAATGGAAGTTTTTGGGAAGGCCCACTAAATAGTAACATCATGCAACAAGAAGGTCATCCCCTCATTATAGTACATCATGAAGGTCATCCCAAAGATGTACACTACAGAAATTCTCCCTGAAGCTAGGTATCACGCTATGATTGTAGTCATCTTCATCATAACAGTCATCGATTAGGTCCTCCCCTCAGTGGCATCAAGTAGCGAGAAGGTCGTACCCATGCTATATCCCACCCTAAATATTCTCTCCAGAGTATACGCCATAAAAGAACTTCCCACAGTTGGGAATTAAATTGAAATGGTAGCCCTTACTATTGAGGCACCAATTGTAGTGGTCCTCCCCATTATCAAAACTCATACTAGTGAGAGGTCCTCCCCTTTACAGAAAAAATAAGATAAAGCCCCCCAATGACAAGGTGCTCAGAAATATGGAGTCGGGAATATTAGGCACTCCATCTATGACAAGTGATATCTCTTCTCCACCATAGAATAGTCTGGATCCACACTCATCCTATGAGCCACCACTGCACCGTTTTCATATTAATGAGCCTTCCACCAGCTCAGTTTCTTAGAATGAAATTATTAAGAAACAGTCAAGCTGGGCATATCAAGTAGAGGATCCCCCAGGATAACAATAGTAGTATATGTTTTTTATGAGGAGACAACTGGTTAGGGATAATATACTAGTGATGTATTAGCCTAAGAACACTTCTCACTTCAACAAACAAGAGGAGTTTTCTGAGGAATCTATGCAAAAACAATTCCTCAATATATGGATGCCCTTTCACCATCTAAAAGAAAAATTATTTTCCTACAAAGGATTTTTGGACCATGTCAACATGTTAGGGGATATTTTTCATCTAACAGACTTTGAAGCCCTCTCATCTGCATGACAACCACGAATCGAAATGAAAAATAAAAACCTTGAACTCACTTGCCTCCATGCATTGGAAAAGTTGTGTCTCCTCGTAGGAGATTCCTGAACTAGAGTTCATATTCAGGGATGGGAAGAACAAGGATCTATACACTTCACCCCACATCTCATCCAGTAAAACTCATTGGAAATGAAATCCTGAAACTTCATTACCCAATGAAAGCAATCTAATGAAATTTCTGCTCAAGAAAGATGGGATACTCAACAAAAGGAAGATGGTATACTCGGTTGACACCCACGTGAGAGTGCATGAAATTGGAAATGTGGAAATAGTCACGACTACTGCTGTGATGTGGGAAAACCCATAACCTGTAGGACTGGGGGAATTTTGACATCAGAATTCCCCCATAAGATCAAAAAATCAAAGTCGTAGTGCATCCATGGAAGAATTAGAACAACACCAGCCTATAGGGATGAGGGTATTTTTACCTCAAATCCCCACACATAAAACAACAGTCTTCTCCCGTCTAGGAATAACGATGTGTATAGGAGTCACCCAATCCACACATTATCATTGTTTTCACCCTTTGAGACAAAGGTGCATTATGAGGTTGGATCAGGGCTCCCCTTGGTTCAATAATCACCATGAAACTTGAAGAATCCCACAGAATGGAAGGAGAAAATCTAACAAAGGATGCAAAAATCCTTTCTACCATTCGGTACCGGGTACACCACCCCCAATAAAGTATGTATCAGTGGACGTGGTAAATGTCAACCCCACGGATCTCATAGGAAATGATATAGAGGGAGAGGATGAAAAGGAAGATGGTTTCCTCCCAAAGTCATCCCACACAGATCATGATGGTGTGCATAACTAGAACCATATAGAAGTCATAATTTTGGTTTCCCCCTTATTTAGTCTGTCACATCCTCCCTCTTGAAACCCAAACAAGGAGAAGAATAAATCTGAGGTCATATATGACCGACATCCTCCTCCACCTGAGAATATGTTCTTCACTCTTGAGGAATGGTTTTCCAAGAAAGATGAAGAAATTAAAGGGATTAATAAATTTAATGATGAGTTTAATTGAGGGATCTACCTTTCAGGATGTGTCCCCCCTATAGAATGTTGGCAGGTGTTCCTAGAAGAGGTTCCCTTGCCACATTCACTCATCTTATTGAATGAATGAAAGATCAGAGGCCCATCCAATCCAGCATCAGGACCATCAACCTACTTAAACCCAGCCCTGGAAAGACATCAAGACTTCCCCCCACTAGGAAGGAAGCTATAATATATTCTTATAAACCTGTAAAGGATACCCCCACCTGGATATCCACCCCAACATCCAGTAGCTCTAGCATGACCAATTTTGGCCACTATAGCACCAACCCAAGGTCAATCCCATTAGGATATGATTCATTGGCTCTTGATCAATATAGAGAAAATAATAACTCGACTAGAAACCATAGAGGGGAGGCTCTCTCTGATACAACCAAACCGAAAACCCTACCCTGATTGGGTGAGAAATTTTATGCCACCGCCAAACTTTAGAAACATTGCATTCCCAATTTTGAATGGATTAGGGGACCCAAAATAGAATTTAATTCACCATGCCACTTACTGTGACCATGTGATGGGAACTCTTGATCAGAAAGAAGAAGTAAAACTTGGGTGCTTCATCCGAACCCTGTAGGGCATGTCCTTCGTTTCGTATAATAGCTTGCCAGCTGACTCAATAACAATTTGGGAGGACCTCTGGCAAGAGTTTCTCTTCCAGTTCACTTCAACACTACCTAATACAACAGTTAGTGATCTCTTGAACTGCAAGCAGTGAGAGGACGAAAGATTATCAAACTTCATTTCCCGATGTAAAGGCCTCACATGTTCCTTGAATCCGTCACTCCCCTATGATTAAATGCATTCCATGTGCATCAATAACCATAATGATGAATTGAAAACACAACTTATACTTTTAAATTACATATGTCAGTTCATGGATTTATTTTCCATTTCCCAAAGAATAGAATAATCCTTTAAATAGACCAACCTCATGTCTCGAGTGGCCTCATCATCCCTAGGAAAAATAGTTTGAAATCTTAAACAAGTTATGTCACACTTAATGCCCCGCTGCACCAGGTCCAATTGTAAGGCCTCCACCGAACAGTGCAGGACCCGCTAGAATCCAAAAACCACCCCCACCTTGGCAAGATGAGTGATGAGGTGCTAAACGAAATTAGTTCATAGAAAGAAAAAAAAATCCACTCATTATGATATGACCAGGTTTGTGGCTATTTCATAGCCTCCATGAATTGCAACTTGCTCTGGCTACCAGAGCCAATGTGAGCTAATGAAGTCGGTCTCGAAGACCATCCAAATTTTTGTCCCTTTCACCAGATATTGGGACACACCATCCAGGAATGCTTCATTTTCAATGTCCTCCTAGAAGGTATGATGTATTCCTAGAAAGTTATATTGGGTCCACCGCTATCACTAGTGATATATGTTTCCACCTCATACTCGAGAGAGGAAGAAGAATAGAAAATAATCTCCAATAAGAAGGAGAATTTTTTAACAATTGGATGACCTGGAAGATAGTCAATTGAGTTCATTGTATTCTCTAGGCATAGTTGAAACAACCAACCATGACCCCAAAAGCACATGATGTGACATGGCTGTTATCCTTAGCCCTACAGTCCTCTAAGGGTCAGAAGGATAGAAAGTGGGAGTAAGAAGAGGGGATGACACCGAAAGAAAATCCATTGTTGACACTTTCAGAAATCATACCAACAAGCATGTTACAATAGGAACCAACCCACAAAACAATACAGCAGGCACTACCCCACCAAATGGTACAACTAGAAATGCCCCTCTAAATAGTAGAATAGGTACCACCCCATCAAACAACAACATCAGAAGGATAAGGTCAGATAGAAAAATTGTCAGACTAAGAATTGATCCTCAACTCTATTAATTTCATTCACTTGATGGACCCCTTCTCTGATGGAGACTATTTCCATGAACCCAAATTCCCCTTTCCCAACCGAATAGCCAGAGGAAGAGGCTACAGAGGCTGGAGGTTTCTTGGAAAGCATGATCATGGCAGGAATCAAATTCCCAACCACACCATAACTCAAACCATTAACATCACAGGAACTCATGGAAGGACCATTCAACATACACAATGGGAACACAAATTCTGTTTAACCCCACTGGAGGAAATCCAAGCCCGGTTATCTTGGAGTATCTATCGGAGAAAGAACCAATTCCAAATCGCCCAATGCATGCGGGTGGACCAGTTCGGCCAAACTTGAAAATGACTGCAATGCCACCAACTCCTGTCATAGAGGCCAAACCATTGACCTCCAAATCCCAATCCCCTACAGTGACTATGATAGATAATCCTTGAGCTGGGAAGCACCGACCATCAGAGAAAAAATATGACACTCTAAAGCTTTTGTATTTAGAATTTTCAATAATGAAAATATTGGATGTGTTGTGTTTTTTTAGAGATCTTAGGGAGGAACTCATTGATGCCTTACTAAGTCCCCTGGAATTCAAGGCTGAAGTAGCAGCTGTAGAAGTCTATCGGATAGAGACCAAATCCTAAGAATGTCCCACCGTCATCTCCTTCACAAATAGGGATGAATACGCCATCATGAAAGGGCACATAAAACCCTTATATGTGTCTGAAAAGATAAATGGAATTGATGTCTAGAGTATTTTCATCGACAATGACTCTAGAGTCAATCTCCTCCCACTATGAATGCTATGTCAGCTAGGCTATGAGTAAGGCAGTTTGACACTCTTCACCTCAAAAATTTTATGATATGAAAAAAGATAATAGAATCCATTGGGATGAATCAAGATTAAAACGTGTCTTGGAGACCTCATTCCAGATTCTAAGTTCATGGTAGTGCGACAAAGTAAGGATTTTAACATCATGTTATAGAGGTCTTGGATACCTTTGCACACTGAAATTCTGTCATCATACCATCTGTGCGTAAAGTATTGAACTAATGGAAAAAATGGGACATTCCACACTGATAAATCCTCATTTGTGTCTTGTGAGTCTCATTACTTTGATTAAAGGTTATATGAACTAGAATAGAAGTAGTCTATATCCATCAACGTTGATTCGATTACTACCCCGAATGGATTGGAATGGGATCCCACTGACCCACTCCAGCAGCATGGGGAAGAGTATGTATTACCCATCAACTAAGATGAATGCATAATTTTAAGTCCAGATGTAGAATCTATTGATTTCATGATTTCTGTTATGGTTTCCAAGTAAAAAGACATGGAAAATTAGGATGACTCCCATGATGACAATAAAATCCCTAATAGATATATTCCTGATCCATCCTCAAGACTCCAAACTTCCCTCTCCTTACTCACTATGGAAAAATATTATTTCTCTCCCATCATTGGAGAGTTCTTCTCAAGAATACTCTCTCCATCAAAATTAGAATAAGATGTTGATAAAGAAGAAGAACAAGACCTCAATGATTCCCCTCCTACATTTAAAGATTGTTTCTCCACCATAATCGAAAAACTAAGAGAGATAAACCAGGGCACTGAAGATGACCCACATCCCACTCTGATCAGTGTGGCTATGTCTGTCAAGAAGATGGGGGCATATACCGCCTTCTTGAGGAAAAATCAAGATGTGTTTTCTTAGAACTACACAGAAATGTTAGGGCTTGATCATGAGGTCACCACTCATCATATGGGATTACCAGAAGATCATCAGGGCTATAAAAAGGAATCCAGAAGGACCCACCTGATGCAATCTTCCAAAATAGAGGCTGAAGTTGACAAGTTTATTAGAGCCAATGTCATATGAGAAGTCCATTATCTGATCTAGTTGGTAAACATAGTCCTTTTCAAAAAGAAGAATGGAATGATTATAATCTCCATTGACTACAAGGACATTAATCAGCATTTCCCAAATGAGGTTTTCCCAATCCCGATCAATGAATTGTTTATCGATGCAACCACCATATATGAGGCCTTCTCTTTCATAGATTTATATTTTACATACAAATAGATTTTGATGTACCAAATATATGAAGAAGACACTACCTTTAGGGCCCCTCATGGGTTGTTCTATTATATGATTATGCCTTTTGGTCTATAAAATGTTGGGGCCACATATCAGTGTGCCATGAATCACATTTTTAAGCCCTTCCTAGGAAAATTCTTCGAGTGTGATGTCGATGATCAGGTGGTTAAATAACAACAACGCTCGAATCACCTAGTTGATCTTGAAACTTTCTTTGACAAACTAGGCCAAACCATTTAAAGACGAATCCCCTAAACTTCACCTTTGGTGTTACCTTTTGGAAATTTCTCATATTCTTCACACGCCATGGTAGCATCGAGGTTGACCCTGAGAAGAAAAAATCCATCCCTGGCATGTCCCAACCTCGCAACCTCACTGAGTTGAGAGGTTTCTAGGGGCACCTGGCCTACATCCGAAACTTCATAGCCAACCTAGTGGGTAAATGTTTTCCTTTCACCAGGTTAATAAATAAAGGGGTTACGTGTGAGTGGGATAATGATTTTCCAGAAGCATTTGGCAGTTTAAAAATATATATCATGAGACCACCAGTGCTGATGACACTAATTGAGAGGAGACCACTCATTTTTTATGTAAGAGACCACTCATATTTTATGGAACCACCCTGGAATGGTCATTATGCACCTTCCTCGTGAAGAAGAATGATGCCGAAAGTGAGAAAAACCTATATTACCTCAGCCAAAAAATGATTGATGTTATAAATAAATATTAAAAAATTGAAATGAACTACCTAGCTCTAATATTAGCGGTAACAAATCTCAGGCATTACCTACAACACCATGAGATTCACCTGGTCTCCCACTACAACCCACTCAAATATATCATCAATTGTATCATGCTAACTAGACACCTATCACAATGGGTGGTCATCCTACAACAGTTTGACATATGGTACATACCCCAAAAGTCCATAAAAGGTTAGTAATTATCATAATTATTGGAAGATAACCCCTCATAAGAAACAACATTGTTGGTTGATGAACTTCCAGATGAAGAAGTGTTCTCCATCCAAGGGGACCCCCATGCATGAGAAATGTACTTCAATGGTGCTTCTAGAATCCTGACATGGAAGAGGATGAAAGATCCCATGCTCAATAATGTAGGACCGAGAGTTATACTCGTATCCCATGAAAAGGTCATCTTGCCTTACTCTTTGCTTCTTTTAAAAGGGTGTACAAATAATAAAGTAGAATATCAGGCCCTCATTGTGGGGCTAGAGTTGGCACTCCATGCAGAATCCAAAACCCTAAAGATAAAAGGCGATTCAGAACCAGTCATCTATCAGGTCAATAGTGGTTATGCTATTAAGAAAGAAGCATTAGAACACTTGATAAACTATGTTCAAGAATTGATGGAAGAATTACCTTCAAAACCAACTTTAACCTATGTCCCCCAGTCTCAAAATTCTCAAGTCAATTCTTTGGAAAATGTAGCAACAACCTTGGATATTCCAAACTAGGATGAAATAGTAATTATCATTGCCCATCTCCAGATTATCTATCCATTTATCCAAAACCTTACAGAAGATATTCACAAAATTATCCCTATTTCTGAGCCTTATGGTCATACCACTAACTGCATGACACCCATTGAATATTACCTTTGGAAGGGGGAACTCCCACTATATAGGGCTGGAAATAAATATGTTTTATGATGGGTAGTGAAATTTTTATTTTATAATGGGGTAAACAAAGAAAACGTTCTCTACACATGAAGCCTTGATGGAGTCCTTCTCAAGTGCATTGATGGAGAAGATATTATTGTCATCATGAAAGAAGTGCACCCCAATGATTTTCGATTGCACAAACTAACAACCAATCTCTCTTATCAAATTCAAAGGCTTTGGTATTACTGTCCCACTATGATATATGATTTTTCTATATTCTACAAGAATTTCCATTCCTTCCAAGTTCATGCCAATTTTATTTACCGACCCCCATACATACTTTATACAACTAAGTACTCTTATCCATTTGAAGCATGGGGGATGGATGTTATGGGACCATATCCCCCAACCACATCTAGAAAATTCATGTTCATACTCACATCAACTGACTTCTTTTCTAAATGGTCTAAATCCATACCCCTTAAAGAATTCGTGGTAAAAAACATCATTAGATTTGTGAAGGCCAACATCATTACAAGATTTAGTGTCCCTTATATGATATTGAAAGACAATGACACTAGCTTCTGCCCTACTGAGTTGGACAAGTTATTCCAGGAGTATGGAATCAAAGCCAACCTTTCATCCCACCACTACATTGAATAAAATTGAATGATAGAGGCTTTCAAGAAGACTTTATCCAACATACTCCAAAATATTGTAGATAAGGATAATAAATTGTGTCCATAAAAGATACTTCATGCATTGGGGCTTACCAGACCACGACCTTCACTAACACCCAGGTGACCCCATACTCACTAGTATATGAGGAAAATGCAGTTTTGCCTATTGAAATTCAAGTTCCGTCATTTCAGGTGTAACGCCCCGACCCCAGCTACCCAGATTTGGTGCATTACTTCGTAACATTGGAATGATCACAAGAAAGATCAAATCTCGAAAGACCGATTGGTTTAGTAGCCTTGGAAACACTAGATATATTCATAAGTTTTACATTACATCATAAAATGAAAAACTACTACAACAACATAATGTTTCCACAGTCCACACTATAATCCCCTCATAATATCCCTGCAGGTCATTCATAACTTACATCTTCACATCCTGGGAAAAATAAAACATAGAAAAGGGGTGAGCTCAAATGCCCAGTAAGGATAACAATATAGCGGAACATTCAAAAATAAGCATAAACATTTAAGGCAATGAATTACTAAAACAAAAGCCTTTTAAACTTGAACTTCAACATAGTATGGCAAAAGTAAAATGAAATAATGCCATTTACTTGTTCACATGGATATTCTACTAATCGAATAATCACATGAAAAATCAATAACCACTTTCATAATGTTGGAATGCATAATGCCAGACTATCATAACCACATAGCCAAGGCCTCGTGCCAAGACTACAAATAAGATTTTTGCCAAGGCCTTGTGCCAAGACACTAGTTTGTCTCATGAGACCTAACGATGCATCGAGGAGATATAGCGGGCTCCACCCGTCACTTATTAAGTCCAATGCATTCCCATATGAAAAGGTTTAAACATAACTAGCATACGAAATGTCAATAATTTCACCATAAACTATGAATGGTATAAAAATAGCACATCCATAGTCAAACATATCAAAAAACCTTCAATACAATATAGAAGTTTTGTATCATAATAAATCAACTTCAAATAATCTTAAAATCCATCAAAGGATGTTGACATAGATGAAATCAAAATTCTTTTTTAAGAAATATCTCCTTTTATTTTGAAATCATTTAAGATCCATATAATATAAAACATTTTCTTTGAAAATATTCTTATAATCTTGTAAGGAAAGCTCTGAAGATTTTATAACGGCGGAAAATAACCGCACCCGCCGTATAAGTAAAAAAAAACATTCTTACCTCAATTCTGTCGAAAAGGTTAAAAAGGACCTTGTTTTGAAAACGACGGAAAGATTCCTTTATAAACCTTTTATAAAAAGTCAAACAAGGGTATAAATGACTTTAACCCATATTCTTGTAAATAGTAAAAATGTTTTGAAATACATTTTTAAGAAACATGGATGTGGATGATAAAGATATCCCAGTAGATTATTACGTATAAACAACCTCGGATAATGAAGAGATTGTGAAATAACCCTTACCAGTTTGGTATCTTATGAAACATACAACCCATGAAAGAGGTATCATACAATGAATATGTAAGTACACATAAATTAGAGTGTATTACACAAAGAATATAATTATGGGCAGTACATACACCACACAAAAGGTAATGGTGGCAATATGGCATGAATCTCACGGGAATAATGAGTGAGATGAAAACCCCTTACCACGTTAATCAACTGAGTCGTATGGCCAAAAGTTAATAACCACCAAATTATTTACATAATAACATGAATATGATAATATATATCAAATGCCAGTACACAATACACGACTTTCAATAATTTAGTGGCGAATAATGGAAATCTCACGGAATTGAATGTGAGTTAAGAAAATCCCTTACCTTGTACTTTTCCTTGGTTGGGGTAGGTTAACCTCCTGTATAATAGTGAAATAATTGTTACTAAATTATACAAGAATCATATACATTAATATGATATCATATATGATCTTTTAATATTGATTTGATAATAATATCTTAGTATTATCGTCGTTTCAGGTGATAATCGATTCGTTCTTCTTAAATGTTTGGTTACGTAAGACATGTTTGTAATGGATAGATTAAATATTATTCATAATAATAATGATATTAACTTTATTTTTAACCCTAAAATGAGAATAATACTTGAATGGAGACGATGGAGAATGAATCTCATCGCGTTCGTGGAGACGGTAGTCCGTACGTACGCACGAACGCTACTTCCATTTAATTTTTATTTTAAAAGAATCGAATCCAAATGATACATAGGTATATTACTATTCCAGTATAATATAATATTTTATATATGTTACTTAATTTCATTAACACCATCCTTTATACGTTCCATGTGTGGTATGAACGAGTCATATCATTTTAAAGGGGCGGTAGTCCGCACTTCCTCAAATGAAATTATCGTATGTATATACAACATGAAACGAATAATGGTATGAAATAAAATGGAATTACAGAAGCTTATATATAAAATATATATCATTAATATCATATTTAATTACAGTTCCATCATAATGGCCACCATGAGAGGCGGTAAGATGTATTTGAACAATCATCGTTTCGTGAGGCGTTAGTTTGCCATCCACAGAAACATTATGTTCATCATCCATTATATGGAGTTGTGTGTATGTGTAGTTTGAATCCTTCTTATAACAACATCCTAGTATATTTAGGATACTGGTGTTGTTATAAAATAAAGGAAATAAAAAGATTTTGGGGGTTGGAGAAGCAAAATAAAGGAAAATAATTTAAGAGAAATCGTTACCTTTAATTTAGGTAACTCACCTTGGTTGGAACCAAAGGACTTCTTGAAATGATTTCTGCCTAAGGGGAAGCTTCAAGGAGGAGTAGAGGGATGTGGGGAGCTTAGTTGGGCAGAGTTTGGACGAGCCAAGTGGCTTGAGAGGTGTGAGGAATGAGTAGAAGTGGTCTCCTTTTATAAGGGAGAAGAGGGGCTCTTTAGGAAAGAGTGAAAGTATTACTTTATAATATAATTATATTCGGTTTATAATGGTCCAAAAAATCATTGAGGTCGAATATAAGATGACTAATATTCTAAATAACATCAACAAATAAGAATTGTACAGGTTTTAGATAATATGTTAATCATTATAATCTTATTTATTTAAATGATTTATTAATGAGGTAAACATTGCATCATTATTGTGTCATTAATAATTTAAATTATTTGATGTCTAAAAATTATACATAAAATATCATTATGTAGGAACTCTTTTTAGCTTTCTAATGAATATTTATAATCGAAAATCCAACATGTATAACCCTATGTAAAAATTGTTCTTCTAAAAGATGTAAGCTTATGCCATTTTTATTTTTATTTTAGCTTTATTAATATAAAGTGTCCCTACCACATACAAGTGGCTCCAAGGGGTCCCCAAATTGACCCAAGGATGCTCATGGTCGGTTATGTGTCCACCAATAAGGTTAGGACACGTTTTAGGGTAATTTTGTATTATTATAATATTATTTTTTAACCCTTATTTACCGGATTTACCCTTTAACCATGGTAAATAAAATATTTACCGCAGTAATTATTCAAAATGTGTAAAAATAAAAGTTACCTATTTACATAATTTGGACATCATGATTCCAAATATGGAATCCATTTTTCTAAATTCAAAACACAGAAGTGGCAGAAATTAATTTAAAATTAATTCCCGCTGTCAAAACAAAAAGCGTGTTTTTAAGAGATAATAACTATCAAAAGATTGACACTTGTTTATGTTCGGTTTAATTGTAAAATTATGTCCAATGACCAAAATTACATTAAATGGTAAAAATATATTCTAAATATACTTTAAAACCACTCAAATTCATAATTTATCACTATTAATTATTTTGGTTAAAAAAGTTGTTTTTAATTAAAATTTAGTAATTTTCACTATTCATCAAAATATGAAAGTTATCCGAAATGTACCAAAATTTCACCTTAGGCTAAATTCGATATTCCGAATCCAAAAATGAAGTCCATTTTCAAATATAAAATATATATAATTTCAAAAAGTAGGTGTTACTATTCATAACGGCTAGTTTGATTAGTTATGGTGTGTTAGAACTCGGTGTTGCGTACAACACACGCTATCACATTATTCAAAGAGAAGCGTACCGTAGAAGCTTGGGGTGTTACATTCTCCCCTCCTTAAAATAATTTCGTCCTCGCAATTTCTAGGGTATTACTGCATAAAAAGACTCGGGTGGTTCCTCATCATAAGTTCCTCGGGTTCCCACGTTGCCTCTTCCATCTTATGATTTCTCCACAAAACTTTTACCAGACGCGTCGTCCGGTTTCTCAGTACTTGTTCTCTTGTATCAATAATCCTGACGGGATCTTCGCAATAATACAGATCGGGTTCCAGTTCTAATTCCTCATAGGTGAGTACATGCGTTGGGTCAGGCATGTATTTTCTCAACAGAGATACGTGGAACACATCGTGAACTTTGGAGAGACTTGGCGGTATTGCCAATCGGTAAGCTACAGCCCCAATTCGTTCTAGAATTTTGAAAGGTCCGATGTACCTGGGACTCAATTTACCTTTCTTACCAAAACGTATGACTCCCTTCCACGGAGATACCTTTAGGAAATCATGATCACCGACTTGAAATTCCAAATCCTTCCTTCGATTATCGGCATAGCTCTTCTGCCTACTTTGAGCTGCTTTGATGTGATTTTGGATTACCTTCACCTTTTCCACCGTTTCCTCCACTAGTTCTGGGCCTACAAGTTTTCTTTCACCAACATCATCCCAACAAGTTGGTGTACGACATCTCTTTTCGTATAACGCTTCATATGGTACCATTTGAATACTCGAATGGAAGCTATTGTTATAGGAAAATTCTACCAGTGGTAAATATTGATCCCACATACCCAGAAAGTCAAGTGAGCAAGATCTCAAAATGTCTTCTAAGGTTTGAATAGTCCGTTCTGATTGTCCATCTGTCTGAGGGTGGTAAGCATTGCTCAAATGAAGTTCAGTATCCAGGGATTTCTGAAGACTTTTCCAGAATCTTGAAGTAAAACGGGGTTCACGATCAGAAACAATCGATAGGGGTATTCCATGAAGTCTCACAACTTCATTAATGTATAGTCTTGCTAGACGTTCCAGGGGTAGATCTTCTCTTATAGCAAGAAAATGTGCTGACTTGGTAAGACGATCAACAATAACCCATATTGCATCGTTCCTTCTAGGAGTCTTCGGTAGCCCCATGACAAAGTCCATCGTAACATTGTCCCATTTCCACTCCGGTATGGGAAGAGGTTGCATGACTCCTCCAGGCTGTTGCCTTCCAGCTTTCACTTGTTGACAAACCATACATCTTGACACAAAATCAGCAATCTCCCTCTTCATGTTGTCCCACCAAAAATGTTCCTTCAAATCTCTATACATTTTGGTGCTCCCAGGGTGTATAGAGAAATTGGAACTATGAGCATCATCCAGCAATTCCCTTTTTAGATCAGGTATATTGGGAACACAAAGTCTCTTCCCGAATTTCAAAATTCCATCTTCATACACAAAGTCTCTCAATATCCCATCATTCACAGCTTTAATCTTCTTCTGAAATTCTTCATCATCGGTCTGAGAACTCTTAATTCTTTCTAGTAAAGATGGTTTGGCAACCATTTGAAAACGCATTGATGTTTCACCTTCCCTGGTTATTCCCATGTCCATCTTCACTAGATCCATGAAAATTGGATCCCTTTCAATTCTCATCATGTTCAAAACACCATGGTCTTTTCTGCTCAAAGCATCTGCCACCTTGTTTGCTTTCCCCGGGTGGTAGTGTATCGTGCAATCATAATCCTCGAGTAATTCAAGACATCTCCTTTGCCTCATGTTGAGTTCTTTTTGTGAGAAAATATACTTCAAACTCTTGTGATCAGTATAAATCTCACATTTTTCACCATAGAGGTTGTGCCTCCATATCTTCAAAGCAAAGATTACAGCTGCTAACTCGAGATCATGAGTAGGATAGTTTTGTTCATGAATTTTCAACTGTCGTGATGCATAGGCAATAACTCTATCATTCTGCATAAGGACACAACCAAGTCCTTTCTTTGATGCATCACTATAAATAACGAACCCATCATTCCCCGATGGTAGAGTCAATATAGGAGCATTGACTAATCTTCTCTTCAGTTCTTCGAAACATTCTTCACACTCTTTTGTCCAAACAAATTTAACCCCTTTACGTGTGAGCTTCGTTAATGGGTTAGCCAATCGGGCAAAATTCTGGACGAAACGTCGATAATAACCTGCCAAACCAATAAAACTGCGTACCTCAGTTATACTCGTAGGTGCTGGCCATTCTTGGATTGCCTTGGTCTTAGAAGGATCAACAGAGATTCCATCTTTTGAGACAATATGGCCAAGAAAAGAAATCTCTTGAAGCCAGAATTCACACTTGCTAAACTTCCCATATAATTCATGCCTCCTCAGAGTCTTCAAGATAATGTGCAAGTGATTTTCATGATCTTCGTAGGTTTTGTAGTATACCAAGATATCATCAATAAATACCACCACAAATTCATCGAGATACTCCTTGAAAACTCTATTCATCATATCCATGAATACAGAGGGTGCATTAGTCAATCCAAAAGGCATTACATTAAACTCGTAATGCCCGTACCTGGTTCGAAATGCTGTCTTCGGAATGTCTTCCTTCTTCACACACAACTGATGGTATCCAGATCGAAGGTCAATCTTTGAAAAGTATTGAGCTCCATGCAGTTGGTCAAATAAATCATCAATACGAGGTAGGGGATACTTGTTCTTTATCGTTATAGCATTGATCTCCCTGTAGTCGATACATAACCTCATAGATCCATCTTTCTTTTTAACAAAAAGAACAGGGGATCCCCATGGAGAAACACTAGGGCGAATAAATCCCTTATTACTCAATTCCTCTAGTTGTTTCTTTAGTTCGACTAAGTCTACAGTGGCCATTCTATAAGGGGTCTTCGATATAGGTCTTGATCCAGGAATCAAATCAATGGAAAACTCAACTTCTCGTTCTGGAGGATGTCCTGGTAAATCTTCCGGAAATACATCTACAAATTCTTTCACAACAGGTAAATCCTCTATTTGAACATTCCTTTCCTCACCGATAGTTACTTCATTCTCTTCCTCCCCAATAATTGAATTTAGTTGAGCTACTAGGGGTGGATCTAAATAAGAATTAGGTGGTGACGATTCTGCTCTAAAAATAAGGTGTTCCTTATCATTATCATCAAGAATCGTAACCTCTTTCTTCTTACAATAAATCTTCGCATCATAGTCCGAAAGCCAGTCCATACCGAGGATTATATCAAACTCAATCATAGGTATGACGATGAGATCAGCAGATAAAGAAAATTTATGTGCTCTAATGGGGACTGATTCACAAAACTTTGTTGCAACGATACTTCCCTTAGGAGTTTTAACTGACAACTCCCTTATTAAATCAAATTGGAAATATCTAATTTTCTTAGCAAACTGGGAAGATATGAAACAATGCGATGATCCAGAATCAAATAATGCATTTGCTAAACTTGAGGAAACCATTAAATTACCTGCCACCACATCTTTCGGAGCTTCTACCTCTGCAGTAGTGATAGCATAAGCCTGGCCTTGATCCCTTGGCCTTTTCTGAGGTAAGTTCTCCTGACGCTTAGGGCATGCATTTGCATAATTCCCCATCTCCCTGCAATTGTAGCACTGAACGTTGGTAGCTTCCTTCTTCCCCTTGCAATCATGAGCTTGGTGGCCTTTTTCACCACACTTGTAACAGACTCCCATTCCCTTCAAGCAAGTACCGGGGTGTTTCTTCCCACATTTACCACATGATGGATATTCAACCTTTCCTTTCTTCCCCTTATTTCCATTCCCAAATTGATCAGCAGGTCTCTTCTTCTCTTGCTTTGCTTTAAAGTCATAAGACTTAGAGAATTCCTTTTCAGTCTTGATAGCACATGAGACAATGTCTTCGTACGATGGAAAGGATTGTGAGACTAATGCTCGACGGAGAAATGGTTTTAACCCATCAAAGAAACGATCAATCTTACTTCTTGGGTTGCGAATATAATCTCCAGCATACCTCGCTAACCTTGTAAAGTTAGCCTCATACTTTGTGACATTCTCATCCTCCTTTTGTCTCAGACTCAGAAATTGCCTTTCCATATCTGCTCGATGGTCGCGAGGGAAGTATTTTTCTAAAAACAGATCTTTGAACTCCCTCCATTCCATATTTGATACTTCATCATCTTCCTTCGTATTTTGAATCAATGACCACCGTTGATCAGCATCTTCAGTGAGGCGGTAAACTGCAATGATAACTTTTTCCCTTTCACTGCTCCCCAAAGCCTGAAATATTTTCTCTAGGGAAAATATCCATTGCTCAGCTACTAAGGGATTTGTATTCCCATTGAACGTTGGTGGTTGTTGCCTCATGAATCGATCTAACATTGATCCTCCACGCTGCGGATCAGGGTGCTCCATACGGGTAAGGTTATTATTCATATCCTGAGTAAGTTGTCCCAGTATGGTGATTAGCTGATCAGCACCAGTTGCATCATCAGCCCCACTATAATTATCTTGAGCAGGAGGGAAATCCCTACATGGAGTGCGTGCATTGATACGGTTTCCATTTCTTCCACTAGGCGCCATTTCTAAACAATGGCATAAACTAGATCAGTTTATGAATCAAAATACATAATCCCATACTTATAAAACACTTAACATAAATTGAACTATTCATGGATATAATCCATAATCATAAGAATGTTTTCTTTGAGGAAGTATATACTCATAATCCCTTCAAAATGATTTCTAAAGAAAATGAGAGTTATCCTAAGCATATCCCCCGGGAGTGGCGTAACCAAGAGTGCAGCAAGGCCCGTTTTCGTGCACCAGTTCCCATTCGAGTCTAGCTCAAAGCGATGTTTTCGGGTTTTACCCCTAGGTACATCTGTGCCAGAGCCGCCTCTACCTGCTCGTATCCAGACAGGGATGTATTGTTTGGAAAACTCACAAAATCTCTACAATACCAAAATTCTAGGAAGTTATTCTATACTAATCCTCAAAGTTCATCTTGGGTCTACGTGCTCTAATCAGAGTTTATCTAAATCTAGCTTCCAAGGTTTGTACTAAACTTCCTCTGATACCAACTGTAACGCCCCAACCCCAGCTACCCAGAGTCGGTGCATTACTTCGTAACATTGGCATGATCACAAGAAAGATCAAATCTCGAAAGACCGATTGGTTTAGTAGCCTTGGAAACACTAGATATATTCATAAGTTTTACATTACATCATAAAATGAAAAACTACTACAACAACATAATGTTTCCACAGTCCACACTATAATCCCCTCATAATATCCCTGCAGGTCATTCATAACTTACATCTTCACATCCTGGGAAAAATAAAACATAGAAAAGGGGTGAGCTCAAATGCCCAGTAAGGATAACAATATAGCGGAACATTCAAAAATAAGCATAAACATTTAAGGCAATGAATTACTAAAACAATAGCCTTTTAAACTTGAACTTCAACATAGTATGGCAAAAGTAAAATGAAATAATGCCATTTACTTGTTCACATGGATATTCTACTAATCGAATAATCACATGAAAAATCAATAACCACTTTCATAATGTTGGAATGCATAATGCCAGACTAACATAACCACATAGCCAAGGCCTCGTGCCAAGACTACAAATAAGATTTTTGCCAAGGCCTTGTGCCAAGACACTAGTTTGTCTCATGAGACCTAACGATGCATCGAGGAGCTATAGCGGGCTCCACCCGTCACTTATTAAGTCCACTGCATTCCCATATGAAAAGGTTTAAACATAACTAGCATACGAAATGTCAATAATTTCACCATAAACTATGAATGGTATAAAAATAGCACATCCATAGTCAAACATATCACAAAACCTTCAATACAATATAGAAGTTTTGTATCATAATAAATCAACTTCAAATAATCTTAAAATCCATCAAAGGATGTTGACATAGATGAAATCAAAATTCTTTTTAAAGAAATATCTCCTTTTATTTTGAAATCATTTAAGATCCATATAATATAAAACATTTTCTTTGAAAATATTCTTATAATCTTGTAAGGAAAGCTCTGAAGATTTTATAACGGCGTAAAATAACCGCACCCGCCGTATAAGTTAAAAAAAACATTCTTACCTCAATTCTGTCGAAAAGGTTAAAAAGGACCTTGTTTTGAAAACGACGGAAAGATTCCTTTATAAACCTCTTATAAAAATTCAAACAAGGGTATAAATGACTTTAACCCATATTCTTGTAAATAGTAAAAATGTTTTGAAATACATTTTTAAGAAACATGGATGTGGATGATAAAGATATCTCAGTAGATTATTACGTATAAACAACCTCGGATAATGAAGAGATTGTGAAATAACCCTTACCAGTTTGGTATCTTATGAAACATACAACCCATGAAAGAGGTATCATACAATGAATATGTAAATACACATAAATTAGAGTGTATTACACAAAGAATATAATTATGGGCAGTACATACACCACACAAAAGGTAATGGTGGCAATATGGCATGAATCTCACGGGAATAATGAGTGAGATGAAAACCCCTTACCACGTTAATCAACTGATTCGTATGTCCAAAAGTTAATAACCACCAAATTATTTACATAATAACATGAATATGATAATATATATCAAATTCCAGTACACAATACACCACTTTCAATAATTTAGTGGCGAATAATGGAAATCTCACGGAATTGAATGTGAGATAAGAAAATCCCTTACCTTGTACTTTTCCTTGGTTGGGGTAGGTTAACCTCCTGTATAATAGTGAAATAATTGTTACTAAATTATACAAGAATCATATACATTAATATGATATCATATATGATATTTTAATATTGATTTGATAATAATATCTTAGTATTATCGTCGTTTCAGGTGATAATCGATTCATTCTTCTTAAATGTTTGGTTACGTAAGACATGTTTGTAATGGATAGATTAAATCTTATTCATAATCAGCATGATATTAACATTATTTTTAACCCTAAAATGAGAATAAGACTTGAATGGATACGATGGAGAATGAATCTCATCGCGTTCGTGGAGACGGTAGTCCGTACGTACGCACGAACGCTACTTCCATTTAATTTTTATTTTAAAAGAATCGAATCCAAATGATACATAGGTATATTACTATTCCAGTATAATATAATATTTTATATATGTTACTTAAGTTCATTAACATCATCCTTTATACGTTCCATGTGTGGTATGAATGAGTCATATCATTTTAAGGGGGCGGTAGTCCGCACTTCCTCAAATGAAATTATCGTATGTATATACAACATGAAACGAATAATGTTATGAAATAAAATGGAATTACAGAAGCTTATATATAAAATATATATCATTAATATCATATTTAATTACAGTGCCATCATAATGGCCACCATGAGAGGTGGTAAGATGTATTTGAACAATCATCGTTTCGTGAGGCGTTAGTTTGCCATCCACAGAAACATTATGTTCATCATCCATTAGATGGAGTTGTGTGTATGTGTAGTTTGAATCCTTCTTAAAACAACATCCTAGTATATTGAGGATACTGGTGTTGTTACAAAAGAAAGGAAATAAAAAGAGTTTGGGGGTTGGAGAAGCAAAATAAAGGAAAATAATTTAAGAGAAATCGTTACCTTTAATTTAGGTAACTCACTTTGGTTGGAACCAAAGGACTCCTTGAAATGATTTCTGCCTAAGGGGAAGCTTCAAGGAGGAGTATAGGGATGTGGGGAACTTAGTTGGGCAGATTTTGGACGAGCCAAGTGGCTTGAGAGGTGTGAGGAATGAGTAGAAGTGGTCTCCTTTTATAAGGGAGAAGAGGGGCTCTTTAGGAAAGAGTGAAAGTATTACTTTATAATATAATTATATTCGGTTTATAATGGTCCAAAAAATCATTGAGGTCGAAGATAAGATGACTAATATTCTAAATAACATCAACCAATAATAATTGGACAGGTTTTAGATAATATTTTAATCATTATAATCTTATTTATTTAAATGATTTATTAATGAGGTAAACATTGCATCATTATTGTGTCATTAATAATTTAAATTATTTGCTGTCTAAAAATTATAAATAAAATATCACTATGTAGGAAATCTTTTTAGCTTTCTAATGAATATTTATAATCGAAAATCCAACATGTATAACCCTATGTAAAAATTGTTCTTCTAAAAGATGTAAGCTTATGCCATTTTTATTTTTATTTTAGGTTTATTAATATAAAGTGTCCCTACCACATACAAGTGGCTCCAAGGGGTCCCCAAATTGACCCAAGGATGCTCATGGTCGGGTATGTGTCCACCAATAATGTTAGAACACGTTTTAGGGTAATTTTGTATTATTATAATATTATTTTTTAACCCTTATTTACCGGATTTACCCTTTAACCATGGTAAATAAAATATTTACCGCAGTAATTATTCAAAATGTGTAAAAATAAAAGTTACCTATTTACATAATTTGGACATCCTGATTCCAAATATGGAATCCATTTTTCTAAATTCAAAACACAGAAGTGGAAGAAATTAATTTAAAATTAATTCCTGCTGTCAAAACAAAAAGCGTGTTTTTAAGAGATAATAACTATCAAAAGATTGACACTTGTTTATGTTCGGTTTAATTGTAAAATTATGTCCAATGACCAACATTATATTAAATGGTAAAAATATATTCTAAATATACTTTAAAACCACTCAAATTCATAATTTATCACTATTAATTATTTTGGTTAAAAAAGTTGTTTTTAATTAAAATTTAGTAATTTTCACTATTCATCAAAATATGAAAGTTATCCGAAATGTACCAAAATTTCACCTTAGGCTAAATTCGATATTCCGAATCCAAAAATGAAGTCCATTTTCAAATATAAAATATATATAATTTCAAAAAGTAGGTGTTACTATTCATAATGGCTAGTTTGATTAGTTATGGTGTGTTAGAACTCGGTGTTGCGTACAACACACGCTATCACATTATTCAAAGAGAAGCGTACCGTAGAAGCTTGGGGTGTTACATCAGGTGGACATTTGCAATAAATTTTCCATAGAGGAGTAATTACATATATTTTTTGATGATTTAAAGTAGCTATAGGAGAAAAGGATACACAATTTACACCATTTGGAAATCTATCAAAATCAGATCACACGAACCTCCAACAAAAAGGTTTGCCTTCGATATTTCCTTGAAGGATAAATGTTGTTAATCCTCAGAACTTCGATGATACTTGGGAATAAGACACCAAATCTTGAACAAAACTGGGGAAGACCATAGGCCATACATATGGTCTATTCCAATGGAGAATATTCCCTGATATAAATGGAAAGACATCTCATTTCATCTCCCACAAATTCAAAGTTTATGAATAAGTATTTCATGTAATAGTAATTCCCACGACATGATCCATACTCTATGACCCTAAACTACTAGTTATAGAGACTGTGATGTCATGGTCCAAACTCTATGACCCTAAACTATGAGTTATATTGACTATGATGTCATGCTCCAGACTCTATTACCCTAAAATATGAGTTATAGTGACTATGAAGTCATGGTCCAACCTCTATGACCCTAAACTATGAGTTATAGAAACCGTGATGTCATGGTCCAAACACTATGACCCTAAACTATGAGTTATAGAGATTATGATGTCATGGTCCAAACTTTTTGACCCTAAACTGTGTGTTATAGCGAATGTGATTTCATGGACTAAACACGATGACCCTAAACTAAGAGTTATAGCCATTGTGATTTCATGGTCCAAACTCTATGACCCTAACCTACGAGTTATAGAGACTATGATGTAATGGTCCAAACTTTATGACCCTAAAATATGAGTTATAGTGACTATGACATCATGGTTCATACTCTATGACCCTAAACTATTAGTTATAGTGACTACGATGTTCTATTCCAAATATTATGACCCTAAAATATGAGTTATAGCGACTGTGATGTCATGCTCCAAACTTTATGTCCCCAAACTATGAGTTATAGTGACTCTGATGTCATAGTACAAACACTATGACCCTAACGTATGAGTTATAGTGACTATGATGGCATGCTCCAAACTCTATGACCCTAAACTATGAGTAATACTTCTATCCACATGACATTAAATTGTATGTAACTCATCCCAAATACATGATATTAAAATGTGACTCATATCCTCACTACAAGATGTTAAACTGAATAGCACAAAGAATCCTAATTGCATGACAATAAATAGTATGATCTCTCGGAGAGCTATATATGGCTTGATTCCTATCCTTGTAGGATATGTAGCGATGCCTCAATCCTCGATCATGGCCCAAACCCCCCAAAAAAACTCCATTATAATATTCTATATACCCACATTGGTGTAGGAAACCCTTATCACTCATTGATTCTCATATCGAGTATAACTCAAGTGAGCTTAGGATTAGTGGAAAGGATTCCCTTAAATAAACAAATTATAGAAAAATATGGTAGACCTCGAACATGTATCGAAATAAAAAAATGTTCATACCCTTATATCTGAGCCAGGTCAGTACAGAGAATGTCTAGAACTATGTATATCTTGATTCCTGCCCTTGTAGGATACATAGTGACGCTTGGATTTGGAATCCTGGCCCAACCACCAACAAAATATAAATGCCCTCGTATGTCCCAATTCATGAACCAAACATTTTTTGTGAATTTTTAGAACTACGTACAACTTGATTCATACCCTTTCAATATACGTAGAGACACCTGGATCTAGTATCCTAACCCAACCACCATTGAAGAAAAAAAAAGAAAATGCACATTTCCCCATGTGTAAGATAGACTTGTGTGGGAGTCCATGAATGGTCATAACCACATGACATTAAACTGTGAGATTCTTGAAGAGTCGTGTGTGGCCCAATCCTCAGTATTATGATATCCCACACATTCCCTCCACTCATTATAATTCAACATATCTTTCTTCCCCTTATACATATGAGTCAAATATATATAGAAGCTCCAGTATTTCATGGTTAATCATGGTTTGGGTATTTCATGCATTCCCAGACACATCTTTCCCATTTTTCAAACTCTATACTTCAGGAAAACATGGATCCCCTAACATTCAAGGCCATATAATATAGAATTATAGTGTCCTATGGAAACCTTTATTTTAATTTTCAAATCATTTTCTAGTGGCTCTACATATGTCGCTGAGAAAACAAGTGTCACTGAAAGTAAAATTCATCCCCAGGGTGTCCTCTCTTACCTCAGTACACCTGATGGCATCCAATCCCCATGTCACCCCTCCTAATTCAAGTTTCCCCTGGGACTATGGTTTATAACTTCTATCATTACTCACATCTAACGAATGCCAGAACATCCTGATCATTATCAACTCAATGATATTAATGATCCTTGTGACAAAATAATATCCTTACTGCACGACATTAAACTGCAATACCAAAATTGTCCTTGTTGTACGATGTTAAACTAAATATCATTTGTTTAAGCCTAAAGTGATCCCTGATGTTGATTTTTTTATTCTTATATAGTGACCTGTAATCCTTGTAATCCCTTGTTTCACACACCGAGCATAACTTACATGACCTTAGGGATCATAGCGAGAGATCCACCATGAAATTATAGAAAAATAGTCCAAGAATTTGGTCCTAGATACATGACCCTAAAAGGTATGTTACAGTTACCTTCCCCATAAGGAACCCCACGACCTGGCCATACAACATTAAATGAGACGGTACCCTAGAGATGTGACAAATTCCTCACCCTACATTTGAGTCTAATCTACAAAAGGGATACTTGATTCCATGAGTAAATCGCAGCCGAAATGTCTTTAATATACCTTGATACACTCCTTCTATACACCAAACTCGATGTTCTGAGTGATCTTGAATCCCCAAAATTTTCTATAGTAATCTGAGATGGAAGGCCAGTGTCCTACAGACATATTTGTTTGACTGTGAACATCATGCCCCAGAGGGTCTTCATATGTCGCCTACAAAATATCTGTCAATCGAGGGAAACATTTTCCCCTTGAGAGTACTCTCCTATCTAAGTACTCCAAAAACGATTCCAAGACCCATAACATCCCTTTTTATTTAAGGGCCCTCACAGTCATGGTTTACAATATTCTTCTTTCCCACATCCTAGATATATCAAAACATGCAGGCCTAATTTGTATCTAGTTTCTTTTGATGTTTTTGTAATGTAAATATACCACATCGATATGCATGAATTTGAGACGCATACAAAAGAAAGGGGGTCCCTCTAATTATAGTTTTTCCCAGAGAAGTTCAGTTAAAATTTCCCT
Source organism: Viscum album (assembly GCA_963277665.1). Classification (NCBI taxonomy): domain Eukaryota; kingdom Viridiplantae; phylum Streptophyta; class Magnoliopsida; order Santalales; family Viscaceae; genus Viscum; species Viscum album. Next base: position 933,614,905 of record OY728165.1, read on the forward strand.
TTTCATGTTCAGTTGAACCCCTTGAAAAGGTTTATATATCATGTTTAGAATGTTACCAATCTCTATAATCCTTCATAGCCATCAGAAATGAAAGGGCAATGTCTTATGGACACCTTTTTCTGACTATGATCATCATTCCCAAGAGGATTTATGTATACTTACTAAAAAACTATCATCAATAAAACTAAAATTCATTCTCAAGAGATTCAATTCTAGTTTCTGTACACTGAGATGAAATTCATGTCCTTTCTCCCCCTAGATTTAAAAAAAAATTGGATAATGGTTTACAAACCTTCCTCTTTTCACATGCCCCTAACATGAAAAATTATTTCTAGGAGAATTAGTCACTCGCCAGCTCTCTTTTTAGAAAGAATGAATCGTGTGAGTCTTGATTCCCACTCAAAGATGATATGAATGTCCCTAATATTTTTGGACACCATCATTTAGACAGGACACCCACTATGGATCCCAACATAAAATGTAATTCAATGTGTTGCAAATATTACCAATACATCAGGTAAAGAAGTCTTGTGTCTTGCAGAAACCATTGTTTGACTCTGCAGATCATACCCCTGTAGATCTACATATGTCACCTACAAAACAACCATCAATCAAGGGAAAATGTATCCTCATGAGAGTCCTCTTCTACCTCTGTACAACTACGATGGCTCTGGATCATCATGAATACCCAAAATTTACAAATTTAGGGTCATGAAAATTCTTTAATCCATGTCTAAAAGAAATTAGAACATTCTAGGATGATGAATCCTAAATTAGGTCCCCTTACCCATTATGTTTGGTAAAAGTTTATTGAACTAAAACATCAATAATAATTTTGATTGGTATAACGATGAACTACGAGCAAAAAAAGATTCTATACATTCCATAGTGAACGTCTACAAATGGAACCTATAGATAAATGTATAGTATCAGTTCATTAAACCTACACCATGTATGGATTAGTAGAAAATTTTTGAGCCATCAAAAGAGACTTAACAATTGTTAGGACAAAAACCCACAAAGGGAGGCCTATAAAAAATTCAATTTATGCTTTCTAAGACTGTTTCAAGTAGGACTATGAATAAATTAATGTAATAATGAAAAACTGATAAAAGTTCATGATGTTGTTCCATAAAACCTCAGCAATATTCAAACTAATCGCTCTGAGTCTTGCAGCTCAGGCAAAAATTTGAGCTCAAGTCAATTATTTCAATTTACTAGTCATGGTTTGATATTAATTCATGACCGAAATGAAATTTATATGATTAATTGTGATCAATTTATATGACTATAAAAGACAAAGAAGTACCATTTGAAGGAAAATCAGTTTTATTGAGTTCAAAAAAATTGGAGGAACATCCCCAGTTCGGAGTCCCTCCAAATTATAAAAAAAGAAGTACACATTATGATTTGGGGAGAACTACAACAATGCTTGGGTATCCCTTTCTAGGAAAATGGAATGTGACTATCATGAGCCATCAAGAGTTTTCTCTAAGGAAACTCTCTCATCTACTTTATCCTTGACCATTGGACGCACCAATTCTAGAATGACTTTAAGGCCCCTCCCTTTCTTCTGGATAGTTTCATATTAGGCACACAAAAAGGACAGTTGAGCCCTCAACCTTGATGTGAGTTCCTCTCACTCTCATAAATCTTCCTTTTTGGATACCACCAAATAATTATATATTGCCTCTTCGGCCGTTATATTATTTAATTATTCTGAATCATTATGGAAGGTTTTCACCTAGTGATAGGAAGAATTGAACTTGTCCTGATTGTCCTCACAAGAAGAAAGATCTTCCCAGACTATGACAATTTGGTAGATAAGTAGGTGTAAGTTCCAATAATCAAAGCAACCATAACCTAGAATGGTGAATAACCGCCTAATGTTTTCAATCTCATTAGAAAAATAGGCTATAGTTATCTCAGCTGTAAGTGAACATAACTGATTCCATGCCTATTTTCACACTACCTAGTACCTCCCTACGACACTAGTACTTTGATCCTTCCCCAAAAAATGGATCTATAAGTAGTAAGTCTCATTAAAAGAGTGTTAAGGGACCTAATATAGGTCACCCAACACAGGGGGATCTCCTTTCCCTCAGATGGTTCGACCACTAGATCTAGATGCGGAGGACTTTCCATAGCTTTTGGGGTGTCCGGTGATACTATTTTCGGGCTAGCCTCATTAGGGTCATGGGAAGTATCTGCAGGATGGGAGAAGTATGAATCACTCCACACCGATGAAGACCCTTCTAGATGATTCTGGCAGTGAAACAATAATTTTCTTACTACAAGGGTAAGAATATGTGGCATATCCATTGAGGCCGATGTAGGGAAAGGAGTAGAAGACGTACCAGTCACGCTGATCATGAAAGAGGGAATGTGTGGCATGGTGTTCAGGGAGAGGACAAGGAAAAGAATGGTTAGAGGCTTCTACACCCACCAAATTAGTTCTCTCAGCACCCTGTTAGGGTAACAGTTCATCCAGAGTTGGGCATATTCCAGTGAAAGAAAAGAGGATACCATCATATTGGGGATGATAACATCCATAGTGGCACCTTAATGCATCATCTTAAGCCATAAATGGTGAATAATTATGCAATGAGACTCTCCCCTTAACTAAAAATAGGAAGAAATATAGTTTGTTGAAGGAACCCAAATTTCCTGGAAAACCAGTATGGGAGGTATGACTCACAAATTGCCACTTGATCTATATGAACGGCGATAATATCGTACCCAAGCACAATGATGTATGATAATTATTCTAAAAACCACACATATCAACTCTTAATGACCCATGAGGGGTAGGATGTGGTGCAAACGAGAAGCAAGAAGCATCATTTAGTAGCCGAACTGAATTAATAACGCTTAATGTCTTGGAAAGAACAATGGAAATGTTGAGAAGGATTGGTTAAAAGTTATAATGAGGAATATTTGTAGTGTGATGTTATTCCCAATAGGGGAAGCGTTCTTCCATCCACCCATACATGAATTGAAACTGTCCATTAAGATGATTTGGGGTCTTACATTCCTATATTCGTCCCAAAAACTCATAATCTCGGGTGTGCGTAGGAATGGACAAATTGATGGTTCGACCCTCTGCGAGCATGGCTGCAATCATCAAAGTATTGGGCCAGACCCTGGTATATACATCGTGTTATATGAAAATCCATCCACTCAAAAACATGGAACAGAAACCTATTAATCTAAGAGTATGTGATACGTCCGGCTGAAGCTCATATCCCCAGGTGGTATAACATCCCATTCAAGGGTATAGCAATAAGACCCTGAAGTCTGGTGGGACTGATGAGATAGATGGGTTCAACTATAGTGAACCCTTGATTTAAATCTATTCTCTATCAAGAATAACCATATCCATGCCTATAATGGGATAAGGGAACGAGCTTGGAAGGGATGATCAAGAAATACAAATATTATAACCATAAGACTCCTTGTCAAAGGGTACATGTGATCAGTGTCATTCCATGTCGCAGCTACCAGGAGAAACTCCTCATACATCTCTCCAAGGATGGGAAGTCTTCCAAGCTGGTGGATATCCCATAAAATGATTCCCACCACCCCATGTGATAAATGGAAGGTTTTGGTGCTTGACACTAGTGGCTCAGCAACTCAGGAATGATTTCTCTTGGGGAGAAGGCTGCAAACTGAGAAACCTAGGCTGCCTTTAATAAGTTCACCACCTTTAACAGGTCAGCAGACTCCAAACAGGTTTGATGTAGCCAAAATTCCCAGGCCCCTTCTTTGGAGAAACATCCTCAAGACTAAAAATATGACTTGGTACTACACCCTCCATGAGGGTTTTCTTGGTAAATGTGTATAATGGATGAATACTCTCAAGCGACTAGTCTCAGGAAAACATTTCAACACTTGTGATTGCCCCGAGTCCACGCCGAGTCTCCTAATATTAAAATGTTTTATTGAATTTGAGTATCAATGAATTATCCTGCTATGGAAATGTTGGCTCGATCATGTCTTTTCGGTGCTTGTAATATAATTAAAAGGGGAATCAGGGTTATCCAACAACAGAGGAACGTCATTAGGGAGACCAAAGCTGTAAAGTGGAAACCGTACAAAAAATGGGTAAGCTAGGAGCTCTAGGATCAACAGATATTTTATTAAGGAATCACCATGAATAATGTAGGATAAAATATGATCATCACTATCCCACACCATAGTTTCCCTCATCTTCGTCGATTTTACCACAACATATGAAAGAGACATTGTAGCTTGTACAGGAAGATCCAAAAGATGATAAAAATTCATTCCAATAAAATTTGTTAGATAAAGGCTATAGAAAATGGATAAAGGACTTAAAAAATATCTATATAGGGCTCTGAATAATGTTCTCTGAAACAGTATGTGGTAGGAATATCTTGCATATTGTGTGATGTGCTGAAGTAACAACCTAATACTGTTATGGTTCACATAAGTGTTACACCGCATACAACCATGGCATGCGAAGAAACTGTGAGGAGCTAGTCCAAAGAGCATAGTATGATGAACATAAGGGTTCACAAAATAAGGATACCATGAACACATGCCTCATCAAGTTTATTTTCAAATATTTCAGATTAAAAGTTTATGTTTGGATTGTTAAGTCTTAATGTTTGGTTTTCTAGTTCAGGATTTGTATGCAAACACACAAGCAGCGTAGCATTCTCTTATGCAGAATATGGATTTTAGTTTTACAATTCTACAGTTTCATTCATGAAATCAAAAATTTTGTTGATGGGAAGATAAATGGTGAAAATTTTGGTTCACAGCATGTACAACGTAGTTTGTGAATAGAATTTTCGCAAGAGGGATGGTATGAAAATGCAGAGGAATCTGGGGGAGTTGAGAGAATTTTTCTCTGCAAGAAACTATAAAAAATGACATGGGACCCCATATATTGGTGTGGTACCCTCCTACCATGACTAACTATTTTACCATGAACCATTTCAGTTTAGGACCACTTCTACATTAGAATAGTTCCCTTTTCATTCTGAACGGACCCCATTTTGATGGGGGGAATTTGTAGGGTCCTAGAAATTTCACCAAGGGAAGAAAATACTACCGAAATTACTTTGTAAAAAAGGGAAATTATTACTACAAGTCTAACAAGGTGAATGGACTCAAAATGAGCTACAAACATCAGAATAAACTTTAAGGAATTAACATTTTTAAAAAAATTAAGTGGGTTGCGTACCATCACTAGGAAGGGATTGTGGACCACCTAGATCATGAACCACATGTATGCAGAATGAATTGTGAGGTGCTTTCCTAAGGAGTGATGGCTAGTGAGCCCTACAGACCGCAAACCGCATTTCTAAAGGAATCATGAATGTGAAGGACATCCACACACCATATCTCAAACTCAACAGTTTGCAGAGAAAGAAAACCAGTAGGGTTCCACGAACCATGATCATGCACCACAGCCTCTGCAAAGCCCGATAGACTGATTCTTCCATGGGTCAAGATATCATATCATGGGATTCAAAAATGGTGTCATGTACTCATAGATATGATTTCCCCAATTCTATATAAAATGATCACAAAAGTAATTGAGAATGGATAGATGAAGAAATCTAAAAGGGGACCCTAGAGGTTGGAAGAAAGAGTTCAGAGAAGATTCCAACTTTAGTCTTGAATCATCGATGAAGCCTGAATTATGAACCACATTTTCCACAGGTACAGCCAGCCTAAAATCATAAAATGGGGGATGTTAATTATAATAAAAGAACAGAAAACCTAATTGGTGAATCCATGAACCACATATTTCTCACGGATTAACTCCCCGTGAATGACAGTCCCCTAGACCCTACTTCAATATGGTGTTCCTCATAGTCTATTGCGACGCGGATTTAGCTCGGTGTCGCGTACTGCATTAGTACATGGATAGAACCCAAAGCGGTGTGATGGACTACATCCAAGACCACACACCACTGTGGTGCATGGTGGTCCATACCCATGCCTATGTACCTCTTCGGTACACGGATGACCCCTCTGACCGCATACCACTTTGGTATGTGGAGCTTCTCCCATCCCGCATAAGAAAAAAGTATAAATAATGGATTGTTTTAAGGTATTATTTTCTCCAGTTCCAATCTATCCCCTTCATTACCATCCAGTACTCTATAGTCTCTCTATGAACTAGTCCCCTAACATCTGTCCAAATCCTCCTCCAAAGCCACTGGACCTGTATGATCAGACTATATTGTGCATCAGTGATCCCCCTTGAGTCTACATACCCATGGTAAGAGAAGTCACGAAGGATCTCCTCAAAACAGTTCAGACTCTAGGGATGTAAGTAAATCTACATTCCCTTGGTAACCTGAAGTCCAACCTTGGGACTCTAACATGAACCTCTCCATTTTAGGGATTAAGGATGATCAATTGTTTTCCCATTTAATGAGAAATAATAATTAGTCGAAGGGGTTGTGTTCACTTCCCCTTTTGACAAGGATTAAACTCCTCCCCTTCCTGAAATGAGTTCTGGGAAAATCCCACTGAGGTAAGTCCCTAATTTTCCGAAGGCCAAGATAATGAACATTAATGTCATTTCACATTAAAAGGTTCATCGCTTCATGCCCTCTCCCATGGTTGCCCCGACCTCATCCGCCATAGGCCCGCCCTCTCCCATCAGCAAGAGAGAGGATGTGTGGTTGGTTATATCTCTCACACCATCTTACTTCTCATACCTAGCATGGATCACATGGGATTATAGGTTTGTGATGATTATTCCACCCACACCATTATAAAATATGATGAATCTGAATCTTGAATAAAACCTGGATATGTAGGATGCCCACTCGAAGGCTCGAGCTCAAAAGGGTTCCCCCCCAAAAGGGCTAACCCAATCATATCCCTTCAAATAGACAAATTCCATGTGTAATCCCCATCTCATCCGAACTACGTGGGTTATGATTTATCTCTCAAGGATATGTTGAAAACCCATATTATGGGTTCGATCCTAACATCAATCACCTTTCATCCTCCCTAGATGAGGATAAACTCCAGAGTGCCTTATTTTATGGCTCAAGTCCGAATTACCTCCATATTATCAAATATATGTATTCCTAGGATGATCCTAAAACCAAGGGTAACCCATGGAAAAACTTTTTGGTAATGAACTAAGGATTCAAAAACATATGAACATGACATAAATCTATAAGAGAGTCTTGGAATACGCCATAATTCCAACAAAAGGGGTGTGATTAGCCTGATTTCACATCCTATCAACCAATGGAGTCCTTATGTTTTGTTTCCCAAATCATTGTCCAATGAGCACCTACTTTTGGAAAGCAGGTCTATAAATCATGGATACTAGGGCCGTTGAGTGTTTCTGGCTCCACAAATAAACCCGTTGGAGACCATCCAAGGATTTTATATCATAGGAGGTCCAATTTCACAAGTACTTAACCCTATAAAATCACCCACTGGGGCAATCTGACTGTGGAATATCCTTCACAATACAGAAGGGGTAAATTAACTAGTCCCCAGGGGGTTAATCCAACCTTCCTATAAAGGATAATGACGCAAAAATGGATTGAAACAAAATAAATGGTGTATTTGAAAAGAAACTATCCCTGGAAAAATAGATGGCTTATGATTCTTGTCATACAATTTCATCATCACCCCAAACACACCACCTTAGAGGCGAAAGACATGGTAAACATGTGTTTCCCTTAATCAATATGATTGATTTTAACAACATTGAGAAATAATTATGTAAAAAAATTAATTTCTCCTTATTAGAAATTATAAATTATATTGATTAAAAATATGGTATACATTTTCCAAATACAATTCACTTAAGTATAATAAATTAATTTAAAATTAAACTTGTGTACATGTAGATAAAATGGGTTTTTAAAGAGAAAATGATTAAAAGTTGACAAAGTTTTCATGTTCGAATTCAAAATAAAATTTATTAGGATTACCTAAATTTTATTACTATACATATTATCCATCCTATTATAATTTGATATCAATTTAAGATATAATATAACTATATAAATAATTCTAAAAAAGTCTATTTTTTAATTAAAATTCAGAAATTTTCACTATTCATCAAAAGTAAAGCTTTCTTGGAAAATCCCAGAAATTTAACCTAAGATAATTTTGAAATTAATATTTCAAAAATGATGTTTATTTCTTAAAATAAAATTTACAAATTTTTCAAAAAAATAGTTTAAAATTATGTTTGCCATTAAAAGGTGGTAAAATTAACTTTTAGAAAAAAAAAACAAATTTTTGTATAGAAAATTGGATTTATTATTATCTCTTGGTTATAAAAGACATAATATGTATTTTATATAGTTCATTGGATTTATAATATATGTATTCCATTAAATTATTTCATAATATTTTGTTTTTTTAATATTTAGATAAAACATGTTTGTGCATAGAAAAAGTGTTTTTCAATAATGGAATATCTTTATTTTCAAATAATTCTTAAATTATTTTCTAATTAATTGTTTGACAAAGAATTCATTTCATGAACAAAAATAAACCATATTTTTATAATATATTTAATTATTTTCATACCTAAAATTACAATGCCCACGTGAAAGCTATATTAATATTTTAATAATATATCATGTTTCATATAATCTTTTTGTTGCATGTAACACAAGATAAGCTTGGTGTTTTCGGTAATTAAATATAAACTTGGTATTTCATGTAACAAAAACCAAATATAGTGTTTCAGTTAATTAAACCTTGAATCAGTGTAGCATCTAACACAAAATGTTAAAAAGATTAAATTCAATTAAAAAAATTCCAAAATCTCATGGTTTAACATTCTACCCCCTTTAAAATGAATTTTACCTAAAAATTAATCTTAATCATCAAAGGTTTTATATATTTAATTTCCATTTATAGAAACCCAAATTGTAAAAAGGGCTAATAAAACATTCTCTTGTAAAAGAGTAAGTGATGTGAAATGTTTATATGGAATAACAGATATTATGTTTCCAAATAGGATAACATAGTTGGGAAGTGGAAACATGGACATTGAAGTGAAAAATAACACCAAAATACCGATTGGGGGTGATAAAGAACTAGTTTAGAAAAAAGTTAATTATCCAAAACCCATAAACCAAGAGGACAAAAATGGTAATTGATAGCATAAAAATGATGATAATAAGACAAAATTTTATTTGAATACCCTTTTCCAAAATTTGAAAAATATTCACATAAAGATATACATAATTGGTTTTATTCCCTTTCATAATCATAATCTCACCATATGGTTTTGCATTGAATAATTTTCACTTAATCTAATACGCCATGAAATGAAGGTTAATTTTTTATGCTTAAGTACTAACAGATATTAATACCCATATATAAAATGATAATTCATTCTGAATGTCTTTGGTTTTCATTAGAATAAAATATTTATAAAAGGTTATGCATAAATCTACTTATGGTTATGTAATACATTATTCTACTAAAAAACATCTTAAGTTCAACATAAACCATTACATAAATGGATATATTTATAGCCCTGTAAAAATTCAGAATCTATCATGAACATAAATTAGTTTCACAAACTCAATATAACATTAATCCTCCAAATATTGTCAATAATCTCTTAATAGTTACATGAGAAATATATGAATACCATGGTCATATATTCTACTATAACTTAGTAATAACAAAAATTACTATAAATGTCTCTTAACATTGATAAAATTACATCACAAAAAATCTCAATATGGGGTACCCCACACCACTTTCCCACTAATTAGCCACTATCACACACCAATAGAAAACATCTTGGAGCTCCCACCTCTTCAGAATATACCACATCACATCCCACCTACACACACCTAGGCCTCACAACACATCCTACCCACACACAGTTAGGCCTCACAACACATACATCCCCACACACTTGGGCCTCATAAAACATCATACATCATAAAAAAGACACATGGGAAAACACATTACAACTCATCTTGAAGACCCCTGGGAAACAGACCACCTCGCCCAAAAACACCTAGGCTACAACATCTCTCCACATTCTTCCCAAAGAAACTTAGGTCGTCATCACCTATAAGGAGTAGGTAAGAGAGGGTGGCCATCCATCCATACACCCAACAAGATATTGGGAAAGACACCATCCCATGTGATGATGGGGGTGTTTATCACATAGTGCTCAACTAGGGTGGGGAGTATTTTGAAATCACAAGGAAAATACAAGTGTATACATTTTTGATACCAAACACTCAGACCCAACCTAAGGGTTCTCAGACAAACAAACCATATCATAACACCATAACATTTTCTTATATCTCTAAATTCACAAAACCACACATCAATCCATGAAACCTATTTCATATTCCCAACATAATTTATTTAACCATTTCCATTTCATTATCAAAACCAAACCACACCATTTACAAAAATTATTAAGAAAATTATGTATTCCTTCCATCACTCTCTAGAAAAATGTGGAACATAGAAGCTATCATTTTAGAAGGTCAAGATCCCAGGTAAATTAAAGAAGATTCACATTAAAGACACTTAGAACCAGGAACTCTTTGTATGTGGTGAAGCATTATACGTGTTACTCATGAATAAACTCAGAACGAATGTCACATATCAACCCAATGAAAACCCCAAACTCACAACCACATCCCACAACATAACATATCACAAATAGTTCCACACCCTAACTGAATAATCATTCCATGCCCCTCACAGCCCCATTGTACAACTAAAAAACCATATTACAAGTTCACATTAACATTTATCACATTCCACAACTTTTCTTTGGGGCCTTATCACACAAATAAAATCCTTGTGAAATTAATTAATTATCCAAGTATATGTGGTTCATGAGTTTTCATTTCTTGGGTGATACCACACAAATCTCAATCAAGGGAACAACCATTGTAAATGTATCGGTAAACAAAATCCACCATCTGGCATAATTTTCAATGGGGAATCAAGCCTGAACAATTAGAAGATCACAAGTAATACCAAATATAGAAAAGAATACAAACAAACCCCATTTTCCCATCAATTTAAAATAACTAATTCCATATCTTCAATTATGTTTTCATAACCAAGATTCATTTATTAAAATTATTAAAACCCCTCTTACATGATTCACCACAGAGAGAAACAAAGTTAAACCCTCTCATAGAAGCTTTCTAATTTATACTCAATGTGGTGCAAAGAAGAATGCTAGTGAACCACAACTACACCTTGAAAAATGTGGGTCAACCTATATTATACCAAGGATCCATCCAAATTTAACCCAAAAGAACCCCCAAAGCAAACTAACAATTCCAAAATATATCCCCATGAGAATAATGGAAGAAAATGAATGAGAAAGAGTAGATAACTCACCACATATTGACCAAGGATTTCCAAAGAACGTCTACTAGGATCAATTGATTGAAGAGGGAGTGAAAGGGATCAAGGAAAACATTATCACATCTAGTGTTCACCCAAAATGAGTGTAAAAAATGAAACTGGGGCCAAATGAATGAGGTTTTATTAGAATAATGATTTTAAGACTACACATGATTGGGGTATTACATGACGAGTAAACCCATTCCACATCGTGTAATGCATGGGGTTCCATTTTAAACATAAAATGTGTCCCCTATTTATTTTATTTTATTTTATAACCCCAAAATATTACACATGTTGAATCCTCTAAGAAAAACTATGAAATAGGATTTCACATCATATATCCCAGTTACACAATGTGTAATCCCCCTTATTTTGATGTTTAGCAACCAAACGTCCCTAAACTCCCTCAAAACACTTCCAATGACCAAAAAACTCCAAGTAACAGATCAAGAAATAATGGAAAATTACATCAAATACCTCTCAAATGACTCTCATCTATGAGAATTTAACCCTAAACCTAGAATAAAAAGGTGTCCAAACAACCACCCTATGAGATACCTCTCAAGGATCTCATCATACTATATAAATATCCACTAGATAAACACATCAAACAAAACAACAACAACAAAAATTTTCCTCCAATCACACAACCACACTACCACATGAACCCTAATCATCAATCTCAACCTCCACGTAGTCCAAAACAATAATCGATACAACCAGCGAACCACACCACTAGACAACCAACAAACCGCAATGTTCCAAACACATGAATCATAGAATCTCATTTCCCATGTCATTGTACTATCTACTCTGGGAAGTACTAACTCACCTGTATGGTTTTAATCACATCATAGTTAATGTGACTCGATTAGGAATTAGGTCCTAGACTTTCCACACATTAGGAAATTATCACCTATCACACCACAAACTATCATAAACAAAAAAACATATCATCTCCAGAAATAAAAAGCATAGAAACATCACATTTTAAGGAAAAATAGATCAAATACAAAGCTCAAAATAACTCTGGGTATTGTGCACACATATTTGATTTCAACTCCCATGTACTATCCTCCTTGACCCCATGCCTCCACAACACGCAAACCAAAGGAAGGGTTTGTCTCCACAACACCTTCTCCCGACAATATTGGATCCCCAAGAGCCCCTCCACAAATGTCTCATCATCCTAGATATACAACTCTACCCAATAAATGACATGGGATTCATCATGTAAAAACCAATGAATTTGAGAAATGTGGTAGAAATTATGTATTCTCTCCAACCACAATGATAACTCCAAATGATACACCACCTCTTAGACTCTCTCCAACACCTAAAATGATATAATGAACCTTAGAGAAAGATTATTTCATCTTCCAAACCTCCACTAACCATATAGAGGGGAAACCATCAAGTACATGTGGTCCCCAATGACAAACTCCAAGGGCCTACTTCTACGATTAGCATATGACTTTGTTCGATCATGCACTATTTTCATCCTCTCAAAAACATTTTGAAATTTTTTTATTGTTCTCTGAACCACATTGGGAACAATAACATCTATATCCCCATCCTCCATTAAGTAAAACGGAGAATTACATGGTCTTCCACAAAAGGCCTAAAAATAATCCATTCCAATGGAAGATTGATAAATATTATTTTATGAAAATTCTACTGAGGGAAGGTGTCATACCAAAGATCCAACAAAGTCCAAGATTCATTCCTGCAACATATCCTCCAATGTTTGGATAGTCTGTTCCATCTTCCCATTTGTTTGAGGGTGGAAAAAAGGGTTGAGGCATAAATGGGTTCCAAAAGAATGTTAAAATATCTTATAGACTCGTGAGGTAAACCATACATTACAATGTCATACATTGGACCTCAGAACACCATGAAACTGTATTAACTCAATGACATACCTCTTGGATGAGGCATTTATTGTTCCCGACTTCATGAATTCTAAGAAGTGATCTCATTTTGTCAATCGATCCACTATCACCCAAATAGAATTGAAACCTCCCTGAGCTATGATTAACCCTGTAATGAAATACACTAAGATGTCATCCTATTTTCCTCTCAGGGTTTTCCAAGGGCTGTAATAAGCTACTAAGAACATGGTAATTAGCCTTTACCAACTATAAAACCATTCACTTCACCAGAAACTCTACCACTACCCAATTCATCCTGGGAAACCAAAATTGCATCCACAATCTAAAATATATCTTATAAACTCCTAGGTGTACCACCAAGGGTTTTTTATGAATCTCATGAAGAAAGTAATCATTCATCCTCAATAAAAAACATTCAATGAAACAACTTCCGGTTCTGACCCTCCTCCAACATCCCTTTGAAGCATCACTATGGCCAACACGATTCTACAACACCTCTTCTTTTGATCATCCCCACTGAGAATCCTCCACCAACTACATCAGAAAATATTGCACCATCATTTGAAACAAACATCCTCTATCCACATCCACTCTTGCACCAAAGTGCAAGGTTTCCAACTCCTCTATCACTTTCCTAGAATCTACTGATTCCGGAACAACCTCCTTCTAGGAAATTCTTCTCAAATAATCACCCATGAAATTTCCCTTTCCTAAGGTGTAGAGGATCTCAAAATCATAGTCCTTAAAGACATCCATCCACCTCCACTATCATAGGTTCAAGTCACGCTAGAAAAATATATACCTTAAACTATTATGATTGGTGAAAACCATAAAGCGCTCCCCAATGAGATAATGTCTCCACAACATCTACAAAGACACAATAGCTTATAGTTATAGATAATGGGTCATATAGATACACTCATGGTAGTTTAAATACATGTACCCATAAGAGATCACTTCCCATTGTTGCATCATCATGAATCCCAAACCTATATGGGAATCATCGAAAAACACCTCAAACATCAACCCTTACTCAAAAAACTGGAGAAGAAGAGAACTAACCAAATTAACCATTAGGCAACCAAATAATGCCTATAACTAATCACTCTACATAAAATCTTGGTCCTTGTCAGTCAAAGACCTCAATGGGGATGCATCTCGAGGGAAATTGGGAAGAAACCTCCGATAATAGCTTGCAAGACCAAGGATACTTCAAAAAAATTCCACGTTCTTGGGTGCTTCCCAAGAAAGAACTGATTCAACCATTTATTGGTATATTACGACACCATGATGAGACACCACATGCCAGATAAAATTTACCTATCATGTCCATAACATAAACATGGAAAACTGTCCACAAAGTTTGTGGCATCGAAGCACCAACTAGATAGTTCTGAGATGCTTGGCCTTCTCAACCTCTGGCTTTGAGTAGATTAAGATATCATCAGTGAATATATTAATGAATTGATCATGGAACTAATGGATTAAGGAGTTCATAATCCACATGAAGATGTCAATATCATTCATTACACAAAATGGTGTGACTACAAACTTGAAGTGACCATACTTACATCTAAAGGTAGTCTTTGGGATATCACCCTCCTTCACCCTCAACGAGTGATATCAAGACTGAAAATCAATCTTATAAAACTAACTCACCCATCACCTATAGTATAAAATATTTTCTATTCTCGAAAGAGGGTAACGGTTCTTTTCCATCACATGATTCAACATCCAGTAGTCTATAAAAAACCACAGACTACAATTTTGCTTATTTTCGAAAAATACCAGAGCACCCCACAATAACACACTAGGATGGATAACACCCTTCTGTATTAGATCATATATCTAAATACTCAACTCTCTAAACTCATAGTTTTTCTTACGATGAGGAGCCATCAAAATCAGATTACCTGGCTGCAAGAATATCATGAACTCAACACCACTTCTTGGGGGTAGTGTTACAAAATCCTTGGGTAAAACATCCAAGAACAACCCCAACAACTCTGGGAATCCCCACAATTTTAACATCCACAAATTCCACTGACATCTCCTCAAACAAGGAAATAAGGGGATCCAAATTCCGACTTCCCACCTAACAACCCCACTCGCTAATGAAAACCACACATTGACCATCCATATCCTAGAACATGACTCTCCTCTAAAAGTAATCGATAATAGCACTTACAGAATAAAACCAGTGGATTCCAAGGTTGGTATCATATGGTTGTATCTATAGTAGGAAGATATCCCCCATAAAACTAATGTGGTCCCATCATCATCCTACCCCCCTCAGCACATATCAAACAAGCTGGTTTGGCCTCAGACTGGCATACTCAACACTAGGGGAACATGAAGCCTCTCTATGTCTAGTCCCCAAGCATGGTATAGAGTGGGTGAAACAAATGATTATGAATCTTTTTAATAAAACATGGAATAATGAAGGCGAGTTAAAAAACTAATTGTACCTCTGATGATCTATGACCCCTGTGAAACTGTTATCCCCACTACGTGCAACTTACCATGTTTGGCTCCTCTAACACTCTTTTCATGACCACCTTCATGGCCATGCTCAGGTTGTGATACATGGGAACAAGGGATATCCTAAGGTTAGCCTCTACCTAATCCGTCTCCCCTTGATGGATAAAAATTTTATTATCCCTACTGCTCAAACTATCTCCTTGGCAACTACTACTGAGGCTAACACTGGCCATTTCCACCTTTAGCAAATTGAGCTTGAGAATCCACTAGGAACATATTATTATGATGGTATTGAATACCATAGAATAAACACATCAACCAAATCACATATGAAAGGAACTAATACCTCTAGTACCAAAGGTCATAAAATGAGGCTTTTGAGGTCTTCTCCCAACTAGTCAAAACCTCAAAGATCATGGAACTTGAGATATTCCCCAAAAAACATAGATTCTTGAAGAAATCTACTAGATTACCTCTCATGGTTGACCTCCTTGTGAGTGAATCCACTAAATCACTTATTCCTTATTTTGAACCTACAAATACATAAAATAACTAAAAGGAGTAACTTCATACTGAATTTAAGGGTGGATTTATTCCTCAAGACATCTCAGACGAGACTCTACATCTAGAAAAAGATCTGGGGAAAAGTACAGAAGGTCATTGAACATGATTCCATGATCTTGCACTGATATTCCCCCATGTTGATGAGAGAGTATATCATGCATCTTCTAATCCTTCATGGTTAGAGAAAGGAACTCTTCCTAGATCTCCAACTAGAATACAACCACAAAAATGTCTTCCTCATTCTGCTCTCCTAGAAATAGAGTCCACCACTAATGCAGAAATCACCACATTTTATTATCTTCCAAAGGGACCCAATACTATGTCAGGACCTGAATCAAACTAGATGAAATCTATATCTCTTCTAGACAACATTCTCTCTCTATTTTAGAAACCCTACCCTTGTACTCATCGAAATATTGTCGAAGGAAAGCAGGGAACTTATGTTTCCACTAATAATCCTCCTCAACCAGATCAACCCTATGGTGATCAACCAAATCAGCCTACTAAACCTGCACTTCCTGATCCACACAAGGATGATGACCATGAGCCCTAGCTTAAATGGAAACAGAGATTTTCTAAGACCAGTTATTACCTAATTTTATTAAGAATAATTTTAATTTATTTTGAACTTCCCAAAAAAACCCAATTCAAACAAGAACACAAGTCATTATGATGCATGTAACATTCCTAGGTCTCTACCATACAAGAAGTTCTATATCACTTGGCTATTAAATATTCACAGATCCTCTGAACTAGATCGCAGGGGCCCTAAAATCCCATGTCTTAACCGGTCTTCCTGGCCTATGTGATGCACTAAGGTCAACTGAAACTGTTTTCATACAATCCCATGTAGTCCTCACCATTATTAACACCGAACTCCATACTATCTCTCAACCATAAGCTCTGATACCACTCTATCATGAACTCTCCCTCCAAAGATACCCCTCATGATCTAGAAATGAAGAAAGGGAGACAATGTCATCTGAGTCCCACCTCCAGTAGGCCCTGGGTTGGCAAATAGCACCATGGGTGTATAATTCTAACAATATGGTAGGTATTTCCCCTTTTCAAGATACAAGATCAAAATATAAGATAGACCATACACATAATAACTCCAATACGTTTCGTAAAGGAATACAGAACCATCTCACATGCATGTGTAAAATATAACTCATACAAATACAAAAGTATCCAAACAAAAAACCAAAAATTAAATCTATGCAATGATGAAAAATCTGCCAAGATCCAAGCTCATAAGGACCATCACGGTCCATGAAATCTTCCTAGAAACCTAAATTAGTTTATATGCATAGGGTGAGAATACAAGTATACTCAATAAAAAAACAAAAGTCACTCTTGAATATGTGAAAGAGGCATAATAATGCACCCATGATAAAATATAAAAACCAAACAACACCTAAGTAGGTATACTAATCACCCAACCTCATCAAGGCACTCTCACCAAGTAATGAAATTCATGTATTATAATATAAATCACAAAGATGATAGGGTAAACTTCCCCACATTACCACTAATTATCAACTCTCACACCCCAACAACAAATGTCCTAGAGCACCCACCTCTTCCAAATATACCGCATCACATTCCAACCCGCACACACCTAGACATCACAAAACATCTCTCCCACACACAAATGGGCCTCACAACACATCACACCTACAAAAACCAAGGCCTCACAGCACATCACATCTCATCTTGAACACACTAAGGAAATCACATCACAACTCATCTCGAATACACCAAAGAAAAAAACCACCTCACTTGAAAACACCTGTACTAACACATCTCGACACATCCTTCCGAAAGAAACATGGGCCATCATCTATTGGAAGAGGGAGTGGGGAAGAGTGGGTGGCCAGCTATCCATCCTCCCACTGGGATATTGGGAAAGTCACCCTCCCCCATGATTATGGGGTTTTTGGAGCATAGTTCTCAACTAGAGTGGGGTTCGTATATAAATAAAAAGTAAAATACAAGTGTATACATATATTATACCAAACACTCAAGTCCAACCTAAGAGTTCCTAGACAAACAAACCATATCACAACACTGTCACCTTTGCTACAACCTCTAAATGTACAACACCACACATCAAGCCCCATAACCCATTTCATATTCCCAAAAAAATTTATTTAACAATTTAATTTCCATTATCCTAACCAACCTACTCCATTTAAAAACATTATTAAGTAATTATTTATTCATCCCATCACTATCCAGAAAACTAAGGAACACAGAATCAGTCATTTCATAAGGTGAATATCCCTAATAAATTAAGGAAGATTCACATTAAAGACACATTATAACATGGCCTCTTGGTATGTGGTGATTCTTTCTGCATGTTACTCTTGAAGAAACTCTATAATAATTTCCTATACTAACCCAAAGAAATCCCCAACTCACAACCACATCTAGCAACCTAACATAGAAAAAACAGTTCCATATCTATGTTGTATAATCACAGAACCCCCCTCATAGCTCCATTGTATGAACACAACAAAACATCTTACCGGGTAACATTAAAATTTATCACATTCAATGATTTTTCCATGGGATGTTATCACACAAACCATATCCTGGGGAAACCAATTAATTTTCCAACTATACGTGGTTATCTCATTTTCATTTTTTGGATGATAACACCCAAATATCAGTTAAGGAAACATCCATAGAAGATGTATAAAGCACAAAAAAATCCACTAATGGGAACAATTTTTAGTGGGGCATCAAGCTAGAACAATCAAAATATCACAATTAATATCAAGGCTATAAAAGCATGTTAGAAAACCCCATTTTACCCTCAATTTCAAATAACTAATTATTTGTCTTTAATTAGGTCAACATAACTAGGATTCACAAATAAAATGAAGTAAAAAACCTCCTACATGATGAATAATAGAGATAAATGAAGGGAATATTACCTCAAGGAATTTTCCAATTGTTGCACATCGTAGGGAAAAAAAGAATGGCCTTGAACAACAATTTCACCATGTATACTATGGGTCAACATATTATGCACCAAGTATCTAAAAAATGATACCCGAACACACCCTCAAACTAATGAAACACCACCACAACAAATCTCCAGGACAATAAAAAAATAAAATAGTTGATAAAGTGAATAGAACTCCCCAAAGATTGACTACAGATCTCCAAGAAACAACCACTAGGATCAATGAATTGAAGAGGGAGGTAAAGGGCTCAATGAACACTTTGGGGCACCTAGGGTTCTCTCAAAAAGAGAGGAAAAATAAAACCACGACTAAATGAATGAGGTTTTGGCTGAAAAATAATTTTAAAACATCACATTATCGGGGTATTACATGACATGTAATCACCTTTCATATCAGGTAATACATGGGGTTTGGTTTTTGATGGAAAATGTGTCTCTTCTTCATTTGATTTTATTTTATAACCCCAAAATATAATACATCATGAAACCTCTATGAATAACTATGAAATGTGATATCACACCATGTTACCCAATTAAATGATGTGTAATCCCCCTTCTTAAAGTTTTTAGAACACGAACTTCCTTAAGCATCCTATGAATACTTCCAATGACCAAACCATAAAAAGTAACAGACTAGGAATTCACATATTGTTATAAGAAAATAATATGTGAAATATAACATTTTATATGGAAAAATCCCATTAAAACTCATACTCACACCAAAACCATTTAGGAAACTATTTTTAAATTAATTTTATAATTTAGAAACCCCATTTAAGGTGCACAACAAATAATTCCATAAGAAAAAAAGTTCATCTCTTTTAAGGAACCAACATTAAACACATTTTCTCCTCTAATTCCATTGAAAACACATTCTACACCATTCACATAATTTATTATAAACTTTTATAAAATAAAACAAAGATTAACACTTGAAACACATAAATCTATTTTAAAAAACCAAATTTCAACACATTAACATTTCAAACCCCTTTTGAAAACACCCTTTTAATGAACCATTAGTTGCCTTTCAATAAAATACAATCAAAACATAGGATTTACACCATAAAATCCACCAGTTTCAACATGTCACATCCAAATAACAATCCAACAACATTATCAAAATATAACCATGGGAAAACATCACTAAAATCTCCCAATTTCACTTTAAAAAACAACTATCATTTTATCGAACACCTTTCATGAATTTAAATAAAGGCATAATCAAAAAACTTTTGGAAAACTATTTCTCACCCATAGTTCATCATGGAAATACAGAAGTAATTAATTACAGAAAATTACAAGAAATCAAATCACAATTATAAACTATTTAGAAAATACCAAGAATCAAATGAAATTTAACCGAATAGAAATGGATAGGAACACCTACTTTAACAATGTGTAAATGCCTTAAAACATATATAGAATAAATAATACATACCAAGAGACAATATGGACACAATAACACCAAATTAATTAATCCACACTTCATCCCTTGCCTCTAGGGTTCAACAAAGAGAGAACCCTCACCAAAAAAACAAATAAACCAAGGGATGAGGAAGGGAAAATAGGTAAATAGACTAAAACAAGAAGAATATTACCTAGAAACCTTTGGTGATCTTTAATAATGTAAAGGGGAAAGGGAGGAGGTTCATGGAGGACCCCTTAGTGTGTCTAGGTTGAGTAAGGGAGATTAATCCAAAAATGGGTTTAAAAATTAGAGGGGAAAAATGTAATTTCACAATTTTATGAATATGGAAAACTCACATGGTTTGGATACACTGTTTAAAAAATTGGGTGCCAAATTTACACCCCAAATTAGAGAATAAGAGTACCCCACATTGGCTAGCCACATGGTTTCCCAAACCATGCACCAACCATAGTAAATGACACTATTCGATTCTAGAACCAAACTGAATGGTTGTCTCATGGTTTCCCAAATTATGATCAAGTTATGTGTCATTACCTAGACCCGAAACCATATATTCTATAGTTTCATGGGAGAGGACCTAAGGTTTCCCCTAACCATGTGCCAACTATGCACCATCTACTTCCAAGCCCAAAAACACCACTTTTCCACAAAAACTCATAAATTTCTTATCAAGGCTCAACTCAAACCTCAACTAAATGATCTAATATCGTGAAAAGAATAAAATAATGTAATTTCCAAGACTTAGATGTGACAATTAACCCAAAGAAACACTTTATACCCCCAAAAATTCACCATACTTAAAGATAAACAAAACTCAATTTCGAGAATGAACGAAGCTGAAGTAAAACATAGAACCTCATGGTGACCTTATGCTTAACAAGTCACACTTGACCACTTATAGAAGGAACCAAAGCATGGAGAATAATGAGAGATCATAAGAGGGTTATCCTAACCATAATAACCAAACTAATAGCCTGAAATGAATTTATATTGGCCTAATATGGAAACTTCCAAAAAAGACCAACTCAGGGTGATTAGCGTGGAAAATTATGATGATACCACCCGAGGTCAATCAATGTGGGAAATCCAAAAATGGGTTAATCCAAATTCTCCCCAAAAGATAAAAAACCCCACTAATGGAATTGAAAATTTCTCATATAAAACAAAAAGTCCCAATGCAAGGGGGATCTATGAAAGGAACCGAAAACAAATGGTGAACCTGAACACAAGACATAATAATTGATTTCTGAATGAATAAATATCTCTAAATAAGCACAATAGAAAAAATGAAACTGATTCATGAAAGGATGACCATTTAAAGATCCACATTTAGATAAACATATCCATTGGGATTATAAATGAATAATTCCACCATAATTTTACAATAGAAATATGTACTTACAATAGAAATAGAACTAAATCTGGAAATTCCAAAAAAACCCACCCTAAAATGGGAGAAAACAACTAAGCCATGGTTCCCCACACCCCCAAAATTCCTTGAGTGCACACGAGCATCACTCTGGGCCTATCATTGGAACCCTGATGTCTAAAACATCTACTGCCTCAAATACAAAATCTAAAATCCTCCGATCAAGACATCCTATTTAGGGATAATTTCTTACCAAACATATCCAGATGAACCAAATGACCACAATAGAAAACATAATTAGAAGGATCATTACAAAAAATCTTTGAATTCCCACACCAGCCACACTGAAAACATACAAGCGAGTAGTCAGAAAAACTGGATGTTGAAACTAATGAATGATAATTATTAGGAACATGTTCCTATAAACACACCACTCACCAGATGGGGACCCCTCACAAGAACCATCTACCACCACTTTCTCCCAAAAATTCAGATCTATTAAGAATGCCTTGTCCACTAACATCTCAAAAATAACTCCACGAGACAAAAGAATTGACTTCTTGATCTATTTTTGAAGAATCCATATGAAAGGAGATTCTTTCAAAAGACCGTGAGATGATACCTCCAAATAAAAATAAGCCAACTCCTTGATGGGATAAACATAAGAATTTAATGACTGATATACTTTTTGAACACTTAAGATATCGTCCACCTTCCTCCCATTCACATCCTCATATATAAACTATCAGATGAAAGTGGTCTCAGTCACATCTCAAGTCCTCCCAGATTGTATCAATGATAGAGCTATGACCATCCATTGATCCAAACATGAAAACTCAAACAAACCCAAAATAGCTCAAACTATCACATCATTAGGAGTTCCCAATCATCTGATGACACTCTCAATATTCTCTAGTCATCCCACTACCTCTAATAGACCTCAATAACCATGAATTATAAGGAAACAACTGAGAAGAACAAGAAATAGGATGAGACCCACTAAAAATATTGGGGACTATTCAAGGTGGAATACTTCGAATATAATAAAAATAGGGAAAAAATAAAAATCATCCAAAACTCATCCAAAAGAACACCTCAATCCAAAATAACATTTTCATAAGACAAACATTACAAACACAAAAAAAATACTCTTTTCACAAACCACAATTTCATTTCAAGGTCAAACCAGTTTAACTGTCAATCCACTTTCCACACAATCTTAAGTCACGTTTAGATCATCTTCAAACACTAAAGCCTATATAATCACACCTTGAAACCATCTTCCCTTAAAAACCAATTTTTCTAGAAAAAATCCTTTTGAAGATCCACTCACACCAACAGAACCAAAAATAATTATCAACTCGCATCAAACACCTGTGATGAAGAAGTAGTGGCCATGCATAACCCATTGACATGGTTAGTGGGCTATGTCAAAAGTAAGAATCAATAACTAAGAGGAACCTTAACCATGTACTCAGACTCCATATGGGTCACTACTCCATGTGAGATCACAGAATGACACCGCTTAGCCTTCATTATCATTCCCCAACCATGAAAACAAAAATAAGGACAAAGACTCAACTCTTGGAATACCCATAGAAACATGAGGTTCAAATAGAAAAAGGGTTCATGAAATCCTACCCATACCTACCTACTCAGTCCCGAATATCCTATATTACAACTACCAACATGCCAAACTATAAGGGGCCCACTCTGATATCATTTTTTCATAAAACCAAGTCATAATTCCATCCAACCTATCATCTGAACTAGTCTAAGACATGGCCCGAAGGGTGTTCTCAATCACCGAAGGATGGAAACTTGTTTCAGGCATCAGTGTAATCATAGTTTGAAAAACTTTTTCCCAAATAAACTACGATCAGATAAACCAACTGAATATGTAACCAAATCCAAGAACAACAAAATCTTAATAAAAAACTGAATTTGGATAAAATAAAATCTAATTAGACTAAAATGAATGAAAACTAAGACTGTACCATGCCACATGATCTCTATATCACCTCTTGGTGACCACCAACAACAAGACCAACCATATATAAAGGCAAGCACATAAACCAAAAACCTGAACCTGAAAAATAGCTTGGGTATACTGACACTGAGTGGAATAAGTTGGGTGTGAGCTTAAATAGCTTATTAGGTAATCACCATATATTCCATGCATTTCTTTATTAAAACAGTCCTTAAACACTGTTTTGAAATAAATTTATAAAATTGTATTTTCAAAAATTTCTATCAAGTAAACCTAGCTTCCCATAATTTTCCTTTCATTTAAAATGACATAGACACACAGTTTCCCTTTTTCAAAAAAGGTTCACCTTCCAAAACCCATTTCAAAGGAATACTAATATATAAATCAAATATAGATAATTAAAAAAGGATTTTTAGAAAATAAATGAAACCAAATGAATGATAAAAACTAAGAAAACCAATATCTAATCAAAATAAAAAATAAACATAATACATAGATTGTGATTCATCATAATTTCTTAAATATCCCTAGAATGATCCCAATGGGTACTTTGATATAACTCACCAGCCAATATATGGTGCTTCTCCTTAGTCAATAAACAATCAGATGCTCTAAACTAGCCAATCTAGTGGCATGCCCCACCTATCCCTATCGAGTTAATGAGGTACTGACCTCTCTAATCAGGATCGATAAGAAATCGTCCCTCGACCCTCTCGATGATGCTGAGGAATCCCAAGATAATAATAAAAATAATAATACATGAAAACATGTGGTATAGAAACCACAACCAACTGTGTTATCACACATGGTCTATTATAGGGGATATCATATCTAATGGACTTAATTCCACAATGTTCTCATGCATGAGACAGTAGAGGGGAATGCATCCAAAGTTCTCGTGGTATCAAAATATAAGCCAAGCATTAAAACTTGCATGAAAATACATTTCTTTCCTAATCATTATTAAACAACAACCATTGCTCACATGTCCAAAACAAATCCAAATTCCAAAACCATTTCAAAACCATGCTGAAAAAGCCCAACGTACACAAGTTTCCTAACATGCCTATAGAAATCAACCCTACTTGCAAATTCCAAACATGAATTTATACCATTTCTTCACAAACCACATTTAAAATTCCAAATGGTATAAGATTTTATAAAAAGATTTCAAACCATATTTAACCGTAATTCAAAGATCCAAGGCCACTTGGAAAACACACTTCTCAACATCTTTTCAATTCATAAAACCCATTTAGAAATACAGTAAGAAAAGAACATGTGAAATCTAACTCTTTACATAGGAAAAGACCCTTCCAAATTCATAGTCACACAAAAACCATTTTGGAAACATATTTCACATCCCTTACACAATTCGTTAACCCATTTTATATTGCACAATAAATAATTCTTAATGAAACAAAGTTCATCACTTTTGAGGAACCAACTTTAAGAACATTTTTACCTCAAATTCCTTTGAAATCACATTCTACACCATTCAAAAAAATTATAGAACACTTTTATAATACACCAAAAAAAGAACACTTGAAACACAATGAATCTGTTTTAGAAAAATAATATTCAACCCATGTTTATTTCAAACCAATTTTGAAAAAAAACCTTTTAAACAAACATAACATTCCTTTAAATCAAAAAAAATATTCCACACATAAGAGTGACACCCTAAAATCCACCACATTCCACTTTTCACACCCAAATCTCAATCCAGAGACATTATTGAAATATAACCACAGGAAAACAACACTCCAAGAACTGAACTTATCTTTAAAAACATAATAATCACATTATGAAACACTTTTCAAGAGTTTAAATAAATTTATAATCAAAGAACCCTTTGAAATCCTATTTCACACCCATATTCTATCATGGAGATACTGAATAAAATGATTCTGTCACATTAATAAATGAAAATCACAATTATAAGTTATTTAGGAAAGCTTAAGCATCAAATAGAATGTCCCCGAATGGAAATGGATAGAAACACATACGTAAACACCATGTAGATGCCATTGAACTTATTGAGAAGTAATAACACACTATGTATAACAATTCACCTACCCTAACACTAAATAAATTTATCCACACATCATTCCTTGCCTCTTGTGTTTGTCTAAGAGAAAACCCACACCAAGAAAAATAAATAAACTAAAGGAAGAGGAAGGTAAAAGGGAGAAATCGACTAAAAACCCAAAGAAACATTCCTAGAAACCTTTAGGGATATTCAATGGATAAAGGGGAGAAATGGAGGAGGTTTTTAGAGGAACCCCTGGTGTGCCTAGGTCAAGAAAGGGAGATGAATCCCAAAATGTGGTTAAAACATCTGAGGGGCAAAAAAGTAATTTCACATTTTAATGAATCTGGGAAACATGCTCTACTTGGCTGCACGGTTTTACAAACTGTATGCCAACCATGTGTGTCAAACTAGAGAAGAATAGCACTCTGTACAGGCTGGCCACACGGTTTCCAAACCACGCACCAATCATGCTAAGTACCTCTACCCGATTCTAGAATCGAACCGCACGGTTGCTGCACAGTTTCCCAAACCATGATAAAGCCATGCACTATAATCCAAACCCCAAACCATGTGTTACACAGGTACCTAGGAAACAGCACATGGTTTCCCTTTACTTTTCACCAACCCTGTGCCACCTATGGCCAAGCCTAAGAAACTCAACTTTTCGACAAAAAATAAAAAAATTCAAATTAGGACTCAACACAAATCTCAACCAAAGGATCCAATATCAAGAAAATAGTAAAATAAATGAATTTATAAGGATGGCTTGTGACATGTATGACCTGATTATCAATAATATAAATAGTTTAGTTATGAAGAATTTTTAAAATTTTAATTAAAATAAAACATTTTCATGATGCAACAAAATGATTTGGTGATTTAACAAAATATTCAATAAGTATGCAGAAAAATGAAATTCTTACCAATGTATTAAACAAATTCAAATAATTTAAAGAATAAAAATATGCCTAATAAAAGAAAAATCTGGTCCCACTCCTCTTGATATTGAAGTACCTTTTGTGGGTGAAGTGAAAAATTGTTTTGAATATTCATTTTTAAATTTCAAGGAAGTAATTATTAATGATTTACCAATTGTTGTGTATTTTTTAAATTAAATGTTTATAAAAATATATTTTGTTGAATTTATTGAATATAAAATTCTAAGTGAAATCCTTTGTTTCCATTATGCCAAAGTAGGCATTTATCAGAGTTTTTTTTCATTTAGCGGTGATTTAAAACACTGCTAAATTGTTTCAAGATGGTTTAAACAGTCGCTAAATCGTTTCATGGTGATTTATTTTATTTTATTTATTTGTTTTATTTTTTCATTCTCACAATTAATTTATTTGATTATTTTAGTATATTATTATTCACATGAACACGCACATACACATGCATATGTCATGTATAGGAATTATTTAGTGGATGAGATTTTAACCCATTAGCGCTTTGTTATTATCTAAAGACATTGCCCATCCAGCAATATCTTTATGTGATGAATAAATACAATTTAATATACTTACATATATAAATATATATATATATATATATATATATACTAATAGAAAAAATAATAATACATAACAAATAGATGCAAACTAATTTATTAATAATTCATAATTGGTAATTGATAATTAATAATTAATAATTAAAAAAAGATAAATTAATAATATATATATAATATGGTAATAAATATTAAATGATAAATGATAAATAATTATTATCTAATAATTCATAATTCATAATTCATAATTCATAATTATTAATTATAAATTAATAATTAATAAATAAATAGTAAACAAACAAATAATATATAAATATTAAACTAATAAATAATATATAAATAAAAATATATGAACAAACAATAAATAATAAATATTATAAAAAAATTAAATAAATAATAAATAAATAATAATTGGATAAATAAAAATTAAATGAAAAATAATGAAAAATAATAAATGAGAAATAATAAATAATAAATAATAAATGATAAATGAGAAATGAGAAATGAGAAATAATTTATTAGAAATGAAAAATCATATATCAAAAATGATAAATATTAACTGATAAATAATAAATTATTAATAATTAATAATTAGTAATACATAATAAATAAATAGTAAACAAACAAATAATCTTTAAATAATAAATAATATATATTTCATAAATAAATCAATAATATATGAATAATAAATAAATAATAAATAATAAATAAAAAATAAAAAAAATTGACTAATTAATAATTGAGTAAATATTAATTAAATAAATAATAATTGATAAATAATAAATGAAAAATAATAAATAATAAATTATAAATTATAGATGTTAAATGATAAATGATATATAACAAATAATAAATTTTAAATTTTAAATTTTAAATTTTAAATTTTGAAAAATAATTAATAATTAACAATTAATAAAATATATATAATAGATAATAAATAATAAATAATAAATAATAAATAATAAATTGACATAAATATCTATAAATATATATACATATAACAAAACTTATATAAATATATATAAACACACATTTATGTTACATAAATATATATAGACACACTCATATATATAAGTGTATATTAATATAAATATATATATACAAGTAACCATAGATACCTATACATATATTTACATATATATGATATAAAAAATTATAAACATAAATGTTTATAAATATTTACAAATGTATATAAATATACAGAAATATTCATAAATATATATAAACACACATATATATATAATTGAAAATAAATTCACAAAATAGGGGAAACTACAATTATTGCAACACCATAAAATTAGTATAAATGTAAATCAATAGACTAAAATCCTAAACAACATAAAAACATATTAAGACACTCTTAAATGAAGATGAAATCTCCTCGAATGTGTATGATATATATATACACTTAAGTTATATTTATATAATTGATAATAAATCGCCAAAAGAGGGGAAACTACAATAATTACAACACCATCAAATCAGTATGAATGTAAATCGATAGAATAAAATCACAAACGACATAAAAACATATTAAGACACTCTTAAATGAATATGAAATCTCCTCTAATGTTCATGATATATATATACACTTAATTGTATTTAAATATATTGTATATTAATATTCCTTTATATATATTAGAATATAAATATAAATTTATATTTTTTTATCAATAAACATTCATATGTACATATAAAAATTATATATATATATAGGTTTATTGTAAATTCATTTATATACAATATTTATTGATAACGATATATTTCTATAAAAATCCATTTATATATGACGTATACACACAATATTATTGATTCACACACAAGAAAAAATTTATATTTCTCAAATACACAAAAAAATATCTACACGTATATGTATTTGTTTACATATATTAGAATATACACTTAAATAACTTTTTTAATTGACACACTTGTTTATATATAATCATTAATTTTCTAGGTATATGTATACATATTAATACTTTTTAAATGGTAAAAAAATCTATAATTATTTATTTTTATATTAAATTAATAATAAATAATTATTTCATATAGTTTATATGTTTAAAAATATATTTCATTGTAAATATGTATTTATACATTTGAGTTATTATAAGTAAATATAAAAAAACATGAATATATTTAATTTTAAATAAAACCACATTATGAGAAATTATAAAACTTCAAATCCATAATATTAATATTAATACAATCCCTTAAAATAAATTAAGTTTCCATTAAAAAAAAAGATAATAATCCCCCCTTAAATGAGGTGGAAATTCAATCATATGTTAAAAAAATGGGATACCCACACTAAAAGCAAAATTTTTGAGGCCTTCTGGGAATTTTTTCGTATAAAAAAAACATGATAAGAGGAACTTCAATCAAAATGGAGTAGATGACTTCATATTCCTTGATTTGATATTTGGTAGGGC
This sequence comes from Viscum album, assembly GCA_963277665.1. Classification (NCBI taxonomy): domain Eukaryota; kingdom Viridiplantae; phylum Streptophyta; class Magnoliopsida; order Santalales; family Viscaceae; genus Viscum; species Viscum album. The sequence continues at coordinate 933,644,954 of OY728165.1, forward strand.
ACAAATGGATGCATAGATCAAAATTTATGTCTGATTGAAGTTCATGTTTGATTTCCAACATTTTTTAAAACTATAATGATTTTTTTAACTTAATTATAAAAAAAATTTAAATCTCTTTTCTAGTTAATTTAATAATATTTTATTTTATTGGTTTTGAAACTAAAATGGACTCTCAGATCAAAATTTCTGTTCATTTGATGTCGACGTTTGATTTGAAACTTGTAGAGACCCGAAGCATGACGTACATGAACATTACATTAGTTTTGCAGAATACTTAATACATAACAAAAACAGACACACAAGAACCGTAATAGTTTAGTGTCTTTGGAAACTTGGAACGTAACCTTCTAATCATGGTGAAATATCTTCAACATCTCCCATAAAGATCTCCCCCTTTTTTTTCTTTCCTAAAACCTTTTTTATATCCTGTGGAAAAGAAAACATAAAAAGGGTGAGGTCAAATGCTCAGTAAGGGTAAGCATGGATAAAATAAAACATACAATATACATTTGAACTTAAAAACATGAACATAATGTTTAAACATCAAAACCTTGAGCAATGACATAAAACATGGAAGTACGTATGGCATAGATCATAAATAAACATTAAGCATGATAAAATAGAATGGGAATAAAACATGTAATTATGGAAATCATTAAGCACATGATATGATTTCCATATTATCCAAGGCATTACTACCAAGACCATCTTAGTGGACAAAGTCCCTTTCTGAATCGAGTTCACTCCTCGTTCCAGTCCTGTATTACTGAACCGGTTTAACTTGCCGTTCCAGCCATGTCTATCTCCTGAGATAAAAATCTTTACCCAATTCATTAGAGGGAGATATAGGTCCCACCCATCTTATAATGAAATCATTCTTTCGTGTGCCACAAAATCATAAATCATACATCATAGCATAACCCATGTAATAAAATGGGATTCTTAAACATCATGCCATCATAAAATAATCCATAAAAAATTGATATCATTTCATCATAAGAAAATTGAAACCATTTAAATCATAGAGACATTCTACTTGAAACATACATATTTGAAATAATGTCATCTTAGATGGAAAATAGTTTTAACAAAACACTTGAAATGAATTCATGAGGAAAATATCCTTTCTTTTTTAAAATCATTTTCTTTTCACAAAATTCCATGAAATTTTAAAAGTTAAGGGTTTTTTTTAAAATAATCATGCAATCTTGTATAGGAATCTTCTTGAAAATGAGGCGTTATGAAACTGTAAAAATCTGTTCACGCCGTATAAGTTAAAAAAACATTCTTCTCGTACATTTGCCGGAAAAGTCAAAAAAGTACCTCGTAACGTAAACAAAAGAAAGACTCCTTACATACCATGTAGTAAAAGTAAAAAATGGGTAAAAATTACTTTAAACATACATGAAAACACTTTTATAAAACATGGACATGGATGATAGAAATAACCCCAGTAAATACGTACGAATAAGCAATCTCGGATAAAAATGAGATTTGCAAAATTATCCCGTACCTTAAGTCGGATATGCTTTGTACATATCCGAACCCCCTGTATAATGATTTAATAATGTTATTGACTTATTACATAATCATATTCATTGTTACGATATCATATATGTTTCACTTATGACTTTATATTACCCCTACTTTTGTAAATTCCATGTTAATGTAGCGTTTTGGGTAAAATCATTTCATTTATCGTATGTGTTTCGACTTGTCATTTCTTGATATTATTACTTATATCATGATTTACATAATTACAGAATATAAACATGATTTATATATAATATATACTCATCATATACATATATATTATAGATCGATAAAAGGAATGAATACACCGTTCATGGAGACGGTAGGCCGTACGTACGCATGAACGCTGTTTTTGTTTCCTTATTGAATTGAATGGAATTAAGTAGATGACATAAATATATATATACATAAATACAGTAGCATTATTATGTCATATATTTTATGATTACTTATTATATATACTTTATAATCATTCTTTAATGGTTATCATGGAGAGTGAATCTCATCACGTCGTGGAGACGGTATTCCGTACGTACGCACGAGCGATGATATCATTACCATGATCTTCAAATTGTATTAAAGTGTATGTATAATATTACAGAATCAATATCACTTTACAATAATCATATATATTCATTACTTTCACCATTATACCCATCCAAGTAAGGTGGTGGTGGAAAATAGATTACACCACGGCGTGGAGACGGTATTCCGTACGTACGCACACGCGGTGATTTCATTTTCAATAGGATGGATAGATGGTGAAACATGGTTGTTTAATACTTATAATAAAATATCATTATATTAGTGATACTTATGTTATTACTTCATAATTAAACAACTAAAGAAGAATAATTTGAAGAAGAAAGAAAATTGAAAGAATCGGTAATGAATATTACCACTTCTTTGACACGCCTCTTTGAATCATCCTCTTAGGGTACTAAAATTGGTCTTTGAAGAATTCCAGGACCTCTAGGATGTTTCTAGGGAATTTTATAAGGGAAATGGGCAGGGTTTGGCCGAGCTTAAAGGCTCAAATTTTTGTGAGGAAGAGAGGGAGGAGGTGCCCTTTTATAAGGGAGGAGAGGGGCACCTTTGGAAATCTTAAAAATATTAATTTATAATAAATCTATCCCCAATTAAAAACCTCCAAAAATGACTCATATTCTGATATTAGATGAGATAGGGTTGTAATCCCATCAACCAATAAGATTTAGACATGTTAGGAATTTATTTGCAACATTATCAACTTGATTTATCTTTATTTAATCAATTTAATTTTATTTGTGGTAATAACATTCTAAATTTTAAATTACAACAAATAACTACTTATTTGTTGTGAATTGTAATTAATTGGATACTTTATAACCTTTTATACAATATAAATTTAAATTTATAATTTTTAAACATTTCTGTGATTTTTAAACAATTTTTTAATATGTTATTTTTATAAAATAACAATAGTGTCAATTTTGACACTATTCATTTATATGAATTTAAATAATCTATATACAGAAGATATGTTCGAACTAAAAGATTTAATAGATTCATAAAAGGCCATAAATATCTATAAAATTAGTGGAACAAATTAAATAGTTCATATAATATTTATTTTATTATTTTTAAAACCATTTATTTGGTTTATGTCCTAATAAAATAATTAGTACAACATATTTGTATAATTATTTAATATACTTATTTGTTGTATAAAAATTAAAAATAAATTCTATGATGAATATAAATCTATTAAATTTCACAATAATACTTTTAATCGAATTTATCATCTTAAAATCACAATATTTAAATTGTTATATTCATTAAATTATGAAGGTGATAACTTTAGCATCATTTAAAATAAAATAATATAAGTGTCATAATCACTATTATAAGACTCCAAACGGTTATATATTAGGTAATTGTATGATTAAGGTATATATATATACTAATAATAAGTTTTGGTCTGGTTTATGGGCCTTTTAATTGGTATTATTATTTCAATAAAAGCTATATTATTTATTTTTCACTTAATAAATAATTTCTGCATCATTAATGTATCACCATTAATGACAAATATTTAATCCCTAAAAATTCTAAATAAATTATCATGATGTAGATGATTTTATTATATTTCTGTATAATATTCATGTTCGAAGTTTTATGATGTTGATCACTAAATTAAAATTATTATACTTATAAGATTTAAGAGAGTTAAATGTTGTCACTTTCTTTGGTTTTCATAATAATTAAATTATATTCATGGTCAAAAGTCCATAAAAATGAATCTAATCCAACCCTAAGGTGATATGGGTCGACCTTTAGTCATACAATAGAATTTTAGCATGTGTTAGAGTAATTTTATAATATTATATTCACCGTTAATTACCTGATTTACCTTTAACTATGATAAATAAAATTTACCGTAGTTACTATTCATAATTCCCAAAAATAAAAAGTAGCATATTAACATAATTTGGACCCACTGATTTCAAATATGGAATACATTTTTTCAAATTCAATACACATAAGTTTCAGAAATTAAATTAAAATTAATCCCGTCATCGAATGAAAACAGGTTTTTGTTTAAAATATTGCAAAAGATTGAATTGATTTAACCTACGAATTCAATGTAAAATCAATGCTAATAACATAAATTATATTAAATGGTAAAAATATATTCTATTTATAATTTTAAACCATTAAATATTATAATTTAACCACATAAGTTATTACGATGAAAAAAGTTGTTTTTAATTAAAATATAGCATGTTTTTACTATTCATTAAAATATGAAAGTTATCAGAATAATATGAAAAATTTATCCAAGGTAAAATTTTATATCCTGATTCCAAAGAATGATTTTATTTTGTAAAATTGAACTTATAAACTTGTAAAAAACTAGATTTAAAGTGGGTGCGCCATCAAAAGGTGGAAAAACTGCATTTTTTGAAAAATACTTATTTTACCCGAAAATTTTATTTTGTTCTTATACCATGTTCTAGAAAATGTGTAAGATGAATAATAATGTTATAAAATTCAAAATTTAGTTAATACTATTCATAATGGCTAGTTCATAATAATATTATAATAATATATCGTTGTTTAGTAAAACCCGGTATTGCGTACGACACACGCTATCGAAGAAGGTCGTGAGTGCATGTAATGCAAGCCAAGCCAGGGTTGCGTGTTGTGCAATAATACTTCGTTGTTTCATATAACAGAATACAACCATATTTCATTTATAAAATGAATATATAAATATATATACTCAATGTTGCGTAGAATAACTATTATCAAAATTGTGTGTAACACGATCCAAGAATAGTGTTGCGTATACTGCAAGCTAATACGGTGTTACGTATAGTGCAAGGTAATCTTGGTGTAGTATACAACACAAGACATTAATGAAATTAAGAGAAATTTTTTCATAAAATCTCGTGGTGTTACATTCTACCCCCCTTAAAATGAATTTCTCCCTCGAAATTCATCGGGCTTATAAATCGTTTACTACTCGAATGTTTGTTTAATAGAAACCCACATCGTAAAAAGGAAAAACAAAACATGGCTTTAAAAACTAAATTATGAAATGTAACAGTTACCCAAATTAACTCATCATTGGGTTTCCACGTAGGAGAACATAGGTGAAAATATGAATATGGAAGAAAAATCTAACCATCAAGTTCTAATGGAGAGTGGTAGAGAACATGGCTATGAAAAAGCCATCAATCACAAAGCCATAGATTGGTGATGATCTAAGGTACCATCTGATTCATCACATATAAGGGCACTAGGACAACATTTTTGGTTTTCAAGATCATTTCCCTAAAGTTGATGAAATTGGAAATAGAAGAAATACTTTTGTGATTTTGGTACAGTCTCACCGTTGTTCGTTCATTGGGCAATTTCCACTTCATCTCTTAAAGAAATGAAGTTGAATTTTTCATTCATGAAGTGTTAGCAGCTCATGTGATAGAATGATGGGTCATTCCATCTATCTCAAACAAAAGGTTATAAAAGTTATCAAAAATACATAAGTCCATCTATAGTGATATTAATCATATATGGTTCCTAAAATGGACTTATACTTCATATATCATACTACTTAATATAATAAAACTAGTTTCTACTAAACAGGGACTTCATGTAGGCCAGTGGTAGGCGATAAAGGCCAGTCGCACTTCGGTTGTGGGTTTGATTCTCGCAACCTTGTCCGACGTGATGGGATGTCGCCCGTCCTGCAGGTTATCCTTTTTCTAAAATTACATTACTATAACATCCCATCAATAATATCGGAAAAAGTTCTATCCTCAAATAATACTAACTTATTTACAACATAATCCATTCCAATCTTTAGGCTTATCTAAAATACTTCGGTCCATGCTTATAGTATAAAGAAAACAATTACTAGAAAGGTTATCTACCAAGAATGTGAATACACGCATTTATCCCATATATATCATAAGATATATCTTTTTGGTTGCATTCCAAACACATGAATACCTTATTCATATATTCTCTTGAAACATAAATTACCATAGAACCTTAGTGAAAACATGAATACTATCAAAAGTTAACTCTTTCCACATATCAAAATCCAAAAAATCTATATACTCAAACCATGATCTATCAAACATTTAATTTTCTCTTTATCCCTTCATTATGTGCATATCATTTACTTTCCAAAAATACTGGTACCATTCATCACACACTTTCAAAACGTAAGGAAATACAACAGTGTAACAATCCTTTGATGTCTCTTTATTCCATAGTACCATGAGATTACTTATACAACATTACACTTGATAAACATGTAATCATTCCATTACCTTCTTCAACCATTGACCGAGCTTCAACAATTCTTTCATCTCACATATCATTTATAGTCTCTTTATCAACATCAACATAAATATTACCCATACGACTATACTTATTCTCTTCATGAAACTTTACCTTAGGGAATTGGTTTGCATAATGCCCGTACATTCCACATTTAAAACATTTAACCATTGTTGATGTTGTAGCAATACCATTATCCTCATCCATGGTGTTAACTGAACCTTTTCCTTTTCACTTACTGGCTTTATGTCCTTCTTTTCCACACCCAAAGCATCTTCCAGTTCCTTTGAAACATTCTCCTTGATGCCACTTCCCACATGATTTACATAGGGGAAATTGAACTTTCTTTCCTCTATGATCATCATGAAACTCCATATTTCTCTTATTAGCTGAGTCAGGAAACTTACCAATGTTGAGATTATTGATCATATTATGAGATTGCTGATTAGGAATAATAACGATGTTTGGACTTCCAAATCCCATTTCATTTGGTTGCTCATGAAGAATATCATTCCATTTTCCATCATATCCTCCATTATCATGAATCTTCCTATTTCCAGCCATTTTCTAAAACCCAAAAAGAATGGTGTGAGAGGAAAAAATCATGCTAGGGAAAACAACATAGTAAAGGGGGAGTACCCTCAATATCTAACATCTTAGGTTAAATTCTATGATCGTTACCATAGTTCTAGGACTATATCCTATACGTATACTTATCCTTATAGATATCCCTAGACATACCTTAGAAATATCTCTAGGGATCTCACTAATGTTTTTGCATCCTAGTTTCCAAAGGTTGACTAAACATTTCCTCTGATACCAAATGTAGAGACCCGAAGCATGACGTATATGAACATTACATTAATTTTATGGAATACTTAATACATAACAAAAACAGACACACAAGGACCGTAATGGTTTAGTGTCTTTGGAAACTTGGAACGTAATCTTCTAATCGTGGTGAAAGATCTTCAACATCTCCCATAAAGATCTTCCCTTTTTCTTCTTACCTAAAACCTTTCTCTATATCCTGGGGAAAAGAAAACATAAAAAGGGCGAGCTCAAATTCCCAGTAAGGGTAAGCATGGATAAAATAAAACAAACCATATACATTTGAACTTAAAAACATGAACATAATGTTTAAACATCAAAAGCTTGAACAATGACATAAAACATGGAAGTACATATGGCATTGATCATAAAGAAACATTAAGCATGATAAAATAGCATGGAAATAAAACTTTTAATTTTGGAAACCATTAATCACATGATATGATTTCCATATTAGCCAAGGCATTGCTGCCAAGACCATCTTAGTGGACAAAGTCCCTTTCTGAATCGAGTTCACTCCTCGTTCCAGTCCTGTATTACTGAACCGGTTTAACTTTCCATTCCAGAAATGTCTATCTCATGAGATATAAATCATTACCCAATGCATTGGAGGGAGATATAGGTCCCACCCATCTCATAATAAAATCATTCTTTCGTGTGCCACAAAATCATAAATCTTACATCATAGCATAACCCATGTAATAAAATGGGATTCTTAAACATCATGCCATTATAACATAATCCATAAACAATTGATATCATTTCATCATAAGAAAATTTAAACCATTTAAATTATAGATACATTCTACTTGAAACATACATATTTGAAATAATGTCATCTTAGATGGAAAATAGTTTTGAAAAAACACTTGAAATGAATTCTTGAGGAAAATATCCTTTCTTTTTTAAAAGCATTTTCTTTTCACAAAATTCCATGAAATATTAAAAGATAAGGGTTTTGTTGAAAATAATCATGAAATCTTGTAGAGTAATCTTCTTGAAAATGAGGCGTTATGAAACCGTAAAAATCCGTTCACGTCGTATAAGTTAAAAAAACATTCTTCTCGTACATTTGCCGGAAAAGTCAAAAAAGTACCTCGTAACGTAAACAAAAGAAAGATTCCTTACATACCATGTAGTAAAAGTAAAAAACGGGTAAAAATGACTTTAAACATACATGAAAACACTTTTATAAAACATGGAAATGGATGATAGAAATAACCCCAGTAAATACGTACGAATAAGCAATCTCTGATAAAAATGAGATTTGCAAAATTATCCCTTACCTTAAGTTCGATATACTTTGTACGTATCTGAACCCCTTGTATAATGATTTAAATAATGTTATTGACTTATTACAGAATCATATTCATTGATAAAATATCATATATGTTTCACTTATGACTTTATATTACCCCTACTTTTGTAAATTCCATGTTAAAGTAGCGTTTTGGGTAAAATCATTTCATTTATTGTATGTGTTTCGACTTGTCATTTCTTGATATTATTACTTATATCCTGATTTACATAATTCCAGAATGTAAAAAATGATTTATATATAATATATATTCATCATATACATATATATTATAGATCGATAAACGGAATGAAATACACCGTTCATGGAGACGGTAGGCCGTACGTACGCATGAACGTTGTTTTCATTTCCTTATTGAATTGAATTGAATTAAGTAGATGACATAAATATATATATACATAAATCCAGTAGCATTATTATGTCATATATTTTATGATTACTTATTATATATACTTTATAATCATCCTTGAATGGTTATCATGGAGAGTGAATCTCATCGCATTGTGGAGACGGTATTCCGTACGTACGCACGAGCGATGATATCATTACCATGATCGTCGAATTATATTAAGGTCTATGTATAATATTCCAGAATCAATATCACTTTACAATAATCATATATATTCATTAATATCACCATTATACCCATCCAAGTAAGGTGGTGGTGGAAAATAGATTACACCACGGCGTGGAGACGATATTCTGTACGTACGCACGCGCGGTGATTTCATTTTCAATAGGATGGATAGATGGTGAAATATGGTTGTTTCATACTTATAATAACATATTAGTATATTAGTGATACTGATGTTATTACTTCATAATTAAACAACCAAATAAGAAGAAGTTGAAGAAGAATGAAAATTGAAAGAATCGGTAACGGATATTACCTCTTCTTTGACACGCCTCTTTGAATCCTCCTATTAGGGTACTAAAATTGGTCTTTGAAAAATACCAGGACCTCTAGGATGTTTCTAGGGAAGTTGATAAGGGAAATGGGCGGGGTTTGGCTGAGCTTAAAGGCTCAAATTGGTGTGAGTAAGAGAGGGAGGAGGTGCCCTTTTATAAGGGAGGAGAGGGGCACCTTTGGAAATCTTAAAAATATTAATTTATAATAAATCTAACCCCACTTCAAAACCACCAAAAATTACTCATATTCGAATATTAGATAATATAGGGTTGTAATCCCATCAACCAATAAAATTTAGACATGTTATAAATTTATTTTCAACATTATCAACATGATTTATCCTTATTTAATCAATTTAATTTTATTTGTGGTGATAACATTATAAATTTTAAATTATAAAAACTAATTACTTATTTGTTGTTAATTTTCCATAATTGGATACTTTATAACCTTTTATAACATATAAATTTAAATTTATAATTTTTAAATATTTTTGTTATTGTTAAACAATTTTATAATATGTTTTTTATAAAATAACAATAGTGTCAATTTTGACACTATTCATTTATATGAATTTAAATAAAATATATACAGAAGATATGTTCAAACTAAAAGCTTTAATAGATTCATAAAATGTCATATGTATCTAGAAAATTAGTGGAGAACATTAAATAGTTTATATAATATTTTTTTTTTATTTTTAAAACCATTTATTTGGTTTCTCTCTTAATAAAATAATTAGTACAACATTTTTGTATAATTATTTAATATACTTATTTGTTGCATAAAAATTAAAAATAAAATTCTATGATGAATATAAATATATTATATTTCACAATAATACTTTTACTCTAATTTATCATCTTAAAATCGAAATATTTTAATTGTTATATTTATTAAATTATGAAGGTGACAACTTTGGCATCATTTAAAATAAAATAATATAAGTGTCATAATCACTATTATAAGACTACAAACGGTTATATATTAGGTAATTGGATGATTTTGGTATATATATATACTAAAAATAAGTTTTGGTCTAGTTTTTGGGCCTTTTAATGGTTATTATTATTTCAATAAAAACTATATTACTGATTTTTCACTTAATAAATAATTTCTACATCATTAATGTATCACTATTAATGACAATTATTTAATCCCTAAAAATTCTAAATAAAATATCATGATGTATATAATTTTATTAGATTTATGTAGACTATTCATGTTCGATGTTTTATGATTTTTATCACTAAATTAAAATTATTATACTTATAAGATTTAAGAGTGACATGTTGTCACTTTCTTTGGTTTTAATAATAATTAAATTATTTTCACGGTCAAAAGTCCATAAAATGAATCTAATCTGACCCTTAGGTGATATGGGTCAACTTTTAGTCATCCAATAGAATTTTAGCACGTGTTAGAGTAATTTTATAATATTATATTTACCCTTAATTACCTGATTTGCCTTTATCTATGGTAAATAAATATTATCGTAGTTACTATTCATAATTCCCAAAAATAAAAAGTAGCCTATTAACATAATTTGGACCCACTGATTCCAAATATGGAATCAATTTTTTCAAATTCAATACACAAAAGTTGCAGAAATTAAATTAAAATTAATCCCGTTGTCGAATGAAAACGAGTTTTTGTTTAAAACATTGCAAAAGATTGAATTGATTTAACCTACGAATTCAATGTAAAATCAATGCTAATGACATAAATTAGATTAAATGGTAAAAATATATTCTATTTATACTTTAAAACCATTAAATATTATAATTTAACCACATAATTTATTACGATGAAAAAAGTTGTTTTTAATTAAAATATAGCGTGTTTTTACTATTCATTAAAATATGAAAGTTATCAGAATAATATGAAAAATTTATCCAAGGTAAATTTTTATATCCTGATTCCAAAGAATAATTTTATTTTGTAAAATTGAACTTATAAACATGTCAAAACTATATTTAAAGTGGGTGCGCCATCAAAAGGAGGCAAAACTGCATTTTTTGAAAAATACTTATTTTACCCGAAAAATTTATTTTGTTCTTATACCATGTTCTAGAAAATGTGTAAGATGAAAAAGAGTGTTATAAAATTAAAAATTTAGTTAATACTATTCATAACGGCTAGTTTGTAATAATATTAAAATAATATATCGTTGTTTTGTAAAACATGGTATTGCGTACGTCACACGCTATCAAGAAAGGTCGTGATTGTGTGTAATGCAAGCCAACCCAGGGTTGCGTGTTGTGAAAGAATCTTTCGTTGTTTCATATAACAGAATCCAACCATATTTCATTTATACATTTAATATATATATATATATATTCTCAATGTTGCGTAGAATAACTATGATCAAAATTGTGTGTAACACGATCCAAGAATAGTGTTTCTTATACTACAAGCTAATACGGTGTTACGTATAGCGCAAGGTAATCTTAGTGTAGCATACAACACAAGACATTAATGAAATTAAGAGAATATTTTTCATAAAATCTCGAGGTGTTACACAACTTATTAAAGAATTGTTTTAAGATTCAAATAATTATTATCTAATAATTATAAAAAATATATTAATTAAAACATTATAATTTATTAGAGTTGTAAATAATAAACTATATAATATAGTAATTAAAAAGTAATAAATCATTATTAAAAATTAAATATTTTATTTTTTATTTTTATCACTTTTAATTTAGTGATAGTTTTATTCAAACTGTCTCTATTTCGTGGTGGTTTCCCAAAAAGAAATATCTATGTCATGGATGTTTTCTAAAAACCAATATTATTTTATAGAGGTTTCTAGAAAATGGATATTATAAAAATAACTTATTTATTTAAACAAATTAAAATTATTTCAAAATTCATAAAAATAAAATCCACATTTATCAGTAGTTTTAAAAACCACCACTAAATGTTTTTACTATAGTGCTGGGAGATGAAAATTTATTACCCATGTATCAATATTTGTAAAAATAGGGTAAAACACTTGTGTAACTCATCTTTTAAGAGATTTTAGAGGAACCTAATATACTTCCCACTATCAAAACAATTGATATCCACTCCAAAAAAATGTTGGAACCTGGGAATTCCAACGAGTTGTCTCAAATTTTAATCCATTTTGGTTTGATTATATTCAAAATAAATTAGTACCTATTTCTCCCATTGTAAATTTAGTGCCCAATGATTTTGAGTAGACATGTTTTTTCTATAAAGAGAATTTAAAGGATTAAATTAAATAAATTATGGTCATCCCAATTAAGGAGTCAATTAGTTCACATGAGGATTGTAGTACCAAGTAATTTTTCAAAGAAGAACTCGTTTTTAAAGATAAACCTCTAGATAAACCACATCCTAAAATTAAATTTCAACAACTAGAGGAGGTCACTTATGAGGATAAATTATTTTGGAAGTTTCTTTTTCATTTTGTTCCCTCTTACAATAAATCATTGGAACACCAAATTCAATGGGGGTAAATTGAAGAAATTTATTTTTAAGAGGTTCTAGAAGTTTTTTGAGCTGAAATATAGGTAAATTTCATTTTGGTAGTTTATATGGAAGAAAAATTACCTATATTCATTTTAAGAATGATCACTTGGAAATTCCTAATTAGGGGTAGTTAAACCCTAACACCCACTTTAGGGGATCAAATAAAAGATATTTTCCCCTCTCATTCCTTTTTAATTTTTTATTGCTTTCAATAAAATTTTGATTCTTCGTTTCTTTTTTTGTTTGTTACTAAGGTTTTTCTTTTTAAAGGGTAGGTCAATTCTATTCCTACTTAATAAAAACCATGTTTTGTCATTCTATTCAACCTATTTATGAAATTTCACATCTTATTTATTCTCAATTATCATATAGACTATACATAATGAGTACATTACACAAAATAAGTATGGGGGAATATCCTTATTAGATTAGCAATTTTTGGGCTTTCTTTTCAAATTCCAGTTTTCATTTTATTCTTTTCAAAAAAAATTGATCCATTTCAAATTTTTTGTAATTTGTTGACTGATGAGATTCAATTTTAATTACATAAATGAATTTAAAATCATTTTCAATGAAAATAACAATATTTATTTTTGGAACTAAACATAAATTATATTTGAAATGTGTTGTGTTCAATATTCATATTGTGTATATTCTTCCAAAAATTATAAAATTATAGTTTCTATTCCATGTATTTTTTATAAATTTTAAAATCACTTTCCTATGATGATTTTGAACCATTTTGGCATCATATTCACAATACCCCATTTCTTGAGTGAATCAAAAAATGCATGTTTAAACCATAACATTCCATGTTCCTTTCAAAACATGGGATCTTTAAGAATTTTTTTTTCAAAATGATTGAGGGTATTTACCTATTATTATAATAACCATTTTAAAGAAAAAACTAATTATTTTATAAAACCATGTTCTTTTGGACCCTGTTAACCCTTGGTTTCCAAGAATATACTATTAGATTGCAACATTACAAGATAGTTTCACTATCTGACCACCTCTTGATGTACATTACATGATTTTGGTAATTCTTATGTGTGGGAGATCTTCAATTTTATTTGTTATGTAATTTTGGGAAACTTTTGGGTAGAAAAAATAAAATGATTAAGGGAAATTTATTGGTATTGAATGTTATTCATTTTTAGATATTTAAAAAAAATGAAGATGTTCCTTCTTGGAGATTCCCAAAAAAAATTCAATTGTGGAACATAAAAAAAACTAATTCAGGTATTTTTAGAAGAAATAGTTATATCATTTATAGTAAATTAAAGATGTTGTGGGATTTCTATGAAAGTAAATTTTATGTTGTTTTGATATAATTTTATTCTAGTAATAAATAGTATAAGTGTATTCTTGGTTAGAAACTATAATCCTGAAATCTTAATTCAAATAATATTTAGGCCATCAATTTCTTCCTCAGAATTTTTGACACTTGAAATCCAGTAACCTTAAAACCTTTGAAAAATACTTTACAATTCATCATGATGAATATAATTATTTAACTCAATTTGGTGTATATTTATAATTTTTTAATCCTACGGTGACCCATGAAATTATTTACATGAGATGAAAATTGTTCAAAATCAAAATAATTTGCTAAGAAAAATGGGTGAGGTAGGAATCTATCTGCATGGAATAATTAATGAAGTGATAATGGAATGAATAGAAATAATTTAATATTATTAATTTATTCTATTGATGACTCATGATAATTTAGGTGACTTGAATTTGTGATTTGTGAATCCAATTGACATGTGTAGTGAATTTTCATTAGAAATTTATTTTGAATTCTCCCAAGTAAATGAGTTTGAAATCGAAGTGTAGGAGGATTGATAGAGATGAAAATTTTAATATTTTTTCATATTTATTTTAGTGATATAATCCCCACCCATATATAATTCTTTTTAAACTGCATCAATTTTTTAATTTTGAAGAGTTTTAATATTTATTGAGAAAATGCAATAATTTTGGAATTTAAAGTGTTTTTATCCCTTTTTTACTTTGGGAATAATATTTTTAATATGGATCCAATTTATGAAATTGTTATTTTTTAATATCCCTTGTATCATGTTATTTATATTTTCTAATTGGACCAAGTACTAAATCGACCATTTAGAGACCATAAAAAATCCCTCAATTTAGGAAATCATTTCTCAGACATAATTGATAAACCATTAGTTAATGAGTTATATATCATCTTATAGGGGTAAAAATTAAGTGATTGAATATGAAAAATAAATTTTTTGAGACTCATGTACACAATTAATATCAATATTTAATTATCTCATTAGGATGTTAAATTGAAATTTAAAAGTAGCAGATGTTGAAGAGAAACCTTGAACAGAAAAAGTGAACATTAGTAATTATGGTATAACTTATCTACCAATATAAAAATATCATGAAATTTTATATGTAGTAAGAAATATTGTTTTTGAAAAAAAATTGAAATAACTTTTCAACAATTCATCATATAAGATGTCAAAATTTGATAAAAAGTTTAAAATATAGAAACTAGAAAAAAGATTTTCCACCCACTTTTCCTATATATTTTCATCTTTTCCTAATTTTAGAGGATGATTATATTGATAGATTGGGTTTTACTAGAGATGATTGGCTGGAGAAGATTATTATTCCATGAATTAATCAATACATGAAGGGATAAACTCCTTGTGGAAGTGTAAAGTGATGGTAAGATAAAATTTCACATTTGAGCTTGTACTTTTCGTTGTAAACTATTGTCTTTTGAATTAATCTAGAAACATACCACTATCACACCACTACATAAAAATTACCATTTAAACATGAAACCCACCTCCAAACATTGGTTCATTTCCCTTTTAAGTAATAAATAAATCATGGTCTATATATATCTGGGGGTGTGTGCAGGGTCTGAGGAAAAAATCACAGTAAAATCCAACCAAGTTTTCCATATCCATTCATTGTTAGAAAATTCCCAATATAAAAAAATTCAAATAAAAAAATATGTGATAATAAATTCACAATTTATATTAATTTCATGGAAATTACATATTTTATTAGATATAAAACAATTACATATGGACATTTTTAAATCGCATTAAATAAACCATTTTTTATGTATCAAATCATGTATAAAAGTTGATATGAAAACCAGGAATAATATATATAACTCAAGCATAAGAAGGTATTAATATATGTTTTTATCTCATATTATAATCAATTATGACTAGTTCATATTAAATTTGTCCCTATAACACCCTCCAAAGGAGCATAAGAATAACCTGATGTGTAATTCCTCCCACTTATGTCATGTAAACCATTTTATGATAAACCTTAAAGTTGAGCATCAGAATACCAAGATGAGTGATCCCCCCTTAAAATATAAATGTAAATTCATGACAAAAAACACCCAACCTAAGTACCTATGTCTCTATTTTCGATACTTATAAAAAAAATCAAAGAGATTAACATAATTGATGAAAAAATGAATTAAACATTTTCTCATTATCAAAACCATTTTACTAAAAAAATATTCATAAAAAAACATATATTGTTTGAAATCATATTCTCTTTATCACTTTTCAATTGGGAAAAAAATTTATATAAAAATAAATTACACATTAAATACATAAATCTTGGATAATTCTAATAACTATTTAAAAAAAAATTATATACCAATGAAAACATATAATTCATTAGAAAATGAAATATAGAAATCACCTACTTAAACACTTTGTTTAAACTTTGAGAACATTGGATCCATGAACCAAGAGGAAAGGCATCAAAATATTTTATGATAGGACTCCATAAAAATCAACTCCATGTCATAGAAATCAGATTTGCAGATCACATGGTTATTAAAGAATAAAGTAAATCACATACCTAATCAAATACAATATTTTCACCAAAACCAACAAGATACATCCTCTGAGAACCAAATACAATACGTATCTATGATAAAGGAGGAAGGATAAAAACAAACAATCAATATATCTAATAAACACAACATATATCTTCTTCTAAATAAAGAAGATATAGAATAACATGATAGATCAGATTAAATATTCCAATTAAAAAACAATAGATCAATCTAGTATCAACATGTCAATCAGATTTGATCAAGGTATCAAATAATTACAATGAGATTACTCTCTTAGATCCCTACTCAAATTAGGTTTGAGAGAGATATATTAATAAATAATATTATATTTAAATTTTCCAAAAGAACAAAACTTCCCTTACTAAACATACCTACACCAGCACCACTAACTTGCTAGTTGAATCCCACCTCTTGTCCCATAGATACAAGTAGAATTCATGTCACATAGGTTCCCACTGGCTTTCTGGTGGCCCCTTGTTTCCATTCAGGATTTATCTAGAGCTACTAAATTATTAGTGGCCTTATGCAGCCACCACCAAGTCAAACCCACCATGTATCCTTTTTCACCTCCCAAACCCAAATGGCAACCTATTGAAACCCAAAATAATAGAATAACATGATTAATATGTGATAAGATATATTACATAAAAATTTAAAAAATATGATGTGTTATATGGTTTCAATTCCAAATAGCTTGAATTCATTTTAATTTACAATAAAATCCCCCAATAAGTTTCATAAGCGTATTCCACTTTTATCATAGGATTTTAGAAAATATTAATGAATAATTACTATGATACAAAACCCTGGGAACTTGTTAGATAAGGTGAGTTATAATTTTATTGGGGGTTATGTACATTTGGAATATTCTTGTGCTAAATATTCACTAATGAAAACATGTTTTTCCTCCATTATTTTTTAAACACCATCATTATAATCATATATTCCTCTGAATAAATATACTATTATTGAAACAATTAATGATCAATGTGTGAGATAACTATTTTAGATTTTAGAATTTAAATTATTTCACTTTATATTTTTATTTCTTTATTATTATACATTTCTCAGCTCTTAATTATTTTTCATTTTTATATATAATTAAAATTATTTTTCATTACATTTTCATCTCTTTTCCTTTTCCTTAAAATTATATTTTAATTATTTTCATTTATTTTCTATAATTTTTTCATTAAATATTTCTATTTTTTATAAAAAAGTGTCCATATAATTTTCAATTAAATATTTTATTTTGAATATTTTATTTTATTTCATTTAAATTATATTAAAGATAGTGCTTGATTTTTTATTGTTTCATTATTTATTTATTTAACTATTTAATTAAAAATTTATTATAATACTTTTTTCATTTTAAATTGACATTTTTTCATTTTTATATTCTTTTATTTTATCCTAGATTTTAAATTATGAGTGAAAAAAATCCAAAAATGACGTACAAAAATATAGTTTGGCTATCAAATACAATGATTGTACACATATATACCTCATTTAAAGGGATTAATGACTTAGATTTCCTTATTATATTAACCTGGAAATCATTCTCGTATTCTGTTTCACAACCGAATGATATGTTTCACCACTACTATTAAATGAAAATAATTTATAATGTTTTGAGTTATGGTATATACCACACCTATATCACTCCACTATCCTACTTTCCATTATATTAATACTAATTTTTAAAGAGTAAGCCTCACACAACCTCAATCTTTAAGAAAATTTTGGTATACTAAAAAAATATTGTTTTAATGTGAATATTATAACATTGCAATTAAGTTGGAGGTACGAATATGAATAACCATAATATGAAATATATATATATATATATATATTTTATATGACCCAAATTTATTTATATTTTCATAATAAATATATGCTAAATTTTCATTAAATACATTTTATGCTTCAAAAATATGTTTTCTTCAAAAACTATTTTTATGGAATTTTGATTATTAAAAATATAATGATTTAAAAATATTAATATAAATTTTACTTGGTAAATAAAAATAAATTCTTAAATTATCATCTAAAAATTTTATTAGGTATAATTTTTCGTATTTTATAAAAATATTAATTTTTTAGTTAGTGGTGAAAAAAATACAAATTCTGTAAAACAATCATTTATTTTCATTAAAAAAATTAATATAATTGTACCATTATATTTTTAATATGATCATAATGTAAACTAAGACTCATATAATTATAAATAATTTAATTTAGTAAATATTATTTCTTATTTTTCTTAATTTTGATATAAGTACATTTTTTGGATTAATTTTTTTTTTCTAAATGCTATTCATTTGTGCGCAATGTGTTTTTGTCTTCAAAAGTTTTGTAAATAACTAATAATTAATAATGTTAATAAAAATTTTATAATTTTTATTCAATAAAATATTTTATTTTTCATCTAATCATTTTTACAAGGCAAGTACCGAAAGTAAATATAGATTTATGCTTAAAAATGAAATTTTCTTAGAACGTGTTTTGTTTTTTTTTTCAGTTATTTTGACATTAATTTACACTAAATACAAAAATATTAATATTTTTAAATAGATTAAATATTTTTTGTCATCATAAATAATATATTTTAAAAGTTATAAAGTAAATTTTAGTTGTAATGAATAATAAAAATAGTTATATTTTATTACCATTGTTAAGGTTGGAATAGATTTTCTAAGTATTAAATTGAAATATATGGGTAAGAATTCTACATAAACATATCTAATTATTAATGTTTAAATATATTTAGATATTATATTATCATAAAATTTAATCATTTTCCTTTTATATGCACTTTAAAATGAAATTGGCCTTATAATATTGAAATTTTATTGTTGATTACATTTGTGTCCCACCTCTCACTTATAAAAGGGGACCTCCTCTCTTACCTTGTTCAAAAACGTTGAACACTATATCTCATCCAATAACTACCCAAAATCCTTCCTATATTCCTTATTATAATTCTAAGCCTTCTCTTATTCTCTTAATCCCATCATAATAAGGTTTAAGATGTATTCCAAAGGAGGTCTCTCAAAGAAGAGGTAATCGTCTTTACCCACCCTTTCAATTTTATTTCTACTTATACATATTATAAATATAATTTAACCATTAAAAATTATTTAATAAATTATTATAAATATACTGATATGTTATTAATATTATGTTGAACAAATTCCACCTATTTTCTATATTATATAAAATGAAAACATCTCTAGTATGTACATACGACCTACCGTCTCCCAATAGCGATGTAATTCATTTTTCATCACCACTTTACTTAGAGTTTTATAAATATGTATATAATGAATATATATGATATCTAAAATATAATTTTGATTATGTAAATATAATTTATCTTTTACCTCCTTACCCATAAACCTATTAAAATATTATATCATTGCTGGTGTATAAGTGTAGACTACCACCCCCATGAAGTGATGTGATTAATTTTTTCATATCCTCTATTTATGGAATATTATAAATATGTATATAATTAATATATATGATAAATATATCATTATTAACATTATGGATATGATGAAACCATGATCAATTTTTAGGTACTAAAACTAAAAAATTGAAACATTCATGAAAATTGAAAAGGTTAAAACCCATAAAACTACGATTTTAGAAAATAAATATTAATAAAAGGATATTGAAATATTATATATAGATTATACATGATATTATATGTATATATATTTTTATTTAATATAATTATAATAAATTTAATTTTTTATACTAGATTTTAAATCACTTATGAAGAATGTTGGTCAGGAGGTAAGGGTTTAGTTCAAAAACTTATCCATATAATGGATTATTAAGGTTTATGTTTTCACTGGATGAATTATAGTGACCCAATTATTTCATAAATATATATCACATAATTTAAGATGAATATTAAATAAACCTCATAACAGTATACACCCCAAAATAGTAAATGTTTAGTGTCTTTTGAGATTAGATTCATAATCATCTTATTTCATGAAAGTTCTCTGGTGTCTCCCTCAATGACCTTCTCACAAAGTATACTTCTTAGAAATACAGTAGTTAAAACTGATCTTTATAAAATAGGGAAAGAAACCACAATAAAGGGTTAGTATAGATAGTTAGTAAAAAAATTATAGAAATATCAATCAATGATCATATTGGAGTATAAGATAATTATATGGGTATGATAACAAGATCATAACCTATGAAAATCATTCCCAATCATTAAAAGATAATTAATAATAAATCATCTAATAATTTTTCTTCATAAAAAATAAGTCATATGGTTTTTGAATCATAACTAATCAATCATGATATATGAGAACTTATAATAAGAATAAGATAAAAGTTTATAGAAAACACGTAAACATAGAAAATCATTTCCTTATTCAAGGATCACATCAAATGTGGTTAGAGTGGATTTAGTTCATTACTCATTCCATAATTTTCATATTCAAGGTTAACTACCAAAACATTAAAATTGGATAGAGTTCCTACTAAACTGAGTACATTACCCATCCAAGTCCTTATTATCTCAAGAGATATCATTTTTTACCCATATAATTTAATTATTATATAATTATGGGGCCACCATTAACATACAGAAAAAAAAGAAATAATTATTTTATAAGATTATAAAAAACACATCATTAAGTCATAGAATAAATTATGGAAAATAAAACATTTTCATAAACAACTCATTATTTTATAATCATAATCCATCCATATAAATCATGTGTATGGTATCATAAGAGAATTCATTATCTAATCATAGCTTAATTAACATGTGAGAATGAAATGGGTTTCATGTAATAATCATAAGATCATCATCATCATTATATTTCATCCATAAAATTGGATGGAATAATAAGATCATATCCCTAGTGAAGCATAAAAATCCTTAAAAGATATTGAAATTTATGAAAAATACCTTTAAAATAACTTTCAAACATTTATTTTAATAACATGAGAATTGAATCTATTTCTTTGGATAACATGTTAACAAAGAAATCCCAAATTATTGGGAATATAATTTTACTTCAAAATAACCATATAAACTTGTACATGAATCTTTAAAAAATATAATAGACATGATGTATGAAAAACATATTCGTAACATATACATTAAAAAATAATACACATTCCACACTTTTGTAAAAAAAAATAACATGTTCAGAAATTTTTTTTGAAATATTCCTTGTAACCATTATAAATAAATTAAAAAGAAATGAAAATTTAATTTTTGTAAATTTCCATTATTTATAAAAATTCCATACAACAATTTTGAATTTCCTGGATATGGATGAAAACAATTTGAATACTGGTGAGGAAATAAGGTCAATTTTTCTTTAAACACATTCTCTCGATCATTTTATGTACCAAAGGGAGAAAATGGTAGTATTACATAAAAATTACAACAATAACCAGTAGATAATAAAATATATGGATCTTTAAGGATACCATACATATGATTTCCCATAATAAAAATTTAATATAGAAAATCTTAAAAAGAAATGAGATTATAAATAAATCCATTACTACATTGGTAATCTCAGAATAGAAAAATCATGAAATAGGGAGCTTTTAATGGATTTCTAAATACTTATATTTTTTATTATAAACACTATAAAATAAATTCTTGAGAATTATATACACTAAAAAAACAAACCAGAGGTGAATATGTAATATGCCTCATAGAAGTAAATGTGAGATATAAAATACATACCTCAAGCATCGCCTTTATATATGTGATTTTATGCCTCCTATATAATAAATATAGATTTATTATAAAAATATTAAATAATAATAATAATATATATAATACCATATATTATTTCTAAATTACATCTTATCTGTTTTTTATTAATAATTCTTTATTAAAATCAATGTTTTGGGTTATAACTGCTTTATTTTTTAAGTATGTTTCAGTTCGGAAATATTAAAACATGTACTATCATCATGGTTTCATATAATATATAATGTTAATAATTTAATGATTATAAAATTTTCTCATCATTTACACTTTATAATTATTCATATAAATTGGTGATGAAAAATTACTTACATCACTTCGTGGAGATCGTTGTCCATATGTACGCATGAGTTATGATTCTAATTTTCAATGCTTGAAATGGAAGAAATATAAATTATAATTGAAATTTCAATAATAATTTTTATATCAAAAATATAATTTACATTAATTAAATATATCGTTATTATTTTCCATTTAAAACATAAATGATAAATTAATTTCATCACTTCGTAGAGGTGGTAGTCCACATATATGCACGAGTGACATTATCTTTTTCGAATGGATGGAAAGTTCAAAAGGTAGATAGGATATTATAAATATATAATAATAATTTTTTCATAAATATCATATATATATATATATTAAATCCATCATAATAACCATCCATCTAATATGGTGAAGGAAAATGAATCATACATCTTTGTTGGCGTCATGGTCTACACATACTGAAGAGTGATACATTCATTATCTATTTTATGGAAATGAGGGGGAAAATAGTATATCCAAAATCCTAAAAAAAATCATATTTAATATTATGAATTAATTATTTTATAATTTATAACATATATTTATATAAGGTATTTAAAGAAATAAAATTGAAAGTGCATGGTTATGAGTTTTACCTCTTTGTTGAGAAACCTATATTGGCTTACACATTAAGCCATGAAAGGATGGTATTACGATAAAACCATGAACTCCAATACATGTTTATAGATGATGGGAAGGTATTAAGGTATTTTTGGATAATATATTGGGCTCTTGAAGTGTGAGGAAGAGCGTATATTTGGTATCATTTTATATAGGAGGTAAAAGAGGGACTTGGAAATTTTCAAATGAATTCAATATATTAATGTATTAGTAAAGTCAAGTGAATAAAAAATACTGAATAATTGAATATAAGAAGTATGAGGTTTAAATACCATAATCCAAAAAAATTAATTATGGTTTTTGTGATATTTTAAACCATATCACTTAGGTTACTTCCCACAATAAACCCTTTTGTACCCTAACCATGGTAAACAAAAAATACCATTTTTACTACTCATTGGGAGACCAAATTGGTTAAAACTATAAAATTAAATTATTTACTATATTTAAAAATATGTAATATAGTTTAAAACATTCAATTTTTTATAACTGGTATAAATTCTCTTTAAAATAATAATGAAAAACGCAATGAATCTGTTTTTGAAAAATCCATATTTAAGCATAAAAATATATTTATTATTATTTCATGCCTAGTAAATTATTTAAGACGAATTTAAAAACAAATATATATTATATAATATATACATTTGACTAAAACTATTCATCAATATATATTAACCTGATTTATTAATTAAAAAACACATTGTCTGAATAAAAGCATTATTTAAAAAAAACATTAATATTTAGCATTAAATTCTTTTATATTCATTTATAAAAAAATTTAAGACTAATTAATTAATTTTATAAATATGTAATAATTAATTTCTCATAATTAATTTATTACTATTCATGAACTCCGATAAAATTAATAGTATTCAACTATCACATTAAATAATAATATTTTAGTAGTATAATGCAGTTTATTAATGATATAAAAATATTTTATATTATATAAAATTATGTTTCTAAAATATTATATAAAATTATGTTTCTAAAATATTATAAATTTAACATTTAAATGAATCCTACAATTCATGAAAAATAATTTGGATAGAAAAATCTATTTCTTTTTCAATAGAAAATTACTTGAAATTAAAAGAGTGAATGTGAATCCATAAAATATAATAGAACACCTGAGATTCAATTATATTAATTAAAAATTATATTTTAATAAAATTGTAGTGAAATGAAAATTTTAAAATTTCATGACAGAATAATTTTAATTTGGTAGGATGAATATAGATTTTTAACTTACATGATAAAAAATAAGTTTAGAAGGAGTTTTTGAACTTTTCCATCAAAAAAGAGATTTTATGAATAATTGAAAATATATTATTTGAATATTCATCCTTTAATTTATCATAAAATTTTATATTATGTATATTTAACAATTTATTGAAAATATATTTGATAGAGATAAATTTATCATCATTTGTATATAAAAGGAGATATTTTTTTGAAACTATGTTATTAACATAAGGGTTTTCAATTTTGTTTTTTTAAATAATATTTAATGATGAATTAATAAAATTAAATTTATACAATATATATATATATATATATATATTAATTTTAATCCATACAATGATGATTACTTGCATATAGTTAATGTAAGATCATCTTATGTTTGAAAAATTCATTTCTTGAGAAACTATTTTACGACATGTTTTGTGGGTTTATTTTCAATTTAATTATGAAATTTTTTGTGAATTGAATTTGATAAAATGGATTAAATATTTGTTATAAAAAATTAATTTTTTTTATTAAAGACACTTTCATTTATTTTCATAAATAATAGTAAAAACATTAAAGATTTTTTACCTCATTTAATTTTAAAACTGGTTTACTAGGGGTTAACTTACAAATATAAGGGTTAGAATTACTTAAATTATTTATAAAACCCAATTGGTTGTTTGTATATTATAATTAACCTTTTAAACTTATAACATGAGCCATTTTAGATCCAGTTTTTAAGTAAACTAACTTGAAATTATTTTTATACATTTAAAAATTACATGTGTGACACTCTCCTCAATTATAAAAGAAAATCTCCTCCGCTAACATATTCACACCTTTTAATCCCTTTATCATGAAAAAACATTACAAATAACACTCCAAAAAAAACTAGTATACATGTTATATAGGTGATCGAATTCCAAAAATAATGACCCATTTTCCTTAATAAGAGATCCAAAGGAGGTTTTTCTTTTTAAAGGTAATCATCTTCACCGTGCCCTTTATTCTTTACTTCTTCTTTTACCACCTTAAATTTTTATTAATAATTAAAATATAATAAAACCAGTATCTTCCATATAATGAGATTAATTATTTTTATGGAATAATATTTATCCATCTCCTTCTCCTTCAAATCAAAAAACATAAGCAACGATCAGGTGTACAGAAGACTACCATATCATGAACCGATGTGATTTTTTCCATAACCGACTAATAAGGATATTCATAATGATGAAATACAATGAATATATTCGATAATTATGACATTGTTTGGATTCTATAAAATTAATACATCATACACTTATTTAACAATTCCCTAATTATAGATATGGCAATGTCTCTCATTCGTACGTATGACCTACCATCATCATGAAGAAATGTGATTTATTTTCCATATCCTAATTTCATGAATCATTATTAAAAGGTATATAATGAAAAAATAAGATATTTATAAAATTAATATCATTATGGATATTATGTATCTATATCCTGTATACCTTAACTAGAACATTAGCCATGACCTGACCCACTGGGGGCCATCTCATTACTACCCCAAGCCCACCTCAAATAGGTCAGGGGACGGTGACGAGTGTCGAGTAGGAACATACCAAAAATGAGAGGCATTAGAATAAAGTAACTATGCACATGAAAAAATATCTAATCCCACACACTGATGAAATTTAAAATAATTGATACCAATGGATGCATATATATAAGATCCCACAACAATGTATGACAATAAAGTACTGAAAGTGAAAAAGGGGAAAAATAGAAGCAAAAAAAAACTATATAGTGTCCAACCTACTCCAAGGATAAGGATTAAGGTCAAATTAAATCTTCTAGAAAACACCTCAGTATTTCAAGCTCAATCAATACTTCACTAACTCCCTGAACTCCCATGAAATTGTCAAAAGGGTATCCTTATCCATAAGAAAGATCAAGTGCGGGAAAATCCCAAGAAATATTGAGTATAAAAATAACTATTAGGACACCATAAAATATCTAAACAAGAATAAAAAAATATATTCTTCTTAATATAATAGATAAAAGGATTATAATAGAAAATACCCAAATATACTCAGGATGGACACTGCACCATTAGGCAGTCACAACCAACTGCCATCCATGGGATTCTGCTTGATGAAACACTTCTTACGGAAGATTCCACTCCATGATCCATGATATAACCTAATACACTAATAAAATATTTTAATGATCATTTCACCACACCCAAAAAAGCTCACTAGTTTTAGAAAACCCCAATACTCAGATAGGGGATCACTCCTAGAACTACTGGAGGACACCACGAATCCTATCGGGATCAACCTGCTTTTTAGGGGATTGTACATAAACAATTCCATAAACCCTACTGATATATCCTTCATGATGGAGGATCAACAACCTTCTAAATTATGTCATGTTTATTCAACAAACCCCAGCTAGGGTATCAAGATGATATAGAATCACTCTCGAATATCATGGAGGGACACCATGCACTCTATCCGAGAATCATCCTTTAGAGGGGATCACACTCATATGATGTGGGTGTAATTATACATTTTAACCTTAAGGGAATGAACCAAGGGAACACACTCAACCAATAATGGTATAAACTAATGAATCGAAGTTTTTCAAACATCCTTTAAGGGGGTATGATGTTTGTACTAGGGGTATATGGCGTATCTAGCTATCCCCAGGTTTGCCCCTATGGAAAAGCCTCAAATGGAATGTAAATATCAAAATACATGATGTGTAGGAATAGTAAATGGCATGTGGATACCAAAAAACATCCTTCTTATGTCACATGTCCATGTCTATGTATTTTTCCTACCCATGTACCAACCTGTGTATATGAGGACATGTTCGTGTCTATGTACATGGTGTGCCACTAAGCATGTACTTTTGCTGTATCCATGTACTTTATGAATTATAAATCAATCCATCTTGGAGGGGTCACATGGTGTGTAACCATGTCTAATAGAATGTGATACTGAGCATCAGCCGAAACCCTAGTGGCATAGCCAGGGGCTATAAGGCATGTAATCTTGAAGTATACACTTTGTTGATCATAATTTTTTAGATCTGTCATATCTTCCTCCACGTCATCATATGCATCTTTAGAGCATCCAACATCACTGGAACATATAGACTGGGGTTTGAAAGATACTTTAGATTATTTCCGGATAAAATATGATCTTAAATGTACTCAAAAATAAGATTCATTGAGAAATCAATTATGGATGTTCAAAATTAGGAAGAACATAACTGGAAAATATATCTTATCCATCTCTAATCATCCACCGTCGTTATTGCACCTCGATCACACCATCAATATTGAATAAAACCTTTAGAATTGATCTTTTTCATTAAATAATGGACATTAAATTATTAAATATTGGGTATTCATTGAACTATGGGACAAAATAAATGATTTCAATGAATGTGTAAAGAATGGGGAAAGAAATTATAAAAGACAACAAAGGGGATGAACAAACCTCATTCTTTTTTCATTTAGAGATGATCCATTTTCATAGAAAAACAAAATTAAATGGGAATAAAAAAACCATGATAAAATACAATTCCATAAATTTAAATCTACGGATGATGAGAATATCAATTTTGTTTATTAAATTGATCTTCATTCGACTAGGATTAAGAAATGCGATGGAAAACACAGAATAAAATGTACAACCAAAAGTTTGGATTGATCTTTTATGAATAATGGTTCTTCTATTCCATCATTTATGAGAGCCATGAACTATGTTGACATAATGACCCACGATTCTACCCCAATATATCATCATTTACTAATAACACACTCCTACCATGGTTTTTAGGACTACACGGTTTA
The DNA here is from genome assembly GCA_963277665.1 of Viscum album. Lineage (NCBI taxonomy): Eukaryota > Viridiplantae > Streptophyta > Magnoliopsida > Santalales > Viscaceae > Viscum > Viscum album. Next base: position 933,673,531 of record OY728165.1, read on the forward strand.
GTATCCAACCCATGGGAAAAACAAATCACTGTATATTTATAAATAAAATCAATCACTATGTAAAAGAAAATAAGTTAACTCAATTAATTAATATATTTTATTAGTTCATTGACGAAAATGAATTTTCCTAAAACTCCCCATAACAACAAATGTTTTTTCATGTCTAGGGTAAAATCTTTATTATGAACTCAATGGTACATAAGGATTTATGATCAGATCACTTGTTCATGATTTATTCATCACTTTTAAAAAAATCTCATGTATTAAATTTAATATATTTAATATATTTAAATTTTTTATTATAGGCACACTGGTCCTTGGAATTATATCCCTTCCTAGTTCCTGGTATCCAAAAAAACATTTAAAATCCAAAAATATTACACAGTAAATCTGAGTCATTAAATTATCCCCACCTTTTGACTACATGTCCCAAAAAGCCCAAAAAATTTCTACAAAAAATATGAGGGAACTAGGATCACTTCTAGGTCTCACACTATCGTGTGATCTACTAAATATTCTTATGCTACCACATCACATGCACTAGGGGAATCGATCACCCACAAAGGATCTTGTCCTACCAATCCTCAATCTCTATTGAATACTCGATAAAGGTATTTTCATCCCTCATATCATCCTCTCCAGAGTAAAAAATATGTGATAGGTCATGCACATATCTCTTTAGTTGTGACACGTGGAAGACATCATGCACCCAGTCCAACTGTCGCTATAGAGATAAGTATTAGACCTCCTTAGAAACTCTACTTAGTATCAGAATAGTACTGATGAATACCATATATAACTTTCCACCATGGAACAATATCAATAAAACATGATAATTTGAGACCCTCAAGAACACATAGTCAACCTCCTAGAAATATATAGGTCTTTATCATCAGTATTTATAATACTAATGATGGATATGTGTATTCCTCATCCAATCTTAGATGATATGAACCTTCTCTTTTGATTCTTGCACTAACTTGAAGCTCATAGTTGATGAATCTCCTAGATCAATCCAGTAATGTGGTGACCAAAAGGCTCACCCATATAAAGCCTATAACAGTATCACACCAATGGTGTATTGATAGTTTTTTTGTATAAAAACTTCATCAGGGGTAGATGATCCTCAAAAATGTTTCCAAATCCCAACATGAAAGCTCACAGTATGTCTGCAAAGACCTGAATAGTCCTCTCTATCTAGCCATTGGTCAAGGGTGAAAATCTGTTCTGAATCATAACTGAGTCTTGAAGGCCTCATTTAATCCTCTAAATAACATATATGTGAAGCAAGAATCATGGTTAGAGATTATCATCAAGGGGACCCCATGGAGTTGAATTATTTCTTATTCATTGAGGCATCCCAATATCTATGCTAAATTATGATATTTAATGGCGAGGAAGTGTGATGTCTTAGTGAGTCAGTCTAGGACCACCCATATATAATTGATTCCCCTGGACATATGTGGTAACCTCATCAATAATTCAATTGATATCCCATCCCACTTCCACTCTATAACCACTAGGGGTTGAGCTAAGATCACTAGAACCTGGTGCTTAGCCTTCATCTGCTAACATGTGTGGCCTCAAGAGAGAAACTTTGTGGATCCCTTCTCCATGCATAGCCACCAAAACTAATGTTGCAAGCAGTAGTTTATCTTTTACACATACATATATATCTGAAAAGGGGATGTATAAAACCCATGCATCACCTATGGATGAAACATCAAAGGTACCATCATCCAATCTCTGAAAAGGATAGCATGCTCTCTAACTTCCTAATATCCATTATGAGAATGTCTAGTGGATATCTGATTATATAAGGTCTCACAGTTAGTATCTCCTTGTTTAGAATCCCTCAAACACTTTAAAAAATGTGGTGTAACAACCAACATGTGAAGACATGAAGCACTATCCTTGTCTAAAAATGATAGATACAATGAGTATAAATTCTATAACTCTATGGACAAAAACTGGGAACATGATCTCTTATAGAGATAATCTTCCACAATATCCCCCTTCCTTGGAGTATATAAATTCTAAAATTTATATTCTTAGAGGAACTCTAGCCATCACCACTATCTCAAGTTAGGATCCTTCTAAGAGAATATTTACATGAGACTCTTATGGTCAGAGTAGATTATAATCTTCTCACCCATAAAATAGTTCACCACATCTTCAATGAAAATACTACCATAACTAACTCAAGATCATGGTTCATGTATTTATATTCATGTTGTCTCAACTATCGTGAATCGTAGGCAATATCCACCAACCTATTCATCATAAAACTACCAATTTCAGTCCCTAACACAACATATAACAAAACATACTCAACACCCTCATTTGTAAATCTCAATATGGGAATGCTAATAAATTTATACCTCAGATCGTTGATAAAGGTTGTATTTATCAGCACTTTTCATTTTAGCGCTGATAAATACACCCTTTATCAGCGCTTTTTACTAGCGCTGATAAAGGCTCACGCGGATTTGTTAAAAACCCGCAGGTCCTCTTCCTCCTCCCTGCACCCAGTCAAGCTCTCTCGGAAGCCCTCCTCTGCGCCGCTGCCGCCTCCTCCTCCTCCTCTGCCGCGGACGCCGCCTCCTCCTTCTCCTCCTCCTTTTCCTCCTCCTCCGGCCACTGCCTCCTCCTCCTCCGGCCGCCGCCTCCTCCTCCTCCTCCTCCTCCACTGCGGCCTCGTCCTCCTCCTCCTCCACGGACGCCTCCTCCTCCTCTGCCTACTCCGCTGCCTCCTCCTCCACCACGGCCTCCTCCTCCTCCTCCACCTCCTCCTCCTCCGCTGCCTCCGCTGCCTCCGCCCTACCTCTGCCCTGCCTCTGCGCTGCCTCTGGTGCCTCCGCTGTCAACACCTCCTTCTCCTCCGCCACTGGGTCCTCCTCCTTAAGGTGATACAAATTTAATTTTAATGAATTAATTATGTTTCGAATGGGTAAGTGTTTGGCCAACTATTCTTCGTGTTGAATCTTCATTTTTCATGGGTGGTTTGGGATTGTGGTTATGTTTTGATCTTGACTATGGGTTGTTTTTATGATTTCCCACTACTTCATTAGATTTATTTAGTTATTCTTATGTTTTGGTTTTTTCATTTGGTTCATGTATCTCTATATCTCCCCACAAACGACTATCTTATGGCTATTAATTTTGAGATGGGTTTGAGGAAATATATTAGATTTATTCTTATTTTTCTAAGTCTACCAACCTATTTTTAGGTGTTTCCCAAGGTATTGATGTGAGAGGCATATTTTAATTGAAATATTGGTCTCAATGGTGTTCCATTAATGGGTGGTGTAGTCTCCACTTTTTAAGGGCTCTTAGTTAAAATAAGAGGCTTCAAATGGTGAAGGATCACATCCTAAAAGAAAGGGGGATTCTTAATAGGGAAATAATACATAGACGAGTATAATCCAGAAAAAATCAATGCAGTAGAGGTCATTCATGAGGACTCATCATCTTGGCCAACCACAATTCGAGGTGAATTTTTTTTAATTCTTCTGTAGTATTGGTTTCATTTCAAAATGGTGAATCCTAGTCATTAATTTTACATATTATTTTATTACTTGGTTATGACAGCAGATTTTATGAATTATTTCATGTATTGCCTAACACTTTTGGGTAGGAAAAATGGTCATGGTTTCATGTTCTTTGAGAGTTGTGTTGTGGTACTTGGCATGGAGGACATTTCGGAATTCCATGTTCTGGACCTGTTCTTTTCCGACCTCATTATCGTCTTGGATTTTTTTGTTGGATTTAGTGCACTAGATGACTATTATCACCATTGGGTTCAGTTACTTACTCTTAACAGGAGATTCCATGCCTTTTATGGAGATTTTGATCTATAACCATGGAGGGTATGACAAGTTGCTTCTATGTTATGGTTCATATCATGTCATTTTTCTAAGGTTTTCCTTGGGGTTGTTGAGAAGTGTTCTTCATGTGAAATTCCAGTAGTCATGGAAAAGTACAAAAAATCATTTCTAGAGGAATTAATGGAATAACCTCCCCAATGAGTGTTTGCGTTTTCTATCTATTTGCTTCACAGGAAGATCCCATTTTCCATTCCATCACATCATAAGGCTCTGGCCGATTTAGAGGAGCTAAAAGATCAGCTAGAAGATCTTTAGGGAAATGGTTCTATCTATATGATCATGTCACTATGGGATTTTCCAATTCTGTTTTCAATGAATTCATATTATAGCCTATTAATTTTAACATTCTACCGTAGTCATAGCCAGGTGACAGTAATGAATAATTACATATTGCCTATAATTGATGATTTGTTTGACCATCTTATAAGGTTCTATTGGTTTTTGAAAATTTTCAAGAGATCAGGGTACCAACAGTTGAGGGTTTGGGAAGAGGATGCTCAAAAGATAGATTTTTAAAGTCGATATGGAAATTTAAAGTATTTATGAATTTCATTTGGGATCACCAATGCTCTATCTATTTCAGGGAACTGATGAACTAGATCTTTAATATCTTTCTAGACACCTCCATTTTCGTTTTTTTAGAATACTTCTTGGTGTATTACAATATATAGGAGGAGTACTCCGATAATCTGGAGGTTGTTTTGGGTGTTTTTAGAGAGCTTTGTCTTTATTAAAATATTATAAATTCCCCATATTTTGTTTAAGAAGTATTGTTTCATGGTCACATTATTTCCTTGGAAGAAGTTCTAGGATATCCAGAAAAGGTTCGAGAAGTCATTTCTCCTCTAACCTATATACTCATCCTATGGATTTCAAATAGGATGAATATAAATAAAGAATGGATGAATGCCAATCGGTTGACAAAAGAGTATGAAGAAGGCGTGAAAGAATTTATCAAGTTTTCAAAAGATCATGCATGTGACTCTTCTCAAATCCTTTGTCCGTGTTTACACTGTTGTTATTCAAAACAAATTAGTCCAGATGAGTTGGAAGTACACTTGATCTGTCACGGAATAGATCAAAGTTATACATGTTGGAATAAACACGGGGAAACAACGAATGTAAGTAGTGACTGGGGTGACACTGCGTTTTATGGATCATCTGATATGATTACAAACATGTACAGTGAAGATGACCGTATGGAGGATGTGATTACAGATGTGAATGATGATGAAGATCGTATTGAGAAAATGACAAGGACCTTCGAAGATGAACTTCGTGATTGCCCAAAATTGTTTGAGAAGTTAAAAAGTTGTGCAAAGATGCCATTGTATGCTGGTTACACTAAATATATAGCATTGTCAGCCGTATTGAAGCTGTATAATTTGAAAGAAGATAACGGGTGGAGTGATGACAGTTGTACGAAACTACTTTCCCTCTTGAATGACATGCTCCCAGAAGACAATGAGCTCCCGAGCCGAACATACGATGCCAAACGAATGCTACGCTCTATGGGTATGATCTATGAAAGAATACATGCATGCCCAAATGACTGTATACTGTTTCGCAAGGACCATAAATCACTTAAATAATGCCCAAAGTGTGGTGCTTCTCGATACAAGAAAGATGAATCTAGTCCTACTAAAGTTGTATGGTACTTTCAAATCATTCCAAGGTTTAGACGCCTATATGGAAGTGAGGAGACTGCAGAACAATTAACATGTCATGCAGATACAAGAATTACAGATGGGATACTACGTCACCCGGCAGACTCTCCTTAGTGGAAGAGAATCGATCATGAGTGTCCTGAATTTGGAAACGAGTTGACAAACCTTCGTCTTGCGTTATTTACAGATGGAGTGAATCCTTTTGGTTTTCAAAGCAACAGTCACAGTACATGGCCAGTTATGTTGATAAATTATAACTTGCCACCGTGGTTATGCATGAAATAAAAATACATCATGTTATCTATGCTTATATTAGGACCAAAACAACCGGGTAATGATATTGATGTTTATTTAGCACCATTGATCGAAGATTTGAAATTATTGTGGGATTCAGGTGTTACATTTTATGATTCTTACAAAAAGGAAGATTTCACTTTGAGAGTCATGTTGTATGGGACGATAAATGACTTCCCTACTTATGGAAATTTTTCAGGATATAGCATTAAAGGAACTCAAGGCTGTCCCATTTTTGAAGAAGGTACACAATCAATTACATTGAAACATTCATCAAAAACCATGTTTCTAGGACATCGCAGATTTCTACCGCGACGATATAAGTACCATTCTTGGAAGACATAATTCGATGGAATTTCAGAAGAACGTACAACACCGTCTCCACTAACAGGCGATCAATTGTTTGAGAAAGTTAAAAATATAGACACTACTTTTGGTAAACCGGCGTTGAAAAACCTTACGAAAATCGGTTGAAAAAATAGATCAATTTCTTTTGAATTACAATATTGGAATTGTCTGTATGTAAGACATTTTATTGATGTTATGCATGTAGAAAAAAATGTATTTGACAGTGTTATCGGCACATTGCTAAATACATCTGGCAAAACAAAAGATGGAATTAAGGCTAGGTTGGACATGGTTGAGATGGGAATACGAGAAGATTTGTCACCAGTGAAGGGTGAAAAACGAACATTTCTTCCTCCTGATACATACACTCTTTCCAGGAAGGAGAGATATCAGTTTTGAAACTTCTTGAATGACGTAAAGGTTCTAGAGGGGTATTCGTCAAATATCAGTAACCTTGTGTCAATGAGAGACTTGAAGTTAAAAGGTCTGAAATCACATGACTGTCATGTTTTGATGAAAAATATCATTCCAATTGATTTACGTTGCATTTTTTCCAAGAATTTCCACCATACATTAACAAAACTGTGTTTCTTCTTCAAAGCTATATGCAGCAAAGTTATAGACCCGACGAAATTGCCAGCTATGGAAAAATAAATTGTCGTCATATTATGTTAATTAGAAATGTTCTTCTTGCCTTCATTTTTTGATATGATGGTTCATTTGATGGTCCACTTGGTGAGAGAGATTCGACTATGTGGTCCTATACATTACAGATGGATGTACCCCATTGAACAGTATATGAAGATTTTGAAAGGGTATATCAAAAATTGATGTCGGCCAGAGGGTTGTATTGCAAAGTGATATATTGTTGAGGAAGCCGTTGAATTCTGTACCGAATACTTGTCTGGTGTGGAAAGCATTGGCTTACCGAAATCTCTTCACACTGGGCTGCTTGAGGGTGAAGTAATTTCTGGAAGAAAGGTTTCCACAATCAATATTACAGATCGAGAGTAGGCCCACCTTTATGTTTTGCATAACAGTTTCGACGTTGACCCATATGTTGAAATCCAAAAAGAAATTCTTAGGCATTTGAATCCATCAAGGGCTGAAAAATGGATATCAGATACACATAATCGATAGTTTATAGGATGGTTTTGAGATCATATTTTTAAGTAGTCAGATGAAAATTTAAAGTCAATTTTAGAACGACTTCGATGGCTAGCCGGAGGACCAAGTGTGTATGCATTATCTTACAATGCTTATGTAGTTAATGGTTATACATTTTATACTAATGAACATGATGAAGACAGTACCATGCAGAATAGTGGGGTTACACTTGTGGCTGAAGCGATGCATGTTTTCGGTGCTAAAGACAGAAATCCAATTTATGCGAATATGTCATACTTTGGCATCATCAATCAAATATGGGAGTTGGATTATACGGAATTTCAAGTTTCGATGTTTCAATGCAAGTGGGTTGATAACAGGAGTGCTGTTAAAATAGATGATTTGGGATTCGTGAAAGTTGATTTCAGTAAGGAAGGGGAGAAAGATGAACCATTTATAATGGCATCACAGGCAGTGCAAGTATTTTATGTTCCAGATCCCACAAACCGAAACTGGTCAATTGTTCTGTTATCGACCAAAATAGCTGAAGGGTCAGATGAAAATTCAACGGAAGATGACCCTTTCATTGGGACTTCGCAATCATTTCGCAGTGGTCCCAATGTAGGCGATGTTTTGTATGTCATAGGAGACCACAATGAAGGGATATGGATAGTTGATAGAGGGGTCAAATCCCTTCATCCTTTAAAAAAAGGGAGTTCAATAATCAGGTTATTGATTTTTATTGTAATGTAGATTGTGATACATTATGTTATTATCTATTCACTGCTGCTTTTATGTGATCTAAATTAAATTTTAATCCAGTTCTGTAGAAAATGACTTCTTCACCTGCTGATGCACCCAATCCCGAGACAAAACACGTCCCTCAACCTGTTGCAGCTGGTCCCACTGCTGAGAGACAATAGGTCTCTCAACCTATTGCAGCTGGTCCCACTGCTGACGTACAATAGGTCTCTCAATCTGTTTCAGCTAGTGTCAGTGCCGATGCTAGCGCTTCAGAGAAACATAATGATGATGCAGAAACTGAGGAAATGTTAGGCGATGAAACCCCAGCGAAACAAAAAAAACAGGTGCGCCGTATTTTGACAGTTTTCGCAAAAATCTTTAAGGAAAAAGCAAAAGGCATCAAATATGAGGTGGGATGGAATAAGCTAGGCCAGCATGTAAACCCCAAAAAAGCCATGTTTAGTAGGTACTTTGTAATCATCACTCGACAACGTGTGCCAATTGACGTAGAGTCATGGCACCATGTTGTCAGCGGGTTGAAAACATTAATGTGGGAAGAGATTACGGTAACATTACGATATCATCTATTTAATTTATTAAAATAAAATATTGAAATATTGACTAACCCTTCATCATCTCTTGTAGAGTTCATTTATAGTAGATGTTTCACACAAGGAATATGTTTTCAGACTGGCAGGAAGGATTCATAGAAGCTTTCGCAGCATTTTAACGAAACATCATCTGAAATATACCGAAGGGAAAATCAAGCTGCACCTGCCTCCTCTTTATGCACACTTGATATCCCAAGGAATGTGGGATGCATTTTGAAACCGTCGTGTGGAACAGAATGTTCAAGTACATTGTGTTTGGTTACACGTTGTGTAATGTTGCTTGTATTCATCACGTTGATTGATAGGTTTTTATTTATGAAACAGCAACTGAGTGCTGAAAATAAATAACGGGAAGCAAAACCAGCGTACCCCTACCGTAAAGCAAGGTTGGGGTACGCTTCAATTGAAAAACAATTGGTATGTATTTTAAAAGTACTGTAATAATTTTATGTGACATAAAACAACACTGTAACCATGTTTCTCTGTTTATATGTAGATTAATGAAGAAAATTCTCAAGTCACTTCCATTTGACGCCATGTGCTATGGAAGTAGGCTTGTGTTAATAAATAGGGGAAACTGATAGATGAAAACACACAAAAAGTGTGGGAAACATGTGTAAGTATGACATAATATAAACTTGTTTTTCTTTAAATCACTATTACATAACGATGCTTACTTATTTTTTCATATTTTCTATTTGACATAGTCACAGGAATCAACAACACCCGCATCGGATGCATACATACTTTCAACGGCCTTGAAACAGCCAGAACAGTATGACCGCGTCAGAGGTGTGGGTTTTGGGGTGTCACCCCAGACATATTTTCAGGAAAAAAAACAAGAGGATGAATAAAGTAAAGAATTGCATGTAATGAGAGATAAAGTAGCTACCCTTGAAGAACTAATCCAAACTCAGGGAAAGATGCTAACGAGTTTGATGGAGGAGAGGCGAAGAGAACGAACAACTCAAGAACAACCCCCGCGAGAAGATCCACCCCTCACCAGCTTTGAGGCGAGCCATTCCCCTCAAAGACCTAACTTAACTGAGGTAATCAATGTTATAATATTTATTTTTGTGAGATGTGACTCACATAGACACTGATACCTTTCATGTAATGATATTCTGCAGGGTGAAAATGACTGTGATTTATATCTGTCAACTCCCACCCATCGCCTTGTAGCGAGGGCTACGATGTTCAATATGCAGAATGACACGCTACACTCTAGAACACTTCCAACCGGTCATTTCAAAGTGTCGATTAACGTAGCTCATGAGCCAAGAATCGAGCTACCCATGCCAAATGACTATGACGACATTCATATGGTGGAAAAAGCTGTTGGAACATTCGTTGCATGGCCGTCGAATCTTGTAAAAAACATGTCGAGCAGGAGGTATTCATTTCAAGTTCATTTTTCAAGTAGAACCTTTAACATTAAATTAGAAAATGGATGAACTAATGAATGTTATTACAGAAGGATAAAATGGAGAAGTTAAAACAAAAGAGCGGCTCCAACATTGGATCAACCAAATGATCAAAACGATCTACTGAGAGAGCATTCACCCCGCCCGTTCTATATCCACATTTAATATCATTGCAAGCTCATGTGGATACGAAAATGAAAGACAGCAAGAGTCATACAATTGTTTGTGAAAAATATATGTATGGAGAGGAAACAATAGATTTCGTTAGTGCAGACGCTGTTTCTGAGATCATCACATACAACTGGCTATGCGCCTCAGTAATAAATGTATACATGAGGTATGTTTTCATGATTTGATTTTACAGAAGCTGAAATACTTTGATAATTATGGATAAATACATCTCATATTATTCACAGGCATATATATGAAAAACAATTGAAGGGATTTTACCATGAATACAAATTTGGACACGTTAGTCCTCACACCATTTCTACATAACGAACAGAAATAGATTCTAATTTTCAGGTTGAATTGATGTCAAATATGCTCAGAACGTTTCAAAGAAGAATTACGACTGACAGGATCTTTTTAATACCAACGATGAAAGAGTAAAACTCTACATCTTAATCATATCAATTATATTTTCATTTCTATCAGTACTTATTTCTTTTTTCGTTTTCAGGGAACATTGGATGCTCATTACAATCAATTTGGATACTCCAAAGATAAATTTTCTGGATTCACTGCATGGATATCCAACTAACCGACCACAGATGATGGAGATTATCAATTTTTAATACACTAGATCCAACATTTTAGAACAAATATCTAGTTATATAATTTATATTATCTTTTAATGAGTATTTTGTTATGATAGGGTGGTGTATGATTATCGTCTAAAGGCTGGAATGAATCCAGGGCGTAAGGATGACAATGCCCACAAGATCTACAAATGGAGAAGTATCTGGGTATATATAATTATATTTCACTATCCAAATACATATCAAAACATATTACTTATTTTTTTCGATGTTTCTATAGTTTCCGAAACAAACAAATGACAAGGACTGCGGTTATTATGTTTGTAAATTTATAAAAGAGATTGTATTTCATGAACAAACTAGCATCCCTTAAGAGGTATTTTTGAAAATAATTACTACTTTATTTAAAATAATTATTAATCCATTGTGTATTTATATTTTATCAGTAATACTATGACTGTCGCAAAAACTCCTATTCAGAAGATGATATAAATGTCTTTAGAAATGAATGGGCATCGTACCTGATAGAAGAATGTAAACAAATAGGACAATGAAGGTGAATTCCTAATACTTATGTTATATTTATATTGTCATTGATATCTCCCTTTACAATTATTGAGAATCTATGATCTCCCTTTCTTATGTTTCATATCCTTAGATTAGTGAATTCCTACTACTTAGTTTGAAAATGACATAAACTTTGGAAAACAACACCAATGACATACGGAAAACCAAGAAAACGCATTCGGATTGTTTTGATACTTTAGGAAAACTATCCATGAGTCATTTTTGACGTGTACGAATTGACCGCACCTCAATCCGACACACGGTGTGACCGGTATGGGTAAAAGTGTCTCATATCAGTTTCAAATTGAGATAAACTTTGCAAAACAACACCAATGACATACGCCAAACCAAGAAAACACATTCGGATTGTTTTGATACATTAGGAAAACGATCCACCAGTCCTTTGTGACGTGTAAGAATCCACCACACCTCAATCCGACACACGGTGTGACTGGTATGGCTAAAAGTGTCTGATATCAGTTTCAACTTGAGATAAACTTTGGAAAACAACACCAATGACATAAGGAAAACCGAGCAAACGCATTCGGATTGTTTTGATACTTTAGTACAACAATCCACGAGTCATTTTTGACGTGTACGAATTGACCGCACCTCAATCCGACGCACGGTGTGACCGGTATGGCTAAAAGTGTCTAATATCAGTTTCAAATTGAGATAAACTTTTGAAAACAACACCAATGACATACGCCAAACCGAGAAAATGCGTTCGGATTGTTTTGATACATTATTACATCGATCCACGAGTCATTTGTGATGTGTACGAATCAACTACACCTCAATCTGACGCATTGTGTGACCGGTATGGCTAAAAGTGTCTGATATCAGTTTCAAATTGAGATAAACATTGGAAAACAACACCAATGACATACAGAAAACTGACCAAATTCGTTCGGATTGTTTTGATACTTTAGTAAAACGATCCACGAGTCATTTGTGCTATTTACGAATCGACTGCACCTCAATCTGACGCACGGTGTGACCGGTATGGCTAAAAGTGTCTGATATCAGTTTCAAATTGAGATAAACTTTGGAAAACAACACCAATGACATACGGAAATCCGAGCAAACATGTTTGGATTGTTTTGATACTTTAGGAAAACAATCCACGAGTTATTTGTGACGTGTACGAATCGACCGCACCTCAATCTGACGCACGGTGTGACCGGTATGGCTAAAAGTGTCTGATATCAGTTTCAAATTGAGATAAACTTTGGAAAACAACACCAATGACATACGCCAAACTGAGCAAACACATTCGGATTGTTTTGATACTTTAGGACAACAATCCACGAGTTATTTTTGACGTGTACGAATTGACCGCACCTAAATCTGACGCACGGTGTGACCGGTATGTCTAAAACTGTCAGATATCAGTTTCAAATTGAGATAAACTTTGGAAAACAACAGCAATGACATATGCCAAACTGATCAAACGCGTTAGAATTGTTTTGATACTTTAGGAAAACAATCCATGAGTCATTTGTGACGTGTACGAATCGACCGCACCTTAATCCGACCGACGCACGGTGTGACCGGTAAATCTTTTCATTAGATAAAGAATCAGTATTTATTAAATGAGATAAATCAATCAAAAAAATATTGATTTTATGTTATTCCCTTTCATTGTTATGAAAATGAAAACTTTTGAGTTTAAAATTTCATATTTTAGTTTCACATTTCCATATTAATGTATTCTTTCATATTACTATTTTAATTTCTTTCAATATTTCATTACTAACATAATATTTGTTTTCTTATATTGGTGAATTTTCTTCCTTGAGATTGGATGCTTTGTTCGGCAACAAATACCGTCGAGAGCGGATCACGGATATCAAAGGATGAAACATGAATGTTTATAACTTTTGTTGAATAATTGTAAATGTAACCATGTAAAACAATGTTTGAAATGTATATAGCAATGCATTTTTTTGTATTCATGATGTTAAGTAAATGTATATACCATTGTCCGTCAAAATATTGGGTGCGGGTGCTATGGTGTGCAGGTGTGCATGTGCTACTTTGTGCAGGTATTCTGGTGTGTAGGTGTGCAGGTACTGTTTTGTAGGTGCAGGTGATGGGGACTTTATCAATTCTTTTTTAGCGCTGATAAAGGACACCTTTAACAGCGCTAGAAGAGCGCTGATAAAGGAACTCTTTATCAGCGCTCCATCAAGCGCCGATATAGGATACCTTTATCAGCGCTAAAAGAAGCTCTGATAAAGGGGTCCTTTATCAGCGCTCCGAGAAGCACTGATATAGGTGACCTTTATCAGCGCTAAGAGAAGCGCTGATAAAGGCGGTCCTTTATCAGCGCTTTTATTAGCGCTGATAAAGGTCCCCTATATGAGCGCTTCTCGGAGCGCTGATAAAGGGGACCCCCCCCCCCCTTATCTACGTCGGCATTAACAGCGCTTTTCTAGCGCTGTTAATGCCGATTTTTAGCGCTGATAAAGGGCCAGGTTGTAGTAGTGATATATGGTGATCTAACTCAAAAAGGACATGGAAATTTCACACCCATTCTTATATAATGAAAGTACCTATGTTTTTTAATGTAAATAATTTCTACATGTACTAAGTTAAAAGGTATGTAATCAGAGTGCTGGCATATAGATTCAACATTCATCACTCCAACACTGGAGTCCCTATCCTAAAAGACGAACTTGAAACACTAATAACTATTTCCCCAAACCAATATCACTAAATTTAGTCTTAGGATATAACCAAATCCTTTGAAATCACTATATCGTGACTTGAACCATTGGGGTCCGACCTGTGACTACCTCAATCCCACCTCCAACAGGCCAAGGACTGTTGATAAGTGTCAAGTATGAATATCCCACAAATGGGAGGCATCGGCCTAAAGTAGTTGAACACAAGCACACATATATACTCCCACACAATGATGATACATAAAGTAATTGATACCAATACATGCGTAAATATATGATCCCACAACAAAGTATGGAAGTAAAGAACTAAATGTGAAAATGGGGGAAAATACAAGCCCAACCACAAACTATATAGAGTACAACCTACTCCATGGGTGAGGACTAAAATCAAATTAAAGCTCCTAGAAAACACTTTGGTATGTCAAGATCATGCATTTATCTACCTAATCGCTATCCTTCGAGGACACTATCAAATGGGTTTTAATCTTCATAAGACAATACATGTGAAGGAAAATCCCATGTAGGGGTGGGTATAATAATACCCAGTAGAAAACCCCAAACCCTCTAAACACAAAGAACCAAATACAGTCATCTTAATAAAATATATAAAAATAAATGTATAATAGAAAACACCCATATATACTCAAAAAGGACACTTCACTGCTAGTCATTCAGAACCGACTTCTAGCTATAAAATTATATTCAAAGTAATGTTCATTCTAGGATAATCAACTCCACGAGCCATGTTATCATTAAAGACACTCATACAATAGGTCAAGATCATTGTTCCATATATAATAAATCTCAATGGTCTCAGAATACATTGATACTCATATAGGGGATCACACCTAGAACTATTGTGGGACTCCATGAACCCTATCTAGATCAGCTCGATATGTAAGGGATCATATGTCAATGATACCATGAAACCTAATGATTCGTCTTGATAGATGGAGGATCAACACCCTGCTCAAGGATGTCATCCAGATTCCACAAACCCAAACACTGGTATAAATATGATATAGGATCACTGTACAATCTCACATAGGGGAATTATATACTCTATCCAATAATCATCCACCATAGGGGATCACACTCATGTGATGCAGATGTAATGTTTCACTTTACCCTATAGGGAATGGACCAAGGTAACACAATTAACCTAGACTATTACAAACTAAATAAATAGATGGATATAAACTATATTTAAGGGGTTACATAGTGTGTACAAGGGGTACATGATGTGTCCATTTATCCTTGGGTTTGAACATGTTGTAAAGAATCACAATGAATGTAAATATCAAGATACTTAGTGTATAGGAACATTAAATAGTGTGTAGAGATCATGGGACACCATAAATTTGTCATATGGTTAAGTTTTTATACTTGTAATTCCCATGTAACAACCCTTTAATAAGATTTTATGTCTATGTCCTAGTATATGACATGACACTGGCCATGTAAATTTGGTTGTGTCTATGTACTTTTCAGAGTACTGGCTAACTCATCACGAAGGGGTCACATGGTATCTAACCATGTCACATGTCATGTGATACTTAACTCTGTCCAAAAACCTATAATCATTGTTAGGGGGTCCCAAAAAACATGTAATACCAAACTACACTCTATTTTGATCAGTATTTCTAGATCCATTGGATCTTCCTCCATGTCATCCTATGCGTTTCTGGAGCCACCACCATCACCAAAACCTTTATATTAGGGTTCAATCAAACATTTCCATCATCAGTGGATAAAATATGGGCTTGACTCTGCTTGTAAAATGATCTATAAATCAATATTTCACTAAGAATCAAAAATGGAAAGAATTGATCCTTAAAATCCGTCTGATCAATCTCCAATCTTCCACCACCATCATTACACCTTGATCACACAATCAATGTCACATACCGAGTTTGGTTTCCACCAATACCAGCACCAAAACTGACATGTGGAAAGGAAAAAAGGTAATTCCCTATCCCTACTAGCTATCACACGTTCATGGGTATCAAACAATTTGTTTTGGGAATGATTTACTCGAGTGTGAGAGCATAAAACCTCAAAAATAGACCATAATATAAATATGAAATCTCCAGCCAAACATGTCTTAATAAAAAATAGTAATTGAATAAATGTATTTTAATATAGTACAATAGTTCAAAATACAAATAATTAATGCATAAATACTTCCACAAGGACTCCACATGACAAGGGGGTGGTCACCCTCTGAGTCGTCTCCACAACACTACACCGTAGGTGGGGTATAACAGCACGAAATGCCTTCACCTGAGGCTTTACCTATTCCTAAGTCAAACATGATCAATTATACTTATACCCATGGGGTGTAAGTAGGGTTTAATCCTAATCGCAATAGGATACCACCTAATTATTCTAATGTTCATGTAATATAAGGTGAAAAATCAAATACTTTTAATATGCAAAGGAAAGTAGTGTTAAGTTCCAGGAAATGAAACTTTCAATTGATAACAATTTTCAATCTTAAACTTTAAGAATGTTAACACAATTAAATATACCTATTAGATATTTTATTTTACTTCCATACAAACCCTAATACAAGGGTAAATACTATAAATCCACAGATCCATAAAATCAGGAACACCCCTAGGCACTAGATTGTTTCGGGCCCTATGTACCTCGTACCTCATTGTAAAGTAAACATAGTAAAATATATTCTCATGCACAATAAACTAGTAGGGAACATAAAAATAACCTATTGGTCCCCAATAATCATCCATATAGTTTATTTATATTGTCATTATCCAAATTATATGTGAAACAAAGACAAAACCCATCTGATCCACTAGCTGTACTAGTACATATCTGCCCCACCTATGTAACTGGACTTCCCCCTTTGTGATCAAACTATTTTAGCATGATACACAAAACCATTTTCATATAAAATACATCTAATGGTCACATAAAAACATTTTTTTAGGTATACACATTTTAAACCACTTAAAACATCCAATAAAACACTTTTATTTTTTATTAAAACGATTCCTTAAAAATCCTACATTGTTTTGCACCCAAAACTCTTTGAAATACCACTTTGCATACCATGTGCATAAAAATGGTCACAAAAATAGAAATGGAATCCCAAAAACATTTCAAATAAACCAACAAATCAATTTTAATGCAATATCATGTGAACCAAGAAATGTTATCTTTGTAAAATCTTTATTTTTAAACAAACATGGAATTTAATGTTCACAAGTTGAAAAAACACCATTAAACCCCACTTTCGCAGCAACAACCAAAGGGTTTAAACCTTCATAACATAATTTTTATCCTTATTATATTTCAATAAAATAAACTATGTATTTTTATGGCATCCCCAATTGAAGTATTAAAAGATTCTTAGGAACCCCCCCCCCCCCACAATTTCACATAAAATTGGCACTAAAAATTCATTTGCATTATAGACTACACTAAAACTAGTTTTCACAGCAATAATCAAATTAAATGATCAGGAAAATATCAGAAACATGGAATGAGAATTCAAAAAAATGTATATGCATGGAATCACCTACCAAATTAAAGAAAACCCTTGAATCCTTTGTGTAAAAACTTAATCGGACCACATCCACTCATCAAGAAAGGTAGATCAAGCATAAAAACAAAATATTGGACCAAGAAACCCCAAGGTTAAACCCTGGGTATAAAACCCTAGTTTTTAGACATTAGTAACCTCAAAGATAAGGGATGAAACCCTAATGAAATTGAATGAAACCCTAAGAAAACTAAAAGAAGAATAAAGGAGACCCACTTACTTGAGGGATCTTCAATAAATATCCTGAAATACACCAGTAAATGAATTTTCAAATAGAAAAAAATTCAATGGAGGTTTGAAAAATTATGAAAAGATCATGTAGAAACTATAATTGGGGGAAAATAGTGAGAAATGAAGGATTTATGAAGGAAATAATTTACCACTTCAAATTTGTACAATTTGAGAACCCCTTTGACGGTCTGCCCTAATTCGTGATTCACACAATCACTAAATAAAAGGAGAAGGAAATTGGGACGTTCCTAAGTAAGTTATATTTCATTGGGAGGTAAAATCACAAAAAAATAGTATAAAATGAATACGTTATTAAATAAACAAACTTTATTCTTAAAACTAGAAATGAGTTTCCAGGAAGGACTAATCTCTTAAATAAAATCCAAAATCCACCATGATTATGGATTCATAAATGGTCTGAATTAATATAGTGGTGTTAATAGGTCAGGGGAGGCCATGTATGAATTGGAACGGATAAAAAATGTTGAAAAATGAAGGAGTTATAAAGGAAACAAAATTTATTTTTAAATCTGGAATTGGGCTCACGGTTTGGCCCAAATCATGAAAACTCACTCATTCCTCAAAAAATGAATGGTAAACCCCCAAAATAAAGCAATAATGGAAATTAAATTAAAATTAGCTTTAACATATGTCATATATGTGACAATTATCCCCACTATGAAAGACATTTATCCTCATAAAGTTAACCTGAATCTTGATTTGAAAACAAGAATAGGTACTCTTCCTCAATCCATGACTTCTGATCCCAGGTCTCATGTGTATCACTGCCTTTCTACCAACGAACCCAGACTAGCGGAATAGAATTCACTAAAAGAACCTTCTCTTGGGAGTCCAATATTTTCACCAGCCACTAAAAAACTAACAAGTCATGCTCTATCTTCAGTTCTTCCCAACTCAACACATGGCACATATCTGGGTTGTATTTCTTCAACTATGAGACATGGAAGACGTCATGGATGGACGTCAACTGATAAGGTAAGTCCAACCAATAAGCCACCTTTACAATATGATCAGTGATTTCAAATGGTCCGACATATCACAGCGTCATGTTCCCTTGCTTCCTCAGTTGATGATGGCCCAAACAAGGGGCCACTTTCAAGAATCCCCTAACACCCACAGAAAACTCTATGTCTTGACGCCTCTGATAAACATATGATTTATGGAGACTCTAAGATTTTGATAAATGCTTCCTAATAACCTTGAACTTGTAAAACATATCTTGCACCAGACTTCGCCCCATCAGTGAGGTCTCACCTACCTCATCCCAACACAGGGGGGACCGACAAGGCCGACCATAGAGCACCTCAAAAGAATCCATTAAAATCAAGGATTGGTAACTATTATTATAAGAAAACTCATCCAACCCCAAATGGATATTCCAAGAACCTCTAAAGTCTAAAACACATGCACATAGAATTTCCTCCAGTATCTTGTTCACTCGTTCTGTCTGACCATCCGTTTGAGGATGTTATGTCATGCACATCTTAATCTGAGACCCCAAGGCCTTTTAAAGGCCTTCACAAAACAGAGAAGTGAAAAGGGGGTTTCTATCTGATAAAACTGATGATGGAACGCCATGGATTCTTACTAACTCCTGAAGATATAAACAACCCAACTCCTCCACTTTAGCTATATCTTTTATTAGAATGAAGTGAGATGATTTGGTCAGATGATCAATCACCACCCATTCTTACCCTCATGTGTGTGAGGTAAGACAACAATGAATTCCATGGTGACCTCATCCCACTTCCAAGTAGGAATGGGTATGGATAGAGAAAACTGGAGGTTATCTGATGCTCTGATTTCACCTGTTGAAATGTGTATCATCTCGACACAAATTCATCTATGTCATATCACATACCTGGCCACTAGAAATGTCGTCGCACATCATAATACATCTTGGTGGCACCCGGATGGATAACCCACTAAGATTGGTGTCTATCCTACATCACCACCTTCCACATAGACAATAGCACTACTGAGCAGCCCTTGAAGCATAAGATGACCTCTAGGGATGATGACCAATTAGAGTATGTCTCTCGACCAATGTAGAAATATCCTTGACCACTGACAAAGCTCGTCACTTGGCTGTTCCTGCGGAATCAATTCCAACAGAGAAGGATTCAATTGGATTCTTTCCAGGAACACACCTCAACTATGCTCCCTAGTCTCCACATGCATCTTAGTAAAGAGTCCCATAAAAGCCCGCTCATCACCGGACTTACTCAAATACTGTACTAGAACTCTTCTGCATGAGCCGTTAGCCACAACATTACCCTTTCATGGGGTATAGACAATGTTAAAGTAGAACCCCTGCAAGTACTCGATCACACGATGCTGCCTCAAGCTGTGGCCCTTCTATGAGAAGATATAGGCCAATATTTTGTGATCATAGTATACCACAAACTTCTTTCTAAAGATATATTGACACAAGGTCTTACAATAATTTATCACCACTGCTAATTCCAAGTCATGGGTTGGGTAATTATTTTCGTGTGGTTGGAGTTAACGAGATCCATACACCACATCATGATCATCCTGCATAAGCATGCACCCAATACCCATACCTAAAGCATCACAATAGACCACACACCCCTTCCCAGCCTCAGGAAATATCAACATAGGGGTGGTTGTCAACCACCTCTTTAGCTTTTCAAATGATGTTTGACATTATGGGTGCCATACAAACTTCACCCCTTTCAGGGTGAGCGCGGTCATCAGTGATGAAATCCAAGGAAAACCCCAAAAAATATTTTGTAATAACCATATAGGACATGGAAACTACATATCTCAAACACATTATTTGGTTGATCCCATGACATGATTGCACTGATCTTCTTGGGGTCCACTGAAACCCCTTGCTCCGAGATCACATGCCCTAAAAATTTCATCTCCTAATCTAGAAAGTACACTTTAACAACATTTCATAGAGGTGGTGATCCCACAAAGATACTAAGATGATCCTAAAGTGATGTTTATGTTCCTCCTCAGAGCCACAGTACACTAGAATGTCATCCAAAAATACCACAACAAAGGAATCAACTTATTGATGGAACACCATGTTCATGAGGGCCATAAAAACTGGTGGAGAATTGGTCAACACAAAGGGCATGCCCAAATACTCAATGTGGCCATACCTACTTCCGAAGGTTGTCTTTGGGATATCATCATCTTTCACCCTCGGTTGACGGTATCCTGAGTTCATGGATATTTTTGAAAACCACTTTTCCCCCTTCAAATGATTGAACAAATCATATATTCTAGGAAAAGGGTATTTTTTTCTTAATTGTTACCATATTCATATTCCGTTAGTCAATACAAAACAGAAGGGATCCTTCAGCCTTTTTTTTGAAAAACATAGGATTAGCCTAAGGAGAGATGCTCGGGCAAATGATTCCTTTGTATTTTAAGTCATCTATTTGTATCTCTAATTCTCTAATCTCGATAGGGGAAATGCGATATGAGGTAAGAGATATTGGTTTTGTTCCTGGCACCAGATCAATCAAAAACTCCACATCACGCTCTGGGGGAAAACCTGAAAAATCATCCTGGAATACCTCAAGAAACTCATTAACTACATGAGTTAGTGAAACTTCTGGGGAAAGACAATTTCCTCTAGAGTGAGTGATGATAACTAGAAGATAAGACTTCCCAAATCTGGGAGTGGAGGTCTTGTGCAACCCGACTGAGGATCCCATTCTCCATGAAAAACTTGACGACTCCCATCAGGTATTGTGAAACTCACTCACCACCTATAGAAATCAATGTGTGCCTAGAAATGTAATATACAATCCATGCCATGTATTATGTCAAATAGTTTCATATCTAATACCAAGAGTTCCCACTCCATCCCATCCCCAGACATGGAAAGTGCACATGAGGGGCACCTGAGACCCTACTCCGTCTTTCCCAGTGGCATCACCAACTCCATCACAATAGATAAAAACTCGGTTGGTAAATTCAGCATGTCCACAGAATGGGATGAAATTAATGAAACATAGGCACCAATATCAAAAAGACTAGTAGCTATAGAATATGCAATCAAAACGATACCTCAAACAGTCGATTGTCCCACCTCTAATCCTGCTGGTGCCTGATCCACAGCATGGATATGTCCGGTGTCTACCAAAGGATGTCCTTTAGTCTATGGTTGTGCCATGAAATGGATCTGCCTAGAAGATAACCCATCCCTAATACCATCGTCAACAAATCGAGATCCCCCAGTCCTTAACGACTTAGAATGTGTTGGCACTCCTCTTGGAACCACTAACCCTACCCAACTCTAAAGTGGATGTTCCACCCTATAGGAGCGCTGTAAATGCCCCATTCCTCCTCCCTAGTAACAAGGATTTAGAGAAATTGGGAATGTTGTTTAGATGCTCCTTGGGATTCCCACACTATTGGCACATGACCGATCATGCATTAGAAGCCACAGATAAAAACTTCCTTGAAGAGTGGCCTGATCTACCACCTCCTTTATTCACCAGTTCCTACCACTTCCTTTTCATCTCTAAGGAGATCCCATTTCCCACTATTGATACTAAACCAGAGAAACTATCCCTACCTTTCCTATCAATCTCAACCATACATGCCCGATCAACGACCTTAGCATAGGTCCTCATCTTGAACAAGAAATCCTGGGAGTATATCTCTGGTCGCAAGCCTTTCTCAAACCTTTAAGCCTTCAATTGTTCATTCAAGACGACTTCATGGGCATACTAAACCAACTCAGTAAATTGGTTGGCATACTCCTTTATAGAAATATTCCCATGAAAAAGGTCTATGAACTCTCTCAACATGTCATATGCCAAGACCTCAAGGAAGTACTGTTTATTGAAGATGGACTTGAAATCTCCCCAGCACATCTGCTCATTATTTCCAGTCTGAAGCACTAAATTCCACCACTTACGGTTGGGAAGATCCAATAGAAATGAAGCACACTTCACCCTAAGATCCTTGGGTGTTTCTATGAACTCAAAAATACGCTCGATCTTCTCGAGCCATTCCTCTTCTTTTTGGGGTTTTGAGCTGCCTTAGAAGGTAGGTGGCTTGTTTTTTTGATACTCATGTGCTTTATTTTTTCTAGGACCCATCTATTCTGCCCTAACAGAAATTGGAGTAGGATCCGGTATTTATCCCAAATCTTGTACATACCTGACAGCAACCTCGACTATCATCTTATCAGTCGGTGTGGGAGAACTCTCTACGGCTTCCTCCTGTGGGTGCATGGGAGCTTCCCAGGGAGGCATGTTTCTACAAAATGCAACAATCACAAAAAAAAATCAATACCACTATTCAGAAAATTTTAATCAAATACGTAAAATATAAATAAATTAAACACATTTAAATAATAAAAGTAAAAACTACTCCACCCCCGCCCGGTGTCCACGTGTGGTCTGTAGCCCACATGGCTCACCTAGAAGTTAAGTAAATCAGACAATTACAATGTCCCTCAGTGACTCAAGGTATTCCATGAGAGGTGAAAGCCAGGCACCTTACTCATGACCAAAACCCCAAGCCCTGACAATCCTAGCTCATGTCTATCCTGACTCAACTCAAAATTGTAATATAACACCAAAACATTAACATCCTTTGATAAAAAAAAATTTCACGAACAGAGTCTGGTCGTCCCCAATACCAGCACCAAACCCAACCCATGGGATGGACCAAAGGTCGTTCCCTTGCCACGAGTTGAGTTTGGTGCCGGTATTGGTGGGGACCAAACTCATTTCGTGAAAATCAATCAAGCACTGTAACCATGACATTGATCTATTTCACTGAAAAATGGTTGTGCAATTATTGAATACTGGGTATTCATTAAACCATGGGATAAAAGATATAACTACAATGAATTTTTAAAGAATGGGGGGAATCTAAAATCCAAAAAATATGATGAATAAACCTCAAACATTGTTCATTCGACCTCAATTCATTGTCATAGAAAAAAAATCAAAGAGTAATAGATAAACATCAAACAAAAAAATCCATTAATGAAAATCTACCGATGATGGGTGTATCAAATATATTTTTTGAATTCATCTAGGTTCATCCAGGATTATAAAATGGGATGGAAAAAATATAATAATATTTCCTATATAGATTTTGGATCGATTTTTGTCGAAGAACAATTTTTCCCTCCCATCATTGATGATATCCATGAAATCTGTTGTTGTAGCAATCCATGGTCCTATCTGATCCATCATCATTCACCAAGAATGCTCTCCTCACATGGTCTCTAGGTCTCTAGGTTTTAGTGTAAAACCATTTTCCAAATACTATAATAGTGTATTTATAAAAAAAGTCAATTGTTTCATCTAATAAAATAAATTAACACATTTGATTTATATATTTTATTAATTCCTCACCTGTGATGAATTTTCCACAAACACACCATACTGATAAAGGTTATTTCAATACTAGAATATAACTAATGTTTTGATCTCAACAGTGCCCTCATAATTATGATCTTGTCCCCCATTCAAGAGTTACTCAACTTTTTAATAAAAACTGCATGTTCATGTTATTTAATATATTTCAGAGATTTATTTTAGGAACATCGGTCCTAAAAATCACATGGCATCTCCATGCATGGACTAAAAAAATCCATATAATATCCAAAAAAAATTACACAAAAAACCAAGTCATTAAAACATTCATGAAAAAACATTCTTGATAAAATGAAGTAACTAAAACCCAAAACAAGGTTAATAATGAAATACTATTAACGAAAGAGTGATAAAATGTTGTAAGAGGATAATATTATAAATTATAAATATGAATATCATAATGTTATAAATTAATAGCATGTTTAAAACTATTATATAGCCGTGTGAATAACATTTGGATAAAGAGAATACTAAAGTAACGAATTTTATATCAAATTACACTTCATTAATACATATTTGTAATTATACAACTATTCACAATATGTGGTGTATATACAGACCCATTGAAATATTTAACATCAACAACTTTTTATTCATGATGATTAATGTTTCAATTTATTTTTTTATTTTAAAGGGATATAATTTAATAGTTTCTAAAGAGGTTGGGTTTTATTTTACAATCTCAATTGTGTTGGGACTGCATAAATTCACATTGAAGGAATATTATAATCCATCCTTCATAAAATCCATCTATTTTCTTATCCTATTGTTATTTAAGGATTTTTCATATTCACATAAAACTTTTCCTCTCTTTAAAACATGAATCAAAAATGAAATTTCTAAATGAAACCTTAGTTTTATTTCTCTTTTAATTAGATACATATTTCTTCCATGACAATATTTTTTAAAATTATTTTTAAAAGGTCCATTTATTTACTTAAATTATTTATTACATACTTTTTAATTTATATATGACATTTTAATTGGTTGAAACGAATATTTTAAATGTTTTATAAAAGGTTCATTGTTAACTTTATTTATAAAAAAAGAAAATTAAGGATTTTTTAATGCGTACAATGTTAATGTACCATCCCATAACCATAACCATTTTATGATATTTAGATTATTTTGAAAGGTTTATATTGTTTAAAAAAAATACTTAAATAGAACATATTTTAAAGTTTAACTTTTATTTTATTTTATTCATAAAATGACTTGAATTTTATTAAAAGACTATATTTCTGATGAATTGATGGTCATCTTTTGTCTCTTATTATTTTTGTCATTAACATTACCTTGAAAAATTAAATTTTCTTATGATCAATGGAAATTATATTTCTCTTCAATATAAATATTATTTGTATCTTGGATATGATCATTTGATAAAATTTATACCAATTCAACATATGGTGTTTTAATTTGAATGGCATTTTATAGAATAGGGAAATATTAATATTATTTATTATTTATTCAAAGTGAAAAATTATTTATTAGAATATTGTTTAAAAAATAAAGTGTTAATTAAATATATGAGGAATGCATTATAAATATAGTGATGAGTGGGGCTTGGAATTATATACATCCTCAATGCATCAATTTATCTCATGAGACAAATTGGTTTGTCAAATTAAATGGTTTTCTGGTGTACGCATACTAATCGATTAAACTATCTTAGAAAAATGATTGTACAGTATAAATATCATGATGTCTTAGATAATGGTATACAATGTTATTAATTTCCTTTATTGTGGTCTTGGTTTTTATTATTAATGATATTTTTTTATTGATATTATCCATGGATTCATTTCATACTCATGTTATTGATTAAATGCATTTTTTTCAATTATTTACATTACCAAATTGATTATACCTTGTTTACTCAAGATTGTTTCTACTGTACATAAACCTTACTGAGAATTTAACCTCACCTTTATTTTATTTCTGTTCCCTATGATATAAAATATAATTCTTTTAATGATGTTAGAGATGCTAAATTTTTTCCTTTTCTACATATTATATTTTATTCGCACTATAAAAAATGGGAATCAGGAATGTATCTAGTTATTCAAGCCAGGTACACTGATTGATCCTTTATGATGTGATATATTCTATATCATGATAATGTAATAATGTATCCCCCATATATAGTTTACTAAATTTGAGATTTTTATAGTTGGTATTAGAAAAAATTTAATAGAATAATTGAAAAATAGATTTAAGAAAACGTAGACTATATAGAGCATAACCCTATGAAATAATTTTTTTAGATGTCTAATTGTAAAATAATATCATAAAACTTTTATATAAGAATATATTATGTGATATTACCTATAAATATATCCATTTTTGGATACTAAAATTGGATATGGTTTTTTCACGGGTTCATATAGGGGTAATAACCTGAAAAACAATTCGATCAAGTATATCACAACCTTTATTCTAGTGCACAGTGAATCAGCCCTTATTGAGAACCTGGTTTGACACTACAAGAGAATATTATTTGGTTAATTCATATTTTTTTTACCAAACATTATGAAATATTTGAAAATATTTGTATGGTTTAAATATATTATAAAATAAACAAAGTTTATAATTATGAGATTAAAAATTCATAAATTTTCAATTTATGTTATGTAATACATTAGATTTAGAATTATATAATGTGATTTAAAATTCATAATGATATGATCTAATTCATATTATTTTATTTTTTAGAAGTGTATTCTTCCCAAAATAATTGTATCATTATTCATTGAATGATTAAATTTCCCTATTGTGTAATCCAATTAAAATAGTGTTTGAGCTAAAAAATCATATCCATATTAGGGTAGATGACCCATGTTATGACTAATAACCTTGAACATATAGATAAATATAATTTTACAAGACAATATAAAATTATGTGGGATTGTTTCATGTTACTTAAGCCTCTATATTTTAGTGTAACTTTTAATCTAGTGGTAGTCAGGAAATGGATTAAGTACCTTGAAATGATATTTATGGCCTTGGGATGTGATGAAAGTGAAAATTTTATACTAAGAGTGTATTATCTCAAAAGTGATTTTCATATATGGTGTTCTTTGATCCAGAATACTATAGAGGAAGATAAAATAGAAAACATGGTTTGGAGTTATTTTAAACTAACATTTTTTTATAAATATTTCCCTCATTATAAATGAACTAAAATGAAGAACAATTTCCTCAACATAAAGAAAAATGAATAAAATAGTGTTTTGGGGTATGAGGATACCTTTACTAGACTATCCAGGTATTCTATGAATTACATATATAAATCAAAAAGAATGAAATTCCATTTCTATTAAGGGCTTAATCCGTGTCTCCAAATGGAACTAGTTTCTCAATTATTTTCCTCATAAGATAAAATTGTTTTATACACTATCAAAACCGAGAAGGGTTTTTCAAGATCCTATATATTCAATGGAAATAAATAAGAAAAAGGGTTGGATGAAAACCAAGAAAAATGGAACACATCAAAGAAGAATATTAAAATGAAAAAATTTATTTCATGTGAAAATTGAGGTGAGAAACATCCTAGAAAAGGTTTGAAGGGAATAAGATTTCATTATAAGTGTAGATATAAGGGTTATTTGGATAATTAATGTAAGGGAATGAAAGAGAAAACTACTATATAGTGTCTCTACTATAAAGAAATGGGTAATTATTCAAACTGATTTCCAATAATTCAATGGAATATATAATAGAATAGGCTAAGGGGAGAAGGAAAAGCATATAAAATCGCTAAAACTAAGGTTGATGTTCAAAAAATGTGGTTTGGGGTACTTTAATAATTTCTTCAAATATAGATAATGATTTTTTTGTTTTGGATCCTCACACTATTTTATATCTTCTATTTTTTCCATGAAAAATAGATATTTACCTAAAACCTTAAGAAGGGAGTTTCCAGTTAAAACGCCTAGTGGAAATCTCACTACAACAAGGATGTGTGAGGTAGTTCCCATTACGAAACAGAATGTGTTCTTTTTTCAAAATCTATTATTATATATATTTTAACACCCCAAGGAGTTAGGAATAAATTTAATATAAAATGTATGTAACAATGAGTATCTATGAAACAAACACTTTTTTATTTATAGAATATAGTTATAACCTAGTTGTTAAACCTAATTTTTTAGATTTTGTGTTTTGTATTTCAAAAAATGGACATATATGATTGCGATTAGTAAGATATTTATAGTCTGATAGGATCAACATAAATTTTTAGTGAATAGTAACTTGACCCTTCTAAATAGTAACTCTACCCTCATGAATAGTAATATGACCCTTATGAATAGTAACCTCATCCATGAGAGTATAAATAAAATTTAGTCACATTATAAATGAATGTATGATACCATGGTATAAGTGTAGGAATATTTGTGAGTAATAAATATTTAATTTAAATTTTATAATTAATAAATTTATTTAAAATAAATTTAATTTTTTTAAAATTTATTCCTAAAAAAATATTGTTTTTTGTTGTATGATTTTAGGATAATATAATAAGACCTTAGTTATTTTTTAGGGTGTTATAAAATCAGTTTTGATTTAAAAAAATGTATTTTTTGAGTAAATGATGGTTTTAATTAAAAATTAAATTTCTTATATTCAAAAAAATATTTTGATAAAATGGAGTCCATTTTTGTATTCTACATGTTGAAAAATGGATAGGTTGAATTTTTCGGATTTTTCTGAAATATTTTAATTTTTGGTGAATGGTAAAATACGTTAATTTACAGTATAAATACTTTATAATATAAATAAAATATTTCTTGAATCATGGATAATATACGAAACCCTTATTTATAACTCACATGAACATATTACTATTTTTTGGCATAATAATCAAACATTAGTGATTCTTTTGAGAAAATTAAAAAATAATGAATTAGATATTCAAAAATTACCCCTCCCATCTACTATAAAACTACCCCTCACTCCCTCTCCTCATCACGTATATAAGCCTTGAAACTTGACAAAGTTATACCAAAATACTCTTATCTATCCTCTCCCCATTTTCATTAGATA
Source organism: Viscum album (assembly GCA_963277665.1). Taxonomy (NCBI): domain Eukaryota; kingdom Viridiplantae; phylum Streptophyta; class Magnoliopsida; order Santalales; family Viscaceae; genus Viscum; species Viscum album. The sequence goes on from OY728165.1 coordinate 933,702,883, forward strand.
TTTGTCTTTCTAAAATACCACAATCAATCCCATTAAGGTGATTCTCAAGGAGTATCCAAGAGGCAAAATTCTCTCCCTTTTTAATTTATTTTCTTCTCAAGTTCCTCCTTTGTTTATTATTATCTCCTCACCACCTATTTTAAAATGATCATGAAAACTAAAATAACATCTATATTCTATAATTATATCATGTCAATGTAAGATACATCGTCAATCTTTTTACTTTATCTCTCTTTTATTTTAAAAACGAAGTCATCGTCCCAGAGGTGCCAATTTACAACCTATGTGGATGACGAACCTTTGTTCTAAAATTTTTCCTTCAAGTATGGTAATGAAACAATTTTTATTGTCGAAAAATATTCTAAAATATGAATTATATATTATGTAATGATTCCAAAACCATCATTTTTACATGATACTAAATAATAGAACAAAACTTGTTCGTTGTGATTGAAAAACCACTGTAAAAAAATAAATGATTATCCCTAAATGACTTATCCTTGAACTATGTAACCAAATGATATATATAACCATTTACACTTATATATTTTCATTAATAATATATAAATTCAATCCTATAAAATTATATCCATTCCACATCAACTTTCATACTTATAATCAAGTGAACCGATCATGAATATCAAGAAATTAACACTTCGGAATGACGTAATTAGATATTTTAACTTATCAAAAGTCCATAAATGAACTTAATAAAATTATAATAAATTATATAAAAGTTTAATAGATAATTAATTACATTATTAATGGGTCTAATTTCATATTCCAGGACCTAAAGGTCTAGTGAAGAACACGTTCGGACATAAGGTAAGGGATTTTTACCCGAACCTCCATTTTCATTTATGTTACTCTTATTCAATACTTACCTAAATTAAATTCTTATAAATTCTTATTTAACCATCCTAAATTATATTTTAATGTTCTATATATGTGTATAAAATAGAATTGATATTTATTTTATGGGGTGTTACATGTTTTAAATGTATTTTAAAAAAATTATTCCAGATAAACAAGCCCATTTCAAAAGAACATCAAAAATTTTTATATATTTTTAAATAAACTCTATAACATGATTTAAGAAACCATTATTTTTATAAAATCACTTTTTTTACGAAAAATATACCTTAATTCACTTATGGTTTTATACAATGATTTTTTCAAATGGACTATTCTTTTCAAAGTAAAAGAGTATTTCTATCAATAATTGCATGATTATTTTATAAGTGTATTTCCATCAATTTCTACACTCTTATTGATTCATATGTTGTATTGGGATAAATATTTTTTGATATCATCTACCATGTCTTATTGAATGGTTTATGATAAGTTTAATTATGGATGTTCTATCTTGAAACCATTGACCATATTACTTCTAATAGTTAGTGTTATGTTTAATTATTGTCAAAATTGATTTATATTTCATATGTTAGTTTTAATATGAATGTATATGTTCTTCATGATTCACCCCATTCATTCGAGGAATAAATTTTAATTATTAATTGGTGAATGGGGGCCTCTATAGCCCCTCTTTTCATTAGTAGGTCTGATGAGACAAACTAGATTGGTTTTTTCCCATTTATATATAGTCTTGGAATGGGGCCTTGATAGAATGGTTATGATGTCCCTCATTATTCATTCCCTCATTATGTAACAAGTAAGTGATATTGCTTGTTATTATTTGATGAGTATAATATACATTGTTAGGTCTTATCAAGTAAGTATACATTCTTATTTTATAAAAACTGTATTATTCTCAAGTATATGTTTAAAGTGATGTGTTTTTAATTTCTCACCATGATTAGTGTTTATGTTTATGATTACTTATGCTATATTACTTACCCTTAACAAGCATCTGATCTCACCAATTTTTTAATGTTTTATTTTTTACCCAAGATGTGAAGAATTATATTATGAATGACTTTCAAGGATAATCTAGAAGTTTTTTATGGTTGAAATAGAATTTATATGTTTTATTTAATTTTTATTTTTCATGTTGAACTTCTATATGTTTCTTGTTTTCCAAACATACTAATCTATTAATTTCTTCGTGAAGCTTTTTACTTTTAATATTCCTATATAATAAAATAATGCATTGAATCTGGGCAACTGTTGTCGGGTATTTATAGTTGTTATTAGAAGAAGTTTAGAAGAAAACTTGGAAATTAGATTTAAAAAACATATATTAGGGAACAAAACCCTAAGATATACTTTGAGGATAAGTATACAAGAACATCCTAGAATTTTTTTAAGGTATAGATTATGTGGATATTTCTAAAAAATATATGTCCATATCTGGATACTATAAGTGGACTTGGTTCTAGCATTGATGTACCTAGCAGTAACAACTCTGACAAGGTGTTCCGGTCCGGATTTTTGGTAACCACATAGATGACAATGGGCCTTAATGCACACATGGTTTGATGCTCCTAGGGGATATGCTTAGATAATTCACATTTTCTTTATAATCTAATATGAAGGATTTAAATGTATATAAGTAATCAAATTAACCATTCTCATGTTTATGAGATTAGACATGCATAAAATTTAAATTTATGTTAAGTGTTTTTCTAGTTTGACATTATACATTATTATTAATAACATAATTTAGTGCATGCTGTTATTTAGAAGTTGAGCCTAGTGGAAGGAATGGAAACCACATGAATGAATGAATCCCATGTAGATATTTCCCAACTATGAAAAATAATTACGTTTTTTTTCTAAAGCTATGATTGGTGGGGATCAACTTATTACTATATTGGGACAGCTGGCTAGAGTTACGAACAATAACCTTACCCATTTAGAGAATCCTAATCCACAACGTGGAGGAGTAATGGTATACCTCTTTATGTTACAAAAACCTCCATCATTAAATGGGACTATAAATCCATTCATAGAAGAGTAGTGGATACATTCTTTAGAGAAGATATTTCTCTCTTTGGAAAGTAATGAAATAGAGAAGGTTTTCATGGCAGTTTATCATCTACAGGGAGATGTGGTTCAATATTGGTCATTGATTAAAACAAAAAGTAGGAGGAAGAAATAAGAGAAATGGAATTGACGTAATCTAAGGAAATATTCTTAGAAAAATATTTTCCTCAAGAACCGCGGGCAGATATGGAGAGGTAATTCTAGAGTTTGAAACAAAAAGAGGTTGAAAATATTTCCAAATATGAATCCATATTTACATGGCTGTAAAGACATGCTTCAGACTACATACGTAATCCACGGAGGAATATTGATCAATTTTTTGGTGGTTCGAATCCATTACTATGAAGGGAAATATTCTCTCGAAATTTCTCATCATATGAATATATAGTGTCATGTTCTGTAAATGTAGAAAAGTTGTTCTCTAAGTCATATGAGTGAAAATTAAACTAAGGGAAGAAGATACTTTTGAACACTCTGAAAAATGGAATATGGAAATGGGAAAAATGTAAGAGTTAACTTTCCACCCTATAGTAATTGTGGGATAAAACACCCTGGTACTTTCTTGAAGGGAATGGGTGTTTGTTACAAGTGTGTAGAAAAAGGTCATTATTATCTTGATTGAAAGGGAATAAAAGAAGATATCAATTTTCAATGATATAATTATAATGATACTGGAAATTATGCAAATGAATGTCCTAAGAATCAAGGAAACATTCTCCAAAGAACGCCAAGGGAGCAAGGCTAAGATTTTGCAATCACAACTAATGAGGTTGAATATCCTAATGATGTGGTTGTAGGTAATTTATTTATTTATTCAACCTAAGATACTGCTTTATTTGATTATGAATCGTCTAATTATTTTATATATTATTAATTTTCCAATAAAATTATATGATTATAATTTCATTTAATAAATAAGTTGTCAGTCAAAACTCCTAAGGGAAGTATCATTGCAACAAATCTGTGTCGATCAGTCCCCCTTATGACACATAAATGTTCTTTATTTTTCGATATTATCATCATATCCATGATTTACATTGATATAATTCTTGGTATGAATTGGATTTCAAATTATGATGTGAAGATCTATGGAAAGAAAAATAAAGTTAAAATTTTGAGAATGTTGTAGATTACTTATCTTTAGAGTGGAAACATCATTGTATGATTCATATCTAAATCCACCCCTAGTACCTCTACTAAATTAAATTAATTGGGAGGAATATAATGAAATATCATTGGGTGAGGAAATAAATGTTCAAATTGATTACGTACCTATTGTGAAAGAATTTGTTGACATGTTTCTAGGGGATTTACCTAGACATCCTCTAGAGCATGAAGTTGAGCTCTCTATTGATTTAATTCCTAGTGTGAAACCTATATTAAGGTCTCTATATATGATATCAATAGTCTAATTAGTATAGTTGATTAAAAAACTATAGGAATTGAGTGGTAAGGGGCTAATACACTATAGTGTTTCTCCATGGGGAGCACATGTTCTCTTGATCAAGAAGAAAGATGCATCTATGAGGTTGTGCATTGAATACATGGAGATCAGTGCTATTATGATAAAAAAAAAGTATCCTCTTCCTCGAATTTATGACTAATTTGATCAAATTCACATATCCTTATATTTTTTGACGATTGACCTTCGATATGGATATCACTAATTGCATGTGAGGAAAGAAGATATTCCAAAAACAACATTTCAAACTAGTTATGGGCATTATGAGTTTGCATTAATAACTTTTGGACTGACTAATGACCCCTCTATTTTTATGGATCTAATTAATAGAGTTTTCAAGGAATATATTGTTGACTTCATTATGGTATTTATTGATTAAATATAGTAATACACAATCTATAAATATCATAAGAATCACTGGCATATTATTTTTAAGACTCTTAGAAGAAACGATTTCTATGGGATGTTTAGAAATTGTTAATCATGGCTTCAAACTGTTTCTTTTCATGGAATTATTTTCTATAAGGTTGGAATATTACATGATATTACAAATACAATAAAAGTTTAGGAATGGACTACCCTAATGAATATAAACAAGGTACATAGTTTTTTTGTTTTAGCATGTTATTATGAGTGTTTCATTCAGAACTTCACCCGATTAGCCAACCCATTAACCAATATTACTCATAAAAGAGTTAAGTTCACATGGACAAAGGAATGTGGGTAATTTTTTGAAGAATTTAAGGTGATATTAGTGAATTCCATGATCTTGAATATACCATTCGGAAGTGGTGTATTTGTTATTTATAGTGATGCATCAATGAAAGTACTCAAAAGTGTCTTTATGAAGAATGATGGAGTTATTACCTATGTATCAAGGTAGTTAATAACTCATGAACAGAGATATCCATATCATGATATTTATTTGGAAGTAGTATTCTTTTCCCTAAAAATATGGATACATTATATCTATGGTGAAAGAAGTGAGATATATACATATCACAAGATTTTAAAATATATCATCTCAAAACATGAGGAAAATGTGATGGCTCGAGTTTTGTAAATATTATGATTATTCCATACACTAGCACCCTGGGAATGAAAAAAAGGTGGTATATTCATTGAATAGGAAGAATCATGGAGTTCAAAACAAAATGAGGGTTGAAAGGGATCAACTTTTCATGGATATAGAAATGATGGATATGGAAATTATCAAAGAAGGTGAATCATCAATACTTTTCCAATTGGTTTCCCAACCATATTTATTAGAAAGAATTAAAAGTTCTCATCCTGATGAAGAAAATATTCAACATAAAAGTAATGTTGTGAATGATGGGAAGTTGGCAGACTTTGTGTATGATGGTGGAATTCTAAAAATTTGGAAGAGGCTTTTTTTCCCATTATGACCGAGCTAGAAATGGAGTTATTGGTTGATTCTCATAATTAAAATTTACTTATATATCATAGTATCACTAATATATATATATATTTGAAAGAACATTTTTTTTGGGATAACATGAAGAGGGAAATTTCTGATTATGTATCATGATTTTTAGTCTATCAACAGATGAAGGCTAAAAGAGAAAATCCTAATGGAGTTAAGAAACCCTTACCGATTCCTATATGGAAATGGGATGACATCACCATGGATTTTGTCACTAGACTACCCAAAACTCCAAGAAAGAATGATGCTATATGGGTAATTGTTGATCGAATTACAAATTCTGCACATTTCCTCGCTATAAGGGAAGATTTTCCACTGGAACGCCTTACATAAATCTATATCAATGAAGTTGTAAGACTTAATAGAGAACCTCTTTCAACAAAATATAATAATGATCTAAAATTTATATTCAAATTATAGAAAATTCATCAGAATGGTTTAGATATTGAGCTTTGATTAAGAACTGCTTATCACCCTCAAACTGACAAGAAATTGGAAAGGATTATCCAAACAATAGAAGACATGTTGAGATCATTTTCACTTGAAATTCAATGTAAGTGGGATTATTATTTACCTTTGTAAGGGTTTTCCTACAACAATAGTTTCCATTAATGTATTCAAATGAAACTATATAAAGCATTGTATGGAAAAGGGTGCCATACACAAATATGTTAGGATGAAGTTTTTGAAAGGGAGCTTGTAGGCCTAGATCTTGTGGAGGAAACAATAGTCAAGGTAAAGACCATTCAAACCCATATAAATCAGATCAAATAAGGAAAAAGATCTATGCCGCTAAATGAAAGAAGGATTTTTAATTTGAAGTGGGATATCATGTTTTTTGAAGGTATCTTCATGGAAAAGAATTATAAGATTTGGGAAGAAAGGGAAACTAAGCCCAAGGTACATTGGTCCTTTTGAAATTCTGGAGAGATTTGGGGCTATGGATTATTGTTTGGTGATGGAACCTAGCCTTTCTGAAGTAAAAAATATGATCCATATCTCATTTTTGAGAAAGTACTTGCTAGACCCAACACATGTCCTCACTTTTGAAGGTATAGAATTGGAACCTGACTTTTCATACTATGAAGATCCTATCTAGATTCTAGACACGAAATAATAGTTGTTGAGTAATCAAATGATTCTTCTAGTAATGGTACATTGGAAAAATCATAAAACTGAAGAGGCAACGTGGGATCCTAAGAAGATTATGATGAAGAACTACCAAGATCTTTTTATGAGGAAACATTCTGGTAATTTCATGGATTAAATTTTTATAAGGGTGGAAGAATGTAACACCCTAAGGATTTAAAAATAAATTTAATATATAATGAATGTAACAATGAGTCCCTTTGAAATAAAAACTTTTTTATTTATGACATATTTTTATAACAAAACCATTAAATATAATTTTTCTACTTCTATTTTTTGAATTTTGAGAAACAGATATACACAGTTGCGATCAGTAAGATATTTAGAGTCTGATAGGATCAAATTAATTTTTTGGTGTATAGTAACATGACGCTTATGAATACTAATTTCAACCTTATGAATTGTAATACAACCCTTATGAATAGTAACATCTCCCATTAGATTATAACTAAAATTCATACACCTTATAAATGAAATTGTGATATAATGGTATAAGTAAGTGTAGTTATTTTTTGAGTAATAAAAATTTAATTAAAACATTATAATTAAAAAATTATTTAAAATAAAATCAATTTTCATAAAATTTATTCCTAAATAAATATTTTTTCCTATTATTTTAGTTTAATTTGATAATACCTTAGTTAATTTTTTAGGTTGTTATAAAATCAGTTTTAATTTTAAAAAAAGTATATATTTTTCGAGTAAATTATGGTTTATTTAAAAATTAAATTTATAGTATTTAGAAATATATTTTGATAAAATTGTGCCCAATTTTTTATTCTACACATCAAAAACAATTTAGGGTGAATTATTTTGATTTTTCTAGAAAACATGAATTTTTGGTGAATAGTAAAATATGGAAATTTTCGATATAATACATTTTAAGAGAAATAAAACATTCCTTACATCAGGTATGATGTATGAAACCATTAGTACAAACTCACATAAACTTATTATTTTTTTTGTCATAATTTCCACACATTGTTTCTTAACTTGAGAAATTTAATAAAATAATTAATTTGATATTCCAAAATCACCTATCTCCTCCACTATAAAACCCACCCCTCACTCCCCATTTAACTCACTTCTCTAAGCCTTCAAGCTTGAAAATTTTCTACCTAAATACTCTTACCTATCCTCTCATCACATCCAAGATCTCTTGGTTTTCCAAAGACCAAAATCAATCCCCTTAATGAAAATTCTCAATGAAGAGTATTGAAGAGGTAAAATCCCCTTCCTTTTCCTTTTATTTTCTATTCAAGTTCCTCCTTTTTATATTATTATCTCCTCACCTCCTATGTACAAATGATCATGATAACTTCATTATCATATATATATTGTAATTATACCATGTTAATGTAAGATACATCATCAATATCCTTTCTCTCTCTCTCTCTTATTTTAAAAATGAAATCATCATCCAAGAGGTACCAATTTACAACCTTCATGGATGAAGAACATTAATTCATCAATTTATATATCAAGGATCTTCATGAAACCATTTTTATGGTTTAACTAGATTAAAAAATATTTATTATATATTATTTAATGATTCCGGTACCGTCATTTATACATGATACTAAATAATAGAAAAACTAGTTCGTTGTGACAGAAAAACTGCTGTAAACATCTAAACCATTATCACTAAATGACTTATCGAATGATTCATACTCATAACATGTAACAAAATTATATATATAAACATTTAAACTTATTTATATTAATTAATAATAAATAAATTCAATCCTATTAAATTATATCCATTCCACATAAACTTCCATACTAATAATCAAGCGAACCAATCATGGATATCAAGAAACAAACAATCCTAAATGACAAAATGAAATCTTATAACATATAAAATGGCCATAACTAAACTTAATAAAATTATAATAAAGTATAAAAGTTTATAATAGGTTTTTAATTAAATTATTATTGTGTCTAATTTCATATTTTAGGACCTTAAGGTCAAGTGCATAACACGTTTGGACATAAGGTAAGGGTTTTCCACCCAAACCTCCATTTTAATTAGGGTTAATCTTATTATCTACTTACCTCAATGAAGTTTATTCTAATTTACTCTTCATAAATTCTATATGAATTTTCTATATATTTCTACCACTTAGAATTATTCTTTATTTTATGTAAATTTACATGTTTTAAAAGGATCCAAAAAAACAATTACCGATAAACAATACCATTTCAATGGAGCTTCTCAAATTTTTTTATATTTTAAAATGAACTCTATAATATGTTTAAATAATCCACTATTATTCTAAAATCACTGATTTTTATTGTGAAAATCTACCTTAATTCACTTTTGTTTTTAAACAAATATTTTTTCAAAAGAAATCGTCTTTTCAAAGTAAAAGAGTGTTTCTATCAAGATGTACTTGATGATTTTATAAGAGTATTTTCATTTATTTAATTGGGATAAATATTTTATGATATCATAAACCATGTTTTATTTAATGTTTTCTAATTAGTTTAACTATAGATTTTATATCTTGAAACCACTCACCACACTACATCTAATAGTTAGTGTTATGTTTAAGGATTGGGGAAGAGATTTTCATTTCATGTGTCAATTTTCATATGAATGTCTATTTTTTATGTTTCACCTCTTCCATATGAGGAATTAATTGAATATAGTGAGTGTTTTTTGGGGCCCAAAATAACCCATTAGTGCATTGATAGGTCTCAGGAAACAAACATGTTTGAGATTTTACCTGTTTTTTATGGTTTTAGAACGAGGCCTTGAAAAAATGGTTAGGATGTCCCCCATTATGAATTCCCTAGTTATGAAACAACTGATAGTCCATGTCATTATTCTACTAGTATAATATCCACGGTTATGTTTTATTACAGAAATATCCATTCATATTTTATTCCAGCCATATTATGCTCAAGTATATGTTTAAATGAATGTTTTTTTAGTTTCTCACCATGCTGAGTGTTTATGTTTATGATTACTTCTATAGTGTTACATACCCTTACTGAGAATATAATCTCACCCCTTTATTAGGTTTTTTTCCTTAGGATAGTAATAAGTATATTATGAATGTATTTTAGGGATAATCTAGGAGTTTTGTATCATTTCAATGGAATTTATATGTTGTATTTCATTTTATGTTATAATGTTGAACTTATGTATTTATCTTGTTTTTCAAAACTACTAATCTATTAATTCCTTCAGGATACATATTCTTTTTAATATTCTATTTTAATAAAATAAGGCACTGCCTCTAGGAAACTATGGTCAGATCTTTACACATATGGATGACATTGATATAATCCTTGGTATGGATTGCCTTTAAAAATATGATGAAAAATATTATTAAAAGAGTAATAAATTATTCTTTGTGATGAAGATCTAGAATTATTTATCTTTAGAGGGGATACTTCATTATCTCATTAATTTCTATATCCTCTTCCATTAGCTCTTCTAATTGAGAATCTTAGGGAAGAAGAGAAAAAACAACCCACAGATGGAAATAGTAATCTTAAAATTGAGTATGTACCTATTTTATAAGAATACATTAATGTATTTCTTAAGTAATTTCCAAGACGTAATCTTGATCATGAATTTTAGTTTTCTAATGATTTAATCCCTGAAATAAGACCAATATCAAAGAATCCCTATAGAATAGTCATAGTGGATTTTGTGGAATTGTAGAAACAACTAGAGGAGTTGTGTAATAATGGATTTATACACCATAGTGTTTCACTTTGGAGAGACACTATTCTTTTCATTAAACAAAAATGGGGATATATGAGGTTGTTCATTGATTATAAGGAAATAAGTTATATTGTAAAAAATAAAAATTATCTTATTCCATGCATTGATGAATTATTTGATCAAATTTATAGAACATGATATTTTTCTAATATTGACCTTCATTAAGGGAATCATTAATTAAGAGTAAAGAAGGAAGATATTTTTAAGACAACATTTAGAATTGTTTATGGACAGTATGAGATTACATTAATTTCATCTATATTGGATAATTTACCTTTAATATTTATCTATGTAATGCATTTTATTCAAGTAATATAATTGATGATTTTGTTGGGGTATTTTTTTATGACATCTTTGTGTATTCTAAAATCTTTTTAGACAATGATAATCACATTCTTATAACTTAATGTTCCTTAACAACCCATTAATTTTTTGTTTTAGTGTTTGGATGCATTTATAGGAGGTATAGAGGTCTTAGTTGAGCTATAGTTATAGGAGTAATATAAAAGGTGATTCATAATGTGAACCGAATTCATATCATAAGTCGTTGGTTCATGGATTGTGTAACCTAATGGTTTCACAGATTTTTTGTGGAATCGGAGGGGTCCATGAAAAAAAACATTGTGAAATGCGAATTCATGTCATGTAATAAATTAAGGTTTTAGTGACTTAATTTGTTTATGATACCCAAGATATAGGAAATTTATTCCCTATAAAGTTTTCACAAATTGTAATCCATAGGTTCCCATGGAATTAATTTCATGAGTATGATTCCAGATGTACAAGGGGAGGGTAGTAGGTTTTTATATCTTTTTTTTAGTTGTCCCATGAGTAATTCAGCAACCCTTGATTTTATTATTTTTGGAGGAACCCTAGGAATATTTGAAAGATCATGCATCTCATCCTCTCCTACTTCAATCTATGGACTGTATGGGTTGATTTTTAGTGATAGAGGTATGTTCACCTCCAATAACCATGCTTTTCTTTCCATTCCTCTTCTAGGGGATTGCATTTTGGAAATGTTGGTTTTGTTTGGGGTGTGTTTTGGGTTCTATTTTTATGATCCCTTCATACAATTCAGGTTGATCTGTGGTTTCCAATCTAGTTTTGAGTTTTGGGTTGCTTTTTTTAGGCCTTCAGTGTAAAGAGTGATTTGAAAGATTCATTGAGGTAGGGTATCCTCATTCTCTCATTTTTATGTTTTATGGGTGGGGATTGTATTTTTTTTTCTCTCTCCATTTGGATGATAGTAAGATTCAGCTTAAATATGATTATGAATTAGAATAACGAAAATTGATGGGTATGGTGAGTTACCACATGTTTTTACTAAAAAATTATTATTACTAATTATATTATTCCATGTTGTTTCCTTACTGAAAATATTTTTTTTTTAGATTCCTTGTTTATAATATAAAAGATATGTGTTGAGACCCTTTCTATGTTATTATGAAATTGAACCCTAAATAAAAGGATAAAGAACATATATACTACTAATAAATTGGTTTCTTGTCGAATTTTGTTTATGTGATAATACCCATGAAAAATAATGGGGTAATGTAATGAAGTGCCTTGAATAAATTGGTGAATCCAGAATGTGTTGTAATTGTGTGTTTTTCTTATAGTGTTTCCTAGAATGGTTTAGGATGTTATGCAATAATGGTGGTGACCAACTGAGATTTTTGATGTGTTAGATTGTGATGTGATGTGGTTGGTTTTCATGGATTTGATGTGGGTGGTTGTGCGTTGTGGTGAAGATTTACAATGGTTGTAATTTGAGGTTGTTGTGCATAGATGTTATGTTTCATAGTGAATAAATTGTGTGGTGGTGATGCATGGTTTTTTTCATGGTTTTTATGTTGTGAGGTGTAGTTGGTATGTGTGATTTGTGGTTATTACAGTAATATTTCTTAGTAAATGTGTCGTGGTGATGATGGATGTGAGGTGTTTTGGCAATGTTTGAAGTGTGTTGGACTAGATTGTGTGTTTCATAGTTGTGTTACTTTCCTGATTATCCATGGAATAAATTATGATGAAAAAAAACAAAATAGACTGTAAAATAATCAAAATCATATGGAAATATATGTGTGGTAAAATTGATTAAATTAAATCAATGAATGAATGGGTTCTGTAAAGTGAAATGATATTTCTAAATGAATAAAAGTGGTGGAACATGTTACAAAAATTAAAAATATTATGTAGCTTCCATACCGGATATATGATGTGATGCATAGAGAGGTGGTAGAGGTTGTAATAGCTAATGTGTGGTATAGAAGTGGTGGTGTGGTGTGGGATAATACATTTTTTGTGGAACTGTAGGTTGGGTTTTATGTGCTATATATATATATACATATCATGTATGTTCACATTATTTCTTTACATACCCCACCTAAGTAATATAACCTAAGGAATTCTTAGTGGATCTGAGTTCAGGCTATTTCTCCCAAAATCTAGGTTTGGGGTAATATATATGGCTAGATACCCCCTCTTCCCCACTGTTCCTTTAGTAGTGATAGCCCATGTGTCTTCAAGTGATATGTGCATTTATGGCCCAGATGTTCTTGTGTAAGATCTGATGTGATGTAGTTATTATGAGATGTGATATATAGTGGGGCTTATTCATGGTATGAGGAAGGATAAATATTAATTTCATTCACGTTGATAATACCCTATCACTCAGGTTATGTGGTTGAGATGAGATGTGATGAACTAGGTGTCTTCGGGAAAGATGAGATGTGATGGCCCATGTGTCTTCAGGTGAGATGTGGTGTGATTTTACCTAGTTCTAGCACCATATATAGGAACATGAGAGGGTGGGGTATGTAGAGATTCATCTCTACCCATATCAGTTATGGACCTAGTGTCTTCAGGAGATATTTTATGTGATGTGGTTGTGATTTTATTTTTATGGAAGGTATGGGAGAACATGATGTTTGACATTGGGGAGTGAGAGAAAAAATTAGTGGGTAAGTGACAGTAGGGAACATTTTTTTCTTATGATATTTATTTTATATTAATATATTTGATTAATGATTTGGTGAGTGATCCATAGTGATGCAGGTTTATGGTTATTTGACCTAAATAGGTGCTTGTTGGTTCGGTTTTTTTCTATGTAATTATCATTCTATTTTCACATGTCCACTTGAGACCCTAGTTATTTACCAACTGATTTTATTTTTTTCTCACCCTATGTATATGAAATTTTTTTCATGTTTCTAGGAAGAATTTGGTGATTGGGATGGACATTATTGTATGTTTTAGAGTTTTTCTTGAGTAGTTTCCATAGACATGTCTTTTGTTATATATTGGAGGATTTAATATGTATCAGTTCTACTTTATTTATTCATTATGGGATATTTTTTGGTTTACATTTATATCATCTATTAGATTTTATTGGTGGTTTTTTATCCAATCTCTAGATTATATTTTATTTATATAGGTTAATTGTTCTCATATTATGATATTTTTAAACCCTCAGAGCTAGTGGCCAACCTAGGTCCTACTAGACACAAGAGTCAGGGGTTTCATTATCTCTTTTCATTTATTGTGTCATATTTTCATTGAGGGAGTCATGACAAAGTGGTATCTGAGCCTGATGGTTGAAATATAGGATGGAGTTTGGAGTTTAGAATTGTGAGGATTTCTTAGGTTGGTAGGGAAATGGTACCAGTTGATCTTGGTACGTGACACCATCTAAGGAGACCATCTAGGACATGAGATATTAGGGACCCCTATAATCCAATGCATGAACTCTGAGCTTATTGAACTACCAAGTGTGGTGAACCTATTTAAGGGTAGATACCTAGGAGATCTATATGAATCATGATGGATTTTCTTCATGACTTAATTGGGTTTTTTTGGAAAAAAATAAATTAAATTAATTTTTTTAAAATTTCATGATATTTGGCTTGGTACATTCTTCTTTCCACTAATTAATAAATATTATTTATTTTTTGTTAGTGGCTCTAGCATTTGACGCTTAGAAATTTAATCTAATTGATCATCGGATGGTTGAACTAACAGAGAAGGATTTGTTTTTATAGTGGGTGTTTTCATGCCTTTTAGTGGCATAGTTTGAGAATGTATTAGGGGGGTGTCTTAGATCAAGAGATGGAGTTTTGGTTGAAGGATCTTGAGATCAATTTCAGCTTTCCTAGAAAATGGACTGATTTTAGGGTTTTGTTGGTAGTTAATCATATAAGGGGGTAGTGAATCAATGGTGGACACTATTTCATGGTGACCGTAAGGAGGAATATGTGTTGTGGATAGACATTCAAATGGAGTTTTGAGAGGATTTCTTGTCATCAATGATGAGGGAAGACAAGAGTTAAGAGTCTCTCACCCTTTAGTAGGGATGTTGTACTATGGATAATCTTGTGATAAAATTTAAGGACCTCTTCACTTTTATCTAAATGTTTTTCCATATGGGAAGTCTAGAGTGTGTAGTCTGGAAGATTATTTTTATCCAGTTATTCAGTATATAGTCACACTATCTATACACCCATCATAATAAGAGGTGTAAAAAAAGAATCAAGTTATCAAGAAGATTATTTCATTGGAATTTAAGCTTTGAGAGAGTTTCCATCAAGCATGTAACTCCTTGAGTTTTTATGGACCTTTATTTTGAATAAATTAAATTTTCATTTATATAATTCAATGCACTAAGTCAAACATTCCTTTCACATGGCATTGACTTGGCATACGTAACACGCAACAATGATGTTTCTATAAAATATCGTTTTATAATTATAATTATTTAAACAAGATAATTATAACCAAGTTATTAAACTTATTAATATGAATAGTAATAACTACTTTTCAAATAGTTTTTATATTTTTTTATTTAAATAAAACATATTGTTAATGAAAGACATGATTTTTGGTAAAGTCCTTTTTTGTTTAAAGATATTGTTTTCTTGAATGAACTATTTTTAATGTCCTTATATGAAAAATAATAAACATAATTTTATTTATATTTAGAAATTTAATTTGATAAAATAAACTTTTTAAAAATTTAGAATGGAGAAATAATAATACGGTGAATTTCTGGTATTCTTCTGAGAAACTTCATTTCTGGATGAATAGTGAAAAATAATGGATTCTAATTCAAAAAATGATTTTTAATGTAATTTATTTATAAGGTTAAACTATATTTTAATTTGGTATTAAGGTTTAATTATATTATTTTTTATGAATTAATCCAATGTGAGTAATTTTAAGCAATTTTATATTGAAATTGGATATGAAAACTTAGAAAACTTTTGATCATTTTTACATTAAAAACCTGCATTTTTAACCCGACTGTGGGATTAATTTTAAATTAATTTATGAAACTTCTATTTTTTGAATTTTCAAATATGGATTTAATATTTGGAATCAAAAAATTATACTTTATAATATTTTCAAATTATTTTTGACCAAAAATATTCATGAAATTAATTGAAATTAATTACATCGATTAAGGTAAAACTTAGCATAAATAAAGACTAAACCTTAAATTAATACTTAAGAAGACATATAAACATGTAAATAACTCATTGTATCAAAATTATTCATCCATAAAACTTCTATTATTGAGTTTTTTTGTTTGTTATGGATTGTTTTTTGTAAAAACGTGGGTATACCTAACTTGTTTTTGAAAATACCAAGTGAGTCCTTTCCCTTCCCTATAATAGCCCCCACCTCTCCCACTTTTTCACAACTATAAAACATATTAATTTCGGCCAATAACTACCCAATTTACTTTTCTTAAATCCTCCCTTCCTTATATAATCCTTCTCTTGGGAATAAGTTAATCCAAGGAAGCATTTTGGCACAAACCAAAAGGAGTTACCCGATCTAGAGGTAATATCTTCTCTCATGTCCTTTCTTTTATTTTCTTTCTCCAACCCCTAATTTTTTTCCAAAATTTTATAAGAACCCAATTAACCTAAATATAATAGGATTTAAGTTTGTTATGTTTTCAATATAAAATTATACACACCTTCATCTAATGGATAACGAACATATTGTTTACGTTTATGGTGAATTACTGCCTCACTAAATGATGATTGTTCAATTTTCCTTACTGCCACTAATGGTGGACATTATAATGGACACTATATTTATATATTTCATATATTATATTTATTATTTATTTATGCTTCTATATTTATTTTACAACAAATATCTTTTTTACTTTATGTTTTTGTTAATATGATAATTTTGTTTGAGGGCGTGTGGACTACCTCCCCATCAAAGCGATATGATTTGTTTATACACTACATGTATTGTAATAAGGATGGTTTTAGTGAATATATAAAACATATATGATATAATAAATCTAAAATAATAATTATATATATAAACACATATATATATACATATATATATTTTACTTTCTTTCTACCAACACAACAATTAAACATAAATAGTGTTCATGCATACGTACGACCTACTATCTCCATGAACTGTGTATTATATTTTGTACATATATATTCTATAGATTATTATAATATATATATACAGAATTTAAATTATTTTTATATCATTTTTTACAATATGTAATCATGATATAAGTATAATAATTCAATATATAACAAATAAAGACACATGCGAAGAATAAAGAGAAAATTACTTGAAGTGAAACCTTAACATAGGATTCCTAACATGCGGGTAATATAAGATCATAATAAAATCATAAATGGTACTACATATAATAATATTTTTATGTAAAATATTTATAATAAATTTATATTTAAAATTCATGTGTTTCGAATGAGTACGGTGTGAGTCAAGACAGAAGGTAAGGGGATTTTATCTCACTTTTTATTTTCGTGAGATACATGCTATATTCGACAATATTTCATTTTGTGTGGTTTATATATTGAATATTATTGTATTCTAGGTAAATTATACTTAAATTTATGGTTATTACCATATCCATTTTATTTTATTCATTTCATGGATTTTAGTTTCAAAAGATACACAATCGCTAAAATGGGTTTGTCTCAATTTTCCTACTTTGAGACTCGTGTTTTGTTATGAACCAAAATTCTCTTTCCGAGTGTATATACTTCTATTTTACATATTATATCATGAATTTCCTTGTTTTAATGATATTTTAAGCTTCATATAATTTTCTTTTCTTATATAGAGAGTATGATCCCAAGTTATCATTTTATAATATTTTATTGAGACCATCTCATCGCTTTTCGAGATTATTTATGTTTTTGATTCCTTTGATGAAATATTATGATCCATATCTCAAGAAAACTCATGAGTTTTCTTATCCTCTTTTTATTGAGGATTTATTCGTGTATTAGTACTATTTTTTACTCTTTTTTACATAAGATGGTGTTTTCACGTGAAATATGATCGTCTCACTCTCTAGTTATAAATCTATCTTATTCAAAAACGACATTTTCAAAAATGATTTCAAAAGATATTTGAAGCCCATTTTCAAGGAAAAGGGATTTTAGAAACTTTTTATAGTTTTGAATTATTCATTCATATGTTTTAAAAGCTATTTTCAAAGAAATATTTTTTCAAAAATAATTTATGTTTTAATACTTTTTTCAATACATAAAGGGTATTTTCCTCAAGAAATGTTTTTAAAAGGTATTTAAAAATTATTTCCCATCTAAGATAACTTCAATTAGTGTTACTCATGCATTTTTGTAAAAATTATTCAGTATTTCCATTCATATTATCTCTCTAAATGTATTATGATTTGATGGCATGATTTTTATGAAACTTGTTTCTCATTGATAGGTTATATACATTTGAAACTCACTTCTATTTCATGGGTTATATGATTTTGAAACTTGGTTCATTTCACCAGTTATGTTCATGCTGAAATTATTATGAACCCTATCTCTTTCAACAAGTTATTATATCATTACATTTTTAAAATACACATTTCTTTTCATGGGTTATAAAATGATTTTTTATGATCTTGTGGAACATGTTTGAATGATTTAATTATGAGATGGGTGGTAACTATATCTCCCTCCAATGCATTAGGTAAAGATTTATATCTCATGAGATAGAAGTGCCTATAATGAGAAATACAATTGGTTTATTATTATTGTGTTGGAACAAGAAATGAACTCAATTCAACAATATAGGGTTAGAACGAGGTGTAAACTCAGTTCATTAATACAAGGTTAGAATAGGGTGTGAACCTAGTTTAGTAAAGGAACTTTTCCAATAATATGTTCTCAGAAACAATGCCTTGAATACTATTGAAATAATTATATATTATTATGTGTTTTCCATGACATCATGTTTAATTACCATGTTATACATTCATGTATTATATTCTTTATTTCCTTATGATTCATGTCTTATGAACTGCCAAGATTAATTCCATGATTCATGTATATGATCTTTAATATGAAGGTTATGATCTTCTATTTTCATTATCATGTTCTCATACCCTTATTCTCATGATTATTCTTACATATATCCCTTTTTTACCCTTACTGATCATTTGATCTCACCCATTTTTATGTTTCCTTCCCCATGTTATAAAGATATGTATTATGTTTGATGTGTCTAAGAAGGGTTATAGTCAAGAATAACGTTATGGGGGATAATTTTGCTCACTTTTCTATTAGTTTTTATGATTCTATGTTTTCAATGGAACTAGAATAGTACGGTCTTTGGGAATCTGTTGGTATAATTTTTTAATTATTCTGCAAAATTTATGTAATATTAATGTATGAAAAATCAAGGGTCTCTGTAGTTGGTATCATAGAAAATTTTTTGTTGACATTTGGTGTCCATGATGATAAAACCACAGTGAGAATCCCAAGGACATGTATAAGGATAAGTTTAAGAGTAAGTAAAATTATAGGAAAGTGTCCTCCAATTTTGGTGAAGGGTGGAGTGAGTGGTTTCCTATAAATACACCCATGTATGGATACTACAAGTGGATGTGGCTTTGAAACTGGTATACCTAGGGGTTACAAATCCAAAAAGATATTTCAGGCTTGACTAAGGTAATTTGGTACCTAAAAATGGGATTTTCTTCACACCTGGTTTGACACTCCTGGTGGATATGCTTTATAAATTCACAAAATCTTCATGAACCATCATGAAGGATTTAAATAGAAATTTTATATGAATTACCTAGGATAATTATAAGGTGTCATATATTAACAAATGTGTCGAGATTTTGATATCATATAAGTCAATTTTCATGATTATATGGTTTCTGGCTATGATAAATGTTTCTTACTCAGTGCTTTTTGGTTTTAACCAATGGATGGAACTTAAAGGAACTGTATTAAGGGTGATTGAGATGAATTATGTAACTATTTTCCTCCTAAGAAACTAAATTGTATGTGAGATAAAATGAAAAACCACATTGCTATACTCAAAAATCTTTCTCAAGCTATGAGTCATAGTGGACTTACAAACGATAAAAGGAGGGAACAACATTATATTGAGTCTTTCATGAGGCAATGTCCACCTTCGTTTAGAAAGACTTCTAATCCACTTTTTTCTAAAAAATGGATTAGTACTACTGAAAAGATATTCTTCAGTATCTAGTGTTCAGAGCATGAGAAATTCATTTGGGCAATCTATTGGTTAAAAGGAGAAGAATATCAGTGGTGAAGACTGATCAAGAATATGATGAATCAAGATGAGATTGAATCCATTTAATTGTAAGAGTTAAAGAACTTATTTCTCAATAAGTATTGTCACTGAATTCTTAGTACCAAGATGTAGAAATAGTTCCATGAGTTTAATCCAAGGGATAATAAATATTTTGGTACCTACAAGGAAAATTTCACTAGTCTTGAAAGGTACGCTTTAGGAATTATCATCTAACCATAAAGTAAAGTTGACATGTTCTTTAGTGGCTTAGAGCCAAGTATCATAAGGGTGTTATCCATAGGAGACTTTAGTAGCTATAAATAGATGGTAAATTGTGCAATCAATTTTGAAATGGAGGTAGGATTCACGTATTAATCTCATGGTTTTGACAATAAGTGGAAGTTGGAGTCCAAAGGAAAGTTAAAAAACCATAGAGAAAAGAAGATGATTTTAATTATTCTCTAAACGTGGGAAGAAGCATGGATGAATTTGTCTTCAGCAGTCTAGTAAATGTTTTATGCGTGGTAAAAAAGGTTACTGGGAAATTGATTATCAAAATTATAGGAATAAGTTATCTCAAAATGATAATCGATAAAATGTCGCATAGAATGCACCTCCCATGATTCTTTTCTATAAGTGTAAGGAGAATGGGAATTATGATAACCACTACCAAAACCCAAGGGCTAGTGATAATGATCAATGTCAAAAATCACTTAAACTTAGTTATAAGAGGAAATATCATGAAATTGCTATTTCTAATGAGGGATGTGATAATGACATGATGAAAGGTACACTTACCATCAACAATATAACTAAAAATGTCATATTGGACTCTAGATCTACCCACTCTTTCATAGCTAAATATTTTGTTGATTGTGTTAAGATTACACCAAAATAACTAGATGTGGAATTATTAGTCCAAACCCCTAATGGTATGATGATTTCATCTTAAGTCTATAATTCCTCTCTAGTTCAAGTTTTTGGGAATGAGATTCTTAAAAATCTTGTCATTCTTCCTTTGGTTGAATTTTTTTCATCTTAGGAATGGATTGGATTTCCATGAATAAATCTCACATAAGTTTTCAAGTAAGGGAATTTATGTTTGATATTTCAAACCCTCCTATGATCATCCATCAACATGAGGATAAGTATTAACTTCCTGTAAAGATTACATCCAGTTTATGGTTATTAATTCCCATTCAAAAGGGTTTCTTATCTCAAATGGTTTGGGAGAATATAAAAATAAATGATATGCCAATTTTTTGGGATTTTATGGATGTATTTCTAGAATAGTTTCTTCTTCTTCCACCAAAACAATAAGTTGAGTTATCAATAAAACTTATACTGGGTTTCACACTAATTTAAATGACTCGTTATAGAATGGCCCTGATTGAGTTACAGGAATTGAAGAAGAAACTCCATGAAATATTTAATAACAGATTCATTCATCCTAGTGTGTCACCTTAGGGTTCACCCATTCTTTTTGTGAAAAATAAATATGGATTAATGAGGCTCAGTATTCATTATCAAGAGTTGAACAAGATCACAATCAAGTACAAGTATATGCTTCCCCGTATAGAAGACTTTTTTGACCAACTACATGGATCTCAATACTTTTCTATGATTGACCTTCATTCTAGATATCATTAATTGAGGTTCAAGATAGAGGATATATCTAATAAGGCATTTCGTACAAGGTGTGTAAACTTTAAAAATATAGTTATGCCTTTTGGACTTTTTAATTACCCTTCTATCTTCATGGATTTAATGAATATAGTCTTTATAGATTACTCGATCAGTTTTTGTTAGTCTTTATAGATGATATTATTATCTATTAAATGAGTAAGGAAGATAATTAATATCACATGATAATTATACTAAACACCCTAAGGAAGGAAAATTTATATGAAAAATTTTAAAAATATGAATCCTGGTTGAAAAAGGTTTCATTTTTTGGTCACATAATTTCAAGAGATGGTACAGTAGTATATCCATCAATGATGAAGGCTATTGAATAATGTCCTAGGCCAACCATATTGACTAATATCCATAATATTCATGATTTAATGGGATATTATCAATGGTTTGTCGATAGTTTTTCATGACTATATAATCCTTTGACCAAGTTAACTTATAAAGATGTCAAGTTCATTTGGAAAGATAACTGTGAGGAAAACTTCATGGAACTGAAGAGAACGTTAGTCAGTGAACATGTTCTTACATTACCCTATAGTGGAAAATGGTTTTTAATCTATATAGATGCATCCAATAATGGATTGGGATTTTTTTCTTATATATAATAACATGGTTATCACTTAGGCCTCACAGTATCTTAGGATTCATGAAAAAAATTACCCAACTCGTGATTTGGGGTGAGCAGTGGTAATTGTTTCCTTACAGATATAGAGGCATTATCTTTTTGGAGAAAAGTGTGATATATTTATTGATAATAAAATTATAAAATATATATTCACATAGAATGATTTAAATATGCAGTAGAGAATATTTTTAGAGTTTATAAAGGATTATGACTTCTCAATACATTAACTCCTATGGAAAGTGAACAAGGTGGTCGATGCTTTGAGTCAGAAAGATCATTCTAGCTTATCCATGATAATAATAATAAAAAGATCCAATATTTAAGGATTTTTAAATATGGATCTAGAAATCATGACACAAGAAGATATGTCTTATTTTTCTCAAATGAATGTTCAACACTCTGTCCTAGTGAATATTAAGGAATCACAGAAGGAAGATGAAGAGCTACAAAAGAAATTCAGAAATGTTCTTGAGTTTAACCTTGATTATGATGGAATGATAAGGTTTAGGATCCTTGCTTGTGTTCCATATATACCAAATTTGAATAAGGATATATTATAATATTCTCATAGTTCTTCACTATTTATTAATACTAGAAGTATGAAGATGTATATGGATTTGAAATAATAGTCATGGTAGGATGGATGAAGAGAGATATCATAGAGTTTGTATCTCAATGCTTGGTATTCCATGAAGTTAAAGATGAAAGAAAAAATTCAAAGGGGATGTTGCGTCAATTACCCATACCAGAATGGAAATGGGAGAACATAAATATGAATTTTTTCATTGGACTACACAAAACATCTAAAGTGTTTAATGCTATATGGGAGGTAATTGATTGCATTACTTAGTCAGAATACTTCATCTCTGTCAAAGAAGAATACTCTATAGATCATATTTCTAGGATATAAATTTAGGAAGTGGTAAGGTTTAAAACAAAACCATTTTCTATAATATCACATCAGGATTTGAGTTTCACCTCAAGTTCTAGTGAAGCCTTCATCAAGCCCTTGATATAGAATTGAGTTTCAGCACTACATATCATCCCCAGACAGATATCCAATCTAAAAGAAAAATTAAAACCCTAGAGGATATATTGAGATATTTTTATCTAGATTTCAAAGGTGTTTGCTATCATCACATTTCTTTATTTGAGTTTTCTTGAAATAATATATTTTACTCAAAATTCATATAACATTGTTTTAATCCCTCTATGGGAATAAATATAGGGCACCAATGTTTTAGGATGAGGTTAGAGAAAGAAATCTCTGGGGACCTATGAATTAGGAAGAAATAGTTTAGAAGCTTAGAACCATTAAGAAACATATCAGGGCATCATGAAGTCAGTAAAAAAGTTATACTGATAATTGTCGATGTGATCTAGAATTTGAAGTTCGTGAAAAAATATATCTTCAAATCTCACCCTGGATAAAAGTTATGAGATTCCAGAAGAAAGGGAAACCAATACCTAGGTATATTTTTCCTATTAAGACTCTTAATAATTTTGGGATGGTAACCAATCCCTTATAACTTCCTCTAAATCTCTCTCATGTAATGATTTGTTCCATGTATCTCTCCTAAGGAAGTTCATACCTGACCCTTCACTTGTACTGAACTCAATGGTCATACAACTGGAGTAGGACATTTATTATGAGGAGAAGCCTAATCAAATTCTTTATCATGAAAAGAAAGTTTTATGAAACAAGACCACTATCTTAGTCAAATTTTTGTGGAGAAATCACCAGTTATAGGAAGCTACATGGAAACATGAGGATATTATGAAGTAGAAGTATCCTCATTTTTTTACCCGAGTGATGAATTTTATGGGTGAAATTCATTTTAAGGGGGGGTAGAATGTAACACCCCAAGTTTTTATAGACGTTTTTATTAATAAATTTAATTTCTAATTAATTATTACAATTCACAAATTCAAACATTCCATTCACATGGCACCAACTTGGCATAAGTTACACGCAACAATGATGTTTCTATGAAAGATCATTTTATAGTTATAATTATTTTAAAAGAGATAATTATAACCTATAATTAAACATAGTAATATGAACAGTAATAATTACTTTTAAAATAATTTTTATAATTTTTTATATAAATAAAACATATTCATAATGAAATATATTATTTTTGGTAGTCCTTTTATGTTTAAGAAAATTGTTTTCCCAAACAAACTACTTTTAATGTTCTTTGAAAAATAATAAAATTAATTTCAGAAAATTTTATAAATTTAATTTGATAAAATAAACACAATGTTTTAATTTATAATATTTAAATTATCATAGGGTGAATGTTTTATATTTTAATGATAAACTTAATTTCTAAATGAATAGTGGAAAATATAAGATTCTAATTCAAAAACTATTTTTTCATCTCTATTATTTATAAGGTTAAATTATATTTTAATTTGGATTAAAAGATTATTTAGATTATTTTTTATCAATTAATACAAAGTGGATAATTTCAACCCATTTCACATTGAAATTGTATATTAAAACTTAACAAACTTTTCATCATTTTTAGTTTAAAAACCCACATTGTCTACCTGACTACGAGATTAATTTTAAATTAATTTCTTCCACTTCTATTTTTTGAATTTGGAAAAATATATTCCATATTTGGAATAATCATAATTTATAACATCTAATCCTTCTAAATTAGTTTTGGGAAAAAATATTAATGCAAGTAATTAAAATTAATTACATCGATGGAGGTAAAGTTGTGCTTAAATAAGGAATAAACCTTAAATTAAGACCCCAAATGACATAGACTCTTGTCCAAACCCCATTTTATATTCATAATTATACTCTAAACCTTATATTATTAATTTTTTTGGGTTTTTATGACTTTTTAGAGGTAAATATGTGGGTACAACTAACTTTGTCTCAGAAATACAAAGTGATTCCTTCCCCTTCCCTATAAAATGCCACCACCTCTTACACTTCTTCACACCTCCCAACCATTTTAATTTCAGAAAATGCATGCCTAATACACTTTCTAGAAATCCTACCTTACTCCTAGAATCCTTCACTTTGGATGAAAACAATCCAAGAAAAGTCTTTTGGCATAAACCATAAACCAAAAGGTGTTACCTAATTAAGAGGTACCATCTTCTCTCATGTCCTTTATTTTATTTTCTTTATACACCCCTCCACATTATTTTTTACTTTATTGTATAATAAGATAGTATAATCAATATAATAGGATGTTTTATTCTAAGGTTTCAACCTACACTTACAAACACCTCCTTCTAATGGATAATGAACATACTTTTATATGTATGGCGAACTACCGCCTCACTGAATGATGATTGTTCAATTTTCCATACTGATTTTCAAGGTGGACATTATGATAAAAAATATATTTATATATATTTATATATTATATTTATTATATCTTTAATCTTCTATATTCCTTTTACAAAATATATCTTTTACATTCCATTTTGTGTTAATAAGATAACTTCATTTGAGGAAGTGTTGACTACCGCCCCCTCAAAGAAATATGATTTGTTTATACACTACGTGGATTGTATTAAGGATGATTTTAGTAAATATATAATACATATATGATATCCTAAATCTACTTTAATAATGATCCATATATATATATATTATTATAAATGTCTTTTACATTATTTCTGTCAACATGACAATTAAACAGAAATAGTGTTCATGCGAATGTAGAACATATCGTCTCCATGAATGGTGTATTCTATTTCATACTTATATATTCTATAGATTATTATTAAAAAAATATACGGAATATAAATTTTATTTATATCATTTTTTACATTTTGGAATTATGATATAAGTATTATGAGCAAAGATATAACAAATTAAGACACATGTAAAGAATAAAAAAATATTACCCGAAGTGAATCTTTAACATAAGATTGTTAAAAAGAGGGTAATAAAAGGTCATAATAAAACCATATATGGTACTAGATATATGAATATGGTTATTTAAAATATTTATAATTAATTTATATTTATTAATCTGGTGTTTGGAATGAGTATTATTGGATTCATGACACATGGTAAGGGGATTTCATCTCACTTTTTATTTTTGTGAGATACATGCTATGTTCACCACCATTTCCTTTTATGTGGTGTATGTATTTCCCATGATTTTATTATGTTATTATTATAATTAAATTTCTGGGTATTCACATATCCATTTTATGATCTTTATTTAATGGGGTTTAAGTTTCAAAAGTTACTTAATTGGTAAAATTGTTTTGTCTCAATTTTCCATCTTTGAGACTCATGTTTTATTATGAACATATATTTTATTTTGAGGTGTATATACATCCATTTTACATAATATATCTTTTATTTATTTATTTTCGTGATATTTTATGATTCATGAAATTTTCCATTCTTACATAGAGAGTATGATCCCATGTTACCAAGTTATAAGAGTTTATTGAGGAAATCTCATCGCATTTCAGGATTATTTATGTTTATGATTATTTGTATGGAATATTATGATCCATTTATCAATAACACTAATTAGTTTCTTTATCCTATATTTATACAATATTATTCCATCTATTAGTACCATTCTTTCACTCTTTAGTACATAAGACAACATTTTTAAGGGAAATTTTACCATCTCTCTCTCCAGTTAGAAATCTATTGTACTCAAAAACCATGTTTTCAAAAATGTTTTAAAAATATCTTTGAATCCAAATTTCTAGTAAAATTATTTTAAAACGTTTTATAGTTTTCAATTCTTACTTTATAAGATTCCAAATCTATTTTCAATGAAATATTTTTTCAAAAGGTTTTAGGTTTTTAAAATAATTTTCAACTGAGAAATGATATTTTCCTTAATAAATGTTTTTAAAAGGTCTTTAAAAATTATTTCCCAGAAATGATAACATCTAGTAGTGTTACTCATGCCTTTATAAAGAAATTATTCAATGTTTCCATACATATTCTTTCTAAAAATTTATTATGTTTGATGGCATGATGTTTATGAAACCCATTTATAATTCACAGGTGATATGATTTTAAAACCTATTTCTATTTCATGAGTAAAATGATTTTGAAACCCTATTCTTTTCACAGGTTATGTTCATGATTAAATTATTAATAAACCTTTCACTTTCCAAATTTTATGATATTATAACATGTTTATAATAACCATTTCATTTCAGGGGTTATGAATGATTATTTATCATCTTGTGGAACATGTATGTATTATTTCATTATTAGATGGGTGGGAACTATATATCCCTAAAATGGATTGGTTAAAGATTTATATCTCATGAGATAGACATGTATTAAATGATAAATGAAATTGGTTCTGTATTATAGAGATATAATGGGAAATAAACTCAGTTCAGTAATATAGTGTGGGAATAAGGGGTAAACTCATTTCAGTAATACAATGTTGGAATGGGGTGTGAACGCAGTTTAGTAAAGGACTTTTCCCATTAAGATGGTCTCAGCATAAATTCCATGACTACAATGGAAATAATTATATATCCTTATTTTGCTTCCATAATTCCTTGTTTTATTCCTACTCTATAATTTCATGGCTTTTGATCTTTATTTACTTATTATTTGTGTATTTTGAACTATAAAATGTTTATCTATGATTCATATATACGATCTCTGATATGTTGGGTATTATCTTCTATTTTCATGATCATGTTCTCATACCCTGTGCTCATGATTAAGCTTACATATCTCCCTTTTTTACCCTTAATGATCATTTAATCTCACCCCTTGTTATAAATCATTCCCCAGGTTAGGAATATCTTTATTATATTTGAAGAGTCTATGAAGGGTTCTAGTCAAGAGTAAGCTAGTGGTAGATAATGTATCTCATTTATGTAACAGTGTTTATGTTTCAATGTTTCCAAAGGCACTAGACTAGTAAGGTCTTTTGGAATCAATTTTTATAAATTTTTATATATTCCAAACAATTTTAATTAATGTTAATGTATAAAAATCAAGGTTCACTATAAGGGAGCATCAAGGAGGTGGGATTATGGTATTGGGTTATGGGTGTTCACATAGTTAGGGTTGTGACTAGTGTGGAGTTGACTGCGGAAGATCATTATTCATTCTTCTAAGACATGTGGTACCCTAGAAACTAAATGTGGATTTCCATTTTCACAATTTGTTTTTATGGGACAGGTCCATCGCTGAGCTTTGGTTCAAAACTCTCATGGAGGACATTTTTAGTTGGGTAGTCATGCCCTAGCTTAGCCATAGAAGTAGTAGCCCCCAAGGTAGTATCAATTATAGGGATCTTTGATTCTTGTTCAATAAATGAGGGTAAGTGAAATTTTTAGAAGTAATCCTCATGATGTTTCACATCCATAGGTACCTAGGGTATAGAATGGTTGTGGAGGTCAAAAGATAATAGGTAGAGGAGCTATGCATTAGGGGTAGCAACGCTAGTACATCTAGAAGTTGTTCTACTTACAATTATCTTCGCATATACCATTTTGTGTGTTTTTTATTATTTTTTTGCCTCATAATACATTACTTATACCTATTTGGTGTGTTCTTAGAAATGGTATTGGAGAGGCTTTTAGTTATCCTAGTGTTATCCATACTGATTGGAGGTTATTATTCTTTAATTGTTGTGTTCTTGGGATGTAGACTGTTGATGGGGAAACACCCATTGGTTAGGTAATTATCATTATTGTAGATAAATCCATATGATGTAATTCTTAAAATTGGTCAGTTGTATGCCATACAGGCAGTCATTAACTATTTTTTGAGAAGATTTTTGTTTTCCAGTTAAGAGGGTATGTGAGTAATGTTTTTTGGAAAGTGAGGTTATTATATGGGTGGTAGGAAATTGGAACCACACTTTTCTTATTTGGAATATTTTATTTGTCGAATATTATGTGAAGGATGTTCCAAGTGTGGTGGATAAATTACTAGATTTTTTACCAGAGGAGGTTATGACACTACCCCCTCGACATGACATTGAGTTATGGATAGATTTGTAACTAATAACATCTCTAATTTAAATCACCCATATCATATAGTGCCTATGGATCTACAATAGTTTGTATTTAAAGTGAATGATCTGATTCATAGGGGTTTCATCAGACCTAGTGTGTTTCTATGGGGTTATTCGATGTTGTTCTCCAAGAAGGTGGATATAATTTTGAGGTTTTTTATAGACTATCAAACATTGAATTAGGTATTCATCGAGAATTTTTACCCTCTTCTATGGATATATGATATTTTTGTCTAGTTGATAAGAGCTAACATGTTCTAAAAGATTTAACTATGGATTGGATATCACCTATTGAGGTTAAATGATGAGGAAATCCCAAATACTACTTTTAGGTGCATGTTTGGGCACTTCGAGTTTGTGGTCATATCGTTTGGTGTTATGAACACACCTATCATGTTCATGAGACTTATATAATATGTGTTCCATTAATTATTGTACCAATTCTTTATCACATTCATCGATGATAACATGATCCACTTGAGTTCATAGTAGGATCATGTTGATCATCTCAGAGTTGTTTCTAAGTCCTACGACAGCACTAAATCTCTGGGAAGTTTTCCAAGTGTGAGTTATGGATGTTATAGGTGTGTTTCCTTAGACATGTTTTGTCTCAGAAGGGAGTTGTAGTGGAATTTTCCCAGATATTGGTAGTTTTTTCTTAGGTAAAACCTATGAATGAGGAAGAGTTTCAATGTTTCCTTAGTATAGGTAGTCATTATCCAGGTTTTGTGAAAAAATTATCTTAAGTTATAGAACCATTAATAGCATTAACCAGGAAAGACTAGGCCTTTGTATTGAGTGATTATCTTCTTGAAATGTTCTGGTACCTGAAAAAGAAGTTGTTTAGTGCTCTGGTGCTTCAGTTTCATGAGGTGGTGTTGTTTTTGGAGGTTTTGTGTGATGCATCCACTATGGTATTTGGATTTATATTGATGTATTCGAGCAATGTGATCTCATATGGTTCTAGTTAGTTACATCCCCATGAGTGTAATTATTCAACTCGTGATCTGAAGAAGGAAATGGTCTTGTTGGCACTAATGTTATGGTGACATTACCTTATTAGTCAGTAATTTTTGGTTTTCATATACTACAAGATCCTGAAATATATTTTCCATTTAGGAGATATTAATCCATGGAAATGGAGGTATATTGATTTTCTATAGTATTTTTATTTGTAGATCACTTACACCTCGGTAAATGGGAATGTGGTTGCTAATGCCTTAAGCCGGAAGAATTGATGAGAGGTGGTATGTATATTTGTAGATATTTGAAATGGGATGAAGGAGATCATAGGTATGCATCATGATGTTGGAGAGAAGTGGACATGCATGTTACTATAAAAAGAATTTTGATTTTTCCTTAATTCTATAGGTAGAGAATTCCCAAAGGGGATACTCATAGGAAAAGGTCATGTGTGATCATGATGGCCATAATGATGTTCTTAAGGGCTGTTCGAAGGATAATAAGAACCAAATTATGCTCCCTAAGTGGCTATTTATTTTGGTGGGAATGCATGAGTGTGTTATTAGTGAGTTTCATAGATCATATTTAGTGGTATATACCAGTGTGAAAGATGAGTTTCATAGCTTAAAGATACATCTATGTTGGCCTAGGATGAAATGGTTAGTAGCTAAGTTTGTGCTGAAGTGTATGGTTGTTCAGTAAGTTAAATATTATCATATTCCTAGAGGTTTATTATCATTTTTTAATGTTCCTGAGTAGAAATAGGAGGGACTATATATAGAAACAATCACATGGTTACCCTAAGCATAGGGACATTTTGATAAAGTTTGGTGATTGTGGGATAACTAACAAAGTTGCCTCATTTCTTGGTGATCAATGTGTCGAGTGTTGTTGATGTTTTTGTGAGGTTTTATATGGATCATGTGGTTATGATTAATAGGGTACCAAGGAAAATCATCCAAAATTAGGTTACTCATTTAACCTCATGGTTCTACATGGGATTTTAACATTATTTCAAGTCACAATTACACCTTGGTACTGCTTTCCACCCTCATAAAAGTGGGTAGATGGATCATATCATCAAGATGATGGAGGATATGTTGTGATATTTCATCTTGGAAATTGGAAGATCATGGATAATGTGCTTTATTTTGATTTAGTTTCCAAACAACAATGGATATCACCCATCCATTTGTATGGGTGGTCATGTTTTTCTTTATTCTATTAGAAGGAGGTCAGGGATATAGTAGTTCTTAGTCTAGATTTGTTGTGGAGCATGACAGAGAATATCTAGTTGGTTTGAGAGAGGATGAGGATGTTGAAGGACTTTTAGAGGGCCTATGATGATCATAGGTGAAGGAACCTACATTTTGAGGTTCAAGACCATGTGTTATTGAATGTCTCCCCTCAATAAGGGAAGTGCAGGTTTGGTAAGGGGAGTATTCATTCTTCTATGTTTGTTGGGGACTTTGAGGTGTTGAGGTTTGTTGCTGAGTATTATTGGATGGAATTTCCACCATGGATGGAGAGGATCTACAACATCCTCATGTGTCTCATCTTTATCAGTATCTTCATGATGAATCCAAAATCATTGATGGGGAGAGTTGGATATCGAGGGGGAGGTGACCTTCATAGAGTACCTAGTAGGGTTCTAGGATCATCAAGATATTTTGTTGAATGGGTTATCCCTCTCATTGGTTCGCGTATTGTGTAGCCATGGTTATCTAGAAAAGAGTACTTAGTAGTGAGATACGAAAAATGAATGCCCAGTACCTAGAGATTTTTTTTGAGTTTTTCTTTTACCTCTCTTTCATTGTGATTTGATGTTTGTATCTTGATGTTTTATGATATGTGATGTTTCACTTGATGAGTGATATGTGATTTGTGATAAAAATTCGGGCACGTGAAGAGGTGAGGACATGAATCCTAGTTATGAAATGTTATATTTTGACATCATTAAAACAATTTAGGAAATCAATTTCCACCCAAATAGGATAATATCCTAGCATGGAATATGTATTTCCTTGATTTGTGTGCATGGGATTATTTTGTGATGGTTGTAACGGTCTTTTTTAGGTTTTTTGTAGTTTAGATAGTTTTATAGTGGTTATGTGTAGATGTGCAAGTTTTTTTCTCATACCCTATGATGTGGTGTTATTCTAAGTGAGAGGTGTTGGTTTGGTTATCCTATGATACATTTTTTAGTTTTTTTAGGTGATTATATTAGAGAGTTTGGATGGTGGTATCATTTTAGGTGTGATGATATCCTTGTGAGGTATCACACAAAGTTTTTGTTCGAACCCCATTCCTTTTCCTATTTCTTAGGTTTCAATTATTGAATAAAATAGTCATTTAATAGGTATTTGTTATAATGTATCATTCCTTCCCAGACCATTACTTGGATATTTTATAGGTTTGAGGTATTATAAAGAGTTATAGAGGGTTCAGTGGAGCTGAAGCTATAAGAGTACTATAAAATTCAGTTCCCAGCATGAATTGGATTCGAATTTTGAGTTAGAGATTCATAACTTGTGCACCTATCTAGTTTCATATATTTTATGCATTGATGGAGGAGTCCCATGAGACTAAATTATGTTATTAAAGGATAATTCACATCATGTAATAAATTCAGGATGATGTGACATAAATTTCAGTAGAAACCCAAGATATGTGAAATTCACACCCTATAAAGGTGTCAAGGTGTGTAATCTTTGGGACCCCATGGAACTCACATCATGAGTAGGATTCAAAATGTGGAAGGGGTGGGATATAGGTTTTTATATCTTTTGTTCAATTGGACCATCTACCATTTGGCCACCATCCCTTCCCTTATTTTTGTAGAAAGCCTAGTCACCTTTAGAAGATCTTCTATCTCATCCTCTCCTTATTTCATCTATGAGTTCCGGGGGATGATTATTAATGATCGATGTATGTTCTCCTCCCTTACCAATGGTTTTATTCCCATTTCTTTTATGTTGGATTCCATTTATGTGATGTTGGTTTTGGTTCAGGGTGTGTTTTTTGTTTTTTTTTTTGATCCCATGATACAGTATAGGTTTACTTGTGTTTTCCCTTATGTGGTTGTGAGTTGTAGGATGTTTTTTTTCCTAGAGTTTACATTGAGATTTTAAAACTTATTTAAGGTATGTGATCCTCCTTCTCTCCTTTTTAGATTCTATGTGTGGAGACTGTGTGATTATTATTTATATTGGGTGGATAATAAGGGTTATCTTAAATGATATAATGAATTTAAATAATTGAATATGTGGGTATGGAAATTTATATTTTTTTTACTACCCAGTTATTATTGTTGATTATATTATAGAATGTTGTTTCCTTACTAAAAAAACATCTATTAGAAGTTATGTTTTTATTGTAAATGATATGTGAAGAGACCATTTCAATGTTTTTTGTGTGTGATCACCTAGATACAAGTATAAAGAATTTTTATATACCTAATATATAGGTTTTTCAAGTAAACCAAGTTTTTTTATAAGAACCAATCTATAGAAATAGTTAATGTAATAAAATAACATGAATGGATCATTAAAGATGAATTATGTTTCTATTATGTGTTGTGATTATCATGTTTCCCTTGTGTAGTTTGGGATGTTGTGTGGTAATGGATTTAAATGGATGGGATATGTGATTCTTGGAGTTATGATTTGATATAGGTGGTTGGAATGGATGTGATGTGGGATTTGTGAAATATAGTGTGGATGCACAAAGGTTGTGATGTGAGGTTCAGTTGTGTAGATTTTGGAATGTGTATTGGCTATCATGTGTGGTGGTGTTGTGTAGTTGTTGTATATATGTGTTTTTTTATGAGATGTGGTTGGGATGTGTGATGCGTTGTTATTTTAGAGTTATGGAATGGGTGATGTGGCATGACAATGATGGGGGATGTGAGGTGTTTAGGAAATGGTTGATGTGTGTTGGACTGGTTTTTTATGTGGTGTGGTTGTGCCATTTGATCAGTCATCCATGGAATTAATTATGATGGAAAAAATAGCCTAGTAATTCTATGATATGGGTTATAAATGGGTGTGTTCTAAACTATAAAAAAATAATTGAATGATAAAATAGTTTTTTTAATGTGAAATGGATAAAAAATGAATAAAAGTGGTGGAACCTATAACTGAAATTAGAAATGTTGTGTGGATTGTGAGGTGGTTATATCATGTGATGCATATAGTGGTGGCTGAAGTTGTGATAATTAATGTGTATTACAGTGGTTTTAGTGTGGTGTGCGTTAATGAAATTGATGTGGACTCATTATTTGGTTGTTGTGTGTTATCTATATATCATGTATGTTTATGTTATTTCTTTACATTCCCCATTCAAGTTGGATAACCTTACTAATTCTCAAAGGTTCTGGGTTCTAGTTATTTTTCCTAACATTCCAATTGGTGGTGATACATATAGACGGTTACACCCTCTTCCCCTCTGATCCTTTATCTGCGATAGACCAGGTGTCTTTGGGTGAGATATGAGTGATGGGCCATGTTTTTTCAAGTGAGATGTGATGTGATGTGTTTTTGATGAGATGTGATATGTGGTGGGGGTCATGTGTGGAAGGAGAAGGGAACAAGATTTATGTCCTTTACATTCATGATAACCTACCACTCAAGTTATGTGGTTGAGAAGAGATGTGAAGGCTTAGGTGTCTTTAAGAAAGATCAGATGTGATGTACTAGGAGTCTTCATGTGAGACGTGGTGTGATGTTACTTGATTCTTTCAATATATTCTAGACCTTTCAATGGTGGGGGTGGGTAATGATGCATCTTAACCAATATTAGAGACAGTCTTGGTGTATTTTGGTGAGATGTGATGTGATGTAGTTGTGATGTAATGTGTATAGAAGCGATGGGAGTACATGAAATTTGACTTTGGGGCATGAGAGTGGAAAATAATTAGAGAAGTGGTAGTTATTTTCCTTGATTTATTATGATCTTGATGTTATAGTATTGTATTAGATTCAAAATTTAGTGAGTGAGAAAATGTGAGTATGGGTTTTATTCAGTTGACCTATATTGGTTCTTGTTGATTATGATGTTTCTTCATTATTTCATTAGCATGATCTTTTCACATGTGCACGTGAAACCTTGGTTATGTCCCTACTAAGTATACCTATTATGATCACCCTTTGTATATAAACTATTATTCAGGTTTCTAGGAGGAATTTGGGGACCGATATAGACATTACTATATGGGTTGGAGTTGTTGTAGTATCAATTCCATAAAATTTTCTTTTTGTATATAATTGATACTTTTATATGTATCAATTTTACTTTATTCATGCACTAAGGGATAGTTTTTGGTTTACCTTTATTTTATATGATGTAGTTTCTTGGTGGTTTTTTATCTTATCTATTGGTCTTATATTATTTATATAGGTTAATGCCTCGCATAATGTGAGGTTTGTATACCCTCAGTGTTAGTCAACAACTCAAGGCCTGCTAAAGGTGGGAATCAGGGTTTTTTTCACACTTCCGTCATTACTACATCATTATATTGAGGGGTTCGGGATATTTTATATCATTATTAAAAATCTTATAAAAAAATAATTATAATGGTAGTTTAGAAAGTGTGAATTCTTACTTTGGAATGTTTCTTTTCCTGTCCATATTGTCTCCAAGGATGGAATCTCTTTTGATCATGTGAAGACAAGGTAGTAAATTAATTTACATCACCAACAAATTTAAATGAGGTATATATTTTCATTGGGTTGTTAAATTATTATTGGTGATTTTTCAAAAAAATCCTGGTTAGATAACCCATTAACCAAGATTACATGTTAAGGTTTTTAGTTTGTATGGACAAAGAGATATGATGATTGCTTTAAATAATTGAAGATGATATTTTTCAATGATTCAATTTTGACTCTAAAATTAGGGAATGACATATTTTTTATATATAGTGATGCATCGAATAAGGTAATATGTTGTTTACTTACGCATAATGATAAAGATATTTCCTATGAATCAAGGAGGTTAACGAATCATGAGTAGAATTATCCAACTCATTATCTTGTGTTGGAATCTGTAGTCTTTTCTTTAATGTTGTAGAGAAATTATCTCTATGGTAAAATATGTAAGATATACACAGACCATAAGATACAAAAATACAACTTTTCATTGAATCATCTCAACATGAGGAAATGGTGATTGATTTAATAATTCAATGAATATGATTTCTAAATACACTACCACCTAGTGAAGAAAAATAAGTTATTGGATTCATATAGTATTAAAGATCATGGAGTCTTAACCAAAATGAAGATTTATAGAGATCCTATGTTTATGGATTTAGTAAATATAGATAGAGTAATTAATAATGAATAGGGAACATCACCAATTTTTAAAATGATTTCCAAACAATATTTTTTGGAAAACATAAAAAGTTCTCTACCTCATGACGACAATTTTAAAAAAATGTCAATAAGGATAGTAAATTGAAAGACATAACTTGTGAAGATGGAATTATAAATTTTTTAAAAAGTTTATATGTTACAACTATACATAGTATAAAAAATTGACTTATTTAATGATGATAAAAGCTCAAATTTCACTATACACCATGGTAGAACCAATATATATAGGGATTTGAAACAAAATTTGTGTTGTGATAATGTAAAGTGGGAAATTTCTGATTATGTTTCAAGATTCATGTTTGTAAACAGGTTAAGGTCGAGAGACATCACCCTAGAGTAGTCCTGTAACCTATAACTGTTATTATATATAAATGGGATGACATTAATATGTAATTTTTGTGGTATTTCCAAAAACTTTTAGAAAGAATTATGGAATATGTGTTATTATTGATTCCCTAATAAAATCTATATATTTTCTTACTATAAGATAAAATTTTCCTTTTAATCACATTGCATGTCTCTATATTATTGAATTTGTAAGACATAATAGATAACCTATTTCCATTAATTCTTATTATGATCCATGATTTACATCAAAATTCTATAAACAATTTCAGAAGGCTTTGGATATCGAGTATCATTTGAGCACCACATATTATTCTCAGACTAATGGATTGTTTGAAAAGACTACTCAAGCACTATAAGATATGTTGGGATTGTTATCACTTAAATTTCAAGGTATGTGGGTTCATTATTTACCTTTGGAAGTTTTTTCTCTATAATAATAGATTCCATTCAAGTATTTAAATGGCGTCATATGAAGCATTATATAGTAATAGATGGCATAGTATAAATTGTTGGGATAAATATAGTGATAGGTAAATTATAGGCTCAAAACATATAGAGGAGAAAATGATAATGGTAAAGGCTATTCATACTCATATTAAAGTATCTCACTATAGGAAAAATTGTTATATAGATAAATTGAGGAAGGATTTGGAAATTCATGTGGGAGTTTATATTTTCTTGAAATTATATCCAAGGAAGGGTATTATAAGGTTCATTAAGAAAAGTAAAATGAATTTCAGATACATCATAATATTTGAAATTTTTAAAAAAAATTGGATATCTAGATTACCATTTGGAAATTCCACCAAGTCTTTCTATGAACATTATATGCTCCATATATCATTATTAAGGAATTACATGACAAAATCAACACATGTGATCACCTATGAAGAAATAAAATTTGAACCTGATCAATATTATTACAAAGAGACCGTCTGAATTATTGACACTATAGAGATGGTTTTGAGGAATTGAATGACTTAATTTGTAAAGTTACTTTGTAGAAATCATAAAATGGAGGATGCAATGGGGGAACAGAAGGATGTTATGAAGGAGAACGAGCATCATTTTTTATAAAATAATATCAATGAAAATATAAAGGATGAAATTTTTGTATGAGGGGAAAAGGTGACACACAAGAATCAATTATAGTATATAAGAATTATATTTTATTAAAATTATAATAAAATTTTCATTTTAATATTTTATGGAACAAAAATATTAATATTATAGGACGAATATCAATTTACAACATACTTTATCAAAAATAATCCTAGAATAATTTTTTCAAAATTTACATTAGAAATAAGATTTTATAAATAATTGAAAATTTATTATTTAATTATTCCTCCTCCTACAAACCAAAATTGGATACCCTTGAATTATGGTACCTGACCCAATCCTCCATATACCCAAAGGGTGTTCCTAATCACCTTGGGTTGGTGACTAGCATGTGTGAATCAATCATAACCAGAGGGAATGATTTGTCCCAACCAGAAGTAGAAAAAATGGCATTCATATAAATAAAAAAATAGAGGAAGAGATAACAGTAGTATATATATTCGATAACTGAAGGGATATTATGGTATCCATACAACTCAAATACTAGGAAAACCCGAAGATACATTCTAAAAAAAACTGGAAGGACTACCGAACCAACAATTGCTACTTCATGTGATATGTGGTAAATTCTCCATCATCTCACCACTAGTTACCCAACCCATCTAATAGAATCCTTGTTGCCTCACTTTGTCACCTTTCCTTTCTCTACATCAAAATCGATAACTAGGACTAGACACCAATGAAGTGGTGTGTAGGATGTGAGCTAAAAAAGACTCAGTAGGATCCCACCTAGGTGTTCCATAACAACTCTCTATATAAAAATTCAAACATTTTCAACATTAAAGAAATAAGGCATGATAATATTTTAAATATTTTTTATATAATAATCATAGTAAAACAATACCCCTTTTCAACATATATCTAAATAGGTAATCAATTCTAAGAAGTAAAAACCAAATCATAGGTAAATCATGCCAATGATCACTGCATGTGAGGATGGATAGAACACTCATTGATGAAGAAAACATTTTTAAATATTTTATAATATTATTCAATGTATATGTACCATCATAGTGTTATTTTTTTTTATAAATTTCCACATTTTTTTAAGAATTATTTTGATCTTAATTTAAAAAATGGAATAATTTTGGATTTTAAATGTTTAAATTTATTTATGTATTTCAGCCATAACTTTTTCTAAAATGATTGAAATTGTAAAATTCCATTTTATTGGATTCCATAAATCAGGGTTTTAATTTACATCCACTAGACACAATGATAAATCCATCAGTTGGAGTGACAAAACCATCTCACAATTCTGGCCTAAAAAATGGGCATATATTTGGACACTTTAAACAATTGGATCATATCTCCAAAAATAAAATCCCAATAAAGATAAAATTTTACATTTATATAGAGAAATTACCATGTAAAATTTTTCATCATGTTTTTTATGCCTTCTAATACTTATTGCATGGATAAAAATGCATAGAAAATATGATATGGGGAACATGAAGATTCTGTCTAGATTAAATTTACAATGTAAAATAGTCATAACTCCAACACCATGTGGATAATAAATATTATATTTTTAGGGTGAATTATAGATACATAAATAAAAAAATTTAAAATACACATTCTTTCAATAATCCCCTTTAATGGGTCATCCAAGAGTAATGTTTTTGAGGTATAATTTTGGGCAAAAATTTCTCAACACCTTTTATGTATAAATTTTCATCTCCACTCTTATACCAAAGGATATCCATTTCAGGGGGCTAAGGTGGAGTATAGATAATGTAATAGTACTTTTTATTTTCAATATATAATAGTGTTACTTTATTTTACTTATATGTGTTTATTTTTTTGTCAATTTTTTGTTTCTCCCACCTTACTTCTTTTATCACCATGTTTATGGAGAGTTAACCCTCACTATTGTTCAAGGGGTGAATTGGTGGTGTTGGAGTTTATTTCACTTTCATGATTTATCATGTGTGATTATAAGTATGTATTAGTTGTTAAAATTATTGTGGTGAGAGGTTTCCCCACTTTATCAACTATTTTATTTTTCCTCCATGTTCAATAATTTTTCTTCTCATTGATATA
Organism: Viscum album; assembly: GCA_963277665.1. NCBI lineage: Eukaryota > Viridiplantae > Streptophyta > Magnoliopsida > Santalales > Viscaceae > Viscum > Viscum album. The sequence goes on from OY728165.1 coordinate 933,743,379, forward strand.
TAATTTATTGAAATGGTGGAGTTTGGATTGGGTATTGATATGGAAGAGATTAATCCTACATAAAGAGGTATCAGTGTAGCATAATACCAATCAAATGAGAGGGTGTACATTAAAATTTATTGATCTCTATATTGAATAACACATTGATACACATTTTTTAATAATAATAATAACACCACTATGATCCATGATTGCAATGGTTTCCTTTACTGACTTCTTTGTATATTTTCTTTCTTTTCATTGTGTTTTTCATCATATTTATTTTATATATTATATTAAAATTATTTTCATAATAAAAAATACCCAATATATATTATTATATTATTTAGAATATAATAGTGACAAAAGGAAGACAGTTTGTTGTGAGAAGCCTTCTCAAGAGATCGACACTCGGTGTGAAGACTATATTGCATACATAGGTAAATAAAATATAGAATAAGGTAACATGACTAAAGCCTCATATTCACTCGTATCCAAGTATATACAAACATATTCATCAAGACACTACACATATGCAACCAATATAGGGAGTAGAGAAACTCCCTAGAAAGTGAACGTCTCAACAATGTATAACAAGTCCCTATGACACTCTGACTTGGGAGAAAAGAAACCCCCCAAGTGTGAACCCCCCCCCCCACCCCAATTTTAATACTAGGTGAGGCATATTGATAGAACATACACCTAAGTACCAAAGGCATCCTATGTGACACATTTTCCAAATCATATCATCAAAACTAATAATTTTAAACCATTTCATAAATCCATTACATAATGATTTGAAAACACCTTTTTTACCAAAATTTGGGAAAACATCCTTTCATCACAAATTCCAAAACAAAAATAAATTAATCATTAAAATATATTTATATATAAATTTATAATGTAATATAATTCATGTTTTATCCAAAACAAGAAGAGATGAAACAACCTACCTCAAAATCGGGCCGCACAAGCATGTAATGAGATCCAATAATTAAAAATGAATTTAAATAAAAAACAAAGGACCTAGAATTGATCCCCATAAATTAGAAAAATTAAACCTGAAATTTATTTTTAGTAGAAGTTAAATTAATGCATACCTTAGAGAACTCTCATATCGCACCCCAACCAACATGAGGGTTAGCCTCTAGGAGATGATCACATGAACAATCTAGAAAGGATCAAAACAATAACCATATGGTGGATGAATACAAAATTCAGCACAACTTAATATCCATTTCCAATGAAAATGAATAATAAAAAAGGCCTCTTAATAGAGAGAAGAAGAAAAATAACCTCTACGGAGATTGAACAATGAATGGATTGATTCAAAAGAGTAAGAGGCATGCAAAATTACATGGAATGGACCTAGGTTTTGAGGCAGACATATGCACGTAAAAAGTATGAAAATAAGTTACATATGATGTATATAAAAATAATAGATTGTGCATAATATTTGAAGTAAATTTTGGTTTCATGTCTTTAATCCTTCAACATAAATGAACACCTAAAAAAGCATCACATCAGGTCAAATTAATCTCAATTGAACCATTCATAATGTGAACATAATTAATTGATTATAAATTTTTCATGCTATGAACTAAAATCATGGAAATTGTATAATAAAAAATTCACATCATGTTACTATTTCACGATGTGAATGTGTCTATAATCCATTGAATAAATCATGTTATGTAGAAAGTCCCCAAAATAATCCCACACTCCTCAAATCCTGAAAAAAAAACTCTTAAACATTTAAAATATGTGTACCTTAAACAAATATGTTACAACCTCCCCACTATAAAAAATTTTATCCCAGAGAATTCATGTGGAAGAATGGTGATCCAGAAAAAGGTGAGTACACTACTCATTTACCAACTATTCATGCTCCCAAGAATCCTGAGAATATTATATGTTTTTATAACACTCTGGAAAATGGGATAGAATTCCCACATAATACTTTCACCTAGGAATACATTATCTCAACTGATATCTTTGTAACTACAAAATCATGATCTAACTTTATCTCCACACAACTCAAAAAATGAGGGGGTCAGGATGGTACTTCCTAATCTGGGATATGTGACTCCTTCATGAATACCAATCAATTCAGCCAGTAATAGAAATTGATATATAAAACTACCAAGAAACATAGTTATCTCAAATGGGCCAACATATCTCAGAGCAATATTACCCTATTTCCCAATACAAAAGTGACACAAATGAGGATAATCCTTCATAAAAACGCAGTCTCCAATGCAAACCCCCAAAGGATGTAGTCAATGATCTGCAAAAGATTACAACCTACTCAGAGCTATTCAGTTTTATGTGGTGTATATACTTATAATTTGATATATTTAATATTAATAACTATTTATTCCTAATTAACTATATTTTAATTAAATTTTCTTTTTTAAAGGGGATACAATTTAAAAGTAACCAAAGAGGTACATGTTTATTTTACAATCTCATTTTTTTTGGGATTACATTAATTTATATTGAAGGAATCTTATAATATATCCTTCATAATATCTATCTATTTTCATATACTATATATATTTAAGTAGTTTGTTTATTTTACTTCAAATTTTCTTCTATTTATCACTTGAATAATGCGTAAAAATATTTAAAATAAAGACCTATTTTATATATATTTTTATCGGATAAATTTGTCTTAGATATTTATATTTTTGAAAATTTCTTTACAAAATTCATTTTATTGACTAAAATAATTTATTAAAGGCATATTATTTTAACTAAAAATTTTAAATGTTTTAATATGAATATTTATAATTTTTCATAAACGGTTTACTTATGAAATTCTTTATAAAAAGTAAAAAATGACTGTTTTTTAACATATATATAATTAACAAACATTACCTTTACTATAATTCTTTTATGATATTTACATTAATCTATAAATTTTCTAAGTTTTTACAAATATAACACTTTATTGAAAACTTATTTTAATTTTTTATGTCTTTATTATTTTATTCTCTTGATGACTTGAATTTCGTTACAAAACCTATATTTATAAGGAATTGGGTGTCATATTTTATCTCTAATTAGTTTTTAGTTGTTAACTTTCTTTTGAAACATTCACTTTTTTATATTCATTGAACATTAAATTTCTCTTGAATATCCATAAATCATTTATCATGGATATTATGCTTTCAAAAAATATATACTATTTTTATATATGGTGATTTATTTGGAAGGTTATTCAATTGACTATAGAAATATTGATATGCTATATTCTTTATTCAATGTAGAAAATTATTAATGAGGCATGTTGTTTATGAAATAAATTATTTTTTAAATATATGGAGATGCACTCGAAATTCTTTTATTGATGGGTAATAGAATAATACATTCCCTCAATTCATTGACTTGTATCATGATAAAAATTAGTTAGCCAAATTAATTAGGTTTCTAATGTCCACCTACCCATTGATTATACAGTCTTGGAACAAACCTATGATGGTATAGATATCATGATTTCTGAGATCAATATGTCCAATATTATGAATTTCCTTATTTCAGAATTTAGTTATTATTATCCATAATATTATTTCATTTATATTATCCATAGATTCATTTTTCACTCATGTTATTGATTAAATGGATTTTGGTTTTAGTTATTTACCTTTCTATGATAATTATTCTTTATTTACTCATGATAGATTTTGATGTACATAACCTTTAATTATTATTTAAGGCCAACCTTATTTTTTTCTTCCTTCCCTATGATATGATGAAGAATTATTTCAATAAGTTCAAGGATACTGAATGTTTTCGATTACTACAATTTCTATTTTATTTCCAAAATAAAAAATGGGAATCATGTATGTATCTAGATATTCATGAATGATAAATTGATTGATCCTCTAAGATGTGGTCCCTTATAACTTATTCCAATATAATAAAGTAACCATAGGATATGGGTTAATGGAGTCGAGGTTGTTACATATAATCATGAATTTTACTAAGTCATGAAATTGATGTATTTTTATCATTATGTGGGTTCTTCCAAGAGGGTATAAATAATCATCCTTATTTTTAATTGTGAGAATATTAGTACACAATATTCCTTTTTTAGGATGGTTATAGCTATTTATATACCATAACCTCTACCCTAGAATACATTGAATAATGACCCCATGCATTTGATATTGAATGAGAACATCTATGAGATTAATAGATTAACAATAATCCTTCATTGGGTGGATAAAATGATAGAAATGATCTAATATAGTTAGGTGGATTTATAATCACAATTCAACATGATTGAAATACATATCCATTACTTCAGTAAAATATTCCATTCATATAATCAACCCCATCTATTAGTGGATTAATCATTTTCCATGGAAAATATTTAACGAAATTTAAAATATTTTATTTTAATTTGTCTTTTAAGCCTTAAAAAATTAGAAATATTTATACTAAATTATCTAATTAAAAATTACACCTTAGATCATCATTATACCCTAAAAATAATATATTATATTTCTATGTAAGTGTAATTAAAATATGAAAATCTTATCCTTGGTAAAAACCAAGCTATTAACAACATATTTAATATAATTCTATGTTTAATACACATTTTTACATGATTTAAATTAAAATTACATTACTTGAAAATAATCATATAATTTTAAAAAATATGTTCTATTATCATTCATTCTTAATAATATTGTAAAAAATTGAAATTATATACCTGAGAGGACTATAATCCCTTAATCATAAATTTATTTTCATCTTATTCATGAAATATATTTGAAAATGTAATGAAATATAAACATTATTTATTTTTGTATTAAAATTCTAGTTAGTTTACGAACATAATTAAAATTACTTTAGAATTTATTTCATAGATTTTAGGAACAAATAAGACCTAATATTTTCTTTACAAAATATTCAAGATCTGAAATCAATTCCAACCCATATGGTACATTTTAACATGGTTATATTTTATCATAAGTGTGGGGGGGATAATAAAAAAGTTTTTAAAAAGAAACGAGAGTTAACTAATTTTAATGGATAAATTTAATCACATGGTTTCATTATCAAAGTAGTGAAATTATAATTTCAAAAATACTTCATTATATCAATTTTTATTTCCAAAAAAAATATTTTTTTTATTTTTGGGTTAAGTGAAATTTTTAGTAATACATTGTAAATTAATAACCCTTCAACTAATGAAAAATTGATTTTCTTATGACTTTTTTAAAAATACAGATATTTGAGATATTTATCCTTCAATTTGGGATAATGATTCTTCAGAAGGTGAGATATATTGTATTCATGGAGATGAGAAATGATTTCTATTTTAGTGTATATGGTTTGAGGTATTCAAAATGATATTGATTTTCATGCAAATATTTTATGATTTCTACCATCATATTGACCAAAAAATTAAAATTTTACCCACCATCCCATATCCATATAAAGTATTAAACCTATTGATTAGTCATTACATAGAGACTGGTGATTTTCATACATAGATATTACATATTTTTACATTAATATTCACTAAATTACCCAAACACATATCGATGGACCATAATAGTTTAGTGTCTTTGAAGTCTAGGTAAACAATCTTTTAATTTGGTGAAATATCTTCATCATCCCCTATAAAGATCTTCCACATTTAGTTCTCTTTAAAAAAAATACCCTAATTAAAACCTTTTTCATTAAATGGTGAAATTAAAAATAAGAAAGGGTTATATTATGTTCTCAATAAGGGTACACAATGAAGATATGTAAGAATAAAATGAACATAAGGGTATGATAATATGAGCATAACATTTGAAAACCATCCCAACGTATCAATGATCATAATATAGAGTCAAAGAATAAATATTGGATGTTCATAAGACAAGAATCATAAGTAAATAAAATAACATGATCCATGAGATTATAATAATGACATAATACATATAATTTTGGCATACATATAAGCATAGAAAATCATTGTCATAATAGTTAAGGCTCATTAAGAAGACTTATTAGGGTACTCCATGGGAGGTTACACCTCCTCGGTAGGACACACCACCATATATAGTGGAATCCATTTACTTGTAGTGAAATGTTTATGCTTCCCAAACCATTATAATGTCACAGTTCACCCCCAATACCATCATAGAGGACAAATATCCTCATATAACCGGGTTCACTCCCCTTTCTAGTCTTATCTATATCATTAGATATAAATCATTACCCAATTAATTTTAGGGATATACAGTTCATTTATATCACATAATGAAAATAATATATATGTGTACCACAAGATAATATAACATTCATCATATCAGAACCCATGAAATTGAAATGGGTTTCATAAACACTTTATAATAATAAAAATTATGGAAAATAAATGGGTTTTGTAATCATTTCATCATTTCATCATAGCCTAACCCATGGAAAAATAAGTGGGTTTCATAGTAATGTTATCATGGGGTAACTCATTGAATAGAAATGGGTTCCATAAATATATTTTCATTAAAAAAATCAAACCATTTAGAGAAATAATAAGAATGGTGCACTTTGATCATATCTTATAAAATCATAAGTTACATAAAATGATTTCATCTTAGATAGAAAATTATTTTGACATATTACTTAGGACATTTCTTAAGGAAAATATCATTTCTACTTGGAAAAAAATTTTAAAACTTAAAACATTTTCAAAATCCTTTTCTTTGAAAATAAAATTTAAATATCATTTAAAAACATTTACTGATAAAATATCCTTTCCACTTTAAAAAAACAAATTAAAACATAAAACAATTTGAAAGAAATATTATTTGAAAATAAATTTGAAAACTTATAAAGGAATATTTAAACTAAATAATGTTCATTTGTGTTAAATTTCATTTATATCATACATGTTAAAACAAACACTCATTTCACATTTTCATTAAAATCTAAATGATAGTTCTTTTGAAAACAAAATGGATATTATTTTTAAAAAAATTTAAAAAAGGTATAAAGTGAGAACACATTTATTTAATAAATAATTTTCATAATGCTAAAAACATTTTTGAAATATTTTTTAGAAAACATGGTTTTGGAAGAAAATGGATTTCCGACCAAAGAGAGAGGTAATGTCATATTTTCTTTAAAAAAAATCTCAAATATTATAAGTACCAGATAGTGGAAAATTTTTATTGTTACATTAAAGTATCATGATTAATCATATGAGAAGAAACATAATTAGTTTTCGAAGAGATCGATCATATGATTTTATCATCAAAAATATAATCATGAACAATCCTGATAAATGATGAGATTGTAACATAAAATCCTACCACATTTGTAACTTTGAATCATAATCCCCATGAAAGATAGATTCTCTAAAATATATGTAAATAAAAATACATTTCATGATAATCATAATAAAATAAATTCATTGGTAGTATACACATTACATAAAATAAATAGGTGGCGAATATGGCATGTGGCTCACTGAAGAAAAAAGGGAGACGAACATCCCTTATAAATTTGGAAATCTATAGATCAAAACCACATGAAAAAGGGAAACTCATATGGATTTTTTATACCACATAATTTTCATGAAATTAATCATTAAATACATTAATTTTTAGTATATACACCACACAATAATAATAAATTGTTAATATGTCATTTATCTCTCGTAAATAATAGTGTGATGAGATAACACTTACTAGAAGTCTCAACTTCCGTCATATATGTTTGCCACAGATGAATAATATATATTTGTTTATTATAAACCCATTACATAACTATTCTTATATATAATACCTTATATTATTTAATAATGACCATTTATTAACTTTTTATTAACAATTCCTTATTAAAATCATGTTTTGGGTAATAATCTCTTTGTTTTTTTCATATATGTTTTGATTTTTATTTTCCAAAATCATACTTTGATAAAAGTTAAATAATATCTAGAATAATAATCATAAAAACAATTATCATATATATAAATCTATTATACTTAGTATGAATCTTGAAATGTGGTTTTGAAAAATTTAAGGACATTATGATCATGGAGATGGTAGCCCATACGTACTCATGAGTAACGTTCCTTTTTAAAAAAAATAATTATGGAAAAAACATCAGAAATTTATTATCATTAAAAATGATATTAATATTATAAATAAAATATTAGTTCTTTTAATATACTTATACATATAATCCATATGGTGTGGTGATGAAAATAGAGAGTTACATCGCTTCGAGAAGGCAGCAGTCCATACGTACATGGATGATATTACCATATTTTAGTGAGTGAGAGGATAAGAAAAAATGATATATTATTATTCTATAATGATAAATATGTCATAAATATCACAAAATTTTTATTTACATCATATATACTTATTAAATTTATCCTTATTATCTTTCATTTTAATCGTTGGTGAAAAACAAATCACACCGCTTCGTGAGGCAGTAGTCCACTGTACGCACGAGCTACGCTATTGTATCTCATGTAGAATTGAAAGTATAAAATTTTATATGTGATAAAATCACTATAGACATATAATTATGTTATAAATATAGTATACATACATTATAACCATCGTTATACCCAACTGATAGAGGTGGAAATGAAAAAATGAATGACATCAATTTTTGAGGTGGAAGTCCTCCACACACAAGAACGATGATTTCATAACCAATTTTATAGAAGTGGAGATGGTTGTAGTTCAATAACATAACATTAAAAAATCTCAGTATATTTAATATACTTATTTCAATATAGAATTATTTTTTAACAATAATTTAAGTAGGTCATGAAGAAATAAAATAAAAACACTCATTGGAAAACGTTACCTATTCTTTGTGTAACCTCCTTAGGTTTTCACCAAAATCCTTCATAGGCTGGATTTATTACAACAATAAGGCTTATAAGATAGTGGGATGGAATTTTGGAAGTTATTTGATCTTTTATTGTTTGAACTTAAATATTTTTTATGTGTGAATAGAAGATGACAAGGGGTGGCCTTTTATAAGTGAGGTGAATAGAATACTTATAATTTTTTCAAACAAAAAAGGTGTACCCACCTTTTTCAAATGAAAAAGGATACAAAATGAATTATTCAAAAATATTAGATATTATATTTTTAAAATATTCCCATAACATATAATTTAGATAATTTTTTAGTTCATTTTATCACTTATCTTTTTAGTTTAACCACCTAGAAATCTCATTTTTACCTTAACTGCAGTAATTAATTTTTACAGTATTCAATATTATTTATGGTAAAAAAAATAAATTTGAACTCATTATATAATATTAATTAAACTTAATCCAAATATTTAACAAATTTTCCATATTAAATTCAAATAAGTGTAAATTTTTATTTAAAATTAATCCAGCTGACATAATGAGAAAGCGGGATTTCAAAGAGGAAATGTTCAAAAGTTTACAGACTTTTTATATCATAATTCTGTATAAAAATTATTCCAGTGATATAAATTGTTTTAATATATATATATAGTTTTATTAATTTTACATTAAAACTAATTTTAAATAAAATTTAGGTTTATTAACAATATAAACAAATAGTAAATTTTAAATTGAAATTTTTATTTTGTTTCTATTCATGAAAAAATTAATCTTTTCAAAAAAATCCCAAAGAATATCCCTAAGATAATTTTTAGATTATTACTTCAAAACTGAAGATAATATTTTCAAATTAATTTTCTAATATTTTCAAAAATTAATTTTATTATGGGTATGAAAAAGAGATAAAACTATATTTTGGAGAAATACAGTTTTTAAGCATAAAATTTGATTTATTCTAATATATTATATATAAAACATATCAGATGAATGTTAAAAATTTTATGGAATTTATAATATATAAAATTCAATAAAATCAATCACCAAAATTTGTTTTTTAAATTATTGTCGTAAAACTTGTTTTTTTGCAAACAAATAACATTTTAAAAAACAATTACTTTATTGTCAAATTTTTATTTCTAATTAATTTGTCACCAAATAATTCATTATATATATATATATATCTGTGTGTGTGTGTTTGTTTAAACTATTTTTTAAAAATTTATCTTATCCTATTAATAAGATCCATTCCAACCACTATGTAATAACTATTATATTAAATAATAATATTTCAGTAGTATGTTACGTTTAGTTTAAACTTAGTATTTCATGTAATTAAAGCTACACTCATTATTTCCTATAAATCAAGACAAAATCATTGTTTCATGTAATTAATGATAAAAAAAGTATTTGATATAATGAAAATTTTATAATATATTAAATTTATTTCAAAAATACATTTCATAAATCTCAGGGTTTTACAATCTACCCCATTAAAATGAATTTTTTCCACAAAATTCATCACTTTATTACCAAAAATTGAGAATAATTCTACCCCATTACATCCTTTAGTCACACTTATCCTCCACTAGTAAGTGGTTTCACTAGAAAAAATCAACAGGGTGGGTGGTATTTTTTCATATAGAATTAAATGTTCGATCATGAGTCGCAAGCTATCACTCTAATAAGAAATATCATGATCCAGTGGTATGACCTATGAGTTTTGTAAATGTGATGGACCGGGTATATAGTTCCACAAGAAAGATACATGGAACAAATTGTGTACCTAAGATAGGTTTGGTGTAAGATCAGAGTGATAATCTATGGTCCCAAAATGTTTAAGAATTTAAAAGTGACTAATATATCAAGGGATTAATTTCCCATATTTCTTACATGATGAAATTCAAATAAATACCTCCTAACCTACTTCAAATTATAGATCACATTGATGATTATATGCATAAAATTTATATCAACTTATGTTACCCTTATTGTTTTTTAATGGCTCAAAACATCTTTGTATTTTCATTAGCTTGTCCATGTCCCAATATATTTCTGTCTGCAACTTCATTCTTGCACATAACAGTTTCAAACTTCTTTAAATAAAGGGATTCATAAATAAAAATATGAACGCTTGAGTGAAAGTAATTGTTATTAGAAAAAAAAATTATAGGATTTCTTTTATACCAACCACCTTTTAAATCCATATAAAATGATCCAAACATATGATCTAGGGTTTTAATTATTCTCCTAGACTAACAATCTTTCTTAGGATTATTCGTATTACTGAACCTCAAATCTATATGAAGAGGTTACTAAATACTTTCCTAGAACATTGAGGTAATCTTCATATCCAAATTATATAGAATATAATGTTGTAATCTATAAAACCTTAACACTTTTTTAATGTGTATCCTCAAATCTTATGAAAAGAGAATTATTATCTGATAGATATAATTTTTGATGACTTTGATCGACTACAACCCATATAAAACAATTTCCTTTTGATTTCATTGAAGAGTATGATGATAAAACTTATAATGATATATTCCTATTTCCATTATGATATGGATAATGTTTGTAGTATCCTTTTATACATTTTCTCTCATTCTTAACTTGTTTACATACTGAGAAATAACTCAATTTTTATTTTCAATCTAGAAATAATCTTTCATGTAGGATAGTGGTAGACATTATTCCCTTACCATCCTTCAGTTGTGGTTTCAATCTTAATAGCTTTACTTAATGCAGTAGGTTGTCACCCAACTTGAGAATTATCCTTTTAAAATAAAAAAATTAATTAAAATGTTTTGAAATTTCAATAACCCATAATTACCTTAACATCATTGAAAACATAAACCCTAAAGGTTATCAATGTCCATAAAATAGAATTCCTCCCAAAAAAGAAGTGGATGTACTTCCATAAATGTATATTAAAATATCCTTAATCTTGATAAAATCTCATCACATAAAATATCAAAATGGATTTAAAAGAAATAAAACTTTTGATTAAACTTAAATTCATAAACCCATTATGATATCAATAACTTTTATGTTAATCTAATATGGGGAGATATAGTCTTACAAAATTAACACAATCTTTATATGTTTCATGACTCCTATAACCCAAATTCCATTGGAAAAATAATTCAACAACATAATCCTTAAATCCAATACATAAATACATTAATCCTTCCACTTAAATTATTGACATGGAATATATCCTTCATTAGCCTAGAAGTTAATTATTGGGTCAAGGCATTTATTTGGATAATTTCCATATTCCCAACACATAATACATTTAACTACTCAATTATTTTTCACTCTAACCTTATTTTACTCAAAAATAAATTCTTCCCCTACATTTTAGATATTATTATAGGTTAATATTCCCACATTCTTGACATATAGGATGCTTAATGTTCTTTCCTCTAGCTTCATTACTGCATGGAATTTTATTAAAGATCATTTTTCTCTTATTTTAGGCTTTAGGTATCTCAGTAAATTTTACATTATTAACCTTATATCATGATTTATGATTAGAAATAATCACAATATTTATATCTCAATTCATAATTTAATTTGGTTAATTAAAATCACCAAAATTTCCATCAAATTCAGTTTCAACATGGTACATTCTGGTTTCATCGATTGGCTAAAACAAAAAAACATAGTTTGTAAAACTATAATCATAGTGGGAAACTCAGTAATCATGAAAAATACATATAGAGTTACTAAACCATGATACCTTCTTTATAATATTCGAAACCTTAGACTTAACATAGGTCTTTCATGGTAATTATATAAATCCTTAATGATGGTTTGTAAAGAGTTCTTGAATTTACAAATCATATCCTTCGAGATTATCAAATCAGGTGTGTAGAAAGGAATATTATAATGCACAATGTGATGATAAAGTCTAGCTCAATGTGCCATTTTCAGAGTTATTACCCCAAAGTACCTCTGTGCAAGATCCACATCCACTTGTAGTATCCAAACACAAATTTAATTTCTTGAAAACAAATTACTCTACCCTTTACCAATATTTTAGTACATTTTCATATAATTTGACTCCTCCTAAGACTTATCCTTAGAGACATGCCTAGACATATCCATAGAACAACCATAGGGATATCAAAAAAGTTTTCTCGTTTTAGTTTTCAAAGGACAACTAATGCTTTACTCTGATACAAAATATAGTCACCCAGGCTTTTTATACATATATATTATATCTTTTAGATTATTATTCAAAAAATTACACTGAATCACACCTGAGGACCATAATAGTTTATAGTCTCTAGATTCTATGTATACAATCATCTCATTAGGTGAAATATATGAAACAACTCCCATAAATATATTCTAATTTCAGTACTCTTCACAGGTATACCCTACTTAATTAATTTCTTTATTACCTAGGGAATGGAAACATAACAAATAGTGATCTCAAATTCTCATTAAGGGAAAATATTGAAGATATTTAAACATGACATGAACATAAGGGTATAAGAATATGAGAATAACATTTGAAAACCATACCCTGCATAAAAAATATCATAATCTTGAGACATTGAATTAATATTTTTAATTTGTAAGATATGAATCATAAGGAAATAAAATAAAATGATTCATGATAATATAACATATACTTACGAAATAGAATTGTGTCATGCACATAATCATATAAAATTATTTCTTTAATAGTCATGGATCATTGAAAAAAAATATCAGGGAACTCTATGTGAAACTATAACTCCTTAGTGGGAAACAAAACCATCCCCATTGGCTTCCCTTTCCTCATAATGGAATGGGTTCACTCCTCAAACCATCATAGTAATCATGTTTCACCCCCAAGACTATCATAGAATATGAAATCTCTTACTGAACTGGGTTCACTCCCTATTCTAATCATGTTTATCTCCTGAGATATAAATCATTACCCAATTCATTGGAGGGAGATATAGGTCCCAGCCAATAAATAATTAAAATCATATGCATGTGTTCCATGATATCATAAGATAGTCATCATATCAAAACCCATTAAATGAAATTGGTTTCATAAATTTTTCATCACAATATAGCTTGTGGGAAAGAAACAGGTTTCATAATCCTTTCCACATTTCATCAAAATATAACTTGTGGGAAAAGAAGTGGTTTTAATTTGAATTTTATCATGGTATATCCCATGGAATTAAAACAGGTTTCATAGAAAAATTTTCATCATAAAAACATATAATTCATAAAAAGAATAAGATTGTTATACTTGTATCATATCAACAACAATGCATAAGTTACATGAATGGATTTAATCTTATAAAAAATTATTATGAATTATTACATGGTATCTTTATTTATTAAAATATACTTTATAATTATAAAAACACTTTTTAAACATTAAAATATTTTCAAAAACTTTTTCTTTTAAAGTAATATTTAATAATCATTTTAAAATATTTATTTAGGAGAATATACTTACCAAATTAAAAAACATTTTAAAATATAAAAAAATATTAATGTAATGTTATTTGAAAATATACTTGATAAATTAAAAATAAATCTTCAAAGTAAATAATTTTCAAGATGGTAGAAAATTTTATTCATTTTTTATACATTAAAACAAAGATTCCATTCAAATTTTCGGTAAAATCTAAACAGATATTGTTTTTTGAAAATGACATGAAGATTCCCTTTAAGAAATTTCATATGGCTATGAAATGGTTAAAATTTCCATTAATAATTCGTTTTTATAATGTTAAAAAAAATTAAAACATTTTAGAAAATATGGTTTGGGAAGAAAATAGACTTCCAATATAAGAGAGAAATATAGTCATATTTTCATAAAAACAATTTCTAAATTATTATAAGTACCAAAGATTAGAAAAAAAATACTATTACATAAAAAATTAATTAATAAACATATGATAATAAAATTAATTATTTTTTTAGAGATAGATTATAATTTTTTATCATTATAAACAAGATCATAAATAATCCTGATAAATGATGAGTTTGTAACATAGAATCTTCACCACTTTGGTAATTTTGAATCATAATCCTTGTGAAAAATATATCCTAAAATGGATTTATAAATATCAATAATTTTTTGTTTTATAATCATAAAATTAATTGACCAGAATTATACAACTTACACAAAACATATATGTGGAGAATATTTTATGTGTCTCATATAAGTAAACACTGAGATGAAAACATCTTATGGGTTTGGTAATCATTGGATCAAAACCCTATGAAATATGGAACCTCATATGTATTTATAAATAAAAATAATTTTCATGAAATTAATCATGACATTCATTAATAGTAATTATATTCACTACTCCATAATAATAAGTGGTGAATATGACATATATCTCTCAGAAATTAAAGTGAGACGGGGGAACCCTTACCATAAGTCTCGACTTCCTTCGTACATGTTTCAACCTCCAATTAAATAACTATAACTTTATTATAAATATATTAAACAAATATATTTATATATAATACCATATATTATTTACTTATGACCATTTATTACCCATTTGTTTACAATTCCTTGTTAAAATCACATTTTGGGAAATAACCGCTTTGTTTTTTGTATAGGTTTCGAACAGTTATTTTGAGCCATATTACTTTGATCATGGTTACCTAATATCCTGAATAATAATCATATAATAATTATAAAATTTATAAATAAATTATACTTTTAATTCCAATCATGAAATATTATTTTGAAAATAAAGTACATTGTGATCAGGGATATTTTAGGTCATACGTACGCATGATTAACATTTCCATTTTTCAAAAATCATTATGGAAAAAAGTTAAGTGAAATTTTATATTTCCAAAATGATTATAATATCATTAAAAAATTTATTTAAATATACTTATACATATCATTCATGTGGTGTGGTGATGAGAATAGAGAGTTACATTGATTCGTGAAGGCGTTAGTCCACACTTACACGAATGACTTTATCATCTTTCAATGAGTGAAAATGTAAGAAATAAAATGATATATTATCTTTTCATAATGATAAATATGTAATTAACATTATTATTATTTCATTTATATCACATATACTTATTAAATTTATTCTTATTTTCTTTATAAGGGAAGAGTTAACAAAAAACGAATCACATCACTTTGTGAGGTTATAGTTTGTTGTAGACACAAGCGACGTTATTGTATACCCTGTGAAATATAAAGTAAAAAAGGTATTTTTTTTAATGAATATAAATGATTAATTATGTTATAAATATCATATATATACTTTGTATAAATCATCATACCCAACCGTGATAGGTGGTAATGTAAAAAACAAATGGCATCACTTTGTGGCGTAGTAGTCTACCATACACACAAATAATGATTTAATTACCAATTTAATGGAAGTGGAGATGGTTTTAGGACAAGAAATTAACATAAAAGTATCTCATTATATTGTATATATTATTTTATTATATCATAATGTTTTAATAATAATTTAATGTGTTGGAAGAACAAAAAAAATTATCATTGAAGAACATTGCCTCTTCTTCGCGTAACCTCTTTAGGTTTGCACTAAAATAATTCCTAGTGTGGATTAATACCCAAAAATAAGGATTATAATATGGTAGGAGGTAATTTTGGAAGTTATTTAGTTGGAAATTTTTCTGAACCAAAATTCTTTTAATGTGTGAAGACGTGAGTAGAATGGGTGGCCTTTTATAAGTGAGGTGGGTAGAATAGTTGTAATTTTCTTAAAATAAAATGGTGTACCAACATTTTTTGCAATATAAAAGGATAAAAAATTGGGAATTATTATAAAGTAACAACCTTAAAACATTATATAATCTTTACATAAGTTAATAATTTTACTTTAATTCACATTAAAGATCATTTTATGTACATAGTTTAAGATAATTGGGCTATTATTAATAAACATCATCCCATAATCATACAAGAGGATACTATCAAAATAGTATCTGTTTTCACCAAATGAAACCCTTTTAAAAATTAAACATGATTTATTTTCTTAATAAAAATAATATTTAATTCTTACATTATTGTAATCATATTTATACCCAGTGAAAAAATTTGAAAAACATGGAATACCATAAAAAGGCTCAGTAAGGGATAAACAAAGAAAAAAACTGTTAGCCTTTCTAAAACCAGAAAACCATGAATACATTATCATAAAGTAATAATTTTCACCTTTATGAAGTAGTAAATATTATTCACTGAATATAATCTCATTTCATACCCTTTTGCAATAAAAATATTACCATAAAACTCATAGAAATCACACATAACATTTAAAAGGAAACATGGGACATAATCATACTAAAATGGAAAATCCATACGGTCGACTTCCATACATATCATTCTTACAAATAGAATAGTCATATGACCGAAATCTATACCCAATGAATTGTAGGTTATAACCTAACAACATTTCCTTAGTTTAAAATGGAACCACCTATCTTTGGTTTATCATCTAACCACCCAGCTTTGGTTTGTGTTGTAACCACCCGTCAAATTTCTAAGTACCATTATATAATAATAACACATAAATATTGAAATTATCAGCATTTAACTCTTAATATTTCATTTTCAATAAAAAGAAATAATTTCAAGACATTGAAAAAGTCCATCCACTTTCAAAAACCAGTTTCAATTCCAAAACACCCAAAAAGGGAATAAGTGGTTTCTTTTACTTTTAAAAAAATTTAAAGATTATAGAGGTATCCAAATATCAAATAACGGTTACGATGGTATAGAATCTAGTATCGCTGCATAGGTTAAAACATTCAGTTTTTCATTTAGTAAAATGATTCATAGGAAAAAAATTACCGTTCAATTAAAATTGAAAGGGGTTTATTATGCACTATACAAAATAAAGTGGTGTATATTATCAAAATATGATTCAATGAAATGTGATTGAGATGATGTCCCTTACCTTGTGTTTGAATCATCACATAGAATTGTTATATTCCAGAATAATAAACTTAAGTTAATTTATACTTGATTTAGAACCTTTTTAATATTATTATTCTATTTATTTCACTCATTACCATGTAACAAAAATTATATAATTATTTAAGTTTATATCGTACGTTTTGTCGATATTTGGTACTTCATTCAAAAAAGAACATATTTTTATGTAAATTTTCCATGGGGTCAAAATTCCATTATCTCAAAAACAATTTTCATGATTTAAATATAATTTAAATACAGTATATATGTATTTATAATATCTATAATATTTTGAGATAATAAATGAATTTCACCATTCATATAGACGGTAGGTCGTATATATGCATGAATGTTACTTCCATTTCTTTATAATATTAAAATAATAATAATCAAATTGAATATATATTATAATACCAGTGTTATATAAATGTCATTTATTTCTTGTAGGTTTAATAAACCCATCCTTTATACATTCCATGTATAGAGGGACTGAGTCATATCGCATTGAGGGGGCAGTAGTCCACACTTCCTCGAGTGTAATTATTGTATTTAAACAACACAAAAAGCATAAAGATAGGTTCTAAATTAAAATTAAAGAGTTATAGAGACAAAATAAATATAATATATATCATATGTAAAATAGTTTCCTTTATAATGGTCACTATGAGACGTGGTAGGGAAAAATTGAACAATCATTGTTTCATGAGGCAGTAGTTCACCTTACATAGAAATAGTATGTTCATTACCCATTAAATGGAGGTGTGTGTAAGTATATATCAAAAAAATAGAATAAAAATATCCTAGTTTATATTTAATATATTTTTGTTGTTATATAATCATAGAATAAGAACGTTTTATTATGTGTAGAATGGAAATGAAACTAAATAGAATGAGGGAAGGTGATCCCTCTTAATCGGATAACATCTTTTGGTTTCTACCAAAATGCTTCCTTGGGAGGATTTATTCCCTGGGTGAGGCTAATAGAATGAGGTAAGGGTTTCTAGTAAAGTTTTGGGTAGGTATTAGCCTAACCAAAGAGTTCATGAAGTGTGAATGTTAGAGAAGAGATTGTACCTTTTTATAGGAGAGGAAAGGGGCACCCTTAGAAACTCTTAAATTAATAAATTAATATAAATTAATTTTTAAATTAAAAAGGATCCAACATGAGATATGTCAAAAATAATATTAGGATATGTCTAAATTCAATAATGTAATAATTTTTAGACATGTATTTTTTTTAAACCTTATCTTTTTGGGATTTCCTTAATTACTCTCTTTTAATTTTCACTGTTGTAATAATATTTTAATTATTAAGAGGCTATTAAATTTAATTATATGGGGTAAATTTCCCATAATTAGAAACTTAATTAACTTTTCAACCTTATCATAGTATCTTTTTTATTTTAAAATATTTTTAGTATTTTTATATAATTTAATAAATTACTATTTTTATAAAACTTCAATTATGTCAAGTTTTACACAATTCATTTTATAGAATTTAAATAAAATTCAAAAAAAGAGATAACTTATAAAAAATCATTGAATATTCTCTAAACATGGAATATTCACCTATAAAAACTATATTTGATATAAATTATTTGAAATAATTATTATTTTAATATTTATAATATCATTTATTTGATTCCTTCATTAAAAATTAATAACTATATCATCATTGTGTCATAATTAAATTTAATTATTTAATGTATAAAAATTATAAATAAAATACCATGACGTAGAATATATTTTTATATTTCTAATGATTATTTATAGTTAAATATATCACTTATATAAACCTGTATTAAAATTTATTTATTAAGAAGATTTATGTTTATAAAATATTTTCCTTTACTTTAAATTAAAAGATATAAGTTTCATGATAACACCGTAGTGGTTTATAAAGGACACATTTTCCTTAAAAGGGTTGTATTGATCATCCATATATCATCCAATAGTATTATGGTAAGTTTTACAGTTGTTTTATATTATTATAATATTATTTTTACCCTTTTTTACCTGATTTACCCTTTAATTGGGGTAAATAAAAATAATTACTAAAGTTATTATTCATCATGTCTAAGAAAAAAGACATATTTACATAATGTTAACCTTATTATTCGAAATATTGAATCCATTTTTTCTAATTCAAAACACATAATTTTATGTAACTAATTTAAAATTAATTCTCATTGTCAAAATGAGAAAACATGTTTTTTAAAAGTAAAAACTATCAAAAGATTGATGTGTGTTTATATCAAATTTCAATGTGAAATTACCTCCAATGAAAACAATTGTATTAAATGATAAAAACATAATATAAATATACTTTTAAACAAATTCAAAATATAATCTATCAATACAAATAAATTAGATGAAAAGTTATTTTTGAATTCAAAACACAATATTTTTTACTATTCCTTAAAATATGAATTTCATTAGAAAAATACAAAAAATTCAACCGAATTAAATTTTGATATCCTGATTCCAAAGAAGAATTTTATTTTTTCAAATAGAATATATAAAATTTTCAAATAATATATTTAAAAATGGTTCTCCATCAAAAGGTGATAAAATGACCTTTTAAAAATATTAGAGTATTTTATGATTAAAATTGGATTCATTCTCATTTTAATCCTCTAAAATTTATTGGATAAATTTAAAATATTAAAAAAACCTTTTTAATTGTATTGTAGTTTTTTATCTTCATTCTCTCTAATATAACAAGTATGCGTTAACTATTATTTAAAATAATACTGTTATTATTATATTATATTTTGGTATAACTCAATGTTGTGTGCAATGTAAGATTTTGAAGAAACCCATTGTTGTGTGTCAAGTATGCTATAGGACAACGCATCCCCTTTAATTTAAAATTAATATCCTATTAAAAAATATTAATAGATATTAAAATTCTATTATTCTATAAATACTTGGGATGTTACATCCTTCCCCCTATTTGATAATTGTGTCCCAATAATTTTATTTACTTATCAAATAAGTTGGGGTATTTCTCCCTCATAGCATTTTCAGAATCCCATGTCGCCAATTACACCATATAGGTTTCCAAAAAAACCTTTACCTTGTGAATCATCTTATTCTGTTACACTTCCTCTATGCGGTTAATAATCTGTACAGACAATTTATCATAAGAATGATTATCTTCTATCTGAACTACCTCTGGACTCAAAACATGATATAGATCCAGCATATACTTTATTAACATTGAAACATGAAAAACATAGTGTAATTGGGATAAAATAGAAGGTAAATCCACTCAGTAGGCAACTGAACCAACTATATCTGAGATTTCATAGGGTCCAATGAACCTTGGATTCAGCTTCCCTTTCTTACCAAAACACATCACACTTTTCCATGGTGAAACATTTAAAAAGACATGATCCCCTACCTAGAAATAAAAATCCTTCCTCCAGTTATCTACATAAAATTTCTACTTGCTCTGAGTTTTCCTCATATGTTTTTGAATCAATATACATTTTTATTTCATCTATTCTACCAATTTTGGTCTCATCAACTTCCTTTCACCTACTTCATCCCAAAAAGTTGGTGTCTCACACCGCTTTCCATATAATGAATGAAATGGTATCATTTGTATACCAAAATAAAAACTATTATTAAAATAAAACTCAACCAAAGAAAGATATTGATCCCAAATTCTTTAGTAATCCTTTGAAAAAGCCTCCAATGAATGAATTTTTCATTCTGACTACCGATCTGATTGAGGATGAAAAGCTATAATATAATTTAATTTTTTTCCCAATGAAGTCTAAAGGCATTTCCAGAAGTTAAAAGTGAACCTATGATCATGATTATATATGGTGGAGACGGTAACACTATGTAACCTGGCTATCTCTTTAATATACAGTCAATAAAGTTGATATAGAGACTGAGTATCTCGAATAAGAATAAAATGAGTATATTTAGTCAATCGATCAACAATATCCCAGATTTCATTTTTACCTTAATAAGTATTTAGTAATACCACTATGAAATCCATGGATACATTTTACCATTTCCACCTTGGCAGTAGAAAAGGATAAAGCATCCCATTCTTTAACTACCACTCTGCATAACCTATTGAAAAATAAAACATCTCAGGGTAAATTCAAAAGTATATATTTTCATTCAATCCCCTCAGTAATACTCTCAAGGGTCTCTGTAAATCATAGTATTGTGAGGATGAACTAAAGACAGAGAAATATGAGCTTCATATAATAACCCTTTCTTCAACTATAAATCACAAGGCACACATAATCTCTTTCCAAACCTCAAAACACAATATTTATCAATGTTAAATTCAGGTAATATACCCTTCTAAACCAATTCTACATTTTTCAACAACTCATTGTCTTCTTTCTAAACATTCTTAATCCGGTGTGATAGAGATGATTTCACTGCCACCTAAAACAAAATAGAGTAATTCTCTGCACCAACAACATCTAATCCAAAATTCATCAACTCATTAACCAAAGGATCTTGTTCCAAATGTATCATGGTTAATGTAGCATTAATTTTTTGACTCAAAGCATCATCCACTTTATTTTCCATTCCTATATGGTAATGAATCGTGCAATCATAATCTTGATTATTTCCAAACAACTAATCTTTTTAATGTTTAATTATTTCTAAATGAATATATACTTCAAACTTTTGTGATCAGTATATATTTCACACTTTACACCAAACAAATGATGCCGCTAATTTTTTAATTAAAAACCATAGCAGCTAATTCCAAATCATGTGTAGGGTAATTTAACTCATGAGTTTTTAACTGACGTAAAGAAAAAGAAATTACCTTATCATTATTCATTAGGAAAAAACCATTTCCATTCAATTATGAATCACTATGGATGAAAAATTCCCCATTTCTAGAAGGTAGGTCCCAAACTAGAGAATTTACCAATCCTCTTTTCAGTTCAGGAAAACAATCATCACATTTATTTTTCCAGATAAACCTAACTCCCTTTCCTATTATATTAGTTAGTATTCTAGATAACTGAGAAAATTTATAAAAAAACCTTCAACTCAGTAATCCAAGATAACTAATAATCTTTGTGATATTAGTAGGTTTTTTCCACTATTCAATAATGTTTTTAGAAGGGTTAATAGTTATTCCATCTTTAGAAACAATATTTTCAAGGAATGAAATTTTTGGAAACCAAATTTCACCCTTACTAAACATTACATATAATTTCTTTTCTTTTAGGTTTTGAAAAACAATACTTAAGTGACTTTCATGTTCCTCCCAGCTTTTAGAATATAAAAAAATATCATCTATAAACACAACCACAATCTGATCCAAAAACTGATAAAAGACTCCATTTATGAGATTCATAAATGCAATAGGTGTATTAGATAACCAAAAGGGCATACCTATAAACTCATAATGCCCATATCTCATTCTTAACACTAACTTTGGAATGTCATCCTCTTTTACCTTCATATGATGGTACCCGGACCACAAATCAATCATTAAAAAATATTGAGCTCCTCGGAGATGATCAAACAGAACATCGATATGAGGTAAAGGATTATTTTTCTTAATATTGATGTAATTAAAGGAAGTATAATCAATACATAGTCACATAAAACCATATTTTTTTACAAATAAAACTGGAGCACCCCATGGTGAATTTCTAGGTCTAACGAAACCTTTATCAAGTAATTCTTGCAACTTTTTTTCAATTTTACTTGTTCTACTTGATCCATTTGATAAGGTGGTTTAGAAATAGGGTTAGAATCAGGCACTAAATAAATAGTAAATTAAACCTTTTGATTAGTAGTAATACTTGGAAATTCATCTAGAAAAATAGTCATAAATTCTTTCACTACTAGAATGTCACTAATCAAAATTATTTCTTTCTTTTCAACAACATGAGCTAGATAACATTCACTGTCATATTTAATAAATATTTTAGCTTCTTGTTATGTTTAAAAAGATATTAAACAATTTAATAAACATTTCTTGGCTATAAAATATATTATATCATTTTAAACTGAAATCCAATACACACCCAAAATGATTTCAAATTCAACTATGGGAAGTTCAAAAACATTTACATGAATGAATATCCCACTAATGATAGTAGGAAGATTCCTATAAATCATGGTTTCTTTAATAATTCTACCTGGATTCTTTACCAAAGGTTCTATATCAAATTCATGAGGTGTTATTTTCAATTTACTTATAAAGCTCTCAGAAATAAAAGAATGTGAAGATCCAAAGTCAAATAGAGTATTGGAATATTTTGAAAAAACCTATAACATACTTGTTACCACTTCATTTGATGGTCCCACATCAACTATAGTATTAGAAAATGATTTTCCATACCCTTATGCTTTCGATATTTCTTGTTTTCAATTTGGGTAATCAACTTTGGACACACATTGTCATAATTTCCTATCTCATTGCAACTAAAACATCTTAACGCTAGTTTTTCATTCCTTTCCTCATCATCTGACTTACTATTATGAGCAATATGACCAATCTTACCACATCTGAAGCATTTCATGGACACTGATAAGAATTCTCTATGATGAATTTTTACCACACATTCGACAAGTTGGAAATTTAGTTTTCTTACCTCCAGGCTTCTTTAATGAATTCATTCCCATTTCCTGCCAACTAGATCACTTATTTTGTTTACTCTAATAGAACACATGATCATCATAAAACTTCATTTCTACCTTCTCAACACATCCGAAATGTTTCTCATAGATTTTTAATTCATGATAAGATAACACCCTTTGATATTTTGGTTTTAATCATAAGTAAAACCAATTTATCTTACTATCAATATACCAGATAAAATTTGGGATGTACTTTGACAAATGGGTGAAATTTTATTCATATGAATCCATAGAACCTTCCTAATTTAGTCTAAATTCCAAGCATTTATTTTTCATGCTAAGTCTAAGAGCCTTAGGAAAATATCTCTCGAGGAAGATATTCTAAAATTCATCCCATTCTATGGAATCAATCTCTTCACTTCCTCTGATATTTTTAATCATTTATCACCATTTATTTGCTTCACCTATAAAATGATAAATATAAATGCTAAAATTTTTATTATCTTAACAACTCATTACATCAAAAATCTTTTCCAATTATTTAGTCTACCCTTACGATTTCACAAGGTTAGATGATCCTCTGAATGATAGGGGATGTTTCCTTATGAAATGCTCTACTATTAGTATATTCTTCTATAATTGGTCTCGTTGATCTCATTTATAGACAACATTACCATTTATCACCTAATTAAATTGAGAAATCACTTGAACAAACTATTCATTGTTTATTCCGACCATCTCATAATGTTAATTTGGAAGATTATTTCCTACTATATGCCATCCTAGCACAGCTTCCCTATTTTCTCTACAAAAAACCATTCTGAACAAACATATCTTAGATGAATCAACACGATAATATTAAAATTCTATATCATTTAAATTTGACCATAAAGTAAAAATCTTTTACGGATATTCTATTGACAATATTCTAACTCCCAAAGTTATCTAAACCAACTATCGATACCAGCTATAAGGCCCCAACCTAAAAACATTACATAATCTAGAGATATGTCAATAATTTGACTTTTATTAACATCATGGATATTTTAAATCTTAGAGTTTTAGATAATTAGGCCATTATTAATATATATCAACCCATAATCATACAAGAGGATACTATCAAAACAGTATCCATTTTTTCTACCAAAGGAACCCCTTTTAAAAATTAAACATGATTTATTTTATTAATAAAAAACATCTTGATTTATTCCAATATCTTAATAAACCTTATACCCTATGAAAACATTTTAAAAATATGCAATGAGCATAAATATTTTAGTAAGGGATATAAAAATAAGAAAAAAATTAGCCTTTCTAAAACATGAATACCATGAATAAAATATCATAAAGTAATATTTTTCTCTTTTATGAAGTAGTAAATTTTCTTCACCTAATATAATCTCATTGATTACCCTTTTGTAACCAAAATATTACAATAAAACCCTTAGAAAGAATGCATAACATATAAAAGTTAACTTGGGATATAATCATACTTTAATAGAATAAACATACGGTCAACTTCCACACATATCATTCTTATAAATGGAATAGTCACACGGCTGACTTCTATACCCATTGAATTTGAGGTTATAATGTAACCACCCATCCTTGATTTATCATGGAACCACCCATATTTAATTTATCACATAACCACCCGTATTTGGTATATCAAGGAACCACCCATCATTGGTTTATCATGTAACCACCCATCTTTGGTTTATCACGTAACCACCCGTCAAATGTCTAAGTACCATTATATAATCATAACTTGTAAACATTACAATTATCTACATTTCACTATTAACATTTCATTTGAAATCATAAGAAATAATTTCAAGATATTGAAATAGTAAATCCATATTCAAAACCATTTTGAATACCAAAAAACCCAAAAATTGCATAATGAATTTCTTTTCTTTTTACAAAAAAAAATAAAGCTTATTAAGAAAGCCAAATATCAAATAACGGTTACAATGATAGAGAAGTTGTTGTTGCAGTATACGTTAATAAAATTTATTTTTTTCATTCAGCAAAATTATTTATAGAAAAAATATTCCAATTGATTTAAAATTAAAAGGGGTTTTATAATATACCATAAAAAAGAAGATGGTGTATATTCTCAAAATATGCCTCAATGAAGGGAGATTGAGACTAAGTCCCTTACCTTGAGTCTGACTCGTCACAAACAATCATTATGTTCCAGAATAATAAACATTTGTTAATTTATACTTTCTTGATAACCATTTTCAATTTTATTATTACTTTAATTTACCTTATTAACATTTTATAAATACTACATAATTATTTAAGTTCATATTGGATGTTTCTTCGCTATTCGGTACTTGAGTTAAAAATGAACTTGGTTTAATATAAATTATCCATGTGGTCAAAATACCATTATCTCTAAAATATTATTCATGATTTAAATATCATATATATACCATAAATATTTATTGATAATATATATAATATTTTTAGATAATAAATTAAATGCACCATTCATGTATATGGTAGGTCGTACATACGCATGAACGATACTTCAATTTCTCTGCGATATTAAAAGAATAATAATCAAATGGTATGTATGTTATAATACCATTATTATATAAATTTCATGTATGTCTCAAAGATTTAATAACACCATACTTCATACATTCCATGTATGGCACGATCAATTCATATTGCTTTGAGAGGGTGGTAGTCCACACTTCCTCAAACGAAATTATCGTATTTACACAACATGGAAAGAATAAACGTATTGTAACATACCAAGTAAATAAAGAATAATACATTTTCATATTTATTAATATTTTTGAATTAAATATTAATTTTACTTTAAAATGGATGATATATTCTATGGCGTACCTGATACGCAACAATAGGTTGCTTTGAAATCTTACGTTGCACACAGTGTTGGGTCATACTGAAAAATAATAATATAATAATACTTAAAATGGTAGTTAACTTCTTGTAGTTTTATTGGATGGAATGAATATAACTAACCATATTATTATTAAAAATGTTTCTAAATTTTTTTTACATTAAACCAATAAAATTTAGAGGCTTAAATTGTGAATAAGTCTAATTTCAAGTATAAATACTCTAATATTCTTTAAAAGGTCAATTTACCTCCTTTTGATGGTGAACCCTCTTTAAATATAGTTTTGGTCACTTTTATATATTCTATTTGAAAAAATAAAATTCTTATTTATAATTGGGACATCAAAATTTACTTTGGGTAAATTTTGCGGTATCTTTCTAAAAAAATTCATTTTTTAATAAATAGTGAAAAATATTGTATTTTAATTCTACACTGCATTTTAATCTAATTTATTTATATGTATATATTATCTTTTTAATTGTTTTTAAAGTGTAATTATATTATAATTTTACCATTTAATCCAATTTTGGTCATTAGAAGTAATTTCAATTTAAAATTAGACAAAAACAAGTGTCGATCTTTTGATAGTTATTACATCTTAAAAAAACACTTTTTGTTTTGACAACGGGAATTAATTTTAAATTAATTAATGCAACTTCTATGTTTTCAATTTGGTAAAATAGATATCATTTTTTAATTCGTAATATCAAATATATCTTAGGCTGAATTTTTGGTATTTTTTTGAAAAACATCGATTTTTCATAAATAGTGAAAACACTGAGTAGTAGTCAAAAAACCGACTTTTTCATTTAAAAGAAATTTTACTACTTCTGTGAATTGAATTTAAAAATTATGACATAAATGGGTTTTATTAGAATTCAAAATTTGGTTCAATAAGATGAATATAAGTTTTGGTGAATAGTAACATTTGACTTTTATTTACAGCGGTTAAAGGTAAATAGGATAATTCAATGTAAAAATAATATTATAATAATATTAAATTACCCTAACACGTATTAAAATCCTATTGGTTGATTCATTTCCGACTATGGGCATCCTTGGGTCAATTTTGGGACCCCATGGAGCTACTTAAGAGTAATAATGACACTTTATATTAATTAATTTAAAGTAATGACAAAAATGACATAAACATATATCTTTTCATAAATCAAATCTTACATGGGGTTAAATAAGTTATCTCTTAGAATATAAATATTAATTATAAATATAAAAATATTTCCTACATCATGGTATTTTTCTATAATTTTTAGGCATCAAATAAATAATATTATTTATGACACAATAATTTTGCATTGTTTTTCCCATTAATGAATGATTTAAATAAATAAGATTAAAAATATTAAAATAGTATCCAAAACAAGTCCAATTATTATTTTATGATTTTATTTCAAACAATATTCATCTTATCTTTGACATTAATAATTTTTGGCCATTTCAAAAGTGAAAATCATTATATAATGAAATAATATTTTCAAAACCTTCCTAAAGAGCCCCTCCTCCCCCTTTTAAAAATATCTCAACTCTAACCCATTAATCAAAATTATCAATCCCCTTGGCTCATCAAAAATATGAAAAACTAATCTCTCAATATCCCTATATTCCACCTCTAAGTCTTACTTTAGGCAGAAGGCACTTCAAGAAATCTTTTTGGTTCAAACCAAAAGGAGTTACCTAATTTAAAGGTAACGTCTTCTCTTAAGTTCTTTTATTTTATTTTACTTCTCCGACCCCCTAAGCTCTTTTTATTAATTTCGTTTATAACAAAAACTGTATAATAAACATACTTTGTTTCTTATATGATAATTATTAGAACTACACTTACACACACCTTCGTCTAATTAGTAAAGAACATATTGTTTCTGTGGATGGTGAACTACTACCTCACGAAACAATGATGCTTCAATATTCTCCTACCGCCTCTTATGGTGGCCAGTAAGATATAACAATATTTACAATTGATATATAATATATTTTTATTTTCTCTATACTTCTTTATTTTTCATTTATATCAAACCTTTATGTTTTCCATAATGGGTAAATACGATAATTTCATTTGAGGAAATGTGGGCTACCGCCCCCTCAAAGTGATATGACTCATTCTTGTCATACATGGAACGTATAAAGGATAGAGTTAATTAAATTACATAACATATAAATTATAGTGGAATTATAATATACCTATGTATTATTAAATTTTCATTCCTTTAAATATAAAATATAAATGAAAGTAGTGTTCATGCGTACGTACGGCTTACCGTCTCCATGAACGGTGCATTTCATTTCTTAACTTCTTATTATAAATAATATTATAAATACATATACAATGTATATATATGATATATATTATATCTAAATCATGAATATAATTCTGTAGATAATTTAATTTTGACCACATGGGCAATTTGTAATTATAACAAGTTAATTTTTGGCAAAAGTTACGAACATCGACAAAATGTCCGATATGAACTCAAATAATTAAATAATTGTTATAGAAAGGTAATAAGTGATATAAAAGGAAAAATAAACTTGAAAAATTTTCATAAGTAAGTATAAATTAACTTAATTTTATTATTTTGGAAGAACATGGAACATACGTGTAAAGTCAGACATGAGTTAAGGGGTTTTCATCTCACTTTTTATTCCCGTGAGATTCATGCTATATTTTACACTATTTATTTTTGTGTGGTTTATTTACTACCCATGATTGTATTATTTGTGTAATATAATTTAATTTATGGGTATTTACATCTTCATTTTAGGATCATTCCTTCATGGGGTGTATGTTTTGTAAGTTACCAAATCGGTAAGGGGACCTTTCACCGTACTCTTACTCAAAGACTTCTTTTACGTCATGTCTTTTAATTTCCTTTTTCTTAGGTTGGTATATGTTATTATATATACATATTGATGTCAATTTTATTTACATGTTATGAGAAACCCTTTTATCTATCATTAACACATTTTTTAATTTTAAAGCGACGTTGTTAAGCTGTCGAATTTCTGTAAGAGAACTTCTTAACCCAATTTCAATTATTTGGGTTGAACTTATACTTCATGATTATATCGTAATATGAATATCTGTGAATGTAAAATGATTGTTTTATAATTATTATTCACTTATATTTGGTGTATTTGTATTTTTTACACATAATTATCTCATTGATTGGTTCTTAATCTAAGGATATGATCTTTGCAAGGGACTTTGTCTCAATTTACATTCCATTGAGACTTATTTGTTGTTATACACCAATTCACTTTTATATGGTGTATATACTTCCCTTTGACATATTATATCATGAATATATTTATAATCATTGTATTATAATCTTTTATTAATGTTATTCCCCAATTATATGTATTCAGGCATCTCTCATTTGGTTAAGAACGCTTTAACTAAAATATTGTATTAAATGTTTAAAATATGTATTCTTCTAAATATTTCTCATTAATGTCCATTTTTTTAAAATGTTTTTAAGGATTTAATTATATGGACATTAATGTTTTGAAACTAAAATTTCTTTCAAAAGATTCAAAGTGGTATGGGACACATTGAATCAAAAATATCTTTATTAAATTTATTTAAATGGTTTTGAAAAAGGTTTGATAAAACATTGATTATCTAAATATCTTGAAATGATATATTGTGATTACAATATGGAAATTTTATATTTACTTTATTCTTGTTTGTGTGTTATGATTATTTTATGATTCTTCGGAATTTTTTACATATACGGGTTCTTTTGAGATAAACCCAGGGTGGTTGAGCCCGAGATAGCTCTCCAATGCATTGGGTAACATAACTGAGATGAACGTTAAAGTTTATCCTAAGAGATTTAGGGAATATAATACGATGGGTATTCCAAATGTAACATCCTACATAGCTATTAAAGCTACCATTTAAGTTTGATATGGATTCCACAAGTTACCTTTATGATTTATGATTTCTATGTGTTATTCATTAATCTTATGATTTCATGAGGTATGTTAAAGAGCTTATGTTTTGTATGTATTGATGAACTAATGTTTTCTTTCTTTATTTTATAAACCTTACTGAGCTTTTTATTCTCATCCCATGTTTTTGAAATGTTTTTCACAGGGTGTAAGGCAGGGTAAGAGAAAGGAAAAACTTAAGAATATTTATATTTAGAAAATAATTGTTGTTTCCTTTTAAGAATTTTTATTTTATGAAAAAAATGGATATTGAGTAGAAGTGACTAATTTGTAATTTTTGAGATGTGATGTAATAGTTATGGCCTAATTATCCAAAACTCTAATCATAAAAATATCCTCAATGTTAATTATTAACTTAATTCAAGATTATGTATTGTTTAAGGTTGGGGCCTTATAGTTGGTATCATAGGTCGGTTTAGAAAACTTTAGAGATTATGAGTTTTAATTAGACATATAGTTAGACTCTATGTATACTCTTTAAGTTAAATCCTTGTTTTATAACTTTTTTTAGATCTAGGAATGTCTGTTATAAATGGAAGGAGGAGGATCTCAAACAATATTCATATCTCTTCCTCATTACATGCTTGCAATAATTATTGCAAAGTCATGTTCAGATGATTGTAAAACTTTTTCTAGCATAAAAATCACTTGAAAGAAGTTTTTTGAGATATCAAACACCTCCACTATACCTCGATATCATTTTGGATCATGGGTTGTATTTAATCAAATCATATTTTCACAATATTCTCATATTTTCAAGAAAATTAAATATTATCAAGGCATTTTCAAATATTTTATCTTATCACAAGATTTTAAAGCATATTATGGTTCTTAAAAAGGTTCTAAGGAAGAAGACCCTTGTGCAACCTATTTATATTTGATTTTAAAAAATATAATTTCAGCACATACTTATAGTATTTTAAAAGGACCATTGATTGAAAGTTTCACTACTACAAAAACGGGCAAGGGAAGCGCTGCCCTTTTATCAGCGCTAAAAAAGTGCTGATAAAGGCAACCCCTTTATCAGCGCTTTTTTTAGTAACACTGATAAAGGGGGGCTTTATTAGCACTTTTTCCTAGCATTGATAAATTTTATGTTTCAAAAAAAATAATTTTTCATGAAAAATAATATATTGTTATATAAGTATATTTATATTGATATAAATATAATATATATTTTTTAAATATGTTTTGGATAAGTATAAATAGACTATTACATTTTAATATATAAGAAATTTAGTGAAAATGGCTTTAAAATATTTTAAAAAATATAATTATTTAATAATTTGCTAATTATCATAAAATAAAAATCATTTAATAACAATTTGAAGACACAAAAAATAAAAAAATAAAAAAATATCTAAAATGAGATGAAAATGTAACTCAAACTTCAAACGACCATAACTTTTGATCCAGATGTCTGTTTGAGCTCTAGAGCATATGAAATCGAATCCTGCGATGAGATCTATGTGGTTGTGACCCAAGAAAAGCTTATATCATATTTTTGTGGCCAAAAAAGGCCTAGAAGGCCTCCAAAACTGAGTTTTTAGACTGGATACCCCAATTTATTAACATTCAAACTGGTATAACTTCTGATATGGATGTCCATTAGGCCTATACCACATATCATATCGAATATTGTTTCATTTTATTTGATTTTACTGGTTGTGGGGTTGTAACGGGCTTCTATATTAGAATTTGTGGTCGTTTTAACATTATATGGCTTTTCAAATACACACACACACACACACACACACACATATATATATATATATATGTATTTATTCATAAGTATATGTGTGTGTGTGTGTCGTTGTGTCTGTGTTGTATATATGTATGTATGTATTTATTTATTTATTTATAAACACACATAAAAAATAAATTTTATAAATGTATTTAAAACTAATCTTATAAATATATATTAATATATAAATAAATATAAGGATAAAAAATTGTAACTAAAAATATATATATAAATAGATATAAATATATATTAATATACAAATGATTATATATATACTAATATATGAATAAACATATATGTATTAATATAACTAAATATATTTATATTAATATGGATCTATATTAATATATGAATAAATATAACTATATATATAAATAAATATAAATATATATTAATATACGAATAAATATATATATATGTGTGTGTGTGTGTGTGTTAATATATGAATAAATATATATGTATTAATATAAAAAATATATTTATATTAATATGAATCTATATTAATATACAAATAAATATAACTATATATATATAAATAAATAGATGTATCATTAAAAAGAAACAGAACCAAATGGCTTAATGGTAAAGGTGTAGGCGCGTAAGGGGGAGGTTGCGGGTTCGAGTTCGGGTGGAAGCAAGGAAGTGCGCACACATATGTGGGGGACACGCGGGCAAGGGCAGCGCGCGGGAGTGGGAGGGGTCACCTAGTGCTGATAGGGGGGTCAAGTGTTTTTAAAAGCTCCCCCCCCCCCCCCGAATATAAATTATTTTTTATTTCATTAACTTTTATCAGTGCTTTTTAAAAGCGCTAATAAAGGACCCTTTTTATCAGTGATTTTTTTAGCACTGATAAAATACCCTTTATCAGCACTTATTTTAGTGCTAATAAAAGGGGTATTTATCAGCGCTTTTCTGAGCGATGATAAAAGGGATCCCCTTTATCTTTTCCTTGATTTACATCACATTTTTAGTGTTGTTAATGTACTTTTATAGCACTGATAAAATACATATTTGTAGTAGTGGTTCAACTCAAACTCAGTCTGATTGTTTTATAAAAAAACTTTTTATCAAATTTTTGGAAATTATATGTTATACATGATTATTTTCTGAAACTATTTTTCTATGAACACCCATATAACCCATGTTGTACATGGTGTATTTGGATGAAGGAAGAAAATGTTTTGAAGGATATCTAAATCATTTTTTCAATGCATGAACCTTCTACCTATGTGAACAAGATGAAAATGAAACCATGTGGACACCATGATCAAGGCGTAATGTTCTTTGTTTTGGGAATAGATTTATTTTATCATATGGAGGTGAAATAAAAAAAATGACAATATATATAATTCTTAATTAATATGTTGAGGTCTTAATGAGTTGGGATGAAAATGATAAGTATAAGACAACCTTAGAGGTAAAAATATGTTAGGGTTATTTTTGAGTTTTATAAAAAGGAAAACTTGTCATATGGGTGACAACCCACCACATTCGGAAAATACATGGGAATGAAACCCACAACCGAAGGGTGATAAGGGCGCATCACCTACCACTACCCTACGTGAAGTCTCTATTTAGTATGAGTTATTCCTTTAGTTAAATTACTTTAAAAACAAGAATAAGTTGATTTTGGGAACTTTTGTTTTATCAAATGGATATCCTTAGTAAAGGAAAATGATTTTGTGATTAAGTGAAAAAGGTTATATTAGAAGACGTTCTCTCTTTTGAGGAAACACTATGTGCCTAAAAAATAGAATACTATGGGATTTAATTTGTGGAATAATGGTTGAAATTTTATTTTGGAAGAATCTATTTTTTATGGCGATTTTAGTTATTTATGGAAATGATTATCCTATCATAGAGAATATGTGAATAGGTTAATTACACTTCAATATGAGACATTAAGAGTATTTGATGTTATTTGGAGATAAATGTTAAGATTTATGGTGGAAAACTACGTGATTAAATCCTTATAAGATTTTGGATTCAATATTAGTTTGTTTTACATTGAATAATTTTATGGAAAGTTGTTTATTGAATGGTCTTTCCTGAACTTTGGGTATTTTTTGTCTAATTTTGGAGATTAGGAATAATATTCCTTTTTTTAAAGGATTATCCTTTTTTGGGATTATCTGATCTGGTACTAACCATTTTGGTTTTGGTTAATGTCTAAATACATGGAAAATATATAGTCAATCTTTTATGGATAATTTGATTCTCTAGAAGTTGATTCTATCAATTCGGATGTGAACAAGTCATCTTTAATACTCATAATTTGGAGAAAAGATGATTTTTTGGTAGAAACATTTTAAAGGATGAAACTCTACTTGAAAAGTAACTGTATTTCCTTATGTCCTTAGTCAATCTCATAAAAAATAATCCAAATTTATGGAAAGGAACTTAAAATAATAAAAAATTATTGTTTACTTTTCCTACTAGGAAACCAAATACCGTTTAACCTATCACAAGTTTGTGATTTTTTAGTGGTTAACTTTCTCTTAATCATGTTTTCTATCACTTTTCATCAGAATGTGACACTTAGTGTCTCCACTATATCCATGTTTTCATGAAGTCCTAGTATGGGTTATCTCGGGTGACCTTTTTTCTTCTCATTCTTTCTTTTGAAGGGATAGTTTTATTGACTCTTTTCCGATGTGGGTCTTTTAATGAAGTTTCCAAGCCTAATTTTAAAATTTCTAGGATAAAATTTCTAAAAGAGGGGAAAGATGTAACATCCCAAGTAAATAAACAATAATATATTTTCATATTTATTAATATTTGTGAATTAAATATTAATTTTACTTTAAAGGGGATGCTATATTTTATGGAATACCTGATAGGAAAAAAGGGGTTTCTTTGAAATCTTACGTTGCACACAACGTTGGTTCATACTGAAAAATAATAATATAATATTATTTTAAATGGTAGTTAACGCCTAGTCGTTGTATTGGTGGGAATAAAAATAACTAACCATATTATGACTAAATAAGTTTCTTAAATGTTTTTACATTTATCCAATTAAAGTTAGAGGTTTAAAATGTGAATGAATCTATTTTTAAGTATAAATACTCTAATATTCTTCAAAAGGACGATTTACCACCTTTTGAGGGTGAACCCTCATTAAATTTAGTTATGGTAAATTTTATATATTCTATTTGAAAAAATAAAATTCTTCTTTAGAATAAAAACATCCAAATTTACTTTGGTTTAATTTTCGGTATTTTTCTGATAAAATTAATTTTTTAATGAATAGTGAAAAATATTGTATTTTAATACGAAACCACCTTTTAATTTAATTTATTTATATGGTTATATTATCTTTTTAATTGTTTTTAAATTTTAATTAGATTATATTTTTACCATTTAATCCAATGTTGGTCATTGGAAGTAATTTCAATTTGAAATTGGATATAAACAAGTGTCCATCTTTTGATTGTTATTATTTCTTAAGAAACCTGATTTTTGTTTTGACAACGGGAGTTAATTTTAATTAATTAATGAAACTTATATGTTTTAAATTTGTTAAAATACAAATCATTTTTTAATTCTGAATATCAAATATATCTTAGGCTGAACTTTTTGTATTTTTCTGAAAAACATCAATTTTTGATGAATAGTGAAAACACAGAGTAGTAGTTAAAAACCCAACTTTTTCATTTAAATGGAATTTTACCACTTCTGTGAATTAAATTTCAAAAATCCAACACACATGGTTGTTATTAGTAAGTAAAATTTGGTTCAATAAGATGAAAATAGTTTCTTTGTGAATAGTAACTTTTGACTTTTATTTACCGTGGTTAAAGGTGAATATGGAAATTCATGGTAAAAATAATATTATAATAATATTAAATTACCCGAACATGTTTCCTAATCCTATAGGTTGATACATTTCTGACTATGGGCATCTCTGGGTCAATTTTGAGGCCTCATGAAGCTACTTATGATTGATAATGACACTTTATATTAATTAATTTAAATTAATGACAAAAATGACATAAACATGTATTTTTTTGTAAATAAATTATTACATGGGGTTATATAAGTTATCTCTTCAAATATAAATATTAATTCGAAAGCTAAAAATATTTCCTACATCATGGTAATTTTTTTATAATTTTTAGACATCAAATAAATAAAATTATTTATGACACAATAATTTTGTAGTCTTTACTCGATTAATGAATGATTTAAATAAATAAGATTATAAAGATTAAAAAAATAACCAAAACTAGTCCAGTTATTATTTGATGCTTTTATTTCGAAAAATAGTCATCTTATCCATGACTCTATTAAGTCTTGTACCTTTAGAAAAAAAATCATTATATGATAAAATAATATTTTCAAACATTCTTAAAGATCCCCTCCTCCCCCATATACAATTCCCTCACCTCTAACCCATTGCTCACACATATAAATCTCCTTGGATAGTCCAAACTCTGTCCAAATAAGATATCAATATCCCTCTATTCCACCTAGAAGCCTTACTTTAGGCTGAAGTCACTTCAAGAAATCCTTTTGGTTCAAACCAAAGTGAGTTACCTGATTTAAAGGAAATGTCTTCTCTTAAGTTATTTTCGTTTATTTTACTTATCCAATCCCATAAACTAATTTTTATTACTTTATTTTATAAAAAAAACATGTATCCTAAATATACTCTATTTTCTATATGATAAGTATTTGAACTACACTTACACACACCTCTGTCTAATGGGTAAAGATCATATTGTTTCTGTGGACGATGAACTACTACCTCACGAAATTATGATTGTTCAATCTTCTCCTTCCACCTCATATGGTGGCCATTAAGAAGGAACTATATTTACATGTGATATATATTATATTTATATTGTCTCTATACTTCTGTATTTTTCATTTATGTCATACATTTATGGTTTCCATAATTGGTAAATAAGATAATTTCATTTGAGGAACTGTAGACTACCACCCCCTCAGAGTGATATGACTCGTTCATGCCATACGTGGAATGTCTAAAGGATATAGTTAATTAAATTAAATAACATAGATATTATACTGTAATTATAATAATCATATGTATTATTAGGATTTCATTCCTTTAAATGTAAAATAGAAATGAAAGTTGTGTTTAGGCGTACGTACGACTTACCGTCTCCATGAATGGTGCATTTTATTTCTTAACTCCAAATGATAAGGAATTTTACCAATACATATAAACTGGATATATATGATATATATGATATCTAAATAATTAATATCATTATTTAGATAATAGAATTTTGACCACATGGACAATTTGTAATTATAACAAGTTCATTTTTGACAAAAGTTCCGAACATCGACAAAATGTCTAATATGAACTCAAATAATTAAATAATTGTTATATCAAGGTAATAAGTGAAGTAAAAGTAATAATAAACTTGAAAAATTTTCTTAAAGGAGTATAAATTAACTTAATTTTATTATTCAGTAAGAACACATAACATATGAGTCAAGTTAGACACAAGGTAAGGGGTTTTCATTTCTCTTTTTATTCCCATGAGATTCATGATATATTTTCCATTATTTACATTTGTGTGTTGAATTTACTGTCCATGATTGTATTATTTGTGTAATATAATTTAATTTATGGTTATTTACATCTTCAATTTATGATCATTCCTTCATGGGGTGTATGTTTCGTAAGGTGCCAAATCGGTAAGGGAACCTTTCACTGTACTCTTAGTCAAAGACTAACTTTATGTCATGTCTGTTAATTTCATTTTTCATATGTTGGGATATGTTCTTATATATCCTTACTTCTTTCAATTTTTATGTCCATGTGATTAGAGACCTTTTCTCTCTCATCAACTCATTTTCTGAATTTTAAAGTGACTTCGTTAGGCTGTTGAATTTCTATAAGAGAACTTCTTAAACCAATTTAAATTATTTGGGTTAAACTTCTACTTCTTGATTATGTCATGATATGAATATCTGTTAATGAAATATTAATTTTTTATACTTAATATCCAATTATATTGGGTGTATTATTATTTTTTACACATAATTGTGTCATTTATTTTTCCTTAATCTAAGGATATGATCTTTGCAAGGGACTTTGTCTCAATATACATTCCATTGAGTCTTATTTGTTGTTATACACCAATTCACTTTTATATGGTGTATATAATTCCCTCTGACATATTATATCATGAATCTCCTTATTCTCATGATATTATAATATTTGATTAATTTTATTCCTCAATTATATGTATTCAAGCGTCTCTCATTTGGTTAGGAACTCTTTAACTAAAATATTATTTTTAATGTTTCAAAGATTTATTATTCTAAATATTTCTCATTTATGTCCATGTTTTAAAAATTATTTTAAGGTTTTAATTATAAGGACATGAATGGTTTGAAATTAAAATTTATTTCAAAATATTCAAAGTGAAATGGTATACTTTGATTCAAAAATCGCTTTATTAAATTTTTTTAAATGGTTTTAAAAAAGGTTTGATAAAGCATTGATTATGTCAATATCTTGAAATGATATATTTTTATTGCTATGTGGAAATGTTATATTTCATTTATTCTAGTTCATGTTTTCTGATTATGTTGTGGTTATTAGGAATTTTATATGTATATGGGTGGTTTTGTGATAAACACAGGGAAGGTGAGCCCAAGATAACTCTCCAATGCATTGGGTAACGTGATAGAGGTGAACATTAAAGTTTCTCCAAAGAGATTTAGGGAATATATTGTGATGGGTATTCTAAATTTAACTCCTTACATATATTTTAAAGCTACAATGTAATTTTGATATGGATTCCACAAGTTACCTTTTTGATTTATGATTTTTATGTGTTATTCATAAATATTATGATTTCATGAGGTATATTAAAGAAGTTTAGTTTTGTATGTATTGATGAACTAATGTTTTCTTTCATTATTTTATAACCCTTACTGAGATTTTTATGCTCATCCCAAGTTTTTGAAATGTTTTTCATTAGTTGTAAGGTGGGTTAAGATAAAGGAATAACTCAATATGATTTATATCAAGAAAACAATTATTGTTTTCTTTTAAGAATTTTTATTTTATGAAATAAATAGATACAGAGTAGAAGTGTCTACTTTGTAATTTTTGAGATATAATGTAATATTTATAGCCTAATTATATAAAATTATAAACTTGAAAATATCCTCAATGTGAATTATTAATTTAATTCATGATTATGTAATGTTTAAGGCTAGGGACTTATAGTTGGTATCAGAGGTCAGTTAAGACAACTTTAGGGATTATGAGTTTTTATTAGACACATGGTTAGTCTTTATGTCTACTATTTATGTTAAATCCTTGTTTTATAACTTTTTTAGATATAAGAATGTCAGTTACAAATGGAAGGAGGAGGATCTCAAACAATATTCCTATTTCTTCCTGATGAAATGCTTTGAATAATTATTGCAAAGTCATGTTCAAATGATTGTGAAACGTTTTTTAGTATACAACTCACTTGGAAGAAGTTGTTTGAGATTCCAAACACCTCCATTATTCCTTGATATCATCGTGGATTATGGGTTGTATTTAATCAAATCCTATTTTCACAATATTCTCATATTTTCAATAAAGGTAAATATTATCAAGGCATTTTCAAATATTTTACCTTATCACAAGATTTTCATTCATATTATGATTTTGAAAAAGGTGCTAAAGTAGGAGATCCTTGCGCAACCTATTTATATTTTATTTTAAAATTTTTAATTTTTTCACATAATTATGGTACATTAAAATGACCATTTATTTAAATTTACAACACAAACTCAGTCTGATTTTTTTATAAAATGTAAGTTTTATCAGATGTTTTGAAATTATATGTTATACATGATTATTTTATGAAACTATTTTTCTGTGAACACCCATATGACCCATGTTGTAAAAGGTGTATTTGGATGAAGGAAGAAAATGATTTTAAAGGATATATAAATAATTGTTTTAATTCATGGACCTTCTACCTACATCAACAAGATGACAATGAAACCATGTGGACACCAAGATTAAGGTATGATGTTATTTCTTTTGGGAATAGTATTATTTTATCATATGGAGGTGAAATAAATAAAATGACAATATATATAAGTCTTCATTAATATGTTGTGGTCTTAATTATTTGGGATTAAAATGATAGGTATAAGACAACCTTTGAGGTTAAAATATGTTAGGGTTATTTCTAAGTTTTATAAAAAGGAAAAACCGTAAGATAGGTGATAACCCATCCTATCTGGCAATGCCATGGGAATCGAACCCACAACCAAAGGGAGAAAAGGGCATATCTTCTACCACTAGCCTATGCGAATTCCCTAGTTAACATGAGTTATTTCTTTAGTTAAATTGTTTTATAGATAAAAATTAAGTTGATTTTTGGAACTTATGTTTTAGCAAATAGATATCCTTAGTAAAGGAAAATAATTTGGTGATTAAGTGATATAGGTTATTTTGGAAGACGTTCTCTCTTTTTAGGAAACATTATATGCCTATGGAAAATATAATACTATGGGATTTCATTTTTTAAATAATGGTTGAAATTTTATTTTGGAAGAATCGATGTTTTATGGATTTTTGGTTTATTTATGAAAATGATTAACCTATCATAGAGAATATGTGATTAGGTTAATTACACTTCAGTATGAGACATTAAGAGTAGTCGATGTTATTTAGAGATAAATTTTAAGATTTAATATGGAATACTATGTGATTAAATACGCTTGAGTTTTTGGTTTCAATATTAGTTTGGTTTACTTTGAAGAATACTCATCATTTGGAGAAAAGATGAGTTTTTGGTAGAAACTTTGTAAAGGATGAAACTCTACTCGAAAAGTAACTGTATTTCCTTATGTCCTTAGTCAATCTCATAAAAAATTATCCAAAGTTATGAGAAGAAACTTAAAACAAAAAAATGTTGCATGTTTACCTTTTTGACTGAGAAACCAAATTCTGTTTAACCTATCACAAGTTTGTGATTTTCTGGTGGTTAACTTTCTTCTAATCAAGTTTTATATCACTCTTCATCAGATTGTGACACTTAGTTTCTCCTCCATATCCATGTTTTCATGAAATCCTAATATGGGTTATCTCAGGTGACCTTTTTACTTCTCTTTATTTCTTTTAAAGGGATCGTTTTATTGACTCTGTTTCGGATGTGGTAATTTTAATGAATTTTCCAAGCCCAATTTTAAAATTTCTAGGATGCAATTTCTAAAATGGGGGAAAGATGTAGCATTCCATGTAAATAAAGAATAATATATTTTCATATTTATTAATATTTGTGAATTAAAAAAATAAATTTACTTTAAAGGCGATGCTATGTTTGATGGTGTACCTGATACGCAAGAAGGGGTTTTTTTAAAATCTTACGTTGCACACAACATTGGGTCATACTGAAAAATGATAATATAATATTATTTTAAATGGTAGTTAATGCCTAGACATTATATTAGAAGGAATGAACAGAACTAACCATATTATGATTAAACATGTTTCTTAAATGTTTTTACATTTATCCTACAAATGTTAGAGGCTTAAAATATGAATGAATCTAATTTTAAGCATAAATACTCTAATATTCATTAAATGGTCAATTTACTACCTTTTGATGGCGAACCCGCTTTAAATATAGTTTTGTTTAATTTTCTATATTCTATTTGACAAAATAAATTTCTTTTTAGAATAGGGACATCAAAATTTACTTTGGGTAAATTTTTGGTATTTTTCTGATAAAATTAATTTTTTTAATGAATAGTGAAAAATATTGTATTTTTATTCAAATCTTCCTTTTAATCTAATTTATTTATATGGTTATATTATATTTTAAATTGTTTTTGAATTTTAATTAGATTATATTTTTACCATTTAATCCAATGATGGTCATTGGAAGTAATTTCACTTTGAAATTGGACAAAAATAAGTGTCAATCTTTTGATAGTTATTATTTATTAAAAAACATGATTTTTTTTGACAATGGGAATTAATTTTAAATTAATTAATGAAACTTCTATGTTTTTAATTTGGAAAAATAGACATCATTTTTGACTTCAGAATATCAAATATATTTTAGGCTTAAGTTTTGGTGTTTTTCTAAAAAAAACATCAATTTTTGATGAATAGTGAAAACACAGAGTAGTAGTTAAAAACCCGTCTTTTTCATTTAAATGAAATTTTACCACTTCTCTGAATTTAATTTCTAAAATATGACACACATGGTTGTTATTATTAAGTAAAATCTTATTCAATCCGATGAAAATAATTTTTAGTGAATAGTAATTTTTGACTTTTATTTACCGTGGTTAAAGGTAAATAAGGTAATTCAAGGTAAAAATAATGTTATAATAATATTAAATTACCCTAACGTGTGTCCTAATACTATTGGTTGATAACTTTCTGACCATGGTCATCCTTGGGTCGATTTTGGGACCCCATGGAGCCACTTAAGAGTGATAATGACACTATATTAATTAATTTAAATTAATGACAAAAATGACATAAACATATATCTTTTAGTTAATCAATTATTACATGGGGTTATATAAGTTATATATTTTATTATAAATATTAATTTAAAATATAAAAATATTCCCTACATCATCTTATTTTTTTATAATTTTTAAACATCAAATACATAAAATTATTTATGACACAATAATTTTTTAGTGTTTACCCCCTTAATGAATGATTTAAATAAATAAGATTATAAAGATTAAAAAATATCCAAAACCTATACAATTATAATTTTATGATTTTATTTCTAACAAGAGTCATCTTATCTTCGACTTTAATAAGCTTTGGACCTTTAAAAACCAAATATCATTATATGATAAAATAATATTTTCAAAATTTCCCTCTCAAGATCCATCTCTTCCACCTATAAGTCTTACCTTAGGCATAAGGCACTTCATAAAATTCTTTTGGTTCAAACTAAAAGGGAATTACCCGATTTCAGGGTATCATCTTCTCTTAAGTTCTTTTATTTTATTTTACTTATCCAACCACATAAACTCATTTTATTCCATTATTTTATAAAAACACCAATATCCTAAATATACTAGGTTGTTTATATGAGAATAATTAAAACTGCACTTACACACACCTACGTCTAATTGGTAAAGAACACACTGTTTCTGTGGATGGTGAACTACTACATCACGAAACGATGATTGTTCAATCTTCTCCTACCACCTCTTACGATGGCCATTTA
Source organism: Viscum album (assembly GCA_963277665.1). Taxonomy (NCBI): domain Eukaryota; kingdom Viridiplantae; phylum Streptophyta; class Magnoliopsida; order Santalales; family Viscaceae; genus Viscum; species Viscum album. The sequence continues at coordinate 933,787,542 of OY728165.1, forward strand.
GATGAATATTTATTTACATTTGATATTTATTATATTTATATTTTCTCTATACTTCTGTATTTTTCATTTATATCATACCTTTATGGTTTCCATAATGGGTAAATATGATAATTTCATTTGAGGAAGTGCGGACTACCACCCCCTCAAAATGATATGACTCATCCATGCCATATATGAAACATATAAAGAATGGAATTAATTAAATTATATAACATACATATTATAATGGAATTATTATATACCTATGTATTATTAATTTTTCATTCCTTTAAATATAAAATATAAATAAAAGTAGTGTTCGTGCATACATATGGCTTACAGTCTCCATGAATTGTGTGTTTCATTTCTTAACTCCAAAGGATATGGAATATTATAAATACATATAAACAGATATATATTATATATATTATATCTAAATTATTAATCTCATTCTATATATAATGGACTTTTGACCACATGGAAAATTTGTAATTATAATAAGTTCATTTTTGACAAAAGTTCTGAATATCAATAAAATATCTGATATGAATTCAAATAATTAACTAATTGTTATAGCAAGGTAATAAGTTATATAAAAAGAATAATAAACATGAAAAATTTTCTTAAGGAAGTATAAATTAACTTATTTTTTTTATTCAGGAAGAACACGGAACATACGAGTCAAGTCGAACATGTGGTAAGGCGTTTTCATCTCACATATTATCGTATGAGATTCATGCTATATTTGCCACTATTTAATTTTGTGTGGTGTATTTACAGCCCATTATTGTATTATTTGTGTAATATAATTTAATTGAATGGTATTTACATCTTCATTTAATGATCATTCCTTCATGGGATGTTTGTTTTGTGAGTTACCAAATCGGTAAGGGAACCTTTCACCGTACTCTTAGTCAAAGACTTCTTTTACATCATGTATTTTAATTTCCTTTCTCTTATGTAGGGATATGTTTTTATATAACCTTATTGTTTTTAATTTTATGTCCATGTTATGATAGACCCTTTTATCTCTCATCAAATAATTTTCTTAATTTGAATGTGATGCCATTAGGCTGTCAAATTTCTGTAATAGAACTTCCTGACCCAATTTCAATTATTTGGGTTAAACTTCTACTTCTAGATTATGTCAATATATGAATATGTTTGAATGAACTATGATTGATTTACACTTAATATCCACTTATATTGGGTTTATTCTTATTTTTCACACATAATTATGTCATTTATTGTTCCTCAATCTAAGGATATGATCTTTGCAAGGGACTTTGTTGCAATTTAAATTCCATTGAGACTTATTTGTAGTTATACACAAATTCACTTTCATATGGTTAATATGATTCCCTTTAAAATATTATATCATGAATCTTCTTATTCTCATGATATTATAATCTTTAATTAATGTTATTCCTCAATTATTTGTATTCAAGTATCTCTCATTTGGTTAGGAACTCTTGAACTAAAATATAGTTTTAAATTTTTAAAAGATTTATTCATCTAAATATTTCTCATTAATTTCCATATTTTAAAAAATATTTTAAAGATATAATTATATGGACATGAATTTATTGAAATTAAAATTTATTTTAAAAGCTTCAAATTGGTATGAGACACTTTGATTCAAAAACCCCTTTATTAAATGTTTTTAAATGGTTTTCAAAAAGGGTTGATAAATAATTTATTATGATAATATATTGAAATGATATATTGTGATAGAAAATTGGAAATTGTATGTTTCCATTATGATTTTTCATGTGTTATGATTATGTTATGTTTTATGGGTGTTTATTATGTATACAGGTGGTTTCGTGATAAACCTAGGGCTAGTGAGCTTGAGATAGCTCTCCAATGCATTGGGTAACATGACGGAGGTGAACATTAAATTTTCTCCAAATAGATTTAGGAAATATACTATGATAGGTATTCTAAATGTAACTCCCTACGTATCAGTGAAATCTATAATGTAAGTTTGATATGGATACCACAAGATAACTTTATGATTTATGATTTTTATGTGTTATTAATAAATCTTATGATTTAATGAGTTATTTTAAAGAGCTTGTGTTTTTTATGTATTGATGAACTAATGTTTTCTTTATTTATTTTATAACCCTTAATAAGATTTTTATACTCATCCCAAGTTTTGGAAACGTTTTTCACAGGGTATAAGGCAGGGTAAGAGAAAGGAAGAACTCAAGAAGATTTATATCAAGAAAATAATTACTTTTTTTCTTTTAATAATTTGTATTTTATAAAATAAATGGATACTTAGTAGAAGTGTCTAACATGTAATTTTTTAGATGTAATATAATTATTATGGCCTAATTCTCTAAAAATCTAAACCTGAAAGGATTCTCAATGTGAATTATTAACTTAATTCAAGATTATGTAATGTTTAAGGATTGGTCATTAAAAGTATATCCTGAATCAAAATTATAGAAGTATAGAGAATATATATATATATATATAATGTGTAAAATAGTTTCCATTGTAATATCCACCATGATTGGTGGTTGGGAAAAATTGAACAATCATTGTTTTGTGAGGCAATAGTTCTCCATACACAGAAATAGTATATTTATTACCCATTAAATGGAGGTCTGTGTAAGTGTAGATAAAAAAACATAGCATAATAACATCCTAGTATATTTATGATACTAGTGTTGTTATTAAATCATATAATAATAAAATTTTAGGGAGTGGATAATGGAAATGAAACTAAAATGTACGAGAGAAGGTGTTACCTCTTAATCAGATAACATCTTGTAGTTTATACCAAAAGTATTATTTTTGAGTATTTCTTCCAAAAGTGAGGCTTATAGGATAAAGTAAGGGTTTCTATTAGGCCAAAATCCCTCAAGGAAGCATTAAAACACTTTTAGGTTGATTGTGTTTTTTGAAAAAGTGGGTTTATTTGTTGACAATGTTGGTATCCATGGTGAATTGTCATGTTCCCAATATATTGTTGGCAACCAATGTTGACAAATAACCATGAAAAAGGGATGGATGATCTGAATATTGTATAAAAAGAACATATACAAGGTGGTGCCATTTTCTAGTGTTTTCCAAATTTATGGCCCTCAAAATCGGAAAATGGATAAATTGGTTTTTGGAAAAGGAATTTGCGTGGCAGATTGAAGGTGGTATAGAAACTTGCACGCAAGGAAAGATTCGGGATGAGAATTTCAAAAAATGGCAATGGCATGAAGTCCGTAAAATAATGGTAATTGTGTGTGAAAGATGAGGTTGCGTGAAAGAAACCTGTGCACCCAATGTGACATAAAAATGGGTTTTCTGCACTCGAATAGGTTCTTTTGTGACATGGTGAATCTTCTACATAGGGTTCAGAGATTCCTATAAATAATAGGTTACCCCCTTCATTCTAGATAGCTCAACACTTAGATACAATCTGATCTATAGATCACATAAGAATTTTGTGCAAAGGGAGTTAAGTGAAATATTTGGTGTTGTGTGGAAGCTAAGGAAGTTGCACGTAAGGTATGAGTTGTGCACAAGATTGAAGTTGTTCATAAGAGGTGTTTAATGAAAAATGTAAAATATTGTGCATAAGTCATTAAATTTGCACACAAGATGCAATAAGGGTTGTGAGAAAGATTTTAGGATGCCCAGAAATACTATGGTAAAGATTTATTCATTAGTTGATGAAAGAGGGCCATCAAAAGAGCATCTTCATGCAGTGTAGGATGCATTCATTACAGATAATTAAGGGACCTAAAAGTCTGTAAACTGTGATTATATATTCTAAAGAAGAAGTGAGCATAATTCATTTGAGAGAGAAATGAGCTTTCAAATTATGATTGGTGGTAAACTAGGAGGGACAGTGAGTCCAATCCAAACATGTAAATAGTAGTGCACTTATAATGAACTTGGTATATCAACATATCACTGATATTTTCTCCTTATTCATATCAAAGTGAGGTTGAACCAAGTAAAATTGTTGTGTCATGTGAATTCTTTACGATTTTTTCATGCTTTACAATGGTAAGGAGAGAGAAGAGATTTTTCGATAATAATGAATCAAGATCAAAATGGGCAGTTGTTTTAATCTGACATACCATAATTTACCCCCCCCCCCCCCCCTTCAGGTATCTAACCTAGTGGTCCTAACAATTGGTATCATAGGGAAAGGTTTCAAATAGTATTTCTGTCTCAATAGAGGTTACTAATCACAAAGGGGTTCCAATATTCAATGGGAATAATTTTCATCTATGGAAGAATCAGATTCAACACTAATTCTAATTTTTTGGAATGGATTTGTTTTCAGTAGCAATGCATGGTATCTCATTTGACATCAATAGTGGTGCTTTATCAGATGTTGAGATAATGGAATTGGATGCAGGCCTCAAGGGAATCAATGCCTTAGGGGGATCCCTATCCAATGTTATCTATATGAAGGTGATGTCATGAAAAACATCACATGCCATGTGGAAAATTCTATTGAATATATATGATGGAGATTTAATTGTTAGAGAGGAAAAGCTATAAATTCTTTGTAACAAGTATGAATATCTAATAATGAACCTGAATGAATCTATTAATGTAATATTTTATAGGGTAAATATTATAGTGGAAGACATGTGAGGTATTGGAGTAGACATTGAAGTCATACTGATTACAAAGTGTATCTTGAAGAAACTTCCACCTAGGTTCATTCCGAATGTTTCAGTACTTGAAGATTAAGATCCAAAATAGATGAAAATAGATTACATCCATAGATCCATTTTAGAATATGAAATGAGAAATGATGATAATGATGATTTGGAAAAGGGAAAATCAAAATAGGTGGCATTCAAGGCCATGAAGAATCTCAACATTCAAGTTTCTCAAAAAGAATAAGAGACAGATGAGGTGATGTCATTCCGTTTTTCAAATCTAAAAATAGAAAAATTGTTGTTAAAAGGGAAACTAATTCATGCTTTCTTTATGTGTGGAAATTTTGGTCATCTTTCAACAAGACGCCCCACAAAGTTCCAAGAATATGTTGAGGACAAAGTTGAAATTTTCAAGAAGTCTTCAGACTTTTTGAAAGTCAATAAACAGTTAAATATAAATTAATTTAAAAATAAGAACCTTATTTCATAAGAATGTGATTTTTTAGATGAATCTAAGGTTGAATATGTTGAATATATATAGAACTACAAATATCGTGGAGAAAATTATGTGGTGGTAGTTGTCGATAGTACTCAAAAAAAGGAAGAAACTAATGATGATGAAGAAGAAGGAGAAATTGAATGAAGAGTCGATATGGAGGCTGAATTAGAATCATCTCTTGAGGAGATAGACATTTGGAGAGTCAAAACAAAGAAATCCAATAAAGTGGTTCATGATGACAAACTCTATATTCTACGATATGAAGAATAGAATTCTAATCTGGAAAAGGAAATTGAAAAACTTAAGTCTTTTAGGGAAGAGAGATCAGAAAAGGTTGATGAACATAAACACAGGGTTAAAGAAAAAAAAGGGAGACTGATGTCTTGAATAACATAGTGAAATATAAAATCAATTGTATCAAATAACTTGAAGAAGAAGTTATCGATCCACAATAAAAAGTAAAGGATCAAGGAAAACACTGAACTCTAAGTACGATACCTAAAAATAAAATCATTAATAAGATCAAAAAGTTGAAAGTGGAGAATTGTATCCAAGTAGAAAAGAAGAAATAATCATGTTTAGATGTTCAGGATGATTTGGGTCTTGACTAAAAACATAAAACTCTGAAAGTTGAAGTCAAGCAGCAAGCACCCACTCTGAAATTAAAAATTAATTTGGGTATAAAGAAAAAGTAGAAGATTTATATAACCCAATGGGAAATTATAAGTTTATAAGTGAAACAAAGGAATGACTACTATATTAAGTGTTATTGATGCGGAAATGTGGGACATTAACATATTGTATATTCCATAACCAAGAGATATCGTAGGGCACAAGATGAATAGTGGTAGCCAAATAGGACGCAATATTATAGAACATATTTTGAAGGAAATTTATTTTAGAGTGAAGGATTTGGGAACATTTCTAGATATTGTACATCAATCATGTAGAGTAATGTTCCAAATTAGAACCTAAGTGGTGGAATGATTTAAATCAGAAAATCAACATATGAGATGAAAATGAAAAATCGACATGCAGCTCTATTTGATGAATTTGGTCCATTATATTATGAAGAATACCAATTCCATCAATCTATCTGAGTATGAATTCAAAAACACAGACCAAAAAAAGAGCCAAGAAGTTAGTGGTTGTAGAAATTTCCCTTAAAGCATCATAATATTCTGGTGTTTGGATCCTTGACAGTAGTTACACATCCCATATGACAGGGAATAAGTATATTGTCACAGGCATAATTTATGGCAAAGAATAAGTTTGTAAATTTGGAAATGATGAAGGCCCGAAGATAATTGGCTCAGTAAAGGCCAAGTTTGGGGGAAAAGAAATGAGACATTCGGATTTCTTAGTAATAGAGGGCCTCGGTCACAATCGTCTTAGTTTCGGTCAACTATGTGACTCAAGGAATTATATAAGATATACTAAGAAGACATGTATCATAAAATGAAGAGATGGTTCAATTATCCTATAGGGAAATAGGACAAATGGAAATCTATACCTTTTAACTGGAGAAGAATATATGTTCTTTTTTTAGAGGGGAAGAGAACAAGTTGTGAAGAAATGTTTGGGTCATCTATGTCAACCATCTCTAGAAGATCTAGTGATGTGTAATGTAGCTAGTGACCTCCCTAAGCTATCACACGATTGTAATCATATGTGTGATTCATGTCAACAAGGGAAAATCATCAGAAAAATGTATAAGGATAAGGAAGAGAAGTCAACAGGAGTGCTTGAATTATTACAGGATGATGTTTTTGGACCAATATCACCAAGATCCATTGACAGGAAAAGATATTACATTCTTTTTATTGATGACTATAGTAGAATTCCATGGGTATTTTTCATTTACCAAAAGTTTTAGGTGTTCAACTGCATAAAATAGTATCGGGGGAAATCATAAACGATGCTTGGGCATAAAATTCCGAAGTTTCACACTGATAATGGTACAAAACTCACAAAAAAGACATGTGGAAGACTATATAGAGAAACACAAGATTTAGCATCATGTTTATTTAATGAGAACTCCCCAACAAAATGGAGTGATTGAGAAGAGAAATTGGATCATCAACAATATAGGCATAAATATGGTTATTGAAAAAGACCTACGAGAGAAATTTTGGATGGAAGTAGTTTTGACATCGGTCTATATTTCAAAAAGGACTCTGTTTTGTCCGAAATAAGGAAATACTCTGAATGAGATGTGGTATAGAAAGTATCCAATAGTTAAGTACTTTCGAATCTTTGTATGTTAGTTCTTTATTATCAATAAAGAAAAACATTGGAAATTTGAATCACATGGAGATTAGAGGATATTACTTAGCTACTTAGGAAAAATAAAAGAATATAAATTCTTTAATAAGAGGCTAGAAAAGGTAGTTGAGAGAAATGATGACACTATAGTGGAAAATGAAGAGAATATTCAACAACACATGGAACAATTTTATGATCAAATCGATGATGATACAAGAAGCATAGGGAGAGAATAAGTGGCATATGTTGATTAAAAAGAATATACTAACAATGATTAAGAAGAATAAAAGTCTGTATCTGAATAGAAGCCAAAAATTTGAGCTGAAATTGATGTGAAAAATATCCCCAGTGATCTGATAGCTACTTTTCAAATAAGAATAATGAATTAATTATAGAAGACATATTTCTTATCTTAGATAGAGATGAAATGTTTTTTTGATGTAGTTGGAGATAAGAACTATGTTCAAGCTATAAATGAAGATCTTGGTTAGATTGAGAAAAATCAGACATGGGAGATTGTCTCATGGACAATAGATAAGAATGTCATTGGGACTAAATGGGTCTTTCATAATAATATGAACGTAAATTGTCACGACCCGTCCTCGGGGCCCGTGCCGTGACTACCCCAAGCCCGCCTTCCATAGGCCAGGGGCTGGCGACTAGCACCAAAGGCGTAAAATCCCGATAACTGGGAAGGCATTGCCTTTATAAAAGAAAACAAGCACCACAGAGTACAAGCGGAAGTAAAACACTAAGTACAAAAAGAAGAGCTGAAAAGTAAAAATGGACCGGAAATACAAGCCCAACTGTAAAGTACAACTCGAAAGGGAAAACAGCGACTGAAAAGTAAAGCTGCTACGCTGAGATGTCCACTGGAAATCCCACCTGAAGGGTGGGTACAGATAGCTCCTCTGCTCCTCGGGTCCCGCCATCCGCTCCGAGTATGTCCCGCCCAGTGGTCCACCTCTGGTTACCGCCTCGTCGTATAGTCCACCTCCAGGTACCGTCCAGTCCTCGAACCTTCGGCTTCTGTCAGCACTGTCCGTCGTCTGCAACCAACACAACGAGGTGCGGGCATAGCCCGTGTAGGGGTGAGTATAACGATACTCAGTAGGGACCCCGAGACCCTCAAGGTCTCACTAAAACCAACAAGGATAAACACAAGAAGATCTCAACAGATAAACTCTACTTAGGTATATGCCCATACATATACCTAAGTTATCAAGTAACCCATCTCAATCATGAGGAAACACAAGGATTGTGAAAACGACGGATAACCACTACCCGGGTATATGCCCATACATATACCAAAGTTAGCAAGTGACCCATCTCAATCATGAGGTAAACACAAGGTCGAAAGTCTCAGCTCAAACCAGGATTTTCATTATCGAAACCGTAACTGCTGAAGAGCTCCGTCTCTAGAGTGTACAGTGGTCCTGTCACGACTCCGAGGCCGCCGCTCACTAACCTAAGACTGCTGAAGTACTCCTCCTGTCGAGTACTGCGGGTCTGCTACCAACTACCAGGCGCTCCGTCCGCTGAGGGTCTGCTGCCAAATACCGGGCGCTACCCAGATAGCCTGCTGAGGTACTCCTCCTGTCGAGTACCGCGGGTCTGCTGCCAACTACCAGGCGCTCCGTCCGCCGTGGGTCTGCCGCCAAATACCGGGCGCTCCATCCACTGGGCTAGTCGACTCACTCCAAGTCGAGTCGGTCAAGCAGTCGTCAGGTCTCAGCCGGCTACACGGTCTCCGTACTCTGCACGCTCGTCTCCGGGAGGGTCCGCTCCACGAGCTACTGGTCGATACTCCAAGTATCACAAAGCCCCGCAAAGAAGTATCTCAAAAGTCCGTCTCGTCACAGGGGTCTCAACGCAACAGACGGCGCGTCGATCGGACGCCCGGTCTGTGAGTTATTAGCCTTTTCGTCCCAGGGGCCCGGTTGGTTTCGTGAGCAAACCAATCCCGGCCGTAACTCAACTGTACCCCGAACTCCCATAGGGTATACTCATAGGGACCGTTACTAAACGTAACCACCAACGCCGCTGACGGTTCGTCAAACGGACGTCCTGTCTGAAAGATATCAGCTTTCCCGTTCCAGGGGCCCGGTTGGATTTCGAGTACAATCCAACCCGGCCATACTCTGACTGTAACCAAAACTCGGGCGGAGTATGTCAAAAGTTCCGTATCGTAAACAGGAACTCAACGCATCAGACGGTGCGTCGATCGGACGTCCGGTCTGAGAGTTATTGGCATTTTCGTCTCCGGGGCCCGGTTGGTTTTTAAGGCAAAACCAACCCGACCATACTCCACCTGCATCTAAACCTCGGGCGGAGTATGCCAAAAGATCTGTCTCACTAAGAGGAACACAACGCGACTGACGGCGCGTCAATCGGACGTTCGTGGCTCAAGATATGAGCGTTTCCGCTCCGAAGGCCCGGTTGGTTTCGTGAACGAACCAACCCGGCCGAACTCAAAGTAATCCGAAACCTTGAGTGCGATATACCGAAACGACCGTCTCGATCCAAGGATCGCGTTGCCGCTGACGGTTCGTCGATCGGAGGTCCGAGGCTCAAGTTATGGGCCAAAAACCAATTCTGGTTCGAAACGGGGGGGTCCGGGTCCGGGCCGACCCGGCCCGACCCCCCCCCCCCCCTGGGCGGCGCGGTGGCCGACGGCGGCGACCGGAGGCGGCGGGCGGCGGGCGGCGGCGGTGCGGCGGCCGGCGGCGGCGCGGCGGCCTGGCGGCGCGGCGGCGCGGCGGCGCGGCGGCGCGGGGTGTCGCGGCGGCTGGCGCCGCGAGGAGGCTGCGCGCGGGGGATTTTTCCCCCGCTTCTTGGATGGCGGCGCGGCAAAGCCGCGCCGTTTTTGTAAAACAATGGCCCCCGCATGTGGGGGCCGGCTGGAAACGAACCGGGGGGCTGCTGCCCCCCCCCCCCCCCTCCTTTAAAGAACCGCCGCCCTCATTAAGAGGGGGGTTTTGTTGAACCTGCCGGGGGATTTAATCCCCCGGTTTATGACATCCGGCCGGCCAGCTGGCCGGCCGGTTTTTACCAACGGGACTGGAAATTCCGATCCCGCCTTTGACATCCGACGCCGGCGGCCCGGCCGCCGGTCTTCTCTTCCGCCGCGGCTCGGAACCGGCCGCGGTCTCCTCGTCCCGCCGCGGCCCGGAACCGGCCGCGGTGTTCGTCGTCCGGCGCGGTGCGACGGCACCGCGCCCCTTTTTGCCGTGCTTTGATATTCATTCAACGCGGCGCGACGGCGTCGCGTTCTTGAAGTTTCTACCCCGGCGTGGCGCGACGGCGCCGCGTAAAAATAAACGTACGGTAATCCGCGTGGTGCGACGGCACCACGCCACTTTGCTTCCACCGCAAGAATTAAACAAGAACGATGGAGGGGGTTCGGCCGTGTTCGTGCGGTCCGGCCCCCCTCGCGTTAACTATAACACTTAAATAAATTATTTCAAAGCCTCACGTAGACATGCGATCCACGAGCAAGAAACGGAATAATTAAAGAATTAAACAACAACCCCTACCTTGGTATAAGGTTCGAAGATTGTTCTACGTTCCGCGGAAGACGACGTCGCGGAGGTCGGGCGACGCGGTCGTCGTTCGTCAAATTCAACGATGAAGAGGCGCGTCCGAAGAGGCACGTCTTTGGCGAATCCTTGTACGCCGACGAAGGTTGTCCGAGGAAGGTGCGGTGTTCTCTCTCGTTGACACCGAAGACGAAGGAGAGCGGAGCGGCGTTCTTCGTCGGAACTTGAGCGTTCTACGTCAAGTCTCGAGGAAAGTCAAATAAAAAGGAAACAACGAACTCAAGAACCCTTACCTTGATAGTCGCACGTTGACGGAGTCGTGGAATATCGGTGTCGATTCCTTTGACGTCGGAGGAAGAGTCGTTGTCGATGGCGTTCGTCGCGGAAAAGATGATGCGGAAGAAGAACGTCACGTCGCGGATAAGACCGTGTTCTTCGGCGAAGAAGTTCTTCGTTGAAGAACGGCGTTCTTCGTGTTCTTCGACAAGGTTGAAGAAGAAAGAAAAGCTCTCAACCACTTCAAGATGGCTAAGAGTTCTAACCCAACAAAATAAGACAAAGTCTTATTTTATTTACAAAAAGAATTTCAAAGGTTTGAAATTCAAAATGGCTAACTCCAAAATTAACTCACTTATTTAATATACATGAGTTGTATAATTAAAAAGAAGTTAAGATATCAAGCCATTAAGAGGGAGAGAGGGGAGTTGAAAAGGTGGGGGTTCGTGTGGGCCCCACCACACTTAATCCTCCCAAGGGAGGTTAAGTGGGTGTGGGTCCCACTTCCAACCTCCTTTGATAGGTTTTAAGAAGTTATAATAAAATTTGTTCTACACAAATTTTATTTAACTCAACTAAAAACCTCAAAAATTAACTTTCAACCCGCAACAAACGCAACTCCCGAAAAGGTCTCTTTAAGCGAATATCGGCGCTGCGAGTTCATCGGTGCCCTCGGATTTCAATTCCGAGCACCGTATCAAAAGTTAGAAATACCCGCTCGTTCGTTCACTGAACGTACCCGAGCCAAACTTCAGAAATTAATTCCGGGCACTCCGGACCTCGGAATCAGGTGCCGTCTGAAACCGCGCTCTTGGAAAATTCTAAAGAAAATTAAGAAAAAATTTTCCTTGAATTTTACGGGTCTTTACATTACTCCCACCCCAGGGCTTTACGTCCCCGTAAAGATACATCAAAAAACTAGGGAAACAAAAGAGGGTACTGAGCACGCATCTGAGCCTCCCGCTCCCATGTGCTCTCCTGGAGATTCCCGTGCCGCCATCTGTTGTGCACAAGAGGAATTGATCGCCCATGTAGGACCCGCTCCTGTCGATCCTCTATCTCCACCGGGACCTCCGTAAAAGTCGCCCCATCGTCAACGTCAAGCTCCCCATGGTCAAAGATGTGCGTCGGGTCGTGCACGTATCTCCTCAGCTGAGACACGTGGAAGACGTCGTGCACCCGGTGTAACTGAGGTGGTAGAGCCAGGCGATAAGCCACCTCACCAACTCTGCTGAGGACCTGGAAGGGTCCGATGAAGCGCGGAGATAACTTGTCGCCTCGGCCAAATCTCCGAATACCACGTCGAGGTGAGACCCGCAAGAAGACGTGGTCACCATCCTCGAACTCTAGTGGCCTCCGCCTCCTGTCAGCGTATGACTTCTGCCGGCTCTGTGTTTTCCTAATCCGCTCCTGGATGACATGGACCTCTTCTGACGTGGCCCAGACCATCTCTGGTCCCACAAGAGCTGCAAGATTTCTTCTTTGCCGATAAGAGAAACCTGGTCTCATCCCCTGGATGAACCACATTCTTTGCCTAAAACAGTCAATCCTAACATGGATGATACTAATCCATACCAAGGATGACGTCGTAAGGCCTCGACGCTACTACTAAGAGATCCAACCGTTACTCTCGCCTCCAAGGGTTGAGTCACACTGTCGGCATCAGTGTGTGGTAACTGGTCTCTTCCAGTAGATGTCTCACAAGTGAGGGTCAAGTCAACAGTCAACTGGAACCTCTTAGTAACATCACAAAAGAGGACAGGAATGAAAACATCACAAAGGATGCGTCTTTTATTATTGCAGCTCATAATACAAGACGCTACACAAAAGCAACATCAACGTGGAACTAGAAGTACAAAAGAAGTATCCACTAGTTCCTTCCCTGTCCACCTGCTCCCAGAGCTCCATGATCGTAAGCTTCAGCTGCCTGAAGCTGTGCTCTCGCATGTTCACCTACTCCCTGTGGTCGGGGTGGACCTCCTGGTGGTGGTGGTGGCAGAGCCTCAAAGCGTCGTCCACCACCTGCTGCTCGGCCAGCTCCTCTGCCTCGTCCGCCTCCTCCCTGCGGACCGCCACGGTCGAACCTCTGCCTCTACCTAGGTGGTTCCTCAACCGTCTGCTGCTCCTCCGCATGGCGGGTCGGGCAGTCACGAGCCATGTGGCCTTGCCCGCCGCATGCAAAGCACTGTCTTCCACTCAAAAGACTGACTCCGCGCTGTGTGCCCTGCACTGCTGAGCCAGTGCCCTGAGGTCGTCTGCCTGAAGGTCTGGTCTGTCTGGACCCCTGAGTCATCTGTCGGCTACCTGCTACCGAAGACTCCGCTACGTGCCGCCCTACGGTGGGTCGTTGCGCTGGTGAAGACTCAGCAAGGAAGCTCTCAATCAGAAGGGCCCGCTCCAGTACTCCTGTCTGAGTCGGTAAGCTGAGGGAGATCAGCGATGCCCTGATCTCGTGTCTCAAACCCTGCTCGAAGGTCCGGGCCCGGAAGAATGGGTCCCGTACCATGTCGGTCGAGTAGCGCGAGAGATCGGTAAATCTCGCCGAGTACTGAGCGACCGTCATGCTGCCATGCCGCAGCTGCAGAAGCTCCTGGATACGCACCGCACGAAGGGTGGCTGGGACGAACTCCGAGCGGAAGAGGCTCTCAAAGTCCGTCCAAAGTAGAGATGCCTCATCGTGCACCTGGAGCATCAAGCTCCACCATCGTCCTGCTGCAGCGTGTAGTAGGCTCGCAGCGAGGATCACCATGAGGTCTGCCGGCGTCCTCACTAGCCTAAACACTCATACCACTGCCTCCATCCAGTCCTCTGCAGCCTGGGGATCCGTCTCCCCACGAAACCTGGGCGGTCGCTGGCGCTGAAACTCATGCAGTGTGCTGAGGCGACGTGCATCGTCAGCGGCTGCTGCTGGAAGTATCGGGGGCTCGGCGGGTAGAGCTACCGCCGGTGCCACTGCTGACAAAGGGCCCTGCACCGAGGCCTCGTCGCTCAGTGGGCTGTCGTCACGTTCGATTCTCGGAACCCTAGCTGGCTTCCGTCGTGGGGCCATCCTGAAAGAAACAACGTAACACGATCAAACGATTATACCTGGTGAGCTGACCTGGTTTGAGATGTTTTTAAGGGGAAAAACCTTTGAAAACACACACGCAATCAGTGTTTTCGTGCACAAAGTCGGAAATCAGTTGTCAGGGTCCTGGTGTATGGATACGTCGGCCGCCCGCACCAACACTGGACTCCCTATACTGAAAACCACACTCGGTACCCTTAACACTATTGCTTCACAGAAAGAAAGATCAGAGTCTGCGATAGAACCGACCTCCTCTGATACCAATTTGTCACGACCCGTCCTCGGGGCCCGTGCCGTGACTACCCCAAGCCCGCCTTCCATAGGCCAGGGGCTGGCGACTAGCACCAAAGGCGTAAAATCCCGATAACTGGGAAGGCATTGCCTTTATAAAAGAAAACAAGCACCACAGAGTACAAGCGGAAGTAAAACACTAAGTACAAAAAGAAGAGCTGAAAAGTAAAAAGGGACCGGAAATACAAGCCCAACTGTAAAGTACAACTCGAAAGGGAAAACAGCGACTGAAAAGTAAAGCTGCTACGCTGAGATGTCCACTGGAAATCCCACCTGAAGGGTGGGTACAGATAGCTCCTCTGCTCCTCGGGTCCCGCCATCCGCTCCGAGTATGTCCCGCCCAGTGGTCCACCTCCGGTTACCGCCTCGTCGTATAGTCCTCCTCCAGGTACCGTCCAGTCCTCGAACCTTCGGCTTCTGTCAGCACTGTCCGTCGTCTGCAACCAACACAACGAGGTGCGGGCATAGCCCGTGCAGGGGTGAGTATAACGATACTCAGTAGGGACCCCGAGACCCTCAAGGTCTCACTAAAACCAACAAGGATAAACACAAGAAGATCTCAACAGATAAACTCTACTTAGGTATATGCCCATACATATACCTAAGTTATCAAGTAACCCATCTCAATCATGAGGAAACACAAGGATTGTGAAAACGACGGATAACCACTACCCGGGTATATGCCCATACATATACCAAAGTTAGCAAGTGACCCATCTCAATCATGAGGTAAACACAAGGTCGAAAGTCTCAGCTCAAACCAGGATTTTCATTATCGAAACCGTAACTGCTGAAGAGCTCCGTCTCTAGAGTGTACAGTGGTCCTGTCACGACTCCGAGGCCGCCGCTCACTAACCTAAGACTGCTGAAGTACTCCTCCTGTCGAGTACTGCGGGTCTGCTGCCAACTACCAGGCGCTCCGTCCCCTGAGGGTCTGCTGCCAAATACCAGGCGCTACCTAGATAGCCTACTGAGGTACTCCTCCTATCGAGTACCGCGGGTCTGCTGCCAACTACCAGGCGCTCCGTCAGCCGTGGGTCTGCCGCCAAATACCGGGCGCTCCATCCACTGGGCTAGTCGACTCACTCCAAGTCGAGTCGGTCAAGCAGTCGTCAGGTCTCAGCCGGCTACACGGTCTCCGTACTCTGCACGCTCGTCTCCGGGAGGGTCCGCTCCACGAGCTACTGGTCGATACTCCAAGTATCACAAAGCCCCGCAAAGAAGTATCTCAAAAGTCCGTCTCGTCACAGGGGTCTCAACGCAACAGACGGCGCGTCGATCGGACGCCCGGTCTGTGAGTTATTAGCCTTTTCGTCCCAGGGGCCCGGTTGGTTTCGTGAGCAAACCAATCTCGGCCGTAACTCAACTGTACCCCGAACTCCCATAGGGTATACTCATAGGGACCGTTACTAAACGTAACCACCAACGCCGCTGACGGTTCGTCAAACGGACGTCCTGTCTGAAAGATATCAGCTTTCCCGTTCCAGGGGCCCGGTTGGATTTCGAGTACAATCCAACCCGGTCATACTCTGACTGTAACCAAAACTCGGGCGGAGTATGTCAAAAGTTCCGTATCGTAAACAGGAACTCAACGCATCAGACGGTGCGTCGATCGGACGTCCGGTCTGAGAGTTATTGGCATTTTCGTCTCCGGGGCCCGGTTGGTTTTTAAGGCAAAACCAACCCGACCATACTCCACCTGCGTCCAAACCTCAGGTGGAGTATGCCAAAAGATCTGTCTCACTAAGAGGAACACAACGCGACTGACGGCGCGTCAATCGGACGTTCGTGGCTCAAGATATGAGTGTTTCCGCTCCGAAGGCCCGGTTGGTTTCGTGAACGAACCAACCCGGCCGAACTCAAAGTAATCCGAAACCTTGAGTGCGATATACCGAAACGACCGTCTCGATCCAAGGATCGCGTTGCCGCTGACGGTTCGTCGATCGGAGGTCCGAGGCTCAAGTTATGGGCCAAAAACCAATTCTGGTTCGAAACGGGGGGGTCCGGGTCCGGGCCGACCCGGCCCGACCCCCCCCCCCCCCCCCCCCCCGGGCGGCGCGGGGGCCGGCGGCGGCGACCGGCGGCGGCGGGCGGCGGAGCGGCGGCCGGCGGCGGCGCGGCGGCGCGGCGGCGCGGCGGCGCGGGTTGCCGCGGCGGCGGGCGCCGCGAGGAGGCTGCGCGCGGGGGATTTTTCCCCCGCTTCTTGGATGGCGGCGCGGAAAAGCCGCGCCGTTTTTGTAAAACAACGGCCCCCGCATGTGGGGGCCGGCTGGAAACGAACCGGGGGGCTGCTGCCCCCCCCCCCCTCCTTTAAAGAACCGCCCCCCTCATTAAGAGGGGGGTTTTGTTGAACCGGCCGGGGGATTTAATCCCCCGGTTTATGACATCCGGCCGGCCAGCTGGCCGGCCGGTTTTTACCAACGGGACCGGAAATTCCGGTCCCGCCTTCGACATCCGACGCCGGCGGCCCGGCCGCCGGTCTTCTCTTCCGCCGCGGCCCGGAACCGGCCGCGGTCTCCTCGTCCCGTCGCGGCCCGGAACCGGCCGCGGTGTTCGTCGTCCGGCGCGGTGTGACGGCACCGCGCCCCTTTTTGCCGTGCTTTGATATTCATTCAACGCGGCGCGACGGCGTCGCGTTCTTGAAGTTTCTACCCCGGCGTGGCGCGACGGCGCCGCGTAAAAATAAACGTACGGTAATCCGCGTGGTGCGACGGCACCACGCCACTTTGCTTCCACCGCAAGAATTAAACAAGAACGATGGAGGGGGTTCGGCCGTGTTCGTGCGGTCCGGCCCCCCTCGCGTTAACTATAACACTTAAATAAATTATTTCAAAGCCTCACGTAGACATGCGATCCACGAGCAAGAAACGGAATAATTAAAGAATTAAACAACAACCCCTACCTTGGTATAAGGTTCGAAGATTGTTCTACGTTCCGCGGAAGACGACGTCGTGGAGGTCGGGCGACGCGGTCGTCGTTCGTCAAATTCAACGACGAAGAGGCGCGTCCGAAGAGGCACGTCGTTGGCGAATCCTTGTACGCCGACGAAGGTTGTCCGAGGAAGGTGCAGTGTTCTCTCTCGTTGACACCGAAGACGAAGGAGAGCGGAGCGGCGTTCTTCGTCGGAACTTGAGCGTTCTACGTCAAGTCTCGAGGAAAGTCAAATAAAAAGGAAACAACGAACTCAAGAACCCTTACCTTGATAGTCGCACGTTGACGGAGTCGTGGAATATCGGTGTCGATTCCTTTGACGTCGGAGGAAGAGTCGTTGTCGATGGCGTTCGTCGCGGAAAAGATGATGCGGAAGAAGAACGTCACGTCGCGGATAAGACCGTGTTCTTCGGCGAAGAAGTTCTTCGTTGAAGAACGACGTTCTTCGTGTTCTTCGACAAGGTTGAAGAAGAAAGAAAAGCTCTCAACCACTTCAAGATGGCTAAGAGTTCTAACCCAACAAAATAAGACAAAGTCTTATTTTATTCACAAAAAGAATTTCAAAGGTTTGAAATTCAAAATGGCTAACTCCAAAATTAACTCACTTATTTAATATACATGAGTTGTATAATTAAAAAGAAGTTAAGATATCAAGCCATTAAGAGGGAGAGAGGGGAGTTGAAAAGGTGGGGGTTCGTGTGGGCCCCACCACACTTAATCCTCCCAAGGGAGGTTAAGTGGGTGTGGGTCCCACTTCCAACCTCCTTTGATAGGTTTTAAGAAGTTATAATAAAATTTGTTCTACACAAATTTTATTTAACTCAACTAAAAACCTCAAAAATTAACTTTCAACCCGCAACAAACGCAACTCCCGAAAAGGTCTCTTTAAGCGAATATCGGCGCTGCGAGTTCATCGGTGCCCTCGGATTTCAATTCCGAGCACCGTATCAAAAGTTAGAAATACTCGCTCGTTCGTTCACTGAACGTACCCGAGCCAAACTTCAGAAATTAATTCCGGGCACTCCGGACCTCGGAATCAGGTGCCGTCTGAAACCGCGCTCTTGTAAAATTCTAAAGAAAATTAAGAAAAAATTTTCCTTGAATTTTACGGGTCTTTACATAAATGGAGAAGTGATTTTAAAAAAATCATGATTATTGTACAAAGGTTACTCCCAGATAGAGGGTATCGATATCGATGAAGCATTTTCTCTTATTGGATGGATGGATAAAATCATATTATTCATGGCCATTGTAGTGTAATAGAGGTTGAAAGTATTCCATATGGACATCAAATCTACATTCTGGAATTGGGTTTTGGAATAATAAGTGTATATTGAGCATCCAGATGGTTTTCTCATTCAAGAAGATGAGAAAAAAGTTTTTTAGGTTGAATAAATCACTTTATGGGATGAAACAATCACTAAGAGCAAGCTATTCTAGACATGATCAATATTTGAAGAATCTTGGATTTTAGTATGGTGGAGATGATTACAATATCTATTTCAACAACAACATTAATCAATGTATGGTGGTGCTAGTTTATGTCAATGACATAATATTTGGTGGATTAGATGAAGCTCAATGCAGACAGTTTCCTAAATTAATTAAAAGTGAGTTTTAAATGTCAATGATTTGTGATTTGATGTTTTCTCTTGGTTTACAAGTGACAAAAGGATGTAATGACACTTTTATTTCCTAATAAAATATTCGAAGGAGGTTCTAAGAATATTTGTAATGAAAAATTAAAATGAGATGAAATATTTTGTTGCTACCTAGATGAAGCTTTCAAAAGATGGTGATCGAAGGGCATTTAAAAGCACAGAATACAGGAAAATCATTAGAAGCGTACTGTATTTAATAGAAACAAGACCTGATATTATATTTTCCACACACCAAGTAGCAACGTATCAAATTAGTCCCAAGGAAATCCACATGCTTGTAGTAAAAATAATTCTTCGATATATCAAGGGTACAATAGACTTTGACCTGATGTATAACAAAAAATATCAACCAGAGCTGCTAAGATAAACAGATGTAGATTTGGATTGTTCGTTAGATGATAGGAAAACAATGTTAAGAGGTTATTTTTATCCTGGTAAATTTTTTATTTCTTGGCTGAGCAAGAAATAGGATTCCATTTCATTGAGCACTACATAATATGAGTATATAGTCTCCACTTATGAATGCACACATTTATTATGGAAGAAGCAGGATCTTGATGATATGGGAGTTGAACTGAAGTCTCTGATCAAAATCTAGTGTGATAATTCAAGTTCTATAAATCATAGAAAAAATATGTTCCATCACACAAGGGCAAATAAAATTGAAATCAAATATCATTTTATCAAGTATAATTTGGAGCACATGTTTGTGAAGTTGGAGTGTGTTCCTACAGAGCTACAAGTTGTAGACATTCTGAAAAAGGCCTTACCCAAAGAAGCATTTGAGAGGCATAAAATGTCTCAAGAGTCCAGTCAACTCCTAGTACTTGAAAAAGTGTGGATGTGGGACCCCCCCCCCCCCCACTCTCTGACGTATGGTGTGTTTCCCTACTTTTTTTATCTATGTCCTGTACTCAGTTGTAAACCAAAAATAAGTGACCATTGGGTTCGTTGATAAAGGGAGAGAAAGTGTGACTATTCAAGGGGGAATGTCTCTGTAAAGATATTGGGAGAATCTAACAGGTGTATAATTGTGATAGGGGGAAGTGAGATAGGGGGAGTAACATAATGAGAGCATGTGTATCTTCGATGTTCTAAGTGAACATATAGATATTATCTTAGAAAACACAATAACCCAAGAAGTGAATAATGAGGAGTTTTAAATCTAAATATGCTAGTAGTGATCAGTCAAAGAATATATATCATGATAAATAAGGTTTGTGATGAAAGAAATCGATTGGTTTCAAGAATTAGTGTTCATAATTAAGTGATTCATTGATGAAATTTTCATCATATTCTTTTTTCTCACATCGAGCATTGCTCATGTGGGCTTAGAGTATGTGTTGAGTGAATCCTTCATCGCTATCTAAATTGCATGAAGTGAATGGTGGAAAATTTTGGATGGATAATTAAAGATATACCATTTTATGAAATAGTTTTCAACAAAACCAAAGGGGGATATGGTTGGAAAAATCCCTCAAGGAAGCATTGAAGCATTTTTGGGTTGATTGTGTTTGTTGACAAAATAGTTTTTTTGTGAACAATGTGAGTTTCCATGATGAATTGTTAACTTCCCAAGATATTTTTGACAACATATGTTTAAAAAGAACCATGAAAAAGGAATGGATGATCTGGAGGTGGTAAAAAAAGAATATATACAAGGTGGCACTGTTTTCCAGTGTTTACCAAATAAATTTTCCTCAAAATCGGGAAATGGAGAAACTTGTTTTTGGACAGGGAAGTTGCATGCAATATTGATAGAGGTGTGGAAACTTGAGCATAAGAAAATTTTCAGGATAAAAACATAGAAAATTGGAAAATTCATGAAGCACATGAAATAATAGGAAATGCACGTGAAAGTTGATGTTGTGTGAAAGAAACATGTGTGCCCAATGCGATGTCAAATGGGATTCTGTGAACATGAAGAGGATCTTAGGTGAAATGGTGAATCTACATTATATGGGTTGGTGATGCCTATAAATAAGAGGTTTCCCCCTTCATTTTATATAGCTCCACACTTTTAGAGAATCTAATCTCCAGATCATGTAATAATTTCATGCACGGGTAATTGTGCAAAAGATTTGGTGTTGCATGCCAGCTAAGGAAGTTGTGTGTAAGATATGATTTGAACACAAGATTGATGTTGTGCACAAGAGGTGTTTCATGACAAAAGTGAATTTTTTTGAGAAAGTAATTAATGTTGTGTTCAAGACATATTAATGTTTGTGAAAAAGATTTTAGGTTGTCCATTAATACTATGATAATGTTTTATCCATCAGTGGATGAAATAGGGACATCCATAGGTCATCTACATATACTGGAGGATGCATTAAATATAGATAATTAAGGGACCTACAAGTCTATAAATTGTGAGTGGATATTCTAAATATGTTGTGAGAACACTTCAGTTGAGAGAGTAGATAGATTTCAAATTGTGATTGGTTGTAAACCAGGAGAGACAGTGAGTCCACTCTGAACATGTAAATAGCAGTGCACTCATAGAGAATTTGGTTCATTGGCACATCACCAGTTTATGATCTTTGGATATATACCAGTTAGGGTGAACCATGTAAAATTTATTTCCTTTGCATACTTTAATATTTGTTAATACTCTTCAATGGGAAGGAGAGAGAAGAGAGTTTCGTCTAACAATGAAACAAGATCAAAAGGGGCAGTTGTTTTAATCTATCATACCCTGATTCACCCCCCCCCCCTCTCAGGGTATCTAACCTAGTGGAAATAATAGTTTTTAGGAATATTTTTGGGCAGGTTTTGGCCAAACCAAAGGGTTCTTGAAGTGTGAATATTAGAAAAGAGAGGGTACCTTTTATAGGAGTAGAAAGGGGAACCCTTGGAAACTCTTAAATTAATAAAATAATAAAAGTAATTTTTTAATTAAAAATGATCCAACATGATATATGTTGAAGATAAGATAAAGATAGGTTTAAGTCCTCTCATCCAATAATTTTTAGACTTGTGTTGATTTAATTTTAAACCTTATCTTTTTAGTTTAACATTAATTATTCTCTTTTAATTCTAATTGTGGTAAGAAAATTTTAACTATTAAGAGGCTATTAATTTTACTTATATGGGGTTAATTCCCCATAATTGGACACTTAATGAACTTTTATAACTTATCATAGTCACTTTTTTATTTTAAATTATTTTAAGTATTTTTTAAAAAATTAATAAATTACTATTTTTATAAAATATCAATTATGTCGAGTTTTATACCATTCATTTTATTAAATTTAAATAAAATCCAAAAAGATAGATAACTTCAAACCAAAGAATTTAATATCCTTTTAACATGACATATTCTCTTATAAAATCTTTTATGATATAAATTATTTCAAATAATGTTTATTTTAATATTTATAATTTCATTTATTTGATTCCTTCATTAATAAATATATCATTGCATCATCATTGTGTCATAATTAAATTTAATTAATTAATTTATAAAAATTATAAATAAAATACCAATATATAATATATATATATTAATATTTATAATGAATATTTATTGTATAATATATCACTTATATAAACTGATGTTAAAATTGTTTTATTAAGAAGATTTATGTTTATAACATATTTTTCTTTTACAATAAATTAAAAGATATAAGTGTCATAATCACACCCAAGTGGCTTCCAAAGGCAAAATTTTCATTCCAAGGGTTGTCTTGGTCATTAATATCTCATATAATATTATTATAAAAAGTGTTTGGGTATTTTTATATAATTATAATATTATTTTTACCCTTATTTACCGGATTTACCCTTTAATAGTGGTAAATAGGAATAATTACTAGAGTTAATATTCATCATGTACAAAAACAAAAGGGACCAATTTAAATAATTTATACCTTATAATTCCAAATATTGGAACCAATTTTCCATATTCAAAACACAGAAGTTGCAGTAATTAATTTAAAATTAATTCCAGTTGTCAAAAAGAGAAAACGGGTTTTTAAAAAGTAATAACCATCAAAAGATTGACTTGTTAGAATATAAAATATCAATATGAAATTACCACCAATGACCAAAATTGTATTAAATAATTAAAAATAATCTAAATATATTTTTAAACCAATTCAGACGATAATCTATCAATACAACGAAATTAGAGAAAAATGCAGTTTTGAATTAAAAATGTAGTATTTTTCACAATTCATTAAAATATGAATTTTATAATAATACCAAAATTTCAACCAAAATAAATTTTGGTATCCCAATTCCAAATAATAAGTTTATTTTTTTCAAATATAACATATAAAAAAGGAAAATACTAGATTTAAAAAGGGTTAGCCATCAAAAGGAGGTAAAATGACTTTTTGAAAATATTATATTATTTTATTCTTAATGTTGGATTCATTTTAATTTTAATCCTCTAAATTTTAGTTGATAAATGTAAAAATATTTAACAAACATTTTCAATCATATTTTAGTTAGTTCTGTTCATACCCGCTAAAACAACAGTTTGGCGTTAACTAAAATTTAAAATAATAATATTATTATTGTATTATTTTTTAGTATAACTCAATGTTGTGGGAAACGTAAGATTTCAAACAAACCCATTGTTTTGTGTCGAGTACACTATTGGAAAAAGTGTCCCATTTTACATAAAATTAATATCTTATTCGTAAATATTAATAGATATGAAAATGTATTGTTCTATATATACCTTGGATGTTACAATTATGGAGCCTTAGACATTACAGGGTCAAAATATGTGCATAAAATAGATTTTATACAAGTTTTTTGGTCATTTTAACCCTTATATTTTAGTTTAACCTCCTGGAAATCCAATTTTTACCATAACCGCATTAATTAATTTTTACTATTTTCACTATTCATTTAGGTGAAAAATAAAGTTTACATTATTAGATAATATAAGATTTTATGATTACAAGTATTGAATCTATTTTTACAAACTAAATTTATATAAGTGGAAATTTTTAATTTAAAATTAATTCCCCAAATATGATTAGAAAGTTCATTTTCAAAGAGAAAATGTTTATAAGTTTATAAAGTTTTACATCAAAAATAAATATGAAAATGATTAAAATGACCTAAATTAGATTAATATATATATAATTTTTCCAATTTTATTTCAAAAATAATTTAAAATATAATTTAACTTTATAAATAATTTAAAGAAAAATAAATTTTTAAATTAAAATTAAATATTTTTTAGTAATCATGAGAAAATGAAACTTTTCAAAAAAATATCAAATATTCATACAAATTTAAATTTGAAATTATTGTTTTAAATTTAATTTCATTTCTTAAAATTCATTTTATAAAATTTTCTAAAATTAATATTATTATCATTTCACAAAAGGTGACAGAACTATATTTTAAATAAATATAGTTTTTAAGCATAAAATTTGATTAATTCTTATATATTTTCTAAAAACATATTAGATGAATTTTAAAAATTTTATTTAATATGTAATATTTAAATTTTGTTAAAATCATTCACCAGAAGTGGTTTTTTAATTTAATGTTGTAAACTGCATTAGTTTTCCTAAAAAACGTTTTTCAGAAAAAGAATTATTTTATTTTAAAATTTTTATTTCTAATTTATTGGACACCAAAGAATTAATTATAAATATATAAACATATTTTCATAGTTTATTTAGTCCTATTCATACCCACCATTCCAACAGCCATGTAATAACTATTATATTAAATAATAATATTTCAATATTATCTTATGTTTCATTTAAACTTAGTGTTGCATGTAATGTAAGATAAAATCAAAATTGTATGTGACTCACGATAAACTCAGTGTTGTGTGTAATGAAAGATAAACTAGTTTTTTCATATAATGTAAAATTTCTATGAGATTAAATTTATTTGGAAAAAATATTTTATAGAATCTCAGGGTATTACACCTTAGTATTAATAAACAATTTTAGTTTCAAAAAAATGAGATATTTAATTAATGGAATGCGTATGGTATGCATATATATTTTCAATATTTTAGTATGCCTTTAATTTTTTTGGAGAGATGAGAGTGACGGTTTTTATGTCATAATATTGGATTGGTATAAATAACTATTTTTTGAAAATAATGAAGTTAAAAGATATTCATTAAAAAGTATATTTTAATTGAGACTTTATATTTTATAGGTTTTAATGATTAAATGTTTTAAAATAGGTTTCTTTTTATTGATTAAACAAAATGAGTTTATTTATTTTGGTTTTTTCTACCTATAATTACAAATTTTTAAGACTATGGTAATTTTCTTTAGATTTTTTTATAGTGATTTTAGCATAGTATTATACCTTTTATCTTATAAATAACATGAATTTTTTTGTTTACTTTTATATAATGCACATCAAACCATTATTTTTGAGGTAAAAGAACACAAATAAACATTAATCCCACATTATTTAGGTTTGAGGTATCATTTTTTAACATTGAAATATAAAAACAATAGTTTCCCTAAAATTCACAAAGACATACACAGGGGGTCATGCCATTTTACACTGGGCTATGTTATTTTCATTAGCTTGAAGACGAATGAGGACTAATGATTAGAAATTTTTTGACTTGTTTAATAAAATGTAAAATAATGTCATACCACAAGAACATTATTCTATCAAAAATTCATTAAAGTACATTAATTCAGACATAATTAGTGTTAAAACCATATAATAGGATCTTGGGAGATTTAGATAATGAGTATTTGGATTTTATGATAGTGAAATATAGATGGTATGAAGTAATTAATAATGATATTTCATTACTTTATATTTTTGGATATTCTTAATATATTATTTTTTAATTGATGTCTCATAGAAACATTGATAGGCTACTAATTCATTTAATTTTTAGGCTAGGTTAAAGATAAATAGAATAGATTCTTAATGTTGGTGAGTAATAGATTATTATTATTTTAGTTATTTTCGAAAATTAAAAAAAATAGAATATTATTTTCTTTAAAATTAATTATTGATTGATTCATGGTTCTCCCATTTCTACATAATATTGATAATATAAGGTCAACTCGAAGATTAAATTTTCTTATACTTAATTATATTATACATTGATAATTATAAACAATGATGCTTATGAAATGCACTAAAATTGAGTTTTATTTATCAAATGACATCTATAATATGGGATCCATCCCACTTATTAGGTATTTACAAATATAATTGTGATTTTTTTAGTAAAATCAAACATTATTTTAAATACCTAAAAAATTATGAGATTTTGTGGATTCCAAATCCCTAATCTCTTTTCTCTCATGAACACTTTTATTCTTTAAATTTATTTTTTCTTCAACCAATATCAAATTTTCAAAATCCATAGCTTCTGAGTGGATTCCACCATACACCCTCACTCCATGAAACTATTTATTATAGTATTCCCATGAATTATTTATATAAAACTAATTATTAAATATCCAAGGCCTTTAAATTTCTAAAATTATAGTGTATGATTTGGATTTCCATTCTAAAATTTCAACTAGAGATATAATTACATCGACTATACTTCTAATGGTGATTTTTATACTCATATAAATATCACTATATAAACCATACACAAATTATTAATTTTTTATGTGTGTTTATTTATGATCTATTGAAAACCATGTCATTAAATACCGAGATATCAATTGACGTCACTTCAAAAAAAATGTAAAAATACAGAAAATAGGAAGAAGAATAAGTCGATAACTATTTACTATTTATTTATACAAAAAAAATAAAAAAATATGGATACGTATGGGTAAACAAATAGAAAAATATATTGAGTGAACTAGTACTTGAAAAATGTGAGGGTGAGATAAATAATAAATAGAGTGAGATGGGGGAAAATCTAATAGAGTCACTATTTAATAACTATATGATTTTACTAAATGTTTAAAAAAATTACCAAACCACTATCTAATATTAGGATGATTTTATAATTAATATTAATATTTTACATAAAACGCGCCTAATTGTCAGCTATCTAAAAACTATTCCCATTACATATTTTCTGGTCTCAAATTTATTGAGTATTTATCTATATCTAAATACATCATTATATGAGATTATAAAAACTAAAATATTTCAAATTTATATTTTTTTTCTTATTAAATTGATATAAACAAATATTCCCTTTAATTTCTAAATCCTCATAACCCATTTGGTAGTAGAAGTTTTATTTAGTTAATTATATAAACATTGGTTTTTACATTGATTTTTTAATGAAAGATATGATTTCTAAGAATTCTATGGGATTTATCTTATGGATAGGAAGAGAACTGGTATATAGATTACAACAAACATAATTTTTTATTAGTAATAAAAATTTAATTTTATGTTTTTGATAATTATTTATGGAATATAATATCAAAATATATTGTTGGAGAAGGTTGGGATTTATTCAAAAAATGAATAAGGGTGACTATATTTTTCTTATAAAAGTTGCATCCCACTCAGATCTAGGTGTTGGATCAACAAAACATCTATGATCTAGGAAAATATATATGTATATAACGTATGATCCCACTAAAATTTAGAAGGACTTCCACCATGAGACTAGTAGACCACTTAGACTCTAGCAAGAGACTAAAGGTTCTTTTGTGGTGATTTTGAATGTATTCTGTAAAAAAAATCATAATAGTATATTTTTTCTAATGTTTTTTTTCAAAACAGACCTCTTCACCATCCTTACTCATTGGGTTCATGGGTAGGCACCTCTCTTATTCATTCCTCTCAATCCCCACACCACTATTCCCCCAATTTATATTCACTACCACTATATAAATTTATATTATATCTAATATGTTTGAAATAGGATATTTAGGATAATGTGATGCCCAATATTTCACTTTATTCCTGAAATTATTAACTTTTTAGTCTCAAATCCCTTTTATAAATAAATTTTAATGTTTATATAAATATTGTTTTGGTTACCAAAGTCAATTGATGGTATCCTTAGATTTTATTCCACAATAGTCATATATGTGACCACTGGAATCTATCTTTTATTACAATGTTCATTTTTATGTCGGTGTGTGTTGTATTACAACCGTACATTAGCAACCCAAAGGAAAATCCATGGTTCTTAGAAAAGAAAAAAAATATTTCAAAACTATTTTTAGAAAAATAAATGTTTAACCTGTCCCATAAAACTTTATTAAGGTTTAGATGATTATTTTACCTTTGTGAAAAATGATATAAAAAGTAAATATAATACTTATTATATGATTTTTGTTTGAAATTAAATAATTTCATTGTATTTACTTATATTTTTGGTGTTATTATAATAAAATTATAATTAACAAATAAATGTTTATGTATTAATTGACGGTTTTTTATTATTCACTAAAATTGGATATATTCATTGTTACAATATATAACTCTCACGTGATTCATTATTCATAAACACCATTTTTAGTGCATTTTACAATTTGAACATTATTTCACATTAGGATGGTAATTCATTCTTCAAGTGCACTATTACATGGTACATTTTTAGACACATTATAAAGCATGTATTAGTCTTTATTTTGAATTTAATATTTCATTCTCCTTTTTCTTATTCCATCGGGAAAATTTTTTCTTTTTCGATTACTTGGATATTCACATTGGAATACAACCATTTTTGACATTCATCCAAGAAAATTATGGGTAAAGTGAATTGGATAGTATAAAAATAATATAATTATATCATCCATGGTTCAAGTCTAATGAATAAAAAAAATTGAACTGAAGATGTAGGATAACATTTTGAACATTTTGGATCTAATTTTGAGGTTTTTAGGGAGTTGAAGGTGGACCAAGGTGAAGATGAAATTCTATGAGAGACTGTGTGGCCTAGAATAACATACCACTATTTATAACATATCTCAAAACCCAAACTACAATTGGGATTAAATTTTATAGGATGTTAGGGTACATATTAATATTCTTTTTATTCTTCTATTTACTACACAAATTCTTCAATCTAGAATCTCATTACAGAAACTCTGTTTAGTGGATATAAGTTGGATATGATTTTTATCAAGTGTTCAAAAGGGCACTCTATCTCAAATTTCCACCCAATAATGCCTACCCTCATTAGTTTGGAAGAATTATAAATATGGGTTATCAAAAAACTCACTTTAGATTCCAATTGAAAGAATTATTGGTGAAGTATTTTTGGAGGGATTTTTTTTCAATTGTCATGTTATGATTCCATTTATTATTGGTTCTTTTTTTCTCATGTAGGTTATTCTAATTTACTTTACTTTCATAATAAATGTTCCTCATATCCTCTAATTATTTTATTATATATATCATGTTTATATCATTGCCTCAACGTTTGAACTTATTTTCACCATCACTTGTGAAATTCCTCACACTACTATAAAGTGATCATTATGTCACTATTTTTCATCTTCAATTTCACCCTCATGATTCTAATTCCTACTTCCATTGAGAGAATAGAATTAGTGGAGGGATAACCCTAATATGGTTTTATCCAATTTAGTATAAAGGTGATATATTGGATGTTATTTCTCACTATATAAATGATTAATAATTTCATTTATTTGAGTTTTCATTCAATTATTTTCTACCTTTCTCTTACTTATTGATTTTTTTCAACACTTTTCATGTGATAATATGATCCTTTACATTGTAGTGCTTAAGAAAAAAATACCTTAAGTGTATAGGTGATTATAATATGTATTTTAAGGTTTAAAAATATTAAGTGATGAAGTTATATTGATTTCATTGAATAAATACTTTTCAGGTTAATGATGTTGAAATAATTTAAAAAGGAATACATCCAATACACCCCAAATATATAGGCTAGGATCAAATATTTCAATATAATTGAATTAACTTTTTTATCTTACTATTAATTTAAACCATTTAAAATCAAAAACAAGTTGGAAACTTTACATCCAAAAACAATCCATATAATGTATGTGTATCTAGGTTCCTTCTTAGGTATCTGAGGATTCAACAACCCAAGATACAATATAAGTGATTACTTCAAACCTAAAAACCTAAGTAAATTTGGTAGAGACCAAATTTTGGCACCATTTCCAAGGACCCTGGTAAGTTATCTTAGACATTATCATTTGTTTCTCACCCTAATTCTATTTTACCACTATCTGTTTGAATCAGGTTGGAATCCATTTTAAAAAAATACAAATGTGTGAAAAATATCCCTACTATGACTACCCCACACCAATTTTGTTTACAATGACCACCCTAGATTCTATTGGTGGGATAATAAACAAACCAATCAACCACAATATATAAAATCCTATGCTCCAAAATACATTCCATCTTAAATGATTTTTAATTAATATAAGAATAATATAAAAATCCTCCTATAAAATTCACACAACTTAATTATCCTCCAAGAATAGACCATTTTGATCAACCCCTTTTCCATCCTAATCCAAAAATATTACTTGATAAATTCTTCCAAAAAAAGGATAAAATTAATTGTGAGGATTAATCATTAATATTAGAACTAAAAATAATTGAAACAGTTATGTATCCCTGACCCACTAAGGTTATCCCATACTCTTCATTGATAGAAGAATCTTGTTACACAAAAAAATCACATGCAAAACTCTTCACTGTAACTCTTTCCAATAATGAAAAAACTAATTAAAAACAAAATTCATTGATTCAAAAACCATAAAAAGTGTAGAGATCAGAGAAAAATGTTAAAGAATCAAATTTAGAGTCTAAAAATCATAGTATGATAATGAGGTGAATTGGTTTGGGAATTTTTAAAGTCAATCATAAGAACTTGTGGGAACTATTAATGAGTATTTAAATTTTGTGGAAAGTGATTTTCTATATTCACAAGAAGGAAAATTTTCTTCGTAGATTAAATCATATGAATATATCTCCATTGATGGTTCTTTAGGACCACCGATCCCAAAACCGTTGGGAAAAATCAAAATCATTGAGTCTATACCCATTCATGAAATTAATCTAGACAATTTGGGGGATAAATCATCTATTAAAAAAGAACCAATTCTATTGAGAAATTTATAAAATAAAATTAAGCTCAATTCAATTTCTAGACCTATTTCTAAAATATTTATCCACCCCAATCTCAAAATTAATTTCTATCCTTTCTCTCCTAAGTATTCCATAATAGGGTATTACAAAAAACTTTCAACTCTCTTTTCATTCACTCTTAAAGACAATAATAATAAAATTATCCTTGATATATTAAGAATGATTAAATAATAAATTGGATGGGACCTTTTTTCTATTCATGGGATTATCCCATTCACTAAGACCTATATGATTTTTCATGATTCAAATTATAAACCATCCCACCAACCCCAATAGAGAATCAATCACGATCTAATATAAGTGGGAAAAAATATATTCCTCAAGATGATAAAAGATAACATTAGGTAAGTTGGTGGAATAAAATTCAATCTAATGACCTTAAACAAAGTAATTTCTAGGAGGTAACTTGGATTCTACCTATACCTTGACTCTCTATTTGGTGTTCCAAAATAAAAATTTACATTTTTTCCTTTTCCTTTTGTCTTTGTTTTGTTTTAATTAATGGAACATCATTGTATTTTCATTACGTTCTAACTATGTTGTTGTGAAAGATTTAGGGGATACTAATATTGATGTATTTTTAGGCAAATAAAATTTCTTCTAAGTCTACAAAAAAAACTATCATCATTGATAAGGCTTCTTTTGAGTAACTAAGAGATCAAGGGATTAACTAGAATCAGCATAAACATCAACTTAAACCACTAGGTGACTTCATTCCATGATTATCATTTAACTCTACTTTTCCTCCACAACCCCTCCCCACCACTTCTATTTTTTTAATTAAACCATATGGACAGTGTTATTCTAATTTGGGGGATGAAATAAAAATAGTTTGTTTTTTCCTATAAAAAACAAAAATTTAAAAACAATTGATGAAACAATGTGTGTTAAAGGAAGGAAAAAATTGCTATAACCTTGATTCTTATAATACACAATAAAATTTTTGAAACTTAATATCAAATAATTTTTCATGCCTTGATTTCGATTTTAATCCATGTTTGAGTTCATGAGAATATTATTTTTTTTAAAAAAAATTGTCTTATGGGGTTTCTAACCATTTAAATTTCCATCCATTTAATAAAGAATTTTCAATGCTCATCCTTTGGATTTTGGGATATTATTTTGAGTTATTTGGTTCCCATAATAAATTTCATAGGTTTTGTGATCATTTTTATTTTAACAAGAGTAATTAAAAAATAAAAAAAAATACAATAAATTTGCATGTAGAGAAATGGAATGACCTGATGTGTGGGTTTCATCACTTAGGCATCATAACTCCATAGTTTTCTATCCCATGGTTGGTAATTTTATCTCATTTTTTTGTAATTTTAATTTTTTATTGATTTATTTAACTCGAGATGATTTCTGAGTATGTGAGATTCAATATATTCTATAAGGTCTTTGAGCCTAAGATTCATCAGACAAATCTCTCTATAGGGGTTGACGTGATTGAGTATAGTTTCAAATACCATTGAAAATTTATAAAAATGAAACAAAAAAATGAACAGAAATCTTAATATTTAAAGGTGATTCTATATAGCACTTCCATATTTTCCCCTCTTTGCTAAAAATAAACCCCCATGACTATTATGATGCACAAATAATCATCATTATTAATTTAAATTGGATGAAAATTTTCAATAAATTAGAAAAGAGGAATGTTCTTGAGTTTGGATATTCTTATGAGCCTATATTCTGTTAAATTATTTATATGGGTTTCATAATTTTTTGGTATTAGATCTTTTGTTGAGCATTTTATATTAAAATTTCTTCAAAAAAGGGAATTAAAATTTCTTATTTTTGAGATACATTTTTCTAGAGACTATAAAAACTAATTTTGGTGAGTGATTAGACACTAAAATTGGATAATATTTAATGTTATAATGTATAATTTTCATTTGGTTCATTATTCATAAACACTTTTTTTAGTTCATTTATCAATTTGAACATTATTTCACATTAGGATTGTAATTCATGCTTCAAGTGCACTATTACATAGTACATTTTGAGAAATTTATAAATCATCCATTAGTTTTTATTTTATTTTATTATTTAAATATCATGTTTTCACTAAATTTCTAATAATCCATCCTTCTGGAGCATTTTTATATTCACATTGAAATACCACATTTTTTCACATTCAAACCAAAAAATTTTGTGTGAAGTAAACTGGACCGCATCCCAATAATATAATTGTATTGACCATGATTACATCCCAATGAAGCTAAAATTTTAATTAAATGTATAGTAAAACTTAGTTAAAATTTAATTAAAATGTGTGCATATCTAATTGAGAGGTTTGAATGGAGTTTCTATAAGTCTATGTTGAAGATAAAATTTCGGGGTATATTCTATGGCCTACAATGAAAGACCATCATTTATATCATATTTATGAAACCAAAAATTAAATTGGAAGGAAATTTTATAGGAATTAATGTTAAATATATATATTAATTTTATTCTCATATTGACCTCAAAAATTCATCCATCTAGAAGCTCATTTTGGTGCCTCTATTTTGGGGATGTAAGATGGATCCAATTTTTGTTACGGGAGGAAAAGTCCTCTACCTTAAAATTCCACCCACCTATGCCTACCCTAATTTATTTCAAAGACTTGAATTTATAGAGGATTTACTCAAGATTCTTTAAATTCATATTTAAGGCATTATTGGTGATGAATTTTATGATGGATTTGGTTTTTTTCAATTATAATGCAATGGTTCCATTTTGTAATCGCGCATTTATTTTGTCATATGTAATTTGTTATAATTCAATTTCGGTTCTTAATAAATGTTCTTAATAATAACTTATTATTTTATTATCCAAATCATGTTGATATATTTCCCTCATGTTGTGAACTTACTCACACCAACACTTGTGAAATTCTTCACAATACATCAAAGTGATCATTATTTCACTATTTTTATTCTCCAATTATGCCCTAAAAAGTCTAATTCCCACTTCCATTAAGATATTATCATTAGTAGAAGGATAAATATATTTTGGTTTTATCCAATAGAGTAGAAATAGGATGGATTGGATTTTATTTCTCACCCTATAAATGTTTAGTAATTTCTTTTATTTGAGTTTTTCACTCAATGATTTTCTATCTTCCTCCTCCTTATTGAATTTTTTACTGCACTTTTCATGTGCTAATAAGATCCTTTACCATGGAGTGATCATGAAAATGATACTACAAGTGTATATGTGATTATAATTTGTATTATAATGTTCCAATCTAGAAATTGAGGAGGGTATATTGATTTAATTGAATGAATCCTTCATGAGTTAAGGAAACCTAACTAATTTAGAAAGGAATTAATCTAATCCACACAAAGAAATAATCTAGGACCAACTCAATATATCAAATTGAATTCACCTATTTATGTTAGTGTTAATTGATACCATCTCAAATTATATAAAATTTGGCCATATAATATCCCAAAAAATCCATAAAATTTATGTTTTTGTAGGTTTTTTCTTATGTCTTTGAGGATTCAACAACCCAAGCTACACTAGAACCAACCGCTTCAAACTTAAAAACATGGGTAAATTTAGGTGCGACCAGTTTTTATGAAACTATTTTGATATGAAAATGGATCTTATATTGTTATTTTTCTTTATTTATTGTGATTTTTTCTTTCTTATATATTTTAAATCTTCTTTTATGTAATATTATATATTTTTTGTAGATAAAAATTATAAAGTTTATTATGAAATGTATCATGGATTGAAAGACTAAATGGTTAATCCTATTAAAGAAAACTATCTATATATATCTCATATGAGGATCTATGGTGAATCCATGGTGCTAGAGCCCATGCTTGGGTTCTGAATGTCCATTGATATGCCCCCCTCTCTCCCCATATAAGGTATGACTCATTATAAACCCACCTTTTCCTGATGACAATACCCTTCACATGTTCATAAATTTCATTGACCGTCAATAAATTATTTTATTTATAGATATTTTTTTATACCCAAATTTCATGATATATATTAATGGTGATCCTTCACTTCTAATGGTTAAATCAGAATTCTCTTAATCCTATACTCTTCCTGGTTATTCTTTAATTCCATTATTAAAAATCCATCAAACCCCTCCCCCACATAGATTTCTTTTATAGGTTTTTCAATAAATAATGGGATATTTATAAAAATATTTTGATGTTACAACATGATTACCAGAATGTTTTAAATAATTATTAAAAATAATTTGACCTGATACATTTTGGTCTAGTAATCCACTCTTTTAAAAATGCATTAACTTTTATCCACTAAAATAGTATTTCAATTTTAATTTTAATAATTAATCATTTTATATGGTGTTATGGGTCAGTATTACATGTCTATATATCCTTTTTAAACCAAATTTTATCCTAAAAATTATTCGGAATCTATTTGTCCACTTTCATTACTTAGATCTGAGAACCTAATACATATGTCATCTCATCACCCCTCCATATGTATAATGGTTTTTGTTTCAAGGGAAATAATGGATTTTTTTATAGATTGAAATAAAAATAAATTATAGATACAATAATGTGTTTAATTTTAAATCATATCTTATTTTTTTTTTATGAAATATAGTTAGAATACATTTTTATAGTAGGTGTGTTCTTCTGGAAAGTATCTATGAGGATGATATCAAGTCCTTTCAAGATAAATATTTTGATGTGTGTTAAATTGGGATGTTAATGTTATAAATAAAAAGTTCTTTTATTTATGTCATGAATAATCTCATGTTACATTTTATTTAATATTTTTTAAGGTTTATTTTTCTTATAATTGGTTTAAAAGTATTCTAGCTTGTTTTTCATTACACTTACATGAGTATGTTTACCCTTACATAAGTTTTATGTTACACTTACATGAGGGAATTTCAACATTTTTAAGGGATATTTTACACTTATATGAACATTATTTTGAATTTATTACCCTTACATGGGATGATAGTTAACTTTACATAGGTATCTGGTAACCCTTATGTAGCTGTAATAAAGTGTGCACCACCATTATGTGGGTTGGACATTACCCTTTTGTGGGTATAAACTTACCCATATGTGGTTGTTTTAATACTATTATATTTCTAAAAAATAAACCTTACTTGAAGTATGTGGTATCCTTATTACCCTTATATTGTATTTATGGTACCTTTATGCAGTGATGGATTGACATTTATGTGGCTAAGGATTTCGGTGAGCTACCCTTACTTTGTAGGTTCCAAATTCATACTAACATTTTTTAGTATACAAGGAACCTTAAATAGCATTTCATGGTACATTTAAATTGTGGTTTGGGGTATCCTTAAGTAATAGTTGAGTGATATTTATGTAGCATTCAAGAGAACTGTATGTAGC
The DNA here is from genome assembly GCA_963277665.1 of Viscum album. Classification (NCBI taxonomy): domain Eukaryota; kingdom Viridiplantae; phylum Streptophyta; class Magnoliopsida; order Santalales; family Viscaceae; genus Viscum; species Viscum album. The sequence continues at coordinate 933,824,086 of OY728165.1, forward strand.
ATCAGGAATTCAGGTTTTTTTAGGAATGACTTCTTCAGCATGATACTAATTCAAAAACATGTCTTGAGTTATTGGGAGTTAGTTATAGTTTGTTCAAAGGGGTGGTTTCAGGTAATTTAAGTTCATAATTTACTTTATTAAAAAATAGATATACATATAAACCTCATAAGGTAAATCCATGAGATATTAATGAAGGGGAAGGAGATATGTGCGGAGGGATTATTAGAGGCCCTGTTGGTAGTGACACTCATGGTTCACATTGAGGATTTTTTTTTTCCAGTGGAGATATTGTGGATATAAAAGTTTTGAGGAGGCGTAAAGTGGCTTTAATGTTTTGGAGGGGGTTCAACTGGTGGGGTAAATCCCTAGTAAAGAGTTTTTATCCTAGTTTCTTCTTTCTTGTAAATTATTTTACCTTGATATGTTGTTTCTACTTCTTTATTCCTATACATGTGTTAGTGAATTGTATCTTTGGTTTGTTTTATCTTATTTTTGAGTATTTCCTTTCTCATATCCCTATTTGTAAGCTTCCAAATTTTCATTTCTTAAAAAAATGGTTTAAAGTGGTGTTATTTCCATGGATTAAGACCAAAGTAGTCCAAGCCTTATTAATTTCATGTGTTATATAAATATATATAATTTATCATTCTAATTATAGATTTTGTGTGGTATATTTCCCCTAATTATTTGTTTATGTTGTGTTTCATTATATTTCTTATGGGTTTTTCTTATTAGGATCTATCTTATCTGCATCATTATTATGGGTGGGTTGTGTGATACTGCCTCTTACCTGGGGTTTTTGTGTTTCACCCAAGATATCCTCTCATAAAAATAATATATCACTACCATTATTATTATATTTGATGAATTATTTATTTTGATTATTGATTGATGAGTTTGAAGGAGATAATGATTTAAATTTATAATGAGTTAATATGTGTGTTATTATTTTCTAAAATGGACTTGAAGATGATTTGGAATGTTCTAAATGGAAAATTTCCACCATCTCTTCCCCTTGGAATAATTCTAGTTCTTTTGAGGATATTGGCCGTAATATTTTTATGACACCCCACTCCATATTGTTTTTGACCCTAATTGACAAGTTCTTATGAAAATTAGTCCATTAGACTTATGTCAATTCAATCTGGTTAAAGTTATATAATTTATACCTTATTATATCTCTTTTAGGATGGATACAAATAAATGAATATTTATAATTTGAAAATGGCCCATGGACCCTTTGTGCATAAAAATTTAGAAAACATGTAAAATATGGTGATTAATTTAGCTAATGTAGATACAGAAATAAAGGATAAGTACCAGGATTGTTTGTTATTGAATTACTTGAATGAATTATTCAATTTGATTAGATATTCTATGATGTATAGTTGGGAATCCATCACATTATAGGAAGTGAAGTTAGTTATATTGTGTAGGTATCTTCATATCAAGGTTTGAAGATAGAGAGTAATGGGGTGAGTCCTAGGATTGAGTTTATTTTTATAATGGGTAAACATAAAGGTAGAAGTAAATAAATAAAGGATGGTAGTCAGTTTAATAAGTTTAAGTCCTGTTAGGGTGGAATGATTGACAACATTAAGTGATACTGACCTGAGGAAAGTTTTATGGATAGTATGGCCTAGAAAAATTTTGTATTCCTCTATTATGATAATGTTTAGGTTCTACGATTCTGTCTGGATACCCTTCGTATAGAGTAAGAGTAGTTATGGGATGTCTTTGTTCATCGTTACTAGGACTATATAAACATGTGATTTTAATGGGTATTTATTTGGAAAAGAGGGTGTGAATAGGACTAGTTTTCTGAGTTGTTTTTTCTTGAGTGGATATTTATGTATGGTCAGCATAATGTATTTTCTTATTGTGTGTTCTCAATGACTTTTATTTCTGAAGTTAGAAGTTTTTACTTTTGATCATGTTTATACCATGAAATTCTATTTTCCCTTGTTTCTTTTTGATTATGGAATTGGTTTCTACTCTAGTTTCGTTGGGTTCCCTTCAGGCATGGGAGAACTGAACAATGCCTCTAAATTCATGTTTGTATCTGGTTGTAAGAATATGATTATAGAACCTTATGTATGTGAAGTTATGATTTATTTAATACAGTTGCTCGGATTTTTTTAATTTATGAAAATGTTTTATCAACTATCATTATTAGATGTTTTGTTATGGTAAAGTATGTGCCACTATGGTACATTCTAGGTTTCTTGTTAGGTTTGGATAATTAGGTTGATCATAGAGTTGTTTGTTAGTGAATATTATCTAGAATATATGAGAGGTTAATCTACTGTAGGCCTACAATAATATCAATCTTGTGTTTGTTAATTTTATTTATAAGGTAGATATTTGTTAAATTTGGCATGATAATGATTCAAATTATAATGCTTTTATTTTTTTTATTTTTTCTTGTCATGAATAATATCATGTTTCATATTATTTCATGTTTTTTATGTTTTATTTTTTTTTAATTTGTTTGGAAGTATTCTAGCTTGTTTTAATTTACCCTTACATGAGGATGTTTACCCTTAGGCTAGTTTTATATTAAACTTACATGACATGGTTTTAGCCTTATGTGAGGGCTATGTTACCTGTTGAGGGATATGTTACCCTTATTTGAATTTAATTTTGTGGGGATTACTCTTACGTGGGTTATTCATTACCATTACATAGTGATTGGGTCACCCTTATGTAGTTATGGTATTGTGTGTGCTAAATTCACATGGGTTGGATGTTACCCTTATGTGGGGATTATCTTACCCTTACATAGTAGTTGTGATACCTTTATATAGCTATAGGCTGACCCATACATGAAGTGTGTACCAACCGATTTACCCTTATTTGGGATCCAGGGTACCTTTACATAATGGAAGATTGAACCTTAGGTGAATATTGATTTTAGAGATCTACCCCTATATAGAGGGTTTGCAGTTCACTCTACACTTACACTGTTTAGAAGGGCCCTAACATAGTATTTCATGGTACCTTTACATAGTGGTTCCTGTTACCCTTAGCCAGTTATGGAGTGACCCTTATGTATCATTGCTCATTCAAGTTGTTGTTAAAATGGCTTCATGAGGATGTTTATCATCCAAACACTTGAATCAAGCTATTGAGAGTTTGTTCTAGGATGTTAAAAGGGATGGTCTCTTGGAAATTAAGTGCATGAGGTCCTTGATTTTAAAATAGAGAGACAGAAACAAAACTAAGAGAGGTAAAGATAAGGGAGATTGAGAAAGGGGAAAGATATGATCCAGAGTATATAAGACTCATTCAAGACCATGTTGGTGAAAACTGAAACAGCGAATCTGGTGATTTTCATTCAATGGAGAGATTGTGGTTGTGCAAGTTATAAGGCAGAGGAAAGAAGCTACAATAGTTTGGAGGGGATTCTATGGGTGAGTTTTACCTCTAGTAAGGGGGTTCCAGATTGGTTTCTTCATTCTTTTCTATTGTTTTACCCTTGTTTTTTACCCATGGTTTTTATTATCATGAAATTTTTATTTCATTTCTCCAATGGTTCAATCGATTTTTTTCATTTTTTCATTTCTTTTATCAATATTTGTAATTTTTCTTATTTTATTTACTTAATAGAATGATTTTGTGATTTATTCTTATCATGGAGTAAGACTAAAGTTGTCCTAACCCTGTTAATTTCTTGATTTATTTATATTTATATAATTTATCAGTCTCATTTTGGATTTTTCATGCTATTATAACCATCATTATTTGTATTTGTTTTGTTACATTCTCTTTCTTGTGGGTTTTTTTATCTTAGGCTTAATCCAGTTTTCATCTCTATTGTGGCTAAATTGTAGTTAAAATGATTTATGGATCTTCTTCTTGATAAAGGGAGATTTTTTATCTAATTGTTCTGTTAGAGGTTTGGGCTTTATGTGTGAATGGTGTTTCGTATCTCTTTTTTGTGAAGAATTATAATGAATGCTCAAGGGAATAATGCACTGAAATATATACTCATTACGATGGAGATTATTTTAATAGTTTAGGTCCATATTAGGGTTCTTTTAGATAATTATACCTCATACCTTAGGAGTGGGTTTCATTTTTTTGTTATAGGAACACCCCACCAGTAGTCGTGAGGTGATTGCAACCAACTATCTCTCCACTGTAATGGCTAGAGGAAAGTGTTGCTTAAATCAGAAATCATCTGATTTTTGATGTTGAAGGATGAAAATATTTTATATTTTTTCAATTCCACTGAGATGAATTATGATCCAACTCCATTAGTGAAGGATTCATAACAGTAATCACTAAGAGTAAAGCTATAAAATTTATTCAAGAGTGTAGATAATGTAGTGTCACTCTCCCCTATTACACTAGATGAACCTAATATAATTATAAAATCTAATATAATCCAACAAATTAATTGGTTCCCTTAATTTTATTGAATGTTCTATTGGAACTGATGATACTAAAGAAAAACAATGGCATGACCAGGGATGAAAAATGATTTTCTTTGATAAAATGTCTTAGAATCCGGATTTATAATGGAATATTAGGGAGGGATTATTTTTACTAAGGATCCTTATATGATAAATTATGGAATATAAATGGATTATGAGGTTCTATTAGATTTTGAAGAGTAATATTCGGTTGAAGATTATTATCAACCATAATGGAAGAAATGAATGAAGATTGGTATTACCATGGGAGAATATCTTGTTACTTTAGATGATAAAACTGGGTCTCATAATGAATTCCATTTTTTACTGAAGGATGTGATTACAAGGTAAGTAGGTAAGGATTTTAACCCCCTATAATTCCATTTACTCTACAAAAAAATAATTTTAAGATGATATAGAGTTTATCCAATGCATAGAGCTTGGTCACAAAATAAAAGATCATGGTCATGAGGATAATCAAGGACTCCTTATCAAATTGATGGTTTTTTGGAAGTGTGAAATATTATTTAATATCTAGTAAAACATGATAATAGAGATCAATAAGGGTATAAATAGTTAGTTAAATAAGATAAAAAATAGCATCCACGTGATAATGATGAATCTAAGTCTTGGGTAGGAAATTATATGACGTTATTCTCTTCCCTTTTACATTTTTCTAAAATAATAAAGAAAAACATTTATAAATTTAGAAAATAAACTTATGAGGGATATATTAAATCAATGAATAATATTATTATCCATTTCCCAATGATAAATCTAATGTGGAGTGGCATATAATTCTTTATAGACTCAAAGTTTCTTTTATTCAATTAAATTTCACATTTGATATTTATAATTATTGATGTTTCTGGTATATTTTATTTTTATTGATTATCTACATAGAGAATTTTTTTCCTATATTCATTTAGTATTGTGATGTCATCTCTAATTTTTTTAGGGTCTCCAACTAAACTCATAAAAGTAATCATTCTAAATAATAGAAAATATTTAATAGAAGTACAATACATGTTGTTTCTATTATGATATCATGGATTTTATGGAACTTTTCCCTCCCATAATGATCATAGGAGGAGATTTAATTTAATTGACAATAAAGTGTAATGAGAATTATATTTTCTCCATTTTCATGGTATGTGAGAAAAGGTCACCTTTTATTTTCTTATGATATTACAAAAAGAGTCGATTACCTTTTCAATAAGAGTTATGGAATTAGGTTACCTATTCATAAAGTGAGTTGTATTTTCCATCCCAAAAATTGAGAGGTGTACTTTTTTCTAATAAAATATTAGTAACGGTATGAGACATATTTTAAATTTTTAAAATGATCAAGTAAAGAGGTTGCATTTACAATATTGAGAAGTTGTCTTTTCTCTAAGTTTATCAGGATGATGATCTTAGGCTTCTATCTATCTCATAATGTACATGAATAAATATTTCAACAAGTTTATCATGGTGATTGTTTGTAGAACTAAAAACACTCAACGGTTCCTTTATCTATGACAATAAATGTCATTGTGGACCTTATTTACAAAGGAAATTGTTCACTAGAGTTTATTTCTAATGACACTTTGAAATGTGTGTCGGTCGAGAGGATAGAATGTTGGGCTCATCGCACCCTTCTGGGGGAATTAATTCTTACTCTAGGACTCTCTTATATATTATAGGTATATATGTGAATCATTCCCAAATACTATTGTGGGGTTTATGGATATTTAACTAATGTGTTAATGATTATATCTTTCATGCATTGATGTTACACCCCGATATTTTAAAAGAGGAAAAATATGTTTGATAGTGTCTATGAAATAAAATACAAAGATTATAATATAATTTAATAACCCAATACATTACAATATATTTATTTTTAAATAAATTCAATCACTTAAATATCCTGTGATTCGCGCAACACCAAGTTTAAACAAAATATGATACTATATTTAAATATTATTATTCAAACATGATCATTATAACCTAACCATTAAGTTGGTAGGTATGAATATGACTAAATAAATTATAAAAATTATATGGTTTACACATATATAAAATATATTCTAGGGTTATCTATTAATTATAAATAAAATAAGAATAATTTTAAAGAAAAATAAATGTTTTCTGAAAACCAGTATTTTTCTAAAAGGCGATACAGTCACTCTTTGTGACCATAATTTAAAATTAATTATGTAAGGGAATGGATTTTCTTGGATCAACCCTATGTGTATTTCCAATGACCTAGGTGCTTAGAAGAGGCTTGGAGGATCTCTAGATGAGTTCGGATATTAATATCTAGAACCAAGGGAGGATTTCACATCCTAAAGATTTACACGACATGAAAGTGGGTTTCACGACATGTAATGGATAAGGGATATAAAAAACTGAATAGGTGATGTTTTTTTGTTGGAAATTGAACCATGTGGATTACACAATGTGAAAGGGGATTACACGTCATATAATTCCCAACTATAGTGTTGTTTTAAGAATTTTTAGCCACTCAGGTTATTCGTACCCCTATGGATACAGTGGATCTCCCTCTCATTCCAAGTGACTCGGCAACCCCCTCTTTAGTGTTTTTAAAATCCCTTATATAAGAATTGATCATCCGGATTTGATCTTTGATCCATGGTTACCTGAGTTGATCCAAGGTGTGTTTGTTCATTCTTTTTCTAGAGATTTATTCTGATTTGATCACTTTTTCCTCCTATTCTTCTTTCCATGTTATGGAATATGATCTCCCATGTTTCTAATAGGGTTTATCTTGGGTTTTGTTGATTCGGTTGTTCCGCAGCATCCTCATATGGATATAGTTCTTGTGGGAGGGGTGATTGGAGATCCGTTGCATGGTTCATTCTTATGTGAATAATGTTGACACCATTTTGAGGTATGGGATTCGTTTCTTACATATTTATTTATGTGAAATCATAGAGTTAGCATGATTTATCCTTTAGATGGTAACGAAATTAACATAACAATTACTTGAACCGAATTAATGAATCGGTATTGATCGCATAGCGATGTTTTTGTTTTTATCATGATAATGAGTTTCCTATTTATTTTATAGATAGTTTGGTATCTATGATGTGCTTGTTATTCTTATTTTAGAATGTGAAATTAGTAAAGAAAATAAATCCAGAAATAATATATAATTAATTGGATAAAGGTTGAAAGAAAAATGTTTAATGAATCTGGTTTTTATTGTGATTTTATGATAATAAAATTGATGCATGTATGCATGTTTAATTGAATTGGTTAATAAACCTTAATAATGTTAATTCTTTTTCATAAAATAATTAAATGAGTGTTAAATTAATTGTTAAATTAATTTTTTATATCTTATGATAGCTTTTTTCTTAGGTTTCTCATAATTGGAACCTATGAATAATGATTTGGTTAATTATAGATGTAATAAGAATCATTTGGGTGATAAAATAAAATTACTTGTATCAAATGAGTTTACCTCTTTCTTGTAAGTTCCAATTTTCTTGTGCTTTGGATTCATGAGATCACATTGTGTGTAAATTCTGAATGTCTTGTTTAGGGCCAAGAGCCTGGTTGTTATTTTTGTATCATGCTTCTTGTGATGTGACATGATCCTAGGATGACTAAGACTGGAGGTTTGTTGGGTTATATAGGGTGGGGAGGCCTAGATGTGATTTGATCCTTGGATGGATAGGCCTGGAGGGCTATTGTGGTATGAGGGGTGGGTGGCTTGATTGTTATGGCTACAGGTGGTGCCTAGAGTGGAGAGATACTTTAGGATATGCATGTTGGTGTAGGGGAAAACACTAGGTATTATTTAATGGGTCAAATATATCCTTACTCGTTGATATTAAAGCTATATGGTTGTTTGAATCTTTTTTTTGGCTGACATCTAGGATTTTTTCTTATTCGCTTTCCTTTCCCCACTGCTTGAGGAAGATGGATGTGCTTGGTTTTATAACTTGTTTAGTATCTTAAGATGATTTCCTATAGTACCTGGTAATTTGGAATGAAATTTTATTAATAATTGAATAAATGTTTAAACTATAGTGTTAGAAATCATTTTAATTCAATTCTGAAGTTTTAATTCTAAGAAGTCAGGGACTCGGTTTACTTATGCTTGTAGAGCATGGAACTTTTTTGTAATGGTAATGTAATGTAATATGGATATGTTAATGATTAATTAATGGTTTAGGAAATAATTAATGTAAACTAAAACTAATTAAAACGAATAAATTAATTTAATGTATCTCTTTATATGGTTGTGTGCTTGTAGGATATATAGTTTTAGCGGTGGAAGTCGGGAGTCTGAGAAACGTTAGCTGCAGTTGATTCTGAGACTAGGTTATGCCCATAGCGTGGCTATGATCTATATTACATCATGTAATTTTTTTGTTTCTATACACTACTCCACACTATCAGTTATAGAAAATTACTTTTCGTGGATTTTGGTCCCTGGGAGTGTTTTACCCAACATCCTGGTGGGAGGATGGATGGCTTACTACCCCCTTTGGCCTTGCTCTCTTATCTTGGTAGTTACTTGTAATGGTATGCATGGTGGTTAATTTTCCACATATTTGTGTGTATATTGTTTTAATGACTTGTGTTTATTTAATTTACATGTGTTCTGGATATAGTTTCCTAGGGACTACTATCGGTATAACATGTATAGGTTGTGATGGCTTGAGGATCCTTACTCAGTGCATGGGTTGTGATGGCTTGAGGTATAATACCAAATGTATGATACATGTTATATGGGATATAGTGCCTCCTAAAAACTACCTGGTTACTTTGGTTATGTGGATGTAGTGGTGTGATGCATGAGGTACATGTTTTGGTGCTTCACCTAGGTGTCTGTAGGCTAGACTATTTGGAGAGAGATTCTCATGACATGCGACATTAGAAAAGAGTAGTAAACTAGTGGGGAAGCGGTAGTGGGGTACCCTTGATATTCCTTATTATATTATATTCTTTTGTATGTGATACTTCATGGGAGTATCCATGGTGATTTTGGGAACTTAGTATACTTGTTTAGGTGACAAGTTATTTTAACTTATTGATTCACTTTGATATAGCATGATTTCTTTATCTTTTGCACGAGGGGATCTGAGGAGGATCCTACTAAGTATTTTGTTATACTCACCCTATGTATATATAAATTTTTTTTAGGTTGGTTGGAGAAATTTTTAGATCAAGATTGTTACTACTAGCTTGGGGGTTTTCAATAGTTGTTTGGGCTTCGTGGTCACTGTCGTCTTTACCTTTATTTTGGTACTTGCAGTTTTCCTTTCAATTATAATAGTTCGTTCATTTCATTACATATTTACACTTGGGTTTTATTTTATATTGTAATATGAGTAGGATTTGGTTGGTGTCTATCATATCTCTCTCTTTCTCAAGTGTTATCTTAGGGGGTAATTTCTTCATCTTATTGTTTATTGTGCCCTCGGTGCTAGTTGACAACTCTGGACCTACTGGAGGCAGGATTCATGTATCACTATCTCTCTTCTCCCATTGGAATCCTAGGAGGGGTGAACCTTGTGGGGAGGGAGTCATGATAGATTGGTATCATAGGTTTGGTTTAGGAATAGGATGGATTTGGGAGTTAGGAATAGGTGAGGTTTCATGGGTTTGTAAGGAAATGATGTCATCTAAGTTTAGAAATAATTTTAAACACTAGAGACCGACTCATACATAGGTATCAAGGGCCCCTATGATCTGATTCATAGACCTTTAAGATTATAGTGGCTAGTAAACAATGTTATACTAGTTACAGGGTAGGGGCATAGGAAATGATAATGCATCATTATTTTTTCACCTATGTTTGAAAGGGTAGAGATTCGGATAGTTTAACCTAAAATGAATAATATAAAAATAATTAATTAATGATAATGTTTTACATATATCAGGTTTATGATCTCTAAATATTAGTTCTTTTACATACATGGCTCCAAGTTAACATCCTCGTCAGATTTTCATTGAATATGTTCATATAGTAGTTCCAGTAAATCACTGAAGATAAATAGTTGACAAAGATGACACTTAGAGGAGAACACATTGAGTGTTTCAGTACCATAGTATGCTAAGGAATGAGGCAATTGTTTCAGAAACTAGCATAGAAGACTAGTTAGAGGAAGTTAAGATATCCTTCAGTTTGATTTGTGCTTAGATGGAGAAATGGGTATTGTTGGTTGTGATAATTTTGTGTGGGGTAGTGAGGCAGTGGTGGTTCTTGTTCCTCGGGGATTATGAGGATTCATCAGTATCATGGGATGAGTTTTGAGACTAGTTTATAGGTTAGTTTCTTTCATTGTTCATGAAGGTGGATAGTCATCAGGAGTTGTTTACCCATCGGTAGGGGAGGTCCAGTGTGTGAGAGTTTGAGATCTATTTTTGCAACCCTCTATGATATGCTTCATATCTGTTGCTAGATGAGGAGGCCAAGGTGATGAATTTTGAGGAGGCTTTTCATCTAGACATCTAGTTCCAGGTCACCCTAAAGACATATCTCTAAGTGTTGGAAAAGTCATAGGTCATCGAGATGATGTTATCTAGAACCAGATCATTATGATAGGGGACTATTCAAGATTCCTTACATAGAATTGCTATGTTCTGGGGTTCCCATTTGTCAAGGAAGAAGATTTTTTTATCAGCCAAGGGTAGCTCTCAGCCCTCAATGTCTCGTTTTTATAGGGTAAAGTGGCTCTTATAACTATTCCAAGGGATCATAAACATTTTTTCTTATGTAGGATGATGTCATTAGAAGTGAGAGTGCTTGAAAATTCTAATCACATAGCGTGCTTCAACTATTATATTGTAGGTTCCTCCACTGAGGAAGTACCATCGAAGGTAGCAGTAGCAGGTTACTCAAGATTGGAATAAGTAGATAGAACATAAGGAAGGAATATAATGGCCCTAGAAGTCTCCCCATACTCAAAGAGAATAGTTTGGTAATAGATTTGGTCTTTATCATGGTTAGAGAGTTTGTGGAGCAATTTGTGGTCAGCTTCATGCTTTAACGTTTCCAGTGCCAGGAGATTCAGAAATAATTCAAGGAACCCTTTACTTGTTTTCAAATTGGGTGAAATACTTTTTTGATATATCAGTGAAATACTCCTTCATATCACATATCATTTCCCATGCTTTGGGTCTTTAGGTAGAGAGACTTCTAGTGCCATTGGAATTGACTACGCCTACTGCAGGTTGATATGACTTGTTTGATATATGTAGAGAGTGTGAGCTAGTGCTGGGGTAGCATCACTCTTGGGGAGATTACCTATGTTTATAGATAAAACCATATGAAATCATCCTTTGAATGTATTATTTTTATTCATTGAAAGCTATCATGGATTTATTTAGGAGGAACGCTGTGTTCTTCAATGTTGATGGAGAGACAACATTGTTTGTTGGCGAGCGAGACCCTCAGATGGGTAAGAGGATAATTTTTTCCTTATTATCCTTGATGGTTGTGTAGATTATGAGCTTATCATAATATTTCTAGTTTTCATTTCCTAGGGTTGTAAAAGTATACCTGGATGTATTTATAAACGAATTTGTAGCATTACCCCCTCGATGAGAGATCGATTTTGGGATTAAACTATAGTCGGGCATGTCTCCTATCTAGATGTCTCCATATAAGATGGTACCTTTTGGAGTTGAAATAGTTTCATATAAAGATTAATGGGCTACTGTAGTGTGTTTTTGTTTGGCTAAGTGTGTCACCATGGACTGCACCAATTTTTTTCATAAAGAAGGATGATAGCAGTTTGCGGTTGTGTATCAATTATCATCAATTGAACCAAGAGATAGTAAATAACTAATATCCTCTTCTATGTATTGATGATTTATTCAATCAACTGATGGTTGAAATTTGGTACTCAAAGATTTATTTTCAGTCATGATATCATCAAATTTATGTGAAGGATGAGGTTATCCCAAAGACTACTTTCTATTATCATCATGGGCATTACGAGTTTTTTGTGATTTCATTCAGTGTGATGAATGTTTCGGCTGTGTTCATGTGGTTAATGAATGTAATGCTCCATGAGTTCTTGGAAAAGATCATGGTGATTTTCATAGATGGCATCCTTGTGTACTCTACATCTTAGAATGACCATGCTGAGCATCTACGTGTAATTTTCAGAGTTCTTCGCGAGGAGAAGTTATTTAGTAAGTTATAAAAATGTAATTTTTGGGCTCAAGAAATCCATTTATTGGGTAATTTTAAATCCTAGAAGATATTTTCTATGGATCTAATGAAGATAGAAACAATTTTGTCTTGGGAGTCTCCCAAGACAGTGGAAGTGGTGATAAGTTTCCTTGGTCTAACGGGTTATTATAAGAGGTTCGTAGTCGATTTCTCTTGGGTTGTGACTTCTCTAACAGTGTTAACTAGAATGGATAAGGTGTTCTTGTGGATTGATTAGTGTTAGGATACTTTTGAGTATCTGAAGGAGAAGTTAGTTAGTTCTCTAGTTATTTTTCTTCCAACAGAAGGAGTTCAGTTTGTAGTTTTCTATGATTCTTCACGTCTTGGGTTGGGATGTGTTCTTATACAATAGAGATCAATTATTTCTTATGGGTATCAGTAGTTATGTTCATGTAATCATAACTATGACACCTATGATCTCGAGTTAGCAGTGGTAGTGTTTTCCCTAAAATTGTGGAGACATTACCTCATTGGTGAGCGTTTTGTCATCTTCGCTAATCAAAAAATCCTAAGATGTATTTTCTCCCAACATGACTTGAACTTGTGTTATTGTTGGTGGATGGAGTTCTTATAGGATCAAAACATTAATATTTCATATACACCTAGAAATGGGAATGTTGTAGTTGATGTGCTAAGAATGAAGTCACGTGGTGATGCGGTGTATGAATCAGGTGATTCCTAGAGATTGATGGATGAACATTCATTATTGTATCTAGATGTGGGAGAAGTCAAGGGTCATAGGTTACCTTTTTCAAATGACGACTTAGTCATCTCTGGTGCAGCATGTGGAAGAGTCCCAATTGGGGGATCATGAGGTTAGAGGTTTGGAGAGACTATGTTATTTGTGGTGAGACCCCTGATGGTTGGTCTGAGGATGAACAACATTGAGTGTTGTTTCATGGAAGTCTTTTTATTACTTTGGTGATGCATGAGATGCTTCTTGGATAGTCCCACAGTTATCCTTTGATGGTACATCCTGGGGTGATAAAGATGTACTGAGCATTAAGGGGTAAGTTTTTTTGAATTTGGTTCAAGCATTCAGTTGCAGGGTTTGTGCCTCGATGTTTGTTCTCCCAGAATGTGAAGGGAAAGCACCATGTTCCCGATGGTTTTCTCTAGCTATTAGATGTTCCCTAGTGGAATTAGTTGGACATCTTGACGGATGTTGTTACTATTTTAGCATGATATTGTGGAGGATAAGATGGTATATGGGTGGTAGTGGATCATTTAATGAAATCTTACCACTTTATAGTGATCAAGGATTTGATCTCAATGGAGTCTTTATCAAGGAATTATTAGGAGGAGGTGATGAGACTTCATGGAGTCTTGAGGACGATCATTTTCGATCGATATCCTCGTTTTACCTCTAGGGTGTGGAGAGATCTCCATCATGATTTTGGTTCTTATATATGCCTTAACAATTTTTTCCATCCATAGATGGATGGTCAGATAGTACGGACCATCCATATTCTTGAATACATCTTGCACTCTTATGTTCTATATTTTGAAGGTTTGTGGATGAATCACCTACCCTTTGTATAGTTCTCTTAAAATGATTCTTTCAACTCCACCATCGCTATGGAACGATTTAAATCCTTGTATGGCTAACCTTTCTGCTCTCTTTTATGTTGTACCAGGGTTACACAGTCTACAATTCTTAGGCCAGAACTGGTTCAGAACATGATAGAGATGGTTCAGGTGATTCGTGAGAGGATGAAGGTAGTTTTAGATAATTAGAAATCTTATGTAGATCATAAGAGGAGACCTATGGAGTTCGATGTTGGAGATCATTTTTTCTTGAAGGTTACTCCCCATTGTGTGAAATGAATTTTTGATCATGTTTTTAAGCTTTACCCCTGGTTTTTTGGGCCTTTCAAGGTGTTGGATCGTGTTGGAGATGTGGTGTGTGATCGTACCACGATTCACTGTTTTATTTCACCCTTATACCAATGTATTAAACAGGTTTTTATTGAAAATTATGAGTATAATAACAAATTTCACTCCATTTTTTATTCAGTTATTTTTTTTGACACTATTAAAAAATGAAATTTTACTTTATTTGATAATTACATTATAGGTGGAGGTGATTTGGAGGGCCCATGATGAAGAGGAAGAAAATGGGCCAAAATTGCATGGATCCATGAAGACCTATCCACTATTTTGCATTTTTAGAAAATTTAGTGTATCTAAATGGGATCATATTTTTTACTATGGTCCCAAATTTAATTTTCTACAACTCTTATGAAGAAACCCAAGCTCAATTCAACCAAAAAGGGGCCCAACCGACCTGATCTTTCCAGAATATCGAATTTGTGAGAACTCAAAAGTGGTGTTCTATAATCTATCCATGTCTCCGGATCCACTTGTCTAATTGATGCCAAACATTTGGTGTAGATATTTATGAAGTTGGGATACAACTTTCTATTTTTTTCGAATGGGATATTTGATTGTCTAATGGCCAAAACTCATGGTACAAGTGGTTTGAAGAAATCTGTGTTCCCAAAAACATCTTCCAATTTTCCTATAAAATGGAACCTTGGGCTCTCCATTTGGGAGTTTGAACCAGAGGCAAGGTTCTACCATTTTGGAGTCCCAAAGGATTCCTCTCACCAATATTTGAAGTTCTGGAGGCTATGTTAAGTTCTACCTCAACATCTTTCACTTCATCCTCTCCTATGGGTTTCTAAACCCGTTGTGATCACCCGGGGAGGAACGTGATGTAATCTCGAGCTTCATATTTGTATTATCTTGAATGATATTTTTAATTATAGGTTGTATTTTGTTTTTATTCATCCCATATTTTAATGTAATTGAGTTATATACTGGTATGTTATACTCAAACTCAAATGATCATGTTTGGGTGTACCCTTTCATGTGATGTTTCATACACCGTTCATCCCTTTTTCTTCCCTCATTCAATTGTGGTGTTTTTGTGGTTCATATTGGTCAATTGAAATCAAATAAGAACTGTCAAGGACATTTAAATTTATGTAATGTTATCATAATGAAATAACATACAAATCATGATAGCACATCGAGTTCTTCGTGTGTTTCCTTGGTGTGTAACTACCCAAACTTTCATTAATAGGAATTCCTCTTGATCTAATTAAATGTCTTATTATATTTATATAAAATGTGAACTTTATTGGTATTATGTTTCTGGATTTGAAATACCATTATTAATTGTGACCATTTCTAATATAGTTGTTGACTAGTGATC
Source organism: Viscum album (assembly GCA_963277665.1). Lineage (NCBI taxonomy): Eukaryota > Viridiplantae > Streptophyta > Magnoliopsida > Santalales > Viscaceae > Viscum > Viscum album. Next base: position 933,839,927 of record OY728165.1, read on the forward strand.
ACATGATTAGTATAAATATAGTGCTTTAACAAAAACAATTTACTAAAACAAAGGAAGTGATGGCCTCATCCAGTAGACTTTCCCCATACGAAGCCCATTTGTCAGAGCTTAGAAAGGAGGTGGAATCATTGGGATTCTCTCTTGAAAAATCCCAAGTCGAGCTTGAACATGTTATGGTTGAGCAGAACCGACTACAGGAGAAGTTGAAGTTAATAGAGATTACCACTCGAGTGATGTTATCTGAGCCACCCCAAGAGTCTGTCACCATCGCATGCCTTACCATTCAGTATTATGCGGGTGTTTTCAAGGGTTATGTAACGATACACTAGCACTGTGACTATGTACATTATTCTTGTATATAGAATATAAATTCTATTTATTGTTACCTTGTAAATAGTTTTTAAAGCACAAATAGTATTTTTAGTTATTATTCATCTAAGAAATCTATTTTGATGAATTAATGGATTTTTTAATTAAATAATATTTTAATAAAATATTATTATTGTTATTATTATTTAATTACTTTTTTTAAATATAAATTATCTTATAGTTTTATGAATGAAATTGTAATTTTTATTAATGTTTGAAAGCTGTTTTTGTCAAAACCCAGGAATTTTCTACAAATGTCGGTTTTTATTTTAAAAGTAAAAATTCACATATTTATAAAATTATTTGGATAAAATTAATATTATTTTTGAACCAAGATGTCGAAATTATTCAATGGTGAATTTTTCATAATTTTCTAAGAAAGTCGAATTTTTGGATAAAAATTAAAGAGCGTTTAAATATATAATGTGTTTTATGACATCATAATGAACCAATAGTGATGTAATAAAATACTATAAATGATATTTTCGTCAAATATATGTTTTAACATTAAAATAATGTGATTTTGGGTTTGTTTTATTTATTTTATAATTCTTTAGTGGACCCTTTAAGGCTTATAAAACATTTTGTCTTTTTACATTGTTTTCCTTGAGAGTGTGACTCACCACCGCATAAGCAAACCTATTATTTTACAAAGTTTGTCAAGTATCCTTATAAAATATTGTTTTCTAATCTTATTTGGAAAAAAACATTGGCAAAAACCATGGTATGGTTTGTGGTTTTGATTAGTTTAATGTGAGGTGTCCCAAACCTAAATAATAAACAATTCACTCTCCTTTCTTATATAAACCCACCCAAGCTCCCACTTCTTCTTCACTCAAAGACTTTGGAGTTCATCCAAACTCTTACCTACTCTCTCTATAATCCTCCCAAGTCTCCCCAAGATCCCAAGAATCCTATCTCAAGCCTCTTCCATGACTTTTCAAGCACACTTCTAAGTAAGGTATTTCTTCCTTTCTCATTTTTGTCTAATTTTATTTAAGTTGTTATGGCCTTTTGTTTTCAATTAAAAATTTTGGGTTATGATTTCTCACCTCCCCCATACTTCCCTATTTATGTTTGGATGATTGGATACCCCTTTATCTCTCATTTATGCCTCCCATGTACACTCGTTACCAAGCCGAAATTCTGTGAGGGATTTTTCTCTCCTCTTTTACATCCAAGTAATTCTTTTGTATTATGCATCTAAATTCCCTTATGTTTGTTGGGACATGTATATATATGACCCACATTACTCTCCATTTCATGTAAATATTATGAGACACCCTTTTCTATCTCATCAACCATTTTCATGAATCTTTATGTCACTCTATTATGCTGCCGAAATTGCACCACATTTTTTCAATCCAAGATCATTGTGTAGTGAATACCATACCCATGTCTCTATTAAGGGTATTCACCTTTATACACAAATACATATTTAATGGTACTTTAATTTATTTATTCCACATTACTTAATCATGTAATAACTTATGATGTTGATTTATTCAATGTTATATGATCCATGTGGCACACTTATGCATGAAATGAAATGTTTAAGAAAGGTGCGCCCTGATAGCGCTCCAATGAATTGGGTAAAGTATAGTATCATGATACATCATGTGAAATGGGTGTTGACTCATTCTAATTCAAGTGAAAAAAAAATTTACTTTTGCTTCATGTGCAATGAGGGTTTACTCATGCTCCATGTGCAATGAACCTTGGCTCATGATAATTCCATGTTAAGTGTTGTTGCCAAATTTCAATGTTATGATTATCATGATTTATCATGATTTTATGTTCATGTTTCTCTTGTGATCCATTGATATGCCTATTTTCTAACATGTATTTTATCCCTCATGTTATTCCATTTATATTCCCTGATTGGGATTTATATCTCACCCTTTTCTTATGCATGTCCTCAGGTTATCCCATGCAATGCTAAGTATGATGGAATGTAGTGGTCATGTAAAGGAATTTTTCAATGAAGATGTTGTATTTAATGATTTAAGTTGTTATGTGATGATCCTAATCCCCAAATACACTATACATATTTATCTTCCATGTTTTATCAATTAAATAGTTTATGTAATAAATCATGTTTAAGAATGTAATAAAAGCAGGGTTGTTATATGGTGAGTTTCGGTTATAAAGTCGAACCCAAATCACCTAATCATCAGTGGTGTCTGGTGAATCATTGTGTGTTTTCAACTGAACCATATGAGGTATCCTAGTATAAACTCAGTAAAATTATTTTTATTTGTGTTACATTCCTGGTATTAAAAGATCATAACCATATATCATGAAGATATAAAGGATGAACATCCTGTGAGTACCCCGTGTTGATCACACTTAATTAATTATGTTAATTTCTATTTTATTTTATTGCTTTCAATTTATATTTTCATATTCAATAATCAAACCCCGAAGTTTTACAAAACCTCATTCCCCATATAATTTCATAATCAAACCCCTCTTTTTAAATTAATGATCTAAGGATCCATCGAGAGACGACCTAGGGTTACTGTTATACTGTAGAAATTCTAGTTTAAAATAAAGATCTAATTTGACTTGATCGAAAATGCAATAATATTTTGGCGTCGTTTCTGAGGATACAAGATCATTTATTTTCTTTATTTACATTTATTTATTTATTTTACTTCTTAACTAGTACCCCTTTTAATACGCACCTCCATTTGATTGTTTTTGTTTTGTTTCTATTTTCAGTTGTTTTTTAGGGTTCTTCCTCTCTCACTCTCTCTATTGCTTATTCTTCTCCATCTCTCTCTCTAATTTTATATTATATCATTCTATTATCCTTTCACCCTTCTTAAGTTATTTTATCCATATTCAATCATATAAAAACAATCCTCATAACTTGTTTTCATGACCCAATTAGAAAAATAAAAGCTGCCTAAATTTGACCATAAATTTGAAAAATCAATCCATTCACAAATCAAGACATATTGAGAAGGTCAATAAAGTAATAACAAGGAACCCATTTTGGGACCTCAATTGGCCATAAACCAATCAAAAATTGAACCCAATCAAACCCAATGAAACATGGCTGTAAATAATCAAACCTTAAAATAACTAACCATCCCGGATGTGGAGTACCAACCTGCGTACATCCAATATCCTGAGGAAGTAGCCAAATTTGAGCTAAGATCAGGCCTCATCCACCTTCTTCCTAAATTCCATGGGCTTCTCAATGAGGACCCTCGTAAACACCTTAATAAGTTTCACATATTGTGCTCCACCATGAAACCCCAAAATGTGTCTAAGAACCTAATTAAGTTTAGGTCCTTCCCTTTCTCCCTTGATTGTGTAGAAAAAGATTGGTTATACTATTTGACTTCCACGATTAGGGGCTAGAATGAACTTAAAAGACTCTTTTTATAAATTTTCTTCCCTGCATCCCAAAATGCATCAATTAAGAAATAAATCTATGGAATTATGCAATCACAAGAAGAGACCCTTCATAAATACTATGAGAGAATCAAAAGACATTGCTCAAGCTTCCCCCACCACCAGATTAGCGAAAAAATATTAATCCAATGCGTTTATGAGGGACTTATCCCCATAGATCATGGAATGATTAATGTTGTAGCTGGTGGTTCCCTAGTTGATAAAACTCCTTCCGCTGCTCGGGACTTAATATCCATCATGGCTCAAAATACACAACAATTTGGTACACTAGCTATTACACCAACCCAAGGAGTTCAGGAGGTAAGTCATTCATATCTAGAACAAAAGTTAGATAACAAGCTTGATGAGATGAATACCATTATAAGGAAATTATCTCAAGCACAAGGTAACACACAATCTCCTCCAGTTCCATTAAATTATGGTATTTGTTCTGAAAATTCTCATTTTTCTGACTAGTGCCTACAACTTCAAGATTCACCTGAGTCTTGTGCAGTCGTGTTCCCAGGGAATCCATTCCAACAATCACCTCCTTTTAAGAAAGAACCATTCAATCCAAATCCAAACCCTAGGTGGAAAGCACAACCCCAGTACCGACAAGGAGGGAACTCAATCTACCCCAAGCAGAATTGGTATCAACAAGGCCAAGGTATACAACCTTCTTATCCATAAACTTCTCAAAACAATCATCCTCCTCATAAAAAAAACTAAACCAATCCTTGAGTACATGGTGAAGCAAACAACACCCCAGAACCTCTAGTTCTAACAGACCACACAATTGGCTATTCAAGACCTAGGAACTCAAGTGGGAAAATTGGAGAACACCATCGGTGAGCTTAAGATGCAAGGTTCTATCCAACTACCATCCCAACCCATTGCTAATATGAGGGACAAAGGTAACGTATGTGCAGTTACACTTCGTAGTGGTAAAGAAGTTTCTCCTTCTACAGATTCTATGCAATAGGTATGTCCCCCTATTGAAATATCTCTTCTCCAACCCTCAAATGTTTCAATAAAAGAAAATAAGAAAAAATGAGTAATCAAATTATCATTAAGGATTCCCATTAACAATACAATCTTCTTCCTTTCAATTAAAGACTCACTAAATCTAAGAAATACTTTGATAATGATATTGATAATGAAATAATGGATACATTTAAAAAAATTAAAGTAAATAATCCATTGTTGTATGTAGTTAAGAAAATTCCTCGTTATGAAAAATTTCTCAAAGACCTCTGCACCCATAGACGAAGTATTAAGGGGAATGAAAGAGTCAACCTAGAAATAAATATTTCAGCCTTGATTCAACCAGTAATTCCAACTAATTTTTAGGATCTGGGAACATTCACAATACCTTGTACCATAGGGGAGAACTTATTTTATGATGTTATGCTAGATTTAGGTGCTTTCAATAATGCAATGCCTTACTCCATGTATACTTCTCTGTAGGTTAGCGAATTTCAACCAATAGGAATTATCATGAAACATGCCAACCGAAGTACAATGCATCTAACAAGATTGATTGAGGATGTCCTTATAAGAGTGAATAATCTCATCTACCCCACTGATTTCTACATTCTTGAGATGAAAGATAACTGAACCCATAGACAGGACACTCTCCTGATTGGGAGGCTATTCCTTAAAATAGTAAAGATGGTCATAAATGTACACAATGGTACACTGTCCATGGAGTTTGGTGGAGAAAAGGTAATTTTTATCATCCTTGAGGCTATGAAACACCTTGTTGAAGTGCACTCCACTCTTCCTATTTATTTGATGGAGGTGCTCTTAAATAATGCAAACACATGCACTTCTCTCCTCAACCCATACGCAGATTCATTTTACTCTTCTTCACCCTTGGATGATTTAAGTTTTGATTCATGTTTTGAGTGTTGTGTGGGTTCTAAAAACTGTAAATTTTGTGATTTAATTGATGAGTTTGATTATCATGAGGTACCCATGATTGTTGATGATTCTGTAAATCTCTTTTCAATAGATTCTCTATCTTTATAGAATAAACATGAGCATATAGATAGTTTAATGGACCTCACTCACCCTAAATACCCTACCTCAATCTGGAAACCACAGGTGTTATAACTTAAACAACTTTCTTCTAATTTAAAATATGTATATCTTGAGGGTATTAACCAATTTCCCGTCATTATTTCCAATAACCTCTCTTCAGAATAGGAATTGAAACTTTTCAACCTTTTGAGAGAGTGTAAAAAGAAAATAGGATGGATATTGGATGATATTACTAGGATTATACCATCTATTTGTATGCTCTATATACTTTGGGATGATGAGGCTAAGCCTGTAATAAAATCTCAATGTTGGTTGAATCCCACTCTCCTTAAAGTGGTAAAATTAGAAGTCAGTAAATTAATTGTTGTGGGGATTATTTATCCTATATCTAATATTAAATGGGTTAGCCCAGTGAAAATTATGCCCAAAAAATAGGAATAAAAGTTTTTTCAAATTAAAGGAATGAATTGGTTCCAACACATGTGAAAAACAGTTGGTGAGTCTATATTGACGACCGTCGATTGAATCAAGCCACACGGAAGGACCACTTTCCTCAAATTTTCATTGAACAAATGTTAGAATGATTGGCTGGTAAGTCCCACTATTGTTTCCTTGATGTATATTTGGGTTATTTCTAAAACCATATTGCCCCTGAGGATCAAGAAAAGACAACATTTACTTGTCCATTTGGCACATTTTCATACAGAAGGATGTCATTCGGTCTTTGTAATGCTCTTAGTACTTTTCAGCAATATATGTTGATTTATTTTTAGTACCTTTAGAGTTGTATGGAAGTATTTATGAATGATTTCATAGTATATGGTTATTATTTTGAGTATTTTTGGGAAAACCTAGGTTATATCCTCTGTCGATGCATTGAAAATATCTTGTTTTAAATTTGAGAAATGCCATTTTATGGTTGAGTGAGGGATAGTTTTTGGCCATGTCATTTCAAATAAGGAAATTCAAGTTGATAAATCTAAAATTGAATTAATTTTATACCTTCCATATCCAAAATGTGTTCAATAGGTACAATCTTTCTTGGGTCATGCTGGTTTTTACTGCCAATTCATTAAAGACTTTAGTAATATTGCACTTCTATTGTCCCGATTATTGAAAAAAGATTCTAAGTTTGTGTTTGATAAAAATTGTGAGGATGTATTCAATTCACGAAAAAGGATTCTCACATCACCTCCCATCATGAAACCACAAAGGTGGTATCTATTCTTTAAGATTATGTGTGATGCCTCTAACTTTGCAGTTGGGGCAGTTTTATCATAAAGGGTTGAGAAGGATCCTCATGTCATTGTGTATGCCTCACGTACCCTTGAACCTGCCCAGGTAAACTACATAACCACTAAAAATAACTCCTTTCTATTTTTTTTTCCTTGGAAAAATAATTTTCATATCTTCTTGGGTCAAAAGTGATTGTGTTTTCTAACCATACTTCCCTTCGATTCATCTTAAAGAAACCTAAATCCATGCCCTGACTCATACGGTGGATGCTCCTCCTCCAAGAGTTTGACCTTGAGATTAGAGATAAGAGGGGAGTGTCAAATTTAGTAGCTGACCACATTAGTAGGATTTCCCCACCATTGGACCATCATGTTGACTCACCCCTCCCCATTAGATAATTCTTCCCTCATGAGAACCTTTGTGATATTGTGGACCTTACCCCATGGTATGCAGGAATTGTGAATTTTCTAGTAACATCTAGGGTCACATTGATTTCATCATTTCACAATCCCATATACTTAAGCAAGATTCTCAGTGGTGCATTTGGGATGACCCATATTTGTGGAGAATTTGTGGTGACCAAGTAGTTCATAAGTGTGTCACTGACCATGAGTTCACCTCTGTTTTGACCTTCTGCCACACTTTGGCCTGTGGGGGCTAATTTAGCTCTTAGTGTATAGATATAAAGGTCCTTGACTCCGGAATATATTGGCCAACATTTTATATGGATGCCCATTTATTTTTCAAGTCATGTAGTCATTGTCAATTCACAGGTAATATCATCAAGAGGAATGAAATGCCCCAACAACCCATGTTATTCTGTGAAATCTTCGATGCATGGGGCATTGACTTCAAGGGGCCTTTTCCAAATTAATTTGTTTTCATGTACATATTGTTCGTTATAGACTACATGCCTAAATGGGTGGAATAAAATGCTACTAGTACTGATGACTCTTGAGTTGTTATTGATTTAGTGAGGTCCAAAATTTTTAGTCAATTCGGTTTTCCAAGATTAATCATTAGTGATCAGGGTTCCCATTTTTTTAATCGCTGGGGTTGATCATAAAGTCTCCCCTACATATCACCCCTAAACTAACAGACATGCAGAAATCTTAAATCAGGAAGTTAAGCTAATCTTGAAAAAAATGGTACAACCCAATAGGAAATATTGGACTTTACGCTTGGATGATGCACTTTGGGCATACTGTACATCTTTTAAAACCTCAATTGGAATGTCACCATACAGGATTATATTTAGAATGGCTTGTCACCTATTGGTGTTGATAGAAAACTGTGCATATTGGGATGATAAAAAATGTAATATGAATCTTTTAGATGCAGGTGATCATAAGAAGCTACAGATTCAAGAGTTGGAATAAATTAGACTTGATGAATATGATAACTCCTGGATCTATAAAGAGAAGACAAAGGATATCCATGATAGCATGATTCATCAGCGAAAGTTTCATATTGGTGAGAATATTCTCATGTATAATTCTAGGCTAAATCTCCACCCAGGTAAGCTTTGTTCTCGATCACTCAGTCCTTATACCATTACTGATGTTTACCCTTTTTGTGATATACCAGTTTTTCATGAGAAGAGGGGACAAAATATTATTGTCAATGGGTCGAACACTTTTATGAGTATTTTTCAAAGCATCTCGTGGAGGAAATCTAACTAAAAGATTCCACATAGGACACCACTTAGCAGTTTATCCCTTCTCCCTACCTTTATTTATTGTTTATTTATTTAAAATAATTTCATTTAGGACAATGTAAATTTTAGGTGTGGGGGAGGGTGACATGTCATAGTTAGGATTAAAAAAACAAAAAAAATAATTAAAAAAAGAAAAAATGTGTTATCATTTTTGATTTATTTTTCCTTATTCTATGTTTTTAGATAAAAAATGATCTTAAAAAGAATATCCAAAGTCATTTTTTATGCTTGAGTCAATTATTTGGAAAATTCCATTGTTTTTGGAAAAATAGTTTTCAAAATAATGTTGATATATAATATTTTTCTTAGAATTTGTATTTTCTAATCATTATTAGGTGTTCAATGGATTTTTGAATCTTATGCCTCATTGGAACTGACCAATATTTTAATCCCTTATCTGAGAGACATTTTAAGCCATTTACTACATATTCTTACTTTTAATCACTTTCTGAAGAGTCTTGTGTCATGTAGAGAAACTAGAACTTGCCTTGATTCTATTTTAAGACATAATATTCAAGTATACTACATTCATGATAGAGGCAATCATTCATTGAAAATCCCTTTTTACAAACTTTACATTTTATCCTTATTAAACTTTATAGACCATGAAATGCATGTTAGGTAGCCACATTACAAACTAATTTATCCCTACCTTCCTATATCTTGTGCATATTCTTGTTTTATTTTCATAAATTATGGGAGAGAGGGTGTTTCTATGTGAATTCTAGGGAGAGAATCATAGTTATGGGTTGATATAAAGGGTGCCTACATTTTCCTTAGGAAATAGGTTCACAAGCCATATTGCATCATTTCTTTACACATGTTTCCCTATTTATCTCTAAAAAATATATACATTAAAAAAATAGTTATTTAAATTGAAAAAAATAAAACAAAATAAAAAAATAGAGAAAAGAGGAGATTTACTCATTATTATTCATTGCATGGTTGCGACCCACAAAGTTGGAAAATGGGGAGAGTGAGTTGGAAGTGATACACTTTGTGAGGGGTTGAGTGTGTACATTAATTGTGAACAAATTCTGAATTTAGACATGTTTTCTACATAATATATCAAACACTCCTCTTCTACCTCATATTTTTAAACATTAAATCCTAACAACCCTTAAACCTTAGAACAACCTGTTGGAATTCAACTTGAGTAGCACACTAGATTCTGCCAGTAGAGAACTGAGAATCTTAGAAAGAATATGGTAAGATCACATGAACTCTGGGAAAAGAGCATAAATACAATTTCATATGTTCTTTTAGTAAAGAGGGAAAAAATTTAGGTGAGGTGGTTTGTGACATGTTTCATGGGTGAACGAATGAAGTTGAACAAATTTGAATGTGAGAAAAGAAAAAATGATAGGATAATTGATTCCATAAACAAGAAATGATGAATTTCATTTCAAAATAATCTCAGATGTTTTCACGCATTTGATTTATGAATGGGACAAGATTAGGATATTATAATTTTTTTAGGAGTGAAAACTTTTAGGTGTGGGGGTGTGATCGTACCACAATTCACTATTTTATTTCACCCTTATACTAATGTATTAAACTAGTTTTGTATTGAAAATTACAATTATAATAAATAAATTCACTCCATGTTTGATTCAATTATTTTGTTTTTAACACTGTTAAAAAGGTAAATATTACTTGATTTGATAATTATATTGTAGGTAGAGGTGATTTGAAGGGCCCATGATGAAGAGGAATAAAAATGGGCCAAAATTGCATGGATCCATGAAGACATGTCCACTGTGTTACATGTTTAGAAACTTTAGTGCATTGAAATGGGATAATATTTTGTATTTCAGTCCTAAATTTAATTTTTAATGACTCTTATGAAGAAACCAAAGCCCAATCCGGCCAAAAAGGGGCCCAAATGACCTGATATGTCCAGAATACCAAATTTGTGAGAATTCAAAAGTGTAATTTTGTAATCTGTCCATATCTCTGGATCCACTTGTCCAATTGATGAAAAAATTTCTATGGAGATAGTCAGGAAGTGGGGATACAAATTTCTAGTTTTTTCAAAAGGGGATTCAATTTTCTAATTTCTGAAACACATGGTACAGGTGGTTTGAAGAAATCTATGTGCCAAAACCACCTTCTAATTTTTCTATAAAATGCATTGGGCTCTCCATTTAGGAGTTCGAACCAGAGGCAAGGTTCTTCAATTTTGGAGTTTCAAAGGATTCCTGCCACCAATATTTGATGTTTTGGAGGCTATGGTCAGTTCTACCTCAATATCTTTCTTCTCCTCCTCTCTCATGGGTTTCTAAAGCCCTTGTGATCACTCAGGGAGGAATGTGATGTAATCCCGAGCTTCATGTTTGTATAATTTTTAATGATCTTTGTAATTCCAATTTGTATGTTGTTTTTCATCATCTTATATTTTAATTTAATTGAGTTATATAATGTTATGTTATAATTAGACTCAAATGATCATGTTTTGGGGTACCCTTTCATGTGATGTTTCACACACCATTCATCCTTTTTTCTTCCCTCAATCAATTGTGATGTTTGTGTGGTTCATATTCATCAATTGAACTAACATAAGCACTATCAAGGCAACTTATATTTATGTCATGGTATCAAAAAGAAATAACATACAATCCTTGATAGAATATTGAGTTCTTTGTGTGTAGCCTTGGTGAGTTTCAGTTATGAAGTCGAATACAAATCACTCAGTCATCGGTAGTGTTCGATTAATCATTGTGTGTTTTCGACTGGAACCTTGGAGGTATCCTTGTATAAACTCCATAAAATTCTTTTTCTAGGTGTTATAAACTAGGGATTAAAATATCATATCCTTATATCATTAAGCGATTAAGGATGAACATCATGAGAGTACCTCGGGTTGATCACGCTTAATTAATTCTGTTAATTTCTATTTTGTTTTATCACTTTCATTTTCTATTTTCATATTAAATTATCAAACCCCAAAGTTTTACAAAACCTCATTCCCCTTATACTTTAATAACCAAACCCATCTTTTTAAATTAATTATCTAAGGCTCCATCGAGAGATAACCTAGGGTTGTTTCTATACTACATAAATTTTAGTTAAAAATAAACTTCTAATTTGATGCGCTCAATAACATGATCAGTGTTTCAGATAACACTTTCTCTTTAGATGATCCAAATACATGAATCTTATCACATTTTACATCTCCTTATTTATCTTCATGATGTCTCTCATGTCATCTATTGGGGTGAGATTGATTCTGAAGATGATAACCTTTTGAGGACGGGCCTGTAGAGATCCAGGTCCACCAAGAGACGGTGTTACATGGGAGTTTTATGCCCATGGTTCATGTCTTCTAGAACACTGTGGCATGGAGAAGAGTACATGATAACATGAGTCACAGATACATGCTCAGTACCTCAAGTTGTTTTATGTTTAACTTTTCTCTTGTGTCCCTATTCATTTTGTGGTTGTATACCTTTTTTATTTTTGTGTGATGGAATTATATTGCTTCTTGTTATGGATTACACTCTTTTCATAGGAGGAAAAGATGTGTGGGGTATCCCACATACTATCCATGTTTATATTTATATGGTTGAATAATCTAATCTCCTTCTATATATAGAGAAAATTATATGAGTAATTCATCTACTCAATGTGTCGATCCCCTTGTTCATGGGTGAGGTAGTTGATCATTTATAGTGATGAGAACCTTGAGAGGTATCTTACAGTGTGGTTGTTTGGTTAACCACTCTTATATTTCCTATCTAGGTTGGTTTTGGATTCTCAATGATTAGAATTTTTTGAAATGTATCTAATGTAGTGGACTAGATCTACATGGATCAACCCTTTGTGCATTTTTGAAGACTGAAGAGCATAAAAGAGGCTCATAGGGAGTCTGGAGAAGTTCAGTTGCAAAGATCTATAAAAAAGGGAGGATTTCACATCATGAAGATTTAGAAGATGTAAAAGTGGGTTTTACTATGTGTAACATATTTAGGTGAGAAAAAAATGAATAGGAAATGTGTTTTCTAGCAGTAACTGAACCCTGAGGATTACAAGATGTGAATGGGGATCAAACATCATGTAATTCCCCACTATAGTGATGTTTTATGTGTTTTTAGCCAATATGTTTATTCATAACCTTATATATACAACAGAGCTTCCTCTCATTCTAGGATACTCTCCATCCCCCTCTTCAATGTTTTGGATATCCCTTCGATGGGAATCGATCATCGGGCTTCCATCATTGATCTGTGGTGACCTTGGTAGATCCAAGGTGTGTTTTTCCTCTGTTTTTTAGTGATTTCTTATGATTTTATATATTTTTCCTCCTATTATTATTTCCATGTGATGTGGGATGATCGCCCATTTTTCTAATGGTGTTTCTCTTGGTTATTGTTGGTGCGGTTGTGGTGCGACATCCTCATATGGATGTAGTTCTTGTGGGAGGGGTGATCAGATATCTGTTGTGTAGTTCATTCTCATGTTAAGAACATTTACACAAATTTGAGGTAGTCTATTCATTACTTATCTATTTATTTACATGAAATTGTGTAGATAGAATTATTTAGCCTTTATATTACAATGAAACTAACCTAATAATTACTTGAAAAAAATTAATTAATTTGTATTGATCGCATTGTGATGTTGTTTTTTATACCATGATAATGGGTTGCCTCTTGATTTTAAAGATAGTGAGGTATTTATGATGTGGTTTTTATTCATTGTTTAGAATTTGAAATTTGAAAATAACGTAAATCTGTAATTAATTGATAATTAATTGGATAAATGTTTAAAGAGTCGTGTTTAATGAATCTAATTGTTTTTTTAATTTTATGATAATAAAACTGATACAAGTATGCACATTTAATTGAATTGGTTAATGAACCTGAAGGATGTTAATTCTTATATATAAAATAATTAAATTAATGTTAAATTAATTGTTTAATTAATTTCTAATAGCTTGTTTCTTAGTTTTTCCATAGTTGGAAATTGTGAATAATGAATCGGTTAATTCAAGATGGAATAAGAATCAGTTTTGTGATAAAAGACCATCCATTATAGGGCCTGAGTTTCCTGGTTTCTCATAAAGGATATGGGCCTTATACTTTGGATCCATGATATATTAGTTTGTGTGAAGGATGAATGTCTTGTTTACGGCCATGAACATAGTTTATATGTTTGTTTATAGCTTCTTGGGATGTAATGTGAGCCTGGGATGGTAGAGCTTAGAGGGATGTTGTGGTATATGGGGTTGGGAGGCTCAAATGTGATGTGAGTCTGGGATTTCTAAGCTTAGAGGGATGTTGTGGTATAGGGGTGCAAATGCCTAGTTGATATGGAATCATTTGACTCTTAGAGTGGTGAGATGCATCGGTATATGCATGTGGGTGTCAGGGAGGACATTGTGGATGATAGAACGAGTTGAAGATGTGTTTACCTATTGATATGAAAGTTGGATTCTTGTTTGAATCTATTTTTTGTCCAATGGACATGTTTTTTATCTTCTTTTATTTCCTCACTACTTGAGGTAGATGGATGTGCTTCGTTTTATACTTTTTTTTATCTTATGATCTTTTCCTAGAGTACCATGTAATAATAAAAGTAATGTTATTAATAAATGAATGAATTTTTAACCCATGGGGTTGGAGATTCCTAGGATTCAATGGTGAGGTTATAATTCTGAGAATCTGTGGACTCAATTTTCTTATGCTTGGAGGGCATTTAACTTTTTTTTAATAGTAATGTAATGTATTTTGGTGATTTTAATGATTAATTAAAGGGTAAATAATTAATTAATGTAATGTGAAATTGGTGAAAAGAAATAAATTAATTTAATGTATCTCTCTAAATGGTTGTGGGCTTATAGGATACCTATTCTTAGTAGTGACATCTGGAAGTCTGAGAGATGTTATTCGTAGTTGATTTTGAGACTAGGCTATGCTCGTAGTGTGGTTTTGAGTTATATTATATCATGTAATTTTTTTTCAATATGCTACTCCACAATATTGGTTAGGGAATTTGAGAACCTGATGATTCTAATCCCTAGGGTAATTTTCCTTAACATCCCGAGGGGAGGATGGATGGTTGACTACCCCCTTTGGCCACACTCTCTTATCTTGGTAGTTACTTGTTCTAGTTTTCATGGTGGTTAGTTTTCCCCATATATGTGTGTAGAGGGATGTAATGGATTGTGTTTATTTCACACACATTTATTCTAGATATAGTTTCCTATGGACTACTATAAGTATAACGTATATAGGTTATGAAGACTTGAGGATCCTTACTCAGTGTATGGGTTGTGATGGCTTGACGTATAATACACTATGTATGATACACATTATGTGGGATGTAGTGGATCCATGAAACTACTTGGTTAAATTGGTTATGTGGATATAGTGGTGTGATGCATAAGGTTTACGTTGTGGTGCTTCTCCCAAGTGTCTTCAGGATAGCCTTTTTGGAGAGAGATGCTCTGGACATGCAACGTTGGGGCACAATGACAAACCAATGGGGAAGTGGTAGTAGGGTACCCTTGAAATTCATTATTGTATTATACACTCTTGTATGCGATACTTGGTGGTAGTATCCTTGTTGAGGTTGGGATCTTAGTATACCACTTTAGGTGATGATTTATTTTCACATGTTGATTCACTTTGCTTTATAATTCTTTCTTTATCTTTTTCACAAGAGGCATCAGGGAGGATCCTACTGAGTATGATGTTGTACTCACCTTACGTATATATAAACTATTTTTTAGGTTAGTTGGAGCAGGTTGGATATCAGGTTGGTTAATACTAGCTTGTTTTTTTTTAGAAACTGTTTTCCCTTTGTAGTCACTATCATCTTTACCTTTCTTTTGGTATTTTCAGATTTCCCTTTTAGTTGTAATATTTCGCGCTTGTCATTACATATGTGAAATTGGGTTTTATTTTATATTGTAGTCCAAGGGGAGTTGTTTTGTTTCTATTTTATCTATATTTTTTTCTTGTGTTTTCTTAGAAGGTAATGCCTCTCATATACGTTTTTATTATACCCTCGATGCTATTAACCAACCCAGGGCCTACTGGTGGCCGCACTCGGGTGTCACTATCTCCCTTCCCTCATTTCTGGCACAGGAGGGGTACACCTTGTGGGGAGAGGCTTTTGAATTTTTTTTAACAAATTTATATAAATCTATATGAAAAAATAAACTTAATTTCTGAAATCGGCAATAAAAATTATATTATTGTGAATTTCGGTGAATTTTATAAAAAGGATAATTTTTTTATAAATAGAAAAAAAATTCATTTTTGTTGAATATTATCTTTAAATTTAAATTATTTATAAAGTTAAATTATATTTTTTTTAAAGTAATATTAGTTATATTAAATTATAATTTAAATAATTTAGGTCATTTTAACCAATATCATATTAAATTATGATATAAAAACATTTAAATATTTGAAAAAAATTCTTTATAGAAACAATTTTTTCAACTCATCTTCAGGTTTAATTTTAAATTAAAATTTACCACTTCAGTGAATGGAATCTAGAAAATTTATTCCATGTTTTTAATAAAAATTATTAATATTATCTAATAATTGTAGCTTAATGTTTTACCATAATTAATAGTGAAAATGGTAAAAATTAATTACCATAGTTAAGGTAAAACAAGTTTACTTAGGGTTAAACTAAAACAATAAGGATTAAAATGACCCAAAACATTTAAAAACCCTATTTTCTAGAAAAATTTGAAATAATGTAATCCATTTTTAAATAATGATCTGTTTTTTTAGCCTTTTGGCAATTGAAAACCTGGGTGTTACTTTTTCTTTTCAAATATTCCAAGTTTGTCCTCTCGCCGACTTATAAACCCCCCCCCCCCCTCTTTACATCTTCACACATACAAATCCATTTAGTTAATTAAATACCTAACCAAATATATTCCTTAAATCTATACCCAAATCCTAGAAGAATTATTTTTTTTATGAAACCCCCCTAATAAGGATTTAGGTGTAAACCTAAAGGGGTTCTCTAAAAAATAGGTAAAATTCTTAACGTGCATATTTGTTATATTTATTCTTCCACATCTTTTAAATATGACTAAAATTTGATAATATAATAACACCATAATATCATATATAATGAGATGTTATTATGTTAATTTAATAACCAATACCAATGTCCCCTTATATAAAATTGAAAATGAAATCACTGATCATGTGTATAGAAGACTACCGCCTCGTGAACCAATGTATTTTTTTACCATCACAACCTTTCAAGGATTGATATAATGATGGGTTTAACATATGTATGTTATATTTATGACATTAATATACTTTTTTTACTATGATATCTCATATACCTTATTAATTTCTAATTCATGGGTGGATGTGATAACATCGCTCGTGTGTACGGTAGACTACCACCTCATGATGTGATGTGATTTTTTTCATGTACGCTCAGCATGGAATGAAATAAGGATAATTTTATTATATATATGCTATATTTATGATCTAAAAATACTTCTATAAATATAATATCACATATAACATCATTATTTCTAAAATAATAATGTCTCTCATGTGTACGTGTGGACTATTACATCCACATAGCGATGTGAAATGTTTTCAATGATATGGTAATAAGAATGGATTTGATTTATGTAAATGATATATAAAACATAAGTCTAATTCTATAAAGCTTCATTTATATTTATTTTCTTCTCAATCCATTTAGTGATAAAATGGAAAAATTGCTCATTATACGTATGACCTACCGTCTCCATGAACGATGTAATTAATTTTCAACCTTTAATATTTATGGATTACTATAAATAAATATATAATGAATATATATGATATTTATACCATTTTTTACATTCTTGATATAATTTAACCATGATTAAATTTAAAGGACAAAAATTACTAAACCAAAACATACATGAAAAATGAAACAATTATCACACAAAACAGTGATTTTAAAAAATAATTGTTAATAAACAAATCATAAAAGACTATAAGTAAATAATATATGTCATAAAATATATGATTATAGTTACAAAATATATTAATGATAAATATATATTTATTATACTGGTTCTATGGTCATGTATGTTGGAAATCATAGATAAGGTAAGGGTTTCTCATATAACTTTTACTTCCTTGAGATATATGTCATATTCATCACTTAGTTATTTTGTGTAGTTTATATATTACACTTTTGATATTGTTTACCTATAAATATTATAGTTTATAGTTTTATTTCTTAGTTTTAGGGTACATAACACACTATTCTAATAAGGACTTAGTTATTATTTCTATTACATTATTTTATCTTGGGTTCGTCATTTCTGTTTCCTATTTGAGGGTTGATTATGGTGGGTTTAAGAATGGTTACACAATAATTCATATCAGGTTTACTATTTCCATATCTCATTGAAACTCTCAACAATTACCACATCCCCAAAAAGGTACATACCTACTTTCTAAAGGAAGTAGGTTAATTGGGGTTTCAAGCACAATGATACTTAGGAACTCACATTAGTCGAGGTGATGGGAGGTTGAGATCATCACACCCTTTTAGGGGAATTATTTCTTATTATGGGACGCAATTATATATTTAAGATATGTTCATGATCTCTTACAAATATTTATATAGGTATGGTTACCCTAATAAATTGATCGGGTGCATAATCCATCTATATGTAAAAGGGGGTTCCATAAATGAGGCCATCTGAATGAATCCAATTTTCTTTATAGATTTCCATTATTTCTTATCAATTTCTCTTTATACACATTTCTAATCCATATAATCAACCAATGTGGAGTTTACAGCCATACAGGAAGGCGATTGGTGTTTTAAGGATGAGATTAAACCTTCATTAGGCGTTCTACATATACTTTTCAAAATAGGAATCAAAACTCACTTAATTCATTTAAGTCCAAGTTGTGTAGTTTAACATCATGTGGTGAAGACATATAAGAGGTGACATATGTATAAATTATGGATCATGGTCTTTAATATGTAATCCTACATATCCTGCTTATAACAGGAACTGGATTCATCATAGTTTTATCTTCCCTCAACCTGTTGACAGGTGGTGATAAATAATTAAGGTCAATCTAGTTTATTCCCTAGGGTTTATAAATATGGTAATGACATTGATAGTTACACTGAGGTGGATTAACATGTGTTCTGGAAATCATATCACATCACTGAATGGGTTTTACACACTGAGGTTTCCCTAGATGCGGGGAATTCATGATGTTGGTGGTATTATCATCACTGCTTTATGTGGTAAACAAGGGATACCAAGTGATTAGAGTCACCACATATGGATATAGTAATTATTTACTAGGTATGACCTTATTGGGTTCTTAATATAGAGATTATTCCTTAGTAATGTTTCTTATAAATCTTTATTATAGTAGTAACCAGAGTATTCATAGTTCAATTATCTTTTCAATCCATTGATTGATGAGGAAGAATGATAAATCCACATGAGTGTTTGGGTCCCAAGGGGATAGAGTGTATGATATATGGATAGAATTACGCCAAGGTGGATGCCCAATTGAAGCTTAGGCCTTAGGAATATATCTTACATATCGTGTTTGTAGTAGGAATCCGAGTGCTCGTAGTTCAATTTATGTTTGTCCTAGTGTGTATCTAAGACAATGTTATCATGTCCATAGGTGTTTTAGTGACACTCATGATATGTTTTAGGGTTTATTCCTAACACGGTTTACATGTCAGGTATGTTCATCAGACATATCTTGGTTTTCTACTTGACATTTCTAAGGATGTTTGGACATATCCTATTGTCTTTCAAATGGTCTAGTTGAACTATCCGGGGGAAGCCCCATGACAAGACTAACATATCCAAGGCTCTTCACATGATTGAATCAATCATGTTAATATAATTTTTCATGATCCAACTAACTTTTTTAGGGGGATTCCATATGATAGTTTTACATGATAATGGATGGTCTCATGATTCAATTGAATTGTCCGAGAACATTCATGTCATCATCGTGAACATGTCTAAGGGTGTCATGTGATCTAGGGTACATTTCTAGAAGAATTATTTTGTCTTATATATCATTCATAGAGGACATTTCATGATATATAATACATGTCTAGGTGGATATATATGATCTATATAGGTTATGGGAAGGAAATTATCTCGATAATTCATAGAAATCATACGATTCCTTTACATTAAAATCATTGTATTCATCTTTACATTTGGATTTTTCCTTTTAAAATTTTATGCCAGAATATTTTTTAGGAATTATTGTTATGAATACTAGGTTAAATACCCTGAGAGAGAGGCGAATCAAGGTATGACATATTAAACTTGCCCTTCAAATATTATTTCTTTGTTGAATAAAACACTCTTCTCTCTGTTTTCTATAATAATGTATGAATAGAAATGAAATCATGCACAAGACACAACAATTTTACTTAGTTCATCCTCACTGGGCTACGTCTAAGGTGCATACCCAATTAATGTGGCGATATACCAAATCCACTATGTCTCACTACCAAAATACAAGGTTCTGTCTAGATCACTTCTATTCCTAGGCTCAATGCCTTTACAATGTTTAGGGTCGTCCCACTATTTTCCCAAGGGTCACTCCCTAACACTCTTTCAATGTCTAACTACTGGTGGAAAGGATCACCTTATTCCTATTCCTTTTCTAAATACCCTGGAAAGGATTCTCTCATAGTTTATGGACATGAAAGTCCTTTCCTTATCAATAATTAATGCATCCTCAACTATAGGTAGATACGATGTTGAAGTCCCTATTTTCCACATACTGTTAGTTTTTAGAAGTCTATTTCATGAAATATTTTAGTCCCTACATGAACTATCTTGTATCCTATGAAAACTACCTTTAATCCTCTGTGATGTGTGTTTCAACATGTGGCATGACTGCTTTACAGTCACCTTTTTCTTCATGGAATTCACCCTACTTTAAGGATAGTTGATGCCTTGTGGACTGCCTCTTCTACACAGTCTCTTATATTTTGTTGGATAAATACCCCACAAAAATACATTCACCAACTATCCTCATAAACTACCTCCTCCTTCATGGAATCCTCCCTCATAAACTCTTCTTTATTACAGAATTCTCCCTCATGAACTACTTTAGTCTTCACTAAATTCTTCCCAAAGTGATGGTATTTTCTAATGAAATTCATTTTTATTAGTGACTAGATTATGAGACTTTATATAGATAAAGAGATATTGTAACATCCTAGATCTAGGTGACACCCAAAGGTTCCCTAAATCTAGTTGGACACATATCCTCAAGCACATTTCCCCAAATTCCAGAGGTTGCTGACTAGTAGCGAAGTCCTAGGGTCTAATAGTGGGAAAAATATTCCCTCATTGGTAGAATATACATAGAGTAAAACACATAGTAAACAATAGCAGAAGCAGTAACACCATATAGAAGAAGTAAACAGTGAAAGAATTATAGTAATAAAATAACTGAAGTATATATATAAATGATTCATGTCACATGTGTCTATGAAAGTAGCCAAACAAGTCACATTGCTGGAAAATAAAATACAAAAACCAAAGTATAGAAAACATTAACCTCCAACAACATCGTAAGCCTCATCTTGGTCTCATGCTCTCCAGCTCTGATAGCAATCAAGTACCTGATGAAGAAGGGTTCTCACCCTTATCTATACTTGTAACTGTATAATCTTTTTGGGTCAAAAATCATGACCCAAATAAGGTGTCGTACGAATCCCAATAGGCAACCATCAAAAGATCTATTCCTAACTTTCATTGAATATATATAGAAGGTAATATGAATAAATGACTCAATAAACTAGGAAGTACTCAAAATTAAAAAAAAAAGATACTACATTTTTCAATTACATTCATTTTTATTTATTGTTCAATCCATTGAATCATGTAAACCTTGGAATCTAGCCTAAGATTTGTATCCCCTATGTAATAGTAACAAAATAGATGTCTTACAAGACCATCTAAACAAACAAGTAAGACTATGTCCAAGCTTGTTCTTTGTCTTGGATGAATCATCACAATCATTCAATTATTCAATAATGACCCTTTGAGAAATTTCTCACACTCTAATCCCCCATGGTCTAACATAACAACAATTCATTTAATAATGACCCTCTGGGTTTCTCTCTCGGTCTAACCCTTTTGGTCTAACATACAACTAATAACTTACAAATGAATACCTAGGAATCCCTCACGGTTAATACCCCTTGTTCAACATAGAATAAATAAAATATAAACAACCACCTGGGAAACTCTCATGGTCTAAACCCTTGGGTCAATGACCACCGGGAAGCTCTCATAGTAAATACCCATGGGTCAACTTGATATTGAACAATACATAAATGAACCTACCTCAGGAATCTCTCATAGTAAAACCCCATTGGTCAAACTTCTATATTGCACATCACAAGAATATCATATAATCAGTAACACCATCCTAACAAAACAAGGCATGGAAAACAAGGAAAGCATAGTATTAATTCTATACCAACTGGCCATAAACAATCAATCATGGGAAACACATCCATGGGGTTTCCCATAAACAAGGTATCTAACCTTATGCATATCCAACTACAATTTATCGATCAATGAAACCATAACAGGTAGTAAACAAGGTTTAATTACAAAACACTCAATACCCCAAACGTTGGTATGCAGAACTTTTAGCACATATAATCAAAATACAAACAAATAAGCACATAACCACCAACCATGATGTTGTACGATCAATACTACTTAACGTCGGCCCTTGAATCATCCTAGATTGGTGAAGATATATAAAAAACGAAAAAATACCAACCTTTAATAACTCATGGGATAGGATTAATTAGGAAGATAAACTCTTGGAGGAAAAAGAACTCACTAGTGGGATTTTAATACACTCGACGACATCTCAATTGGAGCTCATAAAGAGAATTATGAGGGTTTCAGAGTCTTTCATCCCTTCCCTCACACTACTGTATGAACCACTTCTAGAAGAGGGTTTTTCTGAAGATGAGATACGACCCTGCTATGATTTATCAAATAAAAAGAAAAGTACACAGTGTGTTCATTAATAGTACATGTTGTGTGTTATCCTTAACTGGCCCCTAACTTAATAGGTCTTCCATGACATCACACAGCCATGTACTCGGACATTACACATCCTGTACATGGATTTAAATAGAAATTGGTTGCACAATGTGTACTCATAAGTACACGAAATTTACTTAGAAATACCCATTTCATCATTTCCTCAAAAACAACCAGAAATAGAAATTCATACCTAAAATGAAGATCCATGTTCTTAAAAACTTTCCCTCTTAAATAAATTTGTCTTGAATTTCCCTTCCAAGGGTGGTGAAGAAGAAACTTCAAACAACTCTATTCATGAAGATCGCATGTCAGCATCACTTTCTGAAGTCTCATCCTAGACTCGCCCGTGCTTCCATAGCTCTCATACTAAAGGAACAGACTACCAATAGAGAACCTCTGTGTTGTGATCCACAATCTGAATAGGGTGCTCCTCGAAAGATGAATCCACCTCAAAATCAACCTCCTTGGGTTAAAAAAATGAGAAAAGTCTGAAAAGTAAGTTTGTAGATGAGAAACTTGAAAGACATAATACATAGCCTAGTTCCTCTGAGGTAACTGGAACTGATAGGAAACTAGACCGAATCTCTCCAAAACCTCAAACAACCTGATGTATCTCAGTTAAAGCTTCCCATGTCTCTTAATCTTCCTGTGAACTAACCTCAGTGTGACACATAGGAAAACCAGATCTCTAACCTCGAACTCCAGAGGTTATCTCTGTCTATCAGCATAAGATTTCTGTTGAGACTATGTATTATCCATACTCTTTTGAATCAACTCCACATGTTCAATGGTCTCCTAGGCAAGACAAGGTCCCAACATAGCTACCTCTCTTATCTCTAACCAATATAGGGTTGATCGGTATGGCCTACCGTTCAAAGACTCATAAGGTTCCATCTTAATTGTCACTTCAAAACTATTGTTGTTGGAAAACTCCAACAGGGGTATGTGTTTCTCCAAAGAGCCTCTGAAATCCAGGATGCATGCTCAAAGCATGTCCCCCAAAACCTAAATCATGTGCTCGGACTATCCATATGTCTGGGGATGGTATGTTATACTCAGAAGTACCAGTGTACCCAATTCCCTCTATGGTCCCTACCAAACACAAGAAGTAAACTGGGAATCCCTATCTTAAATGATAGAGTTCAAAACCCCATACAAATGTACAATATCTTAGATGTACAAATTTCCAATCTCATCAACATTAAAGGTTTCCTTGATCGGAAATAAATGTTAAACCTTCTTGAGTATGTCAACAACAACCCATACAACTTAATTTCCTCCAAGAAACCATGGGAAACCCATCACAAAATCTATCAAGACAACATTTTACTTTCACTCGGAAATGGGTAACTGCTGTGAAATCCCTATTAGTCGCTGATGCTCCGTCTTCACCTTCTGACAGGCGGAACATATCAAAATAAAACAAGCTATATCCCTCCTCATTACTGGCCATCAATACTAACGATATAGATCTCAATACATCTTGGGGAAACCAGGATGAACTTCCCAAACTGAGGAATGAAAATCTTACAATATCTCCTCGTATATGTTTGCTGACACCCCTACATGCCCATGAAAACATAAAACCTCATCCACACCTACGGTCCACCCAAGAGTAAGTTGCTTTCCTGACACACTCTCTCCTAGGACCAGGCCTTCATAATCTAATAGTTTCCTCATTTTCTCTTGATCCAGTAGATTATAGGTAATAGTTATAGAAGAATGAAATGTTTACCCATGTTCATTCTGAACCTCCAAATGCATCTCATAGAACAAATCCCTAAGCTATCACTCACTACTAGACTCCTAAAATACATGTATTTGAGTTCTCCTACTCAACGTATCGGCCATTTCATTGCCTTTCCCAGTTGTATAGGTAATCTCAAAGTCAAAATACTAAAGGTACTTGACCAAACTTTACTATCTCAAATTCAGATAGCACTGATTAAAGATATATTTGATGATTTTTTTGTTATTGTATACCAAACAATTTTCTCCCAAAAGTTAATTTCTCCAATAGTGTAAAGAATTCACAACTTTAGCTAACTTGAGATTGTGTATCGGGTAGTTCCTCTCATGTGGCCTCAACTGTCGAGACTCATATGCAATGAATCCTTCCCCTTGCATAAGAACAACTCCCATCCCGATACATGATGAATCATAGTAAATGGTGTAACTCTTTCCCGAATCTAGAAAAATTAGTATCGGTGCTGATTTCAATCTCCCTTGTATCTCCTATAAGGATGAATCACAGTAATCTATCCACAAGTACTTATCACCCTTCTCAGTCAGGTCCATCAAAGTCATTAATAAGCATGAAATTTCTTGTATAAATCACTTTTAGTAGCCATAAAACCCCAAAAAACTTTGTACCTCAGATATTTTCTTCGGATACTCCTAGTAAACGACTGCTCTCACCTTATCTGGGTCTACTGATACTCCTATCTCTGAGATTACATGACCCAAAAAGTGCATCTGGACCATCCAAAAGTGGCATTTTTAGAGCTTATCATATAACTCATGATCTCTCAGTGTACTCAATACAATCTGAAGATGAATTTCATGGTCATGTCAAGTGTGAGTGTAAACCAATATTTCATCCATGAAAACAACCAAAAAATAATCAAAGGATGGAATGCTTTGTTCATCAGTGCCATGAAGATTGATAGAATGTTTGTGAGACTGAGCGACATAACCAAATACTCGTATAGACCATACCTATACTAAAAGGCTGTAAGAGGTATATCTGATGGTCTATTACAGAACTTATGATAACCAGATCTCAAGTAAATCTTAATGAATACCTAGGCTCCTCAAAGCTGATCAAAGAGATCATCAAACCTTGGCAATGGATATTGGTTCTTTACTATCAACTGGTTCATCTTCCAATAATCCACAAAAAGTATGAGGGTATTGTCTTCCTTCTTCAAAAAAAGGATAGGTGAACCCCAAGTAGAATTAATTGGTCCGATGAAACCCTTTTCCTTCAAATCTTCTAACTTCTTCTTGTGCTCTTGTAACTCTGGTGTAGCCATCCCATAAGAAGGAATGGACATAGGTGTCGCTCCTAGCATAAGCTCAATAGAGAAATATACCTCCCTCTCCAAAGGTAAACCTATAAAGTTATATGGAAAGACATCTCTAAAATGAACCACCACTAGAGGAAAGTACATAAGTGAAGTCCGAAGGTCATCTAGATATAAACTAATGATTTGGGTTAAAAGTTCTCTGAACCCATGATGCTCAGGTCTAGATTTTCTCACCTGGACTTCTCATTCGCCCTCGTGTAGAAAAGACCCACCCTCTGGTGATGTGAAACTCGCCCTATGGAAATAACAGTCAGCAAAGTATTGAAAAGAGACCAACCAATATATTCTAAGAATGAAATCGAATTATGTCATCTCTAAGACATAGAGGTCCCATAAGAAGTGACACCCACTAACCCCAAGAGGGAACTCCTCGTGCTAACATACACTAGTTTTCCTAAATCCCAACGGAGTGTCTAGCACCATAACATTATCATGAATAAAGATACAGAGCCCAAGGATATCCAAAATGGAAAAAGATATAAAACTATGAGAATCCCCTGTATCTAAAATAGTAGAAGCTAAAATGGTAGAAACTAGAATCGTTCCTCTAACTATAGATGGTTTGTGGTCCTGCTTATTCTAGGTTTGTTCCATCATAAAAGTCTAACCTACACCGTAGCCCTGCACCCATACCTAACTACTCTGAGCTGGTCCACCCTATTTTCGTTGAAAACTTGTTTCCAGGATACCAAGACCATGACCACCTTCTTGTCCAGAAAGGCCTGACAAACTCTAATTCCATGTATGAGGTGAAACTGGTGGTCCTTCTCATGAACGTATAGTTATAATAGATCCCCTATCACCGGCTTATGGTGAGAAAAACAGAAAAAATGCTGAAGATGATCCATCTTGCTACAAGCCCGATACTCAACTAGGTCTCTCGAGTACTGAGGTCTCATGAGCCCACTCTTTCCACACTGTTATCACCTCACCTTGCTACCTTTAAATACATCCCTGCTACTAGAATCACTACGTGAAGGCTCCCTATGGTGATTTCTGCTATTAAATGAAGGAGTACCATCCATTGATGCTGAACCACCCGGCCTCGCAGCTCCCAACGCCCTCATATTGCACTCAGTAATTAGTGCATGATTTATTATATCAATCACCAAACTCAACCTGAAAACATTCACCTGTGATTGGATGTCATACCTAAGACCATCCTCAATTCACCTAGCCAAATATAACTCGTCACCTTCCAAAATATGTGTGAAGCGCTAAAGCTCTATGAATTGAGAAGAGTAATCTATCACTGAAAGAGATCCCTGCTCCAAATGCATGAACTCCCGAGATCGGTCGTCCCTCAATGTCTCGGGGTAGAATTAGTCATCGAAGTTTCTCTGAAAGTCTTCCCAAGGCATATCACGATGATTCCCTGCCTATTAGATAACATCCTACCATATCTTGGTGGAATCATGTAGCATTTACATTTTAAGAACCTAGTTCTTAATTTTGAGGTACCGGTTTCTTCTTTTCCCTTTTCGTTAAGTGTTTTTGAGAAAATAAGGAAAATGGGAAAAAACTAACATTTTGTGGGTACACGCCATGTACTTTTCCACAAACTGTGTACTTTGGTCATGTGGGATGAGTACATAGGGTGTGCAGGAATGTCGGCAATGAAGGGTGTAAAAACTAACTACACACCATGTACTTTGTATTTACACGCTGTGTAATCAGCCGGAAGGTGAACAGTAAGGTGGTGGAGGCAGCTTCCAGCAGAGCGACAGTACATGCCATGTAATCAGGAATACACGTCGTGTACTCATGTCGACGGATGAACAGTGCCGTAGTGGAAAGAATCCACCAGAGGAATAGTTTAAAAAATGAAAAGTACACACCGTGTAATTGAGAGTACACACTGTGTAGTTTGTTTTTTTCACTTAAAATTGGAAGTAGCCTCCTCACTCGATAGAGGAGGATTTGAGTTCGTTTTGGAGCTGGGAGAGTTCAATGATCTCCTGACCGCACACCAGGAATCCGAATCATTCTCTAACGGTCTCTATTGAACCATGTGGGTGAGTTATTCCCTCTCCTAGTGTGTTTCTTACCAATTCTTTCTTGAGGGAAAGTTATTTTAGTTTGAATGAGTGAACGTTTATCCCTGATCTAGGTGATTCTTGGACGATTTGGGTGGCGTCGTTCATGTATACCGATCAGATATGATCGAGGTAGGTGGTCTGATGTTCCTTTCAACTATTGTGTTGAAATTGTGTATCATTGTGCTACGTGCCCATGGTTGGGGTGTCGTATGGCTGAGGCCTTTGCTGAAAAGATATCAATAATTGAGTTGATAATATAATTATAAGTTTAAACTATTGTTTGGGATCACTTCTTGGATCCAAGACCACCCTGGGGGTGCGTTCCTTTGTTTAGATGTTTGGCCAGGATACCTGAGGGTATTCCATGATTATATTGTGCATTGCTTTTTCTTGAAAGAAAGTATATCTAAATTGTTTTTTATGCTTTGGGCTTAGCCCAGTTCCTTTAGCCTGAGGGTGGCATTCTATTAGCCTGTGGGGAGTGTTCTAGTAGCATGTGGGAAGTGTTATATTAGCCTGTGAGCAGTGTTTTACTTAGATTGTGAGCAGTGTTTGGTTATCCTGAGGGTAACCTTTGTTTATGCCTGTGGGTAGTAGTCTTTGTGCCCAAGGGAAATATCATGTATTCCTGAGGTCAATGATCATTAAGCCTGAGGGAAATCACTCGTGGGTATTTGATTCTATTACCTGAGGGTAAGGATAGTATGTCTGAGGACACGGCTATTTAGAATATTCACTGTGGTGATTTTCCATCTTGTACCTACCAAGATGAAGCACAATATTGGAGTTGATAAGTAATAATTAAAATTGAAATGAAACTAGTAGTGATAGTTACTTTTGAGTAATTACTAGTTTACTACATTTACTTTTGCACACTATTGTGGAAAATGTTCACTATTAGTTGGGCACGGGCCTTTGGTGGGTGCCTACTGGGATTTATTTATCACACCCTATTGGGGTCATGTCTTTGGCTCAAACAGACTATATTTCTATAGGTGTCTATAGAGGCAAGGGTCCCTATACAGGTACATGATTGTAGCATAGGAGTAGGAGAGCATGCGACCGAGCTTAGGCTTTCGATGCTGCTGTGTTCTGTTCACTCTATTTTGTTCTATTGTTGAACCCTGTAATTTGAGTTGTATTGTATTGTATTTCAGTGTATTCTATTTGGTACGCTTTCATAGAAATAGTGACATGCTGCATTTTTATACATATCTGTTGGTTATCTTTTACTGTATTTGTTCATTTCTAGTTCATATTGTTTAGTACTTCTGTTGTTGTATGTTATATTCTTTTCCACTGTGCTACACTTTAAAAAATGAGGTAATAGTTTCCACAATATCAGAACTGGGCCATCGCTGCTAGTCAGCAGCCTCTGGCATTTGGGGAAATGTGCTTGAGGTCATGTGACCAACCGGGTTCGGGGTACCCGTTGTGTGGTTTCTGGATCCGAGACGTTACAAAGTGCTATCAGAGGATGTTATTTTCTTTGAATTATTTATTGGAGCCTTATTCAGGGATAGGATGGAAATGGTGGTTGGTAATAAACTGTGCCCGAGAGTACCTAACCCATGTACAGGGAAAAACAAATTTACCTCATGTTGCAATTTTTTTGATTTTGTAATTTTACAGTTGATTTGATTTTCACCATTGGGTGACACACTTGTGGTGTGTTGTTATTATTTATACTTGGGTTCTATTTAGTTGAAACCCGATGAGATGAGGGTATGCCATCACATGCATCATTTAAGAATATGTTAGAAACACATTCCATGCATAGTTTACATCCATGTAGGTGCATTATAAATTTCATGTTGTTGTGATAGATGTTGTTCTAGTAAATGCATGTTGTTTTGATAGATGCCTTGATAAAATACCTTCTATTTGATAAGGTATAGTTGTTTGAGGTTTCGTAGAATGAACACCAAACTTTGGTCCTTGAGGAGTATGGGCCCTCACTGGCCGGAATTCGGTGGATCATTGACTTGTTTACTTTCTTATAACATGTATAAGATGCCAAGATTTTATTTGTGGGGAGTATGGGCCATCACGGATAGGAATTTGGCACTTAACTGTTAGTTTCTGCATTTTTTTTTGAATCCGGAGTAGTTTCTAAAGCCCACTATCTGAAAAACCCCAGAATACACACTGTTTAGTTTTGACTACACACCATGTAATCTTCTGTTTGGGAAGAAATGAAAAAAACATTAAGTACATGCCGTGTACCGTAAGTACACGTCGTGTTGTTTATACCCGTGTCATAGGTCATGTGGGAAGAAGCACAGGATAGGGGAACTTTGAGGGCACACACTGTGTACTGATTGTACATGTCATGTTGTGTTGACCATGTGTCCTCCTTGTAACTAACAACACAGATGGAGAAATATGAGCTTATACACACCGTGTCAATGAGGTACACACTGTGTAGTTGAACCTAGGGATCCGACCGTGTAACTAACAACACGAGTCGGTGTTATACTTCCTAGTACACATCGTGTACCTTTGGGACACACCGTGTAGTCTGGACTAGTGAGAGACCATGTGGACTTGGCCATGTGG
Organism: Viscum album; assembly: GCA_963277665.1. NCBI lineage: Eukaryota > Viridiplantae > Streptophyta > Magnoliopsida > Santalales > Viscaceae > Viscum > Viscum album. The sequence goes on from OY728165.1 coordinate 933,870,461, forward strand.
CTGGGGAAACAGGGTGGTGTACATGTCGTGTGTAGGTGTAACATGCCGTGTAGTGTCATCTGAGTAGCCGGCTGTATCATTAAAACACGGGCAATTGGAATCTAATCCCTAACGTCGTGTCTATATGGAACACGCCATGTGGTGTGAGGTGTGTACCTGGCCATTTCACGAACGGCGTAGGTTGGTGAATCTCATATAGTACACACTGTTTGGATCTTATACACACCGTGTAGTCTTGTTCAAAAGAGAGTTGTGTGGCTTAGCTGTGTAGAAGTACTCGTGTAGGGAAGGAGGGTTCACGTAAATGCTATGTATTCCGAAGACACACCATGTGTTTGGGTTATTACAGGACCATTTTAGCTAGAGTACACACCCATGTGGATGGCCTGTGAGAACACATCGTGTTGTATTTATACAGGTCATGTAGTCAAGTTTTGTATATCTTGAATCCTTTCTTTCTCATGTTCCTTTCTTGGCCTCCTCGATTTCTGTCTTTGATAATCTAGATCTAAGGTGTGTGGTTGACCTTTTAGAATCATGCCACTGAGACGACCATTGGTTATTCTCCAGGAGAGCGGCGGCGATTATACTCTTGAGATGGTGGGCCATGGGATACTAGTGGATCCTCCAGCAGTGCCAGATGCGGCGCTAGACATTATACCAAACACAGGCGTGGATACACAGTTCCTTTAAGGATTTATGTGGTTTATGAAGACCTTCTAGGGAGAATCGTAGGCCCCCACATCTATGGTAGAGCTGATGCGTATCTTCTAGAAGTAGCATCCACCTATGTTTTCAGGGGATGGTGGACTACAGGCTGCGAATTCATGGTTGTATTCGATGTAGATGATATTCAAGAATCTGGAGACACCTCCTGGGAGGAGGGTCATGCTCGCCACATACATGTTGCGTGATTCCACCAATAGGTGGTGGGATGTTACCACCCAGTCTGAGAATCACCAAGACATGGCGTGGGAATATTTTCAGGCAGGATTCTATGACTTCTTCTTCCTGGAGACACTGCGGGCAGATCAAGCTTGAGAGTTCATGAATCTGCAGTAGGGTTCCATTTCAATGATGGATTATTCTGCCCACTTCACCGAGATATATCATTTTTCACCTGTTTTAGTAGGTGATGAGACATTGAGGGATAGTTTCATTGAAAATGGTCTTCGGTGTGACATCCGAGCACTGGTAAATGTTTTCACATTTTCTACCAAACATGCTATTGTGAACCAGACACTGATTACTGATCGAAACCTACAGGAAGCTAGTGGTATGGGCCAGGGCGATTCGACACCAGTTTCTGGTACTATTCCTACTGGTAAGAGGAATGGGCAAATGGATTTCTCTCATGGTGGTAGTACTATTCAGAAGAATATTATAGGTGGCTAGGTCATTTTCTACCAGTCTGGTTGAGAGGGGCACAAGAGACCTCAGTGTCAATGAGACATAGTGGAGTGCCAAGCTTGCAGAAAGATGGGTCATCTCCAGCATTTTTACAAGGCGTTTCCACTAGTGGCTAGTCACAGGGGTTCTGTGCAGACTCTGCATGTGGGAGTAGGACCAGCAGCTTCTTACCAGTCGCAAAATTGGGGTACGTCAGGGCATGCAGGCAGAGATGGTGGTTGTGGCTTTGGTAGCCAGACACTAGGATCTCAAAGGTAGTAGGGTGGGTCAGCTCAGGGTAGCCAGGCTGTGTTGCAGGGTCGTGGCACTGGGCAGACATATGTAGTGTAATAGACCCAATAAGAGCAGGGTCTCGGACCTTCCACTGTCAGACGTACTATTCTAGTAGATTCAGTTTTTTCTTCTGTACGTTTTGATACAGGTGCTACACATATCTTTATATATGTTCCCATTGTGGAGATCCTCGAGCTCTTTTTTTATTCTTCTTCTAATTTTATGGCGCTAGAAACTCTATTGGGGACTATAATGGCAGGGGTGAATCAGTACATGGAGTGCCCCCTAGAGGTTGTTGGGTGTCACTTTCTATGGGACCTCTATGTATTAGAGATGACAACCTATGAATTCATTCTCAGGACGGACTGATTGGTAACTTTTCGAGACTTTGTGGATTTTTATCATTGTAGGGTGAGTTTCATGTCTCCAGAGGGAGGAGAGTTTCTATACAAGGGTGAGTGGGATGTCCAGGTGAGCCGATATGGACCTGAGCATCATGGGAGAGGTGGTGTGATAGCCTAGATCGCGAGTTTATATCCGGATGACCAGGGAACCTGCCAGAAGGATTTCCCTATAGTAGTTGATCATTATAGGGATGTCTTCCCAGATGACTTTTTAGGTCTTCCTCCAGAGCGAGAGGTAGATTTATCTATTGAGTTGGTTCCAGTAGTAGCATCAATGTCCATTCCTTCTTATAGGATGGCTACACCAGATTTACAGGAGCTCAATAGGTAGTTGGAGGAGTTGGAGGCAAAGGGTTTCATCTAACCCAGTACATCTCCATGGGGTTCGCCTGTCTTGTTTGTGAATAAGGTGGACGGTACCCTTAGACTTTGTGTGGATTATCGGAAGCTAAACCAATTGACGGTCAAGAACTGATATACCTTTACAATGATTAATTATCTTTTTGATCAACTTCGAGGAGCACAAGTGTTCAGGAATATTAAATTAAGATCTGAATATCATCAGTTAAACGTTAGGCCATCGGATATACCGCTTACATCTTTTCAAGGAAGATATGGTCTATATGAGTACTTGGTTATGCCATCTGGAATCACGAACATGCCAACAGTTTTCATGGCTCTGATAAATCATGTGTTCCATCAATATCTATATTCTTATGAGGTAGTCTTCGTGGATGATATCTTGGTGTACTCTCACACTCGATACGACCATGCTACCCATCTTGAGATCATTCTAAGTACACTGAGAGAGCATCAGCTATATGCTAAGCTCTCAAAGTGCCACTTTTGGATGGACCATATTCACTTCTTTGGTCATATTATCTCAGAGGCAGGAGTTACAGTAGACCCAGAGAAGGTGAGAGCAATAGTTTCCTGGGAGAATCATAATAACGTGTTTGAGATAAAAAGTTTTTTGGGGTTGTCTGGTTACTACAGGCATTTTATATAGGACTTCTCCCACTTATCAGCATCGTTGACGAGTTTGACTAAGAAGGGTGTGAAGTTAATTTAGTCAGAAGCTTGTGAGACATCCTTCTAGGAGGTGAAGGGTAGGTTTACATCAGCACCAGTCCTGATACTTCTAGAGAAAGGGAAGAGCTATACAGTCTACTTTGATGCATCAAGTATTGGTTTGGGTATAGTGTTGATGTAGGGTGATCAAGTTGTTGCATATAGGTCTCGGTAGTTGAGGCCACATGAGAGGAATTACCTGACGCATGACCTCAAGTTGGCTGCAGTTGTTCATGTGTTGCACTGTTGGAGACATTATCTCTGGGGATAGAATTTTGTGGTTTTCACCGACCACAAAATTCTCAAATACATCTTTACTCAGTGTGAATTGAACCTGAGACAATGAAGGTGGGTCGAATACCTTCATTCCTTTGACTTTGAGCTTGCCTATACACCCGGTAAGGGTAATGCAGTAGCTGATGCACTGAGTAGGAAGACTCAGACATAGATAGTGTAGGAGGCCAGTGGTGAGTGGAAGATTATGGATTTGTTATCTGAGATGAATTTGGAGTTCCAAGATAGTCAGTGGAAAACCTATCTTTCATCCTTATATGTGACTTCTACCCTCCTGGATAGAGTGAGGATGAGACAGCTATCAGATTCAGAAGGCCTAGTTCTACGGGAGTTGGTGGCAACTGAGGACCCTCCTCCTGGATGGATGATAGGTGATGATGAGGTACTGTATTTCCAAGGACTAGTGTGGGTTCTAGGGGATATATGTGAGGATCTGATGCTGGAGTTTCATACTTCAGGTTGGGAAGTGCATCCCGGAGTTACCAAAATGTTTCGTGACTTGAGACTTCAGTATTGGTGGTCGGGTATAAAGATAGAAGTAGCTAGTTTTGTGACGAGATGTTCCACCTATCAGTAGGTGAAGGTGGATCATCATAGGCTAGCTGGACAGTTTCAATAGTTACCTGTTCCGGAGTGGAAATGGGATAATGTTGTGATGGACTTCATGACTTGGTTGTCAAGGTCACCTAGAGGCAGTGATGTCGTGTGGGTTGTTGTGGACAGACTTATGAAGGTAGATTGCTTTTTTTCGATCAAGTAGACCTACGGTGTCGATGATCTTAGAAATTTGTATATCCAAGAGGTAGTATGCCTTCATGGGGTCCTTAATTCTATCATTTCAGATAGGTATTCCCAATTTACGTCTCGTTTCTGGAAAATTTTCAGAGGGCATAGGCTACACATGTGCTTTTGAGCACAACTTGCCACCCTCATACAGATGGCCAGTCAGATCGTACGATACAGGTGCTTGATTATATGCTAAGTGAATGCATCCTGGAATTTGGAGGCTCTTGGGAGAAGCACATACCCCTGGTTGAGTTTTCCAATAATAACAGTTTTTTGGAAACTACTGAGATGGCACCTTATGAGGCATTATATAGTAGGCCATGCCGATCACATTTATGCTGGATGGAGGTAGGTGAGGTAGCTTTATTGGTACCATGTCTCATGCAGGAGACTTCTGAGTACGTCCAGTTGATTCATAAGTGGATGGCTACTGCACAGTCTCTTCAGAAATCTTATGCTGATTGTCACAGACGACCTTTGGAGTTTGTGGTTGGGGATCATATTTTCATGCGTGTTTTTCCAAGGTTGGGACACTGGAAGATCAGGAGATAGGGTTAACCTTTGCCGAGGTATGTGGGGCCATTTGAGATTCTGGAGAGAGTGGAGTTGGTTGCCTACCGATTGCAGTTACCACAACGGTATCGGGCCATGCACAATGTCTTCCCTGTATCTCAACTTCACCACTATCATTTAGACCCATCTCATGTTTTTCATCCCATGGAGGCTGATCTGCAGGTCGATGCATCCTTTGAGGAGCATCCGATTTTTATTATTGATAGGAGAATGAAGGTTCTCTGAGGCCAGTCAGTTTCTCTCGTTCGGGTGCTATGGCAGCATGGCCGAGTGGAGGATGAAACCTGGGAGTGGGAGACCAACTTACATGCTCAGTGGCCTGAGTTTTTCAAAACTATATCTTCACCACATTTGGAAGGGAAATTTTAGGATGAATTTCTTTAAGGGAAAAGTTTGTAAGAACCTGGTTCTTATTTTTGAGGTATGAGTTTCTTCTTTTCCCCTTTCCTTAAGTTTTTTTTGAGAAAATAAGAAAAATGGGGAAAAAAATCCCACATTTTGTGGGTACACGCCGTGTAATTTTCCACACGTTGTGTACTTTGGCCATATGGGATGAGTACATAGGGTGTGTAGGCCTGTCGGTAATAAAGGGTGTAAAAACTAACTACACGCCGTGTACTTTGTATTTACACGCTGTGTAATCAGTCGGCAGGTGAACAGTAAGGTAGTGGAGGCAGCCACCAGTGGAGCGACAGTACACGCCATGTAATCAGAAATACACGTTGTGTACTCATGCCAACAGATGAATAGTGCCACGGTGGAAACAATCTTCGAGAGGAATAGATTATAAAATGAAAAGTACACGTTGTGTACTTGAGATTACACACCATGTAGTTTGTTTGTTTTTTTTTTTTGCTTAAAATGGGCATTATCCTCCCCATTCTTCAGAGGAGGATTTGAGTTCATTTTGGAGTCTACAGAAGAGGCCAGAGCTTCAGAGATCTCCTGACCGCACACCGAGAATCTGAATCCTTCTCTGACAGTCTCAATTGAACCAAGAAGGGTGATTTCTTCCCTCTCCTTGTGTGTTTCTTACCAATTCTTTCCTAAGGGAAAGTAATTTGAGTTTTAATGAGTGAACTTTTATCCCATATCTACATCATCCATGGATAATTTTGGAGGCATCGTTCATGTATACCGATCAGATATGATCTAGGTAGGTGGTCTGATGTTCCTTTCAACTATTGTGTTGAAATTGTGTATTGTTGTGCTATGCGCCCATGGTTGGGGTGTCGTATGGATGAGTCCTTTTCTGAAAAGATATCTATAATTGCATAGATAATCTAATGATAAGTTTAAACTGCCATTTGTGATCACTGCTTGGATCCTGGACCACCCCAAGAGTGCGTTCCTCTGTTTAGTCATTTGGCCAGGATACCTGAAGGTATGCCATGATTATATTGTGCATTTCTTTTTATTGAGATAAAGTTTATCTAAATTATTGTTTATGCTTTGGGATCAGCCCGCTTCCTTTAGCCTGAGGGAAGCATTCTATTAGCCTATGGGCAGTGTTCTATTAGCATGTGGGCAGTGTTCTATTATCCTTGGGAAGTGTTTTAGTTAGCCTGTGGGAAGTGTTTGGTTAGCCTGAGGGTAACTTTTGTTTATGGATGTGGGCAGTAGTATCTATGCCCGAGGTAAATATCATGTATGCCTAAGGGAAATTATCATTATTCCTGAGGGAAATTACCTACGGGTATTTAATTCTGTCACCTGAGGGTAAGGATAGTATGTATGAGGACATGACTATTTAGAATATTCACTATCCTGCTTTTCTATGGTGTACCTGCTAAGCCGAAGGACAATCTTAGTGGTGATAAGTAATAATTAAAATGGAAATGAAACAGGTAGTGATAGTTACTTTTGAGTAATTACTAGTTTACTGCATTTACTTTTTCACACAGTTGTTGCACATTTTCATTGTCAGTTGGGAATGGGCCTTTGGTGGGTGCCTACTGGGATTTATTTCTCACACCCTTTTTGGGTCATTTCCTCAGCCCAAACATACTATATTGTTGTAGGTGTCGACAGGGGCAAGGGTCTCTATACAGGTATATGATTGTAGTAGAGGAGTAAGAGAGCATAGGACCGAGCTTAGGCTTGCGATGCTGGTGCGTTCTGTTCACTCTATTTTGTTCTGTTGCTTTACCCTGTACTTATGAGTTGTATTGAATTGTATTTAAGTGTATCCTGTTTGGGCTTCTTTCATAGAAATATTGACACGCTGAATTTTTATATATATATTTTGGTTATCTTTTACTGCAGTTGTTCATTTTTAGTTTATATTATTTACTGCTTCCACTGTTGTATGTTATTTTCTTTTCCATTGCACTACACTTTAAAAAATGAGGGCATAGTTTCCCCACTATCAGACTTGGGCCCTATCTACTAGTCATCAGCCACTGGCTTTTGGGGAAATGCGCTTGATGTCATGTGACCAACCGGGTTCGGGGAACCTCTTGTGTGGCTTCCGCATCTGGGACGTTACATACATCGCGAGATTCACTATCATCTCAGAAGGCATCTCCAAATTCTCAAAGATAGAGAGTATATCCTCCAACCATGAATATGTATCCTGTGGTCCTCCATCCTCTAAAAAAATAGGAGTTTGCTACTACTGAAACACCTTGTTCAACTCTAACATAGTTGGGGAATGATGTGGTGCTCCTTGAATATTTTTCATCGTCCTTATAAAACCTTCACAGAACTATGCATCAACACCTATGACCTGTATAATAGTTGGTGCCAAGACAGGCCCAATGGGAGGATCTTTTGGTAGTCCATGGTCTATCATATTTGGTTATTGATCATCACCTTGTACCTGGCATACAATTGGAGGACATCTTGGGGGCATGACTCTGCGAGTTCAAGCGCACACCTCAGTTTAATATTATCATGGAATTAAATTTATAATTGAAAGTACATAATATGTGAAACAATTAATTCATGTTTTCAAAAGGATGGTTACATAGCATGTAGAAAACTTTCACAACATGTTTCCTTAAGTTTTAACATGGGTGTATACCTCTACCAACTTGGTCGTGTACTACCCCCTACACACGGCGTGTTCCTCAGGAGACACAATGTGTACTTTAATATTCCCTCCTACCCAAGTACTTATATATGGATAGAACATCATGGTTCTATTGGTGTAACACTACATGGTGTGTTCACCCTAGAAATGGTGTGTACAACTAAGTTCAATCCACCTGTGTCGTTAGTCACACGGTCGGACACACAGTCGACTATATCATGACATGTACTCCCAATACACGATGAATTCTACCAAAATTTTACCAACCCCATGTCTCTTATCAAACATTCAGTCACATGGTTAACAACTACACAGTAGGTACATACAGTACATGACATGTACTTAAGAAAAGTTATTTCTTCCAGAATAGAAGAACACATGGCATGTGTTCATAACATCACACACTGTGTTTTCTAGGTTTTCAGATAGTAATCCTATGAAACATCTATGGAAGCCTTAAAACATAAAATTTGGGCCAAGTCATGCGAAGTTCTGATTCATGAGAGCCCATACTCCCTGTAAATCAAAGTTTGGCATCTTTATTCGTGTCATATCTTAATAGAATTCAATTAAATTTCAAACATGATCCACCAAATTCCAATCCAAGAGGTACCATAACACCTTAGGGACCAAATTTTGGTGTCCATCCCAATGAAATAATACATTTTCCAATACCTTATCAATATAGAAGTTATTTCTATAATGTAATTTATCACAACAACCTGTATATCTAACACCGTGTCTATCACAACAAGATGAAATCAATGATGCACCCTAAATAGAATGAAAATATTGCATGACATGTGATCTCTAGAAAGTGACTATATGATGCATGAGATAGAATACCCTTATCTCATTGGGTTTCAATAGAAATATAACCTTAATGATATCAATAATAATAGCACAAAACAGGTGTTTCAGCAAACAATGAAATCAAATCAAATATAACAATTTCAAAACCATAAAAATTGAAATATTCGAGGTAATATGGATTTTCCCTATACACAGGTTAGCTACTCACGAGCACAACTTATTAAAAACTACATATTCCTTCCTATCCCAATCTATAGGCTCTAAATACTAAGGCAATGTAGAAAATAAAACCTTCCTCGGATACCATTTTTTAACATCCCGACTCTGGGTGTCACCCAATGGTGCCCCGTATTTGGTTGGCCACATATCCTCAATGGCGTTTCCCCAAATTACAAAGGCCACCAACAAGTAGTGGGGGCCTAGGGTGTGATAGTGGGAAAACTATTCCCACATTAGAAGAGTATACATAGTGTAAAATACAAAGTAAACAATAACAGATGCACTAATACCATATAATAGAAGTAAACATCAGAAGAATGATAGTAATAAAATAACTGGAGAATATATATAAATGATTCATGCCACATGTGTTTAGTAAATCATCCAAACAAGTCATAATGCTAGAAAATATAATAAAGAAACCAAACTATAGAAAATAGTAAACTCCAACAGCATCGCAAGCCTCAGCTTGGTCCTATGCTCTCTAACTCCAATAGAAATCAAGTACCTGATGTAGAAGGTTGGTTTAACTTATTTATACCTACAACCATATAATCTATTTGGGTCCAAAACATTACCCAAACAGGGTTTGATACATATCCCAATATAAAAACACCAAAATATATATGCCTAACCGTCATTGAATATATATATATATATATATATATATTAGGTAATATGCAGAAATGAAGAAATAAACTAGGAATTACTCAAAAGTAAAAAAAATACTATAGTTTTAAATTACATTCATTTTCATTTATTATTAAATCCATTAAATCATGTAAACCATGGGATCTAGCCCAATATCTGTGTCCCATATCTAATAGTAACAAAACAGATGTCTCATAAGACCATCTAAACAATCAAGTAAGACCATGTCTAATATTGTACTTTGTATTGGTGAACACATCACAATCATTCAATTATTAAATAACCACCCTCTCGGAAAGATCTCACAGTATAATCCTCTATGGTCTATGATAACAATAATTCATTTAATAATGACCCTATGGGTTTCTCTCTCAGTATAACCCCTTTGGTCTAACATAGCACTAATCATTTTCAAACGACCACCTAGGCAGCTCTCACGGTCAACACCCCCTGGTCAACATATCATCAATAAAATATAAATGACTATCAGGGCAGATGTCATGGTCTAATCCCCCAGGTCGATGACCACCTAGAAGCTCTCATAGTTAATACCCTTGTGTCAACTTAACAGTGATCCATAAATAAATGACCCTACCTCAGGAAGCTATCACAGTCAAATCCCCTTTGGTCAAACTTGCACAATGAACATCATATACAAATCATAAAATCAATAACTCCATCCTAACAAAATAAGGCCTGGAAAACAAGGCAATCCTAATAGGAATTCTAGACCAACCGGCCATAAACAATAAATAAAGGTAAACACACCCATGGGGTGTCCCATAAACATGGTATCTAACCTTACGCATATGTAACTGCCCTTTATCAATCAACCAACCATACCATAATAGGTAATAAACATGGTTAAATTCCAAAATACATAATACCCCAAATGTGGGTACATGGAAATTTTAGCACATATAATCCAACTAATAACAATGAAAGGCACAAACCACCTACCTTGATGTCATACGATCAAAACTCTTGAACGTCAGTCCTTGAATCGGCACAGATCTACAAAAAAGTTAAAAACACCCAACCTTGAATCACTCGTGAGGAGGAATCAGGAAGAGGGGCTCTAGGGGAAATGAAAACTCATCTCTGGGACTCCAATGAACCTGAAAATGTCTCAATTATAGTTTGAATAGATAATTGAGAGGGTTTTGGAGTTTTTCTGGCCTTCCATCACACTCATGTATGAACCACTACCATAAGAAAGAGTCTCTGAAGATGATACATAACCCCGATCTGATTTATCAAATAAAAATAAAAGTACATGGTGTGTTCATTAACCATACACGCCTTGTATTAACCTCAACTAGCCTCTAAATGAAGCGGTCTTCTAGGTCATCACACAGCCATGTACTCGGCTATTACATGAGCAGTACATGGCTATATTCGGCGACCAGGTACACAGCGTGTACTCATAAGTACACGGCCTGTACTTAGAAAATTTCCATTACTTCCTTTCCTCAAAAACAACTCAAAATCAAAATCTATACCTAAAATGAAGATCCGGGTTCTTACAGATCTTCAAAACCTTCTAATTTGAATTACCCAAAACATTGATGTGGTACATCATTAACTTTGAATTGTGTTATGAGGTCCTCATAGTGCTTTAATCCTTCATGGAAACTGATGCCTTCCATGAAAAAAACCCCTTTCTAACCCCATAAATCATCACCTCTTAACCACAAATCATTATCCTCCCATGAATGGTTTGCCTCCCGCAAACTGGGAACCTCTCATGAATTGAATTTTCTATGCGGTCTTCATAGCACACTTTGTGGTCCACATGGTGTGATTCATGGTCTATATAGCACTACTATACAGAAATATTCCTTTGCTGAATTTCCTTAACCATTTCACGTACCTCCTTTTTGGTCTTTGAACTACGCTTTGAAGTCTATGAACTTTGTTCAGTGATCACCTTTATCAAAAACATTCCTTTTACATAATGCAGACTCCCTATTTTGAGGCACAAATAATTGGTAAACACTAGGAAAATGCACATTCTTAAACATATGCTTCGGAAACACTAAACATACTGTAACACAGTTGTCTGTATTTTTCAACAAAAATAATCAACCGAAAAATATTGTAATGTTACCTTGAATGATTTTTTTCCCAACACTCCCCCCTTTGTTTCTTATGACAAATATTCATATTTTGATACCTCAATAAAACTTCTTCCATCTTCTTCCAACATTATATTCATGTGATTTAGACATAAATCAAATATTTAATCATCACATACTCTAAGAATACATGATCCATGCTCATCATGAGAAACAAGAGTAACATGAAAAGTTCATCAATGATTCACTTCATTCTAAAACCTCTCAATAAAATTCATCATGAACCAAATATTTCATGATATATATCCTTTTATTGATCACTTTTATCACCATCAAATTTAATACCCCCCCCTTCTTAAATACTCCACCTATCAACTTCTCCCCCTATCAGCTTCTCCCCCTGTCTTCATTAAGATAGTTTCTTTTTATTTTATAACCAAAACTTCTCTCCATTTTTCAACAAACTTTAAGGTCACTTCATTGTGTTCTAGAACAGGGTAAAGAACATAGATCATCATATTAGGGAAAAACACAGCATACCTTGGGGAGGGGGTCCAATATCCACACTTTTTCAAGTGTGGGGAGTCAACTCAACTCCAATAGCCTGTTGATGATATTCAAACACTTATTTGGGTAATGCCTTTGTCATAATGTCTACAAATTGTAGTTATGTAGGAACATACTCCAATTTCACAAGTCTTTGCTTCACCTTCTCCTTGATAAAATTATAGTTTATTTCAACAGGCTTTGTCCTTAAGTGATAGACTGGACTTTTTCTCAGATTTATATCACTTGAATTATCACAATGGATTCCGATCAGAGATTTAATGTTAACTGTCATATCATCAATCCACTGCATCATCCATAATAACAACATGTAATCTTGAGTATCCACAATATATTCAGATTCTATGGTCCTCAATGAAATTAAATCCTATTTCTTTCTTATCAAAGAAGTAAACAATCCACTAAGATAGATTGCATCAACTGATGTCAACTCTCTATCATCTGCTGAACCAGCCTAATCTACACCTTTATAACCCAAAAAATCTTCATGATATTTTTCATTATACATCAAGCTAAAATCCACGACACCATTGATATATCAAAGAATTATTTTCACTAAAATAAGGTGGGTTTCATTTGTATTAATTTGATATATTGCTGCATGGAATGTATAAAAATAAATATCATTTTATGTAATTGTCAAGTAAAATAGATTTCCAATGACTTTCTTGTATTCTATAACATTTAATGCATTAACTTTATCATCTCATGATAGTTTAATTCAATTATCCATTAGATTCATCATATCCTTGTAATTATACATTATAAATATTCTCAAAAACTTCATAGAATATTTATATTGATAAATAAATGTTCCATTATTTCCTTGTCTCACTTGTAAACCAAGGAAAAATGTCAGTTCACCAATCATTGACATTTAAAATTAACTTTTCCTGAGTTTTGTAAACTAATTGCATTATTCTTCATCTGGTCCACTAAAAATTATTCCACCAATATACACTAGCACAATCATCCTTTTATTACTATAATTTTTGACATAGAGATTGTAATCAACTCCCCCACTCTGAAAAATAGGCTTCTTAAAAAATTGATCTAGTCTTGAATACCATTTTCTTAGTGATTTCTTCTGCCCATATAGTTCCTTCAACAACTAAAAATATTGTTAACATTTTCATGAATGAGAAAACCATCTGGATACTCAATATAAACATCATCTTCTAGAACCTCATTCAGAAATGTTGACTTGGCGTACATCTGAAAAATATTAAACCTTCTTTGAACTATTATGCACAAGAATAATTTGATTGTCTCAATCCTAAAAATAGGTGAGAATGTTTCATCAACATCGATACCCTCTATCTAGGAGTACCTTTTACACACTAGCTGTGCTTTTTTTTAAATCACAACCCTATCTTTATTAATCTTGTTATGAATGACCCATTTAATCATGATGACAACCTTATCTATTGGTCTCAAGATAATCACCCTTGTCTAATTCATCTCAGTTTTTTCAAGATATTCATTTATATCCTTAACCCAATTCTCATATCCAGACACTTCATCAAAACATATAGGCTTTACCTATGATAATAATGATTCTAACTATAGATTATTCATCCTCCTAATATTCACTTTCTGTATATGATAATCAATTATGATCTCTATATCAATTCCATATTTTATCTTTGGTCTTTGTGCAGATACTAGTTTATGCTCATCCTTTTCATTATCTAAATCTTCTTTTGAATCAGCCTCTATAAATAGAACATCCCTTGGTATTCTTATCTCGTCATCAATATCCTCCTAAGAATAATCATAAATTTTTTGATGATTATAATCATTCTCTACTATATTTATATCATTTATTTCAACTACCTTTTCTATCAACTTAATAGAGAATTTATATTCTTTAATTTTCTTTGAGTATCCAATAAATATACCTTTATCTTCATGATATTCAAACTTCCTATATTTATTCATATTGATAAGAAAAAAATTACTTTTGAAGACTTGAACGTACTTGAATGTTGGATTCTTTCTATACTATAGCTAATATAGATTCATCTCTTATTTTGGACATAATAACATTGTATTTGATGTGTAGACTGATGTAGTCACTACTTCTTTCTAGAACTTTTCTGGAAATCCTTTCTCAATGAGCATTGTTCTAGATATGTTGTTGATAATTATATTTCTTCTCTCAAATACTCTATTTTTCTATGGATTTATTACTACTGAAACTTAGTGAATTATCCAATTTTTCTCAAGATAATATTCAACTTTGATATTTTTGAACTCTTTTCCATTTTCTATTTAGATCTTAGGGATTATTTGGCCTAAATATTTTTCAACTTCCCTTAGATATGTTGTTATGAAACTGAACACCTCAGACTTGTGAGTGGTGACTGAAACCCATTTCATTCTAATAAAATCATCAATGAATAGAACATAATATCTACTCCCATTAATATATATTGGTGAAATAGGTCTTAACACATCAATACTCACCAACTCAATCAATTTTGTTGACCTTTTCTTTTTTCCATTATATATATTTCAGATGGTATTCCCCTTTTGATAATCATTGCACATATGAGTATGATCACATGATAACCTAGAGAGGTATCGAGCAACATCAAATTTCACCAAATCTTCCAAAACAATTTGGCTCAAGTGACCAAGAAGTTTATGTTATAAATTGTTTTCTTATTACTTGGATAGAAATCACATATCTTATTCTCCACTTACAAGTTAGAGATTTCATTTTGTATGTTTTCCCTATAAAACAAATGCATCATCTTTTTCCTTGATGAAACATAATTTTATGGATAATCTTATGGTATTTCCAGAGTCACAATAACTTCCTTTTTGTATCTAATTATTTTCATTAATTCCTTATTTCTTATCATATGATAGGATCATCCACTATCAATGATCCATATTCCAGTGTGATCTGATGATTTGAAATCAATCTCTGTAACCATATCCTCTTTAACTATTTTCTTTTTTGTTAATGTTTTTGGCGTCATACCTAGTACAAATTTATAGTCTTTATCTTACTTAAAGAATGATGGACTAGATTCATCTTGTAATGTTAAAAACTAATTTCTCATTTTCATCTCATTTGATGATTCATTTAATTACTACTTACAACCACATTAATTATGCTTTGGAAAATTTCTCTACATTGTTGATGAGAAATATCTTTCAATGCGCCCAAATACCCCACACCTGAAATAGTGACCATCGAATAGTGTTCTAAAATATTGAATTATGTATGGATTCCTATGTTTCTCTTGTTCCTTTAGTACCTCTTGGCTATGGAACATACATTTTGTGAGTGTCTCTTCTTTCCAAAAAAATAACATCTCTTGTGAAGTGAATCGCTATGTGAAAATACTAAATTAAAGATTTTACCTACGGTTCTATGAATATTTTGGATATTATTCATACCCAAATCAATCTTTAACCTCAGAGTGGGAGGTTGTGGTCTAACTTCAACCATTATTGCTTTCTATTTTTGATTAAAATACATACCAAACGTATCATTATAATCAACCATATTTCTTTCCTGACAATGCTTTTTATATTTCATTAGAACTATTAATTAGTATTTTACTTTTTATGATGGCTTTGTATCCTTATTGTCTAAAATCAATATTTTCTCTTGACATTTCACTTTCCTTCTCATATAGACAACTTTCTCTTCAAGTTCTTCAATATATATGATTCTATCTTTTCTGGTATTAGTCAAACTATCAACCTCTATTTTCTATTCTTTTATTTTTGATTTTTTACTCAACATCCTTTTCTGATCTTTCTGGAGTTGAAGTTTTAATCATTTCAATTTTAGCCTATAGTTCAAACTTTTCTTCTTTTTGTTGTTTCATATAGATTTTTCCATAATTAAACACCTAGTTTGATTTTTTTGATCTCCAAACATCTATCTCTTCAAGAATAGATTCTAAATCAATTTTAAGGTAAACTTGACCTTTTAATTTTCCTTTATCATTTTCACTTTTTTCCTTTGTTTTTGAATTTCTGAAAATTTATACCATAGAATCCTATTCATGATCCTTACAGTCCTCCAATTCTTATACCTCAGATTCTTATGAACTATCATCTTCTTTTGAAAGCATACTCTTCTTTTGTAAAAAAAATTCTCTTTGTACTCCTATTCACTTTGACATTGACTGATTACTTCTTCCTAGTAATTTCATCCTTGTCTTCATCATAATATTGAAACTTCTTAGGAAACATTGCTGCAATATGTATAATATTTCTACATCGAAATCATTCAACTGGAAGTTTTCCATTGAAATTTCATCGTCCTATCTAGTTTTTTGGGGATGAATGACATGAAATCATCCACATTGTCTTCCTCTTAAATATCTTCAACAGTGAGCTTATGTGTGACCTTGAATGCCACTTCATTGGACTTTCCCTTTTCCACAACATTGTTATCATGATTTCTCATCTCATATGAATCAAGAGTACTATACAAGCTATCCAATACCAGCACCTTCATATATTTACCTTCCAATCCCTAAACATTAAAAATAAACTGAGGTGTTAGTTTTATCAATATACACTTAACAATATTTATATCTTTAATAATTTCACCAATACCATCTATATCTTTGATAGTAAATATTCCCTCAGTCAAATAATATATCAATAGATTCAATAGGGATCATTATCAGATCCTAGCCCTTGTTCTATAGAACCTATAGTTGTTCTTCTCTCACTTTTGAGTAAACCTCGTTAATATTCAGAAAATTTTCCCAAATAGCATGTGATGACTTACATGACATCACCTTTCTATATATTACATTGGGTAGGGATCCCACTAAAGCATTCATTCCTTTAGCATAAGCATTCAATTCTCTATGTTATACTTCTGATAAAACATTATGGTCCATACTAATAGAAATACCATGCATTATAGTTGTAAATACATCCATACCAAATGATCGAAAGAAGTATTTAATTTGATTCTTCCATATCTGAAAATTGTTTCCATCAAATATCAGAATCCCTTTGTGATTAATAGATTCCATTTTTTCAACTGAGAGAGAGCCATTGAGTTTCAACCTTTCCCTATTATAACAAATATTATCAGAACTAGGTTAAATACCTTGATAGGTGGATGATCATAGTATAATAGATTAAAACAATTTCTCATTTAGATCTTGTTGTTTTGTTGAAAAAAACACTCTTCTCTCTCCTTCTTGAAGCAATGTATGAATAGAAATGAAATCATTCACAAGATATAACAATTTTAATTGGTTAAAACCCAATAGGATACTTCCAAAGAGCATTAAATGGAAATTTTCATATGTTCCAAATATACTAAGTCTCATGGCCAAAATACAAGGTTCATGCAATATCAGTTCTATGCTCAGGATTGCTGCCTTTACAATTATTTAGGTTCAATTCACTACTTTCCCAAGTGTCACTCCATAACTCTATTGTATGGCTCACTAATGGTGTAAAGGATCACCTTATTCCTCCTTATTTTCTCACTATTATAGAATGGACCCACTCAAGGTTTATAGACATGTGGGTCCCTTCATTATCATTAATGAATACATCCTCAACTGTAGGTAAATACTCTATTAAGGTACCTATTTTCCACATAATGTTATTTTGTGGAAATTTATTTTAGTAATTATTTTAGTCCCTCCTTGATCATTAATTAATCCTCTATGAACTTCCTTGAATCCTCCGTGAAATGCGTTTCACCGTGTGGCATGAGTGCTTCACGGTCTCCTTCTTCTTCATAGACTACCCCCTACTTCATGAATGGTTGATGCCTTGAGGACCACCTCTATTACATGGTTCATTCTCCTTTACAGGTTATAGATCCTAGAAAAACCCATTTCATGAACTTTCTTCATGAAATACTTCCTCTTTCATATAATCCTCCCTTGAAAACTCTTCTACTTTGCAGAATTCTCCCTCATGAACAACTTCAAACATCACCAAATTCTTCCCAGAGTGATTATCTTTTCTAATATAATTATCTCTACCTTTTGATCTAATTAGGGGACTTTATGAGATGTATATATAAAACCCACTAATTTTAATTACAAAAAACTTCAATATGGTATAACCTTCCCCATGAACTCTATTATGTGGTCAGCATAGCTCCTTAATCCTTTGTGGTAGCGGATGTCTTCCTTTAATGAAATCCCCTTTGTGGATTCTTAAATCATCACCTATTGACTGAAAATAATGATCCTCCCATGTTGTTTTTCCTCCCGTGATCTATGAACCTCCTGTGAATTGATCTCACTACGCAGTCCACATAGTACGGTCCGCATAGCATTGCTATGCGGAAATCTTCCTTTGTTGGTTTTCCTTCTTCATTCTGTGTAACTCCATTTTAGTCAATGAACTACATTTTTCAGTCCATGAACTACAGTATTTGAACTCATTTTTAGAAAACCTTACTTTTCCATTAAACAAACTCCCGATTTTGAGGCCAAAAACATTTAAACACTAGGAGACTATACCATCTTAAACATATGATTCGGCAACACCAACTAAACTAAAACATGGTTATCTTGATTTTAAAAAAACACAATCAACCCAAACATATAGCAAGGTTACCTTGAGTGGTTGTTTTCCCAACAATATCCTACTTAGACTTTTCATGATCAAGTCAAAATGTTAAAACGTTTTTGCATGACTTGGTTGGGGAATTATAATTCCTTCACATGATCAATTGGTTCATCACATGAAGCACATATTCATGTCGTGTAATCCATTTGTTTGTTGCCCAGATTTACCTATCATAAGAACCTTGTGATCATGTTGCTTTCTGCTCTGATAATTCCACTCTTGCTTATGTGATCTCATGAGTCTCCTCCATTTCATGTGTGTTGTTGTGTCTTTTTTGTGATGAGGGGAGGGATTTATAGGGCTCTCTAACCCTGTTCTTTTTTTACCTTCACGATGAGTATATCACTGATATCAGTTTTTTATGGAGGTATTATCACATTATGTACTTAATATGACACTATCATGGGTCATCCAAGGAATGACATGAAAAAAGGTGACCTTGATAACATTATTTCAACATGATATTGATTGGAAGCTTGGATTAACAAAGGGATCTTGCATGGTCATGTTGAAGAGTCAAATATCCTTTGCAAGATTAGACTGATATGTCTGTGAGTCTTATTATGACAAGGATTCCAATTGAATAGTATTTTCCATGATCAAGTGATACTTTTATGGGTGTCATTCATGAGATTAAGTTGACTTATTTAACGTCTTTCATATGATCAATAGTGATCACCCGAGGTGCATAACCCCATTGTATGAGGAACAGTGTAACTTCAACCACAAGATTTCTCCTCCTTTTCATCTTTATTTATTTTTTAAAAAATGGGATTTGGGTGATATTTAGGTGACTATCCCCTGATATATCTCATTATCAGAGGAGTTTTTCAGGCATCCTCTTCATGATTATCAGTACTTGTCTGGGGCCCTTTCCAAGAAAAATTTGGCTTATTAGAGGCCCTTTGTGAGATCAAGTTGTCTTGTTAAAGGCCCTTCATGAGATCAAGTTTACTTGTTGATGGTCCTTTTTGTGATCAATAGTGTTCACAAGAGGCACATAGCCAATTCATATAATTATAGTGTAACTTCGACCACATGAATCCTCTAACTTTTTTAGCTTTATTTCTTTATTTTATAAGGGGATTCAGGTGATTTCAAGGTTTTTGTCACCTGATATGTAATTTCATTAGAGGATATAATTAAGTAGCCTTTTATTGATCATTAAAACTTATCTAGGGCCCTTCATGAGATCAAGTTGTCCTGTTAGTGGCCCTTCATAAGATCAAGTTGGATTTTTCATAGGCTCTTTGTGAGATCAATTTGCCCTGTTAAAGGGCCTTCACATGATCAATAGTGATCACACAAATTACCTAACTCCTTTATATGATGAATATAATAACATTAACCACATGATTGTCTATATTTATTAGCTTTATTTATTTATTTTACAAGGGGATTCGGGTTATTACCAGGCATCTATTTCCTGATATGTCACATGATCCTGGGAGATTTTTAGATTACCTTTACATGATCATAAACACTTTTCTAGGGGCGTTCATGAGATGAACTAAACTTTTTAGATCTCGTTTATGATATCAATTCAGCTTTCCAAATCCCTTTGTGATATCAATTTTTCATTTCTAAGGGCCTTCCCATGATCAATAGTGATCACACAAGGCACTTAACCCCTTAGTATGAAGAACAACATAACTTAAATTACATGAAGCCTCTACTTTTAAATCTATATTTCTTATTTTACGTGGATTTCATCCTTTTCCCATTGATCATTCATCATGGCATCACAAGATCGAAAGATATCTTTGAGAATACTTCACATGATTTTCATTACATTTTTAGATTACTTTTTAAGAATAAAAGGGATTATCATATGGGCTTTGTGTGATGAATCAAACTACGTAATGGGACACTATATGATTAGAATGTACCATAAAAAGGGGTTCTTTTGATCATGAAATGATCATCTAAATTTTATGAACTATTATCATGTCCTTCATAGGGTCCTATGATCACGTATATTCTTAGGCGTTGCGTGATCTTCATGACCTAGCTGCTTTAACTACATGTATCCATGATGTTCCTACATTTTTTATGCATAGAAAATAATGCCCATAATTCAGATATTTCCTTGATCCTAGAATTATTGATGCTCATTTGGTGGGTGTCAAAAATTTCACCCACATAAGAGTGAGGTCCACAAGGACAAGGAATAATTTTAAAGGAATGTATTTTCTCACCTGAGTCCTTCAGGCTTCCACTGATCGGTGTCCTGAGTGGAATTTAGTATTCCAAGTGACCTTTGGTATTCTGTAAAACGCCTTATAAATAGGGTAATGAGTGAGCCACTCATTACACTAATTAATCAGACTCTATATCTATTGTAAATTATTCTCTAGTGTGATTTATTCATAATACATTTCCAAAAGAACCATCTCACGAGACCTATTTATAGGACCACTTCACAAGATTTGATCATGTGATATCACCATAAGACTTCTTTTGTCTGAAAACCCTTCTTAATCAATTAATTACTTAATCTTAGGTTTTTCATCATGTCCTTGATTGTGGGGTCATTTCACATGCTTTTAGTGGTCCATCGATGCTTTTTCATGTGATCATTGGATAATTGTGTGACTTTATTGGCCTCTATATGTACATGTGATTGTGTGGAATAAAATTATATCATGTGATTGTGAGAAGCCTCCTAGGTCACATGCTTCATGATGCCTATAATAGGTTATGTGATCATGAACCCTTATATGGGTCTTGCAATTCCTATTACATTTTTGTCTTTTCATGCCATGTTTAACTAGTTTCCTTTTCTGGATTTTATACCTCTTAATGTATACTTTATGGTATTTTGAATATGTCTTATAGTATGAAAACATATTCTAATGTAGCTAGCAAGAGTGATATGATTGCTGGGAATCATAATGTTAAACCTCTATATCAATTGTTTTCTAAAAACATGGATTTAAAGGGGATTATCTCAACTAAAATTGAGAACTATCTTCTTTTGTACCAACTACCCCTGTATGGATTTGGTCTCCTCGATGATACTTCCATTCCTTTTAATGACTATAATCTTACATCTTATTGGTTGTCACATTCATTTGATTACATTCAAATGACAATTTCTACATATGGAAAATTATTTTTGGAAACCCTCCAAGGGCTATACCACATATTGGATAACTCTCCTTGGGGTATAGATGGTTTTGATCTTTCACATTAGCCAATTTCTTAGAGTAATTTGACTATACTCATCTCCAATTTGAAATATTTCTAAAGTGGTTGGAGCTCTAAGTGGGTCTTTCAACCTATAGGTGACTTATCTAATGAATGGAAATGGGTCATTTAGGTCAAGTAGAGATGTCAATAATTATTCAACAAGTTACATGTTATTCGTCATTATGAGGAGATATAGACTTCTCAGTTTTTCATGTTTCATCAGTTGGAACTTATCAATGATCTAATTAGTCAATTCTTTCACAACACTAATTTCCTTCATATATATTATATCTAAGTAGGAATTACCCTTTGGTATATTTATCAACTGGTAGGGATACCCCCTATTGGAGATATGTATGAAGAATATAGTCCTTATATATATATAGGATGACCCCACACAAACTATGACCCTTTAAGGGGACATGGTCACCATTATGAAGGAGAATTCAAGGAAGTAGATGAACCTATGCTCTCTCATTTCATTCAAGGATTAAATCAACATATTCATTTACTATATCAGGACTCAGCTTGCTATTATATTCCCTCATCTATTCCCTTCTTGATAGTTTCTAAACAAAAAAAGTTGTTATTAGATCATTATTGAAGCTGGGGAGTTTTTATTTTGGGTACACTGAATAAGACTAGAGGTATACTCAAGCATTCATCGAGTGGTATTTTTATCCTTGTTTTTTAATTGATGTATTTTCCCCACTAAGGATTCACACTTGGGAATTTGAGTATGAATGTTTGTGATGGGAGCCTAATTAGAAGAGGGGTGCCTTCTTAATCTTTTCTTATTGACTATTGCTCGTATTTATCTACTGCTTGGTCACATTCAACAAGGAGACACCCCCTATAGGATTGATATCTCTTTACAGTTATTATTTGGCTAGATATTAAAGAAATTCTTGTGTTATAAGTATTAGAACACTATTGAAATCCCTAATTCTTTGTTCTATCCGAGGATGTTGAATATTTCTAGGGTAAAGGCAATACCACTAGGTCCTAATGAGGTTACCAAAATGTTGGTCCATCATGATCATTTTGACTACATTCCATATCCAATGTAGGTTGGGATAATTTTCAATAATGGAAGCGGATCTCTCAATGAGAGTTCATATAAAATATCTCTCTGGGATGGGTTTATTATGGCTCATGTAGACAATATGATCATCTATGAGACACATAACCCCTATCGTTTTTCTCTCTATTTTTGTTGTATTCAAAGGGTTTCTCCTCTTCATTTTGATTGCATGTAGGGTGAGCTATGTCCTAGAATTATTCAGAAATTTTTTATTATGTTGGTTCATGAAGACCCAAATGCTAATATTATTATTCCACCATTAGGTGCCCTTGTCTCCTAGTCTTATGACTACTGTAACACCCCAAGCTTCCATGATACGTTTCCCTTTGAATAATGCAATGGCGTGCATTGTATGCAACTTCGAGATTCTAACACACCACAACCAATCAAACTAGCCGTTATGAATAGTAATACCTACTTTTTGAAATTTTATAAATTCTATCTCTCAAAATGGACTTCATTTTTGGATTCGGAATATCGAATTTATCCTAGGGTGAAATTTTGGAACTTTTCGGATAACACTTATATTTTGATGAATAGTGAATATTACTAAATTTTAATTGAAAACAACTTTTTAAATCAAAATAATTTATAATGATAAATTATATTATTGAGTGGTTTTAAAGTATAATTATGATATATTTTTACCATTTTATCCAATGGTGTTCATTAGAATTAATTTCACTTTGAAATTGGACCTAATCAATTGTCAATCTTTTGATATATATTGTTTCTTAAAAACACGCTATTTATTGTGACAGCAGGAATTAATTATTAAATTAATTAATGCAACTTATATGTTTAGAATTTTGTAAAATAGACATCATTTTTTAATTCTTAATATCAATTATATCTTAGGGTGAAATTTTGGCATTGTTCTGAAAAACTTCAATTTTTGATGAATAGTGAAACTACTAAGTCGTAGTTAAATAAACTGAATTTTTCATAAAACGTAATTTTACCACTTCTGTGAATGGAATTTCGAAAATCCGAGAGACACGGTTAATATCAAGAAGTAAAATGTGGTTCAATGAGAAGAAAATAATTTTTCGTGAATAGTAACTTTTTACTTTTATTTACCACAGTTAAAAGTAGATAGGGTAATTAAGGGTAAAAATGATATTAATATTAACCTAAAACATGTACTAATTCTATTGGACAGCTGTATCTCGACCAAAAACAACCTTAGGAAAAAAATATTATCATTTAGGTCCACTTGGATTAGATTAGGACATTTATTATTATTTAATTCAAAGAAGAGTTAAAAGAGTTAAAATCAATGTTTATTTACTAAAAAAAATTTAAGATAGGGTTATAAATAAGATAAATTCGATTATAAATATTCATTAGAAAAATAATAAGAATTAATACATAATTATATTTTATTTATAATTTTTAGACATTAAATAATTTAATATATTTATGACACAATGATGATGCAGTAATTACCATAATAGTGAAAAATTAAAATAATTGATATTATAAATACCCAAATAAATATAATTTAAGACTTTTAATGAATTAAACTAATTTTATAGGATAATATGACATATTAGGATTGATTTAATTGACTTTTTTCGAAGTAATCATTCTGTTATGAGTTTCACAAAAATCAACTATTCAATAGTGTCAAAATTGATATAAAAGAGTTTTTAAAACAAATATTATATTATTAATTGATTTTAAATTCCTAAAAAACTAATGTTAGACCAATAGACTTATATAATGATAGGTGTATAATTAATGGACCACTTAGGGGTCTCTTGGATATATATAGTAAGTTTATTAACTATATAATATAAAAATACAAAGTGACATGGTAAATGTCAAACTAATTAACTAAAAGTTAAAACTAAAAGATAAGGTTAATATAGTAACCCAAACCTATATAAATTCTATTGGTTGAATAGTTTTAGACCTATCCCCACCTTAACCTTTGAATAATCAAATTTGGAGCCATTATAAACCGAATATGAATTTATTATAAATTAATATTTCTAGCTTTTCCAAAGGTTCCCCTCACCCCTCTTATAAAAGGGCACTCCTCCTTCTCATTTCTTCACACCTTCAAAGCCTTTTGGTTCGGCCAAAACCTACCCAAATACTCTCTCAACTTCCCTCACTACAACCTAGAGGCCTTATTTTGATCATAAAGCCAACCTAAGGAGCCCTTTTGATCAAATCTAAAGGAAGAACCCGAAGAAGAGGTAATGTTTTCACCACCCCTTTTCAAGTTCCTTTATTCTTCCACTTCTTCTTTCTTTGTTATTACCATTCTAAAATAATAACTCCAGTGTCTTATATATACTGTGATGTTATTATAAATATGGTACAAACATATTCAGTATTCTATCCACCCTTTGAATAACATGTCACC
Source organism: Viscum album (assembly GCA_963277665.1). Taxonomy (NCBI): domain Eukaryota; kingdom Viridiplantae; phylum Streptophyta; class Magnoliopsida; order Santalales; family Viscaceae; genus Viscum; species Viscum album. Next base: position 933,895,875 of record OY728165.1, read on the forward strand.
ATACGTGCGTACGTACGGCTTACCGTCTCCACGTCGTGGTGTAATTGTTATTCAATATATTATTATTTGGTTGGGTATAATAATGATATGTAACTCATTTAAATAATAAATATAACATGATAATGATTCTTTATATATGATATACAATCCAATTATATATTATTTTAATATCAAAAGAATGATATTGTCGCTCGTGCGTACGTACGGACTACCGTCTCCACGAACGCGATGAGATTCATTCTCCATCATATCCATTCAAGTATAATTATCATTTGATTATTTAAAAATAATTTTTAAGAACCTTATATCATTATGGATATGAATAAGATACATCCTATCCATGAAAAACCTGACTTACGTAATAAAACATATAAAAGAAAACGAGTAAGTTAACACCCAAAACGACGATAATTATAAGATATTGTTAACAAATCAATGTTAAAAGAACATTTATGATATCATATTAATGTTTATGATTCATGAATAATTTAATAACAATTATTTAAACATTATACATGAGGTTAACCTACCCCCAACCAAGGAAAAGTACAAGGTATGGGGTTTCTTATCTCACTCTTAATTTCGTGAGAATTCCATTGTCCAGCACTTATTTATTGCATGTGGTGTATGTGTACTACCCATAATTGTATTCATTATGTATTATACTTTAATTTATGGGAATTTACATCATCAATTTATGATCCTTCTTTCATGAGTGTATGTTTCATAAGTTACCTAATCGATAAGGGAATTTGAAATTTCAATTTCCATTTATTCATCTTTATGCAAACTTCATTGATTATTTTACTCTGAGATTATGTGTGGAATAACTATTCATATGATTATGTCATAATTTACACTCCCCTTTTCTTTGGATATACTTTTGATACACATAATCACTCAATTGATAATTTCTCAAGTCATCGATATGAATTTGATAAGAATAATTTTAACTCACTCTCTATTTGTTGAGTTAAACATCCAATTCATTGGTGTTGTTTTTATAAGATTATGTGTGAATATCCTTTGATTGATTTACACTGAATATCCAATCATATTTAGTGTATTTATATTTGTCACACATAACTATGTCGTTGATTTATCCTTAACCTAAGGATACTTCCTTTAAGAGAGATTTCATCTCAATTTACATTCCATTGAGACTTCTTTGTTGTTATACACCAAATCTCTTTTATGTGGTGTATATAATGTACTATGACATAGTATATCATGAATTAATTTATTCTAATTATATTAAAATGTTTTGATTTCCTCAATTATTTGTATTCAAGTGTCTCCCTTTTGGTTAGAAACTCTAACTAAAATACCATTTTTAAATGTTTTAAAGACTTATTCTTCTAAATATTTCTCATTAATGTCCATGTTTTAAAAATGGTTTTAAGGATTTATTTATATGGACATTAATTTTTTAAAATTAAAACTCCTTTTAAAATTTTCAAAGTGGTATGGGACACTTTGATTCAAAAATATATTTTTAAATGGCTTCTTAACAAATAGTGTGACTTTTAAATGATTTCAAGAAAAAGGGGGATATTTCTCTCAAATAGTTTTGATGATTATTTTCATCTATGTAAACATCCTTCATTATTCTTGATTGAGGTTAATGTGATACAATACAATCTTCCATATTGTATAAAATGAGTTATATTTGACTGTGGATGTGTTATTTTTATACCATTTATGGTTTGTGGATAAAGTACTGACATTTCGTGTGCTAGTTTTAATATGAATGTTTATGTTATGTTTAAAACTTTTCATATTAGGAATGCATTGGACTTATTAAGTGATGGGTGGAGCCCGCTATAGCTCCTCGATGCATCGGTAGGTCTCATGAGACAAACTAGTGTCTTGGCACAAGGCCTTGGAAAAATCTTATTTGTATTCTTGGCACGAGGCCTTGGTTATGTGGTTATGATAGTCTCGAATTATGCATTCCATCATTATGAATGTGGTTATTGATATTGCATGTGATCATTAGACAAGTAGAATATCCATGTGAGTAAGTAAATGGCATTATTTTATTTTATCTTTTCCATTTTATGCTAAAGTTCAAGTTTAAAAGACTTTCGTTTTAGTTATAAACTGCCTTAAGTGTTTATGCTTATCTATGAAAGCTTCTACAATAATGTTATCCTTACTGAGCATCTAAGCTCACCCCTTTCAATGTTTTATTTTTCTCAGTATTATGAATAAGTAATTTATGAATGACCTGCAGGGATAGTATGAGGGGATATGAAGACAAAATGTTGTCGTAGTTTTTTTACCTTATGATGTAATGTAAGACTTAGGAATATATCTAGTGTTTCTAAGACTACTAAACTAATCGGTCTTTCGAGACTTGATCCTTTGTGATCATGCCAATTTTATGTAATAATGCACCGACTCTGGGTAACTGGGGTCGGGGCGTTACAGTTGGTATCAGAGGAATTTTAGTACAAACTTTGGAAGCTAGATTTAGATAAACTCTGATTAGAGCACGTAGACCTAAGATGAACTTTGAGGATTAGTATAGAAGAACTTCCTAAAATGTTGGTATTGTAGAAATTTTTTGAGTTTTCTGAGCAATACATCCCTGTCTGGATACGAGCAGGTAGAGGTGGCTCTGGCACAGATGTATCGAGGGGTAAAACCCAAAAACACCGCTTTGAGCTAGACTCGAACAGGAACTGGTGCACAACAACGGGTCTTGCTGCACTCTTGGTTACGAAACTCCCAGGGGATATGATTAGAATAATTTACATTTTCTTTACAAACCGATTTAAAGTATTATATATATAAGATGAGAGTAAATAACCTTGGTTAATCCTAATGTGTTTCAAATTGAGAATATGGTGACATGTTAATCTCTAAATGGTTTTATTACTACTGTTAATCACACAATACTTTCTGGTTTTAGTCAATGGCTGGATTCCAAGGAAGTCATAGTGACTTTGAAATGATGTACAATGTGGGAACAGTGGTGGAAATGAGCAAAAAAATGGAATGTTGATAGGTGTAAAACATATCATCTTTATGCCAAATCAAATTTCCAAAAATATGATCAATAATAAATATATTAACCAATTCTCGGACTCAAAAAAGAAGAGAAAGGTGATGAATGATAAGAGCTCCAGTAGTGGAGACCATGGAGAAAGGAATCCTCAATTTCCATCATGCAGGAAATGTGGAAGGAGACACCCAGGAAAGTGTCTCACTGGGACAAATAAATGCTTTACGTGCGTGAAGGAAGGACATAAAGTTAAGAATTACTGAAGAAAAATGAAGAGTACTATGGAAGAATATAAAAATGGTCCCAAGAATCCATTTACAGTCATTTTCCGTAAATGTAGGGGACCTGGACATTACCCGAGTGAATGCCCTATTCTATAGGATATTTTCGTGGTCAAAGAAGAAGCTATGTGGAAATAAATGGTTGGAGAAATGTTTAAAAAGTGTTAGTGCTCCTTGTTGATGGGTTTAATTTGGAATAATTTTCTCTTGTATTTGTAACCCTGCATTTTTCCATCTGATAATGATATTTGAGGAATAATTATCTTTTCTCTTGTGGATATAGTTATGAATAACCATTTGGTTTTATATGATCATTGGGTTTGAGGCAATTATAAGTTATTATAATTTGGGATGAAAATGCAAGGTATGAGATAAGATTTGTGGTTAAATTATATTATGGTTATTTTGAGGAATTTATCTCATTTTGGTAATGTTATGAAATATAGTTTTTGAAAAAGGACAACACGTAGACCGTGTGACAACCCGTCGCGTCGGACAAAGCTGTGGGAATCGAACCCACAACCAAAGTGCGATTGGGATTTATTGCCTACCACTGGACTACGTGAAGTCCCTAGTTAGTGTGACTATTATTTTTAGTTAAATGATTTTATTGATCAATAATAATTTTATTTTGGATCTTATGTATTATCAAATGAATACCCTTAGTATAGGAAAATGATTTGGTGATTAAGTGATAAATGTTATTTTGGAAGTTGTTCGCTTTGATGAGAACACTATATGCCTAAGGAAAATAGAGTAGTATGGGATTTCATTTGAGGAGTAATGGTGGATTTTTATCTATTTTTTATTGTGGATTTATAATGATTTGGGTTATTTATGGAAATGATTAGGTTAATTACTTTTAAGTATGTGACTTTAAGAGTAATTAATGTCATTTGGAGATACAATTTAACGTGGAAGACTACATTCTTAATAAGTTTTGTTTTTCAATATTATTTTTTATTATATTAAAGGATTTTAAGGACAATTGATTATTGAATGGTATTTATTTAACTTTGGGGTATTGTTGGTTTAATTTTGGAAATTAAGATTAGTGTTTATTTCTCTCAAAGAATATCCTTTTGGGGGATCATTAGATCTTGTACTAACCATTTTGGTTTTGATTAATCTCTAAAGACAATGTAAATATATAGTTCATCCTGCATGGATCATGTGATTCTATAGATGTTTATTCTAGCTCTTCCAGTGTGACCAAGTCTTCTTGAATACTCATCGTTTAAAAAAAATGAGTTAGTGGTGGAAATTTATTAAAGAATGAAAATCTACTTAAAATTTAAGTATATATCTTTATATTCTTAGTCAATATCATAAATAAATTCCTCATCCTTATGTAAGGTAACTTAAAACAAAAAAAATGTTGTCTGTTTACTTTCCTACTAGGAGACTAATGGTCGTTTGTCCCAACACAAGTTTGTGGTTTTATTATTGTTAACTTTCTCCTGATCATGATTTCTATCCCTCTCCATCAGAACTTGACACTTAGTTTATCATCCATATCCATGTTTTCCTACATGGAATCGGAGTATGGGTTATCTTGGTTGACCTTTATACCTCTCTTTATTTCTTTTAAAGTGATAGTTTTATTGACTATTTTTCCGATGTGGGAATTTGCATTATATTCCCAAGCACAATTTCAAAAATTGTGAGAACGCAATTTATTGAAGGAAAGGAGAATGTAACACCCCAAGCTTCCACGGTATGTTTCCCTTCGAATAATGCAATGGCGTGCATTGTACGCAACTTCAAGATTCTAACACACCACAACCAATCAAACTAACTGTTATGAATAGTAATACCTACTTTTTTAAATTTTATAAATTCTATCCCTCAAAATGGACTTCATTTTTGGATTCGGAATATCAAATTTATTCTAGGGTGAAATTTTGGAACTTTTCAGATAACACTTATATTTTGATGAATAGTGAATATTACTAAATTTTAATTAAAAACAACTTTTTAAATAAAAAAAATTTATAATGATAAATTATATTATTGAGTGGTTTTAAATTATAATTAGGATATATTTTTACCATTTTATCCAATGTTGTTCATTAAAATTAATTTAACTTTGAAATTGGACCTAAACAATTGTCAATCTTTTGATATATATTGTTTCTTAAAAACACGCTATTTATTGTGACAGCGGAAATTAATTATAAAATTAATTAATGAAACTTATATGTTTAGAATTTTGTAAAATAGAAATAATTTTTGAATTCAGAATATCAATTATAGCTTAGGGTGAAATTTTGGCATTGTTCTGAAAAACTTCAATTTTTGATTAATAGTGAAACTACTAAGTCGTAGTTAAATAAACTGAATTTTTCATAAAACGTAATTTTACCGCTTCTGTGAATGGAATTTCGAAAATCCGAGAGACACGGTTAATATCAAAAAGTAAAATTTGGTTCAATGAGATGAAAATAATTTTTGGTGAATAGTAACTTTTACTTTTATTTACCACGGATAAAAGTAAATAGGGTAATTAAGGGTAAAAATGATATTAATATTAACCTAAAACATGTCCTAATTCTATTGGACAAGTTTATCTCGACCAAAAACAACCTTAGGAATAAAATATTATCATTTAGGTCCACTTGGATTAGATTAGGACATTTATTATTATTTAATTTAAAGAAGAGTTAAAAGAGTTAAAATCAATGTTTATTTACTAAAACATTTTTAATATAGGGTTATACATAAGATAAATTATATTGTAAATATTCATTAGAAATATAATAAGATTTCCTACATAATGATTTTTTATTTATAATTTTTAGACATTAAATAATTTAATATATTTATGACACAATAATGATGTAGTAATTACCATAATAGTGAAAAATTAAAATAATTGATATTATAAATACCCAAATAAATATAATTTTAGAATTTTAATGAATTTCACTAATTTTCTAGGATAATATGACATATTAGGATTCATTTAATTGACTTTTTTCGAATTAATAATTCTGTTATGATTTTCAAAAAAAATCAACTATTGAATAGTGTCAAAATTGACATAAAAGAGTTTTTAAAACAAATATTATATTATTAATTGATATTAAATTCCTCAAAATCTAAGGTTCGGCCAAGAGACTTATATAATTATAGGTGTATCATTAATGGACCACTTGGTGGTCGATTGGTTGTATATAGTAAGTTTATTAACTATATAATATAAAAATACAAAGTGACATGGTAAATGTCAAACTAATTAACTAAGAGTTAAAACTAAAGGATAAGGTTAATATAGTAACCCAAACCTGTCCAAATTCTATTGGTTGAATTTTTTTCGACCTATACCCACCTTAACCTTTGAATAATCAGATTTGGATCCATTATAAACTGAATATTAATTTATTATAAATTAATATTTCTAGTTTTTTCAAAGGTTCCCCTCACCCCTCTTATAAAAGGTCACTCCTCCTTCTCATTTCTTCACACATTAAAAGCCTTTTGTTTCGTCCAAACACTGCCCAAATACTCTATCAACTTCCATCACTACAACCTAGAGGTCTTATTTTGATCCGAAAGCCAACCTAAGGAGCCCTTTTGATCAAATCAAAAGGAAGAACCCGAAGAAGAGGTAATGTTTTCACCACCCATTTTCAAGTTCCTTTCTTCTTCCACTTATTATTTCTTTGTTATTACCATTCTAAAATAATAACTCCAGTATCTTATATATACTGTTATTTTATTATAAATATGGTACAACCATATTCAGTATTCTATCCACCCTTTGAATAACATGTCACCATACGTGCGTACGTACGGCTTACCGTCTCCACATCGTGGTGTAATTGTTATTCAATATATTATTATTTGGATGGGTATAATAATGATGTGTAACTCATTTAAATAATAAATATAACATGATAATGATTCTGTATGTATGATATACCATCCAATTATATATTATTTTAATATCAAAAGAATGATATTGTCGCTCGTGCGTACGTACGGACTACCGTCTCCACGAACGCGATGAGATTCATTCTCCATCATATCCATTCAAGTATAATTATCATTTGATGATTTAAAAATAATTTTTAAGAACCTTATATCATTCTGTATATGAATAAGATACATCCTATCCATGAAAAACATGGCTTACGTAACAAAACATATAAAAGAAAATGAGTAAGTTAACACCCGAAACGACGATAATTCTAAGATATTATTAACAAAGCAATGTTAAAAGATCATATATGATATCATATTAATGTATATGATTCATGAATAATTTATTAACAATTATTTCAACATTATACATGAGGTTAACCTACCCCCAACCAAGGAAAAGTACAAGGTAAGGGGTTTCTTATCTCACTCTTAATTTCGTGAGAATTCCATTGTTCACCACTTATTTATTGCATGTGGTGTATGTGTACTACCAATAATTGTATTAATTATGTATTATACTTTAATTTATTTGCATTTACATAATCATTTTATGATCCTTCTTTCATGGGTGTATGTTTCATAAGTTACCTAATCGATAAGGGAATTTGAAATTTCAATTTCCTTTTATTCGGCTTTACGTAAACTTCATTGATTATTTTACTCCGAGATTATGTGTGGAATAACTATTCATTTGCTTATGTCATAATTTCCACTCCCCTTTTCAGTGGATATACTTTTGATACACATAATCACTCAATTGATAATTTCTCAAGTCATCGATATGAATTTGATGAGAGTAATTTTAACTCACTCTCCATTTGTTGAGTTAAACATCCAATTCATTGGTGTTGTTTTTACAAGATTATGTGTGAATATCCTTTGATTGATTTACACTGAATATCCAATCATATTTATTGTATTTATATTTTTCACACATAACTATGTCGTTGATTTATCCTTAACCTAAGGATACTACCTTTATGAGAGATTTCATCTCAATTTACATTCCATTGAGACTTCTTTGTTGTGATACACCAAATCACTTTTATGTGGTGTATATAATGTACTTTGACATAGTATATCATGAATTACTTTATTCTCATGATATTAAAATGTTTTGATTTCCTCAATTATTTGTATTCAAGTGTCTCTCTTTTGGTTAGAAACTCTAACTAAAATACCATTTTTAAATGTTTTAAAGACTTATTCTTCTAAATATTTCTCCTTAATGTCCATGTTTTAAAAATGGTTTTAAGGATTTATTTATATGGACATTAAAGTTTTAAAATTAAAACTCCTTTTAAAAGTTTCAAAGTGGAATGGGACACTTTGATTCAAAAATCTATTTTTAAATGGCTTCTTGACAAATAGTGTGACTTTTAAATGATTTCAAGAAAAAGGGGGATATTTCTCTCAAATAGTTTTGATGATTATTTTCATCTATGTCAACATCCTTCATTATTTTTGATTGAGGTTAATGTGATACAATACAATCTTCCATATTGTATCAAATGAGTTATGTTTGACTGTGGATGTGCTATTTTTATACCATTCATGGTTTTTGGATAAAGTATTGACATTTTGTATGCTAGTTTTAATACGAATGTTTATGTTATGTTTAAAACTTTTCATATGAGAAATGAATTGGACTTAGTAAGTGACGGGTGGAGCCCGCTATAGCTCCTCGATGCATCGGTAGGTCTCATGAGACAAACTAGTTTCTTGGCACAAGGCCTTGGCAAAATATTATTTTTAGTCTTGGCACGAGGCCTTGGCTATGTGGTTATGATAGTCTGCAATTATGCATTCCATCATTATGAAAGTGGTTATTGATATTTCATGTGATCATTCAACTAGTAGAATATCCATGTGAGTAAGTAAATGGCATTATTTTATTTTATCTTTGCCATTTTATGCTGAAGTTCAAGTTTAAAAGGCTTTCATTTTAGTTATAAACTGTCTTAAGTGTTTATGCTTATCTATGAAATCTTCTGCTATAATGTTATCCTTACTGAGCATCTGAGCTCACCCCTTTCAATGTTTTATTTTTTCCAGGATTATGAAGAAGTAATTTATGAATGACTTGCAGGGATAGTATGAGGGGATATGAAGACAAGATGTCGTTGTAGTTTATTTTACCTTATGATGTAATGTAAGACTTATGAATATATCTAGTGTTTCCAAGACTACAAAACTAATAGGTCATTCGAGACTTGATCCTTTGTGATCATTCCAATGTTATGTAATAATACACCGACTCTGGGTAACTGGGGCCGGGGCGTTACGACTACAACCAAGCTTAGGTGTAAGATTACCTAAGTTTTGTACTGAATACATTGGTCTGTTAGGAATACAAGCCCTATGATTCAACAAACCCCTTATCTATAGTATTAATGGAGTTGATTCTAGATTTTGGGGATCCACCAAGGTATTGATCTAATCATAGTGATGAACCTTCCATTATTAAGGTAGAGTTTGTTGAGGAGAGTAGTCCTTTGATCCCAACAATAAACAATGCACTGATTGATAGGGGAGCACATGAAACTTCTTATCTTTCTTCTTCATCAGTTCATTCAACCATTCCTCCTCCTGATTTACCCACTCTATTGGTTATATATAAATAAGTACTATGAAGTTCGGTTTGGTAGTAAATCTATAACCTGATCACTGAGAATCCCTTGGAGGAGTTTCATGGCCAAGAGGAATTTTGTCACCAAGTCTTCAGTGATTTGGCAGCAAGAGGTTTTGATTTTCAGCCATTATATGATATCAAGCAACATATTTTCATATTCTAACAACAATTATCCAATAGTGATAAGGACCTATGTATCTTCAATGATGCTTGAGGAAATAAATCAAATAGTCTCTAAGATACATGCTCAAATAGATGTCCTGGCCATAGATAGAGTAGAATATGTAGAATAGATAGCTAGAAAAAGATCATGTCTTCTAGATCCATCATCTTTATTGGTGACTACTTATAAAGGAACCAAATATTTATCCTTTTTTATTGATACTTTTCATCTTTAGGCAGAAATAGAAGAGATGGAGTGGGAAACACTTCAGCACTCAATTGACACCTCTCACTGGACTTTTGATAATTAGAAAACACATATAATCAGATTTTATTATGACTTGAATATTGGAATATATTTTTTTATATTTTTAATTTCATTCTTGAAACTTTATGAGAGACTTCAGAATGTGGTGACTCATTATTTTTCACTTTATCGATGAATACATCTTCTGAACTATATTATCATTGTCTGAATTTTTTTTCATTAAATATTTGAATGCTATTTAATTGAATTTTTATCATATGGATAATCAAAAATACCCATCCTTTTTATAATACCAAGTAAACCCAAATTCCTGGATTTTAGTCCTTAAATCTAAATATATTTATCTTGAGAAACTCTAATGAATTCTTATCAACATAAGATTCCTCACGGATTTATCTACTCTAATTTTCTTGGGATCACCTAGTTTTAAAGGATAATTTTCTTGAAATACATATCTCAGAGGGAGAGTGCTCTAATTTTTTAATTTTTCAATGGAATTAGATATCATATCTCGATTTTTAAAAGGTAAAAATAATTATCCCAACAAGATTTGTATATTTTTTTAATTTTCCTATATTTTGTCAAAGTATGGTATATTGAAATCATAGCAGATTTGGACTTGTAATTTACTCAAGACTCCCATTTATAGGTTTTAGAATGGAAAAGCTCTATTCCATTTTATAAGTGCTCAGTATTTCTTGGATTGCATAATGTCCATTCCCAAAATGTAGAGACTTTAATTTTTACCATGTTTCTCTTTTAAAGTTTTCAATATGTAAATCATTGTGTCTCTTTAAATTATTCCTATTAAGTTCTTGCAACTAGACCACTATTGTGTTATTTTTAGGGTCTTCTTGATCGGACCTTTTGTTTTTGTAGTTTAGATTTCTCTAGATCATACCATCTATAATTGTAGTTTAAGATCTTATAGATCGGACCATCTTTTATTAGTATTGTACCATTTTTGAAGTGGCGTTCTCCATTACATTTCAACATCATGCAGTAAGGATGTTTTCCATGTATTTTAAATTCATTTTGTAAGTAAATCTTCCATCTAGTTTAATTTCAAGTGGTAAAGATGAAAAATTCTATAAATGTAATGTATTTCTACTAAGACTTGAGACATTTTTCAATTTAGAGTCTTGATATCAGGATTCTACTAATGAATATCGAATGGAGAAAACTTGTTAGGAATGACCCAAAAAACCCTTAGGTGCTGAGTTCCACTATGGTGTTTCTTGGGCTAATGAATATTAGGGTCCCTTTCTATAAAATATTATATGACTCTATTTGGTAGGTCATAATCCATTTGCATGGGTCTATAGGGCTTACAATAATGTTCAAGTAAATAAGATATCCACTCATTTCCAATGGCGATGAATTTTTTTGAAAAGATGGTATTGGTTGATGGTAAAATATTAGGGAAGTTCAGTCAACTAGGAAAATTGAAATATGGGTGTTTTAAACCATAACCCAAAATTTTGAATTGAAGAATATGGAATGGAGAATAAAAGTTAAGGATTACCCCAAAACACCCTTAGGTGCTGAGTTTTTCTGTTGTTTTTCTGGGAATCTTGAGGACTAAAGTTCCTTTCCTATAAGGATGATATGCCTCTTGTTAGTAGCTTAGAATCCCTTATGCATGGGCCCATTGGGTTTACGTGAATTTTAAAGTAAATGGAATCCCCACACTTTTATAATGGTTGTATATTTTTTTAATAAGTCTCAAACATCTAGATGACGAAGAGGGGTATGGATAATAGATTTATCTAGGAAGGGTTCTGTCTCCCTAGTGCAGTTTGGATTTTTTTTGAGAGGCTTGGGCCTTATTCCATGTGGTTTCAAGTCATGTGGTATGGGCCATAAATGTTGAGTCAATAAGGTTTTCCTTATGACTTTTCCATTCCTTCTTATTTTGAAAATCACAAACACCTTATACATAAGAAAATATATATTTTACCTCCATAAGGAAAATTTCCTTCTTTAAGGAAATTTACACCATATTTATACCCAAAACCCCGGAATCATATAATATCAAGAATTAGAGTATTCTGTTTTTAGGATCCGAATTATGGATGTGAACTGTAATGAAGTTCCACTCCGAATACTGGATATGAACTTTCATGAGTTCGACTATGAAATCTTATGAAGTTCGATTCCGAACTTTCATGAGTTCGACTCCGAACTCTTATGAAGTTAGACTCCAAACTTTCATGAGTTTGACTCCGAACTCTTATAAAGTTCAACTCTGAACTTTCATGAGTTCAAATCTGAACTCTTATGAAGTTAGACTCCGAACTTTCATGAGTTTGACTCTGAACTCTTATAAAGTTCGACTCCTAACATTCATGAGTTCGACTCCAAACTTTCATGAGTTCGACTCTGAACTCTTATGAAGTTTGACTCCTAACTTTAATGAGTTTGACTCCGAACTCATATGAAGTTAGACTCAGAACATTCATGAGTTCGACTCAGAACTCTTTTAAAGTTCAACTCTGAACTTTCATGAGTTCGACTCTGAACTCTTATGAAGATCGACTATAAATTTTTACTAGTTCGACTTCGAAATCTGCAAGTTCAGATTCTAAACACTGGTGATACCAGACTCCAAATTTCCTTAGAAATTTAGACTACGGACTTCTACATACATCAGTTTCCAAATTCCTATAAAATAGAATCCAAACATATTTTTAACATAGACTCCGAATTCCATTTTGGTTAGACTCCGAACTTTTATTTACTTACATTCTGAATTCTAGTTTTTCTTATGCTTACACTTTTTTCATTATAAAACAATGTCTTGATTTAAATTACACATGTTTTGTTATAAAATGATGTCATTCATTCTATTTCTAATTAACCGTTGGTTTAGTGACACGTGTATAGGTCCCTCCGATATTCAAGGAAAATATGACCATTGGAGGAGGGAGCCGATCATTCCAACCGATCCTATAAATAGGAGCTCATTTGAAAGAGCTCAACAACAAGTTGATCACTGTAGAGACCACACACTGTTAAGGTTATTTCTTGAGAGAGAATCTTTTCATGCTTTGTGTGTACTGAACCGCTTGTTTAGATTGCTTCGTGCGACTCTGAATGTTGGTGATTACATTCAAGGGATTCTGGGGATAGGAAGACAGAGGTGCCGACTACCTTGAAGTTCGAGGGCTTCGTTGCTGAGGAAGACAGAGGTTCCAACTACCTTGAAGTTGAGGGCTTGTAGGTATAGAAAGACAGAGACACAGATCTTCGTATCAAGGGCTTACCCTGGTGTGGGTAAGACATACTTGCTTGAAAGTATAAATCAAGGGACCTCTATCTAAGGTTGTTGGATACCCTTCTCTTTGAATTAAAAGATTTATATCTTGTTACCTATAGTTGTACTAGTTGTTTTTTCGCTGAATATTGTATTCTAAGGAAAGTATAATCATCTTATATCTCCTTACACTTGTACTCTGATTCATTTAGATTCTATATGCTTTAAGGTAGAATCTCATATTGTAAACTTTAGTTAAGTTTCAATTTCTGGATCCATATTTCTGGAACCTGTTTTCAGAATCACGTTCCAGATTTAAGCAAGTGCATATAACTGGAAATTTGTAACTTCATACCTTGTTCCAATTCTCCAATTGGTGCTAGAGGTGTTGTGAATTTTCTTAGTTTAACTTTGTTAACTTAGATCTTTCTTTGTTTAAAGAAATTTTTAAAGTGTACAATTCACCCACCCCCCTCTTGTATATTGAGAATCTACATCATTATTTTGATCTTACAATTGGTATCAGAGGAGGTCTCTGAAATACTTATACTCACATATAATTTTTTCATGATCACTTTTTCATTGATCTTCATCCTTGCTTAAAAAGATGGTTTCATTCCGAACATTATCATTACGAACTTTGTCATTCCGAATTGTTCATTCCGAACTTTGTGGTTACGAACTTTTCTTACTAACAAGTTTGGTTGCCAAAGTTTTTCTTAGAATGGCAGGAATCAATGTTGGTTCTATTGAAAATATAAACCCTTAAAGACCACTAATTTTTTATGGTAATAACTATGATTATTGAAGAGATCGAATGAAGAATTTCATTATCAATACTAGAGTGGATAATTTTGTTATTCTTACTGGTTATTATAAAATTCCTAATAAGGATGTTAGAACTTTCACTAACGAGGAAAATAAAGAATATCAACTCAATTATAAGGTATGCAATACTTTACTATGTTAAATGAATAGAAATATAGATAGCCAAATTTCTTGTTGTGAAGAAGCTAATTGTATCTGGAAGAAGTTAGAGGTTACACACTTTGTCACTTCTAAAGTGATTGAAACTAGGAGAGCTATGCTTAAAGCTGAATACCATGGATTCAATTTTCCATATGGAGAACCAATCTGTAAAGTTCAATAGAAGTTTATGACTATAGTAAACAGTCTTCAGTCTATGGGATAAAAAGGGTTATATGATGAATCCCTTGTGGATAAGATTATAGATATTATGCCCAATGAGTGGGAATAAAAAAGAATAGCTATTGATGAGAACAGGAAAGTCACTCAAATTTCCTTAGATGAACTATTTGGAACTCTTCTCTAACATGAAACAAGAATTAAGAGAGATTCTAACAAAATCAAGAAGAAAAATGGAAATGGTATTGTTTCTTTTACCACAACTTCAAATCATATGAAAGCCAAGACTCCTGAGAGAGTAACTAGATCCAAGTCTAAGAAGGTTATTATTCAATCAGAATGTAGTGATAGT
This sequence comes from Viscum album, assembly GCA_963277665.1. Taxonomy (NCBI): domain Eukaryota; kingdom Viridiplantae; phylum Streptophyta; class Magnoliopsida; order Santalales; family Viscaceae; genus Viscum; species Viscum album. Next base: position 933,910,909 of record OY728165.1, read on the forward strand.
TATGTCTCAGAGAATGAGTTAGCAAATCTTTCTCGAAGGATGAATAAGAGAGATGGTCAGAGAAATTTCCAATCTAAGTATAAGAAAAAGGAAAGGAAAGGCAGGAAAGATGGAGAATATACTTGCTATGAATGCAAGAAAGATTGACATATTAGACCAGATTGCCCTTTTCTCAAAAATAAAGAAAGGAATGAAAGGAATTCTGAGAGGAATAGAAAAATGTATTATAAAGCTAAAGCTAATAAAGTTCTGAAAGCTAATGACACTTGGAGTTCCAGTGGTGGTGACTCTTCAGATGAATCTTCTAATTATGAATCTTCAGGATAAAATAATATTGGTCTTATAGTCGGATTACCTATTAACAATCATTTCTTTATAGATAAGGTACAAAATGCTGAATCATTGACCAATGTTTCTTTAAATTCTAATTATAGTAAATATTATAACTCTTCAGATGAAGAAACCTCTTCTAATGAAGAAAATACTTTACCTACCTATGATGAAGTTTCTAGGTTTGTTGAACTTCTTGAGATTGAGAATTCCAAACTTAATAAAAAAACTTGATAAGGAAAACTCTAGAAATACTATTCTTACAAAGGAAATATCATATCTTTCTAAAGATCTTGATAAGAAAAATGATGATTTCATAAGTATTTCAAAAAATATTGTGGAAGTAAGATCTGAGAAGAACAAACTTTCTAAATAATTAGAAAAAGTAATTTCTAAGAAAAGTGTTTTAGAGCCTAGCTCTAGTTATAAATCTAATTATTTTGAAGATAAAAACTTAGTTATAAAACTCAAGTCCAAAATTTTTTCCTTAAAGAAGTGTTTATCAAACTTTACTCATGGTAAAGAAAATTTTGATAAAATATATACACAAATACGACCTTTAAGAAACAAATCCAGATTTGGTTATACCCATGAAAAACCAAATTTTAGTAACAACTACTTTGTTCCACAAAGTGCCCCATTTTGTACCAAGTGTCAATGTGGTGGTCACTGGGCAAAGAATTTCTCTTTAAATAAAACCCAATCTTTAGGTTTTCATAAAGCTTATTTTTCAAAAAAATGTGGGTACCCAAAATTTTGTTATCTAGAAATCTTGGATCCAAAAAATTTTGGATTCTGAAAGTCTAATTCTTTTCTTATTTTCAAGAAAATAAAGGAAATACCAACAACAATACTTGGTACATGGAAAGTGGATGTTCCTGGCACATGACTAGTAATAAAAGCTATTTTGAAAAGATTATCAAGTCAAAAGGAGGAAAGGTAATTTTTGGAGATAATTCTCAGGGAGAAATTGTTGGTATAGGTAATATTGTTCTTCTTGGTAAAACTTTGATTTTAAATTTTTTATTTGTTAAGGGTCTTAAGAACAACCTCATTAGCATAAGTCAATTATGCGATGAAGGTTACCTTGTGAATTTTAGGAATGATAATTGCTTAGTACACAATTCCAAGGAAGATTTTATTCTCTCTGCCAATAGGCAATAAAATGTTTACACATTGAACTTAGAAGACCTTAGGAGCCATGATTTACCTTTCCTAATTGAAATGGAAGATCATTCTTGGTTATGGAATAGAATATTAGGTCAAATTAACCTTAGGAACTTATATAAACTATCTAAGAAGAAACTAGTTAAGGATCTACCAGAGCTTAGATTTGATTCTTCAAAAGTTTGTGATCCTTGTCAATATGGCAAGAAACATAAATCTAGTTTTAAATCAATCGGTGAAGTCTCAACAACTGATTCATTATAGTTAGTGCACATGGATCTTTTGGGTCCAACACAAACTGGAAGCATTGGAGGCAAATACTATGTGTTTGTTTTAGTTGATGTTTACACTAAATTTACATGGGTCTATTTTCTAGAAAAGAAGTCTGAAGCTTTTTCTTATTTCAAAAGTTTTAGAGCCCAGGTTAAAAATGATAAAAATCTTCCACTGAAAACTATTCATAGTGATCATGGAGGAGAATTTCAAAATTCCGATTTTGAAACTTTTTGTAGTAAAAAAGGTATTACTCACAACTTTTCAGAACCTAGAACTCTTCAACATAATGGTGTAGTTGAAAGAAGAAATAGAATTCTTCAAGAGATAACTAGAACCATGTTGATTGAATATTCTATAGCTAGACATTTTTGGGCTGAAGCTGTAAGTACTGCTTTTTATACTATAAATTGAGTTTTGATTAGACCTTTTCTTAATAAAACTCCTTATGAGTTATGGAATTGTAGAAAACCTAAACTTTAATACTTCAAGGTTTTTCATTGCAAGGCATTCATCTTGAATACTAAATATAATCTACACAAATTTTCACCAAAATCTGATGGAGGAATTTTCTTAGGCTACTCCACAACTTCTAAGGCTTATAGAGTTTTCAATAAAAATACTTGTACTATTGAAGAAACAGTGCATGTAAAATTTGATGAATCTGATCCTTTTTTTTAAACCATCCCAACCTACATCCTCAGATGTGTTTTCAAAAACTGATTATCAACCTTTTATAGAATATCATTCTGATAAGGAAAATGTTCATGAAGATACTTCTGAAACATTTACCCCGGAAGACTTTTTACCCTATGTTGATGAACAGGTTTTACAAAACCCAAACCAAGTATTCCTTAAGAATCATCCTAGTGATGGTATCATTGGTGATGTAAATCAACTTGTAAGGACTAGAAGTTCCTTAAGAAATGAAGTAGAACATCTAGCATTCCTTTCCTAATTAGAACCAAAAAGCACTGATAAAGCTTTAGGTGATGATGATTGGATCAAAGCCATGCAAGATGAACTAAATTAATTTTAAAGGAATAAAGTCTAGACCTTGGTTGAAAGACCTAAGGAAACCTCTGTTATTGGAGTAAAGTGGGTCTTCAGAAACAAGTGTAATGAAAATGGAGTCATTATAAGAAATAATGATAGACTAGTTGCTAAAGGCTATAATCAATAAGAGGGAATAGACTATGAAGAAACCTATGCTCCAGTAGCTAGAATTGAATCTATTCATAATTTACTTTCCTTTGTAGCATTCTTCAATTTAAAACCTTTTCAAATGGATGTGAAATGTTCTTTCCTTAATGGTTATGTTCAAGAGGAAGTTTTTGTTGAACAACCTCCTGGTTTTGAAGACACAAAATATCTGGATCATTTTTTTAGATTTACCAAAGCTTTGTATGGCCTTAAACAAGTCTCACGAGCCTGGTATGATAGACTTACAGACTTTTTTTCTTCAAAATAACTATGTTAAGGGAAATGCAGATCCAACCCTTTTTATAAAAAAGATAAGAAAAATTTTTTTATAGTTCAAATTTATGTTGATGACATTATATTTGGTTCAACTCATTAATCTTTAACTGATTATTTTGCAAGTCTAATGAAATCTGAGTTTGAAATGAGTATGATGGGTGAGTTAACATTTTTCCTTGGTTTTCAAATTTTTCAAAAACCAGAAGGAACCTATATATATCAACATAAGTATATAAAATATCTTATTAAAAAGTATGGATATGACAAAATTAAGAGTATAAGTACTCCCATCGGTACCTCAAAATCTTTAGATCTTGATGAAGCTGGGAAACCAGTAGACCAAACATCTTTTAGAGGTATGATAGGAAGCCTACTATACTTGACAGCTAGTCGACCAAACCTGATGTTTTCAGTATGATTATGTGTGAGATATCAATCCAATCCTAAGGAATCTCACTTAAAGGCGGTAAAAAGAATTTTTTTCTACTTAAAGGGAACCATGGATATAGGATTATTTTATACTTCGGCAAATGATTTTGTTTTAAAAATCTTTTTGGATGCTGACTTTGGTGGATGTAGAATGGGTAGAAATAGTACATCTGGAACTTGTCATTACTTAGGAGATTTATTAGTTTCTTAGTCATGCAAGAAGCAACACTTAGTAGCTCTCTCCACTACTGAAGCAGAATATATAGCATCTGGAAGTTTTTGTGCTCAAGTGTTGTAGATGCAACACACAATCACGGACTATGGCTTGATTTTTACTAAGACTCAAATTTTGTGTGATAACACAAGTTCCATTGCCCTTAGTAAAAACCCTACACATCACTCATGTGCAAAGCACATAGATATTAGGCATCACTTTCTTAGGGATCACACACTTAAAGGAGATATCATTCTTCATTTTATCTGAATGAAAGATCAACTTGCTGGTATTTTCACAAAATCATTACCCTCTGATAGATTTGAATACATTAAACAGAAGTTAGGAATGATAATCGTAAGGTAATCCTTCTTCTTTAACTACCTATTGAACAATTCTCCTTACATTAATAAAATCCTTTTCATAAGGGGAATACATTTGTGTGCTAGTTTAATCAAAATTTTCATTGAAAGTTTTTTTTCTTCTTCTTTTGTAACTAAAATTTTTTGTAACAAGTTTTTGGAAATTCTCGAAATGGAAATTTCTGGAATAGAAATTCTCAGAATGGAAATTTTTGGAATGGAAATTCTTGGAATGTAAATTTTCGGAATGGAAATTCTCAGAATGGAAATCCTTAGAATGGGAACTTTTCATAATTATAATTTTCGTACTGAACTTTTTGTAATGAGAATTTTCATACTGAACTTTCCGTAATGAGAATTTTTGTACTGGAACTTTTTTAATGAGAAGTTTGTTTTCTCATTTTTAAATTAATTTCTTCAAGAAGAATATTACTAATTACGAACAATTTTTCTAGCCAGTCCAAAAGGTATGATTTCCTTACTTAAATTTTCGTAATCATATTTTGCTTGCTGGTGTTTTCTTGATTTTTAAAATAATTCAGATACTAGTTTTCCTTAAATCCGAATGTTTTTCTTAAAACCTCAAAATATCGGAGTCAAGTTTTCCTTGTGGGATTTTTCTCAACTGTCATATCAGATCAAAAGGTTTTTCAACCGTTAGATAGATTTTGGAAGACCAAAGGTCACATGCATCGCCTATATAAAGGGGACCCCAAGACTCATCTCACATTGGTTTTTCAAAGCTTTCACATCTCGAAGCCCTGCTTCTCTTCTTAAGACCGGTTCTAATCTTTGCAAAGCTGTTCCGAATCTTTCAGATCTCTCTGTTTTGAATGTCTGTTGAAGCAACATCTCAAGATATGTCAACTACAAAGCCAATCTCAAAATGTTTAGTCTTTAGGGAAAGGTTGGTGCATCCGGATTTTTACAAACTTTATTCTATTATAACCAAGAATATCAGATTGAATAGTTGGGAAGATGTATGCTTGTACAAGTCAGAGAAACAGGATCCGGTTTACACCGATTTGTTGATCAAGTTCTATGAGTCTGTTTCCTTTTATATGGAAGATGGCAGAGAGTGGTTTTCATTTAAGTCTTATGGGAAGACATACAAGTTATCTTACACTAAGTCTGCGAGCTTGGTTAGTTTATCCTATGAAAGGGAAGCTGAGTTTTGCTCACATAAGCTTCCAGATGAGCAAGGAAGTTTCAACAAGGAGAAGGCTTTAAAATGTCTTGGACTTAAGGATGCTACGACTGCTAAGATTGCTTATCTCACTCCGAAAAATAATATTCTATAGCTCTGGGTATAAGGTTTTCTCGTACCAAGAAGAGGCGACAAGGATAATCTGAATAAAAGTGATATTTTTGTCTTAGATTTCTTGGTAAATATAAGAAAGATAAATTTGATGAGGCATGTCTTGATTACGATCAAGAACATCAAAGAAGGGAACTTGAGAGATCAAATAATTATGTAACCTACCTTACTATTTAAGCTGATATTTCGGTGCTTAGAATCATTCAAGGTTGCATGCAAATCAAAATTCCAGAATTGTAAGCTTATGATGGTAAGTGATGATACTTTGAAGAGGATGAAGATGGGTTTTTATAGTGAATCCAGAGAATTCTACCCTCTATTTGTGGAAGAGGTTGAGGCAGCTCAGAAATATACACAGACTCTAGAACCATCCAAAAAGGCAAGGAATTAGAGAAAGATTAAGGAAGTGGTTGTTGATGAAGAAAATCCCAAGTCTAAGGAAAATCATTCTGCTCCCCCTAAACCAAAGAAACAAAAGACTTATCCTGATGAAGTTGCTATGAAGATGAGGGAAGACAAAGAGAAGAGTAACTAAGGGGATCCACAGTTGGGATTGGACCCTTCAGAGGTTAAGGCCTTAAAAGAGGGATCTGTAGATGAATTAGAAAAGCAGGCAAAGGAAAAGAAGATAAAAAAAAGAAGTTTTCTGAAGCTAAATTGGTGCAATCTCTTTTGAGAGATATGGAAATAGCTTCTGAGCAGATTCTAGTTTCGGAAACTTTCCTTACAGAACCTTTTTTACTAGAAACTCTATCTAAGAACTATATCAATCTGGAAAAGTATAAGGGTGAAGATTTTGTTGATGAAGTAGAAAAACAAGATACTAGGGAAGAAGTAGAGGAAGAGGTTGAAGAAAAAGAAGAAGAAGAGGGAAGTGAAGATTTGGATTCCTTTATCAAGCAAGTATAGGATTATCAAGATAAGGTAGAATCCAAAAAATTAGTTACTCCAGGAAAGGGGGTTGAGGAAGATAGTAAGGGTGATGATAAGCAACAACAAGAAGAAGAAAATGTTTTGTATGATGAGGAAGAATCCTATGAGAAGGATTTTCAAGAGGAAGGAGTACAAAAGGAGAAACAATATGAAGATCAGATTATTCCAGTTTCTAAATCTGAGGAAGAATATCCTAATGAGGAACCCATTCCGAAATTTGTCAAGGGGAAGCAAGTCATAATGGATACACAAACAAAAGATATTTTCAAGAAGAAGCAGTTTGGTAGATCTTCTAAAAGAAAGCTAGTGCAGGTTGAGGAAGAGCTATCTCCAAGAAAATTATCTGATTCAGATTCATCAGCTCATGGGCATGATTTTGTGGTATAATCTCTGAAGAAGTTGGTGGATACCATTCTGATTTTTCCAACTATAGATTCCAGATTCCAGATGCTGCAATAGAGTATGAATCAGAAATCAGATTCCTTATCCATGGCCATGGATAAGTGTGTGAAGATTGAATCTGACCACAAAATTTTTCTTATCAACTATGATTTTCATAGAAAATATTGCAGCACAATAACTCTATGGTCTAAGAAAGTTGAAGAAGAAATGGATGATTATGATAATTTTCGGAATGAGGTGAAAGATGCTTTTGAAACTGAGGATACAAAGATCAAGAATCTTCAGGAAGAGCTGATAATTGAGCAAAGAAATCGAAATCAACAAGTTAGATACCTGAATGGGAAGCTTAATTCAATAGCACAGAACTTGAAAAGTGAAAGAGACTTCTGGATTGAGTTTAAGGAGAAGCTGGAAAATCAAGATGAATTAATAAAGATGCAGAAAGAATCCATGGAGGCTCAGGCGGAAGCTTTAAAAGTCCAAGAAGAAAAGGTAAAAGCCTTGGAGAGGCAAGTTGAGGAAGACCAAAGATACTTGAAGAAGCTAAAAACCTTGTTGAAGAAGCTGATCCCAAATGAAAATGAAGAAAAATGAACTCACTGCGATCTTTTGTTGTATTTGTCTTTCTTTGTAAAATTTTCTCAACTCTAATGAAAATTTAGTTGGTTGTATCTTGTTATATACTAATGTTTCAGGTACCATATCTTCTTTTCCATTCCCTTCAATTCTTTTTTAAAATCACAAAGGGGGAGAAGGAAAAAATAAGTACTCCTATGGGGGAGAAAGGAATATTTAAAATAAAGAGGAAAATTTTCTAAGTGAAATATCCTTAAAGTAAGGGGGAGTTGCTCACTATGAAGTTTTTCATTTCCATGATAATGAAAACTTCACTCCGGAAATTCAGAATACAATCCTTAGAGTTTCAATGCCTAAGGGGGAGTAAGTTGTATTCACTTTCATCCATGAAAAAAGTGAGATAAGTTTTAATTTCAAAGTCTAATGAATTTTTTTTTCAAAGTCCTTATATTTTTTTCCTAAGGATGTTTGTGCTTTCCAAAAAGGGGGAGATTATTGAGTTAATAAGGTTTTCCTCATGACTTTTCCATTCCTTATTGTTTTGAAAATCACAAACACCTTATACTTAAGAAAATATATATTTTACCTCCATAAAGAAAATTTTCTTCTTTAAGGAAATTTACACTGGATTCATACCCAAAACCCCAGAATCATATAATATCAAGAATTGGAGTATTATATTTTTTGGATCCGAATTCTGGATGTGAACTATAATGAAGTTCCACTCCAAATTCTGGATGCGAACTTTCATGAGTTCGACTCCGAACTTTTATGAAGTTCGACTCTGAACTTTCATGAGTTCGACTCCAAACTCTTATGAAGTTCGACTCAGAACTTTCATGAGTTCGACTCCGAACTCTTATAAAGTTCGACTCCAAACTTTCATGAGTTTGACTCTGAACTCTTATGAAGTTTGACTCCGAACATTCACGAGTTCGACTCTGAACTCTTATAAAGTTTGACTCTGAACATTCATGAGTTTGACTCCGAACTCTTATGAAGTTCAACTCTGAACTTTCATGAGTTCGACTCCAAACTCTTATGAAGATCAACTCTGAACTTTCAGGAGTTCGACTTTGAACTCTTATGAAGTTCAACTCTAAACTTTCATGAGTTCGACTCAGATCTCTTATAAAGTTCGGCTCCGAACATTCATAAATTCGACTATGAACTCTTATGAAGTTCAACTCCGAATTTTTACTAGTTCGACTTCGAACTCTGCAAGTTCAGATTCTAAACTCTGGTGAAACCAGACTCTAAATTTCCCTAGAAATTCAGACTCTAGACTTCTACAGACTTCAGGTTCCGAATTCCTATAAAACAGAATCCGAACATATTTTTAACATAGACTCTGAATTCCATTTTGGTTAGACTCTGAACTTTTATTTACTTACATTATGAATTCTATTTTTGCTTATGCTTACACTTGTTTCATTATAAAACGATGTCGTGCTCTCAATTACACATGTTTTGTTATAAAATGATGTCCTCCATTCTGTTTCTAATTAATTGTTGGTTTAGTGACACGTGTACAGGTCCCTCCGATATTCAATGAAAATATGACCTTTGGAGGAGGGAGTCGATCGTTCCAACCGAGCCTATAAATAGGAGCTCATTTGAAAGAGCTCAACAAAAAGTTGATCACTCTAGAGACCACACGCTATTAAGGTGATTTCTAGAGAGAGAAGCTTTTCATGCTTTGTGCGTACTGAACCTCTCGTTCAGATTGCATCGTGCGACTCCGAATGCTGGTGATTACATTCGAGGGCTTTCAGGGATAGGAAGACAGAGGTGCCGACTACCTTGATGTTCGAGGGATTCCTTGCTGAGGAAGACAGAGGTTCCAACTACCTTGAATTTGAGGGCTTGTGGGGATAGCAAGACAGAGACACCGAACTTCGTATCGAGGGATTACCCTAGTGTGGGTAATACAAAATTTATTGAAATTATAAATCAAGGGACCTTTATCTAAGGTTGTTGGATACCCTTCTCTTTGGGTTAAAATATTTATATCTTATTACTTATAGTTGTACTACTTGTTTTTCTGCTGTATATTGTATTGTAAGGAAAGTATAATCTTCTTATATTTCCTCACACTTGTACTCTGATTCATTTATATTCTATACAATTTAAGGTAGAATCTCATATTGTAAACTTTAGTTAAGTTTCAATTTCCGGATCCATATTTCCAGAACCTGTTTTCGGAATCACTTTCCAGATTTAAGCAAGTGCATAGAACTAGAAGTTTGTAACTTCATACCTTGTTCCAATTCTCTAATTGGTGCTAGAGGTGTTGTGAATTTTCTTAGTTTAACTTTTTTAAACTTATATCTTTCCTTGTTTAATGAAATTTTTTAAGTTTACAATTCACCCCCTCTTGTATATTGAGCATCTAGGTAATTATTTCAATCCTACAATAAAAAGGCTCGAGAATGAAGTTTCACATTCTTTCTTTGATAAAGGATATAATACACAGTGATGTAACATTGGGGATATCGAATCCCATTGAATTTTTTGGTTATGGGGATTATAAATCATGGTCTAGGAATATCTGAGTTAATTGGAGATAGAAACAAGTGGGTACAGGTCAACCATTGGTAATAGAGAAATCTCAAAGTGTACGTGGTCAAGACAATGACTCCTAGATTATGGGCGGCCATTCTTGAACAAATAATTCCCTAAGCACACTCACTTTGGCTAGGTTCAATAATCCAAATATTCCAAGAAGGGATATTTTGGATTAACCAAACCCTATTACTAATTTTCTATAGGTAAGACCTAGGATAAAGTGATCCCAAAGTCTATGGAGTTCAAACGGAATGATACCAACTCAAGGAAATGGTTGTGTTGGCTCGAACTTCAAATAAATCATGGTGGTTTATGGGAAACATAATATTAAATAAGGTTTTGGGGACCATAAAATTTTTATCACTATTTAGTGAACACATTATCATGGCAAGGAGATGTGAAAAAACATTACTCAACTTTTTTCTAGACTAAGGGGTCTAGTGAGCATGGATTGGATTTTACTAGGTCCACAAAGTGGGAACTATGATCATTATGGCTAGTTTAGTTACACGATAACTTTTTTTTAAACTCCATAGATGAATATTTTAGTGAGAAGAGACTTGAATTTTTCTTAGGATTCCCTTTGAGGTTTTTCAACCTAAGAAATTTTATATCTCTTTCACTAAAAAATTATGGTCTTTCAATTTGGATAATATAAGGCTAAAGTTTAATTTCATATAGTTTTTATTAAAATGAATGAAGTTTAAGGTCCTAATGCACATGGAGATGGAATAAAAGGGATGTTATAAAATATTCTAATTAGGATACCTAGTACACCCACATTATTTTGTGTAGGATATGAAAATGTTGTAAATACTAGCTCAAGTTTCTCAAGTCATGAGTAATGGTATGGTAAAATAATTTAGCGGATGAACTAAAACACCCTAAGGTGTTGAGTTATTCCATGATGATGTCAGAGCTTATAATGATCAGAAAGACCTTACTATTGGGCCAAGATATCTCTGGTTGGATATTTAAATCCATTTTACAGATCCACCTCTATCATGGTCAAATAGAGATATTTTTTCTCCTTTATAGGGGCCATGAAATGTTTTGGAAACCCTAGGAGATCAAGAAATGAAGTGTTATTTATGGGTTGAGGTTCTTAAAGTATGACATAAGAACTATGTACTCTAGTTAACTAAGGTTAGGCTCTTGTAGTCCTTTGATAAGAAATGATGATGGGTGATGGTTTTTACACTTTAATATCATGCAGAGGGGATGTATATGTTGGGCAGTTTAACATCATATTATGAGGAAATTTTATTTACAGCTTAATGTCATGTGGGAATTCTATAGGAACCAACGTGAAATTTTGAAAGATATCATTAGGGATAAATTTCACTGGTTAGGAGAATTTATATCTGTTAATCACCTTTAATCCATGCACAGGATTATTGATGGGTGACCATATGTTTAAGCCCTTCATGGGAAGATTTATTTCATGCATAATAAATTCATACATAGATCTGGATCGTGCATAAGAATAACGAACCTATATGAAAAGGTCCTCTTTAAATTGAGGTATATGAAATTTTTATGACTGACCTTTCCCAGGTTTCTATATCCATATTATAAGGATAGGAATCATTTTATGATCAAATCTATCAAGTAGATCCCCATGAATAGATCTGACTCATATGTAGGGGATATGATTTGGAGTGATGGTAACACATGGTCAGGCCCAAAATAGGGGATCTATGCATCACTAAATATCCTTTTATGGAAGGAATAAAGCCGCAAATAATTCTTCAATGAGAAACTCTCCATGTAGTTCTAACCCATATGATGAGGGGGTATTTTGTCTTATTTATTATTACAACTAGACCGAATATTAGAGAAATGGGAATCAATACATATCATGTGATGACAAGAATCAAGCCACATGTAGTTGTGTAATGGGGAACTCTCCATAATGTTCTAACCCATACAAAGTGGGGGAAATTTTTCCCATTTTTTATTATGGTTGTTCCAAATATTGGAGATCTGGTTTTTACTACATATCATGTGATGACAGTAATCAAGCCATATGTTTTTATTGAATGGGAAAATCTCCATATAGGTCTAACCCATACATTGGGGGGAATTTTTTTCATTGATTATTACAGATCGACCCAGGATTGGATATCTGGGTGTCACTATGTATCCTATGATGATAATAATCAATCCCCATGTAGTACTTGAATAGAAAACTCTCTCTATAGGTCTAACCCATATATAGAGGGTCCATTTTTTCAATTGATTATTATGGATGGGCCCAAGATTAGAGATCTGAGTGTCACTATATATTCTAGGATGAAAGGAATCAAACCATATTTAGTTATTTAATGGGAAACTATCCATGCAGGTATGACCCATATCTAGAGGGGGAATTTTTCCATTGATTATTGTGTTTGAACCCAGGATTGGATATATGGGTGTCACTACATATCATGTGATGATAGTAATCAAGCCATAGGTATTTCTTGAATGGGAAACTCTCCATGCAGGTCTGACCCATATACAGAGGGGGTGAATTTTTTCAAATGATTTTTTCATTTATAACTATGATTATAGATCTAGGTGTAACTATGTATCCTATTATTACATGATTCAAGAAACTTATAGTTCTTGAGTGTGAAACTCTCCACTCAGGTCTGACCTATGTATAGAGGGGTGTATTTTTCTTATTTATTATTGCAGTTAGAACTAGGATTGGAGATCCATGTGTAACTACATATCCTATAGTCATATGAATTAAGACACACATATTTATTGAATGATAAACTCCCTATGCAGTTCTAATCCATACAAAAAGGGGGTATTTTTCAATTATTATTGTGGCTAGACCCAGGATTAGAGGTTGGGGTGTCACTACATATCTCATAGTAGTAGGAATCAAGCCACACATAGTTCTTAAATGGAATTGTGGTAGGATAAAAACATTAAGGATAGTGGTCCTCTTGTTTGAGTTCCATAGTAATGCATAGTTTATGTCATATAATATTATTAATCTATGTATTTTAACATCATATGATAAGGATATTTGGTGTACCTTTAAGTTCTTGCATCTAGGACCATTCTAACCTGAATGCAAACTGATATGTATCAATCATGAGAGAAATCCCTTAACAAAGTTCCCAATCCCACATGAGTTATTATTAGTGTGAGAAACAAGGAATATAAAAGTTTTCATTCACCAAAATGAAGTGATTAAAATAAAAAACATGGGGATTTTAATCATGTAGTGGTTAGGCCACAATATAGGATCTATGGATCTCTATATATCTCATTGGAATGGGAATCAATACAAAGCTACATATGGGATCATTTTAAAGTTGAATGAGAGGGATGTAAACCATGTATTTTAACATCATACTCTAAGGTCGAATGTTAACTGACATGAAAAAGAAATAATTAATCCCTAAAAAAATTTTCCAAGAATTTGGGAGATTATCTCATGAGAGGAATTCCATGTTTGTGATATGATTCTTCTTGAACTAGTTTCATAAGGAATCATATGGTGGGAAGATAGGGTAACTCTTCATTTTAACATCATTTGTTTAATAAGTTATCATAAATATTAATGTCCTTTGACTAGGAAAACATGATTTCTTCCTTTTAGGGTTGTGTGATAAGGACCTCCACTTATAGTTCACCATCACGCGGTAAAGATGACTTCTAGGAAGTTTAATGACATGTGGTAAGGACGATTTTCATATAGTTTAACAGTATATGATACGGATGACTTCCATGTACTTTAACATCATGTGTTAAGGACAAATGGTGTCTTTTAGTTTTAGGTTATACGACTAAGACAATGATATTTTGGTTGGACCTAGGACTAGAGATCTAGGAACCACTATGTATCCTAAGATTTATGGAATCAAGCCACGTGTAGTTCTTGAATAGAAAATTTCCCTATGTGAATCTAACTCACACACATGTATGGGAGTATTTCATTTTTCCTTCACACATATCTAGATAATATGAAATGGTCAATCCATGAAGTAACATTTTCCATGCCATTTAACATTGTGTAGTGAGGATGTATTCCATACATTTTAACATTATATGGTAAGGTCATCATCCATGCACTTTAATTTCATGTGTTAAGAACATATTCTATATAGTTTAACATCATATGGTAAGGATGTCTTCCATTCAGTTTTACGTTATTCTATAAGGATGATTTCCATGCATTTTAACTTCAAGTGGGAAGGAAAACTTTTTTTCATTATAACATTATACGGTAAGGATGAGTGGTGTCTCATAGTTTTAGGTCATATGACTTTGAACATGATATTTTTTATGAAAAATATTCAAATTAATTCGTGAGAAAACTTTCATTGGTGGGGGTTTAACTTTTTCTTAATCCATTATGTCCAATGAGTAAACTCTGTTGTAATAGACCTCATGTATGATGTAAGTTCATTCCCATTTTGGTTCCTATTTTGGTGGTTTCTTTCCTAGTACCATTGGGGTTCTGAGAGTCAATACCAGTTCTCCATGAAGTAATGAGCGAAGGTGAACATTTTTATTGAAGTCTTATGTGATCTGGTTCTAATGGACTTCAAGGTTGTGCAGTGTATGCAACCTTTTCTCATCGAGCCATTCCAACTCATCCAACTGCTTTTTTGATTTCTCATCTTTTGAAAGTTATCAAAAGATAGATATTTAGAGTGATAGAAAATAGAATTCAATAGGAAGAACTGCTTTAGTTCCATACTCCAATGAATATGGTATTTCTTTTGTGGTCATGCATGTGGTGGTATGGTAGGACCATAAAGCATTAATAAGCACATCTAGTCAAAAAAATTGTCCTTTTCCACCATCTTCTAGAGTATATTTTATATAATCTTATCTAAGCCCTATATTTTCTAATTTTAAGCTAAATTTTAGTGGGATTAATGGTTGTATTTTAAGTTGTACTCCTGTTATAATTTCTTAAATTTGTAAGAAAATAAGCTTGTGTCATTATCTATCAAAATTATGTGAGGGACACCGAATCTAGTGATGATAATGGACTTTAAAATGTTAATGATACTCTTAATCCAGAATTCATTGATGGTTATTTTCTCACCCCATTTGGAAAATAAATCATTTGTAGTAAGGATTTAATTAAACTTATTAGTTGTGGTAGAGGGATATAGACCCACAATGTCTATTCCCCATATGGAAAATGGCTAAGAATATTTAGATATATGTAGAAACTTCGAGGGTTTATGGATGAAGTTTGAATGAATCTAGAATTCATGAAATTTATTGGTGACTTCTAAATATTCTTGTGTCATTGTTTTCCAATATTAACCAAGAATCCTAATTTGGTGGGATAATCTAGTCCTAAAGTGATGAGCATCGTAGAAGTGTGTATGAAATTATTCTATGATGGTGAGAATCTCTCCTTCTATTTTGAATATTTGTAGAATTCTATAAAATCCTCATTTTTATATGGTTTTATTCTAATTTTCTATATTCTAGTGGGTAAATTTTACTACTGGGAATCGATTCTATTTCCTTTTGGATCAATCTAAAAGAAATTTCACATTTTGGAGGTAAGAGGTTATGGGACTTATCCATACAGGGGTGGATATAATTCCATCATGACTAGAGGAATTATTGACTTTAATGATTTACTCCATGTCATAGAAAATGACTAGGGATACCATCCTTCAGTGGTTAATATGGAGAACTGCTTCATACTGATAAGGGTCATCCAGGAATGTGGTTGCATTAGCTAATTCATCAGTACAATAATTTTATGTTTGAGGTATGTGAAGTAATGTTAGTTAAAAATGGAACTCTTATATCAATACTCTGACATAACTGATGAGAGGTTCTAATTCTTTCTTCTTAATGGAATACTCATTGTTTATTTTTTATCACTAACTCAAGATCCCCTTTGTTGTTCAGGTAGGCTATCCATATTTGTTTTTATAATTCCAATCTAGTAATAAGGGATTGGTATTCTACTTCATTATTAGTACATCCTTCAGACATTGAGAAGTATTATAGAAAATTTATTTTTATGGGTAAAAAAATACAATCCCTAGACCAACCTGGTTGATCTTTGGGTTTTTTCAGATTTGGAAAATATGACTTATGGAGGCACCATCAAAATACATCTCCCATGTTTGAGGAGTGTCATGGGTGTAGAAAACCACTTTTTCTTTAAGTTTAGAGTCCACTAGTGTTCTTTTCAAGGTGGGATATTTCATAAAAAAATCAGTAGGATCTTTTCCATTAACTTCCTTATGTGATATTAATTTTATATCATATTGTAGAATAATAACCACCCATCATTCCAAATTCCCATTTAAAATAGAGAGGTCAAAGATTTAATTGAGCAGGTTAATATATATACCAGGTGGACTTCATGATGTTTCAAGTAATGCCTTATCTTTTTCACTACAAATTTCAGTGTGATTCAGTTCTTCTCGATATTGGAATAATGGGTCTTAGTACCTTGCATCATTATTCTTATCTAATAGAAATTTTTTTCATTATCTACATCATTTTTATACGAAAGAATAGCACTTAACAACCATTCCATGGTGTCCACATATTAGATAAGTGTATTTCCATCCACTAGAATTATTAATAATTGTGGGTGTAGTAGGTACTACTTGAGATTCTCAATGTCTTCTTAGAAGTCCATGTTCCATCAGTAAGTGACCCTTCTTCATTAACATGGTTAAGGGTAGATATCTTCCAACGAGTTTAGCTATGAAATTATGAATGTAGATGTAGTTACTATGGATTCCCCTTAGTTAATTTAGACATTGGGGATGTGAAAATTATAGAATTGAACTAGTATTCTCTAGGTAAACCATGATGTTAAGGTGGAATACCACAAATCCAAGGATTTTCCCTGATTTTACCCCAAAAGTGCACTTCAGTAGATTCATCTTCAAACTATGATGATGCAACTTCATGAATATTACTTGATGGTCTATGGGGTGATCAAATCACTATTAATATTTGACTACCATATCATTGACTTAACATTATTCTATTTTTACCAAGATGGTTTTAATGATATGATTCACAGTGCATTGGTAGGTAGCACCTGCATTCATTAATCTAAAAGGAATGACCTAATATAAAAAAAATCCATAGAGGTGATCTAAATGTATTTTCTTTCTCATCTTCAGGGGAAATATTTATTTGATTATACCCTGAATACCCATAAATAAAGGAAATTGATTAGAAGTTAGTAGTTTCATTGATCAAAATCTCAGTTATCAGTGATGGGAAATCATCATTTGGGAAGTTCTTATTAAGTTCCTTGGAATTGATGTAGACTCTGATCTACCCATTATTTATCTTTATGGGGACAATTTTGGTGAGCCATTTTTGGTACTTCACTTCTCAAACAAAGTTATTTTTGATCAATTTTTTAACTTTTGATTATATATTAGTAGCATGAGAATGGTGCATCCTCCTAACTACCTACAAGAAACCTCAATGGTCATTGAGTAAGCTCAGGTGGTGCATAGAAACATCGGTTTTTAGCCCAGGTATTTTGGTATAATTACAGGAGAAAAAATATCGATGATGATTTAAAAACTCAATATGCATATCCTACTCTTCGATGGGAATAGCGACATTAATTAACATATCTCATGGGTCTTCTTTTCTACCTATATTCACCTACCTGATCTTATCGATGGTGGTAGAGATGCATTCCTCAAATGTAGAATGGATGTTCCTAATATCATCATCTTCTTCTTTAATCTTGGATTCTCTGGAGTCATTTTCAAACATGATATATAATCTTATGGAATATACATCACTATTGAGGTACGGATTCCATGAGAATAGACATTTCCATCCTATAATATTATAGTCATTATAGAGATATTCTAAGTATACTTGTTTTAAATTAGGCTTCCACCAGAGGTAAGAGGAGCCTAGAAATTTAGTGTTAAGTCTTTATCCTCAATGAAATTTATGGGTATCACATAATCATTGTTGATCATACTATATGGATTCACATGGACAGTCCCCAATCCATTAGGGGATACAAACTGTATATCATTATCCACCATTGGTTTTTTGCCTTCCCATTTTTAGAAACCTACCTCCACATATATTGTTTCATAATACATAAAGGGGGAATAGTCACCATGTCCACAAATGGCCCGAAGGCCTTCATTTTTTATTGATTTTTGATAATCCACCTTTCAAGGGGTGAGGTGGAACCCTTACAAGGCTCGTAGGTGTATGTATTACATGTCCCATAGAACTTACAGGAATTCATCGCCCATAGGCTTCAAACATTACATAAAACCCAAACTAACTACTTTGAACTGCTCCTCCCCAGCATCTTCATCGTGAAATCAGCTCTCCACCCTCGCATGGTTGTTTAGCTAGGCTTTCCCATGCATGCACAGGCTTGTCCCGATGGCATGTGTCAAACCCTCTCATTCATGAAATCTGTTTAGCTTCTGCTATGGTTAAAGCTCCTTGCTCATCCTCCTTCTGAAGCTTGTTCCATGTAGGTTTTCTGGTTTTTATCTGCACCTTAAGGTGGCCCTAAGGCCTTGAGGTGTCCCAAAGTCCTTACTGACCCGAAGGCCTTAAAGGACTCGGGGACCAAATCGGTGGCCCAAAGGCCCATACGGGGGCATATTTCTGACTGCTACAGTTCCAAACAGTGCTTGCTACTGTTCCCTCTACAGTTATGCGCAGTACCTGCTACAGTTCTGCACAGTACCCACTACAGTACCAGGAAATTATCTCCCACCTGGATTTGATCCTGGGTCTCTTGGATGCACTTAAGGAGTCCTCACCAACTAGGTTGAGGCTCATGTGCGGAATAGTCACCATGTAGTATGTCAACCTTCCCATCGATGGGGTGTTTCAAACACTGATGAAATATTGAAGGTCTTGATACTTGGCTATGAAGATAAAGTCTTAAAAGAAGTATATTATATGTTTTTTCTTACTAGATAAACATGAAATCAACATTATATGTGATATCCCCAATCTGAGACTTGATCTTGATTGTAACATCCTGCCTCTCCTCATTGGCTTGAGTCAATGTGGAAACACTACTTGGCCTTAAACGACATCCCTGATGCACCAAAGGATGGAAATTAATGTTGATGGATTCGTGAATGGTGGGGAATTATTTTCTCATTGAAAAGAAAAAAACCAACCAAATGTGCTACAAATAAAAAAACTACATGATTCAAGTCAACATTATATTACCATTACACCACATTCCAACAACAACAATATAAAACTATACCAATACCAAATCATAGAACCAAGTGGAAGACCAAAAAAATAAGAATCAAGACACAATGTCATAACTCAGCATCCCCATTCCAAGATCTAAGCTCCAAATCCACCACTGTCAATGAATCATGATGTTCCATAATAAAAATTTGATTCTTTACCTTTACATATGTCTTGGAATACAACATTTGAAAAACCACCCAAGTTCCAAATTAGGGGGTGAGTAAAAATACTCTGTAGGATTTCCCCAAATAACTTCCCTACTCATGCCACTAGGATAGAACAAGTTATCACATCTATATAAATCAATTTATATAAAACCATTAAAATTGTTTAACAATTTCCAACAAGACAAACAAGAACTTATTAAAACATTTTCACCCAAATAAACTCATTTACAAGGAATACAACCAAACAAGTCATCTACCTTTTCATATTGGAATAAACCATTTCAACTCACGAAACCCAATACATACAACTCATCACACACACAACACAACCAACCAATATTGTTGTTAAAAATGATGGTGTAACTTCAAATCCAACCTCATCTGATTTTTATTATGGTTCTTCATAACCACGTCCTAATTCTTTTATAGTGGTGCTTCATGAACATTAACCATCCCATTATAACTCATGCTTAACCATTAAATCCAAAAAACCATTCCAAATCACATATTCCAAAAAAAAATTTTATAAAAACATATTTTTTTGAAAACCATTTTCAAATCCTTTTCCTAAAAAAACCAAGAAACTGATTTTAAAATTCAACATTTTAAAATCCAACAATAAAGAATACTACACAACAATATCATATTTCTCCCAAAACCCATAAATCAACACCAGAGGTGTTTCACACAAGATTCACACATCAATTTCACTATTAATTTCAAGAAGAAAAATAATTTAAAACCAAATAATTCAGGTTCTAACAAGAGGAGTCAAGATTGAGGCCACCTACCTTTAGGGTTTTTGGCAAAAACAACCAAAGGTACAAACGCTCACAAAATCCAAGTGAAAAATCCACAAAATTACCTTAATTTCCTTACAATAACATCATTCAGAAAAAATATAACCATTATTGGAAACAAAAACCCTAGATCTATCCACAATATAAGTATATATATGAACAGAGAGAGATAGATAATAGTATATCTAAGGAAAACCAAGAAACTACCAAGAAGAGAGACATACCAAGGAAGATCTGACTTCAAACCACCAAGAAAACCCTTCAAATTTCATTCAAAATGATGGGGAGAAGATCCCTGACCTTGGAGAGAAGAAAATACCAGGTTAAAGTCGAAATGGGGCTCAAGTGGGGTGTTTATGGTAAAAACTCATGAGGTCCATTTTTAAAAAAAATCCATTTTTAATTCCACTCAAGGCTGGCTCACATGCTTTAGTAAATTTTACACTAACTATGTACCTACTGCTGTATCAAAAAGGTGTCTCGCATAGTTTTCATATACGATTAGAAAACCCATGCATCAATTGAATCAAATCCCACTGTCCCATGATGCATGGTTAGACTGGGGAGTTCACACAGTTTGGAAACAGTATGCCAACACCCTTGACTCTACCTCAATTTTCATGGTTTTTTGTCTGTTTTTTATGTTTTTCACTAACCTTTCTCAAACCAAGATCCCTTATAATTGCTCCAAATCCTTCCCGAAAGCATCCATACTTTTACAAGGTTTATAAAACCACATTATATACAAAAAAAGGAATAAATAATAGTTACATACCTCAAAATGGGGGTTATACATTCTCCCAATGATTGGGCATTCCATCCATGGAAATTAAAAAACCATCACCTTCTTAAAAGATCTTGGTCAATTGCTCAGTTATTTCTTTCTCCCATTCCCAAGTCTCCTCTTGAATATGACCATGTTTCCACATAACTTGCACTAGACTAATGCTCTTCCCATGAAAGACTTTATCTTACCTATCCATGATCTACACTAATACATGCTCCAAAGAAGCATCCATATCTAGCTCAGCAAGATCTCATTGCATAACATGGTTAGTATTAGGCTAATACTTCCCCAACTGAGATATATAAAAAACATTATGCACCACACTAAACCACGATGGAAAATCCAACTGATAAGCCACCACTCCAACCCACTCAAGTATCTCAAAAGTCCCAATATATCTTAGAGATAACATTACTTTATTTCAAAAATGATGATGTCCAAGCCTAAGAGAGATTATCTAGAATACATGTCTACCCACCTCGAACAACAATTACCATCGATGATTATCCACATACAATTTCTGATGACTCATAGTTGTCTCTATTCTTTTCCTGGTCAACTTAATCAACTCCATTTTTTCGTTGACAAGGCTTGGCCCAACCATCAAATTATCACCTATTTCTACCCAACAAAGTGGAGAACAAAACGGATGGTCATATTATTCTTTAAATGGGTATATATTTATTGAGGCCTGATAACTGTTATTATATAATAATTCAACTAATCATATGTCCTCCTCCCATGAGCCACCAAAATCCATCACACAAACCTGTAACATATCCTCCAATGTTTGTATCATCCCCTCAATCTACCCATCCTTTTGAGGGTGATACCCTATACTCATAGTCAATTGAGTCCCAAGGGATTTATAGAAGGAGTTCAAGAAATGAGGCATGAATCTCATATGTTTGTTTGATACAATTTAACCTGGTACACCATGCCTCTTTACCACCTCATAGATATAGATTTTCGATAGATCCTCCACCATATGAGATCCATGAATAGGGATTAAATGGGCCTCGTTTTTTAGATGATCCACAATTCCACATATGGAATCATGTTTCTGAAATGTTCTTGTAATACATGTAATAAAATCCATAGCTATTTATTCCCATTTACAAATAGGGATTAGTAAGGACTTAAACAAACTTGTTGGTCAATAATTCTTTATCTTGACTTGCTAACAAGTCAAGAATCTTGATACAAACTCATCCACTTTCCTTTTTATACCCACTAATTAGTCACTAAAAGTGGCTAATATTCATTTTTAATATATTTATATTCATTTTTCCAAAGTCCATAAACATTTTTTAGTGCATTATATAAATAGAACTTCATTTTCTCATCTTAAATGCAATTCATGTTTAAAATACAAATTTGTGCCCAATCATTCATCTATTTGTGGACAACATTTTATTTATTTTTTGAATTTGATATTTTGTTATATGATTGATAACTTTTTTTGGAACATTTTATCTTTTAGGTCCGATAGATGAATCCTAAGGGAAGATGGATATTTTTGAGCCCGAATGCATAAAATTTCTGGAGAAATCATAATGGGCCTAAGGCCCATCAAAAAAATGTGGGGCCCACATACCAAGCCCAAT
The DNA here is from genome assembly GCA_963277665.1 of Viscum album. NCBI lineage: Eukaryota > Viridiplantae > Streptophyta > Magnoliopsida > Santalales > Viscaceae > Viscum > Viscum album. The sequence continues at coordinate 933,933,549 of OY728165.1, forward strand.
GAAGCTAAAATTTTTAAAGTAGAAATATAAAAATATTTGGATCATTTTATTCAACTGTGGACAGAGATAATTCTGAAGTTTTCATGATGATAAAGGGATCTGAAGTTGAGATTTAAATGGTGGGCCTGACATTAATGATCATAAATTCGTCCCACCATTTCGACCCTAACATCCAAATGGATACGCCAAATGACCTGAAATTTGGAATGATTATATAGTACACATGAATGAAGATATTAGTTTTCTACGACCACTGATGATTCTGCCTTATTCAATTCAAAATTTACACGTCCAAATGGTGGACGAATCTGGACGAAATTTCTGGGTCAACTTCGAAACGTCAAAATCCCTAAATTTTCTCACACTCCTTTTGACTCTATAAATTAATGGGGATAGAATTAATTGTGGTGGGGTGTCTATAAGGCTCCTAATATTCCTATATAAGGAGCTGGTGGTGAAGGGAATTATGATCTCATATTTTCTTTGGAATCGAAGTTTTTCATTCATTTGTATTGTCATGCTTTCATTTTGTAATCGTTTTGTCAATTTCTCCATGTAAGTTTTTCATTCCCCTTAATTTAATTAATAAAAGATCATCATATTATTCTTCTTAATTTCTTATTTTATTTTCCATATCATTTTTATACCCTTTCCTTAAGAAGTGAGGTTATTCACATAATCTTTTGTGAAACTCTTCACACAACGGTGGAGTGATTTTTATTTATTTTTCTTCTTCTCCAATTATACCATCATAAGTCTACTACCCGATTTCATTGATAGAATAGCATCAATGGAGGGCTAATACTATAAAGGGTTGATCCAAGGGAGTATAAAGGGGATTAATTGGATGTTAGTTATTAATTTAATAATTCCTAATCAATTCTATTTTTGAGATTTTCATTCAATGATTTACATTCTCCTTTAAACTCACCAATTTTAAGGATACACATCTCGAGTGCGAAAAACGATCCTCAACCTTGGAGTGCTCATAAATATGATCCTCCAAGTGTATAGGTGATTAGCCTTAGGATAGTGAAACTCTAAATTGGTGTGTGATTTGGGATCATTGTATTTTGTTAAAGGAAACGCTCAAACTTGAGACATTGAAATAATTTAAAAAGAAATTCATCCAATTCACCCCATGTGATACCCAAGGATCAACTCATGATTCTAAATTGAATTCACTTAAAACTTTAAAATATCAAATAATCCAATCAATTCAATCCAAAGTTGGCAACAGCATAGCCAAATCAACACCATCAAATCACCTTCTTAGAATTCATGTTTCTTAGGTTTATTCTTAGGTCTCTGAGGATCAATAACCCAAGCCGTACTAAAATGACCGTTTACACCATAAAACTTGGGTAAATTTGGGCGCAAACAAATTTTGGTGCCGTTGACGGGGACCATGTAAGTTACCTTATAACATCTTTCTATTCCCCCTCATTTCTCTTTTCTCATCTCCATTTATCTTCTCTTTTCTCCTTTCTATTTTTTTTGACTTCCGAAAATCACGATTCCAAATTTACAAATGAATCTAATGGATTATAATCAACAATATCCATTCACAAACTCAGGATTGAATCAATTAGAAAATCCACATTGGGAATCACCAAATTTTTTTAATTACTTTGATCAACCTTTGAATGAATACCCTACACCCAATAACATGAACGATATTTTTATTGATGAATGTTTAAAAGATAAATTTCTATACCTATCAAGAATGATTGAAAAGATGAATAATGAGTAATTCCATGATGTAAAAACATCTATCAACCCTAATCATGAAAAAATTACTGAAAAATTGTGTGAAAAAATGGTTAAAATGAATTCAGAAGTTTCATCACTGAGATTAGAAATACAAAGCATTAAGACTTCTGAGGAACCCTTTCCCACTCAGGATGTTCTTCCCTCGTCACCGATATAAGAATATTATATCCCAGAAACCACTCATGAATTTAAAAGATAACTAACATTTGGATATGGTATAACTAAAGAAGATGAATTAAATGTTAAAGGTTCTTTAAATCAGGAAGAAATTAATTTTTTGGATTCACAAGGGGAAAATTTGTCTTCATGGATTGAGTGTTCGGAATATTCCTCCAATAACAATTGTTTAGAATCACCGATCATTGAACCATTGGGAGATATAACGAATATTGAGTCTATACCCACTCATGAAATTCAAATGGAAAATTTTGGGGATGAATCATCTTTTCAAAAGGAGCCAATTCTTTCAAATGTTTTTGAAGAGGAAACAATTTTTTATTCAAAAATTCATTCTTCTTTAGAAAAATTCAATCAAACTGAACTCGATGATATGATACTTCCTTACCAACTCAAGAATCCCTCTATTTATGATAACCTAGACCATTCAATTATCATCCATTTTTATCAATAATCCCAAAAAAGTGGAGTCACCCTAGAAATATTAGGAAGGAATCTAGACGAAACTCAATCAACCATTACCAAAATTCCTTGGACTTTCACACTCATTGTTGAACATGGTATTTCAAATGGCACAAATTCTAAAAAAATAATTAATCTCAATCATTTGTAAGTGGAGAAAAATGGGGTCCTAAAATTTTTTAAAGTTGGAATTGTATAAGTTGGGGGGTCTAAGTAAAGCTAACGACTTTAAATTAAGCGCTTCATGGGAGGGAACCCATGGATTTTCATGTTTCCAATAAAGTGAATCATATTTTTTTTAATTTAAAAAAAATTACCATAGACTATTGAACTGTTCTTTTTTTTATGAGTATGGATGGGTATAAAAGGGGAGCACCATATTCATCTGTGTCACGCGGTGTGATCCCTGAATAATACCTTACCCAAAAAATATAAAGAAGAAAATGTATCATCAGTTTGATTTTTAAAATAAAAAATAAATAAAAAACAACAAAAACCATAAAAATGATGATACTTGGTATTAAATAAATCATTGTGTTGTTTGTTTTGTCTGTTTTGTTCTTCTTTGTATAGTTTAAGGACTATTTTGGGTGATAAATGTTCAATCAAGGAGGTGCCTACAATCCCTAAGAGATCAAAGGAGTAATATGGAGCATCATGAACTTCAACTTCAAAAACCAAGTGAATTTGTTACATGTTTATCATTTTCAATTTCCTCTTTGAGCTCCTCTCCTACCCCCCTTCTAAATTTTCTTTTCTTTAAACACTGGGGATGGTGTTATTCTAAGTTGGGGGGAGATGAAATAAAAAATGAATTTTTTTTAAGAACATGCATGGAAAGAAAAATTCCATTAACCTTGAACATGATAACACACATTGAAAACTCTGAAATTGGATATCAAAAAATTTTGCATGCCTTGATTCCTATTTTAATGCAAGTTTTAGTTCATGAGCATAGTTTTTGGAAAGTGTGGTTTTCCGATGTGATTTTTCAAAGTTTACAGTTTCATCCTCTTAATAAAAATGCCACAATGCACGTCTACTGGATTGTGGGTGTAAATTTGAGTTCTTGGGTACCTTTCATTATAACATAGGGTTTTGGGGTCACTTTTAGTTTAATTTGAGTATCCAAAAACAAAAAACAAAAAAACAAACAAAAACAAACAAAAAAATTTGAAAAAAATAATAATGACCACATAGAGCAGCGTTTTGTCCAAATGTGTGGCATCCGGCACATGGGGATCATGACTCCATAGTTGTCTTGCCCAGAGTTAGGCTTTATTACTCTATTGTAGAGCATGGAATTGAAAATATGTGTGGCATTCGGCACTTGGGGATCGTGACTCCATATTTGTCTTGCTCAGAGTTAGTCTTTTCATATCTATTATGGTTAAAAAAAAATTGGATACTCATCTTAAGGATTAATGTGATTCCCACTTAGCGCTTCCATTTTTCCCCTTGAACAATAAAATGGGCCCCATGTCTTTTTGTGATGCACAACACTTTATCATGCTTAATTTAAATTGGATGAAATGTAGTGATGAATTTTAACAAAGGAATGGGCTTGGGATTCGGATATGCTTGTGGACCTAGATTGTTCTAAACGATTTTTATGGGTTTCATAATTTTTTTGGTATGAGTTCATTGGGTGAGCAATGTGTAATAAATTGTTTTTGGAAAAGGGGATTTGAATTTCATATTTGTAATATATTTTGCTCGAGACTAGAAAAACTCAAGTTGGGGGGTGTGATTAGTCACTAAAAGTGGCTAATATTCATTTTTAATATCTTTATATTCATTTTTCCAAAGTGCATAAACATTTTTTTAGTGAATTATATAAATAGAAATTCATTTTCTCATCTTAAATGCAATTCATGTTTAAAATGAAAATTTGGTCCCAATCATTCATATGTTTGTGGACAAAATTTTATTCACTTTCTGAATTTGATAATTTGGGATATGATTGATCATTTTTTTTTGGAACATTTTATCTTTTAGGTCCGATGGATGAATCTCAATGGAAGATGGATATTTTTGCGCCCGAATGCAGAAATTTGCTGGAGAAATCATAATGGGCCTATGGCCCATCAAACAAATGTGGGGCCCATATACCAATCCCAATGAAGCTCAAATTTTTACAATAGAAATAGAAAAATATGAGATCATTTTACTCAACTGTGGTCGGAGCTAATTCTGAAGTTTTTGTGATGATAAAGGGATCTAAAGTTGAGATTTAAATGGTGGGCCCGACATTAATGCACATAAAGTTGTCCCAAAATTTAGACCATAACATCCAAACGGCTGCGCCAAATGACATGAAATTTGGAAGGATGATAGAGGAAACATGCATGAAGATATTTGTTTTTTATGGCCTCTAATGATTCGGCCTCATTAAATTCAAAATCTACACGTCCAAATGGTGGATGAATCTGGACAAAATTTCTGGGTCAACTTCGAAACGTCAAAATCCCTAAATTTTCTCACCCTCCTTTTGACTCTATAAATTAATGGGGATAGAATTTATTATGGTGGGGTGTCTCTAAGGCTCCTAATATTCCTATATAAGGATCTGGTGGTGAAGGGAATTATGATCTCATATTTTATTTGGAATCAAAGTTTTTCTTTCATTTGTATTGTCATGCTTTCATTTTGTAATCGTTTTGTCAATTTCTCCATGTAAGTTTTTCATTAACCTTTATTTAATGAATAAAAGATCATCATATTCTTCTTATTAATTTATTATTTCATTTTCCATATCATTTTGATACCTTTTCCTTATGGAGTGAGGTTATTCACATAATCTTTTGTGAAACTCTTCACACAACGGTGGATTGATTTTTATTTATTTTTCTTCTTCTCCAATTCTACCATCATAAGTCTAATACCCACTTTCATTGATATAATAGTATAAATGGAGGGATAATAATCTAAAGGTTTGATCCAAGGGAGTATCAAGGGGATGCATTGGATGTTATTTCTTAATTTAATAATTCCTAATCAATTCTATTTTTGAGATTTTCATTCAATTATTTACATTGTCCTTTAAACTAAGCAATTTTAAGGATACACATCCCAAGTGATAAAAATGATCCTCAACCTTGGAGTGGTCCTAAATATGATCCTCCAAGTGTATAGGTGATTAGAATTTGGATAATGAAACTCTAAATTGGTGAGTGATTTGTGATGATTGTATTTTGTTAAAGGAAACGCTCAAACATAAGACATTAAAATAATTTAAACAGAAATTCATCCAATTCACCACATGTGATACCCAAGGATCAACTCATTCTTTTAAATTGAATTCACTTAAGTCTTTAAAATATCAAATAATCCAATCAATTCAATCCAAAGTTGGCCACCTCATAGCCAAATCAACACCATCAAATCACTTTCTTAGAATGCATGTTCCTTAGGTTTCTTCTTAGGTCTCTGAGTATCGATAACCCAAGTCATACTACAATGAACGTTTACACCATAAAACTTGGGTAAATTTGGGTGCAACCACCCACACACCAAAACTACGCTTTCAACGCCTTATATGTTTTCTGAATTCTGAGGTGGACATCCCATATTGAATGATGATATGCACTAAGAATGTTTTCCTAAAAATTAAATGGTACAACTATATGATTCTAAAATCACAAAAATAAATCCTCATTTGGTTTATATCCATCAATGTTCTCCCCAACATTGAGTTTTGACCTCATAGCAATGCATTCTAAATCGGACATATGCACCTCTCTAAACAATTCAACCAAATAAGAACTAAAAAACTGAAAATAAACCTCTATATCACCTCTATATTCACATTACAATCATATGTTTTCTATGACTAACATAGACTACCACTGATCTAGGGATTATTTATTTATATGAATACATGACGTTCTACTTAATCCATCTATCATATAATTGCCTCTACCCAGGGTGTACATTAAGTCAAAGTCATAAATATAGAGGTACTCCATCCATATCCTTTTCTTTAGGTTCAAATATATCTGTGATAAAATATAATTTCAACTCTTATGGTGGGTAAACACCATGAATTTCTCACCAAAGAGATAATGATGCCATTTTTTCAAAGCATACTCCACAATCGCTAATTCCAAATCATGTATTGGGTAGTTCTTCTTATGAAACCAAAAATTTAATTATATATACAAAACAAAATTATCCCCTTTCATGAGAAAACACCCCAACCCTGATCCTCATTTGTCACAATACAACATTCACCCTTTCCCTTACTATGGAAAAACTAAGATTGGTGTTGATTTAAAGCAACCCTTAAGCTCTTCAAAAGACATCTGGCATTTCTTATTCCACTAAAATGGAACATTCGTTCTTTTAAAAGCTATCAGTGGTGAATCTAATATTTATAATCCATGATAAAATCATCTATAATAACTAGCTAGACCTAAGAAACTTTGTATATCGAAAACATTCTTTGTTTGCTACCAAGAAATAACAGCCTCTATATTTTCCAGATCTACTAAAACACCTTTTTCAGAAATAACATGGACATGTAAATGTAGCTTTTGTTTCCAAATATCACACTTTAATAATTTTTCATACAACTGATGGTCTCTCAAGATTACTGAAACTATTTCCAAGTACTTATCATTCTCATACCTTGTACTAGAATATACCAATATATCATGAACAAACACTATGATGAAAGAATCTATATATCTCTAAAATATCTAATTCATCAATTCCATGAAGACTTCTGGTGCATTTTTAATACCAAAGGGCATAACCACATTCTCATAATGGCCATATCTACTCTTGAAAGCTATTTTTTGGAATATCCACCTTCCCCACTTGTAATTGATGACATCCTCATCACAAATCAATTTTGGAAACCCACTAAGATACCCTTAATTGATCGAACGGATCATCAATACATGGGAGTGGGTATTGATTATTTATCATAACTTGGTTCAGTTTATGATAATCAACATGCATATAAAGAGTTCCATCCACATTTTTAATGAAAAATACTGGTGTTGCCCACATAGATGTGCTAGGCTAGATGAACCCTTTACTTTATAGCTCTTCAAACTGTACTTTAAATTCCCTCAATTCTTATGGTTCTATCTGATAAGATAGAAGTGAGATAAGACTGGTCCCCAGAAGGAGATCAATCATAAACTCCACTTATCTTATGGGTGGAAACCCTAAGAAATCTTCAGGAATGACATCTATAAACTGATCAACAACCACCATAAAATTGTGCTTCTTGATTTATTCCATCGATTCCAATGACAAAGACATCAACTGATATGAGATCATCCAAACTTCTAGTTCTAACAAGATTTTTTCTCCCACCTTTACCTTCTTCTCTCTTATAAAGAGATGATCGACACCTTCTTCAATCGTGAAACAAACCATTCATGTATAATAGTCAATATAGGACTTAAATATTTTCAACCAATCTATTCCCAGGATTACATCATACACATCCATCTAAATCACTAAAAATACCTATATCAACTCACCCCGTAGATATTTATACAACACACTATACACAGAAAGGTTCAATGCTCTCTTTAACCCTAAGGATCTTGAAGTTTCATAATAGAGGGAATCATTTCCACATTTAAACAAATTAAAAAACTTGATAAGAAATTAAATAATGTGACACACTCATACCAAAAATTCTTGTACATAGGTATAATTCAAAATAATCATACCACTCACCATTGATTGTCTTAACTGATCATCAACCATAACTTTATCATCTCAGAAAACTTGTTTATTGTACACACTTTTCTCTTTATTACATAGCTAAAAAATCCTCTACTGAGGATTCATGATGTTCCTATAATCACCATGGATAAAAATAATCTACTAATGAGGGTAATGTAGTTTCCATCATCCCGTGGAAGTATAAGATTCCTGTAACCCCTAAGAAGTGTCACGAATAGCTGACCTCGGAGCATTGCGGCAATAATGCTGAAGATTCCCCATATGGTTGAAATTATGACATGATATAGGTTGTTTTTTACATTCTCTCTTCATGTGGCATTGAGATATACATTGAAAATATCATGTCTTTCTCATAGGATTTAATGGAAGATTCACTGATCTTGTCGACTAATTCTAAGACAAACTATCACTTCGGAAATAAGTGTCCCTCTTCTGTTTTCTCCTCACAATAAAGTTACCACCATTTCCCATGGGTATCAATATAACTCCTTCATCCATAGCTCTAATGAAATTTATTTCAGCTATTTTTGTTCTATAAACCATATTTGTATAATCTATTATACAGTGCACTAAAATCTTCAAATGGATTTCCAGCTTCAAGACCGGTTCAAAAATGTGCGCCTTTAAGGGTGCACTAACTGCAACCTTAGGTGAAAATGAGACTATGTTTATGAACTTAGCCGAATATTCTATAAACAAAATGTTTTCTTGTTTTAATATAAATAAATCAATTATTCATGGAATTGTGAACGTGTGAGTATATAATTATTTGTTAAACAATTCCTCAAAATCCTCTCATTCCACCTTGGTCCCCTTAAGCTTCGAACACTAAATCCCACCACTGATGCACAAGATATTCCAACATATATGTTGCTAATTTGAATTTGAACTCCATCAGTGTTCTTAGGAAATCGAATATTCAATTTATCATATTCATCCACACCTTCAACTTTTCTTATTTGGAATCACCCTGAAAAGTGGGTGGATTCTATTTCTAAAACTGAACCAAATGATTCACATTATTCATCTCATCCCTTTTACTCCCACTATCTACTTTTTGAAAATCTTTCAATATGCTCTAAACCAACTATTGGTTCACCTGTGGTTTAGGTGAAACCACATTTTTTTTAGTTTCCACTGGTTGGTCTCTATGATGCCTACCCGGTTCAATTTCTATCAATATTAGAACCACCATAATTTTCACTCTCTAACAATTGAAGGTTTACAATTTCAAATTATATCAGATTTCAACTATCACAACCATAACTTCCAAATTTAAACATTTCCCATGGTCAATAATCTTTGAAAAATACATCATGTTTTCAAAAATCAACTGATTATCAAAATACCATAACTGTTCACTTTTAAAAATCACACATTTAAAAACAATTTCCAGATTTTTCAAAAATACCCACATTCTTATCAAAAAATAAATCATTAATCTAAATAAAATATGAAATATTAGTGGGAAGTAATTTCTACCATGCATGTCATTCTCATCTTGTTGACTAAACCCAAGAAAGTGAGATTTTGATGCCTAGAAGTTTCTTCAAAAAAAAATATACCTAACTCCATGTAACTTGAAGGTCTACATAAAAAGGTTAGATATGTTTTTATGCTATGAATTTCAAGTTATGACTATCCTACTCCTCACTACCATCCAAAATCAAGGAATAAATTGACAATTAATGTTAACTCAAATATTGACGACTGATGAAAAAGGACCGAACAAACTGATACCACTTGTAACATCTCACCCCTCCTCATTGTCTTGAGTCGAGGTAAAAACACTACTTTGCCTTAAGAGATATCCCTGAGGCACCAAAGTTTATCATTGAATGTAGAGGGATTCATGAATCATGGGGGATGATTTTACCTTTTAAAAGAAAACAACCAATGAAATGTGCCTCTACCAAAACAACTACATGGTGCAAGTCAACATTATATTACCATTAAAATACATGAAAACAACAACAATAAAAAACCATACTAATAAAAAATCATAGTACCAATAGGAAGACAAAAACACCAAGATTCAAGACAAAACGACATGACTTCACATCCCCATTCCATGACCCAAACTCAAAATCCACCACTACACAAGCATCATGATTTGCCACTATTAAAATGTGATGCTTTACCTTTACCTATGTCTCAGAATACCACATCTAAAAAATCACCCAAGTTCCAAAGTAGGGGGTGAATAAAAATACACAATATGATTTCCACAAATTAATTCCCTACTTATGCCATTAGGATGGAACAAGTAATTCCATCAATATAAATTAATTCATATAAAACCATTAAAATAGTTTAACAATTTCCAATAAGCCCTTACTAAAACATTTTCACCCAAATAACCTCATTTAAAAGGAATTCAACCAAACAAGTCATTTACCATTTCATATTGTCCAAAAAATATCAACTCATGAAACTCAATACATACAAATAATCACACACATAGCACAACTAACAAATCATGGTGTTAACATTGATGGTGTAACTTCACATCCAACCTCGTCCCATTTTTATTTTGGTTCTTCATGACCACATCCCAATTATTTTATGGTGGTACTTTACAACCACTAACCATCCCATTCTAACTCATGTTTAACCATTAAATACAAAAAACAATGCCAAATCACATATTCCAAACAGAATTTCAATAAAACAATAAATTTTTTGAAAACCATTTTCCCAACCTTTTCCCAAAAATAATACCAAGAAACTGATTTTAAAATTCACCCTTTTAAAATCAAACAAAAAATCTTACCGGAAAACAATATGATATTTCTTCAAGAACCAATAAATCAACACCAAAGGGTTTTAACACAAGATTCACACATATATTTAAAAATTAATTTCAAGTAAAAATTTAATTTAAAACCAAATCCTTAAAATTCTAACAATATGAGTTGATAGTAAATCCACATACCTTTAGGGTTTTTGGCGAAAACAACCAATGATGTAAACACTATCCAAATCTGGGTGAAACCCCAAAAAAACACCTTAGATTTATTCCACTAACGTCAATAATTACAAATATAACCATTATTGGAAACAAAAACCCTACATCTATCTGAAATGGAAGTAGATCTAAGAAACTGGGAGAGGGTGAAGAGTATATCTAAGGAAAACCAAGAAACCACCAATAAGAGAGACTTACCAAGGAATATCTAACTTCAAAACACCAATAAAACCCTTAAAATAACTTAAAAAATAATATAGAGAGGTTCCCAAACCTTTTACATAAGAAAATAATGTGTTATTGTCAAAATGGGTCTCAAATGGGGTGTTTGGGGTTAAAAACGTGAGAGGTCTGTTTTAAAAAAAACCCATTTTTAATGTTCCACATGGTTAGTGTAACATCCTTATAAAATAATACATTTTTATATTTATTATTATTTATGAATTAGATAGTAATTTTAACCTAAATAGGGTGTTATGTTCAATAGTTTACCCGACATGCAATAACGAGTTTTTCTATAATCATATGTTGCATGCAAGAATGTATTATACCAAAAATATAATATAATGTTAATATTATTATTTTAAGTGGAAGTTATCACCTAGGAATTAAATTGGTAAGAATGGATATAACTAATTTTATTATTTATCTACATTTTAATTAAATATTTTTATATTCATCCAAAAAATTTCATAAGTTTAAAATCTAATTTTAAGCAAAAAATATCTAATATTTTTAAAAGTAGTTTCGTCACTTTTTGATGGAACACCCATTTTAAATTTAGTTTTTGAAAATTTTATAAGTTTTATTTGTAAAAATAAACTTATTATTTTTTATTGGGACATAAAATTTTTGTTTGGTATAATTTTTTGTGTTTTTCTAATAAATTTCATATTTTAATAAATAGTGAAAAATACTGCATTTTAATTCAAAAATAATTTTTTTGTCTAATTTATTTATATTGTTAGATAATCCATTTAATTTGTTTTAAAGTATAACTAGATTATTTTTTTATAATTTAATCAAATTCAGGTCATTGGAATCAATTTCACATTGAAATTGGATACAAACATATGTCAATCTTTTAATGATTTTTACTTTTTCTAAACCCTTTTTCTCATTCCGTGAATGAGATTAATTTTAATTTAATTACTAAAATTATTTGTTTTAAATTTTTAAAAATGGATTCCAAATTTTTAATAGGTGTTTTATAATTATTTAAATAGGTTCCTTTTATTTTTTGGATATTATGAATAGTAACTGTGGTAAAAAAAACTAACATGGTTAAAGGTAAATATGGTAAATTAGGGTAATAAATAATATCATAAGGAAACTAAAATTAACCTAACACATGAAAAAATACTATTGGATGAATAAAATTATACCCTTAACAAATAAGGATCTTAATTAACTCAATTAATGGACTTTTGTCTATGAAAATGGTATAAATATTATTAAAATAAAAGAAAGTGAAAAAATGTCAACCTTTTATTTCTTATAAGTATAATAATTTTCATATAGTGATAAACATGATATAACTTAAATAATAAATAATATCCAGAAATATAATGAAATTTTATACATCATGGATATATATATATTTTTTATAAATTAAATAATTTCCATAAATGCTGACCCAATATTGACACAATAATTATTTTATTAATAGAAATTTCAAATAAATAATATGAAAAATGTTAAAATAAATATAATTTCAATTAATTTGGGTACTCCAGGAATTTTATTAGTGACTATGACTTATTATAATACTATTAAATGGTTTTATTCAATCCTAACTCCCTGTTTGGATTTTATTTAAATTCAATGTAATGAATGGTGTCAAAATTAACACTATTGATATTTTATAAAAATAATAATTTATTAAATTATTTTATAAATAATTAAAATATTAATAAATTAAAAAGTTAAGATGATAAAATATATAGGTTCATAATATTTCCATTTATGAGCAATTCACTCCATATAAGTAAAATTTATAGCCTCTTAATATTTAAAATGTTGTTACTACAAGTAAAATTAAAATAGATTAATTAAGGCTAAACTGAAAAGATAAAGTTTAAAATAAACTCAATACGTATCTAAAAATTATTGTATGAGATTATTTCAAACCATAATCATATTATCTTTAAAATAAAAAAATTTGGAGTCATTTGGAGTTAAAAATTAATTTATATTAACTTAAATTTAAGATTTTTCAAGGGTACCTCTCCCTTCTCCTATAAAAAGGGACTCATTATTATGTATTACATAATTTTTAAAAACCATTTGGTTCACCCAATATCTACTAAAAACTCTTCTTATAATCCCTCAACACATTATTGAGGCCTGATATTAGTCATAACACCCTCCTTAGAGGTTTTAAGGTGTTAAGAAATGTGATCATATGAAGGAAAGGTAATGTTTTTATTTAAGTATTTCTATTTTATTTCTTCTTTTGCTTCCTTAAAATATCCTTAAACCATGATAAGATAATAAATAAAGTATCAAAAATATATAGATATTTCATTATGTTAATATCATAACCTAAATCCATCTCCACTTTAATCAAATTGGAAAGGAATTAATCATTCGTGCGTACTTGTGAACTATCACCTCCTTGAACCGAAATAATTCGTTTTTTCTAACCATATCTAATGACTGCTTATAATGATGGAATTAAAGTTAATACATGACATTAATGATATATTAATAATTATAATATAATAATATATCAATTAAGATCTTACTTTCCATGCACATAAAAATGATAACATTGTTTGTGTGTACGTGTGAACTATCACCTCCACGAAGCGATGTGATTTATTTTTATTCACCACATCACTTGTATAATATATATATAAGTATATTTAAATGATTAATATTTTATTAATTATGTTATTATCATTATTTAAAGATAAAATAATACTTACCTTCTTTCTATAATGATCAATAAAAAATGTAAAACGTTACTCATGCGTACGTATGACCTACCGTCCCATAATTATAACGTTTTTTTATTTTTGATATAAATACTTAGTGGTTTTATTTAAAAGTATAATTGAACTAAAAAATGATAATAATTTAATTAATATTATTCTTTATATAATTTAATAATAACCAAATGGACTATTGACATCATACCATGTTCATTTTTTACTCAAGTACCGAATATCAACAAAATTTCTGAAATGAACTTAAATAATTATGTAATTAATATAACATGTTAATAGGTGATATAAAATGAATAATAAACATGAAAACGGTTCTTGAGAAACTAAATAATTAACCTAAGTTTATTATTTAGGAAAATAAAGAACATACGTGACGAGTCAGACTCCAAGTAAGGGACTTTGTCTCAATATCCTTTCATTGAGGCATATTTTGATGTTATACACCACCTTATTTTTTGAGGTATATAAAAAACAATTTTACTTTTAATTTCAATAAAAGGTTTTAAAAGGGAATATTTCTATATGTAGTGTCTTACATTCTTTATAAATACAAAAATGAATTTTTTTAATGTATACGGTGACAACAACTTCTTCGCCGTTGCAACCATTTTTTGATATTTGGATTCCTCTACAAGCCTTTCTAATTTTAAAATAAAAGGAAAATCATTATTCCATTTTTTGGATATGGAAGTTGGTAGTATAGATATTCCATTTTTAAGATTAAAAATTATGGAATTAGACCACATGGTTATTCCATTTAAGTATAATTATGTCCCAAGTTACCATTATTTGTTATATGTGATTTCTATTGTTTTGTGGTAATATTTTGATTACAAAAAGGGTAAGTAATTATCTTATTTTAAAAGAAAATTATTTACCACCTTTTAATGGTTAAAATTATTAATATATGATACATTATACATGGGTTTACATTTTTTACAAGACTAAGGCTTTCCTTCTTTTTGAATACCCTACTGAGCTTTTAATTCTCATCCAAAGTTTTAAAATGTTTTACATAGGATTTAACGAAGAATAGAGACAAGGATGAGATCAAGGGAAAATTGTGATTATTGCACATGAAAAGAAACCATGTTTCTTTTTTAAATTTTTTTTATTCTATGAAATAGTTAGATACTGTTTAGAAGTGTCCACTTTGTTTTTTTATAGTTTTTTTATGTATGAGTTATGGCCTAATTCTCTAAATATTTAAACCTGAAAATATCCCCAATCTAAAATAAAGTAAAATTCATAACTTAAATAAATATTATGTAATTTTTTAAGGAAGGTTACTTATAATTAGTATCATAAGAAATGTTTAGATAAATTTAGAGGTTATGATGTTATCTGGGAGTTTATTAACGATCCTTTATAACCGAGAGAGATATTATCATATGTAAATTTTTTGAGGATTATGGTAATTTTGGAAGATTGGATAAAAACATAAATCGAATAATATATAAGTAGTTTGATTGAGTAGATTATTATAAAAAATTTATGTTATTATCTTTACCTTATAGAGTATTCTTATTTTACTAATTCATTTCATGTTTAAGTGGTGATCTCTTCAGAAGATTAAGGATAATTTGTCAATATGGAAGGAAAGATATATTTTATAATATTTTTATCCCTATTCGATGATATTATCATCACTATTACCACAAAATATTGTTCAAATTATTTTTACAGATTCTTGAGTATTCAAATAAACTATAAGAAATTGTTTGAGTTATCCAAAACCTACTCATTTATAAAACAAATTATGGGTCATGGTATCTTTTTCATATGATTTGAATATCTCGACTCATCCAACTCTTTAGAAAGGTGAAAACCCATAATTGGTAGGAATGTTTACTTTTTAAATATAATAAAACATGATGAAAGAGAAAAGATACATCAAGAAGATACTAAAATCTAGATTCAAGGGATGAATTATCTTCTTATCCATAAAGTATAAAACATGATCTGGTTGATATTTATTAATCATTATGATATAATTCATATATTTTATTTACAGGAATTGAGTATTAATAAGTAAGGTGGAAATTCATAGTTAATGGATTATGAATACTGTTAAAATATTAAGATATCTACATATAAAGGATTTAATAGTTATGGTATACTTAAGGATAATAAAATGTTTAAAAAGTATTAATAATCTTTTGATGATGGGGTACTTTTGTAGAATTTTTTAGTTTTTTTATACGTAACACTTATGTTTTTATGTGAGAATTTTATTTGAGGAAGAATTCTCCTTTGTGTATATAATTATAAAGTTATGACTAACCTTTAGGGTTTATATAATCTTTGATTTTGAGGTAATTATGAGTTATTACATTTTGGGAATGTTATAAAAATTATATATTATTAGAAAAAGGAAAACCTATAGGACGGGTGATAACCCATCATGTCCGGAAATTCTAGGGGAATCAAACCCACAACTAAAGGGAGACAAGGTTGCATCACCTAACACTAGCCTACATGAATTCCTGGTTAGTGTAACTTTTTATTTTTAATGAAATGAGTTAATGGATTAATAATATGTTTATTTTGGGAACATATACTTCATCAAATAGATAACCATGGGATTAGAAAATGATTTGGGGATTAAGTGATAAATTTTATTTCGGAATGTGTTCACCATTTTGGGAACCCTATATGAACAAGGTAACCAGAATACAATGGGATTTTATTTAATAATTAAAGGATGAATTATGTTTTGGAGGAATCTATGTTTTTTTGTGGAAATATTGTGATTAAGTTTATTTATGGAAATAATTATCATATCTTGGGGATTATGTGATTTAGGATATTACAATTTTTTTATGAGACATTAATAGTGATTGATGTTATTTGGAGATAAATATGAAAATTTAAATTTGAAATATATGTTGTAAAATCCTTTTGAATTTAGGGTTTAAATCTTGGTTTATATTATTTTGAGTAATTTTAAGGACTATTATTTATCAAATGGTCTATATTGAACTTTGTGTGTTAATGTTGAATTTTGGGGATTAAATTTTTTTTTACCATACAATGGTTTATTATTTTTAGATAATTATCTTATCTTATACTAATCACTTGGTTTTTGGTTAATGCCTAAAGACTGGAGGAATAGATTTTAATGACCTGATGTTTTTTAATAGAAATTACATTCTTATAAACATGTCATAAAATCACATGAAAACACAACATAATGAACTACTAAGTGCTAAGTGACCTTTAAACATAAGCTGTCACTTTTATGTTTGGAATTTCAAAAATCTGACATACATGGTTGCAATCAGTAAGTTATTTGGAGTCCAATAAGAAAAACATAATTTTTGGTGAATAGTAACCTACCCTTAGGAATAGAAACATTCCCTTATGAATAGAGATATACCCTAATGAATAGTAAACTTACCTATGATAATATATAAATAATATTCAAGTTGAAAGTAGGATATACCTATATTTTAGAATAAGTAAATGAATGTTTTAAAACTTGTTTTTGATAATAAATTATTATTTTAATTAAATATTAAAATAATAATATTTAGAAAATTATTTTTGAACAATTGACATCATTTCTGGATTCTACGCGTCAAAAAAATGGATGGGGTAAATTTTTGGGATTTTTCTTAAATACTTGAATTTTTAATTAATTGTGAAATACCATAATTTACAAAATAAGATAATTATAGAGTCATGAATGATGTTCTAATAATGTAAGCCCAATTGGTTTAGTTTAACATGATAAAATAACTATTAGTTTTCATGGAAGACTCACTATTCCTTGTCTTGTGGAGAAATAATAAACAAATTAATTTTATATTGAGAAATCCCCTCTCCCCTCCACTATCAATATCACCCTTCACACCCTCATTTCCTCACACCTCTCAAGCTCTAATACTTTTCTAAAATCTACCCAAGAACCTTACCTAGCTCCTACTCCATTTCTGAGAGCTCTTGGTCTCGTTAAAAGACCAATCCTAGGTCCCTTAAGGAGGATCTCAAGAGGAGGATTCAAGAGGTAATTTTTCACCCTCTTTTCCTTTAATTTCCTTTCAATTTCACGTTCTTTTCTTATTTTCTACCCACATATCTTCATAAAAATGGTATTGTAACTTTAGTATCATACATATACTATAATTTTATAATAATAATGGGATATTATACCATCCAACCCCCTTCTCCTCTTCCTTTTATTTTATAAAAGAAAATGTTGTACGTGATGTGTTAATCTATCACCTTCAAGAACGACATGTTTTCAATTTCCTTTATAGATTTTAGATCTATTAATGAAACCATTTTTATGTTTAAACAAGATTATATTATATTTATTATATCTTATTTCTTATTCTATAACTAACTTAGGTACACATTACTAGATGATTAAACAAAACAAGTTCTTTGTGGTCGAAAAATCACCCAAATTAACCCATACAATCATCATTTAATTCTTATCAAATGATTCATCCACATGGTGTATAATATGATTCACTATAAGATCATTTAAAATTATGTAATTCCATTAATAACATGAAATATTAGTTCTGTATTTTTACCCATGTTCTACATGAACTTCCATTTATGAATACATGTGAATCGCTCAAGAAAACTATAAAAATGAACATTTCCAAACAATGTTTTTATACTCTATAACTCATCCAAAGGCCCATAAAATAACTTAATGAAATAATAATGGACCATATTAATTTACACAAGGTTCTATAATTTTCAATTAATGAATCTAATGTGGTTATACAAGAAATTAAACTGAAGAAAGCGTTCTGATACAAGGTAAGGGAAAAATCTCGAACCCGGCCTTCTTTTTTTGGTTCTCCCTATTTCACTCCATTTTTGGTTTTTCCACTCCTTAAAAATAATTTGTTCATCATTATATTACCTTTTCAGGGATATAGATGTTTTCTACTGAAGTTTATGACAAACAAATGTTTTCCAAAAGAACTCTTATTTCAAAAGCACACCTTTTACTTCTCACTCAAGGTGGATGGCTATCGAATCTAGTATAGTATTCCCACTTAATTTTGGTAACCCAATGTTTATGAATGTGTTCTTATGAGATGAAACTCACCCCTTTCCATGGTTTAGTTATTTTTATGTTTGATATATGTTCATTGTGGCATGCATGATAAATGATAATGTTATGATGTGATGGGTGCGCCCAAAATTATATAGCATTATATGAATGTTTCAATGTGATGGGTGAACCCAGAATTATACTGTGATGCAATGCATTGGGTAAAGTGATGAATCTCATTAGTTAATTTAAAATAATGTTTGGACAAGATTTTATACTTTTTCACAAGTATTTGTGGTATTTAACCACTAAGACATGATGTTTTATTTTTATGCATTCACACATACAAAGTCTCTTATAAATGTTTCCTCTCATGTTCTTGATTCTTTGCCTATGTTATGGTTATTCTCACCCATTGTTATATTGTTCTTATCTATCCTCTTATTGGGATTTTATCTCACCCCTTTTTATGTATATCCTCAGGTGACTACATGTACTGAGGAGGGGTCAAGTTCCAATAAGAAGCTAGGGAAGAAGAAATTAAATAAATGTTTATGCTTGATATTGTAATTGTTATGTATGTTACTAGTTTTCCCAAGTCACTAAACCTTTAGATCCTATATGTGTAATACTATTTTATTTTTTATCTTTAAAATGATGTGATAGTAATGTAAGAAATAGATGTATCACTATAGTTTGTATCAGAGGCAAGGTTTAGTTAATTTGGGAATTAGGATTAGTGAACCCTAGAGAAAACCTCTAGCATGAGACTAAGTACCAATATGCACACAAGAATATTTACATAGGGATCCCATATGTTATGTTTTTAGTATAAATCATACAAATTAATAATTTATTCATGGATTCTTGACTTATGTTTTGTTCTAACCTTTTCTATTTTAGAAAATAGTGGGAACCAGGAGAAACCAGGCCAACAACTCGTGTGAGGGACAATTAAACGATTTCTTGAATGACATCCCCAATGATTTGGGAGATGGAGTTCAGAACTTCATGGAAATTATTACCCAACTATCTCAGGTTATGAACAATAAACATAATAATAGAGAACGTCCTCCTTCACCAAAGATAGAGTAACTGGATATTGAATGTTTTATGAGGCAACTACCATCGACGTTTAGTGGATCTTCTGATCCACTAGTTGCAGAATAGTAGGTAAACTCTATAGAGAAGATCTTTTCTGTGCTCTACTATTATGAGATAGAGAAGGTGACTCTTGCTGTTTTCATCAAGATATAAAGGCCTATCAATGGTGGTCTTTGATTAAGAACACCAAAACAAGGGAGGAAATTGAAGCAATGGAATGGGAAGAATTTAAGATAATATTTCTTAATAAGTATTTCCCAAGAACACTTCTCACAAATATGGAGAGATAATTCATAAAGCTCAAGAAAAAATAAGGGGAATCTATCACAATATATGAAGCTAATTTCACAAGGATTTCTAGGCACACTTCGGGTTTTGTTATCTATAATGATAGAAAAATTGATAGATTCTTTAGTGGATTAAAACCACACCTTCGAAAGGATCTTGCAATTCTAGACTTTGGGATTTATAAAGAATTTTTTTGGTGTGCTCTCAAAGTGTAGATAGAGTTTGGAGAATTGTCCCATGGATATAGTGATAAGAAACTAAAGATGGAGGATCTAATGACAAAGGTGGGAAGAAAACTCAATGACCCACATGCCAAAAATGTGGGAAGTTACACCATGGGAACTACCTCAAAGGGATGTGGATGTTCTTAAAGTGTGGGAAATAAGGAAACCATGCTCAAGAGTGTCGAAAAGACATGAAAAGAAAGGATAATGTAGCCTAAGAAAGGAGAGTACCACCCATGGTTTAATGATACAACTATAGGGAACTAGGGAAATATGCAATCCAGTGCACTAAACCTCAAGTTATCGAGGGTAATCAGTGTCAACAGCCACTAAAGACAAAGGAACAAGGGAAGTATTATGCCATCACTACTGCAGAAGTGGAGCAAGATAATGAATTCATGCAAGGTACACTTTCTATTCACTCGTGAATGGAAAAATTATTATTTGATTCTGCTTCTACGCATTACTTTATATATTTCAAGTTTTTAGAACTATAAAATTAAAGCCCCAAAACCTTGAAGTAAAGATATCTGTAAAAACACCAAGTGGTGGAATCATTTCAACTCAAGTTTTTGACTCTTCTCCTGTTGACTTATGTGGGAATATTATTCCATCGAATCTTGTAATGCTTCTCTTGGTAGAATCTGACACTATAATGGGAATGAATTGGCTCTCTTTATATAGAGAACATATCAACTATTAGGAAAAGGAAATATCTTTTCATATTACGAACCATCTCATTCTCCTCTACAAATGCAAGGAAGATCATTAATCTCCTTTGGAAAAACCCTTCAACTGTGTGGGTGTTGATTTCCTATGAAGAAGTATACCTCTCCTAAATGGTTGGGTTGATGGAAAGTGACAACCTTGCAAAAATTTCCATCATGAGGGAATAGAGTGATGTATTTCCTAAAGAGTTACCCGGACTTCCCCCATATTGTGAGGTAGAGTTCTCAATATAACTCAAACCTAGAGCTACTCCTATCTAAATGTGCCCCTATAGGATGGATCCTATTAAACTAGAGAAGTTAAATAAGCTTCTTCAAGAGAATATAGACAAAGGGTTCATACTCCCTAGTGCATCACCTTGGGGTGCGCTAGTTCTCTTTGTGAAGAAGGATGGAACAAGGCGGTTTTGTATCGATTATGGGAACTCAACAAGATCACCATAATGAACAAGTATTCTATTCTGAGGATTGATGACTTGTTTGATCAGATAAGATGAGATCAATACTTCTAAAAGGTGGATCTTTATTCTAGATATCATTAGTTAATGGTGAAGAAGGAATGTATTCCGAAGACTGCCTTCTGTACAAGGTATGGGCACTATGAGTTTCTATTGAACCCTTTGGACATACTAATTCCCCTAAACTCTTCATGGATTTGATGAATAGAGTCTTTAGACATTACCACGACAAATTTGTGGTAGTGTTTATTGATGATAATCTCATATACTCCAAGAGAAAGGAGGAACATGAAGAATATCTAAAACTTTGGTTGGCGACATTGAGAAAGGATAATCTATATGCCAAGTTCAGCAAGATTGACTTTTAGATGAAGCAAGTCACATTCTTGGGACATGTGATCACAAGTGAGGTAATTTCTGTGGTCCCTTCAAAAAAAGGTGATTGAGGAATGGCCTAGGCCTTCTAGTGTCATAAAAATATGTAGTTTTCTTGGATTAGCTTTGTAATACCGACGTTTTGTGATAAATTTATCACTATTGTCAAGCCGGGTAACTATGTTAACAAGGAAAGGGCTAAGTTATGTCTGGACGAAAGAATGTGAGGGAAGCTTCAAGGAGCTAAAGAAAAGGCTGATCACTGCACCTGTACGCACATGCCAAAAAGTGGAGAATGTTTTGTGATATATAGTGATGCTTTAAATAAAGTATTGGGTTGCGAACTAATGCAAAATGATAATGTGATAGCCTAAGCCTAACAGTAGTTGAAGATCCATGAGTAGAACTACCCGACACATGATCTATAGTTGGAAACTGTGATTTTTTCCTTGAAAATATAGCAACACTACCTTTATGGTGAGAGTGCGACATATACACCGACCACAAGAGCCTAAAATATATATTCACACAAAAGGAGCTCAACATGAATCAATGGAGATGGTTATAGCTATTCAATGATTATGATTTCTCTATTCACTATCATCCTAGAAAGGCGCACAAGGTAGCTGATGCTCTAAGAAGAAAAGAAACTGCTACTCTATCCATGTTACGAATTGAGAAAGACCCTATCTTCTTGGATATGTAAAGGATGGATTTAGAAAGCATAAGGGCAAGGGATACATCCTACCTGGCCCAAATGATTGTGCAACCATCCATCCAATAGAAGATTAAGGAAGCACAAAGTTATGATGTGGAGATACAAAATAGGGTGAATGTAGTAAAGGAAGAGAAGCTTCAAGAGTTCCATATCGACAATGATGGTGTGATTCGGTTTGGAACACGGCTTTGTGTGCATTCATCACCCAGGATAAAGAAGGATATATTGGACAATGAACATAGCTCAACAATCACTATCCATCCTGAGAGTACCAAGATGTACCATGATCTCTAAGAACACATCTTGTAGGATAACATGAAGAAGGAGATCACAGAATATATATCAAGGTGCTTGGTATGTTAGAAAGTTAAAGCAGAGCGACAACAATCCAAAGGGATGATGCAACCATTGCCTATACCCATTTGAAAATGGGAGAATGTCACCATGGACTTTGTCACGGGTCTCTTGAAGACGTCAAAGTTAAATAATGCGATTTGGGTTGTGGTTGACCAACTCACCAAGACTGCCAATTTTATCACTATTTGGGAAGACCTCTCACTTGAACAACTTGTAAAGATATATGTGAAGGAATTGGTGATACTACATGAAGTTCCACTCTCGATTGTCTTCGACCGTGATCCAAGGTTCACATCTAAATTCCAGAGGAGTCTTCAACATGATTTAAGTACTGAATTAAATTTCATCATGGCCTATCACTAACAAACTGATGGCCAAACTGATATGATGATTCAGAAACTTAAAGATATGCTAAGAGCCTACTCTCTAGAATTCAAAGGTGTATGGGATCAGCATCTCCCATTGGTTGAGTTTTCATACAACAATAGCTTCCACTCAAGTATTCAGATGACTCCATATGAATCTCTTTATGGAAAGTGATGTAGAACTCCAACCCGTTGGGATGAATTTGGAGAAAGAATGTTACTTAGACCCGATCTTGTGCAAGAGATTAAAGATAAGGTTCAAGTCATCCAAAAACACATCAAAGATGCTTAGAGTTGGAAAAAGAGCTATGTTGACAACCGTCGAAGGGATTTGGAGTTCAGCATTATAGATAAAGTCTTCCTTTGAATATCACCATGGAAGAGATTCATGCGGTTTGGAAAGAAATGGAAGCTAAGCCCAAGGTATATTGGCTCTTTTGAGATCCTTGATCGCATAGGATCTATGGCCTATCAGCTTGCACTTCCACCCAATATTTCTCAAGTTCATGATGTGTTTCATGTATCACTCATGAGGAAGTATATACCTGATCCCTCACATGTACTGAACTCAGGGGTGGTACAGCTGGAAGATGATCTATCCTATGAGGAGCAGCCAGCAGAGATTCTGGACCGAAGAGATAAGGTTCTACACAATAAGAAAACCCACCTTGTTAAAGTGTTTTGTAGGAACCATAAGTTTGAATAGGCTACTTGGGAACTGGAAGAGGCGGTGAAGGAGAAGTAGCCTCACCTGTTTGTGTAAAGTAAAATTTCGAGGGTGATATTCCATAATGGGGGAAGAATGTAAAGACCCAATGTTTTTCAATGGAAATTCCCTTCTGATAAATATTTCATAAAATCATATGAAAACACAGCATAATAAACTACTAAGTGCTAAGTGACCTTTAAACATAATTTTTTCTCTCCTATGATTGGAATTTCAAAAATCTAACATACACGATTTCAATTAGTAAGTTATATGGAGTCCAATAAGAAAAACTTAATTTTTGGTGAATAGTAACCAAACCTTAGGAATAGTAACATACCCTTATGAATAGTGATATACCCTAATGAATAGTAACATTACCTATGATAATATATAAATAATATTTAAGTTAAAATTATGATATACCTATATTTTAAAATAAGTAAATGAATGTTTTAAAACTGGTTTTTGATAATAAATTATGATTTTAATTAAACATTAAAATAATAATATTTAGAAAAATTATTTTTAAAAATGGAATTCATTTTTGGATGCTACACGTCAAAAAATGGTTGGGGTTATTTCTTGTGATTTTTCTGAAATACGTAAATTTTTTTATGCATAGTGAAATACCATAATTTACAAAATAAGCTAAATAAGCTAATTATAGAGTCATGCATGATGTTCTACTTATGTAAACCCAATTGGTTCCAGTCCACGTGATAAAATTACTATTCTTGGTCATGGAATACTCATTATTTTTTTTGTGGGGAAATAATATACTAATGAATTTTATATTGAGAAATCCCCTCCCCCCTCCACTATAAATACCACCCTTCACACCCTCATTTCCTACACCTCTCAAGATTCAATCCTTGTTTAAAATCTACCCAAGAATCTTACCTAGCCCCTCCCTCGTGTTCAAGATCTCTTGGTATCATCAAAATACCAAGCCTAGGTCTCTTCAGGAGGATCTCAAGGGGAGGATTCAAGAGGTAATTTCTCTACCTCTTTTCCTTTAATTTTATTTCAATTTGAAGTTCTTTTCTTATTGTCTCCCAACCTATATTCATCCAAATGGTATGGTAACTCTAGTATCATATATATAATATAAATTTATGATACTAATGGAATATTATACCATCCAACCCCCTTATCCTCTTCTTTTTATTTTAAAAAAGAAAATGTTGTACGTGAGGTGTTAATCTATCACCTTCAAGAATGACATGTTTTCAATTTCCTTTAAAGCTATCAGATCTGGTCATGAAACCATATTTATAGTTGAACTAGATTATATTATATTTATTATATCCTATTTCATGTTCTTGAACTAACTTAGGTATATATTACAAAATTATTAAACAAAACAAGTTCGATGTGGTCGAAAAATCACCCAAATTAACCCAAACAATCATCATTTAATTATTATCTAATGATTTATCCACATGGTATATAATACGATTCAGTATAAGATCATTTAATATTCTATAATATAATTAATAACATGAAATATCAGTTCTGTATGTTTACCCATGTTGTACGTGAACTTCCATTTATGAAAACATGTGAACCTCTCAAGAAAACCATAAAAATGAACATTTATAAACAATGTTTTTATACTCTATAACTCATCCAAAGGCCCATAAAATAACTTAATTAAACCATAATGAACCATATTAATGTACAAATGGTTCTTTAATTGTAAATTAATTAATCTAATGTGGTTATACAGGACATTAAAGTGAATAAATCATTCGGATACAAGGTAAGGGGAAATCTTGAACCCAACCTTCTTTATTTGGGTTCTCCCTCTTTCACTCCATTTTTTGTATGGTCACTCCTTAAAAATCATTTTTTCATCATTATCTTACATTTTCTGGGATATACATGTTTTTTACTGATGTTTTTGACAAAAAAATGTTTTCCAAAAGAACTCTTCTTTCAAAAACATACCTTTTACTTCTCACGCAAGGTGGATGGTTATTGTATCTAGTATGGTATTCACACTTAATTTTGGGAACCCAATGTTTATGAATGTGTTATTATGAGATGAAAACCATTAATTTACATGGGTTAGTTATGTTAATTTTTTATATATCTTCATTGTGGCATGCATGATAAATGATAGTGTTATGATGTGATGGGTACGCTCGGAATTATATAGCGCAATATAAATGTTTCAATGTGACAGGTGCGCCCAAAATTATACAGAACTCTAATTAATTAGGTAAAGTGATGAATCTCATCAGTTAATGTTATATTATGTGTGGACATGATTCTATATTTTTTCACAAGTATGTTTGGTAGTTAACCACTAAGACATGTTGTTTCATTTTTATGGATTTCCACATTTCAAGTCTCTTATAAATGTTTCCTCTCATGTTCTTGATTATTTTCCTATGTTATGGTTATGCTCATCCATTTTTATATTGTTCTTATCTATCCTCTTACTAGGCTTTTATCTCACCCCTTTTTATGTATATCCTCAGGTGACTACATGTACTTAAGAGGGGTCAAGAGCTAATAAAAATCTATGGAAGAAGGAATTAAATAAATTTTTATGCTTGATGTTATAATTGTTATGTATGGTACTAGTTTTCCCAAGAAACTACACCTTTTTATCCTCTATGTGTAATATTATTATTTTTTTTATCTTTAAAATTATGTAATAGTAATGTAAGAAATGGTTGGGTTACTATACTGATAGTTATACTTTTGTCGATTTTGTGATCTATAAGAGTTGATTCCAGTTATTTGGGTATGATATTTCATCTTGAATACTCATAATTTTGAGAAAAGATGATATAGTGGTGGAAATTTATTAGATGATGAAATTATACTTGTCAAGTAAGTATATTCCTTTATGTTCTTAGTTTAGGTAGTAAATTCCTCAACCCTAGAAGAAAAAATTGAAACAAAAATGTTATCTAATTTCTTTTTGTAACAGAAAATAAATGCCCTTTTAACCTAACATATATTTTTGATTTTTTTTATTCTTAACTTTCACCAGACAATGTTTTCTATCATTCTTCATCAGACCTTTATGGTATTTTTCTCTTACATATCCATATTTTATTACATGGAACCCGAGTAGTTATTATCTCTCATGATCTTTGTAGTTCCCTTTCTTTATTTCAAAGTGTAATTTTGTTAACACTTTTTTTGATGTGGTATTATAGTAAAGATATTTTTAAAATTCACACCTTAATTACTGACCCCGGATTTAAATTGCAAGGATGCAATTTCCAAAAGGGGGAGGATATAACATCCCAATTAATTATAGAGTAAGACTTTTTCATATTTATTATTGTTTATAAATTAGATAGTAAATTTACCTTAAAGGGGGTGATATGGTTAATAGTGTACCTAACATGAAATAATGAGTTTCTCTATAATCATACATTGCATGCAAGACTTTATGATAACAAAAAATTATATAATGTTAATATTATTATTTTAAGTGGAAGTTATCAATGGGTCGTTAAATCAGAAAGAATGGATATAATTAACTATATTATGTTTACACAAGTTTATTAAATGTTTCTATATTCATCTAATAAATTTTACATGTTTAAAATCTAATTTTAAG
Source organism: Viscum album (assembly GCA_963277665.1). Classification (NCBI taxonomy): domain Eukaryota; kingdom Viridiplantae; phylum Streptophyta; class Magnoliopsida; order Santalales; family Viscaceae; genus Viscum; species Viscum album. The sequence goes on from OY728165.1 coordinate 933,961,521, forward strand.
CATAAAAAGCTCTAATATTTTTAAAATCCAGTTTTTCTGCCTTTTGATGGTGCACCCATTTTAAGTCTATTTTTTCAAACTATTATAAGATTTATTTTGAAAAATAAACTTAATATTTAGAATTGGGATATAAAATTCTTGTTTGGTTTAATTGTTCTATTTTTTTGTTAATTTCATATTTTAATGAATTGTGAAAAATATTGCATTTTAATTCAAAGCTTCTTTTTCATAGAATTTATTTATATTTTGTATATTATACTTTTAATTTTTTTTAAAATAATAATTAGATTAATTTTATATCATTTAACCCAATTTAGGTATTTTTAATAAATTTCTCATTGAAATTGGATATAAACACATGTTAATCTTTTTATGATTTTTACTTTTTTAACTTGTTTTCTCATTCTATCAACATGATTAATTTTAATTTAGTTACTACAACTTATGTGTTTTAAATTTGGAAAAATGGATTCCATATTTAAAATCATTGGGTCCAAAGTATGTTAATAGTCTCATTTTATTTTTTTGGGATTTTATGAATAGTAACTTCTGTAATTTGTTTATTTAACACTATTAAAGTTAAATCAGATAAATTAGGGTAAAAAATAATATGTAAGGATAATAAAATTATCCTAACACCATAAAAATTTCTAATGTATGAAGAAAATTCGACTCTTAACAGATAATTATTGTAATTGACTCATTTAATAGAATTTTTCCATAAAAATAATATAAATATTATTAAAATAAAAGAAAGTGACAAAATATCACCCTCTTATTTATTATAAGTATAATAATTTTATTATAGTGAAAAACATGGTATAATATCTATAATAAAGAGTATCCATAAATCAAATGAAATTTTCTACATCATGGTAATTTATTTATATTTTTTTGAAATTCAATTATTACCATAAATGCTGACACAACAGTGATAGAGTAATTATTTTATTAATATAAATATCAAATAAATGATATAAAAATGTTAAAATAAATATAATTTGAATTAATTAGGGTAATCAATGAATTTTATAAGTTACTATGACATATTATAAGTCTATTAAATGGTTTTTTCAAAGTTATATCTCTTTTTTGATTTTATTAAAATTCAATTTATTGAATAGTGTCAAAATTAACAATATTGATATTTTATAAAAATAAAATTTTATTAAATTATTCTAAAAAACCTAAAAATCATTAATAATTATAAACTAAATATGATAATTCATAAAATTTTCTAAATTGTTTATTTGTGATCAATTTACCCCATATAAGAATGATTTATTACATCTTAATATTTAAAACGTTGTTACCACAAGTAAAATTAAGATAGATTAATTAAGGGTAAAATGAAAATATAAGGTTTAAAATAAAGTCAATACATGAATAAAAATTATTTTATGATATTATTTCGAACCATACCCATATTATCCTCTAAATAAAACAATTTGGTGTCATTTGGAGTTAAAAATTAATTTATATTAATTTAAATATTTAGAGTTTCTAAGGGTGCCCCTCCCATATCCTATAAAAAGGAACCCATTATTCTATATTCATTACATTTTTAAAACCATTTGGTTAAGCCAATATCTTCCCAAAACCATTTCTATAATCCCTCCCCACATTTTTGAGGCCTTATTTTTGGACTGACACCATCCTTAGAGGTGTCAATCTGTTAAGAAAGGCGATCATTCGAAGGAAAGGTAATGTTTTTATTTAAGTATTTATATTTTATTTCTTCTTACAATTCCTTCAAATATCCTTAAAATGTGATGAAATAATAACTCCAGTATCATAAATATACTTATATTTTATTATTTTAATATAATCTCATAAATCAATCACTACTTCCATCAAATGGGAAAAAAATTAATCGTTTGTGCATATGTGTGAACTATCACTTCCACGAACTGATACAATTAGTTTTCCATAACTATATTTCATTACTAGTTATAATGATGTAATTATTGTTAATGTGTGATATTCATGACATATTAATCATTATAATATAATAATATATCAATTACTTTCTTACTTTCCATGCACATAAAAATGATAACAGCATTCACGTGTACGTGTGAACTATCACCTCCACGATATGATGTGAGTCATTTTTATTCACCACATAACCTGGATAGTATATATAAGTATATTTAAATAGTTAATATGATATTAATTATTTTATGATCACTATGTAAAGAAAAAATAATATTTATTTTCTTTCCATAATGATCAATGAAAAATGGAAAACGTTACTCATGCATACGTATGACATACCGTCTCCATGATTATAACATTGTTCATTTTTCAAAAAATAATTAATGGTTTGATTTAAAAGTTTAATTGATTTAACAAAATGATAATAATTTCATGAATATTATTTTGGATATGGTGTACTTATGACCACAAGGACTATTTAAATCATACCAAGTTCGTTTTCAACTCAAGTACCGAATATTGACAAAATGTACTACATGAACATAAATAATTATATAATTGTTATAAAATAGTAATAAGTGATATAAAATGAATAATAAATAGGAAAACGGTTCTTAAGAAAGTAAATAATTAACCTAAACTTATTATTCTGGAATATAAAGATCATACATGATGAATCAGAATCAGGGTAAGGGACTTCGTCTTAATCTCCTTTCATTGAGGCATATTTTGATGTTATACACCACCTTCTTTTAAAATGTGTATAAATAACCCAATTTAATTTTAATTACATTAAGAGGTTTTAAAAGTTAAACTTTATATTTGAAGTGTTTTACTTTATTTAAAAATGACAAAAAAAAAATTAAAATGTATACAACGACAACAACTTCTCTACCACCATAACCGTTATTTGATATTTGGATTTCTTTATGAGACTTAATATTTTTAAAATAAAAATAAATCCCTTATTCCCTTTTTTGGGTCTGGAAGTCATCCATATGGCTATTATATTTGTAAGAGTTACAAGTATGGAATTCTACTTCCTGGTTATTGCATTTAAGTATGATTATATCCCAAGTTACATTTATATGTTATCTGTGAATTATATGATTTTATAGTAATATTTTGATTGAAAAAAGGGTAAGAAATTAGTTTATTTTCAAAGGAATATATTTACCACTTCTTAAGGGTAAAAATTATCACTTTACGATAAAATATCAGTGGGTTTACATGTTATCACAAGACTAATGGTTTTATTTCTGTGTGTATCGCTTAATGATCTTTTTATTCCCATCCCATGTTTTAAAATTTTTTACATAGGATTTAAGGGAGAATTGAGATAGGTATGAGATCAAGGGAAAATTTTGATGATTTAATATGAAAAGAAACCATGTTTATTTTTTTAAAAAAATTGTTTTAGGAAATAGATGAATACTATTTATAAGTGTCCACTTTATATTTCTATGGTTTTTTATGTATGAGTTGTAGACTAATTCTCTAATTCTATAATCCAAAAAATACCCTCAATGTTAAATAAATTAAAATTATTGACTTAAATCAAGATTATGTAATGTTTTAAATCTAGTTCCTTATAGTTAGATCACACGATTAGATAAATTGTGTGTTAATAGAGCGCATGCTACTGTCTTAGAAGGGTGGATTGATTATTGGACCGCACGGTTATACAAATCATGTGTCAAATATGCCAAATAAAAATTTCTCATGATGCATGGTTAGAATGGGGAGGAAATAGAGTTTTGAAAACCATTCACCTTAACCTTGTTCCAACACCCTTGTCTTTGTCTCAACATACACTGTTTCTTACAAGTGTTGCACAATTTTCACTAATTGTGCTCAAACCATACACTCTTAGAAGATCCCAAAACCCATAAAAACACTCCCAAGGTTTACCAAAACACCTTATATACATAAAAAAGAATAAATAAGGGTTACATACCTCAAAATATGGGGTGATAAATTGATCTTCCCAAGATGATTTTTATCAATCTTACTGTTACCTTTAATGGTTTTCTTTTTTAGAGATAAACCCCCATTATTATATCCCAAACATTAGAGGGTTTTAATTAGGGTGGTAATGATCCAAAATCTATTATAAAACAGAGTCCATTTGATTTTGATAATATTGATCTTTCCTAAAACAAATAGGGTTATAATATATCTTCATATATCTTCTTCCTGATCATGTTTTGTGTGATGACATGAAATTATGATGGCATAGTCTCTCCACAGTAAGCATCAGTTATAGAGAACTCTATATCAAACTTCTGTTTTCTGTTGAGGGCCTTGATGATTTCCCTTCAATGTTATTTTGAATGATGGATAGTATCTAAGATTATTTTTTTCTTTATGACAACTGAAAACTATTTCATAATTTTATACTTTTGTGATAGAGGTTTTTACATCCCAATATAGAATTCCTAAAATTTATGTGGCTCAAGAATTGAGGTGTTTTAGGTGGATTTTCATGGATCTTGAACAGAGATCGATTAATCATCTTCTATAAGTGTTTTAGGTCTCACCGTCCATCCCCTTTTTCTTGGATGATGAGAAAATCGCATGCCTGTATATATTCCATGTAGTATGAATGGGAATGAATAATTGTTGGAGTGATCTAAGTTACCTTCATGTTTTTGATGGGATTTTTGGGGTGCCTTCCCATGGGTATCAACTGTGTATACGGATTCTATGGTGATGTTACCAAAATATTGGGTTCAACCTTGCTCACATCATCCCATGTATCCTCATATTTTTTCCCATAATCCACAAGATCCCCAGTCAAGTAAGAGTAACTCGTACTCAGATACGTACTCATCAAAAAATAAGTGATTTTTTAAGTGAACTATGTTAACAGATTGTCAAATAATCTCTTCATCATATCAAGGTTCCATTTTGTAGGTTGATTCTAATTTTCTAGATGTTGAAGGAAAGAATTTTATAAGAGTTATAACTCATATGAGAGTTTAATATGACTCTTTATCATGTGTATTTTCCTATTTCAGAAAAATATTTCTTCCTCTTATAGGTGTATTAGATGATTTCTCCCTAGGTGTCATGATCATCATTGGTTTGTGAAGCAGTGCTCCCAGGGTGGCATGAGCTCAATCAACTATATTTTGAACAATCCAGTTATCAAAAAATTTTCCATAACTGGAAGGAACCTATTTCTAGTCACCATATTCTTCTTATTAAGAAAAAATTACACAAGTCACCTATGATAAGGAATTATCATGTATCATTTATCTAGAAACATCTATTCTTTGGATAATTCCTTTAAAGAAGAATTAATCCTAGATAGTGTGACTCAACCTCATATGGAAATGGAAGTATTCTGGACAATCAGTAGGGATGACCTTGAAGGGTTTACTTGGTTCCAGAAGCTTAATTTGTTTATTTACCATGGATGTTAGAAAATAACTAGGGAACTTATCATTTTTGAATGAATATTCTTTGTTCATTCATTCCTAAAATTTTGGGTGACCCCGATCTCATTTTTCTTATAATTGAGGGAAATTTTGTTTTTGATGCCACTTGATGAGAGCTTTAAGATGATTTGAGGGCTACCAAGGTTCATGAATGGGAACTACTATCATTTTTAGAGTAATAGTAGAAGAATCACTACTGGAAAAATACCATATACCAACATTTTGGAACTGTTGTTATAGGCCTCCAAACCATTGGTATAGCCCATACCAAGGGTTTAGAGAACCATTGCCAAGCAAGCTGGGAGGATAGGTTTATACCAACGGTTTTGGGAAAACCATTGTTATAAGTAATAATATGAAAATCTATACCAACGGTTCAATTAAACCGTTGGTATATGTAATTCAAAAAATAATCATTCTCTTGGTTTTGATCCCAGCACCTCCTGTTTGTTATTAAAAGACATAACCACTAACCTCACTTACTTTTGTGAACATAATTTCATAAATATATATTTTTATTATAATAAGTATTTTAAAATTTGATTTATTTAATTTCTTTTGTAAGAAGATTTCATTAAAAATTCATATACCTATACTAACTGTTTTGAGAACCGTTGGTATAGGTTCATTGATTTTGCGACCTATACCAATGGTTTTGGCCAAACCTTGGTATAGGGGGGACCTATACCAACTTTTTGGCCAAACCGTTGGTATAGGGTCTCTATAATGGACCTATACCAATGGTTTTGGCCAAACTATTGGTATAGGTCCCCCTATACCAACGGTTTGTCCAAAACCATTGGTATAGGTCCATATAAGTGACCTATACCAACAGTTTTGGCCAAACCGTTGGTATAGGTCAAAATAAGGGACCTATACTAATGGTTGGCCCAAAACTATTGGTATAGATAATATTTCCAGTAGTGCCTCTTCCTTACTATGAATTGTTTCACTATACTGATGGCATGGCCTGAGATTTAGCTCAGACCTATTGAATGGAATCTTCTAGGAATTTTATTGTTTCTATAAACTCATGGAATCCTCTTTGATACTTCATCAGGATAAAAGTTGTTTTCAACTCATCTTGAATATTTTAAGTATATATTTTTAGTAATTTCTCTTGAGAGAGTGTGATATTTGGTGAATAGGTAAAACCTTTCCATCTGGTGATAAATTAAAGAAACCCTTTAATTTTCAAATTTTTTATAGTTTTTGATGTTGAAAACTATTTTTTCCCTTAGAGTGGATCCAAAAAAATTAAGCAATTGATGATGATGTTATTCTCATCCCACAATGTATCTTTCTGGAAGGATTTTTGTACCAAATTAAGGTTAACCCTACCAAAGTTTGTAAAAAAAATATCAGATTGTTTGAATACTACTAATCTCAAGGGCCCATCATCAAACCAAATTAGGAAACGAATTGTGTGAGATGCTTTTTAGATCTCATATACCATCAAATGTTAAGAAGATATGATTTTTGAAAATGGTTTGTGGGGAAGTTTCATTGAACCATTCAGGATATGTCTTCTTCTTGAGATACACAGGTGTGCGCCTCCATTTGGTGGCTTCCATTCAAGTAGCTATGGATTCAATGGTGTTGAGGATATCTAGAGGTACCACTATCAGCATCGCCTCCCATCTGTAGGGAGCGGGTGAGACTTGGTGAGGTGGCCCTATTTTCATATATCACTGATTATCAATTTTTGTAAGGACTAAATTATCACCATGATGGGGGAGTGGATATCATAATAATAGAGGAATGTCATGATCATCCTCAACCACATTATTTATGTAGAGAAGTTTCCTGGATCCAGAGCTAAAATGATGCTAAAATTCTTCTTTTATAGGTGGGTTTTCAATCTCATGATATAGGGGATGAGGTATATTTTCTTATTTTTAGAGAAGATACCTAAAAAGAATGTTTCCCCTGATTAGTTACTCATTGATTTGTCTGATAATTTTTATCTCATTATCATACTATGGCAGTTTTTCCTCCACAGATATAATTTCATCTCCTATGAGTGGGTAGTGGAATGTAACCACACATTTTCTATTATTTTGTTATTTTCCCCTATTAAGGTTTAATTTCATAATTCATAGGTTCTAGGTTTTAACTCTTTCTCTGATTATATGTACATGCAACCTTAGTTGGTTCATCAATATCACCCTCCTCTTGAGTATGTCTTCTACATTGAGTCCCAATGTGTTTGAATATTAATCCACATCTTTAATTTTATTGATATTGATTATGTTTTCAAAGGTGTATTAAGAAATTATAGTTATCCCATTACTCCCCTTGCAGTAGGGTGATATTGTTTCACTTACTCCTCCTTCGAGGGTTTCATCAAGGTCATTTCATTTTCCCCTGGCCATATTGGACCATTTTTTATTATGACCCTTACAGGGGTTTGATTTCCTTTTCTTTACATTCCTCATGTCTTAGTCGGTGAGTAGTGGCCTTGATGGAGTTTCCAGTCATGTTTTCCATGCAATCCCCAAATAAAAAAAGCTTTCCCATGGTGGGAGGAAGGGATGGGATGTTGACCATTGATATTTACCTCCAATCTTGGAGAAGATTGATTCCTTCTTGGGTGATGATAATAATGAGATTGACTCTAGCCCTATAGTTTAGGGTAATTAGGGGCCTCTCTCGACACTTGTTTATCCTATTATTTTTGGATTTGATGATTCCATATGAGGATTTAATGGCACCTAAGACAAAAAATGAGATATAAATACCCCCAGTCCTATGGGATAGGGTTGATCTAGAACCACCAACAATTTAACAAGGACCCAATTAGGGTTTTATGAACTTGTTGATGGTTATTGACATAAAAATTAACTCATCTATATGGACTGGGGTTGGTTTGCATCTACTGTTGATATTTCCAAGATCCTCCTAGGGTTTGAAGACATGAGGGGTGGATGTAGTGGTAAAATTTCCCCTAGCCCTGTGGGATGGGTTCACTCCTTGATTAATTATATGTCAACTAATATTGTGATATATTTTATTCTATGAATTTATGATCATGTATGAGTTGGGTAAAGTGAAAACCCAAGATGAGAGTTATTTTCTATAAGAAGTTGTCGGGTGGTTCATAACTTTGGTTTCCATTCTTAAAATAAATTCCTATGTTTTCAAGGGGCCTTGCTTAGGAATATTTTTGAATCTATATACCCATGTTCATGATGTATTTAAACCTTAAAAGTAGGGGAATTTTTCTGTATTGACAAATTTTTCCATACATTACCTAGTCCCTTGATTTCATCTACATCTATGACACTATAGGACACCATATCTATGGGGATTTTCTATTATGGGGACATATTAAATTGAAATACTCTATATCTTTCCCATATTTGGATATATATGTCTAATAGGTCTCTAAATATTAGTTGACAAAGAGGTTTTATGATATGGATAAAAACACTATGTATATGTTTTTCATGCTCTTTTATCCCTGCGTTTTGGTTTATAGAGAATGTAGCCATGTCTAGATGAAAAAAAATGTATTTATGATCTAGATATTTCCCTCATATCCTTGATGAGTTAGGTATTTATCCTTTTACTTATGATGAGTTTCCCACATATTTTTGTGTAGTTAATTCATGCCCTCCTTCTATAGCTCATATGGGATCCCATAGTCAGAAGTGGTGATGGGCCAAAACATGGTTGGGAGGGATTTTTCAGCTAACACTCCCCATATATCCATGTAGTCCTCATATTAATTAGATTTATATGCCTCAAACAAGTTATACTATAGTGATTTCTTATCTAGGATTCCTCCTGACCAAGACAAATTGTTTCTAATAGTTAATGGGGCACAATATATGGTTAACCTGGGTGTTTTGATCACCTCTCTATACAAAGGTGTCAGAGTTTTGAGAATCTCTATATAGAAAGGTGTTTGGGAAGGGGTTGATTTCCTTGTCTAAGAGATGCATCACCATGGGGAGTTTGACCATGGTGGATGTTAGGAGTAGAGTCCATATGATCCTTCTCTACACTATTGTGAGGAGGACTATCAAAGTAGTGATCTCCTTTTGGTTCATTTAAAGAGTCAACAGAACCTTGAGGTGTTTCAGATAGGATTTGAATATCCTCAAGGAAATTAGAATTGAGAAGTGAAGGGATATAAGAATAATTATACATATTGAATATGTCAACCTCCCTTTTGGGTTTGAGCACGAATATGATCCTACTATGTAATAGATTATGGAAAAATTTGATAACTATTTGGTGTTGTGAGGGTATGATCCCTCTACTGAGAAGATAATATAATATTTTCATGATCTTATATATTATTATTAGTAAAATGATCCTAAATGTGGGTGGTTTCTAGAATATGTTGGTCAATCATAGATGAAACGAGGATATCAGCCTTGTCCAAATATGCATTACATGCTAGAATATTTCGATGGACCTCTATAATGGGAGAAGTGATATAATCCTCCTTTTATATAGTATCTCAAGAATTGTAGTGCAGTTATTCATTGCTGGAAGTAGGTATATAATCTTAGTTTTCATGAGCTGCTCAAATATTCCAAGTAGCTCCATTATTAATGATATGAGCCTGATATGAGGTGATTTCCATACTATATTGAAAAACATTGAATGGATTAGGGATATGAACCTATTCCTATGCCTTTGGTGTATACCAGATATCTTTTTCAATAGAAATATGTTCATTTCCTAAAGCATGTTCCAAACTGAGTTTGTGAGACCTAGTTAGAATAGGGATATGAGCCCAGTCATGTGCCTTTCGAATATGTCACCGGTCTTTTTCGACATGAATGTGCACCTATCCTGAGGCTTGTTGAAAACTGATTTGGTGATACCTAGTTAGAATAGGGATATGATCTTAGTCATGTGACTCTTCCTTTACCAGAATACAATAATAATCCTCTTGGATGGGAGAAATCATGTTCTCTTACTTCATATTAGCCACCTATTCATACCAATCATTGTGTTATACTACTCTGGTTGTCAAGATAGGAATATTTGTTTTCCCTATATCTGCATGAGTGTCAGAATATTCTAGTGGATCTCTTTTTATATTTCTATAATGTATTGACACTTAAGAAAAGTGTGTGTGGGAATATAGGCCTACACATTTTCAGTCTCTAAGATATACTTACAGATGTATTCGATTGAAGTGGGGATATAATCCCACTCATGTCCTCTTTTTTCATCAGAATATTTTGATGGGATCCATTAATGGGAGAATGCATATGTTCTTACCTCATGATTTATAGAGAAATATACTTTCAAACTTGATCCAAGTGATTAGGGATATGATAATTCCTACTAGCTATAACCAAAATTTGTTGGTGACCTTCATCATCAGAAGTGGGGATATGATCCCACTCCCAATTTTCTATATTATAACACACCTTATGATACCTCCTTAGTACCCATGCATGAGTTTCTAGCGTGGACATTTTTTTGGGTAGTTCCCTTAGAATGATATTAAGAGGAACTGGCAGGATGGAATTGTTGATGGAGGTTTACAGGATCCCTTTTAGGCAGCTTCTGAGTGGGATAGAGCTATAGTTGACTCCTTGATTCACCTTACTCAGATATGAAAGGTACTGATTTCCAAACTATTGGGATATGATTTCAAAGTGATTGGGGGTGGAAAATTTTTCCACTAGTTTCATTGTAGATTTTCCTAAATGATATGAACTTTCCAGCTTCAGCATCTGGAGACCTTTACATGCATCCTTGAGGTTTAGTTTTGTACGATGTCAGTAGTATTTTTTAACCATCATGATTTCCATTCAAATATAAAGTTTTCAGTTGGGTGAGTTTGTTTTGTGACCAAAATAGATAACTATTGTAGCTGAGGTTCCATAACATTCACTTGATGAAGATATGATCTCAGGCTAAGATGTATGTGAGAGAATTTTCTAAAATTTCATAGACAATAATGAACAAGGTTAATTATTATTGAATCATCTTAGGTATGAAACATGCTCAATCAACTATGCATAGGTAACACAATTCTCCTTTCTTGTTCCAGGTTAATCTATTATGATCACATGGAATTTTCATAGTGAGAGTGGAATTATTTCATGGGAACCCTGGTCAGATAAGATTTCATGTTGGGCATACCATTTTTTTCATAGGGTATGAAAAATAAAATGTCTTGATGCATATTCAGGTGATCCTTATTATCATTTGAGAGATTCATGTGAAGTTCACCATTATTTTTTCCCTTAAAAAATTTCTATGTATGGTTTTGTACTTTTGGTTTATGAAACATGATCCAAAATTTTTATAATTATTTATTTATTTATTTCATTACATGATTTTAGAATGGGTTCACCATATTTATTTCCTTTTTGAGGATTGATTGTGGAGGGTTCAAGTATTGTTTCAAAATAATTCATTTTAAGTTTATTATTTCTATATTTAATATAAACTCCCAATGTTTACCACATCCATAACTTGGTAAAAACCTTATTTCCAAAGGAAATTGGTCAATTGGTAGATCAGGCTCATCGCACCCTTTTTGGGGGAATTATTTCTTATTATAAGACACACTTATAGATTTATGATATTTTTATGAATCACTTCTAAATACCAATATAGGACCAGTTACCCTAATAAGATTATTGGGTTATGGTTCTTTATACCTGTAAAAGGGGATCCATTAATGATTCCATCTGTATTTATTTGAGAATATTAATCAATTTCCCATTATGGATTATAAATTGGTAGTTTCTCACATTTTGAAGCCATATAAACAAGAACATTAGAGTTTACAGCCATCCATGAAATAAATTGGTGTTTCAATAATGTTATTGAACCGTATTGAGTAATCCTAAATATCCTATTCAAAATAATAATCATAACCCCTAATGTTCATTTATGTCTAAGTTGTGTAGTTTGATGTCATGTGGGAAAGACATATATGAGGTCACATAAGCGTTGGGTATGGTGCTCGATCCTTAAGAAGGATTCCTATATATCCTTCTTATAATGTGAATTATAATAATTATACTTTAATTTTACCTTGACTCATTAATGGTATGTGATATATAATTAATACCTATGATAGTTATTTCCATAGGGTTTTCCAATATTTGAATGCCTTTGGGACTTACCCCGAGGTGGATGTCCTTGTGTAGTGGAAATCATATCATGTCACTGAATGGGGCATACACCTTAAGGTTTCACTGGCTAGAGTAAATTCATGATACTAGCGATATGATCATTAAAAATCCATTAGCCCATGTGATTCATTTTTGATGTGAGAATCAAGTTATGACAAGTGATTAGATTCACCGCATATGGATACGGAACTTATACAGTGGGGCAGACCAGATGGGGTGAATGATACAAATCTTGTTCTTTATGAATTATTCCTATGTATTTTTTTATATTAGGAATTAGAGTCTATATAGTTTAAGTATATTTTCAATCTACTGATGGATTATGAAGAATGATAAACCCATAAGACAGTTTCAGTCTCATGGGTTAGAGTGTTTGGGATATGGAGGGACTTACACCAAGTTGGATTCCCAATTGGAGATCAGGACATAGGAAGGCATCCTACATTCCCTATTTATAGTAGGAATCATAGTTCTCATAATTCAATTAATTTGTACCAATTTTGAATTTTGGGAAAGGATATCATGTCCTGTGATGTTTTCCTGACACTCTTGATATTTTGTAGGGTCTATACCAGACACGGTTGACATGCCGGGGATGTTCGTTGGACATGTCCTAGTTTTCTAATAGATATGTTTGAGGATTTATGGAAATATTCTAGTGTTTTTCACATGATCGGCTATATATAGGAGGTATTCCACATGAAAAGACTAAAAGGTCCAAGTCATTTCACAAGATTGAGTAAGACATGGTGGAGGGTTGCTGCATGAAAAGATGACATGTGAATATATTGTCATAAGATCCAGCTTACATGTTCTGAGGGCTTCCACATGATAAGATGACATGTTGATGGGTAGTCTCATAATCCAACAAACTTATCTAAGATCCATTGCATTATCATCACGGAAACATCCATGGGGTTGAATGATTTGGAAGACATGTCTGAAGGACATCGTGTGACCTATCTACCAGGATTGGAGGGATTTTTATGATCTAAAAGACATTTTTAGAGGATTTCATGAGATATAGATAGGAAATGTGAAGTGCATGATCTAGATAATTCATATGAATCACATGATACCTTAACATAAAAATCATCAAATATTTCTTCACATAAAGCATTCAACTTTTATTGAAAATATTCCATAATATTTTTCAAGAATTAGCCTATTAAGACTTTGTATGATCAAGTCGATACATAGAAACTCTTTCACATAACCTAGTAGGTCCATTGGAATTCCTTCACATGATTAATTTTTTGATCATGTAAAATGCATATTTACATCACATAATCCCTTAGTTCATTCCCCATATTGACTTGTAAAAAGGATCTTACAATTGTATGGCTTTACACTCTAATAATTACACTCTCGCTTCTATGCTCCCATGAGTCTCCTCCATATCATCTGTGTAGTCATGCATTTTTTGTGTTAAGGGGGAGAAATTTATTTTCCTTACCACCCCAGTTCTATGATTCCTTTCATGAAACTTATATCATAGATATGGTCTTGATTTGATGTAGGGATTATTGTATTATGCACTTCACATGATCCTAACATGGATCGTCAATGGAGTCTCATGATAAATAGAAACTACGAGAACACTCCATCATCACCAAATTTTTTGGCCCCTTGTCTTGCCAAAGGGATGTCACATGATCATATCAACCAGCCAAAGAGACTTCTCAAGATCAAGTTGACATGATTGGGAGTCTTCATGATACCGTGATGCATATCAAAGAGAATTTCATATGTTCAAGTGAAAATTTTATATAATTATTTTATGAGATAAAGTTCTATTGTCAAAGGGCATTCACATGATCAATAGTGATCACATGAAGCACATAACCCCTTCATATAAAGAACTATATAACATCGATTGAATGAATCTTACACCTCTATAGATTTATTTTTTTAAAGGGCCTTCAGGTGATTTGTTGGTGTCTATCACCCAATGTTTTGCATGATCAGAGGATCTCATCAGATTGCCTTCACATGATTATCAATTCTTGTTTGTATACCTTCATGAGATCATGTTGGCTTGTTAGAGGCACTTTTTGGGATTAAGTTTTCTTATTAGAGTCCCTTCATGAGATCAAGTTGGATTCTCAAAGATTCCTCTCATGATAAATAGTAATCATAAGAGGTGAATAACCCCTACATCTGAAGAATATTATAACTTCTATGGCATGAAGCCTCTAACTTTTTCAGACTTATTTATTTATTTCACAAGGGACTTTGAGTGATTGTTAGGTATTTTTTCCCTGATATGTATCAATATTAAAGGAGATCATCAGTAATCCTTTCCAGGATAATCATCACTTCTCTAGGGCCTTTCATGATATCAAGTCAACTTGTCAAAGACCCTTCACAAGGTAAAATTTTCTTTTCAAAGCCCCTTTTTGAGATCAAGTTGTCTTTTTGAAGGACCTTCGCATGATCAATAGTGATCACATGAGGTGCATAACCCATTATAATGGAGAATAGTATAACTTTGACTACATTAAGCATTTACATTTTTTGATTTATTTCATTATATTACAAGGGGAGTTTGGTTATTATCGAGTTTTTGTTGCCTCATATGTCTCATGATCAAAGTAGTTCATCGAGATGCCTTTGTATGATCATCAGCGCTTGTCTAGGGACCTTTATAAGATCAATTAGGCTTTTCATAGGCCCTTCAAGAGATCATTTTGGATTTTCATAGGCCCTTCATGAGATTAATTTTCCTTGTCAAAAGTTGTTAGTATGCACAATAGTGATCAAACAATGTGCATAACCCTTCATATGAAGAATTGAATAACTTAGACTACATGAATCCTTCAACTTTTCTATATTTATTCATTATTTCATAAGTCTTTTGGTCTTTATCCATTAATCGTTCACCCAATAATAACTTTATCATAATATATTATTAGGCATTATTTTCATGATTATCAAAACTTTTCTAAATTACTTAAAAAGAATAGGATGTCTTGTCAAAGGGGTTTCACATTATAAAGTGTCATGTCTAATATGAATCCATATTATTAAAATGTATCATTAATGGGGATTTACATGATTATGAAAAGATCATGCGAAGTGAATAACCTATTCTATAGACCATCTGAGAGTCATAAAATTGTGTTTCTTCTTGGGGTTCATGTGATCCATATGACCTAGCCACTTGAAATCCATGTAGACATGTTGCTCCTTCCTTTGTCTTGTAGATAAAATAATACTCATGCTATGGGTATTTCTTTGATCCTAGAATTTTCGATGATCATTTGTTGAGAATAAACAGATATTTTATTTCACAAATCTGTTTATATTTCTAGAATTTATAGATTCATTAGAATTTATTTCTTTCATGGGTCTTACGATCAAAAGTTACCAAAGCAGTTTGGATTTATTTTACAATCTCTATGTTTATTTGATTTTTTATGATTAAATTTTTTATGATTAAATCTTATGATCTATCACTCAATAAACTCAATAATTTTCTTATTAACTAGTTATTCATGAAATTTTCATGTAATAATACCATTTTCCTCTCTTTAGTTCTTAAAATTATTGAAAAAATGATTTTAAGAAAATCCAAATTTATTTATCTTCTTGTTTAAAAGTCCTTTTATCTTCCATATCCATGTTTTCTAAAAAAATCAAAACAATTTTTAAAAATTATCCAAATGATTTATTTAAAACATTTTACCCCTCATTTAAATTTTACAAAAAAAAGTAACAATACTATCATTTTATGAACATGATACTTTATTAATTTGTATGAAAAAATTGAAAGGAATATTTATTTTAACGTAATTGTCATATATTTAATTTCCCACTATCATGACTGCATATTTCTTTAAATATTCCATTATAATTTTACAAATTTATTTTTAATGATTTTTTTAATATGCTATAAATTTTGAGTTTTTAAAAGTTATTTTCAAAGTTAAAAGGATATTTTCTTTATGAATGTTTTTATGGTATTTATATAGTATTTGTATTCGTCAATGAAAACAGCACTCATTTCACCTTATGATCCATTTGGAATATGTTTTAATGATACCACCCTTATTATTTCTTATATAATATTTATGATCAGTTTGGTAGGAATGTACTATTTTGATATCATTCTTTATATTAGTCTGAATGGTTTATGTTTATGTTTATGTTTACTAGTTGGGGAAAGTATTAACATTTAATATTCTAGTTTTTCAATATGTTAGTTTATCTTGATTATGTTTCACCAATTTCATACGAGGAATGAATTGGACAAATCAAGTAATGGGTGGGGCCTAATATAGCCCCTCGATTCATCAGTAGGTCTAATGAGACAAGCTAGATTCAATTTTTGGTTGATTCCTTACCCATTTATGTGTGATATCTTGGAAAGAGTCCATAATGGTATGGTTATGATATTTATAATTATCCATTCCATCTTTATGAGATTATTTATTTATTTCTATGTGATTATTTAATTAGTTATAATATCTGTAGATAAGTTTCAAGCTCCTGTGATTTTTTTATGAAATTATCTGATCACAATTTATTCTTGCCATATTATTCTTTATGTTATAGTTATTGATTAAATAGAATGTATTTTAGTACTTTTCAATATTTATTATTCCATAGTTATTCATGATATCTTCCATTGTACACATACATTTACTAATAATTAGAGCTCACCATTTTCTTATGGTTCCTTTCCCCATGATTCCAGGAAATGTTTTGTGATTGATATACAGTGACATGCCAGAGGGAATAAATATGATCTCAAAGAAAATACATTATTTTATTTTATGTTTTCAAATGTATTTAAAATTGAAATATGTATCTAGTTTTCCCAGAAAATTAAAATATTTTTTTCTTTGGGATGAAATCGCTTGTATATAGTACCAATGTAATAAAGTAACCACTAAATCTGTACTACTAGGGTCAAGGTATTTATAGTTAATATTAGAGAAACTATTATAGAAACCTTTGGAACTAGATTTTGGAAAACATATACTAAGTAATATTAACCTATGAGTTACTTTAAGAATAATTCTAATTATATGATAACATCTTAAATCTTTGGTAAGGTATATATTATTTTTTTTTCCTAGAAATGCATCACAATATAGATAATAAAATTGGATATGATCCTATAATAGATGTACCAAGGGGTAATAACTCCAAAAAAGGCACATTAGGCTAAACTCAATTGTTACCAAATTCATAGAAATGTTCCTTACTACACACCTAGTTTAACACTCTCAGGGGATATGATTGTCATATTTCACATTTTATTTGAAAATAATTATGAAGGATAGGAATATTTTTTATGATTTTATAAATTTCCTAAAGAAACCATTTTTATGATTATGAGATAATATATTAATAAATTTTTCAATTTATGTTAAGTATTTCACTAGTTTTGGGATTATAAATTATTTTTAATAATTTTTTAATCTAATTTAATTCACGTCATTATTTATAAATGGAACCAACAAGAGAGAATGGAAACCCTATCAATTAAGATACCCAGTTTAGCGATTGTCATCCTGAGTAAGATAATGAAGATATAGATAGAGCCATAGCTAGAACTGATCACATTATAACCGTATTAGGGTAGTTGACTCAATTTATGAGTAATAAACTTACCTGTATGGATCATAATACTGATCCACCACATGTTTTAATGATATTAGACTACTTTATAAATTAGAAACCTCTATACTTTAATGGGACTATAAATCTATTTGTATATGAGAAATGGATAAGATCCTTAGAGAAGATATTTCTCTCATTAGGAAATAATGAAATGGAGAAATTTTTCATGGATTTTTATCATCTCTCCAAAAGATATGGATCAATGGTGGTTATTAATTTAAATCACTAAGAATAAATAATAAATATAAAACATGGAATGGAATAATTTTAAGGTACTATCCTTTGAAATTTATTTTCCTCATGAGTAATAAGAAGATATGGTGAGAAAATTATTAAGTATAAGAAAAAATGGAAGTTTAAAATGTTGCAAAGTATTATGCCAACTTTAAATGGTTATAAATTAATGTTCCAAACGAGATAAAAAATACAAATAGAAATACTAACCATTTATTTTATGGTTATAAGCCAATTATTCTAAGGTAATTAGTCTCCCAAAATTTTTCATCACACGAGAACATATAATCATGTGGAATTAAGAAATTGAAAGAATTATACATGTATTATGGATTCTAAGAGATGAAATAGATGAATATTATGCTAGAGAAAATTATAGAAAAAGGGAATAAGGGGAAAAAGGATTTTCTACAATATGATAATTGAGGAAAGAAACACTATGGAACTCACTTGAATGGAATGGAAGTTTGATAAAAGTGTGGATATAAATGCCAGTGTGATCATGATTTCATGGGAAATAAATAAGTTTCCAATGTTCAATCATTCAAATTTAAAGAGATGGGAAACTACACAAAATAATGTTCCAAGAGTCAAGCGAATATACCAAAGAAGAAGTTAAGGGATCAAGGTCATGTTTATGCTATTATTATAGAAGAAGTGTAATGATTAAAGTCATTGTGTATTTGAATTAAATAATTATGTTTTAGGATTATTTTATTATTTATATTCTCATTATATGAATCCTAAAACATATGTGATATGTACTTTAGTAGTTTTTCTTTAAGGATTTGCAGACATTTGTTAAATAATATTGATGACCAATAAAAGTGATATAATGGAATGTTTACCTTTTTGGAAAACATGCGATTGAGGGAGGATAACCCTTAATATATGCCAGATCTTGAGATAATAACAATAAAGAGTTGTTTATCGGATAGTATTAGTGACCTTAAAATTGGTGAGTGATTTTATGGTTTATGTTATCATTTCTAGAGTTTACTGTATTTTTTGAATTATGGAATAAATTTGATTGATTGAGATTTTATTTAAGGAATAAGGATAAAAATATTTTTTATAAGATTTCATGTTTTCATTATGTTTTATGGTGATAAATTCATTAAAAAAAATTTATGCGATATTAAGATATACATTATGTCATTTGGGGAATCTAATGTTAAGTTGATTTTTTAAATTTAGTGTCTTCCTTATAAATTTTTGGACTTTAAATTTGGACATACATATATTGGATGAGTCTTCTAGTTAGCTATTTATAAAATAGATTAAGTTTAACTTTGGGGTTATTTTGAGGTTTTAGATATTTATTTTTTATTAAATAACTCATGCTAACCATTTTTCTCTTAGAAGATATCTAGAGATAAGATAAATGACCTGTGATTCTTTTTATGATCCATTAAATATTAATTTTAGTGCTTTAGGTATAAAAATTCATTTTGAATATTAATTTATTAGAGTATTAAATTGAGTGGGAATTGATTAAATAAAAACCAAAGGATCAAATTGTGTCTATTAAATAGAAATATATCATTTATGTATATTTTATAAAATTCCCAGTCTAGATGGTAAATGAATCCCATAACACCAGGAAAACGATCTTGAAAAAAAATATTATATTAGTACCTTCATTTATAATGAATCAAATGTTATTTTAAATTATTGTATTTTTATGTATTTAGGTCATTAAATTTTCTATATCATTCACTTTCTTCTGATCAATGATCTCTATCAATCTCCATAATTATTTACACTTTTCTTTCATGCTCATATCTTCACTTCCAACTAATATTTTCCTACTTGGAAACATAATAATGTGTTATGATAGATGTCCTTAATAATTTACTTTCCTTGTTATCAAGAGTAAGTTTTATTAAAACTATTAAAAATGGGTTTTTTCAACAAATTTTATACCTATGATGACCAATATATAATTTCATGGGTTTTATTTATTTAAGGGGGTAGAATGAAACACCCTGGGATTTTAAAAGAGTAACATCATTTTTGATATCATATATAACATGAAAAACCAATATTATAAGAGAATGTATCACTGCCCAAGACTTTACGATATATTTGTTCTTAAATAAATTCAATCTCTTTGATCGCTTGCGATGCAAACAACATCAGGTTTAAATGAAACAAGATACACTATTAAAATATTTTTATTTAAACATGACCAATATAACCTATATGTTAAGTTGATGGGAATAAATAGGACTATATAAATTAAAAAAAATGTGGTTTATAAATGTATAAAATAAATTAAATGGATATATATTTATTATAAACTAAATAATAACCATTTGAAAGAAAAAAAGAAATGGTTTCTGAAAAACTATATTTTGTCTACAAGGTGGTTTAGTCATGATTTTCACACATAAATTAAAATTAATATTTAAAAATTTTATAAAATTTAATTGAAAAAAATACATTTTTAATATATAAATATCAAAATTATCATTGGGTAAATTTTTTAGAATTTTCTGAAAATGTTAATTTTTTTATGAATAGTAAAAAATACTAATCTTTATTGAAAATTGTATTTTAATTTAAATTATTTAAAATTTTAAATTATACTTTAAATTAATTTTAAACTAAAATTATCTCAATAAAATTAATATACAAAAAAATATATGTCATTTTAGTCAATTTCATATTGAATTCTGATATAAAATTATTTTAAACATTTGAATGTGTTACTTTGGAAAGACTATTTTTTCGACGCATCTACGGGTATAATTTTAAATTAAAATTTTAAAATTTTATGAATGGAACTTGAAAAAATATATTAAATATTTTTAATAATAATAATAATAATTAATTTTATCTAATATGTTCAACTTTATTTTTAAGATACTGAATAGTGAACACAGTAAAAATTAATTCATGCAGTTAAGGTAAAAATAGGTTTATCATGGAGTTAAAGTAAAATAGATAAGGTTTTAAAATGTCCCAAAAGTTTTCTAAATCCTATTTTACGGAAATATTTAGACCTAATATAATCCATTATTCTATAATTGGATATTTTGGATCCTTTTTCTTGTAAAAAATGTGGGTCTCACTTTTTATTTTTTAAAAATCCAAGTGTGTACCCTCCCCCAGTTATAAAAGGCCACCCCCTCTCCTCACCACCGCACACTTATAAATAACATTGAATAATAAATAAAATAACCATATATTTTTCATAAATCCCTACCCATGTTCTAAATTTTATACTTTTATTAAGAAACCCTCCTAATAAATAGTTATGTATAAACCTAAAGAGGTTCTCCTAAGAAGCTGTAAAATTATTAACATGCGTATTTGTTTTATTTATCATTCAACCTAATTAAAATATTATAATATAATAACACCATCATATCCTATGTACTTATATTTTATTATGTTAATTTAATAATTAATATACATCTCTACTTCTAGAAAATGGAAAACAAAACCATCGATCATGTGTTTAGTAGACTATTTCCTCACAAACTGATGTAATTTGTTTTACATCACCACCATTAAAGGTACATTATAATTATGGATATAACATATATATATGATATTTAGGAAATTAATATACTTCTATAATTATTATATCACATATAACTTATTACATTCCATTCTTTGGTGGGATACAATAACATCGCTCGTGTGTACGGAGGACTATAGCCTTACAAAGTGATGTGATTTGTTTTTATATATGATTTACATGGAAGGTAGTAAGGATTAATTTAATGGATATATAACCTAAATATAATCCTATAAATATAATATCATATCTATCTTATTACCTACAAATCCATTGTAAAACAATACAGTCGCTCATGTGTAAGTGTAGACTACAACCTCCACATAGCGATGTGAAATGTTTTTCATTTAATTTTTACATTATTAGTAATAAGGATGGATTTGATTTATATAAATGACATATATAACGTAATAATTATTTTTTTAAGGTGAATTAATATTATTTTCTTTTTTTATATCTATAGAGAAAATGGAAATGGTGTTCATGCGTACTTATGGACTACCATCTCCTTAAACGGTATAATAGATTTTCTATCTTTAACTTTTATGGATTACTCTAAATACATATATAATGTATATATATTATATTAATATCATTTTTTACATTATGTATATTATTTAACCATTATCAAATAAAAAGTACCTAAATTATTGAACTAAAACATATTTGAAAAATGAAATAATTGTCACATGAAACATTGATTTTAGGAAAGAATTATTAATAAAATGGATAGAAAAGACTATATTTAAATAATATATAGTATGAAATATATTATTATGGTTATTTAATATATTTATAATAAATATAAATTTATTATAAATGATTTATACACTTATTAATGAATTCAAACTTAAGGTAAGGGTTTCTCATCTCACTTTTATTTCTATGAGACGTATATCATATTCACCAATTAGTTTTTTTGTAGTGCATATAATTTCCATTTGATATATTATTCCATGAATCCATTTATCTTCATGGTATTTAAATTTTCATTTAATGTTATATATTTCATGGGGATTTTGATTTAAAGGTAACCAATGTGGTAAGGGTATATTTTACAATCTCATCATTTATCAGGATTGTTTATTATTAAATTTTTTAGGATGAAATATTATGATGTATCACAAACAAATCCAGAATTTTTTTCACCTATGGTTATTCATGAAATTTTTATGTAATACAACCATTTTATTCTCATTTTTACTTAAATTAATTAAGAAAATGGTTTTAATAAAAGCCAACTTTATTTTTTTGTTCGGCCGATACCAATTTTCTATTCCCTATCCATGTTTCTAAAAATGTTTTACATGATTACCCAAATTATTTATTAAAGTAATTTTACCATTAATTTATTTATACAAAAAAAATTAATCTTCCTATAATTTTCTAAACATGGTGGTTTTTGACTTTTTACCAAAAAAGTTATAAGAATCTTTATTTTAGCAAACATGTCATGTATAGAATTTCACACCTATATAACCACTAAATGATTTTAATCTTCCTTTATATGTTAAATGGGTTCTTCTCAAAAAAATTCTTCTAATATTCTATAAATTGTTTTAAAAAAAGTTATTTTCTATTTGAAAAATGATATTTTCCTCAATAATGTTTTTTGGGTATTTTTTATATATTTATATTCATAAATGATAAAAATCCTCATTTTTTATTATGATCCATTGGAAATATGTTATATTGATAAAATCATTATTATTTATATATATGGTTTATAATTAGTTTGAATTGGATGTACTATTTTGATACCATTCTATATGTTATGCTAAATGGTTTATGTTTATGTTTATTGAATGTAGAAAGTATTAAAATATCATATGATGGTTTTTAAGTAAAAATGTTTATGTAGATTATTTTTCACGCCTTTCATATGATAATTTTATTGGACTTAGTAAGTGATGGGTGGGGGTGGTTATAGAACCTCAATGCATTAGTATGTATCATGAGATAAAATACCTTGGGTTTTTAGTATAGTATTTACCCATTTATGTAAGATGCCTTGGCATAAGACCTTGAAGGTATGGATTTGATGTTTGAAATTATAAATTAACTCATTATTAAATTATTTATTGATTTCCATGTGATTATTCAATTAGTAAGAATATCCATGGATAAGTTTCAATATCATGTGATTATTTGTATATAATTATTTTATCATCATGTATTCATACTGTATTATTCTACATTATCAAGTTATTAATTTAATTTAATTTTTTAACCTATTTACCTTTCCATATTTATTATTCTTTATTTATTCATGATATATTATATTGTATGCATTTCATTATTGAGTATTATAGCTCACCCATTTCTTATGATTACTTTCCCAAGGATTCCATGAAATGTTTAATGATTAATTTGTAGTGACATGCTAGAGGGAATAAATATGATCTCAAAGAAAATACTTTTTTTTATTTTTATGTTTTCAAATGTATGATAAATTCAAGTTTTTATCTATTTTATCAAGACTACTAAAATATCCATTCCTTTTGGATGTTATCACTAGTATCTAGATCCAATATAATAAAGTAACCACCGACCCTAGGATATTAGGATTGGGATCTTTAAAACTGATATTAAAATTTATATTTATTAGATATTATCTATGTTTAATTAACTAATCTTTGATTATTAATTTTTGGTAAAATATTATTAAGAAGAAATATTTGGGAAATCATGAGTTAATCACTATCTAGGAAGGTTTTAAGTAATAATGGTTTTGAGATTAGGCCCATGAAAGGACTTCCAATGCATATTTTTGAAATGAATCAAAACCTACATAGTTTGATGCTACTTAAAGAGACATATTTCACCTTTAAGGTAATGTGATATGGATCAATTCTAAAAAATTTAAAATTATACAGAGTGGAAATCATGTTGAACAATTCCTAATATGGTTGGTGTATTTATTATGCAAGAGAAAACCTTTCTAGTTGATCTAGAAGGGAATATATCCCAATGATTATGGGTTATCATCACATATAATCTGGCCTTGTGATATGTGGGAATATCTTGTTTAGTGGAAATATGTCCCACTATATAGAGTATGGTTTCATCAAGAATACAAAATAATGAAGAAAATATGGTAATAATAATATATAATATTACCCTCCAAGTTAGGGAATTATTTAACAATAGATATATACTAATAAGAATTCCCATAGAATATGGCCTCGTGAATGGGAAATCTAGGCTCACAGTGGATATGGACCATAGTGGGAGGATTTAAATGGATTTGTGATGAATATGGAACTATGGGAATGAATATGAAGATTTTATGATGTTGGGTAACATTGGATTTGATCTTCTATGATGTATTCTATATATCATGATAGATAAGAATCCGAGCCTATGTAGTTTGATATACACAGTTTATGGTCATTTAGCGCGACCATACCATGAAGTTACCATCATACAGTAAGAGTGTTGTCATGAAATATTTTGTTGAATGATTGGGAAATTGACCGTGTAGTTTAATGTCATGTGGTGGGGATGTTTGAAACAAGAAAAGTATGATAGAATATGATTGAGAGGGGATTATTCATTGGAGATACCCTTATGTGAATCACTACCAAATCATTGGGATGAATTAATTATTTAGGGAATTATTGTTTTAGATATTATGTCTAATGAGTAGGCCTAAATTAGAGTCATGTTGGTTATTATAATGGAATTATCATCTCAAATATTAAATAACGTGTGATCTTAGGTGGTGGATACATTTTATTAAAAATAGATAAGATATATCAGATATAAATTAATAAGTACCAATAATTTTAATATAAAAAACTTCATAAAAATTTAGACACATTTTACTATTGTGATTCCCATTCAACCCAATCAGAGTGTCTAATATCATCAGCGATGGTGTACTTGGACTCTTCAAGAGTGTTACTGAACATGATTGTGTGATCTCAATAGTTAAATATGATCTAAAGATTATAAATAGAGAAGTTAATAAATATGACATCTTTTTTAGTACATGGTCCAAATGATGCTTATATTTTAGGTTTGGAAGCTTTGAGAAAATAATTAGAGTAGTTTACATATTAAGGAAAAGGAAAAACACAGCATGGGGGGTTTAATGTTTTTATATACTACCTCATGATTGAGGGAATTCTTGTTATGGTCATAAAGTGTAGAAAATCGTATCATGTTTTTTAAGGTCACATGATGGGGGCATTCAAAATTTCAAGGGAAAGATATAAAATATCTAATTTTAAGGTTTCCATAATGCAAAACTATATAAAACTGAGGGTGATAAAACAATTTTATTTTTTGTGTTATGGGTTTTGTAAATCATAACATAAGAAATTAAAATTTTGTATGATGAGGTAGAACATTTATTCAAAGGATGTAAACTAACCAAATTTGAATTATATGTTATATTAAAATGGTTTATAGGTGTACAAATAATATATGACCTTTTCCATAGGAAACAAAAGCCTCTATTTTATAGGCAATATGGGTGGCATATATGTAGATCCATATTTGGGGAATGTATGGATAGTCAAAAAAAAGTATCCTTTGGATTCAAATATACTCATTACTGATATCTAGGGATATTTTTTAGGATTTAAGAACTTATGAAATAAAGTAGTTTTATAGAAGGAAGGAATATTAAATAATTTTTATAGCACCCTGAAGGTACTCTGCCATGTATGGAACACACACTCAAGGAAAATAGATATGATATTTCCTCACTATAAATTTTTCCTGATCCATTAGGTCTATAGAATATGGATTATCATTTGATAAAGCTACATGGTAGGTTCCACAAGATTTTTTCCTTATTTTATATATGGTCTAAATTTTTTCTAATCCCTAAAAGAAGGGAACATAGAAATTGAATACTTTAATTTTCCACAAGATTCCATTTATATATTTTCATCCTTATAAGCTTTTTGTCTCTTTCAGCTATAGTTTTGTGTCTGTTGGTACAGACCTC
The DNA here is from genome assembly GCA_963277665.1 of Viscum album. Classification (NCBI taxonomy): domain Eukaryota; kingdom Viridiplantae; phylum Streptophyta; class Magnoliopsida; order Santalales; family Viscaceae; genus Viscum; species Viscum album. The sequence goes on from OY728165.1 coordinate 933,988,377, forward strand.
AAAGGGATAGAGTTTAAGGTCATAATTATTTAACCACCACATATTAAGGTAATGTTCATATATCTCTAACCAATAATCATTGATTGTAATGTTCTATAGCTTTGATAAAATAATAAAGACAACCTATAATGTGAGAAGAAAGTAAAACCAAAAATGAATGGAGATACTTACTATGGAAGGTGGTCTCGAAATGGGGTGTACACCATTTAATTTCATGATACATGTACCCTTATATAATGGTAAAATGTAACATAATATCCCAATTGGTTCCAAGGTGTATGAATACAATGAAACCATGTGATAAGGGAATGATGATATTGTAAATTATGGCTTGATGTATTTTTAATTAGGATGATGAGATGGGATAAATGTGATGAGGATGATCATTAAACATTATTGTATAAAGGGTTCCATTATAATGGTGTCAAAACATTTGTATATTAGATTTTATTCTCCTTATAACACATATTCCTCTGATTTATAGGCCATACGGGGGTACATATGCAAATCCATATTGGGGTATTTATGCATAGCCAAATAGATGTGTCCTTTGAATTTGAATGCACTCGTTATTGATAGTTGTGAAAGGTTTCTGGAAACAAAAGACACCTGACACATGAAATGTGGCTTATTGAAAGGGATTTTAGAAAAATTTGATTGAGGAATCCTAGACCTAGGTTCACCGTGGTTAGACTATTACGGTCCTATGAAAAGGAGTTAACATGGGTTATTTTATATGGTTGATTCTAGGGTATATGGAATTGATATCACTACATATTTAAACATCAAGAATCAAGCCACACTTAGTTCTGAAGAATATTTCACATAAACCAAACTCGTATACAAAAATAGGGAATCAGGTTTCACCTTAATATAGGGGCATTGAGAATTCTTGTTGTGGATGAAGAGACTGAAACATCAAACTGAAAAGGGAAATTATTTACTAGTATGATTTCTAAATGGACCTAATATAGTTGTTCCAAGTATCACAAAATACCCAAAAAGAATATGAATCAAACCGCATATATTTCTTGATGGGCCATTTCATTTAAAAGAAAATCAATTCTCCAAAATTCCTCATACAGATCTATCTCTCTTGTAAGGTAAAGGGGCCTCACCAACAAACTAAAAAAGTAGTGTGTGAATTAAATTATTATAGATCCTATATTGTATAATTTTATTTCATTTGACTATAATTATTTTCCATAAAATCATATAAAATAAATATTAAACACACCAATCTGAGTGAACCACTAGAACCACTAAGCTCATTAAGGTAATGCTCAGTTTGAAAAAAAAAGATATAAATATGAGGTCAATTATATTGCACATGAATTCATGATAGTAAAGTTTTATGGGCATTGGATTATTGATTCAAATGAGAATTTATTCACATATTGGGCTATCATATAGGGAGAAAAAGGGTTAAGAGTGTTGAAGATTCAATTATGAAATTGTACTAGAGTATCTAGTTATTACTATATATCTTATAGGAATATGAATCAAGCCAATCTTAGTTCTTTCTATTTTAGGGAAATATCTAAACATTATGATATAATATTGGGAAAATTTAATTTTATCCAAATTATTTTTTATAGAAATACCCTACATAAGAAATCCAAACAAGGATCCAACTCTCATGTTGGGAAATTAAGTCATGTATGGAGATTACTCTAATTTGTTTAAGGTCATACAAGATGGATAAAACGTCACACTGTTTAAAGTAAAATGATGAGGACTCAGGTTCCATAATGATTAAGGTTATATGATGATGTCTAGGATGGATTATTTTTAAAGATTTATCTGATGTAAAAAATGATATGACATTATATCAGTATTGAACCCATAGATAGAAACCAATTGTGAATAGAGGGGACCAATCACTAGAATGAAATGGGTGATTGATTAGAATATATGGATAGTCCTATGATAGGATATTACTATAGTGACCCAATACTTTTATATATAACATTTCACAATTTTAAGCATAATTATACATCAGAGTACAAGCCAAGGATCATTAAGTCTAGTGTCTTGGTAGACTAGGTACATAAAACATAAAACAAAGGGCTAAAAACATATTTATTTAATCTCTATAAAGAGTACATAACTTCTTTTGAGCCCTTAAATCTGCATAAGGTACCATGGGGAACACATGAATAAAGGGATCATCTAAAAATCCCAGTAAGAGAATGAATATAAGGATACATCTTAAGCACATGAGTTAGAATTCATGACATAATGATATCCAAAGCATGGAACATATAAAATCATATCATATAAGCATGTGATCATATAAACATGAAATCATATAAATGTTGTAGAATCATAAAACATGTCTTTAGTATGGGTCAAGGATAACTGCTAATCTCATTTTCCATTTTAGTACGGGTAAAGGCTAACTGCCAATCTCGTTTCCCATTTTAGTACGGGTCAAGGCTAACCACAAATCCCGTTTCACATCGTATCACATGAGACTTAACATTACCCGTTGCATTGGATCACTATCTGGGTGCATCCATGTCAACATTTTCATGAATATTATTTCCACATAAATAATAATACATAATCAACCATACATAAACGTAAAGATACCCATGGAAAAAATTGGGCACCACAATCATGACATAAAGCATAACTAAAGAATGTATCATGAAAGTGTCTGTAAGAGAGAGGGATTAGAAGATATATGGCTATTCATAAGATAAAATAGGAATATAACATGTCAAGTGGTGTCAAATATAAGTGAAAACATATAAGAAATGTATTTGAGAAACATTATCATTAAAACATTTTTTGTGCGGTTTTAAGGAAAATAATATAGTGTTTTTAAAATAGAAAAGAGGACAATATTTTATATAAAACCAAAATTGAACCAAGAAGGTTTTAATAAAGAAAATAATGATTTTATAAATTCAATTGTGTCTTAAAATAAAGGATATAGTTCACTTGAAATTGGGTAAAAAATTGGGAGGTTACCTTAAAGCGGGTTTGCTTATCAGAAAGTTATAAGGAGAAAATATTTTAAAAACATGTATATACCCAAAAGAGAGTGATGAAAGGGTATTCATAGATGAATTTTTTAAAACTAAAAATAATTTAGAATATTTACATAACCAAATAATATAACTCCACTTTGATATAAAGAAATATAAGGCAACCTGAATAAACAAAAAGGGTTCGGGTAGAATACGTTACAGTTTATTGGCATGGTTTTGGGTGTATCTAAAAGAGATTTATGAGAGAGAAAATGGGTTTTTAATCACTTATAAATCATGAGGTTAGTATGGGAGAGGTGATAAAACATACCCCATCATTTTTTATTACACATAAAAAGGAATAGCATTGAAGATAATCTTGATTACGAGTGAAAAGAAGAGGATCCCTTACCTTAAATCTTTTGGTGTTCTCCACTTGTTATTAAAGACATGAATAAACAAATTAGGTTTATTAATTAATAATTCCATAACCTAATATATATGTAATTGGTTTATTATAATCAATTTAATTTCATTTATAACCATTTTGATTGGTTATGAGGTTCAATTTTATTGTTTGGGCTCGTTTGTTTACTTGGTTTTAATGACTGGTTCGCTTATATTCATGTTTGGATAAACATGTAAGATGAAAGTGGTTGTCCAAAATTGAATTTATATTCTATTAGTGAAAATACAGGAGATTAAATGGTTTTAAATTCAATTTGGTTACTTAGAGTGAAGTCAAATTATTATATATATAACCTTAGTGACAACCGTTTTAGTTAATCGGTGGGTCTGATTACAATGAACATGTTTTGATTTATAACTTAATAAAATTAGAACAAAAGGATTACAGAACCAAAACAAGGATATATTAAATATATAATAATCTAGTTCAACCATAACACAAATGGTTTCTTTACCAGAATTAAATATGATAATAGAAATTAATAAACTATTGTCCTTGAATGTGCTAAATTAGCACATATCAAACGGTGCTTTCATTTATTTCAAATAAATGGTGGGTAAAGGAGAGAATATAATGAATTATCCCATTAGAATAATAACATTCCAGTGTATGTATGTTATTGGAGTTATAATTCCATTTGGGTGAAGGGGGGTGAGGAAAGGAACAAAAAGAAATGAAGAAATTGGAAAGAGGAATTTACCTCTTGAGACTTTCTCTTTTGATAACTTATTAAGGGGAGAGGTTTAGGTATTTTGAATAGGATAGTGGATTTTGGACTTGGAGGAGGATCTTGGGGAGAGATTTTGGTAGAATATTGGCAAGGAACAAGGATTGATAGTAGTGAAGAGAAGAGGGAGCGAGGGGGGTTTATAGTGGAAGAGAGGAGGGATTTCATAATATTATAATCATTATTTATTATTTCTTCACAAGACAAGGAATAGTAAGTATTCCATGACCAAGAATAGTAATAATTTCACGTGAGTTTGAGATTTGGGTTCTCAAATCACTTTTGATTTCAGGAATAGTGGATTTGAACTATAATGTATTTATGCGGTAAATTAATGTATTTTACTATTCACTAAAAATTCAAGTATTTCAGAAAATCTCAAAAATTCACCCTAACCATTTTTCAATGGGTAGAATCCAAAAATGAAATCTATTTTTCAAAAATAATTTTTTAAATATGATTATTTTAATATTTAATTAAAATCATAATTTATTATCAAAAACCAATTTTAAAACATTAATTTACTTATTCTAAAATATAGGTATATCGTACTTTCAACTTGAATAATATTTTTATATTATCATAGGTAATGTTACTATTCATTAGGGTATATCACTATTCATAAGTGTATGATACTATTCATAAGGGTAGGTTACTATTCACTAAAAAATTATGTTTTCCTTATCATACTACAAATAACTTACTGACTAAAACCTTGTATGTGATATTTTTGAAATTCCAAAAAACAGAAGTGACAAACATAAGTTTGAAGGTCACATAGCACTTAGTAGTTCCTTATGTTGTGATTTCACGTGTTTATATGAAATATTTATAAGATAGGGATTTCCATTTATAAAACACCGGGTCATTACAATCTTCCACCCTTATGAAATGTTCCCCTCGAAATTTCATTTTACATTCTAAGCCAAAGGTGTGGATACTTTTCCTTTATTGCTTCCTCTAGTTCCCATATTGCCTCTTCGTACTTATGGTTTCACCATAGTACCTTGACTAGATGAGTAGTCTTGTTGTGTAAAACTTTTCCTCTACGATCCAAGATCCTCATTGGATGCTCCTCATATGAAAATTCATCCTCCAACTATACCACCTCTAAAGAGAGTACATGTGAAGGGTCCGGTATGTACTTACTTAAGAGGGACACATGAAAGACATCATGTACTTTCAAAATGGTAGGTGGAAGTACAGGTCAATAGGCCACAACTCCAACTCGATCAAGGATCTTGAAGGGGTCGATGTACCTAAGACTTAAATTCCCTTTCTTTCCAGAACTCATGACCTTCTTCCATGGAGATACGCATAAAAATACCATGTCTCAAACTTTAAACTCAAGGTCTCATTGACGATTGTCTGCATAACTTTTCTATCGAATTTGGGCTGTCTTGATATGTTGCTGAATTATATTCACCTTCTCCACCATTTGTTCGACCATTTCAGGTCCTAGAAGCTTATGCTTACTGACATCATCCCAACACATTGGTGTTCTACACCTTTTCCCATAAAGGGATTCATATGGTGCCATTCAGATGCTCAAGTGGAAACTATTTTTGTAGGAGAATTCAACCAGTGGAAGATGCTTGTCTCATCCTCCTTTGAATTATATAGAACACACTCTCAATATTTCTTCCAGTGTCTGAATATTTCTCTCATATTTCCCATCATTTTGAGGATGATAGGCCGTACTGAAGTTTAGTTCAGTTCTTAGAGCATGTTGGAGATTTTTCCAGAACTTTTAGGTGAATATTGGATCACGATCGGATACAATAGATAGTGATAATACATGCATCCTTACCACTTATTTGATATAAATCCATGCAATTTGATCCAATGATGAGTCCTCTTAAATCATGATAAATTGAGCTATCTTTGTAAGATGATCCACAACAACCCATATAGCATTGTTTCTTCTGGATGTCTTTGGAAGTCTAGTGACAAAGATGATGGTAATGTTCTCCCACTTACATGATGGTATGGGTAGTGGTTGTGTCTCCCCTTATACTTTTACCTCTCATCCTTTACTTTCTTACATACCTAGCACTTTGATGTATATTCTGCAATCTCCCTTTTCATATTGTCCCACCAAAAATTTTCTTTGTGATCTTGATACATCTTTGTGCTCCATGGGTGGATAGAGAAGGTCAAGATATGTGAATCATTCAATAGATACTTATTTATCACTAGATCATATGGTAAACATAATCGTGTCCCAAATATTACAACTCCTTCCTCATCAATTTTGAAATCAGGGGATTTCTCATTTCTGACAGCTTCCACCCTTTTCCGAATTTCCACATCTTTTCTTTGAGCATCCTTTATTTTCTCCAAGGGGGGTGGTTGAGCAATCATTTGAGAAAATATTGATGATTTTACTCCATTAAATATTCCCATATCTATCCTTTTCAAATCTAAGAAGATCAGATCCTTTTCAATTCTCATCATTGATAAAGATGTAGGATCCTTTCTACTTAGAGCATCTACCATCTTGTTCGCCTTACCAGGATGGTAGTGGATTGAGAATTCATAATCCTTGATGAGATATATTCATCTTCACAAGTACATATTAATATCTTTGTGTGTGAATATATATTTTAGACTCTTGTGGTCATTATATATCTCACACTTCCCCCCATAGAGATAATTCTGCCAGATTTTCAATGCAAAGCTCAAAGCTGCCAATTCCAGATCATGTGTGGGATAGTTTTTCTCATGGATTTTCAACTTCCTTGATGCATAGGCTATCACTTTATCATTTTTCATTATCACATAGCCTAAAACCTTCTTATAATCATCACTACACACCATAAAGTGTTCTCTACTTGTTGGGAGTGTGAGTACCGGTGCAGTGATAAGCCTCTTTTTCAACTCCTTAAAACAATATTTACATTCCTATGTCTAGAAAAACCTTACCCCCTTCCATGTTAGCTTAGTCATTGGGTTTGACAATCATGGAAAGTTCCTTAAAAATCATTGATAATACCCAGTTAGACCTGAAAAGCTACTGATCTCCGTTACAGAAGTTGTCCTAGGACACTCTTCAATTGCCTTTGTCTTGGAAGGGTCTACAGATATCTCTTTGCTAGTGATAACATTCCCCAAGAATGATACTTCCTCCATCTATAACTCACATTTACTGTACTTTTGATACAAATTATCCCTTTGAAAAGTCTTTAACACAATATTCAAATACAGATCATGTTTCTCCTTTCTCTTAGAGTATATTAGAATATGTTCAATAAAGACTACCACAAATTTTTTGAGGTAATATCTAAGGACTCTATTCATTAAATCCATGAAAATTTCTGGAGCATTAGTGAGTCCGAAGGGAATCATTATGAATGCATAGTGTCCATACCTCATTCTAAATGTGGTCTTGGAAATATCTTCCTTCCTCACCTTTAATTAGTGATATCCTGACCGAAGGTCCACCATAGAGAAATAACTGTCCTCATGAAGCTGATCCATCTTAATTTAGGTGTGCATGACAAAGATAGAGGCATACCTTGTATGCCTTGTGAAGTTTGCTTCATACTCCCTGATGGACTCATCTTCCTTCTGCTTGAGTCATATGAACTTTCTTTCAATATTGAGAAGGAGGTTTCAAGGAAAATATTTATTGAAAAACATCCTCTTGAATTCCTCCCAATCCATGGAATCAATTTCCTCTTGGTACTTTGTATTCTTGATCAGTTTCCACCACTAACCATCTTCCCCATGAAAATGATAGACCGCCAGTACAACTTTATCTTCTTCCAAGCACTAGAGGACAGAGAATATCTTTTCAATGGATTTAATCCATTGTTCTGTAAGGAGGGGATCAGAAGATACGCTAATCATGGGAGGCCTTTTCCGCATGAATGATTCTATGACAAATTTATTTTTCCTTGGAGTAGGATGTATTTCCACATGATTGAAGTTATTATTCATAACTCGAGCCAGATGAGAAAGTACTATCATGAAGTTTTGAGCACCTGCTCCCATCATATCAGGCATATCATTAGTGAAATCCTCACATTGTCTATCACATTTATTGTTGGAATGTTTTCTTTTATTTCCCACCATTAAATAAGAAAAGTAATGTATAATTATAGGTCTTGAATACTTAGCTATTAAGCATAAAAAGTAAATTTTGAACATAAAAGGATAAACTTATAAAGAAGAATTATATCCTAACTTGTGATTCCATAGGTTTATATATAGGTTATGCTCGATCTATTTCTTAACATATATTCTTATGGTATTTATTTGTCCCTTAATAATGGTTTTTACTAAGATCGTAAATCTACCAAAGCATATCCCACGGGAGTGTCGTAACCAAGAGTGCAATAAGTCCCATTTTCATGTACCGTGATATCCCAAGTCAAGCCTGAAACTCCTTGCTGGAGTTTTCACTCCTAGGTATATATGTTCCAAATCTACCTCTACCTTCTAGTATCCAGACAGGGATGTATTTTCCTGATAAACCACTAACTCAATACACACAAAAATTTAGGAATATTTTCTTAAACTTAGTATCATTCTTAAGGTTCACACTAAGGGGCTCTATTCCTAATCTCTGAAAATAACTAGACCATGCCTCTGATACCAACTATATCAACCCAAGACTTTTACATATAACATTACATGATTTTAAGAAAAATTATACATCATAGTACAATCCATGGATCGTTAAGTATAGTGTCTTAGTAGATTAGATACATAAAACATAAAACACAGGGCTAAAAAAACTTCTTTATTTAATCTCCATAAAGAGATCCTAACATCCTTTGAGCCCTTAAATTTTCATAGGGTGCCTTGGGGAACACATAAACAAAAGGATGCTCTGAAAATCTCAGTAAGGGAATGAACATAAGGATATGTCTTAAGAACATGAGTTAAGAGGCATGACATAATGATATCCAAAGCATGAAACATATAAAATCATATCATATAAGCATGTGATCATAAAAATATGGAATCATATAAATGTGGCGGAATCATAAAACATGTCTTTTGTATGGGTTAAGGCTAACTTCCAATCATGATTCCCATTTTATTATGGGTCAATGCTAGCCACTAATTTTGTTTCCCATTTTAGTATGGGTCAAGGCAAATTGCCAATCCCGTTTCACATCACATCTCATGAGACTAAAATTTACCCAATGCCTTGGAGTTCTATCTGGGTGAAACCATCTCAAAATTTTCATGAATATTATTTCTATATAAATAATCATACATAATTGACCATACATAAACATAAGGATATCCATATAAATAATTGGGTACCACAATCATGACATAAAGCATAACCAAAGAGTGTATCATCAAAGTGTCCATGAAAGAGAGGTATTAGAACATATATCGATGTTCATAAGGTAAAATAGACATATAACATGGTATTTGGTGTCAAACATAAGTGAAAACATATAAGAAATTTAGTTTAAAAACATTAGCATTAAAACATTTTTTTTGTGGTTTTAAGGAAAATAATATAGAGTTTTTAAAATAGAAAAGAGGAAAATATTTTATATAAAACCAGAATTGTAACAAGATGTTTTTAATAATGAAAATATTGGTTTTATAAAGTCAATGGTGTCATAAATCAAAGGATATAGTGCACTTGAAATTGGGTAAAAATTTGGGATGTTCCCTTAAAACAGGTTTACTTATCAGAAAGTTCTAAGGAGGGAATCTTTTAAAAACATGTATATCCCAAAAAGAGAGTGATTAAAGGGTATTAATAGATGAATTTTGTAAAACAAATTATAATTTAGAATATTTTCATAAATATATAATATAACTCCACTTTAATATAAAGAAATATAATGCAACCCGAATGAACAAAAAGGGTTCGGGTAGAATTCATTACGGTTTATTGGCCTGGTGTCGGGTGTATCTAAGAGAGATTTATGAGAGAGAAAAGGGGTTTCTCATCACTTATTAATCATTATGGAAGTATATGAGTTCTGAGAGAACATACCCTATCATTTGGGATTACACATAAAAATTCATAGCATAGAAGACAATCTTGATTAAGAGAGAGAAGAAGAGGATACCTTACCTTAAATCTGTTGGTTTTCTCCACTTGTTATTAAAGACATGAATAAAAAAATTAGGTTTATTAATTAATAATTCCATAGACTATTCTATATTTAATTGTTTTATTATAATCATCTTAAGTTCATTTATAACCATTTTTATTGGTTATGAGGTTTAATTTCATTGTTTGGGCTCATTTGTTTACTTTGTTTTAATGATTGGTTCGCTTATATTCTTGTTTGGATAAACATGTAAGATGAAATTGGTTGTCTATAATTGAAGTTATATTCTATTAATAAAAATCCAATAGATTAAATGGTTTTAAATTAAATTTGGTTACTTAGAGTGAAGTCAAATTATTATATATAAAACCTTACTGACAACTGTTTTGGTTAATCGGTGGGGTTGATTACAATGAACATGTTTTTCTTTATAACTTAATACCATTAGTAAAAAAGGATTACAGAACCAAAAAAAGGGTATATTACATATATAATAATCTGTTTCAACCATAACACAAATGGTTTCTTGACCATAATTAAAGATGATAATATAAATTGATAAACTCTTGTCCTTGAATGTGCTAAATTTGCACATCTCAAACGGTGTTTTCATTTCTTTCAAATAAAATGTGGGGAAAGGATAGAAGATAATGAAGTATCCCATTAACATAATAGAATTACCTTACATTTATATTACTGGAGTTATCATTCTATTTGGGTGAAGGTAGGTTAGAAAAGAAACAAAAAGAAAAGAACTTAAAAGAAATGAAGGAATTGGAAAGAGGAATTTACCTCTTGAGACTTCCTTCTTTGAGAACCTATTAAGGGGCGAGGTTTAGGTATTTTGAAGAGGATATGGGATTTTGTACATGGGTGAGGATCTTGGGGATATATTTGGGAAGAATATTGGAAAGTCACAAGGCTTGAGAATAGTGAAGAGAAGAGGGAATGAGGGGGGGTTTATAGTGGAGGAGAGGTGGGATTTCATAATATTATAATCATTAATTTATTATTTCTTCACAAGACAAGGAATAGTAATTATTCCATGACTAAGAATATTAATAAATTCATTTGAGTTCAATGTTTGGGTGCTTACATTACTTGTGATTTCATGAATAGTGGATTTGAACTATAATGTATTTATATGATAAATTAATGTATTTTACTATTCACTAAAAATTAAATCATTTCAGAAAAATCTCAAAAATTCACCCTAACCATTTTTCGACATTTGAAATCCTAAAAATAAATAAATTTTTCAAAAATAATTTCCTATATATGATTATTTTAATATTTAATTAAGATCATAATTTATTATCAAAAACCAGTTTTAAAATATTCATTTACTTATTCTAAAATATAGGTATATCATACTTTCAACTTGAATATTATTTATATATTATCATAGGTAAGGTTACTATTCATTAGGGTATATCAATATTCATAAGGGTATGTTACTATTCATAAGGGTAGGTTACTATTCACTAAAAAATTAAGTTTTCCTTATCGGGCTACAAATAACTTACTGATCGCAACTGTGTATATAAGATTTTTGAAATGCCAAACACAAAAGTGAAAAAATTAAGTCTAAAGGTCACATAGCACTTAGTAGTTCATTATGTTGTGATTTCATGTGTTTATATGAAATATTTATAAGAGAAGAATTTTCATTCATAAAACATTAGGTCATTACAATTACAACATTACTTTATATCATGTGAGGATAGGAATCAAGCCACACATAGTTCTTATATTTTATGGTACATTCTCTGTCATAGGTTACCTGGACCATGATATTAAGATCAACCAATATAGTTATAATCATTGAATCATCAAGGCCTAGAAAAAAAATCCCCTATATAGATTGAGTTCTCACATAGGGAGGGGAATTTCACAATATGGGACACATAGAGAATAATATTATAAGTAATTAAATATCATATGACATGGAAGAATCAATATATTTTAGTTTCATTTAGAATGTACTACATTCCATGTAGTTTATCATCATGTGAAAAGAAAGAAATGGTGTTTTTCACTTTGTGTAGATGTAGATTCTACCCAAACTGAGGAAATAGTTTTTTATTATTGAGCATCTAAAACAACCTATCAAAGAAAAAGAAAATATTTTATGGGGAATTCAGTTGGGATAAGGATAATATATCCAATCATCACTATGTATATTACAAAAATAAGAATTAATCCACACTATTTTTCCTAAAGGTTCCTCTATGTGGATCAAGATCTTACATAGGGGGTCATTCTCTGTTATAAAATGTTCTCAACTAATTAACTTCCTGGTGAAGTACCCTATAAATATCTGAACCATATATAATAGAAGCGTAATTTTTAGTAATATATATTAAAAAATAAATCTATATCAGGATCTCTACATAAATCTATCATATATTAAGTACAATTAACTTATTTCAATCCATACATTTTTCTTATGGGGTTTCGTTTAGACACATTAGATCTATGTACAGGGGTAGAAAATTACACCTATCTCATTATAGTGACACACACTAAATAGGTAATTTTCATAGTTGTAAATCATGGTTGGGATTTAGAGAGGAGGTATAGGAATCAATATGTATCTTGATGTAATAGTAATCAATCTATACATACTTCTTGAGTGAAATAACCTGCATAGATCTTATTCATATGTAGGGGTAGTGGGTATTTTATTTTCATTCATTTTTTATATGAATTTATAGTTAACCCAAAGATAAGTGATTTAGAAATCATTGTATATCCTATAAGGATAGAAATAATACCACATGTATTTTCTATATGGTGTTTCCCCCACATTAATCAAGCTCGAGTATGGGGAATTAGGATTAGTTTTAGTGAAGTTTAATTACAGGAATAAACCATTTACCAAGAATTCCCACATGGATCAAAATATCATATGAGGGTAATGAGGCCACACAATGTGGTTCACTCTAAGTATTTTTCCATCATAAAAATTTTACATTTTGGGGAATTCATTTTGGGTCATAATTCTTAGATCAAGGTGTGTTACAGTTTAATTTCATCTGATAAGGGACTATACTATGTATTTTAACATCATGCGGAATAGATATTAACTATATAGTTTAATTTATTATAGTATGGATGATATAAATTTTAGTTTTAAGTTCATTCGATAGGAACCCATTCTAAGTAGTTTAAATTCATATGGAACAGACTATAGAGCTTTGCGGTTTAAGGCTGTGCAATAGGGACATATGTTTTATATATTTTAAGGTCATGTTAGATGGACCAAGACTAAGTAGTTTAACATTATTTAGTTAGTATTTTTAGAACCAACATGAATTATTAAAAATTATTTCATGAAAATTATTTCATTAGTAAATGTGTTCTATGCTCTTTGTCCAATGTATTTAAAGAGTAAGCTTAGTTGGAATAAATAATGTGTATGATATAAGTACCTTACCATTTTAATTACAGTTTCAAAGGATTATTCCCTTATATCATTGGAGTTATAATAATAAATATCATATATCCTTAGTGGAAGTATTATCATGTATTATTACTCCCTAGAATGGATTATTGAGCCATTATAACTCATTAATTTACCTCTAGTATTGTTCATAGTATGATAAATATCCATAACTATCAATTTAGAGTAACAATAATTGAGATTATATGGGTATCACCACCTTTGTTTTGTAGACAGGAGGATATGGGGTTTCTTTTGTGGTAGTATGAGATATTGTGTGATAAGACCACAAGGCATACAAAAGATTGTATGTACAGGATTCTTTGTCATTATCCTTTATCTTTTGGAGCACATTTAAAAAAAGACATATGGAAAGATTCTATATATCTATTTGGTATAGCTTGATAGTGAGATGATTGGTTAGACTGTATGATATACTCCTGATATAGCCTTTTCAAATTAAAATACAAAAATTGGTGTTGTTTTATGTCCATACACTAACTCATATGATGATGTGAGACTTCATGAAGTTGATGATATTCTTTTCCATGACATCCTTACTGAGAATATCCATGACTCATTTGGAGAAGTTGATTCCATTGAGGATGTAATTTAACATCCCATATATAACTAGGGGAAATAACCAAATGACATCCATTCCCCAAATGGGAAAAACCAAGGGTATTTTTTATAATGAAATAACATTGTGGAATGATGGATAATGTTGGAGTGTATTTTATGTGCACATAAATTCCTAGTGAATTCTACACAATCTTGTTTCATCATAGGATATAAATATCCAAGAATCCTAAATTGATAGGATATCTAAGTAACTGACTGATGAGCACCACATGAGCCTATATTAACTTCCTATATAAGAGAGAGGGTTTATCCTCCATCAATGGATCTAAGGAGGAATCCATCAAAAAATAATTTGTAGAGAACCTTCTATTTGTTCGGGTCTTCATATAGGATAAAGCTTTCTATTTAGAATCAAATATATTACATATTAGAATGGTCTAATAGAAGGATCCCTCTTTGGAGATAATCTAGAATAGGGATCATCTATCTAGTAATTATATCATTTTATGAGGATATTGTCTTTCCATACTATAATGAATAATTAATTTCATTGATTTATGACATGTCACTAACAGTGATTAGGGAGGTCACTATACAGTGTGTGATGTGGAAGACTATATCCTCTGGTATAGGATTATCCATACCCAAGGAGGCATTATCCATTTTATCTATGTTATCATTTTGTGAGTGAGGGGTATGATTCGATGTTGGATTAAAGGGGAATTCTATCATTAGTCCCTTTACATAACCAAGTATGGGAGCTAACTTTTCCTTATTAATGGAATATTCACCATTAATCTTCCAAATTACCATCTCTGAGTATCCTATAACATTCAAATGGACTACTTTTAGTTTTAAGGATAACTATGAGCCCACAATAAGAGCATGGTACACTACCTTTTGTTGGTACGACCTTATGATTGCAAGAAAGAATAGGGTAGAATATCCTTGGCTGGGGAGACAAAGACCATCCCCAGAATAACTATATTGATCTTGTGATTTTACATTCTTTCTCCAATCGGACTTCGAGAGGCACCATCATCATATATCTCCCATGTTTGGTGAGTGACATGGACAAAGAAATCCACTTCATTTGGGAGAATAGTATTCACTAGAATGATACGAGATGTATATTTTTCAATGATAAAATATACTAGTATCTTCCATTTAATTGTTTTCTATGATAAAAATTTTATATAAAAATATTGTAGGATAACCACCAAATTATCCAGAATCCCAGTCAATATTAGACAGTTGAGGATGTAGTTGAGAATATCAATGAGATAGACGAAGAGGACCAAATTGTTCTATATGTAATACCCCAATTCTGTACTGTGAAAATTAGTGTCAGTAAGTTCTTGATGTTAGAATATCAAGTCTTGGTATCTATCATAGTTCTTCTAAGATAATAGATATTTTTTTATTTTCTTTCATCATTTTTCTATATTAAAATAGTAAAAAGTGACCACTCCAAAATGGCTACATATAGGATTAGTGTATTCCCTTCTATTGATGATATCTAGACCAGTTGGTATAGAAAACATCCCTATAGATTTTAAAAGACATCTTAAAAGGCATCATCCAGTCGATAAATGACTCCCTTCTTCATCATCTTCATGAAGATGATCCATTTATCAGATATATTGTCTGTGAAATTTGTGATATAGGGGTGTCATCCCTAGATCCCTATCAACACTTTGAGGTTTTGAGGAGGTAGTATTTTAAGTATCTAACTACTCTTCTTAGGGTTGACTTTGATTCCATAGTGGCATACTACAAATATGAGAAATTTTTTATGTCACTCTGAAATCACACTTCAGGGGGTTCATCATCAATATACGTTGTTAATATTTGTTGAAAATTGTTTTATGTTCAAAAATATGATCACAATTCACTACAAGAAAACATTGTATTAGCAGCAGTTTTTTCACGACGATTTTTAAAATCGCTGATAATTTTTTTAAAAAAATTATTATTTTTTTAAATATCATCTAAAAAATCAATTTTCTAATGGTGGTTTTTTAAAAAAACTACCGTGAAATAGTAGTGGTTTTTTTAAAACTGCTGCAAAATTTAAGAAAATTTAAAAAAAATATTTATTAATTATTTTTTATTTTTTTATTATTTAAAATAAAATATAGTTTATTATTGATAATTTTATATATTTTTAACGTTTCAATTAATTATTATTTATAATTATTAGTAAATAATATTTTTAAGCTCAAAATAAATCTTCAATAAGTATAAGAATAGACTTCGCCATCAAATGACCGTAACTTCTGATCTGAGAGTCCATTTCAACTCCATAACCAGTCAAATATATATATATCAAATGATAAAAAACCAAGAGATATTTAAATCATGTGATAATCAAAGGAAAAAATATATTCAAAATTCAAAAGTCGAAAATCAAACTCAAACTTCAAACGACCATAACTTTTAATTCAGGTGTCCGTTTGGGCTCTACCACATATCAAATCAAAGCATGTGACGACCTCTATGATGCTTCGGTTTAGTACCAACGGTTTGAGTATTGTACCTCTTTTAATTCTTCCATAAAGTACCAGAAGGCCTCTGAAACAGAGGTTTTAGTTGCAGACACCGATTTCTTAAAATTCCAAGGGTTATAACTTTCAATCTAGGTGTCAGTTCAGCCTATACTGCATATCATATTGAAGCTCATTTCACGATCTTTGATTTGACTAGTTGTGGCATTGAAAAAGGAGTCTCAGATCATATTTTTTGGCCATTTCAGTGTTATTAGGGTTTTCAGAGGTTTTTAATGTTTTATGATGTATTTAATTATTTATTTAATTATTATTTATTTATTTATTTATTTATTTATTTATTTAATATTAATTAATTATTTATTTATTTATTATGTGTTATTTATTTATTTATTTATTTATTTAATATTTAATATTTATTTGTTTGTTTGTTTGTTAATTAATTATTATGTACACATTAATTAGTAATTTATTTTTAATTTATTAATTATTTAATTATTATTTAATTATTATTATTTTATTATTCATTTATTTATTTATTATATATTTATTTATTTATTCTCTATTCATTATTTATTAATTAATTATTATTTATTTATTATTTATTTATTTATTTATTTATTTATTTATTATAAATTATTATTTATTAATTATAAATTTTAAATTATTAGTTATTAGTTATTATTTATTATTTATTATTTATTTTTAATATATATATTTATTTATGTATCTATTTATTTATTATTCATTCTTTATTATTTATTATTTATTCTTTATTATTTATTCTTTATTCTTTATTATTTATTATTTCTTAATTTATTTTTAATTTACTAAATATTAATTTATTATTCTTTTATTATTCATTTATTATTTATTTATTTATTTATTTATTTATTACTTATTGATTATTTATTGATTATTCATTAATTAATTATTAATTATTTATTAATTATTAAATATTGAATATTACATAATCAATATTAAAATTTAAATATTAATTATTAATTGAGAATTATTAATTTTAATTTTATCAATTATTAATTATTAGTTATTTTCAATAATTAATTATTATTTATTTATTTATTTATTTATTTATTTACCTATTTATTTAAGTATTTATTTATTTATTATTTATTCTTAATTCTTTAATCTTTGTTATTTGTTAATTTATTTTTAATTTACAACATTTTAATTTATTATTAGATTATTATTCATTTATTTTTTATTTATTTTTTATTTATTTATTTATTATTTATTGACTATTTATTAATTAATTATTTATTATTTATTATTTATTTATTAAATATTAAATATTGAATATTCCATATTAAATATTAAAATTTAATTATTAATTATTAATTAATAATTATTAATTATATTTTTATCAATTGCTAATTATTAGTTATTATTAATTATTAATTATTAATTAGTTTTTTTTATTTTTTTATTTAACTATTTGTTTGTGTATTTATTTATCTATTATTTATTTATTTATTATTTATTATTTATTATTTATTATTTATTATTTATTAATTTATTAATTTATTTTTAATTTACTAAAAATTAATTTATTATTAGTTTATTATTCATTTATTATTTATTTATTTATTCAATATTCATTATTTATTAATTATTTATTGATTATTTATTATTTATTTATTATTTATTTATTATTTATTTCTAAACTTTTAAATATTAAATATTAAATATTAAATATTAATTCTTAATGATCAATTATTAATTCTTAATTATTATTAATTCTTAATTATTATTAATTATTAATTATTAATTATTAATTATTAATTATTAATTATTTATTATTTATTATTTATTATTTATTATTTATTATTTATTATTTATTATTTATTATTTATTATTTATTATTTATTATTTATTATTTATTATTTATTATTTATTATTTATTTATTTATCTATTATTTATTAATTTGTTATTTATTTGTTATTTATTTGTCATATATTAAATTATTTTTCATTTAATTTATTATTTATACATTACTTATATAATATATGTTATATATTATATATTATTTATTATTTATATTATATATTATGTATTATGTATTATGTATTATGTATTATCTATTATCTATTATATATTATTTAATATATAATATCTAATATCTAATATCTAATAGATAATAGATAATATATAATACATAGTATATATTATATATTATATATTATATATTATATATTATATATTATATATTATGTATTAGATATTATGTATTATATATTATGTCTTATATATTATATGTTATATATTGTATGTTATATATTGTATGTTATATATTATATATTATATAATATTAATTATCAATTTTTTATTCTTGATTTTTGATTAATCATTATTGATTAATAATTATTAATTTATAATTATTTAGTGTGTATCTATTTGGTATGTATTACTAGTTTTTTCAATTAATATGTGTGTGTGTGTGTGTGTGTGTATAAGTATATTAAATTCGATTTATTGACCACATAAAGAGCCTGCTGGAGTGGTAATGTCTTTGGAGAATAACCAAGAGGTAAGGGGTTTAAATCTCACCCAATACAGAATTTCTATATATGGCATGGGCATGTACATGAACATAGACTTGTGCATGGATATGGACTAATGCATGGAGATGAGTATGTGTGTGGTAATAATAAATAAATAAATAAGTATGTAAGTAAATAAATCAATCAATCAATCAATCAATTAGGAAAATAAAAAATTAAATAAATAAATAAATATAGTACAAAAATTAAAAAATTAATAAAAAAATTACTAATATAAAAAAATAAAGAAATTAAAAATTAAAAAAATTAAAAAAATTAAAAATGATTTAGTGACGGTTTAAAGCATCGCTAAAAACCTGTCGCTAAATCTTTCTACGATGGTTTTAAAAAACGCTGGTAATTATTTCCCGACACACGATTTAGCGGCAGTTTTCCAAAACTGCCACAGAAGGATTTAGTGGTGGCACTGCTAAATGAAAATTTTGTCGTAGTGATGCTACTAGAGTTTAACCTCGAGATCATCAAGATAACATTCAAAGATCCTCCTAAGAATGGGATTGAATATGGAATTCATGGTTCATCAATAAGTAGTTCTATCATTCTTCAAATTGAAAGGTATAACATGATAGCATCATATCTCTTGGGGTTCTTTGAAATAGTGGGTTCATTGTCCTTGGGTCTATCTTGATTGATTTCAATATAAGAACCCATCTATGAAGGAAAAGGATTAGAATCCTATAGTTGCATTGGTCAAAAGATCTATGATTTGGAATAGGGAATTATCCTCTAGTTGGTGCCGATTTAGATCCCAAAAATCTATGAAAATCATGATATATCTATTATTTTTTTTAAAGGTATAATGTTAGTGAGCTATTTTGAGAACTAAACTCCCCAAATGAAGTTGGATTTAATAATAATATCGACTTCGACTTCAACCATAATGGTGTGGGACTAATGAATCCTCTTGAATAACTGATCAAAAGATTAACGATCATTTGGTAGGCCTAAATAATATTTGGACACATCTATATCCAGTCCAAGAATCTATGTATAATTCTTAAAAAACACATAATGGTATGGTTTCAAGAAGGACATATACATTTCCTTATTTTTAGGAGGCATGGAAGAACAGATTAATGTGGGTTTCTGGTCTTATTCTATACATAGATTTATTTTTATGATCTCATCAATCATGGTATAGACACCCACGTAAAATTATATATGGAAATCTATGAGGTCATCCTTCTCTTCTGCGTCCACCTTAATATCAACAGTTCCAAAATATGGAGGTGGATTTGAATATTTAGATGATGATGTGGGAGCATTCTCGTTTCTGAAGAATGATGAGGAGATTTCCCTATTTGCTAAGAATACTAATAAAATTTCATCACTAGGGTAAAATAAGTATCTACATCCCGAGATTTGGTAGAAACTATGAGGGAATATTCATCCCTTTCTAATTATAGGGATGTTTCTTCTAATTTTGAAAATGATTTATTGATCTCATGGGGTTTTGAAGATAAATATAGTGCATGTATGACTGGGGTGTTGTCACATGCAATTTCATTTTCCCTATATACAATCTTATTACCTTCTAACAAGATCATCTCAGATGACATGGTTACAACTATGTAAAAATGGGATTATGTATCTTTGAACTATGGTTTCTCCCTATATCTAGGTTTTTTTCATCCAGTAGATTATTATGAAATACATAATCATTACAAAGTTGGGTAAAAGGTATTTTTAGGGTAGTCTCTAATCGTTGTGAGTATCTACCTATGTGTCTCTTTATGTTATTATATTTTTTCTTTCCCCCTTATGGAAACCTTCCTCATCAAGTAATGATTCACAAGATTCAAATGCAAAATCATCACTATATGGACCTCTAATACTAATAGGGTAATTTAGCCATTTATGGTATGATGACAATATTATCGCATGGTTATGAGGATGGTCTTCCTAATAAAACATTGAATATAGTGTCAATGTATCAAATTTTTCATCTAGGGATAATATTAACCTATACTTATTTTCAATTACATCCCACTTAATTTCAACATTTTCAAGCTTTCTTTATACATAAATGGGTTTTATATGTCCCTAAATAGTGGTCTCTTGATCCTTCTTTAAAAATGAGATGACTTTATGAAATTCAAATGGGACAGTCTCTACAAAATACACCTTGGCTGCAACAACTTTATTCTATAATTTATAGGGTGTCCAGAGATCCTCAATAAGTGCTAATCCAATATATTTTGATAGTTAGAGAGAATCCAGGATTGAATGTCTGGTGAGTATAGTAGACAACTATTTTATGATGTGGTACTTCCACACTAGGGGATGATTCTTCCCATCAGTGGGTTGTTATTTTTTCATAGTCTATGTAGTTGACTCTTTTGGTTATGATAACCCTTGCACCTAGATATAACATTGGGGTATTTTTCCCTAATATGCTAACTCAATCTGGTCTACCCACTCACCTGGGTGCATCAAATAGTTTTATGACTTCCAATTGATCTTATAATATAAATGGGTTTGGATGACTCCTTGAGGATTGAGGAATGTATCCGTGTTATTATTGGGCACACTAAAGTATATTACCTTGATTTTTGTCCATATATATGTCTTCATTGAAGATGTATCCAAAATATTGATCTTGGTTGTGATTGTATCTATCCCTACCTGCTGGACCCCTATAGCCTCTTTCTCACCACCCCCAACTCAGATTGGGGTGCTCAGGTTCACCAGAAAGTTCATTATTAATGAATGGGTCTAGCATGTAGAATATTTTGACTAATCCATATGAAAAATCTTCATTGTATTATGGTATTATTTGGTTGAATAGTTCCCATACTTTGAATAATTGGGGAAATAATTCTATGGGAGTCTAGACTAGTTTGGGATTTGGATAAAAACCCACTTCCTATACCCTAATCTATATCCATTGATTACACCTAGATATAAGGGATGGATTTGAGGGTGTCAAACTAGATGTTTAAGAAAAAACTAAGGCCACAACTAATTGACTAAGTTGTGTCTTGAGGATTAAATAATCATTGACAAATATATTCTAAGTCATCTAATGGTTGATATTTTATTCACACCTTGATGATACTTTCCGCTAGTCATTTTCTTCCTCTAGTTTGTATGATAAAATAGTCCACCTATGATGGGGGCTTGATTAATGTAACATATATGGAATAAACCATTTTTTTATAGTGTCCTTAATGTTAAATAATTATTGAATGTTGTGGCTGAATATTTATTATAAGGCAAAATTTTCTAGATGATTAGTGAGACTAATTTCCTCATGTTCTATGGCCTTGGAAAAATTTAGGAGATCGTTTTCCATTCCCATGATGAAGTATATAGAAACCTTCTATTTCTGGAAAGAGTATGTTTCTTCTGTCTTCATGCCATGGGTAGCCTTGGTCTTTCACTAACCCCATAAAAAGTCTATTTTTCTGATTTTATCTCTATATGGGAGGTGTCGGTAAATATAAAGATTTTTTGGTTGTCGCTATAGTCATTTGTGATTGTTTAAGAATAAATAGTGACAGTTTCATCCTTTTTAGGATATTTCCCTTATTTTCCAAGTACATGTTTAGATTTGGACTTTATTGACTGGATATCATTATCTAGAAGTTTTGTCATGTCTGAAAACTTATGGATTCTACTTGGGTACTTTAATGGAATTATTAGTGTCAATATCTCAAAAAATATTCAGTATATTCTCCTTTGGTAGTTGGATATTGAGTGGGTTTGTTAAACCTTTCTATATAGAGATAAAATCATATAGCCTTCTATTTTCACACAGCTTGTAGTTCTAAAGTTCAATGCCCTTGTCCTTCCTTATCATAGAGAAAAATTGTTAAAGGAATTGATGATGAAGGTTTTCCTAGTCAGTGATAGATCCAGCTAGGAACCTACAATACTAGGAAAAGGTTGGTCCTACCAGAGTCTTCATAAAGCTTAAGAGATTTTCTACCACATATTAATGTAGTGTTCCCATCATAGGTTTTTATCGAGGCACTAAATGTGATAGGTGATACTTCCAATCTCTCATACCATTTTATGTGGGATATATGGGGTTCTCAATGTTGAGTGGAGGCAGATTGGGGGACACCCAATCAGTTTATGGTTTCCTTTTGGGATATATTGGGTTGTTTTAGAATTATTTGGAATCCACTAGAGTAGTGAGAGACTCAATGGAACTATGGAATTCCAGAGGTAATGTAAAACCCAAATGTTTTATCAAAAAAATTTACTAATAAATTCAATTCTTTTGACAACTTGCGTTACACGCAGCTGCTAGTTTAAATGGTCAGCAATGTACTATTAAAATATTATTAATGTGAAATTGATAACCTAACCATTAAATTAGTGAGTATGAACCGGAATAACTAGTCTATGAGAATTATATGGTTTACACATGTATATAATAAATTCAACATTAATCAATTCATTAGAAATAAAAATAAATAAATTCATTTGACTGTAACAAAAAAAATTCCTGAAAAAACTATTTTTATACACACAATATGTTTTTACTAGAATTAATTAAATTAATAAATACTCATGTATTATTTTAATGAAATATAATATATAAATTTTTTATCATTAATATAATCTTTTTTATAATCATGGGATAAGAATTAATCAAGTTTTATGACTAAAAATTATATTTTTCTAAACAAAAATTTCATTATGTTCTTCACTTATCTTATAATTAATTTTCCACCATTTTAGAAACTATATTTAAAAAAACTAACATAATTTTTTTTATCAATTTTTCAAAATTATCTTAGAGTAATGTTTTGTTATTTTTCTGAAAATACTAATTTTTTTAAAGAATATTGAAAAAAAATTATATTTATTAAAAACTTCCTTTTCATTTAAAGAATTTATAAAGATACATTTTGTTTTAAAATGGATTTAAAAAATAAAATTGGTTAAATTATATTATTATTAATCCAATTTATGATATTTTAATCAATATTTTATTTACTTTTGATATAAATACTTTTTGTACTTAAGAAAAAAAATTCTTTGGAAAACTGTATTTTTAATCACACTTACAGTTTTCATTTGAAATTGAATTCTAACACATTCATGAATTGAATTTTCTAAAATAAATTCCATATTTTTAATTAGTATAATTAAAATTATTTAATAAATTAAACTTAATTATTTTTAATATTTAATAGTAAAAATAGTACAAATTCATTACTATAGTTAAGGTTAAACGGGTTTACCATGGGTTAAACAAAAACATAATTGTATGTTTGTAAATTAAACTTTTATAAATACTATTTGATGCAATATTTGGACCTTATACTATACCACTTTAGAATATATGGTTATTTGTAAGCATTTATCTTGGTAATGACTTTATCATTTTTTGATTATTTTAGGAAATTTCTAAGTTGTTCCCCTCCCCCACTTATAAATAGACACCTTCTCTCCTCTCCTCTCCACACTTAAAGAGTATTTTGGTTTGGATAAAACCTAGCCAAAACCCTTCCTTAAATACTTACCTATGATATATAGAACCTTTTTTGATTATAAAACCATCCTAGAAAGTCTTTAGGTATAATCCTAAATAGGTTATTTTAAGAAGAGGTACAGTTCTTAACCATGCATTTTTATTTTATTTCCTATTATAACTACTTAAAATGATCATTAGTTTATAATAACGTTATTATCATAAAAATAATGATATGTTTTTATGTTAATGTAATAAAATATATCCATCTTCTCTTCCATCAAATTTTAAATGAAACAGCCACTCATGTTTACAATGGACTACCACATCACAAACTGATGTAATTTGTTTCCAATCACCGCCTCTCACAACTAGAGATAATAATATAGTTAATGTTTATATATGATATTTAGGACATAAATATATTCCTGGAATTATAATATCATGTATACCAACATACCTTTCAAATATTTATAAATTGATAATGTCACTCATGGGTTCATGTGGGCTACCACATCCATGAAACCATAGCATGCATCGTGAGAAATATAGCATCATAATATATATCAATATTGGAATCAAACATCATCATGGAATCAAGCTATCTAATTATATAAATCCCACATCAAAGGATGAAGACACAAAATGTAACACCCCAAGGTTTTGAAAATAAATTGAAATGCATGAAACATTTTTTAATAATATATTTATAACTATCCTTTAATCATAATTTTTCCACTTTTATGTATTGAATTTCAAAAATTGGTTATCTACGGTTGTGATCAATAAGTTATTTGGAGTCTAATATAACCAACTTGATTTTATGGTGAATAGTAACATACCCTTATAAATAGTAATATGAATAGTAAAATGACCCTAAGGAGTAGTAAATTGTATTATTATTTTATTTTCTTAATGATTTAAGATAATGACATATTGAATAATTTTTTAAGGTATAAAAAATGAGTTATAGTTTGAAAATTGTTATTTTGAATTAATTATGATTTTATTTAAAAATTAAATTAATAATATTTAGAAAATTATTTTCAAAAAATGGAGTTAATTTTTTAATTATACAAATCGAAAAATGGATAGGGTGAATTTTTGGGATTTTTCTAAAATTATTGAATTTTGGATGAGTAGTGAAATACGGTAAAATACTGTATATACAACTTATCAGTTAAATACACTATTTATGTCATTATAACTGATGTAAGCCCAATTTTTTCAAAATAACATGATCTCTTTACTATTTTTATTA
The DNA here is from genome assembly GCA_963277665.1 of Viscum album. Lineage (NCBI taxonomy): Eukaryota > Viridiplantae > Streptophyta > Magnoliopsida > Santalales > Viscaceae > Viscum > Viscum album. The sequence goes on from OY728165.1 coordinate 934,014,392, forward strand.
CAATAATGAATATTTTTCATATTCTTGGACAAAAATATTAAAAATAATTATTAAAATAATGATTAAAATAATGTAAAACTCCTCCTCTCCTCCACTATAAATACCACCCAATCCCTCCTCTTTCTCCCACACATATAAATCCTTGAACCTCGCCTAGGTTCTGCCCAATACTCCTCCCAAGACCCTTCATCATGTACAAGACTTTCTGGTCTCACCAAAAGGATAAAACCAAAGGCCTTAAGGAGGATCTCAAGGAGAAGAGATCAAGAGGTAAACATCCTCTTTTATTTTCTTTCTTTTCTTTTAATTTTATTTTCTATTCTTCTTCTTTCCTCACCTACCCTTATCCAATAAGAATTAATGATCTAGTATATTACATATTCGGTATTTTATCATTTTTATGGAATATTCACAATCATATTTCTTCTCCTCTCCCACTTATTCTAGAAATTAAAACACCGTCTATGATGTGTCGATTTACTAACATTGTGGACGATGTGATTTAAATTTATTTACTTCCTTAAATACTTGTCATGAAATAATTTTTATGATTTAACCAGATTATAATTTATATATTATATATTATATAAGGTTTTGGAATCATTTTGTACACATGATATTAACTTATAAAACAAAATGAGTTCATTATTATCGTAGAATCGAAAAAATGACCTAAACTAATATTAATAATGTTTTAACTTTTGAATCATCCTCATGTCAGAATTAAAAATGATAAATGGTATAATTTATGTATATGGAAATATTTAAATACAATTTTATTCCAATTCTAGGTTTTTACTTCTAATCGACAAGAAAATCCATCATGAACTGATCATGGGAACCTTGTAAAGAATGCACCCAAAACAATGTAAATAACAAAATATTACTAATAAATGTGTTGAATGATGTTTTAAAATGATCATATAAGGTGTTATAAACATGAATATGTTTAATTAAGATATTAATAAAACTATTTTAACCATTAAACAGGAGTTTTAAACACATTTGAAGTAAGAATAACTTGAGGTAAGGGAATTCTTTACCAAATTTCTAATCTTTGGGTTAACCTTATACTAAATCCTTTATATGGTATTAATATTATTTGTGTGATGATTTTTTTTCATTATGTGTATTTATAGTGTATACATATATCCATTACATTCTATTAATTCTCACTCCAATTATATTTTAAGGGACTTTACTTTTAAAATCCTTTTAAAAGTTTCTTTGATAAATTTCAAAAGCATTTTTTTGCATGAATGGTTTCTCATGATTTCAGGATACTTTATTACCATTACATGTTCCTTAGACATTGATATGTTGGTTTGAGCCCATTATATCTCCATATATGTTGGTTTTAGCCCATTATAGCTCAATATATGTTGGGTTGAGACCATTATAGCTCAAGATATGACGGGTGATCCCCATTATAGCTATTCAATGCATTGGGTACTCTGGAGGAGGAATTTGACCAAATGGTTATTCCATGTGTAAGGATTATCTTAAGAGTGATATGGTAAATGTTTCCCAAGGAAACTACATAATGTTTCCATTCATGTTAATTAGTTTTTATGAAATGGGTTTTATTGGTTTTTTATGTTATCACTTGACTAATGATTTTTTTATTTATATCCCTTACTGAGATTTTTGTGGTCATCCCACATTTTAAATGTTTTTCATAAGTTATAAGTATGTTTAATAGAAATATGGATGAAAATTTAAATGTCATGAAGTTTTTTCAAAGAAATGATATTTTATTTGAGAAGTTTTATATTTTGGAAAAAATGGATATTTTTTTAATAGTATCCACATGTATGATTATGATATGTTATATATGTTTTATATCATAATTACCTAAAACACTAAACCTAAAAATATCCTCAATGTATATAAATGTATGTTCTTGAATAAAATTAATTATTAAGTAACGTTTTAAGGCCGAGTCCTAATAAAAACACCCCTTCTTAAGGTAGGCTGGATAAGTATCCCATCATGAGGCCCTTTCCTAGGAGATTCCTAAGGGCTAGATCCTAGGTAAAGAAAAACCGTCTGGGCTAGTGTTTATGCGTACATACAACATACCATCTCCATAAATTATGTAATTCATTTTTCAATATATAAGTTTTATCAGTGGCAATAAATATGAACATAATGAATATATATTATATTTATTTCATTATTAAATTTATTGATATTATGGAACCTTGATAAAAGTATAAGGACCAAAAAGTATTAATCCAAAACATACATGAAAAGTGAAGAAGTTATCACTGAAAATATTGTTTTTAATAAAACAATTTTAATAAAAATTTGACAAAAGGGTTATATGTAATCATATACGGTATGATATATATTAGTATGGTTATTTAATGTATTTATAATAAATAAATATTTATTATACAGGAGGTTCGAACATGTACAAAGGAAGTCAGACCTTTGGTAATGGATTTATGTCTCACTTTTATTTTTGTAGGACACATAATATATTGAACACTTGTTTATTTTGTGTGGTGTATATACTAACCATGAATTTATTTTATATTTATTTTCATGAATGTTATGGGATATATAGATATATATCCATATAAGATTTTTTATCTCAAGGGGTTGATGACTCAAAAGTTACCAAAGTGGTAAGATTTTTATCTTAAAGTCTAATGTTTATTAAAATTGTTTATGATTAGTCTTATGATAAAGAAATATTATCATATATATCTCAATAAACTCATGAATTTTATTATCATATGGTTATTTCTATAGAGTTAATTTTTAATATAATTTTCCTTTGTTTATGTACTCAAGATATTTAAAGAATGTTTTTAAGAAAAATTGACTTTATTTTTCTCTTCTATTAAAAATACTTTTTCATCCATATCCATATTTTATAAAAATGTTTTCAAGAATGGTTTTAATATTAAAATGCGATTTTTTAAAGTCATTTTTACCCATGTTTAAATTTTTACAAAATTATTCAAAAGGAATCTCATTTTTAATTTCTAAAATGAGGCTCTGTTAACGTTTACTGAAAATATAAAATGAATACTTGTTTCAATGTATACAACATAAAAATAATTTTACACCATCATTACCACTTGATGATTTAAATATTCCTTTAAATTTTTTCAAGTTTCCATTCAAATAAATTTTTTTTCTTGATATTTTTTTGATTTTTATATTTTAAGTTAGTAATTTCAAAGTGAAAAGGGTATTTTCCTTAATAAATTTCACAAGTGATATTTTAATGTAATTTTTCATTTATGATAAAATCCTTTGATATTACTTAAATTTTACTAGGTATATGATACAATTATACCATATTTATTATTTATATTAATGGATTATGATTATGATGAAAATATATTTTTGAAACCAGTTCCATTTCCATGGGTTATGCTATAATGAATTGATGAGATGATTATGAGACCCATTTTTGTATCCACAAGTTATTTTATGAAGAAATTTTTATGAATCCCATTTATTTTACATGGTTTAGTTCATGAAAAAATGTTTATAAAACCCATTTGTTTTTCATGGGTCATGATATGATAAATTTTTTATGATCTTATGGTACACATCTGTATGATTCTCATTATATGAAAGGTGGGCTTGGAATTATATATCCTACCAATGCATTGGGTAAAGATGAATATATCAAGAGAAAAATAGGACTGGAATGGGGAGTGAACCTAGTTTAGTAAGGGTATATATCCACTATTATAGTATTGGGAGTGAACCTTTGCTACTATGATGGTTTGGGGAGTGAAACCAATACACTATGATAGTCTTGGGAGTAAACCATAAACACTACAATGGTTTGATAACTGAACCCAATCAACTATGATTATCTTGGAAGTTATTCTTATCTAATAAGTAAATGATTTTCTATGCTTTTGTGTGTACCAATAATCTAATTATTATGATAATGTTATTCTATCATGGATCATGTTATTTGATTAATTTATGATTCATGTCTAATAAACTATAAATAAAAAACCAGGTACAACTGCGAAAGCGACACATGATGCAAGGAAGAAAATTACATTAAATTGCAAGCCTGGGGACTTGACCCCACGACCTGCCCCTCACCCCCTTAAACCCTTACCACCCCACCACCAACAGTGGGGCTCTTATAAACTATAAATATTTAATCCATAACTCATGATTATGATCTATGATATGCAGTGTATGGTTTTAAAATTTTATAATAATGTAATCATACACTTATTCTCTTGTTATGTTTAAGTGGTCATTGATATATCTATTTCCTACCCTTACTAAGAATCATAGATCACCCTTTCTTATGTTTCCTTTCCATAGGTTATGAAAAAAGATAATATGTATGATATGTATAATAAGGGTTCTTGTTATAAAGAACATAATGGATGATGATTTAGTTCATTATGAACTATTTTTTTATGTATCCACGTTTCTAAAGATATTAGAAATTTTTTATTTTGGAATATATCGTTATGTTATGTAATGATTATTCATATAATAAAATCTAATATATCTAAATGAAAAGTATGGGTCGCTATATTTTGTATCATAGAAAGGTTTAGTTAACCTTTGGAAACTAATATGAGAGTAATTTAGTGAGAACTCATTGGGTACTCATTATAGTAGGATAATATCTTATGTTATTTAAGGAAAGGAGTGTGGTTTTCCAAGAAAAGTATCCTTGTATAGATACTATAAGTGGAATTGTTTTTTGAATAGATAGTGTTAATAACCCTAAAAAGAGTTGGTCGAGTATATCTGGTCCATCATTCTATTATAATATGAGTGTTCTATTACTACGCACCTAGTATGACACACCCAGGGGGTATTTATAGGTTAATTCATATTTTATTTATGAACCAACATAAAGGATTTGAATAGATAATAATCATAAATGACCTAGGTAAAACCTTATATTTCATAGATTGAAACATAGGTTTCATTATTTAGACATCCAATAATTTATTTTTCTTGATTATATAGTTTTCTAATATGATTATTATTTCTCACATAATGATTTTTGGTTTTATTCAATGGTTGTAACTCGAAGTAATCATGTTAATGATCAATACGATAAAAAAATGCAATGATTTTCATCCTGATAAACCAAATGTTATGGGAGATGGAATACAAAATATTATTGCTGCACTTATAAAATATTCTCAAGATATTAATCATACTAAACTACCAAATGAGAAAATAAGGGAAAAAAATTATAATGAGTCCTTTGCAAGTAAATATCCACCTTCTTTTAGTTGGTCCACTAAAAAAATTGTTATTGAGAAATGGATCAGTACCACTAAAAATATATTTTATGTTCACAAATGTTTATATTATGAAAAAATATTTTTAATTTTTCATCATATGGAAGGTGAAATAGATCAATACCGGACACTTATCAAGAATAAAAGGCTATGTGAAAAAATTGACTCCATAGAGTGGGATGATTTTAAGATCATATTTTTCAATAATTAATTTCCTTTTATTCTTCGTATGAAAATAGATAATGAATTAGTTGTTCTAAATTTGAAGGATGATGAATGTGTTGGTACCTACGAGGCAAATTATACAAGACTTTCGAGGTATGATTCCAGTATGATCATATAACCAGAATTTAAGGTTGATTGGTTGTTTAGTGACATAAAAACAAGTCTCTAAAGGAAGTTATTCATAAGGAACTTTAGTAGCTAAAAATAAATTGATCAATTTTCTATCAAGATGGAAATAGTTATTAGATTTACCCATCAATCTCATGGTTTTGGTAAAAAAACAAAGATACAATTCAAAGGAAATCCTAAAAACCATGGAGGGAAGAAGATTGTCCTTAAATTATACTCGATATGTGCAAGTATACATAGAGGAAATTTTCTTAAGCATATTGGAAAATGATTTAAGTGTGGAAAGGAAGGGTATCGGGTAATCGAATACTGAAGTGATAGGAAGAAGTTATTTAATAATGTAAATAGAGAGAAATCTACACAGAATATACCACCCATAATCTACTGTTTCAAATACAAGTATTATAGGAATTATGATAACTAGTTCTCAAATATGAAGGTTGATAATGATTATTGGTATGAATAAAATCTTAATCCTAGAGAAAAATGGAAACATCATGCGATCACTATTTCTGATGAGGGATGTGATAATGATGTAGTGAAAGGTTCACTTACAATCCACTCTAGAACTAATAATGTGTTATTTGAATCTAGATCTAACCTCTCTTTTATATTTGAATAATTTTCTAAGGGTATCAAAATTAAACCCAATAATTAGATGCTAAATTATAAATGAATACCCCTAATGGTACAGTGAATATATGTCATGTCTATTCTTATTATCTGGTTATATTTTATGTGAATTTTCTTCCTAAAAATCACTTTATTATATCTTTCATTGAATTTTATGTTATATTAGTAATGGATTAGATTTATCTATACAAATACTACATAAATTTTTGAGGAAGGGAAGTCATTTTTGGTATTCCAAATAAACCTATGATCATCTATCAGTGTAATGATAAATATGAACATCAGATGGAAATCACACTAATTGTATTGGTCGTGATTCTTATTCAAAAGTGGTGTTTATCTCAGATAGTTAAAGAAAACTCAATATCAATGATATTCTCGTTTTTAAAATTTTTTATATATTTTTAGAAGTGTTTCATAGTCTTCCACTAAATTGTAAAGTTGATTTATCAATATATTTCATACCTGGTGTGACACTTATTTCAAGGACACCCTATAAAATGGAACCATTTGAGTTGTAGGAATTGAATAAGTAACTCCTAGAGGGCCATCACAATGGATTCATTTGGAAAAGTGTGTCACCATTGGTTGCACTGTTATTTTTATTAAGAATAAATATGGAATGATGTGACTCTATATTTATTATTAGAAATTGAGGAATATTTCAATCAATAATAAGTATCATCTAACCCATATTTATGACTTGTTTGATAAACAAAATGGAGATCAATACTTTTCTAAGATTGATCTTCATTCTTGATGTCATCAATTTATGGTCAAGAATGAGAATATACCTAAGATAGAATTATGTACAAGGTATAGATAATATGAATATATTGTTATTTCATTTGTTCTTACTTATTACCATGTTATCTTCATGGATTTAATGAATGGAGTATTTAGATATTATTTTGATCAATTTGTGGTGGTCTTTATAGACGATATTCATATACCTTAAAATAGTAAGGAAGAGTAGGAATGTCACTTTAGGATTGTACTAAAGGCCCTCAAGATGGATAAATTGTATGAAAAAATTTTAAATTTTAAATTTTTTCTATAAAAGGTTTCATTTTGGGTCATATAATCTCAAATGAACGTATATCATTAGATCCATCAAACACCACAGTTGTTTAATGTTAGTCCATACCAACCAATGTGATTAAGATTTTTAATATTCTTGGTTTGGTTGGATATTATTGATGATTTGTGGATAATTTCTCAATGCTATCTAATCCACTATCCAAGTTAACTCATAAGGGATCCATGTTCTTTTACACAAATGAATGTAAAGAAAATTAAAAGTAACTAAAGGGAAGGTTATTCAGTGCACATTTTCTTACATTACTATTTATTGAAGAAGGGTTTTTTATATTTATTGATTCATCAATAAAGTGATTGGGATGTGTTCTCATGTAGAATTATACAGTGATAGCTCATGCCTCGTAACAATTGAAGGTTTATGAGAAAATTTACCCAACTCATGATTTGTAGTTAGTTGTGGTATTTTTTTATTAATGATATAGATGCATTAGAATTATGGAGAAATGTAAGATATATATACTGATCATAATATTTTGAAGTATATATTCAAATATAAAGAGTTTAATATGAACTAGAGAAGATTTTTTAAGTTTACTAAATATTATTAATATTCAATAAATTATCACCCTGAGATATAGAACAAGGTGGCCGATTATTTGGGTCAAAAGGATCAAGCTATCTAATAATTTATGAGTATCACAAAAGATCAAATATTTATATATTTTTAAAGGATGAACCTTGAAATATTGAAGGAAGGGTAAAATTTTATCTTTCTCAAATGATTTTTTAACCATATATACAAGTAAAGATTAAAGAGTCATATAAGGAAGATGTGGAACTGTAGATGAAGGTCAGAAATATTTATAAGTTCAACCTTGTTTGTGATGAAATTATAATATATAGGAACTATGTATTTATTCCATCCATACCAGATTTAAATAAGGATATGTTATAGGAGGTAGATAGTTATTCATTATCTATTCATCCTGTAACTATGAAGATTTATAGAGATCTGGAGGTGTATTTTTGGTGGGATGGAATGAAGAGATATATTGTAGAGTTTGAATCTAGGTTCCTGTTATGTCAATAAGTTAAGAATAAGATAAAATATAAGGTGATTTTATAACTATTACCCATACCAAAATGGAAATAGGAAAACACCACCCTATATTTTCTCACCAAAATCCATAGGAAATCCAAATTTCATAATGCTATATGGGTATTATTTGATATTCTAATGAATTCATCACACTTCATCACTATCGAAAAATTTTTATCTCAAGATAAGATTTTATTATATGCATTAAAAAAGTGGTAAGTTTTAATGGAGTAATGAATTATATTTTATTTGATCAAGGTCTGAAGATTAACTCAATGTTTAGAAAAATTCTTCAATAGAATCCAGATACAAAGTTATGTTTCAACACAACATATCATCCTCATATATATGGTCAATTTGAGAGAACCATTCAAACCCTAGGGGATATGGTGAGATCATGTTCTATAGATTTCAAATTTGGTGGGTTTAATCCCTTATAATAGTGGAGTTTTATTACAGTAATAGATTTCAATTGAGCATTCAGACATCTCCTTATGGATCACTCTATGGAAATAATTGAATAAATACAAAATTATAGGATAAAGTTATATAAATAAATATATTGGGTGCTGATATAAATGATTAAATTCAAATAAATTAAAATAAATTAAATGGAACATCAAGGAATCTTATAGTTGACAAAAAATATATACTAACAACAATCAGTGTGATCTGAAATTTAAAGGTAGTGAGAGGGGTTTTACAAGAATATATCCATCGAATAAGGTAATAAAATTAAAAAATAAGGGAAATATGATCCCTAGGTATATTTTCCTTTTTTATATTCTTTATCAAGTAGGGATGGTTTCTTATCGCTTGGCTCTTCTACTGAACTAATCTCAAGTTCATAATATGTTGTATATATCTCTTTAGAGGAAGTAGATAACTGACCCTTAACATGTATTGAACACATAGGTCATACCACTGGAGAAATATATCTCTTATGCGGAGGAATAGGTATACATTCTGGATCATAGATAGAAATTACTAGGAAACAATACAACTCACCTAGTCAAAGTTTTGTGGAGAAACCATAAATTTAATGAAGCTATATAAGAACGTAAGTTTATGAGGCAGTTGGAGTATCCTCAGTTTTTTGTTCCAAATTTACATTATTTCAAGGGATAAATTATTTATAAGTGGGTTATGATGTAACACCCTTTTATTTTATAAAATATATTTTATCAAATAAATTTATTTCCTTTGATATCTTATATTACACGCAACATCGAGATTAAACAAACTGTGATGTATTATTAAAATATTATTACTATGAATAATGTAGAGAATATATTAAATTTAAGGTTATCAATATGACTAACTAAATTATGAAAATTATATGGTTTACACATGTACAAAATAAATTCATTTCTTGTTAATTGATTAGAAATTAAAATAAAATTAAATCGTTTGAAATTAAAAGAAATATTTTTCAAAAAAATTATTTTTATAAACTCATTATGTAATTGAATTAATTAATTTTTTTCAATAATTTTAATTAAATATATTCAATCAAATTTTTTCTTATTCATCAAATATATTTTTAGTCATGGAATAAGAATAAATTCAGTTTCATTCATAAACCGACAATTTTTCTAAAAAGTGGTTTCATCAAGTTTTGTGAACATATTTTAAAATTAATTTTCACCAATTTTATAAAATGAAATTAATTTTTTTAAGCATTTTAAAATTATATTATACTTAAATTTTTTTAATTCATTTCAATAAATAAAGCAAATACTGATTTTTATTGAAAATTGCCTTTTCCTTTAAAGAATTTATAAAGTTTAATTTTATTTTAAAATGATTTTAAAAGTAAAATTAGTAAAATTATATTATTTATAATATAATTTAGGTCCTTGGAATCAATTTTTTTATTAAATTTTTATATAAAAAGTTTTTGTGCTTATGAAAACTTTTTCTTTGGAATACCGCATTTTTCATTGTGCTTTTAGGATTAATTTTAAATTATATTTTCCGACTTAAATTAATTTAATTTGGTAAAATGGATTTTATATTTTTAATAAAAATAATTAATATTATTTAATAAGGTCAACTAACTTTTTGGTCATAATGAATAGTAAAAATATTAAAAATTAATTACCTTGATTAAGGTTTAAACGAGTTTACTTGGGGGTTAAACCAAAAGGTAAGGGTTTTATTCCAAATTAAACTTGTCTAATTTCTATTTTGTAGCCACATTTAGATTTTATAATATATCACCTTTGAATATATGTCCATTTGGAAGATTTTATCTAAGTAATGACTATATCATTTGGTATTATTTTAGGAAATTTCTAAGTTTTCCCCCTCCCCCACATATAAATAGACACCCCATCTCCTCACCTATAAACTTAAAGAGACTTTTTTCATCCAATAATTAGAAAAACACTTCCTTAAATCCATAAAATTGACTTTGAGTCACTTTTTTATCATAAAATTTCCATAGGAATGCTTTAGGTATTATCCTAAAGGGGTTGTCCGAAGAAAGGGTTTTAGTCTTAGACATGTGCTTTCATTTTATTTACTATGATAAATCCTTAGAATATTCTTAATCTATGATGAAATAGAATAAAAAATATATTCCATAAATTGATATGTTATTATTTTAATTTAATAACCTATATTCATATCATTATCCATCAACTGTTAAACGAAACCATCAGCCGTGTGTACGGTGGGCTACCATCTCATGAACTATTGTAATTCATTTTCCATTATTAACTCTTAATAAAATAGATAATAATAGATTTAATGTTTATACAGGATATATATAACATAAATATACTCTCATAATTACAATACCACATCTTAATTCTTAACTTCTTATCCTTTGTAAAATGATAACGTCGCTCATGTATACTTTTGGAGTACCACCTCCATAAAGTGATGTGATTTGTTTTTCATTTAATTTTTAAAAGAATAATAATAAGGATATATTTAATTTATAAATATTATATCTATGATATAATAATTATTTTTTAAATATTTATTTATATTCAACTTTCTTTTATTTTATCCATATAAAAATGAAAACAATGTTCATGTGTATGCACGACCCTCTGTCTCCATAAATGGTGTAATTAATTTTTCTATCTCTAACATTTTTTGATAACTATATATATATAATTAATATATATGTTATTTATATAATTATTAACTTTTTTAGATTATATTACCATGGTAAAAGTACAAGGATCAAAAACTACTAAACCAAAGCATACATGAAAAATGAAGCAATTATCACCCAAAATAGAGTTTTTAATAAAGAACTATTAATAAAAGATTGATAAAAGGGTTATATGTAATAATATATGGTAAAATATATATTATTATGGTTCTTTAATATATCTATAATAAATATATATTTATTATATAAGAGTTTCAGACACATGTGAAAGAATTCTAAGCTTAGGTAAGGGATTTTTGTCTCATATTAATTTATATGGGACACATTCTATATTCACCTCTTGTTACTTTTTTGTGGTGTATATAATACCAATGAATTTATTTTATTAATATTATCATGAAAATTATGGGATATAAATATCAATATAAGTATCTTTATTTCATGGGTATTATAATTCAAATGTTACCAAAGTTGTATAGGTTTTATGTTTCAATCTCATTATTTATCATGATTATTTATCATTGTGCTTTGGATGACAAAATACTATAATATATCTCTAAAAAAATCATGATTTTTATTCTCTTATGGTTATTTATGTATATTCCATGTTTTTATTTAATTTTCCTCTCTTTAATTACTCATGATACTGAATGAATTTTTTTAAGGAAAGCTGACTTTATCTATCTCTTTGGTAAAAAATATTTTTTCTTTCATATCCATGTTTCTTAAAAATAGTTTTAATAATGTTTTAAATTTTTCTATATTATTTTTAAAATTCATTTTTACCCATTTTTACTTTTTTAATTTTTTTTAAATGATTCTTATTTTATATTTCTGAAACGAGGTTCTTTTGACTGTTTACTGAATATGTAAAAAGAAAATTTGTTTTAAAATATACAGAATAAATGGAATTTTCCACCATTATATCTACTAAATGATTTAAATAATCCTTTATAAGTTTTCAATGTTCTCTTAAAATATTTTTTTTATTTTATATTTGTGAAATTTTATGATTTTATATAAGATATTTTAAAGAGAAAGGGTTATTTTTTTCTATAAGTGTTCCAAGTGATATTTTAAAGGTAATGTTTATCTATGATGACATCCTTTGGTATTACTAGGGATATAATCCAATTATACCATCCTCATTATTTCTCTATATTTTCTATTAATATGATCCCAATTTTTTTATGAAGCATATTATTTTTCCATAGGTTATGCTATGATGAATGGATAAAATTATTTGGAAACCTGTTTCTCTTCCCCAGGTTTTTCCATGATGATATATTGTTGAAACCATTTTCTTTTATATGGGTTATGTCATGATGAAATATTTATGAAACTCATTTTTTTTTACATTTTATGATATTATAAGTTTTTTATGATCTTGTGGAACACATCTGTATGATTTACATTATGTAATGGGTCGGCCTAAAATTATATAGCCCTCTAGTTCATTGGGTAAATATAAATATATCATGATATAAATAGGGTTGGAATGGACAGTGAACTCAATTCAGTAAGGGTCTTTTTCCACTATAATATTCTTGTATGTAAACCTTTATTACTATGATGGTTTAGTGAGTGAACTCAATCCACTATGATAGTCCTCGGATTGAACCTTGACTATTATGATGGTATGGGGAGTGAACATAATCGAATATGATAGTCTCAATAATGATCCTTGACTACTAATAAAATTATATTATATGATTATATGTATTCCACATATCTAATTCTTTTACCAATGTTATGTTATTGTGTCTCATGTTTATTGATTCCTTTATGATTAATGTCTAATAAACTACCAAGATTTATTCCATGACTCGTGATTATGATCTATGATATATAGGGTATGGTTTTCAAATGTTTTTTCCATGTTATTATACCCTTATTCTCGTGTTATTTCTAAATAATCATTGATTCATCTCTTGTTTACCCTTAATGAGAATCTAATCTCACCCTTTATTATGTTTCATTTCCCTAGGTTATGGAGAAATGTTGTATGTATGATATGTCTAAGAAGTGTGATAGTTAGGAAAAACATAGTGCATGATGATGTAGTTCACTTATGAACTAATTGTTTATATATCCAACATTCAAGATATTCTAGACCTACGTAATTATAGCATAGATCATTATGTTATGTAATGAATATTCATCTAATAAGATGTAATATATATGTATGAACAATATAGATCCCTATAGATAATTTTTTTAGCCAAGACTTAAACATGAGTAACATGTGACTCTTGATGTGGTATCCCCACATATACTATATTTTGATTCCTAGTTAGATCTCTACATGGGTGTATCCCTTTAAATGAATGAAGATATTGTTGAAATTTTGGAAACTCTTATTCTTCCTTAGATACTATGTTTAGGTAATGTAGATGTTTATATCTAAATCCATCCTGGTGATCAGACTCTACTCTCATGAACTAGGTAACCCCTTTATTATGGGTGAGATGATAAGCATTAACCTCTTCTTGAATGTTATACTTAGAAAGAATATTTCCCCTAAGTAATTTAGCATTGAGTTATATTAGATTGTATATATCATCCTTATACTATTCCATCATATCTTCAGTAGAGAGGAATTCAACCCCACCTTTCCCTTTATCTTTATAAAAATGACATTTAGAAAGTGGATACTAATAATTTAGACCTCCCGAGTTCTGGTTCCACCTCTGATTTTGGGTGTGAACACCTTCCATATGTTTTTTGTCAAAACTAAATCTCAGTAAAGTGTTTCTTTATTGTGTGCCTTTTCATTCATGCCTTTTTCGATATCCTCTATTGGATCAACAATGATGATATTCATCAATTCATACTATGTAGTGGGAATCATTTAATCCACATATAAATAATGGAATAATTCTTCATTCCTTGCACCCTCTTCAATGGGAATAATAAGGTCCCTTTAGTGGGTTGTTTTGTCTTAATAAATATGTATCAAATAATCTTATTTATTAGATGTTACCTTGGAATTAATATATTGATAGTAATATTGAGGAAATAATCAACCATCCTTACTAAGATTACCCCAAATGATAAGGGTGGATTGTGTGGTGGTAGGAGTGGTGGGGTGTTGGATATCTGAGGTCAACACCCTACCTGAAAAAACTAACTTCCTTGGAGGAGGTAGTAAAAATTCCCACATACTTGATGGTTTGGGATGACCTAGTTTTGTTACTATCATATCTTGAACCCATTTTGTATTTGATGATCCAAAGGGTAGTGGTGAAGGAAAAAATGTTCTTGGACCTATAGGATGGGGTTTCTCCTAAATAACTATTATAGGAGCTGCCAATGTAGTCTTCCAAAATTGGGGGGTTTTCATTAGATCACAAGTTGAGTGAAATGTATGTTCAACATGTGATATACTCAATATAGGAGGCTATCCTACAGTCAGGGAATTTTCCCTCCTCAGTGGGGATGCTTTTCCAACTATGTTAGAGTATTGGCACAGGAGCCTATCAATGTCCCATTTTGGTTATAATACATTTTAATCTTAAAAATAATAGGATTTTTTCAAACATACAAACAAATTTAATAAGAGTTTGGACTAAAAACCTATATTGTGGAAATAACATTATAGGATTCCCTCTTTGGGGGATTTTATTTTCCTGAGAATGGGGTAAAATGTAATGCTCAAATTTTATCCATCCTTGGATATGTATGTTGTGTTCATTGTCAAATATTATATATTAAAGTACCCTTAAACTGTAGATACAATATTTTCTCACCAGTTTTCTCCAATTTTGAGTTCTAAGATAATGAGAAAGAAAAAAAGTCAATCTGATGACTAAACTTGATCACGACATGAAGATAGTTTCCAAAATTTTGATTGGTAAAATTTTTTTCATATAGATTATGGTGGTTTCCCCATAAGTTCTACTATAATATTTGAATACATTCATATTTAAACACAACATTAATATAATATCAGGGAGTGTCAATGGGCCAGAACATAATTTGGAGGTTAGCCTCATCCAATGCTTTCAACTTCTCTATCTTATACTCTGCATCTTTATAGGAGAACTATTCCACATAATACGACCAATGTGGTTGTTATCCCAATTATTTATCAGAAATGGTTTAGTTTATTGTGGTCCCTTTAAGGGAATTATGGTCTTAATGGGGTGAGAGTGGTTTGTACCATGACCATCACCCCACAAAATCTATTTATAAAGATAAAATATCATTTATTTGCATGAATTCTATTTTTATAGACATCCTCAATCCTTTAAGAAACATTATATATGGGGTTGTTTTCAAAGTATGTTTGATAATCGGGGACATTATTATCTTCTGTTATGGGTAGGTCCTCTATAACTACTAATCAGAGTATCACTGGGAGGATATTTGTGGTTGAATCTCCTCTAACTTTCTAATGGGGAATCAGTGGAATCTCATGACATAATAGAAAGGTGTTGTAAGCCCTTGAGGACATCAAAATTTATCAATTTAAGGGTATGTGCCTTCTCTTAGGTTTTCTTTTCCTTTGGTTTGAAATTATTTTATATAGCATTCTAGGGGAAGAAAAGTGAGATCCTTATATAGGATTCTTCTTAAAGATTCACATTTCATTGATAAATTTGACTGAATATATCCTTGAAATCAAGTAGGAATACTGGAATGTAACTTATTTTATACTATAATTTGTTGATGGTTCCCCTCATACTAGGTGGGGATATATTCCCATATTTTAAAATTCATCAGGTTGTATTTATAGTCTTTTTCAGACTAAAGGGGGGGGATTTGTGTCTTTTGTTGAGTCACTGTCTAAATATAAAAACATGAATATTATAAGGATGTGATAATATGTGTTGAACCCTATATTTATGTCATAATATATTAAAAAACCTCCATAGGGGGGACTGGATATGGGCCCACTCTCAAGTAGATTATAGGATATATTGAATAACTTCTTTAATATTGGATTAAGTAGGGGTGTGGACCCACTTATAGGTGCTTACAAAAAATTACTGATTGTTAACTTTTGATGTCATCATCTAAACTTTTTGATATCTTTTTAGGGAGTGGCTGTAAATATTTTCTTGTCCATCCATTATTGCTAAAATATCCAGGTGACCTTTTATAGTGGGGATATGGATATGTTTTTGTTCTTTCATGGGTGTTTGTATGTTTACCCACTCATGTCCTTTAGTTTTAATCAACATTTATTGGTGGAATGAATGTGTATAGGCTAGAATATGGTCCTACCCCTTGATCACAATTGAGATAGGGTGTAATTATCCCGATTTTGCCTAGGTATTTTAGTATTATTGGTTTCTATAAGCCTTAATATGTTCCTTATCTTCCATCATCATGTGATGATAGACTCTACCCTAGGGAACAGTAATATGGAAATGATCAGGATGCCTTTATGCCATATTTACTCAAAGAGACCTCCTTCATGTTTCCCAGTCCTATGATTTTAGGGCTGAGATGTTATGGGTAAACTACTCAGTTCAATTCTATGGAACTGGAGTTTCACAAGGTTTCTAATAGTGATAATGAGTGTTAGGAACCCTCCTGAGTGAATCCTGGGTATTAGTGAGGTCACGGTTGAACCCTTGTTCCACCTACTTAAGATAAGGTAGATTCTAATTGTTGTAATTTTGGGAGAGACACTTCAATCCTTTAAAGGTGGCGAGGTCTTCCACTATCTCTACAAAAAAATTCTTCTGATGGGGTGGGATGTGGGGGTTTTAGTTCTTGTAGGTTCTCAGATGTGTCCTCTAGGGTTGGAATGGTACCATGTTAGTGGTACTCACTTACCAGCATACTCACCACTTGGTTTTAGAGGATTTAGATGGGTGATATCACCCTTTTATCCATAATGGATGCATCTTTCATGGTGTTTGAAGCATATGAACATCTAGTAGATGAATAATCTAACACATTGAATAAAAGGGGGATCTCTTAAGTGGGGGTAATTGTGACACAATAACACCAAAAAAGAATATAAATAATTTTAGTATTGCATATATGTGAATTTTTTACTAGTCATTTTCATAGTTAAATATTTCATATCAAGTTCTCCATTTTTATCCCAATGTATTTTCAATAAGGTTTGTTTGAATAATAGGAAGCACCCAATGACTCTCATATATATGATAATAAATATAATTATAGACTTTAATTCCAATAGAATGTTGCTGCTAGTTTTCATTATTAGTGAAACATTGAAATCTTCATTGGTCTAGATGATGGTAGGTTGATCTCATCACACCATATAGAGTGGATTATTTCCTACTCTAGGAATCTCATATTTATTTAAGATGTATTCTTGAATAATTACCAAATCCTTGAATGAGACTAGTTAACAATGAACCAATTTTGTTTTTTCTCATGTATTGATGTGATCGTCTATATATATATATTATAGGTTCTCTATATTTAATTCATTTATTAGTTATGATTAATTTAGGGTGTTATGTTTTTAAGAAAACATATCTTGCAACTCATGAGTTCTCACTGTCCAAGAAGGTATTAAGTATTTATGGTTTTGAGATAAGGCCCATGAAAGGGATTAATATATATATCTATTTGAAATGAATCATAAAATAAGTATTTTAGTTCCTCTTAATGATACATGACACACCTTTTAATTTCATGTTACAAGGACTGATTCCAAAAATATTAAAGTTATATAGAGTATAATTCTAGACAGATGTTTCCTAGAAATGGTTGGTGTGGGGATTACATATGGGAATATATTTTTATTTGACCTATAATATAATATATAACAATGATTATATATCATCTTTGTAAGGAATATGGCTCTGTGAGATATATGATTAAAATTGATAGTGGTAATATGGTCTACTGGATAGTTTATTTTATTAAAAGAATATGAATCAACGAAGTAAATATGGTAGTACTTTGAGGGAATGTGTCCCTATTAATGGAAAGGATTGTTTTATTAGGGATATTTACAAATCAGGTTAATTCCCAAGGAATATAGCCTTAGTAAATAAAACATCTTAGATCATGAGGGGTACGATATGGTGATTAAATAAGTAAATGTCTTCATGAGGCATATATCCCCATGGGGATGAATATGAAGAGTTGATGATGTTAGGTAATATTCGGTTTGAACCTATGGTATTTTTCCTAAGTATCTTTATTGATAAGAATAAAATCCCTTGTAGACCGAGATTGACATTTTAAGGTTATGTTGTAGGACTGTACTATGTAGTTTAATATCATGTTGTAAGGTCATTGTCCTGGATTTTTGGGTTTTACTATTAGGAAATTGGAAATGAAGTTTAATTTAATGTTTTAGAGACATCTTTATTGAAAAATATGTATTAAAAGAGGATTTAGTGGGGATTATGCATTAGATATTCCCTTATGCGACTCACTAAAAACCCATAGGGATGAATTTAATAATTATGAATTATTAGTTTAGGTCTTATACCTAAGTTGGAGTTAAAAATTATAGGAATATTAATTAGGAAAATGGAATGGTCTAATTATATATCTAATCCAAAGTGATCCATACTTTTTGTGGGAAATAAAAAACAATAAAAGATCAGGAACATTTCATAATAATTTACAATTATACTTGAGTGGGGATTATGCACTAAGGCCACTTATAGATGTCTAACCCAATTAGTGACTTAGGTGAAGGCCTAGAGAGTTGGTTCTTACACCTATTAGGAAGGCCATCCTCCCATATTTTTTACTTTTGGTAGGTAGATATAGATAACATAGGAACACTTCTAGTTGGGGGACTGGAAGGGAATATATAGGTTATATTAAAAAATTGGCTACCTAACTCACCAAATGGACTTAGGAAACCACCAAGCTCCTAGGTCAATCGGATTTATGTTGAGGCTAGCCTGATTAGACATCATGAGCTAGGAATGTTATCACTAATGACCCCATTTTGGAAACCCTTATTATCAAGGGAATACATTATTACAAGTTTCCTAAGGACCCTATAAGTTTGGGAATACAACTGGTAGACTAATTGTATCAAGGGTATAAATGATCTTAGGTGTGCTCAATTATTCACTTTCCTTGATCATGTGTATTGGATGGCTTTAAGGGTAGCTTCAAGTTGGCCTACTCAAAATTTTAGAATAAAAAAAAGGAATCTATGAAGGTATTTTGGGTTTAAATGACCTAATAAGGAAGTGTGGTCAAGAAAATGGTTTTGAAATATATCTATTCTCAATCCAATCAAGCACATCACTATAATTGGGAACGATATTGTACATTCCAAATCATTCCCATTTCATTTGGATACCATGTGTGGGAGGTAATTTTTTTGAATGGGTGGACTCATTGTAATGGGGATGTTTATTGACTGTATCTCATGAGGTAACCTCATAAATATGGACTCCATGTGGTATATTTATGAGGATTTCCTGAATATCATTGTATTGTGAGGTGACCCTTATGGGCTCAGCCTTTGCGGATAGGGAAACCAAAATGTATACTTCACATATTTTCCCTATGGTATTTTCCTAGCACCGTGACACTCATAGTATTGGCCTTTGGGGATATGGAATCCATGATATTGGCCGCATGAGCATGTCCTACATGGTATTAACCTCTTGGAGTTATTATTCACAACCATTGCCTCATGATCTTGGCCTTTATAGGATGGGAAACAAAGACTTGGCCTCTAAAATAATGTCCAATATTGGCTCTGTTTCTTTTCCTCTTATTTTTTCCCCTGTGTAGGTATTACTCTTAATTACATATGGATTCATGTGACTGGTTTTTAAAAGTATAATTTGTTGGGTCTCTTATCTAATGGTTTCTCTCTGAATCTATCTATGTTTCTTTCAAGATGTATTATTTGGATGAGTAATTGTGTATTTATATGTATCTTTAGGTAATTGGTTTTCTAAAATTGGTGATCACATAGATGTTTTATGTAGAAATTTTGGGATGTTTGCGATGGGAGTTCATGGAGAGGTGGGCCCAATAATGGAGTATGTGGAAGCATCTCACCATGAGGTCACTATATGATGTGTCTCAAAAATGCACCCTAACACCATGTGTTTTTACTATGTGTCATGATGGTGCAGGGATCAACCTTGTTGAATGGCCTTTGTAAAGTATCCTTTGCAAATGGACATCGAGAGGTAGCCTCATGGTATTGACCTATATGAGCGGCCTTTGTGAGTTTTCCACATGATCTTGAGCTTCTAGAGGTACCCTCATAATCTTGACCTCAGAGAGTGGAATCTATGAGGTAGCCTCATGGGATTGACCTCACAGTGCATTGGAGTCCCCATGAGTTTTTGTCATCATATTTGGAAACCTTATTTCTTTATTCTATATTCTTGATTAGATAATTTTAAATTCAGTTATTATTATTCTTTAATTCATATATTCTAACACTAACCCTGAGTATTTATCGAATAATATAAAATCATACTCCCATGTGGTATTATCAGCACATAAAATATTACAATTGATGTAATGTATTTTTTGTAATCATATCATGCCTATGAGATAATTTTATTCCTTTAAAGGGGGTATTTGGTTCATCAGAGTTTGATATATATATATATATATAAGCATCATAATTGATTTACAATGTTAGTTATTTTAATTCTACTAAATCATTTATACTCACACGCTATATGTAAACTTCATGTGTAGATTAAACATTATATACCATGGTATAGAAAATCAAAATTACTAGATATTAGATGGATGATGTCTTCAATTTATAACTTAGTGTATGAAGTCAAGGACTGGAGGTGAAGAAAAGTATAATTATTTATGAATTGAGCCACCCTATATTTATTTATTCTATTTTGGATTTATATTTTATTATCAATAGAACCACCATGTAATTAAAATCAATTTATATATATGAATTTTCTGTCATAATACATTTACATCTTTTTGATATGTAGTATTATATAGAGGATGTTTTTTATTTTCATTTGATATGAGAATGATGTGATTTATTAATTTATTTACTATTTTATTGAATTATTTAGGGTAAATCAATCCTAAAAAATAATTTAGATATAATACATAGCATTCACCAACCACTAATTATAAGGAAATGTTTGTGAGATCTTTTAGTGTTTTTAGGTTATAATGTAGGAATTAGACTAGAATTTTTCATTGGTTTTTCATTTATTTTTTTAGATATATCATTAATGGTAATCCAACCCATATTATGATTTTATACCCCCATTGTTTAGTACTAGTCTATGTCATATTGGTGGTGGTCATGGGGTATCACCCTAGTTATTATTTTCAACCCATTATGGGGTTCTAATGAAATTTATATTTCATATCTGATATAGATTTTTTGGTTAAGGGTTAATAAAAATTTTAAAACCAAGACCATATAATTAAAAAAACATTGAATTATAAATATGTTCTTAATAATAAAATAAACAGTATAATCAAAAGCATTAATAAAGGTGATAAAATTTTAAATTAAAAAATAAATAAAATACATTATATTTATAATAATTAGGGAAAATTATACATATATGAAGGGCTATAGTACCAAAAATTTATTTTTTTTAAAAATATTAAACAAATAATATACATTTAAATAAAAAAATAAATTAAATGAACAACTTATCTAAGAAATCATTCTCCCTAATCTAAAAATTTAGGGTTAAGCCTAATACAATGAATAAATGTTTTCCATAACTAGACACACCCCACTCAAACTTCCAATAATTATAGTTTGATGTAATAATTACAATATGATATACAAAATAAGTAATTCCACAACTCTTTTATATCAATTTCTTGATAAAAAAATATTAGTTAACTTAAAAAACTAATGAATTTATTTAATAATTTAGCATATCCCATTAACAATGCTAGTGTAACTTCATCTTATAGAGATTGTGAGTTAAAATTAATTAAATATCAATTAGTAAATGCTAATAAAATTGAAAATAATTTATTATAATCTCCATGAAACAATTTTACTAGATAACTAGTGATCACAAAACTATCACACTATATTGAAAGATGATTTTATATTTAGATCTCTATAAAACCTAGTTCAAAATTATACAATGATAACGTGGAATATTCAAGGTAATTATATGTGATGTGTTTATATACACATCTTAAAAACACATGGATAAAAAAAATTAATTCATTTCATTGGGTAAAAAATAATTCTGAGGGTTTTGATATAATTTTTTAACTACTGTTTAAGGTAGTATATTGATGATAAATACTATAGTAATGAAAATTTAACTTGAAAATAACCATAATGAGATGTGATTATGTTTTTTTGATAAGTTTAATAAACAAATAAGAAAAACCTTAATCATAGACATAGATTTAGGGTCACATTATGGTCAAGTAAAGGTAGTTAATATAATTCATGTAATTATCCTTTTTCATTTGGGGATATAAATTTTATTTTTTATTTTTTTATTTACACCATAAAAAAATAAACTCAAAGTATTAAAAAAATTAATAATTGTTTTAAAGGAAACACTAGTAAAAAAAATGAGACTTGGTGTAATATTGGTATAAAGTACCTTATGTCTTATTAATAGGTAGTAAGTGTTATCTATTGTGGATTGAGGATCTCTTATTCATTGGTAATGGGAACTTATTGACCTATCAACTGGTATCTACTAGCCTTCAAGTGGATGGTGTTCCTTTATTATGTACTTGGTAAGATCTGAAATAGTTTTTTTAAACCAAGGATAAATTGGTAGATATATTTGTTAATTGTTTATATTAAGATGGTTTCATTGGGATTTTTAGTAAATTTCACCCATATAACTCTCCATAGATATTATCCCTTCATTTTATTCTCTCTAAAATGAATCCTACCTTTGATATAGATCTAGATCACTCATCAAGGTTCTACAATACTCTTCTATCAATGAATCTATTATAGGGTTTAGATTTATAGTATTTGTTTATATTATCTATCAATATCAAAAATAAAATCCTTAATCTCTATCATTAAAGGATTTTAAATATCTCAACATGATGGTATGTTATCTTTTTCTATCTCCAAGATTTGTATTTAGTAGGTCATTTGGTTTGTGACACCTTGTCCCTATATATTATTGTAATGATTATGATTGTAGCCACATAGGGTAGCATGAGGGATAATTGGTAAAACAATCCCATAAAACCCTTAATTAATATTTTTAGTTATATTTGAATAAGATATTTTTATTCCATTCTTTGGTGGTTATGATTATTTGATATGATTCATTTGTTTATTTTTTACCATTTATTATTATTCATCACATATGAAAGGGATTCATTATGAGATATTAAATTGGTGGAGCATCATTATTTTCTATATTATACTTATATAGGTTCTTAAAGTTATATATATTATATATTTTTTGTATTATGTATCTCTATTCTTTTATCTATGTTTGTGTATATGTTACTCTAGGTCTATGTGTGTGTGTTTTATTATTAGCCTCGTATAAATGAAACTTATTTTCTTTCATCTTAGTTTCTTCATATAACTTGAAGTAGGTTTAGTTACTTACAGTTTGATATTGTGAGAACATGGAAACCAATAGCTAGGGTAAACTAATTCATTTTAATTATCCACCTACATGATAAATTGGTTATTTTTTTTATTTTAGTGCTTGCATATATTGTGTTTCTTGTGAATGCGCATTATCTTATAAAAAATTGATAGGGTTTAGTTCTAACCTATTACTAGGTATTCTAAACTCAAACCCTACACAATCCCCCTTGTGAAGCATATAGATCTTATTATATGTGATCCAGGTAATGTAAAAGGAACTTGTGTATGAGGGTTGATTGTTCCATGATCTTGAAGTATTTTTGGTTTTTAAAGTTAGGGATGGATTTCTTTCATCGGGATGGTATTGGGATATTTTTTCATTTCTATTATGATATTGACTATATAGAGCTTCAAATTTCCCACGAATTTTACATGTTTTCTTGTATCCCATCAATTGTAAATATTTTATACCAAATTTAGGAATATTTTTCATATAGTGATTCTATCATGTTTCTTATAAATTCCATGTATTTTAATATTATATTTTTCATTATTTAGTAAAACATATGGAGGGTAAATTTCTTTCCATGCTACTTTATTTATCCCTTCTTATTTATGTTAGCCTCTGGTAAATTGGAATCATTCATTATATCTTATAGTGATTTGGGTCAGACCATATAATCCTAAAATTTTCATTACCAAATCGCATCGCAGTAGTCTAGGAATGTTGGGTATGGTATAGTTACTAGATAGTACTATTATAACTCAAGAAGTAATCTATATTTATGGTTTTCTAGCATAATTATGGTTGAATATTATGTTGCAAGGGATAATATAGATCTTATTTTAATTTTCCTCTTATTTTTATTTATTTATCTGGAGTATCATATATCATTAGTTTGAATTAATAAGTGGGAAAATATAGGGTTTCATGTCATTGTGTACTTGTGTGTGCTTGTTTAGATTATTATTAAAATCATTTGGAGATTTATGTTTATTGAAACTCATTAATAATTATTTATGGTATTACTATACATTTGTTAGTGATGACTAGGTTAACATAAATTATCATGTTCTTTACTTTATAATTATAGTTAAATGGATATTTATACTAGTCCCTAGTAAATGTTTTTTGGAACCATTTTTATTATGTTTTAAGTATTATAAAAATATTTGAAATAGGAATAAATAAGATAGTGTATAGTTTTAATATTGAAAATATAATATATTTTGTATATTTGATTAATCTATTTATCTAAGGTTAATAAAATTAATATTAAACTCTACTTGAATATAGTTTATACCGCCTTGAAGGCTACATATAGCAATATAAAATGGGTTGATGAGAATTCTCTACCTATTCATATTATCATTGTTATTTAGGTCCCATATGGGATTTCTAGGCTATTATATTGTGTAGTGTATGAATTGAATTAATGGGAAATCATTACTACCAATTTCATTCAATACTTACATATTAATAACCCCAACCTTTTAGGGTGATGTTAAACCATGGTTAGTGGAAGAAATGATTAACATCATAAATATCATTAAAACCCATGAAAATAATATGGTATAATTGATAACCTTTATGATTTAATGGGATACCCATAATTATTTTGATGTTAAGTTAGGATATAATAAGGATAAGATGTTAACATTGAAGAGATTATAGAAGATATTCATTTTTTAATTCTACCCTAACACTCATTAGAAGGTAAAGGCTCTAGAATTTATAGAACTCATATAGGGGTAGATATAGTGATGAATTATAATAAAATTTTCTTTATATAGAATATTTCATTCCTTACTTGATTGATGATGAGTAATATAAAGCTTGACACATTAATATGGGGATGAAGGATACTTTATTTATATTTTTTATGTTATTCATTAGTCTACTTTTTAGTGGTTGTAAATAGATGAGTTTAAGGAGATTTGTGGACCTAGTGTATTTACATAAAATTAAATAATGGGTGGGGGAACTTCTAATTTATAAATTCAATTTTTGGAATAAATGAATCGTGGGGGATATTTAAAAGATAGTTAAAGAAAATTTGATTCTATTCCTCCAGGTTATATTAAATATTAGATTTTATAGTTTTAGTGCAAACATTTAAGACACAATATACCTAATAATCCCTTGGAGGAAAATAATTCTATAAATATGGATAATATAGTCACATTATAGATTTTTTTAAGTGACCCTATCCGTGATTGTTTTTAGTGAGATCATTTGGATCAAACATCTCATTTTCACTTTGGTTGATAGGTGACTGGTGGACTATTACCTCCTATAAGAAGACACAGTGTAATGAACTTACTCGAGCCACCATCTAAACTAATTCTTGAGCTGAACTAACACATACCCAGAGAGAGTCCATAATCCCCACCAGACTAATGACAAGAATAAATGCTATCAAACATTACCACTATGGATGATTTCAACCTCAAGGAAAAAAATATAAACATCTAAAAATTCATAATTATAAAGAGACAAAGTAAAATTACAAAAAAAACACTCAAAAAACCATTTAACACATGAATAAAATACTAAAATAGAAGATAAATGAAAAATAATTGAAGACCAAAGTGGATGGAACAAAAATTATGCCAACTAGTTCCATGAAACTGAAGGACCAACAACTATCTACATGTGACTCTTAAGTAGGTACCACAACCCCAACAACCATCCACTTCCCCAAGGATGATGGAATCAAATCTAAATTGAATTCTAATAGCTATAGAAACATTCAAAATAAATAAATACTACATACCCAACATCATGTTTATGTAGTGTGTGAGCTAAATCCAGTATGATACCACCACGAGTCTATTTATTTTCTTTTATAAAAGAAACCAAAACTGCTAATCTGAAAGTAATGTTGAAAAATAGGTTTTCATTTTACTTTACATGATATAATTATAAATAAAACATATACCATTCACTTTCTCAAATAAAACCATTCATAAAACATTCCATAAGTGATTTTAGCAAAAATTAACCAATTAAAAATCGAATAATTTCCCTTTAAAACGCCACACTTTTGAAAATAAACACTCACATGGTTTTAAACATTTTAAAAGGATTCCAACTTATAAATTCACTTTGAAAACAATTTAACCCTATTTCTTTTAAAATATTTTACATTCACAACTCAATGGTAAGAAAGGAAACAAGGTAAATATATAAAAAGGCACAACCATATAAGGTCACAACTAATTCCAAAAAATGGATGAAACCAAACTAGTCAACATCAAGACCAAATCCTGAAAGGATCAATACATCAAGAAAGACCCTCCAAGTAATAAGAAACTCACATTAAAATAAATAATTAAATGCATAAAATATGATATATATATCATGTGGAAATACTAAAAGGACTAACAAGATAGTACAAGACACACAAAGTTGGGCCTATTAACATTAGGTTAATGGTCATGAATCTATAAACCGAATCACTCTTACTTAGTCACATTGGTGACTCCCCACTGGCTAGGGTATTATGTATAACTAGGAGAGACTATCCAATTAATATTCTCAAATATCCTAGTAATGTACCACTACTTACCACAAAGAACCCAATGATTCTGTAGGGAATAAATAAAGAAGGAGATCCATGAATAAAGAAAATGGCATCACATGAAACTAAAAAAACTCTTTAAGGAATAACACCATAATAAAATCCTTCCCACAACACATAATTCCCTAGGAAAGATCATTAAAACATAAAAACAACTTCAATCACATCAAAAACATCAATCACGTGGACTAAAATAACATCATCAACAAGAACAAGGGGGTTCTACAAGGAAAAAACTACAATAAATCAATTTGTACATCCCAAAGTGAAATTTGTGCCTTCATCTTATCACATATAGTATATATATATTTATAAATTTATTTTTAAAAAAATTGGAATCCAAAAAAAATCCAAATAAAATTATTATTATCAACAATCATAAGTAAATAACCCAAGGGAAACTCTATTTTATTTTATAAAATAATAGCACCCATTTTTAAATCACGCAAACCACTTAAACCAAAAAGGGAACCCACTCTAAAAATCAAATTTGGATTAAAACACAATAAATAAGTGTTTTTTTATAAAACCCCATTATTTTCATTTTATCAATCATGTAGGATGAAAAAAATATAAATGTACATCAATGTCCCCTTAAGACATTAAATTCTAACATTCAAGACATATAAAAACCAAGTGATGTTCTATAAAGATTTTATAAACCAAATCTAGATAAACCACACCATAATTACCTAGAATAAAAAATAATTTAGAAATATATGTACCCATTGAACTCATAAATAAAATGAAATAAAATGTAAACACCTACCTCATGTGGTAAAATCATGTTAACTTTGAATAAATACACCTGTTTAGGTCTAAAAGGAGGGATAAAAATCCCTAAAATTAAACACATCAATTTTAAAAAAAACCCTAGTTATAGAAATCATCTAACCATAGACACTAAGGTTTGATATAATGGAATAAATCCCAAGAATAAGGATAAAGGAACTCTAACCATTCAATATAGGTAAAAAATCACCATGAAACCACTTCAAAATCCACTTAGAGGAGCTTGAAAGAGGGGGTGAACTCCATGGAAGGTGCCTAAATCATGGGAGAAAAAATGGGGAATCCAAGGGAGGTAATCCCAATTGAAAAGGACCTAAAGGGAAAAATACCACTGTTTGAGTTGGTTGTATGGTTTACCCACATGGTTTACCAAATCATGTGGTAACCATGAACATAGCCTCTATTAAGAGCTTCATGGGTTATACACTTAGGATGCACAGTTAGTTTAACTATCCACTATAATCGTGTGACCTAGAAAAAGTCACCATATGTTAAATTTTTCATCCCAAAACTCCTCTAACATGAGGGGATAAACCATGAAAAAAATACGCACACAAAAGATTGGCATTGGGGGTTCATGGACTCCCCTACATTCCACATTATTCCCCATAAATTCCTCAAAAAGATATTAAAAGTGGTAATTCTAATACTAACAACCCTCTAATGATGACTCGATCACTAATCAAACTCCCAAACCTCAAAACCAAATACATGAATCACGAACAACCCATTCCTCCAGATAATAACTACCAAATTATTTAGAATTCACCAACTAATAATGCACTAAGATAGTTAAGAAGAAGATACCTCACTAAATGAAATCAAAGAGACAATAAAAGAAGATGATGGGATAGCCACTCATTTGATCCTCTTAAGATCCGAAATATCAATATTTCCACCAATTCTTCTAAGAGCCTATCAAATCCAAAAGTAGTTTATAGGAAAAAATGTAACCACCACTTTCATAACATTATATGTCACTATAGACAAATAAAACCACCTCCCAACCAAAGTCATTCCAAATTATCACTCGAAAAGAATAGAAAAAACACCAAGATACCTAGAATAAGACTCCCTATATTTTAAAATTTCTATAAAATGGTGAGACATAAGTTAGGTAAACCAAAAATTAAGATCACCACTAAAGATGGACAGATACATTAGCCATGAAAAATATCCTCAAAAAACCATATGTTTACTAGACCTGGTCACTAAGAAAATATGCCCCATGAGACAAGAGGGAGACTCCATTATGTACACGCATTAATATGACTAAACTAAAGTCATGAAACTATTTATAGCGTAACTTGGGGATAAACACATGAAACAGCCACTTATGGTGGCCTAAAATAAAATATTGACTTGATATCTCTCATGGTATTCCTTAAAACCAACATCTTATCTATGTTACTATAGCCCACACCCAAGACATACCCTTGTCATCCATCAAAAAAACCTTAACACATGGTCCAATACATTTATAGAAGACAATAAGCATCATGAATTGGAAAGGAATGAACATATAAAATGATATGAAGATAGGGTTATAATCCCTTTATTACATTATATATAAAGGAATTCAATGCATAAAAGATGGGACAATCCACCAAAAAATGAAAAAATTACAAAATAGGATGTTCACCCAAAACAATTCTCAACTTCCAACTCTCCCATGGAAGCAAAAATACAAAACACTAACCAAATTCGAGCTACGTCTGTGTCTTTTTCTTTTGATGTCTGACCATTTCACAAAACCTTAGAATGTGACTAGGATAACCACACATATGATAGGTCATTGGTGATAACAAACTTGAGGCCTTAACATGACCATATTTCCCTAATTGGAAACAAACTAATGACTTCTACTTTACTAAAATGAAAATTATAGGTTTGAAATATTTCTTCCTATCACCATAACCATACTTGTTCTCCTTATAATTAGTTAGATAATATTTACTGGATCTAGAAAGAATAAAAGAATCATTCATTATTGTTTTACTTTCTAATATTTATTCAATGATGATAGCCATATAAAACACTTCCATATAGATAGTCAGGACAAACTAAATCATTGACAAACATAGTTCTAAGTGAAGGCCCCCAAAAAAGTACCATGCCTTATTCGAATTTTCTATAGCTAATTCTGGTGAGGAAGTAACCAAGCTAGTGAAATATTCAACGTAGTCTTTCACTAATTGATCACCATAGAGGACAACCAAAAACATCATCACCTTCTCAACTATCAATTATTATAGATAAAACCACTAAATGAAGGTATCCTTGGAAAATCCCCAAGATAGGGCCTCAAATGGTTAGTCATTAAAAGAGATCCTCCACCACTCCAAACTCAACCCTTCGAACAAAGGAATAGTTCATCTCACCTTAGAGGCTTTAAGAGTTTATAGCAAGTTGAAAATATCTTCAGTTATGGCTATCCACTCAATCACCTCAAAGTATCCTTAATAGCCCTAAAATGATAGATAAAATCTATTAAAAAACGATTTTGTATGATCCATGAGATGGGAAGAACATGGCACTACCACTCTATCATGAGTATTGTCACAACCTGCCCTCGGGGCCTGTGTCGTGACTACCACAAGCCTACCTTCCATAGGCCAGGGGCTGGTGACTAGCACCAAAGGTGTAAATCCCGATAACTGGGAAGGCATTGCCTTTATAAAACATAAACACATCTAACAAGAGTACAAGAAGAAGTAATACACTAAGTACAAAAGATAGTGCTGAAAAGTAAATGGGCCATAATACAAATCCAATAGAAAAGTACAGCTACAACTGAATTAAAGTACAACCGAAAAGACAAAAAGCTGGAAGATATACGTAGATCCTGGGTCATCCACCTCAGATCCTACCTTAAGGGTAGGTACAGATATCCTCCACAATGCTCTCGCCCGCTAACCTCCTCTGAGTACCGTCTCATCGTGAAGTCCACCTCTGGGTATTGACTCATTGTGAGGTCCACCTCCGGGTACCGTCTAGTCCTCGTACACTCGGTCTCTATCAGCACTGTCCGTTGTCTGCATCCAACACAACAAGGTGCGGGCATAGCCCATGTATGGGTGAGTATAACTATACTCAGTAGGGACCCCGAGACCCTCAAGGTCTCACTAAATCCAACATAGATAACCACAAAGAAGAATCTCAACAGATAACCCTTACTTAATTATAATCCCATACTTATACCTAAGTTATCAAGTAACCCATATAAATCATGAGGAAACACAAAGGTTGTGAAATCAACATATAACCACTACTTAGGTATATACACATACATATACCTAAGTTATCAAGCGACCCATCTCAATCATGAGGTAAACACAAGGGTTAAAGAATCATCTCAAACCAGGATTTTCATTATTGAAACCACAACTGCTGGAGAAACTCCTCCTCTGTCAAGTATAGTGGCCCTGTCATGACTCCGAGGCGCTACTCACTAACCTTAAACATCTGAGGTACTCCTCCTATAGAAAACTGCGGGTCTGCTGCCAACTACTAGGTGCTCCATCCGTTGAGGTTCTGACGCCGAATGCCAGGAGCTATCCCTACTATCCTACAGAGGTACTCCTCCTATCGAGTACCACGGGTCTGCTGCCAACTACCGGGCTCTTCATCCTCCGTGGTTCTACCGACGAATACTAGGCGCTCCATCCACTGGGCTAACTGAATCACTACGAGTCGAATCAGTCAAGCAGTCGTTAGGTCTATAGCTACTCGGTCTCCGCATTCTATACGCTCGTCTTCGGGAGGGTCCGCTCCACAAGCTATTGATCTTTACTTCCAAGTATCACAATTCCCATGAAGAAGTATCACAAAGGACCACCTCATCATAGGGGTCTTAACTCAACAGATGGCGTGTCAATCGTACGCCCGGTCTGTGAGTTATTAGCATTTCTGTTCTAGGAGCCCGGTTGGATTCATGTATGAACCAACCCGACCGTAGCTCAACAATAACCCTAACTCTCATTGGTATACTCAAAGTAACCGTTTCTCAATGATATTACCAATGTCACTGACGGTTCGTCAAACAGATGTCCGGTCTGAGAGTTATTGGTTTTTCCGTTCTAGGGGCCCGGTTGGATTTTGGGTACAACCCAACCCGATCACACTCCAAATGCGTCCAAAACTCAATTGAAATATTCAAAAAGAACCTTCTCATCAATAGGAGTCGAACAAAGTCGACGGCATGTCAATCGGACGTCCGGAGCTCAAGTTATAAGTGTTTCCACTCCGAGGGCCCGGTTGGTTTCAAGTTTGAACCAACCTGACCATATACATACTATGTCGAAACCTTGAGTTTAATATACTGAAATGACCACCTTGATCCAAGGAATCCTACGCAACTAACAGTGCATCGATCAGAGGTCCACAACTCAAGTTATGGGTGTTTAAGTGAAGATGGTCTGAAAATAGGGGGTCTAGGCCTAGTCCGACCCGGCCCAATACCCCCAGGGTCAGCAAGAACCGGTTCAACCCGACCCAGGTCCGGGTCCGGCACGGCGCTAGCCGCACGGCCCGGCGCTGGCGGCCCGTCCTGGCGCTGGCGCGGCCCGGCCTGCCTGGCCCATGCGGCCTGCGGCCCGGATTGGAAGCCGGTCACGGCTCGGCGCTGGCCGAGCAGGACGCAAAGGGGTGCGGCCCCCTTTTTTTGGAAACGGAGGACCTAGTGGGGTCCACCCTAGTAGCAGGTTGAGGGGGGTTATGCTTCCCGGGTTTCTTCGAAACGGCTGGTCATGATGGCCGGCCTTTGTGTAACCGCGGGTCCCCCTCGGGTCCCGCCTCTAAGTGGCGCCAGCGGCCCGCATAGTCGGCCGCCCCTTTGAAGTCCACCACGGCCTTAGGCCATGGATTTGTTTGGCCGGTGTGGCGCTACGGCGCCATGCCCCACCAACGCGGCCCGCCCCGATAACAGCCTCTTTTAGCTCCGGCGCGGTGGGACAACGTCGTGCCCCTCCACCGCGACCCGCCCTCGGCCACGGCTCCAGTAGCTCTGGCACGGCGCGACGGCACCGCGAACCTCCACCACGGCTCAGCAAGGCTACGATCCAACTATACTTTGCATGGCACAATGGTGCCATGCCTTTGCAGTGCTTCGACAACCAAGCATTGACGATCCGCCAGTGATCGGCCCGACATCGGTCGGTTCTTCTCAGTCCAGCTCCATCATCCATAATCAACAAACAAATGGGGAAGGGTTGGACCATGTTCATGCGGTCCAATCCCTTCCTCGTCATGATGGTATCAAGCGGCCAAATGAAAGTCAACAATTGAAGAATGGTGAAGAATGGTATTAAAACCCGAACATAACAACCCCTACCTCAAGGTTTTCCGTTCGTTGACGATATCGCGAGAGGGTGGATGTCGGCTTGTTGATGTCGTCGCAAGGTAGGAGATGAAGGTGACGACGATTGTTGGAGCTCGTTACTTCTGGAAGACTTCGATCCCGTCTCTAGTGTCGTTCGTTGGAGATCTGGCAGAAGAAGAAATGTTCTTTGTGAAGAGAACGTCGGAGTTATTCTTCATGGATGAAGGAAACTCTCCTCTAATTCTCCCAAAATATTTGCCAACCAAAATTTCATTAAGTCTCCTTATTTTAAAAGATCTCCAAGCAAGTCAAAAGAAGTCAAATAGGTGTGACAAAAATAATTAATAAAGTTATTAATTATCTTAGTTGGCTTCATTAAGCTTGGGAGGTGGAGGGGCTCCACTTCAATAAAAGAGTGGAGTTGTCATGAATTAATCAAGGGGTGAGTTATGGGGAGGTCAAGGGGGTTATGAGGGAGGTGAGGAGTTAGGGTCTCGTGTGGGCCCCACCACACTATACTCTCTCATGGGAGTTTAGGTGGGTGTGGGCCCCACCTCTAACTCCCTCTTTGTTGAAAATAACCACCTTCCTTGAATAAAATTTGAACAAAACAAATTTTATTTACTTTAATCTAATTCCCAAATATTAAACCTCAACCCACTCAAAACGCAACTACGAAAAAGGTCCCCTTAAGCAATTATCGGTGTTGTGAGTTCATTGGTGCCCTCAAATTTCAATTATGAGCACTAGTTCAAAAGATAGAAAAACCCACTCATTCATTTACTGAACGTACTCGAGCTAAACTTCGGAAATTGATTCCGGGCACACCGGGCCACGGATTCAGGTGCCGTCAGAAGCCACAAACTCGTAAAATTCCAAATGAATTAATAAAAAAGATCATTGAAATTTCCTGGTCTTTACATTACTCCCACCTCAGGGCTTTATGTCCCCGTAAAGCTACAACACAAACTAGGGAAACTAAAGGAGGTACCGAGCAAGCATCTGAGCCTCCCGCTCCCATGTGATCTTCTGGAGGTTTCCGTGATGCCAGTAAAAGCGCACAAGAGGAATCGACCATCCTCATAGGACCCACTCCTGTTGATCCTCAATCTCGACTGGAACCCCGTGAAAGTCGCCCCATCATCGATGTCCAGCTCCCAATGGTCGATGATGACAGATAGGTCGCACGCACATCTCCTCAGTTGAGATATGTGGATGTCGTTGTGCACCCAATGCAACTGAGGTGGAAAGGCCAGATGAACCTCAGAGATAACTTGCCACCTCAGCCACATCTCTGTAGTCTTCATTGAGGTGAGACCCATATAAAGACGTGGTTGTCACCCTCGAACTCCAGTGGTTTCGTCTCTTATCAGCATAGGACTTCTGTCCGCTCTGTGCAGTCTTCATCCGCTCCTGGATGATCTACATCTTCTCCGTCATCGCCTGAACCATCTCTGGTTTTACACATGCTGACTTCATCACTATCCACAAAGGATATCTAAAACGCATCCAGCTACTGTCTCGCCACTCCTAACAGTTGAATGCCCGATCTCCTACTAAAAGCATCTGCTGCAACGTTCCCCTCCCCAAGAGTATAAACTGTCTCAAAGTTATATTACTAGAGGAATTCAATCCAAAACTATTGTCTTGGGTTTATGTCCTTCTGAGAGAAGATACACCTGAGATTATTGAGTTAGATAGAATCGTAAACTGTTCACTCAACGACCAATGGTTGAGACTAGCCAATTGTAAGAACTCATCTCCACCCTTCTTCGTCTACGTTCTACTAAAGAGCTGCTGAGATTTCTCCTATTCCAAAAAGAGAAATATAGTCTCATCCCTTGGATAAACCACTTTCTTTGCCTAATACAGTCAATACTGACATGAATGATATAATTCATGTATTGAATGACGTCATAAGGCCTCGACGGTACTACTAAGAGATCCGACCGTCACTCTCACCTCCAAGGGTTGAGTCACACAGTCGGCATCAGTGCGTGGTTACTAGGTCTCATCTAGTAGAAAACTCACAAGTTAGGGTCAAGTCAACAGTTTTAACCAAAACCTCTTAGTATCAACCACACAAAAAGGACAGGATAGCAAATGTCACAAAGAAAGGTGTCTTTTATTTCTGCATCTTAAAGTACAAAGACATGTACAACTAAAAAAACAGCAAAAATGAATCTAGAAGCACAAATAACAAAGGCCTCCATGCCTGGAACTAGTACCGCTCCTGTCCACCTGCTTCCAGAGCTCCATAGTCGTATGCTTCAACTGCCTGAAGCTAAGATCTCCCATATCCACCCGTTCCCTGCGCTCGGGGTGGACCTCCTGGTGGTGGTGGCAACTACTCGAAGCGTCGTACGCCACCGGATGTATGGCCAGCTCCTCTGCTCTGGTCTAGTAGGTTCCTCTACTACCTGCTGCTCATCTACAAGACAGGTTGGGCAGTCTCGAGCCAAGTGACCCTGCTTGTCGTAAGCATAGCACTTCCTGATTCTCTCATGCCTGGCTCTGTTTTGTTTGCCTCTCACAATCGAACCTAAAACCCAAGGTCGCCCACCTGTTGTCCTGGTCCTCTTGGACCTATGAATCATCCGTCTTCTTCCTACAGATGAATCAGCTACTGATGGAAAAACTTATGGCAAGGGTAGCAGCTCTTGTGCATGCTCAGAGTGTAGAGTCGCTGGTATAAACTCCACCCTGAAGAATGTCTCAAAATCTCCCCAGGTGAAGGTCATCTCATCACAAAATAGAAACATGTGGCTCCACCACCTATCAGCTGCTCCCTGGAAGAGGATAACATCTAGGTACACCATCAAGTTTGCGGGTGTCCCAGTTGTGTGGAAATCTCATGCTACAAAATCCAGCCAGTGCCCAGCCGTCTGAAAATCTAACTCACCTCGAAACGTCGGAGGCCTCTGATGCTGGAACTCGTGCATCGCGCTTAAGCGGCGTGCACTCTCTGCTAGTGGCTAATCTAGAAGAGGGCCCTGTACTGAGGCCTCGTCGCTCAACGACCTATCAACACATACAACTGTCGGGGCTCTAGCTAATCATATGTGGGGAGGCATCCTGAAAGAACAGAAGCGACACAGTCAAAAGACTATACCTGGTGAGCTGAACTGGTTTGATATGATTTAAAAGTAACTTTTGAAAACACACACGCAATTAGTGTTTTCATGCACTGAGTCGGAAATCAGAGTTCAGGGTCCTGGTGTGCGGATATGTCGGCCGCCGCACCAACACTAGACTCCCTGAACTAAAGACCACACTCGGTACTCTTAACACTATTGCTTCATAGAAAGAAAGATCAGAGTCCTGATTTCTGCGGTAGAACCGACTCCTCTGATACCAATTTGTCACGACCCGTCCTCGGGGCCCGTGTCGTGACTACCCCAAGTCCGCCTTCCATAGGCCAGAAGCTGGCGACTAGCACCAAAGGCGTAAATCCTGATAACTGGGAAGGTGTTGCCTTCATAAAACATAAACACATCCAACCAGAGTACAAGAGGAAGTAATACACTAAGTACAAAAGATAGTGCTGAAAAGTAAATGGGCCAGAATACAAACCCAACTGAAAATTACAGCTACAACTAAATGAAAGTACAATAGAAAAGACAAACAGCTGGAAGATAGAAGCAGCTCCTAGGTCGTCCACCTCGGATCCTACCTGAAGGGTAGGTACGGATAGCCTCCCCAACTCTCTCTCCTTCCAACCTCCTCTGAGTACCGTCTCGTCGTGAAGTCCACCTCCGGGTTTTGACTCGTCGTGAGGTCCACTTCCGGGTACCGTCCAGTCCTCATACACTCGATCTCTGTCAATGCTGTCTGTTTTCTGCATCCAACACAACAAGGTGCGGGCATAGCCCGTGCAGGGGTGAGTATAACGATACTCATTAGGGACCCTGAGACCCTTAAGGTCTCACTAAATCCAAAATGGATAACCACAAATAAGGATCTCAACAGATAACCCTTACTTAAGTATAATCCCATACTTATACCTAATTTATCAAGTAACCCATCTCAATCATGAGGAAACACAAAGGTTATGAAATCAATGGATAACCACTACTTAGGTATATGCCCATACATATACCTAAGTTATCAAGCGACCCATCTCAATCATGATGTAAACACAAGGGTCAAAGACTTAGCTCAAACTAGGATTTTCCTTATCAAAACCACAACTACTAGAGAAACTCCTCCTCTATCGAGTACAGTGGCCCTTTCATGACTCTGAGGCACTACTCACTAACCTTAGACTGCTGAGGTACTCCTCCTATCAAGTACTGCAGGTCTGCTTCCAACTACCAGGCGCTCCGTCCGCCGAAGCTCTGCCGCCGAATACCGGGCACTCTCTCTACTAGCCTATAGAGGTACTCCTCCTATCAAGTACCGCGGGTCTGCTGCCAACTACCGAGCACTCTGTCCATCTTGGTTTTTCCACTGACTACTGGGCGCTCCGTCCACTGGGCTAACCGAATCACTACGAGTCAAATCGGTCAAGCAGTCATCAGGTCTACAGCTACTCAGTCTCCGCACTCCGTACGCTCATCTCTGGGAGGGTCCGCTCCATGAGCTACAGGTATTACTTCCAAGTATCACAAGTCCCACGAAGAAGTATCACAAAGGACCGCCTCGTCATAGGGGTCTTAACTCAATAGACGGTGCGTCAATCGGACGCCTGGTCTGTGAGTTATTAGCATTTATGTTCTAGGGGCCTGGTTGGATTCTTTTACGAACCAACCCAACCATATATCAACAATACCCCAAAATCTCATTGGTATACTCAAAGGAACCATTTCTCAACGAGATTACCAATGTTGCTGACGGTTCATCAAACAGACATCTGGTTTGAGAGTTGTTGGCTTTTCTATTCCAGGGGCCCAGTTGGATTTCGGGTACAAACCAACCCGGTCACACACCAAATGCGTCCAAACCTCACGTGAAGTATTCCAAAAGAACTGTCTCATAAAGAGGAATCCAAAAAAGTCTACGGCACGCCAATCAGACGTCCTGAGCTCAAGTTATAAGTGTTTCCGCTCTGAGGGCCCGATTGGTTTCGAGTTCGAACCAACCTGACCATATTCATACTATGCCTAAACCTTGATTTTAATATACCAAAACGACCGTATCGATCCAAAGAATCCTACACAACTAACATTGCATCAATCGGAGGTCCATAAATCAAGTTATGGGCATTTAAGTGAAGATGGTCTGAAAATAGGGGGTCTGGGCCCGGTCCATCCCGGCCCAATACCCCCTGGGTTGCCCGAACTGGGTCGACCCGACCTGGGTCCGAGTATGGTCTAGCTAGCGCGGCCCGGCCCGGCCTGGTGTTCGCGTGGCCAGCCCAGCCCGTCCGGCCTGCGGCCCAGCTCGGAAGTCGGTCGTGACTCGGCGCTGGCCGAGCGGGACGCAAAGGGGCACGACCCCCTTTTTCTGGAAACGTTGGAACCAGTGGGGTCCACCCTAGCAGCAGGTCATGGGGGGGAGGGGTTACGCCCCCTTGGTTTCTTCGAAATGGCCGGCCATGATGGCTAACCTTTGTGTAACTGCGGGACCCCCTCGGGTCCCGCCTCTAGGTGGCACCGACGGCCGGCACAGCCGGCCGCCCCTTTTAAGTCCGCTGCAGCTCTGTTCGACCGACACGGTGTGACGGCGCTCGCCCCTCCCCCGCGGACCACCCCAGCCCCAGCTCCAGTAGCTCTGGTGCGGCGTGACAGTGTCATGCCCCTCCACCGCGGCTCGGCAAGGCCGCTGTCCAGCTCTACTCTGCACGGCACGATGGTGTCGCGCCTTTGCGGTGATCCGACAACCAAGTGTTGACGATCCGCCTGTGATCGGTCGAACATCGTCCGATTCTTTGCTATATGACTCCATCATCCATAATAAAAAAAGTAATGGGGAAGTTTCTGACCATGTTCGTGCAGTCCAAGCCCTTCCTCGTCAGGATGGTATCAAGCGGCCAAACAAAACTCAACAATTGAAGAACAATGAAGAACGGTATTAAAACCTATACATAACAACCCCTACCTCAAGGCTCACCGTTCATTGACGATATCATGAGATGTTGGACTTAGGCTTGTTGATGTTGTAGCAAGGTAGGAGATGAAGGTGATGACGATCATTGGCGCTCGTCGCTTTCGCAAGCCTTCGATCCCGGCTCTAGTGTCGTTCATTAGAGATCTGGCAGAAGAACTTTTCTTTGTGAAGAGAACGTCGGAGTTGTTCTTCATGGATGAAGGAAACTCTCCTATACTTCTCCCAAAATATTTGACAACCAATATTTCATTAAGTCTCCTTCTTTTAAAAGATCTCCAAGCAATTCAAAATAATTCAAAGAGGTGTGACAAAAATAATTAATAAGGTTATTAATTATCTTAGTTGGCTTCATTAAG
This sequence comes from Viscum album, assembly GCA_963277665.1. NCBI lineage: Eukaryota > Viridiplantae > Streptophyta > Magnoliopsida > Santalales > Viscaceae > Viscum > Viscum album. The sequence goes on from OY728165.1 coordinate 934,054,488, forward strand.
CTTGGGAGGTGGAGGGGCTCCACTTCAATTAAAGAGTGTAGTTGTCATGAATTAATCAAAGAGTGGAGTTGTCATGAATTATCTTATTAGGCTTAAGACATTTAAAAAAATTATTTTGAGATCCTTTATGCACTTGAAAAAGATAATGTGGTTGAAAATCTACTTAGTATAAAAGATTAACCATAAAAAGTCATAAAAGAGAAAGGTGGACTGGAAATTAATATCCTTACTATCTAAACTTAACCAAAATGAATCTAAGGATCATGGTATGATATATTTAAACCACATTTATCTTGCATCATTGATTAGGATCAAGTAAGAAAATATTAAATCTTATATTATGATTCTTTCATTATTTGAGAAAGAACTGATGGGGGAGATCCTTGTGAAATGGTCTTAAGATTTCAATTATTACTTTTATGTCCATGGAAGGGTTGTGGTTCCAACCTATAAAATTGAATAATTCATTAGAGAGTGTAATTATTATTTATTTTATGTTCACTATATAATATCCATTATATATATCTTGATATTTATTGAAAATTCTAGTTTTCAAGTATAAAACATCAAGTTTTGTCTCTAGATGTCTCGTTCGTTAATAGTTTAAAGTTGAAAACAAATGAACCTTAGGTAAACTATTTTCACCACCTATTACATTATGTAATTAGTAAGAAGTAATTATTAATTTCATGTTCATATTACCAAGATCCTATAGAGTTTGGGATATAATTATGGTGATCGTAGACAATATAACTGAGGGTAATCACTTTATTCCTATTAGGGAAACTTTAACCATTGATAAATTAGGAATATTATTCATTCAAGGGATATTGATACATAATTTTATTATAGTGACAAATAGTTTATATTATGACCTATGGTTTACCTATTATTTTTTATAAGGGTTATAATGAACTCTTGGTAATATAGAAAAAATGAGTACATCATTCCACATTCAGACCGGTGACTAATACATGTTTACCATTAAAATTCAAGAGGATATATTTCAAACCTATATTTTTTAATTTTTGGGATCATAGTAATCTCATCTATCACTATAATAGTTTTATTTATAATAGATACTAATCATCCATTTAAATTGGTCATTTTGAATAATTATATGGTAGATCATGTCATTCTCAATTATACTACAAAAATATTGGTGAGTCATCCTTGATTGGTCATAATATTGTGAATTAAATGATTGAGTTGGTGAAATTGATTTATAGATGGTTTAACATTACTCAAATCCACCAAAAATAATATGAAAAATATAGGTTATGACCTATGGAATTTCATATTGATGATCTTATATTTCTCTGAGTTTCTCTATTATTAGGTTATCGAAAAATAAGTAAATGGAGGAAATTCACTCCTTATTTTATTATACCATTTAAAATCATGGATAATATCATATAAATAACCTATATACTAGCAATTTTAAACCATTTTAGTTCTATTTATAATGTATTCAGTATTTATCATTTATAATTATATGTAATTAATCTTACTCTAATAATTTAGTTTAGTGATATAGAATTGGATATTGATCATTACTATATAGATTGTCCTATTTGTATCATTTATTAAAGATATAATATTATACAATAGAATTTTATTTATCTAGTATATATATTATGGAAGCATGGAAGTCTTCACGATGAAACTTCAGAGTGGGAGGTTAAGTTTAAAGATCAACGGTTGGAATTTTTTTCTTAAAAGGATCAATAATGTTTCTTAGGGATGAGGTGTTGGATGGTGGGGATTTTATAACAAACCATGAAATTTTAAGTAATTAAATTTATTAAAATTTTTTTTATTTACTCTTTAAACTGAGAGGTTTAAAATTTAAAATATTTTGAAGAAGGATTAGAAGTGAAACAGGGGGGATAATATTAAGTATTGGTATTGGATTTACATTGAGTATATGGTTTCTTAGTCATGGGTATACAGTGGTATATTATATGGATTTTAAGATATTTTTTCCTAGATAATGGGTACCTAATGGACTATAAATGGGTGTCTGATGTCCATAAGGTTTCCAGTATTCTATTACCAAGTACTTAGTAGTAGTAAAATTATATTTTATACCGAATGAATATTTATAATTTCATTTATCAATGAAAACTTTTAAGATGTTTCCTTTTTTTCATTAAATCTATTTCACCTAGGAAACTCTCCCAAACCATTAGAAATATATTATATCCTATCTAAAGTGAATCTTTCCTTTGATATTGATCTTGATCACTCCCCAACTTTTTTCCATACTCTTCCTTCAACAATGTTATCATATAGCTTCACCTTATTATTTTTATCTCTAAATTAAGTAAATAAAATCTCTAATATACTTCATTATAGGAATATAAATTTTTATATTGGGGGAATATTTTCTTATTTTATCACTTAAATTGGGTTCAACAAACCATTTGCTTAGTGTCCCTATCTATCTCGATTATTACTTTAGTGATTATGATAGTAATGTCATGGGGTTGAGTGAGTGATAATAGAAAAAAAATCTTCTAGAAAACATTTTTAATTTTTTTTACTAAATATGAATAATTTTTTATTTTACCATACCTTTATAGATAGGATACTTTTATATGATTACATTTTTTATTTAATTCAATTTATTTGTATCCATCTCATTTTAAAGGATCTCTTATGTGATATTTAGTTAGTGGAGAAATAGTATTTTTTATATATGGTTTATGCATGTTATAAAGGTTATATAGATAATATATTATTGATATATATATAATATTCATTTCTAAGAGAATAGGGGCCACCTAAGTGAGGTTAAATATATATACATATATACTTATATGTATGTGTACATACCTTTCTATAAAAAAGGATCCTTCTAAACAAGGATGAATATATATATAACCCTTTGATTGAGGATATCTTATTCCTCCTAGATTGGATTATGAGTATGACTTGATGAAAGTATGGTTTCTTCCAATGTGACATTGTGTGCATATAGAAACAATCCCCTCAGTTAATATAATTCATTTCAATTCAGAAATTACATGATCAAAATTCTAAAATTTTATTTTTCTATATATGTTTTAATGATACTGTATAAACTATATCTTATGAAAAATAGGTATGGGTGAGGTGGTGACCTTTTAAGGGTTAATTTATAATAAAAAGAAACATATATACCCTTAGGATGAATATAAGTGTTATTTTTTATTATCCAATAAGGGTAAAATAAATTTCATATGAGGTTCGATAGATCACAAAGGTAGGAGGATTGGTTTTTTTCAAGCTAGTGATGGTTGTACTGTACAAAGATAGACTTAGTTTTTTTTTTGTTTTTTTATTAAGATATAAACATTACTGATGAATTTTATTTTATTTCTTTTATTTCAACCTATTTAATTGTTGTATCCCAATTTTATGAATATTTAATATATAGTTTTTCATGAATATTTCATAGTGATTTCATGTCTATTTTATTTTTTACTTTTAGTAATTATTCATAAATACATTGATAGATTAAATTGATTAAAATTTTACTATATTTATCCCTATATGTTTATTCCCACCACTTGAAACTGGGAAGAATTCCTAAGGTATTATATCAATTGATGTTGGACCATGGGATCTAAATTGGGTCATTAAAAATCTGTAAATAAAAATCAACCAAGAGGAAAACCCTTATTGAAAAAACTAAATCATTAGATACTCATAGAGGAAACCAAGTAAATATGTTCTAATTATCCAAGATATAAAATAGTAAAATGGGAAACAAATAAATTTTAAAATTTTAATTTAATTATTAATTATATAAAAACATATAAATAAAATAGATGAATCATTACTTTAAATTTATTGTACTCCTACATGTAAAATAGTTGTAAGGAAAACATTCCACAGAACTATTATATACCACTACCTTTTCATATTTTTAAATCCACACCACACCATATATTCTAAATAAATTACATTAGAATTTTTTTTCTTCATATTTGATTGATATTATATTTTTCATTAAACAATCATCATTCATATTTTCCCTTCTCCGTCACTTTCAACAAATAGAAACAATTCCATAGGTTGTGATGATTATTTATAAAATAATTTTTTAACTATAACAAAATATATATATATATTAGATTAATTTACTAATTTTGTTTTAATTTAGATGTAAAATAAAAATATAGTCAATATTAAAACTATAATTTTTATTAAGCATGTTGTGTAGTCATCATGGGATGTAGTTATGAACAAGAAAAATAGGTCATCCTCAGAACATTCCAAATTGATACCACCATGTGAAAAAAAACATATTAACATGGATCTCATTAACTATCATTACATGGATCAAAATAGAGAAGTACAAAATTATTTATTTTCAAATAAATACTGGAAAAATCATCTTTCATAGCTATATAATTCAAGGGACTGCCATTTTGAAGTCTTTAATGCTTTTAATAGAAACCTACAAATAGAATTTATTTCACCCCATAAAATTTCTATTCACATGAACCATCATTTCCCATATATGAATCCCCCTATTAGGGATGAAATGAATCACAAATCTTCTAAAAAAATAGCACCACCAGATGCTAGCACAATAGACATACAATCTTTATTTGTGTCCTGCTTTTCAGATGTGACACCATGAAATTGATGTGCCAGAAGATATGATGTTAAGGAACAATACTCATAGAAACAAATCAGTCAAAAAACACAATATTCAAACTATCAAACACAAGAATTCCAGATAATCAGAAGTAAATAAATTCAGAAAAAAAAACTTTTGTTTTACATTTTTCAAACAATTAAGTTCAACATCCATGGAAGAACACTATCTTCATAATTATTTCATCTATTAGATGATTCTAAGATAAAAAAATCAAGCATCTATAATGTATGATAATGTTTTAATTTTTTTCCCATCAACGCTACACATATCCATATATGTGCTCCCACCTACATTTCTAAAGGGGCCCAAATGGTCATCTAGTTTCACCACCATCTAAGTTTTGTGGATAACCCACCATTGAGCCTAGGTGACGATTGATAACCTCTAGAAAATGGAACCTTTATACTAGACCCATATATTAGGTAGGTTACACTAAATATTCAACACCCATATCTATATCCATCCAACTGAACACTTCTATTACACTACCATCAAACAAAATCACTATCCAAATAGGATACCACCACTGTACATATTTTTGTTTCCACATCATTTATCATAAAGATAAACTATCATTTAAATTATATATGTCCGGTAGAAAAAAATGCAATGAACTAAAATAGTATTCACGTCCTAACAATATCCCACTTGAAGTTTTTTTCAATGATCTCTTGAAAAATATCCAACACTTAAGTATAAACAATTATCTTATAGTAGTTTATCTACCTCTATCTACATACCCAATTCCCACTAAGGCACAATGTTTCCTCATATATTCTTGGATTAATACCTTAGTGAACATGTATAATCATTTATACCTATTGATACTTATTATCATTAAATCCTTTTTCTCTAGTAACTTCTGGATGATATTATATTTTAGATTTATGTGTTTCATATATTCATGTAATACTGGATTATTCTTTATATATTTTTGTTTTTGGGTCCTTTGATCAAGGCATCATCATTTTTAAAAAAAAATGCAGGATTATGATATAAGTGAATCGCATTCTAGCAATTATAAAATAATAATCCACCTTCATACATCAATCCAAGTTCCTCCAAAATATTCCTCAGACAAATTATCTCCTTCATAAAAACATTTCTACCAAATATTTTTATTTTATGGTGTAAAATTCTATGACTGATTTCAATCATGACATCTAGATCATTTTCATAATTTAAATGTAGGCAAAAATCTAATTGTACTTTTTCAAGTATCTAAATATCCACCATTGTATGTATCAACATAACCCTATAAAGGATCATATGTACTAAAATGTAAGGTTTTATCTTTCATTCCTTTGAGATTATATATGATCTATTTTATAGATTCATAGGTTTATTTCCAAAAATTTGAAATTTAATGGCTGAATAATCACACTAAATGTGATATATTTGAATGATTTCACACCATAGATTATATCAGGATTCCTACAGCTGATGTAAATGGCACTTTCACTATGTTCTTCACATTATCCTAAATATTAAACACTTTATCTTTAGATATTTTAAAACATTTGGTACATGGAGTTGATATTGTCTTGCATATGACCATACAAAACCTATTAATAATCTTCCAAATGTTTTCCCACTATGACAAAACCAATATTTCAACCTTCCTATCTCACTCAATATATATCCCTAAGATTTTTATAGCTTCTCTATGATCCTTCATTCCAAATATCTTGGAAATATATATATTCATCTTTAGAGTCCTGTTATTTTATAGGACCTTTATAATAATATCATCTAAATACATGTGTAATAAGATGTTACTTCTATCTTTAAAGTCCTTTTGGTAGAAACAATGATCTATGTTACTCTACATTAAGCCTTAATCTTCCATGAGTGATTCTAACATTTGAATCCATTATACTGGTTCTATTTTCAATCCATAGATAATCTTATTCAGCTTTCACACCAAGTTATTATTATTTTGATTTACTAAACCTTTTAGTTACTACATTTAATTTTTGTCGCATTAGTTTCTGAAGAAGGAATGTTATTTTAACATCAATATTCTATAGATAAAAATCATTAAAAGAAAAAAAATTGGTCACCATCAATATTATCGTGTGTTTAACAACTGGTGAAAACGTTTTAGAGAAGTTGATTCCAACTATATATTAAAACACCATTGAAACTAACTTATCCTTGTATCACTTAATATCACAATCCACTTCCTTTAAATAAAAAACCCCATTTATTATCAAGAATATTTTACCTTATGGTAAATTTTTTATCTCCCATGTTTTATTTATGCGTAACAAATCCAACTTCTCTTCCATCACTAACTTTTATTTTCTGGAATCGATAAGATTGACTTCCTTTTCCAGAATCTTGGGTTATTATACATATTTTAAAGTATAAAATGTAATTCATGAAAATAACTCTAAAGTAGTTTTCTAACTCTATAATACAACCTTAAATTTCACTATGTTTCTATCATGTTTGGTATTTCTTTATCTAATAATATAAATTCAAAATTCCTATCTTTAGGTGCTACCATTTGACCCATAGAAGCCCTAGAGAGCTCTAGTATATCTTTTAATGTAATATTTTTTGGTTTTACTATACTACTATATAAATTCTATGAAACTTTTCCCTATCTGGAAATCTAATTTATATTCACTAGAATTTACTTAGTTGAATATTTTACTTATTTTCCTTCTTCAAGTTCTCATATTTATTCAAGATCCACTCATTGAAGAAAACATTTCAACTTTTGATAACTAGTTTCTTATCATCATCCCTAAATAAAAAAATAAATTTTTTATCTTGATATCAAATAAAGAAATATTCCTTGTATTTTTCATCAAGTTTATATCGATCCATAGAATCCCCATGTTCATATACAATATTCTTAAAAAAATTATGTGGTTAAGTTCTATAGATTTATCATACCATATAACATCTTGAATTCCATTCCCCACCGATTTAATAGCCTTATAATAACTAATTTTGTTGTAAATTTGAATGTTTTCTTCAAAATTTCCATGGATATTCATGAGTGAATCCTCTTTCTATGAACCTTCCCCATTAATGTTTGATTTATTATCTCATACACACAATTTTTATATGGTGTTATAGGTACCATATTCTCAATTAATATCCCTCTAGGCCTAAATATGTTCTATAAAATCCTTCCACTATACTCACAACCATTTTCTAACCTTAAGAAATTCCACTTACTTCTAGTCTTATTCTCCACCATTTCCTTCCAATAAATAAACACTTCAAATACATCATTTTTTTATGAAAATAAACCCAAACTTTTTTACAAGGAATCATTAATTAATGTCACAAAGTATTATGATCCACCATGAGATCAGATATAGGAAGGCCCTAAAAATTAATTTAAAAATGCTATAGCTTCTGGATTTTAGTTTTTTGTCTTAGTAGAATGAATGACACCTTTTTTTTCATCCCAAATATGTAACTCTCACAATTCTTGAAGTCTATATTATCCATATTCAACTTTCCCTTTTTCTCTATAACCTTCCATTTTTTCACTGATATGATTTTGTTAATAATTTCATAAAATTGAACTCATTGATGTTATTTCTCTTACAGTTATCACTCCCTTTGATTTTATAGTCAAATAAAAGGTTCCATACTTAATGCCTCTTTACACAACCAGTGAACACTAAGTGATCTTCCATACTACATTGGTGAAGCTCATTTAAAACCCTAGTTTATACAAATATCCCATATAAATAAAAATATTGTACATACCTTGTATGTGTTGAACAATTTTGAGGTCAAGGTATACTTTATTCTTCATTTGGACCTTCACATAACTCTTTCCCATGATTTCTATAAATTCATCATCCACCAAGTGCACCTTTCCAAACTTTATGGACTCATAATTTCTCATGAAACTCATCACTATTATTGAGTTTAACAATGAATAGGGATTAATGATCAATGATTCCATAAAATCATATAAACTCAGTATTATTCTATTACTCCATTTACATGAAAAAAAATTAACATAATTTATGCTTCCAAACCCTGATCATTTTTAGATTCCTATTATTTCCCAACTATCCTTCCTAAGATGGCCTTTCTTTCTATAGTGTCAATATGTTTGGAATGTACCATTTAAAATTCCTCAACTTTTTCTATGTGACTTATCTTCTATCCTCCTCTAACTTTTCTTTTGATGATGTGGCCATCTTTTTCCATATAAATTAAAAAAACTATCAAATTGTGACTGAAGATATATTTATCTGGTATATTTATTAGGGATAAGACCACAAATATACTTAAACACTGCATCATTATTCCTATAAGAGTTTCTCATTGAAATTATCATCACTTCCCCTCATTATAAAAGTGATGATAATCATATAAATTCCCAAACATCTTCCATGACCATCATATAAAAAATTATATAACTTAAAATCACGTTAAGGTTACTAATATGATCTATCTCAATACCTCCTCCCACCTATACCAGTACTCATGGGCTAACAATGGATAGAGTAAGTGACCCATGAAACCTTTGTTCAATAGGACTCAAGTTGGAAACTTTTACCAAGGGTATGAAACATGTAATGGGAGGAATTACCATCAATAATTAATTTAAGGACAAAAGATGAGATGATATCCACAAATCAACACCAAAAAATTTCCATTCCAAAAATAAATTCCCACAAAATTAATGTTACTTAGTTATCAAATACATTACATCAAGATGATATATGAAAAATAAACTCGATAATACAAGTCATATACCAACTCCATACAAGCTACCCAAACTATAGCTCTAATCTCTATCATATTATCATATAAAAAAATAGAAACCTTTGGTGGGGTGAGTACTTGGGAGTACTGAGTAGGATCATCCTTCTAATACAAATCAATATTCATGTGTAATAAATATTAAAAATTAAGCTTGAGTGAATCCATCAAGAAAAAAAATAAATTCATAATATAATAACTCACATAACAAAGCAACAATGGAATTAATAATCCATAACTCCACTTACCACTTCCACTACATCCATATCCATGCTCATACATGTCTGTTTAGTGTCTTCTCTAACTCAAATTTGTAGTGATCCCATAGGATCTCCCCACACCAAATGATCAGGGAAACAAGGTGGACACAACTAAAAATATATCACAAATACCAAACTTTTTTATATTAAACCATGAATCATGTTCCCACACACCAAAATATATATCCACATGCCCATATTTCCCATCCATATCCATTATTCCAACTCCATATTCTGCATCACCACATATCATCTTCAAATATACACTTCCCAACCATAAGTCTATAGGGTAATGTAAACATAAAGTACATTAACCTCATTCCCTCCTCCTTTCATGAACATCCCACATCTATGCACCATCATGATTTTGATTCCTCTACCAACTAAATATCACCATATTGAATCCATAGCAGTATGATATTATGAACATATAGAGAATCAACCTCATTCTATACCCCTACCATCCATGACCCACACTAAACAAAATCATCATCAACCCACAACCGCTTACATAATCCTTACCATAATTTGAAAACTATTTACAAGGAAGCATGTTTTTTAATAAATAATTTACATCAATAGCACAATCAATGTTACGGTAAAATAAACCACACAAAAAAAATTTCACATTTCCACATTATCTCTATCAACATCATTTATCAATTTATACCCTTATTGAATTTGATGTTTAATCATGCAAACAAAACTTGTTTATAAATAATTAACATCATGTGGCTCATTTTAATTCCATCCTTGATTATTTTCATTCCAATTGCATACGTTGTTCATATTTAATTCATATTTAAACTCATAGTCATGGGGAACCCAGTCATCCATTCATTACCCTTTATGTTCCATTTGATCATCATTAAATATATTATTATAACATCATTCAGTTAATACTTAAATAACTAACAATTTATTACATCCCACTCTACTACACATTTTACACTCATTATGTAATCCTTGTTCCATTAATTTCATAGCTATAAAAAATTAAAAATCTACTAAACTCCCTATCCTTTCATTCCGTATTAATTTCATAATTCATCAAGAATTATTTTTAACAATAAATGAATCAAGTTCCCAACTTACCCATTATAACCACCCCATCACCATATTCACATTAATTTCTACTCTCATTTTATATTCTTAAACATTTTACTAGTTCATAAATATTCAAGAGGGATCAGAACCACATATAACAATCATCACCCATTCCCCTATCAAATTTCTAAATCAGGTTTAACAAGTTATGTTATTAATAATCAATTCAAGATTACACTCCCCATTCAATTCCCCCATTTATCATTATTTCATAAACTAGTTTTACAAATGTTATTTTAATTATTATTATATAACCTAGTTTTATTCGAAATCAATAAATTCATAGTAAGAATCAATTTTACTACACACCCATTTCAAAAAAGTAAAACCATCAGCACTAACAACATCAAGAATCAAAAAAATAGCCATGAACTTATTATTTTTAGTTTCTAGAAGTTCCCACTTCCATTACCGTCATTAATCGTATAGTTAATTAAGAGAGTTTCAATATTCCTTATAACTACAAAATTATAACCATAGAAACAAACACAAATAATAAGAATCAAACAGATCCAATAGTATATAAATCACAAAACACCTAAAATTTCATTTTTTTCATAATTTCAACTTCCTAGTATATCACTCTCTTATTTGTTTCATTCTTATTTAATGTGTGTTTTCCATAAAATATTTCCCTCTCTCCATAAACAAAAAAAACACTAATTAAGAATAGTCAATAAATAAAGAATTAGAGCATGATTGTATGCATGTAAGTCATCATAGTAGGTCTAATCATTTATTTTACCCTAGAATATAGGAGATAAAATTAAAAATCTATTATATTAAGAAATTAAAGTAACATACATATCAAGAGAACCGAAACTAATCTTCAAGGTTTAAAACTATTTTCGCCAACCTATAATAGATAAAAGAATCAACCATAGCCCTTTAGAACTAAGAACCAATGCTAGTGATACCATTCCAAAATATGGAACATGAAAAAAAAGATATAATATAAGAAAAGAAACCCTATATTAAAGGAAATTTTATACAAAAATTTAAAAGGTTCATATAATTATATGGATTCCAAAACTCCCTCAAATATACCTTGGAACAAGCCATGGCTCAAGGGAAGAGAATGAAGTAAAAAACTAAATAGATAGATGACCCTCTTATCGAAAAAATAAAAAATTCCTCCACAATAGTATAGAGATATCCACTATAACCATGGTGGACTTTGTTAAAAGATATTTGATATCCTTGTATTAAAAATGACCATATCCTCCTCAAAGACCATTGGCATTTAAAAAAATATAATAGGAAAGACTAGTCCAAAACTAGCACTATGGTGTAGTTGTATTTCCCCATCATTATTTTGGTCTTCCATGCTGAAGGATATGTAATAAAAACCCCCATATTTTCATTTTACAACTCACCCACACAAAATAACCCTTTCTTGACTCCCTCATTATGCATCAGTGTCATGGATTTTAATACAACCATTTGGACCATCCCATTTATCACAAGGAACTTTTCAAAAAGACTCTATCCACCATTCCCTATATCATGACATGGTGAAACCCATATCACTATTTCATCCTCCACCTTGTGTGTTCAACCTCTCTCGAAATCACCCACATTCACCAATAAATATAAACCTATTTCATGGGGATGAACTCATAAGTGGTAAGGTGGGTCCAAATTCCAATGATGTACCACACCCTTTATCATTCCATAGAGATATTTCCTTCACTATTTTCAATTTCCCATCCTCCTCTACTTATAAACCCACCACTTCTTTCACTACAATGATTTCAACATCCCCATTTCACAAAGGGAACTCACCCCTTGAAAAAAAACCCTCCACCATGAGTGTTTAATTTCATGTGGTGAAATTATCATCCAAATGGCCTAATCACTAGACATAACTCCTAAAACACTCACTAGTATTACCCTATCTCCAAAATAGTCACCATAAATGGCCACCCTGGTCATTTTATTGTTCCTCATTTGGCACAGTTGATCCTCCCCAACTAAAATGCCCATAAAAAAGGCCTCCATAGCCATTTCACTACATTTTTTGTGAAAATAACCACAAAACCATCTATAAAAAACCCTGGACTCAAAATAGATAGCTCTAAAATGGTTACACCACAACCACACATCTAAAGAAACTCACTATGTCTTGCACCAAGCCTACTGTTATGGTGTGGTGGACCTCAAGATAGCCAAAACTCATCTCTAACTCTTGAAACACCTCCAAAATCCCACATGATTCATCCAAACTCCCAAAAACATAATGGAACAGATAGGAAGGGTCTAGTACATTGAATCACATACCTTTAAAACTATTCTAATACTTGAGAATAAAAAAACTCATGATGAATGAAGAAGGGAAGGTCAAAAAAACCACTCCATGAGAAACATCTCATAGATATTGGTTTAAATCAAACATAACCATGACACAAAAATAATATGTTCTTAAAACATAGTTCATAAAAAACCAAAACTACACACTCAATAAAGACATATTTTAAACAAGAATGAGGCCATAGAAGGGAACCAATCATAACACTAACCACATGGGCTCACAACTAGCTTCCCATTAACTACTCCTTTCACTACAATCGAATTCCTTCAAATAATAATCACTATTGAAATGAAATCCTCTTCTTATTTAAAACCTTTTTAATAAACTAGTTTCAAATGATTTCAATAAAAGGAAATTTCTTTAAATTTTAAATAAAAATCAATACTCACTTTTAAATTATTTTTATAAATCCACCACATGTTATTATACAAAGTATTAAATTCATTCAAAAATGTTCTCCTGAAAAAACTTTCTATCAAATACTAAGAAACTTACTAAATCCTAAGGTAGTCATATTGATGATACCCCACAACATTAAACAATAAATAGGTCAACCCCCTAGAAATAACACACCTTGATCTACTTAAACATATAATGATAAGAGGAAAAATATATTTACAATATCACCTCACTCTCCTACTATGGAAACTATGATCCCCAAACCATATAGTATTCATCTCAACCTTCCTAATTGGTCAAAAGAAGAATTTACCTAAACCCTATATCATTAATAATTATATCTCCATGACCTCTTATTGATCTCTCGCCACTTCCTAAGACACAAATTTAAAATTTATGATTGATCATTGAATCTTTAGCATCAAATATGACTAAAAAATATACACTCATTCTCTCTCATCGGGTGGGAAATATAGAAACTAGCTAACCAAATCCAAGAAACATATCCCAAAGTTATGTGTGCTCTCATCCCCTATTGAATCTACCTAATCTATCTCATATGATCACTCATCTACACTTGGTAGAAGAAATAATTATTTAATAATTCAATAAATCCATCCACGTGCATCTCTTATGGGTATCCACACTTTATCTGCCACCATATTCATGTAGCTTTTCAGAACAATCCAACTTCCAACAAGACTAGGAACTGATATAGAGTATTAACCAACCTAATGGAAACCTTAACTTCCTCTAACTAATCCTCATGAGTTATTGGCTCCATCAAAGAACAATAGTACTTCCTAATTCTAAAATGTGTTCAAGGATTTGTACCATGATTCATCTATCTTATTTCCATGCATAACATCTCAATGGTGTTTTAATGATATGACTTCAGATCAAAATAAATCAAGGTTAGTATAATATACACAATCACATCTATCATCATAGTAGAAAACAACATTTCACAAGAAAGAATCATTAATTAATACACCACCACTTTCTAACCATCACACCTAAATAATATTCTATATATCTACATCACCACTCCCCATTAGGAATGACATCATACCACATCTATCATGTCACCCACATATCCCAACCCATATTATTTAAACTAATCCCATCCCCACTACACAACACATACTAATAGATTATCCATACTAAAAACTCCCAATTAAAACCCAAAAAATATAGAAAATGTAACCCAACCAATTATAGAAAACATGATAAGAAATAACCTATCCATCATTATTCTTGTATAAGATTTATGGATAGAAACAAGGGAATTAGTAAAAAAATTACATGTTTTTAAAACAACACTTTTTATTACTATATTTAAGTGTTTAACATTTTATGTGAGGTGTGTAATTAATATAGTCACAGAAACAAAATAAACTAAATGGAATGGAATTATAGATAAAATAATCTCTTTACATTGATTTTAAACAAACATATTAGTTTTAATGTAAAAAAATGTATTAAGGAAAAAATTTGGGTTAACTAGTCTTTAGCATTACAATTTTTATTTTGGGGAAAACATATTATCTAACAAAACATAACAACATTTCAAATTAGTCAGTCATTAAGAAATGTATCACAATTGAAACGATATTTCCAAATTTTAAAATTCAATAAAGTTATCTCACTTTAAATGAGAATTTAAATTATGAACATGTTTAGTTCTTATGCACTATGTTTGAAATTCTTACACAATAGTCCTATAAAAATTTTACCACACAAGTAACATGTTTTGAAATTAAAAAATAAACATTATAATTTTACTTCCTTGCATCATGTTGTTCATACTTAAATTAAATATGTCTTTAATCACATAATTACCAATGAAACATGCTTTTAAAGTACAAAATGAAACTGCATAAGTATTTCTTCCATTATTGATATTTATGGCAATAAAATTAAGGGTTATTTATTTACTTTACATCAAATAAAACAAGATTCAAATATGTATAAGGGATATGTTTTTTTCAATATTTTTCTAAAAAATTCTCAACATACTATATTATTAAATAATTATATATTGAGGTTTTTATAACTGATCACACAAACATAATTCAATACTTCTTATTCTTGTTGAAATTAAAAAAAACTACATTTTACCCTTACATATGATCATTTATATTTAAAAAATTAAAAATTTAATAAAAACATGATTTCATGTATCATATGTAAATAACTTATCACCAAAAAACTTTATCAATTATTGAAAATAAGAGAGAAATTTTCTTTATGTATAATTTATCATGTTTTTAAAGGGTTTATCACTAATAATACTTGTCATACATCCAAAATTAAAAAATATATAATCAAAATCTATCATAACAATGATTTTATAACACATTCATGTTATATAATATGATTAGAAGGTGACACATAGCATAAAAAATTATACAGAATTTAAAATACTTCTATGAATTGATTAAAACTATTCATTTCATCCTATCAATATGTAAATATCAAGGGGAAACATGGTTCTTAAAGGTTCTAAAAATATAAAATTATTATACTGTAATAACACTTCATGAATTATTTTTTAACTATTATAATCATTATAGAAATAGATTAGTATCTTATACACTTAAAAAATAGAAATGGAAATCAATTTAAGGAAAATCATGTTGTATCAAGCATGGGGAAACATATCCACATCCCAAAAATTCCCTAGTTAATCAGAATATAATTTTTATTTAAAATTTTAATCCTCCTATTAAGGTGAACTATTTAATTTAGAAATAAAAATAAAAATCATAAACAAATACAACATGGTATCATAATAATTGAACATACATTATATCAAGAATGAAAATGCCAATATAGATAATGATAATAATGCTGGTGTATCCCTATGATTTTTCCCTAAAATGGATACACATTCACCAAACCATTTTAGTAAGTTTTAAAAGTACTTGATTTGAATCATAGGGGCCTCAAATATCTAGGTCCTAGCTAGAAGCTTTGGTCTATATCACAAATTTTTCTCAAATTTAACTACAACCCTACCAATACTATATCTTCCTCACATGTTCCTAACAACAATTTCCACCCTATCTCTCAACCATTGTCTCTTATAACATTCTATCACAACCCACCTCATTTAGTACCCCTCATGATCTAGAAATTAAGAGAGGGAGTTACATCCAAATACTTCCATCTATAGGGAATGATTTGGTGACTATAATTGGGGGTATAAAACATGTAATGAGGGGAATTACCCTCAATAAATAATATAAGGATAATAGATAATATGAGATCCACCAATCAAGAAAAAATAAAATACATTTCAAAAATAAATTCCAATAACACATATGTTACTTATATGTCAAATTCATTAAATCAAGATGATATATATATGAGGAACTCTAAAATATAAGACATCAACCAACTCCATCCAAGGTACCCAAACAGTAGCTCTAATATCCATCATATTATATTGTAAACACTTAGAAAACTTTGGTGTGGTCGATACTTGGGATTAATCAATAGGATCATCAGTATAATAAAAATAATACTCACTATAAAATATATATTCAAGAGTAAATATGAGTGAAACCATCAAGAAAAAATAACTAATTCATAATATAAGTAGTCTCATAACAAAGCAAAAAATAAAATTCTTAACCACCAACTCTCTATACAATTCCATAGAATCATCATACAATTACCCCAAATCATGGTAATGAAACCAATCCCAACATCAATAACTTAAAAAATTCTCTATTCTATAACTATTACCATAACAATTCCTTCTTTAGGCCCAAAAATCACTTCTTAACTCCTACAAATCAGTTTAGAGTCTTTTCCCACTAAAACTAGAAACGATCTAGTATGAGATCCCCTCATTAACCAATAAATGATGAAAGAAAGAGAAAACTAGAAACATATAATTAATATCAAACTATTCCATAATCAACCATGAATTACTTTCCCATGCACCGCAACATAAAACTACATGCCATTATTTCCCATATATATCCATCATCCCATAACCACATATCATTATCACATATCCACTTCCCAAAAATAAGTATTTGTGGTAATGTAAACTTGAGGGGCATCAACATAATGCTCTCCTCATTCCATGTATATCCCCCAACTATTAACCACCATGCTTCTGATAACATCACCAATCATATATCATCATAACAAGGTCATCTAGTATGGTATTGTAAATATGTAGAGCATCAACCTTGTGTCCTACCCCTACCATGAATAACCCCCACTATGCAACATAATCATCTCCCCAAAACCAATTCTATAATCCCAAACACAATTTAATAACCATATATTATGATGCATGTTTTGAAATAAAGAAGAAACATCAATAATAAAAAAAATGCTTCAAGAAAAGAAACCACATAAACAAAAAAAATTACATTTCTATATTACCTCCATATCCATCATTTACCAAATCCAATCCTCATTGAACTTATTTTTAAATCATCCAAACCATTATTTTTTAGAAATAATTAATTTCCCATTGAACATTTTAATTCAATCCTTCACTATTTACATTACATATACACAAAATGAGTATATTTAAATCATATTTAAACTCATAGCCTTGATAAACCCATTCATTAATCCATTATCATATATGAGACATTTATTCTTCATTAAAAATATTAATATAAAATTAATCAGTTGATACTTAGATCATTAACAGGTTATCATCAATAATTATTAAATTCTCTATCAATTTATTTTTATCAATATTAAAATCTAGATTTCACTCCCCTTTCAAATCACCTTTTCCACATTATTTATTAACCAAATTTTTCAATTTTTATTTCCATTACTATTACATAACCCAATTTTATCCAATATCATGAAATATATAATAATCATCAACATCCCTATACACCCTTTCATAGAAAGGTAAATGAGTAGCACTAACAAAATCAAACATCAATAATTTTCAACCATTCACTTCTTTCTTTCTATTTCTAGTATTTTCCATTCTTGCTACCTTCTATATATGGTTAGTAAATTAAGAGAGTGTCAGTATTCCTTATAACAAAAACTATATAACCAAATTATACAACATAATTAATTATCATCAAACACATCCAATAGTATTAAAGTCATAAAACACATAAAATGATCCTTGTTTTATTCATAAGTTCCACTTCCTTGTATATCAGCCCTTTATTAGTATCATTATTATTTAATATTTTTTTCATATAATATTTCTCTATCCCTGTAAACTAAGAAAATCCCTTAAGAAACATAAATCAATATAGAGGGAGAACATGATTGTATGAATGGAAGTAATCACAATAGGTCTAATCAATCATATTATCACATAAGATAGAAGATATTTACAAAAATCCCTTACCTTAAGGAATTCAAGGAAATTGTACATCAATAGAACCAAAACCGATCACAAAGGTTTACAACTATTTATTACAAACTATATAGGATCAAAGTATCAACCTTGATACTTTAAATCCAAGAACCAATGTTAGTTCTAACATTCCCAATGATATAACACAATAATAATTATATGATATGAGAAAATAAACTTTAAATCAAGGTTTGATGCCAAAATTATAAAGCTTTAGATCATTATAAGGATGAGAAAACCCCCTAGAAGAGACCCTATAAATGGAAAAAGATTGAGAGAAGATAATAAAGACAAAAAAATAAAATTTCAACTCTATTTATATAGAAAATAGAATAATCATATATCATGGAAAATATATATCTACAATGGTCATGGTGGAATTTTTCAAAAGAGATTTAAAATCCCTGCATTCAAAATAGCCATACACTCTTTGAATATCACTGGAATATAAAACTATTAATTTTGGGTTGGATTAGTTCCATAGTTGGAACCATGTAATAGGTAATTTTCCCTCACCATTTTACACTACCATGAAAAATTCTATAGACTATAAATCCTCAACTCATTGTTTTCAAACTCACCTTCACATATTTTCCCCTAATTGATTTCATTGTCACACAATGAAACCATGGAATGAAATGAAACAATTTCATTTATATTGTTTCCCATAATAAAACTTTTAAATCAAATTTGGACACCATTCCTTAGACTATGATATGAAACCCCCAGTTCACCATACCATGACCCCCACCTGCACTCTCGACTTCACTAGAGCTCAACTACATGCCTACACCTATGATATGGTGACATCCTAACATGTTGAAGGGTAGGTAAAAATTCACACAATGTAAAATTAACTTTACTATAGAATTAAATATCCTCCCTCTCTATTTCTAATAGATCATCCTCCTTGTCTCACTACACCACCACATCTTGCACTATCTCTGTTTTGACATCCCTGTTTCACATAGAGAATTCCCCAATGAAAAACTCCCTCCTCCATGGGAGTTTCACTTCCTACCATGTACCTCTCATCTAAATAGATAGAACCATGGATGAAACTCCAAAAACACTAACTATTTCACCAATTTATCCAAAATACTTTCCTAAAACAACAACCTTAAGTGTTTTAGGGGTCCCATATTTTCCATAGGTGTCCCTCTCCAACCGAAATACCCACTGAAATTGATAACCTGGTCCTTTCACTCTGCATATTATTACAAGAACCACACAACCATCTATAAAATTTCCTTACCTAAAATTTTGTGGCTCCAAAATTCCTACATTAGACCCTCGCCTCCAAAAAAAATATCACCACAACTAGTACTCCACTAACTATTATGGCGTGGTGGCCCTAAAGATGGAAAAAACTACTCTATAGCCTATGGAAAAAATCTAAGATCCCTCGTGATGAATCCAAACATCTATAAATGAAAAATAATGGTATGGAAGGTTCCATAACATTACATGATCTTACAAAATTCTATAATATAAAAAAATCATGAAAAATTATCTTTTCATTGTGACCACCTTGTTTATTGCTGAGGGATTCTCATATATGTGCACAACACTCTTCATTAACTCCACTGATATCTTCAACACTCCAATTTTGAAATCTATATTATGGGATAATGATATATATATTTTTCTAATAACCTTTCAATTTAGCCTCTCCCATTTTTCATTATCCATATCCCCCGGAATGATTCCATTAAATGGAATTTCTAGGTCTTTTGGTTGAGATTATCTATTATCATCATTATCCAAAATCCAAATTCTTTTCTACTAAACTTATCAAACCAAATATTACCATAATATAACTCTATCCATTTTATTAATGAGAAAAAAATTCAAACTAAATAAATAAAATATCATGTTATAAGAGTTTTAGTTGTGATTGAATAGTCAGGCTCTAAAACAATCTTTAATACCAATTTTTTGGGATGCAATAAATCACCAATACCCAAAACACAGCATATACAGATGATATTATAGTGGACAAAATCTCTAGTTACATCCCACTCATCAAACATCATCCTATTACATTGACTTACCAAAAATAGGAAGTCAAATAAACCTCCTCAAAACACCAAATTTCTCATAGAAATTACACACTTCATATAACTCAATGAAAGAATCCATGATTTTTTAGAAATAATGAAATTAAGAAAGAACAATTTATTTTTATTTTGTTCAAACAATTAAGTCATATTTATATAGGAAATCATAACTTTCATATTTATTTCAACTTTAAAATGATTAAAATCTAACAATATCAATCGATTATAACATATTAAAAGAGTTTACTTTTTCCCCATCATTAATAAAAAAAGAATACGTGTTGAACCTTTTACATTTATAGTGGGTACTAGATGATTATATAGTTAAATAACTATAAAAGTTTCATAAACAACCCACCATAGAGCTAGGGTGACTTCCAATACCATGTAGCATATATTACCTGATAGATAAACCTGTTGATCAGGAAATTTATACTAAAGTTTTAAATATTATGACTCTATTAAAAAACTGAACCTTTTCAGTAAACTTCCATCTAATAAAACCATTTTATAACTAAAATTTCATTATTGAAGATCATCTACCATCACTACACTAATCATCAAGACAACCCATTATCCAGAGCCTCTATACCCAATAAACAAATATCCATGGAAATAAAATAGTTTTCACATCCCAACACCCCCTCCCACCACCCTTCCCTCACTCATAATTCCCCTCCCCCATTTGAACACTCCTCCTACACAAAAACAATCTTTCTCACAGAATCCCTCCCCCCCATTCTCCATGCAATAACTACACTCCTCACAAAATCTCCCCAACCCCATTCTCCCCATATGAACCCCCCAACCCCACTCACAATTTCTCCCCTATCATCACATGGTATCCTCTGCACTTTCTTCTAGATGACTAGTTCTTCTTTCCAACTAATTATCACCTATAGGTCTCCTCCCCCACCACTTCCCAAGATTTTTTTTAATGAATTTGAAAAGAATTTAAGTTTTAAACATAAATCTCATTTTTTTCATTAAATAATTGATTGATATTTGGGAATTCATTTTTAGGTAATTAGGGATTTTATGTGTTTAAACTATTGAAATTAACTTGTTTTAACCCATCTCATTCAATTCTATTTCATGCTTTAAAAGTTTTATAAATTAATCTAGTATTGAATGTCTAGTAGAATTTTTTGAAACATGAATATAAATGTCTAAATTGATATATATTTTGGTTTTTAGTTTTGAATTTGGTTGGCTTGAATGAGTTAAAATATCTTATTTGATATTTTATTTTCAAAAAAAAGAATGTTTTATAAAGGTAATATTTTTTATGTTGTTATTATGATTAGAATTATGATTTACATTTAGCCTTGTAAAATTTATATTGATTAAATATATTAATGAAATATTTAAATAAAAAATATTTTTTACATTAAAATTATAGTTTTAATGTATTTATTATTTAAATATATAATATAAATATATATATATAATTTAAAAAAAAATTAGTGTGTAATAATTAATTATATATGATTTATTTCATTGTTTATTTGACTAATGTGAAAATGTTTTTTATGTAATTAACATTTTTTATTGACTATTTTCTTGATAAATTTGTGTACTATATGTGTGTGTGTGTGTGTTTGAATATATTTTTATTTATAGATATGTATAAAAAGTAATCAATTTAAATTTTCTTTTTTATAAATGTTGATATATCATGGAATGATCAGGGTTATTCATCTATCATTACTGATATATGATTTTTTCAATTTTATGTTAGTTTAGTTTAATTATATAGAACTATGTTCTCCTATAAATATATTTTTTTAATTTAAAAATTAGTTATTTTTTACTAAATTCTTAATTTATGTTTAGCAGGATCAGGTGAATCTTCTAGTAGATGTAGGTGCCTTAATAGAGGGGTTCAATCTTGGAACTCTGGTACCCAATTTTATGTATCATTTGATGATATATTTCATCTAATTAGAGAGGGTGTGAGTGCACTGATTCTCCTACTATTCCAAATGATATGAGACACCAACAGATTCCCACTAACAACTCATAAGTGGACTTCATTATCCCATTATATTATTCAGAGATTATGGAGGGAGGTTCATGTAAAATTAATTTTAATTTTTAATGTAAATAATTATATAATTATCATAGCCACTGATATTTTTATAACTGTATAATTTTACATATTTTTTAGTTGAGTTTCAAATATTTTTCGTTGTGAAATTATGGAAGTTATGATAATATTACAAGGGAAGGGTGAAGAGTGATCATTGGGAACTATTTTTGGGTGTGCATACATCGTATAGTGAGTCCATCCATAATTTCTTCCCACCAAGTGGAAGTATTCAATTATATTTTAGTTGTTTGAGGTAGTTATGGTAAAATGTATTACTTTTAATATATAAAATAATATAATTTTCATATGTATAATAACTAAATATGTTGAATTTTGACCATGTATGGTCTTCATTCATATAATTGGGCACTATAGGGCACACCATCCAAACTTAGAACTCAGCATGTGTCATATCTTAGACATAATGTTATGTTATAATTAATTTATCATTAATATATTTTGAAATATTTTTATATAACAAAAATATAAATATATAATTGGTCATAAAATTTACTGTATTTACATTAGTGAGGTGAGCTCGTAGATTAGGTAACGGTATGGATGAAGGAATCATCGGGAGTGTGATCCTGATGTTTCCATCATTATAGTAAGAAAATTATTTAGTGAAAATATATTTTTATTTTATTAAAGTTATTCACATTTTGCATAAGTTAATTATGTATATTTAACAAGCTTATTTTGATGTTGAGATACCAGAGCTTCTAGAGGAGTATCAACATAGTACTATGTTCATATATGAGATATTTCATCGTTCCATGGGGCATGATGATCACAGTTACTCATTGGACTATGTAATAGGTGTCCCATGATTTACAATTGTTAGAGTAGAGGAAATTGGTGCATACAAAGATATGAGGATGCACACATTAGTTGAGGTAGTTGTTGTAGTATAGACTATGGAGCGCATTATAGATGACTGGTTTTAATGGCTTTGGGTAGAGTATGAGGATATATTATCACATATGTATGTACATATAAATGAGGTGACAATGTAGTTTCTTGATGATGGTTCAAAGATATTGGTGAAATAGCTTAAAAGGAAAATAAATTTTACACACACTAATTTTTATTAATATTTTATAATATATAATATGTATAAATTTTGTAGGCTATAGATACAGCTAATGGGAGTCTTCATGAGTCCATAGGTGATATGGATACATGATAAATTTTCTATTTCATTTTAATTATTTAAATTTAAACTTTACATGTATAATTAAAATTCATTTTTTATTTCAAAAATTGATATAGTAAAAAATGTGTCTCACAATGTAGTGTCATAGTAAAAACTTAATAGATTATCCTAAATTCTCTTAAAATCATATGAAAATGATTTCTTATTGATTCAATAAATGTAGGAATATATGTCACAACAATCCAACTTTTCATTTCCTTAGGATGACCAAAATTTCATTTTTAATGTTTTAAAACAATAAAACTACATGTAATAATAAAAACTTGAGAAAAAACTCGCATTAATGTGAAATCATAGGAAATGTAACGCCCTGACCCCAGTTACCTAGAGTCGGTGCATTATTTTAATACATTGGCATGATTACAAGGAATCAAGTCCTGAAGGACCAATCAGTTTAGCATTCTTGGAAAATAGATTACATACATGAATGTTACATTACACTTTATAACATACAAAACAACATAAATAATCCTTTTTGAACGCCATTATTCCCTTGGCTTAACCCTGCATATCAATCACAATAAACATCTTGGAAACCTGGGAAAAATAAAACATAGAAAGGGGTGAGCTCAGATGCTCATTAAGGATAACAATACAGTGGAAACCTTTGTAAATAATCATAAACATTTAAGGCAATGTATAACTAAAACAAAAGCCTTTTAAACTTGAACTTCAGCATAATATGGAAAAAATAAAATGAAGTAATTCCATTTACTTATTCACATGGATATTCTACTAGTAAAATAATCACATGCAATATCACTAACCACTTTCATAATGATGGAATGCATAATTCCATACTATCATAACTATATAGCCAAGACCTCATGCCAAGACTACAAATAAGATTTTGTCAAGGCCTCGTGCCAAGACACTAGTTTCTCTCATGAGACCTACCGATGCATTGAAGAGCTATAGCGGGATCCACCCATCACTTACTAAGTCCAATGCATTCCTCACATGAACAGGTTTGAACATAACATAAATATTCATATTAAAACTAGCATACGAAATGTCAATACTTTCTCCAAAAACCATGAATGGTATAAAATTAACAAATCCACAGTCAAACATATCACAAAACCTTCAATACAATATGGAAGTTTTGTATCATGATAAATAAACTTCAAATAATCTTAAAATCCATCAAAGGATGTTTACATAGATGAAATCAAAACTATTTGAGAGAAATATCACTTTTTCTGAAATCATTGAAAAGTCACAAATTTATAAAGGAAGTAATTTAAAAGATATTTTTGAATCAAAGTGTCCCATACCACTTTCAAACTTTTGAAAATAAATATCATTTCAAAACATTCATTTCCATATAAATAAATCCTTAAAATAATTTTTAAAACATGGACATTAATTAAAAATATTTAGAAATATAAATCTTTAAAACATTTAAAATTCTGATCTCGATAAAGAGTACCTTCCACAAATTCTTAAAATATTTATTTTGAAATCATTTAAAAGTAACATAATTATAAAATAAAACATTTACTTTGAAAATATTCTTATAAGCTTATAAGGTAAGCTTCGAAGATATTACAACGGTGTAAAATAGCCACACCTGCCGTATAAGTTAAAAAAAGACATTCTTACCTTAATTTGTCAAAAAGGGTAAAAAGGTCCTTGTTTGGAAAATGAAGTAAAGATTCCTTTATAAACTTATTATAAAAAGTCAAAAAAAGGTATAAATGACTTTAACCCATATTCTATAAAATAGTAAGAATATTTTGAAATACATTTTTAAGAAACATGGAAGTGGATGATAAAGAGGTCCTAGTATATAATTACATATAAACAACCTCGGATAATGAAGAGATTGTGAAATAAAACCTTAATTTGTAATTTTCCTTGGTTGAGGGTAGGTTAACCTCCTATATAATGGTGAAATAATTGTTATTAAATTATAAAAGAATCATATACATTAATATGATATCATATATGATCTTTTAACATTGATTTGTTAATAATATCTTAGTATTATCATCGTTTCAGGTGTTAATTTACTCGTTCTATTTTATATATTTTGTTAAATAAGCCATGTTTATTATGGATATGTTGTATCTTATTAATATCCAGAATGATATCAAGTCCTTAAACATTATTTTTAATCATAAAATGAGAATTATAATTGCATGGATACGATGGGGAATGAATCTCATCGCGTTCGTGGAGACAGTAGTCCGTACATACGCACGAGTGACAATATCATTCTTTTGATATTAAAATAATATTTAATTGGATGGTATATCATATATACAGAATCATTATCATGTTATATTTATTATTTACATCAATTACATATCATTATTATACCCATCCAAATAATAATGTTTTTGAATAACAATTACACCACGATGTGGAGACGGTAAGCTGTACGTACGCACGTATGGTGACATGTCATTAAAAGGATGTATAGAATACTGAATATGGTTGAACCATATTTATAATAACATCACATTATATAGAATATACTGGATTTATTATTTTATAAATGAAATAACAAATAAGGAATAAGTTCAATAAGAAAGGAACTTGAAAAGGGGTGGTGAAAACATTACCTCTTCTTCGGGTTCTTCCGTTTTATTTGATAAAAATGACTCCTTAGGTTGGATTTATGATCAAAATAAGGACTCTAGGATTAATTGAGGGAATTTTAGAGAGTATTTGGGCAGGGTTTGGCAGAACCAAAAGGCTTTAAAGGTGTGAATAATTGGTCAGAAGTTGTGTCCTTTTATAAGGGGGGGGAGGGGCTCTTTAGGAAAAAGATAAAGTATTAATTTATAATAAATACATATTCGGTTTATAATGGATCAAAAGTGGATTATTCAAATTATAAGTTGGTGATGGGTCTAAATCATTTCAAAAAATAGATTTTAGATATTTTTGGGTCATTATATTAACCTTATCTTTTAGTTTTAACTCTTAGTTAATTAGATTGACATTTACCATGTCACTTTGTATTTTTATATTATATAGTTAATAAACTTACTATATACATCCAATAGACCCCCAAGTGGTCCATTAATGATACAAATATCATGATATAATTCCTTCTTCCGAACCTTATATTTTTAGGAATAGAATATCAATTAATAATATAATACTAGTTTTAAAAACTCATTTATGTCAATTTTGACAATATTTAATAATTGATTTTTTGTTAAAATCTTAACAACTTTATTAATTCAAAAAAATGATTTAAGAAATAATAACATGTCATATTAACCAATAAAATTCATTTATTGCATCAAAACGTTCAAATTATATTTATTTTAACCTTTATAATACCAATTATTTGATTCTTTCATTAATAAGGAAAATATTGCATCATTATTGTGTCATAAATAAATTTAATTATTAAATGTCTAAAAATTAAAAATAAAATACCATTATGTACAAAATACTTTTATATTTAAAATTAATATTTATAGTCTAAAATATAACATATATAACCCTATGTAAAAAATTGTTTTGCTAAAAGATATATGCTTATGTCATTTTTGTATTTACTTTAACTTAATTAATATAATGTGTCCTTATCACCTACAAGTGGCTCCATGGGGTCCCAAAATAGACCCAATGATACTAATGGTCGTACATGTATCAAAAAATAAGGTTAGGACATGTTTTAGGATAATTTATTATTATAATATTATTATTTTTTACCCTTATTTATCGGATTTATCCTTTAACCATGGTAAATAAAATATTTACCGAAGTAATTATTCAAAATGTATAAAAATAAAAGTTGCCTATTTATATAATTTGGAAATCCTGATTCCAAATATGGAATCCATTTTTCCAAATTCAAAACACAGAAGTGGCAGAAATTAATTTAAAATTAATTCCCATTGTCAAAACAAAAAGCTTGTTTTTAAGAAATAATCACTATCAAAAGATTGACACTTGTTTATGTCCAATTTCAAAGTGAAATTACTTAAAATGAACATAATTGGATTAAATGGTAAAAATATAATCTATTTATACTTCCATACCATAAAAATGTATAATTTAACATTTTTTTTATTAAAAAAGTTGTTTTCAGTTAAAATATAGTATTTTTCACTATTCACCAAAATATGAAAGTTCTCAGAAAAACACCAAAACTTTATTGAAACTAAATTATTATGTCCCAATTCTAAAAAAAAGTTTATTTTTCAAATTGAATATATACAAGTTTCAAATATTGTATTTAAAAAGGATTCACCATTAAAAGGTGGTAAAATTGAATTTTTTTGAAAAATACTTCTTTTATCTGAAAAAAAAAATGTATTTGTTCTTACATTATGTCTAAGAAACTCATAATATGGATTATAAAATTATAATGATTATATAAAGTTAAAAATTCAGTTAATACAATTAAAAAATGCTTTTGAACGGCTTGTTTGGTAAGTCATGGTGCGCTATAACTCGGTGTTGCGTATAGTGAAAGTTATTGAATTACTTTAAAGAAATAACGTACTATGGAATCTTGGGGTGTTATAGGAAAACTATCACTAAATTATGTGTTACTAGTATGATTCAATGAAACATCAATTTTATGTGCAATGTACTCTAAATAAATTATTAATTTGTTTTTAAAAATTTAACAGATCATAAAAATGTGATTTATGTGGTCAAAAACAACAAAATGACCTCTGATTGATGTAAAATATTAAGAAATAACTATATATTTATTTATGAAATTTAGGAATTGATTCCACATAAATTCAATTTTTCATTTACTCGGGATGATCAAAATAGTATTTTTAGTGTTTTAAAACACAAAACATGCATTTAATTGTCAAAACTATAGAAAAGAAACTTGGATTGATGTGAAATCATAGTAAATTTTTCTACAAATTATTTTTGATTTGAATGAGTAGATGGAACATCAATATGATATGTCTTGATCCTATAATGACTGAATAAGAAGATTTAAAAGAGTTATAAATCTTTAAAAATGTGCATCAGGTGGTCAAAAGTAAAGAAATGACCACGGATTTTCATGTGATGGTAGGAAAACAACTTCATATTGATTTATGAGATGTATGTTCTAATTATACATCAATCTAATATTTATTTTACTTGAGTTCACCAAAAACATATTTTAGTGTTTTAAAACATTGAAACGTAAATTTAATAACCAAACCCATATTAAAAAAATCAAATTAATGTGAAATCATAATAAAATAGTAGTTTAATTATCTTTTATGTTAATGAGTAGATAGAATATTAATAATATATGAAATGTTAATTAAATTAATTAATAAGAAGTTTTTAAATATCTTATGGCCATTAAAAATATGTTCCAAAGTGTCTAATCCAAGAAAATGACCTCCAATTTTTGTAAAATCATAAGAAAACACAAATAGAGTTTCTTATGAATTTTAATAAATAAATTCACATCATTAAAAGTTGTTTTTATCGATATGTATGAAAATATATTTTCGTGTTTTAAAACACCAAAACATTGGTGTATTAATGAAAATCATATTCAATGACCTCATATTGACATTAAATCATAGGAAAAATTTATTTGAATTATTTTTTCTGTGGATGAGTTGAAAACACATCAATCTAATTTGTGGTGTTCTCATAATGACTGAATGTGAAATTTTTAAATATTTGATTGTCATTAAAAACATGCATAAGTATATGAAAACCAATAAAATGACCTTTTGAAATCATTAAAAAATAACCATAGATTTATTTACAAAATATAGGGACTAAAACCAAGTCAATCAAAGTTGTTGTTTACTCAGGATGACTTAAAGTGTGCATGTGATAGTAAAAACAATAGAAAGCGACATTGGATTGACAAAAAATCATAAAAAAACTATCTTTGAATTATTTTTGATTTGTATGAGTAGAAATCATGTCAATATGATATGTGGTATTCTCAAGATTAATGAATAAATAGTTTTTAGAATTTTGACAACCTTTAACATCGTGCATCATCGGGTCAAAATTAATAAATTGACATCTTATGACCATAAAATCATAGGAAAACAACTGTATATTAATTTTCTAAATATATGAACTGATGTATAATAAATATAAATTTTCATTTTTTTATGATAACTAAAAACACATTTTTTTATTTTAAAGCACTAAAATGTGTGTGTAATGGTCAAACCATTAAAAACAACCTCATATTGAAGTGAAATCATAGAACAACTACCTTTGAATTATTTAAGATATGTATGAGTAGATATCATGTCAATATGACATGTGGTATGTGTGGAATTACTGACTGAAAATAATTTTTTTTTATTATCAAAAGCCGGTTTATGGGATCTGGTACCCAAACTTACAAACACAACATAAATGAGAGAACCACAAACCCATGAAACAAAGCCAACACATAATTTCACATCATAAAAACCATAGTCATCTCCGCATCCCATGCCGGATTCATCCTCACCTGTAGCCATAGCTGATTCCCATTCTGGCGACCTCCAGAAGCTTGCACTTTGTACCCGACACCTGACCTGTTCCAGAGCTGGTTGATCTGGTGAAGTACCCTTGATCAATCAACCCTTCCTAACAGCCACTGTCACCTCGCTATTCTTTTTAGAGGCGGACCTAGTCCACACCGACCATGGGAGACAAGAATAATCTCTCCTTGGCCGCCTTTGTAGAGTAACTGAAACAGGCCCTTCAACTGAAACAAGAGGCTGCTTCCCACCTTGAACAACCTCACTGAATGAACGACCAACTGAGAAACTCATATTTTCTTTACCTCCCCTAGAGACCCCATTTCCTTTACTGAAATGATCCCACAAACCCAGACCAGGTCTCCCAGTGTTTTTCTCCCTCTGTTGGTCTGGAGTAAAGTTCTCCATTAGAGGAAGTTGTTCACCCTCTGTAATCACAATAACCACAGCCACTGCAGAAGCCTCCTTCACACCACCACCAGCCTGAATATATGGACTCCTAACTATTTCAACCAAGGTGGAGCACTTTTCCACTGAGTGGTTGTCCTCCACTGTCAAACCACTAAAATCAGTCCCCCTGTCTGCAGCCTGTGTAACCTCCACTGACTGCCTCTTTGGAGCCACCTCCCCTGCAGTATCTCTGCAAACTTCAACCGGATGACTCTTTGGATGCCCCAAGTCTCCAGTGAGAACATTTTCCAAGGCAACAACTGGCTGCCTCTCAAGATCCTCCTCACCAGAAATTCCTCCAGAAATACCAGCCTCCTCCAGGCTCTCAACCATCAAACCATCAGACAAACCATCAAATCTATTTCTCAAAGAAAGAAAAGGTGGAGCTAAAGGTTCCAAGCCTCTAGCCTCCTTATCACCAAACGAGCTATCCAAATCGGCAGGGAGAAAAGTCCCCCCAACCCCAACCCCAACCCTCCCTGCACACTCACTGACCAAGGAGATAGTGGAGGCTCCAACCTCCAGCCTTAACCTGAGAAAATTACCATCATCCTTCGGGCTATGCCCCTTACCTCCCGAAGATCCAGAGTCATGGATGTTGTTCTCAAGAGTCCCCTTACCAGGCCCAGCTGGCTTACCATTCAAAGTTGGACTAGCCCCACCAGCACCCCTTCCTCTATCAACAGGACCTATCGATCTCAACTCAGTACCCATCTCTAAGCCAACCTCCAATCGGGAATCAATAGTCGTGCTCACTAGAACAGCTTTCCCTTTACTATAGTTCTCCCTCAGCCGTATATTTATTTATGAAATCTTGGAACTTACTCTAAATAAATCTAAGTTCTCATTTTCTTAGGATTGTTGAAAATGTATTTTTAGTGTTTTAAATCAATAAAACATATATGTAATATTCAAAACCATATAAAATGACCTCATAATTATCTAAAGTTATATAAAAATATTTTTTTAATTATTTTTTATTTTTATAAGTAGAAAAAAAAATCAATATGACATGTTTTGTTCTCAGAATGACTAGATAAAAATTTTATAAAGATTTTAAAGTTATTAAAAACAAGTGTTATGGAGTGGAAACCAAGAAAAAATCATCAAATTTCCAAGAAATCATAGGAAAACAGCTATAGATTGATTTATGAAATGAAGGAATGGACACTGTTTTAAACTAAGTTTAGTTTTTTTAATAAGGATGATCAATAATATTCTATTATAAAAACAATTGTATATTGATTAATGAAATGTAGAAAATGACACTATGTCAGTTTGAGTTCTTGGTTTCTCAGAATGATCATGAAAAAAATAGTGTTTTAAAAGACTAAATTGAATATGTAATAGTTAAAACCATAGAAAAAAACCTCATATTGATGTGAAATGAAAGGAAAATTGTCTTTGATTTATTTTTGATATGTAAAAGTAGAAATCATATAAATATAATGTGTGGAGTTCTTGAAATGAATAAATAAGTGGTTTTGAAATATATCAATGTCTTTAAACACATGCATCGGGGAGTCAAAAGAATAAAAAATGACCTCTGGTTGCTATAAAATCATAGTAAAACACCATAGATTAATTTTTTAAATATAATAACTGGAACTATATCATTCTAAGTTATTTTTTCTCATGATGACTAGAAACACTTGTTCAATTTTTTAAAATAATAAAACATGCATGTAATGGTTAGAACTATATAAAACAACCTCAAATTAATGTGAAATCATCTAGAAAATATCTTGGAATTATTTTTGATATGTACGAGCATAAAAAACTTCAATATTATGTGTGGTGTGTTTAGAATGACTAAATATATAGTTTATAATGATTTAAAAGTATTTAAAACATGTTTTAAGTGGTCCAAACCAAGAAAATATTCTTTTATTTTTGTAAAATAATAGGTTTAAAACTATATAATGATTTATTAAATGTTGTAAATAACACCACAACAATATAAGTATTTATTTTCCAAGGATGATGGTAAACACATTTTTAGTGTCTTAAAACACTAAAATGTGTCTATGATGATTAAAACTATAGAAAAATAATCTTATATTGATGTCAAATCATAGGAAAAATACCTTTGAATTATTCATGTAATATATGATTCGAAGGAATGTCAATAATATGTTTGGTGTGATCATAATGATTGAATAGTATGTTTTAAAATATATCAATTTTTTTAAAAACATGTTCCATGGAATCAAAAGTAAAAAAATTACCTCTAATTTCCATGAAATAATTGTATAACAATCATATATTGATTTATGAAGTTTATATACTAAATTTTAATCAATACAAATTTTCATTTGACCAGGATAACAAAAAATTTCTTTTAGATTTTTAAAACACTAAAACATCCATCTGTCAATTAAAACCATAACAAATAACCT
This sequence comes from Viscum album, assembly GCA_963277665.1. Lineage (NCBI taxonomy): Eukaryota > Viridiplantae > Streptophyta > Magnoliopsida > Santalales > Viscaceae > Viscum > Viscum album. The sequence continues at coordinate 934,087,981 of OY728165.1, forward strand.
CAAATTATTCTGATAACATAGTAAAATTATCTTTAAATAATTTATGATGTTTAAAATAAGATGGAACATCAATTTTATGTTTTTTTCTTTTAATGAATAATAATAAATTTCAAAAGATATTATAGTCTTCAAAAACATGTGACATGGGATCTAAAGAAAGAAAATAACCTTCGATTACAATGAAATTCTAGGAAAACAACCACACATTGATTTTTCAAATATATGAGATGACTCTACATCAATATGGTTTTTTTCTAATGATGTCAAAAAAATGAATTATATTATTTTAGAAAACTGAAACATGTGTGTTTATGTGTGTGAGAGAGATATTAAAGGTAAAAACAATAGAAAACTATAAGTACATGATCCTTATTCAAACTATGGTTTTATTTTAAAATAAGAATTCATTTCCTTACATTCCTGAAGACTTTTCAAGTTTATAGTTTTATATAATTAGGTCTTAACTCTTATATGATAAACCCATACATTATAAAGTGTACACTTCTACTCGTTATCCATTTTTCTATAATATAATACTTTTAAAAGGAAACATGTTTTCCTTTCATGAAAATATTCACAATTTTCAACTTGAATTCATAATTTTTCCTACTCATATTTAAAATCTTTTTAAAAATATTTTAATACATGGGATGAGTATAAAAAGCTTAGTAAGGGATATATAAAAATGAAGAAAGAAACCTGTCAATCCATTTCAAAACCATGATATCATATAAGAGATTTTGGATTTAATATAATAAAATTTTTACTCAAATAATCATTTACTTACACATTAAATTAGCTTTACAACCTAATTTTTTTTATACAAAACTTTATAATAAAACATAAAGTAAGAATCATAATCATACAAGATTCTTAGAAAACATGATAACACTTTAAAAATATTTTCTTAAAAACATACATTTTTATACTTAAAGGGAATAATCATTCCTTTAAAATAAATAATTAACATAACTAATAAAAAATCAAGAAAACTCATTGGAAATATTATAAAAGTCATGTATATAATGATCCTAACTCTAATATCTCAATGTTGGTGGTTACTTTATTATATTAGCACTAGATACACAGAATTCAGTACCAAAAGACTGAATAATTTAGTTTTCATGAAGAACCAAATAAATACTAGATTCCAATATTATATTTGAAATATGAAATACATAGCATAAAAATGTTCTTTAATCCTTGATATTATTCATAATATCCATCTCCATATCCCAAGGAAAAGAAAAAAAATAAAAGGGTAAGATCATATGCTCAGTAATGATTACATATAGTGGAAGCTATTATGATTAAATAAGGAATAGTCAATATATCAAGGTAAATAACTAAAAACATATGTCATTTAATCATAAAATTAAGAAAAAAATATAGAAATGGATAATATTGATTCATTAATCTCATGAATGATAATTATAACTAAATTTTCACAGAAGTAAATGCTTAATATTGGATGTCTTGATCTCACACATCATGGTATTTATACCATCTAGTCCTTATTCTAAGACAGTTTAAAACTATGGGTAGGCATACACTAAAAAACATATTTAATTCTATATTACTTATTTCTCTCATAATACTTGTCAACTAATTTAGGGGATATATAATTTCCATCCCCACACATCACTACATGTCCAATGCATTTCTCATATATCAAATTATTGATTTAATTCATGAAAAATATACCTTATCAAAAAATATTCATATTGAGTAAATAATGTAGATTTTTAATTAATTCCCTAGTAATTCAGATACTTTAAATTTATAACACCATGTGTAAAATGGTATATGTTTTAGGAAATAATAATAAATATAGTACAAAGAATACAGATATTTAAGATAAATGTAATATCCAATGATTACAAGTAAGTGAATATTTTAATGGATGGAATCATTAAAATATATCCCTAGTGGAGAATAAGTAAAATAAAGGTTTTTTTCATTAATTAATAAAAATACCATTAAAATATCATTAAAATTATCTTCAGTAAAATAGCCTTTCCATTTTTTGAAATCACATTTTTAAACAAATTGTGCAATTATAAATTAAAAAAATTTCTTCAAAAATAACCTAGTAAAATTTTACTAGAAGATTCAAGGAAAATATTATCCATGATGTAAGGAAAATATTCTTGTTTTTATAAGTTAAAAAAAATTTCTTTCATACTTTTTTTGGAAAGAACAAAAAGTACCCCATTTGGAAAATGAAGAAAAATCATTTCAAACCGCTTGTTAAAAAGTCAAACATGGGTAAAAATGTCTTTTGATAAATTATTATAGAAGTGTAAAAAATTCAAATGCATTCATATAAAATATTGATATATAAGAAAAATATATCTTATCAAAAGAGAAATAAGATTGGTTTTTCTTTTAAACATTTCTTTTCTTGATTCAAGTTCTAAAGAGAGGAAAAGTTTAAAGAAAATATGAAAACTATTTAAAAGAGTAAACTTGAAATTAACTTTAATCGTTATTAATAAATATATATTCATTTTAAATATCTCAAATGGGTAGTATATACACCATAGGAAAATAAAAATGTTCATATTACCAAATATGTCTAAATAGAGTGGAAATTGAGATGAAATCCCTTACTATGATCATATCATTGACATGATAATTTTTCAATGAAGTGATTATATGTAAAAAATAAAAATATAGAGAAAAAAAGTGGAAATACAACATAATACAATAAAATTTTATTTCACACATAATAATGGTAAAACATAGTCAATGAAGTAGAAGTATAACCATCCAAGTAAAGTTGTTATGAAAAAAGATTACAATGCTATGTGGAGATGATAAACCATACGTACACACAATATATGTTTTTTCTTTTCATAGGATAGAAAAGAGATGGAATATAGTTTTATTAGAATCATAATAAAATCTCATTATATTTATAATACTATTTTAATTATTTTAGTATGGTTACATCATATGAAGATGAATTATAATAAGAAATAAACTTGAAGGACTCGGTAAATAGGATTACCTCTTCTTCAGTAGAAGTCCTCTATATATCTCCTTAAGGTACCTAGGGTGGTACTATTGGGGATACCAACATCTTAGTAACTTATATTAGTATGTTTATTAGAGGAATGGTTAGTGATTTTTTTATCTATATTTCCCAATTTTTTGTAAATAAGTGAGGGAGGAGATTCCCTTTTATAATTGAGGTGAGGGGCACTTTTGGAATTTATTAAAAAATTAAAATATAATAAGATTATTAAAGATCCAAATTCTTCTAAATGGTCATGAATTATAAACTAGGGTATTAAATGGTTTAAATAAAATCAACCAATAAATTTTTAATATGTTTAAGTTCTATTGTAAAACTTAAGTTTTGTGTCATGAACTAAGCCGGAGTGTCATCCAACCGGACACTTGACCCAGTCTGTGTCATGGACTGAAGGGTGTTCTTGATCCCCATGGGATGGAAACTAGTTCTTGGGTATCAAAAAAAATGGAATGATTTTACACATTTATATAAGCATAAATAACCAACATAAATAAACATCACAATGATAAATGATCAAAGAAAAATAAGGCACACAAAATATAAGAGTTCAAAGTTTGTATATTTAAACAAAAACCCAATGGACTATAATGGAATGGAAAACAAATCCCAAAATAAACCTATATGATATGAGATATTCATCACCCTCAAGACACCACTAACAACACCTAAAATAATTGGACTCTAGCAACCGGATCCACCATCACTATGATACATCATTCCTTTACCTAGGTCATACATAACAAACTCTACATACACCAAAGGGTGTATGTAGGGAGTAATCCAAAACCCATTAGGATGTCACACAAAATAAAATATTACATTCTATAACATTATAATACAAATTAACATGAACATTTTTATAAAACATTTGAAACATTTTGAAGAAAAAATTTTAAAGGACACTCTCAAGAAACATTGTTCAATGAAAATCCTTTTTACAAATAAGCTTGTTCAAATAAAAATATACACAAGGCCTAATTTATACCAATGTTTATAACCAGATATCATAAGAATCATGTAATAAGTGAGAACCATGGTCAAATCCCTATAGTTAACTAGCACTAGTTGGTCTCTAGAAACCTCGTACCTCGGTGATCAAAAACCTCTACTAAACTACCAACAGTGTCCTTGTGCACGATCCATTCGAGGGAAACATCTCCCAAGGTCCAATGGTATCAAAAATAGTGTTACCATGAATGACACACTATATGGGAATACATACTAATGTCTAGTGGTCTATGATCATATCACATGTTTAGTTAGTGTTGCAATCATAAATCATGTTATGTACTAGTTCTAGTTCTCCCACATTGGTACCCAAGATTCTTTTTATGGTCAAATTTCATTTAACATGTCACATAAACCAACACTTTCACATATACATGCCAATAATCATAAGAACATAATGAAATCACTATTTTCCCTAAAAATCCCATTTGGAAGTATATTTCACACTACTTGTACAATTTATGAAATCCATTTTTGAAACAAAATAATGAGAACACATGTGCAAGCCTATCACTTTCCATGGGAAAATCCCCTTTCAAGATCACATCCACATCAAAACCATTTTCACAACATGATTTACAATTTCTAGACATGATAAAGGTTCACAATAAGGTATCCAATATTCAAAAAAACTCATTTCACTTTAAAACCCCACTTTCAATACATTTTTACCTTTAAATCTCTTTGAAAATACATTTTGAACATTCCACGCAAGATATAAAATATATTTAATGAACACAACAATGAAGCACACATGAAATAAAACTAATTTCTTTTCAAAAACTATCTTTCATCACATATTCATGCTAAAATATTTCCAAAACCTGTTTTTCACCATAAAAATAATTCATAGAATAGATTTAACATGTAAAGACCATAAAATTTGATGTAATTTTTTTAAATTATTTGGGATTTTTTTGCGAGTCTGTAAAAATTCACGGCATGTGATTCCAAGGCCCAGTGTGCCCAGAATAAATTTCTGAACTTTTTTTAAGGTATGTTTGGTAAACACATGGGTGGATTTTTCTATCTTTTTGAACTGATGATTGAATTAAAAATATGAGGGCATCGTTGAATTCGCAGCACTGGGATTTGTTTAAGGGAAGCTTCACTTCGACCGCAGTTGGTCAGGAGAAAAAGATAGATTTTGTGACATTTATAGAAATAATAAAATAACATAAATTGTTAATTTATTTCTTTTTCTTTTTCCTACCACGTATTATGCGGTGGTGGCGAGTACCATATAGGATGTCAGACCTTTAATTATGGGGTGTTAATTGCATAGTTACACTCTGGTTTCGTAACCATAACTCGCGTAATTAATGAGTCACTTTAATTACGTCAATTAATGAGGAACTTTAATTGTTCCAATTAATGAGGCACATTAATTACATCAATTAATTAACCTCATTAATTCCTCAAGACATTACTCGCATTCCCCCTCCTATTTAAATGGAGCTCAGGGTGGGGTTTTTTCATGACTTCATCAAGTGAGGAACCCCTGACAAAGTGACAACATGCCTTCCACCGATGGAGAATGGAGGATTGATGACACTCATTGTAGTATCGATATGAAGGTTTATGGATGACGAATTCCAATGCACGCTAACTTTCTCCTTCATCTGTAATACCCTCGAATGTGGAAGCACCACCATCCGCGACGTCCCCAACAAATCACAAGGTAGGGGTTGTCTTTTAATTCAAGATTTCCCACTGATTTTATTCCTCTCTCTTGAATTTGTGGGAGGTTATTGTGGGGGATATGAATGGGGTTCATTATTATTGAAAAGTGAGGAATAATTACATCCCTCTTTTTTTAACGCTAGCATAGAGGGCATAGTCCAAATGAGTAAGGATCGGACCCTCCACCGCTTGTTTTTTTTGTTGCATTCTTCGGGGACAGTTTTCCCAATTCGACAGAAACATGAGACAGAAGGTCATGCTTTGGTGGTGGAAATATGAGAGGACCATAGACACAGACATCCCCAAGAATTGACCACTAGAGGATGACTAGTGGATAGAAAAAACAGCTGTCAGTGAGACATGCTAGCGGTGACTGGCGGTGGCTAGAGGAGGCCCGCAGAAACCGGTTGTGGGAAGTGAGAAGGTGGCACACCGCGGTGGATAGAGGTGGCTGGCCCGAGCCGGCCACGCGGGAGAAGGGTGGAACCATCAGGAACCTCCAGCAAGCCATGGCAGGAGGTGGCAGCATGACCCCATTCTGTGCCATACAAAACGGTCCCACATCCGCAGGGCCAACTCGGTGAAGCAATCTTCCTTCAGGTGGACCGATCCAGACATGAGCCGACTGAATCGGCCAAACCTGTGGCCCAGAGGGCCAGCATGGGTGGGCCAAGCCCCACCCAGTGGCCTAGGACAAATGCGGCAAGGGACCACCAACCAGTCGGGCCAACCCTGATGGGATAGACCCAGTGAACTAGGCCAATCCATAATGGACCGAATCTGGGTGGGGTCAGGTAGACCCTAGGACCCATTGTGTTGGGCCGGCCTGACCGAGTCGGACCGAGCTCAGACCCAACTGGCCTTCGAATAAAGAAACACGTGTAACTGAAAAACCGTATGTCTGTTTGACATGATTTTAGTGGTGTTGGGACCCATTTTGGGAAATGGTCCTTGTGGAATATTCCAGTGTGCTTGACCGAGCTGGGTCGGACCAAGGTGCGATCACTCTCGTTTCACGAAAAGGCGTGTAACTAACAGACCGATCGTCCGATCAACATGCCGTCTATGTAATAAGGGCCCTTTTGACAATTTGGTCCATTAAAGATACTCTAAGTGAGTTTTGACAGAGTTTGACGTGTGACCTGGGTTGGATCAGACTTGAATCCAACCGGTGCCTTTTTACAAAAGTGCCCATATCTCACAGACCGGGTGTCTGATCGACGTTTCGTCTGTCACATTTAGACCCCTATGATGGGGTGGTCCCTTGGATATGATTTTTTGCAGGACTTCGTACCAGTTGAAATATGACCAATGGCTTGAGGAGCAAAGTCTTCCAGAGATCAAGCGTGCTTCATGTAGAAATCCAGTGGCTGGCTGTGACATGAAGAATAAAAGCAAATAATACGGGTCAGCATCAGAAACTATGGAATGGGATGATCTAGATATATGACTAATCATCTCTAACTTTTTACTAGTGACCAATATGAGTCAGCACCAGCAACCAATATGGGTCATCACCAGCGACCAATACGAGTCAGTACTAACGACCAATACAAGTCAGCACCAGCGACCAATACAGGTCAGCATCTAGAAACCAATATGTTTTGGCATCTAGCGACCAATACAGGTCAGCATACAGTGACCTATATAGGTCAGTAGTGAAGTTACTATAGATAGGATGATCTGGATTTACGACTAGAAATCCCTATCCCTGTAACCTTGATGTTATACCATTAGAGTGAGTTGTCTCTTTGCTTTGTGCTTCATAATTCATATCATGATTTTGATATTACCTTTGTGTTAATTCTTATGATTTTTTCCTTTGAGGATTACTGAGAGACCCTTAGGGGTCTCGGGGTCCCCTACTGGGCATTGTTTTCTCACCCATGCATGGGCTCCGCCCACACATGTGTGTCTGGTGTAGACTACTGACGCTCCGAGGTAGACATTGGATGTTCAAGACTTAGTGGAGCTTGGTGCGATAGGAGGAGTCGAGATCCTATTCTTCAACTTTAGACTTATAGTTACTACCCTCCAGATAGTGTTCCATGGAATATACGATATCTAATTACTTTCTTTTCAGTTTCTAGGCCTTGTATTTCGGCCCACTATTTTCAGTTTTCAATTGTACTTGTGGTTGTACTTTACTCTTGTGGTTATGCCTTAATTGTTTTGGTTGTTTACTTCATTTTCAATTTTTGAGTGTGTATAGATCTCTAAGGCAATTCCTCCCCTATTTAATAAAATCCTTCAGGTGCTATTCACCAACTCCTGGCTTATGGAAGGCAGACTTGGGGTAGTCACGTCTGGGCCCCGTGGGATAGGTTGTGACAAAGTGGAATTCGAGGGTAGTTGGCTCTACCAAAAGAACTAAGAGTATACTTTTAATGAGGAAATATTGTAAAGTGTATTCAGTTTGGTTTTTAGTTCAGGTAGTCCAGTGTTGGTGTGGAGGCTGATGTATCCATACATCAGGACCCTGAATTTTGTTTTCTGACTTAGTACATGAAAACACTGGTTTTTAGTGTTTTGAAATGTTTTCATGATCTTTCTTGAGTCATCTCACCAAGTATAACCTATTGAACATGGCACATCTATTTCTTACAGGATTCCTCCATGAAGACAACCAGCCAGGATTCTGGTTAGATATCGTGATAGCGGCCCATTGAGTGATGAGGTATCGATACAGGGACCACTCATAGTGATGGAACCTTCAGATATTGTACCAGCAGCACCACCACCCATTGAGCAGTTGATGATACTAGTGTATCATGCACTCCAGCTGAGTGTGTTTCATGAGTTCTAGAGATAGAGTCCTCCGAGGTTTTGAGGCGAGACAGAACCCCAGGAAGTAAAGGACTGGCTTGAGGTGGTTTTGTGAGTCTTTCTCTTAGTAGAAACACCCACCAAGAAGATGGAGATCTTGGGCCCTAGCCTTCTTCAGAGCTCAGTAGGACAATGGTAGAGCTTGACGTTCCAGGTGAATGAGGAGAATACCCTCACCTAGATAGACTTTTAGAGCCTTTTTAGGGTGGAGTTTTTCCAGCAATACTACAATCTTTGCATATTCAGGAGCTATTGTATCTACCGTAGGGCATCCATATTGTGGCTTAGTACTCGAAAAGATTTTCCGACCTCTCTTGATACTCTAATAACATGGTATGGGACCCTTACTTTAGGGCCTATACCTTTGAAAAGGGGATCCGATGAGAGATTAAATTTGTGATAGTTTCTATCAGCATATCGACGTAGGCTGGGGTTCCAGAGAATGCTTTGCTGATGGAGAGCTTCCTTACCGATCAGGAACTGATAATGATAGCCCCTATCAAATGATAGGTAGAAAAGTCATCTACAGATTATAGTAGACAGATGACACATAATCCCAAGTAGGCTATAACTTCCAGAGGGTGACCCCAGGATGCAAGGACCGAGGTGCAAGGCTCGAGAGACAGAGGGATCCACCAGCAAGGCATGATCTATTTTTCATGCGGGGGATAGGGTAACAGATCTTGTAACTATCCGACTCCCCGCGTGGATGATCAGTAGATGGTGGAGGGGACACCGAGGCAGCGGAAAGAGCATGAGCATCAGCCAGGTGGTGGATGAGGCTGGGGAGAAGGACGTGCAGGGGGAGGTGGTCGGGGTCACTAGACACTACCACCACCACCCCAAGGCGGTCCACCACAAGCTCAGAGAGCAGGTGGATGGGGACAGGCCCACCTACAGGCAGTTGAGGCTCATGATTCTAACATCCCTAAGATGATACAAGGTACGATCTGTATCTTTTCTACTTTAGTAGTAGTGTTTATTGACACAAGTTCTAGCAATTCTTTCCTTTTCATGGACGTATTCGGGACTCTGATATTCTGACTAATATTTTATCTCGATCTTTGCATTTGGATACTCCTATGGGAGGAGATTCAGCGGTCACACACTGGTGCTGACAATGTGATCTTACTCTCGGAGGAGAGAGTTTTAGATGGGATCTTCTATTGGTGGTGTTTAAGCCCTATGAATTCATTCTGGGCATGGGCTAGCTATCAGTAGTTCACACACAGATTGACTACTTGAGATGTACATTGCGATGTACGCATGGGGATGGATGCCAGTTTTCCTTTGTTGGTGAGAAGGAAAACAGAGCAGCATGAGATGGACTTGCACTCAGGAGGGTGAAGTCGATTACATATTAGCTGGATTGCATGACCTTTGACACGGTGGATAAGGCGAGTCCACAGTTCCCAGTGGTAGTGAATGAGTATGAGGATGTCTTTCCCGAAGATGTCCCAGGACTACCTCCTCATAAAGAGGTAGACTTATGCATTGACTTGTACCCAGGAACAACACTGATATCTACACTCTCATATCATATGGCCCTTGTGGATCTCTAGAATTGAGGGTACAGTTGGAGGAATTATAGAGGAAGGGATTTGTAAGGCCCAGTGTTTGTTAATGGGCATCCCTGGTATTGTTTTCCAAGAAGGCAAACAGAATTTTGAGGCGATGCATGGAGTTTCGGCACCTAAACCAGGTGATCGTGAAGAAAAAGTATCCTCTACTGAGGATTGATGATCTATTTGATCAGTTGAAAGGATCGAAGTGGTTTTCAAATATAGACATTAGATCAGTCTATCATCAGCTCAAGGTATGGGACAAGGACATATTGAAGACAACCTTCAGACGTTGGTATGTCCATTAAGAGTTCTAAGTGATTCTTTTAGGCATGAACAACACACCAGCAGTGTTCATGGGGCTCATGAATAGGATATTTCTGTCATACCTCAATTGCTTCGTGGTGGTCTTCATAGACAACATCTTGGTGTACTCAGCATCCAAGTAAGACAATGTTGTATACTTGAGGATAGTTCTGGACACACTCCAAGAGCACCATTTATATGAGAAGTTATCGAAGTGTGAGTTCTAGATACGGAAGGTCCACTTCTTGGGAAACATCATCTCAGAGGATCCAGTTCCAGTGTATCTAACAAAGATCAAGGAATTACTTGCTTGGGATCCACCCAGGAGTGTTACTGAGGTGCGGATCTTCCTTGGATTAGCATGCTACTATCAGAGGTTCGTACCCGATTTCTCCATAAGAGAAGAACCTATGATTGTCTTGATGAAGAAGTGGAAACCCTTCTTGTGGTCATAGGCATGCTATTAGATCTTCCAATAGCTGAGTTAGAGCTTGACCAGTGCTCTTATATTGAGGTTTCCAGAGGAGGGCACTGACTACGTGGTTTACTGTGATGCATCAGGGACCGGACTCGGTTGTGTCCTAATAGAGGATGATGTTGTTATTTATTATGGATCACAACAACTGAGGCCTCATGAGAAAAATTATACAACTCATGACTTGGATTTGGTAGCAGTAGTCTTCACACTGAATATGTGGCGACACTACTTGATGGGTGAGAAGTTCATTGTTTACTCATACCACAAGAGTCTCAGATATATATTCACATGGAAAGATATGAGTCTAAGACAGCGACATTGACTAGAGTTCCTCCAAGACTCTAACTTTGAGAAATTCTATACTCCTGGGAAGGGGAACATAGTGGCAGATGCACTTAGCTATAGATCAAGTTCGTAGCTACTGAACGAGGCTTCAAAGAAGTTAGCCTTGTTTCAGATATCCTACATGGGTAGATATGAGATAGTATACCTCCAGTCGATAGTAGTTTCCCCTCCACTCCTTCAACGAGTCAGGTAGGTGTAACTTAGAGACAATAGCTGTGAGACTACATGTGCTCAGATATCCTCAGGCCATGCACCTGACAAGTATTCTGAAGGTGGGTAGCATGCTATCCTTTTCATAGGATGTATAGTTGTTCCAGTGTCTCTACGAGATGAGGTGATGAGGGAGTTCCATACATCCCCCTTGGCAGTACATCTAGGTGTGATGAAGATGTATTAGGACCTCTGGTGTCAGTACTGGTGGTCAGGGATGAAGAAAGTTGTGGTGGAGTTTGTTTCTAGATTCCTCACTTACTAGCAAGTGAAGGCCAAGCATTGGGTACCAACAGGATTGAACCAACCCCTCGAGATACCAGAGTGGAAGTGGGAAGGGATATCGATGGACTTCGTGATGGGGTTACCATGTATGTCTAGAGGGAACGATACCATATGGGTGATCATTGATCGACTCACCAAGTTATCCCACTTTATTGTTATTAACGAGAAGGGTTCGGTAGAGAGAATGGGACATCTCTACGTTTAGAAGATCATGCGACTTCACGAGGTACCTTCAACAATAGTCTTAGACTATGATGCATGCTTCACATCCCAGTTGTGGAAAGGATTGTAGGAGGATTTCGAGAATCAGGTTCTCTTGAGCACATCTTTTCACCCACAGACAAATGGTCAAACTAAGTAGACCATCCAGATCATGGAGGACATGCTTCGTGCATGTGTCCTGTATTTTGGTCACAGTTGGGAGGACCACATACCCTTGGTGGAGTTAGTATACAACAATATCTATCACTCCACCATTGGTATGGACCCTTTTGAGGAGTTTTATGGACAACCATTTAGATCTCCCTTATACTAGAAAGATCTAGGAGAGCCAGCACTCTTGGGACTAGAGATAGTATAGGCTACCACTGAGAAGGTGTAGGTCATCCGACAGCAGATGAAGACTACACAGAGCCGAAAAAAGTCCTATGTTGATAGGCGAAGGATACCACTAGAGTTCCATGAGGGGGACCACATATTATTGCAAGTCTCACCTTAGCAGAGACTATGGAGATTTGGCCGAGGCGGCAAACTCTCATCAAGGTTTATCAGACCATTCCTAATAATTCAGAGGATTGGCAAGGTGGCGTAGCACTTGGCACTGCCACCACAGTGAGAGAGGGTGCACGACATCTTCCATGTATCCTAGTTGAGGAGATACGTGCATGACCCATCTCACGTCATCGACCATGGTTAGCTGGAGATTGACGATGGGGTGACTTTTGTGGAGTACCCAGTGGAGATAGAGGATTTATAGGAGAGGATCCTTCATGGGTAGTCGATACCTCTGGTGTGAATTTTGTGGCAGCACGGGAATCTCTAGGAGAGCATATGGGAGCGAGAGGATCATATGAATGCCCAGTACCCCTCTTTTTTTGTGTATCCATGTTTGGATTTCGAGGATGTAAATCCTTAAGGTGGAGAGAATGTAAAGAACCAAAAATTCTATGTAATTTTTTTTAAATTATTTTGGATTTCTTTGCGAGTCTGTGAAAATTGACAATGCATGATTCCAAGGTCCAGTGTTCCCAGAATAAATTTTTGAACTTTTTTTAAGGTACGTTCAATAAACAAGTGGGAAGAATTTTCAATCTTTTGAACTGGTCCTCAAATTAAAAATCCAAGGCCACCGTTGAATCTGCAGCACTAGAATTTGCTTAAGGGAAGCTTCACTTTGACCACAGTTGGTTGGGAGAAAAAGATAGTTTTTGTGACTTCTAAAGAAATAATAAAATAAAATAAATTGTTATTTTATTTCTTTTTCTTTTTCTTACCACCTATTGAGCGGCAGTGGTGGGGACCACAGAGGTGGTTAAACCTTTAATTATGGGGTGTTAATTGTACAGTTACACTTTGGTTGCATAACTACCCCTCACGTAATTAATGAGGAACTTTAATTACATAAATTAATGAGGCACTTTAATTACGTCAATTAATGAGGCACATTAATTACGTCAATTAATGAACCTCATTAATTCCTCAAGGTGTTGCTCGCCTTTTACCCTCCTATTTAAATGGAGCTCAGGGTGGGGTTTTGGCATGAATTCATCAAGCGAGGAACCCCTGACGAAGTGATTCCACACCTTCCACCGATGTAGAATTGAGAATTGATGATGCCCATTGTAGGATCGATCCGAAGGTCGAAGGATGAAAAAATCCAATGCACGCAAACCTTATCCTTCATTTTCAATACCCTCTAATGTATAAGTACCACCATCCGCGATGTCCCCAATGAATCACTAGGTAGGGGTTGTCTTTTAATTCAATATTTTCTATCGATTCTATTCCTCTCTCTTAAATTTGTAGGAGGTTGTTACGAGGGATTTGAACGAGGTTCATTATTATTGAAAAGTGATGAATAATTACCTCCCTCTTGTTTTAACGCTAATGTAGAGGGCACAGGCCAAACGAACAAGACCTGGACCCTCTATCGCTTTTTTTTTGTGTTCTTTGGGGATGGTTTTCCCAATTCAATGGAAATGAGAGACAGAAGTTCATGCTCTGGCAGTGGTGCTTTGGGAGGACCATAGGCACAGACAGCACCAAGAACGGGCCACCAGAGTATGTCTGGTGGCCCACGGAAACAACCGCTGGTGCTCCATGCCGGCAGTGGTCGGAGGAGGCCCGCAACAACCTATCATGTGTGGTTGGAAGGAAGCACGCCGTCATGCGCCATGGTGTCCAGAGGTGGTCGGCCCGATCTGATCATGTGGTAGAATGGCGGTGCCCATAGGTGCTTCCAGTGGCAGCAACCGTGGCCATCGGATCGCTGTAGGAGGTGGAATCATGGCCCCTCATTGCGTCGCATCACGCCAGACGAAATGGTCCCCCATCTACAGGACTAGCTAGGTGAAGCGGTCCCCCTTCAAGCGGACCGGGCCAACCGAATGGGATGGACCCGCGGCCTAGTGGGCCAACGCGGGTGGGCCGATCCCCACCCGGTGGGTCGGGCCAATCGGGGCCCAGGCCCACGAACCATCCGGGCTGACCCTTAATAGGCCGGACCCAGGCGGGGTTAGGTAGACCCTGGGACCCGTTGTGTTAGGCCGGCTTGATCGAATCGGACCGAGCCTAGACCCAACCGGCGCTCGAATAAAGAAACACATGTAATTGAAGAACCAAATGTCTTTTTTACACGCCATCAGTGGTGTTGGGAACCATTTTGGGAAGTGGTCCCTTTGGCATATTCTGATGGGCCTGACTGAGTTGGGTCGGACCAAGGTATGATCACTCCCATTTCACGGAAAGAGGTGTAACTAACAGACTGAGCGTTCGATCGACACCATGTCAGTGGCATAAGGACCCTTGTGACAAGGCGGCTATTTGGAGATACTCTAAGTGAGTTTTGATAGAGTTTGATGTGTGACCTGGATTAGATCAGACTTGAATCCAAGTGGACCCTTTTTATAAAAGTTCTCATATCTCAGAGACCAGGCATCTGATCGACGCGTTGTCTATCACGTTTGGACCCCTATACTGGGGTGGTCCCTTGGGTATGATTCTTTTGGGACTTCATACCGATTGAAATATGACAGATGGATTAAGGAGAAGAGTCTTCCAAATATCAGGTATGCTTCATATGGGAATCCAGTGGCTGGTTGTGACATGAAGAAGAAGAGAGACCAATACGGGTCAGAATCAGAAACTCCAGAGTGGGATGATCTAACTGTATGACAAATAATCCCTACCTATGTACCAGTTACCAATACATGTCAACACCAGTGACCAATATAGGTCATCACCAGCTACCAATATGGTTCATCACCAACTATCAATATGGGTTAGCACCAGCAACCAATACGGGTCAGCATATAGTGACGTATACGGGTCAGCAATGGAGTTACTATGGATAGGATGATCTGGATTTACAACTAGTCATCCCTATTCTAGTAACCTTGAAGTTATACCATTAGAGTGAGTTGTCTATTTTCTTTGTGTTTCATGATTCAGATCTTTCTTGTGATATTACATTTGTGGTAATTCTTGTGATTTTTTCTTTTGTGGATTACTGAGAAACCTTCAGGGTTCTCGGGGTCCCCTAATGGGTATTTTTATACTCACCCATGCACGGGCTCCTCCCACATGTGTGTGTCTGGCGCAGACTAATAACGCTCCAAGGTAGAATTTGGAGGTTCAGGACTTGGTGGATCTTGGTGTGACGGGAGTAGTCGAGATCCGCTTCTTTGACTTCAGACTTACAGCTACTACCCTCCAGGTAGATCTCAAGGGTAGATATGAAAATTATTTACTTTCTTTTTCAGTTTCTAGGGATTTTATTCTGGCCCACTATTTTCAGTTTATAGTTTTACTTGTGGTTATACTTTACTCTCTTGGTTATACCTAATTTTGTTGGTTGTTTACTTCAGTTTCCCTTTTTGAGTGTGTACAGATCTCTAAGGAAATTCCTTCCCTATTTGGGAAAATCCTTCAGGTTCTAGTCACCAACCCCTGTCCTATAGAACGTGGGATTGGGGTAGTCACATCCGGGCCCCATGGGATGGATCATGACATAAAAATTCCAGAAATAAATACAAACTCATCCAATAATGTAAAAGCATGGAACCACCTACCTCACACTTTGAAACTTCCAAAAATTGGTGTGAAACCACAACTACGCCACCACAAGACCCTAATAAGGCAATATTGAACATTAATCATCAAAATTTCCCCCAATAAAACAAGATCAACCCCTCTTTAGGACATACACCCCACCAAAAAAATAAAAACTCAACAAAGAGGGAATATGAACCCCAAGAAGAGGTAGATATTGAGTGGAATGGACTTACTTGATGTTTCCTTGAATAATCGATGTCAAAACCACCCAATGATTGATGTTCCAAGCCTTCAAGAAATCTTATAGGAGGATCCCATGGCTGAAAATCTCGAATAGGGTATATGGGTGGTGAATTGGGATTAAATTCGAAGAGGGAAAGAAGGTAATTTTTAAATTTTTAAGGACTTGGAAAATTCACGAGGTTAGCTCACACGATTTTCCAAACTGTGTGGCAACCATGCGCACCTTTCTATATATGAGGAATAATTCATACAGTTATCTTACATTGTTTGAATAATCATGTTCCAACCATGTAGTTTTCCACTATCCAAGATGACATTTGGCTACATGGTTTCTTGGGTATGGGCACACAGTGTCCCCTAACCATGCGCCAACCAAGAGAAACCTATTGTCAAGCCGAAAATCACCATTTTTTCACCAAAAACTCATGGTAACCCCAAGGTATAAATTTAATAACAAAATAAATATAATAAATACCTCAAAATGAAAACATTTAAGTAACAATTCTCCCCCCCCCCATGAAAACGTTTTGTCCCTGAAAAGTCAACCCAAATCTTGATCAGAGAACAAAAATAGATACTCCTCAACCCAAGACTTCTAATCCCAAGTCTCATGCACATCATTTCTATGTTTCCAAATAACTCAGACCAATGGGATAGACTTCCCATGAAGCACTTTCTCATGAGATTCCACAATCTGTATCAGTTGTTCAAATATAGAAAAATCAGGTTACAATTCCAACTCTTCCCAATTCAGCACATGAGATGGGTCTGGGTTACACTTTTTCAACTGGGATACATGAAACACATCATGAATTTATGTCAACTAAGAAGGAAAATATAACTAGTATTCCACCTTACTAATCTACTTGGTAATCTCAAAAGGCTCATTATACCTTAGTGTTACCTTTCTTTGCTGACCCAAATGATAATGACCCAATCGACGTAGCACATTCAGGAACACCTGATCACCCACAGAAAACTCTAAATCATAGTTCCTCTAGTCAAAATAATATTTATAACGACTCTAAGTTGTCAACAACTGCTTATTGATCAGCTTGACTTTATTATAAGTCTCTAGCATAAGGATTTATCCCAACAATGAGGTTTCACCCACCTCATCCCAACACAGAGGCGACCGACACAGAAAACCATAAATAACTTCAAAAGGATCCATTCAAATCGATTATTGGTAACTACTATTCTATGAAAACTCAACAAATCCCAAATGGATATCCTATAAACCTACAAAATTTAAAACACATGCTCCATCAGACCATATATTTGAGTATGGTATGTCATGTTCAACATAACCTATGGCCCCATCACTTTATAAAGTCCTCAAAACCATGAGGTAAAACAGGTCTCCCTATCAGATACAATTTTCGATGGCACACCATGAATCCTTATAACTCTTGAAAAAAATTGACCCATCTCATCCACCTTGGATGAATCCCAAATTGTAAAGAAATGGGATGATTTGATTAGATGATAAATCAATACCAAAATGGAATTCCTACCCCAGGTTGTATGAGGAAAGTCAACAATAAAGTCCATGGTGATCCTACCCTGTATCCAGGTAGTAATGGGTAGCGGCTGAAGAAAATTGGAGGGCCTTTGGTTCTCTACTTTAACCTGCTGACATTTATAACACTACAATACAAATTCAGCTACATCTCACCTCATACCTAGACAAAAAAACTATCGACACATGTCTTAGTACATTTTGGTAGCACCATGATTAATGGACCACTGATACTGGTGGGCATCCTACATCAACACCTTCTTTATAGCCAACAGCACCACAAAGCAACCCTTTAATCACAAAACTCCATTATGAGGCAACGTCCATTCATAAGGCATCTCCCTACTATGAAGAAACTTCATAGACTTCTATCAAAACTCATCACTCAGCTTTCTTTCCAAATAAACTCCAAAATATAAGGTGTCAACTACACACTAGCCAAGAACAGACCTCCACTATGATTCTTGGTCTCTAAGTGAATTTGATAAAAGATCCCCATCAAAATATACTCATCACTGTACTTTTTCAAGGCTTTCATTGAAACTTTTATTATCAAATCATATTCCACTACATTACCTTTTCTTTAGTTATACACAATATAAAAATCGAACCACTGTAGATACTCAACCCAAAGATGTTGCCACAAATTCATATCTTTTTAGGAGAAAATATAGGTTAGGCTCTTATGATATGAATAAACCACAAATTTCTTGCCAAAAAGATAACGGTGTCATGCCTTTAAGGTATGAATCACCACTGCTAATTCCAAGTCATGGTTTGGGTAATTATTTTCATGCAGTCAGAGTTGTCAAGAGCCATAATCCACCACAAGTTCATCCTGAATTAGCACACACCCAAGACCCATACTTGAAACATCATAATAGACCACATAACTCTTTCTAGGATTTGGAAAGATCAAATTGGGAGATTTGTTCAATCGCTGCTTAATCCCCTCAATAGACACTTGGAATTATAGGCTTCATTAAAAATTCACCTCTTTCTCGGTGAGTGATACCATGGATGAAGTAAGCTAAGATAAATCTTAAATAAACCACCTTTAATACCCTACCAGACCTAAGAATGTTCTAAATTCAAAGACATTCTTTGGATGCTCTCATGACATCACTACAATAGTCTTCTCAGGGTCCAACAAAACCCCTCATTACAAGATCACATGACCTAGAAACTTCACCTCTCTAATATAGAATGTTAATTTAGAAAGCTTAGCATATAGATGATGGTCCTCAGAGGGTGTCAAGCACAATTCTCAAATGTAAATCATGCTCATCCTCGGTACCTGAATAGACCAGGATTTCATCCAAAAATACCATGATAAAAGAGTCAAAATACTGACAGAACACCTTATCTATAAGTTCCATGAAGATCTTTGGAATATTTTTTGACCTGAAAGGCATGACCAAGTACTCAAAATGGTTGTACCTACTTCAGAAAGCTGTTTTTGGAATATCGGCCTCTCTAACATTGATTTAATGATACTCAAACACAAATCAATATTAGAGAATCACTTCACCCAATTAAGATGATCGAAAAGGTCATAAATATGGTTTAAGGGATACTTATTCTTGATCATTACCTTATTCATCTTTTGGAAATCAATACATGACCAGAGAGATCCATCAGGCCTTTTCACAAACAAAATTGGGGTGACCCAAGGTGATACGCTCAGGTGAATGAATCCATTATATTCAAATTTTTCTAGTTGTATCTTTAATTTACTCAACTCAATGGGTTCCATACGATATGAGGGAAGAGATATCAGTTTTGTTCTTGGAACAAAATTGATGGGAATTTCTATATCTTGTTCCAGAGTCAAACCCAATAAATCCTCTGGAAAAACCTCTGGGAAATCATCCACCAGAGTAGGTAGTACACTCTAAGAAGCACCATCATCTTCCTACAGCATGATTTATGACATATTAAAAATTATATTTTCCAACTCCATAGGTGTAGTTCTATCATGACTCAGTTGAGGATCCCATTCACTGTAAAAAAAACTTGGGTACAACCATCAGGTTCCTCAAAACTCACTCGCTGCCTATAGAAATTGATGTGCACCTAAAAATGTGAAATATAATCCATACTATTGATCATATCAAATATGTACATCTCTAAAAATAGAAAATACCATTCTAAATCAACCCCTGACATGATTAGTGCACAAGACATACACCTAAAACCATACTCTTGCTTCTTACTAAGCATCATTACCAACTCCATCGCATACAGAATAAGATCTGTTGGAAACTTTAAAAAACAATAAGGTGGGAATAAATGAAAGAAACATAAGTACAAGTATCAAATATAAAAATAGCTAAAGATGATGCTATAATAATGGTTCCTTAAACTATTTCAAGCCCTACATCTAATTTCACTGGCACTCGATCCACCCCATGGATTTTCCTCATCTCATCCTAAGCCTGAGAATGACCACTAGCCTGTGGATCTTCCTTGAACTAAGTCTACCCATATAATGATCCATACCTACCACCATAGCCTCCAAATCAAGAACCCACTATCCTGGACAGTTCTAATTGGGTTTTCATCCCTTTGGAAGCCACAAATCCTGCACCACTTTGAGATTGGTGCAAAACTTTGAAAAATAAATGTGAGTGCCCCATAATTCCACATCAGTGACAAGGTTTGGGAGGTGATGAGAACACAGGCCATGTGTGCCCTACCTTTCCACACATATGGCACACAACTGACCCAACATTAGAATCCACAACTGAAGATAGCCATGAAGGATGGCCTAAACTACCACCACCCTTCTTCCCTTACTCATACCGCTTATTCTTCTTCTCTGAAGAACTACCACTACCCACTACTGATAATACTCTAGAGAAACCATACTTGCTTACATGATCAATCTAGACCATCATAATATATTCAACCACCTCAACATAGGTTTTCAAATTGAATAAGAAAACCTAAGATCAGATCTCAGACCACAACGCCATCTTGAACTTCAGAGTCTTCATCTACTTATTATAAATGATCTCAAGTGCATACCAAGCTAAATATGCAAAGCGGTTAGAATATTCCATCACATTCCAGTCTACCTAGATATCTCCAAAACTCCCAGGACCTAGAAAAATCCAAAATCTCAGGACAATATTACTCAATAAAGATAGCCTTGAAATCTTTCCAACTCATCTGCTTGTGCTTCCCAGCTTGCACCACTGAGTCCTACCAATTTCAAATGGGACCTTCCAAAAAGAACAAATCACATTTCGCTCTAACTACCTTAGGAGTAACAAGGAAGTTGAACACCCTCTCTATCTTCTCAATCAACTCCTTTACTTTTTGAGGTTCAGTGTTACCCCAAAAATAAGGAGAATTGTTTTTTAGGAACTCCTGAGCCTTATCCTTACCATATCCTGGTTTAACTTCTATATTCTGACCAGGTTCGGAGCCCTATCCTTGAACTAAATCATATATAGACTAACTCATAGCTTCTACTAACCTCTGATAAATTGTTGAGGAAGAACTCTCTCCAACCTCTTCCCAAGCCTGCACAGGATCTCTTTGAGGAGGCATTTTTCTACAACAAGCAACAATGAGGAAATACCATCAATACAACCATCAACACACATTCTATAAAATTTTTATCAATAACAGCAAATATCAAACACTTCTATAGATCAAAACATACATAATCCATCATAATAACAAGGAAAACCAAACTAAACCACCCCCACCCATTGTCCATATATTGTCTGCATCTTGTAAATCTCACTTGGGGGAGAAGTAAAATCAAATCCCAATATCCCACGGTGAATAGATTCATGTCACAAGGTGTGATGTCTACACAACCGACTCATGACCATAACCTCAAGCCCCAAAAATTCTAGCTTTGATCTATCTAGACTCTTCCCAAAGAGCCTGGCCCAAAAGCGCATAACCTAGATCTAATACCATTTTTCCACAAACCAAGTCGGAGTTCTATCTATCCCAACACCCGACCTAGTCTATGGCATGGCCTGAAGAGAGTTACCAATCCCTATGGTTTGGAAAATAGGTCCTAGGTATCAAAAATATGATTTTTGAATGATTTCACCCATTAATATAAGCATAAATAACCAACAAAAATAAATATCACAATGATAAATGACCAAACCCAAATAAGGAGCAACATATTTTGGAATTCAAAGTTTACATATTTATCCAAAAACCCAATGGACTACAATGTAATGGGAACAAAAACTACCCCAAAAGAATCCTACATGCGACGATAGAGTCATCACCCTCAAGATATCACCACCAACAACTACAAGAAGTAGCCTCTAGTAACCAGATCCTCCATCACTTTGATACATATTTTCTTTTACCTGGGCCATACATAAAAAATTTTACATACACCCAAGGGTGTATGCAGAGTGTGAGTCAAATCCCAGTAGGATTCTACTCAAAAGAAAATATGCAATGCTATAACATTATAAGATAAATTAAAATTCACAGTTTTATAAAACATTTGAAACATTTAGAATAAAACATGTTAAAGGATAATTTCTCAAGAAACAATGTTCAATGAAAATCCTTTTTAAAAATAAGATTTCTTGAAATAAAAATATATATAAGGTCTGCTATATACTAAAAATTAGCACCACATCTCATATGAATCATGTCACAAGTGAGATCCATCAGAAAATCCCTATAGGTAACTAGCACTAGTGGGACTATAGAAACCTTGTACCTCAGTGATCAAAATCCTACACTAAACCACCAACAACATCCTCCTGCATGATCCATTAGATGGAAACGTCTCACAATATCCAATGGTCTCTAAAATAGTTTTATCATGTATGATCCACTATAGGGGAATACATCCCAAGGTCTAGTGGTTTTCGATCATATCACATGTTTAGTTAGTGTTGAAATCTTAAATTCTTATAGATGAATCTTATCCTTAGCTACTTCTGAATTAACTGGAGTAATAGTTCTAGTTCACCCACCTAGGTACTCAGGATTCTCCTTGTGCTCAAATTTCATTTCACATATCATAAACTAATGCTTTCACATCTATATTCTAAGCATTATAAGCACACAAGGAAATCTCCATTTTCCATAACAAAACCATTTGGATGTACATTTCACACTACTTACACAACTTATGAAATCTATTTTTGAAACACAATAAGGATAACACATGGGAAATACTATCACTTTCCATGGGAAAATCCCCTTTCAATATCACATCCAAATCTAAACCATTTTCACCACGTGATTCAAAATTTCAAAAAATGATAATGGTGCACAAAAAGGTATCCAATATTTAAAAAACTCATTTCACTTGAAAACCCCACTTTCAATACATTTTCACCTTTAAATCACTTTTAAAACAAATTTCCCACCTTACACACAAGGTATAAAATATATTTAAGAAACACCACAATGAATAACACATGAAATAAAAATAATTTCTTTTCAAAAACTATATTTCATCACATATGCATGCTAAACCATTTCCAAAACATGTTTTTTGCAACACAAATAATTCATAGAACACATTTAAAAAAATCAAGAAATAAATCTAAACTCATCCAATAATGTAAAATCATGGAACCACATACCTCACACAGGGAAAAATCTAAAAATTGGTGCAAAACAACAATTATGCCACCAGAAGACCCTAACAAGGAAAGATTAAACATTAATATTCTATATTTTTTCTAAAAACAAAAGATAAACCCATCCTTAGGTCATGCACTCAATTTAAAAAATAGAAACTCAAGAAATAGGGAAGAGGAACCCCAATAAGAGGGGAAAATCAAGTGGATATAGTCTTACTTGATGTTTCCTTGAAGAATAAGTTTAAAAACCACAAATTTATTGAGGTTCCAAGCCATCAAGAAATCTTAGAGGTGGCTCCCATGGCGGAAAATCCCAAATGGGGCAGATGGGAAGTGAATTATGGTTAAATTCAAAGAGGGTAAGAAGGTAATTTCTCAATTTTTAATGACCTGGACAAGTCACATGGTTAGACCACATGGTTTTCCAAACCATGTAGTAATCATTCATCCCTCTATACATAGGATGAAAAATATGAATAGCTGGCCTACATGGTTTTACTAACTGTGCTCCAACCATACAGTTCATTATTGTTCAAAATAACATTTTGGCTATATGAAATCCTAAGGATGGGTGCACGGTCTCCTATAATTGTGCGAAACTTTCTATTAACCCAAAAATCACCATTTTTCACCAAAAACTAATGGTAAAACTAATGGATAAATGAAAGAACAAAATAAATAGAAGAAATACCTCAAAATGAAAGCACAAATGTGACATTTTGGTTTAGTCCCTTAATTAACCTATTTTAATATTAACCTAGGTATCATCTTTTTCACTCTTAAAGGGTTATAATATTACATATAAGGTAAATATTTACACATAAATGGATAACATATTAAATTTTAAACCATATATCATCCAAATTTTCCACTTTAAATATTTTTACAATTTTTAAATAATTTAATAATTTATTATTTTGATAAAATATCATTAGTGTTAATTTTGATACAATTTATTTAATTTGACTTCAAATACATCAAGAAAAAATTGGATTTAGAATAAAATTATTTTAAAATATACTAATATATCAAAAAGATCTATAAAATTATTGGGACATATTATCACATTCAAATTATATAACTTTAAATATTTTTAAAACCATTTATTTCATTTTTCTATTAATTAAATAAATATTATATTAACATTGATCAATAATTTATGGTAATATATAATTTATAAAAATTAAAAACAAATTTTTATCATGAAAATAATTTAATTTAGATGTAAATATTTTTTTTTCATATCCTTATCTTTTCTCTATGTGGACATATAATATATATTTAAAACTAAGATAGTGACATTTTGTAGCTTTCATTGATTTAAACATTTTAAGGTTAATTTTCATGGAAGAGTTTCCATTAAACAAGTAGATTTCCTATATAATGTAATAAGGGTATAATAATATTCATACAATAAGAATTAATATGAAAAATTATGTCTTTATCACTAAGTTTTAACCTAAATTAACTAAATTTACTCTTTACCAAAGTGATAAATTTTACCGCGACTTATATTCATATTGAACAAAAATAAAAGGGACATATTTACCAAATTTTAATCTCTTGATTCAAAATATGAATTAAATTTTATCCAATTAAATATCAATAAGTGGTAGAAATTAGTTTTAAAATAAGTGTGCAAGATGGGATCAAAATCTCTATTTATAAAAATGTAGTTTTTTATCATAAAATGGATTTATTCTTATCTCATGCATAGTAAAAATATTATATGAATGTTAAAATATTATATTTAATATATAATATATAAATTTTCTTAAAATCATTCACCAATAATCATCAATTGAATTTCTTAAGCTGAAAACATGTTGTGTGCATAAATACGGTTTTTTTAGAAAAAATGCCTTTTATGTATTAAAATGTTTTTATAAAAAAATTAAACATATGATTGATTATAATAAACTTAATTGGATTATTAATAATATAATATAACTTATTTTACTTTTAAACCATTTAAAAAAATTTAACTTTTCAAATGGTTGAAATAAGAAGCAGTCATCAATAAAAATCAATATTTTTCATTATTCACTAAAAAATAAATCTTTTTAGAAAAATATGAAAATTTCAACCAAAGAAAATTTTGATATTGTGATTTAAAAAATGATATTATTTTTATAAAATAAAATTTATATAAGTTCCAAAAATTTATTTTCTCTGAAAAATAAATAAAAAACATTTTTGAAGAAAACATATTTCTGAAGCATAAAATAACCTTACTAAAAATTGAGTATTAACTTCAATGAATTTTTATTAAGTAAGTCATATATATATATATATATATATATATTATAAATAGTTTAATTCTATTAATATCCACCAATTAAATGGATAGGTTATAATTTTTAATTTAAATAATAATATTCTAGTAGTATATTAGGGTTTATTTAGACTCAGTGTTGTGTATTGTGTATGTTATCGAACATAGTATTCTTATTTTAAATTATTAGAGTGTTAAAATGTATCTTACTTGGTACATAATCTTCATAGAACAATTAAAATAAACCTTTCATATATAACAACCTACTTGGTTAATTTAAATATAATTCCCCAGAGAACATATCACTACTTAATACATTAGAGAGTTATATCGGCATCACCCGTCATCATAGCTATATCATGATCACTCATTATTAGAGCTATATAAATATCTCCCATCACTTATAAACAATTTAAAATGGCCAAAACATTCATTAAACCCATAAAAAACCTATCTACATAATAAAACTCATAAAAATGTTCTTTTGAATCCATAAGAAAAACATTTTTAGATATTGATGTATCACTTTAACTATTTTTTTAAAACAAAAATTATAAAAACTAAGGGATGGAAGGTTTTTAATTAATGAAAAAATGTAATCATATAAATTAAAAAACTTCAAATAATGGTTATAGAAGTACAAAAATTTGTTGATGTCATATATGTTAAAAAAGAACATTACTTTTTCATTTTTTGTAGATAAATTTAGAACATTCCATAAAAAAATTAAAAATATTACTTTTTAAAACCATTGAAAGGATATTGAAATAGGAGATAGAAAATGTCCTTTATAATTCATTAATGTATATATAAATACATCTATAAAACAATTTTATGAATATTTACATCGAAGAAAAAAATTTAACTTAAATCTTCAAAATGTTTAAAATGAAGTTTTTAAGGTAAGGTGTCCCTTACCTTGATTCTTACTTGTCACATACATTCTTTATCTTCCTCTGCTTCAAAAAAAACTATTTTTATACATAAATACCTCTTATTATGGTTTTATAATCAAACCATGGCCTCTAGTATTTTTTTTTTGGGATGTTAGGAAGGGATTTGGCTAAGTCTTGGTCATTCTAACAAGCTCTTTAACTATGGAGAAAATACATGGTAGGTGTCATTTTATAAGTTTGGGTGAGAACAAAATTGAAAATTTTGAAAATATTAAAATATATTAATATCATTCTCAAGTCAAATAGATCTAAAATGACTCACAATTGAAAAAGAGATAATATGGAGTCAAAATATGGCCAAAATAGTATTTAGAAAAGTGTTTAGGTCATCTTAATCCATATAATTTTTGTTTAAACCCTTTTAACTCATTTTTACTCTAACCATAGTAATTGGTTTTTTTACAAAACATACTATTCATAATTAACAAAAACTATAGTATACTCATTTCCTAATTTTTACATGTTTATTACAAATATGGATACCATTTTACGAAATCCAATTCCTATAATTGGAATAAATTACTTTTAAAATAGACACACAAAACATGATGAAAAATAGTTTTCCATAAAAATGTATTTTTTAAGTATAAGAAAGTTTTTATACCAAATTCAATTATAATTTCGATTAAAATTACATTTATTTGATTATTTTTAATAAAAAAGAAACTAATTTCATTTTAAAACCAATCCAAAATAGAATGTTACTTCGTAAATACTTGAAATGAAAAGATAATTTTTTTTAAAAAAAATTATTTTATTCTATTCACAAAAAAATCAAATTTTTTATAAAATTACCAAAAAATAAATATATGATAATTTTGACTTACTAATATAAAAAATTATATAATTTTTTCTAATATAAATTCTAAAATTTTAAAATTAATATTTTAAATAAAAATAAATAATATATGTAAACAATTTTATTATGAATAAAAAAAATATTTTTATTGAAAATTATTTAATATTATTATAATGTATATAAATCTATAAAATAAAATTCATGAATATTAATAAATCTTGAAATTTATTTACTATTAACATTACTTGGGTTGCAACATTATTTCCCCCTTTTAGAAATTACTCCCTCAAAATTTTTTAATTACTTAAACAAATAGGGATAGTTTTCCTTCTTACCATTTTTAAATTCTCATATTGCTTCTTCAATCAAATGGTTTTTCCACAAAAACATAACCAAGTAAATTACCTTATTATTTCACACCTTCTACTTACAGTTAGGAATCTAAACTGTTTATTCCTCATATGAAAGATTCTCTTCCAACTATACTACTTCAGAGCTCAAAAACAAGATATGCATTTGGAACATACATCCTTAATAATAAAACATGAAATACATCATGTACCTATGATAAAATCAGAGTCAAGGCTACTTAGTAGGCATCTAATCCAAAATTCTCTAGGATTTTTTATGTTTCAATGAACCTTGTACTGAACTTTCCCATTTTACTAAAACAAATAATACTTTTCCATTGAGATACTTTATGAAAAACATGTTTTCCTCCCTCGAATTAAAGATATTTTCTCTGGATATCCATATGAATGGTCTACCTACTCTGATTTATTCAACTTATTGACCATTTTTTCTTCCAATTATGATCCTAATAACTTTATTTTACCTACTTTCATCCCAACATGTTACAGTCTAAAACCGCATTTCATATAATACCTCAAAATGTTTCATCTATATATTGGGATGAAAACTATTATCAGAAGAATACTAAACTAATAAAATATAATTATTCCAACTATCTTATTGATATATTAAACAATATAATTGAATATCATCCAAATTCTAAATCATTCACTCTGACTGTCCATCAGATTGTAGATGAAATGTTGTACTGAAATTTAAGTTAGTACCCAATGAATTTTAACATCTTTTCTAAAAATTTGAGGTTAAAATAATATCACGGTCAAATATATTATAAATAGGGACTCTTTTTAATCTAAATATATCCATGAGATATAGTTGAGAAATATAATCTTAATATGTAATATCTTTAAGAGGAAAGGAATGTATAGATTTAGTATACAGATAAATAATAAACCAAATACATTATTACCTATAGATGTCTTTGGAAATACCCCCAATAAATACATAAATTTGTTTTCTCATTTCCACTCCAGCACTGGAAAAGGATAAAGTATCCCCTTTAGTAATTTTCATTCTGTTTTAACCATTTGAAAATTTAAAAATTTCATAGTAATGTTTGTAATATCTCTTTTCATTTCAGCCCACTAAAATGTTTCTAAGGGTATTTATATATCTTATTACTGTTGGGATGAATATAAAATGGAAAACTATGAGCTTCACTCTACAATTATTTCTTCAACTATAAATCACAAGGAATACACAACTTATTTTTAAATGTTATAACACATTCCTTATCAACATTAAACCCATGTATATTTTTGATAACCAATATTTTTATACACTTTATTTCATGATTTATTACATAAAGATACATATAATACAATCCAGAAATATTGTGAGTCTTGGTGTCTTTATGTAATTAGATACATATCATAATAACTTGAAATAAGGATTCAATGAAATTATTTAAAACTATGTAACATGACCTTAAATTCCATTGATCTTCTAATATTTCATAGGATAATTGGGGATCTTGATAAGAAAGGGGTGAGAAATAAATCCCAGTAAAGGGATAAAAAAGATAAAACTAAATTAAATCTATACATGTTAGTAAAGATGCATAACATGATGACATGTAATAGTGATAATCACAATCATTAACATTGAAGCATGATATAAGATGATAACATTATGAAATCATATGAATGTGGAAACAACATAAAATGTGACAATATAATTATAATTTAAGGCTAACCACTAAGAAATAATAATATATTGTTCTTAGGATAACCACACATGAACAATACATGGTATATCATTAGATAAAAACAATACCCAGTGCATTGGATAGATATATAATTATGCACCCACCCATAACATTCATATTATGTATATAAATTTGTGTACCATATAAATCATAGAATATAAGAACATATTCCATCATTTTTAATCTCATAAAGTGTGTGGGTTTAAAAAAATATAATTCCCCAATAAATGAAGTATTATTTTATCTATTTTAATACCCTTTAGTTGAAATGGGTATGGTTATTCACAACCTCAAAGCATGGAAAATCATAGGATAATTTCAAAAACATAACTGGTGTAAATAAAGATTCATAGGAAGGATTTAATGAGAGTAAAATTTGATATATCATTACTTTGGAATCATAAGAAAATTAAATAGATATGTAAAAACATATGAAAAAATAAACAATAAGAAATAAAAATTCATAATACAAAGAAGGTACTTGAATAAATGGTAGGAGGACGAGATTCCCTTACCTTGAGAGGGTGCTTCTAAAATCTTGGGAGGAGCCTCTTATAAGCTTGATAAAACATTAGAATAAATTTAGTGGGGGATAGGGAGATTAAATTATTTATCAATAGGTTTTTAGTTAAATATATTAGGATTTTGGGTGGTCATTTATATCAAAAGAGAGGGGTTCTTTATTAATTTCCATAATTAGGTTTTGGACTCAAAGTGATAAAATAATCAAAACCACAAACCTTTCAATGATTTTTCCCATGGTTTCTACCAAAGAGGATATGTTTCAAATATTTTATTAGTATAAGAACATAAATCCAAAAAAAATATCATTGATGATGTGTAAGTGAGTCTGGTTCATAAAGAATTGATTTTAAAACATTAAAATATAATATATGTTTAAAAGGATTCATTAAAGGTTTGTAAAAATAATTGAATAACTTTAAAAAATATTTTAAAGTGGAAATTTCTTTTGGTCATGGATACCCTTTATATTATTAATTAAATCACTTTTTGGTCTATTGTGATTTCATAATAAATACAGTATATTTATACGATATTTAATTTTTACCCAAAAAATGACTATGTCAGAAAATTATGAAAAATTAACCATTAGATGATTTCAGTGTAATTATTTCAAAAAAATTGTTTATTTTAAAAAAATATAAATATTATAATTTACACTTTTAAATAAAAATACTTATTTAATAGAAAATACTCATTTTTATAACACTAACCACTTTATGACCCTTATAAAAATTACATTGGACTTAAATAAATTAAATTATCATTCATATTTTTATAAAAATAATTTAATAATAATAATTCATTAAAATAAAATTCATTTTAAAAGTTATTGAAATTAACAAAATTATTGTTTTAATTGAAATTATTTATCTCCCAAAAATATAATTTTAGTTTCATCGTTTCTGAATAATATTTTTAACAAACTCATTATTTAATTATAAATATATAAAGTAATAATAAAAAGGGGATAAATATAAACATTATTTTGTGAATCAAACATATAAATTCATATTACAATGGTCTATATTCATAACCTCTTATTACACTAGTGTATTCCCTAAGGGTAAGGTGTGTAATTGTAACGCCCTGACCCCAGTTACCCTGAGTCGGTGCATTATTACAAAACATTGGAATGGTCACAAGAAATATCAAGTCTCGAAAGACCGATTAGTTTAGTAGTCTTGGAATAACTAGATACATTCATAAAGTTTACATTACATCATAAAATGAAAACTACAAAAATATAGTCTACATAGTCCACACTCTTATCCCTTAATACTCTCCCTGCAGTTCATTCATAAAATATTTCTTCACATCCTGGAAAAAATAAAACATAGAAATGGGAGAGCTCAAATGCCCAGTAAGGATAACAATATAGCGGAAACTTTCATAAATAAGTATAAACATTTAAGTCAATGTATAACTAAAACAAAAGACTTTTAAAACTTGAACTTCATCATAATATGGCAGAAATAAAATGAAATAATTCCATATACTTATTCACATTGATATTCTACTAGTTGAATAATCACATGCAATATCAATAACGACTTTCATAATGATGGAATGCATAATGCCAGACTATCATAACCACATAGCCAAGGCCTCGTTCGAATACTACAAATAAGATTTTTTCAAGGCCTTGTTCCAAGACACTAGTTTGTCTCATGAGACCTACCAATGCATCGAGGAGCTATAGCGGGCTCCACCCGTCACTTATTAAGTCCAATGCATTCCTCATATGAACAGGTTTAAACATAACATAAACATTCGTATTAAAAATAGCATATGAAATGTCAATAATTTCTCCATAAACCATGAATGGTATAAAAATAACACATCCACAGTTAAACATATCACAAAACCTTCAATAAAATATGGAAGTTTTGTATCATAATAAATCAACTTCAAATAAACTTAAAATCCATCAAAGGATGTTGACATAGATGAAATCAAAACTCTTTTTAGAGAAATATCTCTTTCTATTTTGAAATCATTTAAGAGTCATATATTTATAAAATAAAACATTTTCTTTGAAAATATTCTTATAAGATTGTAAGGTAATCTTTGACGATTATATAATGGCAGAAAATAGTCGCACCCGCCATATAAGTTAAAAAAAACATTCTTACCTTAATTCTGTCGAAAAGGTTAAAAATGACCTTGTTCGGAAAACAACAGAAATATTCCTTTATAAACTTCTTATAAAAAGTAAAAAAGGTTATAAATGACTTTATCCCATAGTCTTTAATATAGTAATAATGATTTTAAATACATTTTTATGAAACATGGATGTGGATGATAAAGAGGTCCCAGTAGATAATTACGTATAAACAACCTCAGATAATGAAGAGATTGTGAAATAACCCTTACCTTGTAATTTTCCTTGGTTGGGGGTAGGTTAACCTCCTTTATAATAGTGAAATAATTTTTATTAAATTATACAAGAATCATATACATTAATATGATATCATATATGATCTTCTAACATTGATTTGTTAATAATATCTTAGTATTATCGTCCTTTCGGGTGTTAACTTACTCGTATATGTTTTGTTACAAAAGTCGTTTTTGCTATGGATAGGTTGTATGTTATTCAGATCTAGAATGATATCAAGTCCTTAGACATTATTTTTAATCATCAAATGAAAATTATACTTGAATGGATACGATGGTGAATGAATCTCATCGCGTTCGTGGGACGGTAGTCCGTACGTACGCACGAGTGACAATATCAATATTTTGATATTAAAATAATATATAATTGGATGGTATATCATATATACAGAATCATTATCATGTTATATTTATTATTTATGTGAATTACACATCATTATTATACCCATCCAAATGATAATTTATTGAATAAAAATTACACCACGACTTGGAGACGGTAAGCCATACGTACGCACGTATGGTGACATGTCATTCAAAGGATATATAGAATACTAAATATGGTTGTAACATATTTATAATAACATCACAGTATATATAAGATACTGGAGTTATTATTTTAGAATGTTAATAACAAATAAAGAAGAAGTTGAAGAAGAAAGGAACATGAAAGAGGGTGGTGAAAACATTACCTCTTCTCCGGGTTCTTCCTTTTGATTTGATCGAAAGGGCTCCTTAGGTTGGCTTTCTGATCAAACCAAGGCCTCTAGGTTCAAGTGAGGGAATTTTAGAGAGTATTTTTTCAGGTTTTGTCCAAGCAAAATGGCTTTTAATGTGTGAATTAGTGATAAGTGGGAGTGCCCTTTTATAAGAGGGGTGAGGGGCACCTTTGGAAAAGCTAGAAATATTATTTTATAATAAATTAAAATTCGGATTATAATGGCTCCAAAGTGTATTATTAAGAGTATAAGGTGGTTTTGTTTCTAAAATCACTCAATAAATAGGTTTTAGACAGGTTTGGGTCACTATATTAACCTTATCTTTTAGTTTTAACTCTTAGTTAATTAGTTTAACATTTACCATGTCACTTTGTATTTTTATATTATATAGTTAATAAACATAATATATACATAAAATAGACCCCAAGTGGTCCATTAATTATACACCTATAATAATATAATTCTCTTGGATGAACATTACATTTTTAGGAATTTAATATCAATTAATAATATAATATTTGTTTTTTAAACTCTTTTTTGTGAATTTTGACACTATTCAATAATTGATTTTTGTTAAAGTCGTAAAAACGTTATTAATTAGAACCAAATTCATTTAATCAATAATATAATGTCATATTAAGCAATAAAATTCATATATGTCATCAAAACTTTCAAATTATATTAATTTTAATATTTATAATACCAATTATTTGATTCTTTCATTAATAAGGAAAATATTGCATCATTATTGTGTCTTAAATAATATTAATTATTAAATGTCTAAAAATTATAAATAAAATAAAATTATGTAGGAAATTTTTTTATCTTTCTAATGAATATTTATAGTTGAAAATACAACATATATAACCCTATGTAAAAATTGTTTTTCTAAAAGATATATGCTTATGTCATTTTTGTATTTATTTTAAATTAATTAATATAAAGTGTCCTTATCAAATACAAGTGGATCCATGGGGTCCCAAAATCGACCCTAAGATGCCTATGGTAGGATATGTATTGACCAATAAGGTTAGGACATGTTTTATGGTAATTTATTATTATTATAATATTATTTTTTACTCTTATTTACCGGATTTACCCTTTAACCATGGTAAATAAAATATTTACCGAAGTAATTATTCAAAATGTCTAAAAATAAATGTTACCTATTTACACAATTTGTACATCCTAATTCCAAATATGGAATCCATTTTTCCAAATTCGAAACATAGAAGTGGCATAAATTAATTTAAAATTAATTCCCATTGTTAAAACAGAAAACGTGTTTTTAAGAGATAATAACTATCAAAAGATTGACACTTGTTTATGTCCGGTTTAATTATGAAATTATGTACAATGAACAAAATTGTATTAAATGGTAAAAATACATTCTAAATATTATTTAAAACCGCTCAAATTCATAATTTATCACTGTTAATTATTTAGATTAAAAGAGTTGTTTTTAATTAAAATTTAGTAATTTTAACTATTCATCAAAATATAAAAGTTATCTGAAAAGTACCAAAATTTCACCCTAGGCTAATTTAGATATTCCGAATCCAAAAATGAAGTCAATTTTGAGAGATAAAATTTATAAAATTTCAAAAAGTGGGTACTAATATTCATAATGGCTAGTTTGATTGGTTGTGGTGTGTGTTAGAACTCGAAGTTGCGTACAACACACGCTACTATATTATTCAAAGAGAAGTGTACCATGGAAGATTGGGGTGTTAAATTATCTCCTTCTTCAAATAATGTCATCATCGAAATTTTAAGAATATTATTGCATAAAAAGACTCAGGTGGTTCTTCATCATAAGTTCATCCGGTTCCCATGTTGCTTCTTCCATTTTATGGTTTCTCCATAGAACTTTTACCAGACGAGTAATCCGGTTTATTAGCACTTGCTCTCTTGTATCAAGAATCTTAACAGGCTATTCGCAATAAGATAGATCAGGTTCCAGTTCTAATTCCTCATAAGTGAGTACATGCGTTTGGTTAGGCATGTATTTCCTCAACAGTGATACGTGGAACACATCGTGAACTTTGGAGAGACTTGGCAGCATTGCCAAATGGTAAGCTACAGCACCAATTCGTTCTAGAATTTTGAAAGGTACTTTGTACCTGGGACTCAATTTACCTTTCTTACCGAAATGTATAACTCCCTTCCATAGAGATACCTTCAAGAAAACATGATCTCCTACCTGAAATTCCAAATCCTTCCTTCGATTATCGGCATAGCTCTTCTGCCTACTTTGAGCTGTTTTGATGTGGTTTTGGATTACCTTCACCTTTTACATAATTTCATCCACTAGTTCTAGGCCTACAAGTTTTCTTTCACCAACGTCATCCCAACAGGTTGGTGTGTGACATCTCTTTCTATATAATGCTTCATATGGTGCCATCTGAATACTCAAATGGAAGCTATTGTTATAGGAAAATTTTACCAGAGGTAAATATTGATCCTACATACCCTGAAAGTCAAGTGAGAAAGATCTCAACATGTCTTATAAGGATTGAATAGTCCGTTCTGATTGTCCATATATTTGAGGGTGGTAGGCAGTGCTCAAACAAAGTTTAGTATCTAATACCTTCTGAAGACTCTTCCAGAATCTTGAAGTAAAACGGGGATCACGATCAGAAACAATTGATTGGGGTACTCCATGAAGTCCCATAACTTCATTAATATATAGTCTTGCTAGACATTCGAGTGGTAAATCTTCTCTTATAGCAAGAAAATGTGCTAACTTGGTAAAATGATTAACAATGACCCATGTTTCGTCGTTCCTTCTAGGATTCTTTGGTAGCCCCATGACGAAGTCCATCGTAATATTATCTCATTTCCACTCAGGTATGGGAAGAGGTCACATGACTCCTCCAGGTTGTTGCCTTCCAGCTTTCACTTGTTGACAAACCATACATCTTGACACAAAATCAGCAATCTCCCTCTTCATGTTATCCCACCAAAAATGTTCGTTTAAATCTCTATACATTTTGGTGATCCCAGGGTGTATAGAGAAATTGGAACTATGAGCATCTTCTAACAATTCCCTTTTTAAATCAGGTATATCGGGAACACAAATTCTCTTCCCGAATTTCAAAATTCCTTCTTCATAGACAAAGTCTCTCAATATCCCATCATTCACAGCTTTAATCTTCTTTTGAAATTCTTCATCATCGGTATGAGAACTCTTAATCCTTTCTAGTAAAGATGGTTTGGAAACCATTTGAAAAAGCACTGATGTTTCACCTTCCATGGTTATCCCATGTCCATCTTTACTAGATCCATGAAAATTGGATCCCTTTCAATTCTCTTATTGTTCAAAACTCCATGATCTTTTCTGCTCAAAGCATCTTCCACCTTATTAGACTTCCCCGAGTGGTAGTGTATCGTACAATCATAATCATTAAGTAATTCGAGCCATCTCCTTTGCCTCATGTTGAGTTCTTTTTGTGAGAAAATATACTTCAAACTCTTTTGATCGGTATAAATCTCACATTTTTCACCATAGAGGTAGTTTCTCTATATCTTCAAAGCAAAGATCACAGCTGCTAACTAGAGATCATGAGTAGGATAGTTTTTCTCATGAATTTTCAACTGTCGTGATGCATAGGCAATAACCCTATCATTCTGCATAAGGAAACAACCAAGTCCTTTCTTCGATGCATCACTATAAATAACGAACCCATCATTCCCTGATGGTAGAGTCAATATAGGAGCATTGACTAATCTTCTCTTTAGTTCTTCAAAACATTATTCACACTCTTTTGTCCAAACAAATTTAAGCCCCTTACGTGTGAGCTTTGTTAATGGGTTAGCCAATCGGGAAAAATTCTGGACAAAACGTCGATAATAACCTGCTAAACCAATAAAACTGTGTACCTCAGTTATACTCGTAGGTGCTGGCCATTCTTGGATTGCCTTGGTCGTAGAAGGATCAAAAGAGATTCCATCTTTAGAGACAATATAGCCAAGAAAAGAAATCTCCTGAAGCCAGAATTCACACTTGCTAAACTTCCCATATAATTCATGTCTTCTCAGAGTCTTCAAGATAATGCGCAAGTGATTTTCATGATCTTATTAGATTTTTGAGTATACCAAGATATCATCAATAAATACCACTAAAAAATCATCGAGATATTCCTTGAAAACTCTGTTCATTAAATCCATGAACACAGAGGGAGCATTAGTCAATCCAAAAGGCATTACTGTAAACTCGTAATGCCCGTACCTGGTTCGAAATGTTGTCTTCGAAATGTCATCCTTCTTTACACACAACTGATGATATCCAGATCGAAGCTCAATCTTTGAAAAATATTTAGCTCCATGTATTTGGTCAAATAAATCATCAATGAGAGGTAGGGGATACTTGTTCTTTATTTTTATAGCATTGATCTCCCTTTAGTCGATACATAACCTCATAGATCCATATTTTTTTAACAAAAAGAACAGGGGATCCACATAGAGAAATACTAGGGCGAATAAATCCCTTATTACTCAATTCCTCTAGTTGTTTATTTAGTTCAACTAATTCTACAGTGGACATTCTATAAGGGGTCTTCGATATAGGCCTTGATCCAGGAATTAAATCAATGGAAAACTCAACTTCTTGTTCTGGAGGATGTCCAGGTAAATCTTCCGGAAACACATCTATATATTATTTCACAATAGGTACATCCTCTATTTGAACATTCCTTTCCTCACCCACAGTCATTTCATTCTCTTCCTCCCCAATAATTGAATTTATTTGAGCTACTGGGGGTGGATCTAGATAAGAATTAGGTGGTGACGATTCTGCTCTAAAGATAAGGTGTTCCTTATCATCATCATCAAAAATCATAACCTCCTTCTTCTTATAATAAATATTTACATCATGGTCCGAAATCCAATCCATACCAAGGATTATATCAAACTCAATCATAGGTATTACAATGAGATCAGCGGATAAAGAACATTTATGTGCTCTAATGGGGACTGATTCACAAAACTTTGTTGCAATTATACTTATCTTATGGGTTTTGACTGAAAAATCCCTCATTAAATCAAATTGGAAATATCTAATTTTCTTAGAAAACTGGGAAGATATGAAACAATGTGATGATCTAGAATCAAATAAATCATTTTATAAACTTGAGGAATCCATTAAATTACTTTCCACCACGTCTTTCGGAGCTTCTACCTCAGCAGTAGTGATAGCATAAGCTTGGCCTTGATCCCTTGCCCTTTGTTTAGGTAAGTTCCCCTGACGCTTAGGGAATTCATTTGCATAATGTCCCATCTCCCTGCAATTGTAGCATTAGACATCGGTATCTTCCTTTTTCCCCTTGAAATCACGAGCTTGGTGGCCTTTTTCACCACACTTTTAACAAACTAGCATTCCCTTCAAGAAAGGACCAGGGTGTTTCTTCCCACATTTACTATAGGATGGATATTCAACTTTTCCCTTATTCCCCTTATTTCCATTCCCATATTGATCAGAATATCTCTTCTTCTCTTGCTTTCATTTAAAGTCATAAGACTTAGAGAATTCCTTTTCTGCCTTGATAGCACATGAGACAATGTCTTCATATGACGAGAAGGATTGTGAGACTAATGCTCAACGGAAAAATGGTTTTAACCCATCAAAGAAACGATCAATATTACTTCTTGGGTTACGTATATAATCTCCAGTATACCTTGCTAACCATGTAAAGTTAGCCTCATACTTTGTGACATTCTCATCCTCCTTTTGTCTCAGACTCAGAAATTGCCTTTCCATATCTGCTCGATGGTCACGAGGAAATTATTTTTCTAAAAATAGATCTTTGAACTCCCTCCATTCCACATTTGATACTTTATCATCTTTCTTCATGTTTTGAATCAATGACCACCATTGATCAGCATCTTCAGAGAGGCGGTAAACTGCCATGATAACTTTTTCCCTTTCACTACTCCCCAAAGCCTGAAATATTTTCTCTAGGGAATTTATCTATTGCTCAGCTACTAAGGTATTTTTACTCCCATTGAACTATGGTGGTTGTTGCCTCATTAAGCGATCTAACATTGATCCTCCATGTTACGGATCAGGTTGCTCCATACGGGTAAGGTTATTATTCATAACCTGAGTGAGTTTTCCCAGTATGGTGATTAGCTAATCAGCACCAGTTGCATCACCAGCTCCACTATAATTATCTTGTGCAGGAGGTAAATATGTACATGGAGTGCATGCATTGATACGGTTTCCATTTCTTCCACTATGTTCCATTTCTAAACAATGGCATAAACTAGATCAGTTTATGAATCTAAATACATAATTCCATACTTATAGAACACTTAACATAAATTTAACTATTTATGGATATAATCCATAATCATAAAAATGTTTTCTTTCAGAAATTATATACTCATAAACCCTTTATAATGATTTGTAAAGAAAATGAGAGTTATCCTAAGAATATTCCTTAGGAGTGTTGTAACCAAGAGTACAGCAAGGCCCATTGTTGTGCACCAGTTCCCGTTTGAGTCTAGCTCAAAGCGGTGTTTTCAGGTTTTACCCCTAGGTGCATATGTGCCAGAGCCACCTCTACCTGCTCGTATCCAGACAAGGATGTATTGCTCAGAAAACTCACAAAATCTCTACAATACCAAAATTCTAGGAAGTTCTTCTATACTAATCCTGAAAGTCCATTTTGGTCTATGTGCTCTAATCAGAGTTTATCTAAATCTAGCTTCCAAGGTTTGTACTAAACTTCCTCTGATAGCAACTGAAACACCTTGACCCCAGTTACCTAGAGTTGGTTCATTATTACATAACATTTCCATGATCACAAGAAATATCAAGTCTCGAAATACCGATTAGTTTAGTAGCCTTAGAATAACTAGATACATTCATAAAGTTTAAATTACATCATAAAATAAAAACTACAACAATATAGTCTCCATAGTCCACACTCTTATCCCCTCATACTATCCCTCCAGGTCATTCATAAAATACTTCTTCACATCCTGGGAAAAATAAAACATAGAAAGCGGTGAGCTCAAATGCCCAGTAAGGATAACAATATAGCAGAAACTTTCATAAATAAGCATAAACATTTAAGGCAATGTATAACTAAAACAAAAGCCTTTTAAAATTTTAACTTCAGAATAATATGGTAGAAATAAAATGAAATAATTCCATATACTTATTCACATGGATATTCTACTAGTCTAATAATCACATGTGATATCAATAACCACTTTCATAATGATGGAATGCATAATGCTAGACTATCATAACCACATAGCCAAGGCCTCGTGACAAGACTACAAATAAGATTTTGTCAAGGCCTTGTGACAAGACACTAGTTTGTCTCATGAGACCTACTGATGCATCGCGGAGCTATAGAAGGCTCCACCCGTCACTTATTAAGTCTAATGCATTCCTCATATGAACAGGTTTAAACATAACATAAACATTCGTATTAAAACTAGCATACAAAATGTCAATACATTCTCCATAAACCATGAATGGTATAAAAATAACACATCCACAGTCAAACATATCACAAAACCTTCAATACAATATGGAAGTTTTGTATCATAATAAATCAACTTCAAATAAGCTTAAAATCCATCAAATGATGTTGACATAGATGAAATCAAAACTCTTTTTAGAGAAATATCTCTTTCTATTTTGAAATCATTTAAGAGTAATATATTTATAAAATAAAACATTTTCTTTGAAAATATTCTTATAATCTTGTAAGGGAAGCTTCGACGATTTTATAACGGCGGAAAATAGCCGCACCCACTATATAAGTTAAAAAAACATTCTTACCTTAATTCTGCCAAAAAGGTTAAAAGGACCTTGTTTGGAAAATGACAGAAAGATTCCTTTATAAAATTCTTATAAAAAGTCAACAAGGGTATAAATTACTTTATCCCATAGTCTTTAATATAGTAGGAATGATATTAAATACATTTTTAAGAAACATGGATGTGGATGATAAAGAGGTCCCAGTAGATAATTACGTATAAACAACCTCAGATAATGAAGAGATTGTGAAATAACCCTTACTATGTACATTTACTTGGTTGGGGGTAGGTTAACCTCCTATATAATGGTGAAATAATTGTTATTTAATTATACAATAATCATATACATTAATATGATATCATATATGATCTTTTAACATTGATTTGTTAATAATATCTTAGTATTATCGTCGTTTCGGGTGTTAACTTACTCATATATGTTTTGTTACATAAGTCATGTTTGTTATGGATAGGTTGTATCTTATTCATATACAGAATTATATCAAGTCCTTAAACATTATTTTTAATCATCAAATGATAATTATACTTGAATGGATACAATGGAGAATGAATCTCATCGCTTTTGTGGAGACGGTAGTCTGTACGTACGCACAAGCGACAATATCATTCTTTTGATATTAAAATAATATATAATTGGATGGTATATAATATATAAAGAATCATTATCATGTTAGATTTATTATTTACATTAATTACACATCATTATTATACCCATCCAAATGATAATTTATTGAATAACAATTACACCACGACGTGGAGACGGTAAGCCGTACGTACGCACGTATGGTGACATGTCATTCAAAGGATGGATAGAATAATGAATATGGTTGTACCATATTTATAATAACATCACAGTATATATAATATACTGGATTTATTATTTTATAATGGGAATAATAAATAAATAAGAAGTTGAAGAATAAAGGAACTTGAAAGAGGGTGGTGAAAACATTACCTCTTCTTTGGGTTCTTCCTTTTGATTTGATCAAAAGGGCTCCTTAGGTTGGCTTTCTGATCAAACTAAGGCCTCTAGGTTGAATTAAGGAAAGTTTAGAGAGTATTGGGTCAGGGTTTGGCCAAGCCAAAAGGATTTTAATGTGTGAATTATTGAGAAGTGGAGTGCCCTTTTATAAGAGGGGTGAGGGGCACCTTTGGAAAAGATAGAAATATTATTTTATAATAAATTAAAATTCCATTTATAATGGATCAAAAGTGTATTATTAAGATTATAAGGTGGTTTTGGGTCTAATACCACTCAACCAATAGGTTTTATATAGGTTTGGGTCACTATATTAACCTTATCTTTTAGTTTTAACTCTTAGTTAATTAGTTTAACATTTACCATGTCACTTTGTATTTTTATATTATATAGTTAATAAACTTACTATATACATCCAAGCGACCACCAAGTGGTCCATTAATGATACACCTATCATGATATAAGTCTCTTGTCCTAATATTAGATTTTTAGTAATTTAATATCAATTAATAATATAATATTAGTTTTAAAAACTCTTTTGTGTGAATTTTGACACTATTCAATAATTGATTTTTGTTAAAGTCTTAACAACATTATTAATTCGAAAACAATTCATTTAAGAAATACTATAATGTCATATTAAGCAATAAAATTCATTTATTTCATCAAAACATTCAAATTATATTAATTTTAACATTTATAATACCAATTATTTGATTCTTTCATTAATAAGGAAAATGATGCATCATTATTGTGTCATAAATAATATTAATTATTAAATGTCTAAAAATTATAAATAAAATACCATTATGTAGGAAATAGTTTTATATTTCTAATTAATATTTATAGTCAAATATCCAACATATATAACCCTATGTAAAAATTGTTTTTCTATAAGATATATGCTTATGTCATTTTTGTATTTATTTTAACTTAATTAATATAAAGTGTCCTTATCACATACAAGTGGATCCATGGGGTCCCAAAATCGACCCAAAGATGACCATGGTCGGACATGTATCAACCAATAATGTTAGGATACGTTTTAGGGTAATTTATTATTATTATAATATTGTTGTTTTACCCTTATTTACCGGATTTACCCTTTAACCATGGTAAATAAAATATTTACCGAAGTAATTATTCAAAATGTCTAAAAATAAAAGTTACCTATTTACACAATTTGTAAATCCTGATTCCAAATATGGAATCCATTTTTCCAAATTCAAAACACAGAAGTGGAAGAAATTAATTTAAAATTAATTCCCGTTGTTAAAACAAAAAGCATGTTTTTAAGAGATAATAACTATCAAAAGATTGACACTTGTTTATGTCTGGTTTAATTATGAAATTATGTACAATGACAAACATTGTATTAAATGGTAAAAATAAATTCTAAATATACTTTAAAACCACTCAAATTCCTAATTTATCACTGTTAATTATTTCGATTAAAAAAGTTGTTTTTAATTAAAATTTAGTAATTTTAACTATTCATCAAAATATAAAAGTTATCCGAAAAGTACCAAAATTTCACCCTAGGATAATTTAAATATTCCGAATCCAAAAATAAAGTCAATTTTGAGAGATAAAATTTATAAAATTTCAAAAAGTGGGTATTACTATTCATAACGGCTAGTTTGATTGGTTGTGGTGTGTGTTAGAACTCGAAGTTGCATACAGCACACGCTACTATATTATTCAAAGAGAAGCGTACCGTGGAAGCTTGGGGTGTTACAGTAATAGTGGTACTTTATTGGGGTGTTTCAAAGAACATGGTTTGGGTCATGATCTCGATAAGCTTGAACTTATCCCATAAATAGTTTTGCTCAAGTTTTAGTTGTTGAATCTTGGAGTGGGATTGGTCAATGGTAAATCTCATTGATGTCATCTCCCTTAAAATCTCTAATAAATTTTCTTGATTGGGTATAGTTCTACTAGTCGAGACCACTACTTCTTCCATCTATGTCAATTTGAATTTATCATAACCCTTGATATATACTAATCATAATTTTCACTATGTAATGTCTATATTATCAATTTTTATGACTCTTAATAGTCTTTTAACACTGAAAAAATCCATATTTTGTAATGGTCTAAAATAAAAAAAATGAAATGCAGTGCATGTGTTTTCTATAAGTGTATTTCTTAATAATTCATTTATTCACTCAAAAATAGAATTTCATTTATAAAAGTTTGGGTCATTTTATTCTTTATATCATACAAAATTATTCCATTTAAATTTCATTTCATACACTAAAATTTATTAGGGTACTTTTGTTTCATCACCTGTTTTGGTTCCCATGTCGGCTCCTCAAACTTGTGTTTGTCCAATGGTAATTTTACTAGGTTAGTTGTCCATTTTTTGTAGAACTTTTTCTCTATGATCTAAGATATTAACTAACTGCTCCTCATATGAAATATTATTCTAAAAAATTTTACACCTCTATATTCCTGCATATGAGGGTTCTAGTATGTACTTCCTTGATAGGGGTACATGGAAAACATCATTTGCTTGAGATAGGTTAGGTTGTAGTGCTAGTTGATTGGACACAACTTTGATGTGATCAAGGATCTCAAAGGGGAAAGTGTATTTTGGACTAATATTTCCCATCTTCCAAAATCTCATGAATTTATTCCATGATGATATTATAAGGAACACATTATCTATGACCTCAAACTCGATGTCTCATCGATGATTATCTACATATAATTTCTATTTACTTTTCTAGGATTTCACATGAATTTTAATGGTTTGAACCTTCTTTGTAATCACTTTGATAATATTAGTTCCCATCACCATCTTCTCCCCAACTTTATGATATAATATGAGTCTAAATCCTCCTCCTATAAAAATCCTCGTAAGGTTCCATTTGAATTCTAGAATAGAAAATGTTTTTATATGATAACTAAAATATGGGAAGGTATTGATCCC
The DNA here is from genome assembly GCA_963277665.1 of Viscum album. Lineage (NCBI taxonomy): Eukaryota > Viridiplantae > Streptophyta > Magnoliopsida > Santalales > Viscaceae > Viscum > Viscum album. The sequence goes on from OY728165.1 coordinate 934,132,811, forward strand.
AACATCCTTGGAAATCCATTGATCAAGATATCATCATATCTTATATATATCTAATGGTTCTCTCAGACCGACCATCCATTTGAGGGTGATAAGAAGTACTAAAACTCAAATTTGTATCCAATTATTTTTGAATTATTCTCCATAACCTTAATATAAACCTGAAATATCAATTAGATACAATGGATAGTGATACTCTATGAAGACTTACCACATATTTTATGTATATCATGGTGAGTTAGTCAAGAGAGAAATATTCCTTAATAATAATGAAATGTATATACTTAGTAAAGTCATCAACAACTACCCGAATGGTGTTATTTCCTTTATATTTCTTGGGGATTACTATGAAAAAACCATGGTTATGGTTTCTAATTTCCATACTTTTATGGGTAATAGTTTCATTATACCCTTAGAATTATTTCATTCTTCTATCAATTATTCACATACTAATAATCAAGGTATAAATTCAATAATCTCCCTCCTCATCTTATACCACCAAATGTTTTTCTTTAGATGTATATACATCTTAGTGCTTCTTGGATGAATAGATAAGGATGAGTTATAAATATTATATAGAATTTACCTCTTAAATTATAGCTTTTATGGGTCATATATTTAGGTTCCAAACATTATAACTTCATTATTACTAATTTTGAACTCTAGAATATTCATCACATTTATTTGTAGCTAGTCATCATCTTTTTAGGCCTCCTTGATCTTCTCAATAATGTATGGTTAAGTAGTTATTTGATCAAGGTAATATTATGTTCCTTTTATGATTCCCATGTAAATCCTTTACATGTCTAAGAAGATTTTATCCCTTTCAATCTCTTTTATGGATATGGTTGTGGGGTCCTTTCTACTTAGATCATCTACCACATTGTTCATCTTCTGGTGATAGTAATGGGTTAAAATGTCATAATACTTGATAATCTCTAACCACATTTATTGGTGTATATTGAGATAATTTTGTTTGATTATATACATAAGTATTTTATGATCAATATATATGTTACACTTCTACCCATAGAGATAATGTCACCAAATCTTCAATAAGAAGGTCATTATAACCAATTCCAGATCATGATTTGGGTAGTTATCCTCATGGATAATTAATTTGAAATAGGTATAGGATATCACATTGACTCCTTTAATGAGTACACAACCTAATCCCTTTTTGGTTGTATCATTTTAGATCACAAATCCTTCCCCACTGGTGGGTACTATGAGTATAGGTTCAGCGATTATCCTCTTCTTTAACTCTTTAAATTTCTACTCAAATTCAAAATTTTAGAAAAAATTTACACACTTCCAAGTTATCTTTGTTAGTTGACTTGAAATTCATGATAATTTTCTCAAAAAATGGCAGCATTACCCAGCTAATCCAAGAAAACTATGGATCTATATCACAGATGTTGGTTTGGGAAATCCTTCAATTGCCTCTATCTTCAAAGGATCAATATATATCCCATTGTTATTGATAACATGCCTCAATAATGTTACATGATCCATCAAAAACATGCATTTTCTATACATTTCAATCAAATTTTCCCTTCACATGATCTCCAGTACAACATTTTAATTCTCATAATGTTCCTCTTTAATTTTGGAGTAGATAAAAATTCCATCATTAAGGATAAGCAAGAAATTATGAAGTTCATCCCAATAGACTCTATCCATTAATCCCATGAAGATAGTAGGAGATTTATTTATTCTAAATTTATTCACTGTGAACTCATAGTTCCCATTTATTTTATGAAAGATTACTCTTGGGGATATCTTTATTATTCACCTTTAATTAATAATATTCCAACCAAAAATTCACCATAGACAACTACTAATATCCACATAGATGATCAAAAAAATAATCAATTTATTATATAGGATACTTGTTCTTTATCATGATTTTTTGAGCTCATGATAATCACTATTGAGGTTTATTTACCCATCCTTCTTCTTAACAAAAAGAACCAGTGCACCCCATGGTGAAATACTTGGGAATATTAGACCTTTATCTATATTATCTTGTAGTTTATTCTTTATTTTCTCAAGTTAAATAGTGGAAATTATATATGGAATATTGGATATTAGAAAAGTTTTGGGTGTAAGTTTTATTGAGAACTCAATCTCTCAGTTTATAGAAAGACTGGTCAATTCTTTGAGGAATACATCAGAATATTCCCTTACAATGGGCACATCATCAAGGATGGTCTTTTTCTTAGTCTCAATCATTTGATATAGATACTATTTCTCATAAATCAATAATATCTATGCTTTATATAATTATTTTAAGGGAGATTCATCCTTCTAATTAAACTTGTATAAATTCATAGGGTGGTTCATGATATGGAAGGTGATTTAATTATCTTATAAATTTATGTTGGATCGATACAAGAAGACCAATATATAATTAGAATATAATTTAATTACACTAAAGGGAGTATCATAAGATTCATTACGAAATTCAGATCACAAATATTGACTGGGGGTAAGTTATATTCTTAGGGTGCAATAATTTCTCCATTTTCTTATTTCATTGATAACTCAACTTCCATGTTTTGAGGTGGTGTTTGAATATTTATACTAAACTTATGTGAAATGAATGAATGTGTAGAACTATAATCAAATAATATGTCTAGTACCCACAAATTAATAAATAGTATACCTATAACCACTTTATTATTAGTATCCAACTCAACATTTGTGATGGAATATCCATTCCCTTTCTATCTAGGCCTTAGAGGTTTTTTTACTAATTATCTTCAAAAACTCTTAGTTTAGTGCATTGTTTTACCTAGATTACTTTCTCCTTGTAGTAATAATATTATAAAATAGGATGAGGTTTTACTAGATAATTCAATTCTTCCATCACATTGGTGGGTTTCTACTATCAGCATTCACTAACTTGGTTCTCCTATTTACCACACAGTAATCATTTCCTTATCCCCATATGGAAATTTCTAGGATGATTCTTCCTATAATTTTGACAAGTGGGATGTTTGAATTTCTTTACACCATGATATTTATCCATCTCTTCCCTGGAATTAAAGTACATTCTCTAGTTTCTATCACCAAACCCATGTGACTCTTGAGATTCTCTGATCACCATCATGACTTTGAGGGTGCATCGTAAAATTTATTCATAGACTACAAAGTCTTGAATCACTAAAGAATTTTTTAGATTCATATTTATCCCACTATGGAAGTGGAAAATTTTACTTCTAAGGTCAATGATAAATTCAGAGGCATGTCACATAAGTCTTGTGAAGTTTTTTTCAATTTTTCTAATGAATTTGTCATCCTATTTCTTGAGGCCAAGTAACTCCCTATATATTTTATGTTAGAGAGTGGGAGGAAAAATTTATTGAAATAAATTTTCCTAAACTATTTGAACTCAATCATTTTGATCTCTTAATCTGTATTTATATTCTTGATCAACATCCACCATTGATAATATTCCCCCTATATGTAATAAACAACTAGTATGACATTCTCTTTCCCAAATTATTGAAGGATGAAGAAGATCATTTCAAAGTATTTGATCCATTATTTTGTGATTGAGGGATTAAAAGATCCACTGAAAGTTAAAATCCTTTTTCATATAAAGTTCTCAATTTCAAATTCCTCTTTCTTAGGTGGTTGTTATTTTTCCCCTAGATTCAAGTTTTTATTAAAAACTTGATTTAGTTGATTATGTATTTTCATGATGTTCTTGACTTATACTCTCATTTGGTTGGGTATCGCATTTAATTAGTCATCAAATTTCCTATCACACTAGTTTATGACTCAGTTCCTCCTATTTCTATCCATTGAGTAAAATAAGGGGAAAATTATGGATAATGATTTTCAAACTATTAAATGAATAAAACAGAAATGATGAACATTGAAGGGATAAGTCATAAATAAAATATATTCATTGTCCTATGAATTTCTAGGTTTCAATCTAATTTATTCACAGTCTATTTCATGACATTAAATTTCATAGGCATTTGTGTTCTCTTCATAATGGTTCATAAAGATCTTGTGAATTTACCAAAGAATATTCATCAATGATGTAAAAATAGGTTTGGATCAAATACTATTTATCATGAACTAGGTGATGATTGATTTAGTATCAAATACACCCTTTTAGGGTTATTACCCCTAGGTAAAACCGTTCTAGAGACACACCTACTTATTGTATCCAGATAGGGATTTTATCACTTTGAAACAACTCACTCTATAATTTCCCAAAATTTATAGATGTTTTCCTACGTTTAGACTAATTCCTATGATTTTCACTAAGGTTTTATAATCTAAATCCCTAAAAATTAGTAGACGTTTCTTAGATACCAACTATGACAACCCATATTTTTACATACTTTATTTCATGATTTATTAAATAAAGATACACATAATATAATCCCATAAGATTGTGAATCCTACTGTATTTGGTTAATTATATACATATCATAATAATATAAAACATAGATATTATGACATTATTTAAAACTCTATAGCATACCCTTAAATTCCATTGAACTTTTAATACTTCATGGGATAACTTAGGGACATAGATAAGAAACGGATGAGCTATAAATACCAATAATGGAATATTCAAAATCACAAAATAAATTAAATCTATACATGTTATTCAAGAGGCATAACATTATGACATAGAATAGTTAAAATCATAATCATGAACATTGAATCCTGATATAAGATGATAACATCAAGGCATCAGAGGAATGTAGAAACAATATAAAGCATGGAATCATAAGCATAAGTCAAGGATAAAAACTAAGAAATCAAGTCAGAGTTTGCTTATGCTAACCCCCAACTACCCATAAATGGTATCTCATGAGATAAAAACATTATCCAATTCATTTGGGGGATATATAATTTTGTTCCCACTAATCACATTTGTATTATGTAGATGCATTTTTGTTCCACATAAATCAAACACCATAAGAACATATTTCATCACATTTAATACCATGATTAAAGAGTTTGGATTAAATAAATTTAATCCCTCAATCAATTAATGATATATTCATATAGTTGAATACCTTTGAATAGAAATGGGGATGGGTATTCACAATACAAAAGCATGGAAAATCATGATATAATTTTGGTAGCATAACAGGAGTACATAAAGATTCATGGAAGGGTTTAATGAGATTGAAAGGTGGTCTCTCATTACTTGGGAATCCTAAGGATAGTATTGGGATGTTAAAAACATATGAAAACATGAAAAAATACAAATCAAAAGGCATAAGTCAAATAAATTACTTGAATAAAGAGGACTAAGAGAACCCCTTACCTTGAGAGAGTGCTTAGAAAATCATGGGGTGGAGATTATTAAGAGCATGTAAACACCTTAAAAGGAAATTAAAGAGGATGATGGTAAGGAAATAATTCTAAATGGGTTTTGAGTGAAGAGGATTTGAAAGTTGGGTGGGCATTTGTAGAAAAAAGAGAGGGGAATTCATTATTAATTACTAAACTTTGGTTTTGGACTCTATGTGATAAAATAATCAGAACCACAATCTTGTTGGATATAAATATTAGATATATTGATATTATGATAGAGAGAATATTTTCTTTCTAGATTAATTACAATAGTGGTGAATTATAATTTAAAAAACTTTAGTTTAAAATAATTAAACTAAAAAATCACAAAACCTCTATTAGTAAAATATAAGATTTGGACTTTTCCCTAATTATAATTACTAAAGTTTCATAATCAGGATGATCCAGATAATATCATACTATACAGATCATAATTAGAATATATATGATTATATCGGAGTGTTTCATATTCACATTAGATCTAATTTATAGTTCAGATTAAGTTTACCATATTTATAATCATTATGATAAAACTAATACAAACAATCACATCAAAATAAATAAAATTGTATGAAGTAAGTAATATAACATAAACACTGTAAAAATGAATTACATCTATTTAAAAATGAATATAACTCTTTTAACCTTAAGAGTAAGGTATCCAAAAACCTTAGAAAAAGGTATACATTGTTTTATACTTACAAGAAAGTATATCTTTCTTTGGGAAGTAAATACCTCAATATGAATATAAGATTATATATCTACCTAGACTCTATATCCATTAATCAAATGGATCAGCTATGCCTTTCTATCACCAACATCTCTCAATCATAATATTGTATTATCCATATTTCTATCCCCACAGGCCCTCAATCATAATCACATATTAGATGCATGATTACAAAGAAAAGTTTTTTAAGGAGACAAGCCTGACAATGTTTCCTTAGAAATAAAAATAAACTCTAAAATAATTATGAATACTATGAATAAGATGTCCATGCTGTGTAATCTTCAAAGTTATCACATAATGAAAATTTTCAAAAGAAATTGATTAGCACTATAGAAACTACTTCAAACTCTTCGAATGATTGGGTATTTATAGGCAAATCCCCAACAGTCATATTTCCTTACTAATGGTCATATTTTCTCTAATTTTGTCACAAGGACTTAGACACCTAGCACTAGATAGTTCATATCTATCTAGAATAATAGAATGTTTGATGTTGTTTTTTAACGCCATTATAGTGTACAAAGTTTTACTTACATCAAAAATAAGTTTTCTGAATATGATAATTAACTTAAGTTAGTTTCATAGACTTCTTTACAATTGTCGTTACAATATTTCTTCTGAGTCTCAATCTATTTTTCATTAGTACTAATATCAATTCGATTAAAATGACTTTATTGGTATGAAAGACAAGACAAAAAGTCTTACATATGGTCTGGTAAGGGTGAATCTGATATTTATCGAATCTATACTCATTATGATAATCATAATGAATAATTATAAGTTTATTTTCATAATTTATTAGATTTATTCAATATATAGTAAAATATTATGTTTTCTACAAAAAAAATATAAAACACTTTGGACATGAGAAGTTAGTAATCATTTAATTAAGAAAGAGTTTATGATTTATAAAACTAAAGGAATAGAAAAGTTATAAGTATAAATTTTGACTAAAAAATATCCCCCTTTTTATAAACAAAAAACAAAAAACTTAAATAGAAAATTAACTTTGAAAAACATAAGTCCATTTTATTTTAGGTAAATCATATTTAGAGTTGAACAATAAAATCTCAACTCCCCTGAAGTTTTTTAACTCTTCTAAATATAATGGAGATAGATTTTGAATATGATTGTCTCCCTCTTGGTATAAAATATCTTTTAAGAGTCGTGTTCTACCCCTTACTATAGAAATATTCATTTACTATGAATTTCTCCCCCTTTGTATAAAAATATCCCCCAAATAATAATATTTCTCCCCCTTTGTGAAAAAGAATGAGGAAAAGTCTTGAGTTTTATGAAAAATGTTAGAAAAACAACTATATTAAACAATATAGTTGGGGTTTGGATTAGTGGTAAGCACCCTATAATTATACATGAAAAATGGGGGTTCAAAACCCATTGGCCGCAGACTGTAGAAGTACGGTAGCAGCAACGTCACTATAGCGGTGGTAGGTCACTGTAGCAGTGGCAGGGCACTATAGTAGTGGCAGGTACTATGTGGGACTATAGTAGTGAGTATTATAGCAGTACTATTCACAAAATGGGCCTTGGGACAAAAAATTAGGCCTACATGCCATGTAATGGGCTAAATTCCCACTAGGCCTTCGAGTTATGTAATGGGCCTCCATCTACCTAGTTAAAGAGGTCTTTGCTTTGCTTTGCTTTAATAATAAATGAGTCTTCGGCCCCAAACTTTTAAAAAATTGTACGAAACAATATAATTAACTACCTAATAATCCACAGAAAAAAAATGAAAGAATATTCAACCAATTAGAATTAGAAAACAATCAAAAAAATCATAATGGGGTGAATAATTCATTCATTAATCAACATGTTTTTGAAATAAAATAACAATTTCCACAAGATTTCAAATGGAAAAAGATTTTAATCTTTCTTCATCAAAGACTTCACAATGGTCTTCATATTCTTGAACTTTTTTTCTATACTCCTCGAGCATTTCTATTATTTAATCTTGAGACTAAACTTTCACTTCTTGAATACAAATTATTTTAGACAGTTCTTCATTATAATTTTTAAAATTGATGATTTCCTCTTAATAATATTCGATTCTTTTCAACTCTATCTACAAATATTTCATCTTTCATTTTAAATATTTATCTTCCTCAGTTTGGATATCAGTGTTATCTCTTAACTATTCCAAAAATTTCACTCAAGCTATCATATATTTAGAAAAATGACTGAAATCCTCTGAGCATTCATTCAAAATATTTTTTTTATCTTAAAAATTCTCATCATGCATCTTAACAATTACATCTAATTGAGGAGAACATTTACCACTTGATTTCATGACTTCTTGTGAATACAAGAGATTTATTTTAAAACTTTTAGATATACTTCATCTTGGATCAAACTTTCTATTAATATCTTTAATAATTCTAATTTCTCATAAATAATTTCATGAATCATTTATCCTCTTGCCTAAAGTATTAAGAAATATATAATTGTTCTTTAAATTATTTTCAAGACTTGGATGATAAATTCAAATCCTTGAGTGGTTATCATATTGACTAAATCTGATTCATCTTTTTCAATTTCTAAGAGATTAATATGGCTAGCTCTAATGTGCACTTCTTTTCCTTTTTACCTTTATTCATTTGAAATCTATTTCTCAACTTTATCTCCATATTTATTTCTATCAAACAATTCAATGATATATATTTCATCAATTTCAGCTTTATCACCTTTAGTTTTTAAATTTTGATATTTCTCATATTTTTAGATGATAATTCATCTTCTTCCAATGATGATGATTTTTTCTTCTCATAATTTTTATATTTTTATTTTTTATCAATCTTAGATGGAAAATTCGATGATGATATCTCTAATGATCTCAAATAAAACTTTTTAGACTGAGATTTTTCATTTATATCTTCTTTTTTATTTTCATTCTATTGACTATCATTTTCTTCATCCTCATTATCTCCATTATGATATTATTTATTATAATCATCATTAATTTAAATATATTCTTCTTCTTCAACTAATTCTTTAATTTCTTTGTATTCACTTCCTTCTTTAATTAATTCTCTTTATTTGGCTAATTTACCATTCCCTGCAGCACCTTCATCCATTACTTTGATAAACTCCTCATGAAGATAACTTTTTTTTCTTAAGTCACCCATTCCAACTGGTGTCAATTCCAATTCTTATTATTTAACTGGTTTTTATTATTCAACAACTAATTTATCATTTCTCTTGTCTATTATAGAGCTTATATTAGTATGAAAATTTTCAATTTCTTGAAAAAATAACCCAACATCTGAATTTGATGGATCGGTCTGGGAGGAAGGTAGATTGAGAGTCACATTTTTTAAAGCATTTTCCCCTAATTTTAATAATTCTTTACATAAATGAGCTTCTATTTACTTCTTCTTCTACTTATTTTCTTTCTTTCTTTCTTTCTGTAGAGTATCAGTAGCATGAATTTTTAAGGCCAAGGCCTCAGTAGGATCAATTCTGATAACTGGTTCTCCTGAATTATTTTATTCTGTATTTTTCATCCACTCCTAGTATACTTTATCAGGAACTCTATTATATTTATTTTATTTTATTTTTTAGGATTTATCTTCATTCATTTTATTTTTTTGATCACCCTACTTAGCTTTCTTTTTATTCTACTAATCACCATCCTCAGCTTTATTTTTCTTCTACCGATAACCCTGTTTATTTTTCTTTTAGGGTTCTTATTCTGAAGCTTTATCAACAAACAACTTTGATTTAGTATCAAAACTAAACCACATTTTCTTCATTGTATCATCACTAAGAAAAATAATTTTCAACTTCTTTATATTTTATTTTTTTGTAATTTTTGAAAACTTTATGCACTCAACCATTATCTTGGTTATCACATCTAGGAACATAATAATATTTGATTTAATGGATCCGTTATTGACATTATTAATGGTAATAAAAACGAATCCCATAAGATTAATTTTTCTCCTGTTGACTAAGAAATCAAAAATAAAAACATCTAAGACTTTCAAAGTTCCTCGATCTCACTTCCTTAGTATTAAGAAACCTTTAATCCATAGAGAAATAACACTATTATCGAGATCCAGGTGAGATACCTTTCAAACCTTTCATTAATGACTGAATAATGAAGCATATGCCTTCTTCTTATCAAAATAACCAATCTAATCAAGTAATTTGTGAGAGGGGAAACATGTTTCTCCATCTGATGGTACTCTATCAAAACTTTCATCTTTCTTATATGACATATAATACCCCTTTCCATATATCATGAAAGAAATTTTTTCTTTTCCATCATGTTTGATAAACAATACTAAACTATAAAATTCATGAACAATATCAAGGTAAATAAATAATAATACTCATCATAATTTTCTATACATAGAGATTCCAAACCTTTTAATTTTTTAATATTCATTAAGGTAGAATCATATTTTTCATAAAAAGATTATTCGATTAACCTTTCTCTGAATATAAATAATATGTTCAAATATTTATCAGAATTCATCTTATTTAGAGATGAGACTATTAATTCGGACATGAAGGAAAGATAATGTTTTGGAATGGGAGGCCTAAAGGGAATCAATAACTCATGGTAGAAAGTATGAGATAGCTGATTTGGGACATGGGGGTCCCCCATTATATAGGTGATGGGAGATTCATTTCATCTTTTAAATCATATACAACAGGTGAGATTAAAAACCTTATGATATAATGGTTGAAAATAATTTGAATAAATGTTTAAATAATTTTAAACTCTTGAGGTTTTTAAAATATTTATCGTATTGATACTGAATATGATTTTGGAAAAATATTAAGAAAAATTATGAAATAAAAAACAAAAAAAAGTCTTTATTAAAACTAAAATTATTCCAACAAAAAATATAAACAAATTTTAATAAATTAGTGAAAATATTTAAAATATAATAAGAAAACATTTTATTGTAGAAAGTTTCATCTCTATGAGTAAAATATTCTTCTTGAAATTTTGTAAACTAATTATATTAAGAATGTTTTAAAAATTTAAATATGATAGTTTTAGAACTAAAAAAAATTAAAATAAAAAATAAAATAGTTTTTATAAGTAAAACTGAATATGATATTTTAGAAATAAAATCTCATTACAAAAATTTTATAAATCTAAATTTTTTTTAGGAAAATTTGAGTCAAAAAAAATTTATAAAAAATATGAGTCTGAAACCTCATTACTAAATTTTTTTATGATAACTAAAAGTTTTTAAAAAGCTCAAAAATATATACTCCCCCTATGAAGAGTATTAACTTAATATAAGTATATGGGTAATCAATAAGTAGATATGGAAGATCATTTTATATTAACCATTCTTAGTTTTTGTTTAATGTATTCAAATCTATCAGAAGGTAATGGTTTTGTAAAAATATTAGCAAGTTGATCTTGTGTTATGATGAATTGTAAAATTATATCTCATTTAATTGTGTGATCTCTAAGAAATTGATGCCTAATATATATGTGTTTTTAATATTAGTAATGTTCAAGGTTCTTAATTAAAGTAATGGCTCTATTATTATCACATAGTATTTGAGTTTTAGTAAAAATCATGACACAGTTAGTGAGTGTGTGTTTCATCCACAACACTTGATCACAACAACTTCCAACTACCACATATTTGGATTTAACAGTGGAAACTAATAACGAATGTTGTTTCTTACATGACCAAGAAACTAAGGAATTTCCTAAGAAATGAAATGTTCTTGAGGTAATTTTTCTATCCATTATACAACCACCAAAGTCAACATCCAAAAAACATTTTTGTTCACAAACATTTCCACAAGAATAGAAAATACCTAAATCCATAGTTCCCTTAAGATAAAAAGAAAATAATTTTAATACTTTTAAATGGGACTATTTTTTAATTATCTTTCTATCTTGCACATAAGAATGTGGAAGAAATTAAATCTATAATACTATCAGTTAAGTATAGTAAACTTCCTATCAGACCCCTAAAAGTATTTTGATCAACTTTTTTCCTAGCCTCATCAAGATCAAGTGTATTTAAGGTACCTATAAGAGTACTAATACTTTTAGTATTGTCTTATCCAAACTTTTTAATAATATCTTTGATATAATTATGTTGGTATATATATGTTCCTTCTCATTTTTGTGAAATTTGAAAACCAAGGAAAAATGTTAACTCACCCATCACATTCATTTCAAACTCAGATTTTATAAAATCTGTAAAGGTATCTATTATGGATTTTTGAGTTAATAAAAATATAATATTCACAACATAGATTAAAAAATAATAATGTTTTTGTTAACTTCTTTTATAAAAATTTTTGGATCTGAAGCTCCCTTAACAAAATTGTTTTGTAACAAAAATCTTATTAATCTATCATACCAGGATCTAGGGGCTTGTTTAAGTCTATATAAATCTTTGGTAAGTTCATAAACATATTAATGATATTTTTTATTTTCAAAAAAAATGGTTTGTTCAACATAAACTTCCTCTTGAACATATTCATTTATAAAAATCACACTTCACATCTATTTGAAAAATTTTGAAATTAAAGAATGATGCAAAGGATAATAGAATATGAATAGATTCAATTATAGCTACTGGTGCATATTTTTCTTCATAGTCTATGCTTTTTTATTTATTATAACCCTTATCAAAAATTATTTCTTTATTTCTAATAAAAATTTCCTTTTCATTACATTTGTTTCTAAAAACCAATTTAACTCCAATTATAGAAGTTTATTTAGGTTATTCAACTAGATTCTAAAAATTGTTCCTCTTGAATTAATTTGTCACATCTTTTATAGCCTTAATCCAATCCTCATAACCTAAATCCTCATAAATATTATTAGTGTAATAACCTGGGTTTTTGGAATATGTCAAAATCCTGACCCTATTTAAATTTTTGACTTGTTTCTGAGAAAATTGGGAAAATATGGGAAGTTTGGAAAATTTCCAGATTACATGTCATTTAATAAAAAGTATGCACCATTTATCGTTTAGGCATGTACCAATTTCATGCTCACTGAGTACATTCCGTGTGATGACTGTTTAATAATTTCCTACTACAAGGCATGTAGTGTTTCTAGACATGTCGTGTATTTTTTCTTACGCGTATCGGCTAAGTCCTAGCCATGTGTCAACACACGTGGAACATCCAAGTCATTTGGATACCACCTCTTAAGTTAGAGTATGGAAAAGGATACTACACAATGTATAGTCCTTTATACATGTCTTGTATTTTTATTTTTATTCACTTAAATGAAAGAGTGTCACGTCTCTTTTCCAGAAATACCTTCTTCTTCCCCATTTTCATACCTTGATGCTCTGGGAGGCCAAAAATGTTTCTTCTCTTAGATTCTTCATCGGATGTCTGTTCTTTAATCCATCAGTGGTTGTGGGATTGCATCAACAAGGCTAAACTCACACACCCTGTTCCATTCTTGATCCCTTTCCTCACACGTTGTAGTTTCCATCCAAGTAGAATTGTCAGGATTTTATGGAAACATAGGTCTACGAAGATAGTCTTTGAATTGGATCTTAATATCATATGTTTCTACATCTACAAGTCTTAGGTATTTGGTTCATACCTTATTTCGTGTTTTCGCGGACTTTTGGGTGATGGGTCCTTTGGTACATATTTGGGTATTTTGAGCGAGACCCTGTTTTATATACTATTGAAAATTAAATTTCTTATTAGACCTATGGGATTCATTTTGGTATTCCCTTTTACCTATTTTTCTTGAGTAGGGTCGGGCGAGGGGTCATTGCTCAATTGGGGCATTATGGCTGGGTATGCCAAAATGAATTAAACTGAATTGTTTTGATTAAACTAATGAGTTCAATTTGTTAAGTGATGATATGAATTGTTATAGGATCTCAATACCTTGGTTCTGGTATGGGACAACACATAGATATTGAAATTAAACTATTTAGTTTGCTTTTACTGTTTAAAGTATTATTATTTTTATTATATATAAGTGATGTGTGATATTTCAAATGACGGAACCTTCGGGTTGTGCTAGGCATGGCCTGGGTATTATTGAGTGATGTTGATCACAGGTTGGGCTTGGCCTAGGTTACATTGGATGGTTCTGACTATAGGATTGGGTGTCATGGACACCGGATTAAGGCATTGTGGCTGTCAAATTGGGCAAGGATCTGGTTACTTGGATAGGAGACCATTAGACTTGAGTGATATGGTTATAGGGTCCTGAGGTGTCAGAGATGTTGTGGCTTGGGAACTTATTTTAGTGATTACCACTCACCCAGAACTTTGAGTAGTGTGCACACAGAGAGACTCCATAATGAGGTAGTTTTGACCACTCATGTGGGTAGAGGACCCCGTTAGTTACAGTTTAGCTACTATTGGTTTGGGGGTTCTTGTCATAGGATGCCACGTGGAAGGTGAGGAGCCTTTAGGGGATATCATTGAGGATATCGAGTTAGGGGGTAGAGGCTCAGCGTGGTTTGAGGGTAGACATCGTTGTCCCTCCAGTTAATTATTTGAGGGTAGACATATTTGTCCCTCCAGTTACTTTATTGAGGGCATACATCGATGTCCCTCCAGTTACTTATTTGAGGATATGCATCATTGTTCCTCTAAGTTACTACTTCTTGGGCGTGCCTTCATGACGTCAGTACTTGAGACATGCGGTGTCAGGGGGAACATGGTGTCAGGTTACATGACAAAGATTCCAATGATGGCTGAAGAAGGTGACACTCCAAAGTGGTTTTTGGGAACCAGTGGAGTTTGTGTTTATTTGTGCGTTGTATTGTTTACTGTTTTCCTTATAAACACATGTCTGCTTAAACACTTATATTAGGTGTGCACCATTGGGTGGTATTCTACTGAGATTCGTCTCACACCCTTCATGGGCCCTTCAGGACACATGTAGACTTTATGGATTTACATGCATGAAAGATTCCAAATTCATGAGATGAGGTGTTTTAGTTGTTGCATGGACGTGGTAGAGACCATGAGGTCTTACCTAGATGGAGTTTACTTTTTTTCTTTCTTTCCTATACCAATATGCTTACCTTGTTTATTGTAGCTACTTTTGGTTATCCATTAGATACCTTTTATATATTTACTTTCTATGGATGCATGATTTTTCTATTTTAGTAGTTGTTATAAGTGGTTCAGCAAGATATTGTGTTTACATTCCACTGTTGTTGTTTATATTTATTGCATCCGCTGTTTATTGCTATTGATTGTGCTTCCGCTATGCAGGTCTGGTTCGAGTCTGCAGAGTATTCTAATTTTATATTATGCTCAGACCAGTAACATTATTATCCTCTAATAGGGTATAGCCTCCCCACTGTACCTATAAGAGCCTCGCTGCTAGTCAGTAGCCTTTGGCATTCGGGGAGGTGCGCCTAAGGTAGTAACACCTGACCTGTTAGCACTATTCGGGTGGATTATCATGTCCATGACATTACAAATTGGTATCATAGGAATTTAATATTAGGTTTTTGTTGGATAAAAATGAGATTGAGACTTCTCTTTTTATTTCTGCAGGTTTTACTATTTGGGATATGGTAGACTGGAGATAGGCTATTACTGGAATTGGGTTTCTAGCTTGTGATTGGGTGCCTGCAGCCCTAGTTATGAGGGATGGACAAAGTTTCCACGAGCGGGAATTGATGTTTTCCTTTTTCTCAGATTACAATTTATATGATTTCCACCTCAGCAGATCACTTAGTGTATGATGTTATTGATTATGATATGTAACCCTTAACCTAATGTGGTAAGGGAGAATTGGACCTTGTCCCAGTATGGAAAGGAGTTATTTTTTGGCTTTTGATAGGCACATTATTAGGGTATTTCAATTTCATAAATGTGTGTATTCTTTGTGAAGTGATAATTCCATGTGAATAATATCAATTTCTATGCTTTGTATGCTTTGAAATGTAAAAAGGTGAAATTCCTGATAAAATTTCTAGTTTATTACAATGTATCTTGCCATGATTATTATATATTGTGAATTTCTTGTGGCAAGAGATTTTGGGCTTGACTCTTGTATGAGTAGGTAGGTAATATGGTTGAAGTGATTTTGATCACCAGGATTGGGTGTCTTGGACATCAGTTTGAGGTAGTTTGACTGTTAGGATTGGGTGACTCATTCATCTGTTTGAGGAAATGTCGGTTGTTAGAATGAGCATGGCCTGAAGCACTTTGATACTTCGATCTGTGGAGGGCGGTTAAGGATTCCATGAGTCCGAGAGGTTGTGAGCATGCATTGTGATGGGGGGAGAGTAAGGTTAGTTGTTATAAGTTTCCCCTTTACTAATTTCCTTATCTGTGTGATATATATATATATGTGTGTGTGTGTGTGTGTGTGTGTGGTTTTTCTGAACATTATGGTATTCATCGGGTTCCTCCTAGATGATTCGGATAGAGCATCAGGCGGGTGACGCTATAGTTCCGCAGGAGCACGATCGGGTTCAGAACCTTGAGGGGCAGGAAGAGAATGAGCCATAGGTACAGGCTCAGGGATAGGATCAGGTTCAAGATCTAGTGCAGGTAGTGTAGCATCCAGGTTTGGCAGCGTTCGGGCTGTGGCTCAATGAGCATCTCTAGTTTAGTCAGGTACATGTATTGTAGGGGATTGATAGAGGTGCATAGGGTACAGATCCATTTATGGAATATCTAGCGTAGGAGTTTCAGTCGCATCACCTTCCACTTTTTCAGGTTAAGGGTGGTCCACAGGCAGTTGAGAACTGGATAGAGATCATGAATATGATCTTTGAGCATCTCAAGATGGTTCTTGGGAAAAGGGTCAAGCTAGCAATGTACGTGATGAGAGGACCAATGAAGCATTGGTGGTATGTGCAGGTTCAAGCTCTCAGACACCAAGGACTGGCATGGGAGGACTTTGAGGATAGGTTCTTTGAGCACTTTTACCCAGAGACACTAAGGTATAAGAGAGCTCGAGAGTTCTTGAGCCTTCAGCAGGGAGACATGTCCATCATGGACTATGCATCTACTTTCACTGAGTTGTCTCGCTTTGCACCTGGTATGGTAAGTTATGTCTTAGCAAGGGTGAGGTGCTTTGAGGATGGCTTATGAAATGACATTCAAATCCAGGTAAATATCTTCAAGCTAAGTTCATTCTTAGAGGTGCTGAATCAGACACTCATAGCTGAGGTAAATGAGAAATAGAGGTCTCACTTAGGCCGGATGATAGCTTCAGGTGATGGTTTAGATAGCAGGAAGCGAGGACGGGATGAGTTCGAGTAGGTTAGTCAGGACAAGGAATCAGCTAGACCACCTCATTGCAGTTCTTTAGTGGTTTTCTTTCAGTGTGGACAGCTAGGGAATGTTCATACTTAGTGTGATTGGACTCCAAATGAGTGCCTGGCATGTGGAAAGGTTGAGCATCTGGAGAGGTTCTATGGGAATCCTTCTCAGATAGCTAGTATGTAGGGACCAGGATAGATGTTGGAATATGGAGTTGGTTTAGGTTCGGTACTAGGTGATGGTAACCGAGGTTTAGCTGCATGCAGAGGATGTGACAGAGATGGTGGGACCCATCTGAGGGGTTAGTGGATGGTGACTGAAGAAACACCATAGGGAGGTCAGAAATCAAATAGTCGTAATTCAGGTTAGGTGCACACCGTTGATCTGCTAGGGGAGGATCGATCTAGTGATCCAACGACAGTTAGAGGTACACCGAGGGTTTGGTCTTGATCTATTTTGTTTTTACTTGTTTTGGCATGGCCTATTGGGGTATGTTTGTTTTGAGTGCATGAGGTGCACAGGATTTATGTGGACTGGCCAGATGCTAGCCAGTGGGATTAGCACCATATCGGGTGCGTGATATATTTATTTATAAGTATGAGGTGCTTGACATCAGGAGCATCATTAGATGCGAGTTACTTGTGGTGTGTGAGCATTGGGGCATCGAGGATGTAGGTTACTTGAGGTGCATGGAATCAGGATTTTTTTTTAGCGTCCATGGATGTAGGACCTTGTGGAGGTGGGAACCAATGCAGTAAGGGATATGTTTGAGTGTTGGAAGAAATATGGGAGAACCTAATGTGGTGCAGGGGTGACGATGTGTCATGAGAGGACCATGAGTCTGAAAACAGGTTAGTGAACTTTTACTTGGTTTGAGTTTTTTCAGGTTGAGACTGAGTTAGAAAATTCCTAAGGTGGGGAGCCCCTTGGAGAATTTAGCCAGAACCTTTGAGATCGGGGTAGTCTGGGTTACTTTGATTGGGGTGGTATGTTTGGTGCCATCTTTAGGTTTCATTTGATAATTCGGGGATGAGCTATGTTAATGTGGGGAGATTGTAAGAACCCAGGTTTTTGGAATGGGTCAAAATCCCAGCCCTATTTGAATTTTTGACTTGTTTCTGAGAAAACTGGGAAAATATGGGAAGTTATGGAAATTTCCAGAATACACATTGTGTACTACAAAGTACACTTCGTGTATTGGTTAGGCGTGTACTGGCCGTGTGCTCTCTAATTACATGTCGTGTGATGACCATGTAATAATTTCCTACTGCACAGCAGGTAGTGTTTCTAGACACGTTGTGTATTTTTCCTTCTGCATACTGGCTGAGTCCTAGCCGTGTGTTGACCTGTGTGGCGTGTCCAAGACATGTGGCTACCTCCACTTAAGTCAGAGTATAGACAAGACTACTACATGTTGTGTAGTCCTTTATACAAATTGTGTATTTTTATTTTTATTCACTTAAATGAAATAGTGTCGAATCTATTTTCTAGAAATACCTTCTTCTTCCCCGTTTTCGGACCTTAACACTCTAGGAGGTCGAACAAGTTTCTTCTCTTAGATTCTTCATCTGACATCCGTTCTAAAATCTATTGGTGGTTGCAGGATCTCATCAGCAAGGATAAACCCACACACCCTATTCTGTTCTTGATCCCTTGCCTCACATGTCACAGTTTCCATCATAGTATAATTATTAGTATTTGATGGAATCAGTTCTATGAATATTGGATTCAAATTGAAGCTCGATATCGGACGTGTCCACATCTACGAGTCTCAGGTAGGTGGTTCATACCTTCTTTCTTGTTTTCGCGGACTTTTGGGTTACGCGGCCTTTGGTTCATATTTGGGTATATTGAGAAAGACCGTGTTTTATCTACTATTGCATATTAAATTGCTTATTAGGCCTAGGGGATGCCTTTTAGTATGCCCTTTTACCTATTTTTCTTGAGAAAGGTCGGGCGAGGGGTCTTTTCTCAATTAGGGCATTTTGTCTGGGTATTTCAAAATGCATTAAAATGAATTGTTTTGATTAAACTACTGATTTCAATTTGTTAAGTGATGATATGAATTGTTAGACGCTCCCAAGACCTTGGTGCTGGTATGGGACAGCGCATAGCTAGTGAAATTAAACTATTTATTTTGTTTTGCCTTTTTAAAGTATTTCTTTTGATTATATATATGTGATGTGTGATATTACATATGCTGGAACCTTTAGGTTGTGTCGTTCATGGCTTGGGTATTGTTGAGTGATGCTAATCACAGGTTAAGCTTGGCATAAGTTACATTGGGTGGTTCTGACCACGGGATTGGGTGTTATGGATGTCGTCTTAAGGGAGTGTGATTGTCAGGTTGGGCATGGCCTGAGTTGCTTAGATGGAGAGGCCATTGGACTTGAGCGACATGGTCACAGGGGCATGAGATGTCAGAGATGTTGTGTCTTGGGAACTTATTTTGGTGATTATGACTCACTCGAAACTTTGAGTAGTGTGAAAATATAGAGACTCTCTGATGAGGTGGTTTTGACCACTCATGTGGATATAGGTCCCCATTAGATGTTGTTTAGGTACTATTGGTTTGGGGGTGCTTTCTGTAAAAAGTCACATGAAAGGTGAGGAGTCTTTAGGGGATAGCGTTGAGGTTATCGGGTTGGGGGATGAGGCTCGCTGTGGTTTGAGGGTAGACATCGTTGTCCCTATGGTTATTGATTTGAGGGAAGAAATCATTGTCCCTTCAGTTACTTTATTGAGGGTAGACATCATTGTCCCTCTGGTTACTTATTTGAGGATAGGCATCACTATTTATCTGAGTTACTACTTCTTGGTCATGCCTTTGAGATGTCGGTACTTGAGACATGCGGTGTCAGGGGGAACATGGTGTTAGGTTACATGATAGAGATTCTAGCATTAGTCGTGGCAGGTGACACTCCATGGTGGCTACTGAGCACCAGTGTAGTTTGTGTTTATTTTTGCATCGTATTGTTTACTATTTTCCTTATAAATATATGCCTGCTTAAACACTTATATTAGGTTTGCACCATTGGGTGCTATTCTAATGAGATTCATCTCATACCCCACCAGGGCCCTTCAGGACACGTGTAGACTTTATGGATTTACGTGTAGGAAAGAGACTAGCTTTAGGAGTTGGACTATTTTAGCTATCGCATGGAGGTGGTAGGGACCTTGAGGTCTTTCCTAGCTAGATTTTACTTTGTTTTGATTTCTTTTCTATACTAGCATTCTTACCTTGTTTATTGTAGCTACTATTGGTTATCCAATAGTTCCCTTTTATATATTGACTTGCTATAGATACATGATTTATTTGTTTTAGTGGTTATTACAAGTGGTTCAGCATGTTGTTGTGTTTACATTCCATTGTTGTTATTTATATTTATTGCTTCCACAATTTATTTCTATTGATTTTGCTTCCTCTATGCGGGTCTGGTTCGAGTTTGAAGAGTCTTATAATTTTATATTATGCTCGTACCAGTACCATTATTATCCTCTGAGAGGGTATATCCTCCCCATAATACCTATAAGACCATTACTGCTAGTTGGTAGCCTTTTTGGTTTGGGGATGTGTGCCTAAGGTAGTAACACCTTACCTATTATCACTGTTCGGGTGGCTTATCGGGTCTGGGATGTTACAATTAGGTTCAAATTGGGAAAGGAAAGATAGTTGTTCAATTTCATTTTTTCAAAAACTTCTAGTCCTAACTAGTTGATCAACATCACTAATGATACTATCACTAAGATTATTACTAAGAAACAACTAACTTCTTGGATTTTGAAAAGTTTTTTCTTCAATATAGGGTAAAAAATATTCCTAAGGAAAAACTTCATAAACTATTTCTTGAGTTGTTTCCTTATAAGAATAATTTTATAAAAAAGTTTGAAAACTATTTTTTGAAATAACATTAGAGGATGTTTGTTTATGTTATTTAAAAATAAAATGATCGGTTTCATAAAATTTAACATGCACTGTTTCCTCAACAATACAAGAGATTTTTTAAAAAAAACTATATGCCTTAGAAGTAGATGAATGACCTAAAAATATTCCTTCATCGGATTTGGGTGAAAATTTATGTAAGTTATTTTCTGTATTCGGGATGAATACATTTCATCAAAAACTCTCAAGTAAGAAACTTTTTATTTATGAATAGTTCACAACTCATATGGAGTTTTATTAAGAAAAGGTCAAATTAAAACTTGATTTATAGTATAATAGGAAGTACTAACCACTTCATCCCAAAAAATAGCAATTGAGTGTTCACTCAACATGATTCTTGTTATTTCATGAAGAATTTGATTTCTTCTTTCAACAACAACATTTTTTTAGGGGTTTTAGGGGATGAAAATTTATGTTCTATATCTTTCTTACAACAAAAAGTTTCAAAAATCATAATTTAAAAATTACCTACCATGATCACTACAAATAGTTATCAAGGGAAGGTTTTTTCATTTTTAACTTTTTATAAGCTTCATATTTCTTTGTGAGAAAATATATCCAGGTATATCTAGTTTAATAATCAACCAAGACATATACATAGTATTTTACCATAATAATACTAGTTTTTGTAGGACTGAATAAATCCATGTGCACTTACTATAAATCATTAGAAGTTGAGACTTCAATAATAGTTTTAAAACTTGACTTATGTTACTTATTGTATTGACAAGGGTCACATAATTTTTAAGAATCAAGCCTAAGTTCTATTAAATCCTTAACCAGACTATTCTTAGTCAACTTAGATATGTTTATAAGGTTATAGTGTCCTAAAATTCTATTAAATAACAGATATTGATCTTTCATTTCTCTTAGTAAAGGTAGGTCTTGGATCATAAGGTCCTCCAAGTTAAGCATGTAAACATTCTCACACCAGTTAGAAGAAATAATGTATTCATCCTTGGAATTGTGTACAACACATTTATAATTTCTAAAATTTACAAGGTAACCTTCATAACATAACTGAATTATTCTTATAAGGTTGTGTTTAAGGGATTTAACAAATAAAACATTTTAAATTAAAGACTTACCAAGAATAACTATGTTACCTATTCTAATAATCTCTCCTTGGGAATTATCTCTAAAGGTAATTTTTCACCCTTTCACCATGATGATATTTTCAAAAAAGTTTGTACTGCCAGTAATATGTTGGGAACAGACGCTATCCATGTACCATGTATTATTTTTGTTGGTACTTTATTTGTTTTATTAAAAACAAAACAATTAGACTTTTGTAACTCAAAACTTCTTGGGTCTGGTAATGTTAGAAAATAAAATTTTAGTAATCCACATTTGTTTTGAAATATAGGATTTTTGGAAGCCAAAGGATTGGATTTTATTTAATAAACAATTATTTTTCTGATGACCTCTACTTTTACACTTAGTGAAAAAAGGGGAATTTTTTGGAATAAATAAAGTATTACTAAAAACTAGTTTTTATAGGTATAACTCATTCCGAAACTAGTCCCACGAGAATGAAGTTTTTCATACATTTTATCATATTTTTCTTTACGAGTAGTAAATTTTGATAAAAGTTTCCTCAAAGAATAAATTTTATAATTTAATTTTATAACTAAATTATTATCTTTGTTAGTAATATTTTTGGAACTGAGTTTATCTAAATTAGTTTATAAATAATTTTTCTCAAAAATCACTTTTTCTAAATATTTAGAAATAGTATCCTTATCAAAATTAGTTTTATCAAGATCTTTAGAAAGATATGATATGTCATTTGTTAAAACATTTATTTTTGAATAATACTTGTCATGTTTTTTCTTTGAATTATCATTTTTTTCAAATTTTTTAATTTTCTTTTCTTGAATGTTTTTGAAAAATGTGAAACTTCTTTTTAAGAAGAAAGATTATTATCCTCTGTTAAGGAAGATTCTTCATATGAAGATTTATAATTTCTCTTATCAGGGAAATTGGTACTTAAAGTCTTATTAGTAATATTCTTAGTAGTGTGTACTTTTTCCATGAAGCATTGATTAACTTAAGTTACAATTATAGGAAGACCTAAGTTTCTCTATCCAGAACTCTCATTATCAGAAGTGTTGTCTGAGGAATCACCACCATTGGAAATCTAAGTGTCAACAACTTTTAGAACTTTCTTTCCCTTGGGTTTTTAATACTTATTTGAATTACTTTATTAATTTCTATCCTTTATATATTTATTTTTAATATTTCGACAATCCAGTTTGATGTGTCTAACTTTCTTTCATTCATAGCAGGTAACTTCATATTCCTTATCACTTATTTCCATATGGCCTTTCTTGTAATAATATTGGAAATACTTATTTCCAAAAATATTATTCATACTTATAGCCATGTTTTCTAATTAATTTTTACAGTGTTCATAAGCACTTGAATCAGATTATATAATAACTTTATTCTTTCTTGAAGATCAAACAAATTTTTCAAGAGTTTAAGATTTATTATGTAAGGTAGTTGTAGAAAAAAAACTCCATCATTCTTTTTCTTCAGTTTCGTAGCATATCTTTTCAGTTTACTTTCATAATAAATCAAGGATCCAATAATATAATCTAGGGTAATATTAATAACCTTCCTTGTTTCATCAATAGTAGTTATCTTAGACTCTTATTCATTAGGCATGATTTTTATTATTTTTTCAATTAGAATTTCATCATATAATACTTTCTCACCAATAGATTATAGATTATTAATAATATTTATAAATCTTTGATGTATCTTAGAAACTTATTCACCTATTGAGAAATTGAAATCTTGATAATCATTTCTTATCACTACTCTTCTAGTTTTAACAAACTTTGAAGTACTAAAATGTGTGACCTCTAACATTTTTCCAAATGTTTTTCATAGCTTCACAAGATGATATTTGACTATATATGATTCTTGTAATGGATCATAAAAAAGTATTTCTAACTCTTTATTTTAGTTCATATTCTTAATTTTCTTGATGGGTTAAATATGTTACTTCCTTATCAGGTATTTTTTAATCACCAATAAGCATGAAAAAATTATCAACCATAGTGTTGATAACAAAAGTCTTAATTTTATCTCTCCAATATTCATAGTCAACTCCATCAAAAATAGGAGGTATTTTTGGATTGAGATTATATATGTAACTAACATTAAAACATGTCATCTTAATAGAAAAAACTTTCTTTTCCACAAACACATTAGTGTAGTAAAGTTTTATAAAAAAATCAGCACATAACTTAATAGACTTGTAATAGTAAAAAATAATAAAAACCTAACAAGAATTTGAGTAGAGAAATCTTGCTATGATACTAATTATTGTATATCAATATTAGATATATTGATATTAAGATCAAAAGAATATGTTATTAATATATCAATTATAAGAGGGAGTTGAATTGTAGTTTAAAAAATTTTAGTTTAAAATAATTAAACTAAACAAATTTATAATAACACTTTTAGTAAAATATAAGATTCAGACTAGGCTCGCAGTCTGATTACCAAATTATCATAATCAGGATGATTATGATAATATAAAAGTATAAAAATCATAATCAGAATATATATGATTATATTAGAGTTTTTCAGATTCATAGTAGATCTAATTTATATTTCAGGTTGTGTTTATCATATTTAGAATCTTTACGATAAAACTAATACAAAAAATCATAGCATAATATAAAACTTACAAGAAACAAGTAATAGAATAGCAACAATGTAGGAATTACTTACAGTTATTTAAAAATTAATAAACCTATTTTAACCTTAATTTTAAGGTATCCACAAACCTTGGATGAAGGCATCCCTAGTTTTATACTTACAAGAAAGTATGTCTTTCCTCAATAAGAAAATTCCTCAATATGAATATCAAATTCTCTATATACTTAGTCTTAGTAGCCCATGATTTGATGGATCATCTATGTCTTGTTATCCATACAATCTGTTGATTACAAGATCATATTATTCATCTTATTATCCCTGTAATCCCTTGATCATAATCACATATCAGATCCAAGATTACAAAGAAAATTTTTGTATGGGACAACCCTAACAAGGTTTCCTTATAACTACAAAAATCTAAAATAATTAAAAAACTAGGAACAAGATGTTCATTCTATGTAATCTCCAGAGCACTCACAAAATGAAAATTTTAAAAATAAATTGATCGGCACTGTATAAATTGCTTCAAACTCTTAAAATGATTGGGTATTTATAGGAAAATACACAATGGTCATATTTCATTCCCAATGGTCATATTTTCTCCAAGTTTGTCACAAGGACTTGGACACCTGGAAATTGGTAGCTTATATTGATTTGGAATAATAAAAATGTACAATGTTTTTTTATTTTACACCATTATATTGTAAAAAAAATCCTTACATTAGATAAGTTTTCTGAATATGATAATAAACTTAAGTCAGTCTAATTTAATTATTTATAATTTTCATTATGATATGTCTTATGAGTATCAGTCTTTTTTCATCAATATTGATATCAATATGATTACTAAGACTTTTTTAGTATAAAACACAAGATAGAAAGTCTTACATCTGGCCTGATAAGGGTGAATATGATGTTTATCAAATCCATACTCATTATGATAATCAGAATGAAGAATTAAAAGTTTATTTTATTACTTCATTATAACTTCTTCCAAGTATGGTAAAATATTATATTTTATAAAAAAAATTCTAAAGCACATTGAACATGAGAAGTTAGTAATCATGTATTTAATAAAGAGTTTGTGATTTTGAAAACTAAAGGAATGGAAAAGTCATAAGTATGACTTTTGAATCAACAAATCCTTTTAATGGTTTCTTCCAAATTGGATTGATTTTCAATATTCTATTTGGTTAAGAATATAAATTCTTAAAATAACACCATTCATGATGTATAAGTGATTCATATTCATAAATAATTGATTTTAAAACCATAAAATATAATGTAGGTTCTATAGGGTTCATTGATGGTTTGTAAAATTAATCAAATGACTTAAAAACACATTATTTTAAAGATTAAATATTTCTTTTTCAATTAATTCCATTTATAATATTTATGACATCACTTTTTTCACTATTATAATGTTAAAATACATACCTTATATTTATACCATATTTAATTTTTACCAAAATCTTTGATTGTTCCAAAAAATAATATTTTTTACCAAAATAATTTTCTAAATATGAGATTCTATTTTTTAAATTAAATAACATAATTTACATGAATATACTAGTTTTTATGAAACTATCTGCTTTTTGCCTCTTATAAAAATTTCATTAGACTTCATTAAATTATATTATAATTTTTATTTAAATTAATATTATTTAATAATAATATTTCATTAATGTAACATTCATTTCAAAAATTCTTGAAATTTTCAAAAAAATGTGTTATAATTGAAACTATATATTTCCTAAAAAACAAATTTATTTTCTCCATATCAAAATCTTATTTTTATAAAACTAATTATTTAATCTTATATTTATAAATTAATAATGAAAAATAGATAAATATAATCATTATTTTTAAGAAATAAAATATATAAATTCGTACTACTAGGGTCCAGATACATAACTTCTTATTAAACTAGTGTACGCCCTGAGGGGGAGGTGTGTGGTGGTGGTACTTTCTTAGGGTAGTTCAGAGAACATCGTTTGGTCCATGATATTTATAATCTTAAACTTATTTCATATATGGTTTCTATTGAGTTTTAATTTTTGAATCACGTCTTGGTCCTTGTCAAGGGAAAATCCTGGTGATTACATATCCCTTGGAAGATCTAGTAAATGGGCTTTATAGGGTATGATCCTACTGGTTGATACCATCGATTTTTTTGTTTGTGTAAAGTAGACATTATTATAACCCTTAAAATATACTTATCTTAATATACACTATATAATATCTATATTATCAATAGCTATTATTCTTAATAGCCTCTTAATCCTAAAAAACAAATCATGGCCATATTTTATAATTCTACAAAATAATAATAGGAAATATAGTGATTGTTTTTTCTATGAATACATTTATTTGTAAGTAATTTATTCATTCAAAATGGAATTTAATTTATAAAATGTTGGTTCATTAAAAACTTACCCTTATTTAATGATTTTACTATTTTTTTCAGACCACGATATTCCTTATGATCTTGCATAATTTTTTTTGAAAAAGATAACTACACTAATACCTAAAACAAAACAGAGGAAGTTACAGCATACATAATTTCTAGACCAATATTCATCAAATCATTTACCAAAGGAACATTTTCTAAATTAATTATATTTAATGATTCATTATCATTCTGACTTAAATCATAAACTACTCTATTTTATTTTATTGAATGGTAATGAATCTTATAGTCATTATCCTTAATTATTTCTGACCATATTCTCTGCCTCATGTTCAAATATTTATAAGTAAATATATACTTAAAACTGTAATGATCGGAATATATTTAACACTTCACTATACATAATTAATGTATCTATTTTTTTAAAGAAAACGCTATACCTAGTAGTTCAAGGTCATGTGTAGTATAATTTATCTCATAAGGGTTTATTTCACTTGAATCATAAGTAATTATATGATAATTATACATCAGAACACAACCAAGTCCATTAAAAGAATCATCGTTGTATAAAAAAAACTCACTATCTCTAAATTTTAGGGCTAAAACTAGACTATTCGCTAATATTCATTTCAATTCCTATAAACATTCATCACATTCTTTTCTCTATATGAATTTAACCCCATTTCATGTAAAACTATTTAGTAGGTTTAATAATTGAGAAATTATTTCAACAAACCATTGATATTAACCCTATAATATAAGAAAACTATAAAACTATTTGAAATTTAAAGGTCATGGTCCCTCTTCAACTACATTAGTTTTAGCTGGATGAATAGTTATTCCATCTTTATTTTCAATATGTCCATAGAAAGAAATTTTTCACATCTATATTTTACATTTAGTAAATTTTTCAATATAACTTATTTTATATTAATGTTTATAGAATATATCTCAAATTTTTCTCATGATTATCATAGATTTTATAATATATCAAGACATCATCAAAAAACATATCCATAATTTTATCCAAGAACTCATGGAAAAATCTATTCATAATATCCATAAATACAGCTGAATCATTTTTCATCCCAAAGGGCATAACAAGAAACTAATAATTCCCATACTTAGTCTTAAAGTATTTATTCATAATTTCTCTCTCCTTTATATTCAATTTGTGGTACCCAAACCTAAGATCATCCTTTGAAAAATAATAAGCACCTTGGATTTGGTCAAACAATTCATCTATATGAGGAAACATATACTTATTCTTAATAGTTTTGTTATTAAATGTTATATAATCAATGTAAAGTCTCATGGAACCATATTTATTTTTAAAAAATAAAATTGGACCACCCCGTGATGAAGTTCTATGATGAATGAAACCTTTATCAAGTAACTCTTGTAACTGATTTTTAAATTCCAAAAGTTCTACTTGATCTATTTTATAAGAAAGTTTTGATATTAGATTATCATCCTACATTATGTAAATAGTAAATTTAATCTTATGATGAGGTATAATACCTTTAAATTCATCACAAAATGCATCAATATATTAATTTTTTATAGGAAAATCACTAATTTTTATAGTCTTCTTCTTCTCAACAATATGTTCAAGATAACTTTAATTTCCTTCTTTAATTAATTTATCATCTTATTAATGTGTTATAAATGGTATGAATTTATTCTTGTATAAAAAAATAAATTTATCATAAAAAACATATTTATATCTATAATCAATCATATCATGATTAAAAAAAGTCAATCTATACCTAGAACAATATCAAACTCTACAACAGGTATGACAACAAGGTTTTCTGTTAATTCTTTTCCACGAAAAATAACATGAATATTCCTATAACTTCTTTTTCCCTTAAAACTACCCCCATGTGTTTTTATAAAAATTTCTCTCTTAATTTCATGAGATTAAAATTCTAATTTTCCAAAAAAAATCTCAAAAATGACAGAATTCGTGGAGCTCAGATCGAACAAGACATTGACATAATCTAAATAAATAAGTAATGTACCTAACACTACATTACTAGATGGTCCAAAATCTTTCAAAGTAGTTTCAAAATTTAACCACACCTTTATTATTGTGATCTTGATAACTTCCATCCTTTATTCCTATATTTTAATACATATTGTCATAATGATCCATTTCATTACAATTAAAATAGATTATTCCTGACATTTCATTTTTTTTTTCTCAGTATTATTTTTATTCATTTCTTTGTAGTGATGACACAAATGTTCAAACATACCATATAAGAAACAAATAATTTATTTTATATTACATTATCTAGGGTGATTTTTAACACACTTATCATAATATAGAATATTTATTTTCTTACATTCATATTTCCTTTATATAATCTCCCCACTTTCCTGCCACCAAAACCACTTTTTCTACTTGTTTTCATAAGACACATGATCATTTAAATAATTAATTTCTACCTTATCAATACATCAAACAATTTTATCACAATATTTACATTTTTTATTTGATAACGATAAACTTGACCCAATTTATCTCTTTAAAACATATTACATAAAACTGAAATATTGGATCACTTAAATAACCAATGACCTTTTAGGTTTAGATTTTTAGATAATTATTAAAAAAATCTTGCATAAAAACTTTTACACATAAAAAACTTGTTCATAAAAAACTATATCGTCTCCCAATAAGTTCTTCACATATAGTAACCTTATTAGATATAATATACTTAAAACCTTTATTCAAAACCTGGTGAAATAGAAAACATAAAAAGGGTGAGATTAAACATTTAGTAAGGTAAAATATAATAATTATCAATTGAATTTCCTAAAAGAGTGTGATATGACCATAAGGATATGTTTACATAATCAAAGTACATGATCATAACATAATATAATTCATAACCATCAAACATGGATTATAAATCATGAGACATAGCATAAATATTTAATATAAGACAAGATTCATATGATTCAAAAATCACAAGACATATAAAAACAATATATGAACAAAGGTATATTTTAACTCATGGGAATCATTGAAAAAATGTATAGGTATCTTATGACATCAACATATGTCATGGAGTTACCTAACTGGATAATTCTCATATCTCTTAGATGTAACCTATAATAGGTAAACTCTATCATCTCCTAGGAGTAACATAAATCTATCATATCTTAGGATTAACATCCATCTAGTTAACTCTATCTCATTTCCCAATGTATTGGAGAGCTATATCAGGTCACCCATCATTATGAGTCATATCGGGCTCACCCGTCATCATGAACCATGTCCAAGAACCATAATATAATTACAAAACATGAATGATTTTATTTTCAACATAATAAAAACCATTGCTATTTTATACGTAACAACCCTGGTGATGATAGAATAAAACTTTTTAATATTTATTAGCATTACTAAATTATATAGTTATATTCATTATAAATATATTAATTAATTCTTAAAATCAAAAAATAAATGTTTTTATTAAACTTATTTCTTATAATATTTCATTTAATAGTTTTATTTTCAAATTATAGAATTTTATTTTGGAAAAATTAATTTAATTTTTAAATTCACAATTTCAAAATTATCTTATTATTATTTTTTTATAATTTTCTAAAAAAATTATTTTTCAAGGAATGGTGAAAAATACTGATTTTTATTGAAAATTGTATTTTATTTTAAAGTATTTACAAGGTAAAATTATCTTTTAGAATAGTTTTAAATTTTAATTAGTTAATTTTTATTTAAAATAATTAAGTTATTATTAGTTGAAATGGATTGTATACTTTAATTTAGTTTAGAAACAATTTATATTTAAAAAAAGGCATTTTTCTGAAAATTTGTTTTACGTTGTGTTTTTCAGGTTTAATATTAAATTAAATTATACAACTTCTATTTTTTGAATTTATAAAAATTTATTTAGTATATTTAATCAATGGTTCTAAATTTATTAAATATTTATCTTTCATTTTTTGACAATTTGAATAGTAACTTTAGTGATTTTTATTTTCATGGTAACGGGTAAATCGGGTAATTTTGGTTAAAAATAAAATGATAATAATTATTAAATGAATCGAAAACTTACCTAAGTTTTATTGGATAAGTATATCTCTATTGTAATAATATAAGGGTTGAATTATTGACCTTTTTGAGCCATTTGGATGAGATTATGACCTTTATAGTATTTTATTTAATGAAATGTCAAACATGTCACACTCTTTTTTTTAATAAATGTAATATTTCTAATATGATGTTAACTAGATGATATGTTCAACTATAAATATTATTTGGAAATATAAAATATTTATATTTATCATAGTAATTATTTTTAATTTTTAGAAAATAAATAGTTTCCTTAAATGCTTTCACAACACTAATGCATTAATTCTTTAATTTATGGAAAAATCAAATAAATGATATTAAAGATATTATAATAAATATAATTTGATATGAATAATGTGATAAAAAATTATAGATTAATTTTACATGTAAGTGATATTTTAAAATATTTTTTTCTAATTTTAAGTGTTATATTGATATTATTTAAGTCAAAGTAATGGATAGTTCTTAAAATTGACATCATGGATATTTTATAGTAAATAATATTTTATTAAATGATATAAAATTCCTAAAAATATTAAATTTTTCCAAGTGATTAGGATAATTTTTAAAATATAAACCATGGTACACTAATGGATCTTTTTTCATTTTATATTAAATATATTTACCCTCAAAGAATAAAAATTCATGTTGTCACTCTAAGAGTTAAAGTGGTTAAATAGGGATTAAAACCAAAAGATAAGGGTATATATATAGTCAAAAATTATATAATTTTTATTATATGAGGGTATTTAAACCCTTAATAATATTATATTTTAAATAAATCATTTTTTATCCATTTGGAATTGAAAATTAATTTATATTAATTTAGTATTTTTATAAAATTCCAATAGTGCCCCTCCCCTCGCTTATAAAAGGAAACCTCTTATTCTCATTTATTCACACTTAAAAACTATTTTTTAGGTAATAAACTATAAAAATACCTTTATATAATTTCTAAACTCATTATAGATGTATTTTTTAGGAAAAAAACCAATCTTAGTGGTCTTGCGGTGTTAAGAAAATGAGATTGTTGGAATAAGAGGTATCATTTTTAATCGAGCGTTTTTGTTTTGTTTATTCTTCCATATACATTAAACCATATTCACACATGATAAAATAATAAATCCAATATCCTACATATAATTATATTTTATTATTATATTGAAATGATCTATATCCATCTCCACTTCCATAAAATGGGAAATGAATTCATCGTTCATGTGTACAGTGGACTACCACCTCACGAACCGATGTAATTCATTTTTCATCACCATATCTCATGGTTGGATTATAATGATGGAATTTATATTTATATTTGATATTCATTAAATATTTTCCATTCTAAAAAACTAATGCATCGTTTACTTTCTTACCTTTTCATGCATGGAAAAATGATAACATCATTCATGCGTATGTGTGGACCACCACCATCAAGAAGCGATGTGATTCATTTTTCATCACCACATCACATGAATGGTATATATAAATATATTTAAATAATTAATATTATATTTATTATATTATTTTAATTATATAAATATAAAATAATACTTACCTTCTTTCCATAATGATCCTTGAAAAATGGAAATGTTACTCATGCATACGTAGGGCCTACTATCTTTGTGATTGTAACAAAGTTCATTTTTCATAAACATATTTCATAGTTGTAATTAAAAGTATAATTAATATATAAAATTTATAATTATTTCATTACTATTTTTATAGAGATGACTTAATTAAGACCTTCTTGACCATATTCAAATTAATGAATTTATTTTGGACTTATGAACTGAATATCGTCAAAACATATGACATGAACTTACATAATTAATTTATAGTTATAACATGGTAACAAGTGATATAAAAAGGAATAATAAACATGAAAAATATTCTCCATCAAGGTAAATAATTAACACAATTTTATCATTCAGGAATATAAATAACGTACATCACGTGTCAGAATCATGATTAGGGATTTCTCTTAAAAAATATATTTGTAAAGTTTCCATTAAAACTCTCTTTTTCTTTCATGTATATGTTTTTTAAAAATGTTTTTAAAAATATTTTTACTATTCTCATATGACTATTTAAGTTCATTTTTATTATGTTTTAATTTTTTTAAAATGGTTTTAAAGGAATCTTTTCTTTGTTTTCCAAATGAGGTAATTTGTGACTTTTCTGACAAAAATATGAAAGGGTTGTTTTTTTAACTTATACAGCAAGAGATTATTTTTTCACCATCATATTTCTTTAATTATTTGAATATTCCTTTATAATTTTCCATGTTTATTTTTAAATAAAATTTTTTCTTTATTATGGGTATATTTTTTCAATTTTAAAAGTTTTTTCTTAAGAAATAAGGTATTTTGATATCCAAATGTATTTTTATTTAAAAGAGTTTTTAACAATTTTTTAGGATAAAAATGTTCAATTATAAAATTTTTTATTCATGATATGATACTTGAGCATTATATGAAAAATAGGTGATCTCGATACATCTTATACAACGGGTTGATCCCCATTATAGCTCATAGTTGATCCCTATACAACTTATAAAATGGGTTGATCCCCATTATAGTTAACAGGTGATCCTAATATAGCTTATATAAAGGTTTGATCCCCATTATATCTCATGAAAAATAAGAAATATTGATATAGCTCATAAAAAGTGTGATATCCATTATATCTCTCCAATGTATCGAGTAATGATTCGGTTCTCTAGAAAATTTGATTAGAAGTTAGTCATATGGTTATTCCAATTGAAAGGTTTTTGAAAGGGTTTTATGAATATTATTCTATTAGCCTCCAAAAAGGGGTTTTATTTTTTTCTATAGGTTTTAAAGGTTTTCTTTTAGAAAAAAATTTTTTGCTTATTTTTTATATGGAAATGTTTTATTCCATATGCTCAAAGAACTTTGAATATAAATATAAAAATTATATGTTTTTTCATGTTTTTATTTTACTAATAGTTATCTTTTTTTATTTCCCTTACTAATCTTTTTTTATCATTCCACATTTTTAAAATTTATTTTACAAGGTTTAAGGAAGAGTATAGACAAGGATGGGGTCAAGATTAAAATTATGAATATTTATCAGGAAAAGAAACCATTTTTTATTTTTAAAAAATTTTGGGGGTAAAAATTTGTATTCAATATAAGTGTTGTAACACCCCCAAGATTTTAAAATAACACTATATTCTATAACATATACAACATGCAACACTCAACTTAAACATGCCCCAAAATATTATTATTTAAATATGGACATTATATTCTAAACATGAAATTGACAGTTTTGAATAGGATTATTCATATTATGAAATATATATAAAGTTTTTAAATAATACAAATTTATTGATTAATTCTTAAGAAATAAACAGTCAAATTTTAAAAAAGTCATTTTATATGTTTTCTTTAAAAATGATTTTCATTTCTTTTTATGAGAAAATGAAATAATTAATTTTTGACACTTTTAGAAAAATTATTTGATAAAATTAACTTTATTTATGAAATAATCATATCAATATTATCATAGGGTTAAATTTTAAGATTTTTCTGAAAAGATTTATTTTCCTGTGAGTAGTGAAGAATACCAATTTTTATTAAAAACTGTATTTTTATTTCACAACTTTTCAAAGTTAAATTTTACTTTAAAATGGTATAAAATTAAAATTAATAATATTATATTATTAATAATCCAATAAATTTTGTTGGATTAAATTTCATGGTTTAATTTGGAATAAAAACATTTTAATACTTAAAAGGGGTATTTCTCTAAAAACTTGTTTTTTATTGCATTTTACCGGTTTAATTTTAAATTAAATTACACCACTATTTTTTTTTTGATTTTTGAAAAATGGAATCCATATTTTTATTTAGTATTTAAAAATTTAGTAAATATTTCCCTTTTATTTTTAGTCAATATGAATAGTAACCTTAGTAATTTTTGTTGCCACGGTAAAGGGTAAATCGAGTAATTAAAGATTAAAAATAAAATGATAAGGACTATAAAATTACCATAACCCGTGATTAAATTTTATTTTATGATTATATATCATCTATAATCATCCATATGTAAAATTTATGACCTTTTGGGTCCACTTTTATGATATTATGATCTTTATTATATTTTATTTAAAGAAAAGTCAAACATGTCACACTCTTGCTTTTAATAAGTGTAATATTTTTAATATCATGTTACCGAGAGGATATTTTTTAATATAAATATTATTAAGAAATATAAAATATTAATATTAATCATGGTAATTTATTTTTAATTTTTAGTGAATAAATAATTATTTTAAGTTCTTACACAACATCGATGCAGTAATTATTTAATTAATGGAACAATCAAATAAATGATATTAAAAATATTAAAAGTAACATAATTTAAGATATTTAAGGTGATATTAGAATTATATAGATTAAAATTAAATGTTAAGTATATAATAAAATATTTTATTTTAATTTTAATTGTTTTTTTATGTTTTTAAAGTCAAAGTAATGAATAGTATCAAAATTGACCATAATGATATTTTATGGGATTAATATTTTACTAAATTATTAAAGACATAAAAATATTAAATAAAGATAAAAGGGGTATTATATAGTCTATAATTTTATAAAATTCACATTTATTGGCCATTTTGAATCATTTTTCTCTAGAATTGTCTTATTATATTTTAATATTTTGAGAAATTCCAAAAGTTCCCTCACCTCGTGTATAAAAGGGAACCCCATCCTTTAATTATTTACACAAACCTGATCCATATAGATCAACCAACCCCTAACCATTCCTATTTCAAAAATACTTATCTGGGTTCTAGATTTTATGGTCCTTCCAAAATAGAAACCCAAGATCCCTTAAGAAGATATCTAAAGGAAGTCCACTGAAGAATAGACAATCGTCTTTACCAACTCTTTCAAGGTTATTTATTTTATAATTACTCTTAATGTGTTGTATAGATAATAAGTTAATAAATATAGTATCATAAATATACTAATATATTATTATGATTATGTGGTTACTATATTCTATCTCGTTTCCATACCACAAAAAGTGAAAACCTCTCTCATTTATATGCACCGGTTATTGTCTCCACGTAGCGGTGTGATTCATTTTTCATCACCAATTTCCATGGATGGTTATAAAGATGTAACTAATTAATATATATGATATATATGAAATAAAAATTATTCTATAAAGGTTAATTTTTATTTATATTTATTTATTTTCATCCATTAAAAAATGATAACAGCGTTCATGTGTGTGTATGGTATATCGTCTCCATGAACGATGTAGTTCATTTTTGTATCTATATATTTATGAATGAATTAAAATATCTATATATTTTATAAATATTATATTAAAATCATAAATAATATTTTTTATATAATGTAACTATGATAAAATTATAAGTAATGGAACTATCAAATCAAAACATACATGAAAAATAAAGCAGTTGCCACCCAAAATAGTGATTTTAACAATGAATTCATAATCAATAGGTGATAAAATATTATATATAAATCACATATGGTATGATATATATGATTATGGTTCTATAATATATGTATAATAAATCTATATTTATTATATTGGAGGTTCAAACATGTACAAATGAAATCAAACTTGAGGTAAGAATTTCTCATCTCACTTTTACTTCCATGAGACATATTTCATATTCATTACTTATTTCAGTTATTTGGTGTATATACTACCCATTTTATATAATATAGCATGAATCTATTTATATTCAAGGTATTTAAAGTTTCATTAGATTTTATTTCTTTCATAGGGCTTACTATTCAAAAGAAACCCAAGTAGTAATAGTTTATTTCACAATATTATCATTATTAGGGATTGTTTATATTTAAGTCTCTGATGAGGAATATTTCTCTTACATATACATATTTTCTAAAAAAATCAAAATGGGTTTTAAAATTATCCTGAAATTTTTTAAAATCATTTCTACCCATGTTTTCCTTTTTACAAAATGGTTTGAATGGAAGCTTTTTTTCATTTTCCAAACAAGGTACTTTGTGACTTTTCTGACAAAAATATGGAAGGAATATTTTTTAAAATTATACAACATGAGAGGATTTTATCACTATCACGAAACCTAAATGATTTGAATTTTCTTTTACAAGTTTTACAAGTTTTTTCAAATAATACTTTTATTTTATATGTGTGGTGTTTTCTTTAAAATAAGTGATTTCATAGTGAAATGGATATTTTCATCAATAGTTTTCCAATGATATTTTTAATGTATTTTCATCTATGTCAACATACTTTGTTAAATTTAATGATTTAATGATTTTATTCTATTATGGTACCATGTACCATATTTTATATATGTTTTATGATTATTTTTATTATATATGTGATATTTTAATACCATTCACCATATTACTTTGGATGGGTTATGATTATGTTTATTGATTGGGGTAATTATTATCATTTCATATATTAGTTTCAATATGAATGTTTATGTTGAATATGTTTCAATCCTTTCATATGAGGAATGAATTGGACTCAGAAAGTGATGGACAGTTCCCACTATATCCCCTCGATGATTGGTAAGTCTCATAAGACAGACTACCTCGGGTTTTGGATGAGTCCTTACCCATTTATATAGATGTCTTGCACAAGGCCTTGATGGTATGTCTTAGATGTCAAGAACTATGCATTCCATCATTATGAATTCATTTATTTATGTTCCATGTAATTATTCAATTATTTTTAATATCTATGGATAATTTTCAAGCTCGTGTGATTATTTAAATGGAAATTTTTTATCATCATTCATTCCTAGCATATTGTTTTCTTATTATTGATTAAATTGCATGTTTTTTAGTTATTTATCTTTCCATATTGATTATTCTTTATTTTCTTATATCTTCTATCGTACATATATCCTTATGGATTATCTGATATCACCAATTTTTTAAGGTTTTGGATCTATGTGGATCAACCCTTTGCGTGTTTTCAAAGATCAAAGTGCTCAGATGTGTCTCGGAATAAGTTTAGAGGGGTTTAGTTAAGTAAAATATGTAAAGGGGGTATTACATATCATGTAACTATATTACAAAACATTAAATCCTATTTCATGGGTTTTCCTATAGAACTCCATGATGTGAAAACTTTTACATGATGAGAAAGAGGGATTTATGGCATGAAATACTTCAGGGTATGAAAAATAAAATAAAATCGATAGGCAACATATTTTTTAACAAAACTCATTGTTGAGGCATTACATGACATTAAATGTGATTAAACATCATGTAATACCCTGAATTTGTATGTTTTAAGTGTTTTCTAAATGCTTGGTTTTTATCAAAACCTATGGCTATAGCAGCTCTCCCTTAACCCTAGGTGACCCAACAACACTCTCTTAAGCATTTTAGGGATTACTTCATCAAGGACCGATCCTTATCTCCCTCCTTTGATCTGTAGTGATCTGTCTTCAATATAAGGTATGTTCTACCTCATTTATTATGGTTTCTTTAATTTTTTTCCTATCATTTCTCTTTTCCATGTGATGGCACGTGATCTCAATGTTTTTAATGGGATTTTTTGCTGGTTAGTTGGTGTGGTTATGCTGCGGAATCCTTGGGTGGATACAGTTATTATGGGAGTGTTGATCGTGATCCGTTGCTTTGATCCGTTCTCATTTGAACAATTTCAAAGACCTTTTGAGGTATTGGATTTGATGCTTCTCTATTTACATACATGCAATCGTAGAGCTAGCATGATTTATCCCTTTGGATCACAATAAGATTGACCTAATTATTATATGAATTGGATTAAAGGAATTGGTATCGATCTCATGGTGATGTTGTTGCATAATATTGTGATAACTATTTGTCTCTTGATTTTCTAGATAGTGTGATATATATGATTTACTTGGTTTATCATGTCATTTTTATGGAAATTAGTAATGAATATAAAGTTGGGATTAATTATTTAATTAATTGGGTAATTGGTTAAAGAGGCATGTTTAATAATCAGGTTGTTGTTGTTATAATTTGATGTTAATCAAATTGATGTGAGTATGAATGATTAATGGAATTGGTTAATGAACCTGAATCATGTTGATGATTTTTAATAAATTATTAAAGATGTGTTAAATTAATTATTGAATTAATTGGGTGATAGCTTGTTATAGCTTGTTTCTTAGGTTTCCCGTAGTTGGAACCTTTAAATAATGAATCAGTTGATTAAAGATGGAATAAGAACCAATTATGTGATAAAGATAATGAATTTTAGGGATTGAGATTCCCGATTTCTTATAAAGGCCAAGTGCCTTATGCTTGGGAGTCATGAGGGATCATTGTGTGTGAAGGATGGATGCCTTGTTTTAGGGATGAGAGCCCATTTCTATGTTTGTTCATGTTGCTTGTGATCTACTTTGGATACAAGACTTGTGGTTGTGGGGTCAAGAAGGCCTGGATGTGATGTCAGCCTGGGATGGCTAATCCTGGAGGTCTATTGTGGTATGTGGGGGTGGATAGGCCTAGTGTTTGTGGTAGTAGTTTTCACCTAGAGTGTCAAGATGCATCGGTTTATGCATGGGTGTTAGGGAGGTACCATAGATTATGAAACAGGTTGAATTTGGGCGTACTCATTGATGTTAATGTTAGATTCTTATTAAATCTATTGTTTTCTTATCTACTTTATTTTCCCCACTACGTGAGGTATCTGGTCTTTCTTACCCTCGTTCAAAAATAGGTGAAGCCACATGGGGTATTCCATGTGCTTTCCGTGTTTACCTTCTTGAGGATGGATGGTTCTATGCTCCTACTATAGGTAGAAAAGACTTAACGGGTAGTTCACCTACTCACCATGTTGATCCCCTTATGTCTGTTATATTATAATGATTTTATAGAATTCTTGGGAATATAGAAAATGGGAATGTTGTTAAACAAATGAATAAATAATTATTTAACCCATGAGGTTGGAGCTTATTGGGATGCAATGTTGAGGTTATGATTTTGAGAAGTCATGGACTCAGTTTGGTTATTCCTAGAGGGCATGGATCTTGGTTGTAATGGTAATGGGATGCAATTTGGTAAATGATAATGGTTAATTAATGGTCAAATAATTAATTAACATAAATTACAACTGATAAAAAGGGATAGAGTAACATAATGTATCTCTTTAAATGGTTATGTGCTTATATCTAACTGTGGTAGTTGGAAGTCTGAGAGATGTTAGCTGCATTTGAGACTAAGACTAGGTTATTCCCATAGTGTGGTTGTGATAAATAGTATATCATGTGATTTTTTGTTTTGATACGCTACTCCACCCTATCGGTTATGGAAACTGACACCTTGGGGATTTTGAGGCCTGGGGGTGTTTTCCCCAACATCCTGATGGGAGGATGGATGGCTGACTACCCCCTTTGGCCCTGCTCTCTTCTCTTGGCAGTTACTTATGATCATATGCATAGTGGTTAGTTTTACCCATATGTGTATATAGAGATATGTAATGGCTTTTGGCTATTCACACACATATATTCTAGATATAGTTTCCTATGGACTACTATAGGTGTAACATGCATAGGTTGTGATGGCTTGAGGTTCCTTACTCAGTGTATGGGATATAATGGATTGAGGTATAATACTCGATGTATGATACATGTTATGCAAGATATGGTGGCTCCCAGAAACTACATGGTTACTTTGGTTATCTGGATGTGGTGGTGTGATGAACGAGGTTCATGTTGACGCACGAGGTGCATATTGTGGGGCTTCACCTAGATGTTTGTAAGAACGCATTTTTGGAGAGTGATGCTCAGGACATGCGATGTTGGGGAAAATTGGAAAACCAGTGGGGAATTGGTAGTGGGGTGCCCTTGATATTATTTATTATATTATATGCTATTGTATGAGATACTTGGTGAGAGTAGCCACGGTGAGGCTGGGAACTTAATATACCTAGTTAGGTGATGAGTTAACTTCACTTGTTGTTCACTATTCTTTAGAATGCTTTATTTACTCTTATATGAGAGGCTCCAGGGAGGATCCTACTGATTATACTGTTATACTCACCCTAAGTTATATAAACTATTTTTTAGGTCACCTGAAGTAGGTTGGCGATCAGTCTAGTTACTACTAGCTTGTGGGTTTGCAAGAGCTGTTCGGGCTTTAAGGTCATTTCCATTTTACTTTATTTTGGTACTTTCATTTTTTCCTTTTAGTTGTAGTAGTTTTTCATGATGTTACATATATGTAGTTGGGTTCAATTTTATATTTTTAGTCTGAGCGGGAATTGATTGTTGTCTATCTTATCTCTCTCTTCTACATGTTTTCTCTTAGAGGGTAATGTCTCTCGTATCTATGTTTTTTATACCCTCAGTGATAGTTTCCAACTTGGGGCCTATTGGAGGAGTTACTTAGG
The DNA here is from genome assembly GCA_963277665.1 of Viscum album. Taxonomy (NCBI): domain Eukaryota; kingdom Viridiplantae; phylum Streptophyta; class Magnoliopsida; order Santalales; family Viscaceae; genus Viscum; species Viscum album. The sequence continues at coordinate 934,174,641 of OY728165.1, forward strand.
GTTCATTATCTCTCTTCTCACATTTCTGTCCTAGGATGGGTACACCTTGTGGGGAGGGGGTTATGAAAAAATTAATTATGTTTATTTTTTCCCAGGATTCCAAGAAGTATATTATGATTGATATATAGTGATAAGATAGGTAAATGATGATGTTATCAAAGTAAATACAATGTTTTATTTTATATTTTCAATTTTAATGTAATATTAATGTTTTTATCTAGTTTATAAAGACTAATAAACTATTTAGTCATTCAGGATGTGATTCCTTGTATCTAGTACCAATATAATAATGCAACTACTAACTCTAGGCTACTGGGGTTAGGGGATTTATAGTTGGTATTATATGAAGTTTAGTAGAAACCTTGGGAACTAAATTTTGGAAAACATAGATTATGTAATATAAACCTATTAATAACTTTCAAGATAAGTATATGTATTGGATAACATCCTATATATTTGGCAATGACCATGGATATCCTTGGTTAAACCTAAGGACTTTTAGATTGAGAAAAATGTTTCATTATTTGGAAATCCTTTGAATAATATTTCATGATTATTTGATAGCTCACTATAATTATTATTGTTTAATTCTTACACTTTTCTTTTTGGTTTTAGTTAATGGATGGAACCATAAAGAACCCTATTAACATAAAAAATAATGGAAAATGAGGTGATATAGAGAAACCAAATGGAATGATAATGGTAGATAAATATATTGTGATTATGCCTAATCAATAATAAAGATATATGATTAACAACCAACACCTTAACCAACTCTCAAACTCACCAAATAAAGGAAGGATATAATTTTCTGAGATCTTTGGTAGTGGAGGCCATAAGGGAAAATGGATCAATTTACTTCATGTTGGAAATGTGGAAATAAACACCTTGAATAATATCTAAAAGTAATAGGAAATTTTTTTAATTTTGGGAATGAATTATATAAAGAAACAAATTCTCAACGAAAATGAAAAGTATGATGGAAAGAAATAAATTTCATTCTAGGGATTTATTTATAGTTCATTGTCTTAAATATGGGGAACTTAGGATTTATTTGAGCCAATGGGATATTCTAAATGCTAATTCCCAGACCAAGGATGGTTTATGTTTTTATTTTCTAATCATTAAAGTGGAATGATGGAACTATTATGTATTGGCATTCAAGAATTCTGTTGAAGAAGTATTTAACCAATTGTATTATTGTTAAAAGAATCATGAAACATCTAATTAATTGTGTTGATTTTGGAATAATATATGGTTCATTATCTTAGGATTAATAGACACCATCATGGTTTTATGAGTTTAATATTGATCATAAGTTTAAATTATTAAACATCCTTTTGAGGATTTATATTATGGGAGCTAATCAAGATTATGGATATTTTGGGAGATATTTGAGGTAATACAACTAATTGGTTTAGTATATTTTTTTGGTGAAAATATTATTTAAGTAATAATGCATTTACATTTTGTGGAAATAAGTTCAAAGGTAATAATAACCTTTAATTTTTATATGATCATTGATTTTAAGGTAATTATGGGTTATGATATTTTTGGGAATGCAAAATGAAAAGTATGAGATAACCTTTGAGGTTAGGACATTTCTTTAATTTTGAATATATTAAGGTTATTTTTTAGGATGTTTATCACATTTTTTTGGAATGTTTTGAGGATTATATTAATATTTTTTTTTGAAAAAGTTCAACTCATAGGTTGGTTGACAACCCATCACATCTGGAAAGGTTGCGAAGCTTAAACCCACAACCAAAGGGTGATAAGGGTGCATCACCTACCACTATACTATGTAATATCTTGGTTAATATGACATAGTTTTTCTTTATTTAAATGATATGACAAATAAAGTATTAGTTCATTTTTGGAACATATGTTTTATTATATAGATAACTATGTGATTGGAAAGTAATTTATTGTTAAATGATTTATTTCAGAAGACATTCACTATTTTGGTAACCTTATATGATTAAAGTAATTTTGAGCAATAAAGGTTGAATTTTCTTTTGGAGGAATATATGTTCTTATTGTGGATTTTTGATAGTTAGTGTTATGGTTAGAATATCTTAGAGATTACATATTTAAGGTGTGCCCATGTAGGGTCCTGAAAATATTTCCATGGGAAGAAAATACTCCCACAATCACTTTACAGAAGGAATCAAGCATTCCTACAAGTCTAACAAAGTTAATGGACTCAAACTGAGTTGAAAACTTCATAAGAAACATGAAGGAATTAAAATTTTAAAATATCTTTAAGTGATCCACATACCATCATTTGGAAGGGTTCACGTACCGAATAAACCGTGAATCACTAGTATGCGGAGCGACCCATGAGGTGTTGGCCCATGGAGTGATGGCCAGCGAACCCAAGCACCCATGAACTATATCACGGAGGAAATCATGCACGCAAAGGCCATCTGCATACCATCTCGTGAACTTAGCAGTTCACAGACAAAGAAAATCGGCAGGGTTCTGTGAACCATGACTCGTGAACCACTGCCTCTACAAACCCTAGTTGACCGAGTCTTCCATGAGTCAAGATATATCTTCATGGGATTCTAAAAATGGCATCGCATGCCCATAGATATGATTACCCCAATTCTCTATAAAACGAGCATAAAAGTAATTGAGAAAAATATGATGAATAAGGCACAAAGGAGACCCCATAGGTTGAAAGAAATAATTCGGAGAGGATTCTGGATTCAGTCTCTAATCATCAATGAAGCCCGAATTGCAAACCACATTTTCCATAGGTACAACCATCCACAAACAACAAAATAAAGGAACTTAATAATAATTAGAGGATTGTGAACCTAATTGGTGAAATTACGAACCACATATTTCTAAAAGATGAACTCCCGGTGAACGATAGTCCCCAGGACCCTCTTTTGATAGGGTGTTTTACGTAGTGAATCACTATGTGGATTCAATCTGGCATCGTGTAATGCATCAGTATACAGAAGGAACCCAAAGCAGCATGATGGACTGCATCTAGGACCGTATACCATTATGGTGCGTTGTGGTCTATACCCATGCTTGCGTACTACTTCGGTATGCAGATGACCCCTCTACCTACATACCACTATGGTGTGTGAAGCTTCCCACATCCCAAATAAGAAAATAGTATGCTAAATGGGGTGTTTTCAGGTATTCTTCCCTCCAGTCCCAATCTCGCCCCTCTGTTATCATCGAGTCCTGCATAGTCCCTCCGTGAACCAGTCCCCCGACAGCAGGCCAATGACTCCTCCGAATCCACCAGACACGTATGATCATATCATTAGGTGCATCAGCATGCCCCTTTGAGTCTACATACCCATGGTAAGCAGAGTCTTGAAGGTTCTCCCTACAACATTTCAGATTCCAAGGATGTTTGTAAGTCTACATCACCATGGTAACTCAGATTTCAACCTTCGGATGCTAATGTGAACCTCTCTGCTCTAGGGATTAGGGGTGATCACTTTATTTTCCATTCAATGAGTAATAGTGATCAGTTAAAGGAGTTATGTCTGCCTCTTATTGTGACGAGGTCGACACTCCCCCCCTTTCCTAGAATGCATTCTAAGGCACTCCCATGGAGGTAAGTCCCCAATATTCCAAAGGCCAAGTTGTATGACCTTTAATGTCATTCCACATTAAAAGGTTCATCGGTCCATGCCCTCACCCACGGTCACCTGGCCTCTTCCTCCATAGGCCCACCCACTCCCATCAACAGGGAAGGAAGTGTGTGGTTGTTTGGACCTCTCATATTCTCTTGTTTCTCACACCGAGCATGATTCATGTGGGATTATATATTTGTAAAGATTACAACATTTTCAAAATTATGAACTATGAGAACTTTGTTTCATGATCAAACTAGGATGTGTTGGACACCTGCTTGAAGGCTCGAGCTCAAAAGGGTGTCTTTCCCAAAAGGGTCCACCCAATCATGTTCCCCTAAAATGGGCAACTTCTAAGCATAAGCCCCATCTTTTTTGAACTATTAAAACTCTAATTACTAATCAAACTAGGATATGTAGAGTGAATTCTTGAAGGCATAAGCTTAAATGGGTATCTTTCCCAAAAGGTTCCACCCAATCATGTTCCTCTCAAATGGGAAGTTTCTATATGTAAGCCCTAGCTTTTCTAAACTACAAGAACTCTGATTCCTGATCAAAATAGAATAGGTAGGATTCATGCTTGAAGGTTTGAGATCGAAAGTGTGCCTTTCCCAAAAGGGTTCACTTAATCATGTTCCCCTCAAATGGGAAGCTTCCAAGCATAAGCCCTAGCTTTTATAAACTACATGAACTCTGATTCCTAATCAAAATAGGATGCATAGGATGCCTACTTGAAGACTCAAGCTCAAAAGGGTTCACTTTCACAAGGGTTCACCCAATCATGTCCTCAAATGAGAAGCTTCCAAGTTTAATCCCCGGCTCTTCCAAACTACGTGGGTTTTGATTCCACTATCGAGGATATGTAGGAAACCCATCTTATGGGTCTGATCCCAACATCAAGTCACCTTCCGTCTTCCCTGGATGATGATAAACTCTAGAGCACCTAATTTCATGGCTTAAGTCAGCATTACCTTTGTAGAATACAATCCATGTACACCTATGATGATCCAACAAATTAGGGGTATCCCATCGAAACACTCTTCAAGAATGAATCAAGGATTCATGAACATATAAACACGACTTAAATCTATAAGAGAGACCTAAAATAGGTAATAATTCCCCCCACCCAAAGGGTGTAGTGAGCCCGACTTCCCATCCTCTCAACCAATAGATTCTTTAAGTGTCATTGGCCAAATAATCATCCAACAGGTGCCTACCTTTGGAAAGCAGGTCCATGAATCATGGATACCAGGGTCGTTGGGTGTTTTTGGTTCCACGAATAAACTCGTTGGATACCATCCAAGAAATTTATATCCTAGGAGGACCGATTTTACATGTACTTGACACCATACAATCACCTGCGAGGACCATTTTATTATGGCACATCCTTTGCAAAACAGAAGAGGTAAAATACCCAGTCCCCATGGGATTAATCCAATCCTACTTTAAAGAATAATGATGCATAATGGGTCGAAACAAAATAAATGGTGAACTTGATGTGAGACTATATCTATAATAAAAGATGTATGAGGACCCTATTCAAACCATTTTATCATCACCCCCAAATGTGTCACCTTAGAGGAGAAACAAAAATGGTGAACCCAACATGAATCCTTAGCTAAGGTGGAGGTCTTACCCCACTCAAGATCCTTCACCTCACAATAAGAAAAAAGGAGTAGGAGGCCAAGATGAACTATCAAATATGCATATGTGCAAAATAATGCTATTTTGATGGGGTTTTGTGGTATGTATGTCATATATGTGTATTGAAGGTTCCCGCAGTCCAATCTTCAATCCAAATGGCATCCCAACAACCAATTAAGACACACGCATCAGCAATCTCGAAGGCAGTCGAGGCCCCAACAGAGAGCAGGACCCCCTCGCCTACCCAGTGTCTTCAGCACTGGGTATCCAACACGCTAATCAAAGAGTACCACCGAAATGGAACTCTCCCCATGGTGGAGGCCACATGACAAGCCCTCTAGTATGTGAAGGCTCACCAGTCACCTCCTCATACATAGCTGGTGCCCTAGCACAAGGCGGCCCTAGTGGTTGTCTAAACCATTTCAAGAGCTTGTCCCTGAAACATGTTAATGAGTACCTCCCTTATCTTAGGGAGGAGGATGAAGTCAATGCTGAAAACTTCATCTCAACTGCACAGGGTTCTTACTCATGGTCCCCTACTAGAGATTGAAGTTTCCAACACCAGGTTACCAAGCCTCCTCACGCTGAAGAGGACCTTATTCCGAGTTCACCTACTAAATTCCAGGAGACCTAGGCCCCTCAGCCTGCCCACCAAGGCAAGAGAATATATAATCAGAAACAGGATATCACCCATGTTCCTAAGTAGTAGATACACTATACAAATGTAGTGGCATTCAATAGGCAGACATACAACTCTACCCCCTCCACTCAATCCCACCACAGAAATAGGGTGGAACAATAAGATCACGTGAACGTTCCTACTAGTGCTCCTCGATACCACCGTGCAGACAGAGTGGAAAACTACATGAGATGTAGATATCTACCAATGCACAACAATTCTGTCATTCAAATAGGATGGAAACCATTTATAAGTAGGCACAAATACCTGCTGACGTGTATCAAGCCCATAAACCAAATGTGGCGGTAACCAGCTATACATAGGCACAAATACCTATTGATGCATATCAAGCATGCCATCCAAATAGAGCAGCAAGTGAATATGAGTAGAGTCAAATTCCAACGGATTCATAAAAATCTCATGAGAAAAATAAAGCAGCAAGTGAGTAGATGAAAATCCTTTCTCATGAATATGAATCCCACTGGTCAAATACAGTGGAAACTGGAGAAGACAATCAGTGGCAGACTCGTTCCTCTATCCTGGTACAGGAGAACTGCCAGTATCTACTGGAAACCCCTGGAGGATTGGAGTAGGCACAAAACCCTGCACTGATATTGGAATGGGCCTTCATACCCGTTCCATCCAAAGATGTATCTCAGCACATCCTGGAAATAATGGAATATCAAACATCGATCCCAGACCATATCATCCAAACATGCCAAGATATTATTGCATCGGCGTCAAAGGTGAGAAACTGGGCCCATGACCCAGTTTCCTCGAATGGAATGACTTACTTGGAAAATTGGTCAGTCACTCTAGAGAATTTATGCATCCCTGCTCCAGTCCAGGAGATTCAATGGAAATATCCCATGATACATGGACAACCAGATCAAGAAAAAATATATGTTCCAACTGGGGGATGTCGATCCAACATGGTGGTCACTCCAAGGCAGACATATATTCCTTCCAAAACTCAATATGCCCGTCGACATATCTCGGTGGAATCATGGGGCCCATCAATATAGAGACCCGTATAAGAAGGTTGTTACCAACAACAGATGGACCCGATTACCCACCAGAGAGCACTCAAAAATAAAATGCACCAAAGGCAACCAGAAAATGAAGAGCACATATAAGATCCTACTCTATTAGAATCTGGGGTTCTTGATGCCCTCGAACAAATATCAATAAAGACTCAAGACTCTATCAGTCCATTACCAAATTATAGAAGTGAAAGTAATAGTTTTGAAGTCCCTCCCTAAAATATCTCTACCAGAAGCTCTGAAGGTCCTCCCTAGAGTACCCACGGGGGCTCACTCCATGGGCCAGGAATGATCAATCACTATAGATGATCTCTTGATGAGTGTCAAGGTAGCCCTTCCCTTGACCTAAAGATTAGACATCAAGAAATTCCTCCCCTTGCTATCATCCTCCCTGATGGTCCTCCCTAGGTTATATGCTACAGATATGCTTCTCCCCGCAGTCAGACATCGAGTCATAATGGTAGTCCTCGCCATGATTATAGTCATTGTAAAGGTCCTCCCTGTAATGGCAGTTACTATAAAGGACCTCCCCATAGTAACATTAAGCAACGAAAAGGTTCTACCCTCATTGGAGTACATCCTGAAGGCCCTCCCTAAGATTTACACTATAGAAATTCTCCCTCCATCCATGTATCATGCTATGACAGTATTCCTTGCCATCATAGAAAAAATTGAGAAGGTCCTCCTTTTAGTGACGTCAAGCAGCAAGAAGGTACTCCCATCACTGTATCCTGCACTGAAGTTCCCCCCGAGATATACGCCATAAAGACATTTCCTGTGGTAGGGCATCAAGTTGCAATGGTAGCCCTCTTCATTGCGTCACTGGTTGTAGAGGTTCCCTCGCATTCAAAATTCATACTGTAAATAAGTCCCTCCCCTTACTAGAACAAATGTGAGAAATCCCTCATATGCTGAGGTGCTCAGAAAGATAGAGTCAGACATATCAAGAACTCCATCTATTAAAAGTGATATCCTTTCTCAACCAGAGGATGGTTCGGGGCCACACTCATCTTCTGAGCCACCCCCACACCATTCACATATCAATGAGGATCCCACCAACCTAGCCACTTGAAATGAAATTATTAAGAAGTAGTCAATATGGGCATATCAAGTAGAGTATTCCCTGGAATAATAACAACATGATATGTTGCTCATGAGAAGACAAATATTTAAGGATAATATACCAATGATGTATTGTCTTATGACCACTTCTCACTTTGACATATCAGGGGAGTTGTCTGTGGAATTTATGCATGACATTTTCCTCAATATATGGATGTCTCTCTGACAGCTAAAAGAAAAATTCCTTCCCTACGAAGGGTATGAAGACCATGTCAACATGTTAGGGGAGATTTGTCGTCTAATTCACCTGGAAGCCCTCCTGTCCACACGAAATCCACGATCATAAAGGCCAAAGAAAAACCTTTAACTATCTTTCCTTCATTCTCCACACAAGTTGTGTCACCTCATTGATGACGCCTTGATTGGATTTCATATTTGGGGATGGGGAGAACATGGAGCTCTACACTTCACCCTGCATCCTATCCAGTAGACCTCATTGGAAATGATATCTTTCAATATAATTACCCAAAGGCAGAATTTAAATGAAATCCTTGCTTAGGAAAGATGGAATGCTCAACAAAATTTGGCCTAGAGTAAGTCTCAAAAGCATCAGGATCGAAGAGATCAATCCATCGAAAAGATTTTGAGCCAGGAAACTGAGAATATCCAGTAGAATTCTTTCCTAAGGTAATTCAACCGTCAAGTAGTGATCATGTCTTAAAAATCCCATAAACCCCATGCAGGTCTAATTCCATACTCGACTCACACCCACATGGGAGTGAGTGAAATAGAGAAGGTGGAAATAGCGGTGGCTACCGCCGCAATACGGGAACAACCCCAGCCCGTAGGGCTATGGGAATTTTTAATTCAAAATTCCCCCATAATACCAACAAATCCATGTTGTATCACATCAATGGAATAATGAGAAAAACCCCATCCTGTGGGGCTAGGGGAATTTTTACCTCAAGTTCCCACACAGTAGACATCTACCTTCTCCTATCTAGGAAGAATGATGAGCATAAAAGTCACTCGTTCCACCCTATCTCGTGGTTGTCACACTCTGAGATAAAGGTGAATTACATGGTTAGATTAGGACTCCCTTAGAGTTAATCTTTTTTAAGAAACCCAAAGAATACTACATAATGGAAGGAGAAAATCTAAAAAAGGATGCATAAAGCTTTCCTACCATTCAGCACTGGGTACACCACCCCCAAGGCAGTATGCATTAGTAAACATGGTAAACGTCAACCCCACGGATCTCATAGGAAATGATACAAATGATACAAAGGGATAGGATGCAAGAGAAGACGTTTCCCTCCTAGAGGCATCCCACACTGAACCTGATGGTGTGCATACCCGGAACCAGAGAGCGGTCCTAAATTTTGGTGCCCCCTCAGTTAATCCGACATTACCTTCTACATGAAACCCCAATAAAGAGAATAATAAATCCTATGTCATCTATGACCCACCTTATCCTCCCAGGATAATGTGTCCCTCACTCTTGAGGAAATATTATTCAAGAATGAGGAAGAAATTAAAGAGCTCAGGCGAATTAACTTCGATTTGCACCAAGGGACCTATCTTTCCGGATGTGTTCCCCCTACGGAACGTCAGCAGGTATTCCCAAATAGGTCCCCTTTCTACAGGCACTCATCTCAGTGAACGAATTCAAGCTCAAAGTCCCATCCAAACCGACACTGGGACCATCAACCTATATAAACCCGGCACTAAAAGGACATCAAGACTTTCCCCCACTGAGAAGGTATCCAAAATATATTTAGGTAAACCCACAAAGGATGCCTTTGGCTGGGTACCCACCCCAAATTCTAGCAGTGCCAGCATGCCCAACTTTGGTTGTTTCCACACCAACCCAAGCTTAAGCCTGACAGGATATGCATCAAGGGCTCTTGAGTACCATCGAGCAACTAACAACTCAACTAAAATCCATAGAGGGGTGGTGTACTCTGATACAACTAGAGCAAAAACCCTACCCTGATTAGGTGATCAATGTTTTTTCACCGCCGAACTTTGTAAACCCCGTATTCCTAGTGTTCAATGGCTCGGGAGACCCAAAACAGAATCTAATGCACTATGACTTTTATTGTGACCCCGTGATGGGAACTCCAAAGAAGAAAGAATTAGTAAAACTCAGATGCTTCATGTGAACCCCGCAGGGCTCAGCCTTTGTATGGTATACTAGCTTGTCAGCCAACTCAATCACCAGTTGAGAGGACCTCCAGTGACAGTTTCTCTTCCAGTTTAGTTTAATGCTTCCTAAGACAATGGCCAGTGATCTCATGAATTGTAAGAAGTGATAGAATAAAAGAGTCTCAGGCTTCATTTCTAGATGGAAAGTCCTAATTTATTCCCTGAATCGACTGTTTCCCCAAGATGAAATGCTCTCCATGTGCATTGATAACCTTCATGATTAATTATGAACACTAATAATCCCAATGAAGTATACAAGTGGGTTCTAAGATTTATCTTCCATTTAACAAATAATAGAATACTCCTTGCAGCAAACCAATCTTAAGTCTCAGGTGGCCCCATCAGCCTCAGAGAAAATAGTGGAGAAAGATGAAGCAGATTATCTCACGATTAAGCCACCCTTGGCACCAGCTCTAGTTTAAAGGCCTAAACCAACTCATGTGGGACCCCCTGGACACCAATAGCCACCCCTACCTTAGAAATATGAGATAATAGGTGCTAAAAAATCTGTTTTAGGTGTTAAGAAATAAATTTTACTCATTTCGAGATGACCAGGTCTAGGGTTATTTCATAGCCTCCGTGAAATGCAACTTGCTCCGAATACCAGATCCAAAGAGGGAAGATGAAGTAGGTATCGATGAACATCTAAATTATTGTCCCTATCATTGGATACTAGGACACACCATCTAGGAATGCTTCATCTTCAAGGATCTCCTACAAAAGATGGTGGATTCTGAGAAAGTCGAGTTGGGTCTACTGCCAGCACAAGTGGCGTATGTTTCCACCTCAGACTCAAGATTGGAAGAGGAATGGAAAATAGTTTCTGGTAAGAAGGATAAAAAAATTGACAATTGGATGACCCAGAAAACAGTCAACCGAGTTCATGGAATCTTCCAGGTGCAGTTGAAATAATCAACTATGCCCCCAAAAGCTCTTAATGCAACATAGCTATCATCCTCAGCCCTGTAGTCCTCTAAGGGCCATAAGGGAAGAAATAAAGAGAAATAAGATGGGTTGTCACCAAATTTGAATCCATTCCTGACACTTTTAGAATTCATACTAGCAGACTGGGTACAATGGGCACTGACCTGCCAAACGGAACCATCAGAAGGTGGCAGTCAGACTGAAACGTTGTTAGATCAAGAACTAATCTTCAGCTCTATTAACATCATTCACTTGATGGACCCCTTATCTAATGGAGATTATGGCCATGAACCCGAATTCCCCATTCCCAAACAGAGATTGGAAGGAAGAGGCAGAAAAGGCCAAGGGTTTCCTGGAAGGCATGATCATGGTAGGAGTCGAATTCCCGACCATGTTTTAACTCAAACTGTTAATATCGCAGAAACTCACTAGAGGACCTTTAACAGACACAATGAGAACCAGAATTCTCCTCTACCCCCACTAGAAGAAATCTAAGCCCAGTTATCTTGGATTACCCTCTGGAGGAAGGAAAAATATCAAATCGCCTAAGTAATATGGGAGAATTAGTCTGATCGAACCCAGAAAGGACTGTAGCACCACCAACTCCTATCATAGAGACCAAACCATCTACATCCAAATCTCAGTCCCCTAAAGTGTCTATGAAAGAGCAACCCCAATCCAGTAAGCTCCGAACTTTAGAGTAGAAATATGATATTCTAAAGAAACTGGATTTAGTACAGACAAAGCTGACAATCCTAGATGCTTTGAGTCTATCCACAGACCTTATGGAGGCACTCATCGAAGCCTTACTGAGTCCCTGAGAATTCAAAGCCAAAGTAGCATCAGCCAAAGTCTATTGAACAGAGACCAATCCTGAAGATTTTCATGTCTTCATCTCCTTTACAGACATGGATGAGGATGCCATAATGAAAGGGCACATCAAACCCTTATATGTGTCTAGAAATATAAATGGCATTGATGACTGGAGTATTTTCATCGACAACAGCTCTAGAGTCAACCTCCTCCCACTGTGAAAACTTCATCGATTGGGCTATGATGAAGAAAGTTTGACACCCTGCACCACAAATCTACTAGGATATAAAAAAATATAGAAAAGGCAATTGGGAAGAATCAATCTTAAAACTTGGCTTGGAGACCTCATGTCAGATTCTGAGTTCCTAGGACTGCCGCAAAGTATGACCTTCAATGTCCTGTTAGGGAGGCCCTGGATGCATCATCATGCTATAATTCCATCATCATACCATCAGTGCATAAAATATTTCACTAATGGGAAAATGGGACATTACACGCTGATAAATCCCTATTTGATTCCTATGAGTTTCATTACATAAAAATAGGATTCTATGAACTGGAAGAGAATCGGTCTTTGTCCGACAATGTTGATTGAATAAATACCCCAAATGGATTGTAAATGTATCCTACCAACCCCCTCCAATAGCTTGGGGAAGATTATGTATTACCCATCAACCAAGTTGAATGCATAAGTTCAAGTCCAGAAACAGACTCAATTGTCTGCATAATTTCCATTATGACCTCCAAGTCCAAAGACATAGAAGAACGGGCTGATTCCTATGATGATAGGAAAGGCCCTACCAAAGATGCTCTTGAACCATCCTTGGGACCTCAAACTGTCCTTACCTTACTCACTAATGAAAAAAGATGATTTCTCTCCCAACATTGGATAGTTCTCCTTGAGAATCCTCTCTTCATTATAAGAGGAAGAAGATGATGAAGATGATGATAAAGAAGAAGAACAATAAGACCTCAAAGATACCCCTCCCATATTCAAAGAAGGTGTCTCCACCACAATCGATGAATTTAGGGAGACAGACCTGGGCACTGAAGATGACCTTTGGCCCACTCTGATCAGTGTGGATATTCTTGTAAAGGTGAATGATACATATACCTCCTTCTTAAAGAATAATTGAGATTTGTTTGCCTGGAATTACATAGTAATGTCAAGCCTCGATCTTGAGATCGCCACTCATCATCTGGATCTTCTAGAAGATCACAAGGGATATAAGCAGGCATCCATAAGGACCCACCTGATGCATGCTTCCAAAATAGAGGTTGAAGTTGACAATCTGATCAAAGAAAAATTCATATGGAAAGTTTAATATCTAATCTGGATGGAATACATAGTCCCTGTAAAAAAGAAGAATGGATAGATTAGAATCCACATCGACTTCAGGGACCTTAATCAACACCGCCCTAAATATGATTTCTCAGTCCCGACCACAGAATTGGCTATCGTTGCAACTGCTGGATATGAGGCCCTCTGTTAGGAAAAATACCTTAAGGTAACATTGAAGCATTTTTTGGGGTTGGTTTTGTTTGTTGACAAAGCAAGTTTTCATGGTAAAATTTTGAGTTTCAATTATTTCATTGAAAATATATGTTGAAAAAGAACCAAGACAAAGGAATAGAAGATCTGGAGGCGGTACAAAAGAATAGATACAAGGTGGCACTATTTTCTAGTGTTTTTCAAATTTTTGGGATCCAAAAATTTGGAGTTTGGTTTTCATCACAGAAATTGGATTTCTTTGAAAATATAATAAAAATATGGAAAAGGAATGAATTTCTCAAAGATGGGATTTGCGAGTTTTGTTTCATGAAGGAGAAAATATTTATAATACAGGTCTTCATGAAAGTGATGATTTTTTCAGTTCCAAGAAAAATGGAGCTTTGCGATCTGTGATGGACTTCCTCATGGTCGTTGACGTAAGGATTCTTGATTTATATGGGAGCTGTGAAGACGGAGTGCTCCTAAATTACGATGGGATTCTTGAATGGAAAATTACAATGGATCTTTGCGAAATGGAGGTGCACCATGAAGACAGATCCAGAAAAAGCACTGAAGGTGGTGGAGCTTCGTGAAGTACCAAGCCTATAAATATGAGTCCACCCCACTTCAAAAAATATAGGAAGAAGAGAAGAGAGACTCAATGAAAATTATAAGTCTCTGAGTTCGAAAATAGGATTAGTTAAGGTGGTATATGAAGTCATTCGCGAACCCTATAAGCCAACCGAATGTTTTGAGCATCATGAAAGCAAGAATTTTGTGAATCCCCTAAAAATCCAACCAAAACTTGTGATATTTTCAAAGGATAGTTTGTGCTTCATGAAAGGTACTTCGTGAAGTCCAGTTTGTGCTTTGCAAAATGTGCTTCACAAATTCCATTTTTTTAATTCACAAAAGGTGCTTCACAAATTCTAGTTTATGCTTCAATAAAGGTTCTTTGCAAAGGAAAGTTTGTGCTTTGCAAAAGAGTGGCTTCACGAAGGCAGTAATCTTTATAAAAATATGTGAAAATGTATTTCCCAAAGTTCGTTGGAAAATAGTTATTATTCTGTGGATGAAATTGGTACATCAATAAAGCATCTACATAAAGTGGAGGATGCATTAATTAGAGTTAATGAAGGGACCTAAAAGTATTTAAACTATGAGTGGATCTTCTGAAGAAGCAGTTAGCACACTTCAGTTGAGAGAGTAGTGAGATTTCAAATTGGGAGTGGTTGTAAACTAGGAGGGACAGTGATTCCGATTCAAACTTATAAATAGCAATGTGCTTATAGTGGATTTGGTACATCAGAACATAGTCGGTGTATTCTCCTTGGACATAGTCTAGTGAGGGTAAACCAAGTAAAATTGTTGTATCATGTGCATGCTTCAATATTTTCTCATAGTCTACACTGGGAAGGATAGAGAATGAAGTTTTTTCTAAGAACAAAATAAGATTAAAGGGGCGGTTTTTTTAATCTGGTATACCCTAATTCACCCCCCCCCCCCCTCTTAGGGTATCTAGCCTAGTATACCTAACACCCTCTCTTTCAAGGATGGATATTCTGGATACAACCATATTTTAATGGCCTGAGGAGATAAAGAAGAAACTTCTTTTAGGGTCCCTCAGGGAGTGTTCTACTATAAGTTGATTCCCTTTGGTCTAAAAAATGCTGGATCTACATATCAGCATGCCATTCATCACATTTTCAAGCACTTCCTAGGAAAATTTTTTGAGTGATATGTCAATGATTTGGTGGTTAAATCACGATAGCGCTCAAACCACCTGGATAATCTTTAAACTATTTTTAAAAAACTATGATAGCATAGTTTAAATATGAATCCCCTAAAGTGTGCCTTTGGCGTTACCTCTAGGAATTTCCTCAGCTTCATGTATGCCATACCAGCATCGAAGTTGACCCTGAGAAGACAATATTCATCCTTGTTGTGTCCCCACCTCACAACCTCGCTGAGATGAAAGGTCTCTAGGGGAAAATGGCCTACATCTGGAACTTCATAGCCAACTTGGTCGGTAAATGTTTACCTTTCACCAGGTTAATAAAGAAAGGGGTTATGTATGAGTGGTATAATGATTTTTAAGAAGCGTTCAATAATCTCAAAATATATCTTATGAGCCCACCAGTGTTGATGCTTCCAGTTGAGGGGAGACCACTCATCTTATATGTAACCGCCTTGGAACAGTCATTAGGAGCCTTCCTTGTGCATAAGAATGATGATGGAATTGATAAAAGCCTCTATTACCTCAGTAGAACAATGATTGATGCTGAAAATTGATATTCAAGAATAAAAAAGAGTTGTATGGCCCTAATATTTTCAGTTCAGAAACTCAGGCGTTACCTATAACACCACGAGGTCCACCTGGTCTCCCACTACAACCCACTCAAATATATACTCAATCGTCCCATGCTAACTGGATGCCTATCATGATGGACGGTCATCCTACAACAGTTTGACATATGATATGTACCCCAAAAGGCCATCAAAGGCCAGATGTTAGTATAATTCCATGAAAATCACCCCTTGAAAGAAATAACACTATTGGATTCCAAACATCCAGATGAAGAAGTTTTCCCCATCCAAGGGGACCCCCAGACATGGGAAATGTACTTTAATGGTGCTTCCAGAATCCTGACAGGGAAAATAATGGAAGATCCCAAGATCAACAAAGTGGGACTGGGAGTTATAAATGTATCCCCAAAGAAGTTTGTCTTGTCTTACTCCTTCCTGCTTTCGGAGGAATATACAAATAATGAAGCAGAATATCAGGCCCTCATTGTGGGCCTAGAGATGGCACTCCATGCTCAAGACAAAAAACTAAAGATAAAATTTGATTCATAGCTATTCATCAGGAAGTTCAATGGTTATTATTCCATTAATAAATAGGTATTTTCCCCCTTGATTAACCATGTTTGAGAACTGATGGAATAATTCCCATCAGAACCAACACTGACCTATGTACCCCAATCACAAAATGCTTAAGACAATGCTTTAGAAAATGCAGCCACAGACCTAGCTAATCCAAACCAGGATGAAACAGTTATTAGCATTTCCCACTAACAGATGGTCTTTCCATTTATCTAGAATAATATAGAGGAGATTGATGAAATTATCCCCATTTCTGAGCCTTATGGTCATGCCACCGGCTGGATGATGCCCATTACAAATTACCTTCGGAAGGGGGAACTCCCACCAGATATGGATAGAAGGGAACAGGTTCAAATATGGGCAATAAACTATGTCTTATATAATGGGGTAAACCAAGAAAAGGTTCTCTACAAACAAGGCCTTGACAGAGTCCTTCTTAGGTGCATTGATAGAGAAGAGACTACTGCCTTCATGAAAAAAGTGCACACTAGAGCTTGTGGAGCGCACCAATCGGTGACCAGCTCTCTCATCAAATCTATAGGCTTTGGTATTATTGGCCCACTATGATACAGGATTGTTCCATATTTTCCAAGAAGTTCTATTCCTGCCAAGTTTATGCCAATTTTATTCATTGACCCCTGTAGTTTCTTTATGAATCTAAGTACTCCTGGCCATTTTCTTCCTGGGGGTGGATGTTGTGGGACTATATCCCCCCACTACATCCATAAATTCAAGTTCATACTCACAGCAACAAACTTCTTTTCAAAATAGGCTGAATCTATACCCCTTAAAGAAGTCAGGGTGAAAAGAATTGTTAGCTCTATAAAGGCCAACATCATTACCAGATTTGGTTTCCCTCATACAATACTGACGGATAACAGTACCAACTTCTACTCTGCTGAGTTGGACAAATTATACTAGGATTATGGAATCAAGGCCAACCATTCATCCCGCTACCATGCAGTGGCCAATGGTAAGATAGAGGATTTAAAAAAAACTATGTCCAACATACTCTAAAAGATAATAAATAAGGATAATAAATCATGTTCATACAATCTCCTTCAAGCTTTATGGTCTTGCTGAACCACGAACTACACTGCCACCCAGGTGACCCCGTACTCACTAGTATGCAGGGCAGAAGCAGTTTTTCCTATCGAAATTCAAGTTCCATCAATTCATGTGTCCATTTATGATCAATTTTCCATGGAAGAGAAATCAAAAATACAATTTGATGAGTTGGAGTAGCTAGATAAGAAAAGGATTCACACTTTACACCATTTGGAAATCTACCAAAATCAGATCGCATGAGCCATCAACAAAAAGTTTCACCTTCAATCTTTCCTCAAAGAAGAGATGGTGTTGGTCCTTAGAACCCTAATGATACTCGGGAAGAATCCCTTAAAGATTGAACCAAAGTGGGAGGGACCAAATGTCATACATAGGGTATATTAAAATGAAGTATATGCCTTGATATCAATGGACAGACAACTAATCACAGCCCCCAAAAATGAAAAGTTTCTAAATAAGTACTTCTCATAGCAACAACGCCCATTCACAGTCCAAAATTTATGACCCTAAACTATGATTTACAGTCCTATCCATATGATGTTAAACTATATGGAACCAGTCCTATTCACATTACATTAAACTATATGGAACCAGTCTTATCTACATGACATTAAACTATATGGAACCAGTCCTATCCACATTACATTAAACTGTGACCCATGTCCTCATTACTTGATGCTAAACTGCACAACATGGTGTACAAGATGAAAGACATGAAACTGCATAGTATAAATTGTCCTAATAACATGATGATAAATTACATGATCCCTTAGAGATCTACTTACAGCTTGATTCCCCTTCATTAGTGGGATACTTAGTGATGCCTCGACCCCTGATCTTGGCCCAGCCCCCACCATATAAAAAATGCCTCTATTAGATCCTTTATCTCCCCACATTTACGATGGAAACCCTTGTCACTCCTTGTTTCTCACATTGAGTATAACTCATGTGAGCTTAGGATCAGTGGTAAGTATCCCCCTACATAAAATAACTATAGAGTAATATGGAAGACCTGGCATATATAGTGGATGAAACAAAAATTTCCCTACCCCTATGTCCGAGCCAGATCAGTATAGGGAATGTTCAGAACTATGTATGGCTCGATTCCTACTCTTTTAGGATACATAGTGATGCTCAGATATAGCATCTTATCCCATCCACCAATGAAAAAAAGAAATTCCCTTGCATGTCCCTACGCATGGACCAAACATTTTTAGGGAACATTCAAAACTAAGTATGGATTGATTCCTGCCCTTGCAGAATATGTAGTGATGCCTAGATCTAGAATCCCAGCCCAACCACCATTTAAAAAAAATGCCCCTTCCTCCATGCAAAGGTTAGACTTGTACGGGGAGTCCATGAAAGGTCCTAACTACATGACATGAAACTGCAAGATTCCTCAAGAGTCAGGTGTGACCTGATTATCAATGTTATGAGATCCTGAACATGTTCCAAATTTCCTACACACAAAAAATAATGAGATGAAGGAAATTTCCATTCTGAATTCATACACTCGTAAGAAATCAAAAGATCATACTTCCCCCTGGATATGAGTCGGATCTATGTGGAAGCTCCATTAGTTCATGGCTAATCACAATTTTGGTATTTTTTACGTTCCTAGACACATCTTTCCCATTTTCCAAACTCCATAATCTGGGAAAACTTGGATCCCCATAAGCATTCATGGCCATATGAGATGGAAGGCTAGTGTCCTATAGAAACCTGTGTTTGGCTATGCACATCATACCCTGGTGGCTCTACATATGTCTCCTACATAACAGTCGTCGACCAAAGGAAAATTATTCCCCAGGATATTCCTCTCCTATATCAGTATGCCCAATGGTTTCCAAGCCCCATGTCATCCCCCCTAATCCAAGTTTCCCCCCAGGACTATGGTTTACACCTTCTATCATCACTCACATCTAAGGAATGCCAAAACACCCCAATCACGATTAACTCAAAATATGAATGATCTTTTTGACAGCATAATATCTTTGCTGCATGACTCTAAACTACACAATACCATGTCTTCACTGCACGATGATAAAATGCAAGGCCAAAATCATCCTTATTGTATGACATTAAACTGCATAGCATTGGTTTAATCCTAAATTTCTCTCTGAGGTTGATTTTTCTATTATTAGTTGGTGATCCGGAATCCTCATAATCTCTTGTTTCTCACACTAAGCATAGCTCACATGAGCTTAGGGATCTTAGCGAGTGATCCACCATGACATTATGGTCCTAAAAGCATGACCCTAAAAGGCATGCCACGGTTCCCTTCCCCATAAGTAACCCCATGTCCTGGTCTTATGACATTAAACTACAGGGTACCCCAAAGATGGGATGAATGTCTCACCCTGTATATGAGTCAAATCTATGTAATGGATACCTTATTCAATGAGTAAATCACATCCCAAATGTATCTAATATATCTAGATACACTTCGTCCAAACCTCAAACTCCATGCTTTGATTAATCTTGAATCCCCATAATCTTCCATGGCCATCATAGATGGAAGCCCAATGTCCTATGGACACCTTTTTTTGGCTATGCACATCATGACCTGGTGGATTTGCACATGTCTCCTACAAAACAGCCATCGATCAAAGGAAAATTCATCTCCAGGAGAGTCCTCTCCTATCTCAGTATGCCCAATGGCTTCCAAGCCTCATAACATCCCTCCTTATTCAAGGGCCCTCAAAGTCATGGTTTACATTCTCCTTCCTACCCACATCCTAGATATATCAGAACATGTTGGATTAATTTATCTCTGGTCTCTCTTAATGTTTCTGTAAAGTAAAGATACCATGTCCATATGTGTGAAGTCGATCCACATATAAGAGGAAAAAATACCCCCACTTATTTCCAGGTTTCTCAGAGAAGTTCAGTTAAAAGAAATGTCCCTTTTGTGTTAAGGTTCACCCCTTGTTAAAGGTCATGTGACATGTTTAGAAAGGTCCCAATCTCTATAATCCTTAAGATCCATCAGATATGGAAGTTCAGTGTCTTACAGACACCTTTTTCTGACTATGCACATCATGCCCCAGAGGCTCTGCATATATCACCTAAAAAACGACTATAAATCAAAGGTAAATTCATCCTCATGTGAGTCTTTTCTAGTTTCTGTATGCTCAAAGGACATCCATGTCCCATCTCACTCCCCATATTTGGAAATCACCTCTAGATAACAACTCACATATCCTCCCCTTTTTTAATGCCCCGATATGAAAAATATTTCTAATTGAACTAACCATTCACCATTTCTCCCTTACGCAAGTAAGAATCGTGTAGGAATAGTAGCCTACTCAAAGATGATATGAATTTTCCTAATACTTTTGGACATCATCACTTAGATAGGCCACCCACTATGGCTCCCAACATCAAAATATATTAAAAGTGTTGTGAATACTCCTAGTCCATCGAAAATGGAAGGCCAGTGTCTTGCAGAAACCTTTGTTTGACTATGTACATCATGAAATGGTGGCTCTGTATATGTCGCCTAGAAAGTAGTCATCAATCAAGGGAAAATTATTCTACAGGAAAGTCCTCTCCTACCTCTGTACTCCCAAAACATCTCCTGAGCCTCATGCATGTCCAAAAATCACAAATAAAGGGTCAAGAAAAATCCCCCATCCATGTCTGAATGATATTAGTACATTCCTAGATAATTAATTACTAATTGGTTCCCCTTCCCCATTAAGTTTGTTCAAATCTATTTGACCTAAAACATTAGTAATAATTTTGATTGGTATGACTCTGAACTGCCAGCAAAAAATATTACATACTCTCCAGAGTGAAAATACACAAAGGTCACCTCTGGATAAAAGTCAAGCATCAGATCGTTAAACCTACACCATGTATGGTTCAGAAAATAAATTTTTTTCGAGCTATCAAAAGATACATAAATCTTTTTGGGTCAAAAACTCTCAAAGGGCATCCTAAGAAAAAGTCAATTTATACCCACTAAGCCCGTGTCAAGCATACTTAGAAAAAAATTAGGGTAATGATGAAAAATAAACAAAATTTCATGAGGTTTTACATAAAGCCTTAGTAATAGTCGAACTATGCTCACTAAGTCTCATAGATCATACAAAAATTAGACCCCAGGTTGGTTATTTTAAATTATTGGTTTCGAATCATGGTTTAAAATTAATACCTGATTGAAATGATGTTTATATAATTGATTCTGATCAATTGAAATTATAGGAAAAGACAAAAGAAAAATCATTTGAAGGAGAAATATTTTAATTGAGTTCAACAAAAAGATAGAGGAATATCCCCAGTTCGGAGACTCTCCAATGTATCAAAAAAAAGTGTACAACTCATGATTTGAGGAAAGTCACAACAAGGCCTAGCTTACCCTTTCTAGAAAAATGTAAAGTGACTATCGCAGGCTGTCAAGAGTTTTCTCCAAAGAAGATCTCTCATCTTCTTTGGCCTCGACCATTGGAGGTACCCATTCCATAATGACTTTAATGTCCCTCCCTTTCTTTTGGATAGCTTCATAATTGGCATAGGAAGAGGCCAGTTGATCCCTCAGCCTTATTGCGTAGGATTCTCACTCCCACAGATATTCCTTTTGGACCATCACTAAATCATGATCCTTCACCACTTCATCTGTTAGGAGATCAATTTCCTTCGAAACATCTTGGAAGGTCTTTACCTAATGATGGGAAGAATTGAACTTGGCCAGATTGTCCTCCCAAGAAGCAAGGTCTTCCCGGGCTATGAAGATCTGGTAGATAAGGAGATGTAAGTTTTGATAATCAAAGACACTAGAACCCAAATTTATGAATAACCACCAAAAGTTGTCTGTCTCATCAGTGAATCTATCCATAGGTGTTTCCATGGAAAGGGCACATAACTGACTCCATGCCTATTTTTGCACTATTTGGTGCCTCCCTGTGGCAACAGTATCTTGATCCTCCACCACCACAATGGGTATATAGGTAAAAAGTGTCATTACAGGAGTGGAAAGGGACCTAATATAGGTTACCCAAGATGGGGGTCTCTCCTTGCCCTCAGATGGTTTGACCACTGGATCCAGACGTGGAGGACTAGCCGCGACTTCTAGGGTGTCCGATGATACTCTGTTGGGGCCAACCAAATTATGGTCATGGGAAGTATCCATAGGAGAGGATTAGTTTGAATCACTCCCCACTAAGATAGTTTGTACCGATGAATCCCCTTCTAGATGCTTCTAGCAGTGAATTCATCATCTTCTTACCACAAGGGTAGGAATAGGTGGCATACCCATCATGGATACTACAGGGACAGGAGTAGAAGATGTAGTCGTCACACTCATCGTAGAATAAGGAATGTGTGGAATGGCCATCGAATTCAGATTGGGGTGAAGAACGGTTAGAGACTTCTGGACCCACTGAAACATTTTTCTTATCACCCCGTCAGGATAACATCCCACCCACAATTGGGAATATTCTAGTGACATAAAAGTGGATCTCATCATGTTGGGGATGATAACTTCTATAACAGAACCTTCCCACATCATCGTAAGCCATAACTAGTGAATAATTGTGGGATGAGACTCTCTCCTTAGTTTAACAATAAAAAAAAGCTTAGTTTGTTGAAGGCACCTGAATTTCCTGCAAAACTAGTAAGGGAGTTATGGCTCATAAATGTCCACTCGATCTATGTGATCAGTGAGAATCCCATCTTAAAGTACAATTAAGTGTGAGAATTCTTCTAAATAACCACCCATGTTGCCTCTTAGGGACCCATGATGGGTAGGATGTGGTTCAAATTAAAATAAAGAAGCATCATTCAGTATCCCAACTGCATCACTAATGAAAGTCTTGGGACGAACAACAGAAATGTTGAGAAGAGCGGGTTAAAATTCGGAACGAGGAGCCTTTATGGTGTGTTGATATTCATAGAAGGGGAAGTGTTCTACCATCCACCCATACAAGAATTTAAATGGTCCACTGAGATGTTTTGGAGTCCTACCTTATTGTATTTTTTTTTCAACAACTCGCAAATTCAGGCAAGAGAATGAATGGACAAGTTAATTAATTGACCCTCTACCAGCATAGCAGCCATAATCAAAGTACAGGCCTAGACCTCGATATATACATCACAGGATGGGAAAATCAATCCACTCAAAAACATGGAAAAGAAACCTGCTAATCTAAGTACTTGTGACACACCCGATTGAATCTTATATCCTCAGGTGGTATATCATCCTGCTTCGAGGGTAGTGCAATATGACCCTAGAGTCTATCGAGACTAATGGGATGGATGAGTTCGACTATAGTGAGCTATCGTCTTAGGTCCATTCTCCTGCAAGAATAACCCTATCCATTCCTCAAATGGGATAAGAGAGTGATCCTAGAGGGTATGATCCAGTAATCTCTCTGCCATAACTAGTAGGCCCCTTGTCAATGGGGACACATGGTCAGTATTATCCCAAGTAGTAGCTTTTGGGAGAAACACGTCATACATATCTATAAGTATGGGGAGGCCTCTAAGTTGGTAGATGTCCCATAAGCTGATTCCCACTTCTCAATGTGACAAATGGAAGGTGTTGGTGCTTGAGCACCAGTGGCTTAGTAGCTCTGAAAGGATTTCACCTGGGGAGAAGGCTTTGAACTGAGAAACCCAGGCAGCTTGATATAATTTTACCTCATTCAAATGGTTAGGGGACTTCAAATAGGTTTGGTGTACCCAGAATTCCCAGGCCCATTCATCAGAGAAACATCCTCTAGCCCACAGATTCCACTTGGTACTCCACCCGCCATTAGGGTTTTCTCGAGAAAGGTTGATGATAGACGGGTACTCTTTGGAGACTAGTCTAGAGGTGGTGTCGCAACACTTGCAATCACCCTGATTCCACACTGATCCTTCTAATATGAACACATTTTCCAGAATTGGAGTAGCTATGACTTCTCCTGCTAGGGAAATAGTGGCCCAATCATGTCTTTTCAGTGCTTCTAAGAGAATGAAAGGGGTATTAGGGTTAGCCAACTGTAGAGGAACGTTGTTAGGAAGACCAAAGCTGTAAAGTAGAAACTATATAGACAATAGGTAAGCTATAAGATCTTGTATGAGGATATCTTTTAAGAAGTTGTCATGAAGAACAATGTAGGAATGAATATGGTCCTCACTATCCCCCACCATGGTCACCCTCATTTTCGTCGATTTCATCACAACCTGTGAAAGATCCATTGTAGCATGCTTAGGAAGATCCAAAAGCCTACAAAAAGTTAGTCCATTAAAAAAATTTGGATAAAGACCAT
Source organism: Viscum album (assembly GCA_963277665.1). Classification (NCBI taxonomy): domain Eukaryota; kingdom Viridiplantae; phylum Streptophyta; class Magnoliopsida; order Santalales; family Viscaceae; genus Viscum; species Viscum album. The sequence continues at coordinate 934,199,321 of OY728165.1, forward strand.
GGAAAATGGATAAAGGACCTAAAAATATTTCCACATAAGGCTCCACCTATTGTTCCCAGAAACGGTATGCATAAGGCATATCCCACGTGTTGCATGATATGAAGAAGAAATCCGTGCATACTGCTATGATACGTAGAAGCATGATACCGCGTACAGCTATGGTATGTGAAATATAAGTGAGGAACTGGCCTACGAAGTGTTTTCCAGCAAACAGATGGGTTCGAAGAAGGTGGATACCATGAACTAGGGTCTCGCTAAGTCCATATTCAAAATTTCTGATTAAAAATTTTAAGTTCTGATTATTAAGTCTTAAAGTTTAGTTCGTCGTTGTGTGGGACACACAAACCATATAGCTTTATCCGACGCAGAAATCCATATTATGGTTTTAATTTCCACAACACCATTCATGAAACTCAAAATTTGGTTCATGGGAAGATACAATAGTGAAAAGTTCAGTTCGTGGCACATACGAAGTGGTTTGCGAGAAAGTTTTTTACAAAAGAAACAGTATGTGAAGGTAGAGAAATTCAATGGAGAGTCGAGAACACTTTTTTCTATGAGAAAAAGACAAATTACATGGGCCCCTATATATAGGTGCGGTCCCCTCCTACTGGACCTATTTTTTCTACTATGAACCATTTCAATTTAAGATCACTTTTACATCAAAATAGTCTTTTTTCATTCCGAACAGACCCCATTCTGATGGGGGGCATTTGTAGGGTCTTGAAAATCTCACCAAGGGAAGAAAATACCCCCCAAAATCACTTTGTATAAGGAAGAAATCATTCCTACAAGTCTAACAAAGTGAATGGACTCAAATTGAGTTGAAAAATTCAGAAGAAACTTGAAGGAATTAAAATTTTCAAAGAGTTTTAAGTGACCCACGTACTATCACTGAGAAGGGTTCACAGACCAAATGAACCGCAAATCACCAGTATGTAGAGCGACCCATGAGGTGATGGCCTATGGAGCGATGGCTGGTGAACCTAGGTGCTCGCAAACTATATCGTAGAAGGAATCATGTGCATGAAGGTATTCCCATAGATACGATTTCCCCAATGCTCTATAAAAGGATCACAAAACGAATTGAGAAAAAACGGACGAAGAAAGCACGAAGGGGACCCCAGAGGTTGGAAGAAAGAATTAGGAGAGGATTTTGGCTTCAGTCTCGAATCATCATTGAAGCCTTAATTGAAAACCATTTTTTTCGTAAGTAAAACCAGTCATGAACCATAAAATGAAGGAACTTAATAATAATAAGAGGATAGTGAACCTAATTGGTGAAATTTCAATCCACATATTTCTCGCAGATGAACTCTCCAAGAACGATAGTCCACAAGACCCTTATTCGATATGGTGTTTCATATAGTGCATCGCTATGCAGAATCAACCTGGAGTCACATACTACATTAGTATGCAGATTGAACCTGAAACGACGTGATAGATGACATCCTGGACCATTTACCATTATGGTGTGCAGTTGTATATACCTATGCTCATGTATTACTTCGGTACGTGGATGAATACTATGCCTACATACCACTATGGTATGAGGAGATTCCCCCATCCAACATAAGAAAATAGTACACGGAATGGGGTGTTTTGGGTATTCTTTCCTTAGGTTCCAATCTCACCCCTCTATTACCATCCAGTCCTCCATAGTCCCTCCACAAACCAGTCCCCCATAATCAAGCCAAAGCCTCATCCAAAGCCACCAGACCTGTATGAACAAATCATCGGGTGCATCAGTGTTCCCCTTTGAGTCCACATACCCATGGTAAGTAGAGTCACGAAGGATCTCCCCCCAATTGTTCAGACTCCAGGGATATTTGTAAGTCTACATTCCCATGGTAACCTAGATTCCAACCTTGGGATGTTAAGATGAACCTCCCCATTCTAGGTATTAAGGGTGATCACTTGATTTTCCATTCAATAAGGAATAGTGATCAGTCGAAGGATTTATGTCTGCCTCTCCTTGTGATGAGGTCGACACTCCTACCCTTTCCCAAAACACATTCTGGGGCACTCCCACTGAGGTATGTCCCTAATATTTTGAAGTCTGATCTACATGACCTTTAATTTCATTCCACATTAAAAGGTTTATTTCTCTGTTCCCTCACCGACGGTCACCCCGGCCTCTTCGTTGTAGGCCCACCCTCTCCCATCAATAGGGAAGAAAGTGTGTGGTTGGGTGGACCTCTCACATTCTCTTATTTCTCACACCGAGCATGACTCACATGGTCTTAGAGATTTGTGATGATTACAACATCCACACAATTCTAAACTAAGAAACTCTGATTCCTGGTCAAATAAGGATACATAGGACACCTGCTTGAAAGCCCGATCTCAAAAGGGTGCATTTCCCAAAAGGGTCCACCCAATCATGTTCCCCTCAAATGGCCAGCTTCTAAGTGTAAGCCCCATCTTTTATGAACTAAGAGAACTCTTATTCCTGATCAAACCAAGATATTTAGAACACTTGACTGAAGGCTTGATCTCAAAAAGGTGCCTTTCCCAAAAGGTTCCACCCAATCATGTTCCTCTAAAATGGGAAGCTTCCATGCATAAGCCCCAGCTTTTCTGAACTATGAGAACTCTGATTCCTGATCAAACTAGGATACGTAGGATGACTACTTGAAGTCCTGAGCTCAAAGGGGTGCATTTACTAAAAGGGTCCACCTAATCATGTTCCCCTCAAATGGGCAGCTTCTAAGCATAAGCCCTAGCTTTTCTGAACTACAAGAACTCTGATTCTTAATCAAAATAGGATACGTAGGATGCCTGCTTGAGGGCCTAATCTCAAAAGGATGCCCTTTCACAAGGGTTCACCCAATCATGTCCTAAAATGGGAATCTTCCAAGCATAAGCCCCAGCTCTTCTGAACTATGTGGGTTAGGATTCCTCTCCTGAGGATACGTAGGAAACCCATCTTATGGGTTCGATCCTGACATCAAGTCACCTTTCATCCCCCTGGATGACGATAAACTCCAGAGCACCTTATTTCATGACTTAAGTCATCATTACCTTCATAGCATCCTATCCATGTATGCTTATGGAGATCCTAAAAACTAGGGGTATCCCACAGACACACTCTTCAGGAATGAACCAAGGATTCATGAACATATGAACATGAATTAAATCTATAAGAGAGTCTCGGAATAAGTAATAATCCCCCCCCCAAGGGTGCGGTGAGCCCGAGTTCCCATCCTCTTGACCAATGGAGTCCTTAAGTGTTGTTGTCTAAATAATCATCCAATAGACGCCTACCTTTGGAAAACAGGTCCATGAATCATGGATACCAGGGCCTTTGGGTGTTTATGGATCCATTAATAAACCCATTGGAAACCATCTGAGGAAGTTATATCCTAGAAGGACAGATTTCACAAGTAATTGACCTCATGAAATCGTCTGCTGGGACCATTTGACTATGGAACCTCCTTCTCAATACAAAAGGGCTAAACTACCTAGTCCATATGGTATTAATCCAATCCTCCTTTAAAGGATAATGACACATAATGGGTTGAAACAAAAGAAATGGTGAACTTGACGCGAGACTATCTCTATAATAAAATATGTATGAAGACCCTTGTCAAACCATTTTATCATCACCCCCAAACGCGTCACCTAAAAAGTGAAACAATCCATTTTTTAGATAAATATTAAATTTACCTTGAAATACTATGAGATAAAATCCTTATTATTTTTTTGTTTTCAATATTATTAAGGATTATTTTTGGGTACTTTTAAGGATATTTATTTATTGAATGATTTAAGTTGAATTTTGGATATTATTGATGAATTTTGTGAGATTAAAGTAGTTTTCCTCATATGAAAGTTTATTTTTGGGGAGTTATCATATCTTGTACTTACCATATTGGTTTTGGTAACTATATAAAGATAGGAGGAATATATTTTTTTTATTTTATGGATTTTTTGATCAGTAGAATTTTATTTTAGTGCTTCAGGCATGAAAAAAATCATACTCATCATTTGGAGAAAAAGATGAGTTTGTGGTGGAAATTGATTAAAGGGTTAAACACTAACTGCCAAGTAAGTATATTTCTATATTTTCTTACTCTAGGTATTAAAATAATTACTCAAATCTAGGAAAGGTATTTTGGAACAAAAAATTTATATGTTTACTTTTCATATCAAGAAATCAATGGCCTTTTAACTCATTACAGATTTATGGTTTTTTTATTGTTAACGTTCTCATGACCATGTTCTTGATCACCCTGTATTAATCCTTGGGAGTTATTTTTCTCTTATATATCCATTTTTTCACTTCAAAACTTAAATTATAATATATATAAACTTATTATTTGTTACTATAAATGACTTTTTAACTTCCATTTCTCTCTTAGGAAGAGGATGTTTTATTAACCATTTTTATGATGGGGATATTTTGAAAAGGAATTTTCATATGTCAAACCCCTGATTTACAAACATAATTTTAAATTTTGAGGATGAAGTTTATTAAAGTGTTATAATGTTACACCATAATATTTTGAAATAACACTATATTCAATAATATATACAGCACACAACACTGAGCTTAAACAAACCCCAAAATATTATTATTTAAATATGATCATTATAACCTAGCTGTTAAATTGGAGGGTGTGAATATTATTAAAAATATTATTAAATATATATAAATTTCATATCAATAAAAAATTATTCATTAATTCCTAATAAATAAATAGTCAAATTTTAGTAAATTTTTTTTATACATTTTATTCAAAAATGATTTTTATTACTTTTTCTAAGAAAATAATATAAATAATTTATTACACTTTTATAATATTTATTTTATAAATTTAACTTAATTTTTTAAACCAACATATCAAAATTATATTAGGGTAAAATTTTTGGATTTTTCTAAAAATATTTATTTTCTAGTGAATAGTGAAAAATACTGATTTTTATCGAAAACTTTATTTTTATTTCAACCATTATAAAAGTTATATTTTATTCTAAAATGGTTTCAAATTAAAATTAGTTATATTATATTATTAATAATCTAATAAAGTTAATTATAATCAATTTATTTTTTTTAATTGGAATAAAATTATTTTTATAGTTAAAATAGGCATTTTTCTAAAACATTGCTTTTTATTATATTTTTCTGTTTAATTTTAAATTAAATTATGCCACTTATTTGTTTATAATTTTTAAAAATGGAATATATATTTGATTTATTAGTTCCAAATTTATTAAATATTACTCTTTCATTTTTATTCAATATCAATAGTAACCTTAGTAATTTTTGTTACCATGGTAAAGTGTAAAATGGGTAATTAAAGATTAAAAATAAATTTATAAGAAGTATAAAATGTCTATAACACTTAATTAAATTTTATTGGATGATTATATATCATCCATAATCATCAAAAGGTCAAATTTATGACCTTTTGGGTCCACTTGGAGGAGATTATGACCTTTATAATATTTTATTTAAAGAAAAATCAAACATGTCACGCTCTTGATCTCAATAAGTATAATTTTTTTAATATGGTTTTATACAGAGTATAAGTTGTAATATAAATATTATTTAGAAATATAAAAGATTAATATTCATTATGGTAATTTATTTTTAATTTTTAGTGAAGAAACCATTAACTTAAATTCTTACACAATGATGATGCAATAATTATTTAATTAATGGAATAATCAAATAAATGGTATTAAAAATATTAAATGTAACATAATTTGATATATTTAAGGTGATAAATAAATTATATATATGATATTGACATTTTTAGGATTTAATAATATTTTGTTTTGAATTTTCCTTGTTACCTTGATGTTTTTAATTTCAAAATAATGAACAGTATCAAAATTGACAGCAATGATATTTTATGGGATTAATATTTTATTGAATTGGTTAAAGATCAAAAAAATATTAACTAAGAATAAATGGAATAATATATAGTCTAAGATTTAATACTATATGAATTTATAGGTCATTTATAAGCATTTGTCTCTAGAATAATCTTATTATATTTTAATTTTTTTTAAATTCCAAAAGTACCCTCCACCTCAATTATAAAAGAGAACCTCTTACTTCACTTATTTAAACCACTTTGATACATATATATCAACTAAACCCTGACCATTAATCTTATAAACTTCCTTATACAAGTTATATAGGTTCTGGTCCTTCCAAAAGACTAACCTTAGATACCTTAAGATGAGATCTAATGGAAGTCCTCTCAAGAAGAGGTAATCATCTTTACCAACTCTTTCAAGTTTATTTCTTATTATAATTTATCTTAATGTGTTGTTTCAAAGATAAATTAATAAATAATTTATCATAAATATACTTATATGTTATTATGATTATGTTACAACCATATTCCATCTCATTTTTTTCCTATAAAAAGCAAAAACATCACTCATGTGTACTTATGGCTTATTGTCTCCACATAGCGGTGTGATTCATTTTTCATAACCACTTTAAATAGACGGTAATAAATATTAAACTAATGAATATATATTATATATATTAAATAATAATGATTATTTAAATTTTAATTGTTTTTTATATTTCTTTCATTCTATCTATTGAAAAATGAAAACAGTATTCATGCGTATGTATAGTCTACCATCTCCATAAACGATGCAATTCATTTTTCTATATATATATTAATGGATTACTCTAAGTATCTATATATTTCATATATATATATGATATTTACACCATAAATAACATATTTGATATGATATAACTATGATAAAAGTATAAGGATCGGAACTACCAAATCAAAATATACATGAAAAACAAAGAAGTTACCACCCAAAATAGTGATTTTAACAATGAATTGATAATAAACAGGTGATAAAATATTATATGTGAATAATATATGGTATTATATATATGAGTATGGTTTTTTAATATATGTATAATAAATCTATATTTATTATACAGTAGGTTCAAACATGTACAAAGTAAATCAAACCTGAGGAAAGGGTTTCTCGTCTCGCTCGTACTTATGTTAGACATATTCCATATTAATCACTTGTTTATTTTTTATGGTCTATATACACCAATTTTATATATAATATCATGAATCTAATTTTTATCATGGTATTTAAAGTTTCATTGGAAGTTATTTATTTCATGAGTATTACCATTCAAAGGAAACCAAAGTGGTCAGGGTTTATCTCGTAATCGCATCGCTATTCAAGATTTCTTATATTTAAGTCTCCACTAGGGAATATTTATTTTCCATGTCCGTGTTTTCTAAAAAAATCAAAATGGTTTTTACTATTCTCCTAAAAAATTAAAATTATTTTTACCCATGTTTTACTTTTTAAAAATGGTTTGAATAGAATCTTTTTATCATTTTTTAAATGAGGTATTTTGTGACTTTTCTGGAAAAATATATAGAAGGAATTTTTTTAACATATATATAATGATCATATTTTTTCACCATCATGAAACTTAAATTAATTGACTTCCTTTACAATTTTAACAAGATATTTTCAAAGAAAACGTTTTATTTTATATGTGCACAGTTTTTTAAAAATAAGTGATTTCAAGGTGAAAGGGTTTGTTTCGTCAAATGTTTTCCAATGATATTTTTAAAGTATTTTCATCTAAGTCAACATAATTTTTTAAATTTTATGATTTAATAATATTATTATATTATGGTACCATCTACTATATTTTATTAGATGATCTATGATTAGTTTAATCGGAGATGTGATATTTTAATACCAGTCTCCATATTACATTAGATGGGTTATAATTGTTTTTATTGATTGGGGTAATTATTATAATTTCATATGGTAGTTTAAATGTTAATGTTTATATTTAATATGTTTTACCCCTTTAATATGAGGAATTAATTAGACTTAGTAAGTGACATTCAGATCCCTCTATATCACCTCAATGCATTGGTAGGTCTCATGAGACAAACTAGCTCGAGTTTTGGAAGAGACCTTACCTATTTATATAGATTTATAGGTGAAGGTATTGATGATATGATTTAGTTGATTGGAATTATTAATTCCATCATTATGAAACCAGATATTTATGTTTAATGTGATTATTTTATTAATTAGAATATCCATGGTTAAGTTTCAATCTCATGTTATTATTTATATGGAATTTTTTATCACAATTCATTCTTTATTATTATGTTCATATTAATGATAAAATGGAATATGTTTTAGATATTTACCTCTCCATATTGATTATGCCTTATTTACTCATAGCTTCCATCACATGCATATCCTTAATAAACATCTGAGATCACCTTTTTTCTTATGTTTATTTTTTCCAGGATTCTAGGAAGTATATTATGATTTATATGAAGGGATTAGCTTGGATAATAGTGGTTTAATTAATGGAAATACTATGTTTTATTTTATGTTTTCAATTTTAATTTAATATTCAAGTATGTATCTATTTTACCATGACTATTGAATTATTCAGTCTTTAGGGATGTGATTCCTTGTATCAAGTGATAATGTGATAGAGTAACCACTGAATCTGGGCTACTAGGGTCAGGGTCTTTACAATTATCCACTTATAATGTATTGTCTTACTGTGTAAGAGTTTGTCCTAATTCCCTAAAAAGCTATACCAAAAATATCTGTAGGATTTTAAGAAAGTAAATTCTAGCTCAAAGACACTAGAATATATAATGCATAAGGTTGGGTCCTTAAAGTTTATATCAGATGAGGGTTTATAAAACTTTGGATATTATGATGTTTTTAGGAAAGGTTTTATTAAGATTTATAGACACCATCATGGTTTTATAAGTTTAAGGATGATTATAAGTTGAAATTCATAGAAAACACTTTTTTAGTTTTTAGTGATGGTTTTTGAGGTGATTAATCATATTTGTATAACATTGGATTTAGAATGGTAATAATCTTAGGTATAAAGGATTTTAAGGTTAAATTATTATAGAATTTATGATGGTATTGTGTTTATAAGGAAAATTTGCATTTTAACATTCAATAAATCACTTCATGTCTTAATGATATTCTTTTCTATATATTAAGGATCGTTTATCAATATGGAAGTAAATAAATCTTTTACATCCTTCTTATCCCTTATAAATGATTTGATTATCACTATTATTTCGAAATATTTTTCTAATTATTTTTGACATATTCTTTAGTATTCAAATATCTTGCAGAAAACTATTTGAATTATCCAAAAACTTTTCTTTTCTTCAAAAAAATTTTGGGTCATGGTATCTTTTTAATTTCATTTCAAAATATCAACTATACCAAATTTCTCAGAAATAGAAAGACCACAATGAACTTGAACATTTAATTTTTTATGTTGGGAATTATTTTTGTAGATAAATGGGATATAAAAGAAATCAAGATGTATAGATTTAAGGTATGAATTATTTTTTTTATATTCTATATATGCATCATTTTTGGGTTGATATTGATGAATAATAAGGACATAATTCATATCTTTGATTTTAGTAATAAAGTATTATTAAATAAGGCAATAAATCATGGTTAATGGTTTAAAAATGAATTTGAATAATGGATGTGTTTATGTATAGAGTTTTCATAATTATAATATATTGGTAAGTTTTCAATATTATGAGAATCATGAAACACCTAAGGATTATTATATAGTCGGTTTTGTTTTCAAAATTTAGAGCAATATGATTAATGGAATTGATACCTTTGAATAATGGAATAGTGAAAATTTAATACATTTTTAGGAAATATTTATTGGTTTTTTATAAATTGTTGAGTTGTATATAACCCTTAGGTTTTATTTGATGTATTATTTGAGGAATAGTTCCATTACTTTTGTAGATATAAGTTTAATGGTGACCTTTACATTTTATAATATCTTTTATTTTGAGGTAATTATGGGTTGCTACAATTTCAGAATATATATTTTATCGTATAGATAACTAGGGTATTGGAAACTAATTTTTTGATTAAGTGATTAATGTTATTTTTTAATAAAAACAATATAATTTTAGAGAGAATTATTAGATTAAGGTAAATAGAATATTATGGGATTTTATTTGAGGAGTAAAGATTGAATTATATTTTAGAAGTATATATGATTTTATTGTGTATTTATGGTGATTTATATGATTTATGGAAATGATTAAAATATCTTGGAGTTTATGTGATTTGGTATATTACATTTTCAGTGTGATAAATTAAGAGTGGTTGATTTTATTTTGGGAGATAAATGTTAAATTTATCTTGGAAGACTATATGATCAAATATTTATAATTTTTCAGTTTTAAACTTATTATAGAATATTTTTTAGGGATTTTAAGGATATTTATTTATTAAATTATCTATGTTAAATTTTGGATATTACTGTTGAATTTTGAATATTAAAAGTATTTTTCTTCATTTGATGATTTATTCAATTTGGAAATTATATTATCTTATGCTGACCATTTTAGTTTTGGTTAATGCCTAAAGACAAGAGGAATATATAGTTATTCTTATATGGATTTTTTGATCTATAGAATTTGATTTTAATACTTTAGGAAAGAAAAATTTATCTTGAATACTCATCATTTGGAGAAAAATATGATTTTGCGGTAGAAATTGATTAATGAATGAAATTATTTTTATTAAGTAAGTATATTTCTCTATGTTCTTAGACTAGGCTATAAAAAATTACTCAAACCCAGGAAAGAATATTTTTTAAAAAATAGTTATCTGTTTAATTTTTTATTAAGAAATCAGTGGCCTTCTAACCTATCATAGATTTAAAGTTTTTTTAATGTTTAACTTTCTCATGATCACATTCTCTATCACTCTCTAGTAGTAATTGGGATTTAGTTTTCTCATCTATATTCATGTTTTCACTTCCCAATTATTTTAAAATACTTGTAAACCTATTATGTGTTATTCTATATGACCTTTGTACTTCCTTTTCTATCTTATTAAGTGGAGGTTTTATTTATTCTTTTTATAATGTGGTATTTCAACAAAGTTATTTTCAAAAGTAAAACCTTGGTTATTGAGCCTGAGTTCAAAGTTATGAGGATGTAATTTCCAAATGGGGGTAGAATGTAACAACCTATTTCATGATAGAATAAATCATTTTAATATTTATTATCATTCTTTAATTATGTATTTATATTCATTATAAATATATTAATTAATTATCAAAATCAAAATTGAAATGGTTTTATTAAACATATTTCTTATAAGATTTTATTTAAAAGTTTTATTTACAAATTATAGAATTTTAATTTTGAAAAATGTATTTTATTTTTTAAATTAATTCTATAAAAATTATCTTAGGATGAATTTTTTAGTATTTACTAAATATAATTATTTTTCACAAAATAGTGAAAAATACTGATTTTTATTGAAAACAATATATTATTTTAAAGTATTTACAAGGTAAAATTATGTTTTGGAATATTTTTATATTTTAATTACTTAATTTTTATTTAAAACAATCCAATTATGGTTTTTTAAATCATTTTTAATCTTTAAATTAGTATAAAAACATTTTTATTTAAAAAGGAAAATTTTTCAAAAAAACTTTTTTCATTGCATTTTTTCTGTTTAATTTTAAATTACATTCTGTAAATTATATGTTTTTAATTTCAAAAAATGGATTTAATATTTATAATAAATGTTTACAAATTTATTAAAAAGTTCCCTTTTAATTTTGGACAATATGAATAGCAACCTTAGTAATTTTTATTACCATAATAAAGGGTAAATCGGGTAATTTAGGTTAAAAATAAAAAGATAAGAACTATTAAATGACCCAAAACATACCTAAATCTTATCATATGAGTATATATATACCATAAACATCCAAGTATCAAATTTATGAATTTTTTGGGCCACTTGGATGAGGTTATGATCTTTATAGAATTTTATTTAATGAAAATTCAAACATGTCGCACTCTTATTTTTAATAAGTGTAATATTTCTAATAGGGTGTTATCTATAAGATATAATCCTATATAAATAGTATTTTAAAAAATAAAATATTTATATTCATTATGGTAATTTATTTTTAATTTTTATTAAATAAATATTTACCTTAACTTCTTTCACAACACTAATGTAGTATTTATTTAATTAATGAAAAAAAATGATATTAAAAATATTAGAATAAAAATGATTTGAGATAAATAATGTGATAAAAAATTTATATATTAATTTGAAACTTAATAAATATATTAAAATATTTTTTAATAATTTTAAGTGTTATATTGATATTAGCAAAGTCAAAGTAATGAATAGTTCTTAAAATTGACATTATGGATATTTTATAGTAAATAATATTTTATTAAATGATATAAAATTCATAAAAATATTAAATTAATAAATTATGTTATTATAAGGTTTATAATATAAATCATGGTCTAATTATGGGTCTTTTTACACTTTACAGTAACTATATTTACCCTCAAAGAGTAAAAATCCATGTTGTTACAGTAAGAGTTAAAGGGGTTAAGTAGGGGTTCAAACCAAAAGATAAGGGTATAAATATAGTTAAAACATGTATAATTTTAATTTTATGTGGTTATTTCAACCCATATTCATCTTATATTCGAAATAAATCACTTTGGAACCATTTTTAATTGAAACATAATTTATATTAATTTAATATCTTAAGAAATTCTAAGATTGCCCCTCCCCTCTCTTATAAATGGGAAGTTATTCTTCTCATTTTATTACACCTAAAAACCCTTTTGGTTCATAAATTCCATACCCAAATACCTTCATATAATTAATCAGCAAATTATAGAGGTATTATTTTAGTAATAACACCAACCTTAGTGGTATTAAGGTGATAATAAAAGGAGATTTTCTGAAGTTGTATCATTTTTAATCAAGCATTTCAATTTTGTTTATTCTTACACATACCTAAAACCTTATTAAATCACGATAAAATAATAAATAAAATATTATACACATGATTATATGTTATTATGTTAGTTTAATGATCTGTATCTATCTATAATTCTATCAAATGGGAAAATAATCCATCGTTTGTGTGTGAGGCTGACTACCGCCTTGCGAACCAATGTAATTCCTTTTTCATCACCACCTATCATAAATAGATTATAATGATGGAATTAATGTTTATATATTATATTAATTAATTATTTTTAATTATTAAAATTAATATATAATTTAATTTCGTACCTTTCCATTCATAGAAAAGTGATAACATTATTTGTGCATACATGTGGACTATCACCTCCATGGAGTGATATGATTTATTTTTCATCACCACATCACATGAATGATATAAATAAATATATTTAATAAATTAATATTATATTTATTATATTATTATAATTATGTAAATATAAAATAATATTTACCTTCTTTTCGAAAATATTATTGAAAAATGGAAATGTTACTCATGTGTACGCATTGCCTGTTGTCTACATGATTATAACGTAGTTCATTTTTCATTACTATATTTCACGGTTGGATTTAAATTATAATTGATGTATTAAAGTGATAAATATGTCATTGTTATTATTATTTAGAAAATTTAATGATGACCTTTTTGACCATAGTCAAATTACTGAAGTCATTTTGGACTTATGAATCGAATGTCGTCAAAACATATGATATGAACTTAAATAATTAAGTAATTGTTATAACATGGTAATAAGTGATATAAAATAAATATTAAACTTGAAAAAGTTTCCCAATAAATTATATAACTAACATAAGTTTTTTATTTAGTAATATAGATAATTTACACCACGTGTGAGACTCAAGGTAAAAGACTTTTTCTTAAAAATTATCTTTTTAAATTTTCCATTAAAACTCGCTTTTTCTTACATGCCCTTGTTTTCTAAAAATGATTTCAAAAATGTGTTTAATATTCTCTTATGACTATTTAAATTCATTTTTACTATGTTTTACTTTTAAAAATGGTTTTAAAGGAATATTTTTTTATTTTCCAAATGAGGTTCTTTGTGACATTTCCAAAAAAAATTGGAAGGAATTTATTTTAACTTATTTGGCATGATCATATTTTCCCACCATCATGAAAATTTAATGATTTAAAGTTTCATTTATAATATTACATGTTTATTTTTAAATAAAATGTTTTCTTTATGATGTGTGTAGTTTTCCATTTTAAAAGTTCATTTTTAAGAAAAAATGTATTTTGATATCCAAATTTTTTATTTAAATGAGTTTTTAAAAGGGTTTTATGATGAAAAGGTGAAATAATAAAAAAATTAATGATCTGGTACTTTATCATTATATGAAAAATAAGTGATCATGATATAGTTTATATTATGGGTTGATCCCCATTATATCTCAAGAGTGAGATCGATACAGCTTATACGATGGGTTGAGCCCCATTATAGCTCATGGGTGACCCAATATAGCTTATATGAAGGGTTGAGCTTCATTATAGATCATGAAAAATGAGTGATCCTGATATAGTGTATATTAAGGGTGATCCTTATTATATCTCTCCAATTAATTGGTTAATGATTAGGTTCTATGAATAATTTTATAGGAAGTCAGTTATATGGTTATTCTAATTGTAAGGGTTTTGAAAGGGTTTTATGAATATGATGCTCTAATTTGAAAAAAAAAATATTTTTTCTATAGTTTTAAAGGTTTTATTTGAGAAAAAAAACTTTTTTTTCATATAGAAATGTTTTATTTCATACGCTCAAATAACTTTGAATATAAAGGTAAACATTATATGGGTTTTCATGTTTTCACTAGACTAATGTTTTTCTCTCTTTTATGTACCTTACAAATATTTTTGTTCTCATCCCACATTTTTAAAATGTTTTTCATAGGTTTTAAATAATATTAGTGATAATGAGGATATCAATATGAAAATTATAAAGATTTATTATAAAAATAAATGATGTTTTATTTTAAAAAGATATTTTTGGTGGGAAAAATGGATACTGGGTATAAGTTTCCACTTGTAATGTATGGGTTTAATATGAAATATTATGTCCTAATTATCTAAAAATACAAGACAAAAATATACATGGGACTTTAAGAATGTAAATTCTAGCTCCAAGTCACTATAATATGTAATTTTTAAGGTTGGGTCCGTACATTATAACTTGATTTAACCAGAAAAGAGAAATGGGTTCCATCACAATCTCTTTGAAATAATCATAATCCATATATAGAAAAATAAGTATGGTATCATTATAATGTATATCAGTGGAGTATAATTAAAATAAAGGGTTTTTGTTGATGAATTCAAATACCATTAAAATGTCATTAAAAACATTATTTAGAAAAAAATATCCACTTTCAAAATCTCTTTTAAAAACAAAAAATTCACAAAATATTTTGGAAGTAATATTATTTGAAAATAAAATTTTTAGCTTAAAAAAATATTTAAATAAAATAACAATCATGATGATGGGAAAATATATTCATCTTGTAAACATTAAAAAACATTCTTTTCAATCTTTTGTAAAGAAGTCAAAAATGACCCATGTGGAAGATGTTAAGAAATTTCCTTTTAAAAATATTTAAAATAAGATCAATGATCATTTGAAATAGATTTATAAAATCATTAGTGTTTAGGAAAATACAATCTTTAAAACATTTTAGAAAATATGGATATATAAGATAGTTTTTCTAGATGAAAAAAAATAAATTTGTTTCATTTTTCTTCAAAATGTTTTCAGAACCATTTTGAGTACCAAAGAAAAAAAATTACACTAAAACATCAAAATTCTTTAAATATATATATATAATGATAAAAATTAAAAGGTTTTATCAAATAATGATCATATAATTCCTCTATAGAGTTTGAATAATAAACAATCTCGATTAAAACTGGGATTAAAACATAAATCCCTTATCACTTTCATAACTTTTGGAACATAAGCCCCATGAAATAATAACTTCAAATGAATATTTAAATATTATAAACATACACATATTAATGATATAACATGTCAAATGGAAATTATATACATCACATAAAATAATATAGATGTGTAAAATAAATAGATTTCCCAAATAAATAAAATTTAAGGCAAATAACCCTTATAAAGATCATATCATTGAATTGAAAATTAATCAATGGATATATTTTGTGTAATAATTTTAAATTAAAAAAACAAGTGTAAATAAAATAAATTAAAAAAATCATTTCAAGTATAATTTTTTTATAATATAATCATTGAAGAAGTAATATAACCCAATAGAAGAAGATTGAGTTAAGAAACCCTTACCCTTCCCTCTGTGTGACCTCACTTCAATTGATCTTAAGGCCTTTGTAGGAGAGTTTTATGATCACTAAATTGGATGGGGTATATGGGAATAGATTTTTATAGATTTATTTGGGAATATTTTTTATATAAAAAACTAATTTTAGTTGTGTGAAAAATGTTTAAGTGGGTTTTTTTATAGGAAAAAATCAATGGCATTTTTACAATTTTTCAATCTTTAAGGGTCATAAAGGTAATTCTAAAAATTAAAAGTGGAACATATATTCTCAAAAATTTAATATCTTTATGATTCATAATATAATTTTAAAATTTTATAATGATTTAAAAATAAATTTTAAAAATTAAATACTATTTAATGCATTTTTCATCACTATTCAAAATACTTGACTTTAAAAAGATCATGAAAAATAAAAATTTAGAATATAATATCTTATATAATTAATTATCCTTCATAAATATTTTTAAAATTCATGGGATACTCAAAATCATATAAATATTATAATTTTTAATATTTTTTAAATTATTTATTTAATTTTTTTATCCTTTTCATAAACATCTTACCATCACGGTGAAAGTGTTTCAGAAAATTATAATAATTTAAAAAATTAAAAAAAAAGTATTAACATAAAAAAATTAATATACGTCATTTTTATCATTTATATTTGTTCATATATAATATATATTCTCATCCATATCATGATAACATATTTAATATGTTATTTTGACTTTTCGCATCTTTTGCAAGCATTGTAGACGACTTTGGATACGATTATTGTTATATAACTCCAAAGTTATAAAATATCAATCCAAATAATAATGTATAAATAATATTAAATAAATAAACCATGAAAATACTATTTCTATCTCAATTATTATCATTAGGACACTAAATTTGTCTTTTCTAGTGTTGCGCATGCATCGAGAATGAAAATGATTGTCATATTTATCATGAAATACATTATAATTTATATTCTTTGAATTATACTTATAATATATTTTTATTATATTATTATAAATGAGTATCTCCATAATATTCATAGATTTATATATCATATTTACATTATGATAATAAAATATATTGTATCTCATAAAAACAATGTTTTTACTCTTCACCAAAATTTAATGTTAAACACTCCAATAATATAATGAAATTCGAATATAAAATTTTAAAACATTAATATCCTTTTTATTTAGATTTATAAAAATCATTTAATACCATAAATTATCCAAAACACGTCAAATTTGATACTTTTAAATCTACTTACTTTTATTTCTGTATAAGATTGTATAAACATTGAGCGATGAGTAAGAATTATAGGTAATTATATCATTTATAAAAAGTATAAATAAATTAATATAATAAACATAATATTTTCATAATTAGTGTAAAAAAATTATCATTCATAAATTATTTTAATCCTTGTGATAAAATATTAAATTTTATTAAAATAAGAAGAGTGATGTTTTAATTTTATACTTTACTTAAATAATATTTATGTGATTATCAAATAAACATTTCATAAAGTAGAAATATTTTTAAAAAATATGATATTATGAATTAAATAATATAATAAAATATTATTAGGTCAAATTTTTGGGTGATTTTAAGGTCATACCCCACAGTTTTAACTTTGTTTTTCCCATTTTACCTTTACCAGGGTGATAAATTTTACCATGGTTACTATTTATAATGACCCAAAATAAAAAGGACCTACTTACTAAATTTTAATATCCATCCATCCAAGATAAAAAAAATTTATTAAGGGAAGAGCCAAAAACACCACAAGGAAACCCCCCAGATTAAGGAGGTCTAAAATAATGTAAACCGAGGGCATCCCCTCTAATTAAGTTCACTGTCTTCGGTTTCAGACTACTAGGGTGAATGAGGCAGTCATGCCTAGCTGGCTGAACCGCTAAGGAAGCCAAGTGATCAGCCACTTTGTTCCCCTCCAGCTGTGAGTGGGAAACATAGATGGAATCCTGAATCAGAGATCTGCACTTCCTTACAGGATATGATATGGACCAAGGAACACCACACTTACCCAGAAGAGAATCATGAAGGATAAGGGAATCAGTCTCAGCTTGGGAGATAACCACACCCTCCTGAACGCACAACACGAGCCCCGTGAGCATAGCCATGGTCTCCGCCATAAGAGGATTTCCCATGCCAAAACGAGAATAGAAGGCCAACCTCACATCACCTTTGGAGTCTCAAACCACACCTCCTCCTTTCATGACACCAGCAAGACAAGATCCATCCGTGTTCAATTTGAAACCAGAAGTAGGTGGATTCCAAGATACCCAATTCCCCCGCACCTCAGCATTAGAAGGGAGAAGCCGAGGACCCCTTTCCTAAAGCCTTCCAAACGCTGGAGCATCCCTCCATTCCTTTTAAAGAGAGATCTAGTCCAGGATCAATAACCTCATCCTTGCTATAATGGATATTTCTAAATACCCTACACCCTCAAACCTCACCTGATTCCTGGCTTGCCACAAACACCAACACCCTGCACTCAGAATCCCCAATCTAGCCATGCACTCCTTCACCAGCCCATTAGATCCCTGAAACAATTCCCTCAGGAAGGAAGAAACATCCCACTGCCACGACCTGTTAAAAACAGGGCCTCTGAAGCACCTCTATACTGCTGAAGCCCAATCCCCTTCAAAGAATAAATGGTTCACACTCTCCTCCCTCCTGCTCTTGTAATAATGGCAAGCTGATGGAAAACTCAAACCAAGTTTCCTGACATTCTCATCTATAGCCACAGCATTCCTCCTAAGGAGCTAAAGAAGAAAGTTATATTTTGCAGGTATAAACTGGCACGATAACACTCCATTCCACTCATCGTGAGAAGTCTGCTTCAATGCCCACCTTTGAAACTCCTTGGTAGAAAAAAACTCCCGAGGTCGAAGGAGAAAACATACACAAATCCGGACCTGAAGTCAGATCAATGGACGTGAGTAGATCCTGTTTCTCCAGACTCATCACCACCTCCATAAACTTGGGATGCAAAATTGCCTCCTTCACCGTGATCATAGGAGCAGGACACCCTGGGAAGGCCAACGTTACACCAGCCTAGTTATTATGACAGAAAATTAAATCCCCTGAGCCAACAATCCATCAGGAATACAGAAGAAGGTGTTGAATCAGGGGGTAGATCTTCGCCCACAGTGGAGACCTGTATCCATGAGTATCCACTTTGTGCTCCCCACCAATCGTCGACATGGAACTCCCACATAATGTGTGCTCCTCCAAAACTTCCCAAGCCAGCTTTGCATGCATGAAGTTGATCGAATTACAAAGTCTCCTAACACCAATACCTCCCTCCCCAATCGGCCTCTCCATATTATCCCAAGAGACCCAGTTCCGCTTACCCTCTGCCTTGGAATCCCACAAAAAGTTACAAAGGATCCTGTCAACAGCTTTGATCACACCTTGAGGTACATTGGAGGCAGTCATCGCATGCTTGGGAATGGAGGAGAGGACGTTGTTTACCAGAGCTATCTAGCCTCCAAACGATAGAAATTTGTTTTTCCAGTTCAATATTCTATTTGATATCTTATACACAATTGTGTCAAAATTACAAACCTGAAGTCTCCCCGAGAAAATCGGGGTGCCCAAGTACTCCAGAGGCAACTGCCCACGTTGCATGTCCATCCGCCTACATAAAGAGGCCACCCGACTATCAATGCTCTATTTTGGGACAAAGAAACTGCTCTTGGAAGAGCTTATGATCTATCCAATCCAGTGGCAATAAGTCATCAGGATTTTCATGATGCCTTTCACCAAATCCCTCCCGACATTAATGAAAATGATGGTGTCATCCGCAAACATTAGATGAGAAACTGAGGGGACCTTCATTCTCCTATTGAAAGGATATATCCTCCCTTGAATTAAACCACTGTTAATGATCCTGCTGAGGGAGTCTTGTGCCAGGATGAAGATGTTGGGAGATAGAGGATCTCCTTGCTGAAGACCTCTAGTAGATTTGAAAAGGCTGTGAACTTTCCCCAAAAATGCCATTACCTGCCATGGGGAGCTAAAACTCCCGAAAAGAAGGTCCACCACCTTGTCCGATAATCCAATACATGATAGAACTCTGTTAATGAAGCTCCATTCAAGCCTATCATAATCCTTGTTCATATCCACCTTGATTTCCAAGTTCAAGCCATGTGTTTTCATCTCAATATCTCGAAACATCTCCTGATCAAGTGTTATCGCTCCTTGAATAGATCACCCTTTCACAAACCCATGTTACTCTGGACAAATCCAAACAGGAATAAACTTGGCCAACCTTTGATTAATGATAGCCACCAAAATCTTATATGGAAAGTTGCATAAGCTCACTGGCCTATAATGAGACAGTGAGGAAGGATTACTAACCTTGGGTATAAGCACCAATGTAGTTGCACTAGCCACCCTTGGGATACCTCCACCCCAAAAATAATCCTGGACTGCGGCAATTATATCATCTTTAACCACTCCCCATTCCCCCCAGTAGAAGGATCCTGGGAATCTTTTAGGCTCGGGGGTGTTGTCCGGGCTGAGATGATGCATGGCCACAAAAATCTCCTCCTCCTCTGGAATAGCCTCAAGAGCCTCATTATCTGAAAAGGAATCTCGCTTTGGAATAACCTCCCACAAAACACTCTGGCCACTAGGATACCTTGAGAGCATCCCTGGTTTAGGGCCAGCCAGAAGATCTTTAAAGAAGGATTCCGCCAAACCCCCCATCGTATCCCTATCATTCGAATAAGAAACATCATCCATCAGCATATTAGGAAAGGATATGGGTTGTCGCTCTCTGATGCCTTCATGGAAGTAAGCCGAATTCTGATCCCCTTCATGAATCCACCTCGCTCGAGAGCGATCCTGAGCCAACCTTTCCTTTTTGAGAAGTTCTGCAACCCAGAATTCCTTTTTTTTCATGAGATCCTCAAAAGCCAATCAATCCCACTCCTCCTCCAAGTTAGTCTCCAAACCTTCTATACTTTGTCTAAGAGTTTCCAGGATTTGATCAAAAAGAGGAAGCTCCTGAGCCCATGACATCAGCCCCTATTTCAAGTGTCTGAGCTTGTTATGAATAGCCACCCACATGTTCCCCTAAACTGGTTCCTTCCAAGACTCCTCGACAAACCGAAGATAGCTATTACTTTGCTCCCACTGGGTATTGAAGCGAAACGATTCTTGTAACTCCTGCCTGGGAGCCAGAGAAACTACAATCGGGGAATGATCAGATAACCCTCTGACTAAGTGTTTAACCTTTGCATCTGGAAACATTCAAATCGTGTTATTGTCTGCCAGGCACTGGTCTATCCTACTCCAGCATCTCCTTCTGCCTGCTTGGTTATTACACCATGTGAATTTGTCTCCCGTGTATCCTAGATCAAGTAAGCCTTTATCTGCCAGAAACTAGGCAAATTCCATGCTAGATTTCCGAGGGAACGCACCTATACCCTTTTTCTCTTGGGGGTCCAAAACAGAATTAAAATCTCCTACAACAATCCATGGTATGTCCATAGGATCGAAGGCCCTGAGACTATGCCACATAATTTTCTGTTCCTGGAGATTACAGATTCCATACACACATAAGAAAAAGAAACACTATATCCCCCTACTGACCTTCGAAGTGATAAATTGATCTCCTGATTCAACCAAATCCACTAAACAATCCTTATTCCAAAAAATCCATATGTGGTTGTTAATCGGGTCAGCGTGCATGGACCCATCCATGCAAAGTTTACGAGCAAAGGATTTGATCTTATCAATCTTCTGTTTATGCTCCAGAACCGCAACTATACAGATATCATTTTTCTTGACTTCTGAAGCAATGAAATCAAACTTCACACGAGCCCCCAAACCATGGGCATTCTAGATGAGGATGGACGACATTAAGAA
The DNA here is from genome assembly GCA_963277665.1 of Viscum album. Classification (NCBI taxonomy): domain Eukaryota; kingdom Viridiplantae; phylum Streptophyta; class Magnoliopsida; order Santalales; family Viscaceae; genus Viscum; species Viscum album. The sequence continues at coordinate 934,221,404 of OY728165.1, forward strand.
ACAAATGTCCCGGCATTGACCCCAGGCGTTTTGGTCACCTTGTTGACAGGAGTAGAAGCCTCCCTACGATTCATCGACTGTGCCCGCGTTATAACCCCTAGACTATTCACTAATGAAACTAGAGTGCCTGCCATCTCGGGCAAGCTAGATTTCCCTTTCAACCTCTTACATGGGGACAAATATAAAGGACCCACAGATTCCTTGACCCTTTTCCCCCCAAAACCCAGTCCTCCTTTTTGAGCTGAAGAGAGTAACAATGGCCCCGCTGGACCGACCATCAGATCCGCCCTCTTCTTAACCAACCACTCCTCCCCCGTGGCTGAAGGCAGGGAGGATTCTTGAACATCAAACACCACCCATTTCGGCATAGAAGACATAAAACAGTCCAGCAAGTCTTTGAAGGGGCCAGGGGTGTAGATAAAGAAATACTCCTTCCCAAAGGACCCCTTGGGACTCGAAGAGACATTAACTAACTCCCTAACGGCACCTGAAATCAACCTATCCTCAATGGTAGCTGAGAACTTGCAAGATGACTCCGGTCTAGAACCCCCAGCATCCCCGCAACTAGAGATCACCTTTGAAACCACTAGTGAAGGACAGGACGGGAGAGAAACCCTGATATGATTGGCCAATGAACCTCTAAATTTGGAAGGCCGTTCGGGCTTTGAACGAACCTTATGACATCCACGCCTACATAATTGAGCTGAGTGCCCTTGAAGAAGGCATGATGAGAAATATCTGGGGAACACCGGGAACACTAAATTTTGTTTCCAAAACACAGAGTCTGGCACATGCACAGACAGCGGTTCCAGGATAGGAGAAGATAAGTCCAGATCAACACAAATCCAAGGATCCATGATCTCTTTGCCACTACAAGTGCGTAAATCCGAGCACAGGAATCCCCCCAGCGCATCCCCCATCACCTTCAGAAAGGTACGATTCTAAAGAGGTAAAGGGAGGCCAGGTAAACCCACCCAAACCACCGCCTGGGGCCCTTCCTTACCCTGGTGAGCCTCTATCAACCAACAGGATAAACTGAAATTCCAGAGACCCATCCCAAGCGGGTCCAGACACCAACCCTTCACGAAGTCCTCCTCCGATTGAAAAACAAGAAAGAAAGAAATTCTATTAAGAACCAAAACCCTAACCTCATCCTGCATACCCCATGAGTCCACGAAGCTCTTGAAGGACGAGATAGATGGTTTTTCCGGTCCGAAGTGTGCCACCAGAGACCATTTAAGACCTGAAACCACCTCATTGTACGCTAACGTAGGTGCCGACAACAAGATCTGATCACCCTCCCTCACAACCGAGTGATAAAACGGGGATATTGTCGGGAAACACAGATCCAGCCCGCCTGATTTCTTTCTGCAAAGCGCATCCTTGAAGGATAAGGGTGGTCGTCCAATGTCCAGGGGAGGGTCTCCAGAACCCAACCCCTTACCGAGAAGAGGAACACCAGCCAGATGATCAGAACCGGGATCGAATGCCACTGTAGGATGCGTCGTCGTAGCGGAGCAGGACGTCAGATGAGTAACGGTCGAATGAGATTCAAAAAAATGGGGCGTGTGAGGCGTGTTCTCGAGAAAGGAAGCAGATGCCATTATTCCCCCAACACTATAATTATAAATTTTAATATCATTATTAGAAATATTGAATAAATTTTTTAAGATTCAATTTCAATAAGTTTAATAAATCAATTTTAATATAACAGCATAAAACGCAATGAAAAACTATTTTTTGAAAAATGTGTTTTTAAGCCCGAAAATAAACTTATACCAAAATAAGGTATATTTCTTATTAAAATGTAATTAATTAGATTATATATAATTCAATAATACTTATTATACTTTGAGACAAAATTCAAATCATAATGGTACTTTTTAATGAAAATAAATGCCATTTTTACAAAAATGGGTATTTTCATTATTCAATGAAAAAACAATATTTTCATAAAATTACAAAAAAAAATCACCTTAAGATAATTTTGATATGATGATATCAAAAATGATATATTTTTTATGAAATAACATTTATAAAATTTCTATAAAATAATTATATTATCTGTGCACAAAAATAAATAAAAATCATTTTTGAAGAAAGCACATTTTTTGAAGCATGAAATGAGTTTATTGAAAATTGAGTAATTATTTAATATGCATTAATAAAAATATTAGGATTATATAAAACCCTTATAATTTTTTTTTTATAATATAGATATTACTATTCATACCTAAAAATTTAACAGACGGGTTATAATGGTCATATTTAAATAAAAATATTTCATTGTTTATTTAAGCTTGTTATTGTGTGTTGTATGCGCGATCGAACACGGTGTTATTTTTAAAATATTTGGGTGTTAAATTCACCCCCCCCCCCCCCTAATATATTTAATAATCTAAATTTTAACTTGATATCTATAATAAATGGTTTTACATTTGGAAATATTTATATTGAAAATTCACATCATAAGAAGGTTTAATAAAACTTCTTCTTGATAATAGAGAAAGGGGAATATGAAGGTCATATAGAATAACACATAACTAGGTTTACAAATAGGATAAAATTAAAGTTAAGTGAAAATATAGACATAGAAGAAAAATTAATTTAAAAATAATGATGGATATTGATAGAGAACATTTATCACAATAAATCAAATGATCATGAGAAAGTCATTAACCATAAAACCTTAAATCAATAAGGTTTAAAAAAGACCATCGATTCATCAGAAATAAAGGTAATATGATAGAAATTTTTGTTAAAGATTGTTGTAATAGAGTTTGGGAATTCCTTTTCCTTCTATACTAAGAACATAATGAAATATACTTACTTGACAAGTAGAATTCCATACTTTAATCAATTTCCACATAATCTCATATTTTTATCCAAATGATGAGTATTCAAGATGAATTTTTCATTCCTAAAGAACTATCCAAAATCCATTTTTTTGTATTTTTAAATGAAACTTTTAAAGGATAAGTGTGAACCCTAACAACTTCACCCAATAAAAACCATTAAAATTAAATAAAACCCAGAAGACTACAAGAAATGTCCCACCCTAGAAATTACATCATTATGTCAAATCTCCACCATCGCATGGCTGCTCAGCTAGCTGTCTCGTGCAGGGTTGCACAAGCCTGGTACCGATGGAAAAAATTCATACCCTCTCATTCAACCAAATATGGATGGCCAAACTCTGGTGAATGCTTCCTTCTCTGGAACCTCATCTGGAGTATATCCATGTAGCTTGTTGAGAAGATTTAACATACCAGAATCACAAAATCACAAAAGACCAAGCATGCTGATGCAAACCATGAAGAGTCATGCATGGGCAGGCTTAAAATTTAAAAATCAAAGTCAAAAATACTTCCTTTTCATCCTATAACATAAAAAACTCCTTGAAACATTCAAGAAAATCACCAAGATCTAATAAAGGAAGAGCCACCACAAGACTCCACCAGTCGATCACCCTCACATCCCAAAGCACCAAGAAGACCACCACCTGAATCTTCCTTGGAGAGAGTGAAAAAATCTTGAATCAAGAGTAGAGGAACATGCGGACAAGGACCTACAGAAATCCCATCTCCATGGACCTCCAAAAGATCAAATTGAAAATTATAAACCATAAGGAGAAGGTCACGGCATGTCATGCCTCCTAGAACACCCTACCACTCACAAGCACATCGCAAAACCTACTTGGAAGCCATCACACCCAACTAACCTGGAAAGTATAAATGGACCTAGAAGATAGAGCAGTGTAAGAGTGGATAAGACTTCCAGAGCAAGTCATGATGAATCCAATACTGTCAACCCCTCAAAACCACCAATGGAAATTCAAGGATCCAGCCACAACTTCATTCAATCATCATCAGAAAAAATCACACCGAAAAATCCAGCAATGACAAATCAACACATGGACATGCTTGGAAATATTAAACAATGTGAAAGCATTAGATCATGTCAGAAGAACCATTGATCAGATCATTGCACATCTTATTTAGTTCACACGAATCTAGACCGGAACTCATAAATCTCAAAACCTCAAGAAAAAAGAACGAAAAATAGAGGTACCTTCATACTTCAAAACTGAAGCGGCTCAGATTTGTCTAGATAATCCTTGACAGCGAGAACCTCCTCTGCTGAATAAGCTCCATACTAGGCCCTCTCTGAAAGACAATGTGATGTCACCTCATTGAATGGAATGCTGGAAGACATCTTCACTGAAGCCACTTTGGGATTTCTTCAAAAACCACTATGGGAAAGGGACTCCCACATCTCATATTTGAAACCAAAATTCATTCTTCTTCACTAAAAAAGAAGTGTAGATCACTTCACATCAGTGAACAAGAAGGCGGAAGCACGGTTTGGAAATCTTCATGCGGTAGAGACACCAGAAAGATATCCTACACACAGTCTTGAGAACCTATAGCGACAATGGACCACGTCAAGACACACCGAAAGATGGAGGATAGGGAGGAGACACTGGAGAATCCCTCCAATTCATTGTTAAGATAGTGATCAAGCCTCCCCCTCCGGATCGACGCTGAGTGGAAATACAAGATCTGTGAGGGGAGGGATATCCATCACTCAGAGGCCTCATTCCTAAAGAAATAAAATAATATTCTAATAGATCAAAAGATCCAAAAAAATATAACATGTTATTCCACCTATATTTAGAAATTTACCAAAACAAAAATGGTTTGAAAAAGGTAAGATAATATGAATAATCATTCATATGAGGAAATGTAACATTAATCTCCAAAGCCTCAACTATACTATCCAATTTTCAACATAAATCATTAAATAAATAATTATCCTTAGAAATATTCAAAATAGATTGAAACCTAAATATTATAATTATTTGATCACATATTCTTCATAGATACACAAAATATTTATCTCGAAATAAAATTAATCACTCTTAATGTCTCATACCCAAAATATATATTCCATGGTCACATATTATCCAAGATATACTAATTACTTTGAAAAATAAAGTCATAATAAAAACATATATGCTTACAAAAGATATATCAACCTATATTTCTCAAATAAAAACCCATGTTATCCAAAATTACCTCTATTTACCTTAATCTTGTAATGTCCCCAAAATAGTGAACTTATTCAAAAATAACATTATCTACATAGTCTCCAAATCCCTTCCAAATCCCATGGTTATCTATATAATAAATCATATGTTCTAACATGTAATAACCCTTTTATCCCAAATAACCATAATTAACTCAACATCAAATATAATATTAACCCTAAAGGTTATCAATACATTTATGTTGATAAATAATTATTCCTAAAATAACCTTTTCACTAAAGCATGCACTAAACCCAAGGGTTGTATTACCATAAATTTCATTCAAAATACACTTAATAATTTTAAAATCACATCACATAAAACCTCAAAATGGGTATATATGAATTTAAACTTATAATAAACCTTATACATATTAACCCAAGATGGTATCCATAAATCTTAAGTTAACCTCACATAAAAACATCTTAATCTTCAATGTTATATAAACCTTTTATTTGATACAAACTATAACAGCATTGAACCCACACTCCTAGATCTGTTTCTGAAACATAATCTTTACATATATTGAATTGATATAGATAAACATGACCAAATTTTAACCCTTTCAAACATATGAAATAAAACTAAAATATTGTATCATGTACATACCTATGGATATTTTAGGTTTATAGTTTCTAAGAATTATGTTAAAATCTTACATAACAACTTTCATACATAAACAAATAATTCATAAAAATTTACATAATTTCCTACTAATTTCATCACATATAATAACCTTCTTAAGTATAACATACTCAAAAACATTATTCACAACTTGTGGAGATATAAAATATAAGAAGAGTGATCTCAAATACTCAGTAAGAGTAAATATAAGCATTATTAATTGAATGTAATCAATGAGTGTAAGATTAAAATAAGGGTATGATGACATAGTCAAAGAACATGAGCATAATAAAATATAACTCATACCCATCAAATATTGATCATAAATCATGATACATGGAATAATTATTTTACATAATACAAGAGTCATATAGGTCAATAATCATGAGACATGTTAAAATAATCCTAGAATAAAGAATCCATTAAAACTCATAGAAATCATTGAAAATAAACATTCATCATAGAATTACCTAACTAGATATTTCTTATATCTCTTAAGAGTAACCTATAACTGGTAAAATTCACTATCTCTTAGGAGTAACATAACTTTTTTCATCTCTTATGAGTAACTTCCATACAATTAACTCCATCTCATTACCCAATGTATTAGAGAGATATATCAGTTTCACTTATCATCATGATCTATATCGGGCTCACCTTTCATCATGAAAAGTTTCCAAGAAACATAACATAATTATAACACATAAAAGAATTCATTTTTAAACATAAAAATAACCATTGTTCTTCTATAGCTTTATTTACACATGGAAAAGAAACAAGTTACATCATAATATCTTTAAACTAATAATAATCCATCCAAAGAAAGAATAAGGAAATTATCATTACAACATATCCCTAGTGAAGCATAATTAAGATAAATTATTTTCAATATTTATGAATATAAATACTGTAAAAAGATCTTTGAAAATATTCTTGATGAAAATACTCTTTCCACTTTGAAAATCACTTTTTAAAACTAAAAATTCACAAAATATTCATGAAATATTTTTCATTGAAAATAAACTTGGATACTTATAAGAGTATATTTAAAGTAAATAATGTCCATGGTTATGGGAAAACACATTCATTTAGTAAATTTTAAAAATAAACATTCTTTTCAATATTTTGTAAAGATATTAGAAAAGTGACCCATGTGGAAAACATTTTGAAATTTACTTTAAAAACATTTTAAAATAATATCAAAGATCATGTAAAATAACTTTATAAAATAATTTATGTTTAGGAAATAACATTATTGAAAATATTTTAGAAAAAATGGATATGTGAGAGAAATATTTTCTAACTAAAATATGAGACACTATAACAAAGTAGGGTAATAGAGTTGGTTTATTAGAAGCAATTTCAAAAACCACTATTAAAAAATATTTCAAATATTTAGCGGAGATTTTTTAAAAATCACTGGTAAATCTTTTGAATTTCTTAAAAAAAATGCACTTCCACCCCTGCTCCCTAAACCCCCCCCCCTTCTCCTCCCTTTATCCCCCACCCCCCACCCCACCTCGAGCACAAGCCCATTCCCCATCCATCATCCTCTATGATCACTACCGCACACATTCCACCTCACCACTACCCCTCATTCCCCCTATAGTGGTTCCTTGTTCCCAATTTCCACTAATCCTCAAGCCCCCTACCACTCCCCTTTAACCCGCAACCCATTCCCCCACTTCATCACTCTCGTTCCCCCTCACTACAACCCCCTGTTCCCCCTCAATGCTTCCTTCTATTTCCCCTCACCATGGTTCCCCATTCCCCATCATGGTTGCTCCTCAATCCTTATATCCCCCCTCCTCCCTATCTCCTCCTCCCATTTTTTGTTCATCACAGTCTATGGTTAAACCCTAATAAATTTGGGTGGTTTCTTTTGTCGATTATTTGTTCTTAGGGTTTGTGATGAGTGATTTGAGATCCATTATGGTGATGTTCATTGAATGTGAAAATTTATTCCCTTTTTAAGGTAGGTTTTTATCTTTTTCTTCCATTTTGGATCAAAATAAATTAGGTATTTTATTATTTTTAATTTCCTCTTAATTTCTTAGGGTATTGTTGGCTCTTTTGAGGTGGAATTTCATCATCATTTTCAAGGTCAGTGAGTTTTAGGTAGGTTACCCTATTTTAGGTCTTTAAATTGTAGAACCTATATTTATTTTATTTTTAATCCCTCATTTAGATATCAAATGATCATAATAAATATGTTTAATGGATGTTTGAATGGTAAATCAAGTTTCAATTAATATCTATTTCAATTTAAATAATTTCCCTAATTTATAAGTTTGTTAAAAATATGTTTTAATTCATTTTGTATAATATTTGTTTTTAAATGTTGTAATTAAATTTAATTAATATGTTAAATTATTTAAGGGGTGTAATATCATTAAAAGTGGGATTCATTGAAATTCATTTTTAAATGGAATTATTTGTGTGTTTCAAGTTTTTTCTATCTTATTTATATATTTTTCATGTTTTATGGTGATTGTGTAATGATTTATTGTTATTGTGCCTCATTGATTTAAGGTTCCCATAATTTTTTTTTAAGTGGCGGTTTCTACTTTAAGGTTTAATTTCTACTACTCTAAAGGATAAATTTTTGATCAACTCTTCCTGCACCATGTGTTGGATTATATATATTCAAATTAAAATCTAAAAAAATGGTGTTGTTCACAAGATCAATAAAATTTAAAAGCATATTAAAGTTTTTATAATGTTGATTTAAAAAATATAGTAATTTTTTTAAATTACATAATATTTTTTATTTGTTTTAATTTTCATTAATGAATTGTAGGAACATTGTGATATATGGATAAAAGCTGGATCACATTACCGAGGAACATGCCTAATTTTGCTAAGGGTTTGGAGAAGTTTTTAGCTTTTGAAATTTCCAATTGATACATTTATAGAAAAATAATATTTCCATGTCCTAAATATAAATTTATAAGACATTTGAAGAGAAATGAAGTTTATGAACACTTAATATTGAATAAATTCCCTGCCTAATATTTGTGTTGGATTTGGAATGGAGAATTGAATGTTATAGAAAGTTTGAGAATTTATTTCAATCAATAGAATGAGATCCCAACTTCATAGGCAATGTAAAATGAAATAAAAAACCTTATAAATAATGCTTTCATCATTGCAAGACAGTAGCATCAAAACATATCAAAACATCTAGTCGAGGGTGCTGTAAATACTAACTTGACAAGAGATGTTTTGGGACTACAGAACAACCAGATCAAGATTGTATCATATCATTGGATTCTCTTATTGATTCTATAGAGACTAATGTAAGAGATAACTTCACTGAGTAGACAAATTAATTTCATGATTTGGTTGATAATGGAAATCAAGAGTTGTATGGTGAATGTTTGAAATATTCAAAAATTTCTTTTATACTGAAGTTGTATCGTATCAAATGACTATAAAAATGTACAAATAAGGAGATTTCCATGATATTGTAATTGTTTCATGATTAATTTCCTAAATCTAAGATCCCTAATTGAAGAACCTTTGTGGTGTTTTGTTTAACAAAGTTTTGTATATATTGACAACTAATATTTTTGTGGAAGAATGTTTTTGAGTTACAGAAAGTTGAATTTGTTAGTTGCTGAAGATTTTATTAAAGAATATTATGTTAAAGAATAAGAATTCAGAAGTTAAGAAAGTGTCTCAAACTTTCTAAATATAATCAGACGATGATTTACTGATCTTAAAGTTCTCATAGATCATGAAAAGTTTCATGATAAAAGATGTTGAAGAAATGGTGAAGAGGATTGAGATTTTTCACTAAGAAAAATTCTGAGGAAATTTGGAACTAATTTTCCTAAACCAGTTTTCCTGAACCAATTTTCCTGAACCAGTTTTCCTGAACCAGTTTTCTTGAACCAATTTTCCTGAACCAGTTTTCCTAAATGAGTTTTCCTGAACCAGTTTTCCTGAACCAGTTTTCCTGAACCTATTTTCTGAACCTAAAATTAGGAATCTGTTTCATGAGCCAAAAATTCCTAGTCTACTTCTGAGCCAAGAATTCAGAGTCTACTTCCTGATCCATAAATTCAGATTCTACTTCTGAGCCAAGAATTCAGAGTCTACTTCCTAAGCCAGAAATTCAGAGTCTACTTCCTGAGCCAAGAATTCGGAGTCTACTTCCTGAACCTGAAATTCAGAGTCTGTTTCTTGAACCTAAAATTCGGAACCTGTTTCCTGAACCAGTTTTCCTGAACCAGTTTTCTTGAACCATTTTTCCTGAACCAGTTTTCCTGGACCAATTCTCTGGAACCAGTTTTCCGAAACCAGTTTTCCTGAACCAGTTTTCCTGAACCAGTTTTCCTGAACAAGTTTTCCTGAACAAGTTTTCTTGAACCTAAAATCAGAACCAAGATCTAGTCTTATCATTCTATGGAAGATATGAATAGTTCAAGAAAACCCATATTTCAACTTTGCCTAAATCTCGGAGAAATTTAAGTAGATTTGAAGAAGTAAAAGATTGAAGATTAAATGCAAGAGATTTGTAGAGTTTTTGAAATTTGAAGAAGCAGGAAAGTTTTTCAAGATTCCCGCATTTGTTTTCTAAGTTTCCTATAAATATGTGCTCAGATAATTCACTCATTTGTAACTTTTTACACACACTGAAAAGGTGAAGTGTTGGAGAATTCTTTGTGAAAAGTTTCTACCATCTTGAATAAGTTTCCTTGATTGTTTGAGAAGAAGAGAATCCAGATTGAATATTCAGAGTGAGTATTTGTGCGAAATCATCATTATCTTTCTGAGGAGACCGATTTTAGAATATCAGATTCAAGGAAACCGGATTGAGAATTCTGAGTGAGAATTTGTGCAGAACCATCATTATCTTCCTGAGAATATCGGTTTCAGAAAATTAGATTCAAGAAATCAGATTTAAGATTCAGAGTGATCATTGGGGTGAGCATTTGTGGAGCAGCTTATCAAAGTTCTTATTCTTGTGTTTGGATCATTTGTTCTTTAAGGAAACATTGTAAACTGACGGGAGTCAGTATAATCTTTCCTATCGGGAGATAGAAGGTGTCGAATGGGAGTTGGCACAAGTTGTATTCACTTATTCATTATAGTGGATTTCCATAGACCCACGGTAGTGGCTATGGCAAGGACATAGGTCCTCTTATTGAGACCAAACCTTGTAAATATAGTGTTCCTTTCTTGGTTTTCTTTTCTTGTATACTTGAGTATCTTACTAAAGGTTGATAAGGAAATTAATCTTAACAGGTTTCAAGGGTTAAGTTTGTTAAAGTCTTGAAACTTATAAAAGTTAAACAACTGATTCAACCCCCCCCCTCTCAGTTGTCATTCGATCCTTGGAACTTCAAGTGGTATCAAAGGGAGGTTCCCTTGTTCAATCCTTATCATGCAGAATATCAATTCTATCAACAGTAGAGGAATTCCTATATTCGATGGCAAGAATTATTATGGATGAAAAAATAGGATGATTCCTTATCTCATATCTCTTGGCCTTGAAGTTGTTGATGCTGCTACTATTGGCTTTCCACCTATTGAGAAAAATGCTCCTATGACATTTGCTGACAAGAGAAACATAGAAGTTGATGGAAAGGCTAGAAATGATATTCTCATGTCCTTATCAGAAAATGTTTATCAGAAGGTGATGGGTCTCACAATATCAAAAAGCATGTGGGACAAGCTGGAAAGTGTTTTTGAAGGAAACACAAAAGTCAAGGAGGCCAAGCTAGAAATTTAGCATAGTAAGTTCGAAGATATTAGGATGAGAGATGATGAAACAATTTATGAATACTTCACCAGAGTTAATGAAATTGTATGCAACAGCAGGGGATTTGGAAAAAACTTGGAAGATTATATAATTGTGAAGAAACTTATGAGAAAACTTCTAGACAGGTTTGATTCTAAAATTTATCTTTAGAAGATAAGGATGATTTATCTCTTGATGAACTGCATAACTTTCTTGTTGCCTATGAAATGAGGAAAGCTCCAATCTTTAAGAAGAAGATGAAAGATGAAATGGATTTTGAAGCTATGAGAAAGATGAAAATACAAGATGATGAAGAAGCTGACCCTTGTGAGTCTGTTGATAAGGAAGATGAAGAGTTGAATGAAAAAATCATGCCTCTCATATCTAAGAACTATCGAAGAGGAATAGGAAAGTATGGAGGGAAACTTCCTCTCAAATGTTTTGAGTGTGGTGGAATTGGAAACTTTGCTATGAATTTCCCTAAGAAGAAAGTTGGAGAATATCAAGATGTTTCTAATGAGAATTCTCAGTGGAAGAAGTATAACAAGAATGAAAAGGTAGATAAGTCTTCAAAAGAATTCAAGAATAAGTTTTCAGGAAAGAAAAGAAGTATGTTGAGAAAGAAGTTTGAATCGGAATCATCTGACAATGATTCCTCAGAAGATTAAAGTAAAGAAAGATTTAGAACCTTTATTGAAAAAGTTGAGAAAACAAATATTTCTTCAAAAAGTGAAGAAGGTGGTGAAGAATATTATAGAGAATATCAACTAAGATCCAAACTCCTTTCATGTCTTGATCAAAACAAATATCTCAAAGAATAAATTCATGTAATGAAGAAAAATCATGAAGAAGTTCATGATGGAAGTAAAGATGTCACCAAGAAGGAAGATGAATACATTCAAGAAATTTTAATTTACAAACTTAGAATTGATGAACAAGGAAAGATGATCGAATATCTTAGCAAGAAGTTGTAAGCTAAGGAAGAAGAAGAAAATAATGTGAAATCAAAACTCCTTGATTCTGAAAATACCCTGAGGAAGATGAATGAAAATTTCAACAAAGCTACTGAAGTAAAAGCTGAGACCTCTAAAAATTTCGTGAAGGCTCATTACGAGGATCAGGTGAAATCTTCTCTTACCAAAAATAATGTTTCATCTGATTATTCTAACATTTCAGGTTTCAGAAGAAGTGTTAGTAAAGCTTGGGTGGAGAAAGAATGTAATAAATCTATTAATACCATAAAAGTAGAAGACTCGCTCAAAAGAATAGATGACCTACATCCTGGATTTTATAGAGCTGAAAGAATTTATTAACCTCAACAAAGTTTCTATAATGAAAGATCATTCATCAATAGAAAATCAAGATTTGAGGGATATTGCTGGTGTTGTGGAATATATGGGCATAGATATTATAATTTTTGGCACAATTTATCTCTACCCGAAAGAAGGTTTGAAAAAAGTGGAAGAAATAGTAACTCTCTATACTCACAGAAAGTTGAAAAGGTGAATTCTCAAGATTTTAGAAACATTCCAAAAAAGAATCAATTTGAATGTTTGGAAGAAGTTTGTGGAAGATGTGATTAGTTTGGTCATCATGCCGAACGATGTATGACACTTCTTCCAAAACAAGTTTCTTATGATAAGAAAGAAAAGAATGCTGAAAATAAGAAGGTTGATGAGAGAGATTTTGTTGTTGAGACGGCTTTGAAAGAAAGTAAGAGGAATAACCCATGGATTCTTGATAGTTTTTGTTCTTCACACATGACAGGTGATACAAAAATCTTGGAACATGTTGAAATTCATGATGGAGGAGCAGTTATATTTGTCAATGATAGTTCCCTAAAAATTAAGGGAATCGGAATGGCAGAGATTGAAGTAGAGAAACTGAAATATAAGGAACTCTTTCTTGTTGATGGGATAAAACATAACTTACTTAGTGTAAATCAACTTTTTGATTATGGAAAAAATTTATCTTCAGAAAGGATTCTTGTATCACCAAAAGTGTGAAAAATGAAAAAAGTGATTAAAAATGGAGAAAAAACCATTGGGAATCTCCTTCAAATTGGAGAATCCAATAACTATTGTTATTTGAGTGTTTAAGATGAAAATAAGTTGTGGCATTGAAGACTTGGCCACCTTGGGCAGAATAACATGAGTAAGATTTATAAAGTTGATGTTCAGAATTTTCCAGAACTGAAAAGAAGAGATGAAGATGTTTTATTACTTTCCAGAAATGAAAGATGACTAACAAAGACCATAAAAGAGTTGAGATTCAATCTAACAAACCACTTGAGCTTATTCATTCCGATCTATATGGGCTGGTGAGACATCAATCAACAAAATAATATTTATACTTTATCACTTTTATTGATGACTTCACTCGGATTACAAACATCATGTTCATGAAGAATAAGTCAGAGGCTATTGAAATGTTTAAATTCTTCAAAAGAGATGTCGAGAAAGAATTGGGGGATTCCATAAAGAAATTAAGAACAGACAACGGTACCAAATTCACAATCAATGCTTTTGAAAATTACCTTAGGAAGCATGGTATCAAACATCAGTATAGTTCTCCCTATACACCACAACAAAATGGAGTTTCATAAAGGAAAAATAGAAGCTTGGTGGAAATGGGAAGAAGTATGTTATCAGAATACAAACTTTCAAAATTATTTTGGAGAGAAGTTGTTAGCACTATTGTACATGTTCAAAATAGATGCTTGTTGAGACAAGAAACCTACATTACTTCTTACGAGATGTTGTATAACAAAAAACCTTCTTTTAATTACTTAAATGTTTTTGGAAGTCCATACTTGATCAAAATCAAAAATCTGAACTTATGAAAGTTTGATGATAAATCTGAAGAAGGAATATTTATAGGTTATTCACCAAATGGAAGAAGTTATAAATTATAGAACAAACGTTTACAGAAGTTGGTGGATTCATATGATTTGAAGGTAATTAAAAATCCAAGTTCCTTCATAAAATTTGTTTAGAATACTGAGGAAGATAAATCAGAGAATCCCCACCAGAGTGAGAGTGACTCAGATAAGTCACATGGGGAAAAAAGTGATTATAGGAAAGGAAATGTGAGTTTTCTTACATTACAAAAACATGTTGAACCTGAAAATATTATTAGGGATCAGAAGGCTCTAGTTCAGACAAGAAGGAAGTTGAGATTAGAAAATCAGACTTCCCTTATCTCAAAAGTTGAACCAGAATCAGTTTCAGAAGCTATTCAACATAAAAAATGGGTGGATGCTATGAATGAAGAACTGGATCAGATTGAGAAGAATGAAACATGGGAACTTGTTCCAAGGCTATCAAATAAAAATTTTATCGGAACCAAGTGGGTATACAGAAATAAATTGAATGATCATGGAGAAGTTACAAGAAACAAATAAATACTTGTGGGTAAAGGATATGCACAAGTAGAAGGCATGGATTTTGATGAAACTTTTTCCCCTATTGCAAGGTTGGAAACTATTCAAATGTTTCTTGTAGTGGATGCTCATCAGAATTACAAGGTTTATTAGATGGATATAAAGTCATCTTTCTTAAATGGGGATATTGAGGAAGAAGTTTACATTGAAAAACCTTGTGGGTTTTTACTTGATGAGGATAAAAACAAAGTTTTCAAATTAAATAAAGATTTGTATGGGATAAAACAAGCTCCACGATCATGGTATTCGAAGCTTGACAATTCTTTGAGAAAGATGAACTTTTCTAAAGGAAAGGTTGATAGCAACTTGTATGTTAAAGATGTTGATTCCATAACTTTAATTGTAATCTTTTATGTGGATGATATAATTTTTTCTAGAGATGAAGAAAAGGTTTGTGAAGAGTTTGCTGAAGAGATGAAGAAAAATTTTGAAATGTCAATGTTGGGGGAATTAACTTTCTTCCTTGGCTGACAAGTTCAACAATAAAAAAACTACATTTTCTTATCCCAAGAAAAGTATGCCAAGGAACTATTAAAGAAGTTTGGGGTGGAAGAATCAAAATAAGTTTCAACCCCTATATCAGTAAACACAAAGTTGAGAAAAGATGAGTCATGGAACAGTGTGAATTAGAAAGACTTTTGAAAGTTAATAGGAAGACTTCTTTATCTTACAGCCTCAAGGCCTGATATTGCTTATGTTGTGACTCTCTGTTCCCAATATCAAAGTAATCCAAAAAAAATCACATATGTTGGCAGTTAAGAGGATTCTGAGATATGTTAAAGGAACAAATTCACATGGGTTGTTATACAAAAGGAACAATGAGATGAATTTTTATGGTTATACTAATGCTGATTGGGTTAGTGATTGTAATGATAGAAAATCAACATCAGGAGGAACATTTTTCTTAGGGGAATGTTGTGTGAGTTGGAACAGCAAGAAACAAAGTTCAATAACTTTAAGTACAGCTGAATCCGAATATATTGTAGCTACTCAGGCTTTTACTCAAATGATGTGGATTAAAGTTCAGCTAGAAGAATTGAAAGTGAAAGTTTCTAAACCTTTAAAAATACTTTGTGATAATCAAAGTGCCATTGATCTTTCCAAGAATCCATTTCAACATTCAAGATCAAAGCATATTGATATAAAGTATCACTTTTTAAAGGAGAAATTTGCTGCTGGAGAAGTCTTGATGGAATATATTTCAACAAAGTATTAGATTACTGATATTTTCACAAAATCAATTTCAAATGAAAGGTTTGTTGAACTGAGGTTGCAACTCCATGTTCGGCCTCCTCCCAAGATTTCCTAAAACTCATAAGGAAGTTACCCCCATCGTGCTTTGGATTATGTTGAAAAAGTGGGAGAGTAAGTTTTATTTTATCTAAAGTTGTGGTTATCATATAATGGGGGAGAGAGAAAGAAAAATGATAGAGGAAAAGAAAAGTGAGAAAGAGAAAGATAAAAGTTGAGGGGGAGAGAGAAATAAAAATGAGAGGAAAAGAAAAGTGATAAAGAGAAAGATAAAAGTTGAGGGGGAGTTTGAGTAAGGTGAAGTTTATCTTTACATGGCCGCAAAATTTTCTTGTCACCAAGGGATGGAAATCCTTAAAAAAACATTACTTTATCTAGTAGTGTGGTGTCAGGACACTCTTTTTAAGAAAGTCTATGTTTTGGTAAAATTCAAGAACATGAGATGTAATTTTTTTTGAGAGGTGAGAACTTGTTAATAAGGGTTTCCAATAAATCCAAAGGGGGAGATTGAAGAACCTTTGTGGTGTTTTGTTTAAAAAAGTTTTGTATATTTTGACAACTAATCTTTTTGTGGAAGAATGTTTTTGAGTTATGGAAAGTTGAAGTTGCTGGTTGCTGAAGATTTCTTTAAAGAAGATTATGTTGAAGAATAATAAGTCAGAAGTTAAGAAAGTGTCTCAAACTTTATAAATATAATCAGATGATGCTTTTCTAATCTTAAATTTCTCATAGATCATGAAAAGTTTCAAGATAAAAGCTATTGAAGAAATGGTGAAGAGGATTGATATTTTTCACTGAGAAAAATTCTGAGGAAATTCAGAACTAGTTTTCCTGAATCAGTTTTCCTGAACCAGTTTTCTAGAACCTAAAATTTGGAATCTGTTTCGTGAGCCAAAAATTCTGAGTCTACTTCTGAGCCAAGAATTCAGAGTCTACTTCTTGAGCTAGAAATTTGGATTCTACTGCCTGAGCTAGAAATTCAAAGTCTACTTCCTGAACCTGAAATTTGGAGTCTATTTCCTAAACCTAAAATTCAGAACCTGTGTCCTGAACCAGTTTTCCTGAACCAATTTTCCTAAACCAGTTTTCCGGAACCATTTTTCCTGAACCAGTTTTCCTGAACCTAAAATCAAAACCAAGATCCAGCCTTATCATTCTGAGGAAGATATGAACAGTTCAAGAAAACCCGTATTTCAACTTTGCATAAATCTCAGAGAAATTTAATGAGATTTTAATAAGCCAAATATTGAAGATTAAATGTGAGAGATTTGTAGAGTTTTTGAAATTTGAAGAGGCGGGAAAGTTTTTCAAGATTCTCGCCTTTGTTTTCTGAGTTGCCTATAAATATGTTCTTAGATCATTATCTCATTTGTAAATTTTTACACATGTGGAAAAGGTGGAGCACTGGGGAATTATTTTTGAAAATTTCCTACCATCTTGAAGAAGTTTCCTTGAGTGTTTGAGAAGAAGAGAATATGGATTGAATATTCAGACTGAGCATTTGTGGAGAACCATCATTATCTTGCTCAGAAGACTGATTTCAGAATATCAGATTCAAGGAAACCAGATTGAGAATTCGGAGTGACCATTTGTGTGGAACCATGATTATCTTGTTGAGAAGATCGGTTTCAGAAAATCAGATTCAAGAAATCGGATTGAAGATTCGGAGTGATCATTCGGAGTGAGCATTTGTGGAGCAGCTTATGAAAGTTCTTATTCTTGTGTTTGGATCATTTTTTCTTTAAAGAAACATTGTAAATTTATGGGAGTTAGTATAATCTTTCCTATTGGGAGATAGAAGGTGTCGAACGGGAGTTGGAAAAATTTGTATTCACTTTTTCATTATAGTGGATTTCCATAGACCCACGGGAGTGGCTATGGCAAGGACATAGGTTATCTTATTGAGACCAGACCTTGTAAATATTATGTGCCTTTCTTGGTTTTCCTTTCTTGCATGCTTGAGTATCTTTCTAAAGGTTGATAAGGAAATTAATCTTAACAGGTTGCAAGGGTTAAGTTTGTTAAAGTCTTGAAACTTATAAAAGTTAAACAACTGATTCAACCCACCCTTCTCAGTTGTCATTCGATCCTTTGAACTTCACTAATCCTTTTATTATATGAAAAAAAATTAACAAACTTGGAATGAATTATACAAAAATACGTGCTTTTCCTAATGATTGTATGTTTTATTAGAGAGAGGATTCAAGAAGACAAGATTAAAAAAAATTTCTTCTTCTAGATGGTAGTCAGTCGGTGATGTTGAAAGTCAGAATCAACATACTACTATGAATAAGAAGAAAACAAACAAACCTATAAAGGTTTTTTGTTACTTCCCTTTAAAGCCTCAATTGCAAAGATTATTCATGTCATTGAAAATGATCGATCACATGAAGATGCATTATATATATAATAACAATGATATGTTAATGCGACATCTAGGAGATTAAAAATCATGGAATACATTTGACTAATTACATCCAAATTTCTTATATGATCTTAGAAATGTACAATTAGTATTATATGTTGATGAATTCGACCCATTTGGTACTTTGAGAACTAGTTATAGCATATGGCTGGTTGTTTTGATCCCTTGCAATATACCTCTATGGATGTGTTTGAAACAAATGTATTTTATCATTTAAATGATTGTTCCTAAAAAATAAATTTTTGGAAATTATATTGATGTATACTTGCAGCCTTTGATTGAAGAATTACATGACTTTTGGAGAAACGGTGTTGATACATATGATGCATATTCTAGAAAAATATTTAAAATGCATGATTCTCTAGTGTGTAACATTAGTGACTTCTCGGGACTTGGGAACTTAACTTGTTAGAACACTTACACAAGTTTGGCTTGTTCTATTTGTAACTTTGATTTTGATCCTGAATGACTACCTTATAGTAAAAAATATTACTTCTCATGTCATTGAATATTTATCGATTCATCTCATAGATTTTGGTTGAAAAATTCAAAATTCAATGCTTCTATTGATCGTAGACCACCTCTAAGGTTGTTGATAGGTAATAAAATATTGGAACAACTTGGAAATTTTGATACCAAATTTTGGAAGGTGCGTCATTTGAATAACAGTGGGAAACTAGTTTGAAGTGCATCATCAAGTGAAATTGGAACGCAATAATGTAAGAAAAAAAGTATATTATTCAAACTTCCATATTGGGAATTTATTTTTTGCAGCATAATCTTTATTTTATGCATATTGAGAAAAAAATATGTGACAATTTGATCTTCACATTGTTTAATGATCATAAAAAATCAAATTACCATCTCAATGCTCAAAAGGACTTATAAAAAATGAACATAAAGTGTGATATATGGAAAGATGAGAATGGAATGTATGCTCTAGCAATTTTTACAATGAAAAATAGGGATAAATATTCATTCCTTATAATTTTAAAGGATATGAAGGTATATGATGGGTATTCAAGTAACACCTCAAGGTATGTCAACTTAAATCATTATAGGTTACATGGATTTAAAAGCCATGATTTATATATATTTTTACAAAAGTTACTACTATTGGAATTGCATACATTATTACCTAAAAAGGTTACTGCATTGTACTCAAATGTTGCACATTCTTTAGAAAACTATGTAAGAAAACTCTAAAACCAGCTGATATCAACAACCTTTATGAGATATTTTTATTGACACTTTGTGCAATGGAGATGATATTTCCTCCATCATTTTTTACTGTCATAATACATTTAACTATGCATTTGGTCAAGGAAAATAAATTAGGAGTCCCCGTACATTATCAATGGATTTATCCAATTGAGAGGTACTTTATTTATACGATTTTCACATTAAGTAAACAATTCTTCGAAATTTATTAAATACATAATTATGTTTTAATTATTTTATTTTACAAATATCTTAGACATTTGAAACCATACATGAAAAGAAAGGTCCACCTAAAGGATCTATTTTTTAAGGCTATTTAGAAGAGGAGTGTCTTACCTTTTATTCTAGATAATTGAATGATATCGATACAATATTCAATCGAGTTAGACATTTTGATGACACGTCGACTCAATATTAACTACATGGGAAATCAAACATCTTTTCTACTATTATCCGATCAGTTGAAAGGATCTCATATGTTACACTGGTAGAAATGGAATTATTACAGGAACATAGATATGTGCTACTAAATAGTGAAAATTTGTATCCATTTATTAAAGAGCTAAAGATATAAACAAAGAGATGTATGAGAGATCGAACATGAAATGAGAAAGATATAAAAATAGTTGTTAATAAAGAACTTATGGAATGTTTTAAAAATTGTGTAAGTTTATAAATATTACAATCAATATAGATATTAGGTTGACATGTATTTTGTAAATATAATAATGTATATTAATTTTTTTAGATCATGAATACTGATACTCGGGCTGAGTATTCATAAGATTTTAAGTTTCTAAATTGAGGTCCTCTAAAATATGCTAGAAAATTCAATGCTTAAAAATTAAATAGATTTAAATTTCATATATTTGATTGGGAAGAGGGTTTGAAAACACATAATAGTGGTATATTTATAGTTTCTGAATTGGGATACTATGGAAAATTGATTGATATTATAGAATTAAACTACCATAGTCATTTTTCAGTTGTTTTATTCAAATAAAAGTTGGTTGATATTACTCAGGGAATTAAAAGATATTCCTTACAATTTACTTTTGTGAACTTTTTTCACTTAATGTATG
Organism: Viscum album; assembly: GCA_963277665.1. NCBI lineage: Eukaryota > Viridiplantae > Streptophyta > Magnoliopsida > Santalales > Viscaceae > Viscum > Viscum album. The sequence goes on from OY728165.1 coordinate 934,242,287, forward strand.
TCAGTGACTATATATTATATGATTCATATATCTTCTCATCACAAGAAAAAATGGTATATTATGTGGAATATTTCATAGATTAAGGGTGGAGTGTATTTGTTCACATAAAGCAAAGATACTTGTATGATATGGGTGATGAAGTTTAATATTTTTCATCTCAAATTGAATTCCACCAACAAAAAGAAATGAACTTATTTTTCAATCATGATATTGAAAATATTAGTCTTACAATGGTGTATGAAGTAGATAAAATAATGATGGAGCAATACAATGGCATGATTTAAGGACAATATGATTATATGTGAATTCATTAGTTAATTTATAAACCACTTATGTTATATGTGTAGTCATTAATTATCATAGATATGGAAAAAAAATTGTATGTATTATGCATCAGTTATCATTTCTAAATTTCATATATCTTAGTTGACTCTTAGTTGACATTCCCTCAAACATAATGATAGATGATGATACATTGCTCTCCCTCCCTACAGTATCTAAGACACCCTCTCTCTGTCCCCCTTCAGCATTTTTCACACCCACCATTCCATAAATGTCTGGAACACCCTCATTTTTTGTCCTATCAGTATCTGAGATATTCTCTCCCCATTAAGCAGGTTAAATAGTGAGGGAACAGGTTGTAACTCCAATTTATTCATGAGTATATTAAAGGGTGATAGTTATAGGTACAAATTTTAATGTGGATAAAGTTGTTGAAACTTTTTTATATTACTAACTATTTTTTCATAAAAGATGAAAATAATGTTACTACAGAGAGAAATATGAACCTTTAAAATGTCTGGAATCTGAAAATAATGAAGATAGTTGTCCCATTTGACTATTATGGGGTCCCCAAGGATGATGTCATAGGATTATTTGGCTAGATTCTAGGTCAGCTGGCGGTGGAGCCGGTTACCCTTCTCATTACTTATGCTGATTGGAGGCATGTTCCTCAATCTTGGAAAAATGAAGTCTATGATTTCTATATAAAGGTAATTTTAATACATTATATTGTAATGTAATTATGTTATTAAATTATAATATTTTAAAAATTAATCTCTTTGTGCATATTTTATTCCATTTTACTATTGTAGATATTATCACACAAAATTAAGTGGACATTGACAAATTTGAGTAAAAATGGGAGGATTTTAAATGAAGATTATGGAATGCATTCAATGATGATTCGTTAAACACTCAGCGGATTTATGATAAGGTACCCAAAGGGGTACCTAGATAGAAATGTAAGGGTTTTCCTTTATATATATCATCATAAGGAGTACGTGGTATTGAAATATATATAATTATATTAATATAATTTTACATGTATACATGAATATAACAAGGAGATTACATATAAGGCCCCAGCCTTAAACCTTACTTAATCTTGAGTTATTACAAGATTACACATTTAGGATCTTTTCAGGTTTAGAGTTTTAGAGAATTAGATCATAAAACTTGCATTACATTCCACATTTAAACAAATTGGTTACATAAAGATAGTATTCATTTATCCCATCAACGGAAAAATATTTAAAATAAAATATTGGATTCTTTCTTAACACTTCCTTGTCAATATCGTCATATCATGTACCTTTCCCTTGACCTGTGAAAAACATTCCAAAAAAAACTTGGGATGAGCATAAAAAGCTCAGTAAGGGTTATAAAAATATGGAAAGGAAACATGAGTTCATATATACATAAGAATGAAATCATAATTTACCCATAAAACACAGTCACTTTAACATACCTCATCAAATCATGAATAAATCATAGAAATCATAAGACATAAAAGGTAATTTGAGGCATTCATAACATTATTACATATGTAGTAACCCTCTTGGTTACGTTTGGAATACCCACCACAGTATATTCCCTAAATATCTTCGGATAAACCTTAACGTTTAACCCCTTCGCGTTACCCAATGCATTGGAGAGCTATATCGGGCTCACCCGCCCTGATTTTATCATGGAACCACCCGTTTTCATAACAATACCCAAGAACCATAACATAAACGTATCACATAAAACATGCATAAAGGAAACATAACATTTCTACATTTCAATCACAATATAACATTTTAGGATATTGAAATAATGAAACCATTCAAAAAGAAACCATTTCCAAAACCATTTAAAACATTTAATAAAGAGATATTTGAATCAAAGTGTCCCATACCACCTTGAAGCTTTAAAAAAATTTAAACCATTAATATCCATATAAATCCTTAAAACCATTTTTAAAACATGGATATTAATAATAACAAATCATTAAAACATTTAAAGCGATATTTTGGCTAAAGGGTTTTTACCAAAATTATAGACACTTGAATACAATAATTGAGGAATAACATTTAGTCAGAAATTTATAATATCATGAGAATAAATGGATTCATGATATAATATTCCAAAGGACAATATATACACCATATAAGAGTGAATTTGTGCATAACAACAATGAATTCTCAATAGAAATTTCAAATGTGATGAAATCCCTTATAAAAAAGGTATCCTTAAATTAAGGATAAATCAATCTCAAAATTATGTGTGACAAATATAAATACACCCAATATAAGTGTATATTAAGTTTAAAACAATAAAATTTCATTCACACATATTCAAAGGATGACATATTCAATAACTACATGTTGAACCCAAAGAAATCGAAATTGGGTTAAAAAGTTCCCTTGGTAAAATTCGACAGCCTAACAGCATCACTTCAAAATTTAGAAAATGAGTTGATGAGCGATAAAAATGGAATCTCATTACTTGGACATAAAATTTACATCAATAAGGATATAAAAGAACATATCCCAACATAATATTATGTGAATTAAAATACATAACAAAAGAAGTCTTTTAAAAAGTGGAGGGTGAAAGGTCCCCTTACTGAGTTGGGTAACTTTCGAAACGTACACCCCATGGAAGAAGGGTCATACAATGAAGATGTGAACACACATAAATGAAATTATACTAAAAAAAGTGTATAATAATGGGTAGTACATACACCACTCAAAGTAAATTGTGGCAAATGTAGCATAAATCTCACGGGAATAAAAGTGAGATGAAAAATCCCTTACGAAAACTCGACAGCCTAACGGTGCCACTTAAAACATCCAAAATGGATTGATGAGAGGGAATAAGGTCTCTCATCATATGAAAGTAAAAATTACAGTAATAGTAATATAAAATAATATCCCAATAACAAGAAAGGTGATCTTTAAAAGGAATGACATAAAAGAGTGTACTTTAAAAGAAAGAGAGGAGTCGGATCCCTTACCTCAAGTCCAACTTGTCTTGTTCATTTCTTTATATTCATGAATAATAAACTTTGGTCAATTTATAATTGCCTAAGGACCTCATTTAAAGATTATTATTCAGTTCATATCACATATTATAATGTTATAATAATTTTTTAATAATGTTAGTTCATATCAGACGTTTTTGTCGATGTTTGGTACATGAGTCAAAAATGAACTTGTTTGAAAAATGATTGTCCATGTAGTTATAAGTAAATAATTTCCAGAATAGTATTAATGATTAAAATATCATATATATCCAGTACATATTCATTTTATACTATTCCATATCATTTGGAGATAAAAAACGAAAAGCACCGTTCATGGAGACGGTAGGTCGTACGTACGCATGAACGCTACTTTCATTTTTTCTTTGTCATATTAACGGAATTAAAAATAAATGATATATATAAATATATTATAATTACAGTATAATATATATGTTATATAGGTCACATATGATCATTAATTTCATTCTTTATACGTTCCATGTATTGCATGTACGAGTCACATCACTTGAGGGGGCGGTAGTCCACACTTCCTCATATGAAATTATCGCATTTACACAAGATGAAAAGAATAAAGGTATGGTTTAAATATAAAATACAGAAGAATATAGTAAACATAAATACCATATATATCATATATAAAATATAGTGACATCATAATTTCCACCTTTAAAGGTGTTAAAAGAATATTGAACAATCATCGTTTCGTGAGGCAGAAAATCACCAACCACAGAAACAGTATGTTCTTTAACCATTAGACGAAGGTGTGTGTAAGTGTAGCTCGAATAATTCTTATAAAAACATCCTAGTATATTGAATATACTGTAGTTGTTACGAAAGAAATGAATAAAAATAGTTTAGGGGGTTGGAGAAGCAAAATAAAACAAAAGGACACAAGTGAAGACATTACCTTAAAATCGGGTAACTGCCTTTGGTTTGAGCTCAAAGGCTTCCTTGGAAAGACTTCTGCCCAAAGTGAGTCCTCAAGGAGTTATATAGGGATGTGTAGAGACAAAATTGGCAGGGTTTGGATGATCCAAAGGCTTTGGAAGTTTGGGTAAGGAGGTAGAGGTGGGGGCCTTTTATAAGAGGAGAGGAGGGGCACTCTTGGAAAGGTATAAAAGGATACTATATTATAAAATTATTTTCGGATACAAAAGGTCCCAAAATTATAAATTTAGAGGATAAGGATATAAGGGTTCTAAATTCACCCATCCAATAGGTTTTAGACATGTTTAGGGCTTAGATTTTACATTATCTTTCCATTTTATTTAAATCGTTAAATAACGAGGTCATCACTGCATCATCATGATGTCATAAATAATTTAATCTATTTAATGTATAAAAATTATAAAAAAAAATACTATGATGTAGGAAATATTTTTATCTTTCCATTTATTATTTATAGTCAAAAATCTGAGTTGTATAACCCTATGTAACAATTTTTTTAGTAAAACATCTCATGCTTGTGTCATTTTTAATTTAACATTAAATAAAAAGATATTTATGTCATTTTCCAACCAAAGTAGCTCCATGGGGTCCCCAAGTTGACCCATGGATTGTCTTGGTCGGCCATGACACATCCAATGAGGTTAGTACATGTGTCTAGGTCATTTAATTTTATTAAAACATTATTCTTACCTTAAACTACACTAATTACCTCTAATCGTGATTAAAAACTTAATAAGTTACTATTCGCCAAAAAATTATTTTAATCCCATTGAACCACATTTTACTTCTTAATTACAACCATGTATGTTGGATTTTTGAAATTCAAAACACAAAGATGACAAAATTTCATTTAAACGGAAAATCAGTTTTTATAAATACCACTTAGTTGTTTCACTGTTCATCAAAAATTGAAGTTTTTCAGAAAATTACCAAAAATTCACACTAAGCTATATTTGATATTACAAATTAAAAAATTATGTCTATTTTACAAAATTCAAAACATATAATTTTCATTAATTAATTTAATAATTAATTCCCACTTTCAAAACAAATAGTGTGTTTTTATGATACAAAATGTATCAAAAGATTGACACTAGTTTAAGTCCGATTTCAAAATGAAATTAATTCCAACGACCTTTATTGGATTAAATGGTAAAAATATATTATAATTTCACTTTAAAACCAATTCAAAAGATAATCTAATCATATAAATAAATTATATTAAAAGGGGTTTTGAATTAAAATACAACATTTTTCACTATTCATTAAAAATTGAACTTTTTCAGAAAAATACCAAAAATTTACACAAAGTAAATTTTGATGTCCTGATTCTAAAGAAGAATTTTATTTTGTCAAATATAACACATAAAATTGTTAAAAAGTGGATTTAAAAGAGGTTCGCCATCAAAAGGTGGTTAATCGACCTTTTAAAGAATATTAGAATGTTTATGCTTAAAATTGGATTCATTTGCATTTTTAATCCTCTAACATTTATTGTAAAAAGTAAAAATATTTGACAAACATATATAATCATTTTTTAGTTAGTTCTATTCATTCCCGCCATTACAACGGCTAGGCGTTAACTACTATTTAAAATAATATTATTTTATTATTAGAGTGCAACGTAAGATTCCCAAGAAACTCATTGTTGCATGTTTGGTACATCATCGAGCATAGAATCCCCTTTAAAGTAATATTAATATTTTATTCACAAATATGGATAAATATAAAAATGTCATATTCTTTATTTACCTAGGGTGTTACATCCTTCCCCCCTTTTGGGAATTGCATCCTCGCAATTTTAAAATTGAGCTTGGAAACATCCTTGAAAGTCCCACATCGGAACAAGAGTCGGTAAAACAATCACTTTAAAATAAAGAAAGATAAGTACAGAGGTCACCCGAGTTAACCCATACTAGGATTACGTGTAGGAAAACATGGACATGGAAGAAAAAAACAAAGGGTCATGTTCTGATGGAGAGTGATAGTAAACATGTCTAGGAGAAAGTTAACCATAAGAAAATCACAAACTTGTGATGGGTTAAACGGTATTCGATTCCCCGGTAGGAAAAGTTAATAGACAACATTTTTGTTTTAAGTTACTTTTTATTGAGGAATTTATTCATAAGGAAACATAATCACTTATCATGTTGACTTTCAACTTTTACTAGATTCCTTAATCAAACTCATATTTTCTCCAAAAGACGAGTATTTAGGAAGACTTGTTCGCATTAAGAGTACTATAATCAACTTCTAGAGAATCACGTAATCCAAAAAAGAGAACTATATACTTCCCATGTCTTTAGACTTTAACCAAAACCAAAACCAAAAAGGTTATTACAAGATCAGATAATCCAGAAAAGGATAACCCTTTATAAAAAGAAAATCTATTCTTAATCTCCAAAATTTGTCCAACAAAACCCAAAGTTCAAAGAGGACCATTCGATAAACAATTTTTCCATAAAATTCTTCAAAGTAAACCAAACTAAGATTGAAACCCAAATATTTGAAGGATTTAGTCACATAGTCTTCCAAGTTAAATCGTAACATTTATCTCCAAACAACATTAGTTGCTCCTAAAGTCTCGTATTGAAAAGTAATTAACCTAATCACATATCCTCCATGATAGGTTAATAAATTTCCATAGATAACCCAAAATCAGCTTACTCATAATTCATAAAATCATCTAACTAAAAAGAATTAGTCAAACTAACCAGGGACTTCACGTAGTCCAGTGGTAGGCGATAAATACCAGTCGCACTTTGGTTGTGGGTTCGATTCCTGCAGCTTTGTCTGGCGCGACGGGTTGTCACACGGTCTGCGTGTTGTCCTTTTTCCAAAACTATATAATTATTAAAACATTCCCCAAAATGAGAAAAAATGATCATAACATATTTTAACCTCAAGTTTATATCATGCCTTTCATTCTCCTTCATAACATATAATAACCCATAATTACCTCAAAATTAAGGTTCATATAAAATCTAATGGTTACCTTTATAATTATTACCTGAACTTCCACATTGATTGGTCATCTCGTACATGATGCATTACAGATCATACCAAGGTTCAAGTGGTTGATCATGACTCATTGATAGTTGGTTTAGAACAACCATGAGTTTCCTCATTGAATCCCCCATTTTATCTAGTATCTTAATCCAAGAACCACCACAGTTTCCTTCAAACCTGTTGTCTCTTTGGTGCCTGCTAGATCCATCCATTCACTAAAAACAGAAATGTTAGTGTGAGTATATCAAAAAAACCATCATGTACTAATGAGGAAGGTAAACACTAAGATATACTTACTCATTCACTTTATCTAAAACTAGGACTCTTTCTGAAATCCTAACCATTATGGTAATGTCACTTATGCTTAAAGAGTACCCTAACCTATAAAGTTATCTAAACCGACCTTTGATACCAACTATAAGGCCCCAACCTTAAACATTACTTAATCTTGAGTTATTACAAGATTACACATTGAGGATATTTTCAGGTTTATAGTTTTAGAGAATTAGATCATAAAACTTTCATTACATTACACATTTAAACAAAGTGGTTACATAAAGATAGTATTCATTTATCCCATCAACGAAAACATATTTAAAATAAAACATGGATTCTTTCTTGACACTTCCCTGTCAATATCATCATATCATGTACCTTTCCCTTGACCTGTGAAAAACATTTCAAAAAAACTTGGGATGAGCATAAAAATCTCAGTAAGGGTTATAAAAATATGGAAAGGAAACATGAGTTCATATATACATAAGAATTAAATCATAATTTACCCATAAAACACAGGCACTTTAACATACCTCATCAAATCATGAATAAATCATAGAAATAATAAGACATAAAAGGTAACTTGAGGCATTCATAACATTCTTACGTAGGGAGTAACCCTCTTGGTTACGTTTGGAATACCCACCACAGTATATTCCATAAATCTCTTCGGAGAAACCTTAACGTTTAACCCCTTCGCGTTACCCAATGCATTGGAGAGCTATATCGGGCTCACCCGCCCTGAGTTTATCACGGAACCACCCGTTTTCATAACAATGCCCAAGAACCATAACATAAACGTATCACATAAAACATGAATAAAGGAAACATAACATTTCTATATTTCAATCACAATATAACATTTTAGGATATTGAAATAATGAAACCATTCAAAAAGAAACCATTTCCAAAACCATTTAAAACATTTAATAAAGAGATATTTGAATCAAAGTGTCACATAACACCTTGAAGCTTTAAAAAATTTTAAACCATTAATATCCATATAAATCCTAAAACCATTTTTAAAACATGGATATTAATAAGAACAAATCATTAAAACATTTAAAGTGATATTTTGGTTAAAGGGTTTTTACCAAAATTATAGACACTTGAATACAATAATTGAGGAATAACATTTAGTCAGAAATTTATAATATCATGAGAATAAATGGATCCATGATATAATATTCCAAAGGACAGTATATACACCATATAAGAGTGAATTGGTCCATAACAACAATGAAGTCCCAATAGAAATGTCAAATGTGATGAAATCCCTTATAAAGAAGGTATCCTTAAATTAAGGATAAATCAATCTCAAAATTATGTGTGACAAATATAAATACACCCAATATAAGTGGTTATTAAGTGTAAAAAAATAAAAGTTCATTCACACATATTCAAAGGCTGACATATTCAATAACTACATATTGAACCCAAAGAAATCGAAATTGGGTTAAAAAGTTCCCTTGGTAAAATTCGACAGCCTAACGGCATCACTTCAAAATTCAGAAAATGAGTTGATGAGAGATAAAAAGGGAATCTCATCACTTGGACATAAAATTTACATCAATAAGGATATAAAAGAACATATCCCAACATAATAGTATGTGAATTCAAAGACATAACAAAAGAAGTCTTTTAAAAAGTGGAGGGTGAAAGGTCCCCTTACCGAGTTGGGTAACTTTCGAAACGTACACCCCATGGAAGAAGGGTCATACAATGAAGATGTGAACACCCATAAATGAAATTATACTAAAAAAATTGTATAATAATGGGTATTACATACACCACTCAAAGGAAATTGTGGCAAATGTAGCATAAATCTCACGGGAATAAAAGTGAGATGAAAAATCCCTTACGAAAACTCGACAGCCTAACGGCGCCACTTAAAACATCCAAAATGGATTGATGAGAGGGAATAGGGTCTCTCATCATATGAAAGTAAAAATTACAGTAAGATTAATATAAAATAATATCCCAATAACAAGAAAGATGAGCCTTAAAAGGAATGACATAAAAGAGTGTACTTTAAAAGAAAGAGAGGAGTCGAATCCCTTACCTCAAGTCCAACTTGTCTTGTTCGTTTCTTTATATTCCTGAATAATAAACTTTGGTAAATTTATAATTGCCCAAGGACCTCCTTTAAATATTATTATTCAGTTCATATCACATATTATAATGTTATAATAATTGTTTAATAATGTTAGTTCATATCAGACGTTTTTGCCGATGTTTGGTACATGAGTCAAAAATGAACTTGTTTGAAAAATGATTGTCCATGTAGTTATAAGTAAATAATTTCCAGAATAGTATTAATGATTAAAATATCATATATATCCAGTATATATTCATTTTATACTATTCCATATCATTTGGAGATAAAAAACGAAAAGCACCGTTCATGGAGACGGTAGGTCGTACGTATGCATGAACGCTACTTTCATTTTTTCTTTGTCACATTAACGGAATTAAAAATAAATGATATATATATATATATTATAATTAAAATATAATATATATGTTATGTAGTTCACATATATTTATTAATTTCATTCTTTATACGTTCCATGTATTGCATTTACGAGTCACATCACTTGAGGGGGCGGTAGTCCACACTTCCTCATATGAAATTATCGCATTTACACAACATGAAAAGAATAAAGGTATGGTTTAAATATAAAATGCAGAAGCATATAGTAAACATAAATACCATATATATCATATATAAAATACATTTACATCATAATGTCCACCTTTAAAGGTGTTAAAAGAATATTGAACAATCATCGTTTCGTGAGGCAGAAAATCGCCAACCACGGAAACAGTATGTTCTTTAACCATTAAACGAAGGTGTGTGTAAGTGTAGCTCAAATAATTCTTATAAAAACATCCTAGTATATTGAAGATACTGTATTTGTTACAAAAGAAATGAATAAAAAGAGTTTAGGGGGTTGGAGAAGCAAAATAAAACAAAAGTACACAAGTGAAGACATTACCTTAAAATCGGGTAACTCCCTTTGGTTTGAGCTCAAAGGCTTCCTTGGGAAGACTTCTGCCCAATGTGAGGCCTCAAGGAGTTATAGAGGGATGTTTAGAGACAAAATGGGCAGGTTTTGGCCGAGCCAAAGGCTTTGGAAGTGTGGGTAAGGAGGTAGAGGTGGGGGCCTTTTATAAGAGGAGAGGAGGGGCACTCTTGGAAAGGTATAAAAGTATACTTTATTATAAAATTATTTTCGGATAAAAAAGGTCCCACAATTATAAATTTCGAGGATAAGGAGATAAGGGTTCGAAATCCACCCATCCAATAGGTTTTGGACATGTTTAGGTCTTAGAGTTTACATTATCTTTCCATTTTATTTAAATCGTTAAATAATGAGGTCATCACTGCATCATCATGATGTCATAAATAATTTAATCTATTTAATGTATAAAAATTATAAAACAAATACTATGATGTAGGAAATCTTTTTAGATTTACATTGATTATTTATAGTCAAAAATCTGAGTTGTATAACCCTATGTAACAATTGTTTTAGTAAAACATCTCATGCTTGTGTCATTTTTACTTTAACATTAAATAAAAAGATATTTATGTCATTTTCCAACCAAAGTGGCTCCATGGGGTCCCCAAGTTGACCCATAGATTTTCTTGGTCGTCCATGACACATCCAATGAGGGTAGGACATGTGTCTAGGTCATTTCATTTTATTAAAACATTATTCTTACCTTAAACTACACTAATTACCTCTAATCGCGATTAAAAACTTAATAAGTTACTATTCACCAAAAAATTATTTTAATCCCATTGAAACACATTTTACTTCTTAATGACAACCATGTATTACAGATTTTTGAAATTCAAAACACAAAGATGACAAAATTTCATTTAAACGGAAAATCAGTTTTTATAAGTACCACTTAGTTGTTTCACTATTCATCAAAAATTGAAGTTTTTCAGAAAATTACCAAAAATTCACACTAAGCTATATTTGATATTACAAATTCAAAAATTATGTCTATTTTACAAAATTAAAAACATATAAGTTTCATTAATTAATTTAATAATTAATTCCCGCTATCAAAACAAATAGCGTGTTTTTATGATACAAAATGTATCAAAAGATTGACACTAGTTTAAGTCCGATTTCAAAGTGAAATTAATTCCAACGACCACTATTGGATTAAATGGTAAAAATATATTCTAATTTCACTTTAAAACCAATTAAAAAGATAATATAATCATATAAATAAATTATATTAAAGGGGTTTTGAATTAAAATACAACATTTTTCACTATTCATTAAAAATTGAACTTTTTCGGAAAAATACCAAAAATTTACACAAAGTAAATTTTGATGTCCCGATTCTAAAGAAGAATTTTATTTTGTCAAATATAACACATAAAATTGTCAAAAAGTGTATTTAAAAGAGGTTCGTCATCAAAAGGCGGTTAATCGACCTTTTAAAGAATATTAGAATGTTTACGCTTAAAATTGGATTCATTTGCATTTTTAATCCTCTAACATTTATTGTAAAAAATAAAAATATTTGAAAAACATATATAATCATTTTGTAGTTAGTTCTATTCATTCCCGCCATTATAACGGCTAGGCGTTAACTACTATTTAAAATAATATTATTTTATTATTAGAGTGCAACATAAGATTCCCAAGAAACTCATTGTTGCGTGTTGGGTATGCCATCGAGCATAGAATCCCCTTTAAAGTAATATTAATATTTTATTCACAAATATGGATAAATATAAAAATGTCATATTCTTTATTTACCTGGGGTGTTACATTACATTTTATAAATTACTATTAAATTACATGTTATTTATTTTAGAAGGTTTCAAAGGAAAATGAATCAAGTCGGGCTAAAAAAATCAACCCCCACACTATTGGGTCAAAGATTTTTTCTAGAAATAGATCGACTCCGGTAATATTTTTATTAGTTTAATTATTTATAAGATAAAATTATCTATTTCATATATTAAATTATTTATTTATCTTTATTTAATGTAGTCAAATAATTTAGGGCACCATGTCTCCCAAACAGAACTTTTTTTGGATGTTCATACAAAATATTATGGGAGTTATGTTAATGATACCACCAAAGAATTTGGGGTATGAATTCCTTTTTCATTATAATAAATTATTGTCAGTTTTCACTATGTTAATATGTATTGCTTCAAATATGAATGATATTTTATTTATTGGTAAAAATAAAAGAACTATGGGATTCCAATCTCGTGTATTCCTTCTTGGTCTCCCAGGATAATTCCATTGGTCAATTCCTTGGGAAGGATCATCCTAGTCGCGTGCACATGATGGATTTGGGACCATTACCATTAGAGATCTTTGGCAGACTACTGAGGATTGCAACAGCATCTACCCCTTATCATAGTTACTCCCTACCTCAACATGCTCAGAAGTATTTTGTTGAAATAAAAATCAAAATTCATGAATAGAGGGCACATATAAATATTTAAGATGCAAAGGTTATTTCTCTCCAGAAATCATTGATTAAATTATATCAAAAGATAACTAGATCTATCCCTGATGATATTACCATGATGGATGGTAGTGATCAAGTAAATCACACAACATCAAAATCATTTTGTATATAAACTTAGTTTTAAGTTTAAATTTAAATATACAACACCGTTCAATTTTCAACATGATTTCCATACAGGTGTTGGTATCATGGAGTGAAGAAGGAGACGGAAAGGGTGTCAATAAAATTTCATCGAGTAGTGATTTTTGTTCACTTTGGATTCAGATATGATGTGTAACTAAACTTATGATAGGTTAACACTAATATGGGGATTCAGAAACCTTGTTGTGTTTTCTGGTAAGGATATCTATATTTTCCTTACATTTAATGAAAATCTATATTCTTGGTTCATTTGCTATGTTTTATTCCAAAGTTTACCTTATGATTTTTTTTCCTTGAATATTCTATAGATGATGAATTGTGACACCCCCATTCCACTCTTATATTAAATATGATATAATTTCTGGTATTTTAAATTTTTATAAGTTTTGGAAGTTCACTTAGATTTTTAAATGTAATTTTTCTAATGAAAGGTTTCCATATGGCTATGTGTAGTTGTGCATAAAACCTTATGTTTGGGGGAAAACAATGCAGATGAATCTTATGTATGGTCTTTCCCTATGGCACAAGGTTAGTATATGATCATGTGAGTTTGAGTAGTAACCATACACAAAAACGTACACATGAGGATTTTAGTTCAATTTGTTAGTTCATTGCTTATTGAATATAGTTTGGAAAACCATACTTTTAGGGTGAACCATGTGGGTCATTCTTAGACAAGAGGTGTTCTCTAGTGGGGCGCCTATGGTTTTTACATGGTTTAAAGAACTGTGTGAGTAAACTGTGTGAGGGGTGAAGCTTTATTACTCTAAAGTCTATACAGTTTGTGAATAGTTTGGTATACTATATGGAGAAACCATGGGATTTTTACAAAATTGTATGTTGTGCATTTTTTTATACACCCTTGCCCAATTTTTTATCATTTGGATTACCTCACACAAATCACCCCTTCAATCATCCCTTAGAGAGATCAATATATATTCTTCCTTCTTTCTACAAGATTCTAAATCCATTTCTTCTCAGCTTTATATTATATTTGGAAGGTAATAAGATGCTTCTTTCCTATTATTTATCCTTCCTCATTCCCCTTCCTCTTAATTTTTTTATTCCCCTATAAACCCTAATAGTGGTAAAGGTCAAATTTAGGGTATGGGAGGATCTTATTTTAGGGAATTGGTTGAATAAGTCTCATAGAGGTTGTTTCCTTAAGAGGATGTGCTTCCACCATTGAGGGTGAGTGGTTTCTGGTTGATTGTGGTAGGTGTTTTTGTGAAAATTATTTCTTAATGAGTTTCTAATGATGCCTATTCATTTTTTATGATATTATCCTTAGGATTCCCATTTTACACTATGTTTGTATCACCTTGTACTCATATTAGTTTTTTGTAACTACTTTTTTTTATTCATATTATGATTTATAGACATGATTGTTCCTATTTTTTATTTACATTAATTATTTTATGGATTGGTTTATATTTTAATTTGTTTCGAAAATTGAATTTGTGAATTTTTTTAAAAGATAAAAATTGGTTTGATTTTGTTTCTTCATAAACTTGTATTTCCACATTTAAATTTTTTTATAGTGTAACTTTTTAATGTGGTGGATCCACCCTTGGTAGATAAACATGTGATTTTTAGTTAATGGTTTCAATAGAATGATTTATTTATTCAAATGAGATTGAAATATTGGGTTTTAATATGAATAATGATTTTTTTAATTATTACTATTTTGATTATTTTATTGTTACTCTTTTGATTTTTTTTATATTTTCATATCTATGTTTTTTGTTCGGTGGTTCTAGGGCTTCAGATTCTAAATCTTTTTTTTTTTTTGAAAAGTGATATATAGTAGTGGTTTAATCCATCGCTATATATGTCAGATTATTATTTACGGATAGTTTAAACCACCACTATATAAAGTCAAATTTTGTTTAGAGATGGTTTTTTTTGTTTTATTTGTGGTTTATACTCCCAAAAAAAGGTGAATAGATATTATCAGTTTAAACTGCCACTATTTCTTCAGCATTTTTTGGGAGGGGAAACTGCCACTAAAACAAAAAAAACCACTGCTAAATAAATGTTCTATGACGGTACCTAGAAACTAAAACTAAATGGAAGTAACTTATGTGAGTTGGATACCAATACCAACATTATCATTGGTTTCTGAAAACCATTACAGATCTATATGAATGCATTTTAAACCACCGTTAAGTCAAAACAATACTACTATCATTCGATTTTGTTGTAGTGATAAATAATGTCATCTTTTTTAAAACATTCTATCAATGATTTTGAGTAACAAAGAGAGAAAATTGAACTAAAACATAAAAATTATAAAAATATATAGAGGATGAAAAAAATTAAAGGGTTTTATCAAATAAGGATAATATAATTTACTAATAGAGATTCAAACATATCTAATCTCAATTAAAAATGGGATTAAAGAAGAAACCCCTTACCGCTTTCATGAATTTTTAAATGTATGACTCATGAATGAATAAAATCAATTGAATGTTTAAATATCATAAACATAAGGATAATCATAATATAACATGTCAAAGAGGTAAAAAAAACCTCATAAAATAAGATAGGTGCATAACATAAATATATATCCCAAAGAAATAAAATTTGGTACAAATAACCCTTACAAATACAATAACATTGAATTGAAAATTAATAAATAGAGAGATGATGTGAAACAAATTTAAATTCACAAAAAAAGTTTAAATGAAATTTAAATAAAAAAAATTATTTTCACATATAATCTTGGCATAATATAATCAATTAATAAGTGATATAACCCAATAAAATAAAATTGAGTTAAGAAACCCTTACCTTTCCCTTTGTGTCTTTTCTATTGGATTGATATTAAGACCTTTGTAGGAGATGTTTATGATTACCCTAGTGGATGGGGGAAGTGGGAATGGATGTTTATATAATTATTGGGGTATATTTTTTAGAGAGAAGTTTAATTTTAGTTGTGTGAAAAATGTTTAATTGAGTCCCTTTTTATAGGAAAAAATCAATGGCCTTTTCATAATTTATCAATATTTAAGGGTTATAAAGGTAATTCTAAAAATTAAATATGACACATGTAAGGATCAAGAATTGTATGATATGAAATTTCATATCCTTATGTTTCATTATATATTTTTAAGAATTTTTTTATGATTTAAAAATTATTTTTAAACATTAAATACTATTTAAGATCTTTTTCATCACTATTTACAATACTTGACTTTAAAAACATCATGAAAACTACCAATTTCAAATATAATCTATTATATAATCCCTTATACTTCCTAAATGTTTTTAAAATTCATGAGATAATCAAAATTATCTAAATATTATCATTTTTAATATTTTTAAAATTATTTATTTAATTGTCTTACTATTTTCATATACATCACACCATCATGGAATAAGTGTTTTATACAATTATAATAATTTTAAAAAAAATTATTAAAATAGAATAATTTATTATACATAATTTTTATCATTTTTATTCATTCATAATGAATATCTATTCTGATTCATGTCGTGATAACATATTTGATATGTAATTTTGACTTTTCACATCTTGTGCAAGCAATGTAGAATAATTTTGATAATTTTCTTGTTATATAGCTAAAAAGTTTGAAACTATGAGTAAAAATCATCATATATATATATATAATATTTAATAAAATATTCATTAAATGGGTTTTTTTCTTCATAGTTATTACCATTAGGAAACCAAATTTGACTTTTTTAGTGTTGTGCAAGCACTGCATCCTCACTAAAAATGATTTCCATATTTATCATAAAATAAATTATA
Organism: Viscum album; assembly: GCA_963277665.1. Taxonomy (NCBI): domain Eukaryota; kingdom Viridiplantae; phylum Streptophyta; class Magnoliopsida; order Santalales; family Viscaceae; genus Viscum; species Viscum album. The sequence continues at coordinate 934,259,266 of OY728165.1, forward strand.
ATTTATATGTTTTGAATTATTTTTTATGATATTTTGGTATATTATCATACATTATTCATTTAATAAGCTTCATAAATTTATATATCATATTTATGTTAGGATAATAAAATATATTGTATCTCATAAAAACTATATTTTTTCAATATTCACCAAAATTTATCTTTAAATACTCTTAGAAAATAGTGGAATTTGAATATAAAATTTTAAAAAATTAATTAACATTCATTTTTATCCATAAAAATCATTCAATACCATAAATTATTCAAAAACCTCATATTTAATACTTTTAAATCTATTTACTTTAATTTTTAGCAACTTGTACAAATGTTTCATTAGAGATGTGTAATCGTGCAATGTATTTATATCGTTTATAAAATTTTAATATAAATTAATATAAAAAAGATAATATTTTTATACTCAATGTAACCATTTATTATCTTTCATTACTTATTTTAATCCTTGTGAAAAAATATTAATATTTTTAAAACAAAGAGAGTGAAATTTTGTTTTTTTACATTATTTAAAAAATATTCATGTCGTTGTCAAAGAAAAGTGGCACAAAGTTGTCATATGTTTGAGAATTATATGTGTATGGACGAAATAAACTCATAAAATAGTATTAGGGGAAAAATAGGTGATTTTAAGGTCTTATCCCATTTTTTTAACCATGTTTTACCCATTTTACCCTAACTAAGGTGTTAAATTTTACCTTGGTTAATATTCATAATGACCAAAAATAAAAAGGATATATTTTAAAAATATGAAACTCCTAATTCTAAATATGTAATAAATTTTTCATTATTTAATTTTTATAAGTGTATAAAATCAATTTTAAAATAAATGTATGAAATGCAATGAAAAAATTCTTTTAGACAACTGTGTTTTTCAGCCTAAAATTGAATTTATACTAAAATAAGGTTTAATGCTAATTTAAATTTAATTAATTAGGTTATATATAATTAAATAATACTTATATTGATTTGATAATAAGTTCAAATAATAATGGTACTTTTTAATTAAAATAAATGACACTTTTATAAAAAACGTTATTATTCACTATTCAATGAAAAATCAATCTTTTTAAAAAATCCTAAAATTTCACCCTAGGATAATTTTGATATAATGATTTAAAAAAGGATATATTTTTTATAAAATACAATTTATAAAATTGGTATAAATTAATTATATTATATATTCACAAAAGTAAATGAAAACATTTTTGAAGAAAACATATTTTTGAAACATAAAATAACTTTACTGGAAATTGTGTACTTATTTATTATGAATTAATCAATAAATTTAGATTATATAAAACATTTATATATATTTTTCATAACATATTTATTAATATTCATACTTGATAGTTTAATGGCTATGTTATAGTGGTTATATTTAAATAATAATATTTTAAGGTTCATTTAAACTCAGTGTTGCATATTGTATATGTTTTATAACGAAGTGTTATTTTTAAAATATTAGGGTGTTATAGAACCAATATATTCTATTTATATATTATTCTTAATAATTGACCAAATTTATTAGCTTCACCTTCAAATATATAAGTACCAATTGTTACCTTTTGATGTTCTAAGAAACACGTGACTTCGAATATCTTCTCTAAGGCTTTAACCCATCATTCAACTATCACAGGTTCAGATGATACATTGAATGTTGGAGGGTGTTCTTTTATCAAATTCTATATAATGGACATGTTTCTTAATAGTAAATTTGGTTTCCCTATCACATGGATACCACCACCATTTATATCATGTATCATCTTAGCCATCATAGTAACAAACTACTCTGTTATAATTTCAATTATTCTAGGATGCTGATTTGGAAGGATATTATCCTTTTGTTGCCTCCCTACTTAACATTCCATACTTCATCTATGTAAAATCATTCTAAACAGACATATTTTAGATGAATAAACATGGTTATATTCAATGATATATCATTATAACCATACATTAAAATCTCTTAATAGTGTTTACTTATATTATCTTAATATATAAATTTATCTAAACCTTTATTTGATTCTAATAATAAGGCCCCAATACTTATTCACCACATAATTTCATTTTAAAACTAGAATTAATTCCCTTACATTATTGGTGACATTTTCAAGTTTATAGTTTTAGATAATTAGATCATAACACTTAAATAATAAACCCATACATTAAAAAGTGGACACTTCCACTCAGTATCCATTTTTTCTACATTTCAATACTTTTAAAATGAAACACATTTTATTTTCATCACAAATATTCACAATTTTCAACTTTACTTCATCATTGTTCCTATTAATCAATAAATCCTTATGAAAAAAATTTGAAAATTTTGTATGAGCACAAAAATATTTGTAAAGGACATAAAAAATGGAATAAATAAACATGTTAGTACATTTGAAAAACATATGATGATATAACAGATTTTTCTTTTAGTTTAATAAACTTTTAATTCAAATAATCATTTAATTACATGTGAAATCAACTTTACTACCCAATTTTTTTCATAAAACACTTTATAATAAAACATAATGAAAAAATCATAATCATAATGGTTTCTTAGAAAATATGATAACCCTTGAAAAAAATTATTAAAAATATACTTTTTTACCCTAAAAGGGCATAATCATTCCTTTAAATAAAATATCATTAGCTTAAATTTTAAATTCAATATATTTCTATGAAAACTCGTTAGAAAGAATATAAAAGTCATGTAAGTTCCTTGGGACATTAACTTTATAAAACCCTTACAAAAAAAACCTTACAAATGGAATAACATACTTAGTTAATTCCAATATAATTATCTAGATCACATAATTATTACCCTATGCATTTAAGAGATATATTGGCCTCACCCATCATCAGATCTATATCAGTATTACACATCATCATAGTTATATGGGGCTCACCCTTTATTCATAAACAACATTCAATAACTATAACATGTATAAAACACATTAAATCATCAATTTCCATCATCAAACTCATAAAAATATGCTTTTGAACCCATAAGAAAAACGTTTTAAAATATTGATATATCCCTATCCATTAAAAACCAATTTTCAAAACTAAGTTACCTAGAATAAATGAAATTATAGTTTTACTTTAATGAAAACAAGGAATCTTATAAAGTAATCCAAATATCAAATAAAGTTTATGGTGGTAGGAAAATTCATTGATGTCGTATACATTAAAACAAAACATTCCTTAATAATTTTTGTAATTAGATTCAAAGTGTTTCATATAAAATATATAAAAATATTCCTTTTAAGATCCATTGAAAGAAAGTAAAAAAAGAGATATAAAATTTTCTTTATAATTCATTTATGTACATATAAATACATTCATAAAATAATTTTAATAATATAGACTTGGAAGAAAAATATTTAAAAAATAAATCTTTAAAACATTTAAAATAAGGTTTTTAAGGTAAAGTGTCTCTTGCCTCATGACTAACTTTTCTCTTATGTTCTTTATCTTCCTCTTTTTTTTTGAACTCTTTAGGTTTATACCTAAATCCTTCCTAGGTTTGTTTTCTAATCAAACCAGGACCTCTAAGATGTGGGGAGAGGTGTTCAGAAGGGATTTGTGTAGGGATTTTCTGGTCTAATATGCTCTTGAGGTGTGGATAAAATAGGATAGGGGTGTCCTTTTATAAGTGGTGAGAGTACACACTTGAACTTTTCTAAAAGTTTAAAATATATTAACATCTTAATCAAGCTAAATGGATAAAAAATGACTCATATTTGAATAAGAGGTAATATAGTGTTGAAATATGACCATCCAATAGGATTTAGACATGTTTTTAGGATATTTTAAGCCTTGAATTTCTAGTTTAAACCTTTTTAACTCATTATAACTCTTACTGTGGTAACTGACATGTTTACCAAAGTTGTTATTCAAAATGAACAAAAATGAAAGTGCACTCATTACCAAATTTGAAAATTTTTATTCCAAATATGGAGTCCATTTTATAAAATTAATTTCCTATAATTGGAAAAAAATACTTTTAAAATAAACCCATAAAACATGATGAAAAATGGTTTTTTAGAAAAATGGTTTTTTAGAAAAATGCCTTTTATGTATAAAAAATGATTTTATACAAAATTCAAGTATAATTTTGATTCTAATGAAGTAGATTGGATTATTTTTAATAAAAATGAAATAATTTCATTTTAAAATCAATCTATAATAGAATATGATTCTTTAAATACTTGAAAATAAAATACAGTTTTCTTAAAAATTGGTATTTTCTACTATTCACTCAAAAATCAACTTTTTCAAAAAAAATCAAAAAAACTTATAATTTTGAATTTATAATATCAAAAAAATATCCTTTTTTAAATAAAATTATCATATTTGGAAATTAATATTTTAAATAAAACTATAAAATACATATAAATAAATTTAGTATGAATAAAAATATTTCCTTTTTATTTTTAAAATTACTTAATACTTTTATAATGAATATGACACTATAGAATCTAATTCATGAAAATTAATATGGAATGGAATTGGTTTATTATTAACATTACCTAGTATGTTACATATATTATATTAGATTGATGTGAAATCATAATAAAAAATCCTTTGAATTTTTTATAATGTGTATGAAGAGACAACATGTCAATCTGGCATGTGGTGTTCTTGGAATGAATTAATGGGTAGTTTTAAAAGATTTAAAATCTTTAAAAATGTGATTTGGGATGTAAAAATTAAAAAAAATGGCCTCTAATTTCCATGAAATAACAGTATAATTATCGTAAATGGATTTATGAATCAGAGGAACTAATTCCACATTAATTTGAGTTTTCCTTTTCTCAGGATGACAAAAAATGAATTTTTAGTGTTTTTATACACTAAAACATATATGTAATAATAGAAAACATGAAAAATGACATCATATTGACATGGAATAATTGTAAAATGATCATTTAATTATTTATGATGTGTATGAGTATATGATAGATCAATCTAACATGTTTTGTGCCCTAAATGAATGAATGAATATTCTTTAATGATTTGATAATATTTAAGTGTGTGTTGTGGGTTCAAAACTAAGATAAAAGCCTCTTATTATGTAAAAATCTTATGAAAATAATTTTATATTGATTTATAAAATATATTAACTGACCCCACATCAATTTAAGTTTTCATTTTCTTAGTATAACCAAAAACACATTTTTAGTGTCTTAAGACATTAAAATGTATGTTTAATGGTAAAAATCATATAAAATGATCTCATATTGATTTGAAATCATCAAAAAAATCCTTTGAATTATTTTTGATCTATACGGGTAGAAAACACATCGATATGACATGTGGTGTGCTCAAAATGACTAAATAAGAAATTTTTAAATATTTGATGGTATTTAAAAACATTTTTCATGTGGTCAGTAGAAATAAAAAAAATCTATGAGGTCTATGAAATAATAGAACAAAAATCATATATTGATTTATGAAATGGAGGAACTAACACTACGTTAATCTAAGTTGTATCTTATTCAAGATGAGTGAAAATAAATTTTTAGTATTTTAAAACACTTCAACATGCATGTAATGAACAAAACCATTTAAAATGAAAATGGATTGACGTTAAATCAAAGGAAATTTTTATTTTAATTATTTTTTATGTGTATAAGAAAATAACACGCAAATATAACATGAAATGTTCGTTGAATGACTGAATTAATAGTTTTTAAATATTAGATTGTCTTTAAAAATGTCTGGAAGGGGGTAAAACCAAGAAACCAACATACAATTGATATGAAATCATGGTAAAATAACCATATATTGATTTATAAAATATAGGAACTAACACTGAATCGGTTTGAGTTATTGTTTTCCTGGTATGATCGAAAATTAATTTTTAGTGTTTAATAATTTTAAAACATGTGTGTAATAATAAAAACCATAAAAATTACCTCAAATTAATGTGAAATCATTGTGATACTATTTTTGAATTATTTATAATGTGTATGAGAAGGTGGTAATTTTTCAATCATGCGGAGTGCTCAAAATGAATAAATAATTAGTTTTTAATTATTGTATGGTCTTTAAAAACATGCATCAGGGTGTAAAAATCAAGAAAACAAACTCTAATTGGTATGAAATAATTGGAAAACAACTATAGATTGATTTATATAATGTATTGAAAAACTCCATATCAGTATGATTCATCACTTTATTAAGATGACTGAAAGATCATTTTTAGTTTTTTAAAACACTAAAACTTGCATGTTATGGTCAAAACCCAAGAAAATTCCCTCATATTGACATGAAATCATAGAAAAAATGTTTTAAAATTATTTAAGATATGTGTGAGTAGAAGAAACACAAGTATAATGTATGGTGTTCTTATAATGACAAAATAATAAGTTTCAAATATTATAGTCTTTAAAGATGTGTATCACGAGGTTAAAAGAAAGAAAATGACCTTAGATTTCCATGAAATCATAGGATAATAACCATATATTGATTTCTAAAATTTAGGATCAAAAACACAAATAATATTTATTTTCATTTTCTCAGAATGACTAAAAACAAAATTTAGTACTTTAAAACACCAACATGCATATAACAGTCAAACCATTTCACATAAGCTTGAATTGATGTGAAACCATAGAAAACTATCTTTGAATTATGTGTGACATGTATGAGTAGATGACATGTTAATCTAATGTAAGGTGGATTATAATAAAGGAATAAGAAATTTTTAAATATTTCATGGTATTTAAAAACATGTATCAGGGGGTCAAAATTTAGAAAATGACCTTCAATTATAGTGAAATCATAGAAAAACAATAAAATATTTATTTATGAAATTTATGAATTGACATTACATCAATCTGAGTTTTCATTTTCTTATGATGACTATAAATGAATTATTATTGTTTTAAAACACTAAAATGTTCATGTAATGGTAAAAACTATACCAAACAAACTCATATTAAAATTAAGTCATAGTAAAATTGTTTTTGAATTATTATTTTTGTGTAAGAGTTAAAGGAACATCAATATAACGTACAATTTGCTCAAAATTACTAAATAATAAGTTTTTAAACATTTGAAAATATATAAAAACATGAAATAGTGGTTCAAAACCGAAAAAAAAATTACATTTTATTTCCATGAAATCATAGGAAAATAAATATATATTAATTTATGAAATATAGGAACTAAAATCATGTTAATAAAAAAAATTGCTCAGAATCACAGAAAATGAATTTTTAGTGTTTTAAAACACTGAAATATTCCTGTAAAGATCAAAACCATGGTAAAAAACTTAAATTGGATTGAAATAATAAGAAAATTATCTTTGAATTATTTGGGATGTGTGTAAGTAGAGATCTCACCAATATGATATGTGGTGTGCTAAAAAATATTGATTTAGCAGTTTTATAAGATACCAAAGTCTTTAAAAATGAGCATTATATGGTTAAAAGTAGGAAAAATACTTCTTATTACCATTAAATCTTATGAAAACAATAATATTTTGATTTTTGAAATATAGGAACTAACGCCACATCAATTTGTATTCTTGGTTGCTTGGGATGACCAAAAATGAATTGTTATAGTTTTAAAATACTAAATCATGTGTGTAAATATCAAAACCATAGAAAAAAAACTATTATTGATGTGAAGTCATAAGAAAACTATCTTTAAATTATTTTTAATGTTTACATGTAGTCATCACTTCAATATGACATGTGGTGTGCTCAGATTGACTAAATGAAAAGTTTTAAAAGATACCAATATTTTTAAAAACATGTGGGTTAAGAGAAAGAAAATAACCTTCAATTATAGTGAAATCATTTGAAAATAACTATTGATTTATTTTTGAAATGTGTGAACTAAATACATGTAAATATGAGTTTTCATGTTTTTCAGGATGACCAAAAATGAATTTTTATTGTTTTAAAACACTAAAGCATGTGTGTAACAGTTAAAACCATAACAAATGGCCTCAGATTGAATTAAAATCATAAGAAAATTATATTTTAATTATTTATGACTTGTAAAAGTAAACATCACATCAGTACAATGTGTAGTGTTCATGAAATAACTAAATAAGAAGTTTTTAAAGATTTAACAGTATTTAAAAAAGATATTTAGGGGATAAAACTAAACAATCAACCTCTATTTGGAATGATATAAAAGGATAAAAACTTTGTATTGATTTATGATCGTTGGATAAATTAGATTTATCATTTACTTGAGATGATTGAAAACAAATTTTTAGTATTTTAAAAAATCAAATATGCATTTAATAGTAAAAATCATAGAAAATAACCACAAATTAATTTGAAATCATAATTAAATTTTATTTTAATTATTGTTGATGTGTAAGAGTAGATGGATTAATAATCATATGTGTGATGTTCTTATAATGAATAAAGAGTAGTTTTAAAAGATATCAAAGGATTTTAAAACTTTTTTTAGAGGGTAAAACACAATCAATAGACCTTTGGTTATCATGAAATAATAGAATCGATTTATTTATGAAATATAGGAACTAACATTGAATAAAACTGAGATTTTGTTTTTTCAAGATAACCAAAAAGGTATTTTCAGTGTTTTAAAACACTAAAAAATCATGTAAATGTAAAAATAATAGAAAATGGTATAAAATTAGTATAAAATCGTAGGAAAAATGTATTGTAATTATTTGTTACATGTATGAGTAGGCGGTGTGTCAATCCAATATGATTTGATCTTATAATGACTGAATAAGCATATTTTAAGGATTTTAAAGTCATTAAAAATGTGTGACAGGGGTTAAAATCATGAAAAACTATAATTTCTATGAAATAATAAGAAAAAAACTATATATTGATTTATGAAATATAGAAACTAAACCTATTTCAATCCATGTAGTTTTTTTCTTTAGATGAATAAAAATATAATTTTTTGTTTTAAAACACTAAAATGTGTGTGTGACGGTCAAAGCCAAAAAAAAATTCATCTATGTGTGGTGTGATCAAAATGACTAGATAATAATATTTAAAGATTTTATATTCAATTAAAACATATTTTATTGTGTCCAAACCAAAAAAACCTCTTATTATCGTGAAATCATATAAAAACAATCTTAGATTAATTTAGAAAATATAGGAACTGTCACCACATCAATCTGATTTATTATTTTCTCGAGATGATTGAAAATATATTTTTAGTGTTTTAAAACACTAAAAAGTGAATAATGTTAAAAATAATAGAAAATGGAATCATATTTACATGTAATCATATGAAAAATATCATTGAATTTTTCGTGACATGTATGAGTAGACAACATGTCAACCTAACATACGGTATGCTCAAAATGCCTAAATAAGCTGTTTTTGAAGATTTGAAAGTATTTAAAAACATGTGTATAGGAGTTAAAACTAAGAAAACATCCTATTATATCTATTAAATCATATTAAAAAATTATATATTGATTTATGAGATATAGTAACTGACATCACATCAATTAGAGTTATTGTTTTCTAGGTATAACCAAAAATAGAATTAAAACACTAAAACATTCATGTAATGGTAAAAACCATAGAAAATGATCTTATATTTTTGTGAAATAATTTTAAAAATGTATTTAAATTATTTTTTACATTTAATAGTAGATGGAATTTTGATTTTATGTCTGGTGTTCTCATAATGATTGAATATGAAATTTTTAAAGATTTGGTCATCTTTAAAAACATGTGTCACAGAGTTAAAATTAAGTAAATGACCTCTGATTACCACTAAATAATTGGAAAATAATTTTATATTTATTTATAAAATTTCTTAAATGGATTAATTTAAATATTTTTTTTTCTTAGGATGTATGGAAATTCATTTTTAGTGTTTTAAAACACTAAAACGTGCATGTGATGGACAAACCCATAGAAAAAAAACCTCATATTGATATTAAATAATATGAAAATTTTCATTAAACTATTTTTGAAATTAATGAGTATAAAAATATTCAATTATACATATAGTATTCTTATAATTACTGAATAAATAGTTTTTAAATATTTTATAGTCTATAAAACATGCATCAGGGGGTTAAAACCAAGAAAATGACCTTTGAATATCATGAAATCATAAGTCAAAAACCATGGATTGATTTATATAAAATAGTAACTAACATTATTTAAATATGAGTTATATTTTTCTAAGAATGACCAAAAACACATTTTTAGTATTTTTAATCACAAAGACGTGCATTTAATGGTCAAAACCATAGAAAATGAACTCAGATTTATGTAAAATTATACAAAAAATATCATGTTTTGTATAAATTTTTCTCTATGATATAAGATCTTCATCAATTTATCCTCATATTAAAGATCATTATTCAAGGGTACCACCTTTTTATTGGTATATCTATGGGGTCTAATATGTACTTTTTTAATAGGGATATATAGAACACATCATGTACTTAAGATCGGTTAGGTGGTGGTGTTATTAGATAGGCCATAGCTCTGATGTGATCAATGATCTAAAAGGGTGTTATGTATCTTAGACTAATATTCCCCATCATCCAAAACTTCATGACTTTATTCTATGGTTATATAAGAATGAAAACCTTATCTCTAACCTCAAACTCCAGGTCTCATCGATGATTGTCTACATATATTTTCTATCAAATTTTCATAGATTTCGCATGATGTTGAATGGTTTGAACCTTCTATATCATTTATTGTATATTATTGGGTCCCATTATCTTATTATAAGCAAATTAAACCTAGAATATGAGTCTAAACCCTCTTCCCATACAGAGCCTCATAAGGTTCCATTTGAATGCTAGAATGGAAAATGTTGTTATATGAGAACTCCACTATGGGAAATTTTTTGTCCCAAAATCCTTTGAAATACATTATAAAATATCTCATCATATCCTATAAAGTTTTAATGATTATCTCATATTAACCATGCATTTGAGGGTGATAATAAGTACTAAAACTCAACTATGTATCCAAAACTTACTAAAGGATTCCCCAAAAACTCAATATAAACCTTAGATATCAATCAGATACAATAGAGAGTGGTACTCTATGAAGTCTTACTGCAAATATTATTTATATCTTGGAAAGTTAGTCAAGATAGAAATATTCATTGATACTAATAAAATGAACAAACTTATTAAGGTGATCTAAAACTACCCAAACGGTGTTATTTTCTATATATTTCATTGGGAGTCCTATGAAAAAAAAACCATGGATATGTTTTCCCATTTCCATACTTTTATAGGTAATGGTTTCATTATACAATCATACTTCCTTTGTTCTGCTATGACTTATTATAATACTAAGTATCGAGATACAAATTCTACAATATCACTCTTCATATTATTCCACCAATGTTTTTTCTTTAGATCTTTATACATCCTAGGGTATCCTGAATGAATATAGAAGTATAAGATATGTACATTATCTAGAAGTTACCTCGTAAATTTTAGTTTTTATGGTACATATTTTCATGCTCAAAACCTTATAACTCCATCTTTACCAATGTTGAACTATAGAATATTCATTACCTTTATCTATATCTCATCATCATCTTTTTGGACCTCATTGATCTTCTCAAGATTAGATGGTTAATAAGTTATTTTAGAAAGGTAATATGAGGTTCCTTTTATGATTCCCATGTCAATACTTTTCATGTATAATAATATTTGATCCCTTTCAATCTCCATTATGTATTGGTTTGTAGGATCCTTTCTACTTAGAGAATATGCCACATTGTTCTCCTTCCCATGATGGTAATGGATTAAAAATTCATAATCCTTGATAATCTATAACCACCTTCATTGGTGCATATTAAGATACTTTTATGTGAATATATACTTAAGGATTTTATGATCCATATATATGTCACACTTCTACCCATAGAGAAAATGTCACTAAATCTTTAATATGAGGGTCACTAAAACCAATTCTAGATCATGAGTTGGGTAGTTCTACTCATGGATATTTAATTTGTAGGAGGCATAGGATATCACTTTTTCTCCTTGAATGAGTACACAACTCAAGCCCTTTTTGGATGCATTACTATAGATCACAAATCCTTCTCCACTGGTGGGTAATGTGAGTACAGGTGCAATGATTATCCTCTTCTTTAACTCTATAAATCTCTCCCCACATTCATCATTTTAGATAAACTTCACTCAATTTAAAGTTATTATGGTTATTTTACTTTAAATTGATTATTTTTTCTCATAAATTGATAATATTTCCCATCTAATACAAGGAAACTACAAATCTCCATCACAGATGTCGGTCTGGAAAATCTTAAAATTGCCTATATCTTCTAAGGATCAACAGATATACTTTTGATGTTGATAACATTCCTCAATAATGTTACTTTATCCATCAAAATATCAAAATTTATATACTTTTTATACAACTTTTCCTTTCGAATGGTCTTCAGTAAAATATTCAAATGCTCATCATGTTCCTCCTTACTTTTGTAGTAGATAAGAATATCATCTATAAGGACTAACACAAAATTTATTAGTGTCATCCTTAAAGAATCTATTCATTAAGTCTATGAAGATAGTTATAGCATTATTGGGTCCAAATTTCATTTTTTGTGAACTCATAGTACCCATTCCTTGTACAAATTATTAGTATTTTGGATATCCTTCTTTACCTTTACATAATAATATTCTTACTGAATATCGAACTTAATGAAGTATTGGGCTCCACATAGCTGATCGAACAAGTCGTCAATTTATGATTGAGGATAATTTTTCTTTATTGTGATCTTATTGAGCTCACAATAATCAATTCTAAGGTGAAATAACCCTTTCTTATTCTTGAAGAAAAGGACCGGTTCTCCCCAAAGTGAAGCACTTGGGCATATAAACTCTTTATCCATATTATCTTATAGTTTCCCCTTTAGATAATTAAGTTAAATAGTGGAAATTTTATATAGATTCTTGAATATTAGAAAATATATGGGTATAATTTTTATTGAGAACTTAATCTCTCGGTTTAGAGGAAGACCAGAAAATTATTTGGGTAACACATTAGTATATTTTCTTACATTTGGCATGTCATTAAGGATGATATTTTCCTTAGCCTTAATCATTTTATCTAAATACTCTTTATCATAAGGAAATAATATCATTTCTTGAGAATATTATTACAAAGGATATTCATCCTAATCCTTATAATTGTATAGAATCATAGGGTGATTCATGATACGAAGGGTGATTTAATTCTCTCATAAATTTATGTTTAATCGATACAAGGTATACCAATCTATACCTAGAATAGAATCAAATTTCTATAAAGAGAGTATCACAACTTTCATAGGGAAATTAAACTTGAAAATATTTATAGGGGAGAATTTATACTCTAAGGATGCAATAATTTTCCCATTTTCTATTTTCATTGATAACTAGACTTTAATGTTTTGAGGTGGTGTTTGAATGGTTCTACAAAACTAATGTGACATGAAATAATGTGTAATACCAGAATAAAATAGTGTGTTTGGTATCCATGAATGAATAAATATCATACCTTTCACCACTTCATTGTCAGTATCCACCTCAACAGCTGTAATAGAATATTCTCTCCCTTTCTATCTAGGACTTGGTGGTTGTTTTTGTTGGTTATCTTCAAAAACACTTACCTTAGTGCATTTGTTATCATAGTGTCCTTACTTTTTATAGTTATATTATTGGACACTTGGTTAAGGGATAAATAGATTATTCATTTCTTCTATCACATTTTTTGGTTTATCCTATCGAAATTTACAAGCTCGGTGCCCTCATTGCCGCACATAAATCATTTCTTTATCCCCTAAAAGTAATTTTTAGTATGATTTTTCTAGCACTTTTGAAAAGTGGGATGTTGGAATTTATTTCCACCATGAGATTTATCCATCACTTCCCTATAATTAAACTACATTCTCTATTTTCTATCTCTAAACCTATGAGACCATTGAGATTATATGATCTTCATATCGACTTTGAGGGTGCATCATAAAATTTCTTCATAGCTGTCAAATTCTTGAATCTCCAAAACTTTTCATAGATTCATATTTATCCCACTAAATAAGTAATAAACTTTACTTCTAGGTTCAATGAAAAAGTTGGAGGAATATCACATAGGTCATGTGATGTTTACATCATATGATGATTTATTTGGAATCATTTTGCTTGAGGCCAAGGAACTTCCTCTCTATTTTATATTCAAAAGTGAAAGGAAAATATTTATCAAATTTTATTTTCCTAAATTTTTCTCACTCTATCATTTTGATCTCTTACTTGGGATTTATATTCTTGATAAATTTATACCATTGATCATATTACCCCTCTATATGATAATAGCCATAATGACCTTCTCTTGCTCAGAGCATTGAAGTATAAAGAAGTTTTTTTCAATAGAGTTGATCTATTTTTCTATGATTAAGGGATCAAAAGATCCACTAAAATTCAGAGGTCTTTATCACGTAAAGGTATAAATTGAAACTTCCTCATTCCAAAATGGCATTGTTTTTCCACCTGATTAAAGTTTCTATTCAAAACTTGAGTTATTTGAGTAGGTATGTTCATGAAGATATTGACTCCTACTCTCATTGGGTTGAGAATCTCATTTGGGCAGTTATCACATTGCCCATCACACTGGTTGTTGACTCGGTTCCTCATATTTCCATTCATTGACTAAAAAAATGGAAAATTAGGGATGATAATTTTCAAACTGTGAAATGCATAAAAGGAAAAATATGAACATTGAATAGATAACTCATTAATGATATATATTCCTTAACCTATGAATTCTTAGGTTTCAATATAAGTTATTCATAGTCTATTTCCTAACATTAAATTTCATAGGCATTTTTGTTCTCTTCATAATGGTTCATAAATATCTCATGAATTTACTAAAGAATGCCTCATGGGAGTTTCAAACCAAGTGTGCAGTAAGGCCTCTTTATCGTTCACTAGGTGATGATTGAGTTAGTACCCAATGAACCCTTTTCAGGTTTATTACCCCTAGGAACAACTATGTAAGTTCCACATCCAATTATAGTATCCATACAGAGATTTTTTCACCTGGAAACTACTCTCTCTATACATTACAAAAATATAGATATGTTTTCATATGCTTATTATTATCCCTATGGTTTTCACTGAGGTGTTATAATCTAAATCCCCAAAAATTACTAGGCCTTGATCTAATAACAACTATGGCAACCCATATTTTTATAAACTTTATTTCAATATTCTTTATAAAAATATACACATAAAATAATCCAAAAATATCATGAGGCCTAGTGTCATTGGGTAATTAGATACAAATCATAGTAACATGAAATAGGGATATGATGAAATTATTTAAAACTATGTAACATGACCTTAATTTCCATTGATCTTCTAATACTGCATGGGATAACCTAGGGAAGTAGATAAGAAATGGGTGAACTATAAATCCTAGTTAGGGAATAATCAAAAGCACAACATAAAGTAAATTAGTATATATTAGTCAAGAGGTTTAACATGGTGACATAGAATAGTTAGAATCGTGATCATGAGTATTGAAGCATGATATAAGATGATAACATCAAGGCATCATAGGAATGTGGAAACAACATAAAACATAACATCATAATAATAAGTCAAGACTAACCATTGAGACATCATATCATAGTGTGCTTATACTAACTGACCATGCACCATAAATGGTATATCATGAGATAAAAACATTACACAATGCATTGGATGGCTATATAATTTTGGCCCCACTCATTACATTCATATTATGTACATTCATTTTTGGGCCATATAGATCATACAACAAAAGAACATATTTCATCACATTTAATCCAATTATTATAGAGTGTAGATTAAATAAATGGAAGATTGTAATCAATGAAGGGTAGTTTCGTCTATTTGACTAATATTGAGTGGAAATGGATATGGGTATTCACAATACAAATGTATGGAAAATCTTGATATGATTTTGGCAGAAAACCTGTTATACATAAATATTCATGGAAGGATTTAATGAGAGTGAAAGATGGTCTCTCATTACTTGGTAATCCAAATAATAGTAATGGTATGTGTAAAAAATATTACAATATGAAAAATTTCAAATCAAAAGGCATATTTCAAAGAAATTTATTGAATAAAGAGGTAGAGGAAGAAAATATCTTACCTTGAGAGGGTGCTTTTAAAATCTTGGGAGGAGATTCTTATGATCATGTAAACAACTTGGTAGGGAATTACAGAGGAAGAGGGGGAGAAAATAATTCTCAATGGGTTTTTAGTGAAGAGGAGTGGTAGGTTGGGAGGGTATTTATATAAAAAAGTGAGTGTAATTCTTTATTAATTTCTAAACATTGGTTTTGGACTCTATGTCATAAAATAATCAAAACCACAGTCCTTAAAATTGTTTTTTTTCAATGTTTTCTTCTCAATAGGAGAGGTTTTAAATATTTTATTAGGTTAATAATATAAATTATTAAAATAATACCATTGATGATGTAGAAGTGATTCATGTTTATAAATAATTGAATTTAAAACTAAAAAAAATATTATATAGGTTTTGGGGGGTTCATTAAAGGTTTTTAAAATTAATAAAATGACTAAAAAACTTTTTTTTGAAGGGTAAATATATTTTTGGTCATTTATTCCCTTTAAAATATTTATTACATTTTTTTTGGGCTATTATGATGTCAAAATATATTTCATATATTTATACCATTTTTAATTTTTACCTAAAAATTCGATTGTTTTAGAAAATTATGAAAAAATAATCATTGTTTAATTTAGATATGATAATTTCAAAAAAATAATTAACTAAATTATTTTCTAAATATGAAATTTTATAATTTAAAATAAAAAAAACCTTATTTACTTGAGAATAATAGTTTTAATGACACTAACCGCTTTCTGACCCTTATAAAAATTTCATTAGACATCATTAAATTATATTATAATTTTGATTTAAATAAATATTATTTAATAATATTATTTCATTAAAATAACATTCATTTCAAAAAAATTATCAAAAGGAGTGTTTTCATTTAAACTATATATTTCCCAAAAATATAATTTTAATTTCTTCGTATCAAAGTATAATTTTTATAAAACTCATTGTTTAATCATATATACATATATAAATTAATAATTAATAAGAGATAAATATAATCATTATTTTTTTAGTAATTTATTATACAAATTAATACTACTAGGATCTAGATACAAAACCTCTTATTACACTAGTGTATGCCCTAAGGGTATGGTGCTTGATAGTGGTACTTTCTTAGGGTGGTTCCACAAACTTGGTTTGGGCCATGATCTCTGTAATATTGATCTTATTTAGTTAATGGTTTCTATTGAGTTTCAATTGGTGAATCTCATATTGGTCTTGGTCAAGGTAAAATCCTGACGATTCTATATCCCTTGGATGCTCTAATAAATGGGCTTCATAGGGTACAATCCTACTGGTTGAGGTCATCTCTTTTTCCATATATGTAAATTATACTTTATTATAAACCTTAATATATAATAATATTAATGATCACTATAGAATATCTATATTATAAATGGTTATGATGATTAAATATCTTTTAATCCCAACAAAAAAATTATGTCCATATTTTATAATGCATAAAAATAATAAGATGAAATATAGTGAATTTTTTTTAAACTATATTTCTTAATTATGAAATTATTCATTAAAAAGGGAGTTTCATTTATAAAATGTTGGTTCATTACAAACATACCCTTCACGATTGATTCTACTCTTTCTTTCAAACAAAAATCATCCTTTTGATCTTGCTTAATTTTTTCTGACAAAGACGACTACACTGATACCTAAAACAAAATAGAGGAAGTTCCTTTTTGCATAATTTATAGACTAATATTCATCATATCATTTACTTAAGGATCATGTTCCAAATGTATCATATTTAATTATGAATTATCTTTTTGAATTAAAGCATCATCTACTCTATTTTCTTTTTTTGGATGGTAATGAATCATGTAGTCATTATCCTTAATTAGTTCCAAACATCTTCTCTGCCTCATGTTAAACTCTTTATAAGTGGATATATACTTAAAAAAATTATGATTAGTATATATTTTACCCTTTTTTAAATATAAATTATGTCTCTATATTTTTAAATCAAGAAATATAGCTTCCAGTTCAAGGTCATGCATAGGATAATTTAATTTATAAGGTTTCATTTGATGTGAAGCATAAATAATTACCTAATCATTCTATATAAAAACACAACCAAGTCCCTTAAAAGAACCATAATTGTAGGTAACAAACTCACTATTTCTAGATGTGAGGGAACAAACTATAGCATTCACTAATATTCTTTTCAATTCTTAGAAACATTCATCACATTCTTTCATCTAGATGAATTTAACTTCATTTCATATTAACTTATTTAGTGGGATAGATAACTAAGAAAAAATTTCGACAAACTATTAATAGTAACCCTATAGTATAAGAAAACTATGAATCCTTATGAAATTTTTAGGTCATGTTCACTCTCCAACCAATTTAGTTTTACCTATATCACTATTTATTATATTTTTATTTACAATATTCCATTGAAAGAAATTTGTTGCAACCATAATTCACATTTACTAAATTTTCTACATAACTTCTTTTCTGTAAAGGTTTTTAGAAAAATTATCAAATATTTCTCATTATCATCATAAATTTTAGAATATATCAAAACATCATCAAAAAACACAACCATAAATTTATCCAATAAATCATGGAAAACTCTTTTTATAAGGTCTATAAATATAGCTAGATCATTTACCAACCCAAAGGTAATAACCAAACACTCATAATTCCCATAATTATTCCAAAAACCATCTTCATAATTTCATCCTCATTCACCTTTATCTGATGATACCTAGACCTAAGATCAACCTTTAAAAAATATTGAGCTCCCTAGAGCTGGTCAAACATGTCATCTATATAAGGAAATAGATAATTATGTTTAACAGTGATGTTATTCAATACTATATAATCAATGAAAAGTATCATGGAACCATATTTAATTTTAATAAACAATATGGGAGAACTCCATGGTGAAGTTCTAGGATAAATGATGCCTTTATCAAGAAACTCATGTAACAGCTTTTTCAATTCCAAAAAATTATTACTTGATCCATTAGATAAGGAAGTTTTGATATTGGATTAGAATCAAGAAGTAAGTCAATAGTAAATTCAATCTCTTGACTATATATAATACATGTAAATCATCAAGAAATACATCTAGATATTCATTTATTGCAAGAACATCACCAATTTGAATAGTCTTCTTCTCAAAAATATGTGAAAAATAACTTTCATTTTCATTTTCAATCAATTTCTCAACTTCTAGATATGATATCAAAGGTGAATTCATTATTATATACAAACAAAAACTCATTATGAAAAAAAACATGTTCATCTCTATAATCAATATTAGCATGATAAATAAAAAAATTAATTCATACCTAGAACAACATCAAACACTATAAGGGGAAATAGATAAGGTCTTTAGGTAAATCCTTTATATAGAAAATAATAGGTATATTATTATAAATTCTTTTTTTACTTAACTATAACACCCGTGTGTTTTTATAAAAAGTTATAAATTCATTTCATGAGATGAAATTTCTAATTTTCTAGCAAATTTATCAAAAATTAAAGAATTTATAGACCCCAAATCAGACAAGATATTGGCATAATCTTAATAAATGAGTAATATACCTGACACCACATCACTAGATGGTATAATATCTTCCAATGTAGTCATAAATAATTTATATATTACTTTATTCTTTTTATCTTGACAACTTCTATCATTTATTCTAATCTTCAGATAGGTACTCTCAAAATGACCCATTTCATTACAATTAAAATAACTTATTCTTAGTATTTAATTATTTTTCTAAGGAATATTTTGATTCTTTTCTTTGTAGTCACAACCCAAATGTCCAAACATACCACATAAGAGACACTTACTATATTTTATAATACATTATCTAGGGTTATTTTAACATAATTATCATAATATGGAATCTTGATTTTCTTACCTTCATATTTCCTTCATGGATGCTTCCCATTTCCTGCTACCTAGACCTATTTTTCTTCTTGTTTTCATAGGACACATGATAATTGAAATAATTCATTTTTACCTTATTATTGCATTACAAAAATTCTCATAACATTTAAATTCATGATAATTCAATGCCCTTCTATATCTTGGATCCAATCCTGAGTAAAACTGATTGATTTTACTATCAATATCCTAGATAAAATTTGGTGTGGAACGTTCCAAATGAGTGAAGTTTTATTCATATAAAACCAATGAATCTTCCTCATTATACCTAAATTACAAGAATTTATTTTCTATCATAAGTCAAAAGGCCTCAGGATAATATTTATCAAGTATTATATTCTTAAATCCATCCTATTCTAAGGAATCTACAACAGACCCAAACCAGTACTCCCAGATCCATTGAAAACACATAATATTTATATTTTTGGATATAATAATAATAAATATAACCCAATTTAACCCTTAAAAACATATAACTTAAAACTAAAATATTGTATCACCTATATACCCAAATACCTTTTAGATTTAGATTTTTAGATAATTATGGAAAACTCTTACATAAAAAATTGGGTATATAAGAAACTCATTCATAAAAATCTATATCATCTCACAATAAGTTCTTAAAATATAGTAACCTTATTAAGTAAAAAATACTTAAAACCTTTATTTAAAACCTGGTGAAATTGAAAACATAATAAGGGTGAGCTTAAACGTTCAGTAAGGATAAACATAATCATTATCAATTAAATTTCATCAATGGTTGTAAGATGAGTATAAGGGTATGATTATATAATCAATGTATATGAAAATAGAATAAGATAATTTATAACTATCAAACATGGATCATAAATCATGATACATGGAATAAAGTTTTAAAATAAGACAAGATTCATATGATTCAATAATCATGATCTATCTTAAAACAATATTTAAACAAAGGATCCATTTGAACTCATAGCAATCATTGAAAAACTATGTAGGTATATTATAACATCAATATTCATCATGTAATTACCTAACCAGATAATTAATTTATCTCTTAAAAGTAACCTATAATAGTTAAACTCTATCATATCCTAGTATTAACATTACTCTATCGTCCCGTAAGAGTAAATTTCATCTAGTTAACTCTATCTCATTACCCAATGCATTGGAGGGATATATCATGGTCACCCCTAATCATGAGTTATACCAAGATCTAACATAATCTTAAACAATTTCCAAGAACCATAACATAAATATAACACATGAAATATTTTATTTTTCAACATAATAATAACCATTGTTCTTTTATATCTTGATTTACTCATGGAAAAGAAATGGGTTCCATCACAATCTCTTTGAAAAAATCATAATCCATCTATAAAAATAATGATAATGGTATCATTAAAATATATCCTCAATTGAGTATAATTAAAATAAAGGGTTGTTTTTTCTGATGAATATAAATAACATAAAAATATCATTAAAAAAACTTGACGAAAATATACTTTTCACTTTCGAAATCACTTTTAAAAACTAAAAAATCAAATAATATTATGGAAATACTTTTCTTTGAAAATAATATTTGAATTTTATAGAAGGATATTTAAAGAAAATAATGGTTATGATGATGGGAAAACCCATTTATTCTGTAAATATTAAAAAACATTCTTTTCAATATTTTGTAAATAAATTCAAAAGTGACTCATGCAAAAAATGTTAAGAAATATCCTTTTAAAACCATTCAAAATAAGATCAAATATCATGTAAAATAACTTTATAAAGTAATTTATGTTTATGAAATAACATTATTGAAAACATTTTAGAAAATATGGATAGGGAAGGGAAATTTTTTCTGACCGAAAGAGGATAAATTTGGCCAAATTTTTTTCAAAACATTTTCGGAATCATTTTGAGTACTAGAGTGAGAAAGACAATTCAAAAACATCAAAATTACAGAAATTTTACTACCTCGACACCAGAAGAATAGATTCGATGCCTTACTTTATTACATTAACATTATTACAAGGAATCAAATATTAAAGGACCGAACAATTTAGAATTTTTGTAAAACTAGATTACATACATGATACCCATAATACATTGGTAAAAGAAAATAAATCATAATATAATTAAAATCTCAATATCCTTGAAACATATTCAAAGTGTTCCTATTTGTAGCCTAGGTAAAGGAAACATAATAACGGTGAGAAAAAATGCTTAGTAAGGGTAATTAAAGAGGAATAAATAATAAATCAATAAGAATAAATCTAAATGGAAAGGTAAATAACTAAGAACACATACCATTTAAATAACCGGATAAGGCATAATTGATATGGCAAGGTAAATAACTAAAACACGTGTCATTTAATCAATAAACTAAGAATGAAATGAATCCATAAATTTTATCATATGAAAATATCATGGATAATAATAATAATAACTGAAATATAAATTAATGTAATTCTTAATTATTGGAAATCATGTCTAAGGAACATGAAAACCTATACCATCAAGACCTTTTACAAGATGATTTAAAACTATAGGTAGAAACCCGTTTAATTTGGACAACTGATTTATCTCTTGAGAACCTATCAATGAATTGAGGGGATATATAAATTTAAGCTCCCACCCATCACTGTTATTACAAAATCATTCCTCATATTGAGTAATCATTTTACCTAATAAAGAGTATTCCTTATCAAATATCCATATTAAATAAAAGATATAGATTTATCAATAATTCCCAAGTTAATCAAATAACTATCAAATTAAACACCATGTGTAAAAATGGTATATAGTTTAGGAAATAATAATATCCATCACCTAATAATGTGGATATTTATGTAAATTTATAACGAAAAATGATTATAATAAATTTATTGTTTCGAGAGGAGGTTAATAATCACAAAAGAAAGTGAGTTGCAAAGATAACTTTTACCACTTGGTAACTTTCAAGCTAAAACCCTTGGGTAAAATAATTAAAATTGAATATTAAAATACCATGAATTATAAGTTAATAATGATATTAAATGAAAAATGTTACATTATATATACCACATTAAAGTTAATTGGTGAATAACAACAAATAAGTCTCAATTGAATGTAAATTGAGACGAAATCTATTACCTTGTGTTCCCTTTTGGTTGAATGTCATTTAACCTCGTGTATTACAGTATTAATCATGTAACTAACCTATAAAATAAATATATTCATATTTATAATATCATATATTATCTTCTTATAATATCTTATTACCCATTTGTTAATAATCTTTCATTATTTTCACTATTCTGTGTGTTAATTGCTTAGTTTTTCGAGTATGTTTTGACGTGTTATTTTTTATCTTCTCACCTAGATCATGATTTCATCATATATAAAATGTAAACCATTATTTAAATATCATATATATTTAGTATATATTTATTTAGAGTAATCCATAAAATTTTGAGATAGGAAATGAAATGCCCCGTTCATGGAGATGGTAGGTTGTGCGTACCCATGAACATTACTTCTGTTTCTTTATCATATTAAAAGAATGAAAATTAAATGATATAAGTGTATATTATAACTCCAATATAATATTTATTTCATATATGTCACATATTTTTATTAAAATTTTCCTCAATACATTCCATGTATAGCATGAACGAATCACATTGCTTAGAGGAGGCGGTAGTCTACACGTCCACAAATGATGTTATCGTATTCCCAAAAAATGGAAATCATAAATTTATGTGTTATATAAAAATTAAATAAGAATAAATAAATCATAAATATCATATATATCATATATAAACTATAAATACATCATTATTACAACCTTTATAGGTGGTAATGTAAGAACAAATGACATCAGTTCGTGAGGCGGTAGTCCTCCATACACATGAACTATGATTATGTATCTCATTTGATAGATGTGTGTGAAAGTGTAGATATAACTCTTAGAATAAAAAAATATAATTATTTGAATATAATTATTTTATTATATAATCATTATACAACAATAATTTAATGGGTGGAGAAGTAAATAAAATAAAAGTGGTCATTGAATAACATTACCTCAATTTTAGGTAACTCCTTTGGGTTTATACCAAATGAATTACTTGGTAAGATTTCTTCCCAAATTGAAGATTATATGGGAGTGTAGGGATATTGTGAGCTTATTTGGGTATATTTTTTATGATAAAAAGGGCTTTATATGTGTGAATAAATTGGACGGGTGAGTGCCTTTTTATAGTGGAGGAGTGACATTCTTATAAATATAAAAAAGTAAACACTGTTGAGAGGTCTCTTTACATAATGTGAATCAAATGATAAAAAATATTATATAAAAGGGATTATATGGTATAAATATGGCCATAAAATAGGTTTTATATATGTTTCTATGTTATTTTGACCCTTAAGTTTAAGGTTTAGTCACTTGTTAAGTTTAATTTTACCTTAATCGTTATAATTAATTTTAATTGTATTCACTAATATTTTTTGCAAAAAACTAATTTGAACTTAATATAAATTATAAATTATGATGATTCCAAATATGGATTCAATTTTTCCAAATTCAAATCCCATAAGTGGTATAAATTAATTAAAATTTAATCCCAAAGACAGGATGACATAATGGGTTTTTTAAGTAAAAATGTTCACAAGATTGAAATGTTTTATATCCAATTTCAGTGTGAAATTGATTCAAATGACCTAAATTAGATTAATTGATGTATAATTTAACTAAATATACTTTAAAACCAAATTAAAATATAATTTAACTATATAAATTAATTTGATTAAAAATTAGTTTTCATTTAAAATTTAGTATTCTTCACTATTCATTAAAAATGAAACTTCACAGAAAAATAACAAAAATTCACCCTAAGATAATTTTAAATTAATATTTAAAAAGTGAAGTTTATTTTTACATTTAAAATTTATTAAATTTCCAAAAAAAAATTTTAAATAAGGTTCATCATCAAAAGGAGGCAAAATTATCTTTAGAAAAAATATTGTTTTATGCGTAAAATGGGGTTTGTTCTTGTCTTATGTTTATTAAATCTATTGTATGAATGTAAAAATTATTTGATTTAATATTTAATATATATATTTCGTTATTATAATTCACTAATGGTAATTAATTTAATTTATTAGGATAAAGCACCTTTGGTGTATAATAAGAGTTTTTATAAAAACATCCCCTTTATATTTAATTAGTTCTTATATTCATTTCTAGTTAATTGGTAACCAATGAATTCAATAATATATATTAATATTTTAGTTAACACTATTCATAAGTACTAATTAATATCTAGGTTATATATTATTATATTAAATAATAATATTTTAATAATATATTGTTGTTCGGTAAAACTCGGTCTTGCATGTAATGCAAACTATTGAACAAAATCATTGCGTGAAATGCAATATAAAATCAATATTGTGTGAATTGAAATATATATAATAAATTTAATCTATTTAAAATAGAAAACACATTGTAAAGTCTCAAGATATTATATTCCCTTATATACTTTTTTTCGTGTTATATACGCTGCCAATTACAATGTTCTTATTTTAGAATCTCTGGGTGTTACATTTTCCCCACCTTAAATAAATTGAGTCCTCAAAATTTAAACATGGTATCAGTAATCAAGGGTTTTATATTTGAAAATAAACTATTTTTGAAAACCCCACATCATAAATAGAGTTAATAACACATTTCTTAATAAGAAGGAAAGGGAAATTTAAGGTCACCACAAAACTAGGCTTTCGAATAGGAGAACATTAGGGAAAACTTAGACATGGAAGAGAAATATAACTCTCAAGTTTTTATGGAGAGTGATGGAGAATATGTTCATATGAAAGTTGATGACCATGACTTCATAAACTAGATCTATGAAAAAGGTCATTGATATCATCAAAAATGATGATAATAGGATAACATTTTTGTTTCAAGAACCTTTTCCTAAAGTCAAGAAATTATCTCACTCTATAAGAATATAAGTAAATATACATTTATATTTCATAAATTAAATCTTATAATTTGGTTTTGAAATACTTCTACTTATTTTCTTAGCATATATTTCATCATATGGTTAAGTAATACATTAACCTCTAAAACCTCATATAAAGATCAAATTAAACCATTTCATAAATGGATAGCTTTTACAAAAGATTATGATCCAACACTTCAGAATAATTTCCATGGTAGTTAGTAGTATCCAATTTAGTTTATCCATATCAATCATCTCTTTATCTAAGAATCATTATCTCAGCATTAGGAAAATATTAACTCTTATCTTTCCCTCAACCATATATTTTACAAAAAAATTAACTTGCTACTGAATCACTTTTCTTGGTACTGTTCAACATACGATCTCAAATATTTAATGAAAAATTATTACAGTACAATAATTTTCATAATTAATATGATAAGAAAATCATCAATAAAATACTTTTACAACATATTTCATAGATCTAAATATATAATCCCATTAATCATTCTACTCCAGTTGTGTTAATAACATATGTCTAGGCTCAATCCCTTAGATTCTTATGAGGTATATTACCTTGAATCTTGGGAAATTTATTTGAATAGTTCCCCATATCCTTACAGTTATAACATTGAATAACAATTTTTTCCTTCTTCCCTTTTCATTATTTTTCCTATTTATCCTTTTCTTTGCATATATAACAAACTCCCAATCTTTTCAATCATTTTCCAGGGTGATTCTTTCCATAGTTATCAAATGTTGGAAAATACTTATTTCCCTTATTCCCTTTATTTGTTATTTGATATTCCAACCTCGTATTATCTTTATTTAATTTTAATCCATTAGACTTGAAGAATTGTTTTTATATCCTTATAAAACATAAAACTATTTAATCCTATAAAGAAAAGTTTTGAGACACTAACTCCTTTCAGAGACTTGGCTTAAGCCCTTCAAAAAAGAGATTAATCTTGTACTCTATGTTACATATGATATTCATAACATACCTTTCTAACCTTGTAAAGGTATCTTCATACTCTACAACACTTTCTTCCTCCTTTTTCTTTAAACTAAGAAACTTTCTCTTCATCTCAGTTTGTTACTCACGTGAGAATATTTTTTGAAGAATGTCTGCTTAAAATATTTCTATTATATGAGTTTAATTTCCTCTTTCTTCCTAGTATTCTGGATCAACAACCGCCATTTATCAGAATCTCCATTGACATAATACACTAAAAGTTTAACCTCTTCTTTTTCACAACATCCCAGTACCATGAATATCTTATCCAAATACTTAATCTATTTCTCAGCCACCATTAGGTCAATAGTCCCACTAAATGAGGGGGGATCTTTCACATAATGCAATCCAACATCAAAGAATCTCATTATGGAATAGGTTTCTCCATCTGGGTAAGGTTATTTTTCATAACTTTATTAATATTCCCTAATATATCCATAACTTTCTCAGTTACAATACTAGCTATATCGGCTTTATCAGTAGGCAAACCTCTACATTGTCCATAAGTATTGATACCATTTTTTTCTTCCAATAGCCATTTTTAAATAATGGAATATACTAGATTAGATCATAACATTATGTAACATAATTTAGAATCCAAAAACTAGTTAAATACTTGTCATAAATTGAAAAAAATATCCATAACTAATCTCATAATAATAAAAATGGTTTCTTTAGGGATACCTTTACTTTCAAATCCTTCATAATGGTTTGTAAAGAAAATGTGACTTGTCCTAAGAATATCCCTTGGGAGTTTTAAACTAGGTTCAAATTAAGGTACATTTTCATGTACTAGGATATGCTTGATTCAGGCCCAATACACCTTTTCGTATTTCTTACCCCTAGGTATATTTGTGCCAAAACCACTTCCACTTGTAGTATTCAGACAGGGATGTATTTCTAAGAAGACTCACATAATCTCTACCTTACCAAAATTATAAGATGTTATTCTATACTTATCCTCAAATTATATCTTAGGGTTATTTTCCCTAATCTATTTTTTCTAAATCTAGTTTCTATGGTTTCTACTAAACTTCCTCTAATAACAACTATAATACTATGATCCCAAAAGACTAGAGTCGGTGCCTTACTTCATTACATTAGCATGATTACAAGGAATCAAATCCTGAAGGACTGAATAGTTTATCATTTTTTGAAAACCAGGTTACATACATGATACCTATAATATATTGGTAAAATAAAATAAATCATAACATAATTAAAATATTAACATCCTTGAAACTCATTCAAAGTATTTCTCTTCATAACCTAAGGAAAGGAAACATAATAAGGGAGAGCTAAAAATGATCTTTAAGGGTAAGTAAAGTGGAATAAATAATGAATCAATAAGAATAATTCAACATGGAAAGATAAATAATTGATAACACATGAAATTTAAATAATTAGATAAGTCATAATCAATATGGAAAGGTAAATAATTGAAACACATATCATTTAGTCAATAAAATGAGAATTAAATGTATCCATAGATTTTGTCATATGAAAACCTCATAGATAAAAATAATAATAATAATAATAACTGAAATATTAATTAAGGTAATTCTTGATTATTATACTTCATGTCTAAGGCACATAAAAACTTATACCATCAAGACCTTTCAAAAGACAGATTAAAACTACAGGTAAAAACCCATTTAATTTGGCCAACTAATTTGTCTCATGAGAACCTATCAATGCATCGAGGGGATATATAAAGTATAGGCCCCATAAATAACTAATAGTATAAATCATTCCTCATATTGAGTAATTGATTTAATTAATAAATAGTATTCCTTATCAAATATCTATATTAAATAAAAGATATGGATTTATCAATAATTCTCCAGTTAATCAAATAGCTATCAAAGTAAAAAACTGTATGTAAAAATGGTATATATTTTATCTAATAATAATATACATCACCAAATAATGTGTATATTTAAGGAAATTTCCAATTAAAAATTATTATAATAATGTTATTGTTTCAAGATAAAGTTAATAATCACAAAATAAAGTGAGATTGGAAAGATAACTTTTACCACTTGGTGATTTTCAAGCTAAACCACTTGGATGAGATAATTAAAAGTGAAACTTAAAATACCATGAATTATGATTGAATAATGATATTAAATTAAAAATGGGAAATATATACACCATATTAAAGTGAATTGGTGCATAATAATAAATAAGTCTCAATGAAATGTAAATTGAGACGAAATCTCTTACCTTGTGTTTCCTTTTGAGTGAACATCCTTTAACCTTATGTATAATGGTTTTAATCATGTAAATAACTTATAATAGAACCATAATAATATTTAAAATATCATATATTATCTTATTATAATGTCTTATTACTCATTTGTTAATAATCTTTCATTATTTTCACTATTTTGGGTGTTAATTGCCCAGTTTTTTGAGTATGTTTTGACTTGTTATTTTTGTTATTCTCACGTAGATAATGATTTCATCATATAAAAAAAGTAAAAAATGATTTAAATATCATATATATTCAGTATATATATATTTATAGTAATCCAAAAAAATTGATATAATAAATTAAATGCACTGTTCCTGGAGATGGTAAGTTGTACATATGCATGAATGCTACTTCCATTTCTTTTTTGTATTAAAAGAATGAAAATTAAATGATATATATGTATATTATAATTTTATTATGATATTTATTTCATATATTTCATATATTTTTATTAAAATAATCCTTAATTATTTCTATTTATAGTGTGAATGAATCGCATCACTTTGAGGAGGCGGTAGTCCACACGTCCACAAACGATGTTATCATATTCCCACAAAATGGAAATCATAATGGTATATGTTGTATAAAAATTAAATAAGAATAAAGAGATAATAAATATAATATATATTATATATAAACTATAAATACATCATTATTTTAAACTTGAAATGTGGTAATGGAAGAATGAACGACATCGGTTCACGAGCCGGTAGTCCGTCGTACACAAGAATGATGATTGTATATCCCATATGATGGATGTGTGTTAAACTGTAGGTTGAAATATTAGCATAAAAACATCTCAGTATATTTAAGATACCAATTTTATTATATAGTAATGATATAAAAATAATTTAAGTGGTGTATAATTAAATAAAACAAAAGCGATTGTTGAAGAACGTTACCTCTTATTCGGGTAACTCCTTTTGGTTTATACCAAAATACTTCTTTGGTTGGATTTATTCCCAAATTGAGGATTCTATGAGGATATTATAGATATTGGTATATTATTTCAGGATATTTTTTACAAGCTAAAGGACCTTATATGTGTTAATATATGGGAGGGTTGAGTGCCTTTTTATAGTGAAGGAGGAGTGATGTTCTTGTAAATATAAAAAGGTAAACACTATTTAGAGGTCTCCCTTATATAATGTACCTCTAATAATGAGAAAAAATAAATAAAATGGAATATATTTTTTAAATAAGTACATACAATAGGTTTTGGATATGTTTCTAGGTTATTTTGTCCCTTAAGTTTAAGGTTTAGTCACTTGTTAAGCTTTATTTTACCTTCATCACTGTAATTAATTTTAACTGCATTCGCTAATATTTTTGGTAAAAAACTAAGTTTATCTTACTATAAATTATAAATTATTATGATTCAAAATATTGAATACATTTTTTCAAATTCAAATTACATAATTGGTATAAATTAATTTAAATTTAATCCTGCAGATGGGACGACAAAATGAGTTTTTAAAAGTAAAAATGTTCAAAAGTTTGAAATGTTTTCATATCTAATTTCATTTTAATATTTATTAAAATAGAATAAATTGGATATATTGATTTATAATTTAACTAAATATACTTTAAAACCAAATTAAATATGATTTAACTATATAAATAAGTTATATGAAAAGGCAATTTTCAATTAAAATTCAGTATTTTTCACTATTCATTAAAAATGGAACTTCAAAGAAAAATAAAAAATTCACCATAAGATAATTTTACCATTAAAGTTTAAAAAATTCAGATTATTTTTACAAATAAAATTCATAAAATTTTCAAAATTTAGTTTTAAATAAGTTTTTCCATCAAAAGGCAGCAAAATTGCCTTTAGAAAAAATATTGTTTTTTATGCGTAAAATTGGGTCTGTTTTTATCATATGCCTATTAAATCCATTGGATGAATGTAAAAAATATTTGATTGAATATGTAATATATATATATATATAATTAATATCATTAACTAATAGTAATTAATTTAATTTATTATGATAAAACACCTTTGGCACATTACAATATTTTTTATAAAAACATCCCCTTTATATTCAATTAGTTCTTATATTAATTTATAATTAATTAGTATCAAATTAATTAAATCATATATATTAATATTTTATTTAATAATATTCATAAATTCTAATTTAATGGCTAGGTTATATCTTATTATATTAAATAATAATATTTTAATAATATATTGTTGTTCAGTAAAACCCGGTCATGTGTGTAACGCAAACTATCAAACAAAGTAATTTCATGAAACAAAAGATAAATTAAATGTTTCATGAATTGAAATATATTTAATCTATTTAATATATTTAAAATAAAAAATATACTATAAATTCTTGAGATATTATATTCCCTTACATGCTTGTTGTTGTGTGTTATACACACTATCAATTACAATGTTCTTATTTTAGAATCTTAGGGTGTTATAAAAATATATAGATGAGGAGAAAAATTAAAGGGTTTATAAAATAAGGATAATATAATTTATCAATATATATTCAAGTATAAATAATCCTAATTAAAAATGGGATTGAAACATAAATCCCTTACCACTTTCATATCTTTTTAAATATAAGTCCCATGGAAGAATAACAGCAAATGAATCTATAAATATCATGAAAATAAGTGTATTTGTTATATTATATATCAAATGGGTAGTGTATACAACTTATAAAATAAAATAGCTTTATAACATAAACATTTGTCCTAGAGAAATAAAATTTGAGAAAAATAACCCTTATAAAGATCATATCATTGA
Source organism: Viscum album (assembly GCA_963277665.1). Lineage (NCBI taxonomy): Eukaryota > Viridiplantae > Streptophyta > Magnoliopsida > Santalales > Viscaceae > Viscum > Viscum album. The sequence goes on from OY728165.1 coordinate 934,291,349, forward strand.
ATTGAGAATTAATCAATAGAGAGATTATTTGTAAAAAAATTAAATTCACACAAAATAAGTGGGAATAAAACAAAAAAATAATTTTACACATAATATTTCTATAATATAATCAATGAATAATTAATATAACCGAATGAAAGAAGATTGAGTTATGAAACTCCTACCTTTTCCTTTGTGTCACTTCCCTTGATTGATCTTAAGGCCTTTGTAAGAGAGTTTTATGATCACGCCAGTGGAATGTGTATTTAGGAATAAATTTTTATAGAGTTATTTGGGAATATTTTTTATAGTAGACCCTAATTTTATTTTTGTTAAAAAACATTTAAGTGGTTTCATTTTTATATGCGAAAATCAATGGTTTTTTTAAATTTTTCAAAATTTAAGGGTTATAAAGGTAATTGTAAAAATTTAAATTGGAACACATAAGGACCAAGAATGATATTCTTGAGATTTTAATATCTATATGAGTAAAAATATACTTTTTATATTTTTTTAATTATTTAAGAATAAATTTTAAACATTAAATACCATTTAAGGTCTTTTTCATCTCTATTCAGAATACTTGACTTTAAAAATGTCATGACAAATACCGATTTTGAATATAATTTATTATATCATCAATTATCCTTACTAAATATATTTCAAACTCATTAGATACTCAAAATAATCTAAATATTATTATTTTTAATTTCTTTATAAATATTTATTTAATTGTTTTTCTGTTTTCGTAAATGTCTCGCCATCACGATGAAAGTGTTTTAGACAATTATAATAATTTTTTAAATTAAAAATAAATTACTAACATAAAAAAACTATTATAAATAATTTTTATCATTTATATTCATTCTTAAGTAATATATATTCTCATTAATATCATGAAAACATATTTAATAGGTTGTTTTGACTTTTTGCATCTTTCACAAGCATTGTATAAGACTTTGGATAAGATTCTTGTCATATAAATCTAAAGTTTGAAAATATAAATCACAATAATAATTTATACATAATATTTAATAAAAAATGATAATACTTTTCTATTCATAATTATTATCATTAGGACACTAAATTTTTATTTTCCAATGTTCCGCAATCACTACATCAGCACTAAAAATGAATGTCATATTTATCATGAAACAAATTCTAATTTATTTGTTTTGAATTATATTTTCAATATATTTTTACTATATTATCATACATTATTCTTTCCATAAGTTTCATAAATTTACATATCATATTTATGTTATGATAATAAAAAATATATTGTATTACATTAAAACTGCATTTTTTCCAGTATTCAACAAAATTTGACTACAAACACTCTAAGAAAATAATAAAATTAGAATAAAAAATTTTAAAACATTAATAAACTTTTATTAAATTCTGTAATAATAATTCAATATGCTACATTATCCAAAACACATCAAATTATCTAGTTTTTCTCATTTTACCTTTACTAAGTGATAAAGTTTACAATGATTACTATTCAAAATGAATAAAAATAAAAGGGAAATGTTTAAAAAAATTAACTTTATAATTAAAAATATTAAATAAAATTTTCAAGATTCAATTTCAGAAATTTTAAGAAATCAATTTTAATATAAATTCATAAAACTCAATGAAAAACTGTTTTTTGAAAATGCATTTTTTAGCCCAAAAATTAACTTACACCAAAATAATGTAGAATGTTGATACAAATGTAATTAATTATATTTTATCTAGTTAAATAAGTCTTATGATACTTTGATATCAAATTAAAATCATAATGGGTCTTTTTAATGAAAATAAATGACAATTTTTTGGAAAAAAATTGATATTTTTTACAATTCAATGAAAAATAAATCTATTCAAAAAATTCCCAAAATTTTAACCTAAGATAATTTTAAAATTATTATTAAAAAATGATATAATTTTTATAAATTACCATTTATAAAATTTCCATAAAATAATTATATTATCCACTCACAAAAAGTAATAAAAATCATTTTTGAAGAAAACACATTTTTAAAGCATGAAACAACTTTATTGAAAATTGAGTACTTATTTATTATGTATTGATAAATAAATTTAGATTATATAAAACCATTATAAATATTATTCATAATATATTTATTACTATTTATACCTAAAAATTTAATGGATAGGTTATAAGGGTCGCATTTAAATAATAATATTTCATGGTTCTTTTAAGCTCGGTGTTGCGTGTTGTATACGTTATCGAACAGTGTGTTATTTTTCAAATATTGGGGTGTTACATACTCCCCCCCCCAACACCAATAAAATGTGTCCTTTAAATTTCAATATGATCTCAATAATCAAGGATTTTATATTTTAAAATACCTATGTTGAGACCCCATTTAATAAAAGTGGTTAAGAAAACTTCCTCCTGAAAAGAGAGAAAGGTGAATACAAAGGTCATCTGGAATAACACATAAATAGGTTTAGTTGGAAGTGAAAATATAGACCTGAAGGAAAAAAATAATTTCCAAATAATTATGGAGAGTGAAAAATAACATTGATTACAAGAGAGTGAATTATTATGAGAAAATCAATGACCACAAAATCATAAATCAATGAGGTTTGAAAAAGGTCATCGATTCACCAGAAATTATGGTAATAGTATATCATTTTTGGTTTAAGATACTTTTCCTATATTTGAAGAATCCTTTTACCATCTATAAAAATACATAAGGAAATATACTTTCTTGATAAGTATAAATTCATCCTTTAATCAATTTCCACTATAATATCATCTTTTTCTCCAAACAATGAGTATTCAAGATAAATTTTTCATTCCTAAATCACTAAATAAGCTTCAAACAAATCGAAGTATCCACAAAAATATAATAAGTTATTCATCATATCTTTATAATTTATCCAAAACCAAAATGGTTAGAAAAATGTAATATAATATGAATAATCATTCATATAAGTAAATACAACATTAATCTCTAAAACCTCAACTATAATACACAATGTTCTACTTAAATAATTCAAAAAATAACTATCCATATAATTCATCAAAATATTACTAACTAAGATTGAAACTCAAATATTAAAATTATTTTGATAACATATTCTTCCAATATGAACATAAAATTTATCTCTAAATAGCAGTAATCACTCTTAAAGTATCATACCAAAAATGTATATTCCATAGTCATATATTATCCAAAATATACTAATTATTTTTTAAAATAAAGTCAAAATAAAATCATATATTCTTACAAAAGATAAATCAACCTATATTCCTCAAATAATAACCCATATTAGGCAAAAGTATCTCTATTTACCTAAATCATATAATATCCCCAAAATATTAAACTTATTTAAAAATACCATTAGTCACCTGGTCACCAAATCCCTTCTAAATCCCATGGTTATCTATAAAATTAATCATATGTTACAACATGTAATAACTATTTTATCCCAAATGACCATAATTACCTCAACATTGAAGATAATATTAACCCTAAAGGACATCAAATAACCTTTTCACTAAAATACATACTAAACCTAAGGGTTTTATTACCATAAATGCCTCAAAAATACTCTTAAACATCTTAAAATTCCATCACATAAAACCTAAAAGGGGGTATCTATGACTTTAAAATTATGATCAAACTTAAACTTATTAACCCATGATGGTACTCATTACTCTTAAGTTAACCTCACATGAAAACATTGTAATCATTAATGTTATTTAAACCATTTTTTTGATACCAGCTATAACAGCATCGAACTCGCACGCCTAGATCCAATGCTAAAACATAATCCTTGTATTTATACATTTGATACAGATAAACATGACCCAATTTTAACCCTTAAAAACATATAAAATCAAACTGAAATATTGGATCACTTACATTCCCAAGTTTATTTTAGGTTTATAGTTTCATAGAATTATGAAAAACTCTTACATAACAACTTGGATGCATAAATAACTTGTTCATAAAAATCTACATCATATCCCACTAACTTCATCACATATAGTAACCTTCTTAGGTATAACATAATTAAAAACATTCTTAATAGCCTGGGGAAATCAAAAATATAATCAGGGTGATCTCAAATGCTCAATAAGGGTAAACAAAATCATTATTAATTGAATGTCACTAATGAGTGTAAAATGGTCATAAGGGTATAATTACATAATTAAAGTACATGATCATAACATAAGATATATCATACCCATAAAATGTGGATTATAAATCATGAGATATGGAATAATGATTAAATATAATACAAGAGTCATATAATTCAACAATCATGAGCCATGTGAAAACAATACTTGACTAAAGGATCCATTGGAAATCATATAAATCATTGAAAAACTATGTAGGTATCCTTGAACATCAACATTCATCATGTAATTACCTAACCAGATAATTCCTATATCTCTTAGGAGTAACTTATAACTGATAAACTTCATCATATATAAGGAGTAACAAAACTTTTTCATCACTTAGAGGGGACTTTCATCTAGTTAACTCTGTCTCATTACCCAATGCATTAGAGATATATATCAGGGTCACTCATCGTAATGAGTTATATCAGGATCACTTGTCATCATGAAAACTTTCAATGAACCATAACTTAATCATAACACAAGAAATATTTCATTTTTTAATATAACAATAACAATTTTTATTTCATAGCTTCATTTACCCATGGAAAGGAAATTGGTTCCATCACAATATCTTTAAAACAATCATAATCCATCTAGAGAAAGAATAATTATGGTATCCTTGAAATATATACCTAGTGAATAATAATTAAAATAAAGTTTTGTTGTCTTTTATGGATATAAATACCATAAAAATATCTTTGAAAACATTCTTGAGGAAAATACCCCTTTAATTTTGAAAATCGCTTTTAAAAACTAAAAAATCACAAAATATTATGAAAATAATTTTCTATAAAAATAAATTTTGTGACATATAAAAGGATATTTAAATTATATAACTATCATTTTGATGTGGAAATCCATTCATGTTGTAAATTTTAAAAATAAACAATCCTTCCAATCTTTTGTAAAGAGATTCAAAAGAGACCCATGTGGAAAATGTTATGTTTTTTTGTTCGAATACATTTTAAAATAATATCAAATATCATGTAAAATAACTTAAGAAAATAATTTATGTTTATGAAATAACATTATTGAAAATATTTTAGAAAAAAATGGATATTTAAGTGAAATATTTTCTAGATGAAAGAGGAAAAATAAGGTAATATTTTCTTTTCCAACGAGCTTGTACCTAAGTGGTACAAGCTCCTGCTTGGCATCCAAAAGACCCAGGATCAAATCTGGGCAAGGATAAAATTTTGAGACTGTAGCAGTACTGTAGCAGGGGGAACTATAGAAATATTGTAGCAGCGGTGACTGTAGCAATGGTGGTACTATAGTGGTGGAGGCACTACAGCAGAACTGTAGCGGCGGCAGTACTGTAGTAGCGCAGTACTGTAGTAGTACTATTCACTAAGGGGTCCTTTGGGTCAAAAAATGGGCTTTAAAGCCTTGTATTTAGGTCACTTGGCCTTGGGACTTTAGGATATGTAATGGGTCTCCCTCTAGAGAGACTAAAAATAGGCCTTTCCTTTAATAATAAATTGAGGCTTTGGCCCCGACCTTTAAAAAAAGGTCATCTTTTCTTCAAAAAAATTATGAATGATTTTGAGTACCAAAGAGATAAAGATGGTAATAAAACATAAAAATTCCAGAAATATCCAGAGGATGAGAAAAATGAAATGGTTTTATCAAATACAGATCATATAATTTCTCAATATATATTAAAGCATAAATAATTTCAATTAAAAATGGGATTGAAACATAAACCCCTTACCACATTCATAACTTTTGAAACATAATCCTCATGAAATTATAGGATCAAATGAATCTTTAACTATCATGAACATAAGTATATTCATGATATAACTTGTCAAAGAGGTAGTATATAACACTAATAAAATATTATAGGTTTATAACATAAACGTATCTCCCAAAGAAAAAAAATTTGGGACAAATAACCCTTATAAATATCATATCATTTAATTAAAAATTAATCAGTGGAGTGATTATATGTAACAAATTTAAATCCACATAAAAAAATTTTAAATTCAATGTAAATCAAAAATATATATTAATTTCACATATAATCTTGTAATAATATAATCAATGAAGAAGTGATATAACCCAATGAAAGAAAATTGAGTTAAGAAACCCTTACCTTTACCTTTGTTTATTTTCCCTTGCATTGATCTTAAGGCCCTTGTAAAATATGTTTATGATCGCCCTAATGGTTTGGGTATGTGGTAACATATGTTTAGAGAGGTATTTGGATAGTTTTTTAAGAGAAAGACCTAATTTTAGTAGGGTGAAAAATGTTGAAGTGGATCTGTTTTTATAGAAAAAAATCAATGGTCTTTTCACAATTTATCAATCTTTAAGGGTTATAAAGGTAATTATAAAAATGAAAAGTGTCACATATAAGGAACATGAATGATATGATCTAAAATTTAATATCTTTATGATTCATGATATATTTTTTATAATTTTTTGATGATTTAAAAATCTCTTTTAAATGTTAAATACTATTTAAGGTCTTTTTCATCACTATTCACAATACTTGACTTTTAAAACATCATAAAAACTACCAATTTAAAATATAATATATTATATCATCACTTATACTTCCTAAATATTCTTAAAATTTATGATATACTTAAAATCATCTAAATTTTATCATTTTTATTATTTTTAAAATTATTTATTTAATTATTTTACTATTTTCATATACATCATGTGATCATGGCAGCAATATTTTAGGCAATTATAATAATTTTTTAAAAAAATATTAACATAAAAATAATTTATCATACATATTTTTTATCATTTATATTCATTCATAAGTAATATACATTCTCATTCATATCATCAAAACAAATTTAATATGTAATTTTGACTTTTTGCATCTTGTGTAAACATTGCATAAGAATTTAGATAATATTCTTGTAATATAACTCAAAAGTTTGGAAATATCAATAAAATCATAATTTATACATAATATTTAATAACCAAGTCTTTAAATTAATTTTTCCTTCTCAATTATTATCATTATGACAATAACGTTAACTTTTCTAGCATTGTGCATGCACGGTGTCAGCACTGAAAATGATTTCCATATTCATCAAATAAATTATAATTTATATTTTTTGAATTATTTTTTTATTATTTTTTTATTATATTATCATAAATTATTCATTTCGTAAGTTTTTTAAATTTATATATTATATTTTTTTATGATAATAAAATATATTGTATCTCATAAAAACTATATTTTTCTAATATTCACCAAAATTTGATATTAAACACTCCAAGAAAATAATATAATTCATATATAAATTTTTTAAACATTAATTTAATTTTATTTATATCCCTAAAAATCGTTCAATGACTAAAATTATTCAAAACACATAAAATTTAAAACTTTTAAATCTATTTAGTTTGATTTTTTAGCAGCTTATACAAATGTTGCATTAACGATGTGTAAGTATTCTAGGTATTTATATCATTTATAAAAATTGGAAATAAATTAATATCATAAAAATAATATATTCATAATCAATATAAATATTAATTATATTTCATAACTTATTTTAATCCTTGTGATAAAATATTAAATTTTTTAAAGCAAAGAGAGTGACATTTTGTTTTTATACATTTCTTAAAAAATATTTATGTAATTATCAATGAAAAGTGGCATAAAGTCTCTATATTTTTTAGAATTATATGTGTATTTATTAAAAAACTCATCCAATGGTATTAGGAAAATTTTTGGGGTGATTTTAAGGCCTTACCCCATTGTTTTAACCATGTTTTACCCATTTTACCCTTACCGAGGTAATAAATTTTACCATGGTTACTATTTGTAACAACCAAGAATAAAAGAGAAAATATTTTTCAAATGTAAACCTCATGATTCCAAATATGGAATAAATTTTTCATCATTCAATTTCTAAAATTTTAAGAAATTTATTTTAATAAAAATTCATAAAATGCGATGAAAAAATGTTTTTAGAAAATTATGTTTTTAAGCCTGAAAGTGAATTTATTCAAAAATAAAGTATAATTATAATTTAAATATAATTAATTAGATTATATATAATTAAATTAGTCTTATTTTACTTTCATATCAAATTCAAAGAATAATGAGACTTTTTAAGGAAGAGAAATGACACATTTATTAAAAACGATATTATTCACTATTCAATGAAAAATAAATCTTTTCAGAAAAATCACAAAATGTCACCCTAAGATAATTTTGATATATAAATTTTAAAAATGATATACTTTTATAAAATAACATTTCTAAAAGTGTTATAAATTAATTATATTATTCATTCTCAAAATAAATAAAAATCACTTTTGAAGAAAAAGTATTTTTTTAGCAAAAAATGACTACTAAAAATTGAGTGCTTATTTATTATGAATTGATTAATAAATTGGGATTATATAAAACCTTTAGAAATATTTTTCATGATATTTTTGTTAATATTCATACTTGATTATTTAATGGATATGTTATAATGGTCATATTTAAATAATAATATTTTATAGTTTGTTTAATCTTGTTGTTTTCTATTGTATACGCTATCGACCAAAGTGCTATTTTCAAAATCTTAGGATGTTATAGCATAAATATATTATATTTCTCAAATATTCTTAACCATTGACCAAAAATAATCAACTTCACCTTCAAAAAGATAAGCATCAAGAGTTTCCTTTTGATGTTCTGGTCAACCATGACTTAGAATACCTTCTCCAAGTCTTTAATCAGTTATTCAACTATAAAAGGGTAAGATGATCCATTAAATGTTGGAGGATGTTGTTTTATGAAATTATACACAATGGAAATGTTTCCTAGTAGTTAAAATGGTTTCCCTTTTATGTGGATACCACCACCATTTATATCTTGCATCAACTAATCCATCACAATAACAAACTGCTCTATTACAATTTTGATCATTCGAGGCTATTAATTTGAAATTATATTATCCTCTTGCTACGTTCTTAATTCATATTCCCTAATTAATTTATAGAAAATAATTATGAACATACATAGTTTAGATCAAGAAACATGATAATCTTCAAATCGTATATCATGATAAACATAAATTGGAATCTCTTAACGGTATTTAATTACATTATCCTAACCATTAAAATTATATAAATCTTCCTCTAATACCAAAAATAAGGCCCTAATACTTATTCATACCATAATTTCATTTTAAAACAAGAATTAATTTCCTTAAATTCTTTATTACCTTTTCAAGTTTATATTTTTATAGAATTAGGTCTTAAATAATAAATAATAAACCCATACATTACAAAGTGAACACTTCCAATCAGTATCCATTTTTTCCACATTTCAATAGTTTTAAAATGAAATATATTTTCCTTTCACAAAAAATATTCAAAATTTTCAAATTGACTTCATCATTGTTCCTACTCATCCTTAATTCCCAATAAAAACATTGAAAATATGGGATGAGAAAAAAAAAGCTTAATAAGGGACATATAAAATAGAATAAATAAACGCATTAGTCCATTTTAAAAACATAAGATCATATAAGATATTTTTTCCTTTAAAAAAATAAACTTTAAGCTCAAATAATCATTTACTTATGAAAATATAGTCGAAAAATAATAATCATTAAGTTTTATTAACATTATAACCCTTGAAAAACATTTTCTAAAAACATGCCTTTTACCCTAAAGGGAATAACCATTTATTTAAATAAAATATCATTAACTTTACCTTATAAAATCAAAAATTTCTATGAAAACTCTTTAGAAAGAATAGAAAATTCAAGTAGGTGCCTTGGAACATAATCTTTATATAACACTTACGAGATCCCTTACAAATAGAATAGAATACTTGGTTAATTCCAATATAATAATCCAAAGCCCATAATCATTTCCCAATGTATTGGATAGTCATATCGAACTCACCTGCCATCAGATCTATATTAGTCTCACCCATCATAAAAACTATGTTGAGCTCACCCTTCATTCGTAAAAAAATTCCAAGGACCATAACATCCATAAAACACATAAAATATTTAATTCCCATCATCAAACTCATAAATATATACTTTTTAACCCATAAGAAAAACATTTTTAGATATTGATATATCCTTTTTCCTTTAAAACCCAATTTTCAAAACTAAAACACCATGAACAAGGGGATGAAGGATTTTTCTTTGATGAAAAAAAGGAAGCTTATAAAGGAATCCAAACATAAAATAAAATTTATAGTGAAATTAAAATACTTTGATGTTTTATATGTTAAATTAGAACATTCCTTTTTCATTTTTTAAATAAATTCAAAACATTTCGTATAAAATATGTAAAAATATTCCTTTTCAAATCCATTAAAAGTAAAAAAAGACATAAAATGGACTTTATAATTCATTTATGTCATTATAAATGAATCTAGAAAATAATTTTAATAATTTAGACTTGGAAGAAAAATATTTAAAAAATAAATCATTAAACATTTAAAATGACTTTTTTAAGTTGAAACATCTCTTGCCTCATGTCTAACTTGTTGTGTACCTTCTTTATTTTCCTCTTATTCAAACAAACTCTTTATGATTATACATAAAGCCATACTATGTTTTTTTTTATGATTAAAACATGGCCTCTATGATATGGGGAGGGATGTTAGGAATGGATTTGTGCAGGGATTGTCTAATCTTAGAGGCTTTTGAAGTATGGATAGAAGAGGAGAGGGGGTTTCCTTTTATAAGTTGGGGAGAGGACACACTTGTAATTTTTCAAAATATTAAAATATATTAATGTATTAATCAAGAAAACTTGATCCAAAATGACTCATATTTGAATAATCAAAAAAATAGTGTCAAAATATGACCATCCAGTATGATTTAGATAGGTTTGCGGCCATTTTAACCCTTATATTTTTAGTTTAAACCCTTTAAACTCATTTTAACTCTTATTGTGGTAACTGAAATTTTTACAAAATTTACCATTCATAATGACCAAAAATGAAAGTGTAATCACTACCAAATTTTAATATTTTTATTCCAAATATGAAGTCCATTTTATTAAATTAAATTCCTATAATTAGCAAAAATTACTTTTAAAATAAACTCAAAAAACGTGATGAAAAATGGTTTTTTAGTAAAATGCATTTTTATTTATAAAAATATCACGTATAATTTTGATTCTAATGTAATAGTTTGGATTATATTTAATCAAAATATACTAATTTCATTTTAAAACCAATCCATAATAGTATATGAATCTGTAAATAGTTGAAAAGAAAAGATAGTTTTCTTAAAAATTAGTATTTTCTACTATTCACCCAAAAATCAAATTTTTTAGAAAATTCCCAAAACACTCTAAACTAATTTTAACCTGATAATATCAAGAAAATTTATACTTTTTTAAAATTAAAATTCTAAAATTTGGAAATTTAGATTTTAAATAAAACTATATAATACATATAAACTAATTACACATCAATTTGAGTTGTCTTTTTTTCAAGATAATAGAAAATGCATTTTAGTGTTTTGAAACACTAAAATTCACATGTAAAAGTCAAAACCATAATAAATGGCCTCATATTGACATGGAATACATGGAAAATAATCATTGAATTATTTCAAATTTGTATGAGTAGACAATAGATCAATCTAACATGTGGTGTGCCCAAAATGGCTGAATAAATAGTCTTTAATAATTTTATAGTATTTAAAAGTTTATGCCAGGGGTGAAAACTAAGATAAAAACCACTGATTACTTAAAAAACATAAGAAAATATCTGTAGATTGATTTATAAATATAGTAATTGAGCCCAAATCAATCTGAGTTTTTGTTTTATTAGTATGACCAAAAACATATTTTTAGTATCTTAAGATATTAAAATGTCTGTTTAATGGTCAAAACCTTATAAAACAAACTCATATTGATGTGAAATAATCAAAAAAATTATTTTGAATTATTTTTTATCTATACGGGTCGACAGCACATCAATATGCCATGTGGTGTGTTCGGAATGAATAAATAAGAATTTTTTAAATATTTGATGGTCTTTACAAACATGTGTCATGTGGTAACAAAGAAAAAAATGATTTATGATTTCTATTAAATCATAAAAAAATATACGTAAATTGATTTATGAAATGTAGGAACTGACACTACATCAATCCAAGTTATCATTTGTTCGGGACGATCGAAAATGCATTTTTAGTATTTTAAAACACTATAACATGCATGTAATGGTCAAAACCATATAAAATGACATGGTACTAACATGAAAACAAAGTAAAATTTTCATTGATTTATTTTTTATGTGTATGAGCAAACATCACATTGATATAACATGTAGTGTGCATTGAATGACTGAATAAGTTGTTTTAAAATATTTGATGGTCTTTAAAAATGTGTGTCAAAGGTTAAAAATCAAGAAAATAACCTCTGATTGATATGAAATCATGCTAAAATAAAAATATATTTATTTATAAAGTATAGGAAATAACACTGCATCAATACGAGTTATTATAAACTCAGTATGATAAAATTTTCATTTTTATTATTTTATAATTCTAAAACATGTGTGTAATAATCAAAACCATAAAATTTATCTAAGATTGACATGGAATAATTGTAATGATTTTTAATTATTCATAATGTGTATGAGTAGGCGTTAATAAAATAATCATTTAGAGTCTGGAAATGACTAAATAAATAGTTTTTAAAGATTGTATAGTATTTAAAAACATGTCTCATGGCATCAAAACCAAGAAAAAAGCATTTGATTAGTGTTAAATCATAGTAAAAAAACTATAGATTGATTTATATAATGTAATAACTCACTCTATGTCAATATGAGTTTTTGTTTTCTTAGGATGGCCGAAAAATCATTTTTAGTGTTTTAAAAGACAAAAACTTGCATGTTATAGTCAAAACCAAAGAAAACATCCTCAGATTAACATGAAATCATAAGAAAAATTATTTTTAATTATTTTTGATACATGTGAGTATAAGAAACATCATTTTTATGTGTGGTGTGCTTAGAGTGAATAAATTATAGGTTTTAAAGATTATAGAGTCTTTAAAAACAAATGTTGTGTGGTTCAAAGAAACAAAGAGAACTTTTATTACCATGAAATCATAAAAAACAACCATAGATTTATTTTTATAATTTAGGAAATGACACACCGTCAATATGTATTGTCATTTTATTAGAATGACCTAAAATGTATTTTTATTGTTTTAAAACACTAAAACATGTGCACATCAGTCAAAACCATTTCAAAAAAGATCAGATTGACGTGAAATCATAAAAAAAATTGTATTTGAATTATTTTTGACCTGTATGAGTAGCTGACATGTAAATATGATGTGTTGTGGCTTAGAATTAATGAATAATAAGTTTTTAAATATTTGAAATTATTTAAAAACATGTTTCTAGGGATCAAAACCAAGCAAACGATCTTCAATTGTAGTGAAATCATAGAAAAACAACTAAATATTGATTTATGAAATTTATGAATTGATGATACATCAATCAAAGTTTTTGTTTTCTTAGGATGACTAGAAACACATTTTTAGTGTTTAAAAACCCTAAAATGTTCTTGGAATGGTCAAAACTACACCAAACAACCTCATATTGAAATCAAATCGCATGAAAAAAAATTTGAATTATTTTTTATGTATAAGAGTAAAATTCACATCAATCTAATGTATAGTGTGCTCTGAATGACTGCATAAGTAGTTTTTAAATATTTTACGGTCATTAAAAACAATCATCATTGGGTAAAAACCAAAAAAACAACCTTTGAATACCATAAAATCATAGGAAAAGAAATTTAGATTAATTTATGAAATGTAGGAACTAACATCATGTTAATCAGATTTTTTTTTTGCTCAGAATGATTGAAAATGAATTTTTAGTGTTTTAAAACACTAAAAAGTTTGTTTAATGGTCAAAACTATATTAAAAACCTCAAATTGGAATGAAATCATAAGACACTTATCTTTAAATTAGTTGGGATATGTACAAGTAGATATTGCATCAATATGATATGTGGTGTGCTCAAAATGATTGAATTAGGGGTTTTAAAATATATAAAAGTCTATAAAAATGTGTGTTATATGGTTAAAATAAATAAAAATACCTTTTACTTCTATGAAATCATATAAAAAATAATATATTTATTTTTGAAATATAGAAACTGACACCACATCAATATGATTTTTTTGTTGCTCGGGATAACTGGAAACACATTATTAATGTTTTAAAAGACTAAATCACACTAGTGAAAAAAGTAATTATAACATCAATGTTTTAACATCAGTTTTTAATAACTGAAATTAAAATTACCATGTTGATATTTTTTAAATTGGTTATATCAATAACCAACATTAAAATTACCAGGTGGCTTTTTTTACATTGGTTATTAAAATAGCTAACATAAAAAAGTCTCTAGAACTCATATTTCATATCAGTTATATGAATAACTGATGTTAAAAATATTTTTTAAACTATTTTTCACATTGATTATATAAATAAATGACCTAAAATAATCTTTTGATGTAATTATTGAAATAACTGATGTTAAAAATATTTTATAATAAATTTTTAACATCGATTATTTCAATAACTTATGTTAAAAATAAAACTCGAATATGGGAATTTATTTTTTTCACATTACGCTAACATAATTTATACTTACCGGCTATAAATTCAACTCAACGCACATTGAAATTTCAATTTTTTACATCGTGATAAAATTTTAATTCCCACCTATAAATATATCACTATAGACAATCATTCTTCATCTTAGTTCTCTAACATTCATTTTCCCCCTCATACTTTTGTTTTACCCTCTTAAACATTCATTTCCCCAATTACTATTCATTCTTATATTAAAAATAAAGATGGAATATCCATTTTAGATATAGACACCATGGTTTTAGTGAGGGAAATGATGAAAAAATTTGTTTCAACATTGATATTTATCAAGAAACATTGCATAGAGGTAAAATCCCAAGAACGATTTCATTAATTATCATTTAATTTTTTAATGATATTGTAAAAAATATTTTGTTGATTACTATCAATATATCATTGCATGGCCATTATTTTTCTCATCTCTATAATTTTAAATGACTTATTTTATCATGTGAAACTATAGTTGATCCTATGGATTCTCTAAAAAATTATGTGTCGGATTATATGGTCTCAATTTTTTTAGAGATATTTTTCACATAAGTTTTTTAAAAACTAATGTGAAAATTATTTTTTAATTTTGATCATTTTTCAAATTTATTTTTAAAAAGAATTAAAAATCATAAAAATCATTTTTAATATCAGTTGTTAAAATTGAAATTAAAAATATATTTTCTACATCGCTTCCAAATAATTCTCCTCAATACTCGATGTTAAAAACATATAAAAATTGATATAAAAAAACATGTTTTCCAAATAGTGTCATGTGTATGATGGTCAAATCCATATAAAATAACTTATGATTGATGTGAAATAATATGAAAACTATCATTAAATTATCTTTGATGTGTACAAGTAGTCATCACTTCAATCTTACTTTTAGTGTGCTCAGAATGATTGAATATGCAGTTTTAAAAGATATCAAAGTTTTTAAAAATATGCTTTTCGGGGTTAAAATCAAGAAAATGGCCTTTGATTATAGTGAAATCATTATAAAATTGTTATTGATATATTTTTGAAATGTATGAACTAACTCCATGTCAAGCTGAGTTTTTGTTTTCTCAGGATGACCAAAAAAGAATTTTTAGTGTTTTAAAGCACTAAATCATTCATGTGATGGTCAAAGCCATAACAAAATACCTCAAATTTAAGTGAAATCATATGAGAATTGTCTTTGAATCACTTGTGACATTTACAAGTAAATGGAACACCAATACAATTTGTAGTGTGCTTGGAATAACTAAATAAGATGTTTTAAAAGATTTAACAGTAATTAAAAATTTGATTTAGGGGATTAAACTAAACAAACAACCTATGTTTTTCATGAAATCATAGGAGAAAAAAATTAGATTTATTTATGAAATGTATGAAATAATTTCATGTCAATTTTAATTGTCGTTTACTTGGGATGATCAAAATTTCATTTTTAATGTTTTAAAATACTAAAATATGCATGTAACAGTAAAAAATCATAAAAATGACTATAGATTGATGTGAAATCATAGTAAAATTATGTTTGAATTATTTATTATGTGTAATAGAGGATGGTGCATTAATATAATGTGTGATGTACTCAAAATGACAGAATTAGTAGTTTTAAAATATATCAAAGTCTTTAAAAACTTATGTTAGAGGTTCAAAAGTAAGAAATCGACCTCATATTATCGTGAAATCATAAGATAACAAACATGGATTGATTTGTGAAATATAGGAACTAAATCTGCATCAAACTGATTTTTTGTTTGTTTAGGATGACTAAAAGGGTATTTTTAGTGTTTTAAAACACTAAAATGTGTGTGTGAATGTAAAAACTGTAGAAAATGATCTCAGATTGGTGTGAAACAATAGTAAAATTTTCTTGGAATTATTTTTTACATGTATGAGTAGGCATCACATCAATACAGCGTGTAGTGTTTTTAGAATGACTGAATAAGAGGATTTTAAAGATTTCAAAGTCTTTAAAAATGTGTGACATGGGGTCCAAAGAAAGTAAACGACTTCTGGTTCCTATGAAATAATAAGAAAAAAATATAGATTGATTTATGAAATATATAATTAGACCCCACTTTAACCTATGTATTTATTTTCTTAGGATGACAGAAACACATTTTCATGTTTTAAAACACTAAAATATATGTGTGACGGTCAAAACCATAGTAAAAAATACTTGATGTGTGGTGTGATCAGAATGATTAAATATAAAAATTTTAAATATTTTATGATCATTAAAAACATAAAATATGGGGTAAAAACAAAAAAATGACCTATGATTATCATGAAATCATAGAAAAATAATTGTAGAATAATTTAAAAAATATAAGAATTGAAGCCACGCCAATCTGATTTATTGTTTTCTCAAGGTTATTGAAGACATATTTTTAGTGTTTTAAAACACTAAAAAGTTCATATGATTTTCAAAATCATATAGAATGAAATCATATTGACATGTAATCATAGGAAAAAATTCATTGAATTTTTTGTGATGTGTATGAGTAGATAACACGTTAATCTGATGTGCGGTGTGCTTAGAATGATTGAATAAGCTATTTTTGAAGATTTAATGGTATTTAAAAACTTGTTTTTGGGGGTAAAAAATAATAAAAATACCTATGATTTCTATAAAATTAAATTATACCAACCATATATTGATTTATAAGATATAGGAACTGATGTTTCATCAACCTAAGTTATTGTTTGCTTGGTATGACTGAAAACGGAATTTAAACACTAAAACATTATTATAATGGTTAAATCCATAGAAAACGATCTCATATTAATGTGAAATCATAGGTAAGAATTAATTAAAATATTTTTTACATGTACGAGTAGATGGAATGTCAATTTTATGTATGGTGTGCTCAGAATTATGGAATATGCATTTTTTAATGATTTAGTCATCTTTAAAAACATGCGTCATAGGGTTACAAATAAGTAAATGACTTATTATTACCATGAAATCATGTGAAAATAATTTTATATTTATTTATAAAATTTAGTAACTGACTTCATGTCAATATGATTTTTTTTCTTAGGATGACTAGAAATGCATTTTTAGTGTTTTAAAACACTAAAATGTGCATATAACAGAAAAACCCATAGAAAAAAACCTAGGATAAACCTTAAATAATATTAAAACTTTAAATGAACTATTTATGATCTTCATGAGCTGATAAAATGTCAATTAGACATATAGTGTTATCTGAATTATATAATAAATAGATTTTAAATATTTTATAGTCTTTAAAAACATGTATCGGGGGGTTAAAACCAAGAAAATGACCTTTGAATATCATGAAATCATAAGACAAAAATCATGGATTTATTTATGAAATATAGTAACTAACAACATGTCAATGTTGAGTCAATAAGGTTTTCCTTATGACTTTTCCATTCCTTCTTGTTTTGAAAATCACAAACACCGTATCTTTAAGAAAATTGCTTTCTTAAGGAAAATCGTTTTTATAAGGAAAATTGCTTTCTTAAGGAAAATCACTTTTATAAGGAAAATTGCTTTCTTAAGGAAAATCGCTTTTATACGAAAAATTATCCTTATCATATTTTCATCCATATTTTTCTTAAGTATGAGATTCGGATTCATTTTCTCGGAATCATTGAAACTTTGATATAAAGCATTCTGTTTTAGGATTCGGATTCTGGATAAGAACTATAAGGAAGTCTCATTCCGAATTCCGGATATGAACTCTGACTAAGTTCTATTCCAGATTCAGGATACGAATTCTGAATAAGAATTCTCATTACGAATTATAATAAAGAAATCTCATTCCGAATTCCCATTACGAATTCTGATGAAGAATTCTCATTACGAATCCTGATGATGAATTCTCATTACGATTTCTGATGACGAATTCCTATTCCGAATTCGCATTCCGAATTCACCTATTAAATAGAATTTGAGTATCTTTGTTTTATACACTCTGAATTAATTCAGACTCCGAAAAATATCTTTGTTAGACTCCGAACTTTTATATTGATTACATTTCTATAATTTTTCTACTCTATTATTTTCATTACACTCTGAACCTTCACTCCGAAGTTTTCATTCCGAACTTTTATGTTAGAATTAAAACGATGTCGTACATTCTGTTACACTTGTTTTGTTATAAAACGATGTCGTCTATTCTGTTTCTTATTAACCATTGTCTAAGTGACATGTGTACAGGTCCCTCCGATCTTTAAGGAAAATATGACCGTTGGAGAAGGAGCCGACCTTACCTATAAATAGGAGCTCATTTGAAAGAGATCAGTGCTGAACGGCTGACAGATCTTCTACTCATGTGATTACATGCTTGAAGTGATTTCTAGAGAGAGAGACTCTTATTAACTCTCAAGGCTTCGTGCGACTCCGAATGTTGGTGATTACATTCGAGGGCTTCCGGGGATAGGAAGACAGAGGTTCCGACTACCTTGAAGTTTGAGGGATTCCTTGCTGAGGAAGACAGAGGTTGTCGACTACCTTGAAGTTGAGGGCTTGCGGGGATAGCAAGACAGAGACTCTGATCTTCGTATCGAGGGCTTACCCTGGTGTGGGTAAGACAGACTTGCTTGAAAGTATAAATCAAGGGACCTTTATCTAAGGTTGTTGGATACCCTTCTCTTTGGGTTAAAAGACTTATATCTTGTTACTTGTAGTTTAACTACTTGTTTTATTTCCGCTGCATTTTGTATTATAAGGAAAGTATAACTTTCTTATACTTCCTTACTTGTACTCTGATTAATTTAGATTCTATATGCTTTAAGGTAGAATCTCATATTGTAATATTTTGTTAAGTTTTAACTTCCGGAACCATATTTCCAGAACGCTCATTCGGAATCTCCTTCCTAGTTTGCATTCGGTGTTAAGAGGTGTTGTGAACTTTCTTAGTTTAACTTTGTTAAACTTAGCCTTTTCCTTTTCTTAAGGAAAACATAGTTAGTCTTAACTAACTTTAAAGGATCCAAAGGAATTTTTAAAGTATACAATTCACCCCCCCCCCCTCTTGTATATTGAGCATCTATATTACTATTTCGATCCTATAATTGGTATCAGAGGTTGGAAACCTCTTACTCTATACCAATATTACATTTGGTATCAGAGCAGGTCTCTAAAATACTTATACTCACGAATAAGTTTTTCTTTCTCACTTTATCCTTCCGAACTTTGTCATTCTGAATTTCCATTCCGAACTTTTCTCATTCCGAACTTTGTTATTACGATTCTTTGCTACTGACAAGTTTGTGTGCAAAGTTATTTTTAAGTATGGCAGGAATTAATGTTGGATCAATTGATAATCTGAATTCTACAAGACCACCCATATTTGATGGTAATGACTATGAATACTAGAGAGATCGTATGAAGACTTTTGTTATCAATACTGGAGTAGACAACTTTGTTATGCTTACTGGTGATTATAAAATTCCTGACAAGGAAGTCAGATCTTTCACTAACCAGGAAAAGCAAGAATATCAACTCAACTATAAGGTACGCAACACTTTACTATGTTCAATGACCAAAAATATATATAGCCAAATTTCTTCTTGTGAAGCAGCTAATTGTATATGGAAGAAGTTAGAGGTTACACACTTTGGGACTTCCAAAGTGATTGAGACTAGAAGAGCTATGCTTAGAGCTGAATATCATGGCTTCAATTTTCCTTATGGAGAACCTATCTGTAAAGTTCAACAAAGATTTATGACTATTGTCAACAGTCTACAATCTATGGGAGAAAAAGGTTTAGATGATGAAGCTCTTGTGGACAAGATAATTGATATTATTCCCAATGAGTGGGAATCCAAGAGAACAGCTATAGATGAGAACAGGAAGGTCACTCAAATTACTCTTGATGAATTATTTGGAACTCTTCTACAACATGAAACCAGAATGAAGAGAGATGCTGACAACATCAAGAAAAAGAATGGAAATGGTACTGTTGCTTTTACTACAACTTCAAATCAGATGAAAGCTAAGACTCCTGAAAGAGTAACCAGATCCAAGTCTAAGAAAGTTATTTTCCAATCCGAATCTAGTGAGAGTGAAGTCTCAGAAAATGAATTAGCAAATCTTGCTCAAAGGATGAACAAGATAGCTGGACATATAAATTTTCAATCTAAGTATAAGAAAAAGGATAGGAAAGATAAGAAAGATGGAGAAGTTACTTGTTATGAATGCAAAAGAGCTGGACATATTAGACCAGATTGCCCTATACTCAAAAAGAAAGAAAGGAAGGAAAGACATTCAGACAGGAACAGGAAGAAGTATTACAAAGCCAAAGCTAAGAAAGTTCTGAAAGCTAATGACACCTGGAGTGCCAGTGGTGGTGACTCTTCAGATGAATCTTCTGATTATGAATCTTCAGGACAGAAGAATCTTGGTCTTATAGCCAGATTACCTATTGATAATCTTTGTCTTATGGCTAAGGTACGAAATGATGAATCATTGACCAATGTTTCTTTAAATTCTAATGATAGTAAGTATTATAACTCTTCTGATGAAGAATCATCTTCTGATGAGGAAAATACTTTACCTACTTATGAAGAAGTCTCTAGGTTTGCTGAACTTCTTAAGATTGAGAATTCCAAACTCAATAAGAAACTTGATAAGGAAAATTCTAGAAATTATATTCTTACAAAAGAGATATCAGATCTTTCTAAAGATCTTGATAAGAAAAATGCTGATTTTGAAAATATTTCAAAAAATCTTGAGGAAGTAAGTTCTGAGAAGAATAAACTTTCTAAAGAGTTAGAAAAAGTAATTTCTAAGAAAAATTTTTTTGAGCCTAACTCTAGTTCTAAAACTAATGATTTTGAGGATAAAAACTTGGTTGTAAAACTCAAGTCCGAAATTTTTTCCTTAAAGAAGTGTTTATCAAACTTTACCCATGGTAAGGAAAATTTTGATAAGATGTATTCCCAAATACGACCTTTAAGAAATAAATCTGGATTTGGTTATACCCATGAAAAACCTATTTTCAGTAACAATTATTTTGTTCCTCAAAGTGCCCCATTCTGTACCAAGTGTCAATGTGGTGGTCACTGGGTAAAGAATTGTTCCTTAAACAAAACCCAATCTCTAGGATTTCACAAAGCTTACTTTTCTAAGAAAATGTGGGTTCCTAAAATTTTATTGTCTGGAAATCTCGGATCCAAACAAGTTTGGATTCCGAAAGTCTAATTTTCTTCTTGATTTCAGTAAAATAAAGAAAGTACCAGCAACAATACATGGTACATGGATAGTGGATGTTCCCGGCACATGACTGGTAACAAAAGCTTTTTTGAAAATATTATCAAAATGAAAGGAGGAAAGGTAACTTTCGGAGACAATGCTAAGGGACAGATTGTTGGTATTGGTAATATTGTTATTTTAGGTAAAACCTTGATTTCAAATGTTCTTTTTGTTAAGGGTCTTAAGAACAACCTCATTAGCATAAGTCAGTTATGTGATGAAGGTTACCTTGTGAATTTTAGGAATGATAAGTGTTTAGTTCACAATTCCAAGGAAGAATTTATTCTCTCAGCCAATAGGCAAGAGAATGTCTACACTTTGAACCTAGAAGACCTCAGGAGCCAAGATTTACCTTGCCTAAGTGCAATGGAAGATCATTCTTGGTTATGGCATAGAAGACTAGGTCACTGTAATCTTAGGAATCTATATAAACTCTCTAAGAAGAAACTAGTTAAGGATCTATCGGAGCTTAGATTTGATTCTTCTAAAGTTTTTGATCCTTTTCAATATGGAAAGCAACATAAATCTAGTTTTAAGTCAATCGGTGAAGTCTCAACAACTGATGCATTACAGTTAGTGCACATGGATCTTTTTGGTCCAACACAAACTGGAAGTATTGGAGGCAAATACTATGTGTTTGTTCTAGTTGATGATTACACCAGATTTACTTGGGTCTATTTTCTAGAAAATAAATCTGAAGTTTTTTCTTATTTCAAAAGTTTTAGAGCTCAAGTTAAAAATGAGAAAAACCTTCCATTAAAAACTATTCATAGTGAT
Source organism: Viscum album (assembly GCA_963277665.1). Lineage (NCBI taxonomy): Eukaryota > Viridiplantae > Streptophyta > Magnoliopsida > Santalales > Viscaceae > Viscum > Viscum album. Next base: position 934,314,101 of record OY728165.1, read on the forward strand.
CATGGAGGAGAATTTCAAAATTCTTATTTTGAAACTTTCTGTAGTAAGAAAGGTATTACTCACAATTTTTCAGCACCTAGAACTCCTCAACAGAATGGTGTAGTTAAAAGAAGAAATAGAATTCTTCAAGAGATAACTAGAACCATGTTGAGTGAATATTCTATTGCTAGACATTTCTGGGCTGAAGCTGTAAGTACTGATTGTTATACTATAAATCGAGTTTTGATTAGACCTTTTCTTAATAAAACTCCTTATGATTTATGGAATGGTAGAAAACCAAGACTTTCCTACTTCAAGGTTTTTGGTTGCAAAGTATTCATTTTGAATACTAAAGATAACTTACATAAATTCGCACCAAAGTCTGATGAAGGAATTTTCTTAGGATATTCCACAACCTCTAAGGCTTATAGAGTTTTTAATAAAAATACTTGTACTGTTGAAGAAACAGTACATGTAAAATTTGATGAGTCAGATCCTTTTGTTTTTAAACCATCTCAACTTACATCTTCGGATGTGTTTTCAAAAACTGATTGTCAACCTTTGATAGAAGAACCTTCTGATAAGGAAATTGTTCTAGAAGATACTTCTGAAACATTTACCCCAGAAGACTTTCTACCATATGTTGATGAACAGGTCTTACAAAACCCAAATCAGGTGTTTCTTAAGAATCATCCCAGTGATAGTATCATTGGCGATGTAAATCAACCTGTAAGGACTATAAGTTCCTTAAGAAATGAAGTAGAACATCTAGCATTTCTTTCCCAATTAGAACCTAAAAGCACTAATGAAGCTTTAGGTGATGATGATTGGATTAAAGCCATGCAAGATGAACTAAATGAGTTCTAAAGGAATAAAGTCTGGACCTTGGTTGAAAGACCTAAGGAAACTTCTGTTATTGGAGTAAAATGGGTTTTCAGAAATAAATGTGACGAAAATGGAGTCATTGTTAGAAATAAAGCTAGACTTGTTGCTAAAGGCTATAATCAGCAAGAAGGAATAGACTATGAAGAAACCTATGCTCCAGTAGCTAGACTTGAATCTATCTGTATTCTACTTGCCTTTGCAGTATTCTTTAATTTCAAACTTTTCCAAATGGTTGTGAAATGTGCTTTTCTTAATAGTTATGTTCAAGAGGAAGTTTTTGTTGAACAACCTCCTGGCTTTGAAGATACAAAACATCCTGATCATGTTTTTAGACTTACCAAAGCTTTGTATGGCCTTAAACAAGCCCCACGAGCATGGTATGACAGACTCACTGGATTTTTGCTTCAAAATAACTATGTTAAGGGAAATGTAGATCCAACCCTTTTTATAAAGAAAGATAAGAAAAATGTTTTGATTGTTCAAATTTATGTTGATGACATTATATTTGGTTCAACTCAGCAATCTTTGACTGACTCTTTTGCTAGTCTAATGAAATCTGAGTTTGAAATGAGTATGATGGGTGAGTTAACATTTTTCCTTGGTTTTCAAATTTCTCAAAAACCAGAAGGAACCTACATATCTCAACATAAGTATATTAAAGATCTTCTTAAAAAGTATGGTTATGACAACACTAAGAGTATAAGTACTCCTATTGGTACCTCAAACTCTTTAGATCTTGACGAAGCTGGGAAACTAGTAGATCAAACATCTTTTAGAGGTATGATAGGAAGTCTACTTTACTTAACAGCTAGTCGACCAGACTTAATGTTTTCAGTATGCTTATGTGCAAGATATCAATCCAATCCAAAGGAATCTCACTTAAAGGCAGTAAAAAGAATTTTTCGCTACCTTAAGGGAACCATGGATCTAGGATTATTTTATACTTCTGGAAATGATTTTGTTCTAAAAATATTTTCTGATGCTGACTTTGGTGGATGTAGAATGGATAGAAAAAGTATATCTAGAACTTGTCATTTCTTAGGAGATTCTTTAGTTTCTTGGTCCTGCAAGAAGCAACATTCTGTAGCACTCTCCACTGCTGAAGCTGAATACGTAGCAGCTGGAAATTGTTGTGCACAAGTGTTGTGGATGCAACACACACTCACAGACTATGGCTTGAGTTTTACTAAAACTAAAATTTTGTGTGATAACACAAGTGCCATTGCCCTCAGTAAGAACCCTGCACATCACTCCCGTGCAAAACATATAGATATTAGGCATCACTTTCTTAGGGATCACACACTCAAAGGAGATATTATTCTTCAGTTTATCGTAACGCAAGATCAACTTGCTGATATTTTCACAAAATCTTTGCCTTCTGATAGATTTGAATATATTAAACAGAAGTTAGGGATGATAACCATAAGGTAATCCTCCTTAAGTAATTTTCTGTTGAAAAACTCTCCTTACAGTAATAAACTCCTTTTCATAGGGGGGGTACATTTGATTGTTTGTTTAACAAAGTTTTTCAAAATTTGTTTTCAAACTTTTCGGAACAAATATTTCCGGAATAGAACTTCCGGAACTAAAATTTTCCAAAATGAACTTTCTCATACAAAATACTTCTGGAAAGGAAGTATTCGTATTGAAAATTTCCGGAATGGAAAATTTTCGTACTGGTATTTTCATAACGGAACTTTCGTACTGAATCTTCCATAATAAGTTTTTCGTTTTCAAATTTTGTAATGAATTTTTCGTACTAAGTTTTTCCCTTACTAAGTTTGTTTTTCATATTGAGTTTTCTGAAAAAAAAATTCCGTAATGAGTTTTCTGTAATGAGTGTTTTCGTACTGAGATAGTTTTCCGTAGTAAATTTTTGAGAACTTTGTCTTTTCATAATAAAGTTTTTTTAATCATCTTTTTATATTACCCATTACGAATAATCCTCCTAATCCAATCCGAAAGGTATGATTTCCCTACTCAAGTTTTCGTAGTCATATTTTACTTGCTGGAATTTTCTTATACTATGTTTTCGGATTATAGTTTTCTTAATTCTTTGTCTTAATAAAAACCTCAAAAAGATCGGATTCAAGTTTTCAACCGTCAGATCTGATCTCAGCTCATTCCAACTGTTAGATCAACTGTGGAATGTGAACCATCATCTCGTTGCCTATATAAAGGGGACCCAAATACTCGTCCCACATCGATCTCAAGCTCTCGTGTCCCGAATCTCTGCCTCTCTGATTTAAGGCCGTTCCGAACTTCAGTCTTCTCCGTTCCGAACTTCCTAGAGGACTTCAGATCCGAATTTCTGTAGAGTTAGCATCTCAAGAAATGTCATCCACTAAGCCTATTTTGCAATGGTTAGTTTACAGAGAAAGGTTAGTCCATCCGGATTTCTTCAACAACTATGATTCCCTTATTTCAAAGAACAACAAGTTAAATGGCTGGGAAGATGTTGCGGTGTCAAAAACCGGGAACCAAGATGAAGTATATTCAGACTTACTTGTCGAGTTCTATGAATCAGTTTCCTTCTTTAAGGAAGATAATAGGGAGAAGTTCTCTTTCAAGTCTTATGGCAAGAATTACAAGCTTTCTCACACCAAGGCTGCAAGCTTGGTATGGCTGTCTTATGAAGGAGAAGCCAAATTTATTTCGCATGTGTTGCCAGACTCTAAGGGTAGATTCGACAAGGAAAAAGCCTTAGAAACTCTCAGACTGGCTGATGACAAGGCTCCGAAGATTGCAAGTCTATCTACAAATTTCCGGATTCTAGAGTTGTGGGTGCAAGGACTTATCGTACCGAGGAAAGGTGATAAAGATATCTTGAAGAAAAGTGAGATCTATATCTTAGATTTCCTGATAAATCTAAGGAAGTTCAACTTGATGAAGCACATTCTTCTTACTATTGAAAATTTGAAGAAAGGAAATCTGAGAGCTCAGATTATTATGTATCCAGCAATACTCTCCAAGTTAATTGTTCGGTGCCTTGAGTCTTTCAAGGAGGCTTGCAAATCTAAGCCAAGAGTTTGCAAGATCATGCTGGTCAGCGATGGTACTCTTAAGAGGATGGATGTGGCTTTCAACAAGGAAACTGGTGAGTTCTTCGATTTGCCAAATCAAGAAAAAGTGGATCCGAAGGCTGCTGAACCGGAATCATCTAAGCCAGTAAGGAAGAGAAAGCTGAAAGAAGTGGAAGTACAAGCAGAGAATCCTAAGTCTAAGGAAGTCCATTCTGCACCTCCAAAGCCTAAGAAGAAGAAATCCTATCCTGATGAGGTTGTTACAAAGTGGATAGCTGATAAAGAGAAAAGGAAAGAAGGGGATCCGCAGTTCGGATTAGACCCTGCGGAGGCTAAGGCCTTGAAGGAGAAAACTGCTGATGAGCTTGAAAAACAAGCAAAGCAAAAGAAGCTCAAGAAGAAGATGTCTGGGGCTGAGGTAGCTTAGGCTTTGTTAAAATTCAATGAAATGGTTTCAGCAACTATTCCTGTTCCGAGATCATTCTCCTTGGAATCTCTACCTGAGACTCCAGGAAGAAATCTCGTTTCTCCAGAAGAAGCTATTGCTAAGAATACTGAGGAAGTAGAGCAAGTTGAGCAAGTAGAACAAGTAGAAGAGGGTGCTGAAGGAAGTGGTGAAACCGGAGATGTGCTGAAACAAGTAGATGATTACAAGGGGACACCATCGGAACACTTATCACTCCGAACTTATGAAGCAGAATCTTCGAAGCTAGTTACTCCAGCAATAGAAGAAGAGAAAGGAGAAGAAGAAGTTTCTTATCATGGAGAAGAACATCTTTTACTAGATGTTGCTCAAAAGGAAATCGTAGGGGTTTGTGCTCAGTAAGTCGCTGATGAAGAAGATAATGTTGTTCAAGTTTCAGATAGTGAGAAGAGAACTCCGGAACAGGATTCAATACCAGAAAAAGACAAGGGAAAGCAAATTCTTACTGATACTCCGAGCTCAGAAGTGAGGAAGAGGAAGGAAGTTGGTAGCTCTTCAAAGAGAAAGCTTGAACTTGTTGAAGAAGAAATTTCTCCAAGCAAAGTTTCAGATTCGGAGTCATCTTCAGTGGGGCATGACTTTGTTGTTCAGTCTTTGAAGAAGTTGGTGGGAACCATTCTGACCTTCTCAAGTATTGATTCAAGATGCCAGATGCTCCAACATGCTTTAAATCAGAAAACTGACTCCATATCTATGGTTATGGACAAGTGTGTTGAAATTGAGGCTCAGTTTAAAACGTTTTTCGTTGGCTACGAAGCTCATAGAAAATCTTGCAAGAGGATGACAAATTGGTCGAAGAAGACTATGGAAGAGATGAGGTTGCTCGATGAATTTCAAGACAATGTTAAAGATGCTTTTGAAACCGAGGACAAGAAGATAAATGAATTAACTGCATCCTTTGAAGAGAAGTTGATAGAAGAAAAGAACTTCCGGATTCAAGAAGTAAGAGATCTGAATGGGAAGTTGAATTCTGTTTCTCATAATTGGAAATTTGAAAGGGATCATCAGATCGATTTTGAAGAAAGGATGAAGGCTCAGGAAGAGAAGATCAAAGCTCAGGAAGAAAAGCTGAAGACTCAGGAAGAAAAAATTGAAGCTCAATCTGCAAGAATAGTTGTCTTAGAGAAGCAAGCTGAAGAAGATCATAAAGACCTGAAGAAGATCAAGACTATTCTAAAGGGACTCATGTCAAAGGAAAAAGATCTGAAATAATCAAATCCGATCTTTTTGTTGTAATTTTTTCTTTATTGTTGAGATTTCAAATTTAATGAAAGTTGTGCTTGTTGTTTCTATTGTTGTCATTACTAATTTTTCAGGTACTTTGTTATTTTTTTCCATTCCCTCCAATTCTTTTTGAAAATCACAAAGGGGGAGAAGAAAAATATCCTTAAGAAAAAGAAGAACTCTAATAAGAGTTTATCAAAGGGGGAGAAGAAAAATATCTTTAAGAAAAAGAAAAAGTCTAATAAGAGTTTGTTTAAGGGGGAGCTTTTTCATTAAAGAATACATTCTTATTTTTCACTCCGGAAATCTGAATACGATCCTTAGAGTTTCAAAGCCTAAGGGGGAGTTAGTCGTATTCATCAATATCCTTAAAGCAAAGGGAGATAAGCCTTAATGTTTTTTTTCTTCTTAGAATAGCTTTTTCATAAGGATGTTTGTGCTTTCCAAAAAGGGGGAGATTGTTGAGTCAATAAGGTTTTCCTTATGACTTTTCCATTCCTTCTTTTTTTGAAAATCACAAACACCTTATCTTTAAGAAAATTGCTTTCTTAAGGAAAATCGCTTTTATAAGGAAAATTGCTTTCTTAAGGAAAATCGCTTTTATAAGGAAAATTGCTTTCTTAAGGAAATCGCTTTTATAAGAAAAATTATCCTTATCATATTTTCATCCATATTTTTCTTAAGTATGAGATTCGGATTCATTTTCTCGGAATCATTGAAACTTTCATATAAAGCATTCTGTTTTAGGATTCGGATTCTGGATAAGAACTATAAGGAAGTCTCATTCTGAATTCCGGATATGAACTCTGACTAAGTTCTATTCCAGATTCAGGATACGAATTCTAAAGAAGAATTCTCATTACGAATTCTAATGAAGAAATCTCATTCCGAATTCCCATTATGAATTCTGATGAAGAATTCTCATTACGAATCCTGATGATGAATTCTCATTACGATTTCTGATGACGAATTCCTATTCTGAATTCGCATTCCGAATTCACCTATTAAACAGAATTTGAGTATCTTTGTTTTATACACTCTGAATTAATTCAGACTCTGAAAAATATCTTTGTTAGACTCCGAACTTTTATATTGCTTACATTTCTATAATTTGTCTACTCTTTATTATTTTCATTACACTCCGAACCTTCACTCCGAAGTTTTCATTCCGAACTTTTATGTTAGAATTAAAATGATGTCGTACATTCTGTTACACTTGTTTTGTTATAAAACGATGTCGTCCATTCTGTTTCTTATTAACTGTTGTCTAAGTGACACGTGTACAGGTCCCTCCAATCTTTAAGGAAAATATGACCGTTGGAGAAGGAGCCGACCTTACCTATAAATAGGAGCTCATTTGAAAGAGCTCAGTGCTGAAAGGCTGACAGATCTTCTACTAATGTGATTACATGCTTGAAGTGATTTCTAGAGAGAGAGGCTCTTATTAACTCTCAAAGCTTCGTGCGACTCCGAATGTTGGTGATTACATTCGAGGGCTTCCGGGGATAGGAAGACAGAGGTTCCGACTACCTTGAAGTTAGAGGGCTTCCTTGCTGAGGAAGACAGAGGTTGTCAACTACCTTGAAGTTGAGGGCTTGCGGGGATAGCAAGACAGAGACTCTGATCTTCGTATCGAGGGCTTACCCTGGTGTGGGTAAGACAGACTTGCTTGAAAGTATAAATCAAGGGACCTTTATCTAAGGTTGTTGGATACCCTTCTCTTTGGGTTAAAAGACTTATATCTTGTTACTTGTAGTTTAACTACTTGTTTTATTTCCGCTGCATTTTGTATTATAAGGAAAGTATAACTTTATTATACTTCCTTACTTGTACTCTGATTAATTTAGATTCTATACGCTTTAAGGTAGAATCTCATATTGTAATCTTTTGTTAAGTTTCAACTTCCGGAACCATATTTCCAGAACGCTCATTCGGAATCTCCTTCCTAGTTTGCATTCGGTGTTAAGAGGTGTTGTGAACTTGCTTAGTTTAACTTTGTTAAACTTAGCCTTTTCCTTTGCTTAAGGAAAACATAGTTAGTCTTAACTAACTTTAAAGGTTCCAAAGGAATTTTTAAAGTATATAATTCACCCTCCCCCCCTCTTGTATATTGAGCATCTACATTACTATTTCGATCCTACAATTGGTATCAGAGGTTGGAAACCTCTTACTCTATACCAATCTTACATTTGGTATCAGAGCAGGTCTCTGAAATACTTATACTCATGAATAAGTTTTTCTTTCTCACTTTATCCTTCCGAACTTTGTCATTCTGAATTTCCATTCCGAACTTTTCTCATTCCGAACTTTGTTATTACGATTTTTTGCTACTGACAAGTTTGTGTGCAAAGTTATTTTTAAGTATGGCAGGAATTAATGTTGGATCAATTGATAATCTGAATTCTACAAGACCACCCATATTTGATGGTAATGACTATGAATACTGGAGAGATCGTATGAAGACTTTTGTTATCAATACTGGAGTAGAAAACTTTGTTATGCTTACTGGTGATTATAAAATTCCTGACAAGGAAGTCAGATCTTTCACTAACCAGGAAAAGCAAGAATATCAACTCAACTATAAGGTACGCAACACTTTACTATGTTCAATGACCAAAAATATATATAGCCAAATTTCTTCTTGTGAAGCAGCTAATTGTATATGGAAGAAGTTAGAGGTTACACACTTTGGGACTTCCAAAGTGATTGAGACTAGAAGATCTATGCTTAGAGCTGAATATCATGGCTTCAATTTTCCTTATGGAGAACCTATCTGTAAATTTCAACAAAGATTTATGACTATTGTCAACAGTCTACAATCTATGGGAGAAAAAGGTTTAGATGATGAAGCTCTTGTGGACAAGATAATTGATATTATGCCCAATGAGTGGGAATCCAAGAGAACAGCTATAGATGAGAACAGGAAGGTCACTCAAATTACTCTTGATGAATTATTTAGAACTCTTCTACAACATGAAACCAGAATGAAGAGAGATGCTGACAACATCAAGAAAAAGAATGGAAATGGTACTGTTGCTTTTACTACAACTTCAAATCAGATGAAAGCTAAGACTCCTGAAAGAGTAACCAGATCCAAGTCTAAGAAAGTTATTTTCCAATCCGAATCTAGTGAGAGTGAAGTCTCAGAAAATGAATTAGCAAATCTTGCTCGAAGGATGAACAAGATAGCTGGACATATAAATTTTCAATCTAAGTATAAGAAAAAGGATAGGAAAGATAAGAAAGATGGAGAAGTTACTTGTTATGAATGCAAAAGAGCTGGACATATTAGACCAGATTGCCCTATACTCAAAAAGAAAGAAAGGAAGGAAATACATTCAGACAGGAACAGGAAGAAGTATTATAAAGCCAAAGCTAAGAAAGTTCTGAAAGCTAATGACACCTGGAGTGCCAGTGGTGGTGACTCTTCAGATGAATCTTCTGATTATGAATCTTCGGGACAGAAGAATCTTGGTCTTATAGCCAGATTACCTATTGATAATCTTTGTTTTATGGCTAAGGTACGAAATGCTGAATCATTGACCAATGTTTCTTTAAATTCTAATGATAGTAAGTATTATAACTCTTGTGATGAAGAATCATCTTGTGATGAGGAAAATACTTTACCTACTTATGAAGAAGTCTCTAGGTTTGCTGAACTTATTGAGATTGAGAATTCCAAACTCAATAAGAAACTTGATAAGGCAAATTCTAGAAATTCTATTCTTACAAAAGAGATATCAGATCTTTCTAAAGATCTTGATAAGAAAAATGCTGATTTTGAAAATATTTCAAAAAATCTTGAGGAAGTAAGTTCTGAGAAGAATAAACTTTCTAAAGAGTTAGAAAAAGTAATTTCTAAGAAAAATGTTTTCGAGCCTAACTCTATTTCTAAAACTAATGATTTTGAGGATAAAAACTTGGTTGTAAAACTCAAGTCTGAAATTTTTTCCTTAAAGAAGTGTTTATCAAACTTTACCCATGGTAAGGAAAATTTTGATAAGATGTATTCCCAAATACGACCTTTAAGAAATAAATCTGGATTTGGTTATACCCATGCAAAACCTATTTTCAGTAACAATTATTTTGTTCCTCAAAGTGCCCCATTCTGTACCAAGTGTCAATGTGGTGGTCACTGGGCAAAGAATTGTTCCTTAAATAAAACCCAATCTCTAGGATTTCACAAAGCTTACTTTTCTAAGAAAATGTGGGTTTCTAAAATTTTATTGTCTGGAAATCTCGGATCCAAACAAGTTTGGATTCCGAAAGTCTAATTTTCTTCTTGATTTCAGTAAAATAAAGAAAGTACCAGCAACAATACATGGTACATGGATAGTGGATGTTCCCGGCACATGACTGGTAACAAAAGCTTTTTTGAAAATATTATCAAAACGAAAGGAGGAAAGGTAACTTTCGGAGACAATGCTAAGGGAGAGATTGTTGGTATTGGTAATATTGTTCTTTTAGGTAAAACCTTGATTTAAAATGTTCTTTTTGTTAAGGGTCTTAAGCACAACCTCATTAGCATAAGTCAGTTATGTGATGAAGGTTACCTTGTGAATTTTAGGAATGATAAGTGTTTAGTTCACAATTCCAAGGAAGAATTTATTCTCTCAGCCAATAGGCAAGAAAATGTCTACACTTTGAACCTAGAAGACCTCAGGAGCCAATATTTACCTTGCCTAAGTGCAATGGAAGATCATTCTTGGTTATGGCATAGAAGACTGGGTCACTGTAATCATAGGAACCTATGTAAACTCTCTAAGAAGAAACTAGTTAAGGATCTATCGGAGCTTAGATTTGATTCTTCTAAAGTTTGTGATCCTTGTCAATATGGAAAGCAACATAAATCTAGTTTTAAGTCATTCGGTGAAGTCTCAACAACTGATGCATTACAGTTAGTGCACATGGATCTTTTTGGTCCAACACAAACTGGAAGTATTGGATGCAAATACTATGTGTTTGTTCTAGTTGATGATTACACCAGATTTACTTGGGTCTATATTCTAGCAAAGAAATCTGAAGCTTTTTCTTATTTCAAAAGTTTTAGAGCTCAAGTTAAAAATGAGAAAAACCTTCCATTAAAAACTATTCATAGTGATCATGGAGGAGAATTTCAAAATTCTGATTTTGAAACTTTCTGTAGTAAGAAAGGTATTACTCACAATTTTTCAGCACCTAGAACTCCTCAACGGAATGGTGTAGTTGAAAGAAGAAATAGAATTCTTCAAGAGATAACTAGAACCATGTTGAGTGAATATTCTATTGCTAGACATTTCTGGGCTGAAGCTGTAAGTACTGCTTGTTATACTATAAATCGAGTTTTGATTAGACCTTTTCTTAATAAAACTCCTTATGAGTTATGGAATGGTAGAAAACCAAGACTTTCCTACTTCAAGGTTTTTGGTTGCAAAGTATTCATTTTGAATACTAAATATAACTTACATAAATTCGCACCAAAGTCTGATGAAGGAATTTTCTTAGGATATTCCACAACCTCTAAGGCTTGTAGAGTTTTTAATAAAAATACTTGTACTGTTGAAGAAACAGTACATGTAAAATTTGATGAGTCAGATCCTTTTGTTTTTAAACCATCTCAACTTACATCTTCGGATGTGTTTTCAAAAACTGATTGTCAACCTTTGATAGAAGAACCTTCTGATAAGGAAATTGTTCTAGAAGATACTTCTGAAACATTTACCCCAGAAGACTTTCTACCCTATGTTGATGAACAGGTCTTACAAAACCCAAATCGGGTGTTTCTTAAGAATCATCCCAGTGATAGTATCATTGGTGATGTAAATCAACCTGTAAGGACTATAAGTTCCTTAAGAAATGAAGTAGAACATCTAGCATTTCTTTCCCAATTAGAACCTAAAAGCACTAATGAAGCTTTAGGTGATGATGATTGGATTAAATCCATGCAAGATGAACTAAATGAGTTCGAAAGGAATAAAGTCTGGACCTTGGTTGAAAGACCTAAGGAAACTTCTGTTATTGGAGTAAAATGGGTTTTCAGAAATAAATGTGACGAAAATGGAGTCATTGTTAGAAATAAAGCTAGACTTGTTGCTAAAGTCTATAATCAGCAAGAAGGAATAGACTATGAAGAAACCTATGCTCCAGTAACTAGACTTGAATCTATCCGTATTCTACTTTCCTTTGCAGTATTCTTTAATTTCAAACTTTTCCAAATGGATGTGAAATGTGCTTTTCTTAATAGTTATGTTCAAGAGGAAGTTTTTGTTGAACAACCTCCTGGCTTTGAAGATACAAAACATCCTGATCATATTTTTAGACTTACCAAAGCTTTGTATGGCCTTAAACAAGCCCCACGAGCATGGTATGATAGACTCACTGGATTTTTGCTTCAAAATAACTATGTTAAGGGAAATGTAGATCCAACCCTTTTTATAAAGAAAGATAAGAAAAATGTTTTGATTGTTCAAATTTATGTTGATGACATTATATTTGGTTCAACTCAGCAATCTTTGTCTGACTCTTTTGCTAGTCTAATGAAATCTGAGTTTGAAATGAGTATGATGGGTGAGTTAACATTTTTCCTTGGTTTTCAAATTTCTCAAAAACCAGAAGGAACCTACATATCTCAACATAAGTATATTAAAGATCTTCTTAAAAAGTATGGTTATGACAACACTAAGAGTATAAGTACTCCTATTGGTACCTCAAACTCTTTAGATCTTGACGAAGCTAGGAAACCAGTAGATCAAACATCTTTTAGAGGTATGATAGGAAGTCTACTTTACATAACAGCTAGTCGACCAGACTTAATGTTTTCAGTATGCTTATGTGTAAGATATCAATCCAATCCAAAGAAATCTCACTTAAAGGCAGTAAAAAGAATTTTTCGCTACCTTAAGGGAACCATGGATCTAGGATTATTTTATACTTCTAGAAATGATTTTGTTCTAAAAAGCTTTTCTGATGCTGACTTTGGTGGATGTAGAATGGATAGAAAAAGTACATCTAGAACTTGTCATTTCTTAGGAGATTCTTTAGTTTCTTGGTCCTGCAAGAAGCAACATTCTGTAGCACTCTCCACTGCTGAAGCTGAATATGTAGCAGCTGGAAATTGTTGTGCACAAGTGTTGTGGATGAAACACACACTCACAGACTATGGCTTGAGTTTTACTAAAACTAAAATTTTGTGTGATAACACAAGTGACATTGCCCTCAGTAATAACCCTACACATCACTCTCGTGCAAAACATATAGATATTAGGCATCACTTTCTTAGGGATCACACACTCAAAGGAGATATTATTCTTCAGTTTATCGGAACGCAAGATCAAATTGCTGATATTTTCACAAAATCTTTGCCTTTTGATAGATTTGAATATATTAAACAGAAGTTAGGGATGATAACCGTAAGGTAATCCTCCTTAAGTAATTTTCTGTTGAAAAACTCTCCTTACAGTAATAAACTCATTTTCATAGGGGGAGTACATTTGATTGTTTGTTTAACAAAGTTTTTCAAAATTTGTTTTCAAACTTTTCGGAACAAATATTTCCGGAATAGAACTTCCGGAACTAAAATTTTCCAAAATGAACTTTCTCATACAAAATACTTCTGGAAAGGAAGTATTCGTATTGAAAATTTCCGGAATGGAAAATTTTCGTACTGGTATTTTCATAACGGAACTTTCGTACTGAATCTTCCATAATAAGTTTTTCGTTTTCAAATTTTGTAATGAATTTTTCGTACTAAGTTTTTCCCTTACTAAGTTTGTTTTTCATACTGAGTTTTCTGAAAAAAAAATTCCGTAATGAGTTTTTCGTAATGAGTGTTTTCGTACTGAGATAGTTTTCCGTAGTAAATTTTTGAGAACTTTGTCTTTTCATAATAAAGTTTTTTTAATCATCTTTTTATATTACCCATTACGAATAATCCTCCTAATCCAATCCGAAAGGTATGATTTCCCTACTCAAGTTTTCGTAGTCATATTTTACTTGCTGGAATTTTCTTATACTATGTTTTCGGATTATAGTTTTCTTAATTCTTTGTCTTAATAAAAACCTCAAAAAGATCGGATTCAAGTTTTCAACCGTCAGATCTGATCTCAGCTCATTCCAACTGTTAGATCAACTGTGGAATGTGAATCATCATCTCGTTGCCTATATAAAGGGGACCCAAATACTCGTCCCACATCGATCTCAAGCTCTCACGTCCCGAATCTCTGCCTCTCTGATTTAAGGCCGTTCCGAACTTCAGTCTTCTCCGTTCCGAACTTCCTAGAGGACTTCAGATCCGAATGTCTGCAGAGTTATCATCTCAAGAAATGTCATCCACTAAGCCTATTTCGCAATGGTTAGTTTACAGAGAAAGGTTAGTCCATCCGGATTTCTTCAACAACTATGATTCCCTTATTTCAAAGAACATCAAGTTAAATGGCTGGGAAGATGTTGCGGTGTCAAAAATCGGGAACCAAGATGAAGTATATTCAGACTTACTTGTCGAGTTCTATGAATCAGTTTCCTTTTTTAAGGAAGATAATAGGGAGAAGTTCTCTTTCAAGTCTTATGGAAAGACTTACAAGCTTTCTCACACCAAGACTGCAAGCTTGGTAGGGCTGTCTTATGAAGGAGAAGCCAAATTTATTTCGCATGTGTTGCCAGACTCTAAGGATAGCTTTGACAAGGAAAAAGCCTTAGAAACTCTCGGACTGGCTGATGACAAGGCTCCGAAGATTGCAAGTCTATCTACAAATTTCCGGATTCTAGAGTTGTGGGTGCAAGGACTTATCGTACCGAGGAAAGGTGATAAAGATAGCTTGAAGAAAAGTGAGATCTATATCTTAGATTTCCTGATAAATCTAAGGAAGGTCAACTTGATGAAGCACATTCTTCTTACTATTGAAAATTTGAAGAAAGGAAATCTGAGAGCTCAGATTATTATGTATCCAGCAATACTCTCCAAGTTAATTGTTCGGTGCCTTGAGTCTTTCAAGGAGGCTTTCAAATCTAAGCCAAGAGTTTGCAAGATCATGCTGGTCAGCGATGGTACTCTTAAGAGGATGGATGTGGCTTTCAACAAGGAAACTGGTGAGTTCTTCGATTTGCCAAATCAAGAAGAAGTGGATCCGAAGGCTGCTGAACCGGAATCATCTAAGCCAGTAAGGAAGAGAAAGCTGAAAGAAGTGGAAGTACAAGCAGAGAATCCTAAGTCTAAGGAAGTCCATTCTGTACCTCCAAAGCCTAAGAAGAAGAAAGCCTATCCTGATGAGGTTGTTACAAAGTGGATAGCTGATAAAGAGAAAAGGAAAGAAGGGGATCTGCAGTTCGGATTAGACCCTACGGAGGCTAAGGCCTTGAAGGAGAAAACTGTTGATGAGCTTGAAAAACAAGCAAAGCAAAAGAAGCTCAAGAAGAAGATGTCTGAGGCTGAGGTAGCTCAGGCTTTGTTAAAATTCAATGAAATGGTTTCAGCAACTATTCCTGTTCCGAGATCATTCTCCTTGGAATCTCTACCTGAGACTCCAGGAAGAAATCTCGTTGCTCCAGAAGAAGCTATTGCTAAGAATTCTGAGGAAGTAGAGCAAGTTGAGCAAGTAGAACAAGTAGAAGAGGGTGCTGAAGGAAGTGGTGAAACTGGAGATGTGCTGAAACAAGTAGATGATTACAAGGGGACACCTTCGGAACACTTATCACTCTGAACTTATGAAGCAGAATCTTCGAAGCTAGTTACTCCAGCAATAGAAGAAGAGAAAGGAGAAGAAGAAGTTTCTTATCATGGAGAAGAAGAACATCTTTTACTAGATGTTGCTCAAAAGGAAATCGTAGGGGTTTGTGATCAGGAAGTCGCTGATGAAGAAGATAATGTTGTTCAAGTTTCAGATAGTGAGAAGAGAACTCCGGAACAGGATTCAATACCGGAAAAAGACAAGGGAAAGCAAATTCTTACTGATACTCTGAGCTCAGAAGTGAGGAAGAGGAAAGAAGTTGGTAGCTCTTCAAAGAGAAAGCTTGAACTTGTTGAAGAAGAAATTTCACCAAGCAAAGTTTCAGATTCGGAGTCATCTTCAGTGGGGAATGACTTTGTTGTTCAGTCTTTGAAGAAGTTGGTGGGAACCATTCTGACCTTCTCAAGTATTGATTCAAGATGCCAGATGCTCCAACATGCTTTAAATCAGAAAACTGACTCCGTATCTATGGTTATGGACAAGTGTGTTGAAATTGAGGGTCAGTTTAAAACGTTTTTCATTGGCTACGAATCTCATAGAAAATCTTGCAAGAGGATGACAAATTGGTCGAAGAAGACTATGGAAGAGATGAGGTTGCTCGATGAATTTCAAGACAATGTTAAAGATGCTTTTGAAACAGAGGACAAGAAGATAAATGAATTAACTGCATCCTTTTAAGAGAAGTTGATAGAAGAAAAGAACTTCCGGATTCAAGAAGTAAGAGATCTGAATGGGAAGTTGAATTCTGTTTCTCATAATTGGAAATTTGAAAGGGATCATCAGATCGATTTTGAAGAAAGGATGAAGGCTCAGGAAGAGAAGATCAAAGCTCAGGAAGAAAAGCTGAAGACTCAGGAAGAAAAAATTGAAGCTCAATCCGCAAGAATAGTTGTCTTAGAGAAGCAAGTTGAAGAAGATCATAAAGACCTGAAGAAGATCAAGACTATTCTAAAGGGACTCATGTCAAAGGAAAAAGATCTGAAATAATCAAATCCGATATTTTTGTTGTAATTTTTTCTTTATTGTCGAGATTTCAAATTTAATGAAAGTTGTGCTTTTTGTTTCTATTGTTGTCATTACTAATTTTTCAGGTACTTTGTTATTTTTTTCCATTCCCTCCAATTATTTTTGAAAATCACAAAGGGGGAGAAGAAAAAGATCCTTAAGAAAAAGAAGAACTCTAATAAGAGTTTATCAAAGGGGGAGAAGAAAAATATCTTTAAGAAAAAGAAAAACTCTAATAAGAGTTTGTTTAAGGGGGAGCTTTTTCATTAAAGAAGACATTCTTATTTTTCACTCCGGAAATCTGAATACGATCCTTAGAGTTTCAAAGCCTAAGGGGGAGTTAGTCGTATTCATCAATATCCTTAAAGCAAAGGGAGATAAGCCTTAATGTTTTTTTTCTTCTTAGAATAGCTTTTTCGTAAGGATGTTTGTGCTTTCCAAAAAGGGGGAGATTGTTGAGTCAATAAGGTTTTCCTTATGACTTTTCCATTCCTTCTTGTTTTGAAAATCACAAACACCTTATCTTTAAGAAAATTGCTTTCTTAAGGAAAATCTCTTTTATAAGGAAAATTGTTTTCTTAAGGAAAATCGCTTTTATGAGGAAAATTGCTTTCTTAAGGAAATCGCTTTTATAAGAAAAATTATCCTTATCATATTTTCATCCATATTTTTCTTAAGTATGAGATTCGGATTCATTTTCTCGGAATCATTGAAACTTTGATATAAAGCATTCTGTTTTAGGATTCGGATTCTGGATAAGAACTATAAGGAAGTCTCATTCCGAATTCCGGATATGAACTCTGACTAAGTTCTATTCCAGATTCAGGATACGAATTCTAAAGAAGAATTCTCATTACGAATTCTAATGAAGAAATCTCATTCCGAATTCCCATTATGAATTCTGATGAAGAATTCTCATTACGAATCCTGATGATGAATTCTCATTACGATTTCTGATGACGAATTCCTATTCCGAATTCGCATTCCGAATTCACCTATTAAACAGAATTTGAGTATCTTTGTTTTATACACTCTGAATTAATTCAGACTCTGAAAAATATCTTTGTTAGACTCCGAACTTTTATATTTCTTACATTTCTATAATTTGTCTACTCTTTATTATTTTCATTACACTCCGAACCTTCACTCCAAAGTTTTCATTCCGAACTTTTATGTTATAATTAAAATGATGTCGTACATTCTGTTACACTTGTTTTGTTATAAAACGATGTCGTCCATTCTGTTTCTTATTAACTGTTGTCTAAGTGACACGTGTACAGGTCCCTCCGATCTTTAAGGAAAATATGACCGTTGGAGAAGGAGCCGACCTTACCTATAAATAGGAGCTCATTTGAAAGAGCTCAGTGCTGAAAGGCTGACAGATCTTCTACTCATGTGATTACATGCTTGAAGTGATTTCTAGAGAGAGAGGCTCTTATTAACTCTCAAAGCTTCGTGCGACTCCGAATGTTGGTGATTACATTCGAGGGCTTCTGGGGATAGGAAGACAGAGGTGCCAACTACCTTGAAGTTCGAGGGCTTCCTTGCTGAGGAAGACAGAGGTTGTCAACTACCTTGAAGTTGAGGGCTTGCGGGGATAGCAAGACAGAGACTCCGATCTTCGTATCGAGGGATTACCCTGGTGTGGGTAAGACAGACTTGCTTGAAAGTATAAATCAAGGGACCTTTATCCAAGGTTGTTGGATACCCTTCTCTTTGGGTTAAAAGAATTATATCTTGTTACTTGTAGTTTAACTACTTGTTTTATTTCCGCTGCATTTTGTATTATAAGGAAATTATAACTTTCTTATACTTCCTTACTTGTACTTTGATTAATTTAGATTCTATACGCTTTAAGGTAGAATCTCATATTGTAATCTTTTGTTAAGTTTCAACTTCCGGAACCATATTTCCGAAACGCTCATTCGGAATCTCCTTCCTAGTTTGCATTCGGTGTTAAGAGGTGTTGTGAACTTTCTTAGTTTAACTTTGTTAAACTTAGCCTTTTCCTTTGCTTAAGGAAAACATAGTTAGTCTTAACTAACTTTAAAGGTTCCAAAGGAATTTTTAAAGTATACAATTCACCCCCCCCCCCTCTTGTATATTGAGCATCTACATTACTATTTAGATCCTACAATTGGTATCAGAGGTTGGAAACCTCTTACTCTATACCAATCTTACAGTCAATATGAGTTATATATTTCTTTTAATGACCAAAAACATATTTTTAGCATTTTAAAACACTAAAACGTGCATATAATGGTCAAAACCATAGCAAGAAAACTCATATTCATGTAAAATTATACAAAAAATGTCTTTGAATTAGTTTTTATGTTTTTGAGAAGACAACATGTCAATATAATGTGTGATGTTCTCATAATGATAGGATAGAATGTTTTAGATTAAAAAATGATTAAAAATACATAATATATTGAAAAACAAAATACCAGAAACTATTTATTACGCTAACATTTAATTTAAATAATCTAGTTGATTTTAATTATTAGATATTTTTTATTTTATTACTATACTAACTTTTATATTTAATTTATTTGATTTTTAGTTATATGGTGGGATGATTGTGGAGCTTGGAAAACAATTTGATGAGGTTGGTTATGTGATTATTAAATTATATATGACATTTACATATACTGAATTTCTAAGTTATGTTTTTTTATACAATTTGGGGAGTGTATCGACTTTATTTTATATAAAAAAATTAACTATCTATAAAAACTGCTAAACGAAGGTCATTCCAATATATACTATAAAATCCTTTAAATATTTCCAATTGGTAGTCTCTATATACAATAGAAACAGGCCAAAATTGGTTGTCATTTGGTGGTCATTAAGTGTCCACTACATTATATTAACAGCTATTTTGTCAGTCGGTATTGAATCATTTTGTAGTGGTGGAGCCAAGATAACCTTTTTGTAAGATTCAATAATCTAGTTATAGGACACAATGTGGTGTGTTTCATTTAGAATTTAAGTATAAATTACTACAGTAAATTGAAAACCTATTTCCAAATTTTAGCTAACACACATGTAGTGTTATTAAATACATTTATCAATTTACTTCATAGTCATTAGAGAAAACTTTAAGAGTACGCCTCCAAGAAATAACAAAGATCAATTGAAAGGTGTTTATATTAAATTAAGTATTTAAATTATATAGGTTTTGTGTGGTTACAGTAATTTAAATTAAAAACAAAAGAGGAGAGTAATGAATTAAGTTTATTTCAGGATTCAGAACATAAATAGAAATAAATTTTGAATAAATAATTGATTCAACAATAAATACAAGAAATCAGTAAAAGAGAAGTGATTTAACATGCTTCAATCTATTTTGGATCTACATGCATGGAAGGAACACCACTCACACACACATTTATTAAGCTCAAAAGAAAAATGATGCATAAAACAATCCATAGATATGAATAATAAGAAAATAGAAAGTTCTAACTTCAAAGTTAAGAATGAAGAGGCTAAAATACTTACAACCTTGAGAGGGTGGATCTCCTGTAGTCCCAATCTATTCATTCTATTAGAAATAATTCCATATAGGTGAATATAAGGCACAAAAAATAAGAAAACCTCTATATCTAAGGATTGGGTCTCCTTTGGGGGATTCAAGATCACTCAAATGGCTTCCCATCTTCTTTGTGAAGGAACATTGTCAAAACTCTACCATAAATAGGCTATGAGAGGAAGACTAGGAGGAAAAAATAATTGAATTAGATCTTAAATGAAATGAAAATCGACAAGGTGAGCTATGGTTTCACCACAGAAAAATGATAGTTGAAAACTAAGAGTAAGCTGATGAATCGAATGTTGAATTACATAGCATGTAGTGTTGATCAATTCCCCCAACACAATGTTACACCTCGAAATAGACCACCCAATCAGAAGTTTCCACATACGAGGGATCCAACCCACTTAGTGAAATAAGCCCCCCCAAAAAATCAGGCACATGGAAGGCTGGGATCAATAGGGTAGCAAGTGGATCAATAGGCAAGATAAATCCTATGGTAGATCACTAACTCGAAAAGTTGGGAGAGTGTGGGCTAAGGAGAAAACAAACAGGCCACACATAGCAGCCCAAACAAAAGGTCCACATTGAAAACCCATGCAATATTCAAAGGGATCCCAGGTGAAGCAGTTGAGCATAATAAAAAATAAAAGAAAATAAATCCATTTTTTCATTCAATAATATATTAAATCATTTGAAAATGTGGAATAATAAACATGTAATTTCAATATGAAAACTCCAAAATTCATAAATCTCTACCATTTTCAATTGAAATTGTAAATTTTATTTCACCTATAGTCATTTAATGGAAACTAAATTCATCCTATCTAAACGGTATTTGAATTTTGATAATACCACATCTTTAGTCAAACTATCAGTCAGGTTATTATTAGTATGTATCTTATTGACACATACAGTTCCAGATTCAATGATATCTCTAATAAAATGTAATCTAATGTCTATGTGTTTAAATTTACCATTTAAAACTATATTTTTGGATAAAGGTAAAGTAGAATGGATATCATTTTAAACTATAATAATAGAATTATAAAGGTTTAGTTCCTAACCCAAACCCTTAAGTCATAATGCTTCCTTGACAGCCTTAGTCAAGGCAATGTATTCAGCTTCTATGGTTGAAAGAGCAACCACAAATTGAATATTACATTACAAGGATATGATACCTCCACAAGTAGTGAATATATATTCAATTAATGACTTTTTGGTATTAATATTACATGCATACTCATCATCTACATATATAGTAATCAATTCAGGAGTATAGTCATTCTTTCTAAAATACAAATATGAGGATGATGATTATGACATGTAATGAAGAACCCACTTTAGGGAATGCCAATGTGGCTTCCCTAGGTTATCCATAAATCTTTTAAGAGTGAATATTTCAAATACAAGTTCAGTTTTGGTGTATGTCATAGAGTAAATAACACTACCAACAATATTAGCATAAGGTATTTTAGACACGTACTCATCATCGGCCATAGCAACAGGTGATTGTGTTAAAGAAAGATTAAATTGGTGTTAAAATGGAAGGTTTGATAGATTCAAATAAATACCTCTTAATTAAATTCAAAACATAAGCATATTGGGAAATATAAAACACTTTATTGGGTCTATCCTTAATAATTTCCACACCAAGAATCTATTATGATACCCTTAAATCCTTTATTTTAGAAACACCTTTCAATTTAGTTTTAACAGCATTAATGAGCTTCATTTTATTGTACCTAATCAAAATATCATCTATATATAGTAGAAGGTAAAGTCTATTATTTTTTACATACTTGAAACAAACACAAGCATTATATTGACTTTGAGTAAAATTGTATTAATCATTAAAGAATCAAATTTCCTATACCATTTCCTAGAGGCTTTCTTTAAACCATGAAATGATGTATTTGAAAGGCATACATAATTAGGTTTAAACTCTTTATAATAACCATCTGGAGGTTCCATGTACAATTTCTCATTAAGCTCGCCATGAATGGAGGTTGTTTTCAAGTCTAATTGTTCAATTTGAAATCATAATAGGCAAAAAAGGAAAGCAGTAGCAGCATAAAAGATTTTTTTTCAACTAGTGAAAATATTTCAGCATATTATGGTCCCTCTCTTTGTAAGAACACCATGGAAAGTAATCTAGCCTTAAATTTAACTTTATTTTTAGCGGTTTTATCCTCATTTTGTTTATAAATCCACTTACATACAATTACTTTAGCATTGGTTGGTTTATCAATGATAGACCAAGTGTGATTTTTATTCAAGGATATCATTTCTTCATATATTTCATAGATCCAATACTTGGAATATCTATTATTGATGAATTTATTATAATATTGAGGGTCATCATCTATAAGATCTTGGGCCATATGAGAGGAAAGTAAGTCCATCTCATATTGATTAAAATGACCTAGAGGTCTTATAATCCTCCTAACTCTATCATGGGTCAAATGGTAATTAACATTATTATTAAGAGGATAATTATCTAAATCTGAATTAGAACTATAACTTGATTCAGTCTAGGTCACAAGTTGAGGAACTGGTGGAGGAGGATAAATAACTACCTCAAACAGGATTAATGGATGAACATCAATAACCTCATCTATGGTTGCACCATCACTGTCTTATGTGATATATTTATACTTGAGAGAACATGATTCATAAAAAACCACATGTCCACTGATTATACACTTCTAGTATCTATATTTATCAAACCATAATTTATAGCCCTTAACATCCATAGGGAATATGACAAAAACACACTTAAGAGCTCAAGGTTCAAGATTCTCATTTTTAACATGAGCATATTCAGTACACCCAAAGACTCTTAGGTGGTTGTAATAAGGTGGTATATTAATCCATAGTTTCTATAGGGATTTAAACTAATTAAAAGTGCATGGAAACCTATTTATAACGTACACTTCTATAGTGGCAGCCTCTACCTAGAATGACTTTGGATAGCCCAAACATGCAATCGTGCTTCTGAATCACTCAACTATAGTTCTATTCATGTTTCTAGAAAGTCTATTCTATTTTGGGGTCCCTAATAATATAGTGTCTTTTAATACCCTCAGATTGACAAAACTGAATAAAATCGGTTGAGAGGTATTTTAATCCATTGTATATTCTCATGGTTTTAATTTTCAATCCTACCTAATTTTCAACATAGATTTTCCATGTGTTAAAGGTTTCAAAAACATTAGATTTGATTTTGGGTATGTAAATCCAAACCTTTCTAGATAATTCATCAATAAAGGTGACAAAATAAGAACCTCCTCTATGCGAGATGGTTCTAATTGGTTTCCATAAATTAGAGTGAATGTATTCTAAAGGGAAACTAGCTTTAAAAGTAGACCTATTGAAGATGACTCTCTTAGCTTTACCCATTACATAATCTTCACACAAAAAAGTAGTAATAAGTGTAATGTTAGTTAATAACCCTTGTTTATTGAGTACCTCATGTACCTTTGATCTCAAATTCCCCAATCTTCTATTTCACAATAAACTATTATCATTATTGGTCACATACACACTACCAAATTGTCTAGAATTGGTTTTCCCATTCAATACATATAACTTATTAATAAGGTAACCCTTGATAATAGTTATAGATCCTTTTTATATTTTTAGTCATCCTGATTCAGACCTTAAAGTGAATCCCATTTGGTCCAGAATTCCTAAGGATATCAGGTTTCTATGGAGGTCAGGAACCTACCTAAAATCTAACAAAGTAATTATAGAGTGGTTATCTAGTTTTATTAAGACAGAACATATTTCTATAACTTGAAACCTCCTATTGTTACCTAAAATAACATCTCCTTAAACTCTTTCTACCAAATAAATGACTACCTAAAATGACACATATGAAATGAGCTACCATAATCCAAGACCCACTCATGGGTGAGTGCATGCTTGGATATATTTAAAACTTCAGTAGTATCATAACTAGAATCCAATAAAAGGGATTGTTCAATAAGTTCTTTGGTATCCAGATTTTTTTTGGTTTTCTACACTCAGTTCTTATATGCTCGAGCTTACCACAGTTGTAACAAACTTTACTATCCTTGGACTTAGACCTGAACTTGGGTTGTAAATTATTTTTGTTTTTATCTTTACTATATTATTTCTTCTTACCCTTTTTTTATGGCCTACCCCTTGTGAAAGGACTCTCAGCCTCACCCTTAACTTTAGGTTTACTATGTAATTCCTTAGAAAGTAGGTCAGGTTTAACTTCTTCTATGGTCATAGAGTCACGACCATACATCATAGTCTCTACCAGTGTGATATAGGAATTTTCTAAATAAATCAAAAGAATCATAACTTGATCCTTATCATCAACAGTCACATTAATTTTCATTAAATCAAGCATGATTTTTTAAAATTCATTCAAATGGGATTTAATTGAAACATTAGATTTTATTTTAAGTAATCATGTGATGTTTATTATAAATTCTATCAAAAACTGAATATTTCATGTAGATTTTCTCAAGTTTAAGCCATATTCTAGTAGTAATACATTCATTAGAAACTTATCTAATCACCTTATCTTCTAAAGAAATTAGTAAAGAATTATTACCCTTAACAATAATATCGACATAGATATCTTTTTATGTAGTAGAGGTATGACCATCATGAGATTGGGTAACAATTGGTTTCGTTGGGCCATGCAAAGCATCAATTAACCCCTACTAAACAAGTTGGGCCCTTATTTTAATCTGCCATAAATTAAAATCATTATCACTATCCAACTTTTTGATTTCATACTTAGTTGAATCCATTTTTATTTAAAGGATCTAATACAAATTTTTTGGGGACAACGCTAAGTGTATGCCCCAATAAACTACCAAGATCAATGGATAGACACTTGTATTCAATTTACTATTTGAATTTGAAAGGTGTTTTGTGGTTATAATAATTTCATTTAAAAAAATATGAGAGTGATGAATTAATATGAGTTTGGAATGTGAAACATAAAGAGAAACTAAGTTTGAATAAAAAAACATATTTGAAAATAAATGCAAGAAATCAGTAAAAGAGACAAGCAATTTAACATGCTTCAGTTCATTTTTAACCTATATGCATGACAAGAACACCACCAACACACACATTTATTAATCAAAAAATAAAATGATATAAGAAACAATCCAACAATATTCACAACAAGAAAATAGAAATCTCTATCTTAAAGGTGAAGAAAAAAGAGGCTGGAATACTTATAGGCTGGAGAGGATGGATCTCTAGTAGTGCTGATCTCTTTATCGTGTTGTAAAGAATGTCATCTAGGTGAATAGAAGGCGCTGAAAAGAGTGAAACCTTTTTATTTGAGGATTTGGTCTCCTTTGAGGGCTTCTAGATCACTCTAATGGTTTCACATCTTCTTCATGAAGGAACTGTAAGAACCCGGATCTTATTTTCATATATGGATCTTGATTTCGGGTTGTTTTTTAGGAAAAAGGAAGAAATAGGGTTTTTTCTAAGTACATGCCATGTACTTATGAGTACACTCCATGTACCCAGTTGTTTCGTACAACTGTGTACTGGCTGTGTAATGGCTGAGTACATGGTCGTGTGATGACCTGGCTAACCCACTTAAGTCTGGGGTCAATTGAGGTAATATACGGTGTGTATTGTTAAT
This sequence comes from Viscum album, assembly GCA_963277665.1. Taxonomy (NCBI): domain Eukaryota; kingdom Viridiplantae; phylum Streptophyta; class Magnoliopsida; order Santalales; family Viscaceae; genus Viscum; species Viscum album. The sequence continues at coordinate 934,339,584 of OY728165.1, forward strand.
GAACACACCATGTACTTTTCTTTTTATTTGATAAATCAGATCGGGGTCATGTCTCATGTCCGTAAACATCTTATTCTTCTTTTGGTTCATACAGGAGAGTGATAGAGTGGCTAGAAAACTTTGAACCGCTCCCAATTCTCCATCCGAGCTCCGATTGAAATGTCGTCGGGTGTATTGGAATCCCACTGATGAGTTATCAATTCCCCTAGATCCTTTCTTCCTGATTCTTCCTCTCTCATGGGTTATTCAAGGTTGGGAGTTTTTCATCTTTTTGTATATCTACATCATTATAGGTTGATTCAAGGGCCTATGTTCAAGTATATTGATCACGAGACATTGAGGTAGGTGGTTTGTTCCTTTTATTGTTCGTCTTTGGATTATATATGCTGAAAGTGTTGTATACCCATGTTTGGGGTATTTCTGGATTTAGAATTTAAAATTTATTATTTCCTTCTATGGTTTGACAATTTTTTAAGGGGTTGTTTCTTAGGCGTAAGGTTAGATACCTTGTTTATGGGGTACCCATGGGTGTGTTTTCCCTATTTTGATTTTTTATGGTCATTTGGTCTAGAATGCCTATTAGGAATACCTCATTTTTCATGCCTTGGTTGGTTAGGATGGATTTTATTGATTATATGAAATTCATGTGGTATGATTTGTGAATGTTTAGCCATGTAGTAGTTATAGATTTCATGTGCTGCTTTGATAGGATATGCGTGCTATTTTTTCAATGGACCTTGAGAGCCTTAGACCAGGAAAACTATAGGGGTTTCCCTGTTTATTTACATAAGACTGTGAGAACCTTAGTGTAGATATTGACCCAGGGGTATTGACCATGAGAGCTACCCAGGTGGTTTTTTATGGTTTGTTTATGATATGTTAACCTAGGGGTATTGACCATGAGAGCTACCCAGGAGGTCGTTTATAAGTTATTAATGCCATGTTGACCATGAGAGCTACCCAGATGGTCATTTTTAAATGATTAGTACTATGTTATGCCAAAGGGGTTATACTGTGAGAGCTTCCCAAAGGTTAATTATTAAATTAATTGTTGTTATATTAGACTAGGGGGATTAGACTGTGAGAACTTTCCTAAAGGGTTGTTGTTGAATAATTGAAAGATTGTGATGAGTCTTCTAAGCCAAAGCACGAGCTTGGACTCAGTCTTACTTGATTGTTTAGATGGTATTCTAAGACATTTGTTTGATACTATTACACAAGGGATACATAGCTTATGTTAGATACCAAGGTTTACATGGTTCAATGGATGAATAATGAACGTTAAATGAATGTAATTGAAAATGGTAGGATTGCTTACTTTTGAGTACTTCCTAATTTATTGCTTCATTTATGCATATTACCTGCTATATATATTCATTGACAGTTAGGCACAGATATTTGGGTGGTTGCCTACTGAGATTAATATCACACCCTATTTGGGTCATGTTTTTTTATGCAAACAGATTATATGGTTGCAGGTATAGATAAGAGAAATCAGCCTTCTTCATTAGGTACTTGATTGCTATTGGAGCTGGAGAGCATGGGACCAAGCTGAGGCTTGCGATGCTGTTGGAGTTTAGTGATTTCTATAATTTGGTTTCTATATTGTATTTCTATAATTTTGACTTGTTTGAATTACTTCCTAGACACGTGTGATATGCATCATTTATATATGTGCTCCAGTTGTTTTATTACTATCAGTCTTTTGTTGTTTACTTCTGTTTTATGGTATTACTACTTCTGATATTGTTTACTATTTATTTTATGTTCTGTATACTCTTTCAATGAGGGCATAGTTTCCCCACTATCACACTCTAGGTCTTCTCTTCTAGTCAGTAGCCTTTGGAATTTATAGAAATGTGCTTGAGGCCATGTGGCCAACCAGATTCAAGGCACCTTGGGGTGGCACCCGAATCCGAGATGTTTCAAAGTGGTATCAGAGGTGGGTTTTCTTTTCTGCTTTACCTTACTATTTGGATCCAATAGACTGGGATAGTAAGGAAATGGAGTTTAGTAATTAGTTGTGCTCGAGAGTAGCTAACTTTTTTATAGGGAAAATCTAAATTGCCTTGAATATTGCAATTTTTTTTGGTTTTTCAATTGTTACAGTTGATTTGATTTCACTGTTAGGTGATTCACTTGTTTTTTTCTATTATGATTGATATAATTATGGTTTTATTTCTATTAAAACCCAATGATATGAGGGTATGCTATCTCATGCATCATATAGGCACTTGCTAGAGATCACATGTCATGCATTCTTGTCATGCCATGTAGGGTGCATTACTGATTGCATGTTGTTGTGATAGATGTTGTGCTAGACATGCATACTTTTGTGATAGATGTTGTGATATATGTCGTGATATAAATACCTACTATTTTGATAGGGTATTGGTATATGTAAATATTCATTTGGATGGACGTAAAGCTTTGGTCCTTGAGGTGTTATGGGCCCTCTTGGATCGGAATTTGGTGGGTCATATTTGAACTTTAATTAAATTTTGTTAAGATATGACATGAATAAGGATGCCAAACTATGATTTTCAAAGAGTATGGGCTCTCACAAATCAAAACATGGAATTCCTTGGCCAAATTTTAAGTTTTTAAGGGTTTTGAATAAGTTTCAAAGGCTTACTATCTAAAAACCCAAACAACATAGTGTGTGATGTTATGAACACACGCCATGTGTTCTTCTGTTCTGGAAGAAATAACTTTTCTTATGTACAAACCATGTATCATTTGTACATGTTGTGTAGTTGTTAACCATGTGACTTACTGTGTGAGTAGAGACACAGGTTTGGTAAAATTTTGGTAGAACACACTGTGTACTAGGAGCACACATCATGTTATAGTCGACCGTGTGTCTGGATGTGTGACTAACGACATGGGTGGATGAAACTTGGGTTGTACACATCATGTCTAGGGTGAACACGTCATGTAGTGTTACGCCAGTAGAACCGTGTAGTTCTACCTGTGTAGAAGTACCTGGGAAGGAGGGAATATTCAAGTACACACCATGTGTATGGGGTGTTACATGACTAGGGTGGTAGAGGTACACACCCATGTTAAGGCTTAAAGGGAACATGTTGTGTAGTGGTTCTACACACCGTGTAACCCTCTTTTGAAAAACTTGAATGCTTTCCTTCTCCTGTTCCATTATATAACTTCTAAGTTTCTATCCTTGATGATCTTGAACTAAGGTGTGTTCTTGACCTTACAGATTCATTCCACCAATATGTCCTCTAGTTGTGCGCCAGATATAGGGTGATAATTAAACACCTAAAATGGTAGATCAGGGACTACCAGCAGATCCTCATATCATGCCTATCTTGGAACCAACCATTATATCGAACGCAGGTGCTGATGCATAGTTTTTTGAAGGGTTTATAAGGATTATGTAGACTTTTAATGTAGTACCACATCCTTCCCTAACTATGGATGAGTTGACAAGGGTGTTCCAAAAGTAGCATTCTTCTACTTTTTTAGGGGATGGAGGACCACAGGCTATAGAGACATAGTTGGAGGCCATGTTTTCTATCTTCGAGCATTTAGAGACACCTCCTGATAGGTGAGTAAATCTCACGAAGTTCATGCTACATGATTCCTCCAAGAGATGGTGGGATGTTATCTCATAAGCGGGATGGAATCGAGATATAGCTTGGTAAGAGTATTAGAGGACCTTATATGATTACTTCTACCCTGAGACGTTGAGGGATGACCGAGCCTGAGAGTTCATAAATTTGTAGTAGGGCACTCTTTCAGTGATGGATTATTCTTCTTGCTTCATAGAGTTTAAGAACTTCTCACATGTTTTGGGAGGTGATGAGTTATCACTGGATAGGAAGTTTGAGGATGGTCTCAGGTATGACATTCGATCATAGGTGAATGTTTTTAGGCTGAATTTGGTGAAAACTATAGTAAATCAGGCGCTGATTACTGAGTGCAATCTAATGGAGTTTGGAGCTTCAATCCAAGGCAGTTCAGCATCTAGGGTTGGTAATACTTCGACTAATAGTAGGAATCACCACATAGAGCTTTCACACAATGTTTCTTTAGGTAGTCAGGTGAGGTGCTACCAGTGCGGGAAGAGTGGGCACACAAGACTGCAATGCCCAAGATACCCAATGGAGTGTCAATATTATGGAAATATGGGCCATATTCAGTGTTTTTGTAGGATGTTCTCACCAGCAGTGAGTGATAGATGATCTGTTATGACTCCGCATTTAGGAGCAGGACCACCAGTTTCCCATTATCCAAGAAACCGGAGTTTTTCAGGTCATTCAAGCCAAGGATGTGGTCTTGGCCATGGAAGGAAGATGTCAAGTTTTCAGTGATAGAAGGATGGATCTGCTCAGGGTAGCCAGGCATGGTCATTGGGCCATGATATAGGTCAAACTTTTGCGATGGAACAGACCCAATAGGAGTAGGATCCCGAACCCTCTACAGTTAGAGTTACGATTCTAGTTGCCTCAATTTTAGCTTATGTTCTTTTTGATATATGGGATTCCCAAAGTTTTATATATGTTTCCATTAAGGAGAGCCTTGGGCTCTATGTCTTTACTTCTGAAGATGTTATATTGTTAGACACTCCGTTGGGGATTAGGACGGCTAGTGTATATTAGTGCAAGGAGTTCCCTCTTGAGGTTGGTGGGTGTCACTTCTTGTGGGACCTCTATGTCTTAAAGATGTCATTCTTGGAATAGACTGGTTGGTCTCATTTTATGCCTTTGTTGACTACTATTACCATAGGGTTAGTTTCACATCACCAGAGGGCGGGTATTTTCTACACAAGGAAAAATGGGATGTCCATGCGAGTATAGATGGACCCGAACAACATGGGTTGGGAGTAATTACATCCCAGATTGCTAGTTTATATCTGGATGACCAGGGGACTTCACATATGGACTTTCCTCTAGTGGTGGATCATTTTAGATATGTCTTTATAGATGACTTTTTAGGTTTTTCTACAAAGAGAGAGGTAGATTTCTCTATTGATATTGTGCTAGGAGTGGCACTAGTGACCATTATTCTGTATAGGATGGATACACCAGAGTTACAAGAGCTCAAGAAGTAGTTAGAGGAGTTCTAGGCAAAGGGTTTCATATGAACCAATAATTCTACTTGGGGTTTGATTCTCGCTCAAATTTACCCAAGAGAAGAAGGTAAGACGGTCCTTGTAGTTTAGCTTGGGTTATCGAATCCACAAAGACCTAAGAAGAAACCTATAGACACGTACATTCTATGGACTGTTTTCAGCTGTGAAGTGGACAACTTGGATTGATTTTGGATGGGTTTTAAAGATATCTAATAGATTTAAGTTAATTCAATTTAAAAGAATGAGTTGATCCTAGGTTATCGCTCGGGGTGGATTGGACGTATTTTCTTTTTAATGATTTCAATTTCTTAAATTTGAGATGGGTTCATTTAAGAAGATAAAACAACATCCTAACTTACTGGTTTAATTCCTACACACTTTAATACTAATCACCTATACACTTTAAGGATCAAATTTTTGAGCACTTCAAAGTAAAGGTTCGTATTAGCACTTGAAGTGTGTGGCCTTAAATTTAACAAGGACGATGGAGTTTAAAAACCATCAAATAAAAATCTCAATTAAAGAAGTGATTATACATTAATGAGGTGATAAATAACATCCAATCCAGCCCCTTTATACTCCATTGGATCAACCCATAAGTGGGTTATCCCTTCATTGATTCTATGGTTTCAATGGAAGCGGAAAGTAGACTCATGAGGGAGGAAATGGAGAAGAAGAAAAAACGCAATAAAATAACAATCACTCCACCGTTGTGTGATAATATCACAAGGTTTGGTATGAACTAGTTCACACCTTGAACCAAAGGTATCAAAGTGATAAGGAGAATAACATAATAATAAGATAAGAATAACTTTTATTAAGAAACAAGGATGATTTAAAACAACTTATATGTGGAAGATAAATTTGAGACAACAAAACCCAGCATAACATTACAATGAAAGAAAGCTCAAAAATTCCTAAATCCTCCAACACCACTACCTTAAATAGAAATTTTTGAGCCCTTGGGTCGAGCCTCCAACAGTACAAATCATCTCAATTAATTTTGGTAGGCCATAGGTGGTGGAAAGCTTGTAGAATTTGGACTTTTCCACATTTGACCCGAGGTGGCAGCCTGCTTTCATCCACCAAACAGACACGTTTGGATGACCTTCTAGATGGCCGAATCAGAGTGGGCCATAGAAGAATAAAATGGATCTCCGGATGTCTTCTAACCGCCTATAAAATTTGGACCCATTTGAAGTTTTGATTCAGATATATGATCAAATTAGTGGGATGTTTTTCTGGGCCGTAGAATCTGGCCCCGAATTGTATCTCTAACTTGGGGCGCCTTAATGACCACCATAGAGGCCGAATTACCATTATCTCCTGAAAAGTGATTTGTTCCTAAACATTTATTTTATCATCCCAAAAAATTTGGGATTCATTTGGCCTGTATGTTGGGCCCCACAGTCTCATAAGTGGTCTGGTATCCAATCTGCCTTCTCTAGAATTGCTTCCATTCATCTCCAAATATCTCCATCATCGTTTATGAATCATCCATTGATCCATGAATGAAAAATGTTCACATTTAAGTGTATATATAGTTACCTAAATATAAAATTAAAATATTGATAATTACATTCCTTATAATCAGATGACTCATTGGGCCTAAATTGGGGTATATTAGGCATGAAGTGCACAAATGATGAGAATGGATGTTCATAATGAAAATGCACTAACTCGGACCCATAAGATCAAAAATGAACATTTAATACCATTAAAATGTAATTAAAATATATTTTTTTATTGGATAATCACACCCCCCCCCCAACTTGAGATTTGCTAGTCCCGAGCAAATAATTCAATGATTTTATTTGAATTCCTTTCTTCAAACACATTATAACAAACAGTGCTCACAATGTAAACTGCACACAGATATATATTTATAACCTATCAAGATAATTTAAAAAAAGATGAATTTAAAAGAAGATCCCAATCCCAAGCCCATTCATTTGATCAAATCCATCATCATACTTCATCCAACTCAATTAGGTGTAATGATGTGTTGTGTATCACAATAGATATGGGGGTTAATTTTCATTCAAGGGGAAAATCATAGAAGCGCTAGGTGGAATCACATTTAATCCTAATATGAGTATTCTTCATTATTTTTTTTGGATTTTTTTATTTCAATATTTCCATAGTAATTGAGATTGCAGTTAATCAAATTAAACCATGTAGCAAGACTTTGTCGATGACTCCCAGACTCAAAGGCCTTAGGGCACCAAGTGAAGCCCACACACTCGGGCATTGTCTCGAGTTAACTTAATAAAAAACAAAGTCATATTACCATAAATAGAGATAGATTGAAAAACTCAGGGCTAGACAACTCTGGAGTCACGATCCCCAAGTTTCTAAAGCCTCGCATTTTATCAATCCATTGCTCTACACGCAAAATAAATTTTTTTTTTGAATACTCATATTATTCATAAAAATCAAACCAGACTATGCTATTTATTATGGGACCCCAAAAATTCAAATTATTATCCCACAGTCTAAAGGACGTGCATTGTGGCATTTTGATTTAATGGATGAAAATAAAAATGATGAAAATTTTCATTGGACAACCAAACTTACAAAATCAATGCTTTTAAACTTAATCATGAATTAAATTAAGATTCAAGGAAATAAAAATTATTTGATATGTAGTTTTTATGTGAGAAAAGATGTTATTATATGAATGATAAAGGAATTTTACTTCTTTTTTTATCATTGTTTTTTTTTTAACAAACATTTTGTTTCCACACCCCCCAAATTAGAATGAAACTATCCCTAGTTTCATAAAAATAAAATTTAGAATGGGGTAGAGGAATAAAAAGGGGAGTTCAATAAGGAAATTGAAATATGAGGATCATGGAATGAAGTCACCTGGTGGTTGAAGTTTGAAGTTCTTGCCGCTCGAATTTATTCCTTTGATATCCATGTCGCTTGCAAAGTTCCCTAGTGGAAAAAGGAAAAACAAAACAAACAAAACAAACAAACAAAACAATATATATATATATATATATTTATATAATAAAGGAAGTAAAATATAAGTATATATATAAAAATTATAGAATAAGTAAGCACATTAAGCCGTAGGTCAGTGGTAAGTGCGCGCCCCTGTCTCCCTTCGGTCCCGGGTTTGAGTCCCCGCGGCTTCACCGGTTGTGACGGGGTTTTCCCCACGACCTATGGCGTGTCCCCTTTTTTTAATTATTATATTATTTTTATTATTTTTATTATTTTTATTATTTTTATCTTAACCTATAAAATAATCAAAATACAACAAAATAAACTGATGATACATTGTCTTCTTTTTAAATTTCTGGGTAAGGTATTACTCAAGGATCACACCACGTGACACGGATGAATATGGTGCTCCCCTTTCGTACCCATCCATACTCATAATAGAAGAACATTTCAAAAGTCTATTTTTTTATTTTTAAATATAAAAATGATTGATTAATCTTATTTGAAAAATAAATATGATTCAGAAAGATTAGAAACATAAAAACCACGGGTTGCCTCCTGTGCAGCGCTTTGTTTAACGTCGTTAGCCCGACATAGATCCTAAATTTATCAATTTTTTCCTGGTTCATATATTGGATCAATTAACTCAACATCTATTTCATGTTTATTGAATGATTCAATGAATTTTTTTAACCTTTGACCATTGACCTTGAAAATGTGACCACTAGTGGGATCTTGAATCTCTACTGCCCCATGGGGGTATACATGATGCACTATGAAAGGACCTGACCATCTAGACCTTAACTTTCCCAGGTGTAAATGAAGTTTTGAACTATACAAGAGCACAAGTTTTCCCGGTTCAAAATGTTTGACCTTGATACTCCTAGATTGGTAGGCTTGAACTCTAGCTTTATTGATCCTTGAATTTTCATAAGCCTCCATCCTTAGTTCCTCCAGTTCATTTAGATCTAATTTCCTTTTTGTTCCGGCCAATGAGAGGTCATGATCCATTTTCTTAATTGCCAAAAAGGCCTTATGTTCAATCTCCACTGGCAAATGGAATGCTTTACCATAAACCAACCTATATGGGGACATTCCTAAAATGGTTTTATATGCGGTTCTATAGGCCCAAAGAGCATCTAAGAGTTTCTCAGACCAATCTTTCCTAGAGGGGTTGACAGTTTTTTCAAGAATTTGCTTAATCTCCCTATTCGCTAACTCAGCTTGACCATTGGTTTGAGGATGGTATGCAGTGGACACTTTCTGAGAAATATCATACTTATACATGAGTGAAGAGAATGGGCGGTTGCAGAAATGGGTTCCTCGATCACTGATTATAGCCCTAGGAATTCCAAATCTTGAAAATATGTTCTCTTTCAGAGATCGAATCACAACTTGATGATCATTGGACTTAGTGGGAATGGCCTCAACCCATTTTGAGACATAATCAACAGCTAAGAGTATGTAGAGGTATCCCCGAGAGTTTGGGAAGGGACCCATGAAGTCAATTCCCCAACAGTAAAATATTTCAACCACTAAGATGGGAGTGAGTGGCATTTGATTCATTTTTGTGATGGACCCTACTTGTTGACACCTAGGATAACTTTGACAAAATGTGTAGGAGTCCCTTGAGAGGGTGGTCCAGAAAATATCACATTGAAGAATCTTAGCAGATGTTTTCTTAGAGGAAAAGTGACCTCCACATGCCTCACTGTGACAGAATTTAAGGATGGACTCTTGTTCAGATTCTGGAACACACCTCCTAATGACTTGGTCAGGGCAGAACTTATAGAGGTATGGATCATCAAACACATAGTGTCTAACATCAGAAAGAAATTTCCTTCGAGCTTGAGTCCCTAAGAATTTTGGAATGACTCCTGTCACTAAGAAATTTGCTATGTCAGCATACCAAGGGCAGTCACTCACAGAGTATAGGTGTTCATCAGGAAACGAATCAGACACAGAAAGTTGATTTGAGTTGTCTTTGAATTCCATCCTAGAGAGGTGATCAGCTACAACATTTTCAACACCCTTTTTATCCTTGATTGTGAGGTCAAATTCTTGTAAGAGAAGGACCCACCTAATCAGTCTAGCCTTGGCATCTTGTTTTTGGAAGAGGCATTTTAGTGCAGAATGGTCAGTGAACACAGTGATGGGGGATCCTAAGAGGTAGGACCTAAACTTCTCTAAAGCAAACACAATAGCAAGTAACTTCTTTTCAGTAGTGGTTTAGTTTATTTGGGCATCATTTAAGGATTTTCTTGCATAATAAATGACATAAGGAGTTTTATCACAACGTTGTCCTAACACAGCTCCAACAGAAAAGTCACTAGCATCACACATAAGTTTAAAATTAAGGTTCCAATTTGGAGATTTCATAATGGGAGGAGAGGTGAGAGAGGATTTGAGGGTTGAGAATGAACCCTCACAGCTTTCTGTCCAAACAAATGGAGCATCCTTTACTAAGAGAGCACAAAGGGGACGAGATATTTAACTAAAGTCCTTGATGAATCTTCTATAGAAACCAGCATGTCCTAAGAAAGACCTCACTTTCTTGACAGTTTTGGGTGATGGAAGGTGACGAATGATGTCAACCTTTGATTTATCAACTTCAATCCCCCTACTCAAGACCAGATGGCCTAGAACAAGTCCCTCTTTAACCATGAAATGGCATTTTTCCCAGTTTAGGACCAGATTATTTTCTTCACATCTTGACAAGACTCTCTCCACATTCTGCATACATCCCTCAAATGTATCCCCAAACATAGAGAATTCATCCATGAAGACCTCTAGAAAATCCCCTACCATGTCTGAGAAGATTCCCATCATGCACCGTTGGAAGGTTCCAGGGTAATTGCATAACCCGAAGGGCATGCGTTTTAAAGAAAAGGTTCCAAATAGACATGTGAATGTAGTCTTCCATTGATCCTCTAGGAAGACCTCAATTTTATTGTACCCCGAGTACCCATCTAAGAAACAGTAGAAGGCATGACCTGCCACTCTCTCAAGGACTTGGTCAATGAATGGTAAGGGGAAATTGTCCTTCTTAGTGAATGATTTTAGCTTCCTATAGTCAATGTATACCCTCCATCCACTACTCACCCTTGTTGGAAGAATCTCTCCATCCTCATTGGTTATCACTGTGATTCCAGCCTTTTTTGGAACCACTTGGATTGGGCTCACCCACTCACTCTCAGCTATGCGATATATGATACCAGCTTTTAACAATTTCAGAAGTTCCTTCCTTACTACCTCCATGAGATTAGGATTGAGTCGCCGTTGAGGTTGATGACATGGCTTTGAATCAGATTCCAGAACAATCCTATGAGTCCCGATAAGTGGGTTGATCCCAGGAATATCAGAAAGGGTCCAACCAATGGCTTTCTTATGCTTCCTAAGGACATCTAGAAGCATCCTCTCAGGATTGGCTTCAAGAGAAGAAGAAATGACAATAGGATGTGTTTTATTTTCCCCTAGGAAGGCATACTTTAGTGCAGCAGGAAGTTCCTTCAATTCAAGATCAGGTTGGTTCAGAATTTCAGCAGAATATTGGGACATTGGATCAAGATCAATTTCTTTTTTTAGAGTTTCAGATAGGATTTATTCCTCACATGTAGAAGTTTCAGCTACTAGATTGGATTGATCAGATTTAGGGAAGGAAATTGGAGTGGTCTCCATGAAAGTGGTTTCTTGAAAGGTTTCACTGATTGTTGGACCTAAGACTTCATCATAAGAGCAATTTGAAAATGATTCAAGCCAAGGAGATAAACTTCCTTCATATGAACAAAGGAAATCAATCTCATCCTGACTTAAACATTCATAAAATATTCCTTGATGTTCCATGGATTCATTATCAATGCTTCTGATCATGTTTACTTCATGAATGTCCTCGTCATCCCCTATTTGTGAGCTTTCATTATAGATGTTCAAGTCTAGACTCATGTTCCCAAAGGTGATGGTCATGTTCCCATTTCGGACTCAGATAACAGAGTTGATTGTTGTAAGGAAAGGATGACCAAGGATGATTGGGGTTTGTTCCTTATTTCCAAAGTTTGGATGGTTTCCAAGGACAATGAAATCAGCAGGGTAGATGAAGTTTTCAACCTTTACCAGAACGTCCTTTAAAATCCCCTTTGGAACCCTAATGCTACGATCAGTAAGTTGAAGTGTGACAGATGTGGGTTGGAGTTCTTCTAAGCCTAACTGGCAGTACACAGCATATGGGATGAGATTGAAACTATCACCTAGGTCACACAAGGCCTTGACAACTTTTCTTTCTCCTAGTTCAACATTGATGTAAGGGTAACCCGGGTCTTTCAACTTAGGAGGAATGGTCCCTTGAATGGTGGTACTCACATTAGCAGCCAAAAGGACTTGGTTTTTATGTGAAAATTTTCTTTTAAAAGTAAAAAAGTCTTTAAGATACTTTGAGTAGGTAGGTATGGTTTGGATTGCATCGAGAAGGGGTATGTTCAACTTGACTTGTGAAAAGATTTCCCTCAATGTTTCACTCAGTTCAGGTTTGGTTTTCCCCCTCATGCATTGAGGAAATGGTGCAGGTTGTGGGGTTGTTTGTTGAAGAGTTGTTTCCTTGACAATGTTATTAGTTTCCTCAGTTTGATCTTGTGGTTAATTTGAATTTTCATCCAAGTTTGAATCTTCAAGTGGGTTCTGAATTAGTTGTTCAGGTTTCTCAATTAAGTTCCCACTTCTTAAAACAGTCACAGCCTTTAGTTGTTCATGAGTTGTTTGAGCACAACTTGACTCTCCCCTTGATGTTGAGGATGGCACCGCCTGAGTAGGCATGGGTGCCTTTCCAGTTTTGATGGTTTGAAGTTCTTGTTTTAGGGAAGATACCTCCGAGTTCATCCTCTCCATTTGTTTGCACAGTTGTTCTAGTAGGCTTTGTGGAACAGTTTGGGTGGGTGCTTGAGTAGGTTGGTTTATCCCAGGGGGATATTTTGGAGGTGGGGTGGTTTGTTGAAAATGGACCGGTGCCTGTTGGTATTGGATAGGTTAGGTTTGGAACTGGTTATGGGTTTGGTAGTTCTAATGGGGGTAAGGATTTTTTTTTCCCTATGGTTGGCTAGGTTGTTGGTTATCTTTCCAGCAGAAGACTGGGTGGTCGTTATACCTTGGGTTGAAGGTGTTTTGGTATTGAGACTTTTGAAAGTTCAAAGAATTTACTTCCGCTGGGGGTCCTCCTAAGAGAACATCCTTGATGGATGGAATGGTTGGGCAGTTGTCTGTCTTATGGTCATGTTTGTCACAAATTGTGCAAACAAGGTCAACAGTTTGGATTTCATAGACTTTCCTAAGGTCTATCTCTTCAACCTTCCTAGAGAGTGCTGTGAGTTTAGCCCTAAGTATTTCCTCTTCTCTAAGTGTATGAATTCCAGTAGTTCTTTGTGGCTTTTCAGAATAAGGTGAAGTTCCCCATGTTTGTTTTTGTTTAGAAAGGCTTTCTAGATACTCGTAAGCATCATTTGGGGCTTTGTTTTTAAAGTTTCCATTACACATCATGTCAATGAATTGTTTGTTCCCTGGACCCAACCCTTCATAGAAAATTATCACTTGTTCAGGAATAGAAAAACCATGGTGTGGAACCATGTTTAGAGTGTCTTTTAACCTCTCCCATGTTTTATAGAATGACTCTCCCTCTTTTTCAAAAAAGTTTTGGATACTCTTTTTAAGTGTAATTGTTTTATGGTGGGGAAAGTATTTTTTGTAGAATTATCTTTGTAGTTGGTCCCAAGAGTTGATGGATGATGGTCTCAAATTTTTTAGCCAATTTTTAGCTCTATCCTTTAAAGAAAAAGGAAATATCCTCATCTTATCTGATTCTAGTTGATGTGTGGGACACATGGTTTCTACAATGTCATTGAACTCCTTAATGTGCAGGTATGGCATCTCGGACTCCATTCCATGGAATGTGGGAAGGTGGTTTAGGACATGGGGTTTAAAGATGTAGTTAGAATCTCCTAGGGAATTGTGTCTAATGCATGAGGGGGAATTGGTCTAGGAATGTGTGAGGTAGTCATTCATGGTTTGATCAATTTCATTCCCCAAGTTTGGGGCTGCCTCATTTGGGTTTCCATTTTGGTTCCCACCCGGGCTTATGAGTTGGTTTCTTTGAAGACCTTCCATTGAAATTGGCTCAATTTTGGACTCTAGAGTATTAGGAAGATTAGGATCTAATGTAATGAGTTCCCTTGGTGTACTTGACTCCCCAACCCCATGACTATCCACCCTAACTAGACGGTTTGATTGATCGTGGGTGTAGGCGGACATGCGCCAAAAGAAAAAAAAACGAGAAAGGGACAAGATAAGAGAATTTGGATGAGAAAAGAAGAAATGGGGGATAATAGAATGGGTGTTTAGATGACTTAATTGGGTCCCCATAAATGGCACCAAAATTTGATTCTCTCTCAAATTTACCCAAGAGAAGAAGGTAAGACGGTCCTTGTAGTTTAGCTTGGGTTATCGAATCCACAGAGACCTAAGAAGAAACCTATAGACACGTACATTCTATGGACTTTTTTCGACTATGAAGTGGCCAACTTGGATTTATTTTGGATGGGTTTTAAAGATATCTAATAGATTTAAGTGAATTCAATTTAAAAGAATGAGTTGATCCTAGGTTATCGCTTGGGGTGGATTGGACGTATTTTCTTTTTAATGATTTCAATTTATTAAATTTGAGATGGGTTCATTTAAGGAGAAAAAACAACATCCTCACTTACTGGTTTAATTCCTACACCCTTTAATACTAATCACCTATACACTTGAAGGATCAAAGTTTTGATCACTTCAAGGTAAAGGTTCGTATTAGCACTTGAAGTGTGTGGCCTTAAATTCAACAAGGACGATGGAGTTTAAAAACCATCAAATAAAAATATCAATTAAAGAAGTGATTATACATTAATGAGGTGATAAATAACATCCAATCCAGCCCTTTTATACTCCCTTGGATCAACCCATAAGTGGTTTATCCCTCCATTTATTCTATGGTTTCAATGGAAGCGGAAAGTAGACTCATGAGGGAGGAAATGGAGAAGAAAAAAAAACGCAATAAAATAACAATCACTCCACCGTTGTGTGATAATCTCACAAGGTTTGGTATGAACTATTTCACACCTTGAACCAACGGTATAAAAGTGATAAGGAGGAAGAACATAATAATAAGAGAAGAAGAACTTTTATTAAGAAACAAGGATGATTTAAAACAACTTACATGTGAAAGATAAATTTGAGACAACAAAACTGCAGCATAACATTACAATGAAAGAAAGCTCAAAATTTCCTAAATCCTCCAACACCACTGCCTTAAATAGGAATTTTGAGCCATTGGGTCGAGCCTCCAACATTAAAAAGCATCTCAATTAATTTTGGTAGGCCGTAGGTGGTGGAAAGCTTGTGGAATTTGGACTTTTCCACATTTGACCCAAGGTGGCAGCCTGCTTTCATCCACCTAACATATGCGTTTGGATGACCCTCTATATGGCCGAATCAGAGTGGTACATATAAGAATAAAATGTAGATCCAGATGTCTTCTAACAGCCTGTAAAATTTGGTCCCATTTGAAGTTTTGGATTAAGATATATGATCAAATTAATGGGATGTTTTTCTGGGCCACAGAATCTGGCCCAGAATTGTATCTCTAACTTGGGGCGCCTTAATGACCACCATAGAGGCAGAATTAGCATTATCTCCTAAATAGTGATTTGTTTCTCAACATTTATTATATAATCCCACAAAAGTTGGGATTCATTGGGCCTGTATGTTGGGCCCCAAAGTCTCATAAGTGGGCCGGTGTCCAATCTGCCTTCTCTAGAATTGCTTCCATTCATCTCCAAATATCTCCATCATTGTTTATGAATCATCCATTGATACCTGAATAAAAAATGTTCACATTTAAGTGTATATATAGTTAGCTAAATATCAAATTAAAATATTGATAATTACATTCCTTATAATCAGATGACTCATTGGGCCTAAATTGGTGTATATTAGGCATGAAGTGCACAAATGATGAGAATGGATGTTCATAATGAAAATGCACTAACTCAGACCCATAAGATCAAAAATGAACATTTAATAGCATTAAAATGTAATTAAAATATATGTTTTTATTGGATAACCAGGGTTCGCCTATCCTTTTGCGAAGAAGGTGGATGGTACTCTCAGAATTTTTGTGGATTATCGAAAGCTGAACCAGTTGATGGTCAAGAACTGATATCACTTGACAAGGATTGATGGTATCTTTGATAAGCTTCGAGGATCCTGGGTGTTCTTACAGATTGAATTGAGATCTGTTTATCATCAGTTTCACGTTAGACCATCAGATATACCTCTTACAGCCTTTTAAAGCAGGTATGGTCTATACGAGTATTTGGTTATGTCATTCGGTCTCACGAATGTGTCAACTGTTTTCATGGCACTGATGAACCAAGTATTCCATCCTTGGATTATTTTGTGGTAGTCTTCTTGGATGATATCTTGGTGTACTCTCACACTTGACACGACCATTTTATCCATCTTAAGATCATATTAAGTACACTGATAGAGCATTAATTATATGATAAGATCTCAAAATGTCACTTTTGGATGGACCAGATTCACTTATTGGGTCATGTCATCTCAGAGACAGGAGTATTAGTAGACCCAGGGAAAGTGAGAGTAGTAGTTTTCTAGGAGCAGCCTAAAAATTTCTTTGAGGTACAGAGTTTTCTAGAGCTGGCTGGTTATTATAGAATCTTTATACAGGACTTTTCATGCTTAGTAATTCCTTTGAAGGGCCTGAATAAGAAGGGTGTGAAGTACTTATGGATAGATTCCTATGATTCAGCCTTTCAAAGGCTGAAAGGGAGATTTAATTCAATGTTGATACTGATTTTTCCGGATCTAGGAAAGAGTTACACTATTTACTGTGATGCATCAGGTATTGGGTTGGGAGCATTGCTTATGTAAGGGGAATTATTCGTTGCATAAAGTTCTCATCATTTTAGGCCACATGAGACACTACTGGAAAAACGGCCTATACCCATGGTTCAAAACCGTGGGTATAGCCCCCAAAACCGTGGGTATAGCCTATACCCACGATTTTGGGAACCATGGGCTGGAACGACGTTGGAATAGGTCACCAGCCTATACCCATGATTTTCCAAAAATGTGGGTATAGGTGTCCTGCCACCGTGTCACCGAAACATAGCCATTTGTCATGGTGTCAATGGATTTTACCCACGGTTTCAAAACCGTGGGTATAGGTCCTAAAATAATGCAGCCGCCGAGTTTCGATCTCGCAACCTCTTTGCTGCAAACACCGCATCTAACCACTACCCTAACATCACCTATATGTATATATATATATAGTTAAATATAGTTATAAAAACCGTGGGTATAGAGGGAAGAACCGTGGGTATAGGGTTCCTGCTAAAAAAAATTCCTTCCTGTGGGAAAAATTTTTTTCCCGCGCTCACAAAAGTGACCTATACCCACGGTTTTTCATAACCGTGGGTATAGGTATTTTAGCCCAGACCTATCCCCGTAGTTTTCCCCAAAACCATGGGGATAGGTACCCCTATACCCACAGTTTTGGGAAACCATGGGTATAGGTCACTTTTCAGGACCTATCTCCACAGTTTTGGAAAACCGTGGGTATAGACCCCCCCTATACCCACGGTTTTGGAAAACCGTGGGTATAGGTCATGAAAAGTCACCTATACCCACGGTTTTCCAAAACCGTGGGTATAGGGGGGGTCTATCCCCACAGTTTTGGGGAAAACTGTGGGGATAGGTCAATTTTCCAGTAGTGATAGGAACTACCCAATGCATAATCTCGAGTTAGCTGAAGTTGTGCATGATTTACACTATTGGAGACATTATCTTTTTGGAGGGCATTTTTTGGTATACACTGACCACAAAAGCCTCAAGTATATCTTTACTCAGCATGATCTGAATTTGAGACAGTGAAGGTGGGTTGAGTACCATCAGTATTTTGACTTTGAGCTTGCTTACACACCTGGGAAAGGCAACGCAGTAGATGATGCATTGAGCTGGATAAATCAGATATAGGCAGTTTAGGAGACTATCAGTGCATTGAAACTTATGTCTTTGTTCTTTGAGATGCATTTGGAGGTGCATGAAAAATAGGGGAAGGCATTTATTTCTTCTATAGTTGTTTCCTCTACTCTACTGGATCAAGTGTGAATAAGGCATCTATCAGATTCCGAAGTCTTAGTACTATGGGAGAGTGTCATGTGAGGACCCTACTCCTGGGTGGACCATAGGCAAGGATGAGGTTTTGTATTTTCATGGATGTGTATGGGTGTAAATAGACATATGCAAGGAGTTTTTTCAAGAATTTCATGCCTCTGTATAGGCAGCCCATCCTGGTGTCACCAAAATTTATCGAGATCTACATCGTCAGTATTAGTGGCCAGGTATGAAGAATGATATAGTTGGTTTTTTATGAGATGTTTCACCTATTAGCAGGTAAAGACGAAGCATCAGTGACCGATAGGGATTTTACATCAGTTACCCATTCCTGAGTGGAAGTGGAATGATGTCGCGATGGATTTCGCGATAGGTTTACCAAGGTCACCTCAAGGAAATAATGTTTTATGGGTTGTTGTTGACATACTCACTAAGGTTGAACATTTATTAACAATCAAGGAGACCTTCAGTGTTGATGAGCTTGGAAGGTTGTACATCCGAGAGATAGTACATTAGCATGGGGTTCCGTAGTCTATCATTTCAGTTAGGGATGCCCAATTCACTTCTTGTGTCTGGTAGGGACTATAGAGGGCTTTGGGTACATAGGTACTTCTGAGTACACCGTACCATCCCCAGACAGATGGCTAGTTTGAATGTACAATTTAGGTTTTAGAGCACATGATTTGAGTATGCGCCTTGGATTTCAGGGGCTCTTGGAAGAGACACATACCCCTGGTAGAGTTTTCCTATAATAACAGTTTTCAGGCAACGATTCAGATGGAACCTTATGAGGATTTTTATGGTAGGTCATTTTGATCACCTCTATGTTGGCTGGAGGTAGGATAGGTAGTTATGATGGGACCTCGTCTTGTCCAGAATACCACTGAGCAGGTGGAGTTGATTCGGAATAGGATGGATACTATGCAATCTTGGAAGAAATCTTATGATGATTGACAGAGATAGCCTCTGGAGTTCAAGGTCGGAGATCAGGTTTTCTTACCTATCACACCGAGGTTGGGACACGAGAGGATTAGGAGACAGAGGAATCTTTCACCGAGATAATTCAGGTCATTTGAGGTGTTGGAGAGAGTTAGTTCAGTTGCCTATCGGTTGCAGTTACCTCAGAGGTAATGGGATATGCACAATGTATTTCATGTTTCTCAGCTACAATGCTACTTTTCAGACCCGTCTCATGCTTTTCAACCTGAGGAGATTGATTTGGAGGTGGATGCATCCTTTGAGAAGCACCCTATTCTGATTATGGATCGCAACACAAAGGTTCTCCATGGTCGGTATGTTCCTCTAGTACTGGTGATATGGCAGCATGATCGAGTGCAGGATGAGAGTTGAGAGAGGGAGGCTGATGTATGATCACAGTGGCCAGATTTGTTCACAGATTCTTCTTCAACACCCTTGGAAGGGAAATTCAAGGACGAATTTCTTTAAGGGGGGAAGTTTGTAAGAACTCAGATCTTATTTTCAGGTATGGATCTTGATTTCGAGTTGTTTTTTAGGAAAAAAGGAAGAAATGGGGGTTTTCTAAGTACACATTGTGTACTTATGAGTACACATCGTGTACCCGATTGTCACGTACAACCATGTACTAGTCGTGCAATGGACAAGTATATGGTTGTGTGATGACCTAGCTGACCCACTTAAGTCAGGGTCCATTTGAGGCTAATACACGATGTGTACTGTTAATGAACACATCGTGTACTTTTCTTTTTATTTGATAAATTGGAGAGGGGTCTCATCTTGTGTCTATAATCATCTAATTCTTCCCATGGTTCATACAAGAGAGTGATGAAATGGATGACGAACTTCAAACCCCTCTCGATTCTCTGTCCAAGCTCCGATTGAGATGTCGTCAGGTGCATTGGAATCCCACCAGGGATTTATCAATTCCCCTAGAGCCTTTATTATTGATTATTCCTCTATCATGGGTTATTCAAGGTTGGGTGTTTTTAATCTTTTTGTAGATCTACGCCGTTCTAGGACAATTCAAGGGTCGAAATTCAATTATATCAATCATGAGACATCGAGGTAGGTGGATTATGCATTTTGTTGTTCGTCTTTGGATTATATGTGCTAAAAGTGTCGCATAACCACATTTAGGGTATTGCTTGATTTGGAATTTAACCTTGCTTATTGCCTGCTATGGTTTGACTATTTATTAAGGGGTTTTTTCTTAGGCATAAGATGTGATACCTTGTTTATAGGGCACCCATAGGTGCATTTTCCCTATTTTGACTATTTATGGTTGTTTGGTCTAGAATGTCGGTTAGGCATACCTTATTTTCCATGCCTTGGTTGATTAAGATGGAGTTGGTTGATTATATGAAATGAATGTGGTATTCTTTGTGAATGTTTAGACATGTAGTAGTTATAGATTTCATGTGATGATCTGATAGGATATGTGCATTGTTTTTCCAATAGACCGTGAGAGCCTTGAACTAGGAAAACTATGGGGGTTTCCATGTTTATTTACACAGGACCGTAAGAGCCATAGTGTAGATATTAACCCAGGGTATTGACCATGCGAGGTACCCAGGTGGTCATTTATGATTTTTTTATGCTATGTTGACCTAGGGTTATTGATCATGAGATCTACCTAGGAGTTCGTTTATAAGTTATTGATTCCATGTTGACTATGAGAGCTACTCAGGTGGTCGTTTTTAAATGATTAGTGCTATGTTAGACCAAAGGGGTTAGACTGTGAGAGATTCCCAGAGGGGTCGTTATTAAATGAATTGTTGTTATGTTAGACTATGGGTATTAGACTGTGAGAACTTTCTCAGAGGGTCGTTATTGAATAATTGAAAGATTCTGATGAGTCTTCCAAGACAAAGCACAGGTTTGGACTTAGTCTTACCTGATTGTTTAGATGGTCTTATGAGACGTTTGTTTGTTACTATTACATAGGGGATATAGAGATTAGTCTAGATCTCAAGGTTTACATGATTCAACGGATGAATAATGAACGTTAAATGAATATAATTGAAAACTATAGGATTGTTTACTTTTGAGTACTTCCTGGTTTATTGCTTCATTTCTGCATATTACCTGCTATATATATTCACTGACAATTAGACACAGATCTTTTGGTGGTTGCCTACTGGGATTCGTCTCACACCCTATTTGGGTTATGTTTTTGGACCCGAACAGATTATATGGTTGCAAGTATAGATAAGGGAAAGCGCCATTCTTCATCAGGTACTTGATTTTTGTTGGAGATGAAGAGTATGGGACCAAGCTGAGGCTTGAAATGCTGTTGGATTTTATTGATTTCTATACTTTGGTTTCTGTAGTGTATTTCCAACATTGTGAATTGTTTTGATGATTTCCTAGACACATGTGACATGCATCATTTATATATGTGCTCCAGTTGTTTTATTATTATCAGTCTTTCGTTGTTTACTTCTGTTGTATGGTATTAGTGCTTCCACTATTGTTTACTATTTATTTTTCATTGTGTATACTCTGCCAATGAGAGTATAGTTTCCCCACTATCACACCCTAGTCCCTCACTGCTAATTGACAGCCTCTGGTACTTGGGGAAATGCGCTTGAGGCCATGTGGCCAACCGGATTTGGGAAACCTTTGGGTGGCACCTAGATCTGGGATGTTACAGGAACAATGTCAATACTCCAACATAAACAGGCTATGAGTGGGATCCAAGGAGGACGATGTGCTAGGAGCATATCTCACACAAAGTGAAAATTGGAAAGGCGAGCTAGGTTTTCACCATAGAAAAATTCCAATCAAAAACCAAGAGGAAACCGATGAGTTGAATTCCAAATGACAAAGCATGCAGGGGTGATTAATTCCCCTAACACAGAGTCATGCCTCAAAATAGACCACCCAACCAAAATCTGTCATGCATGAGGGAGCCAAACCGCCAAGTGAAACAAGTGCACAAACCCTATACACATGGAGGAATAGGATGAAAAGGGTGGAAATTGGATTGACGGCCAAGAAAAATCTCATAGAGGATTACTGACTAGGCAAGCTGGGGGAGCACAAACTGAGGAGAAAAAAATAGGCCATGCATAGCGGCCCAGAACAGAAGGCCCATGTGAAAAACCACCCAACGCACAAAGGGATTGGGCGGGGATTTTTTAATGGGTTTTTTAAAAAAATTATAAAGGGGATAGGGTCAGCAATTTTTTTTAAAAAGGTGGCCCATGAAGCGTAAAAACGTTTATGCTTCTCCAATCTAAGGGAGAAGCGTGAACGGGGTTCCCGCTTCTTTCTCTGCCTCCAGAGAAGCCTGAACCCCATTCATGCTTCCTAATAGGGGTGTCCAGACCCGACCCAACCTGACTAACCCAAATTGACCCAATCAAGTTGGTTCGGGTTGGGTCGGGTTAAAAAATTTATATCACGGGTTGGGTTGGGTTGTATAATATCATGGTCAGGTTGGGTTGGGTCACGGGTTGGGAAAAAATTAACCCAACCCGACTGTTGCGAGTCGCCTCTTCAGACTTCACCCTCTCCCTCCCGCCTCTCAACCCAATTCCCTCACCCTCGCCCATGCCGCTATCTTCCTCCTTACCTACACCATCCATAGATTCCAACCATCGCCCACCATTACATGATGAATACTGGATTAATTTGCGTAGATGATTGAATATTCCACAAATTTTCTTAGGCAATCAAAAAACAAATTCAGAAGAATCGGTTCATGTGAAATCAACCAAAAATAATGCCCAATAAACAAACAAAAACATCAAGATAAATGGATTTTATTCGATTCTGCTATGGTAACTAAAGAACAAGAAACAAACCAAAGGAATACAGGATGATTTTATCGATTTGAAGATCCAAAAATGGAGGATTGAACAATAAAATGATCATTCCATATCACCCTCACCCTCACCGGTCCACTTTCTCCATTGCACCACACCTGCATCTACCCCCTCCACCTCCGCCACTGCCATCATCTCCACTACGACTGTGTGCGGCCCCAAATCTGTAGATGTCAGGAACTACCCCATCCTCATCACCCTATTGGCCTCGCCTTTAACCTCCTCAGACCTTGACAACTACCAGCAAAGGCGAGCTGATCACATCATACCATCAAGTCATCAATCGACGTTTTTTTTGGGTCGATTCATTGTAGGGTGGTGGCTATTGGCGTTCCCTAGCATGGAAAGGAAGATGAAGTGGTAGAATACGTAACTCGATAAACTTTTAGGGTGGGATTCTAAAAAAAGAACTGACCAATTTTATTTTTATCGTAACCTAATCAACCCACGGGGTGGGATCATAAAAAAGAACACAACATTTTTTTTTGTTGTAACCCGATCGACCCAACCCGACCCAACCCGATCTAAGACGGGTCGGGTCGGGTTAGGTTTGAATTAAAAAACATCTCCAACCTGACCTAACCTTTTATGCTTGGTTTGGGTCCAAAATATCCCTCAACCCGACCCAACCCGACCCATGGACACCCTTGCTTCCTAAACACGACAGAAGAAGCATGAACCCCATTCACACTTCCTTCATGGAATGGAAAAAAGGATGCTTGAATGGGGTTCACGCATCCGGCCGGTCAAAATTTATAAAAGGATTCCCCCCCAAATCTCATCGCTCTCCTCCGGTTTTTATTGCGAAGCCCTACAGAAAATCTTTCACAACATATATTTGCAGCTTTAAGAAGGTAAAATTTCTATTTAAAATTTTAATTATTTAATTGTATTTATTTATTTTGTTTGTATGATTTATTTATTTAATATGTGATGCATGAATTTATAGATGTAGAAATTAGTGTTTGTGTGTATAGTTTATTTATTTAATTTGTATTACTGCATGTATGAATGTATAAATTAGTGTATTTTGTATGATTTAATTTCTGAATGAGTTATTGTTTGTTGTATGATATAATTCATATTGAATGTTTAGGAAATTTAAATATGGTGTGTCTAAAATTTAATTTATATTTAGGGAAATAAAATTGTTTTTAAAAATGAATAAATTTTTAATTTAAAAGGTGAGTTGAATAGATTTATATGTATATAAAATATGATATTTTTAAATTCATATAAATATAAATTATAATATTCTATACAGTATCTATATAATTTATTAAAAATATATTAGTTATATTAAGTATCATATTTAAATTGATTAAAAAAATATAGAATTTTTTTTAATGGTATAAAAAAATTCTATAAATAATAATTTTAAATTATATTAAATGTAATTGATTATTATTTGAAGTGATAAAGTATGAAATATAATTAATTAAATATTGGAAAGTAGAAAAATGACAAAAAATATATATATATGTGATTTTATTAAATTGAAAATAACATAAGTTTATATTATTTTAATGGTTTTTATGTGAGTGTAAATTATATTACTTTTATTTACTACTAATAATAATTTTAATCAATAAATTTAAAGTACATTAAGTATAAATAATTATTCTTTCAAGTAATAAAGTATAAAACATCATTACTTATATTTTATATATACATATGCAATTTTATAAAATTGAAAAAAAAACATAAGTGTTCATTATTGTAATGGTTGTTATGTAAGTGTAAATTATATTACTTTTAATTAAATTTATTAAATTTTATTATTAAATATATATATATACACACACTTACACATTGAAAAGTTGAATTTTTGGAAAACAAGTGTAGATATTTAATATATATTTCATCTAGTAACAGGTAAAGTTATATAGTATGTAGAAAATAATAAGTATACTAAAAAAAGTTAAGAGTATATGTGATGAATGATCTTGATATGACCGACCAATACATAATTGAAATTTCATGTCTTTTTTATGTATGTGGTTATATAATTTGTAATAATTGCATTTTCTTTTTATGCATTGATGACCTGTGAGTCATCTCTCACTAAGTATGTAAGGACCTGTGTGTCCGCTTAAAAAATGTTATGCATTTCATACCCCTGGACCCCCTAACATGCATGTGAGTAAATTTGTAATAAAAATATGACCGATAAGAGGAATTCCCAAAGAGGTGTTTAAGAACAAGTGTTAGACAAGAGGTGTTGCAGTTTGAAAGGAGACCAGCAGTTGCTGAAATATTTGATAATAGAGATTCTAGGAGTTCGTTCAGCCATAGGTTTTGGTTAGTTTATCAGATAATGATAAATTAATCCATAGTAAGTCTCACGATCAAGTCATGGTTATTTATTCATAAGTAATTAAAATTTATGAAACACTTTATGATGTGGTATAAAAATATATAACGTTTTATTAAATTTTCTTTGGTAATAATATCACCATCAATATACCTCAATAGTGATAAACCAATCCATAGAAAAAGTCTCAATATCAAGTCAAGTATTCAATCATAACCAATTTAAATAATTTAAAATTTCCATGTAGTATATAATATTTTATTAATTATTTTTTTTCTAGGTAATCATTTCTGTGAAAATATATTGCAATGGTGAGTTAATTTATACCAAATAGGGGTTTAGTTATAGTTTTTCACCTATAAGAGTGGAAAATCTTCATGGTTGTCTGACATTGGATGAAGTTTTCAATAAGATTCATAGTTGGTTAAAACTGAGGGTTGATCAATCAATTACTTTAATAACTTATCGATATATTCAATATCCTGAACATTTATGACACACTGAGTACCCTCTATTCAATGATGAGGCTTGGATGGGTGTATCTTTTTTATTCAGGTAACAATATAGTAATGGATTGATGGAATTGTATGTGTTGATTTGTGATATTGATGTGGTGCAACTTACTACTATAGAACCATGTTTTTTGAGCTCTATAAAATTTGGTCCTTCACAACACTCTTATTAATTGCCTCCTCATATTACTCCTATGATAGAACCAAATTATGAAGAAGATGATTAGAATTTAGAAGGGAATGTAGGGGATATCCCTTTGTGTATTGCTAATATAATGAATGATAGTTTATCTGAGGATGAAGTATATGCTGAGGCATCAGGAGTTCATGTGGATGAGGGTGATGTGGATAATGAACCTTCTAAGGTTTTTATGAGATATAGGCATCCATGGTAGGGTGATGTGGGGAATAAACCTTCTGAGGTTCCTATGAGAGACAAGAATCCACAACATCAACCAGTTAGTGGTAATCATCCTTTAGTATTGAGTTCCTTAGTTGAAGAAATGTTTCGTGAACAACATTTTGATTGGGATGTCATTACACCGACTTCTAAATTCCCTAGAATTATAGGGAATAAATCTACATAAAATGATAATGTCATCTATGTCGGGTAGGAGCTTGATAGTAAAATTTCCATAAAAATGTGATAAAACAATACCACATAGAGTGGCATTTCACATTTATGGTTGATGAGTTGAAGAAGAAAAAATATCTCATTTGATGTGAAAAATATGGGCCAGAATGTAAATTCTGATTAAGGTAAATATGTGATAAATTTTTTCATGTTGGAAGATAACCAAATTAGAAGGTTCACACACTTGTGTGCATCCAAGATTGTCATAGGATAACTCTTCACTTGATGTAGAGTTTATATAAATTATTATTATAGAGATGATGCAAACATGTCAAGATGTTCCCATTTCCCTTGTTCAGGAAAAAATTCAATAGTTGTTTAACTATAAGATATCCTATAAAAAACTTGGAATGCAAAACAAAAGGAAATTGTAAAAGCGTATGGTGATTGGGATGAATTTTATGAAATGTTTCCACTACTTATGGAATTGTTGTCTCTCAATAATCAGATTATTTATCATTTGTACACTATTGATTATGTGTCCCCCAATCACCGATTTGATCGATCAAAGTTGAAGTTCAATAGGATTTTTTAGGCATTCAGTCCATGTAACGTTATTTTTTCCCCATTATAAACAATTCATCCAGGCCGATGATGCTTTACTTTATGAAAAGTATACAGGTGTTCTACTCATTGCTACCACATGGGATGGTAATCATGCTCCTCTACCATTTGTATTATATATTGTTTAAAAAGAGTGTTTTGAATCCTCGAGTTGTTTTTTGCATGTGTACGCATTCATGTCACACAAAACCAGGGAGTGTGTTTGATACCTGATCATCATTGAGTGATTATAGAGGTTATAAGTAGTGATGGGGTTTCATGGATAGATCTGAATTCTTATCATCAATATTTCATTATACATATTGCAAGTAATGTGCATAAGCATTTCAGAGATAAGGCAATAAAGAAGGCGATCCTCAAGTTGGGTATGCTTTTC
This sequence comes from Viscum album, assembly GCA_963277665.1. Lineage (NCBI taxonomy): Eukaryota > Viridiplantae > Streptophyta > Magnoliopsida > Santalales > Viscaceae > Viscum > Viscum album. Next base: position 934,367,054 of record OY728165.1, read on the forward strand.
TAAACTTAATTTTTTAAGAAAATTTAATATCCTTTTTAATACATTATTATATTATGGTTTTGGCATATAATCCCTAAAAAGAAAGGTTTGGTCAACGTATTAAAGAGATTTGAAGGGATAATGAAGATGTGTATGAATATATGATGTAGATTTCAAAGGAAAAATGGTCATTAACATATGATGGTGGAAGGAGGTATGGTCATATGACCACTAATATAGTGGAGTTCATAAATGGGATCCTCAAGTGTATGCCCAAACCCCTAATCATAGAGTTAGTGCAAGAGGCATTTTATATATGTGTTCACTACTTTGTTTCCGGTCTCAAAAGGCCTATCAGAGGATAGAAAATGGAATGTGTTTTACTCAGTATTTTCAAAGTGACATTGACCGGATACTAATGAGGCTTCAAGATAGAGTGTTATAACCTTTGATAGGGAAAATAGGAGCTTTCAAGTAAGAGAGTTCTATGACCGGGCTACATACACCAGTGGTTGAATTCTTGTCATCATGTTGGATAAAAGGTACTTTGATTGCGACAACTTTCAAACATTGAGATATCTTTGTGCACATGTTGTTGTAGCTTGTGCTTCAGTAAATATATCATGGGATCCATATGTTTACCTGATGTATCACATGATCACTTTGGTTAAGTGTTATAGTGCATCATGGATGTCTGTTGATGACTTTCATTATATCTCATTGCCTGCTGATCAGCCGACTATCGTCCCTAGTATTTCCAAGTTTTGTAAGTTGGTTTTGTTTTCATTTATATTTTTTTCAATTTATATCATTTTTTAAATTATTGGATTCATACTACTAATTTGTGCCCCCCGAGGAAGACCAAAGTCTACTCGAATCAGAAATGAGATGGATTAGCCTCAACAACGAGGGGGACTACAATGTACCATTTGTCATGTAGAAGGACATACTCGTAAGAGATATCCCCAAGTGGCAATACAAAGATCTACTTCATGCCATCCATGATTGAGTATGTGTATTTTATCATGAATGTGTATATTTTTTTTGTATATAGATGTTTCAGTAATGAATCCTTTTATTTCTGACTTGCTCCATTTCTGACATGTTTCAATTTTGGTTTGTTTCATTTTTGGATTCTATCAGAAAGAATTTAATGGTACTATAACTATTAAAAAAATAAACATACAATGAAAATGAACATATCATGCATCCACATATTCAATGCGGGTTTCTCATCACTTCTAGTTTATATAAAAAAGTTAGAATAAATTAAACTTCATTGGAGATCAATAAAACAAGAAATTCATAAACTAAACCAACAACACCTCCCATATATATTTGTCTATCTTATTTTTCTTATTTTAGTTTAAAAAAAGTTTACAATTTTTATTGAATTCACTATAAAAAATTTAACGATGATATCATTTTTGTATATGAAAGATCCTTCATTGCTCACATCCCAAGCTACTCATGTTTCATGGATTGTTTTAGAGGGACATCATGTGCCTCCTTTGAGTGTATGGAGATCTCATCATTTCCATCATACCACACCACCTCCTGCTATCATCCCCCATCTTTGTCACTCTAGGTTCTATGGCATAGTGATGTGCAACTTCACCTTTGTTGACCATTAGCCCATTGTTGCGCTCGTAGAGATATGGAGGCTAGAGTCACATATGTTCCATTTTACTGAGGGGGGATGACTATTACACTGCAGGATGTGTCCATTATGTTGGGATTCCCCATCGATGGTGCATCTGTGACAGGCCGAGTCAGAGTAGATTGGTTCAAGCTTATTCATAGATTACTATATATAGAGGTCCATGACGATGGTAGGTCCGTCATCGGTAGTAGATTACACATGCCCTGGTACCATGACTTTGCACATCTAGCAGATGATGTTGACAAGATCACTGTGATGCGATTTTCACGTGCTTGTATTTTGAGGATGATCGGTGGCATAATTTTCATTGATCACTCCACTACATTTGTACATTTGATGTATTTACCTTTACTGGAGGATTTGAACCAAGCATGACAGTATAGCTGGGGTTCTGCTTGTCTTGCATATACATAATGGGTACTATGCAGCACCTGTCACATCGATAAGATGCAGATCACAAGATGAGTTATACTTCTATAGATATGGGTATGGGAGCACATCCTTCGCTTAGCTCCACATGCTCGTGCATCATTTCCTGCAGATATTGTAGTAGAGGCTCTGCGTGGACGATGTCATGTTATTCCTTCCTTCTAATATCTAACTTAATTGTATAACTTTTTATTATGAAATGTAACTATAGAAATGTTATCTACAGGTGGAGTTAGACACATCAGCATTTAGATACCACCAGACACAACGTCCACACCTACAGACTTTATGTTGAACAACCTTTGGCCAGACGATGTAAGTGATTATTATTTGTATTGTTAAATCTGTATTATTTATTGTACATCTCTTCATTTATTAATTAATTATTCATTTTTTTCAGATTACATGGATGTCATATATTGATGATATCATCCAGAGTATTCCACATTATTGTACAGTGATGCTTGATATCGGATCCTTCATGGTTCTATTGATTCATTTTCATATTGTTGAGTGGTATCAAACTGACAGAGTTATGAGGCAGTTTGGATTCCTTAAATCTATTCCTGACCAACCCAATCAGTTACCTTCACTACATTCCCTGAAGATGTGAGGGAAGATAGACTTTGATTGGAGGAGATATCATGCCACATATATTGATCTATGGGATAGACGACAGGAGTCCTGGTTACGAGGGACAGGGACAATATGTTTGCATTTATTGGAGTAGCTGGATTATGCATCCTGGTATTGCAGGTCCTTGGTCAGATTTTTGACACGACACAGACGAGACTTCCATCAATTGGTATTCATTCTTCCCTCCATTGTTGAATAGATTTTTTATTAACATTACTTAACAATAGAATTTGTTTTCGTATGATACTCGTATCAGTCGTCTTCTTTACATCTCTCATCCAGTGGAGGGAGGTGCATTTGACCAGACATATTTTCACAGTGATGTGGCAAAGTTGATTCCTTCAATGGATGAGATTTATCATGATATTTTCTTTGATCCACCACACAATGTTGAGGTTGTTGAGCCTGATATAGATGTACCAAGGGGTGATGACCATGTTATAAATGTTGATATTCCACAGGAGGATGGTGTTTATCATAACCAACAAGATGCTCCTCCGGCTTCTCAGTCACAACCAGAGGCAGATTTAGACGTTGATTGGTCTGAGTTGGATGCTTTATTACGCCATGCTATGTAGATATCTGCAGCACAACAACCATATTCTTCATATGTTGGCAAGAGTTCTAGCCAGTATCCACTATCCTTGGAGGCATGACAGGGTACGGGTGGTGGGACTGTACATCCACAGCATGTCACACGGGAGGATGTGAAGGGGGCTTCCAATGATGATATACAGGAGCAGCATACGCCAGAGTGGAGACGTAAACAGACATAGTGTGGACACATCATATATACTCCTGGTTGTGGGACATATGAGAATTCATGCCACAGACGTAGATTAGATTGGTATTAGATATATGATACATGTTGTATGCGCCTTACCATTATCATTTATAGAGTTCTGTTCTTTTTTTCAATAAGTGCCTTACTGTTATCAAATTATCTACCAAAATCAATAATTACTATTTTCTATTCATATTAATACTTAGTATTATTATCTATATATGTATAATAAATAATATTCTTAAATTCATTAATAAATATTAATAATATTAAATATTTTGAATTTAAAAAGACTATGGATGAAAAGAACCGTGAACTTGAAGAAATCTTAAAAAATATTATTGATCTCAATGATTTGAAATTGGATGTAAAATCCTAGAAGATCATGGAACATGAATCTTTGTTAAAAAAATAAGTTGCATGAAGAAGAAATTGAATGGATAATGGATATTTGTGAAGAGTAGGTGATTATGATTGAAGACAAGAAAAACCACAATATAAGATGCATGAAATTAGAAGTTCATTTGGCCAATTTTGAGAAGATACATATTCAGACTTTATAAAAGAAGGAGGTAGTTTCTACTGGCACACAATCTTCACTAGAGGATTTTAAGGTTAAAATGCCTCTATCATGTGATAAAATTATAGAAATTGTGAAAAAGATTGATTTGATATTCTTCTAGAATAAGAAATAAACCTTAAGAGGACTAAGATTACATCATCCATGAAGGCTAGTAAGGAAAAAATCTCCAAAAAAAATCAGAATATAATGTGAAGAAATCCCTGCTACACCAATATAAATCAGAACAAATGTTCAGATGTGCAATCATGAGTACTAGAGGAATTAGACCAACTTCATTGAGAAAAAAAACTCAACCTTCCTATTCACATTAAGAAGTAAGGGAGATCCACCATATTTCCTTAATCATTGTTTATTTTATCTATTCTTATGATGTAAGGAATTGATGGAGAACCAAGTTCTCAGGGGGAGAAAATGAGAAGCAGTGAGTACTATCAATTCTTAATCACAAATATGAAGAAGTTATCATCCTTGAATGTTTCTTCAATTGGTTTTCAAATACAAATAAGAAAGAGTGTCATCATTGATGAATTTTAAGAATGTGTTAGCATATCCAAGACAATAAGTATAAAGAAGATATCATCATGGTTTGATCATATTTTTGGTATCCTGAAGAATAAGTATTGAAGAAAATCATCCTTGGTGAAGTTGTATAAGTTTTCAAATCTGGACGGTCATAAGTCGAAGATGAATTCTGGTGTATTCTCCATATTGGAACATCTTGAAAACCATTAATGAAGAGATGTGTCATTATAAAGATGTTTATGAGTGTTTCTATTGAGTGAGAGGTAAATGAAGAAATGTGAAATTACTGTCAGAATTAGTATATCAATTAGAATCAAATCCAATTATTGTAGAAAGATGAATATTTTTCTAAATCTCTCTTAATTTGTTAACAAAAAAATAAACTTAATAGAAAGAGTTTGTAATTGAATTAATCAATGACATAAGAAAAGTTGAAGTATGGATGCACTCAAAGGCCGCTTATCCTTCTTACTTGAATGTTTTTTATTTATTTGTTAAAGTGAGTGCATAAGTTTTATGTTGATTGTTCTAATAAAAGTTTCATATCTCATTTAATATCTTCATCCTGAAATAAAAATGGATTACCCTTGATGATAAGTACACTAGTTCTCATTTCATGTGGTATCATCATCAGTTGGCAAAGGACATCATTGTTTCCCAAATCAAATCTTATTGTTTTCTAGACCGAGTATGGCTCACGTAGACTTTGAGTGAAATAATGGGTGACGCATTTCTTAAGTATGAACTGATACCCTTTTCCGTTGAACTTTTCACTTCCTAGTAATATACGAGAGATGAAGTGGAATGAATGTTTGGTAACGTAAAGTGAAGATATTAACATATTGACATATTCAATTGGAAAGAAATTTGGATGTATGGTACTACTGCAAAAAATGATGTACAAACACTACTGACGATCAAGCAGTGCATCAAGAATCATACCGGTTGATCAAAATAGATAAGAACACTATTATTAAGACCAGTTCACATTTCTTGAGATTATTTAAAAAAAAATCTTGGAACCCTATCCCATTTAAAAAAATAATAAAATTCCAATATAAAAACAGCGAAAGATGATAATTGGCCACCATCTACAATGTTCTTTTACTTATAATTTCTTTTCCACCACAAAACCTTTTCCATAGGACATAGACATTTGGGCTAATAATACCTTTAGACCGCAAATGCCCTTTCTGGATTGACTTCTATGTAAATCTGGTTACAGCCTTTTACTCTTTCAGGGTCGGCTCGCCAGCAATGCAAATGAAGTTCCTCAATCATCGAAACAAGATGTTTACTCTTTCAATGACACCGATCTAAAGAGCAGCATCTTGCAATGGACATGGAATCCCACCAAGAGACACCCTCTGTGTCTATCATTATGCCACACGCGTCTCTGAACACAGGAATCGCTGGCACCAAAAATGGTGAAGCCCTTCCAGAGGCAGAAATCAAAGGGTGCTCTTTCCGCTGCATCTGCCACCCAAAAACCCGAGTTAGAAACTCATCGGGTATGTAAACCATGGATTTTCTCCATAATCATGTACGCATTGTTTTAGAACAAACCCACGCCCTGATTTTGCTCATCCTTCGCAGGCCTATGCACATCATGTAGACAAAAGTTGGCCGTTCCTCCAACGCATTCCTGTTTCCACCTTCAGTATTTGCCTTGGTATCAGCAGCCAAGCCATTCCGTGGAAAACCCTGGCCACCTCCCCTTCCTCGGCCTTTCTTCACGTGAGTCCGGACATTAACTTCATCCTCTGGTGCGTCGCTGTTGCTGCACTTGCCGCCATCACCTTCATCTACTCCATGAAACTGGTGAAGTATTTCGGAGCAGTGAAACGTGAGTTTCACCATCCCGTCCGTGTCAACTTCTTCTTCTCTGCATTATCTAATTTTATATCAAAATGTCCTACTTTTTTAGTTTATTATCTACGACTGGTTTCATTTACCCTGTCCAACTGGTGCTAAAAACATGGCTAGATGGATAGATTACTTAATAGATGGAATACCGCAATACTTTATTGCATCATTTTCATTACTATTTCCATATCCACAATATAAAAAGTTGAGGCCGAAACCTCAGTTTATTCGGAGAAAGGGCTACAGTACAAAGAAAATCATGCAACAAGCAGTACAGGGATGAACTCGGCGAGACTCGAACTCGAGACCTCGCCGAGACCCACATGAGCAGCTACCACAATATAGATTGGTGAGTAATGTGTTTGTAGGATAACGAATAAAAATTAACAGAATAGATAATCTTACAGGTGGTTTGGCTAAGATCTTTGATGCTCCGTTCATGGAGATTAATCTTTTAAAATTTTTCAAAAGCTTCAACTATTGGTCGGAAAAAAACCATTTAGAGGTATATTTGTAGATGCATTTATTTCTATTGGAAAAAACCATTTAAATGTATATATATGATGCTACTTAAATTTTTTTGGTATTGATATGGTTCTATGTCTGAATTTTTTAGGCACATGGTCTTTGTTTTTGGAACTCTAATGGTCACTGTCAAGAGAAATATGTAGTCAAACTACTATGTTCAAGCATTTAGCTTTTTTCCTTTAAAATATTGAAAATGTTTATGCCCATGATAACCTTGGCCCTTTACTTAGTGAAGAACACCTGGAAATTGTATGTGATGGCTCTCTACACAACTGGATTTTCATATTGCATGTTTCATCCACACTTTCTCTGGCACTCATCGATAAATTTTCTCATTAGATGGAACTTTCATGGTCCTGGCAATTTGTCATCACAAGACCTCTACAGCAGGATGTTTTATTAATAGAAGTAGTAAGTGTTTTTGTGGCCTTTGACTCATGGAAATACAATCTCTTAGGAATTCTTCTCTCAAAAGTCCCTGTTGAGTATCGAAACAGTGTTTTCTCATTTCATATGCACATGCACAACGAATTGGAAATGAAAGACAATCTCCATTACAACTTGGGTATCAATCTTCATCACCAGCCCATGCTAAAGTGAAAGGTAAATATGCATTCTGTTAAATTATATTTTAGGGTATATAAAAATTTTTAGCCAAGCGCATAGAACCAATTTCATCTACTAATAGAATTTTAACAATTTTGGAACCCTTTAGTATGTCATTAGTCTTTTGAAAGGACCTCCTTTCATTTGATGATAATGGCTCTTGCTGATAAGCAATCAAACTAGGTGAATTTGACAATCCATTAAGCTTCACTTTCTTAAACTTTGGATGCACACCATGGTCTAGAATTGTTTGTATTATTTTAATGTGTTGATCTATCTACTGAACGACAATTTTCACATCATATAAACAATTAATAAAGCTTGAGTTATGCGACATTGATTAAATTTGGTCATTTGTCTCACTAGAACGCGATCTTTTGGAGATGGGCTTGGAACCAAGCTTTCACATAACATCTAGTTTGCTAGTTTCAGCTCTATTATTCTTTGCAATCAAAAACATCATCTGAAAGTATTTGATAATTATCATTCTCAATAAGTTCTCAATTATATTCATAAAATATTAAATTGTCCTTTAAGACTTGATTCTCAACTCTCTCCTGTATGCCTAAGGCTCTCTTTTTACTAAATGATTTCTCAGCTTTTAAATTAGGCACCATTCTCAATCGAGGATGTTGTTATTAGAGCACACAATTCGATACAAGACAACTATCTATTTCTTTTACTCCTATTCCCATGAAATAATATTGCACACTTTTTTTTTAAACCACTAGCTAGCCCATCATAGCCTATAATTGAATGCATAGATCATAAGATTCATAGAAAAAAGGTGAATAATCTCTGCTTGCTATTTTTTTTATTACAACATCTATATGCTATTCCGTTCATTTATTAGTCCATTTAGCCCTCAAGAAGCAATGTTGTTTGACGATATCAATTTCTCTCTTGATAGGAGGCGGGTTTATGTAAAACCTACTATTGCACAAGCCAACTTATTGCTTGTTTAAACGAACCTACTCATCTTATTTGTTTCTAATTTTTCTGACATGGATGATCATCCTGTATATAACCGCTCACAAGATGGATCACATATCACTTGTAATTAGTATGCTAAAAAATTAGTGGTCTCGGTTCTATTTCTGATGAAGCAATTTGAATTCCAAATAAAAATCACTTAATTAAGTTGCAGAAAATCACTTATTCAATAAGCAATATATTTACACATAGAAGGAATGGATAGTGCCAAACAATAAGTGATATGAGAAGAAGGTGATAAATAGTTCTATTTTTAGGGACTTGAATCAGACCATAAAAAATGGTCATAAAAAGAGAGAAAATCAAGATTATGACTTCACCATCGATGGCATGGATAATGGAGAGATTCAGACAACAGATTCTAATGGTGATGTGTGCAGTGCATCAAGGGAAAACAGGAAAAATAATACTGAGAACTCCGGCTTCCAATGTCAATTAGTTATGGGACGACCCCCTCTGTTCCTAAAAATAGATCTAAGAAGAGTAAAGCAAAGAAACTGTCTGTGATTCCAAAGCTAAAATGGATGAAGTAATGTGTTGATGCGTTTTATTTCATTAATCATGATTCCTACCTTTTGATTCTCCTCTACTACTTCTAAGTCAATGATTTTATGATTTTTTCTGACTTGTGGCAAGTGGTGGAGGATTGGTTGTTCATCATTTCATGACCTTAAATCGTTTCTTTTTGTTTAGTATCAGAAAGCAATCTGCAGACACCTGGACATAAGCTCTTTTCGAAAGTGATAAGTGCTATAATAAGCATTCTTTAAGTTTCATCAAAATGATCCTTATTCATAAACACTTATTACTGGTGGTAGGTGTTTATAAGTACTTTTGGTTAAGTTTTGTCAAACATAATTGTATTCATAAACACTTATTATAAGCGATAAGTGTTATAAGCAGTTTTCAATAGCGAAACAGAGGCAAAACTAGATGATGATATCTGCTTCTACAACTACTGATTGTTTTAACATATTTCAAGTGCATGGAAGTTTTTAGGGAATTTCAAAACAAAAAACAAAAAATCAGAAACTTACATTGGGTTACTCACTGGTCACTTGTAACAATATTGGGAAATTCAAACAAAAATCCATGGAGCATATTGTGACCACTTGATGGGTAATCTGCTTATATTTTTATAGAATGTGTTATTATTGCTAAAGTTTCCATGGTTTGACAATTTAATTTATTTTATAGGTCATCTCCTCTAATTCTATTCAATGCCTCAGGCAGACTTACTTATAAATCATGGTTGAGTTGGATGTGAGCAATAGTGATATGGTTATATTATTAAATTTCTTGTTATGTGCCATGTATATGATTTTTATCAAGGACCCAGCCTTTAAAAAGATTTCCCCTATTGCACTTTGAATTCAATTCAAATTTTACCAGTAAAATGAGAAATAAGATTCTCTACACATGGAAAAAATTAAGGTTTTATTAATCCTCTATTCAATGTGTTTAGTGATGAAAATGATTATATAGAAATGAGGTGTTTTTACTAGTGTTTTTACATGCAGATTCATATGAGAAGAAAAACATCATCAAATATGTTTACAAGGACATGAAACATTCCATTTTGTTATTTCACATCCTCTTACGATATTTATTCGTTGATAATGTGTATCATGAACAGATGATAGTTGTTACTTCATCAACAGCTGGTCATGGAGTGTGTGGAATAGCCAGGGCCCACATGATATCTGTGGCTGAAGGTCTTGGAATGATTTTTATCAAAAACTGCTTTCTCCTGTTTTCTATAATAGTTTTTCACTGATTTTTTTTTTCTATTTTCCAAACAGTTTTCCGGATAGTTTTTGTTAGGTAATGATTTGAGGTTTTTAAGTGAATGCCAAAGAAGAAATTATTTGATCATTTGAGTTAATTTATTTCTTTATTTAGCCAAGATCAAATGCTATGATATGGTTTCCTTATAGCTTTTTGTGTGCACTATTACAAATTCAAATTCATATCCTTACAAGATCTTACAAAAAAAAAAAAAAAAAAATTGAAACAGGTGAATAGATTGGTTGAGATTTTCTTCAATCCTAGAAATCATCGTCCTTGAGAGAAGACAGCACACTTGATTTCCAATTTTAAACAACCCTAAAAAACTGCGAGTACTGCAATGATTTTAATATGCATGCATGTACATATGAATCTTGTATCAAATAAATTGTTCTATTGGAGAGGTTTAGTATCACTGATGGATGAATTTTTTTGACTAAAATGATATCAATGAGTTATTTTGATCATTTATCAATCTTTTCTAGGCTCAAATGTACAGGGACATGAATATCTCTCTCTTAATGAGAAACAGGGTTTTGTGTAAAACTTACTATAACAGAATCTTGCTTGAAGCTTGTTCACCTGAACCTGCTCCCCTACAGTCAGACCTCGTATCTACTTTTTATTCAATGATCATCTCGCATGAAACTTCTCAAATTTGTCATTCTTGGACCATTTTTTCATGATTGATGAGTTAAGTTTTTGGTTCAATAAAAAAAATGATTTTTTTATGTTGTAAAATAACATGACAGTAAGAATTTATTCACAAAGATTAAAATGAGAACATCATATTATAAAATTCTCTGATTTTTTTTCCGTCCCATGTTATTGTAGTATTATATTCTTGTTTAATTCTGGAAGTTATCTGAGAGAACATGTTATTTTTTATAATCTTTTGTAATTAAATTCTTCAAGTCTTATTGTATTAAAAGTGATTTAGGGTTTCACCCCTCTCACATCCACCCTTTGATCTGATTTCTTCCTTTACTGTTTATCTGATTATCAGGTCTCAAGAAGAAGACAGCACAGACATGTTGCTACAGACATATGTGAAGTCAGTGGGAATTGATTCACTATCACTCTAGTCATGGGTTAAGGAAGTATTATTTGGGTGCAGTACACTTCCTTCATGTGCTCAAGATTTTCCAAAAACGGGGATCTTGAGCGGAAGGTGAGTGAAGAGTTCCAAATTTCCACATTTGTTACTTTCAACTGCATGGTTTTATCCTTTCTGTCATCCATTTCTTCTTTTTGAAATAATCGTATTTGAGTGTAAGGGAAGTCAATGATTAACTGTAATGTTTTTACTCTTTTTTCAAGGATTCCAACAACTTTCATACTCACTGAATTTTATTCTTGTTTCATGCAATCCTTTGAGCAAACAACATAAAATACATATGTTTATTTCTTATTTTAATTTTTCTTTCTGTTCGTTTTTTTATCATAGTGAGCTTCAAAATATTGAAGAAATTTTTTTCAATCTGTTATTATTCAAACTTTTGTTAGAGTACCGGTATTATTTTCTTGTTTTGTTGGAGTCTGCATCCCACATCGGACTTGAGGTCCGGTGTGGTCTTTCTTATTTGTTATAAATACACCCCAAGGGCTCCTTTGGAGAAGAACCTTGGGAGTTCCGGTCTCTCCTATTTTCTCCTTCTACATGGTATCAGAGGGATTTTTATCCCGAACCCTCCCTCCCTTGCGGATTCCCGGCGTTCTCCCGGCCCCGCCTCTCTCACTCCTGCCCTAAGCCTCTCCCGGCAGGCCCTCCCTCCCCCGGCAGGCCCTCCCTCCCCCGGCAGGCCCTCCCTCTCCCGGCCGGCCCTCCCTCCCCGACGGGCCCTCCCTCCCCCGGCAGGCCCTCCCTCCCCCGGCAGGCCCTCCCTCCCCCGGCAGGCCCTCCCTCTCCCGGCAGGCCCTCCCTCCCCGTCGGCGCTCCCGGCAGGCCCTCCCTCTCCCGGCAGGCCCTCCCTCCCCGACGGCCCTCCCTCCCCGACGGCGCTCCCGCTGCCCTGCGCTGCTTTCGGCTCCCCGCGGCTCCCGACACCATCACCCGCGCACCGCCGGCGGCCTCCCGCTGCTCCCTGCGCGCTCCCTCCCGACGGCCTCGCGCTGCTCCCGGCGCCTCCCGCTCCTCCCGCGCCTCCCGCGCCTCCCTCTGCTCCCGCGGCCTCTCCCGGCTCCCGGCTCCCGGCTCCCCGGCTCCCGGCTCGCCCCGCCGTCCCGGCGCACCTCCTCCCGGCTCCCTCGCCCTCGCCCGACGGCCCCCTCTCTCCCCGATGCGGCCCGCGCCGGTTCCTCCCTGCGGGCTTCCTTCCGCGACGGCTCCCTGCGCCTCTGCCCTGCGCGGCGCGGCTCCCCGGCAGGCCCTCCCTCCCGGCGCACTCCTCCATCCCTGCGCAGCTCCCCGGCGCGAAGCGGCTCCCGACGCCTTCACCCGCGCGCCCCGCCGGCGGCCTCCCGCTGCTCCCGGCGGCCTCCCGGCTGCTCCCGGCGGCCCTCCTCTGCGCGCTCCCTCCCGGCGACCCCTCTCCAGCCGACGACCCCTCTCCGGCCGGCGACCCCTCTCCGGCGGCCAGATCCGGACAGCTCCGGCCGAATCCGGCCGGATCCAGTGATTTCCGGCCAGATCCAGGCTACTCCGGCCGGCTCCGGCCTGATCCAGAAGGCTCCGGCCAGATCCGGCGATTTTCGGCCTCATCCGGCCAGATCCGGCGAGATCCGGTCTGTTCCGGGCAGTTCCGGGCAGTTCCGGGCAGTTCCGGGCAGTTCCGGGCAGTTCTGGGCAGATCCGGGCAGATCCGGGCAGATCCGGACTGTTCCGGGCAGATCCGGACTGTTCCGGCCTCCACTCGTGCCGGCCGCTCCACGCAGGGGGCCTCCTCGGGTTTCCAGCGCTGTCTCCCGGTCTCCTGCACCCTTGCTGGCCTCCTCCTGCGGCATCCCCGCCTCGCCGGCATCTCCCGGCACCTCCCGGCAGCCGCATCTCTCTCCGCCGGCACGTCCTGTCACTAGCGCAACAGCTCGACCACCTCGGATTTGGGTCTGTTGGTGCCGCCAGATCCCGCAACGATTTCTGCGGAATCCCCGCCTCCCGTCGCCGGCCCCGCAAGTGCGGTTTTCCCGGTGCTAGTTTGGATTTCCCGGCGTTTCATCGACCGGCCCCACTAGTGCGGCAGTCCTGTCGTTCCGTCAACCGACCCGGTCTCTGTGTGGTTCATCTGCTGCGTCTGCGACATCATCCATCCATCTCCTGCGCAGGAGCTTCGATCGTGAGGGGGAGCAGCCACCTTTGCAGCGTTCTCTTTTTTTTTTTTTTACTTCGTCTCGTTTTGTAATCAAGCTGGGCATGTCCAGCTTGAGGGGGAGTGTTGGTATCTGTTTTATTGTTTTCTTTTCATTATGTGTCCAAGCTAGGTACACCTAGCTTGAGGGGGAGTGTTGGAGTCTGCATCCCACATCGGACTTGAGGTCCGGTGTGGTCTTTCTTATTTGTTATAAATACACCCCAAGGGCTCCTTTGGAGAAGAACCTTGGGGGTTCCGGTCTCTCCTATTTTCTCCTTCTACATGTTTAATTTTGGAATTTATTTCAGAGCACAAGTTTTGTTTTGTGAAGTTGGGGCTATTATACATGAGAAAAAGGTGATGACTTCCACCTTTTTTATTCAATAACCACCAATATTTTGAAATTATAGTACACATGGAAACTTTTTATTACACCTATTATTGCCTTTTTTAATAATTTTTGGATAAATGTGGTTATTGTAATCTGTACTTGAAAATAGTAGCTTTGATGAAGTTCATTTCTGTAATGGAAAGAATTACCTTTACACTCCATGGCTTTTGTGTCAGTATTTTTAATATTAGACCCCGCTTGATTCAGGATAAAGTTAGGGCTGTTATAAATAAGAGAATGGTGTTTCCTTTCTTACATTAATATTTATTGAAAAGTGATTTTCTGTTTCTTAAGTTTTCAAGAAGCTTAGTGGTTCACAACACTTAATGAAAACTGCTTATAGAACCTACCATTTATTTGAAAACTATAAATTTCTTGACCACTTAAATCAGTGATTTATTGACATACATGTATATTGAATGTATTTGAAGTAATTTCCTTTTCATAGGTAAACCATGCCATTTTTTCTAGTTAAATTCATTTTCTCCAGACTCTGAGGTACCTGCATAGATGTATTATTACTTATCTTATTAGCCATTTGTCTTACCCTTTTGATTTTGAACGGGTGGCTCCCAAATGACCCCCCCATGCACTACTCCCTTGATTTAAAGGGTCACACTAGAAAATGAAAATGAAAATTGTTTTTTTTTCAACCAAACGTGCCTTATTTTATTTATTCACTTCATTATTTGTATGGTATGTTTGTGTTGTGAGCATTTGATGAGTGCTGCATTGTTGTGGGTATAGAGAATCATTTCCTAACACATTGGATCCAGTGAGCAGGTAGATTCTTCTAAATTGTGTCTTTCTTTCTCAGTTCAACAGGTGAGAAAGAAATTGATAAGAACATTAGATGCCTCATTTTGTTTGTAAGTAAGAAAAAGGCTAATTCAAACTAATGAGGTGTGTCATGTTTCGCAGCTTTATTCATCTTTGATAGGGTATCATTTTATCTAAATGTCTTGCATTTTGTATATTGGATTCAGGAAGGTAAGATCCCAAAATTTCATATGTTTCATTAGCTTTTTTTCTCTTTGATAATAGGCTTACATATGTTTCATTAACTGATGGGCTGTTTTATGTTTCATTAGCTTTATTTCTCTTTGAAACCGAAGTATTACATCCAGAATTTTGTGGTCGCATGGTTTCTGCATATCTCTTGAACCATTTTTCTGAGGTCACTAACTACAAATTCACGGCTAATATGGAGGCTGAGCTTGATAATGTTTCTACTGGCCAACTGAATGGAGAAGCCTCCTTGATGCTTATTGGAAGAGATTTAGTGATAATTGTGATCTTGCGAGTCATGTTGATGTTCACCAGGTTGAAAAGATGTTGGGAGGCAACTTTGGGGATATTTTATTTTCTTCTTTTTCCAATGAAAGTTGGAAATGTCCATGTTGTATGA
Source organism: Viscum album (assembly GCA_963277665.1). NCBI lineage: Eukaryota > Viridiplantae > Streptophyta > Magnoliopsida > Santalales > Viscaceae > Viscum > Viscum album. The sequence goes on from OY728165.1 coordinate 934,382,517, forward strand.
AGGGCACTTTAAGATTCAAGGTAAGAAGGTATGGTTTGGGCTATTTCATTGGATGTGATCAACACCCAAAGTGCAAGTACATAGTTGGGACATCAGCTAGTTTTGATGATGATGTTACTGAAAATGACACCAATTCAGTTGAACAAAATGTTCTGGGTGTTTATCCCAGTTCCAATGAGAAGATTATTTTGAAGAGCAGTCCTTATGGATTTTATCTCCAGCATGGTGAAAGCAGGAAAGGGCGCACTCCCAAAAAGGGCTTCTCTTTCTCAGATGAATGATGTGAGCTCTATAGATCTGGAAAAGGTCCTTGAGTTTCTGCGCTTCCCTTTGACATTAGGAAACCATCCAGTGGATAAGGTGAGGCTTCCAAAGAAAGGGTATTCCATCAAACACCGAAACACCATTGCTCCTGTTCAAAAGGATATGAAGCCTAGTAATATTAGTCTAGATGAAGCACCGAAGGTTTTGGCTGGTAAAGAAGCAAAGAGATTTGGGCGTTTGAAGAACAATGTTTGGACAGATGAAGCTGCAATTGCGTTGTAGTAAGTTACCAGTTAGGATTTAAGCGCTTTCTTAATTTTAAAGGCTCATTCTTTTTAGTCCTTTGCAATCACAATAATTAGCTTTATTTATATTTGATAATTGGTGGCCTGCATATGAATTTTTTTACATATTCGGAAATTCTGTTTTTTTTAAGAAACCGTAGAAGGGATTATATATAATTTTGTCAAAAAACATCTTTGCTAAAACACTTGGAAAACATTTGTTTTGCAGGGAATTTTGTCGATGTCATGGTGTCTATTTCCCTATCTTAATTATCTTAACTGCGACATTAGAAAGACAGCCTCTTATTAGCTGGGTTGGATGGCGGTGACAATAAATCCAAGTGCCATGACGTACTCTATGAGTGTGGCCCTCGTTCATGCAGTCCTGTCAAATATTGTACTGCAATCTTGTCCTTAGTACTGCGTGTTGTGTCAAGATTCCACCCTACGGCGTGTTGTGTTAGGGAGTGGGGCGCGTAACTTGTGTTAGGGAGTGGGATGTGAAACTATTGTGTTAGGGCTATTGTGTTAGGGAGTGGCAAGTGGGATGTATGTTTTTTAAGTGTTCTGGTCATTGTTGATTGTTTTTCTAGTACAAATTAATGTATATGTTGGTGGAGAAAATGATTAAAAAAACAAGGTTATTTATTTTGCTCAATCAAAATAATTTTGTAATTAATATATAATATTTATATGAGAAATAACTATATTAATAGATATAATATATTGTTTTACTAACATATTATAATACAAAT